>OY728145.1:1087184080-1097184080 GCA_963277665.1 Viscum album | reverse complement strand
TAACATTTTCACGTAATATAATTTAGTACACAATGTGTAATGGTTTCCAATATCATGTCATGAGTAGAGTACATAGAAATAATGGAGTATTTTTCATGTAGTACTTACACATAATTTAATTCTAATATTTTGTTTTTAATAAAATTGTTATGGGATTTTTCTACCTATTATCCCCATCAATGACATGATATGTAAATGGATCACACAAAATGAAAATGTATTAATTCTCATGTTTGATTTTTGAATATGGATTTTAATGTACTTATCTCCTTATATGTTATTTTATTTTTCTACAGAACTCCTTTATATCGACTTAGAACCCTTATCCAGCAAATTTGGGAGACTAAGTTCAATGTGGGTTGATTCATTCATCAATTGATCACCATTTAAATTGTATTACATATCTATGGGTGAGTAATCATTTCTTATTATTTTTTTATCTGATCATGTTTTTTTTGGATTTGTTGACATTGAGTGATCTTTATTCTGATTTATCTCTAGATCCATTGTGAGATCACATTTTATTATCCATTTTAATTATTGGTTGTGGTGTGGTGGGTGTGTGTTCTTGAGGCATGTGTTGTTTCCACTTATCTAATGGTAATTTTTTAAATTGAATAAATTAAAACAGTTTAGATTTATTATAGGTCTTTCATTGTCGTTATTGAATAATTCAATGTGGTTCCTTATATTGTGGTCATGTGTGACTTGAAAGTTCATATAAGCAGTTCTATATCTACTATTATTGGTGATTTACATTGATCATATTTTTTATAAAATGTTTTATTAAATTAAATGGAATGATATGAATTATTTTTCGTAATAGTAAATACTTTGTTTAAATGGTATTTGTTTCCCGTGAAAATGTTTGTTATTTTATATTATTTACAAAAAAACAAATCACATTATAAATGAGGTAGTATTTATAGGGTATAAAGGGAAGTGTGAAAATTGGGATTTCACCATTATACGACCTTTAGAAACTATACTATTGGTTGATAATATTATAGTTAATATTTGTGTTTATATGTTTTGAGGACAAAGTATAATTGGTATTGAATGTGGAATTGATAGAATTAACTAGTATAGTCGTGATGTTTGCAGCTCAATTTTCAGAAAATGTGGGAAAAGTATCATCATTGGGGTTTCCCCTTAATGATTTATAATATGATATTAAAGAGGTGAATAATTAATCTAATATCCTAGAGAAAATTATAATTTAATAGATATTACAAGCCTATCAATGTTATCCAAGCCACTCCATGAAACTACCACTATCGTACACCATACCCATAGCGTGTATGATGATGTAATAATAGGTTATGTGTCCCAAAAATTATTTCATAAAATTTAATTCCTTTTTATGACTAAATTTATATCCCATTAATTTAATTTTATGAATGGGTTTTCATAATATAATATGGGAAAATTTGACATGCAACTTGATAAATAGATTTTCCATATAAAATTTTTAATTTTTAGATAATGTATCATTTATTAATATACTAAGGAATTAAAAATAATTTTTCATTATAAAAATAGTATGTTAAAAACTGTTTTTGAAATATAAATTATAAAAAAATTGTTATGAAAATGGAAATTTTCAATTGAATGAAATTTGACTATGAATTTCAACCCTCTATTTTTTTATTAAACTATAATTTTTATATTTAAAGGTTAATAGTACCAAATTTGGAGATTTATTCTAATAAAATGATGAAAATATTTAAAATCAATATTTCTAAATTAGGTTATGGTGAATTTATAACAATTTTCTAAAATACATTATTTCTCTACGAATAGTAAAAATGGAGTTTGGGATTTTTGTTAGGTTTAATGAATTCATAATTATTTTACAATGATTTTATTAATAATGGACTTCAATAAATGACAAAAAAATGTTATTTTATTAATATTAAGTATTTTAATAGCTTTTATACTATTTCCAAAGATATAAATGAGATTTAATATTATAAATTGGAAACATTTATTTTCAAAACATTAACTTGTGTAAACAATAATTACCACCCCCCCAATAAGTAATATAAAATCTTTCTTAGTTATATTTTCTTAAAAAACTTTAAAACTTGACCCAAATGTAAAGACGACTCCTAAGATAGTGGATTTTAATTTTAAACCTCCACGATTTCCAAAATTATTTTTAAATATTATAAATCAAAAACTCCAATTTTTCTAAAAATAAAAACCCATTTCATCATTTCCTTTCACTCCCATTCCATAATATATGAATCTATAGTATTTTTTCCTACAAAATATTCCTCAAAAGGTGTCATCAATCTTCCATGTCTCCATTCCATAATATTTATATGTAATTAGTCAATTTTGGGGAATTATGTTTCTATTATCTTAAATTTAATAACTTCTTTTAGTTTATGTCTACTATATGATATGTTAACTCTATTTTATTTCCCTTTTTATACCCTTACACAAAAAAATAGGATTTATAAGTGGGATAACATTTCCCCCACTCATTTTAACCTTTTCTAGAACTACATTGTCTACTTATTTAGTAATCAAATTTACTTCTCAAAAGATCTCTCTTAACCCCAAGAAATTACCTTTTATAGTTAGTTTTTGGACACCCAACCAGTTTTATTTTCAATGGTCACTTAACTTCATGTAGGAATATATTAATTGATTCTATAATATACACATAATATATTCACATATGCTTGGTATGGACATAAAATTGCATAATTATCATGTCTTTATATGCTTTTGTGTGCAATGACTTTGATAAGAAACATGTTATTTATTCATTGTTGATCTTTCATGAAATATTTTATTCTGATCAATGTATAATATAATAACAAATAAATTTTAATTGTTTAATTAGAGAGTGATACAATGCATTGGTTAAATAATTTATTCTCTAGATATGACATTTTTTATATTACCTTGGTGTACAACCATTCCAATTTTCTTTTATAACACCTTAATGAAAACCCATAATGATATGCTTATCAATGTCTTATTTAAATTTTTTAGGAAAATTTCCAAGTTATGATTCATCTTAATTTTATTATTTTATTCATAGTGTTATAAGTTTTAGTCTGTATTGGTATGCCTTGACTTCTTATTAATATTCCTCCTGATCACATTATAATTTATTCCCTTATTTATTCCCTTATTGGGAATCATGCTCGCCCTATTCCATTGATGTAAGTTCCCAATTTCTGAGAGTTTGAAAAAATTTCTAAGGATAATCCCATGAATAATCATTTCATAGGATTAAAATATTTTTTATTTAATGTGTTATGTACCCGATTTCTAGGAAACTAAACATTAAAAGTTCTCATCTTTGTGCCATGTAATAAAATGTTGTGTAATAAAAAGGTGTGATGCCATAGTTGGTATCAATGGATGACTATTTTATTTGTGGAAATCATTATTTGAAATTATTAGTAACAACCATGGGGAAATTTATAAATATAGGAAAACATGATGATATTTTAGTTATTCATTAACTATGTGGTTTCTGAGAAATGAAATCTATTTTTGGACACAAATAAGTTGATGTGGCTCAGGTAAATAAGTATCTATGGGTATGAAATGAAAACACTAATTTTATCTAGAATTTAATTGATATTGGTGCATGAAAATGATTAATACAATACTCCTAGTTTGATAAACGAGGTGTTATTTTTTATTTAATCACAAGATTTATATGATCCATTGTAAAGGATATATAGAAAATGAAATTGTTGTTAAAGATGATGTTTTAAGACAAAAAATTCTTGTAGAATTATAATATTCTTAAAATAAACATGCTTCTAAATAATTTTATCATCTTCAATAAAAGGGATGGAAATAAGAGGAACAACATAAATGATGATCAAAACTAATGATTCACTCTCCCCCATATAGTGTAGGCTGGAATGGAAAATATCCGGAGAATGATAAATCAACTGTCTGAAGTTGTGAATAATAACATGAATCAATCCATGAGACCTAATTCAATTCTATGGGAAAAAATATATTTAGATTACATTATACATAAATAATTTCATTGATTCAGTGTATCTATCAACCCATTGAATACTGAAAAGTGGATAAGCTCTATGGAAAACTAATTTCGATTATCAATTTTTTGAAGTAAGATAAAGTCTCACTTGTAGTATACCACTTATAAGGAGAAGCTGATCAATAATAGACACTAATTAGAAACAAATCATTAATAAGGGATATTAATAATATGGGTTGGATAATGTTTTTGGGAATCTTTTTCAATAAATATTATCAATGTTCGATGCAAGAAAAAATGGATAAGGAATTCCTAGAACTGTTGAAATTGGAAAAATAATTAGTGGGAATCAATGAGATGAATTTTACCATACATTTTCATTACACCTCACAATTTTTAATGGATACTATTGGAATGTTTGATATATTATTTCATGGACTATGTATACATCTATGTATGAATCTATCCAATTGAGACTATAGATATTTATGAGTATATAGTGAGGATTGCTATGAATTTTGAAATGGAGTTTAGAGATACTCATAGTTCAAATAGATATAATGAAACGAAGAGAGTCATGGATCTAATCCAAGGGTGGAAGATTGATCACATAAGATGAGGAATGCAATTGAATCATTCCAGATCGATCTATTTTTGGAAGAAACAATCTAGGGAACTACTTTATCATTAGAGAATAATGTGACAAATGTGGAAGGGATTTAAATATAACTAGGAACTATCATTGGGATATGATGCCTTCACATTCCAAAAGAATCATAAAAAGGGTGATGGTGCAATCATTACCTTATGTTCAATAATTCTTATGTGAACATCATGGGAAATCTTCTAATCACATTCCAAGTCATAATATAATGAAGGGGAATCACCAGAAACCTCTGCATTGGAAGGGGGGAAGGTCAGGTTTTTTCACTCATGCTGATAGAAGTAGAGGCTCTAAATGATGTGGTGGAAGGTACTCCCATTTTTATAACAAATCTATAAATTACATTGTATTATTATGGTTCTATTATTTCAATTATATCTTCCATGTTGCCCATAATAATAGGATGAAGCCCCAAGATACTATATGTAGACTTATCAGTCAACAATATTTGAGACATCATCGAAGTATAAGCACTGAATATAAACCATATTGTTGACTTTGTAAAGAAAAATTTCAATGAAAATCTAGTTGTCATTTCCATGATGGAATTCCACATAATAATAGTGATGGACTTCCTATCAGAGTAATATTTATTAAAAAATATAGAATAAAAAAATATCATTAGACCGAAATTGAAAACCTATAGTTATTTTGAATATATAGATATCCTGAAATAAGATTTTTCTTTAAGAACATCCCATAACCTTATTTATGTGGATGACTAGTGGAGGAAGAATGAAATGAAATTTTAATAATATAAAATTTTAACATTATTCTGGAAGACATTGATGTATCTCTTAAGGAGTTACCTCGAAATCCCCCATGAAGAGACATATAGTTCTCTATTGAACATATACATATAACCATACCATCCTCAAATACCCCATACAGAATAGAAAATTTAGAGCTAAAGTAGTTAAAGATACTACATCAATATCTTTGGGAGAATGGCCTTATCTGACGAATTGTGTTTTCTTAGGGAGTACCTATTCTCTTTGTAATGAAAACTCTTGGATAAATGTAGATATTTCTTGATTATAGATAACATATCGGTGACATAGTAATGAATGTTTACCATCTCCCAGTGATTAATTATATATTTTACTAGCTTCATGGGGCTTAAATTTTCCCCATGAGTTATCATAAATTCAGTTATAATCAATTGAGGGTGACATAAATAAATATTATGAATACCATCTTCCAATGAGGATATGTAAATTGTGAGTCTATGGGTATAAACATCATGTTGAATGTTTCTCCTTCTATATATATGGATTGATGAAGAAATTATCTAATTAATAATTTGAAATTTTATCAGTTTTTATTGATGATATTATAATATATTCCAAAATTCATGATGATCATGTAAGGGGTATGTTAAAAATATTGATGAATCAGAGGCTATTTCTAAAATTATGAAAAATAAAATTTTAGTTACAGGAAGTTTTGTTCTTGGTGATCATTGTAACCAATGGAGAAACATCAGTTGAACCTACAAACACAGTGGTTATACTCTAGTGGAGTTATCCTAAATTAGTAACTAAGATTATTAGATCCCATGGTTTAGTCAGATATTATATGATGTTTTAGAAACTCATTTCATGACATTCTGAAGCAGTAACCATGTTTACATGAAAATGGGCGTTGTTCATCTACGAAAAGGAGAGTTAAAAATGTTTCTATCAATTAAAGAAGAGATCGGTTACTACACCTGTGTCGACTACAACATATATTGATGAAGGATTAAATATTTATAGTGATGCATCTTTAAAATTTATTCAGTGCATCCTAAATAAAAATTTCAAGGTGATTTATATTGAATCCCGATAGATAAATACTCATGAGAATAATCATCTTATGGAATACTTACAGCTAACTGCATTTATGTTTCTCTAAAAATATAGTGAAAATATCTTTATGGGTAGAAATGTGATATATACAAAGACCACCAATGTATGGTTTATATATTCATGAAAAATGAACTGAAAAAGTGACAAATGGTATTTTTGTCACTTCTTAAAGACAATGAAATTCCATTTTAGTTTCTCTCTAGAAGAGAAATTAAAGAAACATATACAATTAGTATAAAAGACCCTATTTTTCTTGCAGTGATGAGTATTAAAGGTGATCTGTTGATCAAAGACACAATAATATTAGACATAGATATCATGTGGAAAGGGACATCATAAATCATATCCCATATAATTTCTCAATAATAATTATTAGATAAGATAAATAAACCTAAAATATAAAATCATCTAACAAAAAATAAAATATTGGATGTGATGAACGGGATGTATCCCAAGATCAATATTGATCTATAAGGATTACTGAAATTTTATAAAAAGATATGGGTTCCATTTATACCATATATGAAGAAGGAACAAATTGATGAAGATCATCTCACTACATTCTATGTACATCATGGAATCATAAAATGTATAGAGACATTCATGATCATTATTAGTGGGATAATATGAAAAGTGATATTGTTGAAAACACTACAAGATGCATTGTATGTCAGAAAGTGAAGGTGATGTGACAAAATCATAAATGGGTATCGAAACCACAAACCATAACAACATAGAAGTGGGACAATATAACAATCTCCATTTTTAGTGGTCTCTAAAGAACATTAAATGTAAATATTTTGATATTAGTTATAGTGTTAAATCTCATAAAGAATTCCCACTTCATTACAATTCTGGAAGATTTATCTCTTGACCAACATTATATTATTTTTGTAAAGGATGTGGAGAGGATTTATGGGGTATAAATTTATATGATTTCAGATCATGATACAAGGATTAAATCAAAAATTATATATATTTCTTAAACATTTTATCAAAACCAAACTGAATTTCAGTAAAACCTATAACCCTAATCTAATATACCATTTGAAAGGAAAATTCAGACACTGTAATAAATTCTAACAACATGCACAATGGAATTTATAGGTGGTTGGGATTAACACCTCTCATTAATCGAGTTACCATATAAAAACATATTTAACTATTATGTTGAAATGGGATCATATAAATCTCTATATGTAACATAATGAATAACTCCAAATTGTTTGGATGTAGTTGTGGATATGAAATTTTTTTGGCCTCATCTTATGCAAAAGATGACAAAAAAATTTAATTCAATCCAAGAATATAGATAGGAATATTAGAGTTACTAAAGGAACTATGGTAACAACCTTCCAATGGACTTGGGGTTTCATTTTTTTGAAATTGTATTCCATCAAATACCATCAAGGAATAAATCTATGTAGTTTGGGAAGAATAGGAATAATATCTCAATATAAATTCTCCAATATTAAATCCATGATTAAATAGGATAACTAGACTATTGGATACCACTTACAACAAATAATTCTCATGTTAATGATGTATATCACATATCTCTTTTTGTAATGTTCATACTTGATTTCTCAAATATACCACATATGGAGGTCGTATATCAAATTCCTGGCCTCTCTTGTGAGGATAATCTTGTTGACTACATTGATAGTAGAGACTAGGTACTAGAAAACAAGACTACCCACTTTGTTAATTTTTTTTGGAGGAACCAAATATATGAAGAAGCATCGTGGGAACTAGAGGAAAAAATGAGACAAAAGTTCCCACACAATTTATATACTGAGAGAATGAGTTGACATTTGGGGGATGAAATTAAATAAGGCGGGAAGAATATAATGAAGTATATTATTTTAAATGATTATTTCCTTGATAGATATTTTTTTATATTATATTATATGAAAAAAGTACAATACATTATTAATGATGTACTATTTACAGGGTATCAAGAGAAATGTGTCCATTTGGATTCAAAATTTATATGAAAATTGAGAACAATACACATGGATGTTAATTTAAATATCATTATTCGTGTTTTTATGTAGTAATGATAGAGTATAATTGATATAGAATGAAGAATCTATGGCCTCAAAAAGTAGAGTAATAATGTTTGAAGCCTATTTGTCAAAAATTGAAGGGTGGTATATTTATTATTGTTTGACCTTGACCAACACCATTATAAGATACAACAAGTAAATCATCAACGAAATTGCCTAGGGTAGAAGTTCATGATAGTGGATATTACCAGCTAGTCGATATTAGCCAAGCCACCGAACAAAAAACCCACTATTACATACCTCACCTTTAAGGAATATGTAGGTGTAATTAAATGATTTGTATCTAGTACATAGTTACATGTTGTATAATTAATTCTTATAAATTGAATTTTTATTCCAAAAGTTCAATTTTAAGAAAGGTTCTTCGTAATAAAATATAGTTTTAAATATGATATGTTTGAATAAATTGATTTTTTTGGTATATAGTACACATTTTAAAAATATAGAAGTTTTTTATAATAAAATAATTTTTTATGAATAATATTTATCTTAATAAAATATTATTTTAGAAAAATATTATTTAGGAATTAATTATGAAATAATTTTATTATTACATTGAAAATTTTTATGTTCAAAAAAATTTAATTTGAATTTCATCCCACTATTTTTTTATAAATAATGAGTTATATAATTAAATTCTAAGATACCAATATTTAGATAATTATATAGGAAAAATAAACATCATTTATGAAATCATAAATTGAAATTTAGGTGTGGTTGTTTTTATGGGAAATATATATAATACTTTATTTATTCATGAAAAATAAAAATTCAATTTTTTTAGTTTTTATTATTTTTAGTGACTTACTATTTTTTAAATGAAATTATAATTAATCAACTACGATAAAAAACTGAAAAAATGTTATTTTATTAATCTAATGTGTTTTAATATATTTAAATAAAATTTTCATCATATAAATGACATTCCAAAATACAAAATGCGATATTTGATTTTAAAAACCATAATTCGGGGAAATATTAATTTTTCAAGAAAAAAATAATATCATAAAATTATTTTCAATTATTTTCGGTGAAAAAACATAAAAGAGAACCTAATTTCCAAAACAATTGGAAAACCCGTGGTTAGGAAAAGGTGTTTATTTTTTCCACATCATAGATTTTCAAGGCCTATATTTGGAAATTATTAAACAAACCATCCACTTTTTCAATAAATACCAATCCATTTCAACAATTTCCTTAAATACCAATAAAATGATTATATCTATTTTAGTTTTCCTCAAATTTATTCCTCCCATGTTTTCATTTCCCCCACATTTCCATTAAACACTATATAGGATTAACTGTTCATGGTAAGAGAATTACCCTCCCTTTTTATTAAATTCAAGAACCTATTTTTAAATATGTATTGTAAACTATATGATTACTCTATTTTTATTAATATTTGATCATACCCCTACATCAAAATTTTCTTTTATCAATTAGAGACCCTCCCCTCCCTCATTTTACCCTTTTCTAAAACCATGTTTTATTCGTACTATGTTGCCAAAATAAATTATAATAATTTACCTTTTATCCTAATTTCATTTTATTTTATTTTAAATATGTGGATACCCAACCCATATTCTTTTCCATGTGAAATAACCTATTTATAAAAAATATTTATTCAATTGTAGGATTTACACATAATTTCACACTTTGTATTTTCATGGGCTAAAAATGACATAATGGTCATGTCATTAAGAACTTTTATACACCAATATGTAGGAAATAAACTCATTTAATAGTTTTCATAGTTTGCTTATTAAATATTTTATTATGATTTATGTGTCTCAAATTAATTAATACATTTAATTGGCTCACCCTTACAGTGCTCCAATGAATTGGGTAATGAATATAATCTCTTGAGATGATAGGTATTACGATACCCTGGTGAACAACCTTGGAAATTATCACACATGAATCCTTGGTGAAAACTCGTGGTGGAATGCCTATTAATGCCTCATTTAAATTTTGAACCCACAATTCCTAGTTACATTTAATGTACATTGTATTATATTATTCTACATGATCACATGTTAATGAAATTTTCTTAGAACTCGTGTTCTTATTGACAATCCTCAAGATCACATGATAAATCTTTCCCTTATTTTTTCCCTTGAAGCGATTTATTCTCACCCATTTCCTTTGATGTATATCCCCAGGTTATAAGATGCAGTAAATATAGCTTAGGAAAAACAAATGAAGAATCTGATTAAGTGTATTAGAAAAATAATTTCGGGTTTTTTGTATTATGTACTGTATTTATAAGGGACCAAACATTAAAAGATCAGCCAATTTATACCATATAATTAAAACATTTCTAATAAATATAAAGGATGTTATATTTTTTGTGTGTAAAGAACTATGTTTTTATAAATTATAGTTTTCCCCAATTTATGTAAAATGGATTAGGGGTTTAAAATTATAGTGAAATGTTTTTATGAAACGTTTTTTAAATCATGGTTTGATGTATATTGTTTGATGAAATGGTTTTGAAAATATAGAAATTGGGAATCCTTGGATAGATAAGTGAAAAGTATGCTAATATATATAAACAAATATTGGAGGGTTTTCTCATGGTAATTTAAAAAACCCTCTAGTACTATAGTTTTAGGGAATTGATTGACCTCTTGGGTGGTTCAATTTCTAAGGAATTCCTCTTCTCCCTAAATTCGATATATATGTCAAGTGGATTCATGTATATGTGATTTAATAGGTTTGGTTTGAGTGACCTAGATATATTTACAGTGTGCGATCACTAGCATGATGTTACATATGATTATGCGTTTGGTTTGTACTATTTTTTTTGTATTGGCAATGATTTGATATGATATGGGATGCATGATTTTGTTTAACATGACATATTTATGTTTACACACACACACATATATATATATACATGAAATGGATGGGAAGTAATTTACCCTTTTCTTATTTGGATGTTTGTGAAAACGAGAAATTAAACTATTTTTCCATTATTTTGATATAAAAACTATTAAACTGTTATATTTACTTGTTTTCATTAAATTTAAGCTGTCATGAATTATTGTTCCTATGATTAATATGGGAAACATGGGGGAGACATGATTAAGCATGCTATCTCAAACAAAATAGAAATATAATGTATACTATAGAACTAATAATGCGTTATTATGTAGGGAAAGGAAACCTTCTTCAGTGAGGAAGTGATGTTTTCTGTTGGCTATGATTTTTAGCTAGAGGGAGGATTCCCATTCTACCACATAGAGTATATGGTTTTCATTTTTGGTAGTACTTATTTATTGGACATGTACTTTGAGATAGTTTCTGCTCCTTATTTTTTTAGTTTTCACTATTTGTTTTCAGTTATTTCGTATATTAATTATTTCTGGTGTCTTATTTATTTTATACATGTTCTAGGTTATTAATTCTAGTTTTGTGTAATAATTCCCTTTGATTGTTTTTAATGTATATTTTGTCCCCACCAGACCATGGGGATAAATAACAACCTTTGTTCATGTTAATGATTAGGTCATGTACTTGTATGAGAGTGTGTCAATGTTGGTTTGATAGAACCTCCGTAGACCTATTTTCATAAAATCATGTATTTTCAAAACAATGGAGAATATAATTTATTATAAAAACATATATCTATATCAAACCATTAATCAATCAATAATTGGATATTCTAATGATAATGACCCACTAAAAAATTAATTCATTATTAAAATACACCCATTCATGCACCTCAAAGTAAAGTGGACAATTTGGAGTTCACTCTATAGCTCAAAGAAGGGGTTTCAGTAGATTTTATATTAAAATGGATCTCGTTGATTTGATTACACTATTATGTTTCATGTTTATTCCACAATGTATGAAAACTGTATTAACATCACTTCTCAAAAATCATTAAAATTAATTTTTATTATATTTTTTAATGGATGGATAATGAATCAACAATCTCTTTGATATTTATTGTTCGTGAGAGATTATTTATTCAATCATGGAATAAATTTAACATATAATTTCTTATTTTAACATCTATCAACTTCTAGAAGTTTAGTAAAAATGTTTTCCAAGATATATCATCCCTTAAAAACCTAATTAAATTAAAATAAATAACTTTTCTTATCATTAAATGAACCTTTTAATTAATTAAATGTAAATGATAAGTTAAATACTATTGAACTTCATAAAAATTTAATCTATGTTTTGAATATCTATATTATATTAAAATATAAAAAATTTATACAAATTTACAAACCATAAAAATCATTAAAAAATATAAAAAATTAATGAATCAATAAAATAAAAAAATTTATTGATACAAATATAAATATCAACAAAGGTATTAAACCTTAAAAATATCAAACTTCATATTCTATAACCCATAAAGTAAAACTCCGTTTTTATTTTGGCACATTTAAATCAATTAAGAATAACATTCCACTGGAATTTGTAATTTAAAAAATTGAGTATTGATTATTTACCAAAAATTGTCATTTATATTTTAACTCCAACAAATAACCCAATCTGAAATGGGGACATGCTATTATTATAATACAACCAAAAATAATAATTTATTATCGATAATGAAACATTTTATTTAGAAAAAAATAAAATTAGTCCTTTATAAATATCAATATAACCCCAATAAATAACATGATATTGTTCCCAAATACATTCCAGTGTTGGGTCACAATGAAAACATTATAAACTTCTTGTGTCAAAAGTTACACTTAGGAATTTTCAATTCACATTTTTTAAAATCACAAACATATTATTATTTATTTTTTAATTAACACTTTATGTCCAAATTGATATATAATTTTTATTTTGAAAATATATACTTTATAAAATACTTCTAATTTTTTCTAAAGTAATCATCTATTCAAAAGAAAATTATTCATTTTGAATATCATAATGAGTATGGATACAATAAATATTAGTTCACCATATCAGATCATATATAACATTATATTTTTATTTAGTAGTGAGAAATTATTTTCAATCATACTATTACTGAAACTGATAAACTTGGGAGTCCCACTTATAATTATTATCATAATGACATGTATATAGAAATCCATCGTATTGACCATGTGTAAAATCAAAATACGGAAAACTAATATGTATCGTAATGGAATAATTTCTACACAACAATGTTGTAATTCAATGTGACATCAATATTTCAATTATTCTAGGAAGATATAAGACATCAAATTTTGTGTTTCAATGAAATTGCAAAAATCTCAGAAAAAATATGTCCATTAGAGAAGAAATATGAACAGTGGTATTTTTCCTATAAATACCACACTTAATTTGGATAGTTTAAAGTAGACCAGATCTGATGGTTGACATGAATAGTTTTTTTAATAGATTATTTTGATCCCTTTTCACCTTTTATTTAATTTTTAGACCTCTAAATATTGTCAAAAATTTTAATAGCTCATTTTGAGACTTTTTATAGTTGTTTAGAGGAATTTTCTTCTAAAAGAATCTATTTCTTAGTTATTTTCATTAGAACCATTATAAATTTATATTGTTTAAAATCACGTATTATTTTCAAGGGAATGTAGAGTTATAAATATATTTAAGCATATAACTATATTTATCGAGGGATTTCTAGGATAAAAATACAGATCTGATCTTTATGATTGAGGGTACTGAGGCCATGTATCCCAAGAAAATGATCATTGCATCGAGATATTTCCTTGATAAGGAATGATAATATTTCATGTAAGTATAAAATAAGGAATACCCATATCCAATGTTATTGGAAACTTTTCTCATAAGATTAAAAGAGTATACTGATTTAAATAGACTTATGACATTCATTTTTATTTTATTATTTTTCATGTTTACTACTAGTCATTTATTATACGTTCTTAAATTGATTTTGTTTTATAATGAAATATATAAATATGATCAAAACTATATTTTTAATTTATTATAAGATAATATTATGTAATTATGATTCTTCTATTCAAATTTAGACTACTCTGATTTAAACTTAACCATTCTGATTACGTTATGTTTAATCTATTTAATCATATTCATCTTGAATCGGATCCATATGTTATTATATAATCACATCCATTGTGATTTTTATTATATTACTCTAGTATATGAAAAATCAATCTTGGTTCCAACACATTTTAAAATGAACTAAAGGAAATTTACAAATATGATCTATTTATTAAAAGTGGGTTGTGAATTTATATATTTTATTTCGTTCAAAGAGATGTTTTAAACCTATAATTTACACCACCATCTTATAATAAATCCATCAATAACACTTTATTTGGATCCAATTAAGTATTATTAAAATATATTTATTAAAAAATTAGTATCAGATATTTATTCCACTTCTCATATACTTGTTTATCATTTGTTTCTTTACAATTTTCATGTTTACTATCTTATTCAATAAAATTTTTGTTTCTAGCTTTTTACCACAATAATGTTTTTTTAAAAGAAAATTATTTTATTAGAATATCATGTTTTATTTTTGGATCAATAGACAATCATAATCCTAAAAAACCACCAATATTTAATGTTGATGACTCTAAAGAAAACATATAATGAATGGGGACTTTCGTAATCATATTTGGTGTTGATAATTTTGTGGTTCTTACTGGGAATTTAAATTATTTTGAGAAAGATATTACAACCACTACTAATGATGGTAAGAATGATTGTAAATTAAACATCATAGTAAGTAAATATTTTCTATGTTCCATGACCAGAAGAATATGTTGTCAAATATCATATTTTGAATAAGAAAATAGTATATGGAATAATATATTGGTTACATGTTTTGTTACATAAAATGTCATTAAATGAAAAATACAAATTCAAAGAGCTGATTATATTGATTTTGAATTCTTACATATTGGTTAGCTTTCATGATGAAATATATGTTTATAAAAATTATTTATAGTCTTAAGTCCATTAGTGAAAATGCTTTACAGGATGAAATCATTATAGAGAAAATCATTTATATCACATCCAATGAAAGTGAATACAAATTTAAAATGATTTCTGATTCATATAAGGTAATTAATATTATATTGGATGATCATATTTGAATAAAGATACATCATTAAATAATAATCAAGATAGATCCTATGAATGTAAAATAAAATGGTGGAGTATCTTTTTCTACAACTAAAAATCCTACTAAATCATAAACTCTTGAAAAAAATAGATCTTCCAGATAGAATAATGTTACTACCAATCCAATTATTTTTTTCTAGAGAGCTCTAAATGTGAATTAGATATTATTTCTAGGATAGTAAACAACATAGTTTTTAAAAATTGTTTTCAACATCAATAAAATAATTGTAAAAAAGAAATATGTTATCAGAATGATGAAGTCACTTTTTATGAATTCATGAGAGTTGGAAACATCAGACCTTATTATCCAATTATAAAAGGGAAATAAATAAATGATTAGAATAGAAAACATTATGATAATAATAAGAAAATATATTATAAGACAAATGGACATAAATTCCATAAATTTAATTAATCATGGAGTGCATGTGGAGGATATTACTCAGATAACACTTCTGATAATAATAGTTCTAGATAGAGGAAAATTGGTCTTCTTTTATATAGTACATAATTGGAAACACTGTCTTATTGGAAATATATGATCTAATGAGAACATTACTAATATTTCCATCAGTGGAAATTATCTTGATGATAAATACTCAATATCTTCAGATGTGTTATCTTTTTTAGCTAGATATTCTGATACTATTCTTTCTTATGAAGAATTTTATCATCTTGAAAAATTAATATAAAGTTAAAATAGTATAGTTTGTAAAAAACATGATAACGAAAATTAATGAATTAATGTTTTATCAAATGAAATATCATATCATTAAGAATAATATGATACTACTATTTTTCAAAAATATATTATTTCTAATTATCTAGAAAAAGTGATTTCATAAAAACATATTCTAAAAACTCAGTTCCATAACTATTACTAAAGAGAATATGATTTTTTTGTAAAACTTAATTATAAAATTTATTAAAGGAAGAATATTTTTCAAAATATAAATATTGTTAAAAACACATTGAAACAATGTACAAAAAAATTCATTCTCAAGGGACTAGTGATGGAATGGGTTATATTAATAAGAAGACATTTTTATTAAATAATGTATTTTTTCCTAAAATTATTGCCTTCTGTAAAAAAATTTAATGTAGAGACCATTGCAAAAATAATTTTTCACGTAATAATGAATAATACCTAGCTTTACATTAATCATACTTTTCAAAATAAATATCGATTTTAAAGGATTTATTTTCTAATATTTCCATACCCAAAATGCTATAATCTCCCAAATAACAATATTTTTAATATTATATAAATATATAGTGTACTTGAATAAAGAATAAATTATACATGTACATTGTATTTTCATGGAACATGAATGGAAAAAAATATTTCTTTTAAACTATTATCAAGTTGAAAGGTGGAAAAGTTACATTTAGAGATAATTCTTAAGTGAGGATTTTCCGAATAAGTAACATAGTTCATCCTGATAAATCCATAATTTTAAATTCTATTTTTGATAATGGTATTAATAACAACCTTATAATAATAATTCAACTATGTTATTATGAATACCTTTTGAAATTTATGGCTTGTTAGTGTATTGTAGACAATTCCATGTCTGATCTTATTTTTTATGCCCATCTGCATAATATTTTATACACACTTATCATAAATGACATTAGGGGCCAATAATTACCTTGCCTTAGTGGAATGGAAGATCAATCATGGTTATGGAAAGAAAAATATGACATTGTTTCCATAGACACATATTTATGTTTACTAAGAAAAAGATGCAAAGTATCTAATAAGTCATTGATTTTAGTTTTCCAAATTCTGAGACCTTATTTAATATGGTGATAAACATAATTCTAGATTTAAATTTATTAGTGAATTCTCATCTATTAATATTTTATAGTTATTGAACATGGATTTATTCAGTTTTACACAAACTGAGATTATTTGTGCAAAATACTATATATATTTATTGGTTAAATATTACACTATATATACATCGGTTTATTTGATCATAATTAAATATGAAATTTTAATATTTCAAAACATAAATTGGAATATTTAAAAATGGTAAAAACTACCCTTGTTAATTAGTCATTGTGATCAGGGTGGAGAATTCATAAATTATTATTTCCAATTTTTTTAGTAAATAATTTATTTATGGTAAAATTTTAGCTCCAATAACACCTTAGAGAACTGGCTTTGTTGAACGAATAAATCACATTCTTAGATAACTGAAAAGATCCATGTTGAGTGAATACTCAATTTCTAATCATTTTTTGCATAAACCTGTTATTAGTTCCATCTATAATAAAAATAATGTTTTAGTTCGACGTTTTATTAATAAAGATCCTTATAAACATAGGCCAAGATTAAAACCAAAGGTAATATAAATCATAATATTTTTATGCATTGCAATAATCCAGAATACTAAATAGAACAAGTTTAAAATTTCACTCAAATAGGATGAAAAAAATTTAGGCCCTTTGAATACCTCTCAAGCTTATAGAGTTTTCAAAAAAAATTGTATTATTGAGGAAATAGTACATGTAATGTTGTAATAAAAAAACATTTTTTTCAAACAACCCCAAGCTACATTTTCCTAAAATGTGATTTCATGAAATAACTTTTATTATCTATTAAAAAATTATTCATTTATGTAATTTACACAATAAATAGTTTCTAAAGTATTTACTCAAGAAAACATTCTACCTTTTCTTTATTAACAAAGTATTCAAATCTCATGTCAGTTTTTTCTTATAAATAATTCATCTGATAATATCTTTGGTGATGTTGATCAACAAGTTAGGAATAAATTTTCTTAATGAAATGAAGTTGAAAAACTATTTTTCTTTTTCCAATTTGAAACTAAAAATATGGATAAGGCTTTTCGAGATGTGTATTGGATCACGGAAATCCAATATGATGTAAATTATTTTGACAAGAACAATGTAAGAACCTCAGTAGAATAACTAAAAGAAACTTCAATAATTCGAGTAAAATTGGATTTTAGAAATAAATGTGATAAAAATGTAATAATCATTAGAAATAAAGAAACTGTATTTTTGAAAAATTTATTACAAACAAGAAGTCATATACTATAAATAAACCAATGAACTATTAGGATGAATAGAAGTTATTTGTATTCTACTAGACATTAAAAATAATTTAATTTCATAATTTTTCATATCGATGTGATGCATTCTATTCATAAGTGATATGTTTAATATGAATTTTATGTTGAATTCCCAATTTAATTTTAAATTAAAAAATTTTTTATTACATTTTTAAACATACCAAAGCATTGTATAGACATAAAAAATCCACAGTTCTTCTTATGACAGGTTAACAGGTTTTTTATAACAAAAAAATAATGTTTTGGGAGCTGTGAACCCATATAAATTGATAAAATAAGATAAATAATGTTATGATTGTACAAATACATGTTACATAATTTATATTCTATTCAACTAAAAAATATTTAAGAAATTAATTTTAATATTTTACGAAATATGGGATTGAGATGAGTATGATCAGTGTGTTATCATTTATAATTATTTTTCCAATATATCGAAAAATTTAATATATATATATATATATATTAGTTAAATATCCTCTTAAAAAGATTGTTTAAAAAATACTAAAAGTATTATAACTCGCATCAATACCTCAAAAAAACATGATCTTTATGGGGATGGGAAGCTTATTGATCAATCAACATTTAGAGGTATTATAGGAAGAATAATATAGATTACTTCTATTTAACAACAAATAAATTATTTTAGTATGAATATTTGGAAGATATAAATAAAATTGAATGTAATCCCATTTAATTTTTGTAAAAATAATATGACTTTATATAAAGAGAAGATTAGATTTAGGTCATTTTTTTATTTTGGAAATATTTTTCAATTAAATGTTTTTGATACGAACCATGGTTTTTGGAGAATGGATAGAAAATTAATTTTAAAATATTTCATTTATTGTGAAATTTAATAGTTTTAGGCTCTTGTCGAAATAACACTCAGTATCATTATCCATTATTGAAGCATAATATGTGACATCAAGAAGTTGTTTTCTCATGTTTTGTAGATGGAACACACAATCACTGACTATTTCATCAGTTTTAATAATATTAAAATATTATGTGATAATACTAGTTAAATTTCATTATGTATTAACCATTGATATCACTCCCTTGAAAAATACATAGACACTATCCATCACATTATTAGGGATCACATAGGAAAAGAAAACTTCATTTAACAATTCATCGATATTCAAGAACCACTTCATGATATATTTATAGAACACTTAGCATCTGATAAATTTAAATACATTATAAAAAATATAGGAAAGGTCATGTGATGTGATCTTGAATATCTAATTTTTTACCTATCTTTGTACATTAAGTAAATTATTTTCATAAGGGATTATAGTGTTTGTTATTTTTCAAAACATTACATTTTTTTAAATTTTGTTTGGCATAAATGTTTTATTACAATGGTTTGTGTAGACTCACATTTATTTCAAAGAAAGTGGATTCAATATTACATAAAGGAACATTGGATTTTGAAAATAGAAAATAAATGTATTTTTTAAAAATTTTATACATTTCGGAAATTATTGTACTATGTTTTTATTAATAAACTATTGAATTTTATTTTTCTTCTAAAAACTACATTATGTTTTATAATAAAAAAATATATAATTATTATATACAATAAAGAATCCGATTCAATATTTTCAAAATAGTTTTACCTAATTAGGGTACCGGAAACATGTAGAACATTTTATTCCATAACTAAGACACTTTCCATCTCCAAATGGTATATTTATTTTATTTTTATTTTTTGAAAATTTCATTACTGTAGTATTATCTTAGTTTTTGTAATCCAATAATTTTCTTTTTTAGAAAATTATTTTAAACATAAATCATTTTTAGTATCAATATGATAATTATTTTTACAAAACCATGAGAGTTCAGAATACTGTAAATAATTCTTCTAATTAATTATAAACTGTCAGATCATCAAGACAAATATAAACCATACCATCGAATCTATAAGATGAATCATCACTCGTTATCATCTATATAATGGGGATCTCATGTGTCCCACATCAGAAAACGTCAGTTTTCTTGTGTCGACGTGCAGACACATTCAATGACCTGTTGTCCAGTTCTCAAAATCCCCCAATCCAAATTTCATAACAAATATATTCCCCTAATATGATTCCCACTGTTGCGGAATATGATGAGTGGTCCATTCTATGTAAAGGTAACATGTTAAACACTTTTTTCATACCTATATATATTCCATTGGGAATGTTATAGGGTTTCAAGGGTATAAATCATTGGTTGATCTGAATTTTGATGGATAAACTAATCATGTTTATCTTGAATTAGTTCGAGTGTTTTATATGCCTTTAGAATTTCATCATTATGAGGGGAAAAAAATTTCCATCCCGATGTATGGAAAAGGTTATAAAATGGACTAACAGAAAGATTAAATTTTCCTTTTCATATCATTAAATAGAAAAGATTTTTCCCTTCTCATAAGTTTCAAGAGATTCATCGATATTTTATAAATAATAATGGTTAAGATTATATTTTTTCCATTAAAAATTGTCAAGAATATATATCACCTAATAGCAGAAAATTGAGTAATGGTAATATGGATACAAGGAATCATGATACTAAGAAAAATATATCATGACTCACATTAAGTCACTGATATTTTTTTCACATAGATCTAAATATGAGAAATATTTATCTCTTCAGATAAATCATTATCAAAACCATAAAATAAATAACATGATCCATAATGTCCCAGATCATATTGTCTCCCACCATCATAACCAAGATATTAATGGAATCTGTGATGTTTTTTTAATAATGGAACTAAGTGAATACCGAAGAAGAGGAAATTTTAAATCATTAGTGTTGGAAATAAAGAATTTAATATGTTTTTTGGTAAAAAAATTAAAATAATTATGTCGACATGTCAGATAGCATCTCTTGGGAAGTGGAGTCTTCAATGAAACAAGAAAAATTTCCTTTAAAAAGAAAATACAAGTAGAATCTTATCATCCTCAAAAATAAAACAAAAAAATACTTTCCAAGATGATGTTTCTAAGGAATAGATAAAGAAAAATTCTTAATGGAATTAACTATATCCTCAATTTGGATTGAACCCTTACCGAAAACTAGAATACAAATTTCATGGTGTCAATGTTTGATGTGCCTGATTTGGGTATACCTTTTCATATATATATTAATGATCATAAAAACATATTTCTCACAGCATATCAATATTTTTGTGGATAAAATAATTTATAATGGTGATTATAATGATTTACAGGTGTTTTCCATCTAATGTCACAAATCTTGAAAGGACATAGTAGAAATTCAAATGTTCAAGGTGTGTAATTATTACACACATCGTGTACTATTTCCACAGCATGGATCGACAGGACTAGATACATCCTCTAGTTACTATCCAAATCTTACAAGTCATGTTCTTACTATATACATGCAACCCGGTCCCTTCTAGAAGTGGTTAGTGGACGATGATTGATATTACATGCCATGTAGCGTGGTACTACATACCGTGTACCTCAACCTATTTGGAAACACCATGATCAAAGTCAGTGGTATTAAGGAAGCACACCCATCGAAGGGTAAATGAGGGATAATGTGTGTTAACCAGAGTACACACCCTGAAATGTTTTCTACACATTGTGTATTCCTAAAAAATACAAATAAAAATTCAGGCCCTCCAAGTTCATGATGAACTCATTTCAAAACAGAAGAATGGGGAATATTCAAGATACACAAAAGAAGATAGAGAAATAGAGAGGAGAGAGGAGGAGAGAGCAGGAGAGGATGTTCATTCATGGTACCTTCCCAAAGTCCATTACTATGAAGGGTTTTTATGGTTAATTCAGGTATCACAAGTAGTTTAGTTACTAGTTGTGCCATAAATATCAAAATCTTCTTTATATTGTGGATTTGGATGATAATGGGTTGTATTTTGTTATTTCTTATATTATACTTGTGTTATTCATTATTCATCTATAATTCATTAAAAATATTTTCGATATATCACAAAAAATCTCATGTTAGACAAAAAATAGGATTTCTGCGAATCATATAAAGAATTATGATTACTAACATCCTTTATCATTGGATGTGGTTATCATCTAAAAATTGGTTATAATTAAAAAAATTAATAGAAATCAAATAATAGGAAAACTTATTGGTTTTTGTTGATTTAAAAGGAATTCAATAGATGAAGGGGATTCTTGTTATTCAAAACACAAAGATGTGATTTCTCATGAAAAACAAAACCTCAAATGAAAATTTATTTAATAAAACCCTTTATAATCCACAACCCCGACACATCCTTCCAAATATTCATGTAAACTTATTTTTCTTTGTTTTTCATTTACATTATATTAATTTGATATAAAATTTAGAATCAATCACCATGTCATTAAAACACCAAAATATACGTTGATGTTTAGAAAACATTAGTAACATAATTAGAAACTAGTAAAACAAAACAAAATAACTCTCTATCCAGGTGGATCAATCCCTTACATACACTATAATTGGTTGTGTATTTTAATTTTCATTATTGAAAGTAATACTTTTATTGAAACTATAAAAAAATTGGGCATCATTTTCTGGTAAATCTATGTTAACTGTGTTTTGATTAATAATTTATAATAATTAATGTAAAAAAATAAATAATTTTAAAAAAAATTTGTTCTTAATCTCATTTAAGTTTTTCAATATTTTATTTTTCCACTTTTTCGGTTGGTTTTTTGTTTTTTTATGCATGTTCAAAAATAAATGAGTGGCCAAATCCTGAAATCAAAGAACAAAAAATTATCGGACATACATCCACTTGATCTGGACATTGAGCGAACAATATTTTACCTATGATTTCCACTAATGGGGGATCCCAACCAAAACACCACCATGGAGAACATAGAATAGGGAGATCTAGCTGCTTTTTGAGGAGCTAGACAACTATGTGTCCTAGATGACAACTAGAACCTAAAAATATGTGCATAGAATGAGAAAATACAACATCCACCGGAAAACATAATAGACATAATATATTTGATAAAACAAAGAAAACAATCTCCATTTGTTCCCGGGTATGGCCTATAGCAACCCCTTCACTACCCACAATGGCAGTTTCCATACTTGCAGCCAGGTCATGGGCGTTGTTTTCCACATGAGCATCAATTTTTGACCCAACCTCCTCGAGAGAGACTACCCCATGTCATACCAAGATGGAGTATGGTGTAGAGACCCGAAGCTTGATGTACATGGACATTACATAACATTTGAGGAATAATTAATACATAACAAGAACCAACACTCAAGGACCATAATAGTTTAGTGTCTTTGGAAACTCAGAACATAATCTTCTAATCATGGTGAATGATCTTCAAAATCTCCCATAAAGATCTTCCAATTTTGTTTTCTTACCTAAAACCTTTATTTAAATCATGGGGAAAAGAAAACATATAAAGGGTGAGCTCAAATTCTCAGTAAGGGTAAGCATGGAGAAAATAAAAAAATTCATATACATTTGAACTTAAAAAAACATGAACATAAAGATTAAACATCAAAATCCTGAGAAATAAATCTCCGCAGTACATAAGGCATAGATCATAAAGGAACATTAATCATGATAAAATAGCATGGTAATAAAACATGTAATTGTGGAAAACCATTAATCACATGATATGATATCCATAGTAGCTAATGCATTGCTTCCCAGGCCATCTTAGTGGACAAAGTCCCTTTCTGAATCAAGTTCACTCCTCATTCCAGTCATGTATCACTGAACTGGATTAACTGACCATTCTAGCCATGTCGGTATAATGAGATATAAATCGTTACCCAATGCATTGGAGGGAGATATATGTCCCACCAATCTCATAATGAAATCATTCTTATGTGTGCCACAAAATAAACGTACATAATTCATAATAACCTAACAAATAAAATGGGTTTCATAAACATCATCCCATCATAACCTAATCCATATAAAAATGGATATCATTTCATCATAAGAAAAATGAAACCATGTAAATAATAGAGTCGTTATACTTGAAACATACACATATGAAATAATGTCATCTTTTATGGAAAATGATTTTTATAAATCATTTTAAATGAATTCTTGAGGAAAATATCCTTTCTTCTTCACAATAATTTTCTTTTCACAAAATTCCAGGAAATTTTAAAAGAAAATGATTTTGTTGAAAATAATCATAAAATCTTGTATATTAAGCTTCATTAAATTTCGGCGTTATGAAACCGTAAAAATATATTCATGCCATATAAGTTAAAAATAACATTATCCTCATACTTTTGTCAGAAAAGTTAAAAAGTTCCTCCTGTGGTAATCGAAAATAATATTCCTTTCATTACATATGGTAAAATTTAAAAATGGATAAAAATTACTTTAAACATACATGAAATTTTTTTAGAAAACATGGGCATTGATGATTACAATAACCCTAGTAAATACTTACAAATAAACAATCTCAGATAAGAACGATATTGTAATAGTTATCCCTTACCTTAGGTCTGATATGCTTTTTACGTATCTGAACCTCATGTATAATGATTTAAATAATGTCATTGACTTATTACAGAATCATATTAAGTTTTATGATATCATATATGGTTCATTTATGACTTTATATTACCCTTTATTTTGTATATTTCATGTTAAAGCAGTGTTTTGGGTAAAATCGTTTCACTTATAGTACGTGTTTCGATTTGTTGTTCTTGATATTATTATTACTTATATCATGATTAAATTACTTCAAGAATGTAAAAAATGATTTATATATCATATATATTTAGTATATATATATATAATAGATATATAAATGAAATGAAACACACCGTTCATGGAGACGGTAGGTCGTACGTAAGCATGAAGGTTGTTTTCCATTCCTTATTGACTTGAATCGAAGTAAGATGATGACATATATATATATATAAATCCAGTATCATTATTATGTTATATATACCATTATTATTCTTTATATATAATTTATAATCATTCTTTAATGGTTAACATGGAGAATGAATCTCATCGTGTTGTGGAGACGGTAATCCGTACGTACACATGAGCGGTGATATAGTTACCATAATTATTGAATGAATTGGAGTGGATGTTATAATATATCAGAATTGGTATGACGTTATAATAACCATATATTGTTATTATTTACAACATTATACCCATCCATAAAATGTGGTTGTGGAAAAACAGATTACACCATGGCGTGGAGACGGTATTCCGTACGTACGCACGCACGGTGATTTTGTTTTCCGTAGGGTGTATATAAGGTGAAATGGGGTTGTTTTATATATATAATAACATATCAGTATATTATTGATACTTATGATATTACTTTATAATGAAACAACTAAAGAAGAAGATGTTGAAGAAGAAAGAAACTTGAACGAATCGGTAGAGGAGATTACCTCTTCTTCGACGAACCTCTTTTAAGATTCCTCTTAAGGGACTGGAGTTGATATTTTGATAAGAACAGAACCTCCAGAATGTTTCTAGGGAAGTGGAGAAGAGAAATTTCCAGGGTTTGGACGAGCTTTAAGGCTCAATGTGTTTTGAATAGGAGAGGGAGGAGGGGCCCATATATAGGAGAAAAGTGGGGCAATTTTGTAAACCTTAAAAATATTAATTAATAATAAAATGAAACTCCACTTAAAAACCACAAAAAATGTCTCACATCAAAGTATAGATGATATAGGATTTTATTCTGATCAAACAATAAAATTTAGACATTTTTTATGATTATTTTAAACATTATCAACTTGATTTATCATTATTTAATCTATTTAATTTAAATTCTGGTAATAAACTTATAAATTTTAAATTGTTATAAATATATTCTTAAATGTTGTCAATTTATATAATTGGATAATTTATAACCTTTTAGACCATATAATTTTCAATTTGTAGTTTATAAATATTATTGTGATTTTTAAATAATTTAATAATATGTTATTTTTATAAAATATCAATAGTATCAATTTTGACACTATTCATTATTTGATTTTAAATAAAAACCACACAAAATATATGTTCAAACCAATTTATATAATAGATTCCTAACATTTCATATTCATAAAAAAATTCATGGGGCACATAAATTTGTTTATATATTATTTATTTTCATATTTTTAAATCCATTTATTTGGTATATCTCTTAATAAAATAATTACTACAACATTTTTTTAAAATTATTTAATATACTTATTTTGTTGCATAAAAATTAAAAATAAATTCATATGATAAAGATAAGTATAATAACTTTAATAATAATATTTTTACACGATTTTAGTATCTTAAAATCACAACATTTAAATTGTTATATTTATTAAATTATGAAGGTGACATCTTTGACATCATTTAAAATAAAATAATATAAATGTCCCAATCCGTTTTATAAGGCTCCAAATGGTCCCCAAATATACCCTTGTATGATTAAGGTATATATATACTCTACCAATAATTTTTGGTCAAGTTTATGTCGCTTTTCATAGGTATTTTTATTTTAATAAAAACTATATTATTGATTTTTCTATAAATAAACAATTTTTGCATCACTATTGTGTCACCATTAATGACAATTATTTAATCCCTAAAAATTATAAATAAATTCTCATGATATATAAAATTTTTTTATATTTCTGGAGAATATATATATTTGCGGTTTTATTAAGTTTATCACTAAATTAAAATTATTAAACATATAAGATATAAGAGAGTGACACCTTGTCACGTTCTTTGGTTTTAATAATAATTAAATCATTTTCATGGTCAAAAGTCTATGAAATGAATCTATTTCGACCCTAAGGTGATATGGGTCGACCATTATTTATCCTAGAGAATTTGGGCAGGTGTTAGGGTAATTTTATAATCTTATTTTTTCCCTAAATTACCCGATTTACCTTTAACTGTAGTAAAAAGAAAATTTTTAAAAGGTGACATGGATTGGTTTCCCAATCCATGCAAGAGAATTTTATTAAAACAAAAAATGGTCAAAGTACACACGAGGTGTAGTAAGCCTACACCAGCAAAACCCAAAATACAGCCCACAAGAATGAATAATTAAACAACCTAGGCTGACAAGAACCAACCAAACACACTCCAACAAGAATATCCCACCCAGCAATCCAGAAAACCAGTCCCAAACCGTCCGAGCTATGCAATCCAGGTCAATCCAGGTGGGCCAAAGTCTGTCAATAAGCTTTAAACAAGAAACAGGAACTCCATCTCTAGCATCATGATCTCCCAACAATTCATTCTAGAAGAGAAAACCTGCTCCAAATCACGCTCACAAAACAAGTCAAACTATGAAATGATTAAACATATTCTCTATATAGCGCATGAGAAATACATGAACATCCAGACATAGATGCTTAGACATTTTCCAATGAAAAAATATAGGGAATTCCTTCAAAACAGAGTTGCAGAATCACAAGACTGAAGCTTCAAACAAAGACAGCATGCCTGCATTTCATCAAAGTGAACAAGTCTCCAGAAAAACAGAAGAACAGAGATGAAACTAGCCAGATTCAATCAAACCCTTAGATAAGGCTCCTCAAAACATCCAAAGAAATCCACTAACTGTACCAACCAGGAGATATTCTAGGAAATAAAAAAACAGCATTTAAATGCCAAACATCCAAGATCAGCAGATAGACCACAACAAGTCTGATCAGAGAACTCCAACCGCATCAAAGATAGATAATCAGCTTTAGAGGAACACAGATCAGCTAGAACAACAATATGTTTTGACCAGTAAACCAGAAACAATGACCAGACAGAATGTCTACAAAAAAACATCAAGAAAGTGGTTCTTTTAACTTCAATTTCTCAAAGTAAATGAATTTCATAGCATTCTGGAATTGATCCCCATTGATAATCCCTTTTTGTCTCTCTTGTTTCAACAAATCTTGTTGCTTTCTCGTATGAGCAAGCCACCCTTGCATTTCCTCTTCCGTGAATTGAAATGAGAAGTAATATAAAACAACACTGGATTTATCGCAAATTAATTCTCATTGCTCTTTTCCGGGGTAAACCATTTTATTAGCCTTAGTCAACCTAGTGGTGATGGTTCTTTCCACTTGAGAGTAATCCTTACGTCTTCTAGTCTTTTTTGTGTTCGGGTTGATGAAACCATCAACATCTACCACTGATTTTTTTCCTTTCCTACCATATTTCATTTATACATTGAATATATATATATATATACACTCAATGTTACGTAGAATAACTACTATCAAATGAACATGAAATTGTGTGTAACACGATCCAAGAATAATTTTGCGTATACAGCAAGCTAATATGGTGTTGCATATAATGCAACATAATCTTGGTGTAGTGTACAACAGAAGAGATGAAAGAAATTAAAAATAATATATCTCATAATATAGCGGGGTGTTACATTCTACCCCCCTTAAAATTAATTTCGCCCAAGAAATTCGTCGGGGTTATAAATAGTTTATAACTTGAGATTTTCTTTCATAGAAAACCACATCATAAAAAGAAATACTAAAAATTAATTTTAATAACTATTTTATGAAACATAATGGTAACCCAAATTAACCTATCCATGGGTTTCCTCATAGGTTAACATAGGTGGAAATACGGATATGGAAGAGAAATCTAACCATTAAGTTCTGATAGAGAGTAGTAGAGAACATGGATATTAAAAAGCCAACAATCACAAAGCCATAAATTTTTTATGATCTAATGTACCATCTGATTCATCGGATATAAGGTAACTTGGAAATAATTTTTGGTTTTCATGATGATTTCCCTAAAGTAGAGGAATTTCAATTAGAATAAATACTTACTTTATTTTGGTACAATATCATTGTTTTTCATGCCCTTAACAATTTCCACTTCATATCTTAATGAAATGATGTTGAATTTGTCATTCGCGAAGTTTTATCAGATCATGTGATATAATGACAGGTCAATCCATATGTCTCAAACATAAGTTAGCAAAAGTTATCAAATATACTTAAGTCTTTATATGGTGAGGTTAATCGTATATGATTCCAAAAATTGAGTTATACTTCATCTTTAATACCGCTTAATTAAATAAAACTAGTTTCTACTAACCAGGGACTTCCTATAGGCCAGTGGTAGGTGATAAAG
Organism: Viscum album; assembly: GCA_963277665.1. Classification (NCBI taxonomy): domain Eukaryota; kingdom Viridiplantae; phylum Streptophyta; class Magnoliopsida; order Santalales; family Viscaceae; genus Viscum; species Viscum album. The sequence continues at coordinate 1,097,154,209 of OY728145.1, read as the reverse complement.
GATTGTCTCACTTTGGTAGTGAGTTTGATTACCACAGCCTTGTCCGATGCGACAGGTTGTTGCCCATCCTAGAGGTTTTCCTTTTTCTAAAACTACACTATTATAAAATTCCAGCAATAATATCGAAAAATGTTTTATCCATAAACAATACTAACTTATGTCCAACATAATCCATTCCAAACGTTAGGCTTATATAAAATAATTCTGTCCAAGCTCATAGTATAAAGAAAACGATTACTAGAAATGTCATCTACAGAGAATTTGAATAACATTATTAATCCCCCATATATCATACGATATATCTTTTTGGTCATATTAAAAACATTTTAATACCTTAATCATGTATTCTCTTGAAAAATGAATACCCATTTAACCTTAGTGATAACATGAATGATGTAAAAAGTTAACTTTTCCCATATACCAAAATAAAAAAATTTCTATATACTCAAACCATGATATCAGTCATGAGCACATTTCATTTTTTCCTTATCCCTTCATTTGGCACATATCATTGTCTTTCCAAAATATTTCAATCACTTTTCATGGTTACTAGTACCATATTCTTATAGAAAACTATATTGGACCAATACATAGATATTCCAATATACAATAAAAGTATCTGAACAACATTATACATTAATACCAATATATAAACACTTCAATCCATCCTCTTCAATGATTGTCATGGAATAATTCTTTCCTTGATTTTGAAGTAACCTCTTAGTTCAAGTAATTGAGTTGGGTAATGCCCATGTTCTCCATAGATTAGACATTAGACTCCATAACAGTCTATCACTCTATGACCCTTTTCTCCACAGAGATAACATCTTCCCCTCCATTTGAGGTATTCCTCAAGGTTCTTCTTCCCTTATTTAGAAATATCAATCTTCATTTATCTATGCTCCTCACCATGAGAACATGCATAAAATTCAATCTTCCTTTTATTTGATGACTTAAGAATACAACTAAACTTCACATTGTTAATCATATATCGATATGACTGATTTGGAATAATCACAATATCTTTCTCTAGACGTTACACTATTTAATTTATCATAGTCACCAATTTTTCCCTTGGAATCAATGTTAACTGAATTAATTCTCATTCCCTCCATTGACTAAGACAAAAAATCATAGTGTAACAAACAGTTAAAATAACGATGAACCACATAATCATAAAAAGTAACTTATGGGATTTCTAAATTTTAACAAAATCTTTAATCCAGGCCACCCTATGTTCACCCTAGGTTATTCATGATCATCAACATAATTCTAGGACTGTAACCTATAGTTATACTAAACCTTAGGGACATCTCTATACATACCTTTGAAATATCTCTAGAGATTTCACTAAAGTTTTCGCATCGTAGTTTCCAAAGGTTAACTAAACCTTTCTTCTGATACCAATTGTAGAGACCCGAATATTGACGTACATGGAAATTAAATTACTTTTGTGGAATAATTAATACATAAAAAGAACCAACACTCAAGGACCGTAATAATTTAGTGTCTTTGGAAACTCAGAACATAATCTTCTAATCATGGTGGACGATCTTCAACATCTCCCATAAAGATCTTCCCCATTTTGTTTCATACCTAAAACCTTTATTTAAATCCTAGGGAAAATAAAACATATAAAGGGTGAGCTAAAATACTAATTAAGGGTAATAATGGGGAAAATAAAACAAATCATATACATTTGAACATATGAAAAACATGAACATAAAGTTTAAACATCAAAATCTTGAGAAATAAATCTTGGCAGAACATAAGGCATAGTTCAAAAAGGAACATTAATCATGATAAAGTAGATTGGGAATAAAACATGTAATTGCGGAAAAACATTAATCACATGATATGATTTCCATATTAGACAATGCATTGCTGCAAGGAACATCTTAGTGGATAAAGTCCCTTTTTTAATCGAGTTCGCTCCTCGTTCCAGTCCTGTATCACTGAACTAGTTTAACTTACCATTCCTACCATGTCTATCTCATGAGATATAAATCTTTACCCAATGCATTGGGGGGGAGATATAGGTGCCACCAATCTCATAATTAAATCATTCTTAATGTGCCACAAAATAAACATACATAATTCATAATAACCCAACAAATAAAATGGGTTTAATAAACATCATCCCATCATATCATTTTCCATATAAACAAATGAATATCATTTCATCATAACAAAAATTAATCCATATAAATCATAGAGTCATTATACTTGAAACATACAGATATGAAATAATTTCATCTAGATGAAAAATGGTTTTGATAAAACATTTGAAATGAATTCTTGAGGAAAATATCATTTCTTCTTCAAAATCATTTTCTTTTCCAAAAATGCCATGAAATTTTATAAAAAAGTATTTTGTTGAAAATAATTAATAAATATTGTATATTAATCTTCATTAAAATAAGGCGTTATGAAACTGTAAAAATCGGTTCATGTCGTATAAGTTAAAAATAGCATTCTCCTTGTACTTTTTTCGGAAAAGTTAAAAAGTTCCTTGTGTGGTAAAAAAAGTAAGATTCCTTTAATAACATGTAGTAAAACTAAAAAATGAGTAAAAAGGACTATAAACATACATGAAAATATTTTTATATAACATGGTCATGGATGATAACAATATCCCCAGTAAATACTTACGAATAAACAATCTCAGATAAGAACGAGATTGGAATAGTTATCCCTTACCTTAGGTCTGATATGCTTCGTATGTATCCGAACCTCCTATATAGTGATTTCAATAATGTCATTTAATTTTTAAAGAATCATATTCATTGTTATGATATCATATATAGTTCACTTATGACATTATATTAACTTTTCATTTGTAAATTCCATGGTAAAGAAGCGTTTTGGGTAAAGTCCTTTCATTTATCGTACCTGTTTAGATTTGTTGTTCTTGATATTATTAACACTTATATCATGATTTAATTACTTACATAATTTAAAACAAGATTTATATATCATATATATTCATTATATATATATAATAGATAGATAAATGAAATGAAACACACCGTTCATGGAGATGGTAGGCCGTACGTACGCATGAACGCTGTTTTCCTTTCCTTATTGACCTGAATCGAAGTCAGATGATTAAATATATATATATCTATATCTATATATATATATAAATAAATCCAGTAGTAATATTATGTTATATATACCCTTATTATTCATTATATAAACTTTATAATCATTCTTGAATGGTTAACATGGAGAATGAATCTCATTGCGTCATGGAGACGGCAATCCGTACGTACGCACAAGCGGTGATATCGTTCTCATAATTATGGAATGGAATTGGAGTGGATGTTAAAATATCTCAGAATTAGTATTATGTTATAATAACCATATATTGAAATTCTTTACACCATTATATCCATCTAGTAATGTAGTGGTGGAAAAATAGATTACACCATGGCGTGGAGACGGTATTCCGTACGTACGCACGCGCAGTGATTTCATTTTCCGTAGGATGGATATAAGGTGAAATGAGATTGTTTCATATTTTTATAACATATCAATATATTAGTGATACTGATATTGTTTCATTATAATGAAACCACTAAGAAGAATAAGTTTAAGAAGAAGGAAACTTGAAAGAATCGGTAGAAGAGATTACCTTTTCTTCGATGCACCTCTTTTAAGCTTCCTCTTAAGGGACTAGAGTTGATCTTTTGAGAAGAACAGAACCTAAAAAATGATTCTAGGGAAGTGTATAAGTGAAATGGGTAGAGTTTGGTCGATCATGAACGCTTAAAGTGTTTTCAAGAGGAGAGTGAGGAGGTGACCTTATATAAGAGAGGAGAGGGGCACTTTTGGAAACCATAAAAATATTAATTAATAATAAAATGAAACCCCACTTAAAAACATCCAAAAATGACTCCATTCTAAGATGGTATGATATAGAGTTTTAATTTCATCAACAAATTAAATTTAGACATGTTTTATTTTTATTTTAAACCTTATCAACTTGATTTATCATTATTTAATCTATTTAATTTTATTTGTTGTAATAAACTTATAAATTTTAAATTGCTATAAATACATAGTTAGATGTTGACAATTTCCAATAATTGGATACTTTATAACCTTATAGATTATATAATTTTCAATTTGTTGTTTTTAATTTTTTTTTGATTTTTAAATAATTAAATAATATGTTATTTTTATAAAATATCAATAGTGTCAATTTGGACACTATTCATTATTTGATTTTCAATAAAACCCACACAGAAGTTATTTTCGAAAAAAAATATATAATAGATTCTTAACATGTCTTATTCATCAAAAAAATCATGGGGAACATTAGTTTGTTCAAATATTATTTATTTTAATAATTTTAAAACCATTTATTTCGTATATCTCTTAATAAAATAATCACTACCACATTTTCGTATAATTATTTAATATAATTATTTTTTGCATACAAAATTAAAAATAAAATCCTATGATAAATATAAATATAATAACATTCATAATAATATATTTACATGAATTTATCATCTTAAAATAAAAGCATTTAAATTGTTATATTTATTAAATTATAAAGGTGACATCTTTGACATCATTTAAAATAATATAATATAAATTTTCTAATCGGTTTTATAAGGCCCCAAATGGTCCAAAAATAGACCCTTGGATTATTAGGGTATATATATACTCTCACAATAATGTTTGGTCATGTTTTTGGTCCTTTTGATAGATATTGATATTTTAATAAAAACTATATAATTGATTTTTCACTAAATAAACATTTTATGCATCACTATTGTTTCACCATTAATGAAAATTATTTAATCCCAAAAAATTATAAATAAATTTTCATGATGTACATAATTTTGTTATATATCTGGAGACTATTTATATTCCAGGTTTTATGAATTTTATCAATAAATTAAAATTATTACACTTATATGATATAAGAGAGTGACATGTTGTCACTTTCTTTGGTTTTAATAATAATTACATCATCTTCAGGGTCCAAAGTCCATGAAATGAATCTATTTCGACCCTTAGGTGATACGGGTCGACTTTCATTCATCAAATAGAATTTTGGCATGGGTTAGGGTAATTTTATTATCTTATTTTTACCCTTATTTACCCGATTTACCTTTAACTACAGTAAATAAAAATTACCGTAGTTAAACTTCATAATATCAAATAAATGTAACCTATTAACATAATTTTGACCCAATGAATTCAGATATGAAATCTATTTTTCAAAATTCAAAACACATAAGAGTCGTTAATTAATTTAAAATTAATCCCATTGTTAAGAAAATGGGTTTTAAAAGTTAAAACATTGCCAAAGATGGAAATGTTTTTACCTATGAATTCAATGTAAAATTAATGGTAATTATATAAATTATATTAAATAGTAAAAATATATTCTATTTATAATTTAAAACCATTAAAGATTATAATTTATCCATACAAATTATTGCAATGAAAAAAGTTATTTTTAAATAAAATATAGCGTGTTTTTATTATTCATTAAAATATAAAAGTTATCAGAATAATATGAAAATTTTATCCAAAGTGAATTTTTATATCCTGATTCCAAAGAAAAATTTTATTCTATCAAATTTAACTTATAAACCTGTCAAAAAACTAGATTTAAAGTGGTTGTGCCATCAAAAGGGGGAAAAACTGCATTTTTGAAAAATACATATTTTACCTAAAAAAATTATTTTGTTCACATACCATGTTTAGAAAATGTGTAAGATTAATAATAAAGTTATAAAATTAAAAATTTAGTTAATACTATTCATAACAGCTAGTTCACAATATTATAATAATATATCAATATTTAGTGAATCCTGGTATTGCGTACTACACACGCTATAGAGGAAGGTCGTGATTGCGTGTAATGGAATCCAAGTCAGGGTTGCGTGTAGTGCAAGACTCCTTTGATGTTTCTTATAATATAATCCAACCATATTTCATTTATACATTCAATATATATATATATATATATACACTCAATGTTTCGAACAATTACTAATATCAATCAAATTTGAAATTGTGTGTAACACGATCCAAGAATAATGTTACGTATACTGCAAGCTAATACGATGTGGCATATAGCGCAAGATAATCTTAGAGTAGCGTACAATAGAAGATATGAATGAAATTAAAAATAATATTTCTCATAAAATATCGGGGTGTTACATATGGTCTTCCTTCAATCTGAGGGAAGATATGGGATTTTTCAGACCAACAGTGAGGGCTTAGCATTTCGAGATCAAGACACACATTATGTATGAAATCCAAAACATGGAGGTTCTATTTAAGAAGTGAAGGCCTTCAGTTGACTCCTTTGACCTGTTCGTCTGGACTCTTTGGATCTACAAGATAGTGCGACTGTGGGCTTTATAGACAATCACCATATTATGACACAATTTGCATCAGATCAAAACCTCATATGTGTCTGGTCATGGGCCCCCCGATGCTGCAATGGTATTCTCTTTTCACTATTCTGATGGTTATTCTAGTTTCAAATGAAATGTGACTCTCTATTCAATGTAGTTTGTGTCCGCCTCCCTAATTGTCCATTAACATTCAAAACCCATTCTATTATTAGAAAAATCCGAAAATTTTTACTATGTATTTATGTGTGGATAGACGCATGGAGTCATTTTTTCATCCTTCAAATCCCCGAGTTTCTATCATGGTAGATGAATGTAGAGTACCATTAGATTTTTTTAGATCACAATTGTAATGGAATATAGGAGAAAGCAGTGGGTGGTTTATGATACTTGGATGGGCATTGGTTCTTCTTGTAGATGGCTGATGCATTCTTCAGAGGTCTGTCCCCTCAGGCCTACATAGATGGAGGTAACGGGATTAGGAAACCAGTTAGAGGTTGGTTATTGAGGAGTTTTGGTTCCACCAGGGATGGTGTACAATGGTTTTGGAAAGGAAACTGATACTAGTGAAGAGGTTATTCTGGGATATATTCAAACATGATGATACAATAGAGGCTGGGAACCTCCGTCATTGCAGTCGGGCTTGGAGAAACATCTCAGCAATGAGGTTGTGAACTGCATCACTGAGGCTGATATGGGTTCAGGTATGGGGATGAATTCTAGGGCACTTCATCCCAATCTAATGGTATCTATGGTGTTCAATCGACTAAGGCATGATCTTGGGATTATCTTCATCCTGCAGATGGGTGAGAGAAGGGCTCAGCATGGGCATGCCCGAGGTGAAATTACAAGGAACATGAGTAATAGGGTATTTTATTTGGAAGGCGGTGAGATGGTTTCTTTATATAGATATTTTGATGATGAATCTGGACTGGGAAGTGTGTATTTTTGTAATGGGATGAAGGGACACGATACAGATGATGTTGTTTCTGATAGAGGCGGGGTTATTATTATAGGGGATCAGATTTTATGAATCATATTATTATTCATATGAGCAACATGTTTGATGGACTCTAAAAGGATGAGTTGGGTTTATATTCTTATACTACAAGGGAGAAAATTTTAATGGGGTTTGCGGGAAGGAATCCATTCGGAGTGAACTCAGGCATTCGGCGGATGAAGATTCAAGCTTGAGGAAAAACATAAGCTTTATGAGGAGAAATTTGAGAAAGGTCTACTCCTCGTTACCTCCTCCACTCGTGACTCGATCATCAATAACGTTTAATGATCAGAGAACAATAATTGATACTTTGATACACCTGAGGGATGAGAACCAAGAAAAAAATTATTTGGATTTTATGTTTAGATTAGATGAGGAAGTTATGGAGCATGTTTTGGTGATAAATGCAACCAAAATGTGGAAACCAAGATGATAGGGATGACCCATAGAGTGTCTCTCAATGAGGATCAATACACTTGGATTAACAAACTGTATCTCATTCAAGTAGGGGAATCAATAAAGGGAAGATAATCATAGAGGAGTACATACAATCATGGGACCGACTCACTTATGAGGTTGAAAGGAAGATGATGGAGGAACCAACTCTCAGGATTCCAATTTATCATAGAATTTGTTCATGGAAGCGAATTATGTTAACATTAAGATTCACATTTATGACTCTATTTAAATTATATTTTATTCGGTTGGTTTGAATGTATTTATGTTTGAGATGTATCTGGGTTGTTTTCAATAATCAATTTGGTTTCTTGGAGAAGTCTGGTGTTTTGTTCTTAGCACGCTACATTGATCTGCTCCATAAGGGTATCAGAGCATCGATTCTTCAACAGATAATTCCTTTTTGATCTTCATGGTGAGAGGGTATGGAATTATAATTAGTTCAATTCCAATTCATTTATGCACGAGACTGATTTCCGAGAGCTTAGGATTGGATGAAGCTTATTGTTATTGTGTAATTACTAGAGAGGAGTTGATTCAGTTGAATGTTTTGGGTTTTTGTTTTGGTTTCCTTTGGGTGATGTGGGACTTATATGTTTATCAATTTTCATCAAATGTGATTTTGAAAATAAAGTAGTAATTTTGAATCAATAAGGGGAAATGATAATAACCAGATCAAAGGACTACCTCAATGTTCCATCTTCACCTAGGAGTCATTGTCCAAAGCATTCATATAGAAATATTTCCAACCCTATAAGAGAGTAATGTTGACAAATGAAATTCACAATTTCTAGAAGCATGATTTAGAATCCTTATATGAATATTGCGATCATTTAAATGAAATTATAAGGAATTTACCTCATCATGGCCTTCCATTAGTGTTTAATGTCCAAATATTCTATGGTGGTCTCACAAAAAAGACAAAATCCATGGTGGATATAGTTCCTGGAGGAACATTATTCAATAAATCAATTGAGGAACTCTTAGAATTACTCGGTGATATGTCTAAACATATATTTCAGTGGAGCTCAGAGTGGGGAACTCAAAATAGAGGCATGCATAACATTGATTCCACTATGATTCTTACATCTCAACTCGATGTCGCATCAATGAAAATTGATGCGTTAAATTTGAAAAATTATTCTCATGTTCAAACAAGAAAATCACCCATCATGCAGAGAATGTGGTGACAACAACATCATGGGTAAATGACCTTGTACAAGTGATGGTTCCTCGACATATGAGATAATTTTTTTACAACCGAGGGCTAAATATCTACCCTCATTACCAAAACCCCAAATAGAAAGATAACTCAAATATGTGCTAGGGACAAGAAAACAAACTTCTCAATCTCTCCCCCAAAGTACAACCAGTTATGGACAAAAAATACCAAAATTTATATCCCATACAATAGAAGAAGGAATCATTACAACAACAAGTATATCAAAGCCCCATGTCTGGCACAACAACTGAGGCAGCCACAACCTCAACAGGCTGTACAACAATCTTAGAAACAGCTCCATCAATTCTAGAGGAGATGATGTAAAAATTTATAACAACTACTGAGAAATGATTTCAGAATCAGTATGACTCTATTCAATGAATTGTGAAATATATTATGCATATTTTCTATCAAATAACATCATGGAAACCTTGAAAATTACCTGGTTAACTATAAAAACCCAATGGGAAGAATCATATCATTTCATATTACGTAGTGGGAAGGATCTACCTTAGAAAATAACTTGAAATCGTTGTAAATATTCTTCTTTATCGTCTCCCATGTCAAATAATAAAGTCGAGATCATGGAGTCTACCTCAACATAAGGCCTATCAAAAGGTAAGGAGGATGAAAAATATAAGGTAAAAGAGGTGTTCAAGACTTATTAACCCACATTTCCGTTTCCTGTGTGAATGAAGTAGAAGGAGTGAGATCGAAAATTTTAAACACTCATGGAGGGTATCTAGAAACATAATATAAATATTTCTTTGGTTATGGAATTAACTCAAATTTCATCTTATATGATGTTTATGATGGAAATCATCTCCAATAAGATGAATATAGAAGATTTGGTGACCATTCTCCTCACAAAGGAATGCGCAGTAGTGGTAAAACATTATCTTCCTCCTAAGCTTCATGATCCATGTATTTTGGCAATCCATTGAATAATTAGAACTTATGAGTTTAGGAAATCCATTTATTTCATGGGGGGTGTTAACCTTATTCCCATTGGAGTATTTAAAAATCAAGGGAAAAATGACATCAAACCAACTCAAGTATACCATTACATAGTGGATATATCCATCAAATATCTTAAATGGCTACTTGAGGATATGCTCGTAAAAGTGGGACCTCTTATTATTCTTCTTGATTTCATCATACTCGACATAGAGGAAGATCAATAGGCCCATATAATTTTGGGAAGACCCTTGTTGGAAACTGGGAAGGTGTTGATCAATGTTCACCAAGGTGTGTTTATCATCAATGTAGGATATGAAAATGTATTCTACAATTTCCTAAATGTAGTTTAGTAAGTATAACTGATGGAGAATGATGTTTTTTTCCTTGATAACTGTGAATGATTCCTTGGGATACATGAGCGATAACACAGAATATTATTCTATCATAACTGAATGAGCCATAAATGACATACAATATAAATATGAACCGGATGAATTACATTTTTTCATCATCCATGGGAGTGATTATTGGAATCATGAAATCATTCCATATATCCTAGAGTGAGCCATGTTAGAACCAATGTTGCCTTAAGTATTGAAGGCCCCTCAAATTGAACTCAAAACTCTTCCATAATCCATAAATTATTGATACCTGGGTGATGAAAAGACTCTTCCTATAATCCTCAATGATTTACTCACAAAACATCAAGAGGATGTTCTCTTACACATTTTGTGGAGAATAAAAAAATCCATTTGGTGGAGAGTTGTCGATCATAATGGGACCATCCCAACCATTTTCACCGACAAGGTATTAATTGAATAAGGATCCAAGACCTCTCAAAAATCACAATGAAGGTTAAATCCTCCCATGAATCGTGTAGTGAAGATGAAGTTAATCAATATTTTAGTTGCATGAATCATTTACCGATCTCTAAAATCACATGGGTAATCCCGCTCCAAGTGGTAACAAAAAGGTGCAATCACTATAATGACTATGATTAAAAATGAACTTATACCAAGTATAATCGTCATGGGATGGAGAGTATGTGTGTATTAATGAAAACTAAATTATTTCACAAGAAAATACAACTTCTAACTCCCTTTCATGGATCAAATGTTAGAGCTATTAGTTACGAATGATTTCTATTTATTTCTAGATGGTTATTTTGGATATAATAAATTATATATTTCCCCTGAAAACTACTGAAAAAGCACCTTCACATTCCCATATAGAAAGTTTTCTTAATGGAGGTTGTTTTTTGAATGGGTATTGATCCATACACCATTTTGTGTTGTATGTTGGCCATTTTAAATGATATAGTAGAAATAATTTTATATGTTTTCATGAATGAATTTTACATATATGGGAAATCATTCAAAACTAGCTTGTGAATTATGGAAATAGTTCTGGAATGGAGTGACCAAACTAATCATGTTTTAAAATTGGAGACTTTTCACTTCATGGAACAACATAGAATCATATTAGGTAACTAGATATTTAAATATTTCTTTGATATTGCCCCAAACAAGAATGAAATCAACTCAAAATATCATATTGCCACTTTTTTCTGGGAAAACTAAATCATTCTTGTGAATGAAGGTTTCTACATGATAATTGATCAAGATTTTTCAATGATATCTCAAAAATTAACCAATAGTTTTACAAAGGATGATATCATAACATTTTATGAAAAATTCACTACATATTTACAATATCTGAAGAAAAAAAATAGTATAATACCCTATCATTAGTTCCCTAAATTTGGAAGAGTTTGAGGTCATGTGTGATAAATGTGACTATGCAGTGGGAGTCGTACTTCAATGGATACTCAATAAAATATTAGGAACCATACATTATGCCAATAGAGCCTTAAATGAACCATATATCAACAAAATTACTAATTAGAAGGAAATTGTTTTTGTGGGATTTTCATTTGACAGGTTATGTTCTAAAATAGTGTTGTCCAATGTAATTATCTATGTTGATCCTGCATGACATAAATACTTGTTGAACATGAAGGATGAAAAATAATGACTCGTCCAATGAAATCTTCTTCTCCAATAATTTAACATGGAGATCTGTGACAATAAGGGAAGGTAAAATCTTTGTCCTGATCATCTATCCTAGTTAGAATCACCACATCTACAAAGATATGATGATAGATAATTCTAGGAGGAATTCATAGATGAACATCTTTTCTCTGTTGGAACATCATCGTGTTTGTGCCAAGATTAAATAGATAATTACTTGGATACTAGAGTCATTCAAAATAATTTAACATTCCATCGAAAGAAAATATTTTATCTAATGTGAAAAGTTATTTTCATAAAGACTCTATACTCATCCACTTAGGTGTAGATGGTGTGATCTGACGATGCATCATGAGAGAAGACATTCAAGAAATTCTAGAATTCATAAATTCTTTCCTAGTAGAAGGAAATCATGGGCTAGACCAAATAGTGGATCAAATTCTCTAAAATGTGTTTTTCTGGACCACTATGCACAAGGATGCTAGAAATTTTATAACACACTATGATCGATACCAGTACAGAGGTAACTTGGTGTGCTGAGCTAAAATTCATCCACACCAGATTCATGATGTCAAGGTCTTCAACGTATATGGTATTGACATCATTCAACCTTTTCCTCCATCATTTGGAAAAAATTACATAGTAGTTAGTTTTGGACTATATATGTAAATGGGTTGAATTCGCTGCCACAACACACAAAACTACAATGGTTGTTGTTGATTTCTTGAAAAAAGAACATTTTTAGTAGGATGGGTGTTCCATGGTTGTTGATCAGTGATATAGGAACACATTTTGACAATGAGTTGGTGAGAAATTTGATTCAAATGTATGGTGTAAAGTATAACCTTGGGACACATTCCAATTCCAAAAATAGTGCCCATGTGGAGGTCTCAAACCGCGAATTAAAGTAGATACTTGAGAAGATAGTTGGAGTTTCAAGGAAGGACTGTTCCAAAAAACACGTTGATTAAATGATTGTATTCAAAACACTTTTTGGGATTTTTTTCATTCTAGTTGATCAATAAGAAGTTGTGTCATTTACATATGGCACTTGAGCATAAATATTATTGGGTTGTGAAATCCTTGAACTACAATCTTAATGCTGTATAGGAAAAATTCATGTTTTAACTGACATATGTTGATGAAATTCGGAAGGACGAATATGAGAATACCAAGCTATATAAGGAGAAGATAAAGGTGGTCCATGACTTCTTGATCTCTAGAAAATCATTTCCAACTAGTGATGTGGTTTTATTATTTAACTCATGTTTGAGATTTTTTCAAGGTAAATTAATGTCCTAGTGTTTCGGACCCTTCAAAGTTATCATTGTATTCCACCATGGTGTAGTGGAAGTGGCTGGAGAAGATGGTCAACAATTCAAGCTAAATGAGTAGCATTTGAAACACTTTTTTACAATGGATAATATGGTGGATACTATATCCACTATATAATTATAGTAGCAATATGATTAGGTAAGATCAATAAAATGACATATAACAATGGATCTTCTAGGGAGGCAACCTAGTGGGTATGTGTCGTGTACCACATATACCCATGGTCTATACTAATCTTTTTAGATTATATTATAATATTATACAAATATATATTAAATTATTTAATATACATGTATGATGTTGGTGATGATAGTATGGTCACTGTAATATATCCATCCCTGGTAGTTCGAATCCCTCCATACCTATCTTCGGCACGAGGTTCATCTTTTGTTAAAACTCAAGTTTAATTAAATGACATGTGTGGTAATTTTTAAAATAAAATAAAATGTTTTTATATAAAAAAATAAAACTCATGATGATGATGGACCAGTTGGCTAGAGTACTAAACTGGTTCTAAAAGGCCCAGGTTCGAATCCTGACAACTGGCCCATTTCCATCATTTTTCATATAAAAATCAAACTTCTTTCATTATGATAAACGTAGTGTGAATGGTGATTTCAATAACATGATAAAAACATTTTGAAAGAATAAAATACATCTGACTGAGGTTGGAATATTGGTAGAGTCTCGGATATGTATTCAAAAGACCTAGGTAGGAACTTGGATAATCTCCATACCTCTCCCATTTTATTCAAATTATAAAAAATGCCATATGTTTTCTTCGTCCCATGTTGATCTACACCTCTACATTTAATATTAAATGTAACTAAATATCGGAAGCACTACAACCTCTTCTATTTTGGTTGAGGGATTGCATTCTGAATGGCCTATCATTGGTTAAAATCACACCCCTAGAACTAGACCAATGTTTACAGTTCTCTTTTTAAAATATTAGAAACAAAACCGTATTTCCCCAAAACATTATGTGAATTGATTTATTTTTATTAAATAATATATATATATATATATAATATTATTTTGATTATTATCGTTATTAATTATATAGTTTACAATAATATTTATATTATACTAGTTATAATAAAAAACATTCATTTCATGTACATCATTCTACAATTTGTGTCTTTTTCCTATAAAGTTTGGGCTCTACCTGGCCTCGCGCTGTGACACGTGACCCCCTCCTCCATGTTTTCTTATCCCACATGCCATTAACCCTCCCCCGAATCAGTCCACCATTTTTTTATTTTTGGTTCTCATTTCATTCAAATTTTTCTCCATGCACAAGGTATGACGTTCTACTACAACTATTTCAAATTCTCATCAGCATTTTGGGTGTTTTCAATTCATCTAACAATTTAGTTCTCCGCGCAGTACATGGAGTGCATGAAGAACAAACTTCATGTACATATTGTACATGGCCACCAACCCACATATTTATCATTATAATTATACATGGAATTAATGTTTTGGACACATAGTCTATCATGCCTCCCATGGCCCTCTGGCTCGACTTGTGTCTTCTAGGACATGACCTCTCCCAATGTCACCACACACGGAGTGTCTGTTCGGTATGTTTTATGTCTTCTGAACCATTGGAGGACTCCATGTGGATGGTTTAAACTCCATTAACATCATGTTAACAAACATGGTATGTACCCCTTTCCACACAATGTCTAAAAAGACATATCCCCTACCCTAGTCGAGTTGTGTTTTGCTCTTTACAAGGGAACCACTCCATTTTTAACTACATTTTGTGTACACCTTGATACACATTGTGTAATGGATTTTTTTCCAACACATGGCATCATGGAATGTCTATCTATAGTACACATGCTCTTACAGATATCCTACAACATGTCGTGTACCCTGGTACTACACATCGTGTTATATTTAATTTTTTATTTTCTCATATTTTCATTCATTATTCATTTTTTTCTTTACATTTCTTTTGATTTCTTCACTTTCATATAAGGAATGTGATGATCCCATGTTTGGGAAGCGACCAGCATTCAATGGAGAGGGTGAGCAACACCCACACCATTGAGTTTATCTTCGACATTCCGAGCATCCTTCTTTGGATTTCTGAGTTTTCCAGCCCCCAGTATTGGCTGCTCTACATATTCTTCTAATGGTTCCTCCCTTTGTGGCCTCCATCGATCCAGTTCCTTTCTTGGTGACCCTTTATGCTCCAATTAATTCTTCTAATTCGACAATGGATTCGACTTCTGGTGGTACCACTCCCTCTTCTAGCTCCATCCCCTGGGTGCTACTCTCCACGCCCGCAGTGGACCCAACCGAGCCAGTAATGCTGCCTACACGACCAACCTCTAAACCTTCTCTGGTATCCCATACTCCACCTCCTACCATTACAGCAGGACCATCTGCTCTGGCACATGCAGTTCCTCCACAACGAGAACTAGGTACTTCACTCCCTAACCAGTATCCATGCATGATCATTCATGAGGCCCCCCTGTGACTAGTATATTGTGGTGATTCTCTTTATACACTATCAAGATGAGAGGTTGATACGTAGAAAATAGTGTTCTCCATAATTTGAGAAATTAGTAGGATATTGAGGAGCTCCTGGGACATAAACAACTCCTTGAGGCACAACTGGTTAGCACTCTAAATTACATGGATTTATTTTTGGAGTTGATGGTGACCTTTCAGTTTGATGGGATCTCTTACCATCACACGCCCACCAATATAGCCCGCCTAGTTTTCTTTCTTCTGGTGGGATTCCCTTTTTCCCTTACAATAGATTATTTTTCACGAGGATGCGGCTTTAACCCCCATCCTACCACCCCACCTCCTATCACAACCATTACCCAACCTGAGAAATCTATCCTAATTGCCTTATGGAAGGATCTTGTTGGGCCTAACCAGAGGTGCACCCCCACATCGTCGATGATCTCACCCATCATTTGTATTCTCCTTCATTTCCCCCATAAGTTATTTTGAACCATTATTTTCTCCTTTATGAGGATATGTATGTCATGTCTGGTTGGGACATGATGTTTTTTACTTTCATTGTACGTCATTATTACCATAACCTCCCCTGCCTTGGCGCTACCTGCATATATTCTATGATACATGTCCTTCAGGGAAACATGAATGGAATTTTCAATGCCACCTGTATAAAACAACATTTGGGAGTCTTCTATCCCTCTCTCCAATAAGACATCTTGGTATCCTATAACAATCTTTACATTTTAATGATTATTCAGATGAGGATTGTTGAGCAACAGGGGGATGACTATGGGTTGGTGTAGGATGCTCCTGCTGTTGTAGGGGTGAGAGATGACCCGTATTCTTCTAATGGTTTACTGATTTGTATCCACCCTATCCAATCTTGTATGTTCCCTCCCCACCCCACTCTTCTTCATCTGGCCTTCCTTCCACTTCCTATATTCTTTCCTCCACGGTGCCTTTCACTTCCCCACCTCCACTAACACCCTCATGTGATATCTCCTTCACCCTCTACATGGATGAGTTGGAGAGCATCCAAGATGATATGGATCATACACATGGGGAGCTTGATTAGACGTTGGGGCTTCATCATTTCTACCATAGCCTTTCTTTACCCCTAGTCTCTGCGCTGGTACCTCCTTTCGCTCCTCAGCCTTTTGTCGCCTAGCCACCACTGATAGCTCTAGCCACAGATTCTTTTTTTCTATCTACTGTTGGCCTCGCTGCTGCTTCCACTGCTATGCCTATAGATCATGTTATTCCATACAATTAGGGTGTCAGGCCTAGGCCTCCAGTATCCACTAAGGCTGCTTCTCCATAGCTTGCTTCATGTATTGCAGATAATGCCTCTTCTGAGGCAACCCAGTGACTGAATTTTGGTGTATCTATATCCATTATATATATCTTTTTATTCTATTCTTCGTATGTTATGATTTATGTATTTGAAAACTTCTTTTTCCCTTCCCTCGATAGTCACAGGTCCTATGGAGCTACTTGGCCATCTCTTTTTCAACTACTACCATGTTATTCCATTAACCACGTCTGGAGTAATTTTTAGATTTTCTTTTCCCTTTATATGTTGTATTTAATTATGCTATTTATTCTCCTCATATTTCCACCACTATTTTCCAACATTCTCTCCTCTTCTTAGGTATTTCACATGGTGGGCATGTGTTGTATTAAGTGTGGGGAGGGTCTTAGAATACACCAGTCTTTTCATTGAACTGATTTAGGTGACATAATTAATAGTTAAAATATTTTAACTTGTGGAATGATTTGGATTAATTATAATTATAAATAATAAAGACATATAATGGAATTGTAAAATTTTCATGATTATTTTAATTTTAAAAATAATTTTAAATGATTATTGATATAGTTTGATTCTGGATTTAAAGTCTTGGACATTTAAATTTATTAGATTCATCATTTGTACTCACGTCATGACCTGATTAACCTTTTATTTTTACCCATTCTCTAGCGGTGCTCTATGCCTTTTTGACATATTATTTCTTATGGTCTATTTCATGAGATATTCATTAGATATGCATTTCTACTTAAAGTTTCTTGTTTTTCACATCAATACGTGATGATCTTTTGAATCACATTAAATGATTGGGGTATTAGATTGTTTTTTATCCCTTTTACATTGAGACCTACCCAAAATATGATCCTCGTAAAACCCTTATAATCCATGAACTTCTATGATTGGAAGCTACATTATATGCCTAATTTCCCATCCTACCCTAAATATGTCTAAATTTTCATGATTATTCACTTGATTTTAGAGTGGGGTTATTGGCCATTCATTGTATATTTTTGAGCTACCATGATTTCACTTTTGGGGGAGGTTATCACTTATTCACATGGCAAGAAAGGGTTTCAAAAACAACTATTCATTGTATTCTCAGTTTTACTTATTATTAATATATATATATATGAAAAAGCGGGACCATATTTTTTAATTATATATTATTGATTTATTTCAGATCATATTATCAAGGGAATATCATAGTGATGATACACATTGAGAGATCCTGATTGGGGGTACTTTTTTATTAAGATTATTTTTTAAATCATCCATTATTATTTAAGAATTAATCTTCTTTTTTAAGCCTCTGATATTTTTTTTCATCCTTACCTACCAACCATTAAAATCAAAAATATATGATCCATATTGAATGCCATCATGATTTTTGGGATTTTACTTCTGAAGTGGTGAATGAGAACACATACAATCCTGTAGATATAGTGTATATACATATGATAGAGAATAAATCAGATTAAATAATCTTGAGTGTTCAGTGTGGACCTTTTTCCTTAGGTAAATCATAAAGTTTCATGTTTATTTATCGAAATTTAAAAAATGTGTATGAAATAGGATAAAAATTATTAATAAAATTATATATGAGGAATGATTAGAATATCTTTGGAATTGAAATATGTTTTGTACCGTTTAAATCCTATTCTATGGATATATTATATACAATTAAAATTTGTTGAAAGATTACCTTTTTGGAGTAAAAATTATACTGATAAATGTTATGATTTTTCTTTAAGAAAGATAGTGGCTAAGTGTTGGGGTGTTTGATGTTCTTGATTTGTGTATTCTTATTCATATATATTAATGAGAATAAAAACTTTTTTCACCCAATATCAATAATTTTGTTGATAAAATGTTTGATATTGGTGATTATGATGATTTTATAGTGTTTTCCATCCAATTTCTCATATCGAGAATGGATAGAGTCAATATTGAAATATACACAGCATTAACTTATTACACAAGTTGGGTAATATTGCCACAACACGTATCAGAAGGACTGGTTATACGCCCATGTTATCGACCAAAACGTACACACCATGTTCATACCATATATAGGCTATTTGTTCAATTATATAAGTGGCTTTTGTTCGATGATTGATATTACATGCTATATAGGGTGGCACTACACGTCATGAACCTCCACCTATTGGGAATCTATGTGTTCGAAGTCAAGAGTTGGGAGGTAGCTCACCCCACAAAAGTGAAAATATGGACAAAACATGTTAACTAGAGTACGCACCATGTAATTTCTAGTACACATTGTGTATTCCTAATAATAATAATTAGGAATGTAGTCCCTCTATGTTCAATATGAACTCCTTCTATTTCAGTCTATGGGGGGGAATTCTAGAGATTCTCAAGAAGATAGAGAAAGAGAATGAGATAAGAGATAAGATAATGTTCTTTTGTGCTACCTTATTAATGACCTACACTCAAAATAATTTGAGGGATAATTTTAGTGTCACAAGTATTATATTTTCCAGCTATACCATGAGTATCTAAATCACCATTGTGTTGGAGTTCCAAACAATTTTGGGTTATATATTATCAATTGGTATATTTTACTAATGATATTCATTCTTCTGTAATAATCACTTATTAATTATATCTATATATCGCTACAAATCTCATATCAGACCATGAATGGGATTTCTAGGGATCCTCTAAGGAATTTCTATTAATAACATCCATGATCATTGGATGTCTTTATCGTCTCAAAAAGAGTTATAATTAAAAAAATAATAAAAACCAAATTCCAAACCATGCAATTGGTTTCTAATAACTGAAACAAAATTTACCAGATAAAGGGGATATCGTTATTCAGTACCTGAAGATAAGAGTTATCATGAAGAACACATACTCATTAGAAAATTTATTTAATTAAAAACATTAAAATATACAACCCTGATGGATTATTTTAAATTTTAATCAAACCATTTTTTGTTTTTCATTAACTTTAATATAATTTGTTAATAAATTGAAATTGAATCACCATTTTATTAAAACACAAAAATTGAAACTTAATTTCTTCAAAAGTCACTACATTAATAATAAACATGAATAAAAAACAAAATAAATCCCTCCCCATATGGATCGATCGCTTACTTGCACTATACGTGTTTGGGTATTTTAATTTTGATTGTTGAAAGTAATAATTTGGATAAAACGATTTCGATGTTCAAGATAAAGAATAATAAGAAAATTAAAAACCAAAGAATGTTTAAGATTAAAATATTTTAGATACTCTATTATAAGGTGTTGATGTATCCTTGGTAAACATTACTCTTCATCCATTTCAGACCAATCAATCTAATCCAGATATCATATTAACCAATCAAAAGACATCAATATTCAATACTCATATTCCCTTTAACTCAGACAATGTAAAAAGAAATTTTGTTTGTAGGAAAAATGTTTGGGTTTAATTAGACTAGTTAAATGGATTTAAGATCAAAATAATATATTCATGAATTTTTTTATAAATATATGGAGGAAGGAGCTACAAAAATTTACATTATATTGAAATATAGTTCATGTTTTAAAAAGGAGGATAATTTGAAGGATAAGAGGATGAAATTGTTGAAAATGAAGAAGATTAATTAGATGATGAATAATATGTTGATTACATATCTGATAATTTTTCCTTAAGAACCTCTCAAACATTATCATCTTTACTACCTTAAAAATATTTTGAAAATGAAAAGATTGAATTTTATGAGAAAAAAATGTCCCAATATGAGAATGTCGTGGAATTATTATCAATGAATGATAAAAATGATCATTATTCTGATGTATATGTAAATACATAAGATGAATATGGGATTTCATTCAAATTTCTATTGGAAATTTTTCAATAATTTTGAGAAATTTATTTCAAGGTAAGATGAGAAATTAAAACAAAAAAAAGTATAATTCGGATCAGACCATCATCTATTGACTGATATAGAAATATCTAATTCTACAAATATTAAATTTTATTATAGTTCAAGGAGTAAATATGTTATATAGTAATAAAAAATGTTTGATGAAAAAATCCATATTTTCCATAATTAGAATCCAATGTTTATTTGATTAATTACAATATGATTCAAAAATCAAAGGCAAGGAATGTGTTTTCAGAACAGGTGATATGGAATGAGTCCAATAATTAAATTCATAAAAAAATTACGAAACATATAAGAATTCATGAAACAAAGTAGTGAAATAGTCTCATAATGTTGAATCTGATATGAAGATTCTTGAATAGTCCATTGAAAATCTGAAGAAAATGATGAATAAAACCACATACGCTATAAATCAATTGTAGAGAAATATGATTCAAATATTAGTTTTTATAGAGAAATTCACAGACAAAACTGATAATCAAGCTCAAGAAATCAAATATTTTCTTGGGAAGATGAAATTTTGCTGATAGATATTTCAACAATCATGATATATGATGAAGTAAATATATATTAAATGAATCGTAATGAGGTTTTGAATAAAATTATTTGGATCCTGCAATATAAATGTCATTCTATTTAATAAGTGGTAGTGAAGTTTGAATAAGACATAAAATAATTATAAATAATGAATGATATAGATCAATATCATTTCATTATTGTTTTGTGTTTAAATTATCAATCTCATCATAACATATTTTTTCCACAAACATATATCTGGGAACAAGTTCGAATCTACTGAAAAATATCCAATTAACTAGGATGGATTATTAGAAAATTATTTGTATTCATTCAATTTTGAATAGTTTCATTCTTTGTTTTCAATCTTCTCTTCCTAAATAATGAAATTTTATGTCAAATCCATTTCACTTTGGTGAATCATTAGGGTGATAAAAGATACCATCATATATGCACTCATTTTTATTCCATAAAATTCATTTTTAATCAATTTATTTTTCAAATAAATAATTTAAACTAGGAATTAATAAAAGGATACAAATTATTTAATCAGGAGGTTGGATTATGGTACCTAAGAATGAATCATAGTTCAATTATTTGAATTATTGTAAGTAATTATTGTATGATTCGAAATTCATTTTCTAAGAGATTGGTTTTTAGTACTTGATAATGAATGAGAGTTCCATTATACATTCATATTATAGCATGATGTCCCACATTCAGGAAAATTTGATAAATATTTATTTTCCATCCTATAAAACACATAATCATTGTGGAAATCGTGTATATTTTTATACCCAAACCCATGTGGTCTAATATTTTCATTATCATATAATTGGAAACTGGGATCATGTACCTTTCTGGATGAAGAACTTTTTAATGTTTAATATTCTTAGAGAAACATTTATCTTTACAATGATTATTATCATGAAAATTAACTAATCATAAATAAATTGATAACATTGTATATTTAGTAAAAGCTCTCAATAATGGTTACTTAGAATCTACGTACAATTATTGAACAATTTCAAATTTTTTATGGTTTCAATGGCTACATCATGAATTAATACTTTAATATGTTCCTCAATCACATTCATAATAATTTAATCTATACTAGATGTTTAATTTACAATTTATTCATCATTTATGATCCAACATGTATAATTATAGATAAAACCATAGAAAATGAGAAGACCCTTGATTTCTCTAGAATTTTCCCTTTTCGTTTTCAAACACTTCATTCATGGGCATAAATTTAAATATTCTTTTGAAGAGTTTGTTATGAAAAATCAATGTCATTATCAACTCATTTTTCATATTCCTCATTGGTTCATTATAAATTTATCCAGTTATGACCTATTAAATACACAATATCACAACAAGAACATTTTGTATTAAAACATATAAATATTTCATAATATGTAAATAATATATAGAAAAACGTTATACATAAATTTTAATACATTTAAAATATTAGAATAATAAAAAAAATTCTTGACATAAAATTAACACTAAAAATATACCATAACAAAGTACTATCATAAAGAACAATTAAAAATAATAACTTAAAAAAATATATAAAATATATCCAAAATTAAATATATTTAAACAAAAAATTATAACAAATATAATACAAAAAATTGTAAAGAAATAAATTATTTAAAATTATAATAAATATTATAAGAAAACTTTTATGATATTTTTTGAAAATATTAATATTTAAGAATCATAAAAAAATTACACATAGTTTTGAAAAATATCTTACAAACAATCATTATAAAATATTTATCATAAAATGAAGTTTGACATAGAAACACAAATAAATATATATATATATAGTTTTATAGTAAACATTCTCATTTAATATTACAAAACCAAAATGAAACATAACATAAGATAGTTTGGTTAAATGAAAATTACATACCCAGTACTTATTAAACCAGTAATGTCACAACCCGTCCTCGGGGCCCGTGCCGTGACTACCCCAAGCCCGCCTTCCACAGGCCAGGGGCTGACAACGAGCACCAAAATCGTAAATCATGATAAAAAGGGAAGGTATTGCCTTTATGAAATGAAAACAAACATAAAACCAGAGTACAAGCGGAAGCAAACCCTACGTAAAGAAATATGACAAGTGGGATAAAAGTACAAAGTGGGCCAGAAATACAAGCCCAACAGTAAAGTACAATGAAAAGACAAACAATAGGAAGGTGTCAAGATGCTCATGGATCATCCTTCAGAGTTCCTACCTGAAGGGTAGGTACATATGGCCACCTCAGCTCTCCACATCCGTATGTCACCTCAGGGTACCATCTCATCGTTATGTCCACCTCCGGGTACTATCTCGTCGTGAAGTACATGTTCGGGTACCGTCTCATCGTGAATTCCACCTCTGGGTACCATCCAGCTCTACAAGCCTCAACCACGATCAGTGTTGTCCATCGTCTGCATTCAACACAACAAGGTGCAGGTATAGCCCGTGTAGGGGTGAGTATAATGATACTCAGTAGGGACCCCGAGACCCTCAAGGTCACACTAAATCCAAAAAGGATAAACCACAATGAAATATCTCAACAGATAACCTTTACATAGGTATATTCCCATATATATACCTACGTTAACAGTAACCCATCTCAATCATGAGGAAGAAACAAAGGTCATTGACTCAACTCAAACCAGAATTTTTATCCACGATGACGAAAACATAGATGCCGGAGAACTCCACCTCTGTTGAGCACAATAGTCCTGTCATGACTCTGAGGTGCTACTCACTATCCTTAGATTGTTGAGATACTCCTCCTGTCGAGTACCACAGGTCTTCCATATCACAAAGTAGTGCTTCTCCACCATGGGTCTGCCACCTCACACAATAGTGCTCCACCTCATATCCTACAGAGGTACTCCCCCTATCAAGTACCGTGGGTCTGGAACCTCACAATGTAGTGCTCCTCCGCCATGGTTCTGCCATCTCACAATTTAATGCTCCCCACAAGGCTATACAAGTCACTCCAAATCAAATCGGACAAGCAGTCATCAGGTCGCAGTGAGCTACAAGGTCACCATACTCCCTATCCTCATCTCAGGAGGATCCTCTCCATGAGCCACTGTTTGATACACCATGTATCACAAAGTCCCAAGAAGAAGTATTACAAAGTACTACCTTGTCACAGGGGTCTCAACGCAACATACTACGCGTCAATCAGATGCCCGATCCATGAGTTATTAGATTCTTTGTTCTGGTGGCCCGGTTGGTTTTGTCTACGAACCAAACTCGCCGTATATCAACTGTACCCCGAACTCCCGTGGTGTAGACACAATGGAACCATTTCTCAACGAGATCACCAACACCACTGATGGTTCGTCAAACGGACATCCAGTCTGAAAGTTATCGGTTTTTACGTTCCAGGGGACCGATTGGATTTTGGGTACAATCCAACCCGGCCATACTCCAACTATGTCCAACCCTCAGGTGTAGTATGCCAAAAGAACCGTCTCATAAAGAGAATCCAACAAAGTCAACGACATGTCAATCGGACGTCCGGAGCTCAAGTTATAAGTGTTTCCTCTCCGAAGGCCGGTTTGTTTCGAGTTCGAACCAACACGGCTGTTACCAAACTTCACTAAAACATTGAGTGTAGTATACAGAAAATTACATCTCGATCCTAGGAATCCTACGCAACTGAAGATGCGTCGATCGGTGGTCCAAAACTCAAGCTATGTGCATTTAACTGAAGATGGTCCGAAGATAGGGGGTCTGGGCCCGGTCCGACCCGGCCCAACACCCCCGGGTTGGCCCGAACTGGGTTGACCCGACCCGGGTCTGGGTCCGGCCCAGTTGGGCGCGGCTCGGCCAGATTGGCTGATCGAGTCGCGCGAAGCGGGGGTGTGGCCCCCGCCGTTAATTGATATCGGCGGCGCATAGCACCTCCCCACCATCCTAGATCTCGTGGCTGAGAGGGATCTACTGCATCGCCACAGTGGCACGGCCGCGGCGGGTCTTCTCCAGTTGTGCGCTCGGGCGCCGCTGCCTCCAGGAGGCCAGACGGCTATGACCGCTACCTCCGGTCACCGGCGTCGCCACACCTGTGTTGTGAGCCACGGACCACCGGACGCGCTCCGGTGGTCCGTTTTAACAACCATCTATGGATAAGTTCACCTAGGGACTAGAACTTCACTACGAAGGCTTCAAATCACCATTGCAGCATATTTCGTCATCGCCCGTTAGTCTGCACATCAAAAAACAATATACGAAGGGTTGTCGGGCCGTGTTTGTTCGGCCCGCGCCCTCCGCGTTAGGCTTTATCAATAGGTCGAACAACAATGATGTTCAACGAAGAACGAGGCACAATTTTAATCAATTAAAATTGAACATTATTCCCAACAATTTCCCCACATACAAATATTCAAAACCCGCAAATAAAATCATTCACGGATCAACTTGACAATGAGTTGATCTGTGTTCTTTGTTTTAGAAGGGAATAATCATGGGAATATGACATACTCAAAATAAAACCCTACCTCAAGGTTCTCTATTCGATGACGATAACGTGAAGGGGTGGATGTCAGCTCATTGACCTCGACGCATGGGATGAGATAAAGGTGGTGACGATCGTTGGCATTCGTCGCTTCCATAAAGGCCTTTGATATTGGCTCAATCATCGTACATTGGAGATCCGTCAGAAGGAAGGAGCCGAGGGTGGTGTCGACATTCTTCATTGGAGTAATAGGAAAACTCTCTAATTGTGGGGCGCCGTGCTCCGCTACTAGTGTTCTGCTGCTGGATGAAGCCATCCAGAACTCCTTCCCCTAGCCTCCTTTATATAGGAGTTGGATGGTTTATCATTGGCACGAATGTCATAAATTGAGGAATTATGACAGAGGGCTCCACCCAATTAATCAGCTACAGTGGTGCATTAAAATGGAGAGGAAGTTAAAATGGGTTGTTTTCACCGGTGGTCCCCATTGAGGCGGATCGGTAACTCGGCCCGGGTGACCGGGTCGGTTCGACCTATGACACCGCAGGGGCGTCGCGGGCCGGTTCAGCAGGCCGGTGACCGGGAGGCGAGTGGATAGACAGAACGGGGCAAGTGCCAGCCAACTGGTCTCCGGGCTGGTCGTGTGTGCACCGGGAAGAGCGCGGGTGCGCCGAGTAGGGTGTTTAACACCAGGAAGTGCGGGGGGGGGGGGGGGGTGGCACGCCGGGGAACGCGGCAGGGCGCCGCGGGGGCACCAGGGTGCACCGTGTAGGCTGCTGGCTGGGGTACCGGGTGCGCCGAGATGGCTGCCGGCAGGGGCGCGAGGCGCCGGGCTGGCTGGGCAGCAGGCCGGGGGGTGTTGGGGTGCACCGACAGGGCACTGGGGTGTGCCGATAGAGCACCGGGGGTGCAGCGGCAGGGCGTCGCGGGTGCGCCGGAAGTGCGCCGGGTGCGCGCCAGGGAGCCACGGGGGAGGTGCTGTTCACAGAGGTCGCGTGTAGCGCAGCCTTTGTTCACCACCTTTGTCGACATCACCTCATAGACATGACGTCGTGGAGTAATCACAAAATTAACAACGGAGGGGTTAGTATATGTTGGTTTGGTCTGGACACTCCGCGTTTAGAGTGGTAGCAATAGGTTCTCACAAGTAAGAAGGCCAAAAACCATCATTCTTCATTTTGAGAGAAAGGAAGAACATTGGAAAGGTTCATACTTTAAATAAAATAAAACCCATGCCTTGTAAAATGGCGTTAAACGGTGGCGAGTCGCGGAAGATGACATCGTTCCCTCAACATCGGGAAGGAAAGAGCCAAGGTTGGCATCGACATTCTTCATTCTTCATTGGAGAGGATTAGATTTCCCCATGTGTTGGGCGTCGGGATACATTACCAGCTCTTCGTCGCTTGGTGAAGCTGTCCCAAAACCTTCTCCCAAGCTCCCAATATATAGAAGAGGGGGAGAGGTATGTAACCATCGTGGAATTTATGACGGTTCATTTATTTGGAACCTTCCTAAATTCCAACGATTCAGTTACTTAATTTAAAAAGGGGTTCGTGTGAATTAAATTGCATTGGAGGCATTTAA
Organism: Viscum album; assembly: GCA_963277665.1. Taxonomy (NCBI): domain Eukaryota; kingdom Viridiplantae; phylum Streptophyta; class Magnoliopsida; order Santalales; family Viscaceae; genus Viscum; species Viscum album. Next base: position 1,097,126,547 of record OY728145.1, on the reverse strand, counting down.
GAGGTGTGTTGGCACAACTTAAGAGTGGAGTATTCCAAGAAGTTTCCCCCACATAGCCTGCATCAAAACATAAGACATAAAATAATTTTATGTTGAAACATAAAATTAATTGACAGCAATTAATTTCACTTCAAGACATAAAATTAACATACATCAATTAATTTTACATTGACCCATAAAATTTACTGACAGCAATTAATTTTACATTGGCCAATAAAAATAATTAAGAGTAGTTAATTTTACGTCGACACATAAAATTAATTGAGAGAAATTAATTTTACATTGACACATAAAATTTTCTGATGTGGGGGTTCAGAGGTTTCCTCTCCCTCCCCATTAAATTGGATGTTAGGGTGTGGCGGTCCCACCTCCAACTCCCAAGGGGAGGTTTTAAATAACTCACTCAACACATGGGAACTTGAAAAAAATAAAATAATGATTTGTACTTTATTTTATTATTTTTATATTAAAAGCTAAAAACTAACTTTCAATCCCGCTCATCTGCCGTTGAGGTGAAAGTTTTCTTAAGAGAATATCAGTGATGTGAGTTCAACGGTGCCCTCGGAAATCGATTCCGAGAAATGGTTCAAATGTTATAAAATGTCGCTCGTACATTTACTGAAGGTACCCGAACAAAATGTTTGGAAAAATATTATTAGTCACCCTCGACTCACTACAGTCAAGGATAGGCTCTTCCTAGTGGAAAAACGCCCCAACGAACTCAACGGCACTCTCATATTTTAAATTCGAGTTACCGTTAAGAGGTTATGAATTTTACAATAAAATAATTGTCACTTAATTATTTTATTTACGTCCAAAAACATACTTTTCAGGTGTCCCGCGCTGGCCAGAGTTAGTATCTGCATAATGAAATCATACCCTCACGAGTTCAGCGGTGGTCTCATATTTTTAATCCGAGTTACCATTTATGAGTTATAAGAATTAGAAAAATAAAAATAACTTTATTTAATTATTTTATTTATGGATATGTCATTTTCAGGTTCTCTTACATGAGGCCTGTGCTGACTAAACTTAAGTCAACCCTAGGGTAAATCCGCCATCCTGAGCACAACGGTGCCCTCAGATTTCTGATCTGAGTAACTGTTTAATATTTATTCCAATTTTTCAGGAAAACTGCTTACACATGTTAATTTAAGCTTAACAAAACTTCAGAAAAATTATTTCGGGCACACCGGGCCTTGGAATTAGGTGCCGTCAAAAACTGTGTACTCGTAAAATTCCAAAGAATTTATGAAAAAAAAATTACTTGAAATTTCCGAGTCTTTACATTACTCCATCCTCAGGTCTTTACGTCCCTGTAAAGATACAACACAAACTAGGGATACTAAACGAGGTACCGAGCACACATCTGAGCCTCCCGCTCCCAAGTGATCTTCTAGAGGTTTCTGTGCTGCCACCGAATGCGCACAATGGGAATTGATCATCCACACAAGACCTGATCCGGTTGATCCTCAATATCCACTGGAACCTTTGTGAAATTCTCCCCATCAAGGATGTCTATCTCCCTGTGGTCGATGATGTGGGATAGGTCATGAACAAATCCCCTATTCTAATATACGTGGAAGGCGTCTTGCACCCGGTGCAACTCAGGTGGAAGGGACAGACGGTAAGCCACCTCACCTACGTTCTACAAGAGCTGCTAAGATTTCTCCTTTGTAGAAAAGGGAAATCTGGTCTCATCCCCTAGATGAACCATGTTCTTTGCCTAATACAGTCAATCCTGATATGAACAATACAACCCATGTCATGGATGACGTCGTAAGGCCTTGAAGTTACTACCAAGAGATCCAACCGTTACTCTCGTCTCCAAGGATTGAGTCACCCTATCGGCATCAGTGTGTGGATACTAGGTCTCCTCAAGTATGAATCTCACAAGTGAAGGTCAAGCAATAGTCTTAACTAGAACCTCTTAGTATCAACCATACAAAAGGATAGGATAATAAAAATAACAAAAAAAAAATAGTCTTTTATTACTGAAGCTCAAAGTACAAAGACACAAGGCAACCACAAACAACAACAACATGGAAACTAGAAGCAGCAAGAACAAAGGCATCCATACCTGGAAATAGTCCTACTCTTGTCCACCTACTTCTGAAGCACCATATTCAATGCTTCAGCTGCCTGAAGTTGTGCTCTCCCATGTCCACCTTCTCACTGTGGTCGGGGTGGTCCTTCAGGTGGCCGTGGTGGTAACACCTCAGAGCGTCGTCCACCACCAGTTGCATTGTCAGCTCCTCTACCATGGTCATCTTCTCCTTACGGTCTACATCGATCGAACCTCTGCCTCTTCCATGGAGGTTCTTCATCTATCTTCTAATCGTCTGTATGGAGGGTCGGATAGTCACATGCCATGTGACCAAGCCCACAACAAGAGTAAGACAACCCGCTATTGGCACGACTGGCTCTGACTCCACTCCGGTTGCCCCACACCATAGAACCTGATTCGTGTAGTCCGCCACCAGTGCGTCTACTCCTCTTAGACCCCTATGTCATCTGTCTACTGCCAGCTATTGAAGACTCCACTACATGTTGACTAGTGGGGGGTTCTGCTGTTGTAGACTCCCCAGCAAGGAAACACTCCACTACGAGGGATCGCTCCAACACCCATGCCTGCGTCAGGATGCTGTGAGAAATTACTAAATCTCTAATCTCTTTCCTAAGCCCCTTTTAAAAGGTCTGGGCCTTATAGAACGGGTCCCATACTATGTCTGTAAAGCATCGTGAGAGATCTAGGAACCTTGCCGAGTACTGAGCTACACTCATGCTGCCCTACTGCAGATGAAGTAGCTCCTGTATCCGCACCTCTTGAACGGTGGCTGGTACAAACTCCGCCCAGAATAGGCTCTCGAAGTCTTACCATAGAAGTGACACCAAATCATGCGTCTAGAGCATCAGGCTCTACCATCTGCCTACTTCTTCCTGAAGGAGGCTGGCAGCAAGGATCACCATGATGTCTGCTGGTGTACGTACTAGCCTGAAGACTCTCACCACAGCCTCCAGCCAATCCTTAGCTGCCTGTGGATCCATCTCTCCCCGGAACCTAGGTGGACTCTGACGCTGGAACTCGTGCAGCGTTCTCAAGCGGCGTGCATTGCCTTCTTCTAGGGATGGTCACATCAGTGGCCCAAAGGTTGGTAGTACCTCTGGTGCCTCCGCTGGTGCCTCAACTAGAAGAGGTCCCTGTACTGAGGCCTCGTCGCTCGGCAGGCTGTCAGTACGTACAACATTCGGGGCTCTAGATGATCATCCGTGGGGAGGCATCCTAAACGAAACAGATACGACACGGTCAAAAGACTATGCCTACTGAGCTGACCTGGTTTTAGCTGACTTAAAGAAAACTTTTGGAAACATACACGCAATCAGTGTTTTCATGCACTGAGTCAGAAATCAGAAGTCAAGGTCCTGGTGTATGGATATGTTGGCCGCCGCACCAACACTGGACTCCCTGAACTGAAAACCACACTTAGTATTCTTAACACTATTGCTTCACAAAAAAGCAAATATTGGAGTCCTAAGTTCTGTGGTAGAACCGACTCCTCTAATACCAATTTGTCATGACCCGTCCTCGAACCCCATGTTGTGACTACCCCAAGAATGCCTTTCATAGACCAGGGGCTGGTGACCAGCACCAAAGGCGTAAATCCCGATAAAAAGGGAAGGAATTGCCTTTATGAAATGAAAACAAACACAAATACAGAGTACAAGCGGAAGCAAACACTAAGTAAAGCAATATAACAAGTGTGGTGAAAGTACAAAGGGGTCAGAAATACAAGCCCAACAGAAAGGTACGACTTCAACTGAAAGTAATGTACAACTGAAAAGACAATAGTTGAATAGTGAAGTAGCTCATGGATTGTCCTCCGGGTTCCTTCCTATAGGGTAGGTACAGATGGCCACCTCAGCTCTCCACGTCCGTTTGTCACCTCCGGGTACCGTGTCGTTGTGAAGTCCACCTCCAAGTACCGTATCGTCGTGAAGTCCACCTCTAGGTACCGTCCATCCCTACAGGCCTCAACCATGACCAGTGCTGTCCATCGCCTGCAACCAAACACAATGAGGTGTGGGCGTAGCCCGGGCAGGGGTGAGTATAACAGTACTCAGTAGAGACCCCGAGACCCTCAAGGTCTCACTAAATCCAATAAGGATAAACCACAAATAAAGATATCAACAGATAATATTTACTTAGGTATATGCCCATACACATACATAAGTTATCAAGTAACCCATCTCAATCATGAGGAAAACTCAAAGGTCATTGACTCAGCTCGAACCAAGATTTTCATTATCGAACCCACAACTTCTGGAGAACTCCTCCTCTGTCATGTATGATTGCCATGTCACGACTCCAAGGCACTACTCACTAACATTAGACTGCTGAGGTACTCCTCATGTCGAGTACCGCGGGTCTGCTACCTAATACTGGGCGCTTCTTCCATTGTGGGTCTGCCGCCAAATACCGGTCACTCCCCCCTAATAGCCTACAGAGGTACTCCTTTTATCGAGTACCATGGGTCTGCTGCTAACTAGCAGGTGCTCCGTCCATCATGGATGTTCCGCCAAATACTGATCGCTCCGTCCACTGGGCTAATCGAATCACTCCAAGACAAATCGGTCAAGCAGTCATCAGGTATACAGCTACTAGGTCTCTGCACTCCGTACGCTCGTCGCCGGGAGGGTCCGCTACACGATCTATTGGTCGTTACTTCCAAGTGTCATGAATTCTCACGTAGAAGTAAGACAATGGACCACCTCGTCATAGGGGTCTCAACGCAATAGACGGCGCGTCAATGGGATGTCCGGTTTGTGATTTATTAGCCTTTTAGTCCCAGGGGCCCATTTGGTTTCATGTTCGAACCAACACGACCATATCTCAACTATACCCCGAACTCCCATGGGGTATACTCAAAGGGACGACTATGCTCCATGAGTACCAGTGCCGCTGACGATTCGTCAAACGGATGTCCGGAGCCAAAGATATTCCCCAAGAAGGCAATGGGCCAGTAATGAGCCCTGGTCTGGTCCGACTCGGTCAGACCAACTCGTCCTCACCCAAACTGGGCCGACCTGGTCTGGGTCGACCCGGTCAGACTCACTGGGTGTGACCCGACCCATTAGGCGAGTTAGCCCGATATGTTTTGACCCGGTCTGATGGGCCCGACCCAACGGACCCCGAGGGTGGTTCGGCCCGATAGTCGCCACGTAGGCGGCTCGGTAACTCAGCCTCGGAGACCGGGCCGATTCGACCAGCGACACCGTGGGGGCGTCATGGGCCGGTTCTGTAGGCCAGTGACCGTGAGGCCAGTGGGAATACCACGCATGGCACGGGCGGACCGGCTGGTCTCCGGGCTGGCTGCAGGTGCACCGGGCTAGCCGCGGGTGCACCAGGTAGGGGGTGGGTGTGCTGATCGGGATGGACCGTGCCGTCTGGGCCGGGCCACTCCCAACCAGGCCGGACTCGGACCCGGGTCAGGTCGAACCGGTTCAGGCCGTCCCTAGGGGTGTTGGGTCGGGTCGGACCGGGCCCAGACCCCCTATCTTCAGACCGTCTTCTGTTAAACGCTCATATATTGAGTTGTGGACCTTCGATCAATGCATCATCGGTTGAGTAGGATTCCTTGGATTGAGACGGTCTTTTCGGTATACTATACTCAATGTTTCGGTGAAGTTTGTGAATGGTCGGGTTGGTTCGAACTCGAAACCAAATGGGCCTTCGGAGCGGAAACGCTTATAACCTGATCTCTGGACGTCTGATTGATGTGCCTTTGACTTTTTTGGATTCCAATTGATGATACGGTTCCTCTGGCATACTTCACCTGAGGTTTGGACACAATTGGAGTATGGTTGGGTTGGATTCTAACCGAAATCCAATTGGGCCCTTGGAACGGAAAAGCCGATAACATTCAGACCGAACGTCCGTTTGATGAACCTTCAGTGGTGTTAGTGATCTCGTTGAGAAATGGTTCCTTTGTGTATACCCCATGGGATTTTGGGGTATAGTTGAGAGATGGGTGGGTTGGTTCGTATACGAAACCAATCGGGCCCCCAAAACAAAGAGGCTAATAACTCTCGGACCGAGTGTCCAATTGACGCACCGTCTATTGCGTTGAGACCCCTGTGATGAGGCGGTACTTTGTGATACTTCTTCGTGGGACATTGTGATAATTGGAGTATCGTCCAGTGGCTCATGGAGCGGATCCTCCTGGAGACGAGCATACAGAGTATGGTGACCTTATAGCTGTCTGAGACCTGATTACTGCTTGTCCGATTTGATTCAGAGTGAATTGTATATCCCAGTGGGGATCACTAATTTGTGAGGTGGTAGACCCATGGAGGAGGAGCACTACTTTGTGAGGTGGTAGACCCGTGGTACTCGACAGGAGGAGTACCTCTGTAGGCTATGAGGGGGAGCACTACTGTGTGAGGTTGCAGACCCATAGCGGAGGAGCACTACTTTGTGAGGTGGCAAACCCGCGGTACTCGATAGGAGGAGTACCTCAGCAGTCTAAGGTTAGTGAGTATCACCTCATAGTCATGATAGGACTACGACGCTCGACAGAGGAGGATTTCTCCAGCAGCCGTGTTTTCGCCATCATGGATAAAAATCCTGGTATGAGCTGGCTCAATTTCCTTTGTGTTTTCCTCATGATTGAGATGGGTTACTTGTTAACATAGATATATATATGGGAATATACCTACGTAAAGGTTAACTATTGAGATCTTTCCTTGTGGTTTATCCTTGTTAGATGTAGTGAGACCTTGAGGGTCTCGGGTCCCTACTGAGTATCGTTATACTCACCCCTTCATGGGCTATGCCTGCACCATTTTGTGTTGGATGTAGAAGATGGACACCACTAATCGTGGTTGAGGATTGTAGACCGGGACGGTACCCGGAGGTGGACTTCACGATGAGAAGGTACCCGGAGGTGGACTTCATGGCGAGACGGTACCTAGAGGTGGACTTCACGACGTGACAGTACCCAGAGGTGATAGACAGACGTGGAGAGCTGAGGTGGCCATATGTACCTACCATTCAGGTAGGAACTCCGGAAAACGATCTAGGAGAAGCTTGACACCTTCCTGCTGTTTTTCTTTTCCTTGTAATTTATAGTTGGTCTTATATTTTTGAACCCCTTTTTACTTTCAGCACACTTTTCATATTTCTTTACTTAGTGTTCTCTTCCGCTGGTACTCAGGTTGTATGTTTTTTTGCGTTTCATAATGGCAATAACTTACCTTTTTATGAAGCTTTATGTCTTTGGTGGTAGTCGCCAGCCCCTGGCCTATGGAAGAGGAGGCATTCCCATCCGGGGACTTGTATAGGAGATGGCTTAGTCAACTACTGCGCCAGCGACGCATCCCCTAGGGTCTGTGTTTGTATGTACAATTGTGGGGGTTTGGAGAATATGCTCTTACGAGATACCTATTATTTAATGTAACACCCCCAAATGGTAAATGGTTAAATGAATAAATGATATGACTCATGTCAACAACATGGACCTCTTTTTTGAGAGCCTGTCTGATTAGAACTCCACAGTTAAGCATGCCTGGCTTGGAGTAGTGATCGGGATGGGTGACCACCTGGGAAGTTTCTCAGGGTGTGTGTGAGTGAGGACAAATCATACTCGAATGAACATGTGTTGGCCTGTGGGGACTATCATTAGTCAGATAACCCATTCAGGCATGTGGGTGAGACTTAGGGTGGGGCTCACGTGTCTACGGTTCAACTGGAGGTTGGGGCCCATGTCTCAAATTTGGTATCAGAGGTGGTACCCAGCCTGAAGTGCTGTGTACTCCCTGGGTTGAGATGTAAGGCTCACAACGAGGGCATTGTGCTCGAAAGGGGGGGGGTGAATGTAACACCCCCAAATGATAAAGGGTTAAATGAGTAAATGATATGACTTATGTCAACAAGGTGCACCTTCCTTTTCGGGAGCCTGTCTGATTAGAACTCCATAGTTAAGCATGTTTGGCATGGATTAGTGGTTAGGATGGGTGACATCCTGGGAAGTTTCTCAGGGTGTGTGTGAGTGAGGACAAAGCACATTGGAAATTACATGTGTTTTCCTATGAGGACTATCATTAGTCAGATAACTCATTTCGGCACGTGGGTGAGTCTTAGGGTGGGGCCAACGTGTCTACGTGGCAACTGGTTGTTGGGGCCCATTTGTCACAAGTAACCTCTTCCAACATACGACATGCTCTCGGATAACATATACACTTCTAAATATCTAGTTTATGATTTTTCTAAAAACCTTGAACATAGTTAGTCCAATATACATAATGTGTAATATCACACACATGCTCTCAAGGTGTGTGTGAGTGAGGACAAAGAACACTGGAAATGACATGTGTTTTCCGATGAAGACTATCATTAGTCAGATAACTCGTTTCGGCACGTGGGAGAGACTTAGGGTGTGGCCGACGTGTCTGCAGGGCAACTGGTTGGTGGGGCCCAGTTGTCACAAGTATCCTCTTCCAACATACGACATGCTCTCGGATAACATATACACATCTAAATATCTAGTTTACCATTTTTTTAAAACCTTGAACATAGTTAGTCCAATATACTTAATGTGTAATATATTTTTAGATATCACTTGATAGGTAATTAATTGAATATATTTTTTATTTATTTTCTTACAAACAACATGTTTTCCTTTGAAAACTAAACAACATTTGAATGAACAACATATACACTTAATTAAAATTCAATGCATCTTAGTTGAGAAATTTTATCCATATCAACTCATGGTTCAACTATAATCAAACTATATTAATTTAAAAGATATTCAATAATTATCAATGATTGTATCATTATAAAATTGTAAATAATAATCCATCACATACATGATAAACAATATGAATATTTTTCCTACTACTAAATAAATAACTTCTCTACAAAAAAACTAGAATGTTTTCATTTTTATTAGAATAATAGCTCCTTGGAGATTGAGAACATGTGTTTCTCATGTATCTGTAGTAGGGATTGTCTTATTGAAATTTATTTTTTTTCCAATATCAATTAATTTCATAATTTTCTAACATGGTCATGTCACGTTATCATTGGTCGATTTTCAATAATAAATAGTGAAACATAAAATCAATTAATAAATTAAAAACAAATATGATTACAAATATTTATTTAGAATTTAGATTAACAAATTTAAAAATACAGATTTTGGATAGTAGTAAAGAAAAATTCCGCTTGAATTAGAATAAACTCAATCAATATTTGTGGATATAGAGTAATTTATAGTATAATAATGAAAATATATTGTTAGAAGGAAGTAAAAAAAACAAAAAACCCCAAATAATGCTTCTAGATCAACTGTAATAGCTCATTGATAATTAAATGAGTACCAAGAATCAATGATATAAGAGAAATAAGGTGAATAGTTGATGTAAATTGACATCAATAGAAACTCAATGTTGGTTGAGGTCCTTAAATCTTTTAGTGTCATCGTAAGTAAAGATTAAGCTGACAATTAGTCTATACAATGTTTATAGTAAAATATGTATTCTAAATATGGGTGAAAATAAATTTGAGATTGTATTGAAGGTCATAAAATATGTATAATCCCTATTTAGTAGGGAATCAATTGAGAGGGTTAATATTTTATGGATTTAATAATAATGGTTTGATTTGTAGTATATTTTTTAAAAGAATTTTATTTTCAGTTTTTTCTAAAACATATGTTGCATAATTCTTAAAACTATAATTAAATGATTTTTTTAAAATTTAATTTATCACTTAAATCCTTCATGAAATTATCTTGAAATTTTCATTTTAATGATTTTGGAATATAATTTTTAAAATCGATTTTTAAAAAATAATCAACATTGAAAATTATTTGAAAATCAATTACTCAGGTTATAAAAAAATCAATGTTAATTGATAATGTCCGTCCTTTTTAACAATAGTTTTTATTAAAAATAATGTAAATGATTCAAAATAATAATATTTAACACCGTTTTATGAAAATACGACATTAAAATATCAATGTTTACTCCTTTTATTATACTAGTGGTTAATATGATTGTGGGTATGATTTAGGAAAATTCTAGTTGGATAATATATCCTTCTTGTGATTTATATAGAAAAATAGTAACCATTATTATATTAGTATAATATTTTTGAATGATTTTATTTTATACCTTGCATGTTAGAACTATCAGTGATGGATCTATGGTAGGAATCATTTATAAGAACATATTTGGTGCTACTAAAAATAGAGATGGTGTATATTATCTAGTAGTAAATACTGACTACCAAGATCTAATATAATTCATAAATGTATTTATGTTAGAGTCCTTTGATGTTTTATGATGGCTACAGGTGTTCTTAGAGGATTGTAGATATTTGGTTGAGGCATAAATTTTTCCACATGGTTCATTATTTCTTTCTAGACACTATTTAGGATTGGTGAGGTGGCATACTGCTATGCCTTACAACTATTGTTAGACTCGGTGCATGATTTCTTCAATGTTTCCAATATAAGAAGATACATTTAATACACAACAAAAATTATTGATTATGGTATGATAGATGTTGAGGATGATGATACCTTCTCAATGTACAAGTTGGTGACTAGGGATTGAAATAATAGTATCATTCAAGGGAGGGTGATTCCTTTATTGCACATTTGTTAGAAGCATGAGGACATATATGAAAGCTCATGTGAGTGGGATAAATAGAAGTGATCATATTAACCTCATATATATGAGTACATGTTTTCTTTTCAAGTTGAAATTATCTTAGGGGGTGATAGTGTAACTACTCTTTTTCACAATTTAACAAATATGAATATTTTAAATTATGTTTTTTGAGAATGGGGCATAGTCTACACGGTTATATATATCTTATGATGGGTATTGATGGATGAATTGATGTCATGAACGTTCTAGTTCATCATGGCTAACACCACACCATATTGAAGGTTGTGTTGGTCACTAGTGAGCCCCCCATATTGTCCATGACCAATGAGAAATGTAAAGGCTAGTGACTGGTCTCGAGTGTGGAGTAGAGGAGGAACTGCTAGGAAACTATCATATAGTAATTTTAGAAAACAATTGTTATATGACAAAGAACGATTGGTTTATCCGATACTAATTATTCTATGAATTTTAGTGTATTCTCTCCACGTTATTGGTATTTAAAGATAGTATTCTTCAATCGCATTATTATATACCAAGGGATATATTATGTATAAACTTGTTACACTAAATGATTATTATAGGTATGTCCCCCCAACCAGTACCAAAAACCCATTCAGAAGCTCCCCTATAAACCATACGACCACATTTATACAATATGAAAACAATATTACAAATTTAATTAAATTCATATATTTTTCATTTATCATTTAACCAATGGATTACCATATCAATTGTTTCCAGATGGTTTACAATATTATAAAAAAATATACAATCCATAAAATTGATTTGTTTTACTCTTTAAAAATGAGCCACACATGGGTGAGTGATTCCCTTGCCGCACCTCATGTGGTCGGGTAGCTGCCCTCCTAGGCCCCATCACCTTCTGGGATACTGCAACTCCCGGACCGCCACCCTCTCGGGTAGCCTCCCCTTCAGGGCTGCCACCCCTCTTAGCCTGCCACCCTCCCAGGCCCCCCACTCGCGGTCTATGCCCGATTTACGCCAGGATGCCCCTTGCGGGCCGGGCCTCCACTAGTGCAGGTAGGGATACCCCCTTACAGGGCCAGGTCATACCTTGGTCCAGTGGGCTGGGCTCTCCCATGGCCTGGCCCAGATCAGTTCGGACCGGGTCAGTCTGATCGGGTCGGACAGTCCGTGGGACCTAGAGGTCCCACAAACACTTAAAGGGCCTTGTCCGGAGAACTAGACGTCTATTTGATGAACTGTCTGCAGTGATGGTATCCTTGGAGTGACAATTCCATTTGAACTTACTCCTTGAGTGTTCTGGAGAAACTTGGATTACAACCGGGTTGGATTGCTCCTGATTCTAACCGGGCCCTCAGCACATTAATTCTAATAACACACATACTAGGCATCCGGTCGACGCGCCATCTAATGCATTTTTTGACGCTCCTTTCCGTCACAGAGTCTAACGACTGAAAAAAAAGGAAATACCTTATTCCAAAGTGATTCATCATTTGAAAAAACATGAAAAATCGAAAAAGGGATGAACAAGGAGAACATTGCCCATAGGTCGCGTAAGTTCCCTCATGGTCGCGCAAGTACACTTGCGCGCCGCCTAGTGGTCGTGCAAGTCTACTTGCGCGACGCATTATGGCCGCGCAAGTGACTTCCACGACCTAAGTGATAACTTCCCGGTAACCGCCCGGGGTCTTCCCCTACCCATAAATAGACCATGTGGGCCCCCCATTTCTGGAGGATTTTTTTCCATAAACCCAGATTTGAGCTCCCAGCGTCCAAGTCTCTTCTCAAATCATCCAGAACACTTCTAAGGTAATTTATTACCTAGAACGGAAGATCTAAAGAGGGGGAGGAAGGCCTTAGTGTTGAAACTCATCAACACTTGCGCGCCTAGGTGGCCAACCCTTAAGGGAAATGGCCACACTTGCTCGCCGCCTTACTCCTTCAATAGAACCTGCACGCCCCTCTCCTGGAATAACCTCAAGAGGATTCTAAAGGCCTTAACCTAAAGTTTCTCAAGTATTACCCTACTGGTTAACCAATGCGCATGTACACCATGTGTCGCGTAGGCATACCTGCACGACCAGGACCTATGCGACCAGGACTTGCGCACCCACGCAGTACCTGCGCACCTACCAGGGCTTGCGCGCCCCTGCCTTTGTTGGTTCTTTTCTTGCCCATTTCACCCCTCTTAAGCCCTTACACCTTTCCTATTCAGGATTAAGTCTTCAAGACACTCTTCAAAGCCATTTTATGGCATGATTTCTTGATTTGACTTCCTTATCTGAAAGGAATTTTGTGGAATATCTCTCAAAACCTAGTGATTTACACATCTTTATGTCACTAAAGATTGAGATTTCATTCATTCATCCTCATCTTTTAAGATGAGAGAATCCTTAACCTGGGTCTCCTTTTCAGGAATAATCCCCATTCATAAGTCCTCAAATGTGGGCATCCTCTTTATGTGTAAGCCCCAAGTCCCTTAATTTTTGGGCATCCTCTTAGGAGTAAGCCCCAGATCCCCTAACCTGGGCTTCCTTTTTGAGGAGTATGCCTCAGTCTCAAGCGTGGGAATCCTCTTAGGAGTAATCCCCAAACCCCTAATTTGGGCATCCTCCTTAGGAGTAAGCCCCAAACCTTAATCATTAACCTGGGCTTCCTTTTTTAGGAGTAAGCCCCAGTCTAAAGCTTGGGCATCCTCTTAGGAGTAAGCCCCAAACCCCTAATTTTGGCATCCACCTTAGGAGTAATCCCCAAACCTTAATTCTTAACATGGGCCTCCTTTTCAGGAGTAAGCCACAGTCTCATACCTGTGCCTCCTTTTCAGGAATAAGCCCCAGTCATAATCCTCTTAACCAGTCCTAATTTTCCTTTGATCTGGGATTCCTTTTCAGGAGTAAAACCCAATCATATTTCTTCTCCTAATTTGGGCCTCCTTTTCAGGAGTAAGCCCCATGTTATAGTATTCAAAACTCAATAAAGCACATATATCTTTATGGAACCTGTTCCTGGATTTCATCTCTAATGTAAATCCTAAACCTTCATTTATCTGGGCAGTCATACATACATAAGCCCCACATTATTTCTTATGATTGCATCATTCATGGAACAATTGTCTAATTTTTACCAATACCTCTTTTTTCTTACACCGAGCATGAATCACGTAAGCTTAGAGTGTAAAAGTAATTGTGACATCCTTCTTTGAGCCATCAATCATAAACATCATACTCCCTTACTCGAACTACGTGGGTTCTGATTCCTTTTCTAAACAAAGGATATGTAGGTAGCCCGTCTACGGGTTCGATCCCAACTCTAAAATAATCCATGTCCTTATGAATGACAATAAACTTCATGTTCCCCACTGAGTGTCTTTAAAACCAACATGGTCATCATAATGACCAAGAAACTTCTGTATAAATGTGTCGAAGGGTACCATTGGCCAAGAATCTCAAATAAATACAGATGATTCTCTATCGATAAAGAACCTCAAATACATACAAAAGATTCTCTAAATACCCTACCTATTTAATCATTGATTGTCAGATCTGAAGGAAAGCTCATTTTATACTTGGTAATGTAATAAGGATTCACGAACATAACATAAATCTACAAAGAGAGTCCCGGAGTAGACAATAATTCCCCTCAAAAATGTGTGATGAGTCTGACCTCCCATCCTCTCGACCAATGCAAATTCTTAAGCCTCATCAGACCACAAAATAATAAGCAGCTACCTTTGGAAAGTAGGTCCGAATGGATGTGGAATCATTGGATGTTTCCGGTTCAACGAAGAAACATGTTTGAAACCGATCGGAACGTCTGAACCTCCCATCAAGGCGGTCATCCCCGGATTCCGAGGGTAACAGCATTGGAACCCTTATGACATGAAATAGCATCAGTTTACTTCTCAGTGAGACTTCGTTCTTGTTTAAATATGACCAATGTCTTGGGGAGCGGTTCTCCCAAGCGCACTATGTACGGAACCCTACGACTGGTTGAGGGTTCACGACTGCTGACATTTTGACATGGTGTCACTCGGTGGCCCAATGGGGAGCACCTATATGTGATGCAGTGGAACCACGGTGGGGAGTTCCTAAATGTGACTAAGAAGACCCACAGTACTCCGCAAGAGGAGTATATTAGCATGACACAATGGCGAGCGCCTCTCTGTGAGGTGGCAGACCCCTGGTGGGGAGCACCTTTATGTGACGCATCAGACCCATGGTACTCGATAGGAGGATCATCTCATCAGTACATTGTAAGTGTGAAGCACCTCTGTGTGACGCGACAGGCCCACAATACTCGATAGAGGAGGCTTTCTCCAGCAGATTAGGTGTATGACATTGTAACTAGGGATATTACTTATTTATATCCCTATGAAATCTCGTGGTTAGCTATCAACATTCATAGAAATCCTATGTGGGTCAGCATCATGATCATATTTCTATGTGCTTTATACGTACTTTGAGCTGTGTCTGTTTCTTTGTTCATTTTGATTGAGATCATAATTTTTGGTTTCCCATTGTGGAGTTCTGAGAGACCCTCGAGGGTCTCGGGGTACTTAATTGGTATTGTTATACTCAACACTGCACGATCTTCACCCTTACTGTGATGTGTCTTGTGCAGATGACGAGTAGTTGGGTTGAGGTTTGAGGGAGCCATGACTAGGCTGTACATGGAGGACACGGGCGAACATGGAGTTTTGAGGAGTCGATCTGTACCTACGCTTCAGGTAGGATCCTCGGAGGATGACCTAGTGGTTGCTTTCCCTTTGTCAGTTGTATTATTAATTTTTAGATGTAATTTTACATTTAGTTGGGCTTGTATTCTGGGTCCTTTTCTTTCAATACTATTTTACTCGAGCTGTTTACTTCACAATTACTTCTTGTTGTGTTCTATGACCATGTGTTTTTACTGGTATAAAGGCAATGCCTTCCATTTTTTGGGAATATATATTTCGGTGCTAGTCAGCAGCCCCTGGCCTATGGAAGGCGGGCGTGGGGTAGTCATGGAATGGGCCCCAGGGGACAGTTCATGACAAAGATTTATCATAGGAGTTTGATTCTACCTAAGAACTAGGACTCTGTTATTCTCTATGAAAAAATTGTGTTAAGCGTTATGAGTGTTTATTTCAATTCAGGGAGTCCAGTGTTGGTGCGACGACCAACATATCCATACACCATGACCCTGAATTCTGGTTTTTTACTTAGTACATGGAAGCACAGATATGCATGTGTTTTGAATATTTTTTTGTGGTTTTTTTTGAGTCAGCTCGCTAGGTATTACTTATTGACGGTGGCACATCTGTCTTCCTTCTGGATGCTTCCATGTAGAGAGCTAGCTAGGATTCTTGAGAGTGTACGCGATGACGGCCCACCGAGTGATGAGGCCTCGGTGTAAGGCCATCTTACGACATTAGTACCTTCAGGTGGTGTACCAGTATCACAAAAAACCATTGGAATGTTGTTCCACCAACCCCACCAGCAGATGGTGCATGATGACTAAGCATTTTACACGAGTACAAATAGAAAAATCCATTTAGGATCAAAGGAAATATGGACCTGCAAGCAGCTGAGGTCTTGCTGATGGTTGTGGACAGTGTTTTTCACTTAGTTGGTACACCAGCTGATTTTATGATTATCCTAGTAGCCAGCCATTTCTGGCAGCAACAAGGAGGTGGTAGAGCATGATTCTCCAGATACATTATGAGGTGACCCTAGTCTGGGCAGACTTCGAGAGCCATTTTAGGGCATAGTTCATCCCATAGATCATACAGTATGTGTGTATAAAAGAGATGCTACACATACAAAAGGGTAGCATTAAAGTGGCCTAGTACTCGGTGAGGTTCACTATTCTTTCCCGCAACTCCACCAACAGCGTATGGAACCCTTTCTTCAGGGCACAGAACATTGAGCAGGGTATCTAATAGAAGTTTAGAGAATCGATGGTATCGCTCAGCATACTGACTCAAGACCAGGTGCAAGATCGGGCACTTTTGGTGGAGAGCTTCCAAGCTGAGTAGTCACTGACAACGAGAACGACCACTAAGATACATGTAGCAGAGTCTTATGCGGCTGGTAGTAGGTCGATGACCCAGATGTCCAAGTGGACCAGGACCTTCTGATGGATGACCACATGATGGAGGTTCGGAGGTGTGAGTCTTTTTAGGCAGAGGAGGCCAGACAAGGGACAAGCAGTTAAACACGTGGGGCGGGCAGGGTCACATGGTTTGCGATTGCCCGACCCGCAGTATGGATGACCAGAATACAGTTGAGGGACCACCGAGGTAGCTGTAGAAGTTTGAGTGAGGAGTTTTATACGGTGGTGAACGTGGCATAAGAGTTGGCCATCTAGCAGGCAGTGACCATCAGTTTTAGGTTCTATCGCCACCACTACTAGGTGGTCCAATCTAACCAAAGGGAGCAGGAGTACAGGGACGAGCTTAGCTCTAGGTATTTGATTCAATGTTATGTGTGTTTGCGCAGATATGACTTAGTTTTCTTTAACCGGTGAGAAGGTAACCTTTTCAGCACGGGATGAACATTCCCAATGGAGGGTGTGGCTAATTAATCATCAGTTGGCTAGCCTTACCCTCAAAGAAATTGATGTTGAGAGTCTGAGCTATCCAGTAGTGTTGAAGAAATATATCTATTTCTTTTCTGGTGATGTTCCGAGAATACCTCTAAGCAGAGTGGTGTACATTTAAATCGACCTATACTCCAGGATGACACCGATATCTATGCCATCATATCATATGACTCCCATGGAGCTTCCATAGTTATAGGTAATGTGGGATGAATTATAGGGAAAGGTGTTCATAAGGCCTTGTTTTCTCCATTGGATGCCCTGATTTTGTTCTCTATGAAGGCAGATGTAATTTTGACACTCTGTGTCGACTATCGACACCTAAACTTCATGACATTTAAGAACAAGTATCTACTACTGAGTATTTATGATCTTTTTGATCATCTGATGGGAGCTCCTTAGGTTTCCAAGATAGAACTCAGATCAGGTTATCATCAGCTCAAGATACGAGATGAGGATGTGTAGAATACGGCCTTCAAATGTCAGTATAGCCATTATAAGTTCTTGGATATGCCTTTTGGCATGACCAACACCCCATCATTGTTCATGGTACTCATGAAAATGATCTTTCATTCATACCTTGATAACTTTATGGTGGTTTCCATCGATAAATCTTGATTTTCTCAATGACGTATGATGTGAATTCCTATCATCTACAGATAGTTATGGATACACTCTGAAATCACCAGATTTATAGTGAGCTCAATAAGTGCTAGTTCTAGATACGAGAGTCGAACTTTCTGGTATTCGTTGTCCCAAATGTGGGAGTTGAAGTGGATCTAGAAATGATAGAGTATGTAATTTCTTTGGATCCACCTCAGAGTCTGATGGAGGTGCGGAGCTTCCTAGGGTTGGCTGGATACTACCTGTGATTCGTTCCAGGCTTTTCCATAGTTTCATCACCCATGTCAGTGTTGACAAAAAAGGGGGAGGCCTTCATATGGACGGAGAGATTCTAGTAGTGTTTCGAGGAGGTGAGGTATAGACTGAAGAGTGCCCCTATCTGGGGGCTACCAGAAGAGGGACTTGGGCATGTGGTCTACATCAATGCATTGGGGAGCAGGCTTGGGTGTGTTGTGATGCATGAATTAGCAGTTATTGGTTATGTATTGTGGTTGCTGAGACAGCATGAGAAGAACTACACTACCCATGACCTGAAGTTAGCACCAGTGGCCTTCTCCTTGAAGATGTGGTGAAATTACTTTATGGGAGAATGTTTTATAGTCTACTCTGATCACAAGAGTCTCTGGTATATCTTCTCTCAAAAGGACATGAACCTATGGAAATTTCGATGGATAGAGTTCCTCCAAGACTATAAACTTGAGATAGTCTATACTCTTGGGAAGGAGAATGTGGTAGAAAATGCACTAAGCAAGAGGTATGGTTTATAGTTGCTGAGTGCGGGGACAGAGCTACTAGCCGCGTTAAAGATATCCTTTGTAGATAGAGGTGGAGCAGCATATCTAAAGTATGAGATAGTCACTCCCCCACTCCTTCAGGTAGTCAGGGAGGAGTATATTGGGGACATTGACAGTGAGGCCCATTGTGGCCAGATATCCTCAGGGAAGTCACCTGATGGGTATTCTGAAGGTGGAGAGCACATCATCCTCTTCAGAGGACGTAGCATGGTTCTAGTGGAATTATAGGAGGAGGTGTTGAGGGAGTACTATACGCCCCCTATGTCATTATATCCTAGACTGTTGATGTTGTACCATGACCTTTGGAGTTGGCACTAGTGGCCATGGATGAATAGGGTAGTGTGAATTTTTTTCTAAATGTTTCACATGTCAGCATCTGAATGTAGAGCATCAAGTACTAGCAGGCTTAGCGTAGCCACTAGAGGTGTCATAGTAGATATGGGATGGGGTCTCCCTAGAGATTTTGATAGGTATTCCACATATATCGAAGTAACATGACTCAATTTGAGTGATCATTGAGGACTCACCAAGTTGGCCCACATCCTACTTATCTGAGAGCGAGGATCATTAGAGGGCTTGGGACAACTCTATGTTTAGGATATTGTGCGAATCCATGGGGTTACATTGATGCTCGTCTCGGACACTGACCCTTGTTTTACATACTGGTTTTGGAAGTGATTAATTGAGGCATTCAAGACAAAACAACATTTTAGAACCGCCTATCATCCTCAGACGGATGGTCAGATGGAGAAGACCATTCAGATGCTAGAGGACATGGATCGTGCAAGTGTCCAAAATTTGGGCTGCAGTTGGGATGATCACTTTCCTTTGGTGGAGATGTTTTACAACAACAGTTATCTCTCCACCATCGGTAAGGCAAAAATTGAGGCCTTGTATGGTCGACCCTTCAGATCAACTCTATGCTGGACAGACCCAGGGGAGTCATCTCTTATAGGTTCAGAGTTGGTACGGACTACCACTAAGATGGTGAAACCCATCTAGGAGCAGAAAAAGACTAAACAAAGCAGACCTAGTTAAAATTCCAATAAAATATGGAGCCCGCTTGTGTTTCAGGAGGGATTCCATGTTTTCTTGTGAGTCTCTCCTCGATGGGGACTACAGATATTTGGTCGTAGAGGAAAGTTATAACCGAATTTTATCGTCCCATTTTCGATAATTCGAAGGATAGGGGAGGTGGCTTACCACTTGTCACTTCAACCATAGTTGGAGAGGGTGCACAAAATGTTCCATGTATCCCAGCAGTGGAAATATGTTCACTTCATTTCTCACGCCATGGACCATGGTGAGATGGACTTAGATATTGGGGGAAACATTTACTGAAGTTCCAGTAGAGATTGAGGATCGATAGGAGTGGGTCCTTTGTGGGTAGTCGATACCTCTATTCCATGTTCACTGGCAGCACAGAAACCTCTAGGAGAGAACATGGGAGTGTGAGGCTCAGATTCATTCTCAGCACCCCAATTGGATTTCATATTCTATGTTGTGGCTTTCAGGGAAAAAATCCTTAAGGTGTGGATATTTTAAAGACCAGGAATTTCCATGTAATGTTTTTACTATATAGGATTATTACAAGTCTGTGAAAATGGACGACGTGTGATGCTAAAGCCTAGATTGCCCACAATTAATTTATGAACTTTTTTCGGGTATGTTTAGTAAATGCGCGATATGTGTTTTCTAAATTTTGAACTGTTGCTTAGATTAAAAATCTAAGGGCACCATTGAATCCATAGCACTGGGATTCAATTAAGAGAAAGATTACATAGACTGCAGCAGGTCAAGAAAAAAATTATGTTTTGTGATATTTTAAAATAAATTAAATATAATAATTTTTTTATTTTATTTCATATCCTCCTACGGACAAGCAAAGGTGCGGGGCCAATGTCGTGTCATGCCAATAAATGGATTGAACATCCGACCCTAAGTAACGACATAATTGGGGAATTAGGAATCTTCCTAGATAATGATCCCCATTAAATTCCAACGTTGTTACGTACCCTCACCATCTGCAATATATATGGATCTTGGTGGAAGGTACCGACACAACTTCGTAAAGCAACAAATTGATGTGGGTGCACCATGATGCCGGGACCTTAGATAACAGAGCTGATCCTAGTGGTAGGGTGACAGGTGACACGGAACCACGAACTGGAGGACGGCGTATGAGCGGCGTCTTTGGGAACCTGTTGATGGAATGAAGGAAACCAACCTACCTTCAACACCGGGATGTTCTCCAACAGGTTACGAGGTAGGTGGTTTATTCGTTTATTCATTTTGGATGATTTCCTCATCCCTGTTCTTGAATAATATGAAGAACACAGAACAACCGACTAACGGGTTGATGCGTGATTTATTCATTCTTGTGGGATGTTGTTGTAAGGTAACTTTGTGGGGTTTTTGATTGCTGCTTAATTCAATTTATTATTAAACCCTTAACCCCTCTCATGTTTGCGAGCTAATAAAAAGGGAATAGGTCAAACGAACCATACCTGAACCATCTGTTACATTGTTAATTTTTCAACTCCATGTTACACTAATGGCGTGACGATACCGACCGACTACATTGGGGATAGCGCATTGATGCACGCTGCAAAAGGAGGCCACAAGACAAAGCCATGATGGTAATCATAGAGGTCATCATTGGCTGAACACAAAGGAGGTATGACATGCTATCGCGCACTACCGAGGAAGATAGGAGTTCGTGGCTCGTTTGCAGTAGTGACCGGAGGATGGCAGCTGACACACCTTCCGGCTACTGGTGATGTTACAGCACACCGCTAGAGAGTTTGGCTGGTACACTGGCCGGTGGTGATGGAACCAGTAGAACCCACTCTAGTGGGCCCCATGGGCCACCTGGTGGTGCCACGTGGCATTGGTGTTGCGAGGAAAATAAAATGGCCTTCGGCCATTCAAGAAACTGGGGGTCGCCCCCTGGTGGTGGTTAGGGCGGACCCCCTTGTGGGTTACGCATCATGTGGTCGGGCCGCCTCCCTTCCACGTCGTCACCCCTCCCCCGGCCACCGCCATCCCGATCCACCCACATGCAGGTCACTCCCAATATGGGCTTGGCCATCCCTTGCAGGATGGGCCTCCCACTTGCGGGCAGGGCCAGCCCTCAGCCGGATGGGTCGAGCCCTGCCATGACCTAGCCATGACCGGGTCATCCCGGGTCATTCTGACTGGGTCAGATATGAGAGGACCATTTTGGGATATGCCTAACCTTGAGAGGTGGGTGAGTCAGTATTATTGAATTTTTGAAATAATTTCTTACATTTACACATGTACTTCATGACCTGTTTGGATCTTGATTCCGATCTTCCCTTTTTCCTATCGCATGCAATAATATGAAAGCAATAAAAACATAGACATGAAATTTTTATAGGGTTCAACACTCAATAAGAGTAGCTATATCTTTTCCATTCATTTAAATGAACATTTCATGGATTATAAACTATAATTTAATATGTTGTAATAATGCAGTGGCTAGGAAAACAATCCTCTAGTCATTGTGGGTCCCTACACATTGGAGTGGGGTGGAAAAAAATCCACTTCTCTAGACTGGTGATGGCCTAGTCTAACTTGCATCCTCTAGCTGGTTCTTTATAATGGCTATGGAGATAGTCATCTTCAATCTTAAAAGTTTAGATTCTGATCTATGTCTTATTTAGTGATCATCACTTGATTACATTCAAATCAGTAGGAAAGAAATTCTCCCTTATTTCTTCCTCTTCTTCTCTAGTGAAATACAAACTGTACTAGACTTCTTCTTTCTTCTTATTAGTGCAACAACCAACTGCACTAAAAATTATTCACTATTCTTGGCTTG
The DNA here is from genome assembly GCA_963277665.1 of Viscum album. Lineage (NCBI taxonomy): Eukaryota > Viridiplantae > Streptophyta > Magnoliopsida > Santalales > Viscaceae > Viscum > Viscum album. The sequence continues at coordinate 1,097,104,044 of OY728145.1, read as the reverse complement.
GATCACATACACAAAAGTGATTATTTCGGAAATGAAGATCGGTACACATGGCATCATTTGAATCTAATTGCCCGAAATAATTTTCAGCATTTGATTTGGCATACTCTGTTCTTTGTCTTCTTCTCTTCCTTTTCTTTGACACAGTGAAATATAGAATGGTACTACATTGTCTTAATCTCTTTCTTCAATTCGCAATACCAACACATGAGTGTTTAAATATTCTACCTTCGTCATTTGTGTAGAAGTGAGTTTAGTATCACATATAGTTGTTCTTCACTTCGCAATGCACAGTGAGGGTGATGAACACTAGTTGTTTGAGTGTGGTTCCACTTCCCTTTGTGGAGCTGAATCATTCATAGTTTTTTCTTCATCACAAAGTTTCTTCGAGAGAGCTATTTACCTACTGATGGCTTACTGGGCCCTAGTCTTTTCCTCACCCCTTTTGGGAGAATTTCATGCAACATTCATCTTTTTTCGTGGAATACCTCTTGCGCAGAGCATCTATCTTGTGTGAAGATCTCTTCTTGTGCACACCTTCTCCTTCTTGCGGACAACTCTATTTCTTTCGCACAACTAGATTTTCTTATTTTTCTTATGCACATCAGAGCTTCAATTTCTTATAAGTGTTGAGAATTACCTATGATAGGGGCCACCTTTTATTTATAGATCTCATTGACACCTACACGCTAAAACCCTGATGCGTCGCAAAAGTTTTTGACGCGTCGCACAAAACTCAATTTGACGTTGACTTAGGTGCGTAAGTCACCCATTGATAACAACTACATATGACGTCACCTTGGGGACATAATCCTCATTCATTCCAACAACATCTTCAACGCACTACTTAGAATATTTCACGAACTTTATCCCTTTAGCATTTTTTGATGTTTGGACCTCAAATCAAGCCTCGTGTGCAAAACCCCATTTTACGTCACCTTTAGCTCGTAAGACTCTTTTTTTCCAACCTCACCTTTCGCACACTAATTGAATCTTTCGCGCACTTCCTTCCATTGCCATTTATAAATGATTTGACCTCAAATCATGCCTTTCACACAAAATTACAAACTAAATTCAATCTCGCACACAAAAACCAATCTTGCGCGCTAAACTCCATCTTTCGCATAGTCCTCTCCTTTTCTAGATTTTGATGTTCAGATCATGGAACTCCATATGCGCACAACAAATAAATCCATATTCAAACTTGCACGCAACATCTTAGAACAAAAAACAAAATTCTCATCTTCTGGTTTTCAAACCCTAAAATTTGGAAAACACTAGAAGACGGTGCCACTATAAAATGTTCTTTTGTGTTGCCCCCAGACCATGCATTCCTTTGAAATGTTTTGTCTTCACTGTATCCCATAACCATTATATAGCTTTCATCACGAAATACACTATCATGATATGTATCCTATGATCGAACAGCTTTAGAATCATCACAGTTTCAATGGGAAGTACTGAAACTTCCATTTCTTCCAGTAGCATTATTTCATCCAATAAAAACTATATATGACTGGCATCATCGTCTCTCCCTTTTTCATCATAAGGCTTGTATCACAAGTTACCCTAACTTATCATATTTGTGAAATACAAATCAGCAAAGCATCGTCTGGTTTATGATACAATGTGAAATGATAGGCTACCTCAAAATTCCATGCTCTTCCACATTATCTCTTCTTCTTCAACCAAAATTCTATACTTCAGGCTAATCAAATGATTCTATTCTTCAAGTAAACTCTTTCATGGTTCTCATTAAATCACGAAGAGTCGCATGGTCTTCTTCAAATCCTCTTTCTTCTAGAATCATCATTATATGAATGATACCTTACCATTCTTCATTGTTGTAAACAATGTGTCACATTCGACACAAGTTCTTTGAACTGAGGATTAATGTATCAATCACCTCAATTGATCTTCTTAGAGAATTGCTCATGTATGACATCCAATGCTTTGATTAAATAACAATTCTCAAGGAAAACTCACTTTAGATAATTTCCATTATATTTTTAGTCCTTCTTTGTTTGGTTCTTCATATTGACTAGTATTGACCGTTGTTGACAAAAAATACAATCTTCATACACAATGCGGTCCTAACAGGACCAGACTCGGGCCCAGAAACACATAATGGGCATTATCATGAAAACATGAAATCTTTTTGATGAATCACCTGCATCGTTGGGATCATTGAAGCGATATAGTCCTTTTGAATTAATCCCTGAAAGTTCTATAGAAACATGGAGTACGGCCAATTGGATCTCACCCGAATCCAACCAGGCCCTCGACCCTGAGATGCTAATAACGCACAGACCATTTAACTGGTCGATGAGCCGTCTAAAGTTTTAGGAACCTTATGACATGACATATCAATGGGTTACCTATTTGTGAGATTTAGTGCTTGTTCAAATACGATGGATGGATTGGAGAGCGGTTTTCCCATGTACCCTACATATCGAACCCTGTGACTAGCTGAGACATGACGACTGGTGACATTACAACTTGGTGTGACTCGACAGACTAGTGGGGATCACCTGTGTGTAAAGTGGAAAACCCATGGTGGGGAACTCCTCCATGTGACACGGCAAACCCATGATACTCAATAGGAGGAGTACCTCTATTGGCCATGATGGGGAGCACCTATGTTTGACTCGAATGACCCGTGCTGGGGAGCGCCACTATGTGACGTGGGAGTCGTACAATTCTCGATAGGAGGAGTACCTAATCCATCCAAGGTTATTGGGAAGAACCAATTGTGATGCGGAAGGCCCATTTTACTCAATAGAGGAGGAGTTCCCCAGCAGTAGAGGTGTTCAACGTTGTGACTAGGGATATTACTTATTATTAAACCTAGAAAATCTCATGGCTAGATATCATCATTCATAGTGATCCTGTGTAGGTCAACATCATAATCATGTTTCTCTGTGTTGTATACCTAGTTTTATATGTGTTAATTTCTTTGTGCTTGTGATCGAGATCATGCTTTGTGGTTTTCCTTTATAGTGTTATGAGAGACCCTTGGGGTTCTTGGGGTCCTTACTAGGTATTGTTATACGCACCCCTGCATGGGATTTTCCCATAACATGTTGTGTCTTGGGTAGACGAAGAGTTGTTGGGCTGAGGTTTGAGGGAGCCAGGACTGGGTGGTACGCAGAGGAGAAGGGAGGATGTGGAGTGTTGAGGAGAAGATCTGTACCTACCCTTCAGGTAGGATCCTATGATGATGACCCAATAACTATTTTACCTTTTTCAGTTGTATTTCTACTTTTCAGTTATACTCCTACTTTCAGTTGGGCTTGTATTCCAGCCCCTTTACTTTCAGAACTCATTTACTCCATCAATTTACATCATAGTTTTTTTATTAATTCTCGGACCAATTGTTTTTATAGGGTTAAAGGAAATACCATCCCATATTAAGGAATACGTCATTCGGTGTTAGTTGCTAGAACTTGGCCTATGCAATGCGGGCTTGGGTTAGTCACTGTACGAGCCCTAGGGTTTGGTTCATGACATTATATACCCACATTCACAAGGATTTATCTTTGAATGTGAAATTCTATTGGAGTATGTGGCATTTTTTATGTAGCTTTTGACTCATCGAGAAGGGGGACACATTCCCCATCATGGAGCGTTTTTGTTTTGTGATAAAAACAATGAAGGTGAATCTTTTTTTCAAAATAATATTAGGTGAGGTGTGGTGTATGAGTTCCATAGACGTGATTGTTGTGGGAGAGGTTGGTACATAGAATGTAGAAGATGTTACTTGCCTTTTTAGTGGTGTTTTTCTTCTTAGACCATTTTTCTTTTCCTGGAATCCCTGGTGGAGGAGAGCCTTTATTTGATCATTTTTGTAGTGGCAGACATATACCCTATGATGTTCCTATAGTGTGGATTTATTTCCCACCATACACACACATATGGGATTCCACTATTGGGTGTGGTTGTGTTTTATATTTGGAGAGTCATTTTACTAATGTAGGTACATAGAAAGAAGTCTCAGTAAGAAACATTGGTTACATTTCAACATACATATTTTTTCATTTGTACTATCATGTATTCGGTGTCACCATTGTTATCAAGATGCCTGAGGAGGTTGTCGAATATTATATATAGGGTTTCATGTGATCCATGTGGTTATATTGGTGTCTACATCGGGTTAGATTGGTGGTGTACTACTAAACCTTATGACCATGGATATATTGTAGTGCCTGTTTCTTTTCCCCAATCGTAGTAGAGGAGACATGTGGTACTTTTTTCTTGATTTTTTCCTAGTTATATATGGAAATGGGTGAGGTGTGACTCTATGGATCCATTTAGTGTCTTATTTTAAGTATCATGCAACCCCATGGTGAGCTCGCTGGCCTATGAGTTCTTGAGGATAACTCAGTTTCATCGCTTTGTGCCTAGGAATTTTCTTTTCGAGAATGAAAAATGTATAATTTGGGGAGAATTTTGTGACTCCTGTTTTTACTTTAATGTATTTGTATTAATTCTAAGAATACTTCTAAATACATGTGAACAGTTAGTGAAGGATTTTTATGACTGGAGAGCCACGATGTGGTGATATTAAAAATATTAGTTTTTTTCACATACACATAGTTTCACTTAAAATCTTTAGTAAATATAGACTGAAGTATCATATCACAATTCTAATACTGCGGTTGCGTTCACAACATTTTGTTTATGCTATGGATGATTTGAATTTGATCACATTGATAGTATAGTCAGAGGCATGTTGTTGGGTGTTAAATGTTTATATTATTAATTATATAAAATTTAATGAATATAATTTAACCTATAACATCTCATCATATATTTTTTGTAAAAAATTTAAGGAGGTGAGACTCCTCCCCTCCTTGATTTTACAACTAATGAAACAGATCCAAATATACACAATATATTATTGTCGATCTCTAATTCTAACACTAATCATCATTAGATCATGGTGTTTCATGATCCTGGAATCATTTTGAACTCGATGCATTGAAGTTTCTCCCTCTAAGAAGGTGGAATTGAGTGTCAGACTCAATCCCCAATATTTTTAACTTTTCTATTGATTTAAATCCTATTACAATTTATGGATATCCCTCTGAGGTTCATTTTCATCATTCCAAGAAATCACGTTGAATCTAGCATTTCTGTATGAAATTCCGAAAGGGAATTTTTATCTATAATATGTGTAGTATATAGACACACATAGTCTGTTCCGTATGTTCATGGAAGATGAATTATGGGGAATACATGTGATGTACCATAGTTACACATCATTTAGTGACACCAAACCGTGTGGTTGTAAGACATGGATGGGGATGCTTTGTGGAATTAAAACACCATGTTATAGTATACAACCATAGTACATGGACACTATTTTCCAGACATGGGATTGTAAAAAATACATAGCCAAGTGTCCAATTATCATGATCACACTGTGTAGTATGGGATACACGATGTGGGAGGGACATAGATGGTCAGTCCATAGGAATGAAGAAGATGGACAACAGATAGATGAGGAAGAAAATTCCATGTATGGGTTGTACTGGCCATGTACCCCTACGTGGCGAAGCAAATTTCATGAGCAGGATTCGCATCCTTTCTCTCAGGTGGGTTCATACACCTTGTGGACCCCAGTGCATGTTGTATACTTTCTAAGATATTTTCTTATCATATTCTACTTTAAGTGTCTCTTTATCTAGAACATGGATTCAATATTTTTAGTAGCCTATCCTTTTTATTTCGTCACATTTAAGGATATGGTGGAATCATTTGGGAAATACTAGATATGATGTAGTGTCGTTAGAGGAGGAAATTGTTGTAGTGGTGTAAAACCTTGGTACTGATCATGGTACATCACTAGGTTGGTGTTTGGGTGATAAAACTTCCATTATATGCCTTGGTGTTGTCCTTCTGGACTCATTGACTATATAGAGTATTAATTCCCGTTTCATTCCCTGGCGGGGGACCTATATCTATGTAGTCAGTACTCCCCATCTGATTTAGGGTACAGGTCCTCCAAACATTATGTATAGATATAGTCGGTACTCACCAATAGTTTTAGGGTGGTGGCCCCTATCATTGGAGTCAGAAATTTAATACCACTGTACGGTGTGGGTCGTCAATACATTTTATTTTGAAAATGTTTGTAAACCCCTTTTGTATCAGGGAGTGGGTATACTAGAATGTTCTCAACAAGTCCCTTTTGTATCTGTGTGTGGGAATCCCATAATAATCCTATTGTTAGAGAGTTATTCCATTTTCGTACTAAGGGATGGGTCTTATTTCCATAGAGTGTTAATCCCCTATATAATTAGGGTGAATGTCTTCATATACATGGTATTAATACCATGTATTTGAGATGCATTGGGGTGAAGGTCATCTATTAGATTTATTTCTCCCTCAAATTTTTTTATAGTTACAAAGAGAGGGGCCATCAACTAGTTTTGTCTGTTACCTGGTAAGAAGTTAGTTCCCACTTGAAGAAAAGAGTTCTGATCCACTCTATAAAAGAGTGACTAAGGATTCATGGGTTATTTAGTATCTATTAATTTATCACCCATATTATTTGGGGAGTTTTTTGTCTCGTAGTTAACTCTCTCATTAGAGAGGATGCAGATGTTGCATAGTCTAGACACTTTAGCCTTATCTATGTACAATGGTGAGGGGTGGGCTTCACCACTTGGGATCTTAAAACATATACAATGCAAATGTTAGCATTAAAAAGACCTCTAGTACTAGGCACTAGACAATGACCGAGTCAGTTATTCCTGATGGATTTTATCACTTTGATGGGTTATGTGTGGGATAAATGAGCTCGTAAAGTGTGTTCACCATGTTTTTTTGTTACAATCGAACCCTAAGTAGAATCATATTTTTTACTCTGAGGTCAGAACCTCACGAGGCCTCGATTTATAGACAATTATATCTTGGTGTTTTCTAGGAGTCATTATGGTGGTTACACGTGTATGGGTTGACACACCTTATATAAATGTTGAAGAGTCTTGTTTAGTTAATGATTGTTCGAAATGAAGTTTCTCTCTTGATTGGTTTCCCTTGAACTAGGTCACCTGGATTGTTTCCATTCCATTTCTCCCCTTTCATTAGGGTTTTTTGGATGCCTACTACTTAATTTTATACTCACTATTATGTCGGATTTCTTCACACATGTTGGGTCTTGTGAAAACCACATTTCTTTTGATAGCATCCTTGGAGGAGCACAGGAAGATGGACCATATTGAGTTAGACTGACCGAGGTGCCTAATTGTGATAGGCCGAGGAGCATTCTCATTGTTTCATTTGAAAATAATCCCCATACTTTGAGCAGTTTTGAAACTATTACAGTCTTTGTGGGTGTCTGTTTTCCTTTTTATACTTTTTTTCTTGTAGTCTAGTTCGTTATAGATGTCAGCATGCATTTATTATATCCAAATTTTTTTTATATATTCAGTTTTTCGATGAGGTATTTCCAGGTTAGTGAGAATAGGTACATTTGGTAAAGTCCAAAGAAATGTTTGTTATTCCTAATCAGTGTGACTTTCCAACCCTTATCCTATTTTAGGTATGATTACAGAGTTTTAGCCCAGTCCCCGTCAAGTCGAGTCATGAAATCAATTATTATAATGACTAAATGAACTAGTGGTGGAAGCCCTAAATTTTTTACTCATCAATCATTATAATGAAACTGGTTCCATCAATGTTTTATCTATATGTTTCCTAATATGTATAAGGATTAAATTTACGATTTATAATGATATTTTAAATATCACGAATAAAAATTAAAATTCAATAAGAACATAAAAAATATCCTATCATTGTCTCAAATTTACTGGGTTTATAACTTTCTCGAGAACCCATTATAAACCTATTTTGGAAAAGTGTTTTAAAATTGTTCGAAAAACTATTTTATATATATTTATTTCGAAAAAATTAGTAATTTTAATTGTAAACCATGTTATATATATATTTTTAAGAATAGTTATAAACAATATTTTGAAAAATTAAAACATATCAAATAATGTGAAATGTAAACAAAAAATAACTACAACAAAAATTCATTTCTAAACAGAACCCAAATTAATTTCATTATAACAGTAATAACATGAGAAAACCACATAAAGATCAAGTGAATAAGATGTGAAGATATATTGTTTCTTCGATAAAATATAAACCATGACATTAGGTTCAACATAAACTATGATAATTGGAAAATTTGAGTCATCATATACAAATTAAAATTCCACAATGATGGGGGAATAATTTTTCAAAATTTCATCCACAAAATCACTAATAATATGTATATGGATTACTTCAATAGTAAAACTGTAATCTAGTCTTTGAAAAGTCTTTCATATATAAATCATTTTTTCCATTGATGGGAAAAATATAGTTCTATATCAAGTATACAGGTCATTTCAATAACTCTAAATCCCAAATAATTAATAAATTAACCATGATTAGTCATTGAATAAAATCATTTTAATTTCATCATAGTGACACGACCATGAGAATAATAGTCCAATAATCTTATTATCACATAAAATAAATAAACAATCTTTTGCATATCAAGTCATATTATCAAATTCAATTGAATGGTAGACAATTATTATAGTAAACATAGATCCTTCATGATGTCATCTCTGGTTCACCGCTTGATCGGTTCCAACAAAAAAATTTCCATTGATATTAATGATAAAAATTAAAAAACCACCAAATTGGGATGAAAATCCTATGTGCGTAATTTTTTATTATATAATTAAATTTATCCTTATATTTTTTGTGGTTTAATGTCATGTTCATAACATTGATTTCAAGAAAGAATTAAACTCAAGGAAATTAAATGTATCTCTTCTACTCAATGGAAAATAATGATATACATGACGTATAAATCTAGTTACTGTATTTATAATATACACTATATATGGTTATATATATTATTCAATTAGGGGGACCAACACACATAGACATTAATATAGGGAAAAATGTTTTTTGGATGTTTAATAGTTTTCATTTTTCTAATACCACATCATTATTAATGAATCCTTTACATAAATAATCTAATGAGGATTTATAGATTCTAATAAATATGTATAAAAGAAGAAAAATAACGAGTAATAAAAATCTATCATTTTATTGAAAATAGTTGATGATTTATTAAAATATTATGGGATCATTCTTTGTGAGACATTAATCACAAAAAATTTCATCACTAAAATAGTCATCACTAAAATTTTCATTGTTATTAATGAAGATATTATTATAAATAAGTGTCTTCATTTAAGAATATCTAAAATGAAATTCCATATGGTTTTCAAGTTTATTTAATTTGAAATGCATAACATCTTTATTTATTCATTCTATGATAATATATTATGCTCTAATATAGAAATTGAACATTAGAAGTTCAAATAATGTGTGAAAATATTAAGTGAAACAGTTGATATAAAAATAATATAAATGAATAAATTTCAACATTGATTAATATATTATTATGAAATTATTTTGTAATAAAAATAATACTACATTAGAGAAAATTGAATGTTTACAAGTCATGATGGTTGGTAATTATGAAACTAAGGTTAATTATTTAACTCATTGTCACTATTAACACAGAAAAGGTAATATTCTATTGTTGATCCAAAATTTAAATTATTGGAAAAAATTAAAGAAATGAAAATAAACAATATTTGTTTTGAACATTTAATTTTAAATGTTATTTTAAATACATGAATCATTATTACCTACTTTTTTATATGTAAATATTCATTTTATGAATATCATTCAACGAAAAAAATGGATAGGTGAGATTAGATAATTTGAGTTGATAATAGAAGTGATGTTCTACTTCAGGTCATATGAAGAATTTATTTAATTTTCAATCATGGATCAATTTTTATATAGTGGAAATTTTTATATTCCATATATTATATAAAAATCCTTTTTTATTTAAAATTAATTATTTTTTATGTTCTTTAATAGTGATTTATTAACTAGAGAAAATGTAAAATATTAATAAGATAAAAATTTATATATTGAAAAAAATCTTTATTGATTAATAATTATGATAATGGAATTATTGTTAAGGCCTTATATCTTAAGAAAAAAAATTCTTAAATCAATCCCAATTAATGTAGTGTCCCATAATGTTTAGCCACCTAAATAGTCATACAGTCTTTGTGCCACTAGGACATAGGCATGCCTCCCCATACAAAAAAGGTTTCCCACTTGTAATAACGGTGTAAAGAGGATATAGTGTGGATACTATACCCTCTAGTTATAAAATAAAATTGGTCTGATAAATATAAAACAATTAAATATAAAAAGAAAAAACACTAGGCATGTATCCCACCCTTGGTGGAAGCACAAGAAATTGTATTAATAATAATTGATTAACATGGAATCCAAACATTACATTTGAATAATAAATCATTATTGGAAACCATTTGTAGAACATGCATCCAGGATAAGTCATAATGTTATGTAAATACAAATGGATTCTTAGGGGCTAACTCAATGAATACATATATAGACATGCTAATAAATAACAGGAAAATAAAAATGAAAATCCCATATAAGGTAATAAACTAGGGTCCATTGCATTCTATCACATTCAAACTAAATCACTATGTTCTGTCTCCTGATCCCAATCCATTACCAGAACCCAAATCCATAATGTATATATGTGTCCCGAAGGGCCCCTGTAGGGTGGGAGAAAAATATTAGAATACCACCACAAATGTCGGCCTATCTAACTTCTGTGATTCCACATGTGTTTAATAAATTTAAAAAAAATCAACATCACACATGCAGAATATTAAACCACTCCCCATATTCTCAGCAACAATAAAGAAGTGATTTTTATAATTATTCAATTACAGTATACAATAGTGAAGAGGATCTGTATCTCAAAGCCTAAGGTATCATGTGACGTAAATCAGTCCAAGGGAACCCTCTGGTTATACCTCTAATAGAATCAAAGGGAACCTCATTCCAACTGAAACCTCATAAAAAATCTAGCACCCTAAAGGAATAAGAAATTGTATTATCCTAGTTCCTAGGACATCAGCACAAAAGAAAACCTATAAGCACATAGATCATCATATGAGGAATAGATATATATATACTCTAAATTACTTCGCTATATTCTGAACAGCCAATGTTTAAAAGGCCGGTGATTTTCATCTTCCAAAATAAGCCATTTCCCAATGACATAATGTACTGTGAGCCTCATCACCCAACTAATGATATCAACACCATCATCCAATGGATCCTCACAATCTATATGTATTTAAATGATAAGAACCTCCCAGTATAAATCTAATTCTAAAAAAATTGGTGTCCACATACCAAGTGAGTGGTCAATACCACCTCATTATCCAAGTCCTAGTGTGTGAATACGACTCTTAATGAATCACTGGCCAACATGAGTGAGAAATGATAACGAAATATGTCTCTAGTACATATCATCTAGAACCTCGTTCCCATGAAAATATTTCATTAAAAATGAATTTTGAAACATCTCTAGTCATATTAGACATTCCAAAATCCTATAGGTATCACCTCCTCAAACAAATTTCCATATTTCCCAACCATTGTTCAATATAACTCATTGAATATGGGCCTCATCAATCCTAACGACTACATCACCTTTGTATATATGGAAAAAACTATATCAGTCCTCCTAGAAAGTGCCTACAATTCTCATTTAACTTATCGCATTTAATTTATATTATTTAAAAATTTCTATTTAAATTATAAACAACACCACATCTTACTCTACCATATTTCTAAATCCAATCATTAGGATCATACCACTTGTAGCCTATATTTATTAATATTATACAAATTTCACGGGGTAAAATTAATTTATTAAAATACAAACATTCATTTTATAGTTTCTCATTTCTTATACACAATGGATCTCAAATTCACTACCCAAAAACACACACACAAAATGTAGAACAATAATCACCACTTACCTCATATTGATAGACACTCACACATCTAATAATAGAATCTAACCTGGGTCGAATCGAATGAAATTTGTGTTTTATATGAAATCCATGAAAATAAGGTAAATCATTTTTCACAGTCTTATCACACCATATGGAAAGGGAAAAGATGAAATGAAGGGAGAGGATTTATGCATTCACATACTATGTTCCAACGCACCGGACATATTGAATAATAGAGCACTGAATAGGGTGAGGTCTCAAAGCTTATGGGGAGGAAGAAATATTTCTTATTTTGTCTTGTGGGTGGGTGGAGAATAAAGAATGGTAGTGATAAATTTATGGGGTAAGGGTCATTAAGAAACTTCTACCAATTTAATGGGCTGAATGGATTTCTCTCACAATTTGGGAATCGTTACAGAAACCGTGCATTGCCTTTTTCTTCAGAACCAGACTCCCGTGTTTCATGTGAATGATTTTACAAACCATTAACAACCCATTCATAGGACCTATATAAAATATTATATAAATGGTTGTATAGTTTCTACTAGGTAGATTCATAGTTTTTCAAAACCGTGCACCCCAGTCTGCGCACCCTATAAAGTTTGGGTTTTTATCCTCTGATACTCTGACAACCTAATTTAAACCCCATGATAATTTCCACATGTGAAGATACTTCTAAAATTACTTCCTTTATTCATGGAAATTTTTATTAGAATTATGTTCCAGTGAATAATAAAAGTGTTTGTCTAGCATCCAAAATCCAAAAAATTAAAACGTGAATAGATTTTGACCCAAAATAAAATATATGATGTTACAATCTCTACACCATAACATAGGTCATCCCCATGAAATAAGGCTCAAAATTGAGATGGTACCAAAAATACCCATTAGGTTTAATTAAACCTGGAAATCCTTGTCATTATGTATCTATTAAACTACCCCACGACGCTTTATGCCTTAGTAGTTCCCAACCCTAGTTGAATCCCAACCCAAAACTCAAGGATAACTAATGGCCCAACAATAATTCTGATATACAAAATTCCTCCCATGAAACAACATCACTCCAAAATCTCATCAGATACTGGCATCATTCCCATTAACCATTATGTCCCAAATATCATCAAATGTCCACCTCATGTGCAAACAACACATAACACCTATGAGGTCCCCCATCTCATTAGATTATAATAATAATTTATTAATCTTTAGAACATAAATAATTCATGCATTCCCACAAATCAAAAATTCCAGTGCACTTCAAATTCCACACACCCAATGGTTCAATAATATTATACTTGTTTCACAAACCTCAAACATATATAAAAAATCATCCTATTCATTCCTAACATAAAGAAAAGTGTCTTTTTTTTTTGAAAGATACATATCATGCTCCTCATGCACTAAAAATGAACATTACTACACTAGGTCCATTAAAAAACACAATCTTGAACATGGAATTATGCTATCCATAACTGGTGCCCCATCCCAATCTTCACCAGGAAGAATCAATTTATGAATCTATCTTGAAGATTGACTACCCACTGCCTAGCCTCTTAACGGAGATGCACCAACCAACAGACACTAACACCACTGATGGTCTATACTCTTTCTACTAGATCCTTTTTATATTGTTGAATCTTAAATACTAGCACCTAGTATCACTATAATTAAATACATAAATGCATGAATCATCTGTAGATCCTAAATTATGGTTTTCTGGTAAGGATTCCTTCACAACCTCTCTAGGTTTCCATCTGAGGTGCATGTTCGAAACTCCCTCATTTCATGATCTCACAGAGTCCTCACAGGACCAAGCTGCCCGAACATAATTAACACCCCATAAGACTCACTCTATTTTGTTTTTTGAAATCTATGGCCTGAGGTTCTTAATGAGATCCCTCTTAGCATCACTTCCAATTGTTTGAACCATCACCCCAAACATCTCATGTAGTCTTCACTTGGATCAAATATGATTGTTTCAACAAATTCACCTCATCTATGAATTCCTGAATCCCCATATATGATATTGATATTAAATTAAATTTTTTTACCTTCACAAGAATGAAATTCCATTAACCATACTTGAAATTCCTTAGCCTAACAGATTTATCTCCCACCTTACTTAGTGAGAAATGAGACATCTCGGTGAATGTAACTTCATAGTCTATGAAAGGCATTTCACCAATCATAATGATCTACATCTATCAGGATCTATTACTCATTATCTTCTCATGAATGTTGTTCTCAACAAAGATGGCCAAAAAATCATTCCAGTCCAGTGCCTCATATAGGCTTACCTAAAAATGCATGCCCTACCAGCTCTTGGACACTCTTATGAGAATGTATGTATCTAGATTCACCTTATTCACTATGGAAACTAAATATACTTGAAGAACATATTCATAAAATATATCTAGTTCTCATCAACATTTTATCTTCCCTCACTCTGTAATAGCGATGGGTGCTATGCCTCGAACGATCAGGTCATGTATTCCAATATAGGATCTGTTCACTGTCCTCCCCTATCAATTTCACAGATTTCATGTACTAGTCTCTCTCATATATGTTCATCAATCTGAAACCCCAAATATGTAAATATTGGTGGATTCCCCACCTGTACTAAATCCTATACTCGAGCTTGTACAAGTGGATCATGATCTTCTTGACCCTTTGGGGTCTCATCCCAACCCTAATGGTTCTGAACCTATCCCCTCTCATGTGGAAAAATATGACTACCTGCCTAATTTTCCATCAAATGTTGTCTAGGTGGAAACCCACCAAATACCATTTTAATTATCTGATATTCAAATAACATATGTATATATAAGGAGGATATTGATAGTTTTAATAGGCATTTCAATCATACTATCCTTAATATCCAACATAGCTACCGTGTCATATGACATCTCAACCTCAGGGACAAATTAACCACCTATATCCTATACATGTATGACATATAAAAGTCTGGACTCTTGGCCTAATGCCTTGGGTCACACCCAATCTAATGAACCATGCTGCTTAAAAAGAATGAGCTTTTCTCCCAATATGGTGATCATTATCACCCCATATCATCATCGCATAATGCTTTTATAAGACCCAGGAGCATACATATAGGTATCATGTATCACAATACATTTTATCATAGGAACATTCATATATATATATATATATATATATCAATTCTTATGTTCCTACAACAAAAATCATACCTTTATATACCTGGACAGGGGTCCCTAATTCCCTCTTGTTCATAGTAGGTCATGTGTCACATGCCACTATAGAATAAAAACCACATCCAAGTGCACCACTAATTGTCTAAATCATATAATAAATAAATCGAACAGTGCATAATATCAATTAACCCCTGAAAACATGGTCCATCCTCCATGAATTGGGATACATGAAGCAAAACCGGACTTTTGAACCAAGTTCCAACTATATCCTAATCTCAAGTCCACCATACCTCATATAGTTGGAATAATAAATAAGACAAATTTTTTATAACATTATTAGAAATACAAAACTATACCACTAATTCCATGTCATGAAATCCTATGATACCATTTTTATGGCACATACCAATATAACAACCCATACAATACTATGGGTAGAATGCCAGTAGGAGGTAGGAACAACTCCCCACATGCCAAAGGTTATTGATTAATAGAAACATGTGTACATATTGTACAATTGGAAGACTTTACCATTTTGTTATAATATAATAGTAGTCTATTAAATATAAAATAAGGTAAAATAAATTCCAACAAACACATGACCAGTAAGTCGCCCATGGAGGAATCACAAGAAATAACAAATGAAATTATAATTAAATAAATTAAAAAACAAAACATTCCATTTTAAGAATTATATATCACAAAAAAACATTTTTTTCACTTTCATCAATGAAATTTCATACTGTAAGGATAATAGAAATGGACACTTCATGCTTACCCAAATGTATAAATATATATTTCTACTAATATAAAATAGATGATTAAAAAGGAAATTCGAGCTGAGGAAGGGACCCATGGTCACTTTCCCTCTTTTCCATTAAAAATCAGTCAATATATGACATCTATTATTCCCAAAACATTACCTGAACTGAAAGGAATAATTTCTACATGAATCAAGAAAATCTCATGTAGGGTGTGAGAGAGAATCTTAATTGGACACAACCAACATGTTCCGGTCATACATCTGTGATTACATGGGTGGGTACTAAAAGTAAATAAAGTAACAACAATATTTCATAATAAAATCACACTTCCCCTATGCTATGTAGACACAACAAAATGAAAACCTACATTGGACAATGATAGTATACCATATTAGTGAGGATCTTATATCATTACCCATGGTATCTATTATTGTAAATTAGACCAGATAAACCCATTTTCATACCACTAATAGAATCATTTGGAACTTCATTCCAAATGACACCTCATTTTAAAAGAATAATTGATGACTCACTGGAATTCCCAAACAATATGATCGTAGTCTCTCATACATCTAATCAAAATGAAATGTGTCAGATCAAATAAAAATGTATGAATCCAAAATATATATGCCCCCCAAATAATATCATTGTTGACACAATAACAGATATCTCGTGGAACATAGATGTATTTCCTCCCACAAAATTCATGGTCGAACAACCTCATGTGCAGTGAGACTCATCCCCCAACCCACGGTATCAACACCATCAACTGATGGATCATCACCAGCCCATTGAAATTCAACATAATTTATCTCCCACCCTAAATCCCAATCCACAACTATCGAAGGCCTCTACCCACATGATTACTCAATACCACCTCATCATCTGATTCTTACTATTTGCACACTAATACTAATTCTGCATTGGCCTACATAGGTGAATGATATTAACGAAATAAATCCCTAATATACATCATCATGAACATCATTACCCTCTGACCATGTCACACAACCTGATGGAAAAACCCTCTCAAGTCACATAGGTCATGCCCTCAACCTAATAGCATCATCACTTCATACCCATGACTGAGTCACCCAACCTATGATCAACATCACTCATGAAATCTAGTCCTCCACCAACAAGAAGATTTCATATCCCAAGTACATATGGCTAGTGCCATCTCAATCCTTATGCTAAACATTCCTACTTCCTATTAAAATCCTACCAAGAAATTTATATAATTTTTATAATTCTCTTTTAACAACATTGAATCCTCTAGAAAATCATCCATGGTCTGAAGCCTCCCACTAGGATCATAGCACATGTATTATTGATAGAGAAATCCCTTGTGAATATCATTAGGTCATGTAAATTTATTGAAATTTAAACATTCATTTAACAGTTTCTCTCTTAGTGAACATGGTGGAATTCCTAATGTTATAACACCAAAAAAATGTTGAAAATAGAAAGAATTAAATGAACCACTTACCTAATGATCGTAAATGCATACAGGTCTGATAATACCCTCTAACTCATTATGAATAGATTCATTTTATTGTTTTAGATGAAAGTAATAAAAATAGGCTAAAACTACAACCATGGATTAAGCGCACTATATGGAAAGGGAAAAGAGGATATGGAGGAAGATGGCTGAAGAGCTCGCTAATGTGGATCCAATACACTCGATGACCTGACAAACAAAACATGAATTTGGGAGATGGCTCAAAACCAAAGGTGATGAATAAATAGGTCTTCCATGACATTTCATGTGGGTGTAAATGAAATAAAGGAGTAAAAATATATTAAATAGGCAAGGGGATTTTCAAAATTACAACTATTTAATCGAACACATAGTTTTTCCACACTGTTTGGAAAACCCTGTAGAATCCAGTTAATGGCCTCTACATGGGCACCCGACATGCAAAACTCATGTACATGGTTTTCTAACTCTTGCGCTAACCATATGTGATCCTTCATTGAAAACAATCAGTTAGGGATGAATGACCATGTTCCCTATCCACCAGGATTGAAAAACAATGTCCAGCTGACTTGGAGATCCACACAGCTTCTCCTGGGAGGCCACATAGTTTTTTCCAAACCAAGAACCCATGCTTACAGACATTAGAATGCTTGGGATTTTTTTAACTCTATTGTACCCAAAACCACACCAAAACCTCATTAATAATGCTGAGTATTTATAATAATATAAAATAAATTCCTTGGGATATGGAAACTGTAAAAATTTTGTTCCAAAAATGAATAATTTTTTTACCAAAATAACTCTTAAATAACCAAATGACCGAGGAATTCCACTCACTCAAAATAACTGGGAAGTTATAATAACCCTCCTTTAGAGTTATTTGTGATATCTATATTTCCATCCACCCATAACTATAATACCCAATTACATGACATGGTGACATTAAACACGAGTTTGGAAATATATTTATGAGATGAATTTATCTTTTTAAAATAAACACAATATCACAGATATTAACAGATCAAATATTTATAAAAATATATGAAATCTAGAAAAAAAAATTTAAGAATGATGATCATATTCATGATTTCTCGAAAATTAAGAAGATTAAAAATAAAAATATTTATCTTGAAGAATATAGATAGATAATATCCAATATAATCAACAATAATAAATAAAATCATTTATGAATCCTTCAATACTGTCAATTGTACATTGTACACATTACTAGAGACCCAACTCCATCTCTATTAGATTTCTGAATTTACAAATATAATATAAATGTGTATTTTTCAATATAATGTATACTCATTTGGATATTCCCTGAGAACTACAATATTTCAATATAGATAAAGCATAGTAATTCTATTAGGAGATAAATTGAGAAATATGTTAATCAATATTATACTAGGTGATGAATATATTAATCCTTATTTAATCATAATCATAGTCGCATGAGAAAAAATATATAAATATAAAACAACCCTCACATCCAATGACATATTATATTTCTAAAGTACCATACAACCCATTACCCACCATCATTATTACAATTAATCAATATCTACACAACCATATTAGAATATGGGAATATATACAACCTCTAATGGTAAAAAATCCAGGTTATAAAAATAATACATCCAAAAGTCATATTGGACAACCATGTAATACAACATGGTTATTAGGATACACCTAGAATAATAAAAATTCATGGATGTTAAAACACACTTGATCTAACATAGATTATCTTCATATAGAGAATATTGATTAATAATAAATATGTCTCATTGGAACTAAATTTCCTCAAAATTTTCACATTTAAGAATAATTATCCATTTCACATGAATCTATAGAACCAATT
The DNA here is from genome assembly GCA_963277665.1 of Viscum album. Taxonomy (NCBI): domain Eukaryota; kingdom Viridiplantae; phylum Streptophyta; class Magnoliopsida; order Santalales; family Viscaceae; genus Viscum; species Viscum album. The sequence continues at coordinate 1,097,084,827 of OY728145.1, read as the reverse complement.
GTTTTCAAAAATTCATTATTACTTTTTACCAATTACGTATTTGATACCATGTCAAAGAAAAGTATTTATAGACCACTCAATTGCAATACCAAATCTTGTTTTCTGAAATACTTCATACAAACACCTTCCCCAACATATAATATATGTTCTCTAATCAAATTATATCATTTTATTGAATCTTAATTTAATAGTATACACACATAAAAATAACTAGAGACTAACTTAAATTATGAAAAATGAAAAAAATAATAACTCCAACTGTCACGACCCGCCCTCGGGGCCCGTGCCGTGACTACCCCAAGCCCGCCTTCCATAGGCCAGGGGCTGGCGACTAGCACCAAGGCGTAAGTCCCAACAAAAAGGGAAGGCATTGCCTTTGAAGAGTAAACAAGCACCACAGAGTAAGCAAGCGAAAAAGTAATCACTAAGTAAAAACTATACAAGCTGTTTACTTTTCGGCTTGCTTACTCTGTGGTGCTTGTTTACTTTTCAAAGGAAATTCCTTCCCTTTTTGTTGGGATTTACGCCTTGGTTCTAGTATCCAGCCCCTGGCCTATGGAAGGCGGGCTTGGGGTAGTCACAGCACGGGCCCCGAGGGCGGGTCGTGACAAATTGGTATCATAGGTGGTTGGTTCTACCGCAGACTCTGATCTTTCTTCTGTGTGAAGCAATAGTGTTTAGCATATTGAGTGTGGTTATCAGTCCAGGGAGTCCAGTGTTAGTGCGGCGGCCAACATATCCATACACCAGGACCATGACTTCTGATTTCCGACTTAATGCATGAAAACATTGATTGCATGTGTGTTTCAAGTTTTCTCTGTGATTACTTGTGTCAGCTCACCAGGTATACTGTTCTGACCGTGGCATACTTGTTTCCTTTTTAGGATGGAACGACGACAGCAGCTAGCGAGGGTTCCTAGAGTAGATCGCGACGACAGCCTGCCGAGCGACGAGGCCTCGGTACAGGGCCCGCTGATAGCAGAGGCACCGGCGGTACCATTACCCGCCGAGCCCCCGATGCTTCTAGCACTGGCAGCTGATGACACACGACGCCTCGGAGCTCTGCACGAGTTCCAGCACAAGCGACCACCCAGGTTCTATGGGGAGTCGGACACCTAGGCACCCGAGGACTGGATGGAGGTGGTCGTCCGAGTTTTCAGGCTAGTGAGGACACCAGCAGACCTCATGGTGATCCTCGCGGCGAGCCTACTGCACGCAGCAGCAGGGCGATGGTGGAGTCTGATGCTCCAGGTACACGATGAGGCCTCCCTCATCAGGACGGACTTCGAGAGCCTCTTCCGCTCAGATTTCGTCTCAGCCACCCTCAGTGCGGTGCGCATCCAGGAGCTTCTTCAGCTGCGGCAGGGCAGCTTGATGGTCGCCCAGTACGCTGCGAGGTTCACCGACCTATCTCGCTACTCGACCGACATGGTACGGGACCCCTTCTTCCGGGCCCGGACCTTCGAGCAGGGATTGAGACATGAGATCAGGGCATCGCTGATCTCCCTCAGCATCCCGACCCAGGCAGGAGTGCTAGAGAGAGCCCTTCTGATCGAGAGCTTCCTCGCTGAGTCCACAGCGAGACCTTCCGTAGGGCGGCAGATAGCGGAGTCTTCGGCAGCAGGTAGCCGACGGATGACTCAGGGTTCCAGGCAGATCAGGCCTTCCGGCAGACGACCTCGGGACACTGGCTAAGCGGTGCGGGGCACACAGTGCTGAGCCAGCCTTCCGAGAGGCAGGCAGTGCTACGAGTGCGGCAGGCAGGGCCACATGGCTCGTGACTGCCCGAACCGTCGTACCGAGGGGCAGTAGACGGTGGAGGGACCACCCAGCCAGAGGCAGAGGGTCGACCGTGGCGGTCCGCAGGGAGGAGGCGGACTAGATAGAGGAGCTGGCCGAGCAGCAGGTGGTGGGCGACGCTTTGAGGCTCTGCCACCACCACTACCAGGAGGCCCGCCCCGACCACAGGGAGCTAGCAGGCAGAGACAGGCTCAACTCCAGGCAGCAGAGGCCTACGACCACGATGCTCCAGAAATGATTCGAGGTACGATCTGTGTCTATTCCACCCTTGCTGCAGTTATGATAGACACAGGAGCGAGTCACTCTTTCATAGCCACTGCCCTTGTTCGGAGCTCGGAGATTCCGACGGAGCCGTTGGCTTGATCCTTGCGGCTAGAGACTCCTACGGGAGCAGACTCGACGATTACGCACTGGTGCCGGCAGTGCGAGCTTACTCTAGGAGGCGAGAGCTTCGGCTGGGATCTTCATGTAGCAGCGTTGAGGCCTTACGACGTCATCATGGGCATGGATTGGTTATCTACGGTCCATGCTCAGATTGACTGCATTAGGCGCAATGTGCGATGTGTGCGCACCGACGGGAGCAGGTTCACCTTCACTGGCGAGAAGGGAGCCTTAGCAGCACAGGATGGACTCATGCAGAGGAGAGGTCAGCCCATCACTCATCAGTTGTCTAGCCTCATCCTGGGAGCAGTTGACGTGCGGAGTCCCAGTTTTCCTGTAGTGGTGGATCAGTACGCGGACGTCTTTCCCGACGACGTTCCAGGACTACCTCCTCACAGAGAGGTAGACTTTTATGTTGACCTGTACCCTGGGACAGCCCCGATATCCACTCCAGCATATCGGATGGCCCCCGCCGAGCTTCGAGAGCTGCGGGTACAGTTGGAGGACTTGCAGGGCAAGGGGTTCATCTGACCCAGTGTTTCACCCTGGGCTTCCCCGATTTTGTTTTCCCAGAAGGTGGACGGGAGCTTGCGATTATGTGTCGATTATCATCGCCTGAACCAGGTGACAGTGAGGAACAAGTATCCGCTGCCCAGGATTGATGACCTCTTCGATCAGCTCAAGGGAGCATGGTGGTTCTCGAAGATAGACCTCAGGTCCGGCTATCATCAGCTCAGAGTTCGAGACGAGGATGTGCAGAAGACGGCCTTCAGGTTTCGGTATGGCCACTATGAGTTCTTGGTTATGCCTTTTGGCGTGACCAATGCTCCAGCAGTGTTCATGAGCCTCATTAATAGGATCTTCCAGCCATACCTCGATCGATTTGTTGTAGTCTTCATCGACGACATCTTGGTGTACTCGACCACCGAGGAGGAGCACGCCTACCACTTGCTTGTTGTACTAGACACACTCCGAGAGCAGCAGCTCTATGGAAAGCTCTCGAAGTGTCAGTTCTGGTTATGTGAGGTCCACTTCTTGGGGCACGTCATTTCTGAGGTGGGAGTTGCAGTGGATCCCACGAAGATCGAGGCAGTGCTAGCTTGGGAGCCACCCAAGAGCGTGACAGAGGTGCAGAGTTTCTTGGGCCTAGCCGGATACTATCAGAGATTTGTGCCGGACTTCTCCAGAGTTGCGGCCCCACTATCAGCGTTAACGAAGAAGGGGAAACCCTTAGTGTGGTCAGACAGATGTCAGCAGAGCTTCTAGGAGCTGAGGCAGAGGTTGACCAGCGCACCTATCTTGAGATTTCCTGAGGAGGGAGTTGGATACATAGTCTACTGCGATGCATCAGGGACCGGACTCGGGTGTGTCCTGATGTAGGAGCGGGCCGTGATTGCCTACGGATCACGTCAGTTGAGGCCGCATGAGCAGAACTACGCTACCCATGACTTGGAGTTGGCAGCAGTGGTCTTCGCCCTGAAGACATGGCGGCACTATCTGATGGGCGAGCGCTTCACTGTCTTTTCTGACCACCAGAGTCTCAGGTACATCTTCTCTCAGAAGGACCTGAACCTGAGACAACAGCGATGGCTCGAGTTCCTCCAGGACTATGACTTTGAGATATTCTATAATCCTGGGAAGGGGAACGTGGTAGCTGATGCCCTCAGCAGGAGGACGGGCATCCAGCTACTTGAGGAGGCGACAGAGCAGCTAGATGCCTTGCAGATATCCTTCGTGGATAGAGACGGAGCAGCCTTCCTTCAGTCTCTCACAATCTCTCCTCCACTTCTACAGTGGGTCAAAGAGGCACAGCGTGGGGATGCTGATTGTGAGACACTGCGTGCACAGATATCCTCAGGACAGGCAGCTGATGGTTTCTCCTTTGGAGCAGAGCACGACGTCCTTTTCAGAGGACGTACCTTGGTACCAGTCTCTTTACGAGAGGAGGTGCTGAGAGAGTTTCACACTCTTCCTTTGGTGGTACATCCTGGAGTGGCGAAGATGTACCAGGATCTCAGACGACAGCACTGGTGGTCAGGCATGAAGAAGGCTGTGGCAGAGATCATTTCACGGTGCCTCACCTGCCAGTAGGTGAAGGCAGAGCATCAGGTACCAGCAGGCTTGGTACAGCCCTTGGTGGTCCCGGAGTGGAAGTGTGACATGATATCTATGGACTTCGTGACTGGACTTCCACACACTTCCAGAGGTCACGACTCCATTTGGGTGATTGTTGACCGACTCACCAAGTCGGCACACTTTTTACCCATCCGAGAGCAGGGCTCAGTGGAGAGCTTGGGATGTCTCTACATCCAGGAGATTGTACGGCTTCACGGTGTGCCATCGACTATCGTCTCCGATCGGGACGCTCTATTTACTTCCCGGCATTGGAAGGGGTTGCAGGAGGCGTTCGGGACGCGGCTACGTCTGAGCACCGCCTTTCATCCTCAGACGGATGGTCAGATGGAGAGGACCATTCAGACCCTCGAGCACATGCTCCGTGCATGTGTCCTTGACTTTGGTCGTAGGTGGGAGGACCACCTACCCTTAGTGGAGTTCGCGTACAACAACAGCTACCACTCCACCATCGGGATGGCACCTTACGAGGCGTTGTACGGCAGGCCTTGCAGATCTCCTTTGTGCTAGACAGACCCTGGAGATTCAGCACTTGTGGGACCAGGGATGGTCCGGGACACGACAGAGAAGGTCCAGGTCATCAAGGAGCTGATGAGGACAGCTCAGAGCCGGCAGAAGTCATATGTTGACAGGAGGCGGAGGCCACTTGAGTTCGAGGATGGCGACCACATCTTCTTGCGGGTCTCACCTAGACGTGGATTGAGGAGATTTGGCCGAGGCGGCAAGTTGTCTCCACGCTTCATCGGACCCTTCCAGGTCCTTAGTAGGATTGGCGAGGTGGCTTATCGCCTGGCTCTACCACCTCAGTTGCACCGGGTGCACGACGTCTTCCACGTATCCCAGCTGAGGAGATACGTACACGACCCGACGCACATCATTGACTATGGGGAGCTAGACGTGGATGATGGGGAGACTTTTGCGGAGGTCCGAGTGGAGATAGAGGATCGACAGGAGCGGGTCCTACATGGGTGATCGATTCCTCTTGTGCGCATCAGATGGCAGCACAAAAACCTCCATGAGAGCACATGGGAGCGGGAGGCTCAGATGCGTGCTCAGTACCCACATTTGTTTCCCTAGTTTATGATGTATCTTTACGGGGACGTAAATCCCTGAGGTGGGAGTAATTTAAAGACTCGTAAATTTCAATTAAATTTCTTTTTCTTAAATTTCTTTGGAATTTTAGAAGAGCGCAGTTTCAGACGGCACCTGATTCCGAGGCCCGGTGTGCTCGGAATCATTTTCCGAATATTGGCTCGGGTACGTTCAGTGAACGGACGAGCGGGTTTTTCTAAATTTTGAGCCGGTGCCCAGAATCGAATTCTGAGGGCACCGATTAAATCACAGTGCCGGTTTTCTCTTAGAAACGCCTCTTCCGGAGTTGCGTTTGCTCTGGTGTGGTTTTTAATTTTCGGGCTTAATGTTAAGAAATAAAATAATTTTGCGACAACTTTATTTTATTTCGCTTAAGCCATTTGGAAGCCACTTGAAGCCACTTAAAGGCGGCTTGAAATGAGTTGAAGCAAGTAGGATGCTATCCAGAAATATCCTACCCCCCTTGGTAGGATATTTGTGAGGTGGGGCCCGCAAGAGCCCCGCCGTTTCTTTTCGCTAAGAAACGCAATCGCAAAAACCCGTCTTTATGAATGTCAACTGACGCGTTTCTTAAAATCTTAACAGACCATTTAATTGGGCGGTTTATTTCATGAATTAAATGGGCTGTTTCTTTCGTGAATTTAATGGGCTGTTTCTTTCGTTGAATTAATTCAACGAATTAATTCAATCATTTCTTAACCTGTTTTCGTGTGTTGGCATATTAATAAAATAAGACCAACCAAAACCTTTTGGGGGATTACTCGTTGAGACAGAATCCTTGTTCCTTCTTCCTCCTTCGCGAAGAACGCGAAGAACGCGAAGAACGCGAAGAACGCCCAACCCGGAAATCGACGACGCGACGCCGTGATCCGCAACGCCGACAACGTTCTTCTGCGACGTCTCTTCCTCCGTGACGGATCTTCGATCAGCTGCTTGAGGTAAGAGTCTTGGACCTTCATTTTTATCTCCTTCGTGGTTCTTAACCAAAAACACAGATTTAATTAATTAAATTAAATCTGATGTTTCGTGGTGCGTTGAGTTCACCGACTCAACGCCAGATTCCGCGACGACGCGACGCCTCCCCGCGACGACGTGACGATCCCTCTCTTCCGTGACGAGCTTTTCCGCGAAGAATGCCCACGCGCGACGATCGACGAGGTAGGGATTTATTATGGGAATTACCCCTTTTAATTATTCCCGTCAATGTTTCTTTAAAGAAATTAAAGAACTGAATTGTGAACAATTTTAATCTTATTAAAATTGTTGTTTCTTGTGTGGAATAAAATTCTCCCGGTTGTTTATCTCTAACGCAGAGGGTGCGGGCCAAACGAACACGGCCCGACGACCCTCCGTCGTTCTTCATTTTGTGTGGGTTTGACGGGCGACGACGGAACGTGCCGCATCGGATGTTTGACGATCCCGCAGTGAAGAACGAGTCCCGGGAGGAGCAATGGCGCAGCCGGGAAGAGAATCGGACCACCGGAGCGATCCCGGTGGCCCGCGGAGCTCGCCGGCGGCGCGGCGGCGCCGGCAGCCGGGAGCGGCGGCGCCCCGGCGCGCCGCCGGACAGGCCGCCGGGGCTGAAGCCGCGGCGGCGGCAACACCCGGGGACCCGTGGCCGCGTGGGTCCGGTGCCCTCGGGCACGGCTGAAGCAGCGTCCCGACTCAACGCGGCCCCACGCGGGGGGCCGCGGCACCACCTGGCTGTGGGGGCGGCGCCACGCGTGCCTCGGCCGTTCGACTGCTCGGCCGAACTGGGTCGGACCGGGTCGGGTCGACCCCGTTCGGGTCCACCCGGTTCGGACGACTCCCGGGGGGTGGGGGGGTCGGCCCGGGTCGGCCCGGGCCCGTACCCCCCATCTTCGGACGGACTTCGTTCAAATGGTGGTATCTTGAGCTACGGGCCTCCAAACGACCCGCCGTTAGCGGCAACACGATCCTTGGATTGAGATGGTCATTTCTGTATATCGCACTCAAGGTTTCAGAATACTTTGAGTATGGTCTGGTTGGTTCGTACACGAAACCATCCGGGCCCTCGGAGCGGAAACGCTCATATCTTGAGCTACGGGCGTCCGATTGACGTGCCGTCAGCTTTGTTGAGTTCCTCTTTGTGAGAAGGATCTTTTGGCATACTCCGACCGAGGTTTGGACAAAGGTGGAGTACGGTCGGGTTGGTTTTGACTTAAAAACCAACAGGGCCCCTGGGACGAAAAAGCCAATAACTCTCAGACCGGGCGTCCGATTGACGTGCCATCTGCGACTCTGAGTTCCTATTGACGATACGGAACTTTGGATACATCAACTTCGTACCTTGTGTCAGTTGATGTATTGGCCTCTCGGCTCGTGGAGCGGAGCCTCCCGGTTGAGCTTTCTGTGTGCGGGAACCCTAGTGCTGGCTGCGACTGCCACTTCGATAGCGACGACCGTGCGGAGATCCTCAGTGGACTGCGGCGACGATTGTGCAGAGATCCTCCGTGGACTCCGACGACGACCGTGCAGAGATCCTCAGTGGACTACGGCGACGACTGTGCAGAGATCCTCCGTGGACTCCGACGACGATCGTGCAGAGATCCTCAGTGGACTGCGGCGATGACTGTGCAGAGATCCTCAGTGGACTGTGACGACTACTGCACTCAGCGATCCTATGTGGATCAGTGCTACAGGTCCTGCGTGGGCCCGGTCCTGTGTGGGCCCAATCCTATGTGGGTCCGATCCTGTGTGGGTCAGCACTCAGCGGTTCTATGTGAGCCAGCGCCTACAGGTTCTGCGTGGGCCCGGTCTTTTGTGGGCCCGATCCTGTATGGGTCCAATCCTGTGTGGGTCATTGCGGGGGTTAGTTACCTATCGATCCTTCGTGGGTCCGACGACTTAGATGGATCAGTGATCATCTTTATCGTCATCTGAAGAAGTATACCTGTGTGATCTGAATCTTGTGTTTACTCACCTTTGTGGACTGTGTTGTGCTATCCTGTGTGGGTATACGTTTTTCTTTCCTGTGTGGACTAGGATGTGCTTGGGCTCGGACGTTGGAGCCGAATTGGGAATTGAAGACTTAGGTATATGTATGGGCATATACCTAAGCCGTGTCAGATGTTACTTCGTGATTGTACCTTTCCTTTGTGAATTATCCTTTTTGGATTTCGGGAGACCTTCGGGGGTCTCGGGGTCCCTACTGAGTAGCTTATACTCACCCCTGCACGGGCTATGCCCGCACTACGTTGTGTTGGTTGCAGACGACGGACATCGCTGACCGTGGTGGAGGCGTGCAGAGTAGGACAGTACCTGGAGGTGGACCACTGGGTGGGACGTACTCGGAGTGGTCAGGTGGACCGAGGAGCTATGGAGGCTATCTGTACCCACCCTTCAGGTGGGACTTCCAGAGGACGGCTCGACGCTGTAGTTTTTCCTTTCAGTTTCTGTTTTTCCTTTCAGTTGTACTTTACTGTTGGGCTTGTATTTCCGGCCCCTTTTTACTTTCAGCACAGCTTGTACAGTTTTTACTTAGTGTTTAATTTTTTGCTTGCTTACTCTGTGGTGCTTGTTTACTTTTCAAAGGCAATGCCTTCCCTTTTTGTTGGGATTTACGCCTTGGTGCTAGTCGCCAGCCCCTGGCCTATGGAAGGCGGGCTTGGGGTAGTCACGGCACGGGCCCCGAGGGCGGGTCGTGACACCAACTTTAGTCATAAAAACATTTTCTCTATGAAAAAAAGTAAATAATATTATAATAAATAGGAAATAATTTTTAATAAATATTAATAGAATATATAAAATCCATTTTTCTCAAGAAACATAAGTAATTTAAAATTATAGATAACTATTTCAAGTAATCATTTTAAATCCTTAAGAAAAAAATATATTCTTTATTTTATCCCAATACATATCATTGGATGGTTATTTTAAAAAAATCCAGGTCATGAAAAAAACCATCATTGATATAAGAATAAATACTAGAAATTATATTCAATTTTCATAATCTCTATAGCATCCTATTAATAGATTTTATGAAATTTCAACATCATTTCGTATAATCCTCTTTAATTGGGTGCATCTTGGGACTCTCAGTGATGGAGAACATTTTATTTGAAAAATGACCTAATATTTATGGATACATGGTTGTTTAAATTATTTGATTCTTGGAATACAATTTTCAATGGATTTTCCAGGTTCTCCAGAAGATAATGGAATTCCTGAGACGGTGTGGGGTTTTATGGATGAATCTGCATTATTCACTATATGTATGAAATTTAAACACCATGTAGTGGGATATATGATTTGTATTGATTTTTAGTCTCATGTAATATTAGGATTACACAATGTGAAATGATTACATGCCTTGTATTTTTTACACACTATTTAATGCAAAAATATTATCTTTAATAAAAAGTGATGAGTTTGTTGGCCTTTTTAATCCTCGTGGATTACACGACATGTAAATGGATAAATTTTTTTTATGTGTCACATTTATAGATTTTAGGGTACTTCTTGAATTATTTGTTAATAAATTATTTAGTATTACATTTTCACTCATCATAGTGGCCTTAAATGGAATATTTTGGAGCCTTTGTTCTATTTAGATTTATTTGTTCGGTGATTGATCACCACTATTGTAGTATTGTGTCTCCACATGAGAGTAATCAATTATTCTTCTACTATGTTTCTTTGATTATGGTATTTACATTTCATTGTGTAATTTGACTTGTTAATTGATAGTGATGCTTCTTCTTGTTTCTATCAAGATTCATTAGTTCATCTCATTTCCGGGGGTCATTCTCCATGTTGGTTGTAGTGCAATAAGAGTGAATTATTGAGGTGTGTGTTGTTTCCTATTCTCCACCAACCCTTTTATTTAATTTACTTTCATCATCATTATGAATATTTTTATTCAATGGATATGAAATACACGCAATGAACCAATGGAGCTGGCTAGGCTAAACATGACTACAAGGGTCTAAAGTGGTGAAGAACATGGGTGTCCTCCTTAAAACTAATCGTACCATCCAGAGTTAGACTATGAAATTCATGAAGAAATATGCTCTCCGAGTCAAGAAAACCACATGCTGCTAAGTATTTAGGTGCCATATTTCCCTCTCTCAATGTATGGGAAACCATAGTGCCATTGATAAGAATATGAAGGAATTTACGAAATATATATTTAATGGACCATGGCACAACATGAAGATCCTGGGGAGAATTTGAAACAAGCATGTAATCTGTCTCTACCTCTTCAAGGATCATCCACCTTTCCGAAACACTATAAGACCCAGTAGCATAGCCTTAGCCTCAACTAAAAGTGAATAACCATGTCCCAAGCAAGAGAATAAGGCCAAGATGGCCAAGAAAGATATGTCACAAATGATCCCCCCACCGTGCATAGTTCCAAAGACACAAGACCCGTCAGTATTATGTTTGAAGCCCATCACCGTAGGATTAAATTATACCAAATTTCCAGAGTGGGGGTTAATGACTAAAGGGGGATTGAGGTGGTAGGGAAGAAGACGTTGCAGAGTAGGAACCTCCTTTAGGGCATTGAGTTCCCCAACCATATCATTGAGGAGATTTTTCTTGCGAACAATAATCACATTCATAGAAGAAGGGACAACCTCATGAAGTTATTTAATACATGCCTTCCATATGCACCATCAGCATGCGTGCAACACCAGAGAACATGCTCTTTTCTCCAGGCCCTGACAACTAGGTCCATGAAACCAAAAAAGAAGAAAGGGATGATCCTCCATAGATGAGATAGAGAAACAAGTGAAGGTGTCAAATCACTCCCAAATCTCTCTTGCCTAAACGCTCTCAAATAACAGGTGAGTTGAGCTTTCCTCCTCATGCCTCTTACAGTAAACACAACAAGATGTTAGTCTCCCGCTGTAAAGTTTGATATTCTCCTCAGTGGGAATTTCCCTATTTTGGATCCTCCAGGATAGGAAATTAAGTTTTATGGGAATGTAATTTTCCTAGATAGATTCACTCCATCCATCTTCACCAGCATTCATGGCCTAGACCCAACAGAAATTTTTGGAAGTGAAAGTTCCTGAGGAGGATAGTGTAAAAACACACCGTTCGAGATTCGAGGTTAGGTCAATGAGTTGAATCACATTCATTCAATCCTTGGTGAAGACATAATTAGTGAAAGAAATGTAGTTACTGGCCTCCCTGAAAGATATATTAAGGATTGGGAATCTCGGATACCTGATGATCTCCCCTTACAAGTTATCGTTAAAAGTGAAACCTCCCAAGTTATGATGATCCAGTGGGTATGTGTCCTGATAGAATCTTCAAGGGGACCAATCTCCCTCCCAAAGGGGTGTTCAAAACCTAAAACCTCATCCCTGACATAGTTGTCAAGCATGGTTAGGCCCCACAAGGTTTTCTTCTCCAGCAACTCACATGCCATTTTTGCAAGCATGCAGCTGAGGGAGTCGTTGATGTTATGGGTGCTGATACTAACTTCACTAGTGGGATGTGCCATAATATTCCAAGAGTCCCAGTGCCTCCTTCCCTCAGACATTGGTTCTCAAATGAAACCTGCAAATATTTTTTCTACATTGTGTATAACTCCTTTTTGTACCTTGATAGCCGAGAGTTCATGGATTAGAGTAGACAGAATAACACTATTAACCAAATCAATTCTACCACCAAAGGATAGAATTTGGTTATTCTATTTAATCACCCTTTCCATGATTCTACTGGAAATGTGATCAAAATCATGTATGTGTAGAGGATTCGGGGAAATGTGGTCTCCCATGTATTGCATTGGGAGGATACATTTTTGCATGCCCAAGGAAATGCTCACTTTAAGTGCACAGCTATCAGAGCAATTATTAGAGATAAAGAAAGTGATCTTGTTCTTTTTTATGTTATGGCTACTACAAAAACAACAGAACTCAAAATCTCAGTTAATTCCTCCCACTTACCTGCTAGCTGCATTGGTGAAGATAATAGTGTCATATGCAAACATAAGGTGAAAAGCTTAGGGGGAACTCGACCTTCTACAGAAGGGATGAATCTATCCATTTTTTATGCTGTGATGAATGAGGCACCTACATACATCCTGGATAATGATGAAAATACATGGGGATAGTCGGTTGCCTTGATGAAGTCCACGAGTTGATTTGAAGAGACCAAAGGTTTTTCCCCTGGCGGAGATCACTAATCACGCTGAAACATAATATGATATCAGTGTTTCAGGAGGAGAGTCGCATACCTTCAAAAACCCATTTGATGAAGCTCCACTCCACCCGGTCATATGCTTTTCTCATATCATGTTTGATCGCTATGTTTGAACTGCGGGTTTTCATGTTAAGATCCCTGATCATTTCCTGGACCAAGCCGATCACTCCCCAGATTGAGAGCCCTCCCACAAATCCATGTTTTTTCTAGTATATTCATGTGTGGAGGTATATAGATATACTAGAATTTATGATGTTGGATATAATCTTATAATCCTTATCACACATACTGATCGGTCAGAAGTGCTCAATGGAAGATGTGTATTTGGTTTTAGGAATGAGGACAACCTTAGTAGTGCCTGAAATGGAGGGCAGAGGACCACCCCTAATGAAATACTGAATGGTTGTAGATTGAATTTATGTCCTCATATTTATTTTTAATCCTTTAATTTGGTGGGTTCTATGATAATCATGAGTGGCCCATGTTTTGAGGTAGGTTGTTCTCTCTCTATCATGTGTTGGCGAATTTCATTACTAATCATTTTTTATAAATTTTTTTATTAAATAATATTTTTGGACATGACTAATTTATTTTTATGTGTTTGGAACTGGGTTTTAAAAAAATCCCCTTATTTAGTAAATAAAACTATTTTTTCAAATCATTTTGAACTGGTTTTGTGTAATTATTTTCAAATAATTTCATGATGAACTAGTTTGGAAAATAGAGAACATGGGATACAATGGGTATTTAGGTGGAACTTGTAGTAATAGGTCTCATCCAGTGATGGTTGGTTTCCTCATGGGGATCTCCTCTTCACAATATGTTGTTTTTTATAAGGATTTGTTAGATGTGTGTGTGTGGGGGAGGGGTTAACTTGATTAGGTGTTACACATTTCACTATACTTGATGCATATATCTAGTAGATTGATTTAAACACTACTATAAATTTTAGGTATGAGTATCCTAGATACCCTAGCCCAGTGTGATCCCTAACATGATGTTACTTATTCTTATGCTTTTTTGTTTTAAATTTCTTTTGTACATCCTCTAATTTGATATGATATGTGATTTGTGATTTGGTTTTACACGACATATCTATTTTGATATATGTATATAAAATTCATTGAAAATAATTTCCATGTAATTATTTGTAAATTTGGAAAAATTTGTAAATTGAAATGTTTTTCAATTCTTTAGACATAATTTTTTTTAACAATTATACTAAATCATTTTTATTAACATTGAGAATTATTACCTTATTGTTCAAATATATCATATGGTTTACATTGGTGATATCCTACTAAGCCGGGAACATTACACCCTATGTACACATTCAATGGAGTGTAGACCCGATTTTTCGTTTTAATGAAAATAAAAGAAAGGTGATATAGTTATGTGGATAGGATTTTTATCATCAGAGTTGGGTAGCTTGTGCTAAAAATGTGGTAGCCTTCCTGTGCTATCACATGGTGTATTTGGTTGTCCAATTTTGGTAGTCATTTGTGGTGGGACCTATACATAGAAATTGTTTATACTGTATTTTTGTTTTGATATTTGTTTCCAGTTATTGAAAATTTTAATCTTTTCTATGATTTTACCTATTTTATATATATTTCTTGATGTTCCTTTAGGTTTATGGGAATTGTTCCCTCTTATTGATTTTTCGTTCCTGAGTCTGAGTCGCCTGCCCATGGGGATCTAGAACACACTTTGAGTTTTTGGAAGATTATGTTGAGTACTAGTTTGAGATGGTATTCAGGTTATGTCATTAGTTTTTTGTAACAAATTTGGTATATCCTCAATATTACATGACTTGGGGTGTTTGGTAGGCAAGATATTGGATTTTTCAGTACATGATAGGTATGTTGTGCTGAGGACATAACCATCTCTCAATGTGGTGATACTTTAGTTACCATGGGATGTTGGAGTGTGTGTATACTATTTTTAGTTCATGATTTTAATCCATTCCATTTATGAAGTTTTATATAGTTTTAAATTTTATTTTCCTATTATAAGATTATTTATTGCGTTTTAGTGTGTAGCAGTGTGCCCCCAATAAATTTTTTATGAGTTCCTCCGTAGGGACTAGTTGATTATCCATAAGGTAAAAATCTAAATAATCATAATTGTATTGATGTTATCGTGTGATAAGCTAATTATGTTGATTATAATGTGCCACATTTTCATTAAAAACATATTGATGAACAACCTGGAGTTTTAGGAGAAAGAGAATGGTCATGTGAATTCTTTCCCGAGAAGCCATAATCTGTTAAAGGTATAGAAAAAAATCAAGAGGTAGAAGTTTATATTGATAATATTTATTATATATTTTACATTAATGATACACATGAGAGAATAGAGGTGAGGTGTGAAACTATTAGAAATGTGGGTTCTAGAAATCATTGTTGGGATTCTGTGGTATAGGTTGTTAGGCATACATTATTTAACTAGAATAGTTTTATGTCTCTCTTATTTGAAATATTTTTACTAGATTAGTTGATGATATAGATTTCTATAAATATCCTCTCATTTTAGAAGTGTGATCATGTTATTTCATCATAATCCAATCACATGGTTGAGATGGTTCATTTTTCACCGTTGGATGTGAAGAATGGCCATATGAAATCGAAGAAATACCTATAGGGTGTGCGGTTAGATATCATATCACTATTATTTATGATGAATCATTAGTCGTATGTGGAGAAAATGGGTGGTACTATGATTTAATAAATTAATATAGAATAAATATTTGGATATTATGTCCCTTCTCTTCCACCTAGTGGATACTTCAGTAGATTTCTTAGAAAAAATGTAATGTTGAATGAACACCATAGATGGGGTGGAGGTGTTTCTTAGTAGCGGGACACTTCATCATCATCTGGTGTAGCTAGAATTCTGCCTATGACTTTATATCAGGGTTTCAAGGGTGTAAACACAGAGAATTCATTTCCTTTACATGAATTGATATGTAATAGTTGTATACATGTGGGTCATCAGTAGTGTTTCTGTCCGGGTATGTATACACCAAGTTATGTTCAAGGATTATTGGCCTAAAAGGATATTTTTAAGTAGTTACATATTTAAAATACTAAAAATCCCATGTCATATGACATAGAAGTAAATCACGTTCACATAGTAGGAAATGTTCTGATGGAGTTAGATTTGGGCATGGAGGCAGTGAGAGGTACAATCATTATTGTATCTTCAGTAGCGGTTGTTTTATTTAATACTAGTTCCTCCCACTCATTTATATCTGGACAATTTTTTGTGTTCACCAACATCCAATGGAAGTAATTTTTTTGGTGTAAAAAACACATATTAATATTGAAAAAGGAGTTGGGGTTTTGATGTCTTTCTTATACGCTATCGACAATAGATGTAAAATTAGTCAATGATATTCATGAAAACATTTTATTTATGAAATAATTGAGATGTCTTGGAATATAGCTCCTCATGATAATTTTTATATTTATTATTATTTTTCAACATTTATTGAAGTCGATGGGATATCATAGGTGTTTTGGGGAGAATGGTATTTGAAGACTGTACATACGTGACCTTCCCACCCAGAACTCAGTATTTTATTCTGTATTTTATTAATTAATAATGATGTTGTTTCTTATATTGTTGATCTTCTATCCACTATTCAGGGAATTTCAAATGTTTTCATAGATTTTTTCCCTAGGAATCCTCAATATTGTGATATAGTGGTCAATATTGGTCAGGTTCCATGTATGAAAATTATATCAATATCTTCTAATAATATGGCTCTATAAAAGTATAAAGAGCTTAATAAATATTTGGATGATCTGATGGATTAGGGATGTATTTTTTCATGGGTTTCTTCTTGGGAAGCCCATGTGAAATTTTCAAGAGTTAAGATCGATCACTCTAATTATGTGGGGATTTTCATATTTTGAACTGCATAATAAAAAATAATATGTGACCTTTTCCATGTGTCGATGATTTGATTTTTCATTCAATGGGTAAAAATTGGTTTCAAATGAATGATATTTTTTCATGTTATTATCAGCTCAGGTTTCAAGAGTAGAGTATATCGATGAATTATTCCATGAGTATGTAGTTTGATTAAGAATATTTTGTGATATTCTTGGGGTTCATATAAGATCATGTGGGTTTTATGTATTTAATGAATCAAAAATTCCATTAGTGTCTGAAAACATTTTATGTAGTGTTTCTTCATGACATTTTGTTTTATTTGTGATTAGACCATGACCAGATGATCCATATAATTTTACTTTTTTAAATCTTATAGAGTAACCAATTTAATGGAAATATTTCTGAATGAAACTTCTGGATAATTGGAGGAAAATTAATATGGAACATGATTTCTTATCATTTATTTTCAATTGGTTCATTGAATGTGGCAGTATTCATTTTATTGTATGTGCTATAGAATTCCATCATGATTTAGTGATATCATTGTCCTGCAAGCTACTATCCATAGTTCATGAATGATTTATCATAGTTTTCATCACCATTGGATGATCTTACTTGGATTTGTGTTAAATTCATAATGGATGTGATGTTTCAGTATTGTTTATATGATCTAAAAAGAATTCTGAAATCAGCACCTATTTTGATCATAAATTATCCTAGCCAAGGGTTTTTGATTTTCGATGATACTTATAGCCATGTTTTAGGTGGTCTATTTATGCAAGGTAATAATGTGGTAGCATATGGATCTCATCACATTTAACCAAAATAGAATAATTACACCACTCAAGATTTGGACATGTCTATAGTAATGAATGAACATAAGGGTTGGTAGAATAATATTTTATTGGAATGATCCATAGCCTTTTCTAACAAAAATAGTTTACATATATCCTTTAACCAAAATAATTGAATCATAGAAGGAGACTAAAGGTGAAATTCAAATATAATATTGAATTTTATACCACGTACACCTCAGGGAAGGGGAATGAATTCTTGAATATTCTATTATTATCAATGTGCTATTAGGTGTGGTTTTATAAATAAAGGAAGAGTGGAATTTTATGGGGATTTTTTCTCAGTTGAATATAGATTCCAAGGAGGATGTCGCAAGTATGATTCGGTAAATTTTTATGTAATCATCATCTCTATTGGAATTAATTCTTCATACTCACTAGTAGTATTATAAGTTAAGAGTAATTTGAGAAACCCATTATGGTTGGGAAACTATGTTAGGATGGTCCCTCTCTTCAAATTGTATTATTCATTTTGGGTATTGGTTTATCATCCAAATAACATTGAGAAGATTATTTTTGATTAATTGTAATAGTTAATTATTGAATTTTCATATAGAAACTACAATGATGTATTATGAAATGAGACAGTGATTTTAGTTACCGATTTTGAATCATGACATAACTGATTATGTGTCAATCCGTTACACCTTCCATCAGATAAAGGAAATTCATTTGAAACCATTTGGTTTTATTTATCCTCCTATGGTGCCAATTTAGAAATGAGGTGAGGTATCCATGGATGTTGTTTTTGGATTACCATGGGCTCCCTAAGGGTGTATTTTTGTCTTGGTGGTGATTGATCTTTTATCAATGTCATCTCATTTCATCCAGATCAATCACACAACAACGGTAGAAGAGTTGAGTATACTATATGATAAGGCTATTGTCAGTTTAAATTTGGTCCCTCATTACATTGTTTCAGATATGATATATAGGACTACATATTGATTTTTTATAATTCTCCAGTAAGGGATGTGGACTCGGGTTAGATTGATTACTGCTTATCATCCACAGAAAGATAGTCCGACAGACCATGATATTCTGATTTTGTAGGATACTCTACCAACCTACTTCACATATTTCATTAGATCCTTGGATATATATATATGGTACTTGTTGATTTTTCTTATAATAATAGTTAATTATTCATTAATCATAATGGATCCTTTCAATTATTTGTATGTTCACCCGTCCAGAGCACTTATTTTATTTGGAAGACATAGGAAAAGTTTCATTAGTGGGACTATGTTTGGTTCATGATTTATCCATGAGGATTTGGGATATACATAAGTATATTATATATCCTAGAGTGGAAATAATTCATATTTTATTCAATAGTATCATCCATTTCATTTTCTCATAGGTTAGTAGTTTTTATTGAATGTTTTACCTCAGTTGGTTCACTATCATTTTGGAAAAGTGGTAATGCAATATCAGTGGTATGTTAGACAATTTTAGATCATTAAGATATTAGAATGGTTAATTATGGTTAATCATTTCAATTTCAAATGATAGACTATAATAGTTCTTTATATAGACTTCTTCATAGAAAATATTATTCTGATTCATCTAACATTCTAGTTGAGAAGAGATTGAGTTAGTAGTAGCTGTTTATTTTGTTGAGATTTCAAAATTGTTCGTTAACTCTCAAGAGAAAGTCTTCCATGGGATGTAGATTATTTATTCATTGTGTTGTTATAGCATGGATAATATTCTCATGATACATGGTAGAGTTAGTCATTGAGGTGGGATTAAAGTCCTCACATCTTTATAGGACATCATTCATCAACATGACTTCATATGGATGAAAATTCTTATAGTGGGGAGTTTTTAACATCTCATTACCCGAATTCATATATTTTAATATTATTTTATTATATTTATTTTTGAATAGGTGAATATTTTGACTCATGAGGATGGAGAAAATTTTATGAGACAAATGACATAATTTTCCTGAATATTTTTTTAAAAAATGATTTCAAGAAATAAATGTGTTCGTGGATTTGCAATGTTCTCCCCATGTTCAAAGAATTCAAGAGTTGCTCTAGGGTTTTCATATAGGATTATACAATTTTCAATTTCAATAAGAAATTTTCCCAAAATGTAATTGAGTACACAATGTGTAATGGTTTCCAATATCGTGTCATGAGCGGAGTACATAGAATTAAAGAAGTGTATTTCATGTAGTGTTTACACCGAATTTAATTCTAATGTTTTGTTTTTAATAAAATAGTGATGGGATTTTTCGATCTATGATCCCCACATATGACATGATGTGTAAATGGATTACATGAAATGTAAATTTATTACTTGTCATGTATGATTTGTGAACATGGATTTTACTATACATCTCTCCTTATATGTTATTTAATTTTTCATCAGAACTCTTTTATATCAACTTATAAGCCTTATTTAGTGAATTTGGGAGACTATTTTGGATCTGGATTGATTCATTCATTAATTTATCACCATTTAAATTAGATTACATACATATGGGTGATTAATCCTGTCTTTTTATTTGTACTTCTGATCAGGTTATTTTTTTGTTGGATCTGTTAACCTAGAAGGATTTTTCTTCTTATTTATCTCTAGATCCATTGTCAGACCAAATTTTATGTGCTATTTTAATTTTGGGTTGTGGTGTGGTGGGTGTGTGTTGTTGAGTCATGTGTTTTTTCCTCTTATCTGATGGCTTTTTTTGAAATTAAATCAATTAAATTGGCTTAGATTGATTATAGGTCTTTCATTGTTATTATTGAATAATTCAATGTGGTGCCTTCTATTGTGGTCATGTGTGACTTGAGTTTTCATATAACAAGTTATATCTCTACCATTTTTGGTGAAATAAAGTGATCATATTTTTTATAACGTGTTTTATTAAATTAAATGGAATGACATGAATGATTTTTTTAATGATAATGCCATTTTTTAAATGACATTTATTTCCCGAAAAAATGTTCGTTATATTATATTATACATAAAAAAAATCTCATTCTAAATGAGGTAGTATCTATGGGATATAAAGGGAAGTGTGACCATTAGGATTTTACCATTATACGACCATTAGTAACTATACCATTGGTTGATAATTTTATCATTAATATTTGTGTTTATAATTATTGAGGACATATTATAACTGGTATTGAATGTGGAATTGATAAAATTAACTAGTATTGTCATGATGTTTGAAGCTCAATTTTCAAAACATGCCGCAAAGTATCATCATTAGTGTTTTCACATAATGATTCCCAAGATGATATTCAATAGTTGAATAATGAATGTAATTTCCTATGGAAAAATATTCATTTTAATGGATATTACAAGCCTGTCAATGTTATCCAAGCCACTCCAAGAAACTACCACCATAGTATACCATACCCATTTGGTGTATGACGATGTAATAAGAGTTTCTTTGTACCAAAAATTATTTCACTAAGTGTAATTCCATTTTATAAATAAAATTTTATTCCCATTAATTCAATTTTATGAACGATTTTTCATAATATAATAGGGGTTAATTTGTGATGGAACTTAATAAATTGATTTTACAAATTAAATTTTAATTTTTAGATAAGGTATCATTTTTTTAATAAAAAAATGAATTATAAATAATTTTTCATTATTAAAATATTACGTTAAAAACTATTTTTTAAATATAAATTATAAAAAATTTATTATGAAAATATAAATTTTCAATTGTTAGAAATTTGACTATGAATTCCAACCCTCTAATTTTAAGTAAAGTAGAATTTTTATATTTAAAGTTTAATACTCACAAATTTGGATATTTATTCAAATTAAATGAAGAGATATTTTTAAATCTTAATTTCTAAAATAGGTTATGGTGAATTTATTATAATTTTCTAAAATACATTATTTCTCTATGAATAGTAAAAACTGAGTTTGGGATTTTTTTTTGGTTGAAGGACTTCATAATTATTTTACAATGATTTCATAAAAAATTGACATCAATAAATGATAAAAAATGTTATTTTATTAATATTAAGTATTGTAATAGCTTTTAACCAACTTCCAATCATATAAATGAGATTCAAAATTCTAAATTGGAATCATTTATTTTCAAAACATTACCTTGTATAAACAATAATCCCTCCCCACAAAATAAGTAATATAAAATAATTCTTAGTTATAGTGGCTTAAAAAACATAAAATTAGACCCAAATGTAAAAACCACTCCTAAGATAGTGGATTTTAATTTTAAACCATCAACATTTCCCAAAAAATATTTTTGAATATTATTAATCAAATCATCCAATTTTTCTAAAAATAAACACCCATTTTTCTTTTCCTTTCACTCCCATTCCATAATCTATGAATGTATAGTAGTTTTACCTCCAAAATATTCCTCACATGGTGTCATCAATCCCCCATGCCTCAATTCGATATTATTTAGATGTAATTATTCATGGTTGGGGAATTATGGTTCCATTCCCTTTAATTCAATAAACTTTTTTTTGTGTATGTCTACTAAATGTTATGGTAACTCTAATTTATTTCCCTTTTTTCATAACATTAAACAATAAAATTATGTTTTATAAGCGGGATAACATTTTCCCCACCTATTTTAACCATTTCTAAAACTACATTTTGTACTTGTTTAGTTATCGAATTTACTTCTCAAAATTTCTCTCTTAACCTCAAGAACTTACCTTTTATTATCTGTTTTTAGATACCCATCTAGTTTTATTTTCAATGGTTATTCACCTTGATGTAGTAATAGATTAATTGATTCTATGATATACACATAAGATATGAACATACCTTTGGAATGGAAAATGGCATAATTATCATATCTTAATATGATTTTGTATTCAATCACTCTAATAAGAATGATGTTATCAATTCATTATAGATCTTCTATGAAATATTTTATTATGATATATGTAGAAAAGAATAATAAATTATTATTAAGGGTTTACTGCGATAGTTATCCAATTCATTGGTTAAAGAATTTAATCTCTAGATATGACATATTTTACATTACCTTGTTGTACAACCACATCAATTTTTATTTATGACACCTTAATGAAAACCCATAGTGATATGAATATCAATGTATTATTTAAATGTTTTAGGAAACTTTACAAGTTATTATTCATCATTATTTTATTATTTTATTCTTAGTGATATAATTTTTAGTTTGTATTGGTATGCCTTGTATTCTTATTAATATTTCTATTGATCACATGATAAATGTTTCCCTTATTTATTCCCTTATTGGGAATCATGCATTCCCCTTTTATTTGATGTAAGTTACCAATTTGTGAGAGTTAGAAAAAATTACTAAGGATAATCCCATGAAGAAGCATTTAAAGTGGATTAAAATATTTGTTTCTATTTAATGTTTAGAGTACCGGATTTCCAAGAAACTAAACATTAAAAGAACCCATGTATGTTCTATGTAATGAAATGTTCTGTAATAAAAAGGTGGGATGCCATAGATGGTATCAATGGACGAATTTGTTATTTATGGAAATTTGTATTTGAAATAATTAGTAATAACCATTGGGAAATGTATAAATATAGGAATACATGATAATATTTTGGTTATGCATTAACTATGTTGTTTCTGAGAAATGATATCCATTTTTGGAAACAAATTTGTTTATGTGGCTCGGGTACATATGTATCTATGGGTAATAACTGAAAACTCCAATTTGACCTAGAATCAAATTGGTATTAGATCCTGACAATGATTAATACAATACTCATAGTTTGAAAATCTATGGGTTATTTTTTGGTTAATCATGAGCTTTGTATGATCCATTAAAATGGATATATAGAAAATGTAATTGTTGTTAAAGATGATATTTTAAGACATAAAATTATTTTAGAATTATAATATTCTTAAAATAAACATGTTTCAAACTAATGTTTTCATCTTCTATAAAAGGGATGGAAAAAAGGAGAACCACATAAATGATGATCACAACAAAGGATTCACTATCACCAATATAATGTAGGCTGGAATGGAAAAAATCTGTAGAATGATGAATCAACCGTCTGATGTTGTGAATAATATCTTGAATCAAGCCATCAAACCATATTCAATAATATGGTAAAAACATATTTATGTTACATTATACATAAATAATAACTTTCATTCATTGTATCTACTAACCCATTGAATAATGAAAATGTTTAATCACTATGGAAAAATAATTTCGATAATCCGTTGTTCAAAGTAAGATAAAGTCTCACTTATATTATACCACTTATAAGGGGAAGCTGATCAGTAATAGACACTAATTAAAAACAAAAATCCAATAATGGATACTGATAATATGGATTGGATAATGTTTTGGGGAATATTTTTCAAAAAATATTATCTACGTTCGATGCAAGAAAAAATTGATAAGGAATTCCTTGAACTAGTGAAATTTGAAAAATAATTAGTCGGCATCTATGAGATGAATTTTACCATACTTTTTCATTACACATCATGATTTTTAATAGACACTATTGGAATTTTTGACATATTATTTAGTGAACTATGTCCACATATATGGATGAATCTAAACAATTGAGACTATAAATATTTGTGAGTATATAATGAGGATAGCTCTGAATTTTTAAATGGAATTTTGAGACACTCATTGTTCACACAGATCTAATGAAAAGAAGTGAGTTATAGATCCAATCCAAGGGTTGAATATTGATCACATAAAATGAGGAATGCAAGTGAATCATTCAAAATACAAAATAGTTTGGAAGAAACATTCCAGGAAACTGCTTTCTCAGGAGAGGAAAATGTGACAACTATGGAAGGGATTTCAATATAGCTAAGAACTATCATTGGTAGATGATACCTCAACGTCCCAAAAGAATAAACAAAGGGTATATAGTGAAATAATTACCTTATGTTAAATAAT
Source organism: Viscum album (assembly GCA_963277665.1). Classification (NCBI taxonomy): domain Eukaryota; kingdom Viridiplantae; phylum Streptophyta; class Magnoliopsida; order Santalales; family Viscaceae; genus Viscum; species Viscum album. The sequence goes on along the minus strand of OY728145.1, from coordinate 1,097,060,598 downwards.
TCTTGTGTGAACATCTTGGGAAATGTTCTAATCACATTCCAAATCATAATATAATGAAGGGTAATCACCAGCAACATCTACATTGGAAGGATGATGAAGGTCAGGTTTTTATCACTCATGCCGACAGAAGAAGAGTCTCCAAATGATTTGGGGTAAGGTACTCTCATTGCTATACCAAATATATAAATTAAATTATATTATTATGGTTCTATGCATTATATTATTTCATCCATGTTTCCCAAAAATATAAGATCGTGACCCAAGATACTAGTGGTAGAGTTATCAGTCATGAATCCTTGAGACAATATAGAATTATAACCAGTGTATATAAACTATAGTGTTGAATTTTTAGTGAAAAATTGCAATGAAAATATAGTAGTCATTTCCACGATGGAATTAAGAATAATATTAGTGATGGACTTTCTGTAAGAGTAAAATTTGATAAAGAAATATAGGATAAAGGAAATATCATTAGACCTAAATGGAAAACCTATAGTTATTTTAAATGTATAGATATCATGAAATATGATTTTTCTTGAAGAACATCCCATAACCTTATGTATGTGATTGACTGGTGGAGGAAAAATGAAACAAATTGTAATAATAGAAACGTTTCCCATCATTCTGGAATAAATTGACGTATCTCATGAGAAGTTACCTAGAAATACCCCATGAAGAGTCATATAGTTCTCCATTGAACATATAAATATAATAATACCATCCTCAAACACCCCATATAGAATAGATAATTTTGGATCTAGTGTAGTTAAAGAAACTACATCAATAGCATTGGGAGAATGGCCTTATATGACGAATTGTGTTTCTTAAGGAGTATTTGTTTTCTTTGTAAAGAAGAATGTTAGATAAATATATATATTTCTTGATTATAGATAACATATCCATAACATAGTAATGAATATATACCATATCCCAAAGATTTATTATTTATTTGACTAGCTTCATGGGGCTAAAATATTCTCCACGAGTGATCATCAATTTGGTTATAATAAATTGAGGGAGATGAAAGGAAATATTCTGAATACCATCTTCCAATGAAGATATTTACATTGTGAGTTTTTGGGTATAAACATCATCTTGACTATGACTCCTTGTATATATATGTATTTGATGAAGAAATTTTGTAATGAATACTTTGATATTTTTTCAGTTTTTATTGATGATATTATAATATATCCCAAAATTCAATTGGAGAATGATGATCAAGTAAGGGGTATATTGAAAAAATTGATGACTCAGAGGATATTTGTAAAATTATGAAAAATAGAATTTTAGTTACAAGAAGTCTTGTTCTTGGTGAACATTGTCACTAATGGAGAAATATCAGTTGAACTCGCAAAGACAGTGGTTATACAGGACTAGACTTATCCTAAATTAGTAACTATGATTATTAGATTCCTTGGTCTAATCATGAATCATATGAGGTTTTGTAAAATCATTTCATGACATAATGAAGCAGTAACCACGTTAACACGAAAATAGGCTTTGTTTCAACTACAAAAAAGAGAGTTAAAAAATGATTATCTCAATTAAATAAGAGATTTGTTACTACACCTATGTCAACTATAGCCTCTATCGATGAAGGAATAATTATTTAGAGTGATTCATCTTTAAAATTGAATCAGTGCATCTTATTAAAAATTTCATGGTGGATTATATTGAATCCTGATAGATAAATCATCATGAAAAGGATCATCCTTTAGAATACCTAGAGCTAACAACATTTATATTTCTCTAAAAATATAGTGGCACTATCTTTATGGGTAAAAATGTGATATATACATAGACCACCAATGTTTGGGTTATATATTCATGCAAAATTAATTGAAAAAGTGACAAATGATATTTTTGTAACTTCGTAAAGATAATGACTTGCCAATTAATTTTATCCCTAGAAGAGAAAACAATGAAACATATCCATGAAGTAGAAAAGACCCTATTTTTCTTGCAGTTATTCGGATTAAAGGTGAACCATTGATCAATGACTTTGTAAGATTGGACATGGATATCATGTGGAAAGGGACACTGTAAATCATATCCCATATATTTTCTCAACAATAATTATTATATAAGATAAATAAACCTCAAATATAAGATCATCTAATAAAAAATAATATATAGGATGTGCTGAATGGGATATATCCCGATATCAATATTGATCTATAAGGTTTACTGAAATTTCATACAAAGATATGTGTTCCAACTACACTGTAGATAAAGAAGGAACTGATTGATGTAGATAATCTCACTACATTCTCTATACATCATGGAATCAAAAAAATGTATAGGGACATTCACAATCATTATTAGTGGGATAATATGAAAAGTGAGATTGTGTACTACACTAAAAGGTTCATGGTATATCAGCAAGTGAAGGGCGAGTGAAAAAATCATAAATGGGTATTGAACCCCCAACCCATAATAGCATGGAAGTGGGAAAATATAACTATCTCCATTTTTAGTGGTCTCCGAAGAACATAGAAAGGAATTATTTGGATATCGATTATTGTGTAAAATCTCACAAATAATTCCCATTTCATTACTATTCTATGAGATTTATCTCTTGACCAACATTATATGATTTATGTAAAGATGTGGAGAGGATTTATGGGGTACAAATTTAAATGATTTCAGATCATGATCCATGGTTTAAATAAAAAATTATATAGATTTATTCAACATTCTCTCGAAAACAAATTGAATTTTACTAAAACCTATCACCCTAATGTAATATCAAATTTGAAGGGAAAATTCAGACACTGTAATATATGCTAAGCACTTGCGCAATGAAATTGAATGGTGGTTGGGATCAACACCTCTCATTAATTGAGTTATCAAATAACAACATATTTCACTTTTGTATTGAGATGGTATCCAATAAATCTAAACATGGGAAGTAATGAATAATGGTTACATGTTTGGATGAAGTTGTGGATATGAAATTATTTTGGGCCTAATCTTATGCATGAGATGACATAAAAATTTTATTCAATCCAGGAATATAGATAGGAATCATAGAGTTAGTAAATGATCCATGTTAACAACCTTCCAATGGACTTGGGGTTTCGTTTTGTTGAAAATGATTTCCATATAATAACATCGAGGAATAAATACATGTAGTTGGGGAAGAAAGGGGAGCATATCTCAATATATATTTTTTAATATTAAATCTAGGATTTCATAGGATAACTGGACTTTTCGCTACCACTTCCAACAAATCATTCTCATGTTAATGATGTATATCATATATCTCTCTTGGTAATGTTCATACATGATTTCAAATATATACCACATATGGAGGTGGCACATCAGAGGTCTGACCACTCTTATGAGAATATTCTTGATGATTTCTTGGACAGTGGAGACAAGGTACTACAGAACAAGACTACCCACTTTGTCAAAGTGTTTTGGAGGTACCATAAATATGAACAAGCGACGTGGTTACTAGAGGAAAAAATGTGACAAAAGTTCCCACACCATTTATATATTGAGAGAATGAGTTGACATTTGGAGTGTTATATTTAATAAGTCAGGAAGAATATAATGACGTAGATTTTTTTAAATGATATTTTTTCTTGAGAAATAGTTTTTTATATTATATTATATGAAAAAACACAACTCTTTAATAATGACGTACTATTTATATGTTATAAAGGGAAATGTGTCCATTTGGATTATAATGCTATATGAAAATTAGAAGCTATACACGTGGATGATAATTTAAATATTATTATTAGTGATTATATGAAGTAATGACATAGTATATTTGAAATAGAAAGATGAATCGATGGCCCCAACACGTAGAGTCATAAAGTTTGAATCCTATTTTTAGAAAATCATAGGGTGGTATATTTAATATATTTTTACCTTGACCAACACCATGATGAGATACAAAAAGTAAATCATCAATGAAATTTCCTAGGGTAGAAGTTCATGTTAGTGGATATTACCAGCTAGTCGATATTAGCCAAGACACCCAATAAAAAACCACAATTACAGACTTTACCCTTAAGGAATATATAAGTGTAATAAATGGATATATATCTACTACTTAGTTAAATGTTTTGTAATTATTTCTTATAAATTGAATTTTTATTCCATAAATTCCATTTTAGGAAAGTTTCTTCTTAAGAAAATATTGTTTTAACTAAGATAGGTTTGGATAAATTGATTTTTCGGGCAGATAGTACACATTATTGAAAATATATATGTTTTTTTTTTAATAATTGTATTTTGAATTATATTTATTTTACTAGAATATTATTTTAAAACACATTATTTTGTAATTAATTATAAAATTATTTTATTATTAAATTGAAAATTTATATGCTTAATAAAATTGAATATGCATTTCATCCTACTATTTTTTTATAAATAATGAATTATATACTTAAATAATAAGAAAATAATATTTAGATAATTATTTAGACGAACTAAACATCATTTATGAAATCATCAAGTGAAATTTAAGAATAGTTGATTTTATGAGAAATTTCAATAATACATTATTTATTCATGAAAAGTAAAAATTCAATTTTTTAGTTTTCAGAATTGTTAATGACTTACAATTATGTTTATAATGATGTTACAATTAATCAAACCCAATACAAAACTCAAACTATTTTATTTTTTTAATATTAAGAGTTTTAATAGATTTTAATAAATGTTTTATCATATAAATGAAACTCCAATATAAAAAATGCGATATTTGGTTTTAAAATCAAAAATTTGGAGAAATATTAATTTTTCAAGCCAAAATTAGTATCATAAAATGAATTTCAATTAATTTGGAAAAAAAAAAAACCTAATTTCCAAAACAATTAAAAAAACCATGTGTAGGGCAATGTGTTTTCATTTTCCACATCATATATTTTCATGGTCTATATTTGGAAATTATTAATCAAATCATACAATTTTGCAATAAATACAAATCCATTTCACCAATTTCATTATCTCCCAATAAGATATTTATATATATATTAGTTTTCTTCCAATTTATTCCTCTCATGTTTTCATTTTTTCCCATATTTCCATTACTCACCATATAAAATTAACTATTCAAGGTAAGAGAATTACCCTTCCTTTATATTAAATTCAAGAACCTCTTTTTATATATGAATTATAAACTATATGGTTACAATATTTTTATTCATTTTCTTTCATATCCCTACATAAAAATTTTGCTTTATCAATTAGAGACCCTCCCCTCCCTCATTTTACCCTTTTCTAAAACCAAGTATTATTCGTACTATGTTGCCGAAATTACTTATAAAAATTTCCCTCTTATCCTATATAATTTTTTTCATTATGTGGAATCCCATCACATTTTCTTTTCCATGAAAATTATCCTATTTATAAAAAATATTTATTCAAATACTGGAATTACACATAAAGACACAATTTCTATTTTCATGGGCTAAAAATGACATAATGATCATGTCTTTATGAACTTGTGTACACCATGATTTTGGTAAGAAACCACTTCCATATTTCTTATAGAGTATTTATTAAATATTTTATTATGATCTATTCGGATAAAATTAATTAATAAATTTAATTGGTGCACCCTTATTGTGCTCCCAATGAATTGAGTAATGAATATAATCTGTTGAGATGACAGGTATTATGATACCATTGTGAACAACCTTAGAAATTATCATACTCGAAACCTTGCTGGAAAAAACGTGGTGGTATGTTTATTAATGAATCATTTAATTTTTGAAGCCACATTTCCTAGTTATTGTTCATCTACATAGAATTATGTTATTCATCATGATTACATGTTAATGAAATATTCTTAGGACTCATGTTCTTATTGATAATCCTCAAGATCACATGATAAATCTTTCCTTTATTTGTTCCCTTGAAGGGCTTTATTCTCACCCCTTTCCATTGATGTATTTACCTAGATTATATGATATAGTAAATATAGATTATGATTAAAAACTAGTGAATCCAATTATGTGTAGTAGAAAAATGATTTCGGTTTTCTTGTTTTATGTACTAGATATCTAAGGAACAAACCATTAAAAGATCACATGATTATACCATATCATTAAAAAATTTATAATAAAAATATAGGATGCCATATTTTTTTTGTGTAATGAACTAGGTTTTTATAAATGATAGTTTTCACAAATTTGTGTAAAATAGAGGAGGGGTTTATATGTATATTGAAATGTTTTTATGAAATGGTTTTCCAATAATAGTTTGATGTAAATTTTATAATGAACTAGTTTGGAAAAAAATGTGGGAATCCTTGGATACATAAGTGAAATGTATGGTAATATATATCATCTAATATTGTAGGGTTTTCTTATGGTTATTTCAAAAAATACCTAGAACTTTAGTATTAGGGAATTGTTATACCTCTTGGGTTGTTCACTTTCAAAGGCATTCCTCTACTCCCTGAAATAAATAAATCTGTCTAGTGTATTTATGTATATGTGACATACTAGGTTTGGTTCGAGTGACATAGATATATTTACAGTCTGTAATCACTAGCATTATGTTACATATGATTATGAATTTTATTTTTTTATTTTTTTTGTATTGGACATGATTTGATATGATATGGGATTCATGCATTGGATTAATATGTCATAAGTATTTTTACATATATATATGAAATGGATTGAAAATAATTTACTCATTTCTTATTTAGATGTTTGGGAATATGGGAAATTAAACTATTTTTCCATTTTTTGATATAAAAACTATTAAATTGTTATCAATCCTTATTTTCATTAAATTTGAGAAGTCATGAATTATTGTTCCTAGGATTAATGGGGAACACATGGAGGAGACATGATAAAGAATTTTATCATACACAAAATAGAAATATTATATAAAATGTATATCTAATAATGTGTTTTTATGTATGGAATCGAAACCTTCATCATTGAGGAATTAATGTTTTCTGTTGGCTATGTTTTATAGCTAGAGTGAGGCTTCCCACTATACCACATGGAGTAGATGGTTTTCTTTTTTGGTAGTCCTTATTTATTGTACATGTACTCTGAGATAGTTTCTGCTCTTGATTTTTTTAGTTTCCATTAATTTTTTTAGTTAATTCATATATTAATTATTTCTGTTGTCATATTTTTTGTATATTTGTTCTATGTTATTAATTCTAGTTGTGTGGACTCATTCCATTTGTTGTTTGATGAATAGGTTGTACCCACTAGACCAGGGGGATCAGGAACACCCTTTTTACATGTTTAATATTAGTTCATGTACTTGTATAAGTGTTTATCCATGTTGGTTTCATATAATCTCCATAGATCTTTTTTCAATAAATCATGTAATTTAAAAAAAATGGACAAGATAAGTTATTAGAAAAACATATCTCGATACGAAACCTTTAATAGATTAATAGTTGGATATTCTAATGATAATGACCCATTAAAACAATTAATTCATTAATAAAATACACCCATTCATTAACTTCAAATTAATGTGGACAATTTATAGTTCACTCTATGGCTCAAATAAGGGGTTTTAGTGGATTTTATATTAAAATGGATATCATTAATTTGATTACACTATTATGTTTCATGATTATTCCACCATGGATGAAAACCATATTAACATCACTTCTCAAAAATCATTAAAATATATTTTTATTATATTTTGTAATGCATGGATAATGAATCAACAATCTTCTTGATATTTTTGGTTCATGATAAATTATTTAATCAATCATGGAAGCAATGTAACATATAAAATTGTATTAAAACACTTATCAACTTCTATAAGTTTAGTAAAAATGTTATCCATCATATATCATCCCTTAAAAATCTAATAAAATAATAATAAAAAACATCTCTTATAATTAAATTAACCATTCAATTACTTAAATCTAAATGATATGTTAAATACCTCTAAACTTCATAAAAATTGAATGTCTGTTTTGATTCACTATATTATATTAAAATTAAAAAAATTAAGAAAATTAAAAAACATAAAAATATTGAAAAAATATATAAAATTAATGAATACCTAAAAAACAAAATTTATTGATACTAAAATAAATATCCATAAAGGTATTCAACCTTAAAAATATCAAACATTATATTAAATCGTGCATAAGGTAGAACTCCGTTTTCATTTTGGCACATTAAAATCGAATAAAAAAACATTCCACTAAGATGTGTAATTTAAAATATTAAGAATTGATGATTTAACGAAAATTATCATTTCTTTTTTAACTCCAACAAACCACCCAATCTAAAATGGGCACATAATATTATTATAACCCAACCAAACATTTAAATTTACTATCGATCATGAAACATTTTATTTAGATAAAAATAAAATTAATCCTTCATAAATATCAAAATAACCTTAATAAATAACATGATATTGACCCCAAATACACTTCTAGTGTTTGGTAACAATGAAAACATTATGAACTTATTATGTCAGAAGTTACACATAGGAATTTTCGATTACTTTTTTAAAAAAATCACAAATATATTATTATATATTTGTTAATTAACCTTTTATGTCCACATTGTTTTATAATTTTTATGTTTAAAATATATAATTTTAAAAATAATTCAATTTTTTTTAAATAACCATGTATTTAAATGAACATAATTCATTTTGAATATCAATATGAGTATGGATACAAGAAATATTAAATTTATCATATCAGATCTTATGTAACATTATATTTTTATTTAGTAGTGAGAAATTATTTTCAATCATACTTCTACTGGAACTGATAAAAATGAGAGTGACACTCATAATTGTGATCATAGTGACATGTATACCGAAATCCATCAGATTGACCATGTGTATAATCAGAATACAGAAAACTAATATGTATCATAATGGATGCATTTTTACACAATAATGTTGTAATTCAATGTGACATCAATCTTTCTATTATTTTTGTAATATTTAAGACATAAAATATCAACTTTCCATGAACTCTCAACAAACTCAGAAAAAAAATATGACCATTACAGAAGAAATATGAACATTGGTATTTTTCTTATAAATACCAACTTCATTTGGATAGTTTGGAGTAGACCAGATCTAATGGATGACATGAATAGTTATTTTTTGAAATGATTATTTTGATTCCTTTTCACCTTTTATTTATTTTCTAGACCTCCAAATATTATCACAATTTTGAATAGATTATTCCGAGACTTTTTGTAGTTGTTTAGAAGATTTTTCATCAAAAATAATCTATTTCATGGTTATTTTTATTATAACAATTATACATTGATATTGTATACAATCATTTATTTTTTCAAGGACATGTAGATTTATAAATATATGGAATCATATCATCATATTTATCGAGGTATTTCTACGATAACAACACAAATCTGATCGTTAAGATTGAGGGTTCTGAGGCTATGTATACCAAGAAAATGATCATCGTATCGAGATATTTCCTTGATAAGGAATGATATTATTTCTTGTAAATATAAAATTAGTTATTCCCATATCCAATGTTTGTGGTAAAATTTCTCTTAAAATTAAAAGATAATATTAATTTAAATCGACTTATGAAATTATGTTTGATTTTATTATTGTTCATGTTTATTACTAGTTATTTTTTTTACATTGCTAAATTGAATTTTTTTATTATAACGTATCAAAATATGATCGAAAATATATTTTGACATTCTTATAAGATAATATTATGTAATTATGATTCATCTACTCTAATTCACACTACTTAGATTTAATCGTAACCATTCTGATTACGTTATGTTTAATCTGTTTAATCATATTCATCTTGAATCAGATCCATATGTTATTATAAAATCACATCCATTTTGATTGTGATTATATTACTTTTGTATATGAAAATATCAATATTGGTTCTTATACATTGTTAAATGAACTAATGTAAATGTTCAAATATGATATATTTGTTAAAAGTGCTTTGTGAATTAATATGATTTAATTCGTTTAAAGAGATGATTTTAAAACTAAAATTTACACCACCTCTTATAATAAATCCATCAATAACACTTTATTTGGATCCTATTAAGTATTATTATGATATATTTATGCATAAGGTTTTATCATATAATTAATCCACTTCTCATATACTTGTTTATCATTTGTTTCTTTACATTTTCATGTTTGTTAAATTATTTAATAAACCTTTTCCTTAAAAATATTTAAAACACTAATGTTTTTTAAAGGAAAATTATTATATAAAATTTCATGTTTTATTTTTGGATCGATAGACAATCAGAATCCTAACTGACCACCAATATTTAACGGTGTTAACTATGAAGACTACATATAATGAATGAAGACTTTCATAATCATATTTGATGTTGATAATTTTGGGATTATTATTGGGAATTTAATTTTTTTTATAAATATGTTACAACCATTACTAATGATGAGAAAGAAGATTGTCAATTAAACATCATAGTAAGAAACACTTTTCTATGTTCAATAACCAGAAGAATAGGTTATCAAATATCATTTTTTGAATAATAAAATAGTATATGGAAAAAATATAGGTTACATATTTTATTCCAAAAAATGATATTAAATTAAGAAGAAAAATTTGAAGAGATAATTATCATGATTTTGAACTCTTACATAGTGATTAGCTTCCATGATGCATCAAATATTATTGAAATTTTTTAATAGTATTTAGTCCATTAATGAAAACACTTTGCACGATTAAATCATTATAGATAAAACCATTTATAGCACACATAATGAATGTGAATCCAAATGAAAAATTATTTATGATTCAAAAAAGGTTAGTAATATTATATTGGATGATCTTATTGGAATTAATATACATCATGAAACAATAATAATGATTCATTCTGAGAAAGTAAAATAAAATGGTGGAGTATCGTTTTCTATAACTAAAAATTTTACCAAATCTCAAACTCTTGAAAGAAAATTAGATCTTCTAGAAAGAAGATTGTTACTACCAATCCAATTCCAGTTTTCCAGAGTGTTATAAATGTGAATTAGATATTATTACTAGGATTTTAAACAACATAGATTATAAAAAATGTTTTCAATATCTATAAAATAATTTTAAAAAAGAAATATGTGATAAGAATGATGATGTACATTTTTATGAATTCCAGAGAGTTGGAAACATCAGACCAAATTATCTAATTCTAAAAATGATTAAAATAAAATATTTGAATAGAAAAAATTATGATCAGAATATGAAAATATATTATAATACAAAAGGAAAGATATTCCATAATGTTAATTAATCTTGGGGTGCATGTGGAAGAAATTAATCAGATAACTCTTCTAATAATAATAGTTCGAGAAAGTGGATCATTGGTCTTTTTTCCCGAGTATTTAATTTGAAATATTTTATTATAGACAACATATTATCTAATGAGAAAATTTCTAATATTTCCAAAAGTGGAAATTATCTTGATGAGAAATACTCAATATCATCAGATGTATAATCATTATTAGCTAGATATACTGATACTATTCCTTCTTATGAATAACTATATCACCATGAAAAATTAATAGAATGTGAAAATAGTATATTTTGTGAAAAACATGATAAAAAAATTATAGAATTAATGTTTTAAAAAATGAAATATCATATCATTATTAAGATTATGATACTACTATTATTGAAAAATATATTATTTCTAATGATCTAGAAAACGTTATTTCATAAAAAAAATATTCTACAATCTAGTTTTGATAAAATCATTTCCATAATTATTACTAAAAAGGATATGATTTTTTTTGCAAAATGTAAATATAAAATTTATTAAATGAAGAATATTTATCCAAATATAACTATTTTTAAAAAACATTGAAACAATGTATAAAAAAATTTATTCTCAAGGGACTAGTACTGGAATGGGTTATAATAATAAAAGAATAGTTTTAGTAAATAATTTATTTTTCCCTAAAATAATCGCCTTCTCTAAAACATTTCAATGTAGATACCGTTGGAAAAATAATTTTTCACGTAATAAATAATAATACCTATGTATACACGAATCCTACTTTTCAAAATAAATGTAGATTCGAAAGGTTTTATTTCCTAATATTTCTAAACCCAAAATAGTATATGTTCCCAAAAAATAATAGTTTTAGTTGTATAAATATATATTGTGTACTAGAATCAAGAATAAATTATACATGTCAATTGTTTTTAAATGGAACATGAATGGTAAAAATTATTTCTTTTAAACTTTTATCAAGATGATAGGTGGAAAAGTTACATTTAGAGATAAACCATAAGTGGTAATTATCCAAATAGGTGACATAGTTCATCTTGCGAAATCCTTAATTTTAAAATCCCTTTTTGTTAATGGTATTAATACCAACCATATAATAATAATTCAAGTATGTTATTATGGATACCTTGAGAAATTTATGCATTGTTAATGTATTATAAACAATTCCATGTCTGATATTATATTTGTTGCCCATCGACAAAATATTTTATACCCACAATACATATATGACATTAGGGGACAATAATTACCTTGAATCAGTGGAATGAAAGATCAATCATGGTTATGGAATGATGGATATGACAATGTTGCTTTAGAAAAAAATTTATGTTTGCTAAGAAAAAGATGGTATGTAATGTAGAATTCATTGATTTTATTATTCAAAAATCTGTGAAATTTTTTAATCTGGTTATAAACATAATTATAGCTTTAAATTTGATAGTGAAGTCTCACTCATTAGTGTGTTATAGTTAGTGAATGTGGAGTTATTCAGTTTTACACAAATTGAGATTATTTCTGCAAAATACTATATATATTTCTTGGTTGATTATTACACTATATATACATTGGTTTATTTGATCATAAATAAATATGAAATTTTTATATTTCAAAACATAAATTGGAATATTTAAAAATTGTAAAAACCTTCCCATGATAATTATTCACTATGATCATGGTGGAGAATTCAGAAATTATGATTTTCAATTTTTCCTAGTAAAAAATGAATTTATGATAACCTGTTAGATCCAAGAACTCTTTAGGAAAATGGTTTTGTTGAAAGAATAAATAATATTCTTAAATAAATTCAAAGAACCATGTTGAGTGATTACTGAATTTCTAATCATTTTTTATATTAACCGGTTATTAATGTAATCTATAATATAAATCATGTTTTCAATCAACGTTTTATTAATAATGAACCTTATAAACATGGGACATGATTAAAACGAAAGGTATTTTACATCATTGTATTTGGATGTATTGTAATCATCCTAAATACTAAAGAGAACATATTTAAATTTTCCCTAAAATATGATGAATTTTTTAGGCCTTTCGAATATGTCTCATGCTTATAGAGTTTTCAAAAAAACATTGTATTATTGAGGAAGTAGTACATGTAATGTTTGATGAAAAAAACTTTTGTTTTCAAACAAACCCAACCTACATATTCCTCAAATGTTATTTCAAGAACTAATATTAATTATCATTTAAAAATTTATACAAACATGTAATTTACTCAATAAGTAGTTTCCTAAGTATTTACTCGAAAAAAATTTCTACCATATTTTTATTAACCGAGTATTCAAATCTCATGTCAGTTTTTTCTTAGAAATAATTCATTTGATAATATCATTGGTGATTTTGATCAGCAAATTATGACTAGATGTTCTTAATTAAATGATGTTGAAAAACTATCTTTCCTTTTCCGATTTGAACCTAAAAATATTGATTAGGTTTTTGGAGATGTGTAATGGATCAAGTTAATGTGAGATGAAGTAAATTAATTTGACAAGAACTATGTTAGAACCTCTGTAGAATAACCTAAAAAAACTTCAATAATTCGAGTAAAATTGGTTTTTAGAAAAAAAATGTGATAAAAATGGAATAATCATTACAAATAAAGAAAGTGCTTTTTTAAAAAATTTAATAACAAATAAGATGGCATATACTGTAAAGAAACTTATGAACTAGTAGGATGTATATAAGATATTCTTATTCTACTATCCATTAAAATATACTTTAATTTGATACTTTTTCATATCAGTGTGATGCATGATTTTCATAATTGATAATTTTAATAATAATTTATTTTTTAAAACAAAATTTATTTTTAAAATGAAAAAAATTGTGAATAGATTTTTAAACATTCCAAAGAATTGTATGGACATAAAAAATCCCCAGTTCTTCGTATGACAGGTTAACATGTTTTTTTATAAAAAAAGTAATGTTTTGGGAGCTGTGAATCCATCTCATTTGATAAAATAAGATAAATAATGTTATTATTGTACAAATACATGTTCATTAAATTATATTCTTTTCAACTCAAAAAAATTAAGTAATTAATTTTAATATTTTATGAAATGTGGGTTTGAGATGAGTATGATCAGCGTGTTATCATTTCTAATTATTTTTCCAATATATCAAAAAATTGATGATATATATATATAAATTAGTTAAATATCATATCAAAATGATTGCATAAAAAATCCTAAAATTATTCTAACTCGCATCAGAACCTCAAATAAACATGACCTTTTTTAGGATAAGAAGCTTGTTGATCAAAAAACTTTTAGAGGTATTATAGGAATATTAATATAGTTAACTTCTAGTTAAAAATACATTAATTATTTTTGTATGAATATGTGCAAGATATATATATAATTTAAATGAATCCCATTTAAAATTTGTATAAATAATTTCTCATTATATAATGAGAACAACAGATTTTGGTCTTTTCATTTATTCTAGAAATATTTTTTAATTAATTTTTCATATACGAACTATGGTTTTTGGAGAATGGATAGAAAATTAATTCTAAAAAATTTCATTTATTATGATATTTATTAGTTTTAGGTTCTTGTAGAAATAACCCTCAGTAGCATTATCCACAACTGAAGCATAATATGTGACATCTAGAAGTTGTTTTTCTCAAGTGTTGTGGATGCAACACAAAATCACTGACTATGTCCTGAGTTTTAATAATATTAATATATTATGTGATAATACTAGTTCAATATAATTATTTAATAACCTTTAATATCACTTCCTTGAAAAATACATAGACACAATCAATTATATAATTAGGTATCACACAGAAAAATAAAATTTCATTTAATAATTCATCGATATTCGAGAAAAAATTCATGATATTTTTATAGAACACTTACCATCTGATAAATTTTAATACATTAAAAAAAATATAAGAATGGTCATGTGAAGTGATATTTAATATATATATATATATATATTTACATATCTCCATACGTTATATAATTTATTTTCATATGGGAGTATAGTGTTTGGTTTTATTCAAAACATTGTATTTTTTAATTTTTGTTTGTAATAAACATTTATGAAAATGGGTTGTATAGACTCAAATTTCATTAAAAAAATGGATTCAATAATCTATAAATAAACATTGGATTTTGAAAATAGAAAAAAATGTATTGGAAATTATTTTCTAAAAATTTTCTACATTTAGTAAATTATCGTACAACGTTTTTATTACTAAACTTTTGAATTATATTTTACATCAAAAAAGTACATCAGGTTTTATGATAAAAATATATATATTATTTAATTACAATATAAAGAATAATATTCAATGTTTTAAAAATATTTTAATCTAATTAGGGTACAGAATTCATGAGGAACATTTATTCCATACACATGACACTTTCCATCTCCAAAAGGTATTTTATTTTATTTTTTGACAATTTCATTGTTGTAGTATTATCTGTGTTTTTGTAATACATTAATTTTTTTTTTAAATCATTTTTAAATAAACTATATTTAGTGTTAATATGATAATTCTTTTTACAAAACCACGAGAGTTCATAATACAGTAAATCATTCATCTGATTAATTATCAACCGTTAGATTGTCAAGACAAATATAAATAATAATATTGAATCTATAAGATGAATCATCACTCAATATCATCTATATAATGGGGACCCCATGAGTCCCACATCAAAAAACTATAGTTTTTTAGAGTTTACGTGCATACACATTCAATTTTCTATTGTCCAATTCTCAAAATCCCCCAATCGAAATGCCATTATAAATATATTCCCCTAATATGATGCCCGCTGCTGAGGATTATTATTAGTGGTGCATTTTAATTAAAGGTAACATGTTAAATCCATTCTTAATATCAATGTATATTCCCTTGGGAATGTTATAGAGTTTCAAGTGTAGAAATATTTTGTTTTTCCGAATTTTGATGGCGAAAAGAATTGTGTTAATCTTGAATTAGTTTGAGTGTTTTATGTGTCCTTAGAATACCAATATTATAAGGGAAAACAAAAAAAAATTATCCCGATGTATGGAAAAGATTATAAAATGGAATAACAGAATGTGTCAATTTTCTTTTTTATATCATCAAAAAAAATATTTTCCTCTTATCATATGTTTCATGAGAATCATCGAACATTTATAAGTAATAATTTTTAAGATTCTATTTTTCCATTGGATAATGTCAAGAATTTATATCACCTAATAGCAGAAAATTGAGTAATTGTAATATGGATGCAAGGAATCTTGATACTGAGAAAAATATATCATAACTCACATTATGTCACTGATTTTCTTTTCACTTACATTTAAATATGTAAAAATTTTATCTCTTTTGATACATCATTATCACGACCATAAAATTGAAAACTGGATCCATAATGTCTCAGATCTTATTGTTTCCCACCATCCTAACAAAGATATTAATGGAATGTGTGAGGTTTTTTTAATAATGAAAATATGTGAATACCGAATAAGAGGGAATTCCAATTAATTAGTGATGGAAATAATAAAAGGAAGATGTTTTATTGGTAAAAAATCAAATAATTAAGTCAAAATATCATATAGTATCGCTCAGGAAGGGGATACTTCAAAGAAACAAAAAAATTCTTTTTAAAGGAAAAGAAAATTAGATTCTTATCATCCTCAAAAATAAAACAACAAAAATAATGGACAAGATGATGATTCTAAGGAATAGATAGAGAAAATGGTTTAATGGAATTAACAATATCCTCAATTTGAATTCAATCCAGCTGAAAAATAGAATACAAATTTCATGGTTTCAAAGTTTGATGTGGAAGATTTGTGTATACCTTTTCATATATATATTGATGATCATAAAAACTATTTTCTCACAACATATCAATCTTTTTGTGGAAAAATTATTTGATATGTTTGATTATGATGATTTACAGGTGTCTTCCATCTAATGTCACAAATCTAGAAAGGGCATAATAGAAATTCAAATATACAAGGTGTGTAATTATTACACACATCGTGTACTATTTCCACAGCCCGGATCGACAAGACTGGATACACACTCTAGTTACAGGCCAAAGCATACAAGTTATGTTTTTACCACATACAAGCAGCTTGGTCCTTTCTAGAAGCGGTTAATGGATGATGATTGATATTACATGCCATGTATAGTGGCACTACACGCCCTGTACTTCAACCTACTAGGCACCACAATGTTCAAAGTCAATGTCTGCAAGGTAGCACATCCAATGAAGGATAAATAATTGCCAAAGAGTGTTAACCAGAGTACACACCATGTAATTTCTGTTACACATTGTGTATTCCTAATGAATATAAATAAAAGGGTAGACCATCCAAGTTCACGAAGTACTCATTCCAAGACAGAATAATGGGAAATATTCCAGATACACCAAAGAAGATAGAGAAATAGAGTGGAGAGGGTAGGAGAGAAGGTTCTTTCATGCTTCCTTCCCATAGTCCTTTACTATGAATGTTTTTTATGGTTAATTATGGTATCACAAGTAGTTTGGTTACTATTTTTTCCATGAATATCAAAATCTCCTTTCTGTTGGGGATTTGGATGATAGTGGGTTATATTTTGTTAGTTGTTTTATTGTACTCATGTTATTCATTATTCCTATATAATTCCTTGATAATCTTTTCTATATATCACAAGAAATCTCATATTAGACAAAGAATATGATTTTTTGGAATCTTATAAAGAATTAAAATTACAAACATCCATGACGATTAAATGTGGTTATCATCTAAAATGGGTTATAATTGACAAAATTAATAGCAAACAAAGTATAGACCAAAGTATTGGTTTCTGTTGATTTAAAAGGAATTCAACAGCCAAAGGGGATTCAATTATTCAAAACCCAATGTTGTGATTTTTCATGAAAAAAAAACCTCTTAAGAAAATTTATTTAATAAAAACCACTAGAAACCAAAACCCTGACAGATTCTTCAAAAATGTTATCTAAACCATTTTTTTCATTTCCATTAAAGAAATTTTTATGAAATTTAGAATTAATCACTATGTCATTAAAACACAAATATAGACTCTGAATTTCAGAAACCATCATTAACATTATCACAGAACAGAAAACCAAAACACAATAACTCTCTATCCAGGTGGATTGATCCCTTACATACACTATAATTGTATGGGTATTTTAATTTTGATTATCGAAAGTAATACATTGACTGAATCTATAGAAAAATTTGGGTATCATTTTTCATGAAATCTATGTTAACTATGTTTTGATTAATCATTTTGTAATAATTAAATTGAAAAAAATAATAAATTGTTAATTTTTTTAACCTCATTTATTTTTTTCATTATTTTATTTTTTCACTCTTTCGATTGGTTTTTGGTTTTCTTTATGCAGGGTCAAAAGTGAATGAGTGGCCAAATCATGCATTTCAAGAACACCAAATTATTGGACATAAATCCACTTGATCCCGAAATTTAACGAACAATATTTCACTTTGATGTGCACTAATGGGGTATCACAACCAAAACACCCCCATAGAGAACAAAAAAGAGGGAGATCGAGCTGCTTTCTGAGGAGCTAGACAACTGTGTGTCCCTATGACAACTAGAACCAACAAATAGTTGTAGAGCATGAGTAAATACAACATCCACTGGAAAAAATAATAGAGTTCATCCAACGGATAAAACAAAGAAAAACATCTCCATTTGTTCTAGGGTATGGCCCGCAATAACCCCTTCACTTCCCACAATGGAAGTATCCATACATGCAGCCAGGTCATTGGCCTTATTTTCCTCATGAGCAGCAATTTTGTGCCCCAACAACCTCGAGAGAGACTACCCCCATGTCATACCCTTATGGAGTACAGTCTTCCTTCCATCCGAGGGAAGATATGAGAATTTTCAGAACAATAGTGAGGGCCTAGCATTTTGAGATCAAGACTACCATTATGCAAAATATCCAAAACATGGAGGTGCTATTTAAGAAGTGAAGGCCTTCAGTTGAATCCTTCGACTGGTTCATCTTTGACTCCATGGATCTACATGATTGTGAGACTGTGGTATTTCTATACAATCACCATATTATAAACCAATTTGCATCAGATCAAGACCATATATGTGTCTGTTCATGGGATCCCTGATGCTGCAATGGCCTTTAATTTTTACTTTTCTGATGGTCATTATAGTGTCAAATGAAATGTGACTCCCTATTCATTGTTATTTGTGTTCACCTCCCTAATCATATAATACCATTCAAAACCCTCTCTATTATTATAATTATATGCAAACATTTCAATTGGTATTTATTTTCGGATAACCACATGGAGTCATGTTTTCATCCTTTAAATCCCAGAGTTTGTGTCATGGTAGATGTATGTAGATTACAATTAGATTTTTTTGGATCACAGTTGTATAGGAATACAGGTGAAAGAAATGGGTGTTTTATGATAATTGGATGGACTTTGGTTATTCTTGTAGATGGCTGAGGCATTCTTCAAAGGCCTGTCCTCTCAGGCTTGCATCGATGAAAGGAAGGGAATAAGAAATCCAGTTCGAGGTTGGTTATCGAGGAGTCTCGAGTCCACCAGAAATGGTAGATAATGGTTGTCGAATGGCTATTGAGACAAATTAAGATGTTTTTCTGAGATAGATTCATACATGTGTAGAAGATAGAGGCTGGGAACCTCCGTCACTGCTGTCAGGCGTGGAGAAACATCTCAGCAATGAGGCAATGAATTTCATCACTTAGGATGATATGTGTTCAGTCATGGGGATGAATTCAATGGCACTTCAGCACAATATGATGGTATTTGTGGTGTTCAATCGAATAAGGAAGAATCTTTGGATGCCCTTCAACCTGGAAAAGGGTGAGAGAAGGGCTCAACATGGGCATGCCAGAGGTGAAATTCAAAGGAACGAGAGTAATAGGGTTTTGTATTTGGTAGGGGGTGAGATGGTACCATTGTATAAATATTTTGATAAGGAATATGGACTGGGAAGTGTGGATGTTTGTATGGGGTTGAAGAAACCCGATACAAATGCAGTTTTTCATGATAGAGGTGGGGTTATTATTATAGGGGTTCCGATTTTTTGAATCAGATTCATATTCATCTGAGAAATAGGTTTGATGGCGTCTCAGAGGTTGAGTTGGGTTCATATTATTATATTACAAGGGAGAATCATGGAAATGTGTTTTAATGGATGGAATCCATTGGGATTGAACTCAGTCATTCAGTGGATGAAGATTCATGCCTGAGGAGAAACATAACATTTATGTTGAGAAAGTAGAGAAAGGAATACTCATAATTACCTCCTCCCTTGGTGACTCGATCATCAAAAACTTTTAACGACCAGAGATCAACAATTGATACTTTGATACACCTGAGGGCCAGGAACCATGACACAAATTAATTAGATTTTATGTTTAGAGAGGATGAGGAAGTTACCGAGCATATTTTGGTGCTAAATGCAACCAAAAGGAGGAAACCAAGATGATAGGAAGGACCCTCATTGTGTCTCTCAATGAGGATAAATACGCTTGGATTATCAATTAGTATCTCATTCAATTAAGGGATTCCATAAAGGGAAGATAAGAATGGTGTAGTACATACAATCATGGGACCATCTCACTTCTGGGTTTGAAGGGATGATGATGGAGGAATCCAACTCTCAGGATTACGATTTATCATAGAAGTTGTTTAGGGATGTGGATTCTAGTAACAATATGATTCATATATATGAATCCATTTAAATTTTATGTTATTCTATTGGTTTGATTTGATTTATGTTTGAGATATTTCTAGGTTGTTCTCAACAATTAATTGTTTTTCTTTGAGATGTCTGGTGTTTTGTTCCCAGCACGCTACATGGATCTATTCCATATGGGTATCTGAGCATCAATTCTTCATTAGAGAATTCCTTTTGGATCTTCATGGTGAGAGGATATGGAAATCCAATCTATTCAATGGAAATTTATTTATGCATGAGATTCCTTGCTGAAAGGTTATGATTGATTGAAGCATGCCGTCATAGTGTAAATACTAGGGAGGAGTTGATTCAGTAGTATGTTTTGGGTTTTAGTTTTGGTTTAATGTGGGTGTTGTGGGAATTATATGTTATCACTTTTCCTCAAAAGTGATTTTGAAAATAAAAAAGTAATTTTGAATCAATTAGGGATAATGATAATAACTAGATCAGAGGACTACCACAATGCTCCATCATCACTTAGGAGGCATTATCCAAAGCATTCATATTGAAATATTTCCCACCCTCCAAGACAGTAACTTTGAGGAATGAAATTCACAATTTATAGAAGCGTGATTCAGAATCCTTATATGAATATTGGGATCATTTCAATGAAATTATAAGGAATTTCACTCATCATGGTCTTCCATTAGGGATGAATGTCCAAACATTCTATGGTGGTCTCATAACGAAAACCAAATCCATGGTGGACATAGCTGCATGAGGAATAGTAATCATGAAATCAATAGAGGAACTCTTTAACTTTCTCAATTATATGTCTGAACATAGCATTCAATGGAACTCGGAGTGGGGAACTCAAAATAGGGGCATGCATAACAATGATTCGAATACGATTCTTACCTCTCTACTTGATGTCATATTAAAGATAATTGATGTGTTAAATCTGAAAAGTTATTATCATGTTCAAACAAAAAAATCACCCCACATGCAGTAATGTTGTAAAAACAATGTCATGGGTAAATGACATGGTACATGTGATGGTTCCTCGATATGTTAGATAATTATTTTTTCAGAACAAAGGGATAAATATGTACCCTCATTACCAAAACCCCAAATAGAAAGATAACCCAAATACATGATATGGATAAAAAAACATCTCAACCTCACCCCCAAAGGAAAACCAGTTATAGACAACAAAATTACCAAAATTAATATCCCATATCAGAGAGGAATAAATCATTACAATAACAAGCATATCAAAACCCTCGTTTGGCACAACAACCACGGAATCCACAACCTCAACAGGTTATATAGAAATCATAGCCACAACCCCATAAATGCTATAGAATATGATGTAAAAATTTATAACAACTATTGTGACATGATTTCAGAATTAGGACACCTCTATTCAAATAATTATGAAACAGATTTGTCATTTTTCAATCAACTCTCTTCATGGAAACCTCGAACATTACCAGGAAAACTATGAAAACCTAATGGGATGAATTTAATAATGACATATTATGTAGTGGGAAAGATCTACTTCAGAAAATTACTAGAAATCATTGTAAATATTCAACTCCACGAAATCCCAAGTAGAATAACAAAGCCAAGATCATAGAGTCCACCTCAACATAAGGCCTATCAAAAGGGAAGGAGGATGAAAAGTTAACGTAAAATAGTTGTTCAAGCATTATTAACCCGCTTTGACTTCTCTTGTGTGAATGATGCAGAGGGGGATTGATCAACAATTATAAAAATTCATGGAGGTTTTCTAGAAACAAAATATAAACTTTCCTTTGGTTGTAGAAATAACTCAAATTTCATCATATACAATGTTTTTGATGGAAATCATCTCCAATAATAAGAATATGGCAGATTTGGTGATCATTCCTCTCACAATGGAATGATCAGTATTGGTAAAACATTCTCTTCATCATATGCTTCATGATCTAAGTATTTTCACAATCCCTTTCACAATTAGAACTTCTGAGTTTTGGAAACCCCTTTATGTGTTGGGGGTGAGTGTTAACTTTATTCCCTTTGTAGTCATTAAAAATCTAGATCTAAATGACCTCAAAACAACTCGGGTAGACCTTTCTTTAGTGGATTGATCCATTAAATATCCTGAAGGGCTACTTGAGGATGTGCTCATAAAAGTGGGACCTATTTTTATTATTGCTTATTTCTTCATACTCGACATAGTGGAAGATCAATAAGCTCTTATAATTCTGGGAAGACCCTTGTTGGATACTGGGAAGGTGTTGATCGATGTTCACCAAGGTTTGTTTATCTTCAATGTGGGATATGAAAATGTATCCTCCAATTTCATCAAAGTAGTTTAGTAAGTATTATAGATGTAGAATGAGTTTTTTTCCTTGATAACAATGAATGATACCTTGGGATACATGGACGATAACATTGAATGTTCTTCTATCGTGACTGAACCAGTCATCAACGACATATAGTCTAAATATTAACCAGATGAATTGCATATTTTCATTATCTGAGTCCGTCATTATTAGAAACATGAAATCATTGTAGATATCCTAGGGCGAGCCAAGTTAGAACCGTTGGTGCCTTCAGTTTTGAGGGCCCCTCAAATTGAACTCAAACCTCTACCATAATCCATAAAATATTAGTACATTGGTGATGAAAAAACTCTTCCTATAATCCTCAATTATTTACTCACAAATGATAAAGAAGATGTGATCCTAAAGGTTTTGTGGATAATATAACATTCCATTTGGGGGAGAGTTTCTAATCATAAAGGGACCATCACATCCATTTTCACCCACAAGGTATTAATTGGAGAAGGATCCAAAACCTCTTAAAAACACAATGAAGGTTAAATCCTCCCATTATGTATGTAGTGAAGATGGAGGTAATCATGCTCTTATATGCATGAATCATTTACTCGATCTCCGACAACCCATGGGTAAGTCCAATGAAAGTGGTAACAAAAAGGGAGTATCACTATAATGACTATGATTAAAAATAAACTTGTCCCAAGTATAATAGTAATGTGATGGAGGGTATGTGTGTAATAATGAAAACTAAATGATGCCACATGAAAATAACACTTCTAACTCCCTTTCCTGGATCAAATTCTAGAGCGATTAGATAGGAATGAATTCTATTGATTTCTAGATGGTTATTCTGGATATAAAAAAATATATTTCCCTTGAAAACTATGGAAATAGATCCTTCACCTGCCCATATGGATCTTTTTTCTATTGGATGATGTTTTTTTAATGGGTATTGATCCATAAACCTTTTTTCATTCCATGTTGGCCAGTTTCCATGATATATGGTAGAAATAATTTTAGAAGTCATCATGGATGAATTTTTCATCTATGGAAAATCATTCAACAATAGCTTGTGAATTGTGGAAATAGTTCTGGAATGGAGTGAACACACTAATAATGTTTCAAAATGGGATAAATTTCACTTTATTGTACAAGATGGAATCAGATGATGTCACTGGATCTCTAAGAAGGGCATTGATATTAACCCAACCAAGATTGAAATCATCTCAAAATTTTATATTCCCACTTTTACATTGGAAAACTGAAGCATTCTTCTGAATGAAGGTTTCTACATGATAAATATTTTTCAAAGATATCTCAAACATTAAAAAATATTTTCACAAAGGATGATACCATAAAATTTCATGAACAATTCACCACATCATTACAACTTCTGAAGAAAAAATTAGTATAATCAGTTATCACGATTTCCCCAAATTAGGAGGAGGAGTTTGAGGTCATGTGTGTTGAATGTGACTATGCAGTGGGAGAAGTTCTTTGGTGGACACTCAATCAAATACATGGATAGATAAATTATTCCAATTGAGCAGTAAATACACCATATATAAAAAAAATTACTAATGCGAAAGAAATTGTTTTTGTGGGATTTTCATTCGACAGGTTATGTTCTAACATAGTGTAATCTCATGTAATTATTTATGTTGACCATGCATCACATAAATAATTTTTAAACAAGAAGGATACAAAACCATGACTCATCCAATGGGAGATTCCTCCCCAATAATTTAACTTGGAGATCAGTGGCAATAAGGGTATTAAAAATCTTGTTCGTGATCATCTATCCAGGTTAGAATCTCCTCATCTACAAATATATGACGATATTGAATTCAAAGAGGACTTCACAGATGAATATCATTCCTTTGTTGGACCATCTCTATGTTTTTTAAAAGATTACATAGATAATTACTTGGATACAAGTGTCATTCACCATAATTTAACATTCCATCAATGTAAAATATTTCTATCTAATGTGAAAAGTTATTTCTGTAAATACTCTCTACTCTTCCACTTAGGTGGGGATGGGGTGATCCAACGATGCATATTGAAAGAAGACATTCACGCAATTCTAGAATTCATAAATTATTCTCTAGTTGAGGGAAATCATGGGCCAAATTGAACAGTGGAAAAAATTCTCCAATTTGTGTTTTTGTGGACCACTATGCACAAGAATGCTGAAAATTATATAACACACTATGTTCGATACCAGCAGAGAGGTAACTTGGGTTGCTGAGCTGAAATGCCTCCACACCACATTCATGAGGTCAGTGTCTTCAACGTATGGGGTATAGAAATCATGAGACCATTTCCTCCATCATCTGGAAATAATTACATTGTAGTTTTTGTGGACTATAATTAAAATGGGTGGAATTCGCTGCAACAACACACAACACTCCAATGGTTGTAGTTTCGTTCTTGAAAAAGAAAATTTTCAGCTGGTTGGATGTTCCATGGTTATTGATCAGTGATAGAGGAACACATTTTAACAATGAGTTGGTGAGAAATGTAATACTTGAGAAGATAGTTGGAGTTTCAAGGAAAGATTGTTCAAAAAACATGATGACTCTTTGTGGGTGTACATGACCAAATTCAAAACACCTTTGGGGACTTTTTTCATTCCAGTTGATATATTGGAAGTTGTTTTATTTACCTGTGGAGATTGAGAATAACTCTTATTGGGATGTGAAATCCCTGAACTACAATCATAAGGTTGTATAGGAAAAACTCATGTTTTAACTGACAGATGATATTGAAATTCTGAAAGAGGCATATGAGAATACCATGCTATAAAAGGAGAAGATAAATGTGGCCTATGACTACTTGATCTCTAGAAACAAATTTCCACCTAGTGATGAGGTATTATTATTTAACAATTATTTGAGATTTTTACTGTGTAAATTAATGTCCTAGTGTTAAGGACCCTTCAATGTGATCATGGAATTCCAACATGGTGTGGTGGAAGTGGATGGAGAAGATGGTCAACAGTTCAAGGTAAATGTGCAGTACTTGAAACCCTTTTTTCCATTGGATAATATGGTGGATACTATATCCACTATACATTTCAGGTAGCAAGATGCTTAGGTAAGAGCATTATAATGACATAAAACAAAGGATCTTACAGGGAGGCAACCTAGTGGTTACATTCCATGTACCACCTATACACATGGTGTATACTTATCTTTTTAGATTATATTATAATATTATAAAAATATGTATTAAATTAGTTAATAGGAATGGATGATGTCAATGCTGATAGTACGATCAATGTAATATATTCGATCCTTGCCGGTTTGAGTCCATCCATACCTATATTCGGCATAGGGTTCATATTTTTAAAACTCAAGTTTAATTAAATGACATGTTTCATAATATTTAAAATAAAATAAAATGTTTATATATAAATAATAAAACTCAAGATGGTGATGGACCATATGGCCAGGGTAGTAAACCAGTTCCAAAAGACTCGGGTTCAAATCCTTACAACCGTCCCATTTCCATCATTTTTCATTTAAAAATCACACATCTTGCATTATGAAAAACATAGTGTGCATGATGATTTCAATAAAATGTTAAACAATTATTGAAATAAGAAAATAAATAATGGTGATATTTGAAGATTGGAAGAGTCTCGGCCTTGGATTCAAAAGACACAAGTTCAAACACTGAAAATCTCCCTACTTCATCCCTTTTATACTAATTAGGAACACACACCATGTGTTTTCTTCACCCCATGTAGAACTAAACCTCTACATTTAATATTATGTGTAACTAAAAATTTGTATCATTACAACCTCTTCTCTTGTGGTTGAGGGATTGCATTCCGAATAGCCGATCGTTGGTTTGAATTACACCCCTAACACCCAAACAATGTTTGTAGTTCTATTTTTCAAATATTAGGACACACAAGTGTATTTTGCTGATACATTATGTGAATTGATTTATTTTTTGTAAATAATATATACATATCTATATATTCCTTATTATCTTAATTATTAT
This sequence comes from Viscum album, assembly GCA_963277665.1. NCBI lineage: Eukaryota > Viridiplantae > Streptophyta > Magnoliopsida > Santalales > Viscaceae > Viscum > Viscum album. The sequence goes on along the minus strand of OY728145.1, from coordinate 1,097,033,329 downwards.
CATTATTTATTATATATAATACTATAAGAATTATATTGTTCTAGTTATAATAAAAAAAGATACATTTCATGTACACCATACAATATTTTCTATCCTTCGCCTATAAAGGTTGGGCTCTACCTATCCTCAAACTATGTCACACGAACCCCTCCACATTTTATTCTCCCAAAGGCCATTAACCCTCCCCCAAATGAATCCACCATTTTTTTTATTTTTGGTCTTCCATTCATTCAAATTTTTTTACACGCACAATGTATGACTTTCTACTCCCTCTATTTCATGTTCTCATCAATTTTTTGGCTGTTTTCAATTCAGCTGACCATTTAGTTCTCCGCACAGTACATAGAGTGCATGAAGAACACAATTCGTGTACATATTGTACATGGGCACCAACCCACACATTTCTCATTTGAATTATACATGGCATGTCTGTTTAGGACACATCATGTATCAGGCCTCCCATAGCCCTCTGGCCTGACTTTTGGCCTCTAGGACACGACCCCTTTCCATGTCACTACACACGAAGTGTCTGTTTTGTATGTTTCGTGTCCTCCAAACCTTTGGAGGACTTTTTATGGATGGTTTAGACACCTTTCACATAATTCTAACAAACATGGTATGTACCCCTTTACACACAACAAATAAACATACATATCCCCTACCATAGTCGTGTTACTTCTTCCTCCATGAATGGTAACCACTCCATTTTTACTACATTTCATGTATACCTTGTTACAATCTATTTAATAGTTGTTTTCCCAACACATGGCCACATGGAGTGTCTTTCCAGACTAAATAGGCTCTTACAGATATCCTACAACTTGTCATGTACCCTAGTACTACACATCATGTTATATTTAATTATATGTTTTCTCACATTTTCATTATTTATTCATTTTATTCTTTACTTTTATTTTTTATTTCTTAACTTTCATATATGGAACGTGATGATCCAATGTTTGTGAAGAAACCCGCTTTCAATGGAGAGGTTGAGAAAATCCCTCACCATCTGGTTTATATTTGACATTCTGAGCATCCATATTTGGACTTCCTAGTTTTGCAGCCCCCAATATTGGTCACTCTACATTTTATTCTAATGTCTCCTCCATCTCTGGCCTCCATCAGTCTAGTTACTTTCTTGGTGCCCCTCCCTACTCCCGCTGTTTCTTCTACTTCAACAATGGTTTTGAGTTCTGGTGCTACCACTCCCTCTTATAGCTCCATCCCCTTGGTGCTACTTCTCATGCCCACAGTGGACCCAAATGAGCTAGTAAGGCCGCCTGCTGGACGAACCTATAAGCCTACTATGGTATCCCCTACTACACCTCCTACCATTGTGGCAGGACCATCTACTCCGGAACATGCAGTTCCTCCACCACCAGAACTAGGTACTTCACTCCCTCAGTAGTATACACGCCTGATCAATCATGAGGGTTATGATATGAATAGTATATTGCGGTGATTCTCCTACTGCACTATCAAGATGAGAGGTTTCTATGTATATAATAGTGTTCCCCATAATTTGAGAAATCAGGTGGATATTTAGGAGCTCTTTGGACATACACATCTCCTTGAGGCACAAAGGGTTAATACTCCAAATTACATGGATTTATTTTTGGAGTTCATGGTGACATTTGAGTTCGATGGGCTCACCTACCATCATACACCAACCGATATAGCCCACCTAGTTCACTATCTACTGGTGGTATTCCCTTTTTCCTTTACAATGGATGATTTTTCATGAGGGTGTGAATTCTACCCCCATCATACCACCCCACCTCCTATCACAACCCTTACCCACCCCAAGCAATATATCCTAATTTCTTTATGAAGGAGCTTAATGGGCCTGCCCACAGGGACACCCCCACATCATCGAAGATCCCACTCATTATTTCTATTCCCCTTCATTTCCTCCATAGGTGTTTTTTCACCGTTATTGTTTCCCTCTATGAGGATATGGATGTCATGTACAGTCGGGACATGGAGCTCCTTACTTGCATTGTACGTCATTATTACCCTGACCTCCCATGCCTTGCTGCTACTTACATACATTCTATGATACACGGCCATCAGGGAAACATGAATGGAAGATTCTATGCCACCTATATGGAACAACATTTAGGAGTCTATTTTCTATTTCTTTAACAAGACCCCTTGTGCTCCTATAATCATCTCTACTTTTTTATGATTATTCACATGATGATGGTCGAGCGACTGGGGAATGACTATAGTCTAGTGACGAACTCCCCTTCCCTTGAAGGGGAGAAAGATGACCCATATTCTTCTGATTGCATTGATGACATGTATCCACCCTATCAAATCATGGATGTTCCCTCCCCACCCCACTCTTCTTCATCAAGAATTCCTTCCACTTCCTATATACCTTCTTACACTACACCTTCCACTTCCCCACCTCAACTGACACCCTCTTGTGATCTATCCTTCACCCTTCATGTGGCTGAGTTAGAGTGCTTCCAGGATGCTGTGTCTCATACACATGGGGAGCTCATGTAGATGTTTGGGCGTATTCATCTCCACCATAGCCTTTATTTTCCCCCAGTCTCTACATCGGTACCTCCATTCACTCCTCATCCTTATACCACCTAGCCACCAGTGATAGCTCTATCCACTAATTCTTTTTTTCTATCTAATGTTGGACTCACTGCTACTTCCATAGATATGCCTACAAAGCATGTTGTGCTTTCCAATAAGAGTGTTAGGCCCGGGCCTCCAGTATCCACATAGGATGCTTCTCCATAGCTTGCTTCAACTATTGCAGATAATGCCTCATCTAAGGCAACCCAGTGACTAAATTTTGGTTCATCTCTATCAATTATATATATCTTTTTATGCTATTCTTAGGATGTGATGATGTATGTATCTTCATACTTATTTTTTTCTTCCCCCGATAGTCATAGGTCCTCTAGAGCACCCTGGCCATCTCTATTTCAACTACTTCCATATTTTTCCATTAACCACGAGGGGAGTATATTTAATATTTTATTTCCCCTATTACGTTGTATTTAATTCTTCTATTTCTTCTCCTCATATTTCCCCCACAATTTTTAAACATTCTATAATCTTCCGAGGTATTTCACATGGGGGACCATGTGTTGTATTAAGTGTGGGGGAGGGTCTCAGAATACACCAGCCTTTTCCTGGAACTGATTTAGGAGACATCATTAAAGGTTAAAATATTTAAAATTGTGGAATGATTTGGATTCATTATAATTATAAATATACCAAACATAAAATCAGATTGTAAAATTTACGTGCTTATTTCAATTTTCATAATAATTTAATATGATTATTTATATAGTTTGATTCAGGATTTAAAGTCTTGTACTTTTAAATTTATTAGATTGATCATTTTTACTCGCGTTGTGACCAGATTAACAAGATATTTTTACTCATTCTATAGTTTTACTCCACGCCTTCTTGAAATATTATTTCTTATGCCATATTTCTTGAGATATTATTTGGATATTCATTAATACTAGAAGTTTCTAGTTTTTCACTTCAAAAAATGATGAAATTTTGAATAACATTAGAATGATTGGGGTAATGGATTATTTTTTAGCCCTTTTACCTTGAGACCTACACAACATATGATTTTTTTAAAACCCTTAGAATCCATGAACTACCATGATTGGAAGATACATTATAATCTTATTTTCCCTTTCTACCATAATTATTTCTAAATTTTCATGATTATTCAATTAATTTCAAAGTTCGATTTTTGGCTATTCACTGTATATATTTGAGATACCATCCCTTTATATATGGGGGAGTTTATCACTTGTTCACATGGCCAGAATGTGTTTCAAAATAAACAATTCATTGTATTCTCAGTTTTCCCTATTATTAATATATATATATATGTAAAAGAGGAACAATATTCGTTAATTACATATTATTGATTTCTTTGGGCCCATATTATCAAAGGGTATATCATGGTAATGATACACATTGAATGATCCGGATTGGGGCTATATTTTTATTAAGATTTTTTTAAATCATGCATTATTATTTTAGAATTAAAATTCTTTTTCAAGCCTTTGATATTTTTTTCATCATTACCTACAAACCTTTAGCCTCAAAAATATATGAACCTTATTTAATGACCTCATGATTTTTGTGAATTGACTTCTGAAGTGGTGAATGAGAACACTTACAATCATGTGGAAATAGTTTATATACATAAGATTAAGAATAAATCATATTAAATAATCTTGAATGTTGATTGTGGAACTTTTTTCTTAGGTAAATCATAATGTGACATGTTTATTTATGGAAAGATAAAAAAATATGTATGAAAGAGGATAAAAATTATTAATTAAATTATATGTGAGGAATGATTAGAATATCATTGGAATTGACATATGTTTTGTACCATTTAAATCCTATGCTATGCCTATACTATTTACAATAAAATTAGTTGAATTCTTACATTTTTGGAGTACGAATTCTACTAATTTAATGTTGTGATTTTGCTTGAGGAAAGAGAATGGCTAAGTGTTGGTGATTTTGACGTGCTTGATTTGTGTATACTTCTTCGTATATATTAATTAGAATAAAAACATTTTTCACCAAATATCAATCATTTTGTCGATATAATATTTTATATTTGTGATTATGATGATTATATAGTTTTTTCCTTCCAAAGTCTCAAATCGGGAATGGACGGAGTCGATATTCTAATATACACAACATGTACTTATTACACACATTGTGCAATATTTCCACAACACGTATCGGTAGGACTGGATACATGCCCATGTTATTGGCCAACACGTACACACCATGTTCATACCATATATAAGCCATTTGGTCACTTATAGAAGGAGTTGGTGGTCGATGATTGATATTACATGCTATGTAGGGTGGCACTAAACTTGGTGAACCTACACCTATCGGGCATCGCCATGTTCCAAGTCAAGATTGGTTAGGTAGCCCACCCAACAATAGTGTAAATATGGACAAAACATGTTAACTAGAGTACAAACCATGAAATTTATTGTACACGCTGCGTATTCATAATAACAGTAAATTGGAAGGTAATCCCTTCATGTTTAATATGAACTCCTTCTATGTCAGTCTATGGGGGAAAACTCTAGAGATACCCAAGAAGATAGAGAAAGAGAATGAGATAAGAGATAAGAGAAGGTTATTTCTTGCTACCTTCCTAATGACCTATACTCTGAAGCTTTATGATGGTTAATTTCAGTGTCACAAGTATTTTAGTTACTAGCTACGCCATGAGTAGCTAAATACCCTTTGTGTTGGGGTTGCAAACTATTATGGGTTATATATTATCAATTGGTATATTTTACTCATGATATTCATTCTTTTGTCATAATTCTTTAATAATTCTATATATATATCACTACAAATATCATATCAAACCAATAATGGGATTTTTAGGGATCCTATAAGGAATTTGGACTAATAACATCCATGATCATTGGATGTATTTATCATCTCAAAAAGATTTATAATTAAAAAAACATAATATAAAACAAATTCTAGACCATGAAATTGGTTTTTTCTTACATAAAAAATCTTACTAGACCAAGGGGATATCATTATCAAATACCTGAAGATAAGATTTATCCTGAATAACACAAACTCATAAGAAAATTTATTTTAAAAATGATTAAAATCTTTATCCCTGATGCATTCCTCCAATTTTTCATCAAACCATTTTTTTCATTACCTTATATATAATTTGTTAATAAATTGAAATTCAATCACTATGTTATTAAAACACAAAAAATGACACTTAATTTCATCAAAAGTCACTAAATTAATCACAAACATGAATAAAAAACATAATAAATCCCTCTTCATATGGATCTATCCCTTACATGAACTATACATGTTTGGGTATTTTATTTTTGATTGTTGAAAGAAATATTTTGGATAAAATGATTCCAATGTTCAAGATAAATAATAATAGGAAAAGAAAAAAAAGGAAGAATGGTCAAGTTTAAAATATTTGAGATTCTCTGTTATAAGGTGTTGATGTGTCCTTGGTAAACATTAATCTTCATCCTTGTCAGACCAATTAACCTAATCTAGATCTCATAGTAACCAATCAAAAGAAATCAATAGTCAATACTCATATTCCCATTAACTCGTACAATTTAAAAAGAAATTTCTTTTAAAGAAAAATTATTGGGTTCAATTACACTTTTGAAATGGATTTATGATAAAAATAATAGCATCATGAATTTTTTTATAAATATATTGAGGATGGAGCCACAAAAATATACATTATAAAAAAATATAGATTTTTTTAATGAAATTGGATAATTTGAAGGATAATATGAAGAAAAGTTGAAAATAAAGAAGATTAATAAGATGGTGATGAATATTTTGGTTCTATATATAGTAAATTTTCCTTAAGAACCCCTCAAGCATTATCATATTTACTACCTTCAAAATATTTTGAAAATGAAAAGATGGAATGTTATGAGAATAAAATATCCCAATATGAGATTGTCATTGAATCATCATCAATCAATGATAACATTGATCAAAATTATGTGTAGATTAAAATAAATATGATGAAGATGATGATATCATTCAAATTTATATTGGAATTTTTTGATAATGTTGAGAAATTTATTTCAAGGTATGATGAGAAATTGAAACAAAAAAATCAGATTAGACCATCAACTATTTTCTGATATAGATATATCTAATTCTATAAATATTAAATATGATTATAGTTCATGGAGTGCATTATATAATATAGTAATTTCAAATACTTCATGAAAAAATTCCATATTTTCCTTGATTAGAATACAATGTTTATTTGATTCATGAAAATTTGATTCAAAAATCAGAGTCCAGGAATGTGTTTTTAGAATGAGGGATATGGAATGAGTCCAATAATTAAATTCATAATAAAAATATCAAACACATAAAAATTCATGAATAAAAGTCGTGAAATGGTTTCACATTATTGAATCTAGTATGAAGATTCGGGAATAGTCAAATGAAAATCTAATGAAAATGATGAATAGAACCACATATTCTATAAATATCCTATAGAAAAATATAATTAAAATATTAATTATTATAGAGAAATTCATAGAGAGAATTGATGATTAGGTTCAAGAAATCAAATATTCTCATTGGAAGATGAAATTATGCTCATATATATTTTATGTCTCATGTTCTATGATGAAGTAACTATCTAATTAATGAATCGTAATGGGGTTTTGAATTAAAGTCCTTAGATCCTGTAATAGAAATTCCATTCTATGGAATAAGTGGTAGTGAAGTTTTAATAAGAAATAAAATAATTCAAAATGATTAAATTCATTTTCAAAAATTTATGAATAATGATAATAAATTTATTTGAGCTATTATTGTATTTGTTTTTTGTAAACTTCTTTTTTCAATGAATGAAATTTTTGTCCCATTACAATTTATTTGAATGTTTTCCAATTACTATTTGTTTAATATTCGTTCACTTTTTTTGGATGATTATGAAAATAAGAATATTTCATCATGTATATTGATTCTAACCCTTTTTAGGAATCTCAATATCATTCACCTTTCCTTTTTTGAAAGTCGTGTAGGGGAGAAGCCTTTAATCAAGGGGAGATATCATAGATTAAAGGGGATAAATACTCATTCATGGAAATTTTTTTATTATGTTATTGAATATAATCCTTAGGTGGAGTTATTATCATATTAGATAGTTATTCGTATAAATAATCTTATTTGGATAACCTATAAAACAATAATGGAGATAAGGAATAATGTTTAATTATGAATAAAAAATACATAAAAAGTAAACACATTGTATGATTTTTAAATTTATTTTCTATTTAATTATTTTGTTTATACTTTCCACGAAGGGTGAGACTATTATTCCAAAATCTATACAAATTAAATTTCCATTTTTTAAAAAAAATTAGAAACAAAATCTTTTATAATTGAAAAAATCTCATTATGTTAAAACCACTTTTAATATTTTTTTGAAAACAGATATTCTTTACCATAAATAGAATTAGTTATAATTTATTCATAGATTTAGACAAACATTATTAATTATAAATATGTTAATTAGTATCGATCCATGAAATATTGGATTCACCTTATCAGAACTGATAAAAAATTATATATTATCTTTTGTAATCACAATTTTTTTAATCAGACTGATACTGAAAATAAAAACTTATGAGTTACACTCATAAATATTTTCTAAACTATATATGTTAAAAAATCCATCAGATTCATGATGTTGAAATTCTAAGTATGGAAAAAAAATATCTATCATATTGGAACATATTTTACACTTTGATTGTTTTATAAAATATGACATTTATCTTTCTGTTATTCCTGGAATATTTGATCATTCAAATATTAGGTGTTGAAGCCCATGCGACAAACTCAGAGAAAATATAAATATTGTTGAACAAATATGTACATCAGCATTTTTCCCATAAATAACCATTTTTATACAAATAATTATATTATATTTGAGATTATGGTTGATGTGAATGTTATATTGCGTGTTGGTGATTTTGATTCTTTTCCTCAAATTGTTGTTGTGTGACAGGTTTGAATTTATTTTAAAGTATTAAAAACATGTTCATATACTTTTAAATTGGGTGGAGGATATTTTTTCTAAAATAATCCTCATCACGGTTGTTTTCTAAAGAAATTATTAAAAATGTTTGTGTTTCAAATCATTATTTAAAATTGATGGATTTTGGAGTTAGCAAGATAGAGAATATGCACTTCATAATGATCGAGGGTTTGTGGGGATACCGATATTGAGATGATCTATTAAATTGAGTGCCACTAAGGTTAGGTTGTCATGGAAGTCTGACATCATATTGATGTATTTCTATATTGAGGATAGACATGCTTTCATATAAGTATAGAACCATAGATACCTTTATCCACAGTTTCTGGGTACCATACTCTTATAGTTTAAATAAATCTATTATTTTAAGTATCATTATGATATTATTTTTGTTTCTATTATTCCACTTCATTTAGATGTGTTTTATTCTGTTTTGAAAATTTGTTTTTTATCATATGAGATCTAAATACGAATAACAATATTAGTTGACAATGTTATTAGGGAATCTTTTTTAATTATGATTATTTTATTCTAATTCAAAATAATCTGATTTGAGTGAAACCATTCTTATTATGATCAATATAAAATGACTAAATGTAACCATCTTGAATATGATCCATATATTATTATATAATTTTATTAATTGTGATTGCTATTTTTTTTCTAGTATACATAAATCAATCATGATTATGGTACATTGGTAATCAAACCGTGTTCCTAGTTTTAATGTAATGTTTTTGTTAAAATATGGTTGCATATTTATTTAGTTTATTTATTTTCAACTATTTTTTAAAAGTAAAATTCTCCCCTATCTTGTAATAATTGCATAATGAACATATATTTTGATCATAATAAGTAAAATTTTGATATAATTATTTAATAGTACTCTCCCTAAACATTATGAATGTGTTACCGATATTCCACTTAAATCATAGAATACAAATTCTAAAATGGATTTGGTGATCTTATATTACATATTATACATTAGATAGATATAATAAATCAATGATGGTTTAAATCCCATAAAAGTATTTCTTCCGAAAATTGTTTATTTTAATGATAAAAAAAATTAGTTTTTGAAAAAAATATTTAATGATTATTTCAATTCTATCCACACATAAGACAACTCGACACTCTATGTGGTAAAATACACAAATTCGAGTCCAATGATCAAATATTAAAAAACAAATTAGTTATATTTTTGAAACACATTTTCATATATATTCTCTCATAATGGATACATTCGAATGTGAGAATTTCAGAAATAATTATATGTAATGTAAATTAGGGTCAAATGACTTTGCATGATAATCCATAATCCAAAATATAAATATAATAGTAAATCCTCTAATTTCAGGATCCTTCAATAAAAACATTATAATTTTATAACATACCTTACAAGTTCATCATTATTATCGTCTAATCGCAACCATTATATTTCCTTCGATAACCCTATAATTATGATAGTGGAAAACAACAACCAGATATGGTCTGGTAATTTATATTGTGTATACTATACTATCAGAATAAAATGGAAATAAAAGAAAAATAATATAAATATCCATAATAGACATAACATCGTAGTGAAAAAAGACATTTCAAAAGATGGAATACAATAAAATGATAATTATTTATTATGTTAAAAAAATGAAACTCATGCAAACTATATAGTAACTCAAAACAATAGGAGAAACCCATTGGATCGTCCCAATATAGTTCATGAGTAAAATAAGTCAATAAAAATTTTGGGAGGAACCCATATCCCTCATCAGTATCTCTATGTTACTTCCTCCAAATCCCTATCATGATCCCTATCTAGATCATCCAAACTAGGGTCAAAATCTTTAAAATGATTCAAAATACATGGTTTTTAGATATCATATATTTTATTCACATGGTATTAAGTTAAATTTCAATAATTGGCCACCAATGGTTCTAATGATAATAAAAAATATATATATATTTACATATCTATGACTAAATATGAAAGAATTAAATAATGTAATTCATTACACTTACTCAACCATGGGGTACTCAGTAATCAACCCTTATAGTCAAATCAATCCAACTTTAAACAATGATAGAATGGTATAATTTTACAATAGTTATTCCACATTAATATAGTAGGACCACTATATAATAAATTCTCTTCTAATGAGAGAAATAACATGAAATCTCGTTATAGTGTATGAAAATGAATAGCTTTTGAATATTAGGTTAGAATTTAACCCAATATACCAATGGTGGGAAATATGTTATCAACCATCCCAATGGTGAATATAATATCTATTTCTGAATAAATTATCATTTCATATAATCTTTGAATTCTATCGTAACTTTTCCATGGTGAAAGTAGTATCACCTCTGTGGAATGGTGTATCTTTAGTGATCAATAAGGAAATAGTGAATGTGTTATCAGAAATACTGAATGTGAATAATTTATTACCCATTGATGGTGAATAAAACATAATCAATCTCAATAAAAGGAATGATTAATGTGTTATCACATTTCATATGGCTGAACAAAATATCACATGTCATCAATGAACTATGAATCACTATTACCAACAATGTAATAGTGTATGAGTTATCATAAATCATTTGATTGAATTGAATATACCCTGTAAATAGTTAATATAATTAAAATAATATTAGAATATATAGTGTTTCATGTTACTCATAGTCTTAATGAAGGAAAAAATATCTTCTTATTAAGATTAATGTCGTATCAACATTATCACAAAATGAAATAGTGAATGGGTTATTACCAATATTATGGAAAAATAAAATATCTACAGTTGATTGTGAGATGCATATATCATAGATAAAATAAAATTAATTTGTGAGTTTTATTAAACCAATACTAAGAGAGATTGGAATACCATCACTTGATAGTTAATGAAATATCTCTAGAAATATTTAAGAAAGAACTCTCTTTAATTAACTGGACTACCATAGTAACAAAAAATATATTCATAGCGATCCACTAGAAAACCCTGAATTGGTTTACCATTTAAATAATAATTTTTTTGGAATTAGGGTTCAATATTATAATCCTAATAATTATCACTATGATTGGAATCTCCGGTCAATAACCATAGTACAATACTGTTTCTTAGTAAACCTCATGTGTAACACATCTATATATAAAGTGTTCGTTCGCCTTTGATAATGTTAGTGAAAACACCACATATGTAATTAGACATAAATCACCTAGATTGGATTGAACATCCAAATATCATACCATTAATATTATATATAACACATAATTTGTTTCTTATAAAAATAGTGTCATGAGAATAATGTAAACCATTTATAGGATAATGAAATTATACTCTCTCCTTGGTAGGACCTCAATTAGAAATCAATTATACCTCTATTGATCTATTCCATTAGTAAATTAACATAACCTTATTCCCCATCACCCTGTGATCTACCTAGAATTATTATGACTAGCATTGGGAAAATATTTAGACCCATGCCATGTAATAACCATTGGGTAGTTAGGTCAATTATCATTCCTTGGTGGATCCCATTTCATAGTGGAACATGACCATTAAATTCCTCTCTCAAAATTCAATGATCAATTAAATAAGAAACTACTATTTAATAAATAGGGAAATTATGATTACTCCTGAAGTGAAAAAACAATACTCACTGTTATACCCTCTCTCATTTGATGCATAAAACTCTATCATGGTAGCAGTCCTTAGGGCATAATCTCCATAGCTAGAATATGAATGTTAGAAACACTATGTACAATTTACATCATTCAAAATCAGACTATATTGATAGATTCATAACATCTATTTGATATTAAATAGATTAACAAAATCTTATATCCTAAATATTATCCAATTAGATCTTAATTCTCTCACATAAAAGACACGAAACCATACAGTTCTACATTTGGTCATGAAAACACAGTTACCCCCACAGTTCTACATTAGATCATACACATCGCCTTATCGCCACTAGAATATGACATGAAATAGATATATATAAATATATATATAAACATGTATAAAATTAATAAAATTATGGACCACTTACTTCACAGTGGACTCATCTTCTTTTACCAAAGTCCACTAGATCCTCAACTGATCCTTCTTCAATCACTCTCCATGCACTGAAGTCTCTATCTATATTAAGAACATAAATAAATAAATTTTAAAATATATTAGTAATAATTACATAATTAATCAATTTTAGAATTAGTATGTGAAACATATCAAGTGAAATACAATTTAAAAATCTCATGAAATGTAAAGCATAAATTTCATAGTTGACACCAAATACCTTTATGAAAAAAAACCGAAATTTCATCCTCTAATTCATTAAAAATTTTAATCTCAATTTCATAAAAATGTATATATATTAAATATATAACTCACCTCTATATAAATTGATGTATCCATAACCATTATAAATTAATTGTAACCCTTTAGAATTATCATATGAAGTACCACTCATTATTATAAAATTTCATCATGCTATGGATGAATCATTCTAAAATATAAAATTTAATACCAATGTATAATGTAAAAATAAGAAAAATAAGATTATAATTAAATAGGGTAAAAGAAAAAAATAATATATGAAATAAATATACCCAATTATAAAAAAAGTAAATGTGATCAAGGAAGGGATATATTGAAGTGTAATTATTTAGGCTCCCTTTTCATGGAAATATGGGTTGAAGGACTCCAAAAGGAGTGAATTGATTAAAAATAGAACATCAATGATTACCTATATCCTTCTAAATAAAGTATGAGTATACCTACTAGGTACCTTATAATATCATATTTGGTACTAGGTTGGTACTGAAAAAATCATTTATCTTTTGGACCCTCTAGGTGTTCTCTTTACACTACCACTAGGTACCCAATGGTGTTTGATATTTTTTTTGCGTAATATTATAATATAATGTGTAAATGGTAAAACCCTCCTATGTATCGGAATTTATATGATACCCTTGGTAGAAATATATCTAATACACCCCAAAACCCACAAAAAAATATCTACGAAAACTAATATATAATTTTCATTATCACAAGGAAATTTATTATATTCAACCATTCATAGAATCTAAAATTAATTGTATTTATAATTAAGGTACATATTAAATCATTAAAATATGGTATACCATAATATTTTAGTCAAACCCTATATTGTAAAACTATTCTTAACTTATAAAACCCTTATTAATATATTTTATCGTCTAGGGGATTACATAGGTTGTTGGGTATGATAAATTGCATAATAATGGGATGGATAACATGAAAAATGGATATATGATTAGTTGTTGTATTATCATAATATTCATTAGTAATTCATAAGTCGCAATTTAAACATTTATATTTTGTGGAGGTTATGTAGTTCTAGAATTTAAAAACAATGTTAAATAATGATTTCCACTATTTTTCTGATGATTTTAAAAATAATCCCTAAGTAATCTATTTTACATGATTTTTAACATAAACTATCTAATAAATAATATTTAGCATTATTTTATTTTAAAAAGTACTAATATTTTTTATTAAAAACCCTCCCTCCATATACCCTCAAATCATCCTTGACACCCCAATAACCTCATCTTTGTCCTAGACACCCCCTTTGAGCATGTCACTCTAAGTGTATTATTTAATCGTCCTCCATCTCTAGACTCAACTCCTCCAACACGTCCCTCTCTATGACAGAAATCAACCCATGAACTAGGTATACTATGATACATATGCCACCAATGTTTTGTAATGCCCTCCTATGAGCCTTAACCAACATTCCATCAATTCCCCTTGTTATGCTCCACTATCAGTTTCTAGTTTTTTCCCAAATGATATTTTTTATAATTTCTTCCACTCATAATTTTTTTAAGAAAATTGATTATTTTTTATATTATTTATGTTAATTATTTTTATTTCTATCAAACATATTTCTTATAATTCTATTTTTCATGGTATAAAATTTTCTGCTATATTATATTAGATAAATTTATTAAATATCTCGGATTTTAATTAATAATATATAATAATCATTTAAAACAAATAATTATTGTATATAAAATCAATACTATACCTGAAAATAAAGAATGAAATTTTCTTTGTTTCCATTATCAGTAACCAATGATGTTTCTCAATCATAAATAAACTATGCAGTTAGGTTCCTTAATACGTAATAATAATTTATTGTATCTAAAATATACAAATTATTTTCTCGTTCACTGAATTATAATGCCCCATCACGGATTACCCTTCCCATTCTCCGAGGATTCCATGTGACCTCATATGTGATTTCCTATACTCATGTGGCTACTGAATAGGGGATGGTGTTTAAGAGGCTTTCCGGGTATATTTTTTCCCAGAAATAGATGTCTTCCAAAGTGACAAATATAAAAAATTAAATAAACATAAAGATAATCAATACAATATCACATTATAATAGCTATAAAATAATATCCTCCTATATTATAATTAATGACAGAAAATATCAAATACCACCAGTCATGAGAGATTATGATATATGGTAGATCAATATCTATGAAAAAAGAAATATAAATAAAAAAGGAATCTCTCCATAATTATCTCTATGTAGGTCTTCATATCATTTTGACTAACTGGCTACACATCTACAACTTCTATAAGAAGTTCCCTTTCAATTATATGAAATCATAGATAATAAAAACAACACACATTGATATTTCCGTGTCAAGTATGAGTATAAAGCCAATAGAACACAATTAATACAATGCTACCACTTTTGATATATATTTATACTAGCTTATTTTATGAATTAAAATAAAACAATAATTAAAATACAATCTTCTAGATAATTATTGACAATCCTAGGTAATATGAACCATTATCCCATCAGCTTTGGCTATATTTTTGTAGATAGGCCATGTCAATTAAGAAAAATAATCTAAACATGGTCACCCTATACATCCCATGAATCAACAATCTCAATGTTTTATATCCATAATATAATCTTAAAATGTGTATAAGAAAATCCCATGGATCAACCATATCTTCGGTGGATGGGAACAATGTAATAATAAAAAATTTCACAACTCGATCCACAACTCAATCATCTCATAGATTGATTAGAACAATATAATTAGAAATCATTTCACAATTCATACCACTACTCAACCATCTCACTAATGAATAAAAATAATATATTTATTACAATTTTGAAAGTTAACCCCATTAATCCAAAAGAAGTGTTCTTATTCAGTTACATATTTACCCACATGATAACCAACTCACATTGCCTAATTTTCACATGGATACACACACATTGACATTAATATCAAATTATACAAAAATTGTTATCCTAGTGATACCCAAACATCAAAATTCTAATCAAATTACAATAGCAGTTCATGAATTCATACACATGTTTCCAAAAATTTATCAAATCATATAGTATAACTCTTTTATGGTTACACATGCACCCTCATGAAAATAAAATCACGTAGTAGTGTTCCCAAAATAATAAAAATTCTCCCATATTCATTTAATGTGATACATATTAATATAAAATCAATTACATAAAAGGTAATCCCACATTATTTCCAATGAAGATGAATCATCAAGAATTGGTAATTGACTTCAAATCAATAACCCTATTTCTTGGAATATATACAAAGATCATCACACTATGATTATAAATTTGAAAAAACAATGTAATAAGAGATATATTTCACACATGAGAATATAAATACTAATCAGGGTACATTATAATGATGGATTCCATGATCTATTAAATAATGAGGCTAGAAGAGCACATAGAATCCAAAATACCCAAAATCACAAAAGGATGGCATGCTAATGAAATAAGGTGTTCAGGGATAAAAATATTTAAAACACCTAAAACACATAATGGGATATATTCATGATGTGAAACACAATTTAACACCATGATATTTCTACCATCATCCCTCAATACCTATAGCCTGAAAATTCATTTTGGAAATTAGGTTTTCACACAATGAATTACTTAATAAAGCTTCCCAATAGAAAATAGTCTATAATTTTCTTCTAGAATGTACCCCTAGATGACCATTCTATCTCAAAGAAGATAAATTACATTATATTAATATTTTTTTGAAAATAAAACTATGATATAATGTGCCAATAAAATAATATGGTATTATAAACTCCCTCTGTAACATTTTCTCATCCATGTTAATTGATTATAGGGGTGTCTCTATAAAAATAAAACCACTATAAAAGAACATATAACTCTCAGAAAATATCTTTTATCATGGATATCCACATAAATAAAATCATTTTAATTTGAGTTTATAAATTTTATTATATCACCATTATCAATATAATACATAACACACACATAAAACATTAAAAATGAACTTTCCTTTAACACATAGTTCTTCTTAAATGCACCCACATAGGGTACCTATTACCCCAATGAGCATTGAAATTAAAATTACTAGACTCTTGATCATTATTGACCAAAAATATATATGTATATTATGATTATTCATATGATTAAACCACTATATCATCATTAAAAAGGGTTCAACGAATGAAGAATAACATATATTTTTCCACCTAATGATAGGTTACCTAATGAGACAACATTTCTCCATGGGTTTGTGTCAAATGTTCAGACATGTTTAGCTCTAATTGATAAACCCACATGGTATCTATCATACATTAATAGAACTCATCCTCTTACACACTTATAAATTCCCAACCTGACTCCACTTATTGGTTAGATTCAACTATATGGAACTCCTGGAATGCAGACAGTGATTACCATTCCTATAAATCAATAGATATGATTCCATATCATATCCAGATGTAGACGGACACTCACGAGAACCACAGTTCTTTTTGGAACTGGATCACCTATTAATAGAATTTACAAAAAGCATCCCCAAAACATCAAGCACCATGACATGTTGGTCATTTTCTCATTTCCTCATAGAAGCCTCACCCCACACATCAATTATTCATTATTTCCTGAATGTCAATTTTAAATTCCTAAAAAACACATTATAAAGGAATTGCAATATGCAATATTGCTGCCCCCAACCATGCCCCAGCTAGACTCACTGGATTCTTTTCCCTCCACCACAAATCTATAATCCATGAAATATTATTCCGAATTATAATACAAGAACCAACCCACTATAAAACATTAACAACATAAACATTGATGATAATGTTTTCACTTTTTGCATAAGGGCTACCATCAACATGAATTCCTTCCATTGTTGGAACAATCTTACTAGCACATTTTCATACACCATACTAATTAGGTTTATCATTCATGATGGTTTAACCATAAAATATATTGGAATATCAAACCCATTGACATTATCCCATGATTATAAACACAAGTATGAAAAGAATAATGTCCTATCAAACACTATTCAATTGGAAAATCAAAAATTATTAACACTAATCAACAATATTATCCAAATCATAAGGCTTAAAATCATCTTAAATTTGTATAAATTGAATGACCACTTCAATTCAAAATTTCAAACCTTAATTTTCAATATAGTTTCAATTTTACAAAACACTAAACCCAGATAAGAAAAAAAAATCCATATCATCATTTGATCCAATTTTTGAAAACACTTTCATATTAACCCATCATCAACTGGTGATACACTACAACATAGAGTCCATACATTCTATCTTTTAACAACATCTAAATTTTCTATCATTCCATCGATTCATTTCTCTCAAACATATATTTATTAATGGACACATTTGAAATATCACACCCCTACAAGAACATGTTATAAATATCAAAAAAAAAATAAACAAAACAATATTACTCTTCACTATGTGAACTCACCTGGAAGTGGTTTAGTGATCGACAACATTTATTCTCCATGATTATTTCATTAAGACATTTCCCATCATATAAATTGATTATGGAACATATCTCTTCATATGAAATTACAATTTATCATTGAACATGAAATAAAATTAATCACCTAAAATGAATTTAATAACGACCCTTTGGAATTATCCAAGGCTCTTGAACATTGAAATTTATGGACTCAAATTTTTTTTAATATTCATATGAAATCTCCAAATGGATTATCCGGCCTCGAAAACCTCACAAATCATGTTTTGTATACAATTATAAGGAACAACCTATGATAGAATGTCACAATAAATCGTGATTTCAGTTTATATGTCAATACATTATGATAAAACATCAAAAATACATTCATAAATATTTATCTGAACTATAATAGATAGGAGGGTTTACATTCTTATTCAAAAAAATAATTAAATGTCACTTATGGCAATTCATGAATTTTTTATAGCAGTTGCACCATAGCTACTGGCCAGACCTTCTTTTTCAGACTCACCTCTAAGATTCATCCAAGTCCATGAAACAATAAAAAATCTTTTTGTTATATCAAAGGGGTAAACGACCAATCAATACCATATTCTTGGTCTGATAACAACCAATAATTTACACTAATGTTCATAAAAGCATATGTATCAAACTTCCTCACACCAATAACTATGTCAATCCACTCACGTGTTGCTAATTTAATAGACAAAAATAAACTCACATTCTTCGTTGGTCATGTAAATACCTAAAATTATACTAATCAATACAAAAAAATAAGTGAAACCATCTACTATATTGAACATATCTGAATCCTTGAACATAGAGCCACATTTCAATAATATAGGTTGATAAATCATCTAGATCCACTAAACAGTGTTATATGGTGTCATCAAAAACTCATCAAACTCATGGGTATATACAACATACCAACACCCCAATATAATAAAAATGATAGGGTCAACATATATCTCAAGAGAAAAAGAACCATATTTACTCAAAACCCACCCTAATACAGTTGAATTGAGATAGAGAAATACAGTCATCACATTGAATAATTATAAGCCAACATTCCCCTTTTATAGGGTCCATAAATAACTATTTCTCTAATCTAGATTGACAGGCCTGAGATGGGGGGATTCCACCTGGATTCATGTGTGCCTTTATTTTGAATTTATCTTACATCTACCAATATGGTTATAAGTGGAAAAATAACGAGACTATTCCCATAGTAACATATGACCAAAAAATAATGAAAAAATATAAGAAATAGATTACAATAATAAATATCAGATGATCAAATAGTATAAGTAGTAAAAAAATAACAAACCATGAAACATTAAATGATATACAATATTTAGTAACAAATTTTAATATATATACCCATATTTAGTAGAACAATGAATAATAAAAAAAGAAAAATAAATAAAAAGGAATGCATATAGCAATATCCCATTGCCTGGCCCTCCATCACCTCCTCTAACCGTCATCACTGGTATAACTTCCCTAAGAAGATCCCTTAGCCTAATTCTAAATCCAAGACCATAAGAACTAAATGTGTACATAGATTCCCATGAATGGTGTGAGTATAAACCAAGTAGAACACAGCCCACATGAAATTCACATAGGTATAACATATTTATATAATTTTTATGGAATTATTGAAAATAAAAAAACAAATAAACATACTAATTACTTTTTCATCATGTTTCAACAAGGATTTTAAGAAATGTGGTCTCACATGATTCTACTCTATATATAAAGATGAGTAATAATGTTCTAGTAAAATAATAAATGAATTTCACACAATACATACACTAATTAAACCATCACACCAATGGATAAACACAATATAATTACAAAAATTGTAGACATATAATCTATTGAATCAACCATATCACTAAGGGATACACACCAATTTATCAAAATAATTTTCAAAAACCATTACATGAATCAACCATATCACTAATGAATAGCAGCAATATAATAGGAAATATTTTCAATTTTCAACCTGTGAATCAACAATCTCACTAATGGATAACATCAATTTAGTTAGAAAAATATTCCAAATTCGTCCGACCAAGTTAGATGTAGAGTTCTCACAAGGCCAAAGACACATCAACATGCAAATCAAGTAACAAATTATAATTACCATAGGGTTACACACACATACACATGTTGGTCAATTTTTACAATAGAGTTATCACAGGGCTACACATACATCAAAATGTTGATCAAATAAAACAGTTGAGTTATTATAGGGCTACACATGCACCCACATTCAACTCACATTATGTAATATAATTCTAATAAGGATAAAAACACAAAACATATATTTCAAACCATGTTGTTGGGTTATCAAAGAGATTAACCCGAACCCACAATCTTATCAAGTCTTAAATAATTATATAAATGTCATGACATGATAATGATATCTATCCCAATCATAGCAATGGAAAATACACAAGAATATTCACCACGTTCATTAATGATGCACTGATTTCAATAAATCAACCAAAAAATTATATTTTTTTGGATTTGAAGAGGGAAAATCCAAAATAACACAATTTCAATAGATCTAGAGAATTCATGGGGTTATACTTACTATGAGGCATCTATCTTCATTTACGATATTTTGATCTGGTATGAAAAGTGGTAAAGGGATATCCTAGAATCCAAAATCAAAAATTCATGTGTCGAAGTGGATTACCTAAATTTAGGGGATCCATTATGTGTTTACCTAATTTAAAAAACCCAAAATATTTTATGAGATTAAATAATGGTGTTAAACACACATTGACATCATCAATGTTTGAGAATCACAGCTGACAACACTAGCCTAAAAATTAATGGGGTGAAACACTATTTCATGTTGTGGATGACTTCATAATATTTCCAAAAGGTAATAAGTCTAGAACATTCCTCCAAAACACACTACCAAAATACCCTAACACATTCATCAACCTGAAACCCCATTGATAGACATGTCTATGTCAAGAAAATATTGTCATATCATGCCTTGAGAAGTGACGAGATTTATATTAATAACCTTTTTGTTCTCGTGAAACATCTATTACGTGTTTACAAAAAATGTCCATGTATGGTTATATATAATTTAATCAATGAGATACCTTTAAACACCAAAAAATCCCCAAAATATATATTTTTTGTATTTTAAGGGCTTATAATATTTAAGTGGATTAAATTTTAATAGGTATGGTAGGTTATGTATTATATTATAAAAATTTTAGGCATGTGTTTCCACTAAAACATCATTACGAACTGTTACTTACTATAGAATAAATTAATTATATGAAATTTATTGTGTTATTTAAATTAATAATGATAAATATTAATTACATTACTTAATTTAAGGGTTGATAAACATGGATCATTCATATTTCTATTATAATATATTTTAATCTTTATTAAATCGAAAATGAACCTTATTTGAACCATGTTATATTATAATCATTGCATAAGAAATGTTTTTATGAAAGAAACATTTTTAACTCTAATTTACTACCCTTGATTACTATTATTGTTTCTAATTGTAAGTATTTATCTAGTTGAAAATTATAAAATAATTTAATGATAGAAAAACAGTTGAAGATGGTTCTATTGGATTTATTAATTTTTTCATTATTTGATGTATTTTTTCTAGATATCATTGATTTATTGCCATGATTATTACCCTTTTATTGTTATTTTGATTTCTGTTTTTAAAATTATTACAATTAAACAGTGTTTATATTCATGGATTCATTGTATGGGTGTTGAATAATGGGTTCTCAAGATATTTTAACAAAAATACATTATTTTATTCATATATGTTTAAAAAAAATAATTTTTATTTGAATGATTATGTAATCATTATCTTTTCGATAAAATATGGAATATATTTACCTAGAACACATCTACGTATGTCATTTGGTTAGAAAGAATTTTTTTATTTTATGAATTAAAATACATTTTTGTATGGAAAATAAATTTCCATCAACAAAGTATAAATTAAACCAATAATTGAAGGTATTTGATGTATTTACCCATTTGATATTCAAAAATATAAATTTTTTATAAGAATGATGGAATTATCACATTGAATAAAATTATATTGAAATTTTATCAATTAATGTTTATCATTATAAAAAATATGTTAATTACTCGATGGTGGTTAATGAAATTGAGAACATGAAATATGATTCATTGAATATACTAGAGAAACAACATCAATAGTTTAATACTTCCATTTGTACATATCATTTGGATATAAATACTAAAAATAAATCTATAACTTTAGGAAAAACTGATCAACATAAAAACATATTATTGGAAGATATTTTAAATACTAAATTAATGGAAAACATAACAAATAATAAAACATAATTTTCTATGTTATTCCTACATGTAAATTGATAATTACATGGAGAATAATCTATGTATTCAAAAAATTATTCTATGTAGATTATTTATTATATCAAGTTCCTATGTTTAATTATAAATACATAACAACCCTGACATTTGAATTTATGTATTTTGGATTACCCAAATATGATATTATGGAAAAATTTATCCAATTAAAATAGTTATAAAAAATATTTTACTCAATTATATAAAGATACATGCATATCCCAGTTATATTATGTTATTTGGTGGAGAATATTATAATAGATAAGAGGGAAAAATATGTTTAACTTCAAGGAGGATGTTAAAAAATAGTGATGTTATTCTAAATTAATGTATTACAATGTTAAAATTGAATAATAAAACTATACTAACATTTCTATGTATCCTTACCTTAAAACCCAGATTATAGAGATTGTTAATGTCATTTGAAACCAATGAATGGATGAGGTGGTTTCAATTGGAAAATAATAATGTTGAGGTCATTTGGTATACAAGAAATTTAAAAGTATGAAATAACATTAATTAATTATATTCTAATATCTCTTTTGATAAAATAAATGTGTATATTGGATTAGAAAATGATTGATTCAATCATATATTGATTTTATATTATAATTAACATATATGAATAGTTATTCTTACCTTATACAATTTACATCCCTTGATATTCTTGAAAATTAAATGATTCCTCATATCGATCTAAATTCCTAGGAATCAATTATATAAAATTTATAGTTAGTTATATCTTAATTGTTTTATATAAAAAATTTTGGAGTTATGAATAATGGATAAAAATTATTAATTTATCTAAAAAATATTCCAATTTATAATAACATGATTATGGAAAATTATTTAATTACATGTCAAATAAAACTGTTTCTATATTTACAACACAAAATTGTATGGGTTCATTAGTTTTTAACAATCAATTTGATCCTCCAAGGATATGTTATAAGAAAATATTGTGTTTAAGGTTTCTTCATTTCTTCCCATACACATCTAATTGATTTATGTATTACAAGTCACAATTCAAGGGAAAAAATATCTAAGGTATTATCCAATGTAATTATTTTGATCAGAGACTATTGAATATTTATTAACACTCATTATAATGATTAGAAAAAAATAATTAGTTTATTGAAGGTATTAAATGACTTAAAAATTCATCAAATACACGTGGAACACAATAATATAGAAAAATTTAATTTTTTTTCTTCATTATTTGGTATTTAATATTTTATGTCATAATTTTGATGCTCTAAAAATTAAGAAGAATGTGTGTGAAATTTTCCACTACAAAAAATAATAATGATCAATGGAAATATAAGGATCATCCAAATTAATGTTGAGACATAGAAGAACTATATATCATGTATGATCTACTGGTAAATATAATGGGAATTATCAGACTACAATTTTTTACTGAAAATCCTCAAAACGATGATTATAATCAATCATTAAAAAATGTGAAAGAGATTAATTTAAATTTATGTAACATATCCTGATCTGTTTATTTAATACATAAAAAATTAAATAGATCAAAAATTTTGGAATCACATTTAGTTGATTCAATGGTGATCAAGTGTAGTCTCTCAAGAGATGTTGATATATGGTTTCATCATCAAATGACTTTTTTCGGTAGGGATTTCATATCATGTGATTTTGAATGAGATTATCCACTTCTTACTATTTATGATTTAGATGGTTAAAATATTTCTAGGCTCCATAATTTTTTGTATTATAAAGGGATAAGGTAAATATCTCATCAAATTAGATTCTTCGTAAACAAATAACAATTCTGATGTCCATTTTTAAGTGATTGTTGTATAAAAAAGGTTTAGGTATCTCATACTATCATTATTTTCTTGTCTTCGTGTTAGGGGAATAATTAAATGGGTATTACTAAATAACAAACTTGATCCGTTGAGGCATTTTATTTTTTTATAGAGTAATTTAGAGAAATTATTTATTTAAAAAACATATATCTATTAATAGGGTGAATTTATTTGTTTTTAAAGAAATGAAAAATTGGAAACAATATCATGATATAAAATTATTTATATTTATGTGATCAGATATTCAATATCATAAGACCATTAATGATTGATTATTATTGGTGAAAAGAAACAATAAATTAAAAACTCGATAAAAGAATGTAAATAACTTGAAAATACATTTGTGTATGTTGGCCTTGCCAAACCAACAGACAGTGTTGAAATTTATCATGTGGAGTTAGCATCGTCATCTCCATGACAGACTCATGCACAAAACATGCATAAAGAATTCAAGAGTGGAAAAAAGAAAAAGAAAATATTTAAATAGAATTATTTTTATACCAAATACTTATTATGGTAATAGATGTAAACATAAAAAAACTCTGATTTTTGAAAGGG
This sequence comes from Viscum album, assembly GCA_963277665.1. NCBI lineage: Eukaryota > Viridiplantae > Streptophyta > Magnoliopsida > Santalales > Viscaceae > Viscum > Viscum album. The sequence continues at coordinate 1,097,008,075 of OY728145.1, read as the reverse complement.
TCATACAGATCTAATTCCCAATTGAAGACTCCACTGAGTCTCTATCGGAAAATATGTCTAGTTGTAAGATAATGGAACTTTGAGAACTATGGAATATGATGAATTAATTGATATATTATTTTTCATCCATTATCTCACGATTTCCAGAAAACTAGGGTTATTTCTCTACTCAATGCATTAAGAACATTATATAGACAATTAAAAAATGAAATGAATACATATATGATTGAATTAATCTAGAGTGGTTAGTAATTTAATTTCATGAGGCATCATGTGCAGATAATAGTGGTTTTGGGATGAACATTATGTGTAAGAACATGATGAAAAAAGAAGTTTTAGTAACCTTGAGTAGTGTAGCCAGAAGGTGAACATAGAGACATCACATTAAAATTACAAAAAAAATTCGCAGATTAATCTAGAGAAAGGAAATCAAAATTGGAATCTTTTATGCATGTTTAATATATTATGATAAATGGGGTAGGTTCAATACTCTAATAAGGAATATCAATCCAAATAACAGTAGTTTAGTAAAGATAATAAACCGATAATTAAAATTATATTGTATAAAGTAGCATGAATCTCATGTAATATATATATATTTCATAATTAAATTAATATTTTTTATTGAAATATAACAGAAAAAGGAAATGTAAATAATAAAAAATCTATTCCATATCATTTAAATTATTCAAATTACTTATTGAGTTCTTGCAACTGCCATCATTGAACTAGGACAAGGTTAATAATATCTAACAAAGGAGTAAATTTATATAGGTGGTGCAGCTTTAGTAAAAATATAATTTTATTATACCTGATGTATAACTTAGTGATGCATATTGTTCTAGATTAAATAATATCACTAATATGTGAATATTAATTTCAATATGATTCAATCTACTAGAGAGAACAATGTTCTTAGACATGTTTTAAGTAGATGGACAATCACAATGTATGACTACACACAGAGAAGATATATAAAACTCATGAATAATAACATTAAAAAAATAGATTCATCAATCCATTCAGTCAAATTGATATAATTAGGCATAATGGTGGATATAGTAACTTCTTATTAAATGAGGCATTTTGATGAAATAAAACATCCATACCATGAACATTCAGGATCCAGAGAATCTGGTTCCCCTAAATTTTATTAATTAAAAGGTAAGAGAAATCAAATATTAGAAGGGGTTTTCCAAAAATAGAAATGCAATAATCCCAGTATATCTGCCTCCACCATTGGATCACTAAAAATAAGGGCTCTTAAAGAAATTATAGTGACCATCTCCATGTTCTCCCAATTTGATAATGTATATGACAATTGATTTTATTCTTTTTAGTTATGTATGACAATGACTTTAATTATCTTTTCTTAATTGATACACTCAATGTAATAAGGAAAAATATTCCATGGAACTTTCATTGTTCTATCTTTTATTTCCCTCACTATATTTATAGATTAATATCCCATCCATAGTTGGATCTAATTCATCTGTAAAGAAAATTAATAGATTTTCTCATCACAAACAATTAAAATTCATTACAATTAGTGGATTTATGAGTGTCTATATTAACATCAACGTTATAATCAACAAATCCTACAATTTCAACATCATAAAATAGCATTTTATTAAAATTAATGAAAAACATTCTGGTTATTAAAACATACTCAAGACACCAATTTATAGTGTTATTAGGTTTTTTAATATGTTTTCCAATAAACCTGATCAGGGTAAAAACTATAAATACAATTTTTGGTTTAGAATAAGACATTTCATATAGAAGGCTACAAAATATATTTGAATAAGGGTTGTTTCTAAAGAATTATATCGTATTTTCAAATACTATGGTATAGTTACAAGTAAATCTAATGTGTTTTCATAAGGTTATACTTGTTTATTTAATTTTATCGAACAACCAATACTTCAAAAAAACATGGTGAGACAAAAAATATTCTATATCTTCTCTATTTTTAATTTCCATTCCTAATATTTCTTTTTCATTTCATAATAATTTACTTTCAAAAGAATAAATTAATTGTTATTTCATATATAAAATCAATTTCATTATTTAATACATAACTAGCATGTAATAAAAACATAAAACCATGTAATTCATTTTAGTATTAACATAATTTTAATAGAGTCATTCTTCTAAATTGATTCCTCTAAAATGAATTTCAATTATAAATAAATTAAAATTTTGTACAGTTATATTGAATATTGTTTCATACCCTACAAAAATTTTAAATGTAAAATATTTTTGGTTTTAAAATTATATTATAAGACTTAATTTGGTCTCATATAAATGGTTTCATGTAGTTTCTCTTGAAAGAAGGCAGTTTTAACAACCAACTATTTAATATGGAAATAATTTTTATTCGATAAATAAAGCAGAACATGAATAGAAGAATGTCCAAAAATTGGTTAAAAATCTCACAATAGTCATCCCCTTCACATTGATGGTGTCCCATAGAGACCAATCGGTATATATACTTAATTATAAAGTCCCTAGTGATATCCCCTTTCGTTTTCAAGATCCATCAACAACCTATCATTGTTTAAAATAAAGGTTTTGTTACCATAGTTTATGACTTATTCTTAAGAAAAGAATCCATTTTCGCCTTCATAAAAATCACCCACCATTGACATTATTTTGATATTATGACTAACACTAAAAATTACTCGTTTCTTCTAAAAAGGGAATATATATTGGTAAAATTGAATTTTATGATAGTGATTATTCCACTAAAAATTATCATATCACTAAATGATTCCTAAAAATAATGTCATTAAATTTTTTTATGATAGATTAAATTATTTTGTAGAAATTATAATTATACAACTATTTAATAAATATGATGGTTAAAATTGTTTGCAAAAGATTCATACGACAGAATTATCTATTTATAATTTTATGAAATACATTTAACATTTCATCGTTAATATTTTTAACAATATTCTAATAAATATCAATAACTAATATCTATTTGTAAATTTATTTTATTGTAAAATATTATCTATGGATAATCAAATATTTGTTTCTAAAATTTAAAATTATAATTATTCATATAACTATATATGTTACATTTAGTATATTTATTATATAATAATTATAAAATTATATTATATTAAAATCCTATTAACTTATTTTTAATTTGATCAAACATATTCAAACATAATTAAAAAACATTCTTATCCATAATCTATTTCTCTCAGTCATCATGTGTCATTGTTATGGTTTACCCCAGCTACAGGATCCGCGTATGTAAGTAGGTCCCATTTCTTGTAGGTCCCTTTTATTGCACATGTGCTTAGGTAATGAAGTAAATTTTAATGAAATGGTTTTTCCTATTTTATTTACACAACATGTTCCCATTATGTTTTATTATACGTATCATTTCATGAATATGTACTTGTGTATAGAAGAAGATATACGGGATACCTCTATTAGTGCCATTGTCACTACTCATATAGGCATGTTCCCTCTCATATACTTATGAATCGAAACTGTTTTTCCAATATCTAATAGTAGTGTAAAAATAAGTATTATTATAAATTATAAAATATTCAAACATGAGTTCATTTAAAACAAATTAATATCGATATTTCCAATAAGTTCTATAAAATAACTGCATATTCAGTTATGATCCAGATAAATTTTAACTAGATTATAATAACTATGTTGATTATTCTAATATAATTTACAGGTTTAGTGAAATTTCAAAACTATGTTTCTGAACCATTGTGAAAAATGATTTAGGATATGATCCAAAATATACATTCATTTTTCCTTTGTGATGATCATGAGAGCATAAAATTGTTATGGTTGAGACCAGAATCAACTCTTTTACAAACAATCTACATGCCATTTTTCTTTGTGATGCTCATAAAATATTCCAATTTCTTAATATGCAACTGGAATCATCCCTTATCTAGGAAATATGGGTTTCTTTTTATATTGGGGGTAAGTCCACCACATATCATTTAGGATGTCAAAACACTACTACTATCTTCTAGAGATTCATGAACCACCACAGTCTCCTCCAGCTGCAACATTTGGTCCATCTTTGACTAGTGATCCATCAATCAACACCTAAAAAACAAAAATATAAATCACTCAACCTTCCTAAATGAGTTGAAATAATGATTTGTTTTATTTTTTAAAATATTTAACAAATAAACACTTTAAATTGGATATGGTAATGGCTATAAAATATCTAATGAGAAAACAGATCATTAATGAGTGAATCAATCCTAGAAATAAGGATGAAACCACAAACCCATTGATATTTTGAGTATGATTTACAACTATAAACCATAATCTCAGAAATATGAAATTCACCGACCCTAGTTACCTAGCGTCAAAGAATTATTTTATTACATTGGAATGATTAAAAGAAAATTAAATCCCAGAGGACTGATTGGTTTAGTATCCTTGGAAATAAAAAATTCCAATATGTGTTTTACATTATATTATGAAATAAAAAACAACATAGTAACCCATTTGAAAACACTCATATCCCTTAGATTATCCATGTAGGTAAATCCTAATAAACTTATTCACATCCTAGGAAGAAATAAAACATGATAAATGTGTGATCTTATATGATCAGTAATGAGACACATTATATTGGAAGCTATCATAAATAATCATAAACTTTTATGGAAAAGTATAAAAAAGAAACACTTTCCTTTTAAACATAATATTCAGAATAATATAGAAATAAAAAAATCAACTAATGAAATTTAATATTTCACATAGATATTCTAATAGTCTAATAATCACATGAAACATCAATAACAAATATCATAATGAGTAAATTCATAATTTCAGACATCATAACCATGCCTTCACGGCCTCTTTCCATGACTATTACCATAATGTCGAGGCCTCATTCTATGTCAACATCCATATCATTAAGGCCTTGTTCCAAGAAAATATTTTGAGACAAGAGAAATATCGATGCATTGAGGTGTTATAGCATGCCCCAACTATCACATACTATATCCAATTAATTCATCTTATGAAAAGGGTGAAATATAACATAAAAATTCATATTATAATTAGTATACAAAATGTTAATACCATATACCATGAATGGTATAACAATATAACATCCATAGTTAAACATATCATATAACCATCAATAAAATATGGAATATTGTATCATAATAAATCAACATCTATCAAGATTAAATTCCAAAAAAGGATATTGAAAAAGATGAAAATAAGCTAATAATTTCATTTAATATGTTAGAGAGACATATCCCTTTTTTTACATTAAAGCCATTTAGAAGATGCACAATAATAAAAAATATATGTTTTCGAATGTAACCTTATTATATTGAAAGGAAATATTCAAAATTTAAATTCCTTATAATAGTGGAAAATAGCCACTTATTCCATGTATGAAAAAAAACATATGTTCCTAATATTATCGAAAAGTTTATAATGTACCACACTTGAAAAAAGACAAAAAGATTTATTTAAAAATCATTTGGAAAATGTAAAACATGGGTAAAATTGACTTCAAAAAAAAATTTTGGTAATATTTTATATTAAATATTCATAATCATGGACATATATTATAATAATATTCCAATAGATACATACGTATAAGAAATATCAGATAATAAAGTGATTGTGAAATAAACCCTTACCTTGTACTTTCATTTAGTTGAGGGTGTTTTAACATACTATATAATAGATAAAGAATGTTATTAAATTATTACATAACCATATACATATTTATGATATCATATGTGATTTTATTATGTCATTTTGTTAATACTCTTCAAATGTTACCTTTATTTCGTGTGTTAACTAATTCATTTTCTTCTTCTTGTTTTGTCATGTAATTTATGTTTTTATGCATATAATTTATTTTAGTGTTGTATATAATTAAATTAATTTCGTAATTATTAACTTTTACTAATTATATAAATTTTATAATCATTATATAATTGATAATGTGGATAATGAATCTCACTGTGTTGTGGTGAAGGTAGGCCGTACATACGAACGAGCGATGATATCATTTCCATGATGGTTAAACGGTATAGAAATGGACTGTAAATTAATTATTCAGAATAACTATAATGTTATATTCATTATATATATCCACTATACACATCAAAATATCCATCTAATTAAAATATTTTTGAATAAAAAATTACACCAAAGCATGAAGATGGAAATCAGTACGCACACACGCATTGTGATATTATTATTCATATGATATATAAAATGTGGAATATTGTTATACCATTATTAAAATAAACTCTCAATATGGTTATTATACATGATTAATTAATTTGATATGGAAACAACATATGAATAGAATGTAGAATACGAAAATAACTTTGAAAGAGCTGATGAAACAATTTTTTCATTTTCAAGTGTCTCATTTTGGTTTGAAAAATAAGACACTATAGAATGGACTTCTACCCAATGTATGTAATCTACGATATAGTGAGGAAAGTATGTATAGGAAATTGGAATGGTTGTTTCCATCCAAATGGATTTATAGATGTGAGTATTCGAGAAGAGTGGGTATCTTATTATAGGATATGTGAGAGGCACCCATGTAAGATATTTTGATATTATATTAATATAAATTAATTTTGAAATAAAAATGTCCAGAAAGTGTATTATTTATAACCTTAAATGTTAATGGGTTGAAATTGTCTCAACCAATAATATTTATACTTGTTTTGAATTTATGTTAAAATTTATCATTTTGATTTATACATATTTAATCTATTTAAATTAATTGTTCTAAATATTAAATGGTTGTAAACATTTACTTATGTGGTGAAAATTTCCCATAATAAGGCACATGATAGAATCATAGACCTTAAAATTTTAACATTTTTATTTTTAAATATTTTGATTGTTTAGAAATAATGTAATAATATGTTAATTTTATAAAATATCAATAGTGTCCGTTTAGACACTATTTATTCATTTAACATTAAATAAATTATACACAGATGAGAACTTCAAACCAAAACATTTCATATACTCCCATAACATCCTAGTCGCGTGAAAAATTAGTTTATCACCATAATTAATTCAAAATATATATATTATTTTTTAAAATTAATTTAATAGATATTTTTATTAATAAAATTATTTCTCTATCACTATTGTCTCTTCATTAGTGGTAATTATTTATTCTCAAAAAATAATAAAAAAATATCTATGATATGTTTAATTAATATAGATATCCATATACTACCAATATATTATTTTATCTTCTGGTTATCCATATAATAAAATCAATATAATTATATATAACGAGTGTGTGACATTTTGTCACATTCATTATTTTGTATTATAATTTTCACATATTCTAGGGAAAGTATCCATGAAGGGATTCAATTTAAAACCATGGATTTAAAGATCGTATTTAGTCCTCCAATAATATTTTTATATATTTTTAGGCAATTTTTATGATAATTTTTAACTTTTAATTATCCAATTTACTTTTTACCATGGTAATCAAAATAATTACCAAAGTTAATATTTATAATTCTCAAAAATAAAAGTAGTCTATTGACATACTTTAGAAATTCTGATTCCATATATGGAAATTTTATTTGAAATATTTAAAACCTGTAATTTTCAGTAATTGATTTAAAATTAATTCATATTGACCTAATGAAGAAATATGTTTTTTTAAACTAAAAAACATCAAAATATTGACATGTGTTGATATCTATTTTTAATGTGAAAATAATTCCATTGACTTTAATTATATTAAATTAAAAAAACAAAAACTAATTATACTATAAAAAATTAAAAGGAAAATTAAATTATATAAATGATTTATATGAAAAATAAGTTTTAAATTATAATGCAGTATTTTTCACTATTCATTAAAATATGAAAGTTATCAGAAACAAAAAAATTTTGTCCAAACTAATTTTTTAATATCATGATTTTAAAGAAAAGTTTATTTTGTAAAATTGAACATTTTATAGATAGAAATATTTGATTCAAAAAGGGTTCTCAATTAAAAGGTGGTAAAACAATATTTTTTTAAAAAATGTGTTTTTATTTGAAAAAGTTTATTACTTAAATGTATAAGAAACAAATGAGATGAATTTTGAAATTATATGGAATATATAAAATTCAAATTTTGGGTAATACTATTCATAAATGATTATCAAATGGTCTATCATGGGGTGCTTGAATTCAATATTGTGTGCATTTTAAGCTATTGAATTATTAAAAATAAGATTTGTGTGCTAACTTGGGGTGTTAAATTCTCTCCTATTTTAATACATTGTGTCCACATAATTCAATATCATGATTGAAAACTAGGGTTTCACATTTCCAAATATATTTTTTGAAATATCACAATGAATAATGTATTAATGAGACATCTATTTTAACATAAAGAAATGGAAGTATGAAAGTTACTGGAAATTCCACATACCTGGGTTCCATGTAGGAAAAAATGGACATGAATGAAAATGTAACCATCGTATTCAGATAGAGAGTGTTAAGTAACATTATTATGAGAATATTAACAACTAGAAATCTATAAATCTATGATGATAAAATAGAAAATTTGATAAATTGAAAAATAAATAACTACGAAAACATTTTTTTTGTTTTCTAATCATTTCCCTAAGGTTGATGAATTAATTTACATCATAGACTAAGAAAACATGAAATAGCAGTTAATAGACACATAGATTTTCATCCTTTAACAAATTCTTACCACCAACTGAACTTTCTATTTTAAATACAATAAAAATGGAAAATTTTCTATTTTCTTAGTTGTAAAAGGCTCCAAATATAAAATTACACAATTTAAATAAAGAAAACTACGTTATACTAACCAAGGATTTCCTATAGTAAAATTGTATGAGATAATGCATTGTTGCACTTTGCTTGTGTTTTCAATTCCTATTACCTTTTCCAATGTAAATCGTTGTCACCCACCCTACATGTTATAATTTTTATAAAACTATATTGTTATAACATTCAATAAAAAACCATCATAACTGTTTTAACATAGAAAAATATTATCTGGTGTACCTCTTAATCAATTCTAACCACAAGTATTTTCCAAAATAATTTTATCAAAATTAAACATCAAAAAAGATCTCTAAATTTCCAAAACTGCTCGTAACATCAGATTCCACAAAACAACATAATGAATTTCTTATTGACAACTACGTTTATTACCAAAAAATATTTAATGAAATAATTAATTATACCACATCCTTAATGAATAAGTGTTGTGGTACAATCCAAAATCATTTAATATTTTTCTTGAATCTAAAAACCGGAATACATCTATTATAACTCCTTAACTATAATAATAGTATAAGATTTACCTTGACCCATTTTCTTTTAATGAACCATATTCCTTGATTCTTTGGAAAATTATTTTCATTATTTCCCATCTCTTTAAAATTATAGCATTTCCCATTTATTTCTCCTTTCATTCTCATACAATCACTATCTGAGTGATATTTTTCTACACACTTGTAACAAACTCCTTTTTCAATAAGGCATGTATATTGGTGTTTCTTCCCACAATTATCACATAAGTAATGATCCTTCTTCCCCCTTTTCCAATTATCCATATCCTACTCCACTGTTCTCTTATTCTCATTCTTCACTTTAATTTTATAAGACATAGAGAGATCATTTTCTATCTTAATGTTATACAGGACTATAATTCGTATGGTGAGAGTGATGGTGAGACTAATTCTAATCGAATGAATTATTTTAACCCATCAAAGAATCAATCAATATTACTTATTTGGTAACATATGTAGTCCACAACATGCCTCACCAACCTTTTGAGTCCAGCTTAATACTATAAAATATTCTCACCCACCTTCTTCCAAAGAAATAGAATTTGACTCTTCATAACAACTTGTAGATCATGAGGAAATTATGTTTTAGGAATAGTTCACTAAATTTGATCAATTACATGTTTTCAACCACATTATCTTCCTTCACATTTTTAATTAACAAACACCATTTATTTGCATGTCCTGATAGGTGGTAGACATCAATTACTATACTTTCCATTTCATTACTCCCCAATGTAAGAAATATGTTCTCTAAATAATGTATCAAATACTCACATAAAAATGAAATTTTTAGTACTATTTAATGTTGGCGGATGTGTCCTCATGAAATATTCTAACATTTACCATCCACATTATGGATAATGATGCGCTATATGGGTAATGTTATTATTCATCACTGGAGTTGGTAGTCCTAGTATGGTTATAAGATGTTTAGCGCCAGTTGTGTCACTTTCTCCACAATAATTATCTAGAATATTGGTAAATACCTACATGTATTAAGAATGTTGATACAATTTCCATTTCTTCTACAAGGTACCATTTCTAAAAAATTGAATACGCTATATTAGGTTTTGTATCAAAACTAATAATTCCAAACAAGTAAAATGCACATCATAAATTGAACAATATATGCATATCTAATCCATAATCATAATCATGGATTCTGTGAAAAAATATATAATAATAAATATTTCATAATGAATTGTAAAATATTATTAATTACCATAATCATATCCCCCATGAGTGTCAAAATTGGTGCACAGTAAGGCCCATTATCATGTACCAGGTTACCTAGATTCAAGCCCAGAATACATTTTTAGTGTTATTAATCCTAGGTACATCTATTGTAGAACCATGTAAACTTTTAGTATCTAGACATGGATTTTAATTCTAGCAATACAAATATAACCTCTACATTACAAAAATTCTAGGTTGTTTTTTATACTTATCCACAAATATTTTCTTCAGTTAATATCACTAACCAATGTTTTTCAAAGTCTCTTTTCCATGGATTGTATTATTATTCTTGTAATAAAAACTATAATCCCCTGACCATAATTTTATTAAGTCGGTTGATTATTTAATTACATTGGCATGATCACAAGAAAATTAAATCTCGAAAGACCGATCATTTTAATAGCTTTGGAAATACTAAAAAAACATAAGTTATACATTACATCCTGAAATAAAAAACAACAAATTATCCCAATTGAAAACTCTCATATGCTGTAGACTATCAATTTTGGTCAATCATTATAAAAATATTTTCATCCTGGTGAAAAATAAATCATAATAAAGGGGTCAGCCCAGAAGTTTATTATGAAAAAAATTATAGAGGTAGATATTAAAAATTAGTCTTAACTTTTACATAATTGTATAAAATGGAAACACTAGCCTTTTAAAAATAATAATAAGTATAATAATGGAATAATAAATCAAATAATTCCATTTAAATATCCACATAGATATTCTTCTTGTTGAATAATCACATGAAATATCAATAACTAATCTCCAAATGAGGATATGCATAATGATAGATATCATAATAATACCTTTAAGGCCTCGTGCCAAGACTGTTACCACATAATCAAGGCCTCACACCCAGACCATTACCATAAAGTCAAGACATTATTCCAAGAAACAAGTTTGTCTCATTAGACATAACGATACATCTAGGATCTATAGTGGGCCCTTCCCATCACAAACTTTGTCCAATGCAATCCTCTTATAAAAAATGAGAAACACAACATAAATAGTTGTATTAATACTATAATATGATATATTAATACCATAATACATAAATGGTATAAAAAAAAGAACATCTACAGTCAAACATATAAGAAAACAAACCTTATAATATAGAAGATTGTATCATATTAAATCAAGCACAATAAATCATAAAATCCAATGAAGAATGTTGACAGAGTTGAAATAAATTTAATAAATTCATTAAAACTATCTGACAGAAATATCCCTTTTTTAATTTTAAATCATTTAGATGCTTTAGAATTATAAAAGAAAACATTTGTTTTGAAAATAAAATTATATTACCTTAGGAAAATAATAAATATTTTATGTCTTCAAAACAGTGAAATGATTCTTCTTGCGTTGTATAAGTTGAAAACATTTTTTCTTTAAATTTTAGAAAATATTTTAATGTACCTCAATTGGAAAACTATTAAAGGATACCTTTAAAAAAATTAACAAGTGAAATATTTCTAAAAATGACTTTAAACTATTTTTGATAATATTTTGAATTACATTTTAATAAACATGTACATAGATGATATAGATTTTCGAGTAGATACTTACGTATAACCAATCTTCGATAATAAAAAGTACGTGAAATTAACCCTTACCTTGTACTTTTTGTTAGTATATGGTGTTTTAACCTCCAATATTATAGTTAATTTTTTTTATTAAATTATACTAGAACGATATATATATTTATGATATCATTTATGATCCTATTATATAATTTTGTCGAATGTGTTTAAATATTACCCTTATTTTTGGTGTCAACTGCTTCATTGTCTCATGAATATTTTTCCATGTAAGTCAAGACTGTTATAAATAGAATGTATTTCATTCATCTATCCAATAACATTATTTTCATAATTATTATTTTTCACATCATATAAATTTTATAGTAATACTTCAATTGTTAACATGGAGAATGAATCTCACCACATTTTGGAGATGGTATGTCGTACCTACGCAATATCGATTGTATCTCTTATTTAATGAAAGAATAGTATGGAATTGCAAGGTAATTATAAAAAAATAAGTATCAAGTTATATTAATTATTTATATCCATTATTCTCATTATTATATCCATCTAATTAATGTTCTGTTTAATAAAAAATTACACCATTGCGTGGAGACGGAAAGTCTTATGTACGTATGCATGGTGATATTGTTATTTGTATGATATATAAATTGTGGAAGATTGTTTGATGATGATTATAGTAACAAAATTTTATATTTATAATACTATGTTATCTACTTTTATTTGGAAAAACTTTGAATGAGGAAGTATTTTAATAAATGAACTTTGAAGGAGTTGATAAAATAATTACCACCTTTTGGTTTGCAGAAACGGACTCCCAAGAATGCCTCTATTCCCAATTTATGGCTTCTAGGATATATTGAGTCATGTTTCCAAAAGAAAGGGGTATGTTTTGTCTGAATGAAATGTCTTTATAGGTGTGAGTATTATAGAATAATGGGTATCTTTTTAGAGAAGCATGGAGGGGCACCCTTCGAATGTATTAAGATATTACATTAATATATATTAATTTCTCAATATAAATAGCTCCAAAAAGTATTATTAATATGTTATGATTTATATGGGTTTATATCCTTTAAAAAATAAAATTTATACATGTATTTATTTTATTTTTATCCTTAAATTTGGGGTTATCCTATTTTAATCATTTTAATTATAATATTCTAAATATTAAATGGTTATTTGAATATAAATAAAATCCAAAAAGAAGATAAAAATTAATAAAAACAAATCATATAATCCAAAAATTTCATATTCATCTAGAATATTCATGATGAACTTTAATTTATTAAAATTATATTCCTCTTAATATTTATAAAACCGTATATTTCAATTTCTTTCAATAAAAAAATTTCTCCATCACAATTGTGTCATCCTTAATAGTAATTATATAGTATTTACAAATTTTAACTAACTTTCTATGATTTAGTTATTTAATATAGGGTTCCAGAGACATCCTATAGTACATCATATCTCCTAGTTATCCATATATTAAAATTAAAATACTAATATAAAAAGATAATGTGACTTTTTATGACGTTCATTAATTGTTATTATTTTCATACCATATTCTTGGGAAAATGGACAATAATTTATTTATATTCAAACCATAGATAATATTGGTTGAAAACATACATCCAATATGATTTTTATAGGAGTTATGTTAATTTTATAACATTATTTTTAATTTTTATTTTCATAATTTACCTTTAACCATGGTAATAAAAGTAATTACTAAATATTCTATTCAAAATTCCCATAATGGAAGTATTATATAAACAAAATCTGAACCCAATTATTAAAAAAAAATCAATATTTCATGATTATAAATCAAATAATAATCATTATTTAATTTAAAATTAATTCCCAGTGAAAAAATGAGAAAATGTGTTTTTTAAGTTAAAATCTTCCAAAGATTACCATATGTAAATATCAAATTTTAATGTGAATTCAATTCCAAATTTCTTAATTATATTAAATGTTTATAAAATATTCATAATATAATTTAAAACCAATTAAAGTTATAATCAACAAATATAATGAAATTAGATGAAAACGCTGTTTTGAATTAAAAAGAAATATGTTTCACTATTCATTAAAATATGAAAGTTTTCAAAAAACACCACAACTTTTCCCACACTATTTTATTATGTTATAATTCTAAAAAACATTTTTTCTTTTCATACTAAACATATAATATTGTCAAATATTAGATTTAAAAATGGTTTTCCATTAAAAGTATATAAAAAATATATTTTTATAAAATATTTATTTATTTAGAAAATTGGGTTTTTTCATATATAATGTATATGAAACAAATGGGATTAATATTAAAATTATATGGAATATATAAAATTAAAAATGTGGTTTATACTATTCACAATTGCTTAATAAATGGTTAGTCATGGTGTGCTCTAACTTGGTGTTGTGGGCAACACAAGATATTAAATTATTAAAAAGAAGCGTATAGTACAAATATGGGGTGTTACAGATCCTTTGTATTGTATGGTTTTCCATTCATAGTTAAACATACATATTTCTCCCCCAAAAAATCTGACTTATAATCCAAAAATTATGTAAAACCATAATTGTAAAACCTATAAAACCTTAAACATCTCTTCCTAGAAACTATAAATTATATAATACTATATCTACTAGTCCACAATATTCTTAAAAATAATCATGCAAACAAATAGTCATGCATGATCTGAACAAATAGTATTCCAACCTACAATACTATAACCTACAAAAATTTTAAACATAAATTAAATAACATAAAAATTAAAAAATCAATAAAATTTACCAAAAATATGGAAACCTAAAAATATATATATAATCATGCAAACCTATTCCTACAAACAATAATAAATTAATAAGGAAAAAAATAAAATTTTACAATCATAATTCATTTCGAAAACTTATTTCCTTAATCCAAGATATATGTATCCTAAAATTAGTTAAACAATCAATCTAGAAACCTGAAATATTTAAACATGTAAAAACTAATATTAATATACATTGAATAATTTACATGCTTACCATGTATACCAAAATAACAAATTCACATCTAATCATCCACACAGGTCTTCCACAGTTTTTCAATGTTGTTTTCTTCCTAATAAGTCTATATACCTCAATAAATAGTAAGAGATGGAATTAGATTACTGGAAATATGCATGATCTGAAAATTAATATCTAATATAGTATAATAATAACAGAATATTTCAGGTATACGTTATTACAAAAAACATATACACTGAATGAAATTTGATATTACTCTTGAACAAATTACCACTATTTATTTAATTTTTCTTTATATTTTAATGTTAAAAAAATTATTTTGATATATATATTTTTATTAAAGTTAAATGGAATATTTATGTATTCCTTTTAGTTGATTTACATTTTAAAGGGTTTCAATAAAATTTCTACATAATTTAATTTTTACCAAGTAAAAATATGAAACAATGAAAAAAAGACAAAAAATTATCCTTCCATTCCAATTTGGACTACATTGGCTTGAAATTAGTAGAAATTAGTTCAATCATAATAGAATCTAGTATCATGGATTACCTTGACATGTACTTATTCATTTTTTATACACATCTAGGAAATGAATTAGTTTCTTATAGACAATAAATTATATGTATTGTTTCTACACATTTATTCTCTTTTTTGGAGTCATTCTCAATAGGCTATTATGATATTGTATAATCATTTTCGTATGATTTCAATATTAATGGTCAATGTCAAACTCAATTAGTGGTTACATCTATAACATTTTTGGTGGTAATGTATAATTGGTTGTAGGGATGGCAATGGTGGAGTAGAAATTTTAATTTCTTTGTCGAGTATGATAATTCATTTCTAAAATTTCTTAATGGATTTGGATCGACATCATTATTTATTTAAAATTCTATATACTATGTGAATAAAAATAAAAATATGAATAAAAAATTATAATAAATATGAAAACAAAAATGGTAGCTTATGCCCCTATAAAAAATGAATTTCTATTAATAGATTAGTAGTATGATACATTAAAATTAATTTTGTTTCCCCTTATCAATAATTTTTACACTAGGAAAATTGAAAATAATAATAATTATCCATAAATTTGTCCATATAAATTCACCTACATAATTAAAAGCCTTTGATTTAGAGAAAATTAGAAGACATTAGGCACCTCTAGTAGATAGGATCTATCCTTGGTAAATGTTTAATGGAATTTATCAAGCAACGACCTCAATAGGATCACCAATTAATATTCCTTATATTTATCTTTCTTAAATAGGGTCTAATTGGTGTACCAACCAAATTTTATGTAACCATGGGTCTTCATGGTCTTGATTTTCAGTGACGTACATTAATTTTAGTTTTAGAAAACTTCATCCTGGAATGATTTGTTTGAATTCTGTAGGACTGAATGTTGGGTCCTGAAATAACATTCCATGATATTGAATCATAAGCAATGAATCATTATGGATAGATACCCACCTAATATCATTCATTGAAAATGTAAAATCACTTTATAAATCTATTCTTCCAAAAAAATTAAAAAATTAGAATTTATATTTGATAAAAATCCACTAGAAAACATATATTATTTGAATGATTAAATAAAACATTCAAGTTTAAAAATATACTTCTAAAAATATAATTCCATTTTATGAAAAAAGTATTTATAAATCAATAAATATATTTAAAAAATATACTTCTAAAAATATATTAACAAAAAAATACAATTTCAAATATGTAATTCTAGAATTTTTCTATATATTGGAATTTTTCCAACTCATTTTATTAATAGAAATTAAATTGAATTTAGAGCTATCATATGGGTAAATCATTTTATGGTATATGTCCTTTCTATGAATCTCATTTATGGTTGTTGAAAAGTAATGTATTTATTTGACAAGGTAATAACTAATAACTTTTAACTCATCTATGATTTTATATTACCTCAATCTCTTTAAGGCACTGAATATAAGAAGAGAAAACAACTATAAGATAAATTACAAATGACATACTAAGAAATCTTTAGCAATAATAACACATCCTCTAACCATAAAACCCATATTACAAAACAAATTTTCATGAAAAGATCCATTGTTTAGGTTTTAAATTTTTCATAAATATTACAAGTGACTCATGAGAGTATAAGAAATGAATAAACATGAAAAAAAAAGGTAAAAATCCAATCCACATCCAAATAAAATATTCATCCTAAAAAATAATAGTCGTTAATTGAAATACCTAAGTAGAATAATTCAAAAATATATTTTTAATGATATTAATATTTTACACTGAATATAATAAATGAATAAACATGAAAACAAAAAAACTATAGTTTCTGAAAAAAAAAATCTATAATAAAAGTAATTTGTTTCCGTTAATTTTTCTTATAATATAAAATATTCACAAAAAAGACCAATATAATTTTAATAAACACAATGATGCTCTAAAGACCAATTATAAAACTTCATAGATTAAATTATAGATTCTAAAAAGTTCAATATTGTACTCTTTATAAAAAAATATACAAATAATTAAACTAATCATCAAGAATCATATCATTTAATATTATCAAGATTAATAATCATAATTATATAAAAATATCTATCACCCATATATAATAATCTTGTATGGCGATAATTTGATCATTTTTTAAGATAAAATGATGGAAATTAATTGAATATTTTAGCATGAAAAAACATTTATTTGGGAAAATTTCATCACCAAAGAAAACAAAAATATAAAGAGAGTATTAATTAATCAATAAGGTTAAAATCTAAATAAAAAATAGGAATTTTAAATTTTAACTAAATTTTTTTGTTATTTTCAATGCAACTTATTTGAATATAATAATTTCATAACATCTCATTTAATAATTTTACAATAAAATAATTTTTTCCATAAAATGGTGCATTAAGGTTTAACTCTTATGTTTTTCATGATAGTTTTTATTAAAAACTATTTATACCACATGCCATTTATGATATGTATTTTTCAAAATAAGTGGTGTTAGTTTTTTTCCCAAAAAAAACAAAAACATGGATCATATTATAAAATCACTTACAATGATGTAAAAAATAACATGCTTATAAATAATTGTAGTAAAAAAAATTTCCCTATTTAAATTTAATATTATTTTGAACCATGATTCAATGACCATACAATTTTATCTAATTATTGTTTGATATTTTTTATTGAAAAATTTAATTTGGAGATCAATGATAATTATTTTATAGGTCAACATAGAATCCTTAAATCCATGAACCCCAAAAATATACCAATTTGAGTCTTTCACCTAGATAAATATTTTTTTTTCAAAAAAAATCATTATCATTAAAAACATGAAACATAATAAAAGAATTCTATTCTCGAAAAATTACTAACATTACATAAGGAAATATTCAAGAATTCACATGGAATTAATGTTTGAAAAAAAAAATCCACTCTCCTTAGGAAAAAAAATCCTAGAAAAAAGGTATCAAAAAACAAGAAAAAACATTATTTAATGTTTTATGAATGAATTTAAAATCACCAAATCCTAACTTCACATATGAACAACATCAATAGGAATCTAGTAAAAAACTAATCCGCGCATATCATCCTTTTTATGCTATATTATCTATATGCATCAATTATAAATCTATATTGAAATCAATGAAAACCTAGAGTATTAGATTAAATTATGATTAAATAAAAAACATTTTCTGGAAAATATTATCAAATATACCCCCAATCATCCAATGAATAATTGAATCATAAAAATTATGTCAGATGACCATTGACTATCATCATTTTGAAGAGTCACAAGATAAAAAAACTTTGTACATGGACCCCACAAAAGTCACCATGAAATATTTCCAATCGACCATCTTGAGGAACTGTGTTGAATATCGGATAACTAATGCCAAGGCATTGGAAACTAAACTCAGCCATCTAACTCCCCACCAAAATGGGCATGAATGTACAACAACTCTCTATCTTCAACAACATCGAACCATAGATCACTGACATGATGAATAAAGTGAACACAAAATCACCAAATCTATGAGTCATTGTTATTTTCATATAGAATGAGATATATGTCTAGTATATTATTATTGGGAGGGGCTCCAAACATTAATGAATGATATATTCATGTGCATGGATTATAATAAAAGAAATTAGTATTAGTGATTTCAATTGAGCCAAAAAATTAGAAGCTCAAATGAGAATATAATTTTCAATACATTTTCAATTTTTAATATATATATATATAGTTATTTATTTATTATAATGAATCAAATAGTAATAGATTAGATAATGATGAGTTTATGTGAGCTCATGTCTATGGTTCTTTATAGGAATTATCTCTTTCATCCATAAATCTGGAAAATGGAGCTCTAATGGATTAATATTTTCTAGTGCATGGAAGGCTAAACTCACATAAATCTATAGTTTAAATACATTGGTTCACTTCATCATTTGATCTTCAATCGAAGGAAATGAAATAATGAATGTATATGTGTGACTCTTATTGATCTTTTCATTCCAGAAATGGTTGAGTTTTTAAAAGAATATTTAAATGAGGAAAACCGACCATAATTTATATTATTCAAGATGACCTTCTCAATAAAATCATGATTTTTATGTTTTTTATTGTAACAATGATGGATCATACCTTGTTTTATAAACCACTGAAGAGTGATGATTTGGTTCGTAAGCTATCTGTTTCTTGGGGTTCCCCTGATTTGTTGTGTATTCTAATTGAATGTGGTTTTTTCAATATTTTTTTCATTTGAAGGAAATATATCATAATGAATGGGGGCTCGAAAAAATATTTCTACAACAAGTTATGTTTTTCCATAAAAATTGGCATCATAGTTTTAATATATTTCCTTCTCATTGTATGAAGACCCATGTCTCTATTCAGATCTATGGATTATGTTGGATTTTCTTGCATCCCCATACTTTATTTTATATTTATTCATCAATTGGTGAATTAATTAAGTTGTATTGGGCAATAGAGGAAGCCCCGTTTGAAATCAATGAATGTTTTATAGTTGAAATTGATCTTAATTCAACCCCTATTGAAATTAGGACTCATTCCACATTAGATTATATAATTGATTGTTCTATTTATCATGAGAATTTACCATAATTTTTTCGTGGTTACAAAATAATTGGGAAAACTGGGGAGAAATGAAAGCCTGATCCTTACTATGATTTTATCAACCTAAAAGTACATGAAGCTGTAGATTGTAGGAGAATTAAAACTACTTGGATTAGAATCTTAATGGTTGAAGATGATTTTTCTCTGTGTATTGATATTCCAATGTCATTTTTACTCCCTAATGCCACTTCAAATGAAAATAAAATAAAATACATTAATATGGAGACATCAGATGTGTAGTTGAAGAAAAAAATGTGGGAATATCTTATGGAGAAAGATCATGGTCAATCTATAGGGGATACTTTCCTATTAAATGTATGTAAGAACAAATGAAGGTGACTGGGGTGTCCCCTCATACATGGATATGGAACTGGAAGTGACTAGGACCTCCAAAAATAAAATTGATGATCTTGAAGATCGTTATGTTATCCCTTACTAGATTGGAAAATCAGCACCTACCATTTATATCACACTGGTAGAAGATCTAGCAGACTCTCAATCAGTCATGAAAGATACAATTAAAAGTTTTATTCATTAAAGGGTTATAAAAGAACAAAGTATTACTAATAGACCGTGTAAGGGTAAACAATATTTAAATACCAAACCCAATAGAATGATTAAAAACATGAATCTCATGTGCCTTTGATTTGATATTAACATTCTATTGTAGATCGGAATGCTTTAGCATGAAAAATCTATTTTAATAAATATTATTCCCATACAATATGAATGTATTTGGAAGCTATTCCTCAAAAAACATCTATTATTGTATATAAAAAAAATATATTTAAAGATCTTACGAATTTATTTAAGGTCGAGACACAAGACAAAAAGATAGCTATAATGAAAGAAATATCCATGAAATGATGAATAAGGGTACTACCATGGCTTCTCTAGATAAAGAAGAATTCCAATTGGTTCATTCAAAGATGTTTATATCTCATCTCTCTGCTCCTTCTCAAATTGATGAACAAGGTCTTAAAAATTTAGGTATTCCCTCAGTTGATTCCATATTGCAATAGTGGAAAACATGTGAAATTCAAGTGACTTATTCAATCTCAAATGGGGCCCTTGAT
Source organism: Viscum album (assembly GCA_963277665.1). Classification (NCBI taxonomy): domain Eukaryota; kingdom Viridiplantae; phylum Streptophyta; class Magnoliopsida; order Santalales; family Viscaceae; genus Viscum; species Viscum album. Next base: position 1,096,986,702 of record OY728145.1, on the reverse strand, counting down.
GCGAACAATGTAGATAATTTGAAATAGAATGAAGATATGGTACAATGTGAATATCTGAAGGCTAGGTCTATGAAGACTCCTATTACAGCAGATATAGAAGCCACCCTGATAATGGTGGTGTCTCAATCTGAGGATGAATTTATATCAGATAGTACAAACATTGAAACCCTACACGAAAAATAAACATCTTTTTAAAGAGTATCTATCCCCGAAGTCACAAACTTGTGCATTTATGTCAAATAATTGAACATAATGAAATTCATGAATAGGAAAGTAATATTGGTATCAAGATAAGGTATAATCTTGGTATCTGATTTGCGAATCATTCTCATTCATGACTCTTCAATTTTCCTTGTAAAACATTAATATTTTATAAAGGGGTTATGCCTCTACATTTTCAAAATAAAAATAGTATTAAACTTACCTTATTTTATTTCAATATATAAAAAAATTATATATTGAAAAAAATTTATGATATTAAATTATTAATAAATATAGATAATTTCTAAAATTAGATACTATTATTAAATAATTTATTGGTACATGTTTTTATCAAGCAAAAATATTTATTAATATTGATAATTAATAAAAATAGATCCATTTTAGGACACCATTGTTTCTATTATTATGAGATTATAAAATATTTTATTATTTCTGAATGATCAATTTGGAATAAATTAATCCATACCGATATATATATAGTGATAAAAAACATTGTCGGTGCATGAAATTAATACCAAAAAAGTTAATATTCATTAAAATTACTTATTAATACCAACAAATATAGGAACTATAGCTATGTTTTTATTGTCCCAAGTGATGGTTTTGTAGTGCTAAAAGTTTTTAGATTATCAATAAACAGGTCTTGAGTTACTTTGAATGAATACACAACCATATTAACATAGATAAATAGAGTATGGGTCTAATAGTCCTCCTAAAATTGTCTCAGGTTAAATGGTATACTCTATGTTCACCCACAAATTTAATAGTTTAGCAACCAAAATTTGAGTCTGAATAACATTATGGTTGTGGGGGTGAACATGGGGTGATTACTCGGGGTAAATAGTAAATTTTGGGGAAGAATATACTCGAACACCCGTAAGTTGGGGTGTATATGCCTCTCCAAACTTACGAGTATTCATTCTTGGATGAAATGAAACACATAACAAAACACCATGACCGATGATGCATCTTTTATATCTTGGTTTTCCTACACATAGTTTGTAACCCATTAAAAACTCCGAATAACCCTGAACGATACACATGAAAACTCTAGGGTCTAAATTATCATTATTAGAATATGCATATGTTCGGGATCTAAAAACTCTATGATGGTCAATAATTGTTGTATTTACTGTCCATAGATCAAAATGTGTTTTAATGGAAATAAAAGAGATTCAACATCTCTTAATTATTTATATAGTTTATGTTTTTCCAAAATGATTTGGGAATAGAGGAATAGGACATCATGCACCTAACCATTTCCGGGATGGTCTTATTCAATCTCTCAGTTGACCATTTTTATTTTGGGGGTTCCACAACATTTATTTACCTATATAGACATAATTATAATATTATATATTGATATATATATATATATACACCTATGCACACACCCGTAGATATTAAATTTAATAAACTAATTTGATATATATTCCAAAATATTTTCAGTTCCTAGGATTTTAGTTTTTAACAAGATTAATTTATTTCACTTTAATTATTATAAATGTATTAACTATATTAGATTTTTTATTTAGAATGTAAATGTAAAATTTTGTAGATTACTACACTTGGAATTTTTTTATTTAAATAGTAATGATTAATCTAGATGAAAATAAATACTACTGGGATCATATATGATCATTGGATCCATTAGGATGTGCCTTAATTCTCTGAAAAGGAATATCATTACTGAAAGCTTATTTATGAAAAAGAAAACAAAATATAGAATTAAAATTAGCTCATACATAGTAAAATCAATCTCATGAAAAATATATAATTGAATAAAATGAATATTTTACTTGTAATATATATAATAATGGTTGAAAAAATAAACATTTACCCTATTGATCCTTCCCATTGTGCTCCGCTTTCCTTCCCAATGATTTAGCTAATAGTGTGGTTATTACAATCATCCATTTCTATTTCTCTCGCAGGGCCCTACTGGGGGTCCCTATAAATATGATATCTCATAACCCCCTTTTCGGATCATTTCTCAATGTGTTGTGGTGTTGGATTCATTTTCTTCTATAACCCAAGAACCGAAAATACCTTCTCGATGACAACCAGGATAAGGAATGATAATGAAAATACAATTTTGGATCTATATTTAGGTGTCCATTTATTCACATTGTTTTCAGTGTTCATGTTGTAGTATTATCTATTCATGTGACCTTTTGTGGTGTCACTACAAAAAATATATTGGTTTGTGATTTGATTATTATTCTAGATATTTTCCTACTCCCACTTTTTTCTCACCGAAAATGTCACCTTTTAACCATGGTTTGAACGTCTATTCTCTTTATATTATGATACTCATAACAACAGTCCCTTTGATGTCTTTTCCACCCATAATATTCTATTTTTAGATGGTTCTCCACTCGTACTATGATGAATATGGAGTCTAGGAGCATGTGGTCTCTAAAGAACTTTATATTAGACAAATTATAAAAAAGTTCATATTATTGCAACCGGGGTGGAAACAAACCATAGGAAAGAATTGTATTAACATAAATTTATTTGTAAATGATCTTTCACTAGTCACACATAACTATGATGAAATTATTTTCTATTTTTTAGTGGTTCAATATAATGTTGGTGGATCCATATATTATTTTGGGATGCATCCCAAAGAGTGGAAAATTATTTTAAATATATTCTATTTAATTATTTATAATGTTTCTATTAAACAATAATGAAGTTTACTTACTAATTTAATACTATTTATATCATTATGTATTTTTTTATTTGATGTCAGAAATGAAAAATAAACCATATAAATGTTATATTACAGATGTAAACCTTATCAAAGTGATAATAACCTTATACATGAGGTATTTTTACCCGATATGGGTGTGTTTCAATTGTGTTAGATGTGATGATGAAAATATAATTCATTCTCAATATATTAATAATTATAATCAATCATTCCATATTTTGGTCAAGAATGTGGAAATGTTTCTTCATTTTCATTGAATGAGTGGAAGTTAAAAAAATCAAAAAAATATGGGATACTCAATACCAATATTTTTGTCCAATATATCATTTAATTGAGGGTATAAACAAATATACTACTTATGAGTCAAAATCAATGTGATAGAGAGATTAAAAAATTGTTATTAAACAAATTATTGAGTGGTTTTCATGTCATGCACGTTCATAATGTAATAAACATTGTAATATCAATATATCAAAAATTAAATAATGAAAATATCACATATTTTATATCCACTTTTAATAGTCAACAAATGTTAATAATATGGTTGAACTACAATGAGACATAAAATATGGAGCTCTATGTGATTTGGAAAATTGTAGGATATTAAATGCTTATAATATTTTTTGGTATCACGTTTTATAATCTAGATCATAAGTGTTATTTTACCATGAAGATCCCAAGTCTATGAAATAGTGTCGTAAATTTATTAAATAAAACATATAGTACATGAAGTTTGGCCTTACATGGGGAAATACAAGAGCAGTAAGGTGTCTCACCAAGAATATCTTTATCCACCATGCTAACGCAAAAATTAGGGATCTTGAACAACCAAAAGGTCCTTAGATCTGCAATTTCCCACTTCGATAGGGTATCATCAATCTGATTTCCCTCCCAATAAACATGAGAATCAGAGATCTGAAGGTGATTGGTCTGACTGAGGAAAATGATCTAATGAGGAAGGAGTCACCAAGCCACATCTCTATTACAGGTTACAAAAGCATTCATATCAAATTATTGAAATGGATGTGGTAAGATATTAACATAAGTATATTGATAATATTAATACAATTTACTTCCATTAACTTTTCTTAGTTCATTGATACAAATGGATGTGATAAAAATGATTCATCTATTCTTGATTACTAAAAAATGTATGTTATGTGGATGATATATTAGATAATCAGTGGAATTTTGTTTTCCACATGAAACTATTATAACTGTATGATATTAATGATTGTGGTTATGTAATTTCTAAAAAAGAACCACCTTATAAACATCAAATTTAATAGGTTTTCCCTAATGATATTGAATTTTCTATTGTGAATTATGGTCATGATTAATAATAATAATATTATTATTATTAATGTCAAAAATGGAAGTGAATAACATTATTAACAAATAAGAAGAAACACATTGTAATATTGAATATGATGTCTTTATTTAATATTAAACTATATAAATATAGATGAAATGACTTGTAAAAAAATTTGATGGTTTAGTTGAGTTAATTTTTTTGTTGATATTTTTTTATGCATTTCAAGATCAAATGGATTTTAAGATGATTTCCACACTACTACACATGATAGTAAATATACTCATATTTCTTAGAGTACATTGAGTGTAGTGGAGAATATATCTATCAATTCTAAATTTGGTACACTTCATCAAAAAATACAAAACCACATGATATTATATTTTCAAATTCTATTTCACTTTCATTCATATGTATTACAACAATTAATGATATTTTCGTATTAGACTATCAGATTGTGACCCTTTTTCCATCGAATTGTTGCAAGCCCGTCACTATTATTGTTATTCATTAATACATTAAATAATTAGTTTCTTAAAAATCATAAATTTAAACATCTATTATTCATTTTTATAATTCTATTTTTAGTATATTATTATCATTTAATTTCCACACGTAAAAACATAAAAAAATCATATATTGTTCATTTTGATTTTACTTATAATCTAGTTAGTTATTTTTAAAAATATTTTCAATAAAATTACTTAGATACCTATCATCCAACTATGATTTAAATTTCAACATACTAATATATTAGTACTAAATGCGGAAAAATGATTAGTACATATGAATCATTATCATTGAATGGATAATAAAAAATCGTGATATAATATTTATATAGCTACAAATCTATAACATAGATAATTCCAACCTATGTATTATATGTATATCGTTTTCATTTATTAACCATGAAAAGAATATCAAGGTAGTTCAATCAATACACTCTCTCATATAACTAAATAATTAATTTTTTTGAGTAAATAATTTTTTTTTATTTATAATTGGTCTGGAAATGTACAAGTCATGTTGGAATGGATTGTGAACGGTGATTTGATTCATTTTACATAAATATTATTATATACAGTCTAGTATTTTAGTTGAGAAAAAAATCAATTATATTTTGGTTGGTTCTGTTCCCAAAGTATTCTTTTTTAATTTCATTTGATTTGATATGTATCAAATCAAAAAAAATGCATGTCAGTTAATTTTATATACATTCTATTAGTAAGGTCATCAGGGGTCCAATTGACTTTTACTGGGGTTAGTTTTATGAAATTTGGTACAATTAAATTTTATTATATTTTTTATGTTTCTGACCGGTGGAATCAATTTCATTTTTTTTGTTCTTCAATAGGAGTATTGGTGGTTCAGGTCCTATAAATTTGGTTTATTATATTTTATTTAATTATATTTGGTTATTTTTCGATTGTTCAGTGAAATGATAATATAGATTAATTGTATTTTGGTATGTTTTTTTCTATTCTATTACTTTTAATTTATGTTTATTTTCTGTGTTTGAATCTAATCTATTTAATATGATTCTATTAGTTTGGAATTTTCCAGCACACACCATATCACATCTGTGTGGTAATGATTTAATAATGGGAATCAGTTAAGTTTAATTCTATAATATTATAGAAACACATTCTAATCCACCTTCTATACCCCATAAATTAAGATTCTTAACCATCTAAACATGTACGTAAGCCCTTGAAGAAAATGTTAAATTAAATTAAATACACATTAAACTAAAAACAATTGATCCTAACTTGTAATATTATCTCTGTGAATGTTATATATGTTAATCCAAAACATATATTTTACATTAAATCTATTATTTTCCATAAAAATAATCTATAAACAGTAGGGAAAAAATAATTATATTAATTCACCTGAAACATAATACTTTTAAAAGATTTCACGGAATTAATAGTTTGATAAATTTTTGAAATGATATATCAAACTATCTTTAATAATATAAACATTTAAAATATGTCTATCATGAATAAATTGATCATTTATAAGACTAAAAAATAGTAGATGACTAATTGAGTGATAAACTCCATAATACAAAATAGTTGGACTCATATGAAGGTTTATCTATCTAAAAATCAATAGACATACATTTATAAAACCATTGCTTATAAAAAATATAATCCAAAATCATTATGTATCCATATAAGAATAAATATGTGTTGGAAGAAGAGTAACAGAAATTTTAGATCAAATACCCAAGGTATTACAATGTTTTTGATAACAATGGAGGGATAATTATGATAGAAGAATATAACATCTTAGAGAGAGAATAACTTAAGGAAGTTGAACTATAATGGATTCAAATGAACCCAAATCTAACATATGTGATAAATAAATTAAAATGTATTCATGTTCTAATAATATTTTTGGTTTTAGTGAAAAATTATCTATTTATGTGGAATAATTTCATTAACAATATTTTTTAAGATATTTCATTACATATTATTTCTTACAATAAGTATCTCAATTGGAAAGAATTGTGGACAGAATAAAAATTATTGTTTAAAATATATTTATTTGAAATCTCCCAATTAATTTCAAATAATATATGCTAACTAAAACAAAAGATCATTATTAGTTTTAGTCATTCATAAGATTACATAAATATTAATTAGTTCAATAGAAATTAATATACAATATGAAATAGTCCATTTAAATCATCATATACAATTAAATGTTATAATAACACAAATTCAAGTTAAATATCAAACTTTATATTTTTATTATTGTTTAAAACAATGTTCAGTATTAAACAATAATTGAAGAAAATCAAAATAAATCACCAAATAGAAATGAATATAAGATGTTCAGTCCCAAGAAGAGACATATTCCACTGCACATGTTTATCACCTACAACAAAGATGCTTATATAAAATAATAAAGTTGATTTACAAACTAAATCATGTTTTATATTAGTTTATAAATTATATAGGTCATGTATGACCTCTTCCACAGTTATTTGTGGGAGAAAAAAAACCATATCACAGATGGAACTCTACCACTATTATATGTGGGAAACAATATGAAAGGATTTGAAAAGATATCTATGTATATTCAAATTTAGCATAATAGAAAGTGTTTTTTGATAAAATATAGAATGAATACAGACTTGTTTAAATGTAATAAAAATATATATAAATGAGGACAATATGTTTGTTGGGATAGAAATACATAGTCTTTTGTCATGGTGCTCTGGACTCCTTCAATTTATTTGTAAATTTAGCTTGAGTAGAGTTATTGACAATAATAGAGTGTTTTAAACTCATGTTTAGGACTAATGGGAGCATCTTGATGTAATTATGTAGTTTGGTTTCCCAGTCCAGTGTAACCTCTTTGTATTTTGTTTAATTGGTTTAATCTCTAGTACTGTTCATTATGAATGATATATCTTCTAGTTATCATTGCATATAAAATCCTCTTATAGAACAGAGGAGGATATATTACTTTTTATAAACATCAGCATAAATTTCATGATCATCTATGCTTCCTCATAGTATGTGAATCACACTACCTTAAACGCATTCTTTTGAGAATTTAAGAGAAAGTAGTTAAAATATAAATCAACAATAACATATAAAATATTACAAATAGATTATTCTAATTTAAAAAGATATGTAAAGAAAATTGTGGTGGTACCTTATTATATCAGTGTCTCAGAGTCTAGAAACGCATTTTTGTATTGATGTTTTAGGATGATGGATAATATTGTCTCCTCATGGTGTTATTACAGATGAATTGTCTTTTAATTGTCCCAAATTAAATTTCCAATGGTGTGTGGATGATGGTGAATCTTTCTAAAAGATGTTCTGTCTGACTATTTTTTACACTTTTCCAAATTTATGTTATAGAATCATGACACCATGGTGTTGAGAAAAAATGGTAGTGTCTCATATTCAACGGAGTCTCAAACATAGAAATAAATCAATTGTGATGGTGAGTAATGAAATATGAAAAATCATAAGTAATGGTGTCATAGATGTTATGAAAATTCTATCTCGGTGGTGTGTCATCTCTGTGCTGAGTCAGTCTAGATAGTAACTCATCATTAGGGGTATCAGTTTCAATAGAGACTAGTCCTTAGTAGTGAAATTTAGTCACTCATACATTTTTAATTTCATCTCATGTATCAGATTAGGAAACACATACATAAAACATTACATTTAATAATATAATTAGAATCATGATTTTCAGATAATTAATAAATGTACTTCATCATTAATCCACTTTTCAATGAACACAAATCGTGGCATCAATGATATCAAAAAATAAAACATGACATCAATGGAACGATTGAAAATGAAAATCATTATATATTATTCATGGTCTCTAAATATGGTTTCAAGTATAAATATCAAGTATGAATGTAAAAAAAGGTAAAGAAAAAAAGTGTTAATGTAAACATTGAAACATAATATAATTCCATAGGTTTCTCTCTATATTGGTATTATTAAAATGGTAAAGTATATTTTTATGTAAAAACATTAATTGTTGGAAGAATATATATTAAGTGAAGAATAAAATTCATTTAAAGAAGGGAAATAAAGGATTATCAAATAGTTATTACAAAACATCCAATCAAAGACATATTCTAATATAACAACAAGTCAAGGCCTGGTAGGAGGGTGGAATGTGTATATTTCTTTTTTTACTTGTATTTATATTGATATTATATGGTAGGATCGACATGGTATGAAGTCGTTGGAGGCAAGGTAGATGGAACACTATTATGGCTTCATATAAGAGCTTGAAATCTAAGATCCTATAGAACAACAACCACATATGTTGTCGTAGAGAATCTGAATGATGCATAGAGAAATATTGAAAATTGGTAGGCAAAGGTGATAGAGGATATTTGGACACTCATGGTTGGAAAGATACCTATATGGTAATAGAAATGGATGACTAAACCACAATAGTTTTACCATGAACATAATTAAAATGTGTCATCTGGATGATGAAATCCATAATAATATGACTACATTTTTTCTTTTCCGAAAATAATTCATCCATATCTTCCAAAAACTAACTCAACATAGGAGTCATCTCTTTATGTTGAATAACCTTTTCCATGAATTCTTGATTCACAGGTGGAATCCTTAAATTTTATTTCAAATAACATGATGATATTTCCTTTTGAATTCATTTTATAAATCCTTATGAGATAAAACATTTTGGATTTGGAAATTGTCTATCTGTATGACTTCATATCCCCTACATAAGATGATCCCAATATAAGAACATAATCACTTGTGAAACTTATATCACTCATAATTTTCTGGATCTAATCATGGACAACACATGAATAACATGATGAGTATGTTCTCAACTCTTCTTGTAAAATATATGTTATTAATTAATCAAGAAAAACAACATGGGTGTATCATAAGAAAAAGTACATGAATTGTAATTGATTCTAATGATTTTACGCCAAGTCTACATGCCATTAGTGGGGTCACACATCTATCTGCCCTATATTCCCACATTCTGAAGGCAGACAGAATCCATCACATCTCCTGCGATGTGTGCCCCTTGTTCGAAATGGGATTAAGGGATTTCAGTTTCTCTGTCATTGGATTCGTCATCATAACTCATCGCATAGTCTGGGTATCCTTAATAACAATTGCGTCTTAGTTTTGAAGTCTCATTCCACGTACCATATATTTGTGGATGTTAGTTAATTACACGGATTCTATTAAGACATTCCAAAGGGTCATTCCAGGTCAGTAACCTTCAGTTGGATTAGGTTGTAACATTCGTCCTGTAAGGGGAAACTCAGGATGATGGAACATTAGAACAACTACATTATTATATGTAAGAGGACTTCTCAAGGGCGCAAATACCTGAGGGATTCCACATCAATCATGAATAATATTAATCGAGAGACATGTGTCCTAAGGTATTCCTAGGCTTCCCATGATTTATATGGGGGATGCCATGAGTTTAACATCTAGAAGAGATAGTTATGTTGATGGTTTAGTTTCCAAGGTTTTCCTCAGAAATCCAATGTTCAATACTGTAATACCCCAAGCTTCCATGGTATGTTTCCCTTTAAATAATGTAGTAGCTTACTTTCTACACAACATGGAGTTTAGACAAACCATGACCAATCAAACTAGCAATTATAAATAGTAACAACAACTTTTAGAAATTTGATAAATTTTATTTTTCAAAATAGACTTCATTTTTGAATTTAGAATACTAAAATTAGCTTAGGGTGAAATTTTGGTACATTTATAAAAACTTTCAATTTTTAATGAATCGTAAAAAATACTAAATTTTAATTAATGTCAATTTTTTTAATCAAAATAATTTGTAGTGTTAAATTATACATTTCAGTGGTTGTAAACAATCTTTAGATTATATTTTTATCATTTAATATAATTTTGGTCAGTGTATGTAATTTCACATTTAAACTGGACATAAACAAGTGTCAATCTTTTGATAGTTATTATTTCTTAAAAACAAACTTTTTGTTTTGACAACATGAATTAATTTTAAATTAGTTTCTGCCAATCCTGTGTTTTGAATTTGGAAAAATGGATTCCATATTTGAAATCAGTAGATCCAAATTCTTTAAATATGTAACTTTTATTTTAGGAATTATGAATAATTACTTCGGTAAATATTTTATTTCCCATGGTTAAAGGGTATATCCGGTAAATAAGGGTACGAAATAATGTTATAATAATATTAAATTACCCTAACATGTTTTCAATTCCTATTTATTGTTACATGTTCGACCGTGGGAATCATTGGGTTGATTTTGGTTCCCCATGGAGCCACTTGAGACTGATAATGACACTTTATATTAATTAATTGAAAGTAATGAAAAAATGGCATAAACATATATTTTTTAGTAAAACAATTTTCAAATGAAGATATATAATTTATAATTTATACTAAAAATATTAATTAGCAATCTAAAAATATTTCCAAGATAATTGAAATTTATTTATAATTTTTAGTCATTAAATAATTAAATTTATTTATTACATAATGGTGATTTAGTTATTACCATACAAATGAAAGAATAAAATAAATGGTATTATAAATCATAAAATAAATATAATTTCAACGTTTTTATGATATCCACAATTTTACTGGGTTAATATGACCTCTTATGGTCGGTTAAATAAATTTTATTCTAAGTGATAATGTTTTATAGACTTAAAAAAAAAATCAAATACTAAATAGTGTCAAAATTGACATAATTGAGTTTTTAAAACCAATAATATATTATTAATTGATATAATATTCGTAAAAAACAAAGGTTCAACGAAAAGACATAGATAAAGTTATATATATTAATAATTAACCACATTTTGTTTTATTGACTTGTTATTATATGTTTATTAATCGTATAACATAAAAATACCAAGAGACATGGTAAATGTAAAACTATTTAACTAAGAGTTAAATATGAAAGATATGGTTAATATGATGACATGGACCTATCTAAAACCTATTGTTTTAGAGATTATCGACCCATCCTATCCTTTGTATTAAAATAATTTATTTTGGAGCCCTTAAAAACCAAACATCAATTTATTAGAAAATAATATTTGATGTTTTTTCAAAAGTGATCATCACCTCTTTTATAAAAGGAAACTTCTCCTTATATTAATTTTACATATCCTAAGACATTTTTCATGGCCAAACCCTACCCAATTATCTTCCCAAATTCACTCAATTAAACCTAGATTCCATACTTTGATCGGAATGCCAGCCTATGGAGCCCTTTTGATCAACTCAAAAGAAAACACCCGATGTAGAGGTAATAATTTTACAGCCCTCTTTCAAGTTCATTTCATCATCCACTTCCTCTTTATTTGTTGTTTTCAAACCAAAATAATATATCTAGTACCTTCTACATACTATTATGTTATTATAAATATGGTAGAACCATATTCATTATTCTATCCATTCTACAAATAAAAAAGTCACCATACGTGTGTACTTACGGCTTACCATCTCCACGTCGTTGTGTATTTTTTTATTCAAACAATTCATTATTTGGATAGGTATGATATTGATTATAACTGATTTAAATAATAAATATAACATTTTAATGATTATTTATATATGATATACTATCCAATTACATATTATTTTCCATCAATATAAGTATATTCTCGCTCGTGTGTACGTATTGATTATCATCTCCACAAACGCAATGATATTCATTCATCATCATAATCATTAAAGAAAATTTTTAATTTTATGATAAAAAATAATTTTTATGACCATAATATCATTTTGTATTTGAATAAAATAAATTCTATTCATAAAAAACATGGCTTACGTTAGCATTCATATAAACGAAAACGAATCACCTAACACCCAATACGATGATACTACTAAAATATTATTAACAAATAAATATTAGAAGATTATATATGATATCATATTTACTTATATGATTATTTAATAATTTAATAACAATTATTTAACAATTATAAAGGATATTAATGTACCTTCTACCAAATAAAAGTACAAGTTAATGGTTAATTTCACTATCTCGTTATTATCGGAGGTTTTTTTACGTATGTATCTACTGAGATCTCATTATCATCAACATATTTGTTTTCGTAAAAATGTAATAATTTTTTTTACTATTTACTATACTATGGGTTAAAGTAATTTATACCCTTATTTGACCATATATGCTTAGAAAATAATCTTTTAGTTATTTTCCAAAAAGGTACTTTATGACCTTTTCGACAAAATTAAGGTATGAATTTATTTTTATAAAATTATAAGGAGGGTGTGGATATTTCCTACTTTATATCATCATTGAATATTTCCTTACAAGCTTATAAAAATATTTTCAAAATAAAGGTTTTCTTTTATAATCATATTATTTTAAAATTAATTTAAAATTGAAAAAGACATTTCTCTAAAAAAGATTTGATTTCCTCTATTTATCACCCTTTGATGGATTTTTAGCTTGTTTGAAGTTGATTTGTTATGATACAGAAGATTCATATTGTATTGAAAGTTTTGTGATATGATTGACTGTGGATATGTTATATTTACACCATTCATGGTTTATGGATAAAGTATTTACATTTTGTATGATATTTTTAATACGAATGTTTATGTTATGTTCAAACTTTTTCATATGAGGAATGCATTGGACATAGTAATTGATGGATAGAGCCCACTTTAGCTCCTCGATGCATTGGTAGGTCTCACGAGACAAACTAATGTCTTGGCACAAGGCCTTGATAAAATCTTATTTGTAGTCTTGGCCCAATTCCTTGACTACGTGGTTATGAAGTCTGGAATTATGCATTCGATCATAATGAATGTGGCTATTGATATTGCATGTGATTATTCGACTACAAAAATATCCATGTCATTATGTAAATGAATTTATTTTATTTTATCTTTTCTATATTATGCTGAACATTATGTTTAAAATACTTTTGTAATAGTCTTATACAATGCCTTAAATGTAATGCTTATTTATCGAAGTTTCTTCTATATTTGTATCCTTACTGAGAAACTGAGATCGCGCTTTTCTATGGTTTATTTTTCCCAGGATGTAAAGATATATTTTATGGTTGATCTGAAATGATAGGATAAGGATATAAGTGTGATAAAAAAAGGACAAATTTTTTTTGTTGTTTTTATTTCATGATGTAATGTAAAACTTATGAATGTATCTAGTACTTCGAAGGCTACTAAACAAGTGGAACTATTGGGACATGATTCATTGTACCATGCCAATATTATGTAATATTGCAACGACTATCAGTAACTGAGTTCGGGGCATTACAGTTGGTATCATTTGATGTTTAGTACAAACTATGGGAACTAGATTTATAAATACAGTGATTTGTAGACACTACCCTAAGATAGACAATAGGGATTAGTTTTGAAGAACATTCAAGAATTATGGTACTATAGATATTTTGTGAGTTATCCAAGAAATACATCCCTATCTAGATACGATAATGTAGAGGTGGCTCTGGAATAGATGTACCTAGGGGTAACACTAAAAAACACCGCTTTGAACTAGAATCGAACGGGAACAGGTTCCCAACAATGGGCCTTGCTACACTTTTGGTTATGAAAATCTCATGTGATATGCTTAGGATAATTCAAATTTTCTTTTCCAGCCATTTTTAATAATTTATAAGAATATACTTTCTCAAAGAAAACATTTTTATAATTATGGATTATATCCATAAATTTTTCAATTTATGTAATGTGTTTTACAAGTTCATAATTATGTATTTCTGTTCATAAACTAATCTACTTTTTGCCATTGTTTAACAATGGAGCCTATTGGAAGGAATGGAAACCATATCAATGTATGTAATCCATATAGGTATTTCCCTCCTACTCAAGATAATTATAAGGTGTTGGTGATACAATAGGTTCTGATTAGCTTATCACTACACTGGGACAAATCACAATGGTTATGAATTATAACCTCACACGTATGGAGCACCAGGATCCACAACGTGGATGATCAATGTTAGACAGATTCATTAGGAAACAGCCAACAACATTCAATGGGACTACAAATACATTTGTAGCAGAGAAATGGATAAGTTCTTTAGGAAAAATATTTCACTCTTTGGGGTGTAGAAAAAAGAGAAAAGTTGTCCTGGCATTTTATCACCTCACAGGATATGCAGATAAATGGTGGTCATCGATTCAAAACACAAACGAAGATGAAAAAGTATCAAATATTGGATATATGGAGTTTAAAATATTTTATTAGAAAAATATTTCACTCGTGACCATCAAGCAGATATGTAGAGGCAATTTTTTAGTCTGAGACAAAAAAATGGATGAGAATGTCACCAAATATGAGGCTCAATTTACAACGATAGAATGTCATGCTACATATTATTTTCATAACCCAAGGAGTAATATTGATCAATTCTTGGATGGGTTAAAACTATTTCTCCGGGGAGAATTAGTCTCATAATCCTTTTTTATCATACGAATATATTATCTCATGTCTTATCAAGACAGAAAAATAATTCTCTAAGTCGTATGACATTAAAGAAAATAAGAGATGAAGAGATATACTGAACACTCTAGAAATGGAAATAAAGGGAAGAAGGGAAAAGTTTAATATCCATCTTGTGGTAAATATGGGAAGAAACGCCCCGATAATTGCCTGAAGGGAATGAGAGTGTGTTACATGAGCGGTGAAAAAATCCATCAAACTCGTGATTGCTAGCAGAAGAAAGATTCTGTCAATGTTGAATGCTACAATTGTAGAGAATAGTGGAATTATGCAAACTAATGTCCTATGTAGGAAGTAAAAATATCCTAGAAAAGTCCAAGGGAGCAAGGAGAAGCTTATGTGATCACTACTACTGAGGATGAAGCTCTGAAAGTCATGGTGGCAGGTAATTTAATGGTTTCCTCATGTTTATCCAATTATTTATTTGATTCTGAATCACTAAATTGTTTTATATCATCCTAGTTTTCTAAGAAAATTATATATTTCCAATTTGATTTAACAAGGGATTTTTCAGTCAAAACTCTTAAGAGAAGTATCATTGAAACAATGTTTTTGAAATCCGTTCCCATTAGGGAATATAAATGTTCTTTATCTTCTGATCTCATCATCATACCCATGATTTAATTTTATATAATTCTTGGTATGGATTTCCTTTCAGACCATGATGTGAAAATTTACTGTATGATGAATGATGATACAATTATCAATGATGATAAGGATCACCTAATCAATAGAGAATAAATATATTCACCTGATTCTTATTTAGATTCACCCCCAATAGCCCACGAAATTTAATTATTTGAGAGGAAGAGATTGAAATAACTATGGGTGAGGAAAGGAATGTTCAAATACTGTATGTATCTACTGGGCAAGAATATGTTGTTGTGTTTCTAAAGGATTTACCTGCACATCCTCTAGAACAATAAATTGAGTTTTCCATTGATTTAATACCGGGTTCAAGGAATATATCAATGATCACATATACAATGGCCACTGTGGAAATAGTAGATCTAAAGAAACAACTAGATGAATTATGAAAGAAAAGATTTATTCACCCCATTGTTTCTCTATAGGGATCCCCTATTCAATTCATTATGAAGAAAGATGGATCTATTAGGTTGGGCATTGACTACAAAAAGATAAATTATATAACAATAAAGATCAAGTATCCCCTACCTCTCTTTGATGGTTTATTCGATCAACATCATGGACCTCAATATTTTTCAAATATTCAGCTTCGATCTGGATATCTCGAGTTGTGTGTGAAGAATGAAGACATTTCAAAAACAGCTTTTTGAACTGGGTATGGGAATTACGAGTTTGCAGTAATGCCTTTTGGATTGACTATGCACCCTATTTCTTCAGTGATCTAATGAATAGAGTTTTCAAGGAATATCTTGATGGATTTTTAGTGGTATTTATTGATGTTATTTTTGTATACTCAAAATGCTACGAAGATCATGAAAATTACTTGCGCATTATACTAATGACTCTTAGTAGAAAAAAATTATATGGGATGTTTAGCAAGTGTGAATTCTGGCTTGAGGATATTTCATTTATTGGCCATATTTTCTCGAAGGATGAATTTCTATTGATCCTTATAACACAAAGGCAATCCATGAATGGCCCGCACCGACTAGTATAACTGAGGTACACAGTTTAATTGGTTTAGCAGGTTTTTATCAGCGTTTTGTTCTGAATTTTGCCCGTTTAGAAAACCCAATAACCAAGGTCACACATAAAGGGGTTAAATTTCTTTGGAAAAAAGAGTTCGAATAAGGTTTTGAATAAATGAAGATAAGATTAGTCAATGCTCCTATATCAAATCTACCATCAGGGAATGATGGGTTTTATATTTATATTGAAGCATCACAGAAAAGACTTGGTTCTGTCTTTATGTAGAATGATATATTTATTGTCGAGGCATCACGACAACTAAAAATTCATGAGGCAAACTATCATACTCATGACCATGAGTTAGCAGCTGTAATCTTTGCACTGAAAATATGGAGAAACTACCTCTATGCGAAAAATTTGAGATTTATACTGATCACAAGAGTTTGAAGAATATTTTTTCACAGAAATAACTGAATATGAAGAAAAGATGATGGATTGGACTACTCCAGGATTATTATATCACTATACACTACCACCAATGGAAGGAAAATTAGGTGGAATATGCTTTGAGTAGAAAGGATAATCGGGTTTTGAACAAGATGAGAGTTAAAAGGGATCATATTTTCATGGATCTAGTAAATATTGATTTGAGAATAACCATGGAAGGTATACCATCAACAATGTTTTCAAATTGTTTCCAAACCATCTTTATTAGAAAGAATGTAGGGTTCTCATACTGGTGATGAGGATTTTCAAAAGATGAATAATGTTGTGAATGATGTGAGATTGAGGGACTTCATAAATGAAGAAGGAATTTAGAAATTTGGGATGAGGCATTGTGTTCTTAACATACCTTATCTAAAAAGGTAATTGTTGTATGATACTCATAACTCCAATTCCAAGATACACCCTGCGAGAACAAATATTTATAGAGATTTTAGGGCACATTTTTTGTGGGAGAAATGATTAAAAATATTGTGGATTTTATGTCAAGATGTACGGTTTGTCTACAAGTGTAATATGGAAGGAAACAACTTGGAGGATTCATGCAACCTCCTAACATAGCTAAGTGGAAATGGGATAATATTTCAATGGGCATTGTCATGGGGCTACCAAAGAATCCTAGAAGGAATGATGCAATATGGGTCATTGTTGATCATCTTACCATGTTATCATATTTTCTTGATATAAGTGATGATTTACCACTTGAATGTCTTGAAAGACTATATATTAATGAAATTTAAGTCTCTATGGTGTACCACTATCTATTGATTTGGATCACGATCCTTGTTTTACATCATGATTTTGGAAATGTCTTCAGAACGCCTTGGAAACTGAACTTTTTTTGAGCATATCCTACCACCATCAAACAGAGGGAAAACCAGAACAAACTATTCAAACCTTAAAATAAATGTTGACATCTTGCTCACATGAATTTCAAGTTATGAGGAATCAATATTTACCGTTGGTAGAATTTTCCTATAACAATAGCTTCCATTGATGTATTCAGATGGCACCATATGAAGCATTATACGGAAAGAGGTGTCACACAACAACTTGTTGGGATGATGTTGGTGAAAGAAAACTCCTAGGCCCAGAACTTTTTGACGAAATGAAGGAAAAAGTTATGAGTATCCAAACCCACATCAAAATACCTCAAAGTAGGTAAGAGAAATATGTCAATAACCAAAGGAAGGATTTGGAATTTTATGTATGAGATCTTGTTTTCTTGAAGGTATCTCCATGGAAGGGTGTTATTAATTTCTGTATGAATGGTAAATTGAGTCACAGGTACATTAGACCTTTCGAAATTGTAGAACGTATTGGAGTTGGAGCTTATCGTTTGGAAATGTCTCCAAGTATCTCCATTGTTCATGATGTGTTCCATGTATAACGGTTTAAAAAATACATGCCTGAACAAACGTATGTACTCACCTATGAGGAAATTGACCAGGAACCTGATTTGTCTTATTGTGAAGAGCCTCCCAAAATTCCTGATACCAGAGAACAAGTGTGGAGAAACTAGATGACTCATCTAGTAAATTATCAATGTAGAAACCATAATATGGAAGAGGCTACTAAGGATCCCAAGAAACTTATGCTGAAGAACATCACAAATAATTTTATTCAGTAATATTCTTGATATTTCAAGGAAGAAATTATTTTAAGGAAGGTAGAATGTAATACCCCATGATTCCATGGCACGTTTCCCTTTGAATATTACATTATCTTGCGTTGTACGTAACGTGGAGTTTCAACACACCACGACCAATCAAAATAGCTGTAATAAATAGTAATAAAAACTTTTTGAAATTTGATAAAAAACAATCAAAATGGAATTCTTTTTTTAATTCTGAATATCAAGATTATCTTAAGGTGAATTTTTGGCACTTTTTTGAAAACATTAAATATTTGAAGAATATTGAAAGAAATAAAATTTAATTAAAAGCATATTTTTTAATCAAAATAATTTATTTTGTTAAATTATAAATTGGAGTGGTTTTAAATTATCATTATATTATACTTTTATCATTTAATTTAATTTATGTCGTTGTCTGTAATTTCACATTTAAACTGGACAAAAAAAGTGTCAATAGTTTTATAGTTACTATTTTATCAAAACATAGTATTTTTTTGACAATAGGAATTAATTTTAAAGTAATTTCTGCCACTTGTTTGTTTTGAATTTGTAAAAATAGATAACATATTTGGAATTAGGAGGTCCAAATTGTAAAAATATGTAACTTTTAGTTTTAGAAATTATGAATAATTACTTCATTAAATATTTAATTTACCATGGTTAAAGGGTAAATCAGGTAAATAAGGGTAAGAAATAATATTATAATAATATTAAATTACTCTAACATGTGTCTTATTCCTATTGGTTCATACATTTCAAACCATGTGAATTCTTGGGTATATTTTGGGATCCCGTGGAGCCACTTGGGAGTGAAAATGACACTTTATATTAATTATTTTAAAGTAAAGACAAAAATGACATAAACATATATCTTTTATTAAAAAAATTTCTAAATGGGGTTATATAAGATTTCTTTCAACTATAAATACACATTATAAAGGTAAAAATATTTCTTACATAATTTTACTTTATTTATTATTTCTATACATTAAATAATTATAATTATTTTTGATACAATGGTGATGCAATAATTACCTTGTTAATGAATGAATCAAATAAATGGTATTATAAATATTAAAATAAATATAATTTCAATCTTTTTATGACATCCACGAATTTTCACGGTTAATATGTAATTTTAGAGTTTGTTAAATAAATTTTATTCGAATTGATAATGTTTTTATGGCTTTAAAAAACTCAAATTCTAAATAGTGTCAAAATTGACATAATTGATTTTTTAAAACAAATACTATATTATTAAATGATAAAGTATTCCTCAAAATATAAGGGTCGGCCAAAAAAGATATATAAGGTTATATATAATAATAACTAACCACATGGGGTTTTATTGGATTGTTATAGTATGTTTATTAACCATATAATATAAAAATAAAAAGAGACAAGGTAAATGTAATACTTTTTAACTAAGAGGTAAATCTGTAAGATAAGGTTAATATAATGACACAAAACTTTCTAAAACATATTTTTTGAGAAGTTTTAGACTCATCTCCACATTACACTAGAAATAATTTATTTTGGAGTAGTTAGAAACCGAAAATGATTTTATTATAGAATAATGTTTCAAAGTTTTCATAAAGTGACCCACACCTCTCTAATAAAAGGGAACTTCACCTTTTCATAATTTCACAACACCAAAGCCATTTGGCTTGACCAACCCATAATCCAATATCCTACCAACTTACCTCAATTCAACCTATAGGCCTTACATTGACCATAAATACAACCTAAGGATCCCTTTTAATCAAATCAAAAAGAAACACCTGAAGTAGAGGTCATAATTTCACTACCCTCTTTCATGTTCTTTTCTTCTTCCACTTAATATTTCATTTTTTGATTCCATAAAAAATAATAAATACAATACCTTAAACATAATATGATGTTATTATATATATGGTACAACCATATTCGTTATTCCACCCATCCTAAAAATGACAATGTCACCATAAGTGTGTGCGTATGGTTTACTCTCTGCACATCGTGGTGTAGTTTGATATTCAAACACTTCATTATTTGGACGAGAATAAAAATAAGTATAACTGATTTAAGTAATAATTATAACATTTTAATGATTCTGTATATGTGATATACCATCCAATTACATAATATCTCTCAATCAATATAATTATATCGTCGCTCGTGCGTGCGTACGGTTTACCATCTCCAAAAACACAATGAGATTCATTCCCCATCGTAATCATTGAAGAATAATATTCATTTTATGACACAAAATAATTTTTAAAAACATAATATAATTCTGTATATTAATAAAATATATCATATTAATGACAAACATGGCTTATTTAACCATGAATATAAAGGAAAACGAAACAGTTAACACCCAAAACGATGATACTACTAAAATATTACTAACAAACCAATATTTAAAGATCATATATTATTTCATATTTATGTATATGGATATTGTATAATTTAATATAAACAATTTAACTATTATATAGGAGGTTAACGTACCATCGACCAAGGAAAAGTATAAGTTAAGGGTTAATTTCACAGTCTCTTTATTATCTGAGGTTGTTTGCACGTAAGTATCTAATGAGACCTCTTTATCATCCACATCTGTATTTTAATAAAAATGTAACTCAATTTTTTTTTCATATTTACTATACAATGGGTAAAATTCATTTATATTCTTATTTGACCATATATGTTTAGAAAAAAATATTTACGCCATTTTCCAAAAAGGTACTTTTCGACAAAATTTAGTTAAGACTGTTTTTTTAACAAATACAATGGTTGTGGATATTTTATGCTTTTGTATCATTGTCAAAGCTTCCCTTACAATATTATAATAATTTTTTAAAAATTAATGTTTTATTTTATAATTATATAAATTTTACATGATTTCAAAATAGAAAGAGATATTTCTCTAGAAAAGTTTGATTTCATCTATGTCAACATCCATTGATGGATTTTATGCTTTTTCGAACATGATTTATTTTGATACAAACATTACATATTGTATTGAAGTTTTTGTAATATGTTTGACTGTGGATGTGTTATTTTTACACCATTCATGGTTTATAGATAATTTATTGACATTTCATATGCTAGTTTTAATACGAATGTTTATGTTATTTTTTATCCTTTTCATACGAGGAATGCATTGGACGTAGTAATTGACGGGTGGAGGCCGTTATAGCTACTCGATGCATCAGTAGGTCTCATGAGACAAACTAGTGTCTTGGAACAAGGCCTTGAAAAAATTGTATTTGTAATCGTGGAATAAGGCCTTGACTATGTGGTTATCAAGTTTGGCATTATGCATTCTGTCGTTATAAAATTGGATATTGGTATTGCATGAGATTATTTGACTAGTATAATATCCATGTGATTATGTAAATGGAATTATTTTATTTTATGTTTTCAATGTTATGCAGAAGTTTAAGTTTAAAAGGCTTTTGTTTTAGTGTTATACATTGACTTAAATCTTTATGCTTATTTATGAATGTTTCCACTATATTTTTATCCTTACTGAGCATCTGAGCTCACCCCTTTCTATGTTTTATTTTTACCAGGATGTGAAAAAGTATTTTATGGTTGACTTGCAATGATAGGATAATGATATATGTGTGTTCAAAAGGGGAAAAAGGTTGTTGATTTTTTATTTCATGATGAAATGTAAAACTTATGAATGTATCTAGTACTTCCAAGGATACTAAACTGATTGGTCATTCGGTAAATGATTACTTGTATCATGCCAATGCTATGTAATAATGAACCAAATTTGGGTAATTTGGGTCGGTGCATTACAAATATGGGGTATGCTGTTAATTTAACATCTTGTGGAGATGGACTGAGACTGATCTGAACACCTCATTTAGATGGATCATATCGGTACATACCTAGGAGGGAGAACATATAAGTCTTACTAGGTTGATGGATCAAAACACCCAAAAAGGTCAAACCCAAGGAGGTGTGTCTTGAAAAGTGTAGATGGAACATAGAGATGGTGGATCCCAAAAAGCGAGCACTAGATGAATGGATCAGGACGCCCAAAAATAGAGGACCTAGGGTGGTGTGTCCCAATATGGTAAGGTGTCACAATGTGAGGGTTTATCCTAATAAGTGATCACCAGATGGAAGTATTAGAGTGCCCAAAAAGATCATACCCAGTGTGGTGTATCCCAAAAAGGGATGATGTCAGAACATAAAGGCTTGTCAAGATATAAAAAATTATTGATCATAGAATGGTGGGTCCAATCAAAGGGGACACCAATGTTTACAATTAGTTATGATTGAACCTCTGGGCGTCTTCATGCGTACCATGTATAGATGAAATGAATCAAAACCCACATAGTTAGAATGGGTGATACATGAAATCACATTGTACTCAAAGGAAAATGACCAAATGAAAGACTAAGACATATGCTTGGTTAGCTGCACGAGTGCTACATAGATCACTAAGATGAACATGGCTTGCACACAGTTCACTTCCAGAATAGCTTACGTGAATTCATCAGGATGTGGCTGCTGAGGTAAAATCAAAATGGATATAGATTAATCATCGATGGGTGGAATGATTGGGGATGGAACCAAGAAAAGGTGTGAAGGTAATAGTAATTGGATTGAACCTTTGGGAGGTTTCTTATATACCCTTGTGGAATGGAATAAGATTCCACATAGTTCTAGAATGGGGTGATGACTCACCCAAGGAGGTGACTCTTGAGAATGGTAGCATGGATGGGGACATGAATGAAATATAACGAATAGTTTAAGGTCTGTTATTACGGAGACAACAATTCTCTAGGGTGAGTCTAGGGTAATGAGTGGGTGATGGGATTTCACCATGGGGAGGCTTCCTACTTTCCAAGCTCAGAAAGGGAAAAGAAAAATTCCCAAATATTTCATGAATGGTGCACAAAATCAGGGTGTACAAAAAGGATATAAACATAAAGACATGATGAAACTAAGCACTGTTATAAGATAATCACTATAGGGAGTGTCTTGGTTGGAGGTGTATGGATTGAGGGTAGGACTTATGCACTGAGACATCCTTTCAAATGGTATGATTTCATTAAGGGGTGGACCAAGCATGTATGTCCCAAAAATGTCAATAATGATGTTTTCTAATGTTTGGGGATGAAACATAGGGTTTCTTTTTAAATAACATAACTTGTAGACATGTATAAAATACCATTTTCATTGAATATATATAGTTTAATGTCATCCGGGAAAAGAGGGGTGTACAATTTCACATCATGTGGTATGTATGTGAGAAGACATGAAGTGGTCGAGACCAATGGGTGATGGTATTGGTCCTTAGAGTGGTTTCCTACGTAAATTTCATTAAAAGGGAACAGATCAATGTCCACGTAGTTAACTGGTAATTGGCGATAGAGAATACACAATATTGGCATCTCAATGAATATTTCATGGTCAATTACTACTATAAGCCCACATGAGACATTATTGGTGTGATAAAAAAGATGTAGAAGTTGACTTGATGAACGTATCGTGAATGGTGAATAAGTGATGGATGGTGAAGATTGGGACTTACTCCATGAAGGAAGCCCAGGTTCCACTAAGGAGCAGAAATGGTGTATGGGGATTATGCATGGAATTAGTTTGAGTACTGAAATGGAGCAGAAATAGTGAATGGGGCCTACGCATGGAAGCTTCCTAGGAGACTCTAAAGAGCCAAAATAGTGAATGGGGATTACGCATGAAGGTACTCATGATATCCTCTTCATTTCAAGTCATAAGGGTATCCCATGTTCATTGTAACAGATAAGGATTATGTTTAACATAATGTAAATTGAATATTTTTTGGGGATTATGAAATGATCTTCTAGAGATGTCTTCATCATGTATGGCCATGAGGTATTCTTGATATGCCATTTGGTTAATGGGTATGGTTGGGGATAACACCTACTGAGTAGTCCCGTATTGGTTTTTTCTATTCGTCTTGGGATAAGGCATCTAATTTGTTTTGTGCAATAAATCATATTATTAAATTATTGGTTATGATATAGTTTAACATCATGTAGATAGGATTTTCATAATTTTATGACTGGCACAAAATGAATTCCATATTAAGTGAAAGAGGCATTCTATATTTATCATATAAGGTATACAATAATTTATAGTCATTTAGTGAATACTATTATGCCTAAGGCTCCTCACAATTACTTTTTTGGAAATATGAAAGTGTGGCCATTTTCTTGGTGGAACATAGGATAGGATTAAAGTGATGGGGTTTGGATGAGTTACATGAGGAATGGTTTGAATAAATGGTCTCATGGAATTGATAATAATAATCGCAACTCATGAAATTGGAAATGCTTCAAGAAAAATATTTAGAGTGAAGGTGTTTCATGGAGTCCGGAAAAGTATCTCAAATCAATATATTAAAGAGGTAGAAGGTGGATACATAGAAGGTCATGGGGTAAAATATTAGGGAATCAGCCTAAAGAGTTCATTGTTCGACTGTTCATTTGTCATGGGGGTCAGTGATGGTGGATAATGGACTTTCATAGAGGGATGAAATGGGAGCATGAATGTGATCCCGATTAGGGGTGTGGGCGAGAAGTCCCCACAGTATGTCCTTGTTGGCGTAGGTAAGAACACTATAGCATGTAAAATGGAATATGTGTAGGATAGGATACGTGAAATATTTGGAATAGTGGCACTAGTGCATGCAAGACTGGGAATAATAGCACTATTTCATGCTAGAATGACATTTTTCACATATGATTGGATGGTTTTCAAGCATAATGTCCTCTTGAACGCAAGACAATATCTTGTGTGCACATGACATAGGAAGAAAATAAGTTGGGCGAGGAAAAAAAACAATGAGACCATGATATGGAGGTCATATATGGGTCCTATCAAGCATGATCAAACAAGGAGGGTTCCATTCATCCATTTAGTCACAGAAGTGGCTACCTTATGTGCATCAGAGTAGTGACTGACCTCTAGATTTTTAACTAGAGGGGTAGGGTGATGATGTATTTTTAAAAGAATCCTAGATTAGAGCTTCACAAGAATTTGGGCATAAAATATAACTTCCATGTGACATGCGGCGGCTGCGCGTGAAGTGGGGCGTTTGATGTCGAATTTGGGGGGTAAAAGTCATGTGCATATATTCCAATATTTCACACACATCTCAAAACTTATACACACATTCCATGGATATTTTCCCAGACATGCATAACATTCTTGACATACATCACTTTGGGTGTGTAAGAATCTTACGTGCGTATGACAATCTTGCACACAAATCTTGAAAATTGCACACATATTCCATAGATATTTTCCATAGACATCACAGAACATTCTTATCATAAATCTCATTCGGTGTGTAATAATATAATGAGGGTATATCGGTCTTGTGCATACATTTTAAAACATTATCACACCTTACTTTTCCATTTTTTGGTGGCTGGGGAAGAATATGACATCACATTGGCACATGAAAGGATTGCACTATGGGGTGCTGTAAATATTCTATTTTTTCATACATGATCACCTTATTGCATGAAAAACTTCAATTATTGTCTGAAAACATCCCTTCTCACATGAAAAACCATAATTTTACCCAAAATCACCCCAGCTATCCATTTGATGCATCTTAACTTCAAAATATCATAACATCTAATCTATAATTCCATTCAGTCACTATGATCAATCAAATCGGAACATTCGAATATATCTATTTCCTGAAAGAATTTTTTATTGCATTCAATGCATGATATTAACACATTGTTCAGAGCCAAAAATCATCTTCTAGAATCATAATAATGGATTCCAAATAAGAAAAGAAGAATAAATCAACTCCTCACCCAAGGACATTAATTAATCAAACTCATAACTAATTATCATATTCTCAACATAAGCATAAGAG
This sequence comes from Viscum album, assembly GCA_963277665.1. NCBI lineage: Eukaryota > Viridiplantae > Streptophyta > Magnoliopsida > Santalales > Viscaceae > Viscum > Viscum album. Next base: position 1,096,959,784 of record OY728145.1, on the reverse strand, counting down.
ATATGATAACTAATTTTAGGTTGTATGTGATGAATAAAGAACTCAAAAAGTTAGTTGGCTTCATTTTCACGTAGCTTGGTCTAGATAAAATCAAGATTGTTCAAACACATTTCATAATTCGAAAATAGGTATTTACCAAAAGCATTTAGGACACATATTTTGACAAAATTAACTGACACAACAAGAGGTTTTGGTTCAGGTGTAGGTATTCTAACTGAGGAAAAAATTTGTGACAACTTATTAAAATCAATTTGAGTTATCATATATCTTTGAGGATATCCATAATTCTAAACATTAAGTACTCTATTATTTGGTGGACTGTATACAATTGTTGATTAATTTCCTCAATATTCTGTCTTATGATCGACTACATTCAACTCAATAGAATTTGGGAACTCATCTACGGGTAGGTGAGACAACATTACATTAACCAAGAGTAGGTTTCTCTTCCCTATGAGCATCAAATTTCTAAACATCAGACACATTTTCTTTTGGCTCATCAACAAATGGATTAGAAGAAACCACCTCAAAAAACTGTTCATCGCCATATTCTTCCTTAATAAGTGGTTCACTTAACTATTCTACTACATTCTTCCCAAAATTGGAAAATTCACCCATTTTCTCAACCATATAAGAGTGACCATCACCAACTAAACTCATAATATTTCTTTTAGAAGCCTTATCCCCTTGATGAAATTCTAAAAATGTGGATTTCTCTCTCAACAAGTTTATCTCTTACCTTATGCGTGGAGGCACCAATATATCTATCATTCTTATTCTTCCAACTTAATCATCATGTTTATATTCATAATGATCATCATTTTTACAATCATTCTTATCTGTAATTTATTTTTCTTCTTATTTCACTACATTATTAATTCCATTTTCATCACCATCTACAATATCATCTCTATTATCTTCTGAAGTCAAAGAAACCATTAATTGATACACATAAGAGACATTAATCTCATCTTAATCACCCTTTAATAAACCTTCCCTTTTTGGAAAAAATATCATGTGGTCTTGGAGAACCATATGTTACCAGAGAAGACTTGGGGGATGATTAATTTTCCCTACCTTAATCAAATAAAGGTTCCTTTTTTATTCATATATTTAAATAACATCTTCTTTATCATCTAAGTAAGAAAATAAATCATCAAACTCTAATCATGGATTAGCAATATATCATGGTATTCTTCTATGGATTACCTAATTAATCTCAGTATATATCTTATCACTAACTCGAACCCATTGTATCTTCTAGGGGTTCCACTGAAGCTCTATTCTTGAAAAAATTTATATTTTATTGTAAAAATCACAAAAATATGTAATTTTTCTTTTACCCTTTATAATTAGTCCCTTAGCATTTAACATTTTAGAATCGTCTTTGGATAAATCATAAAATTCCAAATAGATAATGCCTATATCATTTAAGATTAATAAACCATGAGATATATACATAGATTCTTCTTAACACCCATTCTCATAAGATAATGTTTTTATAAATCATGAATATCAAGGTGGGAAATCATCTATCATAGGGAAGAGCATATGTTGAATAAATTTAATGATCAGCCTACACTCCCCATCCAACTCTATGGAAATATTCCTTATAATATTTTCAATATTTGTCTTCTCTTAAAGAGTTTTTTAATAAATAATGAAGTCACTATCCTCATGAATATATCCATGGAAGTCATCATAAACACCATCATGAGAAACTCCCAATTATTCAGCCCGTTATTTTAAGGAGAATATTATTTTGTGACTACAACCTTTGGTTATCATCAAATATTCTTTATCATCTGTAAAAGCAAACTAAAAATATTGGAAGATTGATGTACCCATATAGTATAAAAAGGCATCTTTTTCAAAGAGAACCACTATAAACATGCTTGATCTTTAAGTACATGAGAACCAGGGACTTACATGAAAACATCTATTTTGGTTCAACTTCCTGTTTATCTACCGCATCACTTTTTTCAGGCTTGATATTGAAAGGATCAATTTGAGTAGGAACACTGGACTGGATATTCTCTTTCATAACTATTATCCATTAATCATGTGATGTATTATAAGGGTAGTTAATTCTTAGAATACAGATTAGTTCAACAATTTCGATTAAGGGTATGTTGAATATTTTATTGTTTAAAGGTTAGAAAAAGGAAGGTCTCATTAGTCTTGAGAGAAAGATGCATGATGGTGGAGGTGTTGTTTGAAATAGACATGTATCTTTTTTTTCATTTAGGATTTTAGGTTCTCCAATTATATATAATACTTTATACAAAATTTATAATCTGATAAAATAATTGTATCGGGTTACATAAAAATCGTTAAAATATAAAAAAAAATTCATAAAACTCTACAATAAAAAATTCAAAAAACATGAAATCATTTGTGTGAAAATACAACAGTTTTTCGATTACAATGGCGAGACCATCCAAGGGTGATACAACATAATTTTTGTGTCATACCAAAAACTATCTCATAGGAATGGTGTGACATTCCAACATTGTGACATATAATAAAATTAAACCTTACCAAAATTGATCATTCCTAAATCAAGTTTCACATTATTCATTCAATTGGATTTTAATTGATTAATAAAAATAGCAGCTAATTAATGTTCTGTTCTAAAAGAAACAACAGTTATATCACATTTTTAAATGTGGTCCCCTAAATAGTTATTCATTATATAAATTTTCATGGTTATAGAATGATATATAAATTTTTTATAAATGTTTATACCAAATGTATTGACAATGTTTTTGGGGACATATCAATTTAGATATCCATTGTTTAGTATGTTCTGTTTCATCCATCAAATTTATACCCAACTACTCTATAATGATATGTATTCATTTTTAATAGTAGACAATGAATGAAACATTTTCTTTACTACACCATTCAACTAAATACTTTCCAAAAATAGACATGTTCTGTAGGTGTTTTTTCTATTGATATTACTTCCACCAAAATAAGAATATGAATATCTAACTATGTCAAATGCTAGGGTAAAAAATCTATTATTTGGTAGCATACATGGGATATTTAAAATTTATATTCACAACAACCACAAGTGACAATTTAGTGTTTTCATAAAAATGATCACACATAGACATGTGAAACATTATATAAATATGGATATCAGTAGGATATAGAAGAATTTCATTAATACACCCTTAAATTTTTGGATCAACTAGTTTCCTAGTTTTAGGAAGATCCAATTTACAGTCGGTACTCTTAAGAGTATAAATAATCTTAATTTTATACATATTAAAATTTATTAAAATTTATTTTGTATAATTACAGTAATTCAAAACAATTAAATATTTATTTTTAATTTTTTCAAATCAAATAAAGAATTTATTTATTTTCATCAATCTCATTTTGAACCCATTTTTGATCATTTTAGAAAAATTAATACAAAGATAGTTTTTGATGATAGAAAAAAATATCATCAACATATATTTTAACAACTAAATTATCTTTTGAAAATAATTTTATGGAATGAGTAGAATTATCTATAACCCTTTAATGTCTAATTGAAATAATAAAATTACTTAACCTATCATACCATGCTTTTGGATCTTGTTTCAAACCATATAAATAATTGATTAATTATTAAAATTTATTTAGTGAATTGTGAATTTTAAAACCATGTGGTTGTTCTACAAAGACATCCTCGATTTTAATAACATTCAAAATATCACACTTCACATCCAATTTAAAAAACTTGAAACCTAATGTTGTCACATAGGAAGTTAGGATTCTGATGGAATAAAGTCAAGATACCTATACAAATGTATTTTAATATTCTATCCAATGTTCATGTATATAACCTTGATAAAGAATTCTACTATTGATTCTAACTATAGTGCCTAACCCATTAACCATATTCCTAAACACACATTTAGTACATGTAGTATATTTTCCCTTGGGTATATGTAAATGTTCCCACATTATATTTATTTAAAAATGATTAATATTATTATACATTACCATCTCATAAAGTTAATAATAAATAGCATCATTGATTTTTTTTATTCAAGGTGAGACAAAAATTATTGATTTTGAACCAGATTTATAATAGAATCTCTTGTCTAAGTACATCTATCAAAGTATACTTCAAAAAGATATAATGGTTTGAACATTATAGTTTTAACACCTCTATAAAAGAAAGCACTAATCATTTTTAAATATTTATGTTCCGGTTCTGGATGCTCAAGAAAGTTTATCGAGTTGTATGATTTGTCTATATATTTTATAGAAAAATATAAATGTTTATAAATTTAGTTCAGAGAATATAGTTGTTCATAAATGTTTTTATGTTGTTTATAGAGTCATGTCGATATGTTTCATTTGATTTGGCAGCAACAGATTATTCAACAGTTTTAGAATTTTTATTGAAGGCTCCAAATTATTTTCTAGAAGTTGGATTACCTTGGAAAATTCAGTTATTAATTTTTTAGGAATCATTTCCCAAATTTACATAAGTGTTAAAAATAAAAACAATTCCCTCAGAACATTAAATTTATACACCATAAGATTCCAATTATTCAATAGTTAATAAGGGTAATTTTTCAATATTTCATTAATCAAAACTCTATATATGAGTTAGATGGATGTATGCAGAACTTCAACCCAAAAAGAGAAAAGTAGTCCATACTCATTTAACAAGGCCTGAACTTTCACTTATAATGTTCTATTTCTCCATTTAATAACTCCATTCTACTGAGGGGTCCTATGAGTATTGAATTTAATAGTGAATCTTTTTTGTGAGGAAAAAGATTCAAAATATTGATTTTCAAATTCACAGCCATGTTTACTTATAATGGTCTTAATTTTACATCCAAATTGGTGTTCTACAAACATAGCATACTTGATGAAATAGGATAAATCATTAGTTATGTCATCTGGAATGAAGACCCGTGTATACCTAGATAAATTATCAACTAAAACCTAGACATATTACATCCTATTAAGACTTTAAACTCTATATGGTCCAAATAAATCCATGTAAACCAACTCAATTGGATAATATATTGACTATTATTACATTTTTTCAAAATAAACATCGTGTTTTTCCCTTTTTGATAGGGGTTGTAGAGTTTATCAGGTGGGAACTAAAGTTTAGGTTGATCACTAACAAACCCTTTCATAGTAAGCTTCATAATTTATTGAATGTTATAATGGCCCAGAATTAGATTCTATATCCAAGAATCATTGTTAAATTCACTCAATAAGGAATAATTTTAGAATCTAATGAATTTAGAAAAAACTAAACACTATATTTTCTTAAAGTATTAAAAATTAAATCATTTTAAAAATCATAAAACATTTCTATAAATTTTCTAAAAATTTACATAAAAACCATAATCACAAAAATGTTAAATACAATGAATGTTATATTTAAAACAATCAGAAAATTAAACATTAAAAAAAATTATTTTTTACTGATGTGGCCATGGATGATGTTTTTCTGTTTTAAATAATCAATAATGATGTAATTTCTAACATAAACCTTAATAAGACTATTGAATAAATAGTCTCATGGAATATGTATTGACCAACCACTATACAGGTACCACATTCTCTTAAGTAGTTATTCAAACAATTTTCTTATGAAACAATGTTTATACAAGAAGTGACTTGAGAAATAAGATTATTTTTGGTCCATATATTTTAGTAATCAAATATTTATGATCCCAAAAACTTTTTATGGGTTTCTTCTAAATATATGTTAAATATTTATAAATAGAAAATATATTATGTCACATAGAAAAATAATTGGATTTTGTGCTTTTTGGACTATACATAAGAATAAAAATTTTCTATGTTACTATCCTCTACCCAGTATAGTAATTAATTATAGTTACATAAGATGGTCCATATTTATGGCCTAAAATTTGAGTAATATTTTCAATACCTTTTTTAAACATTTCTAGGTCTTTAATTAATTTCTCATTTCAAATTTTTATCTCTTCATTTTATTTCAGAACATTAGAATTCTTATCTATTACAATAGATAGATTAGATTAAACATTTTGAGATAAAACCTGTTTTCTCTTGAGAGTTTTATATTTTTATCTTAACTCACTAAACTTTCCCTCAATCATTTTAAAATATTCAAATATTTCATCCTGAAAAATGTCTTTATTATTATTTTCATTCTCATAAATAATAGAATTACTATCCTTGTAAATTGCTAATACATTTGAAACAATTGGTTCCTCATTTATTTTTTTCACAAAGGAAAAATTATTTCAATATGGTTTCTCCTCATGTGATGAATCATAATCACTGGAATTTTTTTTCTATGGCACACTATGTGACAATCAAGGATTTCATATTTTTTTGGTCTTTATGATCATATTTCTTCTTTCATATTATCCTTGGATAGTTACATTTGACATGTCTATTCATTTTATTCTCATATAAAAAACCACATTTACATATTTCTTCTAGTCCTTTTTTGGCTTACTTTGATAAAATACTTTATCTTATAATATTAGGTTATGAAATACATCCATTTATTTCAAATTTTATTAAATCCCTTAACTAATTGACCCATCTCATCCCCACTAACTGATGCTGATTCAATGTCATGTGAAAATAAATTTTGGATATTTTTATTTTCTTTTTCATTTTTACGTATCTTTTCATGCATTATTCTTGAAGGATCCTTATTTTATTCTTGGTTCTTCATAATATTGTCATTTTACTTTTTACCCTTCTTCATACATCATCATCATACCAATATGTTCCTTTACTGATATATTTCTAATAACATACGATTCTATAATGTATAAATATGATCCTCTCCATATTTATAGTCTACATTTTAGTAGTCTCCTGATCTTATAATTATCTAAATCATGACTTTAATGAGAGATCCTTATATTGATATTTCATTGAACTGGAGATACAAGTCAGAAAAAGGTTCATCTAGTATCATCTTAATGTTATTATTTTTAATGATATATTTTCTAATACTCATATCCTTAACATTAGTTGTCCCCTCATGTGAAACTGATAATGTTTCCCAAATTCCATTAGTAGTTTTTCATGATGAAATTATATTGAATCAATTATCTCTTATGGAATAAAAAATGAATTAAATTCATTGGAAAATATATTTTGTATATTTTTTAATAGCTTCTTCCAATGTAGTCTGGTAGCTTTAGGTATTTTATATTAATCTTATACTAAATTACAAATCACAAAAACCAGACTTCATATATAATTTTTTTATTTTAGTATTCTATTAAGAATAATTTTTATCATTGAAAAAGGGTAATATATTATTAACAAAAATATTCTAGATGATTATCTATTTAATGAAATAATTTTTTATGTGAAAAAAATTTATGATCATGAATGAAATACTAATATCACTTATAAAAATAAATGAAATAATTAATATCAAATAGAACCAGCCTTTGATACCAAATTTTAGGCCAAGTATCTCAATAAGCGGTGAATTTGGTACATAATATTTTTTTAAATGGATAAATTGGAAATCCCCGAATTAATTTAAAATCTACCAATTTATGAAACCCATAAAATCATTATATGTTCAAAAATTTCATAATATTTCGAAAATACTAATTAGATCCTAGTTATATAATATACAATATCACTTAATCCTTTGAAATGAACTGAATAAATTAACATATTTTAAAAAAAAACTACCATTGGGTAAATATAAAATTTTAGTTTTTTATAGTTCAAAAGAAATTTAATTATTAATGTGGAAGTGATGTAAATCAGAAAATAGTACATAGTTGAAATGAATTCCAGTGTTTTTGTCTCAAGAGGAGACACAGTCCCCACAACTTGGTAATCACCATCAACCAATCAGTTTATCTAATAATAAAAAAAGCGGACCAAAAACCAAGATCGAGTTTTATAATTGTGTAAAACCTTTCTACCTCCCGTACGACTTCTTCCATTGTTAAACATTGGATTAAAAATAACCCATTCACACAGTGAATTATACCAATATTATCCATGGGAACAAATATGAAAGGAGTTGAGAAAATATCTATTTATCTTCCAGTTCATAATGTCATATAGTGTGAGTGTGATAAAATAGAGTATAAACATGCGCTAATCAAAATGAATGAATAAATTATTAGTTTTTATCAATATAATAATGTATGGAAAAAATTCATGTATTTTTGTATTTATTCACATGACTCCTTGAATGTATTCTTAAATGAGGGTTGATTCATGATATTTCAAAGAATAGTTTGGTGTACATGTTCATTGCTGCGATATAACTCTTTATGTAAGGATTAAGTTTGTCTTCCCATTCCAAGGAATCCACTTTGTATTCTTGCCATTAGGATTAGTTGTGTGTGTGTTCAGTAAGTGTGAGCTATCAAATTATTATCTGTCTACCATATATCCTCTTATTGCATAAGGGAGTCTTCATAAATTTTTATTACCAGAAGAATGTCTCTTCAGATCCTCTCTGCTACAAGGTATTATATGATTGACACTCTCTATAATGAATTCTATAAATCATTTAAGAGACAATCATTAAAAAATATATAAATTAACTTAAATAATATAGCCATTATAATAACTAAATTTAAAAATACATGTAATGAAAAAATTGGTCGTGTCCTAATCATGCAGTATCTCAGAGTTAGGAGTCATCTCATTCTAGGTGTTTCTCAGGATAATAGCAAATAGTGTCTTCTCTTGGTAGTGTCTTGTAATTTTCCATGATTCATTGTCTGACAGTGTGTGGCTGAAGATGACTCCATATAATGGTATGTCTATCTGATGGTGTCTCACACATTTTTGAATTTATGTTCTCGTCGAATAAAATCATGATGGTGATATATCATTATGGTTACTTGTATTCAATGATGAATCAAACATATTGAGTTTTCAATACTGAGGGTGATTCATGAAAAACAATTACTCATATGTGACAATGTCTTATAATTTGTCAAAATGTTGTTTCAATGCTATGTTAGCTCAGTCGTTAGTCAGTATAGTTGGAAAATCCTCTTCAATTGTATTAGTCTCAATGGTGTCTCATACATAATAGTGACTGGTAGGGACTCGTACTTAGTCAATTTCATCAACTGGCTCAGACTATGAAATAATTATACAGAACATGAAATTTATTAATATCATTAAGATTGTTATTTTTTGATCATTAATATAAAAAGTTCAATACAATTGATTATTACTGTTTTTTGAATACATTAATTAATTATTTTAAAATAAATATTTCAAATGCTGAAACCAATAGAAAAATGTGGGAAAATAGATGATGGGAATCATGTCCCATCATGAGAGTGTGAAAGTGAGTGGGAGTGGTTTTTATGAAAAAACAAAAAAAATGTCATATTACTGATTAAATTAACATATTTTTAGTTGTATTATTATGTAGATATGTTATATCATATTTTTTATGCTTACATTTGGAAAATCAGTCTAATGATATTATATAAGTGATATAATATTTTAAATTTATGATATTATTAGTTCTCAATTGTATTTTTTCATGTTATAAAATTTTTAGAGATGGATTTAATTAATGATAAATACTCTAGAATGATTTTAAACACACATATGGAAATAATAGTTCTTTTAATCATCAAAAAATATTGTATAAAATTTTTTAAATGAATAATATTTAGTGGGTTATTATATAAAATTCATTATATATAAAACATTGGGGAAATAATTACCACAAATTTGTAAACAGTTTCCTAATATTGAAGCACATTTAAAAATATTTTTGAAAACATCCACTCAATATGGTAGTTTTGGGAAAAAAATTGATGTTGTTTAAAAATCCTTTCTAATATATAAAACCTATAAGAAATTATTTTTCCCAATCAAAATAAAAAAAATCATATAAAAATTTCCAATGGAAAACTTAATGACAACTCTAACCACTGTGAAGAGTACATTTTCATATATTGATATTGATTTGTAATAAATACCATCATAAAATGGATACTAGAAAAATTTCATATTAATAACAATTAAACATCATAAGAATATGTGAGTGATTAAAACAATGTCAGAAAGACATTATAGTAAAATATAATTATATCATGTCAATACATTACACAACCAAAAAAACTAACTACATAATTTACACTCATAATGATCTCGTGAGGTATAAATCTTGACCCAATACATTCAATGTATATATAATGTCAATCTAACCAATCACGTCCTGATATAGTCTGAAATTCATCACATTAAAAATAAAGGAAATGATATAAATGGAATACATTAATCAATTTTCACAACATGAATATCCCCTTATGTAAATGCACATGATTATCATAATAAGCTCACAAATCCAAACATATAATTAATTATGATTTAATTGTTTTTAAACTAAGATAAATAATCATGATTTTTATAATAATGGAATATTGATATATTCATGATAGAGATAAATTCATCATTCAGCAAACAAATGAAAGACATAGTCAATGATATAAAGGGAAAAATTATAAAACTAAAAGACACATATAAGTCTTAAGAGGAGGTACATTGGAAAATATTGAGAAATGGTATCTATTTAGAAAGTTATTTTTTATATGGTTATGAGGGATAATTATAAAATAATTGATTGGGGTATTACAGAACAATATAAATAGAAATGTATTTAATCTCCTTGATTTATAATATTATTTTTATTTGGAACTATGAATAATATTTATTTAAAAATATATATTATATGACCTATAAACAAAAACTGAAATAAAATAACAGATTTTTTAAAAAATTATATAATAATTAAATATAATAATACAAAATAGTTTTAAAAAGAATAAATTTTAATTTTAGACATTGAAATTTCAATTTTTGTCTGAAAATTTAATTTAATATTTTTAAATTCCATATTTACATTATTGATCATAATTTTAACTGATCAAAAAGATTTAAAATTTATTTGGTCATTATTAAAAAACGTACTTTTTTATAAATGTAATTAAATTTGAAAAACTATCGTTTTTACATTTCCATATAAAATTTTAGGTAAACATAAAGATTCATGGAATATTTTAGTGGGATAATTCAAAAAATTACTTTTGTATCATCAATCCATTTTTAAATTTCTTACATTCATATAATTTAAATTTTTATATAAAATATAATTTTTCTAACAAATATTTTCAAACACATCTTAGTTGAAATAGTGTCTAACCTTGTATTTGAGTATTATAATATGAATAAAATTTTACGAAATTATAAAAAAAACATACTATTTTTAATGGTTAATAGTCATTTTACTACTTTAATCGTCATGTTACTATTCTAAAATCTAGCTTACCATTCTAATGGTTATGTCACAATTATAAAAGTATCATTATTATTGAATCAGACAAATTATCCTTATACATTCTAAATATAAATATTATTTTCTTTAAAATCTTTCAATTATTTTTCTCTCAATGTTCCATATACATCATTTATAAAAGGAAGATTATATTTTCAATTATTTATTTTCTTTTTATAGTGACATATAAGGGTATGATATTTCTATGACTCCAAACCAATATATTTTCTATTTGTTGTCATCTTATTTACATTATTTTTCTATCCTGTTATACATGATTTATTTTTATGAAATTAATTTATAATTTTTATGTACATTTATATATTAAAAGAATAAAATATTGGTTACATCATTATATGGTTCATGTTATTTTTTAACTACATTTTTATATTATTATTTCATATAGAAAAAGTTTCTTTTAGTAATTTATAAAAACAGTAAAGGGAAACATATATAAAAATTTAATTATCAATTATAGAATATAAATTTTTTTAAAACATATATCTGTTATCATAGAAAATATATATACATAAATATTTATATATATATATATATATATCGATTTTTACATTTCTACCCATAAATAAATTTCATCCTCGCAGTTTCTGTACAATATAAAACATTTATTAACGATTAATGTTATTTTCAATACTAGTTATACCGATATTCATCATATGATAATGATGTAACTCTACTATAATAGAGTTATATTTTAAACACTATATGTTTGTGGAATTTATACATAATATAGTATTATTTGTCTAAATGGTTTAATTGTATTTTTTTAATTTTAACAATTATATATCATAATTAAAAAAATTAACCAAATTCGATATATATACCCAATGAGACACCCATTGGAAAACAAAGATAGATCTAGTGAAATAAATTAAAACTACTAATATATCACATTTTTATTTGTTATATTCAATCATTCAATGAATCCCACATTTATTGCCATTGAGAATAAGGTAAACACTGAATAATGATCTAATATAAAAACATAAATCATTTATAAAATCCATCATCATAGAAATATTATATTATAGTAAAACCATTCAGTATATATGTGATCATATGTGGAAATATATTAATGAATGTGTGAGATAAAAACCGCATTATGTGGTAGAATATAATGAATGAAAATGGATACATGAATCCAGATCATTACATGGTTGACCATATCAGTTTTTATGAAATCATAAGTATATGATCATGATAATAAGAATCATATGTAAGATACATGGAATATAACACATTCATAATAATGAAACATCTTAATAACAAGTTTTGGGATCCCTCTAATAAATAATTTCATAATAGACAACATTATCTTTATCCTGTTCAAGAACAACATAGTTTTTAAATTATACATCATGTCCATAAACAATTCTTTGATGAAATATAAAATCATACCCATTCCATTGGGCGATTCTATAATTATAGACCAAATAATTACTTAATCATATGTTTAAAATCAGGTTTTCCATATATACAATAAAATATACAATTCATATAAATTAATTTAAATGCATGACCTCGATAAAATAATGGTACCAAATGAAATAATATATATTTTTTATTACATACCATAATTTATCATTGATAAATGATCTAATTTTATTTTTCATAACAATCACAATATCTCCATGAATTACTAAAATATTCCATCAAAATTAGGAATAATATTAATAAATTTATTCACTATTTCATATATTTTATATCCAAAATATAAAGACGAATATATTATATTTTTGAAGAAAAAACAAATAATTTCTCTAGAATTGTTTCTTCTTCTATATCATGTTTCTATCGTCTCTCTCAATATTCAGATATCAGATGATAAATCCTAACTCCAAAAAAGGTAATTATTTTTATTTAAATTAAAATTTAAAAATATATATTATTATTCTAAACCGGTGAATTTTTTAACCCCACTTATAATCCAAAATTATGATCGTGTACCACATCTAATTCTAAACTAAAGAATATCATCTCTCTTAATATTAATAATAACATCCAAACCAATAATTCTATGTAATTTACTCCCCCCATGGATCACATATTCCCTTCAAAACTACAACCCTTAATGAGTATTAATTCTAATTAAAAGCATGATGGGAGGGGTAATTATTTGTCATACTAGTGTTTGAAGAAATTAATAGATCATGATGAACCAACCCATTTATAAAAATATTATTCCAAACCATATAATTTGTTTCCCATAGAATGTAAAAAAATTAAAATTTTCCACATAACATTAAACATTCATCCAACATATTATATGAATTTTTATCTATCTCTAATGTGGATTGAATCCCACTACTTTTTGTTATGTCCCTTGATCTAATGAATCATTCTTTATAAATATAATACTATGTTACATTTATTTTAAAAATCTAGTCCTTTTTACATATAGTTTTATTTTTATGAGATCCTATAAAATTTTCTCGGTATTAATTTTTTATAGGAATTGTTAATACTTTATATTTGTTTATCATTGATTGATATTTTACCATTGATCATATCCATTGTCATAGCCGAGGTATATTACATCATTCCCTCCAAATTTATTATACATTCTAAATGATAGATACTATGAATAAGATATCATTTATTCTTCATAATCCTATTATTTAAATCCATAATCACTCTCCTGCAACATAAGGAGACTACTTTCTAAAGTAAAAGCATCATCTTCCATCCATACATACCTCACCTTGACATATAAATATGGGTTTTATTCCTGGAATTGCATCTTCAATTCAGAATAAACTACATTTCTGTATACCCTTGGTTAGTACAAAAAACATCTCTCAATAAAGGCATTCTTCATGTAATCATATTTTAGGATGATATATCAGGGAATTGTTTTCCCTTTTTCTCATCAACACAGCCTCAAAATATAGATCAATAGTGCATATACTATTTTCCAAATTCAAATATCATTAATTACACTTTCCCTAAAGAACCATAAATTTTATATTTTGTGTGGAACAAGTTTTCATAGTTTTGATAGTATTTTCATGTTCATTTTGGCCACCTATAGAGGCATTAATGGAAGGGATCTTATTCTTCACTTTTTAGAATCTTTGACTCACATCATGATCATAGATATCTATATCATTCCCCTTTGACTAAACATACTTATAAAATATCTTTAAATAAGATAATATTCTACATTTTAGGTATTCATAAATCTATTTTTTGATAGAAAAATATTATCTTTGAGTTTCTTATTTTTTCAATTTTTTATTCTACATTACGAGAAATATCTCCAAAAAAGTGACATTGATCATTTATCTATGCCCAAATTATACCAATAGTCTATTTCATGTTTCTGTTATACTTTTTCATAAAATTATTTTGAAACATCAAATCTATTATGAATTTAGTTTTTACATGAGGAATGATCTCCGGTTTATCAAACTTTTCTTGTAAATAGTGTATATCATCATGGTTGTTGTAAATATGTCTTATTTATTGATCACACAAAATTATTTCCACCTATTAAAAATAATCAACACCAATTTTCATCTATTTAAGAGAATTAATCTCCATAAATTTTCAATAATTTTCAACAATAATGATAATAACTTTTTTAGTAAAAGGAAAAATTAAATACACATGAAATTATTGGGATCTGGGCAAGCTCGGCAATCAATAATGTATTAAAAGATTGAATTTATCATTATATAGGAGGGTTTTAAATATGATTAAAAACCACTACATACACATCAAAAACAAATACATGATGAGTAATAATATAGAGTCAAAAGGGACAACATCGAGCCCACCTAAAAAAGATTCCTTTTTGAAAGTGCATTAGCAATGTGACTTGATTCCCTATAAACATACATAACATTCACACTAATGTGATTTACATCATGAAGATAATAAATATATTAATAATGAAGGCTTCATGGAGTATCTATGGAGTGTGATTTTCATGGTTCTATAACTAACATAAATTCATATTAAAACCAAAGGATCTTCCAACCATGAATAACAACATAACAAATTTCATAAATGATGGCCAGAAATTCCACATAACATTTAGAACCTATAGCACAACCTATTCAATTTAGGTAACAATTTATTTATTTATTTTATGTATTTTATGTATTTATAATTATTGGGTGATTTTTGTGAGGGTTTGGAGGACATTTTGAATATTTTATGGGGTTTTTTATGAATGTTCATGATTTTATCATGGTTAATAGAAACCAGAAAACTCCTATAAGAAACTGTGAAAAGTTACGTAGTGGGATCTAGGTATGTTGACGGTTTGGTGAACAGGTTAAGATAACTATGTGACTATATATGAGTAACCCCTAATATTGGAATAAATAAAAAACCATGTTTGGTGAATGATTTTTAGAATAGTACCAATGAACCCTTTGAAGGGTGTTGGTACGAAGTGGTTGGTCAATTGCTATCATATGTTCTTCCTACTCATGGATAGTTGGAATTTAGATCCTAAAAAGTTTATCTAACTCTATATTAATTCTAAACCACTATTTTTTCGTATATTTATTCTCTAAATGAGTTGTTTTTTCTCCCAATGGTTGTGTTGTTTTTTCCCATTGATCTGAGAGTGATCTATTAGAAAAAAATTGTTAATTAAAGTGAAAATTTAGTTGTATGTCTCTATTCTTGATGGTTTTCTATAGATATACTCTTTTTCAACATATTAGACTCATACGTCAAGTGTTTTGGTGATATATATATATGATTATTTATGACAATATTGAAGGGATTTGGTTGTCTTGTTGTTAGTGAACATGAAATAATGTGGTTTTTCAGAGATTCACTACGGTTTTGTTGAATAACTTCTATCATTATTCAAATTCGCCACAATTTAGATTGTGGGAGGATTCAGTATTAACATATATTTCATGAACTAGAAGACTTATTTTAAAATTAAATTCTTTTCATGAAATTTGTTGTGAAATTGGTGATTAATGATTTTCGAAAAACCCCTTCAATGACTATTTATGGAATTGTAAAAATTGGATGGTTTGTGGAATGTGAATATGGTAAAATTATTTTAAAATAATTGGTTGTTTATGATGAATGGAAATTTTTTTTTGGAAATGTGATGTCAATAAAAGAGTTTTTTTTTAGAAAAAACATTGTCATGATTAGTTGGCATGGTATTTATTAGTATTTATTAGTAATTAATTGGATGGGATGGATAAGGGTGGTGAAGTACCACCATAATAGTGAAAATTTATTAATGTAAAGTTCCACTAACAATGGTCAACACAAATATTATGCGGTTGAATGTGTGAGTATCTGTAGTTATGTAAAATAGAATGATTTATGAAAAATGATGATAGATAAATGGTTGAATTGCATCTTTAGTTTCTTTCCTTGGAAATGAAATTAGATTGGAAACATATTTTTATATGAAAAAAGTTTACATTGAAATGGATGAGATTTGATATGAACTATTGAGCGTGTTTTAAGTAAATAGTTTTATCCCAATGTGGTATCTTTTTATATCCACTATTTTGGGTAGGGATATTATTTTTGGAAAACATGATGAGTTTCATTTCTCACCCCCATTATGGGATCTTTTGTGTGTTTTCTAATACTCTTTATTAGGACATAGGTATATAAAAGGTATCAAATTTATATAGTGGTGAATAATGATACATTGGGATGTATTGTGGATTAGGATCATGTAGCATATTGAGATATGTGTTGTCATTTTATTGGATTCATTGATCTTTGTGGTGTTTTAATACGATTATTAATTTTATGTTGGTATAATTTGAATATGGAACTCTAGAATAGTTTGTTTTTGAAATAAATGTGTAATTTGTAGATATATATGACATTGTTATCATAATTAATTTAATGGATTTTATGTATGTTATTTTGGTTGTGTTTTTTTTCAAAATGGAAAATCGTTTCCTAT
Source organism: Viscum album (assembly GCA_963277665.1). Lineage (NCBI taxonomy): Eukaryota > Viridiplantae > Streptophyta > Magnoliopsida > Santalales > Viscaceae > Viscum > Viscum album. The sequence goes on along the minus strand of OY728145.1, from coordinate 1,096,942,529 downwards.
CTTTTAATGAATCCATTGAAATTTTATGATGGCCTTTATCTTACTGGGGATGTCTCGTAGGGCTATGTTGATATTCTTACTCAAATAAAGCCACTGGGGAGTGGCTAGATATTAGAAGTGCTATTGGTCATAGATGATCCAAATATCATGGGGTTAGAAATGTTATCTGTTTTTTTCAGTTTTTTTAATCTTTAGGTTGATAAATACTTATGGTTTTGTCATTGTGTTTGGAAGGTAGCATGGTGTATGTTCAACGAGTATTGAAATCTACAGAATATATAGGAATATATAGACTATTTTTAGGAATATCATGTCAGTATGGTGTATGGGACATAAGTTTTGAGATATAATTATAGGAGTTGAGAATTCATTATCATGGGAATAGCCAATTTGATGAGAATGAAATGAATTTTATAAATGACATCCCACTATGAGGGAATATTTCATTTTCATTAATTTTTTTAATTTGGGGAAAATGTTCTGATATTTGATAAATGTATTAATTATTTTAAATGTGATATTTTTAAAATATGTGATTGTGGTAAATTGAAAATAGTTTTTTTCTGAAGCATCGAAATTTTTTAAAATTGGTTGAACATTGAAAATAAAGAATTTGGGAAATATTCTTTATTGTTGTGAATATATGGTAATATGAAAATTATATGGATTATTTTTTTATGGGGTCGTACTTATATCGTTGTATTTAGGTTATATAAATGAGACCAAATATGCATCGTAGAAACTAACGAGAAGAAGTTGATGAGAATGTAGTCGCCCCTAAGCCACATGTGAACCAAAATATGGTAAAAATTATAGTTCATGCATTTCAAGTTGTGGATATATAGATCCTAAGGGATGATCCATGAAAAATGGAATATGAAGCTGAATCCAATAATCATTCTAGGTCATTCAGAAAATGAGAATGTAGTGGTGTGGCGGAATAGGATGAATTTAATCGTAGATTCCCTTTCCACAACATCATATATGAAAGTCATGTTAGTGAAGAATATGATGGAGGATCATGAAATTCATTCTTGGGATTTAGTTGGTCATTCTAAATTAATCTAGGGAATTACATGGGAGGATTTTGAAGAAATTATTAAAACAAAATCCGATCATCGTGCATTAAATATTCCAATAATGATATATTTATTCTTATCAAAGAACGAGATTTTTTCATTAATATATTATTCTGATAAATTAATGAATATACATATATTTTCAATATAATTTTCTAATAGTTTATCCTTGAAGAATATTTTTTTTTCAATCAGGTTTGAGATAATATTTTTTATCAATGATTTACATTCTTTTTAAAATGAAGTTTATAGAGATGGTAAAAAAGATAAATGGTAGTAGAAAGTTACATATAATAAGATATAGTTGGGGGAAATATTTTCATATATATTTTAAATGGTGGGAACACTAATTCTCAAATAAAGAGGAAGATGACTTCTATTTACAATGTAGGGGATTGATTTAGAATCAGACAATTTCATCAGTGAAACTTCTTAAAAAACCTAAGAAAAATATATAATGTTTCTAGTGTGGATCACTAGACCGGTACAATCATGACTGTACATCACCACCTAAATAATTCAACAATTAAAATTAGATGGTGAATCATTAGTACAATTTTTTCGAGTGCATCATGGATAGATTTGAAGGGCGCATCTCTGATGTCACAGACATTTTATGTATAACATGATGTGGTAATAATAATGCCTCTCACTAGAAAAATTGATTTATCTATGGTGAATCAAGGAATACCATGACTCTTTAGGAAGTTAAATCTCAACAGATAAATAAACAACAAATTATATTGAGTATGCATTTAAATGGACCCAAAAAAGTGATTATGGATGATCAATCTGAACCATCAATAGTAAGAGGTATGATTCTATTGAATCATACCATTGTGAAATAATTTTTTATACTGGAGAATCAAATTCATTTATAAAATCTTATGTTTTTCTTCATCTAGGATTAAATGTTGATATGGTGCCAGCTAATTTGAAAATCAAACTACTCAAGGTCATTTTTTATGTCGAGCCTTCTGGTATAAAAGTTGTTTAATTATTAATGATGGATTTTTAATGATATAGGGATTCTCATTGATTCATATGGATGTATATGAAAAAATCCTAGGTAAGGATTTGTTGGCTATGTTCAAAAATTACAATGATTTTTACACATGAATGGTTATTTTTACTAATGAGAATAACATTGAGAATCTCTTGAGAGGAGATATGAATGCAAGGGTAGTTGAAATAGTCCTTTTTCATGATAAATTAGATCAATCTCATACTAGTTTCTAGTGTTTTTATTCGAATTGGTGGATGATATAGACAATAATGGTTTTAAAAGACAGGGTAAACAATATATATATATATATATATATATGTGATTCTTGATAATTTCAATGGGTTTCCATTCGTTAGAGAATTGGAGTTTACGATTGATATCCTTTCAGGGACCAATCCTATTTCACATCCTTTTAAAATGATGGAAACCAAAAATTAAACAAAAATTAATGTGAAACTAGAAGAGAAAAAATCAATGGTATCATTCATCCTATCACATCACCATGGGATGAAGTGGTCCTATTATTCTAAATGTCTGATAGTACTCTTTTTTTGTTATCATAAGCATAACCAATTGATTAATATGAACTCATATCCACTTCAACAAATTTATTGTTTGTTCCATAAATTTATGGGAGAACGGCTGTTCTGAAAAATTGACTTATGATCAGGATATCACCAATTATGGGTTTGGAAGGATGATATTACAAAATTATAATTTATGGGTAGATATGCCCATTAATAGTAGGTTCTTCTTCCTTTATATCATACAAATACACCATTGGTATTTGTGTAATTGATGAATCAGATAATTATAAGGTATCTAGAATAAATTTTTGTGGTGATTATGGACAATATATTGGTGCATTAAAGGATAAGGGGTGCGCATGAGCATCACTTGCTGATAGTGTTAGAAATCACGAGGGACCATTTGTTTTATGCCAATTTTACAATGTGTGATTGGTATATATAAGAAAAAAATTCATTGGCCATGATATCTCATAAAGAGATGCTTTTATGGATTTAGAAAATATAGAGGTTGTTATCTCTTGGAAACATCAAAACCAATTCCTTGAGATATGATGTTTTCTTGGTCAAGAAAATTATTATCGATGATTTGTGCATGACTTCTCATAAATTTCTTCACCTGTTATAGATTTTACAAGGCACACTATTCTATTCCAATAACACTAAGAATTTAAAATGCCATTTCAAGAGAAAAATGTTATCCTTACATCATCACTAATATTTAAATTTTTTAATTAAAAAAAGCTTTCGTGGTGTATTGTGATTATATGAGATCATGTTTTAGATGTGTTCTATTGCAGGGAGATCATATTTCTTCTTATGGGTCACAAAACATATGGTTACAATAGAAGAACTAACCAAAAAATGATTTTCATTTAGCTGTTGTAGTCCATGCATTAAAGACATGGCATCATTTTGTCCATGGTGATAAATTTAATGTTTTTATTGATCATAATAGATTGAAAAATATTTTCTCCCAATGAAATTTTAACATGATAGAAATAATATTAGTAGAGTATCTCCACACATTTTACATTGAATTGATCTATACATCGAGTAATGAAAATCCGGTTGAAGATGCATTAAGATGAAAGGCATATACTCAGTTGAGAAATTTGGATTTAGATTAGTGGTAGATGATGTACCTCACAAATGTAATTCACATGAATTGTGATGACCAAGGAAGTCTGGTAGTTTTCTTTCCAGTGACAGTTGTTCCTAATTCAATAAATAATTATCAAGAGTCTCAAAAATCTAATTCTAAATGTGTTTGTATGTGGTAAAAACTAAATGGTGGGAGGACCATTGAGGGATGTAAGTTAGATAGAAACTATGATTTTTTATATTGAATGGTTGTTTCATTGGCTTGTTAGTAAAAACTTCCTCATGGTTATCATCATTTCACATGTCTTGTAAGTCTTGAAATATAGATGATCTATAAAGAGTTCAAAGAACGGTTTTGGTGGGATAGTATGAAAAGGAATGTAACTGAGTATTATTTTAGATTCCACACCTATTAGTTACATAATGAAGATAACTATAAACCATTTGGTATATTGTAGTATTTACCTATCACTGATAATAAATGACAGCTGATAACCATGTATTTTGAAATTTTACCCCCATGAATGGGTCATAAAACCAATTAAATATAGGTAATAGTGGATTTTATTTCTATGTGAGGCCATTTCATCCCAATTTGGGAATATCATATGGTAGAGGACGTTTCTAAAATATATTTCCAAGAATTGGTAACAAAACTCAGAATAAATGTTTTGACAGTTTTAGACTGAGATCTGGGGAGAAAGTCTCATTTTTTGAAACCATTACAACAATCTCTTGGTAATCTGTTGAGCATGAGCATTGCGAGTAATCTTCGGGTGGATGGAAAATCTAAAAGGAAGATGAAAATATCAGAAGACATTATTTGGGATTGGGTAATGGATTTTGGTGGATCATGAGAGCCGAAAAACCTATTGAAAGACTTCTCATATAAAAATAAAGATCAGGCCTCAATACATATTCCTCCATTTGATAAATTGTATGTTAATCCTTTAAAGACTCCACATTATTGTGTGAAAATAGGTCATTTATAATTGGTTGGACCTAGAATTTATCGAAGAGCCAAGAGAGAATATTTAGTTGATCAGGATGTGAATGGAGGCATCTCATTGTCATATAATATCATATTTGTATCATCATCGATGGACGTTTTTGTTTGAGGAGAGTGGCCTTGTGTTCTTCATAATTTCACCATGGCATGTGAATCATCTTTTAAAAATAATGTAAATATATCTCCCTAAAACATAGGGCCTTTTGAGACACTCGAATGAGATGGGGTGGTGGAATATCGACTAACCTTTCCATCCATTGTTCAATGCAGTGATAAATCTATTTCATGAATCTCAGTTGAGAAAGTACCAATAGATCATGACCATGTGATTCAATGAGATTACATTGATATACTGAATAATTCATAATTGATTTATATCCCCGTATCAATTATGGATAAGAAATGGAATTTTTTATTTCAAAAAAGAATTGTTCTTCTGTGGGATTCAAGGAATCATTGTTAGAGTCATTAAGAAACATGGTAATATGAGAATGAAATTTACTATTAATGGCACAAACTTGTTTAAGGAAATGCTGGATTTCTATTCTTTAGGGACAAAAATGCTAATGGTGGGGAAAATATTTCACCCCCATTTTCAATTAGTTTACCATTTCATTATTGATTTTATGTATATAAAGTTTATGTGTAATTTATGCGATGTTAAGTTAATTTTTATAATATTTTCGGGATTTCTTAAGGTTCATAGTTTGAGCACAGTTGGTAGAAACTATGAAAAACCTATAATAAACTGTAAAAAATGAGAAAATGGGGTCTAGGTAAATGAATGGTTTGGCCAAAACATTTATAAAAAAAATATTAACCATTAAATTTGTTAGAGTTGTATAAAAACATTTTTTTAATGGTTTATCGAACCTTCTAGACAACCATACGAATGGTGTTTTGGGGGTAGTGGCTGGTGCACATTTTTTCAAACCATGAGGGCCAACCATGAATGGTTAAATGTTATACCCTAAAAAGTGGATATCACTTATGATTACACCTAAACTATATTATACCTCTATTTAGATCCTAATTCAATTTTCATCCTTTCAAAGGATTTGGATACTTTTCCCCTCAATCCATGAGTGGTCTGTTTGAAAATCAAGGAGCACTAAAGGCTTGTTTTCATGGTATGTCTCAATTCATGATGGTTTTACATAGATCAACTACTATTACATATCTTTTATTCATTTATATACTTTACTAGGGATAGATCTATAATTTTGGATTCCAACCATGATGGTATTTGTATTTGTATATGTTAGGAAAGAAGATACATGGTTGGTTATTGGAGATTGAACTCCATTTTGTTGAAGAATTCCTATCATTCTTCATTTTCTCCATACTTTATGAGGTAGGTTGGTTCACTCTTGGATCCTATTTCTATAACTATAATGATTTTTTATAAAATATATTTTATTTATTAAAATTGATTGTTACATTTTTTGGAAATTATTGATGGGAACCATATTTCTATATAATCAATTGAATTATTAATCATGGATGTTTTGGTGGAATGTGAAAGTGGTATGATGATTATAAGATGATTAATTTGATTTGATGATTTGAAAAATGGATGGTAATGTTATTTCAATAAAATTTTTGTTCCACTAAAATAATATTTTATGATTGGATAGCATATATTATGGTATTAAAGGTTGAGCATGAATTGGATGGGATGGATAATGGTCATAAGGTATTACCATTAACGGAACGATTTATATATGTGAAATTCCACCACCAATTTTAACACTAACATTTTATTGTTGGTTGTTTGTGTGATTCTGTGGTTATGATAAAAATAATGATTTATTCCCAAGGATGATAGATAAATTATTGAATAACATGTTTGATTTCTTTGATTGAAATGGATTTGTATTGGAAAACTATTTTGGTATGAAAACCGTTTACATAGAAATTGTTTGGATTGTTTAAAAAATTGTTTTAATGTTTTTTATTTAATTTTGTTTAAAAATGTGATAACTTGTTTTATCCTAATTGTGTGGATAGGTAATTAACCTAAAGTAAACGAACTAAGATTTATTTCTAACTCCTTATACATGAGCTTTTTTACGTCTGCATATATTTTTTATCACGAAAAAGGTAAAGTCAAGTTATCACATTTCATTGGTGGTTTATCATGATAGATGAGGCTATATTGTGAATTTGGACCTTGGAAAATATTTGGGTCTATATAGCATTTTCCTTTGAGTTTTTGAGCTTTTTTATCAAACTTTTAACTTTGATGTTTGTAGTCTTCTTCTTTGGTACAATGATATAGTTTTTCTGGTATGAGTCGGTATTTTTTTTAGTTGTTATACATTGATATCATGTAACATATAGTTTATATAGTTAATTGTATGTTGGATGTGGATATTTTATTTTCTTAAGGGAAAATAGTCTCTCATATTTTAATGAATCCTTTGGCATTTATTTCCATCCTTTGTCAACTTGGTGATGTAACCTATGGCCATTTTTTATTCAGCCTTATCTAAACACAATGATGAGGGACAAGATATTTTAGAATCGTCTCCAAGGTAATAAAAAATGTATCCTTTTAAAAATCCATGATGAGTATGAAATACTCCCCCACACCACGAAGGCCCTAGTGCACCATAATCTACTACCTCCTAATTCACAATTACCTATGATGAGATCATATGGATCCATCAAATTGATTTCATGAACAATGGTTTTTCCCAAAAATAAATACTGTACATATATAATATAATAATATCATAATAATGAATATTCCTAGGACGTGTTTTAATTTTGGGGGTAGCCACTACATCCCTATGAATTTTTTAGGCCCATACACAATTTGGGAAACCCACTGTCAATGATAAAATCATTCAATTAATTCAATGTATACGTGATGATAGAAGAAACAACTTCAATAAGGATGTTCCTAACCTGCATGTTGTGCAATTACATAATGAATGAAATCATCTGATTTTCAAATGGTTCCATATAAAGTGTGATGATGAATTTTCCTCTTAGAAAATCCCAAAACATTGGGATAAAGATCTATAAATTAATAAAATGATCAATTCATTAAACATATTTTAGATAGAGGAATCAGATATGGGAAAGCAATAACTAAAATTTTGGAGTACGCTCTACAATGGAAGCAGTTTTTTATAAATTTTCTAGAGTAGCAAATTCTTCACCCATGGAATAAAAACATTCATATAATAATCCAATCACATAGGCATAACATTGTAGCTTTCTAATTTTATCATGTAGCACACCATAGTGTTCAAACAACCCATTTTTTATGTTACAAATGAGAATACCAAATTCATAAAAATTTTAGTGGGATCAAATATATTTAAAAGAGAATCTTGGGAATTTATCCAAAAAAAATGGACACACCCCTCGGACAATGGGAAAAAATCAAATAGTCTATTAGTGGAATGTTTAAATATAATGTGTCATATTAGTTGAGGATGGAGTTACTACAAGACATCCACATAGAAAATTTTATAATATAATTATAAGACTAGTTAATATTTAAAAACATATGGAGAGAGATATTATAGATTCCAATTCATTAGCCAATTAGTGAGCTGATTTGATTGAAAATTCAATGAATCCTAATTAAAAGTACTGATATTAAATGTGAATTTATTTATAAAAGTCATGTTAAAGATTCTTAAATATTTTATACCCAATCCCCCACATCTATATGATTAATTTATTGATTCCATGAAAAAACTTGAATTACCTATCAGGAATTGAACTAATATGGATGACTATTTTATTCAGAAATTGAATCTTTTTTATTATATTTCTTGGCCATCAATATCAATTGAATGCATAGAAAAATATAGTGGTGACCGCCATTTTTACCTGGATTATTCTACATGGTATAGAACATAAATTTCCTTTGTAGTATTTAATTTTAGAAATAAATATAGAAATGTTCTTTTCATATGACCACAATTAATATTATGCTAGAAAAGTGGTATACCAAGGTATTTCAAAGAGAGATTCCTCATATATATCCCCAATAATTTTGGAATAAAATTTCACATGTGGTATAGTCTCCATATCAAAAAAAATGGAGTAATTTTCCTTAATAATCTCTAGTCCATACACATCGTCATAATTGGTAGAAATTACATTATAGGGAAATTATTATTTTTGAGTTCTTCCAAAAAATAAATATTCCATCCGCATGGAAAAAATTGTATGGAGCGAACAACCTTCTCCTTTATTTCATTTGACTATAGAAAACATCTTGGGTCATTTCAACAAGAAATATTCCCAAATAGACTTTTGAAATGGTTGAATGGAGGCCAGAGGGAGGGTATCCTTATTTGATACCTCAATAAAATTGAAATAAACCTCTTGGGGAGCCTTTAATTAAAATTTAATGTCTAAGAATTCAAATTAATTTATTAATAAAAATAATTATTGTTATAGAGATTCCAAGTCTCATGAGGATGAAAAATATAAAGCTCAACGTCAGCCTATCATAATCATTTGAGATATCATTTTGAAGATAAAAATTAAAAAAATTCACATTATTTTTCATGATGCTGAAACATTATAAAAAGGGTAAAATAAAATTCTTAATATTCCTTCCTGGTATAACACCAAAATTATTTTATCTATAATTCCATAAAAAAAAGTCCCCACCTAATAAAAAATAATTTTACTAATTATTTATGTAACATTGATCCCAATAGATACTGTCTTAAAATCCCTGATGTCTGCAACATTTTTATTAATTTTAATAAGGTTAATTAATTTGATACTCACCCCATATCGAATTGAATCATGAGAAAAAAATTCCCTCACATACCTAGTGACCAATCAAGAACTTTATCCTAGAAGATCTTGGTAAATTTCTTAGTGAATACATTAGGACCAGCTACACATTCAATGATGAGTGACAATATAGATAATATAATCTCTTATTTAATTGGTATCTTAGTTAAATTTTATATTTTGAGGTCATTGATACATTGACTAAAATTCACAATCATCATATAGGTATTGTTACTCCCTTCATCTAAATTAATACATTGATAAATTTAAAAAAGAACATTAGAAATGTATTTCTCTTATGTGTAAAGAGAGTAATTAATTATTATGGTAGTGACTCCTCCCTTAATGCTATATTCAATTTACATGCTCATGAAAATGTTATATTAATGGTAACTATCATTAATACAATTTACATTATACTGATTTTTATCAAAACATTCTTTGGGGGAAGGAACTTCATCAAGATTTGACAGAGCTTGAATTTCATATCTAGAAGGGATATCATTTTCATGGTTGAAAATATGATTTTGATTAAGATAATTCTCAAGATCATTAATATCCTCATCCATATATGAAAAATAGACTATCTCTACTAATTTAGAAATATTTTATAGCTTTCTATTTAGTTTCATGAATTTTAAGCTGTTCACTTTGGGAATCCTTCTTATAGGACCTCAAGAAAACCTCATGGAATCTATGTATAAAAATCTAATAATTAAAAAATTTAAACGGAATATGGGATGACCTTATAATTTTTATGAAAAAATATTCAAAAATAGTATTATGATCAAAGTATATCATTGGAAGTGTAAATCTATAACCCTTGAAAAAAACACTCATATCATCATACTAAACAAAGAACCTATCCAACTTACTAGAATTCATTCCATACTATATGAACCCACTCCATGCATAATATAACTAAGAATGATAACATTAATTTGTTTTCACCTATCAATGTAGGATGAAAATTCAACAGCATTAGGCCAAAAGTAATAATGTCTTGCCTTCTCATATGGCTTCAAAACAATATTAAAATAACAAGTAACAATCTAGTAATGGGTAGTAAGAGTAGAGGATCTTTTCAGGTCCCTCCAAAGATCCCTCCTTTTAATATTAGAATTGGAGTCATAAAAAGGGATAAACTCAAGACTATGGTACATATATCTACAAAAAGATATACTAACTAAATATTTATAGTTCAATAAAGACGGGTGAAGATATCATGATTCATCACCCAAATATGTTCCATGTTATCATTATATAATTTTCGGTCACCCGAAAAAAAATGGCTTCGTAATTGAATGACATACAATTAGTGAATTTAATATCGGGTTTAGTTAATCCAATTAAAATAGTGGTTTTATTGAAAAGAAGACGTCTAAGGGAAATGGTTGATGGGAAATTCCTAATGCCATTATATTTCCAATGAATTATCTTTAGTAATCAAGATTTTATTTACTCCTAGATTGATCCCCCTCCTATAAAATAATTATAAATATGGGTTCCATTTCACAATACATTTTGGATTCCGTGTTTGGGTATTATCCCCTTGACGGCCCCCACTTTATATGAAAATCCACTGGTCCGAAAATCCAACATTTTATTATATTGATCCTCGTCAACCAAGAAGTTCATATCAATGGGAGTAAATTTATAAGGAATGATATCAATAATAATATATGGTCCAATAAGAGGTATCATTTGAGAATACTTTTTGGATATTACTACCTTTAAATGATCCTTTTACCTATCTAGAGAGGATATCGATTATTTTTAACCACTTATTATTACATTTGTTCAAATATTATTCATCTAATTTTACACAATGGTCGTATCCTATGAACCCGAAGCCACATACATGATAACATATTTATCAATAGAATTAAAAAATGAGACACATTAGGATGATTGTTTTTTAGATTAAAGAGAATCAAATTTATAATTGTGTTTGGAATTGAATGATGCGGTCCTTCATTTCTAGGATTGTGTTCTCTCAAATTGAAATAATCAATCATAGGATTATTCATAAGAATAGTTTTATATGATGATATCCTATATCATGATCATAATCTTTCAACTTAGATTCATGCTACAGAAAGTGATCTAAAAAGGGAGAACTCATCTAATTAAGTAATGCCTTAGACACTACCTCAACATCAATATTGCTTGAAATATTATTATGATCAATCTACCATTCCATATAATAATGATATTGAGGGGTCACCATAGATTCATTTTGGGATTCCACCACATATCATTAGTTATGGAATCTTATAGCTTCATAATGAACCCTCATGGTGGGTTCATGCAAGATATTTATAGGTAGATATTAAACATAATTTTAATTAGAGGGTTGATGTTCCTTACATTTTATATTTCTTCATCAATTTTTTGGAATCATCATGACCTTATCATTAAAAAAAATATAGTTCATAGATATTTTTCATTCATCAACAATATGATGAATGAAGTTGAAAATCATGTGATTTTTTTGTTTCCTTTCATAGAGTATCTCCAATTTAATATTTACTTCTTTAATAAGAGAAATAGCCTCTTAAACTCATGTGGAGTCCAGATAAACCTCAACCAAGGACCTTAAAGTGTTTCCAAATATGGGATTGTCAATTTTGGTATAATTTTAGATTAAATTCCCCACAGTGGAAGTGCATTCCTACAGAATATGGGGGTGTCAGTACAACCGATTGACCTTTAAAACAAATATCTAGATTTGAGCCGAAATGTTCCTGATAATATGTTTATCCTTGTTCTATTGAAATTCAAGGATCCTAAGAATCATGGGCTTTAGTGAGATAGAGCTGGAACTCCATGCCTTCTTCTTATGATCATCAAAGGTGAAGATGATATGATAATAACCCCTACCGATGGTTGTCATCCTTTAGTCATAAAATATCATATAGATCATATCTTGTTCATTGGGTCATTTAATATCCACATATATTCCTCTATTTGGGTTATGAATCGTGCAATTATCGAGTTATTCTAATGATTAAACATTCTCACAAAGGGATCTTGGTTGTAAGAGGCATAGATGACCCTCACTTTCTTATTATATCTTATATGGAAATGGATTCCAAAATTAGTAAAGGAAGGAGTTCAATTATATTTTATTGCATATGTGAAACTCTGCACATGATCAATTTTACTATCATTACCATGATTCTTAACATTCATGTAAAAAATATAAAAGATATATTTTTCCCAAAAGTCTCTGAATAATTCATCGTAAGATCTATAATTCAAGGGATTCTGATTGTAGAGTTAATATGTGTTCGATCTCCATCCTTTCCTTGCTTCACTAATTTCTCGTTGATAAAATCTATCATTTTAGTTTTCATATTTTCATCAATTAATTATACCATAATGGGTGTCTCCTTCCTCTTATAATCCTTCATCTTTATTATTATTTTATTATTTTATTATTTTATTATTTTATTATTTCATTTGGAAATTTTCACTTGAATTTTACACCTGAAACTTATTACATATTTACTTCCAAATTTTTGTTTTGTTAAATATATTGAAATCGTTGACTTAAATGGTTTTTCGTAAAATTAATATATGTTATTTATTGTATTAAATGAAATATGAAATAAACACTCTTCTTGAACATATACCTATTAACCTCTCTAAAATAGTGGGTCTCAAATATTATTCCTACTGAAAACAAATCTAATAATATATTTCATATATTGAATTAAAATATATGAATTTTATTCTCTGATACATCATTTTATGACCATGTTTAATTAACTCCCCCTAAGGGGGGTCTTTAAGCAAGGATGTTTCTCTATATACACTTTTATTTTTCACTCAATATTGGATATTGTTCTCATGTGATAAGAAACATGTTCAATATTTATTCTCCATATATTTTACTAACATTAATTCTGTTTTCATAGATTATAAAACAAAATGAACAAAAGAAACATGAATTTTACTTGGTCCATCTACGGTGGGATGTATCAAAGTAGCATGCGATGATAGTGAATTGATGCACCCAAATTAAATAAGATTCAATAGATTTAGGGATACAAGATTCAGTCACAGTCAATCTATTCCTAAAATATAACCTTAAATAAAACTATATTGATAATAAAAATTAACCAAGGATCAATTATTCTTTTTTATTTCCATTCCTATACTTCAAGGCATGCCTTTAATAATTTATTAAAATTATGGCCTTACAAAAATCCTCATGTAAAACAATATATCATTATTTCAAAGCTCATATTTTAATGCTCCATTTAATTCCTTGTTCCCTACACCATTTTTATTTAAATCCAGATGATAACCACTTCTCAATTAGTAAATATTTTTAATGGAATATAATGTATATCTACTATAGTGATAAACTAGACTATATTAGTAATATTTATACTCTATAATTTTACTTATTTCATTACTTATTCAATTATCATATGTGAAAATAAATTCAATCCTTTTTCCCACTTATTTTTATGAAAATTGTAATTATAATCAATGAATAATAAAATCTCTCATAGAACATTATAAATCATGTATATGTTGGGATATATCTATTAGGACTCCCATTTCTTTTTTTTCCATATACTATAAAAAGAGAGTATCCCCCATGGACATCTCAAAAAATATTAAGACTAAAATTTTATTATGACTATATCTCAAAAACTCTAAGAAGAAATCATAAAAATCATCTCTCCTTAATTGACAAAAAATTTCATGACATTACATGTGAATAAATATCTATAATATTACATAATTTAAATAAAAAAATAATTTTCTATGATATATCAATAAATGTGAATACTAATGTTCTCTATCTTATTATACTATGCTAACCCTATGTAATGGTAAATGTTATACCGTTTTAAAACCTCCATGTTATTCAATGTTCTACCTTATTGAAAAAGTATAAAACATTGTTCATTATTATTATTGATTAATTCCAATATACTACCTCAAATATCATTTAAAATTTTCCAAAATTTTCTATAAAAATATGCATTTGTAAAAAAAATGATTCCTTGGTTTTATGAAGTCAAACTAGTATGTTTCACCCATAATTGGGTCCTCATAAATCATCTAAAACCATGTAAAGGTTTTATCATGGATAAATTATGTCAAATATATTCATTTACATCAACTCCATGCTCCCATAATGCTCTAAAAAGTTTATGCATGATTAAATTACGTCTACCCAATAAAAATAACCCAAAATCATGATTTTAATTTACATAATTAATTCCAATGTCACTTATTGAGTCAATCCAAAAAAAATAAAAAACATCACAAAAATTGAACAATAAGCCAAAAAACAACATCTCCTTTTATTCATACTCCAATAATCATGAATCTCATCTTCAAAGCCGAGAATCCGTTTTAGGATACACATTTTTCCCCAAATTCACTAATTGATTCATCATACAAATCACTAAATTTATTCTTATGCATCCAACCCTATAGAAAATAATCCTTCAATATATTATAATATATCATATATAATATCTAGATTAGTATTACCAAAACTCTAAACTTTTACAAATACATAGTTGTAAGTACATGATACACATATGTATCAGAAAGAAAAATATTTCGTGACTACTAAATCCCAAAGTTAATATTATGTATCCCCAATATTAATCATTCTAATTTTTTTGATGGTCCACACTAATTATACAATATAATATAATATATTCTCATACTTCACAAAAGTGTACTTCATGACTTATTCAAACATAGTATTTTAAATTTTTTATTTACACTTTATTTCACCATATATTTAACAACATTGGAAATGTATTAGAGAATCTCCAAGAATACATATAAAAAACTAATAATATTCCATCGTTTATGATTCAATATGAAAAAAAAGTAAGCATTTCATGTAGACCAAATAAACATTGGATTAAAAAAACGCAATGTGGCCAATAACCAAATAAACACATTTCAATCATGATTAATCATTCTACATGATTTTTATAATTATTTATTTAATCCATGTTCTTTGATATGTCACCAATGCCTTAAATTTTATAAATTCTACATTTAATTAATTTAGTGACACAGACATACATGTTATTTATAATCACCAATTTTTTATAATAATTTCAAGAAAAAAATATCTTTGTTAATGAAATTACCAATATTGAGAATCAACATGGGTATGATAATAAACTCATACATCATATAAGATAAAGAACATTGAAATAATAACTTAAAATAATGTTAGTAATCCTCTATGTAAGAATAACTTTTTTTAAGATATATTCTTAATATATAAATATTCTTTAATATCATATATTGATTCAATGAAACGAATAATGCAAAGATATTGAAATGTTGGAATGAGATGGTGTCATGATATAATACCCTATCTATGTCACCCAAATCCCAATGCACTGACTAATTCACTAAATATCCCCTAGTTAATTTTTTAATATCAAGAGGTAGATACCTAGAGTAAATGAATAAAATGAGCAATTATAGAGTGAGTTTTTCTCAAATAACATAAACATATAAGACTACAAATTTATATGTAATGAAAAACAATTATATATGAAGAATTTAATACCACAACAAAAATCTATTAAATTTTATGTAAATCAATTATGATGGATATTAAAAATAGTGACTCAATAAAAATAATATAGTTCATGACCAAGACAGTATATTTGTGTTCCATGTCCTCCTAATTGATATAATACTCTCCAATGAATATGTATGGAACCATGCATTTCCCTATAAATTTAGAAATAATATGTACATTCCATCTAAATTGGGAAGGTTTTGAGTGAGTATAGTCCTAAAATGATTTTTATAAGACTCCAATAAATATCCATATAATTGAAAATTCTATAAATTAAATGAAACTAAATGATGGTAAATAAATACATTTTTATTCAAAACATCTATTATAAAAAAAATTAAATACCATGGCATTAAAATAAATTATATCAAAACCATTTTCAATGAAATCAAAATTTCATTTATAATAAGAGAAAATAAATCACTAATGTTTCTTACATTCGAAACAAGGGTTTTTACTAGAGAACATAATTCAAGGAAGATTATCAGATTCTAAAACCACCAAATCCTTTATATTTTCTAGAAATAATAACAAAAATATGTAACCCGATTAGACCCTAATTCCAAGGGATAAGAAAGAATCATCAATATAAATTAAGATATAAACTAGTTATATTTATACTATATAAATAAAATCATGACCCATAAACACATTAAAAACAACACCTTATAACTATAACGAATGATATTTTATTGCCTATTATTCCTCACATCACCAAAATGAACTATGTACCTCACTTTACCATGGTAGATGCATTATTCATTTTAAAATAGTTCCGACAAATTAAATGAATTGAACCAATCATTGTCTATTTTTGTATAATAGTTTTTCAAAAAATAATAAAAAATTAAATAATCATTTGTCCAAATAACCAAGATATAGTACTCATTTAATGATTATAATAAAATAAAAATGAAAATTTTAATTTTCATTCTTAAAAAAATTATCAAATCTAATTACTAAGTTCATATTTCATATTTTCTATAAAATTACAAAAATGGATGATCCTCTAAAGATACACCTCTATGTCATATATTATAAATTTTTATAAGTATAAGTTAATTAAAAAAAATAATTTTTTTGAAATTTTTTATTACATGCTCTATATAGGAATGACATCATGTAACTCTCTACTCAAGAGTTCATAAACACAAGTATTATTCCTTATACCCATTCCATTTGGGATAGTCTCTTGTAACTGTTTTGTTAAGAGGTGTTGAATAAGGGGAGTTAAAATTGATATATTAAAATGGGTCACACAACCACTATGCCATTCTGGAATGGCTATATGTAATGTTAAAAAACACTTATTTTAATAAAAACATAAACTAATAGATTTATGAAATATCCACTACTCTAAAACATTATATATTATATTTAAAACATATATAATAAAAAATTAAAAATACTTTAATTCCCTTACCAAATTATTTATATTCATACCACCTATCATTTATGTAGTAATTTGAGTTACACATACCTTCAGAGACATGAGTTGTATCTCAAAAATAAGAAAATTGGATTCAACCATCTTCAACTTATATAGAACTTCATATAACATTATATAATCTCTATATGAAAAATAGATTGGTTGAGTAAAAATTTACTCATAACATCACATAATTTCATTCTATCTTCACTTATATGCTTCAACCAAATAAATTATCATTTAAATGCATCACCACCTCCCCATCACTCTCTCTACTATGACGCTTGGGAAGACTAATAGTAAATTCTTTAATGGGTAAATATTCTACCATGAAACAGAAAATAAATTCCTTAAACACTTCTTAAATAACTAATTTTAAATATGTTGATATTATACGGTTCCCAACACGTAAAAAAGATAAATAAACATTATCAAATTTTAATAAGTATTATAAATTTTCTAAATTAATTATAAATAAGTCAATTTAATGTCTCCAATAATATCATGTAATCCTCTATAGAAAAATTAATCAATGCAGTAAATTTTTCATCACTAATTCACTAAACCATAAAGTTAATAAAACGAAAAAATAGATGGTTTCCATAACACATTATATTTTACATAACTATTGAATAATACCATAATCATATCAAAATTGAATGTATAAATAAAATAAAATTTATAATTCATATAATTAAATTATTTAATGTCACATGTCTTACAATTATAGACAATATAGGTTTTTCTTCTATGAAATTTCATGGGGAGGTTTTAGGTTTCAAAAATATTTTTCCATTTTTGTTTCATATGATATTCCCTCCCTCATGTTTCCCCTTCAATCTGTCTATAACCCACTAAAACTCTTTAATATGGGATTTTACACCATCTGAAAAAAATTACAATAATACCATACATCAAATTAATTATTCAAAATACAATATAGTAGAGTTTAACTTAAATACTTACTTATTTAAGACATGAGTTTCATCAAAAAAGTTCTTTGTTAATTGATTACCTGGAAAATGTTATGGATTTTAAAATAAAGTTTATTAATGCCAATAGATATTTTTCCTAACAAATCCACAACAAGATTTTAAAAGGTCCCATATATTATGAAATTAAATTCCATTGATTTATTATCCTTTGGTGTCCTAGATTTGGTGAAACTCCAAAAGTAAATTAACCCTGACCCAAAATATCAAAGGTTAACATCATCGATTGATTAATTAAATTAATAATATAAGTTATGTTTTCATACTTATGAATTATATTAACATGGTATTTAATATGTTGCACAAATATCAGTTATAAAATAGTATATTAAATCATTTTGACCCAATATAATGGTCATTGAAATGCTTAGTAAAATATTGATTTAAAATGTTCTATACAAACCATTCCATGATATGATGTTACCATACAAAATTATAGCATTCATAAAAATTCATCCCAATGTTTTTAAATGTGACTAAAAAAGAGTTTCAAATCCCCATAATGATTTGAAAAACATGACTACCAACACATAGGTTAGAGGGTGAAAGCTATAATATTTCATAATTATGGTTCTAATGAACATAAATGATACATACATAGTATTTCCGGATATAATGGGCCCCTTTTCAAATCATTGTAAATTATAACTAAAATTTTTGGTGATATCTCTTTCGTTTAATGATTCACATGGTCATAAATTGAAAATATTTTTTACAAATGTATGAAATATGTATTTTTTGGATCAATGAATACCTAAAAAACTCAATATTTGATTATGATCATGTAAATACAGTTACAAAATATATTGAATCCTCTTTCCATTTTAGTTTTAGAAGGAGAAAATATGGTTAAAACCCAATAGGTTATCCTTATTCCACACTTTTTAATTATCAAATCATATATCAATAAATAAATTATATAATTTTATTCATCTTCCACAATCCACAAAATTGGTATTTAATATAAGTATAGATCATTAAATCTCTACGTGGAACTACATGGTTTAAGTGGTGAAAATATTTTAGATAAGGTTTTATTAGTTATTTAGGAACCACTATCAATCCATTAAAATATATTATTAAATCTAATGTAAATATTTATTTACTAATGGTCTCCCCTATATGTATGTCATCCCTTATTCTCTAATTTTCGTGATCTTAGAACTATTTATCTATTTAATATGTCTATTAGAATATAGGTCACATTATGAATAGTGGTAAATGAACCATTATTTTTCTCTCAATTATTTATACGGAGGTCATCTAACAATCCCATGAACTTCCACCATTAACCATCTTCCCTGACCACATCGGTATGATTATTCCATTTCATAGAATTATCCAATACATTTGTCATCTATTGAGTGAAAATATGTTCAAATTAAGAGGTTGAGAGATTCTATACTAAACTATACTATCTACATTTAGGATATTTATATATGGAAATATATATTAATCTTTTAATATATATAAATCGAAAAAATGTTTCTCAAATAATTTAAATCCATTATGTCATTAGAGCACATAAAATAATATCTATTTCAAATTTATACCTCAGATATTTATTTTCATTTGCCTAATTTTATTAGACAATAAAATATGATGATTCTTCCATATATAGTGACATGTACTAAACCTAATACAAATTCCAAATAATACAATTTATAAGAAAATTATGGATGATAATGAATAGAAATATAAACTAAAATAATCTTTCAATCTTTTATCTCACAATTAGGGCTAATACATCTCATTCAAAAAAAACATCAGTCCTTTTATATTCGATGATATAATTGAAATATATAATATCAAATTTTTTTAAAAAAATATCCTTTAATAACATTATAAACCCAAGAAAATCTATATTTAAAATATATTTTAGGGTATTTCCCATTAAATTATTTCTTCAACTTTCTCGAGACCAATTAAGATAAATATAAAATGTAGCTAACCATGATATTTCAATTCATGTATCCAAGAGTAAAATTTCAAGTACATGATATAATTATTATAATATTCTCTATGTTGGCCATTTTTTCAATTTATTTTTTGGGAATTTCATTCAGAAATACTACCACAAAGGTATGATGAAATTTATGGAAGAATCATTTTATCAATTCTGAAAGCACAACAGGTGCATTAGTGACTCTGAAATCCATGACTAGAAATTCATTATATATATAAAAATCAACATGACATTTTCAAAATATCAATTTCATTTACCCTTAACTACTAATAACCAGACCAGTGGTTGATTATTGAAAACCTATGAACTCCCTTCAATTTGTCAAAAAAATGTTATCATTTTGAGAAAACATATATTTTATTTATTTATTAAAATATTTTTTAGTTTAATATATTATATGGATAAAGAATTTATAATAATATTACTAGAAAATATAATCTAATATTTCCACTGAGGAATTTTTTTGGATGATCTAATTCCATCCAAGATCTTCTAGATGCGCATATATGTCTTTTCTATCCACTGAATCCATATAAAATCAAGGAAAAACTAGGATTCCTATATGTATTATTTTATGGGGAAACTATATATCTATTTTAGTAGTAATATAAATAAATAATCGTGAATGTTTTTGGGGATCTAAAAACATCCATCGAGAGTAAATATTGTTTCTAAATATTCATTTATCCATCTCTTAAACCTTATTATTGAACATATTTTTGTCAAATTCCACTCAGTATCACACATTCCCAACAATGAATAATATAAAACACTCTTATCAATTTTTGAATGGTTCTATTATGTTTCTAACAAATAATTCATAATCTATTAAATAAAATTGAAAACTTAAATTTTCTATTCTTATTTATCTCGATAATTAAACTATATTTTTCCATCTAATGTATATAAATTCAAAATAGATTTCCAAAACATGTACCATAAAAGTCCCCACATCAACCTATATCTCCTCCCACACTTTCCATATTGTAATGCGATTTCATTTTCACTTATAAGACATGTATTTGAAAACATGTTGATGAAATACCATGTTAAAATGGGTCCTTGATTTAGATTACTTTGTTTTTTCATTTTTTATATTTCCCCACCACCAGCATTGATACTACCTCCCTACTTTATCCTGATAACCACTTATAATACATATTCAGGAATCATAGAATACACATTTAAAAATTGGTATCAGGGGGTAGATAGTTCAAAATCAAATGTCTATCCTCGCCCAACAAGTTGTAATATATTTTAATTTTCTTCTTATAAAAAAATTTAAAATATTTATATTAGAATCCATTAAGGGTAGTTTCTCTTCATAGTTTTTCCACATAAATATTTTCATCACCTAAGAATATTATGAAAATATGTAGAAATACACTTATTCATGTTATTCCCATCCTAGGGTGTACCTTCAAAATAAATAATTTATAAGTGGATAGTTTTA
Source organism: Viscum album (assembly GCA_963277665.1). NCBI lineage: Eukaryota > Viridiplantae > Streptophyta > Magnoliopsida > Santalales > Viscaceae > Viscum > Viscum album. The sequence continues at coordinate 1,096,920,599 of OY728145.1, read as the reverse complement.
GGGAAAATATTCATGATATAATTCATATCATAGTCAGAAACAAACCTTTTCAACCAATTATTTTCAATCATTGTAAACTATGGTGAATAATTAACATTTTCAAAAAATTTAGACTTATTATTAATTATATAAATATCCTTTTAAATAAAATATACCCCAATCAATATACAGTATCATTTATTCTACAAAATACTTAAAAGTAACTATCTTAGGGATACATCTCTCATAATGGTTGTTGTCTTTCTTAAATTCCATAAATAATTTATAAAAAATTTAGATCTTATCCATTGGAAATAATTATTAAATGTTAACATTGATATATTAGGTGATTAAAATAACTTTGATGTAGGATTTATCTTCTCTAGCAACTTTTGTGTATGATGGGGGCCGATATCACCCATGAATGATTGCAGAAGACTAATTAGAAGCATTAGTGCTCCATCTTCTATACTTTACATATCAAGAATATAATTTCCCCAAAATCACATGGGTAGCTTACAATATTGTGTATTGTAGGCTTAGATACATAATAATATTCTATTCCACAAATTTTTTAAATAGTGCTAGGATCTATCAGGGATATTTAATTTTTTAAAATATATATTATGTAACCACTAGTTTAAACCCTCCAACGATAAAAATAAAAATACTATCATTATTCATATATAAATGTATATATATGACTCTTCTTACACAAATATTTTCAATAATACCTTGTTGCTAAATAATTTCAGAAATTCATGAATGTCCATCCGAAGTTACATTTCAAAATTAATTTTGAATGAAATAACAACATATAGTCATTAAAATTCACACTCATAAATGGAAACCATTTTTAATTTCAAAACATAGTGGTGAAATGAATTTTACATACCATACATATCATAATTAATAAACTCCTTCTACTTTTGATCCTTCATGTTTTAAAATTGAGTTTTGTTAAAATATAATAAAAAAATTAGTAACCATCCGTTTAACATGACTGATAAGTAACATGAGGTTCAAAATTAAAAGGTTGGATATGTCATTTTATGAGTAAATTTGGAGTTCAAAACATCCTATTTTTCATGATTATATGAATTCCAAATCATCCATTTGAAATCCTTTTTGAATCATTTTTTATAATGGCACTACCCATGGTCTTAAATCCTGACGCCTAAACTGACTCAACACAGAGCCTCAATTCGGTTCAAGTGCAACCTATATGTGTTAAAAAAGTGATAAGTTATATAATAATGTATCCAGGAATTATTCTCCAAAAACAATATACACATATATATGTAAAAATTAAAATGAAAACAATTTTTTATTAAATCAGTTAAAACCAAAAAAAAATAAACAACTTTGATATTATTAAATTAGAAAGAAAAAAAGCTATCAATGTCTCAATTAATCCTAATTTGGATCATTATTATTACATAAATTCATCATTACAAGTGTCCGCAGTGGATTTAACACTCTCCAATAAAAAATCAATTACACCATTCCCTAACAATAATCATGACTAATATTGTCTACATTCCAACCAATGAGTTCATGTTTGGTTTGAGTATAAAACTAATTTAATTTAACCATAACTCAAACAAATATAGATATAAGAGAATCTCCAATAAATATAATGTCAACCAATTAAGATAAATAAAAATTCTTTTTCGTAAAAAAATTATTTATGTAAAATATTCAAATACCAATATATAAAAAACAATGTCATAAAAATTATTTTCCCATAAATATAATTTTATAAGAAATACTATAAAATAAACCACTGTTATGATATCTAATTAAAATAAATTTTCCTCTAAAAAAAGAAAATTTAAAAAACTCACTTTTTCCAAAATAATTGAACCCCACCCTTTTCTAAGAAAAAATATAAAATAGTCTATCTACTTATTAGTCACTCAGTCCGAGGAGTAAAAGAGTAAAATAAATTTTAGATTTGATATTTTCTATCAAGAATTATGTTTTTTAAACCAATTAAATACCCATAAGATATTTAAAACCAACCCCTCAATATTAAAATAATAATTAATGATTTTTGGCCATCCAAACATCACTCACCATTGAAAACACACCCTTAGTTATATATGATTCCATGTTAGAGGCCGATATTTTTTCAAAAGTGGTTTCACTAAATCAAATTTTACTAATTGATGCATAGTATTTCTGAATATCAAATAAAGAACATTATAATCAATTACTAAATCATTTCATAATCACAATCATTCAATAAATCATAATTAAGTTATCCATCCCAAAAAACATATCAATGAAATTAACATAAATGAGATTTTTAGATTTCTACATTACCTAATAGATATTTGAGAATAGCAATGTAAAAAATTTGATTATTTCCATAATAATTATTCATAATTATCAACTCATAAATTATATTCAATTTTGAATATTAATTCATGGAACATATCATATTGTTATGGCCCATTGAATCTCTTATCTCAATAGTGAATTAACTTTAGTATGTTTCATGATACCCTTTATATTTTAGATGACACTATAGAACTCTGATGTTACGATATATATAATTATGAGAGTCTAAGGGAAATGTTTGAGTAATTTATATGAATCTAATTAAATATTGAGACATCCAATGTATAATTTCATAAAACACCACTCAATATCCTATTTCAAGGAATATGTTGAAATAATAATTTAATTAATGATTGGATGATTTTAACACAATAAATATTATAATTAAACCATATTGAATAACCAATTAGTCATCACCCAATTTCAAAAAAAATTATATAAATTTTATATTTTGTTAATTTATTTGTTCTTATGAATTCCAATTATTATTCAAGATAAAAAGATGACACTCAAAATGAATATAATGAAAATTAAAATCCTATCATTTATTATGGCCTTACTAAAATCACATTATATAAAAATTTAAAATATAATTAATGAATTTATATTTAATCCTTATATATATTAATATCCACATAAACTCCCTTTTTAACATCACCCCAAAAAATTATCACTTAAATTGATGTCTCCCTCTATCTTTACCTCTCCACCATAACCCATGATAATAACCACATTTATGTTTCCCATAGTTAATAATTTCCAGTAATGTAATACATCATTTCCAATCATTCTTATTGTTTTTCAATGATAATTTAAGTGAAAATAATATATTTTCAAAATCCATGTTAATAATTAAACTAATATATACATACATATCATTTAAAATAATTTCTCCCAGTTTATTCAACCAATGATAATTATTTAACCATAATATAATATTAGAAATTATAAAGATAAAAAATTAAATAAATAAACCATCAAGAATTTTTTTTATAAAAAACAATGTTTATATCTCCCAAATTATTGAGGTGCTAAAAAAATATACATTAAATTTTTTTTAATAACAACCCTCAAAAAAATTTCATAAATAAAATAAAAAATTATTCTTTTTTAATAAATTACATAGAACCATGGGTTTCAGATTATAGAAGAGTTAAAAATATATCCCCTCATAAAATATTCATCTAATAAAAATGAAAACTCAATCTATATAACAAATTGAATAGTGAAAAATTAATCTCTATAAATGAATTATTAGAAAATAAAATTACAAATGTAAGAGTAATTACCCTAAATCATATATAAATGGGAGTCAAAAAGATATTGGCCCATACAGAATATAAAAAAGCTTTATAATTTTTTGGATAAACATAAATGTGATATTGAGATGAAATAAGTGAAAAATAATGGTGAATTTTATTGATAAATATATATATATATTATAGAGGAAAGAACATTAATTAATGAAGAAAAGAAGTAATGATTCAATCCAAAGAGAGAGGAAAACAAACTGTAACCCCCAAATGGAATTTATAAGGAATTATCTGATCATAAATAATTCATATTAAGACTATTGTGTATCGAAATAAAATTAATATTTCCTAAAAAATTAATATATTAATTATACAATTAAAAATAAAATTACATTAATAGGGAATGATTGAGAGGGAATCCTCATACCATTTTTTCCTATTGTTCTTCATCATGATTTTATATACCTTTTAACAATATTTTATTTACTAAAATAAAAATACATAATTACATTGTTATAAACTTCATTACTTTTGGATAATTAAATCCATTGTATGTTATTTACTAACTTTCAATTAGATATGTAATTGTGTGGTGTCATGTTATCATTAATTATTAAATGTTTATTTACATTTTTCTATTTCAATAAATTTTATTTATCAATTGATGTTGTTAGTTATAAATTATATAAAATACATGAATATAAAAATATATAACAATTATTTATATTATGTAATAAAAATATATGATGTTGATAATAAATAAATAAAATGAAACAAACATATTTGAATTAAAACATACTATTAATAAGATATATCGAATTATAAAGTGTTATAATATATTTAATGAAAAAAATTTATAATAGTTTTACATTGGAATAATAAAATTTAAAACATGAATTCATATTTATTAACAAGTTTAATATGGTTAAAATGGAATAAAAACATGATAATAAATAAAGAACAGTAAAATAATGAGAAAGGAGTGTTACCACTTCATTGCCCATTATAAATTTTCTAAGGGATTAACACAAAGAAATATTATAGTTTGATAATAAAAGAAAATTTCTAATACTTCTAATATGATTAAGAATACAGATATAATAAAATTCTATATTATGGGATAAATGTTATCTCTTTTGAGTTCCAAAATTCTCTGACCAAGTCGCCACTCCATACAATTCATTGAATACCAGAAAAATATGTTACCTAAATAACTAACCCCATTTGAACATCAAATTTATTATAAACATTTATTCTTAATTGTAATACTGTAAATTATAAGACATATTCATCTGTGAGTTCATATTAAATTAAAAAACATTTGAGATGGGATATCCATGCATGTTTCCACTAATAATCCTATTAATTATATAAAAAAAATTTCCACCCCATTGATTTGTCAATAGTGCACTTCACACTACATTATTTACATTATCCATTCCTTATAAGTCACAAAATTATTTAATTTAATCATTATATATTTTTCATACATCTCGATCATGTATCTTTATCTCCGAATAGACCATTCACTTTAGACTTGAACATGGGTTTATGCCATCACATCACATCACAAAACCATTATGAAGATTCATTAATGATTTACCTTCATGGATCATATATTCTAAAGGGTATATATCAATATCATTGACCACCATAAAAACCACACAACTCTCACTATTCATTTTATTTTTGACTTCTCATAACCCAAATAGTTTCATAATTTCCCAAGTTACAAACTCACAATAGTAATGTCACTCTTTGAATTCACCATGTGCAAACAAATCTACTCAAACACTAATTTTTTAATTAATTAATTATTAATTTCACTTCCCGTCACATGTATCATGAGTATGTATTTAAAACCTCTATGACTCACAATATCAGTTTAATGATATTTCTCATGACCCATGGAGATTTTCCCAAGTTCACTATATATTCATCCACTCAGATCAATTAAATCATGGTTCTTCAGCTAAAACAACTGATCACAATTCATATATTTATTAAGAAATAATATGATAAGGTTCATTTTTATAGAATTTAAAGAATAACTCTCCTATCATATACCATTGTCATAAAAAATATTTTTCACATCATTAAATGTCTTTTTCAAAAAGATAACTAATAAAGAGAATTTCCTTGGGTTTATCATATTATATTTTAATTCCCAATGGGTGTAGCTTTAGTTTTTGACCCTTGGTTGTATTCTAAGTAAACTACTTAAACAAAATCCTTTTATTATCACCCTATTAATTTTTTATAATTAAATCATGAAAGGGAATCAGTTTTAATTTTTTTTATGAAAAAATATAACAGAACGATAATGAAAATGACTAAAAACCCAAATAAAATGTGTAAGAATTATAGTGATAATACTATATAAAAAATTTATGAGTTCTTTCACTATAAGATTTTATTCATTTTTAATCCATTCAATATCAAATAAATAACATTCATCATCTTCCTAAAATTATTTGAATTTTAAAAAATTTATTATTTTAATAAACTCCATAGAAAAATAAGTTCCGCATGATTTATAATGGAAAGAAAGTGAATAGACTATGTCCAAAATCAATAAACCATTACAACAATCATCTTGATCACATTTAGTTCAATACCAAACTCACCAAATTTCAATGTATATCATATGATAAATTTGAGTAAGGGATAGAATAATTTATAATCGATGGAGGGGTGCTAATTTTGTTATAGTTAAGTGCATGATTGCCTCACAAAAATCATTACACATTCATATCTTCATAAAAAATGGAATGAATAAAATAATTATTTTTAAGTAAAAGGACAATGTTACCCCTATAATATATCAAAGGAATAAAACACTAGATGATCTCTCTGAAAAATTATAGTTGGAGCCCCTATAAATAGAGAAGGAATACACCATTATATATTAAAAATAATATTTATTGAAAAATAATAAAAACCATTACTATAAGTGGGAAAACATTAACAAAAAAATGTCCCCATTCAAACACAATCAATATTTTTATTAATACCACACTTATTTATGAATTCTATCAATGAATTATCATTTTCTTTATATGAACATTTCATGTGTATTTTTATTCTATCTAAATAATTATTGACATATAAACATCTCACGATGCATCTTTGTGATTTCTTATTCATGAGATGCATGTGCAAGATTTATTTTAGATTTTAACTAATTTAGATAAACCATATTTATGAGAATACAGTTTTGGGTTTGGGAGTCTATACATGAAAGGGATATATAATGTATATTATCTACATAATTTATAATGACCCTCAAAATATATTCTCTCATATTCTCTAATTTCTATGATGGTATTAATAAATCATCCTTTATATCAGATTTGGATAATGGAATAAATTATTTTTTCAATTCAGCTTCATGTAATACAATGTTTGAATATGGAATGTAATGATTTAATTTACATTAAATTTCTATCCTATGTTTTTATTTGGTATGGAAAAACCATGGGATTTATGATACTATTGTAGTGCATATAAATAAGAAAAATTTGTTTCTCATTGGGCTTGATAACCATTTTCTACATATTACCACCCACCTCTTATTCATTTAATATATATGATTTTATGTCATTCTACAGAAAAAATGGCATGGTAGAGTTGATTTTTCAATATAAAACATAAAACTGTAACATTTAGGATATATTAAAAAAAAATTTACTAAATTTCGAAACTGTATGTTATTTTATTACAAGGAGTAATGAATTCATGAACATTCATACCACATATGGATTTCCCATTTTCTCCTTGACTTTATTATCATCCAATATTGTATATGACTAACCAGTATGGGTTGTTCAACCATCAAACATACTGTCAAAACCTATGAAATTTCTAAATGGGTGTTTTCATTCACAAATTGTTGATGAAAAGATCAATTTCTCATAAATAAAAATGTGTGAATGATTTCACACATAAAATAATCTAAAATAGTAGTGAAATTTTTTGTAAGACTCTAGAATTATGAAATCATTCATTTGATTCCCATAAAAACAATAAAATATGTATAAAGAGAAATTAAATCACGGACAAAAAGTTCACCCTCCCCTCTAACTATCTCACATGAAACAACCCAATTTATTTAATATTCCTAACAACACATGCATAAAAATCCCCAATAATATAATAGAAAATAAATTGGAATATTTTATTTTTTCGATTATAGAATAACAAAAAGATAAAAAACATCTTACTATCATATATGTGATTATAGTTCATCCTCCAAAATCATGAGTAAAAACATGCCTTGTTATAAATGAAGATCTAAACCAGAACATGAAATGTTATTATATGGGAGAAAAGATAATTCTAGGTATTACAAACAGAAACCACAACCTAATAATAATATTACAAGTAAACATCCATATAATGATAGGATCAAATCAAATTAAAATTTTGGTTTTTCTTTTTTATTTATGAAATAATTACATGTAATGATTTTCTAAAAAATATGTATAAATCAAAGAGGGTTATTCCTTTTAAATAAAATAAATCATTTCATGTACTTTAATAGATATAAGTGTTGGATTTAAATAAACATGACACTTCCAAAAAGATAAATAAACCCATTTAAATTGAAATGTAAAATCAATAATGGTGATAAACAACAAATGAAAAAATAAAGAATAATTATATTATTATCAATATTAATATTGGGATTCCAATGAAATAGTTAATAATAAATGACCATATTAATTCATAAAAATTATGATAATTACATATATTCAAGGGGAAAATATAGAATAGTAATAAAAATTATCTACTATATCGATGTGCTCATTGCAATAAAACTACCATAATTCTCATTCATACCCTACCTTGATTAACTGAGTGTAATAATCCTAATGAATATTATAATTCATACTAAGGGACATTAGATAGAGATTAATCTGATCTTAGTGCATCATGTGTTCTTGGGTTATTATATTTATATACATAGGTTTTTATGACATATGTAGTGGATGTATGAAAATAAATGTTGGAAAGTATTAATATAATAAACAAAAAATTTATTTATAGAAAAAAACAAACACACACAAATTTATATAAACATATAAATAGTTGGAACCACAACCACACCAGGCCTTTGAATATCCTATTCCACAAATCCACCCTTCAATTACTATATTACCATAATATCTTAAAAAAATTAATTAAAACAAAACAATAAGTGGAATACTTTAAAGTATAATATCATTTTCAAAACTAATTTGGAATGTTAAAACTAGGCCTCATAATCATTCCATTAAAACAAAAATCAATAAAATCATTTAATATAAAACACAACATATTATAAATCATTTAATAAATTTTAATAGTATCTATTATTCCATATTTTTAACCATGAATATCATAAAAACACCAGGATTCCATTTAAAATTACGTTCAAGGAAAAAATACACTACTGGAAACATGATTTTTCCCAACACTTCTATACCAACGGTTTGTAAAAACCGTTGGTATAGCTACTCTTTCCCAACGGTTCATCAAAACCGTTGGGAAAGGGCCTAAAAACACACCCTTTCCCAACGGTTTTGGTGAACCGTTGGGAAAGGGTACTCTTTCCCAACGGTTCATCAAAACCGTTGGGAAAGGGCCTAAAAAACACACCCTTTCCCAACGGTTTTGGTGAACCGTTGGGAAAGAGTACCCTTTCCCAACGGTTCACCAAAACCGTTGGGAAAGGGTGTGTTTTTAGGCCCTTTCCCAACGGTTTTGATGAACCGTTGGGAAAGAGTACCCTTTCCCAACGGTTCTCAAGAACCGTTGGGAAAAACAATGAAAAAATCCAGCATTCAACAAAAACCAAAACACACACCCAGAACCTATCCCAACGGTTCTGAAAACCGTTGGGATAGGTCTATCCCAACGGTTTTCAGAACCGTTGGGATAGGTTCATTGATTTTTTTCCAGGTCTACTAACAGAGAACATTATATTAATCAAAAATTTAAATAATTATGATAATACATATATATATTTATGAAATTATGTTTACAAAGTGATGTTAGCCTAGTGGTTAAGTCGTTCGATTATAAACGAGGGGTCCTGGGATCAAATCCCAGCGGTAATTTTATTTTTGGAATTTATATACCAACGGTTCCATTACCGTTGGTATAGATTTCATATTACCTATACCAACGGTTTCCAAAACCGTTGGTATAGGTCTATACCAACGGTTTTCGGAGAACCGTTGGTATAGACCTATCCCAACGGCTTACTTGGCTACGGTTCTCCGAACCGTTGGTATAGGCTATACCAACGGTTTGGAGGCCTATACCAACGGTTTGGAACCGTTGGTAAAGGTTAGTTTTCCAGTAGTGATATTCTTTTATCACTAAATATAACTTTATAAAATCCATTAATAAATTTACTAAACATCAGGACAATATGGTATTTGAAAACAAATTTAAATATTATTTACTAAATTCAATGTTCCGTTTAAATTACTGGGAAATGAAATAATGTCCCTTTTCTCTTAAATATCATCAAAAGTTTTATAACATCATATGTAAACAAAAAGAATTTAAGAAATAAAGAAATAATTGTTCAATAATGTAAAGGAAAACTTAATGTGAATCCTTCCTCAATCAAGGAGGAACTCATTTTCTTTGATTAGTATCATTATAAAATGATTCAATGACAGTCCCAAAATCCATAAGTAACAAAAAAACACCAATTAGAAACATCACAACCTATTTTTACACTACAAGATAGAATCATGTTGCACCCCATTATATTATAATGTATTTATCTTTAAATAAATTTAATTAAACTATTACTTATGCTACATCAAACATTGATTTAAAATGAAACACCATGTATCATTAAAATATTTTTTTCTAAACATTAAATTTATAACCTATTTGTTAAAATGGGTAGTATGAATAAGAATAAAATTAATATGTAACATATAAAAATTTTCTAATTAACACAATTTTAATGATTTATTATAATGATATAAGAAATAAATTTTTATGAATGTCATTTTATGTTTCAAGAAAATAAATTTTCTTTAAAAAGGTCTTTATAAACTTTTTCTAAGAGATTATTATAAAATATATCACCCTATATTAGAAATGGTATTTGGTAAATAAAATGTTATCATTTTAGAAATTATTATATTAAATGAAAATAATGGTAAATTTTTTTGATTTATCTGAATGGATTGAATTTTTAATCAAAAGTTGAAAATTCATATTTTTAGAATATTGTGATTTATTTTTCTTAAATTATATACACTGATTGTGAATTTTTTTACATTTGATATTTATGTAAAATATGATTCATTTACTTTACAATAATATTATTAATTTCCTTCTAATCAATATTATTCATGATTTTAATCTACGTTATTTTTTATGTTTAGAAATGAATTTCTCTGAAACAGGTTTTTCATCTCATTTAACAAATTTAGATTATAAATCCCATATTACAGTTCAACAAATTTAATATTCAAAAATGGAAACAATATTTAGATTTTTTTAATAGGTCTCTTTATTTTCATTATAAATAGTATCCTTGTTAAGTAGATACCTTCTCATTATGGGTAAAATGGGTAATCCTGTGTTAAAACATTGGTATAAGTATTTATAATTTCTCTAAAAATTTTCTTTATCGTATTTAAATAGTGGAGTTCTACCATTATCATCAAATCCTATAATATATAGCCACATTGTTCCTTTTTTATATAGACATTTAAATTATTTATGGAAAAGAAAAAATTGTTAATCCCATAAGATTAACTTACGTAATATTTCATTTATTCATGATTCAAAATTGATTCATTTTATTCTAAATTTTTATATGAAATATAAAATAATTTTATTTTATATTAGTTAAATTTTTCTTTTAATATGGATTTAATTATGATAGGAAATTCCAACATAACACCAAAATTGTATTTATTCAATTAATAAAATAATAATGTATATGATATTAAAAATATTAAAAGTAATTCAATTTGGATTCATTATTTTTTCATTATACTTTTTTGATAAATATATTATATTATAAATGTGTTGATGTTTTAAATTCAAATTTCATTTCTATCATTTTTAAAAATGTGAAATTATTTGAATAGTTATTCAAATGAAATTAATTGTATTTAATGTTAAATATATTTTACTAAATTACATAAAAATCATAAAAATAATGAAACATGGTGATTGGGATTATAAATTATGTAAAATTAAATTTATTTTATATTTTTTATCATTTTCTATCATATAAATAATATTATATCCATTAAATAATAAAAATTTCATTATCATGGTTAAGATTTATATTAGTATACAATGGGGTTAAACTGAAATATAAAGTTTGAAATTATATATAACCCTAAAACAATTTGATTTTATTGTTATATAAAGACTATATATAACTTATATTATAATAAATTTAATTTTAAACCATTTTAGATGAGTTTTATTCTTAATATATTATAATATTTCATGTATTTTTAAAAATATCATTAATTAATTTTTATAATAATCAATACTTTCATAAATAATATAAAATTTAGTAAACACTTATATTAATATTATTTAATGGTATATGGTTATATATACCATAAATGGTCTATATATTGGTCAATTTTTATTTCTATGGTAACATTATTTACCCCAAAAGTGTAAAAAACTTTGACCTCATTATTATTTTCAAATCTGTTAATAAAGGGTTAAAACTAGTGGATAATAGTGAAATAATAACGAATACATATCCAGATTTTAATTTCTGATTGTATTTGAACAAATAATCATATTATATTTTATTCATATCAATTAGGATCATTTTTTTAATAAATATTAAATTGTATTAATTTATTACTTTATGTAATTCCTACAGAGCCACCCCTCACATATAAAAGAGAACTGATTCATCGTACATTCTAACATAATCTGAAAACATATGTCAAAAAATACCTAACATAATAACATTATTTATTCATTAAAAATTTATAGATACTCTATTATATCCAAAATACCATTATTTCAAGTAATAAGTTGTAATCCAAAAATAGGTTTCAGAACAAAGATTGTAACTCTTAACCAAGTGATTTAAATTTTATTTCATCTAGTATCCCTAAAAAATATGAGGTGTTAATTATTAAATAATGATATCAGTTTCAAAAATATAGTTTATTTTTAATAAGATTATGTTAAAACTATAATCCTTCTTTTCTCCATCTAATGTAAAGTGATAACATCGTTCATGTGTATATTCGAAAAACTGTCTCTATATAGAACTGTAATTAATTTACCATTACCACTTTTTATGGATGGTGATCGTACCAAGATTCACTATGTAATTTTCACCTTTACACCATTGTGCTAAACATGTTTTATATTGAAAATTATAAAAATAATTACAACAATTATTCCATGTTTTAATAATTTGTTTTTTGTTTATCACATTTAAAAAGGGAAATGTTAATTTTTTGGATGAATCCATTATAGGAGGATGTGATTTATAGGGTCGATGATGAATTCCTAGAAAAATGGGTCCAACTGTGTAATATCCATGGACAATAGTGGACTCATCCACACACTTATCATATACCATGCATCCAAATGGGCTGATTTTTTATGATCTGGTCCAAAATGTATTATGATACATTTTATATGAAGAAACCCAAGACACATTCCCCATAAGGTTTCCCAACAGACTTGATCTGTCCAGCACAGAACATTTACACGAAGTCAAAAGTGGTGTGTGGTGACTTGTCCATATATCGGGCTATCGATGTCCAAATTGTGACAAAGATTTGGTGGAGACATACAAGAGATGGGGCTATAACGTTTTTATTTTCTCCCAATCAATATATGGTGGTCTAAGGGTAAAAACTTGTGTGACAAGTGGTTTAAATAAATATGTGTGCTCAAAACCACCTTCCTATTTTTTATATAAAATGTCACCTTCTGCTCTCCATTTGTATGTTCAGCCCGGAGGAGAAGCTCTGGTATTTTGAAGACTCAAATAATTCCTCTCATCATCTAAGTAGTTCTGGAGGCCTTTATCGGCATAGGAGAATCAAATAATGAATATGGAGTTCTAATCAATCCTCCACCTCTCGATGGCGAGCTAAAAGGTGGACGATCATTTTGAGGGAGCTACACAAACTTTGGAGGGAGTTCCGAAACTTGTTCTTCTTCTGGATTTGTATAATTTGTGTGTTGAATATTTCACTTATTTTTTTATTGACATGCTTCCTCCTGATTACATTTCATTTGATATAATTTAGTGGAACGCTTTTTTGTTTCATCACCAATTGGGTTGAGATTTCAAGTGGTAATCTTAGGTTGTTCTTATTAAAAAATACAATAATCATATTTATCTGACACATACATAATATTTAAGTATGTTTTGGTAGACCTCTTATTCAATGTCTGACAACCAAATCTTTGAAAAATTATTGTTGTTCCAAATGGTGGTTTGTTAGGCATCATTTGAAGAGGCAAGAGGGGAGTCATGATCTTGACAACCTTCAACAAAAACTTTAAACAAAACCATGTTATATTTTCAGAACAATGAACTATCCATGACATGTATTTAAAATGAAATGATTTTCTTCTCTCATAATTATTAATACACTACCATTATTTATCAACTATCTAACTCTTTAAATAAGTAATTTACATAAATCAATTTTTAAAACCTCCCCCTTCTTTTTGTAATTCATATTAAAAATACATACTCAAAACCAATAAATTATCTTCGATAGATGACCTAGGTTATTCCATAGACTATAAATAAATCTTTAAATAATAGTCAATTTGATGTGTCATGACAGTGTTGTCAAATTTTGGTGTCATTTCGGGGGATCACTTTTGTTTTAGTGTAGGTTTTTTTATAATTTATGTTGTCAATATTGTGAATTTTTGTTTGTTTTATCTACTACCATTGCATTTATTTTTTTGTTCAAATTTATTTATTTTTTAGGTTCTGTGTATGAAGGGTTATACTATAATATAATTAAAACCTTTCAAACCTGAATCGGAGAGGACCCCACATCAGATACCCAGAGATACACAAGCGGAACCTTTGAAGTAGGACACAGAAAACATCAACACTGATATCGATCCTTCTTCTTATTCATTGGAAACCCACATTAAAACTAAAACTAACATGAATAACATGGATGAAAACCATTGAAAACTAAAAGAATTAACCTTGCATGATGTTGATATCCAACCCACCTATAGTCAATTACAAGGCGAGGAACCCAATTTTGAACTAAAATCTGGTTTAATTTACCTATTACTAAGATTCCATGGACTTCCGGGAGAGGATTCCCACAATAATTTAAAATAATTTCACACTGTGTCCTCTATATTAAAACATACAAATTTTGATGAAGAAAAAGTAATTTTAAGGGAATTCACTTTTTCAGTATAAGACACAACAAAAGATTGGTTATATTATGTTAATTCCCCAATAATAGGTTGGGCATAAATGAAACTCCTTTTTCTTGAAAAATATTTCCCAGCCTCTCGAACTGCAACAATGAGGAAGGAAATTTCTGGGATAAGAAAATCTCAAGGGGAAACATTACATGAATGTTAGGAAGGCTTTAAAATTTAATCTTCATGTTAACCACACCACCAAATAATTGGTCAACTTTTAATTCAACATTTTTATGAAGGATTAATCCTTATTGATTGAAATATGATTGATGCTACTGCAGGTGGTGGGCTAGTTGATAAGACCCCAATTTCTACAAGATCCCTGATTAAGAACATGGCGAAAAACATACAAAAAGTTGGTTCAGGGACTAGTGTACCGATTCGAGGTGTCCAAGAGGTTGAAAGTACTAAATTTGAGAAGAAGTTGGACACAAAGTTAAATGATATACGTACCCTTCTTCGAAAACTTACTCTTCCCAAAGGGGAATACTAATCTCCTCATCCTATCCATTATGGTATATGTTCTTTTGATACCCACTCCTCTTAACAATGTCCTCAATTTAGGGAAACATTTGGGAGTTGTGAGGCAATATTTCCAGGATGCCCCTATAACCAACCCTTTAGAAAAGAACCTTACTATCCATCCAACCTGGGGTGGAAGGAGAACCAAGCCTATAGAAAAATGGGTATTCAACCAACCTCAACAATAATGGAACCAACAAGGGTCAGGTTTTCATCCACCGTAACCACCCAGAAATCCACAACCACCCCAAATTCCTTTCCATAAAATCCTCTAAAACTCATGACTAGCCTAGAAGATATGATGAAACAAATGGCTTCCAACAATATTCAATTCCAACAAACCACTCTGGCATCTATACAAGACCTCAAAACCCAATTAGGCCAACTAGATAACATAGTGGGTGAAATTCAAAGTCATAGATTAGGTAATCATCCCTATCAACGAATAGTTAACAGTAGGGATAAATGAAATGTTATTTCTATCACCGTTAGTAGTGGAAAACAACTAGAAAGTAAAATGAATCCTCCATTATATTCATCCCCTCTAGAGAAAACCTTCATCCCACCGATTAAAAATGTTCCAAATCTTGAGAAACTTGTCTTGAGAGAATCCCTTCCAAAGGAAAGTGTGAGTAAATTAATGAGACACCCAGCCCAACCTTTCCTCTTCCATTTCCTCAAAGGGCCACCCAACCATGAAAACCAAAGGAAAATACACATGATAAGTAAATATTGGATATTTTCATGAATGTTGAGGTTAAAATCCTATTGATTGATGCTAGGAAGAAAATTCTGCATTACTCCATGTTTTTAAAGGATATGTGTACACTCCAAAGGTGAATTTGAGATAATGAGAATGTGAGATTGGGGATAAATGTTTCAGCATTGATAGATCCATCACTTCCCACCAAGTGAAATGATCCTAGATCATTCTCAATTACATGAACCGTAAGAGTGTATTCTTTTTCTAATTCTATTCATGATTTTGGTGCTTCTATAAATGTGATGCCTCACTCTATTTACTCTACATTGCAGGTTGAGGAACTGAAGCCCACTAGAATTATTGTTCAACTTGCTAATCATAGTACTGCGCACAATTATGGTGTGTTAGATGATGTTAATGTGAGGGTTCGAAATTTAATCTTTCCAGCTGAATTTTATGGGCTTATAATGGAGGACTACTAGATGAATGGACATGACATGATTGTATGAGGGTGACTATTCGTGAAAGCTGCCAAAACCATAATTAATGTCCACAGTGGTACATTTACTATGGAATTTGGTGGTGGCATAGTCCTTTTCAACATCATTGATTCCAAGAAGCATCCCTCAGAAGAACATTCCTCTCTCTCTCTATTAATTCAATTCATGTAATCCCTACCCATAAAAAACAAATTTTCATTCCCCTAATCCCCTTTCTGAGTTTTCTTAATTGTTTGAATTTCTAAGAAATAATTCATGAAATGATTGTTCTATTGGATTAGAAAAATTTCGTGAATGTATATTAATTGATGATTTCTTGAACACCAAGGATCCACTGACCATCGATGATACTTCTAAGATTGAAAAATATCATTCCTCTATAGTGGATGATACCATTGAGTAGTTAGTTAGGATCAGTGACCTCTTACATTCACACAAACTCCCATCAATCCAAAGTCCACATAAATTGGAACAAGAACAATTGACTCTGGATTCAAAATATTCATATCATGATAATGGAAACATGTTTCTTCGTATAATCCCATCAAGTCATAGGCATCATATTTTATTAAATGATGAGTCTAAACCAGTGAGGCAACCACAACATCAACTGAACCCAAACCTCCTGGAATTTTGAAAAAATGAGGTAACAAAATTATTGGCTACTAGAATCATTTACCCCATATCTGATAGCCAATGGGTCAGTCTTGTTCATGTAGTTCCTAAAAATACATGCCTTAAAGTAATCGAAAATAAAAATAACAAATTGGTACCAACTCGTGTGTAGAATAGTTGGTGTTTTTGTATAATCTATCTCCGGCTAAACCAACACACTTGGAATAACCATTTCCCTTTTCCATTCATTGACATAATTCTAGAGAGGCTAGTGGGTATGTCCCACTACTATTTCCTTGATGGGTATTCTGGATACATTCATATCCATATTTCCCCTGAGGATTACGAAAATATAACCTTCACTTGCCCCTTTGGCACATTTTTCTATAGAATGATTCCATTTGGTTTGTTCAATGCTCCATGTACATTCCAACGTTGCATGATTTGTATTTTTTTTAGATTTCATAGAGAATTTCATAGAATTATTAATAGATGATTTCACTATTTATGACTCATCTTTTTATGAATGTTAATATAGTATTGGTTTAGTACTACGTCAATGTATTAAAAGGAATCTTGTATTGAATAATGAGAAATTCCATTTCATGGTGCGACAAGGTATAGTTTTGGAAAATGTCCTTTCTGGGGATTGTATTCAAGTGGATAAATCAAATGTGGATGTAATTTCTTCCTTAAAATTCCCCAAAAATGTAATGGATGTGCGGTCTTACCTAGGTCATGGTAGATTTTACCATAATTTCATTAGTGACATTGGTAATATTTCACTCCCCCTCTCCGGGTTACTCCAAAAAGAAAAATAATTTTTTTTGATAATGAATGTGAAAAATAATTTAATAAGTTATAATGGATTCTCACATCACCCATGATAATCCAACCACCTCGGTGGTATTTACCATTTGATCTCATTTGTGACGCCTCTAACTATGCAGTTGGGGCAGTCTTGTCATAAATGGTTGATCGAGCTCTACATGTCATTGCCTTTCCCTCACATACTTTGGACCTTGCCAAAATAAACTACTCCACAACTAAATAATAATTCATTTCCATAGTGTTTTCCTTGGAAAAATTCTGGCCATACCTTTTGGGGTTCAAAGTCATTATTTTCTATGACCATACAACCCTTCGATGTCTCCTTAAAAAAAGGAAGCAAATCCACGTCTCATTCGCTGAATGCTCCTCCTTCGAGAATTTAATCATGAAATTACATATAAAAAGGAGCAGAGAATGTAGTGGATGCTCAAATTAGTTGGATTCCCCCATCCTTGTACATTGAGTCATCCCCCTGTAATCCTATAAAGGATCTGTTTCCCAATGAGAAATTGTACGTAGTGCAAGATGCTATTCTTTGGTATGCTGAAATTATAAATTATTTAGTAGAATCTTGAATTCCTACAGATTTCAACAAAAACAAATCCATTCATCAAAAACATGAGTCTCATTAGTACATTTGGGATTACCCCTACCTCTGGTGCACATGTAGTGATCATGTCCTTAGGCATTGTGTTCTTGATAGTGAGTTTCAGTATGTCATTAGACTCTGTAACACTCTTGCTTGTGGGGTCCACTTTGTTCCCCAACATAATTCTCGCAAGGTCCTTGATTATAGTCTCTTTTGTCAAACACTTTGTCGGCATGCCCATGATTTTATAAAATCTTGTCCTCATTGTCAATGAATGGGGAATTTCTGTAAAATAAATTAAATGCCACAATAACAGTTTCTCATTCATGACATTTTTTATGTTTGGGGCATTAACTTTAAGGGTCCCTTTCCCATTTACTTTGGAAACAAGTACATTCTTCCAGTGGTCGATTATGTGTCAAAATGTGTAGAGGCTCAGGCAATAAGGACTGATGTTTCCAAAACAGTTGGTGAATTTTTTAGAACTCAAATCATTTGTAAGTTTGGATTACCTAGGTTCATCATTAGTGATTTGGGATCATTTTTGCAACTGAACAATGCAATCACTTTTGCATTAGTATGGGGTCGGTCATAGTGTTTCTACTGCATATCACCCATAGAATAATGGTCAAGTGGAGGTGTCAAATAGAAAGGTAAAAAATATTCTTCAAAAAACGGTTCCACCCAACAGAAAAGATTGGAGTCTTCGACTTCATGATTCATTATATGCCTATCGTACTACTTTCAAAACATGCATTGGAATGTCACCCTATCATCTTGTGTTTAGAATGAGTTGTCACCTTTGTGTTGAGATTGAGAATCGGGCCTAATGGGCCATCAAACAATGCAATTCTAATCATTCTGGTGTAAGTTTTCAATGGATGTTGTAGATTTAGAAGCTAGAATAAATGAAAATAGATGCATATAAGAACTCCAAGATTAATAAGGAGTGTACCAAGGATTCCCATGACCGTATCATCCTTCATCATTATTGTCACATTGGGAATAAGGTCCTCCTTTTTAATTCAAGGCTTAAGTTGCATCCAGGAAATCATCGTTCCTGCTGGTTTGGCCTACAAACTGTTATTAATGTATCTTTTTTTGGTTTTGTTGTGATCCAAAATGAAGAAACCAAACAAACCTTCACTGTCAATGGGCAGCAGCTGAGGCACTTCCACAAAGCCCTTCCAGAGTTCCAGAAGGAGGAACTCCATGTTCAAGAGGCATCATACCAGTGAAACACACCGGGGTTTATACTTCATTCCCACATTCTCAATTATTACAATGAGGACACTACACATTATAGGTGTGGTGGGATGGGTACATTCATAGGTTATTTAGGAATTTTTATCGTTTTTTCTCCTTCTTTCATCTGTTTTTCTCCTTATTTATGGTATTTTCATTTTTTCCCCATCCAAAATTTCAATGTTTCATGATTTAGTGACCATAAAGGGGGAAAGTTAAAATACCATAAAAAGGTGAAAACGAATTTCTGCATGAATTTAACATCAGGGAGTGAATTTTAGTGAATTGGAATTTTGTTAATGATATAAATGGTTGTATCACTGTGAAACAATTGAGATGATTGATACCCCTTGTGTGAGTAGTTTTTGGAAAAAATGTATCATTAATATCTCTACACATTTTTTCACCAAACAATAAAGTGAGAATATATATTATTAAAATATGGTAAATATATGTTACGCTGATATTTATCATCTTTAAATGATATTTCCAAAAGTTCATACATTATTCAATCTGTTTCATTGTTGTACTATATTGACCTGTGTGTGTACGTAATTTACGACTATTGTATGCCCTCATTTAAAAAAAATGCATGGGTTGTGTCTTTGGCAGGTCAAAAACCACACATCCTCAACCTTTTATCTTTTTATAACTATTTCAATTAGTGTCATGAGGAGATCAAACAAGGATCGAGTGATGTGTGTGAGATTTGATCCAAATGCAACTTGTAAAAAATAATAATAACAAATCAAATAAATGAGGGGAGTTATGAAATGTTCATCATATGCGGATATCTAGGTTGGGAGCTTATAGTTTGACTTCTGGGAATTCATAAGTGAGTGGGTCTTGAAATATGATTGCAATGGATATAGGACAAGTTCGGTGAAAAAAAATCATTTAAAGCTGAATAATGTTAAAATAACATATATTTTTCGATAGATGCTGAAAGAATATCATGAAATGGTCTTCAAACACACACACATAGATTTGGTGGAATGGATGACTTTTTAATTTCATGGTCATGTTGGTATCGTGAATCTCTTTGAAATTCATTGTGATGTGATTTATGAGACATCTTTTTTCATTTTCACTAGGAAAAATCCTTATTGTGGTTCGTGCATTGATCACGTTACATTAATGAATTAAAATTTCCACAAATTTTAAATCTTCATGATGTTGGGAATATGTATATGCATAATTTTATTTGGATATGTGACTTTTCTTAGGAGTTCATATGTTTAAGTGTGAGGGTGTGATCTTACCACAATTCATGGTGTAATTTTTACCTTTACACCATTGTGTGAAACTTGTTTTATATTGAAAATTATAAAAAAATGAAAAGATGCATTCCAGGTTAGAATCATTTATTCTGTTTTTATCACTTCTAAAAAGGTAAATGTAACATGTTTTGAGGATTCCATTACAAGAGGATGTGATTTGGAGGGCCCATGATGATGTCGAGAAAAAATGTGCCAAACTACGCAAGATCCATGCACACCAGGGGAATCATCTACAAACTTCACCAGAACAGTTAATCTAAAAGGGCTGTAATTTTGTTGGGTAGTCCAAATTTCATTGGGATATACTTCATATTAAGAAACCCAAGACTCATTCAGCCATCTGATTGCCCAACCAACATGATCTGTCCAACTTACAACATCTACACGAAGTCAAAAGTGGTCTACAGTGATATATCCATATCTCAGGATATATGTGTCCAAATTGTACCAAAAATTCAGTGGAAACTTCCATGAGGTAGGGATACAACTTTTTTATATTCTTTGAATCGATATAAGGTTGTATAGAGGTTGAAACTCATGTGACAAGTGGTTTTAAGAAATCGTTCTTCTCAAAACCACCTTCCCATTTTCATATAAGATGGATCATTGGGCTCCCCATTTGTATGTTCTAATAGGAGGCAATGCTATGGTAATTTGGAGACCCAAATAATCCCTCTCATCATCCAAGTATTTTGGAGGCCCCTATCCCCATAGGGGAATCAAGGATGAAGAGGGATTTCTACTCATGCCTCCTTCTCTCGATGGATAGCTAAATGGCAGATGATCATTTCGAGGGATCTACACAGACATGGGTGGGAGTTCAATCATATGTTCTTCTACTAGATTTGTATAATTTTATTTTAATATATCACTTATTTTATTTCATCACATACTTTCCCATGATTAAATTTCATTTTATATAAATAAGTGGAACACTTTTTATTTCAACACCGATTGGGTTGATATTTCAAGTGAGAATCTTGGGTTGTTCCGATTGGACAACACTGTAATCTTATTTACCTCACACATACATATAATTTAAGTACGCTTTGGTTGACCTATTATTTTATGTTTGATAATATAATCTAGGCAACATGATTTTCATGCCAAGGGGTGGTTCTTTAAGCACCATTTGAAGAGGCAAGAGGGGAGTCATGATCCTGGCAACCTTCAACCAAAGAATTAAATAAAACAATGATAAGTTTTTTGAACAATAAACTATCCAAGATATGTAATGAACATGATATGATCCTCTTATCTCATTATTATTAATACACCACCTTTATTTATCAACTATTTACCTCTTTAAGTAAGTAATTTACTAAAAACATTTCTAAAAACATACCCCGCTTTTTGTAATTCTTATTAAAAATATATATTCAAAACCTGTCAATGCTACTCGGGGGATGTCCTAGGGTCTTCTCTAAATTATAAATCAATATTAAAATCAAAATCAATTTTACGTGTCACGATAGTGTGGTCATATGGTTATAATTATATTTTTAATAAATAGATATCATATTTATAATATTATTTTTATTATGTAACGGTGATTCTTTAGTTTCTTTTCTTTCCATCGAAATTTTGAAAAATGGAGGAAACATTCATGTGTACGTAGGACTTACCATATCCTTGAACTGTGTAATTCATTTTTTATTTCGAAATTATATAGATGGATATAAAAATATATATAATGAATATATATCCTAATTATAACATTATTTAAATTTATGATACAATGTAACAATGATTAGTGTAAATGTAGTAGAACTGCTGAACCGAATCTTACATAAAAATCAAGATGATAAATAAAAAAATGATGTTTTTAATAGATAATTATTACAAAAAATGTATTAAACTATTATAAATGGATCATATATTATATTATTTGTTTTTATATTGTTATAATATATATTTATAATAAATTTATATCTATTATAAATTAGTCTAAAATCAATTAAAAGCATGTAAGACTTAAGGTATTTCATTTTATGTTTTACTTTTGCTTTTGAGAGACATATATCATATTCCCCAATTTTTCTTGTGGTGAATATATTATCCCACTAATATTTTATTTCATGAAACCATTTATATTCAAGGTATTTCTATCTTTATTTGTGGTTATTTTTTCCCTAGAGTTATGATACAATAGATACCAATGTGTTAAGGGATTTATATTACAATCCCATTGTTTATCATTATTACTTATGAGTCTATTTTTGATGAAGTCATTTTAGGATCCATATCCTAATAAAATAATAATATTTATATTGATATTGTAATTTTTTGATATTACATGTTATTTTTCATTTTACTCACTTTATTGTTTCATGTGACTAAAATAAGGTTTTTAAGGAAAACAAATTTTTTACAATATTGAGAATTATTTTCTAATTTTCATAATAATGTTTTAGTGAATGTTTTTTACTATTATAAACCATTATATTGAAGTTACGTTTATAGTTATTTGATTTTTTGTATAATTTATGTAATTGAGTCTTATTGTAGTTTTATGGAAAATGTCATTTTTTTGAAATATTATAATTAACATAATTTTTTATATAGGAACAACATGATTTGAAGTTCACACCATAATTACCACTTAATTATTGTAAGATAAATTGAAATTTCTAGGGTTATTTTTTTATTTTTATATTCATAATAATTTTAGATATTAAACATGTGATTTTAAAATTAAAGTGTATTTTCAACAAAAAAATATATAATGATATTCTAGAGTTATTATTAACTATAAAAACATCAGATGATATTTTTGGTGATGTGATCCAATAATATTCTCTCTTTTCTCATTTTATATTTTTCATGATGATGATGTATTGAAGCTCCATATTTTTTATTCAATAAAGATAACTATTGACTTGGATGGAATTTTGATAGTGAGTTGTATTGTTAATTCTAAATATGAGGAAAGAATTAGAAATGTATGTGATGTTTGGCACCATATTATTTAAGACCATAAATTTATTGATCGGTATAATGGTACAAAATATGTTTTCATTAGGTATAGAATTAGCCTATAATATCATTTCATAGTGGTTGAGTATTTGGTTTATAAGAAGCCCAAACAATGAAAATTTATTGGTATAGTGGAATTTATAAATTGATAATGTCGTGGTTCAACGGACTATATGGAATGAAAATTCATTGGGTGAGAGGCTAAGACTGTATTATTATTGATTTCCACGTTTTGAGGACTTGGCCATGATTATCCTGAATAATGCATTTACTTTGTTACAAATAATTTTTTAATTGACTCGTGTTTACTATATTTATATTATCAATGGATGATAATTGAACTCAAGTTTTTTATTAAATGTAATGTCTTTTGATTAACTATTATTCTATGCTAATTATTCTTTATTTACTCTTGATATATTCATATTTATGTAACACTTACTTAGCATCCGAGCACACCATTTATTTTTGTTTATATCCTTGGGATGTGAGGAACGATATTATGAATGATATCAATGATGAAATATTGTATCTTATAATATATTTATATATTCCCTTGTAAAATGGAAATTACGTATGTATTTATTTCACCATGACAAATAAACTGTTTGGCACATTGGGATGTGAATACATGTCTATAGTGCCTATGTAATAAAGTTACCACCATCTTAAGGATACTGGAGATGGGTTTATACATTCAATTTTAGAGGATCATTAGGAAAAATCATGACCACAAGATTTAGGAAGATATAGATTATGGTACATAACCCTATTAGAGTCTTCGAAGATATTTCTAATCATAGGCTAATATCATGAATGATATTCGTAAATAATAGAGTTTGTGGTTTCCCATGTAAAATCTATCTATTTGGATTATAAAATAGTTATGGTATTGGAATAGATTTATGTAAGAGTATTAACCCCCAAAAAATATTGATTTGAGTATATGATTACCATCACTATGGCACACGATGAATGGACCATTATGTTTAACCCACTATGACACTCTTAGTAGATATGGTCGGTTAATTCAAAATCTTATTATGAAAAATTATAATCAATGAGAGTATAAAACCTATGGGAAACTATGATATTACATGGTTATATGCGATAAACATAATGTTATATGGGTAGATAAGACGGTCACGACCCGTCCTCGGGGCCCGTGTCGTGACTACCCCCAGCCCGCCTTCCATAGGCCGGGGGCAGGTGACTAGAACCAAAGGTGTAAATCCCGATAAAAGTGAAGGAATTGACTTTATATAAGTTAAAAAACAAAACAGAGTACGCAAGATGAAGTAAACACTATGTAAACTGATTACAATAGTAAGTGCTAAAAAGTAAATGGGCCAGAATACAAACCCAACTGAAAGTACAATACAACTAAAAAGAAAGTACAGCAGCAGTAAAGTAAATCAGCAACCACCGAGTCATCCTCTGGATATCCCACATGAAGGGTGCGTACATATAGTCTCCTTAGCTCATCGGTTTTGGCTGTCCGCTCCATGTATATCCCGCCAAGTGGTCCACCTCCAGGTATCGTCCCGCTCCACAAGACTCCACCTCGATCAGTGATGTCTATCGTCTGCATTGAACACAACGTAGTGTGGGCATAGCCCATGCAGGGGTGAGTATATGATACTCAGTAGGGACCCTGAGACCCCTGAAGGTCTCCCAGAATCCACAAAGGATAAACCAAAAAGGAAATATACAAACACAAATTATCAACCAGCTCTACTTAGATATATTCCCATACATATACCTAAGTCATCAATTCCAGTTCGGCTCCAACTCATGAGCCCAAGTACAACCCAAGTCAATACAGGAAAACACAACCCAGTTCACACAGGAAATAAAGTCAATCAAATCTATTATAATGATTTTAAGTCAAGACTCTGCTCACACAGGTATACTACTCATGAATAGGGGTGGAGATGATAGATGTAGCCTCTAAATCATCTCCCCTACCGAACCCACGTAGGATCCAAGTACATAAGTCATCGCTGCCGAACCCATGTAGGATCCTAGTAAAGTAACCACTTTTTCCAAACCCACATAGGATCCTAGTACAGTCGTCCTCTTAGTCGAACCCATGTAGGATCCAAGTACAGTCGTCCTTACTTCCAAACCCACATAGGATCCAAGTACGGTCGTCATCGTCATCGCGGTCGCAGCCAGTTCTAGGGTTCCAACACACAGCACGCTCGATTCCGGGAGGGTCCGCTCCACGATCCAAGGGGTCGATAGATCAACTATCACGAATTCTAGATTTGATGTATCATAAAGTTCTGTCTCATCGATAGGAACTCAACGTGACAGAAGGCACGTCAATCGGACGCCCGGTCTGAGAGTTATTGACTTTTCCGCCTCAGGGGCCCGGATGGTTTTTAAGATAAAACCAACCCGACCATACTCCAGCTGCATCCAAACCTCAAGTGGAGTAAGCCAAAAGAACCGTCTCAATAATAGGAATTCCACGTAATTGATGGCACGTCATTCGGACATCCAGTCCTTGAGTTATAAGCGTTTCTGCTCTAAGGACCCGGTTGGTTTCGAGTTTGAACCAACCCGGTTGTACCCAAACTTCACCGAAACCTCAAGTGTAATATTCCAAAACGACCATCTCAATCCAAGGATCCATATGCAATAGTCGTTGTGTCGATCGGAGGTTCGTAGCCAAGATATGGTCGTTTGACCGAACCTGGTCTGAAAATATGTGTTTTGGGCCTGGTCCGACCCAACCCAAAACTCACTGGGTCGGCCCGAACCGGGTCGACCTGACCCGGGCTCGAGTCTAACCTGGTTGGGCGTGGCCCAGCCTAATTTTCATGGGCCTGTCCCGCCAGTGCGGCCTGGCCTGGCATTGGCGGCCCGACCCGGCTCTAGCGACCCGACCCGGTGCTGGCGGCCCGGCCCGGCGCTGACGGTCCAGTCTGAAAGGCCCGCCCCAACCTAGCTAGGGGGGTGTGGGCATTGGTGGCCAGCTAGGAGGGCATTAAGCCATGCCCCTTATCTATTCCAGTTTGATCCACCGATGTGGCTCAGCCGAGGCGGTTCTGCTCCAGTGGCGTGCCACCGCCGCCGCTTTCTGCGGACCACCGTACGCGGTCTGGTGGTCTGTTTCACCCACCTTCTGCGCCTAAGAACACCTTGGGACCTGAAATTCACTTCGGAGGCTTCAAATCACCATTTTGGCACCGTTTTTTGTCTCCCATTAATCCGTGCACAACGAACAAAAAGCGGAGGGTCCAGGCTTGTTCGTTAGCCCGTTCCCTCCGCGGTAGTGGCTCATACCATTGTTCAACAAATAATAACACCCAACCATGAGGGTATAATTCACATAATTATAATTATACAAAACAACCCCTACCTCGATAAATGATGTTGTTTTCCGACGTCGCAGAAGATGGCGTCGCGGTGTGAGGTTTTGAAGACGGCGTTGGCGTGCATCCAAGGAGGGAACGGCATCTCACACTAGCTGCGGAGAGAATAAGGACAGGCACGTTGTCTCTCCTTGTGGTGACGGTGTTATTCGTTGAAGAGGTGAAATTCTTCGCAGGAGGATTAAGTTCTATACATAAGGATGAAGTTCTTCAAAAAAACATGAGATCTCCCAAATCTCCCCACACAACAATTCTAACCCCAAAATAAAATAAGCTACTCCTTATTTTATTTTGCATTACCATGAATTTCAAAAACATAAAATACAAACACATAGTTAAATTAATTGAAGAGGTTTAATCAATTAATTTTTCATGTGTTGGCATGAATTAAAGTGGGAGAGGAGGAGTTACTGAAATAAGTTTAAGGGTTTTCCAACATTAAACACAAGGATTTTAATGGGGGGGTGTTTAGGGAGTTTTAGGAAATGTGAAGGGTTGGGGTTTGTGCGAGCCCCACCTCACATTTATCCTCACATGGGTAGTTAGGATGCTATTGTGTCCCACCCTAACTTCCCCATTAGGATATAACCACCTTAGATAGAAATAAAACTATACCACAATTTTATTCACTTTTTATTTAAACCACTTTTTTTAACAACACCTCCCAAGAAAATGCATCTCCAGTAAAGGTCCTACTATGAAATTATCGGCACTGTGGTTTCATCGGTTCCCTCAGATTTCATTTCTGAGTACTGGTTCAAAAGAGATAAAAACCCATTCTTTTCTTCACTAAACGTACCCGAGATAATCTTTGAAAATTGATTCCGGGCACACCGGGCCTCAGAATCACGTGTCATCAAAAAATACGTACTCGTAAATAATCCAAAATAATTTAAGATAAAAATATCCTTCAAATTTACAGGTCATTACATTACTCCCAACTCAGGGCTTTACTTCCCCGTAAAGCTACATCATAAACTTGGGGGAAAAATGAGGGACCTATGCGCACATCTGAGCCTCATGCTCCCATGTGCTCTCCTGGAGGTTCTCGTGCTACCAACGAATGCACACCAGAGGAATCGACCGTCTATATAGGATATGCTCTTGTGGATCCTTGATCTCCACTAGAACCTCCTAAAAAGTCACATCATCATCGATATCCATCTCCTCATGATCAATGATATGTGTCGGGTCATGCACGTATCTCCTCAGCTGAGATATGTGGAAGACGTTGTGAACCCGGTGCAACTGAGTTGGAAGAGCCAGGTGATAAGCCAACTCGCCTATCCTTCTGAGAACTTGAAAAGGTCCGATGAAGAGCGGGGATAACTTGCCACCCCGGCCAAATCTTCGTAATCCACGTCGAGGTGAGACTCGTAAGAAAGCATGGTCGCCATCCTCGAACTCCAGTGGTCTCTGCCACCTATCAGTATAAGAATTCTGTTAGTACTGAGTAGTCCTCATCCGATCCTAGATTATATGTACCTTCTCTGTCATAGCATGAACCATCTCTGGTCCTACGAGTGCTGACCCCCCAGGGTCAGTCCAACATAAAAGTGATCTTCAAGGTCTGTCGTACAATGCCTTGTATGGTGCCATCCCAATGGTGGAGTGGTAACTGTTGTTTTACGCAAACTCCAACAAAGGTAGGTGGTCCTCACAGCTATGAAAAATACCGATAACACATGCACGAAGCATGTACTCGAGAGTCTGAAAGGTCCTCTTTGTCTGGCCATCCGTATGAGGATTAAAGGCAGTGCTCTGGTGTAGCTGCGTCCCAAATGCCTCCTACAACCCCTTCCAAATCTGTGGAGTAAAGAGAGCATCTCAATCGGATATGATAGACGATGGAACCCCATGAACCCATATGATCTCTAGAACATATAGGCGTCCCAATCTCTCCACTGAGCCCTGCTCTCTGATAGGTAGGATGTGGGCTGACTTGGTGAGTCAGTCAAAAAACACCCAGATGGATTCGTGTCATCTGGAAGTATGTGGAAGTCCCGTCATGAAATCCATGGATGTCCCGCCCCACATCCACTCAGGGACCTCAAAGGGCTGTACCAAGCCTGCTGGTACCTGGTGCTCCGCCTTCACCTACTGGAAGGTGAGACATCGTGAAACGAACTCAGCCACAACCCTCTTCATACCCTTCCACCAGTGCTGTCGTCTGAGATCCTGGTACATCTTCACTACTCCTGGATGTACTGCCAAAGCGGAAGTGTGAAACTCCCTCATCACCTCCTCCTGTAATGCAGTTGGTACCATGGTAAGTCTTTTGAAAAGGATGACATCCTCACCTCCTACATAAAATCCATCAGGTGCATGTCCTATGGATATTTGTGCACGTCGCATATCAAAGTCAATGTCGCCATTTTGTGCCTCTCTGACTCACTAAAGTAGTGGAGGAGTGAATGTGAGTGACTATAGAAATGTTGCTCCATCTCTATCCAAGAATGATATCTGTAATGCGGCTAGATGCTCTGTCGCCTCTCCAAGTAGCTGAATGCCCGATCATTTGCTGAGAGCATCAGCTACTACATTCCCCTTCCCATTAGTATAGAATATCTCAAAGTCATAGTCCTGGAGTAACTCAAGCCATTGTCGTTGTCTCATGTTCAGGTCCTTCTGTGAGAAGATATACCTGAGACTCTGGTAGTCAGAGTAGACTGTAAAGCGCTCGCCCATTTGATAGTGCCACCACATCTTCAAGGCGTAGACCATTGCTTCTAACTCTAGTTCATGTGTAGTGTGGTTCTGCTCATGCTGCCTCAACTGTTGTGAACCATAAGCGATCAATGCCCGCTCCTAAATCAAGACACACCCTTGTCCAGTCCCTGATGCATCATAGTAAACTACGTACCCTATTCCCTCCTTCGGTAGCCTCAAGATGGGTGCACTAGTCAATCTCTGTCTTAGCTTCTGGAAGCTTTACTGAAATCTATCCGACCACATGAAGGGTTTCCCCTTCTTTGTCAAAGTGGAAATTGGTGCTGCGACCTTGGAGAATTCTGGCACAAATCTCCAAAAGTACCCTGCCAGATCAAGGAATCTCTGCACCTCTATCACACTCCTGGGTAGCTCCCAAGCTAGTACTGCCTCGATCTTTGCAGGATCCAACACAACAGCCACATCAGAGATGACGTGTCCTAATAAATGGTCCTCTCGAATCTAGAATTGAAACT
Organism: Viscum album; assembly: GCA_963277665.1. Classification (NCBI taxonomy): domain Eukaryota; kingdom Viridiplantae; phylum Streptophyta; class Magnoliopsida; order Santalales; family Viscaceae; genus Viscum; species Viscum album. The sequence goes on along the minus strand of OY728145.1, from coordinate 1,096,889,759 downwards.
TCGAGAGCTTACCATAATGATGGTTTTCTCTGAATGTGTCAAGTACAACTCGCAAGTGGTAGGCATGCTCCTCCTCAGTGGGCGATTAAATAAATATGTCGTTGATGAAGACTACGAAAAAATGATTGAGGTAAGGTTGGAAGATCCTATTAATGAGACTCATGAACACTGCTGGAGCATTGTTTACGCTGAAAGGAATAAACAAGAACTCATAGTGGCCATACCGACACCTGAAGGTTGTCTTCTGCACATCCTCATCTCGAAATCTGAGCTGATGATAGCCTGACCTGAGGTCTATCTTCGAGAACCATCGTGATCCCTTGAGCTTATCAAAGAGTTAATCAATCCTCGAGAGTGGATACTTGTTCTTTACGGTCACCTGATTCAGGATACAGTATTCGAGACATAGTCGTAAGCTCCCATCCGCCTTCTTGGCGAATAAAATCAGAGAAGCCCAGGGTGAAACACTGGGTCGGATGAATCCCTTGCCCTGTAAGTCCTCCAGCTATACTTGTATCTCACGAAGCTCAGCAGAAGCCATCCGATATGCTGGAGTTGATATCAGGGCTCTCTCTAGGTACAGGAAAATATATAAGTCTACCTCTCTATGAGGAGGTTGTCCTGGAATGCCGTTAAGAAAAACGTCCGTGTACTGATCCACCACAATAGGAAAACTCGGACTCCGGACATCAGTTTCTCCTAGGATGATACTACCCAACTGATGAGTAATCGGATATCCTCTCCTATGTGTGAGTCCATCCTGCACTGCAAAGGCTTATTTCTAACCGGTGAAGGTGAACCTGCTCCCATATGTGCGGACACACCACACTTTGCGCCTAATACAGTCGATCTGAGCATGGACCATAGAAAACCAATACATGCCCAAGATGACGTCATAAGGCCTTGACACCGCTATAAGAAGATCTAATCTGAATATCTCACCTCCTAGAGTAATATCACAATACCGGCACCAGTGCATAATCGTCGAGTATGCTCCCGTTGGATTATCTAGCCATAAGGATCGAGCCAACGGCTCTGTCGCAATCTCCGAGCTCCGAACAAGTGCAGCGGAAATGAAATAATGACTCACTCCTGTGTCCATAAAAACTGCTGCAATGGTGGAGTAGACACAGATAGTACCTCGAATCATCTCAGGTGTGTCGTGGTCGTAATCCTCCACTGCCTAAATCTGAGATTTCCTCTTTCTACCATCTCCCTGTGGTCGGGGTGGACCTCCTGGTGGTGGTGGTGGTAGAGCCTCGAAGTATCTTCCACCACCTACAGCACGACCAGATCCTCTACCTCATCCTCTTGCTCCCAACAGACCACCATGGTCGAACCTCTGCCTCTGCCTGGGTGGTCCCTCAACCGTCTACTACTCCTCTGTATGGAGGGTCAGGCAGTCACGAGCCATGTGGCCCTGCCCGCCGCATGCATAGCACTGTATGCCTCTCGTATGACTGGCTCTACTGTGTGTGCCCCACACATCCAAAACAGTATCCTGATGTCACCCACCTGATGGCCTGGTCCGCTTAGACCTCTGCGTCATCTGTCTACTGACGGCTACAGAAGACTCTGCTATGTGTCGCCCTGTGGTAGGCCTCGTTGCTGGCATTGGCTCAGCAAGGAATCTCTCTACAATATGGGATCACTCCAGTACTCTTTCCTACATCGAAATGCTGAGGGATATCATCAAAGCCCTGAGCTCATGCCTCAGTCCCAGTTCAATGGTCCGGGCCTGGAAGAATGGGTTCCATACCATGTCCGTGGAGTAGCGTGAGAGGTCGGTAAATCTCACCGATTACTGGGCTACTATCATGTTGCCCTGCCGCAGCTATAGTAACTCTTGGATGCACACTGCACGAAGGGTGGCTGGAATAAACTCCATGCGGAAGAGACTACCAAAGTCCATCCATAGTAGAGATTCCTCTTCGTGCACCTCGAGCATCAAGCTCCACCATCTACCTGCTACTACGTGCAGGAGACTAGCCATAGGGATCACCATGAGATTCGCTGGTGTCCCTAATAATCTGAAGACTAAGACTATAGCCTCCAGCCAATCCTCGGCTTCCTGAGGGTCTGTCTCTCCACGTAAGCTAGTCGGCCTCTCTCACCGAAACTCGTGCAACGCACTCAGGTGGTGTGAACTCTCCGCAGCTGGGGCTGGCGGTATCGGTGGCCCAGCGGGTAGAGGTACTGCTGGTGCCTCCGCTGTAATGGGGCCCTGCACCGAGGCCTCGTCGCTCGGTGGGCTGCTATCTCACACGTAACTGGGAACCCTAGTTGACTGCTGTCGTGGGGCCATCCTGAAAAAAAATTGGTGCACCACGGTTATACAATATACCGGGTGAGCTGACTCAATGTAATCACAAATAAATCTTTTGAAACAGCCATGCAATTAGTGTTTTTGATCACTGAGTCAGAAATCAGTTGTTCGAGTCCTTATGTATGGTTATGTTGGCCGCCACACCAACACTGGACTCCCTGGACTGATAACCACACTCAATACTCTTAACACTATTGCTTCACAGAAAGAAATTATCAGATTCCTATGTTCTGTGGTAGAACTGACTCCTCTGATACCAATTTGTCATGACCCGTCCTTGGGGCCTGGGTCGTGACTACCCCAAACCCGCCTTCCATAGGCCAGGGGATGGATACTTGCACCAAAGGCGTAAATCTGGATAAAAGGGAATGCATTTCCTTTATATAAGTAAACAAACACAACAGAGTATGCAAGATGAAATAAACACTATGTAAACTGAGTACAAAAGAAAGTGTTCAAAAGTAACTAGGCCAGAATAAAAACCCAATTGAAATTACAATACAACTGAAAAGAAAGTAGAGCAGCAGTAAAGTAAATCAGCAACCACCAAGTCGTCCTCCAGATATCCAACCTGAAGGTTGGGTATAGATGGTCTCCACCACTCCTCGGGTCCGTCCATATCCTCCGTCTACGTCCCGCCAAGTGGTCCACCTCCACGTACCATCCCACTCCACAATACTCCACCTCCATCAGTGTTGTCTGTCATCTACATCAAACACAACATTGTGCAGGCATAGCTCAAGCAGGGGTGAGTATACGATACTCAGTAGGGACCCCGAGACCCCTGAAGGTCTCCCAAAATCCACAAAGGATAAATCAAAAAGGAAAGATACGAACACAAAGTATCAACCAACTCTAATTATTTATATTCCTATAAATATACCTATGTCGTCAATTCCAGTTCGTCTCCAACTCACGAGCCCATGTACAACCCAGTCCACACATGGAAAACAGAACGCAGTCCACACAGGAAAGGAAGTCAATCACATCAATGATAATGATTGACAGTCAAGACTCATCTCACACATGTATACTACTCACAAATATGGGTGAATATGATAGATGTAGCCTTTGAATCATCTCCCCTACCAAACCCACGTAGGATCCAAGTACAGAAGTAGTCACTGCTGAACCCGTGTAGGATCCTAGTACAGTAATCAATGCTTCCAATGCCACGTAAGATCCTTGTACAGTCATCCTCGCTGCAGAATCCATGTAGGATCCAAGTATAGTCTTCCTCGCTACCGAACTCACGTAAGATCCAAGTACTGTCGTCATCTTCGTCGCGGTCGCAGCCAGCTCTAGGGTTCCCACACACAGCATGCTCGATTCCAGGAAGGTCCACTCCATGAGCCAAGGGGTTGATACATCAACTTTCATGAGGTCCAGAGTTGATTTATCAAAAAGTTTCATCTCATCGATACGAACTCAACAAGATAGACGGTGTGTCAGTCAGACGCTCGGTCTGAGAGTTATTGGCTTTTCCGCCCTAGTGGCCCGGTGAGTTTTTAAGATAAAACCAACCCGACCGTACTCCACCTGTGTCCAAACCTCAAGTGGATTAAGCCAAAAGAACCATCTCACTAAGATGAATTCAATGTAATTGAAGACACGTCATTCGGACGTCCGGCCCTTGAATTATAAGCGTTTCTTCTCCAAGGGCCCGGTTGGTTTCGAGTTCGAACCAACCCAGACATACCCAAACTTCGCCAAAACCTCAATTGTAATATTCAGAAACGACTGTCTCAAACCGAGGATCTCTACGCAACTAACGGTTCATCGATCGGAATTCCAAATCCCAAGATATGGGCGTTTGAACAAACCTGGAACGAAAATAGGGGGTCGGGGCTGGGTCCGACCTGGCCCAAAACCCCCTGGGTCAGTCCGAACCTGGTCGACCCGACCCGGGCCTGGGTCTGACCCAGTTAGGCGTGGCCCATCCCGGTTGGCATGGCCCAGCGTTGGTAGCCCGACCCGGCGCTGGCCCCCAACCTGACCAGGGGCCGTTGGCGGCTAGCTGGCGTGGCAATAAGTCGCGCCCCTCCTCATCCGGAATGGCTTAGCCGTTTCGGTTTGATCTACCACCCCGACTCTGCCACGGCAGTTCTGCTCCGGCAGCGTGCTGCCTCCACTTTCCACGGACCATCGGACGCGCTACGGTGGCCCGTTTCGCCCGCCGTCTGCTCCTAAAGTCACCTTGGGACCTGAACATTCCTGTGGAGGCTTCAAATCGCCATTGGGTCCCCGTTTGTCATCGCCCATCAATCCGCGCACAATGAACAACAAGCTAAGGGTCTGGGCATGTTCGTTAGCCGGTTCCCTCCGTGTTAGAGGCTCATAACATTGTTCAACAAATAAGAACACCCAACAATGAGGGTATAATTCACATAATTATAATTATAAAAAAACAACCCCTACCTCGATAAACGATGTCGTTTGTCAGCATTTCGAAAGATGGTGTCGCAGAGTGAGGCTTCGAAGACGGAGTTGGCATGCGTCCAAGGAGGGAACGACATCTCAAACTAGCTATAGAGAGAATAAGGAAAGGCACATCATCTCTCCTTATAGTGACGACGTTCTTCGTCGAAGAGGTGAAATTCCTCGCTGGAGGATGAAGTTCTTCATGGAAGGATGATGTTCTTCAAAAAAAACTAGAGATCTCCTAAATCTCCTCACACAACAATTCTAACCCCAAAATAAAATAAGCTACTCCTTATTTTATTTTTCACTGCCATGCATTTCAAAAACATAAAATTCAAACACTTGGTTAAATTAATTGAAGAGGTTTAATCATTTAATTTAGCTTGTGTTGGCATGAATTAAAAGGGGAGAAGAGGAGTTACTGAAATAAGTTCAAGGGTTTTCCAACATTAAACACACGTAGTTTAATGGGGGGGGGGGGGGTTAAGGAGTTTAAGGAAATGTGAAGTGCTGGGGCTCATGCGGGCCCCACCTAACATTTACCCTCACATGGGTAGTTAGGATGCTATTGGGTCCCACCCTAACTCCCCCATGTAGGATAAAACAACCTTAGTTAAAATAAAATTGTACCACAATTTTATTCACTTTTTATTTAAACCACTTTTTTTAACAACACCTCCCAAGAAAACGCATCTTCGATAATGTTCCTCCTAAGAAATTTCCATTGTTGCGGTTTCATCGGTGCCTTCATATTTCATTTTCGATTACTGATTCATAAGATAGAAATACTCGCTCGTTCGTCCACTAAACATACCAGAGCTAAACTTAAGAAATTGATTCTGGGCACATCGGCCCTCGAAATCAAGTGTCGTCGGAAACTCCGTACTCGTAAAAAATCACAAAGAATTTATGGAAAATAATTCCCTTGAAATTTATTGGTCTTTACAATGTCGATGTATTAGTACATGTTTCTACAGACATATATAAATTTTTATGTCTTACGTGATGGAATTTTAGCATGAATAAGGAAATTTTTGGAGAAATTTATGGGAAAACAATTTTTTGGATTAGTATATGTTTTAGTGAAATTGTTATTTAAGAGATAATTATTTTCTATTTTGTTGAAATAATTTTAAAATTATCTATAATAATTAGTGTTAATATGATCAGTGATGTTATGCAATTAATAGTTTATTATGGTTAATAATATTGTAGAAAAAAGAAATATTAAACCGTAATTTGGTTAAAGTAATATGATGTTTTTTAATTTTTTGGGTATTCCCATTATAAATTTTAGATTTTGAGGTGATTAATGATATTTTGTGGAGATGTTTTTTAATGATTTGGTATATATAAACTATATTTTTGGCATAATTAATTATTCAGGATTAATGCTATTATGTTTTTGGAGGTGTAAACATATACGGATAATATAAACATTAAAGTTAAATGTATTTTATTTCTGATTTTATTGTAATTATATTTATGTAGGGTTATTTATTTATAAAATTATAAGTATTAAACCATTTGGTATTCTGTTGAATTTTACATATTAATGTATTCTTTTTTCAATGGATGTATTATTCATTTTCAGAATTATCCAATCTTGTGAAAATAATTTTGTTTTCTGAAAATTTAATAGGAATAAATTTTTATTGTTTTATGAATATTATGATCTATTAAAATTTAATTTTAATTTCTTTTATATAAAAAATCATCTTCATTTCTTGGAGTAAGAGATGAAGTGTAAATTAATCGAAGTTTAAGCAAATGATGAATTTGTTATTATGAAATGGAAATTAATCACATATTTTTATTTCATTATGTTTACTATCATGACAGTAAATAAATCCCATAACATCATTATAAGGATATTGAAATCAAAATTTTAAACTATTAATATTATTTTGGTTGAATCGATGGTATTTTTGTCAAATAATTTTTTTTTATTTTTTGTAATAATCTATCACATGGAAATGTGCTCTATAACTATCTATTTGTCTTTATATGCTTGATTTATACATCAAGTATAAATTGTAACATCCCACCAATTTTATCTCTATTTTGGAACCCAATTGTGTGTCACATTATGTAATTTTTTTGTTTTACCAATTCCATTTCAAAGGATGTTTTTTATCACATTGTACCATGTGGGTTTTGAGAAATGTTATTTTAAAATATTGAAACTTTAATAACGAAGATAGAATTACTTGGGTGAAATATTTTTCAAATGGTTGTATATAACATCATGATATTTTAGAATATATTTCTTATTGAATAAATTTATTTTCTTTGATAGGTTGTGTTATAAATTTCATTGAATTTAAAGAAACCATGTTATATCATTGTAATGTTATTATTTAAAGACTGCCTTTATAACCATGATGTTAAAATTAGATGTATGAATAAATAATCATTATGAAATATATATTAATGTTTAATATATTAAAAATTAATTGATTAATTCATAGGAAATAATCATTTGATATTATGTAATTTTCTTTTATGTTTCAAGAATTTCATTTTCTTTATATTTTATTTTTTTGGTTTTTTTGCTGAATATTATATTAAATTTTATGGCAACCCAGGATTAACAAACATGGATATTACATCATTTTTTATGTATATTCAAAAAATTAAAAATCTATATTCTTGAGGACAATAATAGTTTAGTTTATTTTGAAGCATTGGACATTATTCATTTTCTCAAGTGAAAGATCTTCATCATCTCCCATAAATATCATCATCTTTTTAACTCCTTCTCAAAACCATTCTTCATTAAACTAAGAATGGGAACATAAAAGGGGTTGGATCAAATTATCAGAAATCATTATCAAGGTAGTTTCTTAATCATAATCATGATAATTAGGTTATGGTTACATTACCATGAAAAATAGAATATCTTACCCTACATATCATATAATATAAACATGAATCATGACATTAATATTTGCAGTTCATTAGACATTAATCATAAAGAAATAAATAACATAATACATAAAAGAATTACACAAGAATAAAACATGGAATTATAGAAGACACATAAGTATATAATATTATTTCTATAGTAGTTAATTCATTACTTCCAAGGATATCATAGTGGATAATTTACATTACATAACTGGATATACACCTAATCCAGTCTTGTACTTCTGTACAAGGTAAACTATCATTCTAGCGAAGTAATACTGAACTGAGTTCATTTATATTTCCTTCCATGTCTATCTCATGATATAGAAACTTTACCAAATTAATTTTATGGATATATAGGTACCACTCATCCCATAGTGAAATCATACAAACATGTTCCACAAAAACATAATAATTAATCATGAAATAAACCATGAAATTAAATTGGTATAAAAACATGTAATCATTTCATAACCTGTGGAAAATAATAGAGGTTTATTAATCATTTCATCATAAACATAACTAGAGAAAATAAGAAGGTATCAAAATCATAAAACTACATATTAGAAAATGGTTTCATAAACCATAATATATTAAAATATAATCCATTTAAGGAAATAGTTAGAATGGTAAATTGAATAATTTCATGGTAATGGAATTAATAACACCAAAAGATATAATCATTTATGGAAATTAATTTTTAAATATCATTTAAAAAAAGTTCCCCAAGAAAATATTCTTTCTTCTATGAAAATTTATTTTTAATAAATACAACCATTATAAAATCATTTCCATTTGAAATAACATGAAATTTTATAAAGAATAACTGAATGAATTTAGAAAATAATATTCCTTGTAAAAATTTAAATTAAAATCATGACATTTTAAACGCCTTTTTCTATAAAATATCAATGAAAACCTAAAAGAAAGTATGAATTATTTTGAAAACATATTTTTAATATACATTAAAAAGATCTAAATAATTCTTCAAAACACTTTTGAAAAAAATATTTGGTAAAAAAAAAGAAGCTTCATAACGTTTTGAATACCATTTCTCTTGAAAAATAATTGAAAACATTTAAATAAATATTAAAAACATTTAAAAAATGAAAATAGATTTTAAAAACATTTTCATTAAAATAAACCATTTAAACTGTAAAGAAATCTTCACTGAAATGAAGGTGGTTAAATATATACATGTCGTACAAGATCAAAACAATATTCGTTTCATATAGTTATATGGTAAGACAATTCATTATTTAATATGAGAACAGAAATATTAAAAATTTATTCTAATAATCCTATGAGATTAGTATAATATTATTGGAGAAGATTTTTAGAAAACATGGTTTAAAGTAATAGTAATTTCTAACTGAAGAAAGTGTCTTTTAGGGTTTCATGGATACACGTTATTATCTTTATTATGTAAAAAAAAGTAGAAACATGGTACCAATACATGAATATATCATGAATAATGAAGGGAAAATAAAATACCAGAATGTTTTGAGAGTTGGATCATAATATTCTATCAAAGGAAGCATAATAAAAAACAATCTCAAAAGGTGATGAGATTGTTCAATAAAATCATACCACATGGTAACTTTGAACCATACTACCCATGAGATAAAATGAAATTAAATGAATCATAGTAAATAAATAAAGGATGGATAATCATGATATAAAATTTCAATTGTAGTATGTACACAACCTATAAATATATAGGTGCAATACATGGAATGTGTGTTAACGAATGTAAATTGAGACAAAACTATCTTAAACATTTTGAAACTTTTGAAACCTAAACACAATATCATAAAAATACTAGAATGAATATAAAAAAATTAAATTTAACTATAATAATCATATAATAAATTAATGTAATGAATATATACAACAAACAAAATAAAATAGTGGAAAACATGGTATGTATCTCATGGAAATAAAATGCATGATGAAATCCCCTTACATTGTGTTTGGATTGTCTTTATACTAGTACGAACCTCATATATAATAAAAATTATTTTATCTTACATATTTTATAGAACCATATTATAATATCTAATATCATATATTGTTTGATTATGACTTTATATTACCCAATTGTTACCAATTCTATATTAATGTTTCTCTTAGGGTAATATCCATTTTGTTCATTGTTTGTGTCATAATTTTTTTAATATAATTGGTCGTTATAATTATTTCAAGATTTCCATAATTTTAACCATGATAGAAATAAATTGAATATTCATTATATTTTCATTATAATAATCATATATAATTTATAGTTGTGAAATGGAATACACTATTCTTGGAGATGGTAGGTTGTACGTACGCATGAACAATGCTTCCATTTTATTTATATATTCGAATATATTAAGTAAATAAAATATATTTATAAAGTTTATTTAATCTATAGTTACTATATAATATATATCATGTATTTTATTTAAACCCACCCATTATAGATTCCATGTAGTGTGTGAATGAATCTTATCTCTTCAAGGGTGAAGTAGTCCACACTTCCTCAAACAAAATTATCGTATTTACACAAAATATAATATATATATATATGTATAGAAAATGGAATATATTTTCTTAAAAACAATATAAATATATATATTATATGAAACAAATAAACATATTTTCAATCATAATTCCCACTAGGATAGGTAGTAAACGAAAAATAAGAAACATCATTTCGTGAGGTTGTAGTTCACCGTACACAAAAATAGTAAGATTGTTACCGTTTAGATGGAGGTGTGTGTTAGTAGAGGATGATAACATAGCATAAAAAATTCTTGAATATTTTTTATGAAGGTTCTTATGAAAAATTTAATAATAATAACCTAGAGATTATAAAAAATAATAATGGATCTTGATAGAAGACGATACCTCTTATTGAAAAACATCATTTTGATTGTACCAAAAGGCATCCTTTAAAGAGGTTATAATAAAAGGGACACTCCAAGGTGTAAGATATAGATATTGAGAATAGAATTTGATAGATCTTGTCCAATCATAATAGGTATGAGATGTGTGAAGTAGAGGTAGATGTTGTGGCTTTTATAGGAATAGAAAAGGACTCACATGGAATTTTAGAAAACAATTTTGGTGTACATATGTTCTTACAAAAAAATGTCATAAAACCCACAAAACTAAATTATAGAAGTATAAAATACTATTAATTTCCAAAACATTAAATTTTTATATGTTTCTAGGTCATTTTATGTCTCAAATTTAATATTTACTCAACATTTAATCTTATTTTTACCTTATTCGATGTAATTAATTTTAATTACATTCACTAATAATTTTGAAAAAAAATAATTCAACATTATTAATAATTAGGAATTATTAGTATTACAATAATGGAATCCAATTATCCAAATTCTAAAAATATATGTGGCATAAATTATTTTAAAATTAATCTCGTAGTCGGGTCGAAAAAGTTGGGTTTTAATGTTAAAACATTTAAATGTTTGCTAGAATTTTATACCCATATTCAATGTGAAATTTATCCTAATAAACTAAACTTTTTTATTTAAAAAATATATTATCTAATTAAACTTTTGAACCAATTCAAAAAAAATATCTTTATATTTAAATTAGATGAAAAAGAAGTTTTGAACTAAATGTCTGTATATTTTACTATTCATTAATAAAATTACCTTCACAGGAAAATACATAAAATTTACCCTAAAATATTTATTATGTTATTATTTAAATTATGAACATTATTTTTACATAATAAATATATAAAACATAAAAACGGATTTAATATGGTTTCTCCTTTTATATTTTATAAAAATGACTTAGTAAAAAATTCTGGTTTTATTCCTGAAATAGGGTTTGATCTTATATTATGAAAATGAAATCTATTGGAGGACCATAAAGATTATTTAATTTAATATATAAAATATATATTCAATTAATAGTACACATTAATTTTAATTTATATAACTAATTAGTGTGAAATATCTATGAGATCATAAAAATAAACATATTTTCTTTAATGTTCAATTGGGTTTCATTTTAATTTATAATTGATTAGTAACCTATGAATTTATAATATATATTTTGGAATGATATATTTTCTAAAATTTGTTAATATTATTCATTAAATCAAATTAAAAAAATAGTTTATAGTTATTATAGTAATTAATAACATTTTAATGATATAACATTCTTCTGTAAAACTGAGCCTTTTGTGTTACACAAGCTACCAAGGAAAGTCATTTTTTATTGTAATGAAAGATAACATCACTGTTCTATGTAAAGAAATATAATTATTATGTTTCATGTAGTTCATGATTAACATGGTTTTTCATATAAATCAATCCAAACATTGTGCTTTAATATAAAGTCATCTATCATCAATGTGGTGTGAAATTAAAAATATTAAAATGTTTAAATTAATTCAAAAGAATTATTCAAAAAATCATGGGGTGTTTCAATCAACCCCACATAAAATGAATTTATACTAAGAAATTTCTTTTGGGTATCAATGTCTTAATACATTGATGTTCATATTCTACCCCACATTGTAAAAATGAATACTAGAACTTATTTTGAAAATTTAATGTTACTAACATAACTATTACCCATAGTAACATTTAACTAGTTTTTCAAATAAGAGAACATTGGTGAAATGTGAAAACACAAACATGGGAGAAAAATATACCTATCATGTTTTGGTATATTGTGATATATAAATCGATTTTTAAGAAAGTTAAAAATAAGAAATCTATAAATTTCTGATGATCTGACGTACAATTTGATTCATTGGAAAATAAGGTACTATGATAACCTTTTCGGTTTCATGATCCTTTCCCTAAGGCTAAATTATTTTCATGAGATTTTTTATTTAATTAGTATATTACAATAAAAATGATTACATTATTTGGTTTTACTTTTCTTAATTTATAATTCATCCATTACCTCAAATAATGGATATATAGAAATTGAAAAGTATTTATAAAAATATAAAATAATATTTAATAGATCTTAAGGAAAATATAATAATGAAAAGTCTGTCAACATTTCTGAAAAAATTAGTCAAAATCAATTAATTAACAACAATAAGTAGCACTATTGATTAATCATTTAAATTTATTAATCAATAATAAATACACATTAACTGAGACATCATGTTTGCCAATGGTACACATAAAACCCTTATAATCATTCGGTCATGGGTTCAAGACATGTGTCCTTTTAGAACATGATTGGTTGTCACCCAACATAAATGATATCCTCTTCTGAAACCATCCTAATATAGTTTTAAAAGTAAAAGGATAGTAATACATGAAATAAAGTTAATCACTAAATATCCTTTTAAACCAGGTTTTCAATATAATCTTTCTTCATAAATACTTCCTGTTATGTTTAACATAAACTGTTCAGTAATGGTTATCCTTGTAACCCTTCTAAAAAATGAAAATAAAATACATTATAAACAAAGTCTCAAAATCAGCTTAACATTGATTCCACCTATATCATAATGTATCTCTTGGTTATCACATTCAAAACATGTGAATACACTCATTTTATATTCTCTTAAATCAGGGAAAAACATAAATTATAATAAACACATACTTAAAACATTCATGCTTCCTTATTTAATATATATTGGATATATTGCATAAATCCTAAGGTTTTTTAATCTTTTTCAACCACCTTTCATCAATCCCTTAATTAGTACTAAAGTGATCATTACATTCAAATTTACATTTTCATATCCTGAATATCTTTATCCAAAAAATTATGTCATTACATAAGAAAGATATTATGGGCTATCTCTCCCTTAATGATTTTTTTTTATGGACATACCTTTCCATTATATAACATTTCTATTTAATAAGAACCATTCAATGTGGTCTTGTAAATCCGCTAAGAAAATCATAAAAAACAATCCATATATAATTAATCATTCATATAACAAAATTAATCAATCCAAATATATAAAAATATTAATTATTCTACTTTATACATATTTTTTTAACAAGGATAATTCATCTAGCTACCCAATAACCCTTCTCTTTCACATTTCATCTGTAGTCTCTTCATTATCTACAATTTAACCACTACTCACACAACCTTACTAATTCTCTAGATGAGATTTTCTATTTGGAAATTATATTTCATAAGGACCATTTATTCTAAACTTATATCATATAACCTTCACCAACGACTCAGGGAGGACAATATTCTCATCCATTTTCTTAAATGACCTCTTCATTTTTTTCATTGCAGTCAATTTATTTAAGTCATTATTTTCCATAGTCAGAAAAAAAAAATTATTCCTTTGTGAAGTTTTTAGATGATTTCTTCCACATTCCTGACATAATAGAAACAGAATCTTATTTCCTCCATGGTCTATATTACCAAATGTTTTGGCAAACTAATTCATTATCATCTATTGGTGGATGGACAGTTGGTTATAGTACACGTTGTTAATCAAGTCTCAAAAAATAATTAGGCTAGATGAAAAACTAATTCCTTCTAATGATCAAATCACATGACTAATCATCAGATAATATTCAATGAAATTCAACATTAATCCATTTACTTTGAGTTCCTACCATTGACTAAAATTATAAGCTTAGTGCGATCATTACATATCATAGTATAAAAACACTTAGTCCTAAAAATAATTAAATAAAGGATTTATAAATCTTGAAAACATACTTAATATATGAACCCCTATGTCATTCCTTAGTTATTCATTACCAAATAATATTTAAATCCTTCATGATTGGTCATGAAGGGTTATGTAAATTCCCAAACCATATCCCCCGAAAGTGTCAAACCTGGTGTTCTGTATGACCCATTATCACATACCAGATTACCTCGAGTTTGGTCTGTTATATATTGGTAGATTTTTTACCCCCAGGAACATCTATTCCACAACTATATGCATTGTATTTTCTAGACATGGATGTATTACAACGAAACTATTATGTCATTCCTTTACTAAAATTCAATGAAATTGTCCAAAATGTAAAAAAGACTTTATACTAATCCTTCCAGGCATCCGTAGACATATCCTAATAAATAAACTAAGGGATATTACTAATGTTTTTTAATAATAGTTTGCATAGGACAAAAAAAATGTTTATTTGATACCAAATATAGTGACCCATGTATAATGTTCGTGGAAATTATATCACTATATATGAGTATTCAGAACATTATAGATGTACATTCTCAAGGATCGTAATAGTTTAGTTCCCTTTGAAACATGGGAAATAATCTTTTATCTTTGTTAATGATCTTCAACATCTCCAATAAAGATCATTCATTTTTTACTATTACATAAAACCATTTTTTATTACCTAAGGAAATGAAAATTAAAAATGGGTTTACTCAAATTCATAGTGAGGTTAATCAAGGGTGTTATGTAAGCATTATGAAGAGAATTCGGATAAGGGAACATGATCCTAAAAAATTAAATATCATACCCTACATATCAAAAATCATAATCATGAATCATGGAAAAAAGATTAGTTCAGAGGGAATCAGTCATAATTAAATAAATAACATATTCCAATAAAGAATAGCACACGAATAAAGCATGTAATTGTGTCATTAACATAATAAATTAATATGAATTCCACTATAGAAAAGGCATCACTTCCATGACCATCACTGTGGAAAATTAACATTACTGAATTGGGTATAACTCCTCTTCAGCCATGTATTATTGAATAGTTTAAACCCTCGTTCTATCCCAGTATTAGTAAACCGACTTCATTTCTAATTATAGCCATGTTTATCTCATGAGATATAAAACATTAACCAATGCATTGGAGGAAGATATATTTCCAACCCATTTCATAGTAAAATCATACATATATTTTCCGCAATATCATAAGAATTTATCATGACGTAGCCCATGAAATTAAATGAGTATAAAAAATAAGTAATAATATCATAACTTGTATTAAATGATATAATTTTCATAATAATTTATCATTAACAAAACTAGTTAAATGAACCAGGTTTCAAAAGAATATAACCCATGATTGAGAAAAATGTTTTAAAACATCAAGCCATCAGAACAAAATTCATTGAGATAAATAATTTGAATGAAACATTGAATAATTTTCCTAGAAAGGAATGAGTAACATCAATATATGTTATCTTAAATGTGCTATAATTTTGAAATATCTTCAAAAAACATAAAATGAGAAAAATATTATTAATTCCATGAAAAGGTATTTTTAATACACAAAACTATTTGAAAATAGTTCTCGGAAAAAACATTATAAATATTTATAAATAAGAATTTAAATAAATTTTAAAACCTTTTTCCTAGAAGACATATAAAATAAGATTTAAAACAATGAAAAAAAATTCATTGAAAACACATAGAAAGCATTTCAACAAAGATTTATTTTTTTCAAAAAAAAAATTAACATTAAAATGTATCAAATAATATTGAAAGTGATTTGAAACCCATTTCATTCAAAATACATTGAAAATTTATAAATAATGCGTGAAAAAATTTTCACAATTAATTCCCATGAAAACATATCAAAGGTGGTTGACAACATTTTGAAAACCAATTTCCTATAATACACTTTTAAAAATTATATACAAATAATAAAACCATTTTGAAACAAAATTACAAAAAAATACAAAAATTCTTAAAAATTTCCATTTTAAACATGGAAAGGAATCTTCAGAGAAGTGATGGTGGTTAAATAGTGACATTTAATATAGGATTACTAGAAAAAACAATTTGTAAGAAGGTAATAAAATTATTGGTTTGTAAATATATACGAATATCCCATTGAAAAAATTATAAAAAAAATGGTAAATATTTCATTTAACGATCATAAGAGATTAGTATAATTTTCATTAAAACACTTTTTTGGAAAACATGGCTCTAAAGGAACATAAATTTTTGATATAAGTGAGGATAATGTCAGGTCTTATTAGAAAAACATTCTTAATTATCTTATATACCAAATAATACAAAAATATTACCAATAGATCAATATATCATGAATAACTATAAAATATTGGAATTAATTATTTTCCTTAAGATATGGATCATAATATTTAATCAAATGAAGCATAAACATAAACAATCTCGAAAACATAAGAGATTGATTCAAAAAAATCTTACCACTTAGAACCATTAAACCATACTCCCCATGTAAATAACAAAATTTCCAGAATCTTAAAATATAATTAAAGGATAGAGGTTAATGATATAAAATTTAAATTTAAGTATATACAAATCATATGAAAATATAAGTTCATAACATGGAATGTGTCTTAATGAAGTTAAATTTAGAAAAAGACAATCATAACAATTTGGTTACTTTTGTAACATTAACCCCATGAATGAATGATAATAGAATGGATATTTAAATACATATACATATAATAATTATAATCATATAATAAATTCTTGGGTATTATATATAATCCACATTAAAGAATATAGAGGTGACCATGGAATGTATCTAACACAAATAAAATGTGAGATGTAATCACCTTACATTCTCTCTTGAATGTATTTGTACTCATAAGAAACTCCTATATAATAAATTTATTTTTATTATAAATTTTTTAATATATCATATTCATATATTTAATATCATATATGGTTTTATTATGAATTTATATTAACTATTTTTTAACAATTCTAAGACAATGTTTCACTTTGGGTATTATCTGTTTTGTTTATAACATGTGACTTAATATATTTACATATTTGTTTTTTATATTTATTTCATAATTTAAATAATTAAATCAATGATAAAAACAATCTTAATATTCTTTATATATTTTTTATAATAATATTATTTAATATAGAATCATAAAATGGAATTCACCGTTCATATAGACAGTAGGTCGTACGTACACATGAACACTACTTCTGATTTTTTAGGTATTGAAAGATAATAAGTAAATTAAACTTCTGTATATATGTATATATTGTAATTATATTAGAATTATTATATTATAAATGTATAATAATTTTATAAAAAACATCCTTAATATATTCCATGTAGTGTGTGAATGTATCATATTGCTTTGAGGTTCTAGTAGTCCACACATCCTCAAACATAATTATTATATTTACACCAAATTGAAATTATAATGATATGTGTTCAAATTGATGTTAACTAGAATACATAAATAAAATAAATATTATATGACATATATAAATATTTTTACCATCATAATTCACACTTTAAGAGGTGGTAATGGAATAACAAAAAATCATTCTTTTGTGAGGTGGTAGTTCACTGTACACATAAGCATTATGTATGTTACCCATTAGATGGAGATTTGTGTAAATGTATGTTGTAACATAATAATAGAAAAATAATAGTGAATTTATTATACTAGTGTTTTTATTCAAACATGTAATAATATTTATTTTGTATTTGATAATGAAAATATTGGAAATAACTCTAGAGAATACGTTACCTCTTAATCAAGTAACTCCTTTTGGATTCTACCAAACAGATTCCATGAAAGCTTATTTGCCCAATTATAGGCATAAATGAGTACTTTAGGGTTCTTTTGAAGATTATTGTTGATATTTTATATCAAACTAAGAAGTTTTGGTTGTTTCAATAAGATGAAGAGTTGGTGGCCTCTTATAGGGAAGGAAATGCCTCACATGAAATTATTGAAAACTAGTTATGTGTAAAACATGTTATTACCTATCTATAGACATAGAAAAAATAATAATATTGGAAGTTTAATGGAAGAATCATTTCCATTAAATGGTTTTGGTAAAATTTTATAGTTCGTTTTAGGTCTTGAATTTAAGGTTTGGTCCTTAGTTAATCTTAATGTTACCTTAATAAATGTTGTTATTTTTAATTACATTCACAAATCATTTTTGTTAAAAACAAGATTATCCTTATCATAAATTATAATTTTTCTAATTCCAAATATGGAAATAAATTTTTCAAATTCCAACAATATAATTGGTATAAATTAATTTAAAATTAATCTTATAGTAGGATCGATAATGAGGAGCTTTTATGTAAACAAATTCAAAAACATCATTGTATTTAAACCAAATTTTAATGTGGTACTGATATAAATTACATAAATTTTATTAATTAAAAAAACATTATCTAATTATAATTTTAAACATAATTAAAATATTATTTATCCTTATAAATAAATTAGATGGAAAAGCAGTCTTAAACTACAATTTAGTAATTATCACTATTCATTTATTAAATAAACTTCATAGAAAATAACTAAAAAATGTCCAAACTTAATTTTTTTATTATAAATTTGAATATGATCACTCTTTGAAATATTAAATACACAAAAATTATAAAAATTGGATTTAATAGGGGCTCTCCGTTAGAATCTATTGAAAATAACTTCATGAAAGTATTTGTTTTTATGCATAAAATTTTTTCTGTTCTTATCTTATGTCTAATAAATCAATTGGATGATCATAAAAATTATTAAATTGAATATAAAAAATATATATTAAATTAATAATACTCAATAATTGTAATTAAATTAATTTATTATGGTACAAAAGCTTTGTGATTAAAAAAATAATAAAAATATCATTTATGTTAAATTTGTTTTCATATTTGTTCCCAATAATTGGTAACCGAACAATTAATCTTATTTTTTTAAAGATATATTTTGATTAATTAGTTTATAATATATAAAATAGATAATAAATAAATTGTGTTATATCTTATAATATTAGTTAATAACATTTTAATGATATATTTTTGATCAGTAAATCTCGGTATTTCTTATTACGGAAGCCGTTGAGGAAATTCATTATTGTGTGTAACACAAGCCAACCTTGTTGTCCTTCATAGAGATATCTAAATATTATGTTTTATTTAATTTATTATTAAAGTGGTATTTCATATAATTTAATCCAATCAAAATTATTTATAATAAATTAAGCTATCTTCAATGCAGCATGAAATGAAAAACATTAAAAATGATAAATTAAATCAAAAAATAATAATAATTTACAATATCTTAGGGTGTTAAACATTTAGTACACATTTAGAATTTATAATTTATTAGAAGAATATAATTTATGTAATTATAATATTAATTTTAACAATGGTTGAATTTTAAAAAAATTAAATATTTTGTTTTTCAACGAATAGTATAAACAGATTTTTCAAAAGCTATCATTTTCTCTCAATAAAATAATTAATTTAAATGTTGCATTATATTTTTAATTTTTTCTTATAGTAAGAATTGATTAATTTTATTTATAATTATATATCTAATTCCAATTTTATATAAAAAATTATTTATTTTTATGTAAGTTAATTTAAATTCATAAAAACAAAATATTCTCAAAAAGGTTTTTTATTATGTTATATAATTTTATTTTATAATTAATTTTTTGAAAAAATTAACATTTTATCAAGAGAAAATGAAGCAAAATTTATAATTAGGATCATTTAATGTGGAAAATATATCCATTTTTACTTTTTCTCATTATGAATAATTAATTGGGAAAATAGTTATCCGCTCAGTAAAGGTAAAACATGAAAAATAAGGATGAAAAATATGGGATAAGGCATTAAATTTTCTATAAAACATTATAGTATCTTATTTAATGAGTACATTTCAACCATTATCATGTATTTCTATAAAATATGGCCTGATAGTGGCATTTTTAATTCATATTTACCTTTATATTATTTTAATAGTTGAAAAAAAACTAAATGACAATCTATTGACTTTAATATCTCTATTTTTTCTTATAGATAATAAGTGGTTATGTTTGGATTATATTTTTTATTTGAAAAAAAAAATTAACATTTTTTTCAAATTAATTTATTTTTAATTGTTATGGATTGAGTAATTACATTAAATTACTATTCAAATCTTAGATAATATCTATTATTTGAAAAGAAAAAAAATTATATTATTTTAAAAAAAATTATATTTAATATAATCTCAATGAATTTATTTTATAAATTTTTTATATAAATATGGAATATTTTTTATGTGTGTATGTATTATATTAAAATTCCAATTATATCTAGTGGTTTGCAATGTAAAATTATTTGAATATTTCTTAAAAAAAATTAACAGTGTTTAATGATAAATGTATTTCCTTAATATTTTTAAAAATCATAATAATAACTTAATATGGTTGATAGGATGATATATTATCTTAAATGAAATACATATTAAAATTAGGATCTGATTTATAACATATAAATAAAATTATATTCTATTATTACTAAAAAAGTCATTACTATGTTAAAGAACAAAATTTGTTATTCAAGTTGTAATTCCATAATATAAGGTTTAAAATGAAAAATAATCCTGTGAAAATATTTATTATATGATTATAAAGAATATCCTTTTATCATTTTCTATGAATCAATGTAATTTTGGAATCATTTTAATTGAGTAAGAGCATATATTATATTTATATTTTATGTATTTCCAAAAATTATTTTCATATCATTCTATAATAAAAATATATTTTATTAAATGATTTAAAAATAATAAAAAGTCTATATTTAGTCAATTGAATTAGATATGGATCAAAAATATATACCCTTTTTTATTTATGGATAACTTTTTTATAGTATCCTGTGTGAACCTGAAATTGTAATGATCATTGATATTAATGTAATTATCAAAAGGGTTAACATAAGGTTGATATTTAGAGGTAAGGGTGAAAAGTTTACAGAACATTACTAGAGTTTTATGTGATAATATAATTTAAACTAATTATCCTCTAATATTAAAATTCAATCAATATTGATCTATTTTTGAAGGAATATAAAATGTATATAAATTTAATGCTTAAAGTAATTAAAATAGTGTCCCTACCATCACTTCTAAATGGTAAAATAATCAACTCTCTTCATAACACATTTTTATGATAATATGTCATCCAACCTACCATAATTACACCAAGATTCCACAAACCCATTTTAAATCATCTGTTATTTTAAAATTTCCATCCTTTATTACCTTAACGTATAATGAAAATAAATGTTTCTCACAAATAGGTTTAACTCTTATCTAAAATCTTTAAAATTTATTTCATATATTATCTCATCTAAATATATTGTATTCATTATATAATAATTAAATCACAATAATTAATTTATCTAATTGTTATTATAAAATTTTTATAACTACTATCCACCTTCTTTACATCATATAGAATGTGAAAACTTATTTCCTGCACACATAGAACTTAATGTCTCCATATAGTAGAGTGACTCGTTTTCATCACCAATTAACATTTATTGTTATTATTATGGGTTTAATAAAAAGTATTTTATTTGTGATATTATTATAAATATTTAATTTTTTGATAATTTCTTACCTTTCATTATTAATATTTTATAAAAAATGGAAATAATGTTTATAACTATGTATGACTTATAACTTCCATGAACAGTGTAATTAATTTTTCCATATCTACCATTTACTGATGATAGAAAATATATATATTATAAATATATATTACAATTTTAACATTATTAAAAATATATATTAACATTACATGATCAAAATAAAAGTACTTTTACAAATACTTACATGAAAATAAAATACAGTTAACAATCAGAAATGATGATTTTGATAAAGAATTACACAAAAATTAGTAATGAAGTGTAATAATTTGATGATATAATATATTGAAAGTAACTATATGGTTTATATATATATATTAATTGTAAATTTATATTTATTATATAGGAAAATAAAAACTATTAAAAAGTTATTTAGATATTAGGAAAGGGTTTTCTCGCCTCACTTTTGATTCCATGTGATGTATGCTATATTCACAACTTGTTTCTTTCATGGGGTGTATATACTAACCCATTTATATATTATATCATGAATAAATTTATATTCATATATTTATAGTCTCATTTGATGTTATATCATTCATTTATGATATTATTTAAATGATACCTGATTATTAAGGAATTTATATTACAGTGTAATTATTTTCTAATTTTATTTTTAATTAATATTCTTATTTTGAAATTTTATGATATATCTCTAAACAACTCATGAATTTTATTATTCTATATTTATTAATTTATATTATTTATTTTACTTTCATTTTAATATCATTAACTACCTAAGATACAAAAAAAATTTATGGAAAACTGGCTATTTTTTTATGCAACTCAAAATAATTTCGTTCCATGCCTATGTTTTATTTAAAATTTTTTAAGAATTTTATTTAGCTGTTATAGAATGATTTATTAAGTTCAATTTTCCCAAATTTTTCTTTTTATTCATTTTTTAGAAATTAATAATAATTATTTTTTCTAATCGAGGAACTTTTTATGAAAGGTGAGTATAAAATCATTATTTTATCAAACATGACATGGATAAAATCTCCAACTGTTATTTGTACTTAATATTTTAAAGAATAATTTTCATTTTTCTATGATTTTTTAAAAAAAAATATTAATCATCTAGATTTTGTTATATTTTCAATAATTAGTATCAAAATTAAAGGGTATTTTCCTAAAGAAATAATCTAGTGATATTTTAATATATTTTTACTTATAACAACACCAATTTTTGTTTTTTGATATATGATATAATTATACCTTCAATTTTCATTCAATAGAAACTTTTCTAAGATGAGTTATTTATATTATATATTTTTTATTAAATAAATTGAAATATGGGATTATAAGTAATTTTGACAAATGCTTTTGACATGAAAGTAATAGATAGGGCTTAGTTATTGATATCCCCTTGATTTATTTAAATTTCACAAGGGAAAAAATTGGTTGGGTTTATTTATAAGATTATTATATAAAATCATTTCATAATGGTAGAGTATTTGTAATGTTTTATCATATTCAATGATAATTTATTTGTTTAATGGAATATATGGAATGACAATGTCTTGGTTCAGAGGCATGGATGGAATGATAATGTCTCGATTGAGAGTCCTTGATAGGAAGATTCCTAATTTCATGGATTAAAGGACATGATCATGAATATATTGAATTATATATGATTTTATTACGAATTATGTTTTCATTACCCATTTTTTAAAATTATTATGTTTTCCATGTATTCCCATTTAACACATGATGGTTTTTAAATGGTATGTGTTTTCATTATCCACTCATCCATGTTAATTATTCTAACTTACTCCTCACAACATATTCTATATATAAATCTTACCATGAAACTAAGATAAGCCTTTATTCTTTGTTCCATTCCCTTGGTTATTATGAAGGTTATTATGAATGATATCAAGGATTAACTGTTTTTTAAGATATGTCATAAATTTATTAATATAAAATTGGAATCTTTTGTATATATAGTTTTCAAAGACATCTAAACTATTTAGTCCATTCAGATTTAATCAATTATATCTAGTACTAATGTAATAATGTAACCCAAAACAATATGATACTAGAGATGGGGTTTCTATCGAACATAACAATTGATAGAATAAAATCAAGAATAAATATGGATTTAAGAAAAAAATTACAGGGAAAACTGGTCATACCATGATGATCCAGATACTAATAACAAACCCTTGGAATCTCTACGAGTGACTAAGAAATAGATGTGATGGAGAACAACTAGGGATCCCCATCTAAGTGAAAAGTATAATAAGGGGGGAAGGGTGAGTTAAAATTAAGTGTGGTTGGATTTTGTTTTAGATATTTTTAATGTCCTTGGAAGGTATTGTTGTTTAGTTTCACTATTTTAGAAATCATTCACTAACATTGTTCTAGTAAATATACATAGAAGGAAGAAACACAATTTATTAACACAGTTTGGAAAACCATTAACCAATAATGAATAACTGATATTAAAAATTTGTTCTTTTATCGTAATGGTATCCACTTGATTATCACAATTCATTTGTCATTATATATTTTAATAAAACCCCAAAATAATAAAAATTTTAAAAATAATTGTCCATCCCTAAGGATCAATCCATATTATAAAAAAATAAATAAAATATTTGGGAAAATTAGGCTAGCGGTGTGACAATTCGTCCCACTATAATGTTTCATTAACGTGAAATGCCGCAATTTTCTCAGATGACCAATATAAATTATGGAACTCATCATCTTGAAACACAACTCAATCATAAAAATAATGGGGCACCATGGACACTATGGAGGAAATGGTTCAATGAGCGAATGATATGAAATAAGTTTTATTCCCAAAATATATTCATTTAATGAAAAAAAATATAGTTATAAATTAAGAATCCCACAATTTTTGATAGTTATTGAGTGTGATCTCATTTCCAAAGGTATTTTTAAAATGAAATGCTGATAATATTCTTAAACAGAATACTGAAAAAGAAGGTTGATCAATAAGGTAATACCTCGTCCCGAATTAGTATCATTCGCCGAAACTAAACCCAATATTGAGGAGGATTGAAAATGAGGGATGATCGACCATGGTAGTCTACTAAATATAATATAAATCAACAAATTAACTAATCATCTTAATAAAAAATCAAATAAAAAAACTAAAAAGAAGATGATATTCTACTTACATTCCCTTCATTCTCAATACATTTCATATCTCCCCAAGAATCAATAAGACGATAAAAAATTCCAAAACAATATATGGGGGTATTAACTAGGTATCTAAATCACCTTCACATCTACAAGTGCATCCATTAATAAAAAATATTATCCTAAAATAAATTACACTAATTGAGAACTAAATATTTAATTAATAATCAATGATCAAAATGTATAGTTCCTCAAAATGAGACAATCACGGTATGGATGTTCAAAAAAAGGAAAATTAAAGAACCAAATTAAGATTCCCCAATATAAATAGTCACTTTAGGAACATCATGGGAATGATACATGTGTAATGATGGATTAACCATGGATCCCACATTAAGATGAGTATCTCTCGATGAACTCAACTAATCCAAGTATCATTCATCCATTTTACACCAAAAACACAACCTATTTTTCCTATGAAAAACTATTTAATAGAATTTTCATTAATTAAAACCCATAACCCTTCACTATAAGTATACCAACACTTCACTATGAAATAAATTATTATAAATTAATCCCCATCCCATAATTTATGAACAAGGAAAACCAATTTAGTGAATCTTAAAAACGGTCACCCCATGAACTTCTTCCCATTTTAATAGAGTAGTCTATAAAACACATAAAGAGACATAACATACTAATAAATGAATCACTATAAATATTACCCATTAATATATTTTCTCCCATGTTTCACTTAAAAAATTAATTGGGGAATAATAATAAAATATGTGGGCCTAAATGATTCTCAAAAGCCAATTTAAATAAAAAACGTTCTATTAAAACCCACTGGAGAAAAAAATGAAAAAAACAACCAAGATAATTAAAATGGAAAAAAAATATTTCAAAAACACAAATATAAAATTAACTGTTTTATAAATTCAATCACAAAAGAATGCATAATTTGAAAAAAAAAAATCACCCCATTCAAAACAAACTAGTTTGAGAAATGCCCTTATCATATGTCCAAAATAAAATGAAATATTGCTCTTTAACTAAGGGTTTTAAATATTCTTCCAAAATTTATTTCTATTTTTATATCATTTTATTGGTCACATAATAAATCCATCTAGATTAAAAATCACCTCACAATGAAACACCAATTTTTTATTTTTTAAAATAATGCTAGATTAATTATCTAAAAATTATTTAGTTATTATTATATGTTTTTTCACTTCTAACAATTTTTATTTAAAATTTAAAATATTATTAAAGCACATAATGTTTTTTTAAATCTATTCTATCAAAATTACTTTATTCAAAATCTAAATTTCCTGTTTATTTTTACATCACTTTATGAAGAAACTCTTTTTTTCAACATAAAAAATTCTCTATTTTAAATCCAATATTTTAATATATAAGCCACATTTTTTCAACACAACAGTACATTTTAAAATAAAAATTAATTACAATAAAATAAAATAAAATATATAGGTCAAATAGAGTCTAGAATATCTGTATCCAAGCCATGTGGTTTGGTTAAAAATGTTCTAACAACACAACTTCCACTGAGAGCCATTTCAAACAATGTGCCTTTTCTCCACATGGATTAACATGCTTTGTGGGATCTCTTGGTACCACATGTTTCCTATAATTGTCATCATATTTTAAAGAAAAAATAATTTATCAAATTAAATTATATAATTATCATAAACTTCACGATACCAATTCAGAACACATTAAAAGGTAATTAAAGGAAGAAAAATACCAAAAATTAAAACATAAATTCCCATGGTAACAGATGGATTTTAATGTGAAAGATCTTCATAAACCCTTCTAGCATGTACAACTCATGTTTTGGTAGTCATATCACTAATATACCATTTCAATACAAATATAAAATTGGATCCTAGTACTAATTCCCTCTAAAAAACCTTGGATCTGAAAAAATATTTTCACACACTAGCATGGTCCACCCATCATTTGGACACCCATTGCAGTCTATAGAGAGGCCCAAGGAAAATCACAATCCCTATAATCTATAAACAAGAACCATGGCATCAAAAAATGGGTAGTGATTTCAAATATAAAATAAATTAATATTTTATTGTAAATTTTAATAAAATTATTTAATAATGCATCCATGCATTGGGCACCAATAGATAAACAACTAATCAATTATATAGAGAAATTAAAACAAAAAAACTCATAATAATCTCACAATGAATTAAAATTAATAACCACACATAATCAAAATCCATATAATTGTATTTGTAAATAAAACATATAAAACTATGTATGAAAAATAAGGACGGAGGTTTGGGATGATGTGATAAAAAAACATAAATAAAACCACACAACCAACTAACCTCCATGTGAAAACTAGTCACCCTTAAACCTCAAGATAATCATGATATATGAGTAATAACTGGAAGAACATTTCCAATAATTTTAATAAGAATAATAAAAATCCCATTATTTTTTAAAAAGAGAAACCACACCCCATTAGTAATCATTAAATAAATAATCATTTTCAAGATAGTTTGAAATAAAACTAGAAATATTGGTTTTCAATATTAGTTTTGTAGTCAATAACAAGTAATAATTTTATATGAATTCATTTTTTTTAAACAATGAAGGTTTATTCATTTAAAATAAAATAATCCATTCAATACATTAAATATAATGAAGTATGTGACTTACTATAACATATGACTTCCTATAATTTAAAATATTTCATTTAAATTGAAAATTAATAATATATTTGGATAAAAAAATTAATTTTAAAATAATATTAAAAATAAAAAATTAGGATAACACAGTTTAGATAATAAAAAATAGTAATAAAAATCATAAAAACCATATATTATGGTGGGAAATATATTACAGTTATAAAAATTTATCCATCATAAAACCATGCTTCATGGAATCAAACTATCCAACCACACAATTTTAACTGTCTTATCCTAAAAAATGGGAATAATCCTAATGATTGTTGTGATCCATTCAAATATCCATTATATAGAGTTTAATTCTAAGGTAGTGCAACATCTTATCTCAAACAAATCTCTAACAATGCATAGTATCCCACAGTGTACAAAATCGAGGTGTCCATGTAAATAGCAGAGATCAGTTATATGATAAATATACCTATATATTTATTGATAAATAAATTTTTTTATATATATTTAGTCAGATCCATAAGTACACAGAAACATTGAAAACAATGTTCATTAAATCCATACATTAATTCTAATATGAAAATAATGTCTTACAAAAAGTCTTTATGCTAATCTATTAGACGAGTTGTTTAAGGTCCAGTTTACATTTGGAAGGCATAATTTAATGATACAACTCGGACTCGTGATCATTCCTCTAAAATAAGAAATAGTTAATTTACTTTTAAAACCAATTACAACAAATTATAACAAATTTATAAAATTTTAATTTTTTGTGGAAATTAATTATTATGATCTTGGAACACCAAAGAAACACAAGTATTCTATTGAATACTAATTTAATTTCCAAATCACACTTTGATAATGAAAAATAACTTTATAAAATCTGTTTAAGAATTTATGTAATGTTCGGCGTTAATTATAGTTTAAAAATAGATTTATCTTTTATGGTAAAATTAGATGAATCACTTTTCATTCATGGGAAAGAAATATAAACACACTTATCTTCAAATAATGAACTACAATACTTATGATACTATCAGTATAAACCAAAAAATGTCTATAGAAATCCAATCAATCATTATTTTATAATTTGAATTACAATACATGTGGAAACATACCTAAAAAGGGAAATCCATCACCCTTAATAAATAATTCTAGAAAACATATATTTATGTGAGAATCATAATATATAGGTACAAAAAATCTCCATGTATAAAATCCATGTTCTGATTAAGGTTCATCCAAAGAGGAAAAAATTAAGGGGGGAATATGAAATAATAATTAATAAAGAAGGAGGTGGAAATAAAATAGAAAAGAGGACATCTCTTGAAGTTCCATATTAAAATCATCATGTAACCCCATGGAATCACCAGGTGTGGGAAATGGGTGGAGGGAAGAGCCATAACTAGGGATCCCCTAGGTGGTGATTCCAGAGAATAAGGGGGAGTTTGTGGGACCGTGAGGTAACAATTTAAATGGTAAAGATGGTAAATTAGATAATTTAAATATTCTTTGTAGTATACATGGTTCGGTTTGTTAGTTTGAAAAATATTTTTCCAACCATGTTAAATTATAGAGACACACAAGTAAGATGCATGTTTATACATACTGGTTAAAGTAAATATGAAATAACTATGTAAAAATGATCTATTAAATGTTTATATTCATCCACATGGTTGTACAAGGCTATGTTATAATCAAGTAGGCTAATCTTTCACACTATATTAAAAACTAAAAACATGGGAAAAAATATATTAGACTATGAATCATGTATGTGACCTTAAATAAATAAATAATAAAATATAATTTCGAAGGTACAGGTTGGGTTGTGACATGGAATCCATTACACTATTCTATACATTATGCATACATTTACAATGACATTGTATCTCTAAAATATAGAAACTACACTATCTTATCCACCATTAATATCACACCATGTGTCATTAATAAATTCCTTTTGGTATTTAGATAGAATCTCATATTCATTCATTACATTCATTTTCCATAAAACCAACTACCTCATAGTTGATTCATCGCATTATATTTGATATATTTATTTTTCATTACATCATTCATCCACACTATGATGTTTGGGTTAGCTCCAACACATGGGTCAATAATTTTTATTCTATATTGTATATTGTGAAATAATTAATCAAAAATGAAATACAATGTGGTAGTGATGTTGTTTTATATTTTAATATATTCTATTGGGATTAATACAAGTTTTATTTCAAGTAGTTTTCATCTACATTGACCAAGGAACTCAATATTAATATAATATAATCCTTTTTATAGACATTAATCAACCATTTATGATGGAAATATTTCATTTTGTGATAAATCCCAACCAATTACTATTTTATTCATCCATTATTTCATTATAGGCATACCATATTGGTGGAATATATCATAAATTCACCTTTAATTGTTATCTAAAAACACATCACAAACTAATCATTATTTTCAACACTGAATTTGATGTGGATGGTCATGTGCATATGTACAACTCTTTTTTACATTTTATAGGTTAAACTTCTTTTTCATATGGATCTATACCTAGGTGATATTTTGGTATATGTTTTATATCGTAATATACTATAAAAATATATCAATGTCATGGACCCTAAAACTATTCAGCTGTCATATTTATGGAACTGATATGAACTTTTATAGCCACTACATACAAGGTTTCTCCATTAATTCTTATAAATAAAGTTGCATTTTTTATTTTGGTTGAGAATTCCATGATATATGATGATAATTCCAAATAAAACTTTTACAGAAAAAACATTAGTATATTTATTATGATTTTGTTTTAAAATATATATGTATGAGTCAAACTAATGTGTGGGATGGTATATCATTTCTTACAACATCAATGTACACATTGTATTTTGTGTTTCAATGTGAATAATAAATATGATTCCACAATTTTGATAAATTAATATCAATGATAGTGAAATATATCATTCATATTATCATGTTCACACATGGGTAGTAACATACCATTTATGATGTCCTTAACACAGTTGTTTAATCATAACTCATGTCTCATTGATGATGAAATTTCCATATTGTTGAATACTTGCCCTCTATTTTACAAATAAAATAATTTTTTATGTATTTTTTTCCATCCATGTTTGAAATAACCAATTAATATATAAAATCGCCTCAATTATTTTTTTCCTATGGCTTTTATTTATAATAACAATTAAAACCTTAAAATTAAAATATTGATCAAATTTGAAATTAAATCTCTAAACATTATAAACAACTAAAAAAGTGATATTTATCTTATATTTATTAAAATCATGCAGAACTTTTCAATAAACTATATAATAAATTATTTTAAATATGTATTTCACCAGTCCCCACACATATCATTCACTAATATATAAAAACTCTACAATGATTCCAAATTGAATTTTCTTGAGTAAAAAGATACAGTGAATGGATCATATCATCAATTAATATTTCAACCCTCATATATGATATATTCCTCCCACTGTTATTTCTCATTTATATTTTTTTCTATCATCTATATTACCCTTTAATATTTTTGAACAACCATATTATATATTTAAGTATCACCTTGAATATAAATTAAATTTTCAATGTATATTACATTTTGGAAATAATTATTACTTTTAATAGGCTGGTTATAATTAATATCCCTTAACTCACATGGCATAACCCATCCTAGAGTGGCCAATTCTGTGACGATACCTAGACCGAGTCCTATATGTTAGGGGATGGTGACAATCATCGAGTAGGCATATCCCAAAAAATGGGAGGCATTAGCCAAAGTATCTGTACAAATGCACACATTTCCAAGGCACAAATGGTGAAATGACAAAACCTCTAAGTAAAAAAGGAACAAATACTACTAAGATATCACAATATAGTATAGCTAGAATTACCATATACTAAACAAGGCCATAATATTATCCCACCAAAAGGGGTAAGAAATAATATCCAACCTATTAGAAAAGAGTTGTTGGGAATGTTCTTTGAACCAAAATAAAACAACTCATCTATCCATCCTCATTGTCCACTACCGGTTCCAGGTCCACCTAAGACTCTCTCAAAATGATGAACATCTCAAAAAGGCCTTACATGTGTGGGAAAATCCACTAAAGGGGTGAGTAAAACAATACAAAATATGAAACCCTAAAACAACAATGTAATACCCTAAATGCATAAAATTTGAATTCCAAAAAGGAAAACCACAGAGGAATACAAAAATGGAATAAAATAATAGAATTGATAGTCATCTCCACACCTGTATATTTATAAAACACATGAGGAACGATAATCCATATATACTCAATTCATGTCACATAGTCTAGGAGAAAGAGACAACCAATCTATTGCAATTGGATCTTTCTCGGAGGAAGCTCGATCCTGGATAACTAACTCCTCAATCAATTATATCATATAAGATAGTCACGAAGAGGTTTAGATCATTTTGGAACATCAAAAATTAGAATGTACAGGTCATGAAAGTATATGATTCATAGAAAGGGGTCACACCCAGAATAGAAAAGGTGATACCACGTACATAATCTTATCAACCTGCTACATAGAGGATCGCACACAAATCTGACCAAGGGATTCCCTGAATCACACAAAAAACAGACCTACGGATACCACCTACCCAATCTAGATCACCCTACTAGGTGGAGGACCAATGCACTACTCTCAAAGATAAAACTAATTTCCCAGATCTAGTAGGGGTTGTAGGGGATGACACTCGAGTCTCAGGGAGGTATACTATACTCCATCTAAGATATGAAATCTAGAAGAGATTACAATATGTTGACGTGGATGAAATTCCATAATGAACCCTCAAATAATGGACCAAGAGAAACTCTCTCATCATATATTATTCTAAACTAAAAACCCATGGTTTATCTCAAAATGTATGTCCCATAATTAGTGACCCAACCCAGAAAACGGCTCGTCAAACGGACATACCATTTGAATGTTAGGGAAGCTAGAAATTACAAAGGGTTCAATATACATGAAGACTGGCCCCATGATCGGTCCATATACCTTTTCCACCACAGTTTACCACCACCTATCTATTGTGGTCATGTGTTAGCTAGAATTACTTTTTCTCACAGTCGACCACCATGTTCGATCGTGGCTTGGCTCTAGCCTTGTCACCATGGGTCAGAATTACTCGACCCGTCCTGCTTCACCTGGGCCTGGCCCGCACTGCATAGTCCAAACCTGAGCTTGCTACATGCTTTCCCCCTATGTGACCACCACCATTCCGTGTGATATCCTACTACATCCCAATTCAAAGATACATAGACACCTACCATGTCTTGTGGGCCAATGCCTCTATGTGTCCATCCCCACCGCCACCTCCCATGGTCGTTGCCTTGGTTGTTGCTTGCTTCATCGATGCGTGATGTCGTCAATTGTTGGATTTCTGATAGTGGTTCCTTTTGTATACTATGAGGCCTCCTCCAATTCCATTAAAATCCAATGATTGTTGATTCAAAGTGATTGGGTACCAATATACACATATCAATCATCCTCTATCAATTTTCCAAGAATACAAGGTTCTGATATCATTTGGATCCACCCAACAAGTTGAGTAATGTCCATAAATATCCAACGGTGATGAACTCATTGATTGGGTGACATAAAAGTACAAATAAAAATAATTAAGATTAAATCTCAGTATTTGTTATTGTTGAGATCAGTTCATTCTCATTAGAATAGAGAACTAATAACCAATAACAGAAACTCCCATAATAATCCTTGTAATTATAAACCATCCAAAAATGATAGAACTATAGATCCACAGGTTTATGTATTGACCCACATTATCCTTGAAAATAAAAAATTCAAAATCTAAAAAGAATCAACCACCCATACTCGGTTCGGTTTTATCATTGACAAAGAATGTAGGGTTACTTACATCATTAGCAAGGTTCATTGAATCCAAGGTGAATCTATCGATTGATTCGTCACCATTCATCAATGATTTTTCCAGAGGTTCTCCAACCACACCTCTATATATATTACAGGGTTATGAGTCATACCATGAATTTTTCAGAATGACTGCATAAAAAGGGGAGTCGTTGTTTTAAAAAAATTATTTTTATAAAATAACATTATTTATAGTGATTCCCTCCTTGAATATTTCTATAGAAGACATGTTCTGAAAAGAATTATGTCACACTTAGGGTAATTCCACTACCGTTAACTCATTGGTTCCCTCGTATTTTTAATATGGGAATCTAATTATGTGTCATTCCACCTTTTCAAGAAATATTCATGTGTGGGCTATTTATTGTTTAATATTTTTAAATGAATTATTTTGGGTGCACCGGGCGTCATAATCTCACAACATCTCAAACCGTAGTCTCGAATACAACAAATTTAATATATGAAAAAACCCATAGAATAATATGATACATTGAATTATCCCCACCTTTGTGATTTACATCATTGAAAGTCGAAACAAAAGCTACCAAAACAGATGAGGGTTATAAACAAGAATATTAGCCTACATATCCCATTTGATTTCCTATAGATAATTTTCCTTCCACTAAACAAGAACCAAAGGAATATATTACCAATTAATAGTTATATACTATTGATCCTATATCTCCATAGGGTACTCATAAAAATTCACTCCATCTTCGATGTCCATATTTACCCAGACGATGACGTGTGATGGGTTATGCACATATATCCTCATCAGCAACATGTTGAAGACACTATCTACCCAATCTAATTGTGGTTGTGAAGGAAATATATACACAGCCTCACCAACTCTAAACAATATCTCGTAAGTTTGGATTCACCTCGGAGATAGCTTCTAATCCCAGCCAATTATCTATGATCTGTGTTGATGTGATACCCGATAAAACATGTGGTCTCCATCATCAAATGCCAGAGTCCTCCTTCTATCATCATAAGACTTATGATTTCTATGTGAATAATTATTCCCCTTTTGTATGATCTTCATCTTCATCATAGTAGCTTGCACCAAATCCAGACCCATCAGTGCAGACTCTCCCAGGTCAGTAGAACAATGAGGACACCGGTAGGGTTGCCCGTACAAGGCCTTGAATGATGATGAAACAATGGTGTAATGATAACTGTTGTTTTACGAAAATGAAACTTTTGGTAGTAGATCCTACCAAATACAACTGACGTATAACATTAATTCCCAAAACATGTCCTCTAGAACCTAAATAGTCTTCTTAGTCTAGTATTCTGTTTGTGGGTGAAACAATGTTCTCAATGGTAGGTGGGTACCAAATGCCTCTTTTAATCCCCTCCGTAGTTAGGATGTAACGTGAGAAGAATGATATGAAACTATAATTATTGGAAAACCATGGGGTAGATCTATCACCCACATATAGAGGTATCTGAGGCTCTCTACTGAAATCTTCACTCGGATAGCTAGGAACTTGGATGACTTGGGAAGACGGTCAACAATCACCCATATGAAATTGTGTCCCCTGAATGTAAGTTGAAAACCCATCATGAAGTCCATTAATATCCCATCCCACATCCATCAAACACCTCAAGGGGATAAAATAAACTTGCTGGAACCCGGTGCCCAGCCATTACTTACTAACAAGTAAGTTATTGAGAGACATACTTTGCAACACCCTTCTCCATCATGGGAAACCAAAACTGAAGTAGGAGGTCCGGATACATCATCAACACTCCTAGATATTCTTTTAAAGGGGATATATGGAGCTCCCCTAGAACCTCTTCACAAAACACCACTTGTACTACCGTGCACCCTCTAGAAAGAATGATATGCTCCCCACCTTTCAAATTTCCATTAGAATCATACCATATGGACGTCCGAGCATGTAGGGTCTCATAGTCAGTATCCCCTAGATTTCCATCCCTGAAACACAGTATGATATTATGGGTGAAAAATATCAATGGGAGGTAAATTACATCATCTCCATTAAAAAAGTATATATTCAAGGAGGACTACTTCTATGATGCCTCATTCGGTAACTAAGAAATAGATCTCCTCCTGAGAGAATCATCAACCACATTCCCCTTTCCAAAAGTATAGAAAATATCAAAGTCATAGTATTGAGAAAAATATGGCCACCACCTCTATCTCATGTTCAAATCCACCTAAGATAATATTTACTTCAGACACTTCTAATCAGAGTACAGAATACACCACTCTCTCATTAAGTAGTTCTTCCCCATCTTCAAAGTCAAGACTACTGCGGATAAATCAAGATCATGGGTCACATAATTATTCTAATGTGGTCTCAAATGGGGGAAAACATAAGTAATCACCCCTTTCATCTACATAAAGACACATCCAATCACTTTCCATCATTCATTATAGAACCCCACATGATTGAAACCTTCGTCTAGTAATTTCAGAATGGGAGCACTTTTCATCCTCTAACACAACTCCTAAAAGAACTATTAGAACTTTTCTATCAACATTAAAGGCCTCACATTTCATCTCAAAGATATCAAGGGTGCTTCAAATCTAGGTAATTTAGGTAAAAATAATAATAGTTTTCTACCAATTCAAAGAATCATCATCCCTCGTTAATGCTCTTAGGTGGTTCCCAAGAATGGACTACCTCATCCTT
This sequence comes from Viscum album, assembly GCA_963277665.1. Lineage (NCBI taxonomy): Eukaryota > Viridiplantae > Streptophyta > Magnoliopsida > Santalales > Viscaceae > Viscum > Viscum album. The sequence continues at coordinate 1,096,853,332 of OY728145.1, read as the reverse complement.
TGCTAGCTCCACTTAAACTAGATCCTTTGAAATGTTTTTTCCCAAAAAACCAACCTATTGAATCTTGAAATGAAACTTTTAGAGCTTCCCATAATGTTCTTTCTCTTTGAGTGTGTCCAGTACTATCCTCTTGTTCTTCATGTGCTTCTCTTCAGACGTTGAGTAAACTGTGAAGTTATTGATGAAGACCACCATGAACCGATTTATGTAAGGATAAAATAAGTGTTCTATGAGTCCCATGAATACTAATAGGGTGTTCTAAAAGCCAAATTTAATTACCATGTACTCATAGTGATTATAATTATATATGATGACCATCTTTGGTATACCATCATCACGTACAAGAAACTAGTGATAGATGATGTGAGGATGATCATAGAGAACCGTCATTATCCTTTAAATTATTCATAGAGGTTTCCACTCCTCGATAGGGGATAATGTTTCTTCAAGGTCAGAAGGTTTAGGAGCTGTTAAGTGACATAAAACCTCAAGCTCATGACTACATTGTTTGTGGACAAAATTGGGGCTTCCCATGGTGAAACGCTATGTCTCACAAACCCCTTCCTTGACATGTCCTCCAACTACACCATATGTTTACAAAACTCTACAAGAGACATCTGACATACAAGAAGTAGATATCAGGTATATCCTGGGATGTAAATCATTAGAGATGTCCATATCTCTATGGTAAGGTAAACCAAGATCATCATTAGGAAAAACATCTACATACTCTACCTCATCTATCGGTAATTTTAGAATCATATCATCCACTACACCAAGGGCGAGGCTAGATAATTGATGAGTATTAAGAAGAACCCTCTTATGTGTGAGTCCTTTCTATACTATCTACTTTTCCATTTTACCAGAAATGGAAAACCTGATTCCATCACTGTGGACACACCATAATATGTGCCAAAAATAGTCAATCTGAGCAGGAACTATGCATAACTAGTCCATACCAAGAATGGAATCGTAAGGCCTCGATTCCATTACCTTGATATCACAACTAAATCATTCACCTACAAGGGTTAGGGAACACTATCATAACTATAATTTGATCATCAAATATCCTCCTGTATGAGTTTCCAAGTGTAAGAGATGAGTCAATGATTCATCCAAAATCTCTAAGTCTCAAAGAACATTAGTGGAATGAAATAAATGAATTGAAACTGTGTATTTAAAAACTAAAACTATGGTGGAAAAGAAAATGATCATAACTCATATCATTCATGGATAATTGGGATCATAAGACTTCAACACCTACAGCTAGTTAGGTACCTGAGCACTAGCTCTGTATGCTTGGTGTGGACTACTGTGGGGTGTTGGTGGTAATTGGTAATACCTCTGATGATCTCATATTATCTTGGAAGCCCCTTTACCACAACCATCACCCTATAGAAAACCCTACCTCTATAACAACCTCTACAACAGAGGTCCATTTATTGTCTCCTAATTAGTTATACAACATGTTAGGAAATTATGTGCCAGATATCCTCGACCACCACATATGTAACACCATCTATACATGGGCTAACTCGACCCACCATGGGAGATCTATACAATGGAAACTGAGTCCTATGATCATCCCCAAAAGCTTAGGTCTCTCTTGGATCAATGTAACTGCCATCAGCGGCCTACTACGGAGGTCGCAGCTACAGGGTGTGAACTATTAACTCCAACTACAAGTGTTATCTTGGAAAGAAAACTATCTACTAGAAGGGATCGATCATGTAACCCAACATAGGTAGAAATTTTAATGAATATCATTGATTAACATATAGCTTGGAGTAATCCCTAATTGAATTTCTGAATCCTGATGAACTAATCTCTCACCATGTCCAAGGAGTAGCCTGAATGGTCTACAAACATTATTGAATACTCCGACATAGTCATACTACCCTACTGTAGATAAATAATCTCATGTATGTGTACTCATTGAAATGTTACCGGATAAAAATATTACTGTATGAGATTCTTGAAGTCAAAATAGGAGAGGGTTGTCTCATTATGATATTGGGTCACGAAGATCCACCGTCACCCCATGAGGACCTGAATATGATTCCCACTAAAGAAAACCATATGGTCAGTTGGCATCATCAAAAGTATAAAAACATGGGTGAATGACTCTAGCCAATCCCCAGCCAACTGGGGGTCTCGATCACACCAAAACCTGTTAGTTCTCTGCCTTTGAAACTCATGAAATCCAATTAGCATATATGCATCATCAACTGGTAGTGCTGGTTTTAACAGCTACTCAACGGGTGGTGGTATATTTGGTAAGACATCCAGAGGTACTATCACTGGTACATGCCCCTATAGTGATACCTAGTTGCTAGGGAGATCATCCTTGTGATCATGATGTATAATCTTTGATGGCTATCAATATAGAGGCATCCTAAAATAAAAAAATACATATACCACGGTCGATAGAGTATATCTAGAAAGCATACAGAAGAGGACATGGGAAACCATAAATTCATATATGATGCATATACCATAATTTTTACATTAAACAAGTGTTTCCATCTACGATGTCAAAAAGTGGGTATAATGAGTCTTGGAGAGTGGATATGTCAGTTTCTACACCATCACTAGTGTCCCTAGTTGGAAATCCAAACTTCAAACTTATACAATTGTTTACTGAAACCAACCTCACAGACTCTCAGTCATAAGTTAAAACTGACCACCTTTAATACCACTATGTTGCAACCCGTCCTAGAGGGTCCTATGTCGTGACTACCCCAATCCTACCTTCAATAGGACATGGGACGTTGAATAGAACTAAGTAAGAAAATACAACAAATGTGAGGCATTTTCCAACTTACATGTACACATGTAGACATCTCTAATCTACAAATGCTGATATGTAAAAACCACTATTTAAAAAAATACATGAATACCATTAAGATCTAACATTAGAGTATATATGATTTACAATAATGTAAATAGGGACATAATAAAAGACAACTAGAAAGAGTCTGTAAAAGTGGTCCATCCTATAAGAAAATATATATTTGGAATACTATATTAACCACATCAATATACCACATATTTCTGGTCATGCTAAGAACCACCTCTTCTTGGCCCTTCAATGGATCTCTCAAAAGATCGACCATCTACACAATACATGAAACAGGTTAGAAATGTCCGGAAGGGTTGAGTGTAACCGTACCCACTAGTAGTCTCAGAATCAACAATGTAATGAAAAAATGCGTTACCACAATGTAATACCACAATGGAATTCCAAAAAATGAATACCGGAAAATAATACCATAAAGTAATACCACAAAAGAATGTAAAGTTAGATCCACACAAGAATATGTATTCAAATAATACGGAAATATCACCAAGATATTCCGATTACAAGATAAAAAGTCTAGAGGTAACCCACATCCTATTAACTACCATAGAAATCTACTGGAAGCACACACATTCTTGGTGAAAATACTCCTAGATCCAATAAATTTTCTAGGACACTTAGAAAGAGGTCCTGAACATCAGGGCCCTTCCCAAAATGAGAACGTATTGGCCAAGAAATACTATGATACACAGAGAGGGGGTCACGCCTAGAAATGATCTTATGACATGACAGATTGTGCCCAGTACAAACCAAGGGATACCACATACCCAATACAGATCAAACCTCTATGTAGGGGATCACTCCTAGAACTAACTGGGGGATTCCATAAATCTTTTTCAATACTAAATAGGGGAAATCATGTAACCCATATAGATAATCTTAAAAATATGAGGAAAATTTATCTACTCTCAGAAGTTACACTAATTCCACAACTCTACTATGGGTGATAGAGGATAGCACTATAGTCCCATGGAGGAATTCCAGATTCAATGTATGACTCGGTCTTAAGAGAGGATTACAATACATTAATGTGTACATAGTAATGTACTAATCCCTTGAAGATTGAACCAATGTAAAATATATTTACCTATACTAGTCCAAACTAAAACCCCATGATTATCTCAAAATATAGGTGCCATCACTAGTTTCGAACTCCATAGACGTCTCGTCAAACAAACATACAATTTTAATGTTATCATAGTTAGAAATTTATAAGGGGGTCACCAAACCTCTTAACAAAATGTATGTTCAGTTCAGTGACCACCGTAGTCCACTTTGTGAGTCGACTAACCAGACCAATCTCTTATAGACTGACTGTGGTGGTTAGTTCCCTTTCCATGGTCATCATAGTCATCCTCACCCCAGCTACCATGTTGGTGCGATACCTGAAGCTATCATTAATAATATTAAATCTACAAAATCGATCACGGATCAGCTCTAGCTCAGTTTCCCCAAGTCCGGCCCAGTCCTGACCCACTCGAATCGACCCACTCAGCCTGGCGGACAACACCTAGGTGTGGCATTCTCCGCTTGGGCCCAGCCTATGCCCACTCCATGTAGTCGACCACAGGGACCACCGTTGCTCTACATGGCCATCTTCGTCCTCACGTGGCCACCTAACATGTCTAAAATCTATATTCTTCAACTTCACGCCTCTGCGTCATCATCACTGATTCCATCTCTCATGACCACCAAAGGCGATAACACCATTCACGGCCCTACCACTGTGTGCCAGTGGTCAATTCAATGGACCATCATTCCTCCTGGGATTCCATAAAAATACAATCTTCTTAGATCCAATATCGTCATGTTCAATTCTTATTCAGAGCCACCTAATAAGTCATTTCATGACCATGGGGATCCAAATTCTGATTGACATGAAGACTAGGGGAAAGAGAAGCATAAAGAAAAAACTTGATTAACGAACCTATGCCTTTGTTCATGTCGTACTGATTTCATTTTTTTTATAATAAAGAAGGATGTATCAAATCAAAAAAAAACTCCCAAAATAATCATCATAATTATATTCCATCCTCTAATGATTGAACTATAGATAAATCTATTCATGGATTGACATACATTTTTCATGATTTTCAAGAATGGGGAAACTAGAAAGAAACAACAACTGGTCCTTAATTTGGTTCACTCACTAACATATAATGAATCATTGTTGTCATCGTTGGAATGGTTTTTTCACCTGAGGTACATCATTCAATCGATCTCTCATCATCCATTAGTGGTTTCTATAGATTTCATTTATCCACACATCCTTAAAATTCTAGGGTTATGAGGATAAACTTTAATTTTCTAGAAAGACTTAACAAAAATGGGATTTGTTGTGTAACTTTTTTTATAAGATTATTATAATTATAGTTACTTCATCCATTTCCTTCTCTATAGATGACCTGATCCATCAAAAGTGTGTCGCACAAATGATAAATCCACATTCATGAACTCAATAGTGCCCTTCAATTTCTGATTTGAGGATCCATTTATTATTTATTCCACTTTTTCAGGAAAATTTAATTTGCATTTGATTTAAAGATAAATATTTTCAAACAATAGTTCAGGCCACACTAGGCCGGAAAATTTCATTCCTTCAAAGTTCCAGAATTGAAATGAACCTATATAATATTAAAAATTAACACATGTAAAAACAATGAGACGTTACATCACAAGAAAAAGACGAATAATAACAAAAATATATTTTCATGGGTTATTCTAGTGAATATGGAAATGTGTTAAATTTATAAAATAAAATGTACCAATGGAGAATCCATACTCTTAATAAAAATGGTTCATAAAAAATTAATCTAACAAAATATGCTCCTCCTAATTATATCATTTGAAACAATAGAGTACCTTTTATCATGTATGGAAGTTCCATAGTAGAAATTATATAAAAAAAGACTGAACATGATTTATATCTTATTACATTCATTGATTTTTATGGTGAATGTTTTTATAATTTTTTTTGGATATTATATTACAATAAATGATGTGTATTCCATGAAATATTATTCTTGATATCTATAATTGTATATCTATAAGTATATAAAAAATGATCGTGGTTTCTAGTTATTTAACATGTTAAATGGCTCTTTACAAGTACATTTTTGGGTTTTAATAATAACGGATATAAATCATAATTGTGGGATGAATATAAATAAAAAGTATGTCTGAAGATAATCATTTATTCTATTATCATATTAATTTCACTATAACTCTATGTGTTTTAAAAAAGAAACCACAAAAAATCCATGATTTTAATTTATGTATGATGTTCTCTTATATAAAATATAATATTAAGGAATATGAAGAAAAGGATTACAAACCTCTTAGGGATCTAAATAACTATTTTGTGTAGTGATCATAAAAACAATATTAACATTTGAGTAATTTTGTATGAATGATAAAATTAACTCTTTAGCATTAAATAACATCTTTAATATTATGAATATTAATATTAATAATCAATGAATTTACACAGATGAATAAAATATATAAATTGAAAGTGGGATGAAATTATTCACATGGATCAAATAATGGAAAACTAATGGGGACAAAAATAACAAACTAAATAAATATAAAATACATTCCCTTCTACTCAGTTATGTATTACTATAATTTAAATTTAACAAAAAATTTCCTTTCAAAAATATTTTAAATGAATAAAATAAAATAAATATTAATGAGATATAACACATGAGTTATTTTCTATATATACTTATTTTGAACATTCAATTAAATATATCTACTGTATTTCTATGGTACCTCTCTTCATGAAATCCAATAAGGAAAATAACTATTTTAGAAACAAAATAATAAATAAAAAATTTCATTAATGGTGTGAATTAATTATGTAAAACAACATATGGTTCTATATTTTTACTTTCTATAGAAATAAATATTCTTATCACCCCCATATTGTTTTTATAATAAAATTTGTTGATTATAAACAATATATATTTGTTGTTTCATTCTTCAAAATGTACTCATCATTGTCCTAGAGGTTCCATGTTTCTAGTTTGTTTGTATCCTACTCTGAATCCATAACTTGGCTGGTATTAGAGTACATGTATTCCTTATATATCTCTATGGGTACCCTACTAGCATTCAATTCATAAATTACATTTGATTACCTTTATAGTTTTTTTATTATGTTATCTTTCCTTGGTATTCATCAATGGTATTGAGTTTTTAATTTCAACTTTATAGATATAAATTTATAAGATTTATTGAGGAAAAATTAAGTTAACATAATTATTAATTAATTAATCTCCATATTGACCATTAGAATTTAATTAATCTATGTTTTTCGATGCCGATAGGTTGTAAACAAAATGTTTCGTTGGATATTGATAATCAATAAATTCCTCAAATCATGTCACATATATCATGGATTGATAATTATCATCTATAACATCAACGAAATTTGATGATTTTTCATAGTTAATGGTAGGTGGATCATGTTCTAGCACTACCCAATGATTTATTGATAATCATTTATCAAAATATGCATTTAACTTGTGTATATCTCCCATAATTTCCCAAACTATAACATAATAATATTCTTATTCAATTTAATGATCAACTGTACAAATAAATTGATGAATATTTAGTGATTTATTATTATCTATGAAATTTTTATCAGTGTATGAATTTTCATTACATTACTATTGTAAGATTTTTTATTCAATTTCATTATTCATATAAAATCATTTGATGTATTGGGATAATTCATAGAGTACTTTTCCTAAAGCATCAATGAATTGATCATAATTTTTGTTCTTGATGTCCACTATGTGTTCCCAAGATACCACATATTCAAAATATTACAATCAAACCCCCTCGTAAATATCTTGAAAATAGTGTAACAATTTAACTCATAATAGTGGATGTGTTTTAAATTCGAGAATACATTTATTTATATTATTAAATATTAATATTTTCTATTTATTGATATAAATGTTAAACAAATTTTAATGTATGATTGGTTCTCCATTAAATGATTAAACTTTGACAAATTCCCTTTATTTTATTTTTTAGAAGTATTTTAATTTATAATAGGTATATATATAGTGGTAGTCCAAGGTTATACTATCAAGTAACATTAAAAATCACTCACTGTCCTTTGGTTTATAATTATTTTTTCTTAGCTTAGATTAAGAAATATGAAATGTGAATAAATGTATTATTTTTTAGATAAAATAAAAATAACATGAATTAAAATAAATGTTTACTCAGAAAAAATGATTAAAATAATTGTCTTAACCCCTAAGTAATATTATATGTGTTCCATTATTATAGGCTTTTAGTTTATTATTTTCATTTCACTTGACTAATTGGTAACATTCATTGAATAATTTTTTTTGTATGACTAATAAACCATAATTGAATTCATGAAACTTTCTACAAACCATGTTTTACCTTCTAAATAATGATTAGGTTTTGATAATTCAATGGAGAGAACAATTACACCTTCCAAACATTTGGATCATGTATACAATTAGACTATTAAGTCACCCAGTTCTACATTATATTTGATAAACCATGTGAGCTAGGGAGAGATAATTTTATAAAGGGTTTAGTGAAGACATTAATTTTATGGGTAATTCGATAAACACCTCACCAAACCAATTACACCTTTAATGTTCCTTAAAAAAGGTTTATGAATATATTATTGAATTTAATTAAAGGTTCCCTGTTAGATATGTAATCTCCCACTTTGATCAAACCGCAGGAAAAATATTCTAAACATGTATATTTGAGTTCATATAGGTATAAAAATATGAAACTAACATCTTTTGAGAAAATAATGAACTGAAAATACTGTAAAAGCTACAAAAATAGGTGGATAATACAATTCCCTAATAATAACCACTTTAAAACACATTATCCTATGGATTTTACATTTATACTAATATATAGATTCTATCTGTGAATTAGAATTTTCACCCAATTATATTTACATACATAATTATTCTAGAATCTTCCCATGGCATCGTGTGTATTCTCCAATCATCCCATGATGTATTTTTAATCCTTCATTTTTATGAGAGGAACATGTAATGTATTTTTCAATATTTTATGATTCGAATAAACCAAAATTATAATATTATTATTTTTTGGTTGGGAGTCTATTCCTATAATCCAACTATAATATAGATCGTCATAATGTTTAGGTTTATCCTCATATATCATACTCTTAACAAATAGAAAGTGCAAAATATTTTCATGATGGTTAATATAGAACAAACAAATCCCTTGAATTTGAGTGATTAATGACTTGTATTTTGTTATTAATCATTATGTGCTAAAATATATGGATATCATATGTGATGATATAGTTTAAAAAAATTATCTACAATTTTATTATTTATAGAATTAAAAAAATATAGGATTTAATATATCATAACCATGCATATCCTTTTTTGGTTTATTTACTTCATAAGATATGTTATTGTTTATTTTTAAAACATCCTTACTATTTTCATGTCATATATATGAAATTATATCATTTTCCTCAATACAATTTTGTGGAATTGAATCTTCGTCCCCCATAACAGATCTTGATAACATGATTGTAATATAATATTAAATAAATTGGTGATCCCCTCAGAGTTTACAAATTGTCTAAATGATAAACCCTACTATGGTATATTTTTTGGAATTCATGATGTTTCTCCATTTATCTCCAACATAATTCATAGTTTATCATTCCACATAAAAATTCAAGGAGATTCATTACTGTTGCATTATTTTTTCCTTTACGACACATGGTATACACTACACAATTCTATTTATCATTCCTCCATATATTACAATGTGGTATCTCACTTTTAAGAACAATACACCTACTTCTTCATTATTTTTTACTCTACATGAACCAATATAAAGTTCTTTTTGGAATTCTGATACGATCTCATTTAGATTCATTGATGGGTACATCCTTATTAAAACTAAATTCCACCCAAATTATACCTACATTTTTATTTAAAATTCATGTTTATAGTAAATTGTATATCTCTAATATGACTCTCTATTATAACTTCATCACTTTGTATCATATGTCATTCTTGTAAATTTTAATTTTATTATTCCCCAAAATACAATAAAACAAATTATTTTCATATTAAAAAATCAAGATTTTTTATTCAATTTACCTATAATAGAAGCTCCTTTTATCATTGTAGAAACTGTACTCCAAATTTAGGAAATCAAATCATTAAAGCTTTTATCAATGTACAGGTAAATGGAAACTTACTATCACTACCTACATTTTTTGTTCCTTCAAAAAATGTAATCATTTTCATATTATTGATAATAATTAATGAAATAGTAAATAATTCGTCAATATAGAAATTAAATGAAATTATTTTGTTCTTTTATGCTGAATTAAATGTAGGTGCTTTTGTGTGATTGTATTTTACATGGTGGGTCAATTCAGTTGAACATGTATTTTGAATGGAGCTATTGTCAATTATAATTTTATTTGATATCAGATGTTATAATATTATTTGGAATGGATCATGATTTTATACAAACAATATATTTTTAGGATGTTCATATATGAAATTATTAGACATCGATATGGCCCTTAATGATTGAGAATCTCATTTATCTATGTTCAGGCATACGTTTTTTTATGTTTCTAGCTAAAAGATCATGATCCATAATTTTGATGTGATTTGTAAATAGTAATTTTGTGAAGGTATATGATATTTAATCATGAATTTTGATGAGATAATTTTGAATAAATTAACAAAAAATGTCAGATGGTTTGTCCAATATTACGATATCATTATCCACCCAGTATTTGGTTTTTTCTATGAGTTGTAAATATGCATCAAACATAATGTGGGATCCCTATCATAGATAATGATTCATGTAAATAATATTATTAAGAAAACTTACAATAAAAATATACCAATTTGACTATATATTATTTAATATTTCAATCCAAACTAATGAGTCATTGATTAAAAATTTCCCTTATTATTAAATATGAATGAATCAATTTTAACTAAACAACATATTTTATAATTTTCATATATCCAAATTATTCTCAAATTACCTACCAATATAAAAAAACACAACAATTAATGTTCATCAATAACATATTAATAATAATGACAATTATAACATTAAAAACAAATACTGAGTAAATTTTATATTTTTTTATAAGATTATCCTAACTAATAAAAATTTGAAATTTTTTGATAAATTATAAAAATTATGGGAATATTTATAATTTATTTTATTAACTATAAATCCAAATAATTTTTTAATCACAAACATATCTCATATAATCATTCAGTAAATAACAACATTATCCTATTACATAATTCTATGAAGTTAAGAATATATAAATATCCCTTATGTTTGGTTATATATCACTATCCATTTGATTAATCAATACAATAAAATCATTATTTATTATATTATATCCAAGGATGATATGTCTATCTAATCAGTAGAATCACCATCGTTATGTTGAGCTTAGTTCATACCATCTCAAATGATATATGTGTAGCGTTATACTAATTCACATGTCCCACAAGTTAAAGATTAATACAAAATATACTCATAATGTTTTAGATATAAAACCAAAATCCATGTAATTGTATTAAAAAAATAAATACTATCATTTCCCACCCTTCTCCCTCTCTCAACCCATTCCGCATCAAATGGCATCCCTTCATTATTAAGTTTATGTTCTTAGTTCTCTAATATTACAACTCTTGAATGTCAATGAAATATCTTATAGGGCATAGTTATAGTATATTAAGAATCAATACCAATGGAAACAAAATATCATATACTTGTCACTCAATAAAATATCATCTTAGCCGTGTTCATATAACACATTGTATCTACCAAATTTTATCATATCGAAATGCAGTTATGTCATTAGACTATTTTATAATTGTCACACTTCACTCATACTTCATCCCATATCCCACACAATAACGAAACTTGTCCCACTGTTATACTTGGTCATCCACTCCAATTATCTAGACCATTTATTCACTACTATATACCCAATAGGAGCAGGTAAACATTATGTCATAAAAATTATCAAATATTGTAAGCACTATCTAAATACAAAGAGACAATATTCTAGTAAAAAATAATATTTTATAAATAATAGCTTTTATATTTAGAAAATTTTAGGTTAGTTTTGAAATCAATATATAAAATAATTATAGTTTTATTTCTGTAGATTTTTCTAAAATAATTGATCTTTAGGTGAATAGTTAAAATTATAATTTTTTACTAAAACCATAGAGTTTATGTATATACCTGCAATATATGTATAACTTAAATATATATGAAATGTTTTACATGATAAAATATGTATTTAAGGGTGGAAAATATAAATTTTAAAATACAATTACATATTCATAATTGATATTTTTATCAATTTATAAACTTATGTAATATTTTCAAAAATTAGAACCAATTTTTAATCATTTATTTTTATTAAATAATATTTTGGTATGATTTGGTTTTAATTTTTTAATGATATTTAAATTTTATCTAAACGAATATATATTATTATAACCTATCATCTTGATAAATTTATCCTATAATTAAATTGGTTGAAAAATAATACACTTTTTCTTAAAATACTTTTTTCACGCTTTACAAGCACTAAAGTTAAAATGATTTTTCCTACATATATAAATATTATTTTATAAAATTGATCTCATGATTATAATAAATATATCCAAAATATTTAATATGTCCTTTATTATTTTTATCGATTAAATATATAAAAGTCAAGTAAAAATTTATTACCATGGTAAAAAACCAATATGGTAAAATTGAAAATATTCGAGTAAATGGATTCAAACCTATCCAAAACATGTGGTAGAATAAATTTTATTGTATTTTAGAAATTATATCTCTTTATTTTTCATTATTATTTTATTTTAGCCTATTTACCCTAGAATATTGTCACGACATCATTGAAAAAATGGGTATTCCTAAAATTTCCACTTTAAACACTTATAAAGGGTACCAATTCAACAACATCAAGTCTTACAAATTTCGTTGAATTTTATAATAAATATTAACAATTATTATCTAAATATAATTCCACCTCATGTTTATAAGGCTATGTTCAATATTTTATAGCATAAGGACTTTATTTAGTATGAGATTTCTAAAATAAATATTACGTTATCGACATCTGTGATTTCATAATCTTTGGAATTTTATTCTTAATCATCATCTTGAAATTATTTTTCTATACGACATAATGTATAGTAAAAAATATTGTTAATATGATTTATTTTCATTATATAAATGGATAAAACAATATTAAATCATTTTCCTTTACTACGTAAAACAAAACTACCCCAATGGTGTATATGTGCAAACTAAATAAACCATGAAATAATGTCGATTTTTTATATACATAACCTATTAAGGTTGGTGAAAAGTGTGTAATTAATGAATTAATATCTCTAATTTTTAAAAATTATTGTTATGAAATAAAATTTTATCATATATTTTTATTACATCCCATTTATTTAGAAAAGGAAATCTTAATCCGGAAAATGTGAAGACTATAACCTTTATGAATGTTTAATTTAATTTATCTTCCACACCCTTGAAAAATGGTCCAAATATTGAATTTAATGAATTTAAATGAAATTTATGACATGTCTAATTCTATTTAAACATTATATTAACATTATATTAAAACATTTCATTACTTGTTAAATCATGACAGCATGCTCTCAAATTGGTTTATTTTACAACCATCTAAAAAATTATCATAATATTAATTTTATGATTAATTATAGAAAATTATATAATTATGATTTCAAGTAATAATAATGTAGTGGATTTTATTAATTATTCCAAAGAGGTTTAATTTATATTTCATTTATATTTAACAAATCTATTAATAAATTACTAACCAATCATTAAACAAATTGAAACTAGTTCTTCACAATTTTCATTTTCATAACCCAAAACTATATGATGACTTAAATAATAATTGGATATGATGACTAATTTAAACACCCTAATTTTAGTATCATCCATTATCCCTGAATGATGAAATTTTATCCAATAATAATGAATCTAATCTTTCATTGTGATAAACATGTAAATCAAATAATGAATGTTTATTATGACCCAGATACAGAAATAAACAATAATTTAGAAATATATTATAATAAAGGCTTATAAGAAAGGTGGATCAAAGTTTATTTACATTAATATTTCTATATATTATGTTATTAAAAGAGTTATTTTGATTATATTTTAGATTGAATAACATTAGTCGAAGTTAAATAGGAAGTTAATATTTTTTGCATCATAATTTTCATTTTTCATCAAATGATTGGTATTGATCAGTTGTTTAATTAGTGAGGGGAATAATTAAAAATTTATTTATTTTTATCATTTTACATATGAATTTAAATTTATTAACAGGACTATATCATTATTCATGTATAATATTCATTTGATTCAAGAGTTACCATAAATTGGATAAAACATAGTATCTTCTATAGTGGCATCAGAAGGTTTTGTAAAAGTAAAATTGTGTTGTTTTTTAGATTTTAATAAATTTTTTGTGTATATAAAGTGGATCAAGATATGGAATAGATGATCCTCGGAGTAAACTCCCTAAAAAATAGTAGTTCAGTATCATTTAAATTCATACTCAGTGCATGATGATTTCTCCTATGATTAGCTAGACACCTTTTTGGGATATGTTTTTGATAATTCTTATTCGATTATAAACCATAATGAGGAATTTAAAATATATTATTATTTTATCTTACCCTAAAATATTATTAAACATTTATGTAATCTTCTATTGATAAGTAAAATGTTTGAAATAACCCTTCACCAATACCATATCTTTATTTATTTGATAATGATACTTTACAATGCACTATGAATGTTCATATGGTTGGATATTAACTGACTAGTCCACATTAATCCATTGAAAATAGAAATTTTGAAAATCCACATATGTAATACTAATATATGGATAACTATTTATTCGTATACCGGGTTTATCAATGAGGTTCCATAGGGAATATCAAGAAATATGTTGTTTGTCCATCCACCTTATTTCTTAAGATGGGTTATAATCATGTTATCCCTTTTAATAACATGTGGGAGGGTATTGAAATTATAAATTATAGTATTCTAATATTGATTTTAATGATGAAAATATGATTTGGAATGAAATTTTTAACCATATATTTCATATAGTGAATGAAATTAAATTAAATTAGTTGTGTGTTGGGTTTGGGATTATGTTCCCCCTCTAAGATTCAATTGATCCAATAGGAAAAAATTATTGAATGTTTGGTTTATTCTTAACCATTACAAATACTATATTGTTATTTCATACATAATGGTATGTTTGATGTCTTAGATGGGACCCTGATTACAAGAATTATTTCATGGTTGCATTTATGATTATAAAGGTTTAAATAATGGACATTATGAATTCCATCACCATGAATTCAGTTAATTTTTACCATGTGATTATTTTAATTTCTTTGATATCCATTGATTTTTTTCAAGCTCATGATATTTATTAACTAGGATTTTTGTTTTTTACACATACATCCATAATCTGTATTCCTATATAATAACTGTAGTTAGACATCTAAATTTTATAATCATTTGATCTCACCCCATATTTTGTTTCCAAACCTATGGTAAAAATAGTAGTACTATTAATAAATTTGTGATACAAAAAAAGTAATAATAAGGTTTCAATGAGTATTTATGCTATATTTTGATGTTAAAATTCTATTATGGATTCATGTATGAATCATTTCTCACAATACTTCTAAATTTCATTGTCCCTTGTGATGTGATAAAATGAATTTATTTCCAATGTAATAAATCGTCATATATCTTATGTTCATAGAGATGGTGTGTTATATTTTGTATCATGAAATGTATAACAAGATCTATTGTACTATATATTAGTTGGATATAGTTATCAAAATAATTATTATAATCCCTTAGTATTCCAAATAATTTTTAATAGAATTAGTATTTTTGTGGGTAAATATTCATAATTTTAATTGATAATTATTTATATTCTTTAATTTAACAATGGTGGATAATGGGAGGATGGGAATTAATATCAAAAAAATTAATCAATATAGGCATTTCCTTCCAGAGAAAGTTAAAATGGATAGAATGGGAATTGAGAATATTGCAACAATATTTGGGAAGTTGACTCATGATATGAATAATAAATTTTTCTTTTGAAGAAACTCATTAATCCACAACAAAGAGAAATAATTCAGAACTGATTCATATTATAAGAGACTCCATCATTAAATGGGAAAACTAATTAATTAGTAGCTGAAAATGGACCATTTCTCCATGAATATGTTTTTCACCATGGGGAGTAAATAAATTGAGAATTTTATAATGTGAGTTTATCATCTATAGGGATATACTGATCAATGGTGGTTATTGATTCAATATACTATGGAGGTGGTGGATATATAAATCATGGAAAAAAATACCTTAATGGAATTATTCATTAGGAAATAATTCCTTCAAGTATAATGACATGACATAGAATAGGAACTTCTTAATTTAAAGTATAATGAAGAGGAGATTCTTTCTATGTATGTGGAAAAATTAACATTATGTTATATGAATTTTATGGATAATGTACATAAAATATAAATTTAGATCTACCATTTCATTGATGGGATTAATCTGATCATCAAAAGGTAAGTAGTCACTAAAATGGTCACAACATACATTAATATAGTATAAACATTCATCAAGATGGAATAGAATTCTACAAAGAAATACATTATCAATGTAACTCATGATATAAAGAAGATGACTATGCACCATGGATAAATAAATATTGGCATGATGAAAAAGGGAATGATATGATATCTAATAGGTGATAATTAATTAATAAGACACTCTGTCACTTTTATAAATGGAATAATATTTTTTAATTTGTATGTAAATAAGTGTCCTTGGGGTCATGAATGAATGATAAATATGAAATATTTTAATATCCAATGCTTTGACTATAAATAGATTATCTATCACGTGAACTAATTAAAGAATAATCAAGTTAATATTCATTATAATATTATTAAGGTTAATTTAAAATCTAATGAAATTATGACAACTAAAATCAAAATTACTAATGATGTGGTACCTAGTATGTTGATCATAAAATAAAAGATAACTATTGATTTAATCCATTTTTGGATCATTGAACTTATTTATATCCTTCTTATTTTATAATAATATTAAAATATAAATTAACACCAATATAAATGATTTTTTAATCATGAAACTCTTTGGATGTATTAAGGTACTGAGGGTATGACATTAGGTCCCAATTATATTTAATTTACACACACTACTTGTAAAAATGATTATCATACCTATGGTTAACAATGAAGATTAATTTATATGGATTGGGTTTTGATATATAATGAAAATATTTATTTTTAAGGGAATGAAGATTATGATTTATAAATGGGGATTTGAGATCGTTTTATTTAGAGGTGGTGGAACATGATCGGAATAACATATGGTTCCACCATTAGTAGCCCACAATAATTTAATACATTGGGAAGAAAAAATAGTGAATCCTAGAGTTGGTGAGGGTAAATATATAATTGTTAATGTACCAATTTTTCATTATTACATTTTTTTGTATCCAAAATAATTATCTATTAACATTCTGTGTGTGAAGAATAGTTTTTTCTTTGAACTCATACTAGAGAAAAACCAATATCTATGTGTCCCAAAAGAATAGACCCAATGGAATTAGTTGAGATGGAGAAATAATAAGTGTATTTTTGTGATAAGTTATTCAACCAACTTTTTAACTCACCTTCAGTTTACTTTATTCCCATTATTACGAATATTGAATGGTCTATGAGGTTATGCATCAATTATAGGGAGATAAATTCTATTATTTTAAAGAATATGTTTTATATCCCATGCATTGATTACGACTTTGATAAACATAGGGGGACTCAATATTTTTTATGGATCAACCTTCACATAATTTCTCACTAATTAATGGTAAAAAAAATGATATATCAATGCCATCACTTTGTATGAGGTGCAAACATTATTTACAGTGATTACCTTTGGATTGAACAATGTAGATGTGGTTTTTATAAATTTGATGAAAATGTATTCAAGGATTATCTTAATGGTTTCATATTGGTATTATTTGATGATGTATTAATATAATCTAAATGATAAGAAGAGTATGATAATAAATTAAAAATAATTATAGAAATATTAAGTGAAATGGAAACCTATGGTAAATTTAGTAAATGTGTTTTTTGGTTCTATGATGATTTTCTTTCATAGCCATATAAACTGTATGGATATAATATTTGATGATCCTTAAAAGATGAATTAATTAAATGTGGGTAACATGATACAGAATGTAATTTATAAACATAGATTACTTGGATTATCATGTTACTATTTATGATTTGTTCCTAATTTGGAATGATTATCCAACCAAATTAATAAAATTGACACATAAAGGGGTAAAATTGAAATTCTCATAGGAATATAAGGAATTTTTTGAGGAGTTGAAGAAAATATTAATAAATGTACAACTATTTCATCTACCATTTGGAATGTAAAGTTTTTTTTATTTAGTAAAACATTAAATAAAGGACCGGTTTGCGTCTATATGTATACTTTTAGAGTGGTCACTTATGCATCACGCAAACTGAAGATCCATGAACATAAATATCCAACCACTTTTCATGGAATGAAAATTTTATATTTTAATTGAAGTTATCCGGGAACTATATCTATTGAGGTAAACCAGACATTTCATACGAATATATTGCATCATTTTACCATAATATACAATACATCTCATAATAAAACAATTTCATATTCCAAAAAGTTTTTGAGTATTTAGATATTTGATATATAGTCATATTATTTCATGAAAGAACAATAAAATCACCCAAAAAATATTATTACATAGTACACTCCTTTGACTTACCCTACCTAAAATTATTAGTCATATCTTGGGGATATGAATCAAAAGAAACGGTCAGCATATATGCTTATATAAGGAAAAAATAAGAGTAATCAATCCAAAGATCATAAATGAGTATAAGACAATCATAAGGGAAATGGAAAATAATTATAATATATAACAATAATATCAAATCATTGCAATATAAATAATCATAAATCATGGAATATTCCTTTTTTCATAACAAAAGGAATAACTCATATGTGTTTGGATTCATCAATAATCGTTCATGTTCAATGAGAACATATCATAAGCATAAGAAATATGTATTTGGAATTTATATAAGAATAGAAAATAATTTCTTTAGTATAGGATAAATTCCATGGATATCATATTATATTGTGTTAACATTGAATCCATTCATTTCCTTACTCTATATTAACTCACGTCACTATTTTAGTGGAGATATTTCTTTATTGAACCTTGTTCCCTCATTATTATAGTACTAATTAAATTATGAGATATCTATCTTAATTCAATGCATTAGAGGATAGATCATTTTAGGACCAGTAATGAAATAATTAAATCCATTCATTTTTGTGCCATAAGATCATATTGAATTCTTTTTATCATCTTATATATCTACCTATATAAAAACATCTTTATAAACATTTCATCATATCATAAACCATGAAAAAGAAAAAAAATTCATAAATGTTTCATCATTACATAATTAACATGTTGTAAAGAATCGAGATTCATAAAATAATCATTAAATTAGTGCCATCATTAGCCATCCAAATAATTTAAGATGATGGTATCAAAATATTATATCCCCAATGAAGAATAAAAATCCATAAATTATATTGACATTATAATAAAAATAAAAATAAAATACAATTCAATAATTTCTGCGAAAATAAGAGAATATATCCATTTTTTAAAAACATTTTTTCTTAAAAATTCATAGAATATGGGTAAAATTATTTTATTTTGAATTACCTAGTAATAATATATTGTAATATTAAAATTAAATAATTTTCATGATGTTGGGAACATCCATTAATTCTATATAAATTAAAAGAAAACAATCCATTTACACTTCTGTAAAAAGTCAAAAATGAATTGTTTGGAAAATAATCATAAAGATTACATTTCATAAATTTAAATATAAAATTTATTTGTGTGAAAATAAATATTTTTAAATAAGTATTATTTTAGGATGGAACTTTCATATAATAATAGAAGAAAAAATTTCATTGAACAAAGAGGAAATAATGTCAAATATTTATTAGAAACATTTTCATGATAACTATAAGTACCAAGGCGAGGAAAGATGTAAATATACATAGAAACCACAAAAATATATAAATGGTTTGAAAATATATTCATTTTAATGGCTATGAACTACATAATTTATTTCAGTTGAAACTTTACATATAAAATCCTAAAATGAAATGAGAATTTAACATAAACACATAGCTAGAGTTCATCCTTTCTTCATACACTTTCAAATATAATGTATAATAAATATAGAATATATATATATTCTAGAACTATATTAGTTCTTATATAAACATCTTCCATACCCTTTTAATTTCTATTATTCATTTTATTTATAATTTATTTTTCAAAATGAACATCCAGTGGAAATGTAATCTTATTTCAATGAATGTTTTTTAATTGTTCTAGAAATTTTACCATTCTTATGATTTGATTAAATCTATAATAGTAACAATGAAATAATATTATATTTATTCATCATATAAAAATGTATAATTAATAAAATAGTGTTGATGAAAAACAGATCAAATTGTTGTGTGGAGGTGGTGGTGAACACCAACTCATGAGTGAGGTAATTTTGTTAGTAAATGTTAATGAAATAATATATGTATTATATTATTAGTAAAAAATATTAATTATGTAATAATTATAATTGATAAAAAACAATTCATCATAATAACCTATTATAATTTATGGTGATGTTAAATGATCATTGTCACTACAAAGAGGCATTAGTCCACATATACACAAGAGAGATAATTTCATTTCCAATTAGCTGGAATGGATGGTGAAAATAGTTGATACTTTATAAATAAAATAGTAACTATATTTAATAAAAAATAATTAATTATTTTATAATGGATATAATATATTTATAATAGGTATAATATTAAATAAAATTAATCGTAGTAAGTTATGTGTTATACCTCTTTATAGATAAATCTTCATTAACTTTCACCTTAATCCATGACATGATGTAATTAAGATGAATCTAAGAGATATAGTAAATTTATAGGGATCTCAAGAAAGTATTAATGAATTTATTTTCTATGATATATGTGTTAGGATGTCTGACTATGTGATGATAGGTGGTATCCTTTTGAAATAGAGGGAGAGGACACCATTGGAATTTTTCAAAAGACCAAAATATTATAATTTCATTAACAAGGAATGTGGCTTAAAAATTATTATCATTCAAATACATCAATTATATTTTCGAAATACCAATATTAAAAAAAATTAACGAAATGAATTTTGATATTTTAAACGTTATCTCTTAGGTTAACCACATTGTAAATCCATTTTAACATTAATTATGGTAACACATTTATATCATTTTTACTATTCAATATTCCAAAAAATCATGTTGAACATATTAAATTATATTAACAATGATGATTCATAATATGGGAACCATTTTATAAGATTCAATTAATAATGTTTGAGTAACTAATTTGAAAATAAGTATGAAAAAACCCATTTTTAGTAAAAATGCATTTCGAAACATAACATTAGGTTTACCATCATTCCATTACATGTAAAAATTATTAGATGAATGTTAATATATTATATTTAACATTTTATATACATATCTCACTAAAATAATTCATTGATATAGATCAATTTAATATATTAAGATAAAATCACATTGTGGTCATGAAATAATTTTCTTAAAAAACATATCTTCTTACATTATTGGGATTTAAATTTCATTTCCAACTAATTGATACCCTATGAATTTATTTTATAAATTTTATAAATTTAATTTTTCATTATTGTTTTAGTACATTCCAGGAACTCCATTCTAATGGATTGTGGATAAATATCACATTAAATAATAATATTTTAATTGTATATTACAAGTTTTTTAAAAATAAATGTTTTGTGTAAAGAATTCCACCATCGACATCAAGTTCATTTGTTGATATAAATATAATAACTTCATATGGTATTCTATTCTCCAACCCTTATAATATATTTCCCTTGATGTTCCATCACTCCGATATGACCAAATAGGTATACTTATGTGCAATCTAATCTTTAGGTTCCCACATACCATCATCAAATATATGTTTTTTACAAAAAAAAAAATTTACATGGGGAGTGGTCTTGTTCCGAAATATTTTCTATACTCGATCCAAATATTCACCAGTAATTAATTATAAGAGTGATCATACTACATTGTAGTGAAAATTGAATTTAGTTCATGTTCTGGAACATATATGTACTTAATCAATAAATATTCATAGAACACATAATGATCTTGAGAGTTATTCGATGAAAGATCCAAGTAATCAGAATCAGTCCTCATAATACTACTAATTTATAAGTGAATGAAACATATAGGGCTAAATTTTACATTAATTTAGAGTCTCATAACCTTATTTCTTGGATATTCTCCTAGAAATATCTTCTCATTGAGATTGAATTATAGATCTCAGCATTGAATGTAAACATAACATTTTTATTGACTCTAATATTCCTTGATTTTTTATTGAAAATCCCTAACCATCTCTATAATTTCCACATATATCATAGTAATTTATGTCTTTAAATTTTTAAATTCATCCTAGTACATTTTTTGGAGTTGAAATTCATGCCTGGGATAGGTTGATGGTGACCACATCCATTTGGGATGTAAATCGAAGCCAAAGGTCCAAAATATCATCATTGGAGTCTTCCAAGAAAAGCTTTTGTGTGAAGCCCCTATCCATCACAATCATGTAATGCACTGATGGATACCTCGATGATAAACAAGAGGGTATTTTGATGAATCCCTCTACGATCTAAATCAAAATGGTAGATGAATCACTCTATGAGTCGGATGGGTTCTCTCTAATTCATAGATCCCAATACTCATTGCAGCATTCCTCCATGTATAATGAAGCCCATTTCCATTAAATATCTAACTCACCCCCTCACATAATAATTTTTAATCTGACCGTTGACCTTCTTAGCTCTCATATTTTGAGTCCACTTTTACTCCATGAACCCTAGAAAAAAATTAGTCATCCGTGGTATTTTAGAATCATGAGACCCGCTTCCCCATGTTCCAATTTTACCCTATATGTGGAAGGGATTTTGATCATGAAATTCATCGCATGTCAAAAATTATTATGTCTTTTTGGGGTACTTCTGGCTTCAAAAATCATTAATCCTTCACCAATAACCCCTTTTATGACACAAGCCTCCATACCATGGAAGTTTTACCCTGCTTTAAGGTGCCCCAATATTTTCAAAACACATGACCTTCAAGAAGCACATGATATCATTATAGCACCACTTAGTGAGACCCCTTGAACCATGAGACCATCTTCTTTAGGGACCTCCAGTATTGTGTGTATTGACTTATTGATTTATCATTTGGTTTCCTTTGTTTCATACCCTACCTTTCTCTTTTCATCATTGTTACGATAATAGATTTTTCTTTTCAGTAAAAGTAGGCTAATTTAGATCCCACGAGTAACCATTCCTCAACCCCATTAAGACCTGATAATGATAGTTACTTCCTTCCCATTAGGGTTGATAGTCACAAGTTATGTAAGCCTATTGGGTGGGGAGTGAGTTCCCCGCATCCACACTGTAGTATGTTAAACTAACTTACCCTATCATCCTCAGCACAAGATGTGAAACTATGGGCTCACCCATTGAACAACACATGGTGTGGTCTTCCACATGCATACATTATAACCACTTTTCTCTAAGAGATATATATCTTCCACGCCCTACTGTAATAGAATGATTTCCTCCTATCATGGATTGTGTTCTTCTACATGCCTCCCTCCAAGAGTATGTCCCAATCTCCATCCCTCTAGGATGAATACCACATGTAAACAGTCCACAATATTGTCGTCACACCTCTTGCGACATGATCGTCAGGTCGACTGCTACCTCTTATATCTCATACCAATCATGAGTCATGTGGGCATTGTGTTTTTATTAGAAATCATAAAATCATCTTTGGGCCACTATCCATGTGTATGCCTCATCCTAATCAAGTCCAGAATATGATTTTTTGATCCTTCTATTATAAACAGGAAATGTAGCAAGCCTCAATGAGGTTATGTCCTGTCCACATCCTCCTTCGGATGCCTTTTATGAATATTCCCCAACCACATGCTTGGTCCACCTAATTTGTTTTATGCTCCAACAACCCCATCCATAACTCTATGGACATTGATTACAAGTCACTAAGATTCATAGGAAGCATCTCTGTAGTTCAACCCTCTAAATGACACCAATACCCTTATCCTTATGGGGGCACATACATCGGCCTCCTTTATGGTTATAAGCCCCTGTATTTGGGTCCACCTCCATAGGTGTTGTGATCCAGCTTATTTATGTCAGGTCACTCACCTCACAAGATGTTTAACTATATATTTTATCACACATGATGTTAAACTATATCATTTATCCCTTGTGATGTTAATCTGTATCCTTAGATAAATCGTTCTGCATAATGTTAAAATATATCTTTCTTCATGCACAATGTTGAACTATATCAATCATCCCACATGATATAAAATTTTCTATCTCATCCCACATGATGTTAAACTATATTCCCCATCAAAACTACTTAGGTTTTTATCTCTTTAGTGTATTCTTGAAGTAACCTATAGGTTCTACCCCGACCAATGGCCCACTTTGGTTATCCCATTATTGGATGTGACCTCCTGATGTGGAATTTAACATTTTTAGGAAATAACTCCTAGGTCCACCTCTATGAAGTGTTATGATCCACCCTCTAGGCTCTTATAACAATGATTAATCCCCAACATGTATTCATGATTCTATCCATGTGTATGGCCTAATTCTATACCCCTCTTCTAGAAATGTGTGAATGTAGTTTACTTTATTATAAACAGGGTATCTTGGAAGCCTTCCCAAGGTTCAATCCCATCATCCATTTCCATCCACATATTTTTCCTATGTCATTTTTTACTGGGAGGATATTTCTCTATCCAAGAGGTTCAAATTCTATCAAGTCCCTATGTATTCATTCTATTATCATAGATCACCTATTTTAGTGTCCCATATCCCCACTAATCATTGTGGTCCTTGATTCCCAGTAACATGGATATTTAGGAAGCCTTCTTGAGGTTCAATCCCCTCACCCCAACACTTCATCCATTCAATACATTCGTACAATCCTTCCTCAATTCATCCTGATTTTACTAAGGAAACCACATCCTAGTTGAATCATGTCACTTCATCGGCATCATCACTTCCTCTAGAAGCATTCAAGAAGATAACCACATGTAATACCTACACAATCCACTTAGGATTGATCCTCTTGTTGTGTACCCTCATGATGTGACATATTCCCTTTCAATGACACACCACCATGTGTATTCTCTTTTTTTTTGGTGTTTTGATCCATCCACCTCATAATCCATTCAGGTGATCTCTTATTAGACTACACCTTCGGAATATTACTTCAATAGTTTCCAGATCAATCCATTTTTCATCTTTGAATGACATTAAACTCAAGGAATACCCCATGTTAAACATTGGATTTCTGAGGAAAACCTTTGAATCTACGCCTTATGTGTTCATTTCCACAAGATGTTAAACATGCAACACACCCCTAGTTAAACATGTGATGAATGAGGAAAACCTAAAAATCTATTCCATAGTAATTTTTCACTGCAAGACATTAAACTCACTACCTACCATGTGCTAGACATTGGATGTATGAGGAAAACCTTGAAACTTATTCTTTAGGCATTTCTATCAAATAGATGGTAAACTCACAACTATACTTGGGTAAAATATGGGATACATGAGAAAAATTATGAAAGAAATTCTAGTGGCATAAAATGTCGAACAATCTAAGGGTGATACCTGAGGTTACGCACCCTTGAGAAGCCCTGTTTTGAGAATGAATACATGTCCTCCAATGTTACAGTGTACAAACATTCCAAATGATGCCCAACATGACTTATCCACTCACCAAATATTTCTACCCTATCTAGACCCATTGGAATTTCATGGAAAAAGTAGTGTGATTAACTGTTGACAACAATGTGATGGCACTATGAGATAGGTTCTTGAACTTTGTCATAACATTTGGGGCAGACCTTGACTAGGAAATGAGTATTAGGGAGAAATAAACATATGGAAGAACCGAAATTCCATCATCTCATTCCGGTCAAGGAGAAAAAATAATTGGAATCATAATGAATGTAACCCTTCGTCAGAACAAAGGAATGCATGTTACATGTCTTCCCATCATGTGAACCATAAATTTTCATAGAGGCAGCACACCTCGATGAATGAATGTCAAAAGGGTCAGAAATAGAAATGTTGAACCCATCATGAATGAGTTCCCCTTTATCAATAAATATTTTATATACTGTTCATTTTGGAAAAGATTTTACATAGATGTCATGTCAAACCCAAAACAGAAATAGTGAACCCAACATTAATATATTCTCCTATACATGGGAATTTGTTTCACTTGATACATCAGTAGATGCACATTTCATAGATCAAGCAACCCATAGTTGGGCCCCACAAATCAAATAGTGGGTCTAGCATGAAACTTGCCAGAATTTGGTGTAGTAATTTACTCGGTGTTATAGTCTATGTCATTGTTAGTGTGGATCTTTATCTCGAATCATGGAAGATTGGATGAAGTTGTGGAACTAATCATATCTTTTCCTGATATCCATATTGATAGTTGAACCTCCCTTCTTTCAGGGACTTATTGTACATGAAACCAACCAACCCAGCCCATAGATGCAGAGGAAGGAGGAAGGATAATGTGAAAAACAAGACCAATTCCACCACTACTGCATCATCCAAGACTATGAATACTAGGTTCTTGTTACCCATTCCACCAGTCTCACCCTTATAGAATATTAAAATAAGGGTTATCGTTGCTCTCGTACATCATAATGAGCTAAAAGGGGTCTTCCCCGCACAGGATGTGGCCCACCAAGACCTCAAGGGTTTAGTTTCTTTCCATATATGCTACTCCAACGGGTTGTGTAATGAAATTCTACTGCCCACTCCAAAATGAACTATTTCAGGAGCCTCTCTCTAAAATGATCTTTTGACACAATCTGTTGTGGTTAGGAAGAAGGAGATTCTATAGTCATCCTAGCTTTGACTACTTTCAATGATGCACAGAGGAGGGATCCCATGAGTCCTCATCATCACCATCAATAACTAGTCCCTCATGATGAGGAACATGTAATTTATAACCCTACCTCAGGGGCCCATTCTAACTCACCAGATGTCTACATCGGGCTTAGGTTTAGGAGAATGATTGTGAAGGGGAATCATCTTTAGCAACTCATATTGCATATGCCACCACCGAACAATAATATCAGTAACTAGTAACTATAGTAGAGGTGTTGTTCAGTAACCATTTTGGATGAATCCCTTAATGGACTCATGGGTGTTTTTGGATGACTCTTTCATCTGGTGGCATCAGGGTGGGATTGAGCCCTCTACCACCTAATGGGGATGTTTTGTTGACTCTATAATTCGATGGAGCCTGCTTGGGATTAGGGCATCACCGTCCTCATGGGTGTGTTGTGTGGACTTGATCATCTGGTGGTGTCCCTAACACCCATTATGAACTCTGTAATGATGAATCATAGCATGGAGTTCCTCCCCATGTAGTCACCATCCATATTGGACTTCCTCACCAATCACAAAACCAACATGGATTTCCAACCCATCTTCTATGCGTAACATAGAACAGAGGTACTCCCCACTTCATCCTAGATCAATATGAAGTCCCCAAACATGATATCACTAGTCGACATGATGGTCCAATGTGGATCCATTTTGTCCTTAAGATGATTGTACCCATGCCTTAAATCCACAAATAAGAGGTCTTTCCATCTTTATCAGCAAACAATGTGGAGTTCATCCCCAAATCCCCAATGACTACAGTATAGTTCCTCTCTACTATGCCAATGGAGTTCCAAGTGATGGTCCTCCACATACTACCTTAAACCAAAGTGGAGGTTCTCCCCACTCCATCCATAAACTGAGAATATGTTATCTCTACTCCATAGACAATCATTATGGAGGTCATCCTCATGTATTGTTCAATATACTATGAGGTTCCCCTGACACATCTGCTCACCAAAGTGAACATACCCTCTTCCTTTTCATCAATCAATAGTGTGAAGGTCCTCCTCATATCGATAAATATCCCCAATCAGGTGAACCATCCAATAGAAGAATGATTAACTATCGCCACTAAAGGAACAACTCTAGGAATCACCAAATTTCATTTGATCCCCATTCACATATCTTATTTCAATGATAAATGAGATCAAATGATTGTTCCCTCCAACCAAAGTTCTAAATCATTATATGTGGTAAGATCCAGGTGGTTAAATATTGTAATCATGGAAGGTTAAATCCACTGAATCCTTAATTCCTTCCACAAATATATGTAGTTGGATGAAAATTTGGCTCCCTTCCAAGATCTCATTATGCAGAAATCTCGGTCATCATAGGTTACATGCTCTACCTCATCACGTGATCATAATGAATGTTTTGGGTTATGATAAACAATGAGTATACAGAGAACCTATAGGTTACTACTACTTCTGTCGCACATGATATTTTGGATCATATCCCATACTACAAGGTTGTGGTAATGTGGCCTGAACCAACACCAAGAGATGATACAACATGTGATGATCATTCATCCCATTCATTAGTCTCTTCATCAGTCAATTCACCACTTCAATGTCCATGTGTCAATTATGTTTCCAAATTCTCATACATTATTGACCAGGGACAAGGTAATCTAGGAACCAAGACCAGCTTATGAGTAGGAAATCTTGTGGGATAAACTCTTTGCTGATCATATATCAGAAATATTCTTTCCAAATGCTACCTTGGAATTTGACATCCTAGAGTACCTCTATGCGGATGATATTTTGTTCTTTCACTATACCATCTAGGTGATGCATGTTTTCCACTATTTTCATCTACTTTTCTACTAAATGATCCATGAACACTTTGATTAAATAAACCAAAAGTGTTGTATGGTTCAGTTGGAATCACTTCAAGTGGTTCAAAATCAAGGGTCAGTCGGTTATCACAGGATCCATGAATTCTAATGCATTCAGTGATTTACAGTGCTCCAGAGAATCATTGAAGAAGTGTCCCCACATGTGATGGTCGGTGGTTTGGGGTAGAGCATGACATTACAATTCATTCCCATCAATGATTAACCATATTTAATTGGTGACATTAAATACACTATAGGTGTTTTCATAGTGATTATGACTCTTTTCAGACTTCTCGGGGATAGAGAGATCGGTGTCACAGAAGATGATGAGGATCATCCAATTGGTGTAGCAAAGTTTTTTATGGACCCACCAAGTGTCATCACTATTCATCATAGGAAGAATGTCATCCTAGAAGATCCATCAACATCACTACATGTTCGTTTGAATCCCAACAATGGTAAGAGAATTATTTTACCCACAGATCCACTTAATTTCATGAATACATTAGAGGATAATCAAGAAAAGGAACTATGCGACTACAAATTGTCGATTATAATTAGATAATCAGTGAGTTCCACACTGAAAAAGAACTATGATTATGGTAATCCCCACTAGGATTATGCTTCTCTATTATCTTGTCTCAGGAAGACATAGATCCTTTCTAGCCGGTTTCCATTACTCGAGCACAGTGATCCCGAATATCTAAATATAAAATATGTGGTTGTATAGGGTAAATGGGCATGGATTGTGTTAGTAGATCCACCAAAGCAGTGTGAGACTCTCACTCAATATCTAGATCATTCTATTATGCTATCCACTCTACAATCCAAATTGCAACATGTCCCACAAGATTCCAAACCTACTTAACATGTTGATCAGTCAGTCGATTCCCCATTGGTCTGGAATCATTATCCCAATAAGAACCCCTATCATGATGAATTGGCTGCCCAAATTTCCCACCTTGATGCACTAGAAATAGGGTTGTTATAAATCCCACCCAATGGTGAGTCGTATTCTGCCCGGGAGAATGAAATATGAGAACCTATAGAATTTAGGAATCTAACATTTTCACCCTTCAATGGGATGGTTGATCAAAAACAGCACCTTTATGACATTATTTCCTTGTTTGGACCCATGTTGTGTACCCTAGAGCAGTAGGATTCCCCAAAGAACCAATACTTTATTTAGACATTAGAACAAACTGTGTTTCTCTCGTAGAATCAGTAACCCATTAGGTCCATCACCAGGTGGGAGAAAATTCGTTGGTGGATTCATTACAAGTTCATTTCCACCACACCGAGGAAAATTATTTTTGACCTATTCAATTTCAGGAAATGAATAGATGAGTGTGCCATAGAATTTTTTCCCTAGTGGAATGGAATCATGTAATCTCTAGTAATGCCAAAAACATTTGATTATCTCTTTACAATGTGTGTGGGAATTGTTATAACTTAATTGGTTCCGAATATCATTAAATAGAATTTCCCAAGAGGATTCTATTATTTTTTCAGAGTGTCACAATGCCATGAGGAAGCCTTGCATTTAGCTTGAAAGGCACGTCATTTGTTGTCTCCAGTCCCTTGCCAAAATTTCTTCCGAGGTACACATTATTGCAGTAGTCTAGGTGGGGCCCCTGAACCACAATATTTGATGTGGATATAACCACACTAAGAACCACCCCATAAGGGTATAAACAGAACAAGTTCTACCTCATCACCCCTTTAATCTGAAGGCATATCCTCAATAGTCACTCCCTCCTAAATGGGAGAAAGTTGTTCTGGATCCTCATCCACTGCCACCTACCCGTCAGAATCTACCTCTCAGGGATCCTTCTATAGAAAATAAAAACCATATAAATTCCTTCGTAGAGGATATGATTACTAGTTATTTTTTAATATCTCTAGGTCAAGGTGTCTTGAATATTGACAACTGTAGAAAGAGTGAGGATGTTGGAATTACTGATCGACCCAACTAATGTTCTTAACAAAGGTTACATGGGAATACCATCCTGAAATACTACATATTCAAGGATTGGCTTCATGATTATACAGATGAATATTCAATTTGGATGGGTGAACTACCGACATAGTTTACACACATCTCTTCTAAGTTTGATTGTGATGATGATGTATTTAGTGAATATATAAAGGTATCCAACCGCATGAACGAGAATTATGATGACTTATTATCTAAAAAATAATTTTCTCAAATCTATGGTGCCATCCTTGATCATATTTCCAATCCCGAATCCCCAAATGATGTTCAACCTCATATAGTTAGTGCTTCTATATCCACCTATAATCTTCAAGAATCGAATGAACTGGTGGAGTAAGGGAAAACAGGGTTACCCAACGATACGAAAGTTATCTATCACCCATATAGACTTCTTTCCACCAGAGATGAGAATCCCCCCAAGAGATCACCTATTTATAGGGGACTCTTATAAAGATGACCAAAGTTATGCATCAATTAAAATAATTGAATTGGTGGGTCCTTATATGGTTCCATAAAATGATGATTATCACGAAATCACTCCAAATGACCCCAGTGATGCCATCTATGGAAAGGATATGGATATAAAATCTGCCAATACACTCGGTACAGTTCTTCAATCTAGGTCATGCATACCTTTTATACTAGAAAAAATACATTTCATAGACCTCAACATTATTCACTACCATGTATTCTACCAACTGTAATTGTTCTTCTCAACAATTTATAGTTTTTGTGATTGTATCATTATTGTTCAAGTTTTAGTAGGGCTTTAGTCAGCTAACAGTCAACCAGTGGTGAATCTTGATAGTTTATTTTGATCAGCAGAACATTGGTAACATCAAATGAAACCTAGTGAATCTTCCACAAGTTCTTATGAAAAAACATCAAATAGAACAACCCCACAAGTAGGAATGTTCCCATGACATTAAAGTACAATGTTTTGAAGCACCTTTCTTACATTATTACAAATATATTGATTTTATAAGTTATTCTTATGTTAATTTTTATGAATTAAATCTCATTTATAAGACTTTTAATGCCCCCTATATGTCATAAAAGAGGTTGTAGCATCTGAATTCTTCCATGAGGAAGAATTCGTGTTGTCAGAATGCCATGATTTCATCTATTTTACTATAGAAAAAGAAAAATACCACATGTAGGGGATCATCATCATACTATACCTCATTGGATAATTCAATATAATGAAGATCCTTCATTACCTCATTAACACATGTACTGGGATTAACCTCATTTCTATCAGGATGCTCTGTAGGTTGTAACTCATGGAAAAATATCTGAGTCCTTCTGACATGATGATTTAGGATTATGATAAGAATAATCAGAGACCGTTGGTTCAAATCAACTTGAATACCTTGTTTGGTGGTTTTCTAGAGGAAATATGATTTAAGGCTGTCTCACAAGACATAGCCTAAAACTATTTGATGGGTATTTCATGGTTCAATCTACCAGTAGAAGTCCCATCATCATATCACCATCTCATCAAGTACTCTATTTATGATCAAGAAAGCTTTTTCCACAATGATACTTCTCCATTCATATTTTTTAATCCAATTACATGGATTTCATTTACTATAAGTGTTATGAAAATGTTCTCAGACCATTGTGCTTGAGAAAACCACTATCATGTCAAACCCATTGGATGATTTGGATGAAGCATCCTTCATTCCATTTCACTGATTGGAGGCCACAATGACACAATGCCAGAATTTGGGAATTTCTTTTTTCATTAATGAGAGTGATGGGTTTTATGTCACTCAACTCATCGACCATCGAAATATTACTAAATTTTTACACATGGGTTAGACTCGGGTGATACTAAGAAATTCCTACTACTTTAACATACAGAGATGTTTTCCCCATGGTTAAAGTTCTATCATTCTTGTTTGTTTCCATGAGTTGGGAAAGTTTATCATGATTCTTCCACCCACCATTGAATTTACACCATCAATAATGTACCCATTGTTCAAAGGAGTGGTAGGATTTGGTCAGCATCATTCATCACCACGGTTTCACAAGCATTAGAAGCTTCTATTGAGGATACTATACCTGCCTATGTGGAAACAATTGATCCACCAAATCTAGTTGGCCCAGGTGATCCACCTTCGTCCACCAATTCCCCTACTAATGAAGAAGATGATTATTTGGATAACACACTTCCCACATTCGATGATGGTGTCTTTATAACCTTTGATGATTTGGTAGAGGAGAATATTGGCACTTGGAAAAATCAAAAACCAATATTGATCAATGCGTCCATGCCTGTAGAGGAAAAAAGATATACGTGTACTTCATGATATATCAGAGTGATGTTTTTCCCAGATTTATGATGGGATTCAAAGATTAGACTAGTAGGTGATCATCCACTTAATTAGTATCCTTAAGGTCAATGTGGGACCAAGCCGCCTTATAAGAAGATGCATCTATCTCCAGGTTCCATGGTTGAGGCTAAATATTATATGATAATTGAAGAATAAATTTTTAAGGATGTTCAGTACCCTAGATGGCTAGACAAAATTTTTCTCGTTGGGAAGAAGAGTTAACAGATTATAGTCTCAATCG
Source organism: Viscum album (assembly GCA_963277665.1). Lineage (NCBI taxonomy): Eukaryota > Viridiplantae > Streptophyta > Magnoliopsida > Santalales > Viscaceae > Viscum > Viscum album. Next base: position 1,096,819,623 of record OY728145.1, on the reverse strand, counting down.
ACTTTTGGGATCTGAGTCATCAATGTTCATAGGATGAATTTCCCCTTTCTATAATAGAAATGTTGATCGATTCTATGTTCTGATTTCAAGATATCTATTTTAGGAATGGGTATTCAAGATACAATCATATATGTATGGTTCTTACAGATGAGAGATCTATAGCCTTCAGGGCACCGCAAGGTACTTTCTACTGTCGATTGATGCCTTCCAGCTTGAAAAATGTTGGAAAAACCTATCTACATTTTGTACAATGAATCTTCAACATGATTCATGGGAATATAATGGAATATCACAAGGAAATATTTTTTAACAACTCCGGCTAGATTAAAGAACATTTTATAGATCTTGAGAATGTTTTCTGTTTCCTTTACTCCTAGTTCTTGAAAACAAACCCCTTATTTTCTACCTTCAACATCACCACTATAAAGTTCCATAGTTTATCCATCCAAAAAAGAGGCATCAAAATAAACCTAGAGATGGTAAAATACATTATCCTAATTCCCCCTCCAATCAACCACCCATACCTTTGAGTACCTCAAGGACACTTATCCTAAATATGAAAATTCATTTTGAATATGGTTTGCAAGTGTAAGATTTTTTCAGTGTAATAAAGAAGGTTGTTCTCTGTTAGTTGGATGAAGATTGTCAGTATACATTTATAGAAAGTAATCAGTAAATTATAAATCCTCTAATGATGATTCAACATGCCTCTGAGATGTCATTTGACATTTATATGACAAACCTAGAATTATCCATCGGCACCCTACTTTCCTTGAAATACAATGAAGAGACAAATAATAATTGTTACTATCTCAGTCACATGCTCCTACAAATAGAATACATATATGATAACTTCTAGAAGAGTTTCCTCACACTGGTATTCTTAGTGAATATATTGAAACATTATTTAAATCACCCAATATAGATGTTGTCCCATGTGGATCCACTAAATTACATTTTGAACCATCCATTCTTGACTTGTAGGTAAGCACACTAGGTAGTGACTATTCTACAATTTAACATCATATTTTTTATTCATAATTCCATCAAGGGGAAATAAATGTTATATTTACTGGACACTCATCTATCAAATAAGGATATTGCTTTTGAGGTTGATTTCATTGAAGGGGATATCCTCTTAGTGAACCAGGTTGTGGTGTGCTGGCAGATGAACATTGAGGACTCGTTGCGAAGTCCAAAACACATAACTCCAAATGATCCTAGGATCCATAGTATGGGTTTGGGAAACATCTTCATCTCCCCGACATAGTTTGTACTTTATTATTCACTCTTTCAATCCGAGGGAGGCACCAAGTATTTGATTGAGTTTCGGGCTTTCATTACTAGTTTCAAAGTGAACCATAAGATTGACGTTCCCTAATTGCATGTGAAAGGGACTCAGTGGTTGTTATCAAGAAGTTCAAAGGAGAATACATCATTAGAAATCTAGATTTTTTACCATTGTTAATGCGATCTCTCCAATTAATGACCTAGTTACCTTCCATATCAGTGGTCACTCATGTCTCTCATTCATATAATATTTTATATGTTTCTATTTATATCCTAGAATACTCTATTTCATTGCCTTATTATGATAATTTATTTATCCCTATGGATAACCAAAGAATCATGTCTCTTGGAAGATCATATGACGATGAAATGAAGCATGTAAGCCACTATTCCATTGTTCCTTCCACATCATGTCCTATGGATCCCCACATAGTTGAAGAAGAATCCTATTGGAAAGGGACTTTCATTGATTATCTCTAGTGTGATAGTATCCCCTCAAACAAAGCTGGACGTGATGGAATTTTCTATGATCCTTGCTGTTCACCCTCAAGAGTGGTCACATATTTGAGAAGACCCTCTAAAAACATGGATTTGAATGAATTCACCCATGTCTCATCCATGGAGATGAGATTATTTAGGATGTTTAAGAAATGTATGTTAGGTTATTTGGTTCTCATTAGGAAAGGATGAATCTTTCTCACAAGATTCATAATATGTTCATCTTTTGGAACACCATGGTCCATGACCACATTGAGTTTTCCAAGATGTTCCATACATGTCAGATCCATGATAATTTTGTTCCTTGAAAATTGAATCCACTTCAAAATAAAATTTAATCTTGTACTTTTTTGTTTTGGGAACTCGATGCCATGGGGTCGTAACCACTATCAACAACTTGACCAGGCATGTTCATTCTCACAGAAAAAATTTCTCTTCCATGAATTTGGATGAAATACTCCAAAAATGATTCTACGCCCGATCAATCATTTATGTTCTAAGCTCCAATAACATATAATGATTTGGAGTTCCTCATGTTATTATCAATGAAAACAACACTAATTTTTGGGTTGCGGAGTTGAATAGGGTTTTCTATATATGTGACATCTGATCCAACCACACTTCTCGCTGTCATGCCTAAAATATCGGATAATATTTAAGTATTCTACAGGACCCTATAATACATTATGTAGAATATGGTAGCCATAAACAATAGATGTTTTCTAAAAAATATCATCAATGCTTTCTAGGATTATCGGATGACAAATCACAATTCCATCCAGTTTACACCATATTCCCATGTGTATGAAACTGAGGGGGAGAGTTATCACTATCCCTTTAAATGAGTTAGAAAATAAAAAATTTATGTTTGAGGTATGGAACTAAGGTAGTCCTACCCATAGAGATTCAGTTTCCATCCCATCGAATAGATTTTTATGATCATAAGATGTTAGATAGGACAGTATAGATTTTTCATACTATGAGTGAAGCTATATATGGGAAAATGCTTCAAGCATTGTATAATTTTGAGGTGTCCATTAATAAGATTGCTCGATCATTGAACAAGAATGTTTATCTCCGCTCATTTCTCCATGGTGATATGGTCTTTGCTCTCCGAACACAGATTATTCATTGTAGAAAGAAAGAAAATTTGGAACCTAAATTTTAGAGACTTTATTTCATTAAATTGGTATACCCAAGTAGTGAACACTCTTTAGTCCCCATAGATAGTGACTGAATTACTCCTCCTACTAATTCAATGTTTCTCATGTAGTATGTCGCATGACCACATCTTCATGCATGATGTAAAATTTTACCCCACGTCCTGCATGAAATTAAAATATTCCCCACATATGACATGAAAACAAATCTTTTATATGTCTTGAATGATTTTAAACAACATAGAATACTGAAGAACTAATTCTGGAAGGATTACTAACCTCATGGTATACATAGTAATGTCTAGACCCTTTGTCATTAACCCAGTCAAAAAAACTTGTTTATTAGGTCTGAATTCATGGAACATAAAATAATAACTGTATCATTATTTATTACATTAAACATATATATGGTTGTCATGATGTTAAAAAATCCCCCTTCATCCCACATTATTTTAATGAATGGCCTGAATTGTACATCCTTAAACTACGAACTCATAATATCTTGGTCGTATGATGAAAAATTTCTCTTCTCTATAGTGATCACTCTAGTGTGGACACACCCTAAAGAACTGGTTATCTTTCATGCACTATTCTCGAACTATTTGAGGCTTGATTCCTACCCTCATATGATACATATTGATTCACGTGTTATAACCCTTGGGTCCAACAAAAAAATCACCTAACATTTGACCCCTTGGCATCGGTTGTAGTCCAGTCATCATTACTTTAAATTGTGTACATGTTCTCCTTTATTATGTGTGGTGTGGTTTGTATTTCCATGTTCCGCATTCAGGTTGTGTTGGTTACCCTACCACACTGTTTATGACCATTTTTAGAACAATCCTTTTATCCAAACTCTACTACCTTAAACTATGAGAAATGGACCATACTCTACGACCTTAAGTTGTGATCTCTATGTGTTAACCATGACTTTAAAATGCCCCATTCATCCATAATGGAATTAAATGGTATATTTCATCCCTCATGATTTTAATCATCCATATATATAATATTTTTTTAATGCCCCTCTCATCACACAAGACATTAAACTATTGCTTCACCCGTGCTGCATCATGAAATAATATGTAACCACTGGGTTTCCTCGTCTGAGAGTACATCATCTATGGAATTGGTCATCTACCAGGAAACCTACAAGAAATAATTGAGGCATGATTCCTTCCCTCATATAATTTATACTGATGACCAAACATTTCAATCATTGGGTCTAACCATAATTTTTCAAATCTGAGGCCCCTTGCCCTTTCCAAATTAATATGATTCCCCTTGGAATGTGTTGATCATGTTTGGTCTTCAAGGACATCATTCACATTAGGTAATAAAAATCATGGTGCATGTGATTCACTAGGTATAGATCCACCACTTTTCATGTATGGGTCATACCTGCACTATAGGGTCTTTCATGAACTATCTAAGGCTTCAATTATTCCATCCATGGATAGTTAGTGAATACATGGTTTTAATCCTTGGGCCTATCCACAATCCCATTGGCCCTAGTATATTACAAACATCATGACTATAAATTATTTCAAATTTCTCTTTCAATATTCATGGCATTGTTTACGACTCCATGGCCCTCATTCACAACAGTTTTCATATTCCTCTACACCCCACATACCTATTTAATGATCACCTTATTTTTAGTATTAATTCACCAAATTTAAACAAATAATTTTATTAACCAATGCATATGACCTTAATATAGGCCCAAGGGTCCTAATTTGATGACATTAATGAAGAACTCTCTGCATCCTGACTGTTTGATGTTAAAAAACATCTCCACGTGATTTTATAGTTTGAGAAAACCCCCTCTATCGAATCAATTAATTTACTGTGCCAATGCTGAGAATAATCCCAAGACCCTCATCCTTATGAAAGGGTTCGAATCCCTCTATCTGATATGCCCCAATCAATGTGCTTAGATTCATTTTGGTGTATAACGTATAATGTTGGGATACATATGGACATTCTTTTAGTCCATCTCCATTCTTCATGCATCACTTTATTTGGTTCCCCATCATCATCCACATCTGAAGGGACACCTTAGCATCATACTATTATGCCATTATAGATCACATATTGTCTTGTTAAAAAGCTGTAGAAAACACTAGAAAACATTTTATGTTGGGTTAATTGTCTCAAATGCGATCATTAGTCAACCCTCATGTTTTTGTCTCTATCTCAGGTAACATGATGTGTTTATTTTGTGTCAAATTCAGTCAATAGTTACCCTCCAATGTCACAGCATCTTCTTCTTTTTCCAAATTTAAGGCACCATGATTCACATTTCCCATGTCCATGTGTCTTGTTGGAACTCCAACAACAACGAATTCAACATTTTGTGCTCCATTGATGGTTGGTCGTTGTTTTTGATGATTTTACCAGGGTGCGTGCGTCTGTCTCATTTGGGGATGAGGGGAATGGTTTTTTTTGCCCTGCATTTTCCCTTTCCAAAGGTGGGCAGCATCCGCTCCTTATTCAACGACGTTTGCTCCTTGATCGAAATGGGATGATGGGATGTCAGATCTTCCTTTCGCGGATTCCTCCTTGGAACTCGTCACCTATTCTGGGTCTCCCATATAGATTTAATATGTTGTTCTTAAAACTCTTCTTGGACACATATATTCATGGACAATTGTTAATTACACTGCTTCTATCAGGACATTCCAAGAGGTCCGGTTAGGGCAGCAACCTTCGGTCAGGGGAGTAGTCACGTTGGGCATCACTGGTATGTCTGGACACTAGGGAATTGGCGTGTCTATCTTCTATCCCTTATTCAAGGGATTCTTGAGGGCGTGGAAGCCTGAGTCATCCCACATAAAACATTGGGAATCATATTCCATGGGCATGTATCTGAGGTTTTCCTCAACTTCCCATGTTTAACAGAGGGTGTACTGCAAATTTAACATCTACCGGAGACAGATCAGACTGATCAGAACACTAAATAGAGTAGATCAGATGGAGGAACCCCATGTAGGGAACCCCATGTAGGGAACACCGATATTGGGGACCATATGTTGGTGGATTCCCTAATTCTATTATATGGAATAACTAATGGGGCGTAATGATACCACTGGGATGTGGTGTCCTTGATAATAATCAATATGGGTGATGGAGCGTTTGAATGATATGGGTGGTGAATGGGATGGAACCGTCAGGAGGAGGATGATGGTTTTTGGAATGATTCTCTATGAGGATTCATATGTATCCTCGCGGCAGGGAATCAAAGTCAACATAGTTCATCTGATGGAAGCTTACTACCTATTGGGGTTCTTAACGAATTACCTCTAGATGAGATCGCAAAGGCTTTCCGTTTTATAAGGTGTCAATGGATTACCACTTCATGATAGAGGTCACAATAGCTTACCGCTGAATGAGGTGTCAACGGATTACCACTGAAAGGATGTCCACAGTTTAAAGTTATGCAAGATGGGAGAATACCAATGTAAAGGGGGACCTAGGGTCCAATGGTTTTTGGGCTTGAGCTTCAGATATGCTTCATACATACCTTGCCTTAGAAAGGATCAAAGACCACATAGTTCGGGTTAGTGTATGGGGCTTACAATCTAGGTTGCCCAGATGTCAGTGAACTGACGTAATGATGGTCAGAACTACCAATGGGTGTTGTGCTTGAACTTCAGGGAGGCTTCCTACGTAACTTGACTTGGCAAGGATCAATGACTTCATAGTTCATGTAGTGTCGGCGAACTGATTTGAAAGTGGACCTGGGGTCCCATGGGTGGTAGTCTTTAACCTCGTAGAGGCTTTCTACGTACCCTACCTTTGCAGGTATCAAAGACCACGTAGTTTAGGAAGGTAAAGGGCCTGTTGAACCGACGTGAAGGGTTGTCGGAACAATTGGGTGTTAGGCTTGAACCTCATGGAAGCTTCCTATGTACCCTGCCTTGGCAAGGATCAATGTACTCATAGTTCATAAGGGGTGGATACAGTTTAACATCATGCGGGACAGGGGTGAACTGACATAAAGGAGGTCGGAACAACCGGAGTGGTGGGCTTCAACTTCGTGAAGGCTTCCTACGTACCCTGCCTTAGCAAGGATCAAAGTCCACGTAGTTCAGGTTGCTGTGGGTCATACACTCTAGGCTTCCCATGGATAATTTCATGGTTGGTGCTCACTCTAAACCCACGTGAGTCATGCTCGGTGTGAGAAATAAGAGATAGCAAAAAACTGACAATCATGTCATGCATCCATGGGAAGTGTAGTGGGGCTTACGAATAGTTACCAGCCCATAGAGGTTGAGACTTACTCTAGGAGGGAGGACCGATGGATACTAAGCACAACGAGAGAGGGATTTGGGACAGAATAAAGGAGATGCATTGTTCCCCATCACGCCCTTTGCTGGCCCTGAGACCAAAGAAGAAAAAAGGATCAGGGATTCTCCCACCTACAAGAAATCTAGGGGCTTACACCGAGATGGTTTCCATTTCCCCACGAAAAAATGCCACTCCCATAAAGAAGACGTCATCCCATGTGGGTACAAGTGGGTGTGTAGAATGTCCCTGGTGGGTGAACTCTACGTGCAAGGCATGGGGAAAAGTCATAGTTTAACATCATGTGGTGAGGATGAAGGTTCATGGGATTTTAATGTCCTGCATCTCGGACAAGGTGGGTTTTTTCCACACCCATATGACTTATGTAATTGGTACCCTCTACTCTTTGGTGTAGAGAGGGGACAGGAAAAGCTGTGGTGCGGGGGTGTCCTAGAGCGAACCATCGGGGGGGGGGGGGGTCCATGTTAACGTGGCTATGATAAGAATAAATAGCCTTTAGCGTGCCTATGCGAAAAGAATGAGGTGAAACAACACAATTGGAAGTATCATCCAAGGGACTTTGAAATCATATCATGCAAACATGGAGGGCCAAACGAGAAAAGGAATTTCAAAGAAGAAAGGTTCATAGGCATGGGCCTTGTGAATCTCTGTTGCTCTACATGGTGGAGGGCACTTGAGAAGGGGTGTGCTTCGCGATGTGGGGTGCCTCATCTTGAGCATAGGGCAGAGGTGCATATGGGTGGTGCTTCGTGAAGTGGAAAGGCATTCATGGATCACTGTCTTCTATAGCAAATGTGCATCGCAAATCAAGGTGTCATGAAGCAATGTGCTTCGCGAAGTATAGTGACCCTTCCATACCATGTGAATCATGTGTACATGAAGGGTGTTTCGCGAAGCATAAACGCTCTGTGATGTCCCGGGTCCCCTTAAGGATCCCCTTCTTTCGCATAGGCCCTTAGGCTTCGCATAAGGCATCCCTCTCGGAAGAGGGGATCAAAATGAGACAAAGGGGAGGCACTTTGAATAAAATAAGTACCTCGTACAGCTCATGTTTCGTAGAGTAGAAGGGTACTTTGTGATTCGGGAGCTAGATGTCGAAGGGTTGGATTGTAAGTCTTCTGAACGTGGTGGAGGCCAGTATTTATAGGGGCTAGGCCATGAAAAGTAGTTCTTCCTCAACATAAAGAGGAAGTCGTTTTCTCCACGTCGTATCACGAACATCAAATGCGGTCGCGAAGAATTACCGCCTCCTTACTTCGCGACGTGTCATGAACGTCAAGGGTGGCCGTGGAGCGTTACCGCCTCCTTGATTCATGGAGGGTCGTGAACGTCAAGGGTGGTCACATATTGTTACCGCCTCTTTGCTTTACAGTGGGTCACAAATGTCAAGGGTTGTTGTGGAGCATTATGTCCTCCTTGGTTCGTGGCTGGTCGCGAACGTCAAGGGTGGTCACGAAGCATTACCGCCTATTTGCTTCGTGGTGGGTTGCAAACATCAAGGTTCTTCATTAAGTGTTATCGCCTCCTTGCTTCATGGTGGGTCATGAACTTAAAGGGTGGTCTTAGATATTTACCGCCTCCTTGCTTCGCGGTGGGTTGCTAACGTCAAGGGCGGTCACAGAGCATTACTTGCTCCTTGCTTCGCAGCAGTGCAGTGCAGCCAGTTCTCCGTGAATGGGCTTCATGAGGAAGCCATTGGTTTAGTGTCTTCTTCTCCTCCCCACATTTTGGCATCAACAAATTCCCCACCCCCCTCAGATGTGGATCCATGGAGAAGGTAATGGTCAAAGTTTTAGGGCCAATCACCAAAATCCTTAGTCATTCACGAAGCTACCTTGCGAAGAGGGCTCACCAAGTGGGAAAGTGAATCTCTGGTTGGACGCGCAGCGAACCAGGCTTAGGCCGGGATGTTCCGTGATGCTCCGAGGGTCCCCCATCTATAAATAAGGGACATGAACACTCTTTTCTATCTTTTCCTCTCTGCGATTTTGATCTTTAGCTCTCTCAATTCGCGAAGCTCCGCGTACTTTGTGCCTGCTCTCCATTAATCGTGACTTTGCTCCACATCACACAACAATTTTTTGACTCTGCTTCAGTGCTTTGAGATCTTGCACCTGAAGGCATGGGCATGACACTCCAAATGGGCTATGTGAACTCCTTCTGCAAACTGGCTTCGCGAACGCTCTCCACGAATGAGCTTTGTGAACCAACCCAAAAATCGTCCATGTTCTAAAACCGAATGGCTCACCATGAAGCTGCCGAGAGGGTTCTTGTTGATGTTTCCAAAAGGGATGAGATGGAAAATAGTCCGAGTCTAGGGGAGTTATTCTGTAGCCACTAGAACCATAGTTCATTGGTGAAGCTACTATTAGAGATCCAGAAGAATTACCCAATGTATAAGAGGTTTCCCTTGTATGGATTTAGGTTGATGGATGACGTATTCATCCCTGAAGCAAGAAGGGATGAACCAACTTAGTGGTTTAGGAGCACACCATGACAACACCAATGTTTCAGGGTGTCTTATGGTCATGCTTGAGAGGATTTTACACGTGTGAATGCTAATTGCTTATACAACCATCTGAATAACGTCAATGTTAAGGCGTTACATCCAGAGACATCTACTCCTATGTACCACATGATACTAATGGAATCTTTGAGGAACCTGAGGACGGGGTGGTCCGAGGAATGGGACCAGCACTAGGGCGGAAACATCACAGATGATTGGGCCTGGGCCTACTGGGCAGGCACCTCATGTGAGGAGTTTGGGGGGGAAATGAGGATGGTGGGTTTGTATGAGGCAGTCAGTGACTCTCAATTCCACGTATATCAATTGAAACGGATGATGACAGTGTTGTTAATAAGATGGTCATCAAGGACCAATACCTTCAACTAACATCATGGGGAGGTCGGTATCATCTTGTGAGATGTCCACCGGATCTCAGTGGTCCCGATACAGGGGTCTATTTATGACGAATTCCTCCCTGTCTTGAGTGCGTGGGAGGATCCAGAGAAAATGTTGTGGATGGCGATAGTACTGATGGAGCTTGTGCTCCGGGAGGACAAGGACGTAGTAAGGGATGTCCACTTCAGGCGGTGGTTCAATCAATTCTTAAACATCTTCGAAAACAGGCAGTTTCGGGCGAGGCCTTAGACGTTTCCAAAGGGGGATCAGTGGGGAAATAAATACTCATACAGTAGGCTTTTGAAGGGCATCCAGGGGAAGATGTGGGGATTCCGTGTTAGCACTGAGCAACAGCCAATAGTTAGGCTGGCCGCATTCATCGTGGCTCTGATCTATGGTTGGATCCTTCCAGTGATGGATACCAACATGGGAGTACGCCCAAGCACATTCCTCATGGAGTGCAAATTGGAAATAAGAGGGTGGTTTTACCTGTGAATCCCGATGCTCACCCAACTGTATAAGGGGATGTGGCATATCAGTGAGGGAAAATGGCCGCAGAGGGTATGCGGGCCATTCCACCACCTGTATGGGTGGATAGAAGCACATATCGGTGGGTTTACAAATACCCAAACTTTATCTGTCCTCAAGGATCGAACTTCCGCCCATCATTCCGAAACACTGTCAGGAGCTTTCCAGCCCAGCTGACCGCACTATTGGTTCCAGACCGAGTGTGGAGGGTAGAGGAATTTAATTTACACCTGTTTCTGTTGCTGACGGGGGGATTTACTCATGACGGTCGGGAGACGGAAGAGCACCTAACCTATATCTTGGCCTTTCAAGGTGGAGTTTTGGTGGAGAGGGTAGACCGTGAGCCCCTCTATGAGCCATATACCCCACACAGGTTTCCATGTTAATTCTGGTGCATGCAGCGACTGAACCCACAAGTCTATCTAGAGGTTCACTATGAAGAACACCAGTGTGTGATTAGATAGATGTGGCTCATGTTCACATGGGAATATGGGAAAATGCTGAATGAGTTTCCACTATAGTCCGACGTCCTCGGTCTAGTAAATGAATATGCACAGATCATGGAGGCGGCTTATCCAGGGGAGATGCTGAACCAACCAACCACTTGGGTCGGTGAGGGTGAGCTTTCCCGACCATAGGGTCGGGACCAGAAGGCAGCATGGGCATCCCGTGGTGGTGGGGTTGCCTTGGCGGCGAGGCTTACACCATTTGAGGGTGAGGCAGCATCCATTGATCTTGTAGTGGTTGCAGACCCAGAAGTTCCATCATAACAGAGCCATCCATAGGGGAGGCCGCTGAGAGGATTCGGCAGGATACCTACCCAGGATCTGGGGATGCGACTACTCCATATTGACATGCTGGAGGATGTTGTCTTCCCAGATGCCTGGGACCTCAGGGAAGTCAACAGGAAATTCCTCAGCCCCGCTGAATTGTGGCAGTACATGAACCGTCTCAGGATGGATTTACTGGGGATAGGCCCTATCCGAGCAGGATTTACGGTGCCATAGGTAGAGTCAAAAAGGTTCCTTGTAGAGCTGGAGGACTTTGTGCATTCATGGGGTGGTCCTCATCCTATTATAGATCGAGTCAAGGTGTCGCTCGATCGCACTATAACCCCACAGTTGTCGGCCGCTGATTTGAGGGAATGCTTCCCTCTACCGGATGAATCGAAGAGAGTCCTATTAGGGAGACGATGCCAGGAGAGGGATACCATTGGTGGAGGGAGAAGATGGAGGTCAAGACTCGGTTCTCAAAGAGTTTGTAGAGGCCCTTGAGGTAACAATCTGAAACCCCCTTCTTCGAGACTCACTTTGAGGTCATTCTAGACTCCTTGTTAACATCTGAACCATGCAAAAGGGTCTTATATACTAGACCAGTTCTCGTCCTTCAGTGGATGGAGATGTGGGGCCCTCGTGGTCCACTCCTTCCTCCACATATATTGATGTATCCAGAGGGGCTAAGACACCTGAGGCGACCCCTCTGGAGCTTTCAGATCTTCCAACCATATACGTGGGGCCACGCTTCGGGGTCCCAACCACATCAACACAAGAGCGAGACCAGGGATTCGATCTATGTAAGTCCCCTCCAACAATATTATGACTAACATCCCCTAACCATTTTTACTAATGTCCATATCCCTTTTTGGCGCATACAGTTCTCCAAATGGCATGGGTCACCTTGGTGAGGTTGGTCAGGGCTTCTGGAGGCATCTTCCCTAGGGTAATTCCGGTGGTCGTGGAGGCGGAGGTCCAAACTGACCTCACAGTGGTGCTTCCGATCATTAGTGGGACCGTCAGCAGGGCTAAACCCAAGATCATCGAGGTAGGGTCTAAAGAAAAGGATCGATCAGATAGTCTAGATCCCACCACTCATAACCAAACACCATATGTGGACCTGACTGAAGAGTTCCTGGGGGCGTTCCCCTTGTACGAGCCTGCCAATCATGCCAACTGGTACGAGATGGCCTCTAACGAAGGTTATAGCAAGATAGTCTGTCTCCGATCGTGGAAGATGATCACACGCTTCATCAATGCCACCCCACAAGCACTATGGTTGGTTGAGATGGAAAAACTTCGCTCGTGACTGTGCGAACTGTGGGATGGGGGAGTGGATGCCTAGCATCCTCACATGATCATTTGAGATCTTATGGCAGAAAAGATTCAGGAGTATGATCGCGGCCTCGAAGTGGGTTGGTAGTGGAGGATGGCAGTACACATCAAGAGGCTCTAAGAGGCTGAAGATGAGGTCCAGCGGCTGTAGAATCGGGTGGATGAGCACTTTACCTCCCTCAACGTGCAATCTGAGCTGATATTGTGATTGAAGGCCCAGCTAGTAGAAGATTAAGAGTGACTAAAGCGAGCCTATGAGGATACGACAACTATTCGGGCTAACGTGGAGCGGGACTAGATTGCGGCCAACGAATTGCGCCCTCCCTCTGGCGAGGAGGAGCGGGAGTTGAATAGGTGGTAGAAACTTCTAGACTCCACCAACTAGAGGTCCGCGGAGTTGCTACGCTCTTTTGACGAGGTCAATCCGTCCATGGGGGGATTCGACCCCCGGGTGCTGTAATGATTACAAACCCTCAAACGTACTTTCATTATTGGATTGGTTAATGCCATAGCATGCATGAGTTCCGTTGTTTAAATTTTTTTATTACATCCTCATGATTTTTTCGGAGCGTCCAGTGAACATTCCCTAAGATCACATGGGTCGGGCCCGATGTGAGAAACAAGGGATGACCACCTTATCACCTCATCCAAACGTAGGAGTGCAAACCACACTTTGGGAATCCGGGGTTTGAACAACCAGTCCAGATTTCTGGGAGGAAATGGGAGAGACCTGACTGGAGAATTAAGCTCTCTCAGAAAAGCCGCATTACAGTTTTCTCAATGTGCTCTTGTGCATGAACGGGGTAACAACAGGGATGCTGGAATCAATCCGAACATATGGGAATGGGAGGTGGGAATCACAATACCCAGGAATCAGAACATTGTGGGGGTGGCATGAAAATAAAGAATAAATGTTGGCCGCATTTGAAACATAGTATCCTTATTGTGTTAGCCTAGAGTAGGGATTGAAAATGAGGGCCGACCGCTAACCATGTTCGAAACATGGGTCCTAACTCAAAATGTCATCCATTGGTCTTCTAGAACGTTGGACCTGGACAATAGGCTGGCCATGGGCTAAGCATCCCTATTATTAGGGGGTTCCCTTAGACATGAAAGAGGACGAGGGTCCGAATCAGGGGCACACAAAGATTAGAATGTGGAGTGATGGTTTGTTCGAACAGAATCCAACACTCTCGAAACTCCACCACCATGGTGGAGGCACATTAGATGGGCGCATTAGTATGATCATGGATCATTCGTTCTCTTATACAGGACCTTCTCAGCGAGGGAGTTGTCGCTTCCCAATGTCATCGTGGGGATACCGAACTTGTTCAGGGAAAAGTAGTAGTTTCATGGTTCCCCACATGTGGTTAGGCCAGGGGGCTGAAAATGAGCAGTATGATTTATGATTCCTGGGTTAGGAACCATGGTGAAATTCTTGGGTGACTCTACATATCCCATGAGGATAGGAGTCAATCCATACATAGTATTGTGAGGTGTCGTGCAATTTAACATCTTGTAGAAAGGACATATAGTGGTCTTACTCTATGGTCATAGAGCTCAAACCATGGATGGTAGGAAATGCGGGAGACACATGGTGGAGTAATTATAAAACCCGAATTGAATGGGAACCTAGGGTTCTAACCACTATGTGTTCCTTGGGGAGGTTTTAGGTAGAGGGAATAAAAATTAGAATTATGTTGGGCTCGAGGCAAGGTACTCGGACTTTCCTATGTTCCCTATGAAGATGGGGATCAAGCTGCACATAGTTTTAAGAGGTGGCATGGTAAGGACCTAATTCCATGGATAAAATGGGTGTGCGGGTGTGGCACCCACACCAAAAGAAGATGTATTTGATGTATCTTGTTTGTCTTTTAAGCTGAACGGTTTTTTTTGTGATGCGAAAGGCCTGGGATAGCAAGTCCTGGCATCGCCACAAGAATCAAGATGTATGCAGGCATTGACAAATGGTATGTCATGTTACCAATACCAAACATGGTGTCCCCTTGGGTGAGGACATCACGATACAGTGCCATTTTTCGTTGTGCGACCTGGACGATAATGTCATAGTTTAGGGTCATGTGATGGGACTATGTGTGCACTATAATGTCATGTAGAACATACATAGTAGAGATGAGGCTAATAGCGTAATTTTCATGGAAAATAAAATATACCAAACTTGAATGATGACATAATCCCATAACACACCGTACATGATCCTGCATAAGTCACCTCGAGCCAAGGGGCCAAAATAATGGAAATAGGGTAAGGGGAAGAAGAAACTAGCTCCCAATTAAGATGGAACCAAGAACGAGACGTCTGGGTGTTCCTACGTTTTCCATGATGATGGTAATCAAGCTACATGTAGTTCTAAAAGAGATCCTAGTTTATGGTCTGAGAGCTCGAACCAAGGAGAAGCGGGACTATCCCAAGCAAAGGGGGACCGTAATCTAATCCCTAAGCCTACGTGAGTTGAACTCGGTGTAAGAAACAAGGGCAGATAAGGTATTTTCAATACGTAAGATACATGGAAAGGGGAAATCAGTGGAACCCTGAATGATTGCCTCATCGTAGCTTTCTTCCTCTTAATGTGCAGATGCACACTGAGGAATAGTACCAAGAATTTCAATGTTCTTCTTGGACATGATGAGGTGAAGAAGGATGTGAATCAAGTAACTAACATTTTGACCTTAATGGGGTTGGCGTGATGATGGAGGATGTATGTTGACCGTGTTTGAAACATTGAATCCATACCGCGTTATCCTGAAATGGGGACAAACAAATGAGCGTCTAATGCTAACCTTGTTTTCAATGCGGGACTTGTATTGATTTTTTTTTTTGAAACCCTTGAGGAGGATGGCGCATGATGGTAGGAGAGCCATTGCAGATAGAATCCATACCATTTGGGGGTCCCTTTGGGTGTAAAAGGTGATGCAATCCCTAATGAAGGAGAACATGAAGCTTGAAAAATGGATGAAGGCATCTCTGAGTAGATTCCAACATTCCAGGTATTAAACTAGAGTAACCATTGGCACATTGGTGAATCGCTAAAGAGTACTGAGGGGATCATCTTGAGAGTAGCGGATATGAACAGATGAGGATAGGACCAAGGGATGGAAAACTCTCAGGATAAAGAGGTACATGGTGTGGTTGTTACAAACCCAACGTGAACGAGGATATAATCTCGTACCACAACATATATCCCTTTCATGGAAGAATGCAGGCCAAGGGGCCAAGATGGGGCTTGACCCGAAAATGAGATGCCCGAGCGGTCCTACGTATCCCTTGGGGATGAGAATCAAGCCATGTGTAGTTATAGAATCGCACAAAGGGGTAGGATACCCTAATGAGGGGGGGGGGGGGCGGTGTGGTGAGAAACCCGATGTGAATGAGGACATAATCCCATACCACACCATACATCCCTAAATAGGAACATGGGTCGGGGCCCGAAAAGGCCAAGGGGCCTGAGGATGGGCCTCAGTTGGAAAGGCCCGACCAGTTTGCATTTTGACGACTTGCAGTGAGGATGAAGAGATGAGTAAGATACCCCAAACATGTGAGGGTTAGGACATGGTGAATAACCTGATGTGAATGAGGACATAATCCCCTACCACACCACACACTCCGAGTAAGAAATTGGGCCGAGGCCTGAGAGGGCCAATGGGCCTAAGGCTAGGGCTTGGTCGGAAAGGCCTGACCAATCTGCAGTTTAACGTCTTACAGTGAGGATGAAGGGAGGATAAGGTATCTCATCTAGGTATGTGTATGGCACATCGAGTAACCTGACGTGAACGGGGACATAATCCCATACCACACTGTACCATCACATAAGAGAGAACTTGGTCTGGGGGGGCAGAAAAGGCAAAGGGGCCTAAGGATGGGCCTTATATGGTAAGGTCATATGTCTTCTTATATGGTTACCACCTCATCACATCTCGTAAGCACACGTGATAGGTGACCGGTGTGGGAAACAAGGATCCGGTCTCGACTCTCCCTGTCATATGGGGGTCAAAATGCTGGCTTTTCTTAAAGGGAGTTCATCACTTAGAGATACAATGCGGAAGAATAAACCACACTACACTCAATGTTTGGGATCTATTGGGGTGGCTCTAATGACGCAGGATAGATTTTGATCATGTAAAAAACATAGTGACCCTATAGTGACCTATAATGGGAACAACAAATGAGCATCGACTACTGACCATATTCTCAACACATGACTTGTATCGGCTTTTTTCTCAACATCCTCGAGGGTGTTGGCCTGAAGTGGTAAGAGAGCCCTTAGTAATATAATCCATACCATTTATGGGCCCTTTTAGATGGGAAAGATGATAGATTCTCAATAAAAGGAGTGGGGGAAGCATAGTTGTACCCATTTATGAAAGAGGCGAATGTCTCCAGGGAGCGGGATGTATACCCAGATCGAGATTATCATGACGTGAATTGGGGAAAAATTCTGCATCCCACCATATTTCGTGACCAGAGGGGAATATTATGGCATTTGGGTTGGGCCAACAGAAAAATTTTCTAGGTGTTCCTACGTATCCCATTTGGATGGGAATCAAGACATACATAGTTCTTGATGGCAATGCAGTTTAACATCATGCAGTGAGGACGTGGGAGAATAGAATATCGGGGAGTGGGCACCTGGTGTGACCATTATAATCCTATTTTGAGTGGGGATAAGGAAGCCTACACCATGTCATGAAAAGATCTCTTGAGAGAACTATACCCAGGGGTAAATAGTCAAAGATAAGAACTTATGGGTTGGGCTCAAGACGAAATTCTTGAGCATTCATACGTATCCCATGCGGATGGGAATCAAGCCATACATAGATCTAAGTGTGCAGTTTAATGTCTTGAAGGATGATGTATAGTTTAATTTCATGTAGGACTGGATTGTTTAAGGTCATGATATACCATCATACAGTTTAAGGTCATGCAACACCATCATGCAGTTTAAGGTCACGTGGGACCATCCAGTTTAAGGTCGTGCATGACCAGTAGTATAAGGTCATGTGGGACTGGTAGTTTATGGTTGTGGAGGACATGGATACAGTTTAGGGTCATGGGGGACCATCATGCAGTTTAAGGTCATGCGGGACCATCCAGTTTATGGTAATGTAGGACCAACAGTTTAAGGTCATGTGGGACCAGCAGTTTAAGGTCGTGCAGGACCAGCATGTATTTTAAGGCCATTCAGGACCATCTAGTTTAAGGTCATACAAGACCTACAGTTTAAGCTCATGTGGGACCGGCAGTTTAAGGTCATGTGGGACTAGCGGTTTAAGATTGTTTAGTACTAGCATGCAATTTAGGGTCATGTGGGACCATACAGTGTAATTTCATGTAGGACCAATAGTTTAAGGTCATGTGGGACTTGTAGTTTAAGGTCATACAGGTCTATCATGTAGTTTTAGGGTCATGCGGGACCATCCAGTTTAAGGCCATGTAGGGCCATCCTATTTAAGGTCATGTGAGACTGGAAGATTAAGGTCGTGTAGGACCATTATGCAGTTTAGGGTCTTGTAGGAAAATCATGAAGTTTAAGGACATATTGGACCATCCAATTTAAGGTCACGCAGGACCAACATTTTAAGGTCATGTGGGACCGGTATTTTAAGGTCGTGCTGGACCGGCATGCAGTTTAGGGTCATGCTGGACCATCATACAGTTTAAGGTCATGCAGGAGCATCCAGTTTTAGGTTGTCCCGGACCAGCATTTTGAGGTCATGCAGGACCATCATGTAGTTTATGGTTATGCATGACCATCCAGTTTAAGATCATGAATGACCATTAAGATCAAGAAAAATATTGCTTGAGTAACCTGGCATTGGTCGTAGGAGTTGTACGCTCTCCATCCATGGTCACCAGAGGGTATTCTCTATTTAGGTAAACCTTCTGAATTATGTAAGGTCCTTCTTATTTGGCCTCCAACATGGGTGGTTTCATGCGAGTGATCATTGGCGTCCGTAGGGCCAATACCAAGTCTCCTTACAGGAATGAGAGGAGGTGAACCTTCCAATTGAAGGATCTAGATATCTTGTTCTGGTGTCTTACTAAATTGTGAAGGGCATGAAACCTACTCTCATCAAGTGCATCAAATTCATCCAGACAAATTTCAGCTTCCCTATCTGGTGCATGTTGGTCATAGACCTCTCTACGTAACGAAGGCAACTGGATCTCGATTGGCAGGACGACCTCAGCTCTGTACACCAAAGAATATGGGGTCACCTGGGTTGAATTATGATTCGTCGTCCGATAATCCCATAGGGAATTGAGGAGCTTTTCAAGAAAACTCTTCTTGTTCTGACCAACCATTTTCTGCAAAATGTTAGAGAGGATTTTGTTGAATGCCTCAATCTTCCCATTCGCATGTGCGTGGTAGTGGGAGGTGTGGTTCGAATGGATGTTGAAATTGGCATACAATTTCTTCAGTTCAGCTACTCAAAAGTTGATGTCATTATCAGTGAGGACAGCGTGAGGGACCTCAAACCGGTAGATGATATTTGAACTCACGAAGTCAATGATAGAACGAGCCATCACCTCCTTGAGTGGAACTACTTCTGCCCACTTAAAAAAGAAATTTGTGGCTGTCAGGATGAACCTACAATGTCAAGCTGTCACCAGTGGATATGGTCCCACGACATCGAGTTCCCACACTGCAAACGACCAAGATTACTTGGTAGAGTGGATAGGTTCTAGCGGCTGATGAACGAAGTTAGAATGAATTTGGAACATGTGACACCTCTTGGTGAACTCGATGCAATCATGGATCATGGAGGGCTAGAATTATCCTCTTATCTGGATCTGGTGATATAGCATTGGCCCATGCTAGTAGGAATCATAGGAACAAGCATGAACCTTGTGAATGACCTGATCAATGTCAACTCCTTCAATGAAATGGAAGAGAACACCATCAAACTCGTGTTGTAGAGGTTTTTCTCAAGGCTAGGACCACTCTGGAGGGTAAAATGCAGTGCGCAGTGTCGGATTCGCTCATTATCGGCCCGATTAGCTGAGAGGTTACCATTTTGGATATACTCGACAAAGGGGGATCTCAAATCAGGGATCACTTAATCCACTGCATCTGAGGAACCCTGGGGTCCTAACGTGGAGGATCTTGCGGTAAGACGTCTTACTCGCGGGCCGTCATCATCATCAGGGGTAATTGGATCAATGAATCTCTGATGTAACATGTGTATAATCAGATCATCATGCTCGGGTTCTTCAAGTTATGCAGCCAGGCTAGCTAGGGTATCGGCTTGACCATTCTATGATCGAGGGACATGTGTATCTTCTAGCTGAGACGGAAATTGGGCCATTAGCTAGAGGGTGCACTACAACAACGGTACAAGCTCTAGCTTTATGAAGACTTATCCACCATTGATCTGCTATATGAATAGTTTAGAATTCCATTTCATGTTTAAATGGGGTACATCAATCTCGAGGGCTAGCTCTAGGTGAGTGATAAGAGCTTGATACTCTACTTGATTTTTGGTTCTGCATTCTGACAACAGGGATGAATTCAAAAGAACGTCTTGCATCGAGGTAATAAAGATGACACCCAGACCCACTCTGTTGAGCCTAGGATAATTGAGCCTCCTACTGGTGGGGCTTTAGGAGGCACCGTCGAAGTGTATCTTCCAATATGGGATGGCATGATCTACCGAGAATATTTCCTCGCTGGGAAAATCTGAGTCCAGGGGCTAGTCCATGGGGGTTGGATGGTATCAAGGAAGCCTACCAATGAATGTCCCTTAATATCCTTCTAAGGGAAAACATGATTTCATACTGTTGGAAGATTACTGCCCACCGTGCTAGACGGCCAGTCCGCATGGGGCGGTTCAGAATGTACTTCAACAGGTCTATTCAAGACACCAGCTATACCTCATGGTGCAGCAGGTAATGTCGCAACATCTTCATAGAAAATAGTAGTTCAAGGTAGCTCATATCGATGAGGGAGTATCTGGTCTCTGTATCGATGAGCATGCGCCTGAGGTAGTAGAGGTTGTTCTCTATCCCCTCATTGTCCTTCTGGGTCAGAAGGGCACTCAGAGATCATTCCAGGGCAGACACGTATAAGTTCAGTGGATTTCCGGGGATGGGTGGCATCATGATCTGAGGCTAGAGAATATACTACTTGATTTCCTCGAACATGGTCTGGTACTCTTCATCCCATTCGTAGTTAGAGCCTTTCCTTGTGAGCTGGGAAAAGGGATTACACTAGCAAGGCAGATTCACAATGAATTGGTGTATGTAGGCTAAGTGGTTTTTGAAACCTTGAAGATCCTGAATATTTCTCGGGGGAGGCAATGGATGATGGCCTTGATATTCTCTAGTTCAATATCGAGGCCCCGATACCTTACAAAAAATCCTAGGAACTTCCTAGAGATGACCTCGAAGGCACATTTCAACGGGTTCATCTTCAAGGGCGGGAATGGAGGATGAAGAAAACTTTCTCAAGGTCCTTGAGATGGTCCATCCTCTAGTGGGATTTTACCACAAGATCTTCCACAGAGTATTTGACCACTTTCCCAAGGATTGGCTTAAATATTTGGTGCATGGCCCGCTTATAGGTGGAACCTTCATTCATCAGGCCAAAGGGCATAACCTGGTAATAGAAAGTACCTTGGGGGGCCCTAGAACTGGTGGACCTTTCATCCTCGGGGGACATCCAGATATGATTATATCCAAGGTAACCATTCATCAAGGAGAGGTCTTGGAATCCAGTAGTACCATCGATCAACAATTCTATCACAAGAAGGGGAAAATCATCCTTCAGGCAGTGACTATTGAGATCGCGGAAGTCGATGGAGACTCTGATCTGTCTATTCGTCTTCCTAACTGGAACAATGTTGTATAGTCACTTGGATTGATGGACCTCCTTGACAAAGTTGGCTCTGATGATCTTGTTAACTTCAGCCTCGACCACGGCACCGTGATAAGGGTGCATCTTCCTGGGAGGCTTATTGAACCTGCGATGATTTGTCGAGAGACTGAGGCTATTGATGGCTACCTGAGGATCTAGTCCTGTCATATCATCTTAGCTTCAGGAGAATACACCATGGTGTTTTTTCTAGAAGTCCATGTACTACTTCTACTCTTTGAGGTGCATGGTGGCACTGATCAATGTGGGTATCAGATCTGCCTCGCTACTAAGGTTCCCCTATATCAGTTAATCGACCGGGGAAGAGATGCCTTCTTCCAAGGTGGGGGGAGCATCCTCCAAATCCTCTTAATCAATTGTAGAGGGATCCCCAACATGAGAAGCTTCCTTTGGGTCGGCAGATACTGACGGGAGGATGGTACCATCCTTGCCAGTAGTGGACATCATATTAGGGGATTCACGCGCCGCTGAGACCATAGCGATGAAGGCAGTTGATCTGATCTCATCTGGTCTTCTTCCCAAGTGGCCACACTTGATAATATCAAAGAAATAGTGTCACATTAGCATGATCCGGTTAATCCCAACCTGGTGAAATAAACACGTATGACGTACTATCGTTTCCATGGGGCAGACATCCGGATACCGTATAGGGGTAGGAGCCTCCGATATCACATGATCCTGGATTGTGAAGGAGTACGAGGTGATTTCCCACCATCACTTGTACTTGGGAATATGCTTTCCTCTTATACCAGAGACAACAAATCATTGCCCCATGTCGGAGGTATTGTCCCCCAATCGGTGGATCAGGAAGACTTAGAAGTCATCCAGACCTACTTTGGGGTTAGTTGCGATCATGATAGGTTTGACCTCACATGCATGAATCTTATTATCCATGCTCTTTTAAAATTAGGCATCTATGTAGTGGGATTCACAAGAGGTGAAAGGAGGTGCATAACCTTGGAGTATGCCTACTCGACCATTAAGGGTGTAATTGAGGAACTGGTGATACGATGAGGGGACCACCACGTGCAGTTGGAGTCATGGTCTGCTCATCAATGCATTATATGTGGTGTCCTCAAAGACAACCATTAACTCAGTACTAGAAACTAGGCCACCGAATTGGGTCTCTAAATGGATATTTCCAACCAGGGTCTGCTCTATCCTTTCATATCCCTGGATCCATAAATCAGAGGGATTCAGGTCATCTTCTGATAACCCTGGCTTCCGCAGTGTCCGCTTCGGGATAAGGTTGATCCCGGAGTCAGTTTCAACGAGACAGCGGCGAACCTCCATGTCGTTAAATTGACCAGTGATGTATAGTTGGCAGATGTAACCCTGTTTGGGAGAGCCTTCATCCTTTCTAGAGAACAAAATTATGGACTAACATTCAGCATTCTCAACCACCTCAGCATGAAAGGCTTCTACAGCTGGTTCCTCTGTCTCAAACTGGAGGGGCTTCTGAAAGCCTTAGCAAGGGCCTCACGCATATCTGAGGACAAGTGAAAAGGCCTCAAGGATGGAAAGCCTCACTGGGATGCCAAAAAGGTTCTTGGTGACATCATATTTTTGTGCCACATGCGAACTTCAGATTATAGGAAGCCGCTCTACGATTGGAGGCAGGGCGGGGCCCTACCATCTGAATCAGTGACTGACTAGTGTTGGGCATGTCCTGCTATTCACAAGTCAAACCCCAGAGAGTAGCTATCAGAGGAGGACCGGATGACTGAGATCACCTCGTAGCAAGGCAAGGATGGTCTAGTCCTAGACAAGGTAGCTCTCTAATGACCCAGAGTTTCATTAATGGAAATCCCTCTTGATCTTATTAAATGTCTCTTTATATAAAATGTTTTTATAAAATGTCAAATTCTTTGGTTTTATGTTAACAATTATGACCGTTGCTTTTATAGCCATTGAACATTGATCACATGATTAGTATAAATATACGGCTTTAACAAATCCAATTTACACAGACAATAGAAGCGATGGCCTCATCCAGTAGAATTAATCCTTACGAAGCCCATTTTTTGGATCTTGGAAAAGAGGTGGAATCCTTGGGATTCGCTTTTGACCAAGCCCATGATGAGATTCATCATATCAATCTCAGACGGGACCGTCTACAGGAAAAGTGGATGTTTATAGAGATTACCACTCGAGAAATGTTATCAGAGCCACCCCATGAGTCTGTCACCATCACACACCTTACCCTTAGGTCTTATGCGGCTGTTTTAAGGGGTTATGTAACAAATCTCTAGTACTATGTTCATGTATATTATTTTTCTATATAATAATGAATATACCTCATTGTCATTTTTGATACATTGTAAATAGTTTTTAAAGTACAAATAGTGTTTTGAGTTATTATTTAATTAAGGAATATATTTTATTAAATTAATGGATTTTTGAATTAAATAATAGTTTAATAAAATATTATTATTATTAAATTAATTTTTATTAAATATAAATTATCTTATAGTTTTATGAATGCAATTATAATTTTTATTAAGGTTTGAAAGCCATTTCTGTCAAAACCCGTGAATTTTCGGTAAATGTCAGTTTTTTTAAATTGAAAATTTACATATTTAGAAAATTATTTAGATTAAATAAATGTTATTTCTGGAATCAGGATGTCTAAATTATCCAATGGTGAATTTTTCATAATTTTCTGAGATAGTCAAATTTTTGGGTAAAAATTAAATACCGTTTAAATATATAATGTGTTTTATGACATCATAATGACCCAATTATAACGACCCATACTTTAAATACATTTTTAATACTTCAAAATTGAAGCACACTTATTACAACATATGAAAAACCACAAAGGACCGTATAGGTATAGTGTCTTTAGAAACTGGGAAACATAAACAACTGGTTCATAAATCTTCTACAGTGTCTCCCATTTATTTCATCATATCTAGGGTCCCTTTTAGCATATTCTACTTAATATCCATCTTCCTGACCTGGGGAAAAGAAAACATAAAAGGGTGAGCTCAAATTCTCAGCAAGGGAAAATAAAGGAACTAAAAATCATATCATATCTTTTTGAAAATCATAACCTTCAAAAGAGATCATAATATCTTAACATGGAATAAATCATAGAAGTGAAAATGAGATCCCCATAATCATAACATGAAACTTGAAACTTTGTGTCATGCACACATAATCTTGGAAAATCATTTCTTGTTAGTCATGACTCATTGCCAAGACTATCTTAGTGGACAAAGTCCCTTTCTGAATCGAGTAACCCTCGTTTCAGTCCTGTTTCACTGAACTGGTATAACCTAACGTTCCAGCCCTCTCTATCTCGTGAGATATAAAATCTTTACCCAATGCATTGGAGGGAGATATAGGTCCCACCCATCTTATAATGAATCCTTTCTTATGTGTGCCACATAATCATAAACCATACATCATAGCGTAACCCATGTAATAAAAATGGAATTCTTAAACAACATGACATCATAAAACAATTCATATAAGATAAAGGAATTCATAAAAATATTTCCATCACAACATAATCAAATCCATGTAAAAATAGGGATAAAAACAGAACCCTTTATTATCTTAGATGGAAAATAATTTTGATAAAACACTTGAACTCCATTCTTGAGGAAAATATCATTTCTACTTTAAAATCACTTTTCCTTTCTTAACATGTCATAAAATTATAAACTAAAAGAAGTTGATTAAAAATAAACTTGAAAACTTGTAAAGGAATCTTCATGGAAGTAATGTTTTAAAAATTCATTCATGCCGTATAAGTTAAAAGAAACATTCTTCGTACTTTTGTCGGAAAAGTCAAAAAGTACCTCGTACGAAAAACGACAAAAGATTCCTTTCATATTCTTTACCAAAAACTCACAAAAGGGTAAAATTGGATTTAAACTATTGTA
This sequence comes from Viscum album, assembly GCA_963277665.1. NCBI lineage: Eukaryota > Viridiplantae > Streptophyta > Magnoliopsida > Santalales > Viscaceae > Viscum > Viscum album. The sequence continues at coordinate 1,096,794,043 of OY728145.1, read as the reverse complement.
ATTGGATGGAAACAATATTACATATTGAGGGAACATGGATGTGGATGATAAAATACACCCCAGTAAATGCCAAAGTAAAAACAATCTCGGATAAAAATGAGATTGTGATATTTTCCCTTACCTTAGGTCCGATTTGCTTTGTACGTGTCCGAAGCTCCTGTATGATGGTTTAAATAATGTTATTGACTTATTCCAGAATCATACATATTGATATGATATCATATATGGTCATATTCTTAGCTTCTTGTTTGTAATATTTCATTGTTACTTGTTACTTGGGTCTTTATTGCCTTTTGTTCTTATGCGTGTTTTGCCGAATAAATTCTTATTCTTCTTTTAAGGTTATAGATACCTTATATACATAATGGTATTAGTGTAACATATATCATATTTATTCATTCAATTCATTTATATAATTACTATGTAATGATGATCATGTAGAACGAGTCGCATCACATCGTGGAGACGGTATTCCGTACGTACGCACGAGTGATGATATCATTCCTATGATCGTGGAATTGTATTGGAGTATACATATATTATTTCATTATAAATATTACATTATAATAATCATAAATAGTTACTCATTACACCATTATAACCATCCTTGTATGGTGGTGGTGGAAAATAGATTACACCACGTCGTGGAGACGGTATTCCGTACGTACGCACGTGCGGTGATTTCATTTTTCCGTAGGATGGATAGAAGGTGAATTAGGGTTGTTTCATATTTATAATAACATATCAGTATGTAAGTAATACTGATATTATTACTTTATCATGAAACAACTAGAGGAGAAGAAGTTGAAGAAGAAAGAAATTTGAAAAGATCGGTAACGAATATTACCTCTTCTTTGGAATGCCTCTTTGAATCCTCCACTTAGGGAACTAAGATTGGTCTTTGAAGAAGACCAGGACCTCTAGGATTATTCTAGAGAAGTGGAGAGGAGAAAGTGGCACGGGTTGGCCGAGCTTTAGTGCTCAAATTGGTGTGAGGAGGAGGTGGAAGGAGGTGCCCTTTTATAATGGAGGAGAGGGGCACCTTAGGAATATCTCAAGATATTATTTTATATTAAAGTCAAAATCGGTTTATAATGGTTCCAAAGGGTCTTATTTTGAAGGTAAAGTGGGGATGGGTCGAAATCCTATCAACCAATAAGATTTAGACAAGTTTAGGGTATTATTTTAACCTTATCAATTAGATTTAACTCTAAGTTAAATAATTTAACTTTTACCGTGTCTTTTTGTTTTCTTTCACTATATGGTTAATACACTTACTATAACATTCCAAACGAACCCCAAATTGTTTATTATTAATATATATATCCTTATCTAATTCAGTTGGCCGAATCTTAGATTTTTAGGAATAAAATAACAATTAGTAATATAATATTTGATTTAAAAACTATTTTGTGTCAATTTTGACACTATTTGATATATGATTTTTGTGAAAGTCATAACAGAATTATATGTTATAACCAAGTTGATTAAAGCAACACTAATATATCATAGTAACCTATAAAATTAGTGCAATTCATAAAAAGTCTCAAATTACATTTATTTGGGTATTTATAACATCAATTATGTCAATATTTCATTAATAAGATAATTACTGCATCATCTTTGTATCATAACAAATGATAATTATTTAATCCCTAAAAATTCTAAATAAATTCCTATGATTTAGATAATTGTATTAGCTTTCTGGAGACTATTCATGTTTGAAGTTTCATGAAGTTTATCACTAGATTAAAATAATTATACTTATATAATTTAAGAAAGTGACATGTTGTCACATTCTTTGGTTTTAATAATAATTAAATTCTTTTCATTGAAAAAATTTAATTAAATGAATCTAATCCGACACTTAGGTGATATGGGTCGACTTTTAGTCATCCAATAGGATTTTGACATTTTTTAGGGTAATTTTAAAATATTATATTTACCCTTAATTACCCGATTTACCTTTAACTATGGTAAATAAAATTTACCATAATTACTATTCATAATTCCCAAAAATAAAAAGTAGCTTATTAACATAATTTGGACCCACTGATTCCAAATATGTAATCCATTTTTCCAAATTCAATACACAAAAGATGCAGAAATTAAATTAAAATTAATCCCGTTGTCGAAGGAAAACGGGTTTTTCTTTAAAACATTGCAAAAGATTGAATTGATTTAACCTACGAATTCAAGGTAAAATCAATTCTAATGAAATAAATTATATTAAATGGTAAAAATATATTCTATTTATACTTTTAAACCATTCAATATTATAATTTAACCACATAAGATATTATGATGAAAAAGTTGTTTTTAATTAAAATATAGTGTGTTTTTACTATTCATTAAAATATGAAAGTTATCGGAAAAATATCAAAACTTTATCTAACGTAAATTTTTATATCCTGATTCAAATGAAGAATTTTATTTTGTCAAATTGAACATATAAACATGTCAAAAACTAGATTTAATGTGGGTGTGCCATCAAAAGGCGGCAAAACTGCATTTTTTGAAAAATACTTATTTTACCCGAAAAAAATATTTTGTTCTTATAACATGTTCTAGAAATGTGTAAGATGAATAATAATGTTATAAAATTCAAAATTAAGTTAACACTACTCATAACGGCTAGTTTTAATAATATTTTAATAGCATATCGTTTTTTAGTGAAACTCGGTATTGCGTACGACGCAAGCTATCGAGGAAGATTGTGATTGCGTGTAAAGTAAGCCAAGAAAGTGTGTAGTGAAAGATTCCTTTGATGATATAAAAACAAAATATTACTCATAAAAATCTTGGGTGTTACATTCTACCCCCCTTAAAAATAATTTCGCCCTCGAAATTCGTCACTTTGTAACAAACAGATGAGGATACTTCTCCCTCATCATATCCTCAAGCTCCCATGTAGCTTCTTCAAGTTGGTGGTTCCTCCATAAAACATTCACCAAACGAGTGGTCTTGTTTCGTAGGACTTTTTCGCTACGATCCAGAATCTCTATCGGCTGTTCTTCATAAGAAAGATCTTGCTCCAGCGGTACAACTTCTGAGATGAGTACATGTGAAGGATCTGGTATGTACTTTCTCAGGAGAGATACATGGAACACATCGTGAACTTGAGAGAGATTCGGTGGAAGCGCCAATCAGTAATCTACCTTTCCAACACGATCCAATATTTCAAAAGGACCAATATATCTAGGGCTCAACTTCCCCTTCTTTCCAAATCTCATAACCCTCTTCCAAGGAGATATTCGTAAGAACACTTTATCGCCCACTTCAAACTCTAGGTCTTTTCTTCAGTTGTCGGCATAACTTTTTTGTCGACTCTGAGCTGCTCTTATGTGTTGTTGAATAGATCTGACCTTTTCTGCCATTTCATCAATGAGATCAGGTCCTAATAGCTTTCTTTCCCCAACTTCATCCCAGCAAGTTGGAGTCCTGCATTTCTTTCCATAGAGAGCTTCATAAGGAGCCATCTGAATACTGGAGTGAAAGCTATTATTATATGAAAATTCCACCAAAGGTAGGTGTTGATCCCAACCTCCTTTGGAATCCATAGAGCAAGCTCTCAACATATCTTCTAGGGTTTGAATTGTTCTTTCAGACTGACCGTCTTTCTGGGGATGATAAGCAGTGCTGAAACTCAACTCTGTATCCAGAGTATGCTGAAGACTTCGCCAGAACTTCGAGGTAAATCTCGTATCCCGATCAGATATAATATAAAGTGGTACTCCATGCAATCTTACCACTTCCTTTACATATATCCTGGCAAGCTGATCTAGAGATAAATCCTCTCTAATAGCAATGAAGTGTGCAGACTTTGTAAGACGATCAACTATGACCCAAATAGCATTATTGCCTTTGGATGTTTTAGGAAGTCCTGTGACAAAGTCCATAGTGATGTTTTCCCATTTCCATTCGGGTATGGGTAATGGTTGTAACATCCCCTTAGACTTTTGTCTCTCAGCTTTAACTTGTTGACAAACCAAGCATCGAGAGACATATTCAGCAACATCTCTTTTCATGCCATCCCACCAGAAGTACTCTTTCAGGTCCCTATACATCTTCGTGCTTCCAGGATGAATAGAGAATGAAGAACTATGAGCCTCATCCAGCAGCTCCTTCTTTAATTCGGGGATGGGAGGAACACAAACCCGATTCCTGAACTTTATTATCCCATCACAATCAAGGTTGAATTCAGGAACATTTCTCACCTTCTTTTGTAACTCGACATCTTCTTTCTGTGCCTCTTTAATCTTCACATGTATATATGGTTGAACATTCATTTGAGAAAGATAATATTTTTCCCCTTCCATTATAATTCCAAGATCCATCCTTTGTAAATCCATAAATATTGGATCTTTTGTGATCCTCATCATGGATAAACTAGCCTGGTCTTGTCGACTTAATGCATCTGCCACCTTGTTTGCTTTCCCAGGGTGGTAATGTATTGATCAGTCATAATACTTAATCAGCTCCAACCATCTTCTTTGACGCATATTCAGCTCCTTTTGTGTGAAAATATACTTTAAACTTTTATGATCAGTATAAATATCACACCTTTCACCATAAAGGTAATGCCTCCAAATATTTAATGCAATGATTACCGCAGCCAACTCCAAATCATGTGTTGGGTAATTTTGCTCATGGATTTTCAACTGTCGTGAGGCATAAGCTATCACCATATCATTTTGCATAAGAACACACCCCAATCCCTTCTTGGATGCATCACTGTAGATCACAAACCTTTCTCCACTACAAGGCAGTGTGAGCACAGATGCACTGGATAACCTTCTTTTCAACTCCTTGAAATTCTCTTCACATTCCTCTGTCAAAACAAACTTAACTCCTTTCCGAGTCAACTTGGTGAGTGGATTAGATAATCGGGAAAAATCCTTTACAAAACGTCGATAATATCCAGCCAAACCAAGAAAACTTCGGATCTCACTTACTGTTGTTGGTCTTGACCATCTTTCGATAACCTCTGTTTTTGCTGGATCCACAGATATCCCCTCTTTTGAGATTATGTGACCCAAAAATGCAACTTTTTTAAGCCAAAATTCACACTTGGTAAATTTGGCATAAAGCTTCTCCTTTCCCAGGGTCTTCAATATAATTCTCAAGTGATCTTCATGCTCTTCCTTGCTCTTTGAATAGAAAATAATATCGTCTATAAATACTACCACAAATTGATCAAGATAGTCTCTAAAGACTCTATTCATTAGATCCAAGAAGATAGCAGGGGCATTAGTAAGACCAAATGGCATCACTATAAATTCATAGTGTCCATACCTTGTACGGAAAGCCGTCTTTGGTATATCCTCCCTTTTGACCCTTAATTGATGATACCCTGAACGAAGATCAATCTTGGAAAAGTATTGAGCTCCGCATAGTTGGTCAAATAAGTCATCAATGCGTGGGAGAGGATATTTGTTCTTGATAGTGATCTTGTTAAGTTCTCGATAATCAATGCAGAGTCTCATTGATCCATCTTTCTTCTTAACAAATATAACAGGTGCTCCCCAAGGTGACGCACTAGGGCGTATGAATACCTTATCAAGATTCTCTTGGAGTTTCTTCTTCAATTCATGCCACTCAATTGGGGACATTCTATAATGTGTCTTTGAAATAGGCAAAGCACCCGATAAGAGTTCTATTGAAAACTCAACTTCACGATTTGGTGGAAGACCCGGTTATTCCTCTGGAAAGAAATCATCAAGCTCCCATACAATGGGAATATTCTTAATCGTGAGTTTCTCACCAACCATTTGAGATAAATAACCTTCATTTAGTGGAATCAAGACCCATAAGATGGAAGAGATTTCCACTGGAAGGTTATATTCATCCTTGCATCGATAGACGATCGTAGATTGATCTGGAATATGAAATATGACTTCCCTTCTTTGTCAATTGATATGAGCTCCATGTAGAGAAAGCCAATCCATGCCCAGAATCACATCAAATTACACTAAAGGAAGTATCACAAGATTTGCAGGAAGCACTTTCCCACAAACTTCGATCGGAGAAGAATTATAAACTTTTGATGCGACTGTTGTGCCATTAGGTGTTGTCACAGCTAACTCAACATCTAATTGTTGAGGTAGTACGGTTATACCCTTAGAAAATTTTTCATAAATAAAAGAGTGTGTGGATCCATAATCAAATAAAACATTTGCTACTTTAGAGTGGACGGTAAGTGTACCTTTCACCACTTCATTATCGTACTCCACATCGCTGATAGAAATTGCATGTGACTTTCCTTTGTCTTTAGCCTTAGGATTTTTTTGACGTCGACCATCATCATCAACCCATGGATTTGGGCATTGATTGGCATAATGCCCCATCTCCTTGCACTTGAAACATTGAAGTGTAGTAGGTTCATTCTGTGTATCCCTTCCTTTGTTTGCATCATTAGACATCTTCTTCCCATTATCGCGGCATTCAAATGCCCGATGACCTTCCTTTCCACATTTGAAACATTTACTTGTCCCTTTAAGACAACTCCCTCCATGTTTCTTTCCACACTTTGAGCATAAGGGAAAGCTCATATTCTTTTCAGTGTGCTCTTTAGATTTTCCCTTGAATTCCATCTTCCTCTTCTTATCAAACCCATGTGACGGATGGGTTACTCCAATCTCCATCTCGACTTTGAGAGCACATCGAACGATTTCCTCATAGCTATTGAAGTCCCTTATGGCTAACGCCCTTCGAAGACTTGGTTTTAAGCCACTAAAGAATCGATCGATCTTACTCTCAGGTTGGATAATAATACCAGAAGCGTACCTTGCAAGTCTTGTAAAATTTACTTCATAGGTACCAACAGATTCATCATCCCTTTGCTTCAGTTCAAGAAACTCTTTCTCCATCTTTGTTCGGATAATACGAGGGATGTACTTATTGAAAAATAAGTTCTTTAACTCGTCCCATTCCATAGACTCAATTTCATCCCTTTGCCTCGTATTCTTAATAAGATTCCACCATTGATCAGCATCTCCTTCCAAACGATACACTGCTAGGATGACTTTATCATGTTCAGAACATTGAAGAACTAAAAATATCTTTTCAGTAGTACTAATCCATTGTTCAGCAACTAATGGATCAGTAGACCCGCTGAAAGACGGTGGACGCTGCCTCATGAAGGATTCTACAGAATGTTGCTCCTTCCTCTGCTCGTTTGGAAGTCCTGCATGATTCATAGCTTGAGAAAGTTGTGTAAGCATGGCTACAAGATTTTGCATTCCAGCTCCCATATCGTTTGGTTGCTCAGGGGGGAAATCATTGCATTGCCCATCGCATTCCGCATTAACACGGTTCCTTCGGGTTCCATCCATTGACTAAAACCAAGAAGAATAGTGTGAGCAACACTAATTATAATAGGAAAACCACATAATCAAGGATAAAATTTCACACTTAAGGTCTTATCCTAGGGTATTCATGGCCATTTCTAAAACACTAAGATTGTGTTCTATGCTTAGACTTATCCTTAGGGTTCTTACTAAGGCTTTCACATCCTAGTTTCCAAAGGTTGTCTATACCTTTCCTCTAATACCAACTATAACGACCCATACATTACATACATTGTTAATACTTCAAAATTGAAACACACTTATTACAACATATGACAAAACCAAAAAGAACCGTATAGGTATAGTGTCTTTAGAAACTAGGAAACATAAACAACTGGTTCATAAATCTTCAACAGTGTCTCCCATTTATTTCATCATATCTAGGGTCCCTTTTAGCATATTCTACTTAATATCCATCTTCCTGACCTGGGGAAAAGAAAACATAAAAGGGTGAGCTCAAATGCTCAGCAAGGGCAAATAAAGGAACTAAAAATCATATCATATCTTTTTGAAAATCATAACCTTCAAAAGAGATCATAATATCTTAACATGGAATAAATCATAGAAGTGAAAATGAGATCCCCATAATCATAACATGAAACTTGAAACTTTGTGGCATGCACACATAATCTTGGAAAATCATTTCTTGTTAGTCATGACTCATTGCCAAGACTATCTTAGTGGACAAAGTCCCTTTCTGAATCGAGTAACCCTCGTTTCAGTCCTGTTTCACTGAACCGGTATAACCTACCGTTCCAGCCCTGTCTATCTCATGAGATATAAAATCTTTACCCAATGCATTGGAGCGAGATATAGGTCCCACCCATCTTATAATTAATCCTTTCTTATATGTGCCACATAATCATAAACCATACATCATAGCGTAACCCATGTAATAAAAATGGAATTCTTAAACAACATGACATCATAAAACAATTAATATAAGATAAATGAATTCATAGAAATATTTCCTTCACAACATAATCAAATCCATGTAAAAATAGGGATAAAAACAGAACCCTTTATTATCTTAGATGGAAAATAATTTTGATAAAACACTTGAACTCCATTCTTGAGGAAAATATCCTTTCTACTTTAAAATCACTTTTCCTTTCTTAACATGTCATAAAATTATAAACTAAAAGAACTTGACTAAAAATAAACATGAAAACATGTAAAGGAATCTTCTTGGAAATAATGTTTTAAAAATTCATTCATGCCGTATAAGTTAAAAGAAACATTCTTCGTACTTTTGTCGGAAAAGTAAAAAAGTACCTCGTACGAAAAACGACAAAATATTCCTTTCATATTCTTTACCAAAAACTCACCAAAGGGTAAAATTGGATTTAAACTATTTTAATTGTATGGAAACAATATTACATATTGAGGGAACATGGATGTGGATGATAAAATACACCCCAGTAAATGCCAAAGTAAAAACAATCTCGGATAAAAATGAGATTGTGATATTTTCCCTTACCTTAGGTCCGATTTACTTTGTACGTGTCCGAAGCTCCTGTATAATGGTTTAAATAATGTTATTGACTTATTCTAGAATCATACATATTGATATGATATCATATATGGTCATATTCTTAGCTTCTTGTTTGTAATATTTCATTGTTACTTGTTACTCGGGTCTTTATTGCCTTTTGTTCTTATGCGTATTTTGCCGAATAAATTCTTATTCTTCTTTTAAGGTTATATATACCTTATATCCAGAATGGTATTAGTGTAACATATATCATATTTATTCATTCAATTAATTTATATAATTACTATGTAATGATGATCATGTAGAACGAGTCGCATCACATCGTGGAGACGGTATTCCGTACGTACGCACGAGTGATGATATCGTTCCTATGATCGTGGAATTGTATTGGAGTATAAATATATTATTTCAGTATCAATATTACTTTATAATAATCATAAATAGTTACTCATTACACCATTGTAACCATCCTTGTATGGTGGTGGTGGAAAATAGATTACACCATGGCGTGGAGACGGTATTCCGTACGTACGCACGCGCGGTGATTTCATTTTTCCGTAGGATGGATAGAAGGTGAATTAGGGTTGTTTCATATTTATAATAACATATCAGTATGTAAGTAATACTGATTTTATTACTTTATCATGAAACAGCTAGAGGAGAAGAAGTTGAAGAAGAAAGAAATTTGAAAAGATCGGTAACGAATATTACCTCTTCTTTGGAATGCCTCTTTGAATCCTCCACTTAGGGAACTAAGATTGGTCTTTGAAGAAGACCAGGACCTCTAGGATTATTCTAGGGAAGTGGAGAGGAGCAAATGGCAGGGGTTGGCCGAGCTTGAGTGCTCAAATTGGTGTGAGGAGGAGGTGGAAGGAGGTGCCCTTTTATAAGGGAGGAGAGGGGCACCTTAGGAATATCTCAAAATATTATTTTATATTAAAGTCAAAATCGGTTTATAATGGTTCCAAAGGGTCTTATTTCGAAGGTAAAGTAGGTATGGGTAGAAATCCTATCAACCAATAATATTTAGACAAGTTTAGGGTATTATTTTAACCTTATCAATTAGATTTAACTCTAAGTTAAATAATTTAACTTTTACTGCGTCTTTTTGTTTTCTTTCACTATATGGTTAATACACTTACAATAACATGCCAAACGAACCCCAAATTGTTTATTATTAATATATATATCCTTATCTAAGTCATTTGGCCGATCCTTAGATTTTTAGGAATAAAATAACAATTAGTAATATAATATTTGATTTAAAAACTATTTTGTGTCAATTTTGACACTATTTCATATATGATATTTCTGAAGGTCATAACAGAATTATATATTCTAACCAAGTTGATTAAATCAACACTAATATATCATATTAACCTAGAAAATTAGTGGAATTCATAAAAAGTCTCAAATTACATTTATTTTGGTATTTATAACATCAATTATGTCAATATTTCATTAATAAGATAATTACTGCATCATCTTTGTATCATAATAAATGATAATTATTTAATCCTGAAAAATTCTAAATAAATTCCTATGATTTAGATAATTGTATTAGCTTTCTGGAGACTATTCATGTTTGAAGTTTCATGAAGTTTATCACTAGATTAAATTTATTATACTTATATAATTTAAGAAAGTGACATGTTGTCACATTCTTTGGTTTTAATAATAATTAAATTATTTTCATTGACAAAATTTAATTAAATGAATCTAATCCGACCCTTAGGTGATATGGGTCGACTTTTAGTCATCCAATAGGATTTTGACATTTGTTAGGGTAATTATAAAATATTATATTTACCCTTAATTACCCGATTTACCTTTAGCTATGGTAAATAAAATTTACCATAATTACTATTCATAATTCCCAAAAATAAAAAGTATCTTATTAACATAATTTGGACCCACTGATTCCAAATATGTAATCCATTTTTCCAAATTCAATACACAAAAGATGCAGAAATTAAATTAAAATTAATCCCGTTGTCGAAGGAAAACGGGGTTTTCTTTAAAACATTGCAAAAGATTGAATTGATTTAACCTACGAATTCAAGGTAAAATCAAAGCTAATGACATACATTATATTAAATGGTAAAAATATATTATATTTATACTTTTAAACCATTAAATATTATAATTTAGCCACATAAGATATTACAATGAAAAAAGTTGTTTTTAATTATAATATAGCGTGTTTTTACTATTCATTAAAATATGAAAGTTATCGAAAAAATATCAAAACTTTATCTAATGTAAATTTTTATATCCTGATTCAAATGAAGAATTTTATTTTGTCAAATTGAACATATAAACATGTCAAAAACTAGATTTAATGTGGGTGCGCCATCAAAAGGCGGCAAAACTGCATTTTTTGAAAAATACTTATTTTACCCGAAAAAAATATTTTGTTCTTATAACATGTTCTAGAAATGTGTAAGATGAATAATAATGTTATAAAATTCAAAATTTAGTTAACACTATTCATAACGGCTAGTTTTAATAATATTTTAATAGCATATCGTTGTTTAGTGAAACTCGGTATTGCGTACGACGCAAGCTATCGAGGAAGATCATGATTGCGTGTAAAGTAAGCCAAGAAAGTGTGTAGTGAAAGATTCATTTGATGATATAAAAACAAAAAATTACTCATAAAAATCTTGGGTGTTACACCAATAGTGATGTAATAAAATACTATAATCTTTATTTTCTGCCAATATATGTTTTACCATTAAAATAATGTGATTTTGGGTTTTTTGACTTATTTTACAAATCATTATTGGACCCCTCAAAACATATTAAACATCTTGTCTTTTTAAATTATTTTCCATGGGAGTGTGACTCACCACCACATAAGCAACCCAATTATTTTAAGAATTTCGGACTTTGGCCTTATGAAATATTTTGTTCCTCTTCCTTTTTCCAAAAACCATGTGAAAAAACCATTGGATGGATTGTGGTTTGGATTAATTTAATATAAGGGGTCCCAAACCAAAATAATAAAGAATTCCCTCACCTTTCCTATATAAACCCACCCCAGATCCCACTTCCTCCTCACACAATGCCTTTGGAGATCTTCCAACCTATAGCATACTCTCTTTAGAATCCTCACAAGGTGCCTCACACTCCCAAGAAGCCGCTCTCAATCCTCTCTCAAGCCTTTGGAAGCACACATCCAAGTAAGGGTTTTTCTTCCTTTCTCATTTTTGTCTAATTTTCTTTAAGTTGTTTTTCCCTTTTAATTTCAATTATGAATGTTGTGGTTTGGTTTTTCACCTACATAATACTTCCCTATTTATTTTTGAATGATGGGAGACCCTTTATCTCTCATTAAATTCCTCCCATGTACACTTGTTACTATACTGAAATTCTGAAAGGAACTTCTCTCTCCTCATTTACATTCAAGCAATACTTTAGTATCATCAATCTAAATTCAATTACAATTTTTGGGACATGTATCTATATGTCCTCCTTACTATCCATTACATTAAAATATGATGATGAACCCCTTTCTCTCTCATCATCTGTTTTTATGAATTCTTATGTCATGTCGTTATGCTGCTGAAATTGCACCGATTTTCTAAGCCAATGCCATTGTGTAATGAATACCATGCCCATTTCTCCATTAAGTTTATTCAACATTATTCAAATTTAAATATTTATTATAAAGTTTCATGTATGAATTCCACATTCCTTTATCATGGAATAATTGATTATGTTTTATGAATCCATGTTTTATGATCCATGTGGCACACTTATGCATGAAATGAAATGTTTATGAAGGGTGCGCCCTTATAGAGCTCCAATGGGTTGGGTAAAGTATAGTATCATGATACATCATGTGAAATGAGTGCTAACTCATTATAATTAAAGTTAAATGAGGGTTTACTCATGCTTCATGTGTAATGAGGATTTACTCATTATCCATGTGCAATGAGCATTGGCTCATGCTAATTCCATGTTAAGTGTTGTTGCCTCATTTCCCTGTTATGATTATCATGATTTATCATGCCTTTATGTTCATGTTTCTCTTGTGCTCTATTGATATTACTATTGTATAACATGTATTGTACTCCTCATGTATTCCATGTTTATTCCCTTACTAGGCTTTATAGCTCACCCTTTTCTTATGCATGTCGTCGGGTTATCCCTTGAAATGCTATGTACGAGGTAATGTAGTGGTCATGTAAAGGAAGTTTTCAATAAAGATGTTGTATTTCATGTTTTAAGTTTCTATGTAATGATACTAAGCCCCAATGATACTAGAACTCTCGTTCTTCCATGTTCTATCAAGTGAATAGTTTATGTAATAAATCATGTTTATGTTTGTAATAAATTTCGTGTTGTCATAGTTTGTATCAGAGGATAGGTTTAGTTATTTTTGGGATAAGGATTAGAAAACCCTAGTAAATACTTATGGACAAGAACTAGGGCATCTTGCAAATCAGTTCCCTAATCTAAGGGTTTTCGGAGGCAACCTACAACCTCCAAGGAAGCAAGGAAGAGCTTTCTCCATCACTTATTCCGAAATGAACCCCGAAAACGAAGTGGTGAAAGGTACGCTAGATATTCATTCAATAATAGTGAGCGTACTTTTTGATTTAGGTTCTACGCATTCTTTTATATCCCGAATGTTTAGTAGAACAATCCCAGCACCACCCCAAATCATGGAAGTGAAGATGTCGGTGAGTACATCAAATGGGGCAATCATTGCATCCCATGAATATAAGTCCTCCCCTGTTATAATCTGTGTATTTAATTTCCTGGTGAAACTCTTCATACTCCCTCTGGTGGAATTTGATGCAATTCTTGGCATGAATTGGATTTCATTATATAGATCCAACATAAATGGTTGGGAGAGGGAAATCACACTCCATATGGAGAATCGACCCCTGATTCTTTACATGTGTATGGAGGAAGTTGAATCTCCATTAGCTCTATCATCTCAAGAATGGATATTACTGCCCTATGAGCACGCATATCTGGCTCATATGATTGAGTCCAAGGAAGAAACCATCCTTGAAGAAATGCCTATTGTGAGGGAATTCGCTGAAGTGTTTCCCGAGGAATTGCTCGGTCTTCCTCCTAGAAGAGATGTTGAATTCACAATTGATCATACACCCGGGGAATTACCAATATCCAAGACACCATATAGAATGGCTGTTTTAGAGCACAAAGATATGAAAAACAACTACAGGAGAATCTAGATAAAGGTTTTATACTCCCAAGTGCTTCACCATAGGGTGCACTAGTCCTCTTCGTCAAGAAGAAGGATGGGTCAATGCAGCTTCGCATCGATTATCGTGATCTTAATAAAATCACGGTAAAGAACAAGTATCCTCTCCCACAAATTGATGACTTGTTAAATCAGCTGTGTGGAGCACAATACTTCTCCAAGGTGGACTTGTAGTCTGGATATTATCAAGTAAGGGTGAATAAGGAAGATATACCCAAGACTACTTTTCGAACAAGATAAGGGCACTATGAATTCATAGTAATGCATTTCGGATTCACTAATGCTCCCACAATCTTCATGGACATAATGAATAGAGTCTTTAGAGATTACCTCGAAAAATTTGTTGTAGTCTTTATAGATGATATTCTAATATTCTCCAAAACCAAGGAGGATAATGAGGATCATTTAAGAACTGTACTATAGACTTTGCACAAGTAGAAGCTCTATGCAAAGTACAGCAAGTGTGAGTTCTGGTTGAAGGAGGTATCATTATTGGGCCATATCATCACAAGCAATGGGATTTTTGTGGATCACTCCAAAACAGATGCAATTGAGGGATGGACAAAGCCAACAATGGTAACAGATATCCGTAGATTCTTTGTGTTAGCTGGGTATTATCGATGATTTGTGAGAAATTTATCATGATTATCCAACCCTCTTACCAAGCTAACTCGAAAGGGATTAATGTTTTCTTGGAGTGATGATTGCGAATAATGCTTCAAGGAGTTTAAAAGGGGGCTTATCACCGGGCCCGTTCTCATATTACCCACAAGTGGGGAACTTTTTGTGGTATTCAGTGATGCTTCGAAGAAGGGCTTAGGCTGTGTGCTGATGCAGAATGATAAAGTGATATCCTATGCCTCAATGCAGTTGAAAATCCATGAGAGAAAATATCTGATGCATGATCTGGAGTTAGTGGTGGTGATATTTTCCTTGAAAATCTTGTGGCATTATCTCCATGGGGAGAAATGTGAGATATATATTGACCACAATATTCTTAAATATATATTCGCACAGAAAGAGCTTAATATGCCCCAGAGAAGATGGATAGTGCTCATCAAGGATTATGACAGTTCAATACATTACCACCCTCAGAAAGCGAACAAGGTGGAAGATGCCCTAAGTAGAAAGGACCCAACAATTATATCAATGATGAGAATTGAAAAAGATCCAATCTTCTTAGACTTGATGAAAATGGACATGGGAATCATAAAGAAGGGAACATCATCAATCCTTTCACAAATGATTGCTCAACCATCTCTTTTGGAAAGGTTAAAGGATACTCAAAAGGATGATATGGGGATTTAGGAAAAGTTGGAAGCTATCTAAAAAGGTAAATCCTCGGAGTTTAATGTTAATGAAGAAGGAATTGTGCATTTTGGGAAAAGGCTATGTGTTCCATTATGTTCGGAGCTGAATAAGGAACTTTTGGATGATGCACAAAGTTCAAATTTATCTATTCACCCAGGGAGCACAATGATTAATTGAGATCTCCGAGAAAACTTTTGGTGGGATAATATGAAAAGGGAGATCATTGAATACACATCAATGTTCCTGGTGTGCCAGCAAGTGAAGGCAGAGAGGCAGAAGTCTAAGGGGATGATGCAACAATTGCCCATACCAGAATGGAAATGGGAGAACATCTCCATGAACATTGTCACCGGACATCCAAGGACATCCAAAGGTAAAAATGCAATCTCTGTTGTTGTGGATCGTCTTAAAAATACTGCACATTTCATTGATATTCGGGAGGATTTATCATTGGATCAACTGGCACATATATATATCAGGGAAGTGGTAAGGCTACATGGAGTGCCACTATCTATTGTGTCTGGCCAAGCTCCACGATTCACCTCTATGTTTTGAAAGAGTCTTCAACATGCTCTGAATTCTGAACTAAAATTTATTATGGCCTATCATCCTCAAACTGATGGCCAATCTGAGCGGACTATCCAAACACTTGATAACATGTTGAGAGATTGCTCAATGGACTTTAAAGGATGATGGGATCAACATCTTACTCTAGTTGAGTTCTTTTATAATAACAGTTTCCACTCGTGCATCCAAATGGAACCATATGAAGCCATTTATGGGAAAAGGTGCAGAACACAAACATGTTGGGATGAGGTCAGTGAACATGAACTGATTGGAACAGAAATGATCGATGAAATGGTGGAGAAGGTGAAAACCATTCAGCAGCATATCAAGGTAGCCCAGAGTTGACAGAAGAGTTATGCAGATAACCGTCAATGATTCCTTGAGATTAATGTTGGGGACATGGTTTTTCTACTCATATCTCAGTGGAAGAAGGTCATGAGGTTTCGAAATAAATGGAAGTTAATTCCAATGTACATTGGCCCCTTTGAGATTCTTGATTGTGCTGGGACTGTGGCCTATCGACTTGCACGTCCACCTACCATGGACAATGTACATGATGACTTTCATGTATCCCTCTTAAGGAAGTACATATCAGACCCTTCACATGTACTCTCTTATGAGGTGGTTCAATTGGAGGATGATATTTCTTATGAGGAGAAACTAGTGAAGATCTTAGATCATAGAGAAAAAGTTCTACGAAATAAGATGATGCCCGTCGTCAAGGTGTTGTGGAAAAACCACAAGTTTAAATACGCGACTTGGGAATCGGAGGAAATGATGAAGTTGAGATACCCAAATATGTTTTAGTGTGGGAAAAAGAAATTTTGAGGGTGAAATTTCGTAAGGGGGGGGGAATATTGTAACGTTCCAATGTTTCATTAATGGAAATCCCTCTTGATCTTATTAATGACTCTTTATATAAATTGTTTTTATAAAATGTCAACTTCTTTGGTTTTATGTTAAGAATTGTGACTATTACATTTATAGTCGTTGAATAGTGATCACATGATTAGTATAAATATACGGCTTTAACAAATCCAATTTACTCAAACAAAAGAAGCGATGGCCTCATCCAGGAGAATTGATCCTTATGAATCCCATTTGTCGAAGCTCGGAAAAGAGGTGGCATCCTTCAGTTTCACTCTTGACCAAGCCCAAGCTGAGCTTCATCATGTCAAGCTCAAGCGGGACCGTCAATGGGAAAAGTGGAAGTTGATAGAGATTACCACTTGAGCAATGTCATCCGAGCCACCCCAAGAGTCTATCACCATCGCACACCTTACCCATAGATCATATGAGGTCGTTTTAAGGGGTTATGTAACAAATCGTTGGTACTATGTTCTAGTATATTATTTTTTCATATAATAATGAATATACCTCCATGTCATTTTTGATACATTGTAAATATTTTTTAAAGCACAAATAATGTTTTTAGTTATTATTTAATTCATAAATCTATTTTATTAAATTAATGTATTTTTTAATTAAATATTATTTTAATAAAATATTATTATTATTAAATAGATTTTTATTATATATAAATGACCTTATAAATTTATGAATGAAATTGTAATTTTTATTAATTTTTGAAAGCCATTTCTGTCAAAACCCGTGAATTTTCGATAAATGTCGGTTTTTATTTTAAAAGTGAAAATTAAAATAATTAAAAAATTATTTAGATAAAATTAATGTTATTTCTACAATCAGGACGTCGAAATTATCCAATGGTAAATTTTTCATAATTTTCTGAGACAGTCAAATTTTTGGGTAAAAATTAAATACTGTTTTAATATATAATGTGTTTTATGACATCATAATGACCCAATAGTGATGTAATAATATACTATAATATTTATGTTCGGAAGATATATGGTTTACCATTAAAATAATGTGATTTGGGGTTTTTTTACTTATTTTACAAAGCATTAATGGACCCCTCAAGACTTATTAAACATCATGTCTTTTTAAATTATTTTCCATGGGAGTGTGACTCACCTCCACATAAGCAACCCCATTATTTTAAGATGTTCGGACTTTGGCCTTATAAAATATTATTTTCCTCTTCCATTTTCCAAAAACCATGGGAAAAACCAGGGGATGGTTTGTGGTTTGGATTAATTTAATATATGGGGTCCCCAACCTAAATAATAATGAATTCCCTCACCTTTCCCATATAAACCCACACAAGCTCCCACTTCCTCCTCACTGAAATCCATTTGAGTTCATCCAACCTCTGTCCTACTCTATTTAGAATCCTCTAAAGGTGCCCCATGTTCCCAATAATCATCTCTCAAGCCTCTCTCAATCCTTTGGAAGCACAGTTCCAAGTAAGGGGTTTTCTTCCATTCTCATTTTTGTGCAATTTTATTTAAGTTGTTTTTCCCTATTAATTTCAATTATAAATGTTGGGGTATGGTTTTTCACCTCCCTCATACTTCACTATTTGTGTTTGAATGATGGGAGACCCTTTCTCTCTCATTAAATACCTCCCATGTACACCCGTTACTATGCCGAAATTCCAGAAGGAACATCTCTCTCCTGATTTACATTCATGCAATACATCTGTATCAGGAATCTAAATTCCATTACAATTATTGGGACATGTATCTATATGACCTCATTACTGTCCATTGCATGTAAATATGATGATTAACCCCTTTCTCTCGCATCAACCATTTTTATGAATTCTTATGTCACGCTGTTACGCTCCTGAAATTGCACCGATTTTCTAAGCCAATGCCATTGTGTAGTGAATACCATGCCCATTCCTCCATCAAGGGTATTAACATTTATGCACATTTACTTATTGATTATAAAGTTTCATGTATGAATTCCACATTCCTTTATCGTGGAATAAATGATTATGTTTTCGGAATCCATGTTTTATGATCCATGTGGCACACTTATGAATGAAATGAAATGTTTAAGAAGGGTGCGCCCTTATAGCAGTCCAATGCATTGGGTAAAGTATAGTATCATGATACGTCATGTGTAATGAGTGTTCACTCATGATAATTCAAGTGAAACGAGGGTTTACTCATGCTTAATGTACAATTAGGATTTACTCATGCTCCATGTGCAATGACCATTGGCTCATTCTAATTCCATGTTAAGTGTTGTTGCCATATTTCCATGTTATGATTATCATGGTTTATAAAGACTTTCTGATCATGTTTCCCTTGTGCTATATTGATATGCCTATTTTCTAACATGTATTTTACTCCTCGTGTATTCCATGTTTATTCCCTTACTGAGCTTTATAGCTCACCCTTTTCTTATGCATTTCATCAGGTTATTCCATGCAATTCTAATTTCGAGGGAATGTAGTGGTCAGGTAAAGGAAGTTTTCAATAAAGATATTTTATATCATGTTTTAAGTTGTTATATAATGATCCAAAATCCCCAAAGACACTACATCTCTCAATCTTCCATGTTGTATCATGTGAATAGTTTATGTAATAGATCCTATTTAAGTTTGTAACAAAAGTAGGGTTGTCATTAGCTCTGCCTGATACAGTAGCATAAATGGTAGCGAAGGTGGTCCTAACGACATCGGATGAAGGGGTTGTGCATGCTGATCTCAATGCTGGGCCTATTGTCTTGTCTCAATTCAATGCACGGCCTGTCTGGAGGTTCCAACTGGTGCGCCTCGATAAGCCATACGGTCTCAGCTCCGGTGACGTTGGCGTCGGCTGGGGATGTTAGGGAGGTTCGAATGGCGCTCCCCGACGTCTGGAGTCTTAAAGGGGTTTACCAACTCCACTGTATTAACCGAAGAATACCCTTTACTATAACTTGAAGAATCATCCACTACTGGGCAGATTCTGGGGGGAATCCCTATCTCTGTATGCATGAAGTCACCAAGAGTTTAGGACGATGATGGCATTGGCGGGGCACATTTCTTTTTCTTGCGCCACTGATGCTTTCTCTTCTGGGAAGAGGCCGGATGAGATGACAATGCAGAAGTAGTGACTGCAGCTTCTGAGGGCTCTGGATGATTCGGGTGTGCCCAAATGATACCATGGGCATAGGCAGCTTTCTTTCAAGATATCCAATCATTGTACTTCTGGGACCCGCAGTTAGAAACCTGCTGCCACTCGCCTTCGTTGTCGCTCCTATTTTCTGGCCTTACAAAGACACCTGCCATTTGTGCTGGGGTCGGGCCCAACCTGACTATGTTATTATCGACCTATTATTTAATACAGTCATTAAAAACATAGCACTACTTGAGGGTGTGCCCCAAAATCCAATGATAGAGGCAGTAGTTGGGGAAATCAGTGACATTCACCTCTTTTGGCCTTCTACACTCAGGAAGACATACGATCCCCTGCTCTAAGGCACTACAGAAGTAATCGGGGACATGATTCTCACTGAACGAGAAAGTCTGGTTTCTTCTTTCTGGAAAGGGGGCCCTTGGAACCTGGCCCTGGCGAGGAGCTGGAGGGGCCTATCGAGGAGGCGGATCATGATTTTCCTGCCTGGGCGGAGGTGGCACATTCCGCGGAGGTGCTTTCCAATTCTAGGGTGGACGCTGCTGAGTCGGGGGGCTACACCTGAGGTGGAGGGCCTCTGCGAGGCTGTGTGGTTGGTGCCACTTGTAGTAATTATAGTTGTCTGGGGGCTTCTATTTTGGACACTGTGGCGGGATCGTCCCTAGTATCCCTCCTTTCTGGAATCACAGGGGGTAATGGGCATTCCTAGATGGCCTTTTGAAGGGCTTCCTCCAGGCATTGGGCCTTATAAAAAAAGTCTCAGAATCCTCCAGGGTAGTTCTAGGTGATTATAGAGGGAACCAGATCTATCTTGACATTTCCCATGCACAACGTCAGTAATTTCTCCTGAGTCAGTGGCATGTAAAGGGAGAATGTTATCCCCTTCCACTAGGCAATAGAGTCTGCGATTCACTAATCACGCCTTTTCTTAAACTTCAAGAGATATGAGATGATCGTTTTCTGGGTGGTAGTGATGAACTGATAGAGGAATTTCATACGAAGGTCCTCCCATCTAGTCACAGATCCGATGGGGAACTGGTTGTACCAGATGAATGCGGCCCCCTCCAATTTCTGAACAAAACAGAGGAGCTTGGAATCTTCCTACTGTGCTAGAGTCCCCAACATGGGCCCACACTTTGAATTGAAGTGGTCCAGGTGTTGTGGCAGGTCTCCCGTCCCGTTAAAGGGGGAGATGGTGGGATTACCAAAACCTATAGGTGCCGACACATCATCCACCCATGCCGTATATGGCTTACCATCAGGTGGGATTTCCACCTATCGTGTTTACAATGACTCAAGGAAGGATATGAGCTCCTCCATATGAACATCTAGGCGGGGGTCCCTCTCTTGATGGGGATCCCTTTTTACGAGTGCGTTGTTGGGTTCTTCAATGTGATATACATGCTCAATGGCTCATGGAGAGGCTGGTGGATTGACTTGTGGGGTAGTTGGGCAAGGCCGAGCGGGATTCCTTGGATTTTTGTGCCATTCAAGAGGGTTTGGCAAGACATACTTCACCCTCTTGCCACGATCTATGGCTTCAGCCCAGTCCATGGGAGTGGCATGATCAGGGTTGCCTAGGGGCAACTCACCGAGGAGAAAATGTTCCTACCCCTCATGTACTGGCCTAGGATTTCTGTAGTCAAGCCATCACTTTTCAGCACGTTCAGCCAGAATTTCTTCAAAAAACATCTTTTGCTTAGAATTTTATTCACACAACATGGCATTCTCGGGGTCTTCCTACGTCTTTTGCACTAAAGCGGATGGATCGGAGTGCTTGAAAGCTCTGACGTGATCTTTTCCTTTACCGTAGTTCCGGCTAAGTACCAATGCCTTGGTTGGCGTAGGGAGACCAAGTAGGTTCCTCTACTGTCATGTAACCCTTCCCGATGGGTCTAATAGTGGTGGCACACCCTCGGGGGGTAATTATCCATCGAGAATCTTCTAGCTCGTCCTCCTCATCCACTAGGTCGGCCATGTTGACCCTGACCATTCCTTGGGGCATATCCTCGATATCGCCAAGTAGGTTGGGCTGCCTCCGAATAGGACTGAAAAGGAGGGCGGCATACTGCCCCCATCCATGGATTTTCACGTGGTGGTAGCCTCCTTGATATTTTTGTAGAGTACCTTGATACTCTGAATTCATTGCTGCTGGAGAGCATCATGGCGACCTGGTGACTCAGGGTGTTGGGCCACAGCGAGCACGACCAGATCAACCAGATGACTTTTCCCACCGATGTCTTCAAAATGCGCTTGGCTTCTTTGATAAACCACATGCTGATGATGAAGATTGAAATGTGTCACCCAGATGGTGTATCATAAACACTCAACTTCCTCCGTAGTGAGGGATTCTGGTATGTAGAAATTATACGCTACCACGGGACAGATCTTCTTGGGAAAGTGATCCACTACGAAGATGTCCCAGAAGCTCCTCATCTTGGATTCAGTGTCTGGACCTTGATTTCCCCACTCATAATCTAGGGGTGGCTGAGGAAAATTTATCGGTACTGAGGCAGACCACTGGGACGGCAGGACGGCCGGGGGGGAATATGGTGAACTGGCTGACTAGCCACCGAATCTTGGGTTGTCCTCTGAAAAGTGTAGTGACCTGGCCGCTACGTCATGATAGGATGGGATGACGGTCGTAGTTCCCCACTCAGGGGATAGGTCTAATGGAGATGGGTTGCGTTGCTTCTCTCCCACCATTGGCCCCAAGAATAGCTCTTTATGGTCTCTTGTGGAGGTAGAGAGTGCTTCCGGTGATGATGGTGGTGATTCCACGACCGACACCTGCCGGTTCGCCATATTTTCTTCCTCCTGGACAGACCTGCGGAGGGAGGAGGGAATCCTGTGGACCTCTCATTCTGTGTGTAATAGGATGATGCTCCTTGTTCCAACTCTGGCCCTTGACTTCGATGTGTGAGGGGAGGGTTCCTGAGCTGAGTCGTACTCCACTTCAGAGTCTGAGAAGTGTACCAGTTTGATCTCCATCCGGTCCTTCCTAGTATTATTCTTGTGGCGGCGATGGCCTGACTTCCTACCCCTGGGTGGCTCCTCGGGACAGGGCTGATTTATGACACGAGGTACTTAGGCCGCACTAGTGCTGGGGTGGAGAGGGTTTCCACCTGAGAAAGTGGGGGTGAAAGGAGCACCATGAAAAATTTCGAAGGGGACTTGGGGAGGACCTCCATGAATAGTTCTAGAGTGGGAAAACCCTCCACTGGAAATGGAAGGAGCAAGGGGAGGACCTCTATTCATGTTTTCCAAGGAAACCTCATTGTGAGGAGGGTCCTTGCGCTAGTCTACCTGCACACGGGTAGGACCTCCGTGTTGGGTGTGGGTGGAGCGAGACTAACCTTCAGCCCTCTGGTTGCCAAGCCAAGGAGGACCTTCACCATCTATGGAGAGGATGTAGGGAGGATCCCCATGCTGGAGAGAGACCGGATGGGAAATGTCCCTACATCGGCGGTTGGGGGATGGAGGAATGACTCCATACCTAGTGTAATGGGAAAGGGAGAGGGTTCTGTATCGAGTATCACTGTCGTGGGGTAGACCTTCATTCAGATCGAGAGTGGCACGGGGCGGAACATCATGTCGTTACTCTAAGAGGGGAATTCCCACGCTCCCAGTGGTAGTGGTATGGGGAGGACCTTCATATGGGGTGGCATCGCTTCGGGTTGGATCGCAGCCACCACTGCTCGTGCCTGCGACCAAAAGAGTCAACCCAGCCTACACATGGGGCAGTTGGGACCTCGATCCCAATCGGGCATATAAGGGCCCCTGCTCAGTGTATACAGGGAACTGATGATATGTGTCTATAGTTTCTCAGGCCACAGCAGTTGTTGACGTTGACATCCCTTAGCGGGCGTCCTTTGCTTGTGCCCGATGCTGGCATCAGGGTTGGACGAACATGGGCCGGTGGTGTAGGAACGTTGCTTACATGCTCCTCCTCCGGCAAGATCGGGTGGTAGTGCTGACATGGCTGGGTGGGAGCCCTTACTGGGATCCCCTGGATTGGGACTCTAACTGGGTTGGGCCAGATGTCACCTACCTCATTAGCGTAAGGAAGGGAGTCATCAAGGTGCTCCATAGATAGGCTTCCGAAGCGGTTGTAGGTCGGGGTGGGGAGCAATGGCTCCCTGTGTGGCCCTCGGGGGTGGTGTTGTAAATGAGGCACAAACGTCTCCAGATCCAGGTGGGCCATATCTTGGGATGGAATTATTCCCTCATCCACGTAACGATGCACGAGGTCATTGATTACCCTCCATTGAATGACCTAGGACGGGGAGAGGGGACATGGGTGCCCCATGGTCATAGATGCAGAGGCCATCGTGGGAGAGGTGATGCTGCATGGAAATAATGTGTTGGCGTTGCCCCTGCCCCTACGTAGACGAGCATGCAGTGATCGCTCCCCTGGTGCAGCAACCTGATTCTTGAGAATCATGGAGATTAACTCGTTAGTGCTAAAAGAATAAATGAATCGATGACCAATTCCCCACCACCATCCCATCTTCCGTGATCGGTAAGTGGGATCCACCCTAACAACGTCGATGAACGGGGTGTCCAACATCTTAATGCCCTAACTTCTTGTGAGTTTCATGCCAGGCCCGCTATTTTATAGGCGGGACCTGACGTCGGATAACTAGATCTGCTGACATGTCAATCCATTGATGCCTCGAGCACTACTAATCTCCATTTTGAGGAGAAGCACATTCACGTTGGGTTCACCATTTCTGTTTCTGATGCATTCATTAGGGCGTGCACATCTGTCTTATTCTGGGATGAGAGGCATGGTTTTTGTTTCCCCACATTCCTGCTTTCCAATGTTGGGTGGAGCCCGCTCCATATTCAGGGACGTCTGATCCATTATCGAAATGGGATGTTGGGTTGTCGGTTCGTCCTTCCATGGATTCCTCCTCGGAACCCGTCACCTAGTCCGAGTCTCCATTATAGATTTAATATATTTTTCGTGAAACTCTTCCTGGAGCCATATCTTCATGGACACAAGTTAATTACATTGCTTCTGTTGGGACATTCCAAGGGGTCCGGTTAGGGAAGAAACCTTCAGTCAGAGGAGTAGTCACTTTGGGCATCACTAGCGTGTCTGGGCACTAGGGAATTGGTGTCACTACTAGAAATTTAACCTTTAGTCAGGGACCTATAGCCACAGTTTTATAGGTCCATGGCTATAGCTGGTTTATAGCCACGATTTATTTTTTAAACCCTGGATACAAAATTCCATTCACTTCTTTTTTCGATTCCCATCGGGCTCCGCCTCCATCCCCGATATGCATCCCATTTTTTTTTTTGATTCCAGTTGGGCTCCTCCTCCATCCCTTATACGCGACCCTCTCACCACATCGCCCTACTCCCCCAACGTCCTCTCCTCCTCCCTGACAGCCTCTCTCACTGCGCCCTCCTCTCTTCCCCCGTGGATTTCCTATGTCACCCTCAGCGTCGTCCTCTATCACTCATCCTCACCGGCTTCGGTTCCTCTATCCGTCATCGCGGTTCATTCATTCACATCGCGGATTCTCCAATCGCAGCTCAGCTTCTCCATTCGGGGTTTTCTCTACCCTTGAGCGGTACTCCCTTCCTCTATACCATTCTTTGGGCATTCCTCCTCCATTCAGTGCATCGGCAGAAGGGTTCCTCTATGCCATTATTCGGGCCTTCCTCCTCCATACGGTGTGTTGGCCCAACTAATTTGTATTTTTGAGGAATTGGGGGTCCCCCTAGGTCATTCGACTCACCCAAACTCATATACACGACCTGGGTTTCAATATAAATGATGATACCTTCTTGTTTTCACTTAGGGTACAAGTATTTATTGGAGATGTAAATGTAGTAAATGTCTAGTAAGTTGAAGAGGAGAAGGATTTATTATGTAGTATTATGTTAGTTGGTCCATATTCCAATTTTATTTTAGTTATCATTTAGCATGTATTGATGATCTTTCCATTTTATTTATATATGATTCTATATTTTTCTGTTATTTCTTCTGAGCTATTTTAATCTTCTACAACATATATATTTATTTATTTCTAGTCTAGAATGTGGGGTATTAATTGGATCTCTATTTTGTTTCTACAAGTTTTTGTGATGTCTATTATATTGATGGGTGATGCCAAACTTTCAGTAGATTTGTCCATGACCCTCAGGCCTTATATTAGAGAGAACAATGTCCTGATGAATATTCGAGGACCTCACCACTAGTTAGAAGAATTTGGTGTATGGTTAGGTGAACTTGAGGTCATGTAGAATCCATGTTTGGGTTCATTTTGGGTGGTCCATATTGGGGTTTAACACACACACACACACACACACTCACATAGGAATCCCATAGATATCATCCACATATCCTTGATAATACAATAAGAATATGTACATTACATACTGAATAATCCCAAAGAATACTACAAACCTTTATTAACCCAAATATTGTTTTTAAATATATAAGGGTACCCCATGACTCTCCCAAAACATATCTTATATGTAATGACTAATTTTGTTATGGGTTTTGAAATCCTGATGAAATTCAAATTTTTATTCTAGAAGTAGAGGATTCTCCATGAATTGGGATTAAATTTGGAAATATCAGAATTGGGATTAAGATTGGAAATATCAGAATTGGTATGGACCTTCCATGAGTGGTTGGTCACCATAATATTTTGAATAGGTTATTTGATGATATTATAGACAATTCTGCCATTATTTGTCTTATGTCAGGAGTATAAGAGGATTAGTCCCCACTGGAATTTAAATCGTGACCAAACTTATACAATGAGAAAAAGACGACTAGTCCCCACTAGGCCAAAAATCATGACTACAATTTTGTGATGAGCACAAGAGGACTCTACCTTTCCATATATGAAAAGTATAATATTTATTATGAGATAAGAATAGGATGATTTACCTTTCTTAATGCATCAAAATCCCTTCCTTCCTCATGCGATGAGCATGGAATTCATTCACCCTCACCGGCTTCTCCATTCACAGCTCATCCATTCGCAACATCTCCATCCGCGGTTCCTCCACCCCTCACGCGTTCCTCTCCTCCCAAATACCCTTCTTCGGGTGTACCTCCTCTATCTGATGCATCAGCTGTTGCTTCCCCTCTCCAAGATTGAGCTCCCTATCCTCCACCCGACCTAACTACCCTTCCCTGCCTACTACTCTTGTGAAGGACTCGATCAGCTCCCTGATCTCATGACATTGGCTCACGCAATGGAACCCAAACCACTCTGTCGCTCCTTGCTCTCGTGACATCAGCTCAGGCGAAGGAACACTACCCTCTCCAGATATGGTAATGGAACCCTACCCTCTCACTGCTCTCGCGGATGAACCCCTCCTGCCAAGGGAATGAACCTTCTGGCCCCCTCCTATCGTGATTCACCCCTTCCTATAAGAAACCGCAATTCTTACATCTCTTTGAATGATATGAATCATCATCTTCCATTCATTTATTTCTGACCAAATTAAACATATGTTGAGATATTTGTTGTAAATTGTCTGTTATCTTTCATGTTGTATTTTTTACTTTCATGTTCATTGATATCTAATAGCCTGTTTTCATGTTTTGACTAGCCAGTTTCCAAGAGTGCTTTTGATTTTATTTTCATTAGTGAGATTTTCATAGAGAATCCACTTGTGTTGTTTACATTGTAAAAGATATAATTATTTATTCTTGTAATTATTTTTTTCTAATTATTGACATCAAATAGATATGGTATAGAACCCGATTTTTATGAAAATTCATGATGAAGGGCTACTGCTGATCCATTGAGAGTAACATATTCCATGGTTAGTAATAAATTTTTTATTTCTTAGATTGGTGAAGGTATTTTTTTCGTGGAGAATAGAGTGTAAAAAGATTGGTTTTTTATACATAACAATGGGTTTTCAGTCGAGGAACATCTTGGGGGAAAAATTGAGATACCTTGGCTTAGGTTACAAAGCACATGTCAAATAGTTCTAAAAGTTAAGGGTTTCATAGTTGTATTTTTTAGTTAATTGATATTCTTTAGGGATATTCGAGTTGTTACTCAATAAATTATTTTTTATATATCATTGTATTTATAATTTCTATCGTTGACATTCTATTTTATGAACTATATTTTAACTACTAATAGTTTTATTCACCATAGATTTATATTGTACTCTATTGTTCTGTGATTTGATTGGATGATTATATCATCTGGTCAACATCAAACAGACAAGGATGACTGTTTTTTTGTTTTTATTTTACAATTATCACATAATTATAGTTTCATATCATATCACATCACATCTAAATCCAATAAAATAAAATTTTTTGTAAAATGAAATGGCAATTGGTTTTTTCATCTATGAGATTAAACAAACACATAGCACATCTGTCCAAGAAGAATAGAAAGGCTAACATTCTAAGATCATTCTCACTTAAGAATTGAAGAGGAAACTGTTGAACCACAATGTAAAATTATCTAATGAATAAAATTTTTCTAATTAAGAAATCTGGAAAAATTTGGCAATATTGACAGGTAGGATTTCTTGAGTTCTAGTGTGTTATCTAATGATTCCTTATTATCCCTCATTATTTTAATTTTCTCGAATTTAAAATATTTTTCTCAAGCTCATAGCCTCGTAAACCACCTTAACACTACACATCCTCAACATCCTCTCCATGGAAGTCTTAATCGGGCACTCTTACTATCATGTGACAAGAACTCATCCATAGTAACTAAATGAAAAAACCCATTTTCTGTTGGCTGAGGCATTGTGTTTGATATACCTGGATAAAATTTTGTCTGAATTCACACTTCTTTTACTTCTATAAAAAATTCCAGAAACTTCTCCTACTATCAATGATCAAAATGCCACATATCACTAAACAATAAACATGTCAGATTCATTCAGCCATAGACAACTTCATTAAGCACATAACCAAGTCCAATATTATTCATCCAACTGGATCTCAATCGTGACTTACCTTGCCCGAAACATTCTCTAGGGAACTCAAGAAATCTCTATAATGATTTAACAGCTTCACTCACTAGCTCAAGATCAAAAGATTTGCCTCAAAATTAAATTTTAAATTATTATTTACGGTTTTTTTTGTTTTCAAATCATTTTTTGTACCCTTCCATAGTGCCCATGAAACATGGGTTACCATGATTAATCTGACGTATCTCACTTACACAAGTCATCTTAATCATCCAAAACCTTATTTCCATCCTATGTCAGCATCATACATGAATTGAACCTTCTACACATTTCAATATCCATTCTTTCAAAAGACAAAACACCCAATAAACCCACATTATTAATATCCATCAACCATTTGAACTCAAAACCAATCATATTTTTTTGGTGAATACATCTCGGACAACAACATTTGAATTGACATGTCACTACCTTTCTTCAACACCACTCTACTAATCCTCAGCAAAACATAGGAATTTCATTTGTTAAATATTCTATATTTATGAAACCAAAATAATAATGAAATTGGAGGCTCCAATATTTCATTTTTATTCAACCAAAATAGGGAACACTATCCATTGAATAAAAAAATTGTCTTTAATAGCCTCATAATGGAATGATTCTTTCCTTCAATTCCATATCCATGAAAATTTACTTAAAAACGTTCTTTGGAAATCACTTCAATCCTATCACTTTATTCATTCAACATTGTTCCCATTTTATTTATGCTAAAATTCAAGGAATCTTATCTATTCTGTTTCCTGTTCTCCAAGTCATCATCTTCGATCATCACATTTAAAATTCTTGCATGAAATCCCATTGTTCCAGAATCTCTTATAAGTATGGGATATCTTCGTTTAAATGGGATGAACACATCCTTGATTGGAACTTGATGTTTTTATCACCTGTTCATAATACATTATTTTTAGCTCCATAATAGTCTAAAAAACGACTTCCTTTCTAAAAACAAATGTTATAATCATTTGAATTTAAATGGGTTTTAATATCTATTTTGGTGACAAATATTTCTACACCAGCGTTATATTGACAAAGACTGAGCCATTAATAACTAGTAACTACATTGATCGATATGCAATTATTATCTATATAGCTACATATTTGTATTTATTTTTAAGTATAATTTATTTAGGTATGCGCTTATTTCCAGTATGCATTACAAGTTTTCACTCACATAGAAAATAAGTGTGACATAGCTACTGTATGCATTGATTTTTCACTATGGAGTACTAGTATGCACTTATATAGAGAATAAGCACATTAATATTAGTGCCTTCCTGTTTGAACTTGTTTTCCAAGAATTTATATTCGAAAAAATCAAATATATGTGTAAGTAAATTTATAGTAGACAGTTATTTTAAAGCTTACATAGAAATAGAAGAGAAAAAAATATAGAGGAGCAAGAGTTTTGAGAGAAATTATATATATATATAATCATATATATTTATTATGATGTATTGTTAGTATATTATTTCCACACTTATAATTTATTGTTTGTATATTAAATAAATCATCAGATGTAAATCTAGAGAATAAATGAAAATCAATTAGGATGAAATAATCTTCATATTACATTCGTAAAAATGCTGACCGATCGACACCGACAGACACTATAGCTGTGTGGACTTCAGGGTCAACTTCACTGTAGCGATTTTGACTTCCAGCTGACAGACACTATAGAGCTTTTGACAAAGTTGGCCGCCGATCACTATTGCAATGCAGACTTCTATTTCGGAAAATGGACCGTCTTCTTCATATGTAACACATTTCAGGCTAGGGTTTACTACAAAAATCGTCTTTAATTTTGTGCTCCCGATATAGTGAATTCTGCCTCTCCCGTGGACGTAGGGATTTTCCCGAACCATGTAAATCATTGTGTCCCTTTCATTCTTTCCTTCATTTTTCCTTTTTTCTGTCGTTGTGTCTCCCGACGATTACACAACAGATTTATGGGTCCTCAAGCATGAAATCGTTCATGTTCATTCCTACACTGATGATCATCAGAGTCTCCTGGTTGATATGGTCTTCCATGATATTGGGATATCTATAGTATTCATTTATTCCTCTAACTCCTATCTCAATAGAAGGTAGAATTGGCAGGATATCACTTATATTTCTAAAAAAATGTCACATAGCTAGATGTCATTGGGTGATTTTAATACTGTGCTCCGAATAGAGGAGAAAACTGGTGATAACATCAACAGGATGGATACTTCTGACTTAATTTCTTGCACTGACAATTGTAGGCAAGTAGAAGTGACCACTATGGGGGTGATTACACCTGGAGCAGGTACACCATTAATGGGAGGCAAGCCAGCAGTATTGATAGATGCATGGCCTACATCGAGGAAGGGAATGAGCCCTTGATTATTTCTAGACTCATATTACCAAAGCATCACTCTAATCATAATCCCATACTGATTGATGTATGTGCTAGAAATGTGAGGTCTTCTCCTTTTCCTTTTAGACATAATAACTTGTGGATTGTGTGCAGGGGACAAGGTGAGGGGGCAGGGGGTTTGCAGTGGGTTGGGGGGGAAGTGCAGTGGGCAGGGGGGAAGTGCAGGGGGCAGGGGGTGTGCTGGGGGCTGGGTGTGTGTGTAGGGGGGGATTCAGTGGGCTGAGGGGGAGGTGTAGTGGGAAGGGGGCAGGGGTGTGTGCAGTGGGCTTTGGGGAGTGCAGGGGGAAGTGCAGGGGAAGGGGGAAGGTGGGGGCTATTTTTTTTATTGAATGGGGGGACACATAGCCATGGTTTAAAACTATGGAAAAGGCCTATATCCATGTTTTGAAACTCTGGAAAAAGGCCTACAACCATGGTTTTAAACCGTGGCCATATATATTGCCAGACCTAGGATTCTTTCATGGTTTGAAAACCATGGCTACAGGTTATTGCCACAGTTCAAACCGTTGCTATAGGGATATAGCCACGGTTCAACCATGTTTATAGGTCTATAAACATGGTTTTAAACCATAGCTATAGGTTTTACCCTATAGCCACACCAATACCAGCCACCATTTTTGGGCCTATAGCCACGGTTCTAAAAAATGGCTATAAATTTATTTTTTAGTAGTCTGTGTCTATCTTCTGTCCCTTATTATAGGGCTTCTCGAGGGAACGAAAGCCCGATAAATCCCACATCAATCGTGGAGAATCATATGCCATGGGAATATATTAGAGATTTTTTTCAGCTTCCCATGTTTAACATAGGGTATGATGTATGTTTAACGTCAAGCGGACACAGATCGGACTGATCAGAACACTGACTCGAGTGGATCAGATTGAGGAACCCCCCGAATGGAACACCGATATTGGGGCCAACACGTGGGTGGCTTCTCAAGTTCTATTAAATGGAATGGGGCATGGGGTGGCATGATCCCACTGATATGTGGTGGCCCGAGTAAGAATCAAGATGGGTGATGGAGGATTTGAATGAAGTGG
This sequence comes from Viscum album, assembly GCA_963277665.1. NCBI lineage: Eukaryota > Viridiplantae > Streptophyta > Magnoliopsida > Santalales > Viscaceae > Viscum > Viscum album. The sequence continues at coordinate 1,096,761,666 of OY728145.1, read as the reverse complement.
GTGGTGAATGGGATGGAACCGTGATTATGATAATGATGGTTTTGGTCTTGATCCTCGAAGAGGATTCCTATGTATCCCTATGGCGGGGAATCAGAGTCCACAAAGTTCATCTGATGAAGTATTACCACTGATTGGGGTTCTTAATAGCTTTCCACTAGATGATATCCCAATGGCTTGCTACTGGACAAGGTGTCAATGTCTTACCACTGCATGATTGAGGTCCCAACGACTTACCACTAAATGGGGTGTCAACGGATTACCGCTAAAAGGAGGTCCACAGTTTAACGTCATGCAGGACGGGGGCGGACTGACGTAAAGGCGGACCTGGGATCCAATTTTTGTTGGGCTTGAGCTTCAGATTGGATTCCTACGTAACTTTCCTTATTAAAGATCAAAGTACATATAGTTTGGGTTGGTGTATGGGGCTTACACACTAGGATATCTAGATCTTGGTGAACTGACGTATAGATGGTCAGAACGACCAATGGTTGATGGGATTGAACCTCCGGGAGGCTTCTTACGTACCTTGCCTTGTCAAGGATCAAAGACATCATAGTTCAGGTGGTGTTAGCAACCCGGCATGAAAGTGGACATGTGGTCCCATTGGTGGTGGGATTGAACCTCGTAGAGGCTTCCTACATACCCTGCCTTAACTAGGATCAAAGACCATGTAGTTCAGTATGGTAAAGGGGCTATCGAACCAATGAGAAGTGGTTTCGGAACAACTGGGCGTTGGGCTTGAACCTTAGGGAAGCTTCTTATGTACCTTGCCATGCCAAGGATCAAAGTCCTCGTAGTTCGGAAGGGGTGGATACAATTTAACATCATGCGGGACAGAGGCGAACCAACGTGAAGGATTTCGGAGCGACCTATGTGGTGGTATTGAACTTTGTGGAGGCTTCTTATCACCCTACCGTGGAAAGGATCAAACTCTGCATAGTTCATCTTATGGGGGTTTTTGGGGCTTACGCACTGAGGCAGCACGAGGTGTTGGTGAATCGACGTGAAAGTGGTCAGAACGACTGAGTGTTGGTCTTGACCTTGTGGATGATTCCTATGTACCTTTCCAGGGAATGGATCAAAGTCCACATAGTTCAAGTTGGTGTATGGCTTACACTCTAGGCTACCCAGGGAAGATGTCACGGTCGATGCTCACTCTAAGCCCACATGAGTCATGCTCGGTATGAGAAACAACAGATAGCAGACACTAGATGATCACATCGCGAAAGGTGCGTCCATGGGAAGTGGAGTGGGGCTTATGCATAGTTAGAGGCCCATAGATGTTGGAAAATACATCAGAAAGGAAGCATGATGGTGACAAAGCGTAGCGGGAGAGGAATTTGAGACGGAAGAAAGGAGAATCACTATTCTCAAACACACCCTTCGCTGGCCCTGGGATTGGAGAAGAAATGAGGTTCATATATTCTACGTCCTATAAGAAAGCTAGGGGCTTACGCTGAGATGGTTTCCCTTTCCCCGCAGACAATATCCACTCTCCTAAGGAGGATATCATCCCTTGTGGGGGCCAGTGGGCATGGAGAATGTCCACGGTGGGGGTACCTCACGTGTGAGGCACAAGGCGTGGTCATAGTTTAACGTCATGTGCTGAGGAAAAAGGTTCTTGGCAGTTTAACGTCTTGTAGCTTTGACGAGGTGGGTTTGTTATGAACCCATAGGACTTACATAATTGGTATCCTCTGCACGTTGGTGCAGAGAGGGGACAGGAAAAGTCATAGCGATGGGTTTTCATAGAGCGAACCATCGGGGGTCCACCATAGAGTGGCTATGAAAAGAAGCAATATCCGTTAGCGTGCCTATGCGAAGAAGCATGAGGCGAAGCAATGAAATGGGTAGTATCATCCAAGGGACATTGAAATCACATCGTGCAAACATGGAGGACCACACGGGAAAAGGAATTGCAAAGCAGAGGGGTTCATAGGTAGGGTCCATGTGAAGCTCTATTGCTCCACGTGGCAGAGGGCACTTGCGAAGGGGTGTTCTTCGCGAAGTGGGGTGCCTCAGCCTGAGTATAGGGCATAGGTGCATATAGGATGTGCTGCGCTAAGTGGAAAGGCATTCGTGTAGAACTGCCTCACGTGGAAAGGGTTCCTCGTGAAGCAAGGTGTCGTGAAGCAATGTGCTTCGCGAAGTACACCTGACCCTGCCTTATCATGTGGATCATGTGTACATGAAGGGTGTTTTGGGAAGCATAAACACCCCATGATGACCCGGTCCCCTTGGGGATCCCCTTCCTTTGTGGAGGCCCTTATGCTCCACAAAAGGAATCCCTCTTGGAATATAGGATCAAAACAGGACTAAGTGGAGGCACTTCGTAGATAAGAAGTACCTCGCACAGCTCATGGTTCGCAGAGAAGAAGGGTGATTCGTGATTCAAGATCTAGGAAGTCGAAGGGTCCGATTTTCTGTCTTCTGAACATTGGGGGATGCCTGTATTTATAGGAGAGAGGCACCGCGAATCATCACTCACTCGATGCGAAGAGGAAGTCGTTTTCTCCACAGCACGTCACGAATGTCAAATGCGGTCGTGGGGTGTTACCGCCTCCTTGCTTCTCGGCGGGTCATGAACGTTGAGGGAGGTCACAGAGCATTATGGCCTCCTAGCTTCGCGGTGGGTCGCGAACGTCAAGGGTGGTCATGGAGCATTAACTCCTCCTTGCTTCGCAGTGGGTCGTGAATGTCAAGGGTGGTCGCGGAGCATTACGGCCACCTTGGTTCGTGGTGGGTCAGGAAAGTCAAGGGTGGTCGCAGAGCATTACTGACACCTTGAATCATGGTGGGGGGGGGGGGTTGCAAACACCAAGGGTGTTCATGGAGTATTACCACCTCTTTGCTTCGCGGTGGGTCGCAAACATCAAGGGTTGTCACAGAGCGTTACCGCCTCCTTGCTTTGTGGCAGGTCGCGAACGTCAAGGTTGGTCGTGGAGCGTTTCTACTGCCTTGCTTCGTGGCGGGTCGTGAATGTCAAGGGTGGTCACGGAGCATTACAAACTCTTTGCTTCGTGACAGTGCGGTGCGGCCAGTTCTCTATGAATGGGCTTTGTGAGTTAGCCATTGGTTCGGTGTCTTCTTCCCCTCCCCACATTTTGGTGTTAACAATATTTTCGTTTAGAAATTTTCGGTCTGACAATTCCTTTCATTTTCAATGCCCCTCTATATGATGGAGAAAATATTATTACTCCTTATTTCCTACACTAAGCATATATCATGTTGTAATAGGATTCATGTAATGGTTTTTACCTACATTAAGATAATTCACAACATTTGGGCCAAAATTCTACGACCATAATCAATGAACTTTCTCTTTCATATCTTTTGTCGTTAAACTACATGCACATCATCCTAAACATATGATGATAAACTAAAAACAACCATAGTGTTCTTACTTGAGGGGACACCCCCTTTTGAACCGCTAGTCTACTATTCCATATTCAAGAACAACCTATACCTCGATTCTCATTACAAAGAGATACACAACGATGACCAGACACTGGTATTTGGGTCTATCTCTAAGTTCATTTATTTTCATTCATGGTCTGAACTGTATGACATTAAAATAATGGAACCTCTAGTTTGAGCTCTATGAACATAAAAGAAGGTTTCCAATATAATCATTACAACTCAAAAAAATATTCTTCTCCCCTCTGGGATGATATGGTGTGGAAAGGGGCCACCAACATCCTAATTCACATCATGATTGTCACCCAGCCATGACATATATCTCCACTTTAGAAGAACTCCATATAGTCCAATAAAAATGACCATTGAATGTTTTCATAATTGGTATCCTTTACCATCCCATCTAGATTTTTATCCATACCTCAAGGGCCATCCCCATTGATAGATGTGATTTTTGATCTGCCTATTGGACATGATCAAATGTGTTGTGGCATAGGACCTTGATTTTAGGGTTTTACACATATATTATTTCAGTAAAATTATAGACTTGTTGCATCCCCTTATTTTTTCACTATAATATTCCATGTTTGAAGGGTACCACTAGAGGTATGGTGTTCATCAACAGTATCTCACTTACCATCTTGGGACGACATCATCTAAGACATCAGATGACATTGTAGTTGGGTTCCGAGTCTTGAATATGGTGAGTAGTTAAACCATGTTTTATTTCTACATTCTAGGTAATATGATGTGGAGGTTGTGTCTCAAATACAGGTAGCAAATATCCTCAATTGTTACAACACAATCACTTTATTTCAAATATCCATCATTGTGACTCTCCCTTCCCACATCCCTATGTCTTGGTAAAACTACAACACCCTCTATGATACCCCATTATGCATTTATGAACATCATGTAATCATGTTGGTACTGTTTATTTATTCTTTACTATGCATATCCTTACCTCTGATATACTCTTCCTTGTGGAAATAATCATCTCTCCTTGTTTCTCATGCCTAGTATGACTCTCATAATCATATAGGTATTTATGGTATGTCAACCCATGTGATTAAGAAACCATGTTCTATACATTATGACCATATCCTATGTGCAACATCCCAAGAACACAACATTAAACTAGGCACATATGTCCTTAAAACTGACATTAAATGAGACAGAACCCTAGTACTACGATTGGATTGATTAATTTCCTCTTAGGATACATTGTAATTTTTAGATATTATATAATTGGACATATCCATGATGCACTTTGTTCTCAGTATAGTCAAAACATCAGGACATAGTTACCCCTCGGGGTGTGTGTGGTGTGGTGTGGGATTTCAGAGTCCTCATTCAAGTTAGGGTATTCTTCCATGCCATATGCATCCCTGTTTTGGATTTATTTCCCTCCAATGACTTTCATGCATGACATTGAAATGAAAAAATCTTTTATGTACCTACATATGGGTTGATTTATTCCCACATAGGATACATAGTCATGCCCGAGTTTCATTCTCTGGGCTCAACCATATTTTTTCCGTCTCTTTGTGTCGAATCACCAATGTCCTAGCCATATGGAAATAAACCATAGAAAATCAATGTTTGAGATATATATCATTAAAATTAATAGCAATGATGGTCCATACATCATAACATTAAGAATACATATATAAAAACTAATAAAATGACTTTAAATTTTGTTACAATCATCATCTGGGCCACACAGAGAAAAATGGAATTGGGTTGTAGTGTTCTCGTTTGATAAAAAATCACCCTCGACAATGGTCATCTGCCATTTTGTATGTAGTGAAAACCGGTGATTCCATCATGGTCTAGTAACTCAAACAAATAATCAATTAATTATCAAAATTGAAAAAAAACTATAAATATACCCATGCCATGCACACATTCTAGACTTCCAAAAGGAGACCCTTTTTTTAATTACATATATCTTGACTCTCATACTTTCTAGATATGTAGGAACACCCAGACATTTAGTATTTGGGCCTGGACATTATTTTTCCTCCTAGTGTCTTGGCCTAGGTCATCTCTCATGATTTGTGTGGCATGACATTTGACTCTTTGGACTCATTTCCATTATGTTGATTCTTCAATGCCATACAGTTCCCCCGTGGGAATACCTCTCCCCACTGCGTCCTTACCACAAGATGTTACACCGCACATATATTCAAGAATTACTTATGGATTTATTCATTATTATAGAGAATACATAGAGACATCCATAGACATTTATCTTTTTTCCCAACCACATATTCTATAATCATTTTTCCCATTGTCCTCATTTTTTTGGTCCAAACTATATGACCCTAAAATATGAGCCATCTTATGCTTCATAAGAGTCATGGAATGATCCAGTCTCCTCAATAGAGAGAATTTTTTTTGTGTTGTTCTTTCACCACATTGATTCCTAGAATTCTGACATTAAATTATTTTTAGCCTATATAGTCTATGAATATTGACTTTAAACTGTTTGTTCCATCCACAATTGAATTCTATTATTATATACATCCCATTTTCGTACTTCAATTTTTTCATTATTTGAGTTTCTGTATCCTTTAAAATCTAGAAGGACACCCTTCATACTGATAGAATCATTTTATCTTTTGGAATGCCCCCAATTCTGGAAAAATTCCTTAATGGATATCTCCTATAAAATGTTATATTCAATGTTCTCAAATATATCTAGAATTTGATCTTGAATTCGCTCACCCCATTCCTGATTAAGGATTGAATGGTCCCTTGGTTTCGAATTTGGTCAAAAATTGATCCCAACATACCAATCACCAATATTTGAAATCAGGATAATCTTGATTTACACCCATTTTATAATCTTTTGTACCTTAGTGGAGTTCAATTATCTTTGTCCTCCTCCCTAATGATTTCTTCAACATGTCACATGAACCCCTAATTATCCCCTATTTCCCATTCTAATTATATCTCATGTGGGATTAAGATTTTTGGTAGCATTTGTACAAAAATGTGTGAGCAAAAATATGAACAAGTTTTGCAAACTCTATGAACATAATCCACGAAGACTACTTTCTGATTCTGGTCATCTACCACATCACTCTCATCTTTAGTTATCGCTTAATATTCAAGATGATGATCCACTAGAGATTGGGTTTAGTGATTGTTCATCGAAATTATCCTAGACTAATTTTCATTAATACAAGGTGGTGTAATTAAAATAGAGTTGGAATCCTTTCAAACATTCCATCACTCAACCCAACACTCTACTTTCCCCTTATTCAGATCCTGATCCTCTTTCATATATGAGGGGACCCCCAAGTGGTTGGGTGTCTGGACATTTTTTCACCAAACATCTTTGGACAACACCCCTGAAGACATTTTTTTACTTTCCAGCAGAGTTACATGTCTCGAAAATAGTCAACAATTAATCCTCATTTATTTTTTCCCATATTATGATAACATGATATGGATGCTCTATCTCGAATATAGCCAGCAGTGATCCTTCATCATCATTCCACCATCCTAGTATTCTAAACATTCGGCATATTGATCCACTCTTTCCATTTTCACATTTTTTAGGTTGATTCCAATCCCCCTAGGGTTATCCCTCTCATGTATTACATAATAATGGGAAATAGTAGTTGGCTATTTTGAGAGCCTTCACATTCTCTTTTTTTCCCTAACACTCTAGATGGTCTGCAAACAATGGAAGATCCGGATTGTTAGATAATCGACTGGTTCCTTCATTCAATATATAATATTTATTCAGAAATTAAACATGTCCACACATGTTATTCAATATAGACTATATGAAAAGAGAGTATGTTTTATTAGTTTGAAAAAATGAAGGCCTATAGAGAATGTATATTTTACGAGTTTGGACAAACCCAACCCTTACAGATCCACCCCCTCAAATAGATCACCTCATACCCAACACCAATTTTGTGTGTGGATTAAATGAACTAATGTATTCATATGATCTCCATACCTTCATCATCATCCATAGGGTTCCGCTCGACTACTCTGATCCTCACATGGTTGTACTCAGCTCTGAGATCAGCCACATCACGGGATGCGTGACTCAATTTCTATTCATCTCTTACCAACTGGGTCTTCAATTGTGACTTGAGATCCTATGGAGTCATTGTAAATTAGTAGAACTCATACATATGTGCTTCCAACCACTATATCTATTGTTCATAATACAGAAGGAACTTAATGTAGAAATAATTATTCTTGTTATAGGAAACACCCTATCGTTGATCACCTTCCCATATTGTTTCCTCGAGGTACTCTCGGACATGTAGGTGCAGATATTAAAAATCCCCCCCCCCTTCAGCTCACAAATCGAATAGCTAATGATGAAGTGACCCCATATAGAATATCTACTCGGAATCTAATAAATTTTTTATGAATTATTTGATTAGCTTCTGTGGCTAGCTTCATGTAGCCCGACTATCATCCAAGCTAGATTCAAACACATCTAGATCATCATGGTCAACAGGTTCATACTCTAGATGTGTGGATATAAATTCAGTGGAAGGATCCTCCTATAAAATCCAATCATATAGATTGGGATGCATATCATACGGTTGATCTCCATCCATTGATCCCACATCAATAATATTTATCCATCTATTTCTAGTTTATGTACCACCAGAGGCTCCACCCATAGTTACATCGGTTTTGGTTTGATGCACTTAGGTTTCTGGTTCTGTATGCAATGGTTCTGTTGTCAGAAAATATGCCCTAGATACCCCATCCGTCCTAGCTTCTAGTATTTTTTTCTTGATGTATAGTTCATAGGTAGATCGTATCAGTTAGTTCGGTCGAATAGAAAACAGATTTGAATTTGTGAGGTAGAAAAATTATAGAGATTGATTGGTGGGTTCTAATTCACATGGGATGTTATTGATGGAATCCCAGGTTCTGGCCTCCTGTATATGGTGTGGATATTCTTAGATTCTATAGAGACCACTCCAGTTTCCAAGGCCCTACTGGATCATGTAGCCACTATCGATCTAGACACTGGCCCCAAAGCATTGTTCCCTATGCCTCTTTCCACATTTGAAGGAGCCTCTTGTTCAAGGTTCCCTTGTAAATAACATATATCAGTTAAGGTACCTGGATAAAAATAATGGAAATCATACCATAAGATCTCTTTGGAGATTTCTTCATGTGATTTATAACACCCCCCCCCCCAATGTTGATGGATATTATTCCAGCTACCATGGTTGGTGGGTGGTTCACCAACCATAGCCACCATGGAGGACTTCTATATTGAGGGGTTCACATTTCACATGTGCAGGAACTATTGTTTTGGCCTCCATTGGAGTTGGTGGCCACCATTTTTTGAAGTCCAAGGTTTGGTGGGAGGATTGGTGGGAGTTGTGTCAAACTTGACACCTCCAACCATGGATATTTAAGGAGGGCCAAGGGTGCTTCCACTATCATTAGATTCGAGCCAAGGAAGAGCTCTTTAAGAGAGGGTCGGTAGAGCTCCATGTGATAGAAATCAAAATGAGGTGTGGGAGGGGTCTTTTGTAATCCTTGTTCTTGTGAAATAATGATTATTTTTCTTCTGATTCTTCTCATATTATCTCTCGTATTGTTCAGAGAACCACAACAAGTGGTATCAGAGGCGGTTCCAGTGAAATGGCAGCGGGCGGTGGAAATTTTTCCGGTGGCCGGAAAATTCATGTTGCCAGGAATCGTGTTTTGAAGGCATATTCTGAAATCATGTGTCATGACGATTCCAACGTCGTAAACGGCATCGAAAACGGAGCTAAAACGGGCTTTCTAGGCCCGGTCAAAGTTTGGTCAAACTTAGGGTGAACAGACCCCCTTGCCGGAGAAGAAGGTACTGTTCCGGCGCTGGCAACCTTTCCGGTGGGTTTCCGGCAGCTGCTCCGGTGTGCCACGTCATCGCCACATCATCAGGTGATCTCGACCGTTGATACTGCTTTGATCATAACGTGATCAATCTGTATCCGATTTCAGCAATCTAGAAGTCGATTCCACCATTTTCGATCGTTCCGGACGCAATGGTGTGCTAACTTTGTCCGGATTCTACACCAATTTTTAACTATGTTGAAATCTAATGGAGGGATCATCCACCGGAGGGATGATCATGTTGACATCTTCGAACTACACCATTTGGATGTCTCGAATGAAAGATCTTCTCAATGATAAGGATCTTTTTGACCCCATTGAGAATGAGGGTGTCAACCCCGATGCCACAAAGGAAGCGTAGTGGAAGATTCTAAACAAGAAGACGATCGGCCAAATCCGCCAATGGATCGATCACAGCGTTTACCACCATGTTGCTCAAGAGACTGGTGCATATGAACTTTGGACAAAGTTGGAATATACGTACAAGTCAAAGACCGCTCGAAACAAGATCCTCTTATTGAATCAGTTAATGAATATTCAACTACAAAGTGGATAATCTATAGCTGAACACACCAGCGAGTTCCAAAGCCTGGTGAACCAGTTGGTGGCTGCCGGTAAGACTCTAAATGATGAATATCAGGCGAACCACTTACTCTGCACACATCCCGATAGCTGGGATATGATGGGCGTCTCACTCAGCAACTCGGCACCTGGAGGCAAACTTACCATGGTGATGGTAAAGGATGCACTGTTCAATGAGGAAGCCCGAAGGAAGGATGCGAGTTTCAGCCAGATGCAAGCACTGGTTCTGGATAAGCGACAGAGACAATCAGTAGGAGGTTGTGGGGCAAGAACAAGAGGTCAAAGCAAGAACAGAGTAAGGTCCACAGATGGTAGGAGGCCGACATACAAATGCCACCATTGTGTCATGGAGGGACACATGAAGAAGAACTGCCGAAAGTTGTTACAAGAAAAGGGTCAATGTAACAACCATCAAAGAAGAAATGAAGATGCACATGTGAGTGTCACCAGAGATGTTGTTCATTGCTCCAAAGGCGAAGAAGAGACATGCTTTCATACATCAGGCTAAGACATAGAATGGGTGGTCGATACTGCAGCATCGTACCACGTCACACCACATCGTGAGTATTTCTTGACTTATCAAGCTGGTGAATTTGGTGCAATTAAGATGGGTAATACCAGTTCGAAGGAGATTGTTGGAATGGGTGACATCCATGTCAAGACGAATGTTGGACTCACAATCACCCTGAAAGATGTTGGACATGTTCCAAGACTTCAGCTCAAACTATTATTAGGTATAGTCTTTGAACGACAAGGCTATGACAACATCTTCAGAAACGGAGCATGGAATATTACAAAAGGAGCCATCATCATCGCTCGAGGACACATATGCGGTACGTTGTACAAAACTCATGTGAAGATATGTGCAAACAGCCTCAACAAGGTGGAAAGAGATAAGTCATCTAATATGTGGCATAGAAGGCTCGACCACTTTAGTGAAAAAGGGTCATATACCCTAACAAAGAAGAAGAACATCAGTATTGACAAGTATGCATCACTTGATCCTTGTAAATACTACTTGTATGGGAAGCAGTATAGAGTATCATTAAATATTGCTTCATCACGGAGATCAATGTATTTGGATCTGGTGCACTCTGATGTATGCGGACCCATGGAGGTGGATACACTTGGAGGTAACACATATTTTCTATCCTTTATTGATGATGCATCTCGAAGGGTGTGTGTGTTCTTCTTACGAACGAAGGACCAAGTACTGGAATACTTCAAAATGTTCCACGCCATGGTGGAGCGTCAAACTGGAAGGAAGCTAATGTGTCTTCATTCAGACAACGGAGGAGAGTACACATCCAGGTAATTTGATGCCTATTGTAGGAGTCATGGCATCTGACATGAGAGGACGGACCATCGCACCCCACAACACAATGGAGTTGCAGAAAGGATGAACAGAACCATCATGGAGATGGTCAGAAGCATGATGTGTTTGGAAAAGATCCCTAAGCCATTCTGGGGAGAAGCGGTTCAGGTTTCCGGCTACCTCATCAACCGATCACCTTCAGTCCCTCTGAATTTTGAGATTCCACAGAAGAGATAGTCTGGTAAACATCCCTCTTACTCTCATTTAATAGTATTTGGATGTTTGGAATTTGTACATGTATCCAAGGAGCTCAGGAAGAAGCTATACATAAGATATAATCCATGCATCTTCATCTGCTATGGAGATGAGGAGTTCAGATACAAGCTTTGGGACCCGAAGGAGAAGACGGTGATCTGATGCAGAGATGTCGTGTTCCATGAGAACCAGATGATTGAGGACATTCAAAATCCTATAATGACTCGAAGGGAAGGTTTTGAGGAATCAATTCATGATCCAACACTGGTACCAGCACAACCTATCAATGAAGAGGAGGTGGTGCAAGAAGACTCATCAGCAGGGGACCAGGAGGCAGTGGAAGAGGATATTGAGCAGGGGGAAACTCAATCCTCTCTACAAGAAGTTGCAGAACCATCACAGGAGCTAGGTGATGTTGTGCCTCCTAAACCTAACATTTCACAGGTTCGAAGATCTTCACGAGGAAGGATTCTGTCAACAAAATATTCAGATTCAGTGTACATGTTTCTAACTGATGAGGGGGAGCCAGAAGGATTCCAGAAAGTAGTATATCATCCTGAAAAACTCAAGTGGCTTCATGCAATGGATGATGAGATGGAGTCTTTGACGAAAAACCAGACATACGATTTGGTGGAAGTATCCAAAGGTATGAAGGCACTAACGAACAAATCGGTGTCCATGCTGAAGAAGGATGGAAGCAAAATGGAGTTCAAGCATAAAGCTCGGTTAGTTGTCAAATGATTTCTTCAGAAGAAAGGAGTCGTCTTTGATGAGATTTTTTCACCCGTGGTGAAGATAGCTTCAATCTGAGTCATTTTCGGATTAGTGGCTAGCTTGGAATTGGAGCTTGAACAGATGGACATAAAGATAGATTTTCTTCATGGTGACCTCTCCGAGGAGATCTACATAAAGAAGCCTGAAGGGTTTGAGGTTTCTGGACAAGAAAACATCGTCTGCAAATTAAAGAAGAGCTTATATGGACTGAAACAGGCTCCCAGACAGTGGTACAAGAAGTTTGACTCATTCATGGTGAGTCATGGCTACAAGCTGACACAGGCGGACCAGTGTGTTTAAATCCAGAGATTTCAGGATGGTAACTTGTTTTCTCTTCTACTTTATGTTGATGGCATGTTGATCATTGGGAAGGATGCAGCGAAGATTTTCCAGTTGAATAAGGAGTTATCCAAGTCTTTTCATATGAAATAAATTGGTGCAAATCAACAGATTTTGGGGATGAAGATCATTTGTGACAGAAAGGGGAAGTTGTTATGGCTATCTCAGGAGAAGTATGTTGTATGTGTTCTGAAATGTTTCAACATGGACAAAGCCAAAATAGTAATCATTCCTCCTCCCGGTCATTTAAAGTGGAGCAGGAGTTCATGCCCATCATACAAGGAAGAAATCGAGACAATGAAGATGATACCATACTCCTCAGCAATTGGAATCTTGATGTACGCTATGGTGAGTACACGACATGACATTGCCCATGAAGTAGAAATCGTGAGTCGTTTTCTCTCCAATCCCGGGAAGCAACATTGTGATGCTGTCAAATGGATTCTGAGGTATCTTAAAGGTACCTCAAAGTTATTTTTGTGCTACGGGGGAGTTGAACAACTCTTGGAGGGCTATACAGATGCAGATATGGCCGGAGATCCTCATAGCAGGAATTATACATCAAGATACATCTATAAATTTTTAGGAGGAGCTGTATCATGGTAATCAAGGTTGTATAAGTGTGTCTCTTTATCCACGATGGAAGCATAGTACATTGCTGCTTCAGAAGCTGGCAAGGAGAGGTTGTGGCTAAATAATTTTCTCCAGGAGCTCGGATTCAACCAGAAGGCGTACAGGGTTCATTGTGATAGTCAAAGTTCTTTGGACTTGAGAAAAAACTACATGTACCATTCCCGGATGAAGCACATCGACATTCGCTATCATTGGATACGCGAAGTGATGGATCAACAGGTGTTGCGACTTGTGAAGATCCACACGGAGGAGAACCCGGTAGATATGCTGACAAAGGTGGTCGCTTGGGAGAAGCTAGATCTTTGGAGATGCTCCAGCGGATTGCAACTAGAGGGGGAGAATTGATGGTTATTTTTCCAGCTACCATGGTTGGTGGGTGGTGCACCAACCGTAGCCACCATGGAGGACATCTATATTGAGGGATGCACACTTCACATGTGCAGCAACTATTGTTTTGGCTACCATTGGAGTTGGTGGCCACCATTTATTGAAGTCCAATGTTTGGTGGGAGGATTAGTGGGAGTTGTGTCAAACATGACACCTCCCACCATGGCTTTTTAAGGAGGGCCAATGGTGCTTCCTCCATCATTAGATTCGATCCAAGGAATAGCTCTTTAAGGGAGGGTCGTGAATGCTCCATGTGATAGAAATCAAAGGGAGGTGTGGGATGGGTCTTTTGTAATCCATGTTCTTGTGAAATAAAGATTATTTTTCCTCCCATTCTTCTCCTATTATCTCTCGTAGTGATCAGAGAACCACAAATAATGTTTCCTCTGATGTGGATATCCGTCCTCTGTAGGGATCCCACAATCAGCATCTTCACTTGAGGAAACCTCTAATTCCTAATGAAGGGGAATGATCACTTCTAGATCAGAAAAAGATAGATGTGGAAAAAATTTCAGACATAGTAAAATTTCACCTGATCCATCATCATAATTAAGGTTCTTAAGAGTGTACCAAATTATACAGCTCAACCACATACCACTCCCCCCTCTACCGAGGATTCAAGAAAGATAGATGTGGTAATACCAATTTTCAGGAGAATCATCTCAAAAAAATTAGGTGATCCTGCATTTCATAAGTGTTAATAAATTTCCAATTAATCTCCCTAATATACAAATCCATAGGTTAAGGAGATCCTTAGGTTTAATCACACAGTCAACTGCTTATAGAAATGTTGAGGAGGTATTATTTGGAACCCTATGGACAGTCCCCCTTCATCCTATGTCTACCTGGCTGGCACCACAATGCCTAATACTATTTCACTTCTTCCACTAGTTGGTGCAGACCATACAACTATTATCCCCACTATTGGATCTCAACCACTACGATCCGCATCCACCCTACTACTACTACGAGCTCTTTTCGATGTCTGACATAGAACTCGTGGTAGAGGTTCCACTCCATCATTTACCCGCACATACCGTTGTTTCATCATTTCTATAAAATACTCCACTACCTGGGTCTTTGTGTATGCCTAGACCAATCCATAAGTGGACGTTGGTGTAGGCTGCTCATTTTTCATCTTCCCATATTCCCATCCAAATTTTAGTTGATGCTATATCATCACACATGAGTGATCATAATGACGTACCCCCAGGTACACCTTTTGGGTAAGCCGTTACAACTATCTGAACTGCCTCGCAAACTGGTGTGGGAAGTAAGGATCAAATATTGTCTTGGGATCCAACCATGCAACCAGAACCCCACCTCAAAGGGCTAGGAGATATTATTTTTTCATAGTAGTTCCCCTATCATCATCGGTGAACTCTCCCATTGGCAGAGGAAATGGATGGATGTTGAATTCAATTGCTCACCGTATTTTATTCAATGGTTTCATCCAATTAAGCATAAAGGGTAAACATCTCGCACCATTTAGAATTGATAGTCGAAATTTTGTCTCATGAGAGGAAATGTTGTTTAGTTATCTGTATACTGCAATATGCTCTGCCACCCAACCATATAAGAAGTGGAGAGGTCTGCATACACGTTGTGGCTTCTTCTCCTCAATGATATTCCAAATCACTTTATACATCTCTTCCAACACCAAAACATCGTGGTTGATTCTCTTCCCCATTTATAGTGCTTCTACCATGATAAACATTCACGGTCTTTCAATCATATGCATATCTTTCACTAGAAACATCCATCTGCAAATGAGCGCTGATATAAACCCCGCAAACCAGATTATCAGTTGATGCGCAGTGTTGACAATGTACACCTATAACTGCCATTGGCTTTCGTCTTGGATTTACCTGTAAGAACCTTTATTTCCTCGCTAAAACCCTATTAAGAAATTGAGTGTCCTTGTGGGAAACGTATCCTCATCTAGAAGAATGTTTATGACGGGACAAATCCAGGGATTAATGTTGACGTTGCAGATTTTCTTCTTGTCATTATCTTCCCTGAAAACCTGGTCCTGTTGGTTTACCTCCAAAAGAGGAAACTTCCCCAGACCCTACCATTCATTATTTTTGGGGAGGAATTAAGCATCCATATCCACCATAATGAGATTTATGTAAATGTGATAGAGGCCCCAGAGGAAAATTCTTACCTCCCCTAGTTGAAGATGAAAGGTGTTGGTCCTCATTGAACACTTACTATGCAACTCGGGCATGATGTTCCTCGGTTGGTAGATGTGTAATTTGAAATCCCATGACACATCATACAATCCTACCCACCACATCACTAATGTGAATTCTATATATGAACCAAATACCCAGTAGGACAAGGCCCATTCATCTATAAACATTCCGCCCAACCATAAATCTCTGTCATTGGTCCATTCTTTTCATTGATTTCCCTAAATACACCTTCAAGGAAGTATGATACTATTATTGGTATATCTATAGATATAATGCCTTACCATTATTATTATTTCAATGGTTTTAAAGGTAGTCAGCGTTGATAGGAGAATATTCCTTCCAGGTATGGTGTTTTGCATCCCTGTCCCACTAGTACTAGCACGACATTCCCCTAAACCAATAGGTTGGGACATCTCTGCATGCTTATAAGATCAGAACGTCATCCGTCAAAACATAGTCCCTCAATGATTGTCTCTCACATAGGGGATAGTCCTGCATTTCTGAAAGTATATCCACCATCAATTAATGATCAGATTTTCTTCGAACATATTCCCATATAAAGATATTTTACATTTGATATTTCCACCGAGCATCATCTTCATGGACCTGTTATGCAGCTGCTTGGTTAGCCATTAATCCAGGACAAAATGTATTTGTAGATACTATTCATGAAGGACATTCACATAGACCATTCGTGGTGCCACATGTCACAATCCATGATAAACACATAGGGTTTGGCTAA
The DNA here is from genome assembly GCA_963277665.1 of Viscum album. Classification (NCBI taxonomy): domain Eukaryota; kingdom Viridiplantae; phylum Streptophyta; class Magnoliopsida; order Santalales; family Viscaceae; genus Viscum; species Viscum album. Next base: position 1,096,745,141 of record OY728145.1, on the reverse strand, counting down.
GAAATAGAGGATTGTGATGATAAGGTTCGTTGAGTGGAATTCACTGAGGAACTATTCCAGGATACCAGATTGAAAACTGGCCTTCAGTGGCAGAAAAGCTTCTCAAATCGAGAGAATAGGAGTCTTGTTTATAGAGATCTAGCACAGAAATGGGTAACCTCATTCCATATATATATGTGGAATCCCACCGAGAATTGAAGTTTCCCTTGAAGCATGGGATGTTCACAGTTCTCCCACCCAAACACATTGAACTCCCTCGTCTTTAGTTTTCTTCATGATCAATGTGTTTTCGGTGAGTTTCCCTCAGAATCTGACAATCATTTTTCCCCTGGATCTCATTCAGAGTGGGAGGTGGGGTAATTTTTGGTGCCGAAATTGGTTCATGGGATAGATTTATGATGGCCACAACCGTTTTGGATGAAAATCCAAGACCGTTGAGAGAAAATATCTGCAATGGAGTCTGCGTTGTGAAGTTTCCACGTGAAGCCCCACTCTATTGAGAATGTGTGAAGTGGCGATGGATTCCTCCATGAGTCTGAGGCCCTACGAAATTTCTATGAGAAAATTTTGGCTAATACCTCTGCAACTCTAACAACCACCATGATCTGCAGTAAGATAGTTTACGGAATTATCAAAAATTCTAAAAGATCAACTCCCTTTTATAGAGCCTAATTCTCATCATGGTACGCCTCTCGGATTTGTGAATCCCTTTTTCCTATAAACAGGGGACTCACCCCCTTGCATAAAAATTGATACAAAAACCTTTCTATTTATGATATCTCATTTCACTAATCGATATTTTCTCCACAAGCCTCAACAGAAAATAAATCCTCTAAGGTATTTCATCTTCATGAGATCCAATACCACTTATTGGGATTTTCCCATACTTGTGGTAGTTATTCCATTTGAGGAGGAAAACACCCATCATGAAGGTAGAAGGACCTCAAGGGTACTTTAGGATTCAAGAAGTAATAAACCATCATGAATAACTCCAGTTAAGATTGAATCCTCTATGATACTGTAGGGTCACCATGCTTCACAGAGCTCTAATATTTATGAAACCCCTAACCTTTGCAAAGCACTAGAGATTCATGCAGCACCTCTCAGTACTTCCACAATCAATTGTGAGACCCTCTTCCATGATGCCCTCCATAATTATGTGTATAAACTTACAGATTCTTCATATGGTGCCTTTTTCTTGCATAACTAATGCTTTGGTTTTTCATCATAGGTACATTAATAGAATTCTCTTTTCAACATAACTATGCTAACGTGGACCCCTTGAGTGACAATTCCATCACCCCATTAAGACCTGGCACAACTAGGGCCTTCCCTTCCCCATAGGATGATAGGTTATAGTTATATAATACTAAGGTGTGAGGAGGGAGTTCCCCTCGTCCGTGCTGCGTGACATTAAATATCCAAACCCCATTATCCTCAACACTTGGCATTAAACAATGGGAGCTCTATATGCACTATACATGGTGAAATGCCTCACGCATTATCCATGATCATGTACCTTAATAAGAGTGAGATATTCTTCACCACACTGGAATGGAATGATATCTATCACTTATAGAATGAGGTCACCTTTGGGCCTTCACGCTAGATTAATTTCCAATCTCTATCTCCCTAGGGTGCTAACTATGCTTAACCCCTCCACCATATCACAACCACTCCTCTCACGACCTGGTCGTCAGGCCGACTTATATCTCTTGCTTCTCGCATCGATCATGGATCATGTGGGATTAGGGTTCATCAACAACTATAAAATCATTTGTAGGTCCCAAACCATGTGTAATCCCTATCTTCCTCTTTTCTGAACTACATTAGTTTTGTTATCTTTGTTTAAAATTGGGCACATAGGAAGCCTCCATGAGTTTTAGTCCTAGAAACCTCCTCAATAGGGTTTCTTTATATGTAATACCCAACCATATTATTGGGCCTCCTTTGTGGTTGTAAACACAATACCCCTACGTATAAATATGTGGACACTTTTTCCTAGCCACCAGGCTATGTAGAAAACCTCCCTGAGGTTCAAGACCAACATTAGGCTTGCACTCGTATCCAAGTGAAAGAACCAACAAGGGCCCCATTTTTGGGTATAGGTCCCAATATTTGGGACCACCACAATGGGTGTTCTGATCCACCTGATTTATATCAGTTCACACATCTGGCATGATGATAAAATCTAACATTCATATAGCATGACGTCAAACTGAATCCTCCTTCCCAAAAGATGTTAAACTATATTCATGGATCACTTATCCATAATTATGTTAAAAATAATCATTCTTTCTATGTGTCATTAAATTCTATCATTCTTCCTGCATTATGTTAATCATTATCTCATGTCCCACTTGTCATTAAGATGTATTCCCCATCTCAAATATGTGGCATTTGATCCGATTTTTTTGTGTAGGAAGCCTCCTAGAGGATAAAACCAGGCCAATGGCCAACTCCGGTGCTTCAATTTTGGTATGTACGCTCATGATGTATCATTTTTAAATTTTGGGAAACATCTCCTGGATCCTTCTCTCTGAGTTGTTCTGATCCACACTATATGGGCTACTAACCAAGCCTAAGACCCAATATATCTTTTTACAGCTAGCCATGGGTAAGACCATATTCTACACCACTTTCGAAGAACTATGTGTATTATGATAACAATCATCTAAATGAGGTACATAGTAAGCCTCTCTGAGGTTCAATCACATCATCCATTTCCATCATAATCATTCCACTGTGACATTATTTCCGGGTTGGATCATTCCCTGACTCGGAGGTTCTACATCCTTCAGATCCCTATCTATGCATCCCATTATTAAGTTTCACCACTTTAGGTGTCACATCCCCCCCACAAGTCTACGTGAAAATAGATTCTTATCCACTGTTATACATAGTAATCCTTCTTGGGGTTCAATCCCATAACCCTAACTCTTTATCCACTCCATCCATTACATAAAATATTTCCACAGTTTATCCTAATTTTACCTAGGCCGATGCATCCTTTATGAAATCACATATCCCCATACACATTATTGTTTCTTCTAGCATCATCTAGGTATCTAACCATGTGTAAGCCCCCGCACAATCTACCTAGGATTGGTCTACTAGTGTACTACCCTCAAAGTGTGACATTTTCTTTTTCTTGGACATACTACACTAATTCCTTTCTCTTTTTAGGCGTCATTGTCCATCCATGAAGCACACCATTCATGTGATCCCTTCTAGGGTTAAACCTTCTTGATAATACCTCAAGGAGATCTAGATCGATACATTAATCATCTTTGGAATACTATAAACATACAGTCTACCCAATGTTATAGATGGGATGTCTGGGTAAATCATCGAAATCTACTCCTTAGGATTTCATCTATATAAGATGTTAAACATGCAGCCTACCACATGTTAAACATGCGAAATATGAGGAAAAACAAGAAAGATACTCCATAGGAATTTCTCTCCACGGGATGTCAATCTAATGGCATACCCTATGTTAAACTTGTGATTTATGAGGAAAAACTCAAAAGCTACACCATAGTTATTCATATCCACAATAAATTAAACTCAGGTGTCACCGCATGTTAAACATTGGATGCCTATGGAAAAACTCAAAATAAATAACCATGGCATAAAATAACTCATGATAAAAATGCTATGACTCATGTTCCAGACCCATAAGAAGTCCTCCTTTAGGGAAGAAAATAGGTTCCCTAGTGATTTAGTCTACCAATATGACCAATAATTCCCAAAGTGGTTACTCCCATGATCGAAGGATGATGCCCTACCTAGACCCTTTGGAATGTCTAGACATAAGAAACTTAATATTCTAGTTTCCCTAAGGAGATGTTATTAGGATCAAGGTTCATGGACTACATCTTAATCAATGAGGGAGATCCAGACTAGGTGATGCGTTTACAAGAGAAATGCACCTGTCTATGAAGAGGTTATGAATGTCGACAATCATTGAAATTTTGGAATTATGGTAACACCTGCACCCGTCATTGGAATTAGAAACGTTTTCAGAGGAAATGCTACCAGGATGTGTCACATCAAATGCATCGTAAAAAATTGTACTTATGTGATTCCATCCATAGAGGGAATAATAAAGAGCCATTTGATTTTTATAGGTTAATTCTTTTGTTTTATGAACATTAATCCATTGAATTAATTAGATTCCAAATACCATTAAAATATATAGCATATAGTCTTGATGTAAAATATATGGTTTTACTGGTACTCATGTAATGGACATCCTTTTGAGGATGATATAAATTACTAAACATGAACTGTCAGGAACCATGTCGGGGTTCAACCCAATCCAACACCCGGCCCGATTATGGGGATAGCCTGAAGGGAATTCCTGATCCACATGTTATGGAACCTAGTTCATGGGTATCAAAAATACACTTTTGGAATTATTTTCCCTATTTATATAATCAAAAATAGAAAATAATAATAAGCATCACAATAATTGATAATCATAACCAAATGAGGTTCACCAATTTTTCGATTCGATGATTTACTTAATTAACCAAAATAAATTGTACTAAAACGAAATTGGGGAAAAAACATCCCTAAACCTCCATGCAACAAGAGCGTCACCACCAACATTCATCAAAAACTGAAACCATCATGAATTGAAACACTAGAAACCAGATCAACCATCACCACCATGAAACATCATTCCTTTACATGGGTCATACATAACAATGTATACATACACCATCATGTGTATGTGTGGTGTAATCCAAATCCCAATTTCATATCACCCTATAATGAAATTCCATTCCGAAAAATTTAAATAAAAAAATTCACGTTTTAATAAAGGAACCATAATCATTTTCATGGAATTCTTTAATGGTAAACATTTCATAGAGAATTTCCCAAATAAGGCATAATATTTAATTAAAATAAAAACTAGATCTACCATATGACTATTGTGGGAGCCAAATCACATGATAACACCACAACATTGGAAACCCATATGGGTAACAACCACATATGGAACCCTATAATCCTTATACATTGAGGATCAAAATCCTCAAAATAAACATCCAACAACATTCCCCTGTATGATCAACTAGAGGGGAACAAATCCCAATGTCCAATGGTCTCCAAATCATAAGCCAAAATCAATAGTGTTCTCATCCACAATCCACTCGATTGATCCAACAACAATGTTCTTATGGTATATGGCCATATCACATGTTTATTTAGTGTTGTAGCATCAATCATACTTGATGAATTCAACCATCACCACTACTGAGTCAACTAGAGTACTAGTTATATTTTAACCACATAGATACCCATGATTCCCTTTGTGTTAAATTTTAATTTCCAAAGCTACACAAATAATAATTTTCAGACACATAATCCAAAAATTAGGAATACACATGAAAAAAATTTTATTTATAGGGAAATTCATGAAACAATCACCACTAAAATGGAAACCACCACATTTCTTAGTGAAAACGACTCCCAAGTACATATGCACACCAAATCCATTTAGATAGACATTTCCCACCACATTAGCAATTAAAAAATCCCATTTGGGAATATTTCTAGAAAATAACACTTGAAATCCAAACATTTCCAAGGGAAACTCTCCATTCAAATCCATTCGCACACAAAATCACATTCAAAACAAATTTCACAAATTTCACATAAATCCTAGAACACATTCATGAAGAATCACAAAGAGACACACATAATATATAACCATAATATTTTTTAAAATGATTTTCATCACACATGAATCATATATCCCTTCCAACACATATTTTGAACCACACACAAAATATGTAGAACACATTTATGAACCCAATAATGAAAGAAAAAATAATCTAATAATGTAATATCATAAAATCGTATTCAATATGATCAAAAACTTTTAAAAGCTGGTGCAATACCCCAACCATACCAAAAAAAGACCCTATAAAAGAATGATCGAGATATAACCATAAATATTTCATCGTACCAGAAATTATTCAACCCACTTAAGGTAAAATTGGAATTAGTAAAAAAAATATCCAATGAAAGGAGGGAGAGAAACCCTATAAGAAAGATGAAACCAAGAGAAAAATTTACAGTCATGATGATTCGTTGAATTTCAAATGATAAAACCACCAACCAATTGATGTTAAAATTCTCCAATATGGATTATATGAATCCCCCATGGAAAAATATCCCTGATGGGGTATAAGGGAGATGATTGGGGGTTTAAATTGAAGATAGAAGAAGATTTTCTTTCCACTTTTTAATGATCTGGATAGGTCACATGGTTTTCCCAAATGACTTTTCGAACCGTGTGGTGATTGTAAGTTTCTCACTATCAATGTGGACCAAGACATATGTTAAGACCATGATGTTTTCCGAATGAGGCTCCAACCGTGAAGTCACCAATTTCTAGAATGAGCTTTTTTTATGTGGTTTTATGGGCGAGGGTCCATAGTTTCCCCAAACCATATTCCACTTTCTATCAAGACCAAAATTTATAATTTACATAAAAAACTCAAGGGGAATCCCAAGGATAAATTAATGAAAATTAAAAAATAATGCATAAAATAAAAATTAGGAATTTGATATTTTTATCATCCATGAAATGATTCCTCCCATTGAAATTCAACTTGATGACTAATTAGTGAACTAAAATGGATACTCCTACAAAACCCAAGACATCCACTCCCTTGAATGAAGCACATCAATACTAGGTTTCCAAATAACTTTTACGAATGGAATAGACTTTATAAGAAGCATTTTCTCTCAACAATCCATAAAAAATATCGGTTATTCAAACAAAGACATATCAGTCTCTAATTCCAACTCTTCCCAATTAAACACAGAAGACATATATGGGTTATATATATTTAGGTCAGATACATGGATGACATCAAGAATAAATGTCAACTAAGAGGCAGAAGCTAACATGTATTCCACCTTACCAACTCTTTTTGTGATTTCAAATATTCCAAAATACCTCATAATTAGTATCCCTTTCATTCCAAAATTATAGTAACATAAATGTGGTGACCTTTTTTGGAACACCCTCTCTCCCACAAAAAACTCCAAAGCATGGACCCACTAATCGAATTAAAACAAATGATATCTCTTCCTGTTCAAAAATTAATACCTATTCTACATAACTTTATTAGAAATTTCATTCCCAATCCTTGGCCTTAATAATGAGGTCTCACCCACCTCAACCCAAAAAAAAGTGATTGACACGAATGACTATAAATATCTTCAAGAAGATCAATTCAAGTTGAGTATTCATAAATATTTTTATATTAAATGTCTAGAAATACACAATGGATATCCCAAAAAATCATAATTCATACACATATTCCCAATGAAAGTATTCCAAAATATAATTTTCATACTCTATATGACCATCCATTTGAGGGTGGATTGTTATTCTAAAGTTGACCTCTGACCCCATCACCTTCTAAATACATTCCCAAAACTGAGAGGTTTAATGGGGGACCAAATCTGAAAAAGAATCCTCATGGCACAACATGATGCCTCATAACCACTTGAACACACAACTGACCAAATCCATCCTCCATGGATGAGTCCCAAATTAGAATGAAATGTGATGATTTATTCATACAAACAATCGCTAGCCAAATGAAATTCCTCCCATGGTGTGTATGATGTTTGAAAAAAATTGTATATGGATATATCATCCCACTTCATTGTAGGAATTGGTAGGGGATGAAGTATGCAATATGGCCTTTGTTTCTCTACTTTAACCTACATACATGTATATCATCACAATACAGTGATAGTTATGTATAACATCATACCATGAAATTAGAACAACTAAAACCCATCATGAAACATCTAGCCAGTATGGGAATGATCTACCCACTCAGAATAGTGGCTATCATGCATCACCAACTTCCACAATAACAACGACACCACAAAATAATGCTTGAATATTCAAACTCCATCAAGTGTCAAAGACCTATAAAATCGTTTATCCCCACCATTAAAACCCTAAAAAGAAGGTTGGCATATCCCATCACATGGATGGTCTTTCCAAATCAACATGATAAGGGATGGTTTCATCTGAACATTGGTGAGGAACACTCCACCACTATTTTGATTATCCTCTAGTAAAATCATAGAAAAAATAACCATAAATATCCATTCATCATTGGAAACATTGAATAATTTCATCGAAACATTCTAGATCTATTAATCCACAACAATAATACATTTTACTATAGTGTACATGATATTGATATTTAATTCTTAAAGGAACTCAACCCAACTAATTTGGCTCAAATTCAATTCCATCTGGGAGAAAAGTTAGACCAATATCTTATTAGTATAATAGAATAGAAACTTATCCACAAAACTAAAATGGTGTGAAGTCATCAAGTAATTATCACAACTTATAACAAAAAATTAAGATTTGGGTAATTTATTTCAAGTGGTCAGAGTTGGGGAGAACCATAAGACACCACATGGTCTTCAAACATTAGCACACTCCCAAGAACTATATATGAGGCATCAAAATTGACCACATATCTCATTAAATATTTTGGAAAGACAAAGACATGGGATTTGTTCAATAATTTATTTTGATCCAAAAAGGACGGAGGACACTCTAACATCCTTTAAAACATTATCCCATTTCAACTAAGTGATGTCATAGAGGAGGAAATCTATGAAAAATCACTAATGACTAAAGGTAAATCAATGTGAGGCCCAAAAATTAATTGATCCCAAAATCATATTCTACATTTTTCCATGACATAACTATAACAATCATATCTTGTTCCACCATAAAACCTTGTTCTATGATCACATAACCCAAAAAATTCACATCCCAGTTTTAGATGGATCGCTTATAAAGCTTCACATATTGTTGTTGATCTTGATGGGTTCCAACCAAAATTATCAAATGATGAAATTTCCCCTCCCTAGTACGAAAATAGACCAGGATTTGAGCCATGAATACCAAAAAAATTAATCAAGACACTGGTGGAACACATTGTTCTAGATCACTATAATGACCATTGGAGCATTGGTCAACCCAAAAGGCGTAACCAATAACTCGAAATATCTGTTATTATTTTGGAATGTTGTTATCAAAACATTCTCCTCTCTAACATGGATATTATGATACATGAAATGTAAATAGATATTATAGAACCATATTTACACAATAAAATGATAGAAAATTTCATCATTATATGGAAAATTGGGCATGTTCTAGATCATTACATTTTTCAGTATATGATAATCAATGCACAACTAGAGAGATCCATCGATGTTCATAAAAACCAAAAGTTTGGCAGACCAAGGTTATATTCTATATTGAATGTGTCCATTGTATTCCAAATAATCTATTTGTACATTTAATTCCGTTAACCCTTTTGTGCCATATGGATTGAGGGAAGATATATTGACTATGATCCCGGTATCAAATCAATAGTGAAGACCACATCTTGCTCCAAGGAAATACCCAAGAAATCAATGGGAAAAACCATTGGGAACTCATCCACCATGAGAGGTACTCTTGACTCAGAAAGACCCACATTATCCTTAAAATGAGAAATGTGATATAATGAAAAAGGATTCATTATTATATAAGTGGGGGTTTAGCACATCCCGAGTGAGGATCCAAATTACCTTGAAAAAATTGGGAACTTCCATCAAGTTCTACAAAACCATCATTCTTCATATAAAATCAATGTGCACCTAGAAATTCACCATCAAATCTATAACAAGGATCACTCCAATGATATCCACTTCCAAAACTAGAAAAATCACAATCCAACTGAACCCCGGACAAGATTTTTTCACAACTTGAAAACATGATTCCCTCTCTAACTTATTAACAAGAGTAGTTACCAACTCTATCTCATATGATAGAATCACTATTGGAAACATTAATATATCCACAAGAATAGAAAATATAATTAAAAAATGAAGCATAAGTATAAAAAAACAACATCTAAAGATCATTAAATAAGAACAATACAATAAACTATAGCAGTACCTGTAGAGGATTCCAATATCACTGGTTTCATAACATGAAGTTGCCTCATCTCAGCCTGACGCTCAAAGAGACAACTAGCCTACAGCTCCAACCTAAACTAACTATGACCTGGATAATATCTATCACTACCTCCATGACCATTTAACTAAGAACCTATTTTCCAGGATAGTTATAATTGGACTAACATCCCTTTGGAAGCTACATATCTCGTAACACTCCGATATGGGCATCCCACCTTGTAGAATCACTAATAGTTCCCCATTACTATGAACTAGTGATAAGGTCTGTGTGTAAATGAATACACAGATCACGTTTTCCTTACATTCCAAAACTAATGGCACACGACATACCTAAACATGGGAGTCACTGAAAATGATAGTAGATAATGATTTCCTTCACTACATTCTAACTTCTTACCCTTCTCATACCACTTCCTATTATTCTAATATGAACATCCACTTCACACAACTGAAATTTCAACAAGGAAATTGTACATACCTTTGTGATCGGTGACCAAAATCATGGAATGATCATCCACATCAACATATGTTTCCATCTGAAACTACAATACCTAATATTGCATCTTTAGCCACAACCCCATCATGAACTTTTGACCCTTCAACTGCTTGTTGGAAACAATCTTGGGAGCATACAAAACATACTCAGTGAACTAATTAATGTTATCCATCACAATCCAATCTCCTAGGATAAGCTCCAAAAACTATGAGGACCTAGAGAATTTCAAAAACAGAGGATAACAGTACTCTTTGATGAAAAACATAAAATCATCCCAATCCTTCTACTTTTTATTTTCATCTCTCACCACTAAGTCCCACCACTTCTAACTGGGATGGTCCAGCATTAACAGAGCACACATCACTCTGACCTGCCTCTGGAGTATAAAAACCCTGAAAATGATTTATCTTATCAGGGACTACTCTGGTTCTTGGGATTTTGTGCTACCTAAAAATGAAGTAGGATTATTTTTTAGGAACACATGAGATTTTTTCTTTCAAGGGACTGGTTCAGATTCACTACCAAATGTAGGACTAAATTCATCTACTTGACCCAAATCCTGGATTTTCCAAACCACATCATCCATTAGTAACTATTTGATTTGTGATGGATAACTCACTCTAGCCTCTTCCTGTGTTCATATAGGAATTCTATGGGGAGGAATATTTCTAAAACAAGATATAACCATAGGAAAACCCATCAATAAAACCATTCTAAAATTTTAAAATAAAGAAAACAAATACCAACACTTTCATCTATCAAAACATAAAAAACCAATCATAATAACAATATTGGGCAAATACCTCCATCCCCATCCAATTTTTATGTATAGTCTAAATCATATAAATCTCTCCTAGAAAAGAATTCAAAATGAATCCCAACATCCCATAGAGAATCAAGTCCTTTCAAAAGGATTGTCCGCTAGAAACAACACTCGATACCAGAACACCAGGCACCAAAAATCCTAGCTTAAATCTATCAAAAAACTTTAGATAAATAAGATTACCCAAAAAGAGTGTGAACAACCCTGATACCATTTCTTATGGAACCAAGCATGGGTTCCATCCAACCAGACACCCATCTCGATTCATGGAATGACTCAAAGGGCGTTCCCAATCCCCATGGGCTGGCGGTTAGTTCTAAGGTATTAACAAAATGAATATTGAATGATTCAACCCATTTATATATTTAAAATCATCCAATAATAATAAGAATCAAAATATCTAATAACAATAACAAAATAAGGTGTTAAATTTTTTAGATTCATTGTTTTATATATTTTACAAAAATCCATAGTTCTAAAATAGAATGGGAAAAATATATCTATCCTATTAACATACATGACACAGGAGGGTCCCCACCATAAATCCCCTACCACCAAGACATGTATGAAGTGGAACACTCGATACCATATCCATCATCACCACCCTGAAACATCTTTCCGTTACATAGATCCTAGACAAATATTTATGCATACACCCATGTGTGTATGAAGGGCATAAGAAAAAACCAAATAGGATATCACCCAATAATGGAATTCCATTCCAAAACAATAGAATATAAATAAACATTATTTTTTAATAAATTAATTACAACACTTTTCATGGAAATCAATCATGGTAACCATTTTAAAGAAAAAAATTCCAAAAAATCATTCTTTTTAAATAAAAATAAACATAGATCAACCATATGTTGAGGGTGAGAACAACATCATAAGAGAGCACCAAAACATGGGAAACACATTTGTGTAAGTAGCACATGTGTATCCTTATAGACCTCATACCTATGTGATCAAAATCCTACAAATACTGCATTCCCTTGAATGAGCCACTAGAGGGGAACAAATACCAATATCCAATGTCCCCCAAATCATTATCAAATACTAATTGTGTTCCTGTTTATGTTCCAATATAAGAAATCCCATCCCAAATTCCTAGTGGTATCTAATCATATCACATGTTTAGTCGGTTTTTTAGCATCAATCAAGCTAGAGGAATCTATGCTTCATCAATGTCGAGTAAACTAGAATATCATTTATTGTTTTCCCACCTAGTGTAAGATACTGTATCTCCTATTTATGTATGGATATTAATGTTGGGTTGTTTGAGGAAAAGGGATGAAATGTGGGTTCTTTTCTATCTGCAAAATGTGTACTTCTATGTATGCATGGTGTAATCTATTTCCATGTCTAGTGGCGTACTAGATATGTAACGGTCGAGTATCATGCCATGTGGTGACCTGGGAAGCCACTTAATTCATTGGCTAGTTGAGGAAAATACACGATGTTTAGTTTTATTAAACACACCATGTAATTTTATTTTTTATCTGATATATTTGAGTGGGGTCTCATCTTAAGTTCTTAAATGCATTCTTCTCCCTATGGTTTGTATAAGAGAGAAACAGAATAGATGAAACACATAGAACCCCTCCCAATTCTCTGTACGAGCTCTGATTGAGACACCATCGGGTGCATTTTAATCCCACTGACGAGATCTCAAAACAAATATAGTTTGTTTTCATTATTCCTTATCTCAATCAATGTATTAAATTTTGGGAATTTTTAAATTTTTTTAGATATATGCCAAACTGGGCCGATTCAAGGGCCGACATTCAAGTATATCAATCATACAACATCATGGTAGGTGGTTGGTGCCATTCGATGTTCTTCATTGGATTATATATGCTAAAAGTGTCACATAACAATGCTGGGGAATTGTTTGATTTGGAATATAACCATGATTTTTAACTAATGTGGTTTAATTGATTAATAAAGGTTTTTTTCTTATGGTTAAGGTTGGATAAATTGTTTATGGAACACCCCATTGGAGATTTTCTCTTGATTACGTATTTATGAATGTTTGGTCTATGATTCAAGTTAGTCTTGACTTGATTCCCATTATTTGACTTGTTATGAATTTGTTGTAGTTAATTTGGAATTCATGTGATATGATTTTGGAATGTTTATCAATTTTGTAGTTATATTTTCCATGAGATTAGTTGATATAGTATGTGCGCTATTTGTTTAATGGATTGTGAGATCATTGGACTAGGAAGACTGAGGGGACTTCTACATTATTTACAAAGGAATATAAGTACCTTGATGTAGATGATTGAAATAAAGGTATTTAATTCGAGATCTACTCAAAAGGTCATTTATAATTATCCAACACTGTAATGACTGAGGGGTGTTGATTGTGAATGCTACCCTAGAGGTCACTTATAATTTATTGATGTTATGTTGACAAAGGGTTATTAACCCTGAGAGTTACCCAATTAGTCATTATAATTGATCTATACTATGTGAAACCAAAGGTTTTAAACTATGAAAGCATTCTAAGAGGGTTGTTTATGTATAATTGAATGATAGTGATGAGTCTACCAAGAAAACTCACAAACCTTGACTCAGTCTTACATGATTTTTTAGGTTGTATTCTAATACATTTGATTGTTACTACTACCCAGGGAAATATAGATAATTTTCTATTTCCTGAGATTACAGGTTTAAAATGATGAATTATAAATGTTAAATGATTGTAATTGAAAGATGTTAGATTTTTTTATTTTTTGTACGTCCTTGTTTATTGCTTCGTTTCTGTATATTATTTACTATACATATTCGCTGACAGTTAGGCACATATATTTTGGTGGTTTCCTACTGGGATTCTTCTCACAACATGTTTGGGTCATGTTTTTGACCCATTAATAATATATTCTGTAGGTTTAAATAAGAAAAAATTTCCTTATTCATTAAAGACATGATTAATGTTGGAGCTGGAGAGAATTAGACCAAGGTAAGGCGTGCGATACTACGGAATTTTACTTTTTTTATTTGAACGACGGTTTCTGTATTGCTTTCCAGCATAGTTACTTGTTTCGATGTTTCCATAGATACCTATTCCAAGTATCATATATATATATATATTATTTCTTTTGTTTTATTTAACTTCAATCTTCCACTATTTACTTATATCGTATGGTATTACTACTTATTCTATTGTTTACTATTTTTTTTATGTATACTATTTCAAAGAGGGAATAATTTCTCTAATATAACACATTGGCCCAATCTATTAGTTAGCAACCTTTGGTGTTTGGGGAAATTCTCTTGAGGTTATGTAACATCCCGGATCAGGGATGTTGGATATAGTTGTGTATTCCTTGCGCTATTAGAGACATTATATTCTGGAAGAGAATTTTCTGGAATACACTGAAAACATAAAGAACAAGTGAATATTTAATCAGAGAGATATAAATTTGAGACAGTGAAGGTGGGATGAATACCTTCAGTATTTTGACATTTATCATGCCTATGCACATGGGAATGGAAACATATTGGTTGATTCCTTGAGAAAGAAGACACAAAGAAAAATAGTTCAGGAGGCCAATAGTGAGTCAAAGTTTATTACTATGTTTGTTTATACGAGTTTACAGTTTCAGTACATAAAAGGGTAGATGTTTCATTCTTCAATATTGTTACCTTTTATCTACTTGGAATCATGAGAATTAGGCAGCTATAATATTTTGAGGGGCTAGACCTACAGGAGAGTACGTACGGTGAGGAACCTACTCCTAGAGGGTCCATAGGTGAAGACGAGGTCTGGTATTTTCACAGATGCATATGGATGTCAGAATACATTCCTGAGGAGTTGTTTTGAGATTTTCATACCTATGTAAGGGTTGTTTGTCCTGATGTCACCAAATGTTTCAATATATACATCATCAGTATTGGTGGCCAGACATGAAGGGGGATGTATATGGTTTTGTTATGAGATATTTCTCCTATTAGTAGGTGAAAGAGGCGAATCAGGGACAGGAAGGGCTATTACTATAGTTTCCCATTCACGAGTGGATTTGTAATGATGTATCGATGTATTTCATGATAGGTTTACCATATTCATCTTGAGTAAATGATTTCGTATGTGTTGTAGTTGATAGACTCACAAAGGTTTCAAAATTCATTATGATCATGGAGACCTTCAGTGTTGATGATATTTTAATATTGTACATTCAAGAGATAGTACAATTTCATGGGGATCCACACTCTAATGTTTCCGACTGGGATTCACGGTTTACTTCTCTTGTCATGTTGGGACTACAGAGGGCCTTTAGTACACTTGTACTTCTTGGTAAAACTTATGACCCCCATAAAGATGGAATGTTTGAGTGCAAGATTCCTGTTTTTTAGGGCATGCGTTGAGTATGAATCCTTAATTTCAGGGGATCTTGGGAGAGCTGAATAACCCTGGTGGAGTTTACCTATAATAAATGTTTTAATGTAACAATTCAGATGGAACCTTAGGTGGACTTTTAATACATTCTATATCGATCACCCCTAAGTTGGTTGGAGGTAGGATATGCAGCTATTCTATGACATCATCTTATCTTGGAGACCACTGAGTTGGTAGAGTTTATTAAAAATATGATGGCTACTACATAGTATCAGAAAAAATATTACGCTGGTCTATGGAGAAGACCTATGGAGTTTGAGGCTGGAGGTCATGTTTCCTGCATGTCACACCAAGGTTTGGACATCAGTGATTTTAAGATAGGGGTAGCATTGACCAAGATGCCTCGGGCCATTTGTGTTATTGGAATAAATAGGTCCGGTTTCATATTGGTTTCAATTACCTCATTGATGTCATTATATACATGAAGTCTTTCATGTTTCACAACTAATAAATTAATTTTTAGACTCGTCTCATGTTTTTCAATCTTAGAGGATGACTTGGAGGTTAATGAATCCTTTAATGAGAACCCTATTCGGATTGGGGATCACAACACGAATGTTCTCTATGTTCCATCTGTTCTTCTACTATGGGTGTTATGGAATCATGGGATAGTATAAGATGAGACTTGGGAGTGGAAGGCTGACATACGATCATAGTGGCTAGAGTTATTAATAGACTATTCTTCTCCACCCTTGGAAGGAAAATTTGGGGATGAATTTCTTTAAGGGGGAAAGTTTGTTGGAACATGGAACTCCTTTTGAGGTATGGATCATGATTTCAGGTTGTTCTTTATGAAACAAGAAGATATAATTTTTTATCTATGTACATGCCTTGTAATTTTATGTGCATGCATTGTACCCGGATTCCACGTACAACCACATAATGTCCCTGTAACAGCAGAGTAAATAGACATGTAGTGACATAGAATAGCACTTATATTGGGGGATGGTTGAGGAAAATACAGAACATGTAGTTTTAATTAACATTCCATGCAATTTTCTATTTATTTCATATATCAGAGATGTATCACGTCAAATGTTAATAATTGTCTTCTTCTCTTTATGGTTCGTACATGAGAGTGAAGGAATGGCTAGGAAACTTCTAACCCCTACCGATTCTCCGTCCGAGCCCTGATTGAGACACCATTAGGTGCATTGGAATCCCACCGGTGAGCTCTAAAATACATAGAGTCATTATTCATGATTCATTTTTTCATTTATGTTATTATATGTTAGGAATTTTTTACTTTTTTATATGTACATCGACTTAGGATGATTCAAATGTCAATGATCAAGTATATCGATCATTCAACATTGAGGTAGGTGGTTCGTGCCTTTCATTTTTTGTAATTTGATTACATATGATAAAAGTTACACAAATCCACAATGGGGTATTTCTTGACTTGGAATTTAACACTATTTATTACCTGTTGTGGTTTGATTGGCTGAAAAAGTGTTGTTGTTTATGCCTATGGTTGGATATCTTGATTATGGGACACCCCATGGGTGTGTTTTCCATTATTGATTAGTTATGGCCATTTCTTCTAGAATGCCTATTAGGATTGCCATATTTTATATTCATGTTCTTGTTAAGATGGAGTTTTTGTTTATATGAAATGAATGTGATATTCTCCGAGAATGTATATCCATGAAGTAGTTCTATATTACATTTGCTACTTTGATATGGTATGCCTGCTATTTTTCCAATAGACCAAGAGAGCATTAGACAAGGAAGACAGAGGGGACATCCATATTATTTACATAGGACCGTGAGAGCCCTGTTGTAGATGATTGACCTAGGGGTATTGACCATGAGTGTTAACCAGGAGGTTGTTTATAATTACCTTATGCTATGTGGACTCGTTGGTATTGACTATGAGAGCTTCCCAGATGTGGCTTATAAATTATTGTTCATATGTTTACACTAGTTTATTGTCTGTTAGAGATTCCTAGGTAGTAATTCTAATTGATCTATAATATATAGAACCCAAGGGGATAATTCATGAGATCATTCTCAGATGGTTGTTTATGAATAATTGAATAGTTTTAAAAATTATGCCAAGAGAAAGCACGAGCATGGACTCAATATTACATGATTGTTTAGATGTTCTTCTAAGATATCTGTTTTTAAATATTACACAAGGGGATACTGATCATAGGCTAGATCATGGGATTACATGGCTCAAATGATGAAAAATAAAAGTAAATGAATGTAACTGAATACAATAGGATTTTTTACATTTGAGTAATTCCTAACATATTTATTAATTTTTGCATATTACCTGCTATAAATATTCACTAACTGTTAGGCACATATCATTTTATTTTTGCCTACTAGGATTTATATGACATCCTATTTAGGTCATGTTTTGTACTCAAGATGATGATATGAATGCAGGTGTAGATAAAAGAAAGTGCCCTTCCTCATTAGGTATTTGATTGTTTTTCGAGTTGGTGACTATGAAACCAAGCTAAGGACTGAGATGATACTATAGTTTACTTGTTTCTCTTATACTCTAGTTTTTGTATTGCTTCCCAACATTTTGACTTATTTTTCTATTTTTATATATACATATTCTATATGTCATATATATATATATATTGTGGATTCCATTGTATTTACGTTCATTATTTCATTATTTACTTCTATTTTAAGGTATTACTGCTTTCACTATTATTTACTATTATTTTCCACATTGAAAACTCTACTAATGAGGGGATACATTCCCTAATATCTCACCTCCCCCCTCACTACTAGCCAGTAGCCTCTGGAATTTTTGAAATGCGCTTGAGGTTATGTGACCAATTGAGTTCAGGTCACCTTTGGGAGACACCCAAGTTCATGATGTTACTCCTAGATACCTACGATTCCCATTGTTCTCATTTTCCATTTCAAAATCAACACAAATATTCACATACACACACATATTTCAAGCATCATGACTAAAAATTAAAATCATTTTCTTCTAGAACCACATTCATCAAACAACCAAAACTCACAAGGAAAAAACAACTTTCCCTAGACAAAACCACTCTCAAATTCATACACACGTCAAAAACAATTGAAATCACATATCATAGAAATTTCACTATTCATAAATCCCATTTGATAATATTATAAGAAATAAAATCATTAAATACCATCAATTCAATTGAAAATTTCATTTCAAATTCATATGCATACCAAATCAATTTGAGAACACATTTTCCAACTTCCATATAAATCATAGAACCCATTCATGAAGCACCCAATGGAGGCAGACATGAAAACTAGCCTTTTTAAAAAAAATCATTTTTCATCACACATTCGTCAAGAAACCCTTTTATAACATATATCTTACCAAACCAAAAATCAATAAAACACATTTCATTAAAAAAATCAAGCCAATCAAAATTATAATAATAATGTAAAATCATAGAACCACCTACCTCAATATTGAAATCATCCTAAATGAAATGAAAATCACAACTACACCCCTAAACTACTGTATAAAAGAATGATCTAGAATCAACCATGATGATTTCATCCCAAAACACATGATCTAACACTTGCATGGTCAAAAAACCAACTGAAAATGGAGAACCCAATAATGGAGGGATAGAAACATATGTAGAAGGATGAAATAGTGTAAAAAAAGACATATTTGATGATTCCATGAAGTTCTAAGGATAAAATACAAAATGACTGATACTAAAATGCTCCAAGAAGGCTTACCAAAAGCTCTCGTGGATGAGAATCCCATAAAGAGAGGTTGATTGGTGATTTAGGGTTAAAATCAATGCATTAAATGATTAATTTTACAACATTTAATGAACCAGGAAGGCCTCATGGTTAGCCCACATGGTTTTCCTTACCATGCTGCTACCATGTGTACCCCAGCATATATGAGGAACAACTGCATGGTTAAAGTACATGGTTTTCCAAACTATTTTCCAAGAGTGTGGTCGCCACTATCCAAAATAAACATTTTCCACATGATTTCCTATGTGAGGGTGCTCGGTTTCCTAAAATTATGCTCCAATCGTGAACCACCAATTATCAATCCGAAACAATCCAATTTTTATAAAAACTCAACCGGAAACCCAAGGATAAATGAGAGGAAAAAAATAAAGAAAATAATACCTCAAAACAACATACTAGATGTTACAAAAACTCTCTATCCAAAGCCTATTGAACACCTTTTGAGAACATCAATGTAAACCTTGGATCCCCATTAGATACAATTTAGATAGTTACATCATAAAATTTGACCACTTTCTTAATATATAACCTTCAAATTTGGTCATGAGAAATTATTTTATGATACCTACGACATGATATAACTTCATAATTAAATAAAAAAATTGAAATATGACTAACCGATTAATATATTTTTAGGATATGATTCTAAAATACATAGTAATGTCTTCCCATTTCATTTCAGGGTTGGGTAATGGTTGTAACATCCCCTTAGACTTATGTTTCTCATAATTATCTTGTAGAAGTGGCAAGAATTGAGATACATACTATAAAATATCCAGGTTCATATTACCCCACCAAAAATAATCATTTTATTCGCTACACATCATCATACATTCAGTGCTATTAGATGATGATGAACTATGAGTTTCATCCAAAAGGTCCCTTTTCTGGAATGATTGTAATGGGAAAAATATTAATTTTCTAAAAAAATTCATTCTATTAAAATAATTGTTACACTCATGATCTATTATAACCATATTATTTTGTTCCAAATCTTTATTGTGCACCTCGTTAATACTCAAATGGATAGATGGTTTAAAATTAATATAAGAAATATACCATCTATCAAATTTCCTAAATGTTTAAATTATCATAAACATTAAATATGTAAATGATGAGTCTAAATCAATCAACAATATGAATAAACTATAATGGAATTTATTTTATATAAATTCCCATAGAGGTAGTGAATTGAGTATTAAAAATCGTTAATAAAACCCATCCATCCACTTTGGTGCATATTAAACTCATTATGTGTGAATATAAAATACATATTTTTATGATTTGAATGAAAATAACATTGTTCACAATTAAGAATATTCCTATATAGTTTATTTTCAGAAAAAAATACTTCAAAATTAAAATTGCGAGTCAAGTAATTTTATAATGTATTATTAATTTTTGTGAGGAATAAGATAACATAAAATCTTTTTGTATGAGGATGTGTCTGACTCCCATCTTAAATACATCGTTAAATATTTCAAACCCTTCTTCACTATAAGGCAGTGTATGCATATTTGTTCTAACACTCTTTATTTTTAGCTCCATATTATTTTACTCACATTCATCTATCTATTGGAAATTGGATCCATTCCGAGTCAACATGGATATTGAATTAGAGATCCATGAGAAATCTCTCCCAATTAGTCAGTAGTATGCATCCAGACTAATAGAACTATAGATATAAATTACCATGGTTGGTAAGGGATATTTTTTAACAAATTGTTTTTGAAGGATCCAGGGATATACCCTTACTTGAGATTATATGAACCATCAAACCAACAAAATGTTTTCAAATTTCACTCATGGTATGTTTATCATAAAAATTTTGAATCGTTAATGTCTTCAGCAATTTCCTCAATGAATCTTCATGATCCATATGATCTTCCATGATCATTGAATATATAAAAAGTCATATACAAATACTAACACAAAAATTCAATGTAATCTCTCAATACTACATTCATTTGATCAGTAAAGATAACAGGGGAATTAGTAAGTCCAAATTTCATTACTATTAATCTATAATGACCAGTCCTCGTATGAAAGATTTCCTAGGATATATACTCCTTTTTGAACCTCAATTGTTGATATCTTCACTGAAATTCAATCTTGGAAAAGTATTGAGCTCAATTAAGATGATCCAAAAAGACATAAATATGGGGTTGAGGATACTTATTCTTGATAATTATGTTGTTATATTAATGATAATAAATGAAAAAATATATGGAACTATCATAAATTTTAATAGAAGGAATAGGTATACCCCATAGAATTTCACAAGGGAATATGAATCCTTTATAATGATTTTCTGAAGTTTTCTCCATCATTTTTATTAACTTAATCACAGATATTATATATAGAATCTTTGAAATAGGTTTCGTTTCAGTAATTGTTTGTATTGAAAACTCAAATTAATGATTTTGGGGATGACTCGAAATGTATTAAATAATTATTTCCATATAATCCCAAATAAAGTAATATATTCAATTTTCATTTTCTCTACAACCATTTGAAATAAATATATATCCTCAATATTTCATAAGATCATTATAACATAAATAGTTTTTATTATATGTTCATATACATTCCCATAATGAATGATGTTTGTAAGTTGATTCAGAATAACAAAACATGATATCCATTCCTTAGTAATTGATATATTATAAATAATAAGAGTTCAAATATATTCGCAAAATCACAAAAACTCCACTAGGGAGAGAATCAAAAGATTTTTTGGGATGTGAATTCCCACCAACATCTATTTTACAGGAGATAAAAATTTGATATGTGATCATTGAACTGTTATGTTTTTTACACAAATCAAAACACATATACATTGGGTTGGGAGTTAATACCTTATAATATTTTTTAGATATAAATGATTGAGTATAGATATAATAAAACCATATATGTCCAATTTGATAGTGTAATCTAAGTGAAACATTCACCTATTCATTATCATGACCCATATAAGCAGTCATGATAACAATATATTTTCCTTTATCTGTTTTATTAGGATGTTAATGACACCAATATTCAATATTAATAATTGGATTTAAACAATGATTTTTTATTTTCGATAGTCCTGTAATCTATAATGTTACAGTCTGTGTCCCATATTTGGTTGATTTTTTACATTGTTCCAATCATTAAGTGGACTTTTCAAATCACTTTTAAAATATATTTTTTAGTGTACATGTTTGACATCGATAAAACAATTACCACACCATATAAAGAAATTTACCCTATGCTGATCTTCACACTTATAACATAAATGATAATTAATTTTCCATCATCCATGGTTTTTATTATTTAAATTTCTATGAAATTAAATCATTCTATTTTTTAACCCAAAACCACGAGAACAAGAATTATTTGTAATTTTCAATTCCATATTGATATCACTTCAAAATATTTATTTATAACTATACAATAATATTATAGCTATTTACACTCATATATTTATTCTCAAGAAAATAAATAATCATTCAACTTATACTTCTATATAGATGATAAAACCTGAAATATACCATGAAAGACTAGTGAACTTTTCCCAATTGGTAATAATTGATTCATCAACATTTTTATTTACTTCCAAAAATTTCCATTCTATTTTCATTTCAATAATTAGTTAAATAATTATTGAAAAATACCTTCTTAAACACTTCCCGTTTGATGGAATTATTTTCATCATCTTTCCTTGTATTCTTGATAAGATTCCACCACTAATCTCCTTTTCCTTCCAAAAAATAAACATTCAGGAAACTTTTTATCATTTCATTAGCATTTGGTAATGAATAATATATTTTTAGTGGTAATGATACATTTATAAGTAATTATTTCATCACGGGATACATAGAAGGAGGGTGGAAATTTCTCTATAAAAGAATTAATCGATATTTGTTCATTCCTTTATCCATTTTGAAGTATTATCATGATTTATGTTACTTTACATAGCAAGAGAGTGATGGCTGAGCATAAGTAAATGATTTTACATCCCAACTCACATATCAACTGTTTTCTCTTGAGAATGGTCTTCAAATTTCCCTTCACATTTATCATTAATATGATACATCTAGAGTCTAACAATTGACAAAGGAAAAATGGAATAGTGTGAGAGACAATAATAATAATCAGTAATCATGTAATCATGAAAAATCATTCATAGGATTTCTAAATAAAAAATCTATCTTTTAAATATATAACACTATAGTTTTATCATTTTCCATTCATGGATTTCATTTATTCAAATATTTCAGAATGGTTCATATTAAAAAATTTAAACGTTCCCATGAATATTCCGAAGAGTTTCGATCAAAGTGTGATGTCTTATGGCCATTCATTATAAACCTATAATGATCGAGTTACATCCCAATCAACCAAGTGTATAGTTTTACCACTAGGTGTATCTATTCAATAACCATATCCACTTATCAATATGTTGATAAAGATTAATTTTATAGGAAAAAAATACATTATTTTACAAAATATTCATGTTGTAATCATATACATGATATTATACACATATTTCTTAATAGTATTCTCTAATCCTAATATCAAATAATAAACTAGACCCCTCTTTCATACCAATTTTTGTGGACCAAGAAATTCATACATATATATTATATGACATTAGATAAATAATCAAAAAGACACATAATAAAACATTCCCTAGAATTGTAAGGGATTATATTATTTGGAAAAAATATACTAAATCATCTTATTTCAGGATAAATATTCAATATCGCCCATAAATATCTTTTCATAAAGTATAGTTACTTGAAATACCATACATAAAACCATTTTTCATAACTTTGGGAAATTAAAGATAGGAAAGACTAATATCAGATTCCTAATAAGGATGAACATAAGATATTTCAATCAATGATCATAAATAGGCATATGATTAGAATAATTTTTTTCTAATAATGTAATAATTTATAAATATTATACCCAATCAGTCAAATATTAGTAATTATAAATCATAGAAGAAGTATTTTTCATAACATTGTACATAAGTCACAACTGTGTGTAATCACCAATAATTAATCACGATCGATGTTAACATATCATAAGAATAAGACATAAGTTACTGAAATTATCATAAGATTAAAAAATAAATTAGTTATTCAAGAATAAAATCCTAATCTATCATAGTCGGTTGGTTTCACTCCCCTTTGAATCAGTTATGTAGTGAAGGTTCACTCTCAGAACTATTGTAGTGGACAATATCCCTTATAAAATTGGGTTCACTCCCCATTCCAATGCTTTTTATCTTATGATATAACATTAATGATATCATCATATAATATGTGTTATAATATATAAATAAACAGTTTTAACATACCCATATAGTAACTATTATAGAAGAAATGAGTTTTATAAACATTTCAATTTTTTCATCACTGTATTTCTAGAAGAAATTAAATTAGTTTCATTACGTTTTTATCATATCCTAATGAACCCATTGGAGATAAATGGGTTTCATAGATCATATATAAGTCATAATCACCAAAATGCATCCAATTAAATAATTTTTATTTTATCATTTGATAATATCCCTACTGATTCATAATAATCATTGAATAATGTTGATATAGATGTAATATACCTTAATAAGAACATTTCATCTTTCACTGAAAATATGAGAAAAGATATATATTCATTACATAAAATTATAACAAAAAATCCTAGAATATTGAGAAAATAATTTCCTTATAAAATAAATATGTAATCTTGTAATAGAATCATCAAATAAAAATGTCCATGATGGAGGGAAAATCAATTTATTAAATATAGGTTAAAATAATATATTCCATTCATAGATATATTGAATTTCATTAAAAACATTTCTAAAAATATTAAAATGTTTCATAAGCATAGTAAAATAAAATCATGTGCAGTAAAATTGATATTAAAAAACATTTTAGGGAGGGAATTTCATAAAATAAAAAAATAATATCATAATTAACCAAACTATATATAATGTAGGATATTATTTAGAATCATTTTGTCGATAAATTTTATCCCCAAAGAGTTGGAAATGAATCTTATAAATATAAAATTGTGAAATAAATAATTTTTAAGAGAATATGTGATCATTAAAGGTTATAATACATTTAATTTCTCTCAAAATAATTATCTTCACCAATCCTGAAAGAAAATTAGATTTTAACACAAAGACCTACCTCAAGTTACCTATTTACTCATATGTGTAAAAATATACTATATAATAAATATAGATTAATTATATAGATTTTATAGAACCATATTATAAATATATTCTTATTTATAATTCCATTATAAATTCTAACTATCCTTTTATTTAAAATTTCATCATTAAAATGAACATCCGAGTGAAAACTTGGCTATTTTCAGTGCCTATTTCACTTCGATGGATTCAGAACATACATCTTGGTCATGGTTTCATCATCTATAACACATTAATAATTAAATAAGTATTATATTTACTCAAAATTAAAACTTTTATAATTCTCTATATAAATCAATGATGATGAACGAATGACATTGTTTTGGAAAGGTTGTAGTTGACACATATGACAGAGTCACATTATCATTTTTTAATAAAATGAAAGGTAAGAAGGCGTATATGATATTATTATTATGAAATAAAAAATATGTCATTAATATCATATATAAACATTAAATACATCATAACAACTATACATGAATGCTTTTTACATAAAATGAATCATATCTCTACATTTATATTCTAGTCCACACGTATACAAGATTGAAACATTAGTTTACCATTTCATATAAATGTGCAGGAAATTAGTTGAAACATCATAATAATCATTAATTATTTTAATGATACTTAATTTGTTATTTTATAATTTATACCCTTCAATTATTGGAGGTGGAGGATGAAATAAATTTAAATTTACTCGATTAAGAGTTATACATCTTCGAGGAGAAACTACCATTAGATTACACATTATGATAAATAATGAATGTGTTATAATCTATTTAGAACCTCTATAACATGATTATTAATGCTATAAATATATTTTTTAATTTATTATATAATTTATAATATTCTTTAAGTGTTAGGAATATAAAAGATGTTGTATCCATTTATAAGAGAGGGAGAGGACACACATACAATTTATCAAACGATTATATTATATTAGTTTCATACTAAAGTAATGTTTGTTGAAAATGAAAAATATTAAATAATTGGTTGGTTATGGTCAAAATAAAATCATAAAATTTAAATAATATTTTTTGATATTTTAAATGTTATCTATTAGGTTAACCTGTATTAAAATCATTTCAAAGTTAACATTTGAAACACATTTTTACTATTTTTTTTGTAAATTATAACCAAGAATTATGTTTAAAAAATTAAATTATATTAAATACTCTCATTAAAATAATATAATAAATTTTTACAAGATTAAATTTCTGTAATTTTTAGATATTCAATTTAAAAATAGTGTACAAAATGAAACAATGTTTTTTTAGAAAAAATTGTTTTCGTAGAATTTCATTAATTTTAAATTAATTATTTTCCATGATAAAAATCTATTTTATGATTGATATATTATTTTATTTAATATATTGAAAAATATAAATTTAAAATCCTTTATTTACAGTTATTAATTTAATTTTCTAATAAAAAATACATTGTGAAGGTAATTATTGTAGAAAAAAACATGCATTTTTAGCTTCCACGTTTTTCAAGATTCATATCATAAAAAAGTATTACCAATGAATTACTTTTAAAAATGAGTAAATAATTATTATTCACAATTTTTTAATTACTATACATTCCCTCAAATCCAAGGGTTAGGTGATATCTGTCATATTTAATATTAATGTTGTAATAATATATCATTGATTATTTAAATTCAGTTCGCATGAAAAACTAGATATAAAAGAAATAAAACTTATTTAAAGATGAATAAATTATAAAAAATCAATGTGTTAAGTATACTGTGAGAGATGTGAGATATAAGTGGAACAGAAGAGATTGAAATACATTTTTTCACTAAAGGATCTCAACATTAGAAAATTTATGTTTCTAGAACTATATAAGGACAATAATTTCTTGATACAGTAAAACCAATAAAATTATATCAAGGTGGATGATTCCTTGGGTAGAAAATATGACGGGGTTATATAAATGAAGAATATATGGAAGTATAAGATATTTTATAAGTTAGTGTTCTGGGTTATATAAATCATTAAGGAATGAGAAATAGTATTCATTTTCAACAAGATTCACCTAAAATCATTTCTTGGAAATATAATGATATTATAACCTAATAATACTGGTTTAGAAAATATAATTTATTCAATTAATGTTGTCTGATTAACAAATCTCACTTATAAAGATAGTTTGATAATTTTATGATTGATATAATGTGTTCTATATATCAATGACAAGAAAAATGGAATTACAAGATGACAACCATAGGTCAAATTTTTGTATCCATCCAGGATGCACATAGATGTAAAGGGATTTTGGATAACATTTATTAGGGGGGGTATATAGAAATAAAATATGAACTATGAGTCTATATTAATGTAATATTAGTAGGTAAAGGATGAAAGTCCTGATTAGGAAGGATTTATGAAAGCACTCTATATAATACTGTGGATGGGGGAAAACGACACAATAGAATGTTTCATTATACATACAATGACTCAAAACAGAATAATTTTATATGGGTTTGTATAAATTTTATTTCTATTCCTACACAATTGAAATAAAATGGTAGGTATTTCCACTCACCTAGATTTAATGATTCAATATCAACAATGTTTTAAGCCATCATCATGAACCAATATCAATTATATCTGATCGAGACTCTCAGTTCACATCAAATTGTTAAAAACCATTATGTCGATCTCAACATCATGAAATATTTGGGAACATCCTACCACCCTCAATCAACGGAGTAATCTCAATGGAATATTTATATATTACAATACATTGTAAGATGATTTTTATTTACCTTCAAAGTACACAGGATTAATATCTATCCCTAGTAGAATTTTTATAAAATAATAACTTCAATTTGAGTATCACAATATAACTGTATAGAAATTATATAGGAAAATATGTTTTACTACATCTATTTTGAATTAATTTTGAGGGAGAAATCTAGTTTCATAAGAACTTCTTGAGGAGTGATCAAATTTATGTTTTAATTATTAATAATCACATTAGAAGGAAACGTGTAGGAAGAATATCTATGGAAACAATCATCTAAATATTTGTAATATCAAGAGGGGGGTAATGTATTCATAATGGTATCACTATGTAATCGAGTTATGCAGTTTTTGAAGATGGTGAAACTGAAAACAATTTACATTGTTCCTATTTATATTTTTTAATTAAGTGGAGTTGTGACCTACCATCACAATATACCATCAAAACTATATAGATTTCACACCATATATCATTTTTCATTTAAAATGATGTATATTTCATACAGAAAACATATATTTATCATTGAGGTAATAAAAATTGGAAAAAAATTCATATAATGAAGAACCTTTCCACATTCCTAACACTAGAGTGGAAATTTTTTGGAATTAGAAAACATGATTGAAGAGAGTTATTTGAATAAATCTAAATACATAAGAGGTTGTGTGGGAACTATAAGAGGAAATGAAGAATAATTTTGAAAATTTATTATAATATATGATATTTCATATTTCTATGATGAACATATTTTAGGGGTAGAGGAATGTAATAAATGATACTAAACTAGTGTAGGTAAAGATGATATCCTAAAAATTAAAACACAATGCACACTCTATCATAACCCAAAGATAATTTATTCATGTTTATAAGATAAATTAATTTATAAAAAATTTATTCTTTTAAAGGAGGTAATTTTTTAATTAATAAAAGATTATTTAACTTATGATGAATTTTTGGGATTTATCTAAAATATTTTATTTTCAGATTAACAATGATTTTTATACTAAAACCATATCTTTAATGGAAAACATAATATGTATTTATGACATAAATAATAATAATAATTTATTAATTATAACTGATATACATAAGGATTAACAATATAAATTTTAAAATAATATATGAATTTATATAACTGATTTTAACCATTAAATATAAACAATTATTTTTTATACAAAATAAATTGTATTTATTTTTTTCTATTAATGAATTTCTATTATCATAATATTAATTTACTAATTAACTGTAAATAAATATATATTTTATTTCAAAATAATTTTTATGATAAAATATAGAACATTGACAAATTTATCATATATATAATTTGTAAACTAAAAACAATTTTTTAAAAAATTAGTTTTTTCTCTGTTAGATGAGATAATGTTAAAATTAATTTTTATAAACCTTGGAAATATTATTTGATAAAATGGATATCATATTACTTGTGAGTTAGTGAAAATTAATTAATAATTTATATTTTATTTTTAAACATTGACATTAAAATACTTTGGTAAAAATTAATTTACATGGTCTAAAAACAAATATGGTAAAAGTGAAAAATATAAGAGTCAAGGGATTTAATGATGATTAATAAAATTATAAAAAATATAGAAATAGATTTATTGAATCTATCTGAACCTACACGTCCTTATTCTCCACTTTGGGCCCATTGAACCATAAATATTTTCTTTCCATCATTGAAAAATTAATGGGTACTTATAAAAGTTCTATTCTCTTGGCTTATAAATGTTGACCTCTTCCACCACATCATGATACACTTATCACTTTCAATTTAATCCTAAAACTATACCATTTTTTCTATTTATATAATCCTATAAAAATTTATAATTCCTAGATTATATATTTTATTTCATATTTTCAACATTTCCTAGGATATTACCAATAGAAATATTTTTTTCGCAACATGAGTATTTATTGCACCATTTCATTTCCTTATTAATCTTCATCTTCAAAATTTTTTTACAGACATCCTAATACAAATAAATAATATTTTTTATTATTTTTTAATTTAATTATAATAATGTATCAACCATTTTTCAATCCATTATATCCACCAATAAAAAACAACATCAATTGTGCATGTGTAAAGACAACAACCACTAGAGTAAAATATGGTTTGTTTTTCATCACCCTATCTTAATGTTAGTCAGAAGTATGGTTATAATGAATTTATATTTCTCATATATCACAATTATGATTCTAAAATTATAATTTCTCCTGTACCTTTATTCTATATCCTTTATTGAGGGACATAAATATATAATCTTTAGAATGCAAAGACAACCACCTCAATAAAAGATGTTTTACATTTTATTTAAACATCATTGATGTATGGTTACTATAATGAATATAATAAAGTTAATTGATATTAATTTAGTTTTATAAAATTTTGAAATTTACAGTATAATTTTATAGATATATTCAAAAAATGGTTAAATTATTATAAAATGATCTCGATACGGAATGTTTTAACCCACATATGAACAATTTTATAATATTGGTTTCCTAAAGAATTAAGAAATATTATATAGAAATAATATAAACAAGTAATAATTTATTAATGTTTGTTAAGATTTGTAAAGGTGATAATTATATTTTATATATTTATTAATATAACACATTTCATTCATTATACGCACAATAACTAGTTCTTAATAATATCATTTTTATGAAACCATAAGTCAATATTTCATCAAATTAAATTTGGTTATGATTAATAATTATCACACAATGAATATATTACCTTATATTATATTGGAATTATGAACATTGAACCAATTACTAAGAATCTACCTCATTACCGTGATAAATTTATGAAATAAAAAATTGACATTTTATATGATTATAACATTGAAATAAACTATATCCAAGTAATATATTTATAATTTATGGTTACAGAATAAGTGTTAAAAAGATTATAAATATGAATAATATTTTGAATTATGTTACTAGTATATTTATATATGATTTATATGATATTTATTCACATTTATGAATATCAATACCAATGTTAAGGGGGTTTGCATCGAAATTTTATTCATTGAGATATGATTATTATTAAATTATTTTTTTATTTCCTGGTTTTTAAATTTCCATGGATGCTCTTTTATCATATTTTTTTAAATTAACTTATATTTATATGTCCATATCATTATCCATCCATAATATTATTTTGAATAATGAGTTACAAAATATCATTTAAAATGGAAACATTAATGTTTTGTCATCCTAAGTTTATGATAAGTTAATTGTGTGTGTAATTTTCTATATGTTAAATCCCAATATATTTACAAGATATTAGATTCAGATGTGGAATTGATGCATGTAGGGGTAATACCCCTCAATAAGGATGGGTTAGTATTGAATAAATATTAAATAAGTTCATGATAAGGGGGGATAATACTACACACTAGATAGATAATCACATGGTATATTCTTCAGATAATTCACTTTCTTTTACAAACCATAATAAATGATTTTACAACATTGATATGTTCTCGAAAAATTTTAAAATATTAAATTAAATTACAATACATTCTTAACATACCAACTCATTGATTTTATGCTTCACCACTAACATATTAAAATTTCTTTGATAAGGGTACTTTCCCAAGTGTTGTGAATGTTCATATGGTTTGATATTCTCCTAGTGAGCCATATTATCACATTGAAAATTGAATTTTTGATAATCTACAAATATATTACTTCAATAGATATATAAAATTATTACTCATCTATGATTTTGTATGAGTTTCCTTAGTCAAATTCATCTTATTGAATATTATATCCATCCACATTTTATCTATGGATGTATTATGATCATGTTATCAATATTATTAGCATGGGGAAAAATATTCAAGTTCTACATGTTATTATTAAAATATTGATTTTTATGAAGGAGTGTTTATTATACATAAAATTTATTTTAATTTATTTCATATAGTGAATGTATTGGGCCTAATGAAGACACATGTGTGTACCAGGATTATATAACACCTCAATGCATCAGCTGTTCTCATAAGATAAAAGGTTTGGGTATTCTGTTTATACCCACCCAATACGAGAATGATGTCATGACTTCACCCTTGATAAAATGAATGATTAATTGTTTGTAGCTGTGATGCTAAATTTTTTCCCCATGTCCTTGAAGGTGAAGATCAATATGTCATAAATTTTTCAATCTATCACAAAGAATTCAGTTTTTTAACCATGTGATTATTATAATTACTATGATATCTCTATATATTCATTTAAATAAAGATTAAAATTATATTTTATGTTTATTAACTAAATATCATACCAGAATTTGTATGAATTTTATGATAAGATTTTATATAATTTTATACCTACTAATAATTTATTTTCTCTAAACTATCTTGAATCCATTCATAAGGTGATAATAGGTTAACTATGAATAAATACAAACATACACTAATTAGAATATGACTATACCAAGATATTTTTATGATATATTTTACATTATAAAATATTTTTAGAGATTACGTAAATATTTAGTATCCAATAGTACTAAAATTTTCAGACTGTTATGATCTGATGACATTTATTTTTTACCTGTGTAGGAAACTAATAACCAACCCCAACTTACTATAGATGGAGAGTTATAGTTCAACCCTATAGGTCAAAAATTGTGATGTAACAATGATTCATATTTCTCAAAACATTTTGTATGTATTATTAAATCCCACCAACCCAAGGTCTTTGGTTATATCATGTTTTCTCATTCTCATACTACCTAATCTACGGTTTCATCACAACCATATTGATCTAAATAAAATCACAATCCCATGATATTATCAAGCATTTTTTCACAGTTACAATTTTTAAGGTTAGGTGGTCTAATAATTTTTTAAAGAAACTTCTATAAAAATGGTTCATGATTTTTTACATAATAAAAACCTCTTCTTTTTCTAGAAATAGTTTATCAGTGAAGAAAATGACACACATGTCAATCTACAATCCCAATATCATGCATTTACGTACACCTTTTACTAATAAAATAATTGATTAAAACCATAATAATTTAGTCATAATCAATATACATTTTTAAAAATACCTCAACCCTAATTGAAGATGGAATGAATGATAATCCCAACACAATGAAATATTGATTTCCATCTGTACAAGTTGTTTAAAGAAATAAATATATATTCTGACCAAAGTAAAACTATTCCTAGAATTATGTTCTATATTAATAATAGTAATAAAAATATAAAAAATTATCTAATAGAATAATGTGATTTCACTAACCTGATCATTATCTGTACAGATTGAGAAAAAGTGTAAAAAAATTGCACACGTGAATCCCCATATACAATAACCCTTTATATAGTGTTGGGGTTTGGTAATAAAGCATGGGTAATAAATATGATAATGATTATTAAATAATAATGTCTAAAATCATATAAATATGTTCAATATACATAATATCAATGTACAACATTGAATTATAGAATAATGTATTCTATGCTAAATAAAAAAATATCTACACAATAATAAAAATGAAACCAATGTTGATCCAATAACCATATACATCAAACTGCACTACCGAGTGACAAATTTATAAAAAACTCATTACAAGAATAAAAAATAAAAAACTATAATAATATGAATAATTATCCTTCTTTTCCACACTTTGGGACAATCTCTACATACCCTCCAAGCTATTAAGTCTAAGTCATCAAATATAGGGTCATCGTTGAACCTATCATTAAACCACCAGGTGTTAACATGAACGAGGTTAATATTATAGGGTGTGAGAATATATCATATTATTCCACTATAAACATTTCCATTTATAATTACGGATACATATGTTAATTCATGATAGATTTAAAATTAAACCCATAAAAATGATTTTAATAACACCTGTCATGCTTTTCGTTACCAAGAAACCAATATAATGTTCAAATACTATATTGATCCACTAGTAATATAGTAGGAAATAGTTTAAAATAATCATATAAAATTAAAAAGTGAAGACTTTATAAAATAACTAATTCACTAACAGTAAGGTACTATCAAATTTCATCATTTGTTAGGATCCTGATTAATTACTAAATAATTAGTTTGGAAAACAAGATATCCAAATATGTTGTCGATTAGATTATCTCTAATAATATTAGTGAATTTAATTTAACTTGGAGAATTAATATTTATTTTTTAAATAATGAGAAAAAATTATAAACTATGATGTGAATGGAATGTCACCTGTGATGATTAGAGTATCACCAACAAATACAATGAAAGGGGGAATGGGATGACATCAATCCAAATGGTAAAAATATTATCACATCTGGAGTACGAATAAAATATCCCCAAAATCATAAATTTTATTGGTTAATGGTTTATCACAAATAAAAATAATGAAAATATCACATCTTAATTTTTAGTGTAGAATGACTAATATCAATCAAAAAATAGTGATGATGATATCAAAAATCCAAAGCATGAATATAATATCACATATCGACATTTAATGGAATATCACCAATATCATGAAATTAAAATAATAATGGGATATGGTAAATCCCAATGGTGAATGTAAAACTACCTCTTTATGAAAAAATAATATCAAAAATATTGAGGGAGGAAATGGTGAAAGAGTTATCATTAATCCTAATGGAGAAAAATTTATTATCTATCGATTATAAACAATATATTTTACTACATCAAGGAGATGAATACCGGTAATGAAAATATGTATGTCAGGGGTAGAAATAGTATGCCCATAAAATACTCAGAATGATCCCAAATTGTAGACCCAGATCAATCACATCTATACATTGATAATCCATGTGGGACATAAAATAAAAATGTTAACATAACCATAATATATGTCTTGGAAATTTTCTTTCCAAAATTCTATCACTGGGATATGTCCTATCATTTATTTCAAAAAATACATCATAATATGAAAAAAAATTATCCATTTACTTAAATCATAAACAACATTCCATACATATGTAGAACCAAAAATGTTTATATGGTTTAGCCACCCAAGGATCAACCTCTTAATTCCAATCATAAACCCAATCCATATACCATGAAACCTACATCCTTTTAAAATAGTAAAACCATCATGGGATACTGAATTATCCTATTACAATTTCCACATTCACCCCTCACCTAATGACATATCGACAATAATCAATAGTTTCCCAAACATAATCATTTATTATATAATGTGAACTATTATTTCATATGTTACCTCACA
The DNA here is from genome assembly GCA_963277665.1 of Viscum album. Classification (NCBI taxonomy): domain Eukaryota; kingdom Viridiplantae; phylum Streptophyta; class Magnoliopsida; order Santalales; family Viscaceae; genus Viscum; species Viscum album. Next base: position 1,096,709,421 of record OY728145.1, on the reverse strand, counting down.
AATACAAACTTGGTGGGTGTCATTTCAAAATCAAAGAATAAAATTTAAGAACGTTACTAACAATAATATCTCGTTTTTTAATGTATTACCTACTAGTATAACAAAATAAAAATAAGGATACTTATAAAATCAATCATTATTTATACACATAGCCCGTCACTCAAGGGAAAAAATATACTTCATCACATTAGATACACCAGGCCATTGGAGACTTTGTTCAATGTTTCAAACAAAATATGGATTTTATTTAATTCCATATAAGTCTCTAATAAAGTTAAAATATGCCACATTAACAATTTAATAAAGACATAAAAAATGGAGGACTAATTACAATTTTTACAAAACATTCTTTTCTGACATTCTAATAGATTTATAATGTTTTAAAAAATCCTACACCATTTATATCTATTCTAGAACTTATCATTCTATATGATTTAAAACTCCTATCAAGATTAAGATAAAAAATAAACATCATTTTTAAACAATTTCAATAATAATTCAATAAATAATACAAATTGTATTAGTTGTGTATACTTAGTAAAAGAATATCCTATAAGAAATATAATAAAACTAAAAGAATATTAATTGTTTATGAATCCAGATACTTGAATGAAAAATATAAAAAATTAAATAAATTAATTAATTAGACATGTTCATCCCAATTTCGAGAAAATCAATAAAAAATTTGATACCATTACCCACCATAAGAGAAAAAATTCAAACTCACTCCATCAACAATAATATATATCTTATATCCATTATATATGTAATAACTCTCATTATAATATGACCCATGCATTATCTAGAGGATTCATTCTCATATTTATGAATTGTTATCAATATAATCAGAATGGATATGGGAAAATATTAGAGGATAAATAGGGATGAATTTATCTCTAATCAGTGAAAAAATATTACAAAAAATACCAAAAATACTAAGGTTCTATGTAGTTGAAGAATTTGTGTATGAAGGTGATTAATCCCCAAACATAGACAGAATTGAGAAATCACCCCTGAAGAGGTGTCATGTTTTTTAAAAATAATTTTAATGTTTTCCCAAAAAAATAAAAGTCCTGGCCATACATGGTTGTCCGTGGGTACCTAATAAGTACCTAGTCCACCTTTTTAATATTTCCTCCTTTCACACAGGTTGCATGATACACTACCACCATATACTCTATCGGGTGTGATATATTTTTAATACTCATATATTCCACACATTGATAAAATTACACCAACATTGGATATATGGCGGTATCTATAACTATTGTATAAATACCACCACATCATTTTCTTTCACCCAAGACTCATAATTTTCCCAATAAATTTATATGTAAAATACAACCATTATATAATCAGTATTTAGTGACAAAATATTAGATCTAATTATTGATTTTAAAATTCAATAAAGCACTAAATGTTTTTTTAAATATACTTTGATCCTCCAACATCGATAGTGTGGGTTAAAAGACGTTAATACAACATCATGATTAAAAACTATATTTTGAAGCCTTCCATATAATTTTACAACTATAACTATATTTAAATCATCCAAAATCATATAAATACTTTATGTTATTATTAGATAAAAAATAGGATGATTTCATTGAATAACAAATATTCAATCCAATAGCATAAAATCCACCAAAACTATATGATATGATTCAGTTTAACTTGGTGTACCCAAATAAAATATGTGTGGGGGATTTAAATATCATTAAAATTGTTTTTGTTAATATAATTTTTTTATCATTATTTTCTAAAGGAATCTTTGAACATAATTTTCCAGAATAATTGAATTAAAAAATTATAAATGGTATGTAAACATGTATTACCTTCGTTCATCATTAATATGTTATGTACAATGAGAAAATAAAAATGATTTAGGGACCTTCCAAATAACCACTTATTAATGAGTACATGATTAAAATCATTACGAAGAGGTCAATACTCATACAAGGTATATGAATTCATCCTCACTTTTAGTCACAACATTCATGTGGTCTAGAATCCTATAGATGGCATACATGTCAAACACAAAATTTATCAATGATATGATTCGACATAAAATATAAAGGGAATTCCCCGTGAGGATCTTATATTTACTTATACATTATTAAGTATTTAAAAAATATATTTTATTTTTTGAGGAATATTCAAAATAACTTAGATTATTCACAATTCACATTTGCATAACTTATATTTAATAAAACATTTTTTCAAATATTTATTTTTGGATATCCATGACTCTATTTTTCTTCCTGTTATGGGATAACATTCATTTTTAAAGCAATATTATATATCTCTAAATATAGTTTCAATTTAAAATTTGAAATTAAAACAATAAAAGATCTCATTCATCAATTATTTAGAAACCATCCATTGTAACAAATTCCAGTATATCTCATTATAAGAAATTTAAATTAGTAATTATTAATGAGTAAACAGTAGTTTCTAGACCAATATAAGACTCTAAAATCATTAATTTTTTAGTAATATTCCATATAAATTTAATCAAAGTGATTCATGCTTCTTCATGTTTTGAAGTATTTAGATTCTACTTCAACAAACGATAAATTATAGATGAGTCATGAAATGGAATTTACCTTTTTGGATCATACATTATTTAATTTATAGATTTCTTATTGCTTAAAAACTACTTGCATCATTTTCATGATATGATATTGTGATTCCTACCCTACAGTAATGATTTTATAAAATTAGTCACAATGTGGAATTTATTTCATGTAAGAAATACAAAATCCATTGAAGCATTTAAATTCATCCAAGAATCATTCATGATGACGAATTAATTTCATTACATGTAAAATTAACATTAAGAAAAACTAAATTTCTCACGAAATTCAATCATTGGGTATCATATTAATGAATAATTTTATTGAATCTTATGAAAATCATGATGAATCATGGAAAAATTTAGGGGACTGTTATTTTAATGGTGAAAAATACATTCATGGAATGATGAATGTTTTCATTATATGATATATCCATTTTATCATACATCATGAATCTCATCTATCTAACTAAACATTGCCCCTAATAAACACCACAAACAAAAATATCCTCACACGATTTAAGAAAAATAATAATATTAATAAAATCCAACATTAAAATCATTGTTTTTTTAATTTTATCCCATTTAAATAATAAAATTAAATACAATTTACTACTACATATATAACTATTACATATATTCAATATGACATATGATGAAGAGAATAATCATGAACACCTCTAAGACTGCTCGACTAAAATATCATCATAGAAAAGAAGATGAAAATGTAATTACATCTATGATATCCAATATGAAATAACCAGATACAACCCCTGATATAATTCCAAACCAACATGTAAAATATAAACCCATATCCATTGCACCAAATAATGAATATATGCCTCTAAAAAACAAAAAACAACCTTACATTAAATTTAATACAGTGGAGATAGTTGTAATCAACCCACTATAGTTTTATGGGATTGGATGAGCACGAAATATAAACTGATAATTTTAAAATACATGCATTTCCAATGATTTCATGAAGTTGTCCTCAATAGCTACCGTGTACTAAAAAATTATAGTTGCTTAATTATCTTCTCCATATTCTCTTTTATAAAACGGAACCTGATATCAATATGCATCGCACGAGAGCACTGAACTAGATTCTTTGTTAATTATTTTAACTTTTTTTGTCACACTAAATCAGTATTTTTTGGTACACCACATTACCAAAATATTATAATTAATGATTCATCCATATAAACTATGTTAAAAATCACTATCCATATTCATATGTATTATACTATTGATTTTATGGAAATGGCTGTCAAGAATATCCTTCTAGATGTACTGGGGATTACATATCATAGGATCGTTCACACCATTCATGGATCTTTCTTATCTATAAAAATTCCTATAATTTATCAAATCTATAGAGTAACACCAATTAATATATGCATTTCAAAGATGATTATTTCTCCCCAATAATTCACTGAACCCTCAACCCTCCAGATGCATTCATTGGTGCCACTCTTTTCACAAAATCATTCATCTATATTATTTTCGACATGATTAAGTATGAATCATGGGATTCATAGGATCATTCTATGATGGTGATTTTTGAAAATAAATATTTTACAATTCCAATTATGGTGGAAGATGATATATGTTCATCTTGGTCCAACTAATATAGTTTATTTAATTAGTTTTTCCCCTATATATAAGATTTACATGAAGTGAGATCACTGATCTATGATAGTTTGTGTTTTTTTATCTAAGATTCTACTAACTATTCAAAATAATTATATCCTCAAGAATATTAGAATATTTATAGATTTTTTTGTTTATATGATCTAACCATATATCAGTGTCATCCTATTCCCCCTAAGTATATATGGAAGTTAATATCTCAAAACCTCTATTGGATTTTATCTTTAATGGGATTGATAATATAATTAGAGTATGATAAAAATGATTTTACAATATTTTAGTGACATTTTATCCTTCAATGAATGTATGGGAAATCAATAACCTAATTTTCAATGTAGAGATAATGGTTAATGGGAGGGATACTAAGTAATATTCTACTAGGAACATGATCTAATAGTGTCTTTTACCCCTAAATGTAACTTGGTTTTTGAAATGTTATTTGATGATAATTAATATATATGAAAAGGTGTTATTGATAGAAATATTTCCATGTGGATGATATTGATGTCTGGGGAAAACCCCAACATCTAGAAATTTCAAATAGTGTATCGTTGGGTAAGTGTCTATATTATTATACTGAATTGTATTGTTCCTCTAGATATGGCCATAAAATTAAAGGGATCATTACAAATTTATTTTCTATGTTGTAGAGAGAGATATCCTAAATACTATACCCTAATTCTCAATACAATACCAATTAGGATGTTTTTAAAAATGGACTCCAAAAAAGTGAAAATTGAAAAGAGAGACAAGTTCTTAATCCTTTAAAATGCAGTAATTTTGAAGTCATTCATGCTGATTTAGTAATCCCCTTGTCTACAGCCAATTCATAGACTAGTGAGGTATATCAAGTGATATTCATGAAAGAGAATTCTGATCATGATATTCTCTATGTACTTGGGAAATGGAATGGGCTTGACCCCTTAGAGGAGGTCATATTTGACATAGAGAATGAGGGATAGAAGAGAGTGGATTCTAGGAGGAGAAAGAAGAAACCACTGTAATATAATTAGAACGTGGATTAGAAACCAAGAAGTCAAAAATATCATATAAATTATATATAGGAATAAATATTTTCTCCGAGTATTGACCATCGTTATTTGTTGAGTTGTTCTTTATAGTTATTTCATTTAAGATCAAGTGTTAAATAATAGAATAATGGTAGTTTTTACTTGAGAACCTTTTCAGAATGTACATGTATATAATATAGATGATATACATATTACTCTGATCTCCACATATATATAAATACTTTATTATTATGTAATCTCACTTAAATAATCTTCGACCCAAATTTGATCAAATTCTAAAAATCAATATGATTTAGTTATTCAAGTATCCCGTCAATAAGATTGTGGATTAAAAAAATCGACCTAGAATTTGTAGATATTGTTCTTGTTAATCTCATAGACCCAGTGGATAAGGAAGTGTGTGGAGGTTTAAATGATGTATCCCAATTACGGTTTTAATTTTCACATTATTTATAAGAATGGATAAAAGTTATAAATTATTTTTTTGTTAAATTAAGGAGTGGTAAATGAGAAGTGGTAATGGAAAATAATTCATATGTCAAGATAATAAAATAGAATAATATGAATTTCAAATCCCAATAAGATAATTTTTCCTCAAAGAAATTATGAGGATATTAATTTCTTAGTTGACATATATGATTGACCTAACTATGAAAAAATCATTCCAACAGTTTTCTCCAATGATGAATACTTTGAGGTCATATCATTAATGGTCTCCAGTATGGAAGTCAACATCCATTCCAATACCATGATCATTATAAGGGAGTTATCTTGGATTTATCGATACCATTCCACTAACATGATATTTAATGATTATTGAGGTCCTAATAGATTTTATTTTACATGTCTATTTCTATTGGGTTACAACATTACATCAAGTTTGAATTTTTATAAATTAAAAAGATATATATTTGGATGTTATATCATTTTTACAACCTTGGATAATCAACTTCTAAAATACACTATGAAACACTATCTCATTTCATACTCAACCAATAATCACAGTTTCTTCTATTATAAAATTATATTATACTAGTGAATTTCTTCTACAATATCACTAGAATAATATACATCATATAAACACATATTTTAAATCCATGGAATAATGAACAAAAATTCCATGTTCTATGAAAATACTTCAGTAGTGCCTTAACACCAAGTAGATGGTCTTCTTTAGAAAAATATTGGGAAGAATCTCCTATTCATGTGGTATAAAATATTTGTTTCCTAGTCATATTATGATAATATAAAATTATAAGGATTATTCTATATATATATATATATATCAATATTAAACCATTTGATTTATGCTTCCATAGTTTAGATTCAATGGCTATAAATGATTAGACTAGATTTGACTCTTCTGCTTTAAATTTCATCATAAATTCCCATGAAGTGATTACTTGTGAGATTAATATATTCTATATATCATTATTAAATTATCACATAGGAAAATATGTGATATCTTAAATGATAGACATTTCAAAATAAAAACCCAATAATTAATAAAATAAATCATTTTCTTTTTTCTTTTTTACAATAAATATAATGTTATTTTAATACCTCATGGTCATAAAATTTTCATCTTATAAAATTTTTACATGGAGATTGGTGTAATCATGTCCACTCTTAAACTCAGTATTCCAAAAGTATGTATTTAATAATTTATACCATGAATTAAGATATTATTTTGATTATACATATATATTCTCACTTATACACTTTGAATTAATAATTTACTATAACAATTTCATATTTATTATATATATAGGAATAATAATTAAATACCACATTTAAAATTAAATCTTGACATAAATAATATATATTATGATTATTAATTTAGAAATAATTTTAAAAAAATGTCTATTATACCATATTCATGCAAATGGAGTACATTTTTTAACAACATCAACTCCTTCTACTTGGAAAAATCGCTTATATACAGGCATATATTTATTTCAAAAAACTATTATATTTTCATAAATCATGTTATTTAAGATTCATTTCATAAAAACCACATTATTGTCTCCTAGACTATACACAATCTCAAAGGTATAATTTTTATTAATATAGTATTATTCTTTATTAATTGATTATATCGATTATTACACATTCATAACTTTATAAAATGAAGTTTCTTTAATATGCGGTAAAATAATTGTGTTCCACATTCCCTTTATCATCAAATTCTATACTATAGAATATTTATCAATAACAATAGTTTAGAAATCAACTTTAACCCATTTTCATCCAATCACAAGTTGACATTATATTTCATATTTTTCTTCAATATATCCAATTACACCCCCATGCTTGAAATAATAATTATATTAAATAAATAATTATTTTTATCTTCTATTCTGAGTTTTGGGATTTTATAGGATTTAATTTTAAAATATTGGAATTCTGCTTAGGTGCACATTTAGTAGAAATTGGGCGGAAACCATGTGATCCGTTTTTAGTTTTCCATAGACTGAAATCACATGGTTAGGGCATCTGCTTCAAAACCATGTGGACTATCCATGTGTGATTATTGAGAGTCCTATAAGGGCCACATGGTTGGTTCACAATTTGGATAACCATGCAGACAAACCATGCACAATCCTTGGTATTTCGGAAAATTAATTACTATATAATTTTTTTTATAATTCTTATTATATAATAATAATAAAATATGAATAATTATTTTATTATTATTTGTATTATTTTCATTTATCCCTTAAGGGTTCCTCCCCCTTCCTTAAATGCGACTACCCCCACTCACTCTCATCCTTTCCTGGATGAGGCTAATTTCACCTCTCCCTTGCACACATAAACTAACCCCCTCCATTAAATCTATGTTTCCCTACTTGACTTCTAGTGTGATCAACTTTGATAAGATTTTTCTCCCATATAAATCATTTATTTTTCATTTATTTTTGGATTCTCACACCGACATTGTGTTGTGTGTGACCTAGCTTGACCATTACATGATTTTAGGTATTTTATTTTTTGATTAATGGTTATTAGGGCCATGAGCCACAATTAATGTCAGTTCTAGCCTTGACTATTGGAGGAGGTGGAGTTTCCATTAATTATAGACATTTTTTCTTCGATAATTATTATTTTCATAAATTTTAATATATAGGTTTTATGATTTTTTATTTTTTTTGCATTTTTCCATGAGTTTGTTTTGGTCTACCATTTGTGAGGGTGTCTTACAAACACATCCATGGGTAAGGAAAATATATAAATTCCATATTTTTACTAATTAATTATTAGAGTGTAATATCAACATTTAAACTAGTTATATTAAGATATATGTTCAAATTCATGTGTATATATGCCTAAAGAAGTGGATTTTGATTTCGATTATTAAAAGAATTATGTTGTGCGGTTTGTTCCATTTTTCTGTGCCTTTATATTGAAATTATTGTAATTATTGTCTATTTATAAAATGGTTTTCATGGATATTTAATATTTTTATTCAATGAAAAATGGTTTTTAAACATTTTATTATTTTTGGGATAATTATTAACATTTTCCTCTATGATTTTATATGTAAAACCCTTACTAAAACTTGTATTCAATATTTTCATAATATTTTAAATATTTTAAAAATAGAAATGTGTTTGAATTGAATTTCAACATATTTAATGAAAATTCCAAATATGTTTTTTCCCTTGCAAGATTTTCTATAACAGATTATGGAATCCATAATCTCCAACGTTTTATGAGGGTGTTTCCTAAATGTTTTGGAATGTATCATGGGTGTTTTAAAACATTCATTGGTTTGTGTGAGATGGTTGTGAAATTGATATTTCCATATGAATTTGTTAAATGATGATTTTAGAAACATCTATAAATTTTTATAATGATAGTGAATTATTGTTTGGTATGGAAAAGTGTAATTTCCATGTTTTTAAAAATCAAATAGAGGTCATTGGAATCCTGGATATTTATGTGTGTTGTTATGGACTTCTATTTCATTTGGTTCAGCTAGGACATAAAATAGGATCATTGGAATGTTCGCACTACAACACTAACTAAACTGATGATAATCACTATGTCATGACCCGTCCCCCAGGGCCCATGTTCTGACTACCCCAAGCCCACCTTCCATAGGCCTAGGGCAGGTGACTTGCACCAAAGGCGTAATTCCCTAAAACTGGGAAGGAATTGTCTATATAACATGTAAAAACACACTGCAAGATACGAACACGAGTAAACTGTATAACCAAAATAGATCTAAAAGTAAAAGGTGCCGGAATACAAGAGAAATAGTAAAGGTAAAAGTACAACTAAAAAAATAAAACAAACAAAAAAGAATGAAAATCAGCTACTGGGTCATCCTCTAGGATTCCTACTTGAAGGGTAGGTACAGATATCCTCCTCAACTCTCCGCATCTATCTGTCACCTCTACGTACCGAAACACTGTATGGTCCACCTCCAGGTACTGTCCAGTCCTGGTACTATCAGCCTCATTCAGCACTATCCATCGTCTGCAACCAACACAACAAGGTGAGGTCATAGACCTTGCAGGGGTGAGTATAACGATACTCAGTAGGGACCCCAAGTCCCTCAGGGTCTCAGAAAATCCAAAAATGATAAACCAAAATGTATGAAATCAATAGAAAACATTACTTGGGTATATTCCCATACATATACCTATGTTATCAAGTGATCCATCTCAATCATAATGAAAACACAGAAACAATGACTCAGCTCAACAAGGATTTTATTCAAGGAGTAGTATCAAATAACATCCCCAGTCAAATTTTTGAAACCTCGGCTTCTGGAGAACTCCTCCTCTATCAACTATAGTGGGCCTTCCGTGATACCAAGAACTCTTCCCACAAACCTTGGACTGCTGAGGTACTCCTCCTGTCGATTACTGTGGATATACCGCGTCAACAAGCGCTCTCTGCACCGTGGGTCTGCCACATCACCAAGAGCGCTCCCCCTTGTAGCATGTTGAGGTACTCCTCCTGTCATGTACCTTGGGTCTGCCGTGACACCAAGGCGCTCCCCACTGTGCGTCTTCCTCAACATCATGGAACTCCCCACTTGGCAATTATAGTCTCTCTAAGTCAAAACGATCTGCAGTCATCAGGTATCATCCAACTAATAGGTCTCTACACTATGCTCGCTCATCTCTGGGAGGATCCGCTTCACAATCTACTAGTTGATACTCCAACTTTCACAAAGTCCATGAAGAAGTATCACAAATGTCTGGCACATAATTGGGGTCTGAACATAATAGATGACAGGTCAATCGGACGCCCAGTCTGTTAGTTATTAGCCTTTTAGTCTCGGTGGCCTAGTTGGATTCGTGCTCGACCTAACCTGGTTGTTTTCCTTCTCAAACTAAAACTCCTGTGGATTATACTCAAAGGTATCATCTCGCTCCTAGATTTCCAGCACCGCTGACGGTTAAAAAACATACGGTTGGTGCCAATGTTATGACCAAAATCATGTAAAGGGACATAGTGGGCTTGGGTGCAGTCCGACCCAGTCGGGCCGACCCAGCAAGACCTGGCATGGGTCAACCCACTTCGGGTCAACCCTGCCCAAACCGTAGGGTTTGGCCCAGCTCGTAATGCGGCCCAGACCGCTGGGAGGTCCAGCAGGCCGTAAGGGCCGTGAGGGGCATCTCAGTTGTGGGGTGTTGCGAGGGCGTTGGGCCAGTTCGACCGGGGCACCTTGAGGGGCGCGGGCCGGCTCATCCGGGGCTCTGGGAGGGGAATGGACCGGTTTGACCGGGGTTCCGCGAGAGGTGATGTCCAGTTCTGCCAGGACGCCATGAAGTGTGCGAGCAATTTGGCCGGGGTGCCATGAGGGGCACCGACCTGTTCGGACGGGGCACTATAAGGGGCATGGGACTGTATGTCCAGGGCGAAGCGAGGGATGCAGACTAGTTCAGTCAGGGTGTCGGGAGGGGCACAAGATATTTTTGGAGACCAGCGGGCAATGAGAGATGGGGCGACGCAACCAGTTGATGGCGCGGCCGCAGCAGCACAGTCGGAGGGTGGCACGACCAGGGTGGTGTGGCCTGCAGGTGGCACGGGCGGAAGGTGGCGTGTCTGGCTGGCAGCGTGGCCGGGTTGGCACAGCCGGTGGGCGTGGGTTCGATTTGGCCAAGAGGTCGGAGTGCCGTGGGGGCGGCGCGGGTCGCGGTGGCCATGGTTGACGGCACCGTTTCTTTCATCACCTTCATTGCGTGTCTTCATTCCAAAGAACACCACAAAACATTGTAGAGGGAATTCATGAAATGTTAGTTTGTCCCACACCCTCCATGTTTAGAGTGGTCAAATACAGTTCACTAGAAAGAATCAATGAACGTCAACCATGATCTTCTCTAATTTAATCATTCTTAATCCCGTACAAGAGACAAAAGGAGTACCTATAATGTGATTAACATAAAGTAATAAACCCCTACCTCGAGATGATATGTTGATGGAGTCGTTGGGAGGAAGTTGAATCATTGGGAAGAATACGGACATCGGTGTTGTCAGCGTTTCCCGTGATCGTCAGTTTTTGCGTCGGTTCGTCATAGTCCAAGACATCCTACATCGGAGGAAGTCTCGAGGAAGAAGGTCGAATTCGAGGTCGAAGTTCATCATTGGTGTTCTTCCTTGGATGAACTTGTTCTTCGTTCATAGAAATAGTTCTTGATTGGGTAGATTTTCTCCCAAGGCCCCACAAAAAAAAATGGCCAGCTGATGTGTTTCCCCCAACTTTAATCATTGGTACAAATTCAAAATAGAATAATTATACACCTATGATTGAAAATTTAATTACGGTGTGTCGGCGTAATTAATGTAGAGGATGATCAAGAGGCTCCTCCACATTAAATAGGGAGGTTGAGTGGTTTCATCTCCCCTATTAATAGGGGTCGGGTGGTCCCGGTCAATTAATTCACTATGGGAGGTTACTGATAACTCAGGTGTCCCCCACCACAATTAAAGATGAAGAGGAGGTTTAGTTCTGGTGGTCCCCACCCTTGAACATCCACATGGAGGTTGGTTATAACAAAAATTAAAAAAATTGTGTGTTTATTATAGTTACTATTTCCAGGAAAAACCCAAAACCTAACTTTCACACTCGTCCTTTTTCTTTCAAGGAGGAAGTCTCCTTAAGCGAATACTGTTGTTATGAGTTCAACGGTGCCCTCAGATTTCAATTTTGAGCACTGGTTAAAAAGTTAAAAAAACATCTTGTACGTTTACTAAACATACCCGAAATAAAGTTCATAAATTCATTCTAGGTACTCCAGGCCTCGGAGTCACACGCTGTCAATATTTGTGGACTCGTAAAATTCCAATGTATTTAAAAAAAATAATTGAAATCCCCGGTCTTCACACACTAGTGGTCCACTACAACTTTGCAATTACCTTTTTAGAAGTTCATGAATAAGAATGTTCTATTAGGATTGGCGATTGTGGTATGATGATCTAAGGTCCCTCCAATCCTTTCTGCACAACGATTCTCTAATGGCACGTTCTATTGTATACAAATTTTTATATATGATACTACATTGTAAAATAATTTATGCCCAATTTTTCAGCGATTTAAAAAAAATGAAAAACATGTTGTACTTTATAGATATTTATAGAACCTAATTAAATGATACCATTTTTGTGTGATTCTTTATGTAAATTGGTTTTGGAAAAAAAAACACCTTCTAAAAAATGCATTAAATGTTAAAGTGAAAAATTATTTTCAGAATATCTAACATGATACATGTTTTGGAAGATATATAAAACTTTATTTTAATTATTAAAATTTCCAAACTATAAAGACATGGATTTAATTTTAATGTTAAGGCATATATAATATTAATTCATGTACACCTATTTGTTCTTAATCTCCTAGAAATATTATTAACTTTTATAAGATTATATTGATTCATCTACGTTAGTATGAGTCATCCTAGAGATATATTGGTTCAGTTGTTGATGGTGACTAGTGGGGACACAACGGGGTTTTTCAGCATTTATTTCTTTTCAGCTAGAAGTTCATTCTTATTTGTTCTATTGTTATTTACTTATTTATAACTTTTAATGTGGTAAATCATTACCAAATGTGTATTATTTATTCTTGACCATAGTTATTATCCTTAGAATATTGTGAACACCTATATTGATTTTTGTTGAGATGGATCAAGTGACTGTTTTGCATTGATCTAGGTTATTTCATAAATAATTCAACATCATATTTATCATGAACCTAAATATTTTGAGATACTTACAAGTACACATTTATCTAATCTTCATCATCGAACACATCTACAGGAAAAAAATTTCCATATTTTTCTTTGAATTCATACTCATCCACCTTAATTTCAAAACTCTGAAAAATATTATTGAACATGTAATAAAAATACTTATAATATTCACTTTTAAATTAATAGATTAAGAATTTCCATTATCCACTTTATCACTATATTTTCCCTATGTTTATTCTTTATTTTGAATTATTTATTTTATTCCAAATACAATATGACACACCAATGCAGTAATTATTCTGTGACACATTTCATATAGAATCTTATCAACTAATATACTGATAAATTTACTATTCTGTTGATTCAATGATAATTATATTATTAGCAACATATAACACTTAATTCTAAAATTGATGTTATTTGAAAATATTTATCAACATTTTAGTTCCATGTTGTGAACGTTATGGTTTCATCATTCCAAAAATCCAATTATATTGTCTATTTATTGAGTAATATACTAAATATTTATTACCATTTATTCCAATATAATTTTCAACTTCATTAGAAGTGTAGTATGTTCCATTATCTAATATTAGAATCTTTCTAGGACTTACTATTTCATTTTATTATGTTGTTCAAAACTGTTATATGTTTTCATGGAATAAAATCTTATATTGAATAAGAATTTATCGTCCCATATTACTATATTCATAAATTAATATGATAATGTACTCACATCATATGTTTTTCTCATGACCAGTTCATCTTAATACTAGACCCATGATTATTGATAGATTTATTTCCAATAAATTCGTCATGCAATAGGAATAGAGTACATGTGGAAAGTGAAGACATGCATATAGGATATGAAGTACATAAAGATATAGTGATTAGAAGTGAAGATCGAATATTGAGATATTGTTTTGACTTTGGCTACATCATCAAAACATGTGATATTTACTGACATATTATAATGGATTATGGAGAAATAAAATTATTGAAAATAATGTATATCTGAAGGATTATTGGATGATTTGGAAGTTGTGATGATTATCATAATTTTTATTATATAAAAGTAAGAGGTTAAATATATATTATGATATGTCGAAGGAAATATTTATAAAGATGTGCATAAGCCCAAAATATTCATTGACCTGTATTGAACAATGAGAAGTTCTTTTCCAGACATAATTAAAAATATAGAGTAGAATAAGGAAACTTATATAATACACTATAAGTTACTTGATCATGTTATTACATAATGTATATTTTACTTTTTATATAAATTTTATCCATTTGATTAAATAAACATAGAGAAGACACATGATAATACATGCATGAAGTTATTTTCTAATCATGATAATAATAGTCTCTAATTTTGATAGAGATGATTCATGATTCATATATGTCTTTTATGTGAGAGGGATTCGTGTATCGTGGTCATGTGAAGTGAATTGAAGGAGTTACATGGTAAATGAATGAAATATTTTTATAGAAAAAGATTATCTGGATCACATAACGATGACAGGATAATGATATTAGGTAATTAGTATTTTAGTCAAATATATACGAATGAGTCAGGTGATTAGATAAGAAAGATACACTATAAAAAATAGTGATATCATGTGACCATGAGATGTCGATATCAGTTAGAAAATGTGATGAAGAATTTTAGTGAGAGAAAAATATGAAAACCATCTTACACAGTATTTCATGTGATAATGTGAGTTGGTAGATTATATCTAATATCTTATACAACAATCAATTTCTAAGTTAGCGGAATAGACTGATGTTTACATTTTGTGAAGTTGCGGTGATGGAAAATAACCTTAATAAAACATACGGATGTAATTTTGATAGAGATAATATTATGCTCATATGTTTTTTATCCAAAGGAATAGTATAGGGAAAACAGAAGTTTAGTCATGGGTCATATTAATTATAAATGAATTTGTGAAGGTAGATGGCATATAGAGGAATACAAATGTGAAATTCATAAATAGTCTTGTATAAGAAGATATATATAACTAATATTATGTTTTCTCTTTCATATGGAGATAGATGACCTAAAGATAAAATCTAGTACACTCATGTAAAGAAGTTCAATAACTGGAGTCTTTCACCCAAAGGTATCATTCTTTTAATTATGCATTAGAAGATTTTAGATTGAGGTTACATAGCCCAAAGTATTTTACTTAGAGTTACAAGCACAAATTTCTTGCACTCAAGGTCACACACCAAGAATTTTGAAAAAGAATTGTTACACATGAGTTTATGTGACCAATGTTACACATTCTGAATTTAAATGATCTAGTTTGTTCTATTGAAAAATATTACATAAGTAGGATTTACACTCACATAATGGATTATGGAAAACATAAAACCATAGATGATACTAGGTGTCTTACATTCCTTTCCAACATTTTTATGGGGATGACATCATTATCATCATTTAGGGTGGAAACCAATGCTCCAAACCTCTTGGAGGCTCCCTATAATGGTGATTAAGATTCTCTATAGACCATTAATTTAAGAAAATCATTTATTTACTTTGGGATAGGGATTCCCCTTTCCAGAAGATATCACAAATTGATGGAAAAACGTATTATATAATGATATTTTCTCATTCCCATTAATAGTGTCCAATTAATATGAGAGAGAACCAAAGGTAGTTATTTCTCATAGATCATTGATCAAATCTAGAATCAACTGTCAACCTGAAAAGTAATGTCACAATTAGTGGCTGGTAGGATGTGAACTATAAAATCAATCATTATCTAAAAACACATTTTTCCTTTTATGATTTAAAAATAGAATTAGGATCATATTAAGAGATTTAATTGATAAATAATGGTAATTAGAGTGATTTTATCCAAAAAACAGAAATAATTCACAATACATGAAAAAACTATAATAATCATATTATTAATGGATGATAAGGAATTATAACATTCATTTTTTTAAATGATTCTATCTAGGCATGTTCCACATGGAACCATATCAACAGTGACTCTGCGAAACAATTATTTCTACAATATGGATTCCATTATAAATTGAGAATTTATAGCCTATAATACGATGATATTCAATATGGACGTACACAATATCTTCTTTTTCCAATATTATGCTAAATTCAATATGGATTGTAAACGGTCAGTCATCAAATAATTTTTTCTTAAAAAATAGACATGTACTCCACATATTTCCCCATTTCATCATCTGTACACCCCTCGTTATTGTCATATCTATATTGAAGACATTATGTCCACACATAGAATAGATCATCCAAAAGATGCATGTATTTTTCACAAAAATTATTATTTTTTGCAACATGTTGAGGTGTTGGTCAGGGAACCTACATGTACTAGAATATTATCGTTAAACACTATTATCAATCAAAAAATATTTATTCAAAGAAATATTTAACCTTTATTAAAAAATTAGACTAATTATGGATCAATAATACATGCATGTCCATATTATGGAGGATATAGAATTAATGAATTCTAACTAATGGTTTTTTTAAATGTATAGGTGTTATTTTGTTCTTAATAATGCCTTTGAATTAAACATAGTTAGGATACTGACTATATCTTCCTCTATTGTATCACTAACCAAACCATATGGAAATATTTAAATAATATATTTAATGTACCACTACCTATAGTATCCTCCATTTCCTACCAAATTCATCATTTTTTAGGTGTGAAACTTTATATCCAACTCAGTAATCTTGTCAATGTGCCCATATATGAGAATCTACAAATAATTTTGTATGTTAAAAAACCCCTTGTACATAATAAATCCCCTTCATCCTTCCAAAATCCATCATTTTTATCATTACATCAATCAATAAAGGAAACTCACTTTAATTTTATTACTTATCTATTTCGATTTATACCTTCATAGTGTAGATAAGGCATAGTATTTCATGAAAGAACAATAAATTATTTTTTTTATTTTGGTATTATGAATGGAAAATACTTATAGATGGGTTGAAATTAATTTTGACAGTGATTCTATAGAGAATTTGTTCCCTTAGTGTTGTGGTCCAATCATATGTTATCATAATAGAATGACCATCAATTATATCGATGAAACCTATGATGTCTCATTATCTATGAATCCAAAATGAACAACATCATCACTATAGTATATTTTTCACAAAAAAATGTTGGATCACACTATAGATTGAATGTGAATCTACAACTATTGGGATTTCAGTTTTTAATACCCTAATTTATCATTAATGGTAAATCATTACAAAATGGTTGGACTATTTGTTCCTCCGTTTTGGATCCAAATATATTATTAATATGTTTATAATGATGAAAATTCTATATAAGATGGTCTCACCATTAATAGAGTCAACAATGACCTCACATGGTCAAAATATCTCTGTTCGTATTTAAATTTTTACATTCAAAAATTTTTTATTAATATTTCCTCTTCAAGGCCCATGTAATCATATTTTATTTCAATAATGGAGACTGTACTCTTTTTGAAAGGCGTAATCCTAATATAAATAAATGATTTATTCTCATCTAAAATAGAAGAAGAGTGTAAGAGAAAATAAGAGCAACCTAACCAAACACCATTAGTTATAAGGCCAAAAGATAATTATCATGAATAGATACAAACCAAAATGTTTCTTATATGGTGAGAATATCTCAAATTATAGAAACATAGGGGGATTTGTAACACCCCAAAATTAAATTATATGATTACGATTAAATAATTATTTTTTTCAGTGTTTTATTTACATGTAATATCTAACCTAAATGGAACGAATTTATATTTAGATAAAATATAAATTTTTTTAGTACATCCATCAAAATGTAGTCATTGAATTATAAATATTTAATATTAGTATCCTCTTAATGAAATATATATATTTAAACATTAAAAATAAATAAAAAAATTAATATGAATGAAATTCAATATTTATTCCTAAAATAAACAATATGATCATATATTTTGTTTAGAAAATTATATTTCTAATAAATTTTATTTAATGTGATTCACATTTAATTTTTAATAAACATTTAACAAATTATAGTTTTTTAATTAAAATTTTTTTAACACCAGTTTATATCTTAAATGGAAATAAATTAGAATAATAACTATTAATATTTGAAAATAACATTTTTTTTCAAATAAAAATATTTTTAAAATTTGATTTATGATTTTATTAAAAATTTTAATTTATAATTTTGATTATTTGAGATTAATAGAAATAGAATTTATTTTTTAATTACTTATATCAAAATATTATTATTATTAATCTTTAGGATTTTCAGAAAAATGATGGTTTTTAGTTGAAAATTATTTTTTTCAAGAAACAAGTAGTTTTTGGGAATTTTCCATTTTATAATAACAATAATTAAGATTATGAAAACTATAAGGTGATTATATATGAATCCATATATTAAAATTTGTCATTTTAAAATTTTATTTTTTCTTATATCCATTGTTTTACATTGATAGAATAAATTACAATATTTTGTTAATAAAATAAACTTCATCTGTTTTTCATTAAATTAATTATTACAATGATATATATGGTATTGTATTTATATGGATGACTCACATCCTTTATTTTTAATAAATCAATTTATGTCATTAAAATCAATATCAAATATAATTTTATCATGAAATAAATGTAGATTTTAAAAATATTATTTTTCTCAACATTGTTTTTCTTGATTAAGTAAATATTTTTTAAAATTAACAATTCACTAAATTATAATTTTTAATTGATAAAACTATTTTCATTTTTTCTATTGTAATTATTTAACAAGGTAAATAATAATATTCTTAATTTTTCAATAAAATTAATTACAATGTTTTTAAACAAATTGTTGATATAAATGTATGTTTTGGTAAGAAAAAGTGAAAACAAAAACCATAAAACACAAAATATTTGATAAAAATGAGTGGTTCAGTTTAATTTCAATCCACAACCATTTGTTAAACCTATTTTTTCCATTTTTTCATTTGATAACTGAATAGTAACTATACATTGTTAAAAATTTGTGGGTTACTCCATAAAATTTATATTCTTTCACTTATAAAAGAGAAACAACTTCACTATAGAAGGATAATACTATGAATTTAATTTCTAAATTAAAATAATAATATTTCACATAATTTAACTATCCCTCAAATTAAAAATATTATGGACACTATTAGTTTCCTAAAGTCCTTCGTTTACAATGAGACTTCCATGAAAAAATAAAGTCCTCATTGTGAGTAATATGAACTACATTGGTTTCACTTATAGTTACCTTATTTAAAACACAATTTAAAAACAATAATAAAATTATATTATTGTCAATGGTATATTTTAATGTTATGATATTGATCATATTATCCTTATTTATTCATATACACCATTTATTGAGAGAAATGAACTTAAATTCATACAATGTGTGGACAAACTCATCCACGAGAAAACATGATTCATTTTCCTTCAATAACACTAAAAAAATAATCAAATGATGAAATTAATGGATAAATTTGATTTTTATGATTTCATTAATTACCATATATAAAAATTTTAGATCCTATTAATGATATGATTAATAAATTATTGTCAATAATTTAATCTTTTAAAATAAGGGTACCAGTATGATACTGTTTTATTCAAATTATAGAACATTTTAACATCCATTAATAATTCTAATTCATAATTATAATTATGATATATCACACTAATAAACAAAAAGAAAGACAGTTATACTTATTCTATTATGATATTAATAAAACAACCTCATAATAATTTATTAAATCATGGTCTCTTCATGCTAGGGTCGGTGTGAGTACCTAATTAAACTACAATATGAATGTGTTGTTGGAATGACTACAAGAACAAAATTACTCATATAAAATGATAATAAAGTCTAAATTTTTATTTTTTCCTATTTTTCATATTTTAAATCAATATTTAATTCATTATTTATGAAAACACCATTTGATTGTATAGAATCATCAAAACATGCTTATTGTCTATTTAATCTTCATGTATAATAAAAAAATGGCCATTAATTGAATTTGAAATATTATAAAAAACTTATAAATTTCCCCTAATAGTAAATTTAAGGATCTCTTAATAATAAAATTTTAAATATAAATTACCCTGGCAATAATATTTAGAAATTATAATTACCGATAAAAAAAATTCAAATACCAGATTAGGAAAATTGGAATAATTCAAGGAAAGTATGAATTAACTATTTAATTTATATATTTTTTTGATAAAAATAGATAGTGTTTATTATAAAATTTTGTTACTGTGGTTGTCTCAAATTCCTCTCTTTCAGACATGTTTGGTATTATATATTTAATTTCATTAAGGTGTTGTATATACTAATTATTGGAGATATAATATAATGAAATATATTCTTATCATGAACCTTGATGTTCAGTAATAATATCCCTTTTTCAATGGGGTTTCATTTTAATGTTTCTATGGATTAATGGGAATTCTTTGGCTAAATTTTGATTCTCTATAAATAATTTATTTTGTGAATTATGTCTTATCTGAATGTTATATTCACTATCCATAGATATATGTGTATCATAATCCGTATATTTCATGTGATTTACAAGAAAAACTATTCTCAATTATTCAAATGGTTTTCGATTTTGTTGTTTTCCCATTAGTAATAGATTTTCGTAACACAATTTTCATTAATTACGTTGTGATCAAGCCCATTAAATTTTTTCATATAGTTTGGGTATATTTTCAACTTGGATTGTATCATGTTGTATTGTCTCTTTATTATCAATGAATAAAAAATCTACCACAAACCCCTTTGAATAATATTTCTCACTTATTGGGTTATGTTCATTTTATTTAATCCCATTTCTTTCTCTACATGAATTATGATGATATTATTAGTATATTGACATAGTTATACAATCATTTCATTATGTGGAGTGATTTTTTTAGAAAATCATAATTGAATGATGTTCAAATATTATTAAAATTATTCAATTAACATTGAAAATATTATTATCATTCCATATATAATAAATCCAATATAGAATATTACATCAAATTTGAAAAAGAACTATTTAACCATCCACCTTATTCCATTGGATGTGTTATCATATGGTTAAAAATTTTATTGACATGAGGAAAAATATTGTAATTTATGATGAATATTTATTAATAAAATTGTTTTATTATGTATTTTATTTTTGAATTTCTCATTATACGGACCAAAGTAATTTAATCAGTATGAGGTTCTTTTGAAATAGTATGAATTGTATTGATGAAAATAATAGTGAATGCACTAAACATAGTGAGTTGATGACTGGGGATTGAATGTATATTTCCATACTATGAATCGAATGGTCCCAATATAGAGAACAATTTTGGGTATTAGGTTTATGCCAACCCAATTTATCAGGATGTTTAGACTGTGGTTTTGACAACTTGTAACATGTCTTAGCATAAGGCCTTGAAAATATATTGTTTGATGTCCGACATTATGTATTCCGCCATTATGAGATCATTTTTATTAATATCGATGTTTTCATTTATATCATGGATATATTGTTCCCTCGTTTTTTTATTTGACAGTGGATTATAGTTTTTTATCTATTCATGTAATAATATTTAGACCATCTTTATAGTCAAGTTCCTCCAGTTAAATTATCCCATATAAAGAGTTTAGGCTCTCCCATTATTATGTTTCCATTTCCCTATGTTATAATTAAATATATTATATACGATATGTTTAAAATGAAAACATGTCTGATAGAATAT
Source organism: Viscum album (assembly GCA_963277665.1). Classification (NCBI taxonomy): domain Eukaryota; kingdom Viridiplantae; phylum Streptophyta; class Magnoliopsida; order Santalales; family Viscaceae; genus Viscum; species Viscum album. The sequence continues at coordinate 1,096,687,179 of OY728145.1, read as the reverse complement.
ATTAGTTATTTTCAAGAATTATTGAGAAATAAGTAGTTTCATATATTTAATGAAAACAAATCCTTGTGTTGGAAAAAACATGAGAATCATTATTTTATGATATTTCCTAATTCTCTAAATCTATATACATGAAATGACCCTTCAGATGTAAGAGATTCCATAAATCTTATTGATATTATAATTACGTATAGGTATATACATGAATGTTTATAGCTTTTATGAAGGTTAGTATGTAAAGTATGAATTTTTTAGAACTAGATCTAGGTGTACAAGTCTTGGGATTAACATTTGTTATAAATGGAATGTTTAGTTATCCTTATAGATTATTATGACATTTGAGAAAATTTTGAGTGTTTATTAGTTAAATTTTTTCATAATAGAAAACACATTTGGATAAATATATTCTTTTCAATTTAAGGAATAATATAACTACCAGGGCCAACTGATAACATATACGCCCCACATTAAAATGCCCATCTGGGCCTAGATCTCTATGTAATAACAGTTCCATAAAGATATGTGGTCCCCTACCTTATCCCCAACCACATGGTCAAATGGGTCATTAGAAAAATGATTGTTCCCATAGTGCAACACCGCTTTTATCCAGTGTAAATTTTTATCACTAACACAAATCATGTGTGACTTACTAGAATGTCACAAATCCTGATCACAACTCTCGACCAAGAAAACATAATGGTGGTGTTATAATAAGGTAGGATACCAAAAACATAGGTGGACCTTGGTGACATGAATCATATTATTCCAATCATATTTTTTTTCATTTAACCCTTTATCCCTCTAGGGTGTAACATTAATTCCAATTTAAAGAACAAAATCTTCATTGTAGACACTACAACTCAATCTATGTAGTTCCACTAAAAATAATGTTGTATTCCCACTCTGATACCAAATGTAACAACTGGTCAACGCTTACAAAAAAGAATCCCCACCACAACTAGGTCATCAGGTCATGACCTACCAGGTACAACAGGTTATCCCTCAAACCCAAGGTTCCCTACTTAGGGACTATCCATGTGGTAAAACTGATCATTTGACTAAAGAATGATTCCACTAAAATACACATTGTCTTCCTAGTTTTCTTTTTCATCCCTCACACACATCCTTGGATACTTCATTGAAGGATACCCTTCATTATCACTACTGTAATTCGAGAGCGCATAACTATGCAGTTCTAATTAGGTAGGCTCCCAAATAGAAATTTTCAAATTCTTGACATGATTCCAATCATTTAGTAATTTTACCCATTATCATTCAGGGGTTTGATAGAAAATTCATATTTTATTAGGGTATTAGGAAAAGAAAACATTATTTATTTCCCTAGAAATATGTAAAATTTTTGGAAAAAATCATGTTTTATAGGTTAAAAATAGATAATGGGAATTTCCTAGGAAATATGTCTATTTCTGGATACATAAAATTTTGTGTGGATGTTGCACATATTCACCTAGATCAAATCACCATGAATAGAGTAGGATAATCATTTACGTATTCATTACACTAACTCATGATGAGTGGGACTACGAATATAGACATTGGGAGAAACTCATGTGGGATATAAAATGGTTAATAAAATTTACATTATGAACCATTATGAATCATTTTATAATAATTTTAACTAATTAGGTCATCAAACCTAATAGAAAAATTACCACAGATAACTAAGGATTGAACATGGTATTTATAGGCTGATAGAAAATATTTATATATCTATAAGAAAATCATAAGAGAAGGCATATTTGGATTAATGTTTTCTTCTCCACATTTTGAATATATTAATATCAATTTTGTTTTTTATTATTTTTTTAAAATAGGATCATCGAAATGAAGATCAGAATGGTATATACCTAGAAACCTCTATGTCATATAACTGAATTAGGGAGTATACTTAATTGATTGTGAATTTTATTATATCTTCATCATGATGGAAAAGGTTGGTTTATTATTATTACTTATGGTATTGAGAGTGATATTTTATTAAATGTGTTTCCTATTTTAATTAGTGATGGATATTTATCAATGATATTATGGTATATTCTAAATATAATAAGGATTATGTCAAACATATTTGGACTACTCTTAATATTTCTTACATTAAGTAAATATTGAAATATTTGATATGATATCAATAACCTTGATATGTGATTTTATCTCCAGGTTAATTTGTTTGGGATAAACATCATAGATCAGATTATTGAAGAATGGATAACTTTTAAAATTACTATACATGACTTTTTGATAATCAACAGTGGATTTATTTTAAATAACTATGTTTTATATAATTGTTAACATTTTTATTGATAAAATATTCATGATATTTTTTTAGACTATAATATCATTTTTGGGACTCTGCCAAAGATTTTCTAGTGTGTTTTCATATTAATTAGTGTTTAATACCATTTGAGGTTTAAATATATACAAAATTTATAAAGGAATATTTCATATATCATTTATGATTATTTTTTTGAATATTCAGATTCATGTTTTTGAAATGTTTTTTTATTGAGATAATATTACTAGGTTATATGAATACATTGATAAATAATTATAAAAATGACTAATATTATTTGAGGAAGTACATGTTGGATTTTTAGAGAATATATTTCAATGAATATTAAGATTAAAAAAATTTAATAATTTTTATGGTAGTTTGGGCTCTCTATTTAATGGATTAGTTTAATATGTATGATAGAACCCAACTCAATGTAACGTAGTTTGAGGTAATAATGATATATTATAAAATAAGAGTGATATAGGTTGGAACAACTACAAAAAAATTAATGTTATATGAAAAATGTGCTAACTTGATAGTTTAAAAATGTGAGAAAAACTGAGATTACTTATTCATTAATATTTATAATAATTAAATTATAATGATCATCACACATTCTAAAACTTTTCTTTTTTGTAATGGGATAACTTAGAAGGAACTATAGGAGTGAGGAACAATATAAATATACCCCAATAAATAATCAAAAGGAAATAAATCTAGAGTGAGAAATCAGGTGATTATGAAAAACCCATTTTTCTCAAAATATTATTATCAATATGAACAATGTATATGTACAAAAAATAATAATTTAGGGAAATATATAGTATCATTAAAGATTTAATAATGATGATGATGATGGGAAAAATATTTGATTTCATATATTTCCAACAGTTCGAAGAAACATGGCAAAAATTTCCATAATGGGATGGGTGAAATATATAAGTGTTTATTTGAAGGAAAAAAACTGAAAAGATTATGGAAAAGGGGGAATCATAAAAAAATCATTTCTTTAATGACAATATTCTTGGGAATTATGTGACTCAATTACACAACCCCAAGAGAAACAAGGGATATCAGAGCATGGACCCTTTTGAATAATAGAAAACCTATTTTACAATAACTACTAATTCAGATAATAAATATTCACCGCTGTTTTTATAGTCTAAAATTTCATGAATATTTTAACCAACTAATGTATATTTGTTTATAAATAAAATTACTACTACTTTGATTATAATATAAATAATTTCTCAGGGTCTATGGGAAGTTATTCCTTATAGATATAGATAAAAATATTTAGTTGAAATATATCTCAAATTTGAAATATATTGTCTTGAGTTAAAAATATCTTATAATAATTTTTCCTATAGATATAGCTCATTCAACATCAAAAATGAACCCATGATCAATTTATAGTATTTATTTAAATAAGAGTTACTTATAGATATTAGTATGATCATATTAGTAAAATTGTAATGGTGAAATATATTTATGGTGGGTGAATGTAAAACCCCAAATTTATAATATTTTATTACATTTAATTATGTAATTTTTCAAAAAAGTTTTCTACGCAAAACACCGAACATAAATGGAAGCTTGATAAATTCTGATAAAATATAAATGCATAGTTACAACAGTAAAATCCTAGACATTGAATTAGTTTTATTGAAAAAATAATAATTGATTTATGAATAATATGTCTATAGAAAATAAATAATACAATTAATATGAATGAAATTCAATTAATGTACCTATAATTGAAAATAATATCAATAATTTTTTGGAGAATTGTTTTTTGAAAAAATGTTTTTTATATGCTATACATTTCTTTTTTAACAAAAATATGATTAATGATACATTTTAAATACTAATATTTTTTTACACAAATTTTGTTGGTAAATGATATCCAATGTGAATAATAATAATAAATATTTCAGAATACCGTTTTTTAATTAAAACAGGTTTTCAGTTATATTTTTGGATTTTAATAAAAAACTACAAGTATAATTTTTTGATTTTAACATTTTAAAAAAATAATATATTTTTTAATTAATTATAATATAATTTCTATACTTTAAATTTTTAATATTTTTGAGAAAGGCCTTTGTTAATCAAAAAATATGGTTTTCAAAAAACAATTAATTTTTATGATTTTTTATTATATAAGAATTATCGATTATTTTAAAAATCCTTTTAGCTAATAAAATAAAAATATTTGGAATAATTTTTGGTGCTATTAAATATTTTTTGATCATATAAATACTTTTTATATCATTTTTATATCTAATTAAAATGTTTCATTTGTAAAGAAAATATGATTGTACTTTCATTTGAATCAATTAGTTTCAAGGGCAATTCAGTTTTTGCAAACCGTTAAAGATTTATATAATGAATATTTCAACAGTTAATCATTGTAGTTCATTAAAATGAATAAAAAAATTAATTTGATCTTATATTTAATTTTTTCACTTGAAAATTTTATTTCCCACAAAAATGTTCTTTTGTGATTAAGTATATTTTTGGTAAAATTAATATCTCCCACATTTAAAAACAATATATTATATTTTTTTAAAATTTGTAAGTATATATATTAAGTTAATTAAATATTTAAATTTTAATCCTTGATATTAATACCAGTTTATAATCTTAAAAGTCCATTACCATGGTAAAAGTTATTTTGGCTAAATTTGATTTTTTTTAAATACCCAAAACACACAATGTTTTTTTACGACATGTCACTCATGTTCGTATTACATGACGATAAACTACACAGACATATCTACATATATATTGATTATCATTTCTACAAGATACATATTGACACCCATATCTTCTATCTTTGGTCCAGAAAAATTTACATTCCCCTTTCCCTATGTGTATGAATCAAACCTACCTAGGTATCACTTTATGAAATACATATTGCTTGATTCACATCCCAATGAGATATGTTGTGATGCTCGGATCTCCAAACATGGTCCCATCCATTCTTTTGAAAGAAAAAACACTTCATTTTCCCCATGCATGAGTCAGATATGTGTAGGGATCTCTTCCATGACTTTTTAGTTGATTCTTATTATAAAGTCATACTTTTTAATGCCAATAATTCATGCTTGATTCCCAACCATCAGCTTTGAAATCATAAAAATCCCTCTTTCCTAAGTCAAAACATGATCAATGTGGGGTATAATTTTAAGAACTATGTGTGGATTAATTCTTTAATCATTAATATATATAGTGATTCTCATATCATGTACCTTGTCTCATCCAACACTTAATCATCATACCCGTATATTTCAAGTTTGTTACATTTTTGTTGCAGAAGAAACATTTCTCATTCCTTGTTTCTCCCATCGATCACAGCTCATATGGTCTTATGAATTTGGTAAAGAACATCTCTGCATTAAAAAGTTGTATTAATTCCAATTTGGGTTATCAATGGTCCTAGTTGTATGGCCATAAAATTCACACTATATATCATCACTTAATGGAAATAAACTATATGGACCTTAATTCAATAACTATGTGTGGATTCATTCACACTGCTATGGGATATGTAGTGAAATCTTGATTTTCAATCTTGGGCCTAGAAACATAAAAACACGAAAAATCCAATACTCCCCATTGTATGAGTCAAATAAACATATGTAAGTCCAATACAAGATCTCATATTACACATGAACTTGTATCCATGATAGCTACAGATTGCATGATTCTTTCTTTGAAAGATGCGTAATGAAACTCGGGCCATATACCCTGGTTCATTTACATTTTCTAATGAAATTTCTTTACAATATGCCTAGTTTTTTAGCACAAGACATAACACTTAATATATCCATAACTACCCTTCCTTTTCACATTGGTTAATTCATCATCCATACCATAAAATGTTAAACTACGTGGATATTGTCCACATCACCTGACATTAAAATATAGGGTATTTAGAGAAGTACATATTGCTTGATTATCATCCTATTTGTGATAAGTACTAAAAACCCGGCCTCATATCTTATTCCCATTCAATGTATAAATGAAAATTCCCCACTCTTCTACATAAAAGAAAAAACTATCAAAGATCTTTTATTTTATTCCCTCTCCTAAGATAACCCATCAAGTAAACAATATAGGTCTCCTTTTATTCATATGATTAGGATCTAGGTGAGGGAATGTAAATTTAGGGTTCGTATCAATCCAAAAACATCCTTTACACATTTCACAAATCCCCGTTAAAATGACATACTCTTAATATAGAAATAAATTCTGATCATAATGATCATTCTTTAGTTTCTGGTGATAGAATCACCGATATATGAGAGATTGTTTTTCCTTACTATGCAGTATGTTCCCCAATTCTCCCTACATAAAATTCACCAACATAACTGGCATGTTATCCAAAAGAAAGACCTATTTGGATATGCAAAGCATTACCTCATTGGCCCTACATAATATAGCCCACATAATCGGTTTGTTAAATAGTGGAAACTTTTTTCTCGGAGAAGCCTTTTCTATCCCTTTATTCTTTAATGATGGTATGTAGGAACACAAAATATTATTTGGTCATCCTTGGTGTATTTTTATCATGTCCATTATCCCAACCTGAAATTCTCTAATACTGTTGTTTAATTATAACATCTCCATTGTTAAAATCACGTTTCAATGACCTTGGGCCATTAAACCACATATCATCCATTTTTTCCATAATATTAATGACATAGATGTATGAACTAAATCAACACAAACCATAATTCCTACATTATGGGTTGACCTTAATAGAGATCCAATTTGATTTATTCATTGGAAATCACAACTAAAAACACCCCTTTAGTAATCAACTAATTTTCTACATAAAACCAAACTATATTCCATGGAATATATAAATCTCTATAAAACACTCATCTATTTTTGGAAATATAATATCAAAATTTTTGAGAGATCCTTTTTTGGAATATGCAGTGCATTCTGGAATTGGAATTGGATAAAATTCACCTACCTAATAGGCCTGTTAGCCTAAGGATTCCACTATTTGGCTATACAACACAGTCTCTAGTTAGCCTTGTATAATACAGCCCCATAATAGGTAAGAAAAATAGTAGTTACATAGTTATTAGAAGAGACCCCATCTAAATTTCATTACACCTTTTCCCTTTTCCTTATTTTGATTTGAAAATCCCCAACATCGAGTATACAATTAGTCTTTTCCATACCCTAATATGTTTTAACATTTCAAGAAAAATAACCCAGAATTGGAGAACCATAAAACCTTTTTTCAAAGATATAGACCATAAATTAAATCTTAATAATGTTCTTACAACATGACATTAAATTGCACAACCCCATAATTTCCTTGCTTCATGATGTTAATATATATAAAATATTATAAAAAATCTATTATTGTTTTTTCTATATTACATGAAACTACACAAAATAATTTCTTTGTAGCATGAAATTAAACAACATAAAAATATAAAAAATCTCAATTCTGACAAATATACGCTCCTTCAAACAAAAAATTCTTATAGGAGTGGTTTTTAATTCTCATACTATTTTAGCACATATTTCCACCATTGTTTTTAGATACATTTCCTTAGTAAATCTTCCCACAATGTTCATGGTACATCCAAATATTATACCCCTTTTTATATCAGTTGTAAAATGTTATAATTCTGAGGAACTAATTTTCCTGACTATGTAGTATTTTCCCCCAGTTTCCCTTTCATAATATGTCACACATAATGGTACTTTCATCTTAAGGATGCGATTTTTTTCTATAAAACACATTCCCTAGTAGGCCCGATATAATGCAGCTCCCATAACTAGATTTCCAAACAGAGATAACATCATTTTTGGAAGATACCACCTCTATTATTAATTTTTATTTTTAGATTTGGTGACCATAAAAATCATGACTCAATATTCCCCTTGGAAGTATATAAAATAAAATATATTAGGACATTCGTATCCATCAAGCCTTGTTTGGGATCTAATTTCAAAATTCATGGGAAAAACAATTCAACTTCAAACATTATAATTAATATGCCTATATAAATTACTTTAAGCGGGCCCTCAAAAAAGAAGAGGCATATTACTCAGTAGGATGAAAATCTAAAGGGGGAACTCTAGATAAAAGTCAAGTCTCATTATGATAAACTATAAATCCAAAGTTCTTTGAAATATTGATTAATGAAATGATTAAAATATACAATTATTGTATTTTTTCCATATGGCACTTGATGTAGTGAAACTCCTCTCACTATTCCCATTTGATTAGGTAAAATTTAGTGCATCCTGGAAAACCCGACATAGCTCCAAAACCAAAAAATTGATATTGGAATGAGTCAATATTCCCATTAATTTACCAGAGTACTATATACTTTTCATTTAGAGAAAATATAACTGTAGGGGGGATTTTTTTACACCATGAAATTTGTTCCCTAAACTTCCTTGCAAAACTTCATCATCTAGGATCATTTTTTTTCACGACTCTGAATTTTTCATGGGTGTTAGTGATAGTAACGAAGGAATATGCCTAAAGGGCTGGGACTACAACCCAATATTGATCCTGACTAGTGGTGCGGGGGAACAACCTCCTTTGTATAGAGTATATATTTTATCAATGTCCCAAAACACCATTTTTGTTGACACTCTATTCTATCACATGGTTGAAATAGTGAAAAAGGAAACTACCTTTCAAAATGGAGGAGAAAATATATGAATAATTTCAAGATTCGAAAAGGATCAAATTTCAGTTCTCTCATGGTAACCTGAATCATCGTTGGTTTGAAAATACTTGTTTTCCCCTCAATTACACTCCACCTCATCACTTGTTCCCAAAGTCACCATCGCGTAGTGTATCGTATTTTCAAATATATAGAAACAAGTGGTCTTCATTTTTATGGACATGTTTCTTGGAAGTCTGATTCCTTATCGATTCACCCTTGTGCTTTTCCCAAGTCCTCTGAAACCTCCAAGGTAGTTTCATAATACCATAATTGATAGAATCCAAGAGGGGTGGTAATACATAGGTTCCTTGAGTGTTAAAATGGAATATAAATTTTGTGAATCATTTCCTTAATCCCCTAATGTTAGAACCCATATGAGACCACCCATCGTCATGTAGGATGTTGCGAACCCCACTTCAGGAAATTCTTGTGATGTATCTTAAAGGCATGAACTATGTTCCCCCAAGTTTAGTAATCCAGTTTTTTTCAGTTATAGTGACATCAGTTCCCGAAAACCTACGTGATCCCCCCATATATACATGGAATTTACATAAGAGCCCTTCCTTAATGTTATTATTAACTTTAAGCTTTCTCAAGCCATAATCTATACCTCTACCAATTCAACATATATCATGGAAATTTCATCTATAGATCTCCTGAATGGAAGATAACATGTTGAAACCTCAACCAAGACCTCATTATTTACAAAATCAACTGTAAATAATCATCTTCATGTCTCTATTTTTGATTTTTATATATATGGTCTCATGTTTTTTACACTTGTCCAAACAAAGGGTAAGGTACCCCATGGTGTCTCTAGATTTGGATATATATAGTCAAATAGACCCTTACTCAAGGAAAATTGTTGAGTAATTCCCGGTCTTGGATTCTGGGTATAGGAATACATCCTACCCTTCTCATATGTGAGACCTAGAGGTTGTTTTCCCCATTATAGAGGGTATGGTTCACACCTTCTTATCCTTTTGAAAAATGAAATTTCTCCCTCCCCACTATGGTTTCCATTTTAGGAAAGCCATATTAGAGTAATACCCTAGCGTTTTATATTAGAGGATTCAATCTCACGTCACTCTACTTCTTTCACTATCACTCCTTCCTTAAATGATACACTCATCTAATATAATGTGAATTGAGGGAATGTTTGTTTCCATGGCCTCTTCAGCCATTGTCATGACGTCTTCCACCATCTCTCCAGAATCTTCCTCCATAGCCATAACCTCTTTCATAAATTGATTCGAAAGAGTGTATTTTGTTGATTCTTTCAATTCCTCTTATTTCTCACTCCATGAATAGATCATGTATTCTTACAAGTTTTTAATTATTCATACACCCTCAAATTCTACCAGAAGGAATGATCCATGAGTACTCTGATTCCTACCATAACTGGGAAACATACGAAGCCTTCATATGGCCCAAGCTCCATACAATCTCATCCATGAAATGAGAAATAATACTATATTTTACTAGAAATCCACCTAATGAGTATTCTCCAATCATAATTACCTTAATTCGGGAATCCCCTTAGTTATTTTTTATCATTCACATCCACTTATTTCTCACAAAGAGCATGACTCACAGGGGATTAACGGATTCTATTAATTGTAACACCCTCCTAATTCACCAAAGGAACGAACTATGAGAAAAATGATTCTACCCATAACTAGGACATGTAGGAATACTTATTAAGAAACATTATACATAAAATATCAACCATGAAATGAGAAATAATACCCCATTATTAGGGAATACCCCTTAAGAGTAATCCCCATTCCTAATTCCCCTGAAACAAGAATTCTCCTAAAAATAAGCCCTTAATTAAGCCTCCCGAAACCCCTATGAGTTAATTAATCTCTCATGGACCCTGTTACAAGGTAATATTTATTAGAATTATTCCAAAACCTATTTCCCTCAATGTTCTATATTTCCCTATGAGACTTACCAAACTATGTGAGATTTGATTCTCATCCCAGTGGTATATGTGGGAAGACTCCCTAACGTTCAAACCCAATATCTCAAATCAACCATATTCAACTTATTCCAAATTTCCCATAATGGTATAATTCAACTTGGAAACTAAAATTTTTTCTAGGTTCCTTGGGATTTTTTGATATAAGTCCAATACCAAACATTTACTAGGAACTATCTGACTATATGTCTTTTCCACATGATGTTAAACTATATAGTTGGTTCCTTATCACATGATCTTAATTGGTTTGAAGTGCCCCATTAACAATTATCAACCTAAATCGGTTCTGATTCCTTTTATAAGGATATATTTAATGCTCATATCTGGGTTGTATCCCAATATCAAAACAAATTTCAACTCCCTAGATGAAAATCATCTCTGGAATAAATTTCATCAACCTAGAATACTCTAAATTCCAGAGTGCCCCACAGATGGCTTGATAACCAAAATCATCAAAATAACTACAAACTAATCTATAATTAATATATGTTTGGAAACAATTTTCGGAAAACCTCCAACACATATAGATATTTCCATTGATAAAGAAACTCAAATACATATAGATTATTTTGATTTTCATACATGATAATAATTGATTAACACCATTATGATAGCCTGCCTCATATAAGGAAATTAATGAAGGATTCACAAACAAATTATTAATCTATATGAGATTCTATGAGAAGCTAATAGTTCCCCCCAAAAGGGTATATTGAGACTGACCACCCATCATCTCGAACAATGTGAGTTATTAATCATCATAGGTTAAAAACTCTCAAAAGAGCTGGCCTTGGTAATTAATTTACCTATAGATATAGAACCATGAGGTGTTTTTGATTCAATAAAAATTCCATTGGAAATTGTTCGGAAATAGTGATTCATAATCAGAACACACATTTCAATGGAAATAGTGGTATTATATATTATTTTCCATGGATATAAATTTCATCCACATAAACCCTTTGAAAAATATTTCTCACTTATTGGGTTATTTTATTTCGAAACCATTCACCTCATTTCTCTGGATGTCTTATGCTAATATTACACAACTATTATAATAAACATGTAATAATTTATTTATAGGGTTCTTACATCACATTTTTACATAATTTAAATAGGATGTTTTTATCTTAAAATATCATTATTTTGTTGAAATGGGGAAATTTTTTGGAATTTATTATGTTTTTATTCCAATATAAAATATTTTTAATAAGTATATTAACTATTATTTATCAATACACCATCTTTATCCAGCTGGAATTTGATTATGTTATCCTTTTTATTGGCTTGGAAAAAATTATTTACTTATTCATGATCATTTACTACAGTAATAGTCTGATTATATATTTGATCTTAATATTTCTCATTAGTTGGATATACATGTTTTATTCAATATGTTTTTACTCAAGGAATGTAATGAATTATAATGATTAATGTTATGGTGAATGAATTGGACATTGTTGGGTGATGGGTGGGGCACAAATTTATGTCCTCCCTCGTGGAATTAATATGTCTCATTAAAAAAGGATTCTGTATTTAGTGCATGCCTAATCAATTCATCAGCATGATATAACTAAGGTATTAATTAAATTTAATGTGTATTGGTATAGGAAATTTACAACATTTTTTTAAATTTAAATCATTATACATTCTTTGAGTATGAGATATTTTTTGTTGATTTCAATGGGATATGAAATGAAATATATTATACGTTGAGATGGTAGACCGTACATACACATGAAGGATCATACGTTTTATTGAAGAATTGAAACTGAGAATGTTAAATGATATAATATTATTACTTAATAATTTTTATGTCACATAAATAATTTATTTTTTCCAAAACATATTAAATACATTACATGTATAGTGTGAATAAATCACATCGGTTCTCAAGGTAGTAGTCTTCTGTAAACATGAGCGACATTATCATATTCCACAAAAATGGAGAGTATAAAGGTATCTGTGATATAATATTAAAAAATCATAATAATATCATAAATATAATATATAAAATAAATTCATCATTATTATCATATTTAATAGTTTTCAATGGAAGAATGAATTTCATTAGTTTGTGTGGCTGTAGTTATCCATACATTAGTTTGATGACTTCATCACCCATTTGATGAAAGTGGATAAGTTGGTAACACATTCCATTAACATATCAATTTATTAGTATATGGAATATAATTTTTTATATCATAATGTTATAATAATAACCAAAGGAGGTGTGGGATAAAATAAAACAAAAATGCTCATTGATGAACATTAACTCTTCTTCAGGTATCCTATTTGGGATTTATCCCATTGAATTCTAGGTTGGAGTTTTGTCCAAACTAATGATTCTAGGATACAATGAGTGAAGATTATATATTATTTTGGTAGGTAATGGATACTAAAAAGGTGTTTTATTTTGTAAATAATAATATATATAGGAGACCTTTTATATGTGGGGATAGTTGCAAACATGTAATTTTATTAAAAGAAATGTTTTACCCACGTTTTTTACATGGTACAAGGGTCCAAAATCAAGGAATTTGAAACTTATACAATATATGGTCTAATTATTTCAATCCAATAGTTTTTAGACTTATTTATAGCTAAATATAATCCTAATCATATTAGTTTGACCCCCTTGGTAAACTCGTTTTTACCTTAAAAATATTTACTACTATTTAATATATTCATTATTCTTTGTGGTAAAAATATTAACCTTATTAGAAAATAAAAATTCTCAAGATTGAAAATATTTTTTGTTATTTTTAAAAAATAAATTCATGGTATTTTAAAATTTTATTTTATTAATACTCTAATATATACAATGACAATGTGAGTTTTAAAGAGAAAATGTTCCAAATATTATAATGTATTTATATAAAAATAAAATATGAAAATGATTCCAACAAAATAAATAGTATTAATTGATAAATAATATAACTAATTTTAATTTAAAACCAATAAAAAATTAAATTTTAAACAATAAATTATTTAATTGAAACAGTTTCATTCAAATGAAATTCTATATTTTAACTATTCATAAAAAAATTAATCTTTTTTTTAAATTCCTAAATTTCATCAAAAGCTATTTTTTTGTTTTGGATTTGAAAAATTATTTTTATTTTACTAAATTTCATTTCCAGAAGAATCAAAAATTATTTTTACTATTCTATAAAAAGAAATGAAATTATATTTTACTTTGGAAAATAATATTTTTGAAACATATAAAATCATTTTGAAAAAAAATTACATTTTTGTCAATAAATTTTTTATAAAACCATTATGAATAATATTTAAATTAAGTTATTACTCTTATTATTGCTTTTTTTGATTATAGAATATAAATATCAATTTTGAATAATAATATTAATAATATATATTGGTGTTGTTAAAACTTTTTTTTTGAGTGTAGTAAAAGCTAACACAGAGTTGTCTGTGATAGAAATTTAAAAAAAATTAATTTATATTCTAAAACTAATTCTGAAAAACAGGTTTCGTTCATTATTCCACTTTAAAATGAATTTCACCCTAATAATTCATCTCTTTGATAAAAATAAATGAGGATACATTTACCTCATCATATCCTCATGTTCTCAAATTAGTACCATATATTTTTGGGTTTTGCACAGAACATTAACAAGGTGAGTAGTGTTGATTCATAGAACATTCATTGTATGATCCAGAATCTGCATTGGTTGTTCCTTATAAGAAATATCACACTCAATAATTATAACCTCTGAGTTGAGTACATGTTATTGTTCAGGTATGTATATCTTCATGAGAGACACATGATATACATAATGAACTTTATATTAGTTCAATGGATGTTTTAAGAGATAATCTAGTTTCCTGATGTGATGATATATTAAAAAAAACTTATTTAAATAAGCATCAGTTTCAATTTCATTCATATTATCATGATGAAATTATTAGAAACACCTTATCACCAACATAAAATTCTATTCTACACCAGTGATTCTCAAAATAACTTCTCTTATATCTCTAAGATTTGTTGATGTGTTTATGAATTGATATAAACATCTCAGGGATTTAATAGACTATGTTAGGTCTTAATAGCATTATTTTTTATACTTTATTCTTGATAGTTTGATCTTTACAAATATTTCCTTAGAGCTCTTCATGGTGATCTATCTAAATGCTTTAATGAATGCCATTTATCTAAGAAAATCTATGTAGAAGAAGGTGTTTATCCAAAACACCTTTATAATCAAAATAATAATAACTCAACATATCCTCCATTGTTCGAATTGTTATTTCAGTATGACTATATGTTTATGGATTATATGTAGTATTGAAACACAATTTCCAGTCAATAAAATTCTGAAGACATCACCAAAACATTGAATAAATCCTCAGATCCTTATTAGACAAGATGTGATATTGTAATCCATGAAACGATACCACATCATTATTGTATAATCTAGAATGATTGTCTAAAAAGATTTATAATCTAATAGTGAAGATGTGTGATGAGTTATTAAGGTGATTTATTATAACCCTTAAATCATTATTCCCTTTAGGAATTTTTGGGTGTCCATTAAAAAAATCTATGGTGATGTTTTCCCATTTCATTTCTAGTTTGGATAATGGATGTGACATCCCCTTATTCATTTATCTATCAAGAATAAATTACTCATATACCAATAATATAGATACCAAAATCTATGATATCTCTCTTCATGCAATCCTACTAGAAGTACTCATTCAAATCGCTTTACATATTCACACTTCATTGAATAATAAATAATAAAAAACAATGAGATTCCTCTAAACAAATTTAATCAATTTTGGAATTGAAAGAACACAAAGATGGTTCGTGAACCTTATCATTGCATAGTGTTCCAGATTAATCTATAGAACATTTATAACCATTAATTTTAACTCTACATCTTTCTTCTTCACCACTTTAATCATCACATGGATATATTTCTAAACATTCATCAACGAAAATATGAATTTTCCACTTCCTTTAGTATTTTCAAATACATACATTACAAATCATGAAATAATATATTTTTTTATACTCATTATAGATAAGCTAACATGATACTTTAGACTTAATACATGGTTCACCTTGTACTTTTTCCTTGGGTGGTAATGTACTGTGATTAATATTTATTATTTAGCTCTAACCATCTTCTTTGGCGAATATTCAACTCCTTATGTGTGAATATATAATTCAATAACTTGTTATCGGTATATATACCAAACATTGCTCCACAAATATGATGACTCTATATCATTAAAGTAAAATATACTATAGCTAACTACAAATCGTGAGTTGGGTATTTTTTCTCATGAACCTTCAATTGTCAAGATTTATAGTCTATAAGAACATCATTATTAATAATAATAATAAATCCCATTCCTATCATATATGAATAACTATTGATTCCAAAACCATTTAAGCTATAGGGAAATGTATGTATTAGTGCACTAACTTACCTTCTATTCAATTTTGTGAAATTTTCCTCATTTAATGTTTTCTAGAGAAACATGTAACCCTTTAGTGTTAACATGGTCAAATGTTTCAATATTCATGATAAAGTTTCCACAATCTATATAAAATATCATACCAAACAAGGAAAATTTAGATCTCCATCACTGTGGTTAGTTTGTGCCAGCATTTAATTATCCCCATCATTGGTGGATCTACTGCTATAACATCTGTTGAGATTATAGGATCAAAAATGAAAACTTGGTCATAAAAATTCACACCCTAAAAATTTCTCATATTATTATTCATTCCATACTATATTTAGTACAATTATCCAGTCATCTTCATTCTCATGCTTTATATTAGAATTAATAATAACATAATCCCTAAAGAATACCAGAATCTTATCAAGGTAATCACTACAGACTCTATTAATTAAATCCATGATGATGATAGGGGAATTACTAAGGAAAAATGGAATCACTATACATCGAAAGTGTCTATACTGTATACAGAACGCCCTCTTGGGTATACCATTCTTATTGACCATCAATTGATGATATCTAGAATAAATTTCAATCATGGAATTTCACTGAGCTCTACATATTTGACCAAAATATTCATGAATATTGGGCTGAGGATACTAATTCAATATTTTCATCTTGTTCTTCTCTCAATAATCAATGGAGAGTTTCCGCGAGTCATTATTTTTTTTCAGAAAAGATGATAGGTGGCCTCCAATGGTGACACACTTGGTTGGAAGAATCCATTTTCAGGGATCTCCAAGAGTCTCTAACTTAATTCCAACAATTAAATCGTGGCCAATATATATGGATTCATATCAATTGGTTAGGTACATGTTATGAGTCCTATAGAGAATGACATGTATCATTTTGGTGTAAGGCCAATAAATTCTTCAATAAAGTAATTAAAAAATCCTGAAAAATAAAAATACCCTCGATGTTGTCTTTCTCCCCAACCATTTGAGATAAAACCCATTATAATGGGATATCAGGTCCAACAGAATGGATTTGATATCCTTCCAACATTCATTATTATCATAAAATTCGTATACATTCATAGGTTGGTTTTGAATATTAAACCTGACTTCACTTCCACAACAGCTAGTATAAGATTTATGTAGTGAAATATAACCCTATATAATATTACATAAAATTCAACTAAAGTAAAAATGGAATGATTTTTAGGAACCACATTCTCATTAATGTCATCCATAGAGGAATAATATACATGATATGTTTTTATTGTACCATTATGAGATTTTACATATAATTGTACATATAATCAATATTTTTGAATCATGAAACCCTTATAAAATTATTCATAAATAATATAGTGGTTTTATCCAATGTCTGAAAACGAATATATGGTTCTAGAGTGTATTGTATGTGTGGCTTTCACCATGCCATTATTGAATCCCTTGTCAGAAAAAATGGTCACCTGATATTTCCCATTGTTCCTTATATTAAGAGGTTGATGACATATATCATCATGATTAACCCACCGGGATGGGAATTGGTTATCATAATTCCTAATCTCTATATAAATGAATCATTATATTTTGGTGAGTTCACTTTGCGTAGCTTACACTTTATTCAAATTTTTAGCTAAATTCATCCCATAATTTCAAAAATCAATTTCTGAATGACCTTCTCTTACATAGTTAAAAAATTATAGTCCCCTTAATACAATTCCCTTTGGTATTTTCCAACACATTTATTGTAATTAAATGCTCATATTCTTCTCTTCATGGTTCCTAGATTTTACTTTGAATCCCATTCAATATTCATATCAAATTCATGTGATTAATACATATCTCCGACATCCATTTTGACCTTATCAACACATCGAAAAATATATTTATATCAATTGATGTATATTTTGGTTAACACTCTTAGCATACTTGGATTTAATACACATATGAATTGTTTAGCTTTATGTTATGGTTGTATGATAATTCTGAAACCATAAAACATAGGTTTTGTAAAATTTAACTCCAAGGTACCAACTGATTCATCATCCTTTTCCTTCATCTAAATGAACTCCATATCCATATTTGTATTGATCATAATAGGGAACTACTTATTGAAAAATATTTTCATGAACTCATCCAAATCCATTGATTAAATTTTATCATGTTGCCTCATATTCTTGATAAGTGTACACTGTTGATGCACTTCACGATCCAAATGGTAAACCAAAATAACTTTCTCGTGATACGAACTCTTAAGAATGGAAAATATGTTTTTTGTGGTATTAATATATTACTCATCCACTAATGAATTAGAAGACCCACTGAAATTATGTGCACATCTCTCCGTGATAGAATCAACAAAATATTGTTCCCACCTTTGATCATTTAGATGTAAAACACTATTCATATCTAATGAATGTTGTGTGAGCCTATCAAAGAGATTTTAAATTACTTATCTGATAATGTTTGTATTATCTGGAAGAACATAATTACATTTTAAATCACAATAATCATAAAATGATTACATTGGGATCCATACAATGACTGAAACTAAAAAACATAGTGTAAGAAACCCTAATCGTAAATGGGATCCATATAATCAAGAAAAATAAAAAATATTATTTCAAAATGATGACACATTCTTCATTTATCTTTGAAAATTCAACATTATACATGGTTATTCATAGTCATGTTCTATATAAATATTTCAAGATGCATCATAAATTGTTTTTATATTTCCAAATCATATCACATGGTAGTGTCATTCAATGTTTGCTTCAAGGATCATTGTCATGTAGTAGGTGATAATCCAGTCTATTTCAATGCACCTTTTTCATATTTGTTACTCTTAGGATCCATTTTTCAAGATCCACATCCAATTTTAGTATTAATATAAGGATGAAATATATTTGAAACAACTCACATTATCCTTTACTAAGATTACATGAAATTATCTTATAGTTAGACTCGTCTATAGGCTTATCCTTAGAGTTATCATTTTGGTTCCCACCATAGTGTTCTACTATTTTTTTATAAAATACAATAAATCAATACTTAAATTCCAATAATAGTTATCCTAGATTATTATACATAGATATTACATCTTATTTGATGAACATTCATAACATTTCATAATCACATACTAGAGGAGCATAATATTTTACTGACTGGAAACATGGAAACATAAAAAATGGTCCATATGTAAGCTATATCATCTACCTACACATTATTGTAAAATAGGACCCTTATTAAACATATAATATAGATTAAATTTTTTGATAACCAGGGGAAATGAAACATAATAAAGTGTGTTATCAGATGCTCAATAAAGGTATACATGGTAGATATGTAATCATAATATATATATAAATATATGAGGGAATGATCATAAAATTTTAAATTAATACCATGTATATCAAATATCATAATATTGTGGCATTAAATAAATATTATAAGTTAATAATACATGAATAATAATGAAATCAAATAAAATGATCCATGACATCATGATATTGTCATAAGCCAGTGATTTTTGGTATACACATAAGTATAGAAAATCATACACATAATTTTAAAAGATCATTACAATGGATACCATATTTTAATGTTTTAACTCCTCTAAACCATCACTGTAGTCATGTATCACTCCAAATATTATAATAGTAGATAAATTCCCATACTAAATTGGGTTTACTTCCCAATTCATTCCTATATACCTCATGAGATATAAATATTTACCCAACTCATTAAGAGAGACACATGGCCTATATTTATCGTAATTAAACTCACAAATATGTGAAAAACAAGATATTAAAAAATTTAGCAATTCATAAATAATGAAATCAAATAAGTTTAATAACGATTTCATAAAACAAGATCATGTGGGAAATAGATTCGTTTCATAATCATTTTAACACATCCTAAACTGTGAAAAGATGATTTTTCTTAGTCAATTCATAATGGTATCACCCATTGATGAGGGAAAAGATTCATAAACATAATTCTATTATAAAAACCCATTCAAATAATTAATATGATTTTAATTCTTAGATACTTTCCAAATAATTCATATGTGAAAAAATAGATTTAATCATAGATGTAAAATGATTATGAATGATAATTTTAAAATTATTCTATGGAAAATAACACTTCCATTTGGTAAAATAAGTCGCATTAAAATGTAAAAAATTTTACAAATATTATTTGTTGAAAATAACCATGAAGAAACATAATAGAATATTTGAAGTTATGATGGTTCATGATTTCAAAAAATTATGTACATGTCATAAAAAATATTCATGTAACATTTTATATTAAATACATAGGTGAATGTTTTGGGAAATGATATAAAAGGTATTGTTAAAAGAATTTTTAAAAAAAAATACCAGTAAAAATGCCCTCTTAAAATCATTAAATAATTTTTTAGAACACTTTATGAAAACATGGTTTTTGTAGAAAATATATTTTAGACCAAATAGAAAGAAAATTCATATTTT
This sequence comes from Viscum album, assembly GCA_963277665.1. NCBI lineage: Eukaryota > Viridiplantae > Streptophyta > Magnoliopsida > Santalales > Viscaceae > Viscum > Viscum album. The sequence goes on along the minus strand of OY728145.1, from coordinate 1,096,666,240 downwards.
CATAAAATCATTTCTCAATTATTTTATGTACCAATGAGTGTAAAATGGTACTATTTCCTATATATATTTTGAATAACTAGAGGATAACTGACTTTATGATTTTATTGAGATATGTATCATAATATTTTATCATCATAAACATAATCATAAATATTCTTGATAAATAATGAGATTGTGACACAAAATAATTAACTCTTCGTGACATTGAGTTATATTCCCCACGTAGGAATGAGATAAAATTATCATAAAAATACCATGAGGATAGAAAAATTTAAGGTTTTATATATCAAATGGGTTGTACAAATACCTCATAATATAATATCGGTGTATAGGTTATCATATGTTTCAAATAAATAAAATAGATACAAAAATACCATATCTTATGTCTTAACATTCTATATAATCATTGAAAAATCATGTATAATAAAAATAAGATTATTATAAATATATTAGAGAAATAAAATTATATATTTATCACCATGTGTATTGTTATTTTGACCTTTTATAACCCATTTATAAACAATTCCATGTTAAAGTCGCATTTTGGGATGTAACTACTTTGTTTTTCATCATTTATTTGACTCATTATTTATCCTTCTTCTAAAATTTGTCATGGTTTCATCATCTATAGAGATTAAATTATTATATAAATATGATATATATTAATTATATATTTATTTTCAGCAATCCATAACATTTAGTGATAGGAAAGGAAGTACACAGTTCATAGAGGCCGTAGGTCTTACGTACTCTTGAATACTATTTCCATTTTATTGATAGATTGAAAAAGATCAATGAAAATTATATATTATTAATTAAAAGTCATTTTTATTTCATATATATCACATTTTTTGATTAAAAAATCCTTATTATCGTTCATGTATTGTAGGAATGAATCATATCTCATCGAGAGGTGGTAATCTTCGATACCCACAAGGGACGTTATCATTTATCCACCAAAATAGAGAGTATAAAAGTATTTATGATATAAAAATTTTGAAATCATAATAAAAAATATATATAATATATATAAAATAAAAATTTCATTATAATTTTCCATTAGACGTAGTAATGGAATAACGAATGACATCATTTTGCAAGGTTGTAGTCAACCACACACTGGAACAATGATTCTGCAACCCATTTATTGAATGTGGAGATGGTTTTTGGACTGAAACATAACCTAGAAATATTTATCAATATAGAATATGATGAATATATTATATAATAATTATATTAAAATAATATATGGAGTTAGAGGAACAAATAAGTAAATAATTCTCATTGATGAACCATACCTCTTCTTTAGGTATCCTCTTATAGTTTTCACCAAAATCCATATAAGATAGATTTATGATAATATATTTATTTTATAATGAGATTTTGGAAGTTGATAAGTAATTTTGTAATTTTTAGGTTGAAAAAATGGGTTTTATTGTGTGATTAAGATAGTATTAGTGGTTTCATTTTATAAGCATGGCAAGTGACAAACATATAATATTTTGAAAAGAAAAATTTTTCATGTGTATTTCACCTGATTATAGTGTCCCATATTGAATGAATTTTATCCTTATACATTGTGAGGTAAAAATATAACCCTAAAATTATAATTTAAAAGATAATTTAAAATTTAACTCTTATATGTTTCATTTAACCCAAATTTAAACCCATTTTTACAATAACCGTGTTAAATAATTTATAATTATTTCACGATTCATTTAGGTAAAAAAATAATATGAACACATTAAAAATATTAAATTATTATAATTAAAAATATGTAATGAATGTTTAAAAATTAAATTCATAGATAATAGATAATTTAATTTATAATTAATCCCACATACGATACAAGAAAGTGAGTTTTTAAAGAAATAATGATCAGATGATTGAACTATTTTTATATATAAATTATTTATGATAATGATTCCAATGAACTAAATTTGACTAATTTATTAAAAATTTAATTGATTTTAATTTATAACAAATTAAAAAAATATCTAAACATTATATATTTTTTAAACTAAATGATAGTTTTTACATAAAATTATTTATTTTTCACAATTAATCACTAAATTAAACATATCAAAAATTTACAAAAAATTCACCCTAACATAATTTTAGTATTATAATTTCAAATATTATGTATTTTTTATCAAATTAATTTAATAATTTTAAAAATTATTAATTTATATATTATGTAAAAATATATAAAATATATTTATTGGAAAATAGTGTTTTTGAAACATAATACGTTTTTATTGAATTTAATGGTTTTTTATCAATATATTTAATTTATATAAAACCCTTATGGATAAAATTTAAAAATTATGTAATATAATTAATATTGATATGTTTACCAGCTAGGTTATAATGGGAATGTTTAAATAATAATATTTCATAGATTTGTTAAAAGCCAATATATAGTAAAGTGTGTGATATCCCAATAGAACATTAACACAGAAAATAATGGAAAGTTAATTTATTTTGAAAACAAATTAAAAAAACCATTGTGTTACATTGAAAACCGGTATCAATGTAAGTATGGATTGTATGTTTTATGATAACTGGACCCATGAATGTTGGTCTAGGAATCATAAGATCTTTCATTGAAGAAGTTTTTGGATGTCAAGAAGATTTAATGAACCTTATGTGAGGATCAAATAGAACCTAGAAACTTATAGGCATTGAACATAGAATATACTTATTATTTTGAATCCATTTTTTATATTTCTTGTTGTAATTAATGGATTTCGTCGTATTGATATATCATCGTTCTGTGTTCCAAGGATGCATCCCTTTATGGTTAACCTTGTGAAATAAAGGTATTCTATGTATTCATTACATTATTATATATATATATAATTTTTTAGGGAGTGCGATATCAAGTAATATAGTTTCAAAAGCATTCTTGCTAACATGGGATGAACATCCTAAGAGAATGATAAAATACACAAAGAAACAAATGATTTTGACCAGTACACAAATTCTTATATCCTATCAGGGTGCCTATGGTTATAATAAGTTGTTTAAAAGGTAAATGGTCTGATTCAATGTTATCCTCATATGTTTTTTTTGGAATTTTTCACATGGATTCAATGACAAACACATCATTATTTTGATGGAACCGGAATTGGTGGATGGAAGAAAAAAAATCACTTTTTCCCAAAAATCAAATATAAAACCAGTTCATGAGTACATCTTCTAAGATGAAAATATAATCACCCATAGTTAGAAAACAGGTAATAAATTATTGAAGAATATTCAAAATATGTCTTTTTTTGATGATATTTATATTGAAACTACTAATTATTTTACTTATTGTCTACTTTGGTAGACTCGAGAAGCTAGTTTTGGAAACACTATATACAAAATTTTTGCTTTGTAGATTACTTTATGAGAAGGTATCCACACAAGAGAAGATAGTATTATAATATACATGATTGCAGAATAGATCAATACGAAAAAGTGAAAGAATAAAAAAATATATAAAATTGAAGAGTCATTCAAGACCATGTTCTATAATCGAGGTGATTTATTCTAATTCATATATTACATATCATTAAAACCATAGTGTGGATGATTATTGTTGTAATGTCCCAGACCTATCCCACCCATTCCTTTGTCTAAAAGAAGGTCATGAAGTGTTATGGAGGGTAGAAGGGACTTTTCCCACACTCTTCAGATTTTTGTAACTACATGCCGTGTAGTGTGAGTACACGTCGTGTACCACCTCGCTCGGTATACCCCGTGTTGAAGCTGTGTCCTTACCGCGTGAAATAAATGAGTACACGCCATGTATCCTATACTACATGTCGTGTAGTTCCTCCCCTCGTACTCATTACCCTCAAACCGTGTGTTGACCAGTCAACGGTCGTGTGCCATGTTGAACCCGTTTCCTTGCCACGTGAAATAAATGAGTACATGCCGTGTAGCCCATACTACATGCTGTGTAGTTCCTCCCTGCGTACGTTTTACCCTCAAACCATGTGTTGACCAGTCAATGGCTTTGTGCAGTGTTGAATCTGTGTCCTTGCCGCGTGAAATAAATGAGTACACGCCGTGTATCCCATACTACACACCGTGTAGTTCCTCCCCACATACGTGTTTCCCTAAAACTGTGTGTTGACCAGTCATCGACTGTGTGCCGCGTTGAAGGCCGTGTTGGAAGTCGCGTGGTGACTATGTGAAATGGCCGAGTAAACACTGTTTACTAGGAAGTACACGCCGTGTACTTTTGTTTTTCTCGCCTATAAAAGGAGGGGGCCTCTCCTCCTTTTCAGATCATCCCTCTCCTCCATTTTCCTTCGAGAAGAGCTCTCTTGAGAGACCCCAAAGCTCCTTTCATCCATAACATCTTCGTCCAAGCTCCGATTTATGATCCGTTAGCGGCCACGAGATCGTAACGATGAGGCAAAACTTTTGTGGTTGGATCTATTTCTTTCCCTTAGGCATTTTCTTCCATGCTTCCTCCCGAGGAGGTTTTGCTGGGTTTTGATAGAAGCGACGGAGGCCGACAAAGGTCTTTTAAAGTTGATCTGGGGGAGCATTATGATCAGAACCTGTTGAGGTAGGGATCTTACCTTCTTCTCTCTAATTTGTGCATCATGCGGGATGGGTTTCCTCTTTGTTTCATGAGACATAGTTGAACTAGTTTATGGAAGATAATAACTGGCTTAAGGAACGGGGATGGGGAAGTTGTTGTGTTTATCTTTGTTTATCCTTTTGTTTTGTTGTGGATTGAATAGGCTTATGCCTACTAGGAATCACAGTCGTTGGGTGCTTTTTCTTGCGCAATTAAATGTTTACCTATATTTCTAGACCATTTTTTGGATAGAAACTTTGTGGAATGTGGAAATTGGATAATCAGGTAAAGTTTTCTGATTAAATGAATAACTGGACCCTTGTGTGATCACCCCGGTTGAAAAAAATGTAATAATGAACATGTGGGTTGGTGGGTTACGTGGTGTGTGAAAATTGGGCGGTGAATCCTGGGTTTTTACGAATAGGGTGGGCAACAGGGCTGCAGTAAATAATATTAAAGGGACAATGATGTGGCACGACCCTTGTTTTTGTGATACAGTTGTGGAGATGTGGTTATAATGGCATCAGGGCTGCAGTAATGGGTTGTGATATTAAAACAAAGTGTAAAGTTGATAAATGAACTATGGGGAACGATAAATAATTAAACGTGGGAATAATCAACGTGGATGGTTTGATGATAAAAAGGTTGGTTTTCTGTTTCTTGTGTTTTATCTAACTTGATTTGGTGTTGGCAAGGATATGTTTTATGAACGATTGATATGGTTGGTTGTGGTTAATTTCCCAGTAGTTAAGGAACTAGTAAACTAATTCAATTGAAACATGAAAAACTAAATGGGTTTGGAGTTTTTTTTGTATGCATGCTTCGTAGTAGTAGTGGCGAGGCACGTGCTCAGTTTATCTATTTAGAAGCCATAGGTTGGGTTGTGTGTTTGCTATCCATATATATATCTGTATCTTTGTGTTTTATCGCACCCCACCCATGTTGAGCACTTAGTGCCGAACACTCCCATTTCATGGGAGAGGGTGTTTTACCCTTAGTTACTAGCTCATTCCTACTCCTTCTTCCATAGGCTGTGATGGCTTGAGGTGACCTTAAACCTAAGACTCTTCAAGTAGGATTCTATTGTGGTGGTTTTAGGCCAATAATCTTCAGGCAGGTTTACTATTTCCCATGAATATTCGGGATGAGGCCCAGGTGTGTGCTGGCAGGATATGTGGTTGTGAGGCCTAGGTGTGTGTGGGAGGGATATGTGGTTGTGAGGCCCATGTGTGTGCGGGAAGGATATGTGGTTGTGAGGCCTAGATGTGTACGGGCGGGAAGAGTTTGGTAGCGTCAGGATGTTTTCCGTTAGGAAGAGCAGCTAAATAGTGGGAAATGGTGCGGGGTACCCAATACTCTTGTTCTTATATACTACTACTACTACCTGTTGTTTTGTGTTTTTGGTGAGCGTGGATGGTGAGGTTGGGTTGATATATTTGCTTTCTAGGTGTTGGTTTCTTCTATTGTTCTCACGGGGCATTAGGATGTCTCCCCACTTGTGCACGAGAGCTTTAGGTTTCCCTACTGAGTATACTTGTATTCTCACCCTACGCTTAATTTCATGTTTCCAAGAGAACTACTAGGGTCGTGTGGGACCCTACTAGTCAGGACTGTTGGAGTTGTTGCAGTTGTTTTACTGTTGTTTCTTTTGGTATTGTACTTTTGAGTTTTCTTGTACTTGTACTTGTTTCAGAACTGTTTAAACATGAATGTGGGTTTGGTTTGGTTTTGATTACGTGTTCCTTTTTCTTTTGGTGTTTGACTTATCCTATTTCACGATCTTAAATAATAAAAAGGGTAATGCCTCCCATATTTTTGAAAACTCATACCCTTAGTGCTAGTCGCCACTCTGGGGCCTACTGGGGGCGGGACTCGGGGGTCATTATCTCCCTTTCACCATTCCCAGCTCAGGAGGGGAACCTTATGTGGCAGGGGGTCATGACAGAATGGTATCAGAGAAGTGGTTGAGAGATAGGATGGAGTCTGGAGCTAGGCACAGTGAGGATTGCATGGGATGGTAGGGCGACAGTGTTGGATGATCTTGGTGCATGACATAGGCCAGGGAAGACCTGCTAGGACACATGATTTTAGGGCCCCCCGTGATCCGATGAAAGGACTCTGAGCCTATCAAACGACCAAGTGAGACAACATTGATTACAGGGTTGGTACCCTAGGGAAGGTACATGCGTCATCATGATTGTATTTTTACTTAATTTGGGTGTTCTGGGATAGAAATTGAAATAAAGTGATGAAATGAAATCTTGAGAAATTTCTTTACTACTTGGTCTTAGGCGATCTTTATTTACCATATAACTATGGTACATGGACGTCATCCCCGAGTGACTCAGACAGCCGAGGCCCAGCAGAATCAGGCGGTCGATCAGTTGAGGATTGACCGAGAGGAGGAAGATGACGAGTGGCAGAATACTCTCCGTTCTTTTAAGCGACAAACCCTCAAGAAGTACGAGGGTAGTACTTCAGATGTGGAGACAGAGGGGTGGGTTTAAGAGATAGGGATCTCTTTTACTTTGATCCATGATCCGAGGGAGTATTGGGATCCCCTAGCAGTCAGCCAGCTGAGAATTGCGGCACGTTAGTGGTGGACGGTCTACCTCGGGGAGAGGTCAGAGGCAGAGGTTATGTGGGCTGACTTTGAGAAGGAGTTCTGAGAGGAATTCTTTTCTTCCATGATCAAGGCGGAGAAGAGGCAGGAGTTACTCTCCCTCCAGCAGGGGATTATCTCAGTATGATATTTAGGAATCATGTTCAAGGATCTGCTATGCTTTGCTCTCGATCTCTTTCTGGATGAGGAGTCTCGGGCGAGACGTTTGAAGGAGGTGCTTTGTCCTTCGCTCAAGTATGTTGTCACCCCCTTCACCCTTCCGACGTACATGGCAGTACAGAAGAATGTAGAGGTTGTAGAGAGGATGCACTCATTGGGAGGTGCACCATGTGAGGGGATCCATCCAGGTTCGTCGAAGGGGAAGGCAGTCAGCAGTAGGTCTCCTACGACGGGACCTTCCAGATTCATGCCAGTAGGGAACAGGCCCCAACAGTTCCAGTTCAGATCTTCGGGTCCTCGCCCCTTTTTCACGAGCCCAGGACCGAAGTGTTTCTCTTGTTGAGGTTTCGGGCACATTCAGAGTCGGTGCCTGACCAGAGCTCAGTACGGTGGAGGTGGGAAGGTTCAGCACCCGCCTCAGCAACAGCAGTTTCTGGCGAGGCCCTTCCAGCAGCAGCATGACCCTGCTCCTCTGAGGCCAGAATATGCAGGAGGAGGCCGACCTTAGGGTCCTCCACAGGGACCTCGACCAAGACATGGTCAGGGAGGTGGGCGACATCAGAGAGGTAGAAGCGCTGGGTGTGGACAGTTGCACGCAGCAGAGTTGGCAGCTTAGGTAGGACCATAGGTTGTACGAGGTACGATTTTTTTGTTAAGCACTATTGTTTCTGGTTTGTTAGATTCGGGAGCTTCTCACTCCTTTTTTGCACCCAGTCTAGTATATGCTTTGGGTCTAGACGTAGAGATACTTTCCGTACCCCTGGTGCTGAGTATACCAGTTAGAGTCCAGACCAGCATATCTTTTGTTTGACGGAGATGTGGGCTGACGTTGGGACCACATCAATCTAGTGGGTATCTTCTTTTCCTACAAATGCAGCCATATGATGTCATCATAGGCATCGATTTGTTGTTTTCTGTTAGTTCTGTCATCGACTGCTTCTGAATAAGAGTCGTGTTCTCCGATGTGGATGGGTAGCATGTATCTTTTGTTGGAAAGAGGAGCTATCAGGTAGGAAGCTGGCATAGGAAGACTCTACATTACTTGTTAGGCAGGTTATCAGTGATTTCAGCTGATACAGAGATGATGGATGTCTCAGAGGTTGTTGGGGAGTTCCTTGATGTTTATCCTGAGGAGGTTCTGACTCTACCCCTGACGTGACGTTGAGTTCGGGATAGACTTACAGCCTGCTGCCTGTCCGATTTCGATGTCCCCTTATCGGATGGCACCTTCGGGGTTGCGGGAGTTGCAGATTCAGATTGACGATCTGATGGAGAAGGGTTTTCTTTGACCCATCGTGCCTCCATGGGTTGCTCCCATTTTGTTCATGTATAAGGTAGATGTTGGTCTCAGGTTATGCATAGAATACTGAATGTTAAATCAGGTAACAGTCAAGAACTGTTACCCCCTTCCAGGGATAGATGATCTCTTTGACCAGCTGAGGGGAGAAAGTTGGTTTTCTAAGATTGATCTACGATATGGATATCATCAGCTGAGGGTAAAGGACAGTGACATATCGAAGACAGCTTTTAGGTGCAGGTATGGGAACTTTGAGTTTGTAGTGATGCCGTTTGGAGTTACGAAATCACCAGCTGTGTTTATGGGACTTATGAACTTTGTCTTCTGAGAGTTTCTGGACCGGTTCTCCATTGTGTTTATCGATGAAATCTTGATCTACTCAAGATCGGAGGAGGATAACATTGAGCATCCCAGGGCATTCTTGGAAGTCCTTCAATGCCACCAGCTTTATGGGAAATTGTCAAAGTGTAAGTTATTGACATAATAAGTACACTTCCTTGGGCACGTGGTGTCTCAGTATAGATTTTCATTGGACTCGTCGAAGGTGGAGGCAGTTGTTTTTTGGGAAGCACCCAAGAGCGTGGCAGAAGTTCATATTTTCCTAGGGTTGGAAGGTTATTATCGGAGGTTCGTTTTGGATTTCTCTTGAGTTGCTGCTCCATTGACAGCTTTGACTAGGAAGAACCTGGTCTTCCTATAGAGTGAGCAGTGCCAGAAAGCTTTCGACTACCTGAAGGAAAAGTTGGTCAGTGCTCCAGTACTCAGGTTACCATAGGAAGGGCTGTTGTAAGAGGTGTTTTGTGGTGATTATGGCCTTGGTTTGGGGTGCGTACTGTTGCATAATAAGGGTGTGATTTGTTATGGGTCTAGGTAGTTGCGCCCTCACGAGACTTACTATGCCACCCATGACCTAGAGCTTGAAGCAGTAGTGTTCACACTAAAATTGTGGCAAAATTACCTCTTTGGCGAGCGGTTTGTGGTCTTCTCTGATTACAAGATCTTACGTCATATCTTCTGCCTGCATGACCCGAACTTACGGCAGCAGAGATGGGTCGAGTTTCTCAAAGACTATGACTTAGAGATCTCTTACACTGAGGGTAAGGGAAAAGTTGTGGATGATTACCTGAGCAGGAAGTCGTATAAGGAAGTGGTTCTGGAATCCACTGATGCCTGGAAAGCGATGGGAGAGTTAGCTTCCTTGCACTTGGATGTAAGGGTAGAAGGTGTCAGAGGATGTTTGTTTCAGATGATGGTGATTTCCTCCTTGTTGTAGCAGGTGGAAGAGTCTCAGTGGGGGGACTCCGAGGCGGAAGTAATGTGGGATCGTATTGATCCGGGAAACGCTCCAGAAGGTTGGTCAGAGGACAGCCGACATCAGATGCTTTTCTATGGAAGGTTGTTTGTTCCGAAGGGGATGCGTGAGGGATTTCTCTGTGAGTTCCATAGATCAGCCATGTCGGTACATCCGAGAGTTTCAAAAATGTACTGAGGCATGAGGGAATATTTTTGGTGGCCTGGGGTGAAACGGGAAGTGGTGGAGTTTGTGGATAAGTTCATAGTGTGTCAGCAAGAAAAGGTTGAACACCATGTTCCCAGTGGTTTGTTGCATCCTTTAGATTTCCCCGATTGGAAATGGGATGACATATCAATGGAATTCGTCATAGGACTACCCAGAGCTCAGGGTGGTTATGATGCAATCTGGGTAGTGGTGGATCGACTGATGAAATTAGCTCACTTCTTAACAATTAAGGATTTGGGGCCAGTGAGTACCTTATCACAGAGGTACATAGACGAGGTGGTGTGTTTGCATGGAGTTCCAATGACTATCATCTCAGATTGGGATACTCGGTTTACCTCATGAGCATGGAGGGCATTACAACATGCTTTTGGAACCCATCTATGCCTTAGCACTTCTTTCGACCCCCAGACTAATGGGCAGACAGAGAAGACTATCTAGACGTTGGAGGAAATGATGCGAGCATGCTTTCTGAATTTCGGAGGATCATGGGTGTGACACATGCCTTTACTAGAGTTTTCCTACAACAACTTCCACTCTATTATTGGCATGGAACCGTTTGAGGCTTTGTATGGAAGACCATGTCGTTTACCAATTTTCTAGGCAGAGGTTGGTCAGACAGGTGCTCTTGGGCCAGAGGTATTACAGAGCACCAAAGAGAAAGTTCATCTTTTGCGTGAGAGGGTGAAAGTGGCCCTGGAATGACAGAAGTCTTACGCTGATCGTCAGAGGAGGCATTTGGAGTTCAAGGTGTGAGATCATGTGTTCCTGATGGTTTCCCCTCTACAGGGGCAGCAGAGGTTTGGTAAATGGATTAAGCTCTCCCCTAGGTTCATCGGACATTTCGGGGTGCTGAGGCGTGTCGGCGAGGTGGAATATCAGCTGGCCCTGCCAGCTCAATTGGAGAAGGTTCATTATGTCTTCCACGTCATCCAGCTTCGTCGGTACTTACACGACGACTCTCACATTATCGACTGGGGAGAATTAGATATGGGAGATGACACGACCTTTGAGGAATGACCAGTCAGAATCGATAATCGTAAAGAGAAGGTGCTCTGTGGACGAACCATCGCCTTGGTTCGTGTTTTGTGGAGGCATGGTGGCCTCGAGGAGTGAACTTGGTAGTGGGAGGCCCGGATGCACGCTTAGTACCAGAAGTTGTTCTGAATTTTGCTTTTCTTTGTTCTTCTGAGCTTTGTTTTGATGTTAAACTATGTACCTTTGATATATGGAATGCTTGGCTTGTCGGTTGTGAGGCGTTTTGTTTCCTTGTTCTCTGGAAGTGTGTGACATGACCGGATATATGGGGAATGGGAAAACCCAGATCCTTAATCGAGACGCATTTATGCAGATGCGATTGAACCCATGCGGGCGAGTTAGTGCCACCTAAAGTGGATAATATCTTGAAATGGGAGGAGGAATTTTACAAGACATGTGTTCGGGCAGTGTGTTGGTTTTACGGTGTTGGGGGCAGCATAAGTTGGAAAATCCTAATATATATGGAAGTGGGATGACCCAATCCTTAATCGAGATGCATTAATGCAGATGTGATTAAACTCGTGCAGGCGATTCAGTGCCACCTAAAGCGGATTATATCACGACATAGAGGAAAAATTCCTAACACCTATGATTAGGGTTGTTGGTTGGGATCATGTCATAAAGATAACCCTAAGAGGTATCTTGTTGGGTTCCTCTGGGTTGGTTATCAATTCTCGGGGACAAGAATGTTTTAAGAGGTATCTGATGTAATGGACCTGACCTCTCCTACCCATTCCTATTGTCGAAAAGAAGGTCATGAAGTGTTTTGGAGGGTAGAAGGGACTTTTCCAACTCTTTTCAGAATTTTGTAACTACACGCCGTGCAGTGTGAGTACACGCCGTGTACCACCTTGCTTGGTATACCCCGTGTTGAATCTGTGTCCTTGCCATGTGAAATAAATGTGTACACGCCATGTAGCCTATACTAAACACCGTGAAGTTCCTCCCCATGTACGCGTTACCCTCAAACTGTGTGTTGACCAGTCAAAAGTCGTGTGTCATGTTGAAGTCGTGTCCTTGTCACGTGAAATAAATGAGTACACATTGTGTAGCCCATACTACATGCCATGTAGTTCCTCCCCGCATACGAGTTACCCTCAAACTGCGTGTTGAACAGTCAACGATTGTGTGCCGTGTTGAATCAGTGTCCTTTCCACGTGAAATAAATGAGTACACGCCGTGTAGCCCATACTACATGACGTGTAGTTCCTCCCCGCGTACGTATTACCCTCAAACCGTGTGTTGACCAGTCAACGACCATGTGCCGCATTGATGGCCATGTTGGAAGCCGCGTGGTGACCGTGTGAAATGGCCGAGTACACGCCGGTTACTAGGAATTACACATAGTGTACATTTTTTTCTCACCTATAAAAGGAGGGGGCATCTCCACCTTTTCAAATCGTCCCTCTATTCCATTTTCCTTCGAGCAGAGCTCTTATGAGAGACTCCAAAGCTTCTTTCATCCATAACATCTTCGTCAAAGCTTCGATTTATGATCCGTCCGCGGCCACGAGATCGTAACGACGAGTTGGAACATGTGAGGTTGGATATTTTTCTTTCCCTTCGGCCTTTTATTCCCAGCTTCTACCTGTGGAGGATTTTCCGGGTTTTGACAGAAGCGACGGAGGCCGAAGGACGTCTTCTAAAGTTGATATGGGGGGGCATTGTGATCTGAACCAGTTGAGGTAGGGATCTTACCTTTGTCTCTCTAATTTTTGAATCATGCGGGATGGGTGTCCTCTTGCTTTCACGAGACAGAGTTGAACCAGTTTAATAAAAAGAATAACTGGCTTAAAGAACGAGGATGGGGATGTTGTTATGTCTATCTTTGTTTATCCTTTTGTTGTGTTGTGGAATGAATAGGCTTATGCCTACTAAGAATCACGGTCGTTGGGGGCCTTTGCATTTGTAATTAAATGTTTCCCTATATTTCTAGACCATTTTGTGGATGGAAACATTGTGGAATGTGGAAATTGGTTAATCGTGTAACGTTGGATGATTAAATGAATAACCAAAACCGTTGTGCGATCACCCTGGTTGAACAAAATGGAATAATGAACATGTGGGTTGGTTTGTTTACGTGGTTTCTGAAAAGAGGGGGTGAATCATGGGTTCTTATGAATAGGGTGGGCAGCAGGGAAGCAGTAAAAAATATTAAAGGGACAATGATGTGGCATGAGCCTTGATATTGCGATACAGTTGTGGAGATGTGGTTATAATGGCAGCAGGGCTGCAGTAATGTGTTGTGATATTAAAAGAAAGTGTAAAGTTGATAAATGAAATGTGGGGAATGATAATGAATTAAATGTGGTAATAATCAATGGGGATGGTTTAACGATAAAAAAGGTTGTTTTTTTGTTGAATGTGTTTTAACTAACTTGATTTGTGGTTTGCAAGGGTATGTTTTACGAATGATTGATATGGTTGGTTGTGGTTAATTTCCCAGTAGTTAAGGAACTAGTAAACTAATTCTATTGAAACATGAAAACCTAAATAGGATTGGGGTTTTTTGTTGTATGCATGCTTCATAGTAGCAGTGCCGAGGCATGTGCTCAGTTTCTCTGTTTAGAAGCCATAGGTTGGGCTGTGTGTTCGGTATACATGTATATATCTGTATCATTGTGTTTTATCTCACCCCACCCATGTTGAGAACATAGTGTCGAACACTCCCATTTCATTGAAGAGGGGTTTTCCCCTTAGTTACTAGTTCCTTCCTACTCCTTCTTCCATAGGCTGTGATGGCTTGAGGGGACCTTACACCCAAGGCTCTTCAGGTAGGTTTCGATTGGGGTGGTTTAAGCCCAAGACTATTCACGCAGGTTTACTATTTCCCAAGAATCTTCGGGATGAGGCCCAGGTGTGTGCGGGTGGGATATGTGGTTGTGATCCTAGGTGTGTGCGGGCAGGATATATTGTTGTGAGGCCCAGGTGTGTGCGGGCGGGATATGTGGTTGTCATTCCCATATGTGTATGGGCAGGAAGAGTGTGGTAGCGTCAGGACGTTCGCCGTTAGGAAGAGAAGCTAACTTGTGGGAAATGGTGCGAGGTACCCAATACTCTTGTTCTTATATATTTACCACTACCTGTTGTTTTGTGTTTTTGGTGAGCCTGGCTGGTGAGTTTGGGTGGATAGATTTCCTTTCTAGGTTTTGGTTTCTTCTGTTGTTCTCACGGGGCATTATGATGTCTCCCCACTTCTGCACGAGAGCTTTAGGTATTCCTACTAAGTATACTTTATGCTCACCCTACATTTATTTTTAGGTTTCCAAGAGAACTACCAGGGCTGTGCGGGACCCCACTAGTTGGGACAGTTGGAGTTGTTGCAGTTGTTGTACTCTTGTTTCTTTTGGTATTGTACTTTTGAGTTTTATTGTACTTGTACTTGTTTCAGAAATGTCTAAACATGCATGTGGGTTTGGTTTTGGATTATTTACCTGTTCCTTTTTCTTTTGATTTTTGAATAATCATATTTCCCAATCATGAATAATAAAAATGGTAATGCCTCCCATATTTGTGAAAACTCATACCCTTGGTGCTAGTCGCCACTCCGGTGCCTACTGGAGGCGGGACTCGGGGGTCATTATCTCCCTTTCACCATTGCAATCTCAGGAGGGGAACCTTAGGTGGGAGGGGTTCATGACAATTGTAAATAAATTAATTAAAATATATCCCTACATAATAGTGAAATAGATGGAATTTTTTGACATCCAGGTCTTTATAAATTAGATATCTAAATGGTGAAAAATAGAATGATATCTGGTATGATGAATAAATCTACCTAATATGTGTATGATCATGATGTAGAAGAATAAAATAATTAAAATAATATATTTGATAAATGTATTAGTGTGGTAAATTATAATGAATATGTGAATCTTAATATGGTGAATTATTTGAGGGCTTCAGTGATTGAAAACTTTAGAGCATCAGTTATTGAATTTCTGAAAAGGATTGAGTTGCATAAGGATGAAATCATTAAAAGAAAATATATTAAGGATCTATTTGAAAATTATGGGGTTGAAAAGAAACGTTATTATGTATTTATATGTGAATATGATCCACTAATGTATGATAAGTACTTAAACAATAAAGAAGTTTCTATGATGCATGGCTTCCAATTTAGGGATATTGTGTGAAAAGATCAAAAAGGAAGAAAATTATTCTAAGAGATGGTGGATCAGTAGAATGCCATATATAATGTGAAGAATGTGGATTTATATGGTTGTGGTGAACCTGAATGTTGACACATATAATATGGGTGTTAAACAGAAACAATTGTTCAATATGTTTAATGAAATTCAGAAAAACATTAAAAATAAAATGGTTATATTAAATGAGGTAAAAGTAACTGTCTTGCCTCTTAAGAAAATTATTGAATAGAGGATAAAATATATAGTGAATTATGAAAGGGTATAAATTATAAATTATAATGAAAAATGTCGAATATTTATAAATTGTAAAATAATAGTAAACATCTAGAAAATTTCAATTAATGGGATCGTAGAAGAAATTAGCCAGGAAATTTCATTATTGTGGAATATTAGGACACGCTATGAGTATGTGTCAGGAATCCAATGGTCTTAATTCTCGAATAATGCTAGGTGTACCTATCTCAATCATGAAATAATTAGATGAGGTATGATTTAGATGTGATATGTTTCAGATGTGTTAATCATGGAAATTTAGAATGATGTTAGAGCTATAATAAATCCAAGAATGTGAATGAATACTTGAGGTGGTAATAAAGTTTTCGAGAAAATAACAAGATGATATATACTATATTAAAACATGTAAACATAAAAATTAATTTACAATGTTGGAGGAAAAAATTGATCTCAAATACAAATTTACCAAGTACCTACTCGGATAAAATAAAACATACACTCTTGAAAAGAGTCAAAACAATTGTTAAGAAAAACTGAGAATCTAGTTCAATTATGAGAAATAATGAATTTCATGTGAAGGTAGGCTTACCTATGTAGGAAAAATATAGGCTGATTGTCTTGAATTTTAGAAAGTATAGTCATGAATGATGTGTGGGTGGATTATCAAACCACACAATGAGGTGACAATTGAAGGCATGTGAAAGGGCCCTCTAGTATAGGAGGATGTTTGAGAAGAGCACATGCAGTGCATCAATAATTAAAACATGTACTAATGGTTTTAATCCCATAACAATGATGGAAAATAATCAGATGGATTATACACAAAAAATAGGTTGATAATATGTATAATCTATGCTTGACTATATGTCCATATCAATTGGAGTTGGCTAGGAAGATGGAGAAGGAATAGAAGAATTAATTTTCAATTCTTTCAATTAAAATGATGAATAATCTTGTAGTGAGAGATTTAAATAATGGATATAAAAAGGAATGATATGTAAATCGTTTCATGAAAAGAATCACCACAATGATGGGTTGGAGAACCTATAACTAATATATTTTTCCATTATGAATAACCACAATCCTATATAGGATTATTCTAGGGGTACCCCTACACCTATGAATTTAACTCATTTTAATATATTTTTGATGTTGTATATAATTAATGGGGATATATAATATGTGGAATTTATGTGTTATAAAATGTAAAATTTTCTAAAAAATAATATATGTATATTCCAAAATATTAGATATAATTCATGAATTCACTTGTGGAATTATAATCAACAGTTGGTGTTAAACGCCCTATTTTGTATCAAAATTGTATCCTAAAGTTATAAAATATTGAAAAGGGGGGATCTTATGATGGAGATCGAGATCTAAATATGTAGAGGAGTATATGATTTATATTTAATTGAATAATATAGTGGTTCTAAGACATGTTAAATATAAATCCATTGATATGGGACTACAGTTCATGCAGTATTTGACCACCAAGAAAATGAATAAATGTAGAGAAGTAAAAAATTATATATTTCATGTTAATTTACTTATTTATATTATATTTGTGTTTTCAGATTGTATTTTTTTTTTTGAATACTACGATAATGCTCAAAAATCAATATCACTTTCAATAAGTATTATACCTCATTGTAATGTGTAATTCAACACATGGATTATCTCTATAATTGATATCCATAATCTGGATAAGTTCAAAGGCTTGAAAATTTAAAGGATATTTGTCTATGGGGAATTTATTCATATTAGTATCATCCAATAAAGGAGTATTGTGAAGACTGAAAGTCCCTGTATTCCATGTGGAATCATGATGTTATCTTTTACAATTGGTGTTTTTTATTATAATAGATTATGTGACATAAACATATACTAAATTTCTTATAAAATGATTGTTTGGTGTTAGTGTTATTAAGATCACAATATTATTTTCAAGAGAAATAATGTGATGTTTTCAGAATATATGGATTAAAGTGACAGAAATGGTAATAATTTTTGTTTATGTGCTTAAAAAATTGATTCCATAAATGATTTATTATTTAAAACTCTAACAAGATTGGTCAATGACTAAATTACATTTATTAATTTCACTATCTAAATGTCTATTGGATTTGTTCCAAAATAGTGAAGAAAGTGACTCTGATCACGAATGGTGAAAATATTTGGATTTCAGTTTTTCAATGAGAACTATACGACCTTTCAATTTATTCTCAAGATCATTAAAAATATATTTAATGATGATCCTTAATTCTAGGTGAGTAGAGTTATATATGAATTCAACCCTATTTGATTCAATGAGAAATGGTGAGCTGACAATAACATAATATGTCATGATATACTAAGGGTAAGATAATGTGAAGGATGAATTTGGATTTACATGGACCTTATCATTTTGTTGACAAAGTGGGAGATAAAATTTATCTATCAGAATGAATAGAATCCATAATTCATATCCATATAATAATAGATATACATTATATATCCAAATAAGGAAGGATTTATGATAATATTTATAAAAAATTACAATTTTGGAGAATAATCAATCCATAATTATCTTTGGGGTTGGATTTAGTGTCAATCAATGTGGTGTGTAGTATGAAAAAAGTATTAGTTGTCATTGAGTACATGTTTTATAGATGTGGAATTGATAATTATCTGATGAGGAGAGGTTGACATTTTATATTGAGGGTAAATAGTAACATTGACTATTATATTGCAACATGTGAAGTTTTATTACTTGTTCCATTATTCTTATAGAATGTATATTCATTGTAATAATATATATATAAAGGATTCGATAATGATTGAAAAAATTTGATGAATATAAAAATTTCTATTACAGATAAATAGTAGATGAAATTATGAAGTTGATGTGTGAAACTATTTTTATTTTTTAAATTCATCAAAAAAATAGAAGTTTCGTTGAATCTGATCGAAGAAAATACTGTTTACATCCAGACATGGTGAAAAATTTAGATGAGAAGAAGGAAAATCATGTAATCTATTATAGTTTACTCAATTTCATAATATCATAAGGGAAATTTTATTTCATAAGTGATTTTTTTTTATGTGACGGATTATTCATGGAGTATTAAATTTATCATTTAAGAATGAATAGATCATGGTATGACCAAAAGTAAATGAGATGGTTTTAACATAAGGTTCTAGTAGTTTAGGTATGTATTTTATGCATGAAGGGAAAAAACATTGTAGTCACAAAAAGGGAATAAATTAGTCACTCTATAAATGATGTGAAGGTTTTTTTGTCAATGGGTTATGTGGAGTGAGTAATAATTAATGGATCACATGATCAGGTAAATATTTTTGTAATAAAATATGATTGAATGTCTCATATGTTTTCATAAATAGGATACCATGGAAATTATGGGGATCTAATTCTACTATGGGATTCTGATCTCGAAAATTTCAAATGATTAAGGATTTTTGCTCGAGAAACTCACGACAGCTGTCATGTGAAATTATTCACATGATTTTATGATTTATAATATTTCAAATGATAAAAAACTCCAATGTTGGATGAATGGACAGATTAACATGTTTTTATGATTTGATGTGGTTGAAAATATCCTATAAATTCCCCTTATGTTTTTAAATTCCAAGATGGTAGATTTCATGGTTATGTGATTTCATCCATAAGAATAGTCTGGTGAAATGTTAGGCTGAGTGAGTTTTGAACGAATTCAAAATCAATTTCTCAAATGTGGATCATATAATGAGGAATTATAATGGGAGTAACATATTAAGTATTGAGAAAGGAGATACACACTTGGTGCATTTCCATTAAGACTTCACAAAAAGATACATTCCTATGATTTATTCAGTATCATACTCATTCATTATGTTATACATATATTAGACTTTCACTTAGAGGTCTTTTAATTTAATGTATGTTCAAGGAGACTCTCACTTAAGCTTATGAACCTAGAAGTTTTGATAATAGTTTTATGAAAACAATGGTATTATTTCAAGGATTATATTTTGTTATTTATTAGTCTAGGATCTCATGCTTGGGGTTGTGTGATTTGGTTTATGGGATCCAGTATTATAAAAAAGATGATATGTGACTTAAATTTTAGTGAAAAATTTCAATGATGAAATTGTTATGAAATATAGTTATATAAAAATACGACTCATTAAGCATCCATACTCAGAGAATATATAATGTTAGGGTTTCACATGTGTGGGTGTATCTCTTTTCCAAGAATGTATATAATTGGCTTCTCGTACCATAGGGAACTGATCCTTGATTTTTTGTATGAGTAGTTTGCTACCTGACATTTTTTATTCCTTAGTGCTTTGATACCTGGGCTACTATTATTATTTTGTACATGTTGACATTGTACTATTTTATCCTTGATAAACATGTTAATTTTGTAAAGGATTATATGTAAAATTGTCTTTTAAATTCATATACATGATTTTGTTTTATACATGTTAAAATGGGAAAGGTTTGTCATTATTTTTTTATAAAAATGTATTACTTCTTAACATACCATTTTTATTTGAAACGATAATACTTGAATTTTTATACATAGACTTGTAATGGATCACTTTTGTGGGATCCTAATGAGCCTATTAGCTCACACCCAGTGCAACCCTTCAGTGTTGTATATAATGTTTTATATATTTTGATACAAGGAAAGGGAATGAGACACAGTGAGGTGGTTGGATTTAATGTTAGCTGAGTTGGGTAGATGGTGGTGAGATGGTGGAGTTCTACCACACTATCACATATAATAGTTTCTTGTTTCATTTCTCCTTGAAGCTGGATGTGTCACTTGGAGTTTTCTTCAAATCTAGTTGTTTTTTCTGATGACTTATTACTATTTTGGAATATATATATATATATATTAGTCTCCCGCTATTTCTTACTCCATTGAGTGTGTATATATATATATATATATATATATATACACTCTTCATTCAGGTTGTGATAAATTATTCCCTTAGTGTGTTGTTTGATGATGAAGTTTTTTCCCCATCCCATGGGAATCAAGAAATCCATTAAGTTATGTCATGGATCAGGTCAGGTTCCAGGTTTGATAGTAAATCTGGTTCTTTCATTACAAAATGGCAATAGACAATGATTTCCCCCAATAGTTCATATATAGGGAAGTCTATTAGACTAGAGATATGAAGGTCAAGACATGAGAGGTATGTTGCGATATGTTCCTTGATAGTTATTGTCCTAATGAGATTCTCATTTCCATGGGATTTTTGGATATGTTACTATTGGTTTGGGTTTTGTTTTAAATATTTCTTTAAGCCTATGGGTTTTTTGAATTGAAATGATATTTAACATGTTGTCTGTTCATTCCGTCTATTTCAGTGAGATATAATATGCCTTAGAGATGTATTCAACAAGTTCATCATTAAGGTACACCCAATTCTACATAAGGTAAAATGATAATAGTTCAGAATTATATTGAGACTATAGTATAGGAATTTCGTTTTGTTTACAAGAAAATACCATGAGTTTAGAAAATAATTGATGAGGTATATCCTGGAGCTGGAGAAGAGTGAGATTGATCACATGAATTATTACATGATAATATATTTTCTTTTAAATGAATGAATGGACCTGAAGAGGTGAAGTTCTTACTAGATAAGATCAATCAAATCACTAACATTCTAGAAACTCTTAAAATTTTCAAGTTGAAGGGTGTAACATTCAGTCATGAAAGTTTTAGTTAGTGATGGTGGGATTCCATACTTCAAGAAGATAGACACATTGAATTTCATTGGAAGGATTTTAATACCATGTTCCAATAATATTTGTGTCAATAGTTTCATATTCTAGAAAAATCTATTCTTTTACTATGTTTGCAGATGTTAGATCATCGGTGTTGGCATGTAAAAATTGGGTTTTTGTGCTTTTATATTTTTCATAGAATGTGGAACAGAATGATCAATTGAAGTCTTAGAAGAAACTATAATGTTTTCAACCATATATCAAATCAAATTTATTTATGTTATATCCTTATACTTTTGTGGATAAGGTATACAATGATATTTTGGAATCAATTAATATGGATGACCAAGTATCCTTTTTCATCTATTCATTCCATACAGTGGTAGATTCAGAGATATACATGGGAGGAATAGGAAGTGGAAGGATCATCACAAGGGTGGTAGAGGTGGGTCTGAGAAGTGAACCTCCTCTACACCATCTATTATAGACAACAATATACAGCTGACTTACTATTAGTGTAGATACATCAGGCACACCTGATGTTATTTTCATGTTCCCATAAAAACACAAAACAGATATAGATGTGTTGGTCAATTTCAATGACTATATTTGGATAAATCTACACCTCATTATGTTCAAGGATTTCCATCCATAAAGGAAACTACAGGGAAGTCAAATGCTTTAAGAAATATTGGGCTACAAAATTGGCCTCAAGAGTAATGAACTTTCATGTAGTAGATGACTATCCTACAGAAGATGATTTATGTCCAATGATACTGTGTTTTACTGTCATTATTTTATCTTTCATAATGATTTATTTATTTTACACTAGAGCTCAGAACTTGTTTATATGATCACATTTTTCTATATTCCTAAACATCCATCAAAACATATGTCCTCTCCAATGGAGTTAGAGAAACCCCTTGGTAAGATGAATAGTAAGGCTTTTTGTGTCCTACTTATTCATTAACAATAGTTGATAATGAGATCTTATAGGATTTTATTATTCTTGATATAGACCAATTTTACATCATCATTGGTTTGTATTTTCTTGTCTCTCATCAAGATAATGATTATTTTTATCATCCGAGTGTTTCGTTTATTTTTTCCAATAGGACTCTTATGTGTTTCTGGGGAAGTGGGACCCAAGGAATGGTAATTTAGGGACTTCCTCCCTAGATCTCAAAAGATTAATTTCTACTCTTTTGATTGATCCTGATGAGTTTTTTTGTTAACATTATTCTAGTTGTGGTTTGGGATTTTTTTATCATTTTCCTATATTACATATCAATTATTCCACCTAAGAGAGAGGTAGAGTTTACAGTTGAATTTTTGTTTGGGATTCAGTCTACATAGATACCTTATTATCATGTGAAACCTATAGAGCCGAAAGATCTTAATATTCATTTGGATGAACTATTGGAAAAGGATTTTGTTTTCCATAGAGTTTCACCTTGGGCGATTCCTTTTCACTCTTCCATGAAGGTAGATGGTTCAATTAGATTGTGTGTAGACTATCAGAAGTTGAACTAGGTAACAGTTAAGAAAACATATCGATTAAATCTTGTGAATTATTTGTTTTATCAGTTTAATGGGTGAATATTGCGTTTAAAATATTTACATCTAATCGGGCTATCATTAGATCAGTGTTTTAGAGTCTGATACAAAGAGTATAGCTTTTAAGAGTAGGTATGTTGATTATGAATATCTTTTGATGACTTTTGGTCGAACTAACAGTCATCCTATATTTATGGAATCAATGAATATGATATTCAATGAATATCATAACAAATTTTTAGTAGTATTCATGATATTATAGTTTATTCAATATCAATGCATAAGTGCAATAACCAATAGAGTTTATTTATATAACTTCAAATAAGTGACTGTTTGTATGGAATTATTTTGAAAATTAGTTTCTACATTCATGAAGTGAAATTCATAGGGGAAATGATTTTTGAACATGGCTAATCTGTGGATCCAGAAAAGGTAATGGTTTTATATTCTTGTAATTAAACATATAAGTACAATAATATTATGAGTTCCCTTTAAGTTGATGTATATTAGTGACTGTTTATTAATGATTTCTCTAAACAGTCATGACCATTGACTACCATTACAATGAAATCATTGAAAATCACATGGGATTCAATGTGATATTCCTATTTCGATAAACTAAAATGACTTTTTTACATCAACTTCTATCATAGACATACTTAAGATTGGTAAGGCATATGTGGTGTATTTAATTATTTTAGTGTTGTATTGGGTTGCATGGTTATGATGTATGATCATTTGGTGGCTTATGGCTCTCATCAAATCAAACAACATAAGATGAATTACCCCATATAGGATATAGAACTTGTTGTGCTTATGAATAATTTTATGTGCAGGTGGAACAATTTTTTTTACCGAGGTTCACCTTCTTTTCTGAGAAGTAGAATCTGAGGTATATCTTTTCTCAGAAATACTTAAATCGCATATAGATATGATAGTATAATAACATTAGATTTTTCAATTCGATATCACCTGCACCTCGAAGAAGGGGAATGTCATTGTGGATGCTCTCAGCAGGAAAATTCTAAACTAGTTAGTTAAATATTCATGGGTAGAGTGGATCTTGATGGATCCTTTTACATTGTTTCACATCGGAGTCCAAGAATTAGGGGATGAGAACTATTTGATGATCGTTCAGATAAAATCTTCAATTCATGAGTTGAATATTCTAGAACAACATGTTGATGATTATTTCTATGACATTAGAGAGTATATTAAAGTTGGGGAGACTATTACATAATGGTGAATCTAAAATTATGAAGTTATTTAATTTATAAATTATTTTTTGGTGCTATAGTAAGTAAGGAGAGTTGTATGGGAAATTCACATAGTTCCCATTTAGTAGTTAACCCATGAAATAATAATATTTTCTATGACACGTGGAAACAATTCTTGTGGCCTGATATGAGATTTGAAATTGATGTGTTTGTCTCACATTACTATACATGAGAAAAAGGTAAAATTTGGGCATTAGAAACATTTGGGTTATCTTTATACACATCCAGTGAATACTTGGAAGTGGGAATAGATATTAATAGACATCATATTATGGTTTCTTTATACAATGAAAATAGAAAATGTGATATGGATTGTATCGATAGAATGATGAAATCCACTAACTTTATACCAATTTTGGGTATAACCAAGATGAAGAGGTGGTACATCCATATGTAAAATATATTATTATATTGTATAGAGTTCCATATACTATAGTTTATGATAGAAATTCCTTTTTCACTTAACTCTATTATAATATCCTTCAGGTGGCATTAAGATCACATGTTTGTTTTAGTATGGCATACCAGCCATAGTCAGATGGATATGAAGAAAGGGAAATACAAATTCTTGATGATATTCTTCATGCCTTTGTTCTTGATTTTGGTGAGAAATGGGATAATCACTTGGGACATATTGATTTTTTATCATAATAGTTATCAATATGAAATTAGAGTGTCTCCTTTTGAGGATTTCTATGGTTGTCCTTGTAAATATCAGTTCTGTTGGAATGAGATTGATGAAAATTCATTGATTGGATCAAGTTTGGTATTGTTTATGAAATGAAATATTTAGTTGTTTTGTTAGAGTATGTTGATGAAAAATATCGGATATATGTCTTATGTGGATGACCATAATAGACCATTTGTGTTATCAGTTGATGTCATGGTTTTCTTGAAAGATTCACCTCATCTAAGACACTGACAACTTTGGATTCAATGGAATCATGATCCAAAATCTGTGTTACTTTTTAGGTTTGTTGAGAAGGTTTGGAATGTTTCTTATCACATGTCACTTCCACCCCAGATTAAATCGATGTATAACATTCTTCACAGATCTCAGAAATGAAATTATATATCTGATCCATCTCATGTTTTGAGATGACAAGATCATAAAGGTAAATAATAATTATCCATCACTAAAAGACCAATCTTGAATGTTGATTCTGAAACCAAGATACATCATGTGAGGATAATACATTTGCTTCGGGTTCTATGGCATCACAGTTCTAATTCTCATGAGAATATGGAGCATGAGGAAATAATTATATAGTAATTTATTTATCATTTTAACATGGAGGAATCTTCATTGGAATTTTGGGGATATGAAGTTTCTATTGTTGGATATTTTAACATCCTCCTACTCTTCTGATAGATATGTCTTTAATCTTATCATGGGTTTTCCATTTCATTTAATGGGTAGGGTTGACAAGGAATTGGGAGGATACCTATGATGGTTATGTCAAACATTTGATGGAATTTATATAATGGATTCTGTCTATTCTACAACCAATTAGAAATTTACATGCTCTATTATAGGGTTCCCCGATGTGTAACTCATTTATAAAATTAAATCCATTATTAATAAAAAGGTGATATATTTCATGATGATTAAAAAAGTTGAAAATTATATGATATCAAAGATGGTTACACATCATGTAATGTCTTGTTGACTATTTATAGATAGGAAGCACAACTGAATTTATCATTTTCTCCCCTTTGTGTTCAATTTTCTCTACCTAAAGACATACTCATTTAATTTTGGATTCCCTTCAACCCATCCAGGCATGTTTCTTCAGCATTTCATCCCTGATCCAGTCATTGTGTGATATAATAAGTAAGTTTTCTCTCTTTTTCTTAATCTCCCCTCCTATGGAGATTGATAGATTTTCTGGGTATTTATGAATATAAACTCTATATTGTTGAACAAAAAATATTGATGTGTTTTGTGTATCTTTATTGCAATTATTCGTTATTGGTTTTATTACAACATTTGTGTCTTCCTTATGTATGTTGATTTATCACCGTCCACCAAATTACGTTTTCTAAGTTTAATTTTTCTTGTGTTTTGGTTTGAACACTAGGGTCTCCATTGATGTTTATTGGTTTTATTCTTGGTTGATACAATTGTAGGTGTGTGTGACTTGTGTTTTAAGGTTGGTGAATCCTTTTATAGCGTATGATTGATGAACCTTACTATAATAATTTAATAAATTTATTTATTAATAAATTATTATGAAAATTTTAAGATATTTGCGTGTTTTGAAAATATATTTTTATGAAAAATGTGTTTTCCCTTGTTTTTAATAAATTGAAAAGGAATGTGTATTTTAAAATCATTATATGGTTTGGGAAAAAGTAAGTCACTATAGTTAACCTATTAAATATTGAATTGGAATTTTTTTTGAAATGGTTTCAAAACATTGGGATGACTGTGAAAAAGTGTGCATTTCTTACCCTGGGTACTAGGTTGAAGTTTTATTTTTAAGGCAATCATCAGTTGTTAGGGTTCCCACATTGGGGTGATCCTTTCTTCCAAGAGTTTTGATTATTGGCTCTAGGTACATATATGATGTTGGGGTTTCTTACATTTGGGTGTCTCCCTAATCCAAGAGTGTATATAATTGGATTCATTTAAGGTAGTGTAGAGATTGATTATTTTTTGGTATGAGTAGTCGGCTGCCTAAGAGGTTATATTCGGGGGGTTTTTTATTCTTGTTCTACTACTATGTTTGGTACTACATCTATTTTTACTATTTTATCATGGATGTTAATATTTATTCCTGTGAATTATGATATGGAAAACATTAATTAAAATTTTAATACATTATTTTTTAGATCTATGAACAAGGAAAATGTTTACCATGTTTTCTATGTAACTGCTTTAATACCTATCTTTCCAGGATTTACTTAATAGGAGAATATTGGAATTTTTATATAGAGACTTGTTATGGAGAACTTGGGTGGGATCCTACTAATCATGTTAGAAAAAACCATGTGCACCCCTTTTTAGGTGTGTAGACCAATGCAAGTATTTCAATGTAGGGAAAGGCAAGGATCCATAGTAAGGCGGTATGTTTTTTCATTAAATGATTTTTGTAGATGGTGGGAGGTTTCATAGAATATCACATAGATTAGTTTCTTATTTCATTTCAGTTTTAGTTGTACATGTATATTTGGGTATTTATCTACTTTCTAAGTAGTATTATTTTCACTTTCTTTGTATAGTTTTAGAATATATATATATCTTCCTTTTACGGTTTATTTCCACATTGAGTATCTATATATTTACTTTTTCTTCATTCAGGTTGGGAGAAATCATTCCCTTGGTGTGTTTTTTGATCCCCAAGTACTTATTGCCAGTCCATGAGGATCAGGAATTCCCTTCGCCTACGTAACAAATCGGGTCAGGTGAATGGTTTGGGGGTAAACCATAATGGTTGGTTACATTTATGGTTAATGAGATATCTCGTAAATAAGGATGAACACAATTCCTACAATCATGGGAACAATATCCTCAATTTATGAAACACAATAGATAAAAAATTATTAATTTGAATATTAACCAAATTCACCCCCCTCTCAGGGTATCATTGCTTACATAAATTTGATAAAAAACATCATTATGTACTAAATTCAGTTAACTTTAATCTCCCATATTCATTGGATGAATAGTATTTCTTACCATGTCTCCTCTCAGGCATGATTCTCTAACATTATCTCTGCTTCCATAATCTAATTTCTTCATCCACAATTATAATAAATGATTCCGCTATAATACATTCTTAATATAGATTATTGTTAGTCCTTCTAACTTTTATATGATAATTCCCAATAATTATTTTGATATTATACCATTTTTGATTGAATTTGGTTCCAATGCTGAGTTACAATGGTGACATACACTCAAAAAAAATTCATGAAAACAATCAATAAAATGAACATATTTATTCTTTAATTCTTATCTCAAAACTATGGTATTTCTAATTCCTTTAATCATTAATTATTCATAATTTCCAAAAAAAAACTTTTGTTTTTTCATCATTACAATTCATATTTGTCAATAGAGTATTATTATCGGTCATATGAGATAATCAAACATTGTCCTGAATCATCGTGGTACAATTCTTAGATGACTTTATTGAAATCTCATCAAATATTTGCATCCATTTCTTTTTTTATTTCCTTCAATGAAATTCCAAAATTATTTTGGAAGAGTGTTAATTTATAAATTTTCATCAATATAATCCATCCCATAAAATAATTATAATTCAAGAAGATAGATCAAAATTCTTAAATAGTCCCTCCATCGCACCATAGGATTCTATTCAGTGGCGATCTTGAGGGGGGGGATTTTGTTCTTGGGTTTCTTCTCCCTCCTCCTCCCACTATTCACTTTATCCCCTCTTTTATTTTTATCCTTATCTGAATCTCCTTGAGTTTGTTCCCTTTCTTTCCAGTATCATATTACCATGTGCATTGGTGATGGGGTCTCTTTTTAGGGGGGGTTATTTTATGGTGAGAGACTTATAGAGTGGTTTGGATGGCTCCGATTAAAGTTGTTCATTATCGAATTCCCTGGACGGTAGAACCATACTATTACATCACATTATACTACACTTTACCATGTCAGATATGTAGATATGTTCCTCTTTCTTTTTGGGATTTTCCGTTGTGTAGTCAATAGTTTTTCTAGTGCTCATCAGTCAGATCGTATTTGTTTCTAGATTAGTGTTTTAGTCTCGTTCGGATCCCCTAGACATTCATATCACATCCTTGACCTTTAATCCTGATAATCATCCCCTATTCATATTTGTAGGGATGGATGCAATGATTTTTTGGAATTTCGGTTTGGAAGATGAAAGTACTACTTACAGGTTTAGTGGGGTGGTGTTTAGTGGTGAAAATGGAATCATCATGGTTTCCATTGTGTGTTTTAGATTTAGGTTTGTTCTTATTGGGTTATGGAGGTTGTAAGAAGTTGGATCTTAGTTCAGGTATGTTTTTCCTTTTTTTGGAGTTTTTAAGAAAAATGATTTTTCCGGAAATTTTCAATGTACACGTCGTGTACTTTCTGAGTACACGCCGTGTACTCTGATCCGGCTCAAATCCGTGTGATGGCTGTGTCTGGGCCACACACGCGGTGTGTAGGGGTGACGTGGAGGCCGATTTTGGTGGAGTACGGGAGGAACCTAGTACACGTAGTGTACTCTAAAAGTACACACCGTGTACATTCTTTTTTTTCAATAAACGGACAGGGGTCGCACCTAACCCCAATTTGCATCTTCTTCTCCAGTTTTCATCTGCCCGAGAGCGACCGTACGACTGGATCTTCGATGTGCTCCCGCCTCGCTGTCCATTCTCCGATTCGAGCACGGTCGATTGTGTTGGAATCATAGTGGTGATTTCTTCCTTCTGCATTAGCCTTGTTTCTTGATTCCACATGGTTTCCAAGTTATCATAGGTAGAGAGTTTTGTGCATTTTCTCAGATCTACATCATTCCTAGGGGAATCGGTCATCGTGGTTCACTTATATCGATCACATAGTATCAAGGTAGGTGGTTTGTACCTTTCCGTAGGATGTATGTGAAACGTTTGTGAAAATTCCACCAATTCCCTTGGGCGGGGAATTGTGGGTTTCCTGTTTTTCCCCTATCATTGTCTGATTGCTTGATTGCTTGAGTAGTGATCATTGCATGTAAATTTGGATAACTTATACTGTGTTCTTGTGCTTTGCCTTGCATGTTTTTCTTATTAGGAATTTTTCCAGTTGCCATGCCTAGTTGTAGGATAGTGTAACTGTTGCTTTATTATACTGTTGAGCCTTAGAATGATATCCAAGTAGTTCTTGAGGTTTAATTGGACGATTCATGCGCACTGAGCATGTTTAGTTTCACTTAGGACTGTGAGAACCTAGAGTAGTAGACCAAATGGATAATTGACAGAAGGGCCTCTCCAGAGTGTCTTTTAATTACTATATAAGACCACAGGGGGAATTGACGTTGAGTGCTTCCTCAGAGATTCTGTAGTTCCTCGACGCGGGCCACAGGGGGAATAGACATTTAGTGCTTCCCCAGAGATCCTTTAGCACAATACGAGACTATATGGGGAATTAACAGTGATTTCTCCCTAGAGTCTATTGTTTTTCTATCTGAACCAGAGGGGTGAGACTGTGTGTGCCACCTAGAGGGTTTCTAGAAATTATAGGTTGAACCACAGGGGTTAGGCTGTGAGAGCTACCTAGAGGGTTACCTTTTTCCTTGTTACTTTTTGTTTACATGTGTACTTATTTTGTTTGAACTGTGGATTGTAGTTGTTCGTGTTTTCCTGTTACTCCTTCCTATTTTGTTACATGCCTTGTATTCATTGACTGTTAGGCATAAATATTTGGGTGATTGCCTATTGGGATTTGTATCTCACACCCTGTTTGGGCCATGTTTTTGGGCCCAATAAGACTATGTTGTCATAGGTATAGATAAGGGCATGCTCCCTTCTACTTCAGGATCATGATTGCGCTAGAGGTGGAGAGCATGGGTCCGAGACGGGGCTTGCGATGCAGAGTATTTTATTTTTTTTTTATTTTGAAAATTTTTTATTTGTATTCTTATATGTTGTTGTGTTTGCTTTTTTCTTGTAGATACTTGTACCTACTGCATCATTGTCATCATTGCTATATATATTTATTTCTTCTGATGTTTGTTTTCTATTGTTATGCGTTTTGTTACTGTTTCCGCTGTTGAGTGTTGTTTTTCCGTTGCATACCTTACCAAATGACAGCATAGTTTCCCCACCAACTCAACAAGACCCTCACTGCTAGTCGACAGCCTCTGGTGTTCGAGGAAACACGTTTGAGGTCATGTGGCAAACCGGGTACGAGGCACCAGTTGAGGGGCTCTGGATTCGGGTCATTACAAAGTGGTATCAGAGGCGTTCTTTTCTCGTGATTTACTATTTGGAGACTATAGCCAGGGATAGGGCGGATTCGGTACTTGGTATTAAGCTGTGCTTGGGAGTAGCTAACTCATGTACAGGGAAAGACCATACTACCTCGTTAATTGCAGTTTGTTGGTTTAGAGTTTTATGGTTGATATGTTTTTAGCTATAGTGATTCTCATGACTTGTGCGGTTATTGTTTTGATATTTCAGTTCTATTTCTATCGCAACCCGATGAGATGAGGGTATGCCATATCATGCATCATATAGGCAGTTGTAGAATCACATGACATGCATTCTTTCCATGCCATCTAGGGTGCATTAGCGATTCCATGTTGTTGTGCTAGACTTCGTGTAGATTATGCATGTTGTTGTGATAGATTCTTGATAGAATCTCTGCAGTTATGTTAGAGATTTTTTTTTGTTTTTTCCCTTGTATGTGACTATGGGAGATGCCCATCATTGATTCACGGGGAGTATGGGCCCTCATGAATCGGAATTTGGCACCTATTTTCCTTGTTTTTAGTGTTTCTAGGGTTCTGTGCAGTTTCTGAGATACTGCCTAGAAAAACCAAGAATACACGACGTGTACTTTTTGGATACACGCCGTGTAGTTTTTAGGCCATTTTACTAACAATGTGAGTAGAACACGGTGTTGTGATAGTAACTTTAGGAACACACCGTGTATGGTAGGTACATGCCATGTAGTAATGAGCCGTGTACCCGGTCGTGTCACTAACAACACGGGTCGGGGAAGCTCAGGAAGAACACGTCGTGTCCAGAAGGAACATGCCGTGTAATCTTATCTAGGTACTAGGTCGTGTGACGAACAACACGGTCTGACGTAACCTTATATTCTGCATGTCGTGTTTGTTCAGAACATGCCGCGTAGTCTTGTCCAGGTACCCGAACGTGTCACGAACAACACGGGATGGGGTCACCTTTCCTATGCATGCCGTGTTTGTTCGGAGCAAGGCATGTAAGGTTCAGCAGTGTAGAAGTCCATGTGTTTCAAAAACATGGGCTGCCGAAGCTTTGTCTAGTACATGCCGTGTGTGTTAAGAACATGTTGTGTCGTCTCGGGTTAAGTCGGACCGTGTGGGTTAGTCGTGTAAGGAGACTCGGGAAGGGGAACAGTTTTCAAGTACACACCATGTGTGGGTGCAACACGCCGTGTAATTTGAAGTGTACACGACTTGTAGGGCAGGAGTACACGCCCATGTCAGTGGGTTAAGAAGACACACCATGTAGTTTTATAAACGCCGTGCAGTCATGTTTTGTAAACTTATGTGTTTTTCTTCCCATGTTTCTGTTTTGTAAATTTGTGTTCACTGTCCTTGTTTTCCTAATCTAAGGTGTGATTTTGATATTTCAGAGCTATGCCTATGTGACATCCTCCGGTCATACGTCTGTCATCGGGAAGTGATCAGATGCCAGATAGGGCTGATTAGGGACTTCCTGTCGAACCTCCAGTCGGGCCAGCCTTGGCACCTGCTGTTATATTGGTTGCAGGTGCAAATGGGTAGTTCAGGGAAGGTTTCATGAAGATGTGGCATGCCTTCCAGGGAGCTCCACCTCCTGCGACGTCTATGGAAGATTTGGCGCGGGTTTTTCAGCAGCAGCATCCTCCCATGTTCTCAGGGGAAGGAGGACCTCAGGATACAGAGTCATGGCTGGAATCAATGCTGACTATCTTCGATCATCTGGAGACGCCTCCAGAGAGGTGGGTTATTCTCACCACCTATATGCTCTGAGACTCTGCCAAGAGGTGGTGGGATGTGATCTCACAGGTGGGTCCACAGCAGGCTATGGCTTGGGAGGAGTTCCAGTCCATGTTCTATGACTACTTCTACCCAGAGACCCTAAGGGCCGACCGAGCCCGAGAGTTCATGAGCTTAGTGCAGGGTACTCTTTCTATCATAGAGTATTCCCCTCATATCACTGAGCTGCAACACTTCACGCCCCTCCAGGACGGGAGTGGGGTGTTCTTAGCAAGGAAGTTCGAGGATGGTCTCAGGCGGGAGATCCCGTCACAGGTGAACATCTTCGAGCTGAATTATCTTACTTCCATCGTCAACCAGGAACTGATTGCGGAGCACAATCTGAGAGACTCTGGAGCTGTGAGCCAGGGTAGTTATGCTTACAGAGCTAGTCTTCCTCTAAATGACAGCAAGAAGCACCATAGAGAGCCTACACGCGGTGATCCGAGGAAGCAAGATGTATCGTCAGGAATCCAGGTGACATGGTACCAGTGTGGCTGGTCAAGGAACACGAGGCTGCAGTTCCAAGGGACCCCGTGGAGTGCCGATCTTGCGACAAGATGGGTCAGCATCAGCATTTCTGCCAGGACTTCTCACCCACAGCTGGTGACCGAGGTTCTTCCATGACTCCTCGTTCAGGAGCAGCACCACCAGTTTCTCACCAGTCAGGGAACTGGAGTTCTTCTGTCCGTTCGGGTCGAGGTGGAGGTCAAGGCCATGGCATTCAGCCACCAGTTCCTTAGCACGAGAAGGGAGGTTCAACTCAGACTGGTCAGACAGGGGCGTAGGGCCGCGGTACAGGCCAGTCTTTTGTCGTGGAGTAGACTTATCAAGATCAGGATCCCAGCACTTCTACTGTTCAATGTACGATTTTAGTATCCTCAATTTAATCTTCAGCCCTTTTCAATAATGGTGCTACGCATAGATTTATCTATGTTTCTATTGTGGAGAGCCTTGGACTCTGTGTCTTTTGTTCTGCCGACTCTTTGACACTAGACACACCATTGGGGATGAGGACATCTAGTGTATGCCAGTGTAGAGAGTGCCCTCTCTAGGTTGCATGGTATCACTTCTTCTCGGATCTCTATGTCCTTGATATGACAGGCTATGATGTCATCCTTGGCATGGATTTTTTGATTCCCTTTCATGCAGTCGTCGACTGCTATCACCGCAGAGTGAGGTTCGTTTCACCAGGGGGTGATTATTTTCTTCAGAAGGACGAGTGGGACGTTCGGGCGAGTCGGGCAGGACTCGATCATCTTGGGCTAGGAGGGGTGATGACCCAGATTTCTAGTCTTTATCTAGATGATCAGGGGACTCCACAGTTGGATTTTCCTCTAGTGGTGTATCGCATCATGAATCTCTTTCCAGAGGACTTTTCAGGTTTTCCTCCAGAGCGTGAGGTAGACATCTCTATTTAGCTCGTTCCAGGAGTCGCACTGGTGTCCAATCCTCCCTATAGGATGGCCACACCTGAATTGAAGGAGCTTAAGAAGCAGTTGGAGGAGCTACAGGCTAAGGGTTTCATCCGACCCAGTACTTCACCTTGGGGTTTGCCTGTCCTGTTTGCAAAGAAGGCAGATGGTACCCTTTAGCTTTGTGTGGATTATTAGAAGTTGATCCAGTTGATGGTCAAGAACCGATATCCTTTTCCGAGAATTGACGACCTTTTCGATCATCTTCGACGATCCCAGGTGTTCTCGAAGATTTACATGAGGTCCGGTTATCATCAGTTGCATGTTAGACTATCAGATATACCACTGACAGCCTTCAGGAGCAGGTATGGGCTATACGAGTATACAGTCATGCTGTTCGGTCTAACGAACACGCCTGCAGTTTTAATGGCACTGATGAACCGAGTGTTCCATCCTTACTTGGACTCCTTTGTCGTGGTCTTCATGGAAGATATCTTGGCGTACTCTCACACTCGACACGACCATGCCACACATCTTGAGATCGTTCTGAGTTCACTGAGAGAGCATCAGATTTATGCTAAACACTCGAAGTTCCACATCTGGATGGATCAGATTCACTTCTTAAGTCACGTCATCTCAGAGGCGGGAGTATCAGTGGACCCAGAGAAAGTGAGAGCTATAGTTTCCTAGGAGCAGCTTAAGAACGTCTTTGAGGTAAGGAGTTTCCTAGGGCTGGCTGGATACTATAGACACTTCAATCAGGACTTTTCTCATCTAGAAGAACCTTTGACAGGTCTGACCAAGAAGGGAGCTAAGTTCTTATGGTCATATTCTTGTGAGTCAGCCTTTCAGGAGCTGAATGGGAGGCTAACGTCAACACTGATACTAGTTTTGCCGGAGGTAGGCAAGAACTACACTATTTACTGTGATGCTTCAGGTATCGGGCTGAGAACTGTTCTTATATAGGGGGATGGGGTCGTTGCGTATGGGTCTCGGCAGTTGAGGCCACATGAGAGGAACTACCCTACGCACGATCTGGAGTTGGCAGCTGTTGTTCATGCCTTACGCTATTGGAGACACTATCTGCTGGGAGAGCACATTGAGGTCTTCACTGACCACATGAGTCTCAAGTATATTTTCACTCAGTGGGATCTGAATCTGAGACAGCGCAGGTGGGTCGATTACCATCGGTCTTTTGATTTTGAGCTTTCCTATATGTCGGGGAAGGGCAACGTAGTGGCAGATGCGCTGAGTAGGAGAACTCAGATTCAGGCAGTTCAGGAGGCCAGCAGTGAGTGGCAACTGATCACTCTGTTCTCTGAGATGCATCTAGAGGTGCACGACAGACAGGGACAAACCTTCCTATCTTCTGTAGCTGTTACCTCTACACTTCTTGATCGGGTATGGATGAGGCATCTATCAGACTCTGAAGGCTTATTCATGTGGGAGAGTGTGTCAGCAGAGGACCCTCTTCCTAGATGTTCAGTGGGAAAGGATGATATATTACGTTTCTAGGGACGTGTATGGGTACCATCAGACATATGCGAGGAGCTGATGCAGGATTTTCAATCATCAGTTTGGGCAGTTCATCCTGGCGTCACCAAGATGTATCCGGATCTTCATCGCTAGAACTGGTGGCCAGGTATGAATAAGGATGTTGCAGGTTACATCATGAGATGTTCTACTTGTCAGCAGGTAAAGGTAGAGTACCAGTGACCAGCAGGACTTTTTCAGCAGTTACCCATTCCGGAGTGGAAGTGGAATGTTGTCGCGATGGATTTGTGACTGGGATGCTGAGGTCGCCTCAAGGGAACGATGCTATTTGGGTTGTCGCCGACAGGCTTACGAAGGTTTCTCACTTCCTGCTGATTATGTAATCCTTGAGTTCTGATGATCTAGGACGACTTTACATCCGAGAGAACAATCGTCTGCATGGAGTTCCACACTCCATTGTTTTAGACAGGGATGTGTGCTTTACCTCTTAGTTCTGGCAGGGACTTAAGAAGGCCTTGGGTACACAGGTACTTTTGAGTATAGCATACCATCCCCAGACTGAGGGCCAGTCCGAGCGCATGATCCAGGTGCTTGAGGATATGCTCCGAGCATGCATCCTAGTCTTTGGTGGTTCTTGGGAGAAGCATATTCCTCTGGTGTAGTTCGCCTACAATAATAGTTTCCAGGCGACCATTCAGATGGCACCATATGAGGCTATGTATGATAGGCCATGCCAATCACCCTCAAGCTGTCTGGGGGAAGGAGAGGCAGCTCTGCTGGGACCTCGTCTCATTCAAGAGACTTCAGAGCTAATAGAGCTGATTCGGAAGCGGATGGCTATGCCAAAGTCTCGACAGAAGTCTTATGCTGATCAGCGGAGACGAACTCTGGAGTTCGAGGTCGGGGATCAGGTTTTCCTGCGTGTCGAACAAAGGTTGGGACACAAGAAGATTCATAGAAGGGTAAGATTTCACCGCGGTACGTTGGACCATTTGAGGTCATGGATAGAGTGGGACTGGTTGCCTATCGGTTGTAGGTACCTCAGAGGTATCGGGCCATACATGAAGTCTTCCACGTGTCTCAGCTCTGACGTTACATTTCAGATCTGTCTCACATCTTTCAGACCGAGGAAGTCGAGCTTGAAGCGGATGCGTTGTTCGAGAAGCATCCTATCCAGATTGTCGATCACAGTACGAAGGTTCTCCGTGGGTAGTATGTTCCTCTGGTATGAGTGTTACTGCAGCACGGGCGAGTACAGGACGAGACCTAGGAGAGGGATGCTGATGTATGATCATAGTGGCCGGAACTGTTCGAGGATTCTTCTTCTACGCCCCATTAGGGAAATTCTGGGATGAATTTCTTTAAGGGGGAAGTTTGTAAGAACCTGGATCTTTGTTCAGGTATGTTATTACTTTTTTTTGGACTTTTTAAGAAAAATTATTTTTCGGGAAATTTTCAAAGTACACGCTGTGTACATTCTGAGTACATGCTGTGTACTCTTATCCGGCTCGAAGCCATGTGTTGGCCATGCCCGGGCCACACACATGGTGTGTAGGGGTGACGTGGAGGGCGATTTTTGCGGAGTACGGAAAGAACCTAGTACAGGCCGTGTACTCTAAAAGTACACGATGTGTACTTTCTTTTTTTCACTAAATGGATCGGGGTTGCGCCTACCCCCAATTTCCATCTTCTTCTCCAGTTTTCGTCCACCCGATAGTGACCGTACGACCGGATCTTGGACGAGCTCCCGCCTCACCACCCGATCTCTGATTCGAGCACGGTCGATTGTGTTGAAATCGAAGTGGTGAGTTCTTCCTTCTTCTTCAGCCTTGTTGCTTGATTCCTTCTGGTTTCCATGTTATCGTAGGTTGAGAGTTTTTTGCGTTTTCTCGGATCTACATCATTCCAAGGAGAATCTGTCATCGTGGTTCACTTATATCGATGACCTATGATCAAGGTAGGTGGTTTGTGCCTTCCCGTAGGAAGTATGTGAATATTACTTGCAAATTCCACCAATTCCCTTGGGTGGGGAACTGTGGATTTCCTGTTTTTCCCCTGTCCTGGTCTTCTTGCTTGATTGCTTGAGTAGAGATCTTTTCTTGTAAATTTGGATAACTTATACTGTGTTTTTGTGCTTTTCCTTGCATGTTTTTCTTATTAGGTGTTTTTCCAGTTTTCATGCCTAGTTGTAGGATAGTGTAACTGTTGCGTTATTATGTTTTTGAGCCTTATAATGATAGACAAGTAGTTCTTGAGGTTTACTTGGACGAGACATGAGGGCTGAGAATGTTTAGTTTCACTCAGGACTATGGGAACCTAGAGTAGTAGAACAAAGGGAGAGTTGATGGATGGGCTTCTCTAGAGTGTCTTTTAATTATGATATGAGACCACATGGGGAATTGATGTTGAGTGCTTTCTCAGAGAGTCTGTAGTTCCTTGACGCGGGACACAGGGGGAATAGACGTTGAGTGCTTCCTCAGAGAGCCTTTATCACGATACGAGACTATAGGGGCAATTTACGGGGAGTGCTTCCCCAGAGAGTCTATTGTTTTTATATCTGAACCAGAGGGGTGAGACTGTGTGTGAAAACTAGAGAGTTTCTAGTACTTATTGGTTGAACCATAGGGGTTAGGCTTTGAGAGCTACATAGAGGGTTTCCCTTTTCATTGTTACTGGTTGTTTACTTGTGCACTTCTTTTGTTAGAACTATGGATTGTAGTTGTTCGTGTTTTCCTGTTACTGCTTCCTGTTTTATTACTTGCCTTTTATTCATTGACTATTAGGCACAAATATTAGGGTGATTTCCTTCTGGGATTTTTATCTCACAGCCTATTTGAGCCATGTTTTTGGGCCCAAGTAGACTATGTTGTTGTAGGAATAGATAAGGGAAAGCGCCCTTCTACTTCAGGATCTTGATTGTGCTAGAGCCGGAGAGCATGGGACCGAGCCAGGGCTCGTGATGCTGATGAGTTTCTTTTTGTTTTTCTTTTGAACTTGTTTTCAGTTGTATTCCAGAATGTTGTTGTGTTTACTTCTTTCCATAGATACTTGTACCTGCTGCATCATTGTCATCATTGCTATATATATTTATTGCTTCCACTTTTTGGTTTTTGTTGTTATGCATGTTGTTACTGTTTCTACTGTTGACTATTGTTTTTCAACTTTATACCTTACCAAATGAGGGCATAGTTTTCCCACTGACTCACCAAGACCCTCGCTGCTAGTCGGTATCCTCTGGCGTTATGGGAAACACGCTTGAGGTCATGTGGAGAACTGGGTACGGGGAACCAGTGGAGGGGCTCCGGATTTGGGTCGTTACAGAGGTGGTCATCAGTTTTAGTCATGATGGTGATGTTCAGCGGAGTTTTTTTTGATATGGGGTTCTATTTATGTGTTTCTGGTTCAATGGGGGACGTAAAAAACATGGCCATGATGTTATAAAGTATTTTTAATGAATCATAATGTCCTGGTTTCTGGTTCTATGGGGGTGATGACTATGAATTGGTGATGATGTTATATAATATCTGTAATGAACTCCAAGTGGATCTGGTCATGTGGAGGTGACCTTGATGGTGGTGATAGGAAAACCACATGTGTGGTTGGTTTCATGATGATGGATTCATGTGATGGGACTTTCGATTATAAGATTATTCTAGATGGTGATTTTCTTGGGACCAGTAATATCATCTGGTCTTTTGAATTTTAATGTTTTAACAATGCAGCCTAAAATTTTGTATCCCACTAGTTACAAATCAACCATAAAGAATATGTTCTCAAAATCAAATAATAATGTATTTTTATCCAAAAATAGTTTACAAAATAATTGAATTTGATTGCCTCAAATTAATTTTACGTTATATCCCATAAGAATATGTACTTATTCTTTTTATTAAATATTCTTATTTATGCAAAATGTTTCTGAAATAAATATTGTAATTCAGTAAATAATTTTTTCTCTTATATGAAGAGTAAATTAAAACATTCAATTTCTAAAATTTAGTGCCTTCAACTCTTATATAAATTTTAACTTCATCACAATATGGATGAGTGTCGCCAATAAACAAAAAAACTAACACTTAATCAGTGGAAATATAATTTTTTGACCTTTCCAGTTTTCTATATATTTTTTATAACTCCTTGTTTGTTGATATGTTAACATTGGTGAAAGAATATACACTTTATCCTAACATCCATTGATATCAACAATGACTAAGATTTATTCTGAAAAAATGACCTCATAACCAATACCATCATTAAACATATTATTGATTATTTGAGTGATAAATATTTTCCTTAAACTTTTTGTTTATTAATCTTTCCTTTATTTCTAAAAAATATATTCTGCTAATTTCTAAACTAAATATTCATTTTTAAACCATCTGTTTTAATATATCAATAATGGTTCTATATCAAGGATGTGGCGTTTTCATCAAGTATTTTAATTTTATTATTATTAAACATTCTATTAATAGTAATATAACAAATTATAATTTTCAGTTCATCAATGATCAACTTATAATTCATAGCTTCATCAGGTTTTAATTGATTCTGTTCACATTATTCATTAGTTTTAAAAGATGGTAAACTTATAATTTAATTTTATAAAACTAAATTTTGTATTCCTTGAAAAAACAATCAGTTTTTTTGTTTAGTATTTTTCATCAATCATCTGAAGAGACACTATCATTTCAACAATCGTCTTGATAAGATGTTTTAGATGATCAATTACATTTACATATATTTTATAATTCTCTAATAAAAATATCATTTCATCTTCAACTTAAATTATTACCAGAATATCAATTTCATCTAATTGAAGTACATAATTATATTATTCTTCTTTTCTATCCCACATTATTCACTAAAACTTATTCACTCTTGATTATAGGGAATTGAAATTCCATCTAATGGAAATTTCATCTTTGGTTTTTATGGGTATTGAAGCTCACCATTAACATTTTTAAACATAATTGATCTTCTATAATTGATATAAAAAATATTTAGAAGATGAAATTATTCTTTTAGTAATTTACCTTAAAATATTCCCTTATAAATTTCAAATTTATTTGTCTTTAGTGATAATAAATCATTCTTTACATCCTATTATTTAATATAAATCTAAACCTCTTGTTTCTCATCTATAGTGAACGTTATCCCTATAAAATAATATAGTAATGTGATATTTGTAATCTCCTCATTTCATATATAACTTACCTACTATGTATGTAATCTAGAGATAGTTTCTTATAGTTTATTTCTTTATGTTTTAAAAATTTTCGTATATAGATATGCAGAAACCTTAAAATATTTTCCATTAGAGTATCAGAAATCATGATATCATAAACAAGTCCATATAGAACCTGAAAAACATTAGTAACATGATTTATGAAACCAACTACATTTTCAATGGTTTACATGACTAGATTATTAAAAATATTTTGAAAATACTATAGTATTTATACATTTACATTTATATCACCGTAATAGAGAATGGGGATGTTATTCCAAACATTAGTGGTTGTTGGAAAATATAATTCTGTAATAAGTAATAGATTTGATAATTCTATTGATTGATAATTTTGAGTGATTGATTCATAATTCAAAATCCTCTTTCCATCATCTATCATAAATATATTCATAGAATATAAAACATACATTCAATGTATTTCTACTATGTAATCATCTAATATAAGTGTTCATAAATGTTATACCTTCTAATCATCCTAAAATATAATCTTTTCTGCCATCAAATAATGTTAACACATTTTTAAAATATAATATTATTTCTGTTTGTAACATTTTATTATGTGATTTAAGAAAAAAATTCTTTGACATACCTTATTGTAACCTGAGGACCCACAACACGCTAAGTGGTTGGGGTGAATTAGGTTTTATTCAAAGTGAATCATTTCATTAAAATCGACTTGGATTATCATCATAATGGAAAGTAAACCATAATCCTATTCTATAATAACAATTAAATAATTTAATATTTAATAGTATTTAGAAAAAAAATTATTTGATTCACCCATAATACGACACGTTTAAGGAAAACATATCAATAAGGAATTAATATTCAAATGAACCAATAAATTAATTGTATGTGATTCCAAAATTTAATTAGATATCACTACACATCTAAGGTCCATGAACTATTTTTCAATTCAATATATTAATTTCATGAGGATTACTAAAAAAATAGATGACACAAATTTTAATTAAAATATATATAAATGAAAACATAAATACAAAAAGACAAGTGTATTAAGTATGACACCATTAAATAACCAGACACTTATAACACAATGTTAGTGTAAACATTATTTAATTATAACTAGATACAAGGTATCAAATCCTTAATTATCATATAATTTTTTTCATGGTAAACTATACATGTAAATGAAAATAATAATTAATTTTAAAAATAAAATATTGAAAAAAATTTGTTGTTGAAAACATTTTTTCCATTAATATATAAAAAATTTCAATCATGAAATTCTTACTAGAATCCTGGTGAAAATAAAACACATGAAATGATTTATTTTAGATAATCGGTAGGGGTATGCATACAATTTAAACTATCATGAATAAATAAGCTTCATAAAATTTTCAAGCTAAAAAAAATAAAAACATCCCATTTGATCAGAAAATTTTAAATAATTTTGTATAAATATATAACAATAAAATCAATCCAGTCTAATAATAACTTATGACTGAAACATATGCATAGATATTCTTGCTAATCGAATAATCAAACAAAAATATCTAATATCATAATGATGGAATGAAAAATATCATACATATTAAATGGTTAAGACCATTCACATGACAGTTTAAATATTTTGATAGAAACACCTCTATTATTTCAAACATAATTGTCACAAGAGACCTGTAAATGCATCAAGGGACTATCTATAACTAGGCCCCACCCATCACTTATCAAGATCCATTAATTCCTTATACAAAATGGGTGAAACAAAATAAACATAAAAAATCATAGTAAAAAACTAGCACGTGAAATGTTAATACTTACACACATCAAATAAACATAATCATTAACCGTTTAGAGTGACATGGTGAATGGTAATAAAATTTAACATCCTCAATCAAACTGATAATACTCCATAAAAATTTATAATTATGATTATATCAATACAACATATCACCAATGGATCAAAATTATAAAAAAAAATATTTACTTCATTGATGAAGATAAATACCATAAAAATAACATTAATTATAGTAATAAGGAAAATAACCATTTCAATTTAAAATTATGTTTGAGACAGAATCATTAAAAATTATTTTAAAATTAATTTCCATTAAAAGTAACATTTCAAAACATTTTAAATATTTTTTAAAATAATAATTATTCATAATGGATGAAAATCCAATGTATACTATACTTATAAAAACAAATATTCTATTCACATTTTTTGAAAAATCCCACTGTTTCTTTTTTTAAAAATAACATGAATATTATAGTAATTATTTTAAATGTAACAATGGATAAAGATGAATTTAATACAAACATTTTGAATATGGAAATT
This sequence comes from Viscum album, assembly GCA_963277665.1. Classification (NCBI taxonomy): domain Eukaryota; kingdom Viridiplantae; phylum Streptophyta; class Magnoliopsida; order Santalales; family Viscaceae; genus Viscum; species Viscum album. The sequence goes on along the minus strand of OY728145.1, from coordinate 1,096,622,929 downwards.
CTTTTTTCAATTTTTTTAAAAATAAATGAATTTTGAAGAAAAATTAATTTTGACCGAAGTGAGGAATGAAGAAATATATTCTAAAAATAATTTTCTCTATAATTTTAATTACCAAAGTGTGTAAAATGGAACTATTAAAATAAAGATTCATTATTGACCTTTAGTTAGAAAATATATTTTGTTTGTGATAGAAATAGAAAATAATTCAAATTAGATGTACTTAATAAAAAACAATCTTGAATAATGATTGGACTGTGAAAAAAGCCTATAATACTTTGGTAACTCTATGGGACATTAAATATACAATTGATAGGAATAATTGGTGAATATGTTGTATGTCCCATAGAAGAAAATGAGAAAAGAGAAACCCTTAAATTAAGAATAAATTCATTAATATGTGTCAAAAATCAATTAAAATAAATATTTATTTTGTATAATAAAATTAATGAATAATAATCATATATATCATACCATATAAGATCCACATATAATATTTTTCCACAAATTTGTTAATAATATTTCAATATTTTTCTTGTATGAGATGTTAATTTCATTGTTTTCTCTTCACTGTTTTCATCAATTTCCCAGTTATTATATAAAATAAATACTTCTATAATCAAAAAAATTATATTAATTTGATAATATTTTCTCATTTTTACATTATTTTTACCATTCATTAAAATTGGACAATGAAAATGAATCACATCACTTCATGGAGATGCTAAACCGTAATTACAAATGAGTGATGATATCATTCTCTCAATGTATGAATGAAACATTTTGTTTAATATATATTGATTATAAATAATTTATATAATTTTATTTTTATCATATAAATAAATTAAAATTATTCTTATTACATTGCATGTAAAGAATAACTGAAAAATGAAACACATAGCTTCATGAGGTGGCAGTCCTCCACACACATGAGTGCCATTATCTTTATTCAAACTAAATAGAATATACAAATTTACATCTGAAATTTATATCTATGAGTATAATTATATAATAAAAATTATATATATTCCTTCAATTCATAATTATATCTAACAGTGAGAAGTGTTGATGGATGTTGAGTGACATTCGTTCATGATGCAGTTGTCCACCATACACACAATTTGGTAATTGTTTTCCATTTGATAGAAATGGATATGTCTACATATTATTCTGTAAACATAATAAAATCTAATTTTATATTAGATAATTTATTTTTTTTATTTCTATTTTTATAATATAGTTAATTTTTTTAAAATAAGAATGAAAAATAATTATCTTAGTGGAAATAATTACCTTCCCTTGGAGAAAAACACCTTTAGATATATTCTTAAGGATCTAATGATAAGAATTTTGGGGGGACCGGATGATACATAATGTGGATAATGATTTTGGGGAGGAAGTATTTTAGTATTATGTTGAGACAAATGTAATGAGAGATGTGATGAAGTGTGGGTTGTAAATTACCTTTTATAATTTAGGGCTACCATATTTTAAACACCCAAATGAATTCTATTTTGGGAATTCACTCTCACCATAGGTGGATCAATATTTGATAATTAATATGGTAGATGGATTATAATGTTTACTACACATAATCCACATAAAAAACAGGGTATAAATATTTTTTTTCATAACTTCTATGATTCCTTTTACCATTTTGGTTTTCATTTATGGTTACTAGACTTTTTAACCTATAAAATATATACTTTCTGAATAAAATAATATGATCCTTTTTGGATAATTTCTACCCACTGATTATAAAATTGAACCTCATTTTATCAAATAATATTACTATGTGTTTTAAAATTTTATTTTATCAAATGTTCATGTAACATGTGGTGTCATTTTGTAATCCCTATCAACACTAATACGGTTTTTACTATTTAGAGGTCAATATAAAAATAGTAAAATAAATCTTTTTCCATGAATGGACCATATTATATATATAATTATTATACAATTCACTTTTAATAATATTAATTTTTTTATAATTTATATCATGTTATAAAATAATAGTTTTTCTAAAATACTATTAATGTGAATTTTTCAAATATTCATTTAATTTTAAATTTAAAAATATCCAAAATATGTCTATATTAGATTCTATTGTGTAAACAAATGTAAAAAAATATATATTTATCTAAAAAATTAAATAAACATGATTATTCTTCCAATTGATTTTACATTTAATATTATAATTTCATTTACTATATTGTTTCATTAATTAAATAATTATTGTGTCACATTTTCTTAAAAATATAAATAATTATATGGGTCCTGAAAAATGAAATTAATTTACCCACATGGAATTAATTTTATTATTCTCCAAGTTACAATCCATATTAATTCACATAAATTTTTACCTATATGAACAAGTAATTTGAATTTTAACGAAATAAGTTTTAGTATTTTTCATTAAAAGAATTATTATATTGTCCATATTCGTGGAAATCAATAAAAAAACTAATAAAAAATTATCAGAAAGTTATAAGGGTGAAATAATTTCCATCTAATGTGTGATGGGTGAAATACCAACCAGAATTCCTCTTAAATGGTTTCCTGAGCAGGTGGGCCACATAACCCCATGCACACCCCCCCCCCATATGCGAGAGGCAACCAACTAGTTGTGTGGGGGTAAGGTGTGTCAATATGGAGAAAATAACCACATTACCGGAGTGGATCACAACATATAACTAACAAAAAATGAATTTTGGGAGCATATATAAACAGATTTCATAATGGAAACAGAATCAGCTACTACTAGACCAGTAACACTTCATAATTAGAGAATATAGAAATAATTATGAATATAATAACATTAGAAAACAATGGAAACTAAATAATATACAACATATAATGAATACATTTCTCAACCAAGTGTGTAAAATATTTACATAATCTAGTCGATAGTCAATAAAATACATGATATACAAATTGTACAAAAATGCAAAAACCCATCTTAGGATCCTGATATCCAACTTAGTAATCATTAACCTACATCCCCTCTAAATCCATGGAGGAATTGAAACATCCATTAGAGGATACTTCTATTTATCTACACCTACAATCATGTAATTTGTCCAAGAACAATCGGTGGCCCTTATAGGATGTGAGAAAAATTCAGTAGTCCACCACTAATAGAGCCTATAAATAACAAGTTCGTTTGTATATAATATGGAAGCATGCCAATAAAATAATGAAAATATGTAAAATAATTGTAAATAAGTCAACTTTGGTTCTTTATAGATAACAAGGATCACACTACTTACTTCTACATGTGACCTAATATCCCTAAACATTTCAATGGATGAAATTACCAATATCACAAAAGTGGGGGACACCTTTCCTAGTATCACATTATAGGAATTTCATTCCCTATATAATAAAATAGGGACACAATTATATAAATAAAAGTATAGGGAATCCATTTTTAATAACAATATATGGGTTGTTCTGATGGAATATGTCAACAAGGGTTGACATTCCCGATATCCCATGTAGGGACGCCATTCCTGTGTTAGAGAATACTTAATCCAAGATGTATCATATAAATATAATGGTTAATCATGTCTGGTATCACATATATATAAATAGAGTCCTTACCCAAATATAAAATAATAACAAGGGTAAATTTTCCGATTTAGATATAAATATTTTTGTCATGCCTATTTAGTATAAAGTAGAAGGGATACCATTAACATTATTATATAGTATTAAGTGATAATTGGAATTATTAAGATCTAATTGATGGTTCAAAATTAAATGGAGTTCATTAATAATAAAGGATAGACCATTCGTTCATATAAGCAGGTGACATGGTTGTACTACGCACATTAAATTCACTTCAATATAATGGTTAAGTGTCTTAGCCATGCTAGATGACGAAATATTTCAATAGTAAATATGATATCATAATTTAAAATTAAATACAAATGCTCTAATGGGTTATTCAGATATAGGAATATGAAATCTATTTACACATGTAAGAGGGAACATAAAAAGGGTTGGCTCACTCAATGGTGGACGATCTCAATATAAATTGGGTTCAAACATGGCATTAGGTTCTAAGAAGGACATATAATTTAAGATAGGTTCAAATTAAAAGAAACATGTAATGAAACTAGTATGATACACATATAAAATCTTAAAAAACATTAATAAATAAATTCATAAATACTAGACTACCTACCACATTCTCATAGAACTCTCCACTTCCATTATAGACTATTTATTTGGCCTTGCTTGAGAGAAAAATGAAGAATGGGTGAATTCCCTAAAAATAGGGAATTTGGGACTGTATCCTTAATAAATATATCGACAAAAAGGAAAATAAGAAAAATTTTAACTAGAATGATGTATATATTAGCATAAATCAAACAAGACCAATGATAAAGGAATCAGACACCATATCCTAGTGTTTTCAAGAATCCTATGTCAATTAGTCTTGCTGATAAAATGGGAGGAGAGACCTCATGTATTTTGTAGAAATAAGAAAAGGAGTGGTAGGGTTAAGTTTAAAAAAATTGGGAGATATAGAAAATTTACCCAAAATATCTGGTTCACATGATTTAACTTTACCGTTGGACAATCCATGTGACATTCATTTACCTCTAAATGTCTAAGTAGCATAGAAAATTGGTTAGGCAACATGGATAGGGAAACGGTTCACCAACCATTCAAAAAAAAATTCTAAATTCTCTAAGATGCTCACTCGAGAATTCATCCATGGGTGAAATGTTTTTGGAAAATGTGTTCCTTGCTTGGACATCTATCTTGCACAACATGGTTAGTGGAAACCATGTGCCCTGCAGCGTAGGGTTTTTGAAAACTTTGTAGAGAGTTTGTGATTCATATAAATTAGGGGTCTGGGTTCCATTCAATCCCCAAACATCCATAGAAGACCAGTGACCTCCTTATGGATCTCTATTAGGTCCAAAATACATAATTAGATGAAAATTTAAATTATCCATACTTGAGAGAATAAAAATTATCTTATAGTTATCCCTAATTAAAAGAAAATGACATCTAGTTCAACTTCTATGGGTAAAAAAACATCATTTGATAACAACTTTATCCAATGACCTTGTACATCAACCTCCTACACAAATTTCTATTCTGGTACATGGTTCTAATTATTTATCAACCATACAAACGGATTTATCATCCATAGATAGCCTTCTTGAAAAACTAAATGATGGGTATTGGATACTGCTCAGAAGAAGAATCATATTATACATCAACATCCTTGGGATCAAAAATATGAGACATGATATCATGATTATGGTGAATCTATGAATCATAGATGATGACATACATATAATGAGACTACTATAATAATATAAATTGATAGGCCACTAACTGGACTCTCAACAAAATCTCAAAATAGAAAAAAAATTGTTGAAATGGATACCCTTTCCTTCGTATTTGTCTCTTTCCATGTATGGGTGATTCCCATAAAAAATGATTTCACTGACCTCAAACTCTACTAGCCATCGATAATGATCGACATAATATTTCTATGTAGACTGATTAGTATAAATCCACATCCTGTTCATTTGAACCTCCTATAAAGTCTCATAAATGAGATGAGGACCGAGAAGAATTTCCTCTCCTTCCTCAAAACATTATAGGTTCTAATGATGTGTCCAATAATATGAAACCTCATAATGATTAATATAAATTAGTTCTTATAGGATGTTATAGTATGTGAAATCAATGAGAGGGATATGCTACAACCAAAACCTAAGAAATAAAAGACGCATTCTCAAAACATTTCCTATAACACCTATATCATCCATTTTGAATGGCCATCATACTGAGGGTGAAATGTTGTGTTAAGAATAACCTCTATACACATACCCTTCTGTATCGAGGGTCTCAACCATGATATTAAATGATAATTCATGTAAAAAATGATAGTATAAGGTTCCTTGTGCCACTGTAATATCTCATAGACATATTGTCTTCCTAAATCATCAACTGAGAAAGTATCATTGATAGGAATGAATTGGGATAGCTTTTACAATCGATCCATGAAAACCAAATCCCCAACTCCACCTCTAGGTATCCAAGGTAATACGATCAAAAAATCACTTATAACATCTTCCCATTTCCAATCCAACACTGGTAACTATTGCAACATTCCAGTAAGTCACGGGTGTTATTCATTTACATAATGAAAGGTGTAACCACTATAAATATAACCCAATATCTAATTCTTCATCCAATGATAGTAATATTTTTTGTGCCTATCTCGATATATCATATAGAAACGTGGATGAACTGCCCTATGTGAATCATGTGACTCTAGAATCACCACCTCTCTCATGTCTATGGGAACCCAGATACCCCAATGTGTATATATATATATATATATGATTTATTAATCATAAATTAAAATTTTTTGAGGTGGGTCCTCTATAGAAATACACTCCTATTGGGCCATGAAAAATTTATCTGAAAATGGACCCATCCTCACAATCTCTAAAAGTAGAGTGTACCCAGATATAAATGAAAGTAGAAGCTCTCAATGATAGTGTTGAAACTCTATTGGAATCATAGAAAATATATCTATAAGCATCCACCCACTATTAGTCTCATAAACTACTTGTGTCTAAGTTATCCTTCTTAGAGTATCAGCAAAAAAAATCACTTCCGAAGAATACATATTTTCATGAAGTCAATTGAATATTGATTTTCAACCCTTATTAATTTCATAATATTCAAGTATCACTTATTCATATTACATGTGTGGCAATTGGGGTCCATTAACAACAACAAAAATATCACCTAGAACAAAATGCATCTAATTTTAAAAGGAATGTACAAGAACTGTCATCTTGAGATCATGTGTCAATTAATTCCCATCATGAGGCCTAAGATTCTGAGAACCCTATCAAATGAATTAATATTCCAACATCATAAATACACCTAACTTGATACCTGATGCATCACAATAGACTATATTTCTGATTTCCATATCTAGTAGAATCATTATATTTACTAAATTCAATATTTTATTTAGATTCTGAATGGATATCTCATAGGATTCATACCATTTCAAATACAAAATATTTTTATTCAATATTGTAAGAGGTGATTGTAAGAATGAGATGTCCAATATAGAAATCCTATAAAATAAAAATATCCACAAGAAAAATTGTATATAAACGATGCTATTAAGATTATCTCAGGGAAAAAAATCTCTCAGCGTCTCTAGGTCAACATAAGCTCTTTTATTTGAGATAATATGGCATAGGATGTTTAATATTTTGATCCAGAAAAGACATTTAATAATTCTAGAATGTATTCTATTCCGAATTATTGTATTACAAACAATATCAAGTTGTGTAGCAGGATAGATTTGATTATGAGAATACAACATGATGTAATCTATGAAAAACACTGTGATGAAATCTAGATAAAGATAAAAAATCATATTCATCAAGGCTAGAGAGATTGTAGGCGTATTCGTAAGACTAAATGACATAACAAGAAACACATATAAATTGAACTAACTATGGATTCTAATACATGGAATATCTGAATTCCTAACTTTAATATGATGACAAACTGATCTCTAGTTTTCCTCATGTATACTATAACTCCTCTAAGATAGTCAAAAAATAATTTATTTGAGGTATGGGATTCTAGTTATTCTCTATAAGATGTTTCAATTTCTGGTAATCCATGAAAATTTTAAGGTTTATGTAATAATTTTTTACAAAAGGACCAGCAAACCCTAAGAAGGATTACTAAGGTGTGTAAAACTTTTTTCCACAAAATGATGAAATTTTTTTTATCCCTCGTAACTCTTTAGTATATATCTTATAAGGAATGATATATATCGGTGCATATCCATTCACTAGCTTGAATATAATGTCCACCTCACACTCATGTGGTTTTCCATAAAATTCATCGGGGAATCATACCATAAATGATTGACTACATGGGTGAAATAAGTCTGATGTAACCCCTAATCCAATATTTAAAAGTATAGCAATACAGGTTTTCCATACACATATCCCAAGATTCTATGGTCAATATCTACCCTACTGTACATCCCACTTTCACTTGTGATGTAAACTACAACCCTTTTTGGACCTAAAAGAAACCCTAAGTGAATAACAATCCATATAGTATAATAAGGAAATGAATAGTACATACAAATAATTATATCAAACCCCATTATATCAAGAGAAAAGAGTTCCTGTATGAAATTTTGGTGCCCCACCATAATAGAACCATCCAAGTATTGGTATACATTTTCTGATTTAACAACCAAATTCATTTTATGTGTCATAACACCATTATATTACTAAACATCATGCTTGATTATTTCCATAGAAAGAATATATATGAAGAAATGTCACTAAATTGAATCGAATAAGGAAATTGAGATAGTAAAGGACTCTAGAATTGTACCTCAGACATGAGATGGCCTGACATTCTCCACTTCTGGCATAAGCTTCACTAAAAAATATATACAATGATCCCTGACCATGTGATACAATATGACTATCCAGAGTGGGTCATCTTTCCTATAACAATATATCTGATGCATGGATACCAGGACCACAACCTCCTCCTCTACCTATTTGGTTAGTGTTTCTCTAACTACCTTCATGGTTAGGTGCAACTAATCCCAATCCTAAAGGTGGAGTAAGCACAGATCATATCCCACATTGAACGGGTTGGAAAGTCCTATATAATAATTTCAAATTCCTCAATCATAAAAATTATTAACATCATATGGGGTATCATGGATAGTAGGTCTTATTATTCCATTAATTACCCACTACTGACATACCATATATTTTTCTATGTTTTCCATCTAGCTTCCACTACTCACAGACACATTATCAATGCATTGCTTCCAAATGCTTGTTGAACGACTAATAAATATAGGTTATGAAATTCCATCGATCACACAATCATCTTAAAATAGTTTATGGTTGGTTATGGTGGTATGGTTTACGATATCAAATTAGTAAGTCACCTAGAAAATGTTTACCTAATAACAAATAGCATGCCTAAGGCCATCCTCAAATCATCACTCTTTAATTGGATTGTCAACTGTATATATAGGTTCAAAGAAATTCTGCTCTATAAAATGAGTTATGTAGTCCAAAATTTTCACAGAACACTTTTATGTGGTCATGAACTCCATAAAATGACCATACCTCAACATCATAGTGAATAAGTAGTCAAAGAATATTGACTGTAAATCCCTCAATTTCTCATCTTAATGCAGACCAAAATTATTGAGAATATCCAACTAGCGTTTTTCAAATACGCAAATCATACACATAGAATGCTCCATTATCTTTTCAGGTTATGTATCTAGATGATCAAATATATACATAACTATTTAAGTCCATAACACTACAGCATATGTTCCTCTATCCCCTAAAAATGATGGTGTTTGCTTCAACTGGAACCCCCAATACTAATCTCCCAAATAATGGGGGGAGTGTGGAGCTCATTATAATGTATAAATAAAACACATAAAATAAATTTGAAACCAATTACCATCTCCCACATTAAATATTTTAAGTGTATTACTATATAGAACTACTAGATGTATCACTACTAGCTTAGGGCCCGCGTCCTCCTATGTAAGGTCTCAACCACCATCCTAGGGAATGACATGAGTATGTCTCAATGGCATAGATTTAAATATTTCAAACACTCACCTCAAATATAATTCTACAACAATAACATTGCAAGTACAAAAATAGGGTATGTACAATCATTCTTATGTAATAGTATCACCCCTTTATCAACTCAATGATACTATTTTGGGTGATTAAACATTTATATATAATATTAGAGATCCTACCTACTCCCACTAATAATGTTGGGTCTTGGCCAAGCTCATTGTTTTTCAATTTCAATTATAATTTTAAATTAATATTTACATTATAATTCTCTTTAAATAGTTAAACCAAATTTTTAAGCACCTCTGATCTATACAGACCATAATACTTATGAACCAAAATTTGTTGTCTACTAAACACATACCATAACATGTTCCTATCAATCTGACAAATGGTCAATAAATTAACATCCCATAGTTGTATCCATAGGGAGTTTGAAATAGCATTATTAGGAAAACATGGTTTATGTTATAAAAGGTTCTCTCTGTACAAAATAGTTTTTCAAATCAATATATAAAATGCTAGAACAATTCTACACATAGTAGTCATATAACACACAGAAATGATAGGAAATGGAAGAAAACACATTTCATATATGGAAAGTCATATGGAAGGAACATAGACTTGTTACAATGTTCAACTAATTATTCATGACTGATTCTTTATTTCCCACATCTCATTGGGGAAAGGATATAATGTAATCCATGATCAAAAAAATATTAATAACATAAAAATTCATGTGAATAACCAAATACTGGATTTAAATCAACTGTTATAAAAAAATGCTGGAATATAATTCCTTATTATAGGCAACTTTTCATTACCACAAACATGAGTTATCTTCTCCCAATAATGGTTTATAACCAGTTCCCTAAGTGTTTTGAATCAACATTCTATTGTCTCTAAATAGTAAATAACGAATATTAAATCTCTAATACCACTATTTGATGATTCAACCTAGATTCCACTTTAATATACTCTTGATTTGGTGGCCCATAAGGCCTCAAAAAAGCCACCCCATATTCTAGAGGAAGCCAACTAATAGTGAGGCACAAGAGTTTTTCTGTGGGGATACTATTACCTCATTACCAGAGTAGAGCACAATAGATAAATAACAAAATTAACACTGAGAATATTGTGTAGATGAATATCCCATCACAATGGTGTGTATAAAGCACTTGAGGGGTACCTGAAGGAAACAGTTTCCCAAATGGAAACATTAATTTGTAATATATCACATCTAATTACATGTTTGACCAATCTATTAAAAATGTGTGTAATAAGAAAGCTACTAGTGGTTAATAATTAATCTCTATCTGGGTCACATTTTTGTTTGGGTGAAATTTAAAAAAATCATAAAATATAGGGAGCTACATTTTTTGGATTCTTAATAAATTATACAAATTGAGTTCATTTTTTTGACTAAAATAGATGAGTTTATTTCCTAATGTTAGGTTGGTAAGTTTATATAATTGTTCAAGGTTTTAATCAAAATAAAATATTTTTTGTATGAAACATGGAAAAATGGTGGCATATCAAACTCTGATAGATTAACAATCACAAATGTATTCATGAAAGGTTAACTATTTTTTATTTAATTATGAAAAATAATAGGGGAAAATTATTTTTTATTGTGCTCATATTGGACAAATGATTCATAGTGTTTTTTCTATTTTTTTCATGGAATAATTTTAAATAAAATTGATTGACCTTCGATTTTGATGGACTGAGAATGGATGAATGATTAAAAAGACTAACACATCATTTTTTTTAAAAATCCCATGGGGCCCATGATTCCTAATTTTAAGGGTAGGGTAGACCAGACAGTTAGTTAGTGCTTTGCAAACATGAAGTAGAAAAACCAAAAAGACCATAATTTTCATTATAATTCAATGTTACATTTTTCAAAAACATAAAATTAAAAAGGGTGAGTATTCAATGTTAAAAAATTCATTTACCATGTATTAATGACTAAAAATGATAATAAAAACAAAAATTTTGTATATGGAGGCTAGTCACTATGGATTCTATATGAGTTATAAAAGAATGATTTCAAAGACACAATATAAAAAATAGTTGGATGAATAGTTAATGATGAGTTTCTCAACAGCCTCTAATAAAATTGTTTCAAAAACATGATTCATATAAATTCCCCGAAAATTTATATTCTGATGTCCACTTTAAAAATTGGGAGAAGAATCATCCACTTTCTCATAACACCAATTATAAATTTCCATTTTCAATTTTATGGTTATGTAAAAACAAATACCACATTTATCTTTTACTCGATGATAAAATATGATCCATTCATATGTTGTTTTAATTTTTTGTTACCATATATCTAATGAATTATCTATATGATCATAAATTAACAGTATTAATGTTCATTAAGGATAAGTTCTTTAAATAATACACCAATCTTATCCCTACCAGTTTGAACTCCTCTATATTAAAATTCATTACATTAAAACTCAAAAACATAAGTTGGTTATTGAGTGTCCATTAATTATGATTATTTATGGTTAGTGTCAACTCAGATACTTCTACCACACATATTGTCCCAATATTTTATTATATAATTATTTGTAATTTCATTTTCATATATTTCCGCTTTATAGTTGTTTAATATGTTTAAAATGGTCAATAAAACTCACCCTTATGTAGTATCCTTTGTGGTGTTATTTTTAATATACAATTTGTTTTATTTTCGGTATGTTATTTTATTAACTAGAAAATGATTTAATTATCTATAAATTACCATTTCTGTTTAAACATTAGTACAATTAATTTACATGGAAAATGTTTATAGCAATACCAAATCCATTTTTAATCTTATTTTTAAATTTTACTGAAATTGGTTAGACCCTTGGTTTTCAGTGTTTACATTTACCTTCCCTGATCAGCTACAAAAATTTCCTTTTAATGAGTTTTTAATTATTTTTATTTCATTTTTGGTCTTTGTTGTTCCATCGCACTCTTGGAGTCCTTTGAGAATGAACTATATTTTCCTTTCATTGTTCCCTTGAATACTAGTTTTGATTTTCTAATCATCTGACCTATGCATCATAGATTGTGATATATTAGAGTAATCCTGCCACTTTATGGTTTTTTACCATTGATAGCTGGATATATGTCAGTTCTGAAACTATATTGATTCTAATTATTCGATGAAAATTACCCTGATTATCAATCCTCCCCAATTTAAGAGGATGTGAATGAATTTTTCATATTCTATAGATATATATTGGTTCATATAGGTCACACTCTATATATTCAATAGAACCTTCTCTAGTAAATTGTTCTGGCATACTTCTATTTCTATCAATTAATAATTAACTCACATCAATTAGTCTCATTATGTTATTTTACCTCATTATATATAGGTTTAATATATTGTTGAAGAAGAATCTTGAATTATTCTATTCATTGAAAGATATCAAGAATTTACAATAATTATTCTCCAATTACATCAAAACACTCATCATTATATAGATACTATCATCATTAACATCATATCTCATTATATCATAAGGTGTGACATTTTTTGATACATGCCATATCCTAATATTGGTTGGGATCAATCATTTTTGTTTTACCTATGAAACTTTAGACATCAAGCACAAAGGACGATTTTTACATCTATGATAGACCACAAATTGTGGTTGTTAGCATCTCACCAGTAATTGAAATAATAGTTGTTAATGGATCATGTGAACGAGAATCAAATGATTTAGTAACACTAGCATAAAAAACGTTCCTCCAAAATAATTAAGAGTAATATTTATGCATATATATATATATATATTAAATGGTTGAAATAGGATAAATTTACATTCTATAATTAAACATTACCATATTGATGTTTCATAATTCTTCTTTGATCACAATCCAAATAGTTTGAATAGGAGGTTTCAAGATTTCCACATAAATGAAAACGTATTGCACAATGTTGTGGAAAATAGAACATGAATAAAAATTTTACAATATAAAAGTGTCCCATAATCTTATGATAATAATAGGACCATAAAAATATAGAGTAAAAAGATTCATCTATGGCCTGATATCCTTTGAAAAAATCAATAATATGGTAATATTCACCCAAGAATTGATTCTACATGTGTAGGGATTCAGCTGGACACCAAAATTATTTTATTCCATGAACTAAGAAATTTTGTACAACCAATAAAACATATCCAAAAATAGGTATCTTTGACTAAATTGAAAAATCCCGAAGAGGCTGAGAAGGGTTGAATACTCATATTACTCATCGAGAGTGATAAGGTTTTACAGAATTCCAAAATCAAGTTTATGGACATTTTTGATCAGGGACCTAGATGAATAATAGGGGATGTAATGTGGTTTTTGAAGGGGTATAAGGGTTATCGGTAAGAATAGTTTGTGGTGAAATCCACCCAATTATTGGGTTGCATAATCAATATCTACTATTGTATTTGTAGAGTACAGGAAGATGATAGGGATTTCTCAAGATCCAATAATTCCTCTTAGTTTATCGAACTCCCACTTCATTGAAATACACACTATATTCAAGTATATTTTCCACATTAATGTTGGGAAAAGTATTTAATTCACCTTGTGTTAATTCTTTTGATACATTGGAAGCATTTTAGAGTTGATCTTGTAAACCCCTTAATGAAGAACAAGAAACATTTATCACAGGGGGGATTTTATAGGCCTCTATTTTATGAAACCGATGGTATTTTAATCCTTATTTTCATAGGTTCTTAACAATTTCCATCACATTTAAAACATTTTACATAATAATGGTAGAATACATGTAGAATTCTCACCCAAATATGTTTTTCTCACATATATTTTATCCAAAACATGGATCGCCCAAGAAACCTATATTGTGTGACCATGATGGTGAGATCCTCTTTTATAGCCTTCATCATTATAAATTGGTCTTGTAGTATGTATTTAATTCCCATAAACAACATTAATCATTCCAAGAGTCCCGTGAATAAACTCTATTGTATCCATTTTTTCATCCCTTTAATGACATAATCATTTTTATTGTATGATGATAAAATGTGTAGAACATTACAATCACACATCCTTAAATTTCATGAAATGAACAATGTGGATTTTGATTCCTTAAAGGACATGTATGATTATATTTTATGGTTCAACACCTTCAACAGTCTTAATATCCATATTTATCCTAAGAAATGAAAAACATAATAGTTTCCACCAATTGATACTCATCACATATTGTGCCCTAGTAGTCTATAAATAATGAGTATTCACTCAAGTCTCTAAACAATGATTTTTGAAATTGAAATATAAAAAATTATTTCCCTCATTAATCATTAAATCATCATTTACTCACTATTTGGCCAAAAAATGTTAATGTTCTCTTACCATCCTATCTCTAAATCTCATATCCATCCCTCCTGGTGTAATGTACATTAATTTACCTCACTTCATAGAATATGAACAAACTTATAACATCTAATTAGAACATCATACTCATCCAAAGGAACATATGAACTTCACCTAAATAAGAAACAATGGGATTTATTTCATAGATATACATAATGATAATATCAAAAGAGGTTTGATAAAATTGACTAAATTATATGATCAATTATCATATAAGGAAATAAAATCCCTAGTGAGAGGAGATAACCTCCCAAACTTCTATTTGATGAAGGGATCCACCATTTTCTCATTTATGGTGAAAATAAATGTTCCTTTGGAAAATAATAATACAAGAAGAGATCAAAATATTTTTCCTTTCAAAAACACATAGAAACGTTTTTTATTATGTTCCCTACAAGTGAAAAACATACCCGTTTTGTCTTAGTAAGTGTGGGTGTTATGGTTGTGTCTATATGATTTTATTTGAAGTTAATGTGATGGGATTTAAAATGTGGGATTATGATTTTTTAAATGGAGATGGATGAAAGGGAGATTATTAAGAGACTATTTTGATTTTAATTTTTTATTAATACACTTCATGGATGAATTCATATTCATTATTTCCATGGAAATATGAGAGGTTTGGTGAGGTACATGATGAAAATATTTATTGTATTACTAGTTCGTTATAAAAATATTCTTTAAATTACCTATAAAATATTTATCTTAATTTTATGTGATCTTAGTTCCAGAAAAATCAGACTTTTTAATGTGTTAGTTTCACCATATATTTCTTAATGTATAATTGACAAGTCAGTCTTGTTATTTTTAATCCTTTATATCTGTTTTTGTAAAAAATAACTTGAATTTTTTTAAATTATACTTATTTTTTTTGGGAATGAATTTAATCATTTTATTATTATTATTATTTAAAAAATGGTAATTCATTAAATAAATTTGTGATATTATACATGTGGTAGTCTTGACTCACTAGTTGTCTATTGAAGGATGGCTCCATGCATCACACTCTACCTCAATGTCAACTTTTGAAAAATCCTCATAGTGACGGTTCATGAAAAACAACAGCCAATAACATTATTATATATAATCCTATAAATAATAATAATTATTTAAATTATTTGTTTTTTTTTGAAATTTTTAGATGAAAATATAAATATTTTGGATAAACATATAGAAAATATACTACAATGAATGTTACATTTAGGTTTATCCTCCTATTCTTCTTATTTAAATCATAAAAATTACCAAAACCCTACTATAATACAAACTGAGACAACTTAACAATATCATACATATTTTTATATCATTTTATTTTATTACCATCTTATTTTTATTATCCTTGGTGTGATAAAGGAATATGAGAAAGTATATTATATTCTACTGAAATATTATGATGGGTCTATTCGAATGGGTTAGGGATACATGCCTACATTTTTGTAGCTCATGAACTATGTCATGAGTCTTCTTCAAGTTAATGGAGATAATTTTTTTTGATAACATATGATGTACTATTATAATTTACTAATAGTCCTCTTCGAGGTAACTAGGGATATAATCCCACTCCTATGTTTCCCTTTGAATATACGTACTACCCTCTATAAGGAGAGAATTAATACATGTCCATTCTTTATTTGTCACCAGGATGTATTGATAGTCTTCATTACTTTTATCCAAGTATATATGTGATCATGCTTCAAGGTGATTTCTGGTAAATGTTGATTACCACACATTACTACCACTGATATTAATTTTTATAGCTTTGAAGGACATGTATATAGATATTGTCTGGAACATTAAATTTTATTATGATATCTCAATAAGATGCTTCACAAATAATAGGAATATATTCATGTAACCTAGTGGGAGTGGGGATATGTTTCATGTCATCTCCTTTGTTCACCATTAGTTAATTCTAATAGACAATATTTTTTTGGAACGGAATATAATCCCACCCCATATTTTATTGAGTATATTTTTATTGGATTACTAGGATTGAATTGGGATAGTTATAGTAACTAGTTGTCATTGTAGTTTACTAACAATATTTTTCTTTGAATGAAGGATTCTGATGATGCTCACTCTTGCTAGTATCTCAATATTCTATGGAATATACGTAGATTCTAATATCTAGGTGAACTTGTGTGGAATCCACTAGGTGATATTTTTAAAAGGATGTTAATGAATATTAGTAATGTGATGCTAAAGATGATAGATATTTCTACAAACCCTTCTGGGGGTCTCTTGACCTAGTGTGAGGTCATGGATAACCTATTGTTATAACTCCCTAATATAAGGAATATATTAATTTTCATTTCCTACAAACATAATTCTTATGTGGATTAATCTTCTGACATGTTCTACTTCCCTCAATTCATACTTTTGTGGATATTATGGGGTCACAAGCATAATGAAATTGAAACTCTAATGTGAAACATTCATGGATGGATATATGGTATACCAGTGATTATCCATTAAAATATTATTCTACTCTAGGTGTTGGAAGAGATAGATATGTGTCATCTTCCTTCTGATCGTCAGTCTAAAAAAGTTTTGTGGGAGATTTAGCTGGGGAAGATCAGGTAGGTGAATATCCCATCACAATGGATCGTGTAAAGAACTTGAGGCGGTACCTGAAGAAAAAAGTATCCCAAATGAAAAAAAAATATTAGTAATATATCACAGGTAATTAAATTGTTGACCAATCTATTTAAAAAGAGTGATGTAAGAATGATACACTTGGTTAATAATGAATCTCTATCTAGGTCGCATTTTTGTTTGGGTGAAATATAAAAAAATCATAGAATATAGGGAGCTACATTTTTTGGATTTTTAATTAATTATAAAAATTGAGTTCAGTTTTTTCTGACTAAAATAGATGATTTTTTTTCATAATGTTAATTTGTGAAGTACATATAATTACTCAAGGATTTTCAACAAAATAAACTTGTTTTGTATGAAACTTGGAAAAATGGTGGTATATCGAACTCTGATAGATTAATAATCACTAATGTATTCATGAAAGGTTAACTATTTTTTTCTTTATTTATGAAAAACTATATGGTCAAATGATTTTTTAATTGGATCATATTAGTTAAATGATTCAAAGTTTGTTTTCCATTTTTTCATGAAAAAATTTTAAAAAAAAATTGATTGATCGTCGATATTGAAGGACTGAGAATGGATGAATGATTAACACTAGTCTAAGTGCCTTTGTTTTGTTCAAACATAAAAACCAATATATTATGATGTTTTGTAGTTAATGTCTAAAAATGTTTTAGGTATTCACGTCAAGTTCACCTTTTTGGTTTCTCCTAAAAAAGAGTTACCCAATTATTTATTGTGAGGGGTGGAGCATAGATTCAAAATCATTCCAACAATTCACTATTATTATTTTAGAATATTTTATATGGTGTTTTTTTTTTGTATTTTGAAACACGCAATTCATCCCAAAATCATGACAAGAGTGGTCATGATGAGCATTATTTCTAATGGGTGACATTAATTATTGTTCTAACCAATGAAGTTTGTGATCTAACATTGTTCATGTAAATTAGAGTTTAGGATCATCACAACATATTAGTGTTAATTTTTTTTTGTATTTTGACACTCTCTTATAAAATTCAATCATATTCTTGAATCTTGTATCAATCCAATGGAAGAATAGGTTTTCCTTATACCAGGAGCTAGTGATTTGAGACGTGTTAATCTAAAATTTTTCACATATTAAATATGTTGTATTAGTTAAAACATATGTATATATTATAGAATACTATCAACAATATCATCTATAAGTATTGAAGGTTCTCCATATTGATTTTTAAATTTGTGAAACTTATTCTTCTATGAATACATGGATCAAATCCAAAAAAAACTACGTTCTCAGGAATTTATTTTTGACTAGAATAATGGAAAATGTATTGAAATAAATATTGGTCCCTTGAAAGGGGATTCATATATACACTCAAGAGGGAAATCAGAGCCTCATAGTTCAACACCACTTAAGTGGAAACATAATACATTTGTGTTCATCTAAAATGGACTGACCCATATTTCATAAAATCATATAGTACAAAATTCTAGGATAAATTTTCAAAAAAATAGTAGATACGGGACTTATGAATGATTTTATATTTATGTTGAGAAATAAGTGAATATGACACAAAAAGGATGATTTGTGAAATATAAATTCATATTCCCATATAATATAGTTATAGTGTTCACCTGGAGATAATATTGATATCAATGGGGCAATTTGATAATACATTGATGGCATGTGATACTCTTAGCGGGGAAATGTAATCGATGGTTATATAACACAAAATGATGTTTTCCTTGGGGATATAGCCCTGATGAAGTGAAATCTAGTCCTGTGGGAATATTTTCAGGTTAAGGACGGACATGGATGACCTTTTGAAGAAATATGGTACAATGAATATAGTGGTGGTATATCGATGATATTGGGATTCATCCTCCAGAATACATCCTATATATCCCATTAAAATAGAAATCAATTGCAACAAATTTTTAATTACATAGTGTAAAATCATGTAACATGATTTTACCAGGTAAAACATTTTCTTGTTGAAAGGGTGTTGTCATGGAGATTTACATAATGCAACGAGGATGTTTCCCACATAGTTTGACATCAAGATATATTTACATTTGTATCATTACTGGTGAATAAAGAGGTGATTGATTAAATATTATACATATGGGTAAGTCCAATAATATTTGAACAAGTGAGTGTATTTGGTGAAGGTATAAAAATTTAGGGATTAATCCAAGTTGTAAGAACACAGATGAATTTTAATTCAGTTATGGGATGATATTTTTATATCTCTAAACCAACATGAGTAATGCCTATTGTGAATGAAAAGTGATAAGAGAATACTAGTTGTATTATTTATGATGGAAAAACAAAATTTTGTTGGGGGTATTATACTTAAAGAGGAATACAATTGCAGGTTTCCATAACTCATCAATTATTAAAGGTGAAATAATAATCGATATGAACTATCTAGGTACATATACATGAAATGTAATCCCCTCCTCCCATCTTATTAGCTTTCGTTTGGCCAAGGAATGATTTGAATGTATGATGGGGATAAAATATTGAGTTAAATATGAGGGGAATAATCTTAATGGGATTCAATATAAGGCCTAAACCAATGAATAAATAAGAAATCTAGCCTGACATGGTAGAGATTACTATAGTTTATTATAGATCAGGTCCCCCATTATCATGTGAATCTATGTTTATGACTGCACTAAGTGTTCTACCTATTTTATATGATAATATAATATGTCATTTTATCAATGAAATACCGGATCAATGAGGTGAATCCTAGTCTTTATAACATAGTTGTGTGTATTGGGTATCCTTTGAGGGATGATTAATGATTTGAGGCCTGAGAAGGGGTCTTGGGAAATGTAACTCTTTACCATTGATACTAATGTACTAATATTTCCATGTAACTAATGGGGGGTATTTGTTTGTAGAAATGTTTTCAAAGGATTCCTTCCCAAATGATTCTAGTGTGGGTAAAATGTTTTTCCCAAAGTTATTTAAGGGATAGGGTGAATGTTAAGACAGATAGTAGGTTATGGATAATGGTCTCCCTAGTATAGATAAAGGAACCCCAATGACATGATTTAGTTAATGGTTTCATCAAATGGAATAATTGTGAAAAAATCACTATAGTGTATATGAAATAACATTTGAGAGTGGAGAGGGAGAATGAATATCCCTAATGTGATCCAATAGTGAATTTTCTCCCTAGTACATATGAATATACCCTCGTAAGAGGATAGGCTGAATAGATACACCCAATGGGTGGCTAGGGTGATTTTCAACCAATTGAAACAAATTAGACCATTAGGATTGGATATGGAGAATGTTCAACATTGATGGGTTCTTAGGGAGATTTGTCACTATAGCATAGATGAGAACAACCTAGAGAGAGCCTAGCGATAATTATCTCTCCAAATTGGATTATGTGGATAATGGTGACCCTAGTGCAGTTGAAACCCCCAAAGAGAGGATTGGTTAAATTGTATCCTTGAATATAGTCTAAAGGAAAATATTCATCCTAGTGTTGGGTGATGTGATGGACCTCACCTAGTCATGGGATGCCAAAAATAACCTTGAGGTAATTCACCCTAATATTGTACCCTCGATGAAGGGTAGAATTAGTGGTTCCCTTATGTTTGATAATATGGAGGTCCTTCCCCAAATTGTTATGAAATTATTGATGAATTTTCTTTTAATATATGTACTTTTACTTGAGGAACCATTGAAAACTATGTTACGTTCCCTCTTGTATGATTCCCCTATGCTATTGGCATAAGAAATAAAACCTATAAGATACTCAAGGACAAGGGAGAAGAATGATTGAAACCAAAATTATCTTCCAAACATCTTGTGTTATGAGGATACTAGTGAGTCTTATTTTAATGATAAAATTATGGACGGAGTGAGAAAGAGGTTGTTCACACTAGTGGGATCGGTCGACTGATGTGGGGATGCTGGTAACACATTTAGGGAAACTTTAATAACGTTTACATGATATTATAGATGAAATTCTAAACAAAATGTATTTTGAGTGTTATTAGAGAGTAGTTATATATCTGGTCACATGGGTACTTTCATAAGGAGGTGTAGGAGAAATGGACAGATGTTGCTTTTAAATTTTAAGATGGTATATTGATGATGGAAAATAATTTTCAATACAATTCTATAATCATTATTGTTACCCCACTCTATTATATTAAGGGAGAGAAACAAATTGATCCCTGTATGAATTAGATCTAATTTTTTACAAAGATGATTAGAAATAAAGGTGAAAATGACCCTAATGTATACTTTTCTATTGATAAGTATTTATATTCAGGGGTAGGATGAAAATTTAATTATTATATCAAGTGAAATTGGAGGTGTGAAATAATCCATGCACATTACCTAGTATATACACTAGTTTGATACATTGTAGACTTTATTTTATGTAGTGTTTAAATATATAATGGAGATACCTTACTTTCTCACTATTGTTTTCTTTTAATAGAACATAAGGCTTAAAATTCTATGTTCTCTTAGGAAATCCATGATATTCTAGGTAATTTAGTGCCACTCCTAACATTTTATATCCCTAGTGAAAGAATATATGAAGAATATTGTAGTGAAAGAAATTTCTTGAGGGGATATGGGGATGCATGAGAGAGAATATCCAACATCAACCTATAAGGTGATTTTTTAAGGTGAAATGATAGGGTGAATGTCTAGGGAGATTAATTAGGTTGAATTTATTATTATAATATCCATGGTTAATCCATAAAGAAAAATATCATGGATGAAGTGCTAGGGTGAAAAACCTAGGGGAAGAAATAGGATGATGGACTTGGTAGAATCACCGATGTGAATCTATAAAGTAAGAAACTAAATTGAGGACCTAGGGTGAAAATCCTTTATTGTAGAATTTTCCTATCATGGCTTCTCTGCATACTAAATGCATTATACATATCTTCACACCCTTTTCATTTTTTTCGAATTATTACCCCTTTTTTATGGAACAAATATGATTATAGGGTATTAAATAATTATTCTTAGCATGAAGGCTACTTCCCATATTCATGATATGATAGTGGATTGTAGAAACAACACTTATAGAACAACCCTTATAATGAATTTTAATAATATATGTGAAAAAATCATCAAATGTCACCACCTGAAGTGTTTCATTTCCATTATAGACATGGCCTTATAATATAAGTCAAAATTCCAGGGTTGGAAAAAAATATTAAAATTTCCTAAATTTTAGTGTTTATCTTTTATAAATTTATAAGTTTCTGAAAAAAAATATACATTTATATGAAGGAGGCCACCATTTTCCATATCCTTCATCATACCATGGAGTCTCTAAAAATGGTTTATATAAATCTGATCTTGTGATGGATTTTTATTTCCCAATATTCTAAAAGCCTATAATAGATTGTGTAAATGAATTAGTAGATGATTAGGACATGTTCCATGCGGGAGGATTCATTTAAAAAATAATGTAGTAATTATGGTTTCCCTCGATGTGTACTGAGTTATGTAATTATAATTTCAAAGTACATATATATGAAGTATTGAAATCACCTATTTTAATAATCTCAATTATGTATAGATATGCTTTGATATTCTTAAATAATGTCTATCTCAATATGTTAATTATACTTTAAAATTATGACATCATGCTAATTAGTTTATATGAATATAAAAATGATCATATCATATCATTGGAATATGTTACTCAATGTTTATATATGATTTTAAATGTTTAACAATGTTTAATCTTGATACTAACTCAATCTGGAAATGAAATTCACAGAAAAAATATTTTATAAGCATTCGAGTTTTAATGCCACTGATACAGACAAGCTCACTGATACAAGTTCACCGATACAAGTCCACTGATATGAGCTACCGATAGAATGGTGCTACTGATAGAGGATGTTATTTATATAGAGAGTAGCAGCTACCAATACAAGGAACTACTGCTACACATGGATCTACTGATTCATGGGATACTACTACAAGAGTTGCCATTACAAAGATCTACCGATAGATGGAGCTACCGATACAAGGAACTACAACTACACAGAATCACTATTACATAAAGCTACCTTTATAGAGAGTAACATCAACCGATGCAAGACCTACCTTTACAAGACCCCCACTACAAGTTCACTGATACAAAAAGCTACCAATGGAAACCAGTCACTGTTTCTCTCAACTATATCTCTGTTTTTTATTAGCAACTATCATATTTGGTTCTTTTAATGAAACTAATAATAATTATTGATGTATGTTGGATGTCAGGAAACCATACCTCATACCTGCAGAAGTAATCATGTCTTATGTTGAACCACCGCATGAGCTATAGAACGAAGATCAAAGCTGCATATAAAGATGATGACATAGAGGATGCACAAAGATAAGTATATTGGAGAAAAATTAATAAATACACAAGAGCTTAAAAGAATAATTTTACTGGAAGTTGAAGGACATTGCATTTCTACAAAGACTACTACAATCTCAAGAAAATCACTCATTCCTGGAAGTCATGAAATAGAACCACGATAGTCTTTTTTGTAGAAAAATTCTAGAGAAGAACTCAAAACAACATCTTCTCAATCCAAACGATGTCCAGAGCTACATTACCATCAAATAGAGGTTTTCAAGCTCATCTCAATATTATTAGCTCTTTTGTGATTTTATTTTTTACATTTTGAGAAGTGTGTGTGCTTCTGTTTAAGTTAAACACACACTGTCTCCTAAGCATAACTGGAGGATATCTAAAATCCTCACTCAAACATTCTAAACCTTATTGTATCCCACTATGAATTTTCGTAGAGTTCTTGAGGTCCTGGATAGCCTGTGTTCTATTGTTATAGTATATCCCATGTAGAATTGTGATAGAGGTCTTAGTACCTCGATAGTCTCAGTTCTGTTGTTTACCCCGATCCAGGGTGTGGATCGTCGTTTCATATAAACCATTTGAGAGGACTAAGTCTCGGCTTGAGACTGAACCTCTTGGTCAAAACTACTGTGCATCTTATTTTAGTTTAAACTATCTTCTCTTTTCCACTTATAATTAATTTTAAATTAAAATCCATGTTAGGGTAAATCTGATAGTTGAACTAGAAAGTGTTTGTACTTATCACTAGCTAGTAAGTTAGTTTCAAAAGCTAACCTAATCTTCAGATTAAGTTAACTGAGAAATAATCAATCTTTGAGAAACTAATTGAACACTTACAAAATTTATAAATTCACTACAGTTTAACTTGTTTATTAAATTGGGGGGTTTAAATAGAAATATTTTAATCAGAAGTTTTTAATTGGAACTTAATTCACCCCCCTCTTGAGTATCCTTTCCAAACAACATGTGGTATCAGTGGAAGTAGATAAAAGTTTTTCAAAACACACTATTTTTTGAAAAGTTTTCAACTGTGATTTTAGTTATATCTAAAACATCTCAAAATTTTAGTTAATTCTAAATTTTTATATCTATATATATCTTTTTAAAACATAGTTATTATGGATAACAAATTAGAAGGCGTAGCTACTAATAGGTCACCCTTCTTTAATGGTGTTAATTATTCCTAATGGAAAATAAAAATGAAAATACATTTAGATAATATGAGATTTGACATATGGACTCTTATAGAGACTCAATATAATATTCTAGAAACTATTAAAACTACTTGGGATGAACCTACGAAGAATACTTACAATAATAATTATAAATCAATGAATTCCCAATATTGTGCTTTAGGAGATTAATAATTTAATCTAATATCTTCTTGTAAGACTGCTTATGAAATTTGGGATACATTGGTTATTTCCATGAGGGAACAACAAATGTTAAGGAAATGAAACTAAATACATACATTATTAAGTATGATAATTTTAAAATGAAATCTGATGAATCTATTTATGATATGTATCATAGTTTTAATGAGATAATTAATACTATGAGCTCACTAGGAAAAGTTGTTCCAGGAAAAGAACAAATCATGAGGATACTGAGATTCCTACCAGACACATGGAGAGGAACCTTTGTCTCTATACAGGAATCATGTGACATTGGAAAGATACCTATCAAATAGATGATTGGAAAATTGATGTTGTAGGAAGAAGTGCTAAAGGTAAACAAAGAGGAAGATGATAAACATAAGAAGAATTCAGTGGCATTTAAGTCTACTACCTCAAAGACCAAGGAAAAGGATAAAGTTCACATACCTGTCAAAAGCTCAACAAGTGAAGGATTATATTCAGATAGTGATGAATAGACGGCTTATATGGCTTGTAGTTTCATGAAATTTTTTAGGAAGAAAAATGTTTTCAGAAAATAAAATTATAAGGGTAAGTATGACCAATGATGTAATTGGAAGAGAGATTAGAAGAAAGCTAATAAAGATGACGAGATAGTCTGTTATGAATGTAAAAGGAAAGGGCATGTTAAGGATGACTATCCGAAATTTATGTTTAAGACGAAATATGATTTCAAGGAAAAAAATATAAGAAAGCTATGAAGTAAACATGGAGTACTTCGGCAGACAGCTCAAGTGGATCTGAAGCTTCTGGTTCTGAAGAAAAGAATCATGCCAATATGTGTTTCATAACTAAAACATCTAAGGTTACACTTCATTCCCCTATACACAATGATTATTATTATGGGAATGAAAGTTATTCAAATAATGATGATAATATGTCTAGAGATGAATTATTTGAGTAATGTAATATGTTAGAAGATACTTATAATGAGCTGAAAGATAAGTACAAATCAATAAAGAAAAAGTATTCCTTGACTAGTACTATTAAATATGGTCTTAGTATAGAAAAGGAAAATAATGCTCAATGATTAAAGGAGAATATTGAACATAAATTTTCCAATGACCATCTTAGAAAAGACATAGAGAAATTCACAAATAGAAGTAATACTCTAAATCAAATGGTTGGAAAAAAAGTTTCACCAAAGTATACTACTGGTTTTGGATACCAACCTGGACATAGACAGTTTGTTATGAAAAAATGCATTCCAAAATCTGGGATGTATGCTACTAGTTCGTGTTCTGAAAATTCTTATGCTTCATCTAGATATTAAAATTTTTATAGAGAAAATAAATTTATTTATCAAAATATATTGAACATATTAACTATAGGAAACATGTTAGACAAATAAGGGTGCCTAAAGTTTTACTTGCTAACTTGTCTAGACCGAAGAAAATCTGGGTACAAAAATCATTTTCGGTTTAATCCTTTTTTGTATGAGACCTACTTGAATAGTTCATGTAAAAAGATATAATACTTGGATAGTGGATGTTCACGACATATGACTGGAGACTACTCATGTTTTAAAATATTAATCAAGGTTGATGGATGGTATGTCACCATTGGTGATAATTCAAAAGGAATGATCACCGGCTTAGGCCAGATTGGAAACAAGGATTAAATGTTAATTTCTAAAGTATTATTTATTGATGGACTAAAATACAACCTGTTAAACATTTCTCACTTGTGTGATAATGGTTTCAATGTTAAATTTGAAAATTATTCTTGCAATGTATTTTATTCTAAAAATATTTTGGTATTTACTACTTTAAATAATTAAAGTCTATATGCAGTAGATTTGAATTCATTAGAAAAACAAAATGTTACTTGTTTAAATTCTTTTCATAAATAATCATGGCTATGGCGCAGAAGATTAGGTCCCTACAATGTTCATTCACTCAGAAAACTGACTAAGAAAAATTTCGTTAGAGACCTACCCAAACTAAAATTCCCAACAGAAAATATTTTTAATCCCTTTTATAAGGGAAAGAAACATAAATTTTAGTTCAAATTAATGAAATAAGTTTCAACATCTCAACCTCTCGTGTTGGTTCACATGGATTTATTTGGACCATTTAGAATTTCTAGTTTAAATGGGAAGCACTATGTCTATGTTTTAGAACATGACTTTTCTAGATACACATGGGTATACTTTCTTGCTAACAAAAGTGTAGCTTGTTCCTATTTCATTAAAAATACCACGTCTATAAAGAACCTTAGTGGACTTAAGATTAAGACCCTGAGAAGTGACCATGGATGTGAGTTTGAAAATCAGGACATTGAAACATATTGCTCACACAATGTCTACAGTCACAATTTCTCTTCCCCTAGGATGCCTCGACAGAATGGTGTATTAGAAAGAAGAAATGGAACCCTTCAAGATATCGCATGAACTATGCTCAATGAGTACGACTTACCTGTTTACTTATGGGAAGAAGTTGTAAATACAGCTTGTTATATTATAAATAGAGTCTTGATTAGACTTGTTCTTAAAAAGACCCCTTATGAGCTATGGGATTATAATAAGCCTAAAGTTAGTTACTTTATAGTTTTTGTTTGAAAAGTATTTATTCTCAATATTAAATATAATCTTGACAAATTTTCATCTAAAAGTGGTGAGGGAATCTTCCTAGGTTACTCTTTAACCAGTAAATCCTATAGAGTCATTAACAAAAAAAATCAAATTTGTGGATGAATCAGTACATGTCAAATTTGATGAAACTAATCCACATGAACCTAAGCCTTCACCTGAAAATATTTAAGAAGACCTATCCATTCTGGACCATAACGATAGAAAGTGTGAACCTGCTGTAAAAACAAATAATTCTGTAAATTTTACAGAACATGCTTCTATTAGAACCAAAACTACAGAAGAACTTGATGTCTCTAGTCATACCTTGACTAGAACAACTAGGATTATAAATAACCATCCTTTAGATGTTATTGTAGGAGATTTAGATAGAGGAACAGAAACTAGCGATTTTCTAAGAAATAAGGTTAAAAATCCAGACATTCATTTAAAGTTAGATCCTAAAAATATCAATGATCAAATTTTGGTAATGGCTAGGAAAGAAGAATTAACTAAATTTGAAAGAAACAATGCTTGGGAATTAGTATAAAGACCTGAGGACACCATGAAAATAATAACTAAATGGGTTTTTCGAAATACAGTTGATGAGTCTGGAAATATTGATAGAAACAAAGCTAGGTTAGTTGCATAAGGATATTGTTAAGAAGAAGGAATAGGCTATGAGGAAACCATTGCACTTGTAGCTAGGTTATAAGCTATTAGAATTCTACTTTCATATGTTGCTCTTCTGAATTTCATGTTCTATCAAATGGATGTTAAATGTTCTTTTCTAAATAGATTTAAAATTTAAGGTGTTTTTGTTGAACAACCACCTGGACTTACTAATCCTCATTTTCCAAATGAAGTTTCTAAACAATCTAAAGCCTTGAATGGTTTAAAACAAGCTCCATGATCTTGGTATGAAAGACTTGGTAATTTTCTTATTTAAAAAGGTTTTATTAAATGGATTTCGGACCCAACTTTTTTTATCAAAAGGATTCCCAAAGATATTTTGATAGTACAAATCTATTTTGATGATATTATTTTCAGATCTTCTAAAAATTCTTTGTGTATTTATTTTTCAAAGAGTATGAAAAATTAATTTGAAATGAGTTTAATGGTAGAACTCAAATATTTTCTTGGATTTCAAGTTTTTCAAAATGAGAATGGTATTTTTTTAAATCAAAGTAAAAAACACAATGAATATTATAAAATGTTTTGGATTGGATAATAATAAGGAAAGTAAAACACCTATGATTACCACTTGTAAATTGGATGAAAATGAAACTGGGAATCAAGTGGATCAAACCATTTATAGTGGTATTATTTGGAGTTTACTTTATCTTAATACTAGTCGACCGAATATTATTTTTATTGTGTGTATGTGTGAATGATTTCAAGCTAATCCAAAAGATCACACTTGCTTTCATTTAAAAGGATTTTCAATCATTTTAAACAAACTTCTAATTTAGGATTATTTTATCCAAAAGGAAAATATTTTGATTTAAAAAGTTATTCAGATACTAACTTTGCTGGTTTCATGTTAGATAGGAAGAGTAAATCGGGAACATGTCACATTCTAGGTATGTTTTTAGTATCTTGGTGTAGTAAAAAGAAGAATTCAGTTGCATTGTCTACTGCTTAAGCAGAATATATTGCTACTGGTATTTTTTGTACACTAATTCTGTGGATGAAACACACTTTATTGGACTATGGATATCAATTTTGGCATGTATCTATAAACTGTGATAACACTATTGTGATCAATATTGCTAAGAATCCTATATCTCACTCTAGGATTAAACACATTGATGTAAGGCATAACTTTTTGAGAAATCATTATCAAAATTATGATATTAATCTTGAATTTATATTCATTGAACATCAATTAGCTGACATATTCACTATGCCTTTATGTTCTTAAAGGTTATGTTACATTAGACATGAGTTAGGAATGATAAAATGTTCATAAATCTCACCATTAGTAAAACCTCACTAATTGATAATCCCCACCATTAGTGAAACCTCACCGATTGAGAAACCTCACCATTAGTGAAACCTCACCATTAGTGAAACCGCATCGATAGATCAACCTCACTGATAGAGAAACCTCACCGATAGAGATACCTCACCGTTAGTGAAACCTCACCGATAGAGAAACCTCACCATTAGTAGAAACCTCACTGATAGATAAACCACGCTGATAGAGAAACCTCATCAATATATAAACCTCACCATTAGTAAAACCTCACCGATAGAGAAACCTCACCGTTAGAGAATTCTCACTGATAGGGAAACCTCACTGTTAGAGAGACCTCACTATTAGGATTCTCACTCGTAGTTTTCACCGATATGTTTTTCACTGTCTGGAATTTGTGTTTATTATGGAAACATTTATTATTTTTAATGTATTTATTTTTTTACATCTTGATTAATAATTGATAAAAATTAAGCCTAAGTCACATTTCAATCCCCCACGAACTCTCTACACTTCAAACCTTACTTCTCGAACTTCAACATTTCTTGGGAACCCTAAGTTCATTGATTTAGAAATGGAAAGATTAAAAAGAATGGTAGTTAAATATGGAGGTGATACACCGAGTGAAAGAAGGGAGAAAGAAGGATCAGATGGCAATGGCAGTGGAACAAGTAATAAGAAGAGTGCAGTGAACCCACACATACTGAATAGAAATACCGTAAACGAGAAAGAAATATCTGCATAATGGATCCAGCATAGAAACTCATTGATTGAAGGGATATTAGAGGAACAATGATGGCTCAAATGTTTTTCAAATAACCATGGTCCCTATTATTCTATGCTGGTAATGAATTATATGAGTTTGTTCATTTTGAGAAATCTGAAAGAGATAACATAATGTTATCAATAGTTAATGAAAAGGTAATATGTTTTTATTCCATTGAATGGGCTGAGTTCTTAAAAGTTCCACACGAGGGTGATTTTGGATATTTCTCAAAGTCAGTACCTCCCACTAGTGTCATTTTTTTGTATGAATTGTATTTGGAAGATCTCACTAGATATGGAACACTATGAAAAGTTGTATTACAGAAATAGATGGATAAAACCGATTTCTGTTCAAATTTATCCAGCACGTGTTAAGTCCACGAAGAGGGGATTTTTCAAACCTCAGATTCCAAGATATTTTCTTATTTTATCTAAAAAGTTATTGTGTCAAAGTAAATTTTTGTAGACTTTTGATGATCAAAGTAGAAGATATGATCAAGGAAAAATAAAAAAATGATCTATTCTTTGAAAAGCCAATTTCTTTTATGATCATGGTAAAATGTGTGGCTGAGTATCATGTTGAAATAGTGGTTGTAAGAGACAAATTTTTTATTAAAAAAAATATTTTGTAAGTATATGAAGATTGGATGGAACCCATGGAAAAGAGAATGGGTAAATGATGATGAGAAAGATTATGATAAATTTAACCCTATTGAGAATCCCAATCGACCAAGAGATAAGAGAGATAGAGGTCTTGGACTTGATGAGGAAGAACCTCAATACTGTGATGATGATGCTGAGGAGGATTACTCTATTGAAGATAAGGGGGTCCTAATTTGCCTTTAAGCCTAGTTGCGGAAAAGGTATCATATGGAAAGGAAAGTCCACTATGACCCTACCCAGAAAGGAAGCAGTTCTAGGAGAGATTGTTGAATAAATATCTGTAAATGGGGGAGACCTGCCTAGATTAGATCATAGGGAGACTACTGCAGATTATAGTAGTAGAGATGATGGGAATACCTGTTTGAGTCTTATTCCACTGATTTAGTGCTCTATTATGCATGTTGAGGAGGTTTTTGAAGTGGAAAAACTAGTACCTATTACTAACATACCCCATCTTGTGCCACCTGGCATGGATATAAATATGGTTGTAGATGAATCTACCGAAGGGGAAGAATCTCCACTTGAGGGAGAGAAACCTGTAAGGATAGGATCAGTTTATCTAACCTATGAAGTGGAATATTAGTCTGTGGATCTAGTATTTGTTGTATTGGGACTATACTATCTTGATTTTGATGACGAGACACCCATTAGAAAGAATCCTTTTTCTTATTAAATTTTCTCAGTGGAAGTTACTACTCAACCAGTAGTTCCTCATGCTCTGCACGAATACATTGTGATAAATGAGATCATGAGTCACAAAAATCTGAATTTAAAATCTGTTTTGTTGATGATATAAGTACGATGGAAATTTCTTTGGTATCTTCTATAGGAATTGTTATGTCAAGGGTTGTGACAGAAGTGATGGATGAAGTAAAAGAATGTAAAAATCAAGGTAAAAGTTTATCAGAGACTGTGGACTCTCTAAATAAATCGGTTGGTTCATTTGATACGATTTTTAGTGCCCAATCTCAAGTTGATACTGAGATGAACTACATTCGAGGTGTAGTAAAACCATTTGTTGATGTTTTTGTGAGCTTTAAACATAACATAGAAGAGGATGTCAGTACTGAAGATTTATTTATGAAGAAAATGATAAGAAATTTTACACAATCCTTTAGAAGAAATAGTATCTTATACTATAAAACCTCTTGGTACCTCCAGAGTTTTAGTTGATGTTGAAAAGTTTAGATTTGTGCTGAAAGAAGTATGTGGTCATGTGAATTCCAGTAGCTCATCTAGCTCTTAGGTGATATCTACCACAAGGGATATCAGAAAGATAGTTCAAGAATAGATGAGAGATTCTACTACTACCCAAAAGGAAATAAAAGACAATATTGATCTTTATTTTCAGAAGGTGTATACCAAGCATCAGCATAACAATCATTTCAAGCTTCTGTTAGAAAACTTCAAACTGCCCCCAGTCACTCATGCTTTTAGATATCAAGTTAGTAAGCTCGGGGAGTTGAATCCTACCTTGGAAAAGATTATGGAGAACAAGGAAGATTTTATCTCTGATATGGAGAGAGTAGGAGGAGTCATCATGTATTTTAGGATCATGTTTTTGCCCTTTCGTCATGTGGATAGTACACCTATTATTGTAACTCCAGTCCTGCCAGCCTCTATTCAGTATGCTTCCACACTTCTGTTGAATCCAACTCATGCTATTTGAAGTCATAATCTAATGATCTTACAAAGGAGTACCCATTATAAGCCTAGTAGTGTTTCAGTAGCTTAACTACCTTTGATCATCACTGGTGTTCCAAAGCCTTCACCTACGCCTACCAAGCCTGAATCCTCTTCAAATCCCAAAGGCAAATTCAAATTACATATTAGGGAGTTGGATTTATTAGTGGATAGGACATTTGATAAGTATCAATTGTATTCATTTTGTATCATTTCTGTATATCTATGTATTTTTTCATGAATAAATACTTACACGATCTCATTCTATTTTACTTTATGTTGTCACTCTGTTCATTTATTGTTTACTCCTTTTTTCTAAACACAAAGGGGGAGAAATAATGATATGGAGAAGTGTGGAAGAGAATAATATGAATAAGGATTGGGATAATGAGTCTCAGATACATAATGTGTCTTTTTTTATTATTCCACCTCTCATACATTTACCTTTTATACTATCTTCTATGTTTCATTTGAAATATTTCATTTATGGTTACAAGGATTGATATTTTGGAATCCTTTGAAAATATCATTGAACACACTGATAAGTGAGAAAAAATATATTTTATACTGATACATTAATGATTATTGTGGATTATAATGCCATACTTTGTGATTATCAAAAAGGGGGAGATTGTTGGACACACCTGTTTTGATAATCTCAATTATGCTTAGATATGCATTGATAATACCAAATAATGTCTATCTATATATATTAATTATACTTTACAATTATGAAATCATGCTGATGAGTTGATATGAATATCAAAATGATCATATCATATCATTGGAATATGTTAGTCAATGTTTATTTATGATTATAAATGTTTAACAATGATTAGTCTTGATACTAACTCAATCTGGAAATGAAATGCATAGAACAGATACTTTATAATAATTTGATTTTTAAAGCCACATATATAGACTAACTCGCTGATACAAGTTCACTGATACATGTCCACTAACATGAGCTACCGATAAAATGGAGCTACCGATAGTGGATGCTACAGATACAAAGAGTAACAACTACCGATACAAGGAACTACCTCTACACATGGAGCTACTGATACATGAGCTACTGCTACAAGTGTTACCATTACAAAGAGCTACCGACAGATGGAGAAACTAATACAAGGAACTACCACTACACAGAATCACTAATACATGAATATGTTTTTACAGAGATTAACAACTACCGATGCAAGACCTATCGTTACAAGTCCACTACTACAAGTTCCCTGATACAAAGAGCTATCGATGGAAACCAGTAATTGTTTCTCTAAACTCAATATCTATTTGTTTATTAGAAACTGTCATATTTGGTGATTTTAATGTAACTGATAATAATTAATGATGTTTTTTGTATGTAAGGAAACCGTACCTCATACCTACAGAAGTAATCACGCCTTATGTCAGAAATTTATTAACGACGTTTGTTGAATGTCAGGAAATCGTACTTCGTACCTGTAGAAGTAATAATGCGTTATTTCGAACCACCACATGAGCTATAAAAGGAATATCAAAGCTATGAATAGACAGTATGACATATAGAATGCACAAAGATATCTATATTGGAGGAAAAGGAATAAATACATGAGATCTTAATAGAAGGGTTTTAATGGATGTTGATGGACATTATTGTGCTACAAAACTACTGCAATCACAATCAAAACACTCATACCTAGATGTCAAGAAACAAAACCAAGATACTCTATTTTCTAGAAAAATTCCAGAGAAGGAATAAAAACAACATCTTCTCGATCGAAAAGGAGTCCAGAGATGCATTACCATCACATAGAGATTTCCAAACTCTTCTCAATCTTATTATCTCTATTGTGATTTGTTTATTTAAATTTTGAGAACTGTGTGTGCCTCTATTTATCATAAATACACACTATCTCCTAATCATAACTAGAAGATATCTAAAATCCTCACACAAAATTTCTATACCATATTGCATCCCACTGTGAATTGTTGTTGAGTTTTGAGGACCTGGATAGCCTATGTTCTATTGTTATTGTTTTTCCTACGTAGAACTGTGGTAGAGGTCTTAGTACCTGGATAGTCTAAGTATTGTTTTTTACCCTAATCCAGTGTGTGTATCAAAGTTTTATATAAACTATTTGAGAGGAAATAGTCTTAGATTGAGACTGAACCTCTTGGTTAAAACTTTTATGCATCTTATTTCAGTTTAATCTATCTTCTCTTTTCCACTACTAGTTACATTGAAATTCAAATCTGTGTTAGAGTAACTCTGACAGTTGAACTAGAAAGTGTTTGTAATTATTTATAGCTATTTTTTAAGTTTCAAAATCAAAATTAATCTTTAGATTAAGTTAACAAAAAATAATCAATCTTTGAGAAACTAATTTAACACTTACAATCTTTATAAATTCACTACAGTTTAACTTGTTTATTAAATTCGGGGTTTTTAATAGAAACTTTTTAATCAGAAAATTTTAATAGGAACTCAATTCACCCCCCTCTTGAGTATCCTCTCCAAACAACATAAAGTTATTTTAAAATTTAAAGTATTCTGCATTTTTCTAGGATATACTCAGCTTTTATTTTCTAAAACCAAATATCTTCTACCAGGATCATGGTGAAGGGAGTATTAGTGTTTGGGATATCTAGAATATATTTGGAGAACCAATCCAAAGATCCTTTAATGATGAGTTCTTACATCTATAAATTACATGGGAATATCAACTATCGACATCCAAATTTACACTATACTTATTATATATTGTTTTCACCATTTTAGTTTCATATCTCAACTTATGGACTAGCATTTGGTTTGAGGTATGGATAAATTACTTCCACATTAAGAATGGTTATTGGATTTATTTCAAGAATAAAATTACGTTCCCCAAGGTTGAAAAGTGAAGAATTCATATTACCTAATTTCATCAACTAGAGAGAGGATATTATGTGGTTTGGAGATATGAAATCATTCATGACTTCCCACATGAGACATGGCTATTATATTTTTTAGACATGTGGATAAGTGAATATATGTTACCATTGAATACTGATCACAATGATGTTTGGAAATACCTTTACATTAAGGATTCCAATATTGAATAAGGATAGAACATGGGTTTTGAAATTCCCATACATAAAATAATATTTTTTTTCTAATACACCATTATTAGGGTAAACCTATTTTACATAGTTTAGGGCCATTGCAAATCCTATGGGGATGGCTGGCGAGTGATTTTAATTTCTATGTAATGATCAACATGATAGAGGTCCCATGATTTATATTCCAATAATATATTCATGTCGTATCTAGCATCAATACATTATCAATAATGTATAAGATTTTTTTAAAATCTTTATCCTATACTCAGAATATAAAATTTTCCTATATGGTGTTCCTTGTACATGAGACATTATCAATGATAGTGAAAATGGCTATGGAATGAGGTCTTCAAGGATTGTCATGTGAGAATTATGATTGGTTTCTTGTCTTAATTTCTACTTAATATTTGAATCATATATCATATAATAATTGTACATTTATTTTAATGAAAAATATAATAAACGAGTTATTCTATTTACAATTGTCTCTATGGATAAACACTCTATGGTGGTGAGGATATAGAGGAGTGTGATGTATTAGAGGAATACTCAAGTCACCATTAATTTTTCTTCACTAATGGACGTTTTTAGATTTATTCAAGGATATTTTTTTATCTTGAAATAATATTTACAACAAGATTCATCATTTTCACAACCATTTTTTCATAGATAAAGTAAAGATTAAATCTATAAAGGTCCACTTGAAATGAATAAATATGGATATGAATGAGTCGTTAGATCTTCCACATTCACATCTTTGTCTGGAAACTGATTTCTAAGGATAAAAAATAGAAGCTACATTAAGGTAGTGAAATATATTGAATAAGGTGGTGCCCCGACCAAGATTTGTACGATGAGAAAATAATTAAAACAAATGCTCTAAATTCCACCATGGGGAAATAGAATGGTCTTGTCAACAACCCTTTATAGGATTGGTATCAATTGGACATTCATTTTTATAATAGAAGAATATATATTTCTCGTACCCTAGAAATATGTTAAATCTTATAGGATGGAATTTAGATTCCACAAATCAGGAACAAAAGGTTTGTAATGGATTTAAGCTTTGATGGAAATATTTTTATGGTGGGAGAAATATATTCATTATTAAGACATGCTTATCCTGGCCACATCAGAATGGGTCCCCATCATGATGGGAGTAAAATATATAGTAAATAAACGAACCATTTATGGGATATTTGATAAATACTAGAATGAATAATGGAATGGCCTTGTCCATCCTGATGATGTATGTTCCTATATAAAACTATCCATCATCAAATAACCAATTATGATAGCCCAAATATTATATCATTGCAGAGATTAAATGTGAAACCCAGGATATAATTTTTTTTTAAATACACCACTATAATATCGATAATACAATATTGATAGAAATCTTTTTTTATGTGTGGGGGGGGGGGGTTGGGATAGAAATATATGCGTACAGTTCTAAGGAATGATCCCTATCATATAAACACCACCTCACATATATGTTATTATGAGGGATCATCCCAACCAACCAACCATGTTTGAAAAGTAGTGAGAAACAAATTCTCTATCCTTATGTATCCTCTCTCAGAAGATTGTTTAGTCATTTGATTAACTTCTGATCATATAGAAACATTCATATTTTAATATCCGAGATACACTTTTTATGTTCAATGATTTGAGGATATCTCCCCTCCTGATGCTATGTAAAAAATATCATGATCACAAATAAGGATATCTTAGGTGACTCACAAGACAATAGTGTCGATGAGGATGTGCGTTCATTTTGGGGAAAAGTGGCAACTCGGCATGCACATGTAGTGGAAGTATCCTCAACATTGATGACATCACCCACCTCAACTAATATAAGGGAGGATGGATCATGTACAATGTGGAATCATAAAAATGAGGATATACCACTCCTTGTAAAATTAGTTTTTCATAAAATAACTCAACATGATCTATGATTCTGTAGCCATGATATTTAATCTCTTGGTGTCCATGAGAATAATATCCTAGATAAATATAAAGGAATATAATATGGAATATTTATTTCCTAAATAGTTACATCAAAAATCACACGGTTACCTATCCAATATATAAGTCCCTTCCCAAACCAATATTAAAATGGTTACCATTGGAAACAATTTCAGCATTGGGCTTATCCGGACTATACTAGAAGATGAGACATTCCTTGTAGCTCCTATATATGAATCTATTAAAAAAATTTATAGTCAAGCTACTATAAGAGAGTGGATACTTATCGAAGTAGATATTAAGGTGGTCTAACTGATTTGGGAGATTCTTCTTGTGGATGTTAACAAATCAATATATAAATTTGAGTTTCCCCATGTCTCTTTATCGATGTTGTATTTTTCATTGAATTATTACATCTCACATCAATAAACATATCACAAAAACATCTATTATAACAATATTTATATGTTTTTATTACAATCTACTTCTTAAGATTGTTTTTTTGTAGATTATATTTTTGTTTTTGAGAGAGACTCTAAAAAAGATCTAGGTGCCCTCATTTTAAATTAGTCTTTGAATCTGTGTTATTTTTATAGCATATTTGAATAATGTTTTGACACAACAAATGATGATTTTATTATGAACCTGTATCAATTTTGTGATTAAATGTTTAATCTACATTTTAATTCTTTAAATATTATAGTTTTCATTTTATATTTTAATATATTAATTGACCCTGATATTGAGAAGGTGAACCAAAAGGGTGTCTACAAAATGTGGAAGTTAGTTCAAACTCTACCAACATCAAAGTGGGATTTCATCAATGTAAATCACATAATGAGGAATTAGTGCTAGAGTGGTCTAACACTAGTAATTATTTGATTTAGCACATAAAACACCTCACCTAGGATTGTGATGCGGAAAAGGGGTGACTAGATTCCACCACAAAATCTATAATACTCATAGGAATAATGGATTATAGTAACTGATGCGGTGGTTATCATTCATCTCATTAAAGATTTCAAAACATCTTGACTAGATTACATCTATCATGTCACCCCTGAGGTGACTCTATCCATTTAAAAACACCAATAAATGATGGATTTATATTTATAATAATATTTTTTATTGAGGAGAGTCTCAAATCTATGGATTCTCATCTTACCCAATATTTTATTGCATTGAATTATAATTAATTTTGTGCCCAATTAATTTTGATTTTCTAATTTATCTTTATTCACTAAATATAATTTCACAATAACACATGAAGCCCTAATATTTAGAATTAGTACTACATGGATACAAATAACAGTGAACCTGACAGAAAAAATTCAACCACAATTTTGAAGAATTTGAGTCAAAAAAAATAGCCTCTATGGTGAGGCTTGTGGATGGATATTAGAACTTGTATCACCACTGTAACACTAGATTTGGACATTTGGATGAATAATATCTTCATTGAAATGGATTACAACTGGGTATTAGCTCAAATACCATCACTTTTACTCTACACCTATTATATCTAGGTGAATGGACTTTGTAATTATTTTGAAAATTAAAAACAATAAATTTAGAATAAGGTTTATGATGTTGAAGGCGGTTCTATTTTCCAAAAGTTATTAACTAATGAATTTGACATAGATTGTCTAGACTGATATGACATAGATAAGAGAATAAGAAAACACTCTATATTTTTCCAATTCCAATGATCATTTTCATAATATCCTACAATTTCAAGGTACTTATATTAGGCCCCAAAAACATTATTTCCTTCTTCTATTTCCTTATTTTTTCACAATTATTCTTATGCAGGGAAGATTAGAAGGTAGACATGTGTATTTTTCACAGGCCACATTTATGAGTTTTAATGACAACATGTTTTCTCCCTTTTAAAATATAAATTTTATTTTTTTTCTTAAATAATACAAGAACATGTTTGTAGAGTAGATACATGAATTTTTCCATTATCACCCTTTGAGGGTTTGCCTCTTGGCTAACATTGTGTGTCTCTCCATGAAATTTTTGATGTCATTCAATTCAAAAAAATATATAGTTTATATTTAAAATTGAATATATTTAGAAAATATTTTAAGATCATATAGATTCCAACCATATTATTTTGGATAGTCTATGTAGCTAGAGCAAGGCCAAACCAAATGTGAATGATAGACCCATGTGTAATGTAAAATATACTTCAAAATGGGGGAATTTAGTTTGTGGTCATGTTTCATGGACCATTTTTCCATGAAGTGAATTTCCATACAAAAAGTTCCATTTATATTATAAGAATGTGAAGAGTATCCAAGATCAAAGATTTTGGATTTCTAAAAGGTGTAAATCAATAGACAATGTATAGGTCCCCATCAGAGAAGAACACTAATATATGAATTTCATGAATAATAGGATATCATAATTTATATTTAAACGTGGGTAAGATGTGAAATTATGTAACATCGATGGTGTTCAAATACGTATGATTAGTTGTGTTGTGAAACAATATTTATCATAATATATGAATAACTAAATCAATCATCAATTCCTAGTAGGTAATTTAAATATAAATCCATACTTATTATAAATAATTGTATGAAATGGAATAATTAGATGATTATATCAAATTTATTGTATTCTAAGTTTATTTTTTGTCGTAAGGAATTGTATTGGTGATTCCTTTATCCATGATATAATGCAGGCTTAAAAAGAAATAGATACTCAATAAGGGTTAGAGAAACATATATGTAACATCACCATGTATTTAACATGTTCATCACAATAAGTGACATGATATGTTATTATTGATTATGTGATCAAATAAATTGGTGGATGACATGTTGTGAAGAATCGGTCTTGTCATAAATGAAAATATAAGTGTGTAACAAATTAAACCCACTTGATAAGGTCAAGGATGATTCTCTATAAATATTTCTGACATTATTGTGGTGTAATGATCATATATTAAATATTTATATGTTTAGGAAGTGGTCCATAAAATAATTATTTATTTTTAAAATTTTCTTTAATTTTATCCAATGCTTCAAAAAATGTAATCTATGTGATTAGTGTCTTGCATTTTCTAAGGATTCCTTTTATGTGAATTCAAAAGAAAATTTTTTTCTATAATTCACTAGTAGATTTGGGTATTAATAATTTTCCATCATAGGAAATAGTTTAGCGGTCTTCAACATTGATAAAAGTGAATATGGATTTAGCATCCGGGTTAATAGATTAAAAGAATGAGCAGAAGTGTTATAGAACATGAAAATTAAGATTCTTGGACTAAGGAGTCTCTTCCACCATATTTAATAGAGCATAATGATGTTGTAAATAATGACCCTAAGTTTGTATACTAATATTAAGGTAATATTATAGATGTTCAAGGTATGGATATATAAGATATTTGAATGAAGGGTTCTAAAATGATGCTACTAAGGAATCTGGTGATTATAGGGCCTTTTTATACAGATTAAGATGCCTAGTATTGGTATGGAAAATTGTGTGCCCATATTCAAGATCCTAACCGAGGAACAAAAACATAGACAAAAATTTGTCTCCATTAATGTTAATCACAACCATTAACTATATCCAAGAAATGTTTGTATTGATCAAAGACACATAAGTTATGGATTTTGACTTATGGATAATTCATGTTCATAAAAGATAATTGAGGCATCTCAAACCTCAATTGGCCATGGTTAGTTTGTTTTAATCGTATGTAATGATGATATAATAAATTATGGTTTGATTCACCTATCATCTTGATACCTAGACATGGATGTCATGTAGAGTGATTTCATGTGACTTGGAATGGGTGATGTTCAATTTAAAGGAACGTGACAATGACTTACCCCCACACAATTTAACATCATTTGGTAG
Organism: Viscum album; assembly: GCA_963277665.1. Lineage (NCBI taxonomy): Eukaryota > Viridiplantae > Streptophyta > Magnoliopsida > Santalales > Viscaceae > Viscum > Viscum album. The sequence continues at coordinate 1,096,580,918 of OY728145.1, read as the reverse complement.
GGACATTCATATAAGGGATCTTATACATGAAAAATTAATAAATAATTTAAAACAACCTCACATTGGTGGTGGGAACATAAGGGATGAACAATTCGACATTGAAAACCAAAAGGACCTAATAGTCATTCCCAAGCAAATGCATATGGGTACAATATACTATGAATATGGGGGCAAAAATAGTTGGAGATTTTGTGGGTAAAAAAGGTTAATTTTTAACTTGAGTGGGATCATGTTTTCAGGATATTATATATTAATTTATCTCTCATTCAGAGTGTTTTAGTTGTATGATAGATGAAACATTATATAGATAATGTTCATGATGGACGGTACCAAATATCATGAATTTTAAATTCATTTGATAAGGATCTAGGTGTACTGCCTTTGAATATATTGCATCCCAAACATGAAAGAAATTGTAACACTCCATGAACTCTAAACTCTCATGAGTCATGATATGTGTGAAGATACGTTGTAACCATGAGATCATATAGACTACATGTCAGTGTAAAGAATAGTGAATATTTAGAATTTTTTATCATAATGTGTGCTAGAAACAATCCATACTGATATAATTATCTTATAGGGAGAGAATTATAAACTTAATAAATATATGTAACAACACCAAGTATATAAGGATCATGAATAACATTGTATACTTCAAAAGAATTAAATAGTTCCTGATTAATTCTGGATACATATCTATATAGATCAATAACATATTCATGGAAAAATGATAATTTTGGTATACTTAGGTCAATTGATATTTGATCATACACCAAAGGATCCTAAAAAGATCTGACTCATAGGATTGAGAGGGAAATTTATGTATTTTATAACATAAAAAACATCTTAACACCATAGGGAGTAAATTAATTTTGAAAATATTATTTGTAGTATTTATATTTTGATTGGTAAAATGGAAAGGATCCTAAATACCACTATTTATGCTTCCAGAGTGGTAAATCGCACAAAAAATTTCATACAACTGCCCGAGATGGATTTACCTCATATGAAAGGGTTGGTAAAAATAATAGAAATCTCATGAGTGTAGTTCTATAATAAAGATAAACTATTTCCAAAAATTCATGAAGAAATATGGTGTATGGGGTAATATTTAATATTTTTGGATGCCCCTAAGATCATGTATCGTAGAATTAGAACATGTCTCATGGTGGTATGAATCAATAAAAATGTAGGTCTTGAATAGTACCCAATATCGAAAAAATATTCTATACGGTTATATGAATGTTCTATCATAGGCTAGGTAAATTGTGATGTATGGATCAACTATCATAATCATTTCCATTCAATCATCTAGAAATGGAGAAAAAACCCATTTGTAGAGTAAAATCTTATATAGATAATTATAATTTAATCATGGGTTTATAAATGAAAAATTCATGCTAAAGTCACATACACAGATCAAGATATTATAGAATATTTGATTTTTTAAAAGAAATTTCATAAATAAATCAGTTCTATGTGCCTCTAAACTAACATAGTATATACATATAGAATTTCATTTTTTAACTGCTTCACATGATTCATGTGATCTGACTTCATCTTATATTATATTTAAATTAAGGTGAAAAATTTTTGTTTTACCATGCTTTTGTTACATCGATGAAATGACATATTACAAAAGGGTAACAAAACAAAAAGGTTAAGGAGCATTTTCATTGTCAAAATCATGAATGTGCCAGAGATAATAAATCCAATCATGATTATGTTTTTTTAAATATTAAGAGTAAGGACATACACAGTAATTTAGGATTAAAATAAGTTCATTAATCTCTATATTACTTAGGTGAAGTAAAATTTTTAATCAATTTATCCCTTTTTTAATTTTCATATAGGCCTCCTAAAAGGTTTTTATGAATCACTATCTGTCATGTGAGGATATGAATTCATTCATGAGTACTTATCATATAGTGAATCCCCAACAATGATCAGTCTCACATATATATTTTATTTTTTTATTATTGAATTTTTTATCTTCACTTAGGATATGAGATCATGGAATCATTATATATGTAGGAGTAACAAAAATTGGCTACACATATTCCATAATGATAATTTATCTATATAGATATAGCCCATACGTATAGAAAATGGATTTTGTTTAATTAATGTTTATACAAGGATAATAGTTTCTAGTATCCTTATGTATAGTGTGGGTAGAGGAATCAAGAAGAAAATTCTGAATGGTCTTGCATTGTTCGTTTTCATATGATGTGGAATAAAATTATTTCCCACCTCAATATCATGTCATTCTAATGATGTGATATTTTCATAAAATCCAGAGTGATAAATGGTTGGAGCGAGTATTTTTTTATTCTTTTGGTTGGACATAAGATATGATATCCATGTGACACTATATATTATATCATGGATAGGAATTGATACAAACATAGTTAATAAATTATCCCATTGTAACAGGCTACTGGGAAAAACCTGAAATGGATATAGAATATTTTAACACTAATGGGGTATTTTTTCCACTCATTTTTTAGTATAGGTTCATAAAAATAAATTCATTGGAATATATTTTGTATATCTGAATCATAAAATAGGGGATAAGGAAATTTTCATTGATATAATTTGTGGTTGGTTTAATAATATGAAATCTAGGTGTTAATATGTGTCCTGTGAGGATAGGAATCATGCCACACTAGTTCCTAGATATCTCGGCCTGGATTTATCTCATATTTAATAAAAGGGGGGACTTTTCATATTATTGATCATAGGTAATGAATCATTATGGATCATAAAATGATATTACTTATGCAAATGGAGGGGTTATTTTTGAAATCAGTGGATTGGAATAGGATAAGGGATCCCAACATAACTATAATAATTGCAGATAGGAATCAATCCACAAATTTTTATTTAAAAAAATTCACCCATACAAATTTATATAGTGTGGAGGAGAATGGTTTATTTTAGGTCTGAATTTAATATTGGCTATTTATAGTACATAATGATATCTCTATATATGTGTGGACTAGAATCAAGACACATGTAGTTCTTTAAAAGATTAATCTCTAAATTGATGAATATCTTTCATAGTGTAATGGAATTTTTCATTCCCATAAATGAACAAGTTATGTGTTGAGAACCCTTACACAAATTTAGATCGTATATAGAAAGATTAGTCCATTTATTTTCTCGTTTTAGTTTAGAATCATGAATGATATAATTACTCAACTATTGTACACATCATGCATTAAGTATGATATGTCATATTATATTCATGTCATGTTACATTTATTTGAGTGAGAAAAAAATTTAAGGTAATGCACTATGTGTAATTACTATGTTAATTAACGTCTTGCATCAGAAATTTTTTGACACTACATAAATTCATGAAAATTATATCATGAAGGATAATTCACTAGTATGGTTATTAATGTAATCCCCATCCATCTTACTAGTGGGAATAATCCTCATTGGATTATTACTTGTGTATAAATCAAGGTCCCACCTAGACTGGTTCGGGCATTGGATGGGTCTTTACTGGTATCATCTTGGTTTAGAATTCCAAAACAAACTCTTCATAAAGGAATGACTGGGGGAATATATTCTTAATTAATTCTCTCACAATCCAATATTCATAGACTCCATGTTTTTCAATGTGTACAACATCATTTAATTAAACTTCTCTAACTCTTCAAGATACTTCTAGGATTGTTATCCTTATGAGAGCTAACTATAGAACCAATATAGTAAGGGAAGTTGAAAATTGGTTTGACACACCACAAATATTTTATAGATAAGTGAGTCTGAGTTTTCTAATGCCATGGTGGGATTAGGGTTGAGGTAAACCCCAAAAGTTCCCATAAGATTTTAGAGAACATATTTCTTATCTTTTTCAACCTTTGTCACAACGGTATTTTGTAGAGTGTTATTGAAGGTCTATATATATGTTTTCTATTATGAATAATTGTGGGATGAGTGGTGAGACTCAATATTGTACTACTGATACAAGCTCTTCAATTCATAAGAAGTGAAATGGGTGTCATTTTACATCAATATTGTGTGGTGGATACCAAATATAGTGATGATTTTAGTTTTCACAATGCTTATGATTTTATTTTCCCCAACATCCTTGAGTGATATATCCTCAAACCATTTAAATTTGAATTGGTGGTAGTAAGGATATACTTGACATTTATTATTATTTAATTGTAATATGGGCCACAATGCGCCTTACCAATATTTAAAATTAAAAATAATATTGATTAGAAAGAAATAGTTCTCAGGTTTTATAGATGCTATTGGAATGTTTTGGGAAAACATGGATCATATTAGTAGAATACATAAAATTTTAATGGGAGTTGGATAGAAAAAATAAAAATCACTTAAATTGATAGAATTTCTTATCTACTAAATAATTAGTACCATAATAGAATTCGTGAAATTACAACATGGTAGTGGAGGATTCTCCTCATTCTACACATCTAAGGAGGACTCCATTGAAACATGTCCATTACATGAGCTTCAGTTAATTTGGATTATAAAAAAGGATGAATTTTTCTACCAAAAATTCTACATGAAATTTCTTAGCCAGGTATTATGTAAGGATCACACGTTAGATATTTAATATTATAGGGTTTATCTGTCTAGATGTGTCATTAACAAGTAGTGACATGATATCTCTATGCTCTAATGTAGTGCCCATTTCTTTGAATCCCCTATTTCATAGTCAATAATAATGGACCGCCCTATAGTGTGTGATACAGAAAAGTGTATCATCTTTATTAGAGTCGGTCAATGACATTGATGTATAATCTAATGTATTAACAAGAAATTTTATTAGTGAGGAATGACAATTATCATTTCATTAATTCATAATTACACAATCAGTCCCATTATGAAACTGAAGATAGTTGAAACACATCCTTCTTAATAAAAAATTCACCATTAATCTACATAATCCCCACATTAAAATCTCCCTCTAAATTCAATTAGGATACCTCTAGTTGAATAAATCACTCCAAGCCCATGATGAGATTTTGATACTCTACCTCATTGATAGTGAAACCAATATAAATCGTGAAAGGGTTGGATAACACAATATTTTATGGGGATATAAAGAAAACCCCCTTCACAACATAATAGAGATTTAAGTTTTCTATAATTTTATAGGTAATCCTTTTAGACACTCGGTCTATGTGTATCTTCATTATCCATGGAGTGTAATAGATAATAGACACCTATTTATTTAAGAGAACATTTTTAATGATTGGAATCCTTGGTGGGGTGTGTTGTGATAAAATATTGTTTCAACTTCCCCTATTTTTTATTTTTTTACATAAATTATTTATTGAATAACTATATAATAAACTGCCATATTTCTAGACATTCTGTCGATATTGGATTGTTTAAGATGTACATGACCCTATAAATTCATAAGACCGAGTAGAACTCATGGTGGAACTTGTAATTACTCAACATTTGTAAATTGAATATCAATTATAGTTGGTTTTTCTTGATTTCATAATATCAGGTTTTGGGTTAAATAATTTTTTTGCTTTTCTAGTAGAAATGGTTTTTTTCTTGTATCATTTTTCTGTGTGATCAAGTCTCTAAGGTACAACTCTATGTAGGCTATATATAGAATGATCATAGTCTCTTATACCACGAACATCATGGCTGGTGGGTGTAGAAAATATAAAATTAAATTTCTTAAGATTTCGTGATAGTTTTTATCCCATTAGTAATTAAGTCAACTCTTCATGAACCTTGTGACAATAATTCATTTTCTATCCAGGTTGAATATGAAATTTTTGTTGTAGGCATGGTATCCATGAATATATGGCTTAAATTTTAGTTTTTATGGGGTGTAATTTCATTTATTGTGCTCATATTTTCATGATATATTTCAAAACTCTAACAAAATTCTAGAAAACATAGGAATTCCCTAAACGTCACGATGAATTCACACATTAGGGTGTTCGTGTTCAAATTTTCTTAATATAGATTGTTTGAAAATATTTTATGACTGAATTTATGATCATGGAATTTCTTATATTTAACTACTAGGTCATTAATATATAAATACTTGATCTTTCCCATAACATGCATGAAAATGAAATACAGAGCGCATTGGTATATGGTTTCATCATTCGTTAAAAAAATTGCTTAACATAAAAGAAAAATATCACATGGGTAAAATGAGTATGGATAATTTTTCATCCTTAAGAAGTATCATAATTTTAATATATGTTGATTAATTATAACACTAGAAAATGTAAAAGGAAACCATGTTTTATAGCTAACGTTGTATGCAACATCGAGCTAAAAAAATCCAAAAAATTATTATTTAAATGTGACCATTATAACATACACGATAAATTAGTGGAAATGAATAGTATTAACTGAATTATGAAATATATAATTTTACTCCTTTTTTTTATGTATTAATTAATTCTTTATTAATAAGAACTTTGTTTTCAGTAAACACATTCTATTTTAAAAAAAATGTGTTTTCATATATAATGTGTTTTTTTATCATTTTATGAGTTATTATTATATTTATTTTTGGGATTAGAAAATTTATAAGTTAATATGGAATTATTTTTTAAATTATCAAATCAAAAATAATCAATGGTAAAATTTTTATAATTTTCTGAAAAATTTTAATTTTTTTTAGTAGTTAGAAAAATAGAGTATATATATAAATATAATGTGGTATCTTTTGTTATATCATCAGTAAATAATTTTGAAACAAAAATTTATTAGGCTTATGTAATGAATCATGTATAATATTATAATACAAGTATTATGAAAAATAATTCCAAACATGAAAATTATAATTTATTTGATGATGAATATTAAAATCACTTACAATGTTGGCGCAATGTTTGTACAACATTAGATAACACAAATTTAATGTTTTATAGATAATAATTGAGAGGTTAGAAGTCCTCTAATGTATTTTGTTAAATTTAATCTTTAAATGATGTTGTGGACTAATAATTTATAATTTTTTAGTTATATAACATTAATCTTATCCAGACGATTATGCAATGCTTGCACATGGATATAAAATTCAAATTTACAAATTAATGAAGTTTTATTGAAAAGGATATGACTAAATATATATAATGAATGAATATAAAATATTTTATTGTGCCTAATTAATTTTTTTTATTTTGATTTGTTTTAATTTTTTATATGAAATAATGACAATCTATTCTTGTTTATCATCGACATGGTCTTTTTGGAAGAATAAGAAAAATAATAAAATGATTTTAAAAACTCTATAATTAAAATAATAAGAACTATAAAATTATGAAAATATCTAACAAAATTTTATTGGATGAGTATATACTGATCATATCTATCCATTGGTCTAATTTACAATCTTTTGGGACCACATGGATGATATTATAATAATTATATTAGTTTACTTAATTTCAAGTCAAACTTGAAACACTATTTTTTTAATATTTTTAATATTTTTAACATGTCATTGTCCATATTATATGATTGAATATTGATATCCATTTTAAATAAAAATTATTTATTTAAAACGTGTTAATTAATTTCAAAATCTGTTGAATAAATGATTAATTTAAATTATTTCACAACGATGATGTATTAATCATTCAATTAATGAAACTAAAATAAAATAATTAATATTAAAAATATTACAAGTAATATAATATGAATTAATTAATATAATTCATGATCTTTTAGAAATAATATGACATGTTTTTAATGTATTAAAAATTTTGGTTCTGATGCATATTGTTATCACAGTTTTCAAAATGTTAATGTAATGAATATTAAAAAAATTGACAATAATAATCTGGTATGGATATAATATTTTTTTAAATTATTTAAAAATAATTATAATATAATATAATAATAAATTGGTTAATTTATAGTCTAAAATATCATCCCCAATTAATATATAACAAATTTGGATATTTTTAGATCTAGAATAATCTTACTATATTTTAATCCTTTGAGAAATTCCAAAAGTGCCCATCACTTTAATTATATTATGACACCACCTATTAAACAAATTTAAACCCATATTATCCATATATATTGAAAAATATATACCCTTTTATATTCCTAACAACCATATCCATGTTTTTTGGGTTCTTTCCCCTCCAAAATAAAAACCATATTCCCTTAATAGGAGATATAAATAAAGTCTACCGAAGAAGAGCCAATCATCATTTCCAGCTCACTAAAGAATATTTCTTCCTATACATCCTATTAAGGTGTTGTTTATATATAAAATTAATAACTCTAATATCATATATATATATATATATATATATATAAACATTTTATAATAATTATGATGATTCTATATTCTATCTTTTCTCCATCATATAAAAAACAAAATCATTGGGTGTGAATACCAACAACATATTCTATCCACCCAAAAGCATAATTCATTTTACATCACCACATTATATAGACGAGTAAAAATAAGTAAATTATGAATAGATATTATATATATGAAAAAATAATGATTCTAAAAACGATAAAAAATATTAAATTTATTTAGTTCGTCATTAATGCATTAGTATCGCTGCCATCTTGAAGAATAGTGTAATTCACTTTTCATTATTTATCATTATAATCATTGGGTGTGAATACCAACAACATATTCTATCCACCCAAAAGCATAATTCATTTTACATCACCACATTATATAGACGAGTAAAAATAAGTAAATTATGAATAGATATTATATATATGAAAAAATAATGATTCTAAAAACGATAAAAAATATTAAATTTATTTAGTTCGTCATTAATGCATTAGTATCGCTGCCATCTTGAAGAATAGTGTAATTCACTTTTCATTATTTATCATTATAGGTGAATATATTTATCTATATATTAAATATATATTATATTTACCCTATAAATATAATTCAATGGATAATATAACTATGATAATAGTATACACAACCAAACTACTTAATCAAAAAATACATGTACAATAAAGAAGTTACCACCCAAAATAGTGATTTTCACAATGGATTGGTTATAATAAGGTTAAATTATTTTTTATTAAATCATATATGATATGATATATATGAGTATGGTTCTTATAAATATTTATAATATACATGTATTTATTGTAAAAGATGTTCAAACATGTAAATAATGAAATCAACCCCGAGGTGAGGGACTTCATCTGAATTTTATTTCATTGAGGTATATTTTTTCATTTTTCAGCAATATGATTTTATGTTTTGTATATAACCCCAAATATTCATGATATATCATTAATTTATTTATTATAGTTATAATATTTTTTTATTTTTTTATTTCATGTAGAAAATGATTCAACTGATTACGATGATTTTTAGCCTTCCCATCTCACTTTTACATATGTGAGATATATACTATATTCACACCTTATATTCTTTTGGGTTGTATATATGATGAAAATTTGATATATTATATCATGAATCTATTTTACATGAGTTTATTTAAAAATTTAATTCAATTTTTTTATTTCATGGGTCGTACAATTCAAATGAACCCCAAGTGATAAGAGTTTATTCCAAAATGTCATCATTATCCATGATTGTTTATTTTTATGTCTAGGTATGTAAATGATTCTTTTAAATGAATTTGTTTTTGTAAAACTGTTATAAAACCTTTTATACTATTATACAACTTATATTTAATTTTTAATTTACCAACATACAACGTTAAGAAGTAATTGAAAAGTAATCTCTGAGTAATTTTTCAACAAGGAAGTTGATGTCATTCCTTACAATAGTGAGAAATTTTTTTTAACTTATATGTGAGGAATGAAATTTCATTATATCAATAATAAATAAATTATTATGACGAATTTAAATTATTATAAGTTTATTTTAAAAAGAAATTATTTCCCTATTTATTTTCTTATTTTTTGATTTAATGAATTATTTTGAAAGTAAAAAAGGGTATTTTCATCAAAAAATATTCCATTAATCTCTTTAATTGATTTCTTATATGTTATAATCTATTGCTAAATATTATGTAGACTATTTACTCTAATTATTTAATTTATCGTCTTTATTTTTAGGTTTTATAATCATTTTAATTGAGAAATTATTTAGATTTTGAATAACTAGATCTTTTAATATAGATAGCTATTAATTTTGATAAGGAATTATTCATTTTAATTTATTATTTATCCATATGATTAATTAATTAGTCATAGTAAGTGATTGGAGAATCCCATTATATCCCTAAGAATCATTGGTGTCCTTCATGATACTATCTAGACATATTTTTCGGCTGAGTTCCTACCCATATAATAGAGGTCTTTCTATGGAAACTAAACGGTATAATATGACTTGTCCAAGGCCACGACATTATGTTTCAGATGTAAGAAATTATGCATTACATCATTAGAAATTTAGTTACTAATATTCCATGTTATTATCTTATACTTATTACTAATGAGGTTAATTTTCATACAAATGTGATTATTTCCATGGAATTACATTATCATCATTTATTAAAAACATATTATGCTCAATTTATGGATTGTATGGCCAATATTTTGTTAATATATCATTAAATATTTAACATTAATTATTTTTTAATATCTTATTTTATAACCATACCCATAATGATAATATAATGTCACCATATTTTTTATTTTTTAGTATCTATGGGATACGATGAAGTGTTTTTTATTGATATGCAAGGATATACTAAGGGGAATAATGGATATCTCAATGAAAATTCATGGTAAATTTTATGATTCTAAATGTAATTTTAATTTCATATATGAATAATTTTTAACAAGACTAATAAACACTTTGTTCCTTTGAGATTAGATTGCTGGTATCTTGTGATAATGTAATAAATTGTCCTACAACTCAATGTTAAAGGAGCTGGTTTCATTACAATTGGTATATGAAGAGATTTTTTTGCAACTATGGTAATTAGATTTCTGAAACCATCGATTAGGGAATATAACACTTTGACTAAAATTTTTCATAACTTTATGAATAGGATAACTTTATATAGATTTTTGAATGACCACGGATAAACTAGGTTAAAAAATGGAATCATAGATAATGAAGTAGGGTTCCTAATTTTGAGATCATTAAACTAATATATCAGGATTATGTGATAGATCAATTTAATTATTATAGCCTGATGAAGACTGATTACCTTTTTTTAGTCACATGATGGAATCAGAAGGAATTGGGTTAATAATGTTTGTCAAATAAAATGTGTTTATGACCTACCAAATGGGATGATCACTGTTCTAAATTATATTTTGATTATGCCTAATTTTTTATAATTATATATGATTAAAAAAATACACCATAACAATTTATCAGATTCAAAAAAAATAGAGAAGGACGGGGACCCCAAAGATCTAGGATAGTGGTAACCATGTAGGGGAGAATGATTTAGTATTTTCATTTAAAAAAATAAAACAATGACAAAAATGGGAGTCTCTCATAAATACATGATAATATATTTTTTAAAATTGGACACAAAGGATGTAATTACCAAGAAAAAATGAAATCACTGGTTAATGTAAAAGATAAGATCAAAGATCTCCCTAAAATATTTTTAATCAATAAATATAATAACTATGTAAAGTATGAGAAATAAAAAAATTCAATTTTATAGAGGGAATGATCTGGAAGATAATTAGAAAGATTTTATGAGTAACGGTTATATTTTTATGATGATGAGTCAAATATTGACATATGAATAGAGGATATATTAATTTTCCTATGTTTGGATTATAAAGATGATTATTAATTTCACACATGCTTAAAAATGATTGCAAATTCCAAGGGAAACATACGTTACACTTAGTTAATTAACAAGGATTCAATAAAATATCTCAAATCAATAAGAGTGTCCCAATGTAGGAAATAATTCCCCCCAAATGGGTGTGATGAGTCAGACCTCCCATCCTCTCAACCAATGTATGTTATTAAGTATTGTAGGTCCAAACCTAACAAATGCCCGCCTTTGGAAAGAATGTCCCTTTGGATAATGAATCGTTGGATGTTTCTGGTCCAATAAATAAATCCAATGGAAACTGAACGGAAGTAGTGATTCATAACTAGAACACACATCCCAAGGGTGGTGGTGGGGGGGGGGAATAATCATGTGTCAAATAATTCGATGTTCTACAACATTTTTTTCTTATGGGAGATATTTCTCTTTCAAAATTTGAATTATATTATGAGAATAGTGATTATAGGATTTTATCCGACAAAGATCGAGTTATGTTATGGTAAATTGATATTTCATTTACAATACTATAATTTTGTTCACATATTTTTTATTTACCATTTTAATATAGTTTGGAATGTTATATTATGATTTTATATTCTTAAAAAATAATTTTTCTAAATAAGGAATGTTTTATTTGTAAAGAGTATATTTTTCCCAAGAATAGAAAAATACATTGAGGAAAAAATATACTAAAATCTACTTCTCAGTTCCTTCTATATTTGGAAAAGGGCATAACATTATTAAGACCCCATAAATTTGGATTTAAATGGAATATTCACTTAACCATCATGATTATAAAGTGTTTTTAGTTCATATTTAAAATATGAAATATAAAAAATTAGTATATTTTTGTGAAAATGAAGGTAATACACCAACATTAAAAGATATATATGAGGATATAAAAAAATAGATACAAAATATTGATGATACATAGGTTTTTTCATGTTCATTTGATGATCATATCTATTAATGTTATTTAATTATTATACATTACAATCAAAGAACTTAAATAGATTCTCTCTGTAGATATTCTTCGTCTCTATACATTTCTTCATCTTATGTCATTTTCTTCTATTAACTGTGTGATGAACCTATATAAATCATCATTTTCAACATTGTAGTTATCTACACTCACTATGAATGAGTTCTCTAAGATTACATATTGGTCTTATAAATTTATATCTAGGATTAAATATCTTGGGCCATTTTTTAAAAGTAATTATTACTTTCACTCAGTTGGGAAGACCCTAAAAATGGGATGTTATAATTAAAATCAGAAAAAACAAGTAGTAGAGTGTTAGTGGAGAGGACTAACAGAAATTTTTTCCAATAAACAATGTAAATTCTCTATGTCAAATATTTAACTTTTTATATTTAAATATATTACTTATTTGTGTCAAAATAATATTAAAATAATTTAGTCATATAGATAGGTTGGTTTTTAAATGATGAAAAGATCAAGAACTCAATCCACCCCCTCATGAGTCATTGTGTGACATTTATCAAACAAAAACAGACAATGATGGCCTTCTCTAAAATCATGGGTGTTTAAAACTGCAAATAATCTAGTCATTAACATTACATATAGTATTTCTTAACATTATTTACTATGACACGTACTTATTCTATTAAAAATTATTGATGATATTATTAAAACTCTTATTTTAGCGCTTTTCATGTTCTTCCATGATGTAAAACTCACAAAATCATCTAATTTATGGGGATACCCTTATAAAGTATCTAGATTGATGCACCAAAGAAGTAATTTTGTCCAAAATCACTTTCCAACAAGGGATAAACCCTTTTTATTAATAATATAAGATCCAAAATTCAATTCCCGAACACACATGACTAATATATACTTCATGTATTTGGTGTATAATTCAATACAACACCTAATACATCACCATTACATGATGAATTTTAAAAAGAAAATAATGCATATTGATAATAAACACAACCTCATCCCAAGGGAACTTCAATATACCCAGTTTGATTCATTTTGAATTATAAGCTAACTTTAATATTCAATACAATTCTTATATCCCAAATTGGAAATGAATGAAAATTATGGAAAATTATTCTATCCCTTTATGAGTGCATTCTAAGATTAACATTAATTAATAACATATTCTCTCATTGGGTTCTTCTTATTCTAAAAACTCCTCCTACAGTAATATATTTTGTCTATATCATTGAGAGAATGATGGCATCACATCATTATTCACAATGAGAAATGAGTATGAAAACTCTAATTGTACTTGAGCTCACCCAAAGTAGATATTTGGAGTGAATTTACCAAATTATTAGAGATGTAAAGTCTTATATCTCAATGTATTTCCAGGTAAAATTATAATTTTTTAGGGGGTGAAAATCGGTTTTTAAAAAAATTATTCAAACCTGCACCAAACATCACAAAACAAATAAAAATTATTTAAGTGAATGTAAATTTTTTTCAACAATTTTTTAATCAATCACCCCCCCCCCCCTTTATGATAAAAATAAGAACATATCATAACAGAATTAGAATATTTTTATTCATATATAAAAAATGCATTAATTAGAACTTTCATGATTGTTGATCCATATAAAAAATTAAATTAGCCTATAATATATAAGTCTTCCATTACTCGCCATGAAAGGATTAATTTTGTACTTTAGCACCATGTGATTATTCTTATAGAAAAAATCTCCATATAGTTAGGATACTAGTTGAAAAATTTATAGAAATTAGAAATGAATACAACTTTAAATAATCTCCATAATGGTTGCCTATCAAGACTATATAAACATATAAAACTTCAATGATTATTTGTATTAAACGCCCTCAATCCCATTTTATTTAATGACATTATCATGGACATTTGATTAAGTTAGATCTTCGAGTTCCCTTATGTTATATAACATGGGTTGAGAGTTATTTCATAACTTTGTGGAAGTTTTCTTTAAGACACTATAATGTCTTTTCTTCTTCATGTTTTCTTTATTCATCACTTCTTAGATTTAGAATTCATTGTGTATCATGTACTTCCTCACATTAACATCAATATTATTAACTAGAATAAGTTTCTCTTCTAGATAAATTATAATAGTTCAGTTTTTGTTGTGTTCTCCTTGCTTGTGAATTTTTCCAGCTAATCACCCCACTTGATTAGTATATCATTAGGTTCAATCTCATTCATCTTTTTTTGTATACTTCTTCCTTGTAATAAACTTCCATTTATCACCTGTTAAATACTTATAACCATGAATCCCTACCATACATTTTTTTTATATCTGAAACATATTATTGCACCTTCCACACTCCTATTTATTATCTTTTAGATCACCCTTCTTGGGTACAATATCATGATTCACCTCAGATATCTCTTCCACCATCCTAATATTTTTATGCATCTCCTTGATTATATTCATGTAGATTTCTTGATTTCCATTTCTAGATTTGGTTTCAAAGGATTGTTTAAAAAATTACACGGTGTGGAAGATATTTTCATAATATAAACATCTTCCACATGTTGGGGTTATAACATTCTTAGTCTTCCCTACTAACTTCTTGGGAGTATCACTCATAGTAGTATTCTTCACTTGATTACTCCCCAAGGTAGGCTTTTCATTAGATCTTTACATATTATTATATTTTGGACCATTAATATTAGTATAAGTTATTTTCTAGTTTGAAAAAACTAGAATTCATCATATATAATTCTATATAGGCTATTCTACACACAAGAGTTCATAAGTATCTCAAATATGTCTCTCACAAAAAAAATCTTCTCATTTTTTGAATTCGATCTTGTAGTTTCTCATATTGATTTATCATTTATAAATCATTATTATATCCTAAAATAACCTTATGATTTGGAATATAATTTTTTCCTATATTAAAAAACCTCTAGAAACACCAACAGTGGCCAACGAATCTCATTGTCTTATTTTTAGGCTCAATCTCTAAATATATATATTTTTTATTTTATTGGGTTCTTCCATAAAACTTTTGGGAATCATTTGGAATGTATCTATTCATAAAAATTTTCAAATATTTAATTGATGATATAGTAGAATTATCAGAATTTTTATTCACACGCATACATATATAAATTTACTTTTTCAAATTTCTTCTCGATAAAACATATTCAATGCATACGTCTCTTTTCTGAATGAGGGTGATATTCTTCCATGTGATTGAGGTGGATACTTCCACAACACATATCAAACACTCTTAACCATAATAATGAGTTATTGTTTTTAGAAAAAATCTTCTCAAATACTTTATTGTAATCTCTATTCTTTTTTGATCTTTGATAATTTTCTACATGAAATGATTGTATATCTTTAATATTTATCTCAGTCTCAAGACACATCAGTTTAAAGGGGATATTTTAATATTTCATAGAGATCAACCTCACTTTGAATTTACTTTTTATCTTATGATTCAACTAATCATGGTTCTTGGTTATATCCATAAGTGAATGTACAATTTATCTTACCTTCGTACCTTTGATATCGAGCTGTGCATTTTTTGACATCCACTAAAACATTATACTTCTTTTCCAATGCCTAGAAATCATCAGTAATATAAAACATAAATCTTACTTATCAGTAACTATTTTTGTAATTATTAATAAATTAGAGTCATGTTAACATTTCAATTTGAGGTTTTCCCTTACCTATAACCTATTTTGAGTGGGAGTTTCATCTTTCAACCTGTCAAGCTAGTGCCTCTTCCATGGAACCAACTTACTTCTCCAAGTGTAATTTTTCCTCAAATAGGTACCTAATAAAAATAAATATATTTGTTAAAAATACATATAAACCTTATTCTAGTAGTCTACAAAATTATAGAAGATGTATTTTACCATTTTGGTCTTTCCATAATCATTAAATATAGAACATCAATCATAAAATGAATCATTTACAACAAATTAATCAGATGAGAACATACTTATTTTGATATATTCAATTTTTGGTTGATCCTTTGCATTATTATAATTTTTTTTATCTTTCATCAAAAATATATTTATTCCATTTTATAATGTCCTAGAATTCATATTTTATTCACCATTAAAATTAATATGAATAAATTTTTTCATCTTGACTTCTTTTTTAGCCACTGAAAATATTCACTTTATTAAACCAAATGAAAATTAGTGGGTATTAAAAAATATATCTAACTAGATGGAACTTTACTCCTATAAAACATGAAATTTCCATTGGTATTTCTATAGTGACTTGAGAGGGGAGTAAATTTGGTATTTCTTGTTTTCATGAAATTCCATATTCTGTTGTAATCTTTTAACCCCTTTAAAATTTAACGCATATTTTTGGGTATTGCATGTGGATCTATTTTATATTTTACAAAGAAATCATAAAATACATGAATGAATGTAAAGAAATAAAATTATCAGGATGTATTTTTACAAGGTTGATACTTCCTTCTAATTTTATATTTTTCCATTTTCAAAAAAAACTATTCATTATCATGAGTGAGAACCCAAAAAAACAATAAAAAATAAAAATTATACCACAAATGAAAACAAAAAACTATTTCTATAAAATTTTATAGTGTTGGATCAAAGTAACTTTTGTAGAATATGGTGGGTGGTGAATTCAATCTTCATTAGTTCATCATTAATGAGACCCTCAAAAAAGGCCATCTTTTCTAGTGTCTTGATATTTTATTCCAAAATTACCTTCCCTTCTTCAAATACATGAATAAAAATGCAATATTTAGGGTTAATCAAATATTCTTTTCCTCCAGTGAGTTTTATTTGAATCTCCCTTTCAAAAGTTCTATTATTTTCTACGTCTAAGATGTTGAATCCAAATTGATATTCTAATATATCATCCTTCGAATTAAAAATAAATTCCAGTATAGGTTTAGGTTTATATTTTTCTTCTTAATCCCTCTCTTTACCTCTAGCATCTTTTATTCCCCATATCAGAACTCATAGAAATCAATTATTATATTGAATCATATTTCAAATGGTTGAGATCCATAAAAACCTTATTTTTAAATGTGTGGGGCCTATAAACATCGAAGTAGTACCCTCCTCTATAACATATTTAGTTATATTTATTTTGTCCCCTCATCCATCTATTCCTTAACTTCACGTTAAGGTTTCCTTTATCCATTTTCTTCTAAAGGATAAAATTCCACTATACCTGGATTTTAATCTTGTCTCATTACACCTTGATCATTTCTTACTAATCTGGTGAGAATTGTCTTGGGAAGTTTTGAATAATAATTCTAATTTATTATTTCTTATCTTTCTTCATCATATTTTTTCCAAAATCATAGATTCCCATTTTATCTTTTTTATCCCGTTTTTAGAGAATCCTTACAGATTCACCATCCGAATCACATGAGGATACCTAAAATGAATCAACATCCCCTAATGGATTCATAATAGACTCATTAGATCCACATGTATGGATATTTTCCATATTCATAGTCTAACCTACATTAAAAAAGATGAATTATTCACCCATTTTAATTTTGGATCATCCCAACACTCTTCATCATTTTTATATATATAATATTGTCCAAATATATCAGACATACTCCATACATGATTTGTTTTTCACCTCAATAAATGAAAACTGATGTTGGTAACAATGGGTTGTGTTTCTCACAGCTAAAAAAAGTCTCAAAATGAATACACTTTAATGAGTCTCACAAGAATTATCTTTTAATAATCACATAGGGATTATCTTCTTATATTCAGAATATTGTCCAAGATTTACACCCTGATTACCCTACATGACCTGAGGCACACAACCTATATAGAGTCCCACCATATATATGAATGTTTTTATTTGAAGTATTTCTTGGAATTATATAATAATGTTTAAATGGTATGATTTTAATCAACATAATTGATCTCCCCAAACATAATAATAGCTTCTTCAAATTCTTTTATATATAAAGTAATAACACATGAAAATCAGTTACTAATATATATATCCACTTCACATTATTACGAATATCATACCTTTCTAGATATATCACTCAACCTCTGATCTACTCTAATATTCAATATCCAACAGCTACAAACATATACAAATATTGACACAAATAAATAGAAACATGAAAAACATGTTAACCTCTCACTCTAGTATTCATCTCTCAGCTTTGACTCACCCATATGATCTAAAAAAATTATCTATTTTCTTCATCTTATTTTTCATCATCTTCAATACACAGTTAGATATCAATATTTCGTACTCTATCACATTACTCATTTTCTTCTTATTCTAGAGTTTTAATAATGATATATCATAATGTGATTACTCTCATATTCAACCACTCAGGCAGATATATCTCACTCCCTCTTCTTCTTCATTTTATACACAGTTAACCATAAATTGATATTTTCAATTTTAGAATAAATAATATCCCATAATTTTTTTGGATCCTATGAAACTCATCAGATTTTCTAAAATTTATTGATCCTGGTTTGTCTCCCATTATATAATTTCATTTCTCATTCAAAAACAATGTGAACATTTCTCCGTGTCTCTGATTATTCTATTTTCCAAACTCGATTATATCTTATATAATACAAGGAGTTCCCTTGAGTTTTTATTATCATTTAGTTTCCCCTTTTTTATTCCAAGAGTACATATTAAATAGTTTTCAAGAAGGATTTAGAAACTCCACATATTATCTAAAAATTATCATCTTCTTATTTCATAGTAGGCCATTTTAAATCTTCTTACATAGTTATATGATAAAACAAACAATTTTTTTATTTTTAAATACCTCAAATATTTTTGGATTGAGTATATATAAAATAATTTTATCTCTCATTTAATATTCATTATAATATAATACCAAATATTTAACATCTAATAATTATTCCATATCAATTTCACTAAAATATCCCCATCTATATAGTAATCTTACACCATTTTAGATATGCAGTTGATCTTATCCCATTTATAGATTAGGATATTCAAAATAACTATTATAGTCATTAAGATGATCTTCAATTCATGATAAAAAATTAACTCCATATTATCTTCATGTTCATTCAAATTAAATAATATTCTCCATTTTGATATTAACATAGTTCTTCATATTATTAACATATTAAACTAGATCTTTATTTTGATCACAATAATGTATTTTTAATTATTTTCATTTGAAAATATTGAAACATTTTGAATATTGATCTCTTACTCATTCCATATAAATTATAAATATCAAAATAACTTCATTAATTTCTTTAATAATTATCATGATGTACTGACCAAGTTGGAACAACTCAAGCATCAAAATATTTGTTTTAATCATAATCATAAAATTGTGGAAAATTCATTTATCATATTTATTTTATCTTCCCTTTACATATATTAATTTCATGAAATATTAATTTTAAAAATTTAATCAAACACAATTCCAAGTGTTTGGGATGAATGAATTTTTATATAATATTCTAATAATCATCGAATTTGAATTTATCCTTCAGATAATGAAGTATTAAATTCAGTATTTTCGGTCAAAATATTTTTTTTAATTTTTAAACTATGTGTCGAATGGAAATTATGATGAGGAATGTTGATATAGATGTTTTTTTCAATGACATATATGTATATTACATTGATACATACAAAGATCATATGAAACATCATCAAGGGTTTATGAAATTTATTTATGTTTTATAATGAGATATATGTAGGTCTTAGTTTAAAGATACAAAATGTATGATAGGAAACCATAATGATTGATCATGAGTAAGATAAAAGACTTTGTGAATTAACTATAAATTTATAATGTAATTTATTAAAAATTTCATTTATCACCTTATTAGATTGATCAAATGAAAAAGTACACACTAGGAAGATCTAATGTGATGTAAGAAAGAAACTATGATGATTGATCATTAGATATATAAGTGATTGTAAACTTTTAGACTTTTAAAAATTTCCATTTCTAACTCTAAATAAAAAACATCATGAATTATTCTCAGGACTCCATAAAATATCTCTTACCATATTTAGCCATTATATAACATCATCCAAGTGATGTAAAAAAATTATTTAACTAATAAATACTAACATAACCCAAGTATGGAATTATCATAACTCATGTGTCTTCAAAACCTAAAATCATCAAGAAATTGACAATGGTTATAACAGATATTCAAGATGTTTAATGTATTCAGTGCTTCTTGTATTCCAAAAAATTGAATACTGTATTTGGAATTCTACTTCAGTTGTTTTATTTTTCTTCCATGAAGTTTATCTCATTAAATCATCTGATTTATTATGCTACAATTTTAACCTAATGAGTTTGATTTTCCAATGTTTATTTCTTGTCCAAAATCCTTTTCTAATATATGATACTCCCTTTATATTTCCAATGGAAAAACCAACATTCTATTACCCAATAATCATGGGTAAAAAAAACTATATATATTGGGTGGATAAACCAATCCATGGCCTATTACATCAACTTTTCATAATAAAGTTGAAAAAGACTACAAGGCACATTGAAAGAAACACAAATTTATCCAAAGGGATATTTATGAAGTATAATTTAACTATTCAGAGAAATATCACTATCACACTACATATACATTATAATAAAAAGATAATTTTATTGAAAATTCAAAACCTATAATAATTTATCATGTAATTCTTCTTAAATAATGCTATTCAATTTTATGAGAGATACAATAATGTAATAAATAAGTTCAATTTGGGTAAGATCCTTAATCATGGATTATAAGATCAATTACTAAGGTTTATGTTCACAAAAATGATATTGATTAAGGGATCATTATATTTACAAGCATAGTCAAATACAGAAATAGAGTGAACATAATTCCATGTTGTTCCAGAACCATGATAGTAGGGATTATAAACTATGAACTAAAATCCATTTTTCCTAAATATTAATAGTGAATTATGGATTTTTCTAGAATTATTTTTATATTAAAATAACATTTTAATAATACATGCTACATAGAGTGATCCATGAGTAATGGAGTTGTGCATTAAAAGAAGGGTAAGTGAGTTGTGCATTGGGGATTCACAATCTACAGATTAGATCCTGATAGAGGTGATTAATATGGATAGAGTGATGTGTAAGATGAGTTGTAGGATATATTAGAAGTGATCTAAAATGGGAGTACATCATATGTTAATTTTTATAGTATACTAGTGACCATCATGAGGCTCAATGTTCATTATTTTCTCATTTCCTCATTCCTTAAATTAATTCAATATGTTTATTTATATATATTATATTGTTTATTATAGGAACATTGGATTATCTAAATATCCATTTAGTTAACTTATTTTTAGTATATGTGATCATACAAGTCATACACACATAATGTTAACTTAACTGATCCCTTTATTGATGAACATAAGACTCTGGTAAGGTAGAGAATGATATAGTTATTGTCATGTAATTAGATTTAGACACCCAATATAAATGTAGAAAAGTTTGAATATTGAGATCCAATAAAACAAGATCAACTTTATGGATAATTAAATAATACATATAATAGAAATAACACAATATATTTTTCTCCTATTTGAGAAAAAACAAAAAATAAATGTTGGAAGCAAATGTTTCATTAGGAAGATCATGAAGGGAAATGATAGAGAATACTTATAAATATAATGGTATTTTTTCGATTAACTTCCTTGAGAATTTTGTAATGAAAAGTTTTTTTTCAAATTTATTTTCCCCTATATATATATGAAACTCCATTGATGTTGACCTTATTGGATATCAAATCCTTGAAAGGAACCTTTTAATAACAATCCCAAATTATCTTTGGGTGTTTGTATCATGCCCCATAAACATTTCCATCACCATTATTTTGCTATTATCATTGAAATAATTATAAATTCAAATGTAAATAAAAAATCATATATAATAATGACGCTGAACTAACATATATTTTCACATTTATTCATATTATATCATCATTTTTGGATACTAGAAATTGTGACAACAATTATTTTTAGTAAACAAATTAATAAAATTCAATAAACACACGAAATATAATGAATTTAATTTGAAATACATAAATACAAGAAATCATGGGAAGAAAATCATGTTTCTTTCACAATAATGCATTTTATTTTATCATTTTTTAATTAGTTATTGGATATGTTGATTTTAATATAGGGACAAGTTGGGGAAGTATTTTTTTGAAGATTACCAATTGAAACATATTATCTTCATTTATATCTATTTATTATATTTTATTTCATAATTTCATATTTATATCATGTTTAAAAATTCAATTATCATATTATAATTATACTAAGGATATTAACATATAAGGTTGGTGAATAAAGATGTTGTTATAATTTCAAAGACATTGATTTTTATTTTTCTCCTTTTAATGATCAGTTTAAAAAATCATAATTATAACAACTATATTAATTTTGTTTATATGTTTTCAATATTATATGAAATTTATTCTAATCTAAGCCCTAAGACGGTGTGAGATTTCAAGGATTGGTGAGTTATTATTGATATAATTAAAATATTCAAAAAATTTATGCCACAAACTTTTATTTTTCTAAAAATTTGAATAAATATTAAATGTGGATTCAAATGGGAAATCATATATAGTCATTACCGTTGGAATGTGGGTTTTACACTAGGCATGAAATAATATTTATATCTTTTGGGTGTTCGACTAGGGAACCATTGTGGGTGGATAAATAAATAACTATATATATATATATATATATGATTGTATAATTAAATCCTAAAACCAAATATACTCTCTACATAGGTTCCAAATCATATTCCATAGGGTTATCCACATTACCGTTGGATTGAGAGAGGAGCCATTGGATGATATTGTGGGAAGAAAACAACATATCATAGTGCAAGATCTAAACTAACGGGATCATCAATAATGACAGAGTTCATGGATCTAGACAATGACTATGATGCAATAACATTCTTCATCAATGATTTATCTAAACATCTGGTATGAGGTTTTAGTCTTGTGGATTGATCCTATTTGATTATCCCACGTTGAACATTGATCACTTTATCTAAAAAGAATTGATATTTTCACTAATGGTTGATTAAGGTTGATTTATTTAAAGTTATTCATTTTTTATTCATCCATCATTCTAACAAAAATGAATATAGGCTAACCCAAGTTGAATTTGGTGTTCATCCCTCTATATTGATTTTTGATTTTCTCCCCCATTCTTCTAATTTTCATCTCTTATATTCTATTTTTTTGATGGTTTAGCCAATACATAATATTCAATCATCATGTGACCATTCTTCAACATAATAGATCATCATTGCAATTTTGTGTTTCTAATCGATGGAGAAATAAAGGTATGATGATGATGGTGGACAATTGTAGGTTGATAGAGATTATTTTGGGGTTTTTGTTAAATGAATAGAACATAGAAGCAGTACAATGTGATAGGAGGAGTATACTAATCAGTTTTGATGGACATAGTCCTACCCTTAGTAACTGATGGGTTCACGTGGATAGAGATTTGTGTCTTATGGTCAGATTCTTAGGAGTTTCATCAAAAGTATAGGTGCAAGGTGGAAATTCATGGAGGAAACTAAGGATTATGAAAAAAATGAAAACACGACATATTCTTCCAAGAAAAAACACTATATATTACACATGGTTTAAATTCTAGGCTTTCATTGGAAATATATTTTGACATGATATATAGTCCCCATGACACAGTGTGTGACATTAGGCAGGAATCCTGACATATGGACCTAGGGAACATGGGTAGGTATATGGATATGTACATATATAAGTACACATTCATGATTAGATATAAACGAATGGATAAGTACAATAGTAGGTACACATGCATGAACTGAAGTACATAGAAATGGGTTGTTGACCTGAGGAAGGTCACGCATTGGCCCTAATTTTATGGGAATGACATTTCCCCCATTACACACAGTTTAATTTTCCACGGTTAGTGTGTGGCCATATATATATATATATATATATATATATATATATATATATTTAATTTAGAACAGTATCAGTCAAGTGTATTCCCTCAATCTATTTCCCATGAACGTATTCTATAGAATTTCATCCTGATCATAGGGTTGTTATCCCCTCTATAGGATAAGATTTGGATAGAGTCTGTGTTGTCAAACAATATCCCTGGGTGTGATGCTGTATCATTCTATATTTCACCCTAGGCAGGGTTCATTTTATTTTCATCAATAGAAAACATTGATCAGTGGTCCCCTATCAAGAAGGATACCCTATTATGGTTTTTGGAGTCCCCCAATTGTCTAGGGAGTGATCCCCTATCTTAGAATTATGATCTTGGAGATCCAGTGTTGACTTCTTCAGAAATATCGAATGAGTATGGAATCTCAGATGATCACCATTAGTGATTTCACGACCCAAGGAGAAAGCTATCTCAGAATTGTGGATTACCTTTGAATCCTCAAGTAGATTCATGTGTCTTTTAGTATTCTTGATAGCACCTTCAAATGTAGTTTCCTTCAAGACTATATCCATGTTCTTTTGATTATTTTGTATTTTATCACATAACATGATTGACGTATATTTGTTTATGAGATACGATAATATCTTGATGAAATATGTAAGGAGAATTTGAGTTTTCCTATTGGGTATTATTTTACTCACTCTCCTAGGATCTCTACCTACATGTTTTATGTATTATAAAGATGACAGACCTTTTAACAGATTTCTGAATGGACCAAGACTAGCCATTTCATTATGATCCACATAGACTAATGTTCTTTCTAGTTGTTTCATTTGATGGAAATCCCCCTCATAGTAAGTAGGTTATACATATTTTTCATCTTTTTTGGGATTTTATTTACCCAATTATGCTTCATAGTAATTTATTGTACTCTAATTGTGGGGTATGGATGCTTGAATGCATTTTCAATCACTTGTACATAATTTTTCATTGTATGGGTTTAGATATGGGAACATTTTTACTAGTATATTTGGTTTATTCCTCAAATATATGTGATATTCCCATATGGTTCTAGTCACTAGCCCCTAGCCTATTGGAGGTGGGATTGGGGTAGTAGAGACATGAGCCTCGATGGGTACCGTCATGACAGAGTAGTCTCAAAGTTTTTGATTCTACCATAGGGACAAAGTCTATGAAATTAGTTTGGGATTTATGGAAATAATATTAAAGTGTTTCAGGTTCTATTATTAGTCATTGGTTTCTAGTGTTCATGTGGTAGTCAATGTATCCATTCACTAGGAATTTGATTACCTACCTATTGACTTAGTATATGTAGACACTAGTTGTAAGGAAAAACATTGGTACATGTTTCATATATGAATGGGTTGTGGATTTAATGACCTTATCTTGTTAGCTCCCCAAATATACTCTTTGATCAATGATTTTTTTATTCTATTTCAGGATTCCTCTACGAAGATATCATTTAGGATTCCATATTGTGATCATGATGATGATATGTTGAGTGGTGAGTCTTTAGGGAAGGGTCCTATATAGGATGTTGTACATTAAGAAATATGCTAGTTTTTTACCACCTTTTTAGTAGTAGGTTGCACTATATGATTCAAAAAAGGATATTCATTTTCTAAACACACTCCATGAGTTTCATTGAATGTGACCTTTTATGTTTTATTGAATGAATGAACCCTAGGAAGCTAAGGATTGGCTAGATGGAGTTACCTAAGTTTTCCTCCTAGTGGGGAAACATCCAGATCTGGTGGTGGAACTATTAGTGAGTTATATTCATGGATATGTAGGATTATACTAGAGTCTATTGATTCAATCTAGTGATGAGGAACACTCTCTTAGACAGACTTTGAGAATCACATCAGGGATGAGTTCTATCAATCCATGTTGTGAGCAGTGCATATATAAGAGCTCCAATAACATCAACATTGTAATATGACCATGAATGAGTACTCAGTGAGGTTCAACCAACTCTCAGGATGCTCTCTAGATATGGTATGAGATCCATTCTTCCAATAACATACATTCAAGAAGGGATTGTGAAAATATATGTGGTTTTAGTGAAATCTCTTTTTATATCTAACTATATTAGATTGATGGAGTGGGTGTTCATAATGGGGAGCTTCCTAGAAGAGTAGAAACCAATATCAAGTGCTTGTAGTTGGAACGTTGAAGTTTATACCTTAATATCTGTTAGTTGATTATAGTGACATTGATCCAGTCATGTGATATTCTTTAGGATGCCGTCATAGGATGGATGATATGGAGCCTAGGGCTCTCAAGATGGTTTTTTCAACAAAGGTAATGTATGTGTTTATCTTTTGATAAACATGTAAATCCCATTCAGGATATTGTAGCCTATATTATAGATGATAGATAGATGTTTTATTGAAAAAATTGTAATGTTAGTTTTCTGATTAGGGTAGTTTTCAAGGTGGGGGAATTGGTAGAGGAGGTGGTAGAGGAGAAGGTAGTGGAAAAGGAATTGATCTATTGTCTCTATGGCCCTAGGTGTCCCACACTAGGCTCAGGGAGATTGTGGTTAGGGATGAGGATTTATATATACTATAGAGGCCAATGACATACAAAATTGTATGATTATTATAGGTATAATATTTGTCTTATCTACATTATCTACAGTACTAATAGACACTGGTGAAAACCACTATTTTCACCCCAATTAACATTTTCATGAAATAGATATTCAAGTGGAGCCCTTGGTTCGACCCATGCTCAAAGATAGTTCTAATTAAGGGGATATAATGATCACATGATTTTTATTTATAGTTTGAACAAACTCATAGAGGAGATAACTTATTATGGGATTTATTTTTATTAGTGATGAGGAATTATCACATCATCATAGGTGTGGACTTGTTATCCATATTCCATGACCACATTGAAAATTTTATGTGGAGGATATGATGTAACTATGGTTATAGGATGAGAATTTCCTTCATCGGTGAGAATACAACCTATGAAGATAATAATGGTCTGTACATAGGATGATACATCCAATTACTATTCAATTGGATAATGTTACCATTGAAATATGGGATGTAGGGAGCTTTCCACGTTTTTTTCTAGAGGACATTCCAGGGTTACCTCCTCACCAAGATATAGAATTATTCAAATATGGTCACTTAGGTATAACTCCAATACATGTATTAGTATATTAGATCACTAATGTAGAGCTTCCAGAACTAATGGTTTGGATGGAGTATTTGGAAATAAATGTTTTTGTAAGACCTATTGGGTCACCCAGGGCAGCATTAGTGGTGTTCGCCAAGAAGGTGGATATGATATTGAGGTTATGTGTGGATTATAATACCCTTAACTAGGTTAAAATAAATAAAATTTATTCACTTCTATGGATCTATGGCCTCTTTGATATAATGATATGTTCATGATGGTTCTCAAATATTTACCTCATTTCTGTTTATCACTAGCTCCGAGTTTGTGAGATAAATATAACCAAAACAATATTCTAATGTTTTTATGTCCACCATGAGTAGTTGGTGAATTACATTAAATGTTATGAATGTCTCATCAAGGTTCATGGGACTAATAAACTAGATCATTTAACCATTCTTATAATGTTTCATTGTAATCCTAATCGATGATATCCTAGTGTATATTATGTTTGATGAGGATCACACAAGACACTTGAGGATGGTTCTAGATGTACTCTGGGAGTACCAGCTTCATGGTATTCTCTCAAAGTGTTAGTTTTGGATATAATATGTCAAATTATTGTAACAATTCATATCTTTTTAGGGAGTATAATATGATCTGAAAAAGGTCAACGTCGTGTAAGCATGGGAGGTACCCTAGACTATTCCTATGGTTTGATGTTTCCTTGGGTAGGTAGGCTAATAATAGAGGTTTATACATTTTTTGTACACTTGTTTTGCACCCTTAACATCATTAAACCAAAATGGGAGGCCTTTTATGTGGAAAAAATGGGGAAATTAGGCATTTCATGTGTTATGAAAGAGTTTGATAGGCACCCCCATGTTGATATTTCTAGAGGGTGTTAAGTACATAGTATTAAAAAATCCTTAGGGATCATGTTTGGATGAATACTGATGTGGAGTAAGGGAGTGATTGCATATGGTTCTGGTTAGTGGAGACCCCATGAACAAACTACATGAATGATTACCAGTAGTTAGTAGTGGTAGTCTTTGCCCTAAATACGTGGTAAAATAACCTTTCATTATATTGGTTTAGTATATACTTTAACCAATGGGGTCTCAAGTATATTTTTTCATATAATTTGTTAAGATGAGATGTAGGTGGTGTATTTAGTTCTTAAAGGATTATGACTTCAATATAGTCTATACTCTTGGGAATGTGATTATTGTATAATATTCTATCAGTGTTAGATCTTGTTTTCTGTTTTTGAGAGAGGTGTCAGAGTGGTTACCCTTATTTTAGTTGTCGATTTTGGAAAAGGATAAAGTAGTTTACCTCATGTCATTGGTTATTAGCACTTTTCTTCTATAGATATTTAGGAATGATTATATTAGAGATACCAACTTTGAGACCCTAAAAACTCATATTTCCATCAGAAATTCCCTTGATATATTATTTAAAGGTGGGGAGATTGTTTTTATTCTAATAGTATAAAAAATGGAATACATTATAATGACCGAGGAGGTGTTGAGCGATTTTTATAATTCCCACTTTGCAGTACATATAGGTGTCAAAATATGTACCAAGACCTTCGGTGATAGTTCTCGTGGCCAGGGATGAAGAGGATCATAGTATAATTTTACTATAATTTCCTTAACTATAAAAAGTGAATATTGATAACCATGTTTTAGTAGGTTTACCTGAACTCCTGTAAGTGGTGGAGTAGAAGTGGGATAATATCTCTATAAACATGATGACATGACATAAAAATTTCCTAAGGGAAAATATTCTATCTGGGTGATCATACATCAGTTAATGAATTTGGATCATATCATAGCTATTCGAGAGTAGAGTTCAGTTGAGACATTGTGATGCATTTATGTGTAGGAGATAGTTCAACTTTATTGAGTTCCATGGATAATCATTAAGACCATGATTTTTGACTAACATCAAAATTATAGAGAGGTATGTAGGATTATTTTGGGAATAATTTGTGTTTGAGAATGTCATTTCACCCTTGCAAAGATGGCCACATTGATGAGAGCATTTAGTTTTTGGGGGACATTCTTTGAGCTTTCATTTTGGACTTGTTTGTTGTTGAGAGGCCCATCTACCATTAGTGAATCATGTGTATAATAATAGTTACCACTCCATTGTTTTTAGGAATTGTTAGATGATGTGATTGGATAACTTTCCATTTCCCACTATGAGGGAATAACCTAGTACAATCAGCACATATGGGAAAAGAGATAGTTCACATGACAATAGAGAAGGTGCAGATCATCTAGGAGCATATGAGGACCACCCAAATATGTTCAGTGTTCTATAAGAAGTGATGATGGAGGCATTTTGAGTTCTATAAATGAGACCATGTTTTCATGAGTATCCCTCCTTGTGAGATTTATGGATATTTTTTCAAGGTGTATTGTTATCTCTGAGGATCATATGTCATTTCGAGATACCATATAGAGTTGTAAAGGTGGCATAATGCTTATCTCTACATCCAAAATTAGAATAGGTACATAATTTCTTCCATGTATCATTGTTGGGGAGGTATTTTCTTGACTCATCAAAGGTTATCAACTAAGATGAGTTGTATGTTGTGGATAGAGCTACCATTATTCAGTATAAAGAAGAGATCGAGGATCTGTATGGGAATTCCTTTTATGTGTGAGTTATTCCTTTGGTTCTTATCTTATGGAAGCATGGGAATCATTATGATGGATCCTTAGATTGGGAGACCCAAATGTGATCTTAGTACCCACGCCTATTTTAGTAACACTTTTTAACTTTTGGGAATTATAATCACAGGTTGGGGATAATGTAACAACTATGATTTTTCCATGTATGAAATTAGAATATTTTATGGACTATTTTTTGAGACATATGCTAAGATAGATTGAGATTCTGAGGCGCAATGTTATAATAATTTATATAATGAAAATATTATATAATTATATTTTACATTCATGTAGTTATCCTAAAATAGTGTTATATCTCCTAAAAGGGAAATGTTATGGGAAATATGATACCATTATTGAGTCCAGAATGTGGGATTTTCTCTAGGGGTGATATAATTCTTATCTGTTTCAGGTGTTCATCATTTGTGTCATCTTGGGTGGATAAATAAATATGTAAATAAATATATTTATTTAGTTATTTAATTGATTTGTAAAACCTAATATCCACAATAAATGTGTGTTTATGCCTAATCTATAGGGTTATCCTTATAAAAATTAGATTGAGAGAGGATTCATTAGAGGAGATCATTATAGATGACAATGGATCAAAGGATCATATCAATTCCATAATGATCGTATATGGAAATAGAGTTCCAAGATCTAACCAATGAATATGATGTAAGATCATTTTTCATTTGAAATTGATCCAAACATGAGGTTTGATATTTGTATTTTATGGATTCATTCCACACAATTCTATTGTGTTAATGATGGATCAATTCCACTAATAATGATTGATTTTCACCTCGAATATTTATTATGAAATATTTATTCATTGGTAATTCATTAATTATTACCTTACAATTTTAATAGAATTAAATCAAGGACATGCCAAAAAAACCTTGTTTTATTAACCCTTTTTGATTTGTTTATTTTTCCCCAAAACATCACACATTCATCCCTGGTATTCCTTTTAGCTAGTGGTTCCACCCATTCCCAATATTTGATCCTTAAAATACTATTTTTCATTATAATGGATAGATACAATGGGTTGAGGTTTAAGATATATAGTGTGATCCTGGTGCAGTGATGATATTCAAATATTGGAGAAGGATCAAGATCAGATCCAGCTTCCCATTTCATGATTGGTATATGAAATCAACGTGGTACAACAAGAGGAGTATAATGATCAGTTATGATCCATATAATCTTTCCATCGTTAATAGATGGTCTTACTAGAACTATGTTCCATGGATTGTTGTGAGTTTTGAAGTGGATTTAGTGAAAGAGGAGGCACATGGAGAACCTTCATGACCGAACCATGTGTTTATTAAAAAAATCTAACCACACTATTTGTTCTTTGAATAACACACATAATGTAGTTACCTTAGAAGAATCACAAGGGTTTCAATGGAGATAATGTATGACGTTTTATGTGTCCCCACAACTTTCCATGTGACACAAGTCCATCCTCTCAGTGTAAACCCATGAATAACATTGGTATGTACACAACCAAGTACATGGAAATGACCAGACAGATGAGTATGGCTAGGTACATGGCTAGGTACATGGTCCCGATCATAAGTACAAGTGTAAGTCCAAATTTCATGGGACACATTGTGTACTGCTATTACACACCGTGTACTTTTTTAAGGGGATTGGGAGGCCCTTTACCTCTTCATTTTAGAACAGTATAGATTGAGTGTGTTCAATCGGCCTATTTCTTATAAGGGTATAGTGTATAATTACACCCTAATAATAGTATTTTGATCCCCTATATAGTATGATATTTGGAAATTGTCCATGGTATCCCCCATTAGCTATGGATGTGATCCTCTTTTATTCTCTATTTCTCTATAGGTGGGGTTTCTAGAAATTTCATCACCAATATAATTGTTGTGGTTATCCCTTATCTAGTGGGATACAATATTATGGTTTTTTAGATTTCCTATACATCTAGGGAGTGATACCCTACCAAGGATTTTGGATTTTGGAGATCTATCTAGTACTTATTTTGTGAGACCCAAAGAGTACAACCACTTAAAAGATCTTAATTAGTGATTTCACGACCTGACGAGTGAGTTATCCCAAAATTGAGCATTACCTTTGAACCATTGAGAAAAATTATGTGGTTGGAATTATTTTTGATACCACCATGATTCCTGGGGTCCTTCATGATTATATCCATTTTGTTTTGATTATTTTAGGTTTTATCACTTTTCCTAATTGAAGTATCAATTTTTTATGAGATAAACTTGTATCTTGTTTATTTATGTTTGGTAATTTTGGGGTGTCTTACTGGGTATTTTTATAATCACCCATTCATGGGTTATTCCAAATTTTTCTTGTCTTATGATCACAAAAAACCTTATGATGGATTCTTAAAGGGACCAGGAAAAACTATTGCATTGTGATCCAGATAGAATAAGGTTCTTTCAAGTTGTTTCATTTGACAATAGTCCCCCTCCTACTAAGCTAGTTAAACTTAATTATCAGTTTTTATGGGTTCCTATTTGGTGCTTTATTCTTCCAATAGTTTTTATACTATATTTGTAGGAAATATATGTATTCATGCATTTGGTATCACTTATACTTTACATTTCATAATTTTATGGGATTCGAGATGTGTGTGTGTGTATAGGTTCATTTAATTAATGTATCTTATGTGTGTGATATGGCTACCTAGAAATGGTCAACATACTTTTCCCTATTAGAGGTTGGCTTGGGGTAGTCATGGATTAGGCCATGAGGGGTCATTTAAAATCACCAATGCACTATACTATCGTATGATACATTTATATAAAGTGGGGGTCTTCATTCATAGGTATTGTGTTATATGATTATTTATATGTGTCATTTATAAGTATAAAATCGTTGAATATATGTTACGAAAATATGTTATTTTTTGGTATTCTATGATATAAGGGATGAAAATTATTAATCCCATTAATGAGGGAAAATATAAAAAATCATACATATTTCTCTCATATAATATTTCATGATTTTCATAAGAATTATAGGAAACTATAAAAATCTGTTACTCTTAATAAAAAATAAAAATTTAAAGTAAACTAAATACAATTAATCCTATTTTATTTTTAATCAACATATTAATCCAATGAAGACCACCATTAAATTTTCCCTCCTTTAATCCTTAAAGAACTTGTACTATATAATATTTTTGTTATATTACATGAAAAATATTTCATATACATTTATTATACAATTTAACTTAACTATTTTATTTTTGTATGATGGAAGGTTTTTTTCCTATGAAGTATATGAACAGAAATTTCCTAATAAAAGGAAAGATTGTGAGTATCCAATTATTATTTATAAAGATTAAGGTCATAAACCAATATATCATTGTTGTAATTTTGACCACTTTTTGGAATAGAATATGTTAAATATGTGAAATTTTTTATAGAAATATAAAAAATAAAGAAAAATTATAAAATAAAATATGATGAAAAAGATAATGATTCATTATTTTTTCTATTTTTATGTAATGTAACCCATCCAAAATATAAAAAAATAGAGTTTATTATATATATAGAGAAATATATTTGATTATTTACTCTTTTTAATGATATATCATGTGTTGTGATTAGGATATAAAAACTTCATCATTGTACCTTATAGTGTTTTTCATCATCTTACCATCCCCACACCCCAAACCACCATTTGAAATTCCATGTATTAGTGTAATATGTCTTCAATATTTGGGTGTTTAGAATCTTGACGTCCATACTATACAATCATTGTACTCATGTATTGAACATAATATAATGAAAAATTTATTATTAAGTTATGAGACTAAGATTCCCCAGATTGTGCATTGTAAGTGAGCATAAAAATAATAAAAAGGTTCATAAACACATGTAAAGGGAATTAAAGTAGTGAATATGATTCGTAAATATAGTTAGGTAATCTAAATGATTAATGAATCAGTTTAATTACCCCTTAAATTTATTATATATTAAATCATAATAAGGTAATTATTTTATTTTAAACTCATTGAATGTTTCTTAAAAGTGTAATAGGTTATTTTAGGGGGAGTAATTTTGAACAAAATACAAAAAAAATATTCATCAATCACTACAAATTACCCCAATAATTATATAAAATATAGGAAAATACATCTTTTACTAAGATTTATCTTTTTAAATTATTTATGAATATTATCTAATAATTTCAAGTAAACCATACTTTTATAAATATTATTTTGAACAATAAATGATGCATATTAATATTTTTATTTTTATTTTTTAGTGAAATTAGTTTTAGAAAATCACGAAAACATTGAAAATACAGTTGGTTGTTGAAATAAAGTGTATGTTTTATTCAAAAAATGGGGATATCACTAGATATGGAGATAAATTTCTAATGGAACCCAAACATCATAAAAAATAAAAATCCCATGTCACCCCCAAAATCATAATGTGGAAGAGTGAAAATATAATTTTTCTAATTATGAATCATTTCACATGATATACTATAATAATATTTAAGTAGTTTCAGACTAAAATAAAAGTGTAGTTGGTATATAATTAGCCATAATAGAGTTCTATCAATGGTTCTAGTTAAACAATTTACTATAATCTTATGTCATGTCACATGATCCATGGAGAAATGTTTGATGTACAGTAACAAAAAGGTCCTTAAAGTCTATCATCTCCGACAATATAGCTATGTCTTTTTTGATGATCAAGGGTGGTGGCATATTATAGATAATTTTTTTTATCATCAATAAGTCATGATGGATTATAGGGGTTCCACTAAAGGAGGTCACCTATCAATTTTTAATACATATATTTTCAATTATTGTGACCCCACCATTAAAAGTAACAAATAGTAATTACAACTTATATCACTATAGAACCTTTTACTACTACTGATGATATAACCCATAAAACTAATACGATTGCAGGATTAAACTATAAATGAGGCATATCTCTATTATTGTATCTATATATTGTAATATCTGTAGTGTTTAGGTGAATTACTCTTTATAATGTTATAATCCATCAAAAAAGTCCTCCCAACAAATCCTTGAAGATTAAATAAGGGAGATGACAAAGTCAAATACATGGATGAGATATGGAGGATCGTCTGTAGTGGATGACAAAGGAACTCCGTGTTTTTTATAAGAATATACCCTTATAGGATAATGGAATCATTAAATATAATTTCATAACTAAATTATTAGGTTTAGTAAAAAAATAAATATATGGAACTTGATTAAAAAATTTACAATATTGATCATAGTATATAAACTAAAATTCATGTATCCCAATGATTAATTCGGTTGGAAGGATTTTATTGAAATTACTCATCCAAGTGGAAAGATCACCAAAATACTTCTTGAAACATGGATCGATATCTAGGTCAAGGATCTCTGTATTATAGGAAAATAGAAAATATAAGAGGGTGTATTCAAAAAACCCGTATGCAATTTAGGAATAGAAGATTCATAATTCTAGTTTGGGATGCAATAAGACATGAAAGATAGCCCTATAATTAGCTAAAAATAGAGGAGATCACAATATTCCTATAGTATTCATTAAGAGACAACTTGGAGGCTAAATAGTCCTTATTCTCCACATTCCTCATTTAATTAATTTATAGAATTCATATCTTATGCCATACTATAATGATAATTATGGGAAGTTGGTTTTAAAAGAACTAACATTTATTTAACTTATTTTTAGATTCATTGTGGGGATGTAAATCACTCTCACAAAATGCTCACAAAATTTATCACTATTTAGATAGCATTGGGGTTTTAGTGATGTATAAAAAGTAGAAGTCTGTTTCATAAACTAGGATTATGAAACTGAACATAGATGAAAAATATTATAGACAATAATAACACACACAGTAAGAATAAGAGTAGAGATATGTGAAGCACGCATAACTATATAGATCTTTATAACATGATTACCAAATGTGGGTCTTGTTAAGAAACCTTATATGATCTAAAGATCCATTATGTTTTTATTTGGACGAATCAATGGAGGATTTGACTAAATATAGTGGTGCTTTCTCAATGTGATTTCATGTAAAGTACATAAAGTTATGTGATTTCAATTGAATTTATTTCCACTGCATATAATATATAATCTATTAATGTGTACCTTTGTGGTTATCAATTATAGTCTAAAAAAGTCTTTATTTTTGGAAAAATATATCCTTGTTTGTGGGTGAGACACCCCACACACATTTTCATCACAATTATTTTGTTATTTTAATTTAATTTATTAAAATATAAACTAAAATACAATAAAAATATCTAGGAAAACATATCTGGGAACTATCCAGTATACTAGATCATTCAATGACCCATTACTTTCTAACACAACTCACACTTTTATTTAAAAAAATTACCTTTTAGGTGCTAACAATTCCTTATTTTAATAAAAATCATTTAATATAGGATATATTTAAATAAAAAACCCAATGATATATAGAAACCATTATTCATATATCTATTCAAGATAGTGTAAATGAAATTATAAATATGTATTTTTTACTTCCTCGGATTAATTTCTTTAAAAATTTATAATTCAATAATTAAGTGATTAAATTTATTTTTTGTCATGATTTTGTGTCAATGTTTTTATGATTTTTATACACATATCATGAATTAATTTTATTACTTATCATACTAGAATATTTCAGGGTGTTTTATCATTTCTCAATAATATATTTTCCTCAGAAACATTTTAATGGTTGTAAACCATTTCTTAATCGATGAAAAATGAATACAAAGAATATATGTCTATAAATCATTTATTTATTATGCTAAAATTACATATATTTACTGGCATAATGATATAATTTATATTTTAAAATGTCAAAAGTAATTCATTACATATCTATAGTTTCTCTATTTTGACATTATTCTTCAAGGTGAAATCTGAATTGAAATTCCCATTTTTAGACATAGGAATCATTTATTTGATTTTAATATTTATTTTTAAATACTACACCTTTTATATTTAAAATAAATATTTAGATTCACGAAGCATTTTATCATCCCTCTATATGATAACCATTCAATAGATATAAAATTGTATTGATTTAGTTAATCCTTTATATAATATAAATCTATGTGAGTTTCCATGGATGCTTGAGTTTTTTCCCTATATATAATTTCTTCCAGGTTCACCAATATTTGTTAAAAAAAGTAGTTTTTATTAGAATTAGGAATCACACAACATATAATTTAAAAAATTTCTAGATCATGGAATGTTAATCTAAATTCATCTAGAATACTCTCTATAGATGTTAAGCAAATTAAAATAATTTCGTACAACATTGTCTTATTTTATGGACTACCCAAAAGGGACTTAGTCATATATCATGATTTGAGTTTTAAACCCATCATAAAAAATATTCAAATGAAATTTTTATTATGAATAACTCTGTAATAATTAAGATACCAATATTTTTTCTTTTGTAGAACTTTTGAACACATTTCCTTGATGATGGATTTATAGAAAGTGACCTTGAACTATTCTTGTGTATGTTAATAGAACGATTGATTTCATACTATTTAATAATTTCCCTCATCAAAATTCATCCATAGATAACATCATTACAACACTTTTGAATTTAAATATCATATTTTAGGGATGGAATATAAAAAATGAATTTTATACCACCAATTAAGATATTTTTAATTTTTGGGTAAATAAAATACACTGAAAAATATTCTAGATTCCGAAAACCTGAAATATGTTTTGTATATATAAATTTATGTTCAATATTTTTCTACTTATTTAATATTTTACCAAAAATAGTATTTAATAGAATCATAACTAAATAAAGAATAAATATTAATTCATGTGATGAAAAAATATTTGGGAATAAATTATTGAATATTTACTCCACTATTTTGGTTTCCATATTTTCAAAAAATTATATAAGGGGAAAATATAAAACCATAAAAAAGACTCCACATAAATTCCTATAGAAAATAATTGATTAACATGTAACTAGATCATTGATATTCACTTTCTAGTCACATCTAAAAAACTAATAAATCTTATTCCTTTCAATTTACCCAAAATATATATGATGAACTGAATAATTTAAAAAATATACAGAAATGTATTGTGAAATGACATATATACAGATACACCATTGATGAATCTAGAACATGTTCTCCCAGAGATGAAATTTTCAGTCCAATATGACACATCTCCCTTCTTTCTTCTATCACCATGTTCTATCCTAGATATTTTATTTTCTAGCATAGTTATTTTCTTAGTGAAATTGATATTACTTTTTAAACCATAATATATATTACCCAAAATATATATGATTATTATTTTAATGGTTTATTATGATGGGTTATAAAAATAAATACATTAAAAATGGGAAACCCATATTCTATAAAAAATAATTAAATAATGATTATTGCGGTTTAATTGAAAAAAGAATATTATAAAACAATATATAATTTGTTTTCTTCAAGTAGTCCCCATGGGAACCATTTGTAGTGTGATGAATAGGGAAATGTTTTGTTCAGTAAGATTTTATGTCTCTATCATGTTGATCTAAAATAATAGTCTTTAATTTGTTGAGTTATATTAAATATATTGAGTAGTCATAGCGACAAATTTGAGTTAACCTTGAAAAAAATACGCTTTATTTAACCATAATAAAAATCAGCTACATTCTAAGTTTAAATATTATGGTAATTATATCGAGTAGAATCATGATTAATTGTCACTAGGAAGACTCATCCTAAAATACCCATTAGATTATGTAATGTGTTAGGTATTATGTTTTGTTAAATTAAACAATAGATAAAGAGTTTTATTTCTCATAAAGTGGACATGATGATACTCTATATTTGATTGAAATAATTTTTCACTATATCAAGTACTGGAATAATGGATTTTAAATGTGTATAGTCAACATTTAATTATGAGATATAATTTGAACATACATAGTTCCCCATTGTATCTATGAAAGTATAATTTGGTGTAACAACTAGACTTGGGAGTTTAAATCCTGAGATCCAATATGGAGAATCACAAGCGCACATTCATTCCCCCTTATGACTAGAGGATGTATAAAAATCATGAGTGATGAAAAGAAACCATTAGTAAAATCTTAAATTTATCTATAAAATCATAAACATTAATAACCAGGTCAATAACTATTTAAATAAACCATTTTAAAATAAAAATTAACCAAAAAATAAAATTTATTTATAAAAAATAAAACAATATATTTAAAATGAATAAAATAAAATAACAAATCAACCACAAATACCTGATGCAGAAACCATGATAATCCAATCCACTACTATAACCCTAATGAAGAACTATGATTAACCATTACTGAAGAACTATATCATCCTTTATCTACCTCACATAAAATCATGTCTGTATTTCCACTTTGGTGAACATGTAGTAGGTGATTACAACTTAGTTAGATTCCCCAAAGACATTAATAGACATATATTCAAAAAGAAATGTCAAATGTGATGCTAGAAATTATGTGAAATATAATATAATATAAAAACCAAACTATTTTATTTATCATGGGTTCAAACAAAATCATTTTTATAATGAATTAAACATTTCACCATTGTAATTTTTTCATAAAAAATAGTAATTAGAATCTAGAAAAAAATTTTCTATATAAAAACAAGAATCATAAAAATTTACATAGTTTCTAAAAATTTTATGAAAACTAAAATTTTAATAAGCCAAGGAAATACCATTATTCAAAAAATCCATTGGAAAAACCCTATTTTAGTAAACCAAAGTTAAAACACCATTTCCCATTATCTAATGGTATGTGTAAGTTTTTAAACCACGTTTTCTATTACATGGATTCCCATGAATGACTAAAACAAAATTCATTATTTTCATTGTTTGAGTTCAAAAAATATTTTCCATGGTGTTAAACACCATTCATACATAAAAAACACAAAAAATAGATATTTTCTACTTTTAGATATAGTTATCCCAATAGCTTTTTACCTTATCACAGACCCCCTAAGCCACACATCCTCATGGATGAAACATACAGGTTTCAAATAAACACCCCTAAATCCACCCATCCCTATTGAAGAATCATAGGAAATAAAAAATAGAGTCTCACTAAAAATTATAAAATATAAAGACTCATGATATGATTAATATAAAAGTTAAACTTTATAATTATTTATAATACAATATATTTATGAAAACATTTAAAAATCTTTTTTATAAAAAAATCAAAAAACTATATGATAAAATCTCATTGCAAATAAGTTGTTTTCCCATTGAAAAATAATTTTCAATATCTGATAAACATAAAATATTCCATATTTTTAAGAACCTAATTTTTTTAAATCCCAATTAATTTCAAAAAATATATTTGAAATTTGTTATTTTTAAAATTTATATTTATTTATAAAATCAGTGCTTACAAACACGACCAAATTTATGCTAATGTTTTTTATTCCAAAATCATAAGTCTATATAAAATAAATACTTCATATTAATTCAATTAATTTTGTCCTAAATAGATAAAAAACTATTAAACAAAACAATTAAATTTATAAAACTATTATAAGTGCTTGAATTCAGCTAATTAGTCACATTATTTTTCCTGATTTAACTAACACTACAATCTATGAGTCAGATAGATGGAATAAATAATGAAATGTATTTTAATGGTGAAAGTAAACCCTAAATTTCATATTTCAAGGAGTCCAAAAATCCAACATTCCATTTCCATATTTTACATAAATCAATAACATTGATAAAAAATAAATAAAGATATCCAGGAACCTCCAGAATATATCAAATGCTATAATTTTATTTTAGGTATATCTTATCAATTCTATTAATAAATATATTTTTGATAGTTTGATAATTTGAATAATTATAAATAGTATATCTTTAATTTCATCCAAGGTAGAATAGGGGTTTAATTTTGGATTTTTAGAGTACATTTTGGTATTAAAAATGGAACAAATGTACCATTATGTAACGTACATGCTTAAGAACATGGTTTGGAAAACCGTGATCATAACTGTGCCACCTAGTTTGGGAAAAATATTCACCATGAATGGTTGAAAGAAAGGTTTACTCTTTCAATGATCCTAACCATGTTTTAATGTTGTCAAAAAACTTCTCAATTATTGACTTAGTATCATTATAAGGTTAACCAAGACACTAACCACCCTTCACTTCAACACTTTTATTTTTTTTACCTAGAACCCCCTCTTAAAAAATTGAAGTGGAATCATGCTAGAAAAATTTGGAGTGTTGCAATTATCCCCACCATAAAACTTTTCATCAATGAAATGTTACTTGGAATTATTCTATGGGAACAACTCTAGTAATTTCTATCACATCCCAAATTCTCTCTCTCATATATCTACTTGAATTTTAATATTCTACTAAGACACCCATAGATAATGAATCCACCATCAAAAAATAATTTTACCTCCATTTCTATAACCCTAATAGACTCCTCCACATAAATAAAATTAAGATCTAACTTCAGTGTCTCTCATCATATAACTAATGATAGATCTCATTAATATTTGTTCAATTGGGATAAATGGAAAATGTTTTATAGAACCATATGACATAATGAAAGATCCCAAATATAAGAATATTCAAAAATAAAATCAATGAACTAAATGGACCCACATAAGGTGGGATGAACTTATACTACTTACCATTCCATACATGATTTAGTATTAGAGTTACGTTTAATAACACTAAATTCCTAAAATCCAACTTCAATGGTTGTTACTGATAATTATTTGAATTTTTTTATCATATTTGATCTAAAATCAGATGCCTCTAATATCTCATAACCCACATAGTGATTTTTTTAACAAATATGGTCCCATAATATTCACCTCACTAGTTGAAGCACAACATATTGCTAACTGACATATTCAACCATATAATTTCTAAAAATGTGTGATATTTCTTGATGAATAATAAATTTAATTATATATAAAATCTATCATTAAAATGATATCCTCTCAAGACCTTTTGAAACCAAACACCCAATCCATGATAATATACTCCAAAATATCGATAACAATTACCATCTACATAACCATTTGAGTATGTTATTCCAGGCTCATCCATAGTTTCTATCCTATATCACTCGACAATATTCTTCATAATCATGGTGTTAAATCAAGGGTATCTATCAAAATCATATGCATTAAACTGAATGAAATCTAAAAATATATTTCACATAATGGATTCCATGATTATAAATTAAAAACATTTATAATTTTAGCATCAAATAGAAAAATATTATGAGATGATCCTCTGTTACCCAAACATCATAATATTTAAATTGAAACATCAGTAATACTATTACACTGTCTA
The DNA here is from genome assembly GCA_963277665.1 of Viscum album. Taxonomy (NCBI): domain Eukaryota; kingdom Viridiplantae; phylum Streptophyta; class Magnoliopsida; order Santalales; family Viscaceae; genus Viscum; species Viscum album. Next base: position 1,096,538,018 of record OY728145.1, on the reverse strand, counting down.
TGAAGATTTTCTCCAAATTCAATGTATGAACCATTAGATGTTTTATTTACCCAGTCAATTTTTGGTGTTCCACCTAATCTTATTGACAAACAATACAAAGAGAAAAAACATTAGAAACTAACCTCTTCATTCATGAACATAAAAATTGAAATTTCATGCCCAGATAAATATTGTTTACCACAAATATATTTCACAACTTGAAAAATATAAATCACTCAACACATATTTTATGATCTAAAAAATACACCATTCAATCACTAAATTGAATAATTAAATCCTTTATAAATGAGAACTCCTTAGAAGTATACCCATTGTTTATGTTTCCCCTCACCCTCTATCTGTAGTCACCACATGATTACCTCACTATCACTAACTCCACCAACATAGATATAACATTGGTAATAGTAAGTACAACATTGTGATTCATATCTATCACCTACATGTGAATATCCTCAATGAATCACATTTCCTTTTGTGACTCTTCTTATCACCTCACTATAAGAGTTAAAGTTTTATTGACAAAGGAATCATCCACTATATACCATTTTTGTGATGTGTACATGTGTTAACAATCAATCCTCTGTATATCTTCTACCAATAAAAATTAAATCATGTATAGTTAATGTTGTGATAAAATATAACTAAAACTCTTATAATCCCTAGACATAAATAATTTCTCACTAAAATTTTAATGTATACAAATATTCAATACATGAACAAAAAAATATACTTATACATATTGTGTAAGATAAATACTCCCATGATGCATCCATTTATGAGAGTTATATACTATAATATTGCATTAATACATCAAAAATAATAATAAAACCAATCTTGATATATCTCAATAAACTCCCTAACAAACACTTATGTTTAGGAGAATTATAATTTCTTCTTAGTATAATCTATTTTTTTAATTTCTTGATGGACTCGTGACAATCATTATAATATTTAAACATCCCTTATTTCCTAGTTATAACATTCGATGTTAATGAGCATATCATGAAATCCAAAGATAAAATCTGATAGTGTCGATCCAACCTTAAAAATATATGAATCTCATAGATATTCATTAATATATCCTTGGAAAAAATTGTCGTGTCCTTTATTGTATCAACATATATCATTTCAATAGTAATAAAAGAATAAATAGACTTTAACTCTTAAATCAAGAAACATTATTACCTAACATAACACATAAATAATCCTAAAAAACTTATACAGATATTTTAAACAATCCCCACCCAATGGTTTGAAAAAACTTGGTCCACCATGAAACCAATACATAATAATCATCAATCATCCACCATTCTAAAAACATTACCAGATCAATCATTGATATATCTATTTTTCAGTACTTATTTACTAAATTTTTTATTTTTTTGGTATATTCTATGCTGACATCAAATACTCAATTCCAATTAGATACCAAGAATTTTAAATAGTCATATCATACTCACTCAAACCTAGGTTTTATCATGAAACCTCAACTCCTAATAGTTAATGTGAACAAAATACATAGATCTTAATGATATAATATTTCCCAATATGAGGGTCAATACACAAGAGAAATATAAGTGACATCCCTATTATATGGTTATCTTATCACTTTTCCTAGAGTACCACCATTCAAAGGCCATACATGCTGCAGCCCAAGAACTCATCCCATTCCCAGTAAGATATTATAAGGATATATTAACATTATAATATTCTATTAACCAATATTATAATTTTTTTGTGATCCTAATCCTTGGTAATTTATTGAAAATAATCAAAAATTTATATCCTAATCACTGAAACATGAATATTATAATAATGTTTATTTTAAAGACTACTTTATTTGATAAGAATACCAAGATGCTTATAAATGACACATCTGAATGTAACTATAATTATCAATAATGTTGAACCATTTTATATACTTTAAATGTTTCAATAAAGTTTAAATACATTTGGTGAAAAAATTAGGTAAAAAATATTTCCCAGGTAGATATATTATATAGTATATATATACCATGATAGTCACACTCACAATTTTGGATTCTAAACTATGCCCAACTACAGTTCAATAACATCCTACCTCTACAATTTTCTTATCTGACATTCAAACATAATGTCAAATAATCTAATATAAAATATATATAACCAATATCCTACATATTTATTTTAAATTTACATTAATACCCACTCTCTGAATACTATGGTGAGAGAAATCCAGAGAATCATTATCCTAATATCCTTAAATATTATTGATTTCCATCTAGGTCGTTATTGAGTAGGTTTACATCATATACTATCTTTTATTTCCAGATATTTCATTTTTTTCTGGTGATGTGTCAAAATGGATTTTTTGATTTGATATTATGTAGTGATATTTGTAGAATTTTGATAAAGTAATTTTATAAAATTATATTCCTTGGTTTAAAAATTCTCCCTGAAAATTTTTATGATTATTGAACTGTTATTTTATTTTAAATACTTGTATCAATGATGAAATATTTTTTTCAATATATTGAATAATAATATGAAGAATATGAATTGAAGAAGGAAAATAAATAGTCCAATATTTCATCAAGTATTTTAGAAGTGAATAATATTCACATGTTTATTTTAATGAAGATTTTTTCTAAGAAGAAGAATTATAAGATGTTTAATGGTCCAAAAGGCCATGAAAAATAATAATTTCTAAGTAAGTTTTTTGAAAAATTTTATTTGAAAACATTTAAATGGGTTGGATGTTTATTTGAGAAGGCCTAAGGTGAACTGTGACAATCTTGATTACTATGTAAGAAAAATAATAACATTATAAAAGTTGTGTAAATTTAGATTATTTCCAATATAAGGTTAAATTGAGTTAACAAGGTATTATGTAAAGGTAATGATGTCATAAATCCTATGTGGTAGGGTACACTACTACACTTCATAAGGGTATTTGAAGGACTCATATGAAAAAAATGAATCTTTTGAAATATTAGTCCATTATTTAGTCAAAAAATGCGAGGGTGTATCAAGCATTGTATATGGATATATTGAGCACTATATAAGGGTATTGATATTCACATAAGAATATATAAGAATCTATTTATGGGTAACCAATTAATATCTCAAATTTTAAGGGTAAGAGGATAACTTGTAAAAGTATAGGAAATCTATGTAAGGGTAACAATGAAGTTCTGTGGGGTTTATGAGAAATTTCAAAATATTTCATAAGGGTATGGTCATGTGTAAGGGTATAGGAAGTGGATCATATAAGGATAACAAAGGCTATGTCATGTTAATATGATACTCATATAAGGTTAATAAAAAACATGTAAGTGAAATCTGATTCTCATGTAAGAGTATCCATGGTATTCCTATGATCATGTAACATTAATGGTGTAGCTGGGGATTAGTTTCTACCATCAATTATTATGTGATGCTTCCAGTTATTAGGTTTTATCTCAAAGAATCAATTTATACCACCATGCATAATTTTTTAACTTTTGTTTGATTTTGAACTACATGGGGATGTGTAGTCATTCTATATCTACCATGAGATGTGTATGAAGAACATTGATCACACATTCAAACAAATCTTCCAAACCATAAATCGACCATGCACAAGGATAATATCGTATTTTGTGAAATATATAGTATCTGTTCTTACATGAATGATGGGATAGTGAGATCGAATTATCTATTAATTCCTATATATTCTCTATCATTCATATCCATCGGGTGAAGATGAGACTATAATATCTTTATATAATTAATTCCACTAACATGGGTTGTATACTCTTTAATTAAAAGTAGTTTTATGCATTCATGTGATGCATGATTTAGTTCAAGAAGGAATAATGAAAATGTGGTTATACATTGAACATGGGAAGAAGAAATAATAATAATCAAATTCATTGGATATTTCGCAAGAAATTATTATAGTTTCTAATTCATTAAATAATTCCCATGATAATAAGGAATTATGGATATTTTTTATGATTCTTTTATTTTCATTATTGAATGAATAATATCATCATACATGATCATATTTATGCAAAAAAATTTATGCAAAATAGTTTTTTATGTAAGCCACATGAATATGGAGAAGAAGACCCGATCATTTCTAAAACAAGAGAATGATTTTAAATAATGACTTATTCTGGGGTATTGGTATTAAATAATTTCCATAAAAAATTACTATATAATTTGGGATTTAATTTCGAAAATAAAAAATTATTGAACATGTTTTTGATCATCATGGTGTTTCCATTTTCCTTGAAAATTACTATGTGAATTATAAGAATCATATTCATGATATAATTGTTTTGAATATAAATGATTTCTGAAGGTGATAAAGTAATTTTTTATTGCACATTGATTGAACTTGAATCCATTATGAAATATTATTTTGAAAACATGATAAATATTTTTATCAAAGGGAGAATTACTCAAAGTTATAAAATACTTCAAGACAGAGATATCATGTATGTGAGAATTTCAAAAATAGAACTAATATCATTCATGATGGGAGAGGAGCATCAAGTCCAACTGAAATAATGTATATAGATGTTGAATATCTTGAAGAACAATACCTGAGAAAACCTCATCCTATAGGATCACGGAGGAAGGCTATCATCCATAATGTTGAAGGTCTTTTTTCCTCTATATCAGCAAGAAAATGTAGGAGCTTGTGACTTGTGTGTCAAACCAGTTGCTAAAGTCACTCATGGATATGTTTTCTAGATATTTGAGGAGAAGAAAATATGTTTATGTTGTCCAACTAACCAAGGTATAATATTTTTAATTCCATGGGTTATAACCAATATCAACTGTAGTATTGACTAATGGTGTGTCTAAATAGTTACTACCAAATACACTATAGTTGATAATAAGATTATTATAGAGAATCCATGTTTATGTGTCCAACCAATAGGGAAAGGAGTGGTTATTGGTTCCGAACCACATAATACTATGTGAGTTACTCTCTATTATTGTTTATGTATATGAGTTAATACTATGAGATATCACGAAGTGGATCAAAAATGACAACAAGTTTGAGGGGATGAATTTAATGCAATGAATTTGTAAAAGTAATCCATTGATTCACCACAGAACTTAGTGGTTAATTTGGACTATAGGATTTACAAGTGGTATTATTGGTGGTTCCCTATAAATATACATGATGTTTTGAAGGTTTCATATGAAAAGGACTTAAATGAGATCATTTCCCCTATTTAAAGAATGTTCAAAAAGAGTAAAGAGAAGAAGAAAGGTAAATAATTAATAATTGAGTGGAATTTAAATAAAAATAAACAAATTTTCATATATTACCCAATGAATAATCTAATGAGTAAAAATGGTAGATTTAATTCAACATTTTTATGAACCCATTGTTGAGATGAAAAAAATATCTTTTACTTTTTTTAGAAGAAGATCAAGAAGAATCCATCCTAGAAGTCTTGTTCTGTAGTCGAGCTAAAATATGAACTGAATTTTTTTTCTAATTATAAACCTCATGTTGATAAAGGATGTTCGATTTTATTCTCTATCTTGGATGTAAAAAGGAAATTTACACATGCTGATAAGGAGGAAACGACATCTAGTTTATAATTTAAGTAATTCTCATTTAATGAAAAAGTAGATGTATGGGGAATCATGAATGGTGTTTATTATTTTATGGTGAAATATTTTTAATTGGAACAATAAATATTGAGAAGATAAGAAGATTCCATGAATATAAAAAATAAGAAAATGGGTATCATGATATAGGATAAAATTAATATGGTTGAAGAGATTTCCGATGATATTTTAAAGAAAATTTTCATTGAAGAGAAGTTGAAGTCCAACATCATAGTTTTCAAAAACAAACATGAGTAATGGGGTAATTTAGTTTTGGATGTCTTTTAAAATTTTAATGCAATGTCATAATATCCAATTATAGGATTAGTTTAGATATTAATGGTCCCCTTCCCCCTTAATAGAGAAAGTCATTGTATTGGACCCTCCCCTCAATGGGGGTGGGACATATTTCATCCTTTGAGGGAACTAATAACTCTTGATCCCATTTATCCAAACACATGTTTCTTCTATATTTCCCTCAAATATCACTCAACCCTTAGTTCCCATATCTATCCAATGGTTTCCTACAACTTTCTATATTGTCAATGGAGTTCAACTTGGCCTTGTATCTTCTGAACCTCACCATTATTGAGCAATTTAAGAAGTTTATCCCTAGATTTGACACCTTTAATAGTTTTAAATTTGAGTTTTGGGAATTAAAATACTGAGAAATGGTAGTCCTTATTGATAATATGAACATCATGATTTGGTTTTCTTCAGAGGAATACCTAGTCAGGTCCTAGTCTAGTACCCATTGTAGCTACAAAAGCTTCTGGTTCTACCTCTTTGGGTGCTCTTATGGCTTTGATATGAAGCATTACATCCCAAAAATGGTGATTTGGGTTAGTTTCACAAATCCCCATTTACCCATTTAAAATCCAGTTATTATACGCTTTCATGGGAATTTGGTTAGTAGGTATTTATGCACCAATAGGAAAACTAGGTCAGATTCTCACCCAAATTCTCCTCGCATTTGTGTGGATATTAATGTTTCAATGTTTCCTATAAAGATAATTTAGTTCATGGCTAAAGAATAATTTTGACACAAGCAGGTGGTGTGTTTAAAATAGTGGGTTTATATTTGTTCTTATTGTAAGAAGTTGGTTCAGAAAATGCTTATCTTTAGTAGAGGGTCCAAGAACTCTGATCAACAACAAATTGAGGTTTCAATAGGTAATGAAAATGGAATGGAGATAGGTTTTTGTGATAGGATGATGGGGATGAGTTAGTTGGCTGCTTCTTTTAACCCATACAATGTAATTTATTTTCATCATGAGCCTCATAGGGAAATATATTGGTAGATTATTTCTCCAGGAGGCTGCATAAAAACCAAGGTGTTCCCATGCCATATAAATTTGTTCCTCCAGACCCATTATGCATGGAAGGGGTTTTTGTAGTTGAAGTGATGGATTATTCCCCTAAAAATCAATATATTATTCCCATGGAGGGTATCCGAGATCAGACCATGGAATCATCCTTGAAGTGGTGTCAAAAGAGGCTGAACATAGAGGTGAAAGGACTCCCAAGGCCGCATCATATATGGATGCAGTATGTTCAATATATGTTTCTATAGGAAAAAGGGAATACATGAAGCCTAAGTAGTGGAACCAGATGAAGTAATGGGGCCAAGCCTAAGAAGGTATTATTATGTACTTAATATTTCTAACCACTTTTAGTGTTTGGATGATAGGCTGGACCACATGTTTGAAGCAGTCTAACATGGATCTCCAAATAAAAATGAGAGATACCTCATATATGTATCCACAGATGATATATTTAGTCAACTCTATGGATATAGTATATATGATTTTCTAGGTGAAGATATCCTTAATCAGAAGAGGAGGAATGTTCATAGAGTCAATATGAAGGATTTGAAGGATTATTCTTATTTTCCAATTCCAATAGAGACAAGATCCACCAAATAGAAAAAGGATAATAATATATAAGATACACCCAGGGTGTTTGGATCCCCTATCTGTGAGGAGACTATATCCTATGAGGCTATTCCATTCAAAGGGACTCTAGATGGTCTTTGTGAGAGAAATAAATGGTTTCGGAGCATAATCTGAAACTGCTCAAGTATTGGGGTGAAGAAATTGTGGAGGAATTTCTGATGATTAATGCCACCGATAGGGATGCTAAAAAAATGATGGGAAGATTGCTCCGAGTGTATGATACTAGTGAGAAATGTGCTTTAACTGATAATAAATATCCCATATTGATATGTGGATTCAATGTGGGGAAGATAGCAAAGATGAATACATGAAAACCAAGGACTATTTGGAATATAATTTTGAAGACATTTTAATGGATGATCCTAACACACAAGTAACTTCTATTACCTATAAATTGTTTAGGGAGAATTATTACAACCAGGTTAAACATTCCTTCAATAATCCTATAGTTATTTTAGTGTTTGGTTTGGTTAAGTTGTGAAGATTTTCAATTATCCATTAATTGTTTTGATAATAAAATGTTAATTTTAAGAATATATATGCTACTTAGTTGAAAGAGAAACATATGGAAAAAAGGTCCCTTGAGGATGGGTTGAACACGTACAAAGGGAATAAGATTATCCCTGTGAAATCTATCTCAAATTGTGTTGTAATAAATAGGAATCTATATCTAAAATGTGGAAGTAAAGTGTTGTTCCACAAAAAATATTGAATTCGGGTTCCACAAAATATTAAAGGTCCAATCATCTTTTATTTTAGTTGTTTTGGGAACATCATGAGAATATGTTATAATAACTCTAGAAATTCCAATATCTCAATCAAGGAGATATCAAATGATGCGAGAATTTTATGGTAAATGATTATTTTTATTAACCTTGGTCATATGTAGTGGTATTATAATTGGATGAATTCATGGAAGGGTAATAAAGGAATACGAAGACACTTCACTATTATGAATTACATGGAGACTACTTGTCCTGAAAAAGGCTGATGTTGATGGAAAATAGTTTCACTATTTTGTGGTTTAAAATGAGCCTCAACAAATGGTGTATCAAGACCCAAAATCATAGAACACAAAAAAACTCTCCTGGAGGAAAAGAAGGAAAATATGGATGAAAAAATGAGATCTTTTCTATTTGTGAGGAAGGTGTAAAAATATATTACATAGTAAGAAGAAATTCCTGAAAATAAAATCATTGCATAATCAATGATTATATTCAATAATAAAGAAAGAATATCCCATATTTAGAATGGAAAGTAAAATAAATAAATAATGAGAGGAAACTATCAATATGATTTTTTTATAAAGAAAAAATAGGACCCCTATTATTCCCTATTATTTAATGAGCTAAAATATAGGAAATTTGAGGAGATGTTTAGGGATATCCCAACTAGATAGTATAAAGTCATTTTCCTCTATGGATAATGATAATATATATGAAATAGAAGAAAATAGGTAATCCCATAAGGAAGATAATAATTCAAAATGGAGACTTCAAAAGCATTTTATATGAATCAATAATTTTTTAGACAACCATGTAATAATGGAATTTTAGGTATTCCAACCATAATATCATGCCCCATTTTTAATTAGTCATATTTATTATGGGGTAGTTCTTAGTTAATAAGAATATGAGATAAAGAGGTAGATATTTTTTATCTTACACCTGAACTTTATGATGTGTTTATTTAGGTGTGTGTTGTAAGAAATAATTATTTGATAAATATAATTATCTTCAACCCCTTAAATAAAAATTGAGATATATTGAGCATGATATCACATTCATGGGAGTTTATAGGCATCAAAAACAAACTTTGGTTGTATCACTATCTTTTTCTACACTTTGTTATCCCATGTAGGAATAAAGTATAGAAATTAAATGCTATTTTCTAAGATACGAATGAGGTGTCATCCTTCTATCAGAAAAGGGGAAAGAGAATAAATTTTTTCTTACAAGGTAAAATAAAATAAGATAATTCCCCCACTTATTCTTTTTATTTGGTTTCAATTAAGGGGGATAAAATATTTGGGCATACATATTTATATTTATACTGAGAATATATATTGAAAAAACCTACATAGTAGGAGATTATGGAGCCTAATTGTTGTATTTTTTGAAATTATGTAGAAATATGTCATTGGTGTGTCTATATGAAGTGGTAATTCATGTATAATTCTTATGGATTCATTTATGGTATTTTATTTAATATTCAAACAATTATTCTTTAAGAACATTAATTATTAATCAATTTTACATTATAATCTAAAACTTTTGTCAATAATAACATATTATTTGAAACATATTAGAGAAGAATATGAAGAAGATGAATTGAAGAAGGTAATGAAAATTTTCATTATTACATGTGGATTTTTAACTTCATAGAACATGAAAATATTTGTTTTCATGATGACATGTTTTTTAGAAGAAGAATTCAATGAAGTTTAAACAAATAGTATGACCATGGAAAATAGAAATTTTCATGCTGATTTATAGAGAATATTTAATTGAATAATTTTTAATTGACTAAATTTTGATTTCGAAATTACCTTAAAAATTTAGGATAATTTCTCATGATATATAAGGATAATAATCACACTCTAAATGTTGTATAATGGCAGGTAATTACTTACATATAGTAAATTGTGTAGAAAAATACATTGTAACGGTACTCTGGTCAAAATTATGCTGCGTAAGGTTATATTATTATTCTATGTAAGGATAGTTTATGGTTCCATAAAGGTAATATGAAGCATGAATAAAGGTACTCATATATTTATACTACCTATATAAGGGTAAAATATGTACTGTATAAGTTAACATTGATTATTGTGTAAGGGAATCGGGTGGTATGTAAGGGTATCTGTGAGGCTACGTAAGGGTAACTTGTGAATATACCTACAAATGTAAGGGTAACTAGACACTTTATTGAGGTATAGGAAAGATACATAAGTGTTACAACTGGGTCACAATGATAGCACAACCACCTTGCCTTAACATGGACATCGGGTCCTGGCCCGCCAGGTACCGCTAATTACCCCGCAGGCACGTGGTCCCCACCTAGGGGTCCACCCACGTGCCTGAATGGGTCATCTAACTAATGATTGTCCCCACAGGACAACACATATCCTTTCTAGTGTGTTTTTTTTCACTCACACACACCCTAGGAAAATTACCAGAAGGTCATCCATCCTGATTACTACTCGAGGCCAAGCATGCTTAACTATGGAGTTATAATCAGGTAAGCTCCTGAAAAGAAAGATAAACCTTGTTGACATGAGTCATATGATTTAATCATTTAACCCTTTATCATTTGGGGGGTTTTACAATCACCCCACTTTAGATCACAACATCCTTGTTTTGGGCCCTATAACTCAACCTAGGAAGTGTGTTGCACTTAGGGCTGGGTACCACCTCTGATACCAAATGTGACAACTGGGTCCTGGTGACATCACATCCACCCCACATTAACATGGCCGCCAGGTCCTGGACCACCAGGTACCACCAGTTTCCCTGCAGACATGTGGTCCCCACCTAGGCCCCCCACGTGTCTGAATGGGTCATCTGAATAATGATTGTCCCCACAGGCCAACACATGTCCTTTCTAGTGTGCTTTCTCCTCACTCACACACACCCTAGGAAACTTCTCATAAGGTCATTCATCATGATCACTACTCCAGTGTGCTTTGTCCTCACTCACACATACCCTATGAAACTTTCCAGAAGTTCACCCATCTTGATCACTACTCCAAGCCAAGCATGCCAAACTGTGGAGTTCTAATCAGGTAGGATCTTGAAAAGAAAGTTAAACCCTATTGACATGAGTCATATCATTTAGTCATTTAACCCTTTATCATTTTGGGGGTGTTACAATCACCCCCTTTAGAGCACAACATCCTTGTTGTGGGCCCTACAACTCAACCCAGACAGTGTGTGGCACTTAAGGCTAGGTGCCACCTCTGATACCAAATGTGACAATTGGGTCCCGGTGACAACACAACCACCCCTTCTTAACATGGTTGTCGGGTCCTGGCCTGCTAGGTATCACCAGTATCCCCGCAGACACATATTCCCCACCTAGGGGCCCACCCACGTGCCTGAACGGGACATCTAAATAATGATTGTCCCCACAGTCCAATACATGTCCTTTCCAGTGTTATTTTTCCTCACTCACACCCACCCTAGGAAACTTCCCATAAGGTCACCCATCCTGATCACTACTCCAGGCCAAGCATGCTTAACTATGGAGTTCTAATCAGGTAGGATCCTGAAAAGAAAGGTGCACCTTGTTGAAATGAGTCATATCATTTAGTCATTTAACCCTTTATCATTTGAGGGTGTTACAATAAGGGTTTCCATGAACCTATATCAGTATAAAAAGTAATTTAGATATCCCATATAATGGTAAAACCTTACATAAGGGTAAAAGTACTGGCTCACATAAAGGTAACAAAGGCCACATAAGGGTAACATAATATTCATGTAAGGGTAAAAAAAGTTCATGTTAGGGTGGTCTAGTGATCGTTTATGGGTATACACAATTTTCCTATATTTGCATTAGTGTAATGTTACCACTAGGGATCAGTTGGTACCATCATGCACAATGTGCTACCAAATATTATCAGGTGTGACCACTAGGAATCATGTTCTATCTCCAAACATCATGTTCCTTGGAAATTTATTATTTTCTACCACTATTTGATATGATATAGTTGTTTTGTGACCAAGAGATGTTCATGAGGAATAGTGATCACATATTCAAACTAAACTTACATAGCATGAATCAATTGTGCACAAACATGAAGCTATATGTGATTAAATACAGAGAATTTGTTCTCTCATTAATGATGGTATAATGAGTTTTAATTATCTATCCATGAAAGAAAATAATATTTAATGAATTTTAGTTGGGTAAATATAAGAAGATAATGGATTTTTATATATAATTCCACTAAGATTATTTACAAGCTCATTAAATTGATGTATTTTTATGTGTTTATGTGATGCATGATTGATAAATGAAACAATGAATGGAACGTGATTATTCAATAACAACTTGATGAAAAAAATAAGAACAACCAAATTACATGGATATTTAAGGAGTATTTACTATGGGTTTTCAATCATGAAATAATTACCATGAAAATTGGGAATTTGTTAAATTTGTGAGGATTGTTTTATGACATGAATTTAATGAATAATATTATTATACATGATTGATAATTTTGTATAAAATTATGGGTCATTAAATCTAATTTATGTATGCTTTTTAAATGAGGGGATAAAGACTCTAACCTATAAAGTGTTTGAATAAGTTATTAAGTAAGGAAATATTATGAGACATTTGACCAAAAATAGTGGGAAGAATAATTGAGTAGATAATTTTGGAGTAAGTTTCAAAATTTAATAATTAATAAACCTACTATTGATCATCAGGGTGTTTCAATATTTAATGAAAATAACTATGATAATTATGAGGGTCATATTCATGGTAATATTTATTTTAATTTAAATGATATATGCATGTAATTATTTTTGTTGTTGTTGAGCAATGAGAGACATTTCATCCACCATAAAATAGTACTTTGAGAAGTTAAAACATATTTGTATAGAAGAGAGAAGGATTCAATGCAAGGTAATACTAAAATGAGGAGATATTATGTGACATAGTATTTGCGGAAGATAATTTTTATCATTCAACTTCTGAATGGAATTTTAAGGAGAAAATACATACTACATGTAATTATTGAAGACCATGAAAAATTGTACATGGGAAAACATGTTTCTGTAGGATCTTCAATGAATACTATCATCTAGGAGGATGAAGTTATTTTAGTGTTTAGGTCAACATGAATAAGAAGGATAATTTGATAGGGGTATCTATAAAGTTTAAAACAAGGCTCATGGAAAGAGTTTTTAACCAGTTGGGGAGAAGAGAATATGGTTGGGGTGTCAAACCAACCATGGAAGAAGGGTCAGATTGCTGGTTGTATAACTTGGATCAAATAGAGGATCGAATACTAGTGTGAATAATAATTTTATTCCTAAACTAGTACAATTGGTAATAATACTACTGTGGAGACTCCATGTTGTGTGTCTAACCCTTATGGAAAGGAGTAGTTCATAGTACCAAACATTCTAAACACCATGTGACATTCTCCCTATCATTTTTTCTATAAATTAGGTAAGAATTTGATATATCATTGAGTGTATTGATAATCATAACATTATAGATTTAATTAAAAGGAAATAATTCATAAAATTTAACCACTGCTTCACCCCTAGCGGTCAATCTACACCAGGGTTCAAAAATACCCTTCCATGCCTAATAGATCATGCCTCCATGGGTCATATCCCATCAAACGTAGACCCAAAAACCCCATAACAATTCCCTGATTATTTTTTATTCCTAAATTAATTATAATGAATTAAGAATTAGGTTTCATTCCAAACACACCCACAAAATTCAATTATATAATGAACCAAAAAATAATATACAACTCATGTGCCATTTGACAACCTCAAGAAATTGCTCTAATCATCCAAATTCATGCAATAATATGTCCCTCAAAAATCAAATAATACCCACTCAATCACTTTAATAAAAATAGAGAAAGAACCATCCCACATGATTAATAGTTAATAGTAACTTACTAAATAATGAAATTTACCCATTATATAACATGCATACCATAAAATTCCTAATAACAACCACTATTTGAGGGCCTAAATAAGCATTAACTATCAATCAATATCCACAACTAATTGCAGTTCCCTCAGCTCACACTCTACACTACAGTAATGATATCACCATAAATATATATATTCTATAGATTTCATTATTATAAAAAACTAAATTTTATATTGTAACACAGTTTCATCCAATTCCTATGGCTAGTTACATCCTTAACTGTTCATATTAATGGTTTAACCAATTCCTATAGGAAAATTTCATTATGAAACATATTGAAATAACAATACCATTAAGTTCCTATAAATTGAGTTTCATACATGAAAATATATTTCATTAAATATAGTACACTGTGTTACAGTATCAACCATGTTTAAAATTATGTGTAATGTCTTGGGGTTTAGTAAATAATTTTTAGCTATGTATTTTTGTTGGTGTGTTCTAAGTCATATCCAATCAATTATATATTCCTATAAAATTTACAAATTCAATACTCAAAGTCATTACCCAAAATATCTTTTTTGATATCATTTTATAACACCCCAACATTTCAATATCAATTCAAATATTTGGTATTAGGTTCCATTGAGAAATTACTATGTCCCCTTTTAAATAGAGGATACCAAGAAGTGAAGATGGATAGAAATAATCCATGGGAATTTATTTTCCCTAATAGTTTAAATCGGATCCATTCAACCACATGTAAAAACCAATAAAATAATCTATTTCAAAATAATCCCTTATAATATAAATTAACCTTTTTCAAAAAAAGAATCCAATCCCAATGATTAGTAAAATAGAAAAACTGTATGTCCAAGAACCACTCAATTCTAAAACCACAATCAGCCATCCCCATTATCATAACTCAAATCAGTAAGTAAAACTCACCACTTATAAAGATAACTACCATCCCTTCACCAAAATCATTACTAATCATGTCAACATATCCACAATGTCAACATGTAGGGGATGACCATAACTTAGTAGGATTTCCCCATGATCCCATTACTCATCCATACAAATTGAATTAAAATTAAAATACTAATAAATCATAAAATATAACGAATATTTTAAAAATCCAATTTTATTTTTCACATTTAAAGTTAAAATCAATATTTTTTAATGAATTTTACATTCAAAAAATAATATTTTCCTCAAAACTACATTAATCTAACACAAAAACCATAATTTCTTCATGAGAACAAACTTTTTAAAAAATAACATTTTCCCTATATTTTAAAGTAGTTCCCAATTTTTATTAACAATGGAAAATAAAAATAATCTTGAAATCTATAAGATAGATATTTACTAATACCTAATTGAAGATACCTATTATTTAATATCAAAATTTAAATACTTATTTTTCAAAATCATTTCACCTATGTTAAGTTATCTTAAGAAATAAGAAATATAAATTAAATTTTCTTTGTTCTATCACTAGAAACCATTATCAACGTATGAATCCATGTATATATATATATATATATATCTAAATTTACCATTTTATTTAGTTTTACCATTCATCTTGGTTTATCTAGAATACTTTTCACCATAACACACATTTTATATGACACACACCCCCTTGGATAAAACAATCATTTTTCTAAAAATGATCCCATTTTCACTCAACGACATAGAATAAACTTATAGGTTTTAAAGAAATTATATCTGATAGAAAAATAGTTTTTATGCCATTTTAACTTTCATAATATTCTATGATGAAAAAAATGTAACACACACACATATACAATGATAAATATAAAATACCATTTTTGGAACATATTTCATAATTCAATCAACCTAATTAAACTTATAAAACAAATATAACATAAAATTATATAATTAAAAAAATGTATTCAAATTGAATGGTCACAAGCTTCCAACTGAAAACTACTTCTCAATCCCTTACAAACATTAAATTTTCCCCTTTATAAAAAAATCTATTTTTTTATAATAAAATAAAAATTAAATAATTTTATTTAATAACCTCTATTTAAAAATTTGGAATTTCATTCCAAAGTAAATGTTTAAAAAAAACCCCAAACATATATTAAAACAATTAATAGCAACATTTTTCATAAACTCAAAATTTTAGAACATTTTATTAATGTATTACTCAATAAATAAATATTAAATAAAAAATATTTGAAAAATATTTAATTTATAAAAGTGATTATGGAATTATAAAAAGTCATTTAATTTTTCAAAAATTCACGAATTCACAATTACTAGAGTTTCATTGATGGGATGAATCATTAAACCTCTAAACATTTTGAGTGAATTTTATTATCTATGTATTCTAAGTGAAGAGCACATAAATGATATTGAAAAAACAATTATGTTTTAAGAGTTCATGTGTCTTGGAGAGTCCTCGTAAAGTGTAATGAAGAATAGGTATTTGTGAGTTGTTCTAATTTGAGGAATACTCAATGTATTAGAGGTATTTACAATTAGAAGTTGAGGAACTTTTAAATAACCAATCTACCCAATACTATTGTGTTCAAATAACAATTTCATTGGATCCATACTATGACTAGTTTCATGTGGAAATTAATTAATGAGTTTGAATGTTATATCTTACTATATTTATTGATGAAACACTCATTGTTGATTTATATGATATTTGGATCATAGTTTATTGAAATGGAATGAAGAAATTATTAAAATTTATTATACATTAGATAGTGATCTATTAATATAGTGCATATATAATAATTATAAAATGGAATTTGAAGAAATAAATGACAAATGGGTGATTCACTAGGCATTGTTTCATGATTCCCTACTAATACACTATGGAGTATACAAAAATGGGAATTTATTAGTGTCATTAAGTCATTGTGGATAATGAAAATACCCACAATAAAGGATAATCATTGTGCTATAAGTTTTTATTCAAGACTCTATGGAAGAACAATGAGAATTTTATATCCCATTACATAATGAAAATTTTATAATGTTCTATTATGTTAAGAAAAAATACAGCATGAGTAATTCATTTTAGACTAGATAAGATGAAGATAATATTGGTTGATAGATATGAATAAAGAATAGTGAATCAATTTTTGGATGATAACTTTCTAAATATTTACCATGGGAAGTTGAGGGCAACACGGGTATTTTAATGTGTGTCAAGATTTTATGCTGAAGATTCTTATAGCATGGCCATATTAACTATTCCATAAATTAAGATAGATATAGGTCATGATTTAAAATGAATAGAGAAAATTATGATATAAGGAATCTATATGATTTTAGAAACCATATCTGGATGAATACATTAATAAAATAGCCTTTTTAAAGGAGGCTATGTCATGGAGATGACTTACCTATAAATATATGACATGTTTGTAATTTTATGATATATTGAAAAAAATAAGTTTCAACCCATTATAGGGTGAATTAAAAGATATATTTTCTTTAAATAGGTTGAATAACAATGGTTTTCACATGATCTAAATTTGTGAGCCACATGAGTTTAGGAAGAAAAGGTTGATCATCTCATCAATTCCTACCTTTATATATTATACATTGATTTATGAATTTTATTTCTTTTCTAATCCTTATTGTAGTTTGAGATCTAGTAAATATAATCAAATATGGGATAATGTGTAAATATTTGTTGATTTGGTTACCCCTAAAACACCCCCATTGGTGGTCTAATCTCACATGGGATTTCAATATTGTATTCAAGTAGGTTACTATTATTAAAATATGTATTCATGATAGCTACCTTTGATTGTCTTATGATAATGGTTCCATGTATTTTCGCTTTAATTTTTGTTGATTTTTTTACCCAGAATATTTTTATCGATGAGATCAACATAAATCACGAATACAAACTATATTAAGGTGTTTCTAATTTTTATGGGATTTTAATCCATCTATATAAAGATAGGATGGTTTTATATATTATTTCTCTTATCATGGATGTTATTAACATCATAGAGTATGGTGTATTTATTTCAAAAATCAGGACATTGTATGTATTTATAGTGAGGAAAAATATTTATATTTATTAGAGAGTGTGCAAAGTCTTACTTTCATACCTCTCATATAAGGATTTTCCACGTGTTGTGAGGATACAAAAATAATAAGGAATATATAAGAAACTCCATGAGATCCATGAGGTATAAAAAGGTGATATATTCATATAAAAAATATCATATGTTAAATTTAATGATACAAGAATAGGAGATGGGGATTTCCTAGATGAGTTATTTATTTATGTAAACAAAATTATAAGCTCATTTTGATGTTACATGAAAATTGTCAAAGAATTTATGGTGTTGAAGATGTTTATAAGGATTCTACAAGATATTTTTGATGAAAAAATTTCTACCTCTTGAGACTAATACTCAAATCAGTGGACCATACCTAAACTTAACATTTACCTAATTTTAAATTATTAAAGTTGAGGTCAAACATTAAGGGAAAAATGAAAATTATTGTAATGCTCCGGACCTCTCTAGACCATTCCTTTGTGAAAATATGGTGTTTGAGGTGTTTTGGGAGGTCATGGTGACTTATACATAACACTTTTCCAAATTTACATTTCTGTGAACAGTTCCATCAGTGAATAGTTCCAACGGTAGAAAAATGTGAATAGTGAATTGGTAACCTTTTGTGAATAATGACAATGGTGACCCTCGGTGAACAGTTCCAATGATAGACAATTGTGAACAGTGCATAGATATCCTTAGGTGAACAGTGTCATCGTTAACCTTATGTGAACAATTTCATCAATAACCTTTGGTGAACAGTGCCATCGGTAACCTTATGTGAACAGTGTAATGGTAACCTTATGTGAACAGTGTGATCGGTAACCTTTTGTGAACAGTATCATCGGTGACCCTTGCTAAACAATGTTATCGGTAACCTTCTATGAACAGTTCCATTGGTGAACAGTTCTATTGGTGAGGTATAATGGTAACCTCTGTTTCCTTTTCAAAATTTCCAATTCTATGAGTAGTTCCATAGGTGAACAGTTCTTTTGGTAACCTTTAATGGTAACCTCTCTTTCCTTTTCCAAATTTCTAATTCTATGAATATTTCTATTGGTGAACAGTTATATCAGTAACCTCTAACGGAAACTTCTCTTCCCTTTTCCAAATTTCCAATTCTATGAACAGTTCCATAAGGGACCAGTTCTATCAGTGAGGTTTAACGATAATCTATCTTTTTCTTTGACAGATTTTTAGTTCTGTGAACAGTGTTTCTAGAATGATAGCTGTACAGTGTTTGCAGAATGGTAGGTATACAATGTTTCCAGAACAGTAGGTGTACATTGTTTTCAGAATAGTAGGTGTACACTATTTCCAGAACGGTAGGTGTATAGTATTTCCAAAACGGTAGGTGAACATTGTTTCTAGAAAGGTAGGTGTACAATGTTTCCAGAACGATATGTGTACAATGTTTTCAGAACGGTAGGTGTATAGTGTTTCCAGAATGGTAGGTGTACACTATTTCCAGAATGATGAGGTCTATCGGTAACCTCTATCAGCAACCTATATCGGTAACCTCTATTTTTTTCCAAAATTTGAGTTCATGAACAATGTTTCTAGAATGGTGAGGTCTGTCCGTAACCTCTATCGGCAACCACTATCGGTAACCTCTATTTCCTTTGCCATATTTTGAGTTCATGAATAGTGTTTCTAGCTTCCTACAGTTTCTCCCCTTTAACGTTTCCTTTGACGTAAAATACATTTAAAGCCTTATTTTAAGGACTCTAAAGCCAATTCAGAGGCCATAACTCCTATATTAATTTATCCTAAGGCTCAGGACATTTTTACTTGGTCAAACCGCGTGGTTTAATAAGATCCGCATTTAATAGGAAATCAAGCGTATCTTAAACTGATTCTCTGTTAAATATTCTAAAGGAAAGAGATATCATCCTCCCCTGTTCTTCCTCCTTGTTCTCTGTGAGATGCTCGAAACTTTCATTCCCTCTCGTAGAGTTGTGCGATCAAACACTTTCCTTTGGATTAGTTCCCCTCTGTTTTGATGCAACCAAGCAGTATCGATCAATCTTTGATATAAGGTATGATCTATCATCATTATTTTGGGTTTGTCTCCTTCTATTTATCCTTTGCCTATTATAGCTTGTGATCTACATGATTCTTATGGAGTTTTCTTGGGTTTCGGTAGGTGCATTCATACCGTGGCATCCTCAGGAGGATGCAGTTGTCGCGAGAGGAGGAAATCATTATCCATTGTGTGAACTGTTCTCGTATAAAGAATGCTAAGAACCGTTTGAGGTAGGGGATTGGTTGCTTCTATCATATTTTATGTTCAACTGTATCGTTATCATGTTGTATCCCACTGGATGACAATATAATTTACATAATGAATATTTTAACTGGATAAATAAATTATTATCGATTGTATGTTATTTCCCCTTATTTTCTAAATAGTGTAAAATCTATTCTTTCTTTGTTTAGTTGTTCATTCTTTATGGAAATCAGTAAAGAACATAGACCAGGATTAATTGATAATTGTTTGGCTAAAGATAAAGAGGCATGTAAAGGAATCCAGTTCTTGTTGAAATTTGGTGTTAATCAAATTTGAACTGTAAGGATGTTTAATTATTTTTGATAGATTACTAATTAGGTTTCCTAAATTTGGAACCTATGAATAATGAATCAGTTAATCCAAGATGGTTTAATTAATTGCTTGGTTGATAAAAGATAATTCCTTTTAGGGTTCTAAGTTACCCTCTTGCTTGTTTATGGTCCAAGAGGCCAATTGTTATGATGTTTGTTTTTCCTAATACTTGTGTTGTGATGTGAGAATAGATAGCTATTGTGATATATGGGGGCATGGAGGCTTATTGGTTGTGGCAGCAGTTGACGCCTAGAGTGGTGAGAAGCATCAGTTTATGCATGTGGGTGTCGGGGTGGACACTAAGGATGATTGAATGGAATGGATTTTATTGTTGGATGCTTGATGATTCTTATTGGTTGATTATCTGCTTTACTTTTCCCCACTACCTAAGGAAACTGGTCTTTCTTACCCTTCTTCCGAAAGAGGCGAAGATGTGTGGGGTATGACACATGCTTTCGTTGTTTAGTTTCTCAAGGGAGGATGTGTCTACTATCTTGATTTAGGCGGTAAAGACTCGATGGGTAGTACGTATACTCACCGTCTTGAGCCCCCTTGTGTTTAGTAGCATAGAATGTTTTTCTAGAATGCCTGGGAATATGGGAAAGTAATTTTTTAATGAATAATTGAATAAATGATGTTAACCCATGGGGTTGGATTTTGCTGGAACATAATGATGAGGTTGTAATTTTAAAGGGACAATGGAATTTAGGTGTGATGCTAATGAAATTTAACATGGAATTGTGATTGGTTAATTAATGTTTAAATAATTAATTACTGTAAATTGGAACTAATAAAAAGGGACTGAAGTAAGGCAATAAATCTTTTTAAATGGTTTTCTGGTTATAGGATACCTAGTCTTAGATGTGGCAGCCAAGAGTCTGAGAGAAGTTAGCTGCAGTTGATTCTAATAATAGGTTATGCCCATTGTGTGGTTGTGAGATATAGTATGTTTTTTAGGTTTTGTGTTTCTATCTGCTACTCCACCCCATCATTAAGGGAAACTGAAACCCCAAGGATTCTGAGCCCTGGGGGGGTTTTTTCCTAACATTCTTGTGGGAGGATGGATGGATGACTACCCCCTTTGGCCCTGCTCTCTTCTCTTGGTAGTTACTTGTGCTGGTAGGCACAATGGTTAGTTTTCTTCATATATGTGTGTAGAGGGATGTAATGGCCTTTTGTTATTCACACACATATATTCTGGATATAGTATCCTGTGGACTACTGTAGGTGTAACGTGTATAGGCTGTGATGGCATGAGGATCCTTACTCATTGTATGGGATATAATGGATTGAGGTATAATACCTGAAGTATGATACACATTACGTGAGCTATGGTGGCTCCCATATACTACCTGGATACTTTCTTGCGTGGATGTGGTGGTTTTGTTGTATGAGGTGCATATTGTGGTGCTTCACCCAAGTGCCTGCTGGCAAGCCTTTTTGGATAGAGATGCATTGGACGTGTGACATTGGGGAAAAGCGGCAAAACAGTGGGGAAGTAGTAATGGGGTAACCTTGATATGATTTGTTATATTATATACTCTTTTATGAGTTACTTAGTGAGAGTATCCATGGTCAGGCTGGGAACTTAGTATACCTATTTAGGTTACGATTTGGTTTTACTTGTTGTTTACTGTGCTTTAGCATGCTTTCATTACATTTGAATGAGAGGATTCATGGAGGATCCTACTGAGTATACTGTTATACTCACCCTATATATATATAAAATAATTTTCAGGTCACTTGGAGAAGGCTGAAGATCAGGATGGTTACTACTAGCTTGCGGTTGCAGGAGCTGTCCGAGCTTGTGATTACTGCTGTTTTACTTTCTTTTGGGTACTTGTAGTTTTTCCCCTTTCAATTGTAGTATTTTTTCATGAAATTTCATATGTGTACTTGGGATTTATTTTATCTTAATGGTTGAGTTTGAATTTGGTTGTGTCTATCTTATCTCTCTCTTCTGCATGTGTTCTCTTAGAGGGTAATGTATCCCATTTGTTTGTTTTCTATACCGTCGGTGCTAGTAACCAACACAGGGCCTACTGAAGGTGGAACTAGGGATTATTATCTCCCCTCTCACATTGTTGGCCCAGGAGGGGTACATTTTGTGGGGAGGGTCTCTTCTTTTCATTTTTGCTTAAGTGTTTTTGAGAAAATAAGGAATATGGGGAAAAATCCCAAATTTTGTGGGTACACACCGTGTACTTTTCCACACGCTGTGTACTTTGGCTGTGTGGGATGAGTACACATGGCATTTAGGCCTGTCGGTGATAAAGGGTGTAAAAACTAACTTCACGCCATGTACTTAGTATATACACATCATGTAATCAGTCGGTAGGTGAACAGTAAGGCGGTGGGAGTAGCTGCCAGCTGAGCAACAGTACACGCCATGTAATCGTGTTGACAGATGAATAGTGTGGCGGCAAAAAGTAGCCGCCAGAGGAACAATTAAAAAATGAAAATTACACATCATGTACTTGAGAGTACACACCGTGTAGTTTTCTTTTTTTCTCTTAAAATGGGTAGTAGCCTCCTATTTTAGCAGAGGAGGTAGTGGACGCGTTTGGAGCACCGGGAGGGAAGGCCGGAGCTTGGAGGAGCTCCCAACCGCACCTCGGAACTCGGATTCCTTTGCTGACAGTCTCGATTGAACCACGCGGGTGAGTTCTTCACTCTTATTGAACCCTTCCATCCAATTATTTCCCATGGAGAATTTATATGGGTTTGAACATGTTTTCGTTTATACCAGATCTACATCATTCTCAGATGTTTCGGAAGGCGCTACTCATGTATATTGATCAGCAGATATCCAAGTAGGTGGTCTGGTGTTTATTTCCAACTGTTGAGTGATTTTGTGTACCGTTTTTTCACGAGCCCATGTTCGGGGTGTCATGTGGTTGAGGCCTTGTCTATTAAGATATCTAGAATTGCATAGATAATCTGTTGATAAATATAAACTGCTGTTTGGGATCATTACTTGGATCCAGGGTCACCTTGTGGGTGCGTTTAACTTGTTTAGCCATTTGGCTAGGATACCTGTGGGTATGCCGTGATTATAAGCATGTTTTGAGTTTTCTTAAGAGGAAACATATATAATTTCTTGTTTTTATATTGGTCTTGGCTTGGTTACTTTCTTATCCTATGGGAAATGTTTTGTTTATCCTGAGGGAATTGTTCTGTTTAGCCTGAGGGAATTGTTCTGTTTTCCTGAGCGCAACTTTTCTTATGCCTGTGGGCAGTAGCTTCTATGAATGAGGGAAATATTCGTAGTGACTAAGGGAAATATTCATTTACCCTAAGGGAAATCACCTGAGGGTTTCGATTCTGATTTCCTGAGGGCAAGGATCTGCATGTCTGATGACACTGATTACTTTGAATGTTCACTATGGCGATTTCATATGTTGTACCTTCCAAGATAAAGCACAAGCTTAGAATTAATAAATGACTATTAAAATGGTAATGTAATTGATAGGATAGTTAATTTTGAGTACTTCCTAGTTTACTACTTTAAATTACTGCACACTATTGTTGCACATTTTTCACTGACAGTTGGGCACATGCCTTTGGTGGTTGCCTACTAGGATTTATTTCTCACGCCCTGTTTGGGTCATGTCTTGGTCCCAAAAGATGATATTGTAGTAGGTTTCGATAAGGTCAAGGGTCCCTATACAAGTACATGATTGTTGTAGAGGAGTAGGAGAGCATGGGACCGAGCTTAGGCTTGCGATGCTGCTGAGTTCCTATTGCAATGTTTTAGTTGTTCTGCTGTTGTACTTGTACTATATTGTATTCTGTTTTCACTGCTTTCTTAGAATTATAGACATCTTACATCATCATATATGTATGACTTTTAGTTATCATTTATTTATGTTGTCCATTTTTGGATTATATTTTTTACTTCTTCCACTGTTGTATGTTTATATTTATTTCCAATGTGCTACACTTTAAAAAATGAAGGCATAGTTTCCCGACTATCATACCTAGGACCTCGCTGCTAGTCAATAGCCTCTATCATTTGGGGAAATGCGCTTGAGGTCATGTGACCAACTGGGTTTGGGGCACCCGTTAGGTGGCACCCGGATTCAGGATGTTACAAAGTCATATAAGAGGGTTTTCTTTTCTCTGAGTTATTTTATTATTTGGCGATGGCGGAAAGATAGATTGTTAAGGGATTTAGTAATAACTGTCCCCGAGAGTAGCTACCCCGTGTATAGGTAAATCCTGGATTACCTCAAATTAAATTATGATTTTATATTTATTATTATTACAATTAATTAGATTTTCACCATTGGGTGACAAACTTGTGGTGCGCTATTTATCTTTTTATACTTGGGTTCTATTTAGTCGCAACCCAATGAGATGAGGGTATTCCATCTCATGCACCATTTAGGAACATGTTAGATTCACATTCCATGCATAGTTTACATGCCATATAGGTGCATTAGAAATTACATATTGTTGTGATAGAAGTTGTGCTAGTAATGGCATGTTGTTGTGATAGTTGCCTTGATAAATCACCTACTATTTGATTGGGAATTGTTATCTAAGGTTTTGTATAATGAATGCCAAACTTTGGTTATTGAGGAGTATGGTCCCTCATTGACTAGAATTTTGTGGATCATTGAATTGTTTTCTTTATTTATAACATATATAAGATTCCAAGATTTGATTCACGAGGTGTATGGGCCCTCATGGGTCAGAATTTGGAACTTAGGTGTTGGGTTCAATGGTTTTCTGGGATCTAGGGAAGTTTCTGAGGCTAACTGTCTAGAAAAACCCAGAATACACACTGTGTAGTTTTGACTACACGCCCTGTGCTCTTCTGTTCGAGATGAAATGAAATTTTTTTGAGTACACGTCGTGTAGTTGCTAACCGTGTCATAGGCCTTGTAAGAAAAAACACAAGATAGTGAAACATTGAGGGAACGCGCCGTGTACCAATTGTACATGTCGTCTCTTGTTAACCATGTGTCCATCCATGTAACTAACAACACAGATGGAGGAACCTTATATTAAACATGCCATGTCAATGATGAACACGCCGTGTAGTTTAACATACAGAACCGTCCGTGTAACTAACAAACATGGGTCGATGTTACCTCTTCTTGGACACGTCATGTACCTAGGGGAGACGCCGTGTAGTCTTGATCAGTGAGAGACTGTGTGGACTTGGCCTTGTGGATGGGGAAATGATGTGGTGTACATGCTGTGTGTGGGTGTAACACACTGTGTAGTGTCAGCTGAGTAACCGACCGTGTCACGAACAACACGGGTCGGTGAATCTCATCTAATACACACCGTGTAGGCTTTATACATGCCATGTAGTCTCATTATAAGGATATCCGTGTGGATTATCCATACAGAAGGACTTGGTAAGGGGGTGAAGTACATGTCGTGTATGTGGATAACACGCCATGTGATTGGGGTGGTACACGACCAGTTCTGGTAGAGGTACACACCCATGTGAAAGGCTTATGGGAACACACCGTGTTGTTATTATACACACCATGTAGTCTTGTTTTGTCAAACATGAATGTTTTCTTTCTTCTGTTCCCTTCTTATGTTTCTTGTTCTTGGTCCTTAATAGTCTTAATCTAAGGCGTGTGTTTGACCATGTAGAGTCATGCCACCGAGACTACCACGAGTTGTTCTCTATGAGAGCGAAAATGATTATAATCTAGATATGGTAGGTCATGGGATACCAATGGATCCTCTAGTAGAGCTAGATGAAACACTAGATGTTATATCAGACCTAGGCACTAATGCATAGTTTTGTGAAGGCCTCGTGCCATTTATGCAGACTATCCAGGGAGCATCGCTAACTGCCACATCTATGGAAGAGTTGATATGTATATTCCAGCAGCAGCATCCACCTATGTTTTCAGGGGATGATGGACCACAGGCTGCAGAATCCTGAATGAGTTCTATGCAGACTATATTTGAGCATCTAGAGAAGCCTCATGGGCGGAGGTTCAAGCTCACTACATATATGCTGTGTGATTCTGCCAAGAGATGGGGGGATGTTACCACCCAGAAGAACCATCACCGGGACATGGCGTGTGAAGATTTTCAGGCAGTCTTCTATGAATTATTATTTCTAGAGACGCTGAGGTAAGATCGAGCTCGAGAGTTCATGAATCTGCAGTAGGGCACCATGTTAGTAATGTACTATTCTTCCTGCTTCACCGAGCAACAACATTTTTCACCTATTCTGGTGGGAGATGAGACGTTGGGGGCTCGATGCTTTGAGGATGGTCTTCTATATGACATTCATGCACTGGTGGACATTTTCAGGTTTCCTACAGTGCATGCTATTTTGAACGAGACAACTGATTACTGAGTGGAACCTGCGGGAAGCTAGTGGTGCAGGCCAGGGTGGTTCGGCACCAGTTTCTGGTACTATTTCCACTGGTAAGAGGAAGAGGCATATGAATTTCTCTCACGATGGTAGTACTAGCTTGAAGAATTATTCAGGTGGCCAAGTAATATGCTACCAATGTGGTAAATAGGGGCACAAGAGACCTCAGTGTCCATGTGACCCAGTGGAGTGCCGAACTTGCGGTAAGATGGGTCATATTCAGTGTTTTTGTAGGGAGTTTCCACCAGTGGCTAGTGAGAGGGGTTCTGTGCAGACTCCATGTGCAGGAGCAAGGCCAAAAGCTTCTTACTAGTCAGTAAATTGGAATATGTCTAAACATTCAGGCCTAGGTGGTGGTCATGGACATGGTATCAAAACACCAGGATCACAGAGATAGCAGGGTGGGTCAACTCAGGGTAGCCATGCTGTGTCGCAGGGCTACGGCACTGGGTGTACATATGTAGTGCAACAGACCCAACAATAGTAGGATCCCAGACCTTCCACTATCAGAGGTAATATTCTAGTTTCTTCTATTTTATCTTCAGTACTTTTCGATACGGGTGCTACACATAGCTTTATATCTGTGCCTATTGTGGAGAGCCTTGGGCTCTGTGTTTCTTCTTCTTCTGATATTATGACACTAGACACCCCGTTGGGATTTAGAACAGCAGGTGTGCATCAGTGCAAGGAGTTCCCCATAGAGGTTAGTGGGCGTCACTTTCTATGGGACCTCTATGTCTTAGAGATGAAGCACTGTGACTTCATTATTGGGATGGACGGGTTGGTACCATTTTGAGCCTTTGTAGATTTCTATTGTCGCAGGTTAAATTTTATGTCACCAGAGGGCGGAGAGTTTTCTATACAAGGGTGAATGGGATGTCCAGGTGATCCGAGCTGGACCTGAGCATCATGGGCGAGGTGGAGTGACAACCCAGATTGTGAGTTTATATCTGGATGATCGAGGAACATGTCGGGAGGATTTCCCTCCAGTGGTTGATCATTTTAGGGATGTATTCCCAGATAACTTTTTTAGGTCTTCCTCCCGAGAGAGAGGTGGATTTCTCTATTGAGCTTGTTCCTGGAGCATCACTAGTGTCCATTCCTCCTTATAGGATGGATACACCATAATTTCAGGAGCTCAAGAGGCAGTTAGAGGATTTACAAGAAAAATGTTTCATCCAACCCAGTACATCTCCTTGGGGTTCACCTGTCTTGTTTGCGAAGAAGGAAGATGATACCCTCAGACTCTGCGTGGATTATCAGAAGCTGAACTATTTTATGGTTAATAACCAATATCCCTTGCTAAGGATTGATGATATTTTTGATCAGCTTCAAGGAGCACAAGTGTTCTCGAAGATTGATTTTAGATCCGGATATCATCAGTTGCACATTAGACCATCAGACATACCGCTAACGACTTTTCGGAGAAGATATGGTGTATAAGAGTACTTGGTCATGCTATTCGGACTCATGAACGCACCATCAGTCTTTATGGCTATAGTGATTCATGTGTTCCACATTTATCTAGATTCTTTTATGGTAGTCTTCGTGGACAATATCTTGGTGTAGTCTCACACTCGACATGACCATGCCACCCATATTGAGATCGTATTGAGTACACTGAGAAAGAATCATTTATATGCTAAGATCTCAAAGTGCCACTTTTGGATGGACCAGATTAACTTCCTGGGTCATATTATCTTAGAGGTAGGAGTTTCAGTGGACCTAGAGAAAGAAAGGGAAATAGTTTCTTGGGAGCATCTTAAGAAATTGTTTGAGATACATAGTTTCTTAGGGCTGGCTGGTTACAACATGCACTTTATACCAGACATATACCGCTTAGCAGTGTCGTTGAAAGGTTTGACTAAGAAGAGTGTGAAGTTCGTTTGGTCAGATGCTTATGAGAAAGCCTTTCAAGAGATGAAGGGAAGGTTGATATCAGCACCAGTCTTGATACTTATAGAGAAAGGGAAGATCTATACAGTTTACTGTGATGCATTAGGTATTGTCTTTGGAGCAGTATTGATGCAGGGTGATCAAGTAGTTGCGTATGGGGCTCGGCAGTTGAGGCCACATGAGAGGAATTTCCTGACGCATGATCTCAAGTTGGTTACAGTTGATCATGGGTTACACTGTTGGAGAAATTATCTCTTGGGAGAACATTTTGTGGTGTTTACAGACCACAACAGTCTTAAATACATCTTTACCCAGCGTGACTTGAATTTGAGACAATAAAGGTGGGTTGAATACCTTCAGTCCTTTGACTTCAATCTTGCCTATACACCAGGTAAGGGTAATGTAGTGGCTGATGCACTGAGCAGGAGGTCTCAGATACATGTAGTGTAGGAGGCTATTGGTGAGTGGTAGCGTATTGATTTTTTCTCTGAGATGAATTTGGAGGTGCACAATAGTTATGGTCGAGCCTATATTTCATCCTTAGCTGTGACTTTTACCCTCGTGGATAGAGTGAGGATGAGAAAACTATCAGATTCAAAAGGCCTAGTTCTATGGGATTCGGTGGCATGTGAGGACCCTCCTTCTGCTTAGGCGATATGGGATGATGAGAAACTGTGTATACATGGATGAGTGTGGGTTCCAGGGGATATACACGAGGAGTTGATGTGGTAATTTCATGCTTCATCTTGGGTAGTGCATCCCAGAGTTACCAAAATGTACTATGACTTGAGACATTAGTATTGGTGGCCGTGTTTGAAAAGACAGTTAGTTGGTTTTGTTATGAGATGTTCTACCTATCAACAGGTGACGCCAGAGCATCAGAGGCCAGCTAGACTATTACAACAATTACCCATTCTGTAGTGGAAATGGGATGATGTCGCGATGGAATTCGTGATTGGGTTTTTGAAGTCAATTCGAGGAAATGATGTCGTGTGAGTTATTGTGGACAGACTTACGATGGTAGCTCACTTTTTTCCAATCAAGGAGTCATTCAGTGTTGAAGAGCTCAAAAAGTTGTATATCCGAGAGGTGGTACATCATCATGGGGTCCCTCGTTCTATCATTTTAGATAGGGACGCCTATTTTATGCCTCGTTTCTAGCAGATTTTTCTGAGTGCACTGGGTACACAGGTTCTTCTGAGCACAACATACCACCCTCATATTGATGGCCAGTCAGAGCATACGAAACAGGTGCTACAAGACATGTTGCGTGCATGCGTCCTTGAATTTGGTGGCTCTTGGGAGAGGCATATACCCCTGGTCGAGTTTTCCTATAAAAATTGTTTTCAAGAGACTATTGAGATGTAACCTTACAAGGGTTTATATTGTAGGCCATGCCGATCACCTTTGTGATGGTTGGAGGAAGGTGAGGCAGCTTTACTCTCACCACGTCTCATACAGGAGACTTTAGAGCAGGTCTAGTTGATACATAAGCAGATGGCTACTGCACAGTCACATAATAAATCTTATATTAATCGTTGCACATGACCCATGAAGTTCTTGGCCCGGGATCAAGTTTTCTTGCATGTTTCACTAAGGTTAGGACATAGGTGGATCAGGAGACATGGTAAACATTCACCAATTTATGTGGGGCAGTTTGAGATTTTGGAGAGAGTCAGGCCAGTTTCTTATTGGTTGTAGTTACCACAGAGGTATCGGGCCATGCATGACGTCTTCCATGCATCTCAGCTTCACCGTTATCACTCAGACCCATCTCACAATTTTCAGCCTAAGGAGGTTGAACTTCAGGTAGATGCATCCTTTGAGGAGCATCGAATTCATATTATTGATAAGAGCACAATGGTTCTCTGAAATTAGTCAGTTCCACTTGTACAGGGGCTATGGAAGCATGGTCGAGTGCAGGATGAAACCTGGGAGAGGGAGACCGACGTATGTGCTCTGTGTTCGGAGTTGTTCTCAGATTTTTCTTCACCACCCTTGGAAGGGAAATTTGGGGAAGAATTTCTTTAATGGGGGAAGTTTGTAAGAACTTAGTTCTTATTCATGAGGTACGAGTCTCTTATTTTCCTTTTTTCCTTATGTGTTTTTGAGAAAATCAGGTTAATGGGGAAAAATATCAAATTTTATGGGTACACGCCATGTACTTTTCCACATGCAATGTACTTTGTCCATGTGGGATGAGTAAAGAGGGCGTGTAGGCCTGTCAGGGATAAAGTGTGTAAAAACTGACTACACGACGTTTACTTAGTATATACACGCCGTGTAATCAGTTGGAAGGTGAACAATATGGAGATTGGAGTAGCCGCAAGTAGAGCGATAGTACATGCAGTGTATTCAGAAATATATGCCATGTAATTTTGTCAACAGATGAACAGTGTGGCAGTGAAAAGTAACCTCTAGAGGAATAGTTAAAAAAAAGTACACGCCGTGTACTAGAGAGTACACGCCGTGTAGTTTGATTTTTTCACTTAAAAAGGGCAGTATCCTCGTATTTCATCAGAGGAGCCAGTGGATGCATTTGGAGCACTAGGAGGGAAGGCCAGAGCTTGTAGGAGCTCCCTACCACACACCGGAACTCAGATTCCTTCACTGACGGTCTCGATTAAACCGCGTGGGTGAGTTCTTCACTCTTTTTGGACCCTTCCTTCCAATTCTTTCATGATGTTAAGTTATTTGGGTTTGAACTCCTTTTCATTTATCACAGATCTACGTCATTCTCGGATGTTTTGGAAGGCGTCGTTCATGTATATTGATTAGAGGAGATCAAGGTAGGCGATCTAGTGTTTATTTCCAACTGTTGAGTGATTTTGTGTACCGTTGTGCCATGAGCCCATGTTCGGGGTGTCGTGTGGCTGAGGCCTTGGCTGTTAAGATATCTATAACTGCATAGATAATATGTTGATAAATATAAACATCTGTTTGGGATCATTTCTTGGATCCAGGGCCACCCCGTGGGTGCATTTCCCTTGTTTAGCCGTTTGGCCAGGATACCCGTGGGTATGCCATGATTATAAGAATGTTTTGATTTTTCTTGAGAGGAAACATATATAATTTATTGTTTGTATGTTGGGCTTGGCCTAGTTACTTACTTAGCCTAAGGAAGAGTTTTGTTTAGCCTGAGGTCATTGTCCTGTTTATCCTGAGGGCATTGTTCCATTAGCCTGAGGGAAACTTTTCTTATGCCTGTGCCAGTAGCTTTTGTGCCCGAGGGAAATATTCATAATTACTAAGGGAAAAATTCATTTAGCCTTTGAAAAATCACCTGCGGGTTTCAATTCTGATAACCTGAGTGTAAGGATTTTCATGTTTGAGGACACTGATTACTTTGAATGTTCACTATGGTTATTTCATATGTTGTACCTTCCATGATAAAGCATAAGCTTTGAATTATAAAATGATTGTTAAAATGGTAATGTAATTTATAGGATAGTTACTTTTGAGTATTTCCTACTTTACTACATTACATTACTACAAACTATTGTTGCACATTTTTTACTGACAGTTGGGCATAGGCCTTCGGTGGTTGCCTACTGGGATTTATTTCTCACACCCTGTTTAGGTCATGTCTTGGGCCCAGACAGATTATATTGCTGCAGGTCTTGATAAGGGCAAGGGTCTCTATACAGGTACATGATTGTTGTAGAAGAGTAGAAGAGCATGGGACCATGCTTAGGATTTTGATTCTGCCGAGTTCTTGTTGCACTGTTTTAGTTGTTTTTCTATTTTACTTGTACTATATTGTATTCGATTTTGAATTATTTCATAGAATTAGAGACATCATGCATCATCATATATGTATGACTGCATGTTATCTATTCTTTCTATTGTCCATTTTTGGATTATATTGTTTACTGCTTCCGCTGTTGTATGATTATATTTATTTCCACTGTGCTACACTTTGACAATTGAGGGCAGAGTTTCCCCACTGTCACACCTAGGCCCTCACTGCTAGTCGAAAGCCTCTGGAATTTGGGAAAATTCTCTTGAGGTCATGTGAGAAACTGTGTTTGGGGCACCTGTTGAGTGGCACCAGGATCCGGGATGTTACAATAGGTTCTGCAATGATAAATGTTTTATGATCTTGTGACAGACATATATATTATTTTCATTATTTTGTGGTGGTTATGATATAATGAACAAGGGTAGGACCTATATCTCCCACTAATGCATTGGGTAAAGATGGATAATTCTGGAGTTAATTATGTTATGTGTGAATGTTATTTCAAGTCCATAATTATATGTGAATATTTTCTTTTATGTCCGTAATGTTTATGTGTGAACATATCTTACATTTCCATAATTTTATGTGTGTAATTCATTTCATGTCCATATGCTTATGTGAGGGCCAGACTTAATTCCCATAACTTAATGGGTGAACCCTTATGTAGTTAGCATGTGTAGAATGTTGTAAGATTATGATTTTCTGTATTATTATTCCAATGTTATGATATCATGGTTCATATTCATTGATTTCTTTATTATTCATGTGTTCTGAGAAAACA
Organism: Viscum album; assembly: GCA_963277665.1. NCBI lineage: Eukaryota > Viridiplantae > Streptophyta > Magnoliopsida > Santalales > Viscaceae > Viscum > Viscum album. Next base: position 1,096,504,395 of record OY728145.1, on the reverse strand, counting down.
ATAATTATTCATTTAATCATGTTTATGACCTATCAAAGATTGGGTATGAAAATTGAAAATTATGTTCGTGATCTAATTCCTTTATTATTATCCTATGCTTTCATATGATTATCGATATATATCTCTCATGTTAAACCTTAGTGAACATATGATCTCAACCTTTATTATGTTTCCTTTCCCCATTTTTATGAGGAAAGGTTTTAATTAGGTCATTTCTAAGAATATTACTAATCGGGAAGATCTTTACAAGAGATATTTTTGATATTTTCTAAAATAAGTTGTTTTTTATCTAGCCTAAAACTACAGTATACCTATATTGTTCATGGACATATATTTCCAAAATCTATTGAATATTCATCTAAAATATTTTATATTTATGAAGGAAAATCCTAGAAAATCATAAATTTCATGATTTCCTGGTATACATGGGAGAATCCCTTTTTAATGAAAAATGATACACATTGTGTAACAAAGTATTAAATTTCATGTAGACTTTTCAAAATGGGAAGATTCCTTGGAACCGCTAGATAGGTTATTCATATATTTTCTATGTTAATTTATTAACTGATCTTGGTAATATTAGTGAGAAATGAATTAGTGAAATATGAAATTATGATGACTGATTAATAATGAATTGAAAATTTAAATTAATATTAACTTTTAAATAAGATATAGTGAAAAAAATGTAAATAGCTATAAATTATAAAGTGACCTATTGAATATTACTTGATAGTTTAAAGATCAATAGAAGCACTTATAGGGGTATATCCCGAATCAGAAAATTATAGATTCAATGGATCATTTATATATTGTACAAGATGTTAATGTCAAGACCAATAAAATTTTCCCAATTTAATATAGAGAATAAAGGTCCCTAGAACCGAGATGAAATCTTTTCCAATAAATGTTATAATTAATTTAATTAATACTTGAAAATATTACCTCATTTTGTAGATAATTAATTATAGTATATGTTGATAATCTAAAACCATTTTTCCTATCCATTTTTGTTCTTGTTGGATCATGAATACAATCCCTCTAGAGTTTATCTAGTTGTCCTCATATGTTCTTTGAACAACACTGCTTACCTTTGGGTGTTATATTGGATGATTGATCATCCAATATTTTTTTTGTCTTGATTGCTTCACCATTGTTCAATCTTGAATAAGTTCAATTGATCTTTTCATTATTGAGAATATTTGAGAAGGGAGGAGAATTACAATAAGAAATCCATTGTGCATAATTATTTTTTATTATCCTCTCATAGAATCTATATGTGGTCTCTAAATTCTAATATTATTTTATTCCAAAGTGATAACTAACAAGAGAAATGATAAATATTTTTCTTAATATCCTATAAATTACTAATTTTTATCATACAAAATCTTGGTCTTCTCATCCTCCTCGACATTTATCGAATATTGGATGAAATATTTAGTTAAATAATTATAAAAAATATAAATATTATATTCACATTTTTGGGAATAAATGTGTTTTAAATATTAAATAAATAAAATAAAATTTATATTCGTAGTCTGAAGAATAATTATTTATTTATTATTTTTGATCAATAATCCTAAATAAATTTGTTCTTCGCTCTTAAGAATCATAATTATACAAATAATAAATTTCAAATATAATTTAATTGATATTAATGAAAAATATTAGTGTGTGACTCTCTAGGATTCTTTCTCATTGGAATTATGAAGTCTTTCCTAAATCCCAATATTACTATCTGTGTACAACTTAAGGAACCCAAGAGTAATAAGTTAATGTTCCAATGTCAACAACAACATATGAGTGGTCACTGTGTAATATAATCCTTTTATCACAATATCTCATCAAGTAGGATGTAAACATGTGTCATCAACAAAAATGATTGATATATCACTATAGGACCATCTAAAATAAACTATTAATTACACCATGGATGTTATAATTATTTATAAAATTCTTTTTCAATCAATGGGAATAGATGCAAACTTCTATAAATGTGGATGGTAAAATCCTTCGTCAACATATTCATTAATAATATTCCATTCATTAGACACTCAATGTACTCTAATTCTAATGATCATAAGGTTCCATATATACTATTAATAAATATAAGTACATAAGTCATTAAATGAATTAATATTAAAGTTTAAGGACCTTTATGCACTCATAAAGATGAATATCATAGGAAATATAACCATGTATATTTCCTACAGGTGGGTTGATTCTCAAAATCTTATAACTCGAAGATTACCAAGTCTGAACTTCTTGAGATAAGGTCTTGTCTGCTTGTGAGTACTCACACATGATATATAATAATCCTATATTCCCCATCATAGAATATTATCTGATCATAGAACATGGTTTAAGAGTATCATCAGGGAATTTCAAGGTTTACATAATAGTGGTAAACTATTATACCCTTTTCAATATGAGAGATACTCTAAGACATTATTACATTAATTTCATGAAAAAGATAAGTATATAATAATTTTTTATCTAATATTCACTTCTTTAAATAATAATTATCCAAAATACACGATGTTGGTTTTAGAACACCCACTCCAACAGATTCATTTATTATAGAAAATGTAGTTTATTAGGATCCTTCTTTTAGAGGATGATTGGAATGATGATATGGATTATATGATTTGGAAAATCGATTGGATGGAACTGATATAATTTTCCCTATGTTTATATGTGGATAAAACATTATAAAGAGATCATATGATATAATTAGAAGCTAGTTGAGGAGTGACAACCATTGTGATGATTGTATAGTTATATGAGGTGGATGAAATATTGATCCATATCCATCCCTATCACCTGCAGGTGTTCCTTACTCAACTATAATAGTTGGTAGCCAAGACCACATATAGGTTTAAAATATGGAGAAATTTTATAAATAAACACTAAATGTGGCTTGATATGTGACTCGTGTCTATTTTTTGTTAGAGCTCTTATAGGTTAGAACCTGTATGTGGTATCCTATCGTGGTTTCAAAATTAGACCAAGGTACATAGAACCCATAAGAGTTTGTAGATTAAATATTTATGACTAATGGAAAATCAACAACTGCTTCAACTATATTTCTTAGTTAGGTTTGGAATAGTGTGTTTTCAGGGGTTATTCCATTGAAGAGTGAGGCCCAATGATGATATTGTTAGTAACATATAGTTATCTTTAGTATGTTCTTGGGTGTATAGTTATATTTATTGGCTTCCTTAAAATCAAACAGATGAGTTGATGTCCACATTAATAAAAAATTGAGTCCTAAAAGATGGTCAAGGCCATCCCTCTAGAATATGAAACCAATTTTTTTCACTAGATGGAGAGCATAAATTCATGAATCATAGATTTATTAGGGAATTAATCATATCATCATGGAATAGTGGATAAACCTTCCATAGGGTAGGTGAATTTTTTAGGGTTTCCCATGATTTATACTCTTTAATTTTCATAAACTATGTTATGGGAATACTATTATTTAATTTTTATTAGTTATATATCCTCAGGGAGCTTGGAGAGATGGGTCATGTGAGGTTATACTTGTGGGGAATTAATTCATTAGGAAAAGTGTGTTTTCTTCTAGTGTGCCTTATGATTTTTTCTAGGAGGTGTCTTCATGTTTCTATAAATATTATGAGTTCTTTGATGGACCAATTTATGTATGCTAGTCCCTATTGAATAGTCTAACCATTAATAGATTCATTATTTGTGATGTTCTAAGGTGGTACATTATCTAGTATCTATGGTGAGTATGATTATTTTTTCCTATTTTTCAATGGATTTCGTAAGAGTATTTTTAGTAAATAATTTATAGGTTGATCAATTATAGTTATCTAAGATTTTTTTAGAATATATATGTATGAATAGATCTCTTTAATTAAATTACTATTGGGCGTAACTAAGTGATGATATGGATATGGTTAATATAATGTATGTTGAGTTATTTTGTGTATTTTGTTGATCATTAATTTTTAATCTAATATATCTAAACACTATAGTATCTTAGAAATAATTATAGTGAGATATTTATTATATAATCATGAGATATGAAATGAGGAATATCATTCCACTAGATTGTGGTTTCATAAATTTGAGTTTTGGTTATAGGTTTTCTTGGGGTATAGAATTAAAAAATATTGTCATCTATGGTCGATGAGGACCTGGATATGGTATATTGAGTACGAATGTTTTTGTACCATTTTTAAAAAGTTTATAATGTGAGAATAAAAGTTATCCTTGTTCCCTAATCTAGAAAACATCGATTTTAATTTTTAAGTTCATGATAAGGATTGGTGGTGGGCCCTTTATGATATGGAATAATGCTGTTATTGAGGAACCTAAAATGATTTTAATTAGTTGAAATTTCCTCAAAATGATTATAATCTATGATACCCTTTTTGGAGATGTAGAGAATTATTTCTATATGGGAAATTCCTTGTATAATGGATCATATCAGATCGATTCTAATGGTTTATGGCTACGATTTATTCTGTAATTTATAATAATCTTGTTGTAAGAGAAAAATATTTTTGCGGAAGTCCATGATGGGATTCATTAGAGGTGAATAATACCGCATGTTTTTGAATTACCCTATGTTAGATTAGGTATGTCACACATTCATATAGTGGGTAAATCATTGATATGGAACCTTATATCTTAGTTATATAAATGTAATGAATTCCTTTGAGGTTTATATTATGGTTCCTCATATATTTATAAACCTTTAGAAGTTTTAGGGGCTCATATGAAGGATTATTATCGTCCAACATGAGGATGGACTATGGGATTCATGATAATCTCATCTTCATATTTTCCTTTTGAGGATGTAAATTCTTGAAGTTGTGTAGGATGTAGTGATCTTGGTTTCCCCATGTAGATGAAATAACTCATTTTTGAGTCTTGGGTACCTAGAGCTTCAAGATGGGTAAAATTTTAATTTTTACCTCGTAAAAAACCCAAATTTTTTTATGGTTCTAGTTTTCTCAGGAAAATTTGTTTCCCTTGAATTGGAATTCAATTATATTCCATGTCTATTGTGTTTTTTGAGATACCTAATATTAATTAGATATATATTACAATCACATGCATGTTAACACTGATATCATTAAATTATATTTGAAGATAGATATTTTGACTTTGATATTGTGTATGGAATATGAGGTCTTACAATGTTATAGAATAAACACCAATTGGTTTTTGGGTCTAGAGATAGTCCTTTTTAGGATTTTATTTTATTTTTATTTTTATTCACCCACCAGGGGGAGATCCCCCATTTGAATTTTTCTAGGAAAGGGGAATACATCCTCATATAAACCTAGTTATCTAAATAAGGTATAGAGATATTGGATGATCCTCAACCAATGAGAAAAATAAAATAATGATCAAGAAATAGTTTCTATCAAGTGAATATCATTAGAATGTGAACCTTCAAGATTTAGCGATTCACCATGTGGGTGGAATCACTATTTTAATTTCATCCTCATAAATATTTTTTTTTTCTTCAATTATTTTTTTTTTCTATTTTGACACCCAATTGATATTTTATGGCTTATAGAGGGGAAAATTTTTAAGGATTGGATATTTTGAGATAGTTTACAAGGATCATGCATTTGGATTTTCTTATCCTATAATATGTACTTCTATGAGAATATGCTCTATAGGATTTTATTTAATGGAAGATGAAATATGGATTTCAAATGGTATTTTGGTAAAATGAATATTACATGTAAGAACATTCAGTACATAGTCAATAGTGTGCCTCAATCCTTGTCTATGAACCTTGAATGTGGTATATAGTGGGTAGTAGTAAAATCCATGTTTGTATACATGACATGACATTGGGCAATGTAAATGAAACAAGAAGTGCTCAAGTTTCATAGTTTGTGTTCCCAATAGTACATGTGATGTAGTCTATGAATTCATGATGTGAGGTCCCATTTGTAATCACACACTAGGTAATCTATGAGGCACACCATGTAATATGAGTTTTTATGATGAGAAGTGTAGTAGTACATGACTAAATGGAATCATTGGGTGTAAATTCGCTTTATACCCTAATATTCATCAAGTAATTTGATATTACATGATGTGATGGTTTTGGGATATTCCTAGATAAGTTTTTTGGTGTACATGTTTTGTATACCATAGTTCATGTAGTATAATTTTTCCTGAGAGTATTTTTCCATATACTCTCACCCATTAGTAAGATATGGAGAAACAAATAGTATATTCGAAGTATCATTTCATGTAGAATGTGATGATGGGTTCCTAATTGTATCAAAGTCCATTGGTGAGATGGTTCATAGATTTATATATAACTTATTCCTATAATAATGATGATTGGATCTCGATGATGATCCAGATAAAGTGTAGGGATGATAGTTCCCCCAATGATCATTCATGTATTAGTGCATGAGACCATTTAATTTTTTTTTATTTTGGTAATCCCTGAGAGCTCATTAGTAATTTTGAATTATATTAAAAGTTATAGATGAGTAAAAAAATTAGATGTCTAGAGTGTTAGTGGTGGTTCTATCATTGCAGAATGAAAGTTTACAAGAACTTATAGGTTGATGTGAAACTTTAGAATATTCCTTCCTTCTTGTGCACCCAAATAGTTGGAATTTATGCCTGTGGGTTTTATATTAGGTTGGATAATTGATCATTCATTAATTTTATGATGTGGTATTCATGGATAATCTATTTTATAGATGGTGTAAGTCATATCCCTCTCTTTTTCCCATCATGGGTTTCTGTAGGGATGGAGAGTAGTTATTTTAGAGATTTTATAGTGACCCCTTTCATTAAGAAAATGTTTTATATGTCAAGGATGTGAGAGTAGTGTGAATATTTTTTTGGAAAATCCCTATAGTTAGCATCATTATTGAGTTACAGGTCATTCCTTACATTGATTAAGTAAGTACTACCCCAATAATGTGGGGTGCATGTTCTCCATGTAATGATCCCTTTGTTGTGGAAGATACCCTTTACATGGAATAATATAGTACTCAACTTGATCAATCATGACTTGTTACAAGGCATGTGGTATTTCTTAGAGGTTAGTAACTCTTTTGGATATTTTTCACAATTTGATGATGCATGGGTCCCCATTATGATGTTGGTATGATGTTACAATGATAGTGATATTTTAGTATTATGTGTTATTTTATTTTCTAGGGAAATTATAGTGAATTGGGATCTATATGTTGACTTTAAGAAGGATTCCCTAATAGAGTAGTTAAATATGGGTGAGATATAACTTTCTGTTGATTGGTATCCACTATAGGGAATATCTAGATCATAGAACTCCCTTTTCATCTTATTGTGGTTTAAGAGGTCTGATTTCTTTATTATAGGATGGATTAGAGAACTCTAAGGGGGAATGTGGTGTGAGAAATCCTAACATGGTGTTAGAAACACCCTCAGTCAGTTTATTTCTCTTTTGATGAGGTGAGGGATTCTCAATTTGATTATTCTAAGATAGTTGTTTTTGAGAGTGTGATTATTTTGATGATATCATGATGGATTAAGGTGTTGTTATAGGAACTCTAATACAACAATGATTTGGGATCATCACCCTAAATATCATTCTAGTAGTGATTTTGGTGTATTCGGTGTTGATCATAGTACATTGAGACCCCCTTTGGTATGGGATATTCCCAAATTGATCCTCATCTTCCAATGTGGTGATTTATGTTGTGGTTCAAAAATGTGTACTAAATGACATTTAATCTAATGTGACCTCAATGAGTGGGGATGTGTAGTTCTCATTGGGAATGGAGTTCATTTTTTCATCATCATAAAATAGACTGAGTAGACTATCGATGGATATTTTTGTCCTATGATATTTATTTGGTGTTTATTATGAATTGAGGCCAAAACTTCCTTCCAATGATGTGATATCCTATATTATCTTGAGTTAGGTTTTTGTATAGTTTATCCCATGGTTTTTAGTTAACCCACATCTCATAGATCTTTAGTTTTTAATGAATAATATTTGGAATTTTCTAAAACACACCCATGTATTGGCCATATTCCTATGTACATTATGTTTATATATAATGCATGTAGCTCAATATGAATTTCAGTGGGAATGGATCTAGTGTAAGAGGAGCTTAGTGGGGCATGCAGTGTCTTATGTTGGTGTTGAGTGGGATGGATTTAGAGAGATGTAGTGATTCACTATTTCAATTAAATGATATTGGATAATTGATGATATTGGTCCTTTTATATTTCCTATGTGTAATGGCATTTTTTTCATTCTTCATGGAGTTTATCTTTTTTGAATATACATTTTATATCAGTTAATTATGAATGTTATTTTTTGATGTGATGTTTAAATATGGATTGAGTTTTCTATTGTACTATTTTTTATAGGATAAGGCCTCTAATATATGATTCAAGCCTTTTAGTGATAGCAAATAACCCCTACCATATTGGAGGTGATCTTGTAGTGGAACACTCAGCTTACTCCTTACCTAGGTGGGGAACAAGTGGGTTGAGTTGTGCCAATATAGTATTTTTATTTACACTAAGAGGTTGGAGAACTAGAAAAACACCATTCAACCCTATAGTGAGGTATTTCGATAACCTTTATGTGGAAGAAATACTATAGCTTTTTTAGGTAATTCATTACAGAGTTTTAAAGTCAATTTAATGTTGTATTTATTTACAAGATAATCATTGGTGATTACGATGATATTTAGAGTTTATAATATTGAAAGTAATAGAGAAATTATATGATGGACTTATACTTACAATTTTTATCCATTGAGACAATCTTGGAGTAAAATCATATAAATGAATTTAAATAAAAATAATACAAACAATAATTTCATAATGAATTTAGTCATGGTTGTTTCGTGATATACTAGTGTTTCATTGTTCCTTTAAGTGTTAGAATATGGTGGAAATTATTAGAATAAGGGATATTTGTGATACTTAACATTGTACTGGGAAACTCAAGGAAATATATGAGGGGTGACCACAGAGAACTGATCCTAAAACAATTATTTTGGATCTCGTTATAGAATGAAAAACATTATTATAATGTATACCTTAATGAAAAATGGATGCAAGAGTTATATAATTCAAACTAGGGTTGTGTTAACCTATTTCGTTGATTAGTCACCAATATGATGTAGTGATTCTATGATTTCTAGAGTAATGTTTGGAGATTGGAAATATGCTTATATATATTGTGTTTATAGACATAAATAACTATTCTGTAAAATAATTAGATAAAATTATGAGATAATTAACATATACTGTTAAAAAATGAATTAGGCTGACACTATAAAAAATAAATAGTTTTTTTATTAGAGAATGTGTGATGATGGTGCTCTTCCTATAAATAAATTATGTGTTTATAATTAATTTATGTGATGAAAATTTAAATATCATTCTTCCCATTCAAGGATAAATCTAGATATTTGTTAGTTGGGATTCAGAAGAATAATAAGGGTGCACATATGATCTAAATAATGAAGGCACTTGAGGTTGGGAAGTGAAGCTCAATCGATATGTTGACACTTGTTATTCTCTCATGTACATAGAGTTCATGACCTTTTTACAGCTATATTAAAAATTATTAATTATAATAAGATCATAACATGGGTTGATGGATCATGACAATTATTAACCAATGATTCAGTTTTTAAAAAATGAGAGAGTGGATGTTCTAAAAACACTATTATTGTGTGTTTTTGTTCTATTTATAACTATTGTTATCTCAATATTTCATTCAATACCCAGTCATGCTAACTGATGGTGGGAAAATAAAATAAGAATTTGTGATATCTTTACCATTGATTCACCCCTCTCCGTACAAAAATATACTATTAATATTTATAATTTTATTTTGGAATACATAAATACAACGAAACCATATTTGAATTCCAGATAAATCAATGAAATCAGAAATAAGAAGGTTATAGAGAATCAAGAATTGATAGTAGATATTAAACAATAACCTTCATTTTCAAACTGATTCAACCGATTCCTACAATATATGCATTGTTTATAGTCAGTTAAGAACAAAAATGTTCCACCAATATTCTATAATTTATTCAATGTCTTAATGGGGATGTCAATTGGATTTTATATAAATAATATGAATATTTAAAATTCAATTATCATAAAATTATATGATGCACATAGTTAGTAAAATGGATTTTCTATTCATGATCCAAAATATGCTACCTTTTAGGAAAAAAATTCACCAAAATTAGTTAGAAACATGGTCATCTTTAACCCGTTCCCAAATTTGTGCATAAAAACTACCTAACAATCTAGGCACATAGTTTCATGGTTAATAAAAACATGATTTTAACTATTCTTCACTCATAGACATCCCAAAACATTGAAGTCAACATAGAATCCCCCCACAAGCTAGAGAATGTATGTATTAGTAAAATATGAGAAATTAAATTGTGGATATTATGTGTTGTGGTATATGTTGTTGAAGTCAAAAAAAATACCACATATTGGATGGAAGAGTTTTGACTATTCAATAAAAGGATAAATATAAGGAATGAAAATAGTGAATAATATTAAAAAGAAACTAAAACATATCATCGATGGAGTAAAAAATCTATAAAAATAATCTTAAGAAGTAAACCAATAATGGTGAAAAAGTAATATCTCGTAATTTAATATAAATTATTTTCGAAAATATCCTAATAATATTTAATTAATTAATTTTTTATGTATGTAACAAAAATATAAAGACAAAATTTATTTATTATATAATAATATTACGAAATAAAATAAAATAAAAATTTATCTATTATAAAAAATATATATATAAAACAGTTATTAATACTATAAGTGGTCAATGAAAATATGTAAATTAAAATACTATAAGTTTGAAATATTATTCCTCAAGATCATTCATGAGATTCATACCACCATGTATATAAAAAAAGAATAAATAGAATATAAATATGATAACTATTTTAATAACATAAAATCATTTATTTCTAGAGAAGTATATAAGGTTAAATAAAGGAATTAAAATTTTTAATATGACCATTATATTACTATCAGGAATATATAGTGATTGGATACTATACCAATAAATGTATTAGGTTTTTAGAATTATCATCACATAATTATTATAAATAAATAAAATTAGATGTCAAAAATATATATTAACATTATAAATTTCATGTAACAGTTTATCAAAATATTACGAATAACTATTAACAAAAATAGAAATATAGTACTTTATTCAGGAAAATATAATGTATTGGAAAAAATGTTTATTTTTATACATTGAGAATTATTAATATCAAATATACCAATGATAAAAATGAACATAATGAAATTCATTTCATGTGTGTGTGTGTGAGTGTGTGTTTGTGTGTGAAATTAATACTCACAGTATTATTATTAAGATGTAAACATTAAGAATAATTTTAATTAAGGTGTGAAAATATATTTTTCTAAAAAAATATTTGATTTTAAAATTAATTTTTATTTTAATATTTATCATTATCATATTTACTTATTGATTTATATAAAATTTATTTTTGGTTGGGAATTATGATATAAAACATATATAAGTGGGTTATGAATATTTTTTCTATTTATAAATAATTTATTGTTGTAAAAGGTGAATAATTAAGATAAAAGATAAAATGAGGTAAATAGTTAATATAGTGAATAGAATATTCAAATATGTCTAAATCAAAACACATAAGAAAGTAAATAATAAAATTAATGACCAATATTAATTTTACTTCCATTTTATGTCATTTTCCTAGTTAAATTACAATCATTATAAATTTAGGAAAGGATATATTCAAAAATTTCACTCTTCCCCTTAAATAAAATTATTAATATTAAACTAATTTAAAAACACACCAAAAGTACTATTATCTAGCCTTATTATGAAAAAATTATTTTATTAAGTTCTATCTCTCTTTTGGTAATCGCTTGGTTTCCTAAATTACTCCTAATCTATCTAAATAATAGGAAAATCGAAGTTCTTCTATTTAAGGATTCATTTTTAAATGTATTTTATCTTCAAATACCCTTTCATTAGGGATAAAATTTTCTGATTTTATAAGATATTAATATATTTATTATGAAACAAAATTATGGTATATAAAACAAAATCAGTTTCTACTCATGCACATCTATTAATTACAATATGTTCCTATCCAGGTAAGTTTAACCACATACATGAGCAATGATACATCATTTTCAACATAAATGATAATTAAAAGTAAAGAATTGTAATATATTTTCACTATTGGAATTATATAATTTTTAATATTTTTATGTTATTATAAAATCATATATTCATTATAATATACAATTTCTTTTATAGATAAAATAACTACAAAGTAATGAATCATGAATTATTCTCGAAATATAAAAACTATAACATCAATGAAATAATCTTAGGAATCAAGAACACTATAAAAAACATAAATATACATCCATGTAAAATTTAGTGATGATTTTATGATTACAAAATGTTGAATGGTGATATCATAATAAAAAACATGGAATAATTTAAATTACTTATAACCAATGATCAATAAAAACTTTGAATCAATAATAAATAAATATTATTTATTAATAAAAAATGTACAAAATATAAATATGATTTTGAAATGAACTATTAATTTATATTGGATGAATATATAGGGATCATGAGTGTGTCTAAGCTTGTTTTGATTTAAGTAATTTTTCTTCTTCTTCAATCATTTCTCTAATATTTTTTATTCTTTATTTTTTCCTATATTATTTTATAAATTATATATTCATTTTTTTATTTTATTATTATATTTTACTCCTCCTGTATGATTTATATATATTCATTTCATAATCCCAGCATTAATTTTATTTGATGATGTTATCAAGTTTCACTCTATTGTTCAATAATGTTCCCTCTTAGGAACTTTTCATCATTAAGATTATCTATTCCATATGTATGTTATATACAAATTGAATTTAAATATCCATATTTTCAATTTATTTTATGATTATACATGTATTTTATCCATTAGTTCATTCGTAGTTTAATTTTGTTTACATTTGTAAAGGAACATATTCTAGATTTCACTTTACTTGATCTTTTACTTCCATATACATGTTTTTTAAAATCTATTTATATAAATGATTCTAGAATATCACATGATAACATAACCATATTTAGTTCACTTTTTTCATCTATTTAAATTCCATAAAATTTATTTCAATGGTGATTTATAACTAAAAATATGCTAAGGTTTCTTCTTATCAATATTCATATAAATTTCATATCATTCTTATCAAGATTTATTTTAAATGAATTTACATATATTACGTGGTCTAATCATTAATAATTTCTTAAAATATTTTTATTCTAAAATTTTATAATATTTTTTTTATTGAAAAAAGTTCTTTCCTTATTTTTTATTTTTTCAGCATTATATAAAATCAAAGGAACATCATTCTTAAATAATCTATAAATTTTTATCTTTTTTAATGGTATTTTTTATCTATGTTTATATTATTTTATATTTTACTATTTTATCATTACATAATTTGTTATCCTTCTCATTATAACCTTTTCAAAATTCATTACTATGCAAAAATAGATACATTGTCATTTTCCTAAATTTCAATATATCCAAGTTTATGTGGTAAAAATACATAATGTAAGATTCATCCATAATTAATATTCTACTAATTTATCCTCAATTATACATTAGTATAAAAAATCTTCCAATGCCATTACGTTATGAATATAAACTACTTCATTCTTTAGATTGAAGGGTGTTCACCAACATTCCAATACCATTTGATTAATTGGGGGAACATAGTTTATTTGAAAACATTTACATTTATTATACATAGGAAAACCATATAAATAAAACAATTAAAAATTAATTCATGTATTTATTTGTTGATTTAAATTAATAGTATTATACATATTCTCTTAATGGATGAATTTTATAACTCATAAAATCTTTTAAAACCCCTATATACTTTCACTAATTAATTATTCTATTGAATTTATAGTATTAATTATTTTTTTTCTCTTATCGAATGAATATATAAGGGAAAATTTTATTTTACCGGTGAGGTATACATTTTTTATGAATATTATTAATTATTTAAAGCATTAAATCTCATGAAATTAAATTATTTTTGGTTCATGGGGAGTAAAAATAATTCCTAAATTTTATGGAATTTTGGGAGTAAACGAAATCCATAATGTTTAAGAGATATTGGGAGTAAACCCAATACACTATGTTTTGATGGTCTTGAAAATTATATTTGAAAATGTTTATAATATCATGTGACTATTTATATGTAATATTTTAATGTAAATCCACATTCATATGTCATGTTATATCCAAATTTAATTATTCCTTTCCAGGTTTCAATAGTGTGTATCTAAATCAATATGGTATTCTCAATCTTATGTCTTGTCCATTTAATTATGTAATCATAATAAAATTTTCCTTATATTCTCACTCATTTATGGTATTCTGAATAATTACTCACGATAATCTAATGTATATATCTTTTCCCCCATACATATCATTTTATCTCCCCCTTTCTTATATTTCCCCACTTCCCAGTGGTTTATGTTGTTGTTATATGAATAAGATGAGTTCATGTGTTTTTGAATGCATATAGATGAGATGGATATTATATCTTGTATAACAGAAATTATATATTTAAACTCTAAATAAGTTGAACCATTAGTCCCCTTAAATTATTTTTAATATCGAGATGATATATACAATCATGTAAACAAATATTTATAGTTTTTTATCACATTTGGTTTCAGATAATTGTGGATAAGTTTGTATTTATAGTACCAAATCATGAAGTGTGGTATTGGGGGTGCTTCAGAATATATTAGCTCAAGTTTTAGTTAATTTTAAGGATTATTTTATGAATTATAAGTGGAACAAACATAATGAAACCATGGTTTAACCAAAACATCCATTGTTTAAGATATAGTTGGATTAATATTTCATATACATATAATATATTACTATGATATTATAAATATTTGTACCAAGTAGTTTTTCTTTAGTATGTGGATTGAACTAAGATAATCCAAGTGAACAATGTATATGATGGGTGATGCAATGATTTTCCCAATAAAATCCCAAAGAGGATTTAAGATGGTGTGGAAGTATTTATTGGTTATGGTTACCCATATATCTCTATTTATGATTAATAACCTAAAGAAATTAAGTCTCCAAAACACAACTTGTAGCAAAAATATTATACATGATAATTTAATAATTGAGAAATACCTTCATTTAATAGATATTTTGATCCACTGACAGTTGATAAATTTGTTGATATGATAGAAAATATATATTTTTTAATTTATTAACCAAGAAAACTTCATCTTTTCTATCTTATATTTGGAATGAGAAGTGAATTAGTGGTTGAAAATGATGAAGAACACTAATCCCAATGATGAAAATGAGCCTATGTAATGGGTAAAATTAATGAATATATATTTTTATAAATATTTCATTAATGTTTTCCATATCTAAATGGTTATATAACATTAAAAATGTATTAATATGAATGATAAATCTACCCTGAATTATATTGAAAACATTAGAAGAATTTCTCACTAAACCATTAGAAACTAATTCACAAGTATCAGGCTTATTACCTAGAAATTATATCATGTAAAATAGTTTTAGACTAATAAAATTCTATATATATTCTTATTTTTAGGAAATAATGATTTTCCTCATCTTTAGATAGATAATGAGGTTGAGTTTTCAATATATCATATATATATTGAGTCATGTTTATTCAAATCATTCCCTTATCTTTTTTGTTGATAGAGAGAGAAATTAAAAATTTAAGGATTGAAATTATTTAACTAGTGAGAGGGGAGATAATGTAATAAACTATTATTTACAATATTTTTTCCAACTATAATATCAATATGTTTTTAAAATGAATAACTTATTTCAAAATAAATACAAATCAATTGTGAAAATCAATTGGAGGCAGAATGTTGCAATATAAAATGAAATATATATGAATAAATTACAAGAAAAACACATGCAAGATAATTATCAATACTATAACTACTTAATAACAAATTAATAATAAGATCATTGTATGTTTGAAATTTTTTTCATCATGGTATCCCGTTATAATCAGAAAACCATGTATGACATTAAAAATAATGAAAATCATTAGATATATGATATATATTTTGTCAAAATTGGATAAATTATATTTATTGGTGTATGTATGGTTATGTATAGAAATGAAAATGGGAATTGTGATTTTTTATGTTTGTTAGGCACAATCTATTGGGTGTATAGTGGTTGGGTGTCATTGAGAACTTACACAAATCTGTTATTATATATAAAAATTCTATTATTATTAAAATCATATATTAAAATTTTAAATAAATATTTGAAATATAGATAACACATAATAAAAATTTATGGATTAAAATGAAAATATATTAGATCATTGATGAAAAAATATTATAAAAAATTAATATTTTTTATGTTAGGTATTTTTTAATTAGAACTACATTTTTTAAAAATAATTTTAATAAAATAATATATATATATATATGTATAAATAGAGAAAATAAAATTCAATTAATAGTTATATATTCTTAAATAATTATAGTAATTAATTTAATGTTTAATATGATTGTTTTCTAAAAAATAATTTGTTATGTGCTATTATTCTAAGATTGTTTTTATATCCATTTGAAGTTGATTTTAATATCTAGAATTAGCATATAAATGTTTTACAAGTTCAATATCATTTTTAGTTAAATAATATGTTACCAATGTAAAACATGAATTACATCATTCGATAGAAATATGAGGAGAAGAGTTAAAGTACTTTATAATGAAATTAAACACACTAAATAATATTGTATAAATATGTTTATTAGATATTAAAACTTTATTCATTATGATTCCCTTTCTTAGTCATGTACCTAGGAAAAATGCATTCCTTTTACATTTAAGAATATATATTTTGAAAAATACCCCAAATTATCATCTGTAAATGGTTCCGTCATCAAAAAATTTCAGAAAATTCCAAATTTTTCGTTATATAGATATATTATGAAACAATTATATCCTAAACATATATATATCTCGTTTTAATTAATTTTTCACTATAAGAAACCCTAATTCTTTCCAGAAAAGGACTTTTACAACAGGAAACTCAATGTTAATCTTAATATGTAATGAATCCACTTCTTACTTTTTTTAATAACCACATCCCATATCATCTTGGTTTTAATTTAACAATTTGATAAAATATATAACATATTTTAACCTTATTAAATATTTTAATATTAAAATAATTGGTATTTATACTCATCTATTAATTATAGAATGTTATTATTTATAACAGTTTAACCACCTATATGGATAATGATAAAATCGTTAATTAAATCATCAATACCAGATCATTATGTTTTTAGTGAATAAATTGTTTAGGATTTAAAATTATGTAATCGTATAGCATAATTATGTGTTTATAATTAAAATTAACTAATTTTTATGGATTAAATAATAAAAAAGGAATGATTCAAGAATGATTCATTATATATTATAATCATACCCATTATGATATAACTAAGAGTATCTTGAACTCCTTGAATAATCACATTATCCATTCCATGATAGTTTATAATATGGTGAACTTATGATCACGATACGATGATCAAAACTTTCATTCCAAAATAAGCATATAATAGAAGAAACAAAAAATGTTCAATGAAAAATATAAACTAGAAATAAATAAATAATGATGTAAAAAATATAATTTGTTCAAATTAATACAAAAAGCATATTTTTTTTAAAAAATTGGTAATTATAATATATAGATTAATATAAAAGCATAATTACAGTGATTGAACAAGTAAAGTGGTGACATAAGGGTTCTCTCTTAGTTTGTCTCTTATGATTGAGATTCTTTTCTTTAATTGCAATAGTATATTTCATTTTAAAAATTATTTAATCATCATATATTTTATTTTATTTTAATCTTAATTCATGGTATATATATTCCTTTTACTGTCCCTTATTTAAATGATTATAATGTTAAAATAATGTTTCAGTCTCTCATTATTTGAAATTATTTCTTAATATCTCTTTTTATTTAAGATTCATTATGTTATATAAATTTAATATTAAATTCATATTTAAATAATGAAATTACTTGGGTTATATTTCCTTATGTTTTTATAAATAATTTTTCATTCAATTGACACATGCATCAACCTTTTTTTAATAAATACGTGCCTTGGTTAATGAAAAAAGCACACATTATTATACAAATAAAAATGGGTTACATGAGTCTGGAAGATGGATTCATTTTAAAATACATATCATAATGATGAAGTAAATCAGCAGGAGGGTCATCCAGTCAGGTTATCTCCTGGTTAACTCTCTTATGAGAAAGACCATATGCAACCATGTTCGCTTCACAAAGGGTATGAGTTACAATATAGCTGATCTTTCGAAGTAATAGGAGGCAATTATGTTGAAAAATATACTCAAACAAATATAATTCTATTAAAACTTTTCATTTAAATATAATATGACTCTTGGTGGATATAGAGTATAAAATTGGGATATATATGTTATAGACTTGTCATTTCATTTTTTTATATGTTCATAGTGTGAAATATTATATTATGCTATGAATTATAGGCCATGATATATTCATTCTTGTATTGAATTTTCAATATGATTTATGTGGCAGAATCCTGAAATATTATGGGGCTTTAAAAATTTATACAATTTGGTGAATGTGGAATTTAAGTAGGCGAATTATTTCACCATGAATTCTAGATATTTTTCTTATGCTACATGGAAATTAGTATTATTTCATAATCAAACTTAGTCAGGTAAAAATTTAATGGTTCCTAAAATAATAGATTGTGGGATCATGGGGATTATTGTGTTGTGGTTTTCATAGGTCTATTTTATGGAACCCCATTACAACATAACAATATTAGTTTCACTATAATTTTATGGATATTATTTTTATCATAAATTCATGATGAATTATAATTTTTTAATTTTTAATATATTCTTGATTTTTGGTTACTATTTTACTATTTTATGTTTCCCTATATTCTATTAATCTTTTTGTTTTATTTCACCCATACCTTGAGGATATATTTCAATAAAAATAGAAATTATTCTCTATTTCTTCCTTCATTTATTCCTTTACTTATACATATTTCCCACTCTATCTATCTCTTGGTATGTATTTGTTTATTCTTGGGGTTATATAATGATTTTGAATTTATATATGGTTATGTATATTTGTTTAGATGTCATTTTAATAAGGTAAAATTAGAGTTTCATCATCAACATCCATTCCTCCCCATTTTAGTGTTGATCCTTTATTTATTGGATGAAGGTCATTTATATTGTCTTTATTTATTAACAATTTTATTGTGGGTTTGTCTTTCTATGGTTTTTATTGGGTAATGATTTATATTTTTCCTATATATGAAAATGAACCACGCTATGTCAAAACCAAAATTGAAGTGATCTAAATATTTTTATACGATTTCTTAATTTTTTTATTTTATTTTTTTTAATTATTATATTATAAAAAATTGTTATTTAGATTAGTGATTTATGACCACTTAATATATTATATTAAAGTGGTTAATTAAATTAAATTATGGTAAAGTCATAAAGAAATTGAAATATTTAATTATGGTTTAATTACTAATTTTTCTGGTAACAGTCTAGCACAACATAACAAAGAATAAATAAATTGATTATTATTTAAAATATATAATGTTTTTTTTAAATATATTTCTCTATAATTTTTGTTATTATAATAGTGGTTGTTTAGGTATGGTTTGTTTGATGTGATGAAGTTGGAGGAGAGGGTTGCACAGATGGTTTGTGATCTTGTTGTGACTTTGTTGTTTTTTTTATTATAGTTGAATATTATATTGCATTATTCTTAAATAATGATATTAATGGGTAAGTATGAAATGGTTCTGGGATTTTTTTTTTAAATAAATAAATTTTTAGAAATATATAAATAATATCTTGAATAAATTGTAATTGGCATATATGACTAGGAAGTTGTGTATGTAAATAGTAAAATGGATGAAAATTAATGTGGTTTTAAATATAATGTGGATAATAAATAAATAAATAAATATTGGTAGTGAATTTGAAATGTGATAAAGTTAAGTATTTTCTGTGAATCTTTTATAAATGTTTGTGGTGATTATATATGGAATTGGTTTTTTACGGTGGAGATGGTTAGATATTTATAGTGGTTGTAGTGGGGTATTGATATTTATTATACCCTATATTTGGTGTTGTGAATTTTATTATAGTCATTTTTTATATATTTTTTTTATTTTTATGCACTACTACATAAGTCATGTAATGGAATCAACACCCATATGAGGGTTTTCATTCTAAATATACCCATAATATCAAGAATGTGGGTGATATAAATTGACATGTACTTCCCCTTTCCCACTCTTTCTTACAGAAATACTTTGGTGATGTGGCCATTATAACATCAGGAACCTTATACACATTTTATTTTGATATTTTTTACAAAAAACTCACAAAATGAAAACCAAGGATATAGAGTTCAAATGTTTTTTAAATAATATACTTTAATGGAACACCATCTCAATGAAGGTAATGATCATTAGTTTTTAAACATGAATTATTTAAATGGCCTTAATAATGAAGTATAATCATGTTGTTGAGGTCACAAGCACGTCTAGGGCTTGTTCGAACCCTAGAGACCCAAAATGGGAAAAATCAGACGGGGCCGCATGGTTTTTATGAAACCATACAAACTAGGGAACTCGGCCATGTGACCTATTACAAACATAGGGAAGATGCTATTTTCAGGGTTTTCACATGGTTAGTTGAACTATGAACTTAACCATGTGGGGTTACCATTCTCTATAGACAACCATGAAAAATTGGCACATGGTTTGACTAACTCTGTTCCAAAACCATGTTTCCCATTAATTTATGGTGAAATGCGAAAAATGAACCTCTTCAATTCCAATAACTTATGTCCATTTTCTCATTATTCCTCTAGCTGATGAGAAGAAGATTCTCCTCTGGAATAAATCAAATATCCTCAATCTATATTTATTCATATCTCTCTTATATAGAACATGATTAAATATTAAAGCAAAATATAGATAGCTCAAGTATGACAAACCTCGCTCACCCTTCCTATCTTGGCTTTTCATCAGATATATTTCACTATTTAGATTTAGGATCATTCTCCCTATTTTCAGGGTGTTGGAATATTTCTTGGATATCCTCCAACCTGCTTTGAATATGAGTTTGATATCGATTCATGCATTTCCTATGGCCTTAAGGTAGGTTTCCATTACATTTCCCCTTTTAATTTTTTTAGTTCGTAACTGTTTTCATTGTGTTTTAGGACAACATTTTCTAAGAATGACTATTATATTTATTATTTTTTGTCTAATTGGCCCATGAACGTTGATACATGTCAATTATACTTTGTTTATTGGTTTAGATATTTCACATACCATAGATAGTCACCCCATGGTTGTGCCACTTGAAATTGGCCAGATTGTCCAAATGGGCCAAAATGGCCAGAACTCCCTTGTATCTCATGGATTTGATTATAAATAAAATATCTATTGATTCATTTTTATTTAATGAAATACAAATAACCTCTTAGGATTCTTCCCTAATTGTAGTTGGAATTTCCCAGGTACACATATGCCATGTTTCTCTGACAAATTCCCTTTACACTTGAGCCTTTGAAATGGGATTGTACATGTCTTAATGAATTTGTTATGGTGAATGGACTTATTTAGGAAGGACTAATTATGAATGTAGAATCCATTAAATTAACTTACCATGACACCTTCCTTTTTAAGTTTGTGTATTATAAATTAATTTTTCATGTTACATTAAATTGAATGATTGATTTAAATTAAATGTGTAATCCTTGATGGGTATATTTCTTAATGAATTTAATGGTTTTAAATGGAATAACCCAGTGGATGGTAAGGTCACTCCCCTTTATTATGTTTTATTAAATGTTTAATATGAAATGTAATGATTTGTATGAAATTAAAATTGGTAATGAGATACATAAGTGGTTATGACTTATGTAATATTTTATAAATGATTATTCCTAAGCATTGTATATGGGATTTATAAAAGGAATGTATGTTTGGTAATGCCCCATTCTATTTATAATTATAATACACATATATAGAGGTTGTGTATGATGTTAAGGGTTCTATTGAGCATGGTGACTCACGTTCCCTTACATCAAGTGTTGAGCATAGAGACTCACACCATTGATATGACTTGTGTGATGTGATTAATGCTCCACATTCCATGATCAGAGTGTTTACATGGTGTGCTCACTCACCATCCCAAGTGATGGTAATGATGTCCTCCACTCAATTAGTTTGTAGGGAATGTACCCTATTCCATGTTCTTATAGGCTTATATACTTGTCATGGACAATGTGAGTTACACCTGATCAAACTAGGCCCAATATTCTAGGTATATGGCCATTAGTCATCCTCACACACTTGTTTTATATAGGAGGATGAAATATAGAGCTAAATAATATATATTATTAAAAATTATATATATTTATAGTCACATGATAAGATATTCCTCCTAGATGTGGGATGAAGCAGTGGACTCGCTAGGTGTCCATTAGAAACCTGAGAGTGCTATTATTTATTTTAGCACTGTTTACTATTTTTCTTATTCCTGCACAATGTTTAGTTACGTGCACTACTCGGATTACATGTAGAAATCGTTGGTGGTGGCCAACTAAAATCATTATCTAAGACCCTGCTTGGGCTGCCTTAGGCACCCAAGAAAACTATATGTCTGCTGGTGATGATAAGGTAAAGTTCTATAATATAGGTTAATGACATGTATTTAATTATGGAATCGTAGGATTAGAGGATAGAGCATGTTCTCAATATTCCAGTGGACTAGTTTTTTCTTTTTGTATATTTTTTTAGCATGAGTATATTATTCTTCCCTTTTTCCCCATTTTTATAACGACATTCCATGAATCATGTAGTGACTCTTCAAAAGTGGATTTTATTATATCATTTTGTTTTTTTAGTTATCTACTTATTATTTAGCTTACTTATTCAATTTCTTATTTATTTTACTATATTTTAATCATTTTTATTTTTTATTTTATTCTTCCACTATAGTTTATTATTGTATGTATCTATTGTGCTAATCTTACATGAGGGTATAGTCTCCCCACTGTACCACACTTACAACTTTTCTCATATTTGGAATCCTCTAGTGTATGGAGAGGCATGCATGAGGCCATGTGAACCACCAGGTTGAGAGATGTGATAATTGGATTATCTATTTAGGACGTTACATATACACATAAAAAACTATAACATAAATGTTTTATTTATTTTTTAAATCTTGAAAAGGGGATCCTAAAACCCAACGTTCTTCTAATACTATGCAGGATAACCTAGGGAGACACCTTAGAAAATGGGGAATCTATAAACCCCAGTAAGGGAATGGAACATGTGAATGATATATAATAGTTTTTATAAGAGGAAAAACATGATATCATAAAGTGGAGTATAATATAACATAAAAAAGAAGAATATAATAAAAACAAAGATATCATATGTTCATGGAATTAAGGAAATTTTTCAACAACATAAAACAAGAAATCCTAAGAATAAGTCAAGGCTTACTACCAAGACCATAAAACATAGTGTACTAGGATCACTGCATGTTCACCATACATGGTATCTCATGAGATGAAAACATTACACTTCATTGGATAAAAATCAATGAAAAACCTTCATATATATAAATTTATATGTTACACATATCATATATCCAACGATATCATTCCATGAATAACATGTGGATAGGGAGAATGGATTTAATCATAAAATCAATTGGTTTATAAGATCTTAAAGGATAAATCCTTTCAATATTTTAATCGAATGAAAATAGACTGTGAGTTTATTATATATAAATCCCAAATAATTAGAGGTGATTATGAAATATTTAAACTTCTAAGATTAATATACCCAACTCCATCTCAGAAATTGGATAATTCCTCTTATTCCCTTTCAGGTATCAAGAAGGATAGGGTATAACTATATAATATTTCATGAGGACACATCCTAAACCCATATTTAAAGCATCACTATATATCAAAAATGATTCTCCATAGTTGGGTAGTGTGAGTACAAGTGTAGTTTTTGGCCTCTTATTTAACACCTTCATGTTGTATTCACCATCACCATCCCATAAAAAAGTCACACCCTTCCATGTTTTCTTAGTTAGTGATTTTGATAATCATGGAATATTTTTTACAAATCACTAATGGTACTGAGTTTATATAAGAAAATTATGGATCTCAATGGTAGATTTTGGTCGAATCCATTCCTAAACCACATTTCATTCAAGGATCCATATATATCTACTTTCTTATGATAACATGCCCCATGAATGATACTTTCTCCATCCAAAACACAAATTTACAATAATTAACATATAATTTATCCCTTCATAAAGTCACTATGATTTTATTAAAATGTACCTCATGTTCCTCCAATAATTTTGAGTACATTAAAATATCATCTACATAGACTTCCATAAATTTGTTGAGTTAATCTATAAATACTGTATTCATTAATTCCTTGATGATTTCTAAATCATTAGTGAGTTTGAATGGAATCACTATGAAATCTAGATAAATCAAAATTATATGAAAGTTAGTCTTGGGAATATCTTTTTTATACACCTTTGATTGATGATCACCTTATAAAATATACAATTTAGAATTTTATTAGGCCCTATAAATTTGATCAAAAAAGCCACCAATATATGGAAATGGATACTTTTTCTTAATCACAATCTTGTGTATCTCATGATAGTCAATGTAAAGATGCAGTAACCAATAATTTTTTTAAATGGGAAATTTAAACCAGATAGCAAAGAACTTTGGTTGACGAATCACTTATCTATATTATTTTAAACTTTCTTCTTCATTTTTTTCAAATAAATGATATCTATTTTATAATGGATCTTTTATATTAGTAGAGATCCAAGTATATGTTCAATTGAGGACCCAACCTCTTGATTAGGATATTGACTATGAAACCCTTCGAGGGATACATCATCCTATTACATTAACATGTTCATGTATTTAAATGTTACCCTCTCTATTTTCATTATAATTTGAGCTAGATATGGATTTTCATTAGTCAAATATATCCATTCTTGTAAAGTGGTTTCCCATAGATAATCATCATCCTCTTAATACTTGTATTGAATTGGAGGATGATTTTTGACATGAAAATTGATTTTCTTCTCCCATAAAATAATGTTGGATCTATATAAGTATAGGATATACAAGCCTATAATATAAAAAAATTAAACTAAGTGGAGTATGATAAGTATTTTTGGGAGATTTAACCCAAAAATATTAACTATTGATAAGTTATATGATTTAGTTTGTAACATAACGACCTGAATCAATGGGTCTGAGACATAATTCCAGATGACCCCATCCATGTATCCCCATAAGAAAGAGTTTCCCGAATAGTAGAGAGGATATGAGTCTATCAATGGGGAGGATATACCCTCAATATCATGTCATAGGACTAATAATAAAGAATAAACAATATAATAAATAACCAAAGTAGACCTGCAGAAAAGTAAAGATGACATATATGTAATATAAATAAAGTTGTTCCCCTAAGTGGAAAGAATGTCCAATGGGAATAATGTATATAAAGTAAATAAATAAACTTCAGATCTTCTAGAGTCTTTCCCTATCTTCTACTAGCTCTATACTCCATTACTCAGCTATCCAGCACATGGCCCTTTCCCTTCTCCAAATCCCTCATGCAATCTACAAGCACATCCAAATTTCCAAGTAGGGTGTGAGTACGATAATCTATATGACACTACCAATGCATCCTTATCTTGATTTTCTCATGTATAATAGTGAATAACATAATAAATTTTAAATTCATACAAATAATAAATATACAATTAACTACTGAGAAACTGTGTGCTAAACAAGCCTCAACAAAGCCCTGGTCATACCTGCTTCGGATCCATGATGGAAAACATCAGAACAATCTTGGAAACGTCTCAACATTAGATCTGGTATCGTGTTTCTAAATATAGATACAAGACCCAGGCATATAGGTTAGACCACACTTGGATATCATTATGTAGTTCTATCTTTGTGTCTGATCACATAGACCATCAGGCCCCACTATTTCCATGCAGGCCTGACCACTCATGATGGTCTTGTAAAATAGTCAACACATACAAGTATGATTACTCAAGATAATCATGACCCCAGGTCAGGACACTCTAGTCCATCATTCCCTATCATATATCTTAGTCTCATCATCATATCACATGCAGTTTCTGAACACGCTCCCCCTCTAGGGCTGTCGGGCCATGCCAGGTCCAACTATCTCATAGGTACCATGCATAAGTAACAACAACCCAACATATACAAGACATATCTCAAGAAAATAATGGTATCATATCATGGAACACATCAGGATAAAATATATCATCATCAATAAAAAACATCTAAATAAAACATCAACATTGAATCTAGATATCTCAATAATTCTAATGGAGTCAAATCATACTATAAAATGGGAACCACACACATAGAAATCATCATATATATGGTAGAACAAAAATACATGTTATCACCACCGAACATGAATAATAAGATACAATGTACTCTTGGAAAAAAGTATCATATAAGGTTTTCATGCCTATACACACACATACGATCGTAATCACCCACAATCATCAAATATGTCTATGCATAAATCAAATTAACACAACATGTGTAACAGAGCTAAAAAATGGTAGGAACTTCCTACCTCAAAATTCATAGATGTAAAAAAGGAAGGGTCAAACCAGTCAGGAACACCTCTTCATAACCTTATTGTATAAATGTTGACACTTTAGGTTAATCAAGGTTTCCTAGAACCAAAACAACTATTTTATTTCCAAATGAAATAAAATATCATATGTGATTATTATTTCTTTCTCTTGGATAATTTTCTAATTATCATTTATGTAAAATCATGTTCCCACTATATTATACTCAATAATTATAATCTTTCGATAATTTCTCAATGATTATCCTCTTATAATTATATTCATTAATTTTACCCTAAATTATCCTTTATAGTTATCTTTTAATAATTTACTATAAATTGCCCTTTATAATTATCTTTTTATAATTTAAAACGAGTTATCCTTCATAAGTATCATTTGATAATTTTATTTAAAATTATCCTTTATGATTATCTTTTTATAATTTAATACGAATTATCCGTCATAATTATATTTTGATAATGTTTTTAAAAAATTAACCTTTATAATTATCTTTTGAAAATTTAATAAAAATTATCCTTTATAATTATCTATTGATAATTTTTATTACAAATTTTTTTTTTTAATTATATTTCATAATTTTATATTAAATCATCCTTTATAATTATCTTCTAATAAATTATTATAAATTATACTTCATAATTATTTTTTCATAACTACATTACAAATAATAATTTTAAAATTATATTCGATAATTATCTCTAATAACTAATTAACCACAAATAATTACCTCATAATAATCTGTTACAAATTATCACAAGATAATTTTATATTGTTACATAATTATTATCCTTTTATAATTCATACAGTTATAAATTTATAATTTAATAAATTATCCCTAATCACACGAAGTGATTATCAAGATATATATATATATATATATATATATATATATATATATATATATATATTAATAGTTTATTTTAAAATTATCCATTGATAATTTAAAAATACACATTTGAAAATTTTATTAAATTAAACCTCATGTGACCATCAATAAATATATATATATATATATATATATATATATATATATATATATATCATTTCTTAATCTTATGTCTGTTTTATTCATTACTTGTCTTCAGATAATTCTCTCAATTATCATTTGATATTTTTTTATTAAAAAAATCCATTAATAATTATTATAAAAACCCTTAAAATTTATGTTTTATGATTTTATTTGATTTAAACCCCCTTTTTCATAGAGAGGTAGGTACAAATGGTATAAATTAAATAAATAAAACATTGAGGAACAAACCCGGTGTGTAGTGTTGGAAGAGGATAACGAAGTGGGTGCTCCCTGAGCTAGGTAAATGACCTAAATCTATTTTTCTAATCACAGTCAAAGGGGTATTGCGATCACACAAACATGATGAAAACTATATAGGATAAAAACTAAGTTGTTTAGTAATTTGATATTTTCCAACACATCCCGAAAAACCAAAAAACTCAACACCCTAGTTTAAAACAAAATTCAATGATAAATTCATTTTGTAGGATTTAATTTAAACCTATTAATGTATTGGTTATCCATTTGGGTAAAACAATGTGATAATATAAGGTTTTGAATAACCCTAGTGTCTAAAAAATGGTGGTTTCTTGTGTGGGGAATAATACGCATAATAAAAATTTT
The DNA here is from genome assembly GCA_963277665.1 of Viscum album. NCBI lineage: Eukaryota > Viridiplantae > Streptophyta > Magnoliopsida > Santalales > Viscaceae > Viscum > Viscum album. The sequence goes on along the minus strand of OY728145.1, from coordinate 1,096,475,823 downwards.
CTATATATTAATTAATTATTTAACATGAAAAATTAAGACACCAAAAACCTACTATACACAAACATTAGGACCCATATTTGTTAAAAACTCCATTCAAAACCTAATGGTGGCCTCAAATTTCTTATATGATGCACTATATGAGAGATATTAATTATTAATTATTTAAAAAATGGATTAAGTAGTTAATTAAATATAAAAAGTGTTTGTCACGTGTGATGTTTCCAAAGAACCAATACACATGAATATTATACCCCACCTTGGGTAAAACCACTATTACAAACCTAAAAGTTTTCTCAAATTTGTCATAGGAATCACTGTTTATTATATATTAATTTATCTTCAAAAAATTGTATAATAAAAATTATTAAATAATTTTATTATGAACGAGCTGTCTAAACGTCTGATGCTTAAAAATATTGTAAACTATCTCATCTAAAAATCACCTCTCAAACATAATGATGGTATCATATTTCTCATACAATGTACTATTCTCGAGTTATTCAATTATTTTGATAAAATTGTCTGCAACTACTATAATATATTTAACTTTTTTATTTTGTATTTTCCAAGGATTTACGGGCTTCAAAATATTAAACCAACATAGCATCTAGCTCCAAAAATATTATATTGAATATTCCAAATTATGAAATGGGATTTTACCCTTATGAAAAGTCTTTAACAGGTTTATTATTTTACTTTTATTGATATATCATTTTTTCAAATGAAAAACTTATAATGTATCAAAGATAGGGTTTTTATTATCTTTGTAAAATTTTGGATATTACAATTCTCCCGAACTAATGGTTTCCCTTCCCCGAGAAGTATCTCTAGAGATATTGTTTGAACAACTCGGGCCACTGTAATCGAATATCAGACTCACATTCCACATTTCTTCATGGATCTTTCCATGTTGCCACTAATTTCAAACTAGTGGTATTTTCTTTCCTCGCAACACCTTCTTAATTTGAACTATGAACCAAAATGAATAGTGTAACACCCCGAGATTTTATGAGATATATTCCTTTTAATTTTTTTGATGTATTCTATTTTACACTACCCCACAATTAGCTTGTACTATATGAAACACCATATTAGCTTGCAGTATACGCAACACTATTCTTGGCTCGTGTTATACACAATTTCAAGTTCATTTTATAGAAATTATTCTATGCAACATTAAGTATAGCTTTTGTTTAATGTATAAATGAAATAAGTTGGGATTATGTTATACACAACACCAAAGGGAGCTTTCACTACACGTAGCCCTGACTTGGCTTGCATTGCACGCAATCACGACCTTCCTCGATAGCGTGAGTAGTACGCAATACGAGGTTTCACTAAACAATGATATATTGTTATAATATTATTATGAACTAGACATGATGAATACTATTAACTAAATTTTGAATTTTATAACATTATTATTCATCTTAAACATTTTCTAGAAATGGTATGTGAACAAAATAAAAATTTCGAGTAAAATAAGTTTTTTTCAAAAATTACAGTTTTTCCGTCTTTTGATGGAGCACCCACTTTAAATCTAGTTTTTGACACTTTTATAAGTTAAATATGAAAAAATAAAATTCTTATTTGGAATCAGAATATAAAAATTTGCTTTCAATAAATTTTTCATATTATTCAGATAACTTTTATTTTTTAAATGAATAGTAAAAACACGCTATATTTTAATTAAAAACAACTCTTTTAATCATTATAATTTCTATGGTTAAATTATAATATTTAATGGTTTTAAAGTATAAATATAATATATTTTTATCATTTAATATAATTTATTCCATTACCATTAATTTTACATTGAATTCATAGGTAAAAACCTTTTAATCTTTGGCAATGTTTTAACTTTTAAAACCCATTTTCTTAACAATGAGATTTATTTACAATTACTTACTGCAACTTCTGTGTTTTGAATTTTGAAAAATGGATTCCATATTTTAGTTCAGTGGGTCCAAATTATGTTAATAGGTTTCTTTTATTATTATTTTTGATATTATTAATAGTAACTACTTTAATTTTTATTTACTGCAGTTAAAGGTAAATCGAGTAATTAAGGGTAAAAATAAGATTATAAAATTACCCTAACACCTGAAAAAATTCTATTGGATGACTAAAAGTCGACCCATATCACCTAAGGGTCGGAATAGATTCATTTTATGGACTTTTGACCAGGAAAATAATTTAATTATTATTAATTCCAATTAAAGTGACAACATGTCACTCTCTTATATCTTATAAGTATAATAATTTTAATTTTGTGATCAACTTCATGAAACATCGAACATGAAAAATCTCCATAAATATAATAAATCTATCTACATCATGTGAATTTATTTAGAATTTTTAGGTATTAAATAATTATCATTAATGGTTACACAATAGTGATGTTTAAATTATTTTATTGATTGAAATATCAAACATATTGTTTTAAAAATATTAAAATAAATATTATATGAACTAATTAATATTCTTCATGATTTTTCTAGAAGAATATGACATGTTAGGAGTCTATTAAAGATTTTTTTTTTCAAATCTATCTTCTGTGTGGATTTTATTTAAATTCAAATAAATGAATAGTGTCACAATTGAAACTATTGTTATTTTATAAAAATAAAATATTGTAAAATTGTTTAAAAATCACAAAAATATTTAAAAATTATAAATTGAAATTTGTATGGTCTAAAATTTTATAAATTATCGAATTATGGACAATTCAAAACACATAAGTAATTATTTATAACAATTTAAAATTTAGAATCTTATTACCACAAATAAAATTAAATAGATTAAATAAGGATAAATCAAGTTGATAAGGTTTAAAACAAATTTCCAAAATGTATAAATTTTATTGGTTGATGATATTAAAAACCTATCTCATATAATATTCGAATCTGAGTCATTTTGGAGGTTTTTAAGTGGTTATGTAATTTATTATAAATTAATATTTCTTATGTTTCCAAAGGTGCCCCTCTCCTCTCTTATAAAAGGGAACCTCCTCCCTCTTCTACTCACACAATTTTGAGCCTTCAAGATCGGCCAAAACCTGCCCATTTATCTTCTCAACATCTCTAGTTATATCCTAGAGGTTATGGTCTTCTCAAAAGACCAACTCTAGTACCCTAATAGTAAGTTTAAAAGAGGCATGTCGAAGAAGAGGTAATCTCTTCTACCGATTCTTTAAAGTTTCTTTATTCTTCTACATCCTATTATTTAGTTGTTTTATTATTAAGTAATAACATAAGTATAAATAACATAATTATATGTTATTATAAATAATAAACAACCCCATTTCACCTTCTATCCATCCTATAGAAAACGAAATCACTGCGCGTACATACGTACGGAATACCGTCTCCATGCCATGGTGTAATCTGTTTTTCCAAAACCACCTTAGTTGGATGGGTATAATGGTGTAAAGTGTAACTATATATGGTTATTATAACATCATATTGATTCTGAGATATTATATCATCCAATAAAATTCCATTCAATAATAATGGGAACTATATCATCGCTCGTGCGTATGTACGGATTACCGTCTCCACGATGCGATGAGATTCATTCTCCATGTTAACCATTCAAAAATGATTATAAAGTATATATAATGAATAATAATGACATATATGAAATAATAATTCTACTGGATTTATGTATATATATATGTCATCTACTTACTTCCATTCAAGTCAATAAGGAATGGAAAACAATGTTCATGCGTATGTACGACCTACCATCTCTATGAACAGTGTGTTTCATTTAATTTATCTATATATATTGTATATACATATACTTAATATAAATTATATATAAATCATGTTTTACATTTTGGAAGTAAGTAAATCATTATATAAGTAATAATAATATCAATAACAACAATTCCAAACACGTACGATAAATGAAACGAATATTATCCAAAACATTGATTTAAAATGGAATTGACAAATGAACAGGTAATATAAAGACCTAAGTGAATCATAAATGATATCATAAGAATGAAAATGATTCTATAATAAGTATATGGCATTAATTAAATTGTTATATAGGAGGTTCAAATACATACAAAGCATATCAGACCAAAGGTGATGGATAATTTTTCAAATCTCATTTGTATCCGAGATTGCTTATACGTAAGTATTTTCTAGGGTTATATTTTTTCATCCATGTCTATAAAAATGTTTTTCATAAAGTGTTTAATATTATTTAATGTTTTTTTAAAGTCATGTTTACCCCTCTTTGACTTTTAATTTGTGTTATGTAAATAATCTTTCTTTAGTTTACCATACGTGGTACTTTTTGACTTTTCTGGAAAAAGTACGAGGAGAATGTTTTTTAACATATATGGCATGAAAGGAATTTTACAGTTTCATAATGCCTTTTTATTCATTAAGATTACATTACAAGATTTCATGACTATTTTCAACAAAATCCTTTTCTTTTAAAATTTCATGACATTTTTTGAAAATAAAATAATTTTCAAGAAGAAAGGATATTTTCCTCAAGAATTCATTTCAAGTATTTTATCAAAACTATTTACCATCTAAGATGAAATTATTTAGTATGATTATGTTTCATGTATATTTTCTATATTATTTACATGGTTTGTCTTTTCTTATGATGAAATGATATCTATTTGTCTTATATAGATTATGTTATGATGGGATGATGTTTAGGAAACCCATTTTATTCGATGGGTTATTATGAATGTTGTATGTTTATTTTGTGGTACACTTAAGAATTATTTCATTATGAGATGGGTGGGACCTATATCTACCTCCAATACATTAGGTAAAGATTTATATCTCATGAGATAGACATGGCTGGAATAGCAAGTTAATCTGATTCAGTGATACAGAACTGGAACGAGGAGTGAACTCGATTCAGTAAAGGACTTTGTCCACTATGATGGTCTTGGCAGCAATGCCTTGGCTACTATAGAAATCATACCACATGCTTAATGGATGCCACAATTACATGTTTTATTCTCATTCTATTCTATCATGATTAATGTTCCTTTATGATCTATGTCCTATGTACTTCCATGTTTTAAGTCATTGCTCAAGATTTTGATGTTTAGATTTTATGCTCATGTTTTTGCATTCAAATGTTTATGGATTGTTTTATATTCTCCATGTTTACCCTCACTGATCATTTGAGCTAAATATTTTTATGTTTTATTTTCCCCAGGATATAAATAAAAGTTTTAGGTAAAACAAAAAGGGGAAGAACTTTATGGGAGATGTTGCAGATCTTTCACCATGATTGGAAGATTTTGTTCCGAGTTTCCAAAGACACTAAACTAATACGGTTTTTGGGTGTTTTTTGTTATGTATTAAGTATTACACAAAAGTAATGTAATATCCATGTACATAAAGCTTTGGTTCTCTACAAATAGTCCTCATAATATGGTTCAGTTTCTATATCTACATCCTTGTAATAAATAACTTGTGTAGGTTTGGGTATGTACCTTCAAAGTTTAGACACATGTAACTCATCATGCATACCTCAATAGGGAGAAGGTAGGTGCAGATGATATACCACTTCCCCCATTCTCTTGGTGATCAAAAAGGGTCCAAAAAAATATGGTGCGATATTTCTCTAATATCCAAGAATTATATTTCCCAACCAAGGAGTCACCTACAAAAAACTAATCTCACACATAAAACTCCAAGGGTCTCCTCCTACGGTTGGAATATGATATCTATCTTCTCTAAGTGATGATCAACCTATTAAAAAACATATGAACTCTATTTAACGGTTCCTAAACAAAATCTTGTTGGTAATTACCACCTCACATAGCTCATACCAACAAGTGGTGATTGACATGGTCTCTCTTAAAGAGACACATAAGGTTTCATCTGAATCGAAACTGGGTAAATTTTATTATGAGTGAACTAATTCATTTCTAGTTTATCATTCAATGATCCATCGAAGTATAGCATGAAATCTTGAAGAATATCCTTTAATATGTGTATAGTATTCTTTGATTGTTAATCAGATTGAGTATGGTATGTCATTATCAATCTCATATGAGTCCTTATGGATTTTTATAAGCCCATCCAAAAGTATAATGGAAAATTTGAATCCCAACCTAGTGCCTTTGTCTCATGTTTCGGTCCCCTTGAGTGAAGATATAGAAAAGGATATTATGGTCTGTATAAATAACCAATATCTAACTAATGATATAGTATCATAAAAAAATTAGAGAGTGGAACACAATAGCCAGTTCCATTTCAAGTGTAGGGTAGTTCCACTTAGATTATCAAAGCTGATGAAACCCATAGGCTAATACTTAGTCTCTTTGAATCTTCACCACTTCCAAGACGATTTCTGGTTCAACATAGTACAATGTATAACCAATATGAAGTTTAGGGAGTTTCAGTACTAGATCTATTATCAATATTCGTTTTTTCCCAAGGAAAACCTCTTCATACTATCCTAACCATTAGAATTTCAATCCCTTCTTTGTTATTTCTATTAAGGGTGTTGATAATCAAAAGAAATCATAGATAAAATACTGATAAAAACCTACTAAACCTAGAAATATCCAAATATCAAAAACATTATTTTTGGATGTTTCAAGGAGATGATTACATAAAATATATCCAGGCCTATAGATATTATGGACTTAGCCACCACATGTTCGATGATCTTAACATCTCTGAACTAGATATCATGAATATATAGCTTTGTGTAAATAATTTTTTCTTGAAGCGTACTCAGGAAAAACTCAAGGTTTCTATCATGTTTCACTACTGTTGGTTAGTAGGTGAAAATATTAATAATGAATAATATGAATAATGAATTCATGTATCTATGAAAATGTTTTCTATGAGGGACATGAACACTTCTGGTGTGTTCATTAGTCCAAAATACATCAGCAAGTACTCATACAATGCATACCTGCTCTAAAACGTCATCTTCATAATTTCATTCTCTCAACACACAACAAGTGATATCTAGAACAAATATCAATATTGGTGAACCATTGGGCTCCCTATAGCTGATCGAAAGGATCACTGATCCTGGGAAGCAAATATTGGTTCTTTACCGTCACCTGATTTAGCTTCTAAAAATCAATACAAAGCTAAAGGCTAGTGTCCACCATATTCGATAACAACAAAGGTTAAACCCACGATGAAGTATTGGGTTTGATAATACACTTACTCTCTAACCTTGAGCTTATTCATATCAGTTGGCACCATATGATATGGGGTACCAAAATGGATACACTCCTAACATGAACTCAATTTCATCTTAATGTATCCATTATTCAGATTCTATACTAGGTCTAATATTCCCAAAAATATTTCCATCCATTCTTCAACATCATGAGGGCCTTCAATGCTCTGGAAGGATAAATAATGACAAGGTAAAAATCATGGAATACTTGACCATAGTTCTGAAATCATATTCATAGGACATGCACTAAATGAAAGACTTTTGGGTGAAGTAGTTTTTCTTCCTAAACAACATAGTTGGTTTGGAATAATTATCAACTGAATTCACATACACATCTAGTGGTAAATCAAAAACATAGTCCCTTGTAGAATTATTTTTTCCAGCTTCCTATGTAGCCCCATAAGACTGTGTTAAGGAGGATCTCCTATAACATGAAGGGAATACTTCATAAAAGAAAATTAGTCATTAGGATCATCCTTAATAAATCTATGGGATAACAAAATGTTTCTCAAAACCATTCTATGGGATCAAAAAAAATTCCAAGGAGTCTACTCTTAACCCAATGTAAAGCCTTCCTAGAACCTTACCATATTTCTATCACTACATTTTAGTCATAGTCATGATATATATAATAAAAAAACAAGATTATTGGTTAATTCTATTAATTCCATTAAATATATATCACAAAACATGGTAGAAAAGGTATAACACACAATTAAATACTATCTCGAACTGATAGCACAAATCAAAGAATTTTATTAATGAACTACTATGTAGAGCTACATCAGGTATATATATTTCATGTGAACCTAAGAGAATAGTCATGATGATTGAACATGCCCAAAATCTAATAAATCACATATCAACATCATGTGCATCACCCAAGGCAATTCTAATAAATAGTAACAACAAATCATAAATTCCCCACTTTGTGGAAACTTGGAGGTCCACTATACAGTGTTTTCTCGGAATTGGAATAGTTCCGATTCTCATGTCCTAATGTTATGTCTCATATCTAACCTATAACAACCAAATTTAATAGAAGATTAGTTTAGTTAGTCCTGATCATTGATTCTATTTTGTAACATCCCGACCTGAATAATTGTGTTTGAACCAGAATACTACGAGATCTCATGTGTGTCTCCCCATACACAAGAGGATATAAACTGGTAGTGAGGGTATGAGTCTGTGGGAATACAATACCCTCAATATAATTTCATAAGATAAATATTTAAAATAAAAAATAGAGTAAATGATTATATAAAATATATGGGAATGTAAAGATTACATACATGTAATTAAAATAAAGCATCTCCCATAAGTGTAAATAATTTCCAATTGAAATAAAGTAGAAAAAGAAAATAAATAAATAGTGTACCCTTCGGATTCCATCCCAATCTACAACTAGGTCTACAATCCTTGACTCAACTATCCACCACGGGGTCCATTCCCTTCACTATATCCCTAAATCAATTTACAAGTACATCGAAATACCCATGTGGGTTTTGTGTACAAGACTCACTATGACACCACCAATGTGTCCTTAACCTGATGTTCTCATTTATAATATTATATGAAATAATAATGATAAATGTAGAATAAGAATTAAAATAAAATCCAAAACCAAGTGTTTTTGTGGTAACCAATACATTATAATATCCAAGTCGTACCTCCTTTGGATGAATTCTGTAAAAAATCAAAAATAATTTTGAAAATATATCAACATTAGAGCTAACCAAAATCTTATTAATAGACAGAATCCCAAGGAATCCTTGTCAGGGTAGACTACACCATCATTCTCCAACTCTATAGTTGGGTCAAATCACATAGACCATCATGCCCCAATGTTTTAATGTAGGTCTGATCACTAATGATCTCCATCCCTCATAGTCATCACTTACAGGTCTGGTAATTCATGCTCATGATGCCCCTAGGTCAAGCCACACAAGGCAATCATGCCTTATCCTCCATCTCAGTCTATTAATCAGCTCACATGTAGTGTTTGAACATGCTCTCACTCTCGGTATATAGATCTATAATGGGTCCACCTGTCTCATAAGTACCATGCACAAGTAACAACAACACGACACATACTATACATATCTCAAGTCAATGATGACATCATATTAGGGAATGTGTCATGAGAAAATATAGAATCATCAATAATACGTCATTTGAATCAATCATTAACATTGAATCTTGTTATCTCAACAATTCCCATGGACTAAAATAATACCATATAATGTGGACCACACACATCGTACATCATCATATGTATTCTAGATCAACAACACACATCATTAACATGGAACATTAATAACAAGATACCAAGTAATCATGGAAAAAATGTCACATAATCTTCTTGGGACACACACACACATATGTTCCAAATCTAGAACGATCATAAAATATGTTTATACATAAATCATAATAAGAAAACATGTTTAACAAAGCCTAAAAAGTTAAGGAACTTACTACCTCGAAATCATTGATGTAAAAAGGTGGGGTTAAACTGGTCAAGAACACCTCCTTGTGTCCCCATTATAGAAACATCGAAACTCGAGATTTGTCATGGTTTCCTAGAACAAAAAACAACTCTTTTACATACAAATGAAATAAAATATCTCATGTGATGGTACTTTTTATCTCTTGGATAATTTATGAATTAAATATCTGTTCAAAGTATGTCTCACTATATTCTTCTAAAAAATAATTATCTTTTGATAATTTCTAAATGATTATACATTTATAGTGATATTCGATAATTTTATCCTAAATTATCCAATATAATTATTTTTTGAAAATTTATTATATATTATCCTTTATAATTATCTTTAGATAGGTTAATACAAATTAAACATCATAATTATTTTATGATAATTTTATTTCAAATTACCCTTTATAATTATCTTTTGATAATTTGCTAAAAAATAACATTTAAAATTATCTTTTGATAAATTTTATAAAAATTATATATTATAAAATTTTTATTTTAAAATTTTATCTTAATTTATCCTTTATAATTATCTTTCAATAAATTGTTATAAATAATCCTTTAGAATTATCTTTTCATAATTTTGTTACAAATTATCATTTTCTAATTATATGAGACAATTATCTATGATAATTAATTATCCACTGATAATTACATTTTAATAATCTCTTTCAAATTATCATATGATAATTTTATATTATTACGTAATAATTATCCATTATTAATTCATGAATTTATATATTTATAATTTTAATAAATTATCCATAACGACACAAAGTTATTATCTAAACACACACACACATAGCTTTTGATAATTTATTTTAAAATTATCTATTGATAATTTAAAAAGTAGCCTCTTTATTTTTAATAAATTATAAATAATGTGATTATCCATATATATATATATATATATATCTTTTAATAATATTTGTTTTGTATTACTCTTTACCCATCTTTATATAATTCATGTAATTATCGTCCTGTATTTTTTTATTAAATATATCATTTATTAATTTGTAAAAAACCCTTTCAATTGATGTCTTATAATTTTATTTAATTTAAACCATGTTTTTATAATATAGAGGGAGGAAAAATGGTACAAATTAAATAAATAATAAAGGATGAACATATCCAGTGTGTTGTGCTGGAAGAGGATAATGAAGAGGTCGATCACTGAATGAGGAAAATTACATGAATTTGGTTATGCAATCACACTAAATGGGGTATTGGGATCACCCAAACTCGATGGAAACAATCTAAGATAAAAAATGGGTGGTTTATACATTTGAGATTTCCCAGTACATCTTTTTAAACAAACAAATTCAATAACCCATTTTAAAATCAAATTCGAGTTTGAATTCATTATAGATGCTTTAATTTCAACTTTTTAATGTGTTGGTTAATCATTCAGTTCAAAACACACGAAAATTAGAGGTTTCTAATAACCTCACCCTCCAAAAATGGGGGTTTCTCCCATAAGGGAGAATAATCATTAATAAAAATGATAATTCAATTAAATTAGTTAATTTACATAAAAATTAAATGACACCAAAAACCCATTTAGCCCAAAATTTATGACCCATCTAGGGTATATCCTATGTTATGGACCTAATAGTGGTCTCATATTTCTCATATGATTCACTATTTGAGATATATTAATTAAATATTTTTTAAATAAATGATTAAATAATTAATTAAATATATAATGAGTTTTTTCACATGTGATGTTGACAAACAGCCGATGTGCTTAAAAGTAATACCCACCTAGGGTAAACCACCCATTCTGGGCCTAATGGTGGTCTCATATTTTCATATTACTAATAGTTTGGGATATATTAACTTATTTTAAAAAACTAATTTAATAAAACTATTGAATACTTTATTTTCAAGAGATATTCATCCAAACTTATGATGATTAAAAAGGTTATACCTTGTCTTAGGTAAACACCACATCTGGGACCTAACAGTTATCTCAGATTTCTCATACAATGCCCCTTTTTGGAGTTATTCCAATATTTTGAATAAATTGAATGTGGTTACTTTAATATATATAATATTTTTATTCTGTGTTCGATAAGGATTTATGTGCCCCTGAATCTTGCAGTAACATAATGTCTGAATCTAAAAATATTCTAAAGTGTTAACTAAGATTTTACACTTATGAAAATACTTTAACAAATTTATTATGATATCTTCATTGATAAATAATTTTTTTGCATTAAAAACATATAATTTATCAATAATAGAGTTTGAATTATATTTTTAAAATTTATGAAATTACAAAGATGAAATAAATTTCCAAATTTCTTTCTTCAAAAATAAATCAATTTCCATGTTTTGAGGTGGTGTTTGAATAATTTTTGAAAACCTTAATCATATGAAAAAATTCATAGATTCATAATGAAATAGTATATTTTATATTCTGAAATGAATATTCAACATACCTATAACAACTATTTTATCCTGATCCACCTCAAAGCAGTAAATAAATAAGATTATCCCAACTCATTTGTACTTGAAGTTTATTATTATCAGTTCTCTTTAGCATCCCTTGTATTCAAGAAATCGTAAACATTATTTCAATATTTCTTATAGTTGACACATTGGGCCATGGGTTTTGAATTCATTGGATCTTTCTTTTCTTCCATAATAGTAGTAGGCCTTTTTATCTTCATTTAGAATTCATTACTTTATGATATTACCTTCCATACATAAAACACTTCCATGTCCACTTGTGGAAATTTATAAGATGCTACTTCCCATAGATTTTATATGTGGGCGGTTATATTTTCTTGCCTCTATATGGATTATCTTATGAAAATATAGAGTTAAACTCAATTATTCACATCTTATATCTAGTCCCATAGCACCACTAAGAATTACCAACTTTCATATAAATATTGATGGAAAATAAAATAATTTAATCATAATGATTACAGTCTCAAATAGCTAAATATTATTGAAGACTTGTCTCTAACCCACTACAAAGTGGTCCACCGTAAATTCAAGGTACATAAAAAATCAGAGATATATCATGAGAGAATTGTGAGGTTTCAATCATAAGAGCTAATAGATTCTTCCAATTGTTTTTAATTATAAAGATTTAATTTTCCATTTTCATGTGGAGAGTGTGACTAAAATATTTACCGAAAAATATTTCATTGAATTCATCTTACTCTATAGATTCAATGTCTTAATTACCCTAATTATTTTTAATTAGAATCTACCAACAATCAACTTCACACTCTTGGTAATAAATGATCATTATGACTATCTAAAATTCCAAGCACTATAGAATAGAGAATATCATCTTAATGGAATTAATCCATTCTTTTGATATTAGGGAATTAGAGGCCCACTAAATATTAGAGGATGTTTTCACAAAAAGGAGTCAACCAAAACGTGTTTTCTCTTAGTTAGAGGGTGGTCCACATGATTTATGTTATTATTCATGAATTGAGTGGGTTTTGGAAGTAACTTAATGATGTCTTCAACTCATACCCCCATTATATTAGGTATTTAATTTGGGAAATCATACCAATTACCATAAAATAGTTTATTGAAAGGTTTCATTCTATTTATAACCATTTTCTAAAATAAAGTAATGTATGCGATGAAAATTAATCATCATGATAAAGAAAAACTATGATGTTAATAGGAATAACTCCTAAATTATGTATTTTTTAAATTATAAATTTATATGTTCAAATTTAGGTCATCCATGGTTGTATTACAATTTTTATTTTCTAACATAACCATTTATTTATCAAATTCCATAATAATACACATAATACTTCTTTATGGTTCATAAAGAGTATGTGAATCTGCCAAAACATATCCCTAGTCAAAATATCAGCACAGTTATGCTTCTTTGTCATGTACTAGGTTATGATCAAATTAATACTCAACCAGCCCTTTCAGGATTATTACCCCTAGGATTATTTCTACCATATCCGGAATCCACATGTTTTAATCCATATAGGGATTACATTTCTCAAAAACTAAACACTATATAATTTACTAAAATTTCGTATGTTTTTCTATATTTAGACTTTTCTCTAGGGTTTTCACTATTGTTATCTCAATCCTACTCCAAAAAATTTAGTAAACCATTAATTGATACCAACTATAACAAGGTGAACCTTATACGTATTTCATATCATGATTTTTTACTAACAATTTCATAAAATACAAACCTGGGATCTAGATCTCAATCGTCTTTTGATGATTTTTAAGATAAATAGAAATTCAAAAACATAAACTACATCATCATTATTTCAATATCCAAATGGGGATCCTAAAACCCAATGATATTATAACACTATACTAGAAAACCTAGGGATATATATAAGGAACGGGTGATCAATAATTCCTAGTAAGGGTAACTAACATGTTAGTGAAATATAACTAATGTGTCAATAGTCATAGCATGACATCATAAAGTGGAAGATCATATTACATCAAAATGATGAATTGAATAAAAAGGATGACATCATAAGGTCATGGAGTTATCAAAATTCTAAAACAAAATTAAACATGACATCACAATTATATATCATATCTCTCTACCAGGAAAATATAATATACACTATAAGAAAATCATACTTTGTGGTAGTTTGTTAGTGGTTGTTCTTAATGACCACCACAATTTAAAAATTCTGATTTCCATCCTTCGTTATTAAAAGGAATTTTATATAACTAATGTGTAATTAATTTTTAGAGTAGTTATTTAAAGACCCACTTATGTGGCCTCATTATTTGATTAATTTTCAACTTTTTTAATGAATTTTTAATCTTTTTATTAATTAATTTTTAACCTTTTATTAAATATTATCAGTGTTGAAATTTTATAAATAAATTTTAAAACTAATAATTTTTTTATAATTAGTTATGTTTTTTTAGAATTTAAAATAATTAATATATGTATTACATTGTAGGATTATAAATTACTAATTAGTTTACTATTTTAATCTTCTTACGTTATAATAATATAAAATTTTTATTATTTAATCAATTAATCTATGTATTTATGTTTAATTAAATAATTATATAACTCACATTTAATATTTTAAGTTTTTCTTTTTAAAATTTATTAACCATATTAAATAATTTAATCTCATTACTTTTAATAATTTATTTTAATTCATATTGTAAATTCTTCCAAACTATTTTCAGTGTTCTTCTAAAATTAGTTAGACAATTCATTATGTTTTTTATTTAGTATATTGTTATTTCTTTCACAATTAATTAATCTGTCTATTTATTAATTAAAATTTATTTTAATTTAAACTTTTAATTGAACTTGTTAATTAACTTATTTTTTCCCCACTTTACGATTGTTGTACCAAATTATATTAATTTCTCAATTAAACCATTTTTACCTTTTTGTTTCTTATTTATATTTAAGTAATTAATTTAGTTTTAAAATTTTATCTCATTAAATTTTAATTTTTTTTTTCAAACTTTTAGATTTATTTATTACATTAATATAGTTTAGTTTTTAATCTTTAATTTTTATTCTTTTTGTTTTTTAGTTTGTACAGATAGGCAACGACGACCCATTTATACATTTGCATTTTTATTGGTTTTACCGGTGCCACAGTTACCTGCCATTACTCTCTAACCCCCTTATTGTGTTACAATTTCCCCTACCTTGTGGTGGAACCATTTCCTCCTAGGACCATTACCCATATTCACTGTCTTACTAAAACTCACGGTGCCACCGTTCCACCGACACTGTCTCAACTTCATCCAGTTTCTAGTGAACAATGAGAAATTTTTTGCCACATACCAGACATTCAATCCACCATTTCAAGCATGATAAATGAAAACAATTAATCATATTTATATATTCATCGTTCCTTTTTACCTCTAGAGATCACCTATTGAACAAAGTCATCCCAGAAAAGTAGTTATTCTCCAATCAGTAGACACCCAGATCTGCTATTCCCACACCTATTATTCACCTCTACTAATCAGATCTACAACCTATAAACCTACCACTATGGTTTTGGTGATCCATTGATGTCAATGATGAACCGATGACTTCAAACATCCGTCACGCACCCGTAGCAAAGAGCACCGCTGCTGGACAGCTTAAAATCATGCCTTTTTGTGGAGTTTGTCACTGAACCGGTCCCCACCGATGAGAAGGCCACACTAAAGTGGATCATGTCACCCATATTGTCTCACAAAAATAACTTCTCTCTACCCAAGCCGCATGAAACCTCTCATCTGTGCTGGTCTACCCCTTCTCTAGGCCGCCACTGGTTTTGGGGAAAACCAGAATGACCCCCCAGTTGTGTGCTGCGCGAAAGGAGTTTGGGGTGGAAGATGAGTAAAATAATAATAATTAAATAATAATAATAATAAAATAGGATATAAATAAATTATATCAGGTATTATTAAACTAATATATTAATAATAATTTTTAAATAAAATTAAGATAATAAAATTTAAATAAATACATTAATGAACATAATAATTTAAAATGTATTATTTATAATTATAATAATAAACTATCAAATAAAATAAAGTAACTAATATAATTAATAATAATCTGATTTAAATATAGATGTTTTAATAATAAAATAAATTAGTATTTAATATTAATAAATTTATCTAATTACAAATCATCAACTTAATAATTAAACTAATCAATATAATGATAAATTAAGTAAAATAAATAATTAACTTAATAAAAATAATAATTTTTATTAATAATAAGATATTATATAACATTATTGAAATATTAACTAAAACAATATAAATTAAACAATTTAATAATAGTTCTAAATAAAAAAAAATATTAAATAAATTAAATGGTTAATCATAATAAAGCTAAATAACTTAATAATTTAATATTTACATTAATTAAATAATTTAATAGTACTCTATTTTTCTGTGTAGATACATGCAGATACTCGATTCCTGACTAGATACATTCAAACACCAATCAGGAGTTAGTTACGTGAGATTTGATAAATTGAGATGTGATTCATTAAAAAAGAACATGTACATGGTTGTGTAGTGATGAACCGATCTATATTAGTAGAGCCAATGGGTGAGAAGCACCAGATTATAGTTGACTAAAATTCATAGCAGTAGTGGGAAAAAAGAGAACTCCGATTTGGACAATTCGTGATCATTCACACTCGTGGAGCAGATCCTAGAGAACCTCTTTATGGAGCTGAAGCAGTTGTAGTGCAACATTGTTGTAGTTCATAGGGGATTTCTCTTTCTACCCTATTTTTTCTCAATTACATACATTGTAATTAAATGTTTTCATCCTATGTTATGAACATTATAGCTCGAAAAATACATTTAGTTCATGGAAATATCTATTTCTATAGGTTATATTTTAATATGCCTTTTCAAATTATCATTATAATGTATTTAGATTTGATCAGCGAGATTAATTATGAATTAATTCAATTACATTGTGCTACTCGCATTCAATTTCCAATCCCCTGATCATTCTGTGAGACTGATTATGGATACATTTTATAAAACATTTAAATTAAAAAAGAAAACATTACAATGGATGGTTAGTATTTTCTGTTCAACCTTTCCATTTTTATTTTGCAGTTGAACCTTTCCTGGAGCGAAGAACACCAATATTATTCAAACAGAATGAATTATCTCAGAACGATGTAAATAATTCATCCTTTTTCAGTGGATGAGATTTATTTTATTTTTGTGAAATGGAATTCCTTTAAAAACTAAGAGTATAATTTTTCCCTTGGTTTATTATATTGATTGTTCATCTATCCGCATTCATCCTCTTTGTTTCTCCTTAGACATTACCAGTTTCTATTTCTTAGTTCACTGGTATACTATTATTCAACATACTTTAGTTTTAATCCAATTTATCTTCAGTAAAAAAAATTCACTCTATGTTGTATTTATTTATAAAATAAATTATATTAATATATCTATAAGTAGAAAAAAAATGTTTACCCCGCTGTGGAAAATAGTGGGTTGTTTTGAATAGTATTAATATGAGACAAGGTAGTTCCACCTTCCCTGTGGGTTCTACCCTACTAGATTCTATACAATAGTTATTATGAAAATAATAATATTAAACAGTGTGTTAATTTTTATGGTAGTCGGGTCATGTTTTCATCACCATTTCTGGTGAAGGCATGGGTGATCACTTTTAAAAAAATATAGAAAAAATGACATATCAAAAAACAATAAAAAAATTGAAAAATGAAAACTATAAAAAATTATACTTTTATTATTACTGTTTTATACCAACTATTTTCACTTTTACTGCTTTTTTTTCTGAACTCTATTGATCTGTTTGTACTCAAATTCAACTATTTTGACAATTTTCATTAGCACCAGATATACTATTAACATATTAGAGACTTTGAACATAGAAATAGAGAAACACTTAACTACACATAAGAATAAAAAAATCTAAAATGTAGAATATAGATGATAGACTCCTTATTAA
The DNA here is from genome assembly GCA_963277665.1 of Viscum album. Taxonomy (NCBI): domain Eukaryota; kingdom Viridiplantae; phylum Streptophyta; class Magnoliopsida; order Santalales; family Viscaceae; genus Viscum; species Viscum album. Next base: position 1,096,457,674 of record OY728145.1, on the reverse strand, counting down.
TAACATCCAAAACCCTCCTGATATCTTAGGTGAAGTGTAAATGCCTGGTATGAGGGAGTTATGACTCCCTCATGTGTCATTTAATCCTTATTTAGTTATATTAACTCTTAGAGCCCGTAATTATGAGCTTAAAAAGTCCCAAATTTCACGATTTTATGTATTCAATGGTCTCTCTATTGAGGAGTCTCTATCATTCATTATATATTTCTAAAAAAAAGTGTAGTAGTTAACTTTTTAGACTTACAGAGAATGATCTGAGAATGAGAGTCATTCCCTTTTTCCTAAAAGGGAATAATAAAATTTGGATTTTGAGCTTAAATGAAAATATTTTTTAAAACTGGGATCTAGTGTACAATTCCTTTATAATAAACTTTTATCCCCAAATATATAAATGAGAACTTAGAATTAAGAAAAATATCTTTTTCTGATATTATGGAGAATCCTTTCATGAGGATTGGGATGGATTTAGGGTTCTTCTTAGGATGTATCCCCATTATCAACTCACATCCCACCTTCTTATGGATAACCTATATGAAGGGTTTTCCTCCTCTGGTCAGAACTTAGTTGATAAAGTTACTGGGGGGAAACTATAATGATAAGACTGATTAGGAGTTAAGACAAATAATCAAAAATCATTCCATAAACTCTCAAGATAAGAAATTATGAATAAAGAGAGTAAATAGAAATGATAACAGTGGTTCTGGAAATGATACTCATGCTCAACTTACTAAAATCACCAACCAACTTTAATCATTAATGAACAGGAAATTAGTAAAATTTGTTAACCATGTTGGATTCCAGAACACTAACCATTCTCTTATAGAATAATTTTCACAACGTGGGATGTTTTTTCACAATAAAAACTATTTTCCCCACATTTACATGTCTTCCCAGGAACAAGAAAACTCAATTTTTTTAACTATAGTCCTATATTTTCTGCAAGGGAAGACCCATTCTCTAACAATTATAACCTAGGCTATAGTAACCATCCCAATATGTCCTAGAATGAACAAGTCTGAATTAAGAAATTCATTTCCCCTAATTATCAAAGTAATCCTAGAAAAAAATTACAAAACTAACTAAGGGGTGAATCTTCTAACTCTCATAGAATCTATGATGGTAAAGTATCTTCTAAACTAGATTTAATTTTAAAGAGAATGGACACTCAAGAAAAGTTATTCAAAATTCAATTGAATGATCATCATGGCCAATATGAATATAATAAAATTAAAAATTATGTAAGATTTTAGAATATAGAAACTCAACTTGGACAAATAGCTCGATAATTTACATCTACGGATAAAGTAAGATTAACTATAACAAAAAAACATAATCCTAGAGAGAAATCCATGGCTGTTGTCATGGGAAGTGGGCTTAATATCCAAACTGTTATTGAAAAAGACATTGAAAATGGCCAAAAAGGGAAAACTTTGTGAATCTGGAAACAAAAATATGCTTTATATAGAATCTGGAAATCAACATAAAAGTATTAAAAATTATCAAAATTTAAATTTAACACTTAAAAAACATGTGGGTAATGTTTTTAAAAGTCAAAAGAATAACGAAAAAGGGAAAACTGCTAAAAAATGAGGAATATTCCTAAATTCTTTAATAATTTTTCCCCAACCATCCCTTTCCATGAGAAATTGAAACATCAAAGTAGCACCACGACTGAACTCCTTCAGTTCCTTCGGCTTTTGACCAAGATTCAAGTGAATATTCCTTTCATTCAGGCCTTAATTAAAATAGCATATCACTTTAAATCACTTAAAAAAATTATTTCAAACAAAAAAACATGATGAAATTTCTACCTACTACCTCACTGAAGAGTTCAGTTCTATTCTCAAAATGAAAATCCTACCTAAACTCAAAGTCCCAAGTCACTTTTTCATACCCTATACCTTAGGAAGTTAGGATTAACTCAACTACCTGTGTTACATACCTTCTAGCATTAAACTACTCACATATTAACTATTTAAGTAGTTGAGAGTGGGTGACCTTCAACCCACCAAATTCACACTTCTGTTGGTTCACTAATCATTCACTCATCCTTTGGGAGTGGTAGATGACTTACTAGTTGGAGTGGGGAAATTGTTTTGACCAGATAAATTTTTAGTCATTGACATGGAGTGTGACCAAGAGGATCCCATCATTCTGGGTAGACCCTTCTTGGCCACTAGTGGAGATAAAATTGATGTATCTATATGTCATCTTATCATTAAAATTGGAGAAAAATAAGAAGATTTTAATATGTTCACAAATGTCAAAGGACCAACATTTTCTAAAAATTGTTCTAAAATAGTGTCCTTAGAAACATAAAATCAACATAAAAATTATGATGAGTTTAAAAAACAATTCTTTGTTAAATAAATAAAATTGGATTCTGGAAATTATAATTTTATTATTTCACAATGTCAAAAATCTCCTCAAACACACAATTTGTAAAATTTCCCAGAATTGGAAAACTATCTAGTTTCTACTTCTACTGAAGATGAGTCATGTGTTTTTAAACATAGGAACTTTTTTAGTGAACTTGATGGTGATTATGTTGTCACAAACATTGTTAAAAAGTTTGATGATGTATAAAGAGAGTTCTTAAAATAGTTTGATGACTATTATTTGTTAAATATGTCAAATTCAAATCTAGGAAATCTGGATAGTGAGTTGTCCACTTTGATCAATAGTAATGTTAATTCTAAAATATAATTGGAAATTGAAAATATTTCATCATTTAAAACACCCTACGATAGATATGTTTATGTTCTTGGTCTTACTAAGCTTAAGAGTCTTCCATAAAGTGAAAAACCACACACTCTAGAATGGAAACGAATCCATGATAATTTAAAATATTCCATTTTGGGTGACAATTCCACTCATCCTGTTTTTATTTCTACAAAACTGAATGATAATCAAGAGTAAAAATTGTAAAATATCATGAAAAAATTCAAATCTGCCATAGGTTGGACCATGGATGATATTAAAGGAATCAGTCATTCATTCTGTATGAAAAAATACCTATGGAGCCAAACCATAAGCCTCTTGTATATTGTTAAAGAATATTTAATGCTAGCATTAATGAAGTTATAAGAGAAGAAGTAATCAAATTGTAGGATACTGGTATAATTTGCCGTATTTTTTATAGCACTTGGGTAAGTCTAGTCCAGGTAGTCCCTAAGAAAGCATTCATCAATATTGTAAAAAATGAAAATAATGAATAAATTCATGTTATAATTTCCACCAAATGGAGAGTATATATAGGTTATAGGATGATTAATTCAGCCACCAAGAAAGACCATTTTACAATTCCCTTCTTTGATCAAATGCCTGAGATGCTTGCTGGAAATGAATTTTCTGTTTCCAGGACAGGTATTTAGTTTACAACCAAATTCCTGTAGCTCCAGAGGATCAAGATAAGACTACATTCATAGGACCCTTTGGGACATTTTCCTACCAGCAGATGCCTTTTGGGTCATGTGGAGACACTTCTAAATTTCAAAGGTGTATGATGGATATCTTTTCTGATATGATTGAGATAATTATTATGTTTTCACAGATGAATTCTCCATTGTGGGTAGAACTTTTGATACTTTCATAAGAAATTTAGAATTAGTTTTGGAGTGGTGTTAAGATACCAACATAGTTATTAACTAGTATAAATTCCAATTTAGGGTCACTGGAGGTATTGTGTTTGGACATAAAGTGTCCAACATAGTTTTTGAGATTGACACTGCTAAAATAGATGTTATTCAAAAATTAACACCTCCTAAAAAAGTTAATAGTGTTAGAATATTATTAGGGGATTTTTGGTTTCAAAAATAAGTTTATCAAAGGCTTTTACAAAATCACAAATCATTTGGGTTCCATAATTTTCCAGGCTTCCCCATTCAATTTTAATGAAAATTGTCTTAGATCATTCAATCTGCTTTAGAAAAAACTCACTACATCACCTATCATCACAGCACCTGATTGGAAACTTCCTTTTGAACTTATGTGTGATTCTAGTGATATGGTTGTTGGAGCGATCCTAGGATTGAGGATAGAAGAGAAAATTCATGTGGATTATTATGCTAGTATAATAGTAGATAAGGCTCAAAGAAACTATAACAAAACTGAAAAGGAGTTGTTATCTGTTGTGTTTTCTCTTGGGAAGTCTATGCAGTACCTACTAGGCTCAAAATCCATAACTTTCACTGATTATTATACCATTAAATATTTACTATCTAAGAAAGAAACCAAACCTGGGATGATTAGATGGATTATGTTGTTATAGGAATTCGACTAAGAAAAAGGGATAAGAAGGGTCCTAAAAACTTTGTTATTGACCATATTTATAGGCTTCCTCACACTCATTTTGAAGATCCAATGCAGATTAACTCTTCCTTTACTGATGATAAGTTACTTACTGTCTCCATTAGGTAATCTACTTGGTTTGTAGATGTTGTTAATTTCATATAATTTGGAGTCTTTCCCAAAAATATTTATAATTACCAAAGGAAAAAATTCATCTATAAACTAAAGTTTTACATTTGGGATGACCCCTTTACATTTAACATGTGTGATGATGGTATTATTAGAACGTATGTTCATGAGGAAGATATAATTTATATTATGGAGAGTTCTCACTCCTCACCTTAGGGAGGTAACCATGGTGGGAGAAACGACATCTCAAAATATCCTTCAATCTGGTTTTTTTTTCCACCCTATTCAAGTATTCAAGGAGATTTGTAGTTGGATGTGATAGGTGTTAAATGTTAGGAAATGTTGGTAGAAAACAAGAGTTACCCCAAAATTTAATTCTAGAAGTAGAGATTTTTAATGTTTGAGGTTTATATTTTGGGGGTCCATTTCAATCATCTCATGGTAATGAGTATATTCTTATGGCTATAGATTATGTTTCCAAGTGGGTTGAGGTAGTATCAATTCCAAAAAATGAAGAGAATAATGTTATAAAGATTGTCAAAAAAAATATTTTCTCATGATTTGGAGCACTAAAATCCTTCATTACTGATAATGGAACACATTTTAGAAACTACAAGTTTATGGGTTTGATGGAACAATATGGTTTTGATCATAAGAATTGAACTACATATCATCCACAGTCCGGTGGATAGGTGGAGATTTCTAATAGTGAGTTAAAATAGGTTCTTGGGAAAACTCCCTCCCATTCATGAAAAGACAAGTCTATTTAATTGGATGAAGATTTATCAGAATATAGAACATCTTTTAAGACCCCAATAAGTATGTCTTTATATAGGATTTTATTTTCAAAATGTTTTAATTTTACTGTGGAGTTGAAACACAAGACATATTGGGCAGTTAAGGCTATAAATTTTTATTTTAAGAGTGTTGGTGAGAGAATATTTCTTGAGCTTAGTGAGTTAGATAAAATTAGGAAAGAGTATTATGATAATTCAAGGATAGATAATGAGAGGACTATGGTCTTTCATGATTCTGTCATAAAAAATGAATTTAAATGTGGAAAAAAGTTCATTCTCTTTAATTCAAGTTTTTAACTCTTTCTTATAAAACACAAATCCAAGTGGTCTAGACATTTTACTATTGTTTGAGTTAGGAAAAATGGAGTTGTTGAGATAGTTGGTGTACAGAATAAACCCAAAATAGTGAATTGACAGAGATTTAAGATGTATTTTTAAGAATAGTCAATGGTCATGGATGTCTTCGTAGTTCTTAAGAACTGATCGTGATTAATGTCTAACAGGGGACTTAAAACTCAGTGCCGCATGGGATTCAAATCATAGTATTTCATGTTTTTATTTTATTTCCTTGTTTTGATTTAGAATAAATTTTTTCTCTCTTGATCTTTTTTATGTGAAATTCTTGCCACTTTTTTATCTTTGTCTTCCTTTTCTTTATTTTTTAGAAATGTATGTTTCTAGTTTCATTAAGGAGTGAAATCCACATGCAGAAGCATAAATGACAAACTTTAATTTAGTGAAGTATTTTATTCATAATTTTGAATCTGTTTTTTCCTCCATTTAAAAATTAAAAAATTCTTTGATAAGTCACTAATAGTACACATGAGGGATCAATACACTACTATCGATGAGTCATCTCAATAAGGTGATTCAATGATTTTGCTGTTGATGTGAACTAATATTAAAAACAATTATACTTATATTGGAAATAAATTATGCTACATGATTTGTTTTTCTAGAATTTATTATTGCATATTCATCATTACTGGAAACATTTGCTGCAAGTGTTGGTTTGTTGGAAAATTTAGTGTTCTGGAAAATATTTTGGTGTCATTGTTGATATACTAAAAATCTCTGCTTCATGTTATATGCTGGAAAAAATTCTTTATGTGCCTCTAGTTGAAAATTAAGACTCATTGGTTTAATTTTTCATTGTATGAGATTAAGTTTGGGGGGAACTAACCCCTAGATGATTGATTTTTTTATGTTGTTTAACATGAATTTATCTTCTCTATTAAAAACGTTTTTGAATAAATTTCTCAACTTCCTTACACCTAATTCACATTTAACTGTTATACTTCACATTCGACTTTCTGAACTATATTTAAAAAAATTTCACTGCATAAAATGATAATTCATGTGAATTTATTTTAATATAAAATTTTTATTATGATAAACAAATTTATATATACACTTCACTGATACCCTTTGAACATGTAAAAAATATTCATAAATTGAAAATATATTTTGAGCTATTAAAGTCTTATTGTTATCTTATCTACCTTGGAATTCATTTTTGAGAACAAAGTAGGGTTTTATGTGTGGGGGAGGGGGTCAATTATTGATTGAGCTAAAATGTGCCTAAATATAAGCACATTAATTCCCAATATTTCTTCAAACTTTTTGAAAAAAAATGGTTAATGTTTTTTGAAATTATTCTACAAATTTGGGATTTTAGGCTGTACGTTGTACTTAAATTGAGTATTTCTTATGAAATATACCATTTTGGTGGTTCAGTTCCCTTGAATATGAAGTTTATGAGGATTTATGATTGCTGAGTGAATAAGCATAGTGAATATATTATTTTTTTGGTTAGGAACTAATTTTTAGGGTGAAATATGATATTAGTTAGTTGATTTGAGATCATAGCTTTAGAAATTGAAAGTTTATACTTGATCTTAAGGGACTCACTTTCATTAAATTATAAAATGAATGGCCTTAGTGGGCCAATGTAAATTATTTTCATATATATCTTTTGAAACTGGAGTAAAATGTGCATTTGGTATCCCATGATGAATCTATAAGATCCTAGGGATTGGGCATGTTCCTATGATAAAATCCCTATATACACTTATAAATAAGTGTGTTTCATAGTGCTCAGTAGATGTAACATGGCTTGGGAAAAATTAAATAAACTATATATGGAAAAAATGAGTTTATTAAGGTGAGGGGAATGATGAATGCGAGATGAATAAGGGGACTGTTGATTTATATGGGAATCATTTAATTTTTATCAATAAGGTGATTAAATATATATATATATATAATTGATCTTAGGTGAAATTCAATATTTTAAGTTCCCCAGGTTATGTTGTTATTTCCACTAATTTTTAACATTTTATTACTCATGAATTTAGGACATAGATTTTATTTATAGTAAATCACTTGGTAGATTCATATATGAGACCTCAAATCCCCAAAAAATAGAAAATTATATGCTCTTTTAATTACCTAGTGATTATATTTTATTGGGTAAGAATTATTTGGAACATTTTTTATCAAAAGGCTACTTCTCAATTTCTTTCTCCATTGATTTTATGTTTTGGTACATATTTCATCCTGAACTGAATAATAATTTTTTTCTACATTAATTGGACAACAAAACATGGGATTTTTTTAGGAAAAACAATGATTAAGTGTGGGTGAATTTGACATGGCTTCATTTCTGACTATTTTTCCACATTTGTTTAATTAATTTTTAATCATTTTGTTATTTAATTTTTCACTTTTTGTTAAATATTAACCCTTTTTCAATTTTGTAAATAAATTTCTTAATTAATAAATTTTTTATAATTAATTATTTCACTTTATCCTTTAAAATAATTAATTCGTTTCTTACTTTATAATCTTATAATTTACCAATTAATTTAGAGTTTTAATCTACATACTTTATAATGATATAAAATTTTTATTATTTAATCAATTAATATAAGTATTTTTATTTAATTAAATAATTCTCTAACTCAACAGTTAATATTTTATGTTTATCATTTTAATTTTTTTATCTTTATTATTAATTTAATCTCATTAATTTTAGTAATTTTTTTTAAATCAAGTTAAAAATTCTTCCAAACTATTTTTAGTGTTGTGCTTAAATTAGTTAGACAATTTTCTAAGTTATTATTTAGTATATTGTTATTTGTTTCATAATTAATTAATTTTTATGTTTCTTAATTAACAATTAATTTAATTTTGACTTTTAATTGAACATATTAATTGACTTATTTTCCCCCCACTATATGGTTATTGTACCAAATTATTTTAATTTCTTAATTAATTTTTTTTACATTTAAGTTTCATATTTTAATTTCATGTAAGTAATTTTGTTTTTAACATTAATTTATTTAAATTTTAATTATTTTTTTCTAAATTTTTGTTTCATTTTTTAGATTAATATAATTTAGTTTTCTATATTTAATTTTTATGCTTTGTGTTTTTCAGTTTTCAAAGACATACAATGGTGAATCATTCTATATATTGTTATTTTTCTATGTTTTACCTAGGCCACAGTTCCCTGCCTTTACTCTCTCACCCCCTTACTGTCCCACCATTTTCTTTACATTGCGGTGTAATCATTTAATCTTGGCACTATTACACCTATTAAATATCTCAACACAACTCATTATGCCATCGTTCCACCGACACTATCTCTACCTCATCTAGTTTCTGTTTCATAGTGAGAAATTATTGTCTCGTACTAGACATTCAATCCAAAATAGAAAACATGATATATAATTTCAAAATTTTACCCAATTTTTAAGATTAATCTTTCATTTTTACCTCCAAAAATCACCTTTTGAACTAAATCATCACAAAAAGAAGATATTCTCTAATATAGAGACACCTAGATCTTCCTTTCTAGAACATATTCTTCACCTCTACGAATCAGATATCCAACCATTACGACTACCACTGTAGCTGTTGCGATCCACTGAAGTCGACGATGAATAGAGGGCTTCAAGTTTCAAGCACGCACCTAAAACTAGGAGGGTTGCTGCTGGATAGTTTTGAATCACCTCATGTTGGAGAGACTATCATCGAACCGGTTCTCGCCAAGGAGATAGACGCCCTAAAATGGAGCAAGCTGCCGATCCTGACTCACCAAGCTTCCTTCTCTCTACTCGAGCAGCCTAAAACCACCAATCAACGCTAGTCTACCCCTTCTACATGCTAATGATGGTTTTGGGGAAAACCAGACTAACCCCCGTGTTGTGTGCCATGAAAAATGGAGTTTAGGGGTGAGATATTAGTAAAATAATAATTAATATATAGAAATTATAATAAAATAGAATATAAATCAATTAAAAAAGATATTATTAAACTAAAATGTTAATAATAATGTTTAAATAAAATTAAGATAAATTAATTTAAATAAATAATATAATGAGCATATTAATTTGAGTTTTCAATAAATATAATTATAATAATAAATTAATAAATAAATTAATGTAACTAATTTAATTAATAATAATCCAATTAAAATAAATTTGTAGACAAACTCAAATAAATTAATACTAAATTTTAATAAATTAATCTATTTATAAATTATAAACATAAAAAATAAATCAAAACAATAATAATATTATTAAGTAAAATAAATGATTAACATAATAAAAATAATAATTTTTATTAGAAATAAGATATTATATAACATTATTAAAATATTAACTGAAATAATGTAAAGTAAATAATTCAATAATAGACTTAAATAAAATAAAATAATAATAAATATATTAAATGGTTAATAATAATTAATCTAAATAACATACTAGTTTAATATTTCTGTTAATTAAATCATTTACTAATACTCTGTTTTTCTATGCAGATACATGAAGATATTGTAATCCTGACTAGATACATTCAACCACCTATTGGGAGTTAGTTACATGAGACTTCATGTTGTGACGTGTGATGCGGTGAAAAAGAGAACATGTGCAGCTGCACAGTGTGGAACCGATTTATGTTGGTAGAGACTGTGGGTGAGGATAAGTAGGTGATAGTTGACTAAAAGGTAGATCAGGAGTAGAAAAAATAGAACTGTACTTCGGAAAATTCACGATCATTCACACCCATTGAGTAGATCCTAGAGAACCACTTCATGGAGTTGAAACAGGAGTTGTGCATCATTGTTTTAGTTCATAGGGGAGTTCTCTTTCTCCCCTATTTTTTCCCAATTCCTTACATTATAATTGATTTTTTTTATCCTCCATTATGAACATCATATCAAGCTAAATACTTTTATTTGGGGGAAAATCTATTTCTACTAGTTATCTTTTAATCTTTTGTTTAACATTATCATTATAATGTATTCAGATTCGATCGGCCAGATCAATTCTGAATCCATTCAATTGCATTGTCTGACTCGTATTCAATTTCTAATTTGATGATCATTTAGTGAGACTGATCACAGATTAATTTTATAAAAAATTTATACTCAAAAAGAAAACATTAGAATGGATGATGAGTGTCTTCAGTTGGACCTTTCAATTTTTATATTGCACTTGAACCTTGCTTGGTGTGGAAAACTCCAAGATTGTTCAATCTAAATGAATTATATACTTTCTAGGGAAATAGGACATCCATTTTTAGAGGTTAGGATTGCTATAATTTTTGTAAAGAGTAATTGTTTTAGAACCAATAAGACTTTTTTCCCAAGCCTAATCATCTTGATTGTTCATCTATCATCATTCATCCTATATATTTCTCCTTAGTCATTGCTAGATTCTATTTCTTAGCTCACTTTTAAACAGTTAGACATCGTAATTTAGTTTTAAACCAAGTTTTCTTTGGTAGAAAAATTCACTCTATGTTTCATTTCTTTCTAAAAAAAGTATATTAAAAAACCTATAAATAGTAAAAACATAAGAAAGTTTATCCCACTAATGACAATAGTGGGGATGTTTTGAATAGTTTTAAGAAGAAAATAAGTAGTTCCACCTTCACTATGGGTTCGAACGTAGTAGTTACTATACAATAATTATTATGAAAATAAAAATATTAAACTTAAACTCAATTTCAACGATATTTGGGTCACCCACTGTCATAATAAATATTGGAATAGGTTTTTAAAAATCACCACTAATGAATATCTTTTTCAAAAATATTATTACAATATCCTTCCTTTTTTTTCTTTATTCGTGATCTAGTTCAGACTGTATTGAATTACCTTGATCATATACAATGAATATTAACATTCTTATTGATATTTTTTCATCTTCTCATTGAATAATATTTCTTTAGAGTTCAAAGTATATTTTAGGTTCACTTGGTTAGTCTCCCTCAACCTACTTACTTCTATTTCATGGTGTTAGAATATCATTATGATCTTGTTTTTATAGCGCTACCATCTTTCTATTTTTCTCATAGATCTAGTTATGATTATAATGTTGGATTCCAATAATCTTTCATCTGGTGATGGTGTTATATTAATTTCAATTTTTTCAATTTTTTCATTTCTATATGATGAAACTAGTGATTTATCATGAAAGTATATAATGATAATTTATTTATTTTACAAAGAATATATATGGGATTATTATTGAAATAATCATTAGTTACTTCTAATGTAATATCTACTAAATTGTGTCTGAGATTAACCAAATTACTAGATGTAACCTTGAGATCTAATATAAAGTTTCTTATCACGTCAATTTAATCCTCAATGGGAGGGAGTGATTACATGTTTTCTATATATTTCTTCAAATATTATTCATATTTATCATTTTTATGGTATTTCAATCATGATAACCTTTTTGAACTTTTATGGTTTATATTACATTGTATATATTCTATATCAAACTCAACTAAATGAATTATATAAATATAGAATATAATACACACTTTTTTGAAAAAGATTTACCAAACTATGAATCTATACACAATATTGTATGAATCTAGTATCATCTAAATAATATATAGTATAAACTGATAACAAAGAATATTATAATAATATTGGTTTGGTATCATCACTGAATAATTAATAAAACCACTTTTCTTTCCCTGAGAATCAAAATAAATATATTGGAATCCCTTATGCCATTTCAATGTTAAAATTAAACCCTTGGAAAAAGACATATATATTATGGGCCTTCTCCTTTTTTGATACATATTATGAATCATTTTAGAAAGAAATAACTTAATAAATATATCTTAAAAAATGTACATGATTTATCATCATGTTATTATAGCGACCCGGCCTTTTCTTACAATACTATTACATCATTTCAGAGATAAACAACATAATAGTATTACACATGGAGGATACATAGGTTTAGTGTCTTGGGAAAACTAGGACTACACATAACAAGTACAACATGAAGCATAAAAATTCATTTAATCTCTTCTTGTATAGCTTCTTAGTAGCACTTGTCCTCTCCTTAGTACATGTAGCCACCTGAGGATATACATCAAAAGGGGTGAACTAAAAGCCCAGTAAGAGGATAGATAAGAACAATATACATGGGGTGAGAATAATCATGACATAGGAAGAAGATCTTGAACATGAGAGGAGCATAAACATTAAACTTGAAATGTGGCAAAGCATAAAAATGTAACATCATGTCTTAGTGGTTAACTACCACACATAATTGTGAACAAATCTAGCATCATGTTCACGCATAATTTCACATTTACTCATGAGATTCATCACTTTACCCAATGCATTGGAGCGCTATATAATTCTGGGCGCACCCGTCACATTTAAACATTCATATTACGCTATATAATTCCGGGCGCACCCGTCACATCATAACATTATCATTATCATGCTTGCCACATAGAACACATATCAAACCTGTACATAAATAACCCATGGAAAGGAATGGGTTTCATCTCATAATAACATATTCATAAGCTCTGGGTTCCCAAAAGAAAGAGGGAACAACATACATGATATAAGAACCATCAACCTTGAATGAGAGGTAAAAGGTGAGATCTTGAAAGAAGATTTCTTTTGGAAAACATTTTGATGGACATAAAAAAACCAGTGACAAACATGTATATCCCAGAAAAGTAAAGTAAATTATGAACAAATGATCTTTGAGGAGTAACCATATCAAAAATGGAGTGAAAGAGGGAGAACCTAAAGGAAGAAAATTGGGTTCGAGATTTCCCCTTACCTTGTACTCGAATGCCTCCTTCTCTTTAATGTCCTGTATAATGAAATTATATTCATTAATTAGAAATTCCAGAACCTTTTATACATTAATAGGGTTAATTATGGTTTCATTATTTCATATTATGTTCCTTTGGATTACTTATAGAGTTTAAAAACATTGTTCGGGGATGTTCTTTTTCATGGTTTTCTTGAGCGGTCGACTTGTATTCTTAATTTTATGTTTGGGTAGATTATCGTTAAACCTCAAGAACTGATATTACATGTAATTAATTATATTATAGAAGCTTGGATGATTTTAGAATGAGTTATATTAGATTCATGTGGCCGAATTATTAGATAATAATTAAATGAAGATTATTTGGGCTGATTTGAGCGGTTTTTGGATCACAACCAACTCATTTTAATTTTTCCCTTAGTAGTATGGCCATAGATTATTTACAGAACTTAAAATAGAACATAATACATATAAAACATTCTAGTTCAACCATAAAAATGGTTTCATGACCAGATTGAAGGTATAAATGGAAGAAGAGAGCATGTTGTTTTTTAAGGTGATAAATTATCACCACATGAACAACGTTCTCTTTAATAAAATAAAAGGAAGGGAGAAAGGGTGTGGGGTGATATAATATAACATTATAATCATAAAATTATAGTATATATATAATAATGGATTTACAGAACAATTTGGATTAATAAGGGTAGGGAGAGATCAAGAAAGGATCTTGAACTTGAAAGGAAATTAAAGGAGAAGAGGGAGAGAAATTACCTTTAGAATCCTCCTCTTGAGTTCCTCTTTAAGGAAGCTAGGCTTGGTCTTTTGATGAGACCAGAAGATTTTGGACGTGGGGGATGAGCTAGGGAAGGTTTTTGGGCAGAATTTAGAGAAGGCTTGGAGCTTGAGAGGTGTGAGGAAAAGAGGGAGTGAAGGGTGGCTTTTATAGTGGAGGGGAGAGGGGTTTTCTTAATATTAAATTGATTAGTTTATTAATTCCCCCAAGGACAAGGAATAGTGAGTCTTGGATGACCAAGAATAGTAAATTTGACTTGTGAATTCGAGATTTGGGTGCTTACATCACTTGTGATGTCAGGAATAGTGGGTTTTAATTAAAATGCATTTATATGATAAATTAATGTATTATATTATTCATCAAAAATTCAAGTATCTCAGAAAAATCCCAAAATTTTACCCCAACCATTTTTCGACGTGTAGAATCCAAAAATGAAGTCCATTTTTCAAAAATAATTTTCTAAATATTTTTAATTTAATATTTAAAAATCATAATTTACTTAAAAAACAGTTTTTAAAATTAAAACTGATTTTGCAATTCTTTCAAAAATTACTTAGGGTCTTATAAAATTATCTAAAAACTATTAGAAATTTATTCAATAATTTATGAATATATTTCAGGAAAATAAATATTCTTTTAAATTAATTAATTATTTATAATTAATCATTTATGATTTATAAAATATCAAAAATGTATACTAAGGTCAAATTATCACTTTCTATGATGACTAAATTTTATTATTCATAGGTAATGTTACTCTTATTTACTATTCATAAGTTTCATATTATTATTCATAAGGGTAGGTTACTATTCATAAGGGTAGGTTACTATTCACCAAAAATTATTTTTGTTTCATTAGACTCCAAAAACTATCTTGAGCATAACCGTGTATGCCAGATTTTTAAAATTCCAAACATAGTGGTGACAAAATTATGTTTAAAGGTCACTTATCACTTAGTAGTTCATTATTTTGTGTTTTTATGACATAGATATAAGAAGGGAATTTTCTATTGAAAAACTTTGGGTCGTTACATTCTCCCCCCCTTAAGAAATTTTGCCCCCGAAATTTCACTTTACACAAACAGGTGAGGGTACTTCTCCTTCATTGCCTCTTCTGGTTCCCATGTTGCTTCCTCAAACTTTTGGTTCCTCCACAACACTTTGACAAGGCGGGTTGTCTTGTTGCGTAGAACCTTATCACTTCGGTCCAGAATTTTTACCGGCTGCTCCTCATATGAGAGATCATATTCCAACTGTACCACCTCTGAGTTTAGTACATGTGAGGGGTCTGGAATGTACTTCCTCAGTAGTGATACGTGAAACACGTCATGAACTTGAGCCATATTTGGTGGAAGTGCCAGACGATAGGCCACGGCTCCTATACGATCAAGGATCTCAAAGGGGCCAATGTACCTTGGGCTTAGCTTCCCTTTCTTCCCAAATCGCATGACTCTCTTCCATGGAGATATTCGAAGGAAGACTTTATCTCCAACGTCAAACTCCAAGTCCCTTCGACGATTGTCAGCATAGCTCTTTTGCCAACTTTGAGCAGCTTTGATATGTTTCTGGATGGCTTGAACCTTCTCTATCATCTCTTGAACAAGATCGGGACCAAGTAGTTTTCGTTCTCCAACTTCATCCCAACAGGTTGGAGTTCTACATCGCTTCCCATAAAGTGCTTCATACGGAGCCATCTGAATACTCGAGTGGAAGCTATTGTTGTATGAGAACTCAACCAATGGAAGGTGCTGATCCCATCCACCTTTGAATTCAAGAGAGCATGATCTTAGCATATCTTCAAGTGTCTGAATAGTCCTTTCAGACTGGCCATCAGTTTGGGGGTGATAGGCCGTGCTGAAGTTTAATTCAGTACTCAAAGTATGTTGACGGCTCCTCCAAAATTTTGAAGTGAACCTTGGATCACGGTCAGAGACAATCGAGATTGGAACACCATGCAACCTCACTACTTCCTTCACATATATCCTTGCAAGTTTTTGAAGTGAGAGGTCTTCCCGAATAGCGATAAAATGGGCAGTCTTGGTGAGTCGGTCAACCACAACCCATATCGCATTATTTCCTCTTAACGTTTTCGGGAGGCCCATGACAAAGTCCATAGTGACATTTTCCCATTTCCACATGGGTATAGGCAATGGCTGCATCATACCTTTGGACTTTTGCCGCTCAGCTTTAACTTGCTGACACACCAAGCACCTTGATATATATTCTGCAATCTCCTTCTTCATGTTATCCCACCAGAAGTGTTCTCGGAGATCACGATACATCTTGGTACTTCCAGGATGAATAGAGAAAGTTGAGCTATGTGAATTATCCAATAGCTCTTTCTTTATTTCGGGTGATGAAGGCACACAAAGCCGCGTTCCAAACCGAATCACACCATCATCGTCGATATGGAACTCTTGCAGCTTCCCTTCCTTTACTGCATTCACCCTCTTTTATATCTCCACATCATCCCTTTGTGCTTCCTTGATCTTCTGTTGGATGGATGGTTACACAATCATTTGGGCAAGGTAGGATGTATCCCCTGCCCTTACGATTCCCAAATCCATCCTTTGCATATCCAAGAAGATAGGGTCTTTCTCAATCCTCAACATGGATAGAGTAGCAGGTTCTTTCCTGCTTAGAGCATCATCTACCTTGTTCGCCTTTCCAGTATGATAGTGAATAGAGCAATCGTAATCCTTGATTAGCTCTAACCATCTCCTTTGATCCATGTTGAGCTCCTTTTGTGTGAATATATACTTTAGGCTCTTGTGGTCGGTGTATATGTCACACTTCTCACCATAAAGGTAGTGCCGCCAGATTTTCAAGGCAAAAATCACGGCTGCCAGCTCTAGATCATGCGTCGGGTAGTTCTGCTCATGGATCTTCAACTGTTGTGAGGCGTAGGCTATCACATTATCATTTTGCATGAGTACACAACCCAAGCCTTTCTTTGAAGCATCACTGTATATCACAAAACTTTCTCCACTTTTTGGTAGTGTGAGTACAGGTGCAGTGATCAGCCTTCTCTTTAGCTCCTTGAAGCTTCCCTCACATTCTTCCGTCCATACATACTTTACCCATTTCCTTGTTAACTTAGTTAGCGGGCTTGAAAATCGTGAGAAGTTTCTCACAAAACGTCGGTAGTACCCAGCTAATCCAAGAAAACTACGGATTTTTGTGACACTAGAGGGCCTGAGCCATTCTTCAATCGCCTTTGTCTTTGAAGGGTCCACAGAAATTCCCTCTCTTGTGATCACATGTCCCAAGAACGTGACTTGATTCATCCAAAAGTCACACTTGCTGAACTTGGCGTACAAATTCTCCTTTCTCAATGTCGCCAACACAAGTCTTAGATGTTATTCATGTTCCTCCTCACTCTTGGAGTAAATGAAAATATCATCAATAAAAACTACTACAAATTTGTCAAGGTAATGTCTAAAGACTCTATTCATCAAGTCCATGAAGATTGCAGGGGCATTAGTAAGTCCGAAGGGCATCACCAAAAACTCATAGTGCCCATACCTTGTACGGAAGGCAGTCTTCTGAATATCTTCCTTCTTCACCTTTACTTGATGATATCCAGAATGAAGATCCACCTTTGAGAAGTATTGAGCTCCTCTTAACTGATCGAACAAATCATCAATCCTTGGGAGAGGATACTTGTTCTTTATGGAGATCTTCTTGAGTTCCCGATAATCGATACACAACCGCATGGTTCCATCCTTCTTCTTCACAAAGAGCACTGGCGCACCCCAAGGTGATGCACTAGGGCGTATGAATCCTTTGTCCAGATGCTCTTGCAGCTGCTTCTTTAACTCCTCCAGTTCGATAGGAGCCATCCTATAGGGGCACTTTGAGATAGGAGTAGCTCCGGGTATGAGTTCAATGGAGTACTCTACCTCACGATACGGGGGAATTCCGGGTAACTCTTCGGGAAATACATCACCGTATTCCCTTATGATGGGCATTTCCTCAAGGATGGAACTTTCCTTTGACTCAATCATTTGGGCGAGGTATGCTTCTTTATAGGGAATCATCACCCACACCATTGAAGGATTTCTCAAAGGAGATTCATGATCTTCCTTGCATTTGTAGAGGAGCATGGGATGGTTTGGAATATGAAAATATATTTCCTTTTCCCGACAGTTGATATGTGCTCTATATAACGAGAGCCAATCCATTCCCATTATAGCGTCGAATTCCACCAAGGGAAGTATTACGAGATTTGCCGGAAGAATCTTCCCACATACGTCAACAGGAGAAGAATCAAACACTTGGGTTGCAATGATTGCACCACTTGGTGTTTTTACAGATATCTCTACTTCAAGGTTTCGGGGCATCGATTCTATAGTTCTAGAAAACTTGAAAGATATAAAGGAATGCGTAGAACCAGAATCAAATAAGACTTTTGCCATTCTTGAGTGAATAGGAAGTGTACCTTGTACGACTTCATTATCATGTTCCACCTCCGCAGTAGTGATGGCATAAGTCTTCCCTTGTTCCTTTGGCTTTGGTGGTTGTTGGCGCAGATTACCCTCGAAAGCTCGAGGTTTAGTGCACTGGTTTGAATAGTGCCCTAGCTCCTTACAGTTGTAGCATTGAACCACGAGTGGTTCTCTCCTTTCATCGGCTACATTATCCTTCCTTTTCATGTCTCTTCGACACTCGTGAGCTAGGTGTCCTTCTTTACCACACTTGAAGCATTTCCCCGTCCCTTTGAGGCAGTTCCCACTGTGCAACTTCCCACATTTTTGGCAAGTGGGTCGTTTTGTTTTCTTCCCATCTTTATCACTAGATCCACCAGCTTGAAACTCCATCTTTCTTTTCTTATCACCATAGCCATGGGCCCATTCTCCAAACTCCATCTCCACTTTGAGAGCACACCGAACAACTTCTTCATAACTCCCAAAGTCTCGAATTGCAAGAGCTTTTCGAAGATGTGGTTTTATACCACTAAAAAATCTATCAATTTTGCTATCATTATTGATAACAAAACCCGAAGCATACCTTGCGAGCCTTGTGAAATTTGCTTCATAGGTTGTGACAGATTCTCCTTATTTTTGCTTGAGCTCTATGAATTCTCTCTCCATCTTCGTGCGAAGAGTTCGTGGGAAGTACTTATTAAGAAACATTATCTTAAAGTCTTCCCATTCCATCTCTTCAATTTCTTCCCTTGGCTTGGTGTTCTTAATCAAATCCCACCATTGATCAGCTTCTCCATCTAGACGTTAAACGGCTAGAGTCACCTTCTCTATCTCGGGACAGTGAAGAACAGAAAAGATCTTCTCCATGGAGTTGACCCACTGTTCCGCAACTAGTGGATCGGAAGATCCACAAAATGTCGGTGGTCGTTGACGCATAAAACATTCGATAGCTAGCTACTCCCTCTTTAGTGAAGGAGGATGTTCCCCATTATTATGGTTATTATTCATAACCCGGGATAATTGGGTAAGCATCGTCATGAAGTTTTGAACTCCACCTCCAAAATCATTGGGGATGTCGTTCGGGTAATCGTTTCATTGGCCTTCACAAGATTTTTTGGCCTGATTTCTCCTGGTTCCCACCATTTTCTAAAATAGAAAAGGTTAGAACAAAACATAAGTAAACAAGTCATGAATAACTTATCCTTTTAAACAATTATACCAAAAACATAACATATGGGATCCCTAGGTAAATATCCTTGTGTGCATATTTGTACTTAGTCTCATGCTAGAGGTTTTCTTTAGGGTTCACTAATCCTAATTCCCAAATTAACTAAACCTTTCCTCTGATACCAACTATAGCGACCCGGCCTTTTCTTACATTAATATTACATCATTTCAGAGATAAACAACATAATAGTATTACACATGGACGATACATAGGTTTAGTGTCTTGGGAAAACTAGGACTACATATAACATGTACAACATCAAGCATAAAAATTCATTTAATCTCTTCTTGTATAGCTTCTTAGTAGCACTTGTCCTCTCCTTAGTACATGTAGCCACCTGAGGATATACATCAAAAGGGGTGAGCTAAAAGCCTAGTAAGAGGATAGATAAGAACAATATAGCATGGGGTGAGCATAATCATGACATAGGAAGAAGATCTTGAACATGAGAGGAGCATAAACAATAAACTTGAAATGTGGCAAAGCATAAAAATGTAACATCATGTCTTAGTGGTTAACTACCACACATAATTGTGAACAAAGCTAGAATCATGTTCACGCATAATTTCACATTTAATCATGTGATTCATCACTTTACCCAATGCATTGGAGCGCTATATAATTCCGGGCGCACCCGTCACATTTAAACATTCATATTGCGCTATATAATTCCGGGCGCACCCGTCACATCATAACGTTATCATTATCATGCTTGCCAAATAGAACGCATATCAAACCTGTACATAAATAACCCATGGAAAGGAATGGGTTTCATCTCATAATAACATATTCATAAACTTTGGGTTCCCAAAAGAAAGAGGGAACAACATACTTGATATAAGAACCATCGACCTTGAATGAGAGGTAAAAGGTGAGATCTTGAAAGAAGAGTTATTTTGGAAAACATTTTGATGGACATAAAAAAACTAGTGGCAAACATGTATATCCCAGAAAAGTAAAGTAAATGATGAAAAAATGATCTTTGAGGAGTAACCATATCAAAAATGGAGTGAAAGAGGGAGAACCCAAAGGAAGAAAATTGGGTTCGAGATTTCCCCTTACCCTGTACTCGAATGCCTCCTTCTCTTTAATGTCCTGTATAATGACATTATATTCATTAATTAGAAATTCCAGAACCTTTTATACATTAATAGGGTTAATTATGGTTTCATTATTTCATATTATGTTCCTTTGGATTACTTATATAGTTTAAAAACATTGTTCGGGGATGTTCTTTTTCATGGTTTTCTTGAGCGGTCCACTTGTATTATTAATTTTATGTTTGGGTAGATTATCGTTAAACATCCAGAACTAATATTACATGTAATTAATGATATTACAAGTGCTTGGATGATTTTAGAATGAGTTATATTAGATTCATGTGGCCGAATTATTAGATAATAATTAAATGAAGATTATTTGGGCTGATTTGAGCGGTTTTTGGATCACAACCAACTCATTTTAATTTTTCACTTAGTAGTATGGCCATAGATTATTTCCAGAACTTAAAATAGAACATAATACATATAAAACATTCTGGTTCAACCATAAAAATGGTTTCATGACCAGATTGAAGGTATAAATGGAAGAAGAGAGCATGTTGTTTTTGAAGGTGATAAATTATCACCACATGAACAACGTTCTCTTTAATAAAATAAAAGGAAGGGAGAAAGGGTGTGGGGTGATATAATATAACATTATAATAATAAAATTATAGTATATATATAATAATGGATTTACAGAACAATTTGGATTAATAAGGGTAGGGAGAGATCAAGAAAGTATCTTGAACTTGAAAGGAAATTAAAGGAGAAGAGGGAGAGAAATTACCTTTAGAATCCTCCTCTTGAGTTCCTCTTTAAGGAAGCTAGGCTTGGGCTTTTGATGAGACCAGCAGATTTTGGACGTGGGGGGTGAGCTAGGGAAGGTTTTTGGGCAGAATTTAGAGAAGTCTTGGAGCTTGAGAGGTGTGAGGAAAAGAGGGAGTGAAGGGTGGCTTTTATAGTGGAGGGGAGAGGGGTTTTCCTAATATTAAATTGATTAGTTTATTAATTCCCCCAAGGACAAGGAATAGTGAGTCTTGGATGACCAAGAATAGTAACTTTGACTTGTGAATTCGGGATTTGGGTGCTTACATCACTTGTGATGTCAGGAATAGTGGGTTTTAATTAAAATGCATTTATATGATAAATTAATGTATTATACTATTCATCAAAAATTCAAGTATCTCAAAAAAATCCCAAAATTTTACCCCAACCATTTTTCGACGTGTAGAATCCAAAAATGAAGTCCATTTTTCAAAAATAATTTTCTAAATATTATTAATTTAATATTTAAAAATCATAATTTACTTAAAAAAATAGTTTTTAAAATTAAAACTGATTTTGCAATTCTTTCAAAAATTACTTAGGGTCTTATAAAATTATCTAAAAACTATTAGAAATTGATTCAATAATTTATGAATATATTTCAGGAAAATAAATATTCTTTTAAATTAATTAATTAATTATAATTAATCATTTATGATTTATAAAATATCAAAAATGTTTACTAAGGTCAAATTATCACTTTCTATGATGACTAAATTTTATTATTCATAGGTAATGTTACTCTTGTTTACTATTCATAAGGTTCATATTACTATTCATAAGGGTAGGTTACTATTCACAAGGGTAGGTTACTATTCACCAAAAATTATTTTTGTTTCATTAGACTCCAAAAACTATCTTGAGCATAACCGTGTATGCCAGATTTTTAAAATTCCAAACATAGGGGTGACAAAATTATGTTTAAAGGTCACTTATCACTTAGTAGTTCATTATTTTGTGTTTTTATGACATAGATATAAGAAGGGAATTTTCTATTGAAAAACTTTGGGTCGTTACAGTTATAGTCATGAAAACTAATATATTAATAGTTATTGAAAAGTCTTTTATTAAAAGAAATCACTTCTTCAATTTTTTTTCTATAATACTCATCTCTATATGGAAATTAAAATATGCTGATAAATAATATATGAACGTAAATTTCTACCTTACACATATCACCCTATGTTTCATTCTTTAGAATCACAAAAAATTCCCTTATTCATATTCATATTCCTTTTATTTATTCTAATAAGTTTTCTACAGTCAAAATAAATTAAAAATAAATTTATAAAATATGTAATTAATTATTATTTACACTTTTCTTGTCATTAAGATTCATCAAATTTTTTAATAATTAAATATTTTTGGTCAATAAAAAAAATATTATGTGATAAAATGAAATATAATCATATAATATTCACCTATCTCAAATAATATCCTCCGGTTTTTTCTCCTTAAAAAATTATTTCAAAACACAAATTAGAATACCTATAAAAAACCATGGTAAAATCATTATATAATATATTATATTTCCTAGTTACATTATGTAACTCTAAATAAACTAATCTAAAAAACATTGATGTGTTAAAAAGTATATCACTTATATTTTTTTATTTAACAAATATCTATGTACTGGATAATTTTGAATGAAATATTCTATAAATTTCCTTTTTTTGTTTTATTCATCAATTTTGTTCATAAATAAAGAACTTTTGTTACACATTGGATAACTTATGTTCTAAAAAATCAGAAACAATCTAACAATAAATCAATTCCTCTTCACATAATAAAATTTATAGAATATAAGTAATTTATCTACATCATTAAAAAAATCAGATTACATAGTTAATTATTTATTTCATAACCATCGAGCCTCTTGATACTAAATCCATAATTTAAATCTATTTAAAGTAAATACCTAATGATATAATAAATTAAAATTAAACTGAGGAACCTTTAAATTATATTTTATTCCAAAAATAAAAATAAATCATGTACTTCTTAGTTTGTAAGTGAATTTATTCATTTTTAAATTCATTTATTAAATTGAAGAATTGATGTTCTAACATGTTTTATATTATTATTGGATTTAATAATAATGAGAAAATTTTAAATATATAAATATCTATGTAATTTCAAATGTATTAAACTCCCAAAAAATTTCCCAAAAATATAAATTATTCCTTTAAGATACATAGAAGGCAAGTAATGATAAATCTTATAAAAAAACTTTTATCTCCCATTTAATATAGTTATACTATTTGTTTTTAAAAATAAATCATCAATAAAAAACTACTCATTTGAATAAAACTTTTTCATAATTAATTCTTCCTCCTTTCAAATGAATACCATTTAAATTGATTCATTCAAAATTTAAAGAAAGGACATCATACCAAACACTTACAAGAAAACAATTAACAATTTATTTTGGGAGTAATATCCCCTTTGTGATGGTCAATATGAAATGAATAATGAATAGTGTGGGGAAACAATACTGGTGATTATTAAAAGTAAATTAAGGAAACATCATGTAATTTTTGGTAAAAATAGAAAATATAGTGGATGATAATCAATTATGGATATGGTTTGAAATATAGAACCTTCTGGATTTTATTTTATTATCCCTATAGATGATAATTTTATGAATAATATGGTTTAAGAGAATGTTCAAAACAAATTCACTTTTCATCTTTAGATAAAATAAAACTCATTTATTAATAAAAAACCACTCTACCTTTTTCCTGAGTAAGTTAGATATATATGAAAGATTAACATAGATAAAGTTTAAAGTATTTTAACATGATATTTATATAGAATATAATATCTTTATTTTAATAAAAACTCATTAAAATTTCAAGGAAATATGGTAAAAATAATACCTAAGGTATTGATAATTTCAATGTACTTTTCACACATAAGATGTTTTAAATCTGATTTATCTCCCATATATAATATGATTAAAATTATATGTATTACCAAAAAATAAGATATTTAAAATTATATATACAATAGATACATTGGTTAATTAAAATTTTATAAATAAAAAGGGGATATTCATTTATGATTGAAAACATAAAGGAAAAAATACACCACTTATAATTTAATTTCAATTATACCCAAATATAATGAATATTTTATTCTAGGTGTAGTTTCAATATATTTTTAAACTATTTTTGATAAATTATATTAAAAACCTACCAAATATCTTATAGAACCTATAATAAAAGTTTGTAATTTTCTAAATCAGGAATAAAATCCCCTATTCTATATGGTTTTTTCATTGTCACAATATTATTTCAAAAAAATTTGAAATCATGGACAACTTTCACTAATCACACAAAGAACTTTTTTAATATAGTCACATAAATAAAAATTTAATATGGTAGTATAAATGACTACAAGATTATTTTTAGTTTGGATATACATATGTATAATATCTTCATTGTTTCTGGGCTGGAAGGAAGTAGTATCTTACATATATATTCTTTTCATGTGAATGGTGTACTGGGTTCCCCAATAAATTGATAGATTTTGTGATATCATAGAGAACTATACATTGAGTGAGACACAAAAATATCTGGGAGTGGCTATTGTATCTATAAAAAATTTATCACAACAAGTTAAATCCCATGTTTATTCATCTTTAGTTATGGAAAGTAAAACCAAATGTTGTTTCTTTCTAGACCATGAATCTAAAAAATAACATAAGAAATAAAAATTATCGAAAATGAAATTATAATGAATTCCACAATAACAAATTTCAAAATCAAAATAAAATTTTTATTCTAATTCTAATCCATGTGAATAAAATAATAAATGTACTAGAGTTCCTTTAATTTATTGGATGGTCTTATCTACATTCTTAAGATAGAATTCCTTTTTCATTTACATGGATCCTTATACATAAGTATAAGAAATACCACAGTGTAAAATAGACTTGTATTCACCTAAGTTAAACTTTTAATCATCCGTCTAAACAATTTTTAAACAATTGGTTTCCTAGTTTCATCTAGGTTGAGTTTAAAGGAGGTACATACTAGAGTATTAATATGTTATGCACTTTCAAAAACAAAAGAATTATGTAAATATCTTACATACTTATGAAGAGTTAATATTATGTCTTTCAGATTATAATTTTCTATATAAATTTATAAAAATAGTTCTTTTCTCCCATAATGCACATCTTGAAGTCATAATACAAAGGTTTCAAACACTTCATAAAATATTTCTCAGGGATAAGAAACATATAATAATGTCATTGACATAAATTTTAAATATTATACTTCCCTTATAAAATATCATGATGATAAAATGTTTATATTTCATTCCTTTAATAGAATAATTTTGATTTATGAATTTTTAAAATCTATCATGCAGGGATCTTGGATCTTATTTATGTCCATAGAGTGCCTTAGTAAGTCACAATAAATATTCTAGAAAATTTAAAGAAACAAAAATAGGGGTTGTTCTGGACAAAAAATCTCCTAGAAAAACATGATAATGAAATGAATCATTAAATCCATTTAAAATAGATTAAATTTCTCGATAGAGGAAATTATTGAATTACAAAAATTGACATGATCCTAGATACCAGTGAAAAATTTTCATCAATGTCTATGATTTATTGATATTTATAACACTTAGAAATTGGGATTTACCTATTATGGATGGTAATTCCATTTTTAGAACACTTATTTTAGAAAAACCAATTTAATCTTATAATTGGATGATCCTTCATTCACTTAACTAAGGTCCAATCCTTATTCATTTTAAATTGATTAATCTCTCCTTTCATCGCAACAATTTACATTTCATACCCCATTATATAAACTTCCATATATGGTTAAAATTATCATTGAAATGCAAGATGGTATCATTCATTTCTAAGAGACCATCAATTTACTACTTATTGATATATACCACTAATGATATTATCACTAGGTTGATTCCATATAATTGACTAATTTCTAGTGAAATATAATGTTGACTGTCATCTAATAAAGAATCAATTTCTATTGTGATATCTTTTTTGTATTCTATTATGCATTAATGTATCTTTACTTATATAAATTATTAATGGATGTGATTCAAAATTGTGTATTATTGTTGGGTTATTTTTAAAAATACAATCTAGTTAAGTACGGTCAGATCTAAATAAATTCTTTTTAGTACCTCTTTCATCAAAATTAAAATTTATCATTTATTCAATAGATTATTTTTTTTTTGTTAAATATTCAGCATGAGTTACAAGAAATTGAGTGGCTAATAAAAATTCCCTCATCATTCTTAGGATAAAATATATTTATATGATCATTAGTATACTAAATTAATAAATTACACCCAAATACTCGGATGTAAGAGTGTTTTGTATTATTACCATAACATATATTTTAATGAGTCTTACCTATAATCGAATGATGAAAAACATGATTTGTAACATTACATTTTTTACTCAAGGATTCATAAGAATGATAATTAGATTTCAAATAATCTAATCATATATACTAGTTAATTTCTTGAATACTTCAATTATATCATTGAACAACTACATTATTTTGTGGAGTTCTGGTGTCAAAGAATTTTAAAAAAATAAAATTTAATTACAAAATATTTCCAAATCCTATATTATAAATTCTATACCATGATCACTATATACAGTTACTATAGGCATGTATTATAAAAATTTCACAAGGGAAACAAAAAATTTAAATATCAGGTGTTATTATGACCTAGTTGATAGAAAATTAGTCTACATATATCAAGTTTAATCATCAATAAGAATATAAACATTGTGTTTTCCTTTTGAGACATGTAGTTTATAGAGGTCCAAAAAGATCCCTGATATCGTACTGTAATTTTCCTATGATTGATACATCTCCAGTAGGTTTAAAAAATTAATTGTGGTGTTTACCATATTGGATTATATTATTAACTCTTTTATGATTAAATTTATGTTATAGTAAATCCATTACTATCCCTTTACTATAAATTTTAGCTATGTTTTGGAAATTTTGTCATCCAAATATTCTATTCTAAATCCATAAAAAATATTTTACAAAACTAGGAAGTGGAATGTTCTAATGACTATGATATTCTATGATAATAGTATAAACATTATCACGCTTATTGGTAGATAAAACATGTGCTTGATCTGAAATTATAATGGTATATTAATCATTAAAAAAGTTCACAGAGTAACCATCATCGCATAGTTAAATAATGATTATGAGTTTGTGATTATGAGGTTGTGCATTGTCTCCAAAAGTGAAACATTATCCCTTAAATTTTTATAAGATCAGAAAATGGGACTTGTCTCTTATTGTATGCTAAGAATAATTGTTTTCCATGTATTATAAGTTCTGGATACTTTGGTTTAGGCTATCTTCATAAAAATATTAATGAAAATTTTTCCGTTCCACTGTTTTCTGGGGTCCTTTAAAATTATCACAAAAATAATATAAGCCCACATATATCAAACTCATTTTTTGTTTTTAGGGTGTTATATTTTCATAAATATAAATTTTATAATGTATGAGTGGTTGAACATTTTATGAATTCAGATTTTTTCTCTAATGACATCTTCTCTGAAGCATAGTATAGAATGTTCCATTTCAGGAAACAAAATAATTCGACCAAAATCAAGACTATCTAAACATAAAACAATTTCTTGATGATGTGTGATTTGGTTTAAACTATATTTTGAGTTTGTAAAAATTATATGCACCAGATGTAAAATTATATAGATTCATATTTAGACTCTTAATTGTAAAAAAATAATCAACTAATGTATTAAAAGTATGAGTTGAATTACTTTTATATTTTTCATTAAGCATGGAATTAAGATCCTAAATTTTAGAATTAATAATATATGTCATATCTTAAACTTTAGAAATGTATTCCTTATTTTTTTCAATTTTTTTATTGAATATTTTATTCTTATTTTCCTTGAAAGTCATGTGTATATCCATTTCACCAAATGATGTTACATTATCCTCATCTTCAGATGGATTTAAACTTATTTCATTATCTTTATTAAAAGAATTTTTATAATTTCGAGATAATTTTCTAAGTGAATCATGAGTTACCTTAACCGTCAATCATAGATCATTCCTAGGAACATTACCAATGAATAATATGATCCTATTACCATTATCACTTTACAGATCACTTATTCCTCGAGTTAATGGATCTTAACTATAACTCTAAGTATCATTTTCCCCATAAAATCATTCCTTTCTTTTATGTTTAAATATTTTTTTATCTTTAATCCTCTTCTTCAAAATAAGGAAACATTGTTGGATAAGTGTTTTTTTCATTTATTACTAAATAAAAACGTCTAAAGAAACCTTATTCTAATATTTTTATTTCTTATATTTTTATAAGCATAGTACAATTTATTCATTCCAATATTCATATTCATTATCCTATCTCTATAAGTGATATTTCATTTAATATATTCATAATTTATAATATTAGATTTATTTTTAGATTACTTATTTAAATTATTAGTGTAATTTTATGTATGAGCACTTGAAATTTTGAGTATTATAATTTAAAATGAATGATACTCCATTCTATCTATTCTCCTTATATTAACATATTTTCCACTAATTCTCATATTTCATGAGCATCTCAATGATATCATCAAAAATAATTTTCATATTATGATTATTATCATTTATTAATGTCACCTTATATTCCCATTCATTTTTAAATTTAACAATGAACTTCACCACAAGATGTTAAATAGTAATTTACTTCTCACCCAAAGATATAAGTAAATTAAGTACCATCATGAAACATTTATGCAAGTGTTTCATTATTTCAATAAGTAAAAATTTTAAAAAATATATAATCAAATATTTAATTGACATTATAATATCATGAAATTTGAAACTTATAAATTATGTTACTTCTATATTTTTTCATAATTCATTTATAGTCTTAAGTGATGAGATTTAATTAAAGATATTTATAGTTATTGAGAAATGTTAGGTATATCAACCTTTATAGTTCATCTGATAATTTAAAATATCCTAAAATGTAAACATTGTATAGTCTGTCTCTAGACTTTTATAATTTCAATTTATTATAGAAAATTGATCGAAAATCATGTTGATGAAAAATATCTCCATTTTATTAATCCAATATTGATATATTTCAACATAAATGGTAAATCTTTTACTAGGATTCATATTCTCATTCATTTAAAATGGATGTAATTTCATATTAAAGAAAAAAGTATCATTATAAATCCACAAATTAGTCTGAGAAAAATTATATATTCCACTAGATAAACTAAAAATATTAAATTGGAATAGTTAATCTCTAATACTAGTTGATTCCCCAGTAAATGTGGATATAAAACTAAAATATGGTGATGAATTGTAGAGTAATATCAACTTACAATTTTTTCCTACTCAAACTAGTCAATTAATCAGAAAATATAACTTATAATCAAATTAAAGAACACTAAATAAGTTTGTTGTGGAAAATAAAAAATCCAAAGTCAACCATTATCTAATTAATATAAAAAATTAGTTGAATATAAATCAGTAATTATTCCTAAAAATTTGAGAACATTAAATAATAATTATTTTACTCATAAAAGATATTATTTCTAAATGATTTTAGACAGTGGAACCATACTCTTTTATCTAAAGTGGTATTAGGATCTATATACCTAATCGAAGGTATCCCATTTCTACATCCAAAAATTCATCAATTATACACCAATGAAAAGGCACCAGCTTCCAGAACCAAAGAAGCTTAGGGTGTAAACTCATTGGAAGCAATAGCTAGCTCTAACCCTGAACACCTATTTGGTCAGATGATTGGTAGTAATACCCATATAATATTTCATCTTATATGAGAGATACGACTAAATATTTTATATATTATTAATCTCTTTGATAATAAGGTATCAGATAGTTTAGGTTCCAAACCTAGAAATCTCATTGATCATAGTAGATTAAACAATGAAAATAGCTACAATGAAAGATAAATATTTAATATGAAAACATCATAATGAAATCTCTAAGTACACAAAAAATCAAATAAAATAATAATCCCTAATTGTAAATTTGATGTTTCACAACATAAACACAACTATAGGATCTTATAGTATGTTCAAAACCCTTCGTTCCTCAAAGTCCTCATGTGAATTTTTTGATGATTCTCTTAAAGGGTTCAATGTTTATATTCTATGTTATACAACTTCATTTTAAACTGAATTAGACCCCAATTTTAATATTTTAATCCTAATATCATCAATCTACATCATTCAATGAGATTAACTCCTTATTCCATCATGAAACACTTCTATGCTCTAATAAATGTAAGGCTCAGATCATTTTATTAGAATATTTAAATGAATAATAAAATTTCCCAAATAAAAACTAAAATAACCAATATCAAGTAAAATTAAAATCCCAATAATTTGTTTTGTTATATTTAACAAATAATGAAAAAATAGAATTTTAATGAAATAATAAGATCCCCAATACTATGACATATGGGGATATTACAATTTGGGTAAAGGAGTTGTGGTATCTAATATTCTATCCAAGAATTCATTATGATATGATTCCTGACAGTTTTGATATGAGTGGATTAAAATGCTTAATCCCCTAAAATTTCATCTTGATATAAGGGAAGTTATTATTATAGTATTCATGTAATATATGGTAACTCAATCATCCATAGTTTTATAGAAAAAATGAGCCTCAGTTGGGCGATTCTTAGGTAAATGAGTGGAGAGATCATGTCCTCCAATTTTATTCTTGTGATGGATAATAAGAAGATAATCAATTTCGTGTTTTGTTTCATGAAGTTATGTTTATTCCCTTAACCGTGAAAGTGGTGGTTCTTTTTGAGGTATATATATTGAATTTTTTGTAACATCCCCATATTACTATGATATATAAATCCTTTAAGGATTGGTTTTGGAGTAAATGTATAAAGTGGTTGGTGGATATTTGTTTTTCTCATAATTTAGTTTTTTGGTTGGTGAAATTTAGGGATCGAGTTATAGAAGGCCCATTCCATACTTTATATTCTATTTAGTTGTAATTGAAGGTAATTTTAATGTATTTTTGTAATAGGTTTATCACATTCTCAGGTAGGGTGTGGAAAAACATTAGTTTAGATAGATTGATTGATAAATTCGGCTCATTTCATGGTGATAAGGGACTTTATATTGGTGGATTATTTAACATATATCTTTATATGGGGGGTGGTGGGACTCTATGGAATTTTAACGGCGATCAAATTTTGTTGAGATCAAAATTTTACCTCAACATTTTGGAAGAGTCTGAAAAATTATTTTATCTCTCACAGTGTATTATTATAAAATATCATCCCAGATTGATGGATTTTACCATCGAACAATTTAGACCCTATAAGGAATTTTTTGTACATGTGTTATTGATTTAAATGTTTATTTTGCAAATGGTTATCATTTCATTTATGTTTTATATAATAATAGTTAGCTCTCATTTAGGGATACAGTTTAGTTTGTGGAATCACACTGGAAACCATACATAAATCTGTTATACTATATTGAGATTAGAGTTTTAATGATTCTTTGAACATATTTTATGCAATGTAGGATGAATAAATTGCATATTATTCACAAGTGGATGAAAATTTCAATGTAATTTCAATAATTTTATAAAGATCATAGGAAAAGACCATTGAAGTTCAATATTAGTGGTTATATATTATTGAATGTTTCTCTGTGTTGCGGATAGTGGTGGTTTTAAAAAAGAATTAAACTTTTCCCTTTGGCTTTTAGACTTTTTGAGCTGTTGGGTTTACTTGGTGATATGACATATTAGTTGGATCTATCCCTATGGATGAATAGGGTCCATGATCTTTTACATGTGTTATGTATTTTTTTATATCATCATGATATATCCCCGTACATTTAATGGGTTGAGTTTTTTTGTTGAAGAGGATGTGACATTTTAACCACATCCAATTAAGTTTTATGATTTTCAAGAAAATTTACTATAAGGGTACACTATTTCATCACTCCTTATCTTAAAGAGTCCTAGAAAATAAAAGAAATATATGCGGGGATGTGATTCATATAGAGATTTTCAACATCCAAACATGGTTTTATTTTTTTTCTTATTATTAAAATGAGAATTATTTTATATTGAAATGTTTTATTTTGTTTTATTCAATTCTTGTCTTTGTTCTTTTCAAATGGTGATATTCCTATTTTAAATGAATCCTTTGGAATTTTTATTTTATATAGTTGTTTTTTCCTTACACAGATATAATTTTTAATTCATCAATATGATAATAATTTTATATATATCTAATATAGAGGATTATATTCTCCTATTTATCAATATTAAAAAATTTAAGGTGTTAGGGGAGTTAGGAATGAAGTTTTAGGTGAAGTGGTGGAAGATCAATGGAGATAAACTGAAATGTTTACTGAACCACAAATAAAACCATGAAAAACTATCATTTAATCGTATGTAGATCCCACCTGATCATTATATAATCCAAGAGTTTTTTTATTCAATTATATTTATCACTTTTTAGTTATAAAATAAAATATAATTTCAAAACTATCATTTTTTGTTAGCGAAATTGGATCAATTTGATGATATATATGGGATTTCTACAATGTAATTAAGTTCTTAATCAAATAAAGATATAAATAAGGTGACATAGAGATTTACAAGGTTTTCTAAATCATAAATAGAGGCTCTTTATTAGTAAGGATATGGTGATATCAAAATTCTTATGATTGATTTATATCATTCATATAAAATAAGAATTAAAAGGAAGGGGATACACTTGTACTTCCCCCACATATATGTCCATTTATGGTGGGGGTAAACTTGGACCATTAAAAAATGAAACAAAAATTAATTATGAAATTTTACTACTAATGATGAAATACCCATTGTTGTACCTTCATTCATGATGGACTCGGTAACATTATAACCAAAATCTCATGTGTGAAGCTTAGACAACAAAAAACATCTATGATGAAATAAAAAACTAATGATATCTCCAATTTATAATTATCTTACTTACCCTTTTAAAACAACTATCCACTATATTTATTAAGTTATTCTCAACAAATTTACTCTGAACTTCATGAAAATAAGGGGATAAAGGCAATTTAGAGTCTTGGCCAATAGTGGATTGGTAAACTACATCTAAACATGAAGTAATATATAATGTGTATCACCTCACCCTTTATATAATAATAAATAGATGAAAAAATTATGAATAATTTTTTATTTACCATTTAATCCATCAAAACTCAATTTAAATATAAAATAATGAATCAAATTTAAAATATTTCAACTAGGTTACAATATGTACCCTTTTAAAAACTTTTGGATAAACATTGTATTTCAGACATACCACACTTGTTATTATTCCATATTTTGTTATCCAAACATCTAAAAATGATTATAAAATTCAATTCTTCTATTAATTTTAAGAAAAATCGGGATCATCCTTCTTCATAACATAAAAATTCAATCAATATTGAATATTTAGTTTGTACATTGGTGTTTCACTTTTATATGATAGAAACATGATATACGTACAAATATTTATTCATTACTCAAATTATAATGATGAAATAAGGGATATAAATCTGACATAAATGGACACATATATATAGTTGTCTAGAAAATTTTATTCTACCATCTTTTAGAACATCAATCCATTTGAAATAGATGTACATTATGATTTCTAAATCAAAATTTAAAACACGATGAATATTAAGAATCCCTCTTTAAATCTTGTCAGATCCCATAAAAATGTATTCCACGTGAGCTTGAATTTTTTATAATTATTAAATATAGGCTGATAGACATATATAATTACTATTCACGAAATAACGGCACAATAATTCTATTTACGTACATATTTCTTATGGTAGAAAAATGTGTTTTTTTATCAACACATGTTAAAATAGATTTTATTTTCATGTATCAAAAAATTAATGAGAATACATAAATGATCTAAAATAATATTTATAATCATATAGAAATTATGTATTGAGGATCAATTCTTCTTTTCTAGGATTAATATCATGCCTAAAAAAACATGATCCATATAACTTAATAACAAAAAATTATGTATTTCTACTCAATATAATGAAGAAATTTATTAAAATGTAAGTAATCCCATGATATCAGTGTATTTTTTCTCAATATTAAGAGAATCATGAAACAAATTCATAGGATTATGTAATCATTTTATTGGATGACTACCTCTCACTGATAAGATTAAATATAGAGTTGTAATTTATAAATGTGATTATGCATGATCTCTTTAGTCTCCTGATTTCAAATTTATTGGAAACAAGAACAACATTGATATCTAAAGAGACATTGATAAAACATGAACTATTAATTTGAAGGATTAATTTTCCACTAAAAGTGGATAATATTCATTGTTCATATTATAATAATCATGTGCTTCATTATTCAAAAACACCATTGTTGTGCCTTTAACAATTTAAACATTATTTCACATTATGATTGAAATTCTTGATTAATGTGAATTATTACCTGGTAATTTTTTAGAATTTTTGTAAATCCCCCACTACTATTTATTATTATATAATTTTTAATATACATATTTCCCATTTCATTGAAAATATTTAATCAGTCTAGATAGCTTGAATAATAACATTAGAATACCACCAAAGTGCGCCTTAAACAAATAAAATTTTGGGAAAAGTGAACTAGACATCTTCCGAATAACATTAATATAGTATACCATATCCAATACCAATTATTCTAAAATTTTAACTTAAGTTATAACAATTCATGTGAAACATTTCATTTAATAGTGGAAATAGCTAACTCAGATGTTTTTAGGGAGTTTCAGACATCCGACATTGAAGATGCAATTTTGTGCCAGATTCTATGGACTAGAAAAACAAAAAAACACTTAATTCATATCTAAAAAACATCCATTTGGGATGAAATTTTAATGTATATTATGGAACTTCCAGAGCTTCATTTTATTCTTCCAGGGACCACCCAAATTATAAAATATAGATGCTCATTTTGTCTTATTTAATTTTTGTATTCAAGGTGGCTTGGTTTTTTTCAATGATGGAAAAGTATTTTATCCACTAACATTCTACTGAACTAGGCCTACGACCATTAATTTGGGTGACTTTAACTATTTATACTCAACCCAAGGTTTCAAAAATACCTCGATAAGGTTGTTTTTCTGAAGATTTAGGGAGATTTGTGTTTTTTCATTTTAATGTTATATTTCCACTTTTTCGTTGTAATATTTTCCCTTTAATTATGTGTTATTTGAGTCACCTTAGTATCTTAATAAAACAACTTATTATTCTATTTTTTTGTTGGTATTGTTAACATTTTGATACCTTTTCATTAAAGTGTGAATTTATTCACACAGTGAAGATAGAAATCCATCTCACAATGGAGGGGTGTTCATTATTATATATTTTTCACATATTTAATTTTACCTTAATGAGTCTACTTCCTACTTCCATTGATAACATAACATAAATGGAGGCATAAACATATTACAAGTTTATCCAAAGGAGTTTCAAGGGTCTATATTGGATATTATTTATCGGTCTATTAATGTTTAATCACTTCTTTTAGTAGAGAATTTGGTTTTATAACTTCAATAATTATACATCCTTATTTAATTTTATGGCCACACACATCAAGTGATAGTAATAACCATTTCCATAGAGTGATAGTAAAAATTATCCTCTATGTTTATAGGTGATTAGAATTAGTTTTTTTGTAATTAAAATAATAAGTGATGATTTTTTAATCCTTTTTAATGAATCACTCTTGAGTGTATGAAATTGAAATCATTAAAAATTAATTTCATCTAATACAACCCTTGTAATAACCTTGGATCAACCCATTATCATAAATTGAATTAACATAAGTCTCACAGTATTTTTTTAAAATAGATAAATTAAACCCAAATGTTTTCCACATCATAACCAAAAACAATCAATCGAGTGTACGTGACTGTAGGATTCTTCTAAGGTTTATGAGGATTAAAAAACCCAAGATACACTATAAGAGACCACTTCACCCATAAAAACATTGGTAAACCCGGGAGATCCCAAATTTTGGTTCCATTTTTAGGGACACAAAAAAATCATATTGAAACTCCTTGTATTCTCCTCCATTTCTCTTTTCTCATTCCAATTTCTCTTATCTTTTCCCATTTCATTCGTTTTTCACTTTTCATGGCACATGTTCGCATATACCCAAGACCAATCAAATCATCTGGTTATAGTGGATAAACTAAGGTTTGGGAAGTCAAGCACATTGATGAGTATCTTTTTGTTAGATTCTAATCTTCTGAATACCTGATATTAAAAAATGATCCCATTATAGTAAAGGGTATTTAAGGAAACTAACTCCCAAACCTGAGTGAGAGCCAAAATGGAAATCAAAATGAGGTAGCCCAAACACGGGGAATACTATTGATCAAACCCTGAATGACTACCTCACACATTACTGGACCAATTAAACCTCATGCATTAGACAATATTCCCTAGTAGAACCCCACTTTTTCTTAAAACCTCGTGTACTAAACTTGCTACCAACAATCCATGGTATGGAGTTGGAAATTCCATACGTTCATGTTAAGGAGTTCAATGACATTGTTGAAACCATATTCCCACCAAATCAACTCCAGTCATCTAAGATGAGTCTCATTCCATTATAACAAAATTAATGATCAAATAGTTTGTTAAAAAATCTATGACCTACAAAAATACACTCATAGGGTCAATATAAAAGGGAATTATACAAAAAAATACTTCCCCCATTAAAAAAAATAAAAAGTGCATATAAAACATTTTAGAAATCAAAAGGGATTTTTTTTATAAAACCTTGGAATGTTTCAAAGTCACACTCAATATGGTAACTCACCATGAATTTTGAATCCCAAACTAAGATAAAATTTTCTATTAAGGTTTTATTCTAAGAAATAAATATTTAAATAACATGATTTATAATAGAACATTAAAAAAATCTCCGAAGGATTCTTACAAGTACCTAGAATGTCTGACTGAAAAAACAAAACATGGGGAACATAAACATACTATGAAAAACCTCGTAAATTTTGTGGAATTTACACCCTTAAGGAAGATGATAGACTTAGGAAAAAACTTGTTGAAATCACTAGGAAGGTCAAGGAGATCGGACTTAGGAAGGTCTAGAAAATCTAATCTATTGACCCTTCTTTCACAATTTGTGAAAAACATTACCAAAATACTATAAACTCCCCAACCATCCCTTCAATAAAGGATTTTATTTAAGAGGACTACCATAGAAGTTTAATTCTCTAAACTTTCAGAATATATGGTACCAAAACACATTGAATCCAATGTATAACTACTATCCTTGATTTTGTTGGAATGATAACCAAATACCTATCTAACAACCTAGTTAACCACAAGGACCAATCCCCTACCCTCCATCAAATTTTCAAAACCAAAAAAAATTAAACAAAACAATTAAACAAAAAAATTCCAATACCGACATACTCTTATCTAATATAAACAACCCATAGAGAAAACCCTTTATCAGGACACCCAACAACCTAAATATTATCCTAGGATAATCCTAAAAATTCAAACCCCATCCCAATCCATACTTCTCTCAATTCTTAATCATTTGTGTAAAAAAATGGGAATAATTAATTCTTAAGTTTCATATTTTAAACATGAACATAAAATAATTAAAATCAGAAATTCACCCATTCCAACTCAGGAAGTACCATCATCAACATTAAAAGGAGAGTCTAATGACTTATAAACCACACATAATAAGATAAACTAGTGACTATCTTAAGAAGATGTAAATACATTGAAAAAACCGATCGAAACATTCTAGAAAAATTAAACAATTAAACATCACTTTTAAATAATGAATAACAACCATTAAATTCTGAAAAACCTAATAAGGATTTTAAATAAACACAACCACTCCAAATAATAAATTAATCTTCTCCCTTTCCAAGATATATAAGAAGAAAATACAAACTTGAATTGAATGAAACCTTGTGGGAAATATTTTCACAAGTTCTGTTGGACATTCCACTTCTTGATTCAATAAAACCCATTTCTTCATACTCAAATTAACTTAAGGAATTTTTTAAATTTATAAGGAAATTTTCACATAAAAACCAAGTCTTTTTGTCTACTAATGTGAGTAACACCATTCTAAGGAGTTATTCCTCATACATTGAAAGATCCAAGATATCCATAATTAAATGTACATTTATGGGAGAAAAATGTTTTCAAATCCATTTATGATCTACGATCTAGTGTAAAACCAAGTCCATATGGAATGTATTGTCAATTAGGGCTTGAGGAAATCCAAACCACATCTTTCACTATTAAAATAGTTCAACCTAGTGTTAGGGTCACTAAGGAGATATTAAAGGATGTTTTGTTGAATGTTAAAATATTAATTTACCCTACTGACTTCATTTTCCTTGAAAATCACCCAGGATTAGGTACTAGGGAGAAAACCCCCATCATCCTTGGTCGTCTCTTCTTTGAAAAAATAAATATAGTTATCCGAGTTAGGAATGATAACATGATAATAAACTTTGGGAACAGGATACTTGATCTAAAAGTTTATAATGAAAAATTTCAAACTATGGATTATGAAAATATACATGAGGAAAATTGGATAGGTATTGTTAAAGGTGAACCAGAGGGGCATGAAGAAATTGTTTATGTATGTTTAAGTCAAGTTGAGTTTGATTTTTTATTCACATGAGGTAAATTATTATATTTTTCATGAATCTCTTCCAGGTGACTCCTTTGATTATTTTTAATGATCACAAATCAATGATACTATTAGAAAATAAAAACGAATAAAGTTTGTACCCATTTTTAAAAATGATCTATCGAATGTGGTGCTTGAAACTTATATTCAAAAGGAACCAATTATACCAAGAAATTTGGAAAAATAAACTCAGTTATATAAAAATTCCCATCCTCCTTTTGAATGATTTAATAAAGATAATATTTAATATAAGGTACTACCTTCATCACTCAAGTATTTATTCTTAGGGGAAAATCTAACCATTCCAGTTGTTATTTCATCCTATCATTGACCCAATCAAAAAGGGATTCTTCAGTATTTCTAATGAAGGAATTACAAAGAAATTTGATGGACCCTTTATGATATTTTTATGATTAGACTACTCTTTGGAACTCATAGTTTTTTTCAATAATATGACTCCAAAACATTTCATCAACAACAATGGAGATTCAATATAATTCTTAGTGATGTTGTAAGGAATGAACTTCTCATGTTTTTGAATGAAAGTATCATCTACCCTATTATTGAGAGTGAGTGGGTTAGATCAATTCATGTTTTTACAAAGTAGTATGGAATCAGTATGATCACCAATGAGGGTGGTGATATTATCCCCATAAGGTTTAGTAAAAGATGGAGAGTATGTATTTACTATAAGAAGTTACACTCATTCACCAAGAAAGAACATTTCCCCTTACACTTTATTAATCAAGTCCTCGAGTGAGTGGTGAGTCTTTAATTATACTATTTCTTAGATGGATACTCAAGGTATATTAAACTAGAGTTATCCTTAGAGGATAAATTAAAAACAACATTCACGTATCCATTCAGACCAATTTACTTCAAACCCATGACCTTTTGGTTATGTAATTCCCCAGGTACCTTCCAGAGGTGCATGATGGGAATCTTCTCTAACATGGTGGGGAATTGTTCAGAGGTATTTATGAATGACTTCTTCTTATTCAAGGATAAATTTTATGGATGAATCATAAATGTTGAAAGGGTTTTATCTAGATGTGAATATAATAATATCATCTTAAATGTGATAAAAATATAATTTCTAGGAAGATGAAAGACTTATTCTAGGCCATCTGGTCTCTAGTAAAGGGATTGAACGTGATAAATCTGAGTTTGATATCATTATTCACCTTACCTCTCTAAAAACCATAAATGTAGTGAAGTCCTTCTTAGGACATTTTGGGTTCAATAGAAAGTTAATTAGGAATTTTATCTCTATATCCAAACCACTTTGTGCTCTTCTAGTGAAAGATGCTCTATTTTTATGAAACTTAAGATGTGAGGAATAATTCTAGACAACCAAATTATCTCTTATATCTCCACCTATCATGAACACTACTAATTGAATTATTCTATTTGAACTCAGGTGTGATACGTGTGACTTCGATGTAGGAGATATAATAGGAAAATGTTGTGATAAAACCCCATGTAAAATTTATTATTCAAGTAAATAATTAAATTATGCACAGATAAACTTCACCACCATAGTCAATGAGTTTTTTTCTATTTTATTTATCTTATAAAAATTTAGGTTCTATCTCTTAGGATCCCCATAATTATCTTCACTGATCATTCATATCTAAAATACCTTTTTGAAAAACATGATTCCCATGCTAGATTGATTTGGTGATTCCTTCCTCATCAATAGTTTTCTATAACCATTAATTAAAAAAGGGTGTTGAAAATGATTTAGATGCCCACCTATCAAGGATTTAATTCAATTAAAAATCACATCACCTTCCTGTATCAGATTAATTTCCAAATGAGCACCTCTATTCTGTGAGTGATCAGTCATGGTATAATAACATATCAAACCTCAAGATTAGGGTTCCATTCCAAAATTCTTTAGCACCCAATATAATATTTAATTATTTTCTATTATCATAATCTATATTTTTGATGATCTATAACACTTCATGTTCTGTCTAGGTCTAGTTATTATGATATATGTTCTAAAGTCTAATAAAGAGTCTATTCTCAAATTCTATCATGGAGAGGAATGTAGTGTCCACTTTTCTACAGTGGAAACCACTACAAAGGTTCTCTAAAATGGTTTGTTTTTCCTACACTCGCTAATTATTCATTAAAATTATTCCAAAGTATTCATAGAGGTTAACAATTTGGATCAATAACAAAATAGGAATCAAATTCCCCTTAATCCTATTCTGTTCGTCGAAATATTTGGCCATTGGGAAATTGATTTCATGGGACCCTTCCAAAAATCTAGAGGATATTTATACATTCACTTAGAGGTATTCTATGTCTCAAAATGGGTTGAAGCCAATCCCACCAAGTCCAATGAAAATAAAATTTTGATATGCTTATAGAAAGAGAAAATCTATTCAATATTTATAATTCTTAGAGATATTATCAATGATTGTGGAACTCAATTATACAATCATCCCTTCTCATCAATAATGTATACGTATTATATTTCTCACAAATTTAAACTACCTACCATCTCATAAAAATGGTCAAGATGATTTGGAGAACCAAGAGATTCAGAAAATTATTAAAAAACCCATGAATTCCTCCATGAATGATTGGTGTGAGAATCTCTTGGAGACCTTTTGGGAATATCATAGTATAAGAAAACCTATTCTATGAAGGTCACTATATAGGTTGGTTTATTGAAAATCTTTCCATTTAACAGTCTCAACTGAACATAAGGCCATTTGGGGAATAAAAAAATGAACGTTGACATTTTATTTTCTAAAACAAAGAGAAATTTAGACCTTATTTAACATGATGATTTTAGGATGGGGTCTTTTTAAAATTCAAGGATCATTAATGTTATAGTTAAATATTACCAATATAGGAACCCCAATGTCAAACACTTTGAATTGGGAATATTCATGCTCTTGTATATTTTGAAACATCATTTACACCCAATAAAGATAAGGTCTAGATGGTCTGGTCCTTATATTGAGCATCATGTGTACCTCAGTGGGGATGTAGAGATTTAAGATCTCACTAGTTGTCATATAATAAAATTAAATGGGTTAAAACAATTCATTTAGTCATT
The DNA here is from genome assembly GCA_963277665.1 of Viscum album. Taxonomy (NCBI): domain Eukaryota; kingdom Viridiplantae; phylum Streptophyta; class Magnoliopsida; order Santalales; family Viscaceae; genus Viscum; species Viscum album. The sequence goes on along the minus strand of OY728145.1, from coordinate 1,096,415,145 downwards.
CAATAAATATAAAATACAGAAGTTAACATGAACAAACTAGGAACTAGAAAACAATTGATAGATTTTGGGTATGTGTTGAGCTAATGACATTAAAAAAAGTGATTTATAGGAGGATAAATTTCCTTTGGTTATAGATTTACTTAAGTTTCAGAATTTTAAAATCTATAGGTGATTTTTTTAATCTATTCCTCTATCTTTTTTTGTTTTCAATTAATAGAATCTCTCGGGGTTTTCACGATCTCTAATTTGTTTTTTTGGTGATGAGAAGGGGTTGTGGAGGATTTTTTTTTCAAAAATCCCCCATATCCTAAAATTACTCATAATTCTACCATCCAATATAAGAAGTCCATCCATGACATAGGGATTGAAGGATAAATTTTTTATGGCAGGAACTTCATCAGTATACCACTAGGTGACATTGTACCATAATTAATTTTTAAATTTTCATTTTTGAACTCATCTCTCTTACCTATACACCATCTAATGTTTAATTTACTTAATAATTGTGGAAAATATTATTCTATTATGGGGGGATAAAATAAAAAATTATTTTTGTGTGGATTAAGAAAATTTTAACAAAAATTGAGATGAAAAAAATTTGTTATAATGGAAGGAAATTTTTTTTTTAACATTTAACATGATAATACACATTTGAAAAATTTGAAACCAAATATCAAATAATTTTTAATGACTTAATTCTAATTTCAATCCATCCATAAGTTTATGAGAATATATTTTGGATAGTATTGTTGTCTACTATGATTTTTCATCATCTATATTTTCATCCATTTAAAAAAATTACTTTTCACATCCTTTGGATTGTGGGGTATTAGGTTGAGTTCATGGGATCTAGTAATAAATATAATATGTTTTACAATAATATTAATTTTAAAATTATTATTCAAAAAAACAAATAAACATCATAATAATTGTAAATAAAAAACAATAAATTTTGATGTAGAGTAATGAAATGACCTAATGTGTGGATTTGGACACATATGGATCATGACTCCATAGTTGTATGGCTCATATTTGGTAATTTTATCTTTATTTGTGGTAATTTTAATTTTTTGAAATGAGTTAACTCAAGATGATGCCTGAGTATATGAGATCCACTTTGTTCCATAAGGTCTTTGAGTTTGGGATTTATGATCAAAGTCTCGCTATAGGTGTTGTCTTGATTGAGTGTAAATTCAATTACCATGAAAAAATTTCAAATAAGAAAAAAATGAATATAATGAATATTCATATTAATATTAAAATGTTATTCCATATATCGCTTCCAAAATTTCCCCCTTTAATAAAAATGAACCCCCATGTCTATTGTGATGCACAACACATCCTCATGATTAATTGAAATTGGATGAAATGTGGTGATGGATTTGAACAAATGAATGATATTTTTCTTGAGATATACATATGAAACAACCTTGTAATAAATATTTTTTTTGGGTTTCAATTTTTTTTGTTTGAGGTCTTTTTGTGAGCATTGTATATTATAAATTTCTTGGAAAAGGGAATTCAATTTTTATATTTTTGAGATAATTTTTACATGGGATAAGAAAAAATACGGTTCGAGTGTGAGTATCAACTAAAATAGGAAAATATTAATGGTTTATATTATAAAACTCATGTTATTCATTATTCAAAAAGACTATTTTAAGTGAATTATACAATTTGAAAATTATTTCACACCATGATTGCAATTATTTCATAAATTTTTTTATTACATGGTAGGTTTTAAAACATTTTATAAATCCCAAAAAAAATCCTGATTTGAATATAAATTTTATTTTTCAAATTTCACATTCCATTGGGAATATTTTATCCTTCTAGAGAACTGGAAGAATCACACTGGAAGACCACCAAAGTGGTCCTTGAACCAAGAACATTCTAGGTGAATTGAACTGGAAAATATACCAATAAGATTATTATAGTAGCCTAGATAGAATCCCAATTATACTAAAATTTGAAAAGGAGATAGAATACTTCATGTGGAAGATTTTAATACAGAGTTTCAAGTGATAAATTATATATTTTAGGGAATTAAAAGTAGCTGAAGTTGAAGATGAAATTATGAGTCAGATTCTATGGACCAAAAAACATCAAAAAATTTAAATCATATCTCAAAAAAACAACCATTTGGGATAAAATTCTACAACCAATCAGTGAAAATATAGAGATTACTTTTCTTCTTCTATGTCTGACCCCAATTTGACCACCTAGAAGATATTTTTCCCATGCCTATTTAGAAGATTCATGATGGATCCACTATTTATCAAGGGTAGAAAAGTATTCTATTCCTTAACATTACATCCACCTAGGCCTAGAACCATTAATTGGGATAACATTCACTATTGGAAGCTCTACCTAAGGGTTCCAAAATTCTTATTTAAGGTAGTGGTTTTGTAGGATTTTGGGATTTTTGAATTTTTATCATTGTAATTTTATATTATCGATTTGTATTTGTAATGTTTTACATTAAATTGAAAATTATTCAAAAATCCATATTCTCTTAGAAAAATATCTTATTAATATAATTTTTTATTCTTCTTATTAACACATTGATATTCATTCATCAAGTTGTGAATTTATTCACACAACTAAGAGATAAATCAGTCGCAAAATGTGGTGTATTTTTTATTTTTATTATTTTTAACTTCTTAAATTATACCCTCATGATCTAATTCCCACTTCCATTGATACCATATCATTATTTGAGAGATAACCCTATTATGGGTTGATCTAAGTTAGTTGAAAAGTTTTATATTGGATATTTGTTTTCATTCAATTAATTTTTAATCACTTATTTTAGTTGAAAATTTCCTTTGAATATCTTAATACTTCTTCATTATTATTTAATATTAAGGCCATACACTTCAAGCCAAAATAATAACCTTTTATCATGGAGTTCTCATTCAAATGATCCTCTAAGTGTATAGGTGATTAAAATTACTTCTGTGTTGTTATTAAACCAATAAGTGAAATTGTTTTATCTATTTAAATGAATCGTTCTTGTGTTTGAGAAATTGAAATCATTCAAAATAAATTTCATGTAATCCAACCCTTGTAACAACCTATGATCAACCTTTTCTAATAAATTTAATTAAATTAGGTATATTATAATTTTTTTAACCCACATAAATTAAACACAAAATTTTGGAAACTTTATAGTGGAAAACAATCTATAATATGTATGTGTGTGTATGTTTATTCGTAGGTCTCTATGGATTTTAGAATCGAAGCTACAATACAAGTGACTGCATCAAAACTAAAAATGTGGGTATATTTGGGTGAGACCAATAATATAGAAATCAATCTTCAATGATTTCACTTATTCTATATAATCATATTTAATCTCACATTAGTTTCTTATATTTTATTAATTTATTTTAAGAAAAAAACATGTATTTTAATGTGGTACTCCCATATTATCACATATTTAAGTTGTTTATTAAAGTTAATTTCTCATCCTTTACCAAACAATCATTATAAAAATGTGGGGTACCATGAAAATGAATTCCAATAACACTTTTGGGTGGGGTACAACTGCTAACATAAACATAAAATAATGGGATAAATCGTAAGACTTTGAATTCATCTTGATATTGTCTATTTTTCCATGTTTTAAATATAATGAATTAGGAATTCACGATGTTACAACATATATTTCATATTGTGATATAATATTTAAATGTGTTTTCTATCATGAGTATTATATTGAGTTCTTTTGTTAGTTTATGAAACATTGATTTTCCAACAGTGTTGTCAAAGAAATTTTCATCTTCACTAAAATATTGTTTAATAAAGACATTATACAAAAAAACAATTAGGTTGATTCAGTATCCTATACTTATTTGGCCTCCATTTCTTATATATTATCCAATTTATTATTTTATAAATAATATTAAATACACCTTCCACAAAAAAAATATCACCCTAAAGTATTATTTAAGATCATAATTGATGATAACCTAATTTAATTAGTGTATCGACATAGTTGAGGTGTTCCAAATTGATCATTAATCCGCTCATAATCAGTATTTCGAAATATTATAGGATATACTTTGTTTCTATAAGATATTAATTCTTTGGGTTTGGTTGAAATCATCCAAAACGTTCCACTATGAACAGAATTTCGCATCATGAAGTCATGTATATGTTATTTGAAATATCTCTAATAAATGTGATGGTCATGATCATATTTATTTAATATTTTTACCTTGGAAATTGGATTGACACTTCCTTTGGGTTTTGTGTGTCAAAGTTCTTTTCATAAATTTCTCATTTATTTTAGATTGTTTTTTATTATTTTTTTGTGATTTCTATAATATTTAGTAAATAAAATGAACTTTAAAACATTTGTGTAGTTTTCATAATATGATATGTGTATAGAGAACTTAAGAAGATATTTTCATTCAATTAAGTATCATTTTAAAATACTGGTCCTTTGAGATAATTCACTAAATATTTTATTTTGGTTATTTTTGTGAATTTGGGTAGTGAATGACTTAATGGATAATTTCAGAAGTTGTATAAGAAATTATAAAAAAATATAGGCAGTGAACTCAATAGATTTTTTTCACATGAATATTTATTAAATCATTTTAGAGGGCTAATATAGTACATTCCAACCACTAAATAATCATCAAATAAATAATTACTCCATAGTCAACAATAAGATACTAAATTCACTTTAAGGAAATCTACTATCTAATTTCATGGACAAGAATTAACTTAAGGATATTTTGAATTTCAAATTACTGGGACAATATTGACATCAATGTTACATTGGAAAATTAATAATGAGATTTAAGGGAGAAATTCCAGTTGTGTTATTTGAAATGAATTCAAACATGAACTTAATTATCAACAACTCTAACAACACCATAACATTGGACAAAAAACAACCCAACATGGCCTTCTGTATAAGGCTAGGAAAATATTTTTATAGGTGTTTTAATTCCCTGTATTTGAGAAATTTGAAAATTCAATAAATATAAAATATGAAATCAAGAATAAATTATAGTGTTACATATTAAGTAGGTGAAAAATTCAATACCATATTTTTCAACCTCTTGAAATAGGATCATTAATAAAATGCAACAGTTTATCCAACATAAAAGGAAAACATCACCTGATTTTATCTATGTGAGAAATATGAACACCATGTTATATTGCCAAATCCTTCTATATAATCAATGCAGATAACATTGGAACTAGAATAAGGTTAGGACTATAATCATTTAAATATACATGTTTAATAAATTCAATATCAAAAAATGTTTTATAAGAGATACCTATACACATGGAGCATGTCATGTAAAATGTTTTACCAAAGAGATACCAATACATTATTTTCTAATTTAATTTTGTAATTCAATGATAATCTGTAGAAATTGAAGAAAATTTAATGGAGGGAGAAGACTATCTATATGGGTAAAATTGGTCAACATTGATTCTTTAAATGGAGTTATTATGTGAAACTAGAACTCATGGATATAACTAAACACACAATTACTCTATGGAATGATTATATAAGGTAATTAATAAGCACAAAACTAAAATCTTAATCACATATATGTGGTAGACATCACATTGGTGGAGAATCTGGAACCAGAATTGGAACTACCACAAAACATGGCAAGGGAAGCGCTGCCCTTTATCAGCACTAAACAGAAAGCACTGATAAATGGGTATGCATTTATCAGTTCTTGTTAAAAGCGCAGATAAATCTAACCTTTATTAGTGGTAAAATAAGCACTGATAAAGGTATACCCTTTATCAGCGTGTTTTTAGCACTGATAAAAGGTAACATTTATTAGAGCTTATTTTAGCGCTGATAAACATTTTTATTCTTAATTTATATAAAATTATAATATTTATAATAAAAAATAATGTTTTTTGTATAGATTAACAATTATATTCTAATATTTATAGAAATATAATCTTTATTGTTATAATTATTATTAAAAAAATAAAAAAATAAATAAAACAATATATTTATCTTATATCCCATTTTAAATAAATATATAAGAATATAAATAAATTATTTAATAAAAACTGCTACAACCTTTATCAACACTCATGGAAAGCACTGATAAAGGTATGTTTTATTAGTGCTTTTATTTTAGCGCTGATAAAACATAGGTTTATCAGTGCTTTTTTAGAGATTATAAAGGTATCTCTTTATCCGCGCTAAAAAAGAGCAGATAAATATATATTTTATCAGCACTTTTATTTTAGATCTAATAAACATACCTTTATCAACACTTTCAATGAGTGCTGATAAAGGTTCTAGTGGTTTTTATTTATTAACCCTAATAGGTCCTCCTCTCTCGCACGCGGTCAAGCCTTCACGGAAGCTGTACCAGACCCCTCTTCCGCCACGACCTCTAATCCTCCTGCTCCTCCTCGTCGTCGTCCTCCTCCTCCTTCTCCTTCGCTGCCGCCTTTGGGTTTTCTCCTCCACCACGACCGGCACTGCCTCCGCCACCGCTGCCTCCACTACCGCTGGGTTTTCCTCCTCTTCCGCGACCACCGCTTCCTATGCTGCTTCTACCGTCGTTTCCTCCTCTGCCGCTGGCTCTGCCACCTCTGGTCATTGTAGGAGTATTTTCCTTCTCTTGGGTTTTTATATTCCTTTAGATAGGCCTTCCATTAGTTTCTATCCTTGGGGAATATTGGTGACCCTACCTAATGTGAGTGTTCTTGGATGGATCACATGCCATTGATAGAGCTAAATGATGGGATTCTTAGCAAGGGATATGAATATGGGATTGTACCTTATGTTTTACTAAAAAATTCTACTGTATCACTTCAAACCAAAATAGATTATGTTCCTACCTTTTAGTAGTTATTGAGTTATGTTATCATCCTTCTTTAGGTTGGTGGGGACCAGGAATGTGTGATTAATTCAAAGATTCAATTAGGATATACAAGTTCTTCTTCAAGACATATGTGATAATATGAATCCAATCCTATGTTTTTGTTGGGATGTGATAACATTCCTCTTGAAGGGGTGTGGGGATATAGGCCTAGTATCATATGGAAATTGGGATATGATGTTACCTTGCTCAACATTTATGGGAGCATGAATATGGGCTTCCCCTATGTGATATTTGAGATATTTCAATTACCACTTTCTACTAATGCTTCTAAGATATGTTGATAAATATTTAAGACATGTGTGGGGATATAGGGTTGTTTTTATATTTCCTCCAAGTTGTATTGATGGGATTCTATAATTGCAATAGGATTATGAGCCTGTTTGTTTGTAGGAGTGGGGATATATACCTACTCTTTCCCCTCATCCACTTCTATAAGAAACTAGGGGAATTTATGCATGGGTGTGGAAATATGTGCGGTCCCCCTAATTTTGTCAATATGTATGGGTGGGCTCATTGATTTTGAATAGGGGTATGATCCTACTCACTAGATACCACATGTTGTGTTGGAAAACTTATTATGGTGAAGTGGGGATATGAACCTTCTCTCTATGATCAATAGATCTTAATTCATAGAGAGACCTCATATCTTTATGGATATAAGAGATTAGGGAAGGGGTCTGCATTGTAGTGCCCTTAACAGGCTTCTAAGGGTTAGTGGTCACATGATGTTGGTGATAGTGTTGATTTTTAGGAGCCATATTGGGTGACGCTTGAACTGAGTTGAGGTCATGGATGAATTCTTGATCCACCTTCCTAAGATAAGGAATATAATGATTATCATTCTCTAGGGATATAATTTTGAATTAATTAATGGTGGTGGTAGTTTCCACTTGATTTATTATAGTTTCCCTATAATGGGGTGGGTTGTTAGGCTTCAACACGTGAAGACCCTCATATGATGCTTCAAGAGTAGAGACGTTACTGTGATAGTGGTACCCCCTTACCATTATGTCATCCACCTAGTTTCGAGGTCTCTGAATAGGTGATGGATTTATTTGGATCATGGGGATCATTGATTTAGCAGAAATTGAATCATGGGTACATATTGTGGATGAAGAGACCTTCACTTTCGTTTGAATGGATCTCACGTGGGGTAAAAATATATAAAAACTACCAAAAATAGAATACTTTTTAGTGAATTATTACAAATAAGTATGTTTTATTAATCATTTTAACAAGTAAAGTATTCATGTTATATTAAAAAAATTTGTTTACATGGAAAACATGAAACAAAATAGTCTGACATCCTAGGAACACAATTATATTCTCATTGAAGAATTAAAATTGGGTTCACTATTCTTTTGTATGTTACAAGAAAATAAAATGTCATAACCTGTGGGGAACCCAATTTATTTAGTTATTAAATACTTTCATGTTCGTTTCATCATTTTTGTTTCAAATCAAAACAACATTGCCCGATTCTTGGTTGTGAGGGGCACTGAGTATGGTAGAAAAATATTTGTGTTAGGTTGTGATTATTTTTCAGACAATTTGCAATGGTTTTATTCATATAACTAGAAACACCTAATGACTCACACATTCATAAGTTAGGCAGGGGAAGGATGTGTATGATATCATGAGGAAGATGGATTTATAAGGATGGGTATGAAATATGAAGATAGGTTTAGAACTCAAGATGGAATATTACATATCCTATCAAAATAGTATTCAAAGTCTACATAGTTTAAGGGAAATAGTTTAAGGTTGTTTGAAAAGATTGTACCATGAAGTTTAAAGTCATCCAATTATGATGTATGTGTCATGAAAGGTGTGATAATAGAGGATTGATCAGGGCTTACTCATTTAGGATATACTATCAAGAATAAACCTGGCTATTATACCTAGTAAGGAGGACCTATTGGTCAGGGCTTACCCATTGTATGCTCATCTTTTATATTTTAAAAAGTCTATTGAACTCGTTCTATCAGAGGTGGGTTCTATAATTTCTTGTTATATTAAGGTGTGTTTAACCATGGTGTGGGTTGATTTCAGTTTTAGTGGGTTCTTGGGGTTTTTGGGATGTGGTTAATGGTGTACTCGGTTTTAGATTATTTTATTCTCATGGGTTTCCCCTATTTTATGTTTTATTTTCAGTTGGAAATCTCCTCTGTTGTGCACCTCTCCTCTGCCACAAACTCACCTATACCATGTGCTTAATGACAACTTCGTGGTGAGTTTTCTCCTGTTACTCATTGATTTCCTCTTGTTCGAATATTATTACTATTTGATATTGATGGTTATAAGTTGAAATGTACTGGCTAAATTCCCCACTGAAAATCGTTGTTGTTGGTGGTCTTTGTTTGCGCACTAAATTAATTTCATGTTGATTGGTTATTGTTGAACATTTGAATAAAAAAATTGGTAATTTACATATACTTGACTTTTGAATGAACACCCCAGTATGATAAAACTTCTGTGATAACCCATGGAATTAACAAACAAAATTGAATAAGGGATGCTTTTTAAAATCTTAAATTGTGATCGTTTGGTTTGTAAGGTGCTGAAATTGTGAGCATGATTGTGTTTTGGTATGGTGTTGCGGTTGTTGGATTGATTGATATTCCATTATTTTCCATGTTGTACTTATTCCACCATTGATTATCAATACAAAATTTACCCATTTCAATGGCACCACCAATTTTTTACTAGTGCAATTCCACTGAATCCTTGAAGTCCACTTCTAGAGGACTTTATGAGACACTTTATGGTGTGAAGATGATGTTTTTCATATTCTATATATTTTTAAAATACATGGTATGTAGTCTTGTTAAATGGAACATGCTTCACCATACACAGATTTCGTATAGATTTTAATTCCACACAACATTTATCTCCAAGATTTACACCACATGACTCATCTTCTGACTCAAACTTGGAATAAGTTTCAATTTAAATGTTACATTTCATGTGAACCTAGGTCACACACAATGTATCACCAAGACATATACTTCAACATGAAAACACGTATATGCCATGAAATAATGGTAGAAATATATGATATATGTTTTACTTCACTCACACCATGTATAGATACCATTGAAACTTGACGTGTATAGACTATACACCCCTAGTGGTCATGTAAGGACTACACATCATGTATTCCACAAAAATGTGATGCATAAACGGTGAGGTGACTTAGTATGTATCTAAAGTACACGCCTTTAGATCATGTTGTTCTATATGTCAAGTATTTCAAAGGCATCATGCAGTCTTTGTAAGACTAACTTGGAATTAATTTGAAATATGTCAGATTAAATCAAGTATCTTATCCATACACGATGTTCACCCTACTGGACACCCCTTGTATATGGATTTCACATGAGTATAGAAATGGTAGTATACAACCAACCTTGACTGAGAACCCTACACATTGTGTATCCATTGAACAAATTGTGTGCTATTTTATTTGAATTATTATTATTTATTTTTCACTTAGATGATAATATTTCATGTATGAGTATCCCATTATAAATATCTTCTCATGTATATCAAAATAGTATGATTCCCTCATTCATTGTAAATTACACACGATGTGTTTCTGATATTTTAATTATCTTCACTCTGTTTTTGAGTTGACAAGTGACAAGTGAGATGCTTGGAGAAAATATGGAGTATGGTACTCCCCCATGTTTCAGTGAAGAGTCCTCTATGTATAGGTTTAAGGTACTCCAGGGAGATATACAAAAGATAGGGCACAGTCCCCCGTATATAGATAAAGTTCAAGTACTTTCACATGTTTTGGGGTAGGTTCCTCTATTTCATTGTAGAGGCATTTTTACCATGATTTGTTTTATAAAACCAAAATAATGCTACTTGATTAATTAAAATATAATATTAGGAAAGTATGAGATCAAACTCATAAAGACGATGAATATGAATAAAGAATGGATGAATTCCAATCGGTTGACAAAAGAGTTTGAAGATGGCGTGAAAGAGTTTATCAAGTTTGCAGAAGATCATACATGTGACCCTTCTCAAATCCTTTGTCCGTGTTTACACTGTTGTTATTCAAGACAAACTAGTCCAGAGGATTTGGAAGAACACCTGATCTATCACAGAATATATCGAAGTTATACATGTTGGAATAAACATGGGAAAAAACGAATGTATGTAGTGGCTCGGACAACATGGCATTTTATGGATCATCTGATATGATTACAAGCATGAACAGTGAAGGCGGTCGTATGGAGGGTGTGATTACAGATGTGAATGATGATGAAGATCGTATTGAGGAAATGAAAAGAACAGTTGAAGATGAACTTTGTGATTGCCCAAATTTTTTGAAAAGATAAAGAGTTGTGAAAAAATGTCATTGTATGCTGGTTGCACTAAATATACAGCATTGTTAGCCATACTGAAGCTATATAAATTGAAAGCAGGCAACATGTGGAGTGATTCCAGTTTTATGGAACTACTTGCTCTCCTTAATGATGTGATCCCAGAAGATAATGAACTCCCAAGACAAACATACGATGCCAAATGAATGCTACGATCGATGGGTATGATTTTTAATAGAATACACGCCTGCCCGAATGACTATATATTGTTTCGCAAGGACCAAAAATCACTTAAAGAATGCCCAAAGTGTGGTGGTTCTTGATACAAGAAAGACGATTCTAGTCCTACAAATGTTGTATGGTACTTTCCAATCATTCTAAAGTTTAGGCGCCTATATGGAAGTGAGGATACTACAGGACAATTGACACGACATGCAGATACAAGAATTAAAGATGTGAAACTACGTCACCCGGAAGACTCTCCTTAGTGGAATAGAATTTATCACGAGTATCCTGAATTTGAAAATGAGCCGAGAAACCTTCGTCTAGAATTTTCTACAGATGGGGTGAATCCTTGTGGTTTTCAAAGCAGTAGTCACAATACATGGCCGGTTATGTTGGTAAATTATAACTTACCACTGTGATTATGCATGAAATGAAAATACATCATGTTATCTATGCTTATATCAGGACCAAAACAACCGGGTGATGATATTGATGTTTACTTGGCCACATTAATCGAGGATTTAAAAATATTGTGGGATTCAGGTGTGACGTTGTATGATGCTTACAAAAATGAATATTTTACTTTGAAATCCATGTTGTACGGGACGATAAATGACTTCCCTACTTATGTAAATTTGTTAGGATATAGCATAAAAGGAACTCAAGGGTGTCTTATTTGCGAACAAGGTACACAGTCAATTAGGTTGAAACATTCATCAAAAACCGTGTTTCTAGGACATCAGAGATTTCTACCCCAATGGCATAAGTACCGATCTTAGACGACATCATTCGACGGAAGTTCAAAAGAACATACAGCACCGTCTCCACTAATAGGTGATAAATTGTTTGAGAAATTAAAATATTTGGACACTACTTTTGGTAAACGATTTTTGAAAAACCTTAAAAAAACTTGCTGGAAAAAGAGATCAGTTTTTTTTAATTACCATAATGGAATTGTCTGTATGTCAGACATTTTCTTGATGTTATGCATGTTGAAAAAAAATTATGTGATAGTGTCATCGACATGTTTCTAAATGCACCTGGAAAAACAAAGTATGAAATTTAGGCTAGATTGGATATGGTTGAGATGGTAATATGAGAAGAGTTGGCTCCATTGAAGGGTGAAAAACGAACATTTCTTCCTCCTGATGCTTACACTCTTTCCAGGCAGGAGAGATATCAGTTTTGAAACTTCTTGAATGATGTAAATGTTCTAGAGGGGTATTCATCAAATATCAAGAACATTGTGTCAATGAGTGATTTAAAATTAAAGGGTCTGAAATCACAATACTACCATGTTTTGATGCAAGATCTAATTTCTATAGCTTTACGTTGAATTTTTCCTAAGAATGTTTGTCAAACATTAACGAACCTATGTTTCTTCTTCAAAGATATATGCAGTAAAGTTATAGACCCAACACAATTTCCAACTATGGTAAGAGAAATTTCTGTCATATTATGTGAATTGGAAATGTTCTTCCCGCCGACATTTTTCAATCTAATGGTTCATTTGATGCTTCATTTGGTGAGAGATATTTGACTATGTGGTCCTGTACATTATAGATGGATGTACCCCATTGAATGGTATGTGAAACTTTTGAGAGGGTATGTCAAAATTTGAAGTCGACCAGAGGGTTTTATTGCAGAGCAATATATCGTTGAGGAAGCTATTGAATTTTTTACCGAATAGTTGTCTGGTGTGGAAAACATTGGCCTACCAAAATCTCGTCACATTGAGCGGCTTGAGGGTGAATGAATTTCTGGAAGAGAGGTTGTAACAATCAATATTACAGATTGGGAGTAGGCTCACCTTTACATTTTGTCTAAAAGTTTCGATGTTGACCCATATGTTCAAACCCACAAAGAAATTATTAGGCGTTTCAATCAATATAGGGCTGAAAAATGGATATCAAATACACATAATTGACAGTTTATAGGATGGTTTTGGGACCATATTTTTATGCAATTTGACGACAATCCAAACTCAATTTCAGAACGACTTCAATGTCTAGCCAGAGGAGCAAGTGTGTATGTATTATCTTACAATGATTATGCAGTTAATGGTTATACATTATATACCAATGAACATTATTAAGACAATACCATGCAGAATAGTGGGGTTACACTTGTGGCTGAGGCGATGCATGTTTCTGGTGCTATGGACAGAAATCTAATTTATGTGAATATGTCATACTTTGGCATCATCAAACTAATATGGGAGTTGGATTATACAAAATTCAAAGTGTCGATTTTTCAATGCAACTGGGTTGATAATAAGAGTGATGTTAAAATAGATGAATTAGGATTCCTGAAAGTTGATTTTAGTAAGGATGGGGAGAAAGATGAACCATTTATAATGGCATCACAGGCAGTAAAAGTATTTTATGTTCCAGACTCCACAAATAGAAATTGGTCAACTGTTCTATTATCGACCAAAACAACTGAAGGGTCAGATGAAAGTTCAACGGAGGATGAACCTTTTATAGGGACTTCACAATCAATTCACAGTGGTCCCAATATAGATGTCATTTTGTATGTCAGAGGAGACCACAATGAAGGGATTTACATAGTCGATAGAGGATTCAAATATCATCATCCATTAATGAAAAAAAGTCAGTACAATAATCTGGTTATTTTTTATTGTAATATAAATTGTGTTATGTTATGTTATTATCTGCCCACTATTGCTTTTATGTAATCTAAATTAAATGTTAAACCACTTCTGCAGATAATGTCTTCTGCACCTGCTGATGCGCCCAATCCCGAGGCACAAAAGTCTCTCAACCAGTAGCTGGTGGTCCTAGTGTTGAGCAACAACAGGTTTCTCAACTAGCTGCTGGTGGTCCCAGTGCACAGCAATAATAGGTTTCTAAACCTATTGTTTTTTGTCCGAGTGCTAAGGTATAACAGGTTTCTCAACCTGTTTCTGCTGGTCCTAGTGCCGATGTTAGCGCTATGGAGAGAAATATTGATGATACTTATGAGGAAATGGTAGGAAATGAAACCCTGAAAGCGCAAAAAAACAAGAGCGCCTTAGTTTGACAGTGTTAAACAAAATCCTTAATGAAAAATCAAAAGGCATCAAATTTTAGGTGGGATGGAATAATAGAGGCCAACTTGTTAACCCTAACAGAGCCATCTTTAGTAGATATATTGGAATCGTCACTCAGCAATGTGTGCCGATTGATGTACAGTCGTGGCACCATGTTGTCACCAGGATGAAGACACTAATGTGGGAAGATATTATGGTAATATTATTATATCATTTTTTAATTTATTAAAATAAAATATCAAAACATTAACTTACTCTTCATCATCCATTGTAGAGTGCATTTATAGTAGATGCCTCACACAAAAAATTTGTATTAAGAGTTTTAGGAAGGATTGATAGAGGTTTCTGCACAATTTTAGCGAAATATAATCTTAAAGATGCTGAAGGGAAAATTAAGCCACACCCACATCCTCTTTATGGACTTTTGATATCCCAAGGAGTGTGGGATGCGTTTAGAAACCATCGGGGGGATCAGACTTTTTAGGTACATTGTGTGGGGTAATACGTTGTTTGATGTTGCTTGTATTCAACACTTTGATTGACAGTTTTTTATTTATGAAACAACAAATGAGTGCTAAAAATAAAAAACATGCAACAGAACCAGCATACCCTTACCATAAAGCAAATATGGTGTACGCTTCACTTGAGAAAAAATTGGTACATCTTCTAAATCTACCGTACTAGTTGTTTGTGACATAAAACAACACCATAACCATGGTTCTCTGTTTATATGTAGATTGATGAATCGAAATCAAAATCCATATCCATCCTATGCCATGTGATATGGAAGGATGATCATGTAAATAAATAGGGAATACTGATAGATGAAAACACACAAAAAGTGTGGGAAACAAGTGTAAGTATGACATAATTTAAAGTTGAGTTGCTTTAAATCGCTATTACATTACAATGACAAATTATTTTTCAATATTTTCTACCTGACATATTCATAAGAATCAACAACAACCGCACTAGATGCAGCCATACTTTCAGCAGCCTTGAAGCAGCCAGAACAGTATGGCCGCATCAGAGGTGCGAGTTTTGGAGTGACACCCGGAACATATTTTCAAAAACAAAAACAAGCGGAGGATCAAAATGAAAAAAATGAAAAAAATTCAAGAAAACTTAGTTGTTTTTCACAAATAATTACAATACCATAGAGAGATGATACCATAATTGATGGGGGAGAGGAAAAGAGAAGAAACAATTCAACAACAACCTGTGCATGACGATCCCACCCCACCCCCCACTAGCTTTAAGGTGAGGCATTCCCCTAAAAACCAAACTTAGCTGAGGAAATCAGTGTTTTAATAATTGTTTCCATGAAATTTGATTCACATAGACACATATACCTTTGTTGTACTAATATTCTACAGGGTGAAAATGAATGTAATTTATATCTATCAACTCCCACCTATCGCCTTATAGCGAGGGCTATGGTGTTCAATATGCAGAACGACATGTTAAACAATAGACAAATTTCAACAAATCATCTCAGAGTGTTTATAAAAGTATCTAATGAGCCAAGTTCCGAGCTAACTATTACAAATGATGATGATGACATTCATATAGTTGAACACGCTGTTGGAACATTCATCACATGGCCAAAAATTCTTATAAAAAAACATGTTGACAAGGCAGTATCCATTTCCAATTTATTTTTCAAGATGAACCTTTAAAATTTAATGAAAAAGGTCTGAACTGAGGAATGTTATTACAGAACAACAAAGATAAGGGGGTGAAATGAAATATCAGCTCAAAACTATCTTAAGGATCAACCAACTGATTGAAACGATCTATTGAGAGCACCATCACCCCGCTCATTCTATATCCATAGTTAATATCATTGCAGGCTCATGCGAATACAAAGTTGACAGGCGGAAATGATCACATAGTTGATTTTGAAAAAAATATGTACAAATAAGAAACATCAGATGTAATTAGTGTTGGAAATGTTAATGAAATTCTTAGGTATGAATGGCTAGGTGCCTCAGTTTTAAATGTATACATGATGTATTTTTACATGATTTGATTTTACAAAAGCTGATATACTCTGATAATTATGACTAAGTACATTTTATATTTTTCGCAGGTGTATATATGAAAACAAATTGAAGGGATTTCCCCATGAACAAAAATTTGGACCTGTTAGTCTTCACACCACCTCTTCAAAAGATGAAATAGATTCTGATAAAGAGGCTGTAATAAGTTCATGCCTATTCAAATCGTTTGAAAACAAAATTACGTATGGGAGACTATTTTTAATTCCGAAGATGCAGGGGTAAAACTATACAATTTAATCATTTCAACTAAATTTTCATTTGTTTCTTTAATTATTCCTTTTTTTATTTTTAGGCAGCATTGGATGCTGATTGTAGTCAATTTGGATACTCCAAATATTTATTTTCTGGATTCAATGCTTGGATATCCAACAAACCGACCACGCATGATGGAGTTTGTAAATTTGTAATACAATAGATCCCACATTTTAAAACTAAATATATAGTTATATAATTTATGTTATCTTATAATGAGGATTCTGTTATGATAGGTTGGTACATCAATATCATATAATGCATGGAATGAATCCAGGGCCAAAGGATAAGAATGACTACAAGATATACAACTGGAAAAGTATCCCAGTATATATAATAACATTGGACTATCCAAACACATATCAAAACAAATTACTTATTATTTTCTATGTTTCTACAATGTCCAAAATAAACAAATGGAAAAGAGTGTGGTTATTATGTTTGTAAATTTATGGAATAGATCATATTTCATCAAAAAACTATCATCCCTGATGAGGTGTTTTCGAAAATAATTAGGAGTTCATTTAAAATATTTATTAATCCTTTGTGTATTTATATTTTTTCAGTACTACCATGACTATTGAAAAAACTCATATTCAGAAGATGATATAGATGTGTTTAGTAATGAATGGGGAACATACCTGATGGAAGATTGTACACAAATAGGATGAAAGTGAATTCCGACTAATGTTATCCATATATGATCATTGATATCTACCTTGTTTACACTTATTGAGCATATATGATCACCCTTTATTATGTTTTATATCCTTAGGTTATGAATAATGGTTTTAGAAATGATTTTCCTTTCTAGTGAATAATAACTCATTAGACTACACTGGTTGATAGTGTGGAAGTCGACCGATGCTTAGTCATTCAGTCCACTCACGAGCATCTTAAAAGCTTGATGGGAACCAATATCTTGGTTTTTTAATTTTCTAATTTTAGTTTCCCTTATATGTGGGTGGGGGTGTCTAGGAGGGAGGGTGTGTCAAGGAGTTGGGGGGTGTCTAGGATTTGGTGTGTTCAGTAGGGAGGGGTGTCCAAATGTGAGGGTGACCAGGTGGGGAGGGAGGGGGTGTGTCCAGGGGTGTCCATGAGTGGGGTGTGCAGGAGGGGAGGGAGGGGGTGTGTCTAGAAGGGAGGTGGTTTCAAGAAAAAGATCCATTCAATTCCATTCAATACTGATAATATACAATTGGTATATCACTTATAGAGTAGCCTGAAGTGGGTCCGTAGTGAGGCATCAAAAGTTCCAACCAACCAAATCAATTCCAAGCCCATATAAAGGCCCAAGAATTATATTCCCATTCAATTTGAGGCCCAATATATCTTATTTAATGTTATAAAGACCCAACATATGCATAATTTACCTTTCTCACATTAGATTTATGTCAAATTTTGTTCCTATTACTCCAATGTATTTTTTGTTTGGTGTTTTTCCTTGATTTGTTGAACTGCATCTCTTCAAAATATATATATGATTTTATAATTCATATTATTGAATGATGGTGTATGATTAATATTTACTCTATTATCAAATAGATGATGAAAATATGGTTGGATAAAGATGGTTATTAGTGGTTATACATTAAGGAACTAGGAGGGAGGGGTGTCCAAGAGGGAGGGGTGTCCTGGTGGTAGGGTGGGTGGGGGTGTCCAGGAGAGGAGGAGGGGCTATCCAGGAGTGGAGGGGGCTATCCAAGGATGAGGTAGGGTGCTGTCCTGGGAAGGGGGGGTTGTAAGATGAGGGAGGGGGTTGTCCAGGAGGAGGGAGGGGGTTTGCAGGTGGAGTGGTGGGAGGGAGGGGCTGCATGGGGTAATGTCTAGGGGGCTTTCTCGGGGAGGGGAGGGATAGGTTTGTCCAGGAAAGAGCGTGTGTCTAGTAGGGGAGGGGGGTTGTCCAGGAAATGAGGGGGTTGTCCAGGATGTGGGAAGGGGGCTATCCAGGGAAAGGGAGGGCTGTAAGGGGAGGGAGGGGGTGTCATCCATGGGAGGGAGGGGTGATCTCTAAGGAAATATGGACATGTAGGGTGCTTTAAGGGGAGGGGGTGAGAGGGGGATGTCTAGGGGGTTGTCTCGGGGAGGGGAGGGAGGGGGTTGTCTCGGAAGGAGGGGGTGTTTAGTAGGGGAGGGGGGCTGTCCAAGAGAGGAGGGGGCTGTCCAGGAGGTGGGGAGGGGGCTGTCTGGGGAAAGGGAGGGCTAGAAGGGGAGGAAGGGGGGGTGACATCAAGGGGAGGGAGGGGGTGCTATCCCAGGAAACATGGACATGTAACGGTTGTAACAAGTAACAATTGACATTTTATTAATGTATTATTTCATATTAATGTTTAATTTATTTCATTATTGTATTAGAAACATAATATTTTTTTTCTTATATAGGTGAAATCTTTTTCCTGAGTTCAGATGATTTGTTCGACAACTAATACCATGGACGACGATTTTTTAGAGCGGACCATGGATGAAAAATGGATGAAAAATCAATTTTTTTTAACTGTTTGTTGGATAATTGTAATTGTAAACAAATTAAACATTTTTTGAAATGTATATAGTAGTGTGTTGTTTTGTATTCATGATTTCATGTAAACTCATATAGAATTTTGGTTCTTCAATGCTTTGTGTGTGGTTGTTGTTTCTGCTGTGTGCAGGTGTTGTCATATATGTGTGTAGGTGTTGTGCAGGTTCTGAGTTTGCACAAATAATTTGGCCTTTATCAGTGCTAATTAAGCACTGATAAATGGATAATATATCAGTGCTTGATTAACTCTGATTAATATAGTATTTATCAGCACTATTTTCAGCGCTGATATATTATCCATTTATCAGCACTGAAAACAGCGCTGATAAATACCAACTTTATCATCTCTAGGGAAGTGATGATAAAGGCCCACCATTACCAGTGCTTTTTTATCACTGATAAAGGTCCCCCTTTATCATTATTATGTTTAGTGTTGGGAAAGGGGACCCCCCCTTTTTCTTCGCCAAGATTAACAGCGCTTTTTTAGCACTGTTAAAGGTGGTTTTTAGTGCTATTATAAGCCCAACTTTTAGTAGTGTGGTTTGTAGGATGAGTCAATACATCACCCGTAGAGAAGATATCCTAAAATATTATATACCATTATTATATTATTCATATTTAATATAGTTTCATTATAGGGTTCGGGTGAAGTTTAGTTATGGATTACTTTCATGATTAAAGGAGTAAAACCCATGTTTTTTTCTTTTTTTTCTCAATTCATCATTATCATGATCACCTAGTGCAAGATCCTTGGTGCTTAGGAAAAGTAAAAAATAGTTGAAGACCTACCTACACACTCAAGAGATAACTTATTTCTCTTAATAATGATAGTATCAAAAGTTTTTATGTAATATATGAATCACAAACTAAGAAACAAAATTCCCTTGGTATATTTAGAAGAGGAAACCTAATAGGGATATGTAGTTATATTGAAGATCTTGATAGTGTTTCAATATATCACACAAATGGTTATGTGTTTATGATACCATTTAATTGATGTGTTAGTTTATTATATAATAATGAAATTAGAAGGATCCCAACACCCCTGTATTTTATAATTTATATATTAATCCTTAACACCTTTAAACCTAATATAATTTTCCATTTTTAAAATCTTGTTACGTTCCACTTAATTTAGTTAAATAAAAAACAATTCACGTGATTTCATTACCATTTTTTGAAAAAAAATTCATTAAAACAGCGTTACTATTATGAAAAGAACAATGTTTTTTCCAATGAAAATTTCCTAAGGATCTCTAGGTAATGTATTACAAAGCCTTGTGCACTTGTTGGATGTTGAGTGGGTACAATCTACAACATCATAATAAAATATCAGTTCTATTTTTCATGGATTATGAGGGTATTTGTTTCCTTTTAGACTAATGTTTTTATTATTTTATATAAAATACCATATATAGAGGACACTATTGGTATATATTTTTCAAAAAATTTGTAGACGAATCACTTATATGAACTATCCATATAGTTATATATTTTCTAGGTTGAAATTTATGTAGATATCCCTTAGTGATAATATTGTACCACATAGACCTAATATATATTATTAATTTCAATAAATTCAAGATAAAACAACTGTAGATATTGAGGGATAAAATCATATTGGGTATCCAATATAATGATATGATAAGAAAATTCAAGATTATATTGTACAAAATGAATAAATTTAACCATGATGGATGGTATTTAATGTCCCTAAAACCTTAGGAGACCCTTATTATATCAAACTCCCTCAAAATCACATGAACTATAAACTTAAGCATCACTAGATTCTATATTTTATAAACTTTTAGTGGATTCCATCTGAAGATGAATTCCCTTTTAATAAATATTTCTTATAACTATCAACAGTGAGAACCACAATAGAATTTTTGAAGATGAGAAATGATATAAATATTTCCCAGACTATATGAAGGAATTCGTAAGAAATCTGATGTTACAATAGTATAATAACTCATTTAACATAAGGGAGGATATCTTAAATTCATTCATAAAGATATTTTTCCCCAAATAGTCATAAATAGATCTAAGAATGAGAATTTTTACATTTATATATAAGGATAAATAAGTATTTTTGAAACATGGATTTAATTGAAGGACTATTACAAAAATTTACCACATTATCTATTCCATCAATCCTTTAATATGAAATTATTATTTTAAGGATTGAATATTATTGGATATATATTAGTTGATATGGTTTTATGAATTCATTATATTAAAAAATAGTTGAGGAGTTCCACACATATAAAACATGCATCAAATATCGTCTCAATAAAATAAATTAGATTAACAAGGGAGATTTTTGAATATTTTAAAAATATAGATGATGTAAATATATATTTTTTAATTAAAAAACCATTGAAAAATATTTTTTACATGACATAAAGAAATTAATTTGTTGTGTGAAAATTGGGATATGTTTAGTTATTGGTTCATTCACTATGTGAATTTCGACATGTCATCACAAGAAAAAAAAAGATCTTGATGAGATTGTGATTTATATAAAAACATATATAATAAAAAAACTGAAATGTTATATATTTTCAAATACATGTCACTCAACATGGAATAATCACACTAACCTCCCCTTGAAATTATAAATTAAACTCAATACATGTTTTACCATCATATATTCAAGGTAAAATAATATGGTTATTAAGAAATTGATAATCTACTTTTTCATGTTAATATTTTAGTAAATTTTAAAAAATAAATTATGTGTTTGAAAGGATTAGTTATAAGTTGAAAAAGAGCAAAAAAAACATGATGAAAATGAATTATTTTTACAGAGAACCAAAAAAATATCCACAAGACATGATTATATGATTTTAGGTAATCTATAATTCATTCATAATGTAAATATTAATATTTGATTGTTTGATAATAATAACACAAGAGAGATAAATCAATTTTTCCTTTCACTAAAAAAATTAAATTCAACATAATGATGCATAAAAACTTCCACATTAAAATCATATATTGTTAATTTTAAAGATAAATAATGAAAATTTTTGGATTATCTTAGAAGATAAAAAATTGGGAAAAAATATTTAATGGTGTAGAATATTATTCATATATTGAATATATAAAAAAACAACTGAGTTAATTGATAAAAGAAAATAAAAATAAAAGATTAAACCTTTAGGATTGACACTCTAAAATTGGTTGAGAGTAATTTCAAGGAATTTGAGCCACTACCCCTTTTTATGAATTAGATGAGGATCTTTATAGAAAAAGGAATAAGTACTTCATGTTATTCATCCAAATTTTTCAAGAGACAATAATCTATATTCCATTTTTATTAGATCTTACTAAGATAATGTCATACATTAGACTTTTGGAAACATTATTTTTAAAACATGAGAACTTATGAATTCACCATTATTCCAATAATTAAATATATTAGTAATGTTATTAAAAGGATGAATTAAAACAATTATAGGATCTAAGGTGACTTTAAAATCATTATGATTTCTTAATGACTATAGAATTCACTTATTTAGTGTATTTTGGGGAGAATATATATTTAATTCCATTAACAATATACAATGAGCATGTTATTGGAGATCCTAAACCTATAATGTTTTATTTTTTCATTTAGATATGTATTTTTATAATAAATCTTATTTTATTGAAGATATTATGGTAACACTTGGGATGATAATACATATTGATAATTTCATATTCATAGAGTTAAAGATTGATAAGGATGACCGTGTTATTTTTGGAAGACAATTTCTAGCAACGAGTGGTGCTTATGATGATGTTTTACAAAGGAAAATAACATTAAATATCAGATAATATAGGAAAATAGAAAATATTATTCTCATTGTGAAAAAATCATATATAATGGTTTATTTTTTCATTTGATATAACTGAAAACACAAGATTCATGGGTGTGTAAAAAAATATTTATGTCAGGGATAAGAATGTATTAGTAGTGAAAAGCCAGGGTTGTATATAGAGAGGGAAGAAAAAAATTTATTTCAAATTTTTAGATAGAAAGTGGGATAATATGATTTTTAAGATCATAATGAAAAGAAAAATTAAAAGAAACTAATAGGTTCAGAGTAATTTGTTGAAAATATATTGAAAATAAACTTGAAGATAAGATAATGGGTCAAGGTAGGTTGTCTAATTTTAATTTTATCTTAGTCTTCTAAATTTTGGTTCTTCGTCATATTTATTTATAAAGGTGAGGTTCTACAATCACTTCACCTCCCACCCTTAGTTAAAAGAATTTTGTGAGGATTTATATAATAGAAATTTATTCTCATTTTACCCTCATTCTTTATGTGTATAAGTGATACAATTAATCACTTCTATGTTATTCAAGCAATTCCCAATATAGTTTTGTACTTCATAAGAAATATAATTTTCCACATCCCATTTCACACATTCCAGTAGTCACTATAGACTAATGTACTAACCTGAGACAAGTCCACCATATATATTGTAAACCGAGTTGATGGTAATTATTGATCATTGGAAAATGAAATATTCAATAAATATAAATAAATCAAACATGGTCTTATTAAAAATTATAAACTTTTATAGTAAACTAATATATTTTAAGATAAGAAAGAGTTTTTTATTTATTCAAATTTCAATCATAAGTATTACAGTCAAACTTCATCCCCTTCCCTGACAACTCAATATACTTATCCCTCCATGAGAGGGATAATCATGCTGATAAGGGAAGAAAAAAACTAAAGAAAAATATAAATGCATAAAATTGAACAATGAAATCAGAAAACACCTACATTAGTAATGTGAATTGATATATCTTCTCATTCAACCTAATTTTCTTCATTAAGATCTACAATTTCTTCCCCATTTGGATAGTTAAATCCTTATGATATCCTTCTTATGAAGACATAATATTTCCCTATATATTTTCTTTAAATAAATATTTTGTTTTTTAGCTTTTTGTAAAGGGAAAAACTAAACTAAATAGAAATGGTGGTATATTTATTAATTATTCCCCTAAAATTAGTCATTGAATTAATATGTATGAATATGATTAACTTGATTAAGAAATATGTAAATATATATTTATATATAAAAGATATTTTAATTGAATATACAAATTTTATTATTGTTTTAAGGACATATCTTTTTATGCATTATACATTTTATAAAATAAAACTATGTTTGTTATTGTTAAATGATGATATTAGTAAAACAAAATTTTTATTAATTAATTATATCTTTATTTTTTTATATAAATTAATAACATTAACAACAAATATTTTAAATAGGTAGTTTTCTACAAAAACTTTTTTATATATGCTTTATAATTTTATTTAAAAGTTAAAATTATATTTTTTATAATGTCAAAATGAAACATAAATCTTATTTTTTGATTCATAATAAAAATATTATCTTTGTATAAATATTGTATATTTTTTAGAAATATTTATTTTATTTTGAATAGTTAAATATAAAATTTTCACAAATATCATGCCTTTTATTTAATTATTTGGAAAGAACTGTCCTTTAGAAATTTATGAAATCCATTTTTATAAAAATATTATTTATTTTATAAGTGGAATTGTAAATTAAAAGTATTTAATTTTGTTTAAAAACCTATAAATTTAATTTTAGAAAATGAGTTATATGTTTCTGAAAAATTGATCCAAATACATTATACATTTAAAAATTAAAAAAAATTAACTCTTTTATTAATTAAATAAAAATAAATGGATTAAAAATTTGGAATCAGTTGGTACAGATTATTTATTGGGTTCTATTTTATTTTTGGTCATAATGGATATGTTACTTGGGTAAAAACTAATAACCATGGTAAAAGATGAAATAATAAAATTGAAAAATATAATATAATGGGTTGAAAACATGTTTAAAATATGTGTAGAAATGGGTGTTTGAGTAAAATATCTAACTTATCTCGACTAATATCTATTATTTATAAATTTTTCATCCACGTTTTATAATAATGAATTCCCTTTATCGAGATGTTTTGGTTATTCACAAAAATTCTAACCATTGTTTGTTACAAAATGGGATATTCTATCCTCACTTCCCCTCACACCAAAACCCCCATTGTTCATCCCATAGACTTCCCAAACACCTCCTAAAAATTAAAATACACTAAAAATTTGTTTTTCTTTTCTAGTAACACAATCTCTAAAAGTATCAACCCTCTTTTATAATGTAGACAATCCATGAAGTGAGGTATAAGTTCCCAACCCCTCTTTCTCATTTCAATTTAATTATGCACACCTTCCTCAATAAATTTAATTAAATATATAAAAAATAAAATAATCCCACCTTTATAAATATATTATGTTTTCATAAATATCGTACAATAATTATCCATCTTTATCAATTCCATTAATAAAAAAGGAAATTTGAATCATGTGTATATGAAAACTATCGCCCCTATGATGTAACATGTTCATTTTCCTTCACCACCTAATATGGTTGGTCTAAAAAGGAAATTTTATATATAGTTATTGTATTAATAAATTATTTATGATTTTTTAATACAAATACATACTAAATCATTATCTCATTCCTTAAAAAATGAAATCATCAACCATGAATGTTTGTGGACTACCGCCTCCACGATAGGGTGAAATCATTTGTTAAACAAAATATTTCATTTTTGTATAAAATAATTGGTTTAAAGGTTAAATAAAATTTTTATTATATGAATATGGTTCTTTAAATATAAATTTATTATATTATAAATCATATGAATAATAAAAAATATCTATAAAAATAATAGTCTTAAATAAGAGAACAAAGAGTAGAACAATTGATAAATGCTATGTAATTGTTTCATATGTATTAATTCTTCACCTATTTATTCTAATTTTTATATATTATATTAATAGAAAATAAATAATTCCATTAGTCTTCTATTATAAAGATATTTCAACTAAATCATCTTGTAATTATTCGTTAATCCTGGTATGTTCATGTTTGGGTCAGTTTGAACACCTACAAAAATGATGTTATGAAATTATATCATGAATGATTATGGAAAAATAAATAATGGTGTTATATGATATAAATATTTAAATAAATATTTTCATGGTTTATGGAATAATTTTTTCAGTATGTAATTCATTAACAAATAAAACACCAATTTTGGGTTAAAGACCCCAAAAATATCTTTGTTACTGATTTCATATTTATGGATAAAGGACAACACACTAATTTAAGGATATATAAACTTCATAATTAATTATAAATCATATATTACAATAAAATTAATTATATGTGGATTAATAACATTTGAATAATAATAAATTTTGACACCACATTGTGAAAATAGTATAACTCCTAAACACCTGATGTGGAATAATAAGTAAAAACTAACAAATATATATATATTGAATATAAATGGGAAGTATCAATTTTTATATTTATGAATTAGGTTATTATATATTTATTTAAGAAAATTAATTTAATTATTTTGGACGTTCAGTGAATGTGAAAAACAAATGAGGACCAAGCGTAGGGTTTTCATCTCAAATTATTCTCTTTGACACATGTTTTGTATTATGCACCTAATGTTACTTATATAGTGTTTATGAAAACTAATTGATATATAATATCATTATATAGAATTTATTTATTATAATATAAGTTCGATTTAATTTTATTTCTTTGAAGAGTTTTTTTAAATTCTCCTCAGGTTGTAATATTTTTTTTTAAAACAACTCTCTTTTATTGAATAATAATTGTTATTAATGACAATATTTAACATAAGTTGGTTAAAATATACCCTATGATTTTATTATTTGGTAAATAATGTTTTATTTTTTTTGATTTATATTTTTATTAGATAAAATCATTTTCAAAGGTTTCTTACTTCATGAAGTTCGTTTTCTTTAGGGGAATTTGGAAACTCAAATCTATTTATTTGAACTATAAGGTTTATTTTGAATTTGGAAATTCAATATTCTTTTTATTAATTCATTTGTCATTTTTATGATGTTATATTTTATGTTTTTCTGGGGAAATTACTATTTTGTTTAAAATATTATTATTAGTTTTTTTCTCAAATAAAGGTATAGTGTTATCAAGAATAATCGTATGACTCTTAATTTTATATTTATTTTATTCTCTGCTGTTCCTTATACTAAAGTTCTCTCTTGTTGTTTTTAAATATGTCACGAATTATTTTCATTGATTCTAATAATAACATTTTTTAAATTTCTTATGGAAACTTGGATACTATTTTATGGTATGGGTTTCCCAATAAAGGCATTTTTAATTTTTTTTCTATCCATTCAAAATCATATTTTTTATCTTTCACCAAAAATTTAACATGATTGTCTCTAAGAGTTCTCAAGGAAATTTTTTTTGATGTTTCTTTTTAAAAGATATAATTTTTTCACATTTTCACTATACCATTTTCGAAAATAACTTTTTAATGTGACCCATAATTTATTTAATCGATGAATATGATGAAAATTATATCTTTTGACTATCCATTGGACATCATATTTCTGCCACATTTAATGTTTTATTTTAATAATTATCTCTACATTTTCATTTTTTCAAAAGAAATTTATTTTCCCTATGATTTATAAATTATATCATTTAAAATTATTTAACGAAATATAGGATATTTTTTCTTTCCAGAGTAATTTCTTTAAAACTGATTTAAATTATTTTAATATAATTCATTATCCTTTGAAATATCTTATTCTTTATTAATGTTGGTTTTTTTAATGTAACCATTAAAATTCTGTATATGGATGGATTATGGAATGAAATTTTCTTTTAGAGAAATGATATATCCCTCCATTTTTCATGCCTAATAATTTTTAGTGTATAACATTAATTTTTTATCTAATGTCCTCCCTCTAAAAATACACTATTTTTATTTTGATGATTCAAGGGTATTCACCTAGTTGACATACATTGAAAGATTATGGAAAAGTATTTTCTTAATCATATTCCCTTGATCTTTATAGTGTAAATAACATATTTTTTCATCCCTTTGTTAAATGGAATTTACTTATAAATATTCTTGATATCATGATGTACCCATTTATATTGAATGGTATTGTAATGTTAATATTTTCATGGAATTATGAATGATTACCTTATCTAAACCCATTATTAAAGCATACGATACACATTTTATTTTCATGGGTTCATTATGATGTGTCTAATGATAGCCATTTTATCTCCATTGGTTCTTTATGATATTGAAAGGTGAATGGTTTTTGCTTGAAAATTTAATAAAATCCATTCTTATTACTCAGTTATAATAATATGATGGTTATATATTTTCTTTTGGAACACATGTGAATGGTTATCCTTTAATTGATGGGTGGGACATATATATCCCTCTAATTCATTGGGTAATACTTTACATCTCAATAGTTTATGGTTAAATGAGTAGTGATGCTCGGTCAAAAATGGGAATATATTGTGATGTATGATCTACAATGGGAAATTAGTGAGTGAATTCTAATGTTCCAAGATAAATAAGAAAGTGATACTTATCCACTAAAGGAAACATGTCTTGATACTTGATCTAGAACACTATAATTTATATTCTTATAGATTTTATATAATGCTCATGTATGTCATGTTTAAATGATATGTGGCATTTTCTTGATGTATTCTTTTGGTATGAACTAATTTATAATCTACACATTATGGGGTATAAATTTCTTATGTATCTTGATTACAACTATATTCCTATATTATTCTCACTAATGTTCATTGAATTTTATCACTTATATTTACCCATACTTAGAATCTAAGCTCACCTATTTATTATTATTCCATTTCTTAAAGGCATAAAGATATCAAATGAATGAAATGTATTAAAGAGTTTCTCATCTATGTAATTTTTTGGAGAAAATGATAATCGTTATAAATAATTTATCTTTTACTAAAATGTGAAATATTCTGAATTGATACAATGAACATGGGTTTTCTCGAAAATGTTTTTTCTAATTTTTTTCAAACACTAAACCTAAAAGTATTAAAGAATTTATTTTAATGAAATTTAATTATTTATTCATGTAAATAGATTTTTTATGTTAGTGTGATGTTATAGTTAGTATCAAAGAATTTATTCAAATAAGTCATTTAAACACTGAATATTGGAGTTTGGGTCATGCATGTGATAGTAAGTATCATATAAGTTTTTAAATAATTATAGAGGTTAGGATTTAATTTATTGAGGATGAATTAATAGTTGTAAAGGTAATTAAGAATTAATAGGTTAAGGTTGATAATTGTATCAAAGGTATAAGAAAACCTTTTTGATAGTTACAATTTATATTTTATATTTTTTAGGTATTAGTATAATATTAATTTAAATAAACCCCTTGGAATAATTTTTGTATACGTTAACTCCTTGGAGTTTTGGTAAAGTAGATAATATGTGCTTATCCTAGAAAGTACATCCCTATCATTATTCTATGATTATATTCATGCTCCAGTGCATATTTTCCATGATAAAATAAACCTAGAAATTCATTTTGGGTAATAAGTCAATCATCCTAAGATACATGATAAAGATGCCTAACTGTCTGCCTAGTTTTACACTACCATTTGATGTTACTTAGTTACTGACATTGTTTTCACAATCCATTATTAAGGATTTAATAGTAAATAAATTTAAGGGATTACAATAAGAATTATGAGATAACACCACTTAATGTAACCTATGAAGAACCAATAGAGTTATAGGATGAAGAAATTAAGTCATTTTTGAAAATAATGTACCAAAGGTTGAAATGAAGGATTCATTGGAGAATACATGTTAAGACTAAGCATTCATTTTTATAAGATCATTTACACTAATTATTTTGGTTGTTATCCTAATAATTTTTTATTGTGTATTTGGTTTAAATGGGGTCATTAAAATGAATTGGAGAAAGGTAAGTATCTATATTTCACTATGTCTTGCAACCTAAAAAGTTAGCAAAAATAAATGGCTGAAAACCTTATTATGTTCATGTTATGAATGAAAGATTGAGTAACCTTCTCTTACCAAAGTTATCAATAATGATATATTTATTAGAATTAATTACTGATACTTTAACTATTTTCTTTTGTGAGTGATATTTTTCAATGATATTCTGGTATATTTAAAATGTTATGAGGATTATGTGCGGAATATATGGATTTTATTCATTTTTTCTAATATATTGGTTTGGATGAATATATTAAATGGTTTAAATTAATTTTAAAAGTTATTTTTTTTAAATGTCATATTTTGGAGGATAAAAATTGATGAACAGATTAACTTGGTATGGATAAATCTAAGTTTTAAATGGTTGGGTGATTTTACAAAAAGTGTTTTATAATGTATTGATTACTAAAGAATTTATTATTTATTTAATAAAAAAAATAATCCATTGTATTTTTGGTGAATTTTATCTCATTTTTTGGATTATGATATATATATTGAATATTTTATGAATTTATTATCTAATGTTTCATACCATTTTAGGATTAAAGGTACATGTAATTTTTGGAAGAATATATTATATCATTGTGTTTTAAGGACATGTAAATTAAAATATTTTTGGGAAAAGTAGGTTCTAGAAAAAATATGATTAAGGTATATATGTACATGGATATATGAATGTATGAAAGACTAATATTGTTTGTGGAAGGATAAGTAACTTGATATATATAAATAGAGTATGGTAGATTCCATATGAAAATTTATTTAAAGAATGATGAATATATAAGGAATTCTATCACCTATATTCCAAAATGTGTTAAAATTAAAAAATTTAGGATGAAATTTCTTGAAGGGGTAAAATGTGATAAACAGGTATTTCACTACTTAGTTTCCTTAAATATATTTTTTATTTTTTTAGTTTGTCTATGGGAAAGACCAAACAAAAACCAAACTGCAGTATATATATAAATATATATAAATAATATATTTTACTTATAAAACTAGTCAAAGAAACAGTAGTTATGAATAAGAATAACTAAATTACACAATATATTAATATATGTTAATATTTAATGGATTTTAATACAAATTTACATAATTATTTATTATGTTTAATAATCACCATTTTTATGCACTCCACTTTTTCTAAAATATAACAATGTATATTATAGTTAAATGATGATGTTTTTAAAAAGTAAAATTTATTAATTAAATATTTTTCTTTTAGTGATTATTGAAATTATGAATAAAAACAAAGAGTATTATAAAAATTTATTTACCTATAAAAACATTTTTTTTATTATGGTTTATAATTTTAATGTTAAATTTATTTATATTATAATTTTAAATTGAAGAATAAAAATTAATTTTTGGATTTACAATAATAATTTTTCATTGGATTAATTTTAGGAAAAATTTTAGAATAATTAATTCTAAAGAGAATAAGGTAATATACAATTTTCACAAAAGTTTACTTTTTATTGAATTATTATTACATAAGAATTATCTTATAACTTATGAAAACTATTTTAATTAAAAATTTATTTTTTTTATGTTTTAAATTGTAAATATAACGATATTATATTTATTTTAAAAACATATAATAAAAATGTAATAAGTAGTGTGATAATTTTCTAAAACAATTATTTTAATAAATTGTATATTTTTTCTATTAATATAAATTCTTAAAACATTATAAATTGAATAATTTTTTTTAATATTTTGAATTATTATTTCCAAATTAAGTTATTATTTCCATTTTATTTTTGGGCATAATGGTTGTGTTAAGTTTTGTAAAAACTAGTTAACATCGTAAATTCTAAAAGGGTAAAACTGATAGTTATAATAGTCATAAGTTGAAAACATGTTTAAGAAATGTGTGTGAAAGATAATTTTATGCCTATATCAACAATTTTTTCCCCTATCCATTATTTTTAAATTTTGGATGCACAAGGATTGATATTGAGTTCCCATTGTTGAAACATTTAGAATATTCATTGATATATAGTCTCTTTTAACATATAAAAAGGGCTCCACTCCCCTCACATATCCTAAAACCACAACCCCAACTGTTTAGATCCAAATATTTCAAAAAAGTATCTTTAACATCCCTATACCTCATAAATATTTTATGGTAATATCTAGAGACCGTAACTCAGAGGCTTAACCCCCATCGCAATGGAGATAATCCTAGAAGTGATGTATAAGTTCTTAACCTCTCTTTCTCTTTTCAGTTTCTTTTCATGCAATAATTATTCATAAAATTACACTATACTATCATATAATGATAAAATTTATATCATTTTTATATCAAAATTTTATTATAATTATGGTATAATCATTAACCACCATTACTTTTTCCAATATAAAAAATGAAAAAATGAATCATTTGTACATGTGGACTACTGCCTTCATGATGTAATGGTTTCATTTTCCTTAACATACTAAAATGGATGTTTTCAAAAATTAATTTAATATATAAAAATCATATTCAAAACTTATTTATGATTCTGTAATACTAAACTATATTAATTCATTATCTCATTTCTTTAAAAGTGAAATCACCACATATGTGTACGTATGAACTACCCTCTTCATGGTATGATGTATTTCATTTTTCAATAATTCATTTCATTGATGATTACAAGGATAGATTTAAAAATTAAATTTTATTTTTATTAGTTTAATAATGGTGTATAAAAAAATTTCTTATTTCTTAATTATATGAATAAAAAACAATAATAATAAAATCAATCATATTAAATAAGAAAACCGAGGGGAAAAATTTTACTCATAATATGTAATTTTTTTCATATCTATTAATTATGACACTAATTTTTTAAATTTTAATATATCACACTAAAAAATAATTAATAATTCCACTATTCCACTAAAATAATCATATTATAATAAAATCACCTCATAATCATCCCTTGATCTTGGTATGTTCATGTTTGGGTCATTTTAACCACCTACTTGATTGATTCAATGGAATTTTATCAAGAATGATTACGAAAAAAATATTTAATGGTGTGTTATGATATAATTATTTATATAAAAAAAATTTGGATGTATTATATCAATATTTATTTATTGAACAATGAAAATACCATTTGTGGGTTAAAAATCAACATAATATACTTGTTGTAGATTTCATCTTCTTATATAAAGAATAAAACACTCATGAATGAAAATTTAAACATCATAAATAATAATTATTCATCATTTATAGAAACATTAATTATTTTGGAATGATGATATTTTGAAGAAGAAAAATTATCGACACCGCTCCAAGGAAATTATTATAAACCATAAGAACTAGATGTAAAAAATAGAAAAACACTAACTAATATATATATGTGTGTGTGTATATGTCATTTTATGTGTGGAATGATTTTAAATTGCGAGTAAAAATTCCTATAGTTATGAATTATTTTCTTTTTAATGTATTTAATAAACTGATTTTTGACTATTCAAGAAGTTCAGTGCATGTACATAATAAATCAGTACTAAGCCAAGGGCTTTAATCTATAATTATTCTCTTTAAAACATTTTTTATATTATGGACCAAATTTATTTTATTTGGGGTATAATAAACCTATTTGAGATATTATATCATGAAATAACACTTATTTAAGTTAATTTATGTTTAATTTAAAACCCTCACATTTAATTGTTTTTGATGTAAATGCTCCCCAATTTGTATGGGTTTTTGTTAACTCAATTCTCATCAAATGATATATAATTATTTATCGTGAAAATATTTCAAATAATTTTGGAAAATTATCCCCATTATTATATTCTATGGTAATTTCTCTTGGAATTATTTTGATTTACATTTATAAACCCATATTTGATAATTTTTTATTTTATGAAATATGGTATCTGTAAATGAATTTGATATCTCAAATATATTTCTTTGAGTTATATAGTTTATTTTGAAAATATAGCTTCAATATTATTTTTATTAATAGATTTACCATTTTTTATAGAATTTTATTTTATCTTTTTTGGTGGAATTCCTATTTTTATTATAATCATACTAGTTAGATTTTCTCTCACTTAAAAATATAATGTTTTAAATAAAAAACCTTCATCACATAATTTAATTATTTTTTCAAGTCTATATTTTCCATTTATTAATTATCCTACCCACATTTTTGAAAGCTAATATGAATGATTTCTTAAGATTTTAATAATTCTAATAATTCTAAAAATTATATTTAACCAATTTCAAGTGGAAAATTATATACTATTTTTTAAATGATGGTTTCCAAAAGAAGGTACTGAAAAATAATTTCCATCCTTTTGAAATCAAATGTTTTATCTTATAACCAACATTTAGAACAATAATATTTATTAATTACCCTGGAATCATTTATTAACGTTTTTTTTTCAATGAATTTTTTTCCAATGTTTTAATAGAACCTTTTTTTAAATAAACTTTTAATGTGGCCTTCAACTTCTCCATTGTATGAACATGTTTAAAATGACCTCTTCTAACATTTTCCATATAAACACACCATTCAATTATATTTTTCTTTTTATTCAAAACATACCCTCTATTTTTTCATGGTTTCTAAAATAAATTATTTTGATCCTATAATTATAAAATATATCTTACAAAATTATCTTAATAGATCAAGGATACTAATTATTTACAAAGTGACTTCTCCAAAACACTTTAAAATAATTTGTCATCTAATTATTTTTCCTTCAAAATAAATTATTATTAATTGAGGATGTTTTTTAAATGATACCATACACATTATTTTTCTAGATGGACTTTGTAACATCATTTTCCTTTGGAAAAGTGATTCATTATTTCATTTTCCTTACCCAAAACTATTTTTTTGGATTACTGAAATTTTTATTCCAGTGGATTTTCACTAAAAATACTGTATATTTGAATAATTTTACAAAAGGGAGTTCGCATATATATCATACATTCAATTGATTTCATAAAATTATTTTCATAACCATATACCCTTTATCCATATAGTGTAAATACAATATTCTTTATTTTATTGATTGAATGGCATTTTCCTAGAATTAAATATGATTTAATTGGATACCCATTTAGATTCCTTGGATTTATCATGATTTTATTATTTATGGGATCATGAATGATTTAATTATCTAAATCTATTTAAAAAGGGTATGATACTCATTATAATTCCATTTGTACATTATGATGTGCTGAATGAAACCCATTTTCTCTCCATATATTCTTTATACTATAAAAAGGTGAATACTTTTCATTGTAAACTTTTATAAAACCAATTATCAATATTAGGTTTTAATGATTAGATTGATAGATGTTTTTTCAACACACGTTTATGGTCAATCATTAAGTGATGGCTGGGCCCTATATATCCCTACAATTCTTTGGGTAAATCTCTACTTATCATCATATATTAGTGAAATGGGTAGTGTTGCTTGATCCAAAATTCCAAATAGGTTATGATTCAAGATCCACTATTGTAAATAGGTGAGTGAAGCCTAATCCACTGAGGGAAATATGTGATTGAATCTTTATTCACAAAGGAAAACATGTTTTTATACCTTATCCATTATTTCATAATTTACATGATTATGTATGATCCATAATTATCAAGTATGTCATATTTCAATGATATGAGTCATTTTCCTTATTTCTTCTTATTTTATGATCAACACATTTTTGGGTATAAAATTTATTATTTATATTGATTATACTCATATTCTAATCTTATGATTACTTATGATCATTGATTTCTTCACATATGCTTACCCATACTAAATATCTGACCTCACACCCATATCAGTTTTCCATTTCCCTAGGATATAAATATTAGAAGTTAGTGAATTATATTGAATAGATTCTTATGTGTTTAATTTGTGGGAGACATTGAAGACTCTTTATAGATTAAGTAGTTTTTAATATAATGAAAAAAATATCCAACTGATAAAAATAACATGGGTTTTCTTGTTAAATAGTTTATTTTAATTCACTATAACTGTTAACCTTAATGGTCTCTATAATGTATGGTCTGTAACTATTATATTTAAGTAATATAAACTGATAGCCATGTCTATGGGCTATTATAGTTGGTATCAAAAAATGTATTCAAATAATTGTTTAAGCTCCTGATCCATGAGTTTTTATTTGTGATTCTATATTTGTAAATTTATTAGGTTTTATATAACATTAGATATTTGTATGGTAATTGTTGAACATGAGTTATATTTTTCTAAAAAATTGTTTTTTTACACTATATATATACTGTTTTAAAATTAATTTTCATCACTTTTATAAATATAATAAAATAAAATAAATTTCAAACTTTGAATCATTAGTTAAAAATTATTTAATATTTCCATTTTTATTAATGGATAAGTTACCTAAGATATATACTAGTTACCAATGTAAAATTAAAAAAAAATTAAGGTGAAACATAAAATTGTCAAAATATATGTGGGAATGTGTAATTGAGGCCTATATTGATCTTATCACTTTTCCTCTCCATTATTTAACAATTATTTTGTAAAATCACATGATATTTACTTCTCATTATTGATTTTTTTATTTATTATAATTTTATCCTTTTTTTATTTACAAATGGGGTTATCTACTTCTCACTTCCCCTCACACAAAAATCCCACAATATCAACCCAAATTCTACCCTACTCTATACTAAACATTACTATAAACCTTAAATAGATTATGGTATTCTCAAAATTTCATCCCTCAAAGTATTAACCTCCTCTACAAAATTGATATTCCATGAAGTGAGGTATATGTTCCTAACCTATATTTCTCATTTTAATTTTTTCCACTCATTATTTTACAAATATCACTACACCATATTAAAATAAAAACTTAAATATCCTTATTATTATTATATTTTATTATAATTATGGTACTATCATTAACCACCTTTCCATTTTCCATAAATAAAAATGAATGTTTGGATCATGTGGACGTGAAGACTTCTGTCGCGCTGAAGTAACATGCTTTTTTCCATCACCACATAACATGGATGGTTTGAAAACAAAATTTAATATATAATTATGATATATATAAATTTTTTAATATTCTTGAATACTAAAACATTATAAATATTTTCCCAAAATCATAAAAAAAATTAAATCATGATCTATGTGTATGTGCGGACTGCTGCCTCGATCATACAATGCATTGTTTGTTCAGTAACTCCTTTCATGGACGGATCTCGAAAGGTATTAAAATTGTAAATATGATATTAATTATATTAATAAATTTATTTTAATAATAATTGAATAACCTTTAAATCATATGAAAAATAAATAATTATTTTAAAATCAATAAGCTTAAACATGGAAACTAAGAGGAAAAATAATTTATTCATACTATATAATTATTTTTGTATCAATTACCTATTTTAATACATTTTATGATTTTTATATATCACACTAATAAAAAATAAAAAATTTCATTATGATACAAATTTAATTATATTTCAACAAAATAAAATTATAATCATCCATTATATTCATGTTAGGGTTATTTTTACCACCTACTTGAACGATGATATAAAATTATATCATAAATAATTATTAAAACATAATTAATGTTCTAATTTGACATAAATATTTAAATAATGAGGTATTTTTTTACATATTTATTAAATCAATTTTTAATTCTATAACTAAGAAAACACCCTTTGTGGATTAAAAATCATCAAAATATTCTTGTTTTAGATTTCATCTAATAGAATGAAGACTAATACACCAATGAAAGGAAATACAAGCTTAATAAATAATTATAAATAACAACTTATGGTAACATCAATGATTTTTGAAATATGTCCTTTGGAAGTAGAATGAATGTTGGTAGCACTCTTATAAATTTAGTATAAAACATAAAGACATAATGTGTAAATATAAGTAAAAAGTGATACATATATATATATATGTACAGATTGATTATAAATTTAGATATTAAATATTCATAGCTATGAATAATTTTATTAGGTTATTTTAATAAACATAATCAATTTTTTTAGTTTTTTCTGTTAAAGATAAAAATGAATCCATACGAAGCTAAAGGTTTCCATCTCAAAATAATCTCTTTGATGAATTTTTTTGTATTTTTAACATAATTTAATTTACATGGTGTATATGAGACCTAATTGAGATATTATATCATTAAATAAATTTTAATCATGGTGATTTAATTTTAATTTAAATCTCCCTCTACCAAGATGTTTTCATTTAAAAGAAATCATATCGTAAGGACTTTTGTTAATTCAATTTTCATCCGTTGAGTTATAATTGTTATTTTTGAAATTATATCATATATATTGATTAAATTATTACCTATGATCATATTATTTGGTATTTTATATTATAATTCCAGGGATTTACATTTTTCTCACATAAACACATTTTTAAAATATTCTTACTTCATGAGATATGTTGTTCGTAAGGGAATTTGGTAACTCAATTTTATTTATTAGAATTATATGATTTATTTTTAACATTTTATTTAAAAATTATATTGATCAATTTATTTTAGAATTTATATAATGTTTTATGTTAGCTTTTTGGGGTGAGTTTCACTTTTTATTCAAATATTTCTACTTGATTATTCTCTCACAAAAAAAGTATATCATTATCATGAATAAATCTATATTTATTAATTGGATCTTTATTTTATATATATAGTTTCTTTATAACCAATTTTATCCCCTATACTCAAAAAATATTATATGGTTTTTTTCTATGATTATAATAACACACTTTACCCCTTCTTGGAAATAGAATTTAGTAGTCTTTTTATGATGTTGGTTTCCAAACAAAGGTATTACAAAATATTCTCCATCCATTCAAAATAAAATGTTTTATCCTCCACCCCAAATTTAATTTGGAAATCATTATACATTTTCATGGTAGAATTTATTGAATATTATTTATTAAAGAAAATCGTTTTATTAAAATTTCACCTCACCTTTTTTAAAACTAACTTTTGGTTGTTACTTGTAACTTTATAATTCTAGGAATATGTTGAAAATGATATCTTTTAACATTTCACATCTGAACCCATCCTTCTACCACCATTGTAATTTTATTCGAAATAATATCTATAGGTTTTCATGGTTTTTTAAAAAATTATTTTTCTTATATACTTATTAAATATATATTTTTAAAATACTTTAAACATTAAAGATATTTATTATTTCCAAATTTATTTTTACAAAACTCCATAAAATTATTTTTCATATAAGGCATAATCCTTTGAACTAACTTATTCTTGATCAAAGATATTTTTCAAATGTAACCATCAACCTTATTTCAATGTATATATTAAGTAAATTATATCTATTTTAGACAAATGATCAATAAAATCCTTTTTCTTTTTAAATAATTTTCAATGTAAAATAGAAATTTTTATTATACTTTCATTCATCTATGAATAAATTAGTTTTGATTCTTTTGATTGAAAACATTCCTTGTAGGATTCATAGATAAATTTAATAAGGAAAATTATTTTATTATCCAATTTCAATTTATCTATATACTGTAAATTCCAAATTATTTATCGTATTTAATGATTTTTATTTACCTAGAATTTTAATGATTTCATTATATGGCCATTTAACTACCATGGGAATATCATTTTATGATTATTGATAGATTTTTGATGTATTTACTTATGTGAATCCAATTTGAAATGATATGAGACCCATTTTCTTTCTATTTTTTGTTAGTGATGTGATTAATGAGAAATAATTTCATTCCAAGGGTTCTATATGTTATGAAGAAGGTGAATGATTTTTATTGAAATGTTTCCTAAAACCCATTCTTATTCTTGGTTTTAATGATGTCATTGTCTGATTTTTTTCTTGTGGAACAATATGTATGGATAATAGTCGGGGGATTTTATGTCCTATATTTTCCTCCAATGAATTGGTAATGTTTTACATCCCATAATAAAATAGTGAAATGAGTAGATATGCTTGATCC
Source organism: Viscum album (assembly GCA_963277665.1). NCBI lineage: Eukaryota > Viridiplantae > Streptophyta > Magnoliopsida > Santalales > Viscaceae > Viscum > Viscum album. The sequence continues at coordinate 1,096,374,885 of OY728145.1, read as the reverse complement.
AAAATAATAAAAGGGTTTTGATGCCTGATACACTATGGGAAATAGAGAAGTGTAACTCAATCCCCCAAGGGAAACATATGAGTGTATCCTGATCCACTATGGGAAATATTTTGTGATACCTAATCCATAATTTTATAATTTCTATTATAATGGATGTGCCACAATCATCAAGTATTCCTAGTTGTTAAGATATACATAATTTTAAATAAATATTCTTATGTTATTCCTTATTTTATAATCTATGATTTCATGGGTATAAATTTGTTATGTATCTTGATTATACCTATATTCATATCTTATACTCATGTGTGACCATTTATTGGTATCACTTATATTTACCTTTAATAAGAATACGACCTTAATCTATTCATATATTTCTTTTTTCCACAATTTTTGAAGATAATAAAAGTATTAAATTTATTGATGATTTTATTATGTGGAGAATTTGTAGGAGACATTGAAGAATCATTATGGTTTTTTTAATTTTTAATTTAATGGGAAATATTTCTAATTGGTGCATAGAGCATGAAATTTTTGTCAATATTTTGGTGTAGTTATTAAAAAATCTAAACCTAAATGGTCTTTAGAATGTATTGTATTAATATATTATATTTAAGTCATACAAATTGATGGTCACGTGTGTTAAATACTATATTTAGTTAAAATTAGGTATCTAGAGAATGCTTTTTTTCCACCAATCAAGGAATTGAGGATGAGGATGCCATAATAAATATAAGATCAAGATTTACATAACGTTATAGGTTATAATATTATCTTTTAATGATAAATTTAGAGTTTTCAAGGTCATTATTGATTTATAGGTTAAGGATGATCATATTTTTAAAGATATTGACAAACCTTTAAGTTGGATATACTAAATATATTATGTTTTTTAGGGATCATGAAAAGAGTTATTTAGAGATAACCCTAGAAATAAGTATAATTATAGGATAACATCCGATAGTTTTGGTAAATTATAGATTTATTTATTCTCTTGAAAATACCATCCTTGTCTAGATACTATAAGTACATGAATGTTCTTGAGTAGATGTATCTATCAGTAATAATGTTGAAGTAAGTGTGTTGGGTATTAACCCAATCTTCACCTGGTGTGTGAAAAAGTGGATTAACTATACACTTGAATTAACATTCCTTAGTGATATGCATTGGTTAACCACATTTTCCGTAAAATACATTATGAAGGACTTATTTCCAAATAACTGAAATGGATTAGGATAATAAATATATGAGGGAACAAATTAAAGTAATATAGGAAGAACCAATAGTGTTATACGATGAACTAAGTGTTATATAGTTGAAAATAAAGCATAATTGGTAGAAATGAATGTGTCTTTGGAGAATACATATTTGGAATTAGATTTTATATTCATATAATCATATACTATGACCCTGTTAGATAATATCTTAATCATTTTATATTTATTATTTTATAGAAATATGATGATGAAAATTAAGGTTAAAAAGGTATAACTTAATAAACATATATTTCTTATAACCAAATACCATATAAAACTTAAATGGTTGATAATATTATTATATTCCTATTGTAAAAGATATTGTGAGTATCCTAGTATTTTGTAAGTTAGTTAGGATGGAATCTCAATAGAAATTAATATTAGATAATTTTAGATATTTACATAAAGAGTGATATTTATCAATGATATTATGGTATATTATAAATGTTATGAGGATTTTGGGAGATAACTAAATATTTTTCTTTGTTAGTTCTTATTTAGTGGTTTGGAACCATATAGGAAATGGTTTCAATAGACATGAAATATGATTTTATTATAAGGCTATATTTTTTGGGATAACTATTGAAGAAAACATGAATATAGGAAACTTAAATAATAGGTTTAAAAAGATGAATAATTTTGATAAAAAGTACATATATAGTATTAATAAACATAATATTAATTATTAATTTACTGAAAAAAATATCCATTATATTTTTTCTGAATTCTATATCATTTTTTTATTACGATATACAAATATATTGACTAGTGTTTGAATTTATGATCTAGTGGTTAATATAATTTAAGGATTAAGGATAAATTTAAATTTTATAGGAATATAAGATTCCTATGTGGTTTAATGACTATGAGATTCAAGTGGTTGTGGTAAAGGTGTGTTATGATAAATATATGATTAGGGTATATACATACTTTGATATATTTTTGTACAAAATATTAATTTTTTTAAGGAAGGATAAGTAACTTGATATAGACTAAGAGAGTAAGGTAGATGTCATATTATAAGATATATCCATAAAAATAAAGATGTTAAGAATAACTTCACCAAATTTCTTTAGTGAGTATTGATTAAAATTTTGAGGATGAAATTTATTTAATAGAGTTAGAATGTAATGGCATGAGATTTCACTTTGTGTATTCCATTAAAAATTATCATGTTTGAAAAATTACTCCACCAGCAACACCAAACTAAAACAAAATTGTAGTGTGTGTTTATATATATAAATATTAATTATTAAATATTCCTAGAAAAATGAACCACTATATTATCATGTATAAATCCGATTAAATGAACTATGATATATATATATATATATCATTTATATAATACAAATTTACTTAATTGAGTATTTATTTTAATAATCTATCTTTTTATCCGCTACAATATTTATATAATAAAACAAATATTTTTATCAATAAATTATGATTTTTTTATAAATTATATTATTGATTGACTAATTTTATCTCTAATAGTGTTTTACAGAAATTAACAATAAGACCAATAATATTTTAACTATTATTTTCCTATAAAAATGTTTTTCTATATCATATATAATTTATTTAAAAGTTAAATTTATTTATTTTATAATGTTAAACTCACAAAATAAGATTCATTTTTTGATTAATCATTAATAAATTTCCAAGGTTAAATTTTTTGTATTTTTTATAAATATTGATTTTAATATGAAAAGTGAAATATACTATTTTCACAAATATCATGCCTTCTATGGAATTATCAGTCTATAAGTATGATTTCAAAATTCATTAAAACCATTTTATTGATAAAATAGTTATTTTATAAGGGTAATTAAGAATTTAAAAATATGTATTTTGGTTTACAAACATATAATTAACATTTTAGATCATGAGTGATGTTTTTTTAAAAAATTATTTTTAACATATTGTTCATATAGTATTTTAAAATTAATTTTTATCACTTTAAAAAATGAAATAAATTAAAATATGTTTAAATTTTGGAATTAGTATGTCAAAATTATGTAATATGTGAAATTTTATTTTGGGGTATAAACGATAAGTTACCAAGGTAAAAAAATTTTACCATGGTAAAAAATAAAATGGTATAATTGAAAAAGATAATTGTAATGAGTAGAAAACATGTTTAAAATGTAACACCCAGACATTTTAGTTGAATAAGATTATATTAGATAGTCTAGAGAACATAAAACACTATTTTAAACTTTTTTTTACAAGAAACACTTAGTTTATATTTCATTACATGCTACCCTAATATTTTTATGTTTGATAGTGTATTTAACACGCAACATCAAACTTAAATGACCTATGATATGTATTTCTATTATAAACTAGATGATAAATTGGGATGTATTAATATTATTGAATAATATATGAAATATATATATATATATAAATTATTGTTAATTTTTTAGTAAATATTAAATCAATTATTAGTAAAGCGGTTTCATTCTTCAAAAATTTATTTTTTCAAAAAAAACCTTTTAAGGAAAAAATAATATAATAATTTTTTGGAATTTTTAAAAATTTATTTTAAAAATATAAAATAATTTTTTGAATTATAATATCAAAATTTACTGTTGCTAACATTTGTGGACTTTATAAAGTAATGTTATTTTAAATAGCGAAAATACTAATTTTTTAAAAAAGTATTTTGTTTCCATTAAAGAATGCAATTTAAAATTTCTAATATGTTTTTAATTTATTTACAATTAAAAAATTTATTATTTAGTTATATTTTATCCACTTAATCACTTTTAATAAGTTTTTTATTTTTATTTAGTATACCCTTGTTTTTTGGTTTAAAAGCGTGTTTTTCAAAAAATAGTTTTAAACTAGATGATGTTTTCCCATTTTAATTAATTAAAATAATATAAAATGGGGGATATTTTAAATTAAATATATATTATATATAATTATATATTTTTTCCATACTATTATTATAAGTACACATATAGTTGTTATAGAATCATCTTTTGCGGAAAAAATCTCCTTAGAAACATTTTTTTTATCACCGCCTTTGGGGAATTAATTTTAAATTCAAATTTCCCATTTCTATGAGTATAATATAGACAAATGGATTACATGTTTTGAATAAAAGCAATTTATATTATCTAAAAATGTAAAATTAAATTTTTACTATAATTATTAATGAAAACAAATGAAATTATTTACAGCGATTATGGTAAAAATGAGTTTACTTAGTGGTTAAAAATAAAATATAAGGGGTAAAAATGACCCAAAACTTATCCAAAACCAGTTTTTTGTCTATAGTTTTACCTTATAACTTCTTTTATGAACAATTTACCATTATTTGGGCCTAGTTACATGAAAAAACAAGGGTGTAATTTGGTCCAAAAAATTAAAAACGTGTAACTCACCCCACTTATAAAAGTCCACCCCCTCTCCTTGATTCATCACACCCTTAAAAATATCAATCTCATAAAATAAATACATTATAACTTACCAAATTCACTATAATAATCTAATAATATATTTTTTCATTAAAAATACAAACTAGGAAGAAATATTTTTTGAAACTAAGGAGGATACCTGAATAAGAGGTAACGTTCTTCAGTGAGCATTTATTTTCTTTATCCACTAACCTGTATTATTTTTATACCATTATGATACAACAATAAAATTATATTAATTATTATGATTTATTTTTATATTATGTGTTTGAGAAAAAACTACACACACTTCTTTAAAATTATTTGTGTGTACGGTGAACTACCGCCTGAGGAAATGATGCCATTCATTTTTCCACTACCTCCTATCAAGGATGGGTATGATGATAAATATAAATTTATATATTATATTTATAACATAATTATATCAATGGAGTAATTATATAATATATATACATTTAAATTCAAATCTATATGAGATAAGATAATGTTTCTCTTGATTATGGCGGACTACATCCTCGTGAAGCAATGTGATTCGTTTTTCCCAAACATGTTTTGTGGAAAGTAATAAGTGTAAATATAATAAATAAATGTGATATAAATGAAATATTTATTATATTAATGAAACGTTTATTATTATATAAATATAACATATCATTTTATTTTTACCTTTTCACTCACTAAAAATGGAAATATCATTTTGGGATGTGTGGACTACCGCCCCATCGAAAAGAAGTGATTCCTTTTTTCACCACCACATAACATGAATGATATATATAAGTATACATGATTAAATAATATGGTATTTATGTCATAATGATAAATTTTCAATGAAAATATACAGCTTAACTTCTTTTCATAATGATCATATAAAAATTGAAACTTTACTCATGTGTATGTATGACAAACCATCTCCATGATCGCAATGTTAGTTAATTTTTCATAACCCTATTTCATGATTTGTTTTCAGGGTATAATTTAAATAAAAATATTATAATTATTTAATTATTATTATTCTATTTATGTTTAAACAATGAACTCTTTGACCATATTCAACCTAACAAAGTCAATTTTGACACCAAACCCAAATATGGTCAAAACATCCAATGTAAACTTAATTGATTATGTAATTGTATAAAACTTGAACTAAGTGAAATAAAATTAAACAGTAAACATTAAAAGGTTTCTCAATAATGTAAATAAATAGAGTAATTTTATTATTCTAGATGATAAACACACTTGTGATGAATTAGACTCAAAGTAAGGGTTTATTACATCTCACTTTTATATCTTTGAGACATATTCAATATTCACCAGTTATTATATTGTGTTGTGTATATAAATAACATGAATATATTTTATGATTATTATAAATTAATTTATTTTTATTTAAATATCTATTTTATGATCCCTCTTTCATGGGGTTAATGTTTTCAATGTTTCCAAAGTGGTAAGTGATTTTTGTCTCAATGTTCCTTTTTTCAGACGTTACTTATCTTATACCGCTATATTTTTTTAAGAGGTGTATATTCTGCCCCTATGACATGTTATATCATGAATATATTTATTTTCATGAAATTATGATTTTTTTTAATGATATTCATTCATGGGTATTATTTTTCAATGTTACAAAAGTTGTAAGGATCTTTTGTAACAATCTCAATGTTTATCAGAATTGTTTATGATTATGATTACAATAATTAGATTTTATGATCCATATCTCAATAAACTCATGAATTTTATTATCCAATGGTTATTAAATATATTTATATGTAATATTTCCATTTTTATTCTTTTTTTGCTTAATTTTTTTAGAAAATATTTGTATGAAAATATGACTTTATTTCCATATATTTTAAGAAATATGTTTTATTTTCAAAAATCATGTTTTTAAAAAATGTTTTAAAATTTTATTCCCAATACCAAAAGGATATTTTCCTCATGAAATTTTTAAAATTATTGTTATGGAAATCCAATATTCTTTTTCAAATATTATTTCTAAATTAAATTATTTTATAAATGTTTGGTGAAATTTTAGTTTTAAAAAGTTTTTTTCAAAATTAAAAGGTTATTTTGATAAAAATATTTTTAAATATCATTTTATGATATTATTATTCATCAATGTAAATCCATTAATTAGTATGTAAATGGGTATATGTCGTATTGATACCTTTCTTAATCCTTCTCTTGGTTGATTATGGTTGTTTCACTAATATTATTATAGAAGTCATTCATTTTCCATGGGTAAATCTTGAACCAAAGAGATTGTTATGGAACCCATTTCTTTTTCCAGGGGTTAATTATGTTTCAAAGATATTTAAATTAAACCCATTTTAGTCCCATGGGTCATTCACATTATAAATTTATTATTATTGTTTCTATGAGTTTTATTATGAAATATCTATGTACTTTATTCTTGTTTTGGTTCTTGGATTCTACTTATATAATGGGGTGTCCAAGATAGCATAGTGTGAGCTCATTATGACATACATGATAGGGTAGCCTAGATAGTATTGAGTGAGTATGATGGGGTAGCTTGAAATCACTGATTGAGCCCCTTATAGCTAAAATTATGGGTGCACCCAGATCGCGATCTAGTGAATTGGGTAACACAACTTGTCTTAAGAGGAAAGAAAGAGGAAGTTACATGAGGGTTTTTCTATGGATTTAACAGGGCTCTAATTATTTCTGACAAGATTTTAACATAAGTTATGAAGACAATTATTCCAAGATACAATCACTTTTTTTATGCTTGTTATGATTTTATAATGTTTCTTATGATAAATATTGATATCACATGGCTCATGATTATTTATTATGGTGACTCTTTCCTTTAAAATATATGATGATCCATGTATTGATGGGTATTATTTATTTTACAATTCTCTAATGCCCTCTAATTATATTTTCATATCATTTTGAACTTCTTATTCTCGTTGATGATATTAAATTTTTATGCTTATGTTTCCCCATACTAATAATTTGAGCTCACACATTTTATTTTTCCTCTTCTAGAGGTTATAATGAATGAAGTTGAATAAATTGTGTCTAGAAGTTATTTTATATGGATGATGATGATCACTTAATGTTAAATAAGAAAATATGGGTTAATATAGAAATTATTATTTGAAAACATGGGTATTATTTATGTAGGAGTCTATGAAAATTAGATAATAATCTAAACATAAAACTTCCTCATTAATGTAAGTTATCCAATTTTTACTTTTTATGTTTTATGGTTTAGATGGAAAAATGGGTCACAATTATTGACATCAGGGATATAAAAGTAAATTTTAGGATTTCAGATATAAAATTGGGAGTGTGGGTTATAGTATATTATATAACTAATGTGTTAGAATGGGTAGTTAATATATAAATTGATCTTTTATCTCCCTCATCTATTATTTAAAAATTTTGGATCCACATTCCTTGAGAGTGGCTTTCTCATTAATGATTGTTTTTTGTATTTTAAAAAATTGCATCCATTTTAACTTATAAATTATTGTCTCTTATCCTCAATTACCCTCTCATTACAAACCCTTAGTTCATATCAATATCATACCAACCCTATCCTCAACATGAAAAGCCACAAAAAAGAGGATTTTTATTCTCAAAAGTCCACCACTCAAGGAATTATCCCCCATTACAATGGAGATCATCCAAGAAGTAATGTATATGTTCCAATCCAATATTTCTCATTTCAATTTCATTTTGTGCACTCCTTCTTCTTAAGATTACACTAAAATAGAATAAAATGATAACATCAGTATCTTTAGTACGCTTATTTTTTATTATAGTTATGGTACAAGAAATATCTGCAAATCCCTTTTCCTTTAATAAAAAAATGTGAGTCATGAATATGTGTGGACTACCGCCTCCATGAATAACATATTCATTTTCCTCCACCACCTATCATATATTATTTTCAAACATAAATTGACATATAATTATGATGTCTTTAACATATTTAAGTGTAATTGACCCTATATTCATCTCTGAACCCTTTAAAAATCCATATGAATTATCTTGTAATTAATTTTGGATTTGGGGCTGGGTTTTATGACTTGAAGGACCCTGATATCAATGTAATATAATTATTACATAATTTATATCATGAAAATGTAAAATTTAGAAATAAATGTAATTAAAATTGATCAAAACCTCATATTAAAAATATGAGAGAATGTTTGAATTTGGAAAATGGTGTTTCCCTTGAAATGAAATATGTTTTGTTGACAACAAACATTGTGTTGTAGTGCATTCATTGGTGAGTGCATTAAATAAATTAAATAATTTATTAATTTCTAAATAACCAATATCCCCTTTATAATTATGTTATTATGGATAATCCCCAGGGATAGTCACATAACCATTGGACATTAGATTGTTAGAGTATTGAGCCATTTTCTTCATTGGACGATGATATAAGGATCATGGATTGATTTCAACCAATTGAGGAAATTTGTTGGAAAATGAAGAACATAGAGGAAACGTCAAGGACATCTTTAGAAAATGTTTTTATCACTAAATATTGATCCCTTCTCATGGTAGGGCTTGTTATTTTATGTAATCAAGCACTATTTTATGATTTTTATACTAGATTTAATTAATCTACTATTAAATTCGCATTTTACATCCCTGAATTGTTAATACATTAATATTTTGTTCATTATGCATGTTTTATTTCACTAAATTTTTTTCTAATATTATAATCATTTGATGTGTCATAATAGAAAATGAAAATATAACATTTTTATTATGCCTCCCCTTCCTCCATTATCTGCATTCATTATCCTTAGATTAATGGGTCAATGATTCAACATTTTGGGATATGATAAAGTATTATTAAACCTATAGAAATGTGATTGTTATGGGACTGATATTGGGATCAGTGGATTGTGAGTGGATCAATGTGTAATAATTGATAATAATTTTTTTTCTAATGATTGGAACCATATTAAGTGATGGGGGGTGCCAAATTTCTTTAATGTGTGACGAAAATCCCAATTTCAAACCACTGAAGACCATGGATAAATGATTAATGTTTATACCCACTAATACTAGTGGTTTAGATGAGACATATAGTTATATTTATGATATAATTGGTTTATATAATGATAAATAAGGGAGAAATCTCATCTTTTTTAAAATTTTGGTAGACATGACATGTACTTCAGAAAAACACACTTCATGTATTATAGGCCTCAAAGAGGAAAGGGTTTGATCCTGACTCAAATATTTGACACTATGTGGAGTGAAAACACACCATGTGTAGTGACCAAACACCATGTGGAGTGATAACACACTATGTTACATTGTCTTTTTATCCAAAAAAAAATACATTGTAAGTACACACATAGGTTATTAATGTGGCACACAGAACATGAATCATAGCCACACACCATGTACCTTACTCTTATAGTGAAACCATGTATCTTTAAGCGAATTCCAAGGGAAATTTGTGGTCCCACAAACAATGTCACCCTTATGAAATGTTGTGTTCCTTTCCTTTTTACACACCATGTCCGGTGGTGGAACATGGCCAATATTAGGCATAGAGTACACCATAAGTACCTCCTCATTACACTTCTTATAGTATTCCAATGTATTTAACCTCACATATCTCTTTATTAGGAAATTATATTTGGACCCATGAGTAGTCCATTATGTGTAGTATTCCACATACGATGTGATAATGGCCTTTGTTTTGAAATCAATGATACAATGTGATGTGGAATGAGTTTTTTCTCCTTGCAAATCTAATATATGAGGTCAAGTCTTGATCATTATCTCTAGATATACATTGGGGTTATCATACCCCCCTTGACTACATTCATGGTTCTGGTGTGGGTTACCCATTTCTTGGTATATGTATGATGTAACCCCTCCATAAACACCTTAGATAATGGGTATCCTATATACGGAGTGCTCTTCCCTCATCTTTGAGCACTAGGTAGGGTGTGGGTAACCCGAATTTTTGGGTTCAACTCCCCCACACAGTGATGTTCCATCACCATGGTGTGGGTCTTCCATGGATCGAGTGAGGATTACATTGGGGTACTAGCAGCATGAAAGAACATATATATAGATTTGTGGGTAGACATGGCTTTGAAATAGGCAATGAAGATGGAGATAGCTTATCTATATTCACCTATGTTTCATTGAAAAGATATACCTATTGAGTTATATTATCCCTTATGTTACATCAGTAGAGTTGAACAATGCTTTTATTATTTCTTTATGTTGTTTGAGGCATCTATTGGGTATATATATACTCACTCCCGCATGGACTTTTCCTATACATGTTTGGTCTTATGAATATTGGGGGATGATTTCCAATGGATTTGGTGGACCCTATATTGATCGAGGATAGTAGTTCCTAGTGGGTGTGACAACATTTGGTGGTTGGTCAGTAGAGATCATTTGTGTGTTTTTAATTAGAGAACAGTTTCACTAAGACACATGAGGGGTGAATTGAGTTCATTTAAAATTTCATTGCATTATACCCACCTTAATTAATGTTTTTTAGAATTATGATAACCAATCGGAAAAAACAATGACGAAATAAAATTATCAAAAAAATATTTATAGTAAATTTGGGAACAAAAATCCACTAGTACACTAACCGACACTCAAATCAAAATAGCATGGTGGTTTCACAAGACCTGTCTTTTTTCTAGGGATTTTTATCCCTTTTCTAGGGAACTTTATGAATGATTTCATGTAATAGACACATGGTAAAATACAAATAACATTTAACAAGGCACCAGACATTAAGATTATTTTTCTAGGAACCCTTACAAAATAAGATTAAAAAATAGGCAGTTTATAATTTATTCTCACTGTTATAAGAGACAACTTACCTGAAGAAAGAAACCTCCAAATTATAATATTAAGAAGAAAAATTGATTTAGGAGAGTATTTTTAAAACACATCCAATATAAACTTGATCACATTCTTTATGACATAATAATTTTCTTCTTTTTGAATAATACAAAGCAGTTCAATATATTTGAATTAGAGTACAAGAGAGTATATGGTTTAGGTATTCCGTTCTTATTTATTATCTTCAATATACATGCATGAAAAATAATTAAAAAATCCACTTTTAACTACATAGATCAAAATATATAAAATCCAGGTTGATTTTTAAATTTTACTTATCCATTTTATAGAATTACAACAGCAACAATGTCATCAATAAAATTAATATTTTACTTTATTATGATCACAATACTTGAAAATTTTAATAATCATTTTGACAACATGGTGGTAATCCACCATTTAAATAATGAATGGAATTTTAAATTCTAAGTCATGTACTTCAATGGTAATAAATATGTTGGCTTCAAATTGAACTAGTATATTGGAATTCACCACAAAGCTAACTTTTTAAAATTTGAATTCACATAGCTAATTTTTTCATGTATCTAAAATTCATTAGGTGGAAGAATTGAACCATGTAGCTAAACTTCATTTAGAAAATTTTTATAGGAATATTTCTCACAGAAGTTATTGCATCAATGTAGCCAAATTAACATTCAATTTTGAACCACATATTGGATTTCACTAGGAATCAAAATCACATAGTTAATTACTCCCCATAACCGATGTATGTAGTCATTTGATTAATGTAGGAATTTCAAGGACATATGTGATTTACACATAGCCAATTCTATAACATAGAATGTCCAGGTAGGAGATTTCTTCACATATTCAATCCACATCACCAAATCCTTGATGTAGTCAAAATAACCACATAATTGATTCCCTAACATAGCCAAATTTCCATACTTAGAAAAATGTTATTATATTTTTAGATTATGAAGATTATAATAGCTGAATGATTTAGATAATGATAACATAAGTTGAAAACACATAAAATAAAAAACCACCAGTAAAATATTAGGGGTATTTCAGATCATCAAAACATAATGTACATAATATATACTATAACAACATTAGTAGTCTAACAACATCTCAAAAGTTTTATCAAAAAACCTATAATACATTGAACATATTAGTTTTGTATGATTTGAAAAATTGGGATAAAAAACTATAGGATATTTGATACTTATAAAAATTATAAAATTTAATATTGATCTCTCTTACCCTCTTAATTTGAATTCTATTTTAGGTGAGTTTACCCCCCAAAATTTGAAAACTTATTCTCTTTAAGAATCTCGTACCCCTTTTGTGTCATTAAAAAGGATAGGAATGGAGTAGAAAAAAAAATAATATAGCCTTGTGAAATTATGAATAGATTAATTACTTTAAATTCTGAATTAATATAGACTAAAATTTAGTAAAAACATCAAATACAATATTGATAGAAAAAATTAGGATATAAAACATTTAATGAAAAAAATCACTATGAAAAACATAATAAATGAACACAAATATTACATGAAACAAATTTCTATGAAAAACATGAAAAATAAATAAATACACTAAATAAAAATAATATCTAAGAAAAACATAACAAATAAATAAAGACACTAAATAAAAAATATTGATATGAAAAACAAAAAAAATATGAATAAAAAGAATTGAATTAATTTATAATACGATTAAAAAACATATTTAATAATCATCTACAAAAACACATACAATGACCATTTATATTCACCATGTTTATGGATTTGGTCAAACATGTATATAGGTATGTTTGAAGAAACAGTCAAGGTTGGTGAGGTTTGAGAGGTATAAGGATTTTCCATTTTTGAAGGTGGAACAATTTTTCCCAATTTAAAAAATAGGATTGTATTCACTACCAAAAGTTAAAATTTAATGTGACCTCTAAATAGGTGTGGTAAGAAGTCCATATATGTTCCGAGTAGCAATGAAAAAATTATGTGTATCAGTAGGAACAAAATCCCCTTTTACTTGAAAGTATGAAGATGTATCCCCTAGAGAGGTTATTCTATAGGCATTTCAATACCCACTATAGATTACTTTATACTATAAATGTGGGAAGTATAAATACAATAGTTTACCATTTTACTAGTAGATCTAAAAATATCAAGAGTAGATGGTCTAAGATTTCTTCTACCTCAAATTTAATATGATGCATCTACAAAACAATTCAATCCCTTTTAGGATATTTAAGTGGAAGAACTCATTAATTTCCATAGGTGTTTTTATGCATCTGATAAAATATTTATAAACCATTTTTTACAATACTCTTATTGGATTTATGTCAGCCTAAACTAAATCATTTAGGATTCTCATACACTAGGGATAACATTGAAGTGTGCAGAACAACTGAGCAATCTAAAGTCAATTTTTATATGTTTTTACTAGAAAAACATTTCACACTAATCATATAACCATTCACTAATAAGAACATATTTTTTATACTAGCTATCTAATTTGAAAAAAATTAAATTTGATCTGGAAGGGAACTGGATGGTGGTTGCAGAACTGGATAATTAGTAAGAGAATCAAAAATAAGATCTAGTGACATTGAATCTAGTTTAGAAATAGAAAATCCCAATTTCATATAATTAAAGCAACTGAAATATGAATGGGTCCACGAAGTTTGTATTCAACCATTTACTTTCTATTATAACTATACAAATCTGGAGGTGTTGTTTCTAATTCAAAACCATATTCATCTTTAGATGAATAAAAACCATCGATGGCACTGAGGGTCTTTCTAAACCAGTTTCCAAAAAACATATTATTCTCATTGATTGGTCTAATAGAGTTAGGGATCATATAATTTATAATTTTACAGACCTATAAATTTACATTCAACTTACCATAAAATTATTCTTTATGTTATCCCATTGGGTCATTCAAAGACACATCTATTCAAACACCATGTTTTCTAGCTTCTTTTATAGTGTCTTGAAACTCACCCACAACATCCTTCAATAATTCATACATTAGAAATGGTTTGAGAATATCACATTTTAAATATATAATTTGACATGATAACAAATTCATGTTTTTAAGGAATCTAGTCAACTCCACTCTTATAATGAAGAACCACTAAAGATTCTGAGATGGCAGATGCAGATGGATATAAGTTCTTAATAAACTCACACTAGCTTATAACTTCACTTCATAAAGTGTAAAATATTCACTTTATTTGTATGATAATGGATATAAAATAATCAATAACATCTTGATACATATCATATTTCACCATTTGGAAATTATGAATCACGCCCCTTTATAATGAATCTAACTGTCCAAGTTCATTGAAAACTTACATGGAAGAAGATACATCTTTCAAGACACACACAAGGGATTTTATCTCTTCAATATATTTTGTATTTAATTTATAATAAAAATGAATCATAGAAGGATATGTATTAATTCTTTTTAATCAATTTTGATTGAGCATCCTCCATTCCATCTAACTTATCGGAATCTTCTTTGTAAATAAATATTTATATTAGCTATTTAATCTCATATTTTAAAGAATACAACTCATTATTCATGCCAATATAATATTATCTTAAATTATCAAACTCATACAACATCCTAAATGAAAAATTATTTATTTATAAATATCTTATGTCTTTCAAACTAAAGGAGAATCTACATGCATGTGAGAAGAAGGTGATGGAATATGTGGTGTATGAGAATGATTAATAGAATCTATTCCTACATCTTCACCTCTATATTTACTAATAGGTGATATAAAAATATTTGATTCAATAAACTAATGTTAAACCATATCTTCATATATTTATTTAGAATCTAACACATTAGGCATGGTTTTAAAATCCATTTTTTTGAAATAATGGTGGTTGTCTTCACACCTGACTCAACATACTGAATATAAATATGATCTTCAACAATTTCATCTAAATAGCCTTCAAATAGCTCTTCCTAAGTAGGATTTTTTTAGAGACTCTTTTATCCCTTATAATACATTTCAATAAATTAATGAATATTTTCAGATCTATGGTCGAGTCGGTGTAATATTCTAAGTCCTAGTGGGAAGATAATTTTTATTATCAAAAAAATATTAATTATGTTAATACAACAAATGTCACGAACCAGGCTGGGTCGTCATCCGACCCGGTGCCTGATCCAGTCCGCGACATGACCCGAAGTGTGTTCTTGATCCCCATGGGTTGGCACAAGTGCCTGGGTATCAAAAATAAAACTTGGGAATGATTTACCTGAATAAATATATATAAAACAAACAAACTGAATATATTGAAACTAAAAATAGACAACCAAACATGCCCTTACCAAGTTCAAACTTAAATTTAAAAACTTGAAATAAAAACCCAAAAGAAAATACATCAAGAAAAAAAACAAAACTACACACAAACCTCCGTGCGACATGAGGAGTCACATCCCCAAGCCGTCACTGCCAACCTGCGTGGTGAAATCAATGCAACTCGAACCCTCATCGCTAATCCTGATGCCTCGAATTGGAAAGAAAAAGAAACACAATCTACATAAACCCAAAGGTGTATGTAGGCACTACAAGAAAACCGCCTCTTACCAGCGGTTTTTTTTCATATAGTGGCGGTTTAAACTGCCGCTATATGGTTTGGCGGCGGTTTACAGAAACCGCCGCTAAACTGGGCGTCGACAATCTATTGGTTGCGGTTTTATTCATTTCATGGCGGTCAAAGAAAAGTGTCGTTGTACCTCATTTCACGGCGGTTTTTGGTAAATTTAGTGGCGGTTTTACGGGCTATTTAATTAGCGGCGACTATAATCGTCGTGAAATTCAGGGATCTCATGCGCCTGCTTAGCGGCGGTTAAAACCGCCGCTAATTTAGGCGTGATTTAGCGGTGGTTTTAACTGCCACTAAGTTTATTTCTGAATACATTAAGCAGTGGTTTAAACCACTGCTAAATTTATAAGTGGTAAAACATTAGCGGCGGTTAAAACTGCCGTGAAATGATGACCCGAAAAAAAATAGCATTTCTACTTATACTGCACCACTGCCCTGGAAAACAAACCAAACAAGAAACCATTTATAAATAATAAAACATTCATGGTTTTATTCACAACCAACACAAGTACTAAAAAAAATTCATGGTTTTAATCACACCCAACACAACTATCAAAGAAGAGAAGGTTTGGTGTTACACCCAACATATATACATGAAGATAACAATGGTTAACATTACACCCAACCCATATAATAAATAATAACAATAGTTGGAATTACATTAAACCCATATAACTAACAAGAACACTAGTTTTAATTGCACCCAACCCATATAACAAGTCATATTAATATTTGTAATTATGCTCAATCTATGTAAAAACCAAGATAAATTGTCAGAATCATGTATAACCTACATAACCACAAAAATTTGGTTGGAATCACACCCAACCCATATACCAATAAGAATGATAGTTGGCATCTTATACAACTTATTATAAAGTGTTCAGCATGGTTAAAAATAGCCAACCTATATAGCATGCCAAAGAAATGGTTGGCATTATGCCAAACCTAATTAACAATATAGAAACATCATTGGAATGAAACCCAACTAAAGGACCAAGTAATAAAAAGAATTTAATTTCACCCAACCAAAAATATACATCATTTTACTCAAGTCACTGTTACTTGGATAAGATCTCCACTATCAATTATGTTGTATATAATTCACCATCATTGAGGAATTTCTTTAAATAACTTTTAAGATACTATCATTTCACATTAATATATACCCCTCTTGGTTATCATTCCAAGTTCCACCACCAATTTCAATTTAATTCATGGATGTACATGATTAATAATTATAAACCAGAGGACCTTACACAGCCCTAACAAACATTTCCTGAATCTAATCTATGATGAATTCTAATTTTGTTCCATCCTGATCCATTGTTACCTTCCCTTCTACACTTGTGCATCAAACAAAACATACAACATATATATAATGAGGAGAAATTTTATGCACCACCTACGCAATATTCATAAACACCCTTTCATTTAATGTTGATGAAAAAGTTGATCCAATTCAATAAGAATACCTAAAGCATACAAAATACCAAAAATTATGGATTTAGAATGAATCACAAGATAACATCAAATGAAACAAGGGATTGGGGGTCACATGTATTTATACTTATAGTTTAGAGATGATCAAAATTGAAAATATTTGATTCCATAGAGGATTAAAGTGTATGGATCAAAATGTGCCAAAGAAGAGAGGGGAGGGATCACTACTAGTCATTTGTCCTATAAGGAGGAGGAATGGCGATTAAATGGGTTGATGTTCAGTTAGAATAAGAACCTTTAAAACATCATTGTTATAAAAAACTTTGTATCGATGACTGACATTATGGTTCCATGAAATAAGGTCTCTCCAGTCTACCACATAAGAAGACATTTGAGAAATAGAGGACATATTTAAAGAGAATAGAGAATATATTAGAAGATATGTAACCATTAAGAGAGAATCAGTTGTGCTAATCAAACAAAATAAGTGCATAACATGGAAAACATTACGTGGACCACATGATCCATTCTAGGTCAGGAAAATCACATAACCCATAAAACAACTTTTTATCACATGATTTTTCTTAATACATATAATCATGTTACCATGTGAAGGTCACATAAATCACATAAAGATTAGTAGATCATGAAAAAATCCTCAAGAGACAACCGACTCACATAAGATAGACTAATGGCCTAGGGTGTGCATCAAAGTTCAAATAAATTACCATTGATTAGTTCATGGATTGATTAAGTGAGATATTTAGACAAGGTGATCACACAAAGAGGTCAAGTGACATGATCACATGATTAGGTCTCTTGTATGGTTCTTGTGATGAGGTCATGCAAAGTTGTCTTGTAAAACAATCGCACGAGAGAGGAGGTTTTGAAAGCTATGGAGCTTCATGTCACCGGTCAATTGACCAGCCTCTCACCCCCTATTTATAGGGAACCTCAAGGAATATGAATGGACTTATAGAAGACCAAAATATGTTTTGAATTCCAACTAGAGAGAGCATAAGAGACTCATAAAGTCATTTCCTACCTCATAACTGAGTCCTTGTTCCTTCGAACATCACTTGTGTGGGGGGGGCATTTTTTGACGCTAGCCAAATGAGCATTGTATATTTTAGGAACAAGGAAATACCCAAAGCATAGGTATTAATATATACCCAAAGGAAAGAAAATTATATCATGTATACATATAGATTAATCACCTAGGTCACAAGGACCATGTGAACTTCAATGAGGCTCAGGATCACATGACCCTAGGAACATCATGCAAAGGGGTTATGCAATTCATGTGATATGTTCCTGATCATGTGAAGCCCCATAAAATAGTCCAATTAATCATGTAAAACCCCTCTGATTATTATTTTTTATCATATGAAATTTCATCTAACAATCTCCCAATATGTTCATAAAATAAAATTTAGAAAAGAGGGAACCTTCATGGGAAGGGAGTTGCATTGGTTTTCATGTGATGTGGTTATGTGCCTCGTAAAAACTATTAATGATCATTAAAATCACATCAGAAAACCATCTTGATCTAGTGATATCCATTCAACATGGCTGTTTGGACATGCAACACCATAATGAGTCCAATTCCCAATGCTGAATTTACAACAGAAACATCAAAGATCCTATTACCATAGATCATCTAACCAATGAAACAAACACATCATTCTCTTTACCACCTTAGGTTATTGTGATCATTCAAGGTTATCCACTGAAGCTCCTCCAAGACCATTGGTTTTTTAAAGGTTCCATATACCACACATGTTATATATACAAATCAACCTTCCCCATATTTGTTCAACACATCAACAATACTACTCATGGTCCAATGATGCATCGTCACCCTCTCCACCTCCATCTCCTGTTGTCACCTGTAAGAACATTATATTGAAAATTAAATATTGTTGCATATTTATAATTAAACTTTAAACCAATAAAAGTTTGCAAACTAAATGATTTTTATTTTTTGTGATTTACCTGCTCACCATCACTCGGTGCACTACCACTGGGGGCATATCTGCTCATCTGCTGATATAAATCAGTCAACGCTTTCTGCATAGCAGATATCTGAGCCCCTTCATCATCAACTGTGGCTCGTAGTGAAGAAATCTCCCTTTGAGCATCTTCAGGTATGGGCTGACTATAACCAGGAGTAGATGCGGCTGGAATCCCTGATGTCCTGCTAAAGGCCTCAGATGGTACGGGTCCCAAACCCATCCCGCACACTCTACCAGGATGCTCCTTTACAAGGACTTGAGAAACCGGGTCATCCTGGGAGACTGAGTAGGACTTCCCAGGATTAGTATCCCATAGTTCTTTAATTTTTACATATAAATCAAATATCAATACATATTAACACAGTAAAAACTGATAATAAGTTATTATAATAAAAATTTGACTTCATACCCCAACTTCTTTGGTAGGCTCATTAACAAAAGATCCATCTGATTTTCTGTGAACATCCAACCACAGTTCAGTCCGGGAGGCTTCATGCCCTAAAATCTGTGACTGCATTAAGCAAAGATAAATAAAAAATTCAATATATTAAATATATAATATTGTATTATAAATATTTAAACTATTTAAAATATTACCAATGACATTCGGCTTCTAGAAAATATTTATGAGCCCGCCGTGTGAGGGATGACTTGCTTCACCCTGTTTGATGCATTCTGTCGTGAGAGATCATGAAATAAATAAAATGAAATTTAACAGTAATGTATCAAATGTCATTTCCTATTCATAACCATGTATTAATGTAAAATGAGGATAAAATAATAATATATATTTCAATACCATCTGCTTCTCATCACGATGCCTGTCAACATAAACTTTCCACTGCTCTTTCGGTACCCCACTGGGTAGCTTGTCATACATTTCCTCCAAGGTCAACGAAGTATCGTTGACATCACACCACAATCTCTATTTGAAATCCTTCCATTTTTTACCAAGATTTTTCAAAGTCCACTTCCGAGCTATCACATCAGCAACTGTGAAGTGGAAGAACATCTGTATACAAAAATTCATTTTGAACATATTAGTAACATGACATTCAATTAAACCATAATGTAATAAAATTACCTTTATTTGAGAATCGAAAACTTAATTTTTCTAGTTTGGAGACATATGTCTCCAATCATCATATGAAATGGGAAGGGAAATGGGCTCCGCTGCCAACTGACCTATAATCTGGCCAAGTAACCCCGCGAAATCATCCGTAGGCACTCCATAAGAATCAAATGGAATGACTATTTTTTCACCATTAAGGTTCCAAACATCTGATCTTTTTAAGTGTTTCTCTACGGTTTCATTTTTTTTTATCTTCAATGAGCAAACAATTAATATAAACAAAATGCAATAAATTTATTTAATTAAAATTTATACCTATGATTGTGACCCTCTAGTATGTCTGGGATGAACTGAAAGGGTTCTGTCACTGCCAAACTGATGAGGCACCTGTAGGGGGAGTCGACGACTCATCCTCTAATGGGAGGACCTCTGATGGTGTGAGTGATGGTGCAGGGGGATATGGTGTGGGGGTGTAGGCAGCTGGTGACTCAGATGTCGTGGGGAGTGACCCAGATGGATCGGCATCCGTCGCAGAACTAGATGAAATGGTATACCACTTCCTCCTCGGCAATCCTGTCATTTAATCAAATAAAATTAAGTTCAGAATATATATTTCAAAAAATTATGCAGAAAAAAAAATTAAAAATGATAATAGATTCCTAGTACTAACAAACAAAATATATATAACAATGATAATGAATGACTGCAGAAATGAAACAGGTGGTTACTACATTAATGAATAATTGTACATACAATAATTTTCCACTTCAATCATGTCGGTTTCTTTCTCCATTGCTTCATCCACTTCATTCATCCTTGCAAGACTAATATTTTCAATATCATCATGGACAAATAATTCTGCTTCTTGTTGTTGATGACATTCAATTTCAGAGTTCAAATCTTCCACTTCATCACTCATATCATACAAATATCTTTGTATTACATGAGTAACTACACTCCACCCTTCATCCACAACATCATTCAAATAATATACCATTTTTTCTTGTGATGCAAAGATATATGGATCATGCATTTCATGATCACCAACATCCATCAAGCAAGAGAAGTTCACAGAAGTAAATTTCAATGAATCTCTTTTAACACCTCTGATAATATCGACCCATTTTAATTTGAATAAAACAACAGAAAAATGACCATGGTAGTTTAATTCAATAATATAATGCAGCTTTCCATAGTATCCCACTTCAGCAAATATAAATATACCACTATTCTGTGTTTTCAAACCCACTTCTCGATCGACTTTACGAAATCTAAAGCCATTCACATTATAAGCTTCAATCTTTCTAACGTGCTTTATAGGACCTCTAGCAAGAAACTTCAAATCATATGACAAGTCTTCTCGAGTATCAGTATTCATGGTCTGAAAATAGAAATATAATTTAATATATTTACAAATTGTATGTGTCAAACTAATATTCATATTTATTGCAATATTTATGAACTTACACGTCGTGCAAACCATTCTACAAGCTCTTTATTCACAACTTTCATTATATCTTTCTCATTTCGTGTTTGGCCTCTCATTCTTCTCTTTGTTTGTATCATCAAATCTTCAATAAATGGATCTGCAGCACATATCTATGTGCCTGTAATAATTCCAATTCTGTTAGTGTCACATTTGAGGTCCTCCCAGCTGATCGGCCAATAACAGGAAATATTTTTGATTTCTGATGCATTTGAGATTGAGTTGATGTGTCATCAACATGTCCAACTCGATTAAATCTTGTCTCAATATCATCTAAATACCTAGAACAAAAGGTAAGACATTCCTCAGCCAAATAGCCTTCAACAATAGAGCCTTCTGGTTGAGCTTTATTTCTCACGTATGATTTCAAATGCCCAAGATATTTGTGAAATAAAATAATAATATTATGCATTTATGTAAATGTCAAAAATTGTTTACTTAACTGGAAAACATATAAAGAAAATACCTCTCAATTGGATACATCCATCGATAATGAACGGGGCCTCCTAATTTAGCTTCTTCAACCAAATTCATAGTTAAATGCATCATGATAGTAAAAAACGATGGAGGATAGATCATCTCCATTGCACAAAGAGTCAATAAAAACCTATCCTGGAGGTTGTCAAGCTGAAATGGATGTACAACCTTCTCACATAATTGCCTGAAAGATGTGCAGAATTGGAGTACAACAGCAGTAACTTTTTCAGGTAATAATGTATGCAATGCCAATGGTAGTAACTTCTGTAACAAAATATGTGAATTGTGAATTTTCAATCCATGTAACTTACGATTCTTCAAGTCAACACACCTCGAGATTTTACATGAATACCCATCAGATACCGTCACATTCTTTAAAATTCTATGGAACGTATCTTTATCCCTATTTTTCATTGCGAAAATGGTCGGAGCATACTTTTCATTCTCATCTGGCCAGAGATCGCGTTTTATGTTCATTACTTGTAAGTCTTTGTGAGCATTAAGATGATCCTTCGACTTTCCATGCTCATTAAGTAATGTGAAAATAAAATTATCACAGTAATTCTTCTCAATATACATCACATCAAGATTTTGGTGCAACAAATTAAATTCCCAATACGAAAGTTTGAAGAATACACATTTTTTCTTCCATTTTTGCGTTCTGATTTCACTTGACGATGCACTTCGGACCCGTTTTCCATTATCATTCAAATGATGAACCTTCCCAAATTATATTTCAACATTTTCATGTTGTTTTAATAATTCAGAACTGGTTAAAAACTTTGGAGGTAATCTATGATCAATGAAACCATTAAATTTTGATTTGTTCAGCCGAAATCTTTGATATGCATCGAGAAATCTTCGATGGCATTAGAAGTACCATTTTCTACTGTGAGGTAGCCATTTGGGCTCAAAATCAAAGTTACAAACGGGACAAGCCAAACCCGTATACGTGTTCCAACCAGATAAATTCCCAAGCCCAGGAAAGTCACTAATGGTCCACAGTAAAGCAGCATGCATTTTGAACATTGTTTTAGAAGAAACATCAAATGTCTCTACACCGTTACTCCATAACTCCTGCAATTCTTCAATCAAAGGCTGCAAGTATGCATCAATATCATTTCTCGGCATTTTTCTTCCAGTAATAATCATTGAAATGATAAAAGATGATTGTTTCATACACATCCATGGAGGCAGAATATAAGGGATCAAAACAACTGGAAAAATGCTATAACTTGTACTCAAAGTCTCAAATGGGTTGAATCCATCGGCAGCAAATCCCAATCGAACATTCCTAGGATCAGCTGAGAAATCTGGATGTAATGAATCAAATGTCTTCCATGATTGGGAATCTCGTGGATGTCTCATTAACCCATCATTGTTATTATCTACAGAATGACACTTCATGTGTTCGGTGGTTTTCGATGACATGAATAATCTTTGCAATCGAGGCTTCAAAGGAAAGTAACAAAAAAACTTTGTAGGTGTGCTCCTTTTCTTCTTCTTCTCTATGAAATTATGTTCATTTAGACATCCAACATCACCCTTTGCCTGCCATCTAGAAGAAGAACATTTCTTTCAATTCTGTCTACTTGAATCCTCTCCCCAATAAAGCATACAATCATTGGGACACACATGTATTTTTGTATAATTCAGACCAAGCTTGTTAACAACTTTTTTCATATCATAAAAAGATTCTGGGATTTTTTGCGTTAGGAAATGCATCACATATCAATTCGAATATCATGGACATTACCTTATATGTAATTCCACATAGACATTTAATGTGATACAACTTCAGTAGAAATGAAAGTTTTGAATATTTCAAACACCCACAATAAAACTCTTGATTTCCATCATCAACTAAGTCATGAAATGCATGTTCCTCAGTGAGTTTTTCTCATACATTTGGCTCCACAGAATCAAGAGGAGGATCCAATGATATGTGACAATCTTGATCTGCCTGGGTTACAGTCTCAATAACATCACTTATCACGTTGCAATTTGTAGCACCCTCTTCTGGTTGTTCTAATATGTTTTGATGCTGATAGTGGTGCCTTGCAGTGCCTAATGCATCATTTATTAGGTTTTGCATTTCATTTTCCATTTTCGACGAACTTGGGACCTCATTCTGCGGATTAACATCAGTGCTCAATCTTTCTGTAACGTTCGATTCTCCATGCCAAATCCAACACAAATATTGATCAGGGAATTGCTTCAGTATTAAATGTTCATAAACCTCA
Source organism: Viscum album (assembly GCA_963277665.1). NCBI lineage: Eukaryota > Viridiplantae > Streptophyta > Magnoliopsida > Santalales > Viscaceae > Viscum > Viscum album. The sequence continues at coordinate 1,096,349,979 of OY728145.1, read as the reverse complement.
TCTATCTTTAACCATGTTCTAAATTTACATTTAAAACATGGAAATTTTATTCTCCCTTCAATAGATCGATTAGAAATCGCAAAATCTAAAAACTCATTCAATCCCTTAACATACTGAGGTGTGTTCCTCGGTAATGTGATCCAACTTTTATCCATGTATATCACAATGTGCCTACACAAAATATACGATAGTGTAAGATTGCAGAATCATAATATAATAAAGATGACCCATTGATCATAAAGTTTGAATAATATAATAATGATGATTCATTGATCACATTTACCACTTACTTAGCATGCCAAGACAAACCAAACAAGTCTGGTCCCTAGGAGACGGCGTGAACACCTCATTGATGAGCAGTAAGAATATCAGGTTACACAATTATCATAACACTGTCAATCACACATTTATGTTGCCTCAAACAATTTCTATCCCCACTACATTAATGAGATACATTGGTCCACTCAGATTACTTCCACACCCTAAGAAAAAATACTACAACTTTCCTGAACATCTCATATACTCACGTGCTTGGTCATCTCAATTAAATGTTTTATTTTATTTTCCATATCTAGAAATGGGATACCAGTCAGTATTTATAACATCCTTCCAAAATCACTAATATAGAATAACAATGCATGGGTTCCCAATTCTAGAGTTTCCCCTCATTGGGTTATGTTTAATAATCATTACCTTCACTTATCAATATTATAGATCAATAAAAATAATATGGAATATTTTTTTACCATATTTAGTTTCATAATTTGAACAATGTTGTTGATATTTGTTTATAAGCCAATGAATATTCTTCTCACTAGATCCAACACAGTGATAACACATTATGATAATTCCCCCACTTAATTTCAATGTTTTTTCATCTATTAACCATTTATTTAGTCGTGATTACCTATTCTTAAAAGATGGACAAGGATTATTTAATTCATTAAAAAGATGAGTTTTATTTTTTTGGTCATTATCAACATTACTATAAATTATTATCTTTTCATTACATATAATCAAGTACCTTTTATTTATATAATAATCATATGGTTGAAGTGATCTTTTATTTTGAGTGATGATACATTTTTTAAAACAATTAAATGGTTCTGTCCCATTTATCCTCATAAACCAAAGAAAAATATTCATATATCTATTATCCATATATATTACATGGTTGTACCTTCCATGAGTTCCTCATGAGGGTGTCATTGAGTTGGAGACAGAGAAAACGAGTCGTTGATGAAGGAGCAGTGAACTCATATTTTTTCATGGATTACATCTTTTACATGACTTATTGAGGAAAAAAATTATTTATAGTGGGGATTTTGTAAGATCCTATTACTGATCTATGAGGTATTTTTTTATCCTCTTCATGGTTTTCCTTTTTTCCATTGTCTGTAAAGGACTTGGAAGGAATTGGTAAGATACCTAAAATGGTGAAGTCAGATATTTGTTGTACTTTCATCTTTAACCAGCTTTTTCTACATGATTCAAAATTCTTTCACACTGTATAACTAGGTTACACACCGTGTAACTATTACTAGATACAAGTCATGAAAGGGTATTCGTGCTGTGAAAGTTTACACCTCGGGAAGAGTGGTTTCACATTGTAAATTTTAAAATAATGGATTTTTAATTCGAGGTGAAGTATTTTTCAACATAAAAGAACACCATGGATTTCACAGAAGGTAATAGTATTACACATCATCAAACGACCCTCGTGTAGTTTTTAAAATAGGCGAGTGGCTATTTTGGATTCATTTCTTTTCTCCATGCCCTTGGATCCCTACCTAGAGATCTTCTCGGGTTATTTTGGGAGACTATGCTCCATCTAGATTGATCCATTCAACATTGGATCTTTTATTATAGTCGTGGCGCATCTCTCTGGGTAAGAAATATTTCTGATTCTTTGTTTCTCTTGATAATGGTGGCACCCTAGAGTAACATTATCAGATCTGGTGGCCTAAGATTTTGAATCTTTGTGTATTCTTCTAGATTCTTTGGGAGATCTCATTATGGAGGCCATTCCTTGGTTAGTTGTGGTGCGGCGGATGTCTGTTCTTGAGGTATTTGGTGTTTTCCCTTTCCACTAACCCCTTCTTTTCTAATTTATATCAATATTAATGTTTTTATTATATTCTAGGGCCTTCGTTTTCATTATTGGGTTTTCATTGTTGGTGGATCCCATTACGAGAATGTTTGACTTGAGCTTTGAGGTAGGTGGTTCCATCTCTAGCCTATGATAATTATCCTAATTTCTCTTAATTTATAAGTTGATTTATCAAATTGGAATGACTATTTTCATTTGTTTAAGAAGGGGTTTTTGAGAGAAATGTTTTTCCATGATTTTTGATAAATGAAAATGAAATGGGTACTTTTAAAATATTGAAATTGATTTGTGAAAATGAGCACTTAGATTACCTTGGTTACTTAGGTGGAAGGTTTATCTTGGTTCCATCATCCATGTTTTGTGATTATTAGGAGGTTTTATCATGGGAATTTCCTTGGTTTCCTAGTCCCATTGTTCTAGGGGACAACTTACCATTTTCGGGGGGTACTCATGGGGTATTCCTCTTATTCCTAGGCATGTGTTATAGGAATTGGATTGTGCACATGATTTATTATGGTATAAGTATTCTTCTAGTCTAAACTATAGTGTTCCTTGGTACTTATTCCTCTACTGCTTATTTTATTTTGTACTGATTGGATTTCTGAGTTATAATTGATATACATTATGTACCTACTTTTTTTAGAACTAGGAGAAAGGTAAATGTTTACCCATGTTTTCTAAAAAATTTCATTACTAATTATCATTCCACGTTATCACCCAGTAGACTCCAAGAAAAACATATCCTCATCGATCTAACAGTTATTCCAAGGTTCAAGTTTCTAAACTACTAGACTAGAAAATCCCTAATTGAGCCACTAATGATATGATTCCTTAAGTAAACTAAATCACATCACCCCAAAAATGAAACCACACCAACCACTCCAATTGGATCATAGACAGGGTCAAAAAAAGTTGGAAGAACCCATAATATGAACACTCTAATTTCATAATAGATATTTTTTGGAGGGGGGATCACATCAAATAAACTAAAGCATAGACCCTTAAGTATTTGTTTCCCCAAAATCACACCAGGATATCCCAAAACATCCTAAATGGAACGTCACATTCTCCTATAAATTCTTTTAAAACAACAAAATTCACAATAGAATAAAAAAACCATTCTCAAAAAATGCATTTTCCAAAAATAAAATTTTCAAATAACACATGTTCTTGTAAAAAAACCAAATTGCATATGTAAATCCTAAAACATTATCAACCATTTCTTTATACCACCTAAGATTCTCAAATCTCAATATTTAATTAATGTAAAAAACATTTACAATATCAATTTCATTAAATGAAAATATTCTGTTTTTCAAACCCCCCATGGGGTTCCAAATTCCTTTAAAACTGAATTGGTTTTTAAAAGAAAAAATTATTACAGAAAACCAATTCAAATGATTTAAAATAAGAAAAAAAATCCCAATAAATTTCCAAAAAACAGAAAATTAATAAACAAACCCCAAAGGATTCCTATCAAATTAGAATGATTTTCCATAAAACACTCATTTAAAGAACACACATTTCACACCACCACTAAATGCATTACACCGCACAAAAAGAAAAAATAATTTTTCCACATTCCACATTCCAACACATTTCATTATTCAAGCTCATTCTCATCATATTTAAACATCAAACATTTCATCTGTGTATCCAATTATTAAGTCATTCAATCATCATTTCCATTTCATTAACCCATCCCATCTCATTCTATTTCAAACATTATTAACCAATTCCATTACTACTAGGGCATCTATCACATCACAACAAAACACCAAAACCATCTTATTCATGCTAATATCTAACACATTACCACAATATCTTATCCACTTATACTACCTACTTTTTATAGCCACATCACAACCACCTCAATCGCCACCACCCCACACCATGGCCTCACAATGCATCACATTTTCAACCCCACATCAAAACCACACTAGAACTCATAAAACCATCAAATACACACACACATCATAAAATTAAAATTCCAAAACAATTTTTATATCATCACACAACATTTTTTATATTTATTCATGTGGATTTTATCACACTCCACTTTTAAATTCATGGGTATTCTAACACATGTAGAGTTTATTTGGGGAATCCATTTGTTTAGTTGTGAATAAGTGATTACAAATTTATATTTAGGATGATTAAAAACTACAACAAAAAATGTTTCCTGAATTAAGAAATACCATAGTGAAATAAAATCCCAAAGGATTCCTATTTTTTGATGCACATTAAATTATTTTCACAGCACATCCACAAACTGAATATCAAAGAAAAAAAACAATACTAAAAATTAATCCAAATATTCAAATATAACACAAGACCTACCATAACCATAATCTCTATCAAAATTATCTATATTTCAAACCTAGTTAAATGGATACATACCTGGAAAAGACGGGTCGCCGAAGATGGAGGTCGTGGGGTTTCTGGAGACGGAGGTCGCGGAGTCGCCGGAGGTCGCGGGGTCGCCGAAGGGCGCGGGTCGCCGGAGGTCGGGGTCGAGGGTTGCGGGTCGTCGGGGGGGTTTGGAGAAGAAGGGAGGGCGCGGGGGTTTGGGGGAAAGATCGGGGTGGGGGTGGGGAAGGGTCGTGACTGTTTTAAGAAATTTCGGGTTTCATGGTGGTTTATTAAAAACCGCCACGAAACCTTTCGACGAAAACTTTTAGCGGCGGTTTTGTGAACCGCCGCCACAAAACCGCCGCTAAACCCGGTTTTTGTTGTAGTGAGGGTGTGAGCTAAAATCCCAGTAAGATACCACCTCGAAATGGATCCATGCACAATTATTAAATGAAAAATACATTTTCAATTTTAATTAAATAAAAAAACTAAAAGATTGAACAACTTTAGAGAAAACAGGTTTAGAGAAAGCAGTTTTAAAAAGAAACAACTTAAGTTAAAACACACATACACACACACACACCCTTACTTTTAAAATAACCAAAGATTCACACTAAAGAGCGTAAGGTAACCAATGAGCACTAATATGGGAGAGGCCGCGTGGGTGTTAGCTAGCTCGGTCCCCAAGATCTTTGTGTCTCAGTGAAACGTGGATTAGAAGGCCACGATCCTCAGAAAATGTGTCTTAGGAGGCCACGACCCTCAGAAAACATGGCTTAGAAGGCCGTGACCCTCATAAAAGTATAGTTTAGTTAGTGTTGCAATCGTCAGTCATGCCAGTGAAACAGGGTCGAGTCACCTCCAGAATAATAGCCCACTAGTCTAGTCTACCCTCCTAGCTACCCGGGCTTCCCAGTTTGTGCTCAAACAAATTCAAGTTCATGTCACATGTCATATATATGCACCCAAAGAAAACAAGACACCACACATTCCAAAAACCACTACTCTCACTTAGAAATACCATTTTGGAAGAATACGCACACTAAAAATATTTCAAAACTAAATTTGCACTACATACACGACTAATAAAAAAACATAGTGTGGTAAAAGAATAAACTTTCAAAGTTAAACAAACCATTAGAAGAATTTTATTAAACAATTTTAACCAATGTCGGATGAATTTAAACACCGAAAACCTTTACACCATGCAGTCCAAACAAATTTTCATCTTTAATAATTATTTAATAAAACAATCCAAATTTTCATAAATAAAATTTTAAAGATAAAAAAACTACTTTACACACCTAGCTGACCCAAAACACCCTTTTAGGACCATACGCACATGAATCACCTCAAGAACACAACCTAAATTATGCACACAATTAAAGAAAACTATCTACACATTTAAAAAGACCATTGCTATAAATAAACGGACTACCAGAAAAAATTTTCAAACCATTTCGAAATACACCGCATGACTAAAACAATAAGAAGATTCACTAAAATGCTCATTTATTATATAACTCATACCGAAACTACACCAGAACACCAATTTCACCCCTTGCACATCCTAACAAAGTAACTGTACAATTTATAAAACACTAATGAATAGTCTGACATGGGTTTTCACAACAACAGCATGCTCGTACCACCTAAACACACTAATAAACACATTAAGACATACTAGAACTCATTTAAAAATTAAATCACACCAAATAAATAATTAAAAATCTAACCTCACAATTAAAAAAACACTAATAATTAACCAAACAACATTTCAACATCGAGTACGCATATTATGACAACACGCTACTAAACAATTTCAATAAAAATAAACTTCAATGATAATCAACTTCACGTCACACAAATTAATTAAATAACACTCTAACTAATTAAACTTTCAAATTAACTAATCAAATAATAATTGTACGTGGAACCACCTACCTCAGAATGTAGGAAACCTTGTGGGCTTGGTGCAAAACTCCCGCTGCATGCCAAACGCACCACAAAAAACACAATTAAACCCTAAGAACAAACAATTGGACCAATTACACCATAAACAAACGAATTTCACCAAAACCTAACTGCAACACCATAAAAATTAAAAGGATGAATAAAGATGGACTCTGCAACTACAAAGAGGGGTCTGAGAGGTCTGTCGGAGGTCGACGGGGGTTCCCAGAGTTTCTGCAGCATCGGAAAACAATGGGGAAGGTCATCGGTCGGTCGACCAAATGAAGGGAGTGGTGTGAAACCTGTTGGATGAGGGTGAGGGAGGGTCGCTGGTACGTGGTGGTCTGTCGGAAGGAAGGCAGAAGTTCTATGCGCAGGTATCCAGCTGGAAGGAGTACGGGAAAAGGGAGGTGGCACATGGGAGATGTGTGCATGGTGAGGAGGCCGGAGAGGTTGCACCGAATGGAAGGAGGAGGATGAATCTAGAGAAAGGTGCTGTTCTGGTTCGTCATCAGAGGATGGAGGGAGCCGCTGGAGACTCCAAGAGGAGGCCGTGTGCGTGGGTGTCCGGAAGAGGGAAAGGGCGGCGTGGCACTAGTCCAAGAGGAAATAAAATTGTTCAGAGATGTGGGGGGAGGGATAGGGTAGGGCGGCAAGGGTTAGGAGTGAGATCTTGCACAAAACAAAATGGGGGTGAAAGATGGGGGCATGGACAGGGAGGGGAGAAGTGCAGAGAGAGAGAGAAATAAGAAGAGGAAAGAATGAAAAAAAACAGATGAAAACAAAAAAGAAAATAAAGGAATAAAGGAATTAAAAAATGTAAAACCAATCTTGGTTAATAATAAATATATATAAAAAATAACGATAATAATAATAATAATACTAATAATAATACTAATAATAATACTAAAATAATAAAATCAACTAAAATAATATAATCATTATTAATTTAGGTTGGACACTGTGCACGGTCGCGTGCACGGTCGCGTGCGTAGTCGCCTGTGCGGGTGCGCGAGCAGGCACGTGCGCGGTTGCGCGCCTAGTTGCATGCCTATGTAATAATTAATATTATAATAAAACCTTTTATTATTTAATTTGGGCACTACAGATTGTCACGCATATGGCCACACACCGTATATTAACCCAAATGACTAAAACAAACCCGGCTATACCTGTAGCTCAAAAATGAGATCCAAAATAATTAAATTAAAAAGGACGTGTCGGTCGGGGTGTGACAATTCTCCCCACCATGACACTTTCTGCCCCCAAAAAGTCCCAAAATACTAGGTCAACCAAGGGTTCCAATCTGGACCATGAAGACACCTAAAACAAATCCTCAATCCCCTGAAAATCGGGCATTCAAAACACCCATGACCTGAAACTTTAAACAACTCAAAGACCAAATCACTACGAAAAATAACCAAAAGAAAGGAACTCACTTCCAAACACAACAACAACATGGAACACCCCGACCCCTAAATTAGGGATCGCCAGGGCTGCTCGAGATTTCCAAGAACAAACATCTAATAACCCACTATCTGAGCTAACCAATTAGCATGGTCGAGGTTGGGCGGAACAGAAGCAAGGGGTTGCTCCGCCAAGCGTACTTTGAAAAAAGAGTCTCCCAAAAGCTCGTCATATAGTGGTCTCCCCGCCATATTAGGGTTATCATCAAACATTGGTTCTCCAAATCAAAATGACTCCCAAACCCAGACATCTCTAACACTGGATTGAACCTTCAAACACCCTATGTTTAACCAACACAAGAGGGGTGATCAGCGAGACCCGCATTGGGTCCCCCCACTATTTTAAAATTTCCTAAAACTAAGGAACCCGCGTGGGCATTCTAAGTTTACTTTGAGAAGTACAGACTAAACCCCGCTTCATAAACCCACCAGCATAGGTCGTCCTACATGGAAGATTACTACACTGGACAAAAACATTCCCCGTGAGATGGATTTGATAGTAGAAACCCTTAACCAGGAGTCGAACCCAACAGGTGCTTGTCAATTCCACAATACATGATCCTCTCTGAAATGAGTGCGATTTCGATCCATAGCCGACCACAAGAAGGTTCACGGGGCACACCCGCCAGCTTTTTAAGAATATGGGGTTTCCAAACTTCTTTAAGGCCCAAGAAGAACTCCAATAAAATAAGTCCACGACAAGTATAAAAGGGATATATGCCCCTCCCAACAAGAATGACACCTTTAAAGATGGTACCGCAATAAGTAAATTTACTCTTTTCCCCATCTTGTCACTGCGAAATTAAGTCAGATCAAGATCATCCCACGTCTGACGATTTTTGACTGCTTGCGAGCTTCACCTCAAGACCTATGGCTGGGGCCCTGATGTCTGAAGCATCTACAGCCTCGTAGTCATAAGCTGACCACCTCTAACTGGAACATAATCTACTAGAAAAGAAACCTACATACTACTCCTCGTCTCCCAAGAAGACACTCCATTAACATACCAACTAATAATTGCAGCGAACGGCTTAGGGTGTCTGACTGACCACACTAGAGGTAGGAGATTGAGCGGTCTGTCAAATGCGTGGCACAAACTGACGAGAGGGGCACTCCAATAACAAGTCCCTTTGGTACATACTCTTCATCGGACAAAGAAAATTCACTTAACACAGTATAAACGGGACCAAAAACTATTATGAGCTTTAAACTGATCATTCCACACAACCTATAGGGAATAAGAAACTAGCTCATCAGAAAGGTCAACATACCACCTTCACCCTCTGTTGACTGGTCAAGCACCTACGAGATCCACCACTTTCCTTTGCCTTCACTTATGTATAACCGCGGAATGATACTAGTCTTGAGGGTTTATCACGACATCGCTATTCGCAACGAAAATGAAACTATCACCGTTTGCTGGTTTAGTCTCGCTCCTCCAAACATACTCGAGACAACTTACGCATACACAACATCTAGAATTCCTCCAAAACCAGAGACACTTCCAACTTTCCCAAATCACTCAACGACATCTAACTGACATTCACTTCTATGAACAGTCGACACCACCGAGCAGAACCAAACTTTTCCACTCCACTGAGAGTCTGGGCTAAGCCAAGAACTGAAAGACTTGATGGAAACCCATGCGACATTTCTAGGGGGCATATCCCAAACAAGAAACACAAAACAACCTTCCACAAATCCAAACACATCGCAAAACAAACATCAACACTCCAGAAAAAATCCAATAATTCCAATTTAAAACATCAATTAATTTTCAAATAAAAACAGTCACTTGAAAAACCACGCACTGCACAACAAGCCCAAAATCTATTTAAAAAATCCATGTTTACTCTAAATGCCATGTCATTTTTCCAATTTCCAAAACCATTTAAGCACAAAAACCCATTCAAGAAAAAGTCCCACTTTCTAGGAAACAAGAAGCAACCTGAGAAATCAATCAACCACCAATGATATTCCATAGTGCGTCACAAGTATGCATTTCAGTGCCACTCAAGCACCCGTACACACAATCCACCAACTATCCATTAATCAGGTCCACATGCACATGTGAGCACCCATAGGAATACCACTGGAAAGAAACAAGGCTACTCCGCTTTCAAAACAAATCATTATCAATATCAGAAAATACCCTTTTTTTCAAAACCATTTCAAAAATTCATGGAAAAATTAAAGAATGATTTCCATTTCTAAAACAACCCACTTCCATTTCAGATAAGCGAAGACGTTATTTTAGGAATTCAATTTTCAAAAAATCAAACGCCAAATTTCCAAAAACAAGGTCCAAAAGAAATTCACCCCAAATATCATGCCAACTAGACACCAAAATAAAATAAGAGAAAAACCAAAGACCAAATCCCTTTTTAAAGGAAACAAATTTCACGCCAATCCCAAAACGAAAGACATCACCAACATTAAAGCACCTGGGAAGAGGACTAGTGGTCATGTCTAACCTGGCTACATGGTTTAGCATACTGTGCCCTAGGTAAGCGCCAACCACTAGGAGTATCAAACCGTACCCTCAGGCATCACATGGGCCGCTACTACATGTGAGACTGTGCGTAGTACCGGTTCAATCCTACTGTCATCCCCCATTCACACAGAGCAAAGTCAAATCCTAAATCCCGACCTATCCCTAGTTACTCGAGGATCGGAATGATCAAGACTTCGTGATGCTCTTCCTACACCTACCACTCGTGTACCGCCAATCCTATCTCCGATTTACCTGACACCGCAAATAACAAGAACAAAACCTGCTCTGATACCATTTTTTCATGAACCAAGCTGGGTCATCATTCAACCTGGTGCCCGATCCGGTCAACGACATGACCCGAAGGGCGTTCCTGATCCCCACGGGTAGGCACAAGTGCTCGGGTATCAAAAATAAAACTTGGGATCAATTTACCTGAATAAATAGACATATAACAAACAAGATGAATAAATTGAAACTAAAAAAAACAACAAAACATTCCCTTACCAAGTTCAGACTTAAAGTTAACAACTTTAAATAAAGAACCAAAAGAAACTACATCAAAAAAAACAAACAAAACTCTACAAAAACCTCCGTGCGACATGAGGAGTCACATCCCCAAGTCGTCGCCGCCAACCTACATGGGGAAACCAATGCAACTCGAACCCTCATCACTAAGCTCAATGCCTCAAACTGGAAAGAAAAAGAAACATAATCTACATACACCAAAAGGTGTAAGCAAGGTGTGAGCTAAAATCCCAGTAAGATACCACCGAGAAAAGATTTCACACACAATTATTAAATGAAAAATACATTTTCAATTTTAATTAAAGAAAAAAAACTAAAATCTTGAACAACTTTAGAGAAAACAGGTTTAGAGAAAGTAGTTTTAAAAAGGAACAACATAAGTTAAAAAACACACACACACAGACACACCCTTACGTTTAAAATAACCAACGTGTCACACTAAAGAGTGTAAAGTAACCAATGAGCACTAATATTAGAGAGGTCACGTGGGTGTTAGCTAGCTCGGCCCCCTAGATCATCGTGTATCTGTGAAACATGGATTAGAAGGCCACGACACTTAGAAAACATGGCTTAGAAAGCCAAGGACCTCAGAAAACGTGGCTTAGAAGGCCACGAACCTCAGAAAAGTATAGTTTAGTTATTGTTGCAATCGTCAGTCCTGCCAGTTAAACCCGGTCGAGTCACCTCCGAAATACTAGCCCACTAGGCTAGTCTACCCTCCTAGATACCCGGGCCTCCCAGTTTGTGATCAAACAAATTCAAGTTCATGTCGCATGTCATATCTATGTACCCAAATAAAACAAGACACCACACATTCCAAAAACCACTACTCTCACTCATAAATACCATTTTGGAAGAATACACACACTAAAAATATTTCAAAACTAATTTCTCACTACTTACAAAACTAATAAAAAACACAGTGTGGTCAAATAAGACACTTTCAAAGTCAAAAAAACCATTAAAATAATTTTTTTAAACAATTTCAACCTATGTCGCATGACTTTAAACACCGAAAACCTTTACACCATACAGTCCCAACAAATTTTCATCTTTAATAATTATTTAATAAAACAATTCAAATTTTAATAAATAACTTTTTATAGATAAAAAACTATTTTACACACCTAACTGACCCAAACCCCCATTATATGACCATACGCACACGACATCACCTTAAAAACACAACCTGCATTACACACTCAATTAAAGAAAACCATCCGTACAGTTAAAAAGACCATTTCTATAAATAAACAAACTACCAGAAAAATTTGTCAAACCATTTAAAAATACGCCGCACGACTAAATCAACAAGAAGATCCAATCAAATGATCATTTAAGATATAACTCATACCAACACTACACCTAAACACCAATTGCACCCCTTGCACATCCTAAAAAAATAACTGCACAATTTATAAAACACTAATGAATAGTCCGACATTGGTTTTCACAGCAACAACATGCTCATACCACATAAACACACTAATAAACACATTAATACATACTAGAACTCATGTAAAAATTAAATCACACCAAAGAACTAATAAAAACTCTAACCTCGCAATTAAAAAAAACACTAACAATTAACCAGATATGATTTAAACATTGAGTACACATATTATGACAACACACTACTAAAAAATTTCAATGAAAATCAACTTCACGCCACACAAATTAATTAAATAACACTCTAACTAATTAAACTTGAAAATTAACTAATCCAATAATAATTTTACATGGAACCACCTACCTCGGAATGCAGGAAAGATCGTGAGCTTGGTGCAAAACTCCCGTTGCATGCCAAACGCACCACAAACAACACAATTAAACCCTAAAAACAAAAAATTGGACCAATTACACCATAAAAAAACAAATTTCAAACCAAAACCTAACCCCAACACCATAAAAATTAAAAGGATGAATAAAGAGGGACTCCACACCTACGACGAGGGGTCCGAGAGGTCTGCCGGAGGTCGATGGGGGCTGTCGGGGTTTGTGCGGCATCGAAACAAAATGGGAAAGGTCGTCTGTCGGTTGGCCAAATGAAGGGAGTGGTGTGCAACCTACTGGATGAGGGTAAGGGAGGGTTGCCGGTGCGTGGCAGTCTGCCGGAAGAAAGGAAGATGTTTTGCGCGCAGGTATCCAACTGGAAGGAGTAGGGGAAAAGGGAGGTGGCACATGGGAGATGTGCACATTGTGAGGAGGCAGGAGAGGCTGCGCCGAACGGAATTAGGAGGGTGCGGATCAAGGGAGGTGTCGGTCTGGTTCGTCTTCGGAGGATGGAGGGAACCGCTGGAGACTCCCGGAGGAGACCGTACACGTGGTTTTCTGGAAGAGGGAAAGGGTGGCGTGGCGCCGGCCCGAGAGGAAAAAAATGGTTTGGAGAGGTGGGGGAGGGATGGGTTAGCGTGACTAGGGTTAGGAGGGGGTTGTTGCACAAAACAGAAGGGTGGAGAAAGATGGGGGCATGCACGAGGAGGAGAGAATCGTGGATAGAGGGAGAAATAATAAGAGGAAAGAAAGAAAAAAACAAATGAAAACAAAAAAAATAAATGAATAAAGGAATTAAAAAAATGTAAAAGCAATCTAGGTTAAGAATAAATATATATAAAAAATAACAATAATAAAAATAATACTAATGATAATACAAAAATAATAAAACCAATGAAAATAATAACATCATTATTAATTTAGGTTGGACACCGCGCACAGGCGCGTGCGCGGTCGCGTGCGCAGTCGCCTGTGCGGGCGCGCGAGCAGGTGCGTGCACTGTCGCGCACCTAGTTGCACACCTATGTAATAATTAATTTTATAATAAAACAATTTATTACTTAATTTGGGAACTACAGATGGTCACACATATGGTCGCGCACCGTATATGAACCCAAATCACTAAAAAAACACAGCTAAACCTGTGGCTCAAAAATGAGATCCAAAATAATTAAATTAAAAAGGACGTGTCGGTCGGGGTGTGACAACAAACACATAGTTTTCCTAATTTTTTTTGAATAACTCCCAAATAGTGTCATGGATTGTAAATATGAGACCATGGTCTTTTTTGGGATATGGAGTATACCATAGGTGAGACATAAAGTTAGTTAGTGTTGAAAATTTAGTTGAGGCAGTCATGAGTGGTCTATTTAATCAAAATAAATAATAAAATTTATTTATTTTATTTTAAATACCTACAACCTAATTACCTCAATAAATAAACCATTATAGAAATTCTAATGTCTTGGATGCATAAAACCTGAGATAATTGAGAGGAGTTATCAACATTCATCCTTAGTGGATCACATCATAGGACAATAGGATAATTTATCAAGGTGGATTGAGAGGCAGTGAACAAAATGGTTCTTCTTCATCATTGGAGATCACATTCTTCACCTATTGATGATCCAAATAAATTTATGTATTATGAAATTTGGTTTCCCCCCCTTGATTAAAATTTTATATCGTGGATTCTTATTAATTTTATTTTTTCGTTATTTCAAATCCTTTTTCATGGGTTAGTATGATTAGATTGAATTCTTGATTTCAATTTATCTAATTTTCTCTGATATCACCCTTGGTGACACTGATTTATAGTTTTTTTATAATAATTCTTGTCCAATAATGGTTACACCTTTGTTCTTGTGATTTTCCCCCATCGTGTCATGAACCAGCCCAGGTATCCTGGTAACCCGATAACTGAGCTGGCCCTGACATAGCTCGAAGGGCGTTCCCAATCCCCAAGGGTCGGCGACTAGCACCTGGCATCATACAACATAAAAGTGGGAATAAATTTTCCACAAGGGCACGGAAGAAAGAGTGAAACAAACAGTGCATAACAAAAAGAAACTCCACTGGGAGTGATGTACTAGAATACAAAGAGGCATAAAATTCCAAAGTAGAACAACCCAAGTACTAATGATGGGAAAAGAAGCCGCAAGGTCCCTAAGGACACAAATCACCAAGACCAAAGATCAACAGCTGGATCCACCTCCAAGAGGTCCCTTCCCTTTGCTCGATCCGGGAAGAAGAAAGTCTACAAACACCTGAAGGAAAAATTTGGGTGTGAGCGTAAGCCTGGTAGGATATCACCAAAGATTCTATAACAGATGCCAAATATAGATTATCCAAATAAAAACTTTCAATTTTCAAATAAAAAAGTTTGGAAATTCAAAAGATTATTTTTAAAAATCATGCTATACATTTTCAAATGATGGAAAATTCATTAGGTAAGGCTTTAAAATGATGAAATACTTTTAAGAAAATGGATTAAAAAAAACAGTTACAGAAAACAGTTTATGTAAAATCAGAAGGCATGTAATGCAGTTCAAAAGCATTGGAAAACATTTATACATCACATATAAATATTTAGGCGAGCAACATGGTCATATTCCAAAAGGTATGATAGTATTAATCAGTTATGAGATTCCACACTCTCTATCTGAACTCAGCAAAATGTGTATACACACATCCCTATGACATAGGCCAAAGGAGACTCGTCACCAACCCATCGGGGATGTGACCCATCGCAAGTATGTTTTAGAATATTGTCGTATCGTAGAGTGTATCCTAATAACTCAATAACTACCTAAGGCTTGAGTGCACTCTTACATGATGGGTGAACTATTTTAAGAATGATTAAAATATGATCAATCCCATTCTTCCATTTCAAAGTGCCAATTCCATTCCATTTAAAACCACAACAGGTTTTATTCAAAAACATGCCTTTTTCACAAGATAAAACCAATGGGTTTCTATCAAAACATTTTAAGCCATTTTCACCAGTTTGAAATCCATTCAAAACTAATTCCATCATTTCACAATTTATTTCCACAATTGAAATCAAAAATTCAATTGAAAACATTTCCATCAAATACATAACTTAAATTCCACAATTTAAATTATCCAATTTCTATAAACACACACACACACACCAATTCAATGGAATTGGGGGTTTTCCAAATTCTCATGCCAAAACCAATTCAAATATCTCAATTAAAAGGAATTGAATTAAAATCAACAAGTGAAATAAATCAAGAAATGAAGATAATAAATTCGACAAGTCGGGATGGAACCACCTACCTTGAAGGTTTTGACCAAAACCACAACGGTTGAAGAACACTCAAGAATCCCGGTTGATTCTCCAAAAACCCATCCTAGATCCCTTACCCTAGATTTACTAAGAGAAAAACTCATCATTTTGGGATTTACACACTTAGATCTACCCATAACGGGCCTAGATATAAGAAATCAAGGGAATAGGGGAAGTAGATCTAAGTAGATCTAAGAAACCGATCAAGAAAAAAGAAGAATGACCACATACCTTGAGAATCCCACTTTGATTCACCAAGAGGAGCCTTTGGATCGCCTTCAGAACAAAGGGAGAACCTTTTCTTACCCTAGGAGAAGAAAAATCCCGAGTTAGGGTCACATAAGAGGAAAAATGAAGCATTTTGAGGCAAAACGGATGAGATCCACAATTTAAGGATCTAATGTTAAGTGACTGCACGGTTTGTCCACACGGTTTGTCAAAACATGCACACAACATGCGGATCTCACTGTCCAGGGTTGCTGGTCCGCACGGTTTAGTTGCACGGTTAACCAAACCGTGCGCACACCGTGTGTACCCCACAGTCCAGTGCTACTAGGTTGGCACAGTTTGATCACATGATTTATCAAATGATGCGCTAACCGTGCACAATCCATTGCCTTTTTGTTTTTCTTAAAAGTTCACCCAAACACCCCCCAAGTCACTACTCCAAAACAGAGGCACTTAGAGACATCAAAAGTGCCTGAAAATGTAACGGGATGTTACAACCTCGCCACCATAAGACCTTTCTGTCCCCAGAAATCCTATGATGAAACCTCCACACCAAAAATATGAGGCTATTAATTTCTCATTAGTGCCTCCCTTTCCCACATCTCATGAGAATCTGAACCATGCTACCAAAGTATACGGACTAGAGGTATCATTCTCCCACGAAGTACCTTGGTCTTAGAATCAACAATCCTGATTGGTCGTTCAGTCACAGATAAATCCGGTTCAATTTCAAAATCATTCTAGCTCACAACATGAGATAGATCCGAGAGGTACTTCCGCAACTGTGATACATAGAACATGTTATGTATCGACGTCAGCTGTGGTGGTAGAGCTAGATGGTAAGAAACTTTTCCCACAAGACCAACAACCTCAAAAGGTCCCACAAAATGAGGAGCAAGCTCCCCTTGTCTCGCAAGCCGTCGATGACCTAAACGTGGTGAAAATTTCAAGAACACCTAGTCACCAACTGAGAACTCTAATGTTCTACTGTGACGGTCAACATAAGACTTGCACTAACTTTGCGCTGTCATCATTCTATGACGAATCAACTGGATCTTAGTTGTCATCTCTTAGACCAAACTCGTTCCTACAAAATAAATTTCACCAATCTCCAACCAACATAAGGGAGATTTACACATAAGACCATAAAATTCCTCAAAAGGATCCATTTTAATCGCAGATTGATAACTGTTGTTATAAGAAAACTCAGCTAATCCCAAATGATCATCCCAAGATCCACCAAAGTCGAGAACACAAGCGCCGAGAATGTCCTCAAGGATCTTAATAGCTCTCTCCATCTAGCCATCTGAATGTGGATGGTAGGATATGCTCAAATGGACCTGAGATCCCAGTTCCTCCTGAAGGCCTCTCTAAAAGCGAGAAGTAAACCGAGGATCCCTATCAGAGACAATTGCATATGGAACTCCATGTAAACGAACAATTTCTTTCACATATATATTTCCCAACTCCTCAACATTGGTTGTATCTCGAATAGGTATAAAGTGATTCGACTTAGTCAGTATATCGATCACAACCCATATCGCATTCTTCTTCCTCTGGGTTTGAGGTAACCCAACCACAAATTCCATTGAGATTTCATCCCACTTCTATGTCGGCACTGGAAGTGGTTGAAGCAAAATTGAAGGTTTCTGGTGCTCGGATTTCACCTGCTGGAATGTATAGCAACGAGATACAAACTCAGCAATGTCTCATCTCATACCTGGCCACCAGAACTATCGCCGCATATCATAGAACATCCTCTTGGTCCCTGGGTGCACATCCCACTAAGAGTTATGGTAATCCCTCATCACATCCTTCTTTGACGATAATGGCACACCGTAACGGTTTTGATAACACATAACACCCTATTTGGAGAATGACCACAAGGTTTTGGTCACACCACCATAAAGAGAGTCCCTATTGCCAAAAAATTCATCATCCAATTTTTATTCTTGAAGAATCAATTAGAGGAGAGAAAAAGTCAACAGAACACTGGCAAAAGAAACTTCATTCTTCTTCCACTAAATTCCAATATTCAAATGAGAAAAAAGAGCCACCAAACTCCACTCTTCTGAAGATTCTTTCACAGCCTGAGTTGGAAGTTTCCTACTTAACGCATCTGCAATGACATTCCCTTTTCCTGGGGTATAGGCAATGTCAAATTCAAAATATTGTAGGTACTCCACCCAACGCCTTTGGCAAACATTCAAATCTTTTTTATAGAAGATATAACTCAAGATCTAGTGGTCTGAATACATAGTAAAACTTTTTCTATAAAGCTAATGTCTCCAAAAATTAAGTGCATGCATTATAGCTGTAATTTCAAGATCATGGGTAGGATAGTTCTTCTCATTAGGCTTAAACTGACGAGATCCATAGGTTCCAACATGATTACCTTTCATGAGGACACATCCCAAACCTGAACCCGATGCATCATAGAAGACCACATAACCTGACCTAGCCTCAGGAAGAGTTAACACCAGAGTAGTAGTCAAATGTTTCTTTATCTCAACAAAAGATCTTTGAAATTTTCCATTCTAGGAAAACTTCATTCCCTTTCGAGTCAGAGCAGTCATTGGAGAAGCTAACATTGAGAAGTCTTTAACAAATCAACAATAAAATCCTGCTAAGCCCAAGAAGCTCCGAATCTCGAAAACATTCCGTGGTTGTTCCCAAGACATAACATCCTTCACCTTCTCTGGATCAACTGATATTCCATTCTCTGACACCACATGTACCACGAATTTCACTTCCTAGATCCAAAAATTGCACTTTGAAAGCTTGGAATAAAGACAGTGATTTCTTAAAAGACCCAGATCTGTTCTCAGATAAAGCACATGATCCTCCTCAGACTTGGAGTATACAAGGATGTCTTCCACAAAGACTACCAAAAAATTATCTAGATACTCAGGGAAAACTTGATTCATCAAGGCCATGAAAACTACTGGAGAATTTGTTAGGCCGAAGGGCATGACAATGTACTCATAATGGCCATACCTACTTCAAAAGGTGGTTTTCTGAATGTCAGATTCCATTATCCTCAACTGATGGTAACCAGATCGAAGAACGATTTTTGAAAACCACTTTTCCCTTTTCAAATGGTCAAACAAATCATCAATTCATGGTAACATATACTTGTTCTTTATCGTAACTCGATTGAGCTTTTGATAATCAACACACAAGCGTAGAGAACCATCAGCCTTCTTGGTGAAGAGAACTGGTGATGCCCAAGGTGAAACACTCGGGCGTATAGAACCATATTCAAGAAGATCATCCAACTGAGACTTCATTTCTTTTAATTCGGCCGGAGCCATTTGGTAAGAAGGGATAGAAACCAATTGAGTACCGGCCATTAAATCAATTGAAAAATCGATCTCCCTTTTCAGTGGCATACCAGAGAAGTCATAAAGAAACACTTCTGGAAACTCAGCGATGACTGGAGTAAGATCAGCACTTGTTGGATCTTTCTCTAGATCAAAAGCAATCACTGATATAATTTTCCCCAGCTCTGGATAAGAAGTTCTGGCTCTTCCTGACCTGGGGTCCCATTCTCCTTGAAAAACAAGAGGCACACCACTAGGTGTAGTAAGGTAGACCTGTCAGAGTTGACAATCAATCCAGGCTTTATTGGAGATGAGCCAATCCATCCCAAATATGATGTCAAAAGATTTCATGTCGAGAACCAAAAATTTCCAAACAAGCTTGAAATCTGATAGAAAGAAAAAAGAAATAAGGACTACGATGACCCTTCTCTCTGACCATACCAAGAGGTGTAGTAATATCCATCGCACAAGCCAAAAGTTCCATGGGTAGATTAAGTAGATTAACAATATGAGTTGAAATAAAAGAGTGAGATGCACTAGTATAGAAAAGTGATGTCACTAAGGATGAAGCTATAGTGATGGTACCTCTCACAGTCGCAGAACGTGCTTCAGCTACCTCTGGCGATTCTTCCACTGCGTGAAGAAGCTTCGTTCCTGATGCTTGTGGCTAGAACCTTTTAGGATGTGAAGCATTTGATTTCCCCGTAGTTTTTGGAGGTGCTGATGATATTGTTCCACTATTTGGAGTAGATAAGTGATGGAAAAATCTCTGTAAGTGCCCCAAACGTTCGCAGGAGCTACAGTTCTTGGGTGCCTCAGTGCAAACCCTCTTACAATGCCCCAACTTTCCACACTGATAGCAAGTCTAAGAAGCCCCTCCTAGTGCTACTAGAGGTCTAGAATGACTCTGATGTAAAGAAATACCATATGAGATGTCGCACTTCTATTTACCTTTAAATGGACCAGCACTGTCACAAGAAGGAAAAGAAAATCCCTTCAACCCTGACTTTCCTACCAGGTCCATCTCAACCATCATCGCCCTATCCAACACATCGGCAAAAGTGGGAAACTTCAATAAGAAAACTTGAGAATAAATATCTGATCGAATCCCCAACTCAAATTTTCAAGCCTTCATCCTCTCATTAGATACAATTTTAGGTGCAAACTGTACCAATTCAGCAATGCAATTTGAGAACTCAGTCACGGTTTTGTTGGCCTACTCAATCTTGAAAAACCCTATAGACTTGGCCAACACCATTGATTCTGGATAGAACTGATCAGTGAAAAGAACACTAAAGTCTTTCCACTCCAGACCCTCGTTTTTACCTGCTTTCACCATCGTGTCCCACCATCTCCTGCTTGGTCCCTCTATCACGAAGGTGGCACACTTCACCTTGATCACTTCAGGTGTCTCCAAGAACCCAAACAGACGTTCAATCTTACTCAACAATTCCCCGTCATTTTGAGGGTCAGTGGAGCCTTTGAAAACTTTTGGATTCTAGCATAGGAACTCTCGAGAATTACTTCAGAGAATATCACTTTGAAGATCTAAAGATGGAGTCTGAACAGGGACTAGAGGTGGTGCCTTTCCTAGAGCATGGACAGTGCGAACAGTCACTTAACCAGACTCAGATCCACAATAGGTCTCGCTTTCTGAGGTTCACCAGCAGCCTCTTTTTAGATCTGATTCCCATGTCTTTTCAGAGGAATGATGCTAAAAAACACCAGAAAAGACAGAGATTAAGACACCAACCGGGTAACGAGGAAAACTACTCTTAAAATAAAGAACAAACAAGATTTGGATTTCACTCTATCCAAATCAAAATAGGGAAAATACTAGAACTAATCCACAAGTAGTATTTCCCTAACTACCCCTGGTGACTTAAGGTTAATTGTGGTGAGAGTTGTCCAGGAACTCAATCACAACTACCTCCTAAGTACTGATAAGGAAACTCAAATACATACTGTCATCAAGGCAAGATGTTCAACAAACCTCGCTCTGATACCAATTTGTCACAAACCAGCCTGGGTACCCTAGAAACCCGATAACCAAGCCAGCCCTGACAGAGCCCGAAGGGAATTCCCGATCCCCACAGGTCAACGACTAGCACCTAGCATCGTACAACATATAAGTGGGAACAAATTTTCCACAAGGACGCAGAAGCAAGAGTGAAAAAAATAGTATGCATAACAAAAGAAACTCCACTAGGAGTGATGTACCAGAATACAAAGAGGCATAAAATGCCAATGTACAACAACCCAAGTACTAAAGAAGGGAAAAATAGCCCCAAGGACACTAAGTACATAACTCACCAAGACCAAAGATCAACAGCTGTATCCACCTCCAAGAGGTCCCTTCCCTTTGCTCGATCCAGGAAGAAGAAAGTCTACAAACACTCAAAGTCAAAAGTAGGATGTGAGCCAAATCCTAGTAGGATATCACCAAAGATTCCATAACAGATTCCAAATATAGATTATCCAAGTAAAAACTTTCAATTTTCAAACAAACAGGTTTGGAAATTCAAAATCATATTTTAACAAATCATGCTATACATTTTAAAATGATGGAAAATTAATCAAGCAAGGATTTACAATGATGAAATAATTTTAAGACAATGGATTAAATAGAAAAAGTTACAAAAAACCGTTTATGTAAAATCCACAGTCATTTAAAGCAGTTTAAAAGCATTTGCAAACATTTATACATCACTTATAAATATTTTGGCGAGCAACATGGTCATCTGCCAAAAGGTACGATAGTATTAATCAGTTATGGGATTCCATATGCTCTATGTGAACTCCGCAAAATGTGTATACACACGTCCCTATGACACTAGCCAAAGGAGACTCGTCACCAACCCATTAGGGATGTGACCCGCCGCAAGTATGTTTTAGAACGTTTTCCTATCGTAGATTGTATCCAAATAACTCACTAACTTCCTAAGGCTTTCATGTTCTCTTACATGATTGGAGGACAATTTTAAGAATGCTTAAAATACGTTTAATCCCAATCTTCCATTTCAAAGTGCCAATTGCATTCCATTTTTAAACCACAACAGGTTTTATTCAAAAACATGCCTTTTCGCAAGATAAAACCAATGGGTTTCTATCAAAACATTTTAATCCAATTTCACCAGTTTGAAATCCTTTCCAAACCAATTCAATCATTTCACAATTTATTTCCACAATTTAAATAAACAATTTAATTGAAAACATTTCCATCAAATACATAACATAAATTCCACAATTTAAATTATCCAATTTCCATAAACACACACACACACACACACCAATTCAATGGAATTGGGGGTTTTCCAAATTCTCATGCCAAAACCAATTCAAATATCTCAATTCAAAGGAATTGAATTAAAATCAAAAAGTGAAATAAATCAAGAAATGAAGATAATCAATTCGGAAAGTCAGGATGGAACCACCTACCTCAAAGGTTTTGACCAAAACCACAACGGTTAAAGAACACTCAAGAATCCATTTTGATTCTCCAAAAACCCATCCTAGATCCCTTCCCCTAGCAATACCAAGACCAAAAACTAATCATTTTGGCATTTACACACTTAGATCTACCCATAACGGGTGTAGATATAAGAAATAAAGGTAATAGGGGAAGTAGATCTAAGTAGATCTAAGAAACCAATCAAGAAAGAAGAAGAACGATAACATACTTTGAGAATCCCACTTCGATTCACCAAGAGGAGACTTTGGATCACCTCCGGAACAAAGGGAGAACCTTCTCTGACCCTAGGAGAAGATAAATCCCGAGTTAGGGCCACTTAGGAGAAAAAACAAAGCATTTAGAGGCAAAAAGGCCGAGATCCACAATTTAAGGATCTAATTTTAAGTGATCGAACGGTTTGTCCGCACGGTTTGTCAAACCGTGCGAACACCGTGCGGATCTCACTGTATAGGGTTACTGGTTCGCACAGTTTAGTAACACGTTTTACCAAACCTTGTGCACACCATGCGTACCCCAATGTCCAGTGCTTCTAGGTTGGAACAGTTTGATCGCACGGTTTATCAAATCATGCACTAACCGTTCACAAGCCATTGCCTTTTTGTTTTTCTTAAAATTTCACCCAAACGCACCTGCCAAGTCACTACTCCAAAACGGAGGCACATAGAGACATCAAAAGTACCTGAAAACGTAACAATATGTTACACACCAGTTCATTGATATCTTACTCATTAGACCATGAAGTCAGGAATTGACATTTCTATGATGGGTTCAAGAAATATCAAACCCTAAGATTCATGGGGGATGTTCGAACATTGAACTTACTATTTAATTCCATTTGGATTGGGATGGAGATCAGGAAATAATTTATATATTTTTGATCCATGAGTGATGATGAGTGATAGAACGTTCCCTAAACATGTGGAAGATTCATGTAGGCATTGGTTTCTATTTTATGGACACTTAGAGGATGAGAAATGACTATCGATTGAGATTTCCTTTTGTTTCAAGTGGTAAAATAGAAGAATATGTTTTTTCCTAGTCAAAATTGGTAATTGGATGAAAATAAATTAATGATATAGAAATATCTCAACTCCACATCTTGTATTCCAGAAAAATACATACTGTGTAGACCCCTATCTGTGGTGCTAGTGTTTCATGAGGAGTTAAATAACACACACCATTTGGGACCCCCCAAATGTTGTGTGACCTAGTACTAGTGGTTCGATGTGTACTCTTGGAGTACACTAGACCAGACATGGCCAGGAAAGAAGACAAGGCCAGGTACAAGGGCTCAAACATGGATAGGTACCTAGGGCCAGACATGGCCCTATACACAGGCCCGAATGTGGCCTAGTAAATATCTGCATACAAAGAAATAGGATGAGGTACACAAAAATATATTTGATGACACGGGAAAACATGGGGTTACAGAGACATATAATTTAAACCTCTTATATGTTTTGTACTCCCTTATTCTGTGAAACATCTTCCTCTCATATCTCTTACTTCACAACATGAATTTTAGACTATTAGTAGCATATCCTTATTTTTTTTCTATAGAATACATGGTAGAAGGACTTTAGTGTCTTTCAAGAAATGATGTGATAATTTCTATGCATGATTCTTCTTTAGGTGATGCATCATGGTGGAATCAATGAAGTTATGACCATTAAAGTGATGTTAGGGTTGGAACAACCCTTTCACACCATGGAATGGGTCCCCTATATTATTTATATAGGTATAGATAGAACTCCCCTATACCAGGCATGGGCCTTATATCTACGGAGTGGTACTCCCTTGTCTTTGATCTCTAGAGAAATGCATGTCCTCCATGGGAGTTTTAGATCCCTCAGTTGTGGAGTTTAATTGTGAGGAGTGGGGCACTCGACGCATATTTTAGTGAAGTTGTGTTTGATGCTAAGAATCTATGATGGTATTCTATAGTAACATAAAGACTCATTAACTTTGGATGGGTTGACATATGGTGATCCCCGATCTATCTCAACAAATATTATTTATGATAATGTATATATCTGTGTGTGTGTGTGTTGGGTTTCATTTTACTCTTACTAAATGTTGGGTTGAACTTCTTTTGTATCTTAATATCACTCCAACTTTTATTTTCGGGTAATCCTAATGGGTTTGTATATACTAAACCCTATATGGAATTTTTCCACTTGTATCATGTCTTATGAAGATGATGGAAATATAAGTGGGTAATTTTGTAGAGAATAGTGATTATTAAGTTCTTTGACCACATACGATTTTTGGTTCTTGGAGATAATGGGCTAAGCACACATATTTTTCATTTATTCCATTTTTTCCATTTTAGGAATTTATTTTATATCTAGGTGTGTATTTTTTACTTTTATTATTTTTCTTACTTTGTCTCACTCTATGTATTCCCTAGATTTTATTTCATGTGTGGTTGGTACTCTAGATGTTACTAAATTTTATTATTATTCCTCAACACCAACTTCATATATATTGTTGGGTATGTGCATAGAGATACATTAAGAAAACTCTCCACATTTCTTATTATTCCTTCTTTATTCTTGTCACCAAGCCCTAGCTTATTAGATTTAGGATTGGGGTTGTGGATGTCTGGGCTTCAACAAGCTAGGTGGGACCATGTGGTCCTAGTTGTTACAAAGTGGTATCAAAGGTGGTTCTTCCTCATTTTGGTGTTAGGGTTAGTCCCATTGTGAGTATTGGTTTTTGAATGTAGATAAATAGTGTCTGAGGGTCTCGAGTGTGGATTTTTGGATAAGGAACCAAGTTTTGGTGGGATGGATGACATTTCCACTCACAAGGACTCTAAGTAACTACATGTCAAATTGAAATAAAATTACATTTCTTATAGGGGGGAATAGTGAAAATATATTTTAGGATTCTTTCCTTTGAAAATAATTCTTGATTTAGCTTCACAAATATATGTGGTCATCTGACAATGTTACTTCTTTATCACTTTCAAGATTTCTTTATGAAGTCAGCCACCTAGGTTACCGATTCCAGATTGTGATGACTATTTTATGTGAAATGAGTACTCAGTTCAAGGGCCATCTCATGAGGTGTTTCCTACAGTTTGAAATGATGTAACACAATATCTTATTTAAAATAATTTAGTACCATAATTTCAAGTTGATGATGTAGGCATGATTAATTCATTCCATGAGTTCTATCATTATAGACTTCTGATGTTCCCTAGAGATTTGGATCCCTATGAATTAGAGAATTTTCTTGACTCAGTGGTCTAAATATTAAGGCTGGTTTATACCCTGATATATTAGATGATATTTATAGAATATAGTCTTTTACAAATAGAATTTGGGTGCTAGTGGTTTTTTTACACATACTCATGACGAGACAATGCTCTTGTGATCTGAGTTACATTCACTATTTAATGAGGAGTATTACCCCACATGCTTGTGCTTAGTTTAGATCCATAAGCTTCTTGAGATTCATCATGGTAGTATGTCTATTTTAGATTACACTCTGAGGATCACTAAACTCATTTTATACTCCCTAGATATAGTTTTTGATTGTTTATTCTGATCATGGATGTTCTAGAAGGGAATCCGTAGAGACATTTGTGATGATGTGGTATTTTTATGCATACACATTGTCTCCAGAGTACTAGAGTGGGATTTAGTTACTGAGATATCCCAAGAGGAGGTATGTCAAAAAGTTGGATATGGGAGTGGGAATCATGTGTTAGATTCATTTATAGTTGGTATTATCCATCATATTTTTAGGTCTCTCAATATGATACATTATCATTATCATTTTTAGACACATGGGTATTTGGATTGAGGATCACATAGAGTATCATTTTATCATAAAGAGGGGAGATTATATTATTATGAAGAGAAATTCCAGTTAGATCATTATTTACTTACATGTTATGATAAAAAAATAGGAATACAGTGGATAGACCACCATGGAAGAGGCATCCCCATGATCAAGGATCACTAAGACATAGCCAGGGTGGTCCTCTATGGGGCAGTGCTAGTAGTGGAGGAGCTTCTTCAGAGGGATTAGTTGGTGGAGGAGGACTCTATAGTCTACTTCTATAACCACAACTAAGTGTACTACATCTATCTAAGGGAGTTGGTGGTCATGTTCATGGTAGTTCATTCAATTTAAGGCTATAATCAGTCTACACATGAGATGATATAAGGTATGACCTGTGTTTGTTATGCACTTTCCTTAGTACTAGTTGAAATATGATTGATTTATTCCTTCAACTACTTATTCCTAATTTTAGATATTGATATTCCAGTTGATTATTTATCCAAATAACTACGTCTATAGGTTCCTATATGGAGTGATTTTTTGTTATCACTTATCTATTGGTAGTGTGAGATGTCACTCAGTGAAGAGAGTTTCTAGTGGGAACTCTTGGGTGTCATGATCAAGATATACGATTCCATCATAGTTATGGATTATTTTTCCAATGTTTGATCTCATATTTACAATCATACCAGGTGAGATATATTCTTTTAAAATATGGGACAACATTATCCTTTTTGGTTGAGAGAGATATCATGGTAGATCAAGTGGTTCTTCTGAGAAGGCTGTTGAAACCCATCACAAATCAATTTCAACATTTATCCCTTGGTGTATCAAGTTCATTAGGAATATGGATTCCTTAGACAGTGGATGAAATTATATATATATATATATATATATTTAGTACTTTCTATGACTTCCTATATGGATTAATATAGACTTATGTATCAACTTACACCTCAAGACCACACTGAAATATTTAGTTTCATATAGGATGGCCCCAATCAAGCTTTATGAAATAAGGGATTAGTTAGAGGACCTTCAATAAATGGGATTTATTATACCCAATATTTCCCCCTAGCCATATCAAGTTCTTTTTCATGATAAAGGAGGGTGGGGGATTGAGGATTTTTTTTATTATCATCACTTAAAATAAGCATTGATGAAGACAAACTACCCCTTTCTGAGTAATTATGACCTCTTTAACCAATTTCAATGTGCGATTTGGTTATGCATGATAGATGTTTGGTACAGCTACCACCAGTTGAAAATTATGAATATTTTTATTCAAATTATAGCATTCTAATGTCTATAAAGACACTATAACTTCCTTGTGATTCTTATCAGTATGATGAATACCCACACAATGTTAACTGTTTGTTGAACCGTATCCTTAATCCATACATGGACCAATTTATAGTTTTCTATTTTAATGACAAACACATTTACTCTACATCAATGGAGGAGAATATTGAGCATTTGAGCATGATCCTAGACTTACTCTATGAGCACTATCTTTATGCTATGCTTTCTTAGTTTTATGTTTGGATCTGTGAGGTTTACATTCAAGGTCATGTCATATCTAAGAATAGTTTATCTTTGGACCTAGTGATGATTGATATAGTAATTTCTTGGGAGCCACCCAAGAGTGTGATAGAGGTATGAAACATTCATTTCATAGCATGGTACAACAATATATTTGTTCTTGAATTCTATATTAAGAGCCCCTTTTGACTACCCTAACATGGATAGGGTTATTTTTTATCAAGACCGAGTTGTGTTAGAGATCCTTTAGGGATTTGAGGTTGCGGATTACTAGTTCTAATATGATGAGACTATTAAAGGAGGTTGTAGATTTCATAATTTTTTTTATTCCTATAGAGTAGTGATCAGATGTGTGTTGATGAAGAGGTAAATAGGGATCACATATGGGTCCAGGAAGTTGAAACCCCACAAGTACAACTATGTGACTCATGACCGAGAGTTAGATGTAAAGACCCAGAATTTCCATGTAATTTTTTTTAATATATGGGAATTTTTCAAGTCCGTGAAAATTTATGGCCCGTGATTCTGAGTCCTGGAGTTCCCGAAATAAATTTCGGAACATTTTTTTCGGGTATGAAAATTAAATGTGTGAGTGGGTTTTCTTAACTTTTAAACCGGTGCTCGGAATTTAAATTCAAGGGCACCGTTGAACTCAAGGTGCCAATTTTTTCTTAAAGAGAATTTCACCTCAATGGTAGTTGGTCGAGAGTGAAGGTTAGTTTTTGGGTTTTACGTGAAAAAATAAAATAAAAATAAAATTATGTAACAATTTATTTTTATTGAAACCTCTATGTTGAAGTTGAGAAGTGGGGACCACCAGACCTTAACCTCCCATGAGAGGGTATGGTGGTGGGGACCACTCGAGCCTAACCTCCCATGAGGTTATGTTGGTGAGGACCACCTGAGGCCAAAAACTCTAAACTCTCTCATTAATTGGGGAGAAACCTCCAAACTTCCCAATATTATACCCTTGCTATTAAATTGAGCCATAAATTGGGCCAATTAATTGAGATAAATAATTGTGCCAATGTGGTACATTAATTACGCCAACATGGGTGTGCCATCATAATTTATTCTTAATTTAATTATATTGGCACCTCTCTCTTTTTTTGTTTGGTTGAATTGGGAGAGGAGAGAGCCTTGGTAGAAATAAAGTTCTCAAATGAAGCAATTCACCTCCCAACGAAGAGCACTCCGCCAATGAAGAATGCCGACCTCGACTTCGAACTTCTTCTTTGGAAATTCTTCCGACGTGGGACATCTTCATCTTTAACAAATCGACATCCGTACATCCTTCTCACACCAACGTCAATGAGCAACTCGAGGTAGGGGTTTATTGTGATTGATTATATTTTTTCACCCATGTTCTTCCCTTCTAAAATAAGGAACACGAATAAAATTTCTAAATAGTTGATCCGAATATGTTTTCTTTTGTAGGTTTAGAGAATAATCATTGTGGGAGGGTTTGACGTTCTTCATTCTTGTTTATGTTGAGCTGCTTGCTACCACCCTAACGTGGAGTGTACGAGCCAAACAAACAGGGATTGACCCCTACGCAAATCTTGTGATGATTTGTGGTGTTGAATGAGGAGAAGATGATGTCACAACGACACCACCCCATGACACCTCCACTCATGGTTCCATCATCCGTCGTCGCCATCATCCGTTGTCCATCGTGCCGCCGCCGCTGTCCGCCAAGCCACCACCGTCTACCGATCCACCACCGCTATCCGTCGAGCTTCCCCCTCCATCTCTGAGCCGTCGTCACCGCCTGCTGATTCACCTCCACTAGACTGCCATTCAGTGGTCGGATTGTCGACCGATGGCCGAACCCCCGCCCCGCATCTGGTTCACTGACCCACAGCCGGACCGCCGACCCATGGTCGGTCTGCCGCCCCATGGCCAGTCCGCACCCCCACAGCCAGACCGCCGACCCGTGGTCGGTCCACACCCTCGCAGCCAGTTCGCACCCTCCTGGCCAGTCCACGCCCTCGTGGCTGGTCCTCACCCACATGGCTGGTCTTCATCCCTCGTGGTTGGTTCGTGCCTTCCTGTCCGGTCCTCACCCTCGTAGTACACACGGCCATTACGGCCCCTCACGGTACCCCTCGGTCGAGCCTCCCTCGTGGAACCCTCGTGGCCCTTAGGGGGCGGGCCGGACCCTACGGTCCGGGTATACTTTAATCGGGTCGGCTCAGGTCGGCTCGGGTCAGGTCTGTCCGACCGGGTCGGATCGTACGCCCACCCACTACAACCCTTTTACTTTCTTTTGGCCATAATGTTTCCACCGGCCGTACGTTAGATGAACCGTCAGTGGCGTTGGGAACCGTGGAGCGAGAAGGTCCCTTTGAGTGATACCCCACTGTGTTTTGGATTATGTTGGGGAATGGTTTGGTTGTATCGAACACGAATCCAACCTACCCTCGGGACTAAAAGGCTAATAACTCACAGACTAGGCGTCTGATTGACACACCGTTTGTTACGTTGAGACCCCTATGATGTGGTGTATATTTGAGACACTTCTTTGTGGGACTTAGTGGTTTTTGGAGTATCGACTAGTAGATTTTGGAGTGGATCCTTCCAGAGATGAGCGAGCATAGTGCAGGAACCCAGTGGTTTGCTGAGACTTGACGACTGCTAACGGTTTCGACTCGTAGTGACTCAACAGGCCTAGTGGGGAGTGCGTTGGTGATGCGGCAGACCCACGGTGGGGAGGGCCTTGGTGACGTGGCAGACCCACGGTACTTGACTAGAGGAGTACCTCAGTAGGCCATGAGGGGGAGTGCTTCTATGTGACACGGCAGACCCACAGTGGGGAGCGCCTTGGTGACGTGGCAGACCCATGGTACTCTATAAGAAGAGTACCTCAGCAGTCCAAGGATAGTGGGAAGCGCCTCTGTGTGATGCGGCAGGCCCACTATAATCGACAGAGGAGGACTTATCCAATACCCGAGGTGCTCAACATTGTGACTGGGAATGTTACATAACACTACCCCCTAGAATAAATATGGGTGTGAGCTGAGTCAGAACCTCTGTGTTTTCCTCATGATTGAGATGAATTACTTAATAACTTAGGTATATGTATTGGAATATACCTAAGTAAGGTTATCTATTGATTTCATACTTTGGGTTTTATCCTTGTTGGATTTTGTGAGGCCTAGGGGGTATCGGGGTCGCTACTAATTATCGTTATACTCACCCCTACAAGGGCTATGCTTGCACCTTGTTGTGTTGGATGCAAACGAAGGACAACGCTGACTGAGGCAGAGAGTACCAGGACTAGATGGTACCTATAGGTGGACCATACAGCTTATTGGTACGCAGAGGAGATAGTTGGATGTGGAGTGTTGTGGAGGTAAACTATACCTACCCTTCAGGTAGGAACCTCGGAGGACAACCCAACCACTGACTTCTTTTTCTTCAGTTGTATTGTATCACAGTTGTACTTGTACATTCAAGATGGGCTTTTATTCTGGACCCTTTTTCTTACTGCACTCACTCTATTTATAGTTCATTTTACTTGTCTTCATGTCTTGATATGTTCTTGGTTACATGTGCTTGTAGGTTATAAAGGCAATGTCTTGCCAGTTTTAGGGAATACGCCTTCGGTGCTAGCCACCAGCCCATGGACTATGGAAGGTGAGCTTGGTGTAGTCACAAAACGGGCCACGGGGGATGGGTCGTGACATTAGAAGTGGTATTATTTTATATAAATATGTTCTGGTTCCTTATTCTAGGAGAGAAGTTTTTTGTATAGTCAAACAACTAGAGTCTCTAGTTTTTCTTTACTCAGTGGGATCCTAACATGAGATAGAGACATTAGTTGGGATTATTGTAGGTCTTTGACTTTTAAATAGTCTATAATCTAGGGAATAGTGATGTGGTTGATTTTTATTTGATAAATAAGTCTTGTTATCTCTTGGTGGAAGGAGGCATCAGAGTAGTTAGCTTCATTACAACTAACCCTCATAGAGGAGAGGGGTATAGTTTTTCATTAGTCGATGGTGGAGACTCCTCCCCTCCTTCATCATGTGAGGGTTCCCATTTAGGAAAAATAAAATGTGAGGTTATTTGGGACTAGAAATCCTTTGGGGTTGCATCCTATGGATTATATTAAGGAGTGAATACCATTATATTTTTTTTGGTTTGGATGGTAGTTCCACTCACAATGTGAAAGGAGGTGGAGAGAGAGTTTCATATTTCTCCATTTTCTGTAAATCTTTGAGTGGAGAAGATATAAAAAAACCATTAATAATTGTTTTGATTGACTAATATGAGATCCAACATTGATGAGTTCATCTTCCAGTGTCTCACATGTTAGTAGGTAATGTACAAGAACTAGGTTCTGGTAGGTTTGATAGAGCCTCTTGAGATAATGAAGTAGACAAAGGAAGACATATCCATAGACATTGTGACATGGCTTCCATGGACCACGAGAGGCCACAACTCCATATGGTTGTAGTAGATGGGCTAACCATGATAGTCAAATTCTTATCTATTGGGGAGTTTAGTTCGGTGGAATGTTTTGGGTAGCTGTATGTATGGTAGAATATTTGACTCCATGGGTTACCCTCAACAATTACCTCTGATGTGGATATGTGGTTTACATCATGGTTTTGGAGTGTATTCCCAGAGTCCTTTGAGACCCATTTGAGGAAAATTTTAAAATTACACACCTATATTGATTGGAAGACTGAGTTTACTACCTTGTTGATAAAATATATGATGATATCATTCATGTTGAACTTTTGAAGGAGTTGGGAGGATCACTTTTCATTGGTGGAGTTTTCTTATAGTTAATTCTATAACTCTACTATTGGAATGGCACCTTTTAAGGCCATCTATGAGAGAATATATAGTTCTCCCTTATATTGTTATGATATTAGAAATACTCATTTATTTGGGCCAGATATGGTTCATATGACAACAGAGAAAGGTCAGGTGATGCACAAGCGTATGAGAATACTATAGATCCAAAATAAGCCCTCAACGTTTTAATATTTTTTCCCTTGGGGTTTAAGAGGAGAGGACATGTTTTATTAATATTATTACCTTGATGAGGATTGTGGAGGTATTTAAAGGGATTAAATCTATATATTATGTTCATCTATCTGTTCCAGATCCTTTATAGGGTTGGTAATGTTTCTTTCCAATTAGCCTTTCTATAACACCCTTAGTTCGTGTGATTGTTTTTTTCAAATAAATCTAATATCTTTGATGTGTTTAATTGCATTCTACACTATGATATTATTTATTTATAACATATTTCACTATATCAAAGACTTATATTAGCTTGTGGTATATAAATAACCTTTTTTGGATTTTTTTACAAATAATGTTGAGTTCATTCGATATGTTATACACAAAATGGAGTTTTACAAAACTAGAATATACTATTAGTATTATTAGTAATATATTGTTATAGTTATTACATATCCATTGTAATGGATGAAATGAATATGATTATAATAAATTATGAAACTATGGTTTACACATATTTATTAAATGAATTCAAGGATATCAATTAATTATAAATGAAAATAAAACCTAATAGAATATAAAAGATGTATTTTTATAAAAAAAACTATTTACATTCTCACAAAGAAGATTTATCCAGATAAATTAAATTAATTACTATTAGCTAGATATCTTAAAGAAATTTATATATTATAAATTCAATCAAATGTTTTTAAATTTATCAAATAATTTTTATAGGCATAATACAAGAACAAATTCCTTTTTTAGGTACAAAACGATGTATTTCTCTAAAGACGGTTTTGCCACATTTTAATTAAAGAATTATTTTAAAACAATATTTTGATACATTTATAATTTTATTCGAAAAATAAACTTCATTATTATAATATTAATAGCAAAATTTAACTTGGGTGATGTTTTGGTATTATTGTAATAAGATTCATGTTTTGAAGAATAAAGAAAAATACATAATTTTAATTGAAAACTAAATTTTCTTCTAATTTATTTATATAGTTAAAAAATATTTTATATTATTTTTAATGTTTAATGATTTAAAGTATACATAAAAAAATTCGAGTTAGGTTATTGGAATCAATTTCACATTGAAATAGGATATAGAAATATTTCAAACTTTTAATACTTTTTAGTTTAAAAACCTATTGTTTCATCGCATCTATAGGTTTAATTTTAAATTAATGTATTAAAATTTTGTTATTTGAATTTTGGAAAAAAGGATTCCATTTTTTGAATTAGAATAATTTATGATTCATAGTATGTTCAACAATGTTTTTAAAAAAATTATTAGTGAAATCATTTAAAATTAATTACAGTAATCAAGGTAAAAAAACAAGTATTCTTAGGGGTTAAAAATTAATCTTAGGGAACCAAATGACCTATAAACCTATAAAAAATTAATTTTATGGACATATTTAGACCATATACTACATTTTACCTGAAATTTATCATTATTGTGGAACATATTGTAAGGTTTACCTCTCCATAGTTTTTTTCCTTTTGTATTTAAATGTTGCCACTCCTCCTCCCCTTTAAAAGGGAACTCAACCCATCCCTATTCACACATAGAAAAACCATTGTCTTTAAAAAAACCCTAACCAAATGATCTCCAAAAATACCACCTATAATCCTAGAAGATACACTTTTTTGATAATGAAAACCAAGGTGTTCTTTATTTCCAACCAAAAGGAGTTACCCAAAGAAGAGGTAACATCCTTCAACATTCACTTTTGTTTTATATATTACTCTACTAATTAAATTATCATTATACCATTATTATATATTAACATATGTATCATCAATATACTGAGATTTTTTTCTTAATTTTTATACTTATACCCACACTCACTTCCATCTAATGGGATACATAATCATCATTCATGTGTACAACAGACTACAACCTCATAAACCATTGTCATTCATTCTTCCATTACCACCTTTAAAGGATGGAATATTTATGTACATAATATTTTAATATGATATTTAATATATATTTATGTTTTTTAAAATTAATATATAACACATACCTTCACCATTTCCCTTTTTTGGAATACGATAACTTCATGTGTGGACTTGTGGACTACCACCATCTTAAAGGGATGTGATTTTTCCATGATTTACATGAAATATATTAAGGTTGTATTTATTAAAAATATGATATATTTATTAAATAATAATTATAAATTAGTTATTATATATATATATATTCATCATTTGTTTTTCTTTATTTCAATATGATAAGAAAATGGAAACAACCTTCATGCATATGTACGACCTATCGTCTCCATGAACGGTGTATTTTACTTTATATTTATATCTTTCATAGATTATAATAAATATATATATAATGAATATATATGTTATTAATACCATGATTTAAATTAGTGAAATAATTAAATCATGATCTAATAAATATGACTAATTATGACATGTCAAAACATAAACAAAAAATAATACAATTATTACCTGAAACATAACATTAGCATGAATTTGTCAATAAATAGGTATTATAAATACATAAGTAAATAATATTTGGTATAATATATATGAATGTGGTTTTATAATATATTTATAACATGTATTTATTTTATAATGGGTTTGCACAAGTACTATGAGAGTCATGACTTATGGTAAGGGAATTTCATCTCACTTTTTATATTTGTGAGATACATGGAATATTCACAACTAGATTCATTTATGTGGGGAATATACTTCTCTTTAACATGTGATATCATTATTTTACTTTATTAAATTATAATAAAATTTTTAGTTGAAGTTATTATTTCATGGGGATGATGATTCAAATATTACTCAAGAAGTAAGGGGATTTCTAGTCTCACTTTGATTTCTACACGACTTATGCCATATTCACCACTTGTTTTTTTGTGGTCTAGATACATACCATATATGTATTATATGATTATTACCTTTAAATCTATGGGTATTTTTATATAGAATATATGATATTTTTTTCATTAGTTTCACAGTTCAAATGTCACCAAATTGGTAAAGTAATTTTGTCTCAATTTTTCTTCTTTGAGACGCAAGTTATGTTATGCAAAAATATACTTTTATAAGGTGTGTATACTACCCTATGATATTTAATATCATTAATAACCATATTTTAATTATATTTTGAGATTAATTTTAAGTTTTTCTCTCATGTGTGTTATGATACTATGTTACCCAAGTGGTAAGAGTCAACTGCTACTATATCATCATTTATTTGGATTTTCTAGGATTATGCTTCCATTAATGAGATGTTATCCTCCATCTCTCAATAATTCTCATTCCGCTTCATATACTCTATTTATTGATGATATATTCATTTAATGGTACAATATACTACTATTTTTTACTTCAAATAATTAATAAAATATTTTTAATAAAATATGACTTTATTTATTTTTTTGGTAGAAAATCTACTTTCTCCCAAATAAATGTTTTCTAAGAATGATTTAAATCATGTTCTACCATTATTTATAATGAAATTTCATCCCATGTTTTACATTTTTACAATACTTTTTTAATAGTAACCTTCTTATTTTCTTATGATCAACTATATTTTGACTTCTATGGATAATATTAAATGAATCATCGTTTTTACGTAAACTTCATGTATGGAATTTCCCACTGTAATGAACACTACATGGATTGAATATTCCCTTATATTTTTTAATGGATATTTTCAATGAAAAATGTTTTTAAATTTTTTTCAAATCCTATATATTTTTTAATGGTTATTTTCAAATAAAAGTATTTCAATTATTTAAAATCTTCCATTACATGTTTTTTATAGTAAATTGAATGAAAAATATTTTCAAAAAGTATTGTGTTCTAATAAAAAAATTTATATATAAAAAGATATTTTCCAAAAAAAATTTTAAAAATAATTAAATCTTACTTCATATTTTTTCAATTTTGTTATCAAAGAAAATGATTTTGAAATTTTTTTATATCTTTTAAAATGATTTTAAAAGAAAGGATATTTTTCATAAGAAATTCTCCAAGTTATATTTCAAAATCGTTCTCTGTCTAAGTTGCAATCCGTGGATATAGTTAATGATTTATAAGGGATATGATCCAAGGGAACCATTATTATTCTTTAATTTAATTATATATGATTAAAATGAAATAATTTTTATGAAACTAATTTCTATTCCATAGGATATTTCATGTTAAAATGATTTTGAAACCCAATTTTTTAACGGGTTATGTTATGATGAAATGATTATGAAAAAAGATTACTTTTACATAGGGTATGATATTATGAAATATTTATAATACCCATTTCACTTCAAGGGTTTTGAAATCGGGAATTTTTTATTATAATGTGGAACATGTATATATCATTTTTCTTATGTGATAAGTGGGACTTATATCTCCCTCCAATGTATTGGGAAATGATGGATAACTAATTATTATTTATGTTATGTGTCAACCTGATTACATGTTCACAATGTTATGATTGAACCTTATCATGTGTTCATAGTGTTATTTTTGAACCTGATAACATGTTGATAATGTTTTGTGTGAACCAAATTACATGTTCACATTATTATGAGTGAACCTTATTACATGTTCACAATAATATGAGTGAGTGTAATTACATGTTCACAATGTTATATTTGAACCTAATTACATGTTCACAATATTACGAGTGAACCTTATAATTTTTTCAAAATGTTATGTGTGAACATGATTATATGTTTAAAATGTTATTAATGAACCTGATTACATGTTCAAAATGTTATGCATGAACCTTAATAAACATTCTCAATGATATGAATAGACCTAGAATTTATTCCCATAATGATATGTGTGGAACTGGTTGCATGTACATCTGTTTATGTCATGGACTAATGTCATGTCTTTATCTTAATGATTAAAAAAATTTCAATTTATATTTTTTTATAAGGTAATAATATGATGTGTATCCAACAAGTATATGTATTATGCTAATGTTATATTCTTTTTGATCATGTAATTTTATTATCGTATCATTCAATTATTACGAATATCCAATCATTATGACATGAATCTTGATTATGATTTTTCATATATAGGGTATGATAATATAATATTATGATCATGTATTCATACTCTTATGATAATTATTACTCTTTCATATCCCCCACGTTTATCCTTATTTAGAATCTAATATCAAACTTTATAATTTTTCCTTACCCGAGGTTATGAAGAATGGTTTTATGTATAGTACTAAAATGGAAATACATTAATGAGATATTTTGAATATATTTTACCAAAGTAGAGGAACATGTTCCTAGTTTCCAAATATACTAAACTATTATAGTCCTCGGGCATGTACTCTTGTAATGTGATGAATATTCATAAAAAAGGATTTTATATCATTGTATGTTAAGCATGGGTCTCTATAGTTGGTAAAAAGGGAAATATTTAGTTGTCCTTTGAAATCTCGGATAAGAGAACTTTATTGAGATCCCTATTGATATTTCTATGGATAATTCTAAGGATGTATCTAAGGATAAGTCTAACGATGAGTCAATTGTTAGGAAAATATCAGTGAATTTTGGTAAGGTATTGAGAGACTGGTTTCCTAGAAATTACATACCTATCTAGATACTAAAACTGGATTTAATAGAGTAACATAAAGATGTTTTGACTTTGGAAAAGTAAGATAAAAAAGTGATTTCATAAGGAAAATGAAAAAGATTAATGTAATGTGATGAATGACAATATTGGTACCCTATATTATTATCAATAGTTTAGTTTTTTATGTGTGGAAATTCTGGGTATTATGTAAATAAATTTCTTTGGGGGAAGACTAATTATGGAACTCAATGAGGTTTTATGAGTAATTTTTTTTATGATGATGACGATGAGACCATGAACGACATATGAAAAATATGTTATTTAATAATATTATAATGTATAAGAATGATTAAATTTAGTTTCATGAGTGTTAATCCACGATTCAAATTTTATATATTAGTAATGGTGTATTAAGGAATAAGATGGTGAAGATTAGTTAATTGTTTGATAAGGAAGTAGAATAAATGATGAATTTATGTTTTTGAATTCAAATATTATGTTGTAAGATTAATGGAATATATAAGAATATGTTTTTTATTAAGGATATGAAAGGATATGTTGAATGGAGTTGATAACATAGAAAAGTGATTTAATGGAAATGGGATATTTTTATTAAGGTATGGTTATCCTTAATATGTTCATGTTATTACCATATTTTAAGAGAATAAATGAATCAGGTGTTCACATGTTTGGTATGTGACAACCAATAGATATTATATGTTACATGGTTGATCAATTTTATGACGATTTTAAGAAATTTAGTGACACTCTTTCTAAAGTTTTTTATTTTCATATATTGGAAGAGTCAAAAGGTTAAATGTTTATTAAATGTTTTATGTTGAACATTTAATATGGTTTAGATATTTAAAATTATTTTTTCAAATTAAGATTTATAAATATTGGATAACCTGTGTTTCCCATTTCTCCTTGATGATAATTGAATATATATGGAATGGATTTTCATTCTACCTATGGATCTTATGATCTATTAGTGCTTCAAGGATAAAAAAATTCACCTTTAGATGAATTGGAAGTTGATCAAGGCACAACCAAAGGGTGATATTGTGATTATAAAATAGAATGAAATCAATTAGGTATATCTATTTTTGAAAATTATTTATCATTAGGAAAATATATTGAAGTAAAATGTTGTATTTTTAATATCATTTTGATGATATCAATGACATATTCAGGAATAATAATGTTATGGTTTTATCGCTACCAACCTTCTCGTGATCACCAAATTTCTTCTGATCAGTGATGATTATCACTCTCTATAATTATTTATTATTTTCTTCCATGTTGATGTTTTTAAATTACAATTACATTATCCTATAAAGAAACGTAGTTCTGAGTCGCATTGGGTAACCATAATGTTTCTATCTTGTATTTTTAAAAGGAATATTAGGTATTCGTTTTTATGATGTGGATTTATAAGAAATTAAATTAAAATTATTAAAACATTAATAACCTCGATTAATCTTGATGTAAAATTAATTTAATGGGGAATATAATTTAACCTCCCTAGTTTTTTTGAATATTTTTTTCGAATAAATTAAATTTATTTGATGTCTTTCAATCCATGCTACACTAAATTAAGATTTCTTTATAAAATATTTCACTATAATAAACACTAATATTATCTTTAAGTACATGAATCACTATGTTTTTATTGTGTTTCACATAATTCCAATTTACATTGTTATCTTGTGTTATATTCAAGATCAATTTTTACCAAACAACAGTATACTATTATAAATATTAATAAAATATTATTATAGTTATAACATAGCCATTGGAATGGAATATATGAATAATATTAAATAATTTATGAAAATATGGTTTACATATGTTTATAAAATGAATTTTTCTTTATCAATTAATTATAAATGAAAATAAAAACTAGTTGAATTTAAAGGAAGTGTTTTTATAAAAAACATTATTTCTATCCCGAAAAAGGTTTTTTTATCTTAATAAATTAAATCAATTACTATTAATGAGATATATTAATGAAATTTATATATTATAAATTCATCCAAATATTTTTAATTTCTACCAGTAATTTTTATATTCTTGAAATAAGAACAAATCCAATTTTAGGCATAAAATAATTTTATTATTTAAATGGACGTTTTACCACCCTTTAATGAAATAATTGTTCTAGAACTAAATTTTGACACTTTTATAATATTTATTTTAAAAAATAAACACTAGTTTTTAAATAATAATATCAAATTTTTTACTTTGGGTGATTTTTTGTATTTTTATGATAAGTTTCATTTTTTGATGAATAGTGGAAAATATTGAATTTTAATTGAAAACATCATTTTCGTCTAATTTATTTATATAGTTAAAACATATTTGAAATTGTTTTTAAAGTTTAATAAGTTCAATTATACATAAAAAAAATTATATTTAGGTAATTTGAATCTATTTAAAGTTGAAATTGGATATAAAATCATTTCAAACTTTTAATTATTTTCACTTCATTAACCTATTATTTCATCCTATCTCTGGGATTAATTTTAAATTAATTTATTCTAATTATATGATTTATGTAACACCCGAGACTTTTATGTTATATAAATCATCAAAGGAATCTTTTTCTACACAGCACTTGCTTGGCTTGCTTTACACGCAATCGCGACCTTCCTCGATAGCTTGCGTCGTACGCAATACCGAGTTTCACTAAACAACAATATGCTATTAAAACTAGCCGTTATGAATAGTAATAACCACTTTTTGAAATTTTATAAATTTTATTTTTCAAAATGGACTTCATTTTTGGACTCAGAATATCGAAATTAGCCTAGGGTGAAATTTTGGTATTTTTCTGAAAACTTTCAATTTTTGATGAATAGTGAAACCACTAAGTGGTAGGTTAAAAACCGAATTTTACATAAAACTTAATTTTACCGCTTCTGTGAATAGAATTTCGAAAATCCGAGAGACACGGTTAATATCAAGGACTAAAATGTGGTTCAATGAGATGAAAATAATTTTTTGGTGAATAGTAACTTTTTACTATTTTTACCGCGGTTAATAGTAAATAGGGTAACTAAGGGTAAATATGATATCAATATTACCCTAACACATGTCCTAATTCTATTGGACAAGTGTATTTCGACCAAAGACAAACTTAGGAATAAAATATGACCATTTAGGCCCACTTGGATTAGATTAGGACATTTATTATTAATTTATTTAAAGAAGGGTTAAAATAGTTAAAATCAAAGTTTAATAAGTAAATCATTTTTAATATGGGTTTATACATAAGATAAATTCGATTGTAAATATTCATTAGAAAGCTAAAAAGATTTCCTACATGATGGTATTTTATTTGTAATTTTTAGACATCAAATAATTTAATTTATTTATGACACAAAGATGATGCAGTAATTATCTTGTTAACAAAATATTGACAAAATTGATGTTATAAACACCAAAATAAATGTAATTTGACACTTTTTATGAATTCCACTAATTTTCTAGGTTACTATGATATATTAATGTTGATTTAATCAACTTGGTTCGAACATATAATTCTGTTATGACTTTCACAAAAATCATATATCAAATAGTGTCAAAATTGACACAAAATAGTTTTTAAATCAAATATTATATTACTAATTGTTATTTTATTCCTAAAAATCTAAGGTTCGGCCAAATGACTTAGATAAGGATATATATATTAATAATAAACAATTTGGGGTTCGTTTGGCATGTTATAGTAAGTGTATTAACCATATAGTGAAAGAAAACAAAAAGACACGGTAAAAGTTAAATTATTTAACTTAGAGTTAAATCTAATTGATAAGGTTAAAATAATACCCTAAACTTGTCTAAATCCTATTTGTTGATGGGATTTCGACCCTTCCCCACTTTATCTTCGAAATAAGACCCTTTGGAACCATTATAAACCGATTTTGACTTTAATATAAAATAATATTTTGAGATATTCCTAAGGTGCCCCTCTCCTCCCTTATAAAAGGGCACCTCCTCCCCCTCCTCCTCACACCAAATTGAGCACTCAAGCTCGGCCAACCCCTGCCATTTTCTCCTCCCCACTTCCCTAGAATAATCCTAGAGGTACTGGTCTTCTCCAAAGACCAATCTTAGTTCCTTAAGTGGAGGATTCAAAGAGGCGTTCCAAAGAAGAGGTAATATCGATTACCGATCTTTTCAATTTCTTTCGTCTTCAACTTCTTCTTATTTAGTTGTTTCATGACAAAGTAATAACATCAGTATTACTTACATACTGATATGTTATTATAAATATGAAACAACCCTAATTCACCTTCTATCCATCCTACGGAAAAATGAAATCACCGCGCGTGCGTAC
Source organism: Viscum album (assembly GCA_963277665.1). Classification (NCBI taxonomy): domain Eukaryota; kingdom Viridiplantae; phylum Streptophyta; class Magnoliopsida; order Santalales; family Viscaceae; genus Viscum; species Viscum album. Next base: position 1,096,306,725 of record OY728145.1, on the reverse strand, counting down.
GTACGGAATACCGTCTCCACGCCGTGGTGTAATCTATTTTTCCACCATCACCTTACAAGGATGGTTATAATGGTGTAATAAGTAACTATATATGATTATTATGAAGTAATATTGATACTGAAATAATATACATATACTCCAATACAATTCCATGATCATAGGAACGATATCATCACTCGTGCGTACGTACGGAATACCGTCTCCACGATGTGATGCGACTCGTTCTACATGATCATCATTACATAGTAATTATATAAATTAATTGAATGAATAAATATGATATATGTTACACTAATACCATTCTGGATATAAGGTATCTATAACCTTAAAAGAAGAATAAGAATTTATTCGACAAAACACGCATAAGAACAAAAAGTTATAAAGACCCGAGTAACAAGTAACAATGAAATATTACTAACAAAAAGCTAATAATATGACCATATATGATATCATATCAACATGTATGATTCTGGAATAAGTCAATAACATTATTTAAACCATTATACAGGAGCTTCGGACACATACAAGGCAAATTGGACCTAAGGTAAGGGAAATATCACAATCTCATTTTTATCCGAGATTGTTTATTCGTAAGTATTTACTGGGGTGTATTTTATCATCCACATCCATGTTCCCTCAATATGTAATATTGTTTCCATCCACTTTCAATGGTTTAAATCCAATTTTACCCTTCGGTGAGTTTTTAGTAAAGAATATGAAAGGAATCTTTTGTCGTTTTGCCGTACGAGGTACTTTTTGACTTTTCCGACAAAAGTACGAAGAATGTTTTTTTTTAACTTATACGGCATGAATGGATTTTTAAAACATTATTTCCAAGAAGATTCCTTTACAAGTTTTCAAGTCTATTTTTAATCAACTTCTTTTATTTTAAAGTCGTATGACATGTTATGAAAGTAAAAATGTTTTTGAAGAAGAAAGGATATTTTCCTCAAGAATGGAGTTCAAGTGTTTTATCAAAATTATTTTCCATCTAAGATAATAAAAGGGTTCTGTTTTTATCCCTATTATTACATGGATTTGATTATGTTTTGATGGAAACATTTTTATGAATTCCTTTATCTTATATGAATTGATTTATGATGTCATGATGTTTCAAGAATCCCATTTTTGTTACATGTGTTATGCGATGATGTATGTTTTATGATTATGTGGCACACATAAGAAAGGATTCATTATAAGATGGGTGGGACCTATATCTCCCTCCAATGCATTGGGTAAAGATTTTATATCTCATGAGATAGACATGGCTGGAACGGAAGGTTATTTCGGTTCAGTGATACAGGACTGAAACGAGGAGTGAACTCGATTCAGAAAGGGACTTTGTCCACTAAGATAGTCTTGGCAATAAGTCGTGACTAACAAGAAATGATTTTCCATGATTATGTGTGCATGCCACAAAGTTTCAAGTTTTATGTTATGATTATGGGGATCTCATTTTCACTTCTATGATTTATTAAGATTTTATGATCTCTTTTGCAGGTTATGATTTTCAAAAGAAGATATGATATGATTTTTATTTCCTTTATTGCCCTTGCTGAGCATTTGAGCTCACCCTTTTATGTTTTCTTTTCCCCAGGTCAGGAAGATGGATATTAAGTAGAATATGATAAAAGGGACGCTAGATATGATGAAATAAATGGGAGGCACTGTAGAAGATTTATGAACCAGTTGTTTATGTTTCCCAGTTTCTAAAGACACTATACCTATACGGTCCTTTGTGGTTTTATCATATGTTGTAATAAGTGTGCTTCAATTTTGAAGTATTAACAATGTATGTAAAGTATGGGTCGTTATAGTTGGTATCAGAGGAAAGGTATAGTCAACCTTTGGAAACTAGGATGTGAAAGCTTTAGTAAGAACCCTAAGGATAAGTCTAAGCATAGAACACAATCTTAGTGTTTTAGAAATGGCCTTGAATAACCTAGGATAAGACCATAAGCATGAAAATTTTATTCTTGAATTATGTGGTTTCCTATTATAATTAGTGTTGCTCACACTATTCTTCTTGGTTTTAGTCAATGGCTGGAACCCGAAGGAACCGTGTTAATGCGGAATGCGATGGGCAATGCAATGATTGTCCCCCTGAGCAACCAAACAATATGGGAGATGGAATGCAAAATCTTGTAGCCATGCTCACACAACTTTCTCAAGCTATGAATCATGCAGGATTTCCAAACGAGCAAAGGAGGGAGCAACATTCTGTTGAATCCTTCATGAGGCAGCGTCCACCTTCTTTCAGTGGGTCTACTGATCCATTAGTTGCTGAACAATGGATTAGTACTACTGAAAAGATATTTTCAGTTCTTCAATGTTCTGAGCATGATAAAGTCATCCTAGCAGTGTATCGTTTGGAAGGAGATGCTGATCAATGGTGGAATCTTGTTAAGAATACGAGGCAAAGGGATGAAATTGAGTCTATGGAATGGGACGAGTTCAAGAACTTATTTTTCAATAAGTACTTCCCTCGTATTCTCCGAACAAAGATGGAGAAAGAGTTCCTTGAACTGAAGCAAAGGGATGATGAATCTGTTAGTACCTATGAAGCAAATTTTACAAGACTTGCAAGGTACGCTTCTGGTATTATTATCCAACCTGAGAGTAAGATCGATCGATTCTTTAGTGGCTTAAAACCAAGTCTTCGAAGGGCGTTATCCATAAGGGACTTCAATAGCTACGAGGAAATCGTTCGATGTGCTCTCAAAGTCGAGATGGAGATTGGAGTAACCCATCAGTCACATGGGTTTGATAAGAAGAGGAAGATGGAATTCAAAGGAAACTCTAAAGAGCACACTGAAAAGAAGATGAACTTTCCCTTATGCTCAAAGTGTGGAAAGAAACATGGAGGGAGTTGTCTTAAAGGGACAAGTAAATGTTTTAAATGTGGAAAAGAAGGTCATCGGGCATTTGAATGCCGTGATAATGGGAAGAAGATGTCTAATGATGCAAACAAAGGAAGAGATACACAGAATGATCCTACTACACTTCAATGTTTCAAGTGCAAGGAGATGGGGCATTATGCCAATCAATGCCCAAATCCAAGGGTTGATGATGATGGTCGACGTCAACAAAATCTTAAGGCTAAAGACAAAGGAAAGTCACATGCAATTTCTATCAGCGATGTGGAGTACGATAACGATGTGGTGAAAGGTACACTTACCATCCACTCTAAAGTAGCAAATGTTTTATTTGATTCTGGATCCACCCACTCTTTTATTTCTGAAGACTTTTCTAAGGGTATCACCGTATTACCTCAACAATTAGATGTTGAGTTAGCTGTGACAACACCTAATGGCACATCAATCGCATCAAAAGTTTATAATTCTTCTCCGATCGAAGTTTGTGGGAAAGTGCTTCCTGCAAATCTTGTGATCCTTCCTATAGTTGAATTTGATGTGATTCTTGGCATGGATTGGCTTTCTTTATACGGAGCTCATATCAATTGCCAAAGAAGGGAAGTCACATTTCATATTCCAGATCAATCTATGATTGTCTATCAATGCAAGGATGAACATAACCTTCCAGTGGAAATTCCTTCCATCTTATGGGTCATGATTCCACTAAATGAAGGTTATTTATCTCAAATGGTTGGAGAGAAACTTACGATTAAGAATATGCCCATTGTACGAGAGTTTGATGATGTCTTTCCGGAGGAATTACCGGGTCTTCCACCAAATCGTGAAGTTGAGTTTTCAATAGAACTCGTACCGGGTGCTTTGCCTATTTCAAAGACACCTTATAGAATGGCCCCAATTGAGTTGCAGGAATTGAAGAAGCAACTCCAAGAGAATCTTGATAAGGGATTCATACGCCCTAGTGCGTCACCTTGGGGAGCACCTGTTCTATTTGTTAAGAAGAAAGATGGATCAATGAGACTCTGCATTGATTATCGAGAACTTAACAAGATCACTATCAAGAACAAATATCCTCTCCCACGCATTGATGACTTGTTTGACCAACTACGCGGAGCTCAATACTTTTCCAAGATTGATCTTCGTTCAGGGTATCATCAATTAAGGGTCAAAAGGGAGGATATACCAAAGACGGCTTTCCGTACAAGGTATGGACACTATGAATTTATAGTGATGCCATTTGGTCTTACTAATGCCCCTGCTATCTTCATGGATCTAATGAATAGAGTCTTTAGAGACTATCTTGATCAATTTGTGGTAGTCTTTATAGACGATATTCTTGTCTATTCAAAGAGCAAGGAAGAGCATGAAGATCACTTGAGAATTATATTGAAGACCCTGAGAAAAGAGAAGCTTTATGCCAAATTTACCAAGTGTGAATTTTGGCTTCAAAAAGTTGCATTTTTGGGTCACATAATCTCAAAAGAGGGGATATCTGTGGATCCAGCAAAAACAGAGGTTATCGAAAGATGGTCGAGACCAACAACAGTAACTGAGATCCGAAGTTTTCTTGGTTTGGCTGGATATTATCGACGTTTTGTAAAAGATTTTTCACGATTATCTAATCCACTCACCAAGTTGACTCGGAAAGGAGTTAAGTTTGTTTGGACAGAGGAATGTGAAGAGAATTTCAAGGAGTTGAAAAGAAGGTTATCCAGTGCACCTGTGCTCACACTGCCTTGTAGTGGAGAAAGGTTTGTGATCTACAGTGATGCATCCAAGAAGGGATTGGGGTGTGTTCTTATGCAAAATGATATGGTGATAGCTTATGCCTCACGACAGTTGAAAATCCATGAGCAAAATTACCCAACACATGATTTGGATTTGGCTGCGGTAATCTTTGCATTAAAGATTTGGAGGCATTACCTTTATGGTGAAAGGTGTGATATTTATACTGATCATAAAAGTTTAAAGTATATTTTCACACAAAAGGAGTTGAATATGCGTCAAAGAAGATGGTTGGAGCTGATTAAGGATTATGACTGCTCAATCCATTACCACCCTGGGAAAGCAAACAAGGTGGCAGATGCATTAAGTCGACAAGACCATGCTAGTTTATCCATGATGAGGATCACAAAAGATCCAATATTTATGGATTTACAAAGGATGGATCTTAGAATTATAACGGAAAGGGAAAAATCTTATCTTTCTCAAATGAATGTTCAACCATCTATACATGTGAAGATTAAAGAGGCACAGAAAGAAGACGTCGAGTTACAAAAGAAGGTGAGAAATGTTCCTGAATTCAACCTTGATTGTGATGGGATAATAAAGTTCAGGAATCGGGTTTGTGTTCCTTCCATTCCTGAATTAAAGAAGGAGCTGCTGGATGAGGCACATAGTTCATCATTCTCTATTCATCCTGGAAGTACGAAGATGTATAGGGACCTGAAAGAGTACTTCTGGTGGGATGGCATGAAAAGAGATGTTGCTGAATATGTCTCTCGATGCTTGGTTTGTCAACAAGTTAAAGCTGAGAGACAAAAGTCTAAGGGGATGTTACAACCATTACCCATACCCGAATGGAAATGGGAAAACATCACTATGGACTTTGTCACAGGACTTCCTAAAACATCCAAAGGCAATAATGCTATCTGGGTCATAGTTGATCGTCTTACAAAGTCTGCACACTTCATTCCTATTAGAGAGGATTTCTCTCTAGATCAGCTTGCCAGGATATATGTAAAGGAAGTGGTAAGATTGCATGGAGTACCACTTTCTATTATATCTGATCGGGATCCGAGATTTACCTCGAAGTTCTGGCGAAGTCTTCAGCATACTCTGGATACAGAGTTGAGTTTCAGCACTGCTTATCATCCCCAGACAGACGGTCAGTCTGAGAGAACAATTCAAACCCTAGAAGATATGTTGAGAGCTTGCTCTATGGATTTCAAAGGAGGTTGGGATCAACACCTACCTTTGGTGGAATTTTCTTATAATAATAGCTTTCACTCCAGTATTCAGATGGCTCCTTATGAAGCTCTCTATGGAAAGAAATGCAGGACTCCAACTTGCTGGGATGAAGTTGGGGAAAGAAAGCTATTAGGACCTGATCTCGTTGATGAAATGGCAGAAAAGGTCAGAACTATTCAACAACACATAAGAGCAGCTCAGAGTCGACAGAAAAGTTATGCCGACAACCGAAGAAAAGACCTGGAGTTTGAAGTGGGCGATAAAGTGTTCTTACGAATATCTCCCTGGAAGAGGGTTATGAGATTTGGAAAGAAGGGGAAGTTGAGCCCTAGATATATCGGTCCTTTCGAAATACTGGATCGTGTTGGGAAGGTAGCTTACCGATTGGCGCTTCCACCGAATCTCTCTCAAGTTCACGATGTGTTCCATGTATCTCTCCTGAGAAAGTACATACCTGATCCTTCACATGTACTCAGCTCAGAAGTTGTACCGCTGGAGCAAGATCTTTCTTATGAAGAACATCCGATAGAGATTCTGGATCTTAGCGAAAAAGTCCTACGAAACAAGACCACTCGCTTGGTGAAAGTTTTATGGAGGAACCACCAACTTGAAGAAGCTACTTGGGAGCTTGAGGATATGATGAGGGAGAAGTATCCTCATCTGTTTGTTACAAAGTGACGAATTTCGAGGGCGAAATTCTTTTTAAGGGGGGTAGAATGTAACACCCGAGACTTTTATGTTATATAAATCATCAAAGGAATCTTTTTCTACACAGCACTTGCTTGGCTTGCTTTACACGCAATCGCGACCTTCCTCGATAGCTTGCGTCGTACGCAATACCGAGTTTCACTAAACAACAATATGCTATTAAAACTAGCCGTTATGAATAGTAATAACCACTTTTTGAAATTTTATAAATTTTATTTTTCAAAATGGACTTCATTTTTGGACTCAGAATATCGAAATTAGCCTAGGGTGAAATTTTGGTATTTTTCTGAAAACTTTCAATTTTTGATGAATAGTGAAACCACTAAGTGGTAGGTTAAAAACCGAATTTTACATAAAACTTAATTTTACCGCTTCTGTGAATAGAATTTCGAAAATCCGAGAGACACGGTTAATATCAAGGACTAAAATGTGGTTCAATGAGATGAAAATAATTTTTTGGTGAATAGTAACTTTTTACTATTTTTACCGCGGTTAATAGTAAATAGGGTAACTAAGGGTAAATATGATATCAATATTACCCTAACACATGTCCTAATTCTATTGGACAAGTGTATTTCTACCAAAGACAAACTTAGGAATAAAATATGACCATTTAGGCCCACTTGGATTAGATTAGGACATTTATTATTAATTTATTTAAAGAAGGGTTAAAATAGTTAAAATCAAAGTTTAATAAGTAAATCATTTTTAATATGGGTTTATACATAAGATAAATTCGATTGTAAATATTCATTAGAAAGCTAAAAAGATTTCCTACATGATGGTATTTTATTTGTAATTTTTAGACATCAAATAATTTAATTTATTTATGACACAAAGATGATGCAGTAATTATCTTGTTAACAAAATATTGACAAAATTGATGTTATAAACACCAAAATAAATGTAATTTGACACTTTTTATGAATTCCACTAATTTTCTAGGTTACTATGATATATTAATGTTGATTTAATCAACTTGGTTCGAACATATAATTCTGTTATGACTTTCACAAAAATCATATATCAAATAGTGTCAAAATTGACACAAAATAGTTTTTAAATCAAATATTGTATTACTAATTGTTATTTTATTCCTAAAAATCTAAGGTTCGGCCAAATGACTTAGATAAGGATATATATATTAATAATAAACAATTTGGGGTTCGTTTGGCATGTTATAGTAAGTGTATTAACCATATAGTGAAAGAAAACAAAAAGACACGGTAAAAGTTAAATTATTTAACTTAGAGTTAAATCTAATTGATAAGGTTAAAATAATACCCTAAACTTGTCTAAATCCTATTGGTTGATGGGATTTCGACCCTTCCCCACTTTATCTTCGAAATAAGACCCTTTGGAACCATTATAAACCGATTTTGACTTTAATATAAAATAATATTTTGAGATATTCCTAAGGTGCCCCTCTCCTCCCTTATAAAAGGGCACCTCCTCCCCCTCCTCCTCACACCAAATTGAGCACTCAAGCTCGGCCAACCCCTGCCATTTTCTCCTCCCCACTTCCCTAGAATAATCCTAGAGGTCCTGGTCTTCTCCAAAGACCAATATTAGTTCCTTAAGTGGAGGATTCAAAGAGGCGTTCCAAAGAAGAGGTAATATCGATTACCGATCTTTTCAATTTCTTTCGTCTTCAACTTCTTCTTATTTAGTTGTTTCATGACAAAGTAATAACATCAGTATTACTTACATACTGATATGTTATTATAAATATGAAACAACCCTAATTCACCTTCTATCCATCCTACGGAAAAATGAAATCACCGCGCGTGCGTACGTACGGAATACCGTCTCCACGCCGTGGTGTAATCTATTTTTCCACCATCACCTTACAAGGATGGTTATAATGGTGTAATAAGTAACTATATATGATTATTATGAAGTAATATTGATACTGAAATAATATACATATACTCCAATACAATTCCATGATCATAGGAACGATATCATCACTCGTGCGTACGTACGGAATACCGTCTCCACGATGTGATGCGACTCGTTCTACATGATCATCATTACATAGTAATTATATAAATGAATTGAATGAATAAATATGATATATGTTACACTAATACCATTCTGGATATAAGGTATCTATAACCTTAAAAGAAGAATAAGAATTTATTCGACAAAACACGCATAAGAACAAAAAGTTATAAAGACCCGAGTAACAAGTAACAATGAAATATTACTAACAAAAAGCTAATAATATGACCATATATGATATCATATCAACATGTATGATTCTGGAATAAGTCAATAACATTATTTAAACCATTATACAGGAGCTTCGGACACATACAAGGCAAATTGGACCTAAGGTAAGGGAAATATCACAATCTCATTTTTATCCGAGATTGTTTATTCGTAAGTATTTACTGGGGTGTATTTTATCATCCACATCCATGTTCCCTCAATATGTAATATTGTTTCCATCCACTTTCAATGGTTTAAATCCAATTTTACCCTTCGGTGAGTTTTTAGTAAAGAATATGAAAGGAATCTTTTGTCGTTTTGCCGTACGAGGTACTTTTTGACTTTTCCGACAAAAGTACGAAGAATGTTTTTTTTTAACTTATACGGCATGAATGGATTTTTAAAACATTATTTCCAAGAAGATTCCTTTACAAGTTTTCAAGTCTATTTTTAATCAACTTCTTTTATTTTAAAGTCGTATGACATGTTATGAAAGTAAAAATGTTTTTGAAGAAGAAAGGATATTTTCCTCAAGAATGGAGTTCAAGTGTTTTATCAAAATTATTTTCCATCTAAGATAATAAAAGGGTTCTGTTTTTATCCCTATTATTACATGGATTTGATTATGTTTTGATGGAAACATTTTTATGAATTCCTTTATCTTATATGAATTGATTTATGATGTCATGATGTTTCAAGAATCCCATTTTTGTTACATGTGTTATGCGATGATGTATGTTTTATGATTATGTGGCACACATAAGAAAGGATTCATTATAAGATGGGTGGGACCTATATCTCCCTCCAATGCATTGGGTAAAGATTTTATATCTCATGAGATAGACATGGCTGGAACGGAAGGTTATTTCGGTTCAGTGATACAGGACTGAAACGAGGAGTGAACTCGATTCAGAAAGGGACTTTGTCCACTAAGATAGTCTTGGCAATAAGTCATGACTAACAAGAAATGCTTTTCCATGATTATGTATGCATGCCACAAAGTTTCAAGTTTTATGTTATGATTATGGGGATCTCATTTTCACTTCTATGATTTATTAAGATTTTATGATCTCTTTTGCAGGTTATGATTTTCAAAAGAAGATATGATATGATTTTTATTTCCTTTATTGCCCTTGCTGAGCATTTGAGCTCACCCTTTTATGTTTTCTTTTCCCCAGGTCAGGAAGATGGATATTAAGTAGAATATGATAAAAGGGACGCTAGATATGATGAAATAAATGGGAGGCACTGTAGAAGATTTATGAACCAGTTGTTTATGTTTCCCAGTTTCTAAAGACACTATACCTATACGGTCCTTTGTGGTTTTATCATATGTTGTAATAAGTGTGCTTCAATTTTGAAGTATTAACAATGTATGTAAAGTATGGGTCGTTATAATTTAAGTTTATAATATTATAAGAAATATTTTTATTCAGAAAAATATATAATCCCTATTAATTTCTTTTTATTTTTTACTAAAATATTAGTGAAATCAATTAAAATTAATTACAACAAGGTAAAAAAGGAGTTCACTTAGTTGTTAATCATCAATCTTAAGGGATAAGATGCCCTAAAACATAAAAAATATCTATTTTATGGACATATTTTTAACATATAATCTATTTTATCTTAAATTAACCTTTATTAAGTAACATGATGTAAAGGAGACCTCTCAATAGTGTTTTCCTTTTGTATTTAGTAGAATACCACTTCTCCACTATAACATGGCACTCATCGCCCACAAATATTCAAACCACTCAATCATTTTGGATATGAAAAAACCTAAAATAATAATCTAAAAAAATACCAAATATCATCCTAGAAACCTAGCTTTGGTTAGAAATAAATACATGGTGGTTTTTTGGTGTAAACTAAAAAGAAGTTACCCTAAGAAGAGGTAAAATCCCTCCACGGGAACTTTTGTTTTATTTCTTTATCAACCCTTTAAATTATTTTTATTCCTTTCTTATATAATAAAATAAGTATCCTAAATATACCTATATGTTTATATTTTAGGGGATTAACATAAAACTATACACACATCCATCTAATGTGATACTCAATCATCGTTCATGTGTACAACAGACTACCGCCTCCAGATCAGATATTGTTTGTTCTCCCATTACCACCTCTAAAGGTTGGGAATAATGATGAAATTAATTTTTTATATGATATTAATTATATTTTTATTCTTATTGAATTATTATATAACACATGAAAACATTTTTTATTTTTTTGGGAATATAATAACTTCATTTGTGGACATGAGGACTACGGCCTCCTCAAAGCGATGTGATTCTTTCAATATTGACATGGAATGTATGAAGGATGGTTTTATTAAAAATATTTGATATTTATGAAATAATAATAATACTAAAATGATAATATATATATATATATTTTACATTTCTTTTATTAAATATTATAATAAAATGAAAACAACGTTCATGTATAAGTACGACCTACCATCTCCATCAACAATATATTTGATTTCATAAGTATATATTTTATAGATTTTTATAAATACATATATACTGAAAAAATATTTTAATAATATCTAATTTTACATCATAGTAATTAGTAAATCATGTTTTATATAAGGTGATTTCATAAGTATATATTTTATATAATGGCATATGAAATATTATATCATGAATTTAATTTATATAATTATATTAATACTTTTGATTTATGTTATTATTTCCAAGGTATCATGATTAAAACGTTACTCAAGTATTAAGGTGATTCCCAATCTGAATTTTATTTTGGCGAGACCTACGGAATATTCACCACTCACTAATTTTTTTTTGTGTATATAATTCCCATGAATTTATTTTTGGAATTATTATAATTAATTTATGGTATTTCCATATAATGTTTTAGTATATCTCTTTCATAGGGTTCACGATTCAAAAGTTTCCAAATCAGTAAGGTACTTCTATCTCAATTTTCATTCTTTGAGACACATGTTATATTATACACCTATATTCTTTTAGGAGGTGCATATACTTCCCTTTGACATGTTATATCATGAATGTAATTATTTTCAAAATATTTTAAGAGTAATTTAATTTTATGATTCCATGGGGATTATGATTCATTTTTACCAAAATGTTAATAGTTTATTTCTATAATCTCAACATATATCAGGATTTATTATAATTATGCTTCCATTGATGAAACGTTATGATCCATCTCTCAATAATTACAATTTATTCTCTTATCCTATATTAATTCATTATATATTAATTTAATATCACCATATTCCCACTATTTTTAACTTATTATAATTTATCAAATGTTTTTAGGAAAATAAAAAAAATTCTCTCTTCGGTCAAAAATTTATTTTCTCCCAAAGCCATGTTTTCTAAATATGTTTTATAAAATGTTCTAACATGGTTTTTAAAAGGAATTTTTACCCATGTTTTAACTTTTAAAAAAATATGTCAAATTAGTATCATTGTATTCTTCTAATAAAGGATATTTTTACTTGTATCTACAATATGAACGGAATCCTTGTTTTTACATATACATAATGTACATAATTCTCAACCATTATGGCCACTCTATTCATTTACAATTACCTTATAAGTTATCAGGGATATTTTCAAAGAAATATGTTTTCAAAATGTTTTCTAATCATTTTTATATGTTTTAAAATTTTATTATGAAAGAAATGGTTTTCAATGATTTCAAATATTCCCTTCTATGTTTGCAATCCAGATTTATTGAGAAAAATGATTCAAAAAGTAATGTATTATAAAAAATATTTTTTTCATAGAAAAAAGGATATATTTCTCAAGAAATGTTTTAAATTATTTCTGAAATCTTACATAATTATTTTTCAATTTGTTTTTCCAATAAAAGAATTTTTAAAATGTTTTAGGTCATAAAAATTATTTTTAGAGAATGGTTTGTTTCCTTATGAAATGATCCATGTGATATTTAAAAATCATTATCTATATAATATGAAATAATTTGATATAGTTTATTTTATTCTGTGGATATGATGCAAGGTCGTCATTCTTATTCTTTTTATTAATGGTTTATGTTTGATATGAAAAGTTTTTTATGAAACCCATTTCTCTTCCATGATCTATACCATGTTAAAATGAATATGAAACCTACTTATTTTCATGGGTTAAAATATAACGAAATGATTATGAAAATAATCCCTTTTCCACTGGTTGTGATATTATTAAATGTTTATAATACCCCTTTAATTTCATAGTTTATGATATGATGAATGTTTTATGATATTTTGGAAAATATAAATATAGTTTTCATTATGTGATGGGTGGGACCTGTATCTCTATCTAATACATGGGTAACGATGGATAACTCATGAGAACATATGTTATTATAGAACCTAATTTCCTATTCATAATTTTATTAGGGATATTTATTTTTTATTCATGATGTTATATGTGAACCTACCTACCTGTTCACAATGTTATTTGTGAACCTGATTACAATTTCAAAATGTTATGATTGAACCTTAATACATGTTCAAAATGTAATGTGTGAACCTGGTTACATTTTCAAAAAGTTATGTGTGAAGCTCATTACATGTTCAATGTTTTATGAGTGAACCTTATTATGTCTTCACAATGTTATGTGTGAACCTAGTTACATATTCACAATGTTATGCATGAATCTGATTACATGTTTACAATGTTATGGGTGATCCTGATTACTGTTTCACAATATTATATGTGGACCATTGTTTCATGCCCATAATGATATGCATATACTTGGATGAATGTACATAACTTTATGTGAGGGATTGATTTCATTTCCATTACATGTTGAGTGAACCCATTTATATTTATACATGTTAAAAAAGTTATAATATAAAGTTTATTCCACAAGTATATGTATTATGAAAATGTTTTTCTCCCATGGACATGTTCTTTGATTATCTTATAATTCAAGTCTTATGAACTACAAATTTGTATAACATGACTATTGATAATGATCTTTCATATGTAGGGTAATTTGTTCTAATGTTATGATCATGTTATCATACCATTATTCTCATGATTATGGTTATATATCTCCCTTTTTTATGCTTACTGAGCATCTAAGCTCACCCTTTTTTGTGTTTCTTTTCCACATGTTATGAAGAAAGGATTTATGTAGGAGTACTAAAAGGGGATGATCTTCATGGGAGATTCTGAAGATCTTTCAGAAAATTAGAATAATTTGTTCATATATTCTAAATACACTAATTATTACAGTCCTCAAGCATGTACATTTATAATTTTATGAATATTCATGTAAAAAAATGTGATATCCATATATGTTAATACAAGGTCTCTATACATACCCCCACAGTTGGATCAGGTTCATGACTTCTTCCATGTGTCATATTTGAGGTGATATTTTCATGATTCTATGAACATTATTGATACGTGTGAGATTAGAATTAGGGATAGATCCGCCATCGTGGATTACCTGATGGTGGTCGAGGATAGGTATGAAATGATTTTAAGAGGATGGACTATTCCCTTTGTTCATGTGATATCACTTCGTAGGAGCATTTCACGGAGCTACTATGAGATTGAGAGCCAATTGTAGGTTCAATATACCCATGTTTTGGTTTATAGTGTTCTTTTTATGATGAAAATCCATGAATGAGGGGAGAATTTAGTGATTATTTTTTTGATTGTATGAATTTATAATATATTAATGAATATTTTTGAAGTGAATAACTAATTGGGGGGGTTCCATGGCCCAGTGATCCAAAATTTGATTTGAAAAATATTAAATATGTTAATTTCATAAGCATTTAGTTTTCTTGAAAATGTGGAATAACACCCAAACATATTCTCAAAATGAAAATCTGAGACCACAATAGCATTATGGATGCAGAATTTTCCTTGGGAACGACCTAAGGATAGTCGGTATAAGATGTTAGGTTGAGGTAGTCATTGGCAGTTTATTTAAACAGAATATATAATTAAATTTATTTATTTTATTTTAAATACCCAATACCTATATGCCTATATAAATAAAAAACTATATAAATTATCAAGATATATTTATATAAAACCTGGGAGAATCAAGAGGATTTCTGACCATTTGTTATCTGCCAATCCCATCAGATTATGGTGGGTGATCAGATAGAGGTGAATTAAGAGGTAGTGAATGAAATGGGTCTTCTTTATTACCAGTGAATGTATTACTTACCAATGATCGATCTAAGTCATGGTATGACTCATAAATTGTGTCTTAATCCCTCATGATTGAATTTTTAAAGCATTGATTCATATTTATTTTTATTATTGATTGATTTCAAACCCTTCACATGAGCCCATCTAGTTTGATTAAAAAAAATTATTTCATTTTATTTATTTTTCATGATATCACTTTGGATATCCCTGATTTGTAATATTTTATAGCAAAGATTGGTCACCAATGGTTAATCCTTTTTTCTAGTTGTTTTCTCTGACCCATTCTATGCATTTTTCATCATTTGACTGTGGGTCATGATATGAAATTGTCAGGGTGGGTTTGAGAACAATAAAACCTCTAGGTCCATGGTGGATGTGTGAAGAATGAACGGATTGGTGTTTTTATGGATTTATTAACAAGGATTACAAGATATAATTCATTGATCTAGGATCCTTGAGTAGTGACAGACAATATAATATACATGAGACACATTTAATCTTCATACAAATGGATGATTTCAATTTTCTAGCCATTGAGAGGCCAAGAAATGACAGATGTATGTGATTTTCATCAGTTTTGGGTGGAAAAATGTTGAGATCTAGGGTTTATAGGCATGATATGGATACCGAATAAAGAAATTTTTGTATCTTTAAAAATCCCGACTACACATCATGTATTTTGAATGGACACATGACATATATCCCCCCATGGCTATGGTACTAGGGTTTTGAGCAAAGCTAAATATCACATGGCATGCAAGACCACCCACACATTATGTGAACTTAGTCTAGTGACTCAGAATGTTATTTGAGATTACATAAAACTAGACACACCAAGGTACATGGAAAAGTATAGGTACATAGTCTCATATAAGACCTGTTACCTGAGGTTAGAAATGATCCTATACAAAATCCCGGACATGGACATATACCCAGGCATGTACACAGACATGGGATAAGGTAAATGGACATGGTGATGAAAACATGGACAGACCCAGTGTAGTATATACATTTCATTTATACCTCTAAGATAATATGTACTCCCTTTTAATTGAAAAATTCCTTATCATATATCCTTCTTCTAGACCTAGATATTGGATTACGAGTAGCCACTCCTGGGATTTTTTTCACACGGAAAGGTATAGTTAAATTTGTAGGGTATTTTTAGATTCAATGTGATATAGTATTTTTATGACGATTATTAAGGGGATACATGATGGTATAAGTAATTATAGATAGATCATGATAGATATTTTGGGGTCAGAACTCCCTTGCAAAAACTTTGGCACATGTCCCCCATATTCATTATACAAGAATATACGCTACTCCCCTAAAATAGGCATAGGTCCACTATCTTTGGATTTATAATATCCCATATTTGATATCTAGAAGTGTGTGGGACCTCAATGGGAGTTGTGACTCTCTCAAAATTAAAGTGAAGCAGTGGGGAGTGGGCCCCATATTACCTATTCTAGTGAAGATGCATTTGATGATAAGAACCAATGATTTAATTTTTGTACGGTAGACAGACTCATCAACTTTGGATTGACTATTATATAGAGATATTCATTCTCTCTCATTTGGGTTTCATTATGATAATATATATATATATATTTATTTTCAGTTTCATTTCCTTATTATTATGGGTTGAGATGACCTTCTGGTGTAGATTTGTATTGGTACTACTATGGTTTTCATGGAATCTTACTGGGTATGTATATATTCACCCTTGAATGGAATTTTCCCACAATTTTCAGGTCTTATGAAGATAATGTAGTGATCAATGGTGAAATTGGAGGAGCATAGTGATACCTTCATGTATTGGACTTGTATGGTGGTCAGGTCATGGAGATCAGGATCCCACCTCTCTCTGTTTTATTTTATTCTAGTTCATTTCATGTTGGGACATCATTTTCTGGTTGAGAAAGTATTTTTCCCCTTTTAAAATTTTTATTTCCTTTTTTTTGTGTTTTGATGTATTCCCTTAAGTTTATTTCTTACATGATTGGTATTATAGATTTTAATCTCTTTTTAAATTTTTTTTATTCACCATTTCATGGAGATGGTTGTGTTTGTGAAACATGTAAATTAAGAAAATACCTCCCATTTCTTATTATGAGTTATTGGATCTTGTATCTATCCCATGGACTATTGGAGCTAGGTATGAGATTGTGGTGGCATGGCCTTCCACCATCTAGGTGATCCCCTATGGGTTGGGTCATCACAATTGACTTCAGGAAACTATGGCTATATTCTAGAAATTATTGTCTCCTATACCTCCAAAGAAGGAACCATTAGAATATTTATTCCATCCCTATGTGGTGAGGTTTGAGATGGCTCCCCCTAAACCACAACATCCTAACCAAAAGTTCCCAATGAATTTGAAATTGGGTCACATGATTTTTCAGTGGTCTTTAATAGGATATAAAATAGGGTATTTCTCTTATAAAAATTCACTACCTCTCCCTCATTATGATCAGCGTCCTTCTTATTTAAATCTAAGAAGATGAGCCTACCATATGGGAAACATTTTGTCCCACCATATCATTTTCAATAGTGATGTATGAATCACATCAATTACCCAGAAATATTGAGATTTAGAATATTTATTATGGTATATAATACATAAATATCATGAAATATAGTATATCTATTTTTATAGAACTCTAGGAAATACCCATACGAACAAACTTACCTAGGACATTCCATTAGTGCTATAAATCCTTAGGAGGCTTCTTTTTAAACATAGTGGTTCAAAATAGAAATATAAACACCTCTGTGAGTCCAACAGAACTTGTAGAAACTAATTTTTGGATAAATATGAACTCCCCATCATGGGGATAATGAATGATTTCATCCAACTCTGCTGATGAAATAATAATGGTCTTACCACTCACCCTTAATGATAAAACCTCCCTTTTCTACTAAATTGAAACTCAATAATAAACATAAACTCATTCACCTCATCTTTAAAAAGAAATCGAAATTCTTCTCATTGAATTTTAACTCCCAACCAAGAAACAAAAGTACCTTATTTATAAGTATCTTGATCAACATCAACCAAGACATATTGAAATATTCTCTAGTAAGAACCCTATATGGTGCACCACTTGACATTGTTTTCTTGCATGATCTGTAAAACCCTTCATATCTACATTTTAATTTTCCTATGGTAGGTGTTTAATATAAGCTCAATAAATATTCAAGAAGAATGATCTAATGAAGGAGGGATGGTTCATATTTAGATAGGAATGACCTGTTCTAATATATAAAAGTATGAGGCTTGTAGATAAATTTTTCTGTAAGGACCCGGTTCTCAAGGAACTTACACACAAAATTTTTTTATATGGTTCACTCTAACAAAAAAATAAAAATAAAATAGAACACATACTATTATGGGTAAAAAAGGCATAAGGAATATTTAAAAACATATAAAAAATAAGTTCATATAGATCATTATAATTTAGTTGAAGAATAATAAATAAATAAAATTTAAAATAATCATTAAGGAAATGAAACAAAATAGATTCATTTAAATTAATATAATCCCAATTCTCTTGTAATAAAATAAAAATGATCACATATAAGGGACATAGTAAAAAAATTCCTAATTGATTTTTAATATAGATAAATTCAAGAGTATGATCTCATTTTTTGTTGTGATCTCTTATAAAATGAAGTCTAAGATATATATTCTTTTTTTCAAATAATTTATTGGATTATATGAAATCCTGATAGCACTAGGGTCATAAAATTCAATTAATACTTGAATATAATTGAATATAAAATCCACCAAGCTATGTTTCTTCCACAATACTTGTGCATAATATCTACAATCAATAATATATTCCTCTTCAGCTATCGATAACTCAAAAGGGTGTGGTTTGATTCCTAAAAAGTGACAGGTTACTAATGTACGCTTCCTTTATAATATAAAACCACCCCATTTGGAAAAATAAAATGAACTTAAAATAAAATCCTTACCTTTTGGAAACATTAAATAATGAAAAAATGTTCCATTAAAATACCATTAAATTATTTTTGAAGGATTTTAAATGAGATTCATTGGAATTTTATTGGAATATACAACAAGATAATATTATAAACATAATTTATAGTCTCTAAGAAGTTAGATATAGGAAACTCCCAATTATTCCTTAGAATATCTTGTTTTCAACTGGTCTCTCCACTTCATCCAAGAAAAAATTATCATATTAATTCATAAGAGCTTCATGTATTTTACAACTTTCCAGTCCAAACCATTTAAATAAGTCAGGTTTTTATTTAGTTT
Organism: Viscum album; assembly: GCA_963277665.1. Lineage (NCBI taxonomy): Eukaryota > Viridiplantae > Streptophyta > Magnoliopsida > Santalales > Viscaceae > Viscum > Viscum album. Next base: position 1,096,287,493 of record OY728145.1, on the reverse strand, counting down.
TATTCATAACATTCCCAAAATATTTTTGATAAATATTAAAAAAAAATTAACTCGCCCATAATGTCATTGAAAATTCAATTTTTATCAGATTTGAAACATATTTCGCAATTTATTGTTTTTGAAAACAAAAATTATATTATCAAAATATACCTAAACAAAAAAATATCTTAAGATGAATTTTTATTTAAAATAGTATGATAATAAAATCCTACAAAATTCCAATTGATAGAATAAAATAGCGTAAGTGTTCATACAATGATTTATATGCTTGGTTAAGGTTATAAATAGATTTTTTATGTTTCATAAGTTAATTAAGAAAATAGGGATTTTCGAAACTAGGTGGTTTTCCAACAAAAAATTACTTTATTAGAATGAAAATTATAAAAGTATATTGTACTTTTATCTGAAATAATTTGAAATTTATGTGAGATAAATTGGCTAGGAGAAACATAATAACTTCTAATCTAGATACACATGCAAATGAATCTTCATACACTCTATATTATTGTTGGTTATACCCTTTTGCTAATATTCTAGCCTTATTCCTAGTAATCACACCATGATCATCCTATTTATTTCAAAAAAAAATTCCCTATAATGGAATAGTCAGAGGGTCTATTAACTAATTTCCAAACCCTATTCCATTTGATGTTGTTAAATACTTATCTCACAGAAAAAATATAACTATCTTCTTTTAAGTATTCTTCTTTTGTATAATTTTTAACAAATATTAAGTGGAATAAAACTCTAAAATTTTTACTACACTCCTTCTAGTCATATTTCCTTCATCTAAACATTTTATTGATGTTTCTATGGGATTATTATTAATGTTTTTATGCTATCTAGGAAGAACACATTCATTTTCACTAGCATCCATTATTTCAGGATTTGGTTCCCCAAAATAAATTTCCAAATCATCAACCTTTTCATTTTCAAAAAGATATTTGGGTCTCCCTTTTCCAAAAGTATCACAAGTATTATTAATTTGAATCTTTTTTTGATCAAATATACCAATTTCATAAAATATCACATTAGACGGTACTTTAACAATCGTTGACCTTTTTCTAAAAACTCTATAAGACATGAAAGTAGTACAGTATCCATGAAATATTCTTTCATCATCATTTAGATCAAATTTTACAAGATTGTCTATATTTTTTGTAATGTAAACTTTTAAAATAAATACTTTAAAGTATTCAAATTTTTTCTTTCTATTATAACATACACCATAGTGCGTTTTTTCAAAATATTCATGATTGTAAATTCACTATTACATACCATTTTTTATTCATAAATTCTACTAAAAATGTATTGTTCTTGTTATACATACGTAACATTTTCATAGAAATTTATTATAAGGTATTATTACTCATTTCAACAACACCATTCTATTGAGGTGTCCTTGGGGAAAGAAAAGTTTTTTTGACACCATATTTTGAGCAATATGAATTGGAATCATGGTTTTAAAACTCTCCCATCTCAAAGTAAATAATATTGGAATTATTCCCGTTTTGGATCATTTTAAAAAAACTTTTAAAAATAAAAGAAGATTCAATTTTAACACACAAACATAATACCCATGTATATCTAAAGAAATAATAAACTAAAATATAAAAAAATATTTCCCTATAATACATGTATTTCTATATGGACCTAAAAAATAAATATGAATAAGTTATAGGGTTATAGAAGGAGAAAACACCAAAATTTATTTGAGATATTTCATGTGTTTCATTCCCATTTATCATGAATCACATAGTTTTTGTTTGTACAATTTAAATTGTTGTAAACCAGATACAAAATTTCTTTAAGATAATTTTCTCAATGAGTAGACATTATAACATCACAATATTCAATACCGTTTTTATGATTAACTTTTTAATAATTTATATAGTTCAAATTTTATCTACAAAAATAATTACGATCAAGATTATAGACATCTTTAGTGTGTATTTCCTTGAATTTATGAATTTTATATTGTAAAATAGGGAATGAATTATTTAAAAAATAAAAAAACCATTATCAGAATGGTGGGAGATAATTATTTAATTATGCTTTAATTATTCCAAAGAATGACCTTTTTTATGATAAAAGATCAGGAATTTCCAACGGATTATACTCCTATAATATATCCTTTATAATTATTACAAAAAGTGATATAGCCACTATCAATGTTTGATAAGGAGTTGTAATTAAAAAACTCTTCTCTCATATATATTGAGAACTCAATATAAATATAAAATTTCCCATTTATTCATTTATACTTTTTTCTCTATAATTAAAATAAATCAAGATATTGTTTTGGTAAACATTTTCTCTCTATTCTAGAAATGTTAATGTCTAATGATTTGGGAACCCAAATTAGTTATTTCAGTCCAAAAAATTCATCACTTAATTTAGAAATTATTTTTATGCGAAAATCATTTTAAGAACATAAAATTGAGTATTTCTTATGATATAAATATTAGTATAATTTTAAAGGTCACCATAGTGAAAAAATGTTAACATAGATTGGTTTTTATTTGTGGAACTTTGTACAAAATTGTTTTTTAAAACATTTTTCATTCATCAAGAATACCAATTTCAAATTTATCTTGGGAACTTTTATTATTTAAAAAAATAAAATTTAGACAATATTTGCCTCTTTTGAAAATAATTATAGCATCTTTGAAGACTTCAACTTCTTTTCTCCTTTTGAAACCTATTACCATGTTCAATACAAGATGAAACATAATTTTTCAAATTCATTTTAATATTTAAAATTTTTTTAGTCATGTATTATTCTTAATTATTAACAATTTCATGGTAATTTTTAGGAGTTTAATTTTTATTTTTCAATGACTCATACTTGTTTTTCCTCATGGTAAAAAATTCATTTAATTATTCATAAGATCATTCTTAAAATTTTAAATCAGATTCATGCCCAAAATAATAATAAAAATGTACCTCATATGAGTGTTCCATAAAGCATATGTTAGCCTTCTGGTTATAATTTTCGTCTTCCTGTTTTTAAAATTTAACCTCACTATAATATTCATAAGCACTCCATGTTCCCTTAATAGCTTTATTTTCATTCTTATTATTGCTAAAATTATTGAAAGACTTATTCTCAAACTATTTATTATCTCATAGATGCGGGAAATCAGTTCTGATGTACCTAAGACTCTTACATTCATAGAATATAACTTATTTAGAAGTAACATTTAAATTCTCATACTTGTTAATGGTCATCTCAAAACCTCTTCTTTTAATGTAAAATTACATGATCTTTCGAGAAAAGCAGATAAATCTCAATGTTAGAAGATGAATTGTCTAAATTTTCTTCCACATATGACCCAATAATTTGTTTTTCACTTTTCTTCCAATCATTATTAGATGCTGGGACTTTTGAATAATAATTCTCTTTTATAACCTTGTTATTCCCACAAGATTCGTTCATATTGGATGCATACATCATTAGAGTTAAAAGAAGTTTTTTTATTTTAAATTCCTCATTATATGTAGACTACCTAATAGAAACCAAAATTCTACTCCATTTATATGGTGGATTTATGATGATTTTCAAAGAATGATATTTTTCAGTATTGGGTGTTCCTAAAGAAAAGAAATTATTTACAAACAGAGTAATTAGTCCATAACATTGAATAATTATTTATCCTTCCATAATTTAGAAAGTGTTTAATTTATGGTTATAAATATTATATATAATTTGTATCACATTTTATATTCCTCCATTCGAAACCATGGAATTTTTCTAAATCACGTGAATTTTATCACACTGTGAAACTTAGATAAACACATTTGTACCTAGTCTACATATTATAGCATTTATTGCTTTATAATTTATATCATAACTACCTTTATTATTTGAATCTCTTTTCCCTTTATCAATCATTGTAATTTCATAAGGCATTATAGATTTGAGACAGTCTTTAAGACCATGGTTCTTTAAATAAATTATCATATGTGCCTTCTTACAACCATAATTTTCTTCATCAAAATAATTACCTATAACTAATGACCTAACATCTCTATTATCAATGAAGGCAGACATTTTTTAATTACCTTTGAAAAACTGATTAGAGTCAACAATTCAAGATTCACTAGCTAATAAACCAATTGTTTGTTAGAGAACTACTGCACCAAGAATCATGAAGGGGTGGATTTTAATTATTGTTAATTTCATCACATTAAAAACAAACCTATTTTAAGATGTTAATCATTATGATATTTTTCTTTGTTATGGGAAACCAGAGGAAAATAATGTATAAATAAAATTATCGGAAATAATGATTTAAACTATTTTAGGGAATAAAAATTTCTTATTCCACTCCACCAAAACTCAAAAACAATGTGTTTGGTGATTTTACCTAGACAAGCCCTTTTCTGGGTATTTCTAGTCCTTTCCCAAGGACTTCGTAACTAAGTAAATAATTTAATAGATGGTAAAATACTTTGATATTTTAACAGGGCCCTAATAGGGATTTACAAACACCACCCTTTAAGGTTATTTTATGAGGAACCATTACAATGGAATATTGAAAAGTGAGAGTTTATAATTTTGTATTATAGATACAATATACAACTAATATAAAGGAATAAAACTCTAGAAGAATATATTAGAAGGAATATTTGATTTAGGAGTTAGTTCTAGAAATAAAGAAATTGTAAACTGAATTGCAAGTTTTGGAACATAAGTTTCTTCTTCTTTTTGAATTACACAAAGTAGTGAAACGTCATTGAAAAATAGTGCAAGAGATTTGATGGTGAAAAAAATTATTTTCTTTTGAATTCCATTCTATATCCACACATGAAAAAATAGTAATATTAATTACATAACAAAATTCTAATAAAATATAGGTTCAGAATTAAATATCACATGTCATTTTATTCAAAATACCTCATTAACAGTATTTTCAATTAAAATAATATTTTTCTTTCTTAAGATCCTAGTAATTAAAACATTTAACAATCATTTTTTTCTATAATAAGGTAGTACACCATTCATAAAATTAATGATATAACTAAATTCTCCCTCAAGTACATCAGTGATAATAAATATGTCAGGTAAAGATTATTGTAGTGGGATTCAGATCACCATGTTTCTAAATTCAGAACATTTTTAATTAACATAGAAAATTTTATGCTTTCTGTCGAAATCTATCACGTAGGTGAATTCAACTACACAGTAGAATATCACAGAGGTAATTTCCATAGGAATCTTTCTCATGTAGTTGATTGAATCATCACAGCTAAATTATGTTTCCATTTAGGACGACATATCTAATATCACCACATATCCAAACCATGTAACCAATCTACATTGAAATTTGATGGACGTATTTGATTCCTCAATTAGGTTATTTATTAACATAAGTGATTTTCAAATAGTTAGTTCTATGATGTAGCTGATTCATGTAGGAAATTTATTCATGTAGTTGACGCACATATCCAAATTCTAAACATAACTGAATTAACCATGTAGATGAGAGCCTCATGTATCCCAATTTAATTATATAGGAAGATTTCACCGTAATTTCAAAATTTGAATATTTTGACAGCCTAATGACTTAGATAATGAAAAAACCTAATTAACGCACTTAAAATATATGAAACAACAATAAATTAGGGAAGGTAATTCAGATCATCAAATCATAAATCATATTATATAAGCTAGAGACAACATTAGTAGTATAACATAAGTACATATCATAACTTTTTCTTTTTAAATAAATGTTACGTATCAACCATCTTCAGGGTTGGGAATGTATTTTTCAAATTTTTTCTTCCATTTTTTTATTATACTTTGATGTATATATATAGGTTATTTTATGAATTTACATACTATAGTTGATTTTATTCATTATTACTCTTCTTATTGCATGGGTTTTGGTGGTGTGTATGTGTGTGAATATAGGTAACTTAAACTAAGGTCACACATGCATGTGATATGCCTACTAAACACCATTGGAAGTGAGCTTGGGGTGTCATTATTATCTTACCACTAGTCCAAGAAGGGCCCAATAGGTCAGTCCCTGAAATAGTTGCATCAGATAAGTTTGTGATTGTGATGGTGTTTTGAGTTAGATGTGTTATATGAATTGTTTTGGGAACATAGTGAAATATTTTTAATGCGTCTTGGATTAGACTCTTAGAATATAGAACCTTTTAATTTTTTGATGAATGATATATCTATATACCAGAACGTTGACCACCCGCTTGTCCGCATAGAATGTTGAGAAAATAGATACAAGGAATCAATGGTACATTAATCATATATGAATGGGTTCAAGAATTCTATAAAATCATTGAGTGGTCTACCTAGAAATTCTCATCTAAACATGAGAATCGTGTATAAAAAGTTCGTGTTAACTCTAAAATGAAAGACAACATAATTTTAATTATGGATTTTCAAAGACAACTATCTCAGTTGTGAGGTTTATATTTAAGGGACAATTCTTTAGGTACACCCTCATGGTGTATTACGACGAGTGACCCTTCTCATTGGGAGAAACGTATCCACATATGTAGTATCCCAGGCTAGTGACTCTCTTCTAATTATGTAAATGACAGTTTTTGAAGATCATGAGGACATAGAATGTTGTCTAGCCACACTGCATGACTTTCCATGTCAGATATGGATCATTTTCTTAGTGGTAAGGATCCATAGGAAGTAGATGATGGACTAGATTCAATTTTATTTAACTTGAAATCTATGTGAAACCTAATAGACAAAATGGTATAAAATTCATCCAGCCTTTTATATAGGGTATTCAGATGTTTATGGTGTCTTGATTCCCAAAACAATAATGAAGAGACACTCACATGGATGGAGTTTCATAATTTTTATAAGATGAGTACTATCATTATACATTTCACATAGTTAGGATAAAAGATCATTATGAACTACAACATGGTGGTATGACTATTTAAGAGTAAACAACAAGGTTTAGTGATATAACATGCTACTCCCTTTATAAAGAGATATATGGATACTTCTAGGTGTATGAGTTTAAGAAGGGTATCCGTAAAGACACCCAATCTGAAGAGGTTCCTCTATGCCTTCATAATTATTTTAGTGTTCTATAGTGGGCCTTAGTGACAGATAACTTCCTAGAAGACAGATGACAGCTAGCTGGAGTACACAGTGGACATAGTGTAGCTGAGTCTATAGATGTATCCAGTTGAAAAAATTTATCATGCACTTTGTGATTGAGATATTCTTAAAAGAATTGAACTGAGTCTCATGGATCATTAATATTGGTATCACATTAGGGATATAATCACCCAAGCGATGATCAATGTTATTCTTGAGATAGGTATGGTCACATAGATCATTCCTTCCCAACAAGACAAGCCTATGATGGTTTCCTGATGGTGGATTTACCACCATTATCGAGACAATTGAATAATTAGGGTCCACTTAGTGGTGATTATAGTAGACCCTAGGGAGGAAAATCTTGAAATGAGGCTGGATGAGACTTGAGATGAGTAGCAGCTTGTGAAGGGAGATATTATTAATTACTCCCCCACCACCACCTCCAAGAGGTCCATTTCAAGCACCAATGGCTAGAAGAAAAATTAGTGGTTATCATTAGGAAATAAATTCATATGACTAAGATATTATTTAGAATATTTGAGGTATAATTTATATATTCACTACTTTTTCCCAAATAATGATAAACTCATACGCAATTCCTTCCATCATCTCATTATCCATGTATCATGATAATGATATTCTAGTAATTCTCTTAGCCTGAAATTATGCTATTGAAGACACTTGTAGGTGGATATTCCACCGTTTCATATATATAAATAAATTCATGTTTTTACTTATTTGAAATAATTTTCCTTTAAATATCATTATGGATATGATTAATCTTTATGAATTCATCCTTGGTATGGTCCGGTTAACCATAGATTATTCCAAGATATACTATCACTATAGAAATGTGAGGTGAATTTGTAAAGATGATATGAAATTTATCTTCATAGTAAAAGATGGATTTATGGAATATCATGGGGTAAAATTTTATATGAATCTATATCCAGTCTCTTTTCAGTTGACAAGTATGGCCCTTAATTCAAAATACTCTTTGCAAACCTGATTACCAATGGTGTTGGATCTATATATGGGTTTATTTCCTAAATATGTTTTAAGACTACCCCCAGAGTTATAGATCTAATTTTTTGTTTATTTTCACCTCAAAACCTCACCAATATCCTTTGTGGAATATCGGATGGCCCTTACTGAGATCCGAGAGTTGAGGGTCTAATTACTGGGAGTTTAGAGAAAGCATTCATCAGACCTATTTTATCCCATGGGAAACCTCAATGGTTGTTTTCTAAGAAGGTGGATAGAAAATTAAGGATTCTTTTTTCTATATATTTCTATATAGGTTGATAATGGAGAATAATTACAACATTTTTTAGTATTGATGATCTCTTTGACCAAATGGAAGGTTCACAATGGTTCTCAAAGTTTGACCTCAGGTCCAACTGTCACTAGTTGTGGGTTCATTAAGATTATATCATAAAGATGGTATTATATAAATAGTATGGGAATTATGAGTTTTATTTTGATTCTATTTACAGTGATGAATTCCCCCTATATGTTCACGGGACTCATGAACTGAATATTCCAACCCTTCTTAGTTTGGTTCATGAAAGTCATTATTGAATACATTATCTTCCAATATGTACTAGAGGAGGAACATGAAGAGCACTTGAGGATGGTCCCATAATTTTGGATAACTTGTTATATGGTAATCTCCCAAAGTACTGATTCTGAATTAAATATGTATACTTTTTTAGTAATGTGTTTTTAGATGTCATAGTAGTTATGTACCCCTTTATGAAAGTGGTAGGGTCATCTTGGGAACCACCCCAAAGTGTTTGATTAGTAAACATAATTTTCATTTTATAAATGGGTAATATATGATTTTTTATGCTAAATCCTCTCATATATTATCCCCTCGGGCTAGAATAACTCATACGGTATGACCTTTCATTTAGACTGTGTATTGCTAATGAGAATTTGATGACTTCAGACTTAGATGATGGATGGAATTACCATAATATTATGACTATAAAATATTCAATACTCTTGATAATGAAAAAAAATGAGGTAAATTATTTTAGAATAAAAGTATATTTTTATTTATAGGGGTGATGGAGAAGATGGCCTTTTACAGTTATCCATGGTGAGGAGAGAGGCCCATCCTCCCATTAGTTAATAGTGGTGACATGACTATTTCTTCAACATGTGAGAGATTCTTTATTGGGTGATATTCACTATAAAGTTATATCTATATAAAAGTCTATATGAGAAACACCATATAGTTCCTTTGTAGGTGGGGATAATGTTCTCCTCTTCTGAGGATGAATGAAGGTTCTATTTTCACAATGTGAGGAGTTGATGAGGGAGATTTATACATTACTTTTGATAGTACGTCCTATAGTGAGAAAGATGAACTCTGATTTTCAGTGATTGTTTTCATGGCCATATATGGAATAGAATATAAATTAGTACATTTCATGATGCCTTACCTATCATAAGGTTGAGGTTGAAAATCGATTTCTAGTAGGGTAGACTCAGCCATTTGGTTTAACAAAGTGCAAGTGAGATTTCCTATCGACGGAACTTTATTGAAGTTGATAGGATCACTTTTAGTTGATGAATTTTTCTTATAAAAATGGTTGTCATATCACAATAGGTATGGATTTATTTTAGTCCTTTTCCTCGAGAGCTTATAGGTCACCCTTGTATTGGGTAGAGTTGGGTGATCTAACATTTAGGGGGGGGGGTAATCTAGTGCATCTGATGATAGGGAAGTTGATGTGATTTAATTATAGATGAAGGCTAATCAGGTTCTATATAAATCCAATGCATATTGATTCCATAGGCCCTTGGAGTTGAGTATAGTGAATATGTATTCTTGAAGTCCCCTCCATTTAATTTTTTTGGAGTTTTTGTTGGGGTGTCAATCTATCCACATGGTTCATCAGGTAGTTATAGATTTTTAATAGGGTTGGAATGGTTCCTAGCCACCTAAAATTACCACCACTGGGGTGAGATTAATGTTGATGAAAGATTCATATTTTATATGCACCCAATGTATTTTGAAAATCAATATGATAGGATCCATTGAAGGTGATCCACCCCACTAGTGAAAGTTATTTGGTAGTATGAGAATATATATGAGAACTCACAAGAGACTATGAGTTAAATGAGGTCACAATACCTTCACCTCTTCAATTAGTTTATTTCTTTATGGAATAAAAACCTTGATGATTATGAGGGTGTTACAATGACATTGTTCATGTCTAAACCATTTGAAAATTTCAAATCTTTATCCTGGAATATATTTCATATTCAGTATAGTGTTTCATGGAATTTTGGAATAAATTAAAATTTTCTAGATTAGAATATCACATAAAAACTCATATATCATGGTTCAATTTGAAACATTGGGATTAACCAATGTGTTAAATAATCCTTATTATTTTATTATGTTCTATTATTGTTCAGTTATTTTCATATGAGTTAAATAAATTAAATAAATTAAATAATTTATGTATTTATTTTTTTAAATACCCAAAACCTAGACTCTCCTCTATAATCATTTGGTTGTATAAAATCCTCAAGGTTATCCACATATCCCATGTATATTAGCGAGTAGGAAGAGAGATCCTTTATTGTCCTTGGTTAATGATCTCATGATCATGGATTGACATTGAAAAATTGATTAGATTATTTTGATGAATAATGAATAGAGTATAAACATAAATGAAATTTTTAATGAGAGTGGTCTTCTCCAATGATCAATCCATTCTTGATGTATGATTAATTATATTATGGATTATTTACCTTTTTTATTTATATCTTTAATTTAATTTATATTCTATGGAATTTATTTTTTATTTCCGTGGATCGTAATCCCATAATAATTTTATTCAATTTTCTAGTATTATTTAACCAAATTTGGTTTCTATGATTATGATCATTTGATAGGTTCTCAATAGACAATGATAATATAACTTTTTAACCAAATTTGGTTTCTATGATTATGATAATTTCATGGGTTCTTAATAGACAACGATGATATAACTTTTTATTATGCCTCTTTATTACATGTTCTTCATGATATTAATTTTCTTCTATAGGGTCAATGATTTAACATAACCATACCAATTCAAGCATGACTAAACCTCCCGATTAAATATTTGTATGAAAATGACATTGGGATCAATAGTATATGTAATATTGAGGACTAATGAAACATTAAAAATGATGGTTCCAAGGATTGAGGTAACTTTTGGTGACATGAGGTGTGATATATTATGCATGCATGATGGATATCCCAATTTCCATCCACCTGAGGTTGGGAATCGATGATCAGAGAGGTTTCCAACCAATTTTGGTGGTTTGGATGAGCCGTATGGTGGTACTTGTTGTGTAATAAGAAAAGATGGTGGTAAATGATGAAGAAATCGTTTTTCTATAAAATTAGGGTCCACATGTTGTATAGTTTAAATGATCACTTTTTTTATATTTCTTATCTCATGGTGGATATATTTTTGACCAGGATTAAATATCACACTCCATGTAGAGTGACCAGAGGTCATGTTACCATATTTCTATAGAAAATATATATACTGGTAGTACATGCATAGGAATGTTTTTCAACCTACACAAGATGTATCTTAGCAACACCCGATATACCATACTCTTCTAGGGAAACTATTTATACTAGAGTTCAAGATCTGGACCACAGGTGGTCTCACACATCTTTTCAAATTTATCACACTATATATACTAATATGTTTTACATGTAGAGTATACCGGTGGGGAATGGCTAGGGTTAGGCTCCCGAGTACATCCCACATACCTCATCGGGAATCACTAAGTAGTTATTATGGTTTCTTATAACTCCCAAATATCGTTCCTTATAACTTGGATTTGGAACCAAAAATAGTCTATTATGTATATTATTCTATATATGAAGTTATGATGGACTTTATTTCAACATCATAGATATAATAAGAGGTGGAGTGATCTATTCTCTCCTTCCAGCTCAAATAGATGATGTGAATAAATGGGTGGGATCTCTGGAGATACATCAGGGTTGATGACCCCCTTGAAGTTGCATACTGGTCAAAGAGTGAGACCCTTGTTTCATGGTATATATAAGATAGAACTGCTCCATAAACACCCCATAGAATAAGTATCATATATGTGGAGTAGTACCCTACCCCAATAATCATATAGCTCTAGGAAATGTTTGGGTCCTCTACCTTTTTTGGGTACTTACCCCTATGTTTTGATGGGTCTTCACTGTGGAATGGGTCACCTATAGATCTAGTGTGGCTTATTTTAGACTAATTGTTGTAGGGTTTCACAAACACATGGAGTTTTAGATAAAATTGGATTTGAAAATAGCTATGAATATAGAGATCATTTATATCTCCTTGATAATGTTTTTATGAGAATATCTACCTCTTATGTTATATTTTCCCCCTTATCTTATGGGTTGAGTTTATCATTTATTTTACTATTGAATTTTTTTGGGTGGGGCACCCTATTGGGTATGTATATACTCACTCTTATATAGGATTTTCCCATAAGTGTAATGTCTTATCTTGATAAAAGTATAATGGAAATTTCCATTGGTGAAAATGATGTTTATGGATAATAATAGTACCTAGTAGTAGTGGCTGATTTTGGGGGTCGGTTGATGGATATTTTGAAGGGGGTCTCTCTTTATTTTCCCATTTTTAGAAGTTGTTTGGATGGGTCCCTTTTTATATTAGTGAATTTATTTTTTTCCTTGTATTATGATGGTCATGACTATTTTACATTAAAGTATACATACATGTTACTTCATGGATTTATATACTCTAGTTTATTTCAGTTGTTATTAATCTTCTTCTTTCACAGATTTTTTGGTTGTGTCTGTGTGTTTGTATTGGTAACAGGGGATAAAGAATCAAATATGTGGGATATTACTACTTGGTGCTAGTCACCATCCCCATACCTATTAGAGGGGGGGTTGGGGGTGTCACTCTTGGCTTAAGTATAGTTTAGGAAAGGATCTGGTGGGTTGGGATATTAAATAAATATTCTAGAATACTAAGCCAAATTACTTATTTATTTTTTTCCCCTAAATATGAAATCATCATCAACTCTTACATGCAGACTACCTATTCTATGGTAAGAAGAATTTAATTTTTCAATATCATAGTTCATGGTTGGATATAATATTGGGTTTAAAAGAGAAAATAGTATTTTTTTATAAAATTAATAAGTTTACAGTAATAAAAATTAAATAACCTATTAATGATATGATTGATAAATGATCGGTAAATATTAATTTCCTTAAAGAAGCGAGCAAAGAGGAAAATAATTATTCAAAGTACATAATTGTTTTGTATTCTTTAATTATCCCCTTAATCTTTCTAATTTAGATGTATCATGATAATAAACAATAAATATTTTCATTATGATTCTTTTATAATTATATTATAACTAAATTATCTCATAATCATCCATTAATCATGCTATGTTCATATTTAGACCAGTTTGACCACCTATTTGAATGATTCTATGAAATCGTATTACGGTTGATTTTGAAGACCTAATTAATGGTAAATTATGATATAAATAATTAAATAAATTTTTTTTATTTCATGAATGATTATATTAATATTTAATTCATTAATTAAGAAAACACTATTCATGGGATAAAAATAACCAAAAAATATTATTATTTATTTCACATTCTAGGATAAGGATTATAGTACTCATGAAGGGAAATTTAAAATTCAAAAATAATTATCAATAATCTCTTATTATAACAATAATGATTTGGGAAATTGTTAATTTATAGGAATAATATATTTTGACATTGATCCATGAAAATATTATAAACCATAAACACCTGATGTATAAATATATGTAAAAACTAACTAATATATATAAAATGAAAAAAAAATGTTAGGTATAAATGGTTATATTTATAATGAGTTTATTAAGATTTTATTTAATAAATTTAATTTAATTATTCTTGATATTTCTTTCAACTTTTAAATGAATCAGGACCAAGTTAAGGGTTTTCATCTCAAATTTCCCTCTTTGAGAAATGTTTAGTATTATGCACCTAAATTATTTTATGCTTTATGTATATAGATTAATTTTGATATTATATCATGAAATTTCATTTAATAAAGGGAATTTATGTTATTTTTAATAATATCTCTATAAATATATTTTTATTTAAATAATCCTCAATTTGTAATAGTTTTTTGTAACTCAATTATCATTCATTAAGTTATCATTATTCTTCTTGTCCATATTTCACTTAAGATGGAAAATTATACTATTTGATTTTATTATGTGATGTTTTCTCATTTTATTTTTGGTATTTACATTTTTACCAAATGAAACCCTTTTTGAAATATTTTTAATTCATGAACTAAGTTATCTGTAAGGGAATTTTGTAACTCAAATCATTATCTTTGAGTTATATTCTTTGTTTTGAAATTATATCTTCAATATTATATTTATTAATTTATTTACCATTTTATATGATGTTATATTTTATTTGTATACTGTAAATTTATATTTTGATTCAAATATTCCTACATGCTTGTCATTTCAGTTAAATGTATAGCCTTATCAAGAACGAACCTCCTTCTTTTAATTGGATAACTATTCCATGTCCATATTTTCAATCCAGAAAGTGTTCTCCCATATACTTTGGAAAGATAATATGGATTATTTTTTATGATTCTAATAAATCAACTAACCCCTTTTCAAAATAAAAATCTAACACTCCTTTTATGATGTTGGTTTCCAAACAAAAGTATTTCAAAATATTTTTCATCCTTTAAAAGAAATTTTTTCATCATCTACCGCACATTTCCTTTGTATATAATTGTTAATTTTTTGAAAATCATTTTTTGATATTTATTTTTAAAATTTAAATGATTTCCTAGGTTTTCACTTCACCTTATTTTAAATAACCTTTTAATGTAATGTATAACATCATGATTTGAATATGTTGAAATGATATATTTTATAATTTTTCTTTGAAAAAAATATTTTATCTGACATTAATGACCTATTCAAAATATTATCTTTATGTTTGACTTAATTATAGAATAAATTAGTTTTATCATAGATTTATAAAATATATCTTTCAAAATGATTTGAAATGTTCTTCGATATTTCAAACATCTAAATATTTTTTTCCAAAACTCTATAAATGTATTTTTCATTTAATACATTTCCCTTTGAGATACATTATAGTTCATATATGATGTTTTTCAAGTGATACCATCCACAGTCCATCTATTAATGTATTATATAATATATTCCTCTTTTAGAGAAATTAGTTGTCACTGTGTTTTTCTTGAAAAATTATTTTCTAAGTATATAACCATACATATTCGTCAAATTATTTTTCTCTATCTATTCCAGGTATTTTTATGCCTTTTATTAAAGGTGATAAAATATATTTCATATACCAATTGATTAGATGAAATTATTTTTTTTTGACCATTTTCCGATTATTTATATGGTGTAAATACCATATACTTTATAAACATTACTAAATGGAATTTTCATAGAAAATCATTTAATGATATTTTATACCCTTTTATATCCCATTGATTTATAATGTTATGATTATTTTTAGAATTATGAATTATTTCCTTATTTTAATCAATTTAAAAAGGATATGAGACCCATTTTCATTCCATAGGTTCTTTATCATATGTTAAATAAAACCAAATTTTTCTCTATAGGTTCTTTATGCTATAAAAAGGAAAATGATTTTCATATGATAGTTTTATGAAACCCCTTCATATTGCTTGGTAATAATGATGTTATTTTTAGATGTCTTCTTATGGAACACACATGTATGATTAATCATTAAGTGATGGGTGGGCCAAAAATATCATTTGAATATATTGAGAAAATTATTTCACCTCATGAGTTTGTGGTGAAAAGAGTAGTGATGCTAAATCCAAAATAGGAATAGGTGGTGATACTAGATCCGCTTTGGGATACACATGATTGGAGCCTAATAAACTAAGGGAAACTATTTATTTCTATATGCTTTACTAAGATAAATTTGTTATGATATAACATCAATCCTATTATAATTTAAATTCTTATTTATGTTCCATAATTATAAATAATGAATTTTCTCTATGATATGGAGAATATTCATGATGTATTCTTAGGTTATTATAAAAAATTTATCTATGATTTTTGGTTATATATTTCTTATGTACCTTGATTATATACATATGTTTATCTTATGCTCGCTTATGATTGTTGATTGATATCACTTGTGGTAAACCTTGATAAGCATATAATCTAAACCTTTTCTTATGTTTCTATTTCCCCATGTTTTTAAGATAAGAAAATAATGAAATGTATAGACAAATTACTTATGTATTGATTTTTTGTAACACATTTAAAACTCGTTTTTGATTGACTAGTTTTTAATATAATGAATGAAATGTCCAGTTTATACAAAAAAATTGGGTTTTTTATTCAATGATTTTCTTTAATTATCTAAAAATCGGAAAATAAAATGTATTGGGAATCTATTTTAATTATATATGTTCTTTAATTCATGTAAATTGATGTTCACGTCTAGGGTATGCTATAGTTTGTATCAAAAAAGGTATTTGGATAATGTTTTTTAACACCAGATATGGGATTTTGGGTCTAAGTTGTCCTAATTGATTACATAAAATTTAAAATCATTCATTATTTATGAAGGTTTACCTTCTCATAAAAAAATAAATCCTTCCCCAACATATTTATATTCCCTTATTTTTATTATTAATAAATCATTAATTGTTTTCTTATATTTATTATAATATATATATCTTCCTGTTATTTCCTTATATGCTTATCGATGTGGCACCATCAATCCTATGATTGAAATCAAACAATTAAAACTCAATTTCATAAACTAATGATAAATATCATACAAGATTAAAAATATTGTATGATGATTTTCAAACATCTTACAGGGGTCCAAATATCATTTTCTGGTTTCCAAATATCTTACGAGATTCCAAATATAATATGTGGATTACATAAGTCTTACAAGATTTGTTAAAGTAATACATGGTTTCCAAATAACATATACAGGTTACAAAAATCATTCACCACTATAAAATTCATATTGTATCAATTAAAAATTTATAGGATAAATTTGATTTTTTGAAAATATTTTGTGGGAGCCACCCTCAACGTCTTCTAAGACTAGAAAGGTCATACGTGATAGTGAAGACATCTAATCACCTAAAAGTATTATGAACCTTGCCAAATTTCATATAGGAAGTGATAAATTCAAAGGATAAAATTTCATTCCCAAAAATCAGGTTTCAGTACTTCTTTACAAATGAATACAACATCAGTTATAACACCCAAAAAATTAGTATATATTTATTTAACTAAATATCTTATTGAATAGTGTGTGATATACCCAACACAAAACTAAAGTGAGTAATACATTATAAAAAATTAACAATAAACGTTAATAAATTATGATGATGCAATTTAGAAACAAAAAATTTAGCAATCATTTGAAATTTATATGATATAATATTAAGAACACTTAATTTTTAAAAGATTAATTTTTTTATAAAAGTGGTTTTTTTTCATTTTCAATTAAAATTTAAATATTTATATTTCAAAAATTTCTGTTTCTGAAATGAAACTAATTTTAGAATAAATAATATAATATTTATCCTATGATGATTTCATAGGATTTTTCTAAAAAAGTTAATTTTTGGGTTAATAGTGAAAAATACCAATTATAAAAATATTGTTATTATTTTGATATTGGAATGACATAATAATGAATTTTATGTTTATAGAATATTTTTTTATAGAAATATATATATACATAATAAGTAATATAATGAATTTATAAATATAATTTTGAACTTAGAAATCTTTTTTATACATTTTGGAAATCTATGTAATGTTTTTATTCAAATAAAAAATATTTTTTTCTATTCAATTTTAATCAATTATTTTATAGGTTTATTTTGGTTATGGTTTTTTTTCAAATAAGACTACTTTGATTGAAACATTTCAGTTAGTTCCTTATGAATCATTATTATTCATGATTTTGAGATAAAATCATGCTTACACTTTAAAAAGAATTTTTCTAGAAATGGGTTTCATAATGTTTTCCAAACCAAAATTTGAAGAAATTTATACCACCTATAAAATTTTATTTATAAAACGGATTCCCTATTTTATAGAATAATGGTCAATTTTGGAAATAAGGTTAACTTCATTTTTATTCATAAATAATAGTTACCATAGTAAATGTTCATTACTATGGGAAATGATTAAATGATTCATATGGTGGGTAAACAATGAGATTAGGTCCAAAATACCACCAAAATGAATAAATTTTATTTGTTGAGTGAATTTATATTCTCCCTTATCCTATATTTGATAATTTATCCATTTGGATATACATTTATTGATTATGAAATTGATTTTATATTATTAATTTAATATATAAAAGTGGCTTTCTCATGCACTTAATAGTTTTTATGATAATGGAAAAGATAATAGTACTTTATGAATGTCTAAAGATTGTAATATTTATTGAAAATAAATTAAATATTTATAATGTATTTATTTTAAATTTCAAAATTTATTATAATTATCTACAATACATACACAGTTTCGATACATCACATGAGAATGTAGTAGAATAATCAAAAAAATGCTTTTAAAAACTTTAAAAGCGGTAAGGATTGGATAAATTTTGGTGTTACATGAATTTTGTAGATAATTATGATTGATAACTGAATATATAAGTGTTTATATTATAATTCCTTCATTATCATGATTTTTTTCAAATCAAATTATGTGAATAGTCCCAAAAATGACTTTAAGGATATTTAATGTTAATCCAAATTTTATTAATTGAATTGAAAATTATAAAAATGTTATAAGAGTAAAATATGGATGAGAAATGGTCAAGAATACAAAACAGGATTCATTTATGATACACTTAGATTTTTTTAAAATTAATTTATTGTCCCTTAAAGACTTAATATTTTCAAAAATCACTTTTGAATTTTTATTATAAAAATTGACTTAATATAACCTTTCAAAAGGAATATGTGAGTTTATGTTTTCCTCAAACTTATGCCCAAATCCCTCTACAGACTTCCCAATCTACATTCCAAATCCCATGGTGTGATCGAAAACCTCTCTTCCAAAGGAATTTAGTTTAATCCAAAGGTTAACTTTTAAGAAAGAGGGTTTAGAGAGAATTTGATGAAATATGAGACTATAGGTAATGAATTTCTGACCTCAATTTCCCTTCTTCTAGACTTATTCCTTTTTCACTATATGTTTAAATTTTTATAGTTTATAAACTTCCTTGTTTATTTCTTTTTTCATTTATTTTATAAAATTTTAGTGGTTCAAAAATCCATTTCATGTTCTCTCCTTCAATGTTCATTAATTTTTATAGTTACCAACTACATAAGTGGTTTTTTTGTTAAAACAGTGTATTAAAAGTTTTAACATATTTTTCCTCCTTGTACATGTTATTTTTAGTTATTTATGAATGTTATTATATATAATTCATATATTTTTAATGTTTTATGAAACTATTTTTACTTATTTTATAAAGGTTTTAAAATGGAAACTTTTTAGGGTTTTACATATTGGTTGTTTGTTTACTTAATTTAAAAAGTATAAAAAGAATTATTTTTATCATTTACACCATGATAGTCTTTTCTTAATATCACATATCAATATTCCTCATTAATAATCTATGGCTTTTCAAATAATATCACATTCTCCTTGCTTTGATAATTTTTATATATTTTCAAGAGACAATGATACTTCTTCTCATTTATATGAGATGCCTAAAAATAATTTTACTTATGGTCTCAAATGCCTTTTGTTTTGAGAATTATGGAGTAAATTCCAGATTTTATGTGTGTAATTCATGTTATGTTCTTGGATATTTTTTATGAAGATTTTTGGTTCCAATATTGCTCTTTGATGCATTAGGTAATGATATGTTCTCCAAGAAGAAACATAATAGAATTCACTATGGAGCTTATTAATTTTTATAGGAAATTGTAAGATTGGTTGTAATATTGATATTAAGGTGATGAACTAAGGTACCTATGTGATTTTCTATTCTTAAAAATGTGTTTATATGAAAATAATATCATTTCATATGGTATGAAAATTAAAATATTATGTAAATAAATATTATGAACTTTTTAGATAAAAGGTGTTTTTCATAGAAAACATTTCTTGTATTTCAAGAAACCCTAATGGTTATAAATTTTACATTATTATTTATTATGATATGTTTCATGAAAAAAATACTCAGTGATGTTTTTTTACATGTATGTAAATTATTATTTGAGAAAAAAATTAATTATATATAAATGGAAAATGTTCCTATAGGTTCTCTAGATTTTCAACTGGGATAATGGGTATCCTTTATTTTTATATACCTTACTATGATTTTTTTATCATCTCATGTTTGTAAATGGTTTTCACATGGATTAATGGTGTGTAGGGATTATATGAAGTTTATTGGTGTCATGCATTGAATAAATAAAAAAGATTCATAAATTAAATGAGAGTATAAAAAAGATTTTCTTTTGAAAAATGTACTTTGTGTGGAAATTTCTACTTAGTTATTAATTGGTTTTCCAAATTCTCAAAATATCTAAAACTAAAATATCCTAGAAATATATTAAAGATAAATCCTTATTATTAAACTTATAATTATTTTTTCGTTATGTATGGGTTGTAATATCTGTTATCAGGGAAATGGTGTTGATACATTTAGATGTTAGGTGGGTATCAAATGATAATAATTTATGAGTTGTGGATACCATTATGGGTTGATACTTCTATTATTGATCAAAAGTTTAATGTTATAGATACTCTTTATATTTTTTTATGTGATAAGAGTTTAATATGATTAAGGATAAATCATCTGAAACTTATTAGGTTTTGATAGATTATTGATCTATACCTAAACCTTAGGTTTATCATGTGATATACTATAAAGATTATTTTGGAAGGAAATTATTATTTTGAGGAAAAAACAATTCATGTAAATTTGACCTTTAGGGATAATATAACCTATGATGTTGGGGTAATTATTATTAATTGGGATAAAGTGTTAGGACCAATAGGGGCCTATATACCCTAAGAGGGGGGGTGAATCAGGGTATGGATATTCTTTTTCAAATTTCTTCTTGCCCCACTGGATCTTGACCAATTTATTACAATGGTCACTTTGTTTGCTCTTGTGTGATTATTATGATCAGTTCTTTTCTGGTTTGTTTGATGATGATGCTTTGAATGCAATGTAGGGAAGTGACCAGGCAGACACAGAGATTTTTACTTGGTTCACCCACACTGGGCTACGGCCAAGGAGCATACAACGGCGATGTGCCGTTGTACCAAATCCACTAAGGCTCACTGCCAATAATGTTCACAATGTTTAGGCTAGATCACTTTTATACCCAGGCACACTGCCTTTACAAAGTTTAGGGTCATCTCACTACTTTCTCAAGGGTCACTCCCTGTTTCTCTCTCTCTAGCTCACTGCCGATGGAGAGGATCACATTCTCTCTCTTCCTTTGCTCACTGCTCTTGGAAGGAATCCACTCACAGTTTATAGACCTGTAGGTCTCTTCATTTGCATGAAGGAATGCATCTTCCTCTGTAAGTAGATGCTCTATTGAAGCTCAATTTTCACCCATAGATGAATCTCTCTTTGCACCGAAGGTATCGGGCAAACTTCCAGCTTCCACGCAGCCTGAAAATCACTGCTGGAAATAAACCTTACTTGGAGCGCAAGTCAATCTCGTCGCACAAGTATCGGCACACAAGTCACAACTGGTGTGCAAGTCCTCCTCAGAAACTTGCGTGACTCAAGCTTCCTCAACACTAAACATGCGAGACTCACTTCCTTTTACGCACAATCCAGTATTGGCATGCAACTCCACACTGGCACGCAGCTTCAAACACTAGTGTGCAACTATCACCCTGGTGCACAAGTCCCACCTGCGCGACTACACACACCACTTGCGCGACCACCACACCTGCGTGATGGGAGCTCTAATTTCTCAAAGTGCTGAACTCCGGTAAGGAATGAAGAGGGGTGGTCCAGTATTTATAGGAAAATTGACCACCCTGCGCGACGGCGCGCAAGTCTCCCTTCGGCGTGCAAGTCTCGGCGTGCAGCTCCCTGCTCCTCCAAGTCATTTGCGCGACCCACTTCCAAACTTGTGTGATCCTCTTGAATTTGAAATATTTTGATCTTATGATCTTGAAAAACTATAGGCGCACAAGTTCTCAAGCTTCCAAGGCATCGGCGCACAAGTATCTTTCACGGCGCGCAAGTCACCTGCGCGACCTCACCAAAACTTGCACGAACCTTATCCTTTTTCCATATTTTGATGATCTGATCTTGAAAAACATACGGCGCCACCTTGTATCTGTTCTTTTGTACCACCTCCAGATCATCCATTCCATTTGTCAATATTCTTGAATAAAACATGGATCGTTGACCTCAGCTCTTGAACTCGACATTCCATCATGAAATCCTCTTTGTCAACAAATTTGTATGCCATTTTTTTTCTTTTTCAACAATCACCACTCAGATGTCCACTTTGTCAACAAACACAATCACCTCAAAAATGATTCAATGATGCCTTGAGGGATTTTTTTCCAACATAAAGTGTTATTTTATTTTTAGGCTTATATGTTTTATCATATATATAACCATGGGGTTAAAATGTTATTAACTGAATATCTAATTAATTTTATTTTTGAATAAGTTCACTATATTGGGAACATTATGTTGGTTGGAGGAGTAGCAAAATATTCCTATAAAGGTATGAGAAACTAATATTTTAGATATAATTAAAGAGTAATCATTGCTTTATTTTATTAAACGATCATGTAAAATGAAAAAAATTCTATTAATTGACTAGATTAAAATATATAAACTAGAAGAAGAGGAATTCAAATGAAATTTATAGTTATTTTATGATTTGATTTGGAATTTACCTCAACTCACAATTTTTATTTCATTGAATATCCTATGTAGTGTTATTTTTTACACCATCATTGCGCTACAATATTCAATAGAAGAATCACTCTATCAAGGCTCTCCATGTGCACCACACGCTTTGATCAATGCTATTTAATTGACAGGTGCAAGAACAATTGATCCTAGTCCCTAGAATTATATGTGGTAAATTGTAGCTATATTCATCATGAAGGCTGAAAAAACCATAGTGTTATCTTGAAGGATTGAGAGAGGAGAAAGAGATATATATTTATAAAACAATACATATCTCTTTAGATAATTATATCTAGGTATATCTCTAGATATATCACAAGATATATCTATCTTGATATATTTGTATATTTATGTCAATATATATTTGTACATATACACCTCTAGATATATCTTTAATATATTCCTACATATATATCTCTAGATATACCTCTAATCCATTGTGCACAATGAAAAGGTCACTTTAGGAAAGTGGTTTACTAAGGTATAATTTGATATTATATGATATTTATTATTGAAGGTTTAGGGTTGTAAAATTTCACCCAATCCCATAACCATTTTTAATATTCATAATTTACCCATGTCCATTAATAATATTATTATTGATATTAATTTCTTAACTTGTGAAAAACATTAAGAATATAAATATATATTAATTCTTTCTAATTTTATGACTAAACATAGTTTTTTTTTCTCATCATCTCCTATAAATACTAAAATAATGAATATTTAATTTAATAAATGTCACACCATTATTTATATGATAATTATAACAAATATTATATTCCCTAAACATGCAAAATAATATCTATTATTATTATTTAACTGAATTTATTCTTTTGAATAACTTCTAATTAAATAATGGTGATCAACTAAACCTGAATAAATATTATTTAATCTACATTGTTAAATTAATTACATGAATTTAACTAACAATGTAGATACACTTAGTGTGTGACCCTTTAGGATACTTTCTCAGTGGCATTTGGCGTAACCACAGAAATTATAATAATTGAATATAGAAACACTCCAAGGAATCCATATTTAAAGAATTTAATTTCACAATGATGTCCAAACTACTAAAAACATTTATTATTTGTTATAACCCTTTTATCATAATTTCTAAAATCATCTAGGTTGAATGCTAATTCTATCAACATATACGCTTGGTGTCTCTTAATTTAACATTCTATATGTGAACTCGCCCATCGAACCCCATGTAAATGGATTCATTTAGGTGGTTTGATTCCAATATAAGGGCATAATATATTAACTTTTTTAAGAGGCAAAGGGTTAAATACCTTATCACATTATGTAATAGTAATATATCATTCATTATGAACCCATCATATCTTACTTCACTATGAACATATTTCACCACTGTTTTCATCAGTACATCAATGTAAGAAAGTCATGATATCCCTTAATGATAATTATAAGGTCTAAGGATAAATACACATGTCCACATATTGTAAAATCCATTAAAAACATTCAAATTTGGATTTCCTATTGATGGACATGTTCACATAACCTCCTATCATAGAGATTACTAAGGGTTACCACCATGACAAGGTGTCTCAATGTATTACGAACCTACTACCCACTGATAGAATATATTGTTTATTTTCTATCATAGAATATCATCTAGCAATAGTCTAATGTTCATGAATTATATGTAGGAACATCTAGGATCTAATTATAGTGGGAAAAATCTATAACCTTTCACTGTAACATAAATTCATAGGACATTATCACATAAAAATATTATATCAAAAATAATTAAGATATGATAAGTATAATTATTTAATTATAAAAAACATTTAATCATAAAGTAAAAAAATTGTTTCGAAGGCCCCAACTCTAATATCCTCTCACTTATACAAGATCCAAATAATAAAACATTTTAGTCCACTAGATATTACTGGATACCCATGATTAAACTGAGGTAATACCTTTTTCAAAATGTTCCCCCACATTTTCCATCATGGATACTCTACTCACTACTACTTCTCCACATTAAGAAAAATCCCACAAGTGATGAAACTTCCAAAATATGTGATTTTTTTGTGGTACTTTGACACTTTGGAAAGATCTACCGCTTCATTGTTATTATAGTGAACTATGATAAATTATTTATTGGTAGGTACTATATCATGATCTTAAACAACATTGTGAATCCAAAACGCTTCTATTACTACATCAGAAGCTACAAAATACTAGAATTATGTTATGGATTTGGTAAAAAATAGATTCTATGAATTCTTCCAGCTCACTACTCCCCTATTTAGAAAAACAACATATCCATATTGTGACTTATAATCATTATGATCAGTCATAAAAATAGAATTTGTAAAACCACTGATTACTAGATCTTAATGTCCTTTATACACCCAGAACATATCATTAT
This sequence comes from Viscum album, assembly GCA_963277665.1. Lineage (NCBI taxonomy): Eukaryota > Viridiplantae > Streptophyta > Magnoliopsida > Santalales > Viscaceae > Viscum > Viscum album. The sequence continues at coordinate 1,096,261,957 of OY728145.1, read as the reverse complement.
TTCTCATTAGATACTCTTAATAGTAGTAAATTTTTTTCATCTGGATCTACTTAATATCTTTCTCATATGATAAAAGATTGAGAAAAATCAAGTATTTCACATAACATAGAGTACAAAAAATATACTATAGAAAAATAGTATGGGATCTTTCCCATTTCTCCCCTTCCTCTTGCGTTTGAGGGGAAATTTTCTTGGAATGATGTATACCATTTGTCATTAAAACCAATCCCATCATGGATTGTTTCGTAATAAAACAATTTTGTATCTGGTCAATAAATTTACCTTGACATAGTCTGAGTATCCTCTTGGATCTATCACCCATAAACCAGATCCCTAGAATGTAGGGTTCTTAACCCATGTCCTAAATAGTGAAGAAATTTATCAACCTTGACATAATATCATCTACGGTTTTTATATCAATTCAAATATGTAATATTTCATCATCATATAATACAATAAAAAAATTAATCCCCATAAATATATTATAAACACATGAATCACATTCATTCTTAGTGAAACTAAATTCTTTTATGGCTTCATTCAATCAAATTTTCCATGACCTAGATGCTTGCTATAAACCATAGATTAATATCTGTAACATATATAACTTTTTTGGAAATTCATGGAGTAAAGATAACTTTATGATTTTTAAAATAAACACCTTAGTGAAAGATCCTATTATGGAATATATTTTTGAAATCTATATTCCAAATCTCATAGTGAAACTAAGTTGATATGGGAAAAATTGAATATTTTGAACATAGAAACATGGTAAAATGTTTCATCATAGATAGTTAATTGATGTTTTCTAAGCCCTTTAACCACTATCCATTCATCATAGTTAGTCACATTACCTTCCATGTCCAGTTATCTATTAAATACCCATTTACACCCAACAGGTTTTACATAAACTTGAATATTGATAAAAATAAAAATTTTGGTTTGATAGATGGAATCCATATTTGAATTCATGGATTATTTCCATCTTGTAACATATGTTCCCTATACTACCTCCTTATAGTATATATGATCATTATTTTTTACCAATAAGGATTCACCATCATCGGTGACTATAAAACCATATCAGTCTTGTTCTCTTTCGGCTCTATCACTCATATGTGGAACATGTGTATCCGGAATATATTCTACTATGGGGAACTATGTAATCTGTTATTATAATAAATATTTTCAATATTTATCATCAAAATTATTAAAATAAATCATACTCCCACTATCCTCTTTGAGGATGTGCTAAACCTTAATAAAAACTACATATCATTTAATAGTTACTTTCTTTTTAGATCAGTTTTACAGATAGTATTCCATCATTTACATGGAATTCTCTATAATGATACACTATTTAACTAAATGTTCTAGATTATTAATTTATCTAGGCTTCAAAAATTCCTCATTAAACCATGTATGAACATTCAAAAAATGGGTTTTTTCAATTCCAAAACCCAAAGGGAATATGTTTTTCATCTTTAGATAATAATAGGTCTAGTAAGTATAATGTCATATATAATGTATATACGTCATCTAACATACCATGACTAACAACGATCAGTTTCTCCTTTAACTACCACCATTATATTATGGTGTATAAGGAGGAGTAATTTGAGATAAAATCCCATAATCTTGTAGAAAATCAATAAAGTCATGGTAAATATATTCACCACCTTGATCCAGTAAAAGTTATTTTATCTTATTATCAAAATAATTCTCAACTTTATTCATGAACACTTTCAATTTCTAAAAGTATGGCGAATTATACCTCATTAAAAATTTATACCATATCTACTCATGTCATTAGTAAAAGTGATAAAATATAATAATCCGCCTATATATTTTACGTGAAAATGTTTATACACATTAGTGTGAACCCATTCCAAAAATATCTATATATATTTTACCTTGACCAGTATATTTTATTCTGAAAATATTTCCTTGTATAGAATCATGAAATCTTTCAAGTGGAATTATCTAAAAATAGTATAAATATCTATATCGATTTAGATTTACCAAATACTTCTCATTTGTATAACCAAGATGGTGATTCCACAATTGCCTATTATATAATTCAAATATAGTTTTTTCATTTTTAATTATTAGTATTTGGTTTAATAATTTAATACATAAAGAATATTAATTAATTACATCATTCCATATATATATGTTATCTTTATTAAAGTAGAAACCATTATTTAATATACTAAAAATATATCCATCCAACTATTGATAAGAAATAGAAATAATGTTCTTGGTAACACTGGGAACATAATTACAATTCCTTGAAACAAAAATATATATTGTTGAAAATGTGATATGGTAGTCTCAAATGGATAAATAATAAAGCCTCACTCCATTGACAGTCCATAAATCCACCTCATCTATGGTAATATTTTAAAATCCTCTTGGTTTGTTTATATGGATACAAATGTGAGCACCAAAGGTAGTATCTAATACCCACCTAATAGATTTGAAAATATAATGCTCAATAATGATTCACATGATGCTTCCTCTTTATTATTTTTCTAGGTACAATTCCTCTTCCAGTGGCCCAATTTTCACCATGAAAAACATACTGCATTATGTTCATTTCCTTACCATTGGATCTTTTTCTTATTTGATGGAAAATGTTTGGGAGCCTTATAATTAAGATAATACATTGGCACCTTTTCCGTGTTCTTCAAAATCTTATTTACCAAAAGGATAGTAGGTTTTTCATGCCACGTGTCTTTATAGGCATTGATAACAAGAGTAACAAGTTCTCACAGTGTGTTATCACTATTTCTCAAATTACAATTGACAATAAAATCAAAGATATTTTTCATAGTGAGGGTAGAATGAGATATGTTTTTATATCATAAGGGATGTTAAAATACACAATATTTAAGTGTTCAACATAGCCAACCATCCTAACCATGTGAGTCCCAACCAGTCCCAACTCTCTAAGCTTGCGTGTGAATAGTTCATTGGATATAACACATTCTCCTGATAAAGATCTTGAATGTGAGAAACTAGGCTATATACATCCATATCATCATGTTTCTTTATTAGATAATTGTACATAAAGATAAAATGAAACATTCAAAAACAATTCATCATCCATATACTTCTCATAGACCGATACTACATCCATAATAAACTCTTTTCAATGTAATTAGGAAGTGGGACCTCCAACAAGATTAATTTAAGTTTGGGATATTTGATAACATATAGGTGCTTATTACATTCTTTAAAATTTAAACCGGTGAAAGTGTTATCCTTCTATAGTTTTCATCCTAGTGATATTGTATAAGACATATAATTTCCTATTTTTACGAATTAAGAGGAGATAATTAGTACTTTTTTTCATTACATAAAAAATTAAAAAATTAAAATAAATTAAATTATTATTAATCTCTATATATTTATCAAAACCTAATATCCATCACCATTATTCTAAAAAAATATTTCCCATTAGATATTCTAGTAGAAATGATATGTATTCCCCTTCTCATGACTAATACATGGGCCTGAAAATCGTTTTTAAGGGTTGTAGGAAGGATTAACATTCCAACTACATTAACCTATTGTACTTTGACTTTTGGAGTGGACTCCCCAGTCCTAAAATATATTTTTAATATTTCCTTAAAAGTTTCATCTTAGTTACACCAAGTATTGTTTGGGTAGTAAACCCTTGATTTAAACTATGTTTTGTCAACCCAAATACTCAATATAAAATTTCTATGATAATTAAAGAACCCCAACATTGGTTGATTAAGTAAATTGATCTATGAGGTAGATTCTTAAAAAAGTATTGGAATGCTATGATGAATTAAAGTTTTAATTGTTGTTTTTTATCACTATGGGTAATGTAATTACTTTTACATTCCTTGTTAATATTAATTGGATTTTAATTAATTGATTAACCATGTGTGATAAAATTATTACACACAATATGGTTATATATTATTCTGTATTTCATGATTGTTAATTCATTTATTAGGTGATCACATATCATTAAGAAAATAAATAATTAAACATGAATCAAATAGAAATAAAATATGAGTGGAATGATAATGATGTTATCTAATGGTTAGTTTATCTAGAAGATGATAAACTTACCTTCAACCCTATAGGAAAAAACCTTGAGCCGTAGTTACTTCATGTTTCAGTATTCTACCTTGGCTTTTATGAAATGCTTCAATTGGTATCACCTCAGCTTCTTGACTCAAACCCCATCCACTCACATGGGAACTCCATCCTTGAAAAATCATTTTCTCACACATAGGTGAGGGAATCCAATGTATTGGAAAAAATTAAAATTATATAAAAAGAAACAATGAATAGACATGCCCTAACATAATTAAGAGGAGTGGATGAATCTTGGGCCATACATTATAATTTAACCATTATATATTAAATTAAAAAACAATACACAAGGGTTGGTCTAATATCATGATCATTCATACATCAATAATGGGCATACATTTGAAATCTTATTATAAATTACTTCAATTTTCTCTATAATTAAGATAATGAACTATGAATTAATCCAATTAATTAAATATATCTTAATTCCATAAAACAATACTTAACTTAAAATAATATATAATTTTAAAAAACAAATAAATTCATTTAAAATTAATGCAGTACACAAGTATTAGTGAGGGAAACGTTATGTTTTTGTCAAAATATAACATGGGAATTAATTTAATATTATAATTTTAATCCAATAATGTAGTGTGTATTTTCAAATAAATGATGTAAAGAATAGATAATAAATATGTTTATTTATACATTTAATTATTATTCCAATAAAAATTTGAGAACTATATTGGTAGAAGACTATATGATGTGTATAAAAGTACATAGTATTTGTCATGACCCATCCTCAGGGCACATGCCGTGACTACCCCATGCCCGCCTTCCATAGGTCAGGGGATGGCCACTAGCACCAAAGGTGTAAATCCCCTTAACTGGGAAGGAATTGCCTTTATAAAAGTAAACAAAACAGAACAGAGTACAAGCTGAAGTAAAACAATAAGTACAACAGGAAGTGTTGAAAAGTAAATGGGCCAGAATACAAACCCAATTGAAAGTACAACTACAACTGAACAAAAGTACAACAGAAAAGACAAACAGCTGGAAGAAAGGAAGTAGCTGCTGGGTTTTCCTCCTCGGATCCTACCTGAAGGGCAAGTACAGATAGCGCAGCTCCTGGATCGTCCACCACGGATCCTACCTGTAGGGTAGGTATAGATAGTGCATCTCTTGGATCGTCCACCACGGATCCTACCTAAAGGGTAGGTACAGATAGCCTCTACAACGCTCTCTCCCGTCAACCTCCTCTGAGTTTCGTCTCATCATAAAGTCCACCTCTGGTACCGTCCAGTCCTCGAACACTCGGCCTCTGTCTGCGATTCCCGTCGTCTGCATCCAACACAACGAGGTGCGGGCATAGCCCGTGCAGGGTTGAGTATAACGATACTTAGTAGGGACCCTGAGGCCCTCAAGGTCTCACTAAATCCAACAAGGTTAACCATAAAGAAGATCTCAACAGATAACCTCTACTTAGGTATATTCCCATACATATTTCCAAGTTATCAAGTAACCCATATCAATAATGAGGAAACACAAATATTATGAAATCAACGGATAACCACTACCCAGTTATATGGCCATACATATACCTAAGTTATCAAGTGACCCATCTCAATCATGAGTTAAACACAAAGATCATAGACTCAGCTCAAACCATGATTTTTATTATCGGAACTGTAACTGCTGAAGAACCCTATATCTTGAGTGTAAAGTGGTCCTATCACGACTCCGAGGTTCTGCTCACTAACCTAAGACTGCTGAGGTACTCCTCATGTCGAGTACCGCAGGTCAGACACCCAAACATAGTAGTGCTTCCCGCAAGGGTATACCACCCAGACACAGTAGTGCACACCCCCTAAAAGCCTGCATAGGTACTCTCCAGATGAGTACCGCGGGTCTGCACTGTCACACAGGTAGTGCTCTGTCCGCCATGGGTCTGCACCTAAACAAAGTAGAGCTCTGTCCACTGGGCTAGTCGACTCACTCCAAGTCGAGTCGGTCAAGCAGATGTCAGGTCTCAACCGGCTACACGATCTCCGTACTGCGAACGCTCGTCTCCAGGAGGGTCCGCTCCACGAGCTATAGGTCGGTACTCCAAGTATCTCAAAGTCCCACTAAGAAGTATCTCAAAGTACCACCTCGTCATAGAGGTCTCAATGCAACAAACATCGTGTCAATCAGACGCCTGGTCTGTGAGTTATTAGCCTTTTCGTCCCAGGGGCCCAGTTGGTTTTGTGTGTGAACCAACCCGGTCGTATCTCAACTGTACCACGAACTCTCATAGGTTATACTCATAGGGATCGTTTCTCAACGTTATCACCAACGCCACTGACAGTTCTTCAAACAGATGTCCGGTCTAAAAGTTATCGGCTTTTCTGTTCCAGCGGCCTGGTTGGATTTCGGGTACAATCCAACCAAGCCATATTCCAACTGCGTCCAAAACTCATATGAAGTATATACCAAAAGAACCGTCTCAACAAGAGGAATCCAACATAGTCGATGGCATGTCAATCGGACGTCCAGAGCTCAAGTTATAAGTGTTTTCGCTCCGAGGGCCCGGTTGGATTCATGTTCGATCCAACCCAGTCGTAGATCAAATGACACTGGTTAACCAAACCGGTCACAACATTGCGATCCACACGGAATAACACATGATATGGACTACCCATTGGTCCAAAATGGATAGTCGGTGAAAAAGTTGCATTTCACCACATCATACACGAACCGGGCCTCGTGGGGCCCATGCCTCAACCTCGACTTAAATATCCAAAATTAGTTTTGAAACATCCGTCTTAATTCCAGGGTCGCAACATTGCAAAAGGTTCATCATACTGACACTGTATGAGAGAGATATGTCAGATACAAGATCCCGTTATAATAATAATATTATTATTATTCGGTGTTTCATGGGCCCGAGCCACGAACCAGAATTTAATATCCAACATTAGACTTGAATCCACCGTCTTAATGATAGAGTCACATCGCCGCTGACGGCGAGCCAATCGGACGTCGCACGCATGAGTTATGACGGGTCAATGATTTAATAATAATATAAAATTTATTATGTACGAGCGTTTCGGGTACCCGATCCAAAAACCCGAAAAGGACATCCAATATTGGACTCATAAATTCCGTCTCGAATTCAGGGTCGCACTGCCACTAACGGTTTGTGAAACCGAGGTCGCAAGAAGAAGATACCGTCAAAATACGGTTTTCCCAACGAAAATAATAATAACACTATTATATTATTATTATTTTTAATTTAATTTAATTCTTAACATAACACACCCAAAGCCACGAACCACCCAAACTAGCGCTTCCTCTTCTTTACGCATGGCCACCACCTTTGGCTGCCCGCCAGCTATGCCTCCAGATCCTTCCACACTCCATTCCGACTTCAATTTAACTCGGAAAAATGATACGAACGCATATCCTTGATCCTAGGGTAGAGATCTTCGCGTCAGTATGTCGCGCTCAGGGAATCATTGAGTTTCCAGCGTCAATAAATATTTGGACGCCTCCTTCCACGAGCCATTGCAGCTTCATTCCAAGCCCGAAAAATTAAACGATCGCATATTTGTGATCCCTGCGTCAAGGGCTTCGCATCCATATATTGCGCTCAATAAAACTCTGTGTTTCCAGCGTCAATAAATATTTGGACATTGAAGAACGCATGAAGAACACGTGAAGAATAAAAAGAAAAAAGAGAATGGTTTATGTGCAGGACGATGATCATGTTCATTTGGTCATCATCATCATGAATTTAGGATATGAAGAATCAATAAAACGAATTCAAACATATATAAAAACCCCTACAGTTTTCCCCGCAAACAAGAATTCCCAACCCACAAACATATTCTTCGCGGATCAACTTAATATTGAGTTGATCCACGTTCTTTTTTTTTCAAAAGGGAACATCCATGGAAAAAGATATCACTCTCAAAATAATTCCCTTCAACCTCTTAAATAAAAAGAATCATACCAATATTCCCCTACCTTGATAACGAGATGATGTTCGAAGAGCGTCGCGGAAAGCGGCGTCACGGGGTGAAGTTCTGTTGTCATCGGAGGAAGAGCCGTCGTCGATGGCGACGTTCCCCATGGTGGTGTCTCCTCCATTGATGCAGAGGAAGAAGAAGAGAAGGCATGTCATCAGTGACTTCGTGTTCTCCGTCGGAGGCGTTCTTTGTCGGAGGCATTGTTCTTCATCAAGAACGTTCTTCAAAACTCAAGAGCTCTCTTCCCTTTCACATAACACATCACTTCCAACCCAAATAAAATAAAGCTCCACCTTATTTTATTTACCCATGACATGCATTCAAATTTACAAAATTCAAATCCAATTCACTTAATTAATTAAACCATGAGTTGTTTAATTAATTAAGAGGTAGGTTGGAAAATTAAATAAGGAAGTGGAAGAGTTACTTAATTAAAGGGAGTTAACAAGTTTAAAGGGGGGTTTATGAGAGTTATGGGAATGTGAAAATTTGGGGCTCATGTGGGCCCCACCTCACATTTATCCTCAAATTTATCCTCACATGGGTAGTTAGGTGCCACCCCAACTTCCCCATGTAGGATAAAACCACCTTAGACTTAAAAAAAAGTTGTTTTACAATTTTATTCATTCCTCATTTAATCCACAAATTTATCTTCTCCACCCGCACAAACGCAACTCCGGAATAGGTTTTCCTAAGCAATCACCAGCACTGCGGTTTCATCGGTGCCCTCAGATTTCGATTCCGAGCACCGGTTCAAAAGTTAGAAAAACACGCTTGTTCGTTCACTGAACGTACCTGAGCTGAACTTCGGAAAATGATTCCGGGCACACCGGGCCTCGGAATCAGGTGCCGTCTGAAACTGCGTTCTTGTAAATTCCCAAAAAAATTAAGAAAAAAATTTCCTTGAATTTTACGGGTCTTTACATTACTCCCATCTTAGGGATTTACGTCCCCATAAAGCTTTAACAAAAACTAGGGATACAAAAGCAGTACTGAGCCTGAATCTGAGCCTTCCGCTCCCATGTGCTCACCTGGAGGTTCCCATGCTACCTATGAAAACGCACAAAAGGAATCGACCATCCTGGTAGGACCCGCTTCTGTCGATACTCAATCTCTTCTGGAACCTCCGTGCATGTCGCCTTTTCATCGACGTCCAACTCCCTGAGGTTGATGATGTGTGAAGGATCAAGCACGTATCTCCTCATTCGAGGTATGTGGAAGATTTCATGCACCTGGTGAAACTGAGGTGGAAAGGTGAAGTGGTAAACCACCTCGCATACCCTACTGGGGACATAGAAAGGTCCGTTGAACCTCGGAGATATCTCGATGCCTCGGCTACATCTCCGTAAACCTCATCGAGGTTAGACCCGTATAAGAACGTGGTCGTCATCCTCAAACTCTAGAGGTCTCCATTTCCTGATTAGAACTGAAACTCAAACTCCTGCTGCCATGAGGGTAAGGTTGGTTGACCCAAGAATGATTGGCTACACCCTCCCATGGACGAGTTTAGCCTGTGCTGCCTGGGGTTTCCTTTTCGCCGACCAAGGAAAACCCATCCCGATGTTTTCCTAATACCGTCAATTTGAGTATGAACAATGATTTCCCAATTCATACTCAAACTAACGTCGTAATGCCTCGACGCTGCCACAAAGAGTTCCCAACCGAGACTATCTCCTCAAGGGTCAGATCAAACCGTCAACGTAAGTGTGACTATCGAGTCTCCTCCCAAAGGTATCTCCAGATGTGAGGGTCAAGTCAATGGCTTAACCAGAAACTCTAGGTCTCAGACTAGATTCATGGAAGGATGGGATGATTCGTATCGATGTCTATGGATACGGAAGCTAGTAGAAGACAAATTCCTCACTTGGAATCATCCTTAGAGCCCTTTCGGTCGCACTCCTTGACTGCATGCAGCTACTCTTTTCCCCTGCAATCCAGCTCCCTCAGCCTGGAGGGGACTACAAAGGCGGGTGGTTGTAACATGATGAAATTTACACCACCTCATGCTGCACTCCTAGCTCTGCCTCCATGTCTGCTGCTCTGCAGATTTATCTATCCTTAACATTTCCTCTTCTTGAAACTTTCGCATGCCCAAGTCTCTGAGACTGGCACCAGCTCGCTGCGTTCCAACTTCTAACATTCTATAGCTATATCCGTTCATCCAAAGAAAATTCAACCTCAAGGTTCTCTCTAGCACCCTAATGTGAGTAGGAATGCATAGAGGAAAAATTGCTGGCTCGAATGTCCATAAACACACCACGCTCAGAGGTATAAGCTCTATAGCACTGATCGAATCGTATTCATCGAGTACCCAGAATGTTCAGTACGCCTCGATGAATTCTCAGCTACCGACACGTCGTCCTGCCGAAGCTGTATAAGCTCTAGAAAACTCTCAGCCACCTCCTCAAGCCAGTCCTCAGCCGCCTGTGAGTTAGGTTCACCTCAGAACTTGAGGGTATCTAATGTTGGAACATGTATAAGGTAGTAAGCCTAGATGTGTCACCTACCGGTACCGCCGGTTGTAACTGCTGACCAACAGGTAGTGATGTATAGCTGACACACTACCCGAAGGCACTATCTCAGTCATCAGTCGACGTACTGAAGCCTCATCACTATGCAGACCATCTTCATGGTCATTACTGGAAAACACTAATGGCCAAGTCCAGCATTCACTCCGCTGGTGTCTCAGCTAGGCATAAAACTCTAGCAATTGCCTCCATCCAGTCCTCTGCTGTCTGGGAATCTGCCTCACCTCGTAACCTCGGAGGCCTCTACTGCTGGAACTCGTGCAACACGCTCTGCCAGCGTGCAAAGTTCGCTAGTATAGATGCTGGAATCTGCTGCCCAACAGGTGGTGGTGCTGCTGGTACACCACCTGAGGGTGCCAACATAGTAAAAGGGCCCCGCACTGGAGCCTCATCGCTCTGTGGGCCGTTATTGTGTACTATCTCAGAACTCCAACCAACTGTCTGCAGGGAGACATCCTGAACAGATGCGACACAGTCAAACAATTTATACCTGGTGAGCTGACCTGCTTTGATCCGACTTTAAAACTTTTGGAAACACAGACACAATCAGTGTTTTCATGTACAAAGTCAGAAATCAGAAGTCAGGGTCCTGGTGTATGGATACGTCGGCCGCCGCACCAACACTGGACTCCCTAAACTGAAAACTACACTTGGTACCCTTAAAACTATTGCTTCACAGAAAGGGAATATCAGAGTTATAAGTTATGCGGTAGAAACGACTCCTTTGATACCAATTTGTCACGACCCGTCCTCAAGGCCCATGCCGTGACTACCCCATGCCCACCGTCCGTAGGCCAGGGGCTGGCGACAAGCACCAAAGGCATAGATCCCGATAACTGGGAAGGCATTGCCTTTATAAAAGTAAACAAAACACCACATAGTACAAGAGGATGTAAAACACTAAGTACAAAAGGAAGTGCTGAAAAGTAAATGGGCCAGAATAAAAACCCAATCGAAAGTACAGCTACTACTGAACAAAAGTACAACAGAAAAGACAAACAACTAGAAGAAGGAAGAAACTCCTGGGTCATCCTCCTCGGATCCTACCTGAAGGGTAAGTACAAATAGCGAAGCTCCTGGATCGTCCACCAGGGATCCTACCTATAGGGTAGGTACAGATAGCGCAGCTCCTGGATCGTCCACCACGGATCCTACCTAAAGGGTAGATACAGATAGCATCTACAATGCTCACACCCATCAACCTCCTCCGAGTGTCGTCTCGTCATGAAGTCCACCTCCGATACCGTCCAGTCCTCGAACACTCGGCCTCTGTCTGTGCTGCCCGTCGTCTGCAACCAACACAATGAGGTACGGGCATAGCCTGTGTAGGGGTGAGTATAACGATACTCAGTAGGGGCCCCGAGACCATCAAAGTCTCACTAAATCCAACAAGGTTAACCATAAAGAAGATCTCAACAGATAACCTCTACTTAGGTATATGCCCATACATATTTCCAAGTTATCAAGTAACCCATCTCAATCATGAGGAAACACAAATATTATGAATCAACGGATAACCACTACCCAGGTATATGCCCAAACATATACCTAAGTTATCAAGTGACCCATCTCAATCATCAGGTAAACACAAAGATCATAGACTCAGCTTAAACCAGGATTTTTATTATCGAAACCGTAACTGCTGAAGAGCCCCGTATCTGGAGTATACAGTGGTCCTATCACGACTCTGAGGTACTGCTCACTAACCTAAGACTGCTGAGGTACTCCTCCTGTCGAGTACCGCGGGTCAGCCACCCAAACACAGTAGTGCTTCCCACCGGGGTATGCCACCCAGACACAGTAGTGCACACCCCCTAATAGCCTGCAGAGGTACACTCCGGACGAGTACCGCAGGTCTGCACTGTCACAAAGGTAGTGCTCCGTCCGCCATGGGTCTGCACCCAAACAAAGTAGTGCTCCGTCCACTGGGCTAGTCGACTCATTCCGAGTCGAGTCGGTCAAGCAATCATCAGGTCTCAGCCAGCTACACAGTCTCCGTACTCCGAACGCTCGTCTCCGGGAGGGTCTGCTCCACGAGATACAGGTCGGTACTCCAAGTAACTCAAAGTCCCACGAAGAAGTATCTCAAAGGACCGCCTCGTCATAGGGGTCTCAACGCAACAGACGCCACGTCAATCGGACGCCTGGTCTGTGAGTTATTAGCCTTTTCGTCCAAGGGGCCCGGTTGGTTTCATGTGCGAACCAACCCGACCGTATCTCAAATGTACCACGAACTCTCATAGGGTATACTCATAGGGATCGTTTATCAACGTGATCACCAACGCCACTGACAGTTCGTCAAACGGACATCCGGTCTGAAAGTTATCGGCTTTTCCGTTCCAGGGGCCCGGTTGGATTTCGGGTACAATCCAACCCGACCATATTCCAACTGCGTCCAAACCTCATGTGAAGTATACCAAAAGAACCGCCTCAACAAGAGAAATCCAACATAGTCGACGACACGTCAATCGGACGTCCGGAGATCGAGTTATAAGCGTTTTCGCTCTGAGGGCCCGGTTGGATTCATGTTCGATCCAACCTAGTCGTACATCAAATGACACCAGTTAACCAAACCGGTCACACCATTGCGATCCATATGGAATAACACACGAGATGGACTACCCATTGGTCCAAAACGGATAGTCGGTGAAAAAGTTGCATTTCACCGCATCATACGCTAATCGGGCCTCGTGGGGCCTGCGCCTCAACCTCAACTTAAATATCCAAAATTGGTTTTGAAACATCTGTGTTAATTCCAGGGTCGAAACGTCGCAAACGGTTCGTCATTCCGACACCGTATGAGAGAGATATGTCAGATACAAGATCCCGTAATAATAATAATATTATTATTATACGGTGTTTCGTGGGCCCGAGCCACGAACCAGAATTTAATATCCAACATTAGACTTGAATCGATCGTCTTAATGACAGAGTCCCATCGCCGCTGACGGCGAGTCAATTGGACGTCGCACGCATGAGTTATGGTGGGTCAAATATTTAATAATAATATAAAATCTATTATGTACGAGCGTTTCGGGTAACAAATCCAAAAACCCGAAAAAGACATCCAATATTGGACTCAAAAATTCCATCTCGAAGTCAGGGTCGCACTGCCAGTAATGGTTCGTGAAACCGAGGTCGCACGAAGAAGATACCGTTAAAATACGGTTTTCCCAACGAAAATAATAATAACATTATTATATTAGTATTATTTTTAATTTAATTTAATTCTTAACTTAACACACCCAAAAGCCACGCACCACCCAAACTAGTGCCTCCTCTTCTTTATGCATGACCACCACCTTTGGTTTCCCGCCAGCTGCGCCTCCATATCCTTCCGTACTCCATTACGACTTCAATTTAACTCGGAAAAATGATACGAATGCATATCCTTGATCCTCGGGTCGAGATCTTTGCATCCGTATGTCGCGCTCAGGGAAACATTGAGTTTCCAGCATCAATAAATATTTGGACACCTCCTTCTGCAAGCCATTGCAGCTTCGTTCCAAGCCTGAAAAATTAAACAATCGCATATTTGTGATCCTTGTGTCGAGGGCTTCGCATCCATATATTGCGATAAACAAAACTCCGTGTTTCTAGCGCCAATAAATATTTGGACATTGAAGAACGCATGAAGAACACGTGAAGAATAAAAAGAAACAGGAGAATGGTTTATGTGCAGGACGATGATCATGTTCATTTTTTCATCATCGTCATGAATTTAGGATATGAAGAATCAATAAAACGAATTCAAACATATATAAAAACCCCTACAGTTTTCCCCGCAAACAAGAATTCCCAACCCACAAACATATTCTTCACGGATCAACTTAATATTGAGTTGGTCTGCGTTCTTTGTTTTAAAAAGGGAACATCCATGGAAAAAGATATCACTCTCAAAATAATTCCCTTCAACCTGTTAAATAAAAAGAATCAAACCAATATTCCCCTACCTTGATAATGAGATGAAGTTCGAAGAGCATCGCGGAAAGCGGTGTCGCGGGGTGAAGTTCTATTATCATCGGAGGAAGAGCCGTCGTCGATGGCGATGTTTCCCATAGGGGTGTCTCCTCCCTTGACGTAGAGGAAGAAGAAGAGAAGGCACGTCGTCGGTGACTTCGCGTTCTCCATCGGAGGCGTTCTTCATCGGAGGCGTTGTTCTTCATCAAGAACGTTTTTCAAAACTCAAGAGCTCTTTTCCCTTTCACTTAACACATCAATTCCAACCAAAATAAAATAAAGCTCCACCTTATTTTATTTACCCATGCCATGCATTCAAATTTACACAATTAAAATCCAATTCACTTAATTAATTAAACCATGATTTTTTTAATTAATTAAGAGGTAGGTTGGAAAATTAAATAAGGAAGTGTAAGAGTTACTTAATTAAAGGGAGTTAACAAGTTTAAAGGGGAAGTTTATGATAGTTATGGGAATGTGAAAGGTTGGGGATCGTGTGGGCCCCACCTCACATTTATCCTCAAATTTATCCTCACATGGGTAGTTAGGTGCCACCCCAACTTCCCCATGTAGGATAAAACCACCTTAGACTTAGAAAAAGTTGTTTTACAATTTTATTCATTTCTCATTTAATCCACAAATTTAACTTCTCCACCCGCACAAATGCAACTCCGGAATAGGTGTTCCTAAGCAATTACCAACGCTGCGATTTCATCGGTGCCCTCAGATTTCGATTCCGAGCACTGGTTCAAAATTTAGAAAAACCTGCTCGTTCGTTCACTGAACGTACCCGAGCTAATCATTGAAAATGATTCCGGGCACACCGGGCCTTGGAATTAGGTGCCGTCTGAAACTGCGTTCTTGTAAAATCCCAAAGAAATTAAGAAAAAAATTTCCTTGAAATTTCTAGGTCTTTACAGTATGTTCTGGTCATATGATCGTGTCCACTGTATGTCAATACCCCATGGCATGTATTTCATCCACATTGTTCTGGGGACACACATGATACTATCCATAAAAGTCTTAATTTATTATCATTAACCGACTACTGAATATATTATAAATATAAAATAAAAGAAGATAATAAGATGTTAGATTATTAAATGGGATCATTTTATGAAAATGTGAATGGATGAAATCATTAAACAATTAATAAATAATTAAAAATTAAAAATACGACCCCACTGATACAAATATTAAATTTCAAACCTGAAGGAAGGGTCCATTGAAGTAAGGACCAACTCATATTTTACTCGTAAATCACATGTAATCAATACTACACATGGCTAAAATTTCATGTTCAATGAAAACAGTTGATTACTTAACTAGATTAAAACACCAAATCTAGAAGTGGAGGAAATCACATGAATTTATAAATAATTTAATATAAGTTATAGAATTATCTCAACTCTTAATTCCACTTTCATTGATGATATGATGAAATAGGATTTTTTTTCCATAATTGTTCTATAGGATTAAAGTACAGAATCAATCTTGCAATGATCCACACATGAACCACAATCTAAAATCACCATCATAGAATCATTGGTTGCTATCATGGCTGGTCTTGATCATTTTGGTTTTTCATGGCTGATCATTTTTGTATTCTTCATGAAGGATAAGTAACCCTTCTTATTCTCTCAAAGGCTTGATATATGAAGAAGATAAATTTATTTATAGAACTCTAGATATTACTCAAGATGTATCTATCCAGATATATCTCTAGATATATATCTATATATCTTTCTAGATATATCTCTTTAGAAATATCTCTACATATATTTCAAGATATATTTCTCTAGATATATATCTAGATATATCTCTTATCTATTATGCACACCCAAAATAAGAATTTAAGAATGTGACATATTTAGATATATTTTGATATAATTAGATATTTATTGTTGAGGGTTTAGGGTAGGAAATCGCACGAAAGCTGTTAACTATTTCAGTTATTTTTAATTGACCTCATGTCCATTAATAATAATAAAAACATTATTAATTGTTTGATGTGTGAACCAAATTACGAATAGAAATAAATATTAATTATTTCTAATTGGATGATTAAACTCAATCTTATTTTCCACATCAATATTTATCAATATGAAAATAATGAAAATTAAATTAAATAAATTCCACTACAAAATTTCTTTGTTAAATATAATAAATATTATATTTCCCAAACTTGAAATAAAATATTTATTATTATTTTTTAAGTAACATTATGCATCAATTAACATGTGATTAAGTTATGGCAATCAACCAAACCCAAATAAACATTATTTATTCTATCTTTTTAAATTATATACTATAATTTAACTAAGATTACAGATACACTAAGTGTGTGACCCTCTTTGTATATTTATCAGTGGAATTAGGCATAGCTGACTAAAGTCCAATGTTAGCATCTAGAAACACACAAAGGAATCCATAGAGAAACAAGCTAACATTAGAATTATGTTCAATATCTTATGAATATTATCCATATAATATAATCCTTTTATCACAATATCTTAAATCAAGTAGTTTTCGAGATAGTTTCGCTGACCAATATGCTCGATTTTACTTTCTGTGAATTTCTAAAAATTAACTTGCCTATAAAACACCATGGACATTGATTTATTAATGCATTTTAATTACCATAAAAGGACCAAAGATATTAACTTTTTCAATATAAAAAATGGTTAAATAATTTCTCTCATTTTATATTAAGTTTATATAATTCCTCATGCACAAAAATGTCCTAATTCATCAAGTATATATATTGTCATGGTTTTTTTCAATAAATAAATGTACATGATTGATGATATCCCTGCATGCATGTATTTTATTTTTCCCATATGAAAGCATCATCTGGACATAGAAAAAGGTCCAAGAATAATTTCATGCATCTGTAGGTTCCCATCTTATCAAGTTACTAATTTGACCTTTCTGCAAGACAAATATTATATTTACATTATCACATAAAAATATCTCATAGAAGAATAAGAAAAATTTGGTATGTAATCTTCTTTAATAAGAAAAAATGTAATCAAGTACTAAACAAGTAGGTTCTTCAAAACTAACTCCAAAACATTACATGACTAAGGTAAACATAATACAATTGGTTAGGAAGGTATTTTTTTAGAAGAATAAATATTAATGTAATGATTAGAATGATATATGGTATTTTTGTGGCTTTCTATCCTAGTGATTCTAGTTATTTTGGGAAATATATTAATATATTTTATAAAATATATGATTGGTGATATATATTTTTTATATGGATTTATGAATAATTAATGATGTTTATATATAAATTTTAGGTTGATTTTATAAGAATATAAGGTTAAATCCTACTAGTCTTTGGGTATTAAATTTGGTCTAGAATATTTTTAATATTTTTAGGGTCAATTATTTGTGGAATTATTTATGTTTAACATTGAGTATTAAAGTTGAGTTTTTGAAGACTAATGTATTATTTCGTCATATGAATGCTTGTTATTACATTGTATAATCTTAACTTTTTATAAACATTTTGGTATTCATAACCATATAGAAGGAAGAATAATAACATTTCATACTTTATTGGTTCATATGATCAGCTAAAATTTAACTGAAGTTCTTCAAGAATAAAAAATTAATCTTGGTTATATATAATTCAGAATATGAAATTACGAAGAGAAGAAAAAAACTCGAAAAATTACCTAACGTTGAAATTTTTCTTATGTTACGGAATGAAATCAGGAAATAATATTTTGTCTTATTATTTATCATGTTGAAAAATGAATTATATAAACTAATGTAAGAGTAAGATAAATATATCAAACCATATACAGATAAAATCAATCATATATCATGGTACACATTTTGAAACTCATTCACAAGTGATAAAGTTAAATTCATGGATTAAGATATATTTTTGAAATGATTTTTTTTTTCTATTCTTAACATAGGCATTGAATTTATTTTCATAATTAAATAAAATAAATTTTTTTCGGAAAAAAATCAAAAAATATGAAAAGTTATTTTTTTACATTTATATTTATTTGTCTTCAATATAAAATTTCTCATTTTTTACACTATTTTATGGTTCCATTATTCGGGATCCTTCCAAATTTATTATTATTTATGTCCTTTTCCATGACATTAAATTGATTCTAAATATGTTTTCAACCCTTCTAATTCTTACAGGATATAAAATTTTAAGGTTCAATTTTCCAAAATGGGTGATAATATAACACCCCAGTATTTTAGTATGTATTATTTTATATAAATATATTATTAAATAGTGTGTGACATTACACAACATAAAACTAAATTGAGTAATATGTTATTATGATGAAATATAAAATTCAATGTGTTATGTTTATACAATGTCAAAAAATTTACACACATTGGTCATTTATTTGATTTATGGTTAAGAACACTTAAAGATTAAAAGGATCATCTTTTTATAAAAGTGGGTTAATTTTATCTTTTTTATTTTCAAATAAAAAGTACATTTTAAAATTTTTGAATTTAAATATAATTAAATTAACATAATTTTTGAATTCATCATAGCAAAATTATTATAGGTTGAATTTTTTTTACTTTTATATAATGGTTTATTTTAAGTTAAATAGTGAAAAATCTTGATTTTACAAATACTGTAACTTTTTATGACATTATCATGATATAACAATGAATTGAATGTTTATAAAAAATTATTTATCGACCAAATATAAATTTTATATTAGCATTATTCATTTAAAAATGTAATTTTGATCTTATAAATCTATGTTTGAAATTTTTGAAATCAAATTAATCATTTTAATATAGTTTTGAAAGTAATAAAACATATCATCTTCATAATCATAATCCAACTGATTCCTTTTTATTCAACATTATAAATGATTTATTTATAAAAACCTTTTTATGCTTAATAGAGGTATTTTTCTAAAAACGGTTCTCATTGCATTTTTTGAACACATATAAATTTTTTTTACCACCTACAGAAATATAAATTTTTTAAAATTATAACATATATGAAATCAAAATTTTATAATTTATTAATAAGGTAAATTTTATTTTTGGTAATAATGAATAGTTATTATAGTAAAAAAATTTCACCACTATAAAGGTTAGATTGTCTAATGTTGTGTTAAACTAATATATAAGTCCAACGATGCCTCTAAAACTTATCTACATTTGGTTTTGTGGATTTATATATACAGACTAAATTATCTTATATTAAAATATTTTTCCATTTGGTGTCACTTTATTTTTATTAATAAATTGTTTTTATATTTTAAAAATAATATAAATAAAAATATCTCTCTCACCCACTGTATAAATTTTCCTAGTAATGATAAAGACAAAAATAATTATTGAATGGTTCAAGATCATATTATTTATGATTAATAAATTAAATAAATTCTGGTAGAATATTTTTATATTTAAATAATAGTATAATTATCCAATTTTCATAAGGAGTGTCGCCAAAGCGCTTGTTCAAGCTGTAGAAATATCAATTAAATGATTTTAAAAACATTAAAATTTGTAATGTTTTAATGAATTATGGTGTTATATAAATATTATATATAATCAAGAAGAATATGTGATTATTTATTTTTTCAGATTATTACTCCTTTATTATAATTATGTCTCTAATGTCAACTAATGTGATGTTTTCAAAAAATGAATTTAAGGGTACTTAATATTTATCAATGTTTTATTAATTTATATAAAAATAAAAAAAAATTATAAGATGAAAAGTTAGATTAGAAATTGACTTTAGTACTATAAATGGTCTATTTATGTACCACAAAAAATTTGTAGCATTACTTTCAAGACACATGAAGATTTAATATTTGAAAAAAAAACTATTTATTTTTTCCTATGAAAGGGGATTTAATCTAAACATTCAAAAGAACATATAAGTATAGTTTTATCAAAAAAAATTGACCAAATATCCCTCAACACATCCCATGTAACATCAATAAGCCCTTTTTTGTCATAATACCTCGCTTCAAAAGACTTTAAGTTAAATATAAAGGAGGATTATCAAGGGGGAGGAGTTAGAGAATGAATAAAAAAAGGTGACACTCAATCTAAGTGTTTTATCCTCTCAATTTCCTTTCTCTAAGACTTATTCCATTTTCAACACATGTTTTATTTCATTTTCTATATATGATTCCATATGGATACATTATATCATTCATTTCCTAAAATTTAAGTGGTTTTCAACAAAATTTCATTTTCTCTCCTTCAATGTTCTTTGGATTTTTACATTATTTAAGATATAAGGGATTTTTCATTATAGAGTTGTTTTAAATGTTTTAAAATATTTTTACACCATGTTAATGTTCCTTTATATCTATAAATAATGTTATTATTTGAACTTCAAGTATATTTAAATGTTTTTTTCCACTTCATTATATTTTTCTGAAATTGTTTTAAAATGGGTTTTTTAACATTTTCCATGTTGGTCATGTTTTAAAAGCCTTATAAATGTTCCAAAATATTACTCTTTAACATTTTTAGCATTACAAATATTCCACTCCACCATAGCAATTATTTCTTATCAATATTCATCTACAAGTCTTTGTGATTATTCATTGAATATCTATTTCCCTTTTTTTGGAAATTTTTAAATATCTTCAAGTGAAAAGAATATGTCTTATTATATATATGAGATTAAAAATGTAATTTTAATTATGGGATCAAATGTAAATTTTTATGAGTTTTATTAGGGAAATGTAACATTTAATGTTTGTAGTTCATATTATAGTTCATGGAAATTGTTTATGATGATTGGTTGGTTTGATAAAGACTTCTAATACATTTGGTAACAATATATTCTCTAAGAGGAGATATAATCGATTTAATTGTGGTGGTTATTCCTTTGTAAATATTGTTGTAAAAGTGATGTATGAGGCAAATGAATATGATGTATAAAATTAATTATACGACAATCTATGCTGGAAAATGGGTTTTTTATAGAAATATTTTGAATTTAAAAGGTAGAGAATGAAATTATGATTTAAGTAGACTTTATGACAAGTTTAAAAAAATATGGTTTTGCATGATAAGATTTTATGTCATTCAAAAAAACCTCACAGTTATGATTTTTATTTTTTTATTTGTTTTTGGTGTATATGAATAATTATTTGAGATCAATGTTTATTTTATAAAAAATTAAAACATGCTTATGGTTTCTCATGAATTTCAAATGGACTAACAAGTTTGTTTTCATTTTAAATCCCTTATAATTCTCTGCCTTTCTCATCTCATGTTTTGAATGTTTTTTAAAAGGACACAAGGTAACTTATGTATAACATCATAGTAAATAATGACACATATTGAATTATGAAACAATTTCATGAATTAAATAGGATTAAAAACATAAGGAATTAATTTTGTGCAAAAATACACTATGTTGAAATATAAGAATAATAATGTATTGGTTTTAAAACTTTTCCGAAACATTAAAACAAAAAAATATCATTAATGTAAGAAAGTTAAACCCTTTCTATTAAACTAAAAATTATTGGTTATTTATATACTGATTGTTATAGAATCAATTCTTCAACTTACTTTAAAAAATGAGAATTAATAATAAATTATTCATTTATTCTAAAAAATTAATGAGATCAATTAATTTTAAAAAATTAAATATTTTATAAATATTAAATAAATATAATGAATGGAAACATTAATCATAAACATCCTAAAACTATTTGAATAAATTAATATGATGTAATATAATTAATTTAATATTAACAAATTATCCTGAATTATTAGAAAATTCCAATCCCCGCCCTTAATCCTTGTACTGACGGATAGGTGAATGACCAAATATTAGACAAAAAAATAAACATTCTTTATAATTTGAGTTTACTTAAGGAAAACCATGATTATCAGCCACATCATACCCCTTTTTCATAATTTCACTTTATTTATGAATATTATTCAGTTTAATTTCACTTCCTTAATTCTCTAATTCATAGTTAAACCTATCTTTTCATAAATATTTTCTTAAACTATCATGTATGAATTTAAAGAAATGTTTTTCTCATCCCAATTATAGTAAAGGAACACCTTTTAATTTATGATATTATTTATCTCCTACCATTGATTTAGGTATTTGTACATATCATGATAAATCTTCCTGGTCATTCCAAAGCTAAGAGTTGGTAGGTTCTATTGTGAGAGAATTATGATAAAATTTAGGAGGTTTTTCTCTATTTTGAATCATAATGTATAATGTTTAATTTAATTGGATAAGTTATTCCCATTTATCTCCCAATTACATTGTTTTATATCCACCACTTTGTATTCTGTTATGGAATTACTCAAATTTTTAATTGAAATAGAATCATTACCTATTATTTCTATTTTATTCAGTAAAATTCTGTGTTTTTACTTTATTATTCTCTTGAGGGTTTAGATGAACATTTTCTCTTTGAGTGGATATGTGATCTAAAATTACCCATATTAATAGATTTTATCCTTCATTGTTATCTTTTATAAGGCATTAATTCAGAAAAATCATGAAATTTCTTCAAGTAGTGTCTTTTAGTCAACTAGTATGTTACAACAAGTTATAGTGTTCTTACATATTCAATCTGAAATATCCAGATTCATTTCCTAAAACATTGTAATTTTTGGGTTTCCCAGTATTTGCAAAACATAAATAGGATCAATAATTTTATTCCCTCTTATCTACAATAAAACAATTCTATTTATTTTTTTTCTAAAATTCATTGAAGATTTTAATCTTTAAAACCAATAAAGAGATACTTCTCTTCAAATTAGTGGTAGATTCGATTCCCAACATTGAAGGATGTATATGTTATCCCCAAATTATTACTAACATTAATTTATCCCAAAATATTAGTAAATATGATGCAAAAATTCTTCACTTAAAGTCAATAATATTCTTCCACACGACTTCTTCTAGCTCACTTTTCCCCAACCCCACACTTTAATTAATGCTAGATCATATATCAACTTCTAATATAAAGAAAATATTGATTTTTTTATTGTAATGGGGATTCATAACAAGATCATTAATGGATACGAAAGGATAAATGTGTAAATTCCATGTTTTTTCTGAATAGAGATTAATTGTAAAGGGGGGTTTTATTTAAATAATTAATCAATCATGTATATCACAATATCCTCAATTATTCAAGGTTTTAACTATATTACTTAGTAAATTACAGTTATAAATTCATGACATAGTACTCTTAGTCTGATATCACTATGTTTTAAGAATCCTATTAGTTAAGAGATCAAATTATATGGAAATATGTCACAATATGAGGTTCATAAATCTATATTATTTTATTGAATTTATCTCACATGTAATTTGAAAAAAAATACTTTCGGTATTCATATAAGGTGATGAAATATATAAAGTCTGTTTCATAGGATTTTGATATATTTTAAAAAAGAAAGGGCCTTCAAATTGAGCTTAGTAGATTTTAAATTACTCCAAACTGAAAAATAAACACACAAAAATTGAAATTATATAAAAAAATTGAAATGAAAAAAACAAAATTAAAAATTAAAAATTAAAAAAGATTCCTCCCCCACACTTAAATAATGGTGCTTCATAAATTTATGGTAAAAAATTTACCATTTGAAAAAATATTTAAATGGAATCACATTGATCAATTAACTATTATGAATAGGTAAAACCAGGTACTTTTTCGTCATTGATGGATTGGTAGAGTATAATTTACTCCACACGTTCCTAGGGAATATTTCCATAGAATTTATTCAACCAATACCGATTAATAATAAATGAGTTTTCCTCTTGTTATTTCATAACCTATATTTTACCTGTAATAGCCCGAGATTTTATGAAAAATATTCTTTTTTATTTCATTAATGTCTTGTATTGTACGCTACACCAAAAGGAGCTTGCACAACACGCATCCTTGACTTGCCTTGCACTACACGCAATCGCGACCTTCCTCGATAGCGTGTGTAGTACGCAACACTGAGTTTCACGAAACAACGATATGCTATTAAAATATTATTAAAACTAGCCGTTATGAATAGTAATAACCACTTTTTAAATTTTAGAAAATTTATCTCTCAAAATGGACTTCATTTTTGGATTCAGAGTATCGAATTTATCCTAAGGTGAAATTTTGGTAATTTTCTGATAACTTTCATATTTTGATGAATAGTGGAAATTACTATATTTTAATTAAAAACAACTTTTTCAATTGAAATAATTAATAGTTATAAATTATTAATTTGAGTGGTTTTAAAGTATATTTAGAATACATTTTTACAATTTAATACAATGTTGGAAATTGGATGTAATTTCACATTTAAACCAGACATACTCAAGTGTCAATCTTTTGATAGATATTGTTTCTTAAAAACACGCTATTTGTTTTAACAGCGGGATTTAATTATAAAATTAATTAATGCAATTTCTATGTTATGAATTTGGTAAAATAGACTTCATTTTTGAATTCGGAATATCAATTATAGCCCAGGGTGAAATTTTGGTACTTTTCTGAAAACTTTCAATTTTTGATGAATAGTGAAACCACTAAGTGGTAGGTTAAAAACTGAACTTTTCATAAAACTTAATTTCACCGCTTCTGTGAATGGAATTTCGAAAATCCGACAGACACGGTTAATATCAAGGACTAAAATGTGGTTCAATGAGATGAAAATAATTTTTGGTGAATAGTAACTTTTTACTTTTTTTACCACGGTTAATAGTAAATAGGGTAACTAAGGGTAAATATGATATTACTATTACCCTAACACATGTCCTAATTCTATTGGACACGTGTAATTCGACCAAAAACAAACTTAGGAATAAAATATGACCATTTAGGTCCACTTGGATTAGATTAGGACATTTATTATTAATTTATTTAAAGAAGCGTTAAAATAGTTAAAATCAAAGTTTAATAAGTAAATCATTTTTAATATGGGGTTATACATAAGCTAAATTCGACTATAAATATTCATTAGAAATCTAAAAATATTTCCTACATTATGGTATTTTATTTATAATTTTTAGACATTAAATAATTTAATTTATTTATGACACAATGATGATACAGTAATTATCTTATTAATAAAATATTGACATAATTGATTCTATAAACACCAAAATAAATCTAATTTGAGACTTTTTATGGATTCCACTAATTTTCTAGGTTACTATGATATATTAGTGTTGATTTAATCAACTTGGTTCGAACATATAATTTTGTTATGACTTTCACAAAAATCATATATCAAATAGTGTCAAAATTGACACAAAATAGTTTTTAAATCAAATATTATATTATTAATTGTTATTTTATTCCTAAAAATCTAAGGTTCGGCCAACTGACTTAGATAAGGATATATATATTAATAATAAACAATTTGGGGTTCGTTTGGCATGTTATAGTAAGTGTATTAACCATATAGTGTAAGAAAACAAAAGACACGGTAAAAGTTAAATTATTTAACTTAGAGTTAAATCTAATTGATAAGGTTAAAATAATAACCTAAACTTGTCTAAATCATACTGGTTGATAGGATTTCGACCCATTCCCTCTTTAGCTTTGAAATAAGACCCTTTGGAACCATTATAAACCGATTTTGACATTAATATAAAATAATATTTTGAGGTATTCCTAAGGTGCCCCTCTCCTCCCTTATAAAGGGACACCTCCTCCCCCTCCTCATCACACCAATTTGAGCACTCAAGCTCGGCCAACCCCTGCCAAAATCCCTTCTCCACTTCCCTAGAATAATCCTAGAGGTTCTGGTCTTCCTCAAAGACCAATTTTAGTGCCCTAAGAGGAGGTCTCAAAGAGGCGCTTCAAAGAAGAGGTAATTACCGTTACCAATTCTTTCATCTTTATTTCTTCTTCCACTTCTTCTTCTTAGGTTGTTTCATTATGAAGTAATAACATCAGTATCACTCATATACTGATATGTTATTATAAGTATGAAACAACCCTATTTCACCATCTATCCATCCTACGGAAAAATAAATCACCGCGCGTGCGTACGTACGGAATACCGTCTCCACGCCGTGGTGTAATCTATTTTCCACCACCACCTTACATGGATGGGTATAATGGTGTAAAGAATAACTATACATAGTTATTAAAACATAATATTGATTCTGATATATTGTATAATCCACTCCAATTCAATTCAATATTTATGGAAATGATATCATCGCTCGTGCGTACGAACGGACTACCGTCTCCACGACGCGATGAGATTCATTCTCCATGTTAACCATTTAAGAATGATTATAAAGTATATATAAGAAATAATAATGAAATATATGACATTACAAAGCTACTGGATTTATGTATATATATATATATATATGTATGTCATCTACTTACTTCTATTTAAGACAATAAGGAAAGGAAAACAGCGTTCATGCGTACGTACGGACTACCGTCTCCATGAAATGGTGTTTTTCATTTCATTTATCTATCTATTATGTATATATATATACTGAATATATATGATATATAAATCATATTTTATATTCTGTAAGTAAGTAAATCATGATATAAGTAATAATAATGTCAAGAACAACAAGTCAAAACACCTACGATAAATGAAACGATTTTACCCAAAACGCTACTTTAACATGAATTTACAAAAGAACGGGTAATATAAAGTCATAAGTGGACCATATATGATATAATAACAATGAATATGATTCTGGAATAAGTCAATAACATTATTTAAATCATTATACAGGAGGTTTGGACACTTACAAAGCAAGTCGGACCTAAGGTAAGGGAAAATACCACAATCTCATTTTTATCCGAGATTGTTTATTCGTAAGTATTTACTGGGGTGTATTTTATCATCCAAATCCATGTTCCCTCAATATGTAATATTGTTTCATTCCACTTACAATAGTTTAAATCCAATTTTAACCTTCGGTGAGTTTTTAGTAAAGAATATGAAAGGAATCTTTTGTCATTTTTTCGTACGAGGTACTTTTTGACTTTTTCGACAAAAGTACGAAGAATGTTTTTTATTAAACTTATACGGCATAAATGGATTTCTAAAACATTATTTCCAAGAAGATTCCTTTACAAGTATTCATGTTTATTTTTAATCAACTTCTTTTAGTTTAAAATTGTATGACATGTTAAGAAAGGAAAAGTGTTTTTGAAGTAGAAAGGATATTTTCCTCAAGAATGAAGTTCAAGTATTTTATCAAAATTATTTTCCATCTAAAATAATAAAAGGGTTCTGTTTTTATCCCTATTATTACATGGATTTTATTATGTTGTGATAGAAATATTTTTATGAATTCCTTTATCTTATATGAATTGTTTTATGATGTCATGTTGTTTAAAAATCCCATTTTTATTACATGGGTTACGCTATGATTTATGATTTATGATTATGTGGCACACATAAGAAAGGATTCATTATAAGATGGGTGGGACCTATATCTCCCTCCAATACATTGGGTAAAGATTTTATATCTCATGAGATAGACATGGCTGGAATGGTAGGTTATACCGGTTCAGTGAAACAGGACTGAAACGAGGGTTACTCGATTCAGAAAGGGACTTTGTCCACTAAGATAGTCTTGGCAATGAGTCTTGACTAACAAGAAATGATTCTCTATGATTATGTGTGTATGCCACAAAGTTTCATGTTTTAAGTTATGATTATTTGGTTTTCATTTCACTACTATGATTTATCCCATGTTATGAAATTAAGCTCTCTTTTGCAGGTTAAGATTTACAAAAGTTATGTTCTTATGAATATGATATGATTGATTTTTCTTTTGTATACCCTTACTGAGCATTTGAGCTCACCCTTTTATGTTTTCTTTTCCCCAGGATATAAAGAAAGGTTTTAGGTATAAAAAAAAGGGAAGATCTTTATGGGAGATATTGAAGATCTTTCACCACGATTAGAAGATTATGTTCCGAGTTTCCAAATACGCTAAACTATTACGATCCTTGTGTGTGTGTTTTTGTTATGTACTAAGTATTCCGCAAAAGTAATGTAATGTCCATGTACGTCAGGCTTCAGGTCTCTATAGTTGGTATCAGAGGAAAGGTTTAGTCAACCTTTGGAAACTAGGATGTGAGAACTTTAGTGAGATCCCTAGAGATATTTCTAAGTTATGTCTAGGGATGTCTCTAAGGTTATGTATGCGTATAGGTTATAGTACTAGAATTACGCTAACGATCATAGAATTAAACCTAAGATGTTAGATATTGAAGTTACTCCCCCTTTATTATGATTTCTGCCTCTCACACTATTCTTTTTGGGTTTTAGAAAATGGCTGGAAACAAGATGATTCACGATAATGGAAGATATGATGGACAATAGAATGATATTCTTCATAATGAAATGGGATTTGGAAGTCCAAACATCATTATTATGCTGAATCAGCAATCTCATAATATGATCAATAAAGTAAAAATTGGTAAGTTTCCTGACTCGACTAATAAGAGAAAGATGGAGTTCCATGATGATCATAGAGGAAAGAAAGTTCAATTTCCCCTATGTAAATCATGTGGGAAGAGGCATCAGGGAGAATGTTTCGAGGGAACTGGAAGATGCTTTGGGTGTGGAAAAGAAGGACACAAAGCAAGTAAGTGCAAAGGAAAAGGGTCGGTCAACACCATGGATGAGGATAATGGTATTGCTACGACATCAAAAATGGTTAAGTGTTTTAAATGTGGAATGTATGGGCATTATGCAAACAAATGCCCTAAGGGAAAGACTCATGAAGAGAATCAGTATGGTTATATGGATAGTATTTATGTGGATGATGATGAAGAGACTACAAATGATATGTGAGATGAAAAAATTTTTGAAGCTCGGTCAATGGTTTAAGAATGTAGTGGAATGATTACATGTTTATCATGTGTAATTTTGTATAAGTAATCTCATGGTAATATGGAATAAAGATACATCTATGGATTGTTACACTGTTGTCTTTCCTTGAGTTTTGAAAGTGTATGATTAATGTTACCAGTATCCATGAATGGTTATTCAGATATTTTTGGAATGTAGATGATATGCCCATAATGAAGGGATAAGGAGAAAATGAAATGTTTGACAGTATTCATGAGCTCATGACTAAGTGATATCATGGTTTGAGTATATAGAATTTTGAGGATTTTGGTATATGGAAGGTGTTATGTTTTAACTGCATTCATGTTTTCACTAAGGTATTCAAGAGAATACATGATTAAGGACTTTGAATGTTTGGAATGTGACCAACAAAACATATCTTATGATATATGGGGATCGACGATGGTGTTAAATCTCTGGTAATCGTTTTCACTATGTTATGAGAATGGACTGCAGTATTATGGATAAGCCTAAAGATTGGAATGGATTATTTTGGACATAAGTTATTATTGTTTAAGGATAGAAGTTTTTTCGATATTATTGATGGGATGTAATGGTAATATAGTTTTAGAAAAAGGACAACCTGCAGGACGGGCGACAACCCATCGCGTCGGACAAGGCTGTAGGAATCGAACCCACAACCGAAGTGCGACTGGCCTTTATTGCCTACCACTGACCTACAGGAAGTCCCTGTTTAGTAGAAACTAGTTTTATTACATTAAGCAGTATGATATATGAAGTATAAGTCCATTTTAGGTACCATATATGATTAATCTCACTATAGAATGACTTATGTATATTTAATAACTTTTGCTAACCTTTTGATGGAATGACCCGTCATTCTATCACATGATCTTCTAACACTTCACGAATAACAAATTCAACTTCATTTATTTAAGAGATGAAGTGGAGATTGTTCAAGGCACGAACAACAGTGAGATTTTACCAAAATGAAGTAAGTATTTATTCTAATTCAAATTTTCAACTTTAGGGAAATGATCTTGAAAACCAAAAATGTTGTCCTAGTGATCTTATACCTGATGAATCGGATTGTACCTTATATCATCACAAATCTATGGATTTGTGATTACTGGCCTTTCCATAGCCATGTCCTCTACCACTCTCCATCAGAACATGATGGTTAGATTTCTCTTCCATATCCATATTTTCACCTATGTGGAAACCCAGTGATTAGTTTATTTGGGTAACCGTTACGTTTCATACTTTTCTTTTTAAAGATAAGTTTTGGTATTCCTTTTTACGATGTGGGTTTCTATCAAAGAAACTTTCAAATAGTAAACCATTTATAACCCCGATGAATTTCGAGGGCGAAATTAATTTTAAGGGGGGTAGAATGTAACAGCCCGAGATTTTATGAAAAATATTCTTTTTTATTTCATTAATGTCTTGTGTTGTACGCTACACCAAAAGGAGCTTGCACAACACGCATCCTTGACTTGCCTTGCACTACACACAATCGCGACCTTCCTCGATAGCGTGTGTAGTACGCAATACTGAGTTTCACGAAACAACGATATGCTATTAAAATATTATTAAAACTAGCCGTTATGAATAGTAATAACCAATTTTTAAATTTTAGAAAATTTATCTCTCAAAATGGACTTCATTTTTGGATTCAGAGTATCGAATTTATCCTAAGGTGAAATTTTGGTAATTTTCGGATAACTTTCATATTTTGATGAATAGTGGAAATTACTAAATTTTAATTAAAAACAACTTTTTCAATCGAAATAATTAATAGTTATAAATTATTAATTTGAGTGGTTTTAAAGTATATTTAGAATATATTTTTACAATTTAATACAATGTTGGACATTGGATGTAATTTCACATTTAAACCAGACATACTCAAGTGTCAATCTTTTGATAGATATTGTTTCTTAAAAACACGCTATTTGTTTTAACAGCGGGATTTAATTATAAAATTAATTAATGCAATTTCTATGTTATGAATTTGGTAAAATAGACTTCATTTTTGAATTCGGAATATCAATTATAGCCTAGGGTGAAATTTTGGTACTTTTCTGAAAACTTTCAATTTTTGATGAATAGTGAAACCACTAAGTGGTAGGTTAAAAACTGAACTTTTCATGAAACTTAATTTTACCGCTTCTGTGAATGGAAATTTCGAAAATCCGACAGACACGGTTAATATCAAGGACTAAAATGTGGTTCAATGAGATGAAAATAATTTTTGGTGAATAGTAACTTTTTACTTTTTTTTACCACGGTTAATAGTAAATAGGGTAACTAAGGGTAAATATGATATTACTATTACCCTAACACATGTCCTAATTCTATTGGACAAGTTTAATTCGACCAAAAACAAACTTAGGAATAAAATATGACCATTTAGGTCCACTTGGATTAGATTAGGACATTTATTATTATTTTATTTAAAGAAGGGTTAAAATAGTTAAAATCAAAGTTTAATAAGTAAATCATTTTTAATATGGGGTTCTACATAAGCTAAATTCGACTATAAATATTCATAAGAAAGCTAAAAAGATTTCATACATTATGGTATTTTATTTATAATTTTTAGACATTAAATAATGTAATTTATTTATGACACAATGATGATGCATTAATTATCTTATTAATGAAATATTGACATAATTGATGTTATAAACACCAAAATAAATCTAATTTGAGACTTTTTATGGATTCCACTAATTTTATAGGTTACTATGATATATTAGTGTTGATTTAATCAACTTGGTTCGAACATATAATTCTGTTATGACTTTCACAAAAATCATATATCAAATAGTGTCAAAATTGACACAAAATAGATTTTAAATCAAATATTATATTATTAATTGTTATTTTATTCCTAAAAATATAAGGATCGGCCAAATGACTTAGATAAGGATATATATATTAATAATAAACAATTTGGGGTTCGTTTGGCATGTTATAGTAAGTGTATTAACCATATAGTGTAAGAAAACAAAAGACACGGTAAAAGTTAAATTATTTAACTTAGAGTTAAATCTAATTGATAAGGTTAAAATAATAACCTAAACTTGTCTAAATCATACTGGTTGATAGGATTTCGACCCATTCCCTCTTTAGCTTTGAAATAAGACCCTTTGGAACCATTATAAACCGATTTTGACATTAATATAAAATAATATTTTGAGGTATTCCTTAGGTGCCCCTCTCCTCCCTTATAAAAGGACACCTCCTCCCCCTCCTCATCACACCAATTTGAGCACTCAAGCTCGGCCAACCCCTGCCAAAATCCCTTCTCCACTTCCCTAGAATAATCCTAGAGGTTCTGGTCTTCCTCAAAGACCAATTTTAGTGCCCTAAGAGGATGTCTCAAAGAGGCGCTTCAAAGAAGAGGTAATTACCGTTACCAATTCTTTCATCTTTATTCCTTCTTCCACTTCTTCTTCTTAGGTTGTTTCATTATGAAGTAATAACATCAGTATCACTCATATACTGATATGTTATTATAAGTATGAAACAACCCTATTTCACCATCTATCCATCCTACGGAAAAAGAAATCACCGCGTGTGCGTACGTACGGAATACCGTCTCCACGCCTTGGTGTAATCTATTTTCCACCACCACCTTACATGGATGGGTATAATGGTGTAAAGAATAACTATACATAGTTATTAAAACATAATATTGATTCTGATATATTGTATAATCAACTCCAATTCAATTCAATATTTATGGAAATGATATCATCGCTCGTGCGTACGAACGGACTACCGTCTCCACGACGCGATGAGATTCATTCTCCATGTTAACCATTTAAGAATGATTATAAAGTATATATAAGAAATACTAATGAAATATATGACATTAAAAAGCTACTGGATTTATGTATATATATATATATGTATGTCATCTACTTACTTCCATTCAAGACAATAAGGAAAGGAAAACAGCGTTCATGCGTACGTACGGACTACCGTCTCCATGAAACGGTGTTTTTCATTTCATTTATCTATCTATTATGTATATATATATACTGAATATATATGATATATAAATAATATTTTATATTCTGGAAGTAAGTAAATCATGATATAAGTAATAATAATGCCAAGAAAAACAAGTCAAAACACCTACGATAAATGAAACGATTTTACCCAAAACGCTACTTTAACATAAATTTACAAAAGAACGGGTAATATAAAGTCATAAGTGGACCATATATGATATAATAACAATGAATAGGATTATGGAATAAGTCAATAACATGATTTAAATCATTATACAGTAGGTTCGGACACTTACAAAGCAAGTCGGACCTAAGGTAAGGGAAAATACCACAATCTCATTTTTATCTGAGATTGTTAATTCGTAAGTATTTACTGGGGTGTATTTTATCATCCACATCCATGTTCCCTCAATATGTAATATTGTTTCCATCCACTTACAATATTTTAAATCCAATTTTACCCTTCGGTGACTTTTTAGTAAAGAATATGAAAGGAATCTTTTGTCATTTTTTTCATACGAGGTACTTTTTGACTTTTTCAACAAAAGTACGAATAATGTTTTTTTAACTTATACGGCATAAATGGATTTCTAAAACATTATTTCCAAGAAGCTTCCTTTACAAGTATTCAAGTTTATTTTTAATCAACTTCTTTTAGTCTAAAATTGTATGACATGTTAAGAAAGGAAAAGTGTTTTTGAAGTAGAAAGGATACACTACTAAAAATAAGACTATTAGCGACCGCCATTGGCGGTCGCTAAAGGTCTTTAGCGGCCGCGCAGCGACCGCCATTGGCGGTCGCTGTTGCCTCGTCGCTAGAGGCCTTTAGCGACCGCCAATGGCGGTCGCTGTTGCCTCGTCGCTAGAGGCCTTTAGCGACCGCCAATGGCGGTCGCTATAGAAGGCCGTCAGATCGGCCTTCAGCGACCGCCTGGCGGTCGCTGAAGGCCCCCTGCCGGGAACCCTATAGCGACCGCCAATGGCGGTCACTATAGTGGGCCGGCTTGGCACCCTATAGCGACCGCCTCTGGCGGTCGCTATTCAAAAAAAAAAAATTTTAAAAATTTTAATTGAATTCAATATAAATATATATATATATTTATGTAAAAATATTCATATATATACTATTAAATACAATATTTTAAATATATATATATATATAATATATTTTAAATGTTTTAATATATATTTAATACATATATAATATCAAATCATTGTGTTATAATAATTTAAAAACTTCGATTCAAGAAATAATCTCATTTCAGGTCGTTCGGAGCACGTTTGCTCCGAATGGGACCGCCGCACGCCGTTTTGGTGTTTTATGGCGCCGGAAACGAGTTTCCGGCCGCCGCGGTCACACGGCACATCCGAATGAGGTGCCGTCTGGCCGACCATTTCACAATTCACGCCCCGGATGTTGTCGTAAGGTTTCGTGGCATTCGGAGGTCGTTCGGGTGGTTTTGACCCCCCAACGCGCCATTTCAGCGCGCGCCGCGCTGCTGAAAACGGCACAATCGACGTGCCGCGCGAACCGCACGTCCGATGGACGTGCGGCCTCCTCCTGCATCTCAGGAATAATATTTCTATCATTCCCGTGCGGTTTCAGGTCGTTCGGAGCACGTTTGCTCCGAATTGGACCGTCGCACGCCGTTTTGGTGTTTAATGGCGCCAGAAACGCGTTTCCGGCCGCCGCGGTCACACGGCACATCCGAATGAGGTTCCGTTTGGCCGACCATTTCACAATTCACGCCCCGGATGTTGTCGTACGGTTTCGTGGCATTCGGAGGTCGTTCGGGTGGTTTTGACCCCCCAACGCGCCATTTCAGCGCGCGCCGCGCTGCTGAAAACGGCACAATCGGACGTGCCGCGCGAACCGCACGTCCGATGGACGTGCGGCCTCCTCCTGCATCTCAGGAATAATATTTCTATCGTTGCCGTGCGGTTTCAGGTCGTTCGGAGCACGTTTGCTCCGAATGGGACCGCCGCACGCCGTTTTGGTGTTTTATGGCGCCGGAAACGCGTTTCCGGCCGCCGCGGTCACACGGCACATCCGAATGAGGTGCCGTCTGGCCGACCATTTCACAATTCACGCCCCGGATGTTGTCGTACGGTTTCGTGGCATTCGGAGGTCGTTCGGGTGGTTTTGACCCCCCAACGCGCCATTTCAGCGCGCGCCGCGCTGCTGAAAATGGCACAATCGGACGTGCCGCGCGAACCGCACGTCCGATGGATGTGCGGCCTCCTCCTGCATCTCAGGAATAATATTTCTATCGTTCCCGTGCGGTTTCAGGTCGTTCGGAGCACGTTTTCTCCGAATTGGACCGCCGCACGCCGTTTTGGTGTTTAATGGCACCGGAAACGCGTTTCCGGCCGCCGCGGTCACACGGCACATCCGAATGAGGTGCCGTCTGGCCGACCATTTCACAATTCACGCCCCGGATGTTGTCGTACGGTTTCGTGGCATTCGGAGGTCGTTCGGGTGGTTTTGACCCCCCAACGCGCCATTTCAGCGCGCGCCGCGCTGCTGAAAACGGCAC
The DNA here is from genome assembly GCA_963277665.1 of Viscum album. Classification (NCBI taxonomy): domain Eukaryota; kingdom Viridiplantae; phylum Streptophyta; class Magnoliopsida; order Santalales; family Viscaceae; genus Viscum; species Viscum album. The sequence continues at coordinate 1,096,226,000 of OY728145.1, read as the reverse complement.
AATCGGACGTGCCGCGCGAACCGCACGTCCGATGGACGTGCCGCGCGAACCGCATGTCTGATGGACGTGCGGCCTCCTCCTGCATCTCAGGAATAATATTTCTATCGTTGCCGTGCGGTTTCAGGTCGTTCGGAGCACGTTTGCTCCGAATCGGACCGCCGCACGCCGTTCTGGTGTTTAATGGCGCCGGAAACGCGTTTCCGGCCGCCGCGGTCACACGGCACATCCGAATGAGGTGCCGTCTAGCCGACCATTTCAAAATTCACGCCCCGGATGTTGTCGTACGGTTTCGTGGCATTCGGAGGTCGTTCGGGTGGTTTTGACCCCCCAACGCGCCATTTCAGCGCGCGCCGCGCTGCTGAAAACGGCACAATCGGACGTGCCGCATGAACCGCACGTCTGATGGACGTGCGGCCTCCTCCTGCATCTCAGGAATAATATTTCTATCGTTGCCGTGCGGTTTCAGGTCGTTCGGAGCACGTTTGCTCCGAATCGGACCGCCGCACGCCGTTCTGGTGTTTAATGGCGCAGGAAACGCGTTTCCGGCCGCCGCGGTCACACGGCACATCCGAATGAGGTGCCGTCTGGCCGACCATTTCACAATTCACGCCCCGGATGTTGTCGTACGGTTTCGTGGCATTCGGAGGTCGTTCGGGTGGTTTTGACCCCCCAACGCGCCATTTCAGCGCGCGCCGCGCTGCTGAAAACGGCACAATCGGACGTGCCGCGCGAACCGCACGTCCGATGGACGTGCGGCCTCCTCCTGCATCTCAGAAATAATATTTCTATCATTCCCGTGCGGTTTCAGGTCGTTCGGAGCACGTTTTCTCCGAATCGGACCGCCGCACGCCGTTTTGGTGTTTAATGGCGCCGGAAACGCGTTTCCGGCCGCCGCGGTCACACGGCACATCCGAATGAGGTGCCGTCTGGCCGACCATTTCACAATTCACGCCCCGGATGTTGTCGTACGGTTTCGTGGCATTCGGAGGTCGTTCGGGTGGTTTTGACCCCCCAACGCGCCATTTCAGCGCGCGCCGCGCTGCTGAAAACGGCACAATCGGACGTGCCGCGCGAACCGCACGTCCGATGGACGTGCGGCCTCCTCCTGCATCTCAGGAATAATATTTCTATCGTTCCCGTGCGGTTTCAGGTCGTTCGGAGCACGTTTGCTCCGAATTGGACCGCCGCACGCCGTTTTGGTGTTTAATGGTGCCGGAAACGCGTTTCCGGCCGCCGCGGTCACACGGCACATCCGAATGAGGTGCCGTCTAGCCGACCATTTCACAATTCACGCCCCGGATGTTGTCGTACGGTTTCGTGGCATTCGGAGGTCGTTCGGGTGGTTTTGACCCCCCAACGCGCCATTTCAGCGCGCGCCGCGCTGCTGAAAACGGCACAATCGGACGTGCCGCGCGAACCGCACGTCCGATGGATGTGCGGCCTCCTCCTGCATCTCAGGAATAATATTTCTATCGTTGCCGTGCGGTTTCAGGTCGTTCGGAGCACGTTTGCTCTGAATCGGACCGCCGCACGCCGTTTTGGTGTTTTATGGCGCCGGAAACGCATTTCCGGCCGCCGCGGTCACACGGCACATCCGAATGAGGTGCCGTCTGGCCGACCATTTTACAATTCACGCCCCGGATGTTGTCGTACGGTTTCGTGGCATTCGGAGGTCGTTCGGGTGGTTTTGACCCCCCAACGCGCCATTTCAGCGCGCGCCGCGCTGCCGAAAACGGCACAATCGGACGTGCCGCGCGAACCGCACGTCCGATGGACGTGCGGCCTCCTCCTGCATCTCAGGAATAATATTTCTATCATTGCCGTGCGGTTTCAGGTCGTTCGGAGCACGTTTGCTCCGAATCGGACCGCCGCACGCCGTTTTGGTGTTTTATGGCGCCGGAAACGCGTTTCCGGCCGCCGCGGTCACACGGCACATACGAATGAGGTGCCGTCTGGCCGACCATTTCACAATTCACGCCCCGAATGTTGTCGTACGGTTTCGTGGCATTCGGAGGTCGTTCGGGTGGTTTTGACCCCCCAACGCGCCATTTCAGCGCGCGCCGCGCTGCTGAAAACGGCACAATCGGGGGGCTGTACGGGGGTGGCGGGGGGGCTGTACGGGGGTGGCGGGGGGCTGTACGGGGGTGGCGGGGGGCTGTACGGGGGTGGCGGGGGGCTGTACGGGGGTGGCGGGGGGGCTGTACGGGGGTGCGGGGGGCTGTACGGGGGTGCGGGGGGCTGTACGGGGGTGCGGGGGGCTGTACGGGGGTGGCGGGGGGCTGTACGGGGGTGGCGGGGGACTGTACGGGGGTGGCGGGGGGCTGTACGGGGGTGGCGGGGTGCTGTACGGGGGTGCGGGGGGTTCTCCGGGGGTGCAAAGGCCATCCCATTGATTACAAAAGTGAAAAATAAAAGTGATAATATCTAATTAATACATATTTCTTTTATCGATACCATACAGAAATTTATAAAAAATATATTAATAATACATAATCTATAATATCAGATTTATTGATCTGTTGGAATTAGTTCGACTTTTTCAAATGTAGAATCATTCAAGATTATCTGATCAAAAACTCAATGTGTATAAAATATTTAAAAGACCACCATGGATGGTAATAATGCATTACTTAAATGAATAAATACAGTACATCAATGTCAACCCTACCAGTAAAAACAAAAAACATATCTCGTGAATATATGGTGCGTCACGTGTTGCCATCACTGCTACCTCCTTCTGGTGGGCCAGGTGCCTACAACAAATAAACATTATAAATATTTTAATAACAAAAATAATTTAAATTAAATAAATAAATACAGTATATACCTGCGTCGTATGATCCCCTGTACCATCAGCTCGACGCACATATTCCCGCAGTGCTCTAACCTCAGCTGTCAATTGCGCATTTGTCTCCTCGGAAGCGCGCAGCCGTGCCTCAAAATCTGACATCTGCTGTGTCATATGAGCAACAGCAGGACCGACAACCGCAGCGCGTGACACTACAGAACGAGGAATCCCTGCTCCATAGGTCAAACTATAGCCATGCCCGTCCCGACCAATAATGCGATGAAAGATCTCATCCCGTCGCATGGGAAGCTGTCGCTGGTCCTCTGGCAGATGTTCTAACTCAGCTTCAAATTGATCCTGTGAAATATTTAAATATATATATGTTAATATATAGATTTATGTAATTATTGGTAAGTACAGACACTTACTATCAATGCTGCAACCTCTGGATCATTGCGATCACGAGTCCTTATCCACACCGACATTTTATCAGTTGCTGCACCTTGCCCTCGCAACTGTATATTAAAAGAATATAAACACAAAACCATATTAATTAATAAATTAAAAAATGAATAATATATACCTCATGTCGGATCTGAGACACGTGACGAGTCCCGAGCCTGTGAGCTGGTCCCTGCAACGCTCGATTCTCCGAATGGCGTGTTGACACCTCCTACATTCAATTCATTCAAATTTCAAACAAATCACATATTCTTGAAAATATATATACAGAAAAATAATTAATATACTAACCGCAACACCCTCAGTAGACCAATATGCAACCAAGTCACGCCACTGAGCTGGGAGGACACCTCTCGGGACCTTTTCCAAAATGTCAAGGGCACCCACATTTGGTATCCAGTGGTCCCTCTTCACTTTGCCTTTATAATCTTTCCACAGCTTACGGCATTTGCTCATACACACCGGCCGAAACTCTTCAGGGCATACTTTCAAATTTTGCTATAATGAAAATAATCAAACATATTAGTATTATTTATAAATAGAAAATAAAGTAAAATTATTTTCTTACCTGAACCTCCCTCCATAGACGATCTAATGTGTCCTGAGGGATAGAAGCCCAATCACGCGTGGTCAATGGAAATCGATGTGGGTCACGTATGATATGACCCAGCTGACGAATAAATGCCGGGGAATTCGGTCCCACGGGATGAAATACCTCATCAAATGAAACATCTATCGTCGTGTCGGAATTCCATGATAATATGCCACGACCAGGGCCTCTCCTGCGAGAGGAAGAAGCAGCCGAGTCTGATCCTGTTGAAAACAATTTTATATATAAATTGACAAATGTTATATATATATATATATATATATGTCAATTACATAAAAAATATAGACAATGACATTCAAACATACCTCGACCCTGAGACGTAGATGCCTCAGATGGATGATGTGGATTTTCTGCCTCTTCCCCTGACATGTCTGCAGTCATACAAAATATCAGTAATGAGTCCAAAGTGTTTAAAAGATAAATTGGATTGTTCTTAATAAATCAAACTTGTACAACTGTTAATCAAACAAAAAATGGATTGAATAATTAGTTGTGAATGAATTTTAAAAAATCAGAAAGTTAATCAACCTAAATATTTATGACTAAATTAACTTACAAAAGTGAGGATTAAAACTTATAAGGATTTATAAAATGATTAGATAATTTATGATATCCTAGGACATTCTACTGAATAGCGGGAAAACAATTATACCTTTCATTAAGCATGCAAATCGACCGTTTCTCCTTCAACAGCCGCTCTGACCCAATAAATATCTTCTTCACGTTGAACTACGGTATGTTGATCAAGTTGTTGGTAAACAAACGGAACAGTCTCGGGTTCATCTTCTTCAAATAAAAACACTCCTCGCCGAGACATTTTGACAACAACTTGCCAACTTGGATCCGAAGGCAAAGTAACGAAGAATACTTGTTCCGCTTGTGATGTCAAAATGAAAGGTTCATTCTCAACTCGTTCATTATTTCTGTATAACATATAGTTAAAATTCACCAATGAAAACTGATATTGATCGACTTTACATCCACGCACTGGATCAACCCAATTACACTTTAACAATATGTACTTCAAACCGTGTGTATATACAACTTCAATGATGTCTATCAATTGACCATAGTAATAACCAGAATCGACAAAGGGACAACCGATGCCACTGTTTTGTGTTGCTCGTTTGTCGTCAACATCTTTAATGCGAAATCGAAAACCATTAGCATCAATAGCTTTATAACGACGAGCCGTTATAGATGGACCCTCAGCCAGTTGGATAAATACTTCAGGTAGCGTGGGGTCCCCTAACTCCCTCAGCTTACGAACCTACATAATTTATAAAAATCAATACTGATATATGCAGAAAGAATTAGTTTAATACTTCACTCATAATGAAAATCAATTTATACATACATAATCCTTGAACCAATCATGAAATGTCGCATAATGAGATTGTTGAATTTGCAACTCAGTCGCACGATGCATCTCTTCTTTTATCTCATTAATGTGTTTCCTGCAAATGATTACGCGATGTTTAAAAGATCAACTTATGCAAAGAAAACATGTAAAAGTTATACAAGCACATTGATAAGATACTTACTGCATTAATGGTGCAACTGATGGAGTATTGAACAAGATATATCGATGTGCTTGTATCCACTCGATGTTGTCCATATCAAATGTGGTTCCTTCTCCAACTGGACCATCATGAATCCGAGAGGGCTTATCTAATTTTGTTTCAACATCCGTAAGATATTCTGCACAAAAGGTAGTACACTCATCCATCAAATAACCATTGGCTATTGATGCCTTTGGACGAGCTCTGTTGCGTACAAATCTTTTCAATGTACTCAAATACCGTTCAATAGGATACATCCACCTGAATTGCACTGGACCAGCAGCCATTACTTCATCAGTTAGGTGCACTGTCAAGTGGACCATAACATCGAAAAATGAGGGGGGAAAAGTTTCTCAAAGTGACAAAGCGTAAGTACAATTCGGTCCTGCAAACTTTTTAAATCACTCATTCGTTGATTTCTTAAACAAAGCTGTCTAAAAAAATTACTCATCTCAATCAAGGGCTGAACAACATTGGGGGATAAACAATCACAAATTGCGATTGGAATCAACTGCTGAAGTAATATGTGATTGTCATGACTTTTCAACCCTTGCAATGTCTTGCTCGTCAGATTCACACACTTTGAAATATTAGAAGAGTAACCATCAGGCACCTTGACCATCTTCAAAATGGAAAGAAATGTCTTTTTCTCCTCTGTAGTCATCGAATACTGTGCAGCAGGCATATATGCCTTGTTTCCCTCAGCTAACTGTAAATGCAACTGTTTCCTTAAACCCATTTCTTCCAAATCACGGCGTGCATTAACATGGTCCTTTGACTTTCCACTGACACCTAAAATGGTCCACAATATGTTATCACAAACATTTTTTTCAATGTGCATGACATCCAAATTATGCCTCAACATGTTAGTTTTCCAATACGGAAGACTATAAAAAATACTTTTCTTTTTCCAATTGTGACTGCGCTGCCTACCCGCAGCACGAATATTACGTACTGGAGGAGCCACCAAATCCTGAATTTCATATACCGTGCGAATGTTTTCTTCCTCAATCTGCGATAACATTTCGACTCCTGTCATGATCTTTGGTGCTGGGCTGAACTCTCTAGAACCATCAAATGCCACTCTGTCCTTTCTGAACCTGTGCTGGGGAGGGAGAAAACGCCTGTGACCCATGTATGCCCATTTTTTGGAATGTTTAAGCCATACAGATTTTTTACTTTTATTGCAACAAGGGCAAGAAAATTCCCCTTTCGTACTCCAGCCTGATAAATTTGCATAAGCTGGGAAGTCATTGATTGTCCACAATAAAGCTGCATGCAGTTTGAACATTTCATTCGTTTCGCAGTCATAAGTCATCACACCATCGCCCCAAAATTCATTCAACTCATCAATCAATGGCTGAAGGTAAACATCAATCTTATCCCCCGGACTTTTAGGTCCATCAATAAGAGTGGAAAGTAATATAAATTGTTGCTTCATACAAAGCCACGGAGGAAGATTATATGGAACCAACACCACGGGCCATGTGCTATGAGTTGCACCAACCATAGACTTGAATGGATTGAAACCATCTGCTGCCAATCCCAATCGGACATTACGAACATCTTTAGCAAAGTCGGGATGTCTCTTATCAAAATCCTTCCATGCATGAGAGTCTGCCGGGTGGGTTAACATGTCACTTTCATGAACTCTTTCTGCATGCCATCTCATTAAATTAGAAACTTTAGATGACATAAAAAATCTTTTCAACCTCGGTTTAAGGGGAAATTAACGCATTTGCTTTACGGCAATCGGTTTCCCCTGTATCGCAATCTGACTTTGATGAGTCTTATTTCACCTGTTCTCTTTCCACCTGGAAGCGCCACAAACCGTACAAATATACAAATGAGCAGTTTCATTTCTAAACAACATACAGTTGTTTGCACATGCATCTATAGTCTCATATGTAAAACCTAAGTTCTCTGTCAACTTAGGAGCATAGTAATACGACTCAGGAATCTTAGCGTCGACAGGAAGAACTTTTTTCAATAAAACCAAAAGCATGTCGAATGATGTGTCTGACCAATTATTCAAAGTCTTCAAATGCAACAACTCCACGATAAACGACTGTTTATTGTAAGAAGTACATCCAGGATATAATTCTGTTTTCGCATCATCAAGTACTTCATAAAACCTCCTCGAATCACGATCTGCACCAGAGCGAAGATTTATCTCACCGGTCTCAAGATTCTGGATGTCAATGCCTTCAGGATCAAACCCACGTACCATTTCAGTAAGCATTTCATGCATTGGATCAGTCATCCTTGCATCAACATCCATCTGAGCTGCATCTGTATTTTGACAACGAACATATTCTTCTCCATGACGAGTCCAACTCTTATAATTTTTCAGAAATCCATTAAAGAAAAGGTGCTCCCTCACAGTATCTCGTGTGAATTGATATCTGTTAGCACATTTTCTACATGGACAACTAATATAGTCACTTTCAAATCCTCTCGTGAACTCAATAAACTGCATAATGCCATTGAAATATTCTCTAGACGTTCGATTTGGAAGATCAATCCAACTCTTATCCATAATAATATCTGTATAACAAACATTTACACAATACTTATTACATTTACATTTTTCAAATCAACTATATTCAAAATAAATATTAACCATTTGTTTATGAACCATTGATAAAATAATAATGTAACTGAAAGCTCATGTTACCTGATTGAGCTACAAACCTGAAAGGGAGGGGAGCCGAAGGCTGTGCTGCGAGGGAGAGGAGGCAGCGAAGGGGAGCCGGAGCCAAAGGCGGTGCAGCAAGGGAGGGGACGGGCGGCGGTGGCGGCGGGGAGCTGGAGGAGAGGAGGCGGTGAGGGGACGGGGGACGGGCAGCGAGGGGGGGGGGGGTGTCCGGGGTCGGGGGGGGCCTTCCGAGGTGCGGGGAGGGGTGTCTGGGGTGTCGGGGGCCTGTCAGGGGTGCAGGCAGGGGTGTTCGGGGTGCGGGGGTGTCCGGGGTGCAGGGGAGGGGGGGCTGTCTGGGGTGCAGGGGGGCTGTCGGGGGTGCGGGGTGGGGTGTCCGGGGTGCGGGGGGCCTGTCCGGGGTGCGGGGGGGCTGTCCGGGTTCGGAGGGGGGGTGTCCGAGTGCGGGGGGGGGGGGGGGGCTGTCTGGGGTGCGGGGGGGCTGTCCGGGTTCGGAGGGGGGTGTCCGAGTTCAGGGGGGGCTGTCCGGGGTGCGGGGAGGCGTCCGGGGTGCGGGGGGCGGTCCGGAGTGCGCGGGGGGGGGGGGGGGTGTTGTCCGGGGTGCAGGGAGGCGTCCGGGGTGCGGGGGGCGGTCCGGAGTGCGCGCCGGGGGCTGTCCGGGGTGCGGGTGCCGTCCGGGGTGGGGGGGGAGGGCCGAGAGGCCGGAGGCCCGAAGGCGGAGGGCGGCGGCCGGAGGCCGGAAGGCAGGTGGCGGGGGAGGGCGGGCGGCGGGGGAGGGCGGGCGGCGGGGGAGGGCGGGCGGCGGGGGAGGGCGGGCGGCGGGGGAGGGCGGGCGGCGGGGGAGGGCGGGCGGCGGGGGAGGGTGGGCGGCGGGGGAGGGCGGGCGGCGGGGGAGGGTGGGCGGCGGGGGAGGGCGGGCGGCGGGGGAGGCCGGGCGGCGGGGGAGGCCGGGCGGCGGGGGAGGCCGGGCGGCGGGGGAAGGGAGGGCGGCGCGAGGGAGGGCGGCGAGGGGTTAGGGATCGAGAGGGCGCGGGGGGGGGGGGGGGGGGGCGCAGAAACCCCCCGAATATTTTTAGGGAGGTTAGCGACCGCCATTGGCGGTCGCTAATGGTGGGCTATAGAGACCGCCAATGGCGGTCGCCCGAGTCAGGGGGCCTCCACTGCCCCCTTTTCTAGTAGTGATATTTTCCTCAAGAATGAAGTTCAAGTATTTTATCAAAATTATTTTCCATATAAAATAATAAAAGGGTTCTGTTTTTATCCCTATTATTACATGGATTTTATTATGTTGTGATGGAAATATTTTTATAAATTCCTTTATCTTATATGAATTTTTGTATGATGTCATGTTGTTTAAGAATCCCATTTTTATTACATGGGTTACGCTATGATTTATGATTTATGATTATGTGGCACACATAAGAAAGGATTCATTATAAGATGGGTGGGACCTATATCTCCCTCCAATGCATTGGGTAAAGATTTTATATCTCATGAGATAGACATGGCTGGAATGGTAGGTTATACCGATTCAGTGAAACAGGACTGAAACGAGGGTTACTCGATTCAGAAAGGAACTTTGTCCACTAAGATAGTCTTGGCAATGAGTCTTGACTAACAAGAAATGATTCTCTATGATTATGTGTGTATTCCACAAAGTTTCATGTTTTAAGTTATGATTATTTGGTTTTCATTTCACTACTATGATTTATCCCATGTTATGAAATTATGCTCTCTTTTGCAGGTTAAGATTTCCAAAAGTTATGTTCTTATGAATATGATATGATTGATTTTTCTTTTGTATACCCTTACTGAGCATTTGAGCTCACCCTTTTATGTTTTCTTTTCCCCAGGATATAAAGAAAGGTTTTAGGTATAAAAAAAGGGAAGATCTTTATGGGGGATATTGAAGATCTTTCACCACGATTAGAAGATTACGTTCCGAGTTTCCAAAGACACTAAACTATTATGATCCTTGTGTGTGTGTTTTTGTTATGTACTAAGTATTCCGCAAAAGTAATGTAATGTCCATGTACGTCAGGCTTCGGGTCTCTACATTACCAAAATTAAAGTCATGATTGGCTATAAATATGACCTTTCTGATAACCCATCCATATAAAGGTACCACTCCTAGGCTGGCATTGAAGGAAGTTAGACAATTACCCCTAATTACCACCTCTAGTAGGCCTTGGGTTAGATATTAGATCCTTGGGTATATAATATCATAAATTAAAGTAATTGACCTCATGAATAATAATTTGGATTGAGAGATAAAATAAATAAACCATAAAATGTCTCCATTACATAAGAAAAGATTAAAACACAAAATATCCAACAATTCATGTAATTTAATATGAATACAAAGTAAAGATACAAATTAAAACATCAAGAAAAACTTTTTGAATCATCTAAATTGAAGCTCCAACACCCAATATATTAATTTCCAACTTTGTCCCTGAACTCCTCCAGGATATGTGAGAAAAATTATATAAAAAGAGGGTTATTATAACATGTATAATCAATAGGATAAAACCCAAGCACTCTTGTGAAAATGTGATAAAAATACTAATCTCCTAGTGAAAAAATGGAATAAATTGTAACCTATCAGGTCAACTAGTTCCTGGTCCCAAAAAGGATCGATCTCTAAATAATTCATCTATGTATAATAACATAATATGAAGTATATTGATAAAATTATACCTCGTTCCACATTCCCATTGATTTTTTTTGTCACACACCAAAGTGATATACATTCTTATCCTCCCATATCTTCCTTATAAACCTACAAGAAGTCACTTGGTCTGTCACATCATATCCCTCCCAAAGGAACCTGGTTCATCACATCAAATATCACCTAAAGAAACCCGGGTGATCACATAACATCTATGCAGAACAAACCTATTCCCACACATCACATATCTACTAAAGCTTCTTCCCTAATAGTAGGGTATCATGACCATGATGGAAATCAACCTCATTTACTCCTCCTATCATGATCTACCCCCACCATGAAACTCCTCTTCATCTCATCGAATATCACTACTAGTTCACTTTTCACTTCTGAACATCATATTTTGTGTATATCAAACTTTCATTAAAGAGAGATCGGGCCAGATCTTGTAGCCATCCATCCATCCTCACTATCCAGATGATGGAAAAATAACCCAAAAATTGGGTTTTGACCTATAGTGCTTGTTGTGGGTGGGTTCTTATATAAATCATAATGAAGATAATATATATATGTGTGTGTATAATAGTCACACACAAACAATCCCAACCTATGGGTTCAGAACAAGATTATCATTCCAACACACACCAACACTATAAGCCTCACCAATTAAACCACATTCATTTCCACCTCTAAATAAAAAACACTTCAAAATAGTTCCACAACAACAAACCGCAAGTAATATTCTTTCTTTCTTTTCATATTAATCCATTTATATATTTTTTCCATTACCAACATATTCTATTAATATAGGGCATTCATTTTCTATTAAAAATCAACAACATAAACCACACATCCCATTTTAAATTTTAAAACTGTTAAGTTTTAACTTACTCCTATTTATGGGAAATTCTATTTCATATAACTCATTGTCTCATATTTTAATTTATTTGATCAGATTACCCCACATCAATTACATAGTTCTCCATTAATCATTTCAATTAACAACCATTTTCATAACCATTATCATCCTTCCATATTAAAATTAAATATAATCATCTCATTTATCATTCATTTATTTATATCCTCAAACCTTTTAATCCAACCAAAATTCATTTGATTTGATCTTCATGTCAATAATTTCTTAAATACCAATAATCTACCAAGAAAATTCACAACATCACCAACCATTACCATATCAATTACATGTTTTTATCCCATATCTCAGCCACATCCCCATGTGTCAAACTCAACATATAACTTCACCTATAACTCCCAATATTTCATATAACATTACATCAATCATCTTTATAAGAGAAGCGGAAGCACACAAACTTCTTATTTACACACAAACTGTAAAATTTCTATCTTTAGGGTCATTACAATTTTAATGTGAGATTATTCTATAATTATATTTCATAAAAAACAACATATTCATACTAGAAAAAACAATTCATAATCAACAAAATATGATGCGTAATTATGGATATGAAAAATCATGAGATATGTAAACTACGTATCATATTGTCCCTTATCCCATCAATTTTATTACATTTATTTATTATATTAATTACATCAACTCTTACCATCCAACCAAAAACAATCAAAAGTATTCTAATATCATACTTTTATATAAAATAAATTGATAACTCAGATCCCCAACAAGGTAATTATTTTCCACTCTAATTAGATGCACCGAAAATGATAAAGGAGTGAGAAATATTTTAAAAGTATAAACAAATGTCAAATAATCCTTAGATCAATTATAAATTGCTTTTCAAGACACCATAGGATTTTAATAGATAATTTGGACCTGTGGAATATAATTATAAACTCAAATAAGATAGAAACTCATTTTTAACATCCAAATATATACTTCGATAGATACTCCATCATTTTTCATATTTTATTTCACATTTCATTCTTATTTAATTAAAACATCTTTTTGATCCATTTAAAACATAAAAAAATGTTAGATATGCTTTTAATGAGTCAAGAAAATAAAAACAATTATTTTATGACATTAAATAATTGAAATCACATTTTACATTTTCAAAGAGAATAAAAAAAAATATAGGTAAAACTGATACTCATACACATGTCATCAAAAGGATATGGGGAATTTTTTCAAATGAAAATTTCCCAAATATAGAGGACTAGGGCTCCAAGTCTTGATTTAATTTGTATAGGGTGTGTACTAGAGTTACACACCATGTTCTTTAAACCCTGGGTCCGACCCATGTAAAAAAGAATATGTTCATGTCTGTATAAAATTACAGGGCATGAAACTTCTTGTGTACTTAACCTTGTGTACTTTTATATGGGTATTCCGATGTACACCTGGCCAAGCCATTTCCATTTAGGATTAAAGGATGTACTCATTCCCATGTACTTCGTCACATGTCGGTGTACCATCTGAGGTGTATGTCGGTCCACTTGGGAGAGGTCACACACCATGTGATTATTTACGCGTTGGGTGAAACTTAGCATTATCTTGACACCTTAGATGCTGTTAGGAAGGACCCACACACCTTTCAATCCTAAATTACATGACCTATGGATCGGGATTTTCCAAAATCCCATATCTTCTTCACACATATTCAGCTGATCCTCCATCCCTCGATATGGAAATCGCCTTACCAAAAAATCAATTTTCAATCCCCAATGAGTCATTTCATTGCCGATTAACATGTTCTAGACTATTTATCCATTCTAAAAATGACTTTGAGCAGTGTTATTCATTTCACATTGAAGAACGTCAAAATCAGGTACCTACATCGTTTAATCATTTACACCCCCATTCATCAAACAAATGTTATGTTGTGCGAATCACATATCTAAAATATTCGATCATTGGTCCATGAAACAGGTGTTTAATGATCAATTCATTGGGAGATGTTAAACTATGGATCAAATGAAGAACACTCATGATGAATGATGAATCAGCGGAGAATAGAACAATAACAAACTAGAGTAATGGACTTCAGAGGATTTTTGTGTTGACCTTGATTTTTTTCTCTTAGAACAATGAATGATGTGATAACAAATAAATAAAAATGAAATTATACAAAATATCAATTAAACAACTCAATCCCTCAATATGCATGATCCACTGATCAATATATTGGTTAATTGATATGTTTTCTTCATAGAAACCAAAATAGAAAAAGGAAACCAAATTTGAAAAATGTCCTACCTTGGGATGGATTAATCACTGATGATGAATGAGCCTTCATCATATTCATTAGTGATATCGAAAATCTTGTTTCATGCTGATCATCGATCTAACATCTGGTTTTTTTATGATAGATCCTCCAACACTATCTCCAACTTCTATAGGGTTATGCAGATAGCCATATGATTTCATAGAAATAGTCTATTTAATGTCATGTCAGTCGATGTTTCAATGAAATAAAAAAACTAATTTAATTAATTATTTTATTCATTCCACGCCCATGATGAATTTTCCATAAACAACCCATGTTGATAATGTTTATGTTTTTCCTAGGGTAAAACCCATGTTATGAACTTGACAGTTCCCTCAGATTTCTTATCTAGGATCCCATTAATAATTTATTCAACTTTTTCAAGAAAGCAATACATAATTCTGATTAATATATTTAATATAATTCAAACTTGTATTCCTGGCACACCGTGCCTTAGAATCATAGTCCATATCAACACCAGTTCTAGAAAAATAATCCATAAAACATCTAAAAATAAATTAGTGCCATTGAATTCTCCCCACTATGGGTCTTTACATCCCTGAAAATCCAAAACAAATTACTATATAAAGATATGTGGGTATTGACCATGAATCCAAGCCTCTCACTCACATGTTCTCCCAAGGAGGTTACTATGCTGTGATCGGACATGCACTATGGGAATCGATCACCCAAGAAGGTTCCTCTATTGTCGATCCTCGATCCCCATAGAGTACTCCAAAAATATAGCTCAATCCTTGATGTCCATGTAACACCAATTGATAATGTGAAATGGGTCTTCCACGTACCTCCTCAGTTATGACACGTGGAAGGCATCGTGTACCTAGTTAAACTACGGCAGTAGATCAAAGAGGTATGCCACCTTGTCAACTCTACATAGTATCTTGTAAGGGGAAATGAATCTTCAATATAGCTTTTCAATCCATCTAAATCTCTATAACTATCATTGAGGTGACACTCATACGAACACATGGTCTCCCTCCTAAAACTCCAATGAACTCTATTGTCTATCCGTATAAGACTTATAATGGCTATGTTTAGTTTTCATCCACTACTAGATGATCTTAACCTTCTCTTAGTAATTCTTACAAACTTTGGACCCATTAGTGTTTACTCTCCTGGGTTAGTCTAGAAAAGTGGTAACCTATGGGGATTCACCTACAAAGCCTTGAATGGTTCCATACTAATGGAAGAATGGTAACTTCATTGTATGAAAAATCTTCTAGTGTTAGGTGATCCTGTCAACTGTGGACAAAGTACAACATTCAAGATCATAGAATTTCCTCCATAACCAAAATGGTATGCTTAGTATGGTCGTCAGTTTATGGGTGAAACACTATACTCAAGAGTAACTGAATCCCAAACACCTCCTATAATACATTACATAACTATGATGTGAAGTGATAATCACATTCAGAAATGATCGTTGATGGAATTCCATTGATTATGATTATCTCTTAGAATAGAGGCTTCCAAATCTCTCTAGTGAACTCTTCTCCGGAATGGATAAGAAGTGGGCCGACTTGGTGAGTCATTATTTAATCATGGAGATTTCATCTTGTCCCATGGATGTTTATGTTAATCAAATCCTAAATTCCATGGATATATCATCCCACTTCCACTATAGGGCCTCTAGGGGTTTAACTAAATCCACTGGAATCTGGTGATTATCCTTCACTTGTTGACAAATAAGGCATTGAGATAAAAACTATGAAAATACCTTCTTCATCCTTGGACACCAAAACATACATCATAGGTCATGCTACATAATTTTCACACCAAGATGTACTGACAATGGGGATGTATGAATATCCCTCAAAACCTCCCCCTAAATCATCATTGGTACCACAGTGCATCCTCTAAAAATAATGAAATGATCCCCACCTTCAAAAAATCGATCATGAGAATGTCTAGTTGATATTTGAGTATGTAGGGTCTCACAGTCGACATACCCAAGTTATGCCTCCCAAACTCATTGAACGAGCATAGGGGTGAAAACCATTAACTGTAGGTAATCCTCTCCATCTCCATCCACAAAGGATAACTGTAATGAGGAAAACTACTCCGATACACCATTAATCAAATTAAAATAGGATCTCCTCATGAGATAATATTGTACTATGTTCCCCTTCTCAGGTTTACAGGCTGTTAAAAAGTCATAATCCTAGAGGAGTATTAGACATTTCCACTATCTAAATTTAATATCCTTATGGGATAATATATACTTGAGACACTTGTGATCATAATACATTATAAACCACTCACCCATCTAGTAGTGTCACCACATCATTAGTGAAAATACTACCACGTCTAAGTCAACATCATGGGTTATGTAGCTCTTCTCATGTGGTCTCAAATGAAATTAAACATAAGAAATAACCTCATACCTGTTCATTAGAACACAACCATGCATGGTTCCTAGTACATTGAATATCACTACATATATGATACCCTCCTCTGGTAATATCTACATGGGATAACTTGTCATCCAATACCTAAAATAATAAAAAATACGTTGGCACCTCTCTATGAAGATGAATAGTAACATCATTAGGGTCAAAGATATCATGGGAGCTAATATCCTAGAGAATTCTTGTAGGAATCTTTCTTAATTACTTACTAATATGAGGAAGCTCCATACCTCTATCATGCTATTGGGTGGATCCCATTCTAACACTACCTTGAAATTGGTTGGATCCACAACCACTCCATCTACTAAGAAAGAGGTCACAATATATGGACCTCATGAATCCAGAACTGAAACATTGATAAATTCCTATAAATCTGGTTCTCTCAAACTACATCCATAACCGTCCACAGGTGTCTCGTGTGCTCCTCCTCAGAAACCAAGTACACAATGATATTGTTGATAAAGACTACCACAAACTATTCTAAGAAATGATGAATGATATGGTTCATGAATCCCATAAATACTACTAGGAAATTATTCATTCCGAAGGGAATCACCTGGTACTCATACTGACTTTAGAGACATATAAATTTCATCTTCATTATATCAACATCTCATACTTGCAAGTAGTGATAGCCAGATTTGAGGTTAACCTTTGAGAACCATTGTGCCCCTCTCAACTAATCAAATATCTCATTGATCCTTGGTATTTGATACATTTTCTATATAGTCACCTAGTTCAAGCATTGGTAGTCCACACATAACCTCAAGCTTCTATTTTCCTTATTTTTGAATAGCACTGGGGCTGTACATGGTGAAACATTGTGTCTAACAAATCCCTTCCACCCAAATTCTTCCAACTAAACACTCATCTCACAATGCTCTGTGGGAGTCATATGATATGATGGATTATATATCAGAGTTTTCCTATGGTTTAGATCAATTCATAAGTCTTTATCTTGGCCTGGATGTAAGCCTGGAACATCCACATGGAAGATTTCCTCATACTCTACCACCATTGCAAGGAACTAAAAACTCATAACTTCTAGTACAACAAGGTTCAGGCTAGAATAGTGATTAAAAATTGGATACAACCTCCTATTCAAGTGTCCATATTGGACTTATAGTGTTTCCTTTTCACCCACAAAGAAAAACCTAGGTCTGTCACTATGAACATGCCACATCCTTCACCTGAAAAAGTCAATCTGGGTATGAACTGTAGATAAACAATCCATACCTATGATGACTTCATATTGCATCATCGCTTCCACTAAGAGATCCAAAAAAAAGTCCCACCTCCAATAGACATGTCATAGTATTTTCATAAGTGTCTGATCATTGAGTCATATTCAGTAGGATTCTCCAAGAACAAGGGTCGAGCTAAGGTCTCAACCGAAATCTCTAAGACACCAACAAGGTATGTGGTAAGAATGGAATGACTATCACCTATGCCTATAAATACTGCACCTAATGTAGAAAAGAAACATCTCATGCCTTGAACCATTCCTCAAGCTTCTGGGTTATAATGGTTCATCTGTCTATAGATTTACCCACCCTTATCCTCCAGATCCCTAACCCTAGTGTAGACCACCTGAGGTGGTGGTGGTAATAAGTCAGGGCACCTACCACCTCATGCTTCTCTCAAAAATCTTATTCCATGTATTCTTCCTTACAGACCTATCTGTTCCTATAATTTCCTATGAATTGTCAACCTATATACGGTCTCCCTGTCAGCCATACAATATGATGGAAAGTCACATTTATGGGGTCCCCTACCATCACATGATTAGAACCACCTCTCTTAGGGCTGATTGGACCCACCCTATATTCCCTAAACCATAGATACTCCATCATGGGACCTCATCCTTAAACATCTGGCATGCCAAAGCCCCTGATATCGATACAGGATCCCTGCTACCGAGATATGTACTCCTATTTTCCAACTATCAGTAACCCCTTGCAGTATATTCTTTTTCCAAGAAACTCTCGACCAAGAAAGCTCTCTATAGAACCCCATTATAGGTAGGAATTCATGGAGGGAATAAAAAAACTCATTTGTCTATATGAATTACTCACTCAAAGGTATGATACCTGAATAAATAATCCCAAACCATGTCCATTGAGTGCCTAAAAAGATTTCAAAACCTCGATGAATACTTAGCTACAATTGTGTAACATCCCGAGATTTTATGAAAATATTCTTTTTTATTTCACTAATGTCTTGTGTTGTACGCTACACCAAAAGGAGCTTGCACAACACGCATCCTTGACTTGCCTTGCATTACACGCAATCGCGACCTTCCTCGATAGCATGTGTAGTACGCAATACCGAGTTTCACTAAACAACGATATGCTATTAAAATATTATTATAACTAGCCGTTATGAATAGTAATAACCACCTTTTAAAATTTTAGAAATTTTAGCTCTCAAAATGGACTTCATTTTTGGATTCGGAGTATCGAATTTAGCCTAAGGTGAAATTTTGGTACTTTTCGGATAACTTTCATAATCTGATGAATAATGAAAATTACTAAATTATAATTAAAAACAACTTTTTTAATCGAAATAATTAATAGTGATAAATTATTAATTTGAGTGGTTTTAAAGTATATTTAGAATATATTTTTACAATTTAATACAATGTTGTTCATTGGTTGTAATTTCACATTTAAACCAGACATAATCAAGTGTCAATCTTTTGATAGATATTGTTTCTTAAAAACACGCTATTTGTTTTAACAGCGGGATTTAATTATAAAATTAATTAATGCAACTTCTATGTTATGAATTTGGTAAAATAGACTTCATTTTTGAATTCAGAATATGAAATATAGCTTAGGATGAAATTTTGGCATTGTTCTGAAAAACATCAATTTTTGATGAATAGTGAAACTACTAAGTAGTAGTTAAAAAAACTGAATTTTTCATAAAACTTAATTTTACCACTTTTGTAAATGAAATTTCAAAACTCCGAGAGACACGGTTGATGTCCGTAAGTAAAATTTGGTTCAATGAGATGAAAATAATTTTTGGTGAATAGTAACTTTTTACTTTTATTTACCACGGTTAAAAGTAAATAGGGTAATTAAGGGTAAGAATGATATTAATATTACCCTAACACATGTCCTAATTCTATTGGACAAGTGTATCTCGACCAAAAACAACCTTAAGTGTAAAATATTATCATTTAGGGCCACTTGGATTAGATTAGGACATTTATTATTATTTAATTCAAAGAAGAGTTAAAAGAGTTAAAATCAAAGTTTATTTACTAAAACATTTTTAAATTAGGGTTGTACATAAGATAAATTCGATTGTAAATATTCATTAGAAAGCTAAAAAGATTTCCTACATAATGGTATTTTATTTGTAATTTTTAGACATCAAATAATTTAATTATGACACAAAGATGATGCAGTAATAATCTTATTAATGAAATATTGACATAATTGATGTTATAAACATCAAAATAAATGTAATTTGAGACTTTTTATGAATTACACTAATTTTATAGGTTACTATGACATATTAGTGTTTATTTAATCAGCTTGGTTCGAACATATAATTCTTTTATGACTTTTACAAAAATAATATATCAAATAGTGTCAAAATTGACACAAAATAGTTTTTAAATCAAATATTATATTATTAATTGATATTTCATTCCTAAAAATATAAGGTTCGTCCAAATGACTTAGATAAGGATATATATATAAATAATAAACAATTTGGGGTTCGTTTGGCATGTTATAGTAAATTTATTAACCATATAGTGAAAGAAAACAAAAAGACAAGGTAAAAGTTAAATTATTTAACTTAGAGTTAAATATAATTTATAAGGTTACAATAATACCCTAAACTTGTCTAAATCCTATTGGTTGATAGGATTTCGACCCTTCCCCACTTTAGCTTCGAAATAAGACTCTTTGGAACCATTATAAACCGATTTTGACTTTAATATAAAATAATATTTTGAGATATTCCTAAGGTGCCCCTCTCCTCCCTTATAAAAGGGCACCTCCTCCCCCTCCTCCTCACACCAAATTGAGCACTCAAGCTCGGCCAACCCCTGCCAAAATCCCTTCTCCACTTCCCTAGTATGATCCTATAGGTCCTGGTCTTCTTCAAAGACCAATCTTAGTTTCCTAAGTGGAGGATTCAAAGAGGCGTTCCAAAGAAGAGGTAATATCCATTACCGATCTTTTCAGTTTCTTTCTTCTTCAACTTCTTATTCTTTAGTTGTTTCATGATAAAATAATAACATCAGTATTTATTATATACTGATATGTTATTATAAAACAACTCTAATTAACCTTCTATCCATCCTACGGAAAAACGAAATCACCGCGCGTGCGTACGTACGGAATACCGTCTCCACGCCGTGGTGTAATCTATTTTCCGCCATCACCTTAATTGGATGGGTATAAAGGTGAAATGAGTAACTATATATGATTATTATAAAGTGATATTGATACTGAAATAGTATACATACACTTCAACACAATTCCACTACCATGGGAACGATATCATCGCTCGTGCGTACGTACGGACTACCGTCTCCACAACGCGATGAGATTCATTCTCAATGATTAACCATTCATGAATGATTATAAAGTATATATAATAAGTACTAATGAAATATATTACCTAATAATGATACTGGAATTATTTATATTTATATGTATGTCATCTACTTAATTCCATTCAATTCAATAAGGAAACGAAAACAGCGTTCATGCGTACGTACAGACTACCGTCTCCATGAACGGTGTATTTCTTTCCATTTACTGATTTGTTATATATGTGTATTATGAATATATATATATAAATCATGTTTTATATTCTGTAATTAAGTAATCATGATCTAATTAATCATATGAATAATTACAAGTTAAAAACACGAACGACAAATGAGACAATTTTACCCAAAACGCTACTTTAACATGAATTTACAAAAGAACGGGTAAAATAAAGTCATAAGTGGACCATATATGATATCATAACAATTAGTATGATTCTGGAATAAGTAAATGACTTTATTTAAATAATTATACAGGAGGTTCGGACACTTACAAAGCAAATCGGACCTAAGGTAAGGGAAATATCACAATCTCATTTTTATCCGAGATTGTTTATACTTTGGTATTTACTGGGGTGTATTTTATCATCCACATCCATGTTTACTCAATATGTAATATTGGTTACATCCACCTACAATTTTTTAAATCCAATTTTACCCTTCGGTGAGTTTTTAGTAAAAGATATGAAAGGAACCTTTTGTCGTTTTTCGTACGAGGTACTTTTTGACTTTTCCGACAAAAGTACGAAGAATGTTTTTTTAACTTATACGGCATGAATGGATTTTTAAAACATTATTTCCAAGAAGCTTCCTTTACAAGTTTTCAAGTTTATTTTTAATCAACTTCTTTTAGTTTAGAATTTTATGACATTTTAAGAAAGGAAAAGTGTTTTTGAAGTAGAAAGGATATTTTCCTCAAGAATGGAGTTCAAATGTTTTATCAAAATTATTTTCCATCTAAGATAATACAGAGTTCTGTTTTTTATCCCTATTATTACATTGATTTGATTATGTTGTGAGGGAATTATTTTTATGAAGTCATTTACTTTATATGGTTTGTTTTATGATGTCATGATGTTTCAAGAATCCCATTTTTGTTACATGTGTTATGCGATGATGTATGATTTATGAATATGTGGCACACATAAGAAAGGATTCATTATAAGATGGGTGGGACCTATATCTCCCTCCAATGCATTGGGTAAAGATTTTATATCTCATGAGATAGACATGGATGGAACGGAAGGTTATTTCGCTTCAGTGATACAGGACTAAAACGAGGAGTGAACTCGGTTCAGAAAAGGGCCTTTTTCCACTAAGATAGTCTTGGAAATGAGTCATGACTAACAAGAAATGATTTTCCATGATTATGTGTGAATGCCACAAAGTTTCAAGTTTCATGTTATGATTATGGGGATCTCATTTTCACTTCAATGATTTATTCCATGTTAAGATATTATGATCTCTTTTGCAGGTTATGATTTTTAAAAAGATATGATATGATTATTATTTCCTTTATTTTCCCTTGCTGAGCATTTGAGCTCACCCTTTTATGTTTTCTTTTCCCCAGGATATAAAGAAAGGTTTTAGGTAAAAAAAAGGGAAGATATTTATGGGAGATATTGAAGATCTTTCACCACGATTAGAAGATTACGTTCTGAGTTTCCAAAGACACTAAACTATTACGATCCTTGTGTGTGTATTTTTGTTATATACTAAGTATTCCGCAAAAGTAATGTAATGTCAAGGTACTTCAGGCTTCGGGTCTCTACAGTTGGTATCAGAGGAAAGGTTTAGTCAACCTTTGGAAACTAGGATGCGAAAACGTTAGTGAGATCCCTAGAGATATTTCTACGGTATGTCTAGGGATGTCCCTAAGGTTAAGTATACGTATAGGTTTTAGTACTAGAACTACGCTAACGATCATAGAATTAAACCTAAGATGTTAGATATTGAAGGTACTCCCCCCTTATTATGTTGTTTTCCCTAGCATGATTTTTGCCTCTCACACTATTCTTTTTGGGTTTTAGACGATGGCTGGAACCCGAAGGAACCGTGTTGATCAATCCAATGGACAATGCAATGATTGTCCTCCTAAACAAACAAATGTTATGGGAGATGGAGTGCAAAATCTTATTTCTATACTTAAACAAGCTATGAATCATTCTAGACTTCTAAATGAGCAGAGAAGGGAACAATATTCTATTGAGTCCATCATGAGCCAACGTCCACCTTCTTTCAGTGGGTCGTCTGATCCACTTGTTGCTGAACAATGGATCAGTACCACTAAAAATATATTTTCAGTTCTTCAATGTTCTGAACATGATAAAGTCATCTTAGTAGTATATCTTTTGGAAGGTGAAGCTGATCAATGGTGGAATCTTATCAAGAATACAAGGCAAAGAGATGAAATTGAGTCCATGGAATGGGACGAGTTCAAGAACTTATTTTTCAATAAGTACTTCCCTCGTATTCTTCGAACAAAGATGGAGAAGGAGTTTCTTGAACTAAAGCAAAAGGATGATGAATCTGTTGGTATATACGAAGCGAATTTTACAAGACTTGCAAGGTATGCATCTGGCATTATCATCCAACCTGAGAGTAAAGTTGATCGATTTTTCAGTGGCTTAAAACCAAGTCTTCGAAGGGTATTAGCTATAAGAGACTTCAGTAGCTATGAAGAAATTGTGTGTTGTGCTATCAAGGTAGAAATGGAAGTTGGTGTTACATATCCATCTCATGGTTTTGACAAGAAACGAAAGATGGAGTTCAAGGAGAAATCTCAGAATAATGGTGAAAAGAAGATGAATGTTTCCTTAAGCACAAAGTGTGGAAAGAAGCATGGTGGAGATTGTCTTAAAGGGACTAGAAAATGTTTTAAGTGTGGAAAATAAGGTCATCGAGTAGCTGAGTGTCGAATTAATGGAAAAAGGGTTTCCAATGATGTGAATAAAGCAAACACTGCAGAGAACGCACCACCAACACTTCAATGCTTCAAGTGCGAGGAAATGGGGCATTATGCTAATAAATGCCCTAATCCAAGGGTTAGTGATGATCAACATGAGCAACCACTGAAGGCAAAGGACAAAGGGAAGTCGCATGCGATCACTATTGGCAATGTTGAATATGACAACGATATGGTGGAATGATTAAGTGTTTATGTAATGGGATTCCAAAATAATGTTGTATCATTGAGTATTGCAATATTTATTGATATGGTATCCAAAGTGATTGAGATATTTTTTGGAAATAATATGATATGCGCATAATGAAGGGAAAATGAGAAAATGAAATGTTTAATAGTATTCATGAGCTCATGATTGATATAAGGACTAAGTGATATCATGGTTTGAGTATATAGAATTTTGAGGATTTTGGTATGTGGAAAGTGTTAACTTTAAACTGCATTCATGTTTTCAATAAGGTATTCAAGAGAATACATGATTAAGGACTTTGAATGTTTGGAATGTGACCAACAAAACATATCTTATGATATATGGGGATCAACGATGGTATTAAATCTCTGGTAATCATTTTCACTATGTTATGAGAGTGGATTGCAGTATTATGGATAAGCCTAAAGATTGAAATGGATTATGTTGGACATAAGTGATTATTGTTTAAGGATAGAAGTTTTTTTTCTCGATATTATTGATGGGATGTTATAGTAATGTAGTTTTAGAAAAAGGACAACCTGCGGGACGGGCGACAGCCCATCGCTTCGGACAAGGCTGTGGGAATCGAACCCACAACCGAAGTGCGACTGGCCTTTATCGCCTACCACTGGCCTACAGGAAGTCCCTGTTTAGTAGAAACTAGTTTTATTATATTAAGCAGTATTATATATGAAGTATAAGTCCATTTTAGGAACCATATGTGATTAATCTCACTATAGATCGACTTATGTATATAATTTTTGCTAACCTTTTGTTTGAGACAGATGGAATGACCCGTCATTCTATCACATGATCTGCTAACACTTCACGAATAACAAATTCAACTTCATTTATTTAAGAGATGAAGTGGAAATTGTTCAAGGCATGAACAACAGTGAGATTGTACTAAAATAAAGAAAGTATTTATTCTAATTCAAATTTTCAACTTTAGGGAAATGATCTTGAAAACCAAAAATGTTGTCCTAGTGATCTTATACCTGATGAATCAGATGGTACCTTAGGTCGTCACAAATTTATGGATTTTTGATTACTGGATTTTCCATAGCCATGTTCACTACCACTCTCCATCAGAACATGATGGTTAGATTTCTCTTCCATATCCATATTTTCACCTATGTGGAAACCCAGTGATTAGTTTATTTGGGTAATCGTTACATTTCATACTTTAGTTTTTAAAGCCAAGTTTTGGTATTCCTTTTTACGATGTGGGTTTCTATTAAAGAAACTTTAGAATAGTAAACCATTTATAACCTCGATGAATTTCGAGGGCGAAATTCATTTTAAGGGGGGTAGAATGTAACAGCCCGAGATTTTATGAAAAATATTCTTTTTTATTTCACTAATGTCTTGTGTTGTACGCTACACCAAAAAGAGCTTGAACAACATGCATCCTTGACTTTCCTTGCATTACACGCAATCGCGACCTTCCTCGATAGCGTGTGTAGTACGCAATACCGAGTTTCACTAAACAACGATTTGCTATTAAAATATTATTATAACTAGCCATTATGAATAGTAATAACCACCTTTTAAAATTTTAGAAATTTTATCTCTCAAAATGGACTTCATTTTTGGATTCGGAGTATCGAATTTAGCCTAAGGTGAATTTTTGGTACTTTTCGGATAACTTTCATATTCTGATGAATAATGAAAATTACTAAATTATAATTAAAAACAACTTTTTTAATCAAAATAATTAATAGTGATAAATTATTAATTTGAGTGGTTTTAAAGTATATTTAGAATATATTTTTACAATTTAATACAATGTTGGTCATTGGTTGTAATTTCACATTTAAACCAGACATAATCAAGTGTCAATCTTTTGATAGATATTGTTTCTTAAAAACACGCTATTTGTTTTAACAGCGGGATTTAATTATAAAATTAATTAATGCAACTTCTATGTTATGAATTTGGTAAAATAGACTTCATTTTTGAATTCAGAATATGAAATATAGCTTAGGATGAAATTTTGGCATTGTTCTGAAAAACATCAATTTTTGATGAATAGTGAAACTACCAAGTGGTAGTTAAAAAAACTGAATTTTTCATAAAACTTAATTTTACCGCTTCTGTGAATGGAATTTCAAAAATCCGAGAGACACGGTTGATGTCAGTAAGTAAAATGTGGTTCAATGCGATGAAAATAATTTTTGGTGAATAGTAACTTTTTACTTTTATTTACCACGGTTAAAAGTAAATAGGGTAATTAAGGGTAAGAATGATATTAATATTACCCTAACACATGTCCTAATTCTATTGGAAAAGTCTATCTCGACCGAAAACAACCTTAAGTGTAAAATATTATCATTTAGGCCCACTTGGATTAGATTAAGACATTTATAATTATTTAATTCAAAGAAGAGTTAAAAGAGTTAAAATCAAAGTTTATTTACTAAAACATTTTTAAATTAGGGTTGTACATAAGATAAATTCGATTGTAAATATTAATTAGAAATCTAAAAAGATTTCCTACATAATGGTATTTTATTTGTAATTTTTAGACATCAAATAATTTAATTATGACACAAAGATGATGCAGTAATTATCTTATTAATGAAATATTGACATAATTGATGTTATAAACATCAAAATAAATGTAATTTGAGACTTTTTATGAATTAAACTAATTTTCTAGGTTACTATGATATATTAGTGTTGATTTAATCAACATGGTTCGAACATATAATTCTGTTATGACTTTCACAAAAATAATATATCAAATAGTGTCAAAATTGACACAAAATAGTTTTTAAATCAAATATTATATTATTAATTGTTATTTCATTCCTAAAAATCTAAGGTTTGGCAAAATGACTTAGATAAGGATATATATATTAATAATAAACAATTTGGGGTTCGTTTGGCATGTTATAGTAAGTTTATTAACCATATAGTGAAAGAAAACAAAAAGACACGGTAAAAGTTAAATTATTTAACTTAGAGTTAAATCTAATTGATAAGGTTAAAATAATACCCTAAACTTGTCTAAATCATATTGGTTGATAGGATTTCGACCCTTCCCCACTTTAGCTTCAAAATAAGACCCTTTGGAACCATTATAAACCGATTTTGACTTTAATATAAAATAATATTTTGAGATATTCCTAAGGTGCCCCTCTCCTCCCTTATAAAAGGGCACCTCCTCCCCCTCATCCTCACACCAAATTGAGCACTCAAGCTCGGCCAACCCCTGCGAAAATCCCTTCTCCACTTCCCTAGTATGATCCTATAGGTCCTGGTTTTCTTCAAAGACCAATCTTAGTTTCCTAAGTGGAGGATTCAAAGAGGCGTTCCAAAGAAGAGGTAATATCCATTACCGATCTTTTCAGTTTCTTTCTTCTTCAACTTCTTATTCTTTAGTTGTTTCATGATAAAGTAATAACATCAGTATTTCTTATATACTGATATGTTATTATAAAACAACTCTAATTAACCTTCTATCCATCCTACGGAAAAACGAAATCACCGCGCGTGCGTACGTACGGAATACCGTCTCCACGCCGTGGTGTAATCTATTTTCCGCCACCACCTTAATGGATGGGTATAAATGTGTAATGAGTAACTATATATGATTATTATAAAGTGATATTGATACTGAAATAGTATACATACACTTCAACACAATTCCACGACCATGGGAACGATATCATCACTCGTGCGTACGTCCGGACTACCGTCTCCACGACGCGATGAGATTCATTCTCAATGATTAACCATTCATGAATGATTATAAAGTATATATAATAAGTAGTAATGAAATATATGACCTAATAATGATACTGGAATTATTTATATTTATATGTATGTCATCTACTTAATTCCATTCAATTCAATAAGGAAACGAAAACAGCGTTCATGCGTACGTACGGACTACCGTCTCCATGAATGGTGTATTTATTTCCATTTACTGATTTGTTATATATGTGTATTATGAATATATATATATAAATCATGTTTTATATTCTGGAATTAATTAATCATGATCTAAGTAATCATATGAATAATTACAAGTTAAAAACACGAACGACAAATGAGACGATTTTACCCAAAACGCTACTTTAACATGAATTTACAAAAGAACGGGTAATATAAAGTCATAAGTGGACCATATATGATATCATAACAATTAGTATGATTATGGAATAAGTCAATGACATTATTTAAATCATTATACAGGAGGTTCGGACACTTACAAAGCAAATCAGACCTAAGGTAAGGGAAATATCACAATCTCATTTTTATCCGAGATTGTTTATACTTTGGTATTTACTGGGGTGTATTTTATCATCCACATCCATGTTTACTCAATATGTAATATTGTTTCCATCCACCTAAAATTTTTTAAATCCAATTTTACCCTTCGGTGAGTTTTTAGTAAAAGATATGAAAGGACTCTTTTGTCGTTTTTCGTACGAGGTACTTTTTGACTTTTCCGACAAAAGTACGAAGAATGTTTTTTTAACTTATACGGCATGAATGGATTTTTAAAACATTATTTCCAAGAAGCTTCCTTTACAAGTTTTCAAGTTTATTTTTAATCAACTTCTTTTAGTTTAGAATTTTATGACATTTTAAGAATGGAAAAGTGTTTTTGATGTAGAAAGGATATTTTCCTCAAGAATGGAGTTCAAATGTTTTATCAAAATTATTTTCCATCTAAGATAATATAGAGTTCTGTTTTTTATCCCTATTACTACATTGATTTGATTATGTTGTGAGGGAATTATTTTTATGAAGTCATTTACCTTATATGGTTTGTTTTATGATGTCATGATGTTTCAAGAATCCCATTTTTGTTACATGTGTTATGCGATGATGTATGATTTATGATTATGTGGCACACATAAGAAAGGATTCATTATAAGATGGGTGGGACCTATATCTCCCTACAATGCATTGGGTAATGATTTTATATCTCATGAGATAGACATGGCTGGAACGGAAGGTTATTTCGGTTCAGTGATACAGGACTGAAACGAGGAGTGAACTCGGTTCAGAAAGGGACTTTATCCACTAAGATAGTCTTGGCAATGAGTCATGACTAACAAGAAATGATTTTCCATGATTATGTGTGCATGCCACAAAGTTTCAAGTTTCATGTTATGATTATGGGGATCTCATTTTCACTTCAATGATTTATTCCATGTTAAGATATTATGATCTCTTATGCAGGTTATGATATTCAAAAAGATATGATATGATTTTTATTTCCTTTATTTTCCCTTAATGAGCATTTGAGCTCACCCTTTTATGTTTTCTTTTCCCCAGGATATAAAGAAAGGTTTTAGGTAAAAAAAAAGGGAAGATATTTATGGGAGATATTGAAGATCTTTCACCACGATTAGAAGATTACGTTCCAAGTTTCCAAAGACAATAAACTATTACGATCCTTGTGTGTGTATTTTTGTTATGTACTAAGTATTCCGCAAAAGTAATGTAATGTCAATGTACGTTAGGCTTCGAGTCTCTACAGTTGGTATCAGAGGAAAGGTTTAGTCAACCTTTGGAAACTAGGATGCAAAAACGTTAGTGAGATCCCTAGAGATATTTCTACGGTATGTCTAGGGATGTCCCTAAGGTTAAGTATACGTATAGGTTATAGTACTAGAACTACGCTAACGATCATAGAATTAAACCTAAGATGTTAGATATTGAAGGTACTCCGCCTTTATTATGTTGTTTTCCCTAGCATGATTTTTTCCTCTCACACTATTCTTTTTGCGTTTTAGACGATGGCTGGAACCCGAAGGAACCGTGTTGATCAATCCAATGGACAATGCAATGATTGTCCTCCTGAAAAAACAAATGTTATGGGAGATGGAGTGCAAAATCTTATTTCTATATTTACACAAGCTATGAATCATTATGGACTTCCAAATGAGCAGAGAAGGGAACAATATTCTATTGAGTCCTTCATGAGGCAACGTCCACCTTCTTTCAGTGGGTCTTCTGATCCACTTGTTGCTGAACAATGGATCAGTACCACTAAAAAGATATTTTCAGTTCTTCAATGTTCTGAACATGATAAAGTCATCTTAGCAGTATATCATTTGGAAGGTGAAGCTGATCAATGGTGGAATCTTATCAAGAATACAAGGCAAAGAGATGAAATTGAGTCCATGGAATGGGACGAGTTCAAGAACTTATTTTTCAATAAGTACTTCCCTCGTATTCTTCGAACAAAGATGGAGAAGGAGTTTCTTGAACTAAATCAAAAGGATGATGAATCTGTTGGTATATACAAAGTGAATTTTAAAAGACTTGCAAGGTATGCATCTGGCATTATCATCCAACCTGAAAGTAAAGTTGATCGATTTTTCAGTGGCTTAAAACCAAGTATTCGAAGGGCATTAGCTATAAGAGACTTCAGTAGCTATGAAGAAATTGTGCGTTGTTCTATCAAGGTAGAAATGGAAGTTGGTGTTACATATCCATCTCATGGTTTTGACAAGAAACGAAAGATGGAGTTCAAGAAGAAATCTCAGAATAATGGTGAAAAGAAGATGAATGTTTCCTTATGCACAAAGTGTGGAAAGAAGCATGGTGGAGATTGTCTTAAAGGGACTAGAAAATATTTTAAGTTTGGAAAAGAAGGTCATCGAGCAGCTGAGTGTCGAAGTAATGGAAAAAGGGTTTCTAATGATGTGAATAAAGCAAACACTGCAGAGAACGCACCACCGACACTTCAATGCTTCAAGTGCAAGGAAATGGGGCATTATGCTAATAAATGCCCTAATCCAAGGGTTAGTGATGATCAACATGAGCAACCACTAAAGGCAAAGGACAAAGGGAAGTCACATGCGATCACTATTGGCAATGTTGAATATGACAACGATGTGGTGGAATGATTAAGTGTTTATGTAATGGGATTCCAAAATAATGTTGTATCATTGAGTATTGCAATATTTATTGTTATGGTATTCAAAGTGATTGAGATATTTTTTGGAAATAAGATGATATGCTCATAATAAATGGAAAATGAGAAAATGAAATGTTTAATAGTATTCATGAGCTCATGATTGATATAAGGACTAAGTGATATCATGGTTTGAGTATATAGAATTTTGGGGATTTTGGTATGTGGAAAGTGTTAACTTTAACTGCATTCATGTTTTCACTAAGGTATTCAAGAGAATACATGATTAAGGACTTTGAATGTTTGGAATGTGACCAACAAAACATATCTTATGATATATGGGGATCAACGATGGTATTAAATCTCTGGTAATCGTTTTCACTATGTTATGAGAGTGGACTGCAGTATTATGGATAAGCCTAAAGATTGAAATGGATTATGTTGGACATAAGTGAGTATTGTTTAAGGATAGAAGTTTTTTTTCTCTCGTTATTATTGATGGGATGTTATAGTAATGTAGTTTTAGAAAAAGGACAACCTGCAGGACGGGCGACAGCCCATCGCTTCGGACAAGGCTGTGGGAATCGAACCCACAACCGAAGTGCGACTGGCCTTTATCGCCTACCACTGGCCTACAGGAAGTCCCTGTTTAGTAGAAACTAGTTTTATCATATTAAGCAGTATGATATATGAAGTATAAGTCCATTTTAGGAACCATATGAGATTAATCTCGCTATAGATCGACTTATGTATATAATTTTTTCTAACCTTTTGTTTGAGACAGATGGAATGAACCATCATTCTATCACATGATCTGCTAACACTTCCCGAATAAAAATTCAACTTCATTTATTTAAGAGATGAAGTGGAAATTGTTCAAGGCATGAACAACAGTGATATTTTACTAAAATAAAGAAAGTATTTATTCTAATTCATATTTTCAACTTTAGGGAAATGATCTTGAAAACCAAAAATGTTGTCCTAGTGATCTTATACCTGATGAATCAGATGGTACCTTAGATCGTCACAAATTTATGGATTTGTGATTACTGGATTTTCCATAGCCATGTTCTCTACCACTCTCCATCAGAACATGATGGTTAGATTTCTCTTCCATATCCATATTTTCACCTATGTGGAAACCCAGTGATTAGTTTATTTGGGTAATCGTTACATTTCATACTTTAGTTTTTAAAGCCAAGTTTTGGTATTCCTTTTTACGATGTGGGTTTCTATTAAAGAAACTTTCGAATAGTAAACCATTTATAACCTCGACGAATTTCGAGGGAGAAATTCATTATAAGGGGGGTAGAATGTAACAGCCCGAGATTTTATGAAAAATATTCTTTTTTATTTCACTAATGTCTTGTGTTGTACGCTACACCAAAAGGAGCTTGCACAACACGCATCCTTGACTTGTCTTGCATTACACGCAATCGCGACCTTCCTCGATAGCATGTGTAGTACGCAATACCGAGTTTCACTAAACAACAATATGCTATTAAAATATTATTATAACTAGTCGTTATGAATAGTAATAACCACCTTTTAAAATTTTAGAAATTTTAGCTCTCAAAATGGACTTTATTTTTGGATTCGGAGTATCGAATTTAGCCTAAGGTGAAATTTTGGTACTTTTCGGATAACTTTCATATTCTGATGAATAATGAAAATTACTAAATTATAATTAAAAACAACTTTTTTAATCGAAATAATTAATAGTGATAAATTATTAATTTGAGTGGTTTTAAAGTATATTTAGAATATATTTTTACAATTTAATACAATGTTGGTCATTGGTTGTAATTTCACATTTAAACCAGACATAATCAAGTGTCAATCTTTTGATAGATATTGTTTCTTAAAAACACGCTCTTTGTTTTAACAGCGGGATTTAATTATAAAATTAATTAATGCAACTTCTATGTTATGAATTTGATAAAATAGACTTCATTTTTGAATTCGGAATATGAAATATATCTTAGGATGAAATTTTGGCATTGTTCTGAAAAACATCAATTTTTGATGAATAGTGAAACTACTAAGTGGTAGTTAAAAAAACTGAATTTTTCATAAAACTTAATTTTACCGCTTCTGTGAATGGAATTTCAAAAATCTGAGAGACACGGTTGATGTCAGTAAGTAAAATGTGGTTCAATGAGATGAAAATAATTTTTGGTGAATAGTAACTTTTAACTTTTATTTACCACGGTTAAAAGTAAATAGGGTAGTTAAGGGTAAGAATGATATTAATATTACCCTAACACATGTCCTAATTCTATTGGACAAGTGTATCTCGACCAAAAACAGCCTTAAGTGTAAAATATTATCATTTAGGCCCACTTGGATTAGATTAGGACATTTATTATTATTTAATTCAAAGAAGAGTTAAAAGAGTTAAAATCAAAGTTTATTTACTAAAACATTTTTAAATTAGGGTTGTACATAAGATAAATTCGATTGTAAATATTCATTAGAAATCTAAAAAGATTTCCTACATAATGGTATTTTATTTTTAATTTTTAGACAACAAATAATTTAATTATGACACAAAGATGATGCAGTAATTATCTTATTAATGAAATATTGACATAATTGATGTTATAAACATCAAAATAATTGTAATTTGAGACTTTTTATGAATTACACTAATTTTATAGGTTACTATGATATATTAGTGTTGATTTAATCAACTTGGTTCGAACATATAATTCTGTTATGACTTTCACAAAAATAATATATCAAATAGTGTCAAAATTGACACAAAATAGTTTTTAAATAAAATATTATATTATTAATTGTTATTTCATTCCTAAAAATCTAAGGTTTGGCCAAATGACTTAGATAAGGATATATATATTAATAATAAACAATTTGGGGTTCTTTTGGCATGTTATAGTAAGTTTATTAACCATATAGTGAAAGAAAACAAAAAGACACGGTAAAAGTTAAATTATTTAACTTAGAGTTAAATCTAATTGATAAGGTTAACATAATACCCTAAACTTGTCTAAATCCTATTGGTTGATAGGATTTCGACCCTTCCCCACTTTAGCTTCGAAATAAGACCCTTTGGAACCATTATAAACCGATTTTGACTTTAATATAAAATAATATTTTGAGATATTCCTAAGGTGCCCCTCTCCTCCCATATAAAAGGGCACCTCCTCCCCCTCCTCCTCACACCAAATTGAGCACTCAAGCTCGGCCAACCCCTGCCGAAATCCCTTCTCCACTTCCCTAGTATGATCCTATAGGTCCTGGTCTTCTTCAAAGACCAATCTTAGTTTCCTAAGTGGAGGATTCAAAGAGGCGTTCCAAAGAAGAGGTAATATCCATTACTGATCTTTTCAGTTTCTTTCTTCTTCAACTTCTTATTCTTTAGTTGTTTCATGATAAAATAATAACATCAGTATTTCTTATATACTGATATGTTATTATAAAACAACTCTAATTAACCTTCTATCCATCCTACGGAAAAACGAAATCACCGCGCGTGCGTACGTACGGAATACCGTCTCCACGCCGTGGTGTAATCTATTTTCCGCCACCATTTTAATTGGATGGGTATAAAGGTGTAATGAGTAACTATATATGATTATTATAAAGTGATATTGATACTGAAATAGTATACATACACTTCAACACAATTCCACGACCATGTGAACGATATCATCGCTCGTGCGTACGTACGGACTACCGTCTCCACGACGCGATGAGATTCATTCTCAATGATTAACCATTCATGAATGATTATAAAGTATATATAATAAGTACTAATGAAATATATGACCTAATAATGATACTGGAATTATTTATATTTATATGTATGTCATCTACTTAATTCCATTCAATTCAATAAGGAAACGAAAACAGCGTTCATGCGTACGTACGGACTACCGTCTCCATGAACGGTGTATTTCTTTCCATTTACTGATTTATTATATATGTGTATTATGAATATATATATATAAATCATGTTTTATATTCTGTAATTAAGTAATCATGATCTAAGTAATCATATTAATAATTACAAGTTAAAAACACGAACGACAAATGAGACGATTTTACCCAAAACGCTACTTTAACATGAATTTACAAAAGAACGGGTAATATAAAGTCATAAGTGGAACATATATGATATCATAACAATTAGTATGATTCTTGAATAATTCAATGACATTATGTAAATCATTATACAGGAGGTTCAGACACCTACAAAGCAAATTGGACCTAAGGTAAGGGAAATATCACAATCTCATTTTTATCCGAGATTGTTTATACTTTGGTATTTACTGGGGTGTATTTATCATCCACATCCATGTTTACTCAATATGTAATATTGTTTCCATCCACCTACAATTTTTTAAATCCAATTTTAGCCTTCGGTGAGTTTTTAGTAAAAGATATGAAAGGAATCTTTTGTCGTTTTTCGTACGAGGTACTTTTTGACTTTTCCGACAAAAGTACGAAGAATGTTTTTTTTTAACTTATAAGGCATGAATGGATTTTTAAAACATTATTTCCAAGAAGCTTCCTTTACAAGTTTTCAAGTTTATTTTTAATCAACTTCTTTTAGTTTATAATTTTATGACATTTTAAGAAAGGAAAAGTGTTTTTTGCAGTAGAAAGGATATTTTCCTCAAGAATGGAGTTCAAATGTTTTATCAAAATTATTTTCCATCTAAGATAATATAGTGTTCTGTTTTTTATCCCTATTATTACATTGATTTGATTATGTTGTGAGGGAATCATTTTTATGAAGTCATTTACCTTATATGGTTTGTTTTATGATGTCATGATGTTTCAAGAATCCCATTTTTGTTACATGTGTTATGCGATGATGTATGATTTATGATTATGTGGGACACATAAGAAAGGATTCATTATAAGATGGGTGGGAGCTATATATCCCTCAAATGCATTGGGTAAAGATTTTATATCTCATGAGATAGACATGGCTGGAACGGAAGGTTATTTCGGTTCAATGATACAGGACTGAAACGAGGAGTGAACTCGGTTCAGAAAGGGACTTTGTCCACTAAGATAGTCTTGGCAATGAGTCATGACTAACAAGAAATGATTTTCCATGATTATGTGTGCATGCCACAAAGTTTCAAGTTTCATGTTATGATTATGGGGATCTCATTTTCACTTCTATGATTTATTCCATGTTAAGATATTATGATCTCTTTTGCAGGTTATGATTTTCAAAAAGATATGATATGATTTGTATTTCTTTTATTTGCCCTTGCTGAGCATTTGAGCTCACCCTTTTATGTTTTCTTTTCCCCAGGATATAAAGAAAGGTTTTAGGTAAAAAAAGGGAAGATATTTATGGGAGATATTGAAGATATTTCACCACGATTAGAAGATTACGTTCCGAGTTTCCAAAGACACTAAACTATTGCGATCCTTGTGTGTGTATTTTTGTTATGTACTAAGTATTCTGCAAAAGTAATGTAATGTCAATGTACGTCAGGCTTCGGGTCTCTACAAATTGTGATACCCTTCTAGAGCTTAATAATCTCTTGGATATATACACCCCTTGGCGTAGCTAGGGATAACTCATCTAGGAAATGATTCTAAAACTATGAACCTACAATAGTCTCCTCATTGTAAGATTGGGTCATTAACCCCCATCGTCATCCTACTAAGCCAGGGAGAAGGCTCACCTCCAGGACCACCATATAATCTACTAATTTTCTGAGCAGATAGAAAACTTGGGTCACCACCTCATTCCAATCCTCATCTACCTATGGTTTAGAATCACCATGAAACCTCATGGGTCTCTGTCAAAAAAATCATGAAGTGCAATCAGCAAGAACACCTCATATTATGGTACTATAGGTACCATCAGCTACTCTATAAGTGGTGGTATATCTGGTGCATCACCTGTAGTTTGAACCATTGGAACCAATCCCTGTATCAATGCATCATTGCTGATGGGATCATCCATATGATCTTGAGGCCAAATCCTAGCTGGAATACGGGTTGATAAATCCTAAAAGTAAACTATATGTACCAATTTGAATGAGTATATCCATGGAGATAACTCAATAAGGACACAAAAACCACAACCCATTCATATATCATAAATTTACCATTTTTTCATGAAACTTTTTTTTATCACACATTGAATTGAAAATCAGGTGATTAGAGTCTTGGTTTATGGATATGATGGACAGTGTACGAACATTGGAGTCCCTAGCCTAAGAGACGAACACGAAATAATTTACACTATTTCCCCAAACCAATCTCACTGACTCCGGTCCTAAGGTATAGCTGACTAATCTGATACTACTCTATCATGACACTTCCCATTGGGGCACATGTTGTGACTCCTAATGACCACCTTCAACAGGCCAAGGGCTACTGACTAATGTCGAGTAAGAATATCACAAACATGGGAGTCCTTATCCTAAGTAGTTTTTCACACACACAAACACACATGCACACACATCTACAAGCCCATACAATGATGAAATTTAAAGAAAACTTGGCAAAAATGCATGCATACATCTAAATTCCATAACTAGAGTATGGCAGATATAAAGGATAGTTAACAGGGCCAAATACATCCCCACTACAAAGAGTCCAAAAACAAGTCTAGCATGAAATTTATATTGGGGACTGTTGTTAAGATACTGTAGGAATGGACCTTGGTCTGTCCAATATCAATATGTATCATATGGTCCTGGTATGTCTCAGACTATGTAAAAAGGTCGATCATATACATAGGACACAACATATGTGGGTAAATCCCATGAAGAGTTGAGTATAACAATTCCCAGTAGGACACCCTAAAACCAAAAAGCATAAAATAAAATATTAAAGTCATATCTATGTTGGTATATGTCTACAAGACATATAATAATAATTTCCATATAAACATATCAAACACACATAGTATAAAGGTAATTCACAACTATAATTTCGTCTTAGGATACCACCATGAAGGTTACACAAATCACTCATCCGGGACAACACACTCCTATGTCTGGTAACACTGATGACATCCATTTGAGTGTTAATTCATTTCACATCTCACCATTACAAGAACAAGTTAGATGTATGAAGGGATATGATACATAGATGAGGATCATACCCAAGGCCATGGGGTATACTAACAACTCAATCTAGATTAACCTGATAAGTAGATTATTAACATCATCAAAGTGTTAGTAAAAAAAAACTAATAACTCCACCTAGGGTTGGAATATGAATAGTGGATCGCATTATGTGCCTCATTTTAGGATTCTAGAAACTCTATCCATAAAATCATGCTAAAGGGATCACTATCCTATACAAAGGATGTGATTCCATAGTAACCCTTATAGAAAGGATATGGGGAACAAACCCTATAAAGACTTTTCCATGATATAGAGGACAAGGGATCCATTAAAATATTTTAGGAGTACATGACGTGCAGTAGGGTAATAAAACATGTCCCTTAGACCCTGGATCATGCCCATGTAAATGGATCATGTTCGTGTCCATGTAAAAGTACACAACAAGTTTCTACTACTGTAATTCATCATGTATACACGTACATGGGTATGCCCCTGAAAAAATGGCCAATCTATGTTCGTGTAAGAGTACATGTCATTCCCATGCCCATGTAATCCGGCCTGTGTCCATGTACAATCTATTGTACATGTCAATCCAATGGGGAGAGGTCACACCTTGTGTGATAGGGTCATATTCCATGTGATCCTTAAAGTTCACTCAAAACCCTAGACACTACTATGAGGGTCCCACATATCATGTAATCCATGATTACATGTTGTTTAGATCAGTACTTTCTAGAATCATAGATCTTATTCAAGCATATTCATCTTCTCTTCTAGCCCTTGATCCAGTAACCACCTCATTCGAAAATTGATGGTCAAGTCCTGAAAAGTCATGTCATCCCTAATAAATAAGTTCCAACCCTTCAATTCATTCATAAAATTCCTTTGAGTAGTGTTATTTGTTGCGTATTGATGAACACAACAACTGGGTAACTACATCATTTGATCTGCTACCACCTTCAGCATCGTTCCACCGTCATTTCATGTTGATCCGAGATCTATAATATCGGATTATTATTCTAAGAAATAGGTGTGAAACTATTGATCCATCCCAAGATTTTAAACCAGGGGCCAAATGAATAATACACGCGATGAATGAATAATTCGGTAAGAAAATAACACGAAAATCCAAGAGTAATAAACCTCAATTGATTTTCATGTAAACCTTGATTCATTTCCATTAGAACAATGAATTATGATATAATAATTAAATAAAAAAACTCTCAAATACCAATAAAACTAACCCCTCCCACAATACATGTGATCTATAGATCAATCTGCTGGTTGATTAATATGTGTTTTAAAAATAAACCAAAACTGGTAAAGGAAACCAAAGCAAACCAACATCCTACGTTAAGATGGATCAGTTGCTGATGAATTATGATCCTGCATCATTTTCATTTTCGAGATCTCAAATATTGTTTCAGGTCAGTCATTGATCTATGATCTGATTGCCTTCTGTCTAAGAGAAATCCTCAAAACTCTCTCCAACAGCTCTAGGGTTATACAACTAACCCTTTAATTTCATCAAAATAGTCTATTTAAAGATAAAATTTTTACAACATCAATGAAATAAAAAAATTAATTTAATCAGTTATTTGATTAATTTTTCACTCGCGATGAATTTTATTCAAATGCCACACGTTGAAAAAGTTTATGTCACGCCTAGGAAAAAACTCGCATTTTGTACTCAATTGTGCCGCCAAATTTCTCAGTAACACAAAAAGGATAACATGATTTTACATCTTTATTTTAATACTACATTAATAGTAAATTACATGATTTACTAACCTAAATAAAACATAGTAAACATGTTACAAGCTCAAGATTCACATACTATAAATTACACAGTTTCTATATAGGCATTTTCATCTTTAAAAATGTTTCTTGTAATAAAGTATACATGCATTAACATGAGAGTCATAGTAATTTCAGTACTAAAAATTTTTCATCGGTTGTAAGAATAATATGTTAGATCATTTAAATACGTTCAAGTCTCAATAAGTTACCATAAGGAATACTTATAATATTCTAAAACTTTTCAAATTATTATCAAAATCTAGCCTTATGAAATTTTCAACATATGCTCATGATAAATTACAAAGTTAAATAAATTCAATGAATATTAACACAAATGGAAACTAGGACACTCATAAGAATTTTTCTCAAAAATATTCATCTTAGTATATTCATATAAAATGTACTCAAGGTAACATGATTTATAACGGTTTTCAAAATTCAATTACCATTCACAAAAAAAATAGTAATAAAATTTTAGTAACACAATTCAATTAGGAAAAAATGTTATCATGTTATGCATCTTAATAATAGAATCATATTTAATTCATATAGAATCATGTTATAATAGTAATAGAAACAACACATTCATGTATCAACAACGTTTCAAGATAACAGATCAGGAAAGTAAAATACAAATATACTCTTTCCTTTTAGGTTCTATGTTAAATTTAAAAAACAAAAATAGTTCATTAGAAACTATATAATAGACACATTAATATAAATATGTTCAAAATTTCAACATTTATATAGTAAATTCAATTAACTTCCCAAAACAACCTCATTTAGTCACAATTTCTATCAATCATGAAGTATATATCTCTCCATGGACTATAACCACTAGGAAGATCTACCTCACATGGATGTAAGGCTCTAAATCCTTGCCTTAGATCATGGGGAGATAAGGATAAATGAGAGCGAAAATTGGAAACATAATAATATCTTATTTACACATTTCCTTTAAAATTTTCATCATTAAGGTATTTACAATTTTAGTGTGATGTGATTCCAAAATTATATTCCAGAAGCAACAACATATTCATAGTAGATATCCCAATTCAAAATCAAAAACATTTGATTCATAATATGGGATAAGAAAAACCATGATATAAGTAATAAACATGTTATATATATCCTTCCCCATTAATTTATTTATTCAAAATTAATTATAATCATTAATAAAACTCTTACCATCCACCAAAAAGGAATGAAATTCATGGTAATATCACAGTTAGATAGAAAAGAAAGATAAAACTTGGATATCATACATGGTATTTATTTTCTTTTGAATTAAATACCCAAAAAGGATAGAGGAGGGGGAAAGATAATTACAGCCCTGGGAAATACATGAGAAGCCTCTGATCACATACATATTGATTTTAAAAACTCCATAGGAGGCTTTGAGATCATCTAGACTCGAGAGAGAAAGGGAGGAACTCAAACAAGAGAGAAACTCGTTTTTAATATTCAAATATATTACTCCTTGGATACTCCTTTATTTTCTATATTTCATTCCACATTTAATTTATATTTAACTCCAAATTTTATTATGATACATTTAAAAAAATTAAAGTGTAAGATATAATTTAAATGTTTAAAAAAAACAAAACAATGCTTTTGTGACTTTAAATCATTGATAACACATTTTTCTAGTCGAAGAAGAATAAAAATAAAATATTTGTTTAAAACTGATACCCATATGTAGTTCATATACACATTGTAATGGTTAATGTATTTTACCCTTACATAAATTTCTATCCTTACATAACAATGATAAATAAGGTTTGACATTTATTCATGCCTTGTTTTACCCTTATGTAGCCTTAAAAAATATGAGGTTACCTTTAGCAATCCTTGAGTCACTCTTATGTGAGTTGAGGAATCTTATATTAACTTTATGTAGTGGATGAGATACCCATACACCACATTTAGAAAACACACATTACCCTTATGCAAGATGAAGACATCCTTTTCACAATTTATAGGATATCCAGTTTATACTTACATAACCAATAGAAAATACCACTTACCTGTAAGTATCTTATATAAAATAGTTTTTACCCTTCTTCAATACGAGAAAATAAGTCCATACCCTTATTTATGGATAAAAACCCATGGAATACCCTTACATAAGAAGTATAAACTTTTCTTAACCTTTATGAAAATAATCGAAAATAAGATTTAACTTTTTCATGAAAAATTACTTTTGTTAGGTTAAAAGTAACATTAAAAATATTTTATTCCAATTTATATGAAATTTTAAATATCTAAGAAAATGCTTAACTCTCACTTTGAAAACTCCAAAATAAAATTTTAAAGCATTAGAAAGACTTAAAAACATCGAAATTAATTTTTTATTAAACTTTTATCACTTTAAATTACTTCTATAATTTGTAAACCGATTTTAAAACAAATAAAAAACTATTAAAAAATCAAAAATAACAACCAAATTTATGAAATTTCTCAGGAACCATTGGACATCCCATAACAACAAAGGAAGGGATCAATAAAATATAGACCCTTACACTAGATAC
Source organism: Viscum album (assembly GCA_963277665.1). Taxonomy (NCBI): domain Eukaryota; kingdom Viridiplantae; phylum Streptophyta; class Magnoliopsida; order Santalales; family Viscaceae; genus Viscum; species Viscum album. The sequence continues at coordinate 1,096,183,598 of OY728145.1, read as the reverse complement.
CTCTCATAAAATTATCATCCATGAGAAATAAAAAACTATGAGGGAGACGGAAATAATCGGGAGATAATCTAAGCACCCCATAACATAACTCCCAAGAATCATGCTATATTTAGAACACTAAAAACACTAGAGGAACAAAGTGTATATCTAAAAAAGACCTTTAAACAAAATTCTGGGGGATGTGCCTCTAAAATGGTGGGAATTATATTAATAAAACATTACATTGTAAGGATAACCAATCCTAAATATAAAATGATCTCAATATATATTATCCAAAAAAATAAGATTTTGACAACTTGGAATATTTTAAACTCATCTATGACTATCATTCCAAAGCTAGGTCACACAATAACATAAAATACAAGGCATACATCCATAACAAACCAAATAAGCATTATAGATTAAACAATCATAGTAAAGTCATTATAGTTAACTCAATTCATCATTTACAACTTGAATTGCGAATTTCAAGTTTGAATCCAAATAATAGGTTTTTTATCAAGTTCATACCTCTCAAACCCATAATTCCTTTAAATATATTTTATTATCATGAAGAATCATAAAAGTCTTCTAATAGAAATCAATTTTCAATTTGAGAATTTTTTTCCCAAAACTTTGAAAAGGATTTTTTTTAACAATTATAGGACATTCATTTCAAAAAACAACATTAAATGTTTTTTTATCAAAAATCCATGCTTCTCATTATAAATCATCCCAATTAATATTATAAAACAATTAGTTTATTTGCATTTAATTAATATTCACATTTAAATTTTCATTTCCACATAAGGGATTTTCCCCAATATCTACAAATAAAATTTCAAAAATCCATTGTGAATGGGTTTCATCACAGACACCATGACATTTTAAATAATTTATAATGAGTATCAAATTTTAAATATGGAGAGAAATATATATAATAAATTAATTGTGAACAATCCACTTTATTATGATTTAAAACTTTTCCCTTTTTGAATATGAAACTAATTTATCACGATCACACTCATGAAAAAACTACAATGGATATAGTGCCCTAATTTCCATTTACCATTTACCATGGATGCATGCCATTATATACCAGAGATTAATATCAAAGTCAAATAACATTATCCATTCTTCACATGCATGATTTCAAAATTAACATAGCTACCAAAAGAATTCAATTCAAAGAAAACCATCCACCACTTAATGATATTATCCTCTTTGGGTGAAACTGAATCACCCATATGGATTTAAAATGTATCATAATATAATGCGTCATGAAATGTGATATTTCCACTATATGGGGATGTAATCACAATATGATACAACTATATTCATAATCAAACAATCACCACTACCTTTAGTATAATAAACATGGGAAATCCCACCTTCAAAGAATCCAATCTGTCACGGTTTTATCCTTAACACCACTACACGTAAAAAAGCATTTAGAATCTTATGCTGACATCATCATTATAATTTAAACCATTTCCCATCATCATATCCTCAAACATCTATTCCCATATCATCACTATAAATTGTACCCCATTCTACGATCAAAGCCTCAGGCATCCCCTCCCATATCTCATCAATCAACTACCATCCCTGGATCACATCACATCATGTAGAAAGTATCAAATCTAGATAAAACACAAAAGAAATATAACAATTAACAAATTCAAATGTAATCTATGTCACAACCACTGCCATAAAAGTTACCCCTCCCAATTTGTAAATGAGAGAAGGAGGACAATGACATCCCTAGTCCAACCTGAAGTGGGCCTCAGGTTGGTGACTTGACTTGAGGGTGTAGTGAACTTAAAAATAAGAGGTATTCCTCTCTATGATAACATGTATAGAAGAAAAATATGACAATAAACTCATGGTCATAGATATAAAAAAATTATGTAGCTACATGTAATTTCATAAAAAAACAGGAAAATGAAAAGTGGAACTACATGTACCAAAAGATAAATACATGAGTGACCAAAAAGCCCCAACAGCTACCAAAAAACCAAAAGCAAGTAGTAACCGACCTGATATCTTGCCTACTCTTACTGACCTAAAATAGATTATATATACATAGGGTGTTCATAATAGGTGTAATAAATATGATCCTATTCAAATCCTCACATAAAAAGATGATGAAAAGATACTAATGTCCTGTGAACAATAAGTGAAGCTAACTCATCACATAAATAGGTATATTATGTTCACATCCTCACTATGGCTATCTCTCACCAAGTATCACATAAAATATGTCATATAATATAATAATTATAAGTCTAAAACACCACCACTTCCTCACTATATTGATACTATATCCTAAAATTTAAAATCCTAAGCCATCACCCTTCAAATAATCCACCATGCAAACACCTTAGTATGGAAGCACAATATGCACCATGTCCATCATGTCATCACATCATCTCAACCATTTATTCACTAGGTAGATTACAATATCCATCATAACCTACATGAAATGTATCATAAATTAGAAATTATACTTCAATACATCACAACCAATACACCAAGTAAGGAACATCAGTTTATCACAGCCTATACATGAAAAACCTATAACAGTCCTTTTGATACTAAATCTATAGAAACATGTGTGTATGAAATAACCACAAGACATCACAACCCGATACACATTTATATGGGAAAACTAACCATCATGCATATGAGCACATGAACTAGAAATATAATATAGTGCACACCAAGGGGGTCAGTCTTCCATCCTCCCACTGGAATGTTGAGGAAAATGCCTTCTCAAAGTCCATTATGTGTTAGTTTACCTACCCAAATGGATGGGGTAGTGTAAGAAATGATAAAATATGTAGGATATAATATATCTGACAACCACACAATGGGAATAATTTATTCCTAGTATCAACATTAGTAATCGTCACTTGAAAATCTAGTTTCCCATACTAGAGACTATATATCATATTAGAACATAACCATTTAATTAAGCTGCATTAAATTTCATCTTTTATTTTAATATTAAACCATTAGTTAATTAGTTAATTAGCTTTTAATTTACTATTATGAAATTTCTAAATTACATTCAATAACCAAAAGTGTGAAGTCCATACCCTCTAGGAATAAGCCATCCAAATACAAGGTTTATCAAGATTATCATATATATAATTTCAACAAGCCATAACTCCATGGGTTATTTAATTTATTAATTATTAACCATCCATAATTATAGTTACTCATGGGAAGAATCCTAATCTATAAACTAAAATATTGATATAAAATCACAACGAGCCTCCTCAAGCAGTGGGAAATGTACTACTCAAAATCAATAAAAAAACCCATCTAGACTTTTAATAAATTCATTAACAACATGCATCAAACTTTAATAACATTAATGGGTAAGATTGGCTCCAACTAATTCCATCATCTTTGGTTCCATCCCCGAGACAACCATACATCTCATCGTCACTAGCATCAACTCTAACCAAAATTTCTGCCCTCCCCTCCAACATATCATCAGTCATCCCATGGGTTCATAACACCACAACGATCACATATAGTTCACATCAGATAAGGAATCAAGACAAATATAATCAACAAGGGAAATTGACCCTAAAAAATCTTTTAGACTTTTAAAGAAAATGAATCTCAGGATCCCAACACAAGGCATATTATCATTCATAGAAAATGGGATATCTCTACACCAAAAAATTTATTTCTACAAGAAATTACTAGTTCTCATTCAATCTTCAATTAACTTATTCATTAACAGAAGTTCCAACTATGACGACCCCATGTTTTATCATTTTAAATTTCCATCTTATAATTATGTCATATAAAATCAAATTAGGAAACACAATTCCACAATATTCTAAAATGAACAAATAAATACTATGTGACCTTTATATCAAAGTAATTAAGCATAATTGTTCCACTTTTGTGTTTTGAATATCGAAAATTGGACATACATGGTTGCAATCAGTAAGATATTTGGAGTCTGATAGGACAAACATAATTTTTTTTGTGAATAGTAACTTACCCTTATGAATAATAATTTTACCCTTATAAATAGTAATATGACCCTTATGAATAGTAAATTGCCCAAGTAAATAGTAATCATACCAATGATAGAATAAATAAAATTTATCTATCTTCTAAATGACAATATTATATAATTATATCATCGTATATGTATGTAAATATTTTAAAAATTATTAATTAAGTGTTGGTATTTTTATAAGTCAGACATATTTTACGATTAATTTAAAAGAAAATTTATTTTCAAAAATTTTATTCATAAATTAATATTTTTATGTCTTATGATTTTATATTATTTTTATGTGACCTTAAGTAATATTTCAACGTGTTATAAAATGAGTTATAATTTAAAATTTGTATTTTCTAAGTAAATGAAGATTTTAATTAAACATTTAATTACTTATATTTATAAAACTATTTTCATAAAATGGAGTTCATTGTTGAATTATACAATTGAAAAATGGTAAGGGGGGTTTTTTCATCTTTATGAAATACTTGAATTTTTTGTGAATAATAAAATATGATAATTAAAAATAAATGCTTAAAACTTAATTGTTTTAGTCATTATAGAGTCATTGACGATATAAGTGTCCGTCAGTTAAAACTCACATACACTAATTTCTGAATTTATTCACAATAATCATCAATATTTATTTTCTTTATCAAAATAATGAACTACTTATTAAAATATTAAGAAAACACCCCTCTCCTCCACTATAAATACCACTCCTCACACCTTCTTCTCCTCACACCTATCAAGCTCTGATTCATTCCTATATTTTACCCAATAAAAATTCCTAGTCCCTCCCCCATATCCAAATTCTCTTGGCCTCATCAAAATACCGATCCTAGGTGCCTTGAGGGGCATCTCAAGAGGATAATTTAAGAGGTAAATCCTCTCTCTTTTCTCTTAATTTATTTTCAATTTAAATTTATTTTCTTAATCTATCCTAACCTCCCTTCATCAAAATAGAATAATAACTCTAGTTTCATACATATTTTAGAATTATATCATGTTAATGGAAGATCCAAAATTAAATTCCTCCAACTCTCTCACTCATCTTAAAAATGAAATCATCGCCCGTGAAGTGTCAATTTACTAACATCATGGGTGATGAATATTTAATTTCTATAAATGAATTATAGTCTATTATTAAAACCATTAAATGGTTAAAAACACATTTTAAAGTGTATTATTAAACCCCTTTTATGTTCTAGAACTAACTTATACACAAAATACTACATGAAAAAAAACAAGTTCGTTGTGATAAAAAACATCCAAAATTAACCTTAAACAATCATTATTAATTTTATCTAATGAATCATCCTCTTGGTATATAAAAAATCCTTAATAATATCATTTAAAATTCTTCAATATCATAAAATATGTATAATAACAATTCCTCATGCATATACACTTCTTACACGAACATTCATTCATGTATACAAGTGAACCAATCATGAAAACTAAGAAAATGAACAGTGACAAACAATGAATTTAGACTCTATAACTCAACCAAAGGACTATAAAGGAATATAATAAAACCATAATGAATAATATTAATGTATAAAATATTATGTTTTTTTTAATTAATGAATCTAATTTGATTATGTGGTATATTAACATGAAGAAATCTTTCAGACAAAATGTAAGGGGATTTCTCAAAACCACCTCTCTTTCTTTGGGTTTTCCCTCTTTCACCACATTTTCAGTATGGTAATTCCTTATAAACAATTACTTCATAATTATATTATATTTTATGGGATATACATGTTTTCTATTGGAGTTTAGGAAAAACATAATGTTTTCAAAAATAACTCTTCTTTCAAAACACACCTTTTACTTTTAACTCAATGTTGAAGATTCTTATATAAAGTATCTTATTCCCCTTTCATTAGGGACCACAATGTTTATGAATGTATTCATATGTGATGAAACCAATTCCTTTACTTCGTTTATTTATGTTCATGATTGATATATGTTCTATATGGAGTGCATGATAATATAAATTTTATGATCTCACCTCTGTGCTCGGAATTATATAGCGGAATGAAAATGTGATGATGTAACATGTGCACCTAGAATTATAGAGCGTTCTAATTAACTGGTTAATGTGAATATACTTATGAGTAAAGTAAAATATGTTTCAGAATGATTCTATCTTTCTTCACAACTATGTGTGTTAGTTAAACACCAATACGTGATGTTTTATTTTTATGCATTTCCACAATCTATGTCTTCTCTCAATGCTTCCTCTCTTGATTATAATCTTATGCCTATGTTATAATGATAATGATTATTCTCACCCCATGATATATTGTTTCATGTACTTATATATCCTCTTATTAGGATTTTATCTCACCCTTTTTATTTATGTACTTATGTGACTACTTGTACTAAGGAGAATTCATGGGCCAATAAGAAGCTAGAGAAGATAGAATTAAATAAATGTTTATGTTTTATTTTGTAAATATTATTTATCGTCTTAGTTTTTTCACAAAACCACAACTTTGGGTCCTTGATGTGTAATTATTTTTTTATCTTTAAAATGATGTAATAGTAATTTATGAAAAATCAGATTCACTATACTTATAATTTGAAGACGGTTTAGTAAATTTTGGAATTATGATTACAGAACCTTATTGAAAACCATTAGTATGAGACTAAGTATATGTAAGCAGACAAGAATATTTTCTAAACCTAGGGATCCCTCAATATATGCCTTTAAAATTAATTGCATAAATTAATAAATTATTTATTCATGAATTTTTTACTTATTTTTAGTTCTAAAATTTTCTATTTTAGAAAATGGTGGGAACCATGAGAAACCAGGCCAACAACCCATGTGAGGGAAAGAACAGTGATTGCCTGAATGAAATCCCCAATGATTTGGGAGGTGGTGTTCAAAATTTCTTGGTGATGCTTACTCAAATTTCTTAGGTTATGAACAATGACCTAAATAATGTGTAACATCCTCCTTTACTAAAGAGGTAGTAGCTGGCTATCGAGTGTTTTATGCAAAAATGTCCACCAATGTTTTGTGGATCTTCTAATCCAGTAGTTGTTGAATAGTGGGTAAAATCTATGGAGAATGTAATTTTTTTAATTCACTATTATGAGATTAAGATGGTGAATATTTCTCTTTATCATCTAGACGAAGAGGTCGATCAATGGTGGGATTTTATTAAGAACACCATGTCAAGGGATGAAATTGAAGGGATGGAGTGGGAAGACTTTAATGTAATGTTTTATAATAAGTATTTCCCTGAAAATATTCTAACTAATATGGATAAATAATTCATATAGTTGAAGAAAAATTAAGTATAATCTATTACATCCTACTATGAAACATTCATAAGTCATGCAATGTATTCTTTGAGTTTTGTAATCAATAATGATAGGAAAATTGATTGATTCATTAGTGGTTTAAAACAACACCTTTGAAAAGATATTAAAATTTTAGACTTTTGGTGTTATGAAGAAGTTTGTTGATTCACTCTCAAAGTGGATATGGTTTTGGGATAATATTCCCAGGTCTATGGTGATAAGAAATGAAAGATAGAGTTTCAAGGTAGAGGATCTATTGAAATAGGTGGAAAGAAAATTGAACAACCCACATATCAAAAATGTGGGAAGTAGAATCATGGGAACTGGATCAAAGGTATAAGTAAATGATTCAAATGTGTGAGAGAAGGCCACCAAGCTCATTAATTTCAAAAATACATGAAAAGTCTAGATAATGTGGTGAAGGAATGGATAGAACCACCCACGGTCCAATGCTACAATGGTATGGATCAAGGTAAATATTCAAGCCAATTCACCAAACATTGTGTTCTTGAGGGTATTTATATTCATCAACCAAAAAATACCAAGGATCAGAGGAATTATTTTTCCATCACTACTATGTATGTGGATCAAGAAAATGACATCTTATAGGGTACACTTCATATTAACTTATTAATGGAAAAATTATTAATTGATTCTTGTTCTCCACATTCCTTAATATCTCCCAAGATTGATAGAACTATTGTTTTTATTCCCCAAAACCTTGAAGTAGGGATATCCATAAAAACATCTGGGGATGAAATCATTTCAACCCAAGTGTTTGACTCTTCATATATTTGTGTATGTGGGAAGATTCTTCCTGCAAATATTGTGTTACTTCCTATTGTGGAATTAGATGGTTTGATGGGGATGGACTATCTCTCCATATATATATCACATATAAATTGTCAGGAAAAAATATCATTTCATGTTCTGAACCATCCCATTCTCCTATAAAAATTCAAGGAATATCATAAATCTTTATTGAAACATCCTTCGACGGTGTGGGTGTTGATTCCATATAAAAAGTCATACCTCTCTCAAATTGTTGAGTTATCGGAAGTTTTCCACCTTGGGAAATTTCCCATCATGAGTGAATAGAGTGATGTATTTCCTGAATAGTTACCTGAACTACCCCTAGACCGTGAGGAGCAGTTCCCAAAATAACTCATACCCAGAGATACTTCTATATCAATGTTTCCCTATAGGATGGCTCCTATTAAACTCAATGAGTTAAATAAGTAGATTACATATCATTTACACAAAGGGTTTATACACCCAAGTTCATTACTTTGGGGTGTGATGGTGCTCTTTTTCAAGAAGAATGACGAATCATTGTGGTTGTGTATTGATTATCAGAAACTACACAAGATCACTATAATGAACAAGAAACCTCTTATGGGGATTGACGACTTATTTGATCATTTGATAGAATATTGGTACTTCTCAAAGGTGGATATCTATTTCGGATATCATTAGAAAAAAAAGAAAAAGGAAGATATTCATAAGACTACTTTCTGTACAAGGTATGGGCATTATGAGTTTTGGGTGATTCCCTTCGAACTTACTAACACCCCTAAAATATTCGTGGATTTAAGGAATATATTATTTAGAAATTATCTTAAAAAATGTTTGGAAGTGTTTATTGATGATATTAGCATCTAATCCTAGATAAAGGAGGAACATGAATAATATCTAATACTTTTTTAGCAACACTGAGTAAGGATAAGTTGTATGATAAGTTCATAAAGTGTGAATTTTGGATGCAGGAAGTCACATTCATGGGATATGTGATCACAAGTGAAGGAATTTATATTGACCCTTTAAAAAAGGCAATTTAGGAATGTCCTATACCGTCTAGCGAAATAGAAAAGTATAGTTTTTATGGCTTAGCAGGTTACTATTGACATTTCTAAGATAAATTTCTCATTAATTTCAATCCTAATAACTAATTCAAAAAGGAAAGTGGAAAACTATTTCTGGAAGAAGGAATGTGAGGAAAGGTTCAAGGATCTAAAGTGAAGGCTGATCACTGCACCTATACTCAGATTATCGAAAAGTGGATAATGTTTTTTGATATAATGTTATGATTCCAGAAAGTAGTGGGTTGTGTAATCATGAAAAATGATAATGTAATAGGCTACATCTCATTAAAGTTGAATATATATGAGTAGAACTAGCCTATGTATGATCTAGAGCTAGCATTTGTGATTTTTTATTTGAAAATCTAGTGGTATTACCTCTATGGTGAAAAGTATGATATATATACCGATCCAAAGAGCCTAATGTATATATTCACACAAAAGAAGCTCAACATGTATCAAAGGTGGTGGTTAAAGATAATCAATGACTATGATTTCTCTATTCACTATCATCCCGGCAAGGCGAACAAGGTAGTTGATGCTCTAAGCATATAAAACCCCAATACTCTATCAATGTTGCATATTGAGAAAGACTCTATCTTCTTTTATGTGAAAAGAATGGATTTGGAAATAATAATGGAAGGGAATATATCCTACCATTCCCAAATTATTTCCCATCCATATATCTAATAGAAGATTAAGAAGGCCCAAAGGGAAGATCATGATATGCAATAGAGGGTGGTCACAGTAATGGAAGGGAAACTGAAAGAGTTCCATATCAATGATGATAGTTTAATTCGGTTAGAAACAAGGCTATGCATGCCTTAATCACCCTGGAAAAGTAAGCATATAGTTGAAAATTCACATATCTCCAATTTCTTTATTCATCTTTGTAGATTCAAGATGTATCGTGATCTTCGAGCACACTTTTGGTGTGATAACATGGATAAGGATATTGCATAAAATATCTCAAGCTTCTTGATATGTCAAAAAGTTAATGAAAAGTGACAAAGGTCCAAAGGGATGATGAAACCATTGCCTATACCCATATGGAAAATGGATAATGTCACCATAGACTTTGTCATAGGTCTCCCAAAGTCATCCAAGGGAAATAAGTTTATATGGGTTGTAATGGACTGACTCACCAAGACTGCATAGTTTATCTCTATTCAGGAAGAACTCTCACTTTAACAACATACATAGATATATGAGAATGAATTGGTGATACTATATGGGGTTCCACTCTTGGATGTATTTGATCATGATCTATGGTTCACAAGTAAATTCTAGAAGAATATTCAACAAGATTGGAGCACTGAAATGAATTTCAGCACGGCCTATCACCCTCAAAATGATGTCCAATCTAATAGAACTATTCATACTCTCTAAGATATGCTAAGAGACTCCTATGTAATTCCCTAACACCAGTTACCCAGAGTCGGGGCATTATTGCGTAACATTGGCATGGTCACAAAAGACCAAGTCTCGAAAGACCGATTAGTTTAGTAGCCTTGGAAACACTAGATACATTCATAAATGTTACATTACATCATAAAGTGAAAAACTATAATAACAAAGTCTCCATAGTCTACACTCATATCCTCTTCTGACTATCCCTGCAGGTCATTCATAAAATACTTCTTCACATCCTAGAAAATATTAAAACATTGAAAAGGGTTGAGCTCAGATGATCAGTAAGGATAACAATATAGCGGAAGCTTTCATAAATAAATATAAACATTTAAGAAAAATGTATAACTAAAACAAAAGCCTTTTAAACTAGAACTTCAACATAATATGGCAAAAGTAAAATGAGAAAATTCCATTTAATTATTCACATGGATATTCTACTGGTCGAACAATCACATGCAATATCAATAACCACTTTCATAATGATGGAATGCATAATGCCAGACTATCATAACCACGTAGCCAAGGCCTCGTGCCAAGACCAGAAATAAGATTTTTTCAAGGCCTCATCCCAAGACACTAGTTTGTCTCATGAGACCTGCTGATGCATCTAGGAGCTATAGCGGGCTCCACCCGTCACTTATTAAGTCCAATGAATTCCTCATATGAACAGGTTTAAACATATCATAAACCATAACATAATCGTATCACATAAAACATGCATAAAAGAAACATAACATTTCCACATTTCAATCACAAGATATCAATACAACACATTGATATAAAAAAACATTTTAAAAACCATTTTCAATACCAAAATAAAAGAAAATTAAAACTTTGTAATTATTTTTCATTAAAAAAAAGGTTATGGCTTGTAGAGGAAGTCGAAACTCAAATAATGGTCACGGTAGCGGAGAAGTCGTTGTCACCGCAAATGTACAACAATAAAAACATTCCTTTTTGTCATTTAGTAAAACTCTTTGTATAAAAAGATTCCTTTTGAATAAACACAAAAGTCAGAGGGGGTTTTTGCACTGTATAAATGAAAGTTGTGTATAAAACAAAATATGCCTCATTGAAAGGAGATTGAGACGAAGTCCCTTACAAAGTTCATTTTGTAAATAAAATAGATTTCTCATGTGTATTGACTATAGGATCACATAAAGAAAGTACAAATACAAGATAGGACATAATAATATCATGACATAATTTGAAATTATGAGTTTGACCCGAAGAATAGAAATTGGGTTAAAAAGTTCCCTTACCTCGTGTCCGACTTGACTCGACCGCTCTTTAACCTCCTGAATAATAAACTAGAGTTAATCTCTATCGGATTAAGAACCTTTTTCAATTTCATTATTCCTTTTATATCACTTATTACCATGTTATGAACATTATGTAATTATTTAAGTTAATAACAGTCATTTTGTCGATCCCAGGTACTTGAGTCAAAAATAAACTTCTTATAATTACACTTTGTTCATGTGGTAAAATATCCATTATATCCATAATTATATTCATGATGTAGATATCATATACATCATATATATCCAGTATATACATTCATTTATGACATTACATAAAATTTAGAGGTAAGAAATGAAATGCACCGTTCATGGAGATGGTAAGTCGTACGTACGCATGAACACTACTTTCATTTCTATTTCATATTTAAAGAGATGAAGTTATAATTATATAAAGGTATAATATAATTCCAGTATAATATAATGTATAATACCATTTACTCCATCCTTTATACATCCCACATATGGTATTAATGATTCAAATCACTTGAGGGGGCGGTAGTCCGCACTTCCTAAAATGAAAATATCGTGTTTACCCATAATGGAAACCATAATGGTATGCCATAAATGAAAAATACAGAAGCTTAAGTAAAACATAAACATATTATATATCCTATATAAATATAGTGACATCTTAATGGTCACCTTTTAAGGTGTTATATGAGTGTTGAACAATCATCGTTTCGTGAGGCAGAAATTCGCCATCCACAGAAACAGTATGTTCTTTAACCATTAGATGTAGGTGTGTGTAAGTGTAGCTCTAATAATTCTTATAAAAACATCCTAGTGTATTTAGGATACTGGTTTTGTTATAAAAGAAATTAATAAAAAGTTTTTAGGGGGTTGGAGAAGCAAAATAAAACAAAATAACATAAGAGAAGACATTACCTTAAAACGGGTAACTCTTTTTGATTTGAGCTCAAAGGCTTCCTTGGGAAGACTTCTGCCCAATGTGAGGCTTCTAGGAGTAAGAGAAGGCATTGGAGAGACAAAATAGGCAGGGTTTGGCCGAGCCAAAGGCTTGAGAGGTGTGGGTAAGGTGGTAGAGGTGGGGGCCTTTTATAAGAGGAGAGGAGGGGCACTCTTGGAAAGATTGTAATGTTACTTTATTATGAAATTATTTTCGGATTATAAAGGTCCCACAAGGATATATTTCGAGGCTAAGGTGATAAGGGTTCGAAATATGCTCATCCAATAGGTTTTTTACAAGTGTAAGCCTTGGATTTTACATTATCTTTTCATTTTATTTTAATCGTTAATTAATGAGGTAATCGCTGCATCATCATGGTGTCATAAATAATATAATTTATTTAATTTATAAAAATTATAAAAAAATATCATGATGTAGGAAATTTTTTTATATTTCTAATGAATATTTATAGTAAAAAATATGACTTTTATAACCCCATTTAAAAATTGTTTTAGTAAAACAACTCATGTTTGTGACATTTTTATTTTAACATTAAATAAAACGTTTTTAATGTCATTTTCCTATCAAAGTGGCTCCATGGAGTCCCCAAGTTGAACCATGGTTTTTCTTGGTCAGCCACGACTCATCCAATAGGGGTAGGACAAGTGTAAAGGTATTTTCATATTTTATAATATCATTTTTACCTTAAATTTCACTAATTACCTTTAATCGTGATTAATTAAACTTAAAAGTTACTATTCAACAAAAAATTATTTTAATCCCATTGAACCACATTTCACTTCCTAATGAAAACCATGTATGTTTGATTTTTTAAAATCAAATCACAGAAGTGGTAATGTTTCATTTAAACGAAAAATCAATTTTTTAACTACCACTTAGTCGTTTCACTATTCATCAAAAATTGAAGTTTTTCAGAACAATGCCAAAATTTCACCCTAAACTATAATTGATATTCCGAATTCAAAAATGATGTATATTTTAAAAAATTCTAAACATATAAGTTTCATTAATTAATTTTATAATTAATTCCCACTGTCACAACAAATAGCGTGTTTTTAAGAAACAATATATATCAAAACATTGACAATTGTTTATGTCAAATTTCAAAGTGAAATTAATTCTAATGAAAACCATTGTAAGAAATGGTAAAAATATATTCTAAATATACTCTAACACCACTCAATAGTATAATTTATCATTAAAAATTATTTTGATTAAAAACGTTGTTTTTAAGTATTTTTTACTATTCATAAAAAAATGGAAGTTCTCAGAAAATTACAAAAAATTCAACATAAGATAATTTCGATATTACAAATACAAAAATGAAGTAAATTTTAAAATATAAAATTTATATAATTTCAAAAAGTGGGTATTGCTATTCATAACTGCTACTTTGATTGTTGCGGTGTGTTAGAACTCGAAGTTGCGTACAATGCAAGTTATTGCATTATAGAATGAGAAGCGTATCGTGGAAGCTAGGGGTGTTACATCCTATATATAATTCCAAGGTGGATGGTATCATCATATCCCATTGATTGAGTTCTAATACAAAAATAGCTCCACTCGAGAATTCAGATGTCTCCATATGACGCTCTGTATAGAAAGAGATGTAGAACTCCAAACTGTTGGGATGATGTTGGAGAAAGAATGCTACTTGGACCTGATCTTGTACAAGACATTAAATAAAAGTTTCAAGCCATCTATAAATATATCAAAGCTTATCAAATTTGGAAAAAAATCTATGATGACATTCATTGAAGGTACTTTGAGTTCAACATTGGAGATAAAGTATTCCTTAAAATATCACCAAGGAAGAGATTAATGTAGTTTGGAAAGAAATGTAAGATAAGACCAAGGTATATTGGCCCCTTTGAGATCCTTGATCATGTAGAATCCATGGCCTATCAGATTTTACATCCTCCAAATATGGCTCTATTTCTTGATGTGTTCCATGTATCACTCCTGAGGAAGTACATAACAGATCCCTTTCTTGTATTGAACTCAAAGGTGGTACAGTTGGAAGATGATCTATCTTATGAGGAGAAGCCAATAAAGATTTTTGACCAGGGATATAAGGTTCTTCACAACAAGACAACACACCGTGTCAAAATGTTGTGGAGGAACCATAAGTATGAGGAATAAAATTGGCATCCTGAGTAGGTGATGAAGGAGAAGTACCCTCATCAGTGTTAGTAAAAAAAAGTTTTGAGGGAGAAATTTCAAAACAAGGGAAGAATGAAATGACCCAAAGTTTTATCAATGTAAATTCCCTTCATATAATTATGTCACGTAAAATAAAATTAGGAAACACAATGATGCAACATGCTTAAATAAAATAATAAATAATATGTGACCTTTATAGTCTATCCATTAAACATAATTTTTCATCTTAATTCTCTTGAATATTGAAAATTTGATATACACAGTTTTTATTAGTAAGATATTTGGATTCTGATAGGAAAAACTTAATTTTTGGTTAATAGTAACTTACCCTTATGAATAGTAATGTTACCCTTATGAAAATTAATATGACCCTTATGAATAGAAAATCATCCAAGTGAATAGTAATCTTACCAATGATAGTATAAATAAAATTTATCCATCTAATAAGTGACAATATGATATAATGATATCATAGTATAAGTTAATATTTTAAAAATCATTAATTAGATGTTGGTATTTTTATAAATCATAAATATTTTAGGATTAAATTAAAATAAAATTTATTTTCACAAAATTTATTCATAAATTAATATTTTTATGTTTTATGATTTTATGTTTTTCATAATACCTTAAGTAATTTTTCAAAGTGTTATAAAATCAGACATAAGTTTAAAATTTTTATTTTCCATATAAATGATTATTTTAATTAAAAATAAAATTTCTCATTTTTAGAAAAACAATTTCATAAAATAGAGCTAATTTTTGAATTATACACATCAAAAATTATTTAAGTTGAATTTTTGGGATTTTTCTGAAATACATGAATATTGTGAATAGTAAAATACTATAATTTTTTATTAATGCTAAAAACCTGAATTTTTTAGTCATGATTGAGTCATGGATAATATATGTTACCATTTTTTTTACTCCAAAGAACTATTTATGATATTTATTCATAATAATCCTCACTATTTATTATCTTGAGAAAAATTAAAAAAAATAATGATTAAAATAATAAGAAAACACCCCTCTCATCTACTAAAAATACCACCCCTCACACCTTATTCTCCTCACACCTCTCACGATTAGGTACTTGACTATATTATGAAAAATACCCTTCCCTAATACCTCCCACATTTTAAGGATCTCTTGGTCTCATCAATAGAACAATCCTAGGTTCCTTAAGGAGGATCTCAAGAGGAGAATACAAGAGGTAAATCCTCTCTCAATTCATTTAATTTTCGTTCAATTTCAATTTATTTTCTTATTCTATCCTCACTTCAATTAATAAAAATGGAATGATAAATCTAGTACCATACATATACTAGAATTATATCATATTAATGTAATATCCATCATTAAACTCCTCCCACACTCTCTCTCTCTCTTATCTTAAAAATAAAATCATCGCTCGTGAAGTGTCAATTTATCAACATCGTGGGAGATGAACTTTCACATTACATAAATGCATTCAAGGATATTAATAAAAAAAATAAATTGTTGAAAATATATTTTAAATTGTATTCTGTAACCCCTTTTATGTTCTATAATTAACATATTCCCATAATACTAAGTTATAACACAAAACATGTTCATTGTGATAAAAAACTGCCAAAATTAACCTAAAATGATCATAATTAACATTAATCTAATGAATCATACTCATGGTAGATTAAAAATCCTTAATAATATCATTTAAACTTATGTAATACACTAAAAACATATAATAAAAATTCTGGATTTTTATCCACATCTTACACAAACATATATTCATGTATACAAGTAAATTGATCATGAAAAAAAGAAAATGAACACTCCCGAACAATAAATTTAAACTCTATATATTATAAAAATTCATGTAAATGAAAATAATAAATCTATAATGAATCATATTCATGTATAAAATGTTCTATAATTTTTAATTAATTAATCTAATTTGATTTCATATGATATTAACATGGATGAATCTTTCAGACAAAAGGTAAGGGAATTTCTCAAACCAAACTCTCTTTCTTTGGGTTTTCCCTCTTTCACCCCATTTTTAGTATGGTTATTCGTTAAGAATAATTTATTCATCATTAAAATTTCTTTTCTAGGATATAAATATGTTTTACAATAGTTTATGAAAAAAATAATATTTTCCAAAAGAACACTTCTTTCAAAACAATACTTTTACTTATAACTCAAGGTTAATGATTCTTATATCAATTATTTTATTCCCCCTTTTATTTGGGAACTCAATGTTTATGAATGTATGCTTATGAAATGAAAACCATTCCTTTCCATGGGTTATTTTTGTTTATAATTGATATATGTTCACTCTGTTATACATGATAACGTAAATGTTATGATGTGACGAGTGCGCCCATGATTATATAGCGAAATGTAAATGTGATGATGTGATAGGTGCACCCGGAATTATATAGATCTCTGATGAATTCGGTAATGTGAAGAACCTAATGATTAATGTGAAATAATTGTGAACATGATGCTATATTTTTTCACAATTATGTGTAGTTGTCGATCACCAAGACAAGATGGTTCATTTTTTTGCATGGCCACATTCCAATTCTTCACTTAATGCTTCTTATGATGACTATGATCATATTCCTATGTTATGGTGATAATGACTATTCCCACCCCATGTTATATTGTTTCGTGTACTTATCTATCCTCTTATTAGGCTTTTGTAACACCCCGAGCTTCCACGATACGCTTCTCATTCAATATTGCAATAGCTTGCATTGTACGCAACTTCGAGTTCTAAAACACCGCGACTAATCAAAGTAGCCGTTATGAATAGTAATAACCACTTTTTAAAATTATAGAAATTTTATATTTCAAAATGGACTTCATTTTTGGATTCGGAATATCGAAATTAGCCTATGTTGAATTTTTGGTATTTTTCTGAGAACTTCAAATTTTTTATGAATAGTGAAAATTACTTAAAACAACTTTTTAATCAAAATAATTTATTGTGACAAATTATACTATTTAGTGGTTTTAAGGTTTAATTAGAATATATTTTTACCATTTTATCCAATGGTGGTCATTAGAATTAATTTAACATTGAAATTGGACATAAACAATTGCCAATCTTTTGATATAAATTGTTTCTTAAAAACACGCTATTTGTCGTAACAGCGGGAATTAATTATAAAATTAATTAATGCAACTTATATGTTTGGAATTTTGTAAAATAGACATCATTTTTGAATTCGGAATATCAATTATAGCTTAGGGTGAAATTTTGGCCTTGTTCTGAAAAACTTCAATTTTTAATGAATAGTGAAACCACTAAGTGGTAGTTAAATAACTGATTTTTCGTTTAAATGAAATATTACCACTTCTGTGATTTGATTTTCAAAAATCCGACATAAAAGGTTGTCATTAAGAAGTAAAATGTGGTTCAATGAGATTAAAATAATTTTTTGGTGAATAGTAACTTTTAAGTTCTTAATCGCGATTAGAGGTAATTAGTGTAGTTTAAGGTACAAATAATGTTTTAATAATATGAGATGAGCATGACACTTGTCCTACTCCTATTGGATGAGTCATGGCCGACCAAGACAACCCATGGGTCAACTTGGGGACCCCATGGAGCCACTTTAGTTGGAAAATGACATTAATATATATTTATTTAATGTTAAAATTAAATTGACACAAACATGAGTTATTTTACTAAAACAGTTTTTAAGTGGGGTTACACAAGTCCCAATTTTGACTATAAATATTCATTAGAAAGCTAAAAAGATTTCCTATATCATAGTATTTTTTTTATAATTTTTAGACATTAAATAAATTAAATTATTTATGACATCATTATGATGCAGCGATGACCTCATTATTTAACGATTTAAATAAAATGAAAAGATAATGCAAAATCCAAGGCTTACACTTGTCCAAAGCCTATTTTATAAGGATATTTCGAACCCTTATCACCTTATCCACTAATTATATAAGTGTGGGACCTTTATAATCCGAAAAGCATTGTATAATAATGTAACATTTCAATCTTTCCAAAAGAGCCCCTCCTCTCCACTTATAAAAGGCCCCCACCTCTCCCACCTTATTCACACCGTCAAGCCATTTGGCCCGGCCAACCTCTGCCCAAATACTCTCCTAACTTCCCCCTCTTACTCCTAGAATCCTCACTTTGGGCAGAACTCTTCTCAAGGAAGCCTTTGGCTCAAATCAAA
This sequence comes from Viscum album, assembly GCA_963277665.1. Taxonomy (NCBI): domain Eukaryota; kingdom Viridiplantae; phylum Streptophyta; class Magnoliopsida; order Santalales; family Viscaceae; genus Viscum; species Viscum album. The sequence continues at coordinate 1,096,164,399 of OY728145.1, read as the reverse complement.
AAGAGTTACCCGATTTTGAGGTAATGTCTTCTCTAATGTTGTTTTGTTTTATTTTTCTTCTCCAACCCCCTAAACTCTTTTTATTCATTACTTTTGTAGCAACACCAGTATACTCAATATACTAGGATGTTGTTATAAGAAGTATTCGAGCTACACTTACACACACCTACATCTAATGGTTAAAGAACATACGGTTTCTGTGGATGGCGAATTTATGCCTCACGAAACGATGATTGTTCAACACTCATATAACACCTTCAAAGGTGGCCATTAAGATGTCACTATATTTATATATGATATATAATGTGTTTATGTTTTACTTATGCTTCTGAATTTATCATTTATGGCATACTTTATGATTTCCATTATGGGTAAAACGCGATAATTTCATTTTAGGAAGTGCGGACTACCGCCCCCTCAAAGTGATTTGAATCGTTAATGCCATATGTGGGATGTATAAAGGATGGATTAAATGGTATTATACACTATATTATACTGTAATTATATTATAAATTTATATCATTATGATTTCATTCCATTAAATACGAAATAGAAATGAAAGTATCGTTCATGCGTACGTACGGCTTATTGTCTCCATGAACGGTGCATTTCATTTCTTACCTCTAAATGTTACGTGACGTTATGAATGAATGTATATACTGTATATATGATATATATGATATCTACATCATGAATATAATTCTGGATATAATGGATATTTCACCACATGAACAACTTGTAATTATATGAAGTTTATTTTTGACTCAAGTACCAAAGATCGACAAAACGACCGTTATTAACTTAAATAATTAAATAATGTTCATAACATGGTAATAAGGGATATAAAAGGAATAATGAACATTAAAAAGGTTCTTAAGTAAATATAAATTAACTCTAGTTTATTATTCAGGAGTTTAAAGAACGGTCGAGTCAGGACAAGACGCAAGGTAAGAGAATTTCTTAACCCAACTTCCATTCTTTGGGTTAATCTCCTACTTTCAAATTATGTCATGATATTATTATGTCTTATTTTGTATTATTTATGTGTACCTATAGTGAATACACATAATATATCTATTTTATTTTTAAAATGATCTTTTTAAGGACTCCGTCTCAATCCCCTTTCATTGAGGCATATTTGGTTTTATACACAACTTTCTTTTATACGGTGTATAAACCCCTTTTACTTTTATATTTATTCAAAAGGAATCTTTTTTATACGAATTGTTTTACTAAACGACAAAATGGGAATGTTTTTCTTTCTGTACTTATGTGGCGACAACGACTTCTCCGCTACCGTGACCATTATTTGAGTTTCGGCTTCCTCTACAAGCCATCATTTTTTTTAATGAAAAATAAATACAAAGTTTTAACTTTCTTTTATTTTGTTGTTGAAAATGGTTTTGAAAGCATTTTTATTATATCAATGTGTTGTATTGATATCTTGTGATTGAAATGTGGAAATTTTATGTTTCCTTTATGCATGTTTTATGTGATACGATTATGTTATGGTTTATGATATGTTTAAACCTATTCATATGAGGAATGCATTGGACTTAATAAGTGACGGGTGGAGCCCGCTATAGCTCCGCGATGCATCGGCAGGTCTCATGAGACAAACTAGTTTCTTGGCACGAGGCCTTGACAAAATCTTATTGGTGGTCTTGGCACGTGGCCTTGACTACGTGGTTATGATAGTCTGGCATTATGCATTCCATCATTATGAAAGTGGTTATGGATATTGCATGTGATTATTCGACCAGTAGAATATCCATGTGAAGAAGTGAATGGCATTATCTCATTTTACTTTTTCCATATTATGTTGAAGTTCAAGTTTAAAAGGCTTTTGTTTTAGTTATACATTTCCTTAAATGTTAATGTTTATTTATGAAATCTTCCGCTATATTGTTAACCTTACTGAGCATCCGAGCTCACCACTTTCAATGTTTTAATATTTTCCAGGATGTGAAGAAGTATTTTATGAATGACCTGCTGGGATAGTCCGAAGAGGATAGAAGTGTGGACTATGGAGACTATGTAATTATAGTTTTTCACATTGTGATGTAATATAACATTTATGAATGTATCTAGTGTTTCCAAGGCTACTAAACTAATCGTTCTTTCGAGACTTGATCTTTTGTGATCATGAAAATGTTACGAAGTAATGCACCGGCTCTGGGTAGCTGGGGTCGGGGCGTTACAGTTGGTATCAGAGGAAGTTTAATACTAACCTTGGAAGCTAGATTTAGATAAACTCTAATTAGAGCACATATCCCGAAGATAGACTTTGAGGATTAGTATAGAAGAACTTCCTAGAATTTTGTTATTGTAGAGATTTTGTGAGTTTTCCGAGCAATACATCCATGTCTGGATACGAGCAAGTAGAGGCGGCTCTGGCACAGATGTACCTAGGGGTAAAACCCGAAAACACCGCTTTGAGCTAGACTCGAACGGGAACTGGTGCACGACAACGGGCCTTGCTGCACTCTTGGTTACGACACTCCTGGGGGATATGCTTTGGATAATTCTCATTTTATTTATAAACCACTATGAAGGGTTATGAGTATATACTTCCTCAAAGAAAACATTTTTATGGATTATATCCATAAATAGTTCAATTTAAGTTAAGTATCTTACAAGTATGGAATTATGTATTTTGATTTATAAACTAATATAGTTTATGCCATTGTTTAGAAATGGCGCCTGGTGGAAGGAATGGAAACCGTATCAATGCACGCACTCCGTGTAGGGATTTCCCTCCTTCTCAAGATAATTATTGTGGATCTGGAGATACAACTGGTGCTGATCAACTTATTACCATACTGGGACAACTCACTCAAGTTATGAATAATAACCTTACTCGTATGGATCACCCTGATCCACAACGTGGAGGATCAATGTTAGACCGCTTCATGAGGCAACAACCACCAACCTTCAATGGGAGTACAAATCCTATAGTAGCTGAGCAATGGATAAATTACTTAGAGAAAATATTCCATGCCTTGGGGAGTAGTGAAAGGGAGAAGGTTGTCATGGAAGTTTACCGCCTCACTGGAGATGCCGATCAGTGGTGGTCGCTGATTCAAAACACAAAGGAAGATGATGACGTATCGAATATGGAATGGATGGAGTTCAAAGAGCTTTTCTTAGAAAAATACTTTCCTCGTGACCATCGAGCAGATATGGAAAGGCAATTTCTGAGTCTGAGGCAGAAGGACGATGAGAATGTCGCAAAGTATGAGGCTAACTTTACAAGGTTAGCGAGGCATGCTGCCGATTATATACGTAACCCAAGGAGTAAGATTGATCGTTTCTTTGATGGGTTAAAACCATTTCTCCATCGATCTTTAGTATCAGAATCCTTCTCATCATACGAAGATATTGTCTCGTGTGCTATCAAGACAGAAAAGGAATTCTCTAAGTCTTATGACAACAAAGTAAAGCAAGAGAAGAAGAGAATGGTGGAACAAGTGACAGATAAAGGGAAAAAGGGAAAGAAGGATTTTCCATTATGTGATAATTGTGGGAAGAATCACCCTGGTACGTGCCTAAAAGGAATGGGAGTTTGTTATAAATGTGGAGAAAAGGGTCACCAGGCTCGTGATTGCAAGGGAAAGAAAGAGGCTATCATAGTTGAATGCTATAATTGTAGAGAAATGGGTCATTATGCAAATGAATTTCCTAAGCGTCAGGGAAACTTACCTCAGAAAAGGCCAAGGGATCAAGGACAATCTTATGCTGTTACTACAGTTGAAGCAGAATAACTAATGTATTGGTGCTTTTGGACTCATGGATTATATTTTGGTTTTTAGAATAATTTGATATATATATATATAAGGATTGTACTGCCATACTTTTTGATTTCAGTAAGGTTTTAATATGATTAAGGTAATCATATTTTTAGTACGTGACAATAAGAGAAACTTTTCTTTGTTTGGGGAATCTGATGTTACAATTGATTTTGGAATTTAGAGACCTTTTAGAGAAAGTCTGGACGGAGGTATTTTGGATAACTATTAAGGTTGGAATGGATTAAGTTGAACCATGGATAGTATTGTTTAAGGTTAAAGTAGTTCTGAAGATTATTTTTGGAATATTATAATACTATAGTTTTAGGAAAAGGACATCCTGCAGGGTGGGGAATAACCCATCGCATCGGACAAAGCTGCAGGAATCGAACCCACAACCATAGTGCGACAAGCCTTTATTTCCTACCACTAGCCTATAGGAAGTCCCTGGTTATTACAAAATAGTTTTACTAATCTAAATGGTATGTGTTAACATTTGGAACCTTATACAATTAGGATAAATAGAATATTTTTGAGTTTCGTTACCATTTGGAGTAAAAGTTGGGTTTGTGGTAAACATTTATTAACGAATGAAAGTATACATAACAAGTATGTATATTCCCTTACGTTCTTAGTAAATCTCCTAAATAAATTCCTCAACATTATAAAAGGTAACTTAAAACAAATATGTTGTCGGTTAACTTTTCCAACTGGGGATTCAATGACCGTTTAACCAATCACAAGTTTGTGATTTTCTTGTGGTAAAAATTTCTCTTAATCCTGTTTTCTATAACTCTCCATCAGACCTTGATGGTTTGTTTCTCCTCCATATCCATATTTTCATAGAATCCTAGAATGGGCTATATCGGGTGACCTTTGTACTTATCTTGCTTTCTTTTAATGTTATATATTTATTAACCTTATTTCCGATATGGGTTTTCCTAAAAGGAATTTTCTCTTTTCAACCTTTTATTTTCAAAGAAAAATTTCAAATTGCGAGGACGCAATTTATTGAATGAGGGGAGAATGTAACACCCCGAGCTTCCACGATAAGCTTCTCATTCAATAATGCAATAGCTTGCATTGTACGCAACTTCGAGTTCTAAAACACCGCGACTAATCAAAGTAGCCGTTATGAATAGTAATAACCACTTTTTAAAATTATAGAAATTTTATATTTCAAAATGGACTTCATTTTTGGATTCGGAATATCGAAATTAGCCTATGTTGAATTTTTGGTATTTTTCTGAGAACTTCTAATTTTTTATGAATAGTGAAAAATACTTAAAACAACATTTTAATCAAAATAATTTATTGTGATAAATTATACTATTTAGTGGTTTAAAGGTATAATTAGAATATATTTTTACCATTTTATCCAATGGTGGTCATTAGAATTAATTTAACATTGAAATTGGACATAAACAATTGCCAATCTTTTGATATAAATTGTTTCTTAAAAACACGCTATTTGTCGTAACAGCGGGAATTAATTATAAAATTAATTAATGCAACTTATATGTTTGGAATTTTGTAAAATAGACATCATTTTTTAATTCGGAATATCAATTATAGCTTAGGGTGAAATTTTGGCCTTGTTCTGAAAAACTTCAATTTTTGATGAATAGTGAAACCACTAAGTGGTAGTTAAATAACTGATTTTTCATTTAAATGAAATATTACCACTTCTTTGATTTGATTTTCAAAAATCCGACATACATGGTTGTCATTAAGAAGTAAAATGTGGTTCAATGAGATTAAAATAATTTTTTGGTGAATAGTAACTTTTAAGTTCTTAATCGCGATTAGAGGTAATTAGTGTAGTTTAAGGTACAAATAATGTTTTAATAATATGAGATGAGCATGACACTTGTCCTACTCCTACTGGATGAGTCATGGCCGACCAATAAAACCCATGGGTCAACTTGGGGACCCCATGGAGCCAATTTAGTTGGAAAATGACATTAATATATATTTATTTAATGTTAAAATTAAATTGACACAAACATGAGTTATTTTACTAAAACAGTTTTTAAGTGGGGTTACACAAGTCCCAATTTTGACTATAAATATTCATTAGAAATCTAAAAATATTTCCTACATCATAGTATTTTTTTATAATTTTTAGACATTAAATAAATTAAATTATTTATGACATCATTATGATGCAGCGATGACCTCATTATTTAATGATTTAAATAAAATGAGAAGATAATGCAAAATCCAAGGCTTAAACTTGTCCAAATCCTATTGGATGAGAATATTTCGAACCCTTATCACCTTATCCACGAATTATATAAGTGTGGGACCTTTAGAATCCCAAAAGCATTGTATAATAATGTAACATTTTAATCTTTCCAAAAGATCCCCTCCTCTCCACTTATAAAAGGCCCCCACCTCTCCCACCTTATTCACACCTTCAAGCCATTTGTCTCGGCCAACCTCTACCCAAATACTCTCCCAACTTCCCCCTCTTACTCCTAGAAGCCTCACTTTGGGCAGAACTCTTCTCAAGGAAGCCTTTGGCTCAAATCAAAAAGAGTTACCCGATTTTGAGGTAATGTCTTCTCTAATGTTGTTTTGTTTTATTTTTCTTATCCAACCCCCTAAACTCTTTTTATTCATTAATTTGGTAACAACACCAGTATCATAAATATACTAGGATGTTGTTATACGAAGTATTAGAGCTACACTTACACACACCTACATCTAATGGTTAAAGAACATACGGTTTCTGTGGATGGCGAATTTCTGCCTCACGAAACGATGATTGTTCAACACTCATATAACACCTTCAAAGGTGGCCATTAAGATGTCACTATATTTATATATGATATATAATGTGTTTATGTTTTACTTATGCTTCTGAATTTCTCATTTATGGAATACTTTATGATTTCCATTATGGGTAAAACGCGATAATTTCATTTTAGGAAGTGCGGACTACCTCCCCCTCAAAGTGATTTGAATCGTTAATGCCATATGTGGGATGTATAAAGGATGGATTAAATGGTATTATACACTATATTATATTGTAATTATATTATAAATTTATATCATTATGATTTCATTCCATTAAATACGAAATTGAAATGAATGTAGCGTTCATGCGTACGTACGGCTTACCGTCTCCATGAACGGTGCATTTCATTTCTTACCTCTAAATGTTATGTGACGTTATGAATGAATGTATATATTTTATATATGATATATATGATATCTACATCATGAATATAATTCTGGATATAATGGATATTTCACCACATGAACAACTTGTAATTATAAGAAGTTTATTTTTGACTCAAGTACCAAAGATCAACAAAACGACCGTTATTAACTTAAATAATTAAATAATGTTCATAACATGGTAATAAGGGATATAAAAGGAATAATGAACATGAAAAAGGTTCTTAAGTAAATATAAATTAACTCTAGTTTATTATTCAGGAGGTTAAACAACGGTCGAGTCAGGACAAGACGCAAGGTAAGGGAATTTCTTAACCCAACTTCCATTCTTTGGGTTAATCTCCTACTTTCAAATTATGTCATGATATTATTATGTCTTATTTTGTATTATTTATTTGTACCTATAGTGAATACACATAATATATCTATTTTATTTTAAAAATGATCTTTTTAAGGACTCCGTCTCAATCCCCTTTCATTGAGGCATATTTGGTTTTATACACAACTTTCTTTTATACGGTGTATAAACCCCTTTGACTTTTATGTTTATTCAAAAGGAATATTTTCTATATGAAGCGTTTTACTAAACGACAAAAAGGGAATGTTTTTCTTTCTGTACTTATGCGGCGACAATGACTTCTCCGCCGCCGTGACCATTATTTGAGTTTCGGCTTCCTATACAAGCCATCATTTTTTTTAATGAAAAATAAATACAAAGTTTTAACTTTCTTTTATTTTGTTATTGAAAATGGTTTTGAAAGAATTTTTATTATATCAATGTGTTGTATTGATATCTTGTGATTGAAATGTGGAAATGTTATGTTTCCTTTATGCATGTTTTATGAGATACAATTATGTTATGGTTTATGATATGTTTAAACCTATTCATATGAGGAATGAATTGGACTTAATAAGTGACGGGTGGAGCCCACTATAGCTCCTCGATGCATCGGCAGGTCTCATGAGACAAACTAGTGTCTTGGCACGAGGCCTTGACAAAATCTTATTTGTGGTCTTGGCACGAGGCCTTGACTACGTGGTTATGATAGTCTGGCATTATGCATTCCATCATTATGAAAGTGGTTATTGATATTGCATGTGATTATTCGACCAGTAGAATAACCATGTGAAGAAGTGAATGGCATTATCTCATTTTACATTTGCCATATTATGTTGAAGTTCAAGTTTAAAAGACTTTTGTTTTAGTTATACATTGCCTTAAATGTTAATGTTTATTTATGAAAGCTTCTGCTATATTGTTAACCTTACTGAGCATCCGAGCTCACCCCTTTCAATGTTTTAATATTTTCCAGGATGTGAAGAAGTATTTTATGAATGACCTGCAGGGATAGTCTGAAGAGAATAGAAGTGTGGAATATGGAGACTATGTTATTATAGTTTTTCACTTTGTGATGTAATGTAACATTTATGAATGAATGTAGTGTTTCCAAGGCTACTAAACTAATCGGTCTTTCGAGACTTGATCTTTTGTGATCATGACAAAGTTACGAAGTAATGCACCGGCTCTGGGTAGCTGGGGTCGGGGCGTTACAGCTTTCATCTCACCCCATTTTGAGGTATATCCTCAACTGACTACTTGTACTAAGGAGAATTCAATGGCCAATAAGAAGCCATAGAATAGGATATTAAATCAATGATTATGTTTTATTTTGTAAAAGTTAAGTGTGGTTATAGTTTTCCCAAGACACTGGACCTTTTGATCCTCAATTTGTAATTACTTTATGTTGTTTATCTTTAAAATTAGGTAATAATAATGTACAAAAAAGTGGGGTCGCTGCAGTGACTCGGGTTTTTCCCTGTCAGACTTTAGAATGTTCCTACATATATTTTAAGAGTTAGGTGCTAAGACAGAATAAAATTACAAGACCCACTGTGCCCAGAATTAATTTTAAAAAATATTAAGTATTTTATACTATTCCTGTGGTAGAATTCAGTTATCTCTTAAATGGTATCTCAGATAAGAAAATCTGAGGGCACAGTTGTGTCTGGAGCATACCATTTACCCTAAGAGGGGTATAAGTTTCTTTGGCATAATAGTATTGTAGAAAAGGTAGTCAAGGGCCTTTCCATAAATAAATTAAATTAATTTCTTTGGAAAAGTGATCTAATAACACCTAAATGAAGCCTCAAATCAAATTTATGAGACTCTGATTTGGTTCAGAATTCCGAGTTTACCCAAGGCACGACATAAACTTTGTTGGTGTTGGGTGTCATTGTGAGGTAGAGCTAGTATGTATAATAGAGGGGAAGATTTAATTAAAAATAATACATTCCACACCCTTCTCACCTTGTGAACATGTAGGGAGTACAAAACAGCTCCCTCCCACTCTTCTTCACGATTAACAACCAAAATCTAAGAAATTGGGTTTCGTCGGACTCAGATCTCGACGACGATCATTCTTGGATTGGGTAGCAGCAGCAGTGGAGCACAGATCTATCCTCAAAGCATCAAAATTTCTCCAAGATGTATGAGGTTTTATTTTTGATCACATCCCCCAATTTTCATGTCCTTCTTCATCAATTCATCATCAAGGATTTGTAGATTGGGTCTTAAGCTTTCAAAAATAGCTTTTAGATCGATTTTTGGACCACTGGTGTGAACTCGGTGGTTCATGGAAGGTTTGGTCATGGGCTCTGGTGAGGAGGTGGTTCAAAAGGCTCAAGCAGTGGGGAAATGGTGGTTTCTAGTGTGGCGGAGTGGCGCAAGGTGCCGAAGAAGGCGGCTTGGCGCTGGGCGTGGGGTGCTGGAAGCTAGAGGAAATGGTGTGCATGAGACATCAGAGGGTGGAACCGACACAATAGTGTAGATGAGAGATGATAGAGAAGGCTGGTAGGACATTGTATATGGGCCATGGTTTGGTGGGTCGGCCTGTGCGGGCCGGACCGAGTGGGGAGGACCGACCAAAGTGGGTTGGTCCAACCAGTTTGGTACGGGGGTGTTTTAAACACCCTTAACTCTCAATCTGTGGGTATTATTTTCATGTTGTCTATGAGGATGTGACCCTTCTATTGAGAAGGAACCTGTGATAATTATTTGGGAATATTATGAGTTTTCTTCTTGGCCCTAATCCATGAAACATTGAATAATAATAATACTATATTATTATTCAACTTTAAACTACAATAACATATCCATGGAGCGTCTGATTGATGTGTCATCAGTGAAGTTGTGACACTGATGGTAAGGTAGACATTTCAAGATAAAATTTTGGTGATTAAACCAAAATCGGGGTGTGGGGCCCATGAGGGCCTTTTTGGGGTGTTTACGGTGAAACATGAATTTTTCACAGGGTTTTAATTTTGGACAAAAAAATAGAGGATTCTATTTTTTTCATTAGGATCATAATTGTTTGATCCATTAGATGTGTTCTAGGATTGAGGAGTGGGCCCCATGATGTCCCATTCAAGAATATTGTGGTGAAAAGAATCATTTTCACCAGTTTCTCGATTATTGTTATTAAATAGCCTATCTTGCATGTTTTTTCACGTAGAACATGATAGTGGCCTCTATTATTTATTTTGGGATACAAGGTGGCTTGAATATAGAATGATTCATGAAGATCGGTGCTAGGATGATGTTAGAGATTGGTGGTTCTTAAAGAGATACATTGGGTTAGGTAATCTCATATGGTACCAGGGAGTAGGTTTCTCTTACCTCTCTTATGGGGTATAGACGGAACTCCCCACATCATAGGCTTGGGTATGTTACATTTGCGTAATTCTCTCTAGGGGTGTTACTCCCCTGATGGAAAAGGGTGAGGGTTCCCCCATGAAATTCATACAGTTCACTGCTCCCTTATCGTGACAGGTTGCGAGCTCTCCAATCTAATTGGATGCTAGAGTTGGTACTCCCCTGTCATACTTGGGTGAGGTTCCTCTATCTTGAGTGTGGTCCTCCCCTACTAAGGGTGTGGTCTCATGTTACTTACAGTGTTGATCCCCTACCATGGGTGTGAGATCATGCTCCCTAGTGCACTGCACCCCTATCATATGTGTGGGCTCACATCTTACATTGTGGTGCTCCCCCACCATGGGTGCGAGATCATGTTTTATGAAGTGTTGTTCCCCTATAATGTTAGGGTGCGGGTTCATGTTTCACTGGGTGGTACTCCCCTGTCATACTAGGATTCGGGTTCACATTTATAGATTAGTACATATCCTTTCTCAATTTGCAATGGGGAGATGGTCCCTCCAATTTTTAATAATGATTCCTAGTTAGGTGTTAGTTCTACCTCGATGTTCTATTTTTTCATCCCCTCTATACTGGAGTGGTAGAGGTTTAACGGTTTGGGTTAGAATCTGGTACTCCCTTAACTATGTGTCAATGGTGAGGAGCGGGGCTCTCCATAGTTCTTTCGACCCTGTGCTGGGAACAAGTCATCATTGGTGGAATCACATGGTTGAGTTCCATCTAGGATAGTGTGGTTTCTTGATCAACTCCGTGTTGTCAATGATTTCCCCTTTATTTTAGTGGGCAATTGAGGATTTATTGGATCTTGTCTTTACTATGAGTTCCGTACATCTTGACACCATTGTAACTATTTCATTATATCCTCAAGTGGTTTAATGTGGATATTCTATGGTCAGGACCTTGAGACTTGGAGCTCAGTATATCTATGTATGATATGGGTGTCCTCAAGGCATGAGTCATTTTGTTGACATGTCTGGATGTCGAGTTGACTACTCCAATATTGTAGATTATGGTCTCGATATGGAGCTTCTCTCATATTTTGGTTCCCTCAAGATGGGTTGAGTTAACTGATGCCTTTAATTTTATCCCTTTTTGGTCTTACATTTTTGTCATCTACTATATATTGTTATACTCACCCGTGTATGGGTTTTTTCTACACATGCCTTGTGTCTTTTACAGACCATAGGTCCTTTGACGAAGTCCCAGTTGGACCTGGAGTAGGAAGAGTGTATTAGATGGACTAACCAGGGTTTTCATCGAATCATGGATGTGGATCTTTCCACAAACTTTTTGAAAGTGAACCCCTCCTTCAGACCAGGATTGATGAATTTTAAGTTTTTTTTGGTGGGCCCTATATTTTTACTTGTGTACGTCGGTTGTACTCTGGTTCGGGATAGAGTAATGTTTGAATTTTTTTTAGTTTTTGTATTGATCTGTACACTATTGCATGGAGGTGTATGTGGGTGTGTGAGTACATGTACATTATCATAAGCCTCCTTGTGTGTGATATCCTACTCGGTGATTCAAACCATCCCAGGCTTATAGAGGTGATCTTGGGGAGTCATGGCTAGAGCCACATTGGGTCAGTTTTGATAGAGTAATAACATAGGAGTTTCCACCTTCGGAACCATAGAGCATATTTGGTCGAGCATAGAGCTTGTATTGGGTAGCATATCATTAGTGTTAGGATGTTTCATGTTCATCTTTTAGTCCAGGGACTCCTGTGTTGGTACGGGAAACTGACGTATCCAACCACTACAACTCTTGATAACATATCTTTCGACTCAGTACATTAGGACATGGGTCACTGGGGAATAATGGAATATGAATCATAAATGATTGGGTTCTGTGTTTTTATATTCATTCTTTAGTAATCTCCCTTCATATTCTCTCTGTATGTGGTGCCTTTTTAATTTTTCAGGATGCTTCCACAATGGTAGATTTCAAGGGTTCCACAGATGGGTTTGGTTTACAACCTGATGAGTGAAGAGGTCACCCTTTAGGGACCTATTCATGAGGTAGGTTATATTCTATTTGTATAGTTGGTGGAACCACCACTAGTTAAGAATTTCCTAGACCCGCCTCTGAGGGTTTTGGAGGATGCATCCTGTCAGACCGAGCTGTGGATGGATCTATTATTGTTGGTTTTGTTCAGCATATCTTTGACTACACAAAGAAGAGGGATCCTCCCCCGAAAAGACAAGTTTTTGTGATGTGATGAAAAAACATTTGGTGATTAAAAGTCTCCCAAATAAGATAGTATCGAGGTGTGGTTGTTGATTCCCTTTGACTTGTGTACACGAGGCTTGGAAGCATGTTGGTAGCTGCTGGCCTGGTAAGACCTATTGTGAGTATCTTGGAAGGCCTTTGTTTTTATTTGGTTCCCTTGTGGTCTCAGATTCATCTTGTATGTGGGACACTTGAAAAGGTTGATGTGTGGTATGTTGTGGATTATAATTCGTAGTAATGATGCACACTTTCTCCACTTAGATGATTCCTTGAGGTGCAATCCAAAACTGTGCATTCGAGTCATCTCTTCCCAAAGATGACAGTGTCGAGGTGCATTGGATGAGTTCCTTTGACCTGTGAGTTCAAGGTCAACTTTTTTCATTGATAGTGGTTTCCTAAGGGCTTTTAAGACACAGTGTGTACACTTAGGCTACCCTAATTTTTCTCCTTATGGTGGAGAATTTTTCCTTGAGGTGTTGAGGTTTTTTTGTGAGGTCCCATGTGATGGGATTGCCATTGGGCGTGTTCATGAAGGATTTTCCTTAAGGTGGGGAGTACATAAACATTATTAGGTGTGGAATGGCACCGGTAATGGGGTGAGACATGGTGTTGAGGTGGAATTTTCATTGCCATCGTGTTGGAGTTGGAACAGACCTTTTAGAGCTGGTTGAGGTCTTTTGGGGCTCGTTCGGGGTGGTTTTAGACCAAAGAAGATGAACCTGGGTGTTCGGGGATGAGTTCCTTTGTTTGGTTGGATCTCATCAAGGGTTTAGAGTGTTATTTGGGGCACTATGATACCTATGAGGTTTTTAAACTCTCTCTTCTATTTCCAATGTTTTGGTTCTTCCTTGTGTGTGTTGTTACATCACATGAACCTTTTCTGAGCATTCCAGGTTGAGAGTAATAGTAGAAACAACATATTTTCCCCATGAATCTAGTCGTTTTCTTTTTAGGGATGAAAATTAATAATGTGGGGAGGATTTAGTGACTTGGTGTTTTCCATGTAAGACACTGTAATATTCCTACATATATTTCTAGAGATAGGTGCTGAGATGGAATGCAATTCCGAGACCCGGTGTGCCCAGAAAAAAAATTTCAAAAATATTAACTATTTTTAAACTATTGACATGGTGGGAACAAGTTATATATTTAATGGTATCTTGGATAATAAATCCAAGGGAACGGTTGCGTCCGTAGCTTTCCGTTTTCCCTAGGCATATTATATGTTTCCTCAACGTGGTCCTATTGTATAAAACGGTATTGAGGTAGTTTCCGTAAATAAATAAATTTATTTTATTTTGGATTCCAGATTGAATAAACCCTTAACAGAGCTTCAGATTTAATTTATGGGGGCACATCATTTTTCAAAATGTCGATTTTACCCAAGGCGGTACATAAACTCTATCGGCGTTGGGTGTCGTGGCAGGGCGAAGCTGGCACGTTTAGTGAAGGGGAAGATATAATTAAAATTAAATATCTTCCCATACTTTATCCTTGTATGTAAATGTTGGAAGGAATAATCAACACCCTCAACCTCCTATTCATCATGAAGAATGTAGTTTATCAAATAAATGAGGTGTCAAAGAAATGAGGTGTCATCAGACTCAGATCTCAACAGTGATCATTCTGAGATCGAGTAGCGGCAGCAGTGGAGAGTGGATCTAGCCTTAATGCATTGGAGTTTCACCATGAGGTAGGACATTTGATATTTTATCACATCCCCATATTTATAAATAATTCTTCTTTGATTCATCATAATGTCTTTTTAGATCTACTACTGAGCTTTCCAAAACAGTTTTTCGATAAATTTTTTGACAACCGGAGTGCTCCTAGTGGTCTGTGGAATGTTTGGCAGTGGGTTTTGGAAAGGATGTGGTGTGGAGGGCTTCGGCATCTACACAGTGGTAGTATTTGGTGGAGGAATGGGGGTATAGAGGCCAAAGGGCCAGTTCAGTGGGGCCGGCCTGGCTTGGCCATGGTTCAGTGGGCCGACCTACGCGAGCTGGCCTACGTGGGGTGGAATGGCCAGAGTGGACCGATCCATCCTATTTGTTCTGTGGGTGTTTTAGACCTATGTAACTCTCAATATAGGGCTCTGAATTTCATGAAATCTATGGAGACATGAACCTTGTGTCGATACTGAACCTTTGAGGATGTTTTGGGAATTTTATGAGTTAGGTTCATGGCCTCGAGCCATGAAACATTAAAATAATAATAATATTTTATTATTATTCGACTTTTACCCACCATAACATCTACAGGAATCATCTGATTGAGGCATTGTCAGTGTTGTTTTGACCCTGATGGTATTTTGGTCGATACAAGATAAATTTAAAGTGCTTAATATGAAATTGGGGTGGGCTCCCCATGAGGGTAGTTTGGGGGCATTTACGTTGGAACATGACTTATTCACCGGGTGTCTGTTTTGGATGAATGAAGAGTGGATTCAATGTGTTTTCATGAGGATTACAATGATGAGATCCATAAAATGTGTTATAGGATTGAGGTGTGGTCCCCATGAGGTCCTTTTTAGGATTTTTTAGTGAAAATAACCCTTTTCCCCGGTTTCCCTACTGTTGAGATTAAATGGTATATCCTGCGTGTTTTCTATAAAGAACGCGGCAGTGCCCTCTGTTACGACATTCAGGATACAAGGTGTCTTAAATCAAGAAATACGATTGTAGAGTGGTTCTAGGAGGATGTTGGAGATTAGTGGTTTTTGAAGAGAGATGTTGGGCTAGGTACTCTCCTATGGTACCATGGTGCAGGTTTCTATTACCTCTTTGCTTGGGTGGAGATAGTACTCCCCACATCATGGGTTCAGGTTTGTTACCTTTGGATAGTTTCCTACAAGGTTGATATTCCCCTGATAGACTAGGGTGTGGGTTCCCCCATGACATTCATACAGTTGTATTTCTCCCCAAACATGACAAGTTGTGGGCTCTCCAATCTTGTTGGACGGTAGAGTCATTACTCCCCTATAGTACTATGGTGCAGGTCATCTAGCCTTAGTGTGTTACTCCCCTACTTAGGATGCGGGCTCACGTTACTTGCAATGGTTCTCCACTATTGTGGGTGAGGGCCTGCATTCCCCAGTGTAGGGATCCCTTATCGTGGGTGAGGGCTTACATATCACGATTTTGCTCTCCCCCACCGTCGGTGCGGGCTCCTGTTTTATGTAGTGTTTCTCCCCTACCAAGTTAGGGTGGAGCCCCATGTTTCACAGGGTGGTACTCCCCTATCGTACGAGGGAGTGGGTTCACATTTATGGAGCAGTGATTCCCCATTCTTGACTTTTAGTCGGGATCGGGCCCCGCCACTTGTTAAGTATGATTCCTGGTTAGGTGTTTGACCTCCCCCAACATTCTGATGTGCAGGCCCCACCAGATAGGATCAACAAAGGTTTCATGAGTTGGTTTAAGATCTAGTACTCCCTTGAATATGGGTTAATGGTGAGGAGTGGGACTCTCTAAAGTTATTTTGACTCTACGTAGGGTGTAGTTCAGCATTTTTGGCATCACTTGGTTGAGTTCTATCTGGGATGGTGTGGTTGTCTCATCGACTTCAAATTGTCGATTCATGACCCTTTTGATTTGTGGGATATGAGGGATGGATTGGCTATTTGTGATTTCCATGAGGTCAGTACCACATGAGACCATTATGAGTGTTTTCTTGGGACCTCAAGTTGTTTATTATGGACAACCTATGGTCTGGACCATGAGACTTGGAGTGGAGTATATCTGGGTATGATATGGGTGTCTCTGAGGCATGTGTCGTTTGGTTAACATGTCTGGGATGTAGATCTGACTATTCATGTATTTCCTAAGATGGTATTGAGATGGATCTTCTCCCTTGTTTGGGTTCCCTCATGGTGGGTCAAGTTAACTGATGAAGTTAAGTTTCTCCATTTTTGGTTTGGGATTTTTGGGCTCCATCATATTATTCTTATACTCACCCCTTCACAGGCATTTCCCACACATATCTTTTATCTTGTGTAGATCATAGGTCCTTTGATGGAGTCCAAGTTTGACCTAGAGTATTCAGAGTGTATTGGTTGTACTAACTCGGGTATTCATTATAGAATGTATGAGGAGCTTTCTGGATGGTGTTTCAAAGCGATCTATTCCTTCAAAGAAGGATGTACACTTTTTTATTTTTCTTTTATTGGGCCCTGTATTTTCCCTTTTGTACTTCTATTGTAGTTTGGTTTTTGATAGAGGTATGCATATTGTTTTTCAATTTTTATACATATCTTTGCACTATTTTGTGGAGGTTTACGTGGGTGAAATTATACAAGTATATTTGACTAAGGCCTCCTTGTGTGTGATAGCTTACTTGGCACTGGATGCCTGCCCCTGGCCTATGGAGGCAGGCTTGGGGGGTCACGGCTCGAGCCTCATTGGGTCAAGTCATGATTGTCACTATACTAACCATGTGAAACAAAAGGTATCATATATAACCATCTATTAAAATTAATTAAACAACTAATTCAAAAATTATTCCAAACATACATTCCAGTTTCAAAAAACATGAAGGAATTATAGACCATAATCATGACTTTGATCATTATTCTCATTAAAAAGAATTATAGATTCATGTTCTTAAAAAATTACATCAACACATTGAAAACATATTTAATTAAACAAAAACTAATCATAATTTTTTTTACATCAAATTAAAAGATCAACAGTTCATTAAACATGCCTCTTTTATTACTTATCTATCCATCATGATTATTGAATCTGTGTTCTTTACTAATTTCATCAATTTCAAGAGACCAAAACTTGAATAACCACATGTTAAAGCAATCATGGGATAGATAATACACTATCTAGAAAAATAATAGGTTTAATGTTATCATCATGTTAAGAAACAATATACACTAACCATAAGTCCATTTAATTTAAGCCTATTTATATTTATTAGGTTAGTTTATCCTCCACCCAAAGAAACTAATGTCTGATCATGTTATGATTCTCATGTAAATAAATAAATAAAAATTATTCCCTTTATAAATATATAAACATTCATAAATTATATTGAAATAATCATGTGGGTCCTGATCACCTCTCCTATATATAATTACATCCCATGAATGATGTCACGCCACAACCATACCAACAAACCAGAATGAATCTCTATATGAAAAATAGAGAGAAACCAACATCTCATAGAAATAATGAGTGGGATAACTAAATCAAATAAAAATAAGAGAAGAGGTGAAACATATCTTAGATCTAGATGGATTGAATAAATAAGGCTAGGATTAATCCCTGAAGAAGGGTTCCTGGTCTCCTTGAGAAAACATTACTAGCCTCCTAGAGTTCTGGAAGAAAATTCATAGGGTTTTATCCAAGAAGATAGAACTGATGATTTTATAGCGTGTTTTTAGGAATGAGTTTATGATTTGAATGGATAATTTACATCATATGTTTCCCATTTTTTATGTTTCAGTAAAAAACATGTCACCTCCATTCAAACATCCTATATCAAATTCACATAATAAATTTCACATTTATAATGTTAGTTTTCATCGACAGATTTTTCATATGTAATACTCATCTTATTTATGATGCAAATATTAGTTGCATGCACTAACTTTTCAATATAAGAATCTCCCTACACAAGACACAAAACTCATCTTTACATTGTAATTTCCCAATTATTCCATAATCCTCATGGCTTACATATTTTAGTAGACAAACTACTCTAGTAATCCTTTTGGCCTACTTTAATAACCATTAGATCTAGAAACAAAGAAAGGATCTGGATAGATGTATCTGGGTCACTACATTAAAAAATTCTCAAACCATTATCATCCTTAAGAATCCAAAACCAAACCCAAGGTGAAAAATGAAAAAAAGGGTTATCTTAATGACAACCCTACAAGATAGCTCTCACTGATCTCACTATCAGTGGAACTTGACCACCTTACTTAGAGGGGAACAAGTGCAAGACCATAAAAACAATAGTTAGCTTTAAAGAACTCCCCAGGGGAGTTACCTCTCAATCAAGAGGAATGATACCAAGGAAATAAATAATATAATGAAAAATTATAATAAAAAAGGACAACATACACAAGATAAAAATGATAAAAAAGATCTAAACATAAAATAGCTTGGGGTACTGAGCGCACACCTACCACTCGTGTTCGCATGTACTATCCTCCATGATGCCATAACACCATAATATAAAAACCAATTGAATAGCATGCTGATGTAAAACCTTATCCTAAATATCTTAGAAGTCCATAGGATGCTTCTAAAAGGTCACATCATCATCAACATCAACTCTCCCTAATCAATTATGTGAGATTCATCATGAAGATAATGATAGATCTATGACACATGGATGGAAGATGTATTTATATCATCTTTAGGGGATGTTCTATCTAATAATCAATATCTCTAACATGATCCAACACCTCATGAGGCCCAACAAAATGAGGAGAAATTTTAATCCCTTGAAAAACCCATCATTTCCCATGACGAGGAGTCACCTTAAAAAACAAATGATCTCCGACATCGAACTATGGAGGTCTCCTCCTATAATTGACATAGGAATTATGATGTTCGTATACTTTCTTTATCCTCTTATGAATTACCAGATCCATTTATTTCATGTTTTTTACTAGATCTAGCTCAATAATTTCTGACTCTTCATCCCTAGTCTGACAAAATAGACAATGTAATGTTCGAAAATACAAATCTTTCTATGGCATCGTACAAATGGTAGATTAGAAACTATATTTTTAATAAAACTCTACAAAAGGAATCTGTCTCATCCATGAACCTCCAAAATCTTGAACACAAGAACGCAATGTGTCATTAATAGTCTAGATGGTCTTCTATGTTGGACCATCTTTCTACAAATGAAAATAAGTGTTAAGGCATAATTTAGAACTAAGAACATATTGATGACCTCTCCACACTCTTGAGGTGGAATTTTGACCATGACCAGTGGTGATCATCCTAGGGGTTCCATAGAGTCTCATCTCCACCTCTATATGTTACATTGAAAAAACTCCACTGATTTTGACAGCATTTTCACAATAAAGTGGGTTGATTTTATTAAATGATCCATTATCACCCATATATCATGAAATCCTCCCTAAGATCAAGGTAAAATTGTAAAACCTCTATCAGGATATCCTCTCACTTATACTGGGGAACATCTAATGGATGGATAAAACCCTCAAGAACATAGTTATTGGGATTCACATTTTGGAAGTCCAAACATAAAATAAACAACTCTAAAACTACATACTTCAACATAGGACACAAAAATTTCCTTATCAAATCTCGATACATATATTTAATACTTCGATGTACCACCTAGGGTGATCTATGAAACTCCTTGATACCCATATCACGTACCACCAAAGGTGATAAAAGCATTACTTAAAACCAAATATTATGTTTTTCATCCTTAGAACAATCATCAATGGAATCAGCAAAGACAACTCGGTCTCTCCAAACATTGCCTCTGTATACCTCAACTAGAACTCCTCTTCCTGATTAATAAAATATGAGCACAATTTCTTTTATAAAATACATAATCTTACACCAAATTATCCCATGTCAAGATTCATCTAGGATATCACTTCCTACACTCTCTAGAAATCTCCAGATTCACAGGTGGAATAATTGCGTGACTTCTTAAATAGCTCATCTTCTACCACATTACCATTTCCTAGTGTATAAAAATCTACAATTTGTAGTCCTATAAAAATTTTATCCACCAAAATATCATAAGTTCAATTCACACTAGGAGAAGATATTTTTTAAGAAATTATGATTATAAAAAAATCTAACCAGTGAGGTAATGTCACCAAAAAATCAAAGAAAACACAATGGTTTTAAACTAAATATCATGGGTGGAATAGTTATGCTCATGGGGACATAACTATCAAGACCCATAAGAATAAAATAATCATTTTTTCATCAAAAAAAATTTCAATCCAAGATGAGAATCATAAAATAAATCCCCAAACTAAACTCCCATAGTTGGAAAATAAAAAATAGAGCACTAACTAAATTCTCCTTCAGTTACTCAATAGTATCTTGAGATTGGTCAATCTATAAGAATTCATGAACCTTCGTATAAAAATATTTTATATGAGTCACAACCTATGACAAATAAAAAATGACCCTCTAATAATATCATGCCAGAACAAGTAAAATTATCACCTCTACAACTATATTCGTGGCTACACAATAAATAACTACCTCTTTCTTTAAAGGATTTACAACTACATCCTACTAGGTAAAAACATACACCATGAAACAAACTTCATTATCCTAGAACTCACACTTTGTCAACTTCATGAATGGATACTTATGATGAAGAACATCCAAATAGCATGTAGATTCTCTAAATGATCCTCTTAAGACATGGAGTACACAATGATATCATTGATGAAAATAACCATGAACATGTTTAGAAACTCACAGAACACTGTGTTTATCAAACCCATGAAAATGGGTACAACATTCACCACACCAAATTGTTACACAATGAACTAGTAATTACCATGATGACATATGAATCTAGTTTCCTGAATATCCTCATCCTTTACCCATATCTTATGATATCTTGATCTCAAATCAATCTTTGAGAAATAACCTTATTCTTTCAATCGATCCAATAAATAATAAATCCATGTAATTGGATAGTGGTTCTTCACTATCACATAGTTCAAGTGATGATAATCAATAAAAATATGTAAACTACTATTAGTATTCTTATTGAAGAAAATAGGTACACCATAAGGTGAAATACTGCACCGAAAAATACCACACTACAACAAATAATCTAGTTGTACACACAGCTCTCACAACATGGAAGGATCCATTACATATGGAGACCTCAATATAGGATAAATTCAAAATTTTATCCTGATACAAAACTCAATCCCTTGAGGATGGGGTAATTCTACAACCTCTTAAAGAAAAAAAATCAGGGTGCCCATTTGTATTCTTGGGAAACATCATAAATTAAACCACTTATGAATTCAACATCATCTCAAATTTTAAGGACGATAGGTCTGAAACATGCATTTTACCCATCCATGGGTCCCTCTCTCCAAATAATACTACATGATCTCCATCAGCATCATAAAAAACATGTACCCTATAAGAATCCACAATAGACTATATAAAATAAAATAATTCCATAGAAATGATGAGGTTATATGTTTGTATCTATAAACATTGGAATTCTTCCAAAGTGTGGTGCTTCTCTAGCACTAGTTAAAATTATATACAGAATTCATACAAAATATCTCAACCTCCAATAAGTGTTGTCAACCCCAATGGTGGTGAAGTCATATCTACCTCGTGTCCTAAAGCATGTACTAGGTTAAGGGATATAAAGGAGTTTTTATCTCCTAAATTAAACAAACAATAAACCCATGTAGAAAAAATGGTACCTCAAACAAAAGTTATCTCATCGTGGGCCGATTGAGCTAAAACATAAACCTAATAATGACCGACGTCATGGCCCCTATAACCTTGATGATGACCACCTCCATTTGTATTCTCTACTCTCTAGCTATGAGGATCATCTCAGGGTATTTCTACACCATCCTTGTCTATTATCTATTTATCCCAAGCTAGAACACACTTCTATAGATACCTAGGATGAAACTGACTCAATCTAGGAACATGAAGAAAAACACCTGGTGCACACTTACTACTCAAAAATTTCATCCACCCATGCAACTGATGACTTGGCCTCCACATGAAAAAAAATATTTTTGATCCCTTGAAAAACTCCAAAGAGATTCCACCCCTAGATAAATGAGATAATGAGGGTTCAGACATAACATCATCTGAACAAAATCTCTTCTATCCAAAAAATGGGAACCTAGACAACATCTTTACTACATGCGGAATCTTGATGACTTCCCACCAATTATTACCTAGTTATGGCTGGTTCCCTCACAATATATTCTACACTCCCTAGTACCGTGATATAATTAGATAACATAAAAAAGGTAAAATGGCACTTGATATATGGGAAAATAGACTCCTCAAAATTCTTCTCCATAACCTCTCCATCTAGTAACTTGTCATATTGGAGAAGGGTCCTGAAATAGTTCTTAAAATCTCACACACTAAAACTCCCTGATCAAAGGATAAAATACTCATAGTGACAAACACACATTAAGTTCAAAGAAATAAACTCTTCTCATAACTAGTCTTGAAAATTATCACGAGACTATTGATTCCTCAAGATCCCCAAGGAATAAGATCCAATATTACCTCTCCACTACATGAAATATCAATACTGCCAATGAAACCCAATTCTCCTTCTAATAATAGATGAAACAAAAATATATATAATCTTCCTCCAATAAGACCTCTTTGAAATGGTCTAAAAATAATCCCCTAAACATCTACAAAATGTGGTACTGAAACTCTTAGGGTTTCCCCTCCAAGTGTCATCTTCATCAGCCTCTACTCTATGGTGATCTGTTGACCCATCCTATTAAACATATCTAGCAGGAACCTATTGTGGACGTTGACTTAGAGTAATACCAAAAAAGATAAAAATGGTTAAATACAGTTAAACCTATAAAATGGAATATTTATCATGAATTTGTTATTTTTTTATTCATTTTATGTAAGGATAACCTAATACAAAGGTCTAAATATTTTATTCATGGGCCCAAATATGAAATATGCCTGATACATTCCTCGGTCTCTACCCTAAAACTCGGATCATATCATTCAGTAGGATGTATAAAATTAAATGTGGATGCACCAAATCATAGGGGAGCATAAATACCCATGTCTCATTTAGTTTCATATGTTTACATCACTTACTAAACATAATTGACATTTTTGACCTACCAACTCATGTAGTCTCACATGTTTCTACCTCTAAACTCCATCCCATCACTCAACTTGAAAATTTGATACAACTCTTTCATAAACCCCTCCC
Organism: Viscum album; assembly: GCA_963277665.1. Classification (NCBI taxonomy): domain Eukaryota; kingdom Viridiplantae; phylum Streptophyta; class Magnoliopsida; order Santalales; family Viscaceae; genus Viscum; species Viscum album. The sequence continues at coordinate 1,096,140,537 of OY728145.1, read as the reverse complement.
TCAAAGGATACCCTCTAAGGCCTACAATGAGAGAAAGGGGATAGTGACTACACATGTACCACCTCTAGTAATCTCTATGATAGCAAATAGCACCAGGTATGTTATGAACATAAAAATGGGAGGCATTAACCTATAAGAGAATAGGAGGAAGAGAGAGATAAGACAAATAAAATAATCAACTCCTACTCATGCGTATAACAAACCCATTTACATACATTTAACTTGTGTGTATGTTGAAATACTATTTTGTGGGATTAATTTTAAAGAAAATTTAGTTAAAATAATTTGGTTTTAAAATAAATTAAGGAAGTACTATCAAACCATGTATTATACCCTCATTCACCTATTGAACAATTATTCAATTGGTCTATAATAAACCCCTAATTTATTAATTTTCATTGGATACTTACACTGGGATTCTTAAGTAAAAATTGGGAAATAAAATGATCACTCTAGTCTCTACCTTCTCCTAGACAAGTGAGTGGATACATCCATTCACACTTGAATTTCCCACCTATATGCTATCACAAGAATTGGATTTAATCTAACTATATTTTGTGCGAAATGCTAATAATAAATAGAATAATATAAAAGAAAAAATTAAAAGAAATATCTATTGATGAAACCATTAAATTATTTAGAAGATTTAGTAATAGATTTAAATGATTAGAATTCTTCAACAGCAGAGGCGAAGGGATTCTCATTAGATAAATAATAGATGGTTTAGTGTTCCATCACTGGAGGTCTAAAAAAAGAGTGGAATCCAATATTGTGAGAGTGTTCTCCCATCTCCCATTACAATAGTCTCAAAGTTTACTCCCCCTTCTATTCCTATTTAATTCCTTTTATATATGAGTGCTTACATCCTTCCAAGGGAGAGGAATGTGTTTCTTCATAAAATACATGAATGTCAGGGAGTGTGTTTAATTTCCACAATCTATCTTGTTTCATATTGATGGTGGAGTGATCTTGTTCTTCACATCATAGTAGGTGTACTCAAATGAAAAAAAAAGATTTGTTATTTAATTTTATGGTCCTCATAATTTTTTTATCACTTTAAAGTTTTTATTTTTACCTGCAAAACATAAAATTCCATCCATTATCTACAACTCATATTCTCTCATCATTGATTATTTTATGCCATCCATTTCATTGTTAGTAAAACTATAACTTATCAATAAATCGGATTCTATATCTTACATCAAGTTTGAAATTTATGCCTACCAATGGTTCAATATAATGTTGAAATGGGATTCTCAAAAACCTACTTTGACACTGCTTAGTTATTTCATTCATATTAGAACCAAATACTTTGTCCAATAGCTCTGGAATCTAAAATAATTAATCTCATTCTCAATAGAGTGGAAATCCAAAGCTCCCCCATGGGCTATGCGGTAATGGTGGCTTCACTCATGGCTCGCTCGACTGGATCTCATCCTTAGTAAAATCAAAGCTTAGATTAGACCAGATTACTACTAGGAATCCCCTATCAAAGTATCTACACTCTTTCATAATTAAAAATATATGGGTGGTAATACAAGGTGGTTCTATAAAGGTATGTGGTTCCCTATTTTTCATCGAGGTGTAGGTAGATAGTGGTAGATCCTTTCTTGATGGTGGCACACCCATCCTCAAGATATTCAGCCAAAATTATTCGAAGGGTTATTAATCTTCACGGGAAGTGGTGGCATAGGTTATTTAAATGACCGCATGGAAGGTAGAGGAATGGTAGGCATAAATGAGTATTACATGAGACAAGCATGCCTACAAGTATTGTCTTGGTCAGTGTGTTGACTGCAATATGTGGTTTGAGAATAAGGGGATCATCGTAGGTATTAATACCATGAGAGTGGCGGCATGGTGAATAAAATTCTTCATGTTTTCATTTATTTCTTCCTTTAAAGGATTTTTATGCACACACGATCAGGTGGTTTCACTCATGGTGGATATACCTTCCATGTAAAAGTGGTGCGGTAGGGTATGAAGGTGATTATGAGAATTACTCATAGTTAGTTAAAGGAAGGGTCTCCATGCCTACTAAATTTAAAATTAAGTTATAATTTATGAAATTTAATAAAAATCACTAACAACCTGGGAATTTTACAATAATGTGGTGTATTTTAATGAATACAAGATAATAAATGTTCAATATCACATCTCATATCACTCCCCCATACTTAAACTATTTTAGTCCCCTTGAATTTATCAATGAATTAAATTTATTCAAAATGGGAAATAAAGATGAAGAAATCCTGCCTAAATTTAATTTTACAAACCATAAGAAAATAAATAGAGAAATGATCCTCTTTGAATATTATCATTCCAAATATGTGATTTTTACCAGTTCCTCACTTTAATTAAATCAAAGTTTCATTTCAGGATTGATCCAATTAGATTTAAGTGGAATAAAAAAATTTACAAAAAAACCTTCATTCATCCCTATTTCTTTTTTCCCCTACCAATGTCCAATTGCCTACTTTAGTGATAGAAATTAAATGAATGTGTTACCTATAAATTTTCCCTATTTCTATCTGTTAAATATTCCCCAACCTAACTGAAATAATTCTTGACAAGGCCCTTAATTTTAATTTTCCAAAACATAATTTTGTTAAAATCTTTGTGTATATCACATATTGAGATTTGAAATAGAATTTATTTAATTACAAAAACATACCTCATATCCTTATCTCAATGATAAATTGGGGGTTCCCAATTGTCCATTTTATTATAGGCTTAAACGAATTATATAATTTTAATTTATTTTGTCTCCCTATGTTGTTATGTCTCACAGAGGTCATGATACTACATATTAAGTTCAAAATTTTGGTTACTTAATGTTATAAAATTGTTTCCAAAAAAATCACCCACACTCCATCTCATATTTTCAAGAGAAATTTCCCATAATGTTAGTGATAAATTTTACTAAGAAATAATAAGAATCTCATATTTTCATAACCAATTAATTATTTAACTCTAGAATGGTATTTTCAAAACTGGTAGTATATCAATTAACATCGTGAAATTAATGAAAATTTAAAATAGAATATTGTACAAAAAGATCAATGTACATGAATATTTATCTCTTCCCCCACACTTGGGTTTTATATTCTTCTAGTTGAATTGAAGTATGAATTTTTTTAATAAAGAAATATAAAAAAATGAAACATTTAGACTCAAATAAGGAGTGATTCAACTATAAGTACTTTATTTATCAGTAATAGGGATGATTTTGGACTCATCCATAGGTTATTTCCATAATTCCTCATGGTAATTCACAAATTGTTATCCATTTTCTTTAAATTGTTTCTTTGAACCTTCTCCTTCAATGTCAAATTCATTAAAATGAAAATTATTAGTTACTATGTATGGTATAATCTATTTTAAGTGAAGCTTTCTTGGGAAAATTTTTACCCTTGAATAAAATAATAGTACTTTGTATCCAATAAGAAATTCATTTTTCTAGATTAATCTATCATGGGAATATTTGGTTTTCTACTTGTATAATATTTATTTTTCATATTCTTTACACATCAAGCTCTATTATATGCAGTTTTCTCAATCATTCAGCTTTACAAAACGTTGGGTTTACTTTTTTGAAAACCTACTAATCCATGTGCAATAGTATAATAGGAAAATGGAAAGGTTTACCATAAAATATTTGGTAGGGGAAATAAATATTGAGGTCTTGTAGGTAGTTCTATTTTCCCATTAGGGGATCTCCTATTTTCATACTCAAATCCTTTTGGTTGAGTTACATAGCCTTCTATATGATCCTTTTTACTTTTCTTTTGGAAACCTATTCTAGTACATTAATTTGTGGGTTGTAGGTGGTAGAGGTTTTATGGTGCACTGCATTTTTTTCATGATGGTATCCATGTTCTTGTTGAAAAAATGGGTTCCTTGGTCACTGATTAAAGATAGTGGTATTCAAAACATACAAAATATCATTGATTTTAGAAATTCAATTATAGGATTTTGAGTCATCAACCTGAGTGGCTTCAGACTCAATCCATTTAGACACATACTCTACTACTAATAAGATATAGGAAAATCCAAATGATATAAGAAATGGGTCCACAAAGTTAATTCCCTATACATCTAATATTTTAAAAAATAAATAAAATCATTTCATGGGATTTGTTTACTTTTAGAAATTCCAATAGTAAATTATCATTTTATGTGTTTTTTACAAAAAAAATAAATTTGAGGGCCAAAACATTTTAGCATATAAAATATTCTAGGGGATCTTTGAGGCCCCAAATGGCCTCCAATTGGGAGTTTATCACAAAACAAAAGTACCCAATTAATTTATTCTTTGGGTATAAACCTTCTAATAACATGTTCATTTCAAATTTTCTATAAATATGGATCTTTCCAATAATCTTTTTAATCATATTTTAATTTAGAATTTTAATTATTAGAAAATATGTAAGTGACCTTTATTGTGACCAGAAAATTAATTATGCTAGCATACCAAGGAACTTGGGTTTGGATAAATAATTACTCACCAAGGAATAAATCATCCAAACTTGTCTCTGGGATTAGATATACCTCGATAGTGTGAGTCATCCATCTCTTGTGTCCAATCACTATATTTTTAAATCCCTACCTTTCCTTAATCTCAAGATCGTACTATTACAACAACAACATCCATCACAATAATCTAGCTTTTGCATCATTCTTCCTGATTAAATATCTTAATGTTTTCTAATCAGATTAAATAATCACCTTACTTCCTAATAGAAAATATATTTTTTCTAAAGCTAAAAAAATAAAAAAATAAAATAAATTCTGAGTTTTTTTATAGTTAATTTGTATAGATTTTGTTTTTTTTGAAATACATTCCATAACTCATTGAACAATATCAACCATTCGGGATAGCATGACCCCTAATGCTTTATTAGATTCATCACAAAGTATCACAAAGTGGTGACTCCATTTTAGTGGTTACATGATGAGGGAAGTGGTCAATAATTCTTTTGATTTTTTAAAATTTGTTCTGAATGAATAATAAAATAAAACATCAGTTTCATTCTTAAGTATCTTAGTTTGGGGAAAATTAACTTCTCAAAAGATGCTAAAAACCTTCTATATAATCCAAAATTCCCTAGAAATGAGCTAATGTTCCTAACAGTGGTGGGGTAGTGTAATATAGAAATGAAATACTTTTTTTATTTATTAACAAAAATTACTTACATATTAATTAAATGGATCAAATTACTTCTTTTTTCAAATATAAAATGGAATTTTGAAAATTCAAAACCCTGTTTTTTAAAATACATCTTTGTAAAGGATTTTTTTGACTCTCCAAACAAATTTTAAATCCAGTTCTATAAACATTGAATTCATCAATTAATACCTTTAAGAAAATATCAATCAGGAATTAGAATATTATTACCATGCACTGTTTTAATTTGTCTAGGAAATTTCAGATGAAAAAAAGATATCCTTCAGTAGGAAAATGTACCCAAGGTATAGGTAATGGGGAATTTGTCTTGGTCATAGGGATCTATTGGAACTAGAAAAATATCTAAAAAACATTCAAGGAAACAATAATTTACTTTTGTAGAATGTATTTTTGAATTAGTTATATAAAGGGTATGTGGAAATTTTATTTTCCTATTACATGGTTTAGTCTCTTGTATTTAATACAAAATCCCCAACTATTATGGACTACAGTGTGTAATAATTAATTATTTTCATTTTTTACAATTTTTCAACCATTTTTATTTGGAATTATTTGAATGGGATTCATCCATTGTGATTTTAAGATGGGATAGCTTATTTTAACCTCTAAAAATATTTTTACTTCCCATTTTTCTGCCTCAAGGAGGGTTGGGTGGAGACTTATCTAGAGTTGTCTCACTGACTTGGATCTATCATCCAGAAAAATTCTATGTATGCATATTATAGGGTGTATTCCTGGAATATCTCCAAATGTCCATCCCATGGCCTTAGCATTATTTTTCAGGTTATTAAATGATTTTTTTCATGTTCAGGTTCAAAGTTATTGGAAATTATGACTGGTAGTTTCATATCCGCTTTTCAAAAATCATATTGTAAGTCTGAGGGAAATGGATTTAATTATAACTCAGGTTTATTTTATAAAGATGTATTTATTTATTTTTTTCTAATATAATTTCAAATTGATGAAAGTAAAATATGATAGTATCATATTTTAGTAACTCATCATAGTAATTTTCATAAATTGCATCAAATTGATCAACTGCTGAAACTGTCTCCAGTTTAATTTCATTTTCTAATTCAAATTTATCCAGTGGTTTGGTTATTTCCAAATATTTTCATTGTATTATTATTTCGTCAAACATTTAAATTTCTTCCCTAGATGAATGGGGGAGTTAAAAATGTTTTGATGTGAAAGAAGAATGTTCTTCATGAGTGAGTTTTGTCGAATTAAGTTTATTGAAATATATTATTTCCTCTAAATATTTCACAGAAAGGGATCCTTCATCGACATTTATGATGGTTTTAAAAGTCTTTAGGAATGATGTGGCTAGAATAATTGGAGTTTTTTCATTACTTTTTCCTTATTCTGTGTTCATATTGTATAAATCATTAGGTAATGGGTAACCTTTCACATTTACCATTACATCTTCAAGGATACCCACTAGATAGGTTATGGATTTAATAGAAAATTGTAGAACTACAAAAGTGGGTTCAATTTCTCCCATTTATAAATTATAATAAATGAAATAAGGAATTACATTAATTTAATACCCCTTGTATCATAGTTAATTAAAAAAATTGAGCTTACTAATAGTGTATTGGATTGAAAAAATGTCTTGATCTTGTCATTTCTAGGGAATTTTAGGTATAATATGAGTAGAAATATTCATACCTAGTTGTTCCTATTCATTTACTTTGATTATCCATCAATCAGTGCACATGTACGTTATCAGTTTTAAATACCATCGAATCAAGACAATGGAATCTAGAAGGGAATATTTATCTCAACCTTTTTTTATGAAATGTGGAATCTCCTGTTGGAGTGATTCCTCCTTGGGTATTCCTAGTTCTTTTATTCTTACAAGGAAGTGTGTAGGGTTTATCTTGGATTATCTATGAATTTTCCATTATCTTTTTATTGTTATTTTCTTTTCACCTCCTTAGTTTCTTTTTTATAACATTCTATAGATTCATAAGATTTATTAGTTATAATTATAATTTTAGGAGTTAATATTTTACCAACTTCTATTTATTTCCACCACCACAATGTAATGAAAATAACATTTCCTTTAGGTTTTGAAATTATTTGAGGTGGAGGATTACATGAGCCTCTAGTTATTATATTATTTAGGGTGGTCATAAGCAAACATAATGATCCTTTTAATACCATTAATTCTGACTATTTACTAGTGAGGTTAATGTGTTTCTTTTTTGAGATTCTATTACATGTCTCATCATATCCTTCATGGATGATTCTTATGGTAATACTTATTATCATCTTGTAGATGGTTGGAAAATATGCCTATAGAATATTGGTCTAGGTTAAAAAGGTTTTTTTGAATCCTGTTGGAATAATTGTCTTTGGTTTTGTTAGTGGAAAATTATCTAAATCCTTGGTTTCCCCTTGATTGGTTGTGGAATTTCCTTCGAAACATTATATCATGACTTTCTGTTCCTTTATCTAGAGGACATACATCAGTAAAATTCTCCTAGAAATAGAACTGTTGGAAGGCCCTTGGGTTGTGGTGAGTAATGATTCATGTATTTTTTTAGAACTAACTTTCTCACCATGGAAGTTAGTTCTCACTACTAGAAAAATACCAAACGCCAATAGTTTAGAACTAATGGTATATGCAATAGAACCATTGGTATAGACTACACAAAAGGTTTTGTGAACCATGGGGACTCTAGGCATCAGTATTGGTCTATACCAATAGTTTCCATTGAATCCATTTTCATATCTCACTTCCAAATTAGAATACCCACAGTTTGATGAAAATTGTGTGTATATATCTATACCAAAGGTTAATGAAACCACATGAATAAAATCTTTTCTAGTAGTGATGTATTCTGATGGTTCACATAGCAGTTGGTATAGCTTCTTATACCCATTGCACATCAGCACCATCTAGCATGTCTACCAGAACCTATAAATAAATTAAAAACTACATTAAAATTTTAATATAGTAGAAATTTTATATATTTATAATTTAACCATGTGGTTATAAATAGTTTTCAAACATTTTATTATAGTATAAAATGCATAAAAAATCCACAAAATCTATCAGTTTTAGACCTTAAACATATTCCAAACATGATTATTTAATATTAAGTGTAAAATTTTAGGGATCAATATATCCCTCATCACCACTAGTGTCATCTCAATCATCACCATCATCCTTATCAGTAGCATCTCTGGGTGCAGCTATATCATCATCTTCATCATCATCATCGCCATCATCACTAGGAGTATCATCAACATGACCACCACTAGGACCCTCATTGACATCACTTGATGCATCATATAAGTAGATAATTATTTCCATATATGAATAAAAAACATTATCAAACTCTGATGGGATTTTTGGACATATAACTAGCATAGATTTGAATAGTTTTTCGCTTACTAGTTTACTTATTTCATGATCTTGTACATCAATTTTTTGGCCTCAAAAACTTCTGTATGAGTGTTCTGTAACTCAGTGGTGTGAGATATTTGATAGGTTCTTAATGAGGACTAGTACATACTAAAGATTATTCTTTTCCCAAGTTGAAAAAAGACTCTCCCCGGGTTCTAGTCTTCTAATACCTATCTCAAATGATCAATTTCCCCTAAGTTGTTATCTAATGTTTCATCAGGTGCCTCTAGGGAACACTGTTGAAATTTATATATAATATATTTGATTATTAATTATGTATCAAAATTAAAAATATAATTAATAACATTTACAATATTTTCTTATTTCTATTCTTTTATTTCACATTCATCCTTTTTCCTCCCACTGGAGAAAAATAATTTTTGTCGAGGAACAAAGCCTTCAATTCCAAATTTTTCTTACTAACAAAGACATGGATTACTATAATAGTACATTATTGAGTAATATAAAATTGACAAACAAAACTCAATAAAATTTTACTCTAAAGAAATATGAGATTAACCATCTAATCACATCAAGTTAAAACTTTCACACACTAGAATAAGTTATAGTGTCAAGTTGTTATGTTGTATTAATTTCAATTATCACATTACATTATGTTGTGATGGAATGAATATACATGTGAATAATTTTAAGTCAAAATAAAATCGGAAGCATGGTTATGGAGAAAGTTATGTTAGATTAATAATATAGTGAGAAGACCATTTTAAATTTACCAATTTGAGAAAAATATGATTCAACACAACCTAGAATGAATTAAAATTTTATTTTTTAATAAATGTATAAAATTAAGAAGCATCTAACAAGATCATATATTATAATTCATAAATTAAAACCATATCAATTATTTTCATGGTCTCTATCTATCAATTGTTTTCAATTATGAACAATATAGATCATACTAAATAATTACTAAATGAAACCCATATTAGTTAAATACATGGTATTTATCCATAAATATCTATAATAATGTGAAATTGTACACTATTATACACACACTAAAATATATTTGTTGTTTCCATTTCATTTTTATAATTTCTAACTCACTTTTAACATTTTCATAAGTAAATTATATAATAACATGATAATGTATAGTTTAATTGTTTTTCCACTCTCATTTTTTGGATGCCACATTTTCATTTGGTATGGGTATATTTTTTCAAACCTCTCTTATTTGGATTAAGAGACATGTTTCTTGATATATTATTTTTTATAGTGGTTTTAATGGCTTTTTCAATGTCTTCATATATGGTTCTTTTTAGATGGATCTAGACTAGATGTCTTGAGATAGTTGGTAGATTTTTTTGTAATGGTTAGAGATTTTCAACACATTTTGTTTTTAAATTCATGAATGGTGTTTCAGGGTGGTCAATGTTTGGATTAGTTCGGGGTGAATTGGAAACTCTAATATTTGGGTACATTTTTTACGATCTCCATGGGCTGTGTTGTACATCCTATATCTGGAATGTTTGAAATATCACATGTGAGATATCTGTTCTAAATGGTGGGTTTATCTACTTCTAAAAGATTTGGATGGGGGTTATTTAAATTTTCCTAGGTAATTTTATTATGGTTGTTTTTTTATGGGTGATTTATCTTATTTATATTGTAGTTGGATGATATATTTTATTCTGGTCTTGAAATTAGGATGATTTTTCAACTGAATCAGAAATTATTTAGAATAATCAAGGTAAGAGATATCCGTCACCATAATAAAAACATGTGTATGGGTATTGAGAAAAATATAAAATATGGATGTTGGTATCCATTTAAAGGTGACAACATATTGAAGGTAATCGAGAAATTATAGATATCCAAATGTATGATGTTTTCAACTATATCATCAAGACACATATAATTTTCTAAGGAGGTAGTGGTTAAATTATAATGTGAAGTAAAGTATATAGTGAGAGTTCTATATTCATCATTGGTAGGTATCTTTAATTACTCCATCATAAAGGAAAATTTGTAAATTACCTTTTTAGTGGATTTTTTCAACTATTTATTGTGAAACTCAATGAAAGAACAAAAAAATGTCATGAAGTGTTTTATCCCATATCATAATGTTTTTAATGATATTACACATTACTTTAGGATGACTAATAACAATGATAATGAATTTTTTGGAGACAAAGAAACTAGGAATAGTACCATAGGTTTTTTCTTCACAAATAGGGTAACGACAGTTAAATATACATTTAGTTTTTAACCTATAGTTACACTAGTTATAATGACTGTTGAGTAAATGGATACAAAGCATGATATAAGGTAATTGGTTAGATGATTCCTTTGTTGGAATATGTTAAATTTATTCATGATGGAGGAGTTCTGTTCTATGATAATTAAAATAAAATCCATTTGGATTAGAAAATTCGCTCAACGAATGAAGCATATCATCCTATAATACCATTCCATCATAAAATTATTGTAGTACTAATTACATGATTTGTAAAATATAATAGGTAAAAAATTCATCTCTCATTTTCTACAAGTTGTTGGTCTAAGAAATTATAAGGAAACATTATTTCTATGTAGGATTTAGGTGAACAGAATGGATTGGATACTCAATGTTTTTTAGGAATTGGATTTTTTTCTTGTGTTGAAGAGTAATATGACACTGTAGTCTCTAAGAAGCTATCTTGAATAGTGAAAATATTTGTAATGTGAATCCTTATTCATGTTTTGATTAATTTGAATAATCTTTGTGGCTCTAGAAGATAGCCTCAATTTTTTGTATAGGAAGTAGTTACTAAAATATCTTATAGAGGTGGGAACATTGAAATATATGATTTTTAGAAGAGTATGGTGTAATGGTTAGTAGTCCTAAAGTTATGAATATAAGTTGTGGTTTTTTAAATACTGTATTTATATTAGTGATTTTTTAAGGTCTTATCCTCATTGTATTAAGGATTTATTTTTGGAATGTAAGATTAATTCATAAAAAAGTAAGAGTGACTTTAACTATTCATCAAAAGTGAAAGGTTCTAGGTGTAAATGCACACATGTTAGTCAATCCCCTTATTTAATGGGGATAATTCCTTGAAATTTTGGAAGTTAGTGAAACTAGATAATAATATGATACATACTAAAAGTTTTTGGGATTACATTAACATATTTGATGATGTAATTAATTTTTTTACATGTAATTAGTGACATATTGGCATACATAGAGAAAGTGAATGTAATTATTATAATATCCCAATGTAATGGAAAGGTGGTAGTTTTATCCAATGTATATAGGATATAATATCTAGAACATATAAATCCATGTGTTTTTTACATTTTTTTTATTTTTTTTCAATTTATGTTTGTGATTTTTTATTCAGTGTGTGTGTGGTTCACCTCAGTGTGATGACTTGATAGTAGTGAACTCCCTATGTTCTGGTACACTAAACATCAAGGGGAAAACCTCTAATCAAGGATATTTCGGAGTTAATTCTTAATTTTTTTTCTCATATAAGATATATTATTTGATGTATTGGTGGTTCAATCACACCCCCTAATATAATTATCCAAAATTTTAGATAAAATATCATTTGAATGTGATTTAATTGATTGGTTCCTAGTAAAAATTTGTAGTTCATAAAAGTACTTAGAGCCTCTCATTCTCCGAAATTATAGTAAAACCTAAAGTGTGCATATACATCATAGAATCCTTGTTCTGTTTGTTTTTTTGGAACATCCTAGAAAATCAATACAATTAATAATAATTAAACTTTTTATACAAAACAATAAAGTTTATGAATAATTTAAACTCATTAATCATCCAATAAATGATAATTTCTTTGTATTGTGTTATTAGACAGTCGATGAATATTGGTAAACCCTCTAAATAATATACGACCCTACTTTTTTAAACAACATATTACTTATACTTATATGGTCACCAAAATTCCCCAATTTCCATCAACCATGCGACCATAGTAGCATGACCATCGAGAAAGTTAAATTAATTGTACAACATAAAAGTTAAATAATATAAATACAATATGAATATAGATATAAATTTAATTAATGTTATTATCCATATTTCTGCTAATTCATTCTCATTGACTTCATTACCAATAGTCCCCCATGATACTAGTTCCACCAAAATTATATCATTGTACTTGGATAAATTTTCATTAAAAATTCTGTGTTTTTTGGAATTTTGACCTAACAATTGATTATATTCATTTTAATATACCATTACCTGTGTTGGAAAATTATAGGCTTCATGAATATGGGTTCAACCCCATTTCCTATTAAAATATCCTACTAAATAAGATAAAATAAAAAATATTATTAATTCACAGTACAATAGGAAAAAGTTATATGATATAAATTTAAACACTTATAAAAAACCTAATCCATGTTGGTAAGTAGGATATGATGTATCCATGGGGTATATTGTATTATTAGTATATGAAGGATGTGAATGATCCAATGCATGCATTTGGTCATCTACATGTAGTGGAGTGGATGATGAAGGAGCATAATAATTGGATCCTAGAAGGGGAGTAGGAAATGAAAGTAGTGTAGACATGGAAGGATAAAGAGAATAGGGTTGGGGATACATCATTGGATTTGGATATGCTATGTTTGGGAACATCCCTAAAGATGGTGTAGATATGGAATGAGAAGTAACTCATAAATAAGATGATAATGGAGGCATGTGTTGGAACATCCATAATGGTTCAAGTAGAGGATGAATAAGTGTGGTAGATGGGATGTTTGATGGTAGGTTAGGGTGTGAATGGGTATGACGGGTGCTTCGAGAAGCTCTAGGTGAAACTCCACTCAAACCAAAACTAGTAGGTTGAGGAGAGGTCAACAATAGTTTTGATGAATGTCCCAAAAAATTGATAAATAACATGAACATGGTGGTAAATGTAATGTACAAGATACGTATAAAAATTATTATACTCACTGAGGGAACTAGAAGAGGCAGCCCTATTTCAGACATTCATCACTAATTATCAAATAGTATCTTTCTTCAAATTTCACCAATATATTTCAAAATCTCCATAAAAAGATATTTTACATTTTTAGAAATATTTTTTAATACTTATTCATAAAACTTAGAAGTAAAATAATCAAAAAATAATATGATAACTTTTTTTAGAAACTATTATTTAAAACTAAGTTATACCTGTTTTAAAACCAATTTTTTAAAACCTGTTTTAATAATCTTTTTCTAAATTTAAAAAAAATAATTACATAAAATGTAATGAAATAATACTAAAACAATCATATCTTTCAAGAATGAAAATAAATTAAAGTAATTAAAATAGTATCAACTGAGAATCCCATGTCATGGTAAACATAATGAATGATGAAAATATATGGTTTCTTCTATATATTACCCACTACTACTTCGGGTTCAACATCAATTCTCGTAATTAGAAAATTTGAGTCATCAAATACACTATTTTGGTCAACACCAATGGGGGATGAAATGGCTTCAATTTCATCCAAAACATCATGAAAAATATTTTTTTGACTACATAAATAATGACATCATAATCTACTCTTATATGACCTTTCACTTAATACACTTGTTTTCTATTGATACCAAAATATATGGTTCATCGGTAGCTAGAAAGAGAGCTATGTCAATATAGAATGCAGTTCATATCAAATACCCCAATCCAAAAAATCATATTGGGATCATAAGTTATATGTGGTCTTACCCTTGATATTTAGATTAATTGAAATAAACATTTCACATATTTTGTTTTCCTTGTGAATTACATCTATAAAATGACATAACAAATTTTTTGACCAATATATAAACTCAAAAAAGATAATTTCATTTGTTAAATTGTAAGTGGATTTGCTATCAACATTCTTCTTTTTTTAAATATCATATGACCTTTACCGAATGAAAAAATTACATCTTTAAATTCATTATACACATCAATTCTTGACATATTTTTAGTTGGTTTTTAATTTTCAATATTATTATCAAACCTCTAGTGATTCTTCTTATATCGATGATCCATTGGATATAATCATTGATTCTCCATGAATCTGAAACTATGATGAAATTTATGTCTTTTTTTATCGTATATTATTTATAAAAATTGGACATGATAGTTTTCCCTTCATTCTATAACTATCATAATTACATAATAAGGGAAATCATTTATAGTCCATAGAAGGGAAGCACGCATCTAAAATTTATTTTTTGAAGAAGAATCGAATGTGAATAGAACCATATCCCAAAGATAATTCAACACTATTATTAAATGTTACAAGTAGCATCTATATCATTTCTATGATTATAAGTTCTAGATATTATTATAATCAAGAAAGTGAAATTTTATTTCTTACACAACCACATTCTAATATTATAAATGTGAATAAAAACTAACCACATGCTATGAGAAGTATGCATCTGACCAAATTGATTAAAACAATCAAATGATAGACCCAACCAAATATTATACACCTCATCTATAAAATAAATATATTTTGAATCAAATATCTTCCATAATAATTAATCTGCAGGATAATCCAACTCATCATTATCTTTAATTCTCTCAGTATCATTTCATCGAATAATGGTTGATATTTCTATATACATGAATAGATTTTGAAGCCACAAAATCAATGGAAGGTGTAAAATGGATTTTTGTGGCACACAAGATGCTGTCAAAATATAATTCTCCTTCCACCGAGATATACCACATTTTATATACACATTAAGGTGTTCTATTTTCTCCCAAAATAAACATCAATCTTTCATATAATAATGAATTTTATTAGTAGAAAATCCAAGTTACATAATTAACTTTCATTCCATATAATGATTTGAGGTAATATCTACACTATTATGATGTAAGTACTTCAAAAATGTAATAATATAATTAATTATGTTATTAGAAATTCCATACATGTCTTTTCCATGATATAACCACATTAAAAATTCCAACTTTCCCATTTTAGTACTTTCCTGATATATAGGAGTTATAACATCATCCATTAATTTTTTAAATCTCTCAACATCATCATAATAATTTTTTTCCTCATGTGTATCGATATAATAATCTTTAATAACTAACATACTATCTTTATTATGACTAAAAAAATAGAAACTAATCGAATATCAAATTTTCCATAACACTTATTCCTTTCCATTCCTGAATAGTAAAATATTTTATCATCTCTCCATTTGATACAAAACATAATAGTCTAATTGAAATCTTGAATTTTTTATATTGTATATACCTTATTCCCAAAATAACCATGTTATTTCGACATAATTATAGCATGGAAACTATATACAACCTCCATATAAAGAATTGTTAAATGAGAATCTAAAAAATCCAAATTCTTCTACAACTAGGTTGAAATATGATATTTATGATACATATAGATTTTATTGATTCTATTACAAGAAAAAAAAGTTAAATTAAAATGAATAATGTAAATCATAATTAAAAAATACATTGAAATTGATTATAAAATAAAAATCATCAAAGCATACTAGTATCTATTTAAACAAAGAAAAATTGAAATAACATATGCTATAAGTGATGCCTACAAATAATAAACCAAAAAAAGTATATGTCATAGAATTTAAAACAACTATTACAAAACACAATTAAATACATATTTCATCATAAAACAATTTTTTTATAAACTTCCATGTTTTGAATATGAAATTAATCTTCTTAAATTGAATTTTATTCATAATGGAAAACACTTACTTGTGGAAACAAAACATGTCACCCAACATCAAAACCATAAAAACAAAGTATAAAAATATCATTGAAATTATACCATTAATAATATAAATGAATAATCAACCAATTATAATATCATAGATAATAAGATTTATACAATAATAAGAATATTTCTGAAATTTAATAAATGATGTGGATGCTTGATGTTGTAGGATATATGAAATGAAATGAAAAATTTATTAGAAAAAATTTCTAATCTCTATGTGGAAAGAAATATAATTATCACTTGTCGGCTTCCATAAGCCCAAATAGTATCCAATGATCATCCACTAACTCAAAAAGTAACTTTTAAATACGAACATAAAAGTAAATTATGTATATATACACATAGAGTGTGCATAAATTGTGAAAAAGAAAACTTCTTCTAGGATTACACTAAATTCATCACCTTTAAACATTGTAATATAATTCATTATATTTAATATTGAAATAAAACTATAAACTAATATTTACTTTTCAATTAAAAAATAGAAGCATCAATGAAGGCATTTTTCAGAATCTCTATGAAGATATAAAAGTTATAAACTTTTAAATAATATATGTCAATCTATTTACAGATATATAATGAAAGATATACATATAAAGGAAACAACATTAATTATTGAGGAGATAAACTATCTTATTGTAGACACCCAGTTTTTGGCCTTGAAAGTCTTTGGAGTATTTCAACATATAATTCCAGAGCTATGCACGAAGACGACGTGCGATTCTGAGGCCCGGTGTCCCCAGAATAAATTTTATAAAAATATTAAGTGTTTTTATACTATGCAAGTGGCGAGGTTGTTTTTCCTCCTAAAAGGTAGATCGGATTGGAAATATGAGGACACGGTGGCGTTCGGAGTGTGTCGTTTACCCTAAGAGGGGTGTAAAAGTTGTGGGCGTGGGCTTGCTCTGAGAGAGAGGTCACCCAGGGGAAAAATCATCATTTAAAAATAATGACTGAGTGATTTTTATCAATGGCGTTATTTTAAAATAATTTTCGATCTAAACATTGGAATGGAAATCTAAGACTTCCATTGAGTTCGAAATTGGGTGTTTTGCCTAGGCGTGATATAAAATAAGCAGGAGTAGACGTTTTGGAGTCCGCGCCCATTGGCAGAGTGCCAGAAAGTTTATAAATTCACTTAAGTGGTGGATTTAGGGGAAAGCGAAAAATTTTCTCTCTCTATATATATATATATATATATATATATATATATATATATATATCTTGTTCTTCGGTGTTCTTCGTCATTCTTCATCAGATCGAGGAGCGATCTCCACCAGAACTTTGGTGAATCGAAGAGGGGGCAACGTGGATGTGCCACTAACGACGCACGACCGATTCGAGGTAGGATTTATGATTAATTCTTTCACCTTAGTAAATTCTTGAGTTTTTTCCAATTTTGTCATTTAAATTCTATAATTTTGGAATTTGGGGCAATGGATGAATGGACACAGCCAATGCCCAAGCCCCGTTTTTAGTTCTCGTTCTTGGGCATTCTTCGTCCCAATTTTCAGATGCGCCAAAACCGTGACGGATCGTCGAGCGAAGGGCGGTGCAAGGAAGTTCTGGCCCCGAGGATTCCAAATCTGGTTTTAGATAATTTTTCCAACCACCAGAGTGGTCGAGAGGACCGGCTGAAGGTCCGACTCCGGTAAGGGGCGGCGACCGGAGGATGAGCCAGAGGTGCGGCCGGAACAGCAGGCTCGAGCGCGGCCAGTGCGGTACGGCGGCGTCGGTGAGTCTGGGAGGAGGTGAATCCATGGATCTGGAGGGCCTCAGTCGAGCAACCAATGAGGTGTAGTGAACCCCGACGGCAGAGCGGGGAGGCCTGGGCGGCTGCGGCATTTGGATGGCCGGCGTGCGGCGGTGCATTCGGCGGATGAAGCGGTTGCGGCATCGGCGGCGAGCAGGGGTCATAGGGCTTCAGTGGAGCAACGGAGCGGGGGAGCCAGGAAGCACCGCAGGTAGCAGGTGCCGTGGAGGTGTGCTCCATAGGATGAGGGCGAGAGGCGTCGCACTCGGGCAGTTGCGCTCAGGAGGAACCTCGAGGTGCTGACCTCACGGGTGTGTTGCTGACAAGGACCCACAAAGTGCGGGTCCTGCTTTGGTGCCGCAGAGAAGATCAGCCTTTGGCCGGTCTGCTTGAAGAACCATACATGAGGGGGGTCCAGTGTTGCTGGAGCAGGCCACGGCCGATAGGCTGCAGAAAGTCGGACTAGACCTACGGCTGGGCCGCGGGCCGGCGGTTCGGACCGGGCCGACCGGGGTGAACCGGCTCGGTTTTCCCCCCTTGAATTCGGGGGGGGGGGGGGGGTAACTTCTAAATGGCACGCTCATTTGACGCGTCATCTACGGCTGTGGGTTTGTGTCGGCGAGACAGACTATTTGAAGTGGGTTTCTCGGTTTTTGGGTTCTGCGCCCAAAGACGGGTGACCCGAAATGCTTTAATTTAATAATATTAAATTGTTGTTAAAGATGCGACGGACATGGTTTGCGAGAAGGACGTCCATTTCACACGCCGTCAGAGGCGCTGTGGCCCTGGAGTTGTGACGGACCTTCCAATGTTGGTTTGGAACCCTTTCGGTTTGCTTTCTTTGCTCGGTGGCACGAATCACTTATTGCGAATAATTAATTAATCATTTAATTAATTAATTAATCTTGCATCAGACATAACTCTTGTTTGGGATGTCCGATTGACGCACCGTCAGTGGCGGCGTGACCCTAGTCCTCATGCGGACATTTTGAGATGCTTTCTGAAGCATCCAGAATGGAGAAAAGGTACAGGCCCCACCGGGCCTGGTTCACATGTTTAAATGTGAAATGCCACTTTTTACCCGACATCTGTTTGGGGTGTTTGAGAACTCATTTATGAGTGTTCTTAAAAGGGGATTGCAATGGCACAATCCGCCCGCCTAAATTCGGGCCCGAGGCATGGGCCCCATGAGGCGGCTTTCAGTCGCATGCTGTATTTTTACGACTTATGCTTCATAAGTCCATTCAGGGAAAATGAATAGCCTACAACGTGTGGTTATCTACAAGGGATGCAATGGTATGATCTGCGTGACGTGTTTTGGGGTCGAGGTGTGGGCCCCACAGTGCCCCGTTTGAATAACGCGGGGAGTTACATCCTCTACATCCGGAGTCCCTTTTAAGTGCCTTCAGCTGCGTTGTGACCCAGGCATCGAGGTGAAGTTGACCAGGTTTGTTTCAGGCATTGAAGCTGGAGTTGAGGCATGGGCCCCACGGGCCGTCTTTTAAGCTATGTGCAACGTACTGCAACTTTTTCATCAGACGTCCGTTTGGGGCGTATGAGTAGTTGTTTTGGCTTGTTTTTTCGAGAGTATCACGATGGAGTAGTTCACCCAACCTTTTTTGAGACCGATGTGCGGGGCCCATGAGATGTCGTATGGGCATAAAGCGATGTTGAATAACTTTTCCATCGGGAGCTCGTTTCTAGCAAGTAAATAGTCTATCTTGTGTGTTTTTTCACGAGGATTACAATGGTGTAATATTTTTGGAAAGTGTGGAACCTCTTTTGAGATCTCATTAAATGTCGAAACATGAAAGGGCATTGGTCGGAGGTTCCTTTGATGCACTCCGAACCTACTGTTTCCCTCAGAATTCAGGGATGACCTCCTGGATGGGAGATTCAAACGTTCCGATCGGTTTCTAGCGGGTTTTTTCGTAGAACCATAAATATCCAATGATTCCACATCCATTTGGACCTACTTTCCAAAGGTAGGCGCTCATTAGCTTGTGGACTGATGAGGCTTAGGAATTTTCATTGGTCGAGAGGATGGGAGGTCGGACTCATCACACCTTTTTGAGGGAAATTATTGTCTATTCCGGGACTCTCTTTATAGATTTAAGTTATGTTCGTGAATCCTTATTACATTACCAAGTATAAAATGAGCTTTTCCTTCAGTTTTGACAATCAATGATTAAATATGTAAGATATTTAGAGAATCTTTTATATGTATTCGAGGTTCTTCATCAATAAAGAATCATCTATATCTATTTAGAGATTCTTGGTCAATGGTAACCTTCAAACATTCATATAAAAGTCTCTTGGTCATTATGATGACCAGGCTGGTTTTAAAGCCACTCAGTGGGGCACTTGAATTTTATTGTCATTCAGAAGGACATGAATTATTTCAAAGTTGGGATCGAACCAATATATGGGCTACCTATGTATCCTTTGTTTTCGGAAAGGAATCAGAGCCCACGTAGTTCGAATAAGGGTATGATGTTTATGATTGATGGCTCAAAGCAGGATGTCACAATTACTTTTACACTCTAAGCTCACGTGAGTCATGCTCGGTGTGAGAAACAAGAGGTATTGGTAAAAAAAAAGACAATTGTGCCATGAAAGATGCAATCATAAGAAATGATTTGGGGCTTATGTATGTATGACTGCCCAGAGGATTTACTTTAGGGAGAAAATCCAGGAACAGGGTCCATAAAGGTATATGTGCTTCATGGATATTTGAATACTCTAACTTGGGACTTATTCCTGAAAAGGAAACCCAAATCAGGAGATGATTGATAAATGGGTTTTTACTCCTGAGAAGGAATCCCAGATCAAACGTAAATTAGGACTGGTTAAAGAGAATTTAAGGGACTTGGGGCTTATTCCTGAAAAATGAAGCCCAAGATTATGACTGGGACTTATCCCTGAAAAGGAGACCCAGGTTAAATGATTTGAGACTGAGACTTATTCCTAAAAAGGAAGCCCAGGTTAAGGATTAAGGTTTGGGGCTTACTCCTAAGAAGGATGCCCATATTTGAGACTGGGGCTTACTCTTGAAAAGGAATCCCAAATTAGAGGATCTGGGGCATACTCCTAAGAAGGATGCCCAAATTAGATGATCTGGGGATTACTCCTAAGAAGGATACCCAAAAATTTAAGGGACTTGGGGCTTATTCCTGAAAAAGGAAGCCCAAGATTAGGACTAGGACTTATTCCTAAAAAGGAGACCCAGGTTAGAGGACTTGGGGCTTACTCCTGAGAAGGAAGCCCAAAATTATGACTGGGACTTATTCCTGAAAAGGAGACCCAGGTTAAGGATTAAGGTTTGGGGCTTACTCCTGAAAAGGATGCCCAAATTAGAGGACTTATGACTGGGGATTATTCCTGAAAAGGAGACCCAGGTTAAGGATTATCTCATCTTAAAGGATGAGGTTGAATGAATGAACTCTCCATATTTAGTGACATAAGGATATTTAAATCACTAGGTTTTGAGAGATATTCCACATAATTCCTTTCAAATAAGGAAGTCAAATCAAGAAATCATGCCATAAATGGATTTGAAGAGTGTCTTGAAGACTGAATCTTGAAAAGGAAAGGTATAATGGCTTAAGAGGGGTGAAATGGGCAAGAAAGGCACCCAAAAAGGAAGGGGCGCGCAAGTCTTGTAAGGTGTGCAAGTATTGCGGGGGGCGCACAAGTATTTGTCGCGCAGGTATACCTGCGCGACATGTGGTGTACTTGGGCGATGGTCAACCAGCATTGAAATACTTGAACGACTCTTTATTAAAGCCTTTAGAATTCTCTTGAGGTTCTTTCAGAAAAGGGAAGCGCATGTTCTATCTAAGGAATAAGGCAGCGCGCAAGTGGGACCATATCCCTTAAGGGCTGGCCACTCAGGAGCGCAAGTGTTGATGAGTTTCAACACTTAGGCCTTCCTTCCTCTCTTTAGATCTTCCGTTCTAGGTAAGAAATTACCTTAGAAGTGTTCTGGAAGCTTTGAGAAGAGACTTGGGCGTCGGGAGCTTCAATCTGAGTTTCTGGAAAAAGATCCTCCTCGAATGGGGGGCCCACAGGGTCTATTTATAGGCAGGAGAAGACCCTGGGCGGTTACCGGGAAATTATCAATTAAGTCGCACAAGTCACTTGCGCGCCAAGGTGCGTCGCGCATGTGGACTTGCGCGACAGTGATAAAAACTTGTGTGGTGCAGTTACTTTTGATCCTTTGTTCATGCCTTTGTCAATTTTTTGATATTTTCTTCAAAGGTTGAATCATCTTGTGCTCATATATTCCCTTTTTCCAATTTTTAGATTCTATGACGAAAGGAGCGTCAACAAAAGTCCCCCCTCAGAGTTGGATCCGGAGAGAAATTAGGATTTGACTCTGAGGAAATCGAATACATCCAAAGGAAAAGGGGGAGCGCAAATCTTGATGGAGCATAGGGCGGCGCGCAAGTTCTCTCCGCACAGGGATACGACCCTCGGTCATGCAGAATCCGGCGTGCAGGGTCCTGGCCACGTCTATAAATAGAGGGCCTCACTTCCGTACAAGCATCCGGACTTCCGGAATTCATACCTTCGAGCTCTCGCCGCGCAGGATGCTCTATTTTCTTGTGGTTTCCTTGATGTCTCTCTACTGTAAAGGCATTTGTACTTGCGCAGTTTATACTTGCGCGTCAAAAACTAGCGCGGCACACGAATACTTGCACGCCATTTTTTATATTTGCACGCCTTAATGCCTTAGCCATTTTTTTCGAAAATCTTTCACAAATTTTATGAAAAAATAAACCCATTTAAGAGTTTAATTTATTCATTTTTTGGGCAGATTCAATGGCTACTAATGGAATTAAAACGTCTGATGAACTGACTAGCAAGCAGATTGATGACATGATGAATATCATTGGCCATGATTACTATGATATATGCAACAACACTCTCTCAGATTTGGCTAAGCACTTGAAGAAATATCATCTTAATTTCCCACAGAGAATCTACCTGCCTCTATATGGTCATGGTCACCTGCAAAGAGTCAATGTTCCAGATGCAAAGAACTATACACCTGAAATGCAGCTGCACTGCTACTCCTTTATTTCGGTTATGCTATGAATTAAGAGCAACAACAATGGTGTGAACTTTCAAATTTTTCCTCCACGTCATTTCCTTGCAGATATGAAAATGGAAAACTCATGGGCTGAAATGTTTTCCACTACCGATTGGTGGAGAGAAGACAAACATGGTATTAGAGAAATATCTAAAAAGAGTACTCTCTCCAAATGGATCTTTACTTCCAATGCTCCATTCTCAAATCCATGTATCCATCTTCCAAGTCTCTTGGACAGAAACAGAGTCACTGTTTGATCAGCAGAAAATTTTCTCAAACCGCACTCAAGAACATCCTTTTACAATTGTTCCAAGAAGAGCTGGTATCACTGCATCTCTTATTGTATCCAGTTGAATGAATGAATTCCAGGTGGTTGCTGATGAAGCTCGGGATGCCATAAATCAAATGAAGTGTTATGTTGAAAGCCTCTTGTAATTCTTGAAAAAGAGAAGAGACTCCAGTCTGTGGATGTCCTTCTAACTCTTGTGCATCAATGAAAAACACTTTCACTTTCACTTATTTGTACCTTCATTCTCTCACTACCTACTTTAAATTTACTTAATCCAATAGGCTTAGTAAGCATAGTTTGATTTTTACTAGGATTATTAGAAATAACCCTATAAACCTTGAATCTTTTAATTGCTTAATATTACCTAAATCATACAGAATGTATGTTTAGTGAGCTGGAACTTGACTTTTATGCAGAGTTATTTTGTCTTTTGTGGGCAGTTCAAAGTCATGCACGCTGGACATAAAGGGGCTAATGTTTAAGGTTGAAATATCTTTGACCAAAATGGATTAAAAATTGATTCAATTCTTTGACAATTTATCTGAAAACATATTACCATACTCAAGTATGAGGGAAAATATGTAAACTATGGCTTAAGAATATTTGAATCTGAGGAATGATATGAAAAAGAGCTAAAAGGAATTAGAAGTAGTAGTTTCCAAGAATGAAGTTACTATTATTTGACAAAAACCTGTTGGGGGGTTGAATTATGCAGGGCCACCTAAGGGAATTGGCTGCATGGTCAAATAAATAGCATCTTTTGGCTAACAAGTCTGTTATGTGGACTGTTTATGCAAGGCCACCTATGGGTATGTGCTGCATAGTCAGGAAAAAGAACTCTCAGAAATTTACTTTCCTAGTGCTAAAAGCCAGTGAAAGTTTATGGAGATTCAAATTTTCTAAAGTATAGAGTTTCTTGTATAGAAATGGGTACTTGAATATGGAGAAGATATTTCCAGACAAGATTATCGAAGAACTGGATGAATATCACTCCTATGAAGGTCTGACCCAAACGTAGGGAAGAAGAATAAACCATAGACTTGAATACTTTCAGATCATGAAAAAGGATATGGGACAAATATGTTAAGGATGGCTATTTTTTTTGCGGATCCCTACATACTGTCGTTTAAGACAAATAAGGACAAAATAGGCATTCTTCTCAAGAATGAAGTTACCATCATTTAACAAACCCGTTAGGGGGTTGAATTATGCAGGGCCACCTAAGGGCATTGGCTGCATGGTCAAATAAATAGTATCTTTCGGCTGACAAGTCTGTTATGTGGACTGTTTATGCAAGGCCACCTATGGGCACGTACTACATAGTCAGGAAAAAGAATTCTCAGAAGTTTGACATTTTTGTGACTAAAAGTCATGAAAAGGGTTATGAAGATCTGAAAATATTTAAGGTTAGGATTATAACACATAAATATGGGTATTGTTCAATGTATATATAGGTACATAGGTCAATGATAACCATAATCATGTTGTGGTTGGGTCCTGAATTGAAATTTTGGACTTCACTACGTATCTAATAAGAATGGGAATCAAGCCATACGTAGTTCTTGAAATGCAGTTTAACGTCGTGCAGGACGAAAGTATGAGAGATCTTAGTTTAGGGTCATAGAGTTCGGACCATAATAATGAATACACAGTGTGTGTTTTCATGAGTACTTTTCATCCAAGGGACTGAAAGTGAAATTTGGGGTTAGGCCCAAAAGACTTGGGGCTTGATTCGAGGGATACTCGAACGTTCCTACGTATCCCATAAGGATGGGAATCAAGCCCACGTAGTTCTAGAAATTCCCTTTGTACAAATTTGGTTCGTACATGTGAAGGGTGAAAGGGGAATTTAGTGAAATGATGGTTTAACCTGAGATAAAAAGTTTAGGTATTACCATGTATGCACGTAGTCTTTTGAAATGAAACATGATTGAAAAATCAAATGTAAATAATGGTTCTCTCTCAAATGAGGAAATCAAAGAGTATTGTAGTTTATTGTCGTACCGGACAAAAGTGTTGCATAGTTTAACATCATATAACAATGAAGAAAATGAATCAATGTAAAGATATTGATTATAGGGGCGGTTTCACGAATCAACATCATATGAGATGGTGGTGAACCGATGTGAAGAGATTGTTTTTGGGCTTGAACCCTGGGAGGTTGCCTACATACCCAGCCTGGAGGGCAAGGATCAAAGCCAGTGTAGTTCAATTAAAGAATGAATTAATGATCAAGTTGTTCTTGGGGACAACGATCTAATAAAAAAAATGTTATTGGGACTTATACATGGTTAGCGGCCCAAAGAGAGTGTTACGGTTGAGGTTTTCTCTAAGCTCACGTGAGTCATACACGGTGTGAGAAACAAGAGATAACAACAACTTTAACGATGCATAGTTTAATGTCATGTAGGACATATAAAGGGACTATGCAGTTTAAAGTCTTGCAGTTAGGACTATTGGTGCTGCACAGTTTAGTGTCATGTAGCAGGGACAAAATACAGTTTAATGTCATATAGGACATATCATGAATTTTCTATACAGTTTAGCGTCATGTAGTCAGGACAATGGGAACAATAGAGTTTAACGTCATGTTGGACGAAAGGGGGACTGCGCAGTTTAATGTCATGCAGTAAGGACAAAATAACACACCATTTACGTCATGTTGGACGCATTGGGGATTTTTTTTCCACAGTTTAACGTCATGTTAGACGAAAGGGCGAATAGTTTAAGGTCATATGCATGGACCGTGGATGGTGAATTTTAATGTCATGTTGGACGGTGGTGTAGTTTAAGGTCATACATGACCTTTGATGATTATGTAGTTTAACGTCTTTCCGGACGTAAGGGACTTTTATACAGTTTAGCGTCATGTAGTTAGGACTTCACAGTTTAACGTCTTGCTGGACGTAAGGGACTTGCAAAATAGTTTAGGGTCATATGCATGGACCGTTGATGATGCAGTTTAAGGTCATAATGGACCATTTAGGGAACTTTTTCACAGTTTAATGTCGTGTGGGACGTATGTGCAAATAGTTTAGGGTCATATGCTTAGACCGTTGCTGTATAGTTTAACGTCATATAGCAAGGAAGAACTGGTGCCGCACAGTTTAGTGTCATGTTGCGGTGACATTGAAGGTGACATAGTTTAACGTCATGTTGGACGTATGTGCAAATAGTTTACGGTCATATTCTTAGACCATTGTTGTATAGTTTAACGTCATATATCAAGGACGAACTAGTGCCGCACAGTTTAGTGTCATGTTGCGGGGACATTGAAGGTGACACAGTTTAACGTCATGTTGGACGTATGTGTAAATAGTTTAGGGTCATATGCTTAGACCATTGCTGTATAGTTTAACGTCATATATCAAGGACGAATTGGTGTCGCACAGTTTAGTGTCATGTTGTGGGGAAATTAAAGGTGACACAGTTTAACATCATGTTGGACGTATGTGCAAATAGTTTAGGGTCATATGCTTAGACCATTGTTGTATAGTTTAACGTCATATATCAAGGACGAACCGGTGCTGCACAGTTTAGTGTCATGTTGCGGGGACATTAAAGGTGACACAGTTTAACGTCATGTTGGACGTATGTGAAAATAGTTTAGGGTCATATGCTTAGACCATTGCTGTATAGTTTAACGTCATATATCAAGGACGAACTGGTGCCTCACAGTTTAGTGTCATGTTGCGGGGAGATTATATGAATACTTTGTATTTTATACAAAATATTTCTTCAAAAATCTGGCATTAGTTGGAGTAGTAATGAGTTCTCCATCCATCGAGATTAATTAATAAGCTCCATTAGAGTAGACCCTATGTATTGAATAAGTTCCTTCCCATTTTGGTTCAAGATTGGGAGGTTTCTTTCCTAGTATCATTGGAGTTCTGAGAACTAATACCAATTCCTCCTGAATGAATGATTGAAGATGAACTTTTTTGTTAAAAGCTCGTGCTATTCGATTCTGATAGATTTCCAAGTGGTGCAAAGTGCACAATCTTATATCATCTAACCGTTCCAATTCATTCAATCGCTTTTAGGATTGCTCATCTATAGATAACTGATCACAAATGGCTACTCTGAGTGAGGGCAATTGAACATCAATTGGCAAGACTGCTTCTGTTCAATATACCAATGAATATGGAGTTGACCGCGTCGCATTGCGGGTGGTAGTCCGATAAGCCCATAAAGCATGAAAGATTTTATCAGGACATGACCTCTTATCTTTATCCACCATCTTTTGAAGTATCTTTGAAAGAGTCTTGTTAAAGGCTTCTATTTGGCCATTGGCTGCCGCATGATACCGAGATGAATGGTTGGATTTAATGTTGTATTCTTGATACTATTTCTTCACCTCAGAAGAACAGATTTTGGTGTCATTGTCCGTTAATATGGTATGAGGGACACCAAATCTAGTAATGATGTTAGACTTGATGAAGCTACCAATGCATTTATAACTGACTTCTTTGAGAGGTACTACCTCTGCCCATTTGGAAAAGAAATCAGTAGTAGTAAGAATGTACTTAAACTGCTTGGTCGTAGCTGAAGGGTAAGGTCCTACCACATCCATTCCCCATGTGGCAAATGGCCATGAGTATTTAGCTTTATGAAGAAACTCTGGAGGTTGATGAATGAAGTTGGCATGTACTTGACATGAATGACACTTCTTTGTGAAATCAACACAATCTTGTATCATTGAAGGCCAAAAGTATCCAAGCCTTCAAATTTGATCAGACAATCTATGTCCAGACTGGTGAGCACCACAGACTCTTGCATGCACTTCTTTCACGACAGCCATTGTCTCTTCACCATCAATGCATCTGAAGAGAACTCCATCAAAGCCACGTTTGTAGAGAATTTTCTCTAGGTGGTTTGGGTCATCATAAAGAGTAAAATTGACCACACGTCGCCGGATTTGTTCTTTCTCAACTCTATCAGGTGGAAGTGTTCCATTTTGAAGGTATTCCCTGATAGGTGACATCCATCCTGTAGTATGACCATACGGTTCAGGAATGGGACTAATTTCATTAATTTCCTCTGTTCTGGCTTGAACATAAGGTGAAATTGCACGACGGTGGGCAATACTGATGGTTGTCTCATCCCGATTTGGATCTGCTAGAGTTGTGGCTATATTAGCCAGTGCATCAGCTTGAGCATTTTTTGATCTTGGAACATAAGAAAATGTCGGTTCTGAAGGGAATTCCGCCATTAACTTTCTGATGTAATCATACAAAGGGATTAACTCTTCTTCTCTGATGGCATAATCCCCATTGACTTGTTTTATTACCAAGTCTGAATCACCTTTCACCTTTAAGTGATTCACTTGTGCTTGAAGCGCTAACTCCAAGCCTGTGATAAGAGCTTGGTATTCAGCTTCATTATTGGTACCACCTTCCCACAATAAAAAGGAATAAGGTAACAATGCCTTATCTGGAGAAATGAGTATAATTCCTAAACCAACTTTGTTGAATTTAGGATTTTCCATTTTCATCCCTGTTGGACTTCTGGAAGCACCATCAAAATACATTTCTCATGTTTCAGGACTCTCTTGAATAGAGAAAACTTCCTCATCAGGGAGGTCAATATCTGAAGACGTGTCTTCCACTAAAGGATGTTCATCCAGAAAATCAGCGAGAGCTTGGCCCTTTATTGCCTTTTGAGATACATACTGAATGTCGAACTGCTGCAAAATAACTACTCACCTTCCTAGACGTCCTATGAGCATTGGATGACTAAGGATGAATTTGAGCGGATTATTGCGAGATACCAATTGGACCTCGTGATGTTGCAGGTAGTGTCTCAGTTTCTGAATTGCAAAGATTAATGCCAGGCAGCACTTCTCAATACTTGAATACCGGGTTTCTGCATGAAGCATAGTTCTACTGAGATAGTAGAGGCTATTTTCATTCCCAGTATCATTCTTTTGAGCAAGAAAGGCACCCAATGATCACTCTAGAGCTGTCACATAGAGGATAAGTGGTCTACCTTCAACAGGTGGCATGAGTAATGGTGGACTCAAGAGGTATTTCTTGAGAACATCAAACGCTTCTTAACATTCTTCAGTCCACTGGTAAGTGACTCCTTTTTTCAATAATTTGGTAAAGGGTAAACTTTTGCCTGCCAAATTGGCGATGAAACGCCGAATATAGGCTAAGTGTACTTGAAGTCCTCTTAATTCTTTAAAATTCTGAGGAGGTGAAATACCAATTATTGACTTGGTCTTCTCAGGATCGACTTCAATACCACGATGGCATACAACAAAGCCGAGGAATTTTCCTGAGGTTACCCCAAAAGCACATTTTAAGGCGTTCATCTTCAAATTATGTTGTCGAAGCTTGTGGAATATGACTTCCAAATCAGCCAAGTGATTAGAACGTTGTTTGGATTTAACCACCAAATCATCTACATAGCATTCAACAAACTTCCCTAAGAAAGGTTTGAAGATACGATGCATGGCGCGTTGATATGTTGCACCTGCATTCTTTAAACCAAAGGGCATCACCCAGTAACAAAACACACCTTGAGGGGCTCTGAAGGCTGTATATTCCACATCTTCTGGGGCCATTCGGATCTGATTATATCCAGAATATCCATCCATGAAGGAAATTACTTCATAGCCAGCCGTCGCATCAATTAAGAGTTCTGTAATCGGAACTGGGAAATCATATTTAGGACAATACCGATTAAGATCTCTGAAATCGATGCAAACCCTTATTTGTCCGTTATTCTTCTTTACAGGGACAATATTAGCCAACCACTTGGGATACTGAACTTCTCTGATGAAGTTAGCTTTGATCAGCTTATCCACTTCAGCTTCAATTTTGGAATCATAGGTCGGGTGTGTTCTTCTCGCGGCTTGCTTAAATCCTCGATGTTCTTTTGGTAAATACAAATGATGAGTAGCAATATCAGGATCAAGCCCAAGCATTTCTGTATAGTTCCAAGCGAAAATATCTTTATTTTTCTTTAGAAAAGAAATATACATCTCTTGATCTTCAAGGGTCATGGCCGCACTAATTAAAGTGGGGCGTGGATCTTTCTCTGTACCCAGACTTATTTCTCTGAGTTCATCCACAGTGGTAGAGATACCCTCTTCAAATGCTGGAGGAGCATCTCTAAGATCTTCCTCTTCCTCTTCATCATGTGCTATTTATTCTATTTCTACTTCCATAGTAGATGACAAAACGAAATTTTCATGATCATAAGGGATGTCAAAATTTGCACATTTTGAAGAAGAAGCTTCTATTTCCGACCCTATTGATGATAAAGGGCCTTCTTTGGGAAATAAAGAGGAGATGATGGATTGAGAATTGACATCATTATTCACCTCGGATGTTGCTATAACTTCTTATGGCCTGATTGGCGAAGTATAGACCTGTTGGATTTCAGCAGATGAAATGAGCACGTCACCACTTGTGCTTTCATCACTGTTTGGTAGGTTACCAATTTCTCCCATGTTGTCTGGCTCAATTGTCGTAATTGACATTATGGATCTTTCCATAAGAGTATTTTGATTTGGGCCTATTTTTTCAATTTGACTGATAGGTAACACATAATCTGTACTCACATGTGTAAATGGATTTATTGGAATTTTCTCCAAACCATATGGAGCATTAACTTTGGTAATCTCCTTCATTGTAGATTTTTCTCTTCCCTTCATGTGATAAAATTCTGCCTCAATGTATTGAGACTCACATGTCTTGAACGAGGTCTTATCACCATACAATGTTCCAACATGACCATTGAAACAGTATTTGAGACATTGATGGTATGATGAAGGGATAGCCGCATGCTGATGTAGCCATGGTCTTCCAAGCAAGACGTTGAAAGCTGAGTCTTGATCAACAATCATGAAATCTGAATTGGATACAAGATCTCCAAACTGAGTTCTGAGTGTAACTTCGCCCAGTGGTTCTTGTTCATTTTTATCATATCCTTGTAACATCATGGTAGAAGGAGATAAATCAGATTCTGTGAGGCCCAATCGACGAAGTGTACGGATGGGCATGAGGTTGACTCCTGAACCATTGTCAATGAAAGCTCTTCAGATATCTACACCATTGACTTTTCCAGATAAGTACAAAGGTTTTATGTGCCCATGCACAACATAATCTTCATCTTTATCAGTAAAAGATATCACTACATGGCATTCTGCAGGATTATTCTCTATGTGATAGACTTCACCTGCAGCAATTTCAGCTTCAAACTCCTAAGGACTTGACAAAGCTTCGATGAGTGCTTCCCGAAGATCTTTTGACAGATTCAAAGCATCAAAAATTGATAACTTGGCTGGTACTTGGGCCAAGTGTTTCAATATATCATACTTTTGATCTAAAGGTCTGCGTTTCCCAATAGGAATATGCGGTTTAGCAGGTACCTTGGAAGTAGATGCTTTGGAAGCTGATGCATCTTGTATTGGGATAGAAGTTGGCAACATCCTTGGTTTTGGAAGATTAGACCGATTAGATCCATTTACTTGCTGAGATAAAGAAGATTGAATTTTCAATCGGTCTTCCAAAATAACTGTGCCAAGACTGAGTTGACTATTGGCAGAAGAACTTGCTTATTCATTTTGAGCTTGCTGAAGGGCTCTACCACGAGTTTATGCTGCATACACAGTGCTAGTAGGGGTATAATTGGAGTAGTGGCTTCAGAAAGATCCACGTCTTCCCCTGTATCCTAAACCTCTGGAACTTCCTCGGATTCCCTTATTTGATACAGGGAATTCAAACTTATCAAAATTGAAATTACGACTGGAATATGGATCTGTTAATTGAATCATATTAACAGAACCGAAGATTAACTCTTCGTCTAATAAGGACTCTGCCTGACTAGCCTGTTTAGGCTGTGCCGTTTGATGGGGTGGTGCCCGTTGTTTTGAAGTAGATGGCATAAAGTCTTCCATAGTCAAAGAAAATTTAGGCTTTGACACATACTCATCTTCTTCTGATTCTTTTTTCTTCTTTGAATCAAACTGTTTCTTCGAGGACTTTCCCTCTGACAAAGAGGGTTTTACCGAAGTATTCATGGTAGAAGACACAATTGGTTTTTTTAATTGTGTTCGCAAAATGGCATGAGTCCGATTGATTGTCTTTCTGACCATCCTATCATCATATTTCTGTGCATTTCTGCTTTTGACTTCTTTCCATTCACCTTCCTCCTCTGGAACTGTAGCAGTAACACATGCTACCTGAGTCGAAGAACCTTTCAACTTGACTTGTCCCAAGTCGACCATCTTTTGCAGGAGGTATTTAAAGACAAAACACTCCTGGATGGGATGCCCCAACATTTGATGAAAGGGACAATAATTGGGACGGTCTTCATCTCCTTCCTTGTTTGGCCTCTTGGGAACTGGTAATTGAACCAAATTATTTTCCAGAGCTGAAATGAAGTAACCAGGAACTTGCTCATTTCGGAAAGAGTATGTTTTACTCTTCAAATGCTCAAATTTTTTTCGTCATTGATCTCTTTGATCATTTGGACGAAACGGCCTTTGTTGTTGGCGTTCAGGAGGTGGAGCCCTTCAAGAAGATGAAGGTTTTGAAGTAGAAATAGGTACAGGCACTTGTTTAAGCATAACTGTAGCAGTTTCTGCTTTACCCATTCTCCTTCCTGAAGCTGATGGAATTACACGAGATTTAACCTTAGCCTGTATAAGGGAATCTTCAATCTGTTGAGCGATTGAAGTAAGGTCTCGAAACCCTCCTGTGTATTTCACAGGGATCAATGGCGTGCGTAATTCTTCATGCAAATTTGCCACACAGATTGGCAACAGCTCTTCCTGAGGGAGTGCTAAACTCAGGGAATATGTTAATCCCTTCCAGCGAGCAATGAAATCAGAGACTCTTTCATTCTCCCTTTGCTTGCAGTTTGTAAGATCGAAAACTGTCGTTTTTGGAAAAGTTGAGCTGAACTGAAGAAGGAATTTTTGACGAAGATCCTCCCATCCGATGATTGACCGGGATTGCAAGCTTGTATACCAGACAAAAGCTGGTCCTTTCATGGTTCGCACGAAGCATCTGAGTTTCACTGCTTCTTGCTGCTCTGGATTTTCCATCATAGGATCACAACAAGACACGTAATGCGTCAAATGTTGTTCAGGGTCGCCTGATCCATTGAAATTAGGGAAAACAGGGTTTCCAAAACTAGATGGAGGAGAAATTGAATCTACCCATTCAGGGTAAACTTTCTTTTCTGGTTGAAATTGTGCCTGTTTCCCTTCCATAGTTTCTAACTGAGCTGTTAATTACTCAATAGTAGTTATTAAATTTTGAGAAACATCCGTTTGAATTTGGTCTTGAATAGGTGCAATGAATGGAGCTTGGACAGATGTGGTGGTTGGTGCTGCAACTGATGGTAGCACTGCCAACCGTTGTTGCGCTTGACCCACGAGATTAGACCTCTGAGGGTGTACTGATAAAGGAGGATATTCTTGATCCATCTTAGTAATTGCAAAAAATTCCTTCGGCTGTCGGACATCAGCATTCTTAAGAAGAAGACTACTCTGAAGTAGTTCTGCATTCAACCTTCTTAATTCTTTCATTTCTTCCTCTTGTTGTGCAAACCATTGCTCTAACGAGATCGATTGACCTTCTCCAGAGGAAGGATATGTAACCTGATTTTTTCCCCTCCCTTTTTTGGATACTTTTTTGAGAGAAGGAAGTGGATTACCTAGGTTCTGAGTAATCCTTTGACTTCGTGTACGCACACCTTCTTCATTTGTATCGACGCATACATTTTCTTGAGCAGGACGCTCTTCATCTAAGTCCCCTGAGTGAGTCTCCTTTGGTGGATTAGCAACAACGGCATTGATGACATTGATTGATGTATAATGCATCGCATCCCTTCTATCAACATTTCTATGATATTTTCTTCTTTCATGTCTTAGATGAGACATTGCCTTTTGTTGATTTAATATTTTAGGAACTTCTTGATGAGCTATAACTTGGAGGGCATCTCCTGATAATTTGGCTCTTCGTTCCTCTTGGGGATTCTTCCCCAATCGAGAAAAGACCGATATTCTCTGAGAAGGGGATTGATGATTTGAAAGAGTCCCCAGTCTCGAGAACTGGGGATGTTCCTGCTGCTTCCGCTCAACTCCTCGAATCCCATTTGTTGACTCTGAGGGTTGGGTTAAAGGAGTCCCCAGTCTGACAAGCTGGGGTGGCTCTTGACATGCTATGTCTAAGACCTTCTTAAAAGCTATCTTGATCTTGCGAATCTTAGTTCAGAAATTAGTTGGATGCAATAGCCTGTATCCACTTTTATCACCTGGTTTAATAGCCCGTTGGATGATTTCCGAAACTTCTGTCATTTGATGATGTGTTTTCTCCAAACGAGAGGCTTGTGCAATATTCTCGCCTACTTGATATAGGAGAAATTCAACAACTTGTTCTCTATATTCTTGATTTTGAGAGGAACTATTTGAAGCCTGTTCTTGTGAAAGCTTTTCATTATGAACAAATCCCATTGACTATGGTCGGCCATGGGCAATAACATTGCATGACACCATTTTCGACGGGCTTTGCTGACTGGAAAGCACTGTGAAATGTAGTGCTCCGTGAACACCCCATCCTCTGATATGAACACCAGATGGAGCATTGGCAATTAACTGATGCAATTTTCTTAGTGCACCAAGGCATGAATGTTGAAGGGTTCTCTGTTTCTTTTCAGCCTTCGGATACCGAGAGACTGATAGAGATGCCAAATCAATCTGACGTTGTAGCCCTTCTATTATCTTAAGATGATTTTCATATTCATCATAAGATAATACCTTCTTCTTCAATTGACAAAGAGTTTTCCATATGTTGAGACGAATATCATGGACTCCATCTTCCGTCAACATCTTTGGAATATCATACTTGGAGTCAGCCAAAGGCCAAAACATGACCGGTACCTCACTTTTCGCCAGTTTTTTCCTCATGTTCAGCATTTCCTCTTTATCATTAAATGAAGATTCTTCTACCTGTTTTGACCAAAGTTGGTGTTTCCTTGTTTCTTCATCGGATTCAACAAGATTGGTATAGAGATCATTGATCAAACTAGAAGATGCATGACTTAGGGGTGGTTCGGAGAATGACCTACACCCTGGGCTATCTTATGATTGAGAAAGTATTTCACTTGCTAGCGATAAAGCATCAGACATGACTGGTTTCGCATTTGCAAGTGCCTCAAGATAAGAGGGCTTTCTCGGCACTACATAGTCCATTGGAGTATTTTCTAGGCAATGTGAATCACTACTGCGGAGAGGACTTTCGCAGTGAAATTCATCATCATGGGGAGGACCACCATAATGGGTTACAGCAAAAGATGAGATCTCTTGCTCCTTGGTCATCTGACCACACTGAGGGTTCCTGTGACTCTCATCTGAAGAAGAAACTTCAAGATTGACCAAATTTTCATGAATCAAGCCTTCATGAGGATGTGTCTGTTGAAGACTTTCAGAATTAATGTTCCCGTTATTGGGAACTAAGGGAGTAGAATATTGAATTCCAATAGATAAATATCTGAGGGCTTCAAGAACTCCAGCATCGAGCAAGGCCTTGTTACAGATTGGCCTTTGATCTCCTGACTATGCTGGGTAGATCTTTTTCTTAGATGCCTTCTTACTCACTTTGGAAACCACTTTTTGACGAAAGTGGTTACTCTGAGCAGGTGTATGTGTCTGATCAGGAAAGATGGTCAGGTTAGGCTGACGATCTCCACTCAAATCAGGTGTATGTGCCTGACTTGGTTTTCCGTATGATATGGGGGAGTATGCCCCAAAAACCTCTTGGAGTGGAACAGATGTGTGTGTCTGTTCCGGAGTGAATCATTGATGTGTCACTCCACTGCTAGGGATAGATTTATGTGTCTTTCCCTGAGATGATGCTGAAGCTGTTATGATATCCTGGCAAGCATCTAGAATATGAGCAGGAATTTGCTTCTGCTCTTTCACCATTGACAAAATATGCTTGGTGACTTCAGTCGCCGGAACGGGGATATACGTCCATTCCGGGCTTGGAGTAGGTGTATGTGCCTACTTCTGTCCTCCTTTTCCTATCAGTGAATCCTGACAGTACTCAAGTGTGGAGGCAGAGAGTTGAGTCTGCCTCCTGTTTGTCGTCGGAGCTTTCCGACTGACTTCTCCATGCGCTACCAAGTGAGACTGTTGGTAGGCTTGATTAGTACTAGCAGGTGTATGTTCCTGCTGATTACACTTCACCAAACGCGGTTGACGAGATCCATTATATGTAGTCAGGCGAGCCTGCTGACTAACTGATGATGTATAAGCAGGTGTATGTTCCTGCCTATAGTACTCCGCCGGAATTGCCTGGCGGGATTGGCGTGATGCTTACAGACGAGTCTGCTGGACAGCGGAATTAAAACGGACAGGTGTGTGTTCCTGCTCGTTGTTCGCCACCAAGTTAGGTTGGTGGGCTTCTCCAGAGATGGCAGGGATAAAAACCTGCCCATTGTTAACCGGATTCCGTCTCTAGCGGTTCGTCTTGCCTGCTCGAGTTCGAGGAACCTGAGCTGAATGCCTGGAGTCAGTACCCTCATCATGTTGAGGGATCTCTTTCGCACGAGTCTGGCGGCGATTTTTTATGGGATCCATCGGGAAGGACTCCTGTTTTTTTGAATTAAGGCCCTAAGGGACCTGCTCATTCACTTCCTCAGAGTAAGGGAGCGAATGGAAATTGCGTTCCGGGGATAACGACCCGAAACGGTTGGAGACGGTAGTCAGCACCGCCTACCTCTTGATCACTGGTCGTTGTTGTCTGGGTGACCTGTGTGAGTTTTTCACTTGGAGGGCCTGTCGGGAAGCCTCCAAAGTTGGGATGGTACCGTGTTGACAGTACTCCTTAACCATCGCATTTGATACCCAGCGTTGAAGACGCTGAGTAGGTGATGTCATCCTCAGAGTGGATGACGATCCAGTAGGAATAGCAGTAGTGGTATTTGCAGCAGTAGTATTCACATATGTGAATTTGAGAGCACCCATTATGGAAATACAGAAGATCTTGGAAAAGAGTGCATGTTTGATATAACAGACGTAATCAAGATAAAATTCAGCCACTTCATCCTTTGGATGAGCACACATGTCAATGATTGTTTTTGTTAGCCCTCTTATTAAGTTTTAAATAGGGGCTTATGAAATAGGTAAAACATCATTTTAACTTGGTTAAGGATTCACGTCGGGTTCACCATTTTTTGTTTCCCACGGAATTTGGGGATGACCTCCTGGATGGGAGATTCAAACGTTCCGATCAGTTTCTACCGGGTCTGTTTGTAGAACCGAAAACATCCAATGATTCCACATCCATTTGGACCTACTTTCCAAAGGTAGGCGCTCATTATCTTGTGAACTGATGAGGCTTAGGAATTTGAAATTGGTCGAGAGGATGGGAGGTCGGACTCATCACACCTTTTTTAGGGGAATTATTTTCTATTCCGGGACTCTCTTTATAGATTTAAGTTATGTTTGTGAATCCTTATTACATTACCAAGTATAAAATGAGCTTTTCCTTCAGTTTTGACAATCAATGATTAAATATGTAAGATATTTAGAGAATCTTTTATATTTATTCGAGGTTATTCATCAATAATGAATCATCTATATCTATTTAGAGATTCTTGGTCAATGGTAACCTTCAAAACATTCATATAAAAGTCTCTTGGTCATTATGATGACCAGGCTGGTTTTAAAGCCACTCAGTGGGGCACTTGAAGTTTATTTTCATTCATAAGGACATGAATTATTTCAAAGTTGGGATCGAACCCATAGATGGGCTACCAACGTATCCTTTTTTTTGGAAAAGGAATCAGATCCCACGTAGTTCGAATAAGGGTATGATGTTTATGATTGATGGCTCAAAGCAGGATGTCATAATTACTTTTACACTCTAAGCTCACGTGAGTCATGCTCGGTGTGAGAAACAAGAGGTATTGGTAAAAAAATAGACAATTGTGCCATGAAAGATGCAATCATAAGAAATGATTTGGGGTTTATGTATGTATGACTGCCCAGAGGATTTACTTTAGGGAGAAAATCCAGGAACAGGGTCCATAAAGGTATATGTGCTTCATGGATATTTGAATACTCTAACTTGGGACTTATTCCTGAAAAGGAAACCCAAATCAGGAGAGGATTGATAACTGGGTTTTTAATCCTGAGAAGGAATCCCAGATCAAACGTAAATTAGGACTGGTTAAAGAATATTTAAGGGACTTGGGGCTTATTCCGAAAAAAGTAATCCCAAAGATTAGTACTGGGACTTATTCCTGAAATGGAGACCCAGGTTAGAGGACTTGGGGCTTACTCCTGAGAAGGAAGCCCAAAATTATGACTGGGACTTATTCCTGAAAAGGAGACCCAGGTTAAGGATGAAGGTTTGGGGCTTACTCCTGAAAAGGATGCCCAAATTAGAGGACATATGACTGGGGATTATTCGTGAAAAGGAGACCCAGGTTAAGGATTCTCTCATCTTAAAGGATGATGTTGAATGAATTAACTCTCCATATTTAGTGACATAAGGATATTTAAATCACTAGGTTTTGAGAGATATTCCACATAATTCCTTTCAGATAAGGAAGTAAAATCAAGAAATCATGCCATAAATGGCTTTGAAGAGTGTCTTGAAGACTGAATCTTGAAAAGGAAAGGTATAATAGCTTAAGAGGGGTCAAATGGGCAAGAAAGGCACCCAAAAAGGAAGGGACGCGCAAGTCTTGTAAGGCGCGCAAGTATTGCGGGGGGCGCGCAAGTATTGGTCACGCAGGTATACCTGCGCGACATGTGGTGTACTTGCGCGATGGTCAACCAGCATTGAAATACTTGAGCGACTCTTTATTAAAGCCTTTAGAATTCTCTTGAGGTTCTTCCAAAAAAGGGACGCGCAAGTTCTATCGAAGGAATAAGGCGGCGCGCAAGTGGGACCACTTCCCTTAAGGGCTGGCCACTCAGGCGCGCAAGTGTTGATGAGTTTCAACACTTAGGCCTTCTTTCCTCTCTTTAGATCTTCCGTTATAGGTAAGAAATTACCTTATAAGTGTTCTGGAAGCTTTGAGAAGATACTTGGGCATCGGGAGCTTCAATCCTAGTTTCTGGAAAAAGATCCTCCTCGAATGGGGGGCCCACAGGGTCTATTTATAGGTAGGAGAAGACCCTGGGCAGTTACCGGGCAGTTATCAATTAAGTCGCGCAAGTCACTTGCACGCCAAGGTGCATCGCGCAAGTGGACTTGCGCGACAGTGATAAAAACTTGCGTGGTGCAGTTGCTTTTGATCCTTTGTTCATGTCTTTGTCGATTTTTTGATATTTTCTTCAAAGGTTGAATCATCTTCTGCTCATATATTCCCCATTTCCGATTTTTAGATTCTTTGACGAGAGGAGCATCAACACCTATGCATAGTAGCGGTGTTAGTGACACACAATGATGGAACAAGCAGTGCTGAGTTATCTGACCAGTTCTGGGTTTACCCTCTAGTGGGGCTGGGTAGTGGGTTACCCGTTGACCTTAGGGTTAACCCTCCAATGGGGCTGGGCAGTGGGTTACCCGTTGACTTTAGGGTTTACCCCCCAGCGGGGCTGGGCAGTGGGTTACCTGTTGACATTAGTGTTTACCCTCCAGCGGGGTTGGGTAGTGGGTTTCCCATTGAACTTAGTGTTTACCCACCAATAAGGCTGGGTAGTGGGTTACCCATTGACTTTAGGGTTTACCCTCCAGTGGTGTTGGGAAATGGGTTACCCAACGACCTCTTGTGGTTTATCCTCCAATGGGGCTGGGCAGTGGGTTACCTGACGACCTCTCCTGGTTTACCCTCCAGCTGGGCTGGGCAGTGAGTTACCCGTTGAATTTTGGGTTTACCCTCTAGCGGGGCTGGGTAGTGGGTTCCTAGTTGACTTTTGGGTTTACCCACCAGTGGGGTTGGGAAGTGGGTTTCTC
Source organism: Viscum album (assembly GCA_963277665.1). NCBI lineage: Eukaryota > Viridiplantae > Streptophyta > Magnoliopsida > Santalales > Viscaceae > Viscum > Viscum album. The sequence goes on along the minus strand of OY728145.1, from coordinate 1,096,100,129 downwards.
GTTGACCTTAGGGTTTACCTTCCAGCGGGGATGGGTAGTGGGTTACCCATTGACATTAGGGTTTAACTTCCAGTAGGGTTGTCCAGTGGGTTACCTGACGACCTATCATGGTTTACCCTCCATCTGGGCTCGACATTGGGTTACCCGATGACTTCTTTCAGACGCAACCCTTTCTTGGAGGCAAGCCAGTGACTTTTATCTATGATTACCAGAGCGGGACCCTTGGTTTTACGGTTCAACGATGAGGCAGATTTTGCATTCAAGACTATTGAGCATCAGTGATGGATATCCTTTGAACTATTGGTGACTTTTCTTGGGCTGATCTTGAAGATAGAGATCCCAATACACACTCATTCTATGTTTCTTATTGAGCATATATATACAACCTACTTTTTTTATCACTCCTTGGGTTTAGTTACTATCCTTCTAGGAGGGTAGAAGATGCGTGGGGTATGCCACGTGTTTTCCGTGTCTAGCCCCTCTTAGTTGGGTGAGCCTTCTTCCTTTATCTTGTCAGGTTGAGATGTACTCTCTCTTTTGTACTCTTACACTGTTCTTGTTCTGTCTACTGCTCACCAATTTAGTATCTCCTTTGTTTCTCTCTCGAGCTTTCGGGGCATCCTACTGAGTATCTTTATACTAACCCCTACATGGGCTTTTCCAACACCTGGTGTGCCCTTGTAGATGACAGATAGGTTGATCAAAACTATGGAGGAGCGTAGAGGATACAAGATCTTGGGATGGGTTCAGTGGTCGTAAGAGGATTTCAGGGTGTGAGACTCACTAGTTGTTTACTTTCATTTACCTATTGTCGGGTTGTGTCACCTTTCTGGTTGGGCGTGTTTTTTCCCCTTTTACTGTTCAGTTTACTTTCCAGTCTTTTTTTCAGCACTTTACTCAATCTGGTTAGACGTCGATGCATGTATGTTGGTTTCTATTTTTTATATTTATTTATTTTCTCCACTCTTTTGAATTGAGTTAGATGGGTTTGTGTATACAGTTTCTTAGGAAATGGCCTCCCCTAGTTTGATGTGCCTTTGGTGCAAGTCACCATCCCCTGGCCTATAGAGGAGGGCCTGGGGTAGTTGCGGCTTGATCTCGGTATGATTCGGGATGTGAAAAAGTGGTATCAGAGGTGGTTTATTCCTTGAGGCATTGTTCGGACGTCCCTAAAAAAGAATTGGTTGAGTTTTGGGGAGATAGTGTCAACGTGTCTCGAGAGTGGCCCTCAGGCCAGGGATTCTAGTGATGGTGCATTGGACGATGTATCCATTCACCAAGACCCAGATAACCCGCTTGTCGACTCAGCACACTAAGATACTTTTTTGCAGGGAATTTTGTTTGTGCATCATATAGGATTGAGTCTTTGAATATCCTTCTTCAGTCTTCTCCCCATCATTATTGGTATATATATTCTCATTTGACTGCGGTACTCCTTGATCGGATTCAGGATGTCTCCACGATGGTAGCTAGCCATGATACTAGCTCTGGTTCATGATGATGACTTTGTGAGCGACAAGGCCTCATTTCAAGATCCATCATATGATTACCCTTTCTCCAGGAGGAAAGGTAGCAGCACCTCCACCTGTAGAGTAGCAGATAGTACCGGCAGCGAAGGTTGATGACGATTGCATGCTGGGCGCGCTACGTGAGTTCCAGTGTTAGAGACCGTTGAGGTTCCATAGTGATCCATACCCTCAGACAATGAAGGATTGGCTAGAGTCGGCGGTTCTCCTCTTCAGGCTTGTTCGGACACTGACAGGTTGATGGTGGCTTTGACAGCCATCCTTTTTCCACCAAGAAGTTTGGAATTAGTAGATCCAGGGTTACTCATATTCATGATGAGTTGGTACTCTCATGGGATGACTTCTATCAGCTGTTTTGTGAGGAGTACTACCCATCCTACTTATGCTTTATACGGTTTTAGGAGTTGCTGGAGCTTCAGCAGGGAGTGATGGCAGTGGCTGAGTATGAGACTAGGTTAACAAACCTTACTGGGTACTCTTTGGATGTGGTCCATGATGGAAAATTCCGAGCACATAAGTTTGAGCAAGGTATCTGTAGAGGTGATTCATGCTAGCATAGTTCCCTTGTTCAACGTCACCCATCTCAGGGTGCTGGAGAAGGAACTGGTGATAGAGAAATTTCTATCACAGGGACCTCAATTGGAAGGGCCTCGGCATCAGAATTCTCCCCTTGATGAGACTCAGGAACATGGTTGGGGACATCTTAGAGCACCAAGATAGTCCAGGTGAGGACAAGGTGGTCCCCGGGTAGGGGGTGTTGGAAGAAATGCAAGAACAACTGTGGTTGGAAGATGACTTTTCGAGGTCCTTCCACCACTACTAGGCATCCCATGTCAGGCTCAGGGAGTTGACGGAAAGGGTCGTGGGCGGCTGTGTGCTATGGATGTCTACAATCCTGTAATGCATGAGATGATAAGAGGTACGCTCTGGGTATTTTTCTACTTTTCTCAGTAGAACTTGTTATACACTGTGTGAGGTACTCTTTTTTTCTAACTCTTTGTTCGATGGGTTACCAAGGGTGACACATGGCATCGGTGTAACCCTGTGTTGGTGTTGTTCGACGTAGCATTGAATGCATGGGAAAGAGGGGTTCTTCCCCCACTGAGACACATTTTTCCGATGTGTTCAAAACCATGAGGCAGAGTCAATACCACCGAAAGAGGATAGAATTGAGGTGCAGTGGATGAGTCCCTCTGACATGTGCATTCATGGAAGGGTTGTGCGGTGGAATGTCAAAGCAGGTTCTGGATTTTCCAGTGGGGATTTTATGGTTGACACCCCTTTACATGAGGTGCCACTAGTGGGTTTGTAAGAGTTACTGTTTTGGGGATTACTCTCCTTCCAAGATGGGAAAAGACAAATGAGGTATGCCACGTGCTTTCCGTGTCTATCCTATGGCGGTTGGATGAGTTTGCTTGTCTGCCCTGTTCATTGGTACCTTGTGTGCTCAACGTCAATCTGGATACTATTATCAAGTACAGGTTGAGGTGATGGAAACCCCATAAACAGAACTATGTGTTTCACTATGTGGTGCCGGTACAGGTAGTCCTTGCACTTAGAATGTAGATACACAATCTTCTGGGAAAGTGTTTTGTGGGTTTCTCAGACCACCAGTGTCTCAGGTGTGTCCTCACCCAGAGAGACTTCAACCTGAGGCGACGGTGTTGGTTGAAATTTCTGCAGGACTATGACTTTGAGGTAGTCTATGTTCTGGAAAATGGCAGTGTTGTAGCAGGTTCCCTTAGAGGAAAGTCCCAGACTCATCAAGCGCGGGAAGTTTCATAGTGTTTATCTTCCCTGCGGATGACCTTGGTGGAGCAATAGGGTATGGATTTCCTACAGTCGATGGTGTTGACTCCTTCTCTCCTTGAGCGTGTGAGAGAGTCGCAACTGGGGGATGTCGACAGTGAGGTACTACGTAACCAGATATCCAGAGACGATGCACCTGGTGGGTATTTTGAAGGACGGAATCATGAGATCATGTTCCAGGAACAAACCGTGATTTTGGTCATGATGTGGAAAGTGGAGGTTTAGCCAAGGAAGTCCCTCGAGTTTCCTTGGGCTGTTCGGGAATCGTACAAGCGATTTAGAGGTTGCCTACTATCTTTCCCTACCCTCCCAATAGTAGGAGTGGGCGCACGACATCTTCCATGTGTCGTATCTAATGAGGTGTGTGTGTGTTCCTATGAATTTCATCTAAAGTACCATAAATTATGAGTATGAACCATCCCTTTGGTTCGCGTGTCGTGCCAGTATGGTGTTCTGTGAGTTTTCTTGGGAGTGGGAGAGCTAGGTGGGAGCTATGTATCCCGAGTTGTTTTTCTTAATTTTTTTTTCGGGGATGAAAATCTTGAAGGAGGGAATTATGTAGAGACCTGGTTTTTTTCCTTGAAAGACTTTGAAATATTTTTACATATAAATCTAGATCTAGGTGCGAAGACAGCATGCGATTCTGAGGCTCGGTGTGCCCAGAATAAATCTTAAAAAAATATTAAGTGTTTTTATATTATTCATGTGGCGGGGATGTGTTTTCTCAAAAAAGGTATCTTGTATTGGAAATTCAAGGGCACGGTTGTATCTAGAGCATGCCGTTTACACTAGGAATGGTGTAAAAGTTGTGGGCACGAGCCTGTTGTGATAGAGAGGTCACCTAGGGGAAATATCGTCATTTTAAAATAATGTCTTAGTGATTTTTATCACTGAAGTTCTTTTCAAATAACTTTTTAAATAAGCCTTGGAATGGAAATCTGAGACTTCCGTAAATTGGGTGTTTTTCCTAGGCGTGATATAAAATAAGCGGGTGCGGAGGTTTCAGAATCTGCGCTCGACGGCAGAGTGCCATAGCATTTAAAAATTCACTTAAGTGGTGGATTTAGGGGAAAGCCATAATTTTTCCCCTTCCCTCTCTCTCTCCCTCTCTCTCTATCTCATGTTCTTCGGATTTCTACGCCGTTCTTTGTCGGATCAAGGAGCCATCTCTGCCAAAACTTTGTTGAATCGAAGCGGGGGTGTCGTGGACGCGCCACCAACGACGCACAACCGATTCGAGGTAGGTTTTCTGTTTAATTTTTGCACCTTCATAAATTGTTGAGTTTTTTCCAATTTCGTCATTTAAATTTTATAATTTTGGAATTTGAGGCAATGGACGAATGTACATAGCCAACGCCCAAGCCCCATTTTTAGTTCTCGTTGTTGGGCGTTCTTCGTCCCAATTTTCGGACACGCCAAAACAATGACGGATCGTCGAGCGAGGGGCGGCGCTGTGAGGATCCAGCCTCAAGGATTCCGAATCCAGATTCAAAGAATTTTTCTATCCACAGAAGTGGTCGGGGGGACCAGCTGAAGGTCCAGATCCGGCAAGGGGTGGTGACCGGAGGTTAAGCCGGAGGTGCGGCCGGAGTAGCGGGCTCGGGTGAGGCCAGTGCGGTACAGCGGCATCGACGATTCCAGGAGGAAGTGAAACCGCGGCTCCGGAGGGCATCGGTGGAGTGGCCGGTGCAATGTGACTAACCCCGACGGTGGAGCGGGGGGCCCGAGCAACCACGACATTCAGCAGGCCGGCATGCGGTGGTGCGTTCGGCGGATGAGACGGATGTGGCGTCGGTGGCGAGTAGGGGGCACGGGGCTTCAGCGGAGCGGCTGAGCGGGGGATCCAGGTGCCACTGCGTGCTGTAGGTGCCACGACAATGTTCTCCAAAGGACGACGGCGAGGGGACATTGCCCTCTGATGGTCGCGCTCGGGAGGAACCCTGAGGCACTGACCTCAGGGGTGCGTTGCGGATAAGGACCCACAAAGTGCGGGTCCTGCTGGGGCGGCGCGGAGAAGGCTGGTGTTTGGCCGGTATTCTTGAAGAACCAGACCTGAGGGGGGTTCGGTGTTGCTGGAGTAGGATACAGCCGGCGGGCCGCGTCGATTCGGACGGGACCCGCGGCTGCGCCACGGGCCGGCAGTTCAGACCGGGCCGGCCGAGGTGAACCGGCCCAGTTGGACCCCTTGCATTCGCGGGGGGGGGGGGGGGGGGTAACTTCTAAACGACGGCTCCGTTTTATGCGTCGTCTATGTCTATGGGTTCTTATCAGCGAGACAGACTATTTGAAGTGGGTTTTTTGGTTTTTTGGTTCTTCTCCCAAGGACGGGTGACCCGAAACGCTTTAATTTAATAAAATTAATTTGTTGTTAAAGTTGCAATGAACGTGGTTCGCGAGTCGGATGTCCGTTTGACACTCTGTCAGGGGCGCTCTGGCCCTGGAGTTGTGGCGGACCATCCGAAGTTGTTTTGGAACCCTTGCGGTTCGGTTTCGTTGCTCGGTGGCCTGAAGCGCTTAATGAAATTAATTAATTAATTAATTAATTAATTAATCTTGTGTCAGACCTAACTCCTATTTAGGATGTTCGATTGATGCACCATCAGCGGCAGTGTGAACGTAGTACTCGTGTGGGATTTTTTAGATGCCTTCCAAAGTGTCCGGGTTGGAGACAAGGTGCGGGCCCCACAGGGCCTGGTTCACACGTTTTATGGTGAAACACCACTTTTCACCCGACATCTGTTTGGGGTGATTGAGCACTCTTTTCTAAGTGTTCTTCTGAGGGGATTGCAACGGCCCAATCGGCCCGCCTATATTCTGGCCCGAGGCACGGGCCCCACGAGGTGGCTTTCGGTCGCATGCTGGATTTTTACGACTTATGCTTCATAAGTCTGTTCAAGGAAAATTAATAGCATGTGCTACATGGTTATCTGCATGGGGTGCAATAGAACGATCTGCATGACATGTTTCTGGGTCGAGGTGTGGGCCCCACAGGGCCCTGTTTGCATAATGTGGGGAGTTGCAGCTTTTGCATCCAGAGTCCATTTTAGGTGTTGTCAGCAGTGTTGTGACCCTAGCATTGAGGAGAAGTTGACCAGGGTGGTTTCAGGCGTTGATGTCGGAGTTGAGGCATGGGCCCCACGAGCTGTCTTTTAAGCTGTGTGCAGCGTACTGCGACATTTTCATCAGACGTCTGTTTGGGGCGTATGAGTAGTCGTTTTGGGGTGTTTTTATGAGAGCATCGTGATGATGTAGTTCTCCTGACCTTTTTTGGGACTGAGTTGTGGGTCTCACAAGACGTCGTATGGGCATAAAGCGGTGTTGAGTAACGTTCCCATCGGAAGCCCATTTACAGCGAGTAAATAGCCTATCTTGCGTGTTTTTTCACGAGGATTACAATGGTGTAATCTTTTTGGGAAGTGTAGAGTCTCTTTTGAGATCTCATTAAATTTTGAAACATGAAATGGCTTTGGTCAGAGGTTCCTTTGACGCACTCTGAACCTACGCATGGTAGCAGTGTTAGTGACACACAGTGATGGCACAGGCAGTGCAGAGTTATCGGACCGGTTTCGGGTTTACCCTCTAGTGGGGTTCGGTAGTGGGTTACCCATTGAACTTAGGGTTTACCCTCTAGCGGGGATGGGTAGTGGTTTACCCATTAACTTTAGGGTTTACTATCGACTGAAGCTGGGAAGTGGGTTATTCGTTGACTTTAGGGTTTACCCTCCAGTGGGGATGGGCAGTGGATTACCCGTTGACCTTAGGTTTTACCCTCCAACAGGGATAGGTAGTGGGTTACCTATTGACTTTAGGGTTTACCCTCTAGTGGGGCTGGGAAGTGGATTACCCGATGACCCCTCATGGTTTACCCTCCAGCTGGGCTGGGTAGTGGGTTATCAGACAACTTCTTTCAGACTTAGCCCTTTCTATGAGGCTAGTCAGTGAATTTTCTCCCTGATTACCGGAGCGGGACCCTTGGTTGTACAGTTCAGCGATGAGGTAGCTTTGGTATGCGAGACTGTTGGGCATCAGTGATGGATATCCTTTGAACTGTTGGAAACTTTTCTTGGGCTGAACATGGAGATAGAGATACCCTTACGCACTCATTCTGGGTTTCTTATTGAGCATATATATACACCCTACTTTTGTTCCCACTCCTTTGGTTCAGTTAATATACTTCTAGGAGGGGCGATGATGCGCGGGGTATGCCACATGATTTCTATGTCTATCCCCTCTTGGTTGGATGAGCCTGATTCCTTTCTGTTGTCAGGTTAAGCTGCACTCTCTCTTTTGTAATCTTACATTGTTCTTGTTCTGTCTACTGCTCACCATTTTAGTATCTTCTTTGTTGCTCCCTAGAGCTTTCGGGGAATCCTACTGATTATCTTTATACTCACCCCTACTTGGGCTTTACCCGCACTTGGTGTGCCTTTGCAGATGATGGAAAGGTCAATAAAGACTACATAGTATCTTAGAAAATGCATGGTCTTGGGCTGCGTTCAGTGGTCGTAGGAGGATTTTCGGGTGTGAGACTCACCAGCTATTTACATTCATTTACCTGTTTTCGGGTTGTGGCACCTTTCTGGTTGGGCATGTGTTTTTCCCCTTTTACTATTTAGTTTACCTGACAGTCTTTTTTTCCGCACTTTACTCGTACTGGTTAGAGGTCGATGCATGACTGTTGGTTTCCCTTTTGTATCTTTCATTCTTTTCTCTGCTCTATTGCATTGAGTAAGTTGTGTGTGTGTGTATAGCTTCTTAGGCAAAGTCCTCCCCTAGTTTTTTGTGCCTTCGGTGCTAGTCTCCAGCCCCTGGCCTATGGAGGCGGGCTTGGGGTAGTTGCGGCTCGAGCCTGGTACGGGTCGGGTCGTGACACTTATAAAGAAAATTTTATTAATGATTAAGGAATATCAAAGACAATGATAAAATTTTCATTCATGTAGAACAAACTTTTGGATAAATGGAAAAAAATAATATCAAATAAAACATCACCTTACAGCCAGTGAACATGATTATAAAAAATGAATATACCTTTTAAATTCCATTTCATATAAATACACAGTGAATATAAAAACTAGAGGAATTAATAATCAACAATACCATTCTGATGAACATAAGTAACCAAAATAATAATGAAAAATAATATTATGTTAGTAGCACTAGTTGAAATAAGGACATATTAACAGAATATATAATAAAAACGTTTCATAATAAGGATCATTGGTATGTACCAAAAAGACTATTGATGGGAAACAATAGATATCTTTTACAGCATCCTTTCCTTGTGTTATATTTCCATGGGAAAACCATGTCCACATACTTCATTTTTTATGGGAGTTCCAAATCATTAGGGTTTATTTTCATTGGAGAAATATGTATATATGGTTCAATTTGGATGGGAAAACTACATCCCCAAATTAATTACTCTATGAGAGTGTAATCTCCTCATAATACTACATATAAAATTTTAAATCATATAAATCCAAATTTTATTTAGATGACTAACTGAGTATATATCTTATGTTACCACCATGGTATTCAATTTCTATCCCATAAATTATTCTATATAATCACCTGGCATATAATATCCTTGTAATACAATAATAAAACAAACAAATTACTACATTAATTAATTAATTATTCAGTTATTATATATTACAAAAAAATTAATTCATTTCTGTAAAAGTAGAGAATAACTAAATTGAAACTTCATATATATCTATTCCAATCACATTTATTATGAAATACTATAAATAAATAATATAGGTGAACCATTTTTCAAATAATCAGGATGTATCATGAACTAACAGTATCTTCATAAGATTTTGATACATAAATAAAAATAAAAACAACCCCCACTATAAGAGGATATGGATTCAATACTCACTAATAAGATATTGAAGAAGATATAAATAAAAAAATCCATGAATAAGTGGATAATGTTAGAGGATAATATAAGCCACCAACCACTCAGGTGAGGGAGATTAGGGTAAATTAGTGAATTGAGTGGAGGGTGGGAGGCCGATTGAACTGTGGACACTCCATACGAGTAGTTTTAAAAAAAACTTCAGTATATCCAAACCTATACAAATGGATTCTTATAAATCATTTTTATATCATTATACATTCCAATGGTTTTTTAAAACCATTGGTATAGGGAGAATATATAAAAAATATAACAACATTTTTTTTAAACTATTGGTATAGATGCATGGGGATACCCACACTTTCTAGTTGTTTCTTAAATTTTATCTTCTAACAAAGGATATTTGGTACTTTTTACCTCATGTACTACTTTGGTTGCAGTTTTGGTGAAAAACTATTTGGAATCCTATGATATCATTTCAATGATTTCTATTACTTCATCTAGAGACTTATGAATCATAGCACCCCCTGGAGAAGAAAAAAGTTGGTTCTGGTAATTTTCCATAAATCCTTGATAGAAACATAACAAGAAGTGATATTATTCATATGGATGGTGTGGGAAGGATGTAGTTTCCTTCATGAATCTCTCCCAAATCTCATAAAGTGTTTCCCTAGTTTATTTTTTATTCCATAAATTTCCTTAATAATTTTATCACTCCTTCAAGCAATAAAAAATTTCTGGAGGAAAGCCTTTTTTATCTCTTCCCAGATGGAGGATTCTCTATAACATATGTTGAAGAGCCACTCTTGTGTTTCCCCATCATGTGAGAAGGGTAAATCATTAAAACTGATTTGAGAGTTAGTGACTCCACTGGTTCTAAATCCATTACAAGCATCCCTAAATTCACTTATGTTCCTATTGGATTCTTTACCAGATATATCATAAAAAATAGGTATTATCATAATCATTACATTTTTAGGTTAATAGTATTATTGATCATTTAATGACAATTATTGGTTTTTGATGTTGAAAGTGGGTACATAGATTCCTCTACAAGTCCTTTTGACTTGATCTACATTTCGTTCCATCATTTCAATTTCTATTGTAGCTTTTGAACACATTGGAACAAAGGAGGGGGAATCATCCAATGGAATAGTGAAAAACTCCCTTTACTCTTGTTATGGATTCCATAATGTTATGATTCATTACATAACAGTTATCTAATCAACAATATGAACATTATTTAGTGTAGAAGAACTATATATGGTCAATTGAAATAATTTTTTTAAAATTAAAACAAAACACTAAACTCCCTAGAATTGGTATCAAGTTTGATGCATACCAATCACTGGGTGAATGTACCGAGGTGTGCAGAAGAAGCTCATGGGTTGAGGATCTTACGTTTTTCAATCACCAAATGAGGAAAATCCTTCATCTTTAGTTATCTAACCCCCGTTGAGGTATAAGTATCTCACATTAATTTATTAAGGTCAAAATAAAAAAAACAATTTCCTCATTTGACTAAGACGTTCGTTATACTACAAATCATTACTGATGATCATTTCATAAAGGGTAAAAATCAAAAAATAAATAGATAATCCACACAGGCATCAATAACGTGTACTAACATTTTTCATCGAATTCAGGGTTCTAGCATGGAGCTCTGATGGTCTCTTCGACATCATGACAATCACCTAGACTATGAACCTATGATTTGTGAATACATCCACAAATTGATCACTCAAATATGGTCCTTCTCTCTCTCTCTCTATGATGAAGGAGGATAGAGGAGCTCTCATATCATTGGAATTAATTAAAAACTGAAAATTAACTCATCTTTCACTTATATAATGGATGTACAAAACACCCAGTAAGGGTTCTATGACCCCCATATATTTAACATCCACTAGATAATCAATAAATAAATAATTATAAAAAACTGAATCCATCATAAATATTATTTATATTTTATCAGATACATGTAATATATATACATATGAAATATATTATGTGATAAACCAAAGTCTTAACTCGACTCATAATTCTTACTAATATTAAAAGAACCTTGAATATTAAAATAATATTTTTTTCATATAATTTTATTCTATGTATTTACTTAAACAGACATAAATACATTAATAAATAACTTCAACTCAATTATTCTATATTCAAATAATAATGAATTTATTTATTTTTCAATGATCGATAATACTTTGGAGACCCTTGTACTTTGTGGTGGGGCCCACCGTGTCCTAAATTTCTACTCTGTAGATTAGGGAAGGATATTGAATTTTCTATTGTGTGTTTCCATCTAGGACCTTATGTCAATGGTTGTGAATAAAATTAATGTACCAACAATGGGGTTTAGCAACACATCAAGGCCTCAGAAGATATAAAAAATTCTAATCGAAATGACAATCTTCCTACAAACACAGACTGTGTGATATAATCTCTTTATCATAGGATATTTCATAAATAAGGATGCATAGCTTGTGTAATCATCCATTCTTGATTTATAATTTTTTGATCTAACTAGATAGATTTACCTTAAACTACCATGGCCATGGATTTGATGATGATACTACCATCCTGATCAACTAGACTTGAGATAACACTTCCTCGACTTAGAATCAAGAAATTGAATCTTGATCATTCTACCAATGTCATTCCACCAATTATTCACCAAATAGAAACTACCTCTCCAGGACTTCAATTTCATAGTTTTTTCCTTACATCAGAGAACATGATCAATTGGAAAACATTGATAATGATATAAATGCGGGATACCAATACACATATTCATATATAGAAATAACCAATGACACCTGAAACATGTGGTGTTCTTATGTGGGTTACTTCTCTTAATCTCAATTGTAATATTTCACCATGTGAGAACATCATAATAAGAATACTCAATTATTATGAGCCTCAAGCACCTGATAGTTTTGCATCAAAAATGTTCAAACAGTATAATGTATGTAGACCAAAGGAAATAAGTTTAATATTGATTTCATATTATCTTGAGGTTCTCATTATATCATAAAAACTTATATAACCTTTTCATATGACAAATAATATATATAAACTACAATTAAAATAGTGGATGTAGAAATATCAACACTATTATGGTAAGTGTATATCATGTATAACTCACTATATCTATGATATGGTAATCGAAAAGTACTAATAATGTTGGTTCGTAGGAACCCACAATTACAACACTCCCCCTTGAACTAGATCTAAATAGTTAACCATAATTGTTATCTCTCACATGATTACACCATGATTCTGATGGGTTATGTCTTATTTATGATACTTCCAAATTTTCATGCAAATTTCGTTATCTTTTCCATTACCTCCTTGATTACATCATCTCAAGATATGATATCCCTGAGTATATCACTTTTTTGCACTTTTCTAATTTGATATATTGTATATTACTAATATTTGAATTATAATAATTAATATTATGATAAAACATTACTAAATAGGTGAAATTCCAAGAACTGGAACAAATTATATGTTTTATTTTAAACTGTTTCTTTAGCTGCCTCAGAATTTTCAATGTACTTTGTATTTATAGGTTTGGATACCACTAGTTTGGATGAGATTTTCTTCCTCATTACCTTAGACTGACTGAAAAATTAGATCATAATGATCCAAGGAAGACCATTTTCTCTATTAAAACTAGTATCCATTCCTCTCTATATACTAGGCATATATATACTTAAAACATTCTCTTGTATAATTGGATAGTTCTGAATGTATCCCTTGTAGATCTCCTAGATAGAATTGATATTTTCCAACCATAAATAATATGTTGGAAAAATAATTTCTTTTACATATCATGAAATATGTGATTGATCCATCATAGAAGTATATGGGATTTAACTCACCACATTAGGATCCTCCTAATCCCATGCATGTCTTCATTAAGAGATTTCTAACATGTTTCATTGGTAATGATTATATCTTGTATTCTTCCAATCATTGTTTTAAATACATTGTCAACATATATAAAATTGACTAGTTCTGTTAAACCATTAGATCTACCTCAATAGATCATATTCCCAATAATGTAGGTTTCTACTTTAAGTCAATATTTAGAGTATTTCGTTCATTGTGGTCTTGACTAAATCAAATACCAACAGTTATTTTCAATATTCTACCAAACATATTTCAATTTTAAAATGATGAGGCTACCACTAAACTTTTTTAGACACATGTAATAGATTCATTCCAAATATATATTTAATGATCTAGTTAATACATTAATCATAAACTGGATTTCAGTTAATTTCACCCCATATTGGGATTTTATTATGTCACCATCCCATTTTGGTTGTGTCATATAGGCAACATCCATGATTAGTGGTCTTTTCATCTAATTCTCAATAAAACTATCATTGAAATTTTCTATAACATATAAAATTATAATGGATTTAGGAATAACAACTTAGTATAACCAATCGAGCCTTATTAATACCATGCTTGTACCACCCACTACGGTATTCAAGATAATATTCCCATGTACATTGATACATGGAATCCATTGTTGAATTTTAATTGATCTTGTAAATATTATCTAATTTCCATATAATGCTTACTCATAGGATTTATTATTCCAAAAATATTGTATCCACTTCCATGGTTTATATAATACCAATACCATGGTCTAATTATTCCAATCCAGTATGTGTCATTAGAACATTTATTTTCCACAAGTTCTTATGGAACTTGTTCCAATGCTGACTATTTGTGCATCATCAACATTAATTAGATCCATCTCAATCATGATCCCACTGTATCAAATAGAGATATGAACCCTTTCATAGATGTATAGTCTAGAACTTTACTATAACTATTCTATGATAGGTATTAAAATAACATTTAATATAAACCATATTATATTAACTGAGATGCAAATTTTTTTCTTCATGAACGTACCTTTATATTCTTAATGGAAACTTTTCATCCAAACCCAATGTTCTTTTGAAATAATGGATTTCTATCATACTATAACTCTTATGATTTCTATATTTCATTATAGTTGGAATATGGTTATGAGATATTTCCATTATTTTTTAATAAAATATTTAAAGATAATAGAAGTTTATACAATGTATATATATCTCAACATTGATTCTCCTTATACTAACGTCGTGTCTCTAATCTGTATAAAGAAGTGTGAATTTAGGAATTTATCCAGGTAAAAGTTTATTGATCAATATCGTCATGTAAGACTCATCATCGATCCTACTTATTATCATCATAACTTTTATGTGGATAGGGTAATGTGAATTTATGAATTACTCCATCCTATATTATATCGATCAATGACTGCTTGGTCAAGGTATTCTTTGGAAGGAAGGCCTGAAGCAAGTCATATATTATGAACTATTGGATGAGTATTAAACACCACAAAATAACATCAATTCCTTAAATATAATAGTGTCCGATTCTTCCCAATGGAAAAAAAGATTACTTTTTTTTGTAATAATAAAAAAACCTACTATAATGATTAAACATGGAAATATATAAGTTGTATACTTATCACCACTAACTTAGGAATCACACTTTCTTAGCCACTTTAATAACACATATTACTTATGGTAACATGTATTTTCTTACTTTGTTACTCTATTTAAACAAAAATATGTGATAAGAATAATGTATTCAATACACAAGAGGAAAAATACAAATACTATGTTTAATTGAAAAATATACACTAGAAAAAAGTGAGAACCTAACTCTATAATTTAGTTCTTTTCATTTAAACATCCATGTACTTATTTCATGATTTGAGAAGAAAATAACCTCATGTTTGATAACCATCCTATATCCCTTGAATGAAATTGTGAAAGTTCCTTTGGTGTAAAACTTTCCATTGGAATTTTCACATTTTCTTTCAAATTATCCAACATAAGAAATAAATTTGATACATTCTTTAGGTTTATATTCACTTAAAAAACCATTACTAAAATGACAATGAACCAATTTCTCCTTGAAGATCATTTTCTAATATTAAATGAAAATAGATTATATGGGTGTAAATTATATAATAACAAGACATATTAAAATACTATAATCCATTTTTTAATTTATACGTATCTAGTGTAATCAACATCTCATCCATATTGTGCTTCACATTCTGAAGGGGTATTTGGGACATCAGAACCATGATTTTCCCATTTTGTAGTACATTTCATATGCGCTAGTACTACTATTGGAAACTCATTAAGAAATGGGCATTGAATTTATCTAAATTTAATTCCAGTAAATATATCTGGTATTACATTTGATTTTATATAAAAAAATATAACAGATTTTTAATTTTATCATGATTAAAAATTATTTTCATTAGATGTCTCTGACTCATATAAAACTCTAGAAACACTCTATAATCAAATTTGAATACTCTGTCTCTTTAGTATTTTAGTGTAAAGGATAGTTAAACCTCCTCTTATAGTCTTCAAGATATGGATACACAACTACTTAGAGAGTTCAAGGTAGGAATTTGACTAGCCTACTATGTTTACTCATAGCTCCTTGACTGTTGAGTGAACTCTCAGCTTCAAAAACCATAAACATTATTTACTCAAATATTTCCTCTGAAATTGAAATAAGCAAGATATAGATACACCTTGTATTTTAACATCAGTTAATTCAACCCATCATTCTCATAATAACTACCCGATATTAGGACTCACACACAACTATGGCTGATGAGCACCCCATACAACCATGTTTGTTCAAATTCAAATGATAGAAGACCATTCCAACTTAATATTTCTTTGAGGGTTTTTTTATGAATGTAATCCATTTATATTAATCATTTCATTCTATGTTTTTCTGATCACAACTAAACATTAATATAAAACACATTCATCACATCTTTATACATTTTACTGTTTATTATTTTATGTGTTTCCCACTATCATGAAAATGTATAAAATAATAAACATTGAATAAAAGAAAAAAAATTACCCAACTAGTCTTGAGAATCTAATACTAGTTGATCTATTTTAACTTAATTGATCAAATGTGACCTACAAAATTACCCATGAGTCAGGTCCTAATTCATGAGGGAGATTTTCCTCGATCTAGTGTGTCTATATCTCATCTAAAGTAGTGCCTTATCTTTGTATATTTTACATCTCATCTAGGTTTTGACTTGACTTGGAATTGAATGTGACTTAAATGATCCTTCTCATAGTTCAAAAATACTAGCTCGCAGAAGAGGGGGTGTTGGGAGTGAAAAATACATAAAATTCAATTTTATCTGGGCATAAAAACACTTCTACATATTAATCGAGAAATTAAAAAGATTCATAGACTATCTTATTTAAATAATTAATTACATTAATCATACATTGTTTTAATAAATATATAAATAATTATAATATACACAGGTTCAGTCAATTTCTCAAAAGAAGTCTGTATGAACAGTAAACACAAGATAAAATTATATTAAAATCCATTTAAAGCTGATTTATTAAATATAAATTAAATGAATTATAAAATTTAAAGAATTTGTCTTCATCCTCTATCTATATATTAATTCATTTTTTATTCCAAAATTAAATTAATCAATTAATTTAATTTTAATATTATAATTAAATCAATTATTTTACATAATAATGTTTTTTAAACAAATAAATTAGTAAACAATTTTTACTGTATTTAAAATTTATGGGGCCTAAAAAACCTTCAAAGTCCATTGTAGCTTGGGTTGAACTAGATCAAGCCCATTTTGGGTTCACAGACCCTATACAGTGCTGATTTCAGCCTTTCAGACCCATTAGGACCCGTTTTAGGTTATTCCAATCCACCCCGCCTCTTGGTGTGGCGGATCGGGTCCAATAGAACTTGTTTTTTATGTGATTCACCTAATTTGGGAATTTTTGAGGCTTTCTTTGTGGATCAGTCGAACCAAGAGTTACCTCTTGAGTATCAAAGGGGGGGATATTGCAAGATCTAGAAGAAATTTTTCCAATGGTGGTGGGGATGATGATAGTCAGTGGGAAATTGTCTAGGGCTATCTCGAGGTGGTTATATTTGATGATTGAGATGACGAGGTTGGTAGGTTACTAGGGTATAGTGATTAGGAGGTATCCTCAATAGTGTGTGATGACCATGAGTGGTATCCAATATTAAATAATGGAATTTATGGGTAATGGGGTAATGGTGGGCAATCAGTGGGGAGGCAGTTCCAAGAGGGATGTCTGCCTCGGCAAGAACAGTGTGCGGTAGACTCGGGGACCTTGGACACCCTGAAATCATGGGTAAACCTGATTTCAATGGTAGTAAAACCAATGGATGTCATGGAATTGGCAATGAAGTATGATATGGTGTCATCATATGGGTGTGGGATAGTGATTATGGATGGTCTAGGTTGGATAGAGATGGGGCATCAATTGTGTCAAGTGAAGAACATGAGAGGCGGTTGGGACATCATGGTAGCACATAGGGGGCATCAAGGGTCCTCTGGTGGAGGGTGAGGTTGTCAAATCATGGTATTTGGATGATATGGATACAAGGGGGAAGGGATGTAGGGTTGGACACATGAGAGGAGTTAGTGCCCCTGGTCTAAGATTTCTTACAAATATTTGAATATTTCTTTGTTTTTTTTCAAAAAATCTTTCTTCGAGACCCCACTCCCATAATTTGGTTCCATTAATTTTTTCACATTTTTTCAATTAGTTAATTTTCATCAACCCCATATTTTCAAAAGGTTCTCAGGTCTATTCTAATTTGTTTACTTCCTTCTCCCATTAGAGGAAACCAAAGGAAATTGGGTTTTGTTTTTGGAGAAGCTTATGTGAGAAGAAATAATACAATGGGAAAAAATGTTCTAATCATAACCATATCGGAACTGCATATCCAAAAAAATAATATCATCAAAAAATATAATTTTTAAACTATTCTTCAATTATTAACCCTCAATATCCATATTTTCTATCTATACCAAAAATTTTGGATGACCATAACTCAACCATCATAAATCAGATCAACGTACGGTTTATTATGTTGGGACTAATTTAAACCCCTCTACTTAATTTAATGAAAACAATTTTTTATTGGAGAAAAAATTCCAAAAGTTCGGTCTCACACCAATTAAAGGTACTAGGGAATTTATTATAAGATGGTGGGCTAGATATTTTAAAAATTTTCATCATCGAATGATGAAACTTTTTCATCACTGGAAATCTGAGCCTTGACTGATGTATGAGGTTCTCACATGAATTTAAAAATCAAAAAGTTAAATAAACAAGTACCTTTTTTGATTCAATGGTGTTTTCAATTGTGGCTCATCTATGGGGATTTTATCTTGAAGGATATAAAGAGGAACCCCTATAGATCTTTTAGAAATTCTTCAAGAATATTTGCGAATGTTTATAGTCAAATATCGAGTGACGATATGAAGAGTTGATGATCATTTCAATGTTGTTATGATCACCTAGAATTCAGTCCTATGATATGCAAATAAGTCCCTGGATCAATTTATTATCTAGGTTATTTCTCTCTCTTGAATGTAGGGTGATATAGGAGATCTCAAATCCTTAGAATGAATTGTACACCAAAAATGAGCTCCTCCTTCACATATATAGTGCATGTCTAAAAAACCTTGTTGGGCTTCTGCAACACCTATATATTTAATGTCCATTAAATAAGTAAAAAATAAATAATTGTGGAAAATTAATTGTGTCATCAATATTATTTTTATTTTATCACATAATGGTAATTTATATATTAAATATATTATGTGATAATATCGAGTCATTAAAATGACTTCTAATTCTCGCTAATATTAAATGAACCTTGAATGTTGAAATAATATTCATTCATCTAATATTATTCAATGTATTTACTTAATCACTCATAAATTCGATTAATAAATATATTCAAATTAATTATTCTATACTCAAATAATAATAATTTATTTATTTATTGGTGATCGATAATACTTGGACAACCCTCAAACCCCATGGTGGCGCCCAATAAGTAATATTTACCAATTTAGAATAATAGGGTAAAATATTGAATGCGCTATTTTGTGTGACCACTATGACTATATCTCAATAGAATTGAGTAATATTCACATACCATGAGTGAGTTATAACAACCTATCAAGTCCCCCAAAGAGATAATAAATATTCATAACAATGACAACCATCTTACAAACACTCACTATGTTATATAATCTCTTTGTCATAAGATATCACATAAAGAATAATGCACAACTAATGTCATCATCCATTATTTATTTATTTATTGTTGATCTAACTAGATAGATTTACCTTTGAATACCATATCCATGGATTTAATGAAGGTTCTACTATCTTGATCAACTAGGATAAAGGTATAACTTCCTTATCTTAGTAGTGAATAATTATATGTTGTTCATTCAACCACTGACACACCACCAATGACGCACAAAACACAAGTTACCTCAAAATGTTCAATTTCATAGTTGTTTACTTATACCAAACTATGTGATCAAATGGAACACACTGATAATGATATCAACTTGGGCGACCAATACACTTGTTCATATATAGGAATGGAAAATGATACTCGAAACATGTTGTGTTCTTATTGGTAGGTTTCTCCTCATGATATCAACTACTAGATATCGCCACGTGTGAACTTCATCATAAGAAGTCTCAATTTTTTTGTGCCCTCAGCATGTGATAGTCATAAGTCAAGTATATCCTGTCAGTATGATGTATATAGACCACATGATATTTTTTTATTATTAAAATAATATTATCTCTAGGGTATCATTATATGTTTGGAACTAATATAAACTGTTGATATGAGAAATAATCTATATACATTAAAATTAAAATAGAAGACACAAAAATATAATCACCATTATTGTATTTGTAAATAATTCATAACTCCCTAAATCCATGACATGGTAATCTAAAAGTATTGATAAAGTTGATTATCAGCAACCCACTATTACAATATGGAGAGCTCAAAAAAATAATTATTCAACTTGATAAAAATATAGTAAAAGTGGGACTCAGATTTTCTCCGAAAAATATAGTGTTTTTTGTATGTTGAAACCATTTTTTGTAGGTTAACTTTTAAAGAAATAATATGTAAAATTTATTGGATTTAAAATAAATTATGGAAACATTGGTCCATACATAGATTATTTTCTCATTAAATTGGTTTCTAATAATCCCATAATCAAATTAAAATCATTGAACACTTATACTGATATGTTTCAATTCACATTAGTAAATAAAATTATCAATTTATCATCTACCATTCATAATAATATTTAGTGGATACCTCCAATCACCCATGAATTTCCCCAGTTATTTCTATTTCATGATGTGTATTTAATCTAACTGTCTTGTGTTTTAAATGTCGATAATAAGTATAAGGACTAAAAATAAAAAATTAGAAGAAATATATGCTGAAAAAACCATTAAGTTCTCATAGGTGTTAGTAATAGCATTGAAAGATCAAAATTCATCAACAGGGAACGTTAATGGATTATATTTGGATAAAACAAATATGGTTTAGAGTTTCATCATTGGAAGTTAAAAAAAGAATAAAATAAGAGTTGTAGGGAGTAATGTGAGTGTTCTCCCCTCTCACAATCCAAGAGTCTCATAGTCTCCACCCCCTTGTTCCCCTTGAATTCCTTTTATAGATAAAGTTTTTTCTTCCCTCTATGTGATAAGAATGTTTTTCTTCATAACATTTAGGAATATCATGTATCATGTTTACTTTCCAAAATCCATCAAAGTTTCCTTTTGATGGTGGAGTACTAGGGTGCTTCCGAGCATAGTGGGTGAACTTGAAGGAGAAAAATGGATTGTGCTTTATGTTGATGGGTCTTGTAATTTTTTTAGAACCTAGGTGTTATTTTTTTACCTTCAAGACATCATTTTTATTATAGTATCTATAAATATTAGTATCCCATAATTTTACTTCTAATTTCAATCATTTCCTAGTCAGTGGAAATGTAACTTATCATTAGAATGGATTCTCTCACATAACAAAGTTTTGAAATTTATTCCCACTAGTGGTTCTATTTTATTTTTATGTGGGATTCTAAAAAACTTAGCTTTGTGTAGCTCTTTTATTTCCATCAGATGGGAGCCTGATTCTTTTTTGTGTGGAACTGGTTCCAAAAAGAAGAAATCGTCTTCATGATATAATGTAATTCCAAAGATCCCTCACAAGATATGCATTAAGAGTGGATTTCTTAATATCATGCACAGATGTATCTCATCCTTAGACAATGTGGAGGTCATATTGAATAAAATTACTATTTTTAATCTCCTAGAATAGTACCTACACTCATTCATTGTTCCAAATCTATGGGTGGTAGCAGAAGGCTATTCCAACAGGGTATGTAGTGCTCTATTTTTCATTGAGGAACATGTAGATATATGGTCATAGAAATTTTATTTTTGGAGGATTTATTATCCTTTGGATCTTATACACGCATCAGACGAAGGGTTCTTGATATTCAGGGGATGTGGATGCTCAGGTTCTGTTGATGGATACTTGGAAGGTAGAGGCATAGTATGAATAGATGAGTTAAACTATTGGTAATGATGCATACTTTGAATTCCATGTTTGTTATGATTATATTAATTTTTGTTTTGATGTGTGGGGGATCATGGTAGGTATTCATATCATAATATTGTTGGCATGGTTCATCAAATTTATTCATTCAACCATCTATTTTTTCCTTTGTGGGGTTATTGAGCATATACATTCAGATGATGTCACTCATGGTAGGTATACTACTGTGGAAATGGGGTGCGGTAAGGTGGGAAGGTGACCCTGAGATGTAGTCATGGTATGTTTAAGGCATAATGACCATACATATCATGTGATTGTAGTTTTATGTAGGGGTAGCACATGGTCAATAGTAGTGGTAAGCATAGTGATTGTGGTTGTCTAGGTCACTCGTAGACTATGAAATTATTCCACCTCTAAAAGTTCACATCGAATCGAAGTGTATTATTTCTCTATAATAATAGTATACCCTCTTTATTAAAAAGAAAAAAATTTCAATTCATGGATTCAAAAATCATATCAAAATATGAATACATCAAAAAAATATTTTGATCTAACTTTATAATTAATTTCCAATTTTAGAAAGTCAACAAAAATCACTATCAACATGGGATTAAACTATAATTTGTTGTATTTTAATGAATAAAGATTTTAAATGTTTAAAATTACATCTCGTATCATAATGTTATATAAAACTAAATCAACTGAAAGGAAAACTTCAAGTTCTAGAAAATAAAGACAGTCATGAAAAAGAACCCCAAATAGATCTTGCAAAACAAAAAGCTAGAAGTAATTTTACCAATATTCAACCTTATCATTCTGATATAAAAATTTTGTATATATACTTGGTCATTCATAAAAGGAAAACATGGTAGGATCCTCCCTGGAAATTATATTGAAAAAAGATAAATAATGAATACTAAATTCTAGTGAACAACAAGTAATGTAATACCATCGCCAAAATATGTATACTATATTTCTAATGTCACTAGGGCTATCTCTCTCCAATTATCACATACAATATATCATATAATATAATAAAAACATTGGTACCCTACACTACTTATTCACTAGTTTTCCACTATGTTCGAACATCGCATGTCCCAAACCATCTCTCTCTAAATTATCCATCCCATAGACTCTTAGGAAAGGCATCACAACATGCACATCATGCATCACATAATCACATCATCCCAACCCATATAATAAAAAGATGATTTTTATGATCTATTATAACTTCCATGACCTCTATCACAAATTTGGTATTATAACTAATGTTATTACAACCCATACACTAAGTAAGGAACCTCAAGCCATCACAACCAATGAACTTCATACCTATAATAGTCCTTTGGATTCTAAAACTAAAGATACATGTGTTTAAAATAACCATAATCCATCACAACCATATACAAATAATATACGGGGAAACTAAGAAGTGTGAATATGATCAAATTAACAACCAAGATAAGCGACAGGGGCAAGATCTGGAAGTTAATTATCCATCCTCCCACTAGGATGTTGGGGAAAAGACCCTCCTATATTCTATTGGGTGTCAATCTCTGTATCGACATGGGTGTGGTAGTGTATGAAATCATAAAAATATAGGATATAATATAAATAAAAAACACACTATTGTCATAACATAGTACTTGTCTCAACTACAGCTATCATCACATTGACACTCGGCTTCCACTACGAGATATTATATATCCTATAAGAACACAAAAAAATTAAAGGGTGTACATTATATTATTTATTTTATTATAACATTAAATTATTCCTTAATTAATTCATTATACATTAAATAACCATTACCATTATTATAAATTATATGCACTGACCAATAGTTTGAATTATATGACCTCAAAGCATAATACAACCAAATCCATAGTTTCAAAAGATTATCATCATTAGTATTTCAACAACCCACAACCACATGGGTAAATTCATTTATTTATTATTACCATTATCTAACTCCAAAAATTCTAGTGAATCATCCTAATCGACCAACTATGACATGCATTTCCATGTTCAATAAGCTACATAAAGTAGTGGGGGTGGAATGCTAGTAAAAAATAAATACAACCTTCAATCCTTTAAATATATTCATTACCAACAAGCATCCATGTTTCATCATATCAATAGGTAATCATATATTTAATCTATTCCATTATCTCTAGTTCCATCCTCAACAGCACCATGCATATACCCATGAATCTCTCCATCCCATGCATCAACTACTGCCACAACATCAGGACCCCCTAAACACATATTTTCATCCATTATAGGATCAGATCATGTAACACCCTATGTTTTTATGAAATATTATTTTCAAATTAATTTAATTTTTTTTATATTTTTCAATTCATGCAATTCTAAATTTATCTTGCATTATAAGAAATAACCAAGTTATTATTTTTTTGTATGCAACACCAAGTTAATATTACTCAATTCACAACACATAGATTTACCTATGGAATAAGAAAAAATATGCTTGTATTGTGATACTCACAATACTGAGTCCCTTCCATAGTTGGTGTTACACGTAAAACAATTTTTTATCGAACTAAAATATATTATTAATAATATTATTATAATTTTTTAAATGATATATTTATAACATATTCATTGATCATAGTAATATAAATAGTAATAACTAATTTTAAATGTTATTTATAATTGTTTGGTGTAAATAAAACATATTGATAAGGGAATATATAATTTTTGGTAAAGTATTTATTTGTTTTAAAATACAATTTTCTTAAATGAAATTATTTTTATATCCTTCAATGAATAACATTAAAATTAATTTTAGACACTATTATAAATTTAAAATGATAAGAAAATTTAATTTTTGAATTCATAATGTTAAAACTATCTAAGGGTGAATTTTTGGGATTTTCTGAGAAACTTCATTTCAGGATATATAGAGAAAATTTATGAATTTTAATTCAAAACTACTTTTTCGTCTAATTTATTTACAAGGGTAAATTATGTTTTGGATTTTTTTTAAGTTAAATTAAATAAATTATACATCTATTAATTCAATTTATGTCATTGTAATCATTTTTATTCATAATTTATATATAAATCTTAATGAACTTTGGACATTCACACTTTAAAAACCAACTTTCTCGCCATATCTGCGGGTTTAGCATCAAACTTAATTTCTTCATTTTTTTGAATTTAATTTAGAAAAGTGGGAATATAATATTTTAATAATTATATTTTATATATAATAATAATATAAAATTTATCTTTCATGAAAAATAAATGAGAAAGTGATAACAATTAATTACAATGATTAAGGTAAAACTAAGCATTACAAGGGACTAAACCTTAAACTTAATGGAAAAATGACCTATCCACATATCCAAAACCCATTTTTTGGAAACATTTATTCAAATAAAATTATATTCTAGAATTTTTATGTTTTTTTATTATTTTTTGTTAGGTAAAAACGTTGGTACACCTATCTTGCTTTAAAAAATTCAAAGTGACTCTCCTCCCTCCCTTATAAAAGGCCACCACTTATCCCTTTCCTAACACCCCTAAATCAACTTTTTATAAAGAAATATATACAAAAATATGACCTAAAAATCTCTCTAATAAACCTAGAATCCTACCCTTGGGCCT
The DNA here is from genome assembly GCA_963277665.1 of Viscum album. Classification (NCBI taxonomy): domain Eukaryota; kingdom Viridiplantae; phylum Streptophyta; class Magnoliopsida; order Santalales; family Viscaceae; genus Viscum; species Viscum album. Next base: position 1,096,074,737 of record OY728145.1, on the reverse strand, counting down.
AAATCCATCCAAGGAATCTCTTTTGTGCAAACCAGAAGGGGTTACCCAAAGAAGAGGTAACATCCTTCTTCAAAGTTCTTTTTTTTATTTTCATTATCCACTCAATAAAATATTATTACTACGTGATTACATAATAAATTAAGTATGATATATATATTTATATGTTTTTATGTTAATATATATATACACCTACATAAACTTCCATCAAATGTGTAACAAACCTGCAGTTTAGTGTGTATGTCGAACTACCGTCTCACAGAACGATGTCATCCATTTTTTCTTTATCCAAGATTCATGGTTGGTAATTATGATGGACATGATATTTATATATGTTAAATATGATATTTATGATTCCTTTATTATTATAAAATTATTTTATTTCACATACCTTTATGCTTTCTATTTGTGTAAATATGATAGCATCATTTGTGGATGTGTGGACTACCGTCTCCACAAAGTGATGTGATACGTTGACAATTTATATGGAATGTATTAAGGGTGGGTTTAGTGAAATTATATGATATATTTTATATAATAATTATAATTTAATGATATTATATATATACATATTTAGTTTAATTTAATTCTTTCAAAATGATAAAAAAACGTAAACATTAATCATGCGTGTGTACGGTCTACCATCTCCATGAACAGTGTGTTCTGTTTCATATTTATATATTATATATATTATTATATAGTTAATATATATGATAATTATATCATGTTTTAAATTCTATAAATAATTAAGTCATGGAATATTTAAGATTCTCATGAATATCAAGTCAAAAAATATATGAAAAATAAAGTAGATATTACCCGAAATGTAACATTAACAAGAAGTTGTTAATAAACTGGTAATATAAAGTCATAAAAAAACATTTTGTATTAGATATAATGATATGGTTTTGATTTATATTTATAATAAATTTATATTAATTAAATAGGATTTTTTAACATTTAGAATGAAATTCAAGACTTAAGGTAAGGGTTTTCATTATCTTGCTTTTATATTCTTTGAGATACATGACTTATTCAACACTCATTACTTTTGTGTGGTGTATATACATCCCATGAATGTATTTTAATATTATAATACATAAATATATGGTTATTTACATATCCATTTATTATATTTAATACATGGGGTTTATGATTTAAATGATTCCAAATTCTTAAAGTAACTTTGTCTCAATTTTCCTTCTTTGAGACACATGTCATGTTATGCACCTATATTATTTTAAAAGGTGTATATACTACAATTTAAAATGTTATATCATAAACCTAATTATTTTAATTATATTTTAATCTTCATGTAATTTAATTTTTTAACATGGGTAGTATAATTAAATCATTCCAATTGGTAATAGGTTTTTGAAATAAACTCATCATTTATTGATATTGTTAATGATTATGCTTCCATTGATGAAATGTTATTATCCATATCTCAATATAAATCATGAATTTTATTCAAATTTATACAGTCCTTAGGTAATCATGTATTAGTAAAATTTACCCACCCTTTGGTACTTAAGATAATTAAGAAAATAATTTTATGAAAATCTGAATTTATTTCTCCTTTCGGTCGGAAATCTGTGTTCTTTTAGAACCATGGTTTCTAAAAATGTTTTCCAATTTTTTTTAATATTATTCTATAATGTTAAATGGAAGTTTCTACCCATGTGTTACCTTTTTAAAAAATGTTTTTAAAAGTTATATTATTTCCATTTTCTGATCAAGCCACTTTTCTAAATTTTTATGATGCAATAGGAATGTTCGGTATATAAATACATACCCATCCTCATGATTGTCAGTTCCTAAAAGCTTCCTTGGTAATTTTATATCGTTATTTTTTAAAGAAACAATTTTCCAAATATTCTTGAAATTTCTTGTGTTTTAATTTTTTTTTAAATGTTTTCAATAAAATGTTTTATGTATAAAAAGATTTCTAAATGATTTTGAAAGCTTCCTTTATATGTATTCAAAAAGTTCTTTTACAAGAAAATAATTTCAATGATTTCAAGATTTATTTATATTATTTCAAATCCATTTTCTAAAAATGGGTGTCCAATTTATCTCATGACTTCTTTTTAGTTTATCAAAGTATTTTAAAAGAAAAATGATTTCAAAATGATTTCATGATTTCCATATAAGTTCTCACATCCATTTCCTAAAAACGGTTTTCCAAAATATTTCAGGCCTTCTTTATAGGTTTTAACATGAAAACTATTTTCAAAATTTTTACAATATTTTTTTATAAAATTTTAAATTATTTTGATCAAAAATAGTGTTCAAAATAATTCAATCTTATTTACATGTTTTCCAATAACTTTCAAAGAAAAATATATTCAAAATATTTCCATTATTCATTATATGATTTCAAGGTTATTTTCAATGAAATGGATTTTGAAAATGTTATATGTTTTAAAAAGTGATTTTAAAATAAAAGTTATGTTTCAAGTGATCATTTAGAATATTTCACCATCTAACATGACATCCTTGGTTATAGTTTATGCTTTAATAGGGATATGATCCAAGGATACCATTCATATCTTTTCTTTGAATGGTATATGTTTTTGTGGTTTTATTTTTATGAAAACTGTTTATTTTTAGTGGGTTATACCAAGATAAATTCTTATGAAACCCACATATATTCATGGTTTATTCATTGATGAAATTAATATCAATACTGTCTTTTTTCAATAGGTAATTAGATTATTAGATTTTTATGACACCTATTTATTTCATGAGTTATGCTATGATTTTTTATGATTTGGTGGAACATGTATGTATGATATTGTTATGATATGGGTGGTACCTATATCTCCCTCCAATGTATTGGGTAAATTTTTATACCTCATGAGATAATGATGGGTTTAAAGTTGATGGGATTAATCCACTATGAAATATGGAGAAACTCAATCCACTATGGGAAGATTGAGAAACCCAATCCACTATGGGAAAGATAGGGAAACCCAATCAACTATGGGAATATGGGAAACTCAATCCACTATAAGAAGATGGGGAAAACTGATCCCTTATAAGGATTGTACTATAACTGGGGATGTTAGTGTGTCACTCCCTATGGGTTTAGTCCCCATGAAGTTCCATAATAAGTTCTATCCATTCATATTGACTTATAGGGAATGACATTACATGTTTATGTGTGTGCCAAAATTACATGTCTCTTTACTATGTTATTCTTCCGTGCCTTATTCTCTTGTTTTCATTATGATGAATGTATTATTTACCTCAAATCATTATTCCATGATTATTTTTTATGATATTTTATATAGAGGTTGTGATCTTATAATGTTATGAACACATTTTCATACCCTTATGCTCATGTTTATACTTACATATCTCCCTTGTTTACCTCTACTGGGCATCTGAGGTCACCCCTATTATTTTTTCATTCCATAGGTTATGAAGATATATTTCATGTGTGATATGACTAAGAGGGGTTATATTATTGGAGAAACTATCAGTATATAATGTAACTCACTCATGTACCAGCATTTACTTTTAAACATTTCAAAGGGAACTAAACTAATACAGTCTTTGGGAGTCCCTTGTTAATGTATTAAGTATTCCAATGAAATTATTAAATGGATATGTGTATTAATTGAGGGTTGTTATATTTGGTATTAGAGTGAATTTTTAGTCAACCTTTAAAAAATAGGTTGATAAATATTTAGTGAGATCCCTTGGAATTTTTCTAATGATATTTATAGGGATGTCTTTAAGGATGAGTTTAGGGATGAGGAAAATTTTAGGAAAATGTCCTGAAATTTTCATAAATGATTGAGTGAGTGGTTTTCTAGTAATACATATCTGTCTAGATACTATAAGTGGACATGTTTTTGGAACATATATACATAGGAGTAACAAATATGACAATGTTTTTTCTGCTCGACTTGAGCATAATCCAGTGCATGACAACGAGCCTTACTGCACACGTACTTTGACACTCTCATGAAATATTCCTTGGAAATTCACAAACTCATTAAAACCCTTAATTAAGGATTTAAATATAGTATAAATATTAATAAACTTGGATAAACTTATGGTTTCTTATTTTAAATAAGTATGTGTCATGATTTCGACGTCCTATAAGTAATTCTTTATGATTATATGATATTCTACTATGATAAGTGTTGCTCACAGTATGCTTTTTGGTCATATCCAAGAGGAGAAATTGGAAGATACTATGTTAATTTTTAATATTTTGGATGTAGAATTTGTGGGAATTATAAAATTTATATCCTATGTGAAAATATCAACAATATAATTAAGAAGGTTTTATTAGTGATGGTTATACCGATAAAGATAACTAGATTGCAAATGACCAGTGAAAGGTATGATGTGTTCTTCAAGTATTGTTCACATTAAATGTAATAATCATGATTAGATTTAGGTTGAGGAACCTTAATAAAGGATTTGTATTTCTTGTTCTAGTAAAGAGTTATTATGTAATAAAATAAATAATCTTGTGTAATGGTTTAAGAATAAAGTTGGTTGATTGAAGTGTTTATGTTTTAGAGTGAAAATATTATTTTATATCAATAAAAAAATTATTTTTAGTATAATTTTTTTATCATAAATTGAAAAGGATTTTTGGAATGGTGATGGAGACTTATAAAAGTGATATTTTGATTAAGGGAAGGAAACTTGTAATGTGTTCAAAATATTATGGAAATTGTGTTTAGCTTGGATAAAGAGATGATTAATTTGGATAAAGTATATTAGATATTATCAATGGCATTATAACCAATTGTTGATTGGTTGAAAATGAGATTTATGTTATCATGGATGATATTTAAAACATTACATACATAAGGAATATATCCATTAGTATTTGGAATAAGGATTAATAAATTCTTTTCAAAAGTATGTATGGTAATTATGGTTATTAACATGTTCCAAGAGAATATATGATAAAGGTATTCACATGTTTCAAATGTGACTAACAAGATATACCTCATGAAATGTGGGGGTTCAATGTTATTTTTATTTAGTGAACTTCTTTATTAATTTGTGGATTATCACTTTTCTTAAGGGAAACAAGTTTAACCATTTATGGAATTGTTTAAGTTAGACATTTTATATGGTGTTAAAGATTAACGTATGACTTTAAAATATGATTATTTATCCATACTGGATAACCAATGTTAATTTTTAACTATATATTGAAGAAATGAATATTATGGAACTTTTTATATGTTGGTCTTTTTGTAATAAAAATTTCACCTTCATTTCGTGGAATAATAAATGATTTACTAATTGATCAAAGCACAATGAAAGGTTGAGATTATGCTTATGAAATGAAATGAAATCAAGTAATTATTATACCCCATGAAAATTATTCAAATCTAGGGAAAAGATCTTGAAACCAAAAAATTTATCCTAGTACCTTCATTTTGATGAATCAAATGGTCCCTTTGATCACCCCAGGTTTACGATATTTTGATTGTTAACTTTATAATAACCATGCCCTCTATCACTCTCCTCCAAAACATGATAGTTATATTTATCTTCAATGTCTATATTTTAACTTTCCACCTATGTTATCATATGTGTAAACCTAGATATGAGTTACTTTGTGTAATTGTTTTGGTTCCAACATTCCTTTTTAAAGGAAGTTTTAGTATTCATTTTCTGGATGTGGGTTTCTATTAAAGGAACTTACAAGTATTAAACCATTGATAACCCATAAAAATTTCAAGGGTGAATTTTTTTAAGGGGGTTAAAATGTAACACCATTAGTTTTTGTGAAATATATTTTTTGAATTAATTTAATATTTTTGATATTTTTCATTTCATGTAATACTAAATTTATTTTTCGTTATATGAAGGCACCAAGTTATTCATGGTTTTTACGCAACACCAAGTTGAGATTGCAGTACAGAAAAAACATAGATTAGTTTATGGTATATACGACAATATTATTCGATTGTGTTTTAAACAATATTGAGTCCCTTCGATCGATGGAGTTACATGCAAGACAAAGTTTTACCTAACTAAAATATATTATTAATATTATTATTAAAAAATTATAATTATTTAGATAAGCTAGTTATAACCAAGTTGTTGAAATTAGTAATATGAATAGTAATAAATAATTTTAAATTTTATTTATAATGGTTTCATGTAAATAAAACATATTGATAATGAAACATATAATTTTTGGAAAAGTCATCATATGTTTAAAAAACTATTTTCTTAATAGAACTGCTTATTATGCCCTTCTTTGAAAAATAAAATTATTAATTTTAGAAACTTTTAGAAATTGAATATGAAAAAAAAATTAATTTATAATTTCAATATTATCTTAGGTTTAATTTTTGTGATTTTTCTCAAAAACATTATTTTTTTGATGAATAGTAGAAAATACTGAATTTTAATTCAAAACAGGTTATTAATATAATTTATTTATAAAGATAAATCAATTTTTTGATTGGTTTTCAAGTTAAATTAGATCAAATATACATATATTAATCCAATTTATGTCATTGGAATCGTTTTTATATTGAATTTAAAGATAAAATATTAATAAATATTTGAATATTTCCACTTTTAAACCTTGCTTTATCACCACGTCTGCGGGAGTAGCATTAAACATAATTTTACTTCTTTTATGGATTGAATGTTGAAAAAATTACTTAAATGGTTATAATTAGTTTAATATTTATTGTCTAATAATATCAACTGAATTTTTGACCAAAAATATTCATAAAAGTAATTGAAATTAATTATAATGATTAAGGTAAAAATAAGATTAACAAGGGAGTAAAATGTAAACTTAAGGGAAAAATGAACTAGACACTTGTACAATGCTGCTTTTCTGGCCATATTTCAGCCATAAACCTTATATTATTATTTTGGATGGTTTTTGATGAATTTTTTTAGGTATAAACGTGGGTAAACCTAACTTATTTTCAAAAATATGAATTCTCTCCCCTCCCTCCATTATAGAAGATCACCACTTCTCCTCCTTTCTCAAACATTTCAAGCCACTTTGGCTCAACCAAGATCTTCCCAAATTGTTCCTGATCATCTATCCCCTCAACCTAGAAGCCTAACCTTGGACATAAATATAAGGACCCGACCTTAAAACATTACTTAATCTTGAATTAAATGAATAATTCACATTGAGGATCTTTTCAGGTTTAGTGTTTTAGAGAATTAAGACATAACTATTACATCTCAGAATATTAAAAAGTAGACACAACTACAATAACCTATTTTTCACAAAAATAAAAAAAATCCTTAAATAAAACAAGAGTTCTTTTCTTGATATAAATCTTCTTGAATACTTCCTTTCTCTTACCCTTCCTTATAACCTGTGAAAAACATTTAAAAAACTTGGGATGAGCATAAAAATCTCAGTAAGGGTTATAACATAATGAAAGGACACAGTAACCCGCCAATAAATACAAATCAATGAAAACATAACTTTCAATCATAACATATCTTCTGAAATCATAATATTTATGTATAACTCCTAGAAATCATAAGACATAAATGTAACTTGAGGAATTCATAACATTCTTACGTAGGGAGTAACCCTCATGGTTACGTTTGGAATACCCATCACAGTATATTCTCTAAATCTATTTGGAGAAACCTTAGCATTTAACTCCTTCGGGTTACCCAATGCGTTGGAGAGCTATCACGGGATCACCCGCCCTTAGTTTATCACAGAACCACCCATCTTCATAAACAATGTCCAAGAACCATAACGTAATCATATCACATAAAACATGCATAAAGGAAACATAACATTTCCATATTTCAATGACAAGATATCAATACAACATATTGATATAATCAAAACATTATCAAAACCATTTTCAATACCAAAATAAAAGAAAATTAATACATGGTATTTATTTTTCATTTAAAAAACCTTATGGCTTGTAGAGGAAGCCGATACTCAAATAATGGTCACGGTAGCGGAGAAGTCATTGTCGCCACATACGTAAGACAAATACATTCCCTTTTGTTGTTTAGTAAAAATCTTTGTATAAAAATATTCCTTTTTAATAAAAGTAAAAGCTAAATGGGTTTATACACTGTATAAAGGAAAGGTGTGTATAAAACAAAATATGCATCGATGAAAGGATATTGAGACGAAGTCCCTTATAAAGTCGGTATCCTTAGATTAAGGATAATTCAATTACATAATTATGTGTTACAAATATAAATACACCCAATATAAGAGGATATTAAGTGTAAAACAATCAAAGGTCATCCAAACATATTCATAGTATGACATAATCAAGAAATAGAGGTTTAACCCAAAGAATTGAAATTGGGTTAAGAAGTTCCCTTACAGAAATTCGACAGCCTAACAGCATCACTTTAATATTAAGAAAATGATTTGATGAGAGGTAAAAAGGGTATCTCATCACTTGTTCATAACATTTACAGTAATAAGGATATATAATAACATATCCCAACATTATAATATGTAAATTAAAAGACCTAACAAAAAGAAGTCTTTTAAAAATCAGAGGGTGAAAGGTTCCCTTACTGATTTGGGTAACTTTCGAAACGTACACCCCATGAAAGAAGGGTCATAAAATGAAGATATAAATACCCATAAATTAATTTATATTACACAAATAATACAATCATGGGCAGTACATACACCACAAAAAAGGAAATAGTGTAAAATGTAGAATGAATCTCACAGTAATAAAAATCACTACTGGAATTTAGAGTTATCCCAACGGTAGTATACCAACAGTTTAAAGAAACCGTTGGTATAGTGTATATAAGGTAACCTTTTCCAATGGTTTGTTCAAACTGTTGGAAATGTGTAAACTAATTTCATCTTTCCCAATGGTTTTGGAAAACTATTGGGAAATCATGATTTTATTTAACAAATACCAATGGTTTAACAAAAACGTTGGTAAAGATACTCTTTCCCAATGGTTTTTAATAACCGTTGGGAAAGATTTCCCCCAAATAAAGAACACCAGAGCCCCCACTCCACCCGATTGCAGACAGACCCTAATCGATCTTCTCTTGAATTCTTCTCAGCCACGAGACTCCTTCCAGCCATGATCCATCTTCAATCAAACAAAATTTTATTTCACACTTCAAATTAGTAAGTGTTACCTTACTTTTAGCATTATTCCTCTTTTTTTTGGTGATTGATATTTAGATTTAGGCTAAATTAGGGTTGTTGTCTACAGAACCCTTGGATTTGTTTTCTATTTTTTGTTCTACACTTCAATCATGGTAAAGGGTTTGTTTAGTGGGGTGATATTGTACTTTTGGAGGACTTTAGTTTAGTTGAAAATTAGATTTTTATTTGAATGAATATCTGTTTCAATTTGGGGTGGGGGAGGGTGTGCAGATGGGGTGGGGGAGGATGTCGAGGGGTATCCAAGTGGGGTGGGGGAGGGGCTATCTTGGTAAGGTGGGGGAGGGGGCTGGGTTTTCCAAATGGGGTGGGGGTAAGGCTGTTTTCTATGGGGAGGGTGTGCAGGTGGGGTAGGGGAGGGTGTCCAGGAAGGGTTGTCCAAGTGGGCTGGGAGGGTGTGCAGGTGGGGTGGGGGAGGGGCTATCTAGGTAGGGTGGGGGATGGGTTATCCAAGTGGTGTGATGGTAGGGTTTTCCAGGTGGGGGTGGGTTTCCAAGTGGGTTGGGGGTAGGGCTATCCAAGTGGGGTCGGGGGGTGTAATGCCCCGACCCCAGTTACCCAGAGTCAGTACATTATTGCGTAACATTGGCATGATCACAAAAGATCATGTCTCGAAAGACCGATTAGTTTAGTAGCCATGGTGCTAGAAGGATCAACAGAGATTCCATATTTGGAGACAATATGGCCAAGAAAAGAAATCTCTTGAAGCCGGAATTCACACTTTCTAAACATCCCATATAATTCATGTCTTCTAAGAGTATTCAGGATAATGCGCAAGTGATTTTCATGATCTTCGTAGATTTTGGAGTATAACAAGAAATCATAAATAAATACCACCACAAAACCATCAAGATATTCCTTGAAAACTTTATTCATTAGATCCATGAATACAGAGGGTGAATTAGTCAATCCAAAAATCATTACTGTAAACTCGTAATAACCGTACCTTGTTCAAAATGCTGTCTTCAGAATGTCTTCCTTCTTCACACACAACTGATGGTATCCAGATTAAAGGTCAATCATTGAAAAGTATTGATCTACATGTAGTTGGTCAAATAAATCATCAATGCGAGGTAGGGGATACTTGTTCTTTATCGTTATAGCATTGATCTCCCTGTAGTCAATGCACAACCTCATAGATCCATCTTTCTTCTTAACAAAAAGGACGGGGGCTCCCCATGGAAAAAACACTAGGGAGAATAAATCCCTTATTACTCAATTCCTCTAGTTGTTTATATAGTTCAACTAATACCACGGTGGAAATTCTATAAGGGGTCTTCAATATAGGCCTTGATCCAGAAATTAAATCAATGGAAAACTCAACTTCTCATTCTGGAGGATGTCCACGTAAATCTTCCAGAAACACATCCACATATTCTTTCACAATAGGCACATCCTCTATTTGAACATTCCTTTCCTCTCCCTCATTCATTTCATTCTCTTCCTACCCAATAATTGAATTTAGATGAGCTACTGGGGGTGGATCTAAATAAGAATTAGGTGGTGAAGATTCTTCTCTAAAGATAATGTGTTCCTTATCATCATCATCAAAAATCGTAACCTCCTTCTTCTTAAAATAAATCTTCACATCATAGTCCGAAATCCAATCCATACAAAGGATTATATCAAACTAAATCATAGGTATGACAATGAGATCAGCAGATAAAGAAAATTTATGTGCTCTAATGGGGACTAAATCACAAAACATTGTTGCAATGATACTTCCCTTTGGAGTTTTAACCGAAAACTCCTTTGTTAAATCAAATTGGAAATATTTAATTTTCTTAGAAAACTGGGAAGATATGAAACAATGCGATGATCCACAACCAAATAATTCATTTTCTAAACTTGAGGAAACCATTAAATTACCTGCCACCACGTCTTTTAGAGCTTCAACCTCAGCAGTAGTGATAACATAAGCATAGCCTTGATCCCTTGGCCTCTTCTGAGGTAAGTTCCCTTGACGCTTAGGACATTCATTTGCATAATATCCCATCTCTCTACAATTATAGCATTACACATTGATAGCAACTCTCTTTCCCTTGCAATCATGAGCTTGGTGGCCTTTTTCACCACACTTGTAACAGACTCCCATTCCCTTCAAGCAAGTACTAGGGTGTTTCTTCCCACATTTACTAAAGGGGTGATATTATACTTTTCCCTTCTTTCGCTTATTTCCATTTCCGGATTGATCATAAGATCTCTTCTTTTCTTTCTTTTCTTTAAATTCATAAGACTTAGAGAATTCACTTTCCGTCTTGATAGCACACGAGACAATATCTTCATACGACGAGAAGGTTTGTGAGACTAATGCTTGATGGATAAATGGTTTTAACACATCAAAGAAATGATTAATATTACTTTTTGGGTTACGTATATAATCTGCAGCATGCCTCACTGACCTTGTAAAGTTATCCTCATACTTTTCGACATTATCATCCTCCTTCTTCCTCAGACTCAGAAATTGCCTTTCTATATCTGCTCGATAGTCATGTGGAAATTATTTTTATAAGAAAATTTCCTTAAACTCTGTCTAATCCATACTTGATACTTCTTCATCTTCCTTTGTGTTTTTAATCAGCGACCACCATTGATCGACATCTCCAATGAGGCGGTAAACTACCATGACAACTTTCTCCCTTTCGCTACTCCCCAAGGCGTGGAATATTTTCTCTAAAGAGTTTATCCATTGCTAATCTACTAATGGATTTGTACCCCTATTAAATGTTGGCAGTTGTTTCCTCATGAAGCAATCTAACATTGATCCTCCACGTTGCAGATTAGGGTGCTCCATACGAGTAAGGTTATTATTCATAACCTGAGTGAGTTTCCCCAGTATGGTGATAAGCTGATCAGCACCAGTTGTATCACCAACTCCATTATAATTGTCTTGAGTAGGAGGGAAATCAATACATGGAGTTCATGCATTGATACAGTTTCCATTCCTTCCACTAGGCCCCATTTCTAAACAATGTCATAAACAAGATTAGATTATGAATAGAAATACATAATAACAAACTTGAAAAAAAAACTTAACATACATTGATCTACTTATAGATATAATCCATAATCATAAAAAATATTCTTTAAGGAAGTATATACTCATAAACCCTTCATAATGGTTTTTAAATAAAATGAGAATTATCCTAAGCATGTCCCCCGGGAATGTCGTAACCAAGAGTGCAGCAAGGCCTGTTGTCGTGCACCAGTTCTCGTTCGAGTCTAGCTCAAAGAGGTGTTTTCGGGTTTTACCCCTAGGTACATCTATGCCAGAGCAGCCTCTACCTACTCGTATCTAGACAAGGATGTATTGCTCGGAAAACTCACAAAATCTCTACAATACCAAAATTCTAGGATGTTCTTCTATACTAATCCTCAAAGACTATCTTAGGTCTAAGTTCTCTAATTAGAGTTTATCTAAATCTAGCTTCCAAGGTTAGTACTAAACTGCCTCTGATACCAACTGTAACACCCCGACCCCAGTTACCCAGAGTCGGTGCATTATTTAGTAACATTGGCATGATCACAAAAGACAAGTCTTGAAAGACCGATTAGTTTAGTATCCTTCAAAACACTAGATACATTCATAAATTTTATATTACATCATAAAGTGAAAAATCACAATAACATAGTCTCCATAGTCCACACTTCTATCCCCTTCAGACTATCCCTGTAGGTCAGTCATAAAATATTTCTTCACATCTTGGGAAAATAAAACATAGAAAGGGGTGAGCTCAGATGATCAGTAAGGATAACATTACAGCAGAAACTTTCATAAATAAACATAAACATTTAAGGCAATGTTTAACTAAAATAAAATCCTTTTAAACTTGAACTTCAACATATTATAGAAAAAATAAAATAAAATAATGCCATTTACTTATTCACATAGATATTCTACTAGTCGAATAATCACATGAAATATCAATAACCACTTTTATAATGGTGGAATGCACAATTCCAGACTATCGTAAACATGTAGCCAAGGCCTCGTTCCAAGACTACAAATAATATTTTATCAAGGCCTCGTGCCAAGGAACCAGTTTGTCTCATGAGACCTACTGATGCATTGAGGAGCTATAGCGGGCTCCACCCGTCACCTATTAAGTCCAATGCATTCCTTATATGAAAATGTTTAAACATATCATAAACCATAACATAATCGTATCACATAGAAAATGCATAAAGGAAACATAACATTTCCACATTTCAATCACAAGATATCTATACAACACATTGATATAATAAAAACAATATCAAAACCATTTTCAATACCAAAATAAAAGAAAATTAAAACTTGGTATTTATTTTTCATTTAAAAAAAGTTATGGCTTGTAGAGGAATCCGAAACTCAAATAATGGTCACAGCGGTGGAGAAGTCATTGTCGCCGAATACGTACGACAAAAAACATTCCCCTTTGTCATTTAGTAAAACGCTTCGTATAAAAATGTTCCTTTTGAATAAAAGTAAAATTTAAATGGTATTATACACCGTATAAAATAAAGTCTTGTATTAAAACAAAATATGCCTCAATGAAGGAAGATTGAGACGAAGTCCCTTACCTCGTGTCCGACTTGACTCGGTCGTTATTTAACCTCCTAAATAATAAACAAGAGTTAATTTATACTTTCTTAAGAACCTTTTTCAAGTTCATTATTCCTTTTATATCACTTATTACCATGTTATGAACATTATGTAATTATTTAAGTTAATAACCGTCGTTTTTTCGATCTTTGGTACTTGAGTCAAAAATAAACTTCTTATAATTACAAGTTTTTCATGTGGTAAAATATCCATTATATCCAGAATTATATTCATGATGTATATATCATATATATCATATATATCCAGTATATAAATGCATTTATAATATTACATAACATTTAGAGGTAATAAATGAAATTCACCGTTCATGGAGACGGTAAGTCATACGTACGCATGAACGCTACTTTCATTTCTATTTCATATTTAATGGAATGAAATCATAATTATATAAACTTATATTATAATTCTAGTATAATATCATATATAATATCATTTACTCCATCCTTTATAAATCCCACATATGGCATTAACAATTCAAACCACTTTGAGGGGGTGGTAGTCCGCACTTCCTAAAATGAAATTTTCACGTTTACACATAATGGAAATCATAAAGGTATTCCATAAATGAAAAATAAAAAAGCATAAAGAAAACATAAAAATAATATATATCATATATAAAAATAGTATCATCATAATGTCCACCATTATATGTGTTAAAATAATATTGAACAATCATCGTTTCGTGAGGCAGTAATTCACCACCCACAGAAACAGTATGTTCTCTAACCATTAGACGAAGGTGTGTGTAAGTGTAAATAAAATACTTCTCATAAAAACGTCAAAGTATATTGAGGATACAAGTATTTTTACAAAATAAAAGAATAAAAATAGTTTAGGGGGTTGGAGAAGAAAAATAAAACAAAACAACATAAGAGAAGACATTACATTAAAATCGGGTAACTCTTTTTTGATTTGAGAAAAAGGATTCTGTGGGAAGCCTTCTGCCCAAAGTGAGGATTCTAGGAGTAAGAGAGGGAAGTTGGGAGAGTTTTTAGGTAGAGTATGTCCAGACAAATTGCTTGAAGGTGTGAATAAGGTGGTACAGGTGGGGGCCTTTTATAAGAGGAGTGGAGGGGCACTCTTGGAAAGTCAAGAAATGTTACTTTATTATATAATGATTTTCGGATTTTAAAGGTCACAAAATTATATATTTAGATTATAAGGTGATAAGGTTTCGAAATGTACTCATCCAATTTCTTTTTGACAAGTGTAATTCTTAGATTATACATTATCTTTTCATTTTATTTAAATCGTTAATTAATGAGGTAATCGCTGCATCATCATGGTGTCATAAAAAATATAATTTATTTAATATCTAAAAATTATAAAAAAATCATGATGTAGGAAATCTTTTTATCTTTCCAATGAATATTTATAGTATAAAAGTTAACTTATATAACTCCATGTAATAATTCTTTTAGTAAAACAACACATGTTTGTGACAATTTTATTTTTACTTCAAATAAAAAGTTATTAATGTCATTTTCTTACACAAGTGGCTCCATGGGGTCCCCAAGTTGACCCATGGATTTTCTTGGTCGTACATGACTCATCCAATAAGGGTATGAAAAGTGTAAAGGTAATTTCATATTATTATAACATTATATTTACCTTAAATTACACTAATTAACTTTAATCACAATTAATAAAACTTAAAAGTAACTATTTACCAAAAATTATTTTCATCCCATTAAACCACAATTTACTTCCTAATTAAAACCATGTATGTCAGATTTTTGAAATTCAATTTGTAAAAGTGGTAAAGTTTCATTTAAACAAGAAATCAGTTTTTTAACTACCACTTAGTGGTTTCACTATTCATCAAAAATCTATGTTTTTCAGAAAAATACCAAAAATTAACTCTAAGCAATATTTGATATTCCAAATTAAAAAATGATATCTATTTTAAAAAATTCCAAACATATAATTTTCTTTAATTAATTTTATAATTAATTCCCGTTGTCAAAATAAGTAGCATGTTTTTAAGAAACAATATCAATCAAAAGATTGACAATTGTTTATGTCCAATTTCAAAGTGAAATTAGTTCTAATAACCACCATTGGATAAAATGGTAAGAATATATTCTAATTATACATTAAAACCACTCAATATTATAATTTATCACTATTAATTATTTTGATTAAAAAAGTTGTTTTTAATTAAAATTTAGTAATTTTAACTATTCATCAAAATATAAAATTTATCCAAAAAGTTCCAAAATTTCACCCTAGGATAAATTCGACAATCCGAATCCAAAAATAAAGTCCATTTTGAATGATAAAATTTATAAAATTTTAAAAAGTAGGTATTACTATTCATAACGGCTAATTTGATTGGTTGTGGTGTGTTAGAATCTCGAAGTTACGTACAATGCAAGCTATTGTATTATTGAAAGAGAAGCGTACCGTGGAAGATTGGGGTCTTACAGCTGGGTTTTCCAAGTGGGGTGGGGGTAGGGATGTCCAAGTGGGGGGGGCACTGGGTTGTCCAAGTGGGGTGGGGGTAGGGCTGTCCAAGTGGGGTGGGTGGGGTGGGGGTAGGGTTGTCCAAGTGGGGTTGGGGTAGGGTTGTACAAGTGGGTGGGGGGCTGGTTTGTCCAAGTGGGGTGGGGGGTTGTCCAAGTGGGGTGGGGGTAGGGCTGTCCAAGTGGGGTGGGGTGGCTATCCAAGTGGGGTGGGGGGCTCGGTTGTCCAAGTGGGGTGGGGGGGAGGTTGGGTTGTCCAAGTGGGGTGGGGGCCGGGTTGTCCAAGTGGGGTGGGGGTATGGATTTCCATGTGGGGGGGGGGGGCTGGGTTGTCCAAGTGGGGGTGGGGGTAGGGCTGTCCAAGTGGGGGGGGAGATGGGTTGTCCAAGTGGGGTGGGGGTAGGGCTATCCAAGGGAGGTGGGGGGGGGGGGGGGTTGGGTTGTCCACGTGGGTTGGGGGTAGGGTTGTCCAAGTGGGGGGGGGGGTTGTCCAAGTGGAGTGGGGTAGGGATGTCCAAGTGGGGTGTGGGTAGGGTTATCCAAGTGGGGTGGTGAGGGTGTGCAGGTGGATGAAGCTCATAACTATAAACTCTCTATAATTAGTTTCCTTTTTCTAATTAATTACATATTTGTTTTCAAAAGCAGGAAATGCAGCCAATTGAAGAGAGACGAAGGAAAACAATGACGGAGAACAATTGTCGAATGATGGAGATGGGAGTTCCACCATTACTGCCTACAGTGAGTACTTCATTTCAAATATATATATTTAAAGAATATATAATGTCACGTGATTAATTTTTTTGTAAACATTTTTTAGGATCCACCTATACGTCGACAGTTATTCGACAAGGAGCCTAGTACTGGTCCTAGTACTTAGGCCAGTGGTATGAGGAGGATTCATAACATAGGTGGATGAGCAGCTTCACGTACCGAACTAGACCCTGCCCCTCCCACTGACATGTCATCCTTCCCACATTCTGATCCCGGTGTATCATTAGGGACACATGGGATATTTAGGCCTCCCATGTTTTCTCCACCTTTTGCATCTTCTGGCCCATCTTTTTCATATCCCATGATGATTCCCACTCCCCAGTCAGAATCCAGTCATACTATTGTCCCATATTCTTTTCCTTCTACTTCTGTCTCTCTAATCTTCTATTATCCATCGTCTTTGACTCCTGTTCCACCACAGGGTGTTCCATCAGTTTTAGTGGATCCAGCGGCGTTCAGCGATCAGACTGGCGTAGGTATATTTATAGAACCCTAATAAAATTTTATAAAAATATTTATTTTCATTATAACATGTTTTGATAAAATATTTGTTTTTATTTCATGACAGATACATCTACTGAAAGGAGGTGGGGTGAGGGCATACATGCATGCGTGCGGTGTGGAACTACCACACACAGGTTATGGTGGATTACAATAAAGACAACCAAATGGTTGAGAAAACAGGGCAACAATGTCGGAGTTTTTTGTCAATGCTTTCCAAATACTCTGACATCATTCTCGTCACCCCGCTATCATGGAGACATTTGCCACATGAGGTCAAGGATAGAGCTTGGGAAGAGATATGGGTAAAAATATCTGTTGTATTTAATGCCATGAATTATTTTTGTATTTATATGAATTAATATTTTGATGTTATCTTTGATTTTATTTTCCTGATGGTGAGGGTGCCCGACCTGAACGTCTAAAGGATTTAGGAATGATTTGGAGAGCCTACAAGCATGAGTTGTATATTGGCTGGCATGCTAGAGTTGGAACTGAGTTAGATGTGGTACCGGTCATGGATGATTGTCCTATAGAGCAGTATCGTCAGATGATTACTCATTGGAAGACTAACCAGTTTAGGGTATTAATTAAATTTCAGGTATTTAAATAATAAATTTCATGTTTTTCATTAATACTATATTTTTCATTATTTAATTTTATTTAGGAATCATATGGAATAAATAAAAAAACATTGATGCAAAAATATACCTCCACACACTGGGACGTACTACGATGCCAGATCATGAGAGGAAGCAGGTACGAAAATTATTTATAAGTTTTCTTTACGACTTACACTTTCTTTTGTTTCCCCAATTATTTAATCAATTGATAAAGTTTTCATATAAATTTAGTTTTCAATGTAATGTTAGAGGAAAATACAGAATATAGAAGGATGTGTGCCTCGAGCAAAACTGTTTTGCTCAAGTAGAAAGAAAAAGGATGGAAGTGTAGTCAACAAAGCGGCTCAGCAGCAGATTGTAAGTTTTAATCTGTTGATTTTATATTTTATTAACTATTTTGTAACATAATAATATATTTATATTTGTTATAGGATTCTTTAGAGGCCTTATATGCCCAAGAACCAGATAATTTTGGGCCAACTAATCACGTACATCAGGTGTTGGGAGAGAATCATCTTGGCAGAGCACGCTGCCGACCTAGGATAGCCCTGACAAGGTATTGTCCCTCCTCAGGTATGAGTTGTAGTGCCACAGAGCTACAACAAGTTAGGGAACAGGCAGAACAGGTTGAAAAAAGGTCCATAGAGATGACAGAATAGTCTGCTAGGGAAACAGTGCATTTATGAAATTTTATTGAAGTTCTACATCCAACACTTCCACCAGAGGTCAACCCAGCTTTTGATGACTATATGTCGTCGATATATTCTATATACGGTGAACCAGGTGGCAGTTCTAGTGGTGGTCAAGATGATTTCTTGCATGATGACGATGATGGCTAGGAGTCTGATGCAGAAGAGGAGGGAGAGGAGAAGGGTGAGGTGAATGGCAAAGGTGAGGATGAGGGCGAGGAAGAGGGATTTGAGGAGGGCAAGGACGAGGATGAGGGTGATGAAGATGGTGATGATTGTGATGTGGGAAAAGTTAATCCATTAAATTTTTGACTAATATTACTGAGATTTGATGTTTAATCTATTCTATTTGTTGGTTTCATCTAGACCGGTAGTATAGTATTGGAGTTGGGTTATTTTTATATATTGTCTGTTTTCATGGATGTTGATGTCTTTTAGTGGTTGCGGTGTATATTGAGCATGTTTATAGAGTTTTGTGTGTTTGGTAACTCCTTAGAAATCCCCCCTCCTTACTAGACCCTATAAAACCCCCCACCATCCTCCTTGGACCCCGGATATCCCCCCGGATAGCCCCCCCCCCCCTCCTCCTTGGTCCCCAGACAGCCCCTCGGACACCCCCCGGACAGCCCCCCCCCCCCCCTCCTCCCTAGACCCCAGACAGTCCCTGGGACAGCCCCCCTAGACAGCCCCCCTGGACAGCCCCCCCACCCCCTCTCTAGACCCCCAAACATCCCCCCACCCTCCTCCTTGATTTCACATGCCTTTTTTCTATTTCTCTGATCATGCAATGTTATTTAGGATTATGCCATTTTTGTATGTCTTGAATTATATGAATGTCTTGGTAAGCTTATTAGCTCAGTCTCATCAAATTCATGTGATGATATCCTTTAATTTGAATACAAATCCTTGTTGTGCATTCTCCATGTTATGTGAACTATGCCATGTTTGATTCGGTTTACTTATCAATTGTTAGGATAAGACATGGGTTACATTTTAAGGACTCAGGGACGGACTCGTCATGCTCAGGGAATTTAGACTTGAAATTCTAGGATGTATGTTTTGGTTTCTAGGTTAGGGCTACCAGGATTGTGTTGATACTTTATTAAAATGCTACTTGGGTCATTTGTGATGTGTAGGATTTAACATCGTCTAAATCTGATGCGCGGTGTGGCTGGTAGCACTCTAACTATGTATCTTTTGTTCAAAATGGATGGGATTTTAAGTGAAAAGAACAACTGACATACGGAAAACAGACAAAACGCATTCGGATTCTATTGATACTTTATCACAACGATCCATGGGTCACATGTGATGAGTACGAGTCAACCCTGACTCAATCCGAGTCACGGTGTGGTCAGGATCACTCTAAGTGTCTCTCTTTTGTTTCAAAAGGACATCAATTTAAGTGAAAACAACAACTTACATACAGAAAACCGACCAAATGCATTCGAATTCTATTTAAACTTTAAGAAAACGATCCATGGGTCATATGTGACCTGTAAGAGTCAACCCCACCTCAATATGATTCATGGTGTGGCTGGTAGTACCATAACTGTGTCTCTTTTGTTTAAAATGGACGCGATTTTAAGTGAAAAGAACAACTGACATACATAAAACTGACCAAACACATTCGGAATGAGTTGATGCTTTAGAAAAAAGATCCATCGATCATATACGATGTGTGTGAGTCAACCCCACCTCAATATGAGGCCTGGTGTGGCCGGAACCACTCAAAGTGTCTCTATTTTGTTTCAAAAGGACATCATTTTAAGTGAAAAACAACAACTAACATACGGAAAATGGACCAAACGTATTCGTATTCCATTTAAAATTTATTAAAACAATCCATGGGAAATTTTGGACATGTACGAGTCAACACTACATCAATATGAGGCACCGTGTGGCCAGTAGCACCCTAACTATGTCTCTTTTGTTTAAAATGGATGGGATTTTAAGTGAAAGAACAACAGACATACGAAAACTGACCAAACGCATTCGGAATGTGTTGATGCTGCAGGAAAACGATCCATTGGTCATATGTGACATGTACGAGTCAACCCTGCCTCAATACGAGGCCCGGTGTGTCCGGCACCACTCAAAGTGTCTCTCTTTTTTTTCAAAAGGACATCATTTTAAGTGAAAAAAACAACTGACATACAGAAACCCGACCAAACGCATTCAGATTCCATTGAAACTTTAGTAAAACGATACATGGGACATTTTTGACATTTAAGAGTCAACCCCGCATCAATATGAGACACGGTGTCACTGGTAGCACCCTAACTGTGTCTATTTTGTTTAAAATGGACGGGATTTTAAGTGAAAAGAATAACTGACATATGGAAAACTGACCAAACGCATTCAGAATGTGTTTATTATCTAGGAAAATGATCCATGGGTCATATTTGATGTGTACGATTCAACACCGCATCAATCTGTGGCCCGGTGTGGCGGGCACCACTCAAAGTGTCTCTCTTTTGTTTCAAAAGGACATCATTTTAAGTGAAAACAATAGCTGACATATGGAAAACCGACCAAATGAATTCTGATTCCATTTAAACATTAGGAAAATTATCCATGGGTCATATGTGACATGCTCGAGTCAACCTCGCCTCAATTGGAGGCACGGTGTGGCCAATGGCACCCTAAATGTGTCTCTTTTGTTTAAAATGGATGGGATTTTAAGTGAAAAGAAAAACTTACATATGGAAAACTGACCAAATGCATTCATAATGTGTTTATGATCTAATAAAACAATACATGGGTCATATGTGACGTTTTCAAGTCAACATTGCCTCAATCTGAGGCCTGGTGTGGTCGGCACCACTCAAAGTGTCTCTCTTTTGTTTCAAAAGGACTTCATTTTAAGTGAAAACAACAACTGACATATGGAAAACCAACCAAACACATTCTAATTCCATTTAAACTTTAGTAAAATTATCCATGGGTCATATTTGATGTGTACGAGTCAACACCACATCAATCCGAGCCACCGTGTGGCCAGTAGCACCCAAATTAGGTCTCTTTTGTTTAAAATGGACGCGATTTTAAGTGAAAAGAACAACTGACATATGTAAAACTGACAGAACACATTCATAATGTGTTTATGCTATAGTAAAACAATCCATGGTTCATATGTGAGGTGTAAGAGTCAAACCTGCCTCAATACGAGGCCCGGTGTGGCTAACACCACTCAAAGTGTCTCTCTTTTGTTTCAAAAGGACATCATTTTAAGTGGAAACAACAACTGACATATGGAAAACCAACCAAACACATTCATATTCCATTTAAACTTTAGTATAATGATCCATTGGACATTTTTGACGTGTAAGAGTCAACCCAGTATCAATTCGAGGCACGGTGTGTCCGGTATCACCCTAAATGTGTCTCTTTTTTTAAAAATGGTTGGGATTTTAAGTGAAAAGAACAACTGACATACAGAAAACTAACAAAACGCATTTATAATATGTTTATGCTATAGTAAAACGATACGTGGGTCATATTTGACGTTTAAGAGTCAACACCGCATCAATACGAGTCCCGATGTGGCCAAAACCACTCAATGTGTCTCTCTTTTGTTTCAAAAGGACATCAGTTTAAGTGAAAACAACAACTGACCTACGAAAAACTGACCAAATGCATTTAGATTCCATTGAAACTTTAGTAAAATGATACACGGGAAATTTTTGATGTGTATGAGTCAACCCCACATCAATCCGAGGCACGGTGTGGCCGGTAGCACCCTAACTGGGTCTCTTTTGTTTAAAATGGACGGGATTTTAACTGAAAAGAACATCTAACATACGGAAAACCGACCAAACGAATTTGGAATGTGTTGATTCCCTATTAAAACCATACATGGGTCATATTTGACATGTACGAGTCAACCCCGCATCAATCTGAGGCCCAGTGTGGGCGGAACCACTCAAAGTGTCTCTCTTTTGTTTCAAAAGGACATCATTTTAAGTGAAAACAACAGCTGACATACGGAAAAACAACAAAATGCATTTATATTCCATTGAAACTTTAGTAAAACGATACATGGGACATTTTTGACGTGTATGAGTCAACCCCGCATCAATCTGAGGCCCGGTGTGGCCGGTAGAACCCTAACTGTGTCTCTTTTGTTTAAAATGGATGGGAATTTAAGTGAAAAGAACAACTGACTTACAGAAAACTGACCAAACACATTTGGAATCTATTTATGCTCTATGAAAATGATCCATGGGACATATGTGACGTATACAAGTCAACCCTGCCTCAATCCGAGGCTCAGTGTGGCTGGCACCAGTCAAAGTGTTTGTCTTTTGTTTCCAAAGGACTTCATTTTAAGTGAAAAAAACAACTAACATACAAAAACCCGACCAAACACATTCTTATTCTATTGAAACTTTAGTAAAACAATCCATGGGTCATATGTGATGTGTACGAGTCAACCCTGTATCAATCTGAGGTACCGTGTGTCCGATATCACCCTAAATGTGTCTCTTTTTTTAAAAATGGACGAGATTTTAAGTGAAAAGAACAACCAACATACGGATAACCGACCAAACGCATTCGGAATGTGTTGATGCTTTAGTAAAATGATCCATGGGTCATATGTAATGTCTAAATGTCAACGAAACCTCAATAAAAGGCCCGGTGTGGCCAACACCACTCAAAGTATCTCTCTTTTGTTTCAAAAGGACATCATTTTAAGTGAAAACAACAACCGACATACCAAAAACTGACCAAACGCATTCGGATTCCGTTAAAACTTTAATACAATGATCCATGGGACATTTTTGACATGTAACAGTCAACTGCGCATCAATCTGAGGCATGGTGTGGCCGGTAGCACCCTAATTGTGTCTCTTTTGTTTAAAATGGATGGGATTTTAAGTGAAAAGAACAACTGACATACAAAAAACCGACCAAACACATTTGGAATATGTTGATGCTCTAGTAAAATGATCTATGGGTCATATTTGACTTGTACGAGTCAACCCCACATCAATCCGAGGCTGAGTGTGGATAGCACCACTCAAAGTGTCTCTCTTTTGTTTCAAAAGGGCATCATTTTAAGTGAAAACAATTGCTGACATATAGAAAACCAACCAAACGCATTCGGATTCTGTTGAAACTTTAGGAAAATGATCCATGGGTCATATGTGATGTGTATAAGTCAACCCTGCCTCAATATGAGGAACGGTGTAGTTGATAACACCCTAAATGTGTCTCTTTTGTTTAAAATGGACGAGATTTTAAGTGAAAAGAACAACTCACATGCGAAAAACTGACAAACTCTAGTAATGAGAAATGGGCGGGGCGGGCCAAGCCCGCACGAGTTTGATCCCACATGGTTTTGTCCGCAAAAAAACTGCATATAATGCGAACAAAAAATTTCATGCTCGCCCCGCACCATATAAACCCGTGGGTTGCCCGCTGGTTGCCCACGGGCTTACCTACATTTATAGAAAAAATACTATTTATAATCATTTAAATAATTTATTTTTTATCATTCTTAAAGGTATTTGTGGGGAGAAGTATGAATTAACATTAACTAGAGTTTTAAAGTATGTGATGGAACATTTTTTTGTGGGTTAATGGTGGTATGCAGTAACACTGATGTGGTGACGAACTGTTGCGATAGAAAGTAGGTGACTGATTGGTGATGGGTGATGAATAATAATGTTGGTTGTGTGGTGATGTGAAGAACTAAAATTCTGAATGAATGAAGTCTCTCCAGGTAATGATCAGTTTCAGAGAAACTATTAGTTTTTTCATGAGGTTCAATCCAATTCTCATAATAACAAAATAAAATAAAATTATAACAAAATTAAATCGACCTAAAAAATATTATGATTATAATAACTCTTATAGAATTGAAACCATGCGCATAACAATGAGTTCCATTTTTCAAGAGATTGGTTGACCCACCATGTGAATATGGTTAATAATTACTATATAAATAATATAATATCATATTAAAACAATAAATATAGGTTTATTTAAAATTCACATATGAATAAATGGTGAATTAATATGACCATTACAGTGAGAAATCATATGTCACCATTTAACCATGATTTTTTATTAAAGAAACTAAAATGTTAAAGAAACATATATTGTAAAAATAATATATATATATATATATATTAAATCAGGCCCGTGGGAAAGCCTGCACCCACGGGGGCTCAACCCGCATTGGCCCGCACCCACGCAGGCTCAACCCACATTGGCCTTCACTCTTAACGGTCAAAATTTCTATGCCCTCCCCACCCCACATCCGCCCCATACCCGCAAATCCCACAGGCCGCGAGCCCGCTTTTCATCGCTACCAAACGCATTCATAATGTGTTAATGCTCAAGGACAACAATCCATGGATCATATGTGATGTGTAAGAGTCAACCTCACCTTAATCCGAGGCCCAGTGTGGCCGACACCACTCAAAGTGTCTTTATTTTGTTTCAAAATGACTTCATTTTAAGTGAAAACAACAACTGACATATGTAAAATCATCCAAACGCATTCAGATTTCGTTGAAACTTTATGAAATGATCCATGGGTCATATGTGACGTGTACGAGTCAACCCCGCCTCAATATGAGGCATGGTGTGGCCGACACCACTCAAAGTGTCTCTCTTTTGTCTAAAATGGACATCATTTTAAGTGAAAACAACAACTGACATATGAAAAACCGACCAAACACATTCATATTTTGTTGAAAATTTAGGAAAATGATCCATGGCTCATTTTTGACATGTTCGAGTCAAACCTGCCTCAATCTGAGGGGTAGTGTTGTCGACAGCACTCAAAGTGTCTCTCATTTGTTTAAAATGGACATCATATTAAGTGAAACCAAAAACTGATATACTAAAAACTGACCAAACGCATTCAGAATTTGTTGAAACTTTAGTACAACGATCTACGAGTCATATGTGATGTGTACGAGTAAACCCCAACTATATATGAGGTGTGGTGTGGCCGACACAACTCGATGTGTCTCAATTTTATTTGAAATGGACACCATTTTAAGTGAAAAGTACAACTGACATACGGAAAACTGACCAAATGCATTCGGATTCTGTTGAAACTTTAGGAAAATGATCCATGGGTCATGTGTGACATGTATGAGTCAATCCCACCTCAATCCTAGGTGTGGTGTGGCTGGCACCACAGAAAGTGTCTCTCTTTTGTGACCGACCAAACGCTTTCGGAATATGTAAGATACTTTAAGACAACGATCCATGGGTCATATGGGACGTGTACGAGTCAACCCTGCCTCAATCCGAGACACGTTGTGGTGGGTATCACTCCAAGGGTATGTATAATGTTTAAAATGGACTTCATTTTTAGTAAAAACCACTTGTATGTATTCTTAATTGTGTATAACACGTATAATTACTTATTCATTTTTTATGTATTTTATTGATATTTGATAATTAAATTATGTATGTATTCAATTATGAATTGAATTTCGGATTTGACATATAATTTTCATCTAAGTTTTAAATTTAATTCTAAATCAATTATGTACGTTTATAATTACATTATGAATTATGATTTAATTCTGGATGTGTATAGTTCGAGGGTGAAATGTTAAATGTGTATGAATTATATGTTAAATAATTTTAAAGGAAAGGGAATGGAGAATTACAGCACAATGGACAGAATTACAGCATGCAAGAAAGGGATTGAAGACCCTTCTATGCAAATTGCAGGCTGTTGTGCAATTTGCACAGCATATCCTATGCCAACGGTTTCAAACCGTTGCCATAATTTTTGTAGGATGTTTTTACCAAGGGTTCTATGATAACCATTGGAAAAAAACCTTTGCCAACGGTTTTTTAAACAGTTGTAAAAGGTTCTTAGAAGAGGTTTTACCAATGGTTTAGTTGAACCGTTGGCAAAACTTATACCAACAGTTCAACCAAACCGTTGATATAGGTTAATGTAACTAACCTATCCCAATGGTTCTACATAAACTGTTGGGAAAACTTTTTCCTAATGCCTTACTTACCTATGGTTGGAAGAACTATTGGTATAATATATACCAACTGTTCTGCATCCTATACCAACGGTTTTTAACTGTTGGGAAATATAATATTTTCAGTAGTGAAGTGAGTTAAAAAACCCCTTGCCTCGGTGTAATCAATCGAGTCGTATGACCAAAATATAATTAACACAATATGAAACAAATAATACCAAGAATTTAAATAGAATCATGATAATATAGATCAAATGGTAGAACAAAATACACCACATGCAATAAATAAGTGGCGAACAATGGAAATATCACGGAATTAAAAGTGAGATAAGAAATCCCATACAAAAATTCGGCAGCCTAACAATGCCACTCAAAACATTCAAAAATGGATTGATGAGATAAAATAGGGTCTCTCATCATATGAACATAAAAAGTACAGTATGAAGAATATAAAAGAACATCCCAATCATAAGAAAGATAATCTTAAAAGGAATGACATAAAAGAGAGTACTTAAAAAGAAAGAGAGAGGTAGGATCCCTTACCTCAAGTCCGACTTGCCTTGTTCATTTCATTATATTCCTGAATAATAAACTTTGGTCATTTTATAATTTATTAAGGTCCTCCTTTAAATTTTATTAAAAAATTCATATCACATATTATAATTTTATAATAATTAGTTAATTATGTGAGTTCATATCAGAAGTTTTTGTCGATGTTCGGTACAAGAGTCAAAAATGAACTCGTTTGAAAAGAATTATCCATGGAGTCATAATTACACCATCTCCAGAATTGTATTAATGATTTAAATATAATATATATCCAGTATATATTCATTTTATACTATTCCATAACATTCGGAGATAAAAAATGAAATGCACCGTTCATGGAGATTATAGTTCGTACGTACGCATGAACGCTACTTTCATTTCTCTGTCATATTAATGGAATTAAAACTAAATGAGAGATATATATATTATAATTACAGAATTATATTCATCATTAATATTTAATATATATCATATATATCCATTATATATATACATATAATAGTACATAACATTTGGATATAAGAAATGAAATGTACCGTTCATGGAGACGGTAAGCCGTACATACACATGAATGTTACTTTTATTTCGATTTCATACTTTAATGGAATGAAAATATAATGATACATAGGTATATTATAATTAAATTATAATATCATATATAATATCATTATCTCCATCCTTTATACATCCCACATATGTCATTAACGATTCCAATCACTTTGAGGGGGCAGTATTCCGCACTACCTAAAATTGTTTTACTTAGGTGTTACATTCTTTTGTTATATTTTCCTTTCATTAAAAATAAAATGATAAAATGTCACTATCACCCAAAATTTATTTCATGTGGTCCCAAAGATGGCACAAGGAATCTCATGGTCGGCCATGACAGCACCAATAGAATTAGGACACATTTTTTGGTCATTTTTTATTTTTATGACATTATTTTATTACCCTTGACTACCCGATTACTAATTAATCACGATAATTAAAGATAATTATCATCATTACTATTCATAATGTCAAAAAAAAGTCTTAATTACATTATTTGGACCATATGATTCATAATATAGAACCCATTTTACCAAATTACAAACATATAAATTTCAGTAATTAATTTAAAAATAATTCCCATTGTCAAAACCAAAGACGGGTTTTTAAGAAGTAAAATCTATTAAAATATTGACTTGTTTTTACACCCAATTGAAAAGTGAAATTACTTATGATGAAAAAAATTCTATTAAGTGATAAAAACATATTAAATTACACTTTTAAACCATTTAAAAGGACAATCTAACTATATAAATAAATTAGATGAAAAATTAGTTTTGAAGTAAAATGCAGTATTTTTCACTATTCATTAAAAATGAACATTTGTCAAAAAAATTCCAAAAATTAACCCTAATATATATTTGATATTACAAATTCAAAAATGATATCAATTTTACCAAATTAAGAACATAGAAGTTTAATTAATTAATTTTATAATCAATTCCTGCTGTCAAAACAAATATCATGTTTTTAAGAAACAATATCTATTAAAAGATTGACACTTGTTTATGTACAATTTAAAAGTGAAATTAATTCCAATGAACACAACTACATTAAATGGTAAAAATTTATTTTAATTGCACTTTAAAACCAATTAAAATGATAATCTAACCTTATAAATAAATTAGATTAAAAATCACTTTTGAAATAAAATACAATATTTTTCACTATTCATTAAAAAATGAATTTTATCAGAAAAATACCAAAAATATACCCAAAGTAAATTTTGATGATACTAATCTAAAGAAGAATTTTATTTTGTCAAAATTAACATTTGAAAGTAACCAAAACTAGATTTAAATAGGGTTCGCCATCAAAAGGCAGTAAATCGCCCTTTTAATGTAAATTATGCTTAAAATCAGATTCATTTACATTTTAAGCCAATAAATTTTATTGGATAAAAGTAAATAAATTTAACAATTATATATAATAATATTGTAGTTAGTTTTATTCATTAACTCCAATATAGTAGATAGGTGTCAACTGTCATTTAAAATAATTATATTATTTGTGTGCAACATAAGATTTCAAAGAAACTCGATGTTGCGTATTGGGTACTCCATCGAACGTAGAATATCATTTAAAGTAATATTAATATCTTATTCACAAATATTAATATATATGGAAATTTCATATTCATTATTTACCTGGGATGTTACATCCTTCCCCCCTTTTGGGAATTACTTCCTCGCAATTTTAAGATTGGGCTCAAAGGCTTCATTGAAAGCCCCACATCTGAATAGGAGTAAATTAAACTATCACTTTAAAAGAAAGAAAGAAAAGTAAAAAGGTCACCCAAGACAAAAGATAATAGGATTCCATGAAAACATGGATATGGGGGAGAAAACAAACCATCAAGTTCTGATGGAGAGTGATAGGAAAATATGTCTAGGAGAAAGTTAACTACCAGAAATTCACAAACTTGTGATGGGTTAAACGGTATTTGATTCCCCAGTATGAAAATTTAATAGACAATGTTTTTTTCTTAAGTTAAATTTCATTGAGTAATTCATTTATGAGCTTAAATAAAACATAAGGAAACATATTTACTTGTCGTTTAGACTTTCATCTCTTACTAAATATCTTACACAAACCCATATTTTCTCCAAAAGGTGAGTATTTTGGATGACTTGTTCACATTAAGAGAGCTATAATAAACTTCAAGAGAATCACATAACTTAAAAAAGATGAACTATATATTTCCCATGTCTTTAGACCTTAACCAGAACCAAAATTGTTTGTATAAGGTCATATAATCCCAAAAAAAGATAATCTTTTACAAAAAAAAATAAAAACTACTCTTAATCTCCAAAATTTGTCAAACAACCCAATGTTCAACAAATATCATTCAATAAAAAATTTCCCTTAAAATTCATCAAAAATAAACAAACCTAAGATTGAGACCCAAATATCTGAAGGACTTAATCACATAGTCTTCCAAGTTAAATCTTAACATTTATCTCTAAATAACATCAGTTACTCTTAAAGTATCATACTGAAAAGTAATTATCCTAATAACATATCCTTCATGATAGGTCAATAGTTTCCATCGATAACCCAAATTCAACCTATTATTGATTCATAAAATAATCTAACTAAAAAGAATTTGTCATACTGACTAGGGACTTCACGTAGTCCAGTGGTAGGCGATAAATAAAAGTCGCACTTTGGTTGTGGGTTCGATTCCCACAGCTTGGTCTGACGCGACGGGTTGTCACACAGTCTGCATGTTGTCCCTTTTTCCAAAACTATATAATTCTTAAAACATTCCCCAAAAAGAGATAAAATCTTTAAAAATAACGATAACATAATTTAACCTCAATTTTATCTCATGCCTTTTATTTTCCATCATATAGCAACCCATAATTACCTCAAAAGTAAGGATCATATAAACCCTAATGGTTACCATTATAATTATTACATGGACTTCCACATTGATTTGGTTCTCTCCTACATGATGCATTAGAGAGCTCACCACGGTTCAAGTGGTTAATCATGACTCCTTGATAGCTGGTTTAGAATAACCACGATATTCCTCATTGAATCCCCCATTTTGTAACGCCCCGACCCAAGTTACCCAGAGTCGGTGCATTATTACATTACATTGGCATGATCACAAGAAAGATCAAATATCGAAAGACCAATTGGTTTAGTAGCCTTGGAAACACTAGATATATTCATAAGTTTTACATTACATCATAAAATGAAAAGCTACTACAACAACATAATGTCTCCACATTCCACACTATTATCCCCTCATAATATCCCTGCAGGTCATTCATAACTTACTTCTTCACATCCTGGGAAAAATAAAACATAGAAAAGGGGTGAGCTCAAATGCCCAGTAAGGATAACAATATAGCGGAACATTCAAAAATAAGCATAAACATTTAAGGCAATGAATTACTAAAACAAAAGCCTTTTAAACTTGAACTTCAACATAGTATGGCAAAAGTAAAATTAAATAATGCCATTTACTTGTTCACATGGATATTCTACTAATCGAATAATCACATGCAATATCAATAACCACTTTCATAATGTTGGAATGCATAATGCTAGACTATCATAACCACATAGCCAAGGCCTCGTGCCAAGACTACAAATAAGATTTTGCCAAGGCCTTGTGCCAAGACACTAGTTTGTCTCATTAGACCTATCGATGCATCAAGGAGCTATAGCGGGCTCCACCCGTCACATATTAAGTCCAATGCATTCCCATGTGAAAAGGTTTAAACATAACATAAACATTAGTATTAAAACTAGCATACGAAATGTCAATAATTTCACAATAAACTATGAATGGTATAAAAATAGCACATCCACCGTCAAATATATCATAAAACATTTAATACAATATAGAAGTTTTGTATCATAATATATCAACTTCAAATAAGTGTAAAATCCATCAAAGGATGTTGACATAGATGAAATCAAAACTCTTTTTAGAGAAATATAACTTTCTATTTTTGAAATAATTTAAGATCCATATAAAATAAAACATTTTCTTTGAAAATATTCTTATAATCTTGTAAGGAAAGCTTTGAAGATTTTATAATGGCGGAAAATAACCGCACCTGCCATATATGTTAAAAAAACATTTTTACCTTAATTCTATTGAAAAGGTTAAAAGGACCTTGTTTTGAAAACGACGGAAAGATTCCTCTTATAAAAATTCAAACAAGGGTATAAATGACTTTAACCCATATTCTTGTAAATAATAAAAATGTTTTGAAATACATTTTTAAGAAAACATGGATGTGGATGATAAAGAGATCCCAGTAGATTATTACATATAAACAACCTCGGATAATGAAGAGATTGTGAAATAACCCTTACCTTGTACTTTTCCTTGGTTGGGGTAGGTTAACCTCCTGTATAATGGTGAAATAATTGTTACTAAATTATACAAGAATAATATATATTAATATGATATCATATATGATCTTTTAATATTGATTTGATAATAATATCTTAGTATTATCGTTGTTTCGGGTGTTAACTTACTTGTTTTCTTTTATATGTTTTGTTATCTAAGCCATGTTTGTAATGGACAGGTTGTATATTATTCATATCCATAATGATATCAAGTCCTTAAACATCATTTTTAAATCATCAAATGATAATTATACTTGAATGGATACGATGGAGAATGAATCTCATCGCGTTCGTGGAGACGGTAGTCCGTACGTACGCCCGAGCGACAATATCATTCTTTTGATATTAAAATAATATATAAATGGTTGTTATATCATATATACAGAATCATTAACATGTTATATTTATTATTTACATGAGTTACATATCATTATTATACCCATCAAAATAATAATATATTGAATAACAATTACACCACGACGTGGAGACGGTAAGCCGTACATACGCACGTATGGTGACATGTTATTCAAAGGGTGGATAGAATACTGAATATGGTTGTACCATATTTATAATAACATCCCAGTATATATATGATACTGGAGTTATTATTTTAGAATGGTAATAACAAAGGAAGAAGAAGTGGAAGAAGAAAGGAACTTGGAAAAGGGTGGTGAAATCATTACCTCTTCTTCGGGTTCTTCCTTTTGATTTGATCAAAAGGGCTCCTTAGGTTGGCTTTCTGATCAAACTAGGGCCTCTAGGTTGTATTTAGGGAAGTTGGGAGAGTATTTGGGCAGAGTTTGGCC
Organism: Viscum album; assembly: GCA_963277665.1. Lineage (NCBI taxonomy): Eukaryota > Viridiplantae > Streptophyta > Magnoliopsida > Santalales > Viscaceae > Viscum > Viscum album. The sequence continues at coordinate 1,096,041,680 of OY728145.1, read as the reverse complement.
GAACCAAAAGGCTTTGAAGGTGTGAAGAAATGAGAAGGAGGAGTGCCCTTTTATAAGAGAGGTGAGGGGCACCTTTGGAAAAGCTAGAGATATTAGTTTATATTAAATTCATATTCGGTTTCCAATGGCTCCAAAGTTGATTATTCAAAGGTTAAGGTGGGGAGGGGTCGAAAAAAACTCAACTAATAGAATTTAGACAGGTTTGGTGACTTATATTAACCTTATCTTTAAGTATTAACTCTAAGTTAATTTGTTTCACTTTTAGAATGTCTCTTTGTATTTTTATATAATATGGTTAATAAACTTACTATATACATCCAAGAGACCCCCAAGTGGTCCACTAATGATGAAATTATCATGTTATAAGTCTCTTGGCTGAACATTATATTTTTAAGAATTTAATATCAATTAATAATATAATATTTGTTTTAAGAACTCTTTTATGTCAATTTTGACACTATTCAATAGTTGATTTTTTGTGAAACTCATAACAGATTTATTACTTCGAACAAAGTCAATTAACTCAATCCTAATATATCATATTATCCTATAAAATTAGTTTAATTCATTAAAAGATTCATATTATATTTATTTGTGTATTTATAATATCAATTATTTTAATTTTTCACTATTATAGTAATTAATTCATCATCATTGTGTCATAAATAAATTAAATTATTTAATGTCTAAAAATTATAAATAAAATATAATTATATAGGAAATCTTTTTATCTTTCTAATTAATATTTATAATCTGAAATCCAACATATATAACCATATGTAAAAATTGTTTTTCTAAAAGATATATGCTTGTGTCATTGTTGTATTCATTTTAACTTAATTAAAAAAAAAGTGTCCCTATCACCTACAAGTGGCACCATGGGATCCCAAAATCGACCCAAAGATGCCTATGGTCGAACATGTATCAACCAATAAGGCTAGGACACGTTTTAGGGTAATTTAGTATTATTATAATATTATTTTTTAACCCTTATTTACCGGATTTACCCTTAACCATGGTAAATAAAATATTTACCGCAGTAATTATTCAAAATGTCTAAAAATAAAAGTTACCTATTTACAAAATTTGAACATCCTGATTCCAAATATGGAATCCATTTTTCTAAATTCAAAACACAGAAGTGGCAGAAATTAATTTAAAATTAATTCCCGCTGTCAAAACAAAAAGCGTGTTTTTAAGAGATAATAACTATCAAAAGATTGACACTTGTTTATGTTAGGTTTAATTGTAAAATTATGTCCAATGACCAACATTATATTAAATGGTAAAAATATATTCTAAATATACTTTAAAACCACTCAAATTCATAATTTATCACTATTAATTATTTTTATTAAAAAAGTTGTTTTTAATTAAAATTTAGTAATTTTCACTATTCATCAAAATATGAAAGTTATCCGAAAAGTACCAAAATTTCACCTTAGGCTAAATTAGATATTCCGAATCCAAAAATGAAGTCCATTTTAAAATATAAAATATATATAATTTCAAAAAGTAGGTATTACTATTCATAACGGCTAGTTTGATTGGTTATGGTGTGTTAGAACTCGGTGTTGCGTACAACACACGTTATCACATTATTCAATTAGAAGCGTACCGTAGAAGATTGGGGTGTTACATTCTCCCCTCCTTCAAATAATTTCATCCTCGAAATTTCTAGAATACTACCGCATGAAAAGACTCGGGTGGTTCTTCATCATAAGTTCCTCGGGTTCCCACGTTTCCTCTTCCATCTTATGGTTTCTTTACAAAACTTTTACCAGACGCGTCGTCCGGTTTCTCAGCACTTGTTCTCTCGTATCAAGAATATTGACGGGCTCTTCGCAATAAGACAGATCAGGTTCAAGTTCTAATTCTTCATAGGTGAGTACATGCGTTGGGTCAGGCATGTATTTCCTCAACAGAGATACGTGGAACACATCGTGAACTTTAGAGAGACTTGGCGGCATTGCCAATCGGTAAGCTACAGCCCCAATTCGTTCTAGAATTTCGAAAGGTCCGATGTACCTGGGACTCAATTTACCTTTCTTACCAAAACGTATGACTCCCTTCCATGGGGATACCTTCAGGAAAACATGATCACCGACTTGAAATTCCAAATCCTTCCTTCGATTATCGGCATAGCTCTTCTGCCTACTTTGAGCTGCTTTGATGTGATTTTGGATTACCTTCACCTTTTCCATCGTTTCCTCGACCAGTTCTGGACCTACAAGTTTTCTTTCACCAACGTCATCCCAACAGGTTGGTGTACGACATCTCTTTCCATATAACGCTTCATATGGTGCCATCTGAATACTCTAATGGAAGCTATTGTTATAGGAAAATTCTACGAGAGGTAAGTATTGATCCCACATACCCTGAAAGTCAAGTGAGCAAGATCTCAACATGTCTTCTAGGGTTTGAATAGTCCGTTCTGATTGTCCATCTGTCTGAGGGTGGTAAGCAGTGCTCAAATGAAGTTCAGTATCCATGGATTTCTAAAGACTTTTCCAAAAGCTTGAAGTAAAACGGGGATCACGATTAGAAACAATTGATAGGGGTACTCCATGAAGTCTCACAACTTCATTAATATATAGTCTTGCTAGACGTTCCAAGGGTAGATCTTATCTTATAGAAATAAAATGTGCTGACTTGGTAAGACGATCAACAATAACCCATATTGCATAGTTCCTTCTAGGAGTCTTTGGTAGCCCCATGACAAAGTCCATCATAATATTGTCCCATTTCCACTCCGGTATGGGAAGAGGTTGCATGACTCCTCCAGGCTGTTGCCTTCCAGCTTTCACTTGCTGACAAACCATACATCTTGACAAAAAATCAGCAATCTCCCTCTTCATGTTGTCCCACCAAAAATGTTCCTTCAAATCTCTATACATTTTGGTGCTCCCAGGGTGTATAGAGAAATTGGAACTATGAGCATCATCCAGCAATTCCCTTTTTAGATCAGGTATATCGGGAACACAAAGTCTCTTCCCAAATTTCAAAATTCCATCCTCATACACAAAGTCTCTCAATCTCCCATCATTCACAGCTTTAATCTTCTTTTTAAATTCTTCATCATCGGTCTGATAACTCTTAATCCTTTCTAGTAAATATGGTTTGGCAACCATTTGAAAAAGCATTGATGTTTCACCTTCCCTAGTTATTCCCATGTCCATCTTCACTAGATCCATGAAAATTGGATCCCTTTCGATTCTCATATTGTTCAAAAATCCATGGTCTTTTCTACTCAAAGCATCTTCCACCTTGTTTGCTTTCCCCGGGAGGTAGTGTATTGTGCAATCATAATCCTTGAGTAATTAAAGCCATCTCCTTTGCCTCATGTTGAGTTCTTTTTGTGAGAAAATATACTTCAAACTCTTGTGATCAGTATAAATCTCACATTTTTCACCATAGAGGTAGTGCCTCCATATCTTCAAAGCAAAGATCACAGCTGCTAACTTGAGATCATGAGTAGGATAGTTTTGTTCATGAATTTTCAACTGTCATGATGCATAGGAAATAACTCTATCATTCTGCATAAGGACACAACCAAGTCCTTTCTTTGATGCATCACGATAAATAACGAACCCATCATTCCCCGATGGTAGAGTCAATATAGGAGCATTGACTAATCTTCTATTCAGTTCTTCGGAACATTCTTCACACTCTTTTGTCCAAAAAAATTTAACCCCTTTACGTGTGAGCTTCATTAATGGGTTAGCCAATCGGGCAAAATTCTGGACGAAACGTTGATAATAACCTGCCAAACCAATAAAACTATGTACCTCAGTTATACTCGTAGGTGCTGGACATTCTTGGATTGCCTTGGTCTTAGAAGGATCAACAGAGATTCCATCTTTAGAGACAATATGGCCAAGAAAAGAAATCTCATGAAGCCAGAATTCACACTTGCTAAACTTTCCATATAATTCATGTCTTCTTAGAGTCTTCAAGATAATGCGCAAGTGATTTTCATGATCTTCGTAGCTTTTGGAGTATACTAAGATATCATAAATAAATACCACCACAAATTCATCGAGATACTCCTTGAAAACTCTATTCATCAGATCCATGAATACAGAGGGTGCATTAGTCAATCCAAAAGGCATTACAGTAAACTCGTAATGCCCGTACCTGGTTCGAAATGTTGTCTTCGGAATGTCTTCTTTCTTCACACACAACTGATGGTATCCAGATCGAAGGTCAATCTTTGAAAAGTATTGAGCTCCATGCAGTTGGTCAAATAAATCATCAATGCGAGGTAGGGGATACTTGTTCTTTATCGTTATAGCATTGATCTCCCTGTAGTTGATACATAACCTCATAGATCCATCTTTCTTTTTAACAAAAAGAACAGGGGATCCCCATGGAGAAACACTAGGGCGAATAAATCCTTTATTACTCAATTCCTCTAGTTGTTTCTCTAGTTCAACTAATTCTACAGTGGCCATTCTATAAGGGGTCTTCGATATAGGCCTTGATCCAGGAATCAAATCAATGGAAGAATCAACTTCTCGTTTTGGAGGATGTCCAGGTAAATCTTCCGGAAATACATCTACAAATTCTTTCACAATAGGTACATCCTCTATTTGAACATTCCTTTCCTCACCCACAGTTATTTCATTCTCTTCCTCCCCAATAATTGAATTTAGTTGAGCTATTGAGGGTGGATCTAAATAAGAATTAGGTGGTGACGATTCTGCTCTAAAGATAAGGTGTTCCTTATCATTATCATCAAGAATCGTAACCTATTTCTTCTTATAATAAATCTTCGCATCATAGTCCGAAAGCCAGTCCATACCGGGGATTATGTCAAACTCAATCATAGGTATGACGATGAGATCAGAAGATAACAAACATTTATGTGCTCTAATGGGGACTGATTCACAAAACTTTGTTGCAATGATACTTCCCTTAGGAGTTTTAACTGACAACTCCCTTGTTAAATCAAATGGGAAATATCTAATTTTCTTAGCAAACTGGGAAGATATGAAACAATGCGATGATCCAGAATCAAATAATGCATTTGCTAAACTTGAGGAAACCATTAAATTACCTGCCACCACGTCTTTCGGAGCTTCTACCTCAGCAGTAGTGATAGCATAAGCTTGGCCTTGATCCCTTGGCCTTTTCTGAGGTAAGTTTTCTTGACGCTTAGGACATTCATTTGCATAATGTCCCATCTCCCTACAATTGTAGCACTAAACGTTTGTGGCTTCCTTCTTCCCTTTGCAATCACGAGCTTGGTGGCCTTTTTCACCACACTTGTAACAGACTCCCATTCCCTTCAAGCAAGTACCGGGGTGTTTCTTCCCACATTTACCACAGGATGGATATTCAACCTTTCCTTTCTTCCCCTTATTTCCATTCCCAGATTGATCAGCAGGCCTCTTATTCTCTTGCTTTTCTTTAAAGTCATAAGACTTAGAGAATTCCTTTTCGGTCTTGATAGCACATGAGACAATGTCTTCGTATGATGAAAAGGATTGTGAGACTAATACTCGACGGAGAAATGGTTTTAACCCATCAAAGAAACGATCAACCTTACTTCTTGGGTTACGTATATAATCTCCAGCATACCTTGCTAACCTTGTAAAGTTAGCCTCATACTTTGTGACATTCTCATCCTCCTTCTGTCTCAAACTCAGAAATTGCCTTTCCATATCTGCTCGATGGTCGCGAGGAAAGTATTTTTCTAAAAATAGATCTTTGAACTCCCTCCATTCCATATTTGATACTTCATCATCTTCCTTCGTATTTTGAATCAATGACCACCATTGATCAGCATCTCCAGTGAGGTGGTAAACTGCCATGATAACTTTTTCCCTTTCATTACTCCCCAAAGCCTGAAATATTTTCTCTAGGGAAAATATCCATTGCTCAGCTACTAAGGGATTTGTACTCCCATTGAACGTTGGTGGTTGTTGCCTCATTAATAAATTTAACATTGATCCTCCATGCTACGGATCAGGGTGCTCCATACGGGTAAGGTTATTATTCATAACTTGAGTGAGTTGTCCCAGTATGGTGATTAGCTGATCGGCACCAGTTGCATCACCAGCTCCACTATAATTATCTTGAGCAGGAGGGCAATCCCTACATGGAGTGCGTGCATTGATACGGTTTCCATTTCTTCCACTAGGCACCATTTCTAAACAATGACATTAACTAGATCAGTTTATGAATCAAAATACATAATCCCATACTTATAAAACACTTAACATAAATTGAACTATTTATGGATATAATCCATAATTATAAAAATGTTTTCTTTGAGGAAGTATATACTCATAAACCCTTTATAATTATTTGTAAAGAAAATGCGAGTTATCCTAAGAATATCCCCCAGGAGTGTCGTAACCAAGAGTGCAGTAAGGCCCGTTGTCGTGCACCAGTTCCCATTCGAGTCTATCTCAAAGCGGTGTTTTCAGGTTTTACCCCTAGGTACATCTGTGCCAGAGCCGCCTCTACCTGCTCATATCCAGACAGGGATGTATTGCTCGGAAAACTCACAAAATCTCTACAATACCAAAATTCTAGGAAGTTCTTCTATACTAATCCTCAAAGTTCATCTTAGGTCTACGTGCTCTAATCAGATTTTATCTAAATCTAGCTTCCAAGGTTTGTACTAAACTTCCTCTGATACCAACTGTAACACCCCAACCCTAGTTACCCAGAGTCAGTGCATTATTACATTACATTGGCATGATCACAAAAAAGATCAAATCTCAAAAGACCGGTTGGTTTAGTAGCCTTGGAAACACTAGATATATTCATAAGTTTTACATTACATCATAAAATGAAAAACTACTACAACAACATAATGTCTCCACATTCCACACTATTATCCCCTCATAATATCCCTGCAGGTCATTCATAACTTACTTCTTCACATCCTGGGAAAAAAACATAGAAAAGGGGTGAGCTCAAATGCCCAGTAAGGATAACAATATAGCGGAACATTCAAAAATAAGCATAAACATTTAAGGCAATGAATTACTAAAACAAAAGCCTTTTAAACTTGAACTTCAACATAGTATGGCAAAAGTAAAATGAAATAATGCCATTTACTTGTTCACATGGATATTCTACTAATCAAATAATCACATGCAATATCAATAACCACTTTCATAATGTTGGAATGCATAATGCCATACTATCATAACCACATAGCCAAGGCCTCGTGCCGAGACTACAAATAAGATTTTGCCAAGGCCTTGTGCCAAGACACTAGTTTGTCTCATTAGACCTATCGATGCATCAAGGAGCTATAGCGGGCTCCACCCGTCACATATTAAGTCCAATGCATTCCCATATGAAAAGGTTTAAACATAACATAAACATTCGTATTAAAACTAGCATACGAAATGTCAATAATTTCACCATAAACTATGAATGGTATAAAAATAGCACATCCACGGTCAAACATATCATAAAACCTTTAATACAATATAGAAGTTTTGTATCATAATATATCAACTTCAAATAAGTGTAAAATCCATCAAAGGATGTTGGCATAGATGAAATCAAAACTCTTTTTAGAGAAATATATCTTTCTATTTTTGAAATAATTTAAGATACATATAAAATAAAACATTTTCTTTGAAAATATTCTTATAATCTTGTAAGGAAAGCTTTGAAGATTTTATAATGGTGGAAAATAACTGCACCCGCCATATAAGTTAAAAAAACATTCTTACCTTAATTCTGTCGAAAAGGTTAAAAGGACCTTGTTTTGAAAACAACGGAAAGATTCCTCTTATAAAAATTCAAACAAGGGTATAAATGACTTTAACCCATATTCTTGTAAATAATAAAAATGTTTTGAAATACATTTTTAAGAAAACATGGATGTGGATGATAAAGAGATCCCAGTAGATTATTACATATAAACAACCTCGGATAATGAAGAGATTGTGAAATAACCCTTACCTTGTACTTTTCCTTGGTTGGGGTAGGTTAACCTCCTGTATAATGGTGAAATAATTGTTACTAAATTATACAAGAATAATATACATTAATATGATATCATATATGATCTTTTAATATTGATTTGATAATAATATCTTAGTATTATCGTTGTTTCGGGTGTTAACTTACTTGTTTTCTTTTATATGTTTTGTTATCTAAGCCATGTTTGTAATGGACAGGTTGTATATTATTCATATCCATATTGATATCAAGTCCTTAAACATCATTTTTAAATCATCAAATGATAATTATACTTGAATGGATAAGATGGAGAATGAATCTCATCACGTTCGTGGATACGGTAGTCCGTACGTACGCACGAGCGAGAATATCATTCTTTTGATATAAAAATAATATATAAATGGTTGTTATATCATATATACAGAATCATTAACATGTTATATTTATTATTTACATGAGTTACATATCATTATTATACCCATCCAAATAATAATATATTGAATAACAATTACACCACGACGTGGAGACGGTAAGCCGTACATACGCACGTATGGTGACATGTTATTCAAAGGGTGGATAGAATACTGAATATGGTTGTACCATATTTATAATAACATCCCAGTATATATATGATACTGGAGTTATTATTTTAGAATGGTAATAACAAAGGAAGAAGAAGTGGAAGAAGAAAGGAACTTGGAAAAGGGTGGTGAAATCATTACCTCTTCTTCGGGTTCTTCCTTTTGATTTGATCAAAAGGGCTCCTTAGGTTGGCTTTCTGATCAAACTAGGGCCTCTAGGTTGTATTGAGGGAAGTTGGGAGAGTATTTGGGCAGAGTTTGGCCGAACCAAAAGGCTTTGAAGGTGTGAAGAAATGAGAAGGAGGAGTGCCCTTTTATAAGAGAGGTGAGGGGCACCTTTGGAAAAGCAGGAGATATTAGTTTATAATAAATTCATATTCGGTTTCCAATGGATCCAAAGTTGATTATTCAAAGGTTAAGGTGGGGATGGGTCTAAAAAAACTCAACTAATAGAATTTAGACTGGTTTGGTGACTTATATTAACCTTATCTTTAAGTATTAACTCTAAGTTATTTTGTTTCACTTTTACAATGTCTCTTTGTATTTTTATATAATATGGTTAATAAACTTACTATATACATCCAAGAGACCCCCAAGTGGTCCATTAATGATGAAATTATCATGTTATAAGTCTCTTGGCCGAACATTATATTTTTAGGAATTTAATATCAATTAATAATATAATATTTGTTTTAAGAACTCTTTTATGTCAATTTTGACACTATTCAATAGTTGATTTTTTGTGAAACTCATAACAGATTTATTACTTCGAAAAAAGTCAATTAACTCAATCCTAATATATCATATTATCCTATAAAATTTGTTTAATTCATTAAAAGATTCATATTATATTTATTTGGGTATTTATAATATCAATTATTTTAATTTTTCACTATTATAGTAATTAATTCATCATCATTGTGTCCTAAATAAATTAAATTATTTAATGTATAAAAATTATAAATAAAATATAATTATGTAGGAAAGATTTTTATCTTTCTAATGAATATTTATAATCTAAAATCCAACATATATAACCATATGTAAAATTTGTTTTCTAAAAGATATATGCTTGTGTCATTTTTGTATTCATTTTAACTTAATTAAAAAAAAGTGTCCCTATCACCTACAAGTGGCACCATGGGGTCCCAAAATCGACCCAAAGATGCCTATGGTCGAACATGTATCAACCAATAAGGCTAGGACACGTTTTAGGGTAATTTATTATTATTATAATATTATTTGTTAACCCTTATTTACCGGATTTACCCTTAACCATGGTAAATAAAATATTTACCGCAGTAATTATTCAAAATGTCTAAAAATAAAAGTTACCTATTTACACAATTTGAACATCCTGATTCCAAATATGGAATCCATTTTTCTAAATTCAAAACACATAAGTGGCAGAAATTAATTTAAAATTAATTCTCGCTGTCAAAACAAAAAGCGTGTTTTTAAGAGATAATAACTATCAAAAGATTGACACTTGTTTATGTTCGGTTTAATTGTAAAATTATGTCCAATGACCAACATTATATTAAATGGTAAAAATTTATTCTAAATATACTTTAAAACCACTCAAATCCATAATTTATCACTATTAATTATTTTTATTAAAAAAGTTGTCTTTAATTAAAATTTAGTAATTTTCACTATTCATCAAAATATGAAAGTTATCCGAAAAGTACCAAAATTTCACCTTAGGCTAAATTCGATATTCTGAATCCAAAAATGAAGTCCATTTTAATATATAAAATATATATAATTTCAAAAAGTAGGTATTACTATTCATAACGGCTAGTTTTATTGGTTATGGTGTGTTAGAACTCGGTGTTGCGTACAACACACACTATCACATTATTCAATGAGAAGCGTACCGTAGAAGCTTGGGGTGTTACACATTTCATCCAGTCTATTAATCAGAGAACCACCACAGTTTCCTTCAAACCCATTGTCACTTTAGTGCCTACTAGATCCATCCATTTACTAAAACCAAAAATGTCAGTGTGAGTATATTAACAAAATCATCAAGTACTACTGAGGAAGATAAACACTAATATATACTTATCCAAGATGTCTCAAACTCATTCCAACTTTCAAAAATAACAATGAATCCATCTAATATACTAAACATTGTGGTTATACACAACTTGTCACTTATTCTTAGACAACACTCTAACCTCTAAAGCTATCTAAACCGACCTATGATACCAACTATAAGGATCTGACCTTAAAACATTACTTCATATTGAGTTACATGAATAATTTACATTGAGGAACTTTTCAGGTTTAGAGTTTTAGAGAATTAGTACATAACTATTACATCTCAGAAGATTGCAAAGTAGACACTACTAATATAACCGATTTTTCACAAAAATAAATTAAATCCTTAAATAAAACAAGAGTTCTTTTCTAGATATAAATCTTCTTTAATACTTTCCTTCTCTTACCCTTCCTTATAACCTGTCAAAAACATTTCAAAAACATGGGATGAGCATAAAAAGCTCAGTAAGGGTTATAACATAATGAAAGAAAACATTAACCCGCCGATAAATACAAATCAATGAAACAGTAACTTTTAATCATGAAATACCTTCTGAAATCATAATATTTATGTATAACTCCTAGAAATCATAAGATATAAAGGTAACTTGAGGCATTCATAACATTCTTACGTAGGCAGTAACCCTCATGGTTACGTTTGGAATACCCATCACAGTATATTCCCTAAATCTCTTCGGAGAAACCTTAGAGTTTAACTCCATAATGTTACTCAATTCATTGGAGAGCTATCATGTGCTCACCCACCCTTAGTTTTTCACGGAACCACCCGTATTTATAAATTATGCCCAAGAACCATAACATAATCGTATCACATAAAACATGCATAAAGGAAACATAACATTTCCACATTTCAATCACAAGATATCAATACAACACATTGATATGATCAAAAAATTATCAAAACCATTTTCAATACCAAAATAAAATAAAAGTAAAACATGGTATTTATTTTACATTTAGAAAAAGTTATGGCTTGTAGAGGAAGCCGAAACTCAAATAATTTTCACGGCTGCGTAGAAGTCGTTGTCGCCGCATACGTAAGACAAAAACATTCCATTTTGTCATTTAGTAAAACGCTTTATATAAAAAGATTAATTTTGAATAAAATTCAAAGTCAAAGGTTTTTGTACACCGTATAAAAGAAAGTTGTATATAAAACAAAATATTCCTCAATGAAAGGAGATTGATATGAAGTCCCTTATAAAGTCGGTATCCTTGGACTAAGGATAATTCAATTACATAATTATGTGTGACAAATATAAATACACCCAATATAAGATTATATTAAATGTAAAACAATCAAAGGTCATCCACACATATTCATAGTACGACATAATCAAGAAATAGAGGTTTAACCTCAAGAATTGAAATTGGGTTAAGAAGTTCCCTTTCAGAAATTTGATACCCTAACGGTGTCACTTTAATAATAATAAAATTAGTTGAAGAGAGGTAAAAAGGGTATCTCATCAATTGGTCATAATATTTACATAAATAAGGATATATAATAACATATCCCAACATAAGAATATGTAAATTAAAATACCTAACAAAACAAGTTTTTTTAAAAAGATGAGGGTGAAAGGTTCCCTTGCCGATTTGGGTAACTTTCGAAATGTACACCCCATGAAAGAAGGGTCATAAAATGAAGATATAAATACCCATAAATTAAAGTATATTACACAAATAATACAATCATTGGCAGTACATACACCTCACAAAAGGAAATAGTGGCAAATGTAGCATGAGTCTCATGGGAATAAAAAGTGAGATAAAAAACCCCTTACCTCATTGTAATCAATCGATTCGTATGACTAAAAGATAATTAACAAAATAAGAATCATAGAATACCATGAATGTAAATAGAATCATTATAATATATATCAAATGGAAGAACACAATACACCACATGTAATAAATAAGTGGCGATAATGGAAATCTCATGAAATTAAAAGTGAGATAAGAAATCCCTTACGAAAATTCGCATTCCTAACAGCGCCACTCAAAACATCCAAAAATGGATTGATGAGATAAAATAGGGTCTATAATCATATTAACATAAAATTTACAGTAATATGAATATAAAATAACATCCCAATCATAATAAAGAGGGGCTTAAAAGGAATGACATAATAGAGAGTACTTAAAAAGAAAGAGAGAGGTAGGATCCCTTACCTCAAGTCCGACTTGCCTTGTTCGTTTCTTTATATTCTTGAATAATAAAATTTGGTCAATTTATAATTTATTAAGGAACTACATTAAAGTTTATTATTCAATTCATATCACTTATTATAATGTTATAATAATTAGTTAATTATGTGAGTTCATATCAGACGTTTTTGTCGATGTTCGGTACATGAGTCAAAAATGAACTTGTTTGAAATGAATTGTCCATGTAGTTATAAGTAAACCATCTCCAGAATAGTATTAATTATTTAAATATCATATATATCCAGTATATATTCATTTTATACTATTTCATAACATTTGGATATAAAAAATGAAATTCACCGTTCATGGAGACGGGAGGTCGTACGTACGCATGAACGCTACTTTCATTTCTTTTTCATATTAATGGAATTTAAACTAAATGGGAGATATATATATTATAATTCCAGAATTATATTCATCATTTAGATTTAATATATATCATATATATCCATTATATATATATATATATATTTATAATATTACATAACATTTGGAGATAAGAAATGAAATGTACCGTTCATGGAGACGGTAAGCCGTACGTACGCATGAACGTTGCATTCATTTCTATTTCAAAATTTAATGGAATGAAAACATAATTATACATAGTTATATTATAATTAAAGTATAACATCATATATAATATCATTAACTCCACCATTTATACATCCCACATATGGCATTAACGATTCAAATCACTTTGAGGGGGCGGTAGTCCGCACTTCCTAAAATGAAATTATCGTATTTACCCATTTTGGAAACCATAAAGGAATGGGATAAATGAAAAATAAAGAAGAATAATAAAAAATAAACATAATATATATATCATATACAAATACAGTGACATCTTAATGGTCTCCATGAGAGGTTTTGAATGAAGATTGAACAATCATTGTTTCGTGAGGCAGTAATTCGCCACCCACAAAAATAGTATGTTCTTTAACCATTAGATGGAGGTGTGTATAAGTGTATCTCAAATAATTTTCATAAAAACATTATATTATATTTAATATACTGTTGTTGTTACAAATGAAATGAATAAAAAGAGTTTAGGGGGTTGGAGAAGCAAAATAATACAAAAGAACATAAGAGAAGACAGTACCTTCAAATCGGATAACTCTTTTTGATTTGAGCCCAAAGGCTTATTTGGAAAGACTTCTGCCCTAAGTGAGGCTTCTAGAAGTAATATAGGGATGTCTAGAGATAATATGAGCAGATTTTTGATGATCCAAGGGCTTGAGAGGTTTAGGTAAGGGGGTAGAGTTGGGGGGTCTTTTTTAAGAGGGAGGAGGGCCACTTTTGAAGTCTTAGAATGTTATGTTATTATAAATTGAGTTTCAGATTTTAAAGGTCTCACAATGATTTATTTCTAGGATAAGGTGATGAGGGTTTGAAATCCACCCATACAATAGGTTTTAGAGAAGCTTAAGTCTTAGATTTTACCTTATCTTTTCATTTTATTTAAATCGTTCATTAATGAGGTAATCACTACTTCATCATGGTGTCATAAATAAATAAATTTATTTAATGTATATAAATTATAAAAAAACTACCATGATGTAGGAAATCTTTTTATCTTTCCAATGAATATTTATAGTTTAATATATCGTTTATGTAGACAAAATTAATTTTTTTTACTTAGGTGTTACATACTTTTGTTATATTTTCCTTTCTTTAAAAATAAAATGATAAAATGTCACTATCACCAAAAAGTGATTCCATGGGGTCCCAAAGTTGGAACAAGGAATACCATGGTCTTCCATGACATCACCAATAGAATTTGGACACATGTTGTTGTCATTTTTTATTTTTATGATATTATTTTATTACCCTTGACTACTCGATTACTAATTAATCACGATAATTAAAGATAATTGTCATCGTTACCATTCATAATGTCGAAAAAAAGAGTCTTAATTAAATAATTTGGACCTTATGATGTAGAATATGGAACCCATTTTACCAAATTCCAAACATATAAATTTCAGTAATTAATTTAAAAATAATTCTCGTTGTCAAATCCAAAGACGGGTTTTTAAGAAGTAAAATTTATCAAAAGATTGACTTGTTTTTACATCAAATTGAAAATTGAAATTACTTATAATGAACAAAATTGTATTAAGTGATAAAAACATATTCAATTACACTTTAAACCCATTTAAAAGGACAATCTGACTATATAATTAAATTTGATGAAAAAAGCAGTTTTGAAGTAAAATGGAGTATTTTTCACTATTCGTTAAAAATGAACATTTGTCAGAAAAATACCAAAAATTTACCCTAAGCTATATTTGATATTACAAATTAAAAAATGATATCAATTTTAACAAATTAAAATCATATATGTTTCATTAATTAATTTTATAATCAATTCCTGTTATCAAAACAAATATCATGTTTTTTAGAAACAATATCTATTAAAAGATTGACCATGTTTATGTACAATTTCAAAGTGAAATTAAATCCAATGACCACAATTGGATTAAATGGTAAAAATATATTTTAATTACACTTTCAAACCAATTAAAAATATAATCTAACTATATAAACAAATTAGATAAAAAATCACTTTTGAAATAAAATACAGTATTTTTCACTATTCATTAAAAAAATGAATTTTATCAGAAAAATACCAAATATTTACCCAAAGTAAATTTTGATGATATAAATCTAAAGAAAAATTTTATTTTGTTAGAATGAACATATTAAAGTGACCAAAACTAGATTTAAAAAGGGATCTCCATCAAAAGGTGGTAAATCAGCCTTTTAATGTAAGTTATGCTTAAAATCAGATTCATTTACATTTTAAGCCTCTAAATTTTATTGGATTAAAGTAAATACTTTTAAAAAAACATCTATAATCATATTTTAGTTAGTTTTATTAATTACCTCCAATAAAATGGCTAGGTGTCAACTACCATTTAAAATCATTATATTATTAGTGTGCAATGTAAGATTTAAAAGAAACTCATTATTGCGTATTGGGTACGCCATCGAACATAGAATATCCTTTAAAGTAATATTAATAGTTTATTAACAAATATTAATATATTTGAACATTTTATATTCATTATTTACCTGGGATGTTACAATAAATCCATCTAAGGAAGTACTTTTATGCAAACCAAAAAGAGTTTCCTAAAGAAGAGGTAACACCCTTCCTCAAGATCTTTTGTTTGATTTTAATTCTCCACCCCTAAAATATTCTTATTACATGAATACATAATATCCTTAGTATCAGAAATATTCTAAGATTTCTTCTATATTAAGAGTTTGACCTACAATAACATGCACTTACATCAAATGGGTAATGAACTTACCGTTCATGGGTATGGTGAACTACCACTTCAAAAAACGATGTTGTTCATTTTTCCATTACCACATTAAATGATTGGAACTACTAAAAAGGATAAACTTAATAGCACTAGAATAGGCCTTTATCACTACTAGGAAAGAACTGACTACCACAACATAGTTAAATGGTCATGTATTTTATTATCACCCTACCAGAGCTAATAAAGGTTTTATTTATCAACACAAAATAACAATGATAAATAACACTTTTATGAACAATTATTAAAAAATGAAAAAGGACATCATTTATCAGTGAATTTTTTATCACTAATAAGCATATCCTTTATTAACTCTTTTAGAAGCACTGATAAAGGATCTATTTAAAATTTCTTCTAAAATCATTTATAAAGGGGCATAATGTGGTGTAATGCTATAGCACACTACAACACCCTAAATGGAGAATATAGTGTATTGTAACAACACACTACGTCACTAGAAACAACACTACAAATAGCATTAGAAATGAGAAAAATTTGATACAAATATAAAATTTAAATGAAATTAAATTTCCAACACAGATACAAGAAAAAACACTAATATGGAGTGTTAGTTGTTTTTTTACTAAAATTAATGTCAGTTTTTGAAAAAAAAGATGCACTTGGAGTCATAATGGCCACATCATGATTTATATTGAGGTTAGACTAATTCCTACATATCGCAAATGACTTATGGATCATTTTTTAGAAGTACCAAAACAATTTTAATTTATTTTCTCAGTTTTGAGTATATCAGTTCGTTTTTCACTAAAATTAATGTCAATTTCAAATAAAAAGATGAACTTGGAGTCATACCGATCACATCATGCGTCATATTTAGGTGAGGATCATTCATACACATCTCAAGTGATTTATGGGTCATATTCCTAATGTATCAAAGAAATTAGAATAATCTTCCTCAACTTTGAGTACTCCACTCGTGTTTGTTACTAAAATGTCATTTTAAACTCGAAATAGGAACTTTGATTCATATAGGATTCATCATGTGTTGGGTTTATATGAGACTGATTCCTACACATCATAAATTATTTATGCATTGTTTTTCATATATTATCAAGATTATATGATCATGTTCTCTTAGTTTTTGGTTGGTGACACATTTTTTTATTAAAATATCAATTTTAAATTGGTACTGGATACTTTATGTCATAATGATCACATCGTGAGTAATATTGAGGTCTGGTTGATTCTTACATGTTACAAATTACTTATGGAACATTTTTCCAAAGTACCAAAACAATCCAAATTCGTTTTCTCAATTTTTATTATGTTAGTCATTTTCTTTTACTAAAACTATTGTCAATTTTGAATAAAAAGATGCACACAGAGCCTTAGTAGTCACAAATTTCATCAAATTATGGTGTGTTTGATTCCTAAACATTAAGAAAATTCATGTTTGGTTTCTCCGTTTTTAGGGAGTGGCACTTTTGTTATTAAAATTTCAATTTTAAACTTATAACAGACACATTGATTCATACCAGTCACATCGTGAGTCAAATTGAAGTGTGGTTGATCCTTACACATCCCAATTAACTTTTTGATCATTTTCTAAAATTACGAAAAAAATTCTAACGTGTTTTCCTATTTTTGAGTATGTGAGTTATTTTTTCCCTATAATTAATGTCAATTCTGAAAAAAAAGATTCACTTTGATTCATGCTTATCATGTCGTGTGTTGGGTTGACGTTAAATTGATTCCTACAAATATCAAATTAATTATGAATCATTATCCTAAAGTATCAAAAAAATTAATTTTGTGCCCTCAGTTTTTATTACATCACTTTTGTTTTTTACAAAAATGACATTTAAAACTGAAAACTGGCACTTTCACCCATACAGGTTGCATCACATGTGGGTTTTACTAATTTTCATATTTATTCAAACAATTAAATTGGATTATATAACTTTTTTTATGATTTGTTGTAGTACATATGTTTATTCAATAACACTGGTAGAGAAATTGAAGCTCCCAACATAGAATGATCTTACAAGTGTATTACTACCCTATATAAAATCCCTTAAACAAGTGGTTAAAATAATATTTTAATATTTCACCTAAAACTCTTGTAAAATGGATCTTATCTTAGGTTATAAGTGTTGTGTAAACATTTCAAGAATTTTACCCAAACATAATCTTGGTATGATCCTTATTCTACTTCATTGACAAACAATTTTATTATTTTTAAACTAGCACTTCATCTCCTCCTCCACCTCAGTCACCTCCTCTACCTCCCCCTCCACATATATCTATGCCCCTACCCCACCTCCACCTCTACCTCCACTACCTTCTTTTCCTCCACCTCCTCCTTCAGCTCCTCCATTTCCCTACCAAGATAGGGCTTCTAAAAAAAGTACTTTCATCCATTATACTTCTCTTTGATATATAGATCAAAAATAATATATAATCTTTCTCACAATAATTCATCACACTAAAAATATATTTTGAAGGTAATAGTTCATACTAGATCACAAACATAGAAGGTAATGACCTAAATATGTTGTCGGTATACATTTTGACAAAAAGTATGATGCTCAATAATCTCTAAAAAATTGTTTCTTCTTTTGAGTATCTAGATTGTAGAAAATCTCGATTGTACTGAGAAAATATAGACAAAAATGGTTATGAAATATATTTAATTAAATTTTAATTACCTTTTGAAATTACTTATTGGAGGATAATGTTCTTTCCATGGTTTATGATTTCTCTTATAAATTTTAAAACATAATATCCACAATCGATGTCATTATATTATTTAAGACACCACAGAAACATTGACCAAAATATGTAAAATGTTTTAAAAGTTAAATATTTCTATATATAACTTAATTTGTTTCTATTTGTATCAATCCATAGGATTTATCTCTTTATACACAAACCTCATGCCTTTATTCAGTATATATATAATGATTGTCCAATCATACGAAAATTTTTGTTAAAACACTGACTGAACCATATAATTCAATTTTTATCTATAAAATATTGATTTTACTGTTTTAAAAATTCACAATACAAATCCTTTGAGGCTGGTTTTCTGGATATGCATGCATTTAATTGAAAAAATAAATATTTAGGGTGTCCAGATTGACTTTTATCATCATATGGTTGTCCTTTAAATACAAAAAAAATAATGTAATGAAAAAATTAAAAATACGTTTTCTCTAATTAGATTATATATTTTTACCTTTGAACTGTAGGTATGAAAAAGTGTATGTCGTCTATTACTTTTTAATTAAATGCATCAAGTAAAAAAATATTTTTTCTTGTAAATTTCTACATCATCCAATGTATGTTTTTCCATTGAAATGATATAGGGATTAATGAATCCAAATCGTGCTTCACATGGTCTTACCTATATATAATTTTAATATAAACTCCTGCAGAAAATATGAATAGTTATTAACTTTATAAACATATTTTTTCACTATTTGGAAATATGTATTATGAAGATTTACCTTATGTATGTATTCACAGTTGATACACCCATCTATTCATGCCTGAGAACCTCATTTATAGTCTCAAGTCAGATTTTATCTATGCAGGAACATCCATATAGTTCTTCTTCATATTCAATGTGAGGTATAGTTTTATCATTAAATGCAGTCTCTTCATGAATTTGTAATGATAATAAATGTTTCCCATGAACTGGCGTGGAGATGGTACTCCTGGAAGGTCATTTTGTTTTCATGGTTGGTTCACTACATTTTAT
This sequence comes from Viscum album, assembly GCA_963277665.1. Classification (NCBI taxonomy): domain Eukaryota; kingdom Viridiplantae; phylum Streptophyta; class Magnoliopsida; order Santalales; family Viscaceae; genus Viscum; species Viscum album. The sequence goes on along the minus strand of OY728145.1, from coordinate 1,096,021,836 downwards.
TTATTCAACCTTCTATTTCCCTAAAACTTTATCCATCTGTAATATCATACCGCACTTCAAACATTTTATCAACTATTTTAGGTTTTTTACATGAAATTTTTTTTAATGACATACCACATTTATCTTTATAGGATTGGACGTCCATGTTATGTAATCTCTAATAACATCATCGATCATTGTATTATATGAACCATTGAGGTGAATAAAAAATATAGTAGTCAACTCATGAGTGTCCTCAATCCCCACTATTATGTAATCTATTGGGAGGTCTTGTTGGATTATTTATCTCCGGGTATATTATACATTGTACCCATCACAACACAGCGGTGCATGGGTGTTTGCAGATACCAATCAGATAAAATTGCACCCTATATAATTTTAGTAATATAAAGTTCCCAAAAGTTGTTTGATTCACATTTAGAAGAAATTTTAAAGAAAAATTTTATTATCCTTGGAATGATATGAAATTGAGGGGGGAATGACTAGCCACATATCTAGTGGGAGCATTTTTTTCATGTGAGAATATTTTCTCCACCTCCTGTTCTCTTTAATATTTTCTCATACCTTGGTCTACCAAACCAGACCAAAAAATAATATATTTTAGTGATTCTATTCATCTCTGAAATCATCTCACCATATTATATGTTTCATAATGTGGTTTTATCTTCTCAAAATATGTTTTAGGAAAGACTCTAAAACCTAATCCTATAATGTTACCATATTCTTCTAGCCACTTCGAAGTTACTGAAAGTATCTTTTCTTCTGGTATGGTTGTTTCAGATTCTTATGTTTAAACAATATATATTAATATAAACATAAACAAATATTTTTATGTAATATTTTTATAAATCCTAACTAATTACAATTATATCATACTTTTACAAGTTTACCATACTTTTTTTTTGTTTTCATCAACTAATTTACCCTTCTTATTTACACAAGAATTCTTTAATAGCACATGATATGGGTACATTGGTTTCAATTCATGTTCTATATTTTTGTCACTCATTTTTTGTTTTATAAATTAATTTTTTTGAATCAAGTTAGATAAAATAAATAATTTAAAATAATATATTATTAACTACATTGCACCTTAAATGATTTCTCATTGTGTTGATTGTTGAAAGTATTCCATGTTTTCATCTTCATAATATGTTCATAACTAGTTAGTGGTTGTGGCATCACTTTTCCCTCAACATCTCTAAGATATAACTTTTTAATAAGATAATGGAAGCCTCTGTGGGATTTTCCAGTGGAAATTAAGACAAATTTATTATTAAAATATTCTAAAATAAATGAACTCTACAAGGAATGATGAAAATTCAATCAACATTTCATTATATTTTTTTTAGTAAAATAGATAAACATATCGTAACATTATTTTTATATATTTAAAAATGATTTTCTTCATTAAAGGTAAAATGTGGCACCATGAATCAATATAAATCATCAAATCCATCCTCATTGTGATTCCAAGACTACTGATGAACATTGACTTGTTTGGGTCAATAGGTTGGTTGCATTGATTCCAACCAACCTTAAATTTTTTACACTGACTTCATTCCTTGATAATTCTATTCACCACTATGAATCTTGTCCATTGTTTTTTTCATCAACATGCTATTGGTCTCTTGATAATTCTACATTCTCATCATCAATAACTTGTTATTACTTGGGATTGGTAACAACATCATCTGTAGAAGACATTATATGCATGAGTAGTAAATCATTTAATTTGTCTTGAATAATAATAATAAAATACACTTCAGGCATAAATGTCCTCATTCGGATGAATCTTTTGAGAAAAATATTATTTTATTGAATAAAGATATAATAATTCATTAATCTAGTAAAATTGACCTTCACTGCCTTTGTTTAATCCACCCTCAAATTCTTTATTTCCTTCCATCTCTTGAAGAAGGATTGGGATCCCTATTTAAAGCTAACCCTCCTCCCATCATTGTGGTTCAAAAATTCCTTAATGACATACCTCTGGTATAGTTATCATTTCATTTTTTCTTGATATGCATCCCTCATATTTTTTCGACATCTAACAATGTTTCATTAACTATTCTAACCAAAATTAATTTCATACCGGGTACTGGTGATCATTTTGGATGACTATAGCTTGGAGTAGTTCAACCTACCTCAAATTTATGGGGGATGAGTCTTAAGAAAAAAAATTCAATAATAACTATTTCGGAGATGAAATGTATCTAACACTACCATGATAACATAAACTCATTCCACTGAGTTGCACTGACTTTGACCTATGTTAATTGTCCTTTTCCCTCACCTGAGTCTCAAATATATGATCTCTATATCTACTACGGTTCAAATATAACCTAAGTCCAATTTTAAATATGGCTTGAGAGCTCTTCTCATTGTCGGAGGAACACCATCATTATTTAGATTGGTACCATTTTAAACTTATCATGGTTTCATGTGAAGAGAATCAAAAGTTATGTACGACATGTTATTTCTCAAAAAAATGTTCAACAAGAGTATTTTCAGTAGTTCACCCATTGTAGTAGTTTTCTCATCCAAGTATGTATAACTAATAATTTATAATAGGATTATAAGTGACTGCACTAAAATTAAAAGTAATTTTTGATGAAGTGTTGTCAAAATTAAACAAGTTAGTCGTATAAAAAATGAATTTTAGGGAACAAAAAAAATCATTCATGATGTTTTGATTAATTTTCAGGTGTCATTTTTTTCTCAGGAAGTAGTGAAGAAGGAGGATAAAAGGATAAAAGATTAGAATAATTAGTTTTGAGATGTGGTATATATTGTTGTGGAAGAACCTTTAATGGAGATTAATGAATATTATTTGAGCATGAGTTATGTCATCAAGGAACATTGGAACCACAATGATGGGGGGAAGGCTAGTTTGGAAGAGGGAGTACATCCAACATAATGATATAGAATGAAATAAAGCATCTTATAATGGATTAAATAAATGTAGTGAAGTTTATTTGTACTTGATTAATGAAGTATTATATCAATATTCAAGATAGTAACAATTTTCATGGAAGATTCATGAAAATTTGGACTTTTATGAATGAAGTGTATTTTATTTTATATCTATCTTACCAAAATGAATCTTTATTTACATGACCTTATTTGTGAAACCCATGGTCTTTTTTATGATAAGTTATTTGTGATTCTTATGAGTATTGTGTGTTGTATAATTCTTTAAATTATCATTCCTTAAGAATATTTTCCTAAAATAAAAATGATATACATGGATTTCTTTTGGATCAGGGTCATGGAAAATCATTAGTGAAAAAATACCAACTAAATTTAATTAACCACAATATGTGCATCTTGGTGAACATGTAGCTTATGTTTCCTTGGGTTAAAGGTTGAAGGGATTGATTATTTATTAGAAGGTATAGAGTATCAAATGATATCTAGTATAAAATTGTGTAGTTTTTGTCATCAATGGTAGGTTGGTTATTCATATAGGGTTATATTTTTAACTAGGATTTCTCCAATTGGTATTGTTTTTATGAATATAGGATGTTATATTCATGGGACTCTATTGTGTACTATTTTACATAGATGCACTTGTCGTGTGAGTTGGTTTTTTAAAACCATTTCTCATGGATCATGTTGAACTCTACTTATTTATTATCAATCCTTTGGATGTTAGTTGATGGTTCAAAGGTTTGAGTAGCATTTTCATACATCTTAGAACAAGTTATGAATAGCTTGAATATATTGTGATGTTACGGTTTTAAAAAAGATAAATGTATTGATAAGATAATGATTACACACACAAATAGAGAAAATAAATTTTCTTAAATCAGGTCACTTCATCAAAATTCAATTCATTATTGGATAGGAATATATTTTTGAAATAATTTGATAGAAAAATAAACTCATAAATAACATCTTCTATTGATGGCGCCTCATATAGAAACTCTTCTACTAGAATCTGATCTTCTTTGTTGTGTCATGACATGATTCCATTTATAAATGTAAAATTATGTAAATTCATTAAATATACTTTCTATTAGATTATAAAAAATCAAACTTTATTTTAACTAATTATAAATTTAAAGGACAAGGAATATTATTGGAAACCATTTGTTAATAATAGAAATAAATTGTATCTCCTTTAATGATATCCCTAACCCATTGAATATCATCTTCTTCAATAATTGTAATGTTTTAGTGAATATATTTTTCAAAAAATATACTAATATTTCGAACTTATAAATCAATTATAAACACGCCTCTTATTGACAATACATCACAACTTTTGATTTTTCATAAAAAACTAAAAAGTATGCTTATTTTGATTTCAATTAAAATCTAAATAGTTCGTTCCTTCTTAAATTATATCTATATAACATATTGATAATCTTAGACAATATAAACCAGAAAATTTAAACATTAGTTCAATGAATTAGATTAAACCATTCACATTAAAACAATATGTATTTTAACCAACTTTATAATATTCATATCAAATGACATTCCCTCTAAAATTAGTCCAATATACTGTCAATATTTTTTCATCTTCATGTGCATATCATACTATGGAAACAAGATTCAAATAATTACAACCCACACTATCTAAAAGGTAATAAGAAATAATATAATGGAAACATAAAACAAATCTGCATCAGTTGCAACAGCGGATGGATATGCAGTTAGCAGCGGCTTGGTATGAGGCTAGAATGAGTTTACCTAGTATGGTTAGAATTTTGTAGGTATAGTTAAGAGAGAGAGATAGGGAGGTATGATATGTAGGGTTTGTAATGGTTAATAACAGAACAAAATGAAAATATAGGAACCCAAAAAATCAACCAATAAGAGAGGAAAATGATAACCATGATACCTTGGAGTCTAGCCTAGATTCATCCAAGAGAAGGTATAGGAATATCACCGGCAACATGGGAGTTCCTTGAGTGCTTGAGAATCATGACTAAATGAGTCATAGTTAAGGTTATTTTAAATTGATTGGGAAAAATTTTATCAGTGCTTGCAAAAAAGCACTGATAAAGGTCTCTTTTATCAGCACAAAATTGATAAGTGATGATAAAAGGCATCTTCATTGTCTTTTTTTAGTCCTTATAATGATCGAGCTTTATCAGTGCTGAAAAAATGCTGATAAAGCTATATCTTTATCTATTATAAAAAAACATTAATAGAATTATTCTTTATCAATAAATCTTTTGTGCTGATAATGTATTTGTAATTATAATCATAAATAAAATTATTTGTAAAAATATTTATATAATTATATGTTTGTTTATTAGAATTTTAAAATTATTTAAATATATAATTATTTATTTATAATTACATTAATACTTTTAATATATATATATATTATTTCATTTATAATTATAAATATATAAATATATAAATATAATAAATATATATTTATAGATATATTTATAATTAATTAATTATAATTATAAATATAATTATATCATTATATACATTTACATAGTTATATATATATATATAATAAATATATAAAAATAAAAATATTCTATATATATTCATTATTTAAATATATTTATATAAATATATATATATAATAAATATTAAGGAATTAATTATTTAAATATAGTAATTATAATTTTATAATTATTAAAATGTATAATTATTTAACTATAAATATTTGATTAATACTTTAAAAAATAATATTTATATGTTTATATGTTTATATATTTATATATATAAACATCCCATAGGGTGTAGCTCCATGGTATCTCCCCCTATGACTCTCGGTTAGGTCTCGAGTTCAAGTCTCACCGAGTAAATTATTTAAATACATTTATTATAATTTTATAATTATTTAAATAGATATAATAATTTATTTATAATTATATAATTTTCTAAAAACATATTTATTTATTTATATTAATTATATATTTATTTATTTATTTATTTATAAATATAGTAAATATACATTTATAAACCTGTTTATATATAAATATCTATTTACAAATATATTTTTGACATTATAAGTGGATATATAATCTTAAATACATGCATTTTAATAATAAGTGAAACTGAATAATTCAAAATGAGTATGATTTAAAAATGAATCCATATTTAAACAACTAAAAATAGTAAATAAATATATAGTAATAAATAATAGAAAATGACTAATTTCTAAAATAAAATAAAAAATAAAAAAAAATGAATAAATAATACCTAACTGTAATAATATTAAAAATAAATAAACAAATTTGACTGATTAAAATCATAATATATCAAATGTATCATGTTATATTGAAATTATAAAATATAATAAAATTTTAATAAATCACATAAATATTAGGCATATGTGTTTATGTACAAGAGTTCATTAATTTCTTAAATATTTGTGTGTTTGTTGTATATAAAAATGCATTAATTACATATATGAATGTAAAATAAATTTACCACATGACATTTGATATATATTAAATTAAAATATCAAACAAAACAAAAAATAAATTATATTAATATGTTTTAAATTATTATATTTTATTCATTTTCTATATATCTATATTTAATATATATTATTTATTACTATTTATAGTTAATATTTTGTCTATTTTTTTCATTAATTATTTCATTTTGTTTGTGACATTTATCAACACAAAAAATAATGTGCTGATAAAGGGTTTCTTTATCAATAAAAATTTAAATGCTAATAATATTTCCCTTTTATTAGTTCTTAAAGAAAGCATTGATAAAGGTTACTGCCTATCATCAGTTTTTTAGCACAGACAAAGGCCACCTTTACGAGCACTTTTCCCTAGCACTGATAAATGCCACTACTGTTAAAGAACTCTTGTGTATTAGTGTGGGAATTATGATGGGATTTTTTTTTCAATTTGATATATATTATATTTATATTTTCTTTATGCTTCTATAATTATTTTATAACACATACCACTATGCTTTCTATTTTGTGTAAATACGATAACATCGTTTGTGGACCTGTGGACTATCGTCTCCTCAAAGCGTTGTGATACTTTAGCACTTTACATTGAATGTATTAAGGGTGGTTTTAGTGAACTTATATTATATATATATAGCATAATAATACTATTGTAATGATATTATATATATTCACATATTTCATTTAATATTTATCTTTCAAAATGATAATAAAATGGAAACAACATTCATGTGTATGTACGACCTACTGTCTCTATGAATGGTGTATTTCATTTCATATTTCTATATTTTATAGAATACTCTATAATAAATATATATTATAATTATATCATGTTAATAATTCTTAAAATACAGAAATCATGATCTATATAAGAGGATCAAGAATAAAAAATCAAAAATATATATATATAAAACAAAGTATATATTGTCTATAACGTAACAATTACATAAAGTTATTAATAACTAGGTAATATAAATTCATAAAAAATAACTTATAGTATTATATATAATTATATGGTACTATGGTATATTTATAATAAACTTATATTTATTACACAAGAGGTTTGAACATGTATGAAGAAAGTCAAGGCTTAAGGTAAGGGTTTTCTTTGTCTCACTTTTATATTCTATGAGATACATGACTTATTCACCACTCATTGTTTTTTGTGATTTATATACTTCCTATTAATGTATTATATGAATCCTATTCTTAAATATATGGGTATTTACATATCCATTTTATGATATTTATTTTACAGGGTTTATGGTTCAAATGTTCAGAATCGGTAATGTAATTTTGTCTCAATTTTCCTTCTTTGAGATACATGTCATGTTATGCACCAATATACTTTTACAATGTGTATGTTGTGCCATTGAACATGTTATATCATGAAACTAATTATTTTAATGATAATTTAAGTTTCATTTAATTATATTTTCATACATGAGAAGTATTATTCAATGTTACCAAGTGGTAAGAGTTTATGGAAAAAATCTCAACGTCTATCAAGATTGTTTATGATTATACTTACATTGAAGAAATATTATGATCCATGTCTTAATATAACTCTTGAATTTTCTTTCCAAATTCATATTAATGAATTATTCCTGTATTAGTAACACTTTCCCACACTTTGATACTTAAGTTAATTAAAATATATTTATTTATTTTTTGAAAATATGACTTTATTTCTAGTTTCAGACGGTAATCTAGGGTTTTTCAAAACCATGCTTTCTAATAAAATTTCAAAATTGATTTACTCTTATCCTATAATTTTAAAATATCATTTATACCCATGTTTTACCTTTTTACAAAAAAAATAAAATGAATCTTCTTGTCATTTTACAATCAAGGCACGTTTCTAAACTTTTAAGATGAAAAAGGAATGTTGGGAATTCATGGACATACCTGTCGTTATGACTGTCAGTTCCTTGAAGCTTCATTTTTAAGTTGACAAGGTTATTTTTTAAAGAACTTTTTTTCCTAATATTATATAAATTTAATGAATTTTAAGTGGTTTTCAAAGAAAAAAATCTTCAAAAAATATTTTATGATTAAAATGTCTTTAAATGATTTTTAAAGCCTCTGTTATATGTTTTCAAAAGGTTATTTTATAAGAAAATGATTTCAATGATTTCAATATTTTCTTATATGTTTTCAAATCCATTTGATAAAAACGGGTTTCTGAATGATTTCAAGCCTTATTTTTATTTTTTAAATGTTTATTTATGAAAAAGGTTTTCAAAATGATTTCAATATTTTGTTATAAGTTTTCAAATCCATTTTCTAAAAAAGAAATTTAAAATGGTTTCAATCATTATTTTTTGGTTTTAAAATTATTTTCAATAAAATAGGTTTGCAAATTGTTTTCAATATTATTTATAAGTTTTCAAAGTATATTCAAACAAAAAAAAATAAAAATGTTTTCAAGATTCATTATATTTTTTCAAAAGATTTTAAAAGTAAAATGTTTTCGAAATTATTTCAAGCTTATTTATAAGTTTCCAAGTTTATTTTTAAGGAAATTCATTTGGAAAATGTTATATGTTTTAGAAATTTATTTCTATAGAAATTGTGTGTTCCAAGTGATTTTTCAAAATTATTTACCTTTGAAGATAACATACTTGGTTTTAGTTTATGTTTTAATAGGGATACAATCCAAGGATACTATTCATATCATATATCTAAATGGTATATGTTTGGATGGCTGGATGTTTATGAAACCAATTTCTCTTCAATGGGTTTTACCATTATAAATTCTTATGAAATCTACTTCTTTTTGTGGGTTATTATTTGATGAAATGATTATGAAACATGTCTATTTTCCACAGGTAATTATATGATTTCTTGTTTATGAAACTCATTTCATTTCATGCGCTATGATATGATTGTTTATGATTTTTTGAAAAATTTTTGTATGAATTCATTATGAGATAGGCGGGACCTATATCTCCCTCCATTTCATTGGTTAAATATTTTTATATTATTATATAATGATGGGAATCAATTCAATAGGCTTATTACACTATGGAATATTGGGAAACGCAATCCATTATGGAGAGATGGGGAAACCCAATCCACTATGGGAAGATTGGGAAACCCATTCCACTATGGGTATATGGGGAAACCTGATCCTCCATAGGAATATGGGGAAACCAAATCCACTATAGAAAGATAGGGAATCCAAATCCTCTCGATGGAAATGACTATGACTTTGTATGGTGGTGTGTGCCACTCAGTAAGTGTAGTCCCATTATGTGCCCCGATAAGTTCTATCCATGCATCTTGACTTATAGGGAATGATATTACTTATTTATTTGTGTGCCAACATTCTATGTCTTATTCCTATGTTATGATTTCCTAGATTATTCTCTTGTTTCCATTAAGATTCATGTCTTATGAACTGCTAATATTTATTCCATGATTCATGTTTATGATATTTGAAATTCAGGGTATGATCTTCAAATTTTTTTATCACGTTATCATACCCTTATACTCATGTTTATGCTTATATATCTCCCTTATTTACTCTTAATGATCATCTAATCTCACCCATTTTAATGATTACTTCCCAATTTTATGAAGATATATTTCATGTATGATATGTAGAAGAGTTATTCTAGTCATTGAGAACCTAGTGGGAGATAATGTAGCTCAAAAATGTACCAGCGTTAATGTTTCCATATTTCCAAAGGGACTAAACTAATACGGTCTTTGGACGTCTATACTGTAATGTATTAAGTATTCGGAAGAAAATATGAAATTTATATATACATTAATTCAGGTTTGTTATAGTAGGATTTAGAGTGAAGGTTCAATCAACCTTTGGAAACTATAATGGGAAACCTTCAGTGAGATCCCTAGGAATATTTCTAAGGATACATCTAGGGATATCTGTAAGGATAAATTTAAGGATATGAAAAAGTATAAGAAAATGTCATGGAATCTTGATAAAGTGTGGAGAGATTTTATTCCTAGAAATACATCCCTTCATGGATTCCAAAAGTGGGAATGGTTCTATAATAGATTTAGCTATGAGTAACAACTCTGATAATGTGTGTTGGACTTGAGTCAAGCATAACCTTGTACATGACAACATTCCTTACTACGCACCTGGTTTGGCATTCCTAGGGGATATGCTTTGAAAATTCACAAACTCGTTATGAACCATCAAGAACTATTTTAACAAATGATGATTATGAATAACCTAGGATAAACCTAAGGTTTCACAAATTAAAGAAGTAGGGTCCATGATTTAAAAATCCTATAATTAATTCCGTTATGATTATGTGGTTTTCTGCTATGTTAAATGTTTCTCACACTATGGTTTTTGTTCTTATCGAATATAATGAACTAAAAGAAACATGGTTGAATTTTAATGTTTTATATGAATAATATTTGTGAATTATAAAATTGAAATCCTAAGTAAAAATATCATGAATATTATTAATAATGCGGTACGAGTATTTGTAATATCACTGAAGATAAAGAGACCAAAAAACGTCATGTGAATGTTATGGGATGTTCTTCTAGTATTATTTATATTAATTATAAAAAGAATTTTTAGATTGAGGATGAGGAACCTTAATACATGATTCGTATTTCATACTCTATGAAAGAGGTATTGAAGAATAAGATGAAGAATCCAGAGTAATTGTTTAGGAAAATGTTGGATGAATGAAGTTTATATGGTTTGGAATTCAAAGATTATGTTACATGAGTCATGAAATATATAAGTATTTTCAGTGTTATTTTTTCATCAAGGTTTGAAAAGGATATGTTTAATGGTGATGAATTCTTAGAAAATTTATATTCTGATTAAGGGAATGTATCCCTTAATGTGTTCAAGAAGTTGTGAAAAATGTGTTTATCCTGGACAAAGAGATGATTGATTTGGATAAAGTAAATTGGATATTATCAATGAAAATTTAACCAATTTAGGATAGTTAAAAATATAATCTATGTTATCATGGATAAATTTTAAAACTTTTTGGATTTAAGGAATATATCTTATAGTCTTTGGAATAAGGAATCATTCATGTATTCAAAAAGTATATATGGTAATCGAGATTATTACCATATTTTAAGAGAATACAGGATAAAGGTATTCACATGTTTGTAATGTAACAACCAAGATATACCTTATGATATATGGGGGTTAAATGTTAATCTGATTTAGTGAACATCTTTCTTATGTTTTTGTTTATCAACATTCAGAAAAGTTACAAGGTTAACCATTTATGGAATAGTTTAAGATAAACTTTGAATGATGTTTTAAATATTAACGTATGACTTCACCATATAAATATTTATCTATATTGGGTAACCAGTGTTAAATATTATCTAGAGATATAAGGAATGAAAATTATGGACCTTTTTATCTGCTGGTTTTTCAGATACAACAAATTCACCTTGATTTTTTGCCATAAGATATGAAGTGAAAAATGATCAAGTCACAATAAAAGGATGAGATTGTTCTTTTGAAATGTAATTAAATCAAGTATGTATTTATTATCATAAAAAATATTCAACTCTAGGGAAAGGATCTTGAAACCAAAAAATTATCTTAGTGCCTTCTTTTTTTATAAATCAAATGGTCCCATAGATCATTGTAGGTTTACGACATTGTGATTATTAATTTTCTACAAACCATATTCTCTATCACTCTCATCTAGAACTTAATAGTTATATTTCTCTTCTATGTCCATGTTTTAAATTTACACCTACTTTATCCTACATGGAAACCCATCTATGACTTACTTTGGGTAACCTTTATGGTTCCAACTGTCCATTTTTAAAGGAAATTTTAGTATTCTTTTTTATGATGTGGATTTCTATTCAAGGAACATAAATTTACTAAACCATTCATATCCCAGATGAATTTTGTGGGTGATATTAAATTTAAGAGGATTATAATGTAACACTCTAAGTTTTTGTGACATATTTTTATAATTAATTTTATCTTTTAGACATTTTTTATTTCATGCAATACTAAATTTATCATGCATTATACAAAAGCACCAAGTTATTCTTGCTTTGTACGCAGCACCAAGCTAAGATTTCACTGTATAAAACACTTATATTTTATTTAGGTACACGCAAAACTATAATTGTCTTGTGTTACACACAATATATAGTCTCTTCGAAAGCTGGTGTTACATGAAAGGTAAAAATTTATTGAACTAAAATTTTTATTGACCTAAAATATACTACCAATATTATTGTTAAAATATTATTATATTTATTTGAATGAGATAGTTATAACCTAACCATTGAACATAGAAATATAAATATTGATAACTAATTTTAAATTTTATTTATAATGGTTTCATAGAAATGAAACATATTGATAATGAAATATATAATTTTTTTTCAAGTCTTTATATGTTCAAAATACTATATTTTTAAAAGAATCTCTTTTTTGTACATTTTTTAACAATAATAACATTAATTATAGAAACTAATAGAAACATAATATGTTCAAATAAAATTAATTTTTTAATTTATAATTTCAAAATTATATTTGTGTTCCTTTTTGGTATTTTTCTAAGGAACATCATTTTTGAATTAATAGTGAAACTAATGAATTTTAATTCGAAACTACATTTTCATGTAATTTATTTATGTGGTTAAATATTATTTTTGATTAATTTTAAAGTTATAATATATCAATTATACATATATTAAAATAAATTAGGTTATTTTAAACCTTTATAAATATAATTTACTTATAAAATCTTAATGATCTTTTGACCATTCTCACATGAAAAACATGCTTTCCTTCCACAATGTGGGATTAGAATTAAAATTAATTTCACCACTTCTGTGAATTGAATTTAAAAAAAAACAAAACCAGTTTTAATTATTATAATATTTATATTCTAATAGGATCAATTTAATTTTTTGACCAAAAAACATTAGTGAATACGATTAAAATTTATTATAGTGACTAAGGTAAAATTAATCATAACAAGGGACTAAACCATAAACTTAAGGTCCAAAATGACCTAGGAACTTGTAAAAAACCCATTTTATGGAAATATTTTGGACATAAAAATTCTATTTTTGTGTTATTTTGGTTTTTCTATTACTTGTTTTAGGTATAAGGATGGGTACACATAACTTGTTTTCAAAAAAGCTAAGTGTGTCCCCTCCCTCCCTTATAAAAGTCCATGAACTCTCCACCTTCCTCACAACTCTCAAGACACTTTGGATAAAATAATATATTCCAAAATAGATCCTAAAACTCCCATCCCTCAACCTATAATCCTCACCTTGGAATTAAATCCATTCAAGTAATCACTTTGGTGCAAGCCAAAAGGATTTGCCCAAAGAATAAGTAACATCCTTCCTCAAGCTCTTTTGTTTTATTTTCATTATCCACCCTCTAAAATATTATTATTATATGATTTAATAATAACATATGTATCCTAAAAATAGTGATATGTTATTATATTAATATTTAATTCTACACTTACACACTCTTCTATCAAAAGGGTAACAATCATACCATTCTTTTGTACAGTGAACTACCGCATCATGAAACGATGTCCTTAGTTTTCCTTTAACCCATTTCATTGTGTAGAATTATGATATAAATACTATTTCTATATGATATATATGATATTTATAATCTATTTATGATTATTTAATTATTTAATAAAACATAACTTTATGCTTTCAATTTTGTGTAAATAAAATAACATCGTTTGTGGACGTGTGGACTACTACCTCCTTAATGTGTTGTGATATGTTAAAAAATTACATGGAATGTATTAAGGGTTGTTTCAGTGAAATTATATGTTATATATGACATAATAACTCCTCTATAATGAAATTATATGTATATACACACATATTTTATTTACTATCTCTTTTTAAAATGATAATAAAATGGATACAACATTCACGCATACGTATGGTCTACCATATCCATGAACGGTGTGTTCCATTTCATATTTATATATTCTATAGATTGATTTATATTGAATATATATTAAAATTAAATCATGTTATACATGCACATGAGCCTCAACCCAGTTGGTGTGGTATCCTTAAGTGCATCCACAAGACCCAGGTTCAAAACTAGGTAGAGGCATATTTCCGAGGGCACTGTAGCAGTACTATAGTAGGAACTGTAGCAGAAGTGTACACTATACGAGTACTGTAATAGGCCCTATAGAAGGTACTGTTTGGTACTGTATCATCTTGAACTATTCACCTTGGGCCACTGGTTTGGGCTTGGAGTCCTTATGGCTTTCGAGCCACCCAGGCCCTCGGGTTAGTAGGGCTTTCATTCTACCTTTAAGGCCTTTTGGCCACCTCAAGGCCTTTGGTCCACATGTAGTTTCTCCAGACATACTCAAAAAAAAGGAGCAGCCCTAGAATAGGATTCAGAGCAGGTGCACTCACCAGAGTAGAGCCAAATTGATTTTTCAGAATAAGAGGGTATGGCTATGACATCGGGACCAGCCTGTGCTTGCACAGGAAGCCTAGCCAGAAGGCCATGTAAAGGTGGAGAGCTACTATCATGATGTAGATTTCGGGGAGGGGTAGTTCCTAGTAGATATTCTGGTTGAATTCCCTAAGACCTTTGGGTCATGTAATCTCCTAAGTCTACGGGCCATGTAATCTCTGAGCCTACGGGCCTTGTAAGGGTTCCCCCTCATCCCTTGAAAGGAGGGTTATCAAAAATCAATAAAAATGAAGGCCTTTGGGCCATTTGGGTGGGGGTAAATCATGTTATAAATTCTTTAAATAATTAAAATTTTATATGATTAATAGGATCGTGAATAACTAGTCAAACAAAGATACAAAAAACAAAGCATATATTACCCAAAACGTACCATTATCATGGATTTGTTAATAAATGGGTTATATAATGTCATAAAAATAATATATGTTATTAGATAAATTATATGGTTGTATGGTAGATTTATAATAAACTTACATTTATTATACATGATTTTTAACATCTAGAAAGGAAGTTAAGACTTAACATAATGGTTTTCTTCATCTAACATCTATATTTTGTGAGATACATGCTTTATTCACCACTCCCTCCTCTTGTGTAGTGTATATATTTACCATGAGTTTATTATATTATTAATATACTTAAATATATGGGTATTTATATATACCATTTATGATCATTTGTTCATGGTTTTTATCTTTCAAAATTTTCCAAATCGATAAAGAAAGTTTTTCTATATTTTCATTCTTTGAGACACATGAAATGTTAGGCACCTATATTTTTTAGAAGGTGTATATAATTAAATTTTACATGTTATATCCTAAACCTCCATATATATATATGATATTTTAACCTTAATTTAATTTTATCTTCTTACATGGGGAGTAAAATTCTAATTTACTAAGTGGTAAGAGTTTATAGAAACAATCTCATCATTTATCAATATTATTTATGATTATGCTTCCATTTAATAAATATTATTTTCCATTTCATAAGAGCACTCATGAATTTTATTCCCATATTTGTATCAATTATTTCTTTATGTATTAATACCATTTTCCCACTATTTGGTACTTACAATAATTAAAAAATATATTTTTATGAAAATCCATGATTATTTCTCCTTTTAGTCAGAAATTTGTGTCCTTTCAAAACCATGATTTCTAAAAATGTTTTCAAAAATGTTTTACTATTTTCCTATGATATTCAAAGAAAATTTGTACCCATTTTTTACCTTTTAAAAATATGGTTTTAAAATTAATACTCTTTTAATTTTTTGATCGAGGCACTGTTTTATACATTTAAGGTGAAAAAGAAATGTTCATTATGTACGAACTTATCCATCGTCATGACTGTCTGTTCCTCAGTGCTTTCTTTACAATTTTAAAAGGTTATTTTTTAAAGAAAAGGTTTTCTTAATATTCAATAAATTTATTTAATTTAAAAATAAATTCAAAGAAAAAGTTTTTCAAGAAATGTTTTATTTTTAAAAAGGGTTTTAGATTATTCTAAAATCTTCTCTTATATTTCTGAAATAAAATATTTTATAAGAAAATAATTTCATTTATTTCAAGTATTCTTTATATTTTTTCAAATACATTTTCTAAAAAAATTCCAATGATTTCAAGCCATCATTCTTGGTTTTTATATTATTTCAAATATAAACATTTTAAAAATTATTTCAAGATTTATCTATATGTTTTCAATTAAATTTTATAAAAAGGGTTTTCAAATGATTTCAAGCCTTCATTTTAGGTTTTCAAATTATATTCAAATAAAAAAAATTTCAAAAAAATCATGATTCATTATTGTTTTCCAAATTATTTTCAAATAAAAATGTTTCAAAAGTATTTTAAATTTAATTTATATGTTTTTCAAATTATTTTTGAAGAAAATTTTTTTCAAAATGTTTCTAAGATTCTTAATAAGTTTTCAAGGTTATTTTCAAGGAAAAATATTTTGAGCATGTTATATGTTTTAAAAAGTTATTTTCAAAGAAAATTTATCTTCTAAGGGATCTTTTTGAATCCTTCACCATATATGGTGAAATTCTTTGTTATAGTTTATAAATTAATAGGGATATGATCCAAGTATACCATTCATATCATTTCTATTAATGTTCTATGTTTTGATGGATTAATGTTTAAAAAATGTGTTTCTCTGTAAAGGTTTTTACCACGATAAATGCTTATGAAAACCACTACATTTCATGGTTCATGCTTTGATGAAATGATTATAAAACCAGTATCTTTTCCCTATATAATAATATGATTACTTTTTTACGTCACCCATTTCATTTCATGGTTTATAATATGATTGTTTACAATTAGATAGCACATGTATGTATGATTTCATTAAGAGAGGGTGGGACCTATATATCCCTCTAATGAATTGGGTGAATATTTATATCACATGAGATAAAGATGGGATTCAAGTCAAAGATATTATTCCTATTTTGAATATGGGTAATCCTAATCCAATATGGGAATATGGGGAAACCTAATCCACAATTAAAAGATGTGGAAACCCAATCCACTATAAGAAGATGGGGAAACTTAATCCACTATGGGAAGATGGGGAAACCCAATACATTACAAGAAAAGGTCTGTGACTAGGGATGGTGGTGTGTATTTCCCCATAGGTGTAGTCCCCATGAAGTTCCCTAATATGTTCTATCCATGTGTCTTGACTTATTGGGAAATATATTACATGTTTATGTGTATTCAACAATTCAATGTCTTATTCCTATGTTATTCTTTCATGGATTACTCTCTTTTTCACTAATGATTCATGTCTTATGAACTGCTAATATTTATTACATGATTCTTGTTTATGATATTTGATGTGTAGGGTATGATCTTATAATTTTTTCATCATATTCTCATTCCCTTCTACTCATTTTTATGCTTATATATCTCTCTTGTTAACCCTTACTAAGCATCTGAGCTCACCCGTTTTATTTTTTCATTCCCCAAGTTATGAAGATATATTTCATGTATGATATTTATAATAGGTGTGATAGTATTGGAGAACCTTGATGGATCTATTTTAGTTCACTTATGTACCATCGGTTACATTTCCATGTTTCTAAAGGAACTAAACTAATACGATCTTTGGGCATTTATTGTGAAATTTATTAATTATTCCTCTGAAATGATGAAATTTTTATTTAAGTTAAGTAATGGTTTTTATAAATCACATAAAAAATGATCCCATCAATGGGAAATCATATTATGAATAAAAAACATAGTCAACAGTGCAACATTTTCTTAAAATTAGGCATTCATCCATTACATAAAAACTAGCTCTCATAACCCCAATAAAATGCAGAAAATCCTCATAAATGAATAAGATCTCCCAATCCAAAACATTTGTCTTCAATAAAAAAAATTTCCCCATTCAATATTGAATTAAATGATTTATTAATATAGATTCCAACTGTGGGAAATAAATGTATAAATAAATAACCATGTGTGGAAAATAAAGAAATAATACAATATAAAGAAAACCCAACAATAAAATACCACTTTTTAATCCAATAAATAGTAAAAAAATAATTAAATGGCATGTTCTAATGTAACTAAATTTTATACTAGAAATCGTAAAAATAAAATACAAGAATAATAAAATGACCCTGGTCCCAAACCACATGTTGTTCTCGTCTCCAAACTCTAGACCAACCTTCAAGAAACAATCAATAAGAGGGTCATTTTCTCTTTTGAAATTTTTCAACTCTATGATATTCTTGGGTACCAAATGGTGGGTCACATAGGGTGTGAGTATAATTCAGTAGGTCAAAAATATTGTTTCTAAACAAACTAGTTTGATAATATGTGAATGCAATAATAAATTTAACTAGTTTATTAGATTAATTAAACAATTAAATTAAAACCACATTAACATGCTTTGGATCAATGGTGGAATATCTTTGAGAATGTCTCTCAACCATGAAAACCATAACCATATACCCATATTAATACATAACCTTCCTTTGAAACATGCTGGAATGTCTCTAACCACGTATCACAACCATGCTAAACACAATCATATAATCACGGTATAAAGAAATGATGGTCCAAGCCCACTATATAATAATCTCAGTATGTATTTATGAAATGCCTAGTATATAAGCATTAATGCATGTTCAATGGTTAGAACCTGATATATTAGAACTACAGCATGTTTCAGGTCCTAGCCCACTATATAATCATTAGAACATGTGTGAGGGCCTAGCCCAGTATATAATCATTACATCATGTTCTAGGGTTAGAACTAGATATATAATCGCTACAAAATGTGTTAGGGCCTAGCCCTCAATATAGTCATTGCACCATGTGTCAGGGCATAGACTAGTATATAATAATTACAGCATGTGTCTAGGTTAGAACCCAATATATAAGAATTAAATAAAGTGTCACAAGTGTATAACATAATGACAAGAATATCAAAATATGACCACATAAGACCAAATTGTTAATTATTCTAATTACTCTTTTTCTATCAATTTAAAATTTATTTAATTAATCAATTAATCCATTTTCCAAGGTTAATTTATGACAAGAAATTACATAAATCACATGTCATTCGAAAATAATATGAAATACATTAAATAATTCATTCATAAGAAAATGTTTTCTCAATCAAATAGTATCAAAAAACCTGGTCCATAACCAATTAATCCAAAGGGTCTCTACGGAATAATCTCACTTATCATTTAAATTATTCAAGAACTTGTTATGTTGGTGAATTCAAAATATTTCACATACTTCAAAATTATCAAACCAAAGGGTTAAGGTTTAGACCAACTACCTTTAAAAGTCTGATAAAAAAATTCGTCCTATGGAAAATGACCATGAGGTAGAAGGTTTAGAATATCGCAAGGAGGATCCTAGATCAAAACTGATCAAGATCAAAACCAAAATGCACATGAAAATGTTTTTACAGCATAATGACAGGAGATCTAAAGGATATAAGGGAAAAAAGAACCAAAACCACTTTTAAGATATTAGATGCACAAATAAGATGTATGGAATCAAGGGAGGTGCTTCAAAATGACCAATAAGTTACAATAGGATCGAGAGGAGGAAACTTTACATGAGTTTAAATAAACATTCAACTGCATGACATACTTTAAAACTTTATTTTGGAGAATTAAATGAAATGTAATATAGTTACATGTCATGTAATTATTTTAATTGGAGTACATTGAAAACACAATGCCTTAGATGAATACTAAATTTTCCCAAACATTAGACAATGTTTAATTCATTTACATGGAATGTAAATGTTTTTCATATGGTTTTCATCTCAATTTCCTTATAAAAAATCCAAACCCATTTATGGATTCTCAACTTTATAATAATCCCTTGGTAACACTTAACCCATTTATACCTACATTCCATTAACTCAAATAAACATTCATATCTGGAAATTAAGTCATTTCCCCCCAACAAATAGTCTACATATCCGAACATGACTCAGCCACCATGGCTTAGAGGAAAAACTCAAAGAGAGATGTATCGTGATAAAGATGGGATCTTATAACCTCCCTACTATATAACAGATCATCCTCGAGAAACTCCAACCATCACTATGTGGTCTCAAAGAACAAGTCTTGTCACTATGCTCGTATATCAAAATCCATCCCCTTGGTATCCTATAGAATTAACCCATGTTTCCACTACACTTCAACAAATTATATTGTCATACCATAGATATTTCTCTCACTAAGATCCATGACATGTATTGGATTCTCTTAAAAGGACTCATAAGAACACTACTCAATGTCTGCTATGTCTATCACATGGGAAGGTTCTTGATGATATCTATAATGATATGATATGTGGAACACATCATTCATGGAACGATTGTGCAGTGATAGGGGGAAATGGTACGTCAATGGAATCACCCTTCCCACTATATCCAAAAACATTAAAAACATATGTTCTAACTTTCCTTGCTTCATGATATAGAATTTACCCAATCTAGGTGCCCCCTGAATGAAAACATGATGACTAGCCTCGAACACCGAAGTTTATCTCTGATTTTCAGGGTAGGATTTATTCCTACCTTGAGCAGTCAACAATAACTGTTTGATCAACTATACTTGATCATACTTCTCTTGTATGAGATTAGAACCAAAAAGAGCTGAATTTCCTGCCTCCAACGAACAAAGACTGAAATCACAAGGCCTTCCATAATAATCCTCAAAATGTTCAATTGGGATAGATTCATAGAAGCTATTATTATATTAAAACTTCTTGAGTTACATTTGATTCTCCCACAAACCACCAAAATCTAAAACATAGGCTTGTAACATATCCTCTGAAACCATAATAGTCTACTCAGATTAACCATCGTTTTTTGGATGATAGGTTGTTCTCAAAAGAACCTATGATTCAAAAACCTTCAGAAGACCCTACTAAAACCATGACTTGAAATGAGGATCTCTCTTAGAAATGATACTCCTCAGAACACCATGAAATTAAACCACATCACACATGTAAAGATGACCCAAAAAATTAATCGTGAAGTTCTCCCTGGTCAAAAAATGTGTGATACCTTCATTAATTGATCCATAGTCACTAATACTGCCTCATTATTACAGGTTTTATTGGTTAATATTTTCATAAAATAAATTGTGAAATCATACCATTTCCACTAAGGAATGGGAAAAAAGTAAAAAATCATAGCTAGAATCTGATGATCGTCTTTAACCTACTGATAAGTGAAACATATCATCACAAATCCTGATACCTCCTACTTCATTCTGTACCACAAGTAATTTCCATAGAGATCACAATACATCTTTTTCAAACTAGGATGTGCCACCCATTTGGAAGTATGAAACTCCCTCATTATCTCCTCACGCAAGCCTGTAGGTACCTATACTCGTCCATGGAAAAGAATAAAAGCATCACACCTATGATACCATACTAATGGTATCTTTCCACCACATAATAGGTCTCTTAGAATTAATTACTCTAGATAAAATAACTTTTTGGTCTTGATATGGTCTATAAGAATAGTTATAATAGATGTTGGAGTTAGATTTATTCATCCCTGAGACTAATAAACATCTAGATGCATATCTGTGAAGTGGTTCATCACCCACCACACATCAGAAGACTCTCGCACTTCCTCTTTCAGTGTCATCCAGCTCAATGAATTGGAACGACATTTCTCCTCCCTAGTTTATAAGCTAACTTGAAGTAAAAATACTATAGATACTCAATCCACCTCCTCTAAAAAAATTAGGTCCTGCTATGAAAATATGTTCCAGAGGCTATGTATACCAAAAACCTATCACCCATGAGAAAATACCTCTAAAATATCATGTCATGTACCACTGAAGGTGACTCAAAATCATGAGTTGGATAATTCCTTTCATGTGGTCTCAATTTTCTGGAAGCATAAGAAACCACTTGATCCTCCTTCATCAGAACTACTCTGAGTCCATATCTGGATGCATAATAGTTCAATTTATATGCTTTACCTATAAAATAACATTGGGGTTTGGTGTTGAGGTAAACCTACATTTTAGCTCCTAAAAAGTTCTGTCGCAAGCATCATACCCTAAAAACATTACTCCCTTTTTGTTCATCCATTCCATTGGTGTTTCCATGTGAATGAATTCCTAGATAAAGCAATGATAATAACCATATAAACATTGAAAGCTATGAATATCAAATAAGTTCATGGGATTCTCCCAAAATACCATAGTTGTGACTTTCTCTAGGTCCACTGGCACTCCTTCCTCTGAGATGACATGGACTAAGAATTTTACATTATTCATCTATAAACTACATTTATTAAGCTTCGTATAAAGTTGATTCTCTCTCAATGTACTTAGGATGAGGTCTAGATGTTAGGAATGATCATCTGCTGACTGGGAGTACACTATGATTTCATCAACAAAAATACCAAAAAGTGGTCCATAAAAGGATAGAATACTATATTCCTCAAGGCCATGAATATTTTCAATGCATTAGTCAACCCAAACAGAATCACCTCAAATTCATCCAAGGTATAAATGCTTCTAAATGAAATCTAAAGTATGTCTATTTTTCTCACTCACAACTGATGGTATCCTAATCTCAAATCAATCTTGGAAAATTACTTAGTACCTCTCAGATGATTGAAGAGATCATTAATGCATGGAAGGGGATACTGGTTCTTGACCATTTTCTGGTTCAACCGATAATATACACATAAGCACAATGATCCATCAGCCTTCATGGTGAAGATAACCGGAGAACCACAAGGAGATTTACTAAGCCGCATGAAGGCTTCAGTTACCAAATATGACAACTCGTCTTTCTACAAGGCATGATAGAAAATTCCGGTACCCCCAGTACCAACTTGATCATAAACATGACCTCTCATTTGGGAGGTAAACAATATAACTCATCAAGAAAGATATCCAAAAAGTGGTATACCAGTAGAGGAAAATAATCTTTCTTTATTTCACCATATTTTATAGAAGGATCAACTATTTGATTCATGATACAATCCAATCTGCACTAAATTTTCCTTTCATGACCTGCTTGAGTATCCCACTCACCCTGGTGAGAATAACTGCCTACATATGAAGATAGAAAGGTAACTCTCCTATGGTAATAGTTGATATGAGCATGGTATAGAACTAGAAAATCCATACCCAGAATCAAATCAAAGTATTTAATTTTTAACATGTATGGTTCCCAATAGAAATGGTAACCACTAATCTATAGATAAAACGCCTTCCAATATTTGTATTCTCTGACCACACACCTAGCTATGTATCAATGGTGAAAGCACTATCCATTTTTTCCACAACCAGGAACAGCTCATTTGAAAAATGAGTAGATAAAAAAGGAATATGATGGTCCTATATCAAAAAATTCATGATAGTTATAAGATACAAGAATCTTACCTTTTATTTTAGAAGGTTCGGCATCCACAATAGTCAAAGTAGTCTACATAACACGTAGCTAACCTGCCCTTCTTCCTTGGGCTACAGTCTGACAACCTTGTGTTATTTACCTTACTTGACATGACCTCTCTATTACTGGGGGTACCACATCCCCTACCTCGACCTAGACATCCATTAGAACTCTAGCTACCGGCCTACTAAGGGGTTCCTAATCCCCTTCCCAACTTAGGTGCCAATCCTGATCCCTTACAACTAGCATTTTATAGAATTTTCTCACAGAACCTTTAAAGATGGACTATACTACCACAAATACGACAATCAACTACAAGGTAATGACATTTTGGGTGAGTTTGGAGAAAATTTTCACACTAATAGAACTAAAAAAGAACATGGTCCTGATATGGCTTTCCATTGCCCTAAATTATATTCCCACTACTTCCTTCGTAGAAACTATCATAGAAGTTCTTCTTCCTACCCAGAGAAGATATCCTAGTTTTCCCTGCATAAAAATTATAGTTTCTCCTCGAGGCCCCTCTCAGATTCCCTTTAGTGATGAGTTATTTATTAATGATGTCATCCAAACTACTAAAGTAAAAAATTTCCACCTGCAACCTAGTCTCATAGTGAATCCCATCATTAGAACATGTCACCCTGGAGATCTCATCCTCTTCTAGATATGGAGTAAAATGATGTAGGTTAGTGAAAAGCCCAGTATAGTCTAGCAATGACATTCCCTCTTACGTTAGATTTATGAACTCATGAACCTTCTCATCCCTCAATGTCTTATGATAAAAGTGTATTAGGATCTTCATCGCAATTTCCTTCCATGTTAACTCCTCCCACCACCCATCTTGCCTCATAATTTTCCACCAGATCATGGTTGTTCCATGAAGAATATATGCATCAAGCTTCACCCTCCTACCTACGAGTTTCTTAAAATACATAAAGAAAATATAGATTAACTCTGCCTAGAGTTTAGATTCCTAGGTTCCTCGCTACCTAGTGAATGTCGGTGATTACTACAGTTAAAAATCTATCATAAACTCAAACATTGATCTTATGGTAAGAATAGTCTCTCGTTTCAAGGTTTTCATGACCCTCAAGAAGTTATCCTAAAGGTGAATATTCAACTGATTCTCATGAACTATTAAAATAACTAGTTCATCTATGTTAGTAGAGTGTTTGATTCCAATATCTTCATGCTCAATACATAGATGATGATGTTTCATTTTCTCTAGAAGACAAATACCCACCTTAGAGTACTAGGAAAAACAAGGTCAACCTCAACATTTTACAACAACTGAGAACCAAAAAATTATGGACTCTCTAAAAATGTATTAACATATATTTTAGCATGAAATATCAATTCCTTTATTTATTTCATTTTCTATACATAACAGGTATCTTATATCACAATTAAAACTGGAAAGTATGTATCACATGAAAATAAATATTTCCCCAACATGAACAATGCATGTCAATATATATCTATATGTTCCTATAATAATGCATTCATAGACATCTCATTTTATTCTAGGATATGAATACAAATTTCAAGAAACAATAACATCACACAATATGTTAATCACTCTGGGTGAAATAACAAAAATTGTAACATTTGAACAACAAAAAAAACAATCCACACATTGGAACTCATATTTTCCCATGTATATGGGTTTGATACTCCCATACACAAGATCATTCCACATCCTGAAACGTTTGAGTATCCTTTATACCTTTCCCAATGATTAAATGAGTAGAACAAAACTAGATGTGATATGTTACCACTTTGTAACTTCCCCTGATCCAGTACTCTCTCACGTGGCTAGAAATGGTTTGTTACATGAATTCAAGACCCCCCCCCCCTTATACTCTAGAGGCTTCCGAATAAAAATGGGGTGTGTAAAATCTTGTGGGGACACTATTCCACCCTGATTTAGTGTTTACATCACAATGAAAGATAAATAAATAAATAAATATTAGAGTTTAGAAAATAATGAAACAATACAACATAGAGTAAAATGAACAATAAAATACAACTAAATAATCCAATATTTAATAAACGAATAATGAAATTTTGTATTTTATTGTAACTAAATTTCATTAGAGATGTAATAAAAATAAAAGGCAAGTAGATTAAAGGACCCTAGTCTCAAAACCCATGTAAATCCCTCTCCAAACTTCATTCCATTCGGCCAACAACAATCAACATAAAGGTCATTTTCCCTTGTCCAATCATGCATACATATATTGAAATTTTGGTCCAAGCATAACCATATACTTATAGAAATACATAACCTACCTCGATGCTAGGGTAGAATGTCTCTTATCATGTCTCACAACCTTAAAAACCTCAACCATATACCCATGGTACAATTAAATGTTTGGCCAAGCCTAATATACAATCATATCATTATGTCTTAGGGAATAACCTGGTATATAATAATTACAACAAGTTCCAGGGTCAGAACCTGATATAAAAAAAATTAGATCATGTGTCCAGGCCTATCCTGGTATATAATGATTGTAGCATGTTTCATGGTAGAGCCTAATATATAAGGATTTCAACATGTTCCAGGGTGAGAGCATGATATATAAGCATTACATCTTGTATTATGGCTTATCTCGGTATATAATAATTATAGTACGTATCGAGGAATAACCCATTATATAAGCATTACAACATGTTTTAGGGTTAGAATCCATTATATAAGCCTTAAATCATGTGTCACAAGTGCATATCACAACAGCATGTATATCACAATATGTCCCCATAAGACTAAATGGGAAATTATTATAATTATCATTTTCCTTTCAATTTTCCGTTTATTTAATTAATCAATTAATTCATTTTCAATGTTGAATCTATAAAAATAAATCGCTTAAATCACATGTCATTCCAAAATCATATATAATCTATTAAAAAATTAATTCATAAGAAAAGTTTCACTCACATGAATAGTAGACATAATCCAAGTCTATAACCAATTAGATCCAAAGGGACTCCTATGAATAATCTCATTTATCCTGTAATTTATTCTGACTCGTGTTTTGTTGATAAAATTGCAATATTTCAAATGTTAGAAAATTATCAAACTATAGGGATCAGTTTTAGACCCTCTAACATTAACAGTATATCAAATAAAACTTCCTGTGGAAAAAAACCCATAATGAAGGTGAAGAATATTTCAAGTAGGATCCTAGATCAAAATTTAACAATATAAAAACCAAAATATGGACATGTACAAGTAATTAGACCGAAACAACTAGAGATCAAAGGGATAAAAGGGAAAATGGAACTAAAATCACTTTCCAGATATTGAAATCACAAATAGGATGTATAACATCAATGGTTTTTCTCTAAAATCACTTGTAATACACCTAAGGGTCAAGAAGAGGATGTTTATTGTGATAAGAAAAATAATTCAACCACACAGCATACATTAAAGTTGCGGATTGGGGAAGTACACGATGTGTAATATGGTTACATGTAATTTAATTATTTTTAATGTAGGACACTGTAAAACCCATCACCTCGGATAAATATTAAATTCACTCAAATTTTACATGAAGTGTAGTCAATTTACACAACTTGTAAAAGTTCTGTATTTTGTTTTCATCTTAGATTCCTTATAAAATAATTGAACCCTTATTAGGATTATAAACATACATAGAATCCCTTGGTAAAACATGACCCATTTATAACTAGAATCCATTATTTCAAATAAAAATACATCTCTGGACTTTAAGTCATTTTCCCCAACAAAGGTTCTCTATCTCTGAAGAAACTCATCTACCAAGGATCAAATAGAAAACTCAAAGAGGGATGCACCAAAAAAAGATAGGATCTTGCACCTTTATTCACTACTCTCATCAACAACCATTCTAGTTTCATGTTATTAAAAAATAAATTAATAAATTGAATATTATTTTTATTAAACATACACTAATAATCAATTTCATTTACATCAAATTACAAGATCAAGGATTCATTAAACATGCCTCTTTAATGAATTGGAAATCCATTAAAATTGTCTGATTTTTGTTCTTTATAAATTTCATCATTTTGAGAATGTGAAACTATGCATAAAAAAAAGATAAACTAATAAAAGTATGGATGGAACACTACCTATAAAATCAAGGGGCAGACTATTATCATAGTTGAATGAAAAAACATACAGTAATCATAATTTGTTTTTATTTAATCTAGATTATCTTTATTATGTTAATTCATCCTCCACCCAAAGAAACTAAATAAATTCCAATTTATTATTTTTCTCATAAATAAAATTAGAGTTATAAAATCTCATGCCTCAAAATGTCAATTTTATTTCATGATATCAGAACAACTTTGTGGGTCCTCATCACCTCTCTCACAAAGAAATATATCTATCCAAGTATGTTGTGCCACAACCGCACCAAAAAACAATTAAAATCCATTAGAAACATGGATCTAATCCACAGTCACATGGAAATATAGAGCTATTGGAATCAGATATAAGAACCACTTGAAAAGAGGCAAATTTTACATTGGATTTCCATATATTTAACATATAATGATGAGATTTATCCATAACGAAGGGTTCCTGATTGTCTTAAGAAAACATTATTGTCCACCTAGAGTGATGGGAGAAAATTATTACTATTTCAAACAAGTGGGGGGAACTACGAGTTCAATATCACATTTCCATGCATGTATTTATGACATGAATGGGTCATTTAAGTTTTAAATGCATCTTGTTTTATGTTTCACTGAAAATCACATCCCTTCTAACCACACCCCTTGTATTTAATTCATATCATAAATTAAAAGTTTACTATGTGATATTTCAGGGCTATATTTTATGTATAAAAGACTCATTATATTTATGAAATAAATATTATTTTATATTTTGTAAATTTTCACCCCACAAATCTCCATAATAAAGCTGTAAAACTCATACTTACAAATTTGACTCCCATTTACACCATAAATCCTACATGCTTCCATCTTTTAACTTCCAAATGCCTCAAAAACTCCTTTAGGACTCCTTTAAATACCATATGATTCAAAAACATACAAAGGGTATAACTAGATGGATATGGGCTCTAATAATACAATCCTAAAAACAAGGCACTCAACCTTTAAAAGAAAATAGGTTCTCTAGACCCAGAACATTTACCTTTATCAAACAACTTGTTTTATTACCATCTTGGATTAACTGATTAATTTATCATAGATCACCACCACATGTAAAATAAGGAATAATCTATGTAAATCTATAGAATATTTATGCATGATATCATGTATAACTTCTAGATTAAATAAACATTAAGTAAGATCATTCTCATTAACATGCCCTTTTGTTATTTCCAATAATAATAATTTTCATCCGCATGTTATTTTTCCAACCAACTATACCAGATTAATGTTATTAAACCCTATTTTGGATGGTGAGAGATTCCATCAACATGACCTTGTAAAAATTTTCATAATATGGATACATAACCTCAACCTCATGATACATTATCTCAATTATAACAAGGTTTTCCATTTTAAAAAATAAAGGGTTTATGTACTAGTATTCATTAAGGAACATCTTTTTCCTAAATAGACATTAAGGCATCATATTTTAAATTGGAAACATGTTTTTATAATGGAATATCATCACTTCATTTCAAAAATTAACAAACAATTTGTTCATAAACAACGGTAAACATTTATAATTCATTTTATGAGAAATATCACACTATTCATTCAAATAACTTAAAATGTTTCCAATTTGAAGACAAAAACTACTCATGCATTATATCATGAATAATGCTCAAAAAGCTTAAAAAACATTATAGGATCATATTATTACCAAGAATTCACATTGCCAAATGTATATTAATTATTTTACATGTTATGTTATCATGATCAATTTAAATACCAAATTACTTATACATCATTCCTTAGGAATTTTCATAGTAAAACATTCTTTCATGTCAAAAAAAATAAAAATTAAAAAGTTGTAATACTATGTTACATGGATATAAGTCTCAAAAAAAATATAAAAAAAAATCATTCATCTAGAAAACATGATTCTATACAATAATAAGGATAAAATGATTTACATCTATATTTTTATACAACATGGTTAGTACACAACCTCCTTTTATATTTTAAATACAACATAGTAAACTTTTTACAACATCAAGATTCACATACTATAAATTTCATAGTTACTATATATATATATTCAACTTTATACATGTTTTTTGAAATAAGAAACATGGATTAACATTAGGTAAAGATTTATTTCAATATTAATGTTTTTATCATTCTTGAAAAAAATAATTTATGTCATTTAAATTGTTTCAAGTCTCAATAGGTTACCACATGTCATAATTATATTATTCCAGAAAATTTAAGACCTTAAAAAAATATATATTTATAATAAATTCCCAACATGTGATCACGATAAATTAAAAATTTAAAACAATTCTTTAAATGTTATCTCACATTGAAAGAAGAATACTCCAAATCATGATTTTCAAAATAATCATTCCATCATGGTAGTATGAAATCTACTCAAGGTAACATGCTTTATAAGGGTTTCAAAAAATCAATAGCTATTCACAAAAAATACAATAACCATGATTTAGTAAAAAATTCAAAATTAGGAAAGCAACTTATCATATAATGCATTTTAACAATGTAAAGAACTTTAATTCATAAAAAATCATGCTATAAAAGGCAAAGAAAAAACCCATTCATGTCTCAATTTTTTTGTAAAATAGATTGGGAATGATTATTACTATTTTACTCTTTCCTTTTAGGTTATAAGAAAAATTTATCATACAATAATATTTATTTAGAAACCACATCATAGGGAAAGTTATAGAAATACGTATAAAAATTCAAGATTTATTTATTTAATTCACTTTATACAACAAAAATACATCATTAGATAACAAGTTCAATCAATCAGGATGTGTGTACCTCTCCTATGTCTCTAACTAGAAAATATTACCACCTCACTTGGTCATTTGGTTGGCTCAAAGCCCATGCATCAGATCATGGTGGGCCAAAAATATCATGTCCTAGTTGATTTTACCTGGCCTCTGTCATGTACCAATATAAAATGGTGTTCTTTCCCTTCCAACCCATGAAACCTAAATGTGACTAACTCAAAATCCCATCCTATATCTCAACCAAGAGCTATGATACCACTTTTTTATGACCTCTGCCCTCTAATATTACCCCTCCAAGACCGACAATGAATAAAGAGAGATAATGAACCATCAGTCATTCCTCCAGTAGGGCTTAGGATGGAGATAATCATTGAAGGTATAAAAATATCATAAATGGGAGGCAGTACCCTTATGAATACTAATAAATCATGGGATATATGATAAATCAACTAAAAAACTAATCTATCACCTATAAAAAGGGTAAAATCCAAAATATCGTATAGTGCATGTAATTTCACACAAATATGACCGAAATTTACAAAGTAAAACATCAACGCAATCCTATAGTGGTAACCCAATAATATATCCAACTCCCAAACTAGTAATGTCTATTATAGTCCTATAAATCATTCAAGAAACCTAAAAAATTATTTATATATATTTACGGTGAGCATAAAATGTATACTCTGTAGAATCATACCCATAGTCTCTCATAAAAATGTGATAAAATCATACTAATGCACTACTAAACAAAAAGAATAATCAACTAGTAAATATAAATTCACCTAGTTCTTATCCTCACTAAGGCTCACTCACTAAATAACACATCCAATTATAGAAAAAAAATGAATCAGTTCGATAATAGGGTACCCCACCCACCTTTCCCACTGATTTCTAGTCTCATACCCTAACATCATGTGTCTTTTCTATCCTATCACTTTTACATCACATCTCACCCAAATTAACTAGGTCCATTACATCATATCCCTCCTTAAGATACTAGTGAAAATACATCTAATCTCTATCAAAGTTGTAACCAGATTAGTATGGTATCATGAACATGAAGATCATCAACCTCATACCCTCCTCCAAGCATGCATGACCCCAACCATGAAACACCTTATTATATCATCAAACATCACCACTATTTCACTTTTCACTTATTCCCATCACATCCATGAATATAAAACTTTTATATAAGAGAGAGTATGGAAGAGCAGGTAGCCAACTATCCATTCTCACTATATGGATGTTCTAAAAAACACCCCTAGACTTTTGGGTGTTAGCACATATTTCTCTATGTTCATGGGTTTCATATATAAATCACAATTAAAATACAATATATATAATATCCACACAGACACACACACACAATCCCAACCTATAGGTAAAAAACTATATTACCCTTCCAACTGAGAGCAACACAACAAGCCTTATAGTTTAGACACTTTCGTTGTGGCCTCTAAATGCACAACACCACACTAACATTCCCCAACCACAGATGGTAAGCCATAGTCAACATTTATTTTCAAAGTAATCCATTAATATATTTTCCCATTACCAACCAATTCCATTAATCCAATCCATTGATTTTATAATAAACAATAACTACTTATACCATACTTCCCATTTTTAATTACAGAATTATTTAGTTTTCACTAACTCCCATTTACCTTACATTCCATTTAAAAAAATTGATCATTTATCTTTCAATTCATTCAAGATAATTACCATACATCGATTAAAAAAAATTCATTTTACTAGTTTAATTACCAAAAAATTTCAGATCCATTAATATCTTTCCATATTCAAATTAAACATCAAATTACCATAAAATATTCATTTATTACAATGTGAAAAAAATTTAGTCCAACCTGAATTCATTTATCAATATTTCCATTTGAATCATTTCATAGGTACTGAGCATCTAACAAGCTAATTCAAAATGACACCAATATTTCTAATATCAATTCAATGTTTCTTCTTTTCATCTATCCACCATAGTCCCATGAGAAGAAATCAACAAATAACCACACACATTATTCCAACAATTACACATAGCATCATATCGATAAAATTCAGAAGTAAAGGGTAAAAAAATCTTTTTATTTTTTCACACCGAGTTCAATTACAAACTATAAGGGATTTACCATTTTCATTTGAGGTTCTTGTACAATTATATTTCATTAAAAAAATATATTCATATTAGTAGAGACAATTCATAGTCAATAATATCTAACATGTATTATGGTATTATAAAAAACAAGTGTTTTTTAAATAACAAGTGATATCTCCCCTTACCTGTCAATTTATATACATATAATTAATTAAATTCATTAACCCAACTCTTAATATCCACCCTAAAAGGAATAAAAAACATTCTAACATCATATGTTCATATAGAATAAAGGTAAAACTAGGATCCCCTACCTTTTATTTCTTTTATAGTTTAATTCACCACACCCAAATGGATATATGTATGAGAAAGATGATAGTAGTCATGGGAAGTGTCAAAGAATCCATGGATCAACTACATATGTATTTTTAAGTATCTATATTAGGCTATATGATAATACAAACATGATAGAAATGACACAAAACTATTTTTGGGTGTGGAAAATGTAAAGACCCAGATTTTACATGTAATTTTTTTTAATTATATGGAATTATTATGAGTCTGAAAAAATTGACGGTGCGTGATTCTGAGGCCCGGTGCGCCCAGAATAATTTTCTGAATTTTTTTAAGGTACATCCAGTAAACGTGCAGGTGACATTATCTATCTTTAAAACCATTGATCATATTAAAAATACAAGGGCACCGTTGAATCTACAGCACCGAGATTCTCTTATGGTAGGCTTCACTTTGACCGCATTAAGTATGGAGAAAAAGATAGATTTTGGACTTTTTAAAAGAATAATAAAATAATTTTGTTATTTTATTTCTTTATTTCTTTTCCCTCCAACAAACAAGTGGAAGTGGTAGGACCAATGATGTGTCAATCCATTAAATGGATTGACTCCTCAAATCCTTTGTAACATCACCATTGGAATTTGGAAGGTACCTATTAAATGAACCTCCATTAATTCCACAGTCATTACTCACCCTCCCCCTCTCCTATTTATATGGAGCTTTGGGGGGAGGTATTAGCACGACTTCACTAAGTGACGAAGTTCTGATAAAGTGTATTTATGCCAATCACTTGGAGGATGGAGCTAGTTATAGTGGGCGGTGATGAGCGACACTGAATCACAAACCGAAGGACAACTTTGAGCGACAATGTTAGTGGATTGTTGTGGGGATGACAAACACTGACTATTCCTCAATCTCAGGCGTTCTCCAATGATCTTGAGCCAAGGGTTTTTTCAAAAGATTATCTTTGATATTTTCCTTGATTTTGTTCATTATCATATTAACGTGGAGGGTTCGGGCCAAATGAATAAGGCCCAAACCCCCCACCGCTCCATTTAAGTTTCCTTCTTCGGGTACGTTTTCCTCAGGATGACAGTAGTGAGAAGACAACGACGGTGAGGAAGAAACCATTGAACCGCCGATGGTCCAAGTCGTCTGCAGCCAACGGTGGCTGGAGGAGACCCCCAGCAACTGGCCGCGGGTGGTGGCGGGTGGCGCACTATGGCACTCCGCGGAGGCTGAAGGTGATTGGCCCGAGCTGGCCGCGCGGGATAAGGGGTGGCACCCACAGACACCATCGGCGGCTACAGCCGTAGCCGGTGGGCTGTGGTAGGTGGAGACCAGCATGGACTCGTTCCACACTAGGTTGGCAGACCCCCCCTTCCCCCAGTCGGCCAAAATGGCTGACCATTACGTGGTGGGCCAGCACCCCGCTACCTAGCCGAAATGGACCCGCCCCCGCGGGGTTAGCTGGGAAGATCGGTCTGCCTTCTGGCGGACTAGGACGGACGCGGGCTGGCCGAGCAGGCCAGACCCTCACAGCGTGTCGGGATGGACTAGCGGGTCGGGCTGCACCCATGGCCCAGTGGGCCAACGCGGGTGGACCGAGCCCCACCTGACGGGTCGGGCCAACTATGGCTCGGGCCCGCGAACCGAATCAGGCCGACCCCGATGGGCCGGACCCAATAAATCGGGCCGACCCTTAGTGGGTTGAACCCGAGTGGGGTTAGTTAGACCCTAGGACCCTCATAACTTTCCACTACCATTATTAAATCCTCCATAGTGTATAAACCACACTTCTTCATTACGGCCTCAAACATTGTACTACTCGATTGGATCCCGTTCTATCTAGTTTTTTTTATTCTTGTCTCATTGAAAAAAAGAGTTGAATTTTCTTAATGTGTTGTGACATCCATAGAATACTCTTCCCTTACCTTGATGTGAAATTTGTCCCCTCAATTTTCTTGGTCCATGTATCCTTAGTTCTGGTTTTCACATCTAAACATATAAATAAAACATATCTATTTTGAAATGGATTTGGTGTAGATTCAAGTGAATGTTTCCTCTCACTGATCTGAAATGATTCTACATTTAACTATAATACTTTATTGAAGACTTATCGTGACTTTTTCAACTCAAGTTATATTGTGAGACATATGGATTGTGTCATAGACAACTCTTCTTCCCTAATGGCCAATTGTTTTATAATATTTTTGATAATATTTTCATGTTTAGATTCATTAAT
Source organism: Viscum album (assembly GCA_963277665.1). Lineage (NCBI taxonomy): Eukaryota > Viridiplantae > Streptophyta > Magnoliopsida > Santalales > Viscaceae > Viscum > Viscum album. The sequence goes on along the minus strand of OY728145.1, from coordinate 1,095,986,443 downwards.
ATTGTTCTCCATGACCAAATCAATAGAGGATACTTCCTTCATTGTTATATTTTACTTATTAGAAACAACCATTTTATTTTCCATCTCAATCATCTACTTTGGGAAAGAATTTCTAGAGTCCCCATGGTTGAAACACCTTAGTGTCTTCTTAATCATTCCCTTCCACATAACCTTTTCAAATCCATTTTATATGAGAAAAATAATCTTATTTAGGTCTTCATCATCCTCATCATCAGACTCTTCAGATTCATTAGCCTCTTCTAATAGACTATCAATGAAATCATACGATATCTTCATTTCCAAAATGAAATTAGAATGTCTATATTTCATATAACTCACTTATTCCTTGGTGTTTTCAATAGAAAATTGATATCCTAAGGCTAATAATTTAGAGAGAATACCTAAATCATCAACGGTTTTTGTACCTTATTCCTTGGAAATTGAAAATATGGAATGGATTTTTAATGGTTGCTTCATAGATTCAAGGATGTTCCATACAATGTGTTGTCTTATAGACCCATATAAAGGGTTTATTTATTCAAATTAATGATTCTTTTATATATATTAAATAAGGGTATTCCCAAAATAATGGTTGAATTTCCCAGTTCTTTTTCTTTCTCCATGGTAAGAACATATAATTCTGATTAAAATATCAATCCTTAAACTCCTACTTGAACATCTTTTAAGACATCCACTAGAAAAATATTTTATTGTTTTTAATGTGGGAAACAACTATGAAGTGATTAAATTCTCTTATTTTCAAAGATGTAAATATTAATTGAGACATGAAATTTTTGAAAACACCAATATCACATAAATAGTCTTAAAAATTAAAATATCCAATGGTGTAGGAAATAGAGAGTGTCCCTTGATCTTAAATATTTTTAGGAAATTATGTTGTGATCATAGTTGAGGCATGCCTTCATAATCTAATTCTCACATTCCAATCAATCCTATTTGTTTTGGGGAAATTATCCTTTATACATTTAGAATACTTTGGTATTTTTTAGATGTCTTCAATGAGAGATAAATTGATTTCAAAAATTTTAAAAGTATGTTGGATCTTCCTTTAAAGTTTCAGTTCTTATATATTAATTGAATCAGTAAAAAAATAAGGGAATGGTAGGTTAATATCCTTATTCTCCCTTTGTTTTCTTTTAAAGTATGCTACATGTTTATCCTTCCTAAATTTTGTCCTTTCTTCCTCTTTCTTTTAGTCTTCTTCTCTTGGTTGGGTGTTTTTTCTTCAATATTCTATCCAAAAAATTTAATCATAGATTATTTTTGTCTAGGTGGATAAATGTACATTCCACTACTTTTGATTATCATACTTATACTCTCCTTTGGGTTTTGGATTGTGTGATACAGAAGTTTTCCTGGGATACTGGATAGCATGTCCACGATACTTTCAAACTTACTAAAAAATTGTTTCATTGTATATTTTATTTCTTCAATATCTACTCCTTGTCTTCATTTGGTTGGTGTTGAAGTAGTTGAGGAATGTCCATAAGATTTTTTTTGAAAATGGCATGGATGACAAGCTAGTTTTTGGTATAGTTTCTTTTACAGATGATAGAAAAGATGTTGTTTCAAGAGTTTCTATTAGAAAGGTGATTGATTTGGGTATTCATTGGAAAAGTTGAGGGGGTAGACTGGTTTTGTTAGATTTCAAATCCTTGTTGGGCCTATGAACATTATCTTCATGGTTGATTATGTTGAAATTTCCCTATACGGAATACTCCTACATAGCTCTCTATAACTTGTATCTCACCACATTGATCAGAAAAGTGGTTGGGTGGATAACATAATCATCATACCTAAGGTGGGCCCTGTTTATCACTCACTTTCTTTGCAACCAATTATCTTAGTAAAATTTTTATTTCATTATGTTTTGCGTCATGTAGTAGTGATGATGAATCAGATTTCCTTACCTCATAAATACCTTTTATACCCATACCTATTATTCTAAATTATAAGGAATTCTATGTCCCCATATCAATCAATATACTACCTTTTTCTGGTGATTTTTCAATAAAATCTCCCCCATATGATGCATCTAAGAGGTTTATCTAAATTTCTAATACATCTTTGTTGAATAATTCTAGAAAGTGATGTTATTATATATCATGATGTGGGAATATTGGATAAGGGTTCTCTAATCCTTCCCAACACTCATAGATGGTTTTTTTATCACTTTCTAAATATAATAAATCACATTCCATATTATTATTCTCTAGGATATTTAGAATAAATATTGAAATAAAATTATTTTTAGGTCGTCCAAGTTGTGGATCTCTTTGGGTTGTATACTATATAAACACTCATTGGAATCTCCCTCAAGTGAAAAGGGTATTTGCATCCACTCTACTTGATCTACAACTACACCACTTGACTTGAAACATGAGAATGAAAAGATAAAATCTTGAATGTGCAGGATTAGATCTTCACCTACAAGGCCATGAAATTTAGGTGGCATGAGAATCATATTAACATGTAATTTAATTCCTTTTTTCCAAGTGGACAAAGTAACTGATTTTATAGATGGAAAATTTGGGGCACACAAGTACCTTAAAGTCTATTGTGGGTTTATTTCCATGATTGTGGGATAAGATTGAACATTTGAAGTATCACTCATGTCCTCAAGATTGATTCCTTCAATGTTATTCTATAGAATAAGATTCTTTAGCCCAGTTAGAAAATTTTTCTCAATCACATGATCAAAAGGAAATAATTCATCATTGGATGTCCTAGTCATGAAATTTATAGGTTGATTGACACTCACTCCCCAACAATGGTGCTATTTTTTGATGAAAACCTGTTTTGGGCTATGGAAAAGGCTATTTTAAAATTTTCCAAGTGATGAGTTGTTAGTGGTAAACTTGGTCATATCTATGTAGTAATTCCCTAATCAACTTTTCAATGGTGAAAAAGAAAATTATAGATCGAGATTTATAAGTATTAAAAGAATCAAGGATTTTAAATTCCAGATGAGAGAAAGGTTATCAGTGTTAAGGGTTAACTTCCCTTTTGTAATAAAATCTTATAATTTTAAAATAAAATCACTAATCTTTGTTAATTAATAAAATTAATGGTTTCAAAATCCCTTATGTTCTTTCACCATTTATTATTTTTTATGGTGGTGAGAGTAATAAAAATAATTTTCTTATCTTGGAATATTATCCTTAAAGTGTGTGAAAGACTTGATGAATATTTTTTGGATTATCTAAGAAATACCTAATCAGGTATTTTATTTAAAAAGTATCCAAGTGAGATAATTATTTCTTAATCACATTTTTATTAATAACTAAACACTCTCCTCTTATCTCTTAACTAATCAATCGATGTGTTACAAATCTAATTAGAGGGAAAAAATATTCCTTATGAAAGGGAATAATAAAATTATGAATTAAATAGAAACATAATCACATTCAAATTAAATTCAAAAATTAATCTTTGAGTAACATTAATAAAGAAAATAAATTGCTGGACTAAAATAAAGTTCTAGTAATTAAGCATTACAATTGGGTCAAATATCATTCAAACAATTACTCAAGTTTTATACCCCTCCATTAAAGGTGAAATAATGGGAGTATGAGGGGAAGAAGGAATATTAAAATAATTATAGAGGAAGTGACACAACGATATAATTTCTAGTGTCGCATCAGGTGGATCCTCCTCCTTGGGTCTATTCTTTCTTATGGTCTTCATCTAATTTCAATATGTCATCCTTTTTGTAGTGCCTCCTCTTAATTTTATAATCTAAAAGTGCCTCTATTAATAGACACAATATCTTTCTTTTAAAATAATCCTTATCAATAGAAGATACCTGTTATATCAATTTTTTTATCCCCATTAGTAGTAGTGGACACTTCCATGTTTTATGGAGTGTTTTGAACTCCTTAAATGTGAACAAAACCCCATGATTATATTTTTTCCTAAATTATTCAATGATAACTATGGTGTATATCATAGGAGTCTAAGGATATTAGGATTTTTAAATTTGTTGCTTGATGAACCTTCAGCACGTGCATGGTTACTATAGTGTAGCCTCTTTCTTTTTGTGCATAACATGCATGGTTGCAGCATAGACACTTCTTCCATGGTGTATCTCCATCTTATCCTATATTTATTTTAAAATATGTTCATTTTTTATTTCACACCTCCATAGTATAGTGAAAATTTCAACAGTTCATCCACATCTCTCTCATTAATTTCCACTGTTATTCGTAAATCCTCCACGGTGCATGAAATGCATTGCATCATAGCTCCCTAAAGGCTGGATTCTTGAAAAAATATGCCACGATCAATTTAGACATGCCCACACACTACAGCAGAACTGGGCAAGGGAGGTGCTTAGTTTTATCAGTGCTAAGCAAAAATAGCTTACAAAAGGGGGGCATTTATCAGCACTAGCAAAAAATGCGGATAAATATATCATTTTTTATCATTTTTTGGAGCTAATAAAGGGTAGATTAATCAATGCTATTTTTACAACTAATAAAATTTTTAAGAAAAATATTCTTAATTTATATAAAATTATTATATATATTCAAAACAAAATTATTTGTATACATTAAATAAAGCATGCTTGTTTGTAATTAATATATATTTTTTAATAATTCAAACATATATAACAAATTTCATTAAATAATTTATAAATTTATTATATTTATTATATTTATTATATTTATTATATTTATTATAATTAAATATTTGTATATTTGTATATTTATAATTGTATATTTATAATTATATATAAATACTTTTAAAATATATTTATATGTAATTATATATATATAATTTTTAAAAATGTATATTTATAATTATATATACATGATTTTAAAATAAGTGTATTTATAATTATATATAAATAATTTTTAAATATGAATATTTATAACTATATATAAATAATTTTTAAATATGTGTCTTTATAATTTTATATATATATATGTTTCCAATGAATTTGGTCAATTGATGTGTGAATATAATTGACTTTCATATGTTATGTATATATCATGAATGTTCATTTATACATTAAACCTCATTACTAATCATGTTGTCCATGTATATGATGACTCGTTTTTTTATCTATAATTTACTCGGTGTATATGATTCATTCATGTTCTTGAGAATCTATTATGTCCACGTAAATACTTAAAATCACAATAAATATATTTATAATAATTATAATTATATAAATAAATATATTTATAGAAATATATTTATAAATATATACAAATATTTATATTTATAATTAAACTCAATACATGTATATACAAGTAATTAATTATAAAATTATAATAAATATATTTATTATAATTATAATTATAATTATATTTATATTTATTATATTTATAATTATAATTATGTATATATATTTTTTAATTATTTTCATAAATATAAATATTACATATATATATTTAAATAATTATAAAATTAAAATAAATATATTAATTATATTTAGTCATAAATATAAATATATATATACTTATGAAATTAAAATAAATATATTAATTATAATTTTTTTATAATTTCGTAACTATTCAAATAAATATATATTTATATTTCAATAATTGTAAAATTATAATAAATATATTTATAATAAATATATTTATTTTATTTTACGAATTTTTTAAATATAAATATATAGTTTTTTAAATAATTATGAAATTATAAAAAAGCATGTATAACTAATATATTTATTTTAATTTCATAATTATTTAAATTAATATATTTATATATATATGAAAATATATAATTAATATATTTATTTAAATTTTATAAGTATTTAAATATATATGTGTATTTATATTTATGACTATAATTAAAATATATATTTAATAAATATATATTTATAACAAATATATATTTATTTCATAATTATTTAATAATTATTTAAATAAATAAATATTTTTATGTAAATAATTATGAAATTTTAATAAATATATAAATTAAAAAAATGTTAAATTAAAAAAATATATTTATAAATATATAAAAATATTTATAAATAAAAAAAATTAAAATTAAAATTCTAAATAATACAGATAAATTTACAATTATTATTCTAAAAAAATTTAGATATATTAAAATAATTATAAAATTATAACAGATATATTAATTATATATAATTATAAATACAATAAATATTTGTGTTATAAATTTCAAATTATTTAAATATATCTATATTTATTATGTATATAAATATAAATAAATATTTATTTATTTATAGTTATTGTTATAAATATATATATATATTTTTATTTATTTATTTATTTTTATACATATAATTTTATAAATATATATATATAAATTTAAATAATTTATTATCATTATAGTTTTATTAGCACTTTTTTGTTCTGATAAAGGCAAGTTTTATCAGCGCTTTCTATTTTAGCACTGATACAACATAACTTTATTAGCAATTTTTTGGTAGGGCTGGTAAAAGGTTTACCAGCCTTTATAAATAAACCTAAATAGTCTCCTCCTTCTCTTGCATGCCTCAAGCTCTCAGGGAAGCAAAACCCTACCACCGAATCCTCCTCCTCCTCGTCTGATGTCGCTAACTCCTCCTCCTCCTCTGTTGTTGACTCCTCCTACTCCTCCTCTACTGCCGACTCCTCCTCCTCATCCTCTGATTCCATCGACACCTCCTCCTCTTCCTCTTATGTTTTCACTGTCGCCGACTCCTCATCCTCCATTGACTCCTCCTCCTCCTCCTCTGCCATCACTACTAACTCCTCCTCCTCCTCTTTCTCCTCCTCCTTCTCCGCTACCATCTTCTCCTCCTCCTCCTCTGTTGTCAACTCCTCCTCCTCCGCCACCACCGAAAAACCCTTATCCACTGTGAACGTCACCTCCATCATTGAACTCCATCTGTTGATGAACCCTATCTCTTCTGTGAATCCCTTCACCTATTCGAACCCACCCCCGCTGCAAACCTAGCTCCTCAGGTGCTACCATTGTGAGTATTCTTATAATTCTCTTAGTTTTTCCTTTGTATTTTCTCATTGTAAAATTTTACATGATCAATTGCATGGCTGTAAGTTTTCTATTTCTGATCAATGATATTGATAGTCTTCTTGGGCTAGAATATGTATTGTATGAGTCATCATGTTTGATGAATTTTGGTGTTGAGTGGTTGATTATCATCATATTGATGTGGGTCTTGGTGAATTATATTCTTATTTCCACTAATGAGATAATAATCAATGAATATACGAGATTAGAACTTGATACATTATGATAGTTATATAGTAAAGGATGATTTGAGTGTGTATCTAGGATACATAGGATCAACTCTAGAGATCCCCCAAATAAATTTTGTAAAAGAAACATATTCATTTGATTAAAATTATATTATTAATAAATATCTTTTTAGAACATTGAGGATTCTCATTGTAGAATTTTTTTTACATTTCATCTTTATTTCCACAATGTTATTATTTATATTGGATAGTGCATCTCATTTAATCTATTTTTTATTCCATTAAAAAATAACTACATAAGTAAATTTTAATTTGATATAATTTTATTAATAAAAATTATAATAAGCGATAAATAATAAATATTAGTGACATGAAAACTATGGGTCTAGTTTGGGACTACAATTAATACCCCCATGTAGTGGTGTATCTTCTATATTAATTATTTTCATCGAAGGGTGGAATTATATTTTTCGACAGTGATGATTATGTCTATATTGGATAGTTGGATATGAAAACTAGATAATAGGACCTATATTTCTATATCTGGGAAGAATCATATCCCATTTTTCAAGAGTAATTTTGGATGATAGAGAGAAACATCAGTAAATATGTCCTAATGTCATTAACTAGTTCCAAGATTTATTTCCCAAGGACTTCTATATGATTCTACCCATGGGATAGGTTGAGTTTATGATTTTGATCTTACCACATATGGATAATATATCTATTCCACCATATAAGATGGATCATGTAGAGCTATGAGGGAAGAAGAATCAATTGAGAAACATTGAGGTGAAGGGGTTCATATGAATGATTATGTCCCCTTGGGGTGCCTTAGTTTTTCCATAAAAATTCAAATGGATTATTGAGAATATTTGTGGACTATTAGAGGTTATTCTAAGTGATATAAATGATAATATATCTACTTATACATATTGATAGACTATTTTATCGACTTAGAGGTGCTAAAGTGTCCACTAAGATCACTTTGATATCTAATTATCATCAGTTTATGGTGAAGTATTTTGATATACCACATACCATATTTAAGAGTATATATGTATTGTATCAGTATCTAGTGATGTCATTCATTTTGATAAAGATAGTTGTAGTGTTCATGGCTGAGATGTATTAGGTCTTCCATCCTTATTTAGATAATTTTCTAGCATATTTTTCAACCATATCATCATATATTACCAGTTGAGAGAGAAACATTCTTGATATTTGAGATCATTCTGAGAAAACAAGGGGAGTATATATAATATACCATTATTTCAAAGTGTATGTTTTGGATTGATAATGTTCACTTCATGGGGAAAATTATATTAGTGGATAGTGTATTTTTAGAACCTGAGAAGTTCGTTGTTATAGTTTATTTAGAGAGACTGAAGAATTTTTTTGAGATCCAAATATTTTCTAGAATTTACAATAATTACTAGAGCATCAACCAGGATTCTTCATGATTGGAGGAACTAATAAGGCCTTAACCAATAATGTGGTATTGTTCTTTTTCTTAGATGATCTTGAGATATCCTTCTATGATCTTAACGGGGGATTGATTATAATACCAATCTTAACCACAAATGTGTTGGGTAATTATTTTGTATTATATTGTAATGTATCAAGTATCAGGATTTGAAAAATTCTAGCCCATGACAGTCATGTGGTTACTTATGGGTTCATAAAGTTAATGACACATAATAGAAACATCCCAAATACTTTACTAGATTTTTAAATAGTGGTGGTTTACTTGAGGTGTTATTAGTATTATCTTTAAGGTGATATATTTTTGGAATACACTAAAAAATTTGTTTGAAATATATTTAATCACAAAGCAAAATTATCCATTGATAGAGAAAATGGTTTGAGTACCAATTGTCCTTTAACATTGACCTAATGTATACCCTCAATAAGGGGAACATTTTTTCTAATGTACCATATTGGAAGGATCAAGCTTAGGCAGTACATGATTCAAACATCAAGTGGAAGATGGTATACCACATTCATGAGATGCGACTTTATGTTCAAAAGTATCATGGCCAATTGACACTTATGTATTTATCTATCACTTATTCACTCCTCGGTAGTATTATGTGATTAAACTATAGGATTCATACTATTTATTCATGAGAGACATAATAAACCTTTTATTGCATTATATTTTATGAAATGATGATTATTTTTTATTCATTAATACTTTATAAAGTGAATCTCTTGTGATTTATGTCTTTTTTAAAATGGTTAAGTGGATCTTTTAAAATGATTCAAGTGTTTTGATTTTTTTTTAAATTATGTGTTCAACATACCCTTTGGGGTTTTAAATAGATTTAAAATGATTTAAACACGTGGAATGGACTTTGGATGCATGTTGAGTGTTTTTCAAATCAAATGATTGGCTTTCATAAAGGGATGTGAATGTTCTGGAAGTGTATGTAATCCTACTTTCATTTTATCAAGTGTTGTGTGAAGTTTTAAATGAATTTGTTTAAAAAAAGAGGGTTTTCGCTCATTTTAAATGATTAAGATTGTTCGGTAATGATGTTACATTGAATGCTTCAAAAATGAATTGGGGTTTTGAGAAAGAGTGTTTGGAATAGATTGGTATAATTTAAAATTTTTGTGTTATTTTAATGAGTAATTTTTGTAAATGGTTGGTTTTTTTAATGAGATTTAAACTGTGATTTTATAAATAGTTTTTAATGGACATTAAAAATGTATTTTTCGATAATAATTTAAGTTTATATTTTTTTACAGAATTAGGAAAACCATTATATTATATTGGGAATGAAATTATGTCGATAATAACACCATGGAAAGGTTAAATGTATTTCAATAATTAGAAGGACTAGATTTTAGATAGATTTCTCCCCTTTTTTAAAGCATAAAATAATTCATATGTTTCTCGGCTTGGTTTCCATTGATGTTTTATTTCTACAAAAATGGATGTCATGATTAAATTCCTTAATGCTGATTTGGAGGAAGAGATCTAAATAGATCAACTAGAAGGATTCATTCTAAATGAAATAGAAAGTTTGGTTCCAGTCTCAAAATAAATTTTTTTGGGCCTAAGTGGGAACCAAGATAGTGTAAATAGAATTTCAATGATTTCATGGTAGAATTAATTTTCATGCAGTGTAATGTAAATAATTACTGCTATATGAAGGTGTATTATAAAAGGAGTTTTTTCATTTTAGTTCTTTATGTGGATGAATTTCTCTTAGTTGTACCAATGATGGAAAGACTAAAAGTGATGAAAGTTGATTTATCTAGAAGATCCCAAATGAAGGACCTTGGTTATAGATAGTGGATATTAGGGATAAATATTGAAGGAGACGTAAAGTATATAACTTATTTTTATCCTTGGATAATTTTTATATCAACATTTTGTGTATTTATATTCTTAAATATTAATATTACTAAACCAAATTGGATGGATAAGAATAAATAATGATGGATATCAATCGTCAAACAAAAGAGTATGAAGATGACATGAAAGAGTTCATCAAGTCTGTAAAATATCATGAATATGAACCTTCTCAAATCCATTATCTATGTTTACGTTGTTGTTAATCAATAAAAATTATTCTACAGGAGTTTAAATAATACTCGATCTAGCCCAGAATAGATCGTTGATATAAATTCTAGAATAAACAAGGAGAAAATGAGAATGTAGCTAGTGGATAGGATAAAACTTCATTTTATGGATCATCTGATATAATTACAAGTGTGAAAAATGAAAAATATTGTATCAATGATTTCATTAGAGATGTGAAATGATTATAAATAACATATTGAGGAAATTATAAGGACAGCTTAATATGAACTGTGTGATTTCCCAAAATTGTTTGAGAAGTTAAGGAGTTGTGCAAAGACACCATTGAATGGTGGTCGTGCTAATGAATACAACATTGTCAGTCATACTAAAGTTTTATAATCTTAAAGAAGGCATTGGATTAAGTGTAACTTTTTTTACAAAATTATGTGCTCTATCGAATGACATAATCCCAGAAGATAATGAGCTCCTAAGCCAATCATATGATGACAAATGAATTCTATGCTCGATGGGTATATCTTTTAAAGAATACTTGTCTCCTGAATGATTGTATATTGTTTCATAAGGACAAAAAATCACATAGAGAATGCCCAAAGTTTAGTGTTATCAATATAAGAAAAATTAATCTGGTCCTATGAATGTTGTATGGTACATTCTAATAATTACAAGGTTTAGGAACCTATATGGAAGTGAGGGGACTGTTGGAAAATTGACATGGAATCTAGACACAAGTATTAAATATGGAAAACTACATCACTAGGTAGACTCTCCTTAGTGGAATATAATTGATCATGAGTATCCTGAATTTGGAAATGAACCAAGAAACCTTCGTCTTGTGTTATCTACAGATGGAGTGAATCCTTTTGGTTTTCATAGAATCACTCATAATACATGGTTGGGTATGTTGGTCAATTATAACTTTCCACCATGTAAATGCATGAAATGAAAATAAATCATGTGATCTATGCTTGTATCAGTACAAAAACAACTGGGTAATGATATTGATGTTTATTTGGATTCATTGATCGTGGATTTGAAATTATTGTGGGAATTAGGTGTTATATTGTATGATTCTTACATAAATGAATATTTCACAATGGGAACCATGCTTTATGGGATGATAAATGACTTTCATAATTATGGAAATTTTTTAAGATATATCATTAAAAGAACTAAAGTGTGTCCAATCTGCGAACAAGGTACAAAGCTAATTAGGATGAAACGTTCATAAAAACTTTGATTCTTGGACATCACATATTTCTACTCTGATGACATAAGTACTGATCTTGGATGACATAATTTGATGGATGTTCAAAAGAACATAAAACACCATCTCCACTAACATATGATCAACTATCTAAGAGAGTAAAAGATATGAACATAGTTTTTGGTACACCATTTTGGAAAATCCTAATAAAACTAGTTAAAAATAGATTTTTTTTAATTACCATACTAGAATTTTCATTATTTCCAAAAAAAATTCTTGATTTTATGCATCATGAGAAAAATGTGTGTGATAGTGCCATTGGGATGTTGGTAAATTCACCCAAAAAAACAAAGGATGGAATTAAGGTTAGATTGGATATGGTTTTCATGGGAATATGAGAAGATTTGGAACCATTGAAGGGTGAAAATAAAATTTTCTACCTTTAACATATTACACTCTTTCCATGTAGGAGAGATATCAGTTTTTCAAATTCTTGAATGACATAGAGTTTTTAAATAGATATTCATCGAATATCAATAACATCATGTCAATGATCAATTTTAAGTTAATGGGTCTGAAATCACCTAAATTTGATGTTTTGATGAAATATCTTATCTCTGTAGCTTTACATTTCATTTTTTTTCCAATAATATCCTTTATACATTAAGAAATATTTTTTCTTCTTCAAATATTTATTCATAAAATTTGTATACCCAGTGGAATTTCTGACTATGGAATGTGAAATTTATGTCATATTATGTGAATTGGAAATGTTCTTCCCACAAACATTATTTGATATGATTGTTAATTTTATGGTTCACTTGGTAAGATATATTTTACTAGTTAGACCTTTATAATATAGATGTATTTACTCCATGGAATAGTATATGAATATCTTGAAATGTTCTGTCCAAAATCGAAGTTGGATAGAGGGTTGTATTGTAGAGCGCTATATTGTTGAGAATCCATTTAATTATATATCGAATATATGTCCACTATGGAAATAATAGGTCTACAAAAATAGTGTCACATGGGGTGGCTTTTGGGTGAAGTAATTTCTGGAATAGATGTTATCACAATAAATATTATAGATTGGGAGCAGGCCCACCTTTATATTTTTCATAATAGTTTGGAGGTTTCCCAATATATTGAAACGCCTAAAAAATATTAGGCTTTTTAATCTATCAAGGGTTTAAATATGGATATCAATTATACATAATCAATAGTTTATTGGATTGTTTTGGGACCATAATTTAAAGGATCTGTATGAAAATCTAGATTGAATTTCAAAATGACTTTGATGTCTAGCCAGATGACCAAGTGTGTATGTATTTTATTATAATGGTTGTGTAATTAATGGTTATGTGTTATATAAAAATGAGAATGAAGAAGAAAAAACCATGAATAATAGTGGATTTACACTCATGGATAAATCGATGCTTGTTTTTGGCAATAAAGACTGGAATCCAATTTATGAGAATATGTCATACATTGGCATCATAAAAAAATATGGTAGTTGTATTATACAACATTACAAGTTCTAATTTTTCAATGCAATTGGGTTTATAAAATAAGTTTTGTTAAAATATATGAATTGAGATTCATGAAAGTTGATTTCAGTAAGGAAGGATATGAAGACGAACCATTTATAATGGAATCACATGGAGTACAAGTATTTTATGTTCTAGATCCCACAAACAAAATGTGGTCAATTCTTTTGTTATCGACCAAAACCACTAAAGGTTCATATGAAAATTCAACATAGGATGATCCTTTTAGTGGGGCATCACAATCATTTCATAGTGAATCCAATGTTGTCGGGTTTTTTATGTTATAGGAGACTACAATGAAGGGATTTTGATCACCGATAAAGGGGTCAAATCCCTTCAGACTTTAAAAAAGAAAAGGAGAGTTTAATAATTAGGTTACTTTTTTGTGATATATATCATGTTACCTCATGTTATTATCTATTTGTTTCTGAATTTATATACTCTAAATTAAATATTAAACCACTTATGTAGATAATGAATTCTATATGTGTTGGTTATCCCAATCCAAAGAAAAAATAGGTCTCTCAACCTGTTGTTGCTTTCAGTGCATAGGAAAAACCTTCAATACATTGTAGTGCTCCCATTAATAAGGAAAAATGGGTTTCTCAACCTTCTGTTACTCCCGATGCAGAGGTACAAAGTCCATATTCACATTTCGATGCTACCTCTTCTGATGAAGATATTAACGATGTCTATTTTGGGGAAATGGTTGGCGATGAAGGACCATCGACATAGAAAAAACAGAAGTGCCATCATTTGATGGTGTTATAAATAATCATCAAGATGAAATCTAAAGGAATCAAATAAGAGGTCAGATAGAATTTGTGGGGCCAGCATGTTACTACCAATGAGGCCATGTTCTGTAGTTATATTGGAATTGTCAATCTGCAACACATCTGATTGATATAGATTCGTGGTACCAAGTTGTGCCTGGGATTAAGACACTAATGTGGGATGATATTACGATAACATTATTATTACATTTATATATTATACTAAATAATAAAATAATGAAACATTGACTTACCCTTCATCATCCATTTTAGGGTGCATTTATAGTAGAGGACCCCCATAAAAAATATGTATTCATGCTTGCTGGAAGGATTCACATAGGAATTCTCACAATTGTTAAAAGAGATCATCTTAAAGATGTTGAAGGGAAAATAATACCACACGCACCACTTATCTATGAACACCTAATAAACCAAGAAGTTCGGGATGTGTTTATTAGCCATCGTGTATATGTGTCTTTTCACGTACATTATGGATAGTAATACATTGTTTGATGATATGTGTATTAATAACTTTGATTGAATTTTTTTTTATGAAATAGAAACTGGGTGCTAGAAATAAAGAATCATAATCAATCCCAGTATACCCAAACCATAAATCAAGGATAAGGTATGCTTCACTTGAAAATAAAATTTGTATTTATTTTAAATCTACTATGATATGTTTATGTGACCTGAAGCAACACCATAATTGCATTCTTCTATTTATATACATATTGATGACTCCAAATCCATATCCACTTCCATCCAACACCATATTCTATGGAATGAAGAACATATAAATAATTATGGTATACTAATATATGAAAATATACAAAATATGTGGGAATCATGTGTAAGTATTACATAATAGAAATTTATTTTTCTTTAAATATCTATTACAAAACTATGATCACTTATTTACCTATATTTTATATCTAATATAGTAACAGGAATAAAAAACACATTTACCATATGAACACATACTATTCATGGCCTTCAAGCAACCAAAATAGTATGGTCACATCAAAGGTGTGGGTTTTGGGGTCACCCAGATCCAATTCTGAGAAAAAAAAAGAGGAGGATCAAAGTGAACTAATGAAACAAATGAGAGAAATAATATCTACCCTTGAATAATAATTCCAATGGTACAGAGAGATGATGGAAACATTAATAGGGGAGACAAAGAGAATAATCAACCCAATAACATCAACCGCATGGAGATCTTGCCCCACCCCCAAAATCTATGAGGCTAACCATTCCCCTAAAAGAGATATCTTAGTCGAGGTAATCAATGTTCTAAAAAAAATTTCAACGAAATGTGAATCATACTGACATTGATTACTTTCCTATGCAGATATTTTATATGGTGATAATGATTGTGATTTATATCTAGCAACACCCACCCATAGCCTTGTACTGAGGGAAATGGTGTTCAATATCCAAATAGACATGCTACACAATAGACCACTTCCAATAGCTCATGTATGAGTGTCGATTAGCATATCCCGTGAGATGAGAACCTACCTACTTATTCCAAATGATGGTGAAGATATTCATATGGTTGAAAAATCTATTGGAACATTCATCACATGGCTGCCACATCTTGTAATGAAACATGTCGACAAGGAGATATTAATTTCAAATTTACTTTCCAAGCTAAATATTTAATAATAATTGAAAAACAAATTAAACTGATGATTGTCATTACAGATGGAAAAAGTTAAGGGGATGAAATAAAAAACCACCTCAAACCCATCTAAAGGATATACCAAACAATCGAATAGATATAACAAAAGAACTATTACACACCTGTTATATATCTACATTTACTATCATTAAAGGTTCATGTGGATAAAAAGTTAAAATATGGAAATAATCACATATTGATTTTGAATAACATATGAATAGAGATAAAGATCAATACTTCATTGGTGTTGAGACTGTAAGTGAAATCCTCAGCTATGATTTTCCAGGAGGCTTAGTTGTAAATTTATATATGAGGTATGTTTTCAGGATTTGATTTTCCAAAATCTGATATATTGTGTTAATTGTGACTAAATGCATTTTATATTTTTTGAATATGTATATATGAAATACAATTGAATGGATTTTCCCTGGAAAAATAATAAGACTCGATAATCCTCACATCACCTATACAAAACAAAATGAAATATATTGAAAAGGGATAAAATAGTAGTAGGTTGAATAAAATTCTTTCAAATATGAAATTTAGATTAAGGACTCTATTTAATAGCAATGATGTATGGGTAAACTCTATAATTTAATCATAACAAATATATTTTTATTTCTTTCATTACTTATTCCATTTTATTTTTTTAGGCAGCATTGGCGGATCATTGCATTAAATTAAGAAACAAAAAAGATTTATTTCCTAGTTCAATTCATTGATATACAAATAACCATCCACACATGATGGAGTTTTTCAATTTGTAATACACTACATCAAATTTTTTAGAACTAAAAAATAAGTTATATTATTTATATTATATTCTAATGAGGATTCTGGTATGATAGGGAGGTGTATCACTATCGTGAAAGATAAGGATTGAGGATAGGGTCTAACCACAAAGAAGTAGAAACGTTCTACGACTATATAAGTATTAAGGAATATATGATAATATTTCGTTGTCCAAACACATATAAAAAAATTAATTATTCTACTCAATGTTTCTGTAGTGTCTAAAACAATCCAATAAAAAATATTTTGGTTAATATGTTTGTAAATTTATGAGATATATCATATTCCATAAACAAACTAGAATCCCTTAATATGTCTTTTCGAAGATAATTACTATTTTATATAAAATATTTATTAATCATTTGTGTATTTATATTTTTTCAGTACTAATATGAATATTAAAAGACTCATATTCAGAAGATGATATAGATATTCTGAGAAACAAATGTCCAGTATACCCGATGGAACAATGTACACAAATTAGATGAAGATGTGAATTCCACAAAAGTATTGTATTGTTTCATATTTATTTTTATTTTACTTTTTTTTATTATTACTCACATAATAATTGTTTTCTTATACTGTTGTCTTCCTTTTTACAAGTTTGGCAGATTTTTTGAAACTGGTCATGCTCATGATAGAATCAACTTTGAGGGTGCACCTCATAATTAAATGAGAATGTAATGTTTCTTAATATACTATGTTTTTTCTCATAATATTTTCTATTGTTTACTACATTAACATAATCTAAGTTAAATGTTTGAATAATCATACAAACAATGTCGTCCAAATACATACACTCCCTAAAAAACTTGTCACCCCTGCATTATTTTCATTTATCACTTTCCTTCAAAGGGAGTAGTGGGAACTTTAAGGAAAGTGATAAATGTCGACAATGAATTTTTTCCATTTAGACAAAAAAAAGAAAATGGAAATCATGGTAAAACATGATGTGGTTGTTATGACTCAAAGTGTGTCTTTTTATGTAAGTAATTAATTGTATAATCATTTTATCTACTATTTGTAAGTTAATTTCCTTATATGATCATTAATATCTCCCTTATTTATACTTATTGAGAATCAATGATAACCCTTTCTTATGTTTTATATCAATATGTGTTTAATAATGGTTTTATAAATGATAAGTCTAAGAAGGTTTCTAGTAAAGAATAACATAATGAGAGACTCTTATGAACTAGTTTGTTTTATTTGATTGTTTGCAAAATCACTAGACCTAAACTATTCTGGAATAGATCATTATGCTATGTAAGGAATGTTAATAAACTAAGATGTGATATCTATGTATGAAACATTTGGATTAATATAGTTAGTATAATGGAAATTGACATACACAAAACTGAGAAAAAATAACTAGTGACTGGTATCACTCAAAGTGTCTCTTTTTATTTAAAATCTACATTACTTTTAGTGAAAAGAACAAGTGACATACTAAAAATAGAGAAAACCCCTACATATTTTTTGATACATTTATAAAATGATCTATATGTCATTTCTTATATGTAGGAATCAATTGTACCTCAATACGTTGCATAGTGTTGTCGGTATAACTCAAAGTGATTCTTCTTATTTGAAATTGACATCAATTTAAGTAAAATCAACAAGGGTCATACTTAAAACTAAGAAAATTTATTCGGATTTTTTTGATATTTTAGAACAATTTATACATCATTTTTACGTGAATAAATCACTCGCACCTCAATACAATGCATGGTGTGGCTGATATAACTCAATGTGTCTCTTTTTATTTAAAATTGACATTAAATTAAGTAAAAACAAAAAGTGACATATAGAAAATTGATCAAACTCATTTGGATTGTTGTGATACTATAAGAAAATGATCATTAAGTAATTTTTTATTTGTATGAATTAGTCTCACTACAGTATGATGCACGATGTGGTTGGTATAACCCAACATGTCTCTTTTTATTATAAACTGATATCAATTTAATTAAAAGCAACATGTGTCATACTCAAAATAGAGAGAACACATTCAGATTAATTTTTATTTTAGGAAAATTACATATACATCATTTTTGAGATTTAGAAATCATATTCTAAAAAATATTATTCACAGTGTGTCTGGTATCAATAAAAGTGTCTCTTTTTATTGAAAATTGATATTAATTTAAGTAAAAAACCACAAGTGGCATTTTGAAACGATATAAAATGCATTCATATTGTCTTAATAAATTAGGAAAACAATCCATGATTAATTTGTGACCAATAAGAATCAACCAAACATAAATCTGATTCATGATGTGATCGGTATGACACAAAATGTTTGTTTCTAGTTTGAAATGATATTTTAGTAAAAAAAACATAACTTGCATTCTGAAAACTAATAAAACACATTTGTATTGTTTTGATATTTTAGTTAGATGATATATTTGACATTTTTGATGTATAGGAGTCAGAAACACCTCAATATGATGAACTTTTTTGTTAGTATAACTCAAAGTGTCTTTTTTTATTTCAAATTAACATTATTTTCATTAAAAAGAAAAACCAACATACTGAAAACCAAAAAAAATGCATTTGGATTTTTTTTATATTTTAGGAAAATGGTATATTAGTCATTTTTTACATGACAAAATTATCCTAACCTCAATAAGATGCATAATATGTCTTTTATAACTCAATGTGTCCCTTTTTATTTAAAATTGACATTAATTTAAGAAAAAACAACAAGTGACATACTGAAATTTGAGAAAACGCATCCAGATTGTTTTAATATTTTAGGAAAATGATAAGTTAATCATTTTGGATTGGTAGGAATCAGTCTCACCTCAATTAAACACATGGTGTCAGAAGTATAACTCAATGTGTCTCTTTTTATTTAAATTTTACAATAATTTAAGTGAAAATTAAAAGTGACATATCGAAAACCAATAAAATGTTTTCATATTGTTTTGATATTTTAGGAAAACAATATATTAGTAATTTTTTATGTATAAGAATCAACTGAACCTCGATAAGATGCATATTTTGGGTTAGTATAACTCAAAGTGTCTCCTTTTATTTCAAATTAAGATTAATTTAAGTAAAAACAACAAATAACATATTTAAAACCAAACAAACACATTCGAATTGTTTTGATATCTTAGCAAAATGATATATTTTTAATTTTTGACATATAAGAATTAGTTTCACCCTAAAAAGATACATGGTGTGTATAGTATAACTAAAAGTTTCTCTTTTTATTTAAAATTGACATTAATTTAAGTAAAAACAACAAGTGATATATCGAAAATTGAGACAATGCAGTCGGATTGTTTTTATATTTTTGGAAAACAAACTATTATTAATTTTTGACATATATGAATTAGTTTTACCTCAATAAGACACATGGTGTAGTTGTTATAACTCAAAGTGTCTCTTTTTATTTAAAATTAGCATTAATTTAAGAGAAAATAATAAGTGACATACCAAAAACCCAGAAAATGCATTTGGATTTTTTATACATTATTACAGTGATGTATGAGTAATTTTTTGATGTGTAAGAGTCAACCTCACATCAATCCAATGAACATTGAGGCCGGTATAACTCAAAGTGTCTGTTTTTATTTAAAATTGTCAGTTTCTTACGTAAAAACAACAAATAACTTACAAAAAATCAAGGAAACACATTTAGATTGTTTTGATACTTTAAGAAAACAATATTTGAGTACTTTTTGGAATTTTGGAGTAAAATATACCTCAATTCAATGCATGTTGTGGCCGGTATGGCTCAAAGTTTCTGTTATCAGTTTAAAATTTAAATTTTAGTTCAAAACATGTCTCTCACTGAAAACTATAAAAACACAATCTGATTGTCTAGATAATTTAAGACATTAATTAATAAGTCATTTTTGATGTGTATGAAATATTATCATGTAAAACCAACACATGATGTGACCTATATGACTCAAAATGCTTGTTTCCAGTTTGAAATGACATTTTAGTTAAAAAACTCAATTTACAATCTAAAAACTGAGAAAAACCATTCAGATTATTTTGATAAATTGGGACAATGATACATCAGTAATTTTTAATAGGTATGAATTATCCATAGCTAAATCTTAAACACAGTGTGACCAGTATAACATCAAATATGTCCTTATTTAAAATTGACATTAATTTTAATAAAAGAATAAGTGACATACTCAAAATAGAGCAAACACATTCATATTGGTTGGATATTTTATGAAAATAATTCTTAACTCATTTTTGATGTGTAGGAGTCAAATGCACCTCAATTAGACACATGATGCTACCAGTATGACTCAAAATTCGTGTTTCCAGTTTCAAATGACATTTTATTAAAAAAACAAAACAGGCATACGGAAAACTGAGAAAATGAATTTGGATTTTTTTTAGATTTTATGAAAATGATATATTGTTCATTTTTTATGTGTAGTGATCATACTCACATAAATACGTTGCACGATGTGTCTAGTATAACTCATAGTGTCTCTTTTTATTTCAAATTGGCATTAATTTAAGTAAAAACAACAAGTGACATACTGAAAATAGAACAAACGCATTCGAATTGTTTTTATATTTTAAGAAAATTATATATTAGTAATTTTTGATGTGTATGAATTAGACTAACTTAAATACAATGCATGGTGTTCCTAGTATAACTCAAAGTTTCTCTTTTTATTTTAAATTTACATTAATTTAAGTAAAAAACAATAACTAACATACCTAAAACCAAGAAAATGTATTCATATTGTTTTGATATTTTAGGGAAATTATCTGTTAGTTATTATTGATGTGTAAGAATCATAGGCACCTCAATACAATGAATGGTGTGTCCAGTATAACACAAAGTGTCTCTTTTTATTTAATATTGACATTAATTTAAGAAAAAGCAACAAGTGACATACTGAAATCTGATCGAAATCATTTGAATTGTTTTGATAGTTTTATAAACTGATCTATTAGTCATTTTTGACATGTATGAATTAGTTGAACCTAAAAAATATGCATTGTGTAGCTAGTATAACTCAAAGTGTCTCTTTTTATTTAAAATTTTCATTAATTTAAGTAAAAACAATAAGGGACATACTGAAAACCAGGAAAACACATTAGGATTGTTTTGATAATTTATTAAAATGATCCATGCATCATTTGTGATGTGTAAGAGTAAAACATTCCTCAATATAATGCATGTTTTCACCAGTATCACAAAATGTTTTTTTTATCAGTTTAAAATTTATATTTAGTTCAAAATGTGTCACTCACTAAAAACCAATAAAATGTGCTCTGATTATCTTGATAATTTTGGAAAATGAGTCATAAGTCATTTGTGATTTTTATGAAGTAGTATCGTATAAAACTAATTCATAATGGATTGGTATGACTCATAATGTGTGTTTCCATTTTGGAATTACATTTTAGTTAAAAACACAACTAATATAGTGAAAGTTAAATTCACTCATATTATTTTGATACTTTAGGACAATGATCCATCAATAATTTTTGATAGGTAAGAATCATCTCCAACACAATATGACACATTGTGTGACTAGTATAACTCCAAATGTGTCATTATTTGAAATTGGTGTTAATTTTAGTAAAAGAACACATGACATACTCAAAAATGATAAAACTCATTCGGATTGTTTTGATATTTTTGGACAATGCTTCATTACTCTTTGATGATGTGTAAGAAACAACCCCACCTCAATAGAATGCCTAGTGTGATCATCATAACTCCAAATGTATGATTTCTATTAAATATTAACATTTTATTAATGTATTCTTTCATATTAATGTTTAATTTAATTATTTATAGTATTACTAACATAATATTTGTTTTCTTATATAGGAAGAATATTTTTCTTGGTTTGAGATGATTCGCTTGGTATCTAATACCACGGGAGAACATTTTTGAGAGGGGATCATGAATTTCCAATGATGAAATATTATTGTTTTAGAATGTTTGTTGGATACTTATAAATATAATTATATAAAATACTTTTTTTTGAAATATAAATAGATTTTTTTTGTATATACCATGGGTTGACATTTTTGAATTCATGATATCAATTAAGTGTATATAAAATTGTTTAAAATTATCACATTATTTTGAAATTATAGGTTGTATATAGAATTTGAAATTGAAGGTTGTCAGACCTTTATCAACACTATTTTCAGCACTGATAAAGTCCCCCCCCCCTTTATTAGTGCTTTTTTCATGGATAAAAAACTCCCTTTGTCATTCATTTTTTATTTCTGATAAAGGGGACCCCTCCCCCTTCATCATTGCAATTAGAATCGCTATTTTAGCACCATTAAAAACTAATTTTCACACTGTTAAAAGGAATATGTATATTAGTGATGATTCTTCTACTCTGCTATGATGCATCAACCAACTCAAGGATTTATATTCTAAATGGATATAGAGTGGCTATCAATACCATTTTTCAACTCTTATCACACTAATTTCTTCTTTACTCCCATGTTTCTTTCATTCTTGGCGTCCGCATGGTGCCTCTCTTCCTCCTTAGTGTAGCCAAAACTTTTGTAGTGATATCACAGAACAGCGGAAGTGGAAATAGTGTAGGGATCCTCATAAAGTCATCTAATATTCATAGTGTCTTAATTGAGCTCCTTATCATTATAAAAATCATTTTCATTTGTTGATCATCTTCATGGTGGTTTCCCTAATTTCATAATGTGATCTACAGTGAACATTGGCGTCACTAGCAGTCTATCCATCAATATTGATATTTTCTAATGGCTTTCATGGGGATTTTCAATGAGCATAGAATGTGTTCTAGTGACACATATGGAAATAGGAAGTGGATGTTGTGTTTAGGTTGTGTCTAAGAATAGTGGAACACTACTAAGGTGGGATGGGCCCGTTTTTTATCAGTGAGGACCACTACCCACGTGGGACTTGTCCCACATTGGAAATCTGTGTGGTCAAGCTCTCCCTTATAATAATTATCATGTCTCAATACTCCCTCACTCAAATGGGCCCATGCCGACATGCATGGTCCCATTGGAATTTTTTCCAACCTCTTTGTGCACATTTTTCACCACTTGTACTTCTATCTACCACCCTTGGAGGCCTTTATCAAGGTATTTCTTGGCCGGCAGGACATTCATGAGCTGTCTAAATTTCTTGAAACTCTCCCCTTGATAAAAATGATGGGTTAGCCCTTTTTTACATTACCACAAATCTTGGAAATGAATGCACCATCTTTTATCAATGCTAAATAGAAGGCGTTGATAAAAGTCTCACCTTTATCAGCGCAAGATAAAATCACTGATAAATATGACTTTTATAACTGCTAAAAAAAGCGATGAAAAATTTAGTCTTTATCAGCACTACTATTAGATCTAATAATGATTTTTAATAAAAAATAATACTAATATATATATATATAATTATTATGCTTACATTCTAAAATAATTTTTATTTATATACATTAATTAAAAACCCCTAGTTTATAATTAATATTTTTTTTTAATAATTTAATTACATATATAATGTTTGAAAAAAACATTTGTAAGATTATAAATATATATATATATATATATTTAAACAATTATAATATTATGATATATCTTTTAAAATAATAAATGTAATTATTATATTTATAATTATGTATTTATAAATAAATATATGCTTAAATAAATATACACCTCCATTGAATTTGGTCAATAAATATATATATCAAGGGATAATGATGATATTCATGATTGGTATTATATTCATACATTATATTTTTGGGAACATATAATTTATGTTATATTACTCATAAGTTTATTTGTGAACATTATTGTGGGTTTCTATGTTCCAAATGATAAGATTGCTTATATTAATTATCATGCATGCATATGTTCTGTATTCATGACTCGTGAATGTTTATTTATAAATTAATGACACCATTATTAATCATGCTTTCCATATATATGTGATTACTTATTTTTTATAATTTATACCTTATTATGTATGATTCATTCATGTTATACCCATTAACTTACTATGTACCCATAAATAATTATAAAATTATAATAACTGTATTTAAATAATTAACATTTTTATTATATTTATGATTATAAAATTTAAATTATATATAAACATTTTTTAAATATATTGATTTATAATTATAATTATATATATATAATTATTAAAATTTCAATAAATACATTTATTATTAGTTTATAAATATATTAATTTTTAAATAAATATGTATCTATTTATATTTGTAACATAATTAAATAAATATTTCGTTAGAATCATAAAATTATAATAATTATATTAATTATGTATATTTATAAAAATATAAATATAACAAAAATATTTATTATAATTTTATAATTATTTAAATAAATATATATTTATTTGTACTTATACATGTAAATAAATAAATATTAGTTCATTTATATTTATAACAATAAATAAATATATTTTTATTCACAATTATACTTATAAATATATATATATATATATATAATTTCATAAATATATATCATAATATAAATAAATTATTAATTTTAGATCTTTATCAGCACTAAAAAAGAGATGATAACAATATTCTTTATCAGCGCTATAATTTTAGCGCTGATAAAGGTATGTTCTGTGTACACTTTTAATTTTAGCAATGATAAAAGAATTTCCCTTAATTTAAAAGAACCCTAACTGGATGTCTTCTCTTACACGCATTCATGTTCACACAGAAGCTGATTACCACCATGCTGCCTCTATCGTCGAACCTCGCTTTCACCACTCCTCTACTCTCGCCTAGCCACACTGCCTCTATGCCACCGCTCTGCCACATTGTCGATGTTCCTCCTCTATGAACCCCACTTCCACCCCCATTTTTAGCTAATCAAGACCCTCAAATCTAAAGGTATGATATTCAAATCTTTTTTTATATTTCTTTTCGATTTCTACTCATCTCCCCTTATTCTTCATTATTGATTAATTTTCCTTGGTGATTTAAACTATAAATGACCTTGGGAATGAACCTATAGTAGGGTAGTAGGGTTTAATGAAATTTCATGTATTTTTTTGTTCATAAGGATCCTTCTTTAGAGATTTTATGTGAATGTGACACAATTTATCAGTTTTAATGTTCGTGTCTCTAAATATTTTTTTCATTACCTATAATGTCCTAATGATCTTGATATTTCCATTATTTATTATTATATGACATTGTTTTGGTGAATCATTATGGATTATTGATAAATTTAAGGACTTTTATTTTCTAAAAAAGAAATCACATGTGGGTTTTTAATGGGAAACAATTTTGGGTGCATCGAGTTCTCAATAAAATTATTCAATATAATTATTTGGTTTCATATAAATCATTAATATAATTTTTTATTAATATATAACATTTAAATAATGTTTATTAATTAAAAACTTATGATAATTGAATTATATAGGTTTGATTGTTATTTAATAATTGGAGACATTTGGTGATTTGGTAACCTAGACAGATGCACCAACCAGTATAGATTATGCTCTAAAAAGGGATTGTGGACTTTTTAAACAGATTGCATTAAAAGGATTGATTATTATACTAGTGAGAAATATTATCTCCATCATATTGAATACATGATTAATGTATTCCATATACTCTTCCTAGTGACATTCTTAGTATCCTCGACCTCAAATGTTTTATCACATGATGCATGATTAATGACTACTTGTGACATGATATCTTAATTTCACTTTTTATTATTGTGTCTTGATATTTATAATTTCATCAAACATTGTTTTTAATTTATTTGACCATTTTAATGTTTTCTATTATGAAAGTATTAATTTAAATAATCAATTGTTTTTATGTTATTTTTTCAAACTATAACTAATGGTTTCCATAGAGAAGAACATTATTTAGATTCCATGTGTTATCATATTAGCCTCTTCTTCACACCCTACATATTAAAAAGAGGTGTATATAGAATTGTTTTTATAGTATACCTGAAAAATAAAGGGTTCCATTACATTTGGTTTCTCTTATTTACCTGTTCATTTTATCAGATAAGACAATTATGGAAATGTTTTAATTAATCAGGTTATTTTATAAAGGTAGAGTGATTTATAAATTTATTTCAAGGGTGGTTTAAGTGAAATGTTTTAAGAAATGTCTTATAAATAATTTCAAATTATTATATAGATAATTTTCTAGTAGGTTTGTTTTCTAAGTGGTTTTATCCCTTATTATGGAATGATATTCAATGACAAGTTTTTGGGAAAATGCCTAAATGGATTTTTTAAAAGAATGAATTAGGTTTTAAAATCATTGGTAATAACCGACTTGATGTTTTCAAAATTGTTCTTATGTTAATTATATTTCAAACCAAGAGTCTAGGTGATTTAAAAGTGTCAAAAATGTTATAAAATTATGTTTTACTATTAAACTGGTGAGTTGACCCCTGTGATCTATATTTAAAACCACTTTTTAGACATGGTTAATTTTTATATCAATGTTTTTTGGTGTTTAAAAAATTTAATATTTCCAAATGATATGGATTACTTCAAAAGGGTGTGTTTTTCCAATGTGGATTCAATTTTTAAACTTAATGTGTCTTTGAATGTTTTTCATTGTCTGTTTAATGGGTAGTGTGAATTATCATTTTAGTTTCAAAGGTCTTTTGATAAAATTGTTTTGAAGAGTAGTTTGGGATGAATTTTATAAATTATGAAATGGATTTGAATTCCAATAATGTTTAGAAAAGAGATGGCACATT
This sequence comes from Viscum album, assembly GCA_963277665.1. Taxonomy (NCBI): domain Eukaryota; kingdom Viridiplantae; phylum Streptophyta; class Magnoliopsida; order Santalales; family Viscaceae; genus Viscum; species Viscum album. The sequence goes on along the minus strand of OY728145.1, from coordinate 1,095,958,957 downwards.
TTAAATTTTACAAAAAATTTGTTTTTATAAAATGTGGGATACCCTCTTAAGCCCCTTTAATGCTTGTATGAAAATTGTAGCTTGTGATCCCATGAATGGATGTTCATTATTGATGACCTAGTATTATGGGTCTTTTATTGGATTGGATATGTTTAGCAGTGATGACCTAGTTTCCTTATATTAATTTCAATTCCTTTTATTAATACATTTTAGTGACGATTCCCATGACACTAGAATCATTTTTTTGATTATTTAGGGGTTTTATCTCTCTACTTAAATTGTATCCCATGCTATTTATATTATTTTTTGGCACATATTTTCTTTTCATTTTCCCATGTTGTGAAACATTATGTAGTAGTTCTTGTACATTTTCATTCTTCATTATTTGTATGGTTTTATTTTCGTATTTTTTTAAAAGGGGTTGAGAAAGGTTTTTCAGCCACAATGACAACTTTTATGGAAATGGTTGGTTTTCAAACATGTTTTAGAAAACTGTAGTATAGTAAGAAACAACTTTGAGTTTTGAAATGTGTATTTAAAAAATGGGTGTTAATGAAATAGTTTAAAGTCATAATTTAAAAATGATGTTTGACCAATAGGTATTGTTAAAGGAAGAATTTGTTCCAAATGATTGTTTTCATTTAATCAAAATTTTAGAAAAAGAGTTTTAACACGCTTTTAGGTGTTACAAATTATTTGGAAAAAACATTATAGAAAATGTTTATTTTCTCTAATGTACGTCAAACTAGATTTTTTAGGATGAAATATGAAAGTGATATCTTAGATTTGGTAGGTTGTGGTCAACTAGTGGACTACTATATCATGCCTATATTTTATAGGTTCCTGTTTGTTTTGTTAACTTGTTTCAATTCCTTTGGATCTTATGAGAGGGATATTTGGTTTTATGGTGACCCCAGTTGAATATATTTTGCATATTAATTTTTTAAAAAATTAATATTACTGAATCAAATAGGATAGATATCAATAAACAATGTATGGATTCCAATAATACGACAAAAGAGTATGAAGATGGAGTGAAATAGTTCATCATGTTTTCAAAAGATCATGTATATGACCCTTCTGAAATCCATTTTCCATGTTTATGCTCTTATTATTCAAGACTAACTAGTTCATTGGAGTTGGAAACACACTTGATATATAATAGATTAGATTGAAGTTATAAATGTTTAAATAAACACAGGGAAAAAGAGAATCTGGCTGTTGGATTGGATAACATTATGTTTTATGGATCATCTGATATGATTATAAATATGGACAATGAAGAAGACTATATCGAGGATATGATTATACATGTGAATGATGATAAATATCATATTGAGGAAATGACAAGAACAACTGAAGATGAACTTTTTTATTGTCTAGAAATGTTTGAAACATTAAAGTGTTGTGAAAATACACCATTGTATGTTTGTTTCACAAATTATACAACATTGTTATCCATAATGAAGCTATATTATTTGAATTAACGAAAAGGATGGACTGACTCTAGATTTATGAAACTACTTTCTCCCTTGAGTGACATGATACTAGAAGATAATGAGCACCCTAGCCAAACATATGACGCCAACAGAATGTTATGCTCGATGGGTAAGATATCTGAAAGAATACATGCATACCTGAATGTCTATATACTATTTATCAAGGACCAAAAATCACTTATTGAATGTCTAAATTATGGTGATTATCAATAAAAGAAAGATGAATCTAGTCCTATGAAATTTGTATGGTACTTTCCAATCATTACAAGGTTTAGGCGCCTATATGAAAGTGAGGATACTATAGGGAAATTGATGCAGCATGAAGATAAAAGACATAAATATGGAGAACTATGTCACCTGATAGACTCTCCTAAGAGGAAGATAATTTACTATGAGTATCCTGAATTTGGAAATGATTCGAGAAACCTTCATCTTTTGTTATCTATAGATAGAGTGAATCATTTTGGTTTTTCAATCATCAATCATAGTACATTGTTGGTTATCTTAGAAAATTATAACTTTACAACATGGATATATAGGAAATGAAAATTCATCATGTTATCTATGCTTTTATCAGGACCAAAACAATCGGGTAATGATATTGATGTTTATTTGGCTCCATTGATCAAGGATATGAAAATATATTAGGATGTAGGTGTTGCATTGAATTATGATTATAGAAATAAAGATTTCACATTGATAATCATGTTCTATGAGACAATAAATTACTTTATTACTTATGTAATTTTTTTAGGATATATTTTTAAAGGAACTCAATGGTGTCTTATCTACAAATAAGGTACATATTCAGTTAGGTTGAAATATTCAACAAAGATTGTGTTTCTAGGACATAACAGATTTATACCCTGGTGGAAGAAGTGCGGATATGGGAAAACATCATTTGATATAAGTTTAGAAGAATGTACAACAACATCTCCACTAATTGGTGATCAACTATTTGAGAAAGTAAAACATGTGGACACTTATTTTAGTAAATCATTTTTGAAAAACCTTATGAAACTCTACTAGAAAAAGAGACTAGTTTTTTTGAATTACCATACTAGAATTTTATCATCCTAATTAATTTTTTTATTTTATTCATGTTGAAAAAAACATATGTGAAAATTTCATTATCATGTGCTAAATTAACTTGGAAAAAAATGATTTAATTGAGGATATGTTAGACATGGTTAACATGCGAATTTCAAAAGAGTTGATTCCAGTGAAGGGTGAAAAAAAAGAAATTTTCTCCCTCTAATTTCTTAAACTCTTTCTAGGAAGGAGATATGTCATTCTTGTAAGTTCTTGAATGACATAAAGGTTCTGAGTGGGTATTCATCAAATATCATGAATATTGTGTTATTTAAATATTAGAAGTCAAAGGTTCTGAAATCACATGACTGCCATGTTTTGATGCAAGATCTAATATATATAGCTTTATGTTGTATTTTTTTCAAGAATTTCCATCATACAGTAAACAAGCTATGTTTATTCATCAAAGTTATATGCATTAATGTTATAGAACCTGTAAAATTTAAGGCCATGGATAGAGAATTTGTCATCATATTATATTAATTTGCAATATTATTCCCACTATAAATCTTTGATATGATGGTTCACTTGATGGTTCACTTTGCGATCGAGATTCTATTATGTGGTCTTGTACACTATAAATGGATTCACCCTATTAAATGGTATATGATGTTTTTTAAAGGGTATGTTAAAAAATATAAGTCATCTAGAGGGATGTTTTGTAAAGCGATATATTTTTTAGGAATCCATTGAATTCTATACTAAATACCTATCTAGTTTGAAAATCAATGGACTACCAAAATCTCATCACACTTGGAAACTTGTGGGTGAAGAAATTTCTAGAAGAGACATTGTCACAACCAATATTACAAATCTGGACTAGGAAAATCTGTATGTTTTTCACAACAGTTTTGAGGTTTCACCACATGTGGAAATGCATAAAGAAGTTATTAGGAATCTTAATCCTTCAAGGTATGAAATATGTATATCAAATACACATAATAAATAGTTTATCGGATGGTTTTGGGTATATATTTTTAAGGATTCAGATGAAAATATGGATTCAATCTTAGAATGACTTTGATAGCTATCCAAAGGACCATGTGTGAATGTATTATCTTTCAATGGTTATATAATTAATGGTTCTATATTCTCTACAAATTAACATGATGAAGATGGTACCATTTAAAATAGTGCAATTATACATGTTGTTGAAGCGATTCATGTTTCTAGTATTAAGGATAGGGCCCCAATTTATGTGAATATGTCATAATTTGGCATCATAAAACAAATATGGGAGTTTGATTATACAACACTCCAAGGGATTATTTTTTAATTCAAGTGGGTTGATAATTAGAGAACAGTTAAAATAGATTAATTGGGATTTGAGAAAGTGGATTTCAGTAAGGAAGCGTACAAATATGAACCATTTATAATGGCATCATAGGCAATACAGATATTTTATGTTCTAGATTCAACAAACTAAAAGTGTTCAATTGTTCTATTATTGACCTAAAACACTGAAGGGTGAGATGAAAATTCAACTAGGGATGACCCTTTCATTGGTACATCACAATCATTTTTCAATAGACCCAATTTAGTTGGGGTATTGTATGTTATAGGAGACCATAATGAAGGGATTTAGATACATGATAGAGGGTTCAATTCCCTTTAATCCTTTTAAAAAAATATTGTTCAACAATCATGTTATATATATTTTGTAATATTCATTTTATTTCCTCATATTATTATTTGTTCCCTACTGCATTTATGTAATCTAAATTAAATGTTCATCCACTTATTTAGATAATTAATTTTTAATTTACAAGTTCCCCTAATGCCAATGAACAATATGTCTCTCAAGATGTTGTTTCTTGTAGTGCATAGGAATGATGACCTTCTTCATGTGATGATGCTACCAATCCTGAGGAACAATAGGTTTTTAAACCTGTTGTTGCTCCCAATGCATAGGTACAATAACCTTTGGTAGATTCTGATTCTACCACTTAATAGAAAAAACATATTTATGATGTGGTATCCAAGTAAATGGTAGGTGAAAAAGGGTCGTCGATATATAAAAAATAGAGCACTGTAGTTTTATCGCATTAACAAAAATCATTAAGGAAAAAAGAAAATTCATAAAATTTGAGGTTGGATAGAATGTGTAGACCCAACATATTAACCCTAAAAAATCCATGTTCAGTGGTTACATTGGACTCATCACTCAGAAATGTGTGCGATTGATGTATATTAGTAGAACCATTTTGTTCTCACACTTAAGAAACTGATGTGGGAAGAGATTATGGTAACATTATGGTATCATTCCTTTATTTTAATAAAATATGAAATAATGAAACATTCATTTAAACTTCATCATCCCTTAAGGAGTAAATTTATATTAGATGAATCCAATAATAAATATGTATTAATTCTTGGTTGAAGGATTCACAGAGGCTTTTGAACAATTATAATGAGATTTCATCTTAAAGATACCAAAGGGAAAATAAAAATGCACCCACTACTTATGTATTCAAACCCAATAACCCATAAATAATGGGATGTGTTTACTAGACATCATGGGGATTTTTCTTTTCAGTTACATTATGGCTGGTAATACATTGTTTTAAAATATGTGTATTCATCACTTTGATTGAATATTTTTTAATTATGAAATTGCAAGTGAGTGATGAAAATAAGGAAGGAGAAACAAAACCAATTTTCCCCTACTGTAAAGCAATGATGGGGTACACTTCACTTGAAAATATTTGTACATATTTTAAATCTAATGTAATACTTTTATGTGACATGAAACAAAAACATAATTATGTTCCTCTATTTATATTAAGATTAATGAATCCAAATCCAAATCTACTTCCATTCCACATTATGTTTTATGGAATGAGGCATGTGTAAATAAATATGGGATGGTAATATATGAAGATACACAAAATGTGTGGGAAACATGTGTTAATATGACATAATATTTTTTCCTTTAAATATCTATTACATAATAGTGATTACATATTTTCTTATATTTTCAATCAGACATAGTCACAACAATCATAAAAGACATGTGCCAGATAAAAACCTACTATATGTGTCCTTGGATCAGCCAGAACAATATGGCCACATGAGTGGTATGGTTTTTGAGGTGACACCCCGAACATATTTTTTGAAAAAAAACAACAATAGGAGGATCAATATATAGAAAGGGTAGAGATGAAAGCAAGAATAAATTCCCTTGAGGAAAAATTTATTTGTTAGTCTGAGTTTCTAGAAAATGTAATGGGGGAAGCAAAGATAAGAAGAGACTTAAGAATAACCATTGAGTGATGACCCACCCACCCCCCCCCATAAGCTTTGAGGTGATCCATTCCCCTCAAAGAGTTATCTTAGTCAAAGTAATCAACATTCTAATAGTTTTTTATGTGAAATATAAATCCAACAGACATTGATACATATCGTATATTGATATTATATTAGGTGATCATGAACTTGATGTATATTTATCAACACCCAACCATCATCTTGTATTGAGTTCTATAGTGTTCAATGTCAAAGACTATGTGCTACACAACTTACCACTTCCAACAAGTCATCTGATAGTGGCGATTAGGATAGATTGTGATTCAAGCACCGAGCTACCAATTCCACTTGATGATGATGATATTCACATGGTCGTCTTAGCTATTAGAACATTCATCACATGGATGTCAGAACCAATAAAAAACATGTCGATAAAGAGGTATTCATTTCCAAATATATTTCCATGCTAAACCATTAACAATTAATTAAAAATTTTATGAATTGTTAAATTTTATTTTATATGGACAAAGGGAAGGGGGTGAAATTTAAGGTTGGCTCAAAATAATCTAAAGTATCAACTAAACGATTGAAAATATCTTTAAAAAGAACATTTGCCCCACCCATTGAATATTTGAATTTACTAACATTTATGGTTCATACAGATAAAAATATACAATGTGGTAGTAATCACATAGTTGATTTTGAGGAAAATTTGTATGGAGAGGAGGGTATATACTATATTCCACTGGATAATGAAAATGATATCCTCAAATACCACTATCTAGGAACCTCATTTTTAAATGTATACATGAGGAATGTTTTCATGATTTTACATGGATATTTAATGTATTTAAATATTAAAAATATTATTACATATTTTTCATTTTTCTACATGACTATGATGTAATATTTTCCTAGAGTATTTGTTGCATTGATAAGGTCATGGAAGTTCCTCGCTATGATGAGAACCTTCAAATGCTATAACAATATTCTTAAATATAGTTCTATGTTTGGAAGACATACTATGAAGGGACACATAGCATACAGACTGTCAAGTGCGAGTACTTGTAAGCATATGAGACTTCCTCTTGTGAATTTCTCACTTGGTAATCTCCAAGATAGAAGATTGTGATAACAGACCTGTCATTAAGAATTCTGCATGTTTTGGTGTCCTCAGATATTTCTATCTACGATCATATGTAATGATCCTTAGACATTAATATTATCATTAATACGTGTCACAACTGGCGCACTTTGATTTACTGATAAAAACCGTCACGCAGATAGTTGGAGGGAATTAGGGTATGTTGGGTGCGTCATGAGTGACATGATATTAATGGATAAGTCGAGGAAGAATTTTTCCCTTCCATTTATGGAAGTTGATATCTTATCCCTTTGATTAAAATAGAACTGTCATGTGAATTTCCATAAACATGGTGTAATGATGAGTTTATTTCATGTATTCAAAGAATGACGTATCAATTATAAAGGATGAGGACACTATCAAGAAACCTACTTGATGAGATATTGAGACAAATGGATTATATTACATAGTGAGCATTCGTATGTGGATTTGGTTGTTGTGACTTTATGTTCTTTCTCTTGGGTTCCATGAATTGTTTCTAGATAGTACTCTTGGACTTTAGGCAGGCTCGTCTAATGCCAATGAGAAAGAATCCTAGAGGGTAACACACTAAGGGTTTTATGTGGTCTCGATTAAATTCTATTTGAATTTAATTAATGTAATAAATATTATTCTCAAGACTGTGGAATAATTTTATTCAAGTTAAGATGACCTCATAAATTAAATAAATTTTATTTATTTATTTTATTGAGAATTTAATAAACATTTATTTACTAGTTTGTAAATAAAATATTTATTTAAGAGAATAATTTATTTATTTATTTATTCAAGTGTTCAATAAATGGAAGTGCAGTTTGACCGGACCAAGTCTGGTCCGGTAGTAAAATAATTATTTGAAAGATGGTAAATAATTATTAGTTGGTAGAAGTTAAAATAATAATAATGCTGCTATTTTTTGTGACGTGTAATTTTATTCATAATTCTATTTTGTGCAAGTTGTCAAACCATAAATAATGAGGCGGTATTATTATTATGAGAATGGGTTTTCTCTAAGTTCATGAATCTATTTAATTGTTGATATGAAATTAAATATTATAACTGAAATTCCATGCATAGAAATAGACAAGTACATCTATTGTGCCATAGATAACACACCGCTCTCTTGGTGAATTGATAATTGTTGAGATAAACAATTTCTATCTCGAATCCTCATCCCGCCCCTCTCAAAAATGAGATACATTCTTCAAGTCTGCAGAACAAGCGATCAAGAACGATAGTCACAAGACACTCGTTTCACCATGCTAGAACCCGGAGAATGAGTGGTGTCTATCAGAGTCTATCAGAGCATGTGTGGATCACCTCTATAGGGATTCTAGTTTGGATGCTCTCAAGCACAATGATATAATTTGGAAGGGTCATTCCGAATGATCAACATCATCAATGAAGAAAATACCAAAGATTTTAGTATTATTTTCTTTATGAAATTAATTAAATTAATTATAAACATGATGTGAAATATCCTACTTAAAAGTTTCGGGCCTCTTTTCTCTTTATCTATATCATTGATCATATTCCATGGAGAATGGTGTTCATCATCATATTGATCCGAGAATAATCATTGGTCCTGGTAAAAACTATAGTTGGGTGTCATCCCAACCATGCTTCCGCTGCGCCCAGAACCTTCAAGTGGAATCAGAGTGGTTACATTATAGTTTATAATTATTTAAATATTTATTTGATTATTTATTCATTTAATAATTTAGTTGTTTCAATTCAAGTTAATTGTTCTGAAAATCTGAATCTTGAGATCTGTTCCTCCTCTTTTGTTTCTTGTTCACCTTACAGAAATGGTCTTTTATTTTAATTTTGATTAAAATAAAACAGAGGGTCTCACCCAAAGGTTCCAAAGGTTCCTAGATGTACAACATAAGAACATATGGCATTTATTCGTTAGTACAATCAGTGTAGCCAGGGTTCAATACACTGGGTCTGGTCCACCAAACCAAGGAGTGTCATTGGAGTTTGTCTAGGTCTTAATGACTCAGTGTGCTGACTAGGAACAGGTGGCACGCGATTTCCGGATTACACGTTGTGTGGCCCACTGGACATGACGTGTATTCTCTTCGGGTTAGGGTTGGACCGTGTACCTCGTACATGGCTTGCCCAGCTGGAGACCATGTAATGAGGAACTACATAGTGTCTGGCCTACTTAACATGTCATGTACTCTAAAGATTTCCAAAGTACACTCACACACAGTTTCCCTAGGAGTGTACTTTGGATGGATGTTGAAAGATAGTACACACTGTGTACTCATCCATATTACACATATTTATTAAAATTTATTATTATATTATTCAAACCCTTGAGACGTGTACCATCGTACAGGCATATAGCTGAGGCACAAAACGTGATAGGTGTTTTATATATATGTGTTGAATTTAACATTTTCATAATGTTCATTTCTACTCGTTGGGTAGTTATGAATAGGAATTCACTAGGTTGACTTCAAGGTACAAGTTAAGTACAAAGATAATTTTAAATGAATTTATTTTTTTAGAATTATGATAGATGAGAATCTCAAAGAAATTCAGAAAAGGTTTTAATATAAAAGGACTGATTAATTAAAGATGATTTTTAATTTATTCATGGGTGATTTATCTTAAACAAGAATGATTAAAGAATTGAATGCTAGTTTTATTTATGCATAAATATCGTTGCATGTATGGATGATCATGAGCTAGACCAAGACCTTTGTATGTGGATGGTTTCTTTTAATTAATTTATTTAAATTAATCTTTTTTCCAGTGAGCCTTATCATCATTAATATGTATGGCATGCATGACCAAGGTTTCATTTATGTAAAACCCAGTTTTACCCCTCACCTACATGTGAGTTAAAGAAGGCATATGTAATGGTTGGAAATATAAATCTTGTAGAGGCAGTTCAAGATGGAGTTGAGATGAATCCAATACCAGGAGATACAGAGGTGGACAAGTAGAAAGTTGTAAACACAAACCCAAAAGGTTCAAGTTGTTTCTCCCCTAGGTCAGGGTTAGTTTATTAACCACTAGATAAACTAACCATTAGAAAATCTCGTGATCATTCTCTTTATTTTATTTCGGTCAGCTGCATAGTTTATTATTATGGATGGGTTGTCATAATCACATAATTAATGAATTAAACAAGCATGCAAGATAGAACTAAAATAAACCAGACTTATGTGTAAATATTATCAAGATATGGTTAATCAATTAAGTAAGTTCCACTTAATATTAACAAGCATGTGATAATGATAATAATAAATTCACGCACAAGAGATCAAAATCCCTCAAATAAAATATTAAATCAGACCAAGCCTTCTGTTACTTGATTAAGGGAAAAACTCAATAAAACTTTGTGTTTGACCTACCCTTGTTGGGACACTTACTTTTATACAGGAAACCCTTATGATAGGCTTTGGGTTGACTTAACCATATTTCATCAAGTGGAGTAGCCCTTGATAGACTTGGTGTAATATTGGAGGTAAGAGGTGAGGAAATCCAACAGTCGTGATTTCAGGATTATGGAGTCCACTCAACATATCAAGGAGCTGCAAGCCCGCAGTTGGAAAAGACATGCCTACCTAAATACCTTCTAATATATTGAATGACCCTTGTTGTAGTTTTGAAAACGGGAATATGGATCCTTGACACTAGAATTTCATGGCAATTGGACATTCTAATTTCAATGATTAGGGCCATTGGGGATTGATAAAATAGTGTGAGACTTAATAAAAATTTATTATTTCACATAAAATGTAATCAAGAAAGTACTAATGATATTCCCTTTTAATTGTTTAATAAAAATGAAAGTCATATCAACCACACTATCCCTGTGATCAATTATGGATAAATACAGCATCCTCTCTAGAAGTAACTTCTAGGAATGGTTTAGATGCCTTTGGGTTATCCTATTCCATGAATGGAAGTCATACGTGCTTGAGTCATTATTACCCAATCTTCCTGCCAAAGAGGCAAGTAATGAGGATTTCCTAGTCTATGAGAAGTATTTGAATGACGAGGATGACATTAAATGTTTGATGCTATCATCAATGTCTAGTGATCTCATGAAGTCTCGTGAAAACATGGATGCTGATATCATGCTCGATCACCTCTGGGGTCTTTTCAATGAGAGAGAAAGACATGAAAGGTTTGATATCTCTAAGGCACTCTTTCAGAGTATTCTTGGAGAAGGTTCTCCATCTGGGCCTCATGTAGTTAAGCTCATTGGCTACATTGGGTGCCTGGAGGTTCTAGGGTTTAAAATCCCTAAAGAACTGGGCACCGATCTCATTATCTCATCACTCCCTCAGAGCTTCCCTAAATTTTTTGTCAATTTCAATAGAAAAAACATTGAGAAGTCTCTATCTCATATTATTATCCTCATTTTCCAAATGGAAAATGATATGAAGCGTGAAAATCCTTCTGTCCTTATGGTGAATAATAGGAAAGGGAAGGTGAAGAGCTTTAAGACAAAATCTTTGTTATGTCCTTCCATGAAAAGGAAGATAAAATGGGAGGAAAAGGAACATGAGTATTTTGGTTTCACATGTGGAAAGAAGGACCACTAGATGATGAACTGCACCCAGCCTAAGATGCAAGGGGAAGCTTCAAGTGCATTTTCTATCGAATGCAATCTATTTTTTTCTACAAATTGGGTATTAAATAAATATTTTGGTGCTCACAAATGTATCCAAATACAGAAACCAAGTAGATTTAGGTAGATTGAATGAGGGGAGGTAGATCTACGAGCATCCAACGGAGCCAGACTTGCTATTGTTGCTATCAGGGACTACCACCTCACGTTTCCAATGGGGATGATCTTGGGGTTAAAGGGTTGTTAATATGTTTTTTATGTTACTAAAAACATTATTTATGTATCAAGATTAGATACAAGTGGATTTTTTCAAGTTTGGAAGTTAATGTTTCTTCTTTTACAAAGATAGCATTTGTTTTGGTAGGGCACATTTATACAACGGTATTTACGTGTTGGATTACACAAACCAAGTAATGGAAATCAATAAAAAAGATACCTCACATGACTCATACCACACCCAACTTTTTCATCATCGGCTAGGTCATGTAAATGAGAAACGCTTGAAAAAGTTATATCAAGATGGATATTTAGATTCTTTTTAACTAAAACCACTTGGCGTATGTCATTCATGTTTACAAGGAAAAATGACTAAATCCCCATTTAGTGGGAAAAGTGAAAGGGCTAATGAACTTCTTAAATTGGTTTATACCGATGTGTGTGGACCATTTCTAGTCGAAGCAAGGGGATGGTACTCATAATTCATAAATTTTACTAATGATTTTAGTAGATATGGATATATATACTTAATGAGGTATAAGTAGGATTCTTTTGATGAGTTCAAAGAATACAAGAATAATGTTGAGAACCATCATGGTAAGAAGATTAAGAAACTCTGCTCAGACCGAGGTGGAGAATATCTTAATCAAGACTTCATTGATTACTTATGGGAGTTTGGGATCATATCCCAACTCACTCCTCCATACAATCCCTAGTGGAATGGTGTGAGAGAAAATAGGAACCGTACCCTGTTGAACATGGTGAGATCAATGATGGGTCATGTGAGTCTTCCATTATCCTTTTGGGTATCTGCGTTACAAGCAGCGGAGCACATACTAAACTAAGTACCAACTAAATCGATAAATGGTATTCTATACGAGTTATATATTGGAATAAAATTTATGTTATCGAATTTACATGTTTGGGGTAGAAGATTGTTTTTTAAGGCCTATTTAGGTAACAAACTCACACCCCGAGGCACAATGTGTACCTTTATAGGATACCCCATGAAAACAATGGGATATTTCCTATACAACTCTTCAGACAAAAAGGTTAATGTGGCAATACATGCCATATTCCTTGAGAGTTAGAACATCTCTAAAAGAGATATTCGGAGAGAGATAGACTTCAATGAAGTCGAGGCTCAACGTACACAATAGTCGGTACATGAAAAGATTCCACAAAGCCTCATTGAAGAAGAATCTATTCCAGAGACACAAGTACTATGTAGGAGTAAAAGAGAGGTTAGAGAACCAGAACGGTACGGTTTTCTAGTTACTGAGGATGGTGACTCATTATTAGTTGATAATAATGATCCTCTAACCTACAAGGAAGCAGTAAGTGGTACTGATGTTTCCCAGTGTAAAGAAGCCATGAATTCTAAAAGGGATTCCATGTATCAAAACCAAGTCTGGATTTTGGTAGATCCTCCAATTGATGTAAAGCATGTTGGCTGTAAATGGGTATTCAAAAAGAAACTGGACAAGGAAGGACAAGTATGTACCTATAAGGCACGACTGGTTGTAAAAGGGTTTAAAAAGTGACAAGGAATTGAATATGATGAAACCTTTTCTCCAGTTTCAATTCTAAAATCCATCAGAATTGTACATTCCATTATGGCTTACTATGACTATGAAATTTGGAAAATGGATGTCAAAACAACCTTCCTTAATGGGAACCTTCAGGAAGATGTCTTCATGACACAACCTAAAGGGTTTCTAACTCCAAAGGATGCCAATAAGGTATGCAAGTTGTAGAAATCCATTTATGGATTAATGAAAGCATACATTTCATGGAACATTCATTTTGATGAAGCCATAATAGAATTTGGTTTTATCATGAATGAATGTGTTCCTTGTTTATAAAAAAGTTTTAATGGGAGTACAGTCATTTTTCTAATAGTATATTTTGATGACATATTACTTATTGGAAATGAGATACTAATCTTTTAGTCTATTAAGGAATTTTTGAATAAATGCTTCTCCATGAAGGACTTGGGAAAGGCAGCATATATTCTTGGTATCAAGATTCATCATGATAGACCCAAGATATTGTTGGGCCTAAGTCAAAGTGCATAAATTGATGTGATACTGAAGAGATTCAGTATGTAATAATACAAGAGGGGATTATTTCCAGCATCATATGGCATTCATCTTTCCAAGAAAATGTGTCCTCAAACACATGAGGAAATAGTGATAATGGAAAAGTATCCATATGCATCATCGATTGGGTCAGTCATGTATGTCATGCTATGTACTAGGCTGGATGTTCCCAATGAATTAAGTGTGGTAGGAAGATATCAAGCAAACCTAGGTGACCCCCATTGGATGGTAGTCAAGACTATCCTAAAGTATATGAGGTGTACTAAGGATATGTTCCTGGTTTATAAAGGATACTAGGAACTAATTATCAGAAGATATGTAGATAATAGTTTCTAGAAGGATCAAGATTACATGAAGTTTCAAAAGGGATACATCTTCACTTTGAATAGAGGTACAGTGAGTTGGAAGAGCTCAAAGTAGAGTGTGGTCGCAGATTCTATAGTAGAGTCTGAGTATATTGCAACTTCTGAGGTAGCTAAAGTAGTAGTTTGGATGTGAAGCTTCATCCGGGATCTAGATGTGATACCTAGCAGTAAAGATCCCATCACATTGCACTATGATAATACTACAACAATGGCTCTCACAAAAGAGCCATGGTTGCATCAATGGACGAAGCACATACTTTAGAAGTATCATATCTTGAGGGGTTTTTCTCAGAGAGGTGACGTTTCAGTGAGCAGTTTTTTATGCTCCTTTTCGTCGCATTGCCTAAAGGAATGTAAAGGGAAATGACTTATCCCCAATTGATTCATCCTTTGAAGAAAACATCAAAAATCGACAAAGGCATGAACAAGGCTTCAAATGCACATGCGCCACACAAGTTCCCTCACTGTCGCGCAAGTATACTTGGGCGCCGCCTAATGGTTGCGCAAGTGACTTGCGCCCCATCTTTGAAAACGTCCGGGGGTCTTCTCCAGCCTATAAATACACCTGGTGGCCCCCCATTTGAAGAGGAATTTTTACTGAATTTAGATAAAGAGCTCTGAACGCCCAAGTCTCTAATTCAAGTCTCTTGAACACTTCTAAGGTAATTCTTTACCTAGAATGGAAGGTCTAAACAAAAGGGATAAGGTCTAAGTGTTAGAATTCACTAACACTTGAATGCCTAAGTGTTTTTACCTTTAAGGGAAATGGACACACTTGCGCGCCTCCTTACCAACTCATTGAAATTTGCGCGCCACTCTTCTGGAAGTACCTCATGATGATTCTAAAGGCTTTGGTCAAAAATCTCTCAAGTATTACTATACTGGTCAAGGGTCGCGCAAGTACCCATGTGCGGCGCAGGTATACCTACGCGGCCAATACTGGCACACCCACACAGTATCTGTGCGCCTTCCAGGACTTGCATGCCCTTATATTTTGGGGTGCCCTTCCTGCCCATTTAACCCCTCTTATGTCATTCCACCTCTCCTATTCAAGATTCAGTCTTCAAGAAACTCTTCAAAGCCATTTATGGCATGTTTTCTTGATTGAGTTCCTTATATAAATGGAATTCCACAGAACATCTCTTAAAACCTAGTGATTTATATATCTTTATATCACTAAAGTTAGAGAGTTCATTCATTTAACCTCATCCTCTAAGATGATAGAATCATTAATCTGGGCCTCCTTCTTTGGAGTTAGCCCTAAGTCCTCATTAATTTGGGCCTCCTTCTCACGAGTAAGCCCCAAGTCCTCATTAATTTGGGCCTCCTTCTCAGGAGTAATCCCCAAGTCCTCATTAATTTGGGCCTCCTTCTCAGGAGTAAGCCCCAAGTCCTCATTAATTTGGGCCTCTTTCTTAGGAGTAAGCCCCAAGTCCCCATTGATTTGGGCCTCCTTCTCAGGAGTAAGCCCCAAGTCCTCTTATTTTGGCCTCCTTTTCAAGAGTAATCCCCAATCATAGGTCCCTTAATCTTGGCATCCTCTTTAGGAGTAAGCCCCAGTCTTAAAATTCCAAAATATGGGAATCCTTTTCAGGAGTAGTCCCCAAGTCCTTTAATTCTAAAATTCCCTTTAACCTGGGCCTCCTTTTCAAGAGTAAGCCCCAGTCTTAATTTCTCTTTACCAGTCATAATTTCTTTTGATCTGGGCTTCTTTATCAGGAGTAAAACCCAATCATAAGTCCCCTCCTAACTTGGGAATCTTCCTTAGGAGTAAGCCCCAAGATTAGGGTATCCAAATCTCCATGAAGCACATATACCTTTATAGACCCTATTCCTGGATTACTTCCTTGAAGTAGATCTTAATCCTTATCTATTTTGGGCAGTCATACATACATAAACCCCACATCATTACATCATTGCATGGCACAATTGTCTGGTTTCACCAATACCTCTTGTTTCTCACACCGAGCATGACTCACGTGAGCTTAGAGTGTAAAAGTTATCATGAAATCTTTCATTGAGCCATCAATCATGCATAAACATCATACTCCTTTACTCGAACTACGTGGGTTCTGATTCCTTTTCCAAAACAAAGGATACGTAGGTATCCCATCAGCGGGTACGATCCCAACTATGAAATAATCCATGTCCTTCTGAATGACAATAAACTTCAAGTGCCCCACTAAGTGGATTTAAAACTAGTATGGTTATCATAATAACCAAAAGACTTTTATGTATCAAAGGATAGAATTGACTAAGAATATCTAACTAATACAGATGATTCTCTGTCGATGAAGAATCTCGAATACATATAAAATATTCTCTAGATTTCATACATATCAATCATTGATTGTCAGATCTAAAGGAAAGCTCATTTTATAATTGGTAATGTAATAAGGATTCACGAACATAACTTAAATCTATAAAGAGAGTCCTGGAGTAGAAAATAATTCCCCCCAAAAAGGTGTGATGAGTCCGACCTCCCATCCTCTCGACCAATACAAATTCCTAAGCCTCATCAGTCCACAACTAATGAGAACATACCTTTGGAAATTAGGTCCAAATGGATATGGAATCATTGGATGTTTCCAGTTCTACGAACAAACTCGTTAGAAACTGATTGGAATATTTGAACCTTCAATCAACGAGGTCATCCACAATTCCAGTGGAAACAAAAAATGTTGAACCTGATGTGAATCCTTAACCAAGTTAAAATTATGCTTTGATTATTTTTTAGGCCTCTATTTAAACTCAATGAGAGGGCCAACAAAGTAATCAATGAAATATTTTCTCATCCAAAAGATATAGTGGGCAGACTTATCTTGATTATGTCTGTTATATCAAACAGGCACTCTTTTCCAAGATCTTATGCATTTCCAGAATGGCTTATCTTAAGTTCACATCTGTGAATACCTTTGCCGTGAAAACCTCTGCTACGAATGCCACTACTTCTACTCCTGCTAGATCATCGTCTGCTCTGAGGATGACAACACCTACTCAGCGTCTTCAGCGCTGGGTATCAAATGCACTGGTTAAGGAGTACCGTCACAACGGTACTATTCCGACTCTGGAGGCCGCTCGACAAGCCCTCCAAGTCAATAATTCAACCTGGTCATCCGGACAGCGACAACCAGCGATCAAGAAACAGGCGGTGATGACCACTGTCTCCAACCGTTTCGGGTCGTTATCCCCAGAATGCAATCACCATTCACTCCCATATTCTGAGGAGGTGAATGAGCAGGTCCCATAGGGCCTTAATTCAAGGAATCAGGAGTCCTTCCTGAGGGATCCCATCAACAATCTCTGCCAGACTCATGAGATAGTGCGCCCTCAACATGATGAGGGTATCTATATCATCCCATCTTTTTATAACATAAACTTTCATTACATTATACAGAACTGAGGATCTTTAAGGTTTAGTGTCTTGGAAACCAGGGACATAATACATGAAAACAAAAAAAACATTCTTCCTAAAAACTTGAAAGGCTTCTCCTTAAGTTCATCCTAGGTTCATTACTTCATCTCATAACCTGGGGACATACATCAAAGGAAAGGGTGAGACGAAGGCCCAGTAAGGGAAATAAGAGGAACATTTTACAAGTGAACTTGAGATACTTCAATAAGGTCATGAAAATAACTTTAAGGCATGAGAAAGAAATCATGAGATATATCATAATAAAAATAACATTTTTCATAACTTGAATATGTGGCTACAACATTTAATATTGACAATCATTTCGTTTCACCAAGGTCCATCCCCAAGGTGTCATTAAAAATTACCAAGGTTATTCACCAAGGTATCTGTCTAAAAGGTCATCTCTAGAGATTAAGTCATTACCCAATGCATTGGAGCGCTATCTGGGTGCACCCTTGACATGTATTTATTATCATGTGAGCCACATATATCATCATCAATCATTTCATAAACAACCCATATAGCATAAAAGAAATGGTTTTCATTTCATAATCATAACGTTTTAAAAACTGCTTTAAAGACATGATCTTTATGTCACTTTAAACCCATGGAAAGGGAAAGCGGGTTTCATGTATGTAAATACCAGAATTTAAAGTAGAAAGTTTTGATATATATTTGAATAACCCTATATAAATAATAGCTTTTAGTATTCACTTAATAACATAAAATAATTTTGATAAAAAAGGGAGAGGCATTTTTAGACGAAAATTCTACAGATAACGGCTATGTTACAGGGTTTTAGAAAATGTTGAAAAGAGAGGGGACATGGGTCACTCACTCATAAATGATCTATAAAAATAGTATAGGGACAGAATATAAAGGATATGAATCATGGTAATGAAATTGTAAGGACATACCATTTGAAATGAAAAACATGGAAGTAAGATGAAAATAATATTTCTCTTATAAAAATTTGGCAGCGTAACGGCGTCACTTAAACTTCAATAAAAATTAATTGAAAAGATCAAATTGGGTCTCTCATAATATGAACATAAGATTTTAGTATTATAGATATAGAGATCATACCCCAACATAATAAAAAGGAACTTGAAAGACTTGACATGAAAGTAGAACTTTGAAAAAGAGAAGGGTGAAACAATCCCTTAAAAATTCAGCAGCCTAACGGCGCCACATAAACATTCAAAAACAAAATGATGAGAGTAAGAGGGGATATCTCATAATATGAACATGAAAAGTTCATTAAGGGGAATATAAAAGAAAATCCTCTCACATAAGATAATGGAGCATAAAAGGAATGACATAAAAGAGATTACTTGAAAAGAAAGAGATAGGTTGGATCCCTTACCTTAAACAAAACTCTTAAAACACAAAGTTTGGGACTTTGAGAGGCTTGATGGAACCTTGGGAGGACTCCTTTGGAGGTAAGGAGACCATAACATTGTTGAGAATGATTTTTGAGTCCAAGAGATGAGAGAATGGCTTGGTATTTATAGGGAAAGTGAGGGGACAAGGCATTAATGCCCAAGGGACACCTCATTGGTGGTTTTGGAAAACCATGGGATTTACCATGGTATTTGCACATGGTATTGGCCACTTGGGACACCTCATACCTTATCTCACTATTCATAAGTCGACCATATTGATTAAATACTTAATACATCATTTAATGATGTCATTAAACGCTCGTAACTTAAAAACTGTATTTTCACTATTCACTAAAAATTTCTCTCTCAGAAAAATCCCAAAATTTCACCTTAACCAAATATTGACGCTCTGATTACAAATAAGAAATCCATTTTATAAAAATATTTTTCTAAATATTTTTAATTTAATTTTTAAATAAACACACTATTCACTAAAAATTCATTTTTTCAGAAAAAAAACCCCAAAAATTACCATAACATAATATCGGTGCTCTGAGTTCAAAAATAAATTCCATTGTATAAAAATAATTTTCTAAATATTTTTAATTTAATTTTTAATTAAAAAACACTATTCACCCCAAAAAACTAATACATGACTAATAATTTATGAAACCGTTATTTACCCATTTTATTGAATCACATTACTTAATCTAGGTGTCTAAATAATATTAAAACTTTCTTTGAGTGAAATTACTAATCCATTTGGTCACATTACTAATCCTAAGTGTAAAATCACTATTCATAATTTACTATTCATCAAAAATTAAGTTTATCTTATTAGACTCCAAATTCCTTACAGAACACTTTTGCAGAAGACCTTTTTTTGAAAATCATTACACATCATTAATTATTTAAGGTTTACGTAAATATTTTAAAATATCCTTTTTTCAAAATTCATCAATAAATACATCCTAAAATTATCCGGACAATTGAAATTTCACAAACTTCGCTAAAGGAAGAAATCTCAATTTATTCATCCCAAAGGATTACACAAAGAAGCTAGGGTCTCGACACATAGCCCCTTATAACACCAGTATATGACCTAAGTGTAAGGTGTGCTATGGTGAGAGAATCTGAGGGAGGCTCAGATAACATTGCCCTAGTATTAATCTCTACTAACTTGAACTTCTCTCATAGGCGTTTCTGTTCAAGCTTGACACGCTGGAGTTCGGCTTGGTCTTGTCCCAAAGCGAAGCCCAAAGATGCCACCTCCTTCCCAAGCTCTGATAAGTGGGATTCATAAGGTTCGACTCTACTGGATGAATCCATCGACTCCTCTTTCTCCATTAACCATTAACATCTCTATTAAATCATTAAGAGTAAGTGAATATACTACTCAAAAATTTTGGGTCATTACATTCTTCCCCCCTTAAGAAATTTTGTCCCCGAAATTTAGACTTGAGGCCTAGTCGAAAAGGTGAGGGTACTTTTTCTTCATCGTTTCCTCAGTCTCCCAAGTCGCTTCTTCATATTTATGATTCCTTCACAACACTTTCACAAGGTGGGTAGTCTTGTTTCATAGAACCATGTCTCTACGGTCTAAGATCTCCACTGGCTACTCCTCATAAGAGAGTTCATGTTCCAGTTGTACCACCTCTGGGTTCAGTACATGCGAAGGCTCTGGTATGTACTTTCTCAAGAGAGATACATTGAAGACATTGTGAACTTGAGCTAGGTTCGGTGGAAGTTCTAGAAGATAGGACACTACTCCTATGCGATCAAGGATTTCATAGGGGCCAATGTACATAAGGCTGAGCTTCCCTTTCTTCCCAAACCGCATGACTCTCTTCCATGGAGAAATTTGGAGGAAGACTTTGTCGCCAACACCAAACTCCAAGTCCCTTCGACGATTTTCAGCATAGCTCTTCTACCGACTCTAAGCAGCCTTTATGTGTTGTTGGATGGCATGAACCTGTTATGTCATCTCTTGTACGAGATCAAGCCCAAGAAGCTTTCTCTCACAAGTTTCATCCCAACAAGTAGGATTTCTACATCGCTTTCCATACAGAGCTTCATAGGGTGCCATCTGAATACTCGAATGGAAGTTGTTGTTATAGGAGAACTCGACTAATGGGAGGTGTTGATCCCATCCACCTTTAAATTCCATTGAGCATAATCTCAACATGTCTTCAAGTGTCTGAATAGTCCTTTCAGATTGGCCATCAGTTTGAGGATGATAGGTCGTACTAAAATTCAATTCAGTATTCAGAGCATGTTGAAGACTTCTCCAGAATTTTGATGTGAATCTTGGATCACGATCAGACACGATGGATAGTGGTACCCCAGGTAGCCTCACCACTTCCTTTACGTGTATCTTGGAAAGTTGATCCAGAGATAAATCTTCCCGAATAGAGATAAAATGGGCGGTCTTGGTGAGACGGTCCACAATAACCCATATTGCATTGTTTCCTTTGGATGTTTTCGGGAGACCAGTTACAAAGTCCATAGTGATATTATCCCACTTCCATACTGATATGGGTAGCAGTTGTAATACCTTCTTAGGAAGTTGTCGTTCTTCCTTTACTTGTTGACACACCAGGAACCTTGTAGTGTAATCAGCAATCTCCCTCTTCATGTTATCCCACCAATAATGATCACTAAGGTCTCTATACATTTTAGTGCTTCCAGGATGTATAGAGAAAGTAGATCTATGAGCTTCATCCATCAGTTCTTTCTTTATCTCCGGAATAGATGGAACACATAGTCTTGTACAAAATTTCAATACACCTTCTTGATCAATATTGAAATCAGGGAACTTCCCATCTTTTACATCCCCCAACTTCTCCTGTAGAAAAGGATCTTCTTTTTGAGCCTTCTTGATCTTATCTAGTAACGAAGGTTGAGAAATCATTTGGGATAGGGTTGATGATGTCCCTTTCCTTATAATTCCCATGTCCAGTTTTACTAGATCTTTAATCAAGGAATCTCCTAGGATCCTCATTGTTGCCAGAACAACAGGGTCTTTCCTGCTTAACACATCCGCGAATTTGTTTTCTCTTCCAGGGTGATAATTAATTGAACAATCATAGTATTTAACAAGCTCCAACCATATCCTTTGTCTCATGTTCAATTATTTCTGTGTGAAAATATACTTTAGACTTTGGTGGTCAGTGTATATATCACACTTCTCCCCATAAAGATAGTGCCTCCATATCTTTAGAGCAAAAAAAACTACCTCTAGCTCTAGATCTTGTGTAGGATAATTCTGCTCATGAATCTTCAACTGTCGAGATTCATAAGCAATTACCTTGTCATTTTGCATGAGGACGCACCCAATCCCTTTCAGAGATGCATCACTAAAAATAACGAATCCTTCTCCAATAGAGGGTACTATTAACATAGGTGCAGTAACCAATCTCTTCTTCAGCTCTTGGAATCTTTCCTCGCATTCCTTTGTCCATGTGAACTTAACCCCTTTTCGAGTCAACTTGGTTAGTGGATTAGAAATCCGTGAAAAGTTTTTCAGAAACCTCCTATAATATCCTGCTAAACCAAGGAAACTATGAATCTCAGTTACTATTGTGGGTTGAGGCCACTCCTCCACAACCATTGTCTTTGCAGGGTCAACCGAGATTCCTTCATTGGTTACAATGTTCCCCAAGAAAGCCACTTATTGTAACCAAAACTCACACTTGATGAACTTTCCAAAGAGCCTCTCCTTCCGTAGAGTTCTCAAAATAACCCTCAGATGATCTTTATGATCCTCATGAATTTTTGAATATATCAAAATATCATCAATAAAAACTACCACAAAGTTATCAAGGTAGTTCTTAAAGACTATATTCATCAAATCCATGAAAATACCAGGAGCGTTAGTCAAGCTGAAGGGCATAACAGTAAACTCATAATGCCCATATCTTGATCTGAAGGCTGTCTTTGGAATATCTTCCTTCTTCACCCTCAGTTGATGATAACCAGATCGATGGTCAATCTTAGAGAAGAATTGAGCCCCATGAAGTTGGTCAAATAAATCATCAATTCTTGGAAGAGGGTATATGTTCTTAACTATGATCCCGTTCAGTTCTCTATAGTCAATGCATAGCCGCATTGATCCATCCTTCTTCTTCACAAAGTGAATTGGTGCTTCCGAAGGAGACACACTCAGTCAGATAAAACCCTTCTCCAACAAGTCTTGGAGTTGTTTCTTTAACTCTTCTAGCTCCACATTTTCCATTCTATACGGGGTCTTTGATATCAGTTGAGATCCATGGAGAACTCTGCCTCTCTTTCTGGGGGAGGTCCAGGTAACTCCTCATGAAATACATCCATGTATTCTTGAACAATTAGAACATCTTCTATTTGTATACTCCTTTTTCCTTCTTCATCATTACCGATTAACTCCATAAAGAAATCTATAGGAGGTGCTTATAGATAGGGATCAGTTCGGGATATCTCTCCTTGGAAGATAACTGTAGGTCATTTATTCAAGACTACTGAGATATCCTTACTTCTACATTTGATTTTAGCATTATACTTTCAGATCCAGTCCATCCCTAGTATAATGTCGAATTCCAACATGGGAATGACTACTAGATTTTCGATAAGATTGTGCTCACTAAAGTAAACACTAGAGTCTCTAAACAATGTTGATGCATGGATAATCCTACTTGGAGTCTTGACGGACAACTCTACCTCAAACAGTTTGGGGATTGATTCTATATTCTATGAAAACTTGGAAGAAATAAAGGAATGCATAGAACTAGAATCAAACAAAGTAGTTTCTAGTTTTGAGAGGAAAACAAGATTACCTGCTACCACGTCATTCGGAGCTTAAACTTCAGTTCTTGTGATAGTAAAAGAACGACCTTTCTCCCCTGGCCTTTGCTGAGGTTGATGGTGATTCCCCTCTACTGCCCTTGGATTTGGACAGAGATTTTCATAGTTCCCAAGTTGTCCACACTTGAAGCAATGGACTTCGGGTAAGGCCAGAACCATCTTTCCTCTGTCGTTAGTGTTGGGAGTTGAGGCTTCACCTCACTACGACAATTTAGAGCAATATGGCCTCCTCTTTCACACTTTTAGCACTTTCCACTTCCGATCAAGCAGTTCCCCAGATGCTTCTTCCCACATTTATTTCATGTGGTAAGTTTCATTTGCTTTCCACCTCTTCCCTGATCAAAAGTCTTCCCTAAACTGGGCTCCAACGATCTCTTCTTGTCATTTGATTTATGAGACCATTGTGTCTCACCAAACTCTAGCTCGACTTTCATTGCACTCTGCACGATCTCCTCGTAGCTATCGTAGTCCTGGTTGGCTAAATTCTTTCGCAGATGAGGTCTCAGTCCACCGAAAAATCTATCAACCTTCCCAATTAGATCCATGACAAAGCTAGAGGTATATCATGAAAGTCGGGTGAAGTTCATCTCATAGCTACCGACAGATTCGTTCTCCTTTTGCTTCAGCTCGAGAAACTCTCTCTCCATTCTCGTTCTCATGGAACGAGGGAAATAATTATTAAAGAATATTCCCCGGAACTCTTCCCACTCCATAGATTCCATATCTCCTCTAGGCTTCATGTTTTTGACCAGTGACCACCACTGATCAGCTTCTCCCTCTAGGCGGTAAACAGCAAGGGTGACTTTTTCTTTTTTAGAACAAAGGAGTACAGAAAAGATCTTTTCAATGGAGCTTATCCATTGTTCTGCAACCAATGGGTCAGTAGATCCACTGAATGATGGTGGTCATTGACGCATGAAGGACTCAACAGAATGTTGTTCCCTTCATGGTGAGATTGGCCTCTAACCTTGATTCAAGTTATTACTCATAACGTTAG
Organism: Viscum album; assembly: GCA_963277665.1. Lineage (NCBI taxonomy): Eukaryota > Viridiplantae > Streptophyta > Magnoliopsida > Santalales > Viscaceae > Viscum > Viscum album. The sequence goes on along the minus strand of OY728145.1, from coordinate 1,095,934,084 downwards.
TCAGTTGGTTCATCATTCGCGTGAATGTTTCCTTTCTGACTTCCATTGAAGGGTCGTCAGCACATGGTGCATTGCGGTCACCATCGGCACGGTTCCTCCTATTTCCTGCCATTTTCTAAAAGAATAAAACCTTAGTTAGAAACTTATTTCATTTATGAATCTTTTAACTAAGACTTCATTCTTAGACAATTACATTTCTATATAATTCCTTCATAATGATTCATAAAAAGCTTGTGATTAACCAAACATATCCCCCGGGAGTGTCATAACCAAGAGTGCATCAAGGCCCATTATTGTGCACCAGTTCCCATTCGAGTCTAATTCAAAGTGGTGTTTTTGGGTTTTACCCCTATGTACATCTGTTCCAGAGCCTCCTCTACCTGCTCGTATCCAAATATGGATGTATTTTTTTGATAAACCACTTACTCAATACTTACCAAAATACCAGGAAGTTTTGATATATTTAAACTTTTCTATAGGGTTCTTCCTAAAGTTTTTATATCCTAATTTCCACAAATAACTAAACCCTCCTTTGATACCAACTACAGCATCCCATCTTTTTATAACATAAACTTTCATTACATTATACAAAACTGAGGATCTTTAAGGTTTAGTGTCTTGGAAACCAGGGAAATAATACATGAAAAAAACAAAAACATTCTTCTTAAACACTTGAAAGTATTATCCTTAAGTTCATCCTAGGTTCATTACTGCATCTCATAACCTGGGAACATACATCAAAATAAAGGGTGATCAGAAGGCCCAGTAAGGGAAACAAGAGGAACATTTTACAAGTGAACTTGAGATACTTCAATAAGGTCCTGAAAAGAACTTTAAGGCATGAGAAAAAAATCATGAGATATATCCTAATAAAAATAAAATTTTTCATAACTTGAAGATGTGGCTGCAACATTTAATATTGACAATCATTTCGTTTCACCAAGGTCCATCCCCAAGGTGTCATTAAAAATTACCAAGGTTATTCACCAAGGTATCAGTCTAAAAGGTCATCTCTAGAGATTAAGTCTTTACCCAATACATTGGAGCTCTATCTGGGCACACCATTGACATGTCTTTATTATAATTTGAGCCACATATATCATCATCAATCATTTCATAAACAAACCATATAGCATAAAAGAAATGGGTTTCATTTCATAATCATAACGTTTTAAAAACTGCTTTAAAGACATGATCTTTATGTCACTTTAAACCCACAGAAAGTGAAAGCGGGTTTCATGTACGTAAATCACAGAATTTAAAATAGAATATTTTGATATATATGTGAATACCCCTGTAGAAATAATAGCTTTGATTATTCACTTAATAACATAAAATAATTTTGAGAAAAAAGAGAGAGGCATTTTGAGACGAAAATTCTGCAGCATAACGGCTACGTTACAGGGTTTTAGAAAATGTTGAAAAGAGAGGGGACATGGGTCACTCACTCATAAATGATCTATAAAAATAGTATAGGGACAGAATATAAAGGATATTAATCATGGTAATGAAATTTGAAGGACATACCATTTGAAATGAAAAACATGGAAGTAAGACCAAAATAATATTTCTCTTATAAAAATTCGGCAGCCTAACGGCGTCACTTAAACTTCAATAAAAATGAATTGACAAGAACAAATAGGGTATCTCATAATATGAACATAAGAGTTCAGTATGATAGATATAGAGATCATAACCCAACATAATAAAAAGGAACTTGAAAGACTTGACACGAAAGTAGAACTTTGAAAAAGAGAAGGGTGAAAGAATCCCTTAAACATTCAACAGCCTGGCGACGCCACGTATACATTCAAAAAAATGATGAGAGTAAGAGGGGATCTCTCATCATATAAACATGAAAAGGGCAGTAAGGGGAATATAAAAGAACATCCTCCCACATAAGAACATGGAGCATAAAAGGAATGACATAAAAGAGATTACTTGAAAAGAAAGAGAGAGGTCAGATCCCTTACCTTAAACGTAACTCTTAAAACTCAATGGTTGGGACCTTGAGAGGCTTGAGGGAACCTTGGGAGGACTCCTTGTGAGGTAAGGAGACTAGAACTTCGTTGAGAATGATTTTGGAGTCCAAAGGATGAGAGAATGGCTTGGTATTTATAGGGAAAGTGAGGGGACAAGGCATTAATGGCCAAGGGACACCTCATTGGTGGTTTTGGAAAAACCATGGGCTTTCCCATGGTATTTTCCCATGGTATTGGCCAATTGGGACACCTCATAGCTTATCTTACTATTCATAAGTCGACCATATTTATTACATACTTAGTACATCATTTAATGATGTCATTAAACACCCGTAACTTAAAAACTGTATTTTCACTATTCACTGAAATTTTACCTTTCTCAGAAAAATCCCAAAATTTCACCTTAACCAAATATCGACATTCTGATTACAAATATGAACTCCATTTTATAAAAAAAAATTCTAATATTTTTAATTTAATTTTTAAATAAAAACACTATTCTCCAAAAATTCATTTTTTCAGAAAAAATCCCAAAAATTACCATAACATAATATCGGTGCTCTAAGTTCAAAAATAAAGTCCATTTTAGAAAAATACTTTTCTAAATATTTTTAATTTAATTTTTAATTAAAAAACACTATTCACCCCAAAAATCTAATACTTGACTAATAATTTATGAAACCGTTATTTACACATTTTATTGAATCACATTACTTAATCTAGCTGTCTAAATTATATTAAATCTTTCTTTAAGTGAAATTACTAATCCATTTGGTCACATTACTAATCCTAAGCGTAAAATAACTATTCATAATTTACTATTCATCAAAAATTAAGTTGATCTTATTAGACTCAAAATTCCTTACTGAACACTTTTACAGAAGACCTTTTTTTGAAAATCATTACACATCATTAATTATTTAAGGTTTACATAAATATTTTAAAATGTCCTTTTTTCAAAATTCATCAATAAATACATCCTAAAATTATCCGGATATTTGAAATTTCACAGACTTTGCTAAATGAAGAAATCTCAATTTATTCATCCCAAAGGATTACAAAAAGAATGTAGGGTCTCGTCACATAGCCCCTTATAACACCAGCATATGACCTAAGTGTATAGTGTTCTATGGTGAGAGAATCTGAGGGAGGCTCAGATAACATTTCCCTAGTAGTAATCTCTACTAACTTGAACTTCTCCCGTATGCGTTTCCGTTCAAGCTTGACACACTGGAGTTCGGCTTGGGCTTGGTCCAAAGCGAAGCCCAAAGATGCCACCTCCTTCCCAAGCTCTGATAAGTGGGCTTCGTAAGGTTTGAGTCTACTGGATGAAGCTATTGACTCCCCTTTCTGCATTAACCATTAACATCTCTATTAAATCATTAATAGTAAGTTAATATACTACTCAAAATGTTTGGGTCGTTACAGTATCGACTCTAGGCGTTCGACTCAGGTTCCTCGAATCCAAGCAGGCAAGACGAATCTCCAGAGGCGAAATCCGGTCAATAGTGAGCAGGTTCTCATCTCTGTCATCTCCGGAAAAGTCCACCAACCTAACTTGGTGGCAACCAACTAGCGGTCATGTACACCCGACCGTTTTTATTCGGATGTCCAGCAGACTCATCTGGCAGCATCACGCCAATCCCACAAGGCAATTCTGGTGGAGTACTATAGACAGGAACGTACACCTATTTATAAATCATCAGCTAGTCAGTAGGCTCTTCTGACTACATATGATGGATCTCATCAACCACGTTTGGAGAAGTACAATCAGCAGGCATATACACCTGCCAGTATTGATCAATCCTACCAACAGTCTCGTTTGGTAGCACTCAGAGAATTTAGTCGGAAAGCTCTGTCGACAAACAAGAGGCAGACTCAACTCTTTGCCCCCACACTTGAGTACTGTCAGGATTCACTGACAAGAAAAGGAGGACAGAAGTAGGCACACACACCTACTCCAAGCACGGAATGGACATATATCCTCGTTCCGGCAGCTGAAGTCACCAAGCATATTCTATCAATGGTGAAAGAGCGGAAGTAAATCCCTGCTCATATTCTGGATGCTTTCCAGGATATTATAACAGCTTCAGCAACATCTCAGGGAGAGACACATAAATCTACCCCTACCAGTGGAGTGAAAAATCAACAGTTCACTCCGGACCAGACACACACATCTGTTCCAGTCCAAGAGGGTTGTGGGGCGTACTCCCCCATATCATACGGACAACCAAGTCAGGCACATACACCTGATTTGAGTAAACATCGTCAGCCTAACCTGGCTATCTCTCTTGATCAATCACATACACCTGCTCAGAGTAGCCACATTCATCAACAAGTGTTTTCCAAGGCGAGTAAGAAGGCGTCTAAGAAGAAGACCCGCCCAACACAGTCAAGAGATCAAGAGCCAATCTGTAACAAGGACTTACTCAATGCTGGAGTTCTTGAAGCCCTCAGACAACTATCTGTTGGAATCCAAGATTCCACTCCCTCATTTCCCAATAGTGGGAACATTAATTTAGAAGGTCTTCAATAGACACATCTTCATGAAGGCTTGCTTCATGACAGTTCGGTCGATCTTGAAGTTTCATCTTCAGATGAGAGATACAATAACCCTATATGTGTCTAGAAGACCAAGGAGCAAGAGATATCATCTTTTTTTGTAACCCACCATGGTGGTCCTCCCCATGATGATGAATTTCGCTTCAAAAGTCCTCTTCGCAGTAGTGATGCACATTGCCCAGAAAATACTCTAGTGGACAATGTAGTGCCGAGAAATCCCTCTTATCTTGAGGCACTTGAAAATGCAAAACCAATCATGCCTTATGCTTCATTGCTAGTAGGACAAATCCTTTCTCAGCTTGAATATAGCCTAGGGTGTAGGTCATTCTATGAACTACCCCTAAGTCATGCATCTTCTAGTTTGATCAGTGGTTTCTCTACCAATCTTGTTGAATCAGATAAAGCAATAAGGAAGCACCAGCTCTGGTCTAATTAGGTAGAAGAATCTTCATTGAATTATAAAGTGGAAATTCTAAACATGAGAAAACAACTGGAGAAAGGTGAAGTGTCAGTCATGTTTTGGCCTCTAGCTGACTCTCAGTATGACATTCCAGAGATGTTGACAGAAGATGGGATTCATGATATTCGTCTCAACATATGGGAAACTCTTTGTCTGTTGAAAAAGAAAGTATTATCTTATGATGAATATGAAAATCATGTTAAGATAATATAAGGGTGACAATGTCAGATTGATTTGGCATCTCTATCAGTCTCTCGATATTCGAAGGCTGAAAATAAGCAGAGAGCCCTTCATTGTTCATGCCTTGGCGCACTAAGAATATTTCACTAGTTAATTTCCAATGCCCCATCTGGTATTCATGTCATAGGATGGGGTGTTCATAGAGCACAACATTTCACTGTGCTCTCCAGTCAGCAAAGCCCTTAAAAAATGGTCTCATGCAATGTTATTGCTCATGGTCGGCCACAGTCAATGGGTTTTGTTTGTAATCAAAAGATTACCCAAGAACATGCTTCAAATAGTTCCTCTAAAAATTATGAATACAGAGAACAATTTGTTGAATTACTCCTGCATCAAGCAAATGAGAATATTAAACAGGCCTCTTGTTTGGATCAAGCACATCATCAAGTGACAGAAGTGTCAGAAATCATCCAACGGTCTTTTGATCCGGGTGATAAAAGTGGATATCGATTGATGTATCCAGCTAATTTTCAGACTAAGGTCTACAAGATCAGGAGATATTTTAAGAAAGTCTCAGATATAGCATGTCAAGAGCCACCCCAGCTTGCCAGACTGGGGACACTTTTAACACAACCCTCGGAATCAACAAATAGGATTCGAGGAGTTGAGCAAAGACAGTAGGAATAGCCCTAGTCCACAGGACTGGGGACTTTTTCAAATCATCAATCCGCTCCTTAAAGAAAGTCAGTCTTTTATAGATTAGGGAAGTAGCCTAAAGAGGAATGAAGAGCCAAATTATCAGGAGATTCCCTCCAAATTACAGTTCTCTAAGAAGTTCCTGAGGGATCGAATCAACAAAAGGCAATGTCTCATAAGAGACATGGAAGAAGACAATATCGCAGAAATGCCGATAGAAGAAATGCAATGCGTTATGCATCAATCAATGTCATCAATTCCATAGTTGCTGATCCACCATATGAGGCTCACTCGGAGGAATCAGATGAAGAGGTTCCTTTCGAAGAAGTTGTATGCACAAACACAAATAATTTGGTTCAATTGCCAAGGCCCAAGAGGAAAAATAGGGAAGTAGATGAAGACCGTCCCAACTATTGCCCCTTTCATCAAATGTTGGGGCATCCCATCTAAGAGTGTTTTGTCTTCAAAGACCTCCTACAAAAGATGGTCGACTCAGGACAAGTCAAACTAAAAGGCTCTTCAGCCCAAGTATCATGTGTTACTGCTACAGTTACAGAGGAAGAAGGCAAATGGAAAGAATTCAAAAGAAAAAATGTAGAGAAATATGATGATTGTATGGTCAGAAAAACGATCAACTGAACTCATGCCATTTTGAAAATGAAATTGAAGAAACCAATTGTGCCTTCTGCCATGAATGCTGCAGCAAAACTCTCTTCATCAGAGGAAAAATCCTAAAAGAAACGGCATGATTCAATGAAAGAAACAGAATCAGAAGAAGATGAGTATGTGTCAAAGCCTAAGTTGTCTTTGACTCTAGCAGACTTCATGCCATCTACTTCAAATTCACGGGCACCGCCCCACCAAACGGCACAGCCTAAACAGGCTAATCAGGCAGAGTCTTCATAAGATGAAGAGTTGATTTTCGGTTTGGTTAATATGATTCAATTAACAGATCCATATTCCAGTCGCAGTTTTGATTTTGATGAGACTGAATTCCCTATATCAAATAGAGGAATCAGAGGAAGTTCTAGAGGCTCTGGATAAAGGGGAAGAAGTGGATCTTTCAGAGGCCACTATTCAAATTCTACCCCTGCTAGAACTATGTATGCGGTAGAAACTCATGGTAGAGACCTCCAACGATCTCAACAAGAATAAGAAAGTTCTTCCACACAAGGCAGACTCAGCCCTAGCACAATTATTCTAGAATATTGGTTGAAGGTTCCATCTTATTCCTCTCAGCAAGTAAATAGACCTAATTGGTCTAATCTTCCAAATCCAAGAGTATTACCAACTCCTATCCCAGTACAAGATGCATTAAATTCCAAAGCAACAACTTCCAAGGCATATGCTAAACCTCATGTTTCTATTGGGAAAAGTAGACTTTTGGATCAAAATTATGATATATTGAATCACCTGGCCTAAGTACCGTATAAGTTATCAATTCTGGATGCCTTGAATTTGTCAAAGGATCTTCGGGAGGCACTCAATGAGGCTTTGTCAAATCCTCAGGAGTTTGAGACTGAAATTGCTGCAGCTGAAGTCTACCATGTAGAAAATAATCCTACATAATGCCATACAATAATATATTTTACTGATGAAGATAAAGATGATGTCGTGCATGGACATATTAGTCCTATGTACTTATCTGGCAAGGTCAAAGGAATAGACATCCAAAGAGCTTTCATTGATAATGGTTCAGGAGTCAGCCTCATTCCCATTCGTACACTTCGTCGATTGGGCCTCACGGAATCTAATTTATCTCCTTCAACTATGATGTTACAAGGATATGATAAAAATGAACAAGAACCAATGGGCAAGATTACACTCAGAACTTAGTTTGGAGATCTTGTGTCCAATTCAGATTTCATGGTTGTTGATCAAGACTCAGCCTTCAACATCTTTCTTGGAAGACCCTGGCTAGATCGACATGCAGTTATCCCTTCCTCATACCATCAATGTCTGAAGTTTTGTTTCGATGGTCAAGTTGGGACATTATATGGTGATAATACCTCGTTCAAGACATGTGAATATCAATACATTGAGGCGTAATTCTACCACATGAAGGGAAAGGAGGAATCCACAACAAATGAGATTACCAAATTTAATGCTCTGTATGGTTTGGAAAAGATTCTAGTAAACTCATTAGCACATGTGAGTACAGATTATGTGTTTCCTATCAGTCAAATTGACAGGATAGACCCAAATCAAAATACTCTTATGGAATGATCCATAATGTCAATTATGGAAATCGAGCCAGACAACATGGGAGAAATTGGTGATCCACCAAGCAATGATGAAAGCTCAAATAGAGATGTCTTCATTTCATCTGCTGAAATCCAGAAAGTCTATACTTCACCAACCAGGCTAGAAGAAGTTGTAGCAATGTTAGAGGTTAACGATGATGTCGATTCTCAATCTGTCATCTCCTCTTTATTACCCAAAGAAGACCCTTCATCGTCAATTGGGTCGGAAATGGAAGCTTCTTCTTCAAGATGTGCAAATTTTGACATCTCTTCTGATTATGGAAATTCTGCTTCATCATCTACTATGAAAGTAGAAATGGAAGAAATAGCACATGATGAAGAAGAAGTAGAAGATCTCAGGGATGCTCCTCCAGCATTTTAAGAGGGTATCTCTACTACCGTGGATGAACTCATAGAAATAAATCTGGGTAAAAAAGAAGATCCACTTCCCACTTTAATCAGTGCGGCCATGACTCTTGAAGAGAAAGAGATGTATATTTCCTTTTTAAAGAAAAATCGAGACATATTTTCTTGGAACTAAATAGAGATTCTATGGCTTTATCCTGATGTTTCCACTCATCATTTGTATTCGCTAGAAGAACATCAAGGATTCAAACAAGCAGCTAAAAGAACACACCCAACCTATGCTTCCAAAATTGAGGTTGAAGTGGATAAGCTTATCCAAGATAACTTCGTCAGAGAAGTTCAATATCCCAAGTGGTTGGCTAATATTGTCCAAATGAAAAAGAAGAATGGAAAAATTAGAGTTTTCATTGATTTCAGAGATCTTAATCGGCATTGTCCTAAGGATGATTTTCCAGTTCCGATTATAGAAATTTTAATCGATGAAACAGTTGGCTATAAAGAACTTTCCTTCATGGATGGGTATTCTGGATATAATCAAATCCAAATGGCTCCAAAAGATGAGGAATCTACAGCTTTCAGAGCCCCTCAAGGGGTGTTTTTCTATTGGGTAATTCCCTTTGGCCTAAAGAATGCAGGCGCAACATATCAGCGTGCCGTGCATCGTATCTTCAAACCCTTTTTAGGGAAGTTTGTTTAATGTTATGTGGATGATTTGGTGGTCAAATCCAAACAACGTTCTTATCACTTGGATGATTTGAAAGTCATATTACGCAAGCTTAGACAACATAATTTGAGGATGAACCCCTTAAAATGGCCTTTTGGGGTAACCTCATGAAAATTTCTCGGCTTCGTCGTACACCATCGTGGTATCGAGGTCAATCCAGAGAAGACAAAGTCAATCCTTGGCATGTCACCTCCCCAAAATTTAAGAGAATTGAGATGACTTCAAGGAAACTTAGCCTATATTCGGTGTTTCATCGCCAATTTGGCAGGAAAAATCTTACCCTTAACCAAATTGATGAAGAAGGGAGTCACTTACTAGTGGAATGAAGAATGTCAAAAAGCATTTGATATTCTCAAGAAGTATCTCTTGAGTCCACCAGTGTTAATGCCACCTGTTGAAGGAAGACCACTTATCCTCTATGTGACTGCTCTAGAGCGATCATTGGGTGCCTTTCTTGCTCATAAGAATGATGCTGGGAATGAAAATAGCCTCTACTATCTCAGTCAGACTATGCTTGAAGCAGAAACACGATATTCAAATATTGAGAAGTGCTGCCTAGCATTAATCTTTGCAGTTAAAAAGTTGAGACACTACCTTCAACATCATGAGGTCCAATTGGTATCTCGCAATAACCCACTCAAATTCATCCTTAGTCGTCCAATGCTTACAAGACATATGGCAAGGTGGGCAGTTATCTTGCAACAATTTGATATTCAATAAGTGTCTCAAAAGGCAATAAAGGGCCAAGATCTAGCTGATTTCCTTGCTGAACACCCTTCAGTGGAAGACACATCTTCAGATATTGAATGCCCTGATGAGGAAGTTTTCTCTATTCAAGAAATCCTTCAAACATGGGAAATTTACTTTGATGGTGCTTCTAGAAGTCCAACAGGGAGGAAAATGGAAAATCCTAAATTCAACAAGGTTGGTTTGGGAATTGTGCTCATTTCTCTAGAAAAGGAATTGTTACCTTATTCCTTCTCATTGTTAGGAGGTGGTAAAAATAATGAAGTGGAATACTAAGATCTTATTCCAGGATTGGAGTTGGCGCTTTAAGCACAAGTGAATCAATTAAAGGTGAAAGGTGATTCAGACCTGGTAATCAAACAAGTCAATGGGTATCATGCCATCAAAAAAAAGAACTAATCCCTTTTTATGATTATGTTAGAGAGTTAATGGCGGAGTTTCCTTCGGAACCGACATTTTCTTATGTCCCAAGATCAAAAAATTCCCAAGTTGATGCACTGGATAATATATCCACAGCTCTGGCAGATCCAAATCGGGATGAGACAACCATCAGTATTGGCCACCGTCGTACAATTTCACCTTATGTTCAATCCAGAACAGAGGAAATCAATGAAATTAGTCCCATCTCTGAACGATATGGTCATACTATAGGATGGATGACACCTATCAGGGAATACCTTCAAAATGGAACACTTCCACCTGATAGAGCTGGGAAAGAACAAATCTGGCGACATGTGGTCAATTTCACTCTTTATGATAGCCCAGATCACCTAGGGAAAATTCTCTACAAGCGTGGTTTTGATGGAGTTCTCTTCAGATGCATTTATGGTGAAGAGACAATGGCTATCATGAAAGAAGTGCATGCAGGAGTTTGTGGTGCCCACCAGTCTGGACATAGACTGTCTGATCAGATTCGAACTCTTGGATACTTTTGGCCTTTAATGATACAAGATTTTATTGATTTCACAAAGGAGTGTCATTTATGCCATGTACATGCAAACTTCATTCATCAACCTCCAGAGTTGCTTCATACAGCTAAATACTCATGGCCATTTTCCACATGGGGAATGGATGTGGTGGGACCTTACCCTTCAGCTACGACCAAGAAGCTTAAGTATATTCTTACTACTACTTACTTCTTTTCCAAATGGGCATAGGAAATAACTCTCAAGGAAATCAGTTCTAAAAGAATTGTTAGCTTCATCAAGTCTAACAGCATTACTAGATTTTGTGTCCCTCATACCATATTGACGAACAATGGCACCAACTTCTGTTCATTCGAGGTGAAGAAGTTGTATCAAGAATACAACATCAAATCCAATCATTCATCTCAGTATCATGTAGTGGCCAATGGACAGATAGAAGCCTTCAACAAGACTCTTTCAAATATACTACAAAAGATGGTGGATAAAGATAAGAAGTCACGGCCCAATAAACTCTTTCATGCTTTATGGGATTATCGGACCACCACCCGCACTGCAACATGGTCAACTCCATATTCCCTGGTATATGGAACGGAAGCAGTCTTGCCAATTGAGGTTCAACTGCCCTTGCTCAGGGTATCCATTTTTGATCAATCATCTATAGATGAACAATCTCAAAATCTATTGGATGAATTGGAACGGTTAGATGAGAAAAGATTGTGCACTCCGCACCACTTGGAAGTCTATCAGAATCGAATAGCATGAGCTTTCAACAAAAAAGCTCATCTTCATTCATTCATTCAAGGAGAATTTGTTTTAGTTCTCAGAACTCCAATGATACTAGGAAAGAAACCTCCCAATCTTGAACCAAAATGGGAAGGACCTTATTCAATACATAAGGTCTATTCCAATAGAGCATATTCATTAATCTCAATGGATGGAGAACTCATCACTACTCCAACCAATGCCAGATTTCTGAAGAAGTATTTTGTATAAACACAAAATACATTATTACAGTCCATGCATATGACCTTAAACTATTTGTATTACTTTCATCCAACATGACGTTAAAATGTGTCCCTTTCATCATCGTATACGATGTTAAACTATACAGCAACGGTCCATACATTTGACCTTAAACTATTTGTATTACTTTCGTCCCACACGACGTTAAACTGTGACGTCCTAACTACATGACGCTAAAATGTACAGAAGTATCTTATGTCCAGCAAGACATTAAACTGCACCATCCACGGTCCATGCATATGACCTTAAACTATTTGCATCCCTTTAGTCCAACATGACGTTAAACTGTAACGTCCTAGCTACATGATGCTAAACTGTATAAAAGTCCCTTACATCCATCAAGATGTTAAACTGCATAATCAATGGTTCATGCATATGACCTTAAACTATTTTCAAGTCCCTTACGTCCTGAAAGACGTTAAATGGTATCATCCCTTTTTCGTCCAACATGACATTAAACTGTGAAAAAGTCCCTAGTACGTCCAACATGACGTTAAAATGTGTTCTCTTTTGTCCTTATAGTATGACATTAAACTGCACAGTCCCTCTTTCATCCAACATGATGTTAAACGATATTGTCCCCATCTTCCTAGCTACATGATGCTAAAATGTACAAAAGTCCTTTAATATGTCCTAGATGACATTAAATTGTACTTTGTCCCTGATACATGACATTAATCTGTGCAACACCAATAGTCCTACCTACAAGAATTTAAACTGCATAGTCCCTTCATATGTCCTACATGACATTAAACTATGCATCGTTAAGGTTGTTGTTACCTCTTGTTTCGCACACCGAGTATGAATCACGTGAGCTTAGAGAAAATTTCAACAATAACACCCTCTTTGGGCCTCTAACCACGCGTAAGTCCCAACATCATTTTTTAGGTCATTGTCCCCAAGAACAACTTGATCATTAATTCATTCTTTAATTGAACTATGCAGACTTTGATCCTTGCCTTCCAGGCTGGGTATGTAGGCAACCTCCCTAGGTTCAAGCCCAAAACCAATCTCTTCACATCAGTTCACCTCCATTTCATACGATGTTGATTCGTGAAACTGTCCCGAGAATCAATATCTTTACATTGGTTCACTTTCATCCTTGCTATATGACGTTAAACTGTACAACATTTTTTTCCTGTATGACAATAAACTACAATATTCTTTGATACCCTTACCTGAGAGGGCATCATTATTTACATTGATTTTTCAATAATGTTTCATTCCAAAGACTATGTGCATACATGACAATGCCCGAACCATTTATCTTGGGTTAAACCATAATTGCACTAAAGCCACCGTTCACCCTTCACATGTACGAACCAAATTTGTACATAGCGTATTTCTAGAACTACATGGGATTGATTCCCATCCTTATGGGATATGTAGGAACATTCGAGTGTCCCTCGAATCTAGCCCCAAGTATTTTGGGCCTAACCCCAAATTCCACTTTTAGTCCCTTGGCTAAAAAGTCCCTATGAAAACACACACTGTGTATTTCTTATAATGGTCCAAGCTCTATGACCCTAAACTAAGATCTCCTAGATTTCTGTCCCGCACGATGTTAAACTGTAGTTTAAGAACTACGTATGGATTGATTCCCATCTTTATGGGATACGTAGTGAATTCCAACATTTCAATTCAGGATCCAGCCACAACATGATTATGGTTATCATTAATCCGTGTATCCCTACATACATTGGACAAATACAAATATTTATTTGTCATAATCCTAATCTTGAATAATTCCAGATCTTCATAACCCTTTTCTTGACTTCTGGTCACAAAATGTCCAATTTCTGAGAATTCTTTTGCTTGACCATGCAGCACGTGCCCTTAGGTGGCCTTGCACAAACAGTCTACCTAACAGGCGTGTCAGCCAAAAGATGATATTATTTGACTATGCAGTCAATTCCCTTAGGCGGCCCTACATAATTCAACCCCCTAACGGGTTTTTCAAATAGTGGTAACTTCATTCTTGGGAAGAAAATCTCGTTTTTCCTTGGTTATCTTAATGACAATATATAGGATCTGAAAAAAAAATGGATATCCTTAACATATCTTTCCCATACTCTTTTTTCATGATCTGAAATTATCCAAGTCTATGGTTTATATTTTCCTTCCCTACATTTGGGTCAGACCATCGTAGGAGTAACAGTCATCCAATTCTTAGACAATCTTGTTTGAAAATATCTTCTCCATATTCAAGTACCTCTCTCCATACTAAAAACTCTATGCTTTGGAAAATTTGAATCCTCATAAACTTCCACTGGCTTTTTAGCAGTAGAAAAGTAAATTTCTGAGAGTTCTTTTTCCAGACTATGCAGCATGTGCCCTTAGGCAGCCTTGCATAAACAATCTACATAACAGACCTGTCAGCCAAAAGATGATATTATTTGACTATGCAACCAATGCCCTTAGGTGTTCCTGCATAATTCAACCCCCTAACGGGTTTGTTAAATAATGGTAACTTTATTATTGGGAACTACTTCTTTTAATGCCTTTTAGCTCTTTTTCATATCATTCCTCATATTCAAATTTTCTTAAGTCATAGTTTACATATTTTCCCTCATACATGAGTGTGGTAAAATATTTTCAGATAAGTTGTCAAGGAATTGAGTCAATTCTAATTCATTTGGACAAATCTATTTCGACCTTAAACATTAGCCTTTTTATGTCTGACGTGCATGACTTTAAACTGCCAACAAAAGACAAGGAAACTCTAAATAAAAGTCAAGTTCCAACTCACTAAACATACATTTTGTATGATTTAGGTAATATTGAGCAATTAAAAGTTTTAAAGTTTGTTGTGTTATTTTTAATAATCCTAGTAAGAATAAAACTATGCTTACTAAGCCTATTATCTTAGGTAAAATTTAAAGCAGGTAGCAGGAAAATACATGCACAAGTGATTGAAGATGAAATCATTTTTTCATTTGAAGCAGAAGAATTAGAAGGACATCCACAGATTGGAGTCTCTTATCTTCTCTAAGAAATTACAAGAGGCTGTCAACATAAGTCTTCACTGGATGAACAGAATCCCGAGCTTCATCAGCAGCTACATGAAGCTCATGCATTCGACCAAATTCACTCTTTTCAGCCTGATGGAGTGCTTTCCTGGCATCTGCGATGGGCTTCATACCATTCGTTTGAGCTCCCTCCAATGAATTATTGAGTTGGTCAAGTTCCTCAGTAACAGCATCTAACTGTTGCTGGAGGTGTATCTATTGGACGACATTATCTTTGATTTTATGCTTCAGCTTCTTCATTTTGGCAGCATAATCAGCCTCAGCTCGGGATACTACAGCCTCAAATTCACCAATATTGGCTAACAGTTTCACCCTGTTCAGATCTTCGCGACACTTTTTCTCCTACTCCCTCCTGAAAATGACTTCACCGCGGCATAGATCTTTTCATATCCAAAACCACCAAGTCCCAATATGAAAAATAGGGATGATAGCTGTGGAATATTCGATGGAATCTCCTCTAGAGGCACTTCAGATATGATTTTCCATATGTTCTTACATGCCTTGCGTCGTGAAAATTGGAATGTCGTTTGAACTTATGGGTCCGACTCAGCGTCACTGTCACAGGGGGGGAGTATAACCTGGGATTAATGCACTTAGGGAAGTGCCATGTTCTGCTCCTTCCCCCCTGACCTGAGCTTCTTCACTTTCAATTCTCATTGGGGTGAAGGCTGAGGCCTCACCTCCAGATTTAGCCACTGCACTTGATGGCCCTACATAATTAATTGAAAGCTTTGGTTAGTTTCAAAGGATTACAAAAGAATCGGTTGTCTTGAAAATTAAGTACAATCACAAATATTGTTATTCCTTACCCAACGGTAGATCAACAACCTGAGAAGGCTCCTCCCCATCTTTCCTAGCTTAGACAAGATTTTCAGGATGATTTTAAGGAACCTCCACTGGGTTCAGCTCCACTTGTGCTAATGTCTCTACAACAGTAGGGTTCTTTGTACCCCCTTTAGGCATGGGTAGTTCAGTAGCTTGCTCAGATAAAACTGCACATTTGAACCAATCATGGTTACACTTGTAATAAGAAGTTATTCTTAATAGGACGAAGGATAACACTCACGTCCATAATCTTCTAAACTACATGGTAATTTAAGATGATTTATAAAATCATCAAAAGATGTGTCAAGTTCCATCATTTCATCTAATTTCATCTCAGAATCCTGGTTAGTCTCACCAGTGGGAGCATTTGATGTGTCTTCTTGGCGACCTTCATCCTAAGGTCCCTGACCCTAGATAGCATCTTCGAATAAAATCGCAGCATTAGTTGAAATAGCTGCCAAAAGCTCTAACGTAGGAGTGGAACCTGAAGTATCATAGAATGGAAGTAAATAGATGTTTCATTCAATATTTTATGAATCATTGTTAACTTACCATAAGTGGGTTCTTCTCTTCTCGCAACAGCAGCAGGAGGGATACTGGGAATAGATGTTGTCTCTTCTCTAGGAGCAGGCAAGACAGCCTGAATTTTCAATTGTTCCACAGCACCCTCTGTGGTCCTCAAAGGAGGATCAGTCCCTTCCCTTAGAGGGGAAATTGAAGAAGCCCTTGAAATCCTCAGAAATATGAGCTAACTTTTCATGGGTATAGATTCATGATTATCCGAAGGACATACCGCTACTAATGAAGCATTTTGTGGTGGATTTCCTCCTTCGTTGCCTTTTCTTCTTTGGTTTTTTGGGAGTATCGGCAGTCTCCCTTACAGGAACTTAAATTGGAGAATGGAAGGCCATGTCCACCTCCTCATTCATAGCCTGCTGGCCCAGAGATATCTCACCCGATTCGCAAGCAGATTCAGTAGCAGCCCCAATGGCAGTACCACCAGGGTTGTACTGTGGCGAACGAACCTCATTTGTTCCTTTATTTGCAAGATGCAGGGTGAAGAACATAATTTCCTTGAGTAAAAAAGCTTCAACTGAAATCAAGTTGCGAAGAAAATAAGGAAAGAAAACATACATCTTCAGGAGCCACATAATCGTGCCACTCCTCATCAGTCCCCTCAGCGGCGCCATGATCTATCAATTCCTTCACCCACTTGGTGACAGGAATGGAATCGTTAGTGGCATATATGAGAATTTCCAGCTCTCTGATGTAATCCCACACTTAATTGGTGTTATCCTCGTATTGGATATCTGTAGAATCCATGAGATTCCCTATTCCAGGGAGTTGTAGACCCTCACACCAATCTATCCAGGTAGTCTCAATACCACAATATAGACTCTGCCATGTCTGGACAGCCTCTGGTCATAGATATTCAGTGCGTGTACCAGAAGGCTGCCAAGATGGCCCTACAATTTTCAACTTCAATTTCTTCCCATCTCCTGCACCTACTGATATAGAATAAGAAAATAAGACTTATTGCTTTATAAAGTGATGGTGATTAAATTACCACAATGAAGTAACTCACTAGGAGTTTATGGAGTAGGTCTTTTTATTCTGACCGGAGGATTATATCGGGCACGAAGATGATTTTCCACTTTTTGTGCCTCATCATCCCCATCATGGGAATCCGGTGAATCAGTCCTAGAGGAGGAATCTAGCGAATCAGCTTCAGGTGGGGAAGCATCACCTTCATGAGGAAGGGTCCCTTTCTCTACAGTCCTCTTCCTTTTCCCCACGTGATAAACTGGGTGATTCAGCACCCCTTTAGGGTATGATGTTATCCAGTGCTCGGCATACCATGTATTCAAGTTATGTGTCGCTTTTTCAACTGGTAGATCAAACACCACCCTAGCCTTATCCCTAGACGTCAGCAACCACAGTTGCCGAGCAACCATCAGATGTTTCTCTAACCTGACATGTACAGAGAGAGATATAGCAATCTGTTTCAAACACTTGAATTGGAATGCAAATCTATATGGATCATAGGCTCACATATAATCTCTCCGTCAATCCTGGTGACCAGCACACCATATCTGTAGGCCAGCATGTATGCCCTCAAATCCAAGTGGGTTGTTCCATCATCAACAAACCTCCTGGTTGGTGGATTTCCATAGGGAAAGAAGTTTAATTCCTTAAACATGCTCAGCCTCACTTTCATGTCTTAGGCATTAAGATCTAATAGATCAATTCTAGAGAATGCTTGCACTGATGGCCTGAAAGAACTTCCTGGAATTTGTACTCCATTCTGTACATTATACGTCCTGATGTGAGTGGCGATCCATCCCCATAAAACGTGGAATGGTCCCACTATTCTCAAAGGATATTTACCCATGAAGACATGAAGTAAACTCCAGTTAATCTTTGATAAAATGGGGGTAGCCAACCCATCCATTTTTCCCTCAACCAACTTTTCCGCAATAACGAAGGTCCCTGGCCTGACGCCTCCCTTCGAGTACCTGACTGGAAAGAGATAAACGCTGAGCCACAAAGCCAAGAAGCCCACAAGACGAGACTTCTTTGGAATCCTTTGATTCACCTCATATCCCCACTTCTCAAACTCTCTTACTTCTAGAGTTGGCCAGAATGTGCCAGGATCACCCCTCATATCGATTTTTGGGCAGGTAGTAGGATGAGTGGGCCTCTTATCCTTGGATTTATTTTTCTTGGATCCTTTCTCCTTCGGCTCCTTCTCCTTTGGATCCTTCTATTTCTTCTCAATAAGAAATATATTCATCCACTCCTCCGGATTAATATCCTTTCTAGAATGAGTTAAGTAGGTCTCTGAACTCTTGATCCTGTGGAAGATTTTAAATAATTCCTGAGCCAAAGAAGGAGTCTTCTCTGAATCATTCCAAGTCACCTTGGGAGGAATAAATTCATCATACATGTCGCCCACAATAGGATCCCCTGAGATCCTATGGACATCCCACATACTGATGCCTACTTCTCCATGAGTTAGATGGAATGAATTGGTTTCTGGGCTCCAGTGGATGAGTATCTCCAACACGAAGTTATCATGTCTATAAACATATGTTTTCCCAACCCAGACAGCTTCATATATCGCCACTCATTTCAAATCCTCGACAAACTCTATATAGGTTTGTCGCACCCAGTATGTCCACATCCAGGTTGGCTTCACACCTCCCCCAGGACGGAAGTCCCAACTTTTCTTCCAGCCTTTGGATTGATCCATCTGAGCGTTTCGGAAGATTAAGGGATGACAATGTGGTTGCAGCTCGGGCTTATGAGGTTTTATATCTGGCATACAAGGGCTATGATGCATCATGTGGACCTTCTCCACTGTTCCAGTATTTATAAATCCTCCTCCACATGAGATATTTGCTAAAGAAAAGTTGGTGTAATTCTAAAACCACGAAAGTGGGAGACAGTTCTTTACTTCTGGAATAGTGACTTCTCGCAGATGACCATAACCATACAAAGGCAAATAAGTGCTTTGTGGGAAATCAAAGTGATATTTCTTCAGATACTTAGATAAATCTGAGAGAGTGTTGTCGCAGACAGTATAGTAATCGTGGCCAATGATGTCCATCATATAATCAAGATGTTTATTTTCCAGTTCATCAATCGTTTTGATTCTCTTGGGAGCCATTGAATCTGCACAAAAGTTGAATAAATTAACTCTTAAATGGGTTTATTTTTCATAAAATTTGTGAAGGAATTTGAAAAAAATAGAAAAGGCATTAAGGCGCGCATGTCTGATCTTGGTGCACAAGTGTGGATGTGTCTCAAAAGTTTTAATATTCCACACAAGTTTTTGGCGCGCAGGTATCACCGCGCAAGTCCAGATACCTTAACAGCAGCGCGACAACGAAGAAAAGCGGAAAAAAGAGCAACTTGCGCGGTGAAGGTGAATTGCGCGGCGAGAGCTCAAAAATCCAGAAGTCGGTGCTATGCACGACAAATGGTTGAATATTTATAGGCTAGGCTAGCCACCAACGTGCCTAAAATATCATGCACTCCAGCCCTGTGCGAGTCGCACCTACGCGACGAGTGTTGCGCGTTGAAAACTTGTGCACCTCTTTCCCTTTGGTTTTATTCTTTTCCTCAGAGTCACATCCTTATTCTTTCGGATCCAACTCTGAGGGGGGACTTTTGTTGATTCTCCTTTTCTTCACATTCTCTAAAGGAATGGAAAGGGAAATGACTTAGCCCAAATTGATTCATCCTTTGAAGAAAACATCAAAAATCGACAAAGGAATGAACAAGGCTTCAAATGCACATGCGCCGCGAAAGTTCCCTCCCTATCGTGCAAGTATACTTGCGCGCTGCCTAATGGTCGTGCAAGTGACTTGTGTGCCCTCTTTGAAAACCGCTGGGGGGGGGGTCTTCTCCGGCCTATAAATACCCTCAGTGGGCCCCCCATTTGAAGAGGAATTTTTCCAGAATTCAGATACAGAGTTCTGAACGCCCAAGTCTCTTCTTAAAGTCTTCCGAACACTTCTAAGGAAATTCTTTACATATAATGGTAGGTCTAAACAAGGGGGATAAGGTATAAGTGTTAGAATTCACTAACACTTTCATGCCTAAGTGTTTTTACCCTTAAGGGAAATGGACACACTTGCGCACCTCCTTACCTACTTATTGAAACATGCACGCCACTCTTCTGGAAGTACCTGAGGATGATTCTAAAGGCTTTGGTCAGGAATCTCCCAAGTATTACTATACTAGTCAAGGATCGCGCAAGTACCCATATGCTGTGCAGGTATACCTGCGCGACCAATACTTGCGCGCCCATGCAGTTTCTGCGCGCCTTCCATGTAACACCCGAGACTTTTATGTTATATAAATCATCACATGAATCTTTTTCTACACAACACTTACTTGGCTTGCTTTACACGCAATCGCGACCTTCCTCGATAGCTTGCGTCGTACGCAATACCGAGTTTCACTAAACAACAATATGCTATTAAAACTAGCCGTTATGAATAGTAATAACCACTTTTTGAAATTTTATAAATTTTATTTTTTAAAATGGACTTCATTTTTGGACTTAGAATATCGAAATTAGCCTAGGGTGAAATTTTGGTATTTTTCTGAAAACTTTCAATTTTTGATGAATAGTAAAACCACTAAGTGGTAGGTTAAAAACTGAATTTTGCATAAAACTTAATTTTACCGCTTCTGTGAATGGAATTTCAAAAATCCGACAGACACGGTTAATATCAAGGACTAAAATGTGGTTCAATGAGATGAAAATAATTTTTGGTGAATAGTAACTTTTTACTTTTTTTTACCACGGTTAATAGTAAATAGGGCAACTAAGGGTAAATATGATATTACTATTACCCTACACGTGTCCTAATCCTATTGGACAAGTGTATTTCGACCAAAAACAAACTTAGGAATAAAATATGACCATTTAGGCCCACTTGGGTTAGATTAGGACATTTATTATTAATTTATTTAAAGAAGGGTTAAAAGAGTTAAAATCAAAGTTTATTTACTAAAACATTTTTAATATGGGGTTATACATAAGATAAATTCGATTGTAAATATTCATTAGAAAGATAAAAAGATTTTCTACATGATGGTATTTTATTTGTAATTTTTAGACATCAAATAATTTAATTTATTTATGACACAAAGATGATGCAGTAATTATCTTGTTAACGAAATATTGACATAATTGATGTTATAAACACCAAAATAAATGTAATTTGAGACTTTTTATGAATTACACTAATTTTATAGGTTACTATGATATATTAGTGTTGATTTAATCAACTTGGTTCGAACATATAATTCTGTTATGACTTTTACAAAAAATCATATATCAAATAGTGTCAACATTGACACAAAATAGCTTTTAAATCAAATATTATATTATTAATTGTTATTTTATTCCTAAAAATCTAAGGTTCGGCCAAATGACTTAGATAAGGATATATATATTAATAATAAACAATTTGGGGTTCGTTTGGCATGTTATAGTAAGTGTATTAACCATATAGTGAAAGAAAACAAAAAGACATGGTAAAAGTTAAATTATTTAACTTAGAGTTAAATCTAATTGATAAGGTTAAAATAATATCCTAAACTTGTCTAAATTCTATTGGTTGATAGGATTTCGACCCATCCCCACTTTAGCTTCGAAATAAGACCCTTTGGAACCATTATAAACCGATTTTGACTTTAATATAAAATAATATTTTGAGATATTCCTAAAGTGCCCCTCTCCTCCCTTATAAAAGGGCACCTCCTCCCCCTCCTCCTCACACCAAATTGAGCACTCAAGCTCGGCCAACCCCTGCCATTTTCTCCTCTCCACTTCCCTAGAATAATCCTAGAGGTCCTGGTCTTCTCCAAAGACCAATCTTAGTTCCTTAAGTGGAGGATTCAAAGAGGCGTACCAAAGAAAAGGTAATATCCATTACCGATCTTTTCAATTTCATTCTTCTTCAACTTCTTCTTCTTTAGTTGTTTCATGATAAAGTAATTACATCAGTATTACTTACATACTGATATGTTATTATAAATATGAAACAACCCTAATTCACCTTCTATCCATCCTACGGAAAAATGAAATCACCGCGCGTGCGTACGTACGGAATACCGTCTCCACGCCGTGGTGTAATCTATTTTCCACCATCACCTTACAAGGATGGGTATAATGGTGTAATGAGTAACTATATATGATTATTATGAAGTAATATTGATACTGAAATAATATATATATATATATATACTCCAATACAATTCCACGATCATAGGAACGATATCATCACTCGTGCGTACGAACGGAATACCGTCTCCACGATGTGATGCGACTCGTTCTACATGATCTTCATTTCATAATGATTATATAAATGAATTGAATGAATGAATATGGTATATACTACAATAATACCATTCTGGAAATAAATTATCTATAACCTAAAGATAAGAATAATAATTTATTCAACAAAACACGCATAAGAACAAAAAGTTATAAAGACCCGAGTAACAAGTAACAATGAAATATTACTAACAAGAAGCTAATAATATGACCATATATGATATCATAATAATATGTATGATTCTGGAATAAGTCAATAACATTATTTAAACCATTATACAGGAGCTTCGGACACGAACAAACCAAATCGGACCTAAGGTAAGGGAAATATCACAATCTCATTTTTATCCGAGATTGTTTATTCGTAAGTATTTACTGGGGTGTATTTTATCATCCACATCCATGTTCCCTCAAAATGTAATATTGTTTCCATCCACTTACAATAGTTTAAATCCAATTTTACCCTTCGGTGAGTTTTTAGCAAAGAATATGAAAGGAATCTTTTGTCGTTTTTTTATACGAGGTACTTTTTGACTTTTCCGACAAAAGTACGAGAAGAATGTTTTTTTTTAACTTATACGGCATGAATAGATTTCTAAAAAATTATTTCCAAGAAGATTCCTTTACAAGTATTCAAGTTTATTTTTAATCAACTTCTTTTAGTTTAAAATTGTATGACATGTTAAGAAAGGAAAAGTGTTTTTGAAGTAGAAAGGATATTTTCCTCAAGAATGAAGTTCAAGTATTTTATCAAAATTATTTTCCATCTAAGATAATAAAAGGGTTCTGTTTTTATCCCTATTATTACATGGATTTGATTATGTTGTGATGGAAACATTTTTATGAATTCCTTTATCTTATATGATTTGTTTTATGATGTCATGATGTTTCAAGAATCCCATTTTTGTTACATGTGTTATGTGATGATGTATGATTTATGATTATGTGGCACACATAAGAAAGGATTCATTATAAGATGGGTGGGACCTATATCTCCCTCCAATGCATTGGGTAAAGATTTTATATCTCATGAGATAGACATGGCTGGAATGGAAGGTTATTTCGGTTCAGTGATACAGGACTGAAACGAGGAGTGAACTCGGTTCATAAAGGGACTTTGTCCACTAAGATAGTCTTGGCAATAAGTCATGACTTACAAGAAATGATTTTCCATGATTATGTGTGCATGCCACAAAGTTTCAAGTTTCATGATTATGGGGATCTCATTTTCACTTCTATGATTTATTAATATTTTATGATCTCTTTTGCAGGTTATGATTTTCAAAAAAGATATGATATGATTTTTATTTCCTTTATTGCCCTTGCTGAGCATTTGAGCTCGCCCTTTTATGTTTTCTTTTCCCCAGGTTAGGAAGATGGATATTAAGTAGAATATGCTAAAAGGGACCCTAGATATGATGAAATAAATGGGAGGCACTGTAGAAGATTTATGAACCAGTTGTTTATGTTTCCCAGTTTCTAAAGACACTATACCTATACGGTCCTTTGTGGTTTTATCATATGTTGTAATAAGTGTGCTTCAATTTTGAAGTGTTAACAATGTATGTAAAGTATGGGTCGTTATAGTTGGTATCAGAGGAAAGGTATAGTCAACCTTTGGAAACTAGGATGTGAAAGCCTTAGTAAGAACCCTAAGGATAGGTCTAAGCATAGAACACAATCTTAGTGTTTTAGAAATGGCCTTGAATAACCTAGGATAAGACCATAAGCATGAAAATTTTATTCTTGAATTATGTGGTTTCCTATTATAATTAGTGTTGCTCAAACTATTCTTCTTTGTTTTAGTCAATGGCTGGAACCCGAAGGAACCGTGTTAATGCGGAATGCGATGGGCAATGCAATGATTGTCCCCCTGAGAAACCAAACAATATGGGAGATGGAATGCAAAATCTTGTAGCCATGCTCACACAACTTTCTCAAGCTATGAATCATGCAGGATTTCCAAACGAGCAAAGGAGGGAGCAACATTCTGTTGAATCCTTCATGAGGCAGCGTCCACCTTCTTTCAGTGGGTCTACTGATCCATTAGTTGCTGAACAATGGATTAGTACTACTGAAAAGATATTTTCAGTTCTTCAATGTTCTGAACATGATAAAGTCATCCTAGCAGTGTATCGTTTAGAAGGAGATGCTGATCAATGGTGGAATCTTGTTAAGAATATGACGCAAAGGGATGAAATTGAGTCTATGGAATGGGACGAGTTCAAGAACTTATTTTTCAATAAGTACTTCCCTCGTATTCTCTGAACAAAGATGGAGAAAGAGTTCCTTGAACTGAAGCAAAGGGATGATGAATCTGTTAGTACCTATGAAGCAAATTTTACAAGACTTTCAAGGTACGCTTCTGGTATTATTATCCAACCTGAGAGTAAGATCGATCGATTCTTTAGTGGCTTAAAACCAAGTCTTCGAAGGGCGTTAGCCATAAGGGACTTCAATAGCTACGAGGAAATCGTTCGATGTACTCTCAAAGTCGAGATGGAGATTGGAGTAACCCATCAGTCACATGGGTTTGATAAGAAGTGGAAGATGGAATTCAAAGAAAAATCTAAAGAGCACACGGAAAAGAAGATGAGCTTTTTTTTATGCTCAAAGTGTGGAAAGAAACATGGAGGGAGTTGTCTTAAAGGGACAAGTAAATGTTTTAAATGTGGAAAAGAAGGTCATCGGGCATTTGAATGCCGTGATAATGGGAAGAAGATGTCTAATGATGCAAACAAAGGAAGGGATACACAGAATGATCCTACTACACTTCAATGTTTCAAGTGCAAGGAGATGGGGCATTATGCCAATCAATGCCCAAATCCAAGGGTTGATGATGATGGTCGACGTCAACAAACTCTTAAGGCTAAAGACAAAGGAAAGTCACATGAAATTTCTATCAGCGATGTGGAGTACGATAACGATGTGGTGAAAGGTACACTTACCATCCACTCTAAAGTAGCAAATGTTTTATTTGATTCTGGATCCACCCACTCTTTTATTTCTGAAGACTTTTCTAAGGGTATCACCGTATTACCTCAACAATTAGATGTTGAGTTAGCTGTGACAACACCTAATGGCACATCAATCGCATCAAAAGTTTATAATTCTTCTCCGATCGATGTTTGTGGGAAAGTGCTTCCTGCAAATCTTGTGATCCTTACTTTAGTGGAATTTGATGTGATTCTTGGTATGGATTGGCTTTCTCTACATGGAGCTCATATCAATTGCCAAAGAAGGGAAGTCACATTTCATAATCCAGATCATTCTACGATCGTCTATCAATGCAAGGATGAACATAACCTTCCAGTGGAAATTCTTTCCATCTTATGGGTCATGATTCCACTAAATGAAGGTTATTTATCTCAAATGGTTGGAGAGAAACTTACGATTAAGAATATGCCCATTGTACGGGAGTTTGATGATGTCTTTCCAGAGGAATTACCAGGTCTTCCACCAAATCGTGAAGTTGAGTTTTCAATAGAACTCGTACCGGGTTCTTTGCCTATTTCAAAGACACCTTATAGAATGGCCCCAATTGAGTTGCAGGAATTGAAGAAGCAACTCCAAGAGAATCTTGATAAGGGATTCATACGCCCTAGTGCGTCACCTTGGGGAGCACCTGTTCTATTTGTTAAGAAGAAAGATGGATCAATGAGACTCTGCATTGATTATCGAGAACTTAACAAGATCACTATCAAGAACAAATATCCTCTCCCACGCATTGATGACTTATTTGACCAACTATGCGGAGCTCAATACTTTTCCAAGATTGATCTTCGTTCAGGGTATCATCAATTAAGGGTCAAAAGGGAGGATATACCAAAGACGGCTTTCCGTACAAGGTATGGACACTATGAATTTATAGTGATGCCATTTGGTCTTACTAATGCCCCTGCTATCTTCATGGATCTAATGAATAGAGTCTTTAGAGACTATCTTGATCAATTTGTGGTAGTCTTTATAGAAGATATTCTTGTCTATTCAAAGAGCAAGGAAGAGCATGAAGATCACTTGAGAATTATATTGAAGACCCTGAGAAAAGAGAAGCTTTATGCCAAATTTACTAAGTGTGAATTTTGGCTTCAAAAAGTTGCATTTTTGGGTCACATAATCTCAAAAGAGGGGATATCTGTGGATCCAGCAAAAACAGAGGTTATAGAAAGATGGTCAAGACCAACAACAGTAACTGAGATCCGAAGTTTTCTTGGTTTGGCTGGATATTATCGATGTTTTGTAAAAGATTTTTCACGGTTATCTAATCCACTCACCAAGTTGACTCGGAAAGGAGTTAAGTTTGTTTGGATAGAGGAATGTGAAGAGAATTTCAAGGAGTTGAAAAGAAGGCTATCCAGTGCACCTGTGCTCACACTGCCTTGTAGTGGAGAAAGGTTTGTGATCTACAGTGATGCATCCAAGAAGGGATTGGGGTGTGTTCTTATGAAAAATGATATGGTGATAGCTTATGCCTCACGATAGTTGAAAATCCATGAGAAAAATTACCCAACACATGATTTGGAGTTGGCTGCGGTAATCTTTGCATTAAAGATTTGGAGGCATTACCTTTATGGTGAAAGGTGTGATATTTATACTGATCATAAAAGTTTAAAGTATATTTTCACACAAAAGGAGCTGAATATGCGTCAAAGAAGATGGTTGGAGCTGATTAAGGATTACGACTGCTCAATCCATTACCACCCTGGGAAAGAAAACAAGGTGGCAGATGCATTAAGTCGACAAGACCATGCTAGTTTATCCATGATGAGGATCACAAAAGATCCAATATTTATGGATTTACAAAGGATGGATCTTGGAGTTATAATGGAAGGGGAAAAATCTTATCTTTCTCAAATGAATGTTCAACCATCTATACATGTGAAGATTAAAGAGGCACAGAAAGAAAATGTCGAGTTACAAAAGAAGGTGAGAAATGTTCCTGAATTCAACCTTGATTGTGATGGGATAATAAAGTTCAGGAATCGGGTTTGTGTTCCTCCCATCCCCGAATTAAAGAAGGAGCTGCTGGATGAGGCTCATAGTTCATCATTCTCTATTCATCCTGGAAGTACGAAGATGTATAGGGACCTGAAAGAGTACTTCTGGTGGGATGGCATGAAAAGAGATGTTGCTGAATATGTCTCTCGATGCTTGGTTTGTCAACAAGTTAAAGCTGAGAGACAAAAGTCTAAGGGGATGTTACAACCATTACCCATACCCGAATGGAAATGGGAAAACATCACTATGGACTTTGTCACAGGACTTCCTAAAACATCCAAAGGCAATAATGCTATCTGGGTCATAGTTGATCGTCTTACAAAGTCCGCACACTTCATTGCTATTAGAGAGGATTTCCCTCTAGATCAGCTTGCCAGGATATATGTAAAGGAAGTGGTAAGATTGCATGGAGTACCACTTTCTATTATATCTGATCGGGATCTGAGATTTACCTCGAAGTTCTGGCGAAGTCTTCAGCATACTCTGGATACAGAGTTGAGTTTCAGCACTGCTTATCATCCCCAGACAGACGGTCAGTCTGAGAGAACAATTCAAACCCTAGAAGATATGTTGAGAGCTTGCTCTATGGATTTCAAAGGAGGTTGGGATCAACACCTACCTTTGGTGGAATTTTCTTATAATAATAGCTTTCACTCCAGTATTTAGATGGCTCCTTATGAAGCTCTCTATGGAAAGAAATGCAGGACTCCAACTTGCTGGGATGAAGTTGGGGAAAGAAAGCTGTTAGGACCTGATCTCGTTGATGAAATGGCAGAAAAGGTCAGAACTATTCAACAACACATAAGAGCAGCTCAGAGTCGACAGAAAAGTTATGCCGACAACCGAAGAAAAGACCTAGAGTTTGAAGTGGGCGATAAAGTGTTCTTACGAATATCTACCTGGAAGAGGGTTATGAGATTTGGAAAGAAGGGGAAGTTGAGCCCTAGATATATCGGTCCTTTTGAAATACTGGATCGAGTTGGGAAGGTAGCTTACCGATTGGCGCTTCCACCGAATCTCTCTCAAGTTCACGATGTGTTCCATGTATCTCTCCTGAGAAAGTACATACCAGATCCTTCACATGTACTCAGCTCAGAAGTTGTACCGCTGGAGCAAGATCTTTCTTATGAAGAACAGCCGATAGAGATTCTGGATCGTAGCGAAAAAGTCATACGAAACAAGACCACTCGCTTGGTGAAAGTTTTATGGAGGAACCACCAACTTGAAGAAGCTACATGGGAGCTTGAGGATATGATGAGGGAGAAGTATCCTCATCTGTTTGTTACAAAGTGACGAATTTCGAGGGCGAAATTCTTTTTAAGGGGGGTAGAATGTAATACCCGAGACTTTTATGTTATATAAATCATCACAGGAATCTTTTTCTACACAACACTTACTTGGCTTGCTTTACACGCAATCGCGACCTTCCTCGATAGCTTGCGTCGTACACAATACCGAGTTTCACTAAACAACAATATGCTATTAAAACTAGCTGTTATGAATAGTAATAACCACTTTTTGAAATTTTATAAATTTTATTTTTTAAAATGGACTTCATTTTTGGACTTAGAATATCGAAATTAGCCTAGGGTGAAATTTTGGTATTTTTCTGAAAACTTTCAATTTTTGATGAATAGTAAAACCACTAAGTGGTAGGTTAAAAACTGAATTTTGCATAAAACTTAATTTTACCGCTTCTGTGAATGGAATTTCAAAAATCCGACAGACACGGTTAATATCAAGGACTAAAATGTGGTTCAATGAGATGAAAATAATTTTTGGTGAATAGTAACTTTTTACTTTTTTTTACCACGGTTAATAGTAAATAGGGCAACTAAGGGTAAATATGATATTACTATTACCCTAACACGTGTCCTAATCCTATTGGACAACTGTATTTCGACCAAAAACAAACTTAGGAATAAAATATGACCATTTAGGCCCACTTGGGTTAGATTAGGACATTTATTATTAATTTATTTAAAGAAGGGTTAAAAGAGTTAAAATCAAAGTTTATTTACTAAAACATTTTTAATATGGGGTTATACATAAGATAAATTCGATTGTAAATATTCATTAGAAAGATAAAACTATTTCCTACATGAGGGTATTTTATTTGTAATTTTTAGACATCAAATAATTTAATTTATTTATGACACAAAGATGATGCAGTAATTATCTTGTTAACGAAATATTGACATAATTGATGTTATAAACACCAAAATAAATGTAATTTGAGACTTTTTATGAATTACACTAATTTTATAGGTTACTATGATATATTACTGTTGATTTAATCAACTTGATTCGAACATATAATTCGGTTATGACTTTTACAAAAAATCATATATCAAATAGTGTCAACATTGACACAAAATAGTTTTTAAATAAAATATTATATTATTAATTGTTATTTTATTCCTAAAAATCTAAGGTTCGTCCAAATGACTTAGATAAGGATATATATATTAATAATAAACAATTTGGGGTTCGTTTGGCATGTTATAGTAAGTGTATTAACCATATAGTGAAAGAAAACAAAAAGACATGGTAAAAGTTAAATTATTTAACTTAGAGTTAAATCTAATTGATAAGGTTAAAATAATATCCTAAACTTGTCTAAATTCTATTGGTTGATAGGATTTCGACCCATCCCCACTTTAGCTTCGAAATAAGACCCTTTGGAACCATTATAAACCAATTTTGACTTTAATATAAAATAATATTTTGAGATATTCCTAAAGTGCCCCTCTCCTCCCTTATAAAAGGGCACCTCCTCCCCCTCCTCCTCACACCAAATTGAGCACTCAAGCTCGGCCAACCCCTGCCATTTTCTCCTCTCCACTTCCCTAGAATAATCCTAGAGGTCCTGGTCTTCTCCAAAGACCAATCTTAGTTCCTTAAGTGGAGGATTCAAAGAGGCGTACCAAAGAAAAGGTAATATCCATTACCGATCTTTTCAATTTCATTCTTCTTCAACTTCTTCTTCTTTAGTTGTTTCATGATAAAGTAATAACATCAGTATTACTTACATACTGATATGTTATTATAAATATGAAACAACCCTAATTCACCTTCTATCCATCCTACGGAAAAATGAAATCACCGCGCGTGCGTACGTACGGAATACCGTCTCCACGCCGTGGTGTAATCTATTTTCCACCATCACCTTACAAGGATGGGTATAATGGTGTAATGAGTAACTATATATGATTATTATGAAGTAATATTGATACTGAAATAATATATATATATATATATATACTCCAATACAATTCCACGATCATAGGAACGATATCATCACTCGTGCGTACGAACGGAATACCGTCTCCACGATGTGATGCGACTCGTTCTACATGATCTTCATTTCATATTGATTATATAAATGAATTGAATGAATGAATATGGTATATACTACACTAATACCATTCTGGAAATAAATTATCTATAACCTAAAGATAAGAATTAGAATTTATTCAACAAAACACGCATAAGAACAAAAAGTTATAAAGACCCGAGTAACAAGTAACAATGAAATATTACTAACAAGAAGCTAATAATATGACCATATATGATATCATATCAATATGTATGATTCTGGAATAAGTCAATAACATTATTTAAACCATTATATAGGAGCTTTGGACACGAACAAAGCAAATCGGACCTAAGGTAAGGGAAATATCACAATCTCATTTTTATCCGAGATTGTTTATTCGTAAGTATTTACTGGGGTGTATTTTATCATCCACATCCATGTTCCCTCAAAATGTAATATTGTTTCCATCCACTTACAATAGTTTAAATCCAATTTTACCCTTCGGTGAGTTTTTAGTAAAGAATATGAAAGGAATCTTTTGTCGTTTTTTTTATACGAGGTACTTTTTGACTTTTCCGACAAAAGTACGAGAAGAATGTTTTTTTTAACTTATACGGCATGAATAGATTTCTAAAACATTATTTCCAAGAAGCTTCCTTTAAAAGTATTCAAGTTTATTTTTAATCAACTTCTTTTAGTTTAAAATTGTATGACATGTTAAGAAAGGAAAAGTGTTTTTGAAGTAGAAAGGATATTTTCCTCAAGAATGAAGTTCAAGTATTTTATCAAAATTATTTTCCATCTAAGATAATAAAAGGGTTCTGTTTTTTTCCCTATTATTACATGGATTTGATTATGTTGTGATGGAAACATTTTTATGAATTCCTTTATCTTATATGATTTGTTTTATGATGTCATGATGTTTCAAGAATCCCATTTTTGTTACATGTGTTATGTGATGATGTATGATTTATGATTATGTGGCACACATAAGAAAGGATTCATTATAAGATGGGTGGGACCTATATCTCCCTCCAATGCATTGGGTAAAGATTTTATATCTCATGAGATAGACATGGCTGGAACGGAAGGTTATTTCGGTTCAGTGATACAGGACTGAAACGAGGAGTGAACTCGGTTCAGAAAGGGACTTTGTCCACTAAGATAGTCTTGGCAATAAGTCATGACTTACAAAAAATGATTTTCCATGATTATGTGTGCATGCCACAAAGTTTCAAGTTTCATGATTATGGGGATCTCATTTTCACTTCTATGATTTATTAAGATTTTATGATCTCTTTTGCAGGTTATGATTTTCAAAAAAGATATGATATGATTTTTATTTCCTTTATTACCCTTGCTGAGCATTTGAGCTCACCCTTTTATGTTTTCTTTTCCCCAGGTCAGGAAGATGGATATTAAGTAGAATATGCTAAAAGGGACCCTAGATATGATGAAATAAATGGGAGGCACTGTAGAAGATTTATGAACCAGTTGTTTATGTTTCCCAGTTTCTAAAGACACTATACCTATACGGTCCTTTGTGGTTTTATCATATGTTGTAATAAGTGTGCTTCAATTTTGAAGTATTAACAATGTATGTAAAGTATGGGTCGTTATATTCCAGGACTTGCGCTTCCTTATATTTTTGGGTGCCCTTCCTACCCATTTAACCCCACTTATGTCATTCCACCTCTCTTATTCAAGATTCATTCTTCAAGACACTCTTTAAAGCCATTTATGGCATGTTTTATTGATTGACGTCTTTATCTGAAAGGAATTCTGGGAACATCTCTTAAAACCTAGTGATTTATATATCTTTATATCACTAAAGTTAGAGAGTTCATTCATTCTACCGCATCCTCTAAGATGAGAGAATCATAAATTTGGGCCTCCTTCTCAGGAGTAAGCCCCAAGTCCTCATTAATTTGGGCTTCCTTCTTAGGATTAATCCCCAAGTCCTCATTAATTTGGGCCTCCTTCTCAAAAGTAAGCCCCAAGTACCCATTGATTTGGGCCTCCTTCTCATGAGTAAGCCCCAAGTCCTCTAATTTGGGCCTCCTTTTTAAGAGTAAGCCCCAATCATATTTCCCTTAATCTGGCATCCTCCTTAAGAGTAAGACCCAGTCTTAAAATTCCCAAATATTGGCATCCTTTTCAGGAGAAATCCCAATGTCCCTTAATTCTAAAATTCCCTTTAACCTGGGCCTCCTTTTCAGGAGTAAGCCCCGGTCTTAATTTCTCTTGACCAGTCATAATTCCTTTTGATATGGGCTTCTTTCTCAGGATTAAAACCCAATCATAATTCCCCTCCTAACATGGGCATCTTCTTTAGAAGTAAGCCCCAAGATTAGAGTATCCAAATCTCCATGAAGCACATATACCTTTATGGACCCAGTTCCTGGATTTCATCCTTGAAATAGATCTTAATCCTTATCAATTTTGGGCGGTCATACATACATAATCCCCACATCATTGCATCATTGCATGGCACAATTGTCTGGTTTCACCAATACCTCTTGCTTCTCACACCGAGCATGACTCGCGTGAGCTTAGAGTGTAAAAGTAATCATGACATCTTTCATTGAGCTATCAATAATTCATAAACATAATACTCCCCTACTCAAAATACGTGGGTTATGATTCCTTTTCCAAAACAAAGGATACATAGGTAGCCCATCAGCGGGTACGATCCCAACTCTGAAATAATCCATGTCCTTATGAATGAAAATAAACTTCAAGTGCCCCACTTAATAACTTTAAAACCAATACAGTTATCATAATAACCAAGAGACTTTTATGTATCAAAGGATACCATTTACTAAGAATCTCTAACAAATAGAGATGATTCTCTATCGATGAAGAACCTCGAATACATATAAAAGATTCTATAAATTTCATACATATCAATCATTGATTTTCAGATCTAAAGGAAAGCTCATTTTATACTTGGTAATGTAATTAGGATTCACGAACATAACTTAAATCTATAAAGAGAGTCTCGGAGTAGACAATAATTCCCCGAAAAAAGGTGTGATGAGTCCGACCTCCCATCCTCTCGACCAATGAAAATTTATATGCCTCATCAGTCGACAACTAATGAGTGCCTAACTTTGGAAAGTAGGTCCAAATGGATATGGAATCATTGGATGTTTCTGGTTCTACGAACAAACCCATTAGAACCGTATTGGAATGTTTGAACCTTTAATCAACGAGGTCATCCCCAATTCCAGAGGAAACAACATTATTTCGACAAGAGAAAACGTGGAGGACCCCTTGACTAAAGCCTTAACTCAACAGAAACATGATCACCATGTGAGTTCTAGCAGATTGAAAGTCTTTGGCAGTTGGATCTAGTCCAAGAGGGAGTTTGTAAGATTTGGTGTCCTAGAACAAACTGGTTGTAATTTGATTACATGAATATTTAATTAAATTAAATATTAAACATATTATTGCATATTGTTCAACATTTTTTATGAATATGATGTAATAATGTCCTAGAGTATATTTTTCATTGATACGGTCATGGAAGTTCCCTGATATGATGAGAACCTTGAAATTCTATAACAATATTCATAAATATAGTTCTATGGTTGGATGACATACTATTAAGGGACACATAGCATGTAGACCATCAGATGCAAGTACTCGTAAGCAGATGAGACTTCCTCTCATGAAGTTCTCACTTGGTAATCTCCAAGACAGGAGATTATGAGAACAGGCCCGCCAGTAGGAATTCCTAAGGTTTTGGTGTCTTAAAATATTTCTATCTGCGAGCATTTTTAATGATCCTTAAACTTTCATATTATCATTAATATGTGTCACAAGTCGCGCACTTTGATTTACTGATGAGAACCATCATGCAGAGTGTTGGCGGGAAGTAGGGTACGTTGGGTGCATCATGAGTGACATGATATTAATGGATAATTCAAGGAAGGATTTGTACCTTCTATTTATGGAAGTTGATATCTCACCCCTTTGATTAAAATAGAACCGCCACACAAAATCCCATGTCCATGATGTAATGATGATTTTATTTCAGGTAGTCAAAGAACAACATATCAAGTATAAAGGTTGATAATACAATCATGAAACCTACTTGATTAGATATTGAGACAAAGGGATTATATTACATAGTGAGCATTCATATGTGGATGTCATTTTTGTAACTTTATTTTCTTTTTCTTGGGTTCCTTGACCTATTTCAAGACAGTACTCTTGAACTTTAGGCAAGCCCACCTAATGCCAATGAGAAAGAATCATAGAGAGTCACACACTAAGTGTTTTTTGTGGTCTCGATTAAATTATATTTGAATTTAATTAATGAAATAAATATTTTTCACAAGACTGTGGAATAATTTTATTCAAGTTAAGATGATCACATAAATTAAATTAAATTTATTTATTTATTTTATTGAACATTTAATAAATATTTATTTATTAGTTTGTAAATAAAATATTTATTTAAGAGAATTATTTATTTATTTATTTATTCAGAAGTGGAGTTCGAGCAGACCATGGAAGGTCTGGTAGTAAAATAATTATTTTCAAGATGGTAAATATTTATTAGTTGGCATAAGTTAAAATAATAATTATGATGCTATAATTTTGTAATGCGGAATTTTATTCATAATTCTATTTTGCGCAAGTTGACGCACCATAAATAATGACGCGATATTATTATTATGAGCATGGGTTTTCTCTAATATCATGAATGTATTTAATAACTGTTAGGAAATTAAATATTGTAACTAAAGTTCCATGCATATAAATAGACAAGTACATCTATTGTGCCACAACGAACACACCACACACGTGGTGAGTTGAGAATTGTTGAGCTAAACAACTTCTCTCTCGAGTCCTCTTCCCTCCCCTCTCATGAACGAGAGACGTTATTCAAGGCCTAAGAACAAGATATCAAGAACAAATATCACAAGACACTTGTTTCGCTAGACTAGCACCCAGAGAATGAGTGGTGTTGATCAGAGGCCATCAGAGCACGTGTGGATCACCGCTAGAGGGATTCTAGTTTGGATCCTCGCAAGAAAAACAAGATAATCTGGAAGGGTTCTTCCAAATGATAAACATCATCCACAAAGAAAATACAGAAGATTCGTGTATTCTTTTCTTTATGAAATTAATTAAATTAATTACAAACATGATGTGAAAGATCCTCTCTAAAGGTTTCAGTCCTCTTCCTTCTTTATCTAAATCGTTGATTATATTCTGTGGAGAATGGCATTCATCATTGTATTGATCCCAGAATAATCAATGATCATGGTAAAAATTAAATTTGGGTGTCGTCCCAATCACACTTCCATTGTGCCTAGAACCTTTAGAGGGTATATACAATATTTTATTGGATAATGTAAATGAAATTATAAAATATGACTATCTAGGAACCTCAGTTGTAAATGTATACATGAGATTTGTTTTTATGATTTTATTTTCCAAAAATTGATATACTATGTCAATTATAACTACATACATTTCATATTTTTGAGTTGTTTATATCAATACAAATTGAAGTGATTTCACCAAGAAAAAAAATTGGACTCCTTAGTCCTCACACCACCTCTATAGAAAAAACAAAAATAGAATCCAATAAAATGAATAGAATAGTGGAAAACATGGCCAAATCATTTGAAAGAAAACATGGTGATGGAATAATCTTTTTAATACTAATGATGCATGGGTAAAACACTAAAATTTAATCATATAAAATATATTTTCATTACTAATTCTTTATTGGGTTTTTAGGAAACATTATATTCTCATTATAGTCATTTTGGATACTCCAAATATTTATTTCTTTGATTTACAACATGAATTACCAAAAAACTGACCATAGATAATGGAATTTTCTAATTTTTAATACAATATATCCAATTTTATATAACTATACTTCATGTTATATAATTTATATTATGTTTTATTGAGGATTATATTATTATAGGGAAATGTGAATATATCATATAAACTATGGAACAAGGACAAGAATTATGTACAAGGACCCTGACAAGTTATGTAAATACATAAGTATGGGATATATGTAATAAAAATTCACTATCAAAACACACATAAAAACAAATTATTATTTTCTCAGTGTTTCTACAATGTCCAAAACAAACAAATAGAAAATATTGGGGTTTTTATGTTTATAAATTTATTAGAGAGATCATATTCCATCAAAAAATCACATCCCCAAAGAGTTATTTAGTTAATTATTATTTCATTTAAAATAATTAATTAATCCATTGGTTTTTATATTTTTCCAATGATACTATGACTGTCCAAAAAAATCATATTCATAAGATGATATAAATTTAATTAGAAATGAATGGGAATCCTACTTGGTCACAGAATGTACAAAAATATCATGAAGATGTGACTTTGATAGAATTGTTGGATTATTTCATATTTATGTGTAATTTCTTTATTTTTAGTATTACTCACATAAGAATTGTTTTCGTATATAGGTGGACTTATTTCATATTTATGGGTAAATAATGTATAAGACCATCTTCAAATTTTGAATTCCTACTACTTATTTAATTAATTTTTTCATCATATTATCTAATATTTGAAAGTTATTTTCCTATCATCTATATCTGATACTTATTTAGTTGTTTTCATAGGTGTTTTGGGATGTCATATTCTACTAATGTTACCATGTTTTCCATTTCTTTTCTTTGTCAAAATTCAAACACTGCATATTTATTTGATGTTCATGGCTAAAAAACTTAGTTAATTAATATTAAATGTTATATCTTAGAAAAATAAATATAATGGTAATCATGGTAACATTGGAATATAGGATTATTTTGAGACTTTAGGATGTGTAAGAATTAGTGGCACCTCACAATCAAACCTTAATTTAAAAATGTGTCACTTACTAAAACCCAAGAAAATACAATAATATTGTCTGGATAATTTTATACATTGATTCATAAATCATTTTTAACATGTGAGAATCAGTCTTATGTCAAACCGATACATGATGTGATCAGTATGAGTCAAAGTTCATGTTTCCATTTTAAAATGAAATTTTATTAAAAAATACAAGTGACATAATAAAAACCAAGAAAACATATTCAAATTTTTTTATAATTTAGTTAAATTATCCATGAGTTATTTAAGATGTGTATGAATCATTATCTGCTCAAACTAATGCATAGTGTGACCGGTATTACTCTAAGTGTATATTTTTATTTAAAATTGACATCAATTTTAGTAAAATGGAATAAGTGATGTAATGAAAGATGACAAACACATTCTGATTTTCTTAATACTTTTGGGAATTTATCCATGAGTCATTTGAGATGTGTAAGAATCAGCCACACCTCAATCTGAGGCATGGTGTGACCGATACGACTCCATGTGTGTCTTTTTTATATAACATTTACATCAATTTTAGTAAAAAGGACAACAAACCTACCCAAAATAGAGAAAAAAAATTTGAATTATTTTGATACATTAGAAAAAATATATTTTAGTCGTTTTATACATGTAGGAATTATATATACCTCAATCTCACTCACAGTGTGACTGGTATGACTCCTATTGCATCTTTTTATTTAAAATTGACATCATTTTTAGAAAAAAGGAACATGTTACGTACTGAAAACCAATAAAACACCTTCAGATTATTTTTATACATTATAGAAATGATCCATGAGTTATTTGGGACTTGTATGAATCACATTCAACTCAATTTAAGGCACAGTGAGACTGGTATGACTCCAAGAGTGTCTTTTTTATTTCAAATTTACATCAATTTTCATAAAAAGGAAGACTGGCCTACTCAAAATATAGAAAATTCATAAGTATTGTTTTTATACATTAGAAAAACTATCCAGGACTCCTTTGGTATTTTTAGGAATCAGTTTCACCTCAATCTGATGCACAGTGTGACAGGTATGGCTCCAAGTGCATCTTTTTATTTAAAATTGTCATCAATTTTAGTAAAAAGGAACAAGTGATGAATTGCAAATTGAGGAAAATCATATTATTTTGATACATTAGTGAAAAATCTATGGTTAATTTCAGATCTATAGGAATTAGTTGCACCATAATATGAGGCATGGTGAGACCGGTATGGGTCCAAGTGCATCCTTGTTATTTAAAATTTATATCTAATTTAGTAAAAAAGAAATCTGGTCTACTCAAAACCTAGAAAATACATTTGTATTATTTTTATACTT
This sequence comes from Viscum album, assembly GCA_963277665.1. Taxonomy (NCBI): domain Eukaryota; kingdom Viridiplantae; phylum Streptophyta; class Magnoliopsida; order Santalales; family Viscaceae; genus Viscum; species Viscum album. The sequence goes on along the minus strand of OY728145.1, from coordinate 1,095,894,944 downwards.
TAGTAAAATGATTCATGAGTCATTTTAGATGTGTAGGAATCATACACACCTCAATCTGATGCATGATGTGACCAGTATGACTCCAAGTGCATTTGTTTATTTAAAATTGGCATCAATTTTAGTAAAAAGGAACAAGTGACACCCTAAAAACTAAGAAAAAACATTCATTTTGTTTTGATACTTTAGGGAAACAATCTATGAGTCATTTGGGATGTTTTTGAATCATATATACCTCAATATTAGGCACAGTTTTACTGTTATGACCCCAAGTATGTCTTTTTTATTTAAAATTTATATCAGTTTTACTAAAAAGGAATATTATCCTACTCAAAACTAAGAAAACACATTAATATTGTTTTGATAATTTATTAAAACCATCCATGAGTCATTTGGGATGTGTAGGAATCATCCACACCTCAATCTGATGCACAGTGTAACAGATATGACTACAAATGTGCCTTTTTATTTAAAATTGACTTCAATTTTTACAAAAGGAAAAAGCGTCAGATTGAAATCAGAGAAAATGAATTCAGATTATTTTTATACTTTAATACAATGATCCATGAGTCATTTATGACATGTAGGAATTACCTTCACCTCAATCTGGAACACGGTGTGACCGGTATGACTCCAAATGTGATTTTTTATTTAAAATTGACATCAATTTTAGTAAAAACAACAAATCACCTACCCAAAACCAATAAACGCATTTTTATGGTATTTATACTTTAGGAAAAATATCCATCAGTAATTTGAGACATGTATGAATTAGTCTCACCTCAATCTGACACATTGTGTGATCGGTATGAATCAATGTGTGTCATTTTATTTAAAATTGACATTAATTTTAGTAAAAGGGGTAATTGAATAACTCAAAACCATGGAAATGAATTCAAATTATTTTTATACTATTGTAAAATTATCCATAAGTCATTTTTGACATGTAGGAATAAACCTCACCTCAATATGATGCACAGTGTGATGGGTATGACTCTAGGTGCATCTTTTTATTTTAAATTGACATTAATTTTAGAAAAAGTAACAAGTGACATACTGAAAATTGAGAAAACACATTCATATTATTTTGGTAGTTTATGGAAATATTACATGAGTTATTTTTACATGTAGTAATCACGCGCACCTCAATCTGGTTTACAGTGTGACTGGTATGACTCAATGTGGAAGTTATCATTTTAAAATTGACATTTTAGTTCAAAAATGTGACAATCATTGAAAAGAATGAAAATGTACTTTTATTTTCTTGATAATTTATGACAATCACTAATAATTCATTTTTGAAATGTAGGAAGAAATATTATATCAAACTAACAAAGGATGTTACTCGTATAACTCAAAGTTCATGTTTCCATTATGAAATTACATTTTAGTAGAAAACACAAGTGGCATACTTAAAACCAAAAAAACACATTCAGATTGTTTTTGTATGTTAGGAAAATGATCCTTAAGTAATTTTTGACATATAAGATTCAATCGTTCCCCAATACCATGCACGATGTGACCGGTATAACTCCAAATTTTTCTTTATTTAAAATTGAGATTAATTTCATTAAAAAGAAAAAGTGACATACTCAAAACCAAGAAAACACATTCTAATTGTTTTGATACTTTATAACAACAAATCATACCTCATTTGTGACATGTTGGAATTAAACACACCTCAATACAATTTACAATGTGATCATTATAACTCAAAGTGTGTTTTTTATTTAAAGTTGACATTTTTCAATGTATTCATTTATATTAATGTTTAATTTATTTCCTTATAATATTACTAAAATAATATTTTTTTCTTATATAGGTGGATTCTTTTTCTCTGGTTGAGATGATTTGTTTAGAAATAGACACCATGGGTGGACCTTTTATAGAGGGGATCATGGGTTCCAATGAAAAACATTAATGTTTTAAATTGTTTTTGGATAGTAATTAAAAATATAATTATAGAAAACATTTTTTTATGTATATAGTAGTTTTTTATTTTTTTCATTCATAATGTTAAATTTATTTCAATTAAATTATATTTTTTTTGTACAGGATAGAGGAGTTGTATGTAGTGTGTTTTTTTACAACCATCACATTATAGTAGATGTAGCCTTTATCATCACTATTAAAAGTACTGATAATGTGGGATCTTTATCAGTGTTATAAATATCACTGATAAATGGGAACCCATTTAACACTTCTGAGATTAATAGCACTTTTTAGCATTGTTAAAAGCCTATTTGTACGCTATTCAAGGGAATATATGTTTTTTTGTTACCAAAAAAATGTTAAAAAACTTATGTGAAATCCCACAAAAAATCGTAAGTAACATTAAGCTTCCAAATGGAACATTTTTATTAATTTTCTTCAAAATTATTTCTTTAAATTTAATTTCCCACATTTAAAATAAATAATTAATTACATTGGAAAATTAATTAAAAATAATAAAATTACTTAATAATATTTTTAGTAAATTTTATAAAAAATGAGTTAACCAAGAATCAAGTAGGAAATCAAATGAGAGAGAAAATGATTTTTAACATTTAAAGATATTCATCCTCAAATTATCCATTAATTTCAATATTTTATTCCGCATTTAATGTGAATTTAAATTGAAACATAATTTGGATCTATTTAAAAAACTTTAAAAATGTTCGATATAATTTAAACAAGTCATAATATATCAAAATTATTATTTTAGGCTTTTAAATCATTGAAAACACATTTTATTAGATGAAAGAGAATAAAAATATAAAATTGGGTAAAATTAACACCTATATGGAAGTCATATATGCTGCATATGGGTAAAATTGTTTTACCATCATGTACCTTGATACCCTTTATGAAACAAATGGAAACATGTGATGGCCATTATATAGGCCTTGTTTTACCATTATGTAACCTTAAAATTCTATTGATACCATAATTCAATAATTTACTTACCCTTACATGAGATGAGAAAGCTTACATTACCTTTACATAGTAGGGGAGATACCCTTATGAAACATTTAGAAAAAATATATTACCATTACTTAGTTTCACTATTACCTTTTCATAGAACATGGGAGATATAGGTTACCCTTACATAACCATCAAAAAATATCACCTACCCTAAAATAGGTTATATAGAACAACCTATACCATTACACAACATAAGGAAATGATACATGACCCTTACGCATGGTTTATAATCCATGGCTTACACTTACGCATGAAGTATAAACTTCCCTTTACCTTTATAAAAGCCATTTAAAAATCAGTACCCTAACATATGAGTAAGGAACTATGTATGGGTAAAAGTAACATTTAAAATATTTTATTCCCTCTTACATAAACATATAAATGATTAAGAAAAATCATTATTATCAATTCAAAAACACCCAAATTATATTTTTAAATTTTAAAAAAACTATATAACTTCCAAACTAATTTTTAAATAATCGTTTTTTAGTAATAATTACTTCCTCAATTTGTAAAAAACACTTAATAAATTAAAAAATCATTCTAAAAAACCAAAATTTATGAAATTTATCATGAACCACTAGAAACCCCACAAAAACAATTAATGGGCTTGGGAAAATTCATACTCTTATGCCCTCCCATCCAGAAATTTTTTTTCCTTGCATCAAATAGTGTCTTATGTTGTATAAATATACATTTTTCCCAAGTTGGAAGTATTTTTGTTTGAATAACTTGTCATGATCCACTTATGTTTTTTCTTTAGAAATTCATGAGTTCTCAAAATCTTCTTAGCTGACTTCTCCTAACTCCTAATATTATAAATACCTCTATTTTATATCTTTTATTGGATCTAGATTCATATACCTTAATGGCCAATATTACTTATGCTCTAATTCCATATGTAGGTGATAAAAATTCTGATAAATCAGCCCATATGGACTCATGCCGATTGGTATTTTATAAGTTATCTTGTATTCCCATAAGGTTTCTTCTAACTTTTGACTATATTCCATTCTATTTGGTTTAATAGTTTTCTCTAAAATCCCCTTGATTTCATTATTTAAAACCACATCCTAGTTAATTTTTATGGGTGTTATGGTGTATATATATTATGTTCACTCTATTCCTCCTCAATAATGACTTTATAATCCTATTACAAAAATGATTCCATTCATCATAGATGATGGATCTATAAATTTTGTTAGTCCTAAAAAATCAAAAAAAATCATATGTTTTGTGGCCTTATATTTTAACCATTTAGAGACATGATCCACAACCAACAATATGTATGTGTTTTTAAATTATATGAAGAAAGTTCCCTTGAAGTCTATTCCTCAAACATAAAATATCTCGTAAATGCTTCTATGTAATTAGTGTTTTTTTGTCCTTTTAGAGATGTTGCCATGGAATTGACATTGCCCACACCATTTACAAAATCTATGTGAATCTTTAAATAAATTAGGTGAGTAAATTCTTAATTTTAACACTTTTCTAGAAGTTCCTTGAGGTTCAAAGTTTCCTCCATAATATAGATAGTCAAACAATTAAAAAACTTATTATATTTCACTAACATGTAAGAATGTTTTTATTACATGATCATTACTATTATTTTAATTATATGGATCTTGAAAATTGTATAATTTAAATTTATATTTAAGTCTAAAATATGTTAGGGTTTCAGATTAGGTAAGACTTGAGAAGTTACAAAAAAAATTAACCATATCACCATACCAAGGTTCATATCCTTCCATAAAATACTATTTTACCCTTGGTATTAATTCAGCCATTAGTTTTTGATATGGAATTTACACAATAGCAGTATTAGTAAACCTTCATAGGTGATCTTTCACATTGTTCTCATATCTTTTATTATCCCTAATCTCTATTTGAAATCTTAAAGAAGCAACATCCATCTGATCAGCCTTGGTTTAGCCTCTTTGGTCTTCATTAAATATATTAGTGTTCTATGATAAAAAAATAGTAACCATGGTTCCCATTAAATGTGATCTGATTTTTCATAAAGCATAATTTACTACTAAGAATGATTTTTCATTCATTATGTTTTGAATCTAGGTAACATCCAATGTTCTTATAGAATAACAATTTGAATAATATTTTACTTCAATCCTTATGATATAACATCTTCCACAGTATGGTTAATGTCACGTACGTAACCTATTTTAGGGTTATTTTAAATTTATTTTCCACTCATGATTTGTTTTGGTGGTTTCCAAAGGTTTTATTGAGAATAGGTGAGTTTTCATGAATTGGGCCAAACTGCGAGCCCAATTCCAGATTTAAAAATAAATTTTGTTTCATTTATAACATTTTCAATTTTTAATATTTTTGACTCATTCCAACTCCTAATTGTTCTCCCCTGATATATTAACCCCAAATTTAAATTTGGGGCCTTTATAAATCCATAAGCATGGGGGATTTTTGTTTTTATTTGAGAATTGGGCCAACCCGAAGGCCCATTTTCCAGTTTTAAATTGTTTCATTAATTTATTAATATCTTTTTCATTAAAATGGATTTTTCGGTGATTCTACCTCCCTATCGACCCTAAGAATCCCAGGCGCGACCCCATGCCCTCCTCCCACAATTTGGAGCTCGATAGAGTCGCGAAAATAGTCGAAACTTTCTGGATTTCAGAAATCGTCCAGATTTTGGAGAGGTAAATTGATCCTTTCATAACTCCTTCTATTCTTAATCTTTTCCCTCCATTCCAATTCCTAGATGACCTTATAATTCTTGTGAGACCATCCCCTGAGTTTTGGCTGTTTTCAATTTCAGAAACTATTGTTTTTTGAGTGATTAATTCAGAATACTTCAAGTAGGTGAGTCTATTTCTTTCCTCTTTCAAATTGCTTAGGGTTTCTTCCCTAATTATTGAATTATAAAAAAATTCCAGAAGTTAGGGTTCGTCCATAGGTTCTAAATTACTTTTTTTTGGGTGAAATATTGAGGTTTTAGGTTTCTTTTAACTTCCTTGAGGTGCGGAGGTCATGCGGTTGATGTTTCGCCCCAATATTTGAGGGTTTCGACACATTCGGTAGGTGATTCCGTGGGTAACCATTTAATTATGAGTTAGTTTGCTTGATTAAATAATTTTACATGTTCTTTATGTGTTGTGCATTATGAGAAAACCATTTTCGGTAGCAATAGTAAAGCATTTGTTTTTAAAGTTACATTTTTGCTTGAAGTGTGTATTTTTCAAATGTATTTCATGTGTTATCTTTTGTGGTAGTTTTGTAAAATGTAGAAGTGGTTTATTAGTTGTTGAAAGGGGCTGCCAATTATGGTTGGGCAGTGATATAGTTCCATGTGGTCCTAAAAAGGGGGTGTATTTGAATGGTTTTATTTGTATATCCTTGTTATACTCCTTGAAAGTGTTTTATGGATTTGTGTGTTCTCATGGGTATTTTTTGTGATATTATTCAAGGTGATTATATAACATTTGAAAGTGGATTATTACATGTTGATTGGGCTTCCAATTCTTTTTTGGTAGGGTCTTGGTGTTCTTTTGGCTTAAAAAGAGGTTTTTGAAATGGATTTTATGTGCAAAGTTTGGGTATACTCTTTGTAATTGTTTTATGAAAGTTTTGAATGGTTTATTGGGTTGTGTAATAGGTGAAACTATATCAGCAAACTGTTTTGGTAGGAGTATATTTTTAAAAGGTCCATTTAATTTGTGAAAATGTTGTTATGTCATATGTATCATCCTGGAAATATTTTATTAAATTGTTTGAAGGAGATATTGAGGAGTGAAAGTGATGTGGAGTGTTTTGTGTGAGTGTGATGTGAAAAATTGATTTTTTGATTATGAAAGAAGTGTTATATTCCATGTTTGTGGGCTGTTATATGAGTTTAAATAACTTATAATTGTTTTATAAAATTGTTTAATGGTTTTGTGGAAGTTTTGAAGAAATGTGAAACGTGTTGTGGGCTATTTTGGTGTGATTCGGATTTCAAAATCATTTTGAATGAAAGATGGATTTTTTGTGACTTGTGTGGTATACATATGGGCTGTTTGGTGAATTTGTGATGTGGAAATGATATTTTCATGTTCAATGTATATTTCCTGACTTGTTGAACTTGTTTGAGCATAATGGGAAAACCTGGGTATCTAGGTGGGTGGACGTGTACTAGTATGCTAGTGAATCCGTGGGGTTTGGCCTCAGTTTCACTTAGCAAGATTGACGCTTACAACTCTAACTAAACTATGATGATGTTGATTGGGGACCACTAGGTTATGGGTACGTTCCCTACTAGTGGCTCGTGCACGAGAATGGATATCTGTGATGGTTACTCTCACCGAGATACGAGGTACCTGGGACCCACAGCTAGCTAGTACCAAGGGGTTACTTCCTATTTCTTGTGCTCATTATTTACTTTGTACTTACTGTCGGCATACGGTATAGTTGGCTGGAAAATTCAGTAGTGTTGACATTATTTTTAAGAGTGTTGATTATTAATGATAACCCACTTGAAAACTGTTTTTATTCAAAGTTGCATCTTTTAGAAATTGTAACTAGCTTTTCATGTTTTTGAAAACTTGCATGCTTTTCGTCTTTAAATGTTTATCACATGGAATCTCTTAGTGGTGGTATCCTACTGGGCATTGGCTCACACCCTACTTACACCCTTGGGTGTAAGTAGACATGGTTATTTTTGTTGTCGCAGGTTGGGTACAATCTTATTTGTTCCAGTGGTTCGGGTTCCTAGTAGGTCCTTGGTGGTGAAGTCTTGTGGAGGTGGCTTGAGGGCGGTGCCCCTTGCCATGAGGGTTCTTGGGATGTCCTTATTTGGATTTGTACCTTTGGTATAGACCTTTTGAGTTGTTTTAAGCCATATAATTCAGTTCTGAATTTTTGTAAAAGATTGTTTGGTTTGAAAAATCCAGATTTGTTTCATTAGATTCTTTTTTTGTTTTATGTTTATAAACTTGGGTAAATCGTTCCCAATTTTCATTTTATGATACCCGGGCACTTGTGCCAGCCCATGGGGATCGGGAACGCCCTTCGGGTCTTGCCATGGACCGGGTCGGGTGCCGATTTTAAAGGCGATCAGATTCGGTTCGTGACAAAATGGTATCAAAGGAGGTTCAGGTTAACTCTTTGGGTCATGTTATTTGGGGAAGAGTCAGGATAGTATGGAGTTAGGATTGTTGGGACATGGAATTCTAGTTATGGGTAGTGTTCCTGATCACCACACCTCATAACGGGATTCAAGTTTCCAAGAGAAATCGGTATTTATCTAAGTCCTTCGGTTTTCTTGGTTCGATGATGATTAAGGGAAATGAAAAGAGTGTTGGGTTAATGGTCCTAGTGAGCTCGCAAGGCCTGGCAAGCCATGTGGAGCCAAGGATATTCCCTAGAACACTCTCTGTGACAGTGAGGTGATTGGAATATGGCTGCCAACCATATTTCCAAGTCACACACTGAAACTAGTTTCCTCTTGCACTGTTTTGTGCTTAGGTTTTGAAACCTTAGCACTTTGGTTTTAAGAAGTGTAATGTTTTTGTGAAATGATTTTCAAATAAAGAGGGAATGGTTTGGTTTATGAAATGGTGGAACTTAATTTTCAAAATTGTTTTGAAATATAAAATGGTGTGCTTACACCTCTTTGAAAGTAGGAACTATATTGATGTTGGTTTTGAAAAGTGTTTCCAATAGAGTTTTCTAAACAATCAGAGTGTGTTTTAATGGGATGAGATGTTTTGAAATTGATGTGAATATCTTGAAAGTGAGTTTTTTTCAAAATGTTTGTGACTTTCTGAAAATTTTTGTAAGATGTGAGTTGGGATTTTGATCTCATGGTTAGCAGTTATGAGAAAAAAAGGATGTGTTGGTTAACCGTTTTGGTTTTGAAAAGTGGAAAGAATTTTTGTTTTATCCTTTGGTATTTCCATTAGCGATCACATGCATGGGGTTATATGGGATGATGGATGGTTGATGGCACGACTGGATGAGTGCCGGGATGGATATGAGGAGGGTGTCTGGTGTGGCACAAAAACATGCATGTGTGAGGCCCATGGGGTACCATTGGTGGATATGCTTACTGCTAAACTATTTTTTCTCAAAGAATTACTTTTAAAGAAAAACACGATGTCTTGATGAATATTTTTGTATGGTTTGTATTATGGGTTTTTGAAAATGTTGATGTTGTGGGATGTTTTGATTCCAAGAACCCCTTCTGTTTGAACTGTGTTTTGGGTTTGTGTTTGGTCGGTAAGCTGTGTTGTAGGGACGGTTAGTGGTCTCTTTTGAAAAATGTTTTGGGATGCCTTTACGATAGTTCCCTTCATGTGTTTGGAGCTGGTTTATGGCTTGTTTTGACCAATGGACCAGGTTGGTTGGGTCCTTGGGTTCTCTCATTGGATAAGGTACACCCCCATTAAAGGTTAATGCATAACTGAAGTGCAACCCAGATTGTTTCTCCATTGGAAAATCCTCCAGTTGATCAATATAAGGAATCCATTTCTTGAGATTTTTAGATTGAGTATACACCCTTTCCTTTATTGGTTTTGTGTATCCTCTTGTAGTGGGAGATTGATTATGGATGGTTGAAAGTGACCTTTGCCTCTTAAGTTTCCTAATTTTTCGAAGGTGGAAGTGTTCTGGGTTTGTTATCATGGATGAGTATTTGGATAGTGTCTAAGAGGAACTCTCGGTCATTCATAGTCTCTTCGAAGAAGGAGTTTATGTTAAACTAATATTGTGGGAAATCTGATCATGAGAGGATATTATGGCCACTTTCTAGAATTGTGTGTTGTTTTGGGATGTTGTACAAGTTACCTCTCTATTCATTGTTTATATCAGTCGCAATGGTCATGTTCGGTGATTCCTTCTGATGGCATGTGCTCGATTGACTGTAAAGGTGAAAGTTGGGCAATCATCTGAGAGTCTCTATTATGTTGGGAGAATGTCTCCCTTGAAAAAAAAACATAAAAAAATATTCCATTTTAGAGGAAGGTGAGTATAAGTGTTCTTTACTTCTATTGTTTCTCACCTGAACAAACAAGGTGTGATGTGTGTACATCTTCTAATCCCTTGTTTCAGTGAAATATCGAGTTAGGGTAAAGTGAGTTTGGAATGTGTTATGTCTTGGAAAAAAAAACTTATCGGGGGGGATTGCGGTGTAGTTGTTGTTTGCAATGAAAGAAGAATTCTCATTCAGGTGGTTTCCAAAGCCTAACTGCGAGGCCAAAGATGCTTCGATATTTTGAGCTCCAGCCATAGGTCCCGGAGGGAAGCTGGCGCGTAGTTAGGGGAAACCCCAGTGTCATTTAAACCCTTGTGCAAAGTCCTATCCTCAATATGAAAGATAAGAAGAGTTTAAACCTATGGTGTCATCATATTTCTTCTATTGTTCCCGTTCGGTGGAAATAGGTGGAGGTCTTGTACCAATGTCATCTCCCAATGTTATTACCTCCCACTTTGGTTTCCATTGAGTCTTTAGAGAAAGGTATGATGTTTGGCTAGACAGGTTGACCACACGGTTTGCACTTGGTTATTAGTGACCATGCCCAAAAAAAACCATGTAGATAGAAGAATATCTACTGTTAGTTCATGGTTTCCCAAACCATGTAGACTAACCATGTGGTCGTCCCAACACTTTATATTTTGGGGTCTTTCTGTACAGGCCCATGCTGGTCGATTAAGATTGTTGGTTCTTATGGTGGGGAGCCTTTTTTTCGTACCAATAACTTAGACTTATCCATGGTCAAGGATCGGTGGTAGGTAGTCTCATTCAGATCTATCAAGCTACCCAAATCTTCCTTGGGTAACCATTGAGATTGGAGAGTGCCCAATGGTTTAGTTATATCAAGGTATGTGTAACCTTGTTCGATGTTGTTGTTCGTTTGAGTGAATTTCTTGAGTCTTGTTCGGATAGTGTTTGGGGATTTTTTCTTTGGGATAAAGCCTGAATGTGATTGATTGTTTCAGGAAAGTGGTGTATGATTTTGTTGTGAATTATTCCTTCCTTAATTGATCAATGGAGGTGTTTTGGCCTTTGGGGGCGAAACCTGGAAAGGGAGTACATCTTGGTTTATCAGTTCGGTTTGGCTTTTGTATCTGGCCTTTCTGTGACTTTCCGGGGCGGAAAGTTTTCAAGGTGGGGAGAATTGTCACGTACGTAACCTATTTTAGGGTTATTTTAAATTTATTTTCCACTCATGATTTGTTTTGGTGGTTTCCAAAGGTTTTATTGAGAATAGGTGAGTTTTCATGAATTGGGCCAAACTGCGAGCCCAATTCCAGATTTAAAAATAAATTTTGTTTCATTTATAACATTTTCAATTTTTAATATTTTTGACACATTCCAACTCCTAATTGTTCTCCCCTGATATATTAACCCCAAATTTAAATTTGGGGCCTTTATAAATCCATAAGCATGGGGGGTTTTTGTTTTTATTTGAGAATTGGGCCAACCCGAAGGCCCATTTTCCAGTTTTAAATTGTTTCATTAATTTATTAATATCTTATTCATTAAAATGGATTTTTTGGTGATGCCACCTCCCTATCGACCCTAAAAAGCCCAGGCGCGACCCCATGCCCTCCTCCCACAATTTGGAGCTCGATAGAGTCGCGAAAATAGTCGAAACTTTCTGGATTTCAGAAATCGTCCAGATTTTGGAGAGGTAAATTGATCCTTTCATAACTCCTTCTATTCTTAATCTTTTCCCTCCATTCCAATTCCTAGATGACCTTATAATTCTTGTGAGACCATCCCCTGAGTTTTGGCTGTTTTCAATTTCAGAAACTATTGTTTTTGGAGTGATTAATTCAGAATACTTCAAGTAGGTGAGTCTATTTCTTTCCTCTTTCAAATTGCTTAGGGTTTCTTCCCTAATTATTGAATTATAAAAAAATTCCAGAAGTTAGGGTTCGTCCATAGGTTCTAAATTACTTTTTTTGGGTGAAATATTGAGGTTTTAGGTTTCTTTTAACTTCCTTGAGGTGCGGAGGTCATGCGGTTGATGTTTCGCCCCAATATTTGAGGGTTTCGACACATTCGGTAGGTGATTCCGTGGGTAACTATTTAATGATGTGTTAGTTTGCTTGATTAAATAATTTTACATGTTCTTTATGTGTTGTGCATTATGAGAAAACCATTTTCGGTAGCAATAGTAAAGCATTTGTTTTTAAAGTTACATTTTTGCTTGAAGTGTGTATTTTTCAAATGTATTTCATGTGTTATCTTTTGTGGTAGTTTTGTAAAATGTAGAAGTGGTTTATTAGTTGTTGAAATGGGCTGCCAATTATGGTTGGGCAATGATATAGTTCCATGTGGTCCTAAAAAGGGGGTGTATTTGAATGGTTTTATTTGTATATCCTTGTTATACTCCTTGAAAGTGTTTTATGGATTTGTGTGTTCTCATGGGTATTTTTTGTGATATTATTCAAGGTGATTATATAACATTTGAAAGTGGATTATTACATGTTGATTGGGCTTCCAATTCTATTTTGGTAGGGTCTTGGTGTTCTTTTGGCTTAAAAAGAGGTTTTTGAAATGGATTTTATGTGCAAAGTTTGGGTATACTCTTTGTAATTGTTTTATGAAAGTTTTGAATGGTTTATTGGGTTGTGTAATAGGTGAAACTATATCAGCAAACTGTTTTGGTAGGAGTATATTTTTAAAAGGTTTATTTAATTTGTGAAAATGTTGTTATGTGATATGTATCATCCTGGAAATATTTTATTAAATTGTTTGAAGGAGATATTGAGGAGTGAAAGTGATGTGGAGTGTTTTGTGTGAGTGTGATGTGAAAAATTGATTTTTTGATTATGAAAGAAGTGTTATATTCCATGTTTGTGGGCTGTTATATGAGTTTAAATAACTTATAATTGTTTTATAAAATTGTTTAATGGATTTGTGGAAGTTTTGAAGAAATGTGAAACGTGTTGTGGGCTATTTTGGTGTGATTCGGATTTCAAAATCATTTTGAATGAAAGATGGATTTTTTGTGACTTGTGTGGTATACATATGGGATGTTTGGTGAATTTCTGATGTGGAAATGATATTTTCATGTTCAATGTATATTTCCTGACTTGTTGAACTTGTTTGAGCACAAGGGGAAAACCTGGGTATCTAGGTGGGTGGACGTGTACTAGTATGCTAGTGAATCCGTGGGGTTTGGCCTCAGTTTCACTTAGCAAGATTGACGCTTACAACTCTAACTAAACTATGATGATGTTGATTGGGGACCACTAGGTTATGGGTACGTTCCCTACTAGTGGCTCGTGCACGAGAATGGATATTTGTGATGGTTACTCTCACCGAGATACGAGGTACCTGGGACCCACAGCTAGCTAGTGCCTAGGGGTTACTTCCTATTTCTTGTGCTCATTATTTACTTTGTACTTACCGTCGGCATACGGTATAGTTGGCTGGAAAATTCAGTAGTGTTGACATTATTTTTAAGAGTGTTGATTATTAATGATAACCCACTTGAAAACTGTTTTTATTCAAAGTTGCATCTTTTAGAAATTGTAACTAGCTTTTCATGTTTTTGAAAACTTGCATGCTTTTCGTCTTTAAATGTTTATCACATGGAATCTCTTAGTGGTGGTATCCTACTGGGCATTGGCTCACACCCTACTTACACCCTTGGGTGTAAGTAGACATGGTTATTTTTGTTGTCGCAGGTTGGGTACAATTTTATTTGTTCCAGTGGTTCGGGTTCCTAGCAGGTCCTTGGTGGTGAAGTCTTGTGGAGGTGGCTTGAGGGCGGTGCCCCTTGCCATGAGGGTTCTTGGGCTGTCCTTATTTGGATTTGTACCTTTGGTATAGACCTTTTGAGTTGTTTTAAGCCATATATTTCAGTTCTGAATTTTTGTAAAAGATTGTTTGGTTTGAAAAATCCAGATTTGTTTCATTAGATTCTTTTTTTGTTTTATGTTTATAAACTCGGGTAAATCGTTCCCAATTTTCATTTTATGATACCCGGGCACTTGTGCCAGCCCATGGGGATCGGGAACGCCCTTCGGGTCTTGCCATGGACCGGGTCGGGTGCCGATTTTAAAGGCGATCAGATTCGGTTCGTGACAGTTAAAATCATCATATAGTAGATCAAAAAAAATTTGTCTATTGGGTGGTTGCACCACTAGTGGTTTGATCAGTCTATAAATTAATTCATAAAAAGATTCTATGAAATCATTATCAAAAATTATAAAATAATCATTGAAAATTAAACTAGGTTGGAGAAGTGAAATCTTTCTAATGTCCTTGATGAATATCCTAAAAAATCCTACATTTCATTGAAAGGCTTTAACATGTTTCACAAAATTTGTGTAGGTAAATGAATTAATGAAATCAATTTTGGACATTTCCACCTCAATGTATTTTTGTAAAATAACATTCTTCAGATTATTCCTCTTCCACCATGAAATTATAATTTTAAAATTTTAAATCAAGGTTATTTTAAATGAATTTTTTCAACATGTTTTCAAGTTTTTTATAACAATGATAAAAAATAATTACTAAAAATAGGTAATTTATCTAGAAATATTTCTAGAAAGAACTCAATGTCATCATAAAATATACTTATCGTGCATCTATGATATTTATCTAGGGAATTAAACAATAAAAATGGCATCTTTATATAAGAAAACGTTCTATATGTATAGATAAAGGTGGTATTCTCTTGGTATTTAGGTGCAATGGGATCCTGGATGTAATATAAAAATCCACCAAAGCAATAATAATTATTTGTTCATTCCAAATGTTATAACATATGAGGAGTAAATGGAATGGGTAAATGATCCATCCTAGTGATCTAATTCAACAACCTATAATCTATACATACTCTCTAACTATTTTGAATTCTAAGTGGTATCGAATCATTAATTTCATTCATAAATATGTTCAATAAAAAAATTTAGGAACAATATGGATTAAACTAGCCAATTATGAGTTTGAAATAGGATAAATAATCATATACTCTAAATTATTCTCTATCTCATTCCTCACAACATCAATCATGGTTGGGTTGAGACTTATTTTGGGCTTCCTAACATTTTTTAATTTCTATTCAATAATAATTTAGTGAAACATATTATGAGATCTATTCTAGGTATATTCCATAATCTCAAACCTATTTTATCAATATTTTATTGTAAGATTTCAATAATAATTTTTTTATGTTATAAATTTAGCTAATTATTAAGGATTACTAATAATTTCTCTCATTTAATCAACTATATTTACTTTATATCAGTAATTAGTGGTTTCAATTCAAAATTTTGGGTTTTCCTAAGGAATAAATAAGACTCTGGTTCCTAAATTCCAAAGCTTAAATTTATTAAACATAATATTTCAAATAATTTTCTTCATCATCAAAAAAAAATTATCAAATCCATTATAGAATTCAGAATTTAATTGTTATTCAAAACTAAAATTATATTTTTATATTATCTATATCCTCTTTCTCTATAAACTTATCTATCATTAATTGTATCCCTGGAACTAAAATTACATGAAATATATCTGGATATTCACTTGACTAAGCCTCCTAGCTCTTTGATATTGTAAGAAGTTTATCATATTATTGAGGGAACCTCTTAACATCCAATATATTGAACTAAACTATGAACATTCTTGATTCCGTGGTTAGAGTTCCTTAATTCAATTTTGTGATAGTATTTTGTGTTTTCAACATGTTCCTTCCCAAGATTATGGTTGATTTGTTTGGGGTTATATCATAAACCATGTTCATCAGATAAAATTCATCTAGGAAAATTAGATTTTTCACTCTAACTATGATATCCTCTAAGACTCCTACTTGAAATGATATAGACCTATTTGAAAGTTGAATGACCACTATTATTATCTTAAAATTTCTCATCTATTGAAAAGTAAATTTTGGGTGAGTCATTGCATTTAAATACTCTCCAAAATCATACAAACCATCTAAAAATTTTCAAGAACCAATGGTTCAAGGGAGAAAGGATGACTATGTATCTTGAAATTTTGTGGGAAAGTGTGGGGTGGTTAGAGATGATATACTTCCATCCAAATTAATTATATATTTTCCCTCATGTATCATATTATTTTTTCATAGGTATCTAAGTAACTTAGAATACATTGGAATCTATTTTAGATATTCTAAAAGCAGAATACTGATCTCAACACTCTAGAATGTTTCCATGGTTAATATTTGAAGTTATCCCTCTTATATTTTCTTTATTTCAGTATTCTAGAGGGAAATGGAAGTTTAAGTTCCTCCTTATACCTTTTATAAGTCTAAAAAGTTATATCCTTCATTTTTCTAAATGGTTCAGCTCTTTATTCCTTACCATTTTCTTCCTCTATGTTGGATTTGTTTCAGGACTTTTTTCAGATTTACTAGGTTCATGTGATTCAACTTATGGTTAATGATTATTAGGAATTGGTGTGTCTTGGGGATGGACATAATTTCCTTTTATTATCATTAACATTATTATATTATCCTTATATTTAGGGACTACTGACGCTCCTTTCCATCACAGAGTCTAAACGAATAAAAAGGGGAAATACCTTGAACCCAAAGTGATTCATCCTTTGAAGAAACATCAAAAATTGACAAAGGCATGAACAAAGATTAATTTTTACTTGGGTCGCGCAAGTTCCACCAAGGTCACGCAAGTATACTTGCACGCCGCCCAATGGTCATGCAGGTGACTTCCGTGCCCTCTTTGATTTTTCACCCAGGGTCTTCCCTGGCCTATAAATACCCCCTTTGGGCCCCCCATTTGAGGACAGAAAAATTCCAAAACTAATATTCGAGCTCTCAGTGCCCTAGTCTCTTCTAAAAGCCTTCTAAAAACTTCTAAGGTAATTTCTTACCTAGAATGGAAGGTTTGAAGAGAGGTAACAAGGCCTAAGTGTTGAAATTCATCAACATTTATGCGCCTAAGTGTCTGACCCTTCAAGGAATTGAAGACACCTGTGCACCGCCTTATCCCTTCAATAAAACTTGTGCACCACTCTTATTTAAGCCTTTAGGGATAATATTAAGGGCTTGAGACAAGTCCCGCCCAATTAGTATCCTACTGGTTGACTGTCGTGCATGTACCCATGTGTCGCGCAAGTATGTTTACACGACCAGGACTTGCGCGCTTATTTAAACTCAATGGGAGGGCCAACAGAACAATCAATAACATATGTTATCATCCAAAAGATGTATTGGCTGAACTTATCTTGATTATTTTTGTTATATCAAACAGGCACTCTTTTCCAAAATCTTCTACGTTACAGAAATGGCTTCTCTTATGTTCATGTCTGTGAATGCCTCTGTTGTGAATGCATCTGCTGCTACTCTTGCTGGATCGTCATCCGCTCTGAGGACGACATCACGAACTCAGCATCTTCAACGCTGTGTATCAAATGCGTTGGTTAAGGAGTACCATCAAAATAGTACTATTCTAACTCTGTAGGCCGCTAGACAAGCCCTCCATGTCAATAATTCACCCTGGTCATTCGGACAGCGATGACCAGCGATCAAGAAGCAGGTATTGCTAACTACCGTCTCCAACCGTTTCGGGTCGTTATCCCCGGAACGTAATCACCATTCCCTCTCATATTCTGAGGAGGTGAATGAGCAGGTCCCTCAGGGACTTAACTCAAGGAAATAGGAGTCCTTCCTGAGGGCTCACATCAACAATCGCCACCAGACTAGTGCGGCAGTGCGCCCTCAACATGATGAGGGTGTCGTCTCCAGGCGTTCGTAAAAGGTTCCTCGAACTCGAGCAGGCAAGACGAACCACCAGAGGCGATGAACGGTTAACAGTGATCAAGTTCTCATCTCTTCCATCTCAAGAGAAGTCCACCAACCTAACTTGTTGAAAAACAACGAGCGGGCACACACACTCATCCGTTTTAATTCTGCTGTCCAAAAGACTCATCTGGCAGCATCACACCAATCCCGCCAGAAAATTTTGGCAGATTACTATAGACAGGAACATACACCTATTTATAAATCATCAGCTACTCAGCAGGCTCATCTGACTACATACGATGAAGCCCGCCAACCCAATGTGTTGATAACTGGTAAACAGGCACATACATCTGCTTACACTCATCAATCCTGCCAGTAGTCTCGTCTATCAGTATTGAAGGATGTTCATCAACCACGTTTGGCGGAGTGCAATCGGCAGGCACATACACCTACCAGTATTGATCAAGCCTACCAACAGTCTCGTTTGGTAGTACCCGGAGAAGTCAGTCGGAAAGCTCCGGTGACAAACAGAAGGCGGACTCAACTCCCTACCACCACACTTGAGTACTGTCAGAATTCACTAATAGGAAAAGGAGGATAGGAGCAAGAACATACACGTACTCCAAGCATGGAATGGACATATATTCTCGTTCCGACAGCTGAAGTCACCAAACACATTCTGATGATGGTGAAAGAGCAGAAGCAAATCCCTGCTCATATTCTGGATGCCTGCCAGGATATCATAACAACTTCAGTAGCATCACAGGGAAAGAAATGAAAATCTATCCCTACTAGTGGAGTGACACATTAACAGTTCACTCCAGAACAGACACACACCTCTATTCCAGTCCATGAGGGTTGTGGGGCATACTCCCCTATATCATACGGACAAAAAAGTCAGGCACATACACCTGATTTCAGTGGAGATAATCAGCCTAACCTGACCATTTCTCCTGATCACACACATACACCTGCCCATAATGACCACTTTCATCAACAAGTGGTTCCTAAAGTGATTAATGAGGTGTCTAAGAAGAATACCCACCCAGAAAAGTCAAGAAATCAAGGGCCAATTTGTAATAAGGCCTTACTTGATGCTGGAGTTCTTGATGCACTCAGACAATTATCTATTGCAACTCAATATTTTACTCTCTCAGTTCCCAATAGTGGGAATATTAATTATGAAGGTCTGCATCAGACACTTCCTCATGAAGGCTATCTTCATGACAATTCGGTCGATCTCAAAGTTTCATCTTCAGATTAGAGCCACAAAAACCCTCTGTGTGTCCAGAAGACCAAGGAGAAAAATGTTTCATCTTTTGATGTAACCCACCATTGTGGTCCTCCCCATGATAATTAATTTAGCTGCGAAAGTCCTCTATGTAGTAGTAATGCACATTTCCTAGAAAATTATCCAATGGACAATGTAGTGATGAGAAAGCCCTCTTATCTTGAGGCACTTGAAAATGTGAATCCAGTCATGTCTGATGCTTTACTAATAGTAGGTGAAATACTTTCTCAATCATAAGATATCTCGGGGTGTAGGTCATTCTCCGAACCACCCCTGAATCATGCATCTTCTAGTTTGATGAGTTAATTCTCTACCGATCTTGTTTAATCTGATGAAACAACAAAGAAGCACCAGCTTTGGTTTAAACAGGTAGATGAATCGTCATCAAATGATAAGGAGGAGGTACTGAATATGAGAAAACAACTTGCGAAATGTGAAGTGCCAGTTATGTTTTGGCATTTGGCTTACTCTCAGTATGACATTCTAGAGATGTTGACAGAAGATGGAATTCCTGACATTCTTCTCAACATGTGGAAAACTATTTGTCAATTGAAAAAGAAAATATTATCTTACGATGAATATGAAAATAATTTCAAGATAATAGAAGGGTTACAACGCCAAATTGATTTGGCATCTCTCTCAGTTTATTGATATCTAAAGGCTGAAAAGCAATAGAGAGCCCTTCAGCGTTCATGCCTTGGAACACTAAGAAGATTGCGCCAGTTAATTTCCAATGCCCCATCTGGTATTCATATCAGGGGATGGGGTGTTCATGGAGCACTACATTTCACTGTACTCTCCAGTCATCAAAGCCCGCCAAAAATGGTCTCATGCAATATTATTTCCCATGGTCGGCCACAACCAATTGGTTTTTTTGTAATCAAAGTCTCGCTCAAGAACATGCCTCAACTAGTTCTTCTCAAAATCAAGTATATAGAGAAAAAGTTGTTGAATTACTCCTGCATCAAGAAAATGAGAATATTGAACATGCCTCTCATTTGGAGAAAGCACATCATCAAGTGACAGAAGTGTCAGAAATCATCCAATGGTATTTTGAGTCGGGTGATAAGAGTGGATGAAGGTTAATGCATCCAGCCAGTTTTCGGACTAAATTCCGTTAGATCAGGAGAGATTTTAAGAAGTTCTCACATATAGAAACTCTTGAACCACTCCAGCTTTCCAGACTAAGGATCCTTTTAAACCAACCCTCAGAATCAACAAATAAGATTTGAGGAGTTGAGTAGAAATAGCAGGAACATCCCCAGTCCATAGGAATGGGGACTTTTTCAAATCCCCAAATATCTCCCTCGGAGAAATTCAATCTTCTCTCTATTAGGGAAGAATCCACAAGAGGAACGAAGAGACAAATTATCAAGAGATTCCCTCTAAATTATGGTTCGTCAAGAAGTTCTTGAGGGATCAAATCGACAAAAGGCAATGTCTCATCAGGGACATGGAAGTAGACAATAACGCAGAAATGCCGATAGAAGGGATGTAATGCATTATGAATCAATCAATGTCATAAATGTTGTTGTTGATGATCCACCAGACGAGGCTCACTTAGAGGTATCAGATGAGGAAACTCATGCTCAAGAGGTTGTACGCATAGACACAAATGAAGGAGGTGTGCGTACATGAAATCCAAGGATTACACAGAATCTAGGTAATCCTTCAATTAATCCACTTCCCCTTCTCTGAAAGGGATACAACAAGGGGAAAGGAAAGAATCAGGTTATATACCCTTCCTATGGAGAAGGCCAATCACTCTCATTAGTGAAAATATTTTCACAATAGGAGGAAGAAATGAAGGAATTGAGGAGGTTGAATGTCGAACAACTTCAGGGTAGTCTTCCTCTTAAGCGTACTGGAGTTAGTCAGTTAAGGGAATTTGTTGCGGCTACTAAGATGGATCAAGAATATCCTCCTCTACCAGTACACCCTCATAGGTCTAATCCTATGGGTCATGTGCAACAACAATCGGTGGTGCTACCATTAATTTTAGTACCAGCCACCACATCTATCCAAGCTCCAGTCATTTCACCTGCTCAGTTCCAAGCTCAACCTGATGTTTCTCAAAAGTTAATAACTACTATTGATTCATTAACAGCTCTATTGGAAGCTATGTAGGGAAAGCGTGCTCAAATTCAACTAGAAAAGAGAGCTCACCCTGAATGGGTTAATGCAATTCCTCCCCCATCAAATTTTTCAAGCACCACATTCCCAATCTTTAATGGTTAGGGATACCCAGAGCAACACTTAACACATTTTGTTTCTCATTGTGATCCTATGATGGGAACCCCTCATAAACAAGAAGTAGTTAAGTATAGGTGTTTTGTAAAATCATTACAAGGGCCTGACTTTTTCCGGTACACAAGATTGCAATCATGGTCAATTACTGGATGGAGGATATCCGCCAACAATTCCTTCTTCAATTCAACTCAACTTTGCCAAAGACAACAGTTTTTGATCTTACAAACTGTAAGCAAAGGGAGATTGAAAGCGTTTCGGATTTCATTGCTCGTTTTAAGGGATTAACATATTCCCTAATCTTAGCACTCCCTCAAGAGGAATTTTTGAAAATATGTGTGGAAAATCTGTGTGATGAGTTACGCACGTCATTGATCCCTGTGAAATACATAGGAGGGTTTCAAGACCTTACTTCAATCTCTCAACAGATTGAAGACTCTCTTATAAAGACTAAATATAATGCTCGTGTAATTCCATATGCTCTAGGAAAGATAATGGGTAAAGTAGAGACTATTACAGTTATGCTTAAACAAGCACCTGTACTTGCTTCTACTTCAAAACATTCATCTTCCCAAAGGGCTCCGCCTCCTGAGCATCAACAACAGAGGTCGTTTCGTCAAGAAGATCAAAGAGATCAAAGAAGGAAACAATTTGAGGATCTAAAGAGAAAAGTTTACTCTTTCTGAAATGAACATGTTTCTAGTTACTTCATTTTAGCTCTGGAAAATAATTTGGTTCAATTGCTAAGGCCCAAGAGGCCGAATAAGGAAAAAGATAAAGACTATCCCAATTATTTCCAATTTCATCAGATGTTGGGGCATCCCATTCAGGAGTGTTTTGTCTTCAAGGACCTCTTGAAAAAAATGGTCGACTTGGGACAAGTCAAACTGAAAGGTTCTTCAGCTCATGTAGCATGTGTTACTACTACAAATCCAGAGGAAGAAGGCGAGTGGCAAGAATTCAAGAACAAAAATGCACAAAAATATGATGATTGGATGGTCAGAAAAATGATCAACCGAACTCATGCCATTTTGCGAATGAAATTAAAAAAAAATTGTGTCTTCTTCCATGAATGCCACAACAAAACCCTCTTCTTCAGAGGGAAAATCCTCAAAAGGGAGCCATAATTCAAATAAAGAGGAACAATTAGAAGACGATGAAATAGTGTCAAAGCCCAAATTGTCTTTGACTATGGAAGATTTTATGCCATCTACTTCAAAGCAACGAGCACCACCCCACCAAACGGCATAGCCTAAACTGGCTAATCAGGCATAGTTTTTATCAGATGAAGAATTGATCTTTGGTTCTATTAACATGATTCACTTAACAGATCCATATTCCAATCACAATTTTGATTTTAATGAGCCTAAGGTCCCTGTATCAAATAGAGGAATCAGAGGGAGTTCCAGAGGCTCAGGGTATAGGGGAAGATGTGGATCTTTCAGAGGCCACTATTCCAATTCCACCCCTACTAGAACTGTGTATGCAGCAGAAACTCATGGAAGATCCCTTCAACGAGCTCAACAAGAACAATCAAGTTCTTATACACAAGGCTGATTCATTCCTAGCATAGTTATTCTGGAAGATCGATTGGAGGTTCCACCTTCTTCCTCTCAGCAATTAAATAGGCCAAATCAGTCTAATCTTCCAAAGCAAGGAGTATTACCAACTCCCATCCCGGTACAAGATGCATCAACTTCCAAAGCATCAAATTCTAAGGCACCTGCAAACCCACATGTTCATGTAGGGAAATACAGACCTTTGGATCAAAAGAATGATTTATTGAAACACTTGGCCCAAGTACCAGCTAATTTCTCAATTTTGGATGCCTCGAATTTATCAAAGGATCTTCTAGAGGCACTCATCGAGGCTTTGTCAAGTCCTTTGGAGTTTGAAACTGAAATTGATGTGGTTGAAGCCTACCATATTGAGAATAATCCTGCAGAATGCCATGCAGTGATATCTTTCACAGATGAAGATAATGATGATGTTGTTCACAGACATATTATACCTTTGTACTTATCTGGAAAGGTCAATGGTGTAGACATATGAAGAGTCTTCATTGATAATGGTTCAGGAGTCAACCTCATCCCCATTCATACACTTCGTCGATTGGGCCTCACAGAATCTGATTTATCTCATTCTACTTTGATGTTACAAGGATATGATAAAAATGAACAACAACCACTGGGTGAGATTACACTCAGAACTCAGTTTGGAGATCTTGTATCCAATTCAGATTTCATGGTTGTTGATCAAGACTCAGCCTTCAACATCTTGCTTGGTAGACCTTGGCTACATCACCATGCAGTTATCCCTTCATCATACCATAAATGTCTTAAATATTGTTTTGATGGTCAAATTGGGGCATTTTATTGTGATAAGTCCCAGTTCAAGACATGTGAATCTTAATACATTGAGGCGGAATTCTATCACATGAAGGGAAAGGTAAAATCCACAACAAGGGATATTACCAAAGTTAATGCTCTATATGGTTTGGAAAAGATTCCAGTAAACCCATTTACACATGTGATTATAGATTATGTGTTGCCTATCAGTTAAATTGACAAGATAGACCCAAATCAAAATACTCTTATGGAAACTTCCATAATGTCAATTATGGAAATCAAGCCAGACAGCATGGGAGAAATTGGGTATTTTCCAAGCAATGATGAAAGCTCAAATGGAGATGTCTTCATTTCATCTTCTGAAATCCATCAAGTCTATACTTCACCAATCATCATAGAAGATGTTATAGAAATATTAGAGGTGAATGATGATGTCAATTCTCAATCCATCATCTCCTCTATATTACCCAGGGAAGACCCTTCATCATCAATTGGGTCAGAAATGGAAGCCACTTCTTCAAGATGTTCAAATTTTAACATCTCTTTTGATCACGGAAATTCTGCTTCTTCATCCACTATGAAAATAGAAATAGAAGAATAACACATGTTGAAGAAGAAGAGGAAGTTCTTAGGGATGCTCCTCTAGCATTTGAAGAAGTTATCTCTACCACCATGGATGAACTCAGAGAAATAAATCTCGATACAAAAGAAGATCCATGACCCACTTTAATTAGTGTGGCCATGACTCTTGAAGAGCAAGATATTTATATTTATTTTTTAAAGAAAAATCGAGATATATTTTCTTGTAACTATACAGAGATGACAGGGCTTGATCCTGATGTTTCCACTCATCGTTTGGGTTTTCCAGAAGAACATTGAGGATTCAAACAAGCCGCTAGAAGAACACACCCAACCAATGCTTCCAAAATCGAGGCTGAAGTGGATATTCTTATCAAATATAACTTCATCAGGGAAGTTCAATGTCCCAAATGGTTTGCTAATATTGTCCTAGTGAAAAAGAAGAATGGGAAAATTAGAGTTTTTATTGATTTCAGAGATCTTAATCGGCATTGTCCTAATAATGATTTTCCCGTACCAATTAAAGAACTCTTAATTGATGCAACAGCTGGCTATGAAGCACTTTCCTTCATGGGTGGATATTCTAGATATAATCAAATCTGAATGGCTCCAGAAGATGAATAATCTATAGCCTTCAGATCCCTTCAGGGTGTGTTTTACTATCGGGAAATTCCCTTTGGCCTGAAGAATGCAGGCGCAACATATCAGCGTTCCATGCATCGTATCTTAAAACCCCTTTTAGAGAAGTTTGTTGAATTTTATGTGGATGATTTGGTGGTTAAATCCAAACAAGGTTCTAATCACTTTGCTGATTTGGAAATCATATTCCATAAACTTTGGCAACATAATTTGAAGATGAACCCCTTAAAATGTGATTTTGGGGTAACCTCAGAAAAATTTCTCGGCTTCGTTGTATGCCATCATGGTATCGAGGTCGATCCTGAGAATAAAAAGTCAATCCTTGGTATGTCACCTCCTCGAAATTTTAATTAATTGAGAGGAATTCAAGGACACTTAGCATATATTAGGTGTTTCATCACCAATTTGGCCAGCAAAAGTTTACCCTTCACCAAATTTATGAAGAAGGGAGTCACTTACAAGTGGACTGAAGAATGTCAAGAAGCATTCAATATTCTCAAGAAGTATATCTTGATTCCACTGGTGTTAATTCCACCTGTTGAAGGAAGACCACTTATCCTCTATGTGATAGCTTTGGAGTGATCATTGGGTGCCTTTCTTGGTCAGAAAAATGATGCTGGGAATGAAAACAGCCTCTACTATCTCAGTCGGACTATGCTTGAAGCAGAAACCCAATACTAAAATATTGAGAAGTGATGCATAGCATTAATCTTTGCAGTTCAGAAGTTGAGACACTAACTGCAACATCACTGGGTCCAATTGGTATCTTGCAATAACCCGCTCAAATTCATCCTTAGTCATCCAATGCTTACAGGACATCTGGCAAGGTGGGCAGTTATTTTACAGTAATTTGATATTCAATATGTGTCTCAAAAGGCAATAAAGGGACAAGCTCTAGCAGATTTCCTTGCTGAACATCCATCAGTAGAAGATACATCTTCAGATATTGAACTTCCTAATGAAGAAGTATTCTTTATTCAAGATAGTCTTCAAACATGGGAAATGTGCTTTGATGGTGCTTCCAGAAGTCCAACTGGGAGGAAAATGGAAAATCCTAAATTCAACAAAGTTGGGTTAGGAATTTTTCTCATTTCTCCAGAAAAGGTAGTGTTACCCTATTCCTTCTCATTGTTGGGAGGCGGTACAAATAATGAAGCAGAATACCAAGCTCTCATCGCAGGATTGGAATTGGCACTTCAAGCACAAGTGAATTACTTAAAAGTGAAAGGTAATTCAGACCTGCTAAACAAACAAGTCAATGGGGATTATTCCATCAAAAAAGAAGAGTTAATCCCTTTGTATGATTACATCAGAGAGTTAATGGCAGAATTTCCTTCGGAACCGACATTTTCTTATGTCCTGAGATCACAAAATGCTCAAGCTGATGCACTGGCTAATATAGCCACAGCTCTGGAAGATCCAAATCGGGATGAGACAACCATCAGTATTTCCCACCGTCATACAATTTCACCTTATGTTGAAATCAGAACAGAGGAAATCAATTAAATTAGTCCCATCTCTAAACCATATGGTCATACTACAGGATGGATGACACCTATCAGATAATACCTTCAAAACAGAACACTTCCACCTGATAGAGCCGAGAAAGAACAAATCCAGCGACGTGTGCTCAATTTCACTATTTATGATAGCTCGGATCACATAGAGAAAATTCTCTACAAAAGGGGTTTTGATGGAATTTTCATCAGATAAATTGATGGTGAAGAGACAATGGCTGTCATAAAAGAATTGCATGCAGGAGTCTTTGGTGCCCATCATTCCGGACATAGACTATCTGATCAAGTTCGAAGGCTTGGATACTTTTGGCCTTCAATGATACAAGATTGTGTTGATTTCACAAAGAAGTTTCATTCTTTCCAAGTACATGCCAACTTCATTCATCAGCCCCCAGAGTTGCTTCATACAGCTAAATACTTGTGTCCATTTTCCACATGGGGAATGGATGTAGTGGGACCTTATCCTTCGACTACATCCAAGCAGTTGAAGTATATTATTACTGCTACTGACTTCTTTTTCAAATGGAAAGAGGCAATACCCCTCAAAGAAGTCAGTTCTAAATGCATTTTTAGCTTCATCAACTCTAAAATCATTACTAGATTTGGTGTCCCTTATACCATACTGACGAACAATGGCACCAACTTCTGTTCATCGGAGGTGAGGAAGTTGTATCAAAAATACAAAATCAAATACAATAATTCATCTCGGTATCATGTAGCATCCAATGGGCAGATAGAATCTTTCAACAAGACTCTTTTAAACATACTAAAAAAGATGGTGGATAAAGATAAGAAATCATGGCCTGATAAACTCTTTCATGCTTTATGGGCTTATCAAACCACCACCCGCACTGCAACGCGGTCAACTCCATTTTCATTGGTATATGGAACAGAAGTAGTCTTACCCATTGAGGTTCAATTACCCTCGCTCAGAGTAGCCATTTGTGATCAGTCATCTACAGATGAACAATATCAAAAGTGATTGGATGAATTGGAATGATTAGATGAGAAAAGATTGTGTACCCTGCACCACTTGGAAGTCTATCAGAATCGAATAGCACGAGCTTTCAACAAATTTTTTTGTCTTCGTTCATTCATTCTGGGAGAATTGGTACTGGTTCTCAGGACTCCAATGATACCAGGAAAGAAACCTCCCAAGCGGGAGCCGAAAGGGGAAGGACCTTATTCAATACATAAGGTCTACTCCAATGGAGCATATTCTTTAATCTCAATGGATGGAGAACTCATCACTACTCCAACCAATGCTAGATTTCTGAAGAAGTATTTTGTGTAACACAAATACTTTATCGTCCAGTAAGACGTTAAACTGTAGCATCAATAGTCCAAGAATATGACCTTAAACTATTTGTACCTTTGTCCAATATGACATTAAACTGTTACGTCCTAGATACATGATGCTAAACTGTACATAAGTCCCTTACGTCCAACATGACATTAAACTATGAAAAAGTCCCTAATACATCCAACATGACGTTAAACTGTGTCCTCTTTTGTCCTTACTACATGACATTAAATTTCACAATCCCCCTTTCGTCCAACATGATGCTAAATTGTATTTTCCTCATCGTCTTATCTATAGGACGCTAAACTGTACAACACCCTTACATCCAACATGACATTAAATTGTGTCCCTATATTTGTCCTACATGACGTTAAACTGTATTTTTTCCCTGATACATGACACTAAACTGTGTAGCACCAATAGTCCTCACTAGAAGACTTTAAACTGCATAGTCCCTTCATATATACTACATGACATTAAAATGTGCATCGTTTAGGTTGTTTCTACCTCTTGTTTCTCACACCGAGTATGACTCACGTGATCTTAGAGTAAACTTCAACCATAACACCCTCTCTGGGCCGCTAACCATGCATAAGTCCTGACACCATTTTTTGGGTCATTGTCCCCAAGAACAACTTGATCACTAATTCATTCTTTAATTGAACTACGTAGACTTTGATCCTTGCCTTCTAGGCTGGGTACATAGGAAACCTCCTGAGGTTTAATCCCAAAACCAATCTCTTCACATCGGTTCACCTCTATATTATATGATGTTGATTCGTGAAGCCACCACCAAAATCAATCTCTTTACATTGGTTCACCTTTGTCCTTGCTTTATGACGTTAACCTGTATAGCACTTTTGTCCTGTATGAAAATAAACTACAACATTCTTTGATACCCTCACTTGATAGGGAATCATTATTTACATTGATCTTCAATCATGTTATATTCCAAAGACTACGTGCATACATGGAAATACCTGAACCTTTTATCTTGGGTCAAACCATCATTGCACTAAAGTCCCCTTCACCCTTCACTTGTATGAACCAAATCTATACAGAGGGTATTTCTAGAACTACGTGAGGCTTGATTCCCATCCTTATGGTATATTTAGGAATATTTAAGCATCCCTCGAATCCAGCCCTAAGTATTTGGCCCTAACCCCAAATTTTACTTTCAGTCCCATGGCTGAAAAGTCCCTGTGAAAACACACATTGTGTATTCATTATTATGGTCTAAGTTCTATGACCCTAAATTGAGATTTCCCATACTTTTGTCCCACATGACGTTAAAATGTATTTCAAGAACTACGTATGGATTGATTCCCATACTTATGGGATACGTATTGAAGTCCAGCATCTCAATTTAGGACCCAGCCACAACATAATTATGGTTAGAATTGATCTATGTATCTCTTTTATGCATTGTACAATACCCATTTTGAGGTGTTATACTCCTAACCTTAAATACTTCCAGATATCCATAACCCTTTTCATGATGTCTGGTCACAAAATGTCCAATTTAAGAGAGTTATTTTGCCTGACTATGTAGCACGTGCCCTTAGGCGGCCTTGAATAAATAGTCTACATAACTGACATGTCGGCCAAAGGATACTATTATTTGACTATGCAGCCAATTCCCTTAGGTGGCCCTGCATAATTCAACCCCCTAACGGGTTTTTCAAATAATGGTAACTTCATTCTTGGAAGGAAAACCTCTTTTGTCCTTAGTTTTCTTAACAACAATATATAGGGATACGCAAAAAGAATAGTCATCCGTAACATATTTTTCCCATACTCTTTTTCATGATCTGAAAGTATTCAAGTCTATGGTTTATATTTCCCTTCCCTACGTTTGGGTCAAACCTTCGTAGGAGTGACATTCATCAAGTTCTTAAACAATCTTGTTTGGAAATATCTTCTCCATATTCAAGTACCTTTCTCCATACTACAAACTCTATGCTTTGGAAAATTTAAATCCCCATAAACTTCCACTGGCTTTTTAGTACTAGAAAAGTAAATTTTTGAGAGTTCTTTTTCCTGACTATGCAGCACGTTCCCTTAGGTGGCCTTGAATAAGTAGTCAACATAATGGACCTGTCAGCCAAATGATGTTATTATTAGACTATGCAACCAATTCCCTTAGGTGGCCCTGCATAATTCAACCCCCTAACGGTTTTGTTAAATAGTGGTAACTTCATTCTTGGGAACTACTTCTTCTAATGCCTTTTAGACATTTTTCATATCATTCCTCAGATTCAAAATTTCTTAAGTCATCGTTTACATATTTTCCCTCATACTTGAACATGTTAATATATTTTCAGATAAATTATCAAGGAATTGAGTCAATGTTAATACATTAGTTCAAAGCTATTTCGACCTTAAACATTAGCCTTTTATGTCCAATGTTCATGACTTTAAACTTCTCACAAAAGACAAGGGAAATCAGAATAAAAGTCAAGTTCCAGCTCACTAAACATACATCTTGTATGATTTTAGGTAATATTGAGAAATAAAAAGATTCAAAGTTTGTAGGTTTCTTTATAATAAACCTAGAAAAAAATCAAAATATGCCTACTAGACCCATTGTCTTAGGTAAAATTTAAATCATGTAGCAAAACAAGGCATGCACAAATGATCAAAAATGAAAGTGTTTTTCATTTGATACACAAGAGTTAGAAGGACATCCACAGACTAGAGTCTCGTCTCTTTTCCGATAATTACAAAAGGTTGTCAACATAAGTCATCATTTGGTTTACATCATCCTGAGCTTCATCGGCAGCCACATGATGTTCATGCACTCGACCAACTTCATTATTTTCAGCCTGATGGAGTTATTTCTTGGCATCTGGAATGGCTTTCATACCATTCATTTGAGCGCCCTCCAATGAATTATTAAGTTGGTCAAGTTCTCCAATAACAACATCTAACTATTTCTGATGGTGCATTTACTAGACAACCTTCTCCTTGATCTTATGCTTCAGCTCCTTTAACATGGCAGCATAATCTACCTCAGCTCGGGATACCGTAGCCTCAAATTCACTAATGTTGGATGACAGCCTCACCCTGGTCAAATCTTGATGACACTTTTTCTCCTGCTCCCTCCTTAAGATGACTTGTTTCACTACGGCATGGATCTCTTGATATCCAAAACCACCAAGTCCCAGCATGACAAATATGGATGACAGTCGTGGGATCTTCGATGATAGCTCTTCTAAAGACACTTCGGATATGATCTTCCATATGTTCTACCATGCCTTGAGTCGTGAAAATTGGAGAGCCTTTTGTACTTCCAGTTTCGACTTAGAATCACTGTCATAGGGGGGAATATAATCCTGGATTAATGCACTTAGGGAAGTGCCCTGTTGTGATCCTTCCCCCTGACCCATGTTTCTTCACTCTCTATTCCCGTTGGGGCAGAGGCTGAGGCTTCACCTCTAGATCTAGCCACTGAAATTGATGGCCCTACATAATCAATTGAAATATTTGGTTAGTTTTATAGGATAAAAAAAGTTGATTGGTTGTCTTGAAAATTATGTACAATCACAAAAAATTGTTATGTCTTACCCAACGGTAGATCAATAACTTGGGAAGGCTCCTCCCCATTTTTCCTAGCTTCAACAAGATTTTCAAGACGAGTTTCAAGAAGCCCTGCCAGGTTAAGATCCACTTGAGCTAATGTCTCTGCAATGGTAGGGTTTTTTGTACCCCCTTCAGGCATTGGCAGTTCAGCAGCTTGCTCAGATAGAACTGCACATTTAAATTGATCATGATCATAGATGTAATAAGAAGTTATTTTTAATAGGAAGAAGGATAACAATCACATCCATAATCTTCTAAATTACATGGTAATTTAACATGATATAATAAATCTTCAAAAGATGAGCCAAGTTCCATCAATTAATCCAATGTAATCTTAGAATCATGGTTAATCTCACCAGTGGGAGCATTTGATATGTCTTCTTGGCGGCCTTCATTCTGTGGCCTTTAACACAATACAACTTCTTCAGATAAAATTGCGGCATCAGTTTAAATGGCCTCCAAGAGCTCTAGTGCAGGGGTTGAACCTAAAGTATCACAGAATGGAAGTCATTAGATCTTTAATCCAACATTTTATGAAGCATTGTTAACTTACCAGAAGCAGGATCTTCTCTCCTTAAAACAACAGCAGGAGGGATACTGGGAATAGATGTTGGCTCTTCTCCAGGAATAGCCAAGTCTGCCTGAACTTGTGATTATTCACCAGCACCCTCCGTTGTTCTTAGAGGAAGGTCAATCATCTCCCTCAAAGGGAAAATCGAAGAATCTCCTGCAATCCCAAAAATTATGAGTAATCTTTTCATGGGTTAAGACTCCTGATTATATGAAGGACTTACCACTACTGATGAAGCATTTAGCTGTGGACTTCCTCCTTCAATGATTTTTCTTCTTTGGCTTTTTGGGAGTGTCGGTAGTCTCCTTTACATGTACATGAATTGGAGAATGGAAAGCCATATCCAACTCCTCATCCATGGCTTGCTGTCCTGGAGATATCTCACCTGACTCGCGAGAAGATTCAGCAGTAGCCCTGATGGCAGCACCACTAGGGCTATACTGTGGTGAAGGAACCTCAGCAGTTCCTTTCTTTTCAAGTTACAGGATGAAGAAAATAATTTCCTAGATTAACAAAGCTTTAACTGGAATCAAGTTACAAAGAAAATAAAGAAATAAACTTACATCTTCAGGATCCATGTAATCGTGTAACTCCTCATCTCCAGAAGCACCAATCCCCTTAGTGGTGCCACGGTCTATCATTTCCTTCACCCACTTGGTGACAGGAATGGAATCATCGGTGGAATATATGAGCATTTCTATCTCTCTGATGTAATCCCGCACTTCATTGGGGTTTTCCTTTTAATGAATATCTGTAGAATCCATAAGTTTCCCTATTCCAGGGATGTTTAGCCCCTCGCACAAATTCAGCCAGGTAGTTTCAGCATCGCAGTATAAAGTTCGCCATTTCTGGACAGCTTCTGGTCGTAGATATTTAGTGTGCGTACCAGAAGGCTTTGAGGAAGGTCCTACAATCTTGGACTTCAGCTTCTTCCCAGCTCCTGCAACTACAAATAGAGAATAAGAAAATAAGACTTGTTGTTCTATAAAGTAATGCTAATTAAAGTTACTTAAATGAAGTAACTCACTAGTATTTGATGGAGTTGGTCTCTTGATTCTGACAGGGGGATTATATCTGGCACGAGGCAGCTTTTCCACATGTTGTGCCTCATCATCCCCATCTTGAGAATCTGACGAATCAACTTCGGGTGGTGTAGAAGAATCACATTCCAGATGAAGGGTTTCTTTCTCTACAGTTCTCTTCCTTTTCCCCACCTGATAAACCGGGTGATTCAGCACCCCTCTAGGGTATGATTCTATCCAGTTCTCGGAATACCATGTAGTCAAGTTATTTTACGCTTTATCAACTGGTAGATCAAATATTGCCCCGGTCTTCTCCCTAGATGTCAGCAACCATAGTTGTCGGGCAACCATCGGATATTGCTCTGACCTGAAATGCACTGGGGGAGATACAACAGTATGCTACACACACTTAAATTGATGTGTAAATCTATATAGAGCATAGGCCTCGCACTGATTCCTGCACTGATGTCCTAAAATAACTTCTGGGAATCTTTACTCTGTTTTGTGCATTATACGTCCTGAAGTGAGTGGATATCCATCCCCAAAAACACATGGAATGGTCCCACTATTCTCAAAGGAGACTTACCCATGACAAAATGGAGTAAGATCCTCTAAATCATTGCTAAAATGGGGGTAGATAACCCAACCATTTTTCCCTCAGCCAACATGGCTGCAATAACGAAGGTCCCTGGCCTGATGCCTCCCTTCAAGTCCCTAACTGGAAAAAGATAAGCACTGATCCACAAGGCCAAGAAGCCCGCCAGATGAGTCTTCTTTGGGATTCTCTGATTCACTTTGTATCCCCACTTCGAAAATTCTCCTACTTCTAGAGTCAGCCAGAATGTGCCTGGAGCACCCCTCTTCTCTGTTTTGGGGTAGGTGGAAGGATGAGTGGGCCCCTTCCCCTTCGATCCCTTCTCCTTCAATCCCTTCTCCTTCGAATCCTTCTTCTGCTTCTTGGTAAGAAACATATTCATCCACTCCTCTAGATGAATGTCCTTCCTAGAATGAGTTAAGGAGGTCTCTGAACTCTTGAGCTTGTGAAATACTTTCAATAATTCCCGAGCCAGTGCTGGGGTCTTCTCTGAATCATTCCAAGTCACCTTGGGAGGAATGAATTCTTCATACATATCACTCAAAACTGGAGCCCCTGAAATCTTGTGGACATCCCACAAACTAATGCCTACTTCTCCATGAGTCAGATGGAAATAATTGGTTTATGGGCTCCAATAGTTGAGTATCTCCGGCACGAAATCATCATTCCTGTAAACATGTGTTTGCCCAGCCCAGACGGCTTCATATATTGCAGCTACTTTCAAATCCTTGACAAACTATGCACAGGTTTGTCGCACCCAGTATGCCCACATCCAAGTTGGATTCACACCTCCTCCAGGATGAAAGTCCCAACTCTTCTTCC
The DNA here is from genome assembly GCA_963277665.1 of Viscum album. Taxonomy (NCBI): domain Eukaryota; kingdom Viridiplantae; phylum Streptophyta; class Magnoliopsida; order Santalales; family Viscaceae; genus Viscum; species Viscum album. The sequence goes on along the minus strand of OY728145.1, from coordinate 1,095,860,765 downwards.
AGCCTTTGGATTGATCCATCTGAGAGTTTCAGAAAATTGAGGGATAACAATGTTGTTGCAACTCAGGCTTGTGAGGTTTTAGATCTGAGGTACATGGGATATGATGCATTATGTAGGCCTTCTCCACTATTCCATCATTTTCAAATGCTCCTCCACTTGAGATATTTTCTGAAGAAAAATTGGAGTAATTTTGAAACCAAGACTTTGGGAGATAATTATTTGTCTCTGGAATGGTGACTTCTCGTAGATGACTATAGCCATAAAAAGGTATATAAATACTCTGTGGGAAGTCAAGATGATACTTCTTCAGGTACTTGTCCAAATCTGGAAGAGTGCTATCGCAGACAGTATAATAATCATGGCCAAGGATGCTCATCATATCATCAACTCGCTCTCTATCAAGTTCATAAGTTGTTCTGATTCTCATGGGAGCCATTTTTTCTGCACAAAATTTGAATAATTAACTCTTAAGTGAGTTTATTTTTCATAAATTTTGTGAAGAAAAGTGAATAAATGGATAAGGAATTAAGGTGTGAAAGTCCCAAAGTTGGCGCGCAAGTATTAGTGTGTCGCGCAATTTTTGGTGCGCAGTTATCACCGCGCAAGTCCAAATACCTCCACAGTAGCGCGACAGCAAAGAAACAATGGAAAACAGAGCAACTTGTGCGGAAAAGTCAACTTGCGCGGTTAGAGAAAGAATTTTGAGATTCTGTGATTTGCACGAAGAATGGCTGCATATATATAGGCAAGTCCTCAACCCTGTGTGCCAAAATCCAGCACGCGCAACCCTGTGCGTCGACGCATACACGACTCTCACTTGCGCGCGGCCATCTGCGCGCTCAACACTTGCGCGCCAGAATTCCTTGGTTTTCTTCTTCACCTTAGAGTCACATCCTATTTCTTTCAGATCCAACTCTGAGGGGGGACTTTTTTTGACACTTCATTCCATCAAATAGTCTAAACGAATAAAAAGGGGAAATACCTTGAACCCAAAGTGATTCATCCTTTGAAGAAACATCAAAAATTGACAAAGGCATGAATAAAGATTCATTTGCACTTGGGTCGCACAAGTTCCACCAAGGTCACGCAAGTATACTTGTGCGCCGCCCAATGGTCATGTAGGTGACTTGCGCGCCCTCTTTTATTTTTTTCCCAGGGTCTTCCCTGGCCTATAAATACCCCCTGTGGGCCCCCCATTTGAGGACGGAAAAATTCAAAAACTCATATTCGAGCTCCTGATGCCCTAGTCTCTTCTCAAAGCCTTCCGAACACTTCTAAGGTAATTTATAACCTGGAATGGAAGGTCTAAAGAGATGGAATAAGGACTAAGTGTTGAAATTCATCAACACTTGCATGACTAAGTGTCTGACCCTTCAAGGAATTGAAGACACTTGCGCGCCGCCTTATACCTTCAATTAAACTTGTGCTCCACTCACTTGGAAGCCTTTAGGGATAATATTAAGGACTTGAGCCAAGTCTCGCCCAAGTATTATCCTAAGGGTTGACCTTCGCGCAAGGACCCATGTGTCGCGCAAGTATACTTACACGACTAGGATTTGTGCACCCACACAGTACTTGTGTGCCTCTTTCTTTTTGGGTGCCCCCTCCTACCAATTCACTTGTTTTCTTCAAATTCAACTCTCCTATTCATGGTTTAGCCTTCAGAATCCAATTCAAAGCCATTTTTTGCATGATTCCTTGGTTGGGTTCTTTGTCTAAAAGGAATTCTATAGAACATCTCTCAAAACCTAGTGATTTACATATCTTTATTTCACTACGGTTGGATATTCCATTCATTCAACCTCATCCTTTAAAATGAGAAGACTATTATTGGGTATCCTTTTTAGGAGTAAGCCCCAAGTCCCCTTAATTTTGGGCCTCCTTTTAAGTAATAAGCCCCATTAATAATTCCTCTAATTTGGGGATCCTCTTTAGTAATAATCCCCACTCATAAATTCAATTTAACTTAGGCCTCCTTCTTAGGAATAAGTCCTAAGTCTCAAGTCCCCTACCATAGGCCTCCTTTTCAGGAGTAAACCCCAGTCTTCAAATTCCCTTAACATGGGCTTCCTTTTCAGGAGTAAGCCCCAACTATAATTCTTTTAATATGGGCATCCTACTTAATAGTAAGCCCCAAGTTCCCAAAAATAAAAATTCCCTTAACCTGGGCTTCCTTTTCAAGAGTAAGCCCCAGTTATAATTCCCTTTAACCTGGGCCTCTTCTTTAAGAGTAAGCCCTAGTCATAATTTCTCTTAACCAGTCTTAATTTACTTTTTATTTGGGATTCCTTCTTAGGAGTAAAACCCAATCATAAGTCCTCTCAAATTTGGGCATCCTTCTCAGGATTAAGTCCTAAGTTAAGTATCCAAATATCCATAAAGCACATATACCTTTATGGACCTTGTTCCTAGGTTTCTTCCCTGAAGTAAATCATAATCTTCATCTATCTTGGAAGTCATACATACATAATCCCCACATTATTTCTTATAATTTCATCTTTCATGGAATAATTGTCTGTTTTTACAAATACCTCTTGTTTCTCGCACCAAGCATGACTCACATGAGCTTAGAGTGTAAAAGTAATTATGACATCTTTCTTTGAGCCATAAAACATGCATAAACCTCATACTTCTTTACTCAAACTACATGGGTTTTGATTCCTTTTCCAAAACAAAGGATACGTAGGTAGCCCATCTCCGGGTATGATCCCAACTATGAAATAATTCATGTCCTTCTGATTGAAAATAAAATTCAAGTTCCCTGTTGAGTGGCTTTAAATCTAGTATGGTTATCATAATAACCAAGAGATTTCTATATAATGTGTCTAAGGATACCATTGACCAAGAATCTCTAACAAATACAGATGATTATCTATCAATTAAGAACCTAGAATACATATAAAATATTTTCTAAATCTCATACATACTAATCCTTGATTTTCAGATCTAAAGGAATGCTCATTTTCATGCTTGGTAATGTAATAAGGATTCATGAACATAACGTAAATCTATAAAGAGATTCCCATAGTAGACAATAATTCCCCTAAAAAGGTGTGATGAGTCCGACCTCCCATCCTCTCGACCAATGCAAATTCTTAAGTCTCATAAGTTCACAACTAATGAGCACCTACCTTTGGAAAGTAGGTCCAAATGGATATGGAATCATTGGATGTTTTTGGTTCTACGAACAAACCCGTTAGAAACCGCTTGGAATGTTTGAATCTTAAATTAATGAGGTCATCCCCAATTCCAGAGGGAACAGGGACCGATTGAGTTGGAATGTTTTCATAATTTTTGTGTAGAATTTATACTATACATCCAAGATGGATATTAAATTATTTAATTTAATTCATGACCTCCAAAAACATTGATCCATGTTGTCACTATTCTGGTTCTTACACACTCTGGATGATGGTATTATAGGATACATTTTCATCAAATTGGGGGGGGGGGGTTGTTATTGGTCAGTCGGTTAGTTTTAGGATAATTTTTATGGTTTTTGAAAAGTTAGGGGTTACTGTAATTACTAATAAAATGGTTGTAGTAGTTGGTACAAGGTTTGATAGTGTAATCTAGCTTGGTTATACTGGATTTAAACCCTATATTATACCTAGGATTAATCTCTCCATCTTTAAATTTCTATGAAAATTTCTTTTGCTATTATATTGATGTACAAATTTCATTACTCTAATCCTCATCAAATTGATTTTTAAAATGATAAAGGGATGAACATACTCCACATATCTTGACAAGTGGATACTATTCAAAAATTATTTTAGGCCATTTTTCTGACAAGACTTGTTGGTTCCTAAAGTTTTTATTATATAAATTTGGATGAATCACATGATCTTACCTCGTGTAAAACACAAGTACTTATACCTCTAGTACAAAACTATTGAGAGTTCTGGGATATCTTATCAAGGAGTCTATTTTCTTCATTAGGTATTTACCTATCAAATATCCTCATAAGGATATATCAAGAAGGCTACTATCACTATAAAATAATCATTAATAGAAGAATACATGGAAGTAGTGTTCATTAATAGATTCATGTGTAAAATTAGCACATAACTTCTTAAACCACTAAAAATACTCATAAAGAGTCTGCCCAAAAGTCTGGATGATGGCATAAATATCATTATTTATGGAAATAATCCTAGTGTAATGGAATAATATATGAATAAATCAACTTTTTAGATCATTATATTCATGTACTTATCCTGGTTGTATGTTAAACAGCTACGCTTCAGTTTCTCTATTGGGAGATAAAAGGAATTCTATCCACTTGACTTGTTCCAAATTCACTCCTCTAGGGTTGAGAGTTGATAAGACCATTGTAAGCTCATCCATATTCTTATTTGGTTATTTACCTATACGACCATGAAACATTGGAAATAGTTAAATTAAACTAGTTTTTAATTCAAAAATAAATCTATAGTGGATAGATGATGTCATCTCTCATAAGAAAATTTTATATAAAATCACTCACTACACCTAAAAAATTATTATATATTTTTATTTTATTTTATAAAAACAATAAAAACATGAGGAGTTTGAATAAGGATGAAACCATGAAATTATATTAATGTAAATAAAATATAAATGGGGGTTGTAAATTATGTACTTGGTCATAGGGTTAGTTACTTGGGTTCCTTTATTATTCATTTTTATTGTCTAAATCTAATTTTATAGTCCATCAAATCATACAAGAACTACTACCCCATAATTTTAGAATGATGCTTACTAAGTCTAGGATATGGTTTTGGTAGAGATTACCACACCTCATAGTATAGTAAATGTTAAATACACACTCCATCATATATGTGACACCATAAAAGACTCATCAACATTGTATGTTGTTTCATTCCCCAAAAAAAACTCAACTTCATCATGTGAAGAGTTTCCCAAAGAAAATAAAAGGAATGAATTTTTATATGGAATTGAATTATTTCAATAATAATGTTAAGGAGAGGTGGTTGGTCATCACAACAAACCCTAACACTCCTCTCTCCCTCTATAAAATAAGAATAAAAATATGAAGAATTAAAAAGAAAGAATTCAAGAACACTAAGAAAACCTCACCCAAGGACAAGACTCAAGTTATTCAATCACCATATTGAGTGTGAGAAGTCCTAGTAAATCATGAGTATAAGTGAGAGACTGAGTGAGTGAAATGCTTAGAAAATGAGAGATAAAATTGGCATGATTTATTAAATAATTAAATGTGAGAATTATAGTACGAGATAAATGATAATAGAAAAATATAATTCCCCATTTCCTAGAACTCACTAATCCTTGAATAATCCCCTCAAAAAGGTGAATAATACATATATATAGAGTGGAGGGGGCGCTAGGGTTATAAAATTTTTAAAAATGAAATTTAAAAATAGAGTCAGATTGAGTCCCTAATTTTATTCCACACCATTGATATTCCAAACTATATAACTAGATGTGGATACAACTGAATAATAACTTCTTGTTTTTCCTCTAATATGTGTAAATTTTTTTCCCAATATAATCAAGGATAAAAAATTCATATTCTAAACATTGAATTAATATCTGGAATGATGAATCCATACCAACATTGAATTTAGAGATCATTATCCCTATGAAATAGTGTAATATAATTATTGGTCTATAAATAGAATATGTATCATAATATTTGTGTTCAATTATATAAAAAATAAAATTAAGATTCTATATATATAATATTTAAAGATACAAATACTAGAGTGAAATTGTAAAAGAAAATTTTGAATTTCCAAATTCATGTGATAATTACAAATTCTTATGAAAGCAACACGTAAAAATCAACATGGGGTCATTAAATAATTAAAATAAAGATTAAAAAATAATAAAATATTAGTTATTTTATATAAATAAGTTCCTTCAGTAAATTATTTTTAATATGAGAAGGAGAGTGTGTGGACCATAGTGAGAAGTGATGTTACTTATAGATCATCATGTGGTGTGCATTGAAAGTTAGTGATATTTTCACTAAAACTTGTATAGGAAATGATACTTGGTGAAAAGTGACCTAACCTAAATCATTTATTGACACAAATACTAACTTATAGTGTATTTGGTACACTAGAACAATAATAAGTGTATAGTCCTTGGGTATAGCCTATTATTGGGGAGCCATATAAGATATATAGGTTTTTAGATGTATAATTTTTTATTTGTGTGATTGTATAGAAAAATAAGTTTGAGGATGAATTTTTTTCAATCTAACAAGGGAAAAATATCCTAATGAAAAGAGTATAATAGAAAAAATTAAACCTGATTCACCCTCCCATGGTGTTTTGAGTCCCTATAATTTCATCACTACTTTTCCTAGAACCCAAGGAGGGTATGTTGTTATTTGTTAGATATTTCATAAGTTGAAGAATTTGGTTCATATCATAGTTATTAGAGAGTTACAGATTGTGGATGTTCATGATATACAGTATAAGGATGAGATAGTTTGGCTTCATGTGGTATTGAGGACTATCATCTCTAGTTAATATACTCATTTTACCTCATGATTATGGGGAGTTCATTAAAATTATTTTCGATCTTAGTTATGACTTATCAATGTTTTCCAATCTCATATAAATGGGAAGATTGAGTAACCGTTTAGATATAGTATACCTATGGAGTTCTATGTTGGAGACCATGTGTTCTTAAATATTTCCCCTCGTCACTGTTAGCATAGGTTTTCTAAAGTATATAAGTTTTTCCCCAATTCATTTCCCCTTTTGAGGTGTTTGGGTGTGTTAGTGAGGTGGCATATTAGCTATTGATCCCCCCTTTATTGGATCAAATTTCTGATTTACTTTATTTGTTGAAAATGTTTGGGTATCTTCATAATTATTTAAATGTGATCAATTGAGTAAAATTGTATTTTGAGGATGATGTGATGTTTGTGGGTTGGCCAGTTGAGATTTAGGATCACCAAGGGAAGTCGTTTCATAAGTGATTTATTCCCTTGGTTCAGGTTTTTTATTGTTATGATGGTTGGATAAATATACTTGGGAGTATAATTCAATGATTCAGGCTTAGTATATCAATATATTTTTAGTATTGTTTTTTCTTATCTATATGATACTTGACTTAATGATAATATATTGTAATTATTTTATTCTCAGATACTTTTTATAATATTATTGATCTCTAGTATAGATTTGTGCCTTATTAGTGTCATTATCACTATTTGAGAAGTATCTCTTAGGGAGTGTCTGGTTTAGGGGTTTTTGTTTTATTTTATGAGTTTAGATTGATTATTGAGGATGATAATTGTTTGAGAGATATTTAATTTAATGGTTTGAGTTTTCTTTAAGCCATTTCCTTTATCATCCATGGGTTTTGGGAAGTCTTTTGATATTTCATGTGATTTAGATGTTTTAGAATGTTTGTTTTGTTTTAAAATTTACTTTTAAATTTATTTTAAAATTATAGAAGTGAGTATATATGTTTTAAATTAATTATATTTGTTTTTTGGTTTTTAGAAATGTCGGTAAATGGACCCTATAATAGTGGAGTTTATAAAATTAAAGAACTATAAGATGAATTTTGATTTGGTATATATTATTTTTTATTTCTTATGAGTCATATGATTTTTATAATGTTTGTTTATATTTTCATAAAGATCATTCTAATTTCCGTAAAATAATTTTTTATTTATGTAAGTTACCTTTGATTTCATTAATTTTCATCCTTGTTTATATATGAATCATTTGGTAATCATCATTTTCAATTAAATTTTCATAAGATTGTTTTACTTTTCATAAAAGACATTTAAATTTCTATAATAGTAATTTCTGGTTTTTGTAATGGTCATTGAATTTTCATAATGGTATTTTCTCTAAGTGTAAGATTTATTCCCTTAAAGTATTTTTTGTATTTCTTAGTTTATGACTTAAAATAAAAAAAATTAATCATAATATTTTTTAAAATTAATGAAATTTTTTATGTAAGAATATATCTTTTGACCAGCATGATTTAATCCATTATTTAATAAATTCAAAATTTGTTAAAATAAGGAAAATCATCATGGATTATTTAAATGGGACTTAAGGGATCTATTGGGTGAGTTTTATGGAAGTAAACACCCAAGATAATCACTCCTTGGTTTATACTTATGTATTTTTAAAATACTAGATTCACATCCCCTATTTCCAGTTATTATCCTTCTTTCGAATCCAAGAAAATAGATAAAAATTATTATGGTTCTTGAGTTTCATTTATTTGAAGTTATTTATTCTTTCAAACATACATCTCTTCTAGTCATTGTGTAGAATGTTTCTAAATCACTAATCATGGTTGAGGATTCAATAACCCTATTTTATATTGTCTAAATCAAGGAATTAACGCGTTTTTTATTTTTTGTCAATTATTTTTATGAATTAAATTAAATGAAAGATAATAAGTTGAACAATGAATTTAAATGGATCAGAGGATCGTATGGTCCTTATGTTGTTTTCATTATATTCTTTATAATCCTAGTCTTAAGCTATTGTTTTTAATTTTATATACTATTATGAATCCTTTACTATAGTGAGTTGTATTTTTTTTAAATATGCTTATTTGATATGATTAAATGTTGTAATATCATTTCATTAAATTTTAATAACCTACATTGATAACAAATTGGTTCTTTAGTAAATATGGAAATTGTATTTATACTCAAACTGGTCATAAATAATACACATCTAAATAATGATAAAAGTAGCTTTCATTATGTGTTCCCTTTTATTTTATGGATATAGTTCCAATGATTTGTTGTGCTGTTTCTATGGGTGGAAGGTCTTGACTATAAATTAAATTGGTGATGGGGGTGGAGCTGGTATGTGGCATGGAAAAAATTTGTTATAAATTATGGTGGTCATCAGTATGGTTTGTGTTTTTGTTTTGGTGGTGAATAATAGGTTTTCTGGGGGGTAGTTGATTCTAAGTGGTATGGAATGTAATGAATGAAATGGATGAAATTAAAATAAATAATAAAAAAATTAGTGGTTTAGAATCATGTATGTGGCACTAAAATGAACTATTTGGATATTAAATGGAAACGTGAAGGATGATAAGAAATTGGTTGTTTTCTTATGAATGTATTATTATTAAATATTATTAATAAATGGTGTCATAAAAATAAAATGATCGGTAAATGGATAATATGGAATTGGTTGGTTAAATAATTTTAATGGGAATGTATGGATTATTTTGTGGGTATTTTTCTAGAAAGTGGGATGATATAGGAAGTAGTGGTTGTTGGTGGATAGTGATGATATTGTAGTGTTACTGATCATTACAGGTGATGTTTTTTGGAAAGGGTTCCTATGATAGGATTGTGTGTGTTAATACATATATGTTTTATTTTATTGTTAATTCATACACATCCCACCCTAATTAGATCACTTAACCAACATCCAAATGTTTGGGGTTTTGGGGGTCTTCCCCAAACATCGAGGTTTGTCAGGGAAGGCATGGATGAATACTATCTCTCCCCTGATATATCTTTTGAATGTTTTAATGCTTGGGATATTATTTATAGAAGTAAAATTTGTATTTATGTGTTGAGGATGGGATGATGATGTTTTATACAATGGGGGTTGTGCATGGTAAGAGGATGATGGGAGGTTGATTACCTTCATGTTCATGATACAATACATTGGGGGGAAATTGATGAATAGTTGATACATGGATATATGGTTGTATATTATTTTGTAGATATTTGAAATGTTGATATTTGGATGTGACAATGATCAAATGGAAGGAATGGGAGCTCCATGACTTTTACGGTTGGGGAATGTGAGTGAAATAATAGTGGGGAAGTGGTGTGTTATACCCTTTTTATATATTCATGATATTATTCTATTATGTATATACATGGTGTTCAGTTACTGATCCTTGGTGATATTAGGTGGTTGTAGACTAGGTATAGGTTCTAGTTGGTTTTGTTATTTACTCTTAGGGTAATTGGTATTATTTTTTCACATTTGTGTGAGAGGTCTAAAGGAGGATCCTACTAAGTATACTTGTATTCTCACCCATATATATATAAATCTTTTTTATAGTCTTCTAGGGCGGATTCATAGATACAACAAGGAATTACTATAATAGTTATGGGTGTTGGTGTTAGAGTAACCACCTAAGAGTTCATTTTAGTATTTAATCTTTGAGACCAATATTTGTATGAAATTTCCATGAATTGTGGAATATGGTGTGATATTGGTTCTATTATATTTTATGTTTCTTATTGGGTGTTTACATTTTATTTTTCTTTGAATTTTTTTGAGTAATTACCCCAATATTTTTTAATTTATACCCTCAATTTTAGTCTCTAAATCAGGGCTAAGTGGAGACTAGCCTCATGGGTCACTCTTTCTTTCACTACAAGACCAGGATAGGTTCCTAGTTGGCATGTTTTATGACATATAATTTATATAATACATCTATTTTTTACAATATTTTATTGATACATGGATATGTTTAATTGAGATCACACCATTCCCCCATCATAGCTTGAGTGTCCTTATTTATTTTCTATAGTCCTCCCTTTCTTATATCTATGAAATAAAGATTTAATATTTATTGTTAACACTAATAAGACCTTTAAGTTCAAGAAGTTACACCTTAAGATTAGGACTAAATATTGGAAAAATAGATTCTTCCAAAATGAAGATTGTTTGATAAATTGTATCCAAAAGAGTTTGGATGGATTCAAACTGAGTTTTTATGTTTTGTATAAATAACTTGTGGGATCTTAGTGAAAGTGGTAGATTTTTGGAAATTTATTAAAACAAGAATATCATATTTTATGATATCCCTAATTAAAATAAAATGATATACATATGATTATATAATATCATATGACTAGTATTTGATGTATTTTATGATGTATAACAGATATGTGATATCAAGTTCTTATCAAGGGATAGGATTCCACCTTTGGATGAACCAGATACTTTCTATCCTAAGTTGAATCTCTCTTCATCCATGTTCATCATTAATTTTCATAGAGAATGTGATAACACTCATTTAGTGTTTCTAGGTCATCCCATTGCGTATGAGGATCCTAGTGGCAGTGTTCCACCTATGTAGGTAAGAACCATTCAGTTATCACTTAGTGATCACAATCAAGAATACTCCAATGTGTTCGATGGAGAGGGAAATACTTATAATTGTGATATGGAAGCTTATTTTTTTCTTCATATTATATATTATTTTTTTATTATTGATCAGGAATTATATGTGTTTCTTATACTTCTATGATAATATTTTTATCTTCAAAACCCCATCATTTTTAACATCCATTAGAAGGAAAAAAAGATAATGGACAAAATCTAATGAAATAAAAATAATTATAAAACTATTGTGAGGCACATGAGTGTATGTGTAAAAATAATCAATACCCTAATTTTGTTTGAATCATTTAGAAATTATTTTTTATTTAAAACTTGTAATTCTACCATTATAATCATATTTTCTTATAAACACTCAAATATACCAAATAGGATTTTAAGCATCTATAAATTCACTAATGATCCAAGTATGATTTATTATAATTGAATCCATCACATCATTTATTTACTCTTTCTAAAAGTCTAATCTCTATAATCCATAACATTCAGATATGGTTAGGGATCATCATCTAGGTTTAAAACCATTTTTTGTTTATTTAGAATATATTTTTTTCATCACATAGATTAATAAAATAAGAAAAGAGAAGACATAAAATTTGGATAATGATACTTTTGTTTTTAAAGTATAGTACTCATTATATACTCAACTTGAGAGTAAACATTACTCTCTAAATCTGGGTTCAAATCAAATTGAGTACCTAAACTAGAAATATATTAAACATCGTCTTCCACATTATCTTTATCAAATTTATCTCAAATAATTATACATATCTAGATTAAAAAATAACATTATATTTCAAATCCAAAACATTATATGATTTATTATTCTAAAACTATCAAAAATTAATACATTTAAAAAACATTGCTCCCATCCTTGACCATTTAGGATCAAGAACCCAATAGTAATCCAAAAACCAACATTCATTACCTATGAATGGTTAGGATTTAGAAAAATATATATTTTATATGGTAAAAAATTATGTTTTTATCAATTAATTATATTGTGATGTAACGAGAATAAATAAATACTTGAAACCATAATCTTTTCAGTAATATTGAACTAGTATGCCTGTAATTCCCCATTTATTTTAATGGTTGGTTCTTTTATTTTGGAAATCTATTTTTTATGGGGTGTATATTTTAGTAAAATGATTTAAAATATGATTCTTCACACAAAAATAATTGAATTAATTTTTTAAATACTCCTTACCTCAATTAAAACATTGATTTTAAATTTCTACCCATTTGATTTTTTACATCCAGATTATATTTATTAAACATTAAAAAGGTTCATTTTTTAAGTAGATAAACATATAAGTATCTTCTATAATCATTTAAAATTTAATAAAATACATTTTCTCCCATGATTCAATAAATAATTCTCCTCAAAAATCATAGAATAAATTAAACCTTGGGAATCAAAATTTCCTTCAACAGTATGAAATAATATATTAGTCATTTTTTATCCCACACATGCATGAAATTTATATAATTAATTTCCAAATTCAATATTATTTAAATCATTCATTTATATTATTGAGAAAAACTAACATGTTCTGAATGATCATTCCATAAATTAGAAGACACAACCATATCAGTAGAATAAGGTTCAGTCGCATTAATAGATAGTTGATATAACCCATTACATGAATACCCTTACCCAATAAACTTTCCACCTTTTAACAATATAACCTTATCATAATAAAATGAGTCCTAAAAATTATTTTTACATAATAATTCAATAGAAACTAAATTTCATTTAACCTAAGGTTAAACCAACACTTATTAAATATTTGTATTCTTTTTAGAAGTAATATCAAGTTCCAAACTCCCTTGATCGGCTATAGAACTGCATGAATTGTTCCAAATATGTATTGTTTTTTTGTGAAAGTACTCTCAATAAAAATTTTGAACAATAAAAAATCCTTTCACACATGGTTCATGGATCCAGAGTCAATCCACCATGCAGTCATAATCAATTTCTTATTAACTTCATATATCATCATGAAAATATTTTATGTATCACCAATATTATAAAAAAAATTCATATGTAATTCCCTTGTGTAATTCAATATTTTACAATAAACAAAAAATTACCCCTTCTTTTTTAAGGATCACCTATATTCTAAATTTTTTACTCTTCTTTTTAAGGTATGGGGTGTTATTATAGTAATAATTTCCCTCCATGATATATATTTTGGGATTAAAACCATATGTCATGAAATCATCTCTCGCTATCCATTCTTCTTCTATACAATGTATTCTTAGAAATTGATCCAAATAAATATAAACACTTTTCATGAGAAGATACTTACCATATTATTTCTAAATTGGTGGAAACATTACAATACTTTCACCCACATTGAAGAATTTTCATAATCCCACAAATACCACCAAACCATTTTTTAATTTTCTAAAAAGAGACTTTATGGATTAGTGGTAACCGTACATTCAAAAACCATCCAGATTTCAAAATTCAAGTTTCAAAGTTCAAACACCAATCAACCAAAGTTTGAAATTTGAAAAAAAACAAAGTCGCGCCCTCGAACCTAGCAGCTCCACATGCCTGTTTCCAGCTACATCCACTGGCCAATCTCGATAAATCAACACCTCCATCCAGGAAAAATAAACATCACGCATCACACAAAGTCACATCACTGGACTCCATCATCATTACATCTCCACCCGTTTCTATCCTTTCCCCACCACCATCGGAGCTGGTAACCGGAAAAAACCATGAAGCAGATCAACCCATCGACGCCAAGTACACCTTCACCTTCACCTTCAACATCACCATCTTCAAAACACCATAAAATCCTCATGACAGATTCAAAACTGTAGCACAGAATAGCTTCAATCTCACCGACCATCATCATCTCATCACCATCGTAGACAAGCCAACGGCTTCCACTACAACCCGTCACCAAACCCCAAAACAAATATCAAACACCAAAAAGAACCAGACCAAACAGAAGCAACCAACCGACCTATCTGATGATAGTGTGGGATAAACACCGAACAAACCCTTCAAACAAGAAAATGCCATGACAGGAGAAGATCGCTCAAAAAAGTAACACACCTAAATAATCGACATCCGTTTAACATCACCTCCCAAAACCTTAAATATTACTTCCGTTCTAAATCCAACTAGGAGCAGAGTAAAGGAAACATAAGGTCAGAGCAGAGTTTGGATGGCTGAGAGCTCATGAAGTCATCATCACCGACAAGGATGAGAACTAAAGCCTCTATAATAGGAAAAAAGAGCCAGAACGCTTGGAAAAACCTTCGACCACCGACCCACAATTCCCAAAATCTCACAAGTACCACTACTCCAGATCTGACTTGGAGCGGCGCAGCAGAACGAGAGGTCAGAGCAGGGTATCGGCAACTGAGGGTAGTAACATCAAAAACCATCTACAAAACCACCAAAAACCACCGTGGACTTGTCCATGTGAAAAATATCACCTAGAACTGACACCGACGACAAGGTTTAGCAGTCCTTGATCATCGCATCGTCCCATTGCAAACGCAGAAATGGAGCACCACTGAGAAGGAGAAACTGGAGTGAAGTCAGGGAAGGATGAGAAAAAGGGGGAAGAGAGGAAAATACAAGGGGAAAGGGGGGATAGTGAGGGGGAGGGCACCAGAGACCCCTCCCCCCTCTAAATTATTTTCATGTGTGAATTAACATGTTTAATTCCTTATTTTTTTAGATTAAAAACATTGATTATTTTTTTCCATTCCTCCATTAAAATATATTCCATATTGCCTATTTTTATTATTTCTATTACTGCATTATCCATGATGGAAATCCTCATTTTACTGTCTGGATTGCTCTTAACCATCGATCTGTTTCGCTGCCCAAACCACATGGGTTGTCCACCTGTCCATTTCCATTCGAATTGAAATGCCGGATCACCTGTTTACAGTTTGGTTCTTGCTTTGTGGCGATCCCTGATTGGGGCATTCGGTTTTGGGAACGGCTGCTCATAGGGGCATTCATCACCCCTACCTCGTTTCTTCTCGAGGGGACACGACGAGATCAAGTGTGAGTCTTCCTTTTCATCCCAAGAGCACTTTTGGAGATCCTTCCCTAAGATCCTGGATGCCAAACCCCCATTTATTTGGAGTATTCTCAACGGCAGCGAACTCTACAGCACACTGCTGGTGTTTTGCCTTCTGTGGATCTTTATCATGGTCATCCTCAGCTTCAACCTCCCGAAGACTAGCACGGGAAGTATTTCAGACTAGATCCAGGTGAAGAAGAAGAGTACTGGACTGCCAGGTAATTTTCACCTGGCACTGTAAGTCGTCCCTCTATTTTATGAGTTTCTAATTATAACTTTAATTGTTTTCTTGGTTTGCGCCATTATAGGCCGATTGCATTGCTCTGTATAGTTTTCTTTTAAAGATTAATAAAATCGGGTGTGTGCGTGGTGTTCTTGCCAGGCAGTAGGATCTAGGGGATCCTAAGCACATAAATCTCCATGTTCCTCTCTTTATTTCTCGCAATTCTTTTCTACAATTTGATTTCAGTTCATTCTTGTTTCATTGGCACTAATCTGCTTTATGATGTTGTTCACTGGACGATTGCCTAGTCATTCTGGGACTCATCCTGCGTAACAAGTGGTATCAGAGCCACCTTCAACTGTTGTTTTGATTCATTTTGCCTTGTTTTCTATTTCCTTATTCCATACTTTGTTGTTCTATTATTCTTGAAATTTAGTTTAGAATAACAGTGATATTCCTACTGCATATTTTGGGTACAGTTGTCTGTTGTGATCCTAATTTTCATGTTAAAATTAGTTCACAATCTGCCCGTATCATTGCAACTGTTTACATTCTGTTATAAAATCTGTTTCTTATTTTTTATTACACATATTAATAGGTTTCCATCATTGTAATTAGCAGCCCCTTTGTGTTTTTTTACAAACCTGTATAATCTTCCAATTTTATGTTCTGTTGCAGCCTAGTATAATTCCTATTTATTGGTTTCTATTTATAGTCCAGTGTGCAGTTTGTTTTTCTAATAATTTGGGTTTCTATTTTTCTGCATTTTGTATCTGTTTTATTTTTCCATTTATTTCTGTCTTTAATTTTCTTTAGAATGAAAGTATTACCTTCACCAAATAATTTTTATTTCACTGCCCATTGTAAAAATTTATCCCTAATGAGATTATCCAGTCTTTTGGGGGAGTACAATCTCGTTGTCCTCAATTACTTAGCATAAACTCGCTATATAAATATGCCTACAATAAGGTATAAAATCAAAAAATTCGATGGAGATAATGACTTCAATTTATATCATATAAAACTATGGGAATTATTAGTCCAACAAGGTCGTATTGATGCCCTATCTGGGACTATTAAACCCATTACAACTGTAAATGAAGCTGGTCAAACTATAACTGAACACCAACTTATCCACAATGACACTCTAGTTAAAGCCCATGATTCCCTTTTGTTGTCCTTAGGAGATAATGTCCTTAGGGAATTGGCCTATGAGTCCACTATTGCTAGCATATGCCTCAAGTTAGAAAAGATTTACATGAATGCCTCCCTAGTCAGTATGCTTTATAAGAACCACTGCATGTTCACCTTTAGGATGAGACTAGGCTCTTCTTTGAAATATCATCTTGATGAGTTTAACAAAATCATGTTATAATTAGCCAATATAGATGTCTCGGTAGATGATGAAGATCAGGCCATCATTCTCCTAATCTCCCTTGACCATAGCTATAGTACCTTGGTCGAGACCATGATATATGGTTGAGACTCCTTGACTCTAGAAGAAGTCAAGTCTGCCATTCTATATAAAGAACTTCACTCAAAACCTAACGTGAAAGGTGAGGCTGAGAGTTTGTTCACGAGGGGTAGACCTCAGGTTAAAAGAAAAAATAAGCATTTTAACAGAGATAAAATTAGTAACATTAAAGAACCTAAGAAAGAATGAAAATCAAAGAATAATGATAATAAAGGCAGAAAAGTTACTTGCTTCCATTGCGGGAAGCCTGGGCATATTAAGCCCGAGTATAGGAAGCTTAAGTGGGAGAAAGAATGTGCACAACCCACTGACCAGTATCTTATCGTTGACTCTGGTTATGACACCACTGATGTTTTAAATGTGTCCATCCATACAATCGATCGTGAGTGGTTCCTTGACTCTGGATGCTCCTTCCATATGTGTCCCCATAGAGAGTATTTCCTAGAGCTGATCGAGAAAGTGGAAGGGGATGTCCTATTAGGGAATAACAAAAAGTGCAAGGTTGAGGGCAGAGGATCTTTCCTGATAGAGTTGGATGACCATTCTATCATCCCCCTACTTGATTTAAGGTGGGTCCCCAACCTGCAACGAAACTTGATCTCTTTATGGGTCCTATATCAAAAGGGATATACCTTTAGATCTGAATCAGGTACTATCAAAGCTTCCAAGGGATATAGAACAATCATTAGAGGGTCCCTTGTGAATGGGTTGTATGTCCTAATTGGCAGGACTCATTCAAGACAGTTGGGTAGTGTTTACAATACAAAAACTAAAAAAACTATGCTCTGGCATAGAAGGTTAGGGCATGTAAGCTCCAAAGGGCTTGAAGAACTCAACAAACAAGGATTGTTGAGTGACATCACACCTACGAATCTCCCATTTTGCAAATATTGTGTGATGGGAAAGGTTAAAAGAGTGACGTTCAATAGATCCTCCTTCAAGGCAACCACCCCACTTGAATATATCCACTCAGATTTATGGGGGCCGGCTAGGACCTCCTCTTATGGTGGAGGTTTCTATTTCATCACCTTTATCGATGATTAATTTAGGAAGGTTTAAGTGTACATCCTCAAGAATAAATCTGGTGTTTTTTAAACATTTAAAACCTGGAAATCCTCAGTTGAGAATGAGACTGGGAAGAAAGTTAAGACCATGAGAACGAACAATGGGCTTGAGTGCCTGTCTACTGAGTTTATTCAATATTGTGAGTCTGAAGGAATTAAGAGGCATAGAAAAATTAGAGAAACTCCCCAATAGAATGGCCTAGTAGAGAAGATGAATTAGACTATCCTTGAAAGATACTGTAGCATTCATTCTTACTCGGGCCTCCCCAAATCATTTTGGGCCGAGGCCACTACCACTACTGTGTACCTGATTAACAAGTGTCCCTCTTATGAAAACCAATTCATTACTCCAGAAGAACTCTGGACCGACAAGCCCCCTTCATATTCCTACTTAAGGGTCTTTGGGTGTACAGCCTATGCTCATATCAAGATTAACAAGATTTAACCTAGAGCCTTCAAGTACATCTTTGTTGGATATCCCGAGGGAGTTAAAGGATATAAACTCTGGGTTGATAAACCGGGATACCAAAAGTGAATTATTAGTAGACATGTAGTCTTCCATGAGTCTTCTAGCCATAAGACCAGGATTGAAACACCTAGTGGTTGTGATCCAGACCTCCATAAGTATGATGAACATGAGTCATCTACTCATGTTGAGAATGATGTTCAGTCTATTCCTCCTCCTCAGCCCACTGATGCGGCTGACTCTGAGATGAGTTTTGGTTCAGAATCTAATTATGGACCTTCCACCGTTCATCAAGATTATCAATTAACCCAAGATAGACAAAGGAGAGTCTCTAGACCTCCTTCTCGGTTCATCCAGTATGATATGGCTTCATATGCCTTTTATGCGGCCCAAGATCTCATCGACGATGATCCTCAATTGTATAGGCAAGCTTTAAAGGATAAATATCCAATGCGTTGGATAATAGCCATGAATGAAGAGATGCAATCTCTAAAGAAAAATCACACCTAGACCATTGTTTACAAGCCTATGAATGCTAAAGTGATTGGGTCCAAGTGTATTTATAAGAGAAAGGAAGACAACACAGAGGGAAATAAAGTAAAGTTCAAAGAAAGGATAGTCTCCAAAAGATTTCTCCAAAGAGATGGAATCAACTTTGCTGAAATACTTTCCCCTGTTTTCAAACACTCTTCCATTAGGCTCCTGCTAGCTTTTGCTGCCTATCTCGATCTGCACATCGAACAACTTGATGTTAAAACTATCTTCTTACACAGGGATCTGAATGAAAAAATCTATATGAAACCTACTAATGGTTATTCAAAGGAATTCAAACCAAACCAAGTTTTCCTTCTAAATAAACCCTTGTATGGTTTAAAAAGGTGTCTAGTCAGTGGTATAAAAATTTTGATTCCTTTATGATGAATAATCAATTCACCAGGAGCCAATATGATGCATGTGTTTACTTCAAATCAATACAAGGTTGTATGATTTACCTTCTTATTTACGTAG
Source organism: Viscum album (assembly GCA_963277665.1). Taxonomy (NCBI): domain Eukaryota; kingdom Viridiplantae; phylum Streptophyta; class Magnoliopsida; order Santalales; family Viscaceae; genus Viscum; species Viscum album. The sequence continues at coordinate 1,095,841,340 of OY728145.1, read as the reverse complement.
ATGACAGGCTTATTATATGTAAAAATATGGGTTTCCTCACTTCTATTAAATCCCAATTAAAAGTAAATTTTGAAATGAAAGAATTAGTTGTAGCTAAAAAATTCTAGGTGTTGAAATGATTATAGATAGACCTAACAAATTGCTATACTTATCTCAGAATGCTTATATTTTAAAGATCTTAAAGAGATACATGTTTGAATCTCTCAAACCTATTAAATTACCTCTTGCTCAATACTTTAAGTTGTCTTTAACACAAGCACCCACTACTGATGATGATGTGCAATTTATGTCTAAAATTCCATATGCTAGCATTGTTGGTAGTATAATGTACTCTATGATTTTCACCAGGCCTAACATTTCTTTTGCAATCTACACCCTTAGCGGATTTATGGCCGCACCTGGGAAGCCTCATTGGCATGCCCTTAAGTGTATTCTCAGATACCTATCACGTATATCTAATTTATCTTTGTGATTTGGTAAAAAAGTTGATGCTTCTGACATTTTGGTAGGCTTTGTAGATGCTGATTATGCAGGTAACATTGTTACCAGAAAATCATTGACTGGATATATGTTCACTGCCTACGGTGGCCCTGTCTCTTGGAAGTGCAACATGCAGTCTATTGTTGCCCTCTCCACCACTGATTCTGAGTACATTACACTCACTGAGGTGGTAAAGGAAGCCTCGTGGCTTAAAGTCTTGTCTTCTAAACTCAATATTTATAATTTAGTTATTAATATATTTTCTGATAGTCAATCGGATTTACATTTATCTACAAATTTAGTTTTCTATGGTAAATCAAAGCACATAGATATTAGGTTGAAATTTATTAGAGTTTTTATAGAATAAGGAATCGTGTGTGTCAATAAGATACACACTGATAAAAACCCAGCTAATAGTTTGACTAAAGGTGTGATTTTATCTAAGTTCAATTTTTATTTAGATATAATGAACATGGTTCATGTTCCATAACCTTAGGTGCAAGAACATAATTTTTTTAATTAAAAATGGTGGATATTTGTGAATTAACATGTTTAATTCCTTATTTGTTTTTTAGATTAAAAACATTGATTATTTTTTTCCCATTCTTCCATTTAAATATATTCCATATTTCCTGTTTTTATTATTTATCTTACTGCATTATCCATGATGACAATCCCCGTTTTACTGCCTGGATTTCTCTCAACCATCGATCTATTTCGCCGCCCAATCCACATGGGTCGTCCACCTGTCCATTACCTTCAGAAATAAAACATTAGCTCACATGTTTACAGTTTGGTTCTTTCTTCGTGGCGAGCCCTGATTAGGGAATTCTGTTTTGGGAACAGCCTCTCGCAGGGGCATTCATCACCCCTGCCTTAGTACTTTATGAGGGGACACGAAGAGATCAACTGTGATTCTTCCTTGACATCCCAAGAAAACTTTTGGAGATCCTTCCCTTAGATCCTGGCTTCTGAACCCCCATTGGTTTGTGGTATTCTCGGTGGCAGCAAACTCCACGGCACACTACTGGTGTGTCACCTTCGGTGGAGCTTCTTCATGGTCATCCTCGGCTTCAACATCCCGAAGACCAGTATGCAAAGTATTTCGGACCAGATCCAGGTGAAGAAGAAGAGTACTAGACCGCCGGGTGATTTGCCCCCGGCACTGTAAGTCTTCCCTCTCTTTTATGAGTTTCTGATTAGAACTTTAATTGTTTTCTTAGTTTGCGCCATTATAGGCCAATTTCATTACTCTGTATAGTTTTCTTTTGAAGATTAATAAAATCGGGTGTGTGCGTGGTGTTCTTTCCATGCAGTAGGATTCAAAGGATCCGAAGCATGTAAATCTCCATGTTCCTCTCTTTATTTCCCGCAATTCTTTTCTGCAATTTGATTTTGAGTTCATTCTTGTTTCATTTTCATTGATCTACTTTATGATGTTGTTCACTAGATGATTTCCTACTTGTTCTGAGACCCATCCTATGTAACAACAAGGAAACCCTAAGGCGAGAGGGAGAGGAGGTCGACACCACTCAGAGACTTGGATCCGACTAAAGTATTATCCCATAAATAGGGAATTTAGTTTGTTCATGATAAGTTGTAAATACTGAACTTAATTGAGTATGGGATTATTATAAAACATATTAAAAATTACATTATTATAAAAAATAACTTTATCTATATATTCTTATTAAACTTTATACATTAATCCAAATGTGTTCTAGACTTCACAGATCATCTTCATTTTTCAAAAGAAGTCATAAAGGAAATTTGACACTTTGTTGAAAATATATCCTCATCAAAAAAGTTCATCTGCATATCATTATTTCTTGAGTGATTGAATATGATTGAATTTATCATGATTGGATAGATTTCCTGGTGTACTAGGTAGTTCATATAAAATAGGGGGAATATTTGGATCGAGTATGTAATAGATCAACAAAATTTTTATAAAAACATTTTTTATTTACCGTGGTAGATGCTATTTCCATAAAAATGTATTATCGTGAACATGTATTGGTTAATCACCTTAAACAACTCAAAATCTATATTTTTTAGATATGTCCTTAAGGTTTATAGAAAATATGGAGGGTGATGGCTATTCTCTAATTCATGGAAGCATACTATACTTAAGGATTTAGTGTTCCCCACACCATGGTGCTATTAGTTAATCTGGACATCAAAAAGGATTATAAAAAACACAAAAAAGAAGAAACTATTATAGAAATATGTGAAGGTTCTTAATTATTATGATGGAAAATGTTTTGGATATTTTTTTTGGAGTAGAAAAATAAATTAAACTAAAATTTTAATCTCATTTATAGTGATGTTCATCTAGTCCCAAAACACCACCTTTAAATGAAGAGGCTTCAGGAGACATATCTTGAGACTGAAGTGATGCATCAATTGAATAAAATAGCCACATCATTTGAAAGTAATGTCCACACTGGTTGGGTGTAAAATAAATTTAAAGGACAGCATGATCTGATGTATCATCTATTTAAAATATTTTATTTTATTTTATTTTTTATGTGTGTGTTTGTATATATAATATGAAACATTAAAATAATTACTGCAAGTTTTTCAAAAAATTATTCATTGTATAAAATAATAATTCCAATACCTTCCTTTATAAGGGAATCTCATCACCTCCCCTCTCTCAATTTCTAAACTGGGATAATATAATATTGAAAAAAACATTAAATATAAAAAAAATTATGGTGAATATCAAATGATTAATTTTGATAAATCCAGGAAATGGATTGTGACATTGAGGTTTGGGTGGTAGAGATAATGGATTAGAGATATTAATGAGGGGGTTCTTTAAGTTACAAGCCTCCATTGAGGTAAGTATAGGGAATCATGAAGGGGTTGGGTTTCCATATACAACATCAAAGTGGAGGGATGAGGCTAGGGTATTTTTAAAATAAATTAATTATTCTAATAATAAAAACTATAAAAAAATTATTTATAATAGTGTGATGGTCATGGAAAATGTATGTTTGGGTTTTAAATACTAGTTATTAAATAATCCTAATTGAAACATTATCTTACACCAATAATTAAATAACATGTATTGAATAATGGGTACTAAAAATATTTTTTCCATGTTCAAAATCATACCTGATTTTATTTCATTTTAATTATGAAAATAAACCATATGAACTTGAAATTGGAATTTAAGCATATGAAAAACAAAATTTTTAATTTTTCTTCTCCGTGGTTTTTTAATGGATTTTTACACATAGATTTAAAAATGGGTTAGGTTATACAATATTATTAAAAAAAAGATCCCTGTAATCATAAACCGTGCTTATTCTTCCATTGTTGAAGGAAAGCATGAATGTGGTTCATACATCATCTCATATAATGGCATGAAGCGTGGACGTAGATCATGCTCCATACCTTTTATTTTTTAATTTTTTATATGTTATTAAATATACACACATATATATATTCATTAGTTAATAAAATAATTAATATGAATAATAATTAATAATATAAACTATAATGATGCATATTTAAATAATTAAGCTAAATAACATCTAAAAATTAAAATTAATTAATTAATAACAAGATTTAAATAATTTCTTGATAGTAAATGATAATATAAACAACAATTAAGCTATTAATACAATTATTAAATAATAAAATAACTAATATAAATAGTAATTATTAATAATATAGTTAATAATAACAATTATTAATATAAACAAATTATAATAATTATTAATATTAATAAATATCTAAATAATTATAATTATTAATAATGAAAACAATTCATAATAATTTTTTAAATATTGAAAATTACCAAATTAATTAATCAATAATTATATGATTACTTCCATTATTAATTATATTATTTAATATAATTAGTAATTGTTTTAATGATTAAACTATAAATAATGTGAACATTATAATAATTAAATTTTAAATATGGTACTGATTAAAATTATTAATTATTAATAATTATTATTGATATTTCTTAATTATTATAATTGAATACTAATTCAAACTATTTCTTTGTTAATTGTTAATAAATAAAATATATTAGTTATTAGTAACTATTCTAATTAATTTCATTCTCAAATATTAATTAGTAATTTTATTAATTAATTAATTATTTTTAAGAATGATATTATAAATTATAAATTATATTTATTATTTATAAAATTTTGTTTTTTAAATATCATACAACTAAAAACACACTATATAACATATTTTTCAGTTCAAAATTTATGAACAATTGAAAACTTATCGCTCCTCTCATAGAAGCTATCTCAAATTCTACTCCATGACATAACCTAGTGTATAGATAATGTTTTCATTTCATGTCTTTAGATATATATTTTTGGTCATATGCTCCCCTAGTATAGTATCTTCCTACATAATCTTGTGTAATAGGCATTGGATCCAAAATCTTCTCACATGTGCCCTATCCTAACTAGATATATAATGGAGGCTGGCGAGAGCTATCTCCCATATGTGAAGGACATAACTGATGTGTCATAAGTATCTCTTAATTGAGGGAAATTTTGACTCAATTAATCCCTCTTTTCCTAATACCAATTTAGTGTAATCTGATATAGTAAGGGAGTGTGAATTAGAATCACTAGCATAAGTGTACAAGCGCGCATAATCCGGCTGTTATGATAGATATAGGAAAAACATGCTTGCTCAATGTATAAGGACTCATTTTCTCTATCTAGTTGAAAGTAAACATAAAATTCATGAATTTTATACATATATTATAAATTTAAAATATTTACATATAAATAAATATATATATATATATATTAAATATTCATATTCAAAAAACTACATAGGATGCAGTGTGTGCACGGCCACTTCACCCACATAGATTCATCTATTTAAAACTAAATGGGTGGTTCATTCATTCATTTAGTTTATACATTAAAGCATATAATTTATGTCACACTGAATAGGAAGTAACACAAGATATGTGTTAGAGCTTTGGGCTTCACTATATAAATAGAATATGTTCTCTCTATTCTGTGCGTCTAAGATGATCACATTTTTTCAACATTTTGGTGATCCTCAGTTTCATACAAAGCTAATAAGACATTATTCTTCATGATGCCTAGTTTATCTCTCCCAATATAGTTATAGTACCCTTTTTAGAGTTTGTGTATCCTCATGAAACAATCATGAATACAATAGCTAGTTTAATCCACTTAATGTTGGAAAGCATACGTTTTGTACTCCAATGATTTCCATAAAATGCTCTCCATTCAATATTGATGATGGATGAAATGAAAAATGTGTTATAGGTATTCTCTATTTTTGTGATAATTTTATAATGTAGAACCCTTTAAGATAGATCATAGGATTTTATTTTGTTTTCTTCCACTGCTATAAATCATATGATGATGTATAAAAAATGATTAGTGATATTATTTCTTAGGTCTTCCAATATTAAATGTGTTTTAAATACTGGTTTTGAAGTTACATCGAAGAGAAATGGTATCATTAAACACTTTTGTAATTTTTACTTACCTTTTAATATTAGTAGTGTTCAATATTAAGGTTATATTAATTAAATTTATGCAACGGAATTTACGTAAAGGTCAATGTGTCTTACCTTTTTGTAAACATGTTTATGTAATGATAAATTATTGGTTACCTTTATGCAGATGAGTTGAATAAAGAAAACCAGTATGTTACCCTTGTGTATATGGTCTATATAAAGGTAACTTCATAGTTACCTTTACATGAACTGAGTTTTTTAAATGTAATATATGTATTATATTTAAACATCTAGTTATCGTGGTTTAAGGATTCCTCCATAAGGGTGAAAGATTTTAACCTTACTAAGGTATAACCCTTTTCCTAAGGGAGAATATAAAATATTAGAAAAATGACATTAAATTAATTTAAATGGTTTATAAAATTTTTATACACAATGATAAAAATTATATTCAGAATATTATAATTTATAGAGAATTTATAAATTAATTATAAAATGTTTGTAATTAATTAAATAAATTTTTATGAAATATTTTCCTCATATTTTAAATGTTAATATTAAAATTCCATTTACTAAAATTATATGGCATGATTTTTTATCTATGAATAGAATAGATTATTTATAAATCATATAGTAAAATTTATAAAGTGTTTAAAAATTTTAAAAATATGCCAAAATATATCATATATTGTATTTATAATTATGAAATGATTATCATTAATTAAATTTGTAGTGTTCATATTAAAGGTTCTTTATTAAGATATTATTTTGACCACATCAAAATGTTTTGGCTAAAGTATTGCATAATAAAAATGTATGTGACTTTTATATTATGTTAAAGGTTTACATAATAGAAATTGAACTATTAATTGTTTTTAATTAATGATATAACATATGTAAAGGCCATGTAATAAAAAATAGGATATATTTGATATTAAATCGAATATAAAAAGGTTTTATCAATGATTATGGAATTTTAATAATGTTTATGTAATTTATAAAATGTTTATAGTCATATTTTATTTTTGAATTGTTCATAAATGTTTATCTCATGTTTAAATATATTAATTATTCATTTATTCAATGTTTATTCCATTCATTATTCATTTTTTGTAAAAATTTTATGAAATGTGAATATCATACATGCTTTATTTTAACTATTAAACTCTTTTTAGGAGTTCAACCCATACATTTCCTACTAGGTACGACTCTATAAAATTTATTTTTTATCTAATGTGACCTCAATTTTTAATTTGGTTTATGGTATTAAGAATAGTTATTTATTTTAGTTAATTCATATTAGGTGTTAAGGATATCCTGAATTTAATTCTCTCTTGAGTAATGTCTCCCTGAGTAGAAAGGCTTGGGGTTGGACTACCTACTGTCCTTGAGGTTTTTCCAATTATAGAAATTTGAATGGTGTTGATTATCTATCACTCTAAGCTTACTCATGTAGAGATTATCAATCTCATATAACTCTATGCCTTTACATAAAATGTTCATGTAACTTAGGAATATGATGTATTTGGATATTATGAGTATAATAAACTACTATTTTTTGGTGAGTAACAAAACGTTTTGTGTTGTTTAAATAGTTACACATTAATATGGCATTAACACATTAATTTGGTTATTAGAATTGGGATTCCAAAACTAAATCATTAGAATCATTCATACACAAAAATGAATAAAACATGAGAAAATAATGATTCCATAAAATGAAATAGTTATGAATTTTGTATGCATGTGATGTAAATTAACTTGGTTAGACCATCAAAATTACATTAAATAATAAGTTTGAGATTACTTCCAAATAACCACTTATTATGACCTTGAACTTATAATTGGGTAGTTTCATGCTCAAGTTATGTTCCCATGGATTATCTTATGTGTGTAAATAAAGAAATATGTGACTCTGGTTCATCTTTTTTGGTAGTTTCATTCTCAAGTCGGTTACCCCTTGATTAATCCATTATTATCTTGTTTTTTGTGTTTGTTTTGGGTTTCACATTCAATAAATAATAATTGTTTGGATACTAGAGGGATATAGTTGAGTAAATCCATATGATAGATGTGGATGGAGGGTTATCCACTCTACTATCCAATAATCAAACCTGTTTTGATTAGGTTGATTCCATACCTAAATAAATATGCATTGAGATAAACACTAAAACAGACTTATTTCTTTTGGAAATATGTATTTTGGATCACCAAATGGACATTATGAAAGGGGGTAATCATTTTCAGAGGCAATAATTTTATTAAAAAAAATAATGATAAGAAATAATACATGACACTCACCCACTGATTTTTCCTTATTATAGAACCTGGAATACTTAATGATAATAATTAAAAGATCACTTATGTGTATGAAATGTAAAATAATTAAAGGCTGATATATAGGGTTGATAATTGTTCTCAAAGAAAAATATTCTGAGCATCTTAATATGAATTTAATGGAGATTAATTCCACCAAGTAAGAGTCATACATATTTGATACTGGGTGTGAATAAGACTATTTTTCTAACAAACATAGACTCTAAGATATGATTGAAATCATGAAGGGTGAAGTATATCTCCATGTTAGTGATGGATAAAAAAAATTTAAAATATAATTTGACACTTATGATCTAAGTATACTCAATAGATTAGTCTTAGAATTGAAGAACTGTTATTATGTTTTGATCAAAAATATGAATTTGATCACTATATACTCTTTGGACGAGATAATATTTTCATTAATTATTAAGTATAAAAAAATTATATAAATTATAATGAATATTTTTATGGTGTTAGGAATTTATTTAAGGTTTTATGTGTTCTAGATATGGATAATAGTATTTATAACATTTAGAATAATAAGTTAAAGGTTGATTCTAATCCTACCTACAAATGGAATTATTACCTTTGATATATAATTGAGATATGTTTTTAAAGACAATATTAATATGGCTAGTTGGGATCATTAGATTATAAATCATTTGATACATGTGAATCTTTTTTACTATAAAAAATGACCATGGACTATTTTGAGATAAAATGTGACAGGGCTAGTGAACTTTTGGATCTCATACATAGTGATGTATGTAGACTAATGTGTACTCAAGAAAGATGTATTTTTAGGTACTGTCATAAATTTACCAATTACTTTAGTCAGTATAGTTATGTGTTTCTAAAGAAAGAAAACTATGAGTGTATTGAACAGTTCAAAGAGTTTCATAATGAAGTTCATAATTAACTTGGAAAAAGTATTGTGGATATCTAATTAGAACGGGGTACTAAATACTTTATCCTGGATTTTATTAATCTTCTATGATATTATGGAATTTTTCAAAAACTCACTCCACCTAGAACACCATAATATAATAGTGTCTCTAAGAGTAGTAATTGTAAATTAGAATACATGGTTTGATCAATGATGACTCTATGTGGGATTCATATTTCATTAAGTAATTATGCTATGAAAACCACTATATTTATACTAAACCATGTTCCATAAAATGAAATCATGGAGATACTATTGATATATAGAATATGAACCATACTAATATGTATCTTATGTTGATTTGTGTTTTTAATTAACTCATACAATGGTTGGAATCTAATAATCATATCCCCAAATTAGATAAATGATTATTTTTTCATCCCAAGGAAAAGTTGGGATATTATATCTATAACCCAACTAAAGAAGTAATTTTGGTTAAAAAAATTATTTCCATGAAAGGAAATATGTAACTCTATGATTAAATGGGAGTAATGATTAGATTAAATAATTTCAAGACCAACAAATAGGAAGTGTTCCTAATATGGAAGTTGATATGGTTTGATAAACTATTATGGAAGAACTTAATAAAGTTACATAATAACCTAGAAGGTAAGGAATTAATTTTCAAGAACCCAAGAGATATAGATTTTTATATTTAATTATGATAAACTAATATTTATAAAATATGAAAAAATTTACTACCAAAAGTCTATTGAGATTTCCAATTCCAAGAAGCAGTTAAAATCCATGTAATTTGAGGTAGACTCTATATTCTCTAATAAAGTTAAAAAATCAGTGGATACATATGATAGGGTGTGACCCATAAGGTTTTTTCAGTTTTCTAAAAGTAAATTAACATGGTTAGTAGTGTGTATACCTATAAATCACACTTATTGAAAAGGGGTTACAAAACAATTCTTGGTATTGACTACAAAGAAACTTTGTTACCTACTGTGATGAAAAATTCAATATGGATTTTTCATTCCATAGAAGCACATTTTTATTATGAGATACATCAAATGGATGTCAAAACCTCCTTTTATAAAAATAATTTAATTGAATATGGGTATATGATTAATCCTATAGGTTCTAAAGTTTTAAATGAGTCTTCTAATGTAAGAAAGAAGAAAAGATCCATTTATGGAATGATGAAAGATTTCTAGAGTTTGGATATCCAGTTTTATTATAGAATAAATGGGTTTATTTTCCTAAAAATACATATGTTTCATGTCTATATAAGTGGGTTAGTGGGAGAATATTAGTGTTTATGATATTTTATGTCAATGAACAACTCTATATCTGAAATGAAATCTCAAAACTATACTAATTGAATATGTTGTTGGATAAATGTTTATCAATGAAATAAATGAGTGAAAAATCCTATATACTCGATATGATGATATTTAGAGATAGATCTATGATTTTTCATGGAATTAGTCAAAACACATATACTGGTAAGTGCTCAAGTGATTTAGAATAGAGAACTCCAAAATGGGGTCTTTACTAGTGTTCCATGGTGCGAATCTTATGAAGATTCAAGATCTTTCTAAAGAGTATAAAGGATGGATATGATTCTATATGTTCCTTCCGTAAGATCTATCATCTATTCCATGTTATATACACATCTCTATGTCTCTTATGTTTCTAGAAAAACTTTTAAATACTAATACAATCCTGGTGAGAGTCACTAGATTGTGGTAAAGATTATTCTTAAGTAGTTGGGAAAGACTAAAGATATGTTCTTTGACATTGTAGGGGAGGATGAGTTTTATTTAACAGGAGACATAGATTCTTTCTTCTGATCTGACTAAGATGATATGAAATCTCAATCTGGGTTTATTTTTTCCTAAATGGTGGAGATATCAGTTGGAATATTTATGAACAAGCCACCATAGTAGACTAAACAACATAAGAAGAATATAGTGTCATATTTGATTCTATGAAGGAAGTTATTTGGACCAATAATTTAATTCAAACTATTTTAGAAGTTCCTTTTATCTAGGTAAAATTTATCTATATTATGAAAATAATGTGGTTATTTCTCAAGATAAGGAACCCTTATCTCCCCAAAGGACCGAAAACATCCTACACAGATACCATCTTATATGGGAGATCATAGAGAGGGGTGATATTAAGATCATTTGGGCAGATATAGAAGAAAATTTATAATATCCAATGATAAAACCATTACTTCCAAAAAACAGGATGTCCTTTTTGAATCTATGGGTGTATGATAAAAGATATATTGGTTATAATGTTTGTAAAATGTATTTTTTTATTATGATAATAGAAATATCCAATTATAATTCATTCATGTGTTCTATAATTCATTTTAAATTAATTTTTGAATGATAATATCTCCTTAAATTAGGACTTTGAGTTGTCCCTAATCATGATAAACTTTATATTTTGATACCCATATTTTGAAAGTTTCAAAATAAAATAGCTAATACAAGTGTGTTTGGTTTTGTTCTAGTTCATGTCATCAGTTAGAGAATAACCATGATTTGATTTTTAGACTAGTATAATGAGTAATGTCACCTGGCCCTTGATTTAATTAGACTAAGTAAATGAATGTCTATTCTTATTTGAGTCACATATGATGTGTTTATATACTTTCATGAGATACATGAGATGTTATAATTTGTAAGATGAATAACATGATATGTACTTATCATATTGGTTAGTCTTCTTCACATAATCAATAAAGGTGGATTTTCCTATAATAAATTGAAATGTTCCACATCTAGTGGTCACTCTATGTCATGAATAGAGGGATAATATATGTATAAATATGGTGTATGTGATATATATTTTGGTAGAAATGATATTATTGATAAATGTTATATTTTATGAAGATAAAACCATTCACCATAGTAGGTTAAGTAGCATGATTCTTTTCTAGAGGCTTATCTTTACTTATAGCTATGAAATAGTGATTTGATATTTTTTTAACATATTTACAAGTTCATATAGTTAGGCCATTTTATAAGAATAATATTTTGGAAATTTTTTTATTCAAAATGAAAATATTTTGATGAAACCATATTCAAAATATTTTTGAGGGATTCATAAATTTTTTTAAGTTTGGTACTAACCCCTTATGAATTTTAAGTGAAAGTGCAGTATTTTTGAAAGTTAACTAAAAATACATGCATGTGATTCATGTAAAATAAATGTGATATATATATATATATTATGCACAGTCAAAAGTATTGTATGTGATTCACTATATGAATATCCACTTTACCCACATAGTTTCATCAGTTTAGAACCAAAGAGGTTGTTTATTTAAAATTTTCATTTATTCATTGATGAATTAAATGAATAGTAAACCTAACTTATAGTAATTAATGTGATTCATTGGAGAATATTACATCGCCTATGTAAAGAGAAAAGGTTTTCTTTGTTGTTTGTGTGTGTGATATGGTTACATTTGATCGACATATTGGTGATCATAAATTTCATAAAGAGCTCATAAAAATCTATTGTCTCTAAATCCTCATTTATCTCTCCTAAGATGGTGATAGAACCCATTCAAGGGTTTAGGTATCCTCATGAAATGTTCATTGATCCAATGACTAATGTAAATCCATTATAGGCCTCAAAATTACATTTGATGATGCAAGAATTTTCATCGAACATACTCTTTCTAATATAGAAGATTAAGGCCATAGAAAATGTGTTGTAGGTATTGTCTTTTTTATAATAATTTTAGAACATTGTATTATTGAAGATAGACCAATCTATTTTTTTGGGTTTTCTTCTAATTATAAAGATAATATGATGATTAATTGAAACCCATCATGTCCCATGCCTTAATATAATGTTCATGATACCACCTTCAATCAAAATATCACTTCCCTAAAATATTCATAGAATCAAGTGAAGGAAATTGTTTAGGTTGTGTGAAAATGGGATGAGAGAACTTGAACTGACTCATAACTCTATTTAAATGTTTACACTCAACCATTTGAAAATGAATAACATGCACTAAATATGTTCTGGAATCATACATTAGCGTGTAGTAAGGTGCGATACTTTGGACAATAATCCAATATATATAATCTATGAATATTGGATTATTCCAAAATTAATATAAAAAACAGTTATGATAGGAAATAATAATCTAAATATGTAATTAATAATCATGTACATCATTCAATAAAATAATGGATAGAATTAGTCTATAAATATAGACATAATGTCTAATAGTATCTGAATTTCTATAGGCCTGAATCCAGCTACAAAAAACATTATTTAAGTTATATATTCATAATTTAAATTTATAGATTTCACTTTCCCATAATAATGATGGATAAACATATTACTATCCATGTGTGGATTACTATATATTATCTATAGGTAGTGGTGTATGAACATGAAAATCAAATTAAGGTATCCACTCCCATACACAAATACAAATAAGAGTAATGAATCATATATTTTTTATATTATCAATAAAATATGAACTGTATAGTGAACTCTATGAATAAGAAATACATTCAGACCCTCCCACTATATCCCCCTCTCTGCTCTTGGTCTTAAAGTAATGGTAAATACATCAAATAGATGAATGTCATAGAATGATCAAAAAATATTAGGATGAGAATATGTAATAGAATTTATGCATGTAAAACTATAAATAGAGTGATATCGTTTGTGTAATCAGGAAAATGGGGAAAATCACTTCTAACTATGGATTGAATAGTTGACTACCTACAATGGACCGACTATTATCCTAGACCAAAATTTCTATTACACTCTAAAAAAATAATACTAATCAACATCAACATGACTTTTCATAATCTCACCCTCGATAGGGAGTCCTAACATAAGGGAAACATCCTTAAGAATCACTGTCATCTCTCTCTCTCTAGTAAATAAAAATTAAGTGTCTATACACACCATATCTCTACAAAATATTTAATGATATGGTGATAAAAAATGGTGAAATTACCCATAGTTACATCATAGAAACCTATATGTTGAAGATGATGGACGATGATAAAATAGGGGCTCAATGTGATGGAATTGGTGTGACCTCTATATGCTTAGAGGTTGAGTGGGATGATTCTCTAAAACAAACATGAAACAGTAATGTCTTGGAAGGTGAGAAAAGGAACATCCACCATCACTATATATGATATAGTAATTCTTATTTATAATTAATTTGATAAATTTTATAAAATATTTTTTTAATAAATATATTACTAAAAATAGTTACATAGTTATCATTCATAATAAAAGGCAAAACAATCTTGGATGAAATGAAATATTTACACAATAATGATAACATCCAAAAAGACGATCAATGTAGATTTAAAGTGGATCTTTTCCTTCCCATGATGGGACATTTTTCATGACTATAAAATTTGGAATGACATAATGTGCATCGTAGTTACACTCCCCATTATATAGGAAAGTCCATCTCATTTTCAATATGACTAGATTTTTCCTTCACTGAATGCACAACCAGGTAATATCAAGGACCACCATAGGAAAATCTGTAGGCAAGGTAAAATAATGAAAATCAGTAATAGGAATCCAAGGTGCACTATAATAGTAAACTATAGTGATCAACTCATATACTGGATCTACATAGGGTTTTTAGGATATACTAACTGATGCACAAACTATAATGACTTGTGCATACGGATACCTCAGTAGTTAGAAAAAATTGTAATCAAAATACATGTCTTCAATAAGACCATTAGAACTCGACCATGGCTTCTTTTGAGTGGGTTGTGTAACTCTATTATTTAAAAGTGGATAACTTGATGATCAAATCTTCAAATAAGTAATGTTGATGTGCCTTATAATATCTTATCAATGTCTCTTCAAAGGTTTTGACCAAACTGTATCTGATGTTCCATCCCATAATAATCTTGTCGTTAGAATTATATAAAGTACATCACACATCGATAAAATCCCTCCTTCTCAAATCATGTGATCAGTAATTTATACACACCCTTTATGACACCATTTATACACTCCATAGTATTAATGGTCATATTTCCATATCTACTGACAACATTATATGTCAATGATCATCTCTTCTTTGATATCTACATCATGTAATCATACACAACCTAACTAACCCTTTTGATTCCTTCAATTTTATCATTTAATTTTCCCTATTAGGGTATGTATATAGAACCAATAATTAATCAATATAATTATAATGATTAAAAATATTTTAAATTGATATAATATTAATGAAACATACACAACATGATGATATAATTTTTTATTAATTCATCACTAAAATTCTTAAGACCGTTACAAGAAATATTTATATTAAAATATCAATGATAAGCCTTAGGTTATCTACATGGAATTACATTACATTAAATATCCTCTATAATCCCTTAATGATGATCAAATATCAAGAACAGTCAAGGATTTTTTATAACATGGAATCGTATATAGGCCACGAACAAACTTCGTGATTCAATGTTCTCTTTATTAAAAATAGTGAATGAAAGTAGGTGAGGATAATCACTACCATCCTATGTGGAAAAAAATTTGTATTAAAACAATATAATTTCAATAAAATATGTATCATTGATCTAAATTAACTATTTGAAATAAATAAATGTGAATATAGATGGACTTAATTCCTAGATTATCATACTAATCATCACTTCCATTCAATCAACTCAATTATCCTTGGAGACATACTCAATGGGGGTAATGATGATAAATAAACTAATTTTTAAAGTTAACAACCCCATTATCTATAAAAACAACTTATATAATTCATCCTAGTCATCATACTCTTTTATATTTGCCTTTAATGTTTTCATCTAAGATTTTTTGTAGGATATCCTTAATTTGAATTACTATTTTATTTTTTCCTAGATTAGGGACATCGGAACATCCTAACACATTAATATCATCTCGATAATAAAAATAAATATAAATTATATGTCTATTTTAGAATGATTCAATGATAGTCTTGAGTTCACACAATTATGTGGGCCTTCCAACATAGATATATTTCAATATGAAAAATATATATATATATTACCATCATATTATATTTACATTATGTACTATAATTGTTATAATAAATGACTTATCTTACCTTTCTTAATTCACCTACCATGAATGAGAAATGTCACTATATGTGTTATTTTTTAATATCATTCTTCGGTTCACTTTTACTTATAAACTATATATTAGGTGTTATCGACTGAGGAAAATGTGTTAACTATAATTTATAGTATTTCAAAATGATTTATAAAGAAATAACAATAATTATATTGCATGGATTATATTCCATCATCTAAGTAAGTTAATAATAGATGATTGTTACAAATTTCTACTTCTTATCAATCTTTTAAATGAATCTCATAATTTTCACTAAACATATGTTCCTCACCTAAATCATCTCATATTACATCATCTAATACTTCATCATCATTTAAAGATGGAGGTTTCGGGCATAGTGGAAGTGCACAGTTGGTGATTTGATAATTAAAATTTCGTTTAATTTTAGATTCCAGGAACCCCATTAATGTATATTTAATTTTAAGTTTATAAATAATTTATTTATATTATAAGAAAGTATTTACCTCATCTTAGGATTATTTATTTGTTGTCAGTCTTGATCACTTGAAAGGATCCTTTCATATTTACTTCATTATTCTTGTGAAGATCCAAGGGTAGAATCCGTCTAGCAGTGATGCACTCGTGATCCAATAATCTCTGAGAAACACAACTCGATCACTATATGATAGTGTAGTGAATCGAATGTCTCACATTGTTCATTCTTGATCACTCATTCTTTGGTCTTGAATAAATATCTCTTATGTTCTCGTTAATAAAAGGGATAAATATAGAGGAGTCAGAAGAGAATTCGTTGTTTGAAAAAAATCTCTCATTTTTTATTACCTAAAAAATATCCATAACGGTCTATTTATAGAGAAAGTGTTTAGGTTAGAATATATTTTAATTTTATACCAACCCTTAAGAAATATTAAAACCTATAATAAACTTCATACTGGAAAATAATATTTTTTTTCCATGCACCATCATGCGAAATCAATAAATTATATTTATTGGCTTGTAAATAATTATTTATCACTGGATACAGTCTTGGTCCATTCGAACTCCATCGTATTTATATAATACTTAAATAAATATTTTTATTCATAAATAAATATTTCATCCACCTACCAATGAATAAATATATATTAAATATTCAATAAAATAATTTTATATATTTGTATTCACATATTGGTGAATAAATATTTATTTAATTAATGAAATCAATATAACATGAATAAAATTATTCCTTAGTCTTGGTAATAATATCTATTCCATTAATTAAATTCAAAAATAATTTAATCGGGATCAACAGATACACATAGTGTGTTACCCTCTATGATTATTTATTGTTTGAATTTGGTGGTCTTGCATAAAGGCCAAGATTACGTTTTAGAATCGGTTCAAGATAGTTGAGAAAAAACATAATGTCGCAACATCAAAACACACATCCAAACACTCTCTATGTAATATAATCCTTTTTTTCAATATCACATCAAGAATTTTTCACATATGTGTCACCAATCTATATGCCTGATACGTCATTATTTTTCTTATGTGAAAAAGAAATATCATTACATCATAGATAGGAAATTTATAATGATGGTTATATTCCAATAAAAGGTATGGGATATCAACTTTCATAAAGATGTGAGGTACAAATACTTCCTCAAATTTTTCATTAAATACATTCCAATTGTGACACACCCAACATACCCTACCTCACCCTGAACATATGTTATCATGATTTTCATTAGAAAAACTATGTGTGTCAGTCGTGACATGAATTAATGATAATATTAAAGTCTAAGGACCATTGCATATGTTAATCGATAAGAATATCTAATTAAAACAATACATGTGGAATTCTTGCAGGCATGTATGTTCTCAAAATATATTATATTAAATATTTTCCCGTGAAAACATCATCATAAGAATTCTCATCCAATTAAGAGTACTCACACCTAATGGTCTATATACTATGTGTCCCATCATAATATTCTATACAACTATAGAACTATACTAAAAATATTATTACAACACTTCAAGGTTCTCATAATAACATAGAATTGATATGATGTTATTAATGCGACAAATACTCTAGGACTTCATTATATTAAAGTCATGTATTATAGTGAACAATATATTATAATATGTTTAATTAATATTCAATGCATCAAATATAAATGTAATCAAAGTAAAAATAGTAGGTCATAGGACACCAATACTAACAAAATACCACTTGGACTAGTTCCAACTTCTTATAACCTTTAGTCTACTAGACCTCACATGATAATCATGTTTCTGCTGAGTCAAGTTTTTAGTCAAGACCTTTCCAGGTTGTTTTCCAGGGAAATACTTCTCACAATAACATCACCTCTCAAAGATAGATATCTCAAGAGATAATACTTCCAAATTATATTCTTTTTCTATTAATGTGACCTTGGTTATTTTACGAGAGCTACCGCTACAATACTATTATAATAGAGTGTGATATGATCTTACTTCTATGTACCACATCAAGCTCTTAGATGATGTTTTTCATCCATAATACTTCTTTATCAGCCTCAGAAACTACAATATTCTCAAAATCTATAATAGAATCTATGACCATAGCCTTATTTGAGCTCTTTTGGTACATATCACCTCCATTAAAAGTTAAGATATTTCGATTTTGTGGATACATGTCATATTGATCCGTTTTGAAACTAGAATCTTCATATACTTTGATGCATGTATCCTCATATACTCTATAGACCAATAATATATCCTTATTATGTCTCAAATACTTAAGGATATTCTTTACTTCCATCCCATAGTGGTCACCTTGATCCGCTTGATATCTTCCTACAACACTTAATACATAGGCAACATCTAGTATAGTACATAGCATGATATACATGACTAACCTAATCGATGATGTGTTTGGAGTCCTTACTATTCTATTTATTTCCTCATTTTTATGAGGACACATTTTAATAGAAATGAAAATGCCATGTGATGGCGGAAACAATACCATATTAGATTATTCCTTACTAAATATCTTCATTCTCTTGTCAATGTATGTACTTTGACATAAGAAAAGCAATCGCTTGGATCTATCACAATGTATCTTGATCCCAATAATATATATTACATTTCCCAAGTCCTTTAAAGAGAATAATTTATTAAATAATTCCTTAATAGATTTTATGAATAGTATTTCATTTCCAATATGTAAAATTTCATCAACCTATACTATTTAGAAAATGATTAAATTCCCACTAAACCATTCGTAGACAAAAGGATCACATTCATTCTTTTGAAACTAAATTTTACTATAGATTCATAAAACTGAATGTTCCATGACCTAGACCAATTCAATAATCCAAAAATGGATTTTTAAAATTTTTATATATTTTTCTCATCCTTAAGAGTCACAAGTCATTCTAGTTGTGTCATATAGACATTTTCCTGATGGTTCCCATTATGAAACGTTTTTTACATCCATTTTCCAAATATAATAATCATGGAATGCCATAATGGACATTCGAATTCATATGGATTTTATCTTTGAAACAAGTGAAAGAGTTTCATTATAGTCATTTATTTGATGATGTTTAATTTCTTTTCCAACCAATCATGCCTTATAGATACTGACTTTCCCTTCAATGTCTAGTTTATTCTTGAATACCCATTTGAATCCAATAGAATTTACATCAACTAGAGGGTGTATAAAAATCCAAACATGGTTTTGGTATATGGAATCCATTTTAGAATTCATGGCTTCTTTTAATTTAAAAATATATGTGACACTTACTGCTTTCTTATTGGTTAGAGGATTATTATTATCCACCAATAATGAGTCACCATCCTAAATTACTAGAAAATAATATTTTTCTGGTTCTATAACCTTACATGTAATCCTACATATTAATTTTGTCTCTAGAACAATTTATTCTTCCATAGGGAATTGTGGAATCTGTTAATATGCCAGTTCTTGTGTACCTTGAGCCTCAACTTCAATGAAGTTTATCTCTCTCCCACTATCACTTTTTGAGATTTGTTCCATCTCAACTAATATACTGTGTCTTTCCACTACTACATTTTTTTTCTAAGAGTTCTAATAGGTATATCCCCTTTTTTATTTGGGGTATCCTATAAAGACTCACGTCATGCCTTGGGGTGAAATTTGTTTACCTGAAGATGCATTGAAAAATTCTTCACCACCCGACACATGTATGTATGAAAACCAGAGTTTATTTCCCTTATATAAATGGTATTGTATATTTTTTACCACTTTAGTTGGAACTTGGTCTAGTATTTCTGTTATTTTTTACAATGTGTATCCCCAAAAGGATAATGGAATATTTGCATAACTCATCATTGATCACACCATATCCAGAAAATTATGTTTCCTCCTTTCACTAACACCATTCCACTAATGTGTATAAGGTTGATTGATTTTAAATGGGATTAAAAACACCTATAAGTAATCAATGAAGTCTTAATTAATATATTTACCACCACGGTTTGATTGGAGTTTCTTAATATTCTTAACAAGATGGTTATCAATGTCATTCTTACCCGAATGGCCCGAAGGCCTTATTTTTTTTATTTTATTATGGATAATCCCCCCTTTAATGGTTTATGGGGAACCCTCATATGACCCGTAGGCCAAAGAAATAATACCTGACAAGACCTGAAGTCTAATACATTACCCGAAGGCCAGAGGCATACTATGCCCATTACATGACACGAAAGCCAATCATTCTTATATTCCTTGAATTTATCAAAAAATCCGACTTATACCTCCTCAAGAATAAATATTCATATCTATGAGAATCATCATTAAAAGTTATAATTTATGAATACCTAACCCTTTCCATAATAGGAATTGGTCCATACACATTTGTATGAACTAATTCAAGAATATCATTAACCTTTTTAAATTTTCCAGAAAATGGGGATTTAGTCATTTTACCTTATAAACATGTGTGACATAGACCAAGTTGTTTTAGTTCAAATGAATTTAAATATGCATATTGGTATAATTTAGACAAGTGATTTTCGTTTACATGACATAGCATGTGATTCCATAGTTGGTTGTCGTATAAGTAATGTGATGTAGTTTCTTTATCAATTGTCATTACCTTGTTTGTCTAATCCAACACATAAATATCATTATTTAAATGATACATAATATAAAAATGTTATCTTTATAAAAGAAGAAAAACTCATTTAATTTTTTTTAAATATATACAACTATATCAAGTATAGATACAAAAATAATATTTTTGGTAACGTATGGAACAAAATAATAACCCTTCAAAAACAATATCATTTTAGTTGGAAATGTGATGTGGTTGTCCATGATAGCTACAACATCATATTTATATATATTGGCTGATCAAATATATACCTATCCTCAGTCAATATTTTTGAAACTACTTGGTTCCTATATTTGAATAATATATGATCCCTTTAAAATGTATCTAATACACAATTTGTAGTAATAGATAAATTGCGCTCGATAACAAATTCACCAAAAGTTTTCCCTTACTTTTTTAGTTGGGTGTAGTTTTTCTTTAAGTGGTCCTTCATACTACATGTGAAATATAAAATTTATTCTTCCCTTTATTCCCCCTATATCCACCACTTCTTGAGCAAGCATGAAGAATCTTTGGTCATAGAGATCTTCACTTTCCCTTTCTATTTTTCCACCATAATGACAGAAGGATTTCCACACATCGTATCCTTATCTACTTGGAGAAGTAGAGTAAGAATATTTGAAGATACTTATCAACATTGTTCATATTAAAATTCACAAAAAATATGGAGAATCTCTATGATAGGGATTCTAGAATAAGATCGATGACCAGTTCTTCTGGGATTTCAAACCTTAGAACCTCTAGGTGCTCAATGTATCCAATGAGCTTTAATAAAAGATCCCCACCTAGGG
The DNA here is from genome assembly GCA_963277665.1 of Viscum album. Classification (NCBI taxonomy): domain Eukaryota; kingdom Viridiplantae; phylum Streptophyta; class Magnoliopsida; order Santalales; family Viscaceae; genus Viscum; species Viscum album. The sequence continues at coordinate 1,095,819,113 of OY728145.1, read as the reverse complement.
AACCCTCTCCATGATTTTTTTAAAATACCACCATGGAAATTTCAAACCATTCATGTATATCTCTCTCCTAGTAATGGCCACATAGGTGGTCAATCATTCTCTACACATCCATGTGTTCAAGAGACTTCATGAGTTCTTAGGACATAGATGAGATCATAAAACATTGAACATCATCCATTTCATTCAATTATTTTTTTATATATAATAAACTCTTTATCACTCATTGCTTTATAGAGAGGATCAGGTATTAAGGATTATGTCGCGTAATATTTCCCTTACTGGAATAGCAGAACCCAAAGGTGTCTAATCCACTCCTAGAATTTACATTCATTTAGGAGGTCATATTTCTCAAATATTGATCATCGGGATATTGTAGAAGACAAGCATTCCATTTTATTATATAATTTAAAATAGAAAATTATTAGTACTTTTCTTGATTACAAAAATTGTAAGAAATTATAAATTAATTATCTTTCTGTATTAAATATCCCACTATTTTATTAATTCCCAATATCCATCACTATTGAACTCATAATGTATAGTTTATAAGAAATTATAGTTTAAAGGACCCATTTAGCCTTCGCATGACCCCAATTAGGGTCAGTCATGCTACTTAAAGGTAATTAGGTAAGTGTGTCTTTTCTAAATACAATATTACAGCTCCTTAATTCTTTGAGTGGACTCATGTATATTGAAATCCTTACTTGGATTTCCTAAATACTTACCTCTAATTTACATCAAGTATAGAGAGGGATACTTCCCTTGATATGATATGGTTAATTCAGAACATAACCATCATAATAAATCCACGTTAAAAGTATGTGTCCTAATAGGGGTTTTCAAATATTTAGTTCTATGTATTTCATTCCTAATAAATTAATGGAATACAAAGTTTGATTAAATATTTAATTGGGGTATTTTATTTAATTATGCATAAATTTTATCTTATTTTATCTTTTACATGTCTTATTAATATTAAGTGTATTTTACTTAATTAATTAACCATTTGGTAAAACATTTATACATGATCCATTTATTTATAAAAATTCCATCTTTTAATATTAATTCATTTATTTATGTGATTCTGGTCTGTCATAGGTAAAATGAAAAATTCTTAGGAAGAAATAATTAAATAAGGCAAGCGACCCAATTATGAGTTTTTCTAACATTTTATTTAATGAACATACATTAAATCAACCTATGACCTAGGGAATAACAATATTTTCTATTCTTGTAATGACTTACAGCATTCCACCTATACACCTGTGTATCACCGAGTTGGTTTCATCATGTATCTTTATTGAACCACCTATATGTTCCTTGGGATTCTCCATTAATTACAAGTATTTATTAATCACCTGTGTGTGAGGGGAACAAAAGGATTTGTTAAAGGGGATTACATAAATATCCTTGCACATGAATATCATACATAATAATGGAAGTATAGATGAATCGCAAACCATAATTTAATTTAATATTAAATAATTGAAAACCCATGTAATAAATTAAATTAATTAAATGAAAACACATATATAGGTCTTGGTCAATGTCATGATCAGCCATACATGCAATGAGTATGCAAAAATAACAGGCTTGAATTCATTTATTTATTTGTTCTTTATAATTAAGATGAACTTGCATGAATTTATTTATTTATTTATTTATTTATTTATTTATTAAAATTCATCTTAATGATCATATGAGAATGATTGGAGATGCCAATCATTTATAACATTCATTGAAAATAAACAGAAGAACCAATAATGAAATCTTTATTATAATAAAATAATTGAACATTTACAATTAGTTAAAACCAAAATTAAATTATCAAACAAACATTGGTGTTCCAATCAATAAAATAAGTTTTTAATTATAATATTTGTAAATTTAATGTATGTTTTAATTATTTCCTTTAATGGGAGACTACACATTATGTACATCCAAATACACAAGATGCATCTCAGTTGTCATGTATCTAGGGTACACACTTGGGTTTGCGATGTGTACCTCAAGTAGACTATATTAAATGTATATGCTTGTTACATTCCATGTGTTCCACTTACCGTATGTTTGGGATACACATATTAGTCTTTGGCATGTGCCTCAGTGGACTACACAACATGTATTGGCCAGCTACAAGCCATGTTTCTCTTTTAACCGTGTGTTTATTTTCTCACTAAGTGGTACTCTGTGTTATTTGGATGTAGTATTTGATGAAATACATGTCATGTAAACTGAATACACATCATGAATATCATAAATTCTCTTGGATTTCAGTATTACTTGGTTTGACCGTGTGTAATAAACAAAGAGATTTTGCAATTTGTGTCGCTAACCCATGTAGACTGCCACAATGCAAAGACATATACACACCATATAATCTGACAAATAGTACCCCAGTTTGGACATTCAACATGTGGTGTGCACTATGTGTAATAACTACATGGTGCACTGTGTATCCCTTGGAGCATCCAGAAGATATGAACTAGGGTACAAGTCACATACTTCCAAGTACGTGTCTTATAACCCTGTCTTACCGGCCAACAATTTGGCAGTTCCTGATGGAATATTTGATCATTTTTTAACTATTCATATAAAATTATGAAAATTAAACAAAGAATTAACATGATTAATATGTTTATTCTTGTTAATTCACACAAGATTAGAGAATTAATAACATTAAATGAAATTCAAACCACAATTCTTCAAAGATCAAAAATCAAATAAATAATTATAAATTTTAATGTGACATCTTTGATTGTAATTGAAGGTTTTAGGAATATAATAAGAAACAGTTAGAAAATTTTTTAATTAAAATTTATTTAAATTTCAATTCCCCAAAACCCCAATAGTGTATCTTGCATGGTATATTTATAATTTATTTATTTATATTGAAAGAAAGAAAATACCTTATCTTAGGTATATTTCTTTTTACTCGATGTCTATAATTATAAAAACCCATTCGGATTTCCTTCATTGTGCTTGTGAGAATCCAGGAATAGAATAACTCTATCAGTGATCCACACATGATCCAATTATCTCTATGTAATGTCACTCTATCTTCGGGTGCTATCACAATGAATTTAATTTCTTGCATTTTTTATTCCTAGCCACTCGTTCATTGTTCTTAATGAAATATCTCTTTAATTTTTATTCTTGAGAGGATGATAGATAGATTATTTGAAATATAATTCATTATATGCGACAATTATCTCTTTTTTTATTACCCGCACAATATCCATAAAAGGCTATTTATAGAGGAAGGGTTTAGGTTAGTATATTTTTTAATTGTGGGACAACCCTTAAGAAATATTAAAATATTTAATAAACCCCATACTGAAAAATATTATTATTATTATTATTATTTTGTGTACACCATCTTTATTTAAAAATAAATTATATTTACTGGAATGAAAATAATTATTTATCACTAGATGTGGTATAATCCTTTCAATCTCCTCAGTTTTTATTGAATACCCAAATAAATATTTCTATTCAAAAATAATTATTTCATTCACATACCAGTGAATAAATATTTATTAAATATTATAATATATATATATATATATTCACATACCGTGGAATAAAAATTTATTTAATTTTTATGATCAAATAACATGAGAAAAAATATTCCTCAATCTTGGGAATAATATTTATTCCATAAATTAAATTCAAATAGAATTTAATCAAGATCGATAGAAACACTTACCGTGTGACCCAATAGGATTATTTATTATTGGAATTAGTTGGGTTTTCCTAAAGACCAAGATTACTTTCTAATAAATGGTCATGAAACCCAAGAGAAAAACTTAATATCTTAATGTCAACGACCACATACAAAAGCTCACTGTGTAATATAATCCCTTTTCTACAATATCTCATGAAGAAGGGTTCAAATATGGGTCACCAATATATATGATCAATGTGTATTTATTGACTATCTAAAATAAAAATGTTGTTACAAAATTCCCATTGAATTTAGGGTGATGGTTCTATTCCAATCAAAGGGCCAAGATCTCAGCTTTCATAAAAATGGAAGGGACAAATCTTTCATCAAATTATCCATTAATGATATGTCAATCATGTCACCCCCAATGCACCCTACCTCATCACGAATATATTTCGAAATGGTTTTCATTATAAAATCTATGTGCTTGAGTAATGACATGCAGTAATGATAAAATTAAAGTCTATGGACCATTACACATGCTCGCATATAGGAATATCTGATGACACCAAAACATGTGAAATTCTGACTCGTGGGTTTTTTCTCAAAATATCCCCTCTTAGAGATTACCATGTGAGAACTTCCTAAGAAGAATTCTCGTCCACTTATGTGTACTCACACCAAACTGTCTATATACTATTTTCCCAATCATAGTTTTCTATATAACTATATAACTATATTATCAATATTATCATATCACATCAAGGTTCTCATCATATTAGGGAACTTTTATGAAATATATCAATATGAGAAATACTCTATAACATTATTACATTAAATTAATGAATAAAAATGAACAATATATAATAATATGTTTAATTCATATTCAATACATCAAATATACACTTAATCAAAGTACAAAAAGTTGGTCCTAGGATACCAACTTGCAGAAAAAACTCATTCATTAAATCAATATTACTGATTGGGATGTCTCCTAAAGTTTATCAATATTCTAATCATATTTTTGTGAAGGAATGACTTCAAAAAATCTAGTATAGAAGGGTTTTGTAGTAGTGGGTTTCACATCATCAATAAGATAAATGTTCAAAAACAATTTAATTAAACCATTTTTGTATTATTACCTAAACATCGATTATCCTTCCACCTAGTCTTCATCCTCAAGCCAATGATATGAAATATTCCATATATGTCCATCATATTAATGACTTTGATATGTGATTAAAGTAATTACTTTATCAGATATCAATTTTAAGAGACTGTGAATACTATGAAGAACTTCTTCCAATTTCACACAATCAAAAATATTAGCAATTATTTTCAATTGTAATATATATCTAAGACCATTATCATCATAAATTGCTTCTCAATTTCTTTATACACATACAAACTTGATATCATAAAAAATGGAATTTCATAAAACACTATATAAATTTATATTATATCATCAAATGCCTAAATTGTTTTAATTTCTCCTCAATATATAGATGAGAATTTGTCTTGAGCCTTTTTTATAGATTGGTTTATCATTGTATGATATGCTAATGAAGACCTAGGGGAAAACTCATTGAGACTCTATTAGATAAGTACAAAATACCATAACATCATCCATTCCAAATATGAAATAATGTCTCATTTTTTGTAATGTGTTACTAAGATAAATGTTTTGGTAATAATCATATAAAAAATAATATTTTAACTAGAATATATCCAGAAGGAAATAAAAAAAAATTCATCTTGGATGACTTATGAATAACAAGTTCTCTACTACTTAGAGAATCCACTTAACTTCCTACAACGTTCCTGATATTCTTTGGTTCCTATAAATGAATACAAATATATGAAATGAAAAACATATTTATTACCCAATAATTAAAATAAAAATATTATATTAAAATATAAATACACATAAATTATAATATTATTCCTTATTCCTCTTAAATTCATTGAATTTACACTCCTAATAACCTTTCTCAACACATGAGAATCAGATATCCTTCTAATCTATATATTTCCAATGAAACTTTTTGATTTTTGAATTATGTTATAAATTTACTAATTAATTTGAACTGGTAATGTGTTTTCAAGTTACTCTTTAATGTTTTTCACTAAAAGGGGTGAGTAAACATGTTTTTACTATTCAATATCATCTTGGTGAAGTGTACTCAAAATCTTCCCCAACAACTTCTCCATATTATTCTTCCTATAATTCTAGATGAATATATTATGTTTGGTTTAGAAGGATGGTAATATGACATCAATGAATAATTTCATATCCTAATTGATGATCGGGTTTGTTAACAAATCAATGTAATTCAACATCCTGAATGTAAGATCACCGTCTAGGTACTCCCCTCTCAGTTTATAGTTGTATAGTGAAGTGATAATCTCATTTTTCTTAAACCTCTCATTCCCCTTCTCAAGAGATAGGATATGAGATATCATGGTGTATGAATCCATTCATTTATGTTAAATATTTATCTCTTTGGATATTTTTGAGAGCATGATGAAAAAACATTTAAACATCCACCATTTACCTCTTGTTGGAATCATTTTTACCTATGCTATCTCAGTGAGGGGGTTGGTCAAGAATAAGGGACTCCATCACATAGTAGAAATTTTCCTATTGTAGAGAAATTTTTAAATGATTATACCACTATTTCAAAGTTATAATATGGGGGTCATGGTATATTTTTAAAAATGATCACATTGATCAAATGATTTCCCTTTCAATTTTTTATAAGAAAAATAAAAGCATATTTTATTATGTTATCTTTATTTGAATGTGTGGTGTAAAAAATAATTTTTTCAATTTATTTAAATAATTTTTTTTATAAATGATATATTGTGTTATTTGTGTAATTTATAAATTATAAAATTATATTAATTTTCCTTTAAAAAAATGAACCAGCCATTTTTTTTAAATATATATAAGATAAATTTCATTTTCAAAATATTTTTTTATAAAATCAAATTATTCTTAATTATTTTGAAAATGAATTTGTATTCATGATTTTTTTAAACCTTTATTTTAATATTATATATGTGTATTAAATTTTAACTAATTAAATATTAAAATTGAAATTTAATATTTAATATTTTTAATAATTTTATGACATGTGTGATGGGGCATGATTTTAGCCCTATATGAGTGGCTATTTTCTAATAGTGTTGTATTGAAGATTATATTAATTATAATTTATAAAAACATTTTTTATTGTACAAATTGTTTTTTATTAATTGTACAAAAATATGTTCTGATAAACATTCTATAAAAATATAGTGATATAATTTTTTTTTTAATTTAGTTAAATTTATTTTTTGTTATAAAATATATGTTATATTATTTAATTTAATAAAAAATTAGAATATTTCATTTATATGATTTAAAAAAATAAATTGCTCATTTTTTTAAATATTTATAAAAAATAATTTTCATTTTAAAAATATTTTCTATAAATAATTAAATTACTGTTTAATTTATTTTGAAATTAAATATGTATTCTTGAATATTTTTCAAACCTTTAATTTAATATTATATCTATATATTAATTTATAAATAACTAAATAATATAAATAAAATTAAAATTTCATTATTTTAGGATTTATTACTAAATTTACTATATTAATTAATAATAATAACTAGTTAAAAAATCCTTAAAAATAATAAAATGATCATGACCTATATGAGGTGGGTTTGTTTTATCAAAAAACGATAAACCAACAACTTATTAAGGGTAAATTTTCATAGGGTTTCATTTACTGAACTATCAAAAATTAGTCAATCCACTTAACCATCTTGTATAGATGTAACATCGAACATCATCTTCTCATTTAGAACCTCAAATTTCTTATATCATTACCCACATGCAAGAGAGAAGTACCATTAGATTGTGATACATTAAATTTATCATCGACACACATGACTTATATATAAGGAAAAGGTATTATATGAACATCAATAAAAAAATTAAAACTAATTCTTATAAAATATAAATGTAAATAAAAAACTAAATATACATTGGTCAGTTTAACTCATGATAATTTTAAACTAATTGGAAATGTTTATGAATTATATTTCATAATTTATTACTTCTTTTAAATAATTAAATTTTACATATAATAATTGATATAAATTTTTTAAATCATTCAACAATAATAAATTCATCCAAACAACATATTTAAATTTACTAAATCATTCAACACAATTCAAATCATCCAAAAAACCAAACATTTTAGTCATATAATCCTGCAATCTAAATAATTAATTCACTTAAATAAATTAATTAACTAATTAAAAAACTATAATTTAAAAATACAAAGTTTTACATCTCGATGATTACAAATGATAATTTGAGAAAGGGATTTAAATATGCTAGATCTCTTCTACAAAATTATTGTAGAATGATAAAATTAGGGGGCACCCCTTTTATTGTTTTTACATTGTTGGAGGTTTGAATTGTAGTGAACTGACATGGGTTGTATATCATATGGATTCCCAAACTGGAAACCCACTGGGACAAAGGGCGTTATTAATCCCCATGGGTTTACAAAATGTTCATGGGTTTCACATGAATGCGCTTGGGAATGGTTTTCCCAATAATCATAGTGACAATAAGAATATAAAAAATATATCATATCCCATATTTATATCAGATATACATACCAAAATTATAAAGGAGAAACAAAAAAACATATAATGAAGTAGTAAAGGAAAGTAAATGCACAACCCTTATGCTCACCCAATCTCCCTCCCCTATAATGAAAATGGTAGCTTCCTCCAATGCCCTCTTAGCCACCCACCAATATAACTACCTTCCATATATATAAAATATTAATGGGATAATTGTATAATGTAATAAAAAGAAACCAAAAATAAAGATTGACATATCTAAAATAATAAATTCTCTAAAGAGTATCCTAGAAACTAACCCAGGAACCTATAATTGAGATATATTAGGTATGAGAAAAAAGTACATATTAGGCCACCAAAACCCATTGATACTTTGGAAATCCCTTAGAAAAACATTTTATAAAATTATAATTTGAAACATAAGGTGTAAAGTAGTGTTTTCACAAGATTTATAAAACAAATAGAACCAATGTTCCACATGCCCCTTTTTATCACAACCATCCTATTTATAAAAAAACAAATTTGGTTAAACATTGTAAATAAATACTTTCAAATAAGTCCCTTAAGTTAATCCCTTAAAACCAATGAAAACAAAATATAAAACCTTTTCTCATTTCTTGACATATCATAAAAATTCTATATTCCTAAATAGTTTCAAGGGTAACTCCCCTCTTTAAAACTGTAAAGTTAATATCCACACCATTTTTATTTCTCTAATCATAAATTCTAACTATTATAAAAAATCCAATTAAAATATATCAAAAACTCACAAAAGGTTATGTGGAAACCATAAAAAGTCATACATGAATCAAGGAAACACAATCTAAGAAAACAATTAAGAAATATAGCCAATACAATCAATAAATATAGGGGAATAAAATTGAATCAAAAGATTCCATTCAATAGTCTAAAAAATGTACCTAAAGTCATGGGAATTTTCCCTAGGATGTAGTAATGACAGTCCTAAACTAGTTACATGGTTCCTAGGTTGGCACAACTAAACATGTCATGTCTTCAGAACTCTTATCAAACTACCCGAAAATAAATGTCACCAGAATTCCATCATCTATGGGAATCAAAATATAGTGAGCATAAAGAACCAATACCCCTTTCAGCCTAACTATCTTAGAGTATCCAAGAAACATATCATTTTTAAACCATTTTCTCAACTTGGATTTTCACAAACTCAGGTCATTTATTATAACCTATGACACTAACGAAAAGTTAGACATGGAGGTGAGTAATCAATAATCACATGCATAAAATATAAAACATTTGAAAAAAAACCCACACTTTACATAATAAACCCTCATAAGATACATCATAAAATATAAATCCTTCCCTAAGAATCACAATATTCATGTCAATACAATGTACCCCCCATGGTTTTATAAGACATGGAAGGAAAATTAAGAAAACATGGCTCCAATAGGGTCTCACACATGTTTATAATATTGAAAAAAAGTCAAAATTTGGCCTTGAAGGCATAACACTTGGAATATTTATCTAGTTCACTCATTTATAAAATATTTTAAATCTCATTTCAAATATATCATTAATATATATTTAAATAAATTTACAATCATTCTTTCACAATTCTTTTTAAATTTAACTGTTTTCACCCCATTTGAAAACCACACTTTAAATGTCTACTTGAATACAAAATAATTTATCTCAAAAAAACATTGAGTTAACACATACCTCTTTAAAATGATTCAAACCACTATGAGGCTCTCTAACTCAAAATATTATAAAAATTTAAGGATAACTACCTTCATTTAAAAAAAATCCCATAACAACAACACATCTATTTTTCAAAGGGAACCATCATTAAACATGCTTTAAAAACAATAAATACCTTTATAATAAGGATTTATAAATCAATTTTTATGAAGCTTAAGTCTATAGAAATTATTAAAAACACTTTAAATTCAACTTTAAAACCAAAATGGTTATGCCAAAGATTAATAATTCAACGATATTCATTTAAAAAGATGCAAATAGTTTTTACAGATCCACTCGAGTATTTTAATGGATACCTGGCATGAAAACCACGTCCAATCCAAGTGGTCTAATCTTTTAAAATCCACTTAAAAATAAAAATAGAAATTCTAGAAACATATAATTCCATAAGGAAATATTCCAAATGTTATAAAAAATTTATTGATCTATTCGGTTAATTTCACAAGCACTAGGCATGTGGGATATGCCCAAACCAAGCATAAAATCCATTAGGATATTATTTCGAGACTGATATAGTAAATAATATGATTCTAAATTATTAATAAATCATTCACAAACACAAAATAAATTTATAACATGTAATACATGGGGTTTATAAAGGGACACCTACCTAAAATCAGTGGTGGGAGAGCCAAGACATGTCTTATTTAGTTATGAACACCCAATCAGGGAAGAAGAAGACCCCAAACACCCATCACATACCCTAAAAAATATGAAATCCAAAAAATTAGGTTAATCCCCTTAACCCAGAATTTGAATGAACAATAGAGGCAATTGTGAGAGGGAAAATCACATGAAATGAAAGGCACATAGGAGCAGAGACCATACTTCTAGGATCAACCAATATTCTCTAATAAATCATAGAGAATCACCACATTGGGAGGAGGACATAATGGGAGAGTTGTATGACCATGTATGGGGGGGTTTCCATGTCATGTGGAGGGATGGAGAGTAGTGAGGGAGTATTTGTTTTTATTCTTCTTTTAAGGTATTTTTTTTGAAAAATGAAAAAAAATCCCCTAGATAAAACATACAGTTTTGGCGCACATTTTACCAAAACGTGAACTAATCATATTGTATCTACTGAAAAATCATGAGTCTCCCACACTCTTACCCAAATCTGGATTCATGGTTTAGCTAATCATGCTCAAACTATGTAAAACGACACTATAAAGTGCATACCCAATAGGCATGGTCAGTGCATAGTTACACCTAACCATGTGAAAATCATACACAACACCTATTCCTTTATAAAATTAAAAATTTACACATGAAAATATAGATAATCCATTACAAATTGAAATTAATTAATTAATGCCACAGTGACATGGCAGATATCACAAACCTCCCCACCATACCACTTTATACCCCCAAAAAGTCCCTAGTTAAAGTAAAGACATCAATCAACTAAACTCTTAGAAGATATAAACTGAAAATGATCCAACATACAAGGAACCACTGAAACATACTTAAAAATGATAATAACTTTATTCAAGTTTCAACCATGATCATCAACCATGAAACTCTAATCAAGGAGAGACCGAATAGAGGTCTCACCGCCATTTAGAATTAATCTAAACAGTGAACCACCAAAGACCGCTTGTACAATGGGAGTTTCATATAGATTCATAAAAATCACTCAAAACCATATGGGATAATATAATTCCACTAACCATGGAAATCCATAATGCTTTCATATCCAAAAAGGAAACACCGTTCAAGAAACACTCAAAGTACCCTAAAGCCGAAGAACACTTAGGATCCTAAGATGGGTTTTAACTCCCAATGGAACCCATCCTAAATCAACCAAAAATCCATAACTAAGAATCCTCACCAACCAAAACATTACATTAAACCATATGGCTAAAGATGAACTGATCATATTAAAACTAAAATGAAGAACAACATGGGACCTAAACCATGGTTACCATACACAATGGGTAAACTAGGACACCACTCTTAGAACTCCATCCCATGGAAAACCCCATAGAAATAGCACCAATATTTTCTCAAATTCATAGAGGAAACCGCCATCATAATTTCCCAATAATTGACCTAAAGGTCACCCATGTTAGATGAAACACAAGATAACGTCATGGTCATAACACTTGAAAACATCACAGTCCCCAAACAAAGGAAACCAAACAAAAAGTCATTTATGTAGACACAAAATCCAAATCCATCCAAAAAAATCTCATAGGAAAACACCTCAATACATGATCTAAAACAACTCATGAAAAATAAACTAAAAGAATAACCCAAAAAAGCTACATCAAGTCTCTATGGATCTAAACTCATCATGTGTAAATTATTGAAAATAACCATCATCCCAAAAAGATTATCCCCTGTCAAATAAACCCAAATGACTATACAAGGTTCACCTAACATAGGTTCCCAAAGAAAATGGGTATCTTATCTACCACACCATAATATGAGTAAAAGACTCACTACTACATTTTTACCTAGACCTGTACAGTGGTATACTCATATAAAATAAATCATATACCCAACTCAGTATAGTTTCCCAAAATAAATTATCAGGTACCAACCCACATGAATAGAAAATAATAATATTAAAAACCAAATAAGAAAAATAATATAACCAAAACCACACACTTTTGAAAATGTCCATATTCCCTAAAGGGAAAGAATATTTACCAAAAATAAATTCTCTTTTAAAAAATACACACTTATTTAAGGAAGTTCCAAAACATTTTCACCCATTTTAACCACCAAAGAATCTCAAAGATCACTCTTTAAAACATTTGAGACATAATTTTAACATCATTGTAATTAAATGAAAACAATCAATTTTTTAAAAAATAAAAATATCATGATTATTTTAAAACAAAAGTGTTTTATAAAAAAACAAATCAAATGATTAAAAAAATGATAATTTTTTAAAAAAAACTAATTTCTTTTTATGAAAATACCAAAGGATGCATTCCTAATCCAAAACTGGTTTCATAAAACATGGATATGTTTCATAAATAAGCCTAAATTGTTTTTTTTTAACTAGAAAAACTTTCATAAAATTACTCATTTTATTCATAAATACTTATTTCACACCACAAATCTCAATAAAAATCATCAAAATATCAAAAACCCCACCTTAACGTATCACTCTCCATTAGGTATCTCACAAAATTGGTCAAAACATAAATCCAATTGAAAATTGGAATCAGGGCTAAATCATCCATGTGGACCAATGGACCCTATCCATCCATGAAACAATTCCTATGGTGTGTTAGGATTGATCGTTTTGTCATTACTTGGTCGATCAGGTCATCCAAACCACTCTCATGCAACCATCAATCCTCTATTTTCATCCCAAAATAAAACTAGACCCCTAAAAAAACTCAACTATTAAAAATGAGTATAAATATAATAAAAATTATAAATCTAATAAAATCTTTAACTCAAGATTCAAATCCCATTTCCCTTGGTGACTCAAGGCTGAGGGTTGGAAATATCTATCAAAACTTTCCCCACCCTTACCTCCCAAGTTCCAATGAAAAATTATAACTTAATCTTACCATTAAATCCCAAATAAAAATTGTTATTCCATAGTTTTAGGTTCCTATTTAAGGAAAGGACCTAACATATAAAACCATTTATAGTGAACCAACTCAGACTTCCCATTTTGGGGATGCTTAAATCAGACTTCTACTATCCCAAATGGTGTTCTAATCCCCATGGGTAGTAAACAAGTTCATGTGCATCACAGGAACGCAATTGGGAACAATTTAACCCAATAATCATAGTAAAAGTGCTAAGATGAATATAAAATTATAGAATGACCCATATGTATATCCGATGTCTATTCCAATACAATAAATAATAAATAAAAAATAGATAATGAATTAGTAAAGGAAAGTAAACACACAATCCCTCTTCTCCCCAAATCTCTCTGCCTTGCAAAGAAAATAATAGCCTCCTCTAGTGCCCTCTTGGAATCCTTCAAATATAATTAACCTCTTAATGTAGAAAAAAATTCATAATTGTTCAATGTGATAAAAATAAAACCAAAAAAATAAAAACATCCCTCAAACAATCGAGGATACCAAGAGAATCACAAAAAACTAAACCTGGAACCTACAACTGAGATATAATAGGTATGAGCACAAAATCCCCCAATAGGCCACCACATCATCCTAAGTCATTGGAAACCCTTATTAAAACATTTTATAAAATTTTAGTTTGTAATATATGGTATAATGTTGGTTTTTCAAATGATTTATAAGAAACGTGAGACAATTTTCCACATTCCCCATTCTGACACAACCATCCTTTTTATTATATTAGGAAAGATGGTTGTTAAACATTTCAAATAAACTCTATCAAATAAATAAATTTAAATTAATCCTTTAAACCCATGTAAAACAAATTAGTGCACCTTTTCCCCCTTTTCTAACATATCTTGAAAATCCAAATTTCATAAATAGTTTCAATGGAAACCCACTTCTTCAAAATTCATAAGAAAATAACTAAAACATTTTCCTTTTCAAAATCATAATTTCAAACCACTATAAATAATACATTAAAAATAAATCCAAAACACACAAAAGATGATGCATAAAACATACAAATAATTCAAAGCATCAATGAAATGCAAGACAAGAACACAACCACAAATTGGTGATAATAAAATCAATAAAAATAGGGGAGTAATATTGAATCATAAAATGAGATCCCCTCAAGTGTAAAAAAAGGACCTACAGTCATTATGGTTATCCCTATGATCTAGTAATAACATACCTAAACTAGTGACAAGGATCCTAGGTTGGAACTAATGAACTTGTCACATATCTTGTAATCCTAATGAACTACCCAAAAATGAATACCCCTAGAATACCTTTATCCATAGATATCGAAAGATAGATAGAATAATGGATTGTTACCACTTCTGGTCTAACCATTATGGTATAGCAAGTAAAAAATGCCTAGTAAACCCACTATCCCCAAAAAAAAAATTACCTCACTCAGACCATCTACTATTTCCTAGGAATCTCATGAAAACTCACGTAAGGAGGTGAGCATTCAATAATTCGATCCAAAAAATGTAAATCATTTCAAAAAAAATCACACCTAACCTCTTATAAAATCATAAGTATCATCCCTAAACATAAATCCATTCATAAGTATCAAAAGATTCATATCAACATAAATCAAACCCTACGGAGTCACATTCCATAATAATAAAAGTAAACAAACAGGGCACAAATAGATTCTTACACATTTTTATAAAATCGATAAAATTTCCAAATATACCTTGAAGATATTACACTCATAATATCAAGATATTTTACCCATTTATAAACAATTTTAAATCTCATGAAAAATGTCTATTTAATTTTTTTTACATAAATCGCCAATTTGGATATCTAAATGCTTATGAAACCAAACCTTTCTTACATAATTTGAATACCACACATTAAATACCCTCTTAAAACACATGAATCCCCCCTTAAATAATTTTTGTGTTAACACACCCTCTTTTAAAACATTTCAAACAGATACAAGTCTTACTACCACAAAATATTTCAAAATAATTCAAGGTTAACTACATTCATTTTACAAAATGTCCCTTTAAAAATATCACACATATTTTTAAAAGGCAACTAGCATTAAACACACTTTCAAATAAATAAAAAACCTTTATAAAAACAAAAAAAATGGAACTTACTGGTCACTTGGAATGTGACTTAAGTCCCTTAAATTCATTAAAAAACTTGAAATATAATTTCAAACTAAAAAATATATGTCTTGGATTTATATTTTAATATGATATATTTTAAAACATCCAAAAAAAATTAAAGAGCCACTTAGGCATTTTAAATGACAACTAAAATGAAACCCAAGTCCACGCCAAGTGTTTTAACCATTTTAAAGAAACATAAAAATTAAAATGAAATTTTTAGACACATATAATTAAATTAAAATTATTTTAAATGCTTTAAATAATTTTAAAGAACCTTTGGGGTAATTTCACAATAACTGGGCATGTGGTCGAGGCCCATACAAAGTGAAAAGACAATTAGAAAATTATTTCAATAATATTACGAAATATAATATTCTTTTAAATTAGAATGAAATCATTTAGAAATACATAATATATTTATTACAGGTAATACAATGGGGTTACATAGAGACAACTTCCTAAAATTGATGACAGGTGAGCCAAAACCTGATACCTTTAATGGTGAACACCCAATCATGGGAGAAGATGACTCCAAAGGCCCATCGCATACCAAAAAAATTATAAATTACAAAAAAAATCACGTCAAACCCCTTGAATAAGTGTTTGGTTGAAAAAAGTGGCAATGGGGGAGTTAAAATCATAGTAAATGGAAGGCAATGAGGAATGGTGACCATACCTTGAAAGATCGATGAAAATTCTACAGGAAATACTAGAGAATTTCCACAATTGGAGGAGGTCATAAGGAATTTTAAGGATTGAAACCAAGTAGGATGGAGGTTAGTGTGTCACGTGGTGGGAGGATGAGGGTGATGTAGAGTTGTTTTCAATTTTTAATTTTGATTACTTTTCAAAAAATGAAAAAAAAATCACATCAGTAAAATTCATAGTTTAGGTTCATAGTTTACCAAATTGTGTGCCAATTATGTTGTCCCTATTAGAAAAGAATGACAGACCTATACATTTACCAAAATAAGATCTCGCATTTGAGATAACCATGCTCACACCATGTGAAACAGCACTTTAAATTACAGACCCCTCTTGTGTGGTTAGTGAGAAGTTACTCCAAACCTTGTGAAAACTGTCCATAGCACTTATTCCTTTAAAAATTTTAAAATTTTCACATGAAAATATCGAGAACCCACAATAACATAAAAGTAAATTAATTAATTAATTAATTAAATCCATGGTAACATGGAGGGTGTCACGTGAACTGTGTACACACCTTCTATTTATGGATCACATAGGAAGCATGAACCCAGTGTGTCCTTCATGTGGTGTGGCAGAAGAAGTGTTAAGGATTTTCATACTTTCTTTCTAAAGTGGAAGTGTGAATATGGTCCACACATCAAGGGAACCAATTTTAAAAACATTTCATGACCTAACCCTTTTAAATAATTATTTTAACTAAACCCATTTAAAAAAACATTATCTCCTTCCCATATATATATATATATATACATATTTATTTATTTATAAATCACAATCATATATCCATAATTTCTAAAAAACACATAATCACACAATATATTTATTTAGTGATTCAAATCCCACTTTATAAAATATTTCTTGGTAACAAAGTGAAATCATTATCCATTATAGTAAAATATGAAAATAATATAAATAATGGCCCCTTGAAGGAAACTAGCATTGATTTTATTTAGTTGAATCACAAATACATGAAAAAAAACTAAACACAACTATAGAACACACTTTTATCAGTGCTAGGAAACACTTGTATCAATGTGATAAAATATTTAATGTTGTGAACACCATGTAAATATAATCTCTTTTAATACTGCAAATGAAAATCACATAAAAATGACACCTTTATTAGTGATATCATTAACGCAAAAAAAATCCATTCCCAAGTGCTATATAATGGTGGAAGTTATATCTATATAAATCTATAAATTAGATAGAAAAAATAAAAAAAATATTTCAATTGTAGTATAATGATTATATTAAACTCAAAAAGATTAATTTTACCTTAAAACATAATTTCAATATCAACTTTACATTAGAAAATTTTAGTGTGATATAAGTACATTGATGTAAAAGTAAATTAAAAACATAAACAATTACAACTAATAAAAAAACATAATAGAAGATCTTCTCCAATGATCAACCCAACATTGAACAAAATAATTGTGTTCATATAATAAAAAAAATGTTTATTTTAGTAATATTATCTAAAAAAATACAAAGAAATCACAATTTAAATATTATATAATCTATTATAAATTTCAGTTGAAATAATACGAAGACACTTCCTACAAGCCACAAATGAAAAACCAGTTGTTTTTCTAATGCTTCAAGAAAATCTAAGAATCTCTTCTGGGCGTTGAGTATGTGATGTATGTTTTGAACTAAAATTTGAATTTTGAATTAAAACACAAAATTTTTATCATTCCATACACACCATCTATTAGAATGAAAGGTGGTTAATTCATACACATCACAAATGAATTAATGATATTTTTTCTAAAATATGAAGATATTCTAAGTGTTCTTTATTAAATATAAGTATGTCGCACATATTCTGAACTAAATTTTAATTTTCCAATGAAAACATGCACAATTGGTCATAATAGCCACACCATGTGTTAGATTGAATTGAAGTTAGTTCATATACAATTGAAATGAATCATGAATCCTTTTCTTAATGTATGAAGACTTTCCAAGAATATTTTATTGATTTTGAGTATGTAATGCATGTTTTAGTCTAAAATATCCCTTTAAACCTTAAAAATTGTAGTTTTGGTCAATTTGGACACACCATGTGTTGGATTGATGTGTGGTTAATTCTTACACATCTCAAATAAATCATGGATCATTTTCATAATGTATCAAGATAATCCTATATTTTTTTCATTTTTTTTAATATGTAACTAGTGTTATGAGAAAAAATATTACTTTTATTCTAAAAACATATGCTTTGAGTCATACCAGCCACATATTGTGTAAATTTTCCACACATTTGATTCATAAAAAAATTAATGAAAAAATAATTTTTCTATAGTATCAAAACAATCTAAGAATATTTTATTGGTTTTATCTATGTCATGTGTTGTGAGCTAAAATATTAATTTTATACAGAAAATAAATAATTTGAGATATACCAGACACATTGTGTGTCAGATTGATGTATGGTTAAAACCTACACTATAATGACCCAACGTTTAATCAATTGAAATTACCTTATTATAATTTTTTGATATAGTATAACCACATTAAACCACAACATATTTCCACAGAAAGAATTAATGAACCACTAAATATTATGTGACCTTTAAACATAAATTTTCCATTTCTATTATTTGAATTTCAAAAATCTTGCATACATAGTTGTGATCAGTAAGATTTTTGGAGTCCGATAAGACAAAAATAATTTTTCATGAATAGTAATTTACCCTTGTGAATAATAATATTACCCTGATTAATATTAATATCACCCTTATGAATAGTAAATTGGAAAAGTAAATATTAACCTTACCAATGAAAGTATAAATAGAATTTATCCATCTTATAAGTGATAATATTTTAGTGTTGGTATTTTTGGTAAGTCGTGAATATTTAATCACAATTTGATGATTAATTTAACAATTTAAATGAAAATTTATTTTAATCAAATGTATTAAAAATATAATATTTTTATTTTTTATGATTATAAGATAATTTTATGAGACCCTAGTTAATTTTTTAAATTGTTATAAAATGAGTTACAATTTTTAAATTTTATTTTTCAAGTAAATTATGATTTCAACTAAAAATTTAATTTATCATATTTATAAAATTGTATTCATAAAATATAGTTCATGTTTTTATTCTACATGTTGAAAAAAATTTAGGGTGAATTATTTGTATTCTTCTGAAATACTTAAATTTTTTATGAATAGTAAAATATGATAAATGCTAAAACCTGAATTTTTGAGTCATGATTGAGTCCTGGATGATGTAAGTTACCTTTGGTTTTAAATAACATGAACTTATTACTATTTATAGTCACAAGAATCTTCACTATTTATTATCTTGAGAAAAATGATAAATTAATAAATTAAATATTGAGAAAACTCCCCTCTCCTCCACTATAAAAAACACCCCTCACCACCTCTTCTGCTCATACATATTAAGCCCTGTTCCTTGTCCAAATTCTAATCAAATACCTCCTTGATCCCATATCCCACATCCAGGATCTCTTGTTCTCATCACAAGGGTAAAAACATTTCCCTAAAGAGGTTCTCAAGAGGAAGGAATCAAGTGAAAAAACCCTTTTATGTTTTCTTTCAATTTATTTTCATGTTCCTTTGTGTTATTTTCTATCATCCCATATCCTAATCCAAAAGTTATGAAAACTCCAGTACCCTAAAATACTAAGTTTTTTATTATAATGGAATAATTATTCATCATTTCTCTTTTCCCCTCCTTTTATACCAGAAATTAAAACACCATCCAAGATGTGTTAATTTATCACATTCAAGGATGACAAGTATTCAATTTCAATTACCATATTCAATTCTAGTTATGAAACCATTTTTATGGTTAAAACATATTATTATGTATGTAATATATCCTATTTAATGTTCTATAATCAATTGTGACAAATTTTATTAATTTTAAAAACAAAATGAATTCATTGTTATCAGAAAACCTCTGATTAACCTTAATAATTATCATTAAAGTTTTATTTAATGATTCATCCTAATTCCAAATAACCAAATGAATTTTATAACAATTTAATATTATTTAAATTATCTAAGAACATATAACTTCAATTCTGGACAATCATCCTCATCTTACATGATTATTTGTACATGTATATAAGTAAACTGATCATGAAAACCATGCAAACAAACGCTCCCAAATAAAGACATTTAACCTATTAACCCCACAAAAAGGCAATGAATGAACTTAATATGGTTATACTATATCAATTAAATGTATAATAGGTTTTATAATTATTAATTATTGAATCTAATTTTATTATCTAGGAAATTAGTATCTAGTGAATAACACCTTCTGACTTAAGGTAAGGATTCTACCTGAGCCTCCATTATTCCTTCAGGTTGCTCTATATTTGTTCTTACCCAAATGAAGTTATCTTTTATTTTTATATACATATATTAAATTCTGATTATTTTTTCCAAACTCATGTATAAATATCCATTCATCATTATCTTTCATTGATATACATATTTTTATGTGGTTCTCTTATCAATTCTTCCCGATAAGCAAGCCCGTTTTAAGTGAACTTCCTAAATTATTATCCAATTTCAATTGGACCCTATCATTTGTTTTAATACTCCATTGTTTTGATAAAGTGGTTATTTTTATTATTAAAACCTCCTTGTTTCACTTATTGTTTTATATAAAATATTATTCCCTTTTCTATTTTAAATGCTCTTTAGTATTTTCCTTAAAACCGCACTAAAATGGTTTAATGATAAAATTTCATAAATACTCTTCTTACATGTTATAACTTCTATTTGAAATCACTTATAATGATATATTCCTATTTTCACTTATATATGTCCATGTATGTTTTAATTCCTTTATTTAATGGACACTTGTATGATACGCCCATTTATTGTGCTTTGTGACATGATTATGATACACAATTATTTTCAAGGGTACCCTTATGTTTCTGTATGTTTGATTGTGTAAGATTATTTATGTGGAAAACATATTCAAGAACATTTAAAGATGGGTGTTCCAAAATATTTATCTAATTAATTGGGTAAATTTTAGTGTCATGAGATATTATGTGCAACAATCTTAACGATTAGTCTTGACTCATGCTCCATGTGAAATGGTACTGGTGGTTAACTTTAACTTGTAATCCTCTATGTGCAATGAGTTGGGACCATGATAAAGTAATGTTTTATGTTTCCACAACATTCTTATGATTCTATGTTTATATGTTTCAATGTTTTATATGTCATGATTACTTATGTTTAATCATGTACCATTCCTCTTTATATCACTATGTTCATCCTTATAACCCATGTGATAAGATTTATTCTTACGTTTATTCCCTTATCGAGCTTTCTATCTCATCCATTTTTTCATGTTATCCCCAGGTTATCCAATATAGATTAATGATCACAATGGAAGTTAGGATCTCAATATGTAGATTATTGTTGGGCAAAAATCCCTCAAGGTAACTTTGCAGTATTTTTGGGTTGATTGTGTTTGTTGACAAAGCAGGTTTTCATGGATATTTGTTGAGTTCCCAAGAAGTTGTTGACAATCCTTGTTGACAAAGAATGATGACAAAGGAAAGGATGATCTGGAGGCAGTACAAAAGAGCAGAAGAATAGAGGCGGTGATGCTTCGCGATTACGTCAAAGCTTCGCGAACGGAAGAGTTGAAGCGCATAGCGGCGGTGAAGGGCTTTGCGAGGGAGCTTCACGGCAAAGGTGCGAAGGAATGTTGATGGTAATGCTCCGCGACTACATCAAGCTCCGCGAACGGAAACTTGCGGTGGTGCTTCGCGATTTGGACAGAATTCCGGCTGAAACTTTGGAGCTTCGAGATTTGAGATGACGTGGCGTTGACTTCGCGTAGAAGGGACGAGGGTCGGTGGAATCGCCTATAAATAGAGGCCAACCCCCTCGAGAGAAGGAGAGAGAATTTTCAGAGAAAATCCTTTGCTCTCAATTTGCGAAGGTGGTTCGCGGAGCCAGTGTGCTTCGCGAAAGAGGTGCTTCGCGGCGGCTATTGTAGCTCCGCAAAACCTGCGAGCTCCGCGTTGTCTTAGTAAGATTCATGAGGGTCGTTGCTTTGCGACGGCTTGAGCATCGCGAGAGTGCTTCGCGAGAGAGCTTCACGAAAAGGAAGGAGCTTCGTGAAGGCTTGTTTGAGATTCGCGAAATTGGGAGCCTCGCGAAGTAGGGTGCTTTGCGAAGGTGTATCCAAAAGGAATCGCCCAGTGTTTAGAGGCAAAGTGGTATTTATCAGTGGATGAAAGATGGAATTCAACAGAGCATCTATCAACAGTTGGAGATGCATTATTTCATGAAAATGAAGAGACCTACAGGTCTATAAACTGTGAGTGAATCCCTTCTAGAGAAGTGAGCTTAGGAAGAGGAACAAGGTGATCCTCTCCACCGGCAGTGAGCCAGAGAGAGATAAACAGGGAGTGACCCTTGGGAAAGCCGTGAGCTGACCCTAAACTTTTTAAAGGCAGTGAGCCTGGGCATAGAAGTGATCTTGCCCGAACATTGTAATCCACAGCTAGTGAAGTTTACTGGAATTGGTACGACCGGAAACTTGTCGGCGTATGCTCCTTGGACGTAGCCCAGTGAGGGTGAACCAAGTAAAAATCTCTGCGTCTGCCTGCTAATTTTCCTGCATTGCATTTAAAGCATCATCATCAGATAAAGAAGAAAGTAAGTGATCATAACATACACACAAGTGAAAACAAAATGACCCTTGTAACAAAGAGGTCAAGATCCAGTGGGGCAAGAAGAAGTGTGAAAAGAATATCCATACCCTGATTCACCCCCCCCCCCTCTCAGGGTATATAGGCCCCTATTGGTCCTAACAATTGGTATCAGAGGGATAAGTTGCTTTTATCAGATTTGTTTGCTCCGACTTGGTGTAGTCGATCTGTGTGTTTAAAGAATCAGTCTGCTCTTATCTCGGTGAGCCATGGCAAAGGGAAAAACATCCAAGAAGAAGCAGATGTCAGGTGGTATTCCTCAGTGTGGAAGTATGTATGGAAAAAGTGTGATTCAATTAAAAGAATCAAACAGTTTACTGAAGGAAGGTCTGGATAAATCTGATAGGGAAAAGATTGATTCACTCAATCATGATGTTGGAATGAGTGAAGTACATGAGCATCAGAGTGATGCTGAAACAGAAGAAGAAATTGAAGGAAGAATAGATATGTGAGCTAAGTTAGAGGCTGCTCTTGAGGAGATAGATTTTTGGAGAGCAAAAACAAAGAAATCCAACAAAGTTGTTCACGATGCCAAACTCTATATGCAGCAGCAGGAAGAAGAGAAGTCTGAGTTTGTGAAAGAAATTGAGAAACTCAAGTTATCAACACGAGAGAACTCAGAATCGGTTAGTGAGTATAAGATTAAGATTGAAGAACAGAAAAGGGAGATCGATGGATTGAATAGAAAAGTGAAAGATCAAGTCAAGTGCATCGAAGAACCTGATATTCCAATTGACGTTGGAAACACCAAAGAAGTCAAATCTAAAGATATCCGAATCAAAGTATTGGATATTGAGGTCAACAAGCTAAGAGGCTTAAATCAAAGGCTTATTGACATAGTTACTGACCGAACAGAGAAGAATGATTCTCATGCCAATGAACTACAAAAGATGGCTAAAATGAAAGGAAAACAGAAGGCAGGTGATTTTGAAGAGAAACAAAAGTCAGATGAAGTTCAAAATCTGAAAGCTAGAAATGATGATCTAGCAGCACAGTTGCCTGAAGAAGTTCATAAGAATCGAAGCCTACATCAAGAGAACGAATCTGTCTCTAAATCTGTTTCTGAGGAAAAATTGAAGGTAGTGAAGCAAAGTGCAATGGTGGAAAAGCTGACACATGAATTGGAAGATGAGATGAGTAGAGGGAAGCTTCTCAAGAGAGAACTTGATGTCCAACTTGAATCAAGGGAGACGAAGATTCAAAAGTTGGAAGAGGAGCTAGAATTAGTAATGAAGGAAGTGGAGAAATCCAATGATAATGGAATGCCAAAAATGAAGGATGCCTTACACTTGCTATTTGATCATCCTTCGAAAAGTGATGATAAAATGAAGAACGGATATGCTATATCTGAAAAGAAACAACATAGTATTCTCTCATATCAAAGACCAGAAAGTTTCAGAAAAGCTGGTATCGGATTTGATGAATCCCCTCCCGTGCAAGATAGAAAGAGAGCTATGAATAGTTCCCGATGTGAAAGAAATCCTATAGGTGCTGGAGATAGGCCTAAAAGGACAGTTACAAAAAGTAGTGATGACATGTGTTATTTCTGTGGGATTCAGGGCCACACATCAAGCTTCTGTTCAAAGGCTCTGGAATACATTTCAGGCCGTGAAAACAGAGACATTACTAAATCTGAGAATAAGAAGAAGCATCATGATAAATCAGAGAGAAGAGTTTCTAAGAGGATAACATTCATCAGATGCTATTACTGTGGAAGGATGGGACACACCATGCGTATGTGTCGGGAAGCTCAGGAGATCGATGCCAGAAGAAGAAAACACGTTGCATCAACATCTCAGCAGAGAAGTAATGAAATGAGGTATGCCTTTAATAGAAAATGTTTCATATGTTCTGATCATGGGCATTTGGCCAGACAGTGCAGCAAGAAGAAAGCGGGGAAGGAAAAAGACCCGAGAAAGAGATTACCAACTCCAGTGGTACATAATGAGAAATTAAAGACTAGGAGACAAAGCGGTAAGGTGAAAAATAGTCTTAGAGCCTCAGGGGAATCACATGGAGCTGAACAAAAGGTGTATCAATCACCTCCTCTGTCGTACTCACAACCGCTATCAAGGAGAGAATGTGAACAAACCTGGAAGATTAAAGGGAGATCTACTGCAGTTGTGATAAAGAAGAATGAATGTTCAATGGAGGACTCACCACCAGCAAAAAAGAGTGTGGTGACTCAGACATCTAATAAAAGAAAAATGAACAAAGAATGCATCGAAAAATCCACATGTCGTGTTTCTCAGCGAGAAGTGAAGGAAAGAGGAAGACCCCTAAGATGGGAGAAGAAGAAAGGAAAGATGCCAAATAGAGAGGTTCCTACTCAGAGAAATAATCAAGGAAAATGGAATTTTGGTAGAACCTCAAAGAAGAAAATGTGTACTAGCGGGTTTATACCCCAAGTGGTGAGAAAGGCCGAGCCTACCAAATCTACATATCAGAAAAAGGCTCAGAATGTAGGCAATGAATGCCTAGTCATATGGCCAGAACAGTTGAAGTTGGCTAGGCAGTTGGAGGAAGCAAGAAAGGAGTGTGATGCCCTCCAAGAAAGAATCAAAGTGTTGACCCATCAGGATCAACCACAATCCTCATCTTGAGGAGTCCAGGAAGAATCCCCTCTCCATATGTATATAAATGCTATTAACTGATGATTCATGTGTTTCAGGTTCTAGGGAGATATAATCCAAGGGGAAGTGGCATCTAAGGATGCGAAGTGTCGATGTGATATGCTCTACAATTTCAATTGATTCAAATCAGGAAGAAGAATTGAAAATGAAAGGGAGAAACTGAGCACAATTAGGAAGTGATTGTGTTATTAACATTATCTCTTGTTTCCTACACCAAGTTTCAACTCAGTAGGCTTAGATATTTTGTTAATGGCTCAAATCTGAGTGGAATATGAGATCAAATGATGCAGGAGGAAAAGACGTGTTATGGGTCAAAACTGTTGGTCCTAACAACTGGAAGAGTTTCATAACACATGGGGAGCATTCTATATCCTAATCAGATGCATGATCTCAATATGATATAAAGGATGAATGTTTATGCTCATGAAGAATGATTGGTGTAAAAGCAGCAACCCATGGTTTTTCATGATTATCTATTTTGTTCTAACAATGTGGTATCAACTGACTGCTTTCAGTATACCAAGAAGCTGCAAGAGAAAATCCAAGGTGTGTCAACAAAATCCTGAAAAAAGATGTTCAATGAAATGGAATCATTGAACAATGACATAGTGAAAAGTTTTCTGTTAAAAATGAGTCAGTGAACAATTTACTGATGAAAGTGTTGAGGAAGAAAGCAACACAGGGGAAGAAGAAGTGGATGATGCTGATTCAGAAGAACATACTGATGATTAACATGAATGTTTCAAGTGTGTGTCTACAAGGATGCCAAAGAGATGAGCTGAAATGCATTGCTGATGCAGCTGATGATAAAAACTGGGTTCATCCATGAATGAAGAGCTTGACCAAATTGAGAAGAACCAAAAATGTGAGAATTGTTTCGAGGCCAGAAGATAATAACGTCATCGGGACTAAACGGGTCTTTCGTAACAAGATAAATGAAGATGGAACAGTGATTCAAAACAAAGCACAACTGGTGTGCAAAGGATACTCCCAGATAGTGGGAATTGATGTTGAAGATACATTTGCACTAGTTTCAAGGTAGGAGACGATCAGACTATTTTTGGCCATTGTAGTGCAAAGAATGTTCAAAGTGTTCCAGATGGATGTCAAATCTGCATTCTTAAATGGAGTTCTGGAAGAGGAGGTGTATATTGAGCAGCCAGATAGTTTTCTCATTCATGAGGATGAGAACAAAGTTTGCAGGCTGAAGAAGGTGTTGTATGGGCTGAAACAAGCACCAAGGGCATGGTACTCAAGGCTTGATCAGTACTTGAAGAAGCTTGGTTTCCAGCGTGGAGGAGTTGATTACAACCTCTGTTTCAGCAATGACAGTAATCAAAGGATGATGGTGCTAGTATATGTCGATGACATAATTTTTGGCGGATCAGATAAAGCTTAGTGTAGACAGTTTTCCGAATTCATGAAAAATGAGTTTGAAATGTCAATGATTGGAGAGCTAACGTTTTTCCTTGGTCTACAGGTGACACAAGGAAGGAATGGAACATTCATTTCTCAATCTAAATATGCCAAGGAGGTTTTGAGAAGGTTTGGAATGGAGAAGTCCAAGGAGAAGAAGACTCCAGTTGCTACCCGGATGAAATTATCAAAAGATGAGGATGGTAAGGCAGTTAATATCACAGAATACAGGAAAATTATTGGAAGTCTGTTGTACTTAACTGCAACAAGGCCTGATATTGTTTTCGCCACATTCCAAGAAGCGAGATATCAGAGTAATCCCAAGGAAAGCCACATTCTTGTAGTGAAAAGAATACTTCGGTATATCTAGGGCACAGTGGATTTCGGCTTGACATATACTGATAAATCTCAGACCGAGTTATTGGGATATATTGATGCAGACTGGGCCGGTTCAGCAGATGATAGAAAATCAACGTTAGGTGGTGCATTATATCTTGGTGGATTGTGTATTTCTTGGCTAAGAAAGAAGCAAGATTGCATTTCATTGAGCACCGCAGAAGCTGAGTATATTGCGGCCACTCAAGCATGCACACAGTTATTGTGGATGAAGCAGCAGCTTGAAGATATGGGAGTTGAAGTGAATTGTCCGATCAGAATCATGTGCGACAACTCATGTTCTATAAATCGTAGCAAAAATCCCGTCCATCATTCAAGGAAAAATAACATTGAGATTAAGTATCATTTTATCAAGGAGAAGGTTGAGCAGGGAAACGTGAAGTTGTATTATGTGCCTATAGAGCTACAGGTTGCAGAAATTCTGACAAAGGCCTTACCCAAGGAAGCTTTTGAGAGGCATCGACTGGCTTTGGGAGTTCAGTCGATTCCCCGCACTTGAAATAGTGTGGGACCCTAACCCCCCCCCCCCCTCTCCGAGGTATGGTGTGTTTGTCCTTAATGTGCTGATATGTGTTCTCTACTATGTTACAGACTAGAAAGGAGTGACCTTTGGGTTCGTTGACAAAGGGGGAGAAAATAGTGATTGTGCAAGGGGGAGAAGTGATTGTGCAAGGGAGAGATAGTGTGGAGATTTGATAAATCATGAATGATATGGGGAGAAGCTGACAGGTGGAGCAGCCAGATAGGGGGAGTGCAATGAGATACGGGGAGATTTTTATATCTGACGATGCTAGAAGTGATCGATCAAAGCATAGATATCACGACAGCTGAGGATCGTGATAAAAGCAGAATAATGGTTTTGGAATGGTGAGAGAAGGTGTCCAGCTATCACCAATTGGAATCAGTGTGGTTCAACAATTGGTATCAATTTAAGAATTGGTATCATGTTGGAATCGACAATTAGTGTTTGACATGAAGTGATTCATTAATGAACTTTTCATACTACTCTTGTTTCTCACGTCGAGCATTGCTCATGTGGGCTTAGAGTACGTGTTAAGTGAATCCTTGAACGCTATCATAATCGCAAGAGGAGAATAGTGGTAGCGGCTGGAAGAAGACTCAGTGAGGTATCAAAGTGCAGAAAATCTTTCTGAGTAGAGTTGTCAACAAACCCAAAGGGGGAGATTGTTGGGAAAAAATCCCTCAAGGTAACTTTGCAGTATTTTTGGGTTGATTGTGTTTGTTGACAAAGCAGGTTTTCATGGATATTTGTCGAGTTCCCAAGAAGTTGTTGACAATCCTTGTTGACAAAGAACGATGACAAAGGAAAGGACGATCTGGAGGTGATATAAAAGAGCAGTACAAGGTGGCGTTGTTTCCCGGTGTTTGCCAAATTTTTGGGGTCCAAAATTTGGAATTTGGTGAGCATCACGAAAATAGGATTTCCATGAAGATCATAATTTAATATGGAAAAGGCATGAATTTCGCAAAGATAGGATGCATGGTTTGGAAATCACGAAGACCATAAGAATGGAGGCGGTGATGCTTCGTGATTACATCAAAGCTTCGCGAATGGAAGATTTGAAACGCATAGCGGCGGTGAAGGGCTTTGCGAGGGAGCTTCGCGGCGAAGGCGCGAAGGAATGTTGACGGTAATGCTTCGCGACTATGTCAAGCTCTGCGAACGGAAACTTGCCGTGGTGCTTTGTGATTTGGACAGAATTCTGGCTGAAACCTTGGAGCTTCGCAATTTGAGATGACGTGGTGTTGACTTCGCGCAGAAGGGATGAGGGTCGGTGGAATCGCCTATAAATTGAGGCCGACCCCCTCAAGAGAAGGAGAGATAACTTTCAGAGAAAATCCTTTGCTCTCGATTTGCGAAGGTGGTTCGCGGAGCCAGTGTTCTTCGCGAAAGAGGTGCTTTGCGGCGGCTATTGTAGCTCTGTGAAACCTGCGAGCTCTGCGTTGGCTTAGTAAGCTTCGCGAGGGCCGTTGCTTTGTGACGGCTTGAGCATCGCGAGAGTGCTTCGCGAGAGTGCTTCACGAGAGAGCTTCGCGAAAAGGAAGGAGCTTCGCGAAGGCTTGTTTGAGCTTCGCGAAATTGGGAGCCTCACGAAGTAGGGTGCTTTGCGAAGGTGTTTCCAAAAGGAATTGCCCAGTGTTCAGAGGCAAAGTGGTATTAATCAGTGGATGAAAGTTGGAATTCAACAGAGCATCTATCAACAGTTGTAGATGCATTATTTCATGAAAATGAAGAGACCTACAGGTCTATAAACTGTGAGTGAATCCCTTCTAGAGCAGTGAGCTTAGGAAGAGGAAGAAGGTGATTCTCTCCACCGGCAGCGAGCCAGAGAGAGATAAATAGGGAGTGACCCTTGGGAAAGCAGTGAGCTGACCCTAAACTTTGTAAAGGCAGTGATCCTGGGCATAGAAGTGATCTAGCCCGAACATGGTAATCCACAGGTAGTGAAGTTTAGTGGAATTGGTATGACCGGAAACTTGTCGGCTTATGCTCCTTGGACGTAGCCCAGTGAGGGTGAACCAAGTATAAATCTCTGTTTCTGCCTTCTAATTTGCCTGCATTGCATTTAAAGCATCATCATTAGATAAAGAAGAAAGTAAGTGATCATAACATACACACAAGTGCAAACAAAGTGACCCTTGTAACAAAGTGGTCAAGATCCAGTGGGGCAAGAAGAAGTGTGAAAAGAATATCCATACCCTGATTCACCCTCCCCCTCTCAGGGTATATAGGCCCCTATTCGTCCTAACAATTATATAAAAGTTACTTTCATGATGTTTAATTATGTTCATAGTATTCCGAGACACTAGAAATTATGATCCTTATCTTGTAATTTGATGTTTACTCATGATTAAATTCATGTAATGATATGTGTAAAATGATGGGGTCACTATAGTTGGTATCATAGGATGGAATAGTTATTTTTGGATATTAGTAACAAATCACTTTATAAAAAATCTTATGGATAAGACTAAGTATAAGAAAACATCCCTAAATTTTGGCTAGTATAGAGTAAGTGGTTTATCATGAAAATACATCTCTGTCTGTATACTATAAGTGGATGTGGTTATGGAATAGATGTACCTAAGAGTAACAACTCTGACAAGGTATTCTGGACCTAACTCTGGGTAACTTGGTACATGACAATGCTCCTTACTGCAAACCTGGTTTGAGTCTCCCAAAGGATATGCTTTTGTAAATTCATAAACTCATTACGAACCATTATTTGGGGAACAAAAAAAGATCCCATAAGAATATATTTTAATAAATAGATAAATTATAACCTATATTTAAACCTATGGAATCACAAGTTAGGATGTACATTTCCATTAGAAGTTTATCCTTTTATGTTCAATGTTTCTTTTTATGCTTATTAGCTAAGTATTCTACCCCCCTCATTAAAATTTATTTTCTTGGTTAATGGAATGAAGTTGATTCTAACAATAAATGTGATAGGGAATGTGAAGATTTCCCTAATGATATGCCAAAAATGGTGGAAAATGGTTCCCAAAACATCATAACGGTACTTGTTCTACTGGCTCAAGTTATAAATAATAACTTGAATCACGTGGAACACCCTCCTCCTCCATGGAATGATAAAGTTGTTTTAGAATACTTCATACAACAATGGCCTCCCATGTTTAGTGGATCTTCTGATCCCCTACTCACAGAACAGTGGATTAACTCCATTGAAAAGATATTCGTTGTCCTATAGTTCTGAGAAGAAGAGAATGTCACGTTGGAGGTCTATGGTTTTGATAGGGAAGCTGATTAGTGGTGGAAACTAATCAATAAAATGAAGTCCTAGGAGTAAATTGATTCCATGGATTATGAGGAATTAAAGAAAATGTTTTTAAATAAATATTTTACCTGAAACCACAATCTCAAGATGGAAAGAGAGTTCCTTAGACTTAAGCAGAAGCAAGATGAGTCAATCAAGTCATATGAAGAAAACGATATAATGCTTTCAAGATACACTTATGTCTTTGTCATGAACACCTAATGCATGGTGAATTACATCTTTATTAGACTAAAGTTGATCCTATGAAAATTATTGGTGATTCATGATTTCAATAGTTACGAGGAGATTGTCTGTTATTCCCTCAACGATGAAATAGAGATAAGAGACTCTCAATGGTCTCATGAACCCAGTTACAAAAATGGTAAATTGAGTCTAATATGGGTGGTTCATAAAATAAATCCCATTATAGAAAGAATACCGAACATCTAATGTGTAAAAATTTTGGGATGAAGAATCATAGGAACTATCTTAAGGGAAGCAGCAATTTCTTCAAATGTGGAAGAATGGGACATCTGGATAAACATATTTAGAGGGATATAAATAATTTCACTAATGTGAAATAAGAAAGTAAATCTCGGATCAACACTCATCCTATAGTGTAGTTTTATAACTATATGTAACATGGGAATTAAGAGAACAATTTCCATAAGATAACGGTTGTCAGAGGAAATCAAAAACAACCTCCAAAGAAACAAAAAGAGATTATTCTATCACTACTACTGAGGTGGAGCTGGAAAAAAATGTGGTGATAGGTGCTCTAGTTATTAATTCAAGAATAAGGAACATACTATTTGATTCTATTTCTACACATTCTTTCGTATATTACAAGTTTAGTAGAACCATTCAAACACCACCTCAAGAATTTTTAGGTTGAGTTATCTGTGAAAACAGCGAATGGGGAAATTATTGCATCCAATATTTATAACTCCTCCCCAATAAATCATTGGGGAATAAACCTCCATAAAAATCTTTTTAATACTTCCTCTATTGTTGTACAATTCTATTTCAGTCACAGATTTGAAATCTTTACAAAAATCCAACATTAACTATCAGGAAAGGAAGATCACTCTTCATATCCAATAGTATCCTCCAATCCTAAACAAGTGTAAGGAGGAAGATGAATCTCCTTCAGAATCATCATCTCAAGTGTGCATAATTTTTCCTTCTGAGAAAGATATCATGCTCAAATTATTGATAAAAATGAGATGATACTTCTTAAAGATATTCCCATTGTGAGGGATTACAATGATGTATTATTTGAATAATTTTCTGGTCTCCCTATTAATAAAGAGGTTGAGTTCTCAATTAAAATTATTCTTGGATCCTTACTTACATCAAAGACACTATATAGAATGGCCATTGTAGAGCTGGAAGAGCTGAAGAAATAGTTAGAGTAGAATCTAGAGAAATTTTTTATACACTCGAGTGCTTCACCATGGGGTGCTCCAGTCCTCTTCATCAAGAAGAACGGTGGATCAATGTGCCTCTGCATCAATTAATTCGAACTTAATAAAATCACGATAAACAACATGTATCCCCATCCATGGATATATGAATTGTTCAATCAGCTTTACGGGGCTAGTTATTTCTCTAAGGTGTAACTTTAGTTAGGATATCAGCAATTAATGTTGAGGAAGGTAGATATTCCCAAAACTGCCTTTCAAATGAGTTATGGAAACTATGAGATCATAATGATGCCATTAGAACTCAATAATCCTCCATAAATATTCATGTATTTGATGAATTCAGACTTTATAGATTACATAAATTGATTTGTGGTAGACTTTATCAATGATATTTTGATATAATCTAATAGCATGGAGGAACATGAAGAGAATTTGAATATTGTGCTGATGAATTTGTGAAGGGAGATAATTTTTATGACACCTTGGGGATGGACCTTGTTGATATTCTTATGAATGTTTTAATTAAATTTTGTAACCACGTTTACAGGTTATGATTCATGTTATTTCTTTTATGTTATACCTCATTTTCATATGATCATTCCTAGTTATATGCCTCTTACTCCCATTCTATGTATTTTTTCCTTGTGGGGATCTATGATCACCCAGTTCTTTTATGTATGTCCCCAAGTTATGAGATGAAGTCATTGTATATAGGATGAACCTATAATGAAGCATTTCATGTGTAATTGAATAATATTTTTAAGTATTCATGTAATATGTACCCAGTTTCCAAGACACTAAACTTTAAAGATCCTCTATTTGACATACATAAAACCCCCAGTCCCTTTTTCTGGGTTATAAATGACATAATGATCATGTTTTTAAGAACTTCTTAAAATTTAATGATTTTGATATGAATACCCATTGAAATGATATAGGTTTGGGTATTCACATAAATAAAATAAGATAATTTCTTGAGAAAAAGAGAAATATTTTGAGATGAAAATTCTACAGCATAACGGCTATGCAACATGATATTAGAAAACATTAAAAAGAAAGGGGATAAGGGTAACCCATTCATAAATGAATCATAATATAGTATAGGGATAGAATAAAATGGAAATAATAACATGGTATGGAAAAATTAAAGGCATACCACATAAAAGAGAACTTGAATGGAAAAAAGAGACGTTGAGAATTCCCTTACCACGTAAGAAACACTTGAATACATATCATTAAATAATTACATTATACAAAACACTAAATATATTGATAATATATTAATTCATGATATAATTATTTAAATTGTTTTATATACACCTTATAGGAAAATAAAGGTGCATAACATCAAGATATGCCCCAAAGAAAGAAGATTGAGATGAAGTCCCTTACCTCGAGTCTCACTTGTCTCATTCGTTCTTTAACTTCCTGAATAATAAACTTAAGTTAATTTATACTTATTTGAGAACATTATTCATTATTTTTATTCCTTTTATATCACTTATTACAATGTTATAACAATTAATTAGTGATTTAAGTTCATATCTGACATTTAGTCGATATTCGGTACTTGAGTCAAAAATGAACTTATTATGATTACAAATTGTCCAAATGGTCATAAGTCCATCATCTCTAGAATGATATTCATGATTTAAATAGCTTATAAATATCATATATTTATTTATTTATAATAATACACAATATTTGGAGATAATAAATGAAATGCACCGTTCATCGAGACGGTAGGTCGTACGTACACATGAATGCTACTTTCATTTCATTGTCATATTAAAAAATTAAAAATAATTGATACATATCTATATTATAATTACATTATAATATATTTTTTATATATGTTACATAGGTTCATTAAATCTTTCTTTTATACATTCCATGTATAGCATGAATGAGTTATATCACTTTGAGGGGGCGGTAGTCCACACTTCCTCAAATGAATTTATCGTATTTATACAACATGAAAAGCATAAAGGTATGTTCTAAATGAAAATTACAGAAGAATAGAGATAATATAAATATCACATATATCATACATAAATGCAGTGCCATCATAATGACCATCATGGTCTTGCCCATGGTATTTTATCATGGTATTCGAAACTTTGGACACCTCATATTATATTTTAATCTTTAAAAGTCCATCAGCATTGTTACATCATGATTACATAATTATTACATCTCAATGATGTCATTAAACTTACTGAAAACTCAAAACTATATTTTTACTATTCATCGAAAAATCAATCATTTCAGAAAAATCCCTAAAATTTACCCTATCCATTTTTCGACGAGTAGATTTCAAAAGTGAACTCTATTTTATAAAAAATAATTTCATTTTCAATTAGATTAAATTAATAAAATACTAATACTTAACTGATAATTTCTAAAAAATTATTTACTTATACTATTATATAATTATATCACATTACCACTTAAGATGACTAAAAGATATTTATACTTCCTTAGGTGATGTTACTATTCCATTGGTTAAATTACCATTCATAAGGGTAAAATTAATATTCCAAAGGGTAAAGTTACTATTCACCAAAAAATCATTTTGATCTTATTGAACCACATTTTTCACCCTGATTACAACCATGTATGTTTGATTTTCAAAAATCATTTCATAGAAAAATTTATTTAATAATAATTTTTTTTACTATTCATCAAAAACTATTCATCAAATACTATTCATCAAAAAACATTGTTCATCAAATACTGAAAAAAATGAAACTTCATAGAAAACATCTAAAATTTCAGCCTAGGTTAATTTTGAAATTTTAAATTCAAAAATGATGTTTATTTTTCCATAATAATTCTCTATGTATGCGAAATATTTGTAAAGTATGATTTTTTACTTCTAAAATCAATTGATCGAAATTTTCTTAATTAAACATATATTTTATTAAGAAAAACAATTCTTAAAATAGAAACAATGAAATAATAATTTTATTTATACCAAGGGATTACACAAAGTAACTAAGGCCTCATTACATAACCCCGTATAACACCTGTATAGCACCTAAGAGTATGGTGTGAAATGGTAATGGACTCTTGGGGCATCTCAGATACATCACCCGAGTGGTAATATACACTAACTTTAACTTCTCTCCTAGGTGATTTTGTTTGATCTTAACATGTTAAAGCTCGACTTCGGCTTGGTCCAAATAAAATCCCAGTTACGCTACCTCCTTACCAAGCTCTAACAAATGTGCTTCGTATGGAACAAGTCTATTAGATGAGGGCATCGAATCTTATTTCTGTAATAATAACCATTATCATTTTTATTTATAATCACTAATCTTAATGTTAAGAATATAGTTTGGAACGGTCATATTGACCAACGATCATATAACAGTCAAAACCCAATGGTCTCATTTCAATTATACTCACATTATTAATAAAGTTATATAGTTTTGTTGAGTACAAAATAATATATCATTCATTTTCAAGGAACAATTATTATTCAAAAAGTTTGGGTCATTATATTCTCCCCCCCCCCCAAACAAATTTCATCCCTGAAATTTCAACTCTTACCCTTAAAAGAGAAAAGGTGTGGGTACTTATGTCTCACAATCTCCTCCAGTTCCCACATGGCTTCTTCATATTTGTGGTTCCTCCACAACACTTTTACAAGGTGGGTAGTCTTGTTGTGTAGAAATTTGTCTCTACGATCCAGGATCTACACTGACTGCTCCTCGTAAGAGAGGTTATGTTCTAGTTGCACCACCTTAGGATTTAGTACATGTGAAGGGTTAGGTATGTACTTCCTCAAGAGGGATATGTAGAATACATCATGAAATTCATCTAGATTTGGAGGAAGTGAAATTTGATAGGACATTTCTCCTATACGATCAAGAATTTCATAGGGGGCTATGTACCTGGGGATGAGCTTCCATTTCTTTCAAAACCTCATAAATCTTTTCCATGGATAAATTTGAAGGAAGACTTTATCACCAAAATCAAACTCCATGTCCCTTAGACAGTTGTCATCATAGCTCTTCTACCAACTCTCAGTACCCTTAATGTGTTGTTGGATTTCATGAACCTTTTCTGTCATCTCTTGCACAAGATCACGCCCAAGAAGCTTTCTTTCACCAGCTTCATCCCAATGAGTAGGATTTCAACATCGCTTTCCATATATAGCTTCATAGGGTTCCAGTTGAATGCTCAAGTGGAATCTATAATTGTAAGAGAACTCAACTAATGGGATATGTTGATCCCATCCACCTTTAAATTCCATTGATCATGTTCTCAATGTTTCCTTGAGTGTCCGAATAGTCATTTTAGATTGGCCATCAGTTTGGGGATGATAGGAAATACTGAAATTAAATTCAGTACCCAGAGCATATTGAAGACTTCTCCAAAATTTTGATGTGAACCTTGGCTCACTATCAGATATTATGGAGAGTTGTACCCCATGCAACCTTACTACATCCCTCAGGTAAATCTTGGAAAGTTCATCAAGAGATAAATCTTCCCGAATAAAGATACAATGGTCAGTCTTAGTGAGATGGTCCACTATAAACCATATCACATTGTTTTCTTTGGATGTTCTAGAGAAACCAGTGACATAGTCCATAGTGATATTTTCCCACTTCTATGCTAGTATGGGTAGTGGTTATAATGCCTTTTTAGGAAGTTGTTTCTCTGCCTTTACTTGCTGACACACCAGGAACCTTGCAGTGTAGTCGACAATCTATCTTTTCATGTTATCCCACCAATATTGATCACAAAGGTCCCTATACATTTTCATGATTCTAGGATGTATAGAGAATGTAGAGATATGAGCTTCATCCATTAGATCCTTCTTTATTTCAAGAATAGATGGAACACATAGTTTGTATGAAATTTTAGTACACCTTCTTGATCAATATTGAACTCAGGATACTTCCCATTATTCACATCCTCAAACTTCATCTGTGAAAAAAGATCTTTTTTTATCTTTCTTTATATTCTCTAGTAATGATGGTTGAGAAATAATTTTGGATAGGGTTAATGATTTCCCTTCCCCTACAATTTCCATGTCCAGTTTTACTAGGTCATTGATCAAAGGATCTCTTTGAATCCTCATAATTTCCATCACAATAAGGTCTTTTCTACTCAATGCATCAGTGACTTTGTTTGATCTTCCGGGATGATAATTAATTGAACAATCATAGTCTTTAATAAGTTTAAACCATATCATCTATCGCATGTTCAATTCATTTTTTGTGAAAATATACATCAAACTTTGATGGTATGTGTATATATCATACTTCCCCCCATAAAGATAGTGCTTCCATATCTTCAGAGCAAAAAAAACTACTGCCATCTCCAGATCATGTGTAATATAGTTCATCTCATTAGTCTTCAACTGCCAAGATGCATAATCAATCACCTTTTTATTTTTCATGATAACACACCCAAGACCATTCAGAGATGCATCACTAAAAATAAAAAATCCTTCTCCACTTTATGGTTGAGTTAACATGGGTACAGTAACCAATCACTTCTTCAACTATTGGAAAATTTCCTCACACTCCTTTGTCCAGATGAACTTGACCCATTTTCAAGTTAACATGGTTAATGGATTGGAAATTCATGAAAAAAATTTCACAACCCTCCTATAATATCCTACTAATCCAAGAAAACTATGAATCTTAGTTACTGTTGTAGGATGAGGACATTCCTCTTCAACCTTTGCCTTTATAGGATCAATTGAGATTTCTTCACTTGTTACAATGTTCCCCAAGAATGAAACTTGATGTAACCAAAACCCAAACTTGCTAAAATTTCCAAATAACCTCTACTTCCTTAGAGTCTATAATATAACTCTTCTAATATCTTCATATTTCTCCCTAATTTTTGAATAAATCAGAATATCATCATTAAAAACTACCACAAATTTTTCAAGGTAGTACTTAAATACTCTATTAATAAAATTCATAAAAATAGTAGGTGTATTAGCCAATTTTAATGGCATAAAAACAAACTCATAATATCCATATCTTGATCAAAAGTTATTTTTTGGAATATCTCCTTTCTCCACCCTCATTTAATAATAACCAGATCGAAGATAAATCTTAGAGAAAAATCGAGCCCCATAAAGTTGGTCAAATAAATCATCAATCCTTAGAAGGGGGTGTTTGTTCTTCACTGTGATCCCATTTAGTTCTCTATAATCAATGCATAGCCGTATTGATCTATCCTTGTTCTTCACAAAGAGAACAGGCTCTCCCCAATGATACACACTTGGTCAGATAAAACCCTTCCCCAAAAGATCTTGGAGTCGTTTATTTAATTCCTCTAGCTCCATATTTTCCATTCTATATAGGGTTTTTGATATCAGATGAGATCTAGGTATGATTTCAATGTATAACTCTACCTCTATTTCTGGGGGAGTTCCAGGTAACTCCTCGAGAAATACATCTATGTATTCATGAATTATGGGGACATTTTCTATCCTTATACTCTCATTTACTTATTTTTCTTCACCGATCAACTCTATAAAGAAGGCTATAGGAGGTTATTCTAGATAAATATTAGGTTGATATATCACTCCTTAGAAGATAATTGTAGGTTTTCCATTCAATACTACTAATATTTCCTTTCTTCTGCAATTTCTCTTAGCATTATACTTTGAGAGTCAGTCCAACCCTAGTATAATATCGAATTCGAACATGGTAATGATTACTAGATTTGTGATAAGATTGTACTCACTAAAGTAAATACTATAGTTTCTAAACATTTTCGATGCTTGGATAATCCCTCATGGAGTCTTTACTGATAACTCTACTTTTAGAAATTTTGGGATTGATTCTATATTCTTTTCAAACATGGAGGATATAAAGAAATGTGTAAAATCAAAATCAAACAAAGTACTTGCTAGATTTGAGAGAACAACAATATTACCTCCCACTGCATCATTTGGATCTTTAAATTCATCTGTCTTGATATAAAATGCACAAACTTGATCCATTGGCCTATGTTGAG
The DNA here is from genome assembly GCA_963277665.1 of Viscum album. Lineage (NCBI taxonomy): Eukaryota > Viridiplantae > Streptophyta > Magnoliopsida > Santalales > Viscaceae > Viscum > Viscum album. Next base: position 1,095,779,242 of record OY728145.1, on the reverse strand, counting down.
GCTGATGGTGATTCCCCTCCACTGCCCTCATATTGGGACAGTGATTGGAAAAGTACCCAAGCTATCCACACTTGAAGCATTGGATGTCAGGTGGGGTATGCACCATCTTCCCTTTGTCCTTAGTGTTGGGAAGTTGAGACTTCACCTAACTATGAAAATTCTGAGCAATATGGCCTTCTCTTCCACACATATAACATTTCCCACTCCAAAGTAGGAAATTCCCCGAATGCTTCTTGCCACATTTGTTGCATGTGGAATGTTTCACTTGATTTCACCTCTTCTTTGGTCAAAGATACTCCCAAATCATGGCTCTATTGGTATATGCTTTTAATTTGACTTTTGGGACCACTGTGTCTCAATGAACTCAAGATCAGCTTTCATAGAACTTTTTACGATTTCCTCATAGCTCTCATAGTCTTGGTTGGATAGATTCTTCCATAGATGAGGTCTTAGTCCACTGAATAATATATCAACCTTCCCATTATGATCCATGAAAAAGCTATAGGTGTAATGTGAAAGCCTTGTGAATTTCATCTTGTAGCATCCCACATATTCATTCCCCTTCTACATCAGCTTGAGAAATTTATCCTCCATTTTTGTTCTCATCGAACAAGGGAAATACTTATTGAATAAGAAACCCCTGAACTCTTCCCACTCTATAGATTCATTCTCACCACTTCTACTCATGTTTTTAAGCAGTTCCCACCAGTGATTAGCTTCTCCCTCTAAGCAGTAAATAGCCAAGGTGGATTTATCTAGTTTAGAACTATGAAGTATATAAAAGATCTTGTCTATAGATCTTATCCACTATTACACAATCAATGAGTCAGTAGATCCACTGAATGTTGGTGGTCGTTGATGTATAAAGGACTCAACGGAATGTTGTTCCCTTCTTGGTGAAATCGTTTTCTCAGCTTGATTCAAGTTATTTCTCATAACTTGAGTCATTTGATTCATCATTCTCATGAAATTTTTCATTCCGACTTCCATCAGAGGGTTGTTAGTGCATGGTCTATTGCGGTCACCTTTTGCACAGTTCCTACTATTTCCATCCATTTTATAAAAGAAGAAAAACTTCGTGAGAAACTTTTTTCATTTAAGAATATTATAACTCTGAAATATTTTTACATCTTAAAACATTACTCTTAAACACATTATTCAATATCAAAAACTACATTTCCTATAAATCATTCATAATGATTCATAAAAATCTTGTGATTAACCAAACATATCCCTCAAGAGTGTCAAACAAGAAGTAGAAAAAGTCATGTTGTCTTGCACGCCAACGATCGCATACCTGAGTGGTAAGGGCTCCTTCTTGGCATCCAAGAGACCCAGGTTCAAAACCGGGTGGAGGAAAATTTTTGAGTACTGTAGCAGTTATTGTTCGGTACTGTAGCAGCTGAAACTATTCACCCGATTTGGGCCCTTGGGCCACCAGTTTGGGCCTATGGGTCTCCAGGGCCTCCGAGTCATCAAAGGCCTTCAGGCCACAGGGCCTTCGAGCCACAAAAGACAATGAAGTAGCCCAATTCACATAGAACATGCCCCAGATGAGGATCAGAGCAACAAGAGTAGCAGCCACCAGATGTCGAGCTAATCGGATTGGAAGAATGAGAGGGTATGACAGCCGCCATTGGGACAAGGCACCGTGCAGCTTTGTATGGGGAAATGCTAGCCGATCAGCAATGCAAGGTGAGGAGATATGTGATCAATGACGCAGAATTGGGGGAGGGTTAGTTCAAGTGGGTTGGGCCTACAGGTCATGTATTGGGCATGGTTTGCCTCTGGGCCTTTGGGGAAAGTATTTCAAGTCAGTCGGGTCTTGTGCCCTGGGCATGCGGGTCATGTACGGGTTCCCCTTCAACTCTTAAAAAATGGTATTATCCATAATAAAATTAAAAATAAGGCCTTCGGGACATTCGGGCTGTTGTCATGCACCAGTTCCCATTTGAGTCCAGATCAAAGCGTTGTTTTTAGGTTTTACCCCTAGATATATCTGTGTCAGAGCCACATCCACTTGCTCGTATCCATACAGTGATTTGTTTGTTTAAAAACCACTAACTTAATATTTCCCCAAAATACGAGGGATTTTTCCTATATTTAAACCCTTATATAGTGTTATTCCTAATGTTTTTCATATCCTAATTTCCACAAATAACTAAACTATATTTTGATACCAACTATGGCATCTCGTCTTTTTATTACATAACTTTTCATTTAATTTTACAAGTAGAGGATCTTTAAAGTTTAGTGTCTTAGAAATAAGGTACATCATACATGAAAATATAATTAATTCTTATAATACAATTTTAAGTCTTCATAATAGGTTCATCCTAAGTAAAATTACTACATATCATATCTTGAGGACATACATCAAAGGAAAGGGTGAGCAGAAGGCCTAGTAAGGGTAAACAAGGGAAATAATTTACTTTTGGTTTCAATAAAAACTTGATGAAATACATAAAGACATGAGCAATGGAAAAATAGGCACATAATAATAAAAATAACATTAATAATAACTTTAAAATTTGGATATGACATTTAATTTATACATTCATAATCATATCACCAAGGTTCATCCCCAAGGTGTCATAAAAATTACCAAGGTTATTCACTAAGGTGTCGTAAAACTTTTCATCTCTAGAGATTAATTTATTTACCCAATGCATTGGAGCGATATCATAGAACACCCTTAATATGTATTTATTTTAATGTGATCCACATATATCATAATAAAACATTTCATAAATAACCCATATAGAATAAAATAAATGGGTTTCATATCAAAATCATTCCATTTTAAAACGTGCTTAAAACATGATCATTATGTCATTTATAAACCACATAAAGGGAATGAGAATTTTATGTATGTCAATTCAAGAATCATATAAATCGTTTTTATTTCATGATTATTACCCATGGAAATGTATTTTTGGGTATTCATATAAATAAAATAAAGGAATTTATTGATAAAATTGAGAGATTTTGAGACGAAAATTCTGCAGCATAACAACTATGAAACATGGTTTAAGAAAAACATTAAAAAGAGAGGGGAAAGGGTATCCAATACATAAATGACTCATAATAAAGTATAGGGATAAAATAAAATGGAAATAATAACATGGTATTGAAATTTTAAAGACATACCACATAAAAGGGGACTTGAAAGGAAAAGGGAAGTAGGGAATTCCCTAACCACATAAGAAACACTTGAATACATATCATTAAGGAATTACATTATACAAAACTTTAAATATCATGATAATATAATAATTCATGATATAAATATTCAAAGGGTTGTATATACACTTGAGAGTAAAATAAAGTTTCATAACATCAAGATAAACCCCAAAGAAAGGAGACTGAGTCGAAGTCCCTTACCTTGAGTCTGACTTGTCTCGTTCATTCTTTATCTTCCTGAATAATAAGATTAAGTTAATTTATACTAGTTTGAGAAACTTTTTCATGTTTTTTATTCCTCTTATATCACTTATTACCATCTTATTACAATTACTTAATGATTTAAGTTCGTTTTTGATGTTTAGTCTATATTCGGTACATGAGTCCAAAAATGAACTTATTATGATTAAAAATTATCCATATGGTCATAGTTACATCATATAAAAAATTATATTCATGATTTAAATAGAATATTAATATCATATATATATTTATTTAGAATAATCCATAATATTTGGAGAAGAGAAATGAAATCAACCATTCATGGAGACGGTAGGCCGTACGTACGCATGAACGCTACTTTCATTTATTTATCATATTAAAATAATGAAAACTAATTGATACATATGTATATAATAATTTCAGTATAATATATATGTTATTTATGTTACATTGGTTCATTAAATCTATCCTTTATACATTCAATGTATAGCATGAACGAGTCAAATCACTTTGAGGGGGCGGTAGTCCCCAATTCCTCAAATGAAATTATCATATTTATATAACAGGAAAATCATAGATATAATATAAATATCATATATATCATACATAAATATATTTCCATCATAATTTCCACCATGATAGGTGGTAGGAGAAAATTGAACAATCATTGTTTCGTAAGGCAGCAGTTCGCCGTACACAAAAACAATATGTTCTAAATCCATTAGCTGGAGGTGTGTGTGTAAGTTTAGTTTGATTCTTAGTATAAAAACAACCTAGTATATTTATAAAACTGTTTTGTTATAAAATAATGGAATAAATAGATTTTATGGTATTGGATAAGGAAAATATGGGAAAGGAACTTTAGAGAAGGTGTTACCTCTTAATCAGGTAACTTCTTTTGGTTTATACCAAAAGGCTTCCTTGGGAGTCATTCTACCCTAAAAGAGGCTTCTAGGATGGGAAGAGGTATTCTAGGAAGAGACTTTGGCAGGGATTTTTTGAACCAATGGGTTATTGAAGTGCGAATAAAAGATAAGGATAAGTTCCCTTTTATAGGAGAGATGAGGGGACCTTTAAAAAAGTCTTGAAATATTATATTATTATAAATTGATTTTAAAATTCTAATAGTTAAAAAGTGATATATATTGAGGATAATATGAGTATGGGTATAAATCCTCTCAACCAATAGAATTTAGACAATTTTAGTTCATAAAATAACCTTATCTTTTTTTCTTTAACTCTTAGTTAAAAACATTAACTCTTACCATGTCTTCTTGTATTTTCATAATACATGGTTACTATAGTTACTATAAAATGTCAAGAGAACCACAAGTGGATCATTAATGAAATTTGTAACATTATATAATTCATTTGGTTAACCTTATATTTTTAAGACTATTATAACATTTAATAAAATAGTATTTGTTTTAAAAACTCATTTATGTCAATTTTAACACTATTTAGTAATTGATTTTTTAAAGTCATACCAACTTGATTCCTTTAAAAAAAGGAATTAAATCAAATATAAAATGTCATAAACATCCATAAAATTCATGTATAGCATCAAAATGTTCAAATTACATTTATTTTAATATTTATAATATCATTTATTTGAATATTTCATTAATAAGGCAATCACTACATCATCATTGTGTCATAAATAAATTTATTTATTTAATATCTAAAAATTAAAAATAAAATACCATGATGTAGGAAGTATTTTTATATTTATAATGACTATTTATAGTCGAAGATATCACTTATATAACTCTAATTAATTTTTTTTGTAATAAGATACATGTTTAAGTTATATTTTCCTTAACATTAAATAAAAAATTATAAAAGGTCATTATCACACCAAAGTGGCTTCATGGGGTCCTAAAATTGACCTAAGGATACTCATGGTCATCCATATCTCATAAAATAGTATTGTGACATATGTTAGGGTAGTTTTATATTATTATAATATTTTTTTACCCGTATTTACCTGATTTAGCCTATAACCATGGTAAATAAAAAAAATTACTGAAGATACTATTCATAATCTCCAAAAATAAAATATACTTATTTAAACATTTTTTACCTTATGATTCCAAATATGGAATCCATTTTTCCAAATTCAAAACACAGAATTATAATAAATTAATTTAAAATTAATTCTCATTACCAAAATGAGAAAGAGGGTTTTTAGAAGTTAAAACATAGCAAAAGATTGAAATATTTTTTTCATCTGAATTCTATAAAATTAATATCGATGACCTACATTGTAATAAATGATTAAAATATATTCTATTTATACTTTAAAAACATTAAATAATATGATTTAACTATATAAATTATCTCAATAGAAAAATCTATTTTCAATTAAAATTTAGCCTATTTTTACTATTCATCAAAAACATGATAGTTATCAGAAAAATATCAAAAATTCATCCAAAGTAAATTTTGATGTCTTACTTGTAAAGAAGAAGTTTATTTTTTCATCTTTAACCCTTACTTAAAAAAATTAACTATTACCATTTCTTTTTTTTTCATAATATATGGTTACTTGTGACTGAATGGCCCGAAGGCCTTAATTTTTATTTATTTTGGATAAAACCCCTTTTAAAGAGAAAAGGGGAAACCTTACCTGACTTCAAAGACATAGAGACATAAACATAACGTGATCCAAAAACAATAATACTAAAAATTCCCCTCCCTAGCATCAACATCGTTATGGAAAGCCTCCACCAAAGCATGACTACTCAAAGAGATGTCCCATGCAAAAAAATCATGGGCCTAGAACAGACGACTAGGTCATACCCTCTCAATATTCGGAATCCGAGTAACCATGTATAGTGAAAGCTACCTGCTCTGAATCCACATCTAAATCATGTCCTAGTATAAATTCTGGACCAAGTCGTCATCCAAAATACAAACCATCAAATGAAAAAAAGAAAAATCCCAAATCCAGTCATTTCCAATGGTTTCAGCAGAATTCTATTCGAGTCTGATAACATTCCATTTTCCCACCACTATCCAAAAGACTCCACCCCTTAAATAAAAAACCCTTGACAACCGTCACGCAACATAAAAAAGCGGGATCCTCAGAGAAGATTCATCCAAAGAAAAAACGCATAAATCAACTAGAGTAGAAACAAGAAAATCCAAACTTGAAAAAGAATAAAAAAGTCGATAAAGAGAACCCATCACCATGTTGGGCCCCCATAGATCAACCAATCATATCTCATTTCCACCAACAGTATGGCTAGAGGAGACCACCACGAACCTTCGAAGCATTCATTCCATCGCATATCATGACCACAACCCTCAAGATCCGACAGAACAGGACGACGTCACGACTCTAGTAACCGCGATCCCACGAACGCTCCCGAGAGTGAGCCGACGAACAAAGTGACCTCATTGCAAACCAGTCTTACGCCTGAGGATCGTGAAACTTGTCATCTTTAGAGATTAATTTCTTTACTCAATTCATTGGAGAACTATCAGCCAGAACCCTTAATTTTTCTTTATTTTCATGTGATACACATAGACCATAATCAAACATTTCATAAATAACCCAAAAAGAATAAAAGAAATGGATTTCACATCAAAATCATGACGTTTTAAGAAGTGCTTAAAAACATAATCATTATGTCATTTATAACCCATGGAAAGGGAATGAGGGTTTTATGTATGTCAATTACAAAATCAAATATATAATTGTTATTTCTTTATGAATAACTCTAGAGATGAAATAGGTTTGGGTATTCACATAAATAAAATAAGAAAATTTCTTGAGAAAAAGATAGAGATCTTGAGATGAAAATTCTACAGCATAACGGCTACACAACTAGGTTTTAGAAAACATTAAAATAGAGGAGAAAAGGTCACCCATTTATAAAAGACACATAATATGGTAGAGGGATATAATAAAATGGAAATTATAACATGGTATGGAAACTTGAAATACATACCACATAAAATAGAACTTGAAAGGAAAAGAGAAGTGGAGAATTCCCTTACCTTGAAGAGTAACTTCTAAAACTCTATGATCAGGACCTTGGGGATTGAGGACACGTTGAGAAAACCTCTTATGAGGAAAAAATAACATAAATTCTTGGAGAATGATTTTGGAATGAATGGAAACGAAGGAATGTGTGGGTATTTAGAGAAAAAGTGAGGGAATATTTTATTAATTTCAAAAGACACATCATTAGTGGTATTTGAAAAACAATGGGCTTGCCCAAGGTATTTTCCAATGGTATTGGCCACTTGGGGAACCTCATATCATATTTTAATCCTTAAGAGTCAGCCATAATTATTACATCATTATTACATCATTATTACATAGTTATGATTTCATTAAACTTACCAAAAACTCAAAACTATATTTTTACTATTCACTAAAAAAATCAGCCATTTCAGAAAAATCTCCAAAAATTCACCCTACCCATTTTTCAATGTTTAGAATTCAAAAGTGAACAAAATTTTATAAAAATTATTTTTATTTTAAATTAAATTAAATAAATAAAATATTAATACTTAATCAATAATTTCTATAACATTTATTTACTTATATTATGATATAATTATATCACATTGCAACTTAAGATGACTAAAACATGTTTATACTTCCTTAGGTGATGTTACTATTCCATTGGTCAAATTACCATTCATAAGGGTAAAATTACTATTTCAAAGGGTAAAATTACTATTCACCCAAAAATTGTTCTAATCTTATTGATCCACATTTTTTACCCTAATTACAACCATGTATGTCCAATTTTCAAAAATCACTTCACAGCAAAAAGTTATTTAATAATAAAATATTTTTTTACTATTCATCAAAAAACATTATTCATCAAATACTATTCATCAAATACTAAAAAAATCAAACTTCTTAAAAAACTTCTAAAAATTCAGCCAAGGTTAATTTTGAAATTTGAAATTAAAAAATGATGTTTATTTTACCATAATAATTCTCTATATAAGAGAACTCTCTGAAAAGTATAATTTTTACATCTAAAATAAATTTATCAATTTTGTCTTAATTAAACATATATTTTATGTAGAAAATATATTCTTAAAACAAAAATGATGAAATAAGAATTTTATATATACCAAGGGATTACACAAAGTAACTAAAGCTTCGTTACATAACCCTTTACAACACCCGCATAAGACCTAAGAGTAAGGTGTGAAATGGTGATGGACTCTTGGGGCGGTTTGAATAACATCGCCCAAGTGGTAATCTTCACTAACTTGAACTTCTCCCATGGGAAATCTCGTTCAAGATTAACATGTTGAAGATCAGATTGGGCTTGGTCCAAAGAAAAACTCGGTAATGCTACCTCCTTCCCAATATTTGACAAATGAGTTTCGTATGGAACAAGTCTACTAGATGAGGCCATCAACTCTTCCTTATACAATAATAAGCATTACCATTTCTATTTATAATCACTAATCTCAACATTTAGAGTTTAGTTTCAAATGTTCATATTGACCAACGATCATATAACAGTTGAAACCCAAAGGTCTCATTAAAATTATACTCACTTTATTAATAAAGGGAAATAGTTTTTTTGAGTAAAAAATAATATAAAATACATTTTTAAGAAACAATTATTATTCAAAAATTTCGGGTAATTACATTCTCCCCCCCCCCCCACCCCTTAAAAAATCTCATCCCCAAAATTTCAACTCTTACCCTCAGAAGAGAAAAGGTGTGGGTATGTCACGACCCCCTCCCCACAAAGTGTACCCCTCCTGGGCCGGCAATGTGAAAAGGGAGATAATGACCCCTGAGTCCCACCTCCAGTAGGCCCCGGGTTAGCGACTAGCACCGAGGGTATAATAACATACAAATGGGAGGCATTACCCTCTAAGAGAACACATGCAGAAGAGAGAGATAGAATAGACTCCAACCAACTCCAACTCATAACTGAAAAATAAAAGAAACCCAAGTACATATATGAAATTTCATGCAAAAGTACTACAACTGAAAGGGAAAACTAAAAGTACCCAAAAGAAAGTAAAACGGCAGTGACCACAAGCCCGAACAGCTCCTCCTCCAACCGCAAGCTAGTAGTAACCAGCTTGATCTCCAACTCGCTCCAAGTGACCTGAAAAACAGTTTATACATACATAGGGTGAGTATAACAGTATACTCAGTAGGATCCTCCCCAAGCCTCTCGTGCAAAAGTAAAGAAAGCATGCTAAAGCCCAGTGAACAACAAGTGAAACTAACTCGTCACCTAAACAAGTATACTATGTTCCCAGCCTCACCATGGCTACTCTCACCAAGTAACGCATACAAGAATATGGAATATAGTAATGAATATCAAGGGTACCCCGCTACTACTTCCCCACTGGTTTGCCGCTTTGCCCCAACGACATACGTCCTGTGCATCTCTCTCCAAAGGCTTGCCCGCAAACACCTGGGCTAAGCTCCACAACCTGCACCTCGTGCACCACAAAGGCTTGCCCGCAGACACCTGGGCTAAGCACCACACCATCCTCACAACCAAGGTAACCAGGTAGTTTCTAGGAGACACCATAGCTCGTATAACGTGTATCATACGTCGAGTATTATACCTCAAGCCATCACAGCCCATACGCCGAGTAAGGATCCTCAAGCCATCACAGCCTATACACGTCACACCTATAGTATTCCATAGGATACTATATCCAGAATATATGTGTGTGAAATAACCACAAGCCATTACAGCCCTCTACACACATATATGGGTAAAACTAACCACTGTGCCTACCAGCACAAAGATCTACCAAGAGAAGAGAGCGGGGCCAAAGGGGGTAGTCATCCATTCAACCTCCCATCAGAATGTTGGGGAAAACACCCCCCCAGGGCTCAGAATCCCAGGGGTGTCAGTTGCCCTTACCGACAGGGTGGAGTAGCGTATAGAAACACAAAAAGTACAAAATATATATATATATCTCACATCCACACTATGGGCATTACCTAGTCTTAGATACAACTGCAGCTAACGTCTCTCAGACTCCAGGCTGCTACTTCAAAGACTAGGTATCCTATAAGCACACAACCAATTGAAGAGCTTTATTAGATTACTCCATTCTCATTTATCAGTTCCACTGTACATTAATTAATTATTTAAACATTAATTAATAATGAACAATTCCACATTAAACTGAATCGGCATCACTTTCAAAAACAACTGCTCCTTTTTAAGATTCACATCACCTTTAAATTCCAGCATCTCCATCCCCGTGGATTTTCACCATCTAATCAAACATTCATTACAGAATTACTTTTCCACATTCCCAGGCATTCTATAAAAACATCCTATGCTTCTAAACACAAAGGAGGCTCAACACGGTGAGTAGATATACTACCCGTCGAGTCTTTGCCGCCTATAGAAAGAGCATATACTCATTCTCCCTCGAGAGGATAAACACGGAAAGCACGTGCCATACCCCGCGCGTCTTCGCCTCCTTCAGAAGAATTGTAGCAAGACCAGCTGCCTTGAGCAGTGGGGAAAAGAAAAGCAGATTAACATTCAAGAAAACCGCAAGAAACTAGAAACCACATCCAACCCATTCCATCACCCCTGGTGTCCTCCCCGACACCCATATGCATAAACCGATGCATCTCGCCACACTAGGCGTCATCTGCTGCCACAACCACAAGTCTCCATGCCTCCACATATCAAAATAGCCATCCAGTCTCACATCAAATCACAAGCAGCAGGAAAACAAAGATCACAAAATGGGCTCTCGGCCCTTTAACAAGGCATTCAGCCTTCAGACAAAATGAGCACTCAGAGCTCCAAACCACAAGGCATTCAGCCTTACAAGCAAGCGGGTAACTCAGAACCCCTTTGAAATTCCCACATAATCTGTTTTCTAATCCATATGGAATTACCAGATTTGTTATTCGTAGGTTCCAATCAGGGATACCTAATCAGCAAGCTATCACAATTAAATAACCATACTTACTTCCCTAATTTGATTATCCTCAAATTAGAACAACTACAACAACGACAATAACCGGATTAATTTACATGCCTCTTTATCTTTTGCCAATTAATTAACAATTAATTCCAGCTTTACGTTCATTATCAATTTCTATCATGAACGAACAACAAATCAAAGAAAACATAGATATCACTATATCTAGGAAAACATGAGGCAAACCGTTATCACGGTATAAAGCAACAACATGCGATCAACCAATTCTTTTAATCCGGTTCAAGTATTTAATTAGGTCAATTTCATTGTGATCCAAAGGAATAAATCATGCTAATTCTACGATTGAACATACACAATTAGAGAAGCCATGAATCCCCTGCCTCGAAGAGTTCTTGACGTCCTTTATCCACACAACAGGTCACGATCCTCCCCTCGTGACAACTGCATCCACCGGATGATGCTTATTTCGAAGATTGATCGACACGGCTCGGTTGCATCCAACAAATCGGAACTGATCCTAGTAGTAAATGTTGATTGTGCAACTCCTATGGAAAGGATTGAAAGGTTCTAGTGCCTCTTAATCGAGAACAAAGGGAAAGAACAATGAAGAATGATATCTCGTCCCTTTTTAAGATTTAATGGGGCGACAGTTTAAGATCCGGTTAATTCTCCATTAAAAACGGATCGCATTAACCCACGCGGTTTGACCAAGTAAAACATTCCAAGCCTTAGGAATAATTAATATAGGATTTATGGTATTTTAAACGGCCTTAAGATCCCTTAAAATAAGGCTTTAAATGTATTTTACGTCAAAGGAAACGTCAAAAGGGGCAAAACTGTAGGAGTCTGGAAACACTGTTCACCCACTGTTACTGTACATGAAACTGATCTGTGAAACCGATCTGTGAAACTGATCTGTCACACCGATCTGTGAAACCGATCTGTGAAACTGATCTGTCACACCGATCTGTGAAACCGATCTGTGAAACTGATCTGTCACACCGATCTGTGAAACCGATCTGTGAAACTGATCTGTCACACCGATCTGTGAAACCGATCTGTCACACCGATCTGTGAAACCGATCTGTGAAACTAATCTGTCACACCGATCTGTGAAACCGATCTGTCACACCGATCTGTGAAACCGATCTGTGAAAATGATCTGTCACACCGATCTGTGAAACCGATCTGTGAAACTGATCTGTCACACCGATCTGTGAAACCGATCTGTGAAACTGATCTGTCACACCGATCTGTGAAACCGATCTGTCACATCGATCTGTGAAACCGATCTGTCACACCGATCTGTGAAACCGATCTGTCAGACCGATCTGTGAAACTGATCGGTCACACCGATCTGTGAAACTGATCGGTGAGACCGATCTGTCAGACCGATCGGTGAGACCGATCTGTCAGACCGATCTGTGACACCGATCTGTCAGACCGATCTATGAAACCGATCTGTCACACCGATCTGTGAAACCGATCTGTCAGACCGATATGTGAAACTGATCGGTCACACCGATCTGTGAAATTGATCGGTGAGACCGATCTGTCAGACCGATCGGTGAGACCGATATGTCAGACCGATCTGTTACTGTTCATAAAACTGGAAACACTGTTCACAGAACTAGAAAATTGGCAAAGTGTTGGGGATAAGTCCCCTTGACCTCCCGGAACACCTCCAACACCAAAATTCCACAAAGTAATGGACCGGAGAGGTCCGGGCCATTACATTAGATACCTCTCAAAACATTCTCGTCCTCGAGAATTAAAAACCAACCCAGAAGAAAAGAGGGGTCCGAAACAACCACCCCATAAGATACCTCTCAGGGGAAAACCACCATGAGTTGTTCGAAAGCTGGAACAAAACTCTGACATCCGGGAACAAAAAATCCATACCCAAACAATTCATTCACAACATCACATCAAAGGTACATAAATAAAACATGAAAGGTCTAACCAGAGAGGAAACATCATTACCTGAAAGGAGTTAAACATTAAACAACTCTGGGTACTGAGCACGTATCTGTGACTCACGCTCCCAGGTACTATCCTCCATGCCACCGTGTCGCCACAAGACACGAACTAAGGGGATAGAATGCCCACGCAACACTTTCTCCTTGCGGTCTTGGATCTCCACAGGTCGCTCCTCGAAGGTTGCATCATCGTCAATATCGATCTCTCCCCAATCGATAACATGAGATTCATCATGAAGATAACGACGGAGCTGTGATACATGGAAAACATCATGTATCCGACTCATATGAGGGGGGAGTGCTACTCGATACGCCATAGCTCCAACACGAGCTAACACCTCGAAAGGCCCAACAAACCGGGGAGAAAGCTTACTTCCACGACCAAACCTTCGCTGCCCACAACGGGGAGTCACCTTTAGAAACACATGATCCCCAAAATTAAACTCTAAGGGTCTCCTTCTTTGATCAGCATAAGATTTCTGACGATCCTGTGCTGTCTTCATCCTCTCACGAATCACCTGAACCATCTCTGTTGTATTATGCACTAGTTCTGGTCCGAGAATTGCTGACTCTCCGACCCCAGTCCAGCACAACGGAGAACGGCATGGTCGGCCATACAGGGCTTCAAACGGCGCCATGCCGATGGTAGAGTGAAAACTATTATTGTAAGCGAACTCTACCAAAGGTAAGTGCTTTTTCCATGAACCTCCAAAATCAAGAACACAAGAGCGCAACATGTCTTCAAGATTCTGGATGGTTCGCTCTGTCTAACCATCCGTTTGAGGATGAAAAGCAGTGCTAAGGCATAGTTTAGAGCCAAAAGCATGCTGGAGACCTCTCCACACCCTAGAGGTAAAACGAGGATCTCAATCAGAAATGATCGTCTTAGGAACTCCGTGAAGCCTCACCACCTCCTCCAGATACTGCCTCGACAAAACTTCCACTGAGCTCGACTCCTTGATCGCTATGAAGTGGGATGATTTTGTTAAAAGATCCACTACCACCCATATAGCATCATGTCCTCCCGGAGCTCGAGGTAAACCTGTAACAAAGTCCATTGAGATGTCCTCCCACTTCCACTGAGGAATCTCTAAGTGCTGGAGAAGACCACCAGGAACACGGTGTTCGGCCTTCACCTTCTGGCAGACTAAACATCGAGACACACATTCTGCAACTGTACGCTTCAGCCCAGGCCACCAAAACTGACTCCTCAAGGATCGGTACATCTTCGTCACACCAGGATGTACCGCCAAGGGTGAACTATGGAAGTCTCGGAGAACCGTCTCGCGCATCGCCAAGGGAACAAAAATCCTACCATGATACAACACTCGGTGTTGTTCATCCTCCGACCAACCACCAGGGGCCTCACCACATACAACTCTGTCTCTCCAAACTTCCACCTCTAGATCACCCAACTGAGACTCTTCCACCTTCTGCATCAGGGATTACTACACCGTCATCTGGAAAAGACAACCTCTACCCCCAACTTCTCCCATATCAAGATGCAAAGCTGATAGCTCTTCCATCACTCTCCAGGAATCACCAGATTCACGCATGACATCATTACGTGACTTTCGTCTCAGTGCATCAGCAACAACATTTCCATTCCCAGGTGTATATGATATTTCGAAGTCGTATTCCTGCAAGAACTCCATCCACCGATGCTGCCGCAAGTTCAAATCCTGCTGAGAGAAAACATACCTCAAACTCTTATGATCGGTGAAAACCACAAAGCGCTCGCCAATGAGGTAATGTCTCCACAACTTCAGCGCAAACACCACGGCTTCCAACTCAAGATCATGGGTGGCATAGTTGCATTCATGGGGACGCAACTGCAGAGACCCATAAGAAACAACAGAACTCTGCTGCATGAGAACACAGCCTAGCCCCAGATGTGAAGCATCACAGAAAACATCAAACTGGACTCCCTCCGCTGGAAGACAAAGGACTGGACCACTTACCAACTTCTCCTTTAGATACTCGAAAGCTGTCTGACACTGATCAGTCCATATGAATGCTTAATCCTTCCTGGTCAAAGCTGTCAGAGGTGTCTCAACTCGGGAGAAATTATCCACAAACCTCCTATAATAGCCTGCGAGACCAAGGAAACTTCGCACCTCTGACGCGGTCTTGGGGGCTGGCCAAGACACCACTGCTTCTATCTTCGAAGGATCCACAGCTACTCCCTGTTGGGACACAACATGCCCTAAGAAACAAACTTCTCGAGCCCAGAACTCACACTTGGACAACTTCCCAAACAACTGATGTTGGCGAAGAACTCCCAAAACGGCTCGTAGATGCTCTGCATGCTCTTCTTCAGATGTGGAGTACACAAGGATGTCATCGATGAAAACCACAACAAACTTGTCCAGGAATTCATAGAACACAGCATTCATCAACCCCATGAAAACAGCTGGATCATTTGTCACGCCGAATGGCATTACAACAAACTCATAATGCCCATGACGACAGCGGAAAGCAGTCTTCGAGATATCCTCATCCTTTACACGCATCTGATGATATCCTGACCGCAAGTCTATCTTTGAAAACCAACTTTCACCCTTCAGTTGATCGAATACGTCATCAATCTGCGGGAGAGGATAACGGTTCTTTATTGTCACTTTGTTTAACCGACGATAATCGACACACAACCGCAAACTGCCATCAGCCTTTTTCACAAACAAAACTGGTGCACCCCACAGTGACACGCTTGGCCGAACAAAACCACACTGCATCAGACCATCGAGATGTATACGTAGCTCTCGTAACTCAGAAGGGGCCATCCTATACGGAGACATAGAGATAGGAGATGCTCCCGGCTGTAGCTCGATCCCAAACTCGATCTCTCGTCGAGGGGGTAAGGATACAACCTCTTCTGGAAAGACGTCAGGGTACTCCTCTACGACCCTAGGAAACGCCAGCTGTTGAACCTCTGAAGAACTCAGAGTCATCCCAGCCATCATGGATGATAAGGATGGAACTCGTCTATGACTCATCCGAGGATCTCTCTCACCAATAAACACCACTTTCTCTCCATCTTCATCAAAGAAAACGACCTTCTTCCTGTAGCAATCCACAACAGCCTGCACCGAATACAACCAATCCATGCCAAGTATGACATCATATGGTTGTATTCGCAAACATAAGAAATCTCCCCAAGAGCGGTGTTTCCCCAACACTAGCTCTCAGTCTCTACATACTTCAAACAAGCTAGCTCGACCTCCAACTGGCGTAGTCAACGCCAAGGGCACTGGAAGCCTCTCCACCTCAAGTCCCAAAGCATGGACAAGGGTAGGGGATATAAAGGAGTGTGTCGCACCTGAATCAAACAAGGAATAAACCAAGGTAGAAAACAAGCAAATGGTACCTCGGACGACGCCTGGCTCGCCTGGAGCTGGCAACGCTAGAGCATGAAGCTGACCATGACCACCTCCACGGCCTCTCTGACCCTGGTGACGACCACCACCACGGTCGCACTCTGATCTCTGAGGACGGGGAGCGTCATGGGGCTGTCCTCTGCCTGCTCCATCTACCCTCGGGTGATCTAAAGCTGGTGCAACCTGCTGCTGCTGCCTCGGATGGAACTGCCTCAACAGAGGAACCTGGAGTGGAGCGCCTGGTGCACGATGACTGCTCTGAAAGTTCGGGCACTCCCGCTGCTGATGACCACGACCACCACAAGAAAAACAAGCGCTTGATCCCTTGGCATAGGCCTGAGAGTTGCTGCCTCCGTAGAAACGAGATGGGAAGGGCTGGGACCTACCCCTAGGTGAACAGAAACTCTTCTGTCCTGAAAACCGGGAACCCCGGACCACAGCTCTACTTCGTGAGGAATCATGACGATTCCCCTCTCGTGATGATCCGGTCCTAGCCAAAGTCCTCTCAACAACCTCTGCCCTTGACAGCACCTCAAGATATGTCTTCAGCACAAATGGGGTGACCTGGCGCTGGATCTCTGGACGCAAAGCCTCCTCGAAATGCCTCGCCCTGGCCTCATCATCTGGTAATAGGTCTGAAGCATATCGTAGAAGGTTCCTGAAACGGATTCCAAACTCTCTAACACTGGAGCTCCCCTGTCGAAGGGTGAGTAGCTCCTGGCGACTGGACGCCTTCACAGTCGATGAAAGAAACTCGACTCTAAACCTGTCTCGAAACTCCTCCCATGAGATCGCTGACTCCTCACGATCCCCGAGGAACAAGAACCACCACTGTCTCGCTGCTCCACGCAACATCGTCACAACCAAGGACACCCAGTGTTCCTTCCGAGCACGAATCGAATTGAAGCCTATATCGACCTCCTCCAACCAGTCTTCTGTGACTGCATCTGAAACAGAGCCCTCGTACTTCTGTAGACTCTGGCACTGGAACTCTCGGAGTGTCTTCCTCCAAGTGTCATCGTCGTCAACCTCTACCCGGCGGCGATCTGCTGGAACAGCCTGCTGGGCATCTTCTGCGCAAACCTGACGAGGACGTCGACCTGGAGCCATACCTGTAAAATAACAACTGTTAGAGCTCCTAAGCCTGGAATATGGAAGACTCAACATTAATTAATTAATAGTTTTGTTTTATTAATTTTTTTAGGTTACCTATCCCAAGGTCTACCCATTCAAACACAAGCGCAAAGAATAATGATGCATGATCCTTTCCTAGGTCTCTACCCTGCAATCAGTATCACTTGTTTAGTAGCCATTGTAAACTTAAAGGTCCGTGCAACAGATCATAGGGGGCCCTGAACGCCTATGTCTCTGCCGGTCTCCAGTGTTTACCCCACTTGTTAAACATGAATGACACTGTTTCCCTACCATCCCATGCATCCTCACCTGTGCCTAACTCCAAACTCCGTCCTATCCCTCAACCAGACCTCTGATACCACTCTATCACGACCCCCTCCCCACAAAGTGTACCCCTCCTGGGCCGGCAATGTGAAAAGGGAGATAATGACCCCTGAGTCCCACCTCCAGTAGGCCCCAGGTTGGCGACTAGCACCAAGGGTATAATAACATACAAATGGGAGGCATTACCCTCTAAGAGAACACATGCAGAAGAGAGAGATAGAATAGACTCCAAACAACTCCAACTCATAACTGAAAAATAAAAGAAACCCAAGTACATATATGAAATTTCATGCAAAAGTACTACAACTGAAAGGGAAAACTAAAAGTACCCAAAAGAAAGTAAAACGGCAGTGACCACAAGCCCGAACAGCTCCTCCTCCAACCGCAAGCTAGTAGTAACCAGCTTGATCTCCAACTTGCTCCAAGTGACCTGAAAAACAGTTTATACATACATAGGGTGAGTATAACAGTATACTCAGTAGGATCCTCCCCAAGCCTCTCGTGCAAAAGTAAAGAAAGCATGCTAAAGCCCAGTAAACAACAAGTGAAACTAACTCGTCACCTAAACAAGTATACTATGTTCCCAACCTCACCATGGCTACTCTCACCAAGTAACGCATACAAGAATATGGAATATAGTAAAGAATATCAAGGGTACCCCGCTACTACTTCCCCACTGGTTTGCCGCTTTGCCCCAACGACATACGTCCTGTGCATCTCTCTCCAAAGGCTTGCCCGCAGACACCTGGGCTAAGCTCCACAACCTGCACCTCGTGCACCACAAAGGCTTGCTCGCAGACACCTGGGCTAAGCACCACACCATCCTCACAACCAATGTAACCAGGTAGTTTCCGGGAGCCACCATAGCTCGTATAACGTGTATCATACGTCGAGTATTATACCTCAAGCCATCACAGCCCATACGCCGAGTAAGGATCCTCAAGCCATCACAGCCTATACACGTTACACCTATAGTATTCCATAGGATACTATATCCAGAATATATGTGTGTGAAATAACCACAAGCCATTACAGCCCTCTACACACATATATGGGTAAAACTAACCACTGTGCCTACCAGCACAAAGATCTACCAAGAGAAGAGAGCGGGGCCAAAGGGGGTAGTCAGCCATTCAACCTCCCATCAGAATGTTGGGGAAAACACCCCCCCAGGGCTCATAATCCCAGGGGTGTCAGTTGCCCTTACCGACAGGGTGGAGTAGCGTATAGAAACACAAAAAGTACAGAATATATATATATATATATCTCACATCCACACTATGGGCATTACCTAGTCTTAGATACAACTGCAGCTAACGTCTCTCAGACTCCAGGCTGCTACTTCAAAGACTAGGTATCCTATAAGCACACAACCAATTGAAGAGCTTTATTAGATTACTCCATTCTCATTTATCAGTTCCACTGTACATTAATTAATTATTTAAACATTAATTAAGAACGAACAATTCCACATTAAACTGAATCGGCATCACTTTCAAAAACAACTGCTCCTTTTTAAGATTCACATCACCTTTAAATTCCAGCATCTCCATCCCCGTGGATTTTCACCATCTAATCAAACATTCATTACAGAATTTCTTTTCCACATTCCCAGGCATTCTAGAACAACATCCTATGCTTCTAAACACAAAGGAGGATCAACACGGTGAGTAGATATACTACCCGTCGAGTCTTTGCCGCCTATAGAAAGAGCATATACCCATTCTCCCTCGAGAGGCTAAACACGGAAAGCACGTGGCATACCCCGCGCGTCTTCGCCTCCTTCAGAAGAATGGTAGCAAGACCAGCTGCCTTGAGCAGTGGGGAAAAGCAAAGC
The DNA here is from genome assembly GCA_963277665.1 of Viscum album. Taxonomy (NCBI): domain Eukaryota; kingdom Viridiplantae; phylum Streptophyta; class Magnoliopsida; order Santalales; family Viscaceae; genus Viscum; species Viscum album. The sequence continues at coordinate 1,095,759,257 of OY728145.1, read as the reverse complement.
AGATTAACATTCAAGAAAACCGCAAGCAACTAGAAACCACATCCAACCCATTCCATCACCCCTGGTGTCCTCCCCGACACCCATATGCATAAACCGATGCATCTCGCCACACTAGGCGTCATCCGATGCCACAACCTCAAGTCTCCATGCCTCCACATATCACAACAGCCATCCAGGCTCACATCAAATCACAAGCAGCAGGAAAAAAAAGATCACAAAATGGGCTCTCGGCCCTTTAACAAGGCATACAGCCTTCAGACAAAATGAGCACTCAGAGCTCCAAACCACAAGGCATTCAACCTTACAAGCAAGCGGGTAACTCAGAACCCCTTTGAAATTCCCACATAATCTATTTTCTAATCCATATGGAATTAACAGATTTGTTATTCGTAGGTTCCAATCATGGATACCTAATCAGCAAGCTATCACAATTAAATAACCATGCTTACTTCCCTAATTTGATTATCCTCAAATTAGAACAACTACAACAACGACAATAACTAGATTAATTTACATGCCTCTTTATCTTTAGCCAATTAATTAACAATTAATTCCGGCTTTACGTTCATTATCAATTTCTATCATGAACGAACAACAAATCAAATAAAACATAGATATCACTATATCTAGGAAAACATGAGGCAAACCATTATCACGGTATAAAGCAACAACATGCGATCAACCAATTCTTTTAATCCGGTTCAAGTATTTAATTAGGTCAATTTCATTGTGATCCAAAGGAATAAATCATGCTAATTCTACGATTTCACATACACAATTAGAGAAGCCATGAATCCCATACCTCGAAGAGTTCTTGACGTCCTTTATCCACACAACAGGTCACAATCCTCCCCTCGTGACAACTGCATCCACCGGAGGATGCTTATATCGAAGATTGATCGACACGGCTCGGTTGCATCCAACAGAGCGGAACTGATCCTAGTAGTAAAGGTTGATTGTGCAACTCCTATGGAAAGGATTGAAAGGTTCTAGTGCCTCTTAATCAAGAACAAAGGGAAAGAACAAGGAAGAATGATATCTCGTCCCTTTTTAAGATTTAATGGGGCGACGGTTTAAGATCCGGTTAATTCTCCATTAAAAACGGATCGCATTAACCCACGCGGTTTGATCAAGTAAAACATTCCAAGCCTTAGGAATAATTAATATAGGATTTATGGTATTTTAAACGGCCTTAAGATCCCTTAAAATAAGGCTTTAAATGTATTTTACGTCAAAGGAAACGTCAAAAGGGGCAAAATTGTAGGAGTCTGGAAACACTGTTCACCCACTGTTACTGTACATGAAACCGATCTGTGAAACCGATCTGTGAAACTGATCTGTCACACCGATCTGTGAAACCGATCTGTGAAACTGATCTGTCACACCGATCAGTGAAACCGATCTGTGAAACTGATCTGTCACACCGATCTGTGAAACCGATCTGTGAAACTGATCTGTCACACCGATCTGTGAAACCGATCTGTCACACCGATCTGTGAAACTGATCTGTCACACCGATCTGTGAAACTGATCTGTCACACTGATCTGTGAAACCGATCTGTGAAACTGATCTGTCACACCGATCTGTGAAACCGATCTGTGAAACTGATCTGTCACACCGATCTGTGAAACCGATCTGTGAAACTGATCTATCACACCGATCTGTGAAACCAATCTGTCACACCGATCTGTGAAACCGATCTGTCAGACCGATCTGTCAGACCGATCTGTGAAACTGATCGGTGAGACCGATCTATCAGACCGATCGGTGAGACCGATCTGTCAGACCGATCGGTGAGACCGATCTGTCAGACCGATCTGTGAGACCGATCTGTCAGACCGATCTGTGAGACCGATCTGTCAGACCGATCTGTGAAACCGATCTGTCACACCGATCTGTGAAACTGATATGTCAGACCGATCTGTGAAACGGATCGGTCACACCGATCTGTGAAACTGATCGGTGAGACCGATCTGTCAGACCGATCTGTGAAACCGATCTGTCAGACCGATCTGTGAAACCGATCTGTCACACCGATCTGTGAAACTGATCGGTGAGACCGATCTGTCAGACCGATCTGTTAGACCGATCGGTGAGACCGATCTGTTAATGTTCATAAAACTGGAAACACTGTTCACAGAACTAGAAAATTGGCAAAGTGTTGGGGATAAGTCCCCTTGACCTCCCGGAACACCTCCAACACCAAAATTCCACAAAGTAATGGACCGGAGAGGTCCGGGCCATTACAGGGTACTTGTAAAGTCCCAAAATTTCCATATAATTTTTTTCTTAAATTATTTGGGATTATTACGAGTCTGCAAAAATTAACGGTGCTTGATTCCGAGACCCTGTGTTCCCGGAATGGATTTTTGAACTTTTTCTTAAGGTAAGTTCAGTAAACGTGTGGGCGGAATTTTCTATCTTCTGAACTGATGCTCAGATTAAAAATATGAGAGCACCATTGAATCCACATCACCGGGATACACTTAAGAGAGGCTTAACTTCAACCGTAGTAGGTTAGGTGAAAAAGATAAATTTTCAGACTTTTTGAAAGAATAATAAAATAACAAATGTGTAATTTTATTTTTCTACATCTTCTTGAGTGATGGTGGTGGGGACCACGCAGGTGGTCGGACCTTTTAATGAGGAAAATTAAATATTGGTTGCACAAAAATTGTGTAACCACACCTCGTTTAATTAATGCGACTCATTAATTACACCAATTAATGTACCCTTAATTAATCGGTGGATTAATCTCTTAAGTCACTCTTTAGTAATAAAAATAGTTGGCATAAGGGAGAGAGTGGAGGGATTGTGGGAAAACTCCGACGAAGCACCGATGATAAACTCCTCCAACGAAGAACGAAGTAATGATGATGCTCGTCGGGGGATCGATCTGGAATCGACGAACGCTGATGGCTTCAACGAACAAAGATCTTATCTCTGCAACTACTATATCACCTCTGAAACCAAGGTAGGGGTCGTTATTATATTCAATAAATTCTCACGATTCATTTCCTCATTCTTGAATTTGTAGGTGGTTGTTGCGGAGGCTTTAATGGGTTTAAATTTATCAATGTGATGTGTTTATTTGCTACCCGCCTGATATGATGCTAACGCGGAGGGTGCGGGCCAAATGAACAAGGCCCAGACCCTTTGTTGCTTCGTTTTTTTCACATTCTTTGTGGGAGAAGTTTTAAATCGATGAAAACTTGAATCCGGAAGCCACACCGTGATGGAATCATCCCGGGAGACTCATAGGCGCATTCAGAAGGGAAAACGGACCACCAAAGCTCACCCGGTGGCCCGCAGAAGTTCTTCTGGCATTGTACCGGCGAGCAACGGTGGCAGCCGACATCAAACAGCCATGGTGGCAGTAGGCAGCACGCTATGGAGGGAAGTCATGGCATTGATCCACAGAAGTAGGGGTGACCGGCTCTTGGCGGGCTCCATTAGTGAAGGCGGTGCGCCGTCGCATACCGTGGAGAAGGGAGTCACAATGAAGGGGACTCGCGCCCCACATGTCCCGCTGACAAGGAGGCTGTGCCACCTGGAATTGCTATTTCAAAGAACCAAATGGACCTTTGGTTTTTATGGTAGGGGGATGGTCCCCGTGCGGCCACCTAGCTGGGTGCCACGCCAGCTGGCGGGCCAGACCGCCCGGTGGGCCGCGCCCAGCCGAGATGGGCAGGGCCGATCCGTGGCCCAGCCGGTTCGGGTCGAACCCAGGCTAGACCCTGACCAGGTGGGTTGTCCCAAACCAGGTCAGGTTGGCTTGGACCAGGACAGGTTGGCCCATGACGAGGTGGGTGGGGTCGGTCCGACCGGGTGGGACCGGTCCTTGACCCTTTTTGGCCCATATAGGCTTAAAAGGCCGTATCTCACAAACCAGACATATGTTTGATGAACCATCTACGGCGTTGGAATCCTTGGAACGAGACGGTACTTTTGAGATACTCCAACTGAGTTTTAGAGAACTTTGGAGTATGGCCGGGTTGGATCGAACCCGAATCCAATCGGGCCCTCGGTACTAAAATGCCTATAACTCACAGACCGGGCGTCCAATTGACGCGTTGTCTGTCGAATTGGAACCCTTAAAACATGGTGGTCCTTTGGGTTACTCATTTTTGGAACGTCATGGAATTTGATGCATGAATGGTATCTTGGGGAGAAGATACTAAGGAACTCAAGCACACCGGGTGCGTGGAATCCTATGGCTGGCTGTCAGCATTATAGCGACCATGTGTGTATTAGTATTCTAGTGACCCGGTATAGATCAACATTATAGAGACCCTGTGTAGTGACCATGTGTGGATCAGAATTATATAAACCTTGTGTGGATCAACATTATAGAGACCTTTTTTGGATCACCATTATAGTGACCCTGTGTGGATTAGCATTCTAGCAACCGTGTGTGGATCAGCATTCTAGCGATCCTATGTGGATCAGCATTCTAGTGACCCTATGTAGATCAGTATTCTAGAAACCCTGTATGGATTAGCAGTGTGAGACCCGATAAGTACCAGCCTTAGAGTGGCCTGTCGTGGATCAGCAATATACGATTCAGTATGGGTCAATAACAAAGCCTCTCCAAAGAATAAGATGATCTATCCTTATAATTAATCATCTGTATTTCTGTAATTAAGTTATATACATGGTTTGATATGATTCTTTTTCTTTGTACTTTGTGATTGAGATCATGATTTTTGGTTTTCTTTTGTGGAATTTTGAGAGACCTTCAGGGGTCTCGAGGTCCCTACTAGGTATTGTTATACTCACCCCTGCACGGGCTTCGCCCGCACCTTGTTGTGTATTGTGTAGATGACGAGCAGCTTGGATGAGACTTTAGGGAGCAGGGACCAAGAAATACACAGAGGTGACTGGTTGATGTGGAGAGCTGCAGAGATGAACTGTACCTACTCTTCAGGTAGGATCCTTAGTTGACAATCTCAAGAGGTGTTTTCTGTTGTAGTTGTATCTTTTCTGTTGGGCTTGTATTTTGACCCATTTACATTCAGTACACACTTTTACTACTTCAGTTTTACTTCGTGTTTGCATTATTTTGTGTTCTTGGACTGTGTTTTTGTACAGGTTTAAATTCAATGCCTTCCCGTTTTTGGGATACGCCTTTCCAGTGCTAGTCTCTAACCCCTAGCCTATGGAAGGCGGGCTTGGGGTAGTCACGACATGGGCCCCGGGGGACGGGTCATGACAGTACTTCATGCTTTATAGTCTCCTATGATTCTCACGTGGCTACTTCATATTTGTGGTTCCTCTACAACACTTTAAAAATGTGGGTAGTCTTGTTGTGTCAAACTTTGTCTCTATTATCCAAGATCTCCATAGGGTACTCCTCATAAGAGAGGTCATGTTCCAGTTGCACCACCTCAGCATTCAGTACATGTGAAGGGTCAGGTATGTACTTTCTCAAGAGGGATACATGAGATATATCATGAACTTGATTTAGATTTTGAGGAATTGGTAGCCAATAGGCCACTGATCGTATGCAATCAAGGATATTATAGGGGACAATGTACCTGGGGATGAGCTTCCCTATCTTTCTGAACTGCATGACACTCTTCCATGGAGAAATTAGAAGGAATACTTTGTCACCAACATCAAACTCCACGTCCCTTCGACAGTTTTTGGCATAGCTCTTCTACCGAATCTGAGTAGCCTTAATGTGTTGTTGGATTGAACGAACCTTTTCTGTCATCTATTGCACAATATTAGGCCCAAGAAGCTTTCTTTCACCAGCTTCATCCCAAAAAGTAAGAGTTTTTCATCACTTTCCAAATAGAGCTTCATAGGGATCCATTTTAATACTTGAGTGGAAGTTGTTTTTGTAAGAGAACTAAACTACTGGGAGATGTTGATCCCATCCACCTTTAAATTCCATTGATCATGTTATCAGCATGTCCTTGAGTATCTAAATTGTCTTTTAATATTTTCCATCAGTTTGGGGGTGATAGGAAGTACTAAAATTTAATTTTTTACCCAAAGCATGTTGAAGACTTCCCCATAATTTTGACGTGAACCTTGGGTCACAATCATATATGATGGAGAGTGGTACCTCATTCATCCTTACCACTTCCCTCATGTAAATCCTAGTAAGTTGATCAAGAGATAAATCTTCCCAAAAATAGATAAAATGGCCAGTCTTGGTGAGATGCTCCACTATAAACCATATCGCATTGTTTCCTTTGGATGTTCTTGGGAGACCAGTGATAATGTCCATAACAATATTCTCCCACTTCCATGATGGTATAGGTAGTGGTTGTAATACCCCTTTAGGAATTTTTCACTCTGCCTTCACTTGTTGACACACCAGGCACCTTGTAGTGCAGTCTGAATTATCCCTTTTCATGTTACCCCTTTTCATGTTATCCCACAAATAATGATCACAAAGGTCCCTATACATTTTCATGATTCTAGGATGTATACAGAATGTAGAGCTATGAGCTTCATCCCTCAACTCCTTCTTTATTTCCGAAATAGATGGAACACGTAGTCTTGTATAAAATTTTAGTACACCTTCTTGATCAATATTTGACTCAGGATACTTCCCATTCTTCACATCCTCAAACTTCATCTATAACAAAGGATCTTCTTTTTTATATTTCTTGATATTCTCTAGTAATAATTTTTGAGAAATCATTTGGTATATGGTTGATGATGTCCCTTCCCTTACGATTTCCATGTCAAGTTTTACTAGGTCACTGGTCAATGGATCTCTTTGAATCCTCATCTTTTCCAACACAACATGTTCATTTCTACTTAATGCATTAGAGACTTTATTTGCTATTTCAGGATGATAATGAATTGAAAATCATTGTCTTTAATAATTTCAAACCATCTCCTCTATCTCATGTTCAATTCCTTTTGTGTAAAAATATAATTCAAACTATTATGGTCTGTTTATATATCATACTTATCCCCGTAAAGATAGTACCTCCATATATTCAGAGAAAAAACAATTGTAGTCAGCTCCAGACCATGTGTAGGATAGTTCTGCTCATGATTCTTCAACTGTCGAGATGCATAAGAAATCACCTTGTCATTTTTCATTAGAACACACCCAAGCCCTTTCAGAGATGAATCACTAAAACAAATCCTTCTACACTTTAGGGAAGAGTTAACATGGCTGTAGTAACCGATCACTTCTTCAGCTCTTGGAAACTTTCCTCACACTTCTTTGTACAGACGAACTTGACACCTTTTCTAGTTAACATGGTTAATGGATTAGAAAGATGTGAATTTTTTTTCAAAAACCTCCTATAATATCCCACTAATCCTGAAAACTAAAAATCTAAGTTATTATTATAGGATGAGGTCATTCCTCTACAACCTTTTTCATTGCAGGGTTGACTGAGATTCCTTCACTGGTTATAATATGCCCTAAGAAAGCAACTTGTTGTAACTAAAACTCACACTTTCTAAACATTCCAAATAACCTCTCCTTCCTCAGAGTCTATAATATAACCCTTATATGGTATTCATGATCCTCCCAAAATTTAGAATATATCATAATATCATCAATAAAAAATACCACAAATTTATCAAGGTATTTATTAAAGACTTTATTCCTCAAATCCATAAAAAAAATAGGTGCATTAGTCAACCTAAAGGGTATAAAAAACTCATAATTCCCATATATTGATCAAAAAGTGGTTTTTAGAATATCTTTTTCCTTCACCCTTAATCGATGATAACCAGATATAAGATCAATCTTAGAGAAAAACCGAGTCCCATGAATTTGGTCAAATAGATCATCAGTTCTTGGAATAGGGTCCTTATTCATTATTGTGATACTATTCAGTTCTCTATAATCAATGCCTAACGACATAAATCCATCCTTCTTCTTCACAAAGAGAACATGTTCTCCCCAAGGAGACACATTTGGATGTATAAACCCCATCTCCAAAAGATCTTATAGTTGATTCTTTAATTTCTCTAGCTCCACATTCACCATTATATACGGGGTTTTGAAATCGTCTTGGAACCAGGCATGTGTTCGATGGAGAACTCTACCTCTCTTTCTAGGGGGAAGTCCAGGTAACTCCTCAGGAAATATATCAATGTATTCCTGAACTATGGGAACATTATCTATCCTTATACTCTCATTTAATTCTTCTTCTTCACCAATGAACTCCATAAAGAAGGATATGAGAGGTTATTCTAGACAAAGATCAATTTGAGATATATCTCCTTAGAAGATAAATATAGGTTTTCCATTTAAGACTATTGATATTTCCTTGCTTCTGCATTTGATCTTAGCATTATACTTTGAGATTCATTCCATCCCTAGTATAATTTCGAATTCCAACATGGGAATGACTACTAAATTTGCGATGAGATTGTTCTTTCTAAAGTAAATACTATAGTTTCTAAACACTATTGATGCTCAGACAATCCCTCCAAGATTCTTTACTAATAACTCTACTTTTAGTGGTTTAGGAATTGATTCTATATTATTTGAAAACTTAGAGGAAATAAAGGAATTTGTAGAACTATAATCAAACAAAGTACTTTATAGATTTTAGAGAACAATAAGAGTACCTACCACCACATTATTTGGAGCTTCAACTTCAGCTATCATGATAAGAAAAACAAGACCTTGCTCCCTTGGCCTTTGCTGAGGCTGATGGTGATTCCCCTCCACTGCCCTCAGATTCGGACAGTGATTGGAAAAGTTCCCAAGCTATCCACACTTGAAGAATTGGACTTCAGGTATAGCTTGCACCTTCTTCCCTTTGTCCTTAGTGATGGTAAGTTGATTCTTCACCTCACAATGATAATTCCCAGTGGTATGGTCATCTCTTCCACACTTTTAACACTTCCCTCTCCCAAGAAGGCAGTTCCCTAAATGCTTCTTCCACATTTATTAGATGTGGTAAGTTGCATTTTCTTTCATCCTCTTCCCTGATTGAAGATCCTCCCCAATCTTGGATCTATTGTTCTCTTCTTTTCATTAGATTTGTGAGACTGTTTCATCTCACTGAACTCTAGTTATACTTTTATAGCACTCTGCACAATCTCCTCATAGATATCATAGTCTCAGTTGGATAGATTATTCTGTAGATGTGGTCTTAGTCCACCAAATAATATATCAACCTTCCCATTTGGATCCATGAAAAAATAGAGGTGAAACTTGAAAGCCTTTTGAATTTCATCTCGTAGCTTCCCACAGATTCATTCTCCTTATACTTCAGCTCGAGAAATTATTTCTCAATTTTTGTTCTCATCGAATAATGGAAATACTTATTGAAGAAGATTCCCCTAAACACTTCCCACTCCATAGCTTAAATCTCCTATATTAGACACATGTTTTTAGTCAGTTCCCTCCACTTATTAGCTTCTCCCTCTAAGAAGTAAACTGCCAAGGTGAATTTCTCTTATTTGAAACTATGAAGTAAATAAAAGATCTTCTTTATAGATCTTATCCACTATTCCTCAATCAATGGGTTAGTAGATCCACCAAATTTTGTTGGTAGTTTATGCATAAAAGACTCAATGGGATGTTATTCCCTTCTTGGAGAAATCAGTATCTCAACTTGATTCAACTTATTTCCCTTAACTTGAGTTATTTGATTCATCACTCTCATGAAAGTTTCTATTCCATCTTCCATCGGAGGGCCATCAGTGCATGGTCCATTATAGTCACCATTTTCACGGTTCCTCCTATTTAACACCATTTTCTAAAAGAAGAAAACATTAGTAAGAATCCTGTTTCATTTAATAACATTATAACTCTAAAAAAAATTTACATCTTAAAATATTATTATTAAACACGTTATTCAATATCAACAACTACATTTCTTATAAATCCTTCATAATGATTCATAAAAAGAATGTGATTAACCAAACATATCCCCTAGGAGTGTCAAACCAAGAGTGCAGAAAGACCTGTTGTCATGAACCAGTTCCCATTCGAGTCTAGATAAAAGTGGTATTTTTTGGTTTTACCCTTAGATACATTCGTGCTAGAGCCACATCCACTTGTTCGTATCCAAAAAGGGATTTATTTGTTCAAAAACCACTTAATATTTCACCAAAATACCCTGAAGTTTTCTTATATTTAAACATTTATATGGGGTTCTTCCTAAATATTTCATATCCTAATTTCCAAAAATAACTAAACTATCCTTTGATACCAACTATGGCATCCGACCTTTTTATTACATTATTTTTCATTACATTTTATAAATAGATGATCTTTAAAGTTCAGTGTCCTGTAAATAAGGTACATAATAAATGAAAACATAAGACATTATTCTAATCCTTTTGTAAGGCTTCATCATAGGTTCATCCTAAATACAATTACTACATCTCATAACCTGGGGACATACATCAAAGGAAATGGTGAGCAGAAGGCCTAGTAAGGGTAAACAAGGGAAATAGTTTACTTGTGATATCAATAAGAACTTGATGAAATACATAGAAATTAGAAATAGAAAAATAGGCCTATAATGATAAAAATAAAATGAATCATAACTTTAAAATATGGCCAAAACATTTAATTTAGACATTCATAAGAATATCACCATGTTCCATCCCTAAGTTGTCATAAAAATTATCAACGTTATTCACCAAGGTATCATAAAACTTGTCATCTCTAGAGATTAATTTCTTTACCCAATGCATTGGAGCGCTATCAGGGTGAACCCTTGATATGTATTTATTTTCATGTGATCCACATTGATCATAATAAAACATTTCATAAATAACCCAAATAGAATAAAAGAAATGGTTTTCATATCGAAATCATGATGTTTTAAGAAGTGCTTAAAAACTTGATCATTATGTCATTTATAACCCATGGAAAGGAAATGAGGGTCTTATGTATGTCAATTAAAAAATAAAATATATCATTTTTATGTCTTGAAGAATACCCCTATAAATAAATTTTTTTTGGGTATTCAAATAAATAAAATAAGATAATTTTCGAGAAAAAGAGAGAGATCTTTAGATGTAAATTTTACAGCATAACGGCTATGCAACATGGGTTTAGAAAACATTAAAAAGAGAGGTTACATGGGTCATCCATTCATAAAAGACTCATAATATAGTATAGGGATAGAATAAAATAGAAACAAGAACATGGTATGGAAACATGAAAGACATGCCACATAAAAGATAACTTGAAAGGAAAATAGGAGTGGAGAATTCCCTTACCTTTTAACTTCTAAAACTCTAAGATCTAGAACTTGGGGGCTTGAGGATGCCTTCAGAGGACTCCTTGGGAGGTATAACTAGTATAAAGTCATGGAGAATGATTTTTTAATGATATAAAACAGTGTAATGGGTTGGTATTTATAGAAAACGTGAGAGAAAATTTTATTAATTTCAAAGGACACCTCATTAGTGGTATTTGAAAAACCATGGTCTTGCCTAATATATTTTCTCATGGTATTGGCCACTTGGGACACCTCATATAATTTTTTAATCCTTAAGAGGCTTCCATCATTGTTACATCATTATTACATTATCATTACATAGCTATGATGTCATTAAACTCACAGAAAACTCAAAACTGTATTTTTATTATTCACTGAAAAATCAATTGTTTCAGAAAAATCCCAAAAACTTCACCCTAACCATTTTTAGATGTTTAGAATTCAAAACCGAACTCCATTTTATAAAAATTAATTTTATTTTAAATTTAATTAAATAAATAAAATACTAATACTTAACTAATAATTTATAAAACATTTATTTACTTACACTATGATATAATTATATCACATTACCACTTAACATGAGTAAAATATACTTATAATTCCTTAGGTGATATTAATGTTTAATTGGTCTAATTACCATTCATAAGGGTAAAATTATTATTCAAAAGGGTAAAGTTATTATTTACTAAAAAATCATTTTGATCTTATTGAACCTCATATTTCAATCTCATTACAACAATGTATGTCTGATTTTTAAAAATCATTTCACAAAAAAGTTATTTAATAATAAAATATTTTTTACTATTCATAAAAAAAACATTGTTCATCAAATACTAAAAAAATTGAAACTTCTTAGAAAACTTCTAAAAAATCAGCCTAGGTTAATTTTGAAATTTTAAATTCAAAAATGATGTTTATTTTACCATAATAATTATCTATGTATGAGATATATCTGAAAAGTACACTTTTTACTTCTAAAATCAATTTATCAAATTTGTCCTAATTAAACATATATTTTATTAAGAAAAGATATTATTAAAATAGAAATGATGAAATAAAATTTTCATTTATACCAAGGTATTACACAAAGTAATTAAGGCCTCATTACATAACCCCTTATAACACTCACATAGGACCTAAGAGTAAGGTGTGAAATGGTGATAGACTCTTGGGGAAGCTCGGATAACATATCTCAAGTGGTAATCTTCACTAACTTGAACTTCTCTTGTAGGTGATTTTTTTCAAGCTTAACATGTTGAAGATCAGCTTGGGCTTGGTCCAAAACAAATCCCAGTGACGCTCCCTCCTTCCCAAGCTTTGACAAATGGGATTCGTATTGACCGAGTCTACTAGATGAGGTCATCGACTCTTATTTTTACAATAATAACCTTTATGATTTCTATTTATAATAACTAATCTTAAAATTAAGAGTATAGTTTCCAATGGTCATATTGACCAACGATCTTATTGACCAACACTCATATAATAGTCGAAACTCAACGGTCTCATTTCAATTAAAACCACTTTATGAATAAAGGGATATAGTTTTGTTGTGTTCAAAATAATATAACATACATTTTCAAGAAACAATTATTATTCAAAAAGTTTGGGTTGTTACATTTCTTATAGGTCATAAGTGTTTTTTATTGTTTTCTAAAAGTTTCATAACAATACAAGCATGTTTTATCTATTTTTGAGCATGTAGAACAAGTTTTAAACTGATTTCCATTTTGAAATTAAAAACACATAGTTTCAATTATACTGAACACACCACATATGTTAGAATGGTCTAAAGTTAATTCCTACATGTGACAAAGAAATCAAATATCATTTTCCTAAAGTATCACAATAATCTGAGCATGTTTTCTCAATTTTGATCTTATGATGCACATTTAAAAGTTCATTAATGATTAAAAATAAAAAGTACACATTAGGTCATTCTTTCTCCAATGCATAAAAGAATTATGTGGTGTTTTTATCAAGGTTAAAAACCAACCATTGATCAATTTACTAATTTTTCATGATAATTAGAGTGTTTTTCTCTTATTTAATGTATGTAAAATAGGTTCTGAACTAAAATGTAACTTTTAAATTTAAAACATGAAATTTTAGTAGATAGAAAATTTGTTAGAAGTATGTTTGATAAATTATTATAGGTCATAAATAAATCATTTATTGTTTTTATAATTTTTTACATAAATATAAGCATGTTTTCATGATTCTGATTATGTGAAATGTGTTTTAAACTAAAATATCACTTTTAAATTAAAAACATGAAATTATAATAATAACAGACACCACACACATAATAATGTTGTTCAGTTATTCTTATAGGTCAAAAATAAATCATTAATCGTTTTCTTAAAGTTTCAGTGCAATATGAGCATGCGTGATCCATTTTCAGCATGATTGAAATTTATTTTTTTATTTTAAAAAGAACTTTTAGGGAAAAAGTGGGAAACCTCACAAGATAAAACTAGAAAATCAACAGATACCATAAGAAATCACAAAACCATTGAAAGAAAATTTGATTTTTTTAGAAACCTTATCCCTATATAATTTCCATTGAAGTGCACTTACCTTTGTATCTGAATCATACTTGATAAGATCTTCAAAATGATAATCCATATTATCCCAAGTCAGAATGTACTTATCCAAGTTTATCTTCCTTTCATTAAATCCTCTTATAAAAATATGATATTTCCTATTGATCCACACACACTACTCATTTTTAGTATCAACTTGAATCGTTCTCTCAGTCATCCTATATTTAAATGATATTCAGTCAATATATATAGTTCATAAATGAATCATTGACCATTGTAATAATATTATTTAATAATATAAGTATGTTTTTTTGGTTTTGATCATGTGAAAAATGTTTTGAACAAAAACGCTACTTCAAAATTAAAAACATGAACTTTTAGTCACACCGGCCACACCGCATGTCAGAATGATGCTCAGTTAATTTTCAAAGGATATAAATGAACCATTTATAATTTTACTAAAATCTAATAATAATCTAAGAATTTTCACACAGTTTTGATCATGTGACACACATTTTAATCTAAAATGTTAGTAATAAATTAAAAACACACAGTTTCATTCAAACCAGCTATACTGTATGTTGGAATGATGTTCATTTAATTCTTATTGTCATAAATGAATCAAAAATCATTTTCCTAATGTAATGTGATGATATGATTATGGTTTCTTTATTTTGAGTATGTGATGCATGTTTTAAAATTCTTCAGGACGTAAAACGAAAAAAATACAATTTACATTATTCTGATTCAGATGCACTTCAGAATGATGTGTAGTTAACTCATGTTGGTCATAAATGAATCATAGATATTTTCCTTAATGTTTCATAATAATCTTAGTATATTTTCTTATTTTTAAGTATGTGACCTATGTTTTAAACTAAAATGACCCTTTTAAATTTAAATCACACACTTTTAGTCATATCAACCATATTGAATTCCATAATAATGTTCGGTTAATTCCTATAGATCACAAATTAATTATTAATAATTTCTATAAAGTTTCATGATAATAAGATCATGTTCTCATGGATTAGAATATGTGACACATGTTTTGAACTAAAATGTCACTTTTAAATTAAAAACAAAAACTTTCAGTCATATCTGGTACACCGCACATTGGAATGATGTTCGATGATTTACTATAGGTGAAAATGAATCATTAATAATTTTAATAGATTTTCCTGACAATCCGAGTGAATTTTCATAGTTTTGAGCATGTGATGCATGTTTGGGACTAAAATTTCACTTTTAATTTAAAAAATTTACTTTTAGTTGTATTGATCAAATAGTGAGTTAAAATGATTTTTGATTAATTTATATTGGTTAAAAATGAATCATCAATAATTTTTATAATGTTTCACAATAATCCAATCATGTTTTATCATTTTTGAGTATATGGTGCATGTTTTGAACTAAATCTTCACTTTTAAATTAAAAACATACAATTTTAGTCATACCAGATACACAACATGTTGGAATGATATTAACCTAATTATTATGGTTCAAATATGAATAATTTATTATTTTCATAATTTTTTTGTGAAAATTTCCGTATGTTTTCTTAATGTTGTGTAGATGTTATAGGTTTTCAACTAAAATATCACTTTTAAATTAAAAACACACACTTTTAGTCATACTAGTCACATTGTGTTTTGAAAATATGATCAGTTAATTCCTACAGTTCATAAATGAATCATTGACCATATTCCTTATTGTTTCATGGAAATCTCAGTTTATTTTTTGTGTTTTGTATATGCGATTCAGTTATTGATCTAAAATGTAACTTTTAAATTAAAATACTTCACTTTTAATCATTCTAGACATATTTTGTGCCAAAATGAGGTATTGTTTATTCATGAAGGTAAAAAATGAATGATTTATCATTTTATTATGGTTTCAAGACATTTAGAGGGTGTTTTCTTTTTTTCAAGCATGTGACACACATTTTGAATTAAAATATCATTTTTAAATTGAAAAAATGCACATTCAATTCATAGATATATAATAAATAAAACTATAGATATATAATTTTTCAAGAATAAAGGTGGTGACTAAAAAATCTGAAATAGAATATCAAATTTTATATATCTAGAATAAAAACACACTATTAAAATTGTAATAGAAATAATACATCAATACTTTGTAATTAAAAATTTATTATTATTTATCATATATTCATTTAAATTAGAGTATCATAACCAGTCTTTTTAGTATAATGATATCTTTAACTAAATTGTATGTATTTTTACTCCAACCACCACACAAAGTGAACTCATTTCATTTTGTGTGGTGGTTAGAGTAGAAAAAACCTACCAGCTACTTATTAACAATCTGATACTATAAAAAATCGTGTGCCTTTTTTATGAAAATAATTTTCTTTTAATTATGTAATGAATTCAATATTTTAGATTATTTGACATCATTATAGTCAAATAGAACTAAAATAAATTTTACCAATAATGAGAGTTTTTTATAATAAAATTTTAAAAAAAGTTATAGATGTACCACAAATTTATGGTGTCTATGAAATAAAAACAATTTTACATACATGAAAGAAAACCACCCTTTCACGATGTCTGAATACATTATGAAACTATATAATATGCTAAATAATTTATAAAAAAAATATTCCTTTATTTCAATTATGTTTTGTCAATAGTTCTGGTAGCACTGGAAAAATATAGATATATAAACAGATATTAAATATGTTATATAAAATTTTAATTACTCTTGAAAATAACCTCTTTAGGAATAATAGTTTGTGTTTTCCAGGTATTGAATCTTTTAGGGGGTGGGGGTTAAATTTAAGCTTAAAGAAAACTGAAAATTGTCTCCCACTAAAGATAATGACCAGTTTAGAAGATATAATTTATGAACTAATCATAGTATCAATAAATAATAAATTTAGTAGAAATTCACATGAATGTCCCGAAGGCCTTAAATTTTTATTAATAATTGATAATCCCACTTTTTAAGGGTTGAGGGGTAACCCTTACATGACCCATAGGCTTTGTGACATTACATGACCTGAAGGTCTTAGAGGAATTCATCCCAAACTATGGAAACTTGGAACTACCCCTCCCCAATGTCTATATCGTGATGTCAGCTCTCAACCTCCACATGGCAATTTAGCTAGCTATCCTGTGCAGAGATGCACAGGCCTGATACCGATAGAAACTGTCATACCCTCTCATTCTTCCAATCCGTAAGCTCTGCTTAGGTGAAAGGGCATGCTCTGAATCCTCATATGGAGCATGTTCCTTGTAGTATGGTTGGTTTCTTCTACACATCATGTGGCCCAAAGACCTTGAGGTGGCCTGAAGGCCTTGAGGTGGCCCAAAAGCCTTACTATCCCATAGGCCTTGGGTGGCCCAAAGGCCTTAAAGGACTCAAGGACCAAACTAGTGGCCTGAAGGCAAAAATGAATGAATAGTTCTAACTGCTACAGTACCTGCTATAGTACTTGCTGCAGTGGCCCGAAAATATGCCTCCAACTGGATTTGATCTCAAGTCTCTTGGATGCACTTGAAGATTCCTCACCAATCGGGGTGAGGCTCAGGTGCAAATGTAGTAGAAATTAAAATTTTCAAATGTAATGAACTATCTGAGTCAAACAAACCAAATCAGAAACAAAATGATATAAAGTGAAACAATAAAATGGATTTCTAGATAAAAATCCACAAACTACATTAAAATTTATTATAATTCATATAACTAGTTCCAATTTAAGGAGCTCTTTGGTTTTAATCTAAAATAATAAGAGGATCAGTACCCAGATTCAAAGTATACAATTTCTGATAGCTAGTAATATAAGTACCCGACCTTAAACATTACATAAACTTGAATTATGTCAAGAATTCACATTGAGGATCTTTTCAGGGTTAGAGTTTTAGAGAATTAGGTCATAACTATTACATAACAATTTGAATATTACATGTAGACACTACTACCCAGTATCCATTTTTCATAAAATAAAATCTCTTGAAAAAAAAGAGACATGTATAGTTCCATGTTTTAGACAGCATGACTTTCCATTGATCTCATATTTAACCATATTCATCTTTATGTCCTGTGAAAAATATTTCAAAACTTGGGATGATCATAAAAAGATCAGTAAGGGTTATAAAATAATGAAAAGAAACATTATCCCATCAACAAATATAAATCAATGAAACCATATTTTTCAATCATAACATACCTCATGAAATCATAAGATTTATGAATAACATACAGAAATCATAAATCATAAAGGTAACTTATGGAATTCATAACATACATACATTGTAGTTATCACAGCTACATAGGGAGTCACATTTGGAAAACCCATCATAGTATATTCCTTAAATCTTTTAGGAGAAACATTAACATTTACCTCTGTCACGTTACCCAAAGCATTGGAGAGTTATCTCAGGCTCACACACCCTAGGTTTATCATAAAACCACCCGTATATGTAAACAATTCCTAACAACCATAACATATTCATAACACATAAAAAAGCCATAAAGGAAAGATAACATTTCCACATTGCAATCACAATATATCATTTCAAGATATTGACATTATCAATGCTTTATCAAACCATTTTCAAAACCATTTAAAACATTTAATAAAGAGATTTTTGAATCAAAGTATCTCATACCACTTTGAAGATTTTAAAGTAATTAACAAGTTAAAACATAATTGACCATATAAATAAATCCAAAAACCCATTTTAAAAACATGGATATTAATGAGAAATATTTAGAAGAATAAATATTTAAAACATTTAAAATGATATTTTAGTTAAAGAGTTTTTAACAAAATAAGAGATGCTTGAATACAATTAATTGAGAAATAACATTTAATTAGAACTTTATAATATCATGAAAATAAAAGGATGCATGATATAATAAGCCCAAGAATATTATATACACCACATAAGAGTGAATTGGTTCATAACGATAATAAAGTCTCAATGGAATGTAAATTGAGACGAAATCCCTTATAAAAATGGTATCCTTTGATTAAGGATAAATCAATTGCATAATAATGTGTGAAAAATATAAATACACTCAATATGATTGGATATTCAGTGTAAATAAATCATAGTACATTCACACATGTTCTTTTTAAAACAAAACCAATAACTTGGATGTTTAACTCAATGAATGGAAATTGAGTTAAAATTACTCTTATCAAGTTCATATCGATGACTTGATAATTTATCAATTGAGTGATTATGTGTATCAAAAGTATATCCACACAAAGGGGAGTGGAAATTGCAACATAAATAAATAAATAGTGATTCCACACATAATCATAGTATGACATAATTATAAATTATAAGATTAACCCAAGGAATAAAAATTGGGTTAAAAAGTTCCCTAACTGATTTGGCAACTTGCAAACATACACCACGTGAAAGAAGGATCATTAAATGAAGATGTAAATATCCATAAATGAAATTATGTTACATAAAGAGTACAATCATGGGTAGTATGTACACCACACAAAGGAAATAGTGACAAATATAGCATGAATCTCACAGGAATAAAAAGTGAGATAAAACCATTTACCACGTTGTAATCAATTGAGTCGTATCACCAAAAGTTAATAACCACAAAATTAATCACAGAATACCATGAATATAAAGACAATAATGACAATATATATCAAATGGCAGTACACAATACACCACATGCAATAAATAAGTGGCAAACTATGAAAATCTCACGGAATTGAAAGTGAGATAAAAAAACCTCTTACCTCGTGTCCGACTTCACTTGTTTGTTCCTTGTTATTTCTGAATAATAAACATAAGTTAATTTATACTTGATTAAGAACACTTTTTCAAGATTATTATTCCTTTTATATCACTTATTACCATGTTATAAACTTTATGTAATCATTTAAGTTAATAATGGTCGTTTTATCGATATTTGGTACTTGAGTCAAAAATGAAAACCTTATAATCACAAGTTGTCTATGTGCTCAAGAGTCCATTATATCGAGAATGATTTTCATGATTTAGATATCATATATATCATATATATCCAGTATATATATATGTATTTATAATAGTACATAACATTTGGTGATAAGAAATGAAATGTGTCATTCATGGAGACGGTAAGCCTAACGTACGCATGAACGCTACTTTCATTTATATTTCATATTTTAATTGAATGAAACATAATGATAAATAGTTATATTATAATTACATCATAATATAATATATAATTTCAATAACTCCATCCTTTATACGTCCCACGTATGGTATGAACGATTCATATCACTTTGAGGGGACGGTAGTCCGCACTTCCTCAAATGAAATTATCACGTTTACTCATAATGGAAACCATAAAGGTATGATATAAATTAAAAATACAGACACATAAAGAAAACATAAACATAATATATATCATATATAAATACAGTTCCATCATAATTTCCACCATGAGAGGCAGTTGTAGATATTTGAACAATCATCATTTCGGGAGGTAGTAGTTCGCCGTCTAAAGAAACAGTATGTTCTTTTCCCATTAAATGTATGTGTGTGTAAGTGTAGTTATAATACTTCTCCTAACAACATCCTAATATATTGATGATACTGGTGTTGTTATAAAAAAAGGAATAAAAAGAGTTCAGGGGTTGGAAAAGTAAAATAAAAGAAAAGAATTTAAGAGAAATTGTTACCTTTAATTCGGGTAACTCCCTTTGGTTTGAACCAAAAGGACCTCTTGAAGTTACTTCTGCTAAAGGTAAGGCTTCTAGAAGGAGAAGAGTGATGTAGGGAGATTAATTGGGTAGGGGTTTTTATGAGCCAATGGGCTTGAGAGGCGTGAGGAATTGTTTAGAAGTGAAGGATTTTTATAAGGGGGAGGAGGGGCTCTTTAAGAAAATTATATTTTATTATATAATGATTTTCAGTTTCTAAATGTCCAAAACTAATTAAAGTCTAAGATAAGATAACTCATGGGCGAAATGAAATCATCCAATAAGAATTGGATAGGTTTTGGATATAGTTTTAATCTTTATAATTTCATTTATTTAAATCATTTATTAATGAGGTAAACACTGCATCATTATTGTGTTATAAATAATCTAATTTATTTGATGTCTAAAAATTATAAAAAAAATACCATGATGTAGGAAATATTTTTATCTTTCTAAAGAATATTTATAGTCATATATATCAATTATATAACCCCACATTAAAATTGTTTTATCAAAAAAATACAAGTTTATGATATTTTTATTTTTACTTTAAAAAAATGTAAATAATATCATTATCTTACCAAAATGGCTTTAAAAGGACAAAAGTCTCACCCCAAGGATTTTCTTGGTCGGTCATCACTCATACAATAAGGTTAGGACAAGTGTTAAGGCAATTTTATATTAATTTAATATATTTTTACCTTGAATTACTCTATTTACCTTTAACCGCGGTAAATAAAAGTAAAAAGTTGTTATTCACCAAAAATTATTTTCATCATATTGAACTACATTTTACTTATTAATAACAATCATGTATGTCAGATTTTTGAAATTCAATTCACAGAAGCGGTAAAACATTATTTAAATGAAAAAGTCAGTTTTTTAACTACTACTTAGTGGTTTCACTATTCATCAAAAATTGATGTTTTTCAAAAAAATACCAAAAATTCAGCCGAAGCTATATTTGATATTCTGAATTCAAAAATGATGTCTATTTTACAAAATTAAAAACATAGAAGCTTCATTAATTAATTTAATATTAATTCCCGTTGTAAAAACAAATAGCATGTTTTTAAGAAACGATATTTTTTTAAGAAACAATATCTAACAAAACACTTTTTTATACTCAATTTCAAAGTGAAATTTTTCTTCTAATGACCAAAATTGGATTAAATGGTAAAAACATAATATAATTACACTTTAAAACCATTTAAAAAGATAATCTAACCATATAAATAAGTTAGATTAAAAGGTCATTTGAATTAAAATACAATATGTTTCATTATTCATTAAAAAATGAATTTTATCAAAAAAATACCAAAAATTTAAGCAAAGTAAATTTTGATGTCCCGATTATAAAGAAGAATTTTATTTTGTCAAATTAAACATATAAAACTGATCAAAAATAGATTTAAAGAGGGTTTATCATCAAAAGGCGGTAAATCGGCCTTTTAAAGAATATTAGAGTATTAATGCTTAAAATCAGATTCTTTCTTATTTTAAGCCTCTAAAATTTATTTGATAAATGTAAAAACATTTGACAAACATATATAATCATGTTTATAGTTAGTTCTATTCATTCTCGTCATTACAACGACTATGCGTTAATAACCATTTAAAATAATATTATATTATTATTTTTTAGTATGACCCAACCACTACTGGAATTTTATCATTTACCAACAGTTTCCCAAACCGTGGCCAAGAAAGTCGTTGGTATAGGCTTATACCAATGGTTCTATATAAACCGTTGGTATATGGGTTAAAGGAAGAGATATACCAACGGTTTGTGAAACCGTTGGTATATGTTACCCTTATACCAACGGTTTATAATTGTTGGTATATAGTGTACAATATACCTGAAAAGGATATACAAATGGTTTTGAAAACCGTTGGTAAAAGTTTATACCAACGGTTATAACAAACCCTTGGTATAATATATATCAAAAGGATATACCAATGGTTTTGAAAACTGTTGGTATACATATGTTGCAGCTCCACAGTAGCAGCATCCAGCAACCACATCCAACCTGCTCTCCATGACATGCAAGAACACATACAGCCAGAATCCCAAAGGCTACATGGGATTTTAAAATTCATCCAGAATTCAAAAATTTAGAAATTTAAATTTCATTCCTCACTCAAACCACAACACAACAGAAAAAAATCCAATACATCCACAATCCAATACATCCAGAATTGAAATGCGATAACACCCATAACACCAATACAAAATTTAAATCTAATACATCCAGAATCCAATACACATAACAGTATTCAAAATTTAGAATTCATTACCAATACTGCCAGAATCCAATACATCCAGAATTCAGAAATTTAGAATTGAAAAGCAATAACACCCATAACAATATTCAAAATTAAGAATTCACTCCTCACTCAAACCACAACACCAATACACACAAGAGAAAAAACCTACATGTTATAGGAAGCACATGGGATGTTTACTTATGGCCTTGGGTTGACTATCTTAAAACCAACAGAAAAAATTTGGCATAGTTGACAAGGATCATGATACCCATAACATAGACAATGGTAGTGGCCATGTGATTAGACCTAGGATGAATTATAGGAAGCGCATGGGGGGTTTATATTCCTCTAATGACTATATATCCATGTATAAATGGTTCCTGATGTGTTAGTGGAAAACATTGGCCAATCTCGACATATGAGATGAGTTACCAGAATAGCATACATGTTTTTCATAGACTTATCAATTCGAATAAGGGGGTATGTGGATAATTGTAATTTGGTCTCCTGGGTGTGATGTAAGATGAATCCCCATTTTGAGTAGTGGGTTTGAATATTCAATTATGTCTTTGGTATTGGGTTCCCAAAGGGACTTTGGTTTGGTCCTAGAACCCACTGTCTGAGGATGGGATTGGCATATTAAATATCATGTGTTTTAGAATAGGGGTAGGAGTTCCTCACATGAGAAGTGGATTGTGTGAGGCTGGACCATGTATCCTTGTGATAAAGTATCAACACAATCTGAATACGTTTGGTCGGTTTTCCGTATGCAAGTTGTTGTTTTCACTTAAAATCTTGTCCATTTCAAATTAAAGTGAAACAGTTTGAGTGGTACCAGCCACACCGTGGCTCGGATTGAGGTAGAGTTGACTCGTACATGTCACAAATGACCCATGGATCGTTGTTATAAAGTATCAACAGAATCTGAATGTGTTTGGCCAGTCTGTATGTCAGTTGTTGTTTTCACTAAAAATGTAGTCCATTTCAAATAAAACCGAGACACTTTGAGTGGTACCGGTCACACCGTGCCTCAGATTAAGATGGGGTTGACTCGTACACGTCACAAACAACCCATGGATCCTTGTGATAAAGTATCAACACAATCAGAATACGTTTGGTCGGTTTTCCGAATGTATGTTGTTTTTACTTAAAATAGTGTCCATTTTAAATAAAAGAGAGACACTTTGAGTGATACCGGCCACACCGTGCCTCAGATTGAGGTGGGGTTGAATCGTACATGTCAAAAATGACCCATGGATCGTTGTACTGAAGTATCAATACAATTAGAAAGCATTTGGTTGGTTTTCCGTATGCAAGTTGCTGTTTTCACTTAAAATCCTGTCCATTTCAAATAAAAGTGAGACAATTTTAGTGGTACCGGTCACACCGTGCGTCGGATTGAGGTGTTGTTGATTCGTACACATCACAAATGACCCATGGATCGTTTTCCTAAAGTATCAACAGAATATGAATGTGTTTGGTTAGCTTTTCGTATGTCAGTTGTTGTTTTCACTGAAAATGTTGTCCAATTCAAATAAAAGTGAGACACTTTGAGTGGTGTCGGCCACACCGTGCCTTGGATTGAGGCGAAGTTAACTTTTACACGTTAAAAATGAACCATGGATCCTTGTAATAAAGTATCAACACAATCCGAATACGATTGGTTGGTTTTCCTTATGCCAGATATTTTTACTTAAAAGGGTGTCCATTTTAAACAAAAGAAATACACTTCGTGTGATACCGAACACACCGTGCCTCCGATTGAGGCGGGGTTGACAATTACATGTCACATATGACCCATGGGCCATTGTCCTAAAGTATCAACACAATAAAATGCATTTTGTCAGTTTTCCGTATGTCAGTTGTTGTTTTTACTTAAAATGTTGTCCATTTCAAATAAAGGTGAGACACTTTGGGTGGTACCGGCTACACCGTGCCTCGGATTGAGTCGGGGTTGACTCGTAAAAATTAAAAATGGACCATGGATCCTTGTACTAAAGTATCAACACAATCAGAATACGTTTGGTCGGTTTCCCGTATGTCTATTGTTTTTACATAAAACAGTGTCCATTTTAAACAAAAGTGAGACACTTTGAGGGATATCGGCCACACCGTGCCTCAGATTGAGGCGAGGTTGACTCGTACGCGTCACAAATGACCCATGGATGCTTTTTCTAAAGTATCCACACAATAAAAAAGCTTTTGGTCGGTTTTCCATATGTAAGTTGTTCTTTTCACTCAAAATATTGTCCATTTCAAATAAAAGTGAGATAGTTTAAGTGGTACCAGCAACACCGTGCATCGGTTTGAGGCGAGGTTGATTCGTACATGTCTCAATTGACCCATGGATCATTTTCTTAAAGTATCAATAGAATCATAATGAGTTTGGTCAGTTTTTCATATGAAAGTTATTGTTTTCACTTAAAATATTGTTCATTTCAAATAAAAGTGAGACAGTTTGAGTGGTACTGGTCACACTGTGCCTCTGATTGAGGCGAGGTTGACTCATACACGACACAAATGACTCATGGATCATTTTCCTAAAGTATCAACAGAATCTAAATGTGTTTGGTCGGTTTTACGTATGCCAGTTGTTGTGTTCACTTAAAATTTTGTCCAATTAAAATAAAAGTGAGAAACTTTGAGTGGTACCGGCCACACCGTGCCTCAGATTAAGGCGGGGTTGACTCATGCACGTCAAAAATGACCCATGGATCCTTGTGCTAAAGTATCAACACAATCCATATACGTTTGGTCGATTTTCTGTATGCCAGTTGTTTTTACCTAAAAGGGTTTCCATTTTAAAGAGAGCGTAGATTGTGATTCAAGACGCCGAATAAAGAGTGAGATTGTCTCCGAAATCAAGGTAGGTGGTCCTTAGCCTTTCATGAATTGTCGTGATGTTTTATATATGTTGAATTTCCACTCGCCCAATGTTGGGATGTCGGGTCGGGGGGCTGTTCGGGGTCCAGGGAGGAGGGTGGGGGGCTGTTCGGGGTCCAGGGAGGAGGGTGGCGGGCTGTCCGAAGGGCTGTCCGGGGGGCTGTCCAGGGGGTTGTCCAGGGTTCAGGGAGGAGGTTGGAGGGGCTGTCAAAGGGGCTGTCCAGGGGTTGTATGGGGTCCAGGGAGGAGGGTGGGGGCTATCTAAGGGGCTGTCTGGGGGCTGTCTGGGGTCCAGGGAGGATGGTGGGGGGTTGTCTAGGGTCCAGGGAGGAGGGGGGTTGTCCGGGGTCCAGGGAGGAGGGTGGGGGTTGTCCTACTCCGGAATGTTGTATGTGGTATATTCGATGGTCTCACATGAACCGAATGATAACTCAACCTCAAGTCGGTCTTGGAGAAAACAGTTGCTCCTCAGAGCTGGTCGAATAGATCATCGATTTGAGGAAAGGGATAATAGTTCTTCATTGTAAGTTGATTCAACCATCAATAATCCATGCACAATCGAAGGATGTCATCTGTCTTCTTGGAGAAAAGGAATGGAGAACCCTGTGACGA
The DNA here is from genome assembly GCA_963277665.1 of Viscum album. Lineage (NCBI taxonomy): Eukaryota > Viridiplantae > Streptophyta > Magnoliopsida > Santalales > Viscaceae > Viscum > Viscum album. The sequence goes on along the minus strand of OY728145.1, from coordinate 1,095,733,070 downwards.
TGTGTTGGGTCTAATAAAACCCTTAGCATCTAGATCATTAAGCTGCTTTTTGAGTTCCTGAAGCTCTGTCGATGTCATCCTATATGGAGGAATGGACACCGGTGTCGCACCTATCACTAGTTCTACAGTGAACTCAACCTCTCTCTCAAAAGGTAGGCCAGAGAAATCTTCAGGTAAGATGTCTCTGAAACGATCCACCATAGGAGGGAATTCTATTAACTGCATCCCCTGATCGCCTATAAAGAAACTTGTTAACTGAGCTGTCACCCTTCCAAGCCCAGTTCACTTGTGTCCAGCTCGATCTGCCTAGAAATCTCATTCGCCTTTATGAAAATATGCACTGCCTGAGCCCCATGGGTGCAACCTAGTGGTTTCACCCTGTGGCGGTATTTGGGAGGTCTCGGTTTCAAGCCTCCCTAGGTGCAATTAGGTGGTGTTTTCTTTTTTTCTTCCCTCTACCCTGAATGATGTAATAATATATGCACTGCCCTCGGGTGATGTAAAAGACACTCTGCAGCGATATTAATCTACTTGGGCACGACAAGGCACAAGTCAGTCCATACGGAGAATGACGTTGAAGCTGGTCATCTCGATGACCAATGATAAGGCGAACACCCCCATGGAGGGGTTTCACCACAAGGTATGGTCCCATAAGACATGACAAACCAATTTGATTAATTTCATATGCAAGAATAGGGCTTCTCCGAAAGGGTCTGACTAGTGGCACAATGACACGACATTTGAAATGCGACGGAAAGAGCAAAAAAAGGCATAGACCCCCTACATCGATATCATAGCACTCCACTCGTACTCTAATAATCCTTGATTCTACCTAAAATGGAAGGAATCAAAGGATTCCTTCCACACCACGAAAATAGGACAAAAGTCTATCCCACCAAAATAGCGCAACCGGTGATGAAAGAAACTCAAAGGGGAAGGGTGAGGAAGGAAGAGCTTACTGATACAAGTCCATAGCTTCCAACGGTGAAGGAAACGGTGGAGAAACGAGGGACCAATCTCAAAACCCCGTGGAGGTGAGGAGGGGAGCTTGCATGCGTCGAGGAAGGGGAGAAACCACTGGAAAGGGAGGGGAAGGAAAAAAGGGGTGAAATAAAATTTCATCAAGGATGGTTTGGGTTTTTCACCCACGCAGGAGGGGTCGCAGGATTTGGCCGCACGGTTGGAAAAACTGTGCGCCAACCATACGGGACCTCGCTGTCCAAAAACTACAGATAGTTGCACGGTCGTGAGGCCCTCTGCACCACACTTTCTACTACCACATGGTTTATGTAAACCGTGTGGGCAAGGCGGCACGATTTTCTCTAACCATGCGGCCCATTATACTTCTTCCTTTTTCTGGCTCTTGGGCTCCGAATGAGCCTCAGATGCACCGATAAGATCCTTTAACCTTTTATCCACCATTAATATGGTCTTTTTAAGAAATTTCGACCAAAAAATAACAGTCCATACCTTTGGATAAAACCAGGACATTACATGCTCGTTTTTTAACTTTAAAAAATGTTTGTAGTGTGGTGTTCTTTCCATGCATGTAGGATCCCTAAGGATCTAAATCATGTTAAAATCAATGTGCATGTCAAATTATGTGTTGATTTATGCCTTTCAATTTCTTCTTTTACTTTTGATTCTTTTGTGGTTCCTCTCAATGTGATTTTATATGATTTATTATTGGTATTGTGATTATTGTCTTTGTTTATTTATTTTAATCAATGTCTCTCATCCATATTAACGAATAGAAATCCATCATTCAATGATCCTCAGTTATTCATAGGGGAATATCAATAGATTTTCCATAACATTTTCTAACAGTTAGGTTTTGTTAAGGATTTAGGGATTGATTTTAGTGGATGCTCAAAAATTATTTCTAGTAGCTTATTATGTGAAAAGTATTTTTTTATTATAATTGAGAAAGAAAATATCATTTCGCTTAAATAGATCCAATCATTTGGTATGTTGAAAAAACTGAGAAAATGAAAAGTACATGGAATGTTGAAAAGCATCAACCCATTTTGCAGACTAGCCATTACAGTAGCTAGTGTTGGGTGTGAACACACTAGTGTCATTCTGTTTCTATTTTCACCAAGAATATTTTTTTTCCATATTTCCTTAGTTTCTCCACCAGTCATCATATATGGTAGAGGTTATTCATGTAAAAAGGAAACTAAATGGGGAAATACTAATTTACTTTAGTTTTTTGGTTTGATATAATTAAATGAGAATAAATTAAAAGTGAGACATGTTTTCCACATGCACCCTCCCTTCATCGCCTACAAATTGTTGTGGCGGAGATGATTAGTCACACAGAGGTAAAGGAGAGAATGGCTTCCACAGTACCACCCAGGTACATCATCCTCATATAGGTGCCTATATGGGATACATCCTTGATGCCCCCAAGGAGACGGTGAATGGGCACCTGACCTTCATCAAAGCTCAGGCTGAGAGTCCATTCACAAAGTTCCAAGTGGAGACTGCCATCACAGAAGGAGCGTTCCATTATTGGATGTGGAAAAAATAAAATTCAATGACACAAACAATAGATAAACTATATTTTTTCTTTTTAGAACAAATCAAGGATGTTATAGCTTTAAACAAAACATAGTTTCAAAATAAATTATATATAAACCAAGAGGAGATCTTCAATGCACTGCATCTCGCAAAGAAAGGTGCACACATCTCTTGAAGTCTATCGATCAAAGAACAAGGCCACACATCATCACTATGAAGGGACGTCATCAAAAATATCCTCCATAAATGGCCCATGAGAGGAAGCCGGGGAGGATGACTAGCAGAAGTACATATCTCAAGAACCCAACTCACCCGAGGGAGTTGGTGTTTCTCCACACTAGAGCGAGAGAGATAGAAGGGGACAGAATGAATGTGGGGTCACACTGAGAGGGCATCAATGCAGGAGTGATGAATTCCCCTGATACAATTCAGGCAGAGAATGTCATGACTCGTCCCCCGGGGCTCGTGCCGTGACTACCCCAAGCCCGCCTTCCATAGGCCAGGGGCTGCCGACTAGCACCGAAGGCATATTCCCTAAAACTGTGAAGGCATTGCCTTTATAACCTTTAAGCACACGCAACCAAGCACACAACAAGATATGAACTCAAGTAGACTGAATAGTAAACATAGTGAGTTCAATAAGTAAAAGGGGTCATAATACAAGCTCAACTAGAAATTACAAGAAACTAAAAGTACAAGTAAACTGAAACAGCTCATGTGAACACCCACCAGGGATCCTACCTGAAGAATAGGTACAGCTCTCGATCGGTCGTCTATGTGGTATGCCTCGTCTCAGGTCCACCTCCGAGCTACCTCCAGTCCTGGTACTCTCTTACTCAGTCAGCGTTGTCTGTCGTCTACATCAAACACAACGAAGTGCGGGCATAGCCCGTGCAGGGATGAGTATAACGATACTCAGTAGGGACCCCGAGACCCTAAAGGTCCCACAAAATCCACAAAGGATAAACCACAAAGCATGAAATCAACTGACAATCCTACCTAGGTATATGCTCATACATATACCTAAGTTATCAAGTATACCCATCTCAATCATGAGGAAACACAGAGTCCAACTCCAAATCCCAAAGCTCAACTGTTCCACAAAGTAAGGAACACCACGGAGGTAAGTACCACACAGGTATGCCACACAGAAGAATACCACAAAGGTACTGACTCAGCTCACACCAGGTATAACATAGGTACATAAGTACAAATGATTAGATGTAACTAATGAATCATCTTACTCTGTTAAGAGGCTTTGCTACTGACCCACACAGGATTGCTCAGTGCGGACCCACATAGGATCTCTAGATGCTAACGCACATAGGATCTCGAGATGCTGACCAACATAGGATCTCTATGTGCTGACCCACACAGGATAGCTCGGTGCTGACCCACACAGGATCGCTCTGTGCTGACCCACACAAGATCGCTCGATGTTGACCTACACAGGATCGATTGGTGCTCACTCACACAGGATCGTTATTCATTCTTCACGTCACAACCAGCTACTAGGTTCTCGCACTAAGCTTGCTCGTCTCCAGGAGGGTCCGCCCCTCTAGCCGCTTGTCGATACTCCATCTGCCATGAAGTCCCACGGAAAAGTATCTCAAATGACCGTCACGTCCTAGGGGTCTCAATGCAACAGACGGTGCATCAATCGGACGCTCAGTCTGTAGTTATTAGCCTTTTAGTCACGAGGGCCCAGTTAGATTCGTGCTCAATCCAACCCGACTGTATCCCAACTTTATCCAAATCTCAAGTGGGATATACCAAAGGGACCATCTCGCTCCAAGGTTTATAGCACCATTGACGGTTTGTCAAATGAATGCCTAGTGCCAAAGTTATGGCTGATAGAGCGAAAAGCTCGTAACTGGTCTGGGTCCGGTCCGACCCGGTCGGACCGACCAAGCCCGATCCGATCCATTTTGGGTCGACCCAGCCCACCGGGTCCAACCCGACCCTCGCGGGGGCTGCGGAGCGGCGCAAGGCTGCGAGGGCGGTGCAAAGGTTGTGAGGGCGGCGCGGAGGCCATAAGGGCGGCGAGGCCGCGGGGGCCGCGAAGGGTCGTGGGGCGGCGAGGCCGCGGGGGCCATGGGACGGCGAGGCAGCGGGGGCCGCAGAAAGTCGCGGGGTGGCGAAGGCCGTAGGGTCCGCGGAGGGCCGCGGGGCGGCGAGACCGCGGGGGCCGTGGAGGGCCGCTGGGCGGCAAGGCCGCGATGGCCGCGAGACAGTGAGTCCGCGAGGTGCGAAGGCCGCGGGGGCCGTAAGGCCGCAGTACGGCGGAGGCCACGGGGGCCGCGGAGGGCCACGGGCGGCGCGGAGGCCGCGGTCCGACGGGGCGATCACGGGGCGGCGAGGCGGCCACGGTGCGGTGGTGCGGTCGGGCGGTCGTGGTGCAGCAGTCCGCCGCGGCTGGCTGGATGGCCAACTGTCCTCTCCGCGGGGCACGGTCATGCACCGCGCCTTCGTCGGCGGCCGGTTCAGCCAGCTGCTCTTCGTTCCTCACCATGGCACAAAGTCGCCTTCTTCCATCGCGAAGAATACACCATTCATGAAGAACGGCGTGGGGGTCAGGCCATGTTTTTTTGTCTCGCACCCTCTGTGTTAGAGTGGTAGCAAGTGGCTCAAGGGGGATGATTCAATGTGAGGGGAAACAATTAACATTGATCAATTTAAAACACATCTCTACCTCGTTTTCTTGTTGACGTCGATGAGGAGGGAAGGACAGTCATCGATTGAAGATGTCTCACGTCGGAGGAGGTCTCGAGGAAGAAGTCGAAGACGTTGGAGAACATCGGCGTTCTTTGTTGGAGAAGTGTTGGAGAAGAAGAATTCATCCAAGGTTCTCTCCCAATTTCCCTTTGCCAACACTTCCCCCAATTCCACCAAAAAAAAGGTAGCCAATATGATATGTTTCCCCAATTTAATTGTTGGCCCAAATTAAATTGGCATCATAATTACATTGAGGTTGGCATAATAAATTTTGGGGAAACCTAAAGGTCACCTCCCACATTAAAAAGAGAGTTCAAGAGGTTTCTCACATTATGAGGGTTTGGGTGGTCCCCACCCTGAAATTAAAATTGGGGGTTTTAGGTTCGTTGGTCCCCACCTCCATAACCACACATGGGAGGTTTAGTTCTGGTGGTCTCCACCTCTTAACATCCACATGGGAGTTTCAAATGAAAATAAAATGTTACACAATTTTATTTTATTTTATTCTTTCACGAATAAGTGAAAAATGAACATCCACCCTCGACCTACTGCGGTCGCGGTGAAGGTCTCCTTAAGCGGCTACCGGAGCTGCGAGTTCAACTGTGCCCTCAGATTTCAATTCAAAGCACATGTTCAAAATTTAAAAAAACTCGCTCACATATTTACTGAACGTACCTGAAAAAAAGTTCAGAAATTTATTCCGGGCGCTCCGGGCCTCGGAATCACGCGCCGTCAATTTTCACGAACTTGTAAAATTCTCATTTAATTAAAAACATTACATGGAATTTCCGGATCTTTACATTATTTCCACCCCAGGGCTTTATGTCCCCGTAAGCCACATCACAAAACTAGGAAAACAAGTGGGGGTACTGAGCACGTATCTGAGCCTCCCACTCTCATGCGCTCTCTTGGAGGTTCTCGTGCTGCCAACGAACGTGCACCATAGGTATTAACCGCCCACGAAGGACCCGCTCCCGTCGATCCTCAATCTCAACTGGAACCTCTGTAAAAGTTTCTACATCGTCGACATCCAGCTCTTTGTGGTCGATGACATGGGAAGGGTCGTGCATGTATCTCCTCAACTGGGATACGTGGAAGACATCATGCACCCGGTACAACTGAGGTGGAAGAGCTAAGCGGTAAGCCAACTCGCTAGCTCTGCTGAGAACCTGAAAGGGTCTAATGAACCTCGGAGATTACTTGTTGCCTCGGCCAAATCTCTGCAAACCTCGTCTGGGTGATACCCATAGAAAGACGTTGTCACTATCCTCAAACACTAGAGGTCTTTGTATCCTGTCGGCATAAGACTTCTGTCTGCTCTGTGCAGTCTTCATCTGCTCCTGGATGATCTGTACTTTCTATGTGGTAGCCTGTATCATCTCTAGTCCCACTAGTGCTGACTCCCCTGGGTCAATCCAGCATAAAGGTGATCTGCAAGGTTGCTTGTACAACGCCTCAAAAGGTGTCATCCCAATGGTGGAGTGATAGATGTTGTTGTATGTAAACTCCAGCAAAGGAAAGTGATCCTCCCAACTGTGACCGAAGTCAAGAACGCAAGCACGCAGCATGTCCTCGATGGTCTGAATGGTCCGCTCAGTCTGGTCATCCTTCTGCGGATGGAAGGCAGTGCTCAAATGAAGTTGTGTCCTGAAAGGCTCTTGAAACCCCTTCCACATCTGGGAAGTAAAACGTGCATCACGATCGAAGACAATCATCAAGGGTACTCCATGTATCCTCATAATCTCCTGCACATAGAGGCGTCCCAAACTCTCTACTGAACTCTGCTCTCTGATAGGTAGGAAGTGGGCCGACTTGGTGAGTCGGTCTACGATCACCCAAATAGAATCATGACATCTGGATGTACATGGAAGTCCTATCACGAAGTCCATGGATATCTCATCCCACTTCCACTCTGGGACTTCTAAAGGCTGAACCAAGTCTGCTGGTACTTGATGCTCTACCTTCACTTGTTGACAAGTGAGGCACCGAGAGACAAACTATGCTATTTTTTTCTTCATTCCCGGCCACCAATGTTGTCGTCGCAGGTCCTAGTACATCTTCGCCACTCCTGGATGTACCGCTAGAAGGGATGTGTGGAAATCCCTCATCACTTCCTCTCGAAGTGACACAGCTACCATGGTACGTCCTCTGAAGTGGATGACGTGTTCTCCACCTTCAGAAAATACATCAAGTGCATGTCCTGTGGATATCTGAGCACGTCGAGTCTCGCAGTCAGCGTCCCCACGCCGCGACTCCCTGACTCGTTGAGGAAGTGGGGGAGTGACTGTAAGAGACTGAAGAAAAGATGATCCATCCCGATCCACAAATGATATCTGGAAAGCGGCCAACCACTATGTTGCTTCACCTAGCATCTGTATACCAAACCTCCTGCTGAGTGCATCTACTACAACGTTCCCCTTCCCAAAATTATAGACTATCTCGAAGTCATATTTTTGGAGGAACTCAAGCCAACGTCGTTGTCTCATGTTCAAGTCCTTCTGAGAGAAGATATACCTGAGACTCTTGTGATCCGAGTAGACTGTAAAACGCTCACCCATCAAATAATGTCGCCACATCTTCATGGTGAAGACCACTGCTGCCAACTCCAGATCATGGGTAGCATAGTTCTGTTCATGATGTCTCAACTGACAAGAACCATATGCGATCATTGCTCACTCCTGCATCAAGACACATTCGAGCCCAGTCCATTATGTGTCGTAGTAGACTACATACCCCACGCCTTCCTCCATAAGCCTCAAGATGGAGGCACTAATTAGCCTCTGCCTCAGCTCCTAAAAACTTCGTTGGCATCTCTCCGACCACACGAAGGGTTTCCCCTTCTTCGTCAACAATGATAGAGGTGTTGTAACTTGGGAGAAATCTGGCACAAACCTCTGATAGTATCCAGCCAATCCCAGGAAACTCCATACCTCTGTCACACTCTTGGGTGGCTCCCAAGAAAGTACCGCCTCAATCTTCGTGGGATTCACTGCAACCCTAGCCTCTGATATGACATGTCCCAAAAAGTGAACTTCTCGGATACAGAACTGGAACATCGAGAGCTTACCATAAAGCTGGTGCTCTCAGAGTGTGTCCAATACTACCTCCAAATGATAGGCATGCTCCTCCTCAGTAGTCGAGTAGATCAGAATGTTATCGATTAAGACTACTACAAAGTGACCAAGGTATGGCTAAAAGATCATGTTCATGAGTCCCATGAACACTAATGAAGCATTGGTCATGCTTAATGGCATAACCAAGAACTCATAATGGTCATACCGACATCTGAAAGTCATCTTTTGCACATCATCATCTCGTACTATGAGCTGGTGATAGCCAGATCTGAGATCTATCTTCAAGAACCACAGTGCTCCCTTCAGATGATCAAAGAGGTCGTCAATCCTCAGGAGTTGGTACTTGTTCTCCACGGTCACCTGGTTCAGGCACGGATAGTCAACACAAAGCCTAAAACTCCCATCTGCCTTCTTGGAGAACAAAATCGAGGTTGTCCAAGGAGAAACACTAGGTCGAATGAATCTTTTCCCCTGGAAGTCCTCTAGCTGTACCCGTAGCTCATGAAGCTCCGTGAGAGCCATATTGATACGCTGGTGTAGATATCGGTGTCGTCCCAGGGTACAAGTCAATGTAAAAGTCCACCTCTTTGTGAGGAGGTAGACCTTGAACATCATCAGAGAAGACATTCACGTACTGGTCCACCACTACAGGATAACTCGGACTCTCCACATCAACTGCTCCGAGGGTATGGGTTAGCCAACTGATGAGTGATTGGCTGCACTCTCCTCCGAGTAAGTCCATCCTATGCTGCAAAGGCTCCCTTCTCACTGGTGAAGGTAAACCTGGTCTCATCCGTGCGGACACACCTCACTTTGTGCCTAATACAGTCAATCTAATCATGGACAGTAGATAATCAGTTCATACCCAAGATGATGTTGTAAGGCCTCGACGCCACTACTAGGAGATCTCACCAGAAACTCTCGCCTCCTAGAGTAAGCTCACACTGCCGACACTAGTGCGTAATTGTCGAATCCACTCCCGTAGGAGTCTCTAGCCATAAGGATCGAGCCAACGGCTCCGTCGGAATCTCCGAGCTCCGAACGAGGGTAGTGGCAATAAAAGAATGACTGGAACCTGTGTCTATAAGTACTACAGCTAAGGTTGAATAGACACAGATCGTACCTCGTATCATCTCCGGAGCATCACGGTTATAGGTCTCAGCTGCCTAGAGCTGAGATCACCCCTGTCCTCTTACTCCCTGCGGTTGGGGTGGACCTCATGGTGGTGGTGGTAACATCTCGAATCGTCTCCCACCGTCAGCTGCACGGTCAGCTCATCTGCCACGTCCGCCTGCTCCCTACGGACCTCCTCGATCGAATCTCTGTCTCTGCATGGGCGATCCTTCGACCGTCTGCTGATCATCCGTACGGCGGGTCAGACAGTCACGAGCCATGTGACCCTGCCTGCCACATGCGTAGCACTGCCCGCTCCTTGCATGTCTGGCTCTTCCTCGGGTGGCCCACACAACCGACCCTGAATCATGTGGTCGTCTACCTGTAGCTCTGGTCCTCTTGAACCTCTGCGACATTTGTCTGCTACCAGGTGTGGAAGACTCTGCTATGTGACATCCGGTGGTGGGTCTCACTGCTGGTAACTACTCAGCAAGGAAACTCTCCACTAAGAGGGCTCGCTCTAACACCCCCGCCTGCGTCAGGATGCTGAGTGAGATCATCAAAGCTCTGATCTCCCATCTAAGTCCCTGCTTGAAGGTCCGGGCCCTGAAGAATGGGTCACGCACTATATTTGTGGAGTAGCGTGAGAGGTCAGTGAACCTCACTGAGTACTGAGCTACAGTCATGTTGCCCTACTGCAGATGAAGAAGCTCTTGTATGCACACTGCGCGAAGATTCGCTGAGACAAACTATGCCTGAAACAGGCTCTTGAAGTCTGCCCAGAGAAGCATCACCTCATCGTGAACTTGGAGCATCAAGCTCTACCATCTGTCAGTTGCTGCCTGTAGAAGGTTGGCAGCAAGGATCTTCATGAGATTGGCTGGTGTCCTTACTAGTCGGAAGACTCTCACCATGACCTCCAGCCAATCCTCAGCCGTCTGTGGGTCCGTCTCTCCCCTGAACCTGGGTGGCATCTGGCGTTGGAACTCGTAGAATGTGCTCAAGAGGCGTGCACCCTCTACTGTTGGGGATGGTGCCATCGGTGCACCAACAGGTAATGGTACCACTGGTGCCTCCGGTGGTGCCTCTACTGGAAGAGGGCCCTCCACCGAGGCCTCATCGCTCGGTGGGCTGTCAATGTATACTATATCTGGAACCCTAGCTGGCTGGCTGCATGGAGGTATCCTAAAAAAATAGGTGTGCCATGGTCAATAAGTTATACCTGGTGAGCTGACTCAAATGATCACAAAGAAAACTTTTGAAAACAAACACGCAATCTGTGTTTTCATGCATTGAGTCGGAAATCAGTAATCAGGGTCCTAGTGTATGGATACGTCGGCCGTCACACCAACACTAGATTCCCTAAACTGATAACCACGCTCACTACACTTAACACTACTGCCATTAAAAAAAGATCAGAGTCTTATGTTCTACGGTAGAACAAACTCCTCTAATACCAATTTGTCACGACCAGTCCCCCGGGGCCCGTGTCGTGACTACCCCAAGCCCGCCTTCCATAGGCTAGGGGCTGGCGACTAGCACCAAAGGCGTATTCCCTAAAACTGGGAAGACATTGGCTTTATAACCTGTAAGCACACGCAACCAATCACACGGAAAGATACAAACTCAAGTAAACTGAATAATAAACAGACTGAGTGCAGTAAAGAAAAGGGACCAGAATACAAGCTCAACTAGAAAGTACAAGAAACTGAAAGTACATGTAAATTGGAACAGCTCCTGTGAACACCTACCAAGGATCTTACCTGAAGGTTAGGTACAACTCTCGATTGGTTGTCTCTGTGGTACGCCTCATCTAAGGTCCACCTCCGAGCTACCTCTAGTCCTGGTACTCTCGTCCTCAGTCAGCGTTGTCCGTCGTCTGCACAAAACACAAAGAAGTGCGAGCATAGCCCGTGCAGGGGTGAGTATAACGATACTCAGTAGGGACCCCGAGACCCTCAAGGTCTCACAAAATCCACAAAGGATAAAACACAAAGCATGAAATCAACTAACAACTCTACTTAGGTATATGTCCATACATATACCTAAGTTATCAAGTATACTCATCTCAATCATGAGGAAACACATAGTCCAACTCAAAAGCCCAAAGCTCAATTGTTCCACAAAGGAAGGAACACCATGAAGTTAAGTACCACACAGGTACGCCACATAGAAGAATACCACAAAGGTACTGACTCAACTCACACCAGGTATAACTTAGGTACAGAAGTAAAAATGATTAGATGTAACTACTGAATCATCTTACTCTGTTAAGATGCTCTGCTGCTAACCCACACAGGATCACTCGGTGCTGACCCATATAGGATCTCTAGATATGGACCCACATAGGATCTCTAGGTGCTGACCCACACAGGATCACTCGGTGCTGACCCACATAGGATCACTCGGTGTTGAACCACAGAGGATCGCTCGGTGCTAACGCACACAGGATTGTTATTCATTCTTCACGTCACAGTCAGCTATTGGGTTCCTGCACTAAGCTTGCTCGTCTCCAGGAGGGTCCGCTCCTCAAACCACTGGTCGATACTCCAACTACCACGAAGTCCCAGTAAAAAGTATCCCAAAGGGCTGCCACGTCATTGTTGGAACCGGGCGTGCAGCAGAAGCCCCAAACAGGTGGGTTTTTAAATTTTTTCCACCGACAGTCGACGTGAACATGTCAACGTCGGAGAAAAGCAGCCAGGTCTTTGCCGAGGACGACACATGGAGGATTTGAAGCACAAACATAAACCGTAAAATACCTGGTTCATATCTGAAGCCACACATGACGTCTGCTCATCGTTGGCGATCGCTGCTCAAAGAATCCGAAGCCGAATTCCTCTAGATCGTCCACATGTGCTTCAAGAAATCCGCTGGAGCGTCGTTCGTCGTAATCCGGGTGCTAGCGCGGATTTGCAACGATGCCTTCGACGCTCCAACGACCACTGCATCGCATCGCAAGCGATGCCCGAGAGAGAGCTCCATCCGAGCTCCTTGGATCCAGAGCGTCTCACTCTAGAATGTGGGCGAGAGGAGAGGAGAGATGAGCTCCATGAATAGTGTTTGGAAAATGTCTCTCCTCTTCTATTTATAGTGCACAATTAAAATACCCGGTATCGCCTCGTCGGCCCCGAATACATAATGCACTATCAACGACATTTATGACTACTAAAATGAGTCATAAATATTATTATCATTTACTTGTAATATATTAAAATATATTATGTTGATAATAATTGAGTCATTAACTGGACTCGTCGCTCCCATAAATATTAATTGAACCTGAATAATTTATTATTCGTCAATTAATATTTTCATGTATTTACTTAAAACGCGTAAATACATTTAATAAATAAATTCAATAATCATTATTCTAAACTCGAATATTATAAATTTATTTATTGCATTGGTGATCATTTAACTTTGGACAATTCCCGGACCCCTATGGCGGGGCCCACTATGTCCAATACTCCTATTCCACTGAATAGGGCAGATTCTTGAATACGCTATTGTGTGTGACCTTCTAGACCCTTATTTCGACAACCGTGAATAGTGTTCACAGACCAAGAGCGGGATCTAGCAACCCATCATGGCCCCTGAAGAAATAAGGATTGTTACAGCAGTGATAACCAACCTACGAACACGCACTGTGCAATATAATCTCTTTGTCTGCAATATCTCATAAAGCAGGACGCACTCACGTGTCATCGCCCTTTTCTTGCTTTATTGTTTGTTGATGTAACTGGATGGATTTACCCTCAACTGTCATGGCCATGGTCTTATAAAGGTACTGTCATCCATATCAACATGGCCAGAGATATATTACTTTCATACCCTGGAAGCGACAAATCCTTTCTTGACCATTCAACCAATGTCATGCCACCAATGACGCACCCGACACAAACTAGTTCGCCACGACTCCATTGTCATGGTTTTTGTCTTGCATCAAAGTACGCAATCAAATGACATACATTGTTAATGATCTCAAGTAAGGAGACCATTACACATGATCATAGATAGGAACATCCAATGACACCCGAAACATACAGTGTTCCTATTGGTGGGTCAGTCCTCATGATCTCACTACTAGAGATCACCAAGTGTGAACTTCATGAGAAAAAGTCTCAATGCTTATGAGCCCCCAACACCTGATGGTCAGACATCTACTATGTCCAATTATTAAGATGTATCTATACCATAGAACATATATTTAAGATTAATGTCATGGTATCTAGAGGTTCTCATTATAGCCTGGGAACTGCTATAACCTTTCGATATGACAATTAATCTTTGGACATTACCATTTCAATACTGGAAGCATAAAATTATACACTATAATGGTAAGATGACATCATGCATAGTTAACTCTATACACGATATGGTAATCCAAAGCACATAATAGGGGTCTCAACGCAACAGACGGTGCGTCAATCGAACGTCCGACATGTAAGTTATTAGCCTTTTAGTCCCGAGGGCCCGGTTGAATTCGTACTCGATCCAACCCGACCATATCCCAACTTTATCCAAATCTCAAGAGGGGTATAAGGGACTGTCTCGCTCCAAGGTTTATAGTATCATTGACGGTTTGTCAAACGAAGGCCTGGTGCCAAAGTTATGGCTGATAGAGCGAAAGCTCATAGCTGGTCCGTGTCGGGTCCGACCCGACCCGGTTTGGGTCAACCCGGCCCGTTGGGTTCGGCCTGGACCGCACTAGGTGACGCGCGGGCGGCAGAGCGGCGCGAGGCCGCGAGGCCGGCGAGGTAGCGGGGGGGTCGCGAAGGGCCGCGGGGATTGCGAGGCCGCAGGGGGCCGAGGAGGGCCGCGGGGCGGGGATGGCCGCAGAGGGTCGTGGGGGCTGCAGGGCGGCGACGCCGCGGGGGCCGCGAGGCCGTTGGACGGTGGAGGCCGCGGGCGGCGCGGAGGCCACGGTCCCGCTGCGCGGTCGTGGTGCGGAGGGGCGGTCGCGGTGCGACGATCAGTCGCGGCTGGCCGGATGGCCAGCCGTCCTCTCCTCACGACGTGGTCGCACGTCGCACCTTCGCCGGTGGCCGGTTGGGTCGGCGACTCTTCGTTCGTCGTCGTGGAACAAAGCCGCCTTCTTCCATCACGAAGAACACACCATTCATGAAGAATGACGGAGGGATCGGGCCATGTTTGTTTGGCTCGCACCCTCCACGTTAGAGCGGTAGCAAGCAGCTCAAGGGGGATGATTCAATGTGAGGGTAAAAATTTAACATTGATCAATTTAAAACACACCCCTACCTCGTTTGCTTGTTGACGTCGATGAAGAGGGAAGGAAAATCGTCGATTGAAGACGTCTCACGTTGAAGGATGTCCTGAGGAAGAAGTCGAAGACGTTGGAGAACGTCGACGTTCTTCATTGGAGAAACATTCTTCGTTGGAGAAGCATTCTTCGTTGGAGAAGAAGAATTCCTCTAAGGTTCTCTCCGAATTTCCTTTTGCCAACACTTCCCCCAATTTCACCAAAAATAAAAGGTAGCCAATATGATATGTTTCCCCAATTTAATTGTTGGCACAAATTAAATTGGCATCATAATTACATTGAGGTTGGCATAATAAATTTCGAGAAAACCTAAAGGTCACCTCCCTCATTAAAGAGGGAGTTCAAGAGGTTTCTCACATTAGGAGGGTTCGGGTGGTCCCCACCCTTAAATTCAAATTGGGGGTTTTAGGTTCGGTTGTCCCCACCTCTATAACCTCACATGGGAGGTTTAGTTCTGGTGGTCCCCACCTCTTAACACTCAAACGGGAGGTTTAGTTCTGGTGGTGTCCACCTCTTAACATTCACACGAGAGTTTCAAATGAAAATAAAATGTTACACAATTTTATTTTATTTTATTTTTTCAAAAATAAGTGAAAAACTAACTTCCACCCTCGACCTACTACGGTCGGGGTGAAGGTCTCCTTAAGCGGCTACCGGTGCTGCGAGTTTAACAGTGCCCTCAGATTTCAATTCCGAGCACAGGTTCAAAAGTTAGAAAAACCCGCTCGCACATTTAATTAACGTACCCGAAAAAAAAAGTTCATAAATTCATTCCAAACACTCCGGGCCTCATAATCATGCACTGTCAATTTTCATGGACTCGTAAAATTCTCATTTAATTAAAAAAATTACATGAAATTTCCAGGTCTTTACAGAGAAATAATGCTAGAAAATCAGAGCGCCCAATGTTTAAAATGCCAAATTGAAAGTCGAATGACTGCGGAGATAAGGCATAGGATGCAAGGAGTGGGCGAAAGAGAACTCAAGCTACCCCAAACAATGATCCCACAAAACAAGCTGACACAAAGGCCTAGATACCCAGTCCAGTAAACAAAACCCAAATCAGAATCAAACATTATTTTAGAATAATAATAATAAAACCAATTTCCCATGCATTCATATCAAGTCGTTTAAATGGGTGCATAATGAATAAGAATATTTCAAACTGAAAACACCAAATTTCACAAATCTCTGATTTTCATGGTAAATTGGAGATGTTCTTTCACCTATAAGGTTATTCGATGTGAACCAAATTCAATTTATGTAAATAGTATTTGAATCTTCATCATACCACATATTTAGTCAAACTATCAGCCTAGTTATTATCTGTATGTATCTTGTTGACACATTCAGTTCCACATTCAATAACATCTCTAATAAAACATAACCTAATGTCCATGTGTTTGGATTTACCATGGGATAAAATATTCTTAGATAAATGTAAAGGCTATCATTGTAAACTGTTATAATAGAATTATAAAGATTAAGTTCATAATCCAAACCCCTAAGCCATAAGGCTTTCATGATAGCCTTGGTCAGTGAAATATATTCATTTTTTGTGGTTGAAAGAGCAACCACAAATTACATATTACATTTCAAGTATATAGAGCCTCTGAAAGTGTGAATACATACCTAATCGATGACTTTTTGGTGTTAAGGGCATGCCAATGTGGCTTCCCTGGGATGGCTATAAATCTTCTAAGAATGCCGATTACAAAGAAAATATGAGGTCTGGTGAACACCATGGATTACATAACAATTACCAACAATGTTGGCAAAGAGTAATTGAGACATGTACTCTACATCAGCGACATCAGTGGGTGATTGTGTCAAAAAAAGACATAAAATGGTGTACACATGGTATATTAACAGGTTTGAGAGATTCAAAAATGTATCTTTTAAGAACTTTTAGAGCATAATCATGGTGGGAAAGATACAATAGTTTTTTGGGTCTATCCCTAACAATTTTTACACCAAGGATTTGTTTTGATGCCCATAAATCCTTAATTGCAAAAATACAATTTAATTGAAGCAAACTATTTTCTTATCCTTAGACTTTGACCTAAACTTGGGTTGTTTATTGTTCTTTATTTTATCTTTACTGTAGTATTTCATTTTACCCTCGTTTTGTGACCTACCCCTTGTGAAAAGACTCTCAGCCTCGGCCTTAACTCTAGGTTTATAATGCAATTCCTAAGAGAGTAGGGTAGATTTAACCCCTTCTAGGGTTAGAGTCACCACCAGACCATACATCATTGTCTCTGTCAGTGTGCAATAGGCATTGTATAAAGAAATAAATAGAATCATGGATTGATCATCGTCATTAAATGTCGCATTTATATTGGCTAAATCAAGCATGATTTTATTAAATTCATCCGAGCAGAATTTATTGAAACACCATATTTCATTTTAAATGTAAACATATGATGTTTCTTAAAAAGTCTACCAACAAGTGATGTTGTCATAAACAATTTCTCTAGTTTATGTAATATACCAGCATTATCGGTTTCATAAGCAACTTCTCTAAGAACAATATCTCTTAAACAAAGAAGCCAGAAACTATGGGTCTTAACAAGGATATCAGAAGTGATATCTTGGCAAACAGTGGATGTCTGCCCATTGGGAGACTAGGTAACAATTGGTTTTCTAGTTATATGCAGGGCATCAATTAACCCATGATGAACAAGTAGGGCTCTCATTTTAATTCACCATAAAATGAATTCATCATCACCATCTATTTTTTCAATTTCAAACCTAGTTGAACTCCTGTCTATCCAATGGCTCTGAAACAACTTGTTGGGGGAAACGCTAATCATACACCCCCAATAAATGGTCAAGATCAATGGATATGCACACTTTTTCAACTAGGTATTAGAATTGGAATAATATGTATTGTTATAATGATTTAATTTAGAAATAGAATGGGGCAATCGTGGATTGAGATGAGTTAGAAATGTGGGAATTAAACAGAAACCAAATTCGAAATAAGAAGAGGTTTCATAAATAGAAACAAGAAAGCAGTAAAGAATGAACATATGATTTAACTTGTTTCATTCCCTTTGGGGTCCTACATGCACAGAAAGAACACCACCCTCACATGCACACATTTTATTCGGCTTCGAAAATAGGAAAATTTAAGATACATTCCAGAGATAAAGAACACCGAAAGAAAACTACAAAAAGTTTATCTCCAAACTTAAATGAGAAAGCTTACAAAGTCGGAGAAAATGGTTCTCCAGAAGGCCTAATCTCTTCAAGATCCACAACGGGGTATGCCACTGCATCTCACAAAGA
Organism: Viscum album; assembly: GCA_963277665.1. NCBI lineage: Eukaryota > Viridiplantae > Streptophyta > Magnoliopsida > Santalales > Viscaceae > Viscum > Viscum album. The sequence goes on along the minus strand of OY728145.1, from coordinate 1,095,715,067 downwards.
AAGGTATGCGCTTCCTCTAGAAGCCTCTGGATCGAGGAACAAGGCCACAGTTATTCAATATGAAGGGAAGTCACCAGAAATATCCACCATAAACGGCTCGCAAGAGGAAGCCGAGGAGGACAATGTATCAATCCTAGGAACCTAACTCGCCAGATGGAGTTCGGGTTTATACACACCAATGTGAGCGCGAGGAGGGGCCAAAACAAATACGTGGACACACTGAGAGGGAACCAGTGTAGGGGTGATGAATTCCCCTGACACAACACAAGTGGAGAAATAATGCTGGCCAATCCGAGCATGCCACACCAAAAGTTCTAAACATAAAATCGAACGGCCACGGGTATAAGAAATAGAGGTGGGTGGCCAGATTTTAAATGGTGGTTCACAGATCAACAACTAGTAGCATGTACAGATAGATTTCTAGTGTGGCATAGCCGATGCAAGGAGTGGGTCAAAGATAACTCAAGCCATCCCAAATGAATAAGCCCAAACAGAATCTCATGCGGAAGCCCATCTGCCCAGTCCGGAAAACAAAACCCAAATGAGTATCAAACAATATTTGAGCATAATAATAATTAAAACAATTTTTCATGCATTATTATCAAATCATTTAATATTAATATAATGAATAAGAATATTTCAAACTGAAAACAACAAATTTCACAATTTGATTTCTATGTGTTTCTATCCCTATAAATATGATGTTTGTTTTTTATATGATCACCTCTAATGATTTGAACCACCCATCATACAGGGGAGGAGGGTAAGAAGTTGAATAATTATAGATAAGTTTTCCAATTGGGTATTGAATCATTTTAATCTTCTCCCTTGCTTTTTTACTATTTCATTTGTCAAGAAAAGTAGTTGGAAACTTGAAACGAATTTTGTATTTTACTCCCACACATCACAATCCAATCTTTAAAAATTGTCAAAAGGGAACATATAATGTCTTTTTTTACTTTGCCTCCCACGCATCTGTCCCTCTCCCCCAATTTCATAAAAAAAGTATCCAGCCAATTTTACCACTCACCAAATACGGATGAAATCCCTATATTTTATTAAAATATCAAAAAGGATCACCCACCAGTACAGAGGATTGACCAACTTTAGTTGAATTAGTAGATATCATAAACGCTTTCCCACTATTTTTTTCTCTTCCCTAATACATACTATTCTCCCCTCTTAATCCTGTTACTAACCCCCCCCCCCCCACGCACTTTGGGGGCATCTTCCTATGGCCATTTTTTTCTCAAATTCACAATCTAATTTTTTCCCAAAACCTCTAGCAAATGGGACTGCCCAAGGACATTTGAGACATTCACAGTGGATGACTGAAACAAACAGATCAAGTATTTCATTGCTGGTTTCTAGAGGCACAGCCCCAACTGGATATTGGCAGATTCTAATAATGCTGTCGTACGACTCCTAACTTCTCTTTGATTAGGGTGGATACATTTCCTGTGGTGGGATTAAACACACCAAAAAATATATATTTAAGTTTACGTGATGAGGAAAATTACATTTTTGTGGTTAAGGTAAGGAAATAAAATAAAAATTAAGGACCACTTTGTCATAAGGAAATGCTGCACGGGTGGAATAAACCAGTAAAGAATGGAAACAAGGATTTAACGTGCTTGGGTCTGATTTGGACCTAGGTGCACGACAGGAACGCCACCCACACACATAGTTTATTAAGATCAAATGAAAAACGATACATCATACAATCCAGCAGAAACTAACTAGCAACAAGAAAATAAAAGCATTTAAAATAATGATCTTTGAAACTAAAAGGAAACGAATAATCTAAAATGCTTACCGGGCCGGAGAGGATAGCTCTCCAGCAGTCTCATTTGCTTGAGCCCACTGGAACAGACGCATGGTAAATGCTTAGATTTGAAGGTTCAGTCTTCTTGTGGAGCTTCTAGATCACTCAAAAAATCCACACATTTCGCAAATAAGGGATACAGTCAAAACTCCACCATAAAAAGGCTGAGGAGAATCCATGGATGATGATAGGCTAGGAGTAGATATCTTAAGAAGTTTACGTCTGCAAGGAAAGCTATGGTTTTTCCTAAGAAAACTGGAGCTAGACCAGGAGGACGCCGAATGAACCGAATGCTAGATATTGAATGATCAAAGGCGGAGGTGGTAAGACCCAGCCCCGCCTAGATCAATGATCGTCTTATGCTGGAACTGTCGTGGACTTGGCAACCCACGAACGGTTCGCATGCACTAGCGCAATTCCGCTCAAAGTCGCCCCGATATGGTTTTCCTGTCCGAAACCATACTGGAAAACAAGGACACCACAAGCATTGCTCTGAAATGCGGCTTTCAAGGCTGCCTCCCGGTCTCCCGACAATGCCACTCTGGGGGAATTTGTCTCCTTTGGAAGGATTATGTCGACGTCAAAATCTTGTCCTTCTCCTCGCTCCATGTGGCTGCGGCTATTCATTTGGACCACACACCACCATGGACTTTCATGAGATTCTATGGTTGGTCATCCCCTAGCGAGAAGTGGAAATCGTGGGATCTTCTCTGCAAACTGCGTCACGATCTTCCGAGCCCTATTCTCTTTGGAGGGGACTTCAATGAGATTAAGTTTCATAAAGAAAAAAGAGGCGGAACCGTCAGAACATCTTCGTTGATGTCAAATTTTAGGGAGGCGGTATCTAGGGCGGACCTGGTCGATCTGGGTTACTCGGGTAATCCTTTCACATGGTTCTGGGGTAATACAGTTGACACCCGCATCGTTGAGCGACTTGACAGATTTCTGGGATCAACAGATTGGACAAATCTCTTCAATATGTTCCACATCGACCACCTGACGCTCAACTGTTCAGACCACTGCCCAATTGTCATTGATTGTAGTCAAGACGAACGTAACAGGCAATCCAGTAGACCCTTCAGGTTTGAAAGCTTCTGTTCAAAAGAACATGAATGCGGAGATGTTATCCGATCAAGCTGGAGGAGTAATAACGCAGACGTTGGACTCAATCTCCAACAGGTCGCATCCGATCTGAGGTCTTGGAGCAACAAGAAATTTTGTCATCCCGATAAGCACTGTGATTTCCTTGAAAGGAAATTGCATAACCTTCTCAAGAAACCCCCATCTAACTGCAATCTCTCTTCTATCAGTGCCACTCAAAAAGATCTGGATGCGGCCTTGCGCGTCAAGGAAAGCTTCTGGGCTATGCGGGCGCGGGACACCCACATAACCGAAGGGGACACTAATTCACATTATTTTCACCAGAAAGCATCAGCTAGGCACCGGAAGAATTCTATTACTTGCATCTCTCAACCAGATGGTAGAAAAGTTTCTGACACCGCTGGAATCCACGAAGCTTTGACCTATTTCTTCCAGAACCTCTTCTCTACAGGAACTCCTCTCATTTTTGCTGAAGTGGAGGATTGCATTAAACCTGTGATCACTGATTAGATCAGTCGGCAACTTACCAAAGATGTTTAGGATGAGGAGATACGACTGGCTCTGAAACATATTCACACTACTAAGGCCTGGGGCCCGGACGGGTTCCACGCCCTCTTCTTCAAACAATACTGACACATTATCGGCCCCGACATCTACAATATGATGAGGAATATTTGGGCCGGGAAAACAAGAATTTCAGCCATCAATGAAACTGTCCTCATCCTTATTCCCAAAATAAAGAAACCTCTGGTAGTCCCTGACTTCAGACCTATCAGCCTGTGCAATGTCTCTTACAAAATTTTCTCAAAGATCTTAGTTAATCGACTGCGTCCTTGGTTACCTGACATCATCTCAGAAAACCAGAGTGCTTTTGTGGCCAAGAGACTGACCACTGATAATGCAATTGTGACCCATGAGGTGTTCCACTCTATGAAGACACGATCCACTGTGAAAAGAGGAACCATGGCCTGGAAACTGGATATGACTAAGGCCTATGATAAAGTGGAATGACACTTCCTCAGAGTTGTAATGTTGAAAATGGGATTCTTCTCTAAATGGGTAGATATGGTCATGCACTGTGTCTCGACCATCTCCATCCGAATCAAGGTCAATGGGGAGCTCACCCGAGGATTCACCCCATCCCGGGGCCTTCTCCAGGGAGATCCTCTCTCCCCCTTTCTCTTTATCTTGCTGGCTGATGTTTTTTCTAACCTTATTTCTAGGTCTACATCCACTAACTCTATACATGGGGAAAAGGTTTTCTATGTAAGCCCACCAGTTTCACATCACTTCTTCACCGACGACTGCCTCCTTTTCTCCAGAGCAACCACTAATGAATGCTGGGTAATCATCCATGTGATCCAACGGTATGAGAGGCCGTCCAGCCAGTATGTCAATTTTGGCAAGTCGAAAATCTCTTTCAGCGCAGGAGTACCTCATTCCAAGAAAGAAGAACTCTGTGAATCTGCAGGCATCCTTTTGGTCGAGAAACACCAGAAGTATCTCGGGCTCCCCACGTTTACTGGCCGCTCAAAAAAATAAATCTTTACTTCCTTGATAGACAGGATTGAGAAGAAAATTCAAGGATGGACCCCAAAGAAATTTTCCAAATCCGGTAAGGAGATCCTCGTTAAAGCTGTCATCCAATCTATCCCCAGCTATTTTATGTCCATGTTTAAGCTTCTGGCGGCCGTTGTTAATCAGATCCACTCACGCACAACCAACTTCTGGTGGGGGAAGAATGATGGAAGGAATAGAACCCACTGGATTGCCCGGGAGAAACTGTGCAAACCCAAGGCTGAGGGAGGTATGGGATTCCGGAATCTCTTTCATTTCAATGATGCACTGCTGGCTAAGCAAGGTTGGCTCCTGATTCACTGTCCATCATCTCTCTGTGCACGCATTCTTCGAGCCAAATACTTCCCCCACAAGGACTTCCACGTCTCCGCTCTTGGCCCCCATCCAAGCTTCCTATGGAGAAGCATTTAGGGGGCTCGAAGTCTCTGGGAACAAGGGCAAGGCTGGAGGATTGGGAAGGGACAAACTGTTAACATTTGGACCGATCCCTGGCTGATTGATGAGGAAGGTGTGCAGGCCTCATCCCCTGCCCGACCAGGTTTTGATGATGCAACTGTCAGGTGCCTCTTTTCTGACCAGGGTCCAGGATGGTGTTTGGAGAAGATTCACGCATGGTTCAATGAAAGAGACAAAAGAATTATCCTGAGTACCCCTGGGTCCCAGACACAGGCCCCGATCATCTCTTCTGGATCAACAACCTTTTGGGAGCCTACACGGTGAAATCCAATTACCGGCTCTCCATTGGTAATCAATCAGTTGATTGGGACGGGGGGCCCTGGAAGTCAATTTGGAAAATCAACGTCCCCCCAAAAATCTGACACTTTTGGTGGTAGGTGTGCACGAACACCCTTCCTTCCATGAGCCTTCTCGTCTTCCAACATATTTCCAGTGAGGATTCTTTCCCTTTCTGCCCGAATGTCCCAGAATCTCTGTTGCACGCCATCATCCAGTGCCCATGGGCTAAGAAGATTTGGAAAAAATAGGGCTCTTCTTCAGACGCTTCACTGGACATGGCCTCTGACCTCCCATATTTCCTGATGCGTTTGTGCTCCTCTTTCTCGTCGGCTAAAGCGAGTTCACTTTGCACCTTGGCTTGGATCATTTGGGTTCGTCGCAACGAGGAAGTTTTTAACCACGTTCACAGACCCCCCGAATTCTGGATTGAACGGGCCTTTTTGTGGATTGAGGGATGGAAGCACCACAATGGACAACATAAGCCCTTCGGAACCCCCTCTTTTTCCTCCCACTGGTGTCCGCTAAGAGAAGGTATTCTCAAGATCAATGTGGATGAGTCTCTCCCCAAGGATGGGCCTATCGCCCTTGGCATCCTGGCCCAGAACCATCAGGGGAAAGTCGTTGCAGCAAAACATGAATCACACCACGCTTTTTAAGAACCTGTGGTGGCCTAGGCTACTACCATCCTTATAGGTATGATGCTTTCCAAGGATCGTGGATGGGATAAAATCAACCTCGAATCAGACTATCTCACCATTATCAATGCTATCAATTTCAATGACAGCGACCTCCAATCATTTGGATCCCTCATCAGGCGAATCCTTTCTCTCCGTCAAGGATTCTCATTCTGCACATTCTCCTTTACTAAAAGGGAAGGAAACAATGCCGCCCATCAGCTGGAGACCTCAGGCCCCTATGATGATAACCAACTCTGGATGGATCATTTCCCTCCATGGCGTGGCATTTGTACGTCCGCTGATCTTTGACATTAATGATTCTGTCTTTTCAAAAAAAAAATCGTCAGTATCAACATTTTTACCATAAAAGAAGATAGAGTTGATGTGTATAACAGGTACCAAAAGAACCCACTTAAGGGAATGTTAATGTGGCTTCCCCGGGCTAGTCATAAATCTTATAAGAGTGAAAATTGCAAAGGTAATATCAGGTTTGGTGCATATCATGGAGTACATAACACTGCCTACAATTTTAGAATAGGGTATATGAGACATGTACTCTTCATCAACAACATCTGTGGTTCTTGTGTCAAATAAAGCTTAAAATGGTGGTCAAAAGGCACATTGGTAGCATTCAGGGATTCAAATATGTATCGTTTAAGAACTTTTTGGGAAAGGAATAATAGTTTACTGGATTTATCCCTTCCGATCTCTACCCTAAGGATGGATTTTTTCCCCTATATCCAACATTTCAAAAACACATTTCAATTGAGTTTTAACTAAAATAATGTGCTTCATGTTATTAGTTATAACCAATATGTCATATACATATAATAGAAGCTAAGGAATGTTGAGATTCATGTTATTAGTTATAACCAATATGTCATCTACATATAATAGAAGCTATGTCACGATCCGACCCAATGGGGATCGAGCCGCGACACCCCAAGCCCACCTCCAATAAGCCAGGGGCTGGAGTTTAGCACCGAGTAAGATATCACACACATGGGAGGCATTAGCCCAAGGTACCTGTACACACGCACCCACATACACCTCCATGCAATAGTGCAGATATATATAAAAACTGGAAAGAAAATGCATGCATACAACTATCCCAAACCAGAGTACAGTAAAAGTACAAAAGGGAAAAACAGGGCCCACCAAAAGAAAACTGCAAAGTGTCCAACCTGCTCAGAAAAAACACTACCAAAACACCTTACGGTAAGCTCCTTGGCACAGCTCCGTTAAACACCCCGGTAAAACCTACTCACTAAGCTCCTCCTGCTCTGGGTGCTCCTGGGACTCCGTCGAAAGGCATGTAGTCTGCACAAGACACAAACATGTGCCGGAAAAGCCCGTGTAGGGGTGAGTATAACAATACTTAGTAGGCACTCCAAAAACCCAGAACAAAAGAGAGCAACTGAAAGGTAATAGTCCGGTCATCACATCCAGAGGGAACCCAGACGAGAGGAAAACTCCACCTCGTGACCATCCTCAGCTAAACACAACTAGTCATCTCAAACCAGGTGTATTCCCATACATACACCTTTTACATCCAGATATACTCAACTCACGCACCAAGCCACATGAGATACCGACTTCATCACCAACAACGGTTCAAAACGAGGAGAACACACTCCACGATCACTGTCATCCCAGATGACACCCGTTTCAGAGATATACTCCATCGGGTCCCACACAAACACCCCATACAATCACCTGAGACATCACGCTTGTCGGATATCGTCACTGAGGAAAGACACGTTGAAACTGAAAAAACACCAAACTCCTCAGATAGGGGATCGCTCCTAGGGTCTACTAGGGGATACCAGAACCCACACCGGTATACGAAGATCTCACAGATAGGGGATCACTCCCAGGGTCCGTTGGGGGAAACCGCAACCCGATCTGGCATTCGTAGACCTCAGAGATAGGGGATCACTCCCAGGAACTGCTGGGGAATACCACAACCCGATCAGGTGCTCAACCGAAACGCGTCACTCAGATAGAGGATCGTCACCCATATCATGACGATCAAGATGATACCGAAACTCTATCTGGTACATCTTGCGTTGTAGGGGATCGAATTGACGATGTCACAACCCTACCAACACCACGCGCTGAGTAGGGGATCATATAACAAACGATACTGTAACCCTACTATAATCCTCATGTTGTGTAGGGGATCGTATTCCATATGATGCCACAACCCTACTGATCACGGCCCACTACGTAGGGGATCATAATCCCGATGATAGCACAAACCCTACGGAGTTAACCTGCTAGATATGGGATCGACGCCCGCGGATAAGCGGTCACAGCGATACCAAAAAATAGATCTAGGGAAACGATGCTAGAGGATCCCACTCCGAGCTCACTAGAGGTATGCCACAACTCTAACAGATTAAATATCTCATCAAGAGGATCAGAAACCTATACTAAGGTTATGATGCCACAAGAACCCTTGTAGGAACGAACCAAGGGAGGACCCTCAACCACTTCTACTCAAAACATCGCTAACCCGAGCGACCCACCACAACACCCCCCCCCCCGCACACCTCTACGGCCGATACTGAGGCCACCATCACGATCCATGTGAAAAAACACGTAGGATAGGCTGTTTACTCGCCCAAAATGGACAACTGGTGAAAATGGCACTATTCACCGTAGCTAGCCCATGCGAGGCCCACACAACGAACCCAAAAATCATAAAGAGGATCAAACCACTATGATCCCCTTAGAAAAATACACGATATCGACTACTCGTTCGTCCGAAATGGACACCTAGTAAAAAAGACACTATTCACCGAAGCCAGCTCTGGTGGGGCCCAAGCCTCGATCCCGAAACTCATCCAACATATTTCACCATTGTGTTCCTCTTAGAAAAACGCATAGGATCGAGTATTCATCTGCCAAAATCGGACTCCAGGTGAGAAAGTTGTGTTTCTCCGCAAACGCCAAAACCCAGCCTCATGGGGCCTGCACCCTGATCTTGGCCCCAACACCCAAAAACCAACATGAAAAGTCTGTCATACCGTCAAGGCCTTAACGCCACTGACGACACGTCAATCGGATGCTCCGGGAAGAAGATACAACGGCCCGAAGTCGAATAATAATAAAATATTATTATTTTATTCGACGTTTCAAACTCCTGGGCCACGGTCCCAAAATTTAAAATTCGTGAACCTATACCAAAAGGTTCTTCTCATTGCCAGGGTCATGTCACTGCAAACGGCATGCGAATCCGACCCCCGGAGTGCAAGAAACGGGGTTTTTAAAACCACTGTGTACAAAAGAAGGCCGGACCGGCCTGAACCGGCCGACCCGGCCGGCGGCCCGCCCTAGCCGGCTGCCCTCCACCGCGCTCCACTGGCAAGGCCGACGGATTTTCCGCAAACCGCCGGGGGCACCTCGGTGGTCCGTTTTGGGATCCAAAACCTCTTGCACGACCCTCAGGACCCGATCTTCCCTGCTACGACAACAAGACGAAGCAATTCGAAGCAAAAACAGAATCGGGGAATTAAAACTCAAACTGCCTACCTCGCGGGCAAAACACCGAAGCTTTGGGTGCAGAACGATGCCCGCGACGCCTTGAAGCTTGATCTGTAGACGATCTGTGCAAAAAACAAATGATTTAGGCTTGATTCGGCGATGAAATGGAGAAGGGAGGGGGTGGGTTCGTCGCCTGTTCGTTGGAGTTGGGGGGAGATGAGGAATGGTTTTCTTTTTTATTTAAAAACTTCATTTCATCTCCCCGCCATCATGCCTCTAACCCAGCACCCGGCTCCGACCATACTAATGTCGCGCCTAGGGAAAACACGTCGTTTTAAACGCAATGGCGGACTCAAAATTGTGATCTGAGACTCCATTCAGGAGTTATTCAAGCCGACGCTCATAAATTAACTTTTCCATTTATTTACGAAAACTCCCCTGGAGGATTTTCTCACAGCAGGCCCGTGCCCACAAAGTTTACATCCCGTCTAAGGTAAATGGAATGCTCCAGACGCAACAGTGTCCTTAGATTCCCATTCTGAGCTGCCGTTTAGGTGATAACACACCTCCGCCACGTGCATTGTATAAAAATACGTAATATTTTTATAAATTTAATTACGGGCACACTGGGCCCCAGAATCGTAGGTAGTCTTCGCGCCTAGATCTGGAATTATTCGTAGAAATATTCCAAAATCTGACAGGGCCAAAACCTAAGTCGCTACAAGCTAAGTCATTTTGAGCTTCATGTTATTAGTTATAACCAATATGTCATCTACTGTGTAATTTTTAACAGAATTGAAACATACACAATTATCATATTGGCTCCTAGTAAAGTGGCTATCAATCATAAAAAAATCAAAATTTCTATAACATTGCCTTGATTCTTGTTTTAAACCATGCAATGATTTATTTAAAAAGAAAAACATGGTTATATTTTATTTCTTTATAATAACCATTAGGATGATTCATATATATTTTCTCATTAAGGTCACAATGAAGGAAGGAAGCATTCACATCTAAATATTAAAATATAAAATCTTACAAGACAGTAAAATATAGTGAGAACATTATAGTAGAGTTCTTTTCAACTGGTGAAAATATTTTAGAATAGTTTATTCCCTCTCTCTAGAAGAATCTATTGGTGAATGATCTAACATTAAATTTTACTTCCTTCTCAAAATTTTTATCCTTATTTAATTTACAAATCCACATACACCAAATGAATTTAGCATTGGAAGCTTTATTGATGATAGAACAAGTTTGATTTTTATTTAAAGAGTGCATTTCTTCATCCATGGTGAAGATCCACTTCTTGGAATCTCTATCATTAGTGGATTGCTTGTAAGTTTGAAGACCATCATCTAAAATATCATAGGAAACATGACAGGAAAATGAAGCTATATCATATTGATTAAACTGGGAAGGAGGTCTAGAGACTCTTCTAGATCTATCACATGTCAATTTGTAATCAACATTGTAAGTAGATCATTTATTATTAGAATCTGAATCAAAACTTGAGCTAGATTCATCATGGGTTCTAGTTTAAGGATCATGTGGTGAAGGGTCTACAATGTCATCAAATTTAGTTGATGGTTGAGCATCAACATCCATATAAATGGTTATAGCATCACTGTATTGTGTGAAAACATTAGAATAGGGAGAATAAGATTTTTGAAACACTAAATCCATACTGATTATACACTTCTGGAATCTGGGTTTATCAACCCATAGTTTATATCCATTAACACCTTCAGGATACCAAACAATAATACACTTGATTTCTTGAAGTTCAAACTTATGTGTTTTATCATGGGCATATTTAGTATACCCAATGATTCTTAGGTTATTTTAAGTAGGTGGTTTGTTATTATAGAGTTCCTCTAGGGATTTAAACAGATTAGTAGAGGATGGAAACCTATTTATAAGGTACACTTTTGTGGTGGTAGCCCTTGCCTTGAAAGATTTAGCCAAGACCGAGCAAGCAAGAATTCTTAAAACTTGATCCAGGATAGTTCTATTCACACAATTAGCAATTATATTATATCTTGGGGGCCTCCCAAACAGTCTGGTTCTTTGCAATGCCCACAGATCAGAAGAATTGGATGAAATCATTAGAGATGCATTCTAATTTATTATTAGTCAACATTGTCTTTCATTCTTGATTTTCAATAAGGCATTTCTTGGTTTTAAGGTTTTAAAAAGAATTATATTTATTCTTGAGTATGTAAATCCAAAAAATTCTACATAATTCATCAACGAATGAGACAAAACATGAACCCCCACCATAAGAGGTAGTCCTACATGGTCCCTATATCAGAATGAATGTATTCTAAGGGGAAACATGCTTTCAATGTGGACCTATTGAAGTTGGATCTCTTAACTTTAACCATTACACAATCTTCAAAAAAAGGAAGATTACTTAGTGTAATATCAGTTATCAATCCTTTTTTTATTTAGTTCCTCAAGACCCTTGGAGGTTACATGGCCCAATCATAAAATACATAAAAACTATTATCAGTATAAAACACATATAAAATACCCAAATGTCAAGAATGGGTATCCCCATTCAAGAAATTAAACCCATTAACAAAGGAACCCTTGATGATAGTTCTAGAGTTTTTGTATATTTTTAGGAGACCTAATTTAGGCCTACAATTGAATCCCTTTTGGAAATAAATTCTAAAGGATATCAGGTTTATATGGAGGTTAGTAACCCAACTAACATCTAACAATATAATGATAGAGTGGTCATCTAGTTCTATTAATATATAACCTATTCTCATGACTTGAAACCTCTTAATATTCCCTAAAAGAATAGATCCTTCTACCCTTTAAACCAAATCAAAGAAAGACTCCTTAGAAGGTCACTTATGAAACCATCATGTAGAACCTGGGACCCATTCATGGGTAATGGAATGCCTATAAACATCTAAAACATTAGTGGTATCATAACCAAAATCTACTCAAAGTGATTAGTTGGTAGGTTCTTTATTCTCGTGATTTTTTTTAAATTTTATTCATTCTGGTCCATTGTTTATGAACTTACCATAGTAAAAGAAAACTAATTTAGAATAGGGTATTTCAGACATGCACTCTTCATCAATAGCATCCATGGTGCTTGTGTCAAATAAAGATTAAAATGGTGGGAAAAGGCACATTGATAGTATTTAGAGATTCAAACATGTATATTTTAAGAAATTTTTGAATATAAGCATGTTGGGGAAGGCATAATAGTTTATTGGATTTATCCATTCCGATATCTATCCCAATGATTGATTTTTCTTCCCATAAATACAACATTTCAATAACACCTTTCAACTGAGTTTTAACTATAGTAATGAGCTTCATGTTATTATTTATAACCAATATGTCATCTATATATAATAGAAGCTAAGGCATGTTGAGCTTCATGTTATTAGTTATAACCAATATTCCATCAACATATAATATAATCCAAGGCATGTTATTTTTTAAAGAATTGAGACATACACAACTATCAGATTGGCTCATAGTAAAATGGTTATCAATCATAAAAGAATCAAAATTTCTATTACATTTCCCTGAGTCTTGTTTTAAACCATGCAATGATTTATTTAAAAATAAAAAACATGGATTTATTTTATTTCTTTATAATAACCATTAGGATGATTCATATATATTTTCTCATTAAGGTTACAATGAAGGAAGGAAGCTTTAACATCTAAATATTAAAAGATAAAATTATAAAAGATAGTAAAATAAAGATATAACCTTATAAGACAGTGCTTTTTAAACTGGTGAAAATATTTTTGAATAGTTTATTCCCACTCTTTGGAAGAATCCATTAGTGAATGATCTAGCTTTAAATTTTACTTTCTTATCACAAGTGTTATGCTTCTTTCATTTATAAATCCAGTTGCACCAAATGAATTTAGAATTGAAAGATTTATTAATGATATACCAAGTGTGTTTTTTATTTAAGGAGTGAATTTCGTCATCCATGGTAGAGATCCACTTCTTAGAATCTCTATCATTGGTTGATTGCTTGTAAGTTTACAGACCATTATCTAAAAAATGCTAGGAAACATGAAAGTAAAATGGAGATATATCATATTTATTAAACTGATATAGAGGTCTAGAGACTCATCTAGATATATCACATGTCAATTTGCAATCAACATTGTAAGCATGCCATTTATTATTAGAATCTGAATCAACACTTGAGCTAGATTTAACGTGGGTCATTGGTTAAGGATCAGGTGGTTAAGGATCTACAATATCATCAAATTAATATGAACCTTATTAATAGAAAATATTATTATTATTTTTGTAATCTTAATGTTATAATATAATGATATCTTGATTAATTTTTCCATGTGATATAAAATTATTTATAGTTTTCAAATTGTTATTTTTCGAATAAACTATGATTTATTTTTAAATTAAATTAATAATATTTAGAAAATTATTTTTAAAAAATGGAGTTCATTTTTGAATTCTAAACTTCTAAAAATGGTTGTGGTGAATTTTTGGGATTTTTCTGAAATACTCGAATTTTTTATGAATATTAAAATACGGTAATTTACTGTATATACATTATCAGTTAAATTCACTATTCCTTGCATCATGGATGATTTAAGCACACCTAGTTTGAATTAAAATTCATTTATTACTATCAGGGGTCATGTGAATCAACCCTATTAGTTCTCTTGAGAGAAATAATAAAATAATGAATAAGATATTCACAAATCACTCCACTCCTCCACTATAATCCCCCCCCAACACTCCCTCTTTTCTTCACTCCTATAAACCTTTAATATCATAAGATTTCTAGTCAAATACCATTACCTAGTCACTCCCCACATCCAGGAGCTCTTGTTATTTCCAAAAGACCAAAACCCCTTCCCTTAAAGGAGGTTCTCAAGGAGGTCATTTCAAGAGGTAAAACATCTTTCATTTTCATTTCAATTTATCTTCTTTTCTTATTCAATCCTAACATAATCTATCCAATTAATAATTATAAAACTAGTATAATCTATATACTATAATTATGACATGTTAATGTAATAACCATAATCAGTCTTCTTACTCTCTCTCTCTCTCTTTTATAAATGAAATCATCGTTCGTGAGGTTCCAATTTACAAACTTCAAGGACGACGAAGTTTTGTACTTAAATTTATCCGTCATTAATGGTAATGAAACAATTTTTATGGTTGAAAAAAACTATAATATATTTATTTTAACCTACTTAATTTTCATGAACCATTATATGTACATAGAATTAATTCAAATGATAAAACTAGCTCATAATAATCCAAATACCGCCAAATAATCTAAGTGATTGTCATTTCACCCACTGATTCATCCTCATACCATGAAAAAAATTATATATGTGACCATTAAAACTTTTGGATGTTTAAAAATAATATATAACTTCAATTCTGTATAATTACATCATTTCCACATTAACATCCATACTCATATACAAATATACCGGTCATGAAAACAAAGGAAATGAACACTCCAGAAAGATAGAATTCAATATTATAACTTATCAATAAGAACATAAATGAACTAAAAAAATTATTTTGAACTAAATACATGTGTATTAGGTTATGAATTATGTTTTTAATAAGTCTAATTTCATATTCCAGGACCTTATTTCATGAGCGGAACACATTCAAACTTAAGGTAAGGGCTTTCTACCCGAACCTCAATTTTCATTCGGGTTACTTTTATTATCTACTTTCCTCAATTAAATTCTAATCTATTTATGTGTACTCCTCATAAATTATGTTTTAATGTTATATATATGTGTACCAACTAGAATACTACATTCATTTATGGGGAAAGTGATTTATGTTTCATATGTTTGTTTCAATATGAAAGTATATGTCATTTATGTTTATCCCCATTCATATGAGGAATGAATTGGACTTATTATGTGATGGGTGGGGCCCACTATAGCCCCTTGATTCATTAGTAGGTCTCATGAGACAAATAGATATGGGATTGTCCAAGGACTTTCCTATTTTGAGATATGATTTTTGCTAAGGCCTTGATCATTTTTAGACATCTTGGCCAAGGCCTGGATGTTAAGTTTTAGAATGTCCAGCATATGCAGTTCCATCATTATGAAGCTAGAAATTGATAGATCATATGGTTATTAGACTAGTAGAATACCCATGATTATGTTTAATTATGGAAATATTTAATCATCTCATATTTCTATCATATTATGTTCAAGTTTATCATTAAAGTCATGTGTTTTCAATTATTCACCATGTCTAATGTTTATGTTATCTTCCACTGTAATATTTACCCTTACTGAGCATATGAGCTCACCCCTTATTATGTTTAATTTTTCCAAGACATGAAGAGTTATATTACATTTGACATTCAGGGATAATATTAGAGTGGTGGTTGTTCCCAGTGAAACTTTTGTGTTGTTTTTTCTTTTCAAGTTGTAATGTTAAACTTATGTATGCATCTTGTTTCCAAAATCTACTAAACAACTTGGTCCTTAGGAATATATATTCTTTGTTTATATGCCAATGTAATAAAATAATGTAGCAGCTCTGGAAAACTGGGGTTGGTTCCTTATAGTTTGTATCATATAAATTTTAGTATAAAACTTGGAGACTAGATTTAGAAAATATAAATTAAGGAGCAAACCCCTAAGAGAGTCTTTGAGGATAAACATACAAGAACATCCTGGTATTTTTGAAAGTAATAGATTATGTCAATATTTCTAGAAAATAAATCCATATCTTGATACTACAAGTAGACATGGTTCTGGCACAGATGTACCTAGGAGTGAAAACTCTGAAAAGGAGTTTCAGGATTGACCAGAGGTATCCTGGTACATGAGAACGGGTCCTACTGCACACCTGTTTTGACACTCCTGGGGGATATTCTTAGGATAATTCACATTTTCTTTACAAGCCATTATGAGATATTTAAATGTAAATTTTTCCTCAAAGAAACCATGTTTGTGATTATGGGATTAACCATGCATATGATTTCAAATTATACTAAGTGTTTTTCTCAGTTAAGATTATACATTATGATTCATAACATAATCTAGTGTATGAAATTATCTAGAAATGACGCATAGTGGAAGAAATGGAAACTACTTGAACATGCATATCCCATGTAAGGATTTCCCTCCGATGTAAGATAATGATATTGGATCTGGAGCTACAACTAGTGTTGAGTAACTTATTACTATACTGGGACAACTGACTCAAGTTATAAACAATAAACTTACCCATATAGACCATCCTGATCCACAACATGGAGGAGCTATATTGGATTGCTTTATGGGACAACAGCCTCCATCATTAAATGGGACTAAAAAACCATTTGTAGATGAGCATTTAATACGTTCCCTAAAAAAGATATTTCTCACTTTGGGATGGAACAAAAGAGAGAAAATCATCATGGTAGTTTATCGTCTAACATGATATGTGAATTAGTGGTGGTCATTAATCCAAAATACAAAGGATGGGGAAGAGATAAAAGAGATGGAATGGAGGGAATTTAAGGAAATATTCCTAGATAAATACTTTCCCTGTGAACAATTAGAAGATATGGAAAGACAATTTCTGAATTTGAGAAAAAAGGAAAATGATAATGTTGCAAAGTATGAAGATAACTTCACAAGGTTATCAAGGCATGTTGTGGAATACATACGTAATACAAGGAGTAAAATTGATAAATTATTTGATAGCCAAAATCCATTCCTCCATCGGGCACTGTTCTCCCAAAGTTTTTCATCATATGATGATATAGTTTAATGTGCTATCAAGATGGAAAATGAATTATTTAAGTCTTATGAATTTAATGGATAGAAAGAGAAGAAGAGGGTTGTAGAAAACTCTAGAAAAGGAAATAATGAAATGGGGAATAAGGGAAGTGTTGAATTTCCACCTCGTGATAATTGTGGAAGGAAACACCTTGGTGCCTGCTTAAAAAGAAATGGAGTATGCTACAAATGTGTGCAGAAAGGCCATCTTGCTAGTGATTGTAAGGAGTACAAAGAATCTATTAATGTTCAATTCTAGAAAAAAATTGTGTGACTTTTAGTGGTGATGTCTTGAAATGGTGAATTGTTGAAGAGGTGGGGTGGTTAAGTGGTGATGTGATGTAGTTGTCTTGGTTTCTCAATTTTTTCCTCAAAAGTGTTTGCATAATTAAAAAAGTAATTTCTAGCCAATGTTCAATACTATAATTTTCAGGAGATGGGACATTATGCTAATGATTGTCCAATGTTTTTAAAAAAATTCCACAGAAAAGGCCAAGGGAGAAAGGACCAACTTATGTGATCATGACCACTGATATTGAAGTTTCTAATGATGTAGTGGTAGGTACTTTAATTGTTTCCTAAAACTTAGCCAATGCTTTATTTGATTCTAGATCATCACATTCTTTCATATCTAAAATTTTTTCCAAGAAAATTAGATATTTCCAATTGGATTTAATAAGGGAGTTTTCAGTCAAAACTCATAAGGGAAGTATCATTACAACAATGTTTTGTCAGGCAGTCCCCATTATGGCATATAAATGTGCTTTATCTACTGATTTTATTTTTATACCCATGATTTACTTTTATTTAATCCTTGGTATGCATTTGATTTCGAACCATTATGCAAAAATTTATTACAAGAAGAACGAGGTTACAAATTTTTAGGATGATGTGAAATCCATTATATTTAGAGTATAAATATCACCATATGATTATCATATAGATCCACCCCTATTAGCTCTACTGAATCTAATTATTGGGGAGGAAGGGAATACAATACTATTTGTGAGGAAGATAATTTTATGATAGAGGACATACCTATTGTGCAAGAATATGTTGATGTGTTTCAAGAGGACTTACCTGGACATCCTCAAGAGTGATAAATTGAGTTTTCTATTGACTTAATTTCTGATTCAAGGCCCATATAAAAGACCCCTTATATAATGTCCACTGCAGAGTTAGTGGAACAGAAGAAACAACTAGAGGAATTTTGTGATAAAGTATTTACTCCCCCGAGTGTTTCTCTATGGGTAAACTCTATTCTTTTTCATTAAGAAGAAAGATGGATCTATGAGATTGTGCATTGAATACAAGGAGATCAATGCTATAGCAGTAAAGAACAAGTATCCCCTACCTCACATTGATGATTTATTTGATCAAATTCATGGAACCCAATATTTTTTAAAGATTTATCTTTGATCTGGATATCATCAGTTGCGTGTGAGGAAGGAAGATATTCAAAAGGCTGTATTTTGAACCAGGTATGGGCATTAAAGTTTACTACAATGCCTTTTGGACTGACTAATGCACCCTCTATTTTAATGGATCTAATGAATAGAGTTTTCAAGGAGTATCTTGATGACTTTGTAGTTGTGTTTATTGATGATATCTTGGTATACTCCAAAATCTACGTGCATCATGAAAATCACATGCGCACTATTCTGCAGACTCATAGAATAAATGAATTATATGAGAAGTTTAGAAAGTGTGAATTTTAGATTCAATAAGTATCCTTTCTAGGACATATTTTATCTGAAGATGGAATATCTATTGATCCTGTGAAGGCAAAGGATGTGCAAGAATGACCTACTCCAATGAACATAACTAAGGTATGCAGTTTTATTGGTTTAGAAAGTTATTATCGTCATTTAATTCAGAACTTCACTCATTTAGACAACCCAATGACAAAGATTACATGTAAAGGGGTTAAGTTCATATGGAAAAAAGAATGTGAGGACTATTTCTAACAATTGAAGAGGATATTAGTGAATTCTCTAATCCTAACTCTGTCATTGGGGAATGATGGGTTTTTGATCTATAGTTATGCATCAAATAAAGGACTTGGTTGTGTCCTTATATAGAATTATAGAGTTATTGCCTATGAATAAAGGAAGTTAAAAATTCATGAACAAAACTGTCATACTCATGATCTTGACTTAGTAGCGTTAATATTTTCTCTGAAGATATGGAGACATTATCTCTATGGAGAAAAATGTGAGATATATATAGATCATAAGAGTCTATAATATATCTTCTCATAGAAAAACTCAAAATGAGGCAAAGGTGATGGACCAAACTACTCAAGGATTATGATTTTACTATTCAATACCACCAAGGAAAGGAAAAAAAGGTAGTTGATGCATTGATCTTGAAGGATCATGGAGTTCTCAACAAAATGATGATTGACAAGGACCCTTTGTACATGGATATAGTGAGAATGCATATGAGAATTATCGAAGAAAGTGAAACATCACTAATTTCTCATTTGGTTGCCCAACCATATTTATCAAAAAGTATTAAACGTTCTCAGCTTGCTGATGATAACCTTCAAAAGAAAATGAATTCTGTGAAAGATGGGAAGATGGCTAACTTTGTGTGTGAAGTGGTGTTTTGAAAATTGGGAAGAGGATTTGTGTTCCAGCTATACCTGAACTGAAAAGGGAGTTATTGGATGATTTTTATATCTCAAATTTCTCTATACACCCTAGTAGCACTAAAATGTATATATATTTGAAGGAATATTTTTAGTGGGATAACATGAAGAGGGAAATTTTTGATTGTGTATCAAGATGTTTTGTCTGTCAACAAGTGAAGGCCAAAAGACAACATTAAAAAGGAGTCATGAAATAACTACCTATTCCTACATGAAAATGGGATGACATTACCATGGATTTTTTCAATATATTCCCCAATACATTGAGAAATAATTATGCAATATGGGTAATTGTTGATAAAATTATGAAATCTGTACATTTCCTCGCTATAAGGGAGGATTTTCCACTAGAGTTCCCAACATAACTCTATATCAATGAAGTTATGAGACTTCATGGGGTACCTATATCAATTGTGTCTGATTGTGACCCAAAAATTACATCAAAATTATGGAAAAGTCTTTAGAAATATTTGGATACTGAGCTTTGTTTGAGTACTGCTTATCATCCTAAAACTGATGGGAAATCAAAAAGGATGATCCAAACTTTATAGAACTTGTTGAGATCATGTTAACTTGACTTTCATGGTATGTGGGATCAATATTTACCTTTAGTGGAGTTTTCCTACAATAACAGTTTCTATTAAAGTATTCAAATAGAACAATATGAAGAATTGTATGGAAAGAGATTTCGTAAACCAACTTGTTGGGATGAAGTTGGAGAAAGGAAGCTTATGGGCCCAAAGCTTGTGAAGGAAACAACAATGAAGGTAAATACTATTTAAGGCTATATCAAATCAGCTCAAAGCATAAGAAAAATCTATGCTGATAATCTAAGGAAGTATTTTAAATTTCAAGTGGGAGATCATTTTTTCTTGAAAGTATCTCTATGGAAGGGTTTTATAAGATTTGTGAAGAAAGGGAAACAAATACCTAGGTACATAGAACCTTTTGAAATTCTGGAAAGAATTGGAGCTGCTACATATCGTTTGGCTATGACACCTAGCCTATATAAAGTACACAATGTGTTCCATGTCTCATTGCTGAGAAAGTACATGTCGGACCCAACACATGTCCTCACTTCTGAAGGTATAGAATTGGAACCTGGCCTATCTTACCATGAAGAGCCTATCCAAATTTTGGGCACTAAAGAACAAGTTTTGAGGAATCAGATGACTCGATTGGTAAAGATACTTTGGAAAAATCATAAAATCGAAGAGGCAACATGGGATCCTGGGGAGCTTATGATGATGAACTACCCACATCTTTTTGTGAGGTAACATTCTAGTAATTTTGAGGATGAAATTTTTTTAAGGAGGGGATAATGTAACACCCCAAGATTTTGTAATTAAATTTAATATTGAATGCATGAAACATTAAATCTATACAAAACACCAATTTTTTATAACCTAGGAATTAAAAATCATTTTTCAACCTCTTTGATTTGAATTTCGAAAAACCGACATACACAGTTGTGTTCAGTAAGATATTTAGAGTCTGATAAGATAAACATAATTTTTGGTGAATAGTAACATACCCTTATAAATAATAATATGAATAGTAATATGTCCCTTATGAATAGTAAATAATATTATTATTATATTTTATTAAGGTTATAAGATAATGAGATCTTGATTAATTTTTCAATGTGATATAAAACAAATTATAGTTTTAAAATTGTTATTTTTCGAATGAACTATGATTTTTTTTAAAAATTAAATTAAAATATTTAGAAAATAATTTTCAAAAAATGGAGTTTATTTTTGAATTCTACATGTTGAAAAATGGTTAGGGTGAATTTTTTGTATTTTTCTAAAATGTTCGCATTTTTAATGAATAGTAATATATAGTAATTTACCATATATATACATTATCAATTGAATTCACAATTACTAAAATCATGGATAATGTGAGCACACTTAGTTCAAACTCACATGAACTCATTACTATTATTGGTCACATGAATCAACAATATTGGTTGTTTTGAGGGAAATAATAAAATAATGAATAAGATATTCACAAATCACTTCTCTCTTGCACTATAAAACCCCCTCACTCCCTCTTCTCTTCACTCCTCTAATCTTTGAAGCTCCTCAAATTTCTTCCCAAATACCCTTCCCTAGTCACTACCCACATCCAGGAGCTCTCGGTCTTTCCAAAAGACCATAACCCCTTCCCTTAAGGAGGTTCCCAAGGAGGTTATTTCAAGAGGTAAAACATTTTTCTTTTTCATTTAGTTTCTTTTCAATTTATCTTATTTTCTTATTCTCTACTAACATACTATGTTCAATTGATCCTTATAACTCTAATATCATATATATACTATAATTATACCATGTTAATGTAATAACCCTTATCAATCTTCTTACTCTCTCTCTCTCTCTCTTTTATAAAAGAAATCACCATCCGTAAGGTTCCAATTTACAAACTTCGTGGACGATGAAGTTTCATTATTAAATTTATCCTTCATTGCTGGTCATGAAACCATTTTTATGGTTTAAAAAGACTATAATATATTTATTATAACCTAATTAATATTTATGAACTAGTATATGTACATAGTATTAATTCAAATGACAAAACTAGTTCATAATAATCTAAATACTGCCAAATAATCCAAGTGATTTTCATTTCATCCAATAATTCATCTTCATACTATGTGAATAAATGATATATATGACCATTAACACTTATGGATGTTTATAAATAATATATAATTTAAATAATTGATAACTACATCCTTTCCACATGAACATCCATACTCATATACAAATATACCAATCTTGAAAACCAAGGAAACACACACTCCAAAACGAAGGAATTCAATATTATAACTTATCAATAAGGACATAAATGAACAAAAAAATTATGTTAAACTAAATAAATGTATAATATTTTCTGAATTAAGTTATTAATAATTCTAATTTGGTATTCTAGGACCTTAAGTTCAAGAGTGGAACACATTTGGACTTAAGGTAAGGGTTTCCAACCCGAACCTCCATTTTCATTCAGGTTACTTTTATTATATAATTGCCTCAGTTAAATTCTTATACATTCATGTGAACTCCTCATAAATTATGTTTTAATGTTCTACATATGTGTACCAACCAGAATCCTACCTTCATTTATGAGGAAAGTTATTTACATTCCATATGTTAGTTCCAATATGAATATATATGTTGTTTATGTTTATCCTCATTCATATGAGGAATGAATTGGACTTATTATGTGACGAGTGGGGCCTTCTATATCCCCTAGATCCATCAATAGGTATCATTATACAAATAGATATGAACTTTGATGATGCCTTTCCCATTTTAAGATATGGTTTTGGCCAAGGCCTTAATCATTTTTAGACGTCTTGGTTGAGACCATGATGTTAAGTTTCAGAATGTCCGGTATAAGAAGTTACCTCATTATGAAGCTAAAAATTGATAGTTCATGTGGTAATTGGAATTTTAGAATACCCAGGATTAGGTTTTATTATGGAAATATTTACTCAACTCATATTTCTGCCATATTATGTTCATGTTTATTTTTAAAGGCACCCGTTTTCAATTATTAACCATGTCTAATATTTATGTTATCTTCTGCGGTAATGTTTACCCTTACTGAGCATCTAAGCTCACCCCTTATTATGTTTCATTTTTCCCAGGACATGAAGAGGTATATTACGTTTGACTTACAAGGATGATCTTAGAGTAGTGGTTGTTCCCAATGGAACTTTTATGTCGTTTTTTCTTTTCAAGTAGTAATTTTGAACTTATGTATGTATATTGTTTCCAAAAGCTACTAAACTACTTGGTCATTTGGGATGAATATTCCTTGTTTATATATAAATATAATAAAATAAGGCACCGACTCTGGGTAACTGGGTTCAGTTCATTACAAATATCATCAAATTAAGTTGATGGTTGAGCATCAGCATCCACATAAATCGTTGCATCATCATTGTCTTGTGTGACAACATTAGAATTGGGAGAATAATATTTGTGAAACACTAAATCCATACTTATTATAAACTTTTGGAATCTGGGTTTATCAACACACAATTTATATCCATTAGCACCTTCAGGATACCAAACAAAAATACAATTGATTTCTTAAAGTTCAAGATTATAAGTGTTAACATGGGCATATACAGTATACCAAATGATTCTTAGGTAATTTTAAGAATGTGGTTTGTTATTACAGAGTTCCAATATGGATTTAAACTGATTATTATAGAATGGAAACCTATTTATAAGGTACACTATTGTGGTAGTATCCTATACCCTGAAAGATTTATCCAAGCTCGAGCATGCAAGCATTATTAAAACTTGGTCCAGGATAGTTTTATTCATAAATTTAGCAAGTCTATTCTCTTTGGGGGTCTCCCAAATAGTGTAGTTCCCTGAAATTCCCTTAGATCAGAAAAATTGAATGAAATCAGTAGATATGCATTCTAATTCATTATTAGTTCGCATTGTTTTTCATACATGATTTTCAATAAGGAATTTATTAGTTTTAATGTTTTCAAAAGAATCAAATTTATTCTTGAGTATATAAATCCAAACCTTTATACATAATTCCTCAATGAATGTGACAAAACATGAACCTCCACCATGAGAGGTTGTCCTACATGGTTCCTATATTAGAATGAATGTATTATAAGGGGAAATATGATTTAAAGGTGGACCTATTGAAGTTGACTCTCTTATCTTTACCCATTACACAATATTCACAAAAAGGAAGATTACTTGGTTTAATATCAGTTACCAGTTCTTTTTTATTTAGTTCTATAAGACCCTTGGAGGTTAAATGGACCAATCATCAAAGCCATAAAAACTTTTATCAGTATTAAACACATATACAATACCCAAATGTCAAGAATGGGTCTCCCCTTTCAAGAAATAAAACCCATTAACAAGTGAACCCTTGATGATAGTTCCAAAGATTTTGGATATTTTTAGGAGACCAAATTTTGACCTACAAGTAAATCACTTTTGGTCATAATATATGAAGGACATGAAGTTTCTACGGAGGTCAGGAACCCAACTAACATCAAACAATATAATTATAGATTGGTCATCTTGTTCTATTGATATATAACCTTTTCTCATGACATGAAACCTCTTAATATTTCCAAAAAGAATATATCCCTCTACCCTTTATACAAAATAAAGGAAAGACTCCATATAAATACACTTATGAAATGAGAATACAGAACCTAGGACCCATTCATGGGTAATGGAATTCCCATAAACATCCAAAACATTAGTGGTATCATAAAAAAAATCTACTAAAAGTGACTAGTCAGTAGGTTTTTTATTATTAGGATTTTTTTAAAATTTATCCCTTCAGGTCCATTGTTTTTGATATTACCATAGTGAAAGAATAATAATTTCATATCCTTAGATTTTAACTTAAACTTGGATTGTTTATTGTTGTTTCTTTTATCTTAATTGTAGTCTTTATTCTTACACTTGGTTTTTGGACAACCCCTAGTGAAAGGGAACCCATTATCACCCTTAACACTAGGTTTATAATGCAATTACTTATAGATAATTTCATATTTAACCTATTTTAGGGTTAGAGATTCACAACCATAAATCATAGTCTCTATCAGTGTGTTGTAGAAATTAAATAAGAAATTAAAATAATCATGTCTTGATCATCATCATCAACAATCACATTTATATCAGCTAAATCAAGATTGATTTTATTAAATTCATCAATGTGGCCTTTAATTGAAACTATAGATTTCATTTTAAATGTAAACATGAAATGCTTCTTACAATGTCTACCAACAGTTGATGTTTTCATATAAAATTTATCTAGATTAATCCATATACCGACAAAAGTGGTTTCATAAGAAACTTTTCTAATCACATTATCTCTATTGATAAAAGTAAGAAACTATAAGCCATAATAAGGATATCAAAAGAGATAACTTGGTAAATAGCGGAGGTTTGGCCATCAATAGTGTAACTTGCCCGACCTGATTAGCCAATGTTGGAGTTGGTTCCCTATAACCAACTTCTATGTACTTTATGATAAACATGTATTCATTATTTTGAATATTAATTAATTTATCACATCATGATTGTTCTTCTACGTGAAAAAGAATGTGATAATGTCCCAAGAGTAACTATTGTACTAAAAGGTCATAATAGTTCCTCATTATGATGATAACCTGGAAGTATTATGACACTATTCTTGAATATACATTCTATGGGAAGAAGATCTTATTTGAAGGGAAAAAATGATATAAGTTATTAGGTTTGGAGACTCATAGGGCTTTGAGGCACCTTATCATGGTTTACACCCTTGGTAATATCTAGTAGGATATTATGAGAACAAGTCCCGACAGTAAAAAATCCACTTTATAAGTGTCATTGGATGTTCCTATCTGCGGATGTGTGTATTGGTCCTTAGACATTACTATCATTATTAAGGGATATTATGATTTGTGTACTTTGATTTATTGATGAAAACTGTCATGACCCGTCCCCTGGGCTCATACCAGGCTACCCCACGCCTACCTCTAATAGGCCAGGGGCTGGTGACTAGCGCCGAGTAAGCATATCCCACAAATGGGAGGCATTTTCCTAAGAACCTGTACACATGCATGCAACTCCAAGCCACAAAGGCTGGAGAGTAAAAACACTATGTAAAGAAAATGCATGCATACCACTACATCCCCAATATAGAGTACAAAAAGTCTAAAGAAATAATGCACAACCAGGATAGAATACATGACCACTAGGAAAAATACAACTGTAAAGTCCGACATGAAAACAAGGGTACTAATGATGCTATAGGAGGCTTCTGGAAACACCTCAACTCGTCTGATCTAATAAGTCAACATCTAGTCTTAGTCCTGGTCCTATTCCTCTTAGTATTCCGTTAAAGAATCAGTTGTCTGCACAAGACACGACACGTGTGGGTAAAGCCCATGCAAGGGTGAGTAAAATAATACCAAGTAGGGAACCCTAAAACACAAGGTAAAATACCAAAAATGAAACACCACTATGAAGATACAATCATCTCAACAAAAGTATATTTCTACAACACATATAACAATAACATACAAATATAATCTTCTCAGGAACTGAGAATCATAATGTTCCAACCTCATATCCAGTAATAGGATTCTCATTGTAGGTTTGAAAGGTAACTCACAAAACCAAGAGATCACACTCCATGAGATCAGCCATCCTAGATGGCACCTGTCTGAGAGGTATACTCCATCCAATACTAGAAATAAAATATATACTAATGGTTTGAAACCGTTTGTATACTATATACCATTGGTTTTGAAAACTGTTGGCTAGTAAGCCACTGAAAAAGTATTATACCAACAGTTTTTGTCTAACTGCTGGTATATGTCACTATAACCTTCAGTATGCCAATGGTTTCTATAAAACCATTGGTATATATTTATACCAACGGTTGAAAAACCATTGGAATATATAGATTATATGTACATTACCATCGGTTTAAAACTGTTGGTATCTAGTATTCCCAACAGTTCCTTAAAACCGTTGGTAAACATATTCTGGAAATACACTATACCAACGGTTCAAAACCATTGGTATAGTGTATTACCAATGGTTTATTCAAACCGTTGTTAAAAATATTATCCAAAAACACTTTACCTACAGTTTAAAACCATTGGTATAGTGTTTTTCCATCAAACTGCACAACAGGAACCCATTCCCTCCACCGCATACACCTGTAAACACAGCTGCATATAACACTTAAAATAGAACAATTTTCCCTTAAAATAGAACAAAACAACACCTGAAATATCACATAAAAAATAGTAAACTCTTCCAACCATAAAACAAGTATACATAAAGAATTCAATTCAGATATCCATACACCATTAACAAACAATTCATAAGGTAATTACTACAGCTATACACATCCAACAAGTATACCCATACACCATTAATAGAATTACAGTAGACTCTTCCATCATAGTCAGATTTACATACACCATTAATAGAATTAACACATAATTCATAAAGTAATTACAACAAGTATACACATACAACAATTATACTCATACACTATTAATACATAATTCATAAGTTAATTAAACACATAAAGAATTCAATTCAGAATTCAGGGGGTTGGGGGCCTGTTCAAGGGTTTGAGGTGGTTGTACAAGGGGGTAGGGGTGTCCAGGGGGTGGGGTGGTGTCCATGGGTGGTGGGTGGTGTCCAGGGGGTTGGGGGGGGGGGATTTCAAGGGGGTGGGGTGTCCAAGGGGTTGTGGGGATTTCCAAGGTGGGGGGTGTCCAGGGGGTGGGGTGGTGTCACAGGGGTGGGGGATGTCTAGGGGGTGGGGGCTGTCCAGGGGAGGTCCACGGGGGGTAGCGGGGTAGTCCATAGGGGGGGGGGGGTCCACAGGGGTGGCAGGGCTGTCCAGGGGTAGGGGGTGTCCAGGGGGGTGGGCAGGACATTCCATGGGGGTGGGGGATACCCAGGGGGTAGGGGGTGTCCACGGGGGTGGGCGGGGCTGTTCAGGGGGGTACGAGGTGTCCATGGGCGGTGGCCAGGCTATCCATAGGAAGTATGGGTTTCCAGGGGGGTGGGTGGTCTATCCATAGGGGTGGGGGGAGGGGGGTGTCCATGAGAGGAGGGGCTATCTAGGGGGTGGGTGGGGCTATCCAGGGGGTGGGCCGAGCTGTCCATGGGAGTGGGCGAGGCTATCCAGGGGGTATGGGGTGTCCATGGGGGTGGTTGGGGCTATCCATGAGGGTATGGGGTGTCTAGGGGGGTGGGCGGGGCTGTCTTGGGGGTACGGGGTGTCCAGGGGGATGGGGAGGTATCCATGGGGGTGCCCAGGGGGGTGGGGGCTATCCAGGGTGGTGGGGGGGGAGTCCATGGGGTGTCCAGGGTGGTGAGGTGGTGTCCAGGGGGTTGGGGGGCTTTCCAGGGGGGTGGGGGTGTCCAAGGGGTGGGGGTGTCTAGGGGGTGGGGGCGGTCTAGGGGTTGGGGGGGTGGGGGCTGTCCACAAGGGGTGGGGTCTGTCCAGGGGGTGGGGGTGGTCTACGGGGGTGGTGGGGTTGTCGAGGGGGTACGATGTGTCCAGGGAGGGTGGACAGGGCTGTCCACAGGGGTGGGGGCTGTCCAGGGGGGTAGGGGTGTCCACGGGGGTGGGCGGGGTTGTCCAAGGGGTATGGGGTGTCCAGGGGGTGGGTGGGCTGTCCATGGGGGTGGTCGGACTGTCCAGAGGGTAGGGGTGTCCAGGGGGTGGGTGGGCTTTCCATGGTGGTGGGGGGCTATCCGTGGGGGGATGGGGTGTCCAGGGGGTTGGGCGGGCTATCAATGGGGGTGGGGAGGCTGTCCATTGGGGTACGAGGTGTCCAGGGGGATGAGAAGGCTTTCCACGAGGGTGGGGGGATGTCCACGGGGGTAGGGGTGTCTAGGGGTGTGGGCAGGCTGTCTACGGGGGTGGACGGGCTGTCCAAGGGGTGGGCGGGCTATCCAAGGGGGTGGTCAGCCAGTCCAGGGGGGTAGGTCAGGCTGTCCACGAGGGTGGCAGGCTATCCATGGGGGTGGAGGGCTGTCCACGGGGGTGGCGTGGATTTCCATGGGGGGAGGGGTTGTTCAGGGGGCTGGGTGGGATGTCCACGAGGGTGGCTAGGCTGTTCAGGGGGGTGGGCGGGATGTCCACGGGGGTGGCCGGGCTATCCATGGGCGTAGGGGGTGTCTATGTTGGGTGGGAGGGCTATCCACAGGGGTGGGCAGGGCTGTCCAGGGGGTATGGGGTGTCCAGGGGGTGGGGGGCTATCCAAAGGTGGAGGGGCTGTCCAGGGGGGTGGGCGGGCTGTCCATAGGGGTGGCGGGGCTATCTAGGGGGTATGGGGTGTCCAGGGGGTGGGGGCTGTCTAGGGGAGGTGTGAATCAGTCCCAAAAAATCATCAAGTCAAGTTTTATTATTTATAGATAAAAAAATAAAGATAATGGGAATTACCTAATCACACATATATTCAGGCACGCCAAATATATAAACATCAAAGGTCAGTAATATTAGTAAAAAATGTAACGGAGCAATCTATCCCTCATCACCATCACTATCATCACAATCATAATCACCCTCACCCTTATTCTCATTATCATCCCCATAATCATCCCCTCCATCCTCAACACCCTCATCTTCACCCATGTACTCATCCTCGGCCTCCTCATTGCTCTTCTCCTCCGCCTCGACCTCCTCCTCGCCCTCCTCCTCCGCCACTGCCTCGGCCTCCTCCTCGCCATCATCTCGACCAACACTAGAACTTCGACCTAGTGCACCATATATAGAATTCATCTATGACATATATTCATCAAAAAAAGTGTTGGCCTCTGGTGGAAGTGTTGGACATAAAACTTCCACCAGTTTCATAAATGCAGTGTTTTCCCTATGAGACTATTCTTCCATCTCTATGGCCCTTTTTTCAGCATGTTCTACCTGTGACTTAACCTGCTGCAACTCGGTGGCACTAAAACTCATACCTAATGAGGTCCAATACCTCTCGGAACTATACTCTTACCAGGTCAGCAACGTACTATACCAGGGAGCTCATCTCCCAACACCTGATATAAGTGATCGTTTGTCCCAAAATTTTCAGTTTCCTAAGAATCAGGGGCCTCTAAAGAATCCTATTACAAATATAAATATATTATTCAGTTATTAAATATAGAATAATTTTATATCTATAAATTAAAACTTAAAATCAACTGCTGAGTAAGTTTATTTACCGCACTTCCATAATTCTTCTTTCTACTAGATAAAAATAGTTTTGCTCGAGGCACACATCCTTCTATATTCAATTTATGCCTCTACAATGACATTGAATGTAGGAAACTATAATTAAAAATAAAATACCAATAATTAATTTCATAACTAAAATTATATAACAATTTAGCAATCGAATAAATTATGGAGGAAGAAATAGAAAGTGAAAGTCATAAAGAAAGATTATAAACTGTCATACCTACTGCCACTCATGATCTGTCATCATAGTACATCCCAATGTGTGGAAGTATTTCTTAGCATCAATGTTTTTTTTCATCCATATGAATCCTAAATAAAATTCAATAAATATTATTAAATAAAAACATGAAAATTTTCATTTAAATATCTCTAATGTGATTAATACCTTAAATTGGGTAGTCTTACAATGTGTAATCATCTGTCAATAATGTTCTAACGGATAATCATCCATGACAGAGACCGCCTCTAACTCTATACCCACTATAGCATGCCATCAAATGTACAACTCATGCTTATAAGAACTCCAAATCTCGCCTAAATCCTTTAGACGTGTTGGCCGTGAACCCTCACCACCGGGGAAATTAAACTGCATCTAATACCAAAATATTAATTCATATAAATATAAAAATTAATATATTTCATTAAATACAACATATTTTTTACCCATATCTCTTCCCATGCTTTATCCTTGACTTCATTTGGCGGCTTTCTCCATGAGAGCAGGTTGACAGGAATGATGTCAGAGTATTTGGAAAACGTCGCCAAAAAACTCCGACATTGCTGCCTTGATTTTTCAATCATCTTACTATCTTCATTATATTCCACCATCAACTGAGTGCAGTAGTTCCACACTGCATGCATGCGTGTACGGCCTTGCCCCTGCCTCTTATTAGTAGATGTATCTGTTATGAAGGAAAACAAATATTTTATCAAAACATGTTATAATGAAAATAAATAATGGTGTAAAAATTTGTTATGGTTGTATAAGTATACCTATGGTAGTCTAACCAGTGGGCGCTGTTGGATCTGCATAATCTGAAGGAACACCCTGTACAGATGGAGTGGGTCCCAATTTATGCTCTGTAGGGATAGACTCTGGTGATGCAGGAGTCGAAGAAGATGGAATATAAAATCCCAGAGAGAAGGAAGCAGAAGTAAAAGAATATGACAAAGCTGGTTGGGTGAATGCTGGATGGGGAGTGAGAATCATCATTAGATATGGTACAAATGGGTGAGGAGGCTTAGATGTAAAGGGTGGTGAAAAAATGGGAGGCCTAAATATCTCGTGTGTCCCTAAAGACACACCGAGATCAGCATGTGGGATGGATGATATGTCAGTGGGAGGGGTAGGGTCTAATCGGGTATGTCGACAAGATCGTCTAGCTCTTCTACCACCCCCTCATATGAACACCCTGAGTACTGAGACCACTACTAAGCTACTCATCAAATAACTATTTCCTAATAGATGGATCCTATAAAAATGTTTAAAAAAAATTAATCACATGACATTATATTTTATTTAAATATATATATTTGAAATAAAATACTCAATACAGGCACTAGTGGTGGAATGCCCATCTCATTCATGCGACGATTGTTGTCCATAATCTGTTTTCGTCGCCTCTCATCAATTGGTTTCATTTTCTACATTTGAAAAAAAATATGGGAGTAAATAGAAAAGGATAACTAATGTGTAACCCAAAAAACAAAATAAATGAGAAGGAATAGGGGTGTCCAGGGGGTGGGTGGGCTGTCCACAAGGTAGGCGGTGTTGTAAACAGGGTACGGGGTGTTTAGGGGGGTGGGAAAGTTGTCCATGGGGGTGGTGGGGCTGTACAAGGGGGTACGGGGTGTCCAGGGGGTGGGTAGGCTGTCCACGGGGGTGGTAGGGCTATCCAGGGGGTATGGGGTGTCCAGGGGGTGGGAGAGCTATCCACGGGGGTGGCGGGCCTGTCCACGGGGGTAGGGGGTGTCCAGGGGGGTGGGCTGGCTATTCACGAGGGGGGTACGGGGTGTCCAGGGGGTACGGGGTGTCCAGGGGGTGGGCGGGCTGTCCACATGGTGAGGGCGGGCTGTCCATAGGGGTGGGCGGCTGTCCAGGGGGTAGTGTAATGGCCCGGACCCACCTGGTCCATTACTTTGAAAAACACAGCTCCACCGAAATGGTGGTACCAATCATGGGGGCACCAGTTACGGTGGCACTGTGACAGACGCACACCCGTCATGGTGGCACCGTGACGGTCGGACACCGGTGACGGTGGCACCGTGTCCTCACCAAGCGGTCTTCATCCCTTTTTTCCAGTTTCTGACTTTTTCCACTCCCGCATCATATCTTTTAATGTAAATATGATTTAATACCCCTTTTAAAGCCATTTATATCCCATAAATAATATCTAAAATCCCCCAAGATTTGGGAAACCCTTAACTTACCAAAACGTGTGGTTTTTCCTCGGTGCCACGCCCTTCCCCGTACCTTCTAGTTCTTCTCCCATTGTGCGTTTTTCCTCCATTTAAAAGAAACAGTTTAATGCGCAGCTGTTATGCCACCACCCCGATGGGAATAATTAAATAAGAATTAATACCATCGTGTGTAACCTCCCAAACGCAAAGGAAACCACGATCCGACTTTAAAGAGGTTCAATATTACGTATTCCGTAACAATAGAATCTCATATTTATATCACGCTAGAGTATCTTCCTTCCCCTTCTTGGCTGGATTTATTTCTTCTCCCTAGTGCGCTTGGAGTCCCTCTTTCCTGAGGCTTGTGGTGCGCCTGTGTTGGAGTTTTCTACTCATCCTTGGAGTCCCCGGAGTTCCTCCCCTACAAGTCGTGCATCCTCAGTTCTCAGCACGCAGAGAAAGACTTCATCATTGATTGTCCACGTAGGGATCTTCCTTCGTCTCTCCTTACTGTGTGTCATGTGGGGTGGGTACACTATTTTTATGTAGGAATAGATGAAACCAAACCCTAACAAAGATAATAAACAGACTATTAAATAACGATGGGGAGTGTTTGACTTTTCTGCTGTACTCTTTTATAATTTTTATATGTCGTGAACTATATGGGCTATGCTCACTAAAAATCATGGTCGTTGGTGGTCTTTCCTTGAAAACTAATGAAACCTTGTCTTCTGTGATAATTGGATGGCTCTGACATGGAAATTTGGTTAATTACGTAAACTCGGTTGATTAAATGAATGTCCAGTGAACAAAAAACCTTGTGTGATCATCCCGGTTAACCAAACAGAAAGAAGAAAACTTAATGAATGATGTACTTGAGTCTGGAAACTTCCTTGTTCTATCTTGGTGGCATGTCTGTTTATTCTGCTCGATGCTTATGGGGTGATGTGGATGAGGATGGGATCCTCTGTTGTGGCATAATTGTTGGTCATGAATCTGAAGCTATGTGGGGCTGTATCTCGAGGCTTGGTTTGGTTCCAGTACTTTGAGGGATCTCACTAATCCCTTTGTTGTTGTGACTTTACAAGAGAACCGGGTATGAATGCTTAAATTTCTGTTTGGATGTTTCATTTTCTCTAGCTTGTGGTTATGACTGTTAGTTGCCCAGTAGTGAAAAATTTACTTAAATGGGATCACTTGAACATGAAACCAAGAATGGTTTAAACAGGGAGTTGGTTTTGGGAATGAGTTGTGACTTGGCCATGAGTGTTGTTCCTTTCTTCTAGGAATGAATAGTGACGATGGTGTTTGTGCTTAGGTTGGTTTTGGAAACCCTAGTTTGGGATGAGTGACCATTAACTATACATATAATTGTAGTTCTTATGTTTCTTATTCGCGCCCCACCCAAGTTGAGCACTTAGTGTCGAACACCCCCATTCCATGGGGGAGGGTGTTTTTTCCAACACTCCTATGAGTGGATGGTTATTAGCTCCTTTTCTACTCCCTTTCGCAAATATCCCAAGACACTTTGAGCAGGTTGTGATGGCATGAGGTCCATTATAGCCCAAGATTCTTCGGGAAGGGTAGTTGTGGTGGTTGGCCTAGGTGTGTACGGGCAGATTGTTTCCCAAGAGTATTCGGGATGAGGCCCAGGTGTATTTCGGCGTGGAAGTAGTTGTTATGGCCCAGGTGTTTGCGGGAATGGTTACGTGTGGTGGTTTTGGCCCAGGTTTTTGTGGGCAAGATGTGTGGTTGTGTCCCAGGTGTGTGCGGGCGGGGTGTGGCAGTGGGACTACGGTGAGAATGGAAGTATTGGTTCGATGCGTAGGATGTCTTCAATAACCAGTGAGAAAGTGGCGCGGGGTACCCAAAATCAATGTGCTATTACTATACATTACATGACTTGCATTATTTGGGGAGTGTTCCTTGGTGAGGCTTGGGTGGATAGTTTTCTTTACTAGGTGCTTTGGTTTTCTCTTTTCTCACAGAGCATTAGAATGCCTCCCCACTTGTGCACGAGAGTCTTTGGTTTTCCCTACTGAGTATACATTTATGCTCACCTTATGTATATAAAACTACATTCAGGTTTCCAGGAGGAATTCAGGGATCGTGCAGGGTTGTACTAGCTATCACGTTAGGATAGTTTTAGTTGCTATTTTTCTTTTCTTTGGTACTTTACCTTTGTAGTATCCTTGTACTTTGTGGCATTTAATTTTGTAACATGAATATGGGAATGGTTTTCTTTGGCTTTCTTTTACCCCCATTTTTGGTGTTGTTGGGATTTACTATCTTATCTCCGATCCTAATAAAGAAAAAGGGTAATGCCTTCCATCTTGTGTGTGATTCTATACCCTTGGTGCTAGTCGCCACTTCGGGGCCTATTGAAGGCGGGTCTCGGGGGTCATTATCTCTCCTTCAACTTGAAGAAGGAAGGGTCTGGAAATATGTTGTCCCTTCCCTCATCTTGGTGAATGTGGGTCGTGACAGAATGGTATCAGAGGAGGTCGAGAGATAGGATGAAGTCTGGGGTTAGGCAGAGTGAGGATTGCATGGGATGGTAGGGAAACAATGTTGGGTGATCCTGGTGTGTGAAATAGGCCAGGGAAGACCGGCTAGGACATGGGATTTTAGGCCCCCCCTGATCCGATGCAAGGACACTGGGCCTATCTAATGACCAAGTAAGGCTACACTGATTGTAGGGTAGAGACCCTAGGGAAGGTACATGCATCATAATGACTTGTGTTATTTTGTTTTATGGGTATTTTGGGATTTAAAATAAATAAGAAGTCTAAGAAAATATAAGAACAATATTATACACTACTCAAGCTTAGGCATTCCTTGTTTACCTTGAATCTATGGCACCTAGGAGATGACCACGAGTAGTGTGGGTGATCGAGGCGCAAGAGGTTGACTTGGATGATCGGCAGAGGACTAAGCGAGAGGAGGAGGACGATCAGTGGAAGAGGACGCTTTATTCCTTTCAGTGGAAGACCCTCGGGAAGTACGAGGGTAGCATCTCAGACATGGAGACAGAGAGCTGGCTAGAGGAGCTGGTGATAGCTTTCATCTTGATCTTGGCTCTGAAGGAGTACTGGGTTCCTCTGCCTATAAGCCAGATGTGTGGAGTAGCGCGTCAGTGGTGGATTCTTTATCTTGGGGATAAGAGGGAGGATGCGGTTACGTGGGCGGACTTTGAGAAGGATTTACGGGCGGAATTCTTCTCTTCCACAATGAAGGCTGAGAAGAGGCAGAAAATACTCTCCCTCCAGCGGGGGAGTTTGTCAGTGAGAGAGTTGGGGATCAAGTTCAAGGATCTCCTTTTCTTTTCTCCCGACCTCTTTCCAGATGAGGAGTCTTGGGCAAGACGCTTGGAAGAGGTACTTTGACCTTCTATCTAGTATGCTGTTACTCCCTTCACCCTACTAATGTAATTGGAGGTCCAGAAGAAGGATGAAGTGGTGTAAAGGATGCACACGCTGGGAGGTGTATCGCGAGAGGGAATCTAGTTGGGCTCGTCAAAGGGGAAAGCCATCAGCAGTAGGCCTCTAGCATTAGGGCCTTATAGGTTTCGACCAGTAGGAAGCAGGCCTTAGCAGTTCCAGTTCCGATCCCCTGGCCCTGGCCCTTTCCTTTCAGGCCTGGGACTGAGATGCTTTATCTGTGGAATCCATGGGAACCTTTGGAATCAGTTCCTGGATAGAGTGCAGTATGGCGGGGGTGGGTGGGTTCAACGCCCACCTCAACAGTAGCAGTTTTCACCTAGGATCTTTCAGTAGCAGTAGCAGGGGCAGTAAGCTCCCGCTCCTCCGAGGGTAGGCGTTGCAGGAGGGGCCCACCTCAGGATGCTCCTCAGGGACCTTGACCAGTGTGCGGTCAAGGAGGCGGCCGACAGTCGAGGGGCAGGGGAGCTGGGCATGGGAATTTGCATGCCGCTGAGGTAGCAGTTCCTACAAGGCCAGAAGTCATTCGATGTACGATCAGCTTGTTTATTACTCTTACCTATGCCTTGTTTGATACAGGAGCTTCGCACTCCTTTGTTGCACCTAGTCTGGCCTATGCTCTGGGTTTTGAACCTGAGAGACTTCCAGTGCCCCTGGTGCTGAGCACACCAGTCGGAGGTTAGACCAATTTGTTTTATGTTTTCCGAGGGTGTAGACTGATGATACAACCACATTAGTCTATCAGGGATCTTCTACTGTTGCAGATACAACCACACGATGTCATCCTAGGCATCGACTGGCTGTTCTCTGTGTGTTCCATCATTGATGGCTTCCAAGGAAGGGTTGTGTTTTCAGATTCAGGCAGCCGATGTGTAACTTACATCGGCGAGCAGGGTTACCAGAAAAGTAGCATGCAAGAGGATCCCCTCCTTTCCTTATTAGCTAAGATATCAGTGGAGTCAGTGGATACAAAAATGTTGGATGTTCCAGGGATCGTTAGTGAGTTTATGGACGTCTTCCCTAAAGAGGTGGCGAATTTACCTCCTCGGCGTGATGTTGAGTTCAGGATAGACTTGCAACCTGGTGCCCGTCCGATTTCGATGGCTCCCTAGCAGATGACACCTTCTGAGTTGCAGGAGTTGCGGATTCTGATTGACGATCTGATGAAGAAGGGTTTTGTTCGACCAAGTGTGTCACCATGGGGTGCTCCAGTCTTATTCGCAAAGAAGGCAGATGGTGGTCTCAGGCTGTGTATAGACTACCGGATACTGAATCAGGTAACGGTCAAGAAACGTTACCCTCTCTCTAGGATAGATGACCTTTTCGACCAGTTAAAAGGGGCAGGGTGGTTCTCCATGATTAACCTGCGGTCGGGATATCACCAGTTGAGTGTGATGGGGGGTGACATCTCGAAGACTGCCTTCAGGTGTAGGTATGGACACTTTGAGTTTGTAGTCATGTCGTTCGGTGTTACGAACGCTCCAGTTGTGTTCTTGGGGATCGTGAACTCCGTCTTCCAGGAATACCTGGATCGGTTCATAGTCGTGTTTATTGACAACATCGTGATCTACTCAAGCTCAGAGGAAGATCACGCTGATCACCTGAGAACTGTTTTAGAGGTCCTCTGACAACACCAACTCTATGGGAAGTTGTCCAGGTGCAAGTTCTGGATGCGATAAGTGCACTTCCTTGGGCACGTGGTGTCCGAGAGGGGAATAATAGTGGAACCATCAAAGGACAAGGCAGTTGTTTCTTGGGCAGCACCCAAGAACGTGGAAGGGGTTCGTCGTTTCCTTGGACTAGCAGGCTACTATCAGAGGTTCGTGCAAAAATTCTCCTAAGTTGCATCACCCTTGACAGTTTTGACCAAGAAGGACTAGGCTTTCAGGTCGAATGGGCAATGTGAGGCAGCCTTTATCTATCTGAAGGCGAAGCTGGTAAGTTCCCCAGTGCTGAGGTTTCCAGAAGAAGGGGCGGCGTATGAAGTATTCTGTGATGCTTCAGGACAAGTCCTCAGGTGTGTGATGATGCAACGACAAGGGGTGATCTCTTATGGATCTATACAGTTACGTCCCCATGAGTTTAATTATGCCACCCATGATCTGGATCCTTCAGCCGTCGTGTTCGCACTAAAGTTGTGGTGAAAAAACCTCATCGGGGATCACTTCGTGGTCTTCACGGATCAAAAAATCTTGAAGTATATCTTCTCCCAACGGGACTTGAACATACAGAAGAAAAGGAGGATGGAGTTCCTTCAGGACTACGACTTCGAGATTTCCTACACCTCAGGAAAAGGGAATGTGGTGGACGATGCCTTGAGCAGGAAGTCGCAAAAGGATGCAGTTCGAGAGTTGGCAGATTCTTGGAAGGCGATGGAGGAGTTGGCTGCCCTACACCTGGATGCGAGGATGGATAGTGTTAGAGGTTGCATGTATCAAATGACAGTGCAGTATTCTCTACTACGGAAGGTGGAGGAGTCTTAGTGGAGAGACGTAGAGAGTGTGGTGATGTGTGACCGGGTTAACCAAGGCGATGCTCCGGAAGGGTGGACGGAGGATGGTAAGAATTATATGCTTTTCCAAGGAAAGTTCTTTGTTCTAGAGGCGATGCACGAGAGGGTTATTGGTGAGTTCAAAAACTCACCCCTAACAGTGCACCCTGTAGTTTCCAAGATGTACCCGGGTCTGAAGTGTCAG
Organism: Viscum album; assembly: GCA_963277665.1. Lineage (NCBI taxonomy): Eukaryota > Viridiplantae > Streptophyta > Magnoliopsida > Santalales > Viscaceae > Viscum > Viscum album. The sequence goes on along the minus strand of OY728145.1, from coordinate 1,095,675,934 downwards.
TTTTGGGGGGCCCGGGGTAAAGCGGGCGGTGGTAGAGTTCGTGGCCAGGTGCCTAGTGTGTCAGTAAGTGAAGGTTGAACACCATGTTCTAGGAGGTCTGTTACAAACTTTATATGTCCCCGAGTGGAAGTGGGACAACATCTCAATGGATTTCATCACAGGTCTACCCAAGGTTCAAGGAGGCTGTGACGCTATCTGGGTAGTGGTGGACCGATTGAGAAAATCGGCTCACTTTCTGGCGATCAAGGAGTCGGGTGCAGTGGATGCCTTAGTATGGAGGTACATGGATAAGGTGGTGAGATTTCATAGAGTTCCGAGGTCCATAGTCTCAGACAGGGATACATGGTTTACCTCATGAGTCTGGAGGGAATTGTAGCATGATTTTGGCACCCAGCTACATCTTAGCACTGCTTTCCATCCCCAGACAGATGGACAGACATAATTCACCATCTAGACGTTGGAGGATATGCTACGAGCATGTATTCTGGATTTTTGGGAATCATGGGTGCGACACATGCCTCTAGAAGAGTTTTCCTACAATAATAGCTATCACTCTACCATTGGCATGGATTTATTCGAAGCTTTGTACGGAAGGCCATGTCGATCACCCGTGTGCTAGACTGAGGTTGGGGAAATAGGTGTTCTTGGCCCGGAAGTGGTGCAGAGCACGATGGAGAAGGTTCGGACTATACGGGAGAGGATGAAGGTGGCCCAGGACCGGAATAAGTCATATGCCGATAATAGGAGGAGACCCTTGGAGTTTGAGGTCGGGGACCACGTATTCTTGAAGGTCTCCCCTCGACGTGGACAACGGAGGTTCAACAGGGGGAGTAAGCTTTCTCCAAGGTTCATCAGACCCTTCTAAGTATTTCGGCGGATTAGAGAAGTGTCTTATCAGCTAGAACTACCACCTCCGCTACTGAGAATACATGACGTCTTCCATGTGTCACAACTCCGATGGTATCTACACGACGTTTCACACATCCTCGACTGGGGAAAGCTGGATATTGAGGACGATGTGACTTTTGTGGAAAGACTAGTGAGGATCGAGGATCATGAGGAGAAGGTGCTCCATGGAAAGACCATTCCTTTGGTCCGTGTGTTGTGGAGGCATGGCGGGCTCGAGAAAAGTACCTGGGAATAGGAGATGCAGATGTGCGCCTAGTACCCAGAGCTATTTTGAGTTTTGTTCTGTTTTTTTGTACATGTTTTTGATGGAACGCTTTACTTGTTAACTATGGAACGTGAAGTTTTCCTTGTTCTATGGATGTGTGTGAAGAGTCCTGACTATGGGGAGGGGAGTACTTGATACCTAATCAAGAATCATTAAGGTGGATGCGATTAAACCCGTGCGGGTGAGTCATTACCACCCAAAGCAGATAGTATCTTGACATGGAGGAAGAAACTACCTAACCCATAGGACTAGACAGTTTGACCTTCGAATGTTGCCTAGTTACTCAAGGGAGAGGTGTTCCTAGATATCGATGAGGTTCACTCTTGAGAGGTATCTTTCTAGGTGGTTGTTTGGAAACCCTCTTTTCTTCGGGTCTAGTTTTGATTCTCGAGGGATAGAATAGTTTGAGAGGTATCTGATTTAATGGCTCGGACCCACCTGGTCCATTACTTTGCAAAAACACGACTCCATTGAAATGGTGGAACCGGTCATGGGGGCACCATGACGGTGGCACCAGTGAAGGTGGAACCGTAAGGGTGACACCGTGACGGTGGCACCGTGAGGGTGGCACTGTGAGGGTGGCACTGTGACGGTGGCACCGTGTCCTCACCGAGCGGTCTTCGTCCCTTTTTTCCAGTTTCCGACTTTTTCTACTCCCACAACATATCTTTTAACGTAAAGATGATTTAATTCCCTTTTCAAAGCCATTTAAAGCCCATAAATAATATCTAAAATCCCCCAAGATTTGGGCAACCCTTAACTTACCAAAACGTGTGGTTTTTCCTCGGTGTCACGCCCTTCCCCGTACCTTCCAGTTCCGCCCCCGTTGCGCGTTTTCTTCCATTGAAAATAAACAGTTTAATGCACAACCATTATGACACCACCTTGATGGGAATAATTAAATAAGAATTAATCCCATCGCGTGTAACCTCCCAATTGCAAAGGAAACCACGATCTGACTTTAAAGCGGTTCAAAATTCCTTATCCCGTAACAATAGAATCTCGTCTTTATATCACACTAGAGTTTCTTCCTTCCCCTTCCTGGTTAGATTTTTTTCTTCTCCCTGGTTCACTTGGAGTACCTCCTTTCCGAGGCTTGTGGTGCGCATGTGCTGGAGTTTTTCTACTCATCCTTGGAGTCCCTGGAGTTCCTCCCCTGCAAGCCGCACATACTCAGTTCTCGACGCGTGGATAAAGACTTCATCATTGATCATCTAGGTAGGGATCTTCCTTCATCTCTCGTTACTATGTATCATGTGGGGTGGGTATGCTATTGTTATGTGGGAATGGATGAAACCAAACCCTAACAAAGACAATAAACAGACTGTTAAATAATGATGGGGAGTGTTTGACTTTTCTGCTATAATCTTTTATAATTTCTATATGTTGTGAACTGTATGGGCTATGCTCACTAAAAATCATGGTCGTTGGTGGTCTTTCCTTGCACACTAATGAACCCTTGTCTTCTATGATAATTTAATGGATCCGACATGGGAATTCGGTTAATTACGTAAACTCGGCCGATTAAATCAATGTATAGTGAACAACAAAACTTGTGTGATCACCCCTGTTAACCAAACAGAAAGAAGAAAACTTAGTGAATGATGTACTTGAGTCTTGATACATCCTAGTTCTGTCTTGGTGGCATGTCTATTTATTCTGCTTGATGCTTATAGGGTGACGTGGATGAGGATGGGATCCTCTGTTGTGGCACAGTTGTTGGTCGTGAATCTGAAGCTATGTGGGGTTTTATCTCGAGGCTTGGTTTGGTTCTAGTACTTCGAGGGATCTCACTGATCCCTTTGTTGTTGTGACTTTACAAGAGAAACGGGTTTGAATGCTTAAATTACTGTTTGGATGTTTCTATTTCTCTAGCTTGTGGTTATACCTGTTAGTTGCCCAATAGTGTAGAATTTACTTAAATGGTATCACCAGAACATGAAACCAAGAATGGGTTAAATGGGGAGTCGATTTTGGGAATGAGTTGTGACTTGGCCATGAGTGTTGTGACTTTCTTCTATGAATGAATAGTAATGAGGGTGTTTGTGCTTATGTTGGTTTTGAAAACCCTAGGTTGGGATGAGTTCCTGTTACCTATAAATATAATTTTAGTTCTTATGTTTCTTATTCGTGCCCCACCCAAGTTGATTACTTAGTGTCGAACAACCCAATTCCATGGGGGAGGGTGTTTTTCCCAACAATCCTATTAGTGGATGGTTATTAGCTCCTTTTCTGCTCCCTTTCTCGAATAGACCAAGACTCTTCAGGCAGGCTGTGATGGCCTGAGGTCCATTATACCCCAATATTCTTCGGCCAGGGTAGTTGTGTTGGTTGACCCAGGTGTGTGCGGGCAGGTTGTTTCCCAAGAGTCTTCGGGATGAGGCCCAGGTGTATTCGGGCCTGGAAGTAGTTGTTTTGGCCTAGGTGTTTGTAGGAATGGTTACACATGGTGGTTGTGGCCCAGGTGTTTGCAGGCAGGATGTGTGGTTGTGTCCTAGATGTGTGCGGGCGGGGTGTGGTAGTAGGACTGCGGTGAGAATGGAGGGATTGGTTCGATGCGTAGGATGTCTTCAATAACCAGTGGGAAAGTGGTGCGGGTACCCAAACACTGATGTGCTATTACTATACATTACTTGAATTTTGTTATTTGGGGAGTGTGCCTTGGTGAGGCTTGGGTGGATAGTTTTCCTTGCTAGGTGATTTGGTTATCTCTTTTTTCATAGGGCATTATAATGCCTCCCCACTTGTGCACGAGAGTCTTTGGTTTTCCCTACTGAGTATACTTGTATGCTCACCCTACGTATATAAATCTACTTTCAGGATTTCAGGAGGACTTCAGGGATCATGTAGGGCTGTACTAGCTCGGACGTTGGGACAGTTGCAGTTGCTGTTTTTCTTTTCTTTGGTACTTTACCTTTGTAGTCTCCTTGTACTTTGTGGCATTTACTTTTGTAACATGCATATGGGAATGGTTTTCTTTTTCTTTACTTTTACCCCCTAGTTTTGGTGTTGCTGGGATTTACTATCTTATCTCCGATGCTAATAAAGAAAACGGGAAATTTCTTCCATATTGTGTGTGATTGTATACCCTTCCTTCTAGTCACCACTCCAGGTCCAATTGAAGGCGAGTCTCGGGGGTCATTATCTCTCCTTCAACTTGAAGAAGGAAGTGTCTAGAAATTTGCTGTCCCTTCCCTCATCTTGGTGAAGGCGGGTCGTGACAGGTAGGGAGTGTACATTGGGGTGGCGGGCCTGTCTAAGGGGGTAGGGGGTGTCCATGGGGGGTGGGCGGGCTATCCACGTGGGTGTGCGGGCTGTCCAGGGGGTACGAGGTGTCCAGGGGGTGGGCGGGCTGTCCACATGGTTGACTGAGCTGTCCCGGGGGTATGGGGGTGTCCAGGGGGTGGGCGGGCTATCCACGAGGGTGGGGGCTATCCATGGGGGTAGGGGGGTGGGCGGGCTGTCTCGAGTGAGGGATTTCACTCTTTCCCTTCTACATCTTGGAATCATTAGAAATATACAGGAGTTCATGTTGAATGATTTTGACCTTCTTGGTTTTCCAGCCACATCCTCATCCTAGATTAAAATATTTGTCTCCTATATAATGATCTTTGTGAATATAAATGATTTTTTTCAAGGTTATTTACAAGGGAATAGAGGTTTGAGGAAAGGAGAAGCTCTATCTCCTCTCATTTTTGTTATTTTCATACAGGACTTTTATCACATTCTGAAGTCTCAAATCATGGTTTGATGCTCATTCATGTTCTATTAACAATGTGGTAAGACATCCATATCCCATATTTGTTTTTTTAATGATATTTTATTGCTCTCATTTGGAAATATATAATATTTATTATTATTGAAACATGACATAGATTTATTCTCTTCCTTTTCTGGATTGACTATTAATATTTCAAAAGCCATGATGTTCTTGGATAGAAATTACTCTAATGGCTGGGATAGTTTTGATGATGATATGGTTATTAAGGGAGTATACCTTTCTCTTTTCTACCTTGGGGTCCCCCTTATTACTTCCAAGCTTAGATTCATAGACTGTATGGCTTTATAGGAGAGAATTTTTAGAAGAATTAATGTTTGGTCAAATAATTTTTTTCCTTCGCTGGACTATTAAACTTGTTCAATATGTTTTACTTAGGATGAAAGATTATTGGTGTCATCACTTCATGTGACCAAATAAATTGGTTAAGTCCATTAAATCCAATCATTAGATAATTCTTTCAAAATTCCATTATCTTGTTACTTTTGTGGATCAAGTGGAGTTGGAATTGATGAATTATACTAAGGAGGAGGGATGCTTAGGTATTAAGTGGGATGAGCACTGGAATAAGTCACCCAAGGTTAAAAATGTTTGGGATCTTTTTAATCCTTATTTTTCTTCATTTTTAATTGACTAGGATCACATTTTACTACTTGGTCACTCCATGTTTTGGGTGGAAAAGTCCAATTGGATTTTTCATGGACTTGGAGGAATGTGTAGGGGTATGAGATCTTCATAGAGACTAACTCCATTTTGGTAGGTAATATATATTATTTATTATCTTATGTTTTGATTATTGGCTTTCTAGGGGACCTATTTCCTTCTATATCGATGAAAAAATAATATATGATTCAAGGTTATCCATGTTTCCCTCAGTTGTGGAAATTTTCTCTATTGGATCATGGAATCCACCAATTTTTGTTTCTACAAATCTCATGGATATAGGGATGGAGATCCTTTATTTTTTTGAGCATGGAAGAGATTGTGAAAGTATTATATAGAAATTTTGGATGATCCTAGGTAGAAATTTGTTTTGGTACCATGGAGATCTTTGGTTTGGAATCATTTCTCCCAAACTAGGTTTTCATTCCTTTTATAGATTGGAACCCTTAATTGTCTGACCACCCAAGACCGGTTGTTGAAAAGGATCTTGGATTTTCTGAATCATTGTTTTCTTTATGAATTGGAATCTGATAACATTGATCACCCATTCTTCAACTATATGCTATATATGAAGATTTGAAATTCCTTATTATGCCTCTGGAATGTTAAATTATATGCTTGTTCTTTTTGAGCCATTTTATATTGGTGTAATATCTTGTTTATTGAGGAATAATTTAGAAGTGTTTTGGGAATTCTTGGGCTTGTCACTTTGGCATATTTTATTTTTATGGAGAGAAATTATCAGTTACAGGGTTCCTTATATCATTGTGGAATCTTTATTTGGATAAATTATGAGATGGATATTTAATCCAAAATATATTCATTCAAACAGTTCCCTAATAATATGGTTTATCATGGGTTGGTTTGAATGTGTTACCTTTTAGGTTCTTTTGTTAGGGATGGATACTAATTTTACTAGGTACTTGGCTGGCCTATGTTCTAGAATGCTATTTGTTATTTGGATGGTGGTTGGGATACATGATTGTGAGTGAGTTTCTACCTGTTGGTTGTATTCTCTTGTGGTTTTTGTTTTTATTTTTAATTATTTAGCTATATGGTGGCGTTGTTTCTAGTTCTTGGGGTTTTTGTGCTAATAGGTTTGGAGGGTGTGAGATACTTGTTTTGTGGACCTGGGTGAGGATTCTAGCTGTTGGATTGGAGGGTTTTTCTGAGGGTATGTCGGAAGGGGGCTAAGATACTCTATTTGGTGTAGGTTCTATAAATTCATGTATGGAGTGTCTTGGTTCAGGTGTAGTTTGTTGTTATTCCTTCTTTTTTTTCTTTGGTTCTATGGGTATGTGTTGGGAAAGGCCCATGTGACAATGGGTGATGTTAATCTCTAGTGGTGTGTGAGCTCCCCTCAGACCGCACACCCCCCCGAGCCCCCCTCCCCCAACTCTCGCCTGCATCCCCCACCCTCCACACTACACAACCCCTCACCCCTACACCCCCACCCTACACAGCCACCCCCCAACATCCCCCCCAAAGCCAACCCCTCTCCCACTGTACAACCCCCAATCCCACTAAACACACCCCTACAACCCCCACCTCCCACTGCACACCCCCCCCCCCATAGCCACCCCTCCCACTATGCAACCCCCCCTCCCACTACAAACCCCCCCTCCCCAACACCCCCTACAGTCCCCACCCCAACACCCCACAACCCCCTCACCCCTGCAACCCCCACCCTACATATCCCCCTCTACACCACCACTACACCCCACACCCCCCACAACCAACTCCCTCCCACTATATAGCTCCCCACACTCCCACTCCAGACCACTACATCCCCCCATACCCAACCCCTCCCACTACACAGCCCCCTACAGCTACCCCCCAACCACCCTACAGTCCCCCTCCCTCACCTCCCCTTGCATCCCCCACCCCCCACATTGCACATCCCCCCTAACCCCATGCAACCCCCACCCTGCACACCCACCCCCTATAGCCCCCACCCCCCACAACCCCCTACAGTCCCCCTCTCTCACCTCCCCCTACAGCCCCCACCCCCACATTTCACATCCTCTCACCCCTTGCAGCCCCACCCCGCACTCCCACCCCCATACAACCCCCACACTGCACAACCCATCTACATCCAATCCCCTCACACTGCACAGCCCCCCCCCCCAACTCCCACTTCACACCCCTTATAGCCCCCTAACACTACACAACCCCCCTACAACCCCCTCCCACTGCATAGCTCCCACCCTCCCACCCTCCCACTGCAAATACCCCCCTGTAGCCCACTCAAACCCCTCCCACTACACAACCCCCCCCCCCATTCCCACTACAACCCCTACAACCCCCTCCCACTGCACAAACCCCCCTAAAACCCCCTCCCACTACACAACCCCCCACATAGCCACCCCCCTCCCATTGCACAACACCCCTCCCATTGCCTCGAAAAATAAATTATGAAATTGAGACCCATAGTAGGTCTCCCAACCATTTAAGAACTCACTACCATGTTGGATCAATATAATAGGACATCACTAAAATATCAATATAATACATGAACCATGGTTCTAATCAAAAGGGTATCAATATGAAACCTAAACATAACATGACATGTTACTCTATTTGAGGTGGAAGAACAAACACTTACATGAATCAAGGATGGATCTTAGGTTGGAAAGAAGGGTTCACAAAGAACAGGGGAGCTGTCTTTTATGGATAATCAAAACAAAAAACAAAATAAAACCTTGTATTCAATGAAATATTAATGAAAAATGAAATAAATGGAGGTAGAACATAAAAATCATAACTTAAAAATTTTATATGGAAGAACAAATAATCGGTTGCTTAGAAGAAGGGTTTGCACGCTAGAACAATGGGAGCTCTCATTTAGGGCCCAATGTGGGAGGATCTCGATCTGAATTTGGGCTGAATTTGTAGAATTCTATCCCAACGGTTTTAAAAAACCATTGGTAAATACCATACCTATACCAATAGTTCGAAACTGTTGGCATAAGGGGGGAACCTATCACCTATCCCAATGGTTTCAAAAAACTGTTGGGAAAACGACCACCTATCCCAATGGTTATATATAACTGCTGGTAAAGGTGTCCTACCCGGGCCTATCCCAATGGTTTTTCAAACCAATTGGAAAAAAACTCTAAAAATTACTATACCAATGGTTTTCAACAAACTGTTGGTATATGAAGCCCATCCCAACAGTTTTTCTAAATCGTTGGGATATAGGCGTTGGTATAGAAGGAATTTCCAGTGGTGATCAGGAACAACTCTACCATTCTTAATGGTACATCCAAGAGAATGTGCTCCATTTGAAACATCCTACTAGGCTCAGATCTAGTGCTCAGCACCAGAGGTTCAGTTATCATTGTATTGTTCCCAACACAAGCCTAAGGGAATCCAAGTAGAGAGGCCCAGACTCACCACTATACACTTATGAGGGAGCCCTTCTTCTAACCATCTTACAAAATCTTTGTCACTCCTATAAGTATTGTCCTACACCTTAGTCTGTCAGGGGAGCACTAGATCCTATGTAGGTATCATTTACATCAAGTGGTTGGGCCCGCTTCTCATAACTATGTCGGACAGCTGAGGGAGCTCCAACTCTAATAGAGGACCTACTCCCCACCACTACTCGGGATGGGGGAGTGCAACTTCGTAAGTGAGGACTCGCACCCTGATCCCATAGGGGAGTATGAATCATAAAGGACTTTCAACCTTATCTTATAGGAGAGTACAACTTTGTAAGTTGAAGACCCACACCCTACCCAGTAGGGGAGTTCTACTCATTAACTAGAGGACTCGTGCCCTGGTACGATAGGGGAGTACCGACTCTATCAGTTCATGTGTGGAGGACCCACACCCTAAAACAACATGGGAGTAATGAATCCTATCACACAGTACCCACACCCTACCTAGTAGGGGTCTGATTCTATATACGTAATATATGGAAGACCTATGCCCTAGCCCTATAGGGGAGTACCGACTCCATGGTTAGAGGACCCACTCCTTGGTCCCACAAGGGACTACCTACTCATCCTTTATGAAAATCACCAGGAACCCAAAACCTAATTCTTTAGGGGATTAACACCCCTGTAGGAAGCTACCCAATGGAATTGTACCCACTCCCATGATGTGGTGTAACACCCTGAGATTTTATGAAAAATATTATTTTAATTTCATTAATGTCTTATGTTGTATTCTACACCAAGATTACCTTGCGCTATACGCAACACCGTATTAGCTTGCAGTATACGCAACCCTATTCTTGGACCGTGTTACACACAATTTTGATAATAGTTATTCTACGCAACATTGAGTAAATATATATATATATATATATATTAAATGTATAAATTAAATATGGTTGGATTCTGTTATACGAAACAACGAAGGATTCTTTCACAACACGCAACCCTGACTTGGCTTGCATTACACGCAATCACGACCTTCCTCGATAGCGTGTGTTGTACGCAATACCGGGTTTTAATAAACAATGTTATATTATTATAATATTGTCATGAACTAGCCGTTATGAATAGTATTAACTAAATTTTGAATTTTATAACATTATTATTCATCTTACACATTTCTAGAACATGGTATAAGAACAAAATAAATTTTTCAGGTAAAATAAGTATTTTTCAAAAAATGCAGTTTTACCGCCTTTTGATGGCGCAACCACTTTAAATATAGTTTTTGACATGTTTATATGTTCAATTTGACAAAATAATATTCTTCTTTTGAATCAGGATATAAAAATTTACATTAGATAACGTTTTGATATTTTTCCGATAACTTTCATATTTTAATGAATAGTAAAAACACGCTATATTTTAATTAAAAACAACTTTTTTCATCGTAATATCTTATGTGGTTAAATTATAATATTGAATGGTTTTAAAGTATAAATAGAATATATTTTTACCATTTAATACAATGTATGTCATTAGCATTGATTTTACCTTGAATTCGTAGGTTAAATCAATTCAATCTTTTGCAATGTTTTAAAGAAAAACCCGTTTTCTTTCGACAACGGGGTTAATTTTAATTTAATTTCTGCATCTTTTGTGTATTGAATTTGGAAAAATGGATTCCATATTTGGAATCAGTGGGTCCAAATTATGTTAATAAGCTACTTTTTTATTTTTGGGAATTATGAATAGTAACTACGGTAAATTTTATTTACCATAGTTAAAGGTAAATCGGGTAATTAAGGGTAAATATAATATTTTAAAATTACCCTAACAAATGTCAAAATCCTATTGGATGACTAAAAGTCGACCCATATCACCTAAGGGTCGGATTAGAATCATTTAATGGACATTTTTCCATGAAAATAACTTAATTATTATTAAAACCAAAGAAAGTGACAACATGTCACTCTCTTAAATTTTATAAGTATATTAATTTTAATTTAGTGATAAACTTCATGAAACTTCGAACATGAATAGTCTCCAGAAAGATAATGAAATTATCTACATCATATAAATTTATTTATAATTTTTAGGGATTAAATAATTAGCATTAATTATGACACAATAGTGATGCAGAAATTGTTTATCTAGTGAAAAATATAGAATATTGTTTTTTTTAACTACTAGTGACCATAAAATGCACAAATACCTAACCAAAACTTATTTTCCATGTCAATGTAAACCTTAAGCATACAATGGTAGAATATTTGACCATTTGGAGCCTTATAAAAGCGATTATGACACTTATATTATTTTATTTTAAATGATGCCAAAGTTGTCACCTTCATAATTTAATAAATATAACAATTTAAATATTGTGATTTTAAGATGATAAATTCGAGTAAAAGTATTATTGTGAAAGTTAATATATTTATCTTCATCATAGAATTTTATTTTAAATTTTTATACAACACTTAAGTATATTAAATAATTATACAAAAATGATGTAGTAATTATTTTATTAAGAGATAAACCAAATAAATGGTTTTAAAAATAATAAAATAAATATTATATGAACTATTTAATGTGATACAGTAATTTTATAGATACATATGACCTTTTATTAATATATTAAAGCTTTTAGTTCGAACATATCTTCTGTATATATTTTATTTAAATTCAAATAAATGAATAGTGTCAAAATTGACACTATTGTTATTTTACAAAAATAACATATTATAAAATTGTTTAAAAATCACAAAAATATTTAAAAATTATAAATTTATATTTATATGGTCTATAATGTTATAAAGTAAACAATTATGGAAAATTCACAACAAATAAGTAATTATTTGTTATAATTTAAAATTTAGAATTTTATTACCACAAATAAACTTAAATAGATTAAATAAGGATAAATCAAAATGATAAGGTTTAAAATAAGATCAAAACATGTCTAAATTTGATTGGTTGATGATATTACAACCCTATCTCATCTAATCTTCGAATATGAGTCATTTTTGGGGGTTTTTAAGTGGGGTTAGATTTATTATAAATTAATATTTTTAAGAATTCCTAAGGTACCCCTCTCCTCCCTTATAAAAGGGTACCTCCTCCCCCTTCTCCTCACACCAATTTGAGCACTCAAGCTCGGCCAACCTCTGCCAAAATCCCTTCTCCACTTCCCTAGAATAATACTAGAGGTTCTGGTCTTCCTCAAAGACCAATTTTAGTGCCCTAAGAGGAGGTCTCAAAGAGGCGCTTCAAAGAAGAGGTAATTACCGTTACCAATTCTTTCATCTTTATTTCTTCTTCCACTTCTTCTTCTTAAGTTTTTTCATTATGAAGTAATAACATCAGTATCACTCATATACCGATATGTTATTATAAGTATGAAACAACCCTATTTCACCATCTATCCATCCTACGGAAAAAAGGAAATCACCGCGCGTGCGTACGTACGGAATACCGTCTCCACGCCGTGGTGTAATCTATTTTCCGCCACCACATTAATTGGATGGGTATAATGGTTTAATGAGTAACTATATATGATTATTATAAAGTGATATTAATACTGAAATAGTATACATACACTTCAACACAATTCCACGACCATGGGAACGATATCATCGCTCGTGCGTACGTACGGACTACCGTCTCCACGACGCGATGAGATTCATTCTCAATGATTAACCATTCATGAATGATTATAAAGTATATATAATAAGTTCTAATGAAATATATGACATAATAATGATACTGGAATTATTTATATTTATATGTATGTCATCTACTTAATTCCATTCAATTCAATAAGGAAACGAAAACAGCGTTCATGCATACATACGGACTACCGTCTCCATGAACGGTGTATTTATTTCCATTTACTGATTTATTATATATGTATATTCTTAATATATATATATAAATCATGTTTTATATTCTGTAATTAAGTAATCATGATCTAAGTAATCATATGAAAAATTACAAGTTAAAAACACGAACGACAAATGAGACGATTTTACCCAAAACGCTTCTTTAACATAAATTTACAAAAGAACGGGTAATATAAAGTCATAAGTGGACCATATATGATATAATAACAATAAATATGATTCTGGAATAAGTCAATAACATGATTTAAATTATTATACAGGAGGTTCGGACACTTACAAAGCAAGTCGGACCTAAGGTAAGGGAAATATCACAATCTCATTTTTATCCGAGATTGTTTATTCGTAAGTATTTACTGGGGTGTATTTTATCATCCACATCCATGTTCCCTCAATATGTAATATTATTTCCATCCTTCTACAATAGTTTATATCCAATTTTAACCTTCGGTGAGTTTTTAGTAAAAGATACGAAAGGAATCTTTTGTCGTTTTTCGTACGAGGTACTTTTTGACTTTTCCGACAAAAGTATGAGAAGAATGTTTTTTTAACTTATACAGCACGAACGGATTTTTACGGTTTTATAAAGCCTTATTTTCATGAAGCTTCCTCCAAAATATTTCATGACTATTTTCAATAAAATCTCTTTCTTTTAAAATTGCATGACGTTTTGTGAAAAGAAATTGATTTTGAAGAAGAAAGGATATTTTCCTCAAGAATTCATTTCAAGTGTTTTATCAAAATTATTTTCCATCTAAGCTAATAAAGGGTTCTGTTTCTATCCATATTTTTACATTCATTTGACTATGTTGTGATGGAATTATGTTTATGAATTCCTTTATCTTATATGAATTGTTTTATAATGTCATGTTGTTTAAGAATCCCATTTTTATTACATGGGTTACGCTGTGATGTATGGTTTATGATTATGTGGCACACATAAGAAAGGATTCATTATAAGATGGGTGGGACCTATATCTCCCTCCAATGCATTGGGTAAAGATTTTATATCTCATGAGATAGACATGGCTGGAACGGAAGGTTATTTCGGTTCAGTGATACAGGACTGAAACGAGGAGTGAACTCGGTTCAGAAAGGGACTTTGTCCACTAAGATAGTCTTGGCAATAAGTCATGACTAACAAGAAATGATTTTCCATGATTATGTGTGCATGCCACAAAGTTTCAAGTTTCATGTTATGATTATGGGGATCTCATTTTCACTTCTATGATTTATTAAGATTTTATGATCTCTTTTGCAGGTTATGATTTTCAAAAAGATATGATATGATTTCCTTTATTGCCCTTGCTGAGCATTTGAGCTCACCCTTTTATGTTTTCTTTTCCCCAGGAGATAAAGAAAGGTTTTAGGTATAAAAAAAAGAAGATCTTTATGGGAGATGTTGAAGATCTTTCACCACGATTAGAAGATTACATTCCGAGTTTCCAAAGACACTAAACTATTACGATCCTTGTGTGTGTGTGTTTTGTTATGTACTAAGTATTCTGCAAAAGTAATGTAAAGTCTATGTACGTCAGGCTTCGGGTCTCTACAGTTGGTATCAGAGGAAAGGTTTAGTCAACCTTTGGAAACTAGGATGTGAGAACTTTAGTGAGATCCCTAGAGATATTTCTAAGGTATGTTTAGGGATGTCCCTAAGGATAAGTATACGTATAGGATACAGTCTTAGAACTATGGTAACGATATTAGATTAAACCAAAGATGTTAGATATTTAAGTTACTCCCCCTTCATTATGATTTTTGCCTCTCACACTATTCTTTTTGGGTTTTAGAAAATGGCTGGAAACAAGGTGATTCACGATAATGGAAGATATGATGGACAATGGACTGATATTCTTCATGAGCAACCAAATGAAATGGGATTTGGAAGTCCAAACATCATTATTATGCCGAATCAGCAATCTCATAATATGATCAATAAAGTAAAATTTGGTAAGTTTCCTGACTCGGCTAATAAGAGAAAGATGGAGTTTCATGATGATCATAGAGGAAAGAAAGTTCAATTTCCCTTATGTAAATCATGTGGGAAGAGGCATCAAGGAGAATGTTTCAAAGGAACTGGAAGATGCTTTAGGTGTGGAAAAGAAGGACACAAAGCCAGTAAGTGCAAAGGAAAAGGTTCAGTTAACACCAGGGATGAGGATAATGGTATTGCTACGACATCAACAATGGTTAAATGTTTTAAATGTGGAATGTACGGGCATTATGCAAACTAATGCCCTAAGGGAAAGTCTCATGAAGAGAATCAGTATGGTCGTATGGGTAGTATTTATGTTGATGATGATGAGGAGACTACAAATGATATGTGAGATGAAAGAATTGTTGAAGCTCGGTCAATGGTTAAAGAATGTAGTGGAATGATTACATGTTTATTAAGTGTAATGTTGTATAAGTAATCTCATGGTACTATGGGATAAATAGACATCTAAGGATTGTTACATTGTTGTCTTTCCTTAAGTTTTGAAAGTATGTGATGAATGGTACAAGTATTTTTGGAAAGTAGATGATATGCGCTTAATGAAGGGATAAGACGATAATGATATGTTTGATTGTATGCATGAGCTCATGATTGATATAAGGACTAAGTGATATCATGGTTTGAGTATATAGAATTTTGAGGATTTTGGTATCTGGAAAGTGTTAACTTTTAACTGCATTCATGTTTTCACTATGGTTCAATGGGTATTCAAAAGAATACATGATTAAGGACTTTGAATGTTTGGAATGTGACCAACAAAACATATCTTATGATATATGGGGATCAACGATGGTATTAAATCTCTGGTAATCATTTTCACTATGTTATGAGAGTGGACTGCAGTATTATGGATAAGCCTAAAGATTGGAATGGATTATGTTGGACATAAGTTAGTATTGTTTAAGGATAGAAGATTTTCGATATTATTGATGGGATGTTATAGTAATATAGCTTTAGAAAAAGGACAACTTGCAGGACGGGCGACAGCCCATCGCTTCGGACAAGGCTGTGGGAATCGAACCCACAACCGAAGTGCGACTGGCCTTTATCGCCTACCACTGGCCTACAGGAAGTCCCTGTTTAGTAGAAACTAGTTTTATTATATTAAGCTATATGACATATGATGTATAAGTCCATTTTAGGAACCATATATGATTAACCTCACTATAGATCGACTTATGTATATAATCTTTTTTGCTAACCTTTTGTTTGAGACAGATGGAATGACCCGTCATTCTATCACATGATCTGCTAACACTTCACGAATAAAAAATTCAACTTCATTTATTTAAGAGATGAAGTGGAAATTGTTAAAGGCACGAACAACAGCGAGATTGTACCAAAATAAAGTAAGTATTTATTCTAATTTAAATTCTTTAACTTTAGGGAAACGATCTTGAAAACCAAAAATGTTATCCTAGTGATCTTATATCTGATGAATCAGATGGTACCTTAGATCGTCACAAATTTATGGCTTTGTGATTACTGGCTTTTCCATAGCCATGTCCTCTACCACTCTCCATCAGAACATGATGGTTAGATTTCTCTTCCATATCCATATTTTCACCTATGTGGAAACCCAGTGATTAGTTTATTTGGGTAACCATTACGTTTCATACTTTTATTTTTTAAAGATAAGTTTTGGTATTCCTTTTTACGATGTGGTTTTCTATCAAAGAAACTTTCAAATAGTAAACCATTTATAACCCCGACGAATTTCGAGGGCGAAATTCATTTTAAGGGGGGTAGAATGTAACACCCCGAGATTTTATGAAAAATATTATTTTAATTTCATTAATGTCTTATGTTGTATTCTACACCAAGATTACCTTGCGCTATACGCAACACCGTATTAGCTTGCAGTATACGCAACCCTATTCTTGGACCGTGTTACACACAATTTTGATAATAGTTATTCTACGCAACATTGAGTAAATATATATATATATATATATATATATTAAATGTATAAATTAAATATGGTTGGATTCTGTTATACGAAACAACGAAGGATTCTTTCACAACACGCAACCCTGACTTGGCTTGCATTACACGCAATCACGACCTTCCTCGATAGCGTGTGTTGTACGCAATACCGGGTTTTAATAAACAATGTTATATTATTATAATATTGTCATGAACTAGCCGTTATGAATAGTATTAACTAAATTTTGAATTTTATAACATTATT
Source organism: Viscum album (assembly GCA_963277665.1). Lineage (NCBI taxonomy): Eukaryota > Viridiplantae > Streptophyta > Magnoliopsida > Santalales > Viscaceae > Viscum > Viscum album. The sequence goes on along the minus strand of OY728145.1, from coordinate 1,095,658,847 downwards.
ATTCATCTTACACATTTCTAGAACATGGTATAAGAACAAAATAAATTTTTCAGGTAAAATAAGTATTTTTCAAAAAATGCAGTTTTACCGCCTTTTGATGGCGCAACCACTTTAAATATAGTTTTTGACATGTTTATATGTTCAATTTGACAAAATAATATTCTTCTTTTGAATCAGGATATAAAAATTTACATTAGATAACGTTTTGATATTTTTCCGATAACTTTCATATTTTAATGAATAGTAAAAACACGCTATATTTTAATTAAAAACAACTTTTTTCATCGTAATATCTTATGTGGTTAAATTATAATATTGAATGGTTTTAAAGTATAAATAGAATATATTTTTACCATTTAATATAATGTATGTCATTAGCATTGATTTTACCTTGAATTCGTAGGTTAAATCAATTCAATCTTTTGCAATGTTTTAAAGAAAAACCCGTTTTCTTTCGACAACGGGGTTAATTTTAATTTAATTTCTGCATCTTTTGTGTATTGAATTTGGAAAAATGGATTCCATATTTGGAATCAGTGGGTCCAAATTATGTTAATAAGCTACTTTTTTATTTTTGGGAATTATGAATAGTAACTACGGTAAATTTTATTTACCATAGTTAAAGGTAAATCGGGTAATTAAGGGTAAATATAATATTTTAAAATTACCCTAACAAATGTCAAAATCCTATTGGATGACTAAAAGTCGACCCATATCACCTAAGGGTCGGATTAGAATCATTTAATGGACATTTTTCCATGAAAATAACTTAATTATTATTAAAACCAAAGAAAGTGACAACATGTCACTCTCTTAAATTTTATAAGTATATTAATTTTAATTTAGTGATAAACTTCATGAAACTTCGAACATGAATAGTCTCCAGAAAGATAATGAAATTATCTACATCATATAAATTTATTTATAATTTTTAGGGATTAAATAATTAGCATTAATTATGACACAATAGTGATGCAGAAATTGTTTATCTAGTGAAAAATAAAGAATATTGTTTTTTTTAACTACTAGTGACCATAAAATGCACAAATACCTAACCAAAACTTATTTTCCATGTCAATGTAAACCATAAGCATCCAATGGTCGAATATTTGACCATTTGGAGCCTTATAAAAGCGATTATGACACTTATATTATTTTATTTTAAATGATGCCAAAGTTGTCACCTTCATAATTTAATAAATATAACAATTTAAATATTGTGATTTTAAGATGATAAATTCGAGTAAAAGTATTATTGTGAAAGTTAATATATTTATCTTCATCATATAATTTTATTTTAAATTTTTATACAACACTTAAGTATATTAAATAATTATACAAAAATGATGTAGTAATTATTTTATTAAGAGATAAACCAAATAAATGGTTTTAAAAATAATAAAATAAATATTATATGAACTATTTAATGTGATACAGTAATTTTATAGATACATAAGACCTTTTATTAATATATTAAAGCTTTTAGTTCGAACATATCTTCTGTATATATTTTATTTAAATTCAAATAAATGAATAGTGTCAAAATTGACACTATTGTTATTTTACAAAAATAACATATTATAAAATTGTTTAAAAATCACAAAAATATTTAAAAATTATAAATTTATATTTATATGGTCTATAATGTTATAAAGTAAACAATTATGGAAAATTCACAACAAATAAGTAATTATTTGTTATAATTTAAAATTTAGAATTTTATTACCACAAATAAACTTAAATAGATTAAATAAGGATAAATCAAAATGATAAGGTTTAAAATAAGATCAAAACATGTCTAAATTTGATTGGTTGATGAGATTACAACCCTATCTCATCTAATCTTCGAATATGAGTCATTTTTGGGGGTTTTTAAGTGGGGTTAGATTTATTATAAATTAATATTTTTAAGAATTCCTAAGGTACCCCTCTCCTCCCTTATAAAAGGGTACCTCCTCCCCCTTCTCCTCACACCAATTTGAGCACTCAAGCTCGGCCAACCTCTGCCAAAATACCTTCTCCACTTCCCTAGAATAATACTAGAGGTTCTGGTCTTCCTCAAAGACCAATTTTAGTGCCCTAAGAGGAGGTCTCAAAGAGGCGCTTCAAAGAAGAGGTAATTACCGTTACCAATTCTTTCATCTTTATTTCTTCTTCCACTTCTTCTTCTTAAGTTTTTTCATTATGAAGTAATAACATCAGTATCACTCATATACCGATATGTTATTATAAGTATGAAAAAACCCTATTTCACCATCTATCCATCCTACGGAAAAAAGGAAATCACCGCGCGTGCGTACGTACGGAATACCGTCTCCACGCCGTGGTGTAATCTATTTTCCGACACCACATTAATTGGATGGGTATAATGGTTTAATGAGTAACTATATATGATTATTATAAAGTGATATTAATACTGAAATAGTATACATACACTTCAACACAATTCCACGACCATGGGAACGATATCATCGCTCGTGCGTACGTACGGACTACCGTCTCCACGACGCGATGAGATTCATTCTCAATGATTAACCATTCATGAATGATTATAAAGTATATATAATAAGTTCTAATGAAATATATGACATAATAATGATACTGGAATTATTTATATTTATATGTATGTCATCTACTTAATTCCATTCAATTCAATAAGGAAACGAAAACAGCGTTCATGCATACATACGGACTACCGTCTCCATGAACGGTGTATTTCTTTCCATTTACTGATTTATTATATATGTATATTCTGAATATATATATATAAATCATGTTTTATATTCTGTAATTAAGTAATCATGATCTAAGTAATCATATGAAAAATTACAAGTTAAAAACACGAACGACAAATGAGACGATTTTACCCAAAACGCTTCTTTAACATAAATTTACAAAAGAACGGGTAATATAAAGTCATAAGTGGACCATATATGATATAATAACAATAAATATGATTCTGGAATAAGTCAATAACATGATTTAAATTATTATACAGGAGGTTCGGACACTTACAAAGCAAGTCGGACCTAAGGTAAGGGAAATATCACAATCTCATTTTTATCCGAGATTGTTTATTCGTAAGTATTTACTGGGGTGTATTTTATCATCCACATCCATGTTCCCTCAATATGTAATATTATTTCCATCCTTCTACAATAGTTTATATCCAATTTTAACCTTCGGTGAGTTTTTAGTAAAAGATACGAAAGGAATCTTTTGTCGTTTTTCGTACGAGGTACTTTTTGACTTTTCCGACAAAAGTATGAGAAGAATGTTTTTTTTAACTTATACAGCACGAACAGATTTTTACGGTTTTATAAAGCCTTATTTTCATGAAGCTTCCTCCAAAATATTTCATGACTATTTTCAATAAAATCTCTTTCTTTTAAAATTGCATGACGTTTTGTGAAAAGAAATTGATTTTGAAGAAGAAAGGATATTTTCCTCAAGAATTCATTTCAAGTGTTTTATCAAAATTATTTTCCATCTAAGCTAATAAAGGGTTCTGTTTCTATCCATATTTTTACATTCATTTGACTATGTTGTGATGGAATTATGTTTATGAATTCCTTTATCTTATATGAATTGTTTTATAATGTCATGTTGTTTAAGAATCCCATTTTTATTACATGGGTTACGCTGTGATGTATGGTTTATGATTATGTGGCACACATAAGAAAGGATTCATTATAAGATGGGTGGGACCTATATCTCCCTCCAATTCATTGGGTAAAGATTTTATATCTCATGAGATAGACATGGCTGGAACGGAAGGTTATTTCGGTTCAGTGATACAGGACTGAAACGAGGAGTGAACTCGGTTCAGAAAGGGACTTTGTCCACTAAGATAGTCTTGGCAATAAGTCATGACTAACAAGAAATGATTTTCCATGATTATGTGTGCATGCCACAAAGTTTCAAGTTTCATGTTATGATTATGGGGATCTCATTTTCACTTCTATGATTTATTAAGATTTTATGATCTCTTTTGCAGGTTATGATTTTCAAAAAGATATGATATGATTTCCTTTATTGCCCTTGCTGAGCATTTGAGCTCACCCTTTTATGTTTTCTTTTCCCCAGGAGATAAAGAAAGGTTTTAGGTATAAAAAAAAGAAGATCTTTATGGGAGATGTTGAAGATCTTTCACCACGATTAGAAGATTACATTCCGAGTTTCCAAAGACACTAAACTATTACGATCCTTGTGTGTGTGTGTTTTGTTATGTACTAAGTATTCCGCAAAAGTAATGTAAAGTCTATGTACGTCAGGCTTCGGGTCTCTACATGTGGGGAGTCCCATTATTTATGAGACACGCTGATTCCACTCAAGAGTGCTTGTACCAGGAGGACCTTCTCATCAAACCATTTAGTTGTTGTCTAACTTCCCCCAAAATCAACTTAGATTATCTCAAAAGGAATGTATAATAACAAGGGTCCCAACACCATAAATGTTTCATCAAATGGATACTCTGTTTGAAAGTTATGAGCATTTTAGTAAAAAGGGGATGGTGGGGTCTGGGTCCGGTCTGACCCGACTCGGGGTTTGCTGACATGAATCACGTCTGACTTGACCCATGTCCGGCCTGACCATTTCGATCGACCCAACCCTCTAGGCCCGAACTGACCTTTCTGGTTTACCCGACCCTCTAGGCCCGCCCCGCCCCAACTGAGCCCAACCCGCTGCTGGGTCCGACCCACTGTTCCAGCCTGGCCTGCTGAGCGGGCCGGTTCGGCCCACCTGGGATGTGAAAGGTGCTACATCCCCACCCCATCAATGTGCCCTAAAGATCCTCTGAAATAGATATCCTTGTAAACATGGTTGTCGGTGCTGGCGCATGCCGCCTCCCGCACGCAGCCTCCACCTCTCGCATGTGGCCGCCGCCACTGGTGTCGGTACGCTGATGGCCCCTTCTGCGGGCCACTGGTGCTTCTCTGCTGCTCCATTTTTTGATCTAGAAGATGTTTGGGAATAATTTGGTTGCGTTCTTCATCACCATGGTCTCAAATCCAAATTTCAAACCATTCTTCAAGAAAATGACCGAGCAAAAGTATCTTCCATGTCGCTTCGATCCATCAGTCGTCATCGCACCTCCGTCATGCCGTGTCCATCTCATATTAATGATATCGGATCATTACGCCACAAAACTAACATGAAAATATCCTTCATTCATAACCCTATGAAGAATAAATAATGAAAAGAGATAAAGGGGGAAGAAACCACTGGAAAAAAAACCGAGGAATGAACCTTGACCGTTGTTCGACCTTGGTCCTCTCCTATTAGAAGGACCGAGAAACTAAATAAAAACATAATTGAATCCCTAAGATCAAACGCAAAATCACACCCTCCTTCAAGAATGATCGAACTACGGGTCAACCTGTTCATGGTTGGTAAGTGTTCATTGTTAGATCAAAGAATAGGAAAAAACAAATTAAACAACACACCCTACCAGGATTCGGTTCGGTGGTTGATGAAGATCGAAGCTGCATCTTTATCAATCGTCGATCCAACGCTCTTCCAATCCAAGTCCCAATCTTGAATTTCCAATCCATCTAAATTTGTCGGAGGTGTCTCCTTCTCATTTCCATAGAGGATTTCTAGGGTGATCATAGTAACCTTGGAATTATGATAAAATAATTTTTAATGAAATTTCACAATACGTCAAATAAAAATATTTTTAATAAATATTTTTTGATGATTATGTCCAAAAATTATCTTTCACCCTCGACCCAAGCTGGTTAAGGTTAGGCCCCACTTAAGATAAATCCAATTCTTTGAATGAAAAGGTGACCTTGGATTTCTGATTTGGGTACCCATTTAAAAGATATTCCACGTTTTCTGGAAAACCGCCAACACAAACTATTAAAAACTGAACATTTTTCAACGGACTGTTCTGAACACACATTGTCTCAGCACATGGTCTCATAATTTTCCCAATAATTTTCTAAAAACAGACTCATGAAAATCCAAGTTGTTACATTATACCCACCTTAGGGATTTTCTTCCCCGAAAAGCAAAAGCCCATGCTCAAGGGTGGAAAACTGAGCCCCTACTGGACTCCCATGCCAGCGAGCTCATCAAGGGTCCCTATCTTCTTACAATCACTCACTTGGAGGAACCACTGAGATAAAACAATCTCAACTACATCTTATACTAGACCAATACTATGCAAAATGGTCGCATGTATCTTTAGCGGAGAAAAGTGGGAAAGAACCAAGCACCACAGTCCATCTGCTGTCATGGGGTCTAGCGGCTCACCTCCATGCTAACTTGATGCAGATACTGATGGAACCCCAGAGTTCACATCCAACCCTGGATGAACTGTACAAAAACCTCCAAAAGTGTCACATGTTAAAGGTTTATGCTTAACATGCAGGGGTATTTACAAACAAAACATGGCTGCCTAAGAGTGAACACTGGGTCTTACTAGGTCCTATGTCTAAAACCTCTAGCTTCCACACAAATTTATAAAATAGAAACACTACCACACCCACTAGTGGAATCCCAACTGAGCATGGATGGTAAGAAACCATTCCACACTATGGAAACATCACGTAGTCTAACTCCGCCACCATGGAAACGATCCCAAGCAAAATAAGTCGAGCAGAAAAACTTTATTGGTAGGGCCAGGATATGCTCCGACGCTTCATCATAAATTCTCGCCCAGAATATGAAAGACCAAGGTATTCTCCCACTGTACCTCAATACTGCGTTTCAAGAGCCCATTTTTCAGCAATCCCTTTGAGAGATTCCACACTGTAATGCCTGGGTTTCCCTTTCACCGAAAAGGAAACCCCATTTCATCATCACAAACACACGGAACCCTTCACCTAAAATAGTCAATCTGGGCATGAACAGTATTAGTATATACCAAGAATGATTTCTTAAGGCCAAAATGCAACAACTAAGAGATCCCAACCGCATCTCTTGCATCTAAGAGTTAGGTCACACTATCATATTTAGTGTGAGATCATCAGATATCCTCCAATAGGAGTATCTAAGCATGAGGGTCAAGTCCATGGTTTGACTAGAACCTCTAAGCCTCAAACAAAAATTGTAGTAGAAGAGAATTACTAGCACCTGTGTTTACTATTAAGGTAGCTAAAATAGAAAAAAAACATAGACCGTACCTCAAATATCTCCTAGAGCCTCTGGGTCATAATCCCTGACCACATAAAACTACCCTTGACAATGTATTCTTGCTCCTTGAGCCTAGCATGGATCACTTGGGGTGGTGGTGGTAACATTTCAAAATGTCTACCACCAAATTCTTCTCTCCTAGCTCCTCTTCCACGTCCCCTGTCCTGTTGATCTATCTTCTCCTGCTTGCCCACTGCTGACTATTATTGGATGAATTTTTTAAAAAAGGGATTCTAAACCACAAAGTTTTTCTCTATCACCCTATAATTAGTAGGAATGCACAGAGGAATAACTCTAGCTTAGATGTCCCTAAGAACACCTTTCTCAAAGGTCTAAGACCTAAAGTACTGGTTGGGTATCATATCTATTGAGTACCTGAGAAGGTTGGTATGCCTCGATGAACACTTAGATATTGACATGTCATCCCGTCGAAGCTATATAATCTCTTGGGCACACATAGACCTTAGATTTTATTGTGAGAGCCCCTTCCCAAAGAAATTTTCTCAAAATCTGTCCACAGAAGAGTCACCTCATTGAAAGAGTGGGTAATCTAAACCCCATCATCTCCCTACTGATCCATGTAGAAGGCTCACCTTTAGGACCACCATCTAATCTAATGGTGCCCCAACTAGATGGGAAACTCAACCAACAATTCCTACTAGTCCTCAGCCACCTGAACACTGGGATTGCCTCAGAACCTTAAGGGTCACTATCACAAAAACTCATAAAGTATGATCAACATGTGCATCTCACCCACTGTTAATATGAGTACCATATGCTACTCTACAGGTGGTGGAATAGCTTGTACACCACCCAGAGGTACTGTATCTGGTACAAAACCCTGTACCCATATCTCATCACCCCGTGAATCATCCTCATGATCACATGGTGAAATCCTGGATGAATGTCTATGTGTAATAATATTGAAGAAACAGAAGATGTAACATGACCAATAGAGTATACCTGGTGAGATGACTCAAAAAGTACATGGAAAACACAACACATTCCTATATGATACATGTACCATAATTTTTCATTTCTACTAGTGTTTTCATGTACCAATTCAAAAATCAGAATTCAGGGTCTTGGTGTATGGATACGTTGGATTCCGTACCGACACTGGATTCTGTAGCCTGAAATCCTAACTCAAAACACTTAACACTGTTTCCCCAAACCAAAATCATAAACTCTGAGTTCTCAAGGTAGAACCAACCTGCTCTGATACCACTTTGTCAGGACCCATCCCCCGGGGCCTGTGCTGTGACTAACCCAAGCCCTCATCCAATAGTCCAGGGGATGGAGACTAGCACCGAGTAGGCATATCCCACAAATGAGAGAAATTTTCCTAAGAACCTGTACACACGCACGCAACTCCAAGACACAAAGGATGGAGAGTAAAAACACTAAGTAAAGAAAATTCATGCATACCACCACAACACCATGACAGAGTATGATAAAAGGTAAAGAAGTAAAACACAACCAGTCTAGAATACAAGCCCACTAAGTAAAAGACAACTATAAAGTCCGACCTGCAAATAAGATACTCAAGCTGTTGTAGGAAGCTACCGAAAACACATCGGCTCATTGGATCTCACAAGGTACCATCTGGTCCTGGTCCTAGTCCTGCTTCACTTAGGACTCCGCCAAAGATTCAGTCATCTGCATAAGACATGACATGTGCTGGAAAATCCCGTGTAGGGGTGAGTAAATCATTACTCAGTAGGTCACCCCAAAACCCAAGTAAAATACCAAAAAGGAATAACTACTAAGAAGATATAGTCATTTCAACACAGGTATATGTCAACAATACATATAACAAGAACATCTAGATATAATATTCTTAGGCACTAAGAATCATAAGGTTCCAACCTCATAGCTAGTAATAGGACTCTCATCGTAGGTTTGAAAGGTAACACAAAAAACCAGGAGATCACACTCCATGATCTCAGCCATCCTAGATTGCACCCGTCTGAGAGGTAAAATCCACCCGGAAAAACTATACCATTCCTAATGGTACATTTGAGAGAATGTGATCCATCAGGAATATCCTACTAGGCACAACTGTAGTGGTCAACACTAGAGGTTCAGTCATCACTATCTTGCAGCCAACACAAGACTATGGGAACTCAAGTGGAGAGGCCCACCCTCACCACTGTACACAGATGAGGGATCCCTACTCCTAACCATCTTGAAAAACCTCTATTTCTTCTATAAGGAGTGGATCACACCTCAGTTCATCGATGGAAAACTAACTCCTATATAGGTATAATTTACATTAAGTGGATGGGACCGCTCCTTATAACTGTGTCATGCAACTAAGGGATCTCCAAATCTAATAGAAGAACTGATCCTCACTCCTACTCAGGATGGGAAGTGCAACTCCGTAAGTGAGGACCTACACCCTGATCTCACAAGGGAGTACGAATCATGAAGGACCTACACCCTGAACCCACATGAGAGTATGACTTTATAAGTTGAGGATCTAAACCCTACCCGACAGGGGAGTACTACTCAATGACTAGAGGACCTGCACCCTGGTACGACAGGGGAGTACCGACTCTATTAGTTCATGTGTGGAGGAACTGCGCCCTGGAACAATAGGGGAGTATGAACTCCAATCATAGAGGACCCTCACCCAAACCGGTAAGGGTGTTCTGAATCTATGTATGTTAGATATGGAAAACCCGCACCCTAGTCCTATAGGAGAGTACTAACACCATGGTTAAGGGACCCTATCCCTAGTCCCACAAAGGTGTACCTATTATTCCTTCACAAACATCACCAAGAACCCGCACTCTAGTCCTTCAGGGTATTAACACCCCCAGAGGAAGCTAACCAAAGTAAACGAACCCACTCTCATGATGTGGGGAGTCCCATTCTTTATGATACATGCCGATTTCGCTCAAGTGTGATTTTACCAGGAGGACCTTCACCTAAAACAATTTAGTTTCCAGAAAACTTTCCTAAAAACTCACTTAGAGTATCTCAAAAGGACTGTATCTTCACAAGGGTCCCAACTCCATAGAAGGATCGTCAAACGGACGCTCGGTTGGAAATTTATGGGTATTTTAGTAAAAAAGGGCTGGTTGGGTCCGGGTCCGGTCCGACCCGGTCAGACCGAACCAACCTGACCTGACCTAGGTTAGAGTCGATCCTCTGGGCCTAGATCCCCCCAGTTGGGCCAGATCTGATCTGTCAGCCCACCCCAGCTGGGCCCGACCCGATCTGCCAGCCCATCCCGATCTGTCAGCTTGGCCCACTGAGCGGGCCGGTTCGGTCTACCCATGACGTTGAGGGTGTTGTGTCCCTGCTCCATCAACGTGCCCTATGGATTAAGCTGTGGTTCCAGCTATCCCCACTACTGCACTGCTGGACCCTTCCTTGGGTCACCAATGCTTCTTCAGTGCTCTATTTTCTGATCTGAAAGATGTTACGAAATCATCGGGTTACGTTCTTCATCGCCATGGGATAGAATACATGTTGCATTTCATTCATCCAGAAAATTCTTGAGCGATGATATATCTCATTCTACTTTGATTTTTTAGTTTTCGTCGCACCTCCTTCATGTCGTGTCCATCTCAGATTCGTGATATTGGATCATTGTTCCACAAAAAGAACATGTGAAGATCCTTCATTCGTAAACCCATGAAGAATGAAGAACACACATAGATAACAGGGGATGAAACCATAGGAAAAAAACCAAGGAATGAACCTCAACCATTGTTCAGTATGGCTTTGGTCCACTCCCATTAGAAGGACCATGAAATGAAATCAAAACAGAATTAAATTCCCAAGATCAAACCTGAAATCGCACCCACCTGCAAGAACGATTGAAACGCAGGTCAACCTATTCGTGGGGTGATTTGAAATAATTTCTAGATCAAAGAACATGAAAAAAATTAAAAAACATGCCCTACCTGGATTCAGTTTGGATATTTATGAAGAGTGAAGCAGCGTCATTGTCAATCGTCGATCCACTGCTCTTTCGATCAAAGTCCCGATCTTGATTTGCCAATCCATCTTCGTTCGTCAGAGGTAGATCCTTCTCTTTGACTCATAGGATTTATAGGGTTATCGTAGTAGCCTTGGAATTCAGATAAAAGAATTTTAAAATAAATCTCAGACTACGTCAAATAAAAATATTTTTATTGAATATTTTTATGATGATTACATCCATAAACTATCTTTCACCCCTGACCAGCACTGATCAAGGTTAGAACCCAACTAAGGTAAAGCCGCTAATCGAAACGCAATGGTGCTCTTAGATTTATGATCCTGGTACCCATTTAAAATATATTCCACTTTTTTAGGAAAACTGCTCACACACACTATTAAAATTATAACATTTTCAACAGACTATTCCAAGAACACCATGCCTCAGAATCACACGTCATCTCAGTGCATGGTCTCATAAATTTTGCAAGAATTTTCTAAAAATAGACTCGGTAAAATCTGAGTTGTTACAAAAACATGATGAAAATTTTTCTTCGAGAGGTAGGATATGTTGGGTGTGTCATGTGTAATATTTCATTAATGAATAATGAAAGAAAAGATTTATCCATTATGTTTGATTAAAAAAAGTTAATATCTAAGGCCCTTTAATGGAAATGATATATCCTAAATAAATCCATGGCCATGCAATTCTCTAGAAAAGTTCTATTTTCGAAAAGTTGAAGAAAGAGATATCGAGCACATAGGTTGATGGCACTGGCAATCAACGTGCTCGATTGGAGATATTGTGATAAAGAGATTATATTACATGGTAAGCATTTGTATGAGGTGACATGTTGGTGCAACATTAACTTCTTTCTCTATGGGTGACTTGGCGTGTTGCTAGACGTTAACCTTGGAAATTAGGAAGGTTCACCAAATTCCACTGAGAAAGAGGCCTAGAGGGTCACACACTAAGTGTATCCAGAATCTCTGTTAAATAATTAATTATTTAAAAAGTTGAATAAATATTATTCCTGATAATAGTTTAATAATTATTCATGTATGTCTGATTTCATTTATTCCGTTACTAGTTATTAGATATAATATATTATGTGATTAATATTTAATAAATATTTATTTTCTATTTTGGTGAATATAATATTTATTTATTTACCAGTGAATAATGTATTGATATTTATTTAATTAATAAATAGTCATTATTCAAGGCACAATAAATATTGAGGAGGATTGGTGGACCGAGTTTAAGGGTCCGGTGAGAAATAATATTAAATATTATTTCATTAAATAATATTTAATTATAATAATTCACAAGCCAAGCACCTGTCAAGAAATAACAATATTGCTATTATTATTTAACATGGGGATTTTTTGGGATTAAATAAAATAATAAATTCCTTGTGAAATTATTTTATTCTAACCCTAACAATATACATATCTAATTATAATATTTTTCTAATGTGCCAATTCAATTTTCCACAAAATTTTGGTGAAAACCACTCAATCCTATAGATTCCTTTCTTCTCCAAGAATTCACTCAAGAACAAGAGAAATCCTCCTCCACCAGATCAAGAAGAATGCTTTGGAAGCAGTTCTCAAGGCAATCAAAGGTGGACGATGCAAGAAAAAGGATATTCCATGTTATCAACCACAGACTCCTTCAACGGCATTAGGAGATTCGTGGAACATGTGTGGATCACCTCTGGAGTAGATCTACCCTTGAACTCTACAATGCAACGATGGTGCACTACAGATCTGTGGCAGAATGCATCAATGAATAAAGAATAACCTTGGAGGTAATTCTTATTTAATAAATTAAATATAAACAAATGTTTTGATCTACTCTCTTGGGTTTCTGGTTTCTATTCCTTTGTCATATTTTTTTGATTCAATTCAATCAATCACAACATTTATCATCGCATATATCTCAGATTGATCATCAATTAGGGAAAAAATAAAATTTGGGCACCACCCTATCTCGATCTTCTGCTATGCCTGAAACCTACAAGTGGTATTAGAATGGGCACATCATTGTTTGTAATTATTTAAAAATCATTGATGCTTTACACATTCATAATTTAGTTTTTCAATTAAAGTTTAATAATTATTTTTATCTAAATTACAAGATCTGTTTCTTCCTACATCATTTCATGTAGATATAAAATAAAGAATCAATTTTATGATTAAAATAAAATCAAGTAACTCATACGGAGGTGCCAAGGGTTCTTCTTGGATAACACAGTAGTACATGTCATGTAACCAAAATTACATGATGTGTAGTTGTGTTTAATGCATCAGGAGTTAATTCATAAATTACTCAACCCATGTGAATTAATGACATGCGATGTGGTTAATTCTTACACCACATGTTTACCAGGACAAATTGGTTTACGGTCAGCCTGACTACACACTGTGTGGCCCACTAGACACAGCGTGTAGTCCCTTCAGGTCAGGTCCGATCTGTGTATTCCATACACAACCTACTCGACTGGTGAACGTGTAATGCAAAGTCAACATGGAATGTGACCCACTATACATGCCATGCACACTAAGATTTATGATGTATGCCTCACACGCTGAGTCCCTAGGCGTGTAATTTAGATAGATAGTGAAGGGCGTACACTCCATGTTGATCGAATCTACACATCATGTACTTTTATCAAATTACACAGATTTAAAACTTTAATATTTGTATAATTTTTAGATCTAAATATCATGTATAAGTCGTATTACAAGTTGTTACTCTAAGTGAATTGAAGCATAACATGTGGCTGAAAAAATCATGTGACTTGTGTAATCATTCATGATTTACACATTGTGATAGTACACATTAAATCATGTATTCTATATGTCACAAGAGTAAAACAATATAGGATTACAATACATGTTTGGTAGATTTGGATGGGTATTCACCGTGTTACCTTCAAGGCACATTTATCTACAAGGTTAATTTTAAATGATTTTTTATTTAATTTCTTTAAAATTATAATGGATGAGAATGTCAATGAAATTTAGAAAAGGATTAAGAAAAATGTATTGATTAATTAAAGATAATAATTAATTGATTCGAGCAAAATTTATATTAAATAAGAATGATTGAATAATTCAATGCTAGTTTTATTAAATGCATAATTTTTTGTATGCATGTGGATGGTCAAGAGCTAGACTAGACCTTTGTATGTTATTGGTTTCCTTTTAATTTATTATTAAATTAAATTGTTGGCATGTATGCCTTTTATTCTCTTTAATATATAGGGCCTATGTTCCTATTGTTTCTTTTATATAAACCCCCTTTTACCCCTCCCTTGAATGTGAGTAAAATCATATTTAATGGATAAAGCTCCCAATACAGTGGAGGTGTTTCATGTTAGGAGCCAAGGATAAACCAATCCAAGGAGATACAATGGTGGAAAGGTGGAAAGCTGTAAACACAAACCTCAGATTGGTTCAAGGTGTTTATCCCCTAGGTCAGTGGTTAGTTTATCAACCACTAGATAAAATTACCTTTTGAACAAACTCATGATCACACCATTTATTTTATTTCTGTTAGTTTCATGGTTATTCATTACGGATGTTTTTTGCGATCATAAAATTAATGAATTAACAATCATACAAGATGGAACTAAAATAAACTGTATTATTCGTAAATATTATCTAAGACATGGTTAATCACATAAGTAATCCCACTTAATATTAAAAATCATGTGAAAAGATAATAATTGGAAATTTATACATAAAGGATAAAACCCCTTAATAAAATATTAAGTCGGTATAGCCTTCCATTACTTAGGTTAGAATCAAACCATAGTTCAAAATGCTTGACCATCCAAAATTGAGATGCTTTCCTTTATCGGGGAATTCTAATTTGAGATTTTGGGTTGACATAACTTGTTTGACAACAAGGGTTGACTTATAAAGTAGGAATTGGGGTAACTGAGAGGCAAAGGTTGTGGAAATCTAAAATTTATGATTTTAGGATTGGGGAGTCCACTCAACAGATCAAGTAACTATGACTTAATGCAGTTGGCATTTCAAATGACTACCTAAAACCATTCAAGTTACTTCACTAGCCAAATTTGGTGTGATGATAATGGGAATATAGATACTTACTAATAAAATATTTAAGAAAAATGATATTCTGAAGCTAATGGTGAGGGCTATTGGGTTTTGATAAAATAGTGGGAGAGTAATAAATATAATTTTATTTGTTTGTATAAATTTATCAGATAAATTACTAAATATATTCCCAAATTATTTGTAGAAATGGAAATAAAAATGACATCAATCATATCATTTTGATCCATAATCGATAAGGAAAACCTTCTCACTGGCACTAATTTTTAGGAGTGGAAAAAGAGCCTACAAGACATCCTTCACCATGAAAGAAAATTGTATGTGCTGGATGAACCTTTACCAGTTGTACTTGGAAATGAGGTGAGTGATGAAGAAATATCTCTCTATGAGAAACATTTGAATGCTGCTACAAATATTCAGTGCTTCATGCTATCAACCACATATAATGAGATCTTGAAACAACATGAGGAAATGGATGCATATAGCATGAGGTCTTACCTTCATGATCTCTATCAAGAGAAGATGAGACAACAGAGGTATGAAATCTCCAATTCTCTATTCACCACTAAGCATGGAGAGTCTGCACTAGCTGGGCCTCATATAGTAAAGATTATCGGATACATTGAGCATTTGGAAAACTTAGGGATTAAATTCCCGAATGAGTTTTATAACGCCCCAGCCTTAGACATTACTTAATATTGACTTATTACAAGATTACACATTGAGGATCTTTTCAGGTTTAGAGTTTTAGAGAATTAGATCATAAATCATGAATTACATTCCACATTTAAACTAAGTGGTTACATAAAAGATATTATTCATTTTTTTCCCATCAACGGAAACATATTTAAAACAAAACATGGATTCTTTCATGACACTTCCTTGACCCTATCATCATATCATGTACCATTCCCTTGACCTGTGAAAAACATTAAAAAAACTTGGGATGAGCATAAAAAGCTCAGTAAGGGATATAAAAGTACGAAATGAAAACATTTGTCCATGTATGAAATCATACTTTACTCATAAAACATAATAATTTTAACATACCTCATCAAATCATGAATAAATCATAGAAATGATAAGACATAAAGGTAACTTGAGGCATTCATAACATTCTTACGTAGGGAGTAACCCTCATGGTTACATTTGGAATACCCATCACAGTATATTCCCTAAATCTCTTCGGAGAAACCTTAACGTTTAACTCCTTCGCATTACCCAATGCATTGGAGAGCTATATCGGGCTCACCCGCCCTTAGTTTATCACGAAACCACCCATATTCATAACAATTCCAAAGAAACATAACATAATCGTATCACGTAAAACATGCATAAAGAAAACATAACATTTCCACATATCAATCACAAGATATCAATACAACACATTGATATAATAAAAACATTATGAAAACCATTTTCAATACCAAAATAAAAGAAAAGTAATACATGGTATTTATTTTACATTTTAAAAAAAAGTTATGTTATGGCATGTAGAGGAAGCCAAAACTCAAATAATGGTCACGGCGGTGGAGAAGTCATTTTCGCCGCATACGTACGACAAAAAAACATTCCTTTTGTTGTTTAGTAAAACACTTCGTATAAAAAAAATATTCCTTTTGAATAAGAGTAAATGTCAAAGGGGTTTATACATAGTATTAAAAAAAGTTGTGTATAAAACAAAATATGCCTCAATGAATGGATATTGAGACGAATCCCCTTACCTCGTGTCCGACGTGACTCGATTGCTCTTTAATCTCCTTTAAAACCGGTAAATCTTTTTGATTTGTGCTCAAAGGCTTCCTTGGAAAGACTTATACCAAAAGTGAGGCTTCTAGGAGTAAGAGAGGGATGTGGAGAGACAAAATGGGCATGGGTTGGCCGAGCCAAAGGCTTGAGAGGTGTGGGTAAGGTGGTAGAGGTGGGGGCCTTTTATAAGAGGAGAGGAGGGGCACTCTTGGAATGTTATAAAATGTTACTTTATTATAAAATGCTTTTCAGATTTTAAAGGTCCCAAAATTATATATTTCGATTATAAGGTGATAAGAGTTCTAAATCCACCCATCCAATAGGTTTTTGACAAGTTTAGGTCTTAGACTTTACATTAACTTTTCATTTTATTTAAATCGTTAAATAATGAGGTAATCACAGCATCATCATGGTGTCATAAATAATTTAATTTATTTAATGTATAAAAATTATAAAAAAATATCATGATGTATGAAATATTTTTAGCTTTTTAATGAATATTTATAGTCAAAAATATGACTTCTATAACCCCATTTAAAATTTTTTTTAGTAAAAAAACACATGTTTGTGTCATTTTTATTTTAACATTAAATAAAAAGTTATTAATGTCATTTTCCTACCAAAGTGGCTCCATGGGGTCCCCAAGTTGACCCATAGATTTTCTTGGTCTTCCATGACACATCCAATAAGGTTAGGACATGTGTCAAGGTCATTTCATATTATTAAAACATTATTTTTACCTTAAATTACACTAATTACCTCTAATCGTGATTAAATACTTAAAAGTTACTATTCACAAAAAAATTATTTTAATCCCATTGAACCACATTTTACTTTCTAATGAAAACCATGTATGTTGGATTTTTGAAATTTAAAACACAGAGGTGGTAAAAGTTCATTTAAACAAAAAATCAGTTTTTCAAGTACCACTTAGTGGTTTCACTATTCATCAAAAATTGAAGTTTTTCAGAAAAATACCAAAACTTGACCTTAAGATATATTTGATATTCCGAATTCAAAAATGATGTCTATTTTACAAAATTCATAAAATATAAGTTATATTAATTAATTTAATAATTAATTCCTGCTGTCAGAACAAATAGAGTGTTTTTATGAAACCACATATATCAAAAGATTGACACTAGTTTAAGTCCAATTTCAAAGTGAAATTAATTCCAATGACCACTATTGGATTAAATGGTAAAAATATTTTCTAATTTCACTTTAAAACCAATTCAAAAGATAATATAATCATATTTATAAATAATATTAAAAAGAGATTTTGAATTAAAATACAACATTTTTCACTATTCATTAAAAAAATGAACTTTATAGGAAAAATACCAAAAGTTTACACAAAGTAAATTTAGAGGTCCTGATTATAAAGAAGAATTTTATTTGGTCCAATAGAATGTATAAGAGTGACCAAAACTATATTTAAGGAGGGTTCTCCATCAAAAGGTGATAGTTCGACCTTTTAGTGAATATTAGAGTATATATGCCTAAAATTGAATTCTTTTCATATTTTAAGCCTTTATCCTTTATTGGATAAATGTAAAAACATTTAACAAACATATATAATAATATTTTAGTTATTTATATTCATTCCCGCCAATACAACAGCTATGTGTTAACTACCATTTAAAATAATTATATTTTATTACTAGTATGCAACGTCAGATTTCAAAGAAACTCTTTGTTGCGTATCAAGTACGCTATCGAACATATCAACCCCTTTAAAGTAAAATTAATATTTAATTTTTAAATATTAATAAATATGAAAATGTTTTATTCTTTATTTACCTGGGATGTTACATCCTTCCCCCCTTTTGGGAATTACGTCCTTGCAATTTTATTCACTTATCAAAATAAGTGGGGGTATTTATCCCTCATAGTATTTTCAGATTCCCACGTTGCCTCTTCAACCATATGGTTTTTCCACAAAACATTTACCTGGAGAATTACCTTATTTCTCAAAACTTGCTCTCTTCGGTCAAGAATCTGGACTGGTTGTTCTTCATAAGAGATATTATCTTCCATCAAAACTACCTCTGGGCTCAAAACATGAGATGAATCTGGCATATACTTTCTCAACATCGAAACATGAAAAACATTGTGTACCTGAGATAAACTCAAGGGTAAAGCCACTCGGTATGCAACTGATCCAACTCTCTCAAGAATTTCATATGGTCCAATGAACCTTGGACTCATCTTTCCTTTCTTACCAAATCGCATCACACTTTTCCACGGTGAAACTTTGAGAAAAACGTGATCACCTACCTCGAAAGATAGATCCTTCCTCCAGTTATCCGCATAACTCTACTGCCTGCTCTGAGCTATTCTCTTGTGTTTCTGAATCAACCGAAATTTTTCTTCCATCTCTTCTACCAATTCTTGTCCCATCAGCTTCCTTTCACCCACTTCATCCCAAAAAGCTGGAGTTCGACACCTCTTCCCATATAATTCCTCAAAGGGTGCCATCTATATACTAGAATGGAAACTGTTATTACATGAAAATTCAACCAAAGAAAGATGTTGGTCCCAACTTCCCTGATAATCCATCAAACAAGCACATAACATATCCTCTAAAGTCTGAATTTTTCGTTCTGACTTCCCATCTGATTGAGGATGAAAAGATGTACTAAAATTTAATTCAGTACCCAATGACTTGTGAAGGCCTTTCCAAAAGTTAGAAATAAACCTAGGATCACGATTAGATACAATTAATAGAGGAACTCCATGCAACCTGACTATCTCTTTAAGATACAATCGAGAATGTTGATCTAGAGAGAAAGTATCTCGAATAGGAAGGAAATGAGAATATTTAGTCAAGCGATCAACAATAACCCAGATTGCATTATTACCTTGAGATATCTTCGGTAATCCCAAAACAAAGACCATGGATATATTTTACCATTTCCACTCTGGCACTGGTAAAGGATGAAGCATCGCTTTCGGTAACTGCCGCTCTTCTTTAACCTGCTGACAAGTCAAACAATTCACAGTAAAATCACCAATATCTCTTTTCATTCCATCCCACCAGTAATACTCCCGTAGATCTCTTTACATCTTAGTACTGCCAGGATGAACTGAAAATTGGGAACTATGAGCCTCACATAACAACTCATTCTTTAACTGTGAATCACCAGGAACACATAATCTCTTCCCAAACCTCAAAATAAAATCATTACCAATATTAAATTCAGGCAACTTACCCTTTTGAACCAGCTCTACCTTTTTCTGCAACCCATTGTCTTTCTTCTGCGCTTTCTTAATTCTGTCTGATAGAGATGATCTCACTGATACCTGAAACAAAATAGAAGAACTTCCTATACCAACAACTTCTACGCCAAATTTCATCAAATCAAAAACCAAGGGATCTCGTTCCAAACATAGCATGGTTAATGAAGCATTACTTTTTCGAATCAAAGCATCAACCACTTTATTTTCTATTCTCGGATGGTAATTAATTGTACAATTATAATCCTTGATTAAGTCTAACCATCTCTTCTGTCTCATGTTCAATTCTTTTTGAGTGAATATATACTTTAAACTTTTGTGATTAGTATATATTTCACACTTTACTCCATATGAATGATGCCTCCAAATTTTTAGAGCAAAAACAACAACAGCTAATTCCAAGTCATGTGTAGGGTAATTTACCTCATGAGTTTTCAACTGACGTAAAGAATATTCAATTACATGATCTTCTTGCATAAGGACATAGCCAAGTCCCTTCAATGAAGCATCACTGTATATAAAAAACTCACCATTCCTGGAAGGAAGTTCCAAAACTGGAGCATTCACCAATCTTATTTCCGACTCCTGAAAACAATCATCACATTCTTTTGTCCAGATAAACTTAACACCCTTCCGAGTAAGCTTAGTCATTAGACTAGATAACCATGAAAAATTTTCAACAAACCTTCGGTAGTAACCTACCAAACAAAGAAAACTAGGGATCTCGGTTACATTTGTGGGTCTTGGCCATTCTTCAACAAATTTTGTTTTTGCAGGATCCACAATTATTCCATCTTTAGAAACAATATGACTAAGGAAAGAAATTTGTTGCAACCAAAACTCACACCTACTGAATTTCCCATAAAATTTCTTTTCATTTAAGGTTTTCAAAATAACCCTTAAATAACTTTCATGCTCCTCTTTACTTTTAGAAAACACCACAATATCATCAATAAAAACAACCAACATTTTTCACCTAAGTCAACTGATCCATCACTGCAACAAACTATTTAGTTATGATTCTGACCATCTCAGGATACTGATTTGTAAGGTTGTCTTCCTCCTGATGTCGTCCCAACATAGCTGCCTTGTTTCCTCTGCGGAAAACCATTCTGAACAAACATGTCTTAGATAAAGCAACATGGTAATCTTCAAATGCTATATCATTTCAATTTGGCCATAAAAAAAATATTTTTGGATAATCATTTAATAGAATTCTAACTCTTAAAGTTATCTAAACCTCCCTCTAATACCAACTATAAGGCCCCAACCTTAAACATTACTTAATCTTCAGTTATTACAAGATTACACATTGGGGATCTTTTCAGGTTTAGAGTTTTAGAGAATTAGATCATAAATCATGCATTACATTCCACATTTAAACAAATTGGTTACATAAAAGATAGTATTCATTTTTTCACATGAACGGAAACATATTTAAAACAAAACACGGATTCTTTCGTGACACTTCCTTGGCCCTATCATCACATCATTTACCTTTCCCTTGACCCGTGGAAAACATTTCAAAAACTTGGGATGAGCATAAAAAGCTCAGTAAGGGATATAAAAGTACGAAATGAAAACATTAGTCCATGTATGAAATCATACTTTACTCATAAAACATAAGAATTTTAACAAAACTCATCAAATCATGAATAAATCATAGAAATCATCAGACATAAAGGTAACTTGAGGCATTCATAACATTCTTACATAGGGAGTAACCCTCATGGTTACGTTTGGAAAACCCATCACAGTATATTCCCTAAATCTCTTCAGAGAAACCTTAACGTTTAACTCCTTCGCGTTACCCAATGCATTGGAGAGCTATATCGGGATCACCCGCCCTTAGTTTATCACAGAACCACCCATATTCATAACAATTCCCAAGAACCATAACGTAATCGTATCATGTAAAACATGCATAAAGGAAACATAAAATTTCCACATTTCAATCACAAGATATCAATACAACACATTGATATAATAAAAAAATCATGAAAACCATTTTCAATACCAAAATAAAAGAAAATTAATACATGTTATTTATTTTTAATTAAAAAAAAGTTAGGTTATGGCTTGTAGAGGAATCCAAAACTCAAATAATGGTCACAGCGGCGGAGAAGTCATTGTCACCGCATACGTAAGACAAAGAAACATTCCTTTTGTCATTTAGTAAAACGCTTCGTATAAAAAAATATTCCATTTGAATAAGCATAAAATTAAAAGGGGTTTATAAACAGTATAAAATGATGTTGTGTATAAAACAAAATATGCCTCAATGAATGGATATTGAGACGAAGTCCCTTACCTCGTGTCCGACGTGACTCGATTGCTCTTTAATCTCCTTTAAAACGGGTAACTCTTTTTGATTTGAGCTCAAAGGCTTCCTTAGAAAGACTTCTGCCCAATTTGAGGCTTCTAGGAGTAATAGAGGGATGTAGAGAGACAAAATGGGTAGGGGTTGGCCGATCCAAAGGCTTGAGATGTGTGGGTAAGGTGGTATAGGTGGGGGCCTTTTATAAGAGGAGAGAAGGGGCACTCTTGGAAAGTTATAAAAGGTTACTTTATTATAAAATTATTTTTGGATTTTAAAGGTCCCAAAATTATATATTTCGAGGATAAGGTGATAATAGTTCGAAATCCACCCATACAATAGGTTTTTGACAAGTGTAGGTCTTCGATTTTACATTATCTTTTCATTTTATTCAAATCGTTAAATAATGAGGTAATCACTGCATAATCATGGTGTCATAAATAATTTAATTTATTTAATGTCTAAAAATTATAAAACAAATAACATGATGTAGGAAATCTTTTTAGATTTCTAATGAATATTTATAGTAAAAAATATGACTTCTATAACCCCATTTAAAAATTGTTTTAGTAAAACAACACATGTTTGTGACATTTTTATTTTAACATTATTAATGTCATTTTCCTACCAATGTGGCTCCATTGGGTCCCCAAGTTGACCCATGGATTGTCTTGGTCGGCCATGACACATCAAATAAGGGTAGGACATGTGTCAAGGTCATTTCATATTATTAAAACATTAGTTTTATCTTAAATTACACTAATTACCTCTAATCGCGATTAAAAACATAAAAGTTACTGTTCACCAAAAAATTATTTTTATCCCATTGAACTACATTTTACTTCCTAATGACAACCATGTATGTCAGATTTTTGAAATTCAAAACACAGAGGTGGTAAAATTTCATTTAAACGAAAAATCATTTTTTTAAGTACCACTTAGTGGTTTCACTATTCATCAAAAATTGATGTTTTTCAGAAAAATACCAAAACATCACCCTAAGCTATATTTGATATTCCGAATTCAAAAATGATGTCTATTTTACAAAATTAAAAACATATAAGTTACATTAATTAATTTAATAATTAATTCCCGCTGTCAGAACAAATAGCATGTCTTTATGAAACAATATATATCAAAAGATTGACACTAGTTTAAGTCCAATTTCAAAGTGAAATTAATTCCAATGACCACTATTGGATTCAATGGTAAATTTTTTTCTAATTTAACTATAAAACCAATTCAGAATATAATCTAATCATAGTAGTAAATTAGATTAAAAAGAGGGTTTGAATTAAAATACAACATTTTCACTATTCATTAAAAAATGAACTTTATCGGAAAAATACCAAAAGTTTAAACAATGTAAATTTTGATGTCCCGATTCTAAAGAATAATTTTATTTGGTCCAATAGAATGTATAAGAGTGACCAAAACTATATTTAAAGAGGGTTTTCCATCAAAAGGCGATAGTTCGACCTTTTTGTGAATATTAGAGTATATATGCCTAAAATTGAATTCTTTTCGTATTTTAAGCCTTTATCCTTTATTGGATAAATGTAAAAACATTAAAAAAACATATATAATAATATTTTAGTTATTTCTATTCATTCCCTCCAATACAACGGCTACATGTTAACTACCATTTAAAATAATCATATTTTATTACTAGTGTGCAACGTAAGATTTCAAAGAAACTCTTTATTGCGTATCAGGTACGCTGTCGAACATAGCAACCCCTTTAAAGTAAAATTAATATTTAATTCATAAATATTAATAAATATGAAAATGTTTTATTCTTTATTTACCTGTGATGTTACAAGTTGCCTATAGATCTCATACTTTCATAATTTCCCAAGGCCTTATCTAGTTTTATTATGAAATATAATATGATAAATAATGAGAATATTTTGTTGGAACTTATGACCTCGATTTTCCAAGTGGATAAGGACTTGGGGTATGACAAACCTGAAGTACTTATGGATAATAATAAAAGATACACTACAAGAAAATCACATTATAGTAGCGTTTTTTATATCGCACTGGTTTAAACCGCTGCTATATGCATCTGTGACAGTTTCATAAAACCATTGCTAAATTGGGTGTTGACATCCAATACGTGGTGATTTCTTCAATTTAACAATGGTTTCTAGTAAGTTTTGTAGTAAAAATATTTAGTGGAAGTTCTCGTGATTTTAGCAATGGTTTTCCGGTAAAAAAATAAAATGTATTTAGCGGTTGGTATAACTGCTTCTCATAGTAAACATATTTAACGGTGATTATCATGGTTTTAGATACAGTTTTCCTATAAAAAAATTTATCTAGCGGCGGTTATAATCACCACTAAAAAGTTTCCATTTTTTGCATGAAAAACGCCTATAAATTATAATGGAAATTTATTTAGTGGTGGTTAAAACCGCCGCCGATATGGAAATATCACCTTATAACAACGGTTTAAACCACTGCTAAATTTGGATTTTCAAATTAAATAAGGCTGCAGATTCTGTAGCCCCAGTTTTAGTACCCTGAAAAAAACTATGTGCATATAACATATAACAGAATAATCTAACAATGTTCAGTAGTCAGCCATATAACAATGTTAATTAGTCAACCATCTAATAATGTTTCATAGAAAAATCATGTGCAGAGAAAACACAATAGAATAATCTAAACTATATCATCTCAACCATCTAAGGCACCTATCACTATAACCCGAAATCCTCTTGTTCATTAGTATCATACCCCAATGATCTTACCCATGATTTAATATCTAAGGAAATAACCATCCTGGTATAAATCCTCTCATGGGTTACACTCGATCATACCAACTAATAACCCATTAGTGTCTTGGTCGAAACTAAAGTCCTCTATGTATATCAACAATCTCTACTAATTAGGTATCATGTTTGGGTCACAACCCATGGGATATTATACACAGTCTTATATTAACCCACACCATCAATAATCAAAAAACCCACTAATAGGGTCTCACATATGATGACATCACATGTTGACCACTACCCCGAACTAGGGAACCCTTCCACATGAGCATCCAACAATAGGCCCCCTCTCTCAAAGATCATCTCTCACCAATTAAATCTCACCATAACTAAGGAAATCACCCTAGATTATCCATATCAAAGGACAAAACAAAAAAAAAGTTTTAGATAACTAGAATATTATTCCATGCCATATGGAAAATACCAAATAGGCTATTATTGGAACATTAGATAACTAAAACTAATAACAAAAACACATTATGGGTTCATCATTAGGCATCCAATTCTATGTTAACACACAATAGTCATTCAACATCATGTGAATAAGGACGGTTTCATCATCCTCATCACTGAGAATCTCACAATTAATACACATGAGTTTCCATTATAGGAAAATCTATATACTTGTTATCCCAATTGATTAGAATCCCACCAAGTAATTAGATTAGAAATTATAGTATGAGGAGTTGTAAAAAACATTAAACAACTAAACGTCAATCATTAGTAAAACCACTCACTAGAAATCCTATGTGTAATGTGAACCATATATGCTAGATATGATGCATTAAATTACTCTTTCCACTATCATCTAAGAGTCAAATATAATCATTCGCCTCTTAAGAATGGGACAAGATCCAAAAATCATAATAAATAATGAACCACAAACTTCATGAAAATGTTAGGTCATGAAAATGTTAAGTGAATACTCTGTGCCAAACATTATACATGAAAAAAAACTCTATTTCCATATTTGTCCAAAATATAAAAAAGATCACTAATCACTGTATGATAATGAACATTTCTCCTCACCCTCTCCATCTCTACCTCCTACTATCGGCACCTGTAAGACTAATATATTGAAAATTAAATAATTTTGTATATATATATTTAAACTGAAAACCAATAAATGTTTGAAAACTAAATGGTTTTTAAGTTTTGTGATTTACCTGCTCACCATCAGTCATGGATGAAATACCACTGCGGACAGATCCAATCATTTTTTGATATAAATCAACTAACGCTTTCTACAAAGTGGATATCTGAACCCCCTATTCTTGAATTGTGTTTTGTATAGAAACAAAATCTATCTGAACATCTTGGTGGGAAAAAATATGTTCACAGAGATTAATTTTGAAAATATTAGCATTTAATAACATATTTACATTCAATTACACTATAATGTATTAAAATTACCTTTATTTGTGAATAAAAAACTTCATATTTCCATGATTAAGACACATGCCTCTAATCATCTTACATAATGGGAAGGTTAACCAGCTCTGCCGCCAGCTGGCCTAGAATCTAGCCAAGTAATCCCATAATTTCATTCATTGGGACCCTATAAGAATCAAATGGGATAACTATCTTTTCTCCGATCATATTTCATACATCTGAATTTTTTATATTTTTCTCTTTAGTTGCATTATTTTCATCTTTTATGAAAAAATGATTAGTAGTATAAAAAAATTTCTATAAATTTATTCATATTAAATTTTTTACCTATAACACTCACCCTAAAGTATCCTCACGAAGAACTAGGAGTGGTACCCTGCTCCCTCACTACTGAGGCAGTTGAATGGGAAGGCACCGACCGAGCTGATGGGATGTTGAAGGAGGGTGTGAGAGATGGTGGAGGGGGTAAATAGATGGTGTCTGAGATGCTATAGGGAGGGAGATAGGTGAATCGTCATCTGTTGGTGTGGTCGACAGAACAGTATAATGCTTCCTCCTTGCCATTCCTGTCATTTTATAAAATAAAATTATGTTTAGAACTTATATTTTGAAAAAATTATGCAAAAAAATAGAAATGATAACAGATTCACAATACTAACAGAAAAAGTATACATAATAATGATAATTAATGACTGCAAAAATGATATAAGTGGTTGATAAATGAATGGATAACAACACATACAATCATTTTATCCTTCAATAATGTCAGTTTCATACTTCATTACATCATACAATTCATCCACCTTTGAAAGAATAATATTTTCAATATCATGATGGACAAATAAGCCCACTTATTGTTGTTGATGGGAATCAATGTCAGTGGTCAAATATTTCACTATATCACCCATATTTTACAAGTCTCTTTGTTTTATTTGATAAACTACAATCCAACCTTCAACCATGAAATATTTCAGATAATATTCCATTTTCTCTTGGGATGATAAGATAAAGATCATGTATTTCATGGTCACCAAAATCCATCAAGTGAGAGAAGTTCATAGAAGTAAATTTCAAGGAATATCTTTTAACATCCCTGATAATATACACCCAATTGAATTTGAATAAAACAATTGAAAAATTACCATGCTAGTTTAATTCTGTGATATCATTCAAATTTACAGAGTATTTCACTTTAGAAAATGTAAATATGCCACTATTATGTGTTTTCAAACCCTCTTCCTGATCGACTGTACAAAATATAAATCCATTCATGTTTTAAGCTTCAAACATTCTATCTTGTTTTAGAGGACCTGAAGAAAGAAACATTAAATATTCTGAAAACTCTACTCGAGTATTAGTATTCATGATCTAAAAAAAGTAATATAAATTATTAGATTTACAAAATATATGTTTCAACATAATATCAATATTCATTGTAATATTTATGAGCTTACAAGTCATGCATACCATTCTACAAGATCTTTATTAACAGCTTTTGGTATATCTTTCACATTCTGTGTTTGTACTCTCACTCATCTCTTTGTTTGTATCCTAAAATATTTAATAAATGGATCCCAAATTTCACTATTCATTAGCACATATCTATGTGCCTGTAATAATTCCATTTTTGTTAGTGTAACATTTGAGATCCTCCCAACTGATTGGTAAATAGGAGGAAAGATTTTTTATTTCCCATGTATTTCTGATGATTTGATGTGTCATCAATAAATAAAACTCGATTGAATCTTGTCTTAACATCATCCAAGTATCTAGAAAAAAAGGTAAGACACTCCTCTACCAAATATCCTTCAGAAATAAAGCCTTTAGGTTGAGCATTATTTTTCACGTAATATTTCAAATGCCCAAGATATCTATGAAATAAAAGAAAAAATAATAATTATGTATTTAATGAAGTGCAAAGAATTGTTTCTTAAAAAGAAAAACATATAAATAAAGTACCTATAAATTGGATACATACATCGATAATGAACGAGGCCTCCTAATTTAGCTTCCTCAACCAAATGTAAAATTAAATGCATCATGATAGTAATAAACTATGGAGGAAAGATCATCTCCATTGCACAAAGTGTCAACATAAATCACTTCTGAAGGTTGTCAAGCTGAAATGGATATCGATTTTGGTCACATAGTTGTTTGAAAAATATTCAAAATTGGAGTACAATAGCAATAACCTTTTCAGGTAATAATGTACACAACGCCAATGGAAGTAACTACTGTTACAAAATATGTTAATCGTATATTTTCAATCCATGTAACATATATTGATATATGTCAACACACCTTGATATGTTACTTGAATACCCATCAAATACCTTCAAATGTTATAAAATTATAAGGATTGTATCTTTATCCCTATTTTTCATTGGAAAAATTTCCAAATCATACCTTCCATTCTCATCTGGCCAGAGATCATGCTTTATGTTCATTTCTTGTAAGTCTTTACAAGCATTAAGATGATCATTGGAATTTCCATGCTCATTAAAAAAAGTGATGAACAAATTGTCACAAAATTTCTTCTCAATATAAATCACATCAAGATTATTTCTCAATAAATTAAATTCCCCATACGAATGTTTTAAGAATATACTTTTTTCTTCCATTGTTGCATTTCAATTTCACTTGATAATGTACTTCGATCTCATTTACCACTATAATTCAAATGATGAACCTTAACAAAATTTGTTTCAATATTTCCAAGTTGTGCCAATAGTTTAGAACCTATGAACAACTTTGAAGGTGGTCTATGATCAGTGAAACCATTGAATTTTGACATGTTCATCCAATGTATATGAGATACATTAAGAAATTTTTGATGACACAAGAAGCATCAGTTTATACTACGAGGTATCCATTCATGCTCAAAATCATATTTAAAAATAAGAAAATTCAGACCCGTGTAAGTGTTCTAACTAGATAAATTCCCAAGTCTAGGGAAGTCACTAATGGTCCACATTAGAGATGATGGAATTTTGAAATTTTTTCTAGAAGATACATCATATGTCTCAACACCATTGGTCCATAACTCTTGTAATTATTAAATTAAAGGCTGTAAGTATACATCAATATCATTTCTAGGAATTTGTTTTCCAAGAATAATCATTGAAATGATAAAAGACATTTTTTGCATACACATCCACGAATGTAGATTGTAAGGGATCAAAAAAACCGACCAAATGCTATAACTGGTACTCAAAGTTCCAAATGGTTTGAATCCATCAACAACCAATCCCAATCAGACATTCCTAGGATTAGATGAGAAATATGGATGTTATGAACCAAATGTCTTCCACAATTCTGAATCTCTTTGATTCCACATTAACCCACCATTGTTATTATCTATAGAATGAAACTTCATGTGTTTAGCAGTTTTAGATGACATGAATAATATTTTCAATCAAGGCTTTAAATTAATGTAATGAAAAACCATTGTAGGTGTGTTCCTTTTATTCTTCTTCATGGTAGTATATTGCTTCAGACTTCCAACATAACCCATAGACTACCATATAGAAGAAGACCATTTTTTGCAATCCCATCTACTAAAATCCTCTCCCTAATGAAGCATACAATCATTGTTACACACATGTAATTTTTTATAATTTAGACCAATATTGTTAACAACTATTTTCATATCATAAAAATAATCAGGGATATTTTCTTAAAGAAATGCATCACACAATAATTCCAATATCATGGACATTGTCTTATTTTTAATTACACATAGGCATTTGATATGGTTAAACTTTAGCAGAAAAGAATGTTTTGAATATTGCAAACATCCATTATACAACTCTTGATTTCCATCGTCAACTAAACCATGAAGCACATATATCTACTCAGTGAAGTTTTCTCTTACATTAGTCTCTATAGAATCAAGAGGAGGATCCAATGACATGTTACAATCTTGATCTCGTTGTCCTACAGTCTCAAAAACATCACTTCTCACATTACTATTTGAAACACCCTCAACTGGTTGTTCTGATATGTTTTGATGTTGATGTTGTCATCTTTCAATGCCAAATGCATCATTTATAAGGTTTTTCATTTCATTTTCCATTTTTGTTGAAGTTGGGATCTCATTCTATGGATTGACATTAGTACTCAACCATTATGAAATGTTCGATTCTCTGTGCTAAATCCATCAAAAATATTGATCAGGGAATTTCTTCAATATCAAGTGTTAATAAACTTCATCTCTCTTTAACTATATTCTAAATTTACCTTTAGTACATGGATATCTTATTCTCCCATCAATATATCGATTGTAAATTGAAAAATATAAAAACTTATCCAAACCCTTATCATACTGATGTGTGTTCCTCAGTAAATTGATCCAACTTTAATCCATATATATAACAATGTTCCTACAAATTATTAAAAAAATTAAAACACATAACTATTACTAAATTGGAAAAGATAATCATATATAATAGTTGAAAAAATATGAATATGTTAAATAACCATACACCACCTTTTAAATATACATATAACCATATGTGAAATAAGAATTATAAACACTTCTGAAAAATAATAAAATTATTTGGACTATTAGAATATTTCGATGAAGAAACTGGTGTAGAGTAGTGAACTTCGACACTTCTTTAATTGATACAAAACAAGGAAATATAGGGAAACTAGAAATACCTCAACAAATCAGTATAATGAATCCATGAAGTTATAAATGTCTTTATTATTCTTTATCCACTTCTTTCCTTAGCTTCTATTTATAGACAAAAAAATGGATAACATTCCTTAGAAATCCATTTAGTCTTGTACTCATTGGTGTTTACTAATTCATCATCATACATTTATAACCCACATGTTATAAATTAAAATAGAAACATAATACTATTTAAATTAACACACTCAAATTCTAAAATACTCAATGTATTTCATTCCTAGTATAGTTGTCCAGTGATAGAGGCTTTCTACCATTCAATCATATGAGAGACTCTACTACGTAAATATAATAGGGAAATTTTATACCTATATATCTCACATAAGGGTAAAATAATTTTTTCAGAGGATGTATAATGGTACCTCATAATTTTTATAATCTATGTAAAGGTAACCTTTAAAATATAAAACTCTAAAAAAGATAAGATGAATTTTACACATGTTGTATATAGGTAAATATAATTATCTACAAGGGTAATAACAAATTATAAGAATATCATAAGGGTAACTAGTAATGTTGTGTAATGGTAATATTTTACTTAAACTAGTCAAGTAAAGGTAACTAGAAAAGTTGTATAAAGGAAATTATAAGTTACATAAGGGTAATAAGCATTTTCTAAATCACACGTAAAGGAAAAACATATATTCCATACAATAATTAATGTTATCTAGTTCACTACACAAGGTTAGATTACATTTTTTCTAGAATCATAAGGGTATATTAGCACTTGGGTAAAGGTAAGAAAAACTTGTGTAAAGGTAATAAACACTTGTGTAAAGGTAAGAATCACTTACATAAAGGTAAGAAATAATTATGTAAATGTAAGTATAGATTACTTAGCGGTAAATCCAAGAATACAAATCATGCATAAGGGTACAAAGGTATATATGTAAAGGTAATACACAAAATATAAATACCATGTAAGGGTAAGAAAAACAATTACATAAGGAATATAAAAATATAATATAAACAAGAAAGATTCCATAACGAAGACATCAAGAGAAATGATATAATATAACACTAGATAAAACTACCATAAACCACTAAGTAACCATATAATACAATATTAACAAGAAATATTTCAGAATGAATAATTCAGGGGAAATAATATAATATAGCACTAGATAAAACTCCCCTAAATCACTAAGTAACCATATAATTGAATGTGTCTTGCGATCTACCCTAGGAACAATAATGTGATAAGAAGTTCATCATATATGGGCCTAACCACCTGAACTATCCATCTACTAGATTATGCTACATATATAACTGAAAAACATGTTTCCCACATAAGCCTCATGATGACCCCCCAACTAAACCTTGTTCCTATAATGAATGGTTTTAAACTAGCAGCTTGTGAACCAACTAGAGAAATAAGTTCAGTCATCCAATTAGTACTTGGTTTCCCATGACCAATAGTGGAAATGAGGCATAGTGAAAATGAGACATGTTTAACACATGAGGCATAACCATAACTACACTCAACCCTAACACCCAATGATGTAGTACCCCATATATACGTAACATACACTCAAGTAATAAGTATCACATTCTAATGCATGGGGAGAAACAAGCATCACATATTTATCAAAAAACCACAGAAGTGATAAATGAGAAAGGGGGATTCAAGGGTTTCCTTCCACATACACCATTTAATACTAATGTTCTAAAATGTAATCTGACAACAAAACATGTCTTGGAATGAAAAAACATTTAATGTTTCATAAAATATTTATTAAAAAAATATAGAAAATGATGGAAAATTCCAAAGAATTTAAAACATTTTAATGTCACCCTTACACAAGGGCTATATTATTTAAAGAAAAAAATCATGGCCAATGACATTTATTTCCCTCAAAAAATCACATGAACACAACTTGAAACGTTTTAATAGGTCCATAAAAATCAACCATTTATTTTAAAATGTTTCAAAGCTACACTTCAACAAGTTTATTTCTCTTTTAAAGTCAAAGTAAGGAAAAAGGGACAACCACATCCATCAAACCATTTAAAACAAAACAACAAGATATTTTAGAAGTTTTAAACCATGTAAAATTTTAAATAAAAATTTAAAATACCTTGAAACAACCCTTTTTAAAACATTTATAGGTCAACACCTGAATTTCAAATCAAATTATATTTAAAACCTTGTTTTCAGACATCAAAAACCATAATCGGGTCAAAACCCATTTCAAAACATGATAACCATTTCAAAAAGAAATAAGGGATTTCACAAGAATATTAGCATAATAAAATATTCCATTTAAAAAATGAAAACATGCTATTCATATGAAAACCCATTTATACCAACCTCAAAACACTATGAAATATTTTTTAAAAAATTTGGTTTATCCAAAATATTTGTAATTTCATAAAAATGGAATTTAAAAATTAAACACATGCTTATAATTCTAAAATACAACAAATTCATAGTAAAACCTACCTCAAAGAAGTAGAAACTAATTTGAAACACTATGAAAATAATATCCTTCAAAAATGACTAGACTCATGGTCGGGATCAACGATGGGGCTTTAGAGGGTCAGGTAGGGATTTGGGGAGTCGGGTGGGGGGGGGGGGTGGGGGTGGGGGGGGGGTGAAGCATTGGGGGGTCGGGTTGAAGTGTTGGAGGGGTTGGCGAGGGTAGGACCGACAACAATGGGCAACAAGCGATGGGATCGACGATGAGGCTTCGTAGGGTTTCAAGGGGTCAGGGGGTTCAGGGGTGAATCATCAGAGGGGTCATGGGAGAAGTGTTGAGTTTTTTAAAATATTAAAATATTTAGTGGTGTTTTTTTAATAAACCACCACTAAATTATTTAAAAAAAATTAGCGGCGGTCTCATAAACCGCTGCTAAAAAACTATCACTATTGTGGGATTTTGGTGTAGTAGTAGGATAAGTAAAAGGGGCCTAATATTTATAAATAGTCTAAACACCCAAGCACCATCATACCAAGAAGAATAATATCTAGAAAAAGGGAAAGGAAAAGAAGGAAATATGTTTTTCATTTGGAAAGTCAGGCCACTAGAAGAGGAACTACACCCAAAGGCAAGGGGAAGCTAAATGTGTGTTCCTTATCAAGTGAAATATTTCAATTTTTACACATTGGGTATTAGATACAGCTTGTGGTGCTCACATATGTATCCAAATGGTGGAACAAATTAGATTTTCGAAAATTTCTAGAAGAGATGTGGATCTACGAGCTACCAATAACGTGAGGTTGGCTACTATTTCGATTGGTGACTACAACCTTTCGTTGCTGATGGGAATGATTTTGGTTTTATATGATTCTTATTATGTACCTACTATTACTAAAAACATAATTTATGTATCATGTTTAGATACAGATGGGTTTATTTTCATGTTCATAAATAATATTTGTTTCTTTTATAAAGACAACATATGTTATGATATGACACATTTGAATAATGGTTTGTATGTATTAAATTAAGAAAACCAATTCTTGGAAACTGAAAACGAATCATGTTCACATGACTCATATAACACCATATTGTGGTATCACCATCTAGGTCATGTAAATGAGAAGTGTTTGACAATGCTCAAGATGGTTACTTAGACTCATCTTTGTTAAAACCACTTGATAGATGTCATTCTTGTTTACAAGAGAAATGACCAAACTTTCATTTGTTGGATAGGGTGAAAGGGCCATAGAGCCTCTTGGATTGGTACACACTGATGTGTGTGGATCATTTCTAGTAGAACCTAGAGGTGGATATTCCTACTTCATAACTTTTACAGATTACATGAGTAGATATGGATATATTTAATTGATTGGGTATAATTCTATGTCCTTTGAGAAATTCAAGGAATTCAAGAATGAAGTAGAGAATCAGTTGAGTATGTAGATAAATAATCTTTGATCAGATTGAGGTGAAGAATATATTAACCAAGAGTTCATTGAATTTATATGGGAGTTTGGGATACTCTTTCAAATCACCCCACCTTATACACCACAGTGGAATGGTGCTAGTGAAAGGAGGAACCATACCTTATTGGACATGGTAAGGTAAATGATGAGTTAGGTAGATCTTCCGTTATCTTTTTGGGGATATGAATTACAAATTACGACATACACATTAAACCGAGTACCTACTTAAGTGGAAAATGGAATTCCCTTCAAGCTATGGAGTGGAAAGAAACCCTTTATATTGCATACATGTGTATAGGGTTGTGAGGAGTTTGTTAAGGCTTTCTCATGTAGAAAAATATCACCCAAAGGCACGAGGTATATCTTTATAGGGTATCCTAAGGAAATAAAGGGATACTACTTATACAACCCCTTAGAAAAGAAATTGATTGTCTCCAAACAATCCGTCTTTTTCAAGAGGGGGCACATCCTCAAAAGGGCTTGTGGGAGAAATATTGACTTTGATGAAGTTGATGATCAAGATACACATGAGTTGGTATAGGAACAAGATCCATAGGTTCCCATGGAAGAATTAGTTCCTAAAATACAAGTACTATGTAAGAGTGTACGGGAGGTAAGGGAACCATAGAGATATGGATTTCTAGTCACTGAGTATGGTGACTCATTATTGTTGGACAATGATGAACCTCTCTCATACAAGAAGGTAGTAGAGAGATTAGAAGCTTCAATATGACTAGAAGCTATGAATTCTGAGATGGATTCTAGTATCATAACCAAGTTTGGGTTCTGATCTGTGCACCATTTGATGTAAAGCCTATTTCATGTAAATCGGTATTCATGAATAAACTAGACATGGAAGGTAAATTAAGTACCTATAAATTAAGGCAAGTGGCTAAGGGTTTTTAATAGTGTCAAGGAATTGACTACGATAAAACCATTTTGTTTGTTTCCATGTTTAAATCCATAAGAATCATACTTGACCTAGTAGCTTACCATGACTATGAGGTTTGATAGATGGATGTCAAAACTACATTCCTTAATGGGAACCTTCAGGAAGATGTCTATATAACACAACCAGAATTTTTTGTGACTAAAGGTGATTCCAAAAAGATTTTCAAGTTAT
Source organism: Viscum album (assembly GCA_963277665.1). Taxonomy (NCBI): domain Eukaryota; kingdom Viridiplantae; phylum Streptophyta; class Magnoliopsida; order Santalales; family Viscaceae; genus Viscum; species Viscum album. The sequence continues at coordinate 1,095,622,493 of OY728145.1, read as the reverse complement.
AAAGATCCATTTATGGATTGAATCAAGCATTTAGGTCATGAAAAATTAAATTCGGTGAGTCCATAAAATAATTTGGTTTCATTAAAAATGAATAAGAGCTATGTATTTACCAAAATTTTAATGGGAATGTGGTAATTATCCTAGTAGTATATGTTGATGACATATTACTTATTGAAAATGGAATAACAGTCTTACAATCAGTTAAGGACTAGTTGAAAAAGTGCTTCCCCTTGAAGGAATTCGGTGAAGTATCTTGCATTCTAGGGATCAAGATCATTCGTGATCGATCAAAGAGGCTTCTTAGACTAAGTCAAAGTACATATATTGACTAGATAATAAAGATATTTAGTATGGAACAATCCAAGAGGGGAATGGTTCCAGTGTCACAAGGCTTACATATTTGTTGGAAAATGTGTTCCCAGACACAACAAGAGAAAGAGAGGATGATTAAGATATTATACACTTCAGCAATAGGATCAATCATGTATTCCATTTTATATACTAGAATTGATATTTCATATACATTGATCATGGTAGAATAATATCAAGAAGATCTAGGAGAACAACATTGGACTACTGTTAAGGCTATCCTTAAGTATATAGGAAGAACTAAGGATATGTTCCTAGTTTATGGAGGAGATAAGGATCTTTTCATCATAAGGTATGATGATGTTTGTTTTTGGATAGATCAAAATGATCTGAAGTCACAATCAGGATATGTTTTCTATCTTAATGAAGGAGTTTTGAGTTGGAAGATTTCACAGCAGCTATTTGTCATTGATTATACAATAGATTCTGAGTATATAGCATCTTCTGATACAGCCAAGGAAGCTGTTTGGATTCAAAACTTTGTCCAGGATCTTGATGTGGTAGCTACCAGTAGAGACCCTATCACATTGTATTGTGATAATACTATAGTGTTGGCTATTGAAAAAGATCCAAGGTCACACCAACAGACAAAGAACATACTCCAGAAGTATCACATCTTGAGGGATTTTAATCAGAGGGGTAAAGTTGTAGTGACCAAAGTACCCACGAAAGAGAACATGGTGGAACCCTTGACTAAAATCCTATCTCACCAGAAGCATAAGTATGATGTGAGAGCTAGAAGAATGAAGGTTGTTAGCAGTTGGATCTAGTGAAAGTGGGAGTCTGTTGGATTTGGTGCCCTAGAACCAACTTATATGTACTTTATGATAAACATTCATTCATTATTTTTAATATTAATTAACTTATCACATCATTATTGTTCTTCTTCATGACATAGTATTTGATAATGTCCTAAGAGTATATATCTCACAAAAAGTTAATAAAATTCCCCTTATATGATGAGAACCTAGAAGTGTAATGACATTATTCTTGAATATACTTTCTATGGCTGGATGATATCATTTGAAGGGACATAAATGAGACATGCTATCAGGGGTAGAGACTCATAGGAATTGGAGGAACCTTATCATGGTGTACACCCTTGGTAATCCAGTAGGATATTATGAGAGTAAGACCTAACAGCAGAAAATACTCATTATAAGTGTCATTGGATATTCCTATATGAGGATGTGTGTATTGCTCCTTATAATTTTAGATTATTATTAATTGATATTATGAGTTTTTTACTTTGATGTATTAATGAAAACCATGATGATAGATGTTTGCAGTGAGGTAGGATACATTGGGTGCATCACGAGTAATATTGCATTAATGAATAATGTGAGAAATGTTTTGTCCCTTTTGATCATTAATGGAAGTTAATATCTCAGGCCATTTGATGGAAATGATATAGACTAAATAAACCCATGTTCATGGTGTTCTCTAGGCAAGTTCTATTTCCATAAAGTCAAAGAAAGAGATTTTGAGCACATAGGTTGATGGCACTGGCATGTAACTTGATCGATTAGATATATTATGCTAAAGTGATTATATTACATGGTAAACTTTAATCTGGGGTGGCACGACGTTGTGGAATTAAAACAAAGCATTCATTCATAATAGGTAATGAAGACACACCCATGTAAAAGGGGCCATACATGTTAATATATAGAAAAAGGGTCACCCATGGATGACAAAAATAACTAAAAATAGATAAGCATGCTGAAATAGAAATGAAAAAAGGAACACTCCAACTGGATGTGACCTCATGGTCCCCTACCAAAATCCATGCTAATTCAACTAGTATATATCTCTAGAGCTCGAACCCTTACCTGAATGTAAAGGCATAAAATTTACATGCATCCATAAGGGCCCATGTAGGGTGTGAGAACGTGCCTCAGTAGGATACCACCCAAGTGTGCATAACCAACATAAGTGTTTGAGTAGGTGTGAACTATAATAAATAAATAAACAAAACATGTATCAAGTAAACACAAACTTACTTGGTGCTCAATAGCCACCAGAAAGTCATCACCTGCCTCAGCCAACGCCGAAATCCCAAAAGTAGAGAGGATCCTTGGCCCATGGCCCAAGGTATCCCCTGATGTCAAACAACCCAGGTGAACCTGCAGGTTCCACCTCCAAGTAAACAACACAACACCTCATGCCTCTTGACACCTCCGGTCTCAAATAAATCATCAACATCATGAAGGCACACCCAAGCAAAAGTAACCAGTCCCTTAGACCCCTTCTCAAAAGCACTCATCAGATCAAGGCTAGGCATCCAGAGGCACAACAATATATGGCCTCAAATAAAATCATCATTGAATCATAGCATGAAGTATCGAGGAATGTAAATCTCTTTACTCCCAAAGTAATCCAGGACCATGGCCTCAATACAATGAGCCTCATCCCCCAACCGATATCCACAATGCTATCATCTGAAGGATCCTTACCTTCCCCATGGATTTCTATGACAAGAATCCTAACAAACTTTCCAAAGATGCACTACTGGGGGCCTCTACCCAATTGAGTGGTCAGAACCACCTCATCACTGAGTCAACTTGAGTGCACATGACTCCAATATGAATTTTGGCCATCACGGGTGAGAAACAATAACCAAATAGTACCAAATCCACATCCAACTAATACCTCATACCCCCATGACCATGTCTCTCAAATTTTATGTCCACACCATCCAAAATCATCCTGCACCATGCCCGTAACTTGACTACCTTTCCGCCTCAAATAGACATCCATGACACCCAACCTATGGTCAAAACCACCCAAGTAATCTAGTCCAAGCCCAACTATACAAACACATCTCTTCAATTCCAAATGGCCATCACCATTCCAACCTCAGTCCTAACTTGTAACTGTCCCATGGATCGTATCACCTGAAATTCATATAAATATATATATATATATATATATATATATATATATATATAAACCAATTCACTTTAAATAAGTAATTCAATTTAATACGATTTAATTGAACAATCTAAATAAACATAACAATTCAATTTAATTGAATTGACTAACTCAATTTAAAATGAAAAAATTCAATTTAAATGAGAAATATTTAAATTAAAGAAACACACCTTGACCTAACCACCTAGGTGGTTGATAACCTCTAACCTAGCCTCAGATGAGTGAAAGAGGTTTGGGAATGCCCAACATCATCCCATAAGGTCACACAATCAATTTAACATCAAATAACAAGGTATATCTTAACTAACCAATGAAGTGATAAAATATGCACAACCAAATAGAATGTGAAAACACAAATAAAGAAATTCGCCACCTGACATAAACTCATAAATATAGGAACATTCGATATTAGCATGTAACTTGAACTAGTTTGTACGAAATCGACGATTCCATCGAATGCCCTTAAAATAGGGTAAACCAGATCAAAAAATTTAGTGCTATGTGAGGCGAGAGAAAATGAGATGAGAAGATAGGGTGAAGATATCCATACCACTATAGATCTAACACACCTAGAATATTTAAAAATGGATCACTGATGAAGGGAGTGGATCAAATCCAAAGAGGAGAGGAAAGGGGAGAGCTCCCGTAATGTACATGTGACCCAGGAGGACAAAAAGAAGAGAAATAACCTAAATATAAAGGAGGTAAATTTTGTAACTTTTACACTTTAAAGTGCAGCATGGTTTTAAAAATTATGCAGTAATTGTATGGGCTATAGTGCATGGGTACTTCATATGTGGAACTACCCGTGTGACTTTCCGCATAGTTTTCCCCAACCATGCCCAAACCATGTATAAGCCTCTGCAAAATTGCATAAATGTAAGCACAAAAATTCTCCCCACACACATGGTTTCCCCCAAACCATGCTCAGTACAAAAAGGGGCCACACAGTTAGCTGGAAGAGGCACTAGGGTTTTCCCCAAACCGTGCGCCTTGACCAACAACTCCAAAAATAGGCCTTCAGGCCTCCAATGATACCAAAACCCTTTCGAACACCTGAGGCTTCAGATAAACCACTAAAACCATCCACAAAAATGATATTGGGTTGAGGAAACTCTCAAAATTAAGTTTCTATGCTCAGAAAATAAATTTTCATACCCACCAATTCAAAAATTCAAAACAGGAGAGGTTTTCAACCTAATTCAAAAAACCCAGAACGTTACAGATAGACTGGGTAACAATGGGGTTTTTAGGGCCATACATGGAATCAATTAACCCCTTTTGAAAAATTAGGGATCTCATTTTAATTATATATAAATTGAGGTCATTCTCACCATTTAATTTTTCTATTTAAAACCTAGTTGAAGTCATATTTATTTGAAGGATTTGATAAAACTTGTTACAGAAAATGCTAACCATATGCCCATAGGAATTATCCAAGTTCAAAAAATATAAACACTTACTCAATTAGTTAATAAAATTAAAATAATTTTTATATTTATAATGATTTATGTTAGAAAAAAATACGTTATTTGCAATTTAATATGAGATCAGAACCCAAATATTAAACAAAAACTTGATTTGCATATAATAAAATATTGAACTTCCAAATTACCAAAGAATGAAAGTAGTAAAGAATGTACAAACAGGATTTAATGGTGTTCGGTCCTTTTTGTACCTAAATTCATGGAAAGAACACCACCCATACACACGGTTTATTATGATCAAAATAAAAATGATACAACATATAATCTAGTGAAAAAGAACCAATGAAAAGAAAATGGAAGCATTCAAAATAATTATCTTTGAAATTAAAAGGAAATGAAGAAACTGAAATTCTTATAAGGATAGAGAGGATGCCTCTTCGATAGTATCATTCACTTGATCCATCTAGAATAGATTCACGGGAAACACCAAATATGAAGTTTTGATATTCATGTAGAGTTTCTAGATCACTTTTAAAATCTACACATCTTCATAGTGAAGGGAATGTCATCAACACTCCACTATATACATGATATGAGGAGGATATGAATAGAAAGATATGATTGGAGAAGATATGTCAAGAAGAATACATCAGTAAAGTGAGATATGGATTTCTCTTGGTCAAATGAGAGCTGTATCAAGAAGAAGTCGAATGATCCAAATGATGAAGAGAAAAGTGTGTAGGGGTCATCAACCCCTCTGAAATATAATTTCACCTTGAAACATGTCGTCCAACTAAAATACACCATGAAAAAGGATCTGAATAGAAACAAAGTGGAACACTAGAGTGTGGTTGGATAGGTGGTGGGAGTTGATATAATGGCCATAAATAATAATCGATGATCAGGAATAAACCCATGATGGATTGCTGACTCAGAATCCATGGGGAGAGAAAACAAGTCCAGCTTAACATCATAGTAAAGATGCCCATGCATAAGCCTATCATCCTATCAATGGAAAGTCCAGCATATAAAAAAATCTGTGCATAAGAATAATTGAAATATAATTTTTCATTCATGGGAATAAAAGAGTTATAAAAATATTATATTATCACACATGTAAATTCAATATGAAAAACCCAAATTCACAATATCATTCAGGATTTTTTTGGAAAATTAAATTCTTACATTCATGAAGAGTTCCTAGGGGGTATATCAAAGAGCCATTGATGATTGAAGAGTTGATGAAATGAAGGGATCTCATGAAGTGAATTGATAAATGTATAGTTGTGTGTTGATCAATTGAAATATGGTCTTTATAGCATTGATCCTACAACAAGAGATGCATCACACTCACAAACCCCATTCTATAATATTTTATGGTGTTTAAATAACCTTTACATTGGAATTATGTTTTGGATTCTTTAGAATATTTATTCATGAGTATTTTCATGTTGCGTTTATTGGTAGCAATCTCATTAATGAGTTGGAGAATCATTGAATATGAATGGAGTTTCAAATGAATAAAGAGCTATTACATATTTGTAAAAAACTCTCATAAGAATATATATATATATATAATTTATACTTACGTTTATCATTTTATTATTAATTATAATTATATATATAATTATATATATATATATTATAAAATATAGTGATATGAATAAGATAGAGACCTTATAAATGTTGAATAGAGAGATTCTCTCTCTATCTTGAATCCCATGTCGATTTCCTTGGCAATCATAGTATGGCACCACACTTCACAAGATAAACCATTAAAGATGAGATCATTGGCCACTAAAAGATTTTTGTTGTGTGTAGAAGTTCACATCCCGAGGTTTATTTTTTGTAAATAAATGAGAAATGGTAGAACTCTATAATTTAGGAGTGATAGAATTATTTATGTAGGTGAGCGATTTGGTTATCAATGTCATAAGAAGTGGATGAAAAAAATGAAAAAATCAGGCACATTATTGATTTGGGGTATGTCATTTGGGACCATGACAATGGTAAATTACAATAGGGCTTGCGATAGAGGATCACTGGGTAGAGGCTACCCATGAAGGACTGTCACTCAGTTTCAGGGGGCTCCTCCATATAGTGATGATGGAGATTAGGTTGGTGATGACCGTAGGTCATGGGGAGTAGGCCGATGAGGTGTTTGGGGACCCAATGATGATGATATGGTTGGTGATGAAGTGAGGCTAACAAAGGACCCGTGAATTTCAAAACTATTTATTAGCATCCCACCTCTACAATGAGGCTGGTGACAAAGTATGATTTTTAGCTTCATGCAGTAAGGTGGGAGATTTTTTATAAGCTTTCTGATTTTTTTAAATATGACTAGGTTATTATTTTTAAAAATGTGTGTGAAAGGCGACATCCTCGCTACCGCCTTTCACCTAAAATAAAAAAATATTATTTTTGTATGCTTAAATTTCAATTTTGTTTTGATTTTATTTATATGTATATATTAAAAAAAATTCAACAAAAGTAATCTTATATTTAATATCCAAGAGTACTTCCACTAAAACAGTCTAGATTCTGATAGAAACTCTCATCCACTGCTCCCTTTTATAAGAGGACTTGCCCTGGAAGTCATTCTGTATTTTTGATGTGGTATTCAAAAATGTTTCAAGTATGTGGATTTGAAAGACTATAAAATATAAACTATAAGACCAATATAAATGAAACTTAAAACATGGATTAAACATATAATAAATCGTTGAAAATAAAAGTATTTCATAAAAAATGTTGTTGAAAAATAATTTATAAGCTTTCAAAGCCACCAACTTGAAACATAAAAATGTTTCATGTATGTGACTTTGAAAGCCCAAAGAATATAAACTATAAGACCAATATAAATGAAACTTAAAACATGGATTAAACATATAAGAAATAATTGAAAATAAAAATAGTTTTTTTTTAAAATATTGATGAAAAATAATTTATAAGCTTTCAAATCCACCAAAATGAAACTTAAAAATGATTCAAGTATGTGACTTTGAAATCCAATAAAATATAAACTATAAGACCAATATAAAATTAAAATGAAAATATGGATTAAACATATAATAAATAGTTGAAAATTAATTAGTTAATTAGTAATATAATTATTAATTATATAATTATTAATTATATAGTAATTAATTAATTAAATAGTAATATAATTATTAATTATATAATTAATTAGTCGATTAGTAATATCATTATTAATTTTATAATAATTATATAGTAATATAATTATTAATTATATAATAAATAATTAGTTAATTCGTAATATAATTATTAATTATATGCAGTTGGAGGCTTACCCAAGTGGTAAAGGCTCCCCGTAATCCTACATCAGACCCATGTTCAAATCTGGATGGGAGTGGATTTCCACATGCAGGCAATAACGTAGGCATAACGCATGACACAGACGGGTGGTGATGCAAGCATGATGCAAGCCAAGTGAGGCAGACAGTATGAGGCAGATATGATGCTGCACTGGAACTTTAGTCTTGTTTGTGGGTCTTTAGACTATGTAATGGGTTTCATGCCCACTAGACCCTCTAGCCATGTACTAAATAAATAACAGCTTGATGGGTGAGCTATGTCTTGGGGGGGGGGGCTATGACCAATCTTTCTGGCCTGTGTGTGTGGTGCGTGTATTCAATGTAATTATATCCCAAGAACCTAATATATAATATAATATTTAATTATTAAATATATAATAATTATTTAGTTAGTTAGTAATACAATTATTAATTATATAACAATTAATTAATTAATTAGTAATATAATTATTAATTATATAATATTTAATTAGTTAATTAGTAATAAAATTATTAATTATTATTATTCATTATATTTATTAATTACTACTTATTAATAATTAATTATATAATAATTATTTTGTTAATTAGTAATATAATAATTAACTATATAATAATTAATTATTTAATTAGTAATATAATTTTTAATTTTAATTATTAATTATTAATTATATAATTAATAATTATATTAATAAATAAGTAATTAATATTATATAATTAGTAATTAATAATTCTAATTAATAATTATATTACTAATTAATTGATTAATAATTATATAATTTATAATTACTAATTATAATTAATAAATATTTTACCAATTATAAATAATAATTATATTACTAATTAACCAATTAATTATTATATAATTAATAATTATATTACTAATTAACTAATTAATTATTATATAATTAATAATTAATAATTAATAGTTAATAATTAATAATTAATAATCAATAATTAATCATTAATGATTAGTGATTAATAATTAATAATCAATAATTAATAACTAATAATTAATAGTTAATAATTAATGATTAATAATTAATAGTTATAATGAATAATTATAAATTAATAATTATATTACTAATTAATTAATTAATTAATGTATAATTAATAATTATATTTTTTTAAATAGTTGGGGCCGAATCCTCATTTATTATTAAAGAAAAGCAAAGACCTATTTAACTTGGTAGAGGGAGACCCATTACATAGTCCAAAGGCCCAATGGGCATTTCACCCATTACATGCCCCGTAGGCCCATTTGTTTGGCCCAAAACCAATTCTGTGAATAGTACTGCTACATTACTAATTAACTAATTAATTATTATACAATTAATAATTATATAATTAATAATTATATGTCTAATTAACTAATTAATTATTAACTATTTCTTATATATTTAATCCATGCTTTAATTTTTATTTATATTGGTCTTATAGTTTATATTTTATAATCTTTCAGAGCCACATACTTGCAACATTTTTAAGTTTCAAGTTGGTGGCTATGAAAGCTTATAAAATATTTTTCATCAACATTTTTTATGAAATTATTTTTATTTTCATCTATTTTTTATATTTTTAATCCATATTTTAAGTTTTATTTATATTGGTCTTATAGTTTATAGTTTATAGTCTTTAAAAGTCACATACTTGAAACATTTTTAAGTTTCAAGTTGGTGGATTTGAAAGCTTATAAATTATTTTTCATCAACATTTTTTACGAAATTATTTTTCTTTTCAACTATTTCTTATATTTTTAATGCATTTTTTATGTTTCATTTATATTGGTCTTATAGTTTATATTTTATAGGCTTTAAAAGTCACATACTTGAAACAATTTTAAGTTTCAAGTTGGTTCCTTTGAAAGCTTATAAATTATTTTCATCAACATTTTTTTATGAAATTATTTTTATTTTAAACGATTTATTATATGTTTAATTCATGTTTTATGTTTCATTTATCTTGGTCTTATAATTTATATTTTATAGTCTTTTAAATCCACATACTTGAAACATTTCTAAATCCCACATCGAAAATGCAGAATGTTCTACGCAGGAAAGAGAGAACTTCAATCCCACATCGGAAAAATAGAATGATTTCTAGGGAAAGCCCTCTTATAAAAGGGAGCCTTGCATGAGGGTTTCTGTCAGAATCCAGATTACTGTAATGGAAGTACTGTTGGATATTAAATAATAGATAAATTCTGATTAAAATTTTTGTAATATTTATATACATAAACAAAACAAAATAAAAATAAAAATTTTAAATAAAAATAGTATTTTTTTTCCTGAAAGTCATTAGCAGCGCTGCCTCCATTCACACACATTTTGAAAAAAAAGTTTGACCTATGCATTATAAAATATTCAAAAAACATATATAAAAAACTCAACAAGTTGGGTATGGGATCCATGTGCCGGAGAGTCTGTGGGGATAGCGATAGAGGCTCGAAGATGGAGAAGATGATTGGGAGTTGGTGGAGAAGACCTCAAGGTTCTGGGAGTACATCAAAAAAATCCTAGGAATGATGGTGGTGACCTCAGGACATGAGGATAAGATGAAAACCTTGGGATAGAGGGCACATACTTGTGTTATAAGCTAGCGATAACCTCGAAAAGCTGGTAATTAGGATGTAGGGTGATTACTATCGGCAACTTCGAGATTGTGAGCAGACCTCAGGAACAACACAAAACTAGGGGAAGTCATGATTCACAATGTAGGTGGGCGCACTGTGGTCATGGTCCAGACATCCCACGTACAGGCAGGTTAAGCCTTTGGGCCCTGGGAAATAGGCATCAACATGGTATTGGGACCTGGGCCCAATATCAGTGGACCTTTATGGTATTTCTATTTTAAATGGAAGGAAATCTAATGTATGGTGATGGGTATGGAAAATAAGGGTCATGGGAACACTAAATGTGTTTATGGGGCTCTCTAATTCACGTGATTGTTTTTTGGGTGGTGTTGGTTTTCCTAATTTCTTGTTTTGATCGTGCTTTTTGTGCCACATTCTTTGAGTCACTAGTTCTTCTATATTTTTATTCTCATTAATAAATTTTTGGGTCGAGTGCACTCAACTCATGAACCTTCTGGATTATAGTTATATGAACTATATAAATAAATATATAAATACTTTAAATGTAATTATATTTACTATATAAAAATATAGTTAACACTTCAATTTATAAATTTACATTAATATAATATAATTAATAGTATATATATATATATATTTACATTAAATATACATTTTAGATAGTTCATAAAATAAATATATATTAAATTATTTATATACAAACACACACACATATATAAATATATCATTACATAATAGAAATAAGATATTTGTTTTTTCAATTTCACATCTCATTGGTGTGTTTTTATATATATAGACACACACACACATAAACATACACATAATCAAACATATCTGGGTCCAGATAATAATATATATGTATATTACACAAATATATATATATTATATATAGAATAAATATAATTCTCATTATAAATTTATACATCAATGAAATAATAACTTTAATTTATTTAAATGAATTAAAAAGTTAAACATTAATTAAAACAAATTAATTATATAGAAAATTTTCATATTTTCATTTATTATTATTATTATAATATATGTCAACCATTATAATACCAATATTTAATTCTATTAAAATTTAATTAATGTAATTATGAATATATATATATATATGCATTTTATTAATATATGTATATACACATATCTTTATATAATTTATATATTTTTTAAAATTTATAATTTAAATATAAAAAATATTAAATACATTATCTTTTAGGTACAATGGAATCTAAAAAAGTGTTCAAAATATTTTTTATTTAGATACAATACAGTTATAATATTTATTAATATAAATATATATTTTTATTTAGAGAAAAATATTTATTCATTTATATAATTAATATAATTTTTGAAAATATAACTACTAATATTTAATTAGAATTTATAATTATTAATATTTTTTTTATTATGTATAATAATAATATTATATATGTGATGTCCTCCTCTAGCTCGGGACCATTGAATGGTTCTCGGATCAGAGGAGTCTCCACTTGACCTTAAGCACACCTCCCCATACATCAAACGGTATCAACCGACAATGGGGGACTAGGGTATTACTGTAGATACAATATACCCACATATTAGAGTGTGCAATAATAGAATAAATAATCAAAAATCAACCACAACAATAAAAAATCAGAGTACACGAAAGAAAATAAATTGACAACAATGTTATATAAAATGAAATACAATAGATAGTCATACATACTCATAATCATACATTAAGACTGATCACCCACTAAGATGATCATAGATATATAATATAATAATAAAAAGACATTGGGTATTTACTTCTATCCCCGAGTGTCACCTTATTCCAGAATCCACTCCCGTCCTAACCATCCCTCTTGATTATGTAACTCTAGGACTCCGGCCAACCTGAACCTACAATTAGTGAAGATATTCTCGGGTACCCCAGTGACTTGGATACCTAAGCAAGGTGAGATTACGACACAATATGAAACCAACAATGCGGTCTCATATATAACCAGTAATGCAGTGTATGTGTATGAGGCATGCTCACTATAAATAATTAATATATTAAAGCGTACATAAAATAAACACCATCAATCCTCAAGACCTAATGTGACACCCAGGATTTACTATGCCTACTTTGGCTAATTCTAGAGTGTCTCTAAGCATGAAACCATTCTAGATTGAATCTATCACTTTAAGAAAGATCATACTCTTCTAGGAAAACACATTATTCAAGTCCAGGGGTGTGGCTCTCCCTAGCTAGACATCATGCTATCCAAGACAAGGGGCGTGGTTCCCCCTTCTAGATATCAACTCATATGAATCCAAGTATGTGGCTCTTTCTTTTCATACATCACATTATTCAATTCTAGGGGTGTGGTTCCCCTAATGAATATCACCTCATGCATTTCCATGGGTGTGGCTCTCCCCTACCAAACATCACCTCATCTGGATCCATGGAGCATATCTAAGGCATCCTAAATCAAAATATTTGTGTCTTAGTGTATTGTAAATACGACCATACAAATACAAGGAGTTTTTCCATGTAATTTGAACCCTTATGTTGACATATTAGTGGAATATTCATCCTATCATACATATCTAAGGATAATGTCCAAGGCATCCCAAACCATGCGTCAATATGAGGCTCAATAGTCAGATCCAAGGAGAACTCCCTAGGCATCCAATGTATCTCAATACATCTTAATGGGTAGTACATCCCACCCCGATATCTCATTCCACAGTCACAACCACCTCCTCGAGCTCACATCATCAATCCAAGTTCCAAGGTGATGCTCAAGATCATCAGTACCCCTAACTCAAACACACCCTCAATAGGGTCAACATCTCATTGGTGTACCCACTAGGGCCCCCCTAGTCTCTTCAATCATGAACACGCTTAATGGTTTTCTATATCTATAACACATATCTAGGGTCTACACCAATCACTCAAAGGGTATAACATCCCTATAAACCATCAAAATCTCACAAAGGTTGTATTATCCTCCTAAAAAAACTCAAAAAGGGAGATTCCCTTAATCACATTCCATTAATAAGACACCCTAGGTTATTTCTTATACCTAACTTATCCCTTATATTCTAAAGGGTCCACCACTTGGGTAATTGCATCTTAGTTGGGAAAAAACTCTCACTCCACAGTCACCTCACAAGCCAAATGACACCAAGGAGTCTCAAGGTTCCAATATGGCGTACCAGGGCCACTCATTCTCATCCCATCACAAGTCCTTACTCATGGGGTTTAAGGGATCCTATCTAGGTTCATCAAAATCACAAAGTTCATTTAAATATCACTCTTTATGGGATGAGTATCACAAACTACATCATTATAACCAAGGCCTCAATCACCAGGGACAAAGAAAATAAATATAGTGCACAAGGGTCCATCATGGTCCTTGGCACTTTATTCAGTTCATTCATGGTCATTTAATTCTAATTAAATAATTAGATAAATTTTTATAATTTCAATCACCCATAGTGGTGATACCATGTATCACATGCATATAAAAAAAATAATAATCCATAATGCTAATGCGTAAGGACCATATTCCTTAATTTTAGTGTTATTACCTTTAATGTGAAGCCCGAAAATCCCCCTAGCTCATCTAAGACCACATCAATATATTGAACACCTATCTCAAGGAAAAAGATCCCATAATTAATTATTAACAATTTATAATTAATAATTCAATTCATTTCTATTTTTTAATGGGTATGGGGTTCAACACATTACAATTAATTACATAATTCAGTTAAAATAGTCATAATTTCTAAAATCTCACCATGTGACCTCATCAAACAGAAATCACAAACAATGAGGTGAAGTCTACTCTTGTCACATACCCAAAACCATTCGATATAAATCCCCACAATTTGAAAATAATTTATTTATTAATTTTTCCTAAATTGGATGAAAATTATAATAAAACTCCTACAATGATGTACCTTTGACGAAATAACATTTAACAACATGCAACCCTTGTATCGAGTTGTATATACCCACTCCATAAAAAATATTCATTTGAATCATATGATTCCACCAAAATCCAGTGGAATTGACATCAAAACCCTAATTAAAACTGAACCAAAATAAAAGGGCTATAATGGAAATAATTACAGAGGGTAATGGAGGAAGAATTAACCTAGAATCATTATGAAATATCATTTAGAATCATCTCCAGTCAAAGTGTATTGAAATATAATAATGGAAGGGGATAATTTTCCAAGGCATGGCCTCTACTAAGTCCCCTATCCCCCTAAATAATGGAATACACTGACCAAAAAAGGCCAAACTATCCCTACTCAAGAAGACTTCACCTAAAAACCATTCACTGTGTGAAAATGAGATTCAACCCATTAATCCATACCACCTAAAAATTTCATAGAAATAAATTTTTGAGATAGAGGGGTTCACCTCATATCCAACCTTATTCATGGTGTGAACCCCATTGTTCACTGTGTGAGTGGATATAATAGTTGAAATTTTATCTCTCGTGCCACATGACCCTTATCTAACAGTCACCTATGTATTTGAACCACAAATCAAGACTTGAGTCTCATCTAGAAGAAATACATTGAGGTATAAAAACTCTCTAAATTATATTTCAAACCTATTTTACAAAAAATAACCCCTCTCCAAATCAAAAATTCAAATTTTTACTAAAATTAACTACCTGAAAATGTATGGGGTTTTATAACATTCCCACCACAGAACTTCTCATCCATGAGAAGCCAAAAAATATCTTGAACTAAATACCTCAATCTATACCAATTTTTAATTACAATATAGTTTAACATATTCTACTCTAGGATTAAAATCAAGCTTCTACTATGAAACTCCAAACACATGGTACACTATTCATTGAAAACCAATCAACTGTTCATTACCATCACCTAACCACCAGTGATTTCCTATACTAATTTATCATGAGGTACCTAGGGTACATCATTTTATTCCTCATCCCTAGGCTTATAGCACTCCCTACAATATGACTTAAACCATATGGGTCAGTTCCGAGCCAGGGTGCTCCCCACCTTTGGAATATCCTTCTAAAACAAAATTAAAATGGTTTAATGACCCATTCAAGGAAATTTAAATCTTACCACACACAATTATATGTGTAAATATTGATTAAACTTCTTTGGATGACCAATCTAAAAAATTCTAGGTCACACCCACCAACATGATGCTACAACCACCAGATCATAATGTCTTAAACCCAATGACATATTGAGGAAATCCAAACATCCAAGCCATAGTCCAAACTTGAAATTTTGGGTAATTTAACAGTTGAAACCTAAACCAACCAAACCAACGCCACTCTTTTAATTGATCATTCTCTCACCTCTAATATGGGTCATGCTCAGATCGTATCAAAACCTCCCTGAGCCCGATTCCAATGCAGCGACTCTAACCAATATCATATCCAAATCTAAAACCAATTATTCCCCACAAAACCATATATAATTGGATTTTACTACTCACCAGAATCCAAAATTATACTCAAAAACCCAACAATAGGTCACATTACACTTGAGACCCAACCAACATAGGGTTAATACCTCAACATGCTACACTCTATCCATTAACACATGTAATAACTTGATGTGGTAATACCTCTCATATTTTAGTGATTACAATAATATTAATCATCACCCATTTTCAAATAATGGGAATATCATCCTTGGAATCCAATGAAATTACAATTACAATTACAATAAGGGTTACACCCTCCAATGACCAATGTTTCACTCCCCAATATATGGATTCCCTTATCTCACTTCTTGAGAAAATCATCAAAAGGTTCCATTGTCCCATGTGTTTGTTTCTTATACAAATCCATTCTCACCCACCCTTTCTGTACTGATATAGCTTATACCTGCATCATCCTTTCCAAAGAGGAAACACCTCTCATCATCATCATCAAAAACCCAAGCAATCAAGCCCATAATAGTTTATAGAATTCAATAGTCCTTATCCTACCCAAAACCATTCATAGATTAGTACCCAATATGAATTATGCAATACCAATTCATGATACCCAAATATCATCCAAATTTACTAAACGTACACTCCAATACAACCCAAATGCTTAACCCAACTCAGGATCCCATGAGTCCCAAAATATAAATTCTTGGATCACACTCATAAAAACCAACTATGCTCCTTCTACACAATAATATCATCAAAAAATAAACCCCTTTTCTATTTTTCAATAATCCTGACATTCATCACATGTAGAGGAAAACTAAAGACTAACCCCCTAATGAGCATCATCATTGAGTGTATGTGTCTACCCACACTCTAACCAAACTCCCAAAAGCACAACCATAATCTGTAGGGTCAAGAATTTGACAAAAACCTACCTCTACCAACCCAAAAACTGATACAAAAATCACTAGTACTCAATGTGCTCATTATCATGGAATCCCAAGGCATATCTTTTCTTACACCATATACTAGGTAGCACCTAACATGAACCAATCTTATAACCCTAATAATCTACCCGTGTTTCCATATATATGGAACTCACAAATATGGGACAATCCTCCTCACTTAGGTAACCCTTGTATATATCACATACCATCTCAATAATAGAAGGAAAGAATCTTCGTATTCAATCATAACACTTGGCTCACTAATATCTTGGGTAGTATCTCAAGGCACCAGGCTCTTCCACTGAGTCCATGAATTGCACATGACTACGTCAAAGCCTATAGGAAAAACAGCTTAATTACCATCTCAACCATCACCTCAAAACTCACATTTCAAACCACTAAATCTAGTGTTCTCGTATATGTAAAAATATAAAAATCACATTCCAACTCATCAGTATACCCATGATAACTGATTATCATAGTGAATCAGCATATGAGACTACCCTATCAAGGTTTGAAATCTCATCCAGGAACATTTATATATAATGGAATTTCCCCATCACATTCATTTTTTATTATCCCATAGTCATTTTTTGGTCACGTAGAATGTTTCAAAGAATCTATTTGGGAAACCCCATATTTGATTTTGTTAAAACATTAAATAACTGAACCCATTTTCTCTCTCAGAACCCGAACCAAAATCAAAATCATTTACACTAAGTCTATCACTAAGACATCTAATTTATATATTGACATACTAGAGTTAATTATATATCCATTATACTTACGGAATATATAACCATTTTAAAAGATCATATTTCTATAGAATCCACATGACCAGTTATCAAAAGAAAATATACTATGGTCAATTTGAGTATAATTCCACCAACAAGTTATATGAAAAAACACCAAAAGTTTTTTTACTAACAATTTAAATATCTGAATCCTATCATCAATGATAAATCACATAAAGGCATGTGAATGTCATTAAAATCCTACATGATGAATATAATGCATGTACACATGACTATTTTCAATGATACAAAGGAAAAAACTCATAAATGACAAATTAAATAACTCACGTGCATCACTCTAGGTGAAATAAAACATCTATAATATATAAATCCAAAAACAATAATCTTATTCCCTTCGTAACATAGACTTATTAATAGAAAATATGTTCACAATACACCAATTTGATATCCATCACATGATTGGAAATATTCATATATCACCTATTTACAATCTCCCCAAATATTAAGATGAAATAAAAATATGATAAATTCTATGATATCAGTCACCTAGAAGCTATGATACCACTTTGTTACATTCTACCCTAGACCTCAGTAACTGAATTTTTCTTGAACCATAATATTCAACACTTGATCTCAGACACACCTCTCGATATGCCATAGGCTATCGACTTGTAGTGGAGATCTAGGATAGTGCCATGGGGAGACTATAACCATATATCAAAGTGAAAAATAACATAAAAAATAACTAAAATCATCCCAAATAATTAATATAAGAGTATAGAAAATAAAATATATTGAAAACAATATTATGTAAATTGAAATAAAGTATGAATTCATATAGACTCACTGTCATACAACAATACTGATCACCCACTGAGCCTATCACATATATAGAATAAAAGAATAAAAATACAATGAGGCTCTACTGCTATCCCCAAGCCTCAACT
The DNA here is from genome assembly GCA_963277665.1 of Viscum album. Lineage (NCBI taxonomy): Eukaryota > Viridiplantae > Streptophyta > Magnoliopsida > Santalales > Viscaceae > Viscum > Viscum album. The sequence goes on along the minus strand of OY728145.1, from coordinate 1,095,603,776 downwards.
CATCCCAGATTCCACTCCCATAAAATATATCCCACTCAAACATACAACTCTAGGACTCTACTCAAATAGAATATATGATCATTGAAGATCTTTTTGGGTACTCTAGTTCCATGGCCTCTTGAGCAGGGTGTGAGTACAACTTAATAGGCACCCAACAATGTTGTGCCATATAGAACAAGTAACGTAGTGTATGTTCATGATACATGAACATAAAAAATAAATGATCTAGGAAAACATTAATAAATTAAATAGTATTGATACTTGTATTTTAATGTGACTCCCTAGATCAACTATTCTTACTTTGGGTAGTGTTGGAGTGTCCCTAAGAAAATCATGAAACCATGCCAGCCTAAATCCATCACATGGATCAAGGAACACCAAGCCCGGAAAATACATCATCTGATTCCAGGGGTGTGTCTCTACTATGTAGGTCATCATTCTATCTGAGTCCATGGGTGTGGTTCCCCCTTTTATATACACCTCATCTAAGTCTAGGGGTGTGTCACTTTCCTACGTGCATCCCATCATTTGAGTCTAGGGGTGTGGTTCCCCATTCTGTATATCAATTCATCTGAATACAATGGTGTTTCCCTAAAAAATAATACATAAAATTATCAATATCTATGCAGTATATCCATGGAATCCAAAATTATGGTATCTGTATCTTGATGGATTTTGAATACCACCATACAGATATGAAGGGTGTGTCCAAGGAATCCCAAACCGTGCGTCAGTATTTGGATCAAAAGTCAAATCTTAGGAGCACATCCTAGGCATCCCATGTATCTAAATATCACATTTAGAATTTTATAACACCCTATAATATTGCTTCATAGTCACCGACACCTCCCTAGGATCACATCATCAATTCAGGTTTTAAGGTGACACTTGTGATCATCACTATCTGCAACCCGAAAACACCCTCTCTAGAATTGAAATCTCACTGGGTTACCCTTCAGTGTCCCATATATCACATTAATAATAGAAAACCGTAATGGTTTCTTATATATGAAACATATATCTTTGGTTTTCAACCATCACTTAGAGGGAGTAACTTCCCTTGATATTGTTAAAATCTTATCAAGGCCTTATCGACCTCCTAGGAAAAGTTAAACAATAGAGATGGCTAAAAGAACATTCCCTTTCCAATTCACCCTAGGTTAGTCCTCACATATAAATCAACCGTCACATACCACAAGGTTAAACCACCTAGGTAATTGAATCTCAGTAAGGGGGGACTCTTACCCCATGGTCATCTCATAAGACAAACGACACACATGCATCTCAATGTAACAATAAGTACTACTAGGGACATAAATTTCCATAAAATCACATATCCATTCTCAAGTGGACTAATGAAACCTATATAGGTTTAAAATGATTAAAAATTTCATTTAAAACTCAACCCTTAGGGTCTGAGTATCACAAGACACATAATTATAATCAATTCCTAATCCATCAACCATCGAGGTAATTAATCCATTCCACAAGGGTCCATCATGGCCCTTGTAACTTTTTTTAGTTCATTCATGGAAATTTAATTATAATTAAACAATATATTAAAATTTATTAAGGTCAATCACCCAAAGTTATGAGGCTATATATAACATTCATATAAATGCAAAGCATGAACCATAGGACTAATGCATAAGGATAACCCATATCAATTTAGGGGTTATTACCTTTAAAGAGAAACTCAATAACTCTTCCTTGAGCACATAAAAGTCCACCTCAATATACCAAGAATATATATCAATGAAAAATATACCATAATTAATTATAAACAATTTATAATTAATTATTCATTTCATTTTAATATATTACAGTTAATTAAAAAATTTAATGAAAGTTGGCATAATTCTTAAAATATAACTGAGTAACCTCATCGCACTGAAACCATGCGAAATGAGGTTTTTTATACTCATGAAATGAACTAAAACCTAATGCATATAAATCCATATCATTCTCTAAAAATTCATCCACCAATTTTATCCAAATTGTATAAAAACCCTAATAAAATTTATACAATTACATACCTTCACTGAAAAAGTGTGAGTTATCAGACAGACATTTCCCCTGGACACCCTATAAATAAGAAATATAAATTACATATTGAAATTGGATAATTACATCATAATATCGGGAAATATGCACCAAATCCCTAAAAAATAGAACAAAAATCAAAGGGTTATAATAGAAGAAATATGGGGGGGATAGAGGATGAGAACACCTTAAAAAAGCATGAAATCAAACATGAAATAATATAAGATTTAAGGGGATTGAAGGAGAGGAATGTTTGAGGAGAATATTCCAAAAAATGGGCTCTCTAGAGTCCCATATTCTGCAAAATTGTGAAACACCATAACCACAAAATACTAAACTACCCTTGCTAAAAAAGAAGTCACTGGGTATGTAACACCCTAAGGTTTAAAAAAAATATTGAAGGCATGAAACACTATGTCCCTATAAAACAACACATTTTATAATCTAGCTATTAAACACAACCTTACCTCTACTATGTTTTGCATTTCAAAAAACGGTCATCTAGAGTTGTGATCAGTAAGTCATTTAGAGTCTGGTAGAACAAACTTGATTTTTGGCGAATAGTAACATACCTTTATGAATAGTAATATGACGCTTATGAATAGTAAATAATGATATTATTATATTTTCTTAATGAAATAAGATAATGAGATCGTAATTAATTTTTCAATGTGATATAAAACTAATTATACCTTTAAAATTGTTATTTATAGAATTAACTATGATTTTATTTAAAAATTAAATCAATAATATTTAAAAAATTATTTTTAAAAAATGGAGTTCATTTTTTAATTCTACACATCGAAAAATGGTAGGGGTGGATTTTTTGGATTTTTTTAAAATACTTGAATTTTTCTAGAATAGTAAAAATACAGTTTTGAGTTATCCGTGTATTTAATGACATCGTAATGACATGATAATTAAAATAAAATGATGGTTGACTTGTGTACTGTGAAATAAGATATTATGTGTCCTAAGTGGATAATACCATGGGAAAATACCATGTGAAACCCCATGGTTTTACTAAAACCAATAATGAGGTGTCGTTTTAAATTAATAAAAAACTCCCTCTCATTTACAATAAATACTCACTCATTCATTAATTTTCCTTCATTCCAAACTCATCATCATCATAGATCTAGTTGTTTTACCTCCCAAGGTGTTTTTAATCCCACAAGGTCCCAACCTTCAGGTTCTAAGAGTTACTCTACAAGGTAAGGGAAACTTTCACCCTCCTCTTTTTTAGTCAACACTTCTTTTGTGTTATCTCATTGAATATTCATTCTCATATGTTGGGGTTTAATATTATTTATTCACCTTAATATCCTTTTTATTTCCATATGATGAAATACCATTTTCCCTCATTAATTAATTTTATGAAATTTTAAGCGACGCTGTTAGGCTGCTGAATTTTCATAAGGGATCTGTCAACTCTTCTTTTATTTTCAAGTTCATCTATTTTCTCTTTCTTTCCTCACCTCCTCTATAAAAATGACCCTGATACCTATAGTATCATCTATATACTAGAATTATATCATGTTAATGTAAGAAACATAATCAATATTATTGCTCCTTCCCTTTTATTTTTATAAACGAAATCAATATCCATGAGGTTCTAATTTATAACCTTTGTGGATGAAAATGTTTTGTTCTTCAATTTCACTTTCATTACTGGTCATGAAACCATTTATATGGTCTAAAAAAACTATAATATATTTATTATAACCTAATTAATATTCAGTAACCAGTATATATACATATTATTAATTTATATGACAAAACTAGTTCATAATAACCCAAACACTGCCAAATAATCGAAGTTGTTGTCATCTAATGATTCATCCTCATTCCATGTAAAAAAATAATAGAAATTACCATTAACAATTATGAATGTTCATAAATAATATTTAATTTCAATTATAGATATTTAAAAATATTCCACATGAACTCTATTACTTAAACACAAGTGAACCGATTATGAAAATCAAGAAAAAAACACTCCAGAACGACAAAATTCAATATAATAACTTATCAATAAGAACATAAATGAACAAAAAATAATTTTGAAAAAATAAATACATGTATATTAGGTTATAAAAAATTTATTAATAAGTCTAATTTCATATTCTAGTACCTTATGTTCATGATCGGAACACATTCAGACTTAAGGTAAGGGTTTTCCACCTGAACTTTCATTTTCATTCGGGTTACCTTTATTGTCTAATTACCACAATAAAATTCTTATGTATTATTATATACTCCTCATAAATTATGTTTGAGTATTTTATATATGTACACCAAACATAATCCTTCCTTATTTATGGATATTTACACATTTTAAAGGAAACTTTTAAAAATGGTTTCAAAATACAATCACGATTCAAGGGAATTTCTCAAATTCTTATAGATTTTCAAGGGAACTCTATAATATATTTTTGGAAACCATTATCTTTATAAAATCACTCATTTAATTATTAAAATAATATCATACTAATTCTCTGGTTTCATACAAATACTTTTCCAAAATAACTCTTCCTTTCAAAATAAAAGAGCATTTTTCTCAATAATTACTTAATGGTTTTGTAAGAGTATTTTTGTTTGTTTCAAAACTCTTATTGATTCTTATGTTTTATTGGGATTAATAATTTAGGATTTCATATAAAATATTTAATTGGATGGTTTATGAAAAGTTTTATTTTTTATGTGATGTCTTGAAACCATTCTACATATTAATTCGAATGGTTAGTGTTTATGTTTAATGATTGAGGAAAGTTAGATACATTTCATATGTTAGTTTCAATATGAATATATATATATATATATTGATTATGTTTGTCCCCACTCATATGAGGAATGCATTGGAATTATTATGTTATGGTTGGGCCCGCTATATCCCCTCGATTCATAAGTAGGTCTCATGAGACAAATAGACGTAGAATTGGCTGAGGCCTTTCCCACATTGATATATGGTTTTGGCTGAGGCCTTAATCATTTTTAGACATCTTGGATGAGGCCTTGAAAAAATATTTCAGAATGTCCGATATATTCACTTCCCTCATTATAAATCTAGTAATGTAAAGTTCATGTGGTTATTCGACTAATAGAATACCCATGATTATGTTTTGTTATGGCATTATTTACTCATATCTTATTCCAACCATAAAGTGTTCAAGTTTTTTATTTATAAAGGTGTGTGTTTTCAATTATTCAACTTGCCTAATGTTTATGTTTATGTTATCTTCTTCTGTATTTCTTACACTTACTGATCATTTGAGCTTACCCCTTTTTTATGTTTCATTTTCCCAATATATGAAGAAGTTATTTATGAGTGTCTTGTAAGCATAATCTAGGAGGCTTGGATGTTTCTAATGGAACAAATTAGTGTTTTATTTCCATTCATGATGTAATTTTAAACTTATATATTTACCTTGTTTCCAAAAGATACAAAAATACATGGTCCTTCGAGATACATATTCCTTGTTTATATGCCAATGTAATAAAATAAGGCACCAGCTCCAGGAAACTAGGGCCAGGTCCTTACAGTTGGTATCAAAGGAAGTTTAGTAGAAAACTTGAAATCTTGGTTAGAGAATGTAGATTAGAAAAAAACTACCTAAGTTAGTATTTAAGGACAAACATACAATAACATCCTGGTATTTTGGTAAGGAATATATTATGTGGGTTTTTCTAGCAAATACATCCACGTTTGGATACAAATAGGTAGAGGTGGCACTGGCACAGATGTACCTAGGAGTGAAAGCTCCAACAAGGAGTTTCGGGCTTGACCCAAGGTATCCTGGAACATGACAATGGGCCTTTCTATAATCTTGGTATTAACACTCCTAGGGGATATACTAAGGATAATTAAAATTTTCCTTATAAACCATTATGAAGGATTTAAATCTATATTTTTCCTCAAAGAAACCATTTTTATGATTATGGGATACCATGTGTAGGATCTCAATTTATGCTAAGTATTTTGTTATGTTAAGATTATACATTATGATTCATACCCTAATCTTGTATATGCCATTATTTAGAAATGGTGCCTAGTATAAGTAATGGAAACCTCACGAACATGAGTGTACCCTTTAGGGATTTCCCTCCAATGCAAGATAATGATGTTGGCTCTGGTCCTATGACCGGTACTGAGAAAATTATAAATATACTAGGACAACTTACTCAGGTTATTAATAATAACCTTACCCATATGGATCATCTGGATCCACCATGTGGAGGAGCTATGTTAGATTGATTTATGCGACAACAAACTCCATCGTTCAATGGGACTACAAACCCATTTGTAGCTAAGCAGTGGATAAGTTCCCTAGAGAAGATATTTCTTGCTTTAGGATGTAATGAAAGAGAGAAGGTCTTCATGGAATTTTATCTTCTATCAAGAGATGAGGATCAGTAGTGGTCATTAATACACAACACAAAGGAGGAGGAAGAGATCGAATGTAGGGACTTTAAGGAAATATTCCTAGAGAAATAATTTCCTTGTGAACAATGAGTAGATATGGAAAGGAAGTTTCTAAATTTGAAGCAAATGGAAGATGATAATGTGGAAATTTATTAAGCTAACTTCACAAGGTTAGGAAGACATGATGTGGACTACATTCAAAATAGAAAGAGAAAAATCGATCAATTGTTTGATGGCCTAAAGACATTCCTCCGACGGGCTCTGGTCTCCCAGATTTTCTCTTCATATGAAGATATAGTTTCATGTGATATCAAGATAGAAAAGGAATAATATAAGTCTTACGACTTTAAGGGAAATCAAGAGAATAAGAGGGATACTGAAAACTCTGGGAAAGAAAATAAGGAAACATGGAAAAAGGCAAGAGTTGAATTTCCACACTGTGAAAATTGTGGAAAGAAACACCATGGTGCCTGCTTAAAAGGAAAAAGAGTATGCTAAAACTTTGGAAAGAAAGAACATATTGCTGATGATTGTAAGGGGAGGAAATAATCCATTAATGTCTAATTATATAATTGTTGAGAGATGGTACACTATTCTAATGATTTTCCAAATCATCAAAGAAACATGAAACAAAAAAGACCAAGGGAGGAGGGACAAGCCTATGTGATCACAACCACTGATATTAAAGTCTCTAATAAAGTGGTGGTAGGTACATTAATCATTTCATCAAACTTATCCAATAATTTACTTGATTCTAGATCATCACATTCATCTATATCTTCCCAGTTTTACAAGAAAATTGAACATGTCCAATTTGATTTAATAAAGGATTTATCGGTCAAAACTCCTAGTGGATGTATCATTTCAACAAAGGCGTGTCGATCAGTCCCCCTCATGTCACATAAACGTTCTTTAGTTTCTAGCCTTATAATCATACCAATTATTCACTTTGATATAATTCTCAGTTTGAATTGGATATCAAATTATGATGTGAAGATCTATTGCAAGATGAAGGAAGTTACAATATTTGAGAATGGTGTATAATCCCTTATCTTTAGAGCAAAAACCTCTCCATCTGATTCTCATATAGATCCTCTCCCAATAGCTGTAATGAATTAAATTATTATGGAGGAAGAGAATTAAATGAATAAGGGTGAGGAAAACAATGTTCAAATAGAATTTGTACCTATTGTGAAAGAATATATTGACATCTTTCCAGAGGATTTACTTGGACATCCTCCAGACTAGGCAAATGAGTTTTCCGTTGACTTAATTACTAGTTCAAGGCCTATATAAAAGACCCATTATAGAATTTCCACTGTGTAGATAGTGGAACTAAAGAAAAGACTAGAGGAATTGAGTGATAATAGATTTATTCTCCCTAGAGTTTCTCCACGAGGAGCCCATATTCTTTTCATTAAGAAGAAATATGGGTCTATGAGGTTGTGAATTGACTATTGGGAGTTCAATGCTATAACTATAAAGAACAAGTATCCCCTATATTGCATTGATGATTTATTTGATCAACTTCATAGAGCCCAATATTTTTCAAAGATTGATCTTCGATCTGGATATCATCAGTTGCTTTTGAGAAAGGAATACATTCAAAAAAATAGCATTCCGAACCAGGTATGGGCTGTATAAGTTTGTAGTAATGCATTTTGGACTGACTAATGCACCCTCTGATTTCATGGATCTATTGAATAGAGTTTTCAAGTAATATCTTTAAGATTTTGTGGTGGTGTTTATTGATGATATCCAGGTATACTCTAAAAGCTATGAAGATCATGAAAATAACTTACACACTATTCTAAAGACTCTTAGAAGAAATGAATTATATGGGAAGTTTAGAAAGTGTGATTTTTGGCTCCAATAAGTTTCCTTTCTTGGACACATTTTCTATATGGATGAAATATCTATAGATCCTGCGAAGACAAAGGCTATGAAAGAATGGACTACTCTAACAAACATAACTTAGGTATGTAGTTTTATTAGTTTAACAGGTTATTATAGGCGTTTCATTCACAAATTCACCCATTTAGCCAAACTAATGACCAATCTTACCAGAAAAGGGTTTAAGTTCATATGGAAAAAGGAATGTGAAGAATGTTTTAAAGAATTGAAGAGAAGATTATTGAATGCTCCAATTTTGACTCTACCATTAGGTAATGATGGATTTATAATATTTAGCGATGAATCAATGAAAGGACATAGTTGTGTCCTTATGAAGAATGATATATTTATTTCATATGCATCTAGGAAGCTAAAAATTCACAAACAAAACTATCCAACTCATGATCTTGAGTTAGCAGTGGTAATCTTTTCTCTAAAGATTTTTAGAAATTACCTCTATGGTGAAAAATGTGAGATATATACAGATCATAAGAGTTTGAAATATATCTTATCACAAAAATAGCTCAACATGATATAATGGAGATGGATTGAGATACTTAAAGATTTTGATTTCACAATACACTACCACCCAGGGAAGGAAAATAAGGTGGTAGACGCTTTGAGTAGAAAGGACCACAGAATTCTTAATAAGATGAGAGTTGAAAGGGATCCTTTGTTCATGTATCTAGTATATATGGATATGGGAATTATCAAGGAAGGTAAAACATCACTACCTTTTCAAATGGTTGAAAAACCTTCTTTACTAGAAATGATAAAATTTTCTCAGGTTGATTATTAGGAGTTTCAAAAGAAAATTAATGTTGTAAATTATGGGAAGTTGATTTACTTCATATATGATGGTGATATTTTGAAATTCGGAAAGAGGCTTTGTGTTCCCGCTATTCTTCAGATAAAGAGGTATCTATTGGATTATGCTCATAGATCTAATTTCTCTATACACTCTAGTAGCACAAATATGTATAGAGATCTAAAGGAACATTTTTTGTGAGAAAACATAAAGATGGGGATTGTTGATTTTGTGTCGAGATGTTTGATTTGTCAATAGGTGAAGGCTGGAAGACAAATTCTAGGAGGATTCATAAAACCCCTTCCTATTTCTATGTGGAAATGGGATGATATAATAATGCAATTTGTCATGGGGATACCAAAGACTCCAGGAAAGAATGATACGATACGGTTCATTGTTGACCGTCCTACTAAATAATCACATTTTATTGCTATAAGAGAAGATTTACCACTTGAATATTTATAAATACTATATATTAATGAAGTTGAAAGACTTCATGATGTAACTTTATCAATGTTTTCTGATCGTGATCCCCATTTTACCTCACATTTCTAGAAAAGTCTTCAGAAGGTCATAGATACTGATCTTCGTTTAAGCATTGACTACCACCCACAAACTGATGGACAATAAAAACAGACTATTCAAACATTGGAAGACATGTTGAGGTATTGTTCACTTGACTTTAAAGGTATGTGGGATCAGTATTTACCTCTCATAGAATTTTCCTATAACAACAGCTTCTATTCAAGTATTCAGATGGTACCATATGAAGCATTATATGGAAAAGAGTTGTCTTACACCAACCTATTGGGTTGATTTTTGTGAAAGAAATCTCGTAGGACCAGAAATTGTTGAGGAAACAATGGAAAAGGTGAAAATTATCCAAACCCATATCAAAACCGCACAAAGTGGGAAAAAGATCTATGCTGATAACCAAAGGAAGGATTTATAATTTCAAGAAAGAGAACATGTTTTCTTAAATTATCTCAATGGAACGGTATTGTACGATTTGGTATGAAGGGAAAAATAAGTCCCAGGTACATCGGACCTTTTGAAATTATAGATTGAATTGGATCCATAGATTACTATTTTGCAATGCCACCAAGTCTCTCTAAAGTTCACAATGTGTTCCATGTGTCAATGTTAATGAAATACATGCCAGACCCCACACATGTACTCACCTATGAAGAAATATAACTTGAGCCCGATCTATCTTATTGGAAAGATCCTATCAAAATTCTTGATACCAGAGAACAAGTATTGAGAAATCAGATGACTCACATGGTAAAGGTTCATTTGAGGTACAATAAGATGGAGTAAGCAACTTAGGATCCTGAGGAGCTTATGTGGAAGACATACCCGAATCTTTTTAGGTAACATTTTGTGAATTTTGAGGATGAATTTTTTGTAAGGAGGGAAGAATGTAACAACCCAAGGTTTTGAAAATAAATATTAAATGAATGAAACACTATTTACCTATAAAACAACACATTTTATAATCTATCTATTAAACACAACTTTTCCTCTACGATGTTTTGAATTTCGAAAAATGGTCATCTAGAGTTGTGATCAGTAAGTCATCTAGAGTATGATAGAACAAAATTAATTTTCGGTGAATAGTAACATACCCCTATGAATAATAATATGAATAGAAATATGACCCTTATGAATATTAAATAATGATATTATTTTATTTTCTTAAGGTAATAAGATAATGTGATCTTAATTAATTTTTCAATGCGATATAAAACTAATTATACCTTTAAAATTGTTATTTTTCAAATTAACAATGATTTTATTTAAAAATTAAATTAACAATATTTAGAAAATTATTTTTAAAAAATGGAGTTATTTTTTGAATTATACACTTCAAAAAATGGTAGGGGTGAATTTTTGGGATTTTTCTAAAGTACTTGAATTTTCCATGAATAGTAAAAATACAGTTTTGAGTTTTTGGTGTGTTTAATGACATAATAATGATGTAATAATTAAAATAAAATGATAGTAGACTTTTGTAAAGTTATATAATATATTACGTTTCCCAATTTTATAATACCATTTGTATATACCATGGGAAAACCCATTGTTATTCAAAAACCACTAATGAGGTGTCCTTTTAAATTAATAAAAAAACTCCCTCTCATTTACTGTAAATACCCATTCATTCCTTCTTTTTACTTCATTTAAAATTCATAATCCTGAAATATATTATTGTTTTACCTCCTGAGGAGTCCTCCCAAGGTTTTACTAATCCCTTAATGTCCCAACCTTCATGTTCTAGGAGTTACTCTACATGGTAAGGGAACCTTTCCCCCTCCTCTTTTTAGTCAACACTTATTTTATGTTATCTCTTTGAATTTGGATTCTCATATGTTGGGGTTTGATATTATGTATTCAAAATACTATAGTTTTTATTTACATATTATGAGATACCCTTTTTCTCTCATCAATTCATTTTCTGAAATTTTAAGCGACGTCGTTAGGTTACCAAATTTTTATAAGGGGTCTCTAAACATTTCTTTTATTTTCAAGTTCATCTCTTTTCTTTTTCACTCCTCATCTACTCTGTAAAAATGACCATGATAAATCCATTATAATCTATATACTGTAATTATATCATGGGAATGGAATAACTATCATCAATATTCTTACTCCCTCCCTTTTATTTTTATAAATGAAATCAACGTCCATGAGGTTCCAGATGACAACCTTCATGGATGACGAAGATTCATTCTTCAATTTATCCTTAATTACTTGTCATGAAACCATTTATATGGTTGAAAAAGACTATAATATATTTATTATAACCTAATTAATATTCAGAAACCTATATATGTACATATTATTAATTTATATAACAAAACTAGTTCATAATCATCTAAATACTGGCAAATAAGGGATGTGGTTGTCATCTAATGATTTATCCTCATTCCATGTAAAAAATGATAGAAATGACCATTACAAAATATTTATGTACAGAAATAATATTTAATTTCAATTCTGGATATTTACAACCATTTCACATGAACTCCATTACTTAAAAACAAGTGAACCGATAATGAAAATCAAGAAAACAAACACTCTGAAACGACATAATTCAAATAATTACTAATCAATAAGAACATAAATGAACTAAAAAGAATTATGATAAAATAAATACATGTATATTAGGTTCTTAAATAATTTATTAATAAGTATAATTTCATATTCCATGACCTTAAGTTATAGAGCAAGACACATTCAGACTTAAGGTAAGGGTTTTTCACTCAAACTTCCATTTCCATTCGGGTTACTCTCATTGTCTAATTACCTCAATGAAATTTTTATGTATTATTATTTAATCATCATAAATTATGTGTGATTGTTATATATATGTAAACAAACTAGAATCCTTCCTTATTTTTTGGATAGTTACACGATTTAAAAGAAACTTTTAAAACTGTCTCCAAAATACAAGCTTTATTCAAGGGAATTTCTCAAATTCTTATCTATTTTCAAGGGAACTACATAATATATTTTTGTAAATAATTATCTTTATAAAACCACTCAATTTATTATGAAAATATCATATTAATTAATTTCTTGTTTCATAAAAATAATTTTCCAAAATAACTCTTCTTTTCAAAATAACAGAGTATTTTTCTCAAGAATTACTTAATGCTTTTATAAGAGTATTTTTGTTTGTTTCAAAACGCTTGTTGATTATTATGTATTATTGGGTCTAATAATTTATTATGTTATCTACCATATTTAATTGGATGTTTTATGAATTTTATTATTGTTTATATGATGTCTTGAAACCATCCACCATATTACTTCGAATGATTAGGGTTTATGTTTAATGATTGGGGAAAGTTAGATACATTTCTTATGTTAGTTTCAATAAGAATGTATATGTTGATTATGTTTATCCACTCTCATATGAGGAATTAATTTTAATTATTATGTGATGGGTGTGTCCTGCTTTATCCCCTCGATGCATTAGTATGCATCATGTGACAATTAGATGTGGAATTGGCCAAGGCCTTTCCCAATTTGATATATGGTTTTGGATGAGGCATTATCATTTTTAGACGTCTTGGCCGAGGCCTTGACAAAAATTTTCAGAATGTCTAGAATATTCATTTCCCTAATTATGAAGCTAGTAATTTAATGTTCATGTGGTTATTATACTATTAGAATACCCATGATTATGTTTTAATATGACATTATTTACTCTACTCATATTCTTGCCATAATGTGTTCAAGTTTATTATTTACAAATGAGTGTGTTTTTAATTATTCACCTTGCCTAATGTTTATGTTTATGTTATATTCTATTTTATTTATTATTCTTATAGAGGTTTTGAGATCACCCCTTTTTTATGTTTTATTTTTCCAAGATATGAAGAAGTTAGTTATGAGTGACTTACAGGCATAATCTAGGAGGCTTTGATGTTTCTAATGGAACAAATTCGTGTTACATTTCCCTTCATGATGTAATGTTAGACTTATATATGTATCTTTTTTTTAAAAATATACTAAAATACTTGGTCCTTTGGGATACATATTCATTTTTTATATGGCAATGTAATAAAATAAGGCACCAGCTCCAAGCAACTGAGGTCAGGTCCCTTACAAGGGAACCATTCATGATGTGACTAGGGGATTCAAACCATGAATCCATACCACCCAAACATTTTATATCCTCAATCGGGGTTCACGGATAGAAACTCTCAACACAGATGGGTTCACCCATTGACCATCCCCATTCATGATGTGATTCACAAGTTTCATGATGTGAATTCCTGTAATAGCTAAAAATTCAGCACCCAGGCCATCCAAACCTTCTTCAACACTCACCTGAGTACCCAAAAAACTAACCGGGACACAATAAATATATAAAATACATCTCTTGAGATGTTATAACTCTAAAAATTCAACTCTAAACCTTATTTCTGAAAAGTAACTCCACACCAAATAAAAAATTTGAATATATACTAAAATTCACTACCCAAAAAAGCACGGGGTTTTATAATTTACATTTATATAATTAGTAATTATTATTATTTATATAAAAATGTTAATTAATGTAATATTTTTTAGAAATTATAAATTAAATTCAGTTTTTTATATAGATATTATTATAAAATTAATATTATATGTATTGTATAGATTTTGATATACCAATGAGGAGTAAATCAAGGCATAAAGGTTGTTGACCGAGACACAACTTGTTGAGTATGAAAAAATAATTTTATCTTAAAATAATACATTTGGATGCATTACAAATATTTATATTTTAAACCATTTTTCTAAGGAATTATGTGGAGAGTGTTGTGTCATGAAGTGACTTTATAAATTTTTATTATTTATTTGGTTTGTAATTTGAATTTAGTCATGATGAAGAATGTGTATTTGTGATGTAAAGATGTTTCTAAGGATTTTATGTGGTAGGGATGCATAGTGAAAATATTCCATGAATATTTTTTTTTCTATATTAATTAACGTGTTGGGAAATCCTTATGTCAAAAATCAAGAGTTCACACCACAAAAGAGAGTCTCATGTTACAGTAAGAAAGGTCGTGCCAATTTGGTATGGAAATTGTTATAGATTTTTTTAAAGAGATTACATTGTAAAGCATTAATCATCCCAAAATGGATTGAGCTATAGGTAGTTAGTGGTTTTCTAGTTTTATAGATTTTGGATCCATCGTGACATAATCTAACAGGCCACATTGAAACATTAGTAAAAGGAGATATGATATAATTATGATTTACTTTCAATATGTTCCAAATATGTTGGTCATAATATGGAAAAGAGAATTGTGGCACAATTCATGTTGAGTCAAGAAATAAGTGGTGTTATGTCCAGAGAAAAAGTGACAAAAAAGAGAAAAATATCTGGGATAACTGACCACCAATTCAATGTAGATTTTGTCTTTAACTAAGGAGTAGAACAAGGGTACATGTATGATCTAAATTCTAGAGGCACTTGAGGTCATGGGAAGTAAATATTGATAAAAATTTTATAGATCTTTATTATTTTATGTAATTATATTCACTACAATAGGGTTGACCTTTATCACTATAAAAAATATCCTTTATCAACACTTTTGAAGTGCTGATAATTATAACACTCATAAAGGTTGACAGTGTTTATTAGTACATAAAAAGTGTTGATAAATCTCTCCTTTATCAGATCTATGTTTGGAAATAGTAAAATGTATCCTTTATCAGGGAAACATTTAGTGTTGATAAAATTTTCTTTTATTTGTGCAATTTTTACCAATGATAAATTAAACCATTTTCAGAACTAAAGTTAGAATAGATAAAATCACTCATTATCTATTGTAGCATGATTCTCTATAAATTTCACACAACACTAGTAGATCAAAAACCTAGAAATTTTTTTTTACTATAATAATTCAATATTTTTATAAAATAGAAAATATATTTAAAATGTTCTAATTCTATAAAAAAAAATTAAATTAAAGAATTTATTTATAGTAAAGCTAAATTGATGTAAAATTTATTTACAAATGAAAATAATCACAATCAATACAAAAAAATGAACTCTCATATGAGATATTTTTCATTGATCTATCTAACCCCATATAAAGGAAACAACTTCTTGTAGTAAAAAATTTTTTAATTTTAGTATCACTATATAAAGAAATAAAAAAATATCACTGTAATGATATATTATATGTGACAAATTTCTAATATAATGATGTTTGATTAATTAATAAATGTCACAAATGGATTTATGATCATTTTCTTATGGTTTCATGAAAATATACGTGCATTTTCTTTATGTTGAGTACGAAACGTATGATTTGCACTACTTTAATACTTAAAATGAAACAAATTACACTTTAGTTAATTTTAGATCCAACGTGCAATATAATGACATGTGGTTTCCTGATAAAGGTAACAAATGAATCAAGGACCATTGTTCTAAATTGTTTTTTACAATCTGATCATTTTTATCAGTTTTAGGTTTGTGATTCACATTTTAATCTAAAATGTAATTTCTAAATTAAAAACACACAATTTAAGTCATAATTATCACACATAATATTGAAATGATGATTAGTTAATTCTTATAGGTGAAAATTTAATCATTTATTTTCTTATAATTTTTAAAAAAATCATAGCATGTTTTCTCAGTTTTGACTACGTGATGGATTTTTGAACTAAAATTGAACTTTCAAATTGAAAGCATGCACTTTAAGTCATACTAAACACACCAGGTTTCATAATGATTTTTGATAAATTAATATAGTTTATAAATTAATCATTGATAATTTATAATATTTTATGAAAATCTAAGCACATTTACTCAGTTTTGAGCCTGCAACACATGTTTTGAACTAAAATTTCACTTTTAAAGTAAAAAACATGGAATTTTATACTTGAAACAAACATTTAAATTAAAAATGATATTAAGTCAATTATTATAACTTAAAAATGAATCATTGATAATTTTTTAAAGTTTCATGACAATGCAAGCATTTTTGGTCGGTTTTGAGCATGTGAAACATGTTTTGAACTAAGATGTACCTATTAAATTAAAAACATTACCTTTTTGTCATATTAGATATATCATATGTCATAATGATGTTAAATTAATTATTATAGGTCCTAAGTGGTTTATTAGTTTTTTTCTGAAAGTTTCATGAAAATATGAGCAGGTTTCCTTGGTTTTTGAGCATGTGGAACAAGTTTTAAACTAATTTCCACCTTTAAGTTAGAAACACACAATTTAGTTATACTAACCACACCACATTTTATAATGATGTGAATTTAATTCCTATATGGTCAAAATAATTAAATGATCATTTTCCTAAAGTATAACAATAATATGAGCACGTTTTCTCAGTTTTGAGTATGTGATGCACATTTAAAACTTATTTAATACTTAAAAAGGTAAAATAAACTTTAGGTTATTCCATTTCCAATGCATGTAATAATTATGTGATATTTTTTCATCAGGGTTAAAAATAAACATTGATCAATTTAATATTTTTAGGATAATTAGAGTGTGTTTTCAATGTTTTATGTATGTAACATATATTCTGAACTAAAATTTCATTTTAAAAAAACATGAACTTTTAGTCATACATGACACAACACATGTCTAAAATATTTTTGATTAATTATTATAGGTCATAAATAAATCACCGACTTTTTTTTAAGTTTCAAATCAATCTGATCATGTTTTATATATTTTAATTATGTGACACATGTTTTGAAATAATATATCACTTTTAAATTTAAAATATACTCTTTTAATCATACCATCCACACCAAATGTTGGAATGATATTCGGTTTATTCATATAGTTCAAAAATAAATCATGGATCATTTTCATAAGGTTTTAGAAGAATATGAGCTTTCTTGATCCATTTTGAGTATGCAACATGAATTTTTCACTAAAATGATACTTTTAGACTAAAAATATTTACTTTTAGTCATATAAACCACAACATGCGTTGGAATTATATTCAATCAATTTTTTTAGATCACAAATGAATAATTGATTATTTTACTAATATTTCATAATAATATGATCATGTTTTTTGGTTTTGAGTATGTGACAATAGTTTTGAACAAAAATGTTACTTTAAAATCAATAACAAAAATTTTTAGTCATAACAGACATGCCCCATGTTTTAATGATATTAGGTTGATTCTAAAGGGAATAAATGAATAATTTATCATTCTACTAAAATATCACAATAATCTAAGTATGTTTACTTGGTTTTAATCACGTGAAACACAAATTTTAAACTAAAATGTCACTTTTAAATAAAAAAATAACACTTCCAATCATACTAGATATGACACATATTAGAATGGTGTTTAGTTAATTTTCATTGTAATAAATGAATCGATGATCATTTTCCTAATTTAACATGATAATATGATCATGGTTTCTTTGTTTTGAGTATGTGATGCATGTTTTGAACATATTCAGGACTTGAAATAAAAAAAATACAATTGAAATTATTCTAGATCCAATGCACTTCAAAATGATGTGTGGTTAATTCATATTGGTAAAAAATGAATCATTGATCATTTCCTTAATGTTTCATGAAATTATGAGGATTTGTATTATTTTTTAGTATGTGGCCTACGTCTTGAACTAAAATGACCCTTTTAAATTTAAAACACACACTTTTAGTCATACTAAGAACACTAAATTTCATAATAATATCTAGTTAATTCCTATAGATCACAGATAAATCATTGACCATTTATATAAAATTTCATTATAATAAGAGAATTTTTTCTTAGATTATAGTTTGTGTGATGCATGTTTGGATGTAATATATCATTTTAAAATAAAAAACACTCACTTTCAGTCATATCATCCACACCACATATTGGAATTATGGTTTTTTATTTACCATGGTGAAAAATGAATCATTGATAATTTAACTAAATTTTAATGATAATACAATTTTATTTTCTCATTTTTGAGCATGGGATGCATGTTTAGAACTAAAATATAAATTTTAATTTACAATTATTCACATTCAGTCATATTAGCCACACTATGAATTAAAATGATGTTTGATTATTTTATATAGGATAAATATTAATCAGAAATTATTTTCATAATGTTTCACATTAATCCAAGAATGTTTTATTATTTTTGAGTATGTGATGGGTGTTTTGAACAAAAATGTCACTTTTAAATTATAAATACACACTTTTGTTCATATCCGATACACTGCATGTTGGATTGATATTTAGTTAATTATTATGGTTCATATATGAATAATTTATCATTTTGGTAAAGTTTCATGGTAATTTGAGTATGTTTTATTAATTTCGTGCATGTGTTGCAGGTTTTGTACAAAAATATAACTTTTAAATAAAAAACCCACAATTTCTATCATACTGGTCAAACCGTGTGTTAGAAATTTGTTCAGTTAACTCCTAAAGTTTATTAACGAATCATTGATCATTTTCCACAATGTATGATCAAAATTTGTTCATTTTATGTTTATTGAATATGTGATGTAATTTTGAACCAAGACGTCACATTTAAATTAAAATCATTCAATTTAGTTATAATAGATACACCATGTTCTATAATGATGTTTCGTTTATTTGTGAAGGTAAAAATGAATAATTTATCATTTTATTAAGGTTTTAAGACATAATGAGGGTATTTTCCTAGTTTCAATCATGTGAAACATATTTTCAATTAAAATTTCAATTTAATACATTCAATTTAAATGAATGGATCTAAAATAAATATTATTGTATTTAAATAACTATTAAGTAAAGAACATAGTTTCTAAAAAAAATGAAGTATAATATTAACTTGTACATATCTCGAATAAAAATCACACTGTTAAAATTGAAATATAAATAGTACATCAATACATAGTAATAAATTTTTCTTTAACATGAATCATATATATATTTACAGTGGAATATCAATGCCAAACATTTTAGTATCATTTTTTAAATAGAAATATGGTAGGTTTTGTTGACACTAACCTTCACACAAAGTGAACTCATGTCATTTTATATGGTGGTTGGAGTAGACAAAACCTACCAGCTACTTAATGAAAATATAATACTAGAACTATGGGTGTACCTTTTCTAAACCAACAAATTTCATTTAATTATTCAATTTATTAAATATTTTTGATCATATAACATTATTATAATCAAATATATCTAAATTAAATGTCACAAATAATGATAGTTAATGATAAAAAATTAAAAAAAATTATAGGTAGACCAAAATGTAATGAATCTGAATCTAGAACCCTAGATCTAATTGCTATTTTATTAAAAACGGTACATATATCACAATACATAGGCTCAAATAGTTTATTAACTTTAGAAAACAAGATACATAAAATAGTTTTATATTAAATTGAAACTAAAAATACATCATCTAAAAACATGAAAACATTATTATTATCCTTACAATCCATTTTTCATATATAATAAACCTATTGGATCCCAAGAAAAAAATGGGAAAAATATAAAGAGTGATGTCAAACGTTCAGTAAGGGGGTTTCATAGAGTGAAAGAAATTATAAAAATAAGTGATATGGCATAAAAAAGTAATTTGAGTCATGATATATCAATTAAAACTAAGAGAATAATTAAATCCATGGCCAAAATAACAATGAATAAATTCCAAGATAACAATAACTGATCATAATATGATGGGAAGCATGAAATAATAAGTTGAGTTATTCCATGTCATTATAAAATTGGGGAATAAATAAATCCAGGGATAACTTAACAATGAATAAATGCTAGGATAACATTAATTGATCATATTGTTCTAGGAATGCATAATTTTATATGTATTAAAATACCATTAAGGCCTTATGCCATGAAATCTTATATAAAGGGTAATGATGATCCCATTACCCAATCATAATTGTCTCATGAGACTTATCAATGCATAAAGGGGATATATAATTCAGGTCCCACCCATCATTGAATTCCAAATTCATTACATCAAATTACAAAATATTACTTGACATAATTTTTAAGGAATGGACACCATAAACACTTAGGAGAATTTCTCAATGAGGCATAACTTATATGATTTTACCATATAAAAGAAAGAATTATATAGTGCAAAATTATTTCCCCTAAATTAAAGAATTATTAAACATATATATGTAGTTGGAATACATGTATTTTAAACGTTTTAATACTAAATAAATGATGGATAAATCCTTCAAAATTGTTTTTAAATAGCATGTAAATTAACTAAATCATATCCCTCAGGCATTCCAAACCGGGTGTGAAACAAAGATCATTGTCGTCCACAAGGCGAAGATCAGGTCAAATCCCAATGTGAATTTTTCAGGGTTATTAACCCTAGGTACAACCATGCCAGGTCCATATCCACTTTTAGTATCTAGACAAGGATTTAATTGCATTTAAAACCAACCAATTTTTACATTACAAAAATTTTAGGATGGTTTTATGACTATTGAATAATATGAGTATTATAAAGACTCGAAAAAGAATATAAATAGAGAGAATAAATAAAATATCATTTAAAAAAAATAAGAAATGGAATTTGATACTATATAATAATAATCATGTTTGAATATGAAAATGGAATTTAAAAAGTAAATACAATAAAAGTAATGAACTTGAAAAAAAAGAGGAGGATTGGAGACCATTACATTGGAAGGATGATTATTAAAGTTAGATAGGGACTAAATATAAATTTGAAACCACATTTTATAGAATCTTTATAGGGTAATTTAGAGATAAATCATTCCAAATGGATTTGGTGTTGGAAGTGATGAGGGAAAGGGGGTATTTATACTCGAGGAATGGTGGTTTTAGGGTTAAAATATAGGTTATTTTAATATATAAGCCAACCACTTGTGAGTTTAATCAATTGAAACCAATTATAGGGTTTATTAATGAGTGTAAGAAATTGTTTGGAAGTACAAGTCATTAGCAAACCGAAATAAAGCTCTCAACCAACTCAATTAATACACATAAAACAAAAGTAGCTTTTATTTCAAAATTCCAATTTTGGTTCCAAAAATGTAAACTATAAATTTCTATTTTAAAATTAATATTTTTAAAATAATATTTAATATTATTTAATATTATTTTTATTGAATAAAGTGTTTTATAAATTTTTAGTCATGATTACATTATAATGATTTCATAAAATCATAGTGTTATGTGAAGCAATAATTTTTATTTTTTTGCCAAAAAATAAACTTTGTTAGAGTATTATAAAAAAACCACCATAAGATAATTTTGATATGATGATTCCAAATATGGAGGTTATTTTATCAAAATATTTATCTAAATATTATAATTTTAACTTTTAAACAAATATCCTAATTTATTCATTTTTAGTAATTTCATTGAAAAATAAACATTCCCATCAGTATAAAAATTACTTAGGAATTCGTTAAAATATCTTATCATTTAAAAAGTGTTTTTGAAATATTATTTAATGAATATAAAATTTATTTAAAAATCATACATTTATCATAAAACATATTATTATTGTAATATATTTATATTCACCAATATTTGTTTTCATTATACAATTAAAATAATCATATCAATCACTTAATTGTTTATACATGACCAATAATAATAATGACTAATTGTATTATTTACTAATGGTCATAATGATGCTAAAACGTATTCGTTGATAATTATAATGAAAAAAGATATGTTACCTATAAATACACATTTATTCTCACTTATTCACTCACTACTTTGCATACAATGGTTATTACACATACATTGATAATTTCCATTGTTTTCCCAATGATTGTCTTCCTTTTCACGATATTTATTATTGGATCACTCATCTTGGTGTATTTTAAGCTGATGGAGTTTATTTTAGTGAATTTACTTTTCTTAAATGTGTATATCCTTTACCTAATTGTAGTTGTACTATTCCATATTTATGAATAATTTTTAATGTTCTTATGAAGTGTAAAAGTATTTCTATGTGTCTAATAGTTGTAATAGTGGGTATGTTACTTGATATGATTGTAAAATAAATGTATTATTCTCAATGACTGAAATTAAGCTTTATTGAATTTTTATTATGAAATGTTTTAAATAACCTTTTAAAAGGAATACTTTAATGTAATAAAACATATACACATATTAAGATAAAATAAAAACATTTCAATGAACTATAATGAAAATTGAAAATGAATCATAATTTATTATTTATATTTAACCACACATAATATGTGAAATTATTGTACATAAAATTTTATAATAATGAAAACATTTATTACACTTTGTTTAAACATTAAATTATAATGACTTAATTTCTGAGATGATTTGGAAATATTACTATTAGTAAAATAAATATATTTATCAAATAAAACTATATATTTAAAAGAATCATATATATAGTAAAATATATATATATATATATATATATATATATATATATATATATTATGGAGGAAGGAATTTGGGAAACAAAGGTTGTTAGAAGGTGATACATCCTTGTCACCCTTTGGTCAAGGGTTTGAGCCCTGTGGCCATATATGATATGATAGGTTGTTACTTAGCCTATGGGTTTCTATTTTGATAAAAAAAATTTAACATATAAATTTATATTTTCTAAGAAAAACATATAAATTAATAAATTATGTGATAAATATTTGTATAAATAATTGCCTATTTGAAAGAAATAAATTTATTTAGAATTTATATTTAAATTTCTGAATGAAAATTCATAAAAAGATTCATTGAAAATTTATAGATTTTTTTACAAAACATTATGATGTATATGAAATATAAACAAATTTACATAAATTATAGAAATACACCTATTCCAGATCACATAAGAAACTATAAAACTATATAATATGCCCAATCATTCATAAAAATGTATTTACTTCTTTGAATATGTGTTTTTTCACCAGTCCTGGCAGTACTGTAAAAATATAGTATATAAATAGTTATGAAATATTTTAAATGAAATTAAAATTACTCTTGAAAATAAATATTCAATAATTCTAGTTTGTGTTTTATTATCATCGAATGTTTTTTTGGGGGTGAATTTATATTTCAATAAAACTGATTACCCCCCCCCCCACTCAAGATAATAATCCATTCAGAAGTTATAATTTCTAAAATGATTAGTGTAAAAAATAATAATGAATGTAGTGATAATTAAAAAAATAAAATGTTATGAACTATCCAAGTTAAAAAATCCAAATAATAAACAAAACAATATAAATTGAGACAATAAAATGGAATTCTAGATTAAAAACCATAAACTCCATTAAAATATGTTGTACTGAATATTACCAATTCAGATATAAGAACATATTTGGTCTTAATTTAATGATGCAGGAGGATCGATAAGCAGATCTAAAGGGTATAAGTTTTGATAGATAGTAACTTCATTGATCAAACTAATTTAATGATTTAGGTCTATTACCTAGACCTATTTTACTGAGATTGTTAGAAAAAAATCCACGATTGAGATCCCCTTCGATCAACATGATTATAAGAAAGTCTTACCTTCAGATGTCATCAATTAAGAAGTTTATAAGTACACAAATTCCTTTCCCTAGAATCTCATCAATAACACTGGATTGTAAATAAAAAGTGAAAATGAAAATCTTAGAGATTTTACGATGTTGAACCATAAAAACATAAGTTCTAAATACAAATGGAATCTATGAAATCATGGTGATAGTGTAACTATGAATTGACGGAATTACAAAAATGTTACCATATTTCATTCCTTAAAGAACAATCTCCATTTATAAGTGTTGGTGTAAGAAAATTTCAAATGTAAATCAATGAGTTCTTTAGGTAGAACAATTACATCTAAGAAAATTAGATTCTCAACTCTATCTTTCATTACAAGGACTTTGGCGACTACACAATGTTCCGGAACATAAATATATCAAAATCATCTCACTAATAAGAAGATAAATCTTTATAAAAATAGTTAAAAAAACTAAAAAGTATAAGTAAAATAAAGAATGTGTTTTAATTTATTAATAAATAGATATTGAATATGTCATTTTAGGAAAACAAATCAATAATATCCCCCTTTTATATAATAAAAAATCATGAAAAAATAAGATATATGATAGAATAAATCAATATATAAAACACTTTTCCTTTCAAAAAATGTACTCCCCTAAGATAATTTTTTAGAAAATCACTCCACCATTATAAATTTTCAATATTCATCAAATTCTCTACCTTTTTTAAACTCTATTCTCTTAATCTCAATATTTTATCAGACTTCTCTCAAATTTCCCCCCATTGGGATTATAAAATTGAAAACCAGTAAAATAAAAATGATTAAGAGAGTTAAGAAGGATAAAAACACATAAGAGTAACTTTAAACCATGTAAGAGTATCTTCAAACCGTGCATGAGTAACTCTAGAAATGACATAATATAAAAATCAAGACTATATAAAGGTAAATCAAACAAAAATGATGGGATCTTAATGAAATAATTCATAAGATAAACACATGAAGTTAATGTTACCTTTTAGAATTTATTACCTTCTGTATGATGTACTTTTGAAAGACATTCAAATCATATCTTATAGCTTTTATTAAATGTTATTCTAAAAATACAAAGTAACTACATAAAATCTGAGTATAGTCATATACATAAAAATAGCTTCCTCATCCTTTCTCAATGATTTCTTCAATGTTAGGAAAATGTAAAAGAATAAAAAAAAATAAATCACTTAATACTGATCATACCATTCTTTATTTTAATATACATTGATATTTTGGTATATAAATTTTTTATAAATATATCAATAAGAAGAACTTTAGTTAAGATAAATTCAATAATAATATCTTATTTATGTTTGTGATCATGAAAAAAATATTACCTTATATCTATGTGTTTACATCATGAGTGACGTATTGGATTCATATATAAATAAATAAAACTGATACTATCACAAATTAATAGAGTCTGAGCAAAAATCATTTTGAAATTAGTGAGTGTGTGATTTATCCAAAATTATTGGGTGTAACAAATTCCATCTTCTATATATTTATCTTTACCAATGATAAGTGAAATCAAATATTTCTTCTTACTATACCAAGAAACTATTTCCTTTCCAAGAAAATGTCATGATCCATAAATACACTTTTGATCCATCCTATAAGCTCAGAAATAAGAATCTTAATAACTCTGAAGCATAAAATTATATCTGAAAGAATAAAATATAAGTGGTTTCAATGTTACTTTATGGTAACATAAGATTCATTTAAATGACTTAAGATAAGAATATTTCATATTGTCTTATAACCTCATACAAAAAAATAAAGAGTACATAATTTCTTCTAGATATTATATCGAGTGATGTAAATATAAAATCACCACTCTATAATTAGTTTCATCTACCAGTTTCTTGGACTCATCAAGATAAAATAATACATGTGGTACTTACTAGAGGAGTTCTACTAAAAGCATTATCAAGACCAAAACATTTAAGTATATCTCTAATATAATTATGCTAATTTTAGATTCTTCCTTATATTTTATGATTTATTTGGAAACTAAGAAAGTATTTATGTTCACCCATTGTACCCATCTCAAATTCACTTTTCATAAGTATAGAAAAACTATCCACAAGTGTTTTTTGGGTAGAAGAAAAGATAATTTCATTGAAATATATTATTATAATTATGATTTCATTAATGAAATTCCTGATAAAATGATAACGGTCTTCAATTTATTTAAAAAATTCATTTTGATGTAAAAATATAGATAACCTATCATTCCAGGATCTTAGGTCTTGATTAAGTCTATATAGTGATTTAGTAAGTATGAAATGTTTTTAAAAAAACTTTATATCTTAAAATATATTAGTTTTTTCAACATTTACCTACTTTTAAACATAACCATTAAGGATATAACCCTTTATATTCATTTGAAATAGAGTAAAATTTATATGTGTTGTGAAGGTAAATAAAATAAATATAGATTCCACATTAGTGATTAGAGAAAATGTTTCTCAATAGTTTATATCCTCTTCTTGATTATAACCATTTTTAATGAGTCTAAAATTATTTTATAAAATAGTTCCATTATCATTAAAATTATTTCAAAAGACATATTTGAATCTTATAATTGTAATATCAATATGATGTTCAAAGTCTAAACCATGTTTTTTTTTCAAATTAATAAATTTATTATTGCATAAAAATTATCCAAATCATATCACCCAAGGCACCATCTACCGTTTAAAGTTCATGTTGACATAATAATGAAATACGATTACATTAATTTCATAAAAAACACCTTGTTCTAACAGTTTGATCTATATCAATGATGATATTATTAGTGATATGGTTCTTCAATATCATCTAATGTCTCAAAAAAGGGAATTTTCTTCCTTATTTACCAGAGGAGTATATTCTATTATAAATGATTCTAAAATAATAGTCAACGGTGTATATGGTTCAAATTTTGAATGAAAATTAGAAGGGATTTCAAAAACAAAATCTATATTATTTTAATAATATAAAATTTTTAACTTTGTATAATTATTTGTTTCATCAAACTTAACATGTATCATTTCATTAATTATGTGTGTTTATCTATTGAAAACATGATAATCCTCACTTTTTATGGAGTAACCATGAACAATTCCTTCATTATTATTAGGATAAAATTCATTAAGATTAAATTTAGTATTTAAGATGAACACATTTCATCAAGAGGCATTGAATGAAATAATTTTTGGATTTCTTACATTCCATAATTAATAAGGTGTTTTAATAAAAGTAGGGGGAAGTAAAACATGATTTATTGTTTAAATTTTTGTATATATGGCTTCAACCTAAAAAATATTAACAAAAAATATTCACATAACATAGCCTTGGAAATTTAATGGACTTTTCTATTACACCATTCAACTACACAATTTTACTGCAGAGTTATTAGTGATGATAAGTTATGTGGGTTCATTTTCACAATTTTTTTTAAAAATTATAATTTATTAACTATCCCCCATGATCACTCCAAATATAGATAATTGTAAGGGTTTTCAAATTTTATATAAAATCATAAAACCTCTTAAAAAAAGAGTGATTTTAATTTAAGACAATGAAAATAAGACCATGTATATTTGGTGTAATCATCAACTAAGACATTTACATAGTCTTTTCCTCTAATACAATAAGTTTTTATAGGTCTAAAAAAATCCTTGTGGGCCAATTATAAATGATCAAAATTTAAGAATTCACAAATAAATTTAAAAATAGGCATATGTTTTTACCATACCGGTAAGGTTCATATACTATAGAAGAATTAGTCTTAAATTTCAGAATATCCTTCAAAATTTATTTCATATAAATATTAGGCTAGGTTCAACCATTGTAGTGTCTTAATATTTTTTTCTAAAGAGAAAACTTATCCTCAACTTCCCTAATATATGGAATGTTCTGGAAAGTATGGCCATCTAGATTTAATGGTGTAAAAAATATCATGTTTATTAGTAGATAATATTTAAACACTTTCTATAATTATGATTTTAGACATTTCATTCTCTAAGTCCATAGAGTCACCCTCATCCCATAATTAACTTATAATAATAAGGTTTTTCTTATGTATTAGAATATATAGTACATTTAAAAATAAGTGGGATGAACATGTATAACTATTGCGTATGGTAGTGGAAGGAGTGTAAGTATTGATAGAATGAATTCAAGGAGGTAGAGTCATGGGGAGTAGGACCGATCATTAGAAGGTCATTTTAAAATTCTCATGTAGATGTATATATGGAACAATGTACTATTGGATTCCTTGGTGAATAAAAGGAATAAATTCTGATATGATATCTGGTGGAGTTGATGCATTGATATCACGCTCGGGATGATCCTGATATTACCTGATATTGATGTGTGTGTTGAGTGACATTTCATGACTTATTTTGTAGGGTGATCCATGATTCATGACATTGTTCAGGGGGTGAACCGGTTTTTTCACTATTTTTAGGGGGTGAAGCCTAGTGTTATCGCATGGTTTAGTGGGCGAATCATGCACTAATATATTTCATTACATGGATCCAGGGGTGAATCATGTGATGAAAATTCATAGAAATTCCATTTTGGGAAAAAATACTTTGGAAGATTTAGGATTTTGATCTATGAATCTAGATATAATCAGGGCCCTATGCGTGTGGTCATTAGTGGAAATTTTAGACTAGAAGACATTCCTTTTCTTGTAAGGACATATAGATAGTTACAATTGAGAGATTTTGGAAGAATTCTTGTTGTGGTGGTCCGACTAATGATTCTTCGTGATGTTGTACATGGTAAGAGGGAATACCGTGTTGGGAGCATCATATGAGATATAGTCAATGGGTCATTAGATATTTGAAAACATGTTTTGATAGGAGATCCTAATATTGGGGAACCTCATGGGTTAGAATCAGTTGAGATGAGTTGAGTTCTATGGTGGGGAGTACCATGAGCTTATTAATGAATTGGGTGATGACACTATGGTGTCCTGGGATGGATAGGTGTTGTGGAGTTTCATCTAGATATTTGAGTGATGGATAAGTTTATTGTATTGAGTTTTGATAAATGATTCACATAATGTATGGAGGTTCATAATGGAATCTATATCAGTATTATTCTAGAGTAAAACATGGTGAATTGAGTGTGGTTTGGTGACCTGAGTAGGTTGGGTTTTTTTGGCGAATTCTCAATGAGGCTTCTTAGGAATGAGATCTTTTATGGTAG
Source organism: Viscum album (assembly GCA_963277665.1). Classification (NCBI taxonomy): domain Eukaryota; kingdom Viridiplantae; phylum Streptophyta; class Magnoliopsida; order Santalales; family Viscaceae; genus Viscum; species Viscum album. The sequence continues at coordinate 1,095,574,379 of OY728145.1, read as the reverse complement.
GTAGATATTAAAAACCTATGTCTATATGGGTTATAATTTCTAAGAGATTTCATTTATATTTTTGATGGTCATTTTGTAAATTGGGAATGAAAATGATTTTTTATGGATTGAAAATTTTTAAATGATGGTTTTGGATGCAGTTTATATTTTGGTAGAAGTATTAAGGTTTTGGGAAATCAATAGAGTTGCAAAATGTGACTGTGGATGTCAGAAAAAACTATAGTAGGATATTTACATCAAAAATTATGATTCATGACTTGAATGGGGTTCACAGGTTAGATTTTGGGGGTTTCAACATGTGAAAAGTGAATCCTAGAGAAATTTCTCAAAAATTCATGGCATAAAACAAGCTTCCACATGATGAAAATTACCAAAAATGTTTTTTTAATATGGAATTAGACCCCTTTTTTTAGACACACATGATACATGCAGTGGATCTCAAAAAATACTCCCCTCACCCATTTCATCCCCATTTCAAGTGAGTCTAAACATGATTGGATGAAACTAGAAGTTAGGTCCCTCCTCTCCTACTCCATCCATTTTCCTCCACTAGTTGTCACTGATTCTAGGGATGTTCAATTTAGGTATGAAATCATGATTTTACTAAAGGATGGTGAAATATTACAAATTTTTTTAGAGTTTCATACAACCGAGGAATATGGGAACCCGAAACAACATCTGAATTCTTTTTCACATCATTTCATTGAGGTATGGAATCATTTAGAAATTTTCAAGTGGTTTAACCCTAAATATTATTAGGCCATTGTAATGAATTTTTAGGTGGGATTTTTTTCATTGAAGAGATTTGGGTGAACATCAGGAGTGGACCTCACATTGTTACTAGTATTTGTAATATATTGGGATGACTTGATGTTTTTTTTCATTTATTACTATTTGAAATAAATTTTTAATTAATTATAAAGTTATATAATTAATTAATTTGGAATTTATAGAATTATTTAGGGCTACACAAGGTTTGGTAGGGGATGATTGATCTTTTATGGTCTTGGATGGTCCATGGTAGCTAATGTCAGTCCTTGGAAATAAAGTGGAAAGCATTATAAAGGTAGTTAGTCCATCATAATTTCCATTTAGGTAATTTCTTATGCATATGTGGTATGTGATGTTCTCATGTTCCACTATTGATGGTGAGAAACCCATAATTAATTGTATTTACTAATTAAATTAAATAAACTACTTTATTAACAAAATTAAATCATTTAAAATGAATTAGGTACCTTAACCTATATATATAGAAAGGTTCCACATGAAACTTCAATCCCACAGGAATCGACTCAGTTCCTTGGAGGTCAGAGGCAATGACTTTTCCCTAGACCATTTCCTTATGTTGAAATAGACCCATATGAGGATCCTGAAATTGGGAATGGGTGAGAGAGACTTATTATAAATAACTAAAAGTGACTTTGATACCTCCTTTAAGAATATAGTTCTTTAAAACTATTATGGTTGGCCTTGATGTCACACATGACCCTAAAACTTGCCGCCTAATTTCATTAAGACCTTAAGGGATCTGATGTGTTAGAAGTTACATATTAAGAGCATTTATCCACTTGAAATGGGCTTGTTCTTGTTCTGGGACTTGGACCCAAACCCACCTTTAGAATGAAATCTTTGGTATTATGGTAACTTAGAAATCAGCCATATGTTTTCATTGCATGAGATATCATTTCCTCCCAAATATTGAATTTAAAAAATTAATAAGACGGATATAGTTACAATCACATATATATTATAATTTGTGTATCTGGATGTATTTTAGAATGTAAATATCAAGTTGGATTCCTGGATGATTATGATCCACCTCTTAATTACCGAAGATAGTCACTGACTATAAATAAAATATTTTAATTAAAATTAATTTATGATTGTAAATATTTGAATACCTAGTGAGATCAGGATCAAATATTCAAGGCTACCTTACCAGAATTCCTCATGTCTTTAGCATTCATCCCTGTACCTATAAAATAGGGAAGGTTGCTAAGTGAATCTTATAAAACCCTATTAGTTAGAGTATCACCCAGTATGCCTAGCTCTCTACGGTCAAGGTGATGATTGAGGTAATTGAGTTGCCACAATTCCCCTGATAATGAGATGTTTGTGATATCCCTAAGGTTATTGATGATGGAATCAATTGATGACAACAAAACTCCTTGGGATCAGGTTGATTCAACTTTATTGCCTTACATATATATATCTGAGAATAATATGTTGAGATAATGATTAATGGATTCTAAGTTACCATTATGTATCAGGAGAGTATTCATTTTATATTATATAAGGGTTATCCGCTTGGGAATTTTTTCTAGTTTCCATTATCTTGATTTCTAATGGAACGAGACATAGGAATCTGACATTGTATTGGAATAGGGAATGTCGAGACATCAATTATGTTCCTATAATACTCACATATTGATTTATATTCCCATAAAACCTATGATTCTACTTGATACCATATTTACCAAATTTTTAGAAGATATATATAGTCCTATGTTATATTTAGTGAAGTTGCATATGGGTGATCCCTAGGTATAGGTTTTGTATCCCCCTTTGGTGATATATCTATCTCATAGATATTTTTTCACAGGATGATGCAAGTATGGTTATACATTAGTATCAATTAATTTCGAGCTAAAACATTGGTTATTAAATTTATATCTAGTTGAAAAATGTTATTATTATTTAGTTTATTATCTCACATACACATACCCATATTTTAATAGCTATGTATAAGACCTTGTTGGTGGTTACCTTCTAATTTTTGTACTCATACCCTACTCAGATTGCCATTGTAATTGGGAACCTGAGTAGACATTCACCTAGTTTCAGGAAAAGGTAAGGATGAGGCCCAAAACTTGTTGAGTTGGATGACTTATATTTGTACATGGAACTTTGTATGTAGTATGTATTGGTACGTTTTGGAGCCAATGTTTTACTCTATTTATTATGGCATGTATATGTAACCGACCCAGTAGGTGGTTAGTGTATGTACAGAATGGATATTTAGGAGCTTACAACATTTTATTTGTTATCACCTATTTATATTTATTTTTATCTACTTTCAATTAATATTATGTTGTATAATGTTTTTCTATTTTCCATTGTCGGATTACTATGATTTAAGGAAATAGCCTCCCTAGAAACACACCCTAGGCCCTCGTTGTTAGTCAAAAGCATCTAAAATATTAGGAGGCATGCTTGAGGATATGTGGAAACCAGACCTATTTATTGTTCATAGTAACCTGAGATGGATGTGAAAATTTTAAACCCATATGTCATTTTTCGAGAAACAATCCGGAAGAATAATTAACGCCTTAACAACAAATTATGTTTTAGAGAAGTTGTCATATGACTTTATACCCTTTTGAGATTAAAAAGGTGTTATCGTGAAATTAACTATTAAAAAACCCAATAAAATGGTTTGGTAGAGCGTATGAACAATACTATATTAGAGCGAGTCTGAAGCATGATTTCATACTCAAGATTTACCAAATCATTCTCAGTCGAAGCTACAACCAATATAGTGTACCTTATTAATCCTTTTCATTAAACTGTAAATTAATTGATAGTTTTTTGTTTTACTTATTATGAATATATAAACATTGATAAACTTGAATTTAGGGATTTTAAATCCATATTTTACAATACCCTAATTGGGTTAAATTATATAAGTAATGGGTTAACAAAACTGGTTATCAAAAATGTATTATAAGATATTATATTTTCTTCCATGAGTATGTTTCTCCTAAAAAAAGTATGTCACCAGTGATAGTGATCATGAGTCTCAACATAATAATGATCAAATTAATATTTTAACCCAATTTGAGATTCCTAGTGATCCTTCTCCACAAGAACCTCAGCCTAAAGTGCATCTTCAGTCCATCCCACATACCAAGTCACACAAAAAGACCTTAAAGGATCCTAGTGATTAGTATCTTACCTAGGATAGAGCTAAGAGGGTCATCTGGCCCCAATCTTATTTTAACCAATATTACATGGATTCATTTTCTTTCTATGTTGTTAGATTCCATGATTATGATGATCACCAAACCTATAGGTAGGATATAAGTGAAAAATACTCTAAGAATTGTGTCTCCACCCGAGATGATGAAATGAAATCTTTTAAATGAAATAATACTTGTTTATTTTTAATAAACTACCAAATTTCATAGTAATTGGATAATAGTGGATCTTTAAATGAAATTATACAACACATGAGAGAAAAAAATTAATATCAAGACTAGACATGTAGCTAATGTTTTCCTCTACTAGGATGGGATTGATTATTCTAAAACCTTTTCCCCTATGGTTAAACATTCATCCATCCATTTATTTCTTGCATTCACTGCTTATTAAAATTGGAATATTTAGTATCTTGATGTAAAAACATTCATCCTTCATTGTTATATTAACAAGTCAATGTAAATTCCTGAAACCCTGGTTGTTTCTGAGTGGTCTTTGAGGAAATCCAAAAGATCAATATTATAATCATTCTAATGATACTTCATCAACATAAATATGTGTGGTGGATCTTCTCCAGGTAATCTTGGTGGAGATTTTGGTGGATTTCACCTCTTTTGCGCATTTCTAGATCAATAAGGGGAACCTTAATTCAATTGAATCCTCGACGAAGCTCCCTCAGATTGTGGTAAGGCAGTTTTTTCTTTGTAAGACTTATGTGTCTTTGTCTTGGTTCAGTTATAGGTTCTAGTTTTTTTGTTGCATTAGATATATATTTTATGGTTTTTATCTTGTACTTCTCATTTTTTTGTGATCATTAACAAAATGTGTGTGTATTGTGGTGTTCTTTCCATTCACATAGAATCCCTAAGGGTTAAAATAATGTTAAATTATATATGCATGTTAAATTTAGTGTTTATTTATGTTATACATTTTCTTCTTATACTTTTGGTTCTTTTATGGTTCATCCTAATGTGTTTCACCAAGATTTATTATTGGTGTTTTGATTCTTAACTTTGTGTGTTTCAATATCGCTTGGTTGTCCATATTAACAAATTATAATCCATCATTCTATGATCCTTAGTTTTTAGGGAAATATCTTTCGATTTAATCAAATATTCTCTAACAGTTAGGTGTTGTTAAGGATTTATGGATTGAATGCTAAAATATTTTTTCACTTAAATACATCAACTCATTTGGTATGATGAAAAAACAAATAAAATGGAAAGTAAATGGAAGGATGAAAAGAATAAACTCATTTTTTAGATTGTTCATTACTATAGATGTTGATGGGTGTGAGTGAATTAGTGTCATTTCTTTCAGACATCCCTTATTTATTTGTAGGTCATCATGTATGGTATTGGTTATTCGATTAAAAAGGAAACTAAATAGGGAAATAGAAATTTACATTAATTCATTTGTTATATAGAATTAAATAAGATTAATTAAAATTACGACATGTTTTCCACATAAAACCTCTCTTAATCTCTAATAATTATTGGTGGTATAGAGGATTAGTCACATCAAGTTAATTCATAGTAGTAAAGGAGAATAATTCCACCACTTCATTACCTAGATACATGATCCTCATGTTTGACTTTATAGGTTTTTATATGGGATACACCCATGATTCCCTTGACAAGATGTTGATAGGGTACCTAACCTTCACTGAAGTTGAGGTTGATGGAATTTTTCCACATATATTAATTATTTTAAAAAAATCCCCAAATGTTAGAAATGTGAATCTAATTCCTAATCTACCACATCATTTTTTCAATTAGAACATAATGAAAGGTTCCTTAAAGTAATGCACCTTACATGAAGAGAATTTTTGGAAGACACTTTTCAAGAGTATGCCTTCCATGAAAAATATAAACATAATGTTCTTTCATTAAAAGCACATTCTTTGGAAATCTACTGAAGAAGGCCCTTTCAAAGAAAGTGCCTCCATCTCACCCCCTATAGAACACCTTCTCAACACATCAAGAGTTTCTTTCCTCACCATCATCGATATGAAACATCACATCAAACTTATTCTTCTCCTATGTAGAATCAATATAAAACTTCCTCAAATCGATATTCACCTTCCGCAAATTGATATTTGCCTTTCGAAAACTGTAGATCCATTTTTTAAAAACTATTTTACATAATTTTCATTGAGGAATTTGAGGGTCGTGCAATAAACCATGAGTATCCAGTGAATTCAATCTTCCATGAAATGTGTGAAGAATATTGGTTGGTGAATCACAATCAGAAAACTAGAACCCCATTCACAAAACTCTTCTAAACCCCCCTTCACAAAACTCTTCCATCATACCACCATAATAAGTATTTTCAATTTAATTTAGCATTTTATTTATTTGTTTGAATTAATATTTATTCTAATTTTGATATTATTTTTAATAAATTTTATTTGTTGTGTTATATTTTTTAGTTTAAAATTGTATAATATTTTATTGAATTTTGTTTTTTTATGGTTTATATTTGTGAAATTTGATTTTTTATAAATATCAGGGTTATTTATATTTTTTATGGTTTTGTTTGTAATTTTATTATGGTCTTTTTATTATATGTATATTTGGGTATGAATTATTTCATTATATTATGTGTGTGTCTATATATATTATTTAATTGAATAAAATATATTTGTAAATTAATTTTTAATTTTCAAATTAATATATTGTTGGAGTGTATAATGTATATATATTAATATGTTATTTCATTGTAATTGACCTAGTATTATGGATTAATATATTATTTTATTTATCTAATAATATATTATTGTAGTGTAATTTAATGAGAAAAAAATAAAAAAAAATCAGAAAAAAGTTTTTAATATACAACTGTGTTATAATTAACATATATATATATTATTGAATTATATAAAATAAACATATGTATATATATATATTTAAACTTTAAATAAAATATTAGTGCTTTTTCAGTAATATATTATTAATATTATTTAGTTTAAAATTGTTTAATATTTTCTTAAATGGTGATTTTAAATTTTTATCTTATGGTTTAAATTTGTGAAATTTGGTTTTTTATAATTACCACGGTTTAATTATTTATGTTGTTTTATGTTATTGGTTTTTAATTTTTTAATTTTATATTTATTGCATGAATATTGCCTATAAATAATTGCATTTATATTTATATATTATTTAATTGTATAAAATATATTACTAAATTAATTTGTGATTTTGCAAATATTATATTATTGTAGTGTATAATTTATATTATAATATATTATTTTATTAATCTAATAATATATTATTCTATTGTAATTTAATAATAAAAATAATTTTAAAAAATAATTGAATAACACATTATTAATATATCATTGTATTATAATTAATATATATATGTTATTGCATTATATAAAGTTATTTTTTTAATTAACTAGTAATTTTTTAATTAATATATTATTGAATTTTAAAATATATTTTAATTTTTATGTTAATATTAAGTTAATATTTTAAGTTAGATGATTTAATTATCATGGAATTAATTTCAACTAATAAAAAAATTAGATAAAATAATTCAATTTTATAGTTGACGATAAATTAAATATTTAGAAAAGAAAATTCGATATTGAAATTTAAGTCAAATATTGATAAGTAATTTTGTTAAATTTAAGTAACCTTTATTTGTTCATTATTTTATTATATAGTTTATATACATTATTTCATTATATAAAATATACACATGTAGATATATTAATATATTATTACACAGTAAATAACATATTTTCTTCTTCATAATTGATATATTAGCATATCATTCTCTGACCCATCATGACTTCCCATCAACATTGTTAGTTTCATATATTATCTACTAAATTAAGGAATTAGATTCAAAATAATAATATTAAATGTTTGATTGTATTAGATTTATTTCAAGATATGGTGGTGAATATATTTGACATGTAATTAATTTAAATTAAGAGATTCACAAATATAGCCAAACACTTGTATGCAATTATTTATCATAAAGTTGAAATAGTCGACAATGAGCATGGGATATCATATATTGGTGGTCCTGCAAGATTAGTAAATCTTATTGGACGTGATATGATAAACATAATTTATAATATAATTCAAGATCGATTGAAGCTTGTTGGGAATCAATGTATATCATTTGTCATTTATATATTTACTAAAAATCAGGATAATATATATTAAATACATCATCATTTGGTCAATGATTAAAATTTGAGGATTTATTAGGATACATATCATATGGAATCCCGCCTTTTTATTACATAACTTTTCATTACATATTACAAATAGAGGATCTTTAAAGTTTAGTGTCTTGGAAATAAGGTACAAAATCCATGAAAACATGAATACATTATTCTAATCCACTTGAAATTCTTCTTAATTTGTTAATCCTATGTACAATTATTCCAACTCATAACCTGGGGACATACATCAAAGGAAAGGGTGAGCATAAGGCCCAGTAAGGGAAAACAAGGGAAACAATTTACAAGTAAACTTGAAGAATATCAATAAGAACATGAGGAATTAAATAAAGGCATGAGAAATGAAAAAATAGGAATATAATAATAAGAATAAAATTATTAATAACATAGAAATGTGGATACAATATTTAATGAGTCATTCATAATCATATCACCGAGGATTATCATCGAGGTGTCATAAAAATTACCAAGGTTATCCACCAAGGTATTGTAAAACTTGTCATCTCAAGAGATTTAATTCCTTACCCAATGAATTGAAGTGATATCAAGGAATATACTTTATATGTATTAATTAATTTGATCCACCTATATAATAATAAAAAATCTCATAAATAACCCATTGAGAATAAAATAAATGGGTTTCATTTCAAAATTATGGTGTTTTAGAAAGTGCTTAAAAATAAGATCCTTTTGTCATTTTAAACCCACTGAAAAGGAAGGCGGGTTTCATGTATGTTAATACCATAATTAAATTAGATCATTTTAAAAACTATGTGAATACCCCTTTATAAGATAGAGTTTTTTGTATTTAAAAAATAAAATAAAATAATTTCTTGATAAAAAGAGAAAATTTGAGACAAATATTCTGCAACATAATGGGTATAAAACATGGTTTTATAAAACATTAAAAAGAGATGGGACTAGAGTTTAACATTAATAAAAGACTAAAAATAAATTATAGGGATATAATAAAATGTAAATAAGAACATGTTATGGAAATTTTAAAGACATACCACATAAAAGAGAACTCGAAAGTAAAAGAGAAGTTTAGAATTCCCTTATCTTGAAGAGTTACTTCTAAAACACAAAGATCGGGATATTGAGGGCCTGATGACACCTTGGGAGGACTACTTGGGATTTAATACTATCAGATCTTCGAGGAGGTTTATTTATGAATAAATAGAAACCAATTAATGGGTGAGTATTTATAGTAAAATTGAGGGAGTTTTTTATTAATTTCAAACGGCACCTCATTAGTGGTATTTTCAAAACCATGGAAATTCCCATGGTATTTTCCCATGGTATTGGATAAATTGGACACCTAATATCACATTTTAATGTAAAAGACTCTAACATCTTTATTAAATTATTATTAATTCATTAATGATGTCATTAAACCCACTGAAAACTCAAAATTTTATTTTTACTATTCACTAAAAAACAAAACATTTTATAAAAATATCATAAATTCACCGAAAACTAATATAGATGTTCTGAATTAAAAAATTAAATTTATTTTATCATAATAATTATCTAACTACCTTAAATTTAACTTTTAAATATAAAAACACTTAATTATTAAAAATAAAAGCGGACAAAAAATGCATAGTAAATTGCATAGTAAATTGCATATTAAAATTTTCGACACTTGAAAAAAATAAAATTATCATACCATTTGTAATTAAAAGGAGTGTTTTAATAAAAAAAATTTTTATTGATAAATCCTTATTTTAATATGATATTTTATGTCTCTCTGAAAAGTAAAAAGTTTACCCAAAAAATTAATTTATCAAATTCCATCTCAATTTTTAAGAAAAACTATTCTAAAAATAGAAATGAAGAAATAAATTTTTTATTTAAACTATGGGATTAAATTTTAAGTTACTAGGTCCTTGAGGAATAACCCTTAAAACACCCACATACAATCTAAAGTTAAGGTGTGTGGTGGTGATGGACTCTTGGGGTGGCTCAGATAACATCGCCCGAGTGGAAATCTCTACTAACTTGAATTTCTCCCATAAGCAATTTCATTCAAGCTAAACATGTTAAATCTTGGATTGGGCTTGGTCCATCGAAAATCCCAGCGATGCTACCTCCTTACCAAACTATGACAAATTGTATTCGTACAACTCAATTATACTGGATGATGCCATCAAATCTTCTTTCAGGATTAATTATCCATTATCATTTCTAGTTATAAACAAAAAGTATAACGTCAAAAAGTATTATTGTTTTCAATGGTCATATTAACCAATGGTCAAAATTTTGTAGTCACATTTCATTTATACTCATATATTTTTATTGTTTAAGACATACCACAACATACATTTTCATGAAACAAAATATTATTCAAAAGTTCAGGTCGTTACATTCTTCCCCCCTTAAGAAATTATTCCTCGGAAATTTCATCTCATACCCTCAGTAGAGAAAAGGAGTGGATACTTCTACCTCATAGTATTCTCTGGTTCCCACATGGCTTCTTCATATTTTCTATTCCTCCACAACACTTTACCAAAGTGGGTAGTCTTGTTGCATAGAACCATTTCTCTACAGTTGAATATCTCCATCAGCCGCTTCTCATAAGAGAGGTCATGTTCCAGTTGTACCACCTCTATATTCAATACATGTGAAGGGTCAGGTATGTACTTACTTAAGAGGGATATGTGGAATACATCATGACATTGAGCTAGATTTGGTGGAAGTACAGGCCGATAGGCCACTACTCTTATGCGATCAAGGATTTCATAGGGTCCAATGTACCTGGGGTTGAGCTTCCCATTCTTTCTAAACCTAATGACTCTCTTCCCTGAAAAAATTCAAAGGGAGACTTTTTCATCAAAATTTAACTCCATGTCCCTTACAAGGTTGTCACCATAACTCATTTTCTGAATCTGAGCATCCTTAATGTGTTTTTGGATGGCATGAACCTTTTCTATCATCTCTTGCACAAGATCAGGCCCAATAAGCTTTCTCTCACCAGCTTCATCACAACATGTCAGAGTTCTACATCACTTCCTATATAGAGATTCATAGGGCTCAAATTTAATGCTCGAGTGGAAACTATTTTTGTATGAGAACTTAACTAATGGGAGATGTTGATCCCATCCACCATTAAATTATATTGAGAATTTTCTCATTATGTCCTCAAGTGTTTGAATAGTTATTTTAGATTGGCCATGAGTTTGGGGGTGATACCTCATTCTAAAATTCAACTCGGTACTCAATGATTAATGAAGAATTCCCCAAAATTTTGATGTGAACCCCAGATCATGATCAGATATAATAGAGAGTGGTACCCCATACAGCCTTACCAATTCCCTCACATAAATCATGGAATGTTTATCATGAGAGAAATCTTCCTAAATAGAGATAAAATGGGCAGTCTTGGTGAGACGGTCCACTATAACCCATATTGAATTGTTTCCGTTGGATATTCATGGGAGACCAGGGACAAAGACCATAGTGATATTATCCCACGTCCTTGCTAGAATGGGTAGTGGTTGTAATACCCCTTTAGGAAGTTATTACTCTGCCATCAATTTCTGAAACACCAGGCACCTAGTAGTGTAGTTAGAAATTTCCCTTTTCATGTTATCCCACCAATAATGATCATGAAGGTCCCTATACATTTTCATGCTTTCAGGATGTATAGAGAACATAAATATATGAGATTCATCCATCATATCCTTATTTATTTCTAGAATATATGGAAAAAATAGTCTTGTATGATATTTCAGTACACCTTCTTGATCAATATTGAACTCAGGAAACTTCACATCCTTCATAGCCTCAAACTTCTTCTATAAAAAAGAATCTTCTTTCTGATATTTATTAATATTCTCTAATAATGATAGTCGATAAATCATTTGGGATCGGGTTGATGATGTACCTTCCCTTACAATTCCCATGTTCAGTTTTACTAGGTTTTTGATCATGACATATCTTTGAATCCTCATCATGGACCGAACATTAGGGACTTTCATACTTAATGCATCAGTGACTTTGTTTGCTCTTCCAGAATGATAATGAATTGAACAATCATAGTCTTTAATAAGTTCCAACCATATTCTCTATCTCATGGTCAATTCCTTTTGTGTGAAAATATACTTCAAACATTTATGGTATGTGTATATATCACATTTCTCCCCATAAATTTAGTGCCTCCATATCTTTAGAGAAAAAAACCACATCCATCTCCAGATCATGCATAGGATAATTCTGATATGAGTCTTTAGTTGTCGACATGCATAAGTAATCACCTTATCATTTTTCATGAGGACACAACCACTATCTTTTATAGATTCATTGCTAAAAATAATGAATCCTTCTCTGATTGAGGGAAGAGTTTACATGGGTAAAATAACCAATCTGTTCTTTAGCTCTTGGAAACTTTTCCTCACACTATTTTTTTAGATGAAGTTAACCCTTTTCAAGTTAACTTGGGCGGTGGATTATTAATCCATGATTTTTTTTTTCAAAAACCTCCTATAACATCCTACTAAACCAAAGAAACTATAAATCTCAGTTATTGTTGTAGTATGAGGCTACTTCTTCACAACCTTTGTCTTTGTAGGGTCAACTAAGATCCATTCATTGGTTACAATGTTCCCTAAGAAATCAACTTGTTGTAACAAAAATTCACACTTACCGAACTTTCCAAATAAACTATCATTCCTCATAATTTTCAACATAACCCTTATATGATCTTCATTTTCCTTTTGAATTTTGTAATATATCAAAATATCATCAATAAAAACTACTAAAATGTAATCAAGGTATTCGTTAAAGACTCTATTCATCAAATCCATAAAAATAGCAGGATAATTAGTAAAACCGAAGGGCATAACAACAAACTCATAATGCCCATATCTTTATCAGAAGTTAGTTTTTAGAATATCTTCTTTCTTAACCCTCAATTGATGATAACCAGATCAAAGATCAATATTGGAGAATAATTGAGCCCCATGAAGCTAGTCAAATAAGTCATCGATTCTTGGAAGAAGGTTTTTGTGCATCACTGTGATCCCATTCAGTTCTCTATAATCAATGAATAGATGCATTGGTCCATCCTTCTTATTCACAAATAGAACAGTTGTTCCCTAAGGAGACACACTCAGTCGGATAAACCCCTTCTCCAAAAGATCTTGGAGTTGTTTATTTAATTCCCCCTACACTACATTTTCCATTCTATAAGGGGTTTTTGAAATCGGCTTGGATATAGGCATAAGTTCAATTGATAATTCCACGTCTCTTTATAGGTTAGGTCCATGTAACTTCTCAAGAAATACATAAATGTATTCTTCAATTATGGGGACATTCTCTATCCTTTTACACTCATTTCTTTCTTCTTCTTCACTGATCAACTCCATAAAGAAGGAAATATGAGGCGCTTCTAGAAAAATATAAGGTCAAGATATCTCTCCTTTAAAAACAATTGTATGTTTTCCATTAAAAAATATTAATATTTCCTTGCTTAAACATTTGATCTTAGCATTATGCTTTGAAAGCCAGTCCATCCCTAATATAATATAGAATTCCAAAATGGGAATGACATCTAGATTTGTTATTAGATTGTGCTCTCTAAAGTAAATAATAGATTTTATAAACACTGTTGATGCTTGGATAATACCTCCAGGAGTCCTGAATGAGAACTCTAATTTTAGCAGTTTAGGGATTGATTCTCTATTATTTGAAAATATGGAAGAAATAAGGGAATGCGTAGAACCAGAATTAAACAATATACTTGATATCTATGAGAGAAAAATGAGAGTACCTCCACCACATTATAAGAAGATTAAACTTCAACTGTTGAGATAAAAAAAATAATGGCCTTTCTCCCTTGGCCTATGATGAGGCAGATAGTGATTCCCCTCCACTTCCCTCGGATTTGGACAGTGATTAGAAAAGTTCCCAAGTTCTCTACACTTGAATCATTGGGCTTCAGGTAGGTCATGCACCACCTTCCCTTTGTCATTAGTGATTGGAAGTTGATGATTCACCTCACTATGAAAATTCCAAGAAATATGGACTTCTATTCTACACTTATAACACTTCCTGCTCCCAAAAAGATAGTTTCAGAATGCTTATTACCTCATTTGTTGCATGTGGAAAGTTGCACCTACTTTCCTCCTCTTCCTTGGTCAATGCTCCTTCCTAAGTTTAGATCTAGAGATATATTCTTCTCATTTGATTATTGAGACCACCTCATCTTCTAGAACTCTAGTTCAGCTTTCATAGCACTTCATACAATATACTCAAAGCTATCATAGTCTCAGTTGGCTATATAATTCCGTAGATGAGGTCTTAGTCCACCAAAGAATATATCAACCTTCCAATTTAGATCTATGAAAAATATAAGGGTGTAACATAGAAGCCTTGTGAATTTCATCTTGTAGATTCCCATAGATTCATTCTCCTTCTATTTCAGCTCAAGAAATCCCTTCTCTATTTTTATTCTCATTGAAGGAGGGAAATTATTATTGAAGAAGATACCTCTAAACTATTCCCACTCCATAGCATCAATCTCCCCTCTTGGCCTCTTGATTTTAATCAGCATCTACCACTGACCAGCTTCTCCCTCTAAATAGTAAATATCTAGGGTGATTTTATCTTACTCAGAACTATGAAGTATAGAAAAGATATTTTCTATAGACCTTATACACTGTTCTATAATCAATAGGTCGATAGATCCACTGAACATTGGTGTCTTTCTCACAATAGAGTGCCTATTGATCTTTGTCTCCAATCCTTTGGCATCCAGCTCTACTCTAAATGAAAAATCTAAAATCAACACAGATAAGATTATAACCACCTATTTATCTCTTCTTCCACTTCTTCAACTCTTTGGAAATATATTCTTGACATTTTTGACTGCAGATGGTAGATTCTTGACTCTATCAAAGCTCAACATAAAAAATGTGCAGAATTGGATGGCTCTCAATAGGTCAGGAATCCCTTCCATTCCGTGGTTGATGAGATCCACCATGTGATCAGGTATGATCGAAATTATATTATTCATAATAATTACTCATTTAATAAAAATGGAGGTCATATGAGGATCCTCATTACCATTCATGAAGCATCCTAGATTCAAAAGGGTCATTGCTTCAACACCATGCATGACTTTGTGATCCTGAGGCGTCTAAGGATTAAAGGAAATTTATGTCATCTGCATCACACACTGGAGGTGTTTTGGAGATCCCCACCTACCTGGATGGATCAAGATCAATATTTATGGCACCTCCAAGGGAAATTTGGGCCCTATAGGGTGTGGTGATGTTTTCAGGAATCACCTTGGATAGATCCTTGGATGCTTCATGGGTAAATATGGCATTGATACCTCCATTTAAGCTGACATGCTAGGTTTGATTCATGCTATTTCCTCTACCAATCTCTTTGGTTGGAATAACCTTTGGATAGAAAGTGACTTGACAACTATCATTCAAGAGATTTGGAATGGCATAATTCACCTTGCTTGGATGATTACTACCCAATGGATGGAATACTCCCATTCACTTATCGATCTTAACTATATCATCACACATTTTTATCTTGAAGAAAACACGGTTCCAGATGGTCTGGCCAATATGGGAGTTAATCAAGACATTACCTGGTTCGAAGACCTTCCCACTGCTCTTATTTCCTTTCATGAAAAATATTGTAATATGATCCCATATTTTAGACTCCTATAATCTTTATTTTCATAATATTTTTGCTTTGGTCTTTTTTCACAAAGGCATCACCTTTTAAAAAAAATCATCATTCTGATGAAAGTTTCCATTCCGGCATCTATCGGAGGGCTATTACTACATGGTCCATTATGCTCACCATTTGGACAGTTCCTCCTATTTCCCTTCATTTTCTAAAAGAAGAAAACCTTATTGAGAAACTTTTTTCATTTAATAATTTTATAACTCTAAAGTATTTTTATGTCTTAAAACATTATTCTTAAACATGTTATTCATTATAAACAATTACATTTTCTATAAATACTTCATAATGGTTCGTAAAAATCTTGTGATTAACCAAAAAATCCCTTGGGAGTATAAAACCAGGAGTGTAGAAAGGACAATTTTCGTGCAACAGTTCCTACTTGAGTCTAGATCAAAGTTGTGTTTTTGGGTTTTACCCCTAGATACATTTGTTCCAGAGCAACATCAACTTGTTCATATCCAGATAGATATTTCTTTGTTCAAAACTACTTACTTAATATTTCACTAAAATATGAGGATGTTTTTCTATATATAAATCTTTTCTTAGGGTTCTTCCTAAATTTTTCAAATCCCAATTTCCAAAAAAAAACTATACTTTTATATCAACGATGGTATCCCACTTTTTTATTTCATAACTTTTCACTACACATTATAAACAGAGTATCTTTAAAGTTTAGTGTCTTGGAAATAAGGTATATAATTCATGAAAACATGAAAATGTTATTCTAATCCACATTAAATTATTATTAATTTTTTCTTCCTATGAAAAATTATTCAAACTCATAATCTGGGTACATACATCAAAGGAAAGTGTGATCATAATGCCCAGTAATGGAAAACAAGGGAAACAATTTACATGTGAACTTGAGGAATATAAATAAGAACATGAGGAATTACATAAAGTCAAGGGTAATGGAAAAATAAGAATATCATAATAAAAAGGACATGATTCCTAACATGTAAATGTGTTTACAATATTTAATTGAGACATTAATAAGAATATCGCCATGTTTTCTCACTAAGGTGTCATAAAAATTACCAAGGTTATTCATTAAGGTATTGAAAAAATTCACATATATAGAGATTAAATTATTGACCCAATGAATTAGTGCACTATTTGGTAAAACCCTTAATATGTTTTAATTAATGTGATACACATATATTATAATAAAACATATCATAAATAACCCCTGAAGAATAAAATAAATGGGGTTCATTTCAAAATCATTGCATTTTAGAAAGTGCTTAAAACAAGATCCTTTTGTCATTTTAAACCCACAGAAAATGAATGTGGGTTTCATTTATATTAATACCATAGTTAAAGTAGAACATTTTGAAATATATGTGCATAACCTTGGAGAATATAGAGTTTTTGGTATTCACAAAATAACATAATATAATTTCTTGATAAAAAGAGAGAAAATTTGAGACGAAAATTCTACATCATAATGGGTATGAAACATGGTTTTATAAAACATTAAAAAGAGATGATACAATATTAGTCCATTAATAAAATACTAATAATACATTATATGGGAAAAAATAAAATGTATATAAGAACATGGTATGTAAATTTAAATACTTACCACATAAAAGATAACTTGAAAGGAAAAGAGAAGTTGAGAATTCCCTTACCTCGAAGAGTTACTTCTAAAACTATAAGATTGGGAACATGAGGGCTTGAGGAAACCTTGGTAGGTAATACTATTATATATATCAGGGGGTATGATTTTAAAATAAGGATAAAGGAAGGAATGAGTTGTTTTTTATAGCAACATAGAGGGATTGTTTTATTAATTTCAAATGACACCTCATTAGTGGTATTTTTAAAACCACGAGTTTCCCATGGTATTCTCCCATGGTATTGGCCACATGGGAAAAATAATATAATATTTTAATGTAAAATATTCTACCAACATTATTACATCACTATTACATCATTAATTAGGTCATTAAACACATTGAAAACTCAAAACTATATCTTTACTATTCACCACAAAACAAAATATTTTATAAAAATATCATAAATTCACCATAACATAATATATAAATTTTGAATTAAAAATGATATCTATTTAATCATAATAATTGTATAAATATTATAAATTTAACTTTTAGCAATAAAAATACTTAATTATTAAAAATGATACTGGACAGAAAATGCATAATAATTTGCATAGTTAAATTTCTGACACATGAAAAAAATAAAATTATTTTTTCAATTGTAATAAAAAAGGAGTGTTTTAATAAAACTATTTAATTATTAATAAATCCTTATTTTAATATGATAATTTATATCTCTATAAAAAGTACATTTTTTACTCGAAAAATAAATTTATCAAATTCCATATCAATTTTTAAGTAAAACTATTCTTAAAATACAAATGATGAAATAAAAATTTTATTTAAACAATGGTATTAAATTTTATGTAACTAGGGCCTTGAAACATAAAAACTTAAAACACCCACATAATACCTAAGGGTATGGTGTGTGATGGTGATGGTCTCTTGGGGTGGCTCAGATAACATCAACCGAGTGGTAATCTCCACTAACTTGAACATATCCTATAAGAGTTTTCTTTCAATCTTAACATGTTGAAGATCAGATTGGGATTGGTCCAGAGAAAAGACTAGTGATGCTACCTCCTTCCTAATCTCTGAAAAAATGGGCTTTTTATGGCCCGATTATACTGGTTGAGGCCATCAACTCATCTTTCATCAGTAATTATCTATTATCATTTTTATTTATAAACAATAATTATAACATTACAATTTATTATTGTTTCCAATGTTCACATAAACCAAAGGTCAAAACCTAATAGTTTAATTTCATTTATAATTATATATTTTTATTGATTATGACATATCAAAACATACATTTTCAAGAAACAAAATATTATTCACAAGTTTGGGTCGTTACATGTCGAGAGCAGGTAAGGCTGGTTGCGATAGAATTGTATATTGATATTAATACAATTGAAGATACCACACAAATCAATATATATATTTATATATATATATATATATATCAAATGACGGTTTATTTGATGAGGGGTATATATTCACATCTAGGCTGGTTGTTCAAGGTGGATCATGTGAAGAAAATATATTTAGAGTAGAGAAAATATTTCAAAAGAAAGTATATGTTGATGTTCCTACAACATCTATTTTTATTTCTGATCCACCTATGGTTGTGATCAGTTATGCCTATGATGATCATTTTGAGGATGAGGAAGTATCTCATAGAGAACATGATATTATGTTAGAAAATAATCCATAAATACAACATACAAATCTAGTTAAATTATCACATGATAATATAACAGTGGTTCCTGAGTTTGATTGAGATATAGTGACACCGATAACCGTAAAATCCCACCCCTCCTCATTGGATTGATTTGAGGTGGATGTGTCACTTGGCATTAGGAGAAATCCCCAAGGTGCCAATGGATGTAAATAAAATATGATACATTCATGAATGGTGGGGGATGATTTTCTCTTTTGAAAGGAAACACACAACCAAATGTTCCAATACAAAAATAACTACATGATGGATGTCAACAATGTTTCACAACTAAAAAATACCAAAATACCAATACAAACAAACCAAAATAATCCAAAATCAGAGTAATAAGCGAAATAATAAATAAAAAATACAAATAATATATGACACAACTCCATAGATCAACACCAAGATCCATGCTCCAAGCACCACAATACAACCGAAGCATCATGATAAACCACTAGGTAAATGAGATGCCTTACCATTGCCTATATTTCATAATAGAACATCTGAAAAAGCACTAAAGTTCCAAATTAGGGGGTGAGTAATACTTATCAGTAGGTTTTCCCTAAATAGATTCCCTATACACACCACTAAGATATAATGAGTTAGCATAATTATATAAAACAATTTATATAAATCCATTAAAATAGTTCAAAATTTAATAATAAACCAAATACATCATTACCCAAATAAATTCATGCAAATCAAAAATATTTAAAGGAAAACTACCCAACATGTCATCACTCCTTCCATATTGGCATAACCATAGTAAATTTTCACGTCCACACGCCGTCCATGACCATACTCACACTTTTCCACACGAGCTCGGTGTTATAATTGATTATGGAACTTCACGTCCAACCCAATACCCTTTTTTATAGTGGTACTTCATGCCCACATTGCATTCCATTGATGGTAGTCCTTCATGCCAACAATATATCCCATCCAACCCATGATTATACCACATAATCCATCAATAAAAACAATCAACATATATGAAAATAATATCAACCAACAACTTCCAAAACCAAAGTAAACAATTATGCACAAAAACATTTCAACATAACATGCCAAACCACTTCAATAAATCACTAATTTATTAAAACCACCTTTAATCAATCATTTATGCCAAACCATACTAAAATAAAACAACAATTTTATTGAAACCCAATTTTCAGAAACCATTTTCCATAAATTACCCTAACCACTAATTTTAAAATCGCCATTTTAAAATCCAAAAACAAATCACATTTCACAACAATAACCCATTTTCCACAAAATCCTCAAATCATCACAAAATGGGTTTTAACCAAGCTTCGCACATCATAATAATAATCAATTCCAAGAAAACCCATTTAATTTGAAATTTAACATTCTAGTTCTAGAAAAAAGATGAGAGAGATGCCAGCTACCTTAGGGTTTTGAAGAAATTGACCAACTCCAAACCGCACCAAAAATCTGAGTGAAATATCTGCAAAACCATCTTAGATCTCTTTACCTAACATCAAAAATCCTAACTCTCATCATTTTAGGCAACAAAAACACTAAACATACATGCGATGAGTGTATATCTAGAAAACTGAGAGAGAGGCAGAGAGAGAACTAGATCTGAGGAAGACCTAGCAAACACCAAGAGAGGATACTTACTGGAGAATATACACCTTCAAAGTACCTTTAAAACCCTTTGATTAAATTCGAAAATGAGTGGGAGAGCCTCCCTAACCCTTGAGAAGAAGAAATACCAAGTTCGGTTCGAGTGGGAGAAGAAATGGGATATTTAGTGTTAATACTGAGTGACCTCATTTTTTAAACCCCCCCCTTTTAAATGTCATGCACAGTTAGATCACACAATTAGATAAATCGTGTGCTAACCATTTGACTAATACTATCCCAAAGGGTTCCCTGAACAGGTTCCTTGTATGGTTTGAAAAAACATGCTCCAATCGTGTAAAATCCCACTATATCAAGTAGAACGATTTACCTGGGCTGGCCAAACAGTTTAGAAACTGTGGGCCTTGACCATGCACCCACCCCTTTTCCTTTTCCTCACTATGCAAAATTTCATGGGTTTGTTGCACAATTTCCACTAATGGTTTTTAAATTGTGCACCCCTAGAGAAGCCTCCAAACCTTCCTAAAACCTTTACAAACTCTCCCAAACATTTCCCAACAACTTTATACACATAAAAGGAATAAAAAGTTTACATGCCTCAAACTGGGGTACTACATTATCCCCACCATTGGAATTTACATCCTCAAAATGTAGAGAACCATCGCTCTACCGAAAAAGCTAGAACCATTTCTCAACCATCTCTTTCTCCCACCCCCAAGTCTCCTCCTGAATTTGACCATGTTATTGCAAAACCCTAACTAGATTGATGCTTTTACCACCCAAGGTTTTCTCTTACCTATCCACAATCCACACTGATGCGTGAACCAAGGAAGCATCCAGATCTAGTTCAACATGTTCCCAAAAAATCACATGATCATAATTTGGATGTTACATTTTCAATTGAGACAGATAAAATACATTACGCACCACACTGAACCATTATGGCAAAGACAACCGATATTCCACCTCTCCAACCTGCTTAAGTATCTCAAAGGGACCAATATAACTTGGATATAACTTTACCTACTTCCCAAACTAATGATGTCCTAACCTCAGATAGATTCTAAAGATCCCATGATTACCCACCTCGAACGACATTGACCATCAACGATGGTCCTCATACGATTTCTGATGACTCCGTGCAGTCACCATTCTTTTCCTAATCAACTTAATATTTTACATCATTTATTATACAAGACTCAGCCCAACCATTAAATTCTCACCTGTTTCCACCCAACAATGTGGAGAAAAACACGGATGCATATACAATTCTTCAAACGAAGCCATATGTATGGAGGCATGATAACTGTTTTTATAGGAAAACTCCACCAACGACAAGTGATCCTTCCATGAGCCACCAAAATACATGACATAAGCCCGCAATATATATTCCAAAGTTTGTATCATCCTCTTACATTTAACATCCATCTCAGGATGATACGCCATACTCATCATCAACCGAGTCCCAAGGGCCTATTGCAAGGACTTCTAAAAACGAGATGTGAACCTTGGATCACAATATGATATAATCAAAACTGATACACCATGCCTATTTACAACCTCATGGATATCAATTTTGGATAGATCCTCAACCATATGAGATTAAATAATAGGGATTAAATGGGATGAAAATCTACTATCAACCTTATGTAATCGTGCTTCTTGAACATTCTTGGGATACCTATAACAAAATCCATCGCTATCTGCACCCATTTCCACACTGGGATTGGTAATGAATGAAACATACTTACCGGCCATAGATGCACTTCATTGACTTACTGACAAGTCAAGCATCTCGATACAAACTTGGAAAAATTATTTTTTATACCCACCCACTAAGACTACACCTTTAATTATTTATACATTTTATGAATTCTAGGATGGATATCCTCTTTGGAATGATGATAAACACTGAGAAGTTGTTCTTGATAAGACATTAGTACAAATATCCAATTCTAAAAGCACAAAACTTAAATCCAATCCAGATTTCATCCCTCAATGGTCTTCCCACCATTAAGTTTATACCTCATATCCACATACTATAAATTATATATCTTCTCCTCTTTATCCAAACCAACCAAGTCAGGAACCAATGAGACCGAAAAGAAAATGGATACATCACCCCGATCTTTATATTCCAACAACACGTCAACTATAACCAATATCAGCTGCCACTAATCTAATGTTGTTTCACCACTTGAGCATATTTATTTATACTTAATGCAAATTGACCTTACCTAATATGTTCATCAAGTCAAAGTTAAATATCTAGAGATACTCCATCCATATCCTTTGACTAAAATTCAAATCTCTTTTGTGTGAAAATATGATTCAAGATCTTATGATTTGTATACACTATCAATTTATTACTGAAGATATAGTGATGCATTGTTTTCAAATCATGAACCACCGCCACCAAGTCCAAATCATGTTTGGGTATTTATTCTCACTAAACCTCAACTACTGTGAGCCATATGCAACCACATGATCTCCTTGCATGAGAACACACCCCAAATCTAATCCCTATGAATCATAATACACCACATACCCTTTCTATGGTTCTAGAAAAACCTATATTTTTTCTAATGTAATATGATCCTTAATATCATAAAAATATTTCTGACACTACTCATTCCATTTAAATGGAACATTATTCATTTTCAAAGCTATCTTGGGTAAAGCTAATCAAGATAAGTTATGAACAAATCGTCCATAATACCTATCTAGACCAAGGAAGTTCTATATCTCAAAGAAATTATTTGGATTTTTCTGAGAGATAAAATCTTATATCTTCTCCAGATCCATTGAAACACCTCTAAGAAATAACATGGACAAGGAAACGAACATCTTGTATCCAAAAATCAGACTTTGATAATTTGGAATACAAGAGATGATCTCTCAAGATTGCAAACATTACTCCCATGTGTTTCTCATGATACACCCTTGTCCTTGAATACACAAGTATATCATCTATGAATAGCACTATAAAAGTATATAGATATCTCTAAAATATCTAATTTATTAATTTCATGAAAACTGCTGGTGCATTCATAAGACCAATGGGAATAACCACATACTCATAATGTCCATATCTACCTTTGAAATATTTTTTGGAATATCATCCTTCTGCACTTGCAATTAATGATATCCTGACCACAAGTCAATCTTGGGGAACCACGGAGATCCCCTAAACTAATTGAACATTCCATTAATACGAGGAAGTGGATATCGATTCTTAATTGTAACTTGGTTAATCTTACGATAATAAACACATAGTCGAAGAGTTACAAATACCTCTTTAACAAACAAAACTGGTGCTGCCCATGGAGACGTGCTAGTCCAGATGAACCCTTTGTTTTCTAGATCCTCTGAATGAACTTTTAGTTCCATAAATTATTCTAGTGATATCCGATAAGACAACAGTGAGATAGGACTGGTCCCCAAAATGTGATCAATTGTATACTCCGCTTCTCTCACAGGTGGAAACCCTGAGAATTATTCGTGAAAGACATCCATAAACTAATCAACCACTACCTTATAACTAATTCTCTCAACCTATTCCATTGATGCCAAATTCAATGCTGATAATTAATGTGATATCATCACAACAGATAGTTCTAACAAGCATGTTTCGCTCACCTTCACATTTTTCTCTCCTCTAAATAGATTCTTGATGCCATCACCCATTGTAAAAGTAACTATTTGTGCATAAAGGTTGATGTGGTAATTAAAAATCACTAGCTAATCCATACCTATGATTATATCATAAAAATCTATCTCAATAATTGAGAAGTCCCAAATTATCTCAACCTCATCCACAACTATACAACATGATCTACATAGAAATTATTAACACACTCTTTAACCCAGAGGAGTTTGAAGTTTTAAAACAGAAGGCATTATTGACACACTTAAACCCATAAAATCAATGACATAAGAAGAAATGAAAGAATTAGAACCACCCATATCAAACAACACTTGCATTAAAGAATAATTCCAAAGAATCACAACTCGCACTGTGGATGGTCCCGACTGCTCATCCACCACAACCTTCTCAGCATTGAACACTTGCTTACTAGCCAGATTTTTCACTTTATTACCATGCCGAAACTTTACCTGCTAAGGAGTCATGGTATTCCTAGAATCACATTGACTGACTCAGATCTACTGATGAGGGGTATGCTGCTACCCCCATACCATCGAGGCATATGATTCCTGTGACCCTTGAGGTTTGTCACAAACACCTGACCCTAGAGAACTGTGAAAATAAAGCTGAAGATGGCCCATATTATTGTAGTTATGACATGATCGAGGCTATTTCATACAATCCCGCTTCATGTGGTCAATAGAACGACACTGAAAACATGCTTGATTACTCTGAGGATTCATAGGATAATTCATTGATCCTTCCGTTGGATTTTAAGCCATACTTCAACCCTAGAAATAAGTGTCCCTCTTCCGCTTGATCCCTACGTTAGATTTCCCATTGTTCCCCATGGGTACCAACATGATTCCCCTTCATGTAGCACCCAATATATCCATTTCTCCCACTATTTATCTATTCACCATTTATGTATAATAACTTATACATAGCATCAAAATTTTGGAACGAATGTCTTCCCTGAGACCCAATTCGAAGATCCGGGCCTTTAAGGACACACTAGATACCACCTCAAGTGCAAACCACACTAAGTTTATAAACATAGCTACATATTACATCACCGACATGTTCTCCTACTTCAATCGGAATAAATATTCTATGCATTGAATTTTGAATGTATGAGGGTGGAATTGTTTTTTGAACAATTCTTTAATACCCTCGTATGTCATAACTTGGTTGGTTCTAGAATAGACCACCAAATCCCACTATAAATGTGCAATATATTCCAACATGTAAGTTACAAACTTAACTTTCAACTATGTCGGTGTGCCTAGGAAATAAAAGATTCAATTCATCCTGTTTATCCATGATTGTGCCCTTTTTGGTTATGAATCTACCAGAAAATTGGTGGATTTTGCTTTCAAAACTAAACCGAGTGATCCACATGACTCAGGTCATCTCTTATATTCCCATTTTCCATAGCTTTGAAATCATTCTCTATGCTCTGAATTATATGCTAGTTCACATCGGGATCAGGTGCAACCACATTCTCCATTGTATCCTTCAGTTGGTATCTATGATGTTTACTTAGTTCCATTTCTATTAAAATAAGAGTCACCATAATTCTCACTCCCTAGAAACTAAAAAATTGCAATTTTAAATAATATCACATTCCAGCTATCACAACCATGGTTGCAAAAATTTCCATTTTTACATGTTCAACCATTTTGAGAAATCCACTATTTGAAAATTGACCCATTTTCAAAATACCAATACCACTCACTTTTCAAAACCACCCTTTTGAAATCCATTTCTAATTTTTTCAAAAAACAATACATTTATATCAAAACATAAATAATTATTCCAAATGAAATATATAATCCTAGTGGGAATTTATTTCTACCATGCATATCATACTTATCTCATTGGATACACCAGAAACAATGAGATCACACTTCTATAACTGTCTCCAAAACACTTATGTACCCAACTCCATGGTAACTTGAAGTTCAACAAAAAATGGTTAGCTATGTCCTTTTAGGATATACATTACATGTTACAACAATTCAAATTATTTCTATTATCCCAACTCAAGTAATACACCAAGAACAAATGTAATCTCCAAGAGAGACAAACCATGACAAGGCCAAACAAGACTGAATTTACTTGTACATCGAGGACCGAACAAGCTGATACCACTTATAACATCCCACCCATCTTCATTGTATTAATTTGAGGAAGAGGTTCCACTTGGCCTTAGGTGACATCCCCAAGGTGACAAATTCTAGAAATAAATTCTTGGGATTCGTGAACGACGGAGGATGATTTTCCCTTTAGAAAGAAAACACCCAACTAAACATGCCAATACAGACATAACTACATTATGCATGTCAATGATGTTTCCCAATTCAACAATACCAAAAGTTAAATTCAACCAAACCACAATAATACACATTAAGAGTGACAAGAAGAAGACTAAACATCAAAACCCCAAGAAGCTATGACACAAATCCACAACTCCACACTAAGATCCATGCTCCAAGCACCACAATACCACCCAAACATCATGATAAACCACTAGGAAAATAAGATTCTTTACCTTTCTCATATCTTAGAATACAACATCTGTAAAATCACTAAAGTGCCAAATAAGGGGGTAAGTAATAATTCTCATTAGGTTTTCCCAAAATGACTTCTCTATACATGCCACTAGAATAGAATAAGTAATCAAAATTGAATAATACAATTTATATAAATCCATTAAAACATTTCAACAATTAACAACAAACCAAACACATCCCTGCCCAAATCAATTCACCCAAATCAACACAATTCCAAGGCAAACAACCCAACATGTAATTACTCATTACATATTTTCATAACTAAAGTAATTCCACATGTTCTCATACCAACCATGACTATACTCACACTTTTACACACAATCTCGATGTTACTATTGATGGTGGAACTTCATGTCCAACTCCGTCTCCTTTTTATAGTGGAACTTCACACCCACATTCCATTACTTTGACGGAGGTCCTTCATGACTGTAGAGACCGAAAGATTGACGTATATAGACATTACATTACTGTTGTGTAATACTTAATACATAACAAAAATAGACACCAAAGGACCGTAATAGTTTAGTGTCTTTGGAAACTTGGAACATAATCTTATAATCATGGTGAAAGATCTTCAACGTCTCCCATAAAGATCTTCCCCTTTTGTTTTCTTACTGAAAATCATTATTTTTATCCTGGGGAAAAGAAAACATAAAAAGGGTGAGCCCAAATTCTCAGTAAGGGTAAACATAGATAACATAAAACAATCCATAAACATTTGAATGCAAAAACCTGAACATAAAATCTAAACATCAAAATATTGAGCAAAGATATAAATTTTGGAAGTACATAAGGAATATATCATAATGGAACATCAATCATGATAAAATAGCATGGAAAGAAAACATGTAATTGTGGAAAACCATTAAGCACATGATATGATTTCCATAGTATCTAAGGCATTGTTTCCAAGACCATTATAGTGGACAAAGTCCCTTTCTGAATCGAGTTCAATCCTCGTTCCAGTCCCGTATCACTGAACCGGATTAACTTACTGTTCTAGCCATGTCTATCTCATGAGATATAAATCTTTACCTAATGAATTGGAGGGAGATAGAGGTCCCACCCATCTCATATTGAAATCATTCTTTCCTATGCCACAACACAATCATAAATCATTCATCATAACCCAAAAAATAAAATGGGTTTCATAAACATCATCCCATCATAACATAATCCATATAAAAAAATGGATATCATTTAATCATAAGAAAAATAACACCATTTAAATAATAGAGACATTATACTTGAAACATAATCATAATGTCATCTTAGATGGAAAATTGTTTTGACAAAACACATGAAATGAATTCTTGAAGAAAATATCCTTTCTTCTTCAAAATCATTTTCTTTTCACAAAATTCTATGAAATTTTAAAAGAAAAGGATTTTGTTGAAAATAATCATGAAATATTGTAGAGTAGGATTAATGAAGATAAGGTGTTATAAAATTGTAAAAATCCATTCACGCCATATAAGTTAAAAAAACATTTTTCTCGTACTTTTGCCGGAAAAGTCAAAAAGTTACTCATATGGTAAAGAAAAGAAAGATTCCTTCTGTAACACAATGTAAAAGTCAAATAGGGGTAAACATGACTTTAAAAATACATGTAATAATATTACAAACTTTATGAAAATATTTTTATGGACATGGATGAAAAAATATAGCCCCCATAAATACTTACGCATAAAAAATCTCAAATAAAAATGAGATTTGGAAAATTATCTGTTACCTTATGTCTGATAGGATTCGTATGTATCCGAACATCCTGTATAATGATTTAAATAACATCATTGAATTATTACAGAATCATATTCATTGTTATGATATCATATATGGTTCACTTATGACTTTATATTACCAGTTCTTTTGTAAATTCATGTTAAATAAGGGTTTTGGGTAAAATCGTTATATTAATCGTCCGTGTTATGACTTGTAATTATTCATATGATTACTTATATCAGGATTACTTACTTACATAATGTTAAACATGATTTATATATAATATATTTTCATAATATACATATATATAATAGATCGATAAATGGAAATAAATACACCGTTCATGGAGACGGTAGGTCGTACGTACGCATGAACGTTGTTTTTGTTTCCTTATTAAATTGAATGGAAGTAAGTAAATAACATATAAATAATTCAAGTATCATTAATATTTCATATATTTTATGATTATTTAATATATATACTTTATAAACATTCTTGAATGGTTAACATGGAGAATGAATCTCATCGCGTCGTGGAGACGGTAATCCGTACGTACGCATGAACGATGATATCGTTCCCATAATTATTGAATTGAATTAGAGTGGATGATATAATATATCATTTTTAGAATCATGTTATAATTAGCATATATATAGTTATTCATTACACCATTATACCTATCCAAGTAATGTGGTCGTGGAAAAACAGATTACACCATGGCGTGAAGACGATATTCCGTACGTACGCATGCATGATGATTTCATTTTACATAGGATGGATAGAAGGTGAAATGGGGTTGTTTCATATTTATAATAACATATCAGTATGTTATTGATACTGATGTAATTACTTTATAATGAAACAACTAAAGAATAATAAGTTGAAGAAGAAGGAAATTTGAAAGAATCAGTAGAAGAGATTACCTCTTCTTCGACACACCTCTTTTAAGCTTCCTCTTAAGGAACTAGAGTTGGTCTTTTGAGAAGACCAGAGACTCAAGAATGTTTCTAGGGAAGTGTAGAAGAGAAATGGTCAGGGTTTGGTCAAGCTTGAAGCCTAAAAGTGTTGTTAATAGGAGAGGGAGGAGGTTACCTTTTATAAGGGAGGAGAGGGGCACCATTGGAAACATAAGAAATATTAATTTATAATAAGATCAAAACCCACATAAAAACTTCCAAAATGACTCAAATACGAATATTACATGAGATAGGGTTGTAATATCATCAACAAATAAAATTTATACATGTTTGGAATTTATTTTAAACATTATCAACTTGGTTTAAACTTATTTAATCTATTTAATTTTATTTGAGGTAATAAGATTCTAAATTTTTAATTATTATAAATAATTACTTATGTTTTGTGAATTTTACATAATTAGATAATTTAGGAAATTTTAGACCATAAAAATTTAATTTTTAAATTTAAAATATTTGTGTGATTTTTAAACAATTTTATATTATGTAATTTTTATAAAATAACAATAGTGTCAATTTTGACACTATTCATTTATTTGAATTTAAATAAAATACTCAAAGAAGATATGTTAAAAATTAAAGCTTCAATAGATTCATAACATGTCATATTTATCTATAAAATTAGTGGAGAATATTTAATAGTTCATATAATATTTATTTTAATATTTTTAAAACCATTTATTTGACATTTTAATCAATAAAATAATTTCAACATCACCATTGTTTCACCATTAATGATAATTATTTAATCCCTAAAAATTATAAATAAATCCAAATTATGTAAATAATTTTTTTATATTTCTAGATACTATTCGTGTTTGAAGTTTCATGAAATTTATCACCAAATTAAAATTATTATACTTATAAGATTTAAGAGAGTAACATGTTGTCACTTTCTTTGGTTTTAATAATAATTAAATTATTTTCATGGTAAAAAGTCCATAAAATGAATCTAATCCGACCCTTAGGTGATATGGGTAGTACTTTAGTCATACAATAGAATTTTGGAATGTGTTAGGGTAATTTTATAATCTTAGGATCACCCTTAACTACCCGATTTATCTTTAACTGATGTAAAAAAATTACAATAGTTACTATTCATAATATAAAAAAAATAAAAGTATCCTATTAACATAATTTGGACCCAATGAATCCAAATATAGAATCCAGTTTTCAAAATTCAAAATATTGATGTTGCAGTAATTTAATTAAAATTTATCCCATTGTTAAGAAAACGGGTTTTAAAAGTTAAAATATTGCCAAAGATTGGACAGTTTTTACCTATGAATTCAATATAAAATTATTGGTAATGACATAAATTATATCAAATGGTAAAAATATATTCTATTTATAGTTTAAAACCATTTAATACATTAATTTAACCAAATAAAGTATTGCAATGGAAAAATTTGTTCTTAATTAAAATATAGAGTGATTTTACTATTCATTAAAATATGAAAGTTATCAGAATAGTATGAAACATTTATCCAAAGTAAATTTTTATATCCTAATTACAAATAAGAATTTTATTTTTTAAAATTGAACCTATAAACATGTCAAAAACTATATTTAAATTGGGTGCGTCATCAAAAGGCGGCAAAACTACATTTTTTGAAAAATACTTATTTTACCTGAAAAATTTATTTTGTTCTCATACCATGTTCTATAAAATGTTTAAGATGAATAATAATGTTATAAAATTTAAAATTTAGTTAATACTATTCATAACAGCTAGTCCATAATAATATTATAACAATATATCGTTTTTTAGTGAAACCCGGTATTGCGGACTACACACGCTGTCGAAGAATGTTACAATTACGTGTAATGCAAGCCAAGTTAGGGATGCATGTAGTGAAAGCTCCTTTTGGTGTAGTGTACAAAACAAGACATCAATAAAATTAAAAAGAAGAATTCTCATAAAATCTCGGGTTGTTATATTCTACCCCCCTTAAAATGAATTTCGCCCTCGAAATTCATTGGGGTTATAAATGGTTTACTACTTGAAAGATTCTTTCATAGAAACCCACATCGTAAAAAGGAATACTAAAACATAATTTTAAAAAGTAAAGTATGAAACATATCGGTTACCCAAATTAACTCATCACTGGGTTTCCACATAGGAGAACATAGGTGAAAATATGGATATGGAAGAGAAACCTAACCATCAAGTTCTGATGGAGAGTGGTAGAGAACATGGATATGAAAAAGGAAACAATCACAAAGCCCTAAATTTGTGATGATCTAAGGTACCATCTGATTCATTGAATATAAGGGCACTTGGACAACATTTTTGGTTTTCAAGATCATTTCCCTAACGTTGAAGAATTTGAATTAGAAGAAATACTTACTTTATTTCGGTATAATCTCACCATTGTTCGCACCTTGAAAAATTTCCACTTCATCTCTTAAAGAAATGTAGTTGAATTTTTCATTCGTGAAGTGTTAGAAGATCATGTGATATAATGATGGTTCACTCCATATGTCTCAAACAGAATGTTAGAAAAAGTTATCAAATATACATAAGTCCATCTATAGTGAGGTTAATCGTACATGATTCCAAAAATGGACTTATACTTCATCTATCACACCTCATAATAAAATAAAAGTAGTTTCTACTAACTAGGGACTTCCTGTAGGCCAGTGGTAGGAAATAAAGTCCTGTCGCACTTCAATTGTGGGTTCAATTCCCACAACCTTGTCCAACGCGATGGGTTGTCTCCCTTCCTACAGGTTGTCTTTTTTTTCTAAAACTTCACTATTATAACATTACAGAAATAATATCGAAAAAATTTATAGCCTTAAACAATACTATCTGATGTCCAACATAATCCATTCTAGTCTTTAAACTTATCCAAAATACATCTGTCCAATCTCATAGTATAAAGAAAACGATTACTAGAAATGTCATTATCCAAGCATGTGAATACCATCATTTATCCCCCATATATCATAAGATATATCTTGTTGATCGTATTCCAAACATGTGAATACCTTAATCTTATATTCTCTTGCAACATTAATTACCATAGAACCATAGATAAAACATGATTGCTGTCAATAGGGAACTCTTTCCACATACCAAAATCCCAAAATTTCAATATAATCAAACCATGATATCACTTTGTCCTTATATCAGTCATGAGCTCATTAATATTATTTTCTCGTTATCCTGTCATTATGCGCATATCATCTAATTTCCAAAATATTTGAATTACTTTTCATGGTTACCGGAACCATATAATTATTGAAAACCATAATAAACCAATACATAGATATTCCAATATTCCATAGTACTATAAATTAGATTCCACAACATTATTTTTGGAATCCTGTTACATAAATACATAATCATTCCACTACATCGTTTTCATACTCAACATTTCCAATAGTGATCTCATGTGACTTCCCTTTATCCTTTGCCTTAAGAGGTTTCTCACGTCGATCATCATTAACCCTTGGATTTGGGCATTGATTAGCATAATGCCCCCATTTCCTTGCACTTGAAGAATTGAAGTGTTAGTGGAGCATTCTCTGTAGTCTTTTCTCTATTCACATCATTAGAAACCTTTTTCCCATTACATTGTCACTCAGCTTCTTGATGACCTTCTTTTCCACACTTGAATCATTTTCTAGTACCTTTTAGACAATCTCCACCATGATTTTTTCCACACATAGAGCATAAAGAAACATTCACCTTCTTTTCACCATTGTTATGAGGTTTTTCCTTGAACTCCATCTTTCGTTTCTTGTCAAAACCTTGAGATGAATATGTTACACCAACTTCCAGTTCTACCATGATACCACAATGAACAATTTATTCATATATACTGATGTCTCTTATAGATAATGCCCTTCAAAGACTTGGTTTTTAAGTGACTGGAGAATCGATCAACTTTACTTTCAGGTTGGATTATAATGCCAAATGCATACCTTGCAAGTCTTGTAAAATTTGCTTCGTATATACCAACATATTCATCATCCTTCTACTTACGCTCAAGATACTCTTTTTCAATCTTTGTTCAAATAATACCAGTGTTGTACATACTGAAAAAACAAGTTCTTGAATGCGGCTCATTCTATGGATTAAATTTCATCTTCGGGCCTTGTATTCTTAATTAGAGTCCACCGCTGGTATGCTTCACCTTCTAAATGATAAACAGCTAAAATGAAGTTTTCATGTTCTAAACAACGAAGTATGGAAAATACCTTTTCACTGGTACTGATCCATTGTTCAGCAACAAGTGGATCAGAAGACCCATTGAAAGACGGTGGATGTTGCCTCATTAAGGACTCAATAAAATATTGTTCCTTTCTATGATCATTTGGAAATCCAGAATGATTCATAGATTGTGTAAGTATAGTAATAATATTTTCACTCCATCTCCCATCAAATTTGGTTGATCGGGAGGAAAATCATTGCATTGTCCATTACATTGATCAATACGGTTCCTTTGGGTTCCAGGCATCGTCTAAAACCCAAAAAGAACAGTGTGAGAGGCAAAAATCATGCAAGGAAAACAACATAATAAAGGGGGAGTACCTTCAATATCTAACATCTTAGGTTTAATTATAATATCATTACCATAATTATAGGACTATAACCTATACTTATACTTAACCTTATGGACATCCCTAGACATACATTAGAAATATCTCTAGGGATCTCACTAAAGTTATCCCATCCTAGTTTCTAAAGGTTGGCTAATCCTTTCCTCTGATACCAACTATAGCTGTCTGGAATTACTTCCAGTAGACTATAATTGATACCTATCAGGGCACTCCATGGACGGCTACACCCCCTGGGTGGGACACACCACCATCCCCAGTGGCAGCCATTTCCTCGTGAAGCCCTTGGGCGGAGATCCATGCTTCGTCCAACGCTCACATGTGAGAGTTCCAAAGGATCAGATACATTTTTACCTCCTTTTCTTCTGATACCAACTGTAGAGACCCAAATATTGACGTACATAGAAATTACATTACTTTTTCAGAATACTTAATACATTACAGAAACAGACACCAAAGGACCGTAATAGTTTAGTGTCTTTGGAAACATGGAACATAATATTCTAATCATGGTGAAAGATCTTCAACATCTCCCATAAAGATCTTCCTCTTTTGTTTTCTTACCTAAAATCTTTCTTTATATCCTGGGGAAAAGAAAACATAAAAAGGGTGAGCTCAAATTTTCAGTAAGGGTAAACATAGAGAACATAAAACAATCCATAAACATTTGAATGCAAAAACATGAAAATAAAATCTAAACATCAAAATATTGAGCAAAGACATAAATCTTGGAAGTACGTAAGGAATATATCATAATGGAACACCAATCATGATAAAATATCATTGGAGGAAATTATGTAATTGTGGAAAACCATTAAGCACATGATATGATTTCCATAGTAGCCAAGGCATTGCTTCGAAGACCATCTTAGTTGACAAGGTCCCTTTCTGAATCGAGTTCACTCCTCGTTCCAGTCCTGTATCACTGAACCAGATTAACTTACCATTCCATCCATTTCTATCTCATGAGATATAAATCTTTTCCCAATTAATTGGTGGGAGATATAGGTTCCACCCATCACATATTGAAATCATTCTTTCGTGTGCCACAAAACAATAATAAATCATTCATCATAACCCAAAGAATAAAATGGGTTTCATAAACATCATCCCATCTTAACATAATCCATATAAAACAAATAGATATCATTTAATCATAATAAAAATAAAACCATGTAAATAATAGAGACATTATACTTGAAACATAATCATAATGTCATCTTAGATGGAAAATAGTTTTGACAAAACACATGAAATGAATTCTTGAGGAAAATATCCTTTCATCTTCAAAACCATTTTATTTTCACAAAATTAAATGAAATTTTAAAAGAAATGGATTTTTTTAAATATAATCATGAAATATTTTAGAGTAATCTTCATGAAAATAAGGAATTATGAAATTTTAATAATCTGGTCATGCCGTATAAGTTAAAAAAACATTCTCCTTGGACTTTTGCCGGAAAATTCAAAAAGTTTCTCGTATGGTAAACAAAAGAAATATTCCTTCCATAACACAATGTAAAAGTAAAAGAGGGGTAAACATGACTTTAAACATACATGGAAGAATATTAAACAGTTTATGAAACATTTTTATGGACATGGATGAAAAATATAACCCCAGTAAATACTTACGCATAAGAAATCTCGGATAAAAATGAGATTTGCAAAACTATCCCTTACCTTATGTCCGATATGCTACGTATGTATCCGAAACTCCTGTATAATGATTTAAATAATGTCATTGAATTATTAAAGAATTATATTAATTGTTATTATATCATATATGGTTAACTTATGAATTTATATTACCCGTTCTTTTGTAAATGAATGGAAAAGTAGAGTTTTGGGTAAAATCGTTACATTTATCGTCCGTGTTTTGACTTGTAATTATTCATATGATTACATATATCATGATTAATTACTTATATAATTTAAAACATAATTTATATATATTATATTTTCATAATATACATATATATAATAGATCGATAAATGGAAAGAAATACACTGTTCATGGAGACGGTAGGCCGTACATACGCATGAACGCTGTTTTCGTTTCCTTATTAAATTGAATGGAAGTAAGTAAATAACATATACATAAGTCCAATATAATTAATATGTCATATATTTTATAATTATTTAATATATATACTTTATAAACATTCTTGAATGGTTGACTTGGAGAATTAATCTTATCGCGTCGTGGAGACGGTAATCCGTATGTACGCACGAGCGCTGTTATCGTTCCCATAATTATTGAATGGAATTATAGTGGATGATATAATATCTCAGAATTAGTATCATGTTATAATTACCATATAAATAGTTATTATTTACACCATTATACCCATCCAAGTAAGGTGGTGGTGGAAAAACAGATTACACCACGACGTGGAGATGGTATTCCGTACGTAAGAACGTGTGGTGATTTCATTTTCTGTAGGGTGGATCGAAGGTGAAATGGGGTTGCTTCATATTTATAATAACATATAAGTATATTATTGATACTTATGTTATTAATTTATAACGAAACAACTAAATAACAATAAGTTGAAGAAGAAGAAAATTTGAAAGAATCGGTAGAAGAGATTACCTCTTCTTCGACGCACCTCTTTTAAGCTTCTTCTTAAGGCAATAGAGTTGGGCTTTTGAGAAGAAAAGAAACTCAAGAATGTTTATAGGGAAGTGGAGAAGAGAAATGGGCAGTGATTTCCCAATATTGAAGGCTCAAAGTGTTTTAAATAGGAGAGGGAGGAGGTGCCCTTTTATAAGGGAGGAGAGGGGCCCCTTTGGAAACAAAGGAAATATTAATTTATAATAAATTAAAACACCACATAAAAACATCCAAAATGAATCATAATATAATATTAGATGAGATAGGGTTGTAATATCATCAAAAGATAAAATTTAGACATGTTTGTAATTTATTTTAAACATTATCAACTTGATTTATCCTTATTTAATCTATTTAATTTTATTTTTGGTAATGAGATTATAAATTTTAAATTGTTATAAATAATTACTTATGTGTTGTTAATTGTACATTATTTGATAATTTATAAAATATTAGACCATAAAAATTTTAATTTATATTTTTTTAATATTTTTGAACAATTTTATATTATGTTATGTTTATAAAATTACAATAGTGTTAATTTTGACACTATTCATTTATTTGAATTTAAATAAAATCATGACAGAATATATGTTCGAAATAAAAGATCTAATAGATTCATAACATGTCATATTTATCTATGAAATTAGTTGGGCACATTAAATAGTTCATATAATATTTATTTTAATATTTTTAAAACCATTTATTTGATATTTCAATCAATAAAATAATTTCAACATCAACATTGTGTCACATTTAATGATAATTATTTAATCCCTAAAAATTATAAATAAATTCACATGATGTAGATAATTTTATTATATTTATGGATACTATTCATGTTCTAAGTTTCATGACATGTATCACTAAATTAAAATTATTATACTTATAAGATTTAAGAGAGTAACGTGTTGTCACTTTCTTTGGTTTTAATAAAAATTATATTATTTTCATGATAAAAAGTCCATAAAATTAATCTAATCCGACCCTTAGGTGATATGGGTAGACTTTTAGTCATCCAATATAATTTTCGCATGTGTTAGGGTAATTTTATAATCTTAGGATCGCCCTTAATTACCCGATTTATCTATAACTAATGTAAATAAAAATTACCGTAGGTACTATTCAAAATATCAAAAAATTAAAAGTAACATATTAACATAATTTAGAACCACTGAATCCAAATATAGAATCCATTTTTCAAAAATTGAAACACAGAAGTTTCAGTAATTAAATTAAAATTTATCCCGTTGTTAAGAAAACCGGTTTTAAAAGTTAAAATATTACCAAAGATTGAAATGTTTTTACATATAAATTCAATGTAAAATTAATGGTAATGACATAAATTATATTAAATGGTAAAAATAAATTCTATTTATACTATTAAACCATTCAATATTATAATTTTACCATATAAATTATTGCGATGATAAAAGTTGTTTTTAAGTAAAATATAGCGTGTTTTTACTATTCGTTAAAATATGAAAGTTATCAGAATAATATGAAAATTTTATACAAAGTAAATTTTTATATCCTAATTCCAAAGAAGAATTTTATTTTGTCAAATTGAACTTATAAACATTTCAAAAACTAGATTTAATGTTGGTGTACCATCAAAAGGCGGAAAAACAATATTTTTTTAAAAATACTTATTTTACCCGAAAAATTTAATTTGTTCTCATACCATGTTCTAGAAAATGTGTAAGATGAATAATAATGTTATAAAATTCAAAATGTAGTTAATACTATTCATAACGGCTAGTCCATAATAATATTACAAAAATATATAATTTTTAAGTGAAACCCGGTATTGCGTATTACACATGCTATCGAAAAAGGTTGCGATTGCATGTAATGTAAGCAAAGTCAGGGATGCGTGTAGTAAAAGCCCCTTTTGGTGTAGCATACAACACAAGACATCAATGAAATTAAAAAGAATAATTTTCATAAAATCTCAGGTTGTTACAATTCCCACTATCCATCCCATCCAACCCATGCTCATACAACATAAGACAATAATCATAACAATTAATATTTACCAAAATCATTTCAACACACAATTTAAAAAACCAACGTATCCAATTACAACCAACAACATTTCAATGTGACATGCCAAACAACTTCAATAAATCCCCCATTTATTAAAAACACCCTTAAGACATCATTCATGCGAAACTATACTTTAATAAAACAACATTTTTATTGAAAACCAATTCTCACAAACCATTTTCCATAAATTACCCAAACCACTGATTTTAAAATTACCATTTTAAAATCCAAAAACAACTCACATTTCACAACAATAACCCATTTTCTCCAAAATTCCCAAATCATCACAAATTGGGTTTCAACCAAGAATCACACATCACAATCACAATAAATTCCAAGAAAAATCATTTAATCAGAAATTAATACTTTTAGTTCTATCAAAACAGAGATGAGAGAGAATCCACTTACCTTAGGGTTTTGGTGAAATCAACCAACTCATAACTACACCACAAATCTGGGTGAAATCTTCAAAAAACTACCTTAGATCTATTTTTCTAACATCAACAAGCCCAACTCTCATAATTTTAGGCAATAAAAATTCTATATCTACATGATACAGGTATAGATATTGAAACCCAAGAGAGATATAACTAGATATAAGGAAAACCAAGAAAACACCAAGAGAAGAGGCTTAGTGGGAAAGAATCACCTTCAAAGTACATTGAAAATCCTTTGATTCACTTCCAAAATGAGTGGGAGAGCCTCCCTAACCCCTAAGAAGAATAAATACTGAATTGGGTTCTAGTGGGAGATGAAATTGGGTATTTAGGGTTAAAAAGAAGTGACCCCATTTTTAAACCCCCCCCCCCATTTTAATATTGCTCATGGTTAGACAAACTATGCACTAATGGTGCGACTACTACTATCCTAAAGTGTTCCCACATGGTTTCATCACATGGATAGACAAATCATGCAGAAGTACACTATCTTATGTTGCACAGTTTACATGGGCTGGACACATGGTTTGGAAACTGTGTGCCTTAACCATGCGCCCAACCATTTTTATCTTCCTCACGGTTCATGGTTTTCTGGGATTATTGCATAGTTTCCACTAAAGATTCTCAAACAGTGCACCCCTAGGGAAGCATATAAACCTTCCCAAACTCTCCCAAACATTACCCAACCACTTTATACCCATAAAAATTCATAAAAAAAGGTTATATACCTCAAATAGTGGGTACTAATTTCTCCCCACCACATGAATTTCCATTCTCAGAAGGTAGAGAACCATCGCTCTGCCGAAATAGCTCGAGCCAATTCTCAGCCATGTCTTTATCCCACTCCCATGTCTCCTCCTAAATCAGACCATGTTACCAAAAAACCTAAACCAGACTGATGCTTTTACCACACATGAATTTCTCTTTCCTATCCACAATCCAAACTAGCACATGCACTAAGGAAGCATCTGAATCTAGTTCAACATGATCCCAATAAATAAAATGGTCATAATCAGGATAATACTTTTTCAATTAATACATATGAAACACATTATTCACCAAACTGAAACACGGTGGAAAATTCAACTGATATGCCACCTCTCCAACCCACTCTAGTATCTCAAAGGCCCAATATACCTTGAAGATAACTTGACTTGATTCCCAAGCCAACGATGTCCTAGCCTCAGAGAGATTCTCAAGAACACGTGATTACCTACCTTGAATGAAAAAATTCATCGATGATGCTCCACATACAATTTCTGAAAACTCTATGACATATCTATTATTTTCCTGATCAACTTATTCTTCTCCATCGTTTCTTGTACAAGGATCATCCCAGCCATTGATGTCTCACATGTTTCCACCCAACAAAGTGAAGAATGACACGAACTTCCATACAATGCTTCAAACAGATCCAACTGTATGGAGTCCTGATAACTGTTATTATAGGAAAAATCCACTGATGGTAAGTTATCCTCCCATGGGAAACAAAACTCAATGACACAAGCCTACAAAATGTCTTCCAATGTTTTTACCTTCCTCTTGAATTTACCATATATATGAGGTTGATACACTATACTCATCGTCAAATGAGTCCCAAGGTCATATTTCAAGGATTTAGGGAAGCATGACATGAACCATGGATATATATATATATGATATAATCAAAACTGGTACACCATGCCTCTTTATTACCTCATGGATATAAATGTTCGACAGATCCTCCATCATATTAGATTCATGAATATAGCTGAAATGGGATGACGATCCACTATCACCCATATAGAATCATGCTTCTTAATAATTCTTGGGATACCTATAACAAAATCTATTTCTATCTGATCCCATTTCCACACTGGGATAGGTAACAACTACAATATACCTTTCATCCACTGATGCTCTTCATTTACTTGCTGAAAAGTTAAGAATATCGACACAAACTCATCCACGTTCCTTCTTATACACACCCATAAAATTTTTCTTTAATAATTTATACATTTTAAAAATTCTAGGATGGACACCCCATATAGAATGATGATAAGAAGTAAGAAGTTATTTCTAATAATCCACTGGTACAACCATCTAATTCCAAAAGAAAAACATTGAGTTCCCTTCTAGTTTCCAGCCCTCAATGGTCTCCCCACCATTGAGTTTTGACATCATATTCACATACCCTAAATCATACATATGCTCCTCTTTAACCAAACCAATCAACCAGGAACCAATAAGACCATAAAGAAAACATCTACATCACCCCTGTATTCACATTAAAACATCATGTCGACTATAACTGACATCAACTGCCACTAATCCAATGCATTTTCCACCACTTGGGAATATAAATTTCTACTTAATGCATCTGCAACCAAATTCCCCTTACCTTCTATATACATCAAGTCAAATTCAAACATTTGAGATATTCTATCCATCTCATTTGCCTCAAATTAAAATCTATTTGTGAGAAAATATGCTTCAAGATCTTATGATCAGTATACATTATGAATTTCTCATCTAAAAGATAGTGACACCACATTTTCAAATCATGAACCACCACCACCGACTAAAAATCATGTGTTGGGTAGTTCTTCTCATGAAAACTTAACTACCATGAGACATATGAAACCACAAGATCTCCTTGCATGATAACACACCCTAGCTTTGACCATGATGCATCACAATACACCACATACCCTTTCCGTAGTTCATGAAAAACCAAGATTGGTGATGATGTAACATGATCTTTAATGAATTTAAATGATTTTTGGCACTGGTCATTCCATTTTAATGGAACATTATTTCTTGTCAAATATGTCATCAGTAAATATAATAATGAGAATTCATGAAAAAAGCGTCAAAAATACCTAGATAGAATAAAGAAGATCCATATCAAAAATACATTCTTTAGTAGTTTCCAGAGATAATAACCTCTATCTTCTTCAGATCCACTAAAATAGATCTCTCAGAAATAACATGGCCAAGGAAAGAACTTCTTGTATCCAAAAATTATAATTTGATAATTAGGCATACAACCAATGATATCTCAAGATTTCCAACACTACTACCAAGTGTTTCTCATGCTCCACCCTTTTCCTTGAATACACCAGTATATCATCCATGAATACCACCATGAACAAATTCTTATATTTATGAAATATCTGATTCATCAATTCCATGAATACCGCTGGTGAATTTGTAATACCAAAGGTAAAAGAGGCATACTCATAATGGACATATCTATTTTTGAAAGATATTTTTGAGATATCCCCTTTCTTCACCCACAACTAATGATATCTTGATCACAAGTCAATCTTAGAGAACTACTGATCTCCTCGTAACTGATTTTATAATTCATCAATATGAGGAATTGGATATCAATTCTTAATCATAACTTGGTTAATATTATGATAATCAACACACAACTGAAGATTCCCTTCCGAATTTTTAACAAACAAAATTGGAACATCCCAAAGAGGCATTCTAGAATGGATGAACCCTTTGTTTTCTAGCTCCTCCGACTACACTTTCAATTCCATCAATTCTGATAGTGCCATCCGATAAGATGGTAGTGAGATAGGATATGTCCCTAGAAAGAGATCAGTCATAAACTCCACTTCTCTCATAGGTGGAAACCCTAATAATTCTTTTGGAAATGCCTCAATAAAGTGATCAACCCCTGCTAGAAAAATTCTTCTCCCAACCTCTTACATTGATGCCAAAGATAATGATACTAATTGATATGATATCTCCCCAAATTATAGTTCCTACAATCCCATTGAACCCACCATCACAATTTTATCTCCTATAAAGAGATTCTTGACACCATGACCTGCCATAAAAGTAACCATTCATGCATAACAGTTGATGTGTGCATTAAAAATCATTAACCAATCCATACCCAGGATTATATAATAAACATCTGTCTCAATAATTGAGAAGCCCCACATCAAATAAACCTCATCCACAAATATACAACATGATCTGCATAAGAAATCTCAACACTCTCTTCGACCCAGAGGAGTTTGAAGTTTTAAAATAGAAGGATCATTTCCACACTTAAATATAGAAAATCAATATCAGATGAAGAAATTAAATAATGAGAATCACCCATATCAAACAACACTTTCAGAAAGATAGAATTCAAAATAATTATACTTCACACCATGGATGGTCTCGATGGATCATCCATCACAACCTTCTCAACTCTGAACACTTGCTTACTACCCAAAATTTTCTCTTTATTACCCTACTAAAACATCCACAAAGGTCTCATGGTATTCCTAGAATCACCATGTCTAACACAGATCTACTGATGAGGGGTATCCTTCTTCCACTATCTCGTCGAGGCAATGGACCCCTGCGACCCTTGAGGAGTGTCCCGAATATCCAAACTTGAGGCACTATAATAATAATGATGAAGATTCACTATCATATTATAGTTATGAAATGATCAAGGTTGTGCCATATAATCTCGCTTCATGTGTCCTGTACAACCACATTGAAACAATCCTGTCTTACACTTAGGATTCAGAGAAAGATTCACCGATCATTCTGTCAGATTCTGATCCACACTCTCACCCTATAAATAAGTGTACTTATTCTTCTTGATCACTGTGTTAGAGTTCCCACTTTTTCTCATGGGTAACAACATGATTCCCCTACCTATAGCCCCCCAAGATATCCATTTTATCCATTGTTTCTCTATTCACCATTTTTGTATAATCACTTATACATAACACCACAATTTTGGATTGAATTTCTTGTCTAAAACCTGACTCAAAGACCTGCGCCTTTAAGGACACACTAGACGCCACCTCAAGTGAAAACCACATTAAATTCATAAAATAAGCTACATATTCTTTAATTGACATGTTCTCCTGCTTCAAGATTTGTAAATACATTATACACTGAATTTTGAACATATGATTGTAGAATTGTTTGTTAAATAATTCCTAAAAACCCCCATGTCATACCTTGTTCAATTCTAGCCAGGACCACCAACTCCCACCACTAACATGAAATATCTTCCAACATGTATATCACTAAATTAAATTTCAACTATGCTGGTGTGATTAGGAAATTGAATATTAGATTTATCCTATTTAGCCACACTTTCTCCCTTTCCGGTTCTAAATCACCCTAAAAAATGGGTAGATTCTGCTTTTGAAACTGAACTGAGTGATCCACATGCCTTAGTTTATCACTTATGTTCCCACTTTTCATAGCTTGTAAACATTTAACTTTTCTATGCACTAGCTGTTGGTTCAACTAGGACTGAAGTGCAACCACATTTTCTGAAACATCCTCTGGTTGGTCTCTACGACTTCTACCTGATGCCATTTCTATCAACACAAGAATCACAATAAGTCTCACTCCCTAGAAACCGAAGGATTATAATTTTTAATTATATAAAATTTCATCCATCAAAACCATAGTTTCCAAAATTTCCATTTTTACATGTTTAACGATTTTGAAAAATCCACTTTATTTTGAAAATAGACCCATTTTCAAAATACCACA
The DNA here is from genome assembly GCA_963277665.1 of Viscum album. Taxonomy (NCBI): domain Eukaryota; kingdom Viridiplantae; phylum Streptophyta; class Magnoliopsida; order Santalales; family Viscaceae; genus Viscum; species Viscum album. Next base: position 1,095,529,478 of record OY728145.1, on the reverse strand, counting down.
ACCATTCACTTTTCAAAACCACACTTTTGAAAACCATTTCATGATTTTTCAAAAATAAATACATTCATATAACTACATAAATCATTAAGAAAAATGAAATATGAAATCTTTGTGGGAATTCATTTCTACCATATATGTCATGCTCATCTCATTGGTTGCACCCACGACAGTGAGATCACACTCAAATAAGTGTCTCCAAAACACTTATATACCAAAATACCTGGTAACTTAAAGTTAAACATAATAGGGTTAGATACTTCCTTTTATGCTATGAATTTCTTGTTCCAATAATCAAAATCCTTTCTACCATACCAACTTAAGTAATACACCAAGAACGAATGTCAACTCCAAGACAGACAACCCATGCCAATACTGAACAAGATGGACTTTACTTCTACATTAAGGACCGAACAAGCTGATACCACTTTTAACAACCCGCCCCTCCTCATTGGCTTGAGTTTAGGAGGACGTTACACTTGTCCTTAAGTGACATACCCAAGTCACCAAAGGCTGGTAATAAATTCGGAGGGCTTCATGAACGGTGAGGGATAATTTTCCCTTTTGAAAGAAAACACCCAACCAAACATGCCAATACCAAAATAACTATATGATGCATGTCAATAATGTTTCAAAATTCCATAATACCAAAAGACCAATACAACCAAACCAAAATAATATATAATTAGAGTACCAAGAATAATAATAAATAACAAAATCCTAAGAAGATATGAAATAACCCCACAGCTCCTCACCAAGCTCCATGATCCGATCCCCACAATACCACCCAATCATCACGATTTTACTAGGGAAATGATATGACTTAACTTTTACCATATCTCAGAATACATCATCTACAAAATCAAAAATGTTCCAAAGTAGGGGGTGAGTTATAATACTCAATAGGTTTTCCCCAAATGAATTCCCTATACATGCCACTAGGACAGAAAAAGATAGCACAATTGTATAAAACAATTTATATAAATCCATTAAATCAGTTCAAAAATTAACAAAAAACCAAACATATTCTTATCCAAATAAATTCACCCAAATCAACATAATTCAAATGAAATAAACCCAAAATGTCATCACTCCTTCTATATTGGCATAAAAAAAGTAATTTTGCATGTTTGCACACCTACCATGAACATACTCCTACTTTTTCACATGATATCTGTGTTACCATTGATGGTGGAACTTCATGTAAAACCCCATCCCCTTTTTATAGTGGTACTTCATGCCCACATTCAATTACTTTAATGGTGGTCCTTCAATCCCACTATCCATCCCATACAACCCATGCTTATATCACATAATACAACAATCATAACAATCAATATCTACCAAAATCATATCAACACACAATTTCCAAATCCAAAGTAACCAATTGTGCCCAACAACATTTCAACATAACATACCAAAACACTTCAATAAATCACCCATTTATTGAAAACAACCTTAATCCATCATTCGTGACAAACCATACTTCATTAAAACAAAATTTTTCTTGAATACCAATTTTCAAAAACCATTTTCCATAAATCAACCAAACCCCCAATTTTAAAATCACCATTTTAAAATGTAACAACAACTCACATTTCACAACTTTAACCCATTTCTCACAAATCCACAAATCATCACCAAATGGGTTTCAAGCAAGATTATCACATCATAATCACAATCAATTCCAAGAAAAACCCTTTAATTTGAAATTAAGCCTTATAGTTCTAGAAAAATGGAGATTAGAGAGAATCCTACTACCATAGGGTTTTTTGAAATCAACCAACTCACAACTGCACCACAAATATGGGTGAAATCTCCACAAAACTACCTTAGATCTCTTTTCCTAACATAAAAAATCCCAAATCACATAATTTTAGAAAAAACACTAGATCCAAATGTGATGGGTATAGATCTAGAAAATCAGGAGAGATAAAAATATCTAAGGATAACCCAGAAAACACCAAGGGATGGGACTTACCAGGGAATAATTTCCTTTAAAGTACCCTGAAAAACCGTTGATTTGCTTCCAAAATGAGTGGTAGAGCCTCTTTAACCCCTAAGAAGAAGAAATCCCATGTTGGGTTCGAGTGGGATAATAAATGGGGTATTTAGGGTTAAAACCAAGTGACCCCATTTTAAAAAAAACTCTTTTTTAATGTCTCACACGGTTAGATCACATGGTTAGATAAACCATGTGCTAGCCGTGAAACTACTACTATCCTAAAGGTTTCCCCACACGGTTTCCTTGAACAGTTATACAAATTGTGCTACAACCATGCATAATCCCATATTATAATGTATCATGGTTTACCTAGGATGGATGCATGGTTTGGAAACCATTCGCCCACCCCTTTGCCTATTCCTCATTGTGCACAATTACCTGGGTTTGTTGCACGATTTCCACTAACTGTGCTCCAAAAATTGGCCCATAGAAAAGCCTTAAAACCTTCCAAAAACCATTTCAAACTCTCACAAAAATTACCCAACCACTTTATACACATAAAAATTCCTAAAATAGATTACATACCTCAAACCGGGGGTACTAAAATAACCCAGTTCCCTTGAATTTTACAACAAATCAATGTTGGAAGGATTGTTGATGAATTGTCTATCAGAAGGCAGTTTGAGAGAAAAGAGGCATTAGAAATAGTTATGAAGCATTAACATGTGAAGATACATTATATTTATCTCATATATAAGTCTATTATATTGATATTTTCTATAAAATGTTAATAGTTTTGTGACACATAAAAGACAGAATTACAAATTACCCTTGTCAACAACTCAACATTTTGGAACTTTTTTTAAAAAAATCTAGACCACACACTTGTTTTAACCCACGTTTGACTCAAGATCATAGAAACATCAATATAAAATTTATATGATCCCTTATTATTGGTACAATAAGATTTAATTAGGATGTTTATGTTGAGTTAATACAGGAACACATGGATAGTGGGTATAGATATAAAATCTCATACAAGAAGGCATGGCCTACATAACCGAAAGCTATTTAGAAGGTTATGGTGATTAATAGACATAATTATAGGGGTTTTCTTTATCATATCAAGTTATTTGTTCAAAATATATTGGCTTTTTATCTATTTTTAAATAGTAGAGAATATGGTGAATAATCGTGCCTCTACAGACACAGTCCAATTTTATCGGATACTTTAGGAATTACTACCTCTAATCACAAAATCCCCTCTCTAAAAACAATTCATACAAATGGGAAAAAATATTTTCTATGGAAATTATAATGGAGTTCTATAGATTTAATCCAATCAATATAGAAATAGATTTCATGTGCCTAGAAAGCGAATTTGGACTCATAAAGTTGGTTTATATCTTTTCTATGTGTTAATTTCATCGATAGGAAAGTGATATAACTTATTTAAAATAACCACCATCCTATAAGAGAATAATAGAATATCTAGGATGATGTTTGGATACCCTCTAATGCCTACCATTATTACCAAATGGGACATATTACCATGAATGCACATACAAAATTTGATGGTGAAAACACAAAAAAAATCATCAAATTTAGTGTTGGATAACATTTTATTCATATTTAGAAATTATTATTATTTTATATCAATTGGATATTATTTAAAGTTTTATTTCATTTCTTTATAACATTGGAACCAAGACAATAAGTTTTCCTTCAAATAATATATAAATAATAAAAATAAATAAGGATGACTGTAAGTACATGATGTGAATTCCAAAACTGAAATGTTCATTGGTTTTGATGGATGGAAGAGATATGATGACATGATGATAATATTATTGGACACATAAATACAATATTAAAATGGGTTAGAAAATTACCAAACATGGTAATTTTTTCTTAGACAATTTATAAACATTTCAAATAATTGTTTGTTGATATGAAGATGTGGAGAAAGAACTAATGGAGAGTCAATGATAATCTAAAATATTTAGAAAGGGGATTTGGGTTAATCAATAATATGAAATATCATACAAGGTGAGTCATTTTAACATGATGGGAATCCAAGTTGAAGTTGAATAGGGTTAGAATCCACAGACTGCTTTTAGTGGTCAGGTGATAACTTTTCTCCAAGAGAACTGCAATTGGGACTATGGTTACTTCAAATCTTACCAGATACCTTGATAACATGTACTTATAGTATGTTCCCATATTCAGCTATCATAGGATAGTTATGTTAATCCATTTTATAGACTCTACATGTTGAGAAATTTCTACAATGAAGAGTGGAGCCTAATTAGAGATGTATCAATATCAAATTCCACAATGCATCTTCAAATTCCATTTTCGAATCCATCATGGTTTTATGGAAAGGTTTGTATGAAATATAAATTCTTGAAGAACTAAATGTATTGGCCTAAGGAGAAATGGATGTGACAAATATGTTATTAGTGTGGGGAGAGGGGCATAATCATAGATAGTGTCCTCAGAATTATAGCATTGAGGGTTCATTGTCACACCTGATATAATTTTTTTACTATGGGTTAATTATTATAATTGTTTTATTTTTCATGTATAAAGGTTTATTGAATTAGGAATTTAATTATATTATTTTTTATTCCACTTATAATATATATATTTTTAAATATTCATATGTTTACCATTTCTTTAACCATCTAAATAGATGGAATCAATGCAACTACATCTAGGCCCCAAGGGTCTATCTCTTATTATCGTAAGGAGTGAATACATATCACAACATTTATGTGTTAGTGGTGAAGAGTGAATACTGAAATTCCATAGGTCCCATAAATTTAACCATGAGATCTAACTAGAGCTTATCATCCCTTATTTGTGTCTGTATGAGTTCTATGGGTTGAGAATGTGTGGGTATGTACCCATTTTTGGTTTACTCATTTATTCTTTGGATGAGAGATGAACACCAGAGATGATTACATTTGATATGACTCAGGGGGAGATGAAAATTACATTATATGATGTATCTATATTATTGAGTCATTATATAGATGGGGATGCTATTAGGGATCTTATAATATATACTCAGGATTACATTTTACACAGATATTTAGACTTATCATTAATAGATGAACCTAGGACCCTTAGAAGAGTTAGGTTATGGATTCCTTAGAGGGAAACTAATTCCAACCCCATTGATCCAGATAGAAATGAGGCAATATTCAAAAGATATGCATGACCATACATTTTACAATTGATTGAAGGTACTTTATTTTGAGATCACTATGGATCATATGTTTGTCTAATGAATCTGCCTATGTTTGGGGATTTTGAGCATACTGGGTTGTATAGTTGGGTTTTGACATGTCCTACACATCTATGTAGAGTTCCAAAGGGCATCAAACATGGTGGTGTAGGATATAGGTAGTAGTAGTTTGTTGTTATAGGTGTGGGTATTGACAAAATTCCATACACTTGTGCCTCGGTTTGTCCATGATTTACGAGTCAATGCATTGTTTATGCATCCTTTTACTCACAATTACATGAAAATATTTAATACACACTTTTATTCTAATTTCATATTTTAATTATATATTTTATAAAAAAATTACTCAAAATTCATAGGTGGAGATATTAAGAGACATATGTATTTAGTCCTACACATTCTATTTCATATTACCATATACTATGTGATTATTTTTTCATTGATGAGGTATTCATGAAAAACTATTGATATAATACAATTTTATTTGTTTACTAAATGATAAAATTTATATCTATATATAGATTTAATGGATTCTATATGCAAGTGAGGTTATGGGGTATCTTCAAGATTGTTGTATGATGGGGCTACATCATTCTTCCATCATGGTGGAAGTGATATGTTTTTATATTTTTGAGTGGAGCCAACCCAAAAGGTTCATGAAGCATTTCAGATTTCGAAAGGCTATTTTGGGGCCACCAAGGTAGGTTATTGAGGTGCACAATATTTTACTTTCAATAAAATAGGATTAGGATTAACATCCATACACAAACCATACATATTCATATGGGATTCACGTGAGAAGTATTTTTTCACTAGATATGTTTTAGGACATCTTAATCATGGCCCCTACACATAATACATTATTTGGTATCTGTGCATGACCAAAAAATTTAACACTCGACTTGGAGGGTTATACTATACTGTAGAAATTTAATTTTATCACACTTATTATTTATTTATTATTAATATGTTAATAAATTATATAATGTTTTTAAGGGTGGTAGGGTCAATCAGGTTCCTGAGAGGATCACACCCAAGACACGAGATACATTTAGTTTTGATGAGTTGGGTGAAGTTATTTAATCGATGATAGGTGTGTTATATAGTGCTGAGATTATCTCTGTGTAGATAGAGTTTTCTCAACGCCATCTATCCATTCCACCTCAGGTTATAGTCGATCCATCATAAATCAATGAGGGAAAACCTTTACATTGACATTGTTCACGTCATTTCACTTCATTGACGGATCCAGAGACCACTATACAACCACTAACTAGACCTTCCTCATCATACATGCCACCATCAATGACATTCCCAACACACCCATCATTAGAGTGGGTTGCTAATTAGGTATTGATTTGGGAACTATGTTTGATATTTTTACCCTTATTCAATCTTCATCTCATGCAGTGCTAAATTCCATGGATTGGGCCACTAGTTAGTGGGTACCACCCAATGATTTTTCTTACTCTGATCTATCTAGATTTTAGTTTCATGTGCAACACTCGAGTGGATGGGAGGCCAGTTTTAGTTTTGCTGCTAGACCCACTACTAAGGACATCAAACATGGACTTGCAGCTGAGGACATCACACATGGACTTGTAGCCAAGAACACTCCAAAACATACTGAACAGACTAGTCGATAAGGGAATACTATCAAAGAGCTAAGGTGTGGGATTTTAGTACACTTATATACCCATATACATCAATAATGTATTACTTTTACATTTAACATACTTCAAAATTTAAATTAATTATAATATGATATATTATCCAACATTAATTAGAGCTCTTTCTTATTCCAAAAAACAATATACACTTAAACACTCATTTTAGTGCATTAAATTACTTAAAATTATTTTTGTTCAATGTATGAAAATGACATCTCATATTGATTCATTTCCTATTCCTATATTTTAAAAATAAATCTATGGTTTTTTTCTTATGATTTCTTAGCAATCAGAGCTCAAATGTTTTTTTACTATGTAGCACACATTTTTAATGACTGTCAATATTTAAGACTCTTTGTTTAGAAATTACAAGCACAAAATAGTTTTTTTTGATGTGACTTATTACCGTATACACTAAAAATAATTCAAAGATATATTTCATCTAATTTCACATCAATTTGAAGGTCATTTTATATAGTTTTTAGTATTAAACGCATGTTTTGGTGTTTTAAATTACTAAAAATGTGTTTTCTGTCATATTGGAAAAATGATATATTTTATTAATATTCCATCAGTTCTTATATTTCAAAACCCAATTTTCGGTTGTTTCCCTATTATTTGATAGCAATCAGAGCTCATTTGGTAAGTTCTTTCTCTGTAGATAATTTTTTTAAATACCATTATTCTTTAAGAACTACTTATTTAGTTGGTATGATCACAGGACATAATATATTTTTGCTTTGTATGATTTCATATATAAATAATAATTCTAATATAGATGTTATCAAAGTTCACAATAATTATAAATCATTTTCCATGGTTTTCACCATTAAATACATGTTTTATTGTTTTAAATTACTAAATATATTTTTTGTCATCTTGGGAAAATGACTTCTAATATTGATGAACCAACAATTACTATATTTAAACAAAATAAATTATTGGATTCTATCATGTGATTTTACAATTATCAGTGCTCATTTGCTTAGTTTTGAAACTACAGAACATGTTTTTAAAGATTTTCATTCCTTAAGAATAACTTATTTAGTCAGTTAGATCACAGAGCATGTTAGATAGATATTCCATGAACATATACACGTAAAAAATAATTCTAAGACTTGTGTTACAGGATTTCACATAAATTGGAGAAATTTTTATATGGGTTTCACTATTAAATGAATGTTTTAGTGTTTTAAATTACAAAAAATGTGTTTGTAGTCATCTCGATAAAAAATATATTGGATCGACACACCATAAGTTCCTATGTTACAAAAATAAATATATGATTTTCTCCTATGATTTCATAGAAATTAGAGTTCATTTGGTTGGTTTTTACTCTATAGTGCACATTTTTAAGGGCTGTCATTCTTTAAGAAATTATTTTTTAGTCATTTTGAGCACAATTCATGCAGGATTGATGCACGGTGAACCGGAAAATGTCAAAAAAAATTATATGACTAGTTTAATATGAATTGATGTTAGTTAATGATTTTTTATATGATTTTTACTATAAAACAAATGTTTTATTATTTTAAATTTCTAAAATTATGTTTTTAGTCATCTCTTGAAAACAACATATCAAATTTACATATAGTCAATTCCTACATTTCAAAAACAAATATATCATTATTTCCTTGTGAATTGATAGTAATTAGAGTTAATTTGGTTGGTTTTGACTTTCTAGGGAACATTTTTAAAGACTTTCATTCTTTAAGAACTCATTATTTAGTCAGTTCGAGAACAAAACATGTTAGATTGATGTTCCATGCCCCAATACATGTTAAAATAATTCTAAAACATATTTCATACTGATTCACATAAATTTTATATTATTATCTATGGTTTTCATCATCAAACTCCTATTTTAGTGTTTTAAATTACATAAAATATGTTTTCAGTCATCTTGGAAAAAACAAAACTCTAATTAGATTGTTTCCAATTCTTATATTTCAAAAATAAATCTATTGTTATTATCCTATTATTTCATAGGAACCTGATCTCTTTTGACCATTTTAACCTTGATATTGCATTTTATTAAAGGCTATCATTCTTTATGAACTCCTTATTTGGTCAGTTCAAGCACATCCCATACTGAATTGATGCACCGTTTACTCATACATATCAAAACTAATTTTAATACTAGTTATATTTTATTTCATATCAATTGGAGATTGTTTTCTATGGGTTTCAATGTTAAATACACATTTTAGTGTCTTAAGTCACTATTTGTTTCCAGTCATATCAAGAAATAAAATAAACCCAATTGATAAACCATTAGTTTCTATGTTTCAAAAACTAATATATGGTTATTTAACTATGATTTTATTGTAATTAGAGATCATTTGGTTGGTTTTGAACATATGTCCCATGTTTTTAAATATTTCAATTCTTTAAAAACTTCTTATTTAGTCATAGGGAGAATAGAACATGTCGGATTGATGAATATTAATCTCATACACATAAAAAATAATTTTAAGACACATTTCATCAAATTTAACACTAATTGAATATCTTTTTATACCATTTTCATCATTAGACATTCATTTTAGTGATTTAAATTACTAAAAGTTTATTTTTAGTATTCTTGGACAAATGACGACTCAGATTGAAATGTTGTCAATTACTATATTTCAAAAATCAATCTATGGTTATTTTATTATAATTTCATATAAATCATAGCTTATTTGGTCAGTTTTGACACTATGGTGTGTGTTTTTAAAGATAATTATTTCTTTAAGAACTGCTTATCTAGTCAGTTCAAACACAACACATGTCAAATTGATGCACTGTCTACTCATACATGTAAAAAATAATTCTAAAATATATTTTATATGATTTCAATTATATATCATTTTCTATGGTATTCACTATTAAACACACATTGTAGTGTTTTAAATTACTGATAATGGATTTTCAGTCTTATTAGGTAAACGATATCTTAGATTGATGAACTATGAGTTCCTATGTTTTAAAAATAAATCTATGGTTGTTGTGTTATGATTTCATAAATATTAGATCTCATTTGGTCGGTTTTGAATTTGTGGCAAACATTTTTAATGACTATTATTCTTTAAGAACTACTTATTTAGTCAATTCAATCGTAGTGCATCTCGGATTGGATTGATATCTACTCATGCACATAAAACATAATTATAATCCTGGTTTCATATGATTTAAAATCAATTTGGGATTTTTCTATGCTTTTGACTGTTAAATACATTTTTAAGTATATTAAAAATACTCCGCATGAAATTTCCATCATCTCGGGAAAACAATAGTTTTGATTGATGTACTGTAGGTTTCTATATTTCAAAAACCAATCAATGTTTGTTTCTTTATGATTTCATATCAATACATGCTAATTTGGTTGGTTTTGACTCAATAGAACATGCTTTTAAAGACTATGATTCTTTAGAAACACTTTATTTAATAATTTTGAGTATATAACATGTCATATTGTTGTGTCCTGTTATCATTCAAATAAAAATAATTCTAAGATGCATTTTATATGATTTTAAATCAATAAGAGATATTTATCTTTTGTTTTCACTATTAAACATTTTTAGTGTTTTAAATTAATAAAAATGAGTTTTTATTCATCTCAGGAAAACAAAAACTCAGATTGATACGTCATAAGTTCTTATATTTAGAAAATTAATATTTTATTCTTGTTCTATGATTTCATAATAATCAAATGTCATTTGGTTGGTTTTGACTCTATGGATAATGTTTTTAAACCCATTTACTCTTTAAGAGCTCCCTTTTTAACCAGTTCTTGCACAACACATGTCAGATTGATGAACCAAATATTTTACACATAAAAAATAATTATAATATAGGTTTTATATTATTTTGAATTAATTGAAGATAGTTTTCTATGGTTTACATAATTAAACACATGTTTAGTGTTTTAAATTACTAAAATATTTTTTCAAGAATCTTGAGAAAATATTAGACTAAATTGAGAAAATATCAGTTTCTACATTGAAAAAATAAATATATGGTTTTTTTCTATGATTTCACTGAAATCAGAGCTCATTGGTTGGTTTTTACTCTGTAAGAAGTTTTTTTAAATACTTTCATTCTTTAAGAACTCCTTATTTAGTCAGTTTGAGTACAATACATGTTGGATTGATGTACCGTTTTCTCGTGCATTTAAAAAATAATTATAACATAATTTTCATATTATTTTATGTCGATTAGAGAGTATTATCTATGATTTCACCAGTAAATGCACGGTTTAGTGTTTTAAATTACCAAATATGATTTTTTGTCATATTGGGAAAATGATAGCTCAGATTGATGCATTGTCAGTTTCTTTATTTAAACTATAAATATATGGGTTTTTCCTAGTGATTTCAAAGTATTTGGATCTCATTTAGTCAGTTTTGACTATATGGTGCACGTTTTTAAAGACTGTCATATTTAAGAAATACTTATTCAGTATGACCGAGAAAAATGCATGTTGGATTGATTCACCATCTACTCATTCACATCATAAATAATTCCATGGAAACTTTCATATTATTTCTTTTCAATTGGTGATCTTTTTATTTTTTTTCCATCAAACACACCTTTTATTGTTATAAATAACTAAAAATTCATTTTCAGTCATCTCAAGAAAAAAACAACTTAGACTAAAACATTGTCAGTTCCTATATTTCAAAAATCAATCTACATATGATTTCCTATGATTTCACAATAATCAAAGCTCATATTATTGGTTTTGACTCTTGGATGCACACTTTTTGAGCCTATCATTTTTTAAGAGATATTTATTTTGTAAGTTCAAACACACCACATGTCAGATTGATGCACCATCTACTCATACACATCATATATATATATGAACATTTATTAATATAATATGTATAATAATATTAACATAGTATATTAAGATAATATATACATATATTATAATATTAACATAATATATTAATATAATATATATACATATAATAATATCAACATAATATTTTATTATATTTTTAGTAATAAATATTTACATATATTATAATAATATATATAATAAAATATATATTATACTAATATTAACATATTATATATATTTATATATATTTAACACTAATATTAACATATATTATAACACTAAAGTTTACGTAAAGTATAATGCTAATATTGACATATTATTAAATTTTATTAAATCCTTTAATTTTAATAACAAAAATTTTTTATAATAGAAATTAGGATATATTATAATAATATAAGTATTATAATACTAAAAATATATTCTTATATATACAATTAATTAATTAATTTATATTAATATATATTCTCCTATATTATAATGAAATATATAATAATATTAAAAAATATTGAAATTTTTTTTGAAAAAATTTAGTTTTAAAAATATTAATATTTAGATGAATAGGTGCTTTATAAAAATGATCCTTATTCAAAAAATATCTTAAGAAGGCACTTTTTGAGTATGCACCTTCTTAAGAGCAGTTTTTCAGAAGGCACATTGTGAAAAAGTGCCTTATTTGAAATTTCGGAGAACATGCTTTATAAGAAAGTGCACTCTTTAAATAATTCTTTAAGAACTAAATTTTTTATCAAGTGATCAAACTTTACAAAAAACATGACCCCTACCTTTCTTTATATTGGGAAATTATTTTCCCTTTACAACATATCTGGTTTTAATTTTTTATTTTTCGGTATATCAAAAAAATTACCTATGATGAGAGTCCATTCACAAATTTCCAAGTTGATATTTCCAACATATAAAGAGTGGTTATCATAAGGAGTTTTCATAAAAATAGATATTAGATCTGCACTAGGAATATTTCAATGACTAAAAACCCAAAGGAGCAGTACTAGATCACGACTACCGCCACCAAGCTAGAGAATGAATGAAGCATGGATTCTTGCATACTATTCTAGCCCCAAAAAGATGATGCTGCCTTAAATATGAACCTATTCATTAACATCTCGTTGAGTTTTTACTTATTCCTATGGGGGGAAAATATCCCATCGTTCAATCAACCCATGCTGGATAATTACCAGATTCATGAGCATCAGGGCTATGACATTTTCATTATCATGGACTAGGAAGTTTTGTAGCTATAATTCATATATGAGTTTGGGAATGTTTTTTAGACCTGACATTGAGATGTGAGAACATGATGAATCTTATTTTGATCATGGTTACATGGAGTTTTTATCCATTTTTATTTACTTTAGTTTGAGTTTTCTTGTTGTGGGATTTGATTCTAGTCAGCATTGTTGGGAGAGAATATGATTGGCCCACTAGTGCAATGATAATTATAAGAAAAAATAAAATAGAAAAATTAAAAAATAAATGGACACTAGATATAGCATGTAAAATCCACCATAATTAAAAGGGTAAAAATATACTAGAAAATTGATGTATCACTATGGGTAAAAGTGGGTGCACTGTAACACACTGAGATTTTGTGAAATATATTTTTAAATTAATTTATTATTTTTTTTATTTTTCATTAAACATAATATAAATTTTCTCTTGTGTTGAACACAATAATGAGTTTGAAATATTTTACAAATAACACCAGTTTTTTCTTTCGTTACACACTACACCAAGTTTAGCATGTGTTACATGCAACACTGAGATTTAATGAACCATGATAAGAAATTAATATTATTAATTAAAAAAATTATGTTATTACCTAGATTTCAAATTAGAGGAAAAAATAGAAATAACTACTTTTTCAATATTATGTATAATGTTTTTAATGTAAAGAAAACATATCAATTTAAAGTAAATAATTTTTCGATTAATTATTTATATGTTTCAAAAATAATATATTCTCAAAAACTATACAATTTAATTATTTTTGTGAATAATAATAAAATTAGTTTATAAAACTCTTATAATATTAAATTTATAATATTAAATTTAATTTTTAAATCAAAATATAAAAATTATCTTAGTTTTTAATTTTTTATATTTTTCTAAAAAGTTTCATTTTTTGATGAATAATGAAAATTATTGAATTTTATTTAAAAAAAATATTTCAATTTAATTTATTTAAATAGTTAAATTATATTTTAAATTAGTTCTAAAGAAAAATTATTTCAATTATACATCATTTTATCTAATTTAGGTTATTGGAATCAACTTCATGTTGAATTTCGATATAAAAACTTCATAAACTTTTGAACATTTTCTATTTAAAAACATGATTTTCCCATCACATTTGAAGGATTAATATTAAATTATATTTCGCTTCTTCTCTGAGTGGAATTTGAAAAAAATGGATTTGATATTTGGATTTATCATATTTTCTTTTATCTAATAATATTAAATTAATTTCTGACCAAAACTAATAGTACACACTGTAAAATTTATTTATCGTAGTTAAGTTAAAAATGAGTTTACCGAGGGTTAAACTAAAATGATAAGGGTAAAAAATGACCGAAAACATGTCCAAAACCTATTTTATGCTCATATTTAGACCTTATAAATTATAATATAAATAATAATATGTTTTGGATCCTATTTTCATGATAAAAACGTTGGTATATATTTTTCTTTTAAAAAACATTACAAGTGTTCCATGTACCGCACTTATAAACGGTCACACCTTCTCCTCTCCTCTTAACACCTTCAAACCATTTTGGTTGTTCCAATAAAATTCAAAATAACTTCCCAATTTTCATTATCTCACCATATAAAACTTATTTTGGATATAAAGTCAACTTAGGGAGGCTATTGGTTCAAACCTAAGGAGGATAACCAAAGAAGAGGTAATGTTCATCAACAAGAATTTTTATTTAATTTCGTCCTCCACATCCTTAAATTATTATTATACCATGGTGATATAATAACTTCATTATCTTATATATAATTAAATTTTTATGCTAATATAATGAGCTAAAACCATCTAAAATTCTATTAAATGGGTTATGAAATTATTGTTTGTGTGTATGGCGGACCACCACCTCACGAACTGATGTCATTTTTTCGATTACCACCTATCATAGTTGGATATAATGATGAATTTATTATATATATTTATGATATTTATGATATTATTATTCTTTAATTATTATATCACACATAATATTATGATTTATATTTTTTAAAAATAAAATAAATTCACTCATGTGTATGACGAACTACCACCTCACAAAGCGATATGAGTCGTTAACACTATACATAGAAGGTAATAAGGATAGGTTTAATGAAAATATTTGATATATAGGACATAAATATTATATTTTAATGATAATAAATCATTTACCTATATTAATTTCAATAATTTGAGAAAATGGGAACAATATTCATGCGTACATACGACATATCGTCTCCATGAACGATGTATTTCATTTTCTATCTCTATATTTTATAGATTAAAATAAATACATATATACTGAATATATATTATATTTATGTAATTTTTCAAATTTTTTATATTATTGAACCATGATCAATGTACGAGGATAAAAAATAACCAATCAAAACATACACGAAAAATAAAGTAGTTATTACCCAAAAAGTGACTATAACATGGAATTCTTAATAAACGGATAATTAAAGGTCATAAGTAAATAATATATGGTATGGTATATATATATTTCTATAATATATGTATAATAAAATTATGTTTATTATATAGGAGGTGTAACGTCCTGGTTCCGGAAGCCACCCAGAGTCGCCCCGTACCTGGTTGATCACAAGGCCTCAAGCACATTTCCCCAAATGCTAGATGCTGCCGACTAGTAGCGAGGGCCTTGGGTGTGATAGTGGGGAAACTATGCCCTCATTGGCGGAGTACACAGTGGAACAAAAACAAATAGATAGCAGCAGAAACCATGACCATCATACAAGAGTAAACGATAAACACCAGAAGACTAACAGTAAACAACTGGAGCATGCACACATGTATATAAAATGATGCATGATACATATGTATAGGAAAGCAGCCGAACAAGTCACAATTCTGAATACAATAATAAACCAAAGTGAAAAAGAAAACAAGTAAAACTCCTTAGCATCACAAGACACAGCTTGGTCCCATGCTCTCCAGCTCCACAGCAAGTCAAGTACCTAAAGTAGAAGGGCGCTATCCCTTATCTATACTTGCAACAAAATAATCTGTTTGGTCCCAAAAGAATGAACCAAACAGGGTGTGAGACAAAGTCCCAATAGGCAACCAGCCAATGATCTATGCCTAACAGTCAGTGAATATATGGTAGGTAAAGTATAGTAAGCAGTAAAAAGTAAGAAATAAACATGATAAAACACAGCAGTAGCAAACCACAGTCTCTAGCATATAATCTACCAATAAGGAACAACCTCTCCAGCAAGTAGAACAAAATGGTAACCTCCAGGTATTTCTCAAATCCTAACCCCTAAGGTTTAACCTACAAGTACTAGCAACCCTCTGGGAGGCACACACAGTCTCACCCCTCTGGTTGAGCTAAATAATAGACTCTCTGAGGAAGCACTCACCATCAATTCCCCCTATAGTCTCGTATCGTACTAAAGACTCTCTGGGGGAGCACTCAACATCTATTTCCCATGTGGCCTGCGTCGAGGAACTACAGACTCTTAAGGAATCACTCAACGTCAATTCCCCCTATTGTCTCGCATTGTAAATTAAAGACACTCTGGAGAAGCCCTTACGTCCATTCTACCAATGGTCCACTACACTAGGTTCTCACAGCCCTATGTAAAATAAACATGCATAGTGTGCGTATCAGCCCAAGTAAGCCTCAATAACTACTTGGCTATCATTCTAAGGCACAACAACATAACATTTCAACAGTTCCACTATCCTACAACTAGGCATGGCAACTGGAAAAATGCCGAGCTAGAAAAAAAAGCATGGAAAAACATCCAGAGTACAGTAAAAGAATTACCCCACAGATAAGCAATTACCTCAACTCAAGCAATCAATCAAAGCAGGAAACAATAAGGGCAAAACAGAAAACACGCAATACCCCGTTCAAGGGAATTGGTGGAATTTTCACAAAATATTCATAGACTTCCTATGGAAAGGAAGAAACCACCTACCTCGATTCTAGGAGAACGATATATGTGAACCATGATGATTGATTCTCCTTAGAATGTCATAGATCTGAGAAAATGTCAAAAATGCTCAACCAATGATAACTTGAGAAAGAGGAGGAATTGGAAAACAAGGCCCTAGGATAAGGAATAACTCACTGCTCTGGTTCCAATGCAATCATCAGCGGCTGAAACAGAGATCAGACGGAGGCACGAGGGCTCAGAGAAGAAATGCGGCCTTATGGGGTGCTCTCGGTCGAAGAACCTAAAGAAGAAGAGCGTTCTGTTTGTCAGGCGTGACCCTGGTCCATTTAATGAAAAAAAAAGAAAATACACGTCGTGTGCTTATGGGGTACACGGTGTGTACTCTATTTTTTCATACTCCACTTTAAGTGGCCTCAACATCACCCCAACACACTTTGTGTGTGGCCCGGACCCGGTCAGCACACGGCTTGGCGCGGAAAGGGAGTACACGGCGTGTACTTAAAAAATTTCCAGAAACCCCCCATTTCTCAAAAACTCTTGGAAAAAGGAAAAAACCTGAAATGAAGATTTAGGTTCTTACAAACTTCCCCCCTTAATCAAATTTGTCCCCGAATTTCCCTAATAAGGTGAAGAAGAAGAAACCCCAAACATCTCTGGCCACTGTGATTGCAAATCGGCCTCCCTTTCCCAGGTCTCATCCTGTACTCGCTCGTGCTGCCATAGCACCCGTACTAGAGGAATAGACTTCCCTTGGAGAACCTTCGTACTACGATCAATAATCCACATAGGATGCTCCTCATATGATGCATATGTTTCGAGCTCAACCTCCTTGGGCTGAAAGACATGAGATGAGTATGAAAAGTAACGTCGGAGCTGGGATACATGGAAGACATCATGCATGGCCCGGTACCTCTGAGGTAACTGCATCCGATAGGAAACCGACCCAAGTCTCTCCAATACCTCAAACGGCCCAACGTACCATAGTGAAAGCATACCCTATCTCTGAATCCTCTTGTGTCCCATCCTCGATGCGACACGTTGGAAAACCTGATCCCCGACCTCGTACTCTAGAGGTCATCTCTGTTGATCAGCATAAGACTTTTGTTGAGACTGTGTTGTAGCCATCCTCTTCTGAATTAACTCTATCTGATCTGTGGTCTCCTGAACAAGACGACGTCCCAGCAAAGCTGCCTCTCCTGTCTCCATCCAGCATAATGGTGATTAGAATGACCTACCGTGCAAAGCCTTGTAAGGTTCCATCTGAATAGTTGCCTGGAAACTGTTGTTATAGGCAAACTCCACCAGAGGAATATGCCTTCCCAAGAACCACTATTGTCTATAATGCAATCTCAGAGCATATCATCAAGCACCTGGATCGTATGGTCGGACTGGCCATCAGTCTGGGGATGGTATGTTGTACTCAAAAGTACATGTGTACCCAAGGCCTTCTGAAGTCCCTACTAGAACTGAGAAGTAAAGCGCACATCCTTGTCTAAAACAATGGAGTGTGGAACTCCATGCAGATGTACAATCTCACAGATGTATAGTCATCCCAGATCATCAACACTGAAGTCCTCCTTGATCAGTAAGAAGTGAAAAACCTTTGTAATCCTGTCAACGACAACCCAAACAACATCGTTACCTCAGGGTGAATTCAGCAATCTGGTCACGAAGTCCATCGCGACATCATTCCACTTACACTCCGGAATGTGTAACTACTTCAAAAGGCCTAATGGTAGCTGATGCTCCGCCTTCACTTGCTAACAAGTAGAACACCTCAAGATGAAACCAGCAACATCCCTCTTCATACCTAGCCACTAATACTGGAGATGATGATCCCGATATATCTTGGTGACGATAAAATGAACTAACCAAATGGATGAATGAAAATACCACATCATCTCCTCGCGTATGTCTTCTAAAACCCATACGCTTTCCTAGAAACGCAAGATCTAATCCTCTCCCACTGTCCATCCAAGAAGAGGGTCCTCTCCTGACACACTCTCCCGCAGGATTAAGCCTTCTGAGTCTGATAGCTACCTCATCCGCACCTGATCCAGATGTGTAGAGGTAACAACTACAGAAGATAGGTAAGTCTGTCCCTATCTTTCGTGCACCTCCAGATGCATCTCAGAGAACAGAGCCATTAGTTGCCACTCACTTCTGGCCTCATGAACTGCCTGAATCTGAGTTCTCCTGCTCAACGCATCTGCAACTGTGTTTCCCTTTCTCGGCGTATAGGCAAGCTTGAAATCAAAAGACTGAAGATACTCAACCCACCTGCGCTGTCTCTGATTCAAATCACACTGAGTGAAGATGTACTTGAGACTATTGTGGTCAGTGAAAACCAAAAAGTGATCTCCCAGAAGGTAATTTCTCCAACAACATAAGGCATGAACAACAGTTTCCAACTCCATATCGTGTGTCGGGTAGTTCCTTTCATGTTGCCTCAACTGCCGAGACCTGTACACAACGACTCTATCTCCCTGTATGAGCACAACACCCAGATCGATACCCAATGCATCACAATAAACCGTATAGCTCTTTCCTGTCTTTGGAAAGAATAGTATAGGTGCTGACGTC
This sequence comes from Viscum album, assembly GCA_963277665.1. Taxonomy (NCBI): domain Eukaryota; kingdom Viridiplantae; phylum Streptophyta; class Magnoliopsida; order Santalales; family Viscaceae; genus Viscum; species Viscum album. Next base: position 1,095,510,030 of record OY728145.1, on the reverse strand, counting down.
AACCTTCCCTTCAGCTTCTGAAAGGACGACTCACAAGAAACTGACCATAAGAACTTCGCCCCCTTCTTGGTCAGACCTGTCAAAGGTGATTCAAAGCGTGAAAAGTCATGAATGAAGCGTCTGTAGTATCCAGAAATCCCTAGGAATCTCCGTACCTCAAAAATTTTCTTCGGCTACTCCCAAGAAACTATAACTCTCACTTTCTCTGGGTCCACTGATACTCCTGCCTCTGAGATTACTTGACCCAGGAATTGAATCTGATCCATCCAAAAGTGGAACTTCAAGAGTTTAACGTAAAACTGATGCTCTATCAGTGTACTCAAAATGATCTAAAGATGGTTAGCATGGTCATGTTGAGTGTGAGAGTACACCAAGATATCATCCACAAAGACCACGAAGAAGGAATCCATGTATAGATGGAACACTCAGTTCATTAGTGCCATGAAAACTGTTGGCGCATTCATGAGACTGAATGAATAATCGTATACTCGTAGAGACCATACCTGCTCCTGAAGGCTGTCAGAGGTATATCTAATGGTCTAACATGCAACTGATGATAACCACACCTCAAATCAATCTTCGAGAACATGCAGTCTCCTCGAATATGATCGAAGAGATCATCAATCCTTGGAAAGGGATATCGGTTCTTGACTATCAACTGGTTCAAATTCCGATAATCCACACAGAGCCTAAGGGTACCATTTTCCTTCTTCGCAAACAGGACATGAGATCTCCAAGGAGAAGTACTGGGTCCGATGAAACCCTTTTCCTGCAACTCCTCCAAATGCTTCTTGAGCTCCTGCAACTCAGGTGCAGACATCCTATAGGGAGGAATAGTCACCAGTACTGCTCCTGGAACGAGCTCAATAGAGAAGTCCACCTCACGCTCTGGAGGAAAACCTGAAAAGTACTATGGAAATACGTCTCTGAAATGATCCACGATAAGAGGAAAGTACAACTATGAAGTCCACTGATCATCCAGATAAAGACTAGAAATCTGGTCCGTAACCCTTCCTAGCCCATGATGCTCGAGTCCTGCTCGACTCTCTTGGACATCCCATTCGCCTTTATGAAGAAAAGATTCACCCTCTGGTGAAATGAAACTCACCCTGCAGCGATAACAGTCGACGACTACCTGGAAGGGAACCAACCAGTCCATCCTGAGAATGACATCATAGCTTGTCATCTCTAGGACATATAGATCCCATAAGAAACAATACCCGGCAACCTCGAGAGGGAACTCTATAGACTGACGTACACTAGATGTCCTCGACCCCAAAGTTGTGTCTAGTGTCAAAAAGTTGGTAGAAGAAAAGATGCAGAGCTCAAGGCTCTCCACAATAGAAACAGAGATAATTCTATTCATAGCACCGATATTGAAAATAGTTGAAGATAAAACTGAGGCTACTAAAATCATACCTCGAACGGTAGAATATTCGGGATCCTTTTCCTGATAGGTCTGCTCCATAGAAAAAGTCTGGCATGCCTCGTGGCCCTATGACCCTGCCTGACCACTCTGAGCTGATCCTCCTTGCTGATGCTGAAGGACTGGTGATTGACTGCCACGACCTCGACCTCCACCTTGGATCGAACGGCCAGAAGAACTCCAGTTTCCTGGCTGGTGAGAAACTAGTGGTGCTGCTCCTGAACGAGGAGTCATGGAATGACCCTCATCACCTGCTACTGGTGAGAAAACCTGGCAGAAATGCTGAAGGTGACCCATCTTACCGCAAGATAATAACTCCACTGGGTATCTCTAGAACTACGGCCTCATGTGCCCCACCCTTCCACACTGGTTGCATACTACCTGTCTACCTGAAGATGAATCTCGCCTCCTTGGATCACCGCATGTAGACTCCCTATAGTGCTTCCTATTATCTACTAGAGGAACACTAGCTCTGGAAGTAGAACCAACCTGGTTCGCAGCTCCGGATTCTCTCAGATTGTGCTCCGCAATCAGCGCCTGGTTGATGATGGAAGTGATGGAAGTCAATTGGAAGATATTCACTTGCGAGCGGATCTCCCTCCTGAGACCATCCTCAAACTTCATTGTCAAGAACACCCCACTTCCATCCTAAAGGGGTATGAAATGCTGCAGTGCAGTGAAACAGGAGGAATAATCCATGACATAAATAGTACCCTGCTCTAGACTCATGAAATCCTGGGCTCGATCGGCCCTCAGGGTCTCCGGGTAGAAGTAGTCATAGAACACGCGCTAGAACTCCTCCCAAGCCATAACCTACTGATGGCCCGCTTGTGAGATCACGACCCACCACCTCTTGGAAGAGTCTCAAAGCATGTAGGTAGCGATCTTGACCCACCTCTCTGGAGGTGTTTCCAGATGATCAAAGATATTTGGCAGGGCTTCGAGCCATGACTTTGCAACCTGTGGTCCTCCTTCCCCCGAGAAAGTAGAAGGATGCTGCTGTTGGAAAAACCGCGTCAAGTCTGCCATAGACATGGCAGGAGGCGGTGCTCCCTGGGAGGTCTGCATCATACTCATAAAGCATTCCTTGAATTTCGCATCTACGCCTGCAACTGGTAAGACATCCGGTGCCAAGGCTGGATCGACTGGAGGATCGACAGGAAGTCCCTGATCAGCCATATCTGGCGTCTGATCACTTCCTGACAACTGACGTACAACCGGAGGACATCTCAGAGGCATAACTCTGAAATATCAAAAGCATACCTTAGATTAGGAAAACAAGGATAGAAAACAAAGGAGTACAACACAGAAACAGGATAAAGAAACACTCAATATTTACAAAACATAACTACACGGCGTGTATAAACTCTACACGGGATGTACTTAACTCTATTCCCCTACCCATGTATCTTTGCACGACTAACCCACATGGTTTTCTTGAAATGAGACTACACGAAGTGTTCCTGGTGGATAGGGCGTGTAGTAGACAAGGTTTCAATGACCCGTGTTGTTAGTTACATGGCCGGTTACACGGCGTGTTCCGAACAAACATGAAGTGTACTTGATGATTTTTCCCAACCCGTGTTGTTGGAGACACAGAGAAGTACAAGGATGACCCTTACATGGCATGTTCCAAAAAAAATGGCATGTATAGGAGGAGAGAACACCTTCCCATGTTGTTCGTGACATGGCCAGATTCTGAGAATAAGGATACACAGCATGTTAATACAAAACACGGTGTGTATGACACCAGCTTCCCCCACCCGTGTTGTTAGTTACATGGTCGGGTACACGCTCACTACTACATGACGTGTACCTACTGTACACGACGTTTTCCTAGAGATTTTCATAACCCATGTATCTACTCACACAGTCAGTGACATGGTTTAAAGCTACACGGTGTTTATATATAATGTACACACCGTGTATTCTAGGTTTTTCTGGGCAGTAGCTCAGAAACTGCACCAAGGCCCAGAAAACACAAGAAACAAGGCAAGGAGGTGCGAAATTCCGATCCGTGAGGGCCCATACTCCCCAGGAATCAAATCTTGGCATCCAATACAGTCATATGTAAGGAAAAAGGTAAATGATTCACCAATTTCCGATTCAAGAGGGCCCATAACACCTCGAGAACCAAAATTTGGCGTTCATTTATTCAAGGTACAAAACAAACAACCTTTCTATCAAACTTTAGAGATTCTATCCATCACCTATCACAACAACATGAATAATGAAGACAAGTTTATCACAACAACATGCAATCGCTAATGCACCCTAGATGGAATGACAAGAATGCATGGCATGTGATTTCTAACAAGAGCATATATGATGCATGAGATGGAATACCCTCATCTCATCTGGTTGTGATAGAATTAGAATCACAATATCAACAACAATGACAACAAAAATCATGTGAATCACTCTAGGTAAAATCATATAAATTGTAAAATCTGAAAAACATAAAACTGCAATAATTGAGGTAGTATGGCTTTTCCCTATACAAGGGTTAGCTACTCCTGAGCACAACTTAATACCAAGTACCAAATCTATCCTATCCCTAGCTAAAGGCTCCAAACAGTAAATCAAGAGAAAAGAACCCCTCTGATACCACTTTGTAACATCCTTGTTCCGGAAGCCACCCAGAGGCCCCCCGTACCTGGGTGGTCACAAGGCCTCAAGTGCATTTCCCCAAATGCCAGAGGATTCCAACTAAAAGCGAGGGCCTTGAGTGTGATAGTGGGGAAACTATGCCCTCATTGGTAGAGTACACATCGGAAGAAAAAAATAGATAGCAGCAGAAACCATGACCATCATACAAGAGTAAACGATAAACAATGGAGGACTAATAGTAAACAAATGGAGCACACACACATGTATATAAAATAATGCATGATATATATGTCCAGGAAAGCATCCAAACAAGTCAAAATGATGAATACAATACTAAACTAAAGTGCAAAATATAACAGGTAAAACTCCTCAGTATCGCAAGCCACATCTTGGTCCCGTGCTCTCCAGCTCCACAGCAAGTCAAGTACCTGAAGTAGAAGGGCGCTTGTACTTATATATACCTGCAACAACATAATCTGTTTGGGCCTAAAAGCATGACCCAAACACGGTGTGAGACAAAGTCCCAATAGGAAACCACCCAAATATCTGTGCCTAATAGTCAGTGAATATATGGCAGGTAAAGTACAGTAAGCAGTAAACATTAAGCAGTAAACAGGATAAAAAACAGTAGTAACAAACCACAGTCCCTAGCATATAATCTACCAACAAGAAACAACCAATCAATCAAGTAGAACAGAATGGTAACCTCTTGGTAGTTCTCACATCCTAACCCATAAGCTTCAACCTACATGTACTAGAAACCCTTTGGGAGGAACACACAGTCTCACCCCTCTGGTTCAGCTTAATAATAGACTCTCTGAGGAAGCACTCACCTTCAATTCCCCCCCTATAGTCTCGTATCATACTAAAGGCTCTCTGGGGAATCACTCAATGTCTATTCCCTCTGTGGCCCGCATCAAGGAACTACAGACTCTCTAAGGAAGCACTCAATGTCAATTCCCCCTATAGTCTCGCGTCGTAAATTAAATACACTATGGAGAATCCATTACAACATTTATACCTATAGTCCACTACACTGGGTTCTCACATCCCTATGTAAAATAATCATGCATAGCATGCGTACCATCCCAAGTAATCCTCAAGCACTACATGGCTATCATTCTAAGGCACAACAATATAATAGTTCAACAGTTCCACTATCCTACAACTAGTCATGGCAACTGGAAATACGCTGAGCTAGAAAAAAAAAGCATGGAAAACATCCATAGTACAGTAAATGAATTACCCTACACCCAAGAAATTAACTCTACTCAAAAAATCAATCAAAGTATGCAACAATAAAGGAAAAATAGGAAACACGCAATACCCTGTTCAAGGGAATTAGTGGAATTTGCACAAAATATTCACAAACTTCCTACGAAAAGGCACAAACCACCTACCTCGATGCTAGGAGAATAATATACATTAACTACAATGATTAATTCTCCTTAGAATGTCAAAGATTTGAGAAAACATCAAAAACTCTCAACCAACAGTAACTTGAGAAAGAAGAGGAATTGGAAAACAAGGCTTTAGGAGAAGGAGGAACTCACCGCTGTGGTTCCAATGCAATCGTCAGTGGTTGAAACAGAGATCAGACAGAGGCACAGGGGCTCAGAGAAGAAACACGGCCGTACGTGTCACTCTCGGTTGAAGAACCTGAAGAAGAAGAGCGTTCTGTCCTTCAGGCGCGATCCTGGTCCGTTTAATGAAAAAATAGAAAATAAACGGAGTGTACTTATGGGTTACACAGTGTGTACTCTGTTTTTCCGTATTCCGCTTTAAGTGGCCTCCAAATCACCCCTACACACCGTGTGTGTGGCCCGGACACGGCCAGCACACGGCTTGGCACGACAAGGGAGTACACGACGTGTACTCAGAAAGTACACGACGTGTACTTAAAAAAATTCTAGAAACCCCTCATTTCTCAAAAACTCCAGGAAAAAGGAAAACATACCTGAAACAAAGATCCGGGTTCTTACAGGAGGTTCGAACATATACGTAGGAATTCAAGACTTAATGTAATAGATTTTTAGTCTCTCTTTTATTTCTGAGAGACATATGGAAATTCACCACACGCTTCTTCTGTGTTGGGTATATAATTCCACTTTTACATGTTATATAATGAACAGTTATTTTTCATGATATTTATAGTATCATTTTATGTTATTCTTTATTGGGGTTCACATTTGAAAATATTACTAAAATGGTAAGGGGTTTTTGTCTCAGTTTTCTTTCTTTGAGATTTACATTATGTTATGGACCTATATTATTTCATGAGGTGTATATACATCCCATTTTAAATTTAATATCATGAATTTATTTATACTCAAGATATTTTAAGTTCCTTTTATTTTATTTCTTCATGAGGCTTATGATTCCAAGTTACCATGGTGGTAAATATTTTGTGTTACGATCTAATATTTTATCAGGATTGTTTATGATAGTTTCTAATGATAAAATATTATGATCCATATGTAAAGAAACTAGTTAATTTTATTCTCATGTGGTTATTCATGATATTAATATCACCATTATTACACTACTTGGTACTTAAAATAATTTAGAAAATGTTTTTTAGAAATTATGACATGGTTTCTTTCTTCAGTCAGAAATCAATTTTTTTCCAAAACCTTATTTTCTAAAAATGTTTTCAAAAATGTTTTTCTATTATACTTGGATTTTTAAAATTAGTTTTTACCCATTTTTTAAATTTTAATTTTTTTTAAATAATATGCATGTCATTTTCCAAACTATTGTATTTGAGATTTTATTGAAAATGTGAATGTAATATTTATTATAATGTTCATTAAATGAATTGTATTTCCTAATATCAATAATTCTCAATTATTTCAAGATTACCTTACATGTTTTCAAGTTATTTTTCAAAATAAAATTATTTCAAAAAAAATTATGCTCTATTTTTTTCCAAGTGGAAAAAATATTTTCCTTAAGAATTGTATTAAAATGATATTAAAATATTATTTTCAAATAATGGGATTTTGAAAACGTTTTATGTTTTATTTTTTGTAAGTGGAAGGGGTATTTTTAAAAATATTCCATGTTATGTTTCAAATTCATTTTCCATATACGATGACATACTTTTATGTTACTTATAATTTATTGGGAATATGATCCAAGGAAAAATTTCTAATCCTTCCTCTGAATGGTTTATATTTTGATGAGAATATTTTTATAAAACCTATTCCTTTTCCACCGGTTATTATATGATGACCTGATAAATGGATTATGAAAAACAATTCTTTTCCATGGGACAATCTATGATGAAATTTTTATGAAACCTATTTCTTTTCTACATGGTATGATTAAATGTTTATGAAACCCATTTATTTTCATGGGTTATGATATGACGAATGCTTTATGATCTTGTGGCACACATTTTTATGTTTTTTATATGTGATTGTTGGGACCTACATCTCCATCTAATGCATTGGGTAATGATAAATGTTCTATGATCTTAGAGGGTATGTGGTTAGTTATCCCAATCCTAAAAAGGTGTGTATACAGGTGGTTATCCCAATCCCGAAAGAGGGTATATGGGAGGTCAACCCCATCCCAAAGCATGTACACATTTGGTTAACCCAAGACTGAAAAGTTATGAAAATATTTGTGGGTATCATTGACATAAGATTTTCCATTCTTATGTGTATATCACAATTCCATACCTTATTCCAATGTTATTCCCTCATACCTCATGTTCATTGATTTACTTATGATTAATGTCTTATTAACTACCAAAATTTATTCCACGACTCAATATTATCATATTTTATATACAGGGTATCGTTTTTATATGTTATTATCATGTTCTCATGCCCTTTTATTCATGTTATGCTTATATATACCCCTTGTTTACCCTTAATGGGAATCTAATATCACACTTTCTTATGTTTCCTTTCCCTGGGTTATGAAGAAAGGTTTATGTAGGGTATGACTGTGAGGATTCCTAAAGGGGAATATCCTTATAGGAGACATTCAACACCTTTCATCAAATTAATATGATGTTTTTCCACGTTTCCAGTAGAACTAATCTATTATGTTTATCAAGAATGTGTTTGTGTAATGTATTGAATATTCATTTAAAAAGATGTAATATCCATGTATGAAAAGATTCAGATTCTATAGTTGGTATAGAAGGAAAGTTTTAGTTAACCATTTGAAACTAGGATAAGAAAACATTAGTGGAGTCCCTAAGGATATATCTAAGGATATTTATTGGGAGATGCATAAGGATAAGTCTAAGGATGAGTCAAATTGTAGGAAAATGTCCTGGAATTTTGGTAAAGGATAGAGTGAATGATTTTTAAGAAATTTCATCCATGTTTGGATACTAGAAGTGAATTTGGATCACATACAGAGGTACTTAGGGGTAATAACATCAAAAATATCACATTGATCTAGAGTTGATCATCAACTAATTCATGATAACATTCCTTACAGCACACAACGTTTGAAACTCCTAGGGGGTATGTTATGAATTTTAAAAAACACATTATGAACCATTGTAAAGGATTTAGATATATGGTGAATTTTAATGACCTAGGATAAACCTATAGATCAATATATTTAAAATAAGGTTTCATTATTTAGACATATTATAATTTATTTTTCATTATTATGAGGTTTTCCACTTTGCTTAATGTTTCTCACACTATACCTTATGTTTTCAATAAATGGATTGAACCCAAAGGAACCATGTTAATGAAGACTTCAATAGACAATGAAATTATTTTACTTTTGTAAAATCAAATGTTATAGGATCTTGAATGAAAAATATTGTTTCCATGTTCAAACAACATTCTCAATCTATGAATTATGATGGAGCTCCAAATAAGAAAAAGAAGGGGACAACACTATATGTATTCCTTCACATGGATATTTCCACCTCTTTTAGTGGGCCTTCAGATCCACTAATATATGAGTAATGGATCAGCACCACTAAAATGATATTTTCAATCTTCTATTGTTTGGAGCATGATAAATTCATCTTGGTTGTATACTGTTTAAAAGGTGAAGTAGATCAGTGGTGGACTCTTATCAAGAATATGAGGTAATATGATGAAATTGACTCCAGGGATTGGTATCGTTTCTAGAAATTATTTTCCAATAAGTACATTCTTCATATTCTTTGTACAAATATGGATAATGAGTTCCTTAAGATAAAAAAAATGTATGATAAATCTGTTGGTACCTATGAATCAAATTTTACATGACTTGTGAGGTATGATTCTGGTATTATCATCTAACTTGAATGTAATTTTGTCCATTTCTTTAGTGGATTAAAACCATGTTTACAATTGGAATTATCCATAAGAGACATAATTAGCTATGAATATTTTTTATGGGTTATCGAGGTGTAAATGTATAATGAAGTTATGTATCAATCTCATGGTTTTGATAATAATTAAAAAAATGCAATTCAAAGGAAAATATAAGAACCAAGGTGAAAAGAATATGATCTTTCCTTTATCATAAATGTGTTTTAAGAATCATGATGTAAATTGTATTGAGGGTACTGTTAAATGTTTTGAGTGTGGAAAGGAAGGTCATCAAGGGGATGAATTCCAAAGTGATGGTAAGAAGTTAGCTAATTATAAGAATAATGAGAAAGCACTATAGAATTCACCTTCTAGACTTAAGTGTTTCAATTTCAAGGAGTCTTAGAATTATTCGAACAAGTTACCAAATATGAGGGTTAATAATGATGATCAATTACAATAACCACAAAATATAATGTAAAAAAGAAGGCTTATACAATCATGATAGTAGAAGTGAATCATGATAATTATGGAACACTAATCCTCCCCTCCATAGTTGTGAATTTCATGTTTGATTTGGTATGAACGATCCCTATTAAAATATTATTTTTTATCATTTAGTGAAGCTTAATGTGATTATCTCCCTATATATTAATTCTAGAATAACAAAATCATATTTGGAATTCTATTTGTATATGCTTGAACCAAAGTTTATAAAAGAATTTTTTTATAAGATAATAGATTTTATAAAAAATAACGGGTGAATTATATTTTGAAATAATATATATCTAAGTAATATTAACTTAATAGATATGGATACCATCATTGGTTTATGAGTTTAAGGTTGATAATATGTCACTGACAACCCTTTATAGGTTTTATGAGATGAGAGTTTATCAAGATTATGGATGTTTTAAGAGAAAATTATGGCAATACTAACCTTTGGTTTTGTATAAGATTCATTGAAAATGTTATTTGAGGAGGAATTACTTTACAATTTTTAGACATATGACTAAAGTAACTAGAAACTTTAAGGTTTGATCTTATCTTTGATGTTGAGGTAATCACCTTACGAAGTCAGCTAACTTCATTGCTATCAGAGAAGATTTATATCTAGATCCTCTTTCCAGAATGTACATTAATGAAGTGGTAAGGTTTAATGGAGTACCACATTAAATTGTATTTGATTGAGATACCAAATTTACCTCATTGTTTTATAGAATTATTTAGAAAGATCTTGATATAAATTTAGTTTCAGCATAGTGATAATAATTCATACCTTATCAAATAGGCTAAGATCTTGTTCAATGGATTTCAAAGGGGGTTGAGATCAATAACTTCCAAAAGTTGAGATTTCATTAAACAATATATTTCACTTGAGAATTCATATGGATCCTTTTGAATCCCTTTATGGAGATATTTATATAACTCTATTGTATTGGAATGAAGTTTCATAAAGAAAGCTATTGGGACCTGAGAAATTTGAAAAGATGGAAGAGAAAGTTATAGCTATTAAAAATATGTAAATTTATCAAAAATTTGAAAAAAAAACTTTCTGATGATAATCACTAATTCAATATAGAATTTAGATTTGGTGAGAAGGTATTTCTATGAATTTCTCTGTGGAAGAAAGAAGGGAAAAACTAAGCCCTATGTATATTGGTACCTTTGAAATACATGATCATATCAGGACAATAGATTATCATTTGGTGCTTCCATTATACCTATATTGGGTTCATGATGTGTTCTATGTATCATTCATGAGTAAGTAAATACCTAGTAAATAATATATACTGAACTCAGAAATCTTACCACCACTGAAGCATGATATTTCTTATAAGGAACTACCAGTAGGGATTCTGGATCGAATAGAGAAATTTATAAGAAACAAGACCACTAACGTAAAACCCTGACCTTTATTAAGATGTATCAGTATTTTTTATAGTTACACTTTTTCCTTATGTTTAGTACTTTTGATTTGGGTTTTACCTTGGGGTGAGTTTTGGTGAAATTATAAAATTTTGGAAGTAAATGGGAAAGTGCATGGTTGGCGCACAATTTTTCCAAACCATGCACCCTAGACCAAAAAACCATGCATCCCTGAATAGTTGGTATTTTCATGGTTGGAAGACTGTTTTTCAAAATATTTTCCTTAATAGGAGAAACCATCCATCTCTCTAGAAGAGGTGCACTATTAGGCACACACTTAGAGGAAACCATGCGCGTTGAGCAACAAACCGTGCATATGGGATTTTAATCAAATAAAAATTATTAAAAAAGTTATTGAACCTGTATTATGACCTTGAATTCCCTAGATCAACCTATTATATATTTATCTCAATTCTAGAGCCTCTTAGAGGGATTATAAAGTTTTCCGACCACTATTCTTGGTGATTCCAATCCCGGTTGGCAGGTCTGCATCTCTTCGAGTTTGTGGTTTCTTCCCAGGTGATCTCTTATTCTTCTCCCATTATTTTGGTGGGATATTTATTCCTGTTTTGGTTAGATATAGATATAGTTTTGTGTATATAGATATAGTATTTTGGATATATATATACATTTAAGGGATTATTGTTTTTTCAATCATGACTTAGGGATTAAGATATAGATCTCATTATTTGTCGTTATTCCATCAAAATTAGGGATTCTTCCCTTGGAGAGAGTTTTCAATGAATTTATTTAGGTGGTATATAATTCAAATCCCATAGTCTTGATTAAATTTATGTGTATTTAATTGTATAATTTCTATTTTATTTTTACCAATTGACTTCATGATTGAATTAATTAATTTGGTAAATTAATTAATCATAGAAAATGTGAAATTGGGATATTGGGATTATAGATCATGAGATAATTAATTGATGAATTAATTATGAGATATTGATATAGTTGATTTGAGATAATTTATTAATTAGTTATGAGATATTGAGATAGTTGGTTTGAGACAATTAATTGATGAATTAATTATGATATACTGATATTGTGAATTCAGATAATTAATTGTTGAATTAATTAAGGGTTAGTGATTAATTAATTTTCGATTTAATTAAAGAGATCTATTTACTTCATTGATTGGTGAATTAATTAATGAGAATCATATGATAAATAATTATTGAATTAGTAATGATATTGGGATGATTAATTAATTGGTGAATTAATTAATTGGATTGGTATGGTTAACTAATTGTTGAATTAGTTATCTAATTGATGTGGATAATTAATTTTTGAATCAATTGTGTATTATGAATGGAAACATGGTCATTGAATTGTGTGTTAAGAATGGTAACATGGTCATTCAATTATGTGTTAAGAATGGAAACATGGTCATTAAATTGTATAAAGTATGAGTAATAACATGGGAATTCAAGTATGAATTAAATAGTGGTAACATGGTCATTAGATTATATAAATGATGAATGAAAACATAGGTATTAAAGAATTAATTAACGAATGATAATAATGAAATTTAGATAAGTGATATTCCTTGGATATTATTCAGACTCCAACTTAGGCTAAAGCAGTTATCAAGATATGAGTGTTCATGGGAACTCGGGGGGTTTATATGGTTAAACAATGAATAATTAATAATATGATAAATATTTATTTATGAATTTTGATTTATTCTTTATAAAACTTCATACACTATTATTTGACTGGATATTAATTTAGACACCATTGGTGGTGGCCTACTAAGTTTTACTCACAACCTAATCTGGCTGCCTGATCGGTACCAGAATAGATTTCCTGGTTGTAGGAAATTATAAGGTAAAATCCCCTGTGACAGATGGATTAGTTGGGGTGGAGCAAGGATGACGGAACCATACTTTGTTTGGGACCCACTAGAGAGTTTTCAGTGTATTTACTTTTGAGTTTGTTTTTTGAAACTTGGAATTTACATTAACATGAAATATTGTATTTCTAGTTTTGCTTATCATGTGTTATTGACATATTTTTGGTTGTGGTCATATATTGGGTTATTGTTTATTTATTTTCCACTGATTTTTTACTCCAAATATGAGGGTATAGTCTCCCTAAGACTGATATTAGACCCTTACTTCTAGTCAACAGGCTCTGTCATACGGGGGGGGGGGGGGGGAATGCCAAAGGTCATGTGACCAACCAATTTGGGGCACTAGTGTCTGGCACCTGGTTTGGGACATTACAAAGTGGTATAAAAGCTCATTTATTTTATTTTATTTTGTAGGACTATTTGGGGAAAGGTATACATGAAACTATGAAGAGTCAAGCCATGGTAATGAGAACGTGAATGGGATTAGCTAACCCATGTATGGGGGAGAACCCAATTACCCAGAGTGGGATTGTTGTTATTGGTATTTTATATTATCGTTTAATGACATTTCACCTTGGTTGACACACTTATTGTGTGATGTGATTATTATTTCTGAGATTTGTTGATATTTGACTCATGGCCTAGTTTTTCTTGATATTTTAGTTGGCATGCATCATTCTAAACACTTCGAATTATTGTGACATGCATCATTTTAGGCACACATGGAAAAATGAGTTTTGGGTAAGTTGTTGAACTTGAACTCTTTTTCCTTTCTTGAGAATTGAAATGAAAATGTGCTTAATGTGAAATTTGAAATTTTAAAATTATTAATGATGATAATAAATGTGTTTATAATAAGGAATTTGAATAATGATAATGATTTTCACTTAGTGAACAATGACCTTGGTGTAGGATGGTTTATGGTAGTGATAGAGCCTTGGGTTTGACTGTGTGTATGGGGGGGGATGAATTGTTGTTGTATACTGATTTTTTTAAATGTGTTAACCTATGTTATGTGTCCTAAAGAATGTGTTAAAAAATATTGAGATATTCCTCCATTATGATGTTTTTTGAAAGGAAGACAAGAGGATATGTCATGACCCGTCCCCCAGGGTCTGTTCCGTGACTACCCCAAGCCCGCCTTCCATATGCCAAGGGTTGGCGACTAGCACCGAAAGACATATTCCCTAAGACGGGATGGAATTGAATTTAATCATGTACAAAAACACAGTCTGAGAACACAATAAAAAGAAACTATGAAGTAAACTGCTGCAGTAAAAGTGTACTGAAAGTAGAGGGGGGCGGAATACAAGCCCAACTGTAAAAGTACAAGTACAACTGAAAGGAATTTTACAACTGAAAAAGGGAAAACAGCTACCGAGTCATCTTCAAAGGATCATACCTAAAGGGTAGGTACAGATCATCTCCTTATCACTCCACGTCCACCTATCTCCTCCGCGTACTGCCAGGTCCTCGATCCCTCAAACCTCAGCCCTACTGCTGGTCATCTACACAAGACACAACAAGGTGCAGGAAAAGCCCGTGCAGGGGTGAGTATAACAATACCCAGTATGGACCCCAAGACCCCCGAAGGTCTCTAATAATTCCAAAAAGTAAAACCACAAAACATGATCTCAATACCAAAGCACAAATAAATAGACACAGCTCAAAAAGAATCTCATCTCAAACCAGGTTTTCAGTAATGTATATAACTACAGATGATTAGTCTCGAAGCTAGATCAACTTATTCTATCAAGAGGCACTGATTTTGACCATACTAAATTTTACCCACATAAGATTGATAGGTACTGACCCCCGAAATGATCCACACAGGATCCAACCCGCCCAAAGTCGATTGGTATCTAACCCCCGCTGACCCACACAGGATCACTATACGTTGACCCACACAAGATTGCAGAGCACTGACCCACATAGGATTGGTATGCACTTAACCACACAAGATCACTAAGTGATGACCCACACAGGATTTGACCCACACAGGATTAGTATTCACTGACCCACACAGGATCAGTGAGCGCTGAACTCCGCATGATCTGTCTCCAACCTCCACATCACTGCCAACCACTGGATTTCTCGCACCCGATGCACTCGAGTTCCTTACAATATGCCCTTGAGATATTGGTCATACCTCGACCATAACTAAGCTTAAAAAAGGAGTATCCCAAATTACCCCCTTGTTGCAAGGGTTCCAATGCGACAGAAGTTGCATCAATCGGACGCCCGGTCTGTGAGTTATAAACATTTTAGCTCCGGGGGCCCGGTTGGATTCAGGTTCGATCCAACTTGTCTATACTCTAACTATCTCCAAAACTCCATAAGACTATAACAAAAGGACCGTCTCGATCCAAGGATCCCGATTTTGTAGATGGTTCATCAAACGGATGTTTCGTTCCCAAGATATGACCCTTTCTGTGATTCTAGGCCTGGTAGGGTCCGAGTCCGGTCCGACCCGGTAGGACTGACTCCAACCAACCCGATCTGGGATGGGCCATGTAAGACTCGACCCACTAGGCCGAGGCCCGACCCGAACCACAAGGGGAAGGCCTGCAAGGGTGACCCGCAAAGGGAGGCCCGCAAGGGCCGCCCGACCCGTAAGGGGCAGCCCGCAAGGGGGCGGCCCGCATGGGGCCGGATCGCAAGGGTGGAGGCTCGGTAGGGCGGCGGCCCGATATGAGGGGGATCACAGCCCTATGTGGTGTCCACCCTAGCCGGTATGGGGGGTGTGACCCCCTGGTCTCCCGAAATCTTGAACGACCAGTAGGACGTTGAGTTTATGATGAGGCGGCGCCGCATGGGCGCCGCTTGGTCGCCATGGAACCCTCCGGAGGTGTAGATTAGGCCTCCGCAGTAGCATCAGTGGTGGATTATTGTTATCCAGCGGCACGCTGGTCGCGATGCCTCTCCATCTGTGGCTAACGAGCAGTGAACTATTACTCACCGACAGCGCACAACGGTGTGCCACACCTCCACTGAGGCCGGTAGGTGCCTGTTGTTCCGATGACTGCCACAGCTTTGTTTTGTGGCCTCCTCTTACAGTGTGCTTCGATGGACTATTCACAATGTAGCTGGTCAGTGTCGCCGCGCAGGCAGTCTTCCATGGAGGTGCATGTATAGCAAGATAGTAGAGGGTTGAAGCCAGGTTCGTTAGGCTTGCTCCCTACATGTTATCCCGAAAACATGAAGGGGATTAAGGGTATAATAATCAATTGAATTAACAACAATAAAAACACTAGAATGATACCCCGCTAGAACTTCCTGCAAAAATTAATGAATCATGGATCAACCCGTTAGTCGGTTGGTCTGCGTTCTTCGTATTATTCAAGAACAGGGAAGTTTAAAATCATTTAAAATGCGTAAAAAAATAAACACCTACCTCGTAAACCCATTGGAGAGAATCTGTGCTTGAAGGTGGATCCTATTCTTCATTCCCACAACCAGTTCACAACGACACTACCCGTACATCGTCCTTCAAATCGTGGTTCAGTGTCACCCGTCACCTCCAGCTGGGATCCGCTCGGTCCTCTAAGGGTTTGGCATCTCGACACTCCTTCAAAACATCATTCCTTGGTTAAGCTATGCCGATACCCCTCCCCGAACTCCATATATATAGGAGAGGGAGAGGGTAAGTAACGACGCGGGGAATTAATGGGGGCTCATTAATTAGGAACGTTCCTAATTTCCCAAATATTTCATTACTTAAGGTTGGCAGGTCAAGAAATTTATTAGCGTGACACATCACTGGACCCACACGCCGGTTGTCCGTTAGTGGAGAAAAAAGAAAAGAAAATAATAAAATTATTTCATTTCATTTCTTTTAAAAAGTCACAAAACATAAATTTTTCTCTAGACCTACTATGGCCAAATTAAAGCCTCCTTTAAGCGAATCCTGGTGCTGCAGATTTAGTGGTGCCCTCAAATTTTTAATCTGTGCACCGGTTATAATGTTAAAAAATTCCACTCATGCGTTTACTGAACATACCTTTTAAAAAATGTTCTAAAAATTATTAACAGTCACCCTCGACTCGCACCAGTCGAGGTTAGGTTCTGACTAACTGAAACACACCCCAACGAACTCAACAAAACTATCGTATTTTCAATCTGAGTTACCATTTAGAAGTTATGGAATATAACAATAAATTAATTGTCACTTAATTATTTTATTTACAGCCAAAAATGTACTTCCATAGTTGGCCCACACCGGCCAAAGTTTGTATCTTTCTAAAGAAAGCATACCCTCACGAGTTCAGCGGTGGTCTCATATTTTTTATCTGAGTCACCGTTTGGGAGTTATAATCATTTGAAAAATAAAATAACTTTATTTAATTATTTTATTTACGATTATTCCATTTTAAGGTTTTATCACAGGAGGCCTGCAACGACTAAACATAAGTCGCACCTAGGTTAAACCTGCCATCCTAAATGTAACAGTGCCCTCAGATTTCATATCCGGGAAACCCATTAAGAGTTATTCCGCTTTTTCAGTAAAACTACATACATGCACTATTTAATGTTTAACAAAAATACAATGGATTATTCCAATCACTCCGGGCCTTGGAATCATGCGGTGTCAAGTTTCGCGGTCTCGAAATAATTCTATATAATTAAAAAAATTATATGGAAATTCTGGGACATTAAATGATATATATATATATGATATACCAGCAATGGAACCTGAGGTACTCTTAGTTTCATGTGAATATGTTGCAGAGAAGTTCTGAGAGAACATTGCTCGCTTCATACAAATCATGGAAAGAGACCGAGGGTGGGTTGTGAAAACCATGTCTGGCCCTATGTAGGGGTTTCAGTTGCATCACCTTTAGACTATTACTGGATAGGGTGGAATTAAGGGAGATTAGTTTTGGATTGAGTCTATACAGATGATACTCAACTCTTTGGAGACTCCGACCAAGAATATGGTCATGTTGGATGCTTATATACTACTAGGATTAGCAAATAACTGGTGGGAAATTTGAGTGTGAACTAGACAAGATGATGGTATGCTACGGAAGGACTTTTTGAAGATATTCCTAGAGAATTTCTTTCCAGAGAAATTAAGGAAGAAGAGATCTACTGAGTTCATGAGGTTGACTTTTGGGAGTATGTCCATGATGGAATATGCTAGAATCTTTACATATTTTCAATGCTTTTCTCTAGTGTTTGTATGGGATGAGACATCTACGACAAGGAATTTTTTGGATGGGATTAAATGTGATATTAAGTCCCTATTTTTCCTATTTTGGTTATGGAATTTTTCTAAGGTAGTGGATTGGGCTCTCATAGAAGAGGGGAACCTAAAAGAGGATTCCACTGTAGGAAATATAGTTGTAGCTGGATGATAAATTGGCATGAATTCTGAGAGTAGAAAGTGTTTCTACAATAGCGTTAGTTAGGGAAGTGGAAAGTAGGGTGCACAATGATAGGGATTAGTTTTATAAGTTCTTACTCGAGTGATCTGTCACCAGTGTGGTAGGTCGAGAATCTTCTGGAGGCAGTGCTCCCGACTAAAAGTAGAGTGTAGCTCTTGCGGCAAGATGAGACATTTACAAATGTTCTGTAAGACCCTATGATTGATTAGTAGTGATACCAGAGCAAGAAAGAACTAGGGTGAAGGAAAAGGATCTTCTGCACCATATCAGTCTCGCTGATGGACTTCTATTGTATAAGTTAGTAGAGGTAGTGGATTCACTTATTCTTGTAAATATAACCCATATAAATAGAGTGGTGTAGCACAAGGGACTCAGGTTTCATCGTAGGTAAGAGTGGAAAGAAAGTTTCTTGCGGTGCATCCTACACTTGTGTATGACAAGGTTGGACCATTGACAGTAAGAGGTACCATTATTGTAGATTCTACTTTAGCTAGTGCCTTATTTGATATTGGTGCCTCCCATTCTGTTATTATTTCAAAACTTGTGAATAGTTTGAGCCTGATGGTGGAGTTTATGAGTGGGTTATTGATGATAAACACACCTCTAGGAGAATGGTCGAGAGAAAATTTCTTGTTCAAGGGGTGTTCTCTCAAGGTTGAAGAGTATTTATTTTTGTGGGATCTTTACATCCTTGGCATGTCTAGCTTTGAACTAATTTTGGTTATGGAATGGTTAGTATCATACCGATCCCACATAGATTTTTACCAAAGGATAGTGAATTTTATGTCTCCTAAGGCTGACATCTATATTCATCATAGAGAGTAGGATATCCAAATAGTAAGAGCGGGGAAAATTACTTAGCAATTGGGAGAGCTCACAACCCAGGTTTCTAGTCTATTTTTGGATGTTGGAGGTGTAAAGAAGGATGTATTACACCTATATTAGACTAGTTTTAGGATGTGTTTAATAAATATTTTTCAGGTTTTCCACCTGATAGAGATGTGGAATTCACTACTGAGATCATGTTGGGGGTTGAACCAATTTTTATTCCACCATACAGAATGGAATTGACAGAGCTTCAAGATCTCATGACTCATCTAGAGGAGTTAGAGGATAAGGGATTTATCGGTCCAAGTATTCCACCTTGGGGTTCACCAGAATTTGTTTTTAAATAAGGATTATGGGAGTGCATGCCTTTGCATCGATCATCGGAAGTTTAACCATATGATAGTGAAAACTTTGTATCCTCTTCCGCGTATCAATGATATTTTTGACTAGTTAAGGGGATCTAGAATCTTCTCAAAGATTGAATTGAGATTGGGGTATCATCAGTTGAGAGTTCATACATTTGATATATTAAGGGATTCTTTCAGAAGAAGTTATGGCCGATATATTTTCATCATAATTACATTTGGGTTGATGAATGCACCAACAATGTTTATGGCCTTGATGAATAGAATATTTCATACATACTTGGATCTGTTTTTGGTAGTGTTTCTGGATGAAATATTGGTGTAATACAAGACTCATGATGATCATTCCCAACATCTTCACAACATATTTAGTACACTGAGAGAGCTTCAGTTATACACAAATCAATCTAAGTGTCATTTTTGGATTGACCAGGTATACTTATTGGGTCACATCATCTCAGAGGAATGTGTGTTGGTAGACCCATAGAATTTTTAGGTAGTGGTTTCCTGGGAGCATCCCAAGATTTTATTCAATATCCTTATTTTTATAGGGTTGTTAGGATATTATTGGAGATTCATTCCGAAATTTTCTGTTTGTCGTCATCGCTTAAGGTCTTGACCAAGAAGGGGATAATGTTTGACTGGTTTGGATCATGTGAGAATGATTTCTAGTAGCTGAAGAAGTTCTTGACATTAGGACCAATCTTGATCCTACCCGACCCATGTGAGGAGTATATGGTGTATTTTTATGCTTCTAGGATTGAACATGGAGTTGTTTTTTTGTAGTTAGATTGAGTTTTGTCATATGTGTCTCTATAGTTTAGGCCACATGATTGAAACTACCCTATATAAAACCTTGATTTAGCTACTGTGGTTTATGATTTGAAGTGTTGGAATCATTATCCATTGGGAAAAAAGTTTTCTATGTATACGGATCACACAGTCTTGAAGTATATTTTTTTAGTGAGATTTAAATCTCCAAAAACAGAGGTGGGTTGAGTATATGCGGTCTTTTTATTTTGATATAGCATATATTAGTGGAAAGGGGAGAAATTCTGTTGATTCTTTAAGTTGGAAAACTCAGACTGAGGCGATTTTGGAGTCTAGTGTTGAGTGGAAGATGATGAATTTACTAGTTGAGATGCACATTGTGGTTCAAGAGAGTCAGGAGAAGATGAATCTCATATCAGTTTCAGTGGAGTATACACTTTTGATATGGATTAGATATAGATAGGACGAGGATATGGAGTGTTTTACCTTGAGGGAAATCCTTGAAGGTGGGGAGTCACCTTTAGATTGGTCCATAAATGAGGATGAGATCATCTATGTAATAAATTTGGTTGTTGTGCCTATGATTATATATTAGGACATGATGCATGATTTTTATGCCTCGAAGTGGGTGGTACATCTAGGTGTGACAAAACTTTACCATGAACTACGTCGACAGTTTTGGTGGCTCTGAGTGAAAGAGGAGATATCAGGATTCCTGACATGATGTTACACCTATGACTAGGTGAAGGATGAGAATAAACAACCTAGTGGATTACTACAACCATTTCCCATTCTATAATGAAAGTGGGATGACGTGACCATGGAAATTTGGTGGGACTCCTGCAAAATCCTAAGAATAATGATGCTATTTGGGTTATTGTTGACCGACTTACAAGGGCAACACACTTATTTCTTATATGAGAGAATTTCTCAGAGAAAAATCTATGAGATTTTTATGTTTGGGAGATAGTCCATCTATATGGAGTGCCACAAACTATTATTTCAAAATATTATTCATTCTTCTGGTAGTACTTGGAAAGGCACTTGGTACATAGCTTTTATTGAGTATGGATTTCCACCCATAGATAGATGTGTAGTCAGAACGTACTATACGGGTTCTTGAGGATATGTTGTAAGCATGTGTCCTAGGCTTTGGTGGATCTTGATAGAAGCACCTAGATTTGGTGGATTTTGGATATAAAAATAGTTATTATGAAACTATTCAAATGGAACCATATAGGGATCTTTATTATAGACCATGTAGATCACCTCTTTGTTGGATAGAGACAGCTGAGTCAGAGTTGTTGGGACCAAGTCTCATACTGGAGTCGTTGGAGAAGGTTCAACTTATTCAGAATAATATTACTATAGATCAAAGTAGATTGAATTCGTATGATGATAGATGTCATTTACCCCAAGTGTTTAGGGTGATAATGTATTCCTTCAGGTGTCACCTAGATTAGGTCACTGTAGGATGTGGAGACAGGGAAAGTTGGTGCCCCGGTTCATCAGACCGTTTGAGGTTGTGGATAGAATTAGGATGGTGGAATACCTATTGGATGTTTCATAGAGATAAAATGCTATGCATGATGTTTTCCATGTGTCACAACTATGATGGTATCACCCTGACCCTTCAATTGTGATCGATCTGGATGATGTTGAACTTGAGATAGATGCATACTTTGAGGTGCATCTGATACGTGTGATAGATCACAATGAGAAAGTGTTTTTTAGAAATATCATGCCGATAATTTTTGTATTGGGGAAAAATATACATGTTTAATAGGAAACTAGGGAAATAGAGGTAGATATACATGCTTAGGGGCCCAATATTTTTGACTCTGAAACTTTGAGATACTTGGGTGTACAACTAGAGGATAAGCTTTTATAAGGTGAGGAGATCATTTAACCCCAAACTTTTCTGGATATTTCTTAGGATTTTCTATAGGTACTCATTTTCCATGTGTTGATTACTTTTTATTTGGGTTTTACCTTGGGTAAATTTGTGTGAAATTTTTGAAATTTTGGAAGGAAATGGGCAAGTGCACGGTTGGTGTAGGTTTTTTCCAAACTGTGCAACCCTAAACAATGAGGATTTTCACAGTTGGCACATGGTTTGTAAAACCATGAATCTTAATGGGATAAACTATAAACCCCACTAGAAGAGGCACATAATTTGGTGCACTGTTAGGGGAAACTGTGTTCCCTATGTATTAAACCTTGCATACGTGATTTTAATTCCCCGCAAATTATTAAAAAAAAATCTGAAACCCCATTTTATACCCCCCAAATGCCCTAGATTTCTCATAATTGATTTATCTCAATTCTAGATCCTCTCGGAGGGATTCCAAGGTCATATGACCTCTGTTCTTGGTGATTCAAATCCCATTTGGCAGATCTTCGTCTCTTTGGGTGCGGGGTTTCTTCCCACTTGATCTCCCATTATACTACCATTATTTTGGTGGGTTGTTCCTTCCTTTTTTGGTTAGACATAGATATATTATTGTGGATCATGATCGAGGATTGTGGTTATAGATATTGAATTTAGGTATCCTAGTTTTTTTTCTTGATTTATGTATTAATATGTAGATATTGTTCTATGTCATTATTCCATCAAAATTGGGGATTCTTCCATTGGTGAGTGTTATCAACGAATTGATGCAGTTTGTCTATAATTCAAATCTTCTATTCTTGATTGAAATTATGTATATGTAATTTTATAATTACTATTTTATTCTCAAAAACTAAGTTCATGATTAAATTAATTAATTTTGAAAATTCATTAATTATAGAGAATGTGAAATTGGGATATTGGGATTGTAGGAGATAGTTAATTATTGAATTAATTATGAGATATCGAGATAGTTGATTTGAGATAATTAATTGATGAATTAATTAAGAGATATTTAGATAGTTGGTTGAGATAATTAATTGAAGAATTAATTATGAGATATTGAGATTGTGAATTGAGATAATTAATTGTTGAATTAATTATGGGTTAGTGATTAATTAATTGTTAAGTTAATTAAAGATATTGTTGTGGTTAATTGATTAGGAAATTAATTAAGGAGAATAATGTGATGACTAATTGTTGAATTAGTAATGATATTGAGATGATTAATTAATTGGTTAATTAATTAATGGGGTTGGTATAATTAACTAATTGTTTAATTAGAAATGAAATTGATATAGATAATTAATTGTTGGATCAATTGTGTGTTAAAAATGGTAACATGGTCATTAAATGGTGTGTTAATAATAGTAACATGGTCAATCAATTGTTTTTTGTAAGAATTATGACATGTTCATTCAATCATGCATTAAGATTTGTAACATGGTCATTCTATTGAATAATGTATGAATGGTAACATGGGCATTCAAGTATGAATTAAGGAATGTTAACATGGAAATTAAATTATATAAATGATGAATGGTAACATGGGAATTCAAGTATGAATTAAAGAATGGAAACAATGGAATTTTGAGAAATGATATTCCTTGGGGGTTGTTCAAACTCCAGCTTGGGCTGAAGCAGCTATCGAGATATGAGTGTTCACAAGAACTCAAGGGTTTATTTAGTCCAATAATGAATAGTTGATAATGTGATAACTATTTATATATGAATTTTGATTTATTATTTACACATTTCAAACAATATTATTTGACTGGATATTATTTTAGACACCATTGGTGGTGGCCAACTGAGTTGTACTCACACCCTACTCGGGCAGCCTGATTGATACCCATATAGATTTCATAGTTTTAGGATAGGATAAGGGAAAATGACCTATATTAGATGGATGAATTGGGGTGGAGCATGGATGAGGGAACTGGACATGGTTTAGAACTCGTTGGGGAGTACTCAATGACTTTACTTTTTATTTTTCATTTTGACACTTGGCATGTACATTAACGTGATATATTATATTTCCAGTGTTGGTTATCATGCAGTATTGGAATATTTCTAGTTATAGTTATGTATTAGGTTATTATTTATTTATTTTTCCCTAGTGTTTTACTATTAAAAAGAGGGTATAGTCTCCCCATGAATGATATTATACCCTCACTGCTAGTTGGAAGCCTTTGGTATATGGGTGGGAACACTTGAGGTCATGTGACCGACTGGTTTAGGGCACTGGTGTGCATCACTTTGGTCAAGACATTACAATTCACTTTTTCGTTTTTTTTTTGTGGAAAAACCACCAGCTTGAGGAAGCTACATGGAAACCTAAGGTCATAATGTGGAAGAATTATCCTTGGGTTTTTTCATTAATGTGATGAATTTTTAGGGAAAAATTCATTTTAAGGGGTAAAATGTAACACCCATATATTTTTTGAAATATATATTTTTCAAATATATTTAATATTTTATATATTTTTCATTACATGAAATATCAATTTTATCTTATGTTAAATGAAACATAGAGTTTTCCTTGAATTACCCATAACACCGGGTTTAACTTTTGTGTGACGCAACACCAAGGTTAGCTTGCGTTACATACCAAACTATGTTTTTAGAAACCAAGACAAAGTATTAATAATATTATTAAAAAAAGACCATTATTACCTAGCCAGTAAATTGGAGGAATAAATATTAATAAATAAATATTAAATATTATGTGTAATGTTTTTATATAAAGAATACATATTGATAAAAACTACTTAATTTTTCAATGAAGTCTATTTGTTTCAAAAAATACTATTTTCTCAAAAACTGTCCTAATTATTTCATTTTTGTTAAAAATAAAAATAGTAATATTTTAAAAATTTTATAAAATTAATTTCGTAAAATGAAATTAAAATTTTATATCATAATATGAAAATTTAATTAGGGTTAAGTTTCATTTTTTATGAATAGTTAAAAATAATATATTTTAATTGAAAACATCATTTTCATTTAATTAATTTATAAAGATGAATTATACTTTGAATTTATTTTAAAATAAAATTAGTTCAATTATACATCAATTAAGCCAATTTATTAAACTTTAATCAATTTCATATTGAATTATGATAAAAAACATTGTAAACTTTTGAACATTTTCTCTTTAAAACCCCCTTTTCTAATTGTGTCTGTGAGATTAATTTTAAATTTAAATTTTCCACTTATGTGTGTGGTATTTGATAAAATGGGTTCCATATCTACAATCATAATAATTTATATTATCTAATAATGTCAATATTAATTTTAAATAAAGTTAATAGTAATAACTGTTAAAATTATTTATCGTGGTTAAGGTAAAAATGAGTTTATTATGGAGTTAAACTGAAATGATAAGGGATAAAAAGACCTAAAAATTATCTAACACCAATTTTCTGGAGATATTTAGACCTTATCCCTTATATTATCAATAATAATATATTTTTAATTATTTTTTCTTGAGAAAAATTTGGGCACAGATTTTTCATTTCAAATAAAAATACAAGCATGCCACTCACCCCACATATTAAAGGCTACCCCTTATCCTATCCAATTCACCCCATAAAACCATTTTGTTTCAAAAAATCCCTAGCTAGATAACTTCCCAAATTCCCTTATCTCATCCTATAATCCTTACTTTGGACATAAATTCTTCCTAAAAAGTCTTTTGGTGAAAACCTACGTTGGATACCCAAAGAAGAGGTAATGTTCATCAATGAGTGTTTTTGTTTTATTTATTCATCTGCCCACTTAAGTTATTATTATAAAATTATGATATAATAAACTCAGTATATTATATATAATGATATATTTTTTAGGTTAATATTATGTCCTAAAACCATCTCCACTTCCATCAAATGGGTTATTAAATCATTGTTCCAGTGTTTGACAGACTACTGCATCACGAACCGATGTCATTTATTTTTCCATTACCACCTCTCATGATTGAAAATAATGACTGATTTATTGTATATATATTATTTTTATGATATTATTATGATTATTTAGTTATTATATCATACATAACTTCATGTATTCTATTTTTTGGAAATATGACAAAGTTTCACATGTATACAATGGACTACCACCTCATGAAGCGATGTGAGTCGTTTGCGAATTTCATGGAAGGTAATAAGGGTGGTTTTGATGGAAATGAGTGTTATATAAGACATAAATATGATTATTTAATGAAAATATATCATTTAACTTTCCTTCATTAAATACATTGAAAAATAGATACAACATTCATGTGTACATACGACCTACCATCTCCATGAATGGTGTATTTCATTTTCTATCTCTATATTTTATAAATTACTATAAATAAATATATAATGAATATATATGATATTTATATCATAATTAATATTATGTATATTATTTAATTATGATAAAATTAGTAGGACCAAAAATAATCAATCAAAACATACATGAAAAATATAGCAGTTATTGGCCAAAACACGACATTAACATGGAATTGTTAATAAATGGGTAATATAAGTTCATAAGTAAATAAAACATAGAATTATATATATATATATAGTCCTATAATATATTTATAATAAAATTATATTTATTATACATGAGGTTTGAACATGTATGAAGAAATTCAATACTTAAGGTAAAATATTTCTAGCCTCTCTTTTTTTTGGGAGACATGGAAATTCACCACTCATTTATTTTATGTGGTCTATAAATTTAACATTTGAAATGTTATTTCATGATTGATATTATATTAATGATATTTTTATTTTTATTTTATGTCATTCTTTATTGGGATTACATTTCAAAATATTACTAAAGCGGTAAGGGATTTTTATCTCAATTTTTCTTCTTCATGACATACATTATGTTATTCACCTATATTATTTGTCAAGGTGTATATACAGCCCATTTGACATGTAATATCATGAATTTATTTATACCCATGATATTTTAAGTTCCATTTTATTTTATTCCTTAATGGGTATTATGATTCAGTGTTGACAAATTGGTAAAGATTTTATCTTACAATCTCATTGTTTCTCGAGATTATTTATGATATGTTTCCGATGATAAAATATTATGATCCAAAAATCCATAAAATAATGAGTATTATTATCTTATAGTTATTCATGATATTTATTGTACCATTCTTCCACTATTTTATAATTAAATTAATTGATAAAAAGTTTTTTTTATAAAATATGACTTTGTTTCTCTCTTCTGTCAGAAATCCATTTTCTTTCAAAACCATGTTTTCTAAAAATGTTTTAAAAAATGTTCTATGACTTTTAAAATAAATTTTCACCAATGTTTTAATTTTAATATCTTTTTTAAAGTAATACTCATGTAATTTTCCAAACAATTCACATTTTTATTTTATCAAAAACTTGAAAGGAAAGCATTCATCAAATTATAAATATTTCTTACTATAATGACTGATCAATGATTTAAATTTTACCTTATAAGATTTAGATTTTATTTTCATAATAAAATGATTTTAATTTTTTTGTTTAAAAATTGATTTATAAGTGGAAATGTTATTTTCCTCAAGAACTATTTTAAAATGATATTTAAATCTTATTTCAATGAAATTATTTTTAAAATTATTTAGTTTTTAAAAAGTGTTTTTCAATTATAAAGGATATTTTCATCAAGAAACATTAAAAGTAACATTCCAGAATAATTTTACACCCATGATGACATCATTTTATGTTACATATATTTTACAAGGGATATGATCCAAGGAAACCATTCTTATCCATTTTCAAAATGGATTATGTTTTGATGAAAAGATTTTTATGAAACACATTCCATTTCCATGAGTTAATATATGATGAAACAATTAATGAATTATTAATCCCATTTATTTTACATGGGTTAAGGTATGTTGAAATAATCATTAAACCTATTTATTTTCCACATGTTATGATTAAATGTTTACGAAACCCATTTTTTCACGCGTTATGATATGATGAATGTTTTATGATATTGTGGAACACATATGTATGATTTTCATTATGTTATAGTTGGGACCTATATCCATCTCCAATGTATTGGGAAATGATAAATGTTATATGAGCTCAGAGGATACATGGGTTGTTATCCCAAGCCTGAAAGGGAGGGTACATGAGTGGTTATCACAAGCCTAAAATAGGGTACATAGGAGGTCATCCCAGGTACCAAGTAGGTAAATAAGTGGTGTGCCAAGCATAACATTTTATAAATGTATTGGTGGGTATCTTTGACATAAGATCTTATAATATTATGTGTATGGAATAATTCCATGCCTTATTCCAATGTTATGCTCTCCTGGATCATGTGATTTGATTTAATCATATATTATAAACTATCAATATTTATGTTAGGAATCAGTATTATAATATTTATTATATAGGGTATTGTTTTCATATGTTATGCTCCTATCCTCATAACCTTATGTTCACATTATGCTTACGTATCTCTCTTTTTTACCATTACTGAACATATGAGCTCACCCTTTATTATGTTTCCTTTCTCCATGTTATGAAGAATGGTTTTTAGGGTATGTTTGTGAAGATTAGTAATGGGGAATATCATTGAAGGATACATTGATAATATTTCACCAAATTAAGAAGATTGTGTTCCAAGTATCTAAACTCACTAAACTAGTATGGTCCTCAGGCATGTGTCTTTGTAATGAACTGAATATTTATTTAAAAAGATGCAATATCCATGCATGAAAATCCTGGGTCACTATATACACACTCCCTCACAATTACAAGGAGGATATATCTATTAATTATATCTCTTGAATATGTGGGGAAACAACCCTACAATATAATAAACAAAAATAATCATGGGAGAAAATCTACTGAAGATGATGATGAAAAACTAAGGGAAGCCACTACCTTTTATAAAAAACACCCACACCCTACATTCCATTCTTTTCTAGATGGTTGGTGGGGTTTTACACCCACTACGTATCCATTCCTAGATACCTTAAAACATAAATGTGGTAGCACTATATAAGAATAGGAAATTTTTCCAACATATATCCCAAATAGAGATTGATTTAGAACTAAGAAAATCTCAACACATCCTTTATATATGAAAAACTATGTTGCTCATGTCTCTGTATGGCTGCTTCATGATCTTCACCGTCTAAACTAATAGGAGTCAACTGCATTTTTCAGAAAATCTTCTAGATTTTTTTAGTGTCAAATTTCTACATTTCCACACTTATTTTCTCCACCACATATTGAAATAAATTATACTGTAACCCAATATTCTTCATCCTAAAATGAAAAGATGAATTCATTATAATATTCAATGAACATTGACTAATAAAAAACATTAGAATCTACTTCTATCTATGCCCAAGCACCTCCAATAACCTTCTAATCCAAATTTACTATTTACAAGCTTGTGTATCTGCCATGTAATCTTCCTTGGTCATGGATAATATCACAGCTAACTATAGTTTTGAAATCCAGTTCACAGCTCATCCTGAAAGAGTAAATACATAACCAGTAGTGAATTTACTCTAGTCAGAATCATGTAAAATCAGAATCAACATTTCAAATGATAATAAAATATGATCCTCCATAAAATAATGCAACAAATTAGGTCTCCTTTATATATCTATGGATCCTCGTAATTGTGTTCCAATACTCCCTTCCAAGATTCACCATGTACCAAATAACTACACCCACCACATGTGCAATTTGTTGTCTAGTACAAACCATATTGAACACTAGACTCCTCAATACTGATGCATACAGTACTCGAGACATGTCCATCCTATCCACTTAATTTATAGGACTAATCATAGAGGATAAATTTAAATTAATATTAGTGGGGTATAAATTGGATTATATTTTTTCATGTAGAAGAATTTTAAGAATTTCCTCCAGTAATTATTCTATGATAGCTAAATAATCCCATTATTTATTTCTGAGTAAATCTTCATCCTAGGAATATATTTTTTGGTCCCAAATCCTTCATATCAAAATACCTAGCCAACTATACCTTTTTATCTTGTATATGATAATTGCTGGGGCCTAAAACCAACACATTATCCACATAAAACAATATAATGATTAAATAATTAATATCAAAACCCCTAAAATATGAAAAAGTTACTCAAAAAAGTATTTTGTATCCAAGAATCGTGATATAAGAATAAAATATCTAATGGAAATGCCTCAGTACCTTCTTGAAACCATCCAAATAATTTTTCAACATATAAACCAAGTTCATTTTTCATTATTCTGCAAAATATTATGGTTGGAGTATATAAATATATTCATTGAGATCACCCTAAAGAAAAGAAACATTCACATCCATCTGCTCTATATGTAGTGTATGTTTCACACATCGCCAGAACTATACCAATAGTCATTAATATAATAATAGGAGAAAATATTTCATGGAAATCAATACCTTCTTTCTATGTATATCATTTGACCACCATTCCGGCATGGTATCTTTCCACCTTGTCCTTTTAATCCCATTTGATATTAAATACCCATTAGTTATTGATAGTCTTCCTTCCATTTGGAAATAGAATAAGTTCCTAGGTATTTTTATTATGCATAGAATCATGCTCATCCTATATTAATACCATTAAAGAGAATAAATATGGTCTCTAGGTTACCTATATAAAAGAATATAGATCTCCATTTTCCACTAATAAGAAACATGAAATATTTCTATAAATTTCATATTCTGAGTTCTATAATGGTGATATTTTCTTCAGAGTTTACCATCATGGTCCAAAATCAATAGGTACTTGATCATCATACACTAGAAATTCTTCTAAGGTAAATGGATCTTCCTTGTATTTTTCCTCCAACTCAACCATTATAGTTTCAATATTATCTTTCCACATGCCTCCATAAATTATCATTTTCAAATTCTCTTCTAAAAAAATAATATATCTACTGATCATACTTTTAGGGGAAGGGGATCCCGTAAACTATACCCCTTCACACCATCAACGTACCATGTGAAGATATTTTTCCCAGATCTCAAATCCAACATAAATCTTTCCTAGTCATTAAATAGACAATATACTTGAATTTAAAAAGTATATAACCAATAATATTCAGTGAGTTTAATAATCCATATCTCCATTGGTTTCTTCAAATCAATTACCATTGAAGGAGATCAGTTGATCACATAACAAGTAGTATCCAGTGCTTCTGACTATAATGATTTTACAATTCTGGTAGTCTTAAACATTTCCCTTTTTTCAATCCAATAGGGTTCTATTTGTCTGCTCTGCCACTCCATTCCACTAAGGAGTGTATGCCACCATGAACAATATCTGTATTACTTCCTATTGAAAAAAGCTATCAAACTCCCCACTTGTTTATTTTACACCATTTTCAGTACTAAAACACTTTATATTTTTTTAGATTCAAGATATTATATGCTTTGAATGTTGTTACGACTTCAAAAAAATATGCTTTTCTTGTGATTGGGTATGCACAAAATCTCTAGAATAATCATCCACAAATGATAAAAATTAACTTGAACCTAGCAATAATATAATTAGTACTTTACAAATTCCATAATAGATCATATATAATATATCCTTACTTCTTTCAGTTGATGTCCTAAACAATAACCTGTATTGATTTCCCAGAAAGTAATTCTCACAAAATGGTAAGGATTCCTTTGTAAGCCCAGGAAATAACTTTTGATTAGTAAGAATCTTCAAGACTTATTCAGACATATGGTCAATCTTATGATTCCATAAAATCATCAATGATTCAATCAAGGTAGTTTACACAACAACTATGTCAACCTACTTGTAAGTTTCACCCATAAACATGTACATGTTCTATGTGATCTTCTATTCCTTCATCATCACCACAAGAAAACCCTTCACAATTCTCATCACTACTTTCTTTATGTGAGTCTTTCATCTAATGTCATTGAATTTTTCCAAATACAATATGTTTTTCTTCATGACCTTTATATAGCATACTCTTTGGATGGTTCATACCATACCATCATGAATCTTAAATTTGATGGTACCGACTCCAATGATCTTCATGCTGTGATCATTAACTACGTACAAAAGTCCTTTTGGGATAATTTTATAACGGTGAAACCATTCCTATTAAGATTTCATGTGTCATGTTTCTCCTGATTTGATTATACATGAATCATTGAGATTCTGTCTACTTCCAGTATTCATCACCCCTTCACTAACTAGAACATCTCCAATTCCAAAATTAGATGCCAAATTTTTGTACACATAATGATTCTAGATCTATCTTGAACCACACTCCATCATCAGACCTACCCATATTTTTTCAATTTCTAGTAGTTAATTATCCTTCTATGACACTACCTTTTTTAAACTAATATTTTTATTTTATTGATAAGAGTCATACAAGAGGTGCATCATCCCCATATCATAATTAGAGAAAATGATGGAGGTATATAGTATCTCCATAAACAATATTCTTACAATCATCTAGTAATGCTCCCAAGGTGGTGAATAAAGTCATTATCTCTTCTAGCCTACCTTTGTTGGCTAAATCATTTTCTGTGTAGTTCTTTAGCACTATGTGTATCTTTATTTTCCAAAATTGAAAATAATTCCCTTTAAATTTATTAATTCCAAATTTCACCTCCATTTGGACACATTTTCTATCCAGAACTACCTCTTTCTGAAAAAAATATTAATTAATATTAATAATTTTATTATTATATAAAAGATCAACCGTAGTAGTAATCATAGTGTATAATAAAATTAATGAGAATTATTAATACCTGAAAATGTTAAAATCACTGGGCAAGAACCTTGTTCTGATACCACTTGTTGGAAAATAAAATGATAGGCCCAATATTGTAGTGATAATTATTAGATAAATTAATAAGAAAAAATTCAGAAATAAACCAACAATATATGTAACCTGGGAAAACACCCAAAATGAAAAGGGTAAAAAACCCGAAGGAAATAGAATAACCACTATGAGTAAATGTGAGTACACCCTCCCTCACAATTACAAGTAGTTTATCACTAATAATTATTTGTCTTGAATATGTAGGTAAATAACCTCACAAAATAACATACAAAAATAATAATGAGAGAATATCTGCTAAAGTTGATGATGAAAAACTAGTGGAAGAAACTACCTTTTATAGGAAATCCTCACCCTTTACTTCCTTCATATATTGGATTTTTAGTGGGTTTTGGACACCCACCACACAACCAATCCTACCCTACCTCAAAAAATAAATTGGTAAATACAATCCAGAAATATAAAATTACAAATTTATGCATGAATTTTATTATTTTGATTAGTGTTTGTGTGTGAAACACTCCTTCAATATTTGTGATTTGATTCCATCAATGTATTTCAGGCATACCTGAACCCCTAAGGAGAAAACAGCTCCCACCTTCATTTGAGCTATGAATTCCTATAGAAATTAAGTAACCCCAAAATATTAAAACCCCATGAGAGGTAATTCCAAAAGGCTATCAAAGTATATTGTCTAGTAACCTTGAAAATATATTTTTCCTCACAAATATCTTTTAAATGTGTAAAATAAATTCTAAAATATGAAAGCACTGAAATATACTGTAACCTGAAATTAAAATGAAGTTAAACCAAATTAAATACACAACTCACCATTATTTTATGGGAAAAAATCCAATGACACAACCAATAAATAATATTTATTTATTTTTATATAAAATCATTAGAATTTATAATTTAAATAAAACTAGTTTTCAAAATAAATTAAATAGATACCAAAATAAATAAATTTTGAAAAATAAAAATATTTTAAATTGTTTGGATATAGAGGATTGGGAGGTACATACTGCAATAAATTTTATGGAATTTTATTTATGATTTTATTTTTATTTGATTTCTGTGTTTTTGTATTCATATAAATATGATGTATATTTTTCTCTAATAAAATCCATTGATTTTCCTTCTAAACTACCTATGAATTAGTGTATGGGTAGAGAAAGAAGCTGAATAATTACATATAATTTTTCAATGTGGGTATTTCATCATTTTGTTCTTCTTAACATTCTTTTTTCTTTTAAATTTTTCAAAAGAGTGATTGGAAACTTGAGGTTTATTTTGTATTTCATTACGACACATGACAATCCACCTTTTCATAATTGTGAAAATGGAAAATACAATTCCATTTTTACTTTTCCTCCAACACCTATATCTTTCCAAATTTCATAAAGAAATCTCTCGCCAATTTTACCTCTCAGAAATTACAGATGAAATTACAATCTTTCATTAAAATATCAAAAAGGATCTCCCAACAATTTTTCCTCCCCCAATTACATCCACCCTCCCTTCTATATACTAAAATAAAAATACTTGAGAAATTATAAATATTAGATTATTTATTTATTTAGTTAAATGAGTTAAGGGTTTTGTTTTTTGGGGATATGGGATTTCCTAGCACCAATTCAAGTGGCACTAAGAAAATTGATATGAAGAAGAAATCAAATTTTCAAATCCATCTCCTTCAAAAACCTTATGAAAAGTTTTTTCATTCATCGAATCCATCTCTAATGAAGCATATTAGAAGCCTGGTAGTCTCTCCCATGATGTATGTAAACCCTAGATTTCCAAATATAATGATGATAGATTAATGGTCATTGCCAATCTAGAGGAACACTCTAGATTGGGCAATTTGAAGCAATACCCTTTTTCAGCACTAGAAAAATGCACTGATAAAGGGGATACATTTATAAATGATAGTAAAAATAATAGATAAAGGGTATGTTTATCAGGACTAAAAAATCTCTAATAAAGGTAACTTTATTAGTGTTTTTGTTTTAGAACTGATAAATGGTGCCCTTTATCAGTATTGATAAAAGGTAAATTTAATAAATATATATATATATATATCATTAAAATATATATATTAATATATAAATATAATTATATTGATATAAATATAGTATATTTTATTAAATATGATTTATGGAAGACTAAATATGGATTTACACATAATATATAAAATATTTAGTGAAAATTGGTTATAAAATAATTAAAATATGAAATTAATTAATAATTTGGTAATTATTATAAATTAATAGTCATTTAATAATAGTTTAATGACATAAAAATTATATAAATGAAATAAAGATCAAAGTTAATTTGAACACATCAACTGAACTTCAAATGGCATTAAATTTTGATCCAAGTATCCATTTGGTATCTACCACATATAAAATAAAAATTTGTGAAGTGATCTACACTATATTAATTATTGGTCACATGGTACCTATTTTTTAGGGGTCAAAAAAGGTACGTGAGTGTTGTGTTTAGTGTTCATATGTTTCATTTTTATTGTAAACCCAAGTAGCTAATATATACTTATTTAAATATATTTATCATCGACTGACGGAGGCCAAGGAGAGGTAACCTACTATGGAGATCGTTGAGTGATGTGATTACTTGGGGGGGGGGGGATGATTCAATAGTGACTAGGGTGGTATGAACTTTGACATCAACCAGTGGGCCTATAGTCAAGAGCGGCAGGTAATGACAGTCACAAAATTGTTGGGCAGTAGTCTCTACTGATAAGAAGGGACCTATTTTCATGGCCCTTTGGGCCATGGTGAAGAGGAAATATGAGGTAAATAAAATTTATGGGGGCCTATAGGCTATGTACCAAGGCCCTTTAGGCCTTTGTATAATAAATAAAGGGCTTCATGGGTGGGTTACCTTGCGAGGGTATGACCTGCCTTTTCCGCCCATGGGCGTGGTGTGTATTTGTATTATTTTAATTGTACCCCCAAATATATAATATATATATATATATATAATTATATAAATAATTATATAAATAATTATATAATTATTTATAAATATTTATAAATATTTTTTTTAATATATCTGTATATATGTATTTATATTTATGTAGTCAGAAAAGCTCAAGACTCAGCATACTCAGGCCTTGTTAAATATTATTAAAATTTAATGTATAAACGATGTGTTGAGGGTTCATGAATTTTGGAATAAACACCACAAAATACATCAAACAAATAAATAGTTGAACCTGCATCCTTGACACCACCATTGTAAATAGATCACTTTTTTTGTGTGTCTACATGCCCTGGTTAAAAACCACCTTAATTTTTTGGGTGGTGGCCTCTCCTCCCATGATTAGGGGGCATCCTCGAAGGGGAATTATCATTAGGGTATGAAGAAACTTATTTCTCACATGGATTTGGTATATATTCTTTGGTAATCACCTCCTCAATGTTAGTATATTTATTTATTCCATTTTTTTGAAAAACATCATCAAGATAGGCCTTTTGGAAATCCATGTCAGAATTATTTTGAAGAACCTCCTTTGACGATTCACAGTCATGTTTATATGGATTATCCATCAATGGATATGTTCACCTTACAAAGACCTCACCAAACTAGGTTCACCAGCCAATACTAGAGGTTTTACATCAATTATCAGGGTTACAAACCTCCTATTGTAAGGTAAACTAGCCTTTTGGGATAAATTTCATGTTTTAAAAATATTATTCGAAGCCCCCCTAATTAATAATGAGGTAAAAATTTTAACTTTTATTTTTCTATATATATATATACTTATATATATATATGTATTTATAACTATATAAATTTATAATTATATATAAAAATATAAAATTTTGTTTATAAACATATATTTATAATATATATATATACATATATATGTATGTATTTTTAAATTTATATATATTAAAATATATATTTATATAAAAAAGTATATATATTTATATAATTAGAAATATTTATTTATGATTATATATTTATAATTATATAATTATTATAATAATTGTAAATATATTTATGATATATATATATATATATAATTATAAATTTACTTAAATAAATTTAAATATGTATTTATAAATATAATTAAAAACATATATTTATAAGTATAATTATAAATAAATATAATCATAAATTCATCAACAAATATATTTATATAATTATATATATTTATATAAATACATTTATAAATGTATTTTTATATATATAATTGTATAACTATGTATTCATAAATGTATTTATAGATATAATTATTAATACATATTTATAAAATTATATAAATATATATTTATTAAAATTAAAATTATATATTTATTTATAATTATATAGTTATATTTATATTTATTTTCAGTTGGGGGATTACCTGAGTGGTAAAGAATCCCCATAATCCTGAATCAGACCCAGGCTCAAATTCTGGTGGGAGAAATTTCTACAGGTACTGTAGAAGTACATGTACTTTAGTAGGTATTGTAGTAATAATACTATTCCTTCTGAAGAGGCTTCGGTCCAATTTTTTTCCCTCCAATCCATAGGACCTATAATCCATGAAGCGGTGAAGAAAAACTTACTGAGCAGCCTCGAGCAGATAGATTGGAGCAAAAGTAGTCACCAAGATGAAGTCAACCAAACTGAAGGAATGAAGGATATGAGAGTCACTCAATTGGCCTGTGTAGCTCTATAGATGGGAACAATATGCTGTTAGACATTAAGGTAGTGGGCTTGATGCGAACTTGAAGAAGTTTTGTGGAGGGGATGTTCTAGTGAATTCTGGTCATTAAATATATGTAAGGGTTTTTCCCTTTAGGATTTTTTGGCCATGTAATTTAGGATTTGTGCCTTTGGGCCTGAGAGTCATGTAAATGTTACATCCCAACCCAATTAAAAATGGGGATTATCCCAAAATAAAAAAAAATTATAAGGCATTTGGGCCATTGCATCCATATTTATATTTATTTATAAATATAAATAATTATACATGAATTTATTTTAATAGGGCCCCTGTCATCGACCGTGACTGTGGCCTCCTTCGTCAGGCCCCCACTGTTTCCAAGCTATGTAAGCATCCCACCATCATCACCATCCCTCATATAGGCCCCCTATCATCAACCGTTAGTGTGGCCTCCTTCGTTATCCTCCATCAAGCAAGGCCCCCTATCACCTATCACGAAGTACGGTCCCACCATCATCACCAACACCATCATCGGGCAAGCCTCTGATAAATAATTTAAATAGAGGTGGGAGGGAGTTGAACCCCCATATGATGCAATCTATCAGGGTTCCTTAACCATAAGTCCAGACCCAAGCTATGATTATACATGATTTTATTTATTTATAATTATAAAAATATAATTATATTTATAATTATTTATATATATAATTATTTATTTATAAATATATTTATTATAATTATATATTTATAATTATATATATTTACATAATTATAAATATACAATTATATAAATATATAATTTTTATATTTATAATTACAAAAATATATATAAATAATTATAGATATAAATATATAATTATATTTATAATTATATATTTATAATTATATATTTTTCAAATTATATATATTTATATATATAATTATATATATATATAAATTAAATTTAAAATTAGTTTTGGAAGATGGAATTCATACATCAATATGAATTTAGGTTACAAAAAAATACATACCTTCTCTTTGATTTTTCCCCAAATACCAAATAAAATAACTATAGTTTTTAGGAGTGGTGATATATGCATTTTTGGGATGTTGATGACCTAATTTTTAACATATCTAAGACTATAAAATAGGTCAAGAGGTGGGGAAGTATATGAGATGAGAAGGTAGAGTTGTACGTAGGGAGGAGGAAAGAATATGTGGAGATAATGGTTGGGATGCAGTGGAGGGGATGAGAAAGGGAGCAGAAGGTCGAAGTCCTAAGATTAGGCTGGGTGGTGTAGAAGGTAACGAGGTAGAAGGATGGAGTCATAGGTGTAAGGAGGGATGGAAAAGGAAAAGACAATGTTTGGGATGGTTGATAATTGAGATAGGTGGCCAGGAGATATCCGGGAGGGAGAGAGAATTAGGATGGTGTAAATATTTTCGGTGGTAATTCCATGCCTAAGATGGATACACATATAGAGAGGATAAATTTTTTAGTAGAATTAGTGGATTAGTAGACTAGTATATATCAAAAAGGCTCTCCCACTATTTTCTCCCTTCACTATAATACTTCCTATTCTTCCCTCGATTAATCCATTTAGTTAATGTGTTATCCCATTCTACACTTTATAGACTTCTTCTTCTCGACATTATCTCTCAAAGTTTCAATCCAATTTTCCCCAAACCTCTAGTAAATGGGACTTCTCAAGTATGTTTAATACTTTCATGGAAGATGATGAAAACATCCATACCAAGTATTTCTTAGTTATATTTTTGGAGGTCCATCCCCCATAGAATATTGGAAGATTCTAATATGTGGTCCTTGCCAAGAATTCCAATAGTATAATTTGACACTAACCCAACACTCTATATGTGAAGATATCCAATTTTCAACGACACCAAAACTAGTACATAGAAGTCCATGCTCTCACTGAAGTTGGTGATAGAGTTTTTCTAGCAATCTTGGTTGGTGGCTGGTTCACCTACCTCAACAACCCAAGATATCCATCATGGATGCTATAAATTATACACATGTAGCCCTTTTTTCCTTTATCACTCATGGGATAAGCCCATGGGTGGTGTTATATTGGGGAGAGATGTGGTAGGTTTTTACTCCTCCCACCATGGATAGAAAGGGAGAGAAAAGAGATCCTTCCACAATCATCAGATTGGAGCCATAAAGTCATTTTATCTCAGAGAGATTCATAAAGAGATCCGATAGAGTGACAGGGGTAGTTATTTGTGGGAGTTTTCATAAGATTTGTTCTAGTTGGAATAAAGCTCATTTTCTTCTCATTTTCTTCCCCAATTATTTTTATTTGTGATAATTGAATAACCATAATTTCTATCAACCCCATTTTTTGGGAAACATTGGTGAGTGGAGGATATTTTCTAATGACTAGAAAATTAATGTATCCAGGATTCATATTTTGAATCCATATTATGAAATTTCATGTTAAGGAGATTCCAAAAGTGTAAAATGTGTTGAAAATGGAGATAAAATGATTTCCCTATGGTCGATCAATGTTTTTTCACGATTGGGGGTGGAACAATACCCCCTTGCTAGGGAAGATGAAATTATTCCAGTATTGGTGACATTTTTTTAAACATTAATACAATTTATTTGATATGACACAATATAACCACATCATTAGCATGTCTCTACTGAGTCATTTGTCGATCTTGGATATTGACATTGATTTTATAATATATTGAATAATTGGAATCTGATTTTTAAAATCCATGAGTCATTACCACATTTTTTACCATTATACATGCAATAGTGTGATATATTTTTCTGATTCTGATCCAATTTTTTATAAAATTAAAATTTAGTGTAAGACCTATCCATTGTAGGTGCTCAAGGGATAATAAGAAGAGGTTTAATCCAAAGTAGATGAAGAACCACAAGTGGAAGAAGACCAACATAAAACTACTACCCTTTCAATATGAAGTTACACTTGAATAATAACTATTGAATATTTCTATGATAAAATGGAAAAAGTATCAACCAACAAAGAAGAAATAGATGAACACATAAGATATTCTATAGATAAATCATGATTTTCTCAAAATCTAAAGAAGAAACATTCATTCATATTTTAGGGAAGGATATATAATGGGTGGTCAATGCTACAACGTCATACCATGTCATTCTGCACCACGTGTATTTCATGATTTATCAATATAATGAATTTGGTGCAGTGAAAATGGGGAATACTAGTTTGGTAGATATTTTCAATATGGGTGATATCAAAGTTATGATGAACATTGTATTCACAATCACCTCAAATCATGTTCATTATGTTATAAGTATTTGAATCAAACTATTATCATGAATAACCTTTAATCAACAAGGATATAAAAACATAATTATAAATAGGGCATGTAATATGATAAAATAATCCATCATTATCACCTGACTACACATATGTGGTATGTTGTGCAAAACTCATGTGACGATTTGTACTGAAACCCTCAACATAGGAGAAGGAGAGTTTTCATCCAAATTTTTTCATAGGAGGCTCTACCACATGAGTGAAAGAGGGATATCTAAACTAAAAAAAGAAGTACTTTTGTGTTGATAAGGTTGCATACCTTGAACCTTGAAATTAATACTTTTATGGAAAGAAGCATAGAGTATCATTCATTACTACATCGTCAAGGAGATTAGATTTGTTGGATCTAGTGCACTTTTATGTATGTGGTCCCATGGAGGTGCATTCACTGGGAGGTAAACAGTATTTCCTATCCATTATTGATAATGCATCTCAAAAGGTTTGGGTTTTCCAATTATTTATTAAGGACAAAGTACTAGAATACTTCAACATGTACCATGCCATAGTGGATCATGAAAATGGAATGAATCTTAAGTTTATTCATTTAGAAAACAGAGGAGAGTATAAAAATAGAGAATTTTATGTCTATTACAAGAGTATATATCCAAAAAATTTGATGCCAGTTACAAGAGTTAGGGAATCTGACATAAGCGGATAACCCCACACCCAAAACACAATATAGTCATAGAAATGATAAAAAAACATCTTAGAGAAGGTCAAGTTCATGATGAGTTTGGATAAGATTCCCAATCCATTCTAGGGATAAGCTATTTAGGTTTCAAGCTACCTCATCAATATATCACCATCAATCTTAATGAATGTTGAGATTCCATATAGGGCATGGTCTATTAAACATATATTTTACTACCATTTATGAGTATTTGGATTTTTTTAAATCTTTACATGTTTTCAAATAGACCAAGAAGAAGAAATAAGGGAGATATAATCTGTGTATCTTTATTGTATATGGATATGTGGAGTTCAGATCAAGATTTGGGACCTAAATTCACAGAATTTGATTA
Organism: Viscum album; assembly: GCA_963277665.1. NCBI lineage: Eukaryota > Viridiplantae > Streptophyta > Magnoliopsida > Santalales > Viscaceae > Viscum > Viscum album. The sequence goes on along the minus strand of OY728145.1, from coordinate 1,095,467,846 downwards.
GAAGTAGATATTTATTTTTCTATGAGAACTAAAAAATTGAGGTCATTCAAAATACTAGAATGTATCAAAAGTTAAGTGTCAAGGAATCAATTCTTGACTCAACACCTTTACCAGTTTCTGCTTTCATTTAAGAGGTGGAGGTGAAGGAAGACTCCTCAGTAGTGGACTAGTAAGTAGTAAAGGAGGATATTAAGTATCAATAGATTCAATAATCTCCAAAAAGATTTAAAGAAACATCACATGATCTAGGTGATTTTTTGCCTCTTAAACCTAACATTTTATAGGTTTAAATATATTCATAATGAAGGATTACATTAAAAAAACATTCCAATTTGGAGTACATGTTGCTAACCAATGAGGGTGAGATATAATTATACAAGGAAATAATGCCACATCTAGAAAAACTCAAGTGGATCTATGCAATGGTGTATGAGATAATGTATTTAAAAAAGAACCAGAAATATGATTTGGTAGATCTACCCAAAGGTAAGATAGTATTAATGAACAAATGGGTGTTAAGGTAGAAGAAGGCTGACAAAAAAAAGATGTTAATAAAAAATCCCCATCAGTAGTCAGGGGATTCCTTTAGAAGAAAGGAGTTACTTTGACAATATATTTTCACCCATGGTGAAGATGGCTTCAATCCAATTCATTTTTTTATTACTTGCATGCATGGAACTGTAGCCTAAATAGATAGATGAAAAGACAAATTTTATTCATAGTGACCTCTATGAGGCGATGTATATGAACCATACTGAATGTATTAAGTATTACGGATAGGAAACAATCTGCTAAAATTTGAAAAAAACTTGGATGGACTAAATCAATCTCCCAAATAGTGGTATAAGATGTTTGAATCATCCATGGTGAGTTATGGCTACATGCAGACACAGGTGGTCTAGTGTGTTTACTTGCAAAGATTTCAAGATGGTAACATGGTTTCTCTCTAACTTTATGTTGTTGAAATGTTGATCATTTAGAAGTATTCAATGAAGATCATCCAATTAAAGAAGGAGTTATCCATGTCTTTTGATATGATGGACATGGGAGTGACTCAACCGATTTTTGGGATTTATACCATTCATGAAAGAAATATGTTGTTGTTATGGTTATCTTAAGAGAAGTATATCAAATGTGTTCTGAAATATTTCAACCAAGACAGAGCCAAAATAGTGATAATTTCTCTTCCCAGTCATTTGATGTCGATCAAGAGTTTATGTCCATCATCCAAGGATGGAATAAAGGAGATGGAGAAGATACCATAATCCTCATTAGTTCAAGGCTTAATGTACAATATACTGAGTATGAGGTCAGACATTGCCTATGCAATGGTGATTATGGACTGATTTCTCTCGAATATTGGGAATCGACAATGAGATGTAGTCTAGTGTATTTTAAGGCATATTATAGGTACTTTAATGATAATTTTGTGATATGATCGAAATGAACTTCTCTTAATGGGATATAAAAATGAATATATAGAAGAAATCATAATAGCTTGAATTCTACATTAAGATACATCTATACCTTTGTAAGAGGATCTATATCATGGCATCCGAGGTTGAAAAGTTTGTCACATTATCTATGAAATAATTAGAGTACATTACTTCTTTAGAAGCTAGAATAGAGATATTATGGCTAAAGAATTTCCTCCAAGAGCATGGATTCAGCTAAAAGGACTACAAGGTTCATTGTGTCTGTCTATGTACATTGGACTTGAGAAATAACTCAATATACCATTCCCATTTGAACCACATTCACATTCAATATCATTAAATATGTAAGTTGATGGATCAAAATCTGTTGAGGATTGTGATGATTAACATGAAGAAGAACATGGAAGATATGTTGGAAATGGTTGTTTAATAAGAGAAGTTGGACCTTTCCATATTCTCTAGGAGATCTTGATGGAGGGGAAGAATTGATGGTGTTTTTTCCTACCATGGTAGGTGGAGAGTGCACCAAAATTACCAACCCAATATTTCCAACATGGTTATTTCACATTCTGTATTTTTACCCCTATTATTTTTTTATCCATGGGATAAGTACATGATTAAAATGGGTTGGTGAGAGATTTTTCATGTTCGTACTCCTCCCACTAGTACCATAAAAGGAGAATAGGATATCCTTACACAACCATCAGATTCAAGCTAGAGAGCCCTTATATCTGGGAGAAATATTGAAAGATCACTAAGAGAGAGAAGGGGGTGGTTCCTTGTGGGAGCTTTTGTAAGATTTGTACAAGATTAAATAAAGCTCATTTTTATCCCATTTTCTTCCCCATTTCCCTTCCTATATGATCAGTGAATTGTAAAAATTGGACAGAATGGAAAAATTTTAATTTGGAATTCTGTTCATCTCGAATGGATAGATTGAGATGTCATGTGAAGTAGAATCGAGCATCAAGTGGGGCAAGGAAAAAATGTCCATTAGTATTCTAGAATACATTCATGCTATTTATGTGCCAATATTGACTAAGGTGACTTTGAATATTACCATAACCAATGGTACTAAGGATGTTCCTTTTATGTTCATGTAAATGGATTCTCTTTATATGGTCACCACCATCACCACATAGGTGTAAATTGACACTTACATATGCTCTAACTACTACAAAACCATCTTTGAAACCACTAAGGAAAATCATAAAGCATGAATAAGTTTGGAGAATTTGTAATCTTGAAATTTATTATGTATGTGTTGGATTTTTATGTATTTTAATATTGGTCTGCTTCATCCAAATATCATCCACCAACCATTTTCATGCTACTGTACCACTCATAACATCTATTTTAGTAGTGTGGGTGAATATCCTATGGAGAGACTAGAAACACTTAAAAAATATATATTTAAGTTTATTTGATGAATAAAATTTCATGTTTTTTATTATGTTAATGAAATAACATAAAAATAAAGCGACACTTTTTAACAAGGAAACCCTTCACATGTGGAATAAACCAATATACCTCTAATCATTTTTTTCATTTTCGTATGGCCGGTTTAAGGGGTTGTCGGTACCCAAACACCATTCCCCACCATATAGTAGACCACATCACCACATCCAAAATAGAACCTCCATTTAAACATCAAAATCAAATTCAAATTCAAACTCCAGTCACCTCGAGCCGCGACCCGAGCGTCCACGTACCCCTCTACACTGACAGGCCTCTGCAATGTCAGTCTGTCTGCTCAGTCCGCACGCCAAACGAAGGCCGAGCGACAGCCCTCCACCATCACGCGCCACCATTCACCGGCATCAGAACCATCATCTTCATCTCGATTCATGAGACTGATCTCCAGCCATCATCGACATCACAAAGCCAACGTTCCTCCGGCATCACCACAAAATCACCACCGGCAGAAACACAGTGGGAACAAACACTCACAAAAAACAACAACATCACCGGTGACGCCGTTGCCATCTCCATCTCAAAAATCAACGCCTCACTGAAGTCACCAAAAGACGAAAAACCAGTACAACCATACATCACCTCACCAAGAAACAAGATTAGGAAGAAACACAAACCATTTCTGGAAGGTCAGGCATCACAGGAACCACCCAACCGCACAAGTAGCACCCAGAAACTGAAGAACCCGCTGCCACCAACAAAAATGACCACTCCAGACACGATGGAACCCCACCGCACTCACCTGGGAGAGTCTGGGACCCCAAGAACCACCGACCCAAGTTCGCGACCATCGGACGCTGAGAAACCCACCGCCAGACACCAACGAACTGCCGAGAATGAATTGATAAATGGAGATTTTTGAATTTTGAAGATCCCCTTATTTCCATCCCTGAGAATTGCCTCATCTGATACTCCACTCCCATATGAGCTATCAGTGAAGATCTTATTGAGAACTAAAGTTTCATATCCTCCCAATCAGGGTGTGAGTACAACACATTAAGGAACCAACAACGTAGTCCCATATACAACCAATAATGAATTGTATATGCATGAGTCATGATTCGCATAAATAAATAATATAAAGAATAATATAATAAATAAACATCATCTATACAGGGATCCTAACATTACTCCTGGAATCAACTACAACTACATTGTAAAATTCCATAGTATCTTTGAGAACATAATAAAAACTTTCCATCCCAAATATATCACCTGAATCCAGGGTATACCCTTCTAGGAAAATTTGTCATCTGAGTCCAATGGTGTGGAACTATCCAATAGGAAAACATTCTTTCCAAGTTCTGGAATGTGGTTCCCCTTGATATATATCATCTCATTTGAGTATATGGATGTAATCCTTCCTTTTTTAAACACCGAATTATTTGAGTCCAAGGGTCTAGTTACCACTTCTGTATATCACCTTATCTGAGTCTAAGGGTGTGGCTCTCCCCTACCGGAGATGACCTCATCTGTATCCAAGGAACGAATCCAAGGAATACCTATCATGGACTAGTCTAGATACACATCTACACTCATACCTAATCTAGAACTAACATACCTTCAAGGTAATTCCCAATATTAATGGGTTTATAACTAGAACCTGGCATCCTACATGATCAAAGAGTGAATTAATTTTCCACAAAACAAAGAACATTAAAACATAAAATTATGTATTTTAACACACTAAAAAGGATAAAGTACAAGAAAAAACAAGTAAAGAAACGCCCAAACAGATAGATAAACATCCCAAAGGAAACATATATTCAAACCTCAATGGTATTAGAAACTCCATTGCAGGAAGTGTACAACATAAAAATTGTTCACCATCACCACTCTACAGTCTAAATGATCAAGAATATCCACCACATCCAAGTGGATATTTCCTTTCACTTAGACCTGAAATAATAAATTCTAAAAATATTTGAAGTTAAAGGTAGGTTGTGAGCTACAAAGAACAATAGGGTCTCACCAAGTGTTCCAAAATCATTCCCTTAAATATTTACAATTTATTATATCAATTTATATAAAAACAAGGAATTTAATTTCATTTTAATATTAAAAAATATGATTTCACACAATTAGATGGAAGATATATCAAAATATCATTCAAATAGTATTAAATGGACATTTTATATTAAACAATTTATATAAACTAGTTGGCATGAATAAAATTGTTAAATAAGTCAATGGAATGTACATCAAATCAAAAAACTTGTAGAACCATGTTCAAATCCCATAAATTATGTTATTTACGGTCTAGAGGATCGTCAAACATCTCATTAGTGATCACGCCTCATAAATAGTCTATATACATAATCAACACCCTAATAGGGGAACCCATTATGGGTAATCAATCTACACCCCAATAGAGGAATTCATCATGATCATCCTGAGATGAATTTTTTTAGTTAGTATTTTCATAATAAATAAAGTTCTAGGAGATCAAGATCCTAGTGTGTTTTTTTCTAACCACCTACTAACCACATAGGCTCCCATGTGATTTAGTTAATCAACCAATCAAGAAAATTATCAATCAATCATTTCAAAACACTTCAAAAATACAATCATCTAATTTTAGTTCTCAATATGTGTTTTTCATTTCAAACCCAAAACATTGATTTTCATCTTTTAATTCCATTTCAAATTATATTTATATTTAAGAAAATTCCTGAAGATTAAAATCAAATAATTCCATCAAAACAATTTCAAAAATTATGCCATCATTTTTTTCATATATTTTACCAATAATTTCAATTCCATTGAAATTGTGGTTTTTATCAAATATCATGGAAATTTCAAGTTAAAGATAGAATAATCATAAATACATGTTTTTAAATAAATTAAGAACTCATTTCAATTTAATTAATCAATTCAATATTTCAATCATAGGTAAAATAATTATGGAACCACCTACCTTTAATAAAAGATCCAAAAATAAACACCTGTAGTGGGATTAACCAGTGAATTTCAAAGGGGTTTGAGATCAAGAAATCAAACCATGAATCAGGATCCCATAAAATGTAATTCAGATCCATGAATTACATGATGATATATAAAAATATAAGTAGGAGAGAAAGATAGATCATAAGAAACCACATGAGAGGATATCCACTTACCCGAAAGAGATCGAACAAGATCAGTGCCACATAGATCCACCAAGAAAGGGGTTTAGAGTAGTCAATTACACCTATTGAGACCCTCTAAGAGACAAAAAATCATGTTAGGGTTTAATGGGAGATTATTATTATCAAAAATCTGGTTTGGGAATTTTAATTAAATTTACCAAGGAATTAAAAACCACATGCATAGTTTCTTAGGGAGGGCCACCTTGTTAGACAAACTATGAACGGTTAATGTGTGCCCCTTATAGTTTTCTATTTTTGGTGCATGGTTTGGCCACATAGTTAAACTAACCCTAAAAAAACCATTCATACCCCAATTTCCATGGAGCGTATGGTTGTGAGGGGTGGACACATGGTTTGGAAAAACTATGCACCCCCTTCCAGTGGCCTTCAATAGGTCACACAATTTACTGGGCCAAACCAAATAGTTTTTTCTAACTACATGCCGACTATACATATCCCAAAGGGCTTCCCAAGTTTTCCAAATTTCACTAGAGACTCCTTAGAACAAGACCAACCCAAAATGAGATAAAAACTAGTGGAAAGGAATAATTTATGAAAAATAAATAGGATGTTACAACCTACCAACCATAAAAACTTTATATCCTTAGAAAGCATATTAAGAAGATTCCATATCAAATAGATGGGGACACTGCTCTCTCATTAGTGCCTCACACTCCTAAGTCCCATGATAATAAACACCATAATTCCATATCACATACACCAATGGTATAGTCCACCCATGAAGCAACTTAGTTTTAGAATAAAAAATTCTGAATGGATGCTTAATCATAGATAAATCAAGACCAACATCAAGATCCTCATAGATCAAGACATGATATAGGTTTGAAAGGCAATTATGAAGATGTGATACATGGAACAAATTATTTGTGGATGTTAAATGTGGTGAAAGTAATAAATGGAAATTTATTTTACCCATATTTTAAAAAACATTAAATGGTCATACAAACCATGGTGGAAGATTTCCCTATTTTACACATCATCAACAACCCAAATAAGGCGAAACTCTCAAAAAAACCTGGTCACTAACTAAAAATTCCTATAGTTTCCTATGATGGTTAGTATAAATTTGTATAGGCACTATGCAGTCAACATAATCTGATAACTATAATAAATATTTATTATTTTTTCTTGGATCAAACTCAGTCCATGAAAACAAATTTCATGAATCATGAACCAGCAAAACGAAGATATACATGGCTGACGATATAAGGCCTCAAAAGTATCCATTTGAATTGTGAACTAGTAACTATTATTATAAAAAAACCCAACAAGTTCCAAATAGACATACCAAGCACTACTAGAATTGATTATTCATGCACGAAGCATGTGCTGCAGAATTTGCATATCCCTCTCTATCTGGGCATCCATCTATGTATAGTATGTCATACTCAAATGAACTTGAGATCTCATTGCCAACTAAAGTATCACAAAAATTGATAGTTAACATGGGTATCCCTATAATAGATTATAATAGATGGAACTCCATTAAAAAATATCTTTCACATATATATTTCTCAACTCTTCAACATTGGTTGTATCATGGATGGGTAAGAAGTGAGTTAATTTCATCCACTGATTGATCATAACCCATATTGAATTATTTTTTTGAGGGGTACATTGCAACCCAACCAAAATGTACATGGAAATATGATTCCACTTTCAAGTTGGTACTATAATTGGATGAAGCCAACAAAATGTTCTTTGGTGCTCATCTTTTCCCTAATGACATGTATAACAATAGTAAGCTAAGTGAACAATGTTCTATCTCATACCTAGCCATCAGAATCATCATTGAATATCACAAAATATATTTGTGGTTTTAGGGTGCACCACCCACTAGGAATTACGAAAACCCCACATTAAATCATTCCTTACTAACAAAGGCACAAAAAAATGATTCAAAAAACATATGATTCCCCTGGAAGAGAACATCCACTCATCAATGAGCTACTCACCATAAAAAGAGTCCCTAATGACATGAAATTCATCGTCAAGATGTTGCTTCTAAGGAATCATCTCAATAAGTGTAGAGTCCAACTTCACACTTTATAAGATAAATTTGGAATCTTCCTCCTAAAATCCTAAATGAAACTGTGAAAAAATACCCATCAAGTTCCAGTATTCAGATGATTCCCCCACATATTGGGTTTCAATTTTCCTACTCAAAGCATCTATAATGACATTTACCTTCCATGGGGTGTAGGTAATTTCAAACTTAAAAGACTAATGTTACTATACACAATTCCTCCATTGAAGGTTCAAATATTTTTGGTAAAACACATAACTCGGGATTTTATGGTAATAATAAATGGAAATCCTTTCTTCACAAAGTTAATACCGCTAAATCTTAAGTGAATGCATTACAGCTACCTGGTTGAGGTCATGGGTCAGATAATTCTTCTCATGTGTACTAAGATATCTAGATCTATAGGAAAACACATTATCACCCTATATATGAACACATCCCAAACATGATCCTGATGCATCACAGAAGACCACATATCCCTACCAAACATTTGGAAGAGTCAACAATGGCATAGAAGAAATATACATTTCATCTCAAAAAAATATCATTGAAATTTAGCATCCCAAAAAAATTCACCCCCTTATGAGTGAGATCATTTATTGAAGAATGAAAATTTGATAAATCCATTACAAATTAGCATTAATACCTAGATAAACTCAAGAAGCTTTGAATCTTTAAAACATTCCTCAGTTTCTCCCATGTCATAACAACTTCCCCCTTCTCGGGATCAATTAAAATACCATGTTTAGAGACTATGTGTACCAAGAACATAACATCCCAAATACAGAAATTATATTTTGATAGATTTTAATAGATTTAGTGATTTATGAACATTTTAAGAACTTATCTTAGATGAAACACATAATCTTCCTTGGACTAAGAATAAACCAGAATGTAATCCACAAATAACACCATGCAATTTTCACAGTACTCATAAAAAATCATGCTAATCAAAACCATAAAAATAGTAGGAGTATTGGTTAGACCAAATGGAATAATAATATACTCATAATGGACATACCTACTCCCAAATGATGTATTTTGACCGCTATATTCTTTTATTGTCAACTGTTTATAATGTGATCAAAGATTAATATTTGAGAACCACTTTTCCCCTTTTAACTGGTCAAACTAATCCTCAATATATGTTAATGGATACTTATTATTTACCATAACGTGATTGATTTTTTGGAAATAAACACATAGGTGAAGTGTTATATAATAATTATTTTAAAATACAATATAATCCACCCAAGGTGACACACTTGAGTATACAAATACTTTCTATAACAAATCATACAACTAAGTCATTAACTCTTCCAATTATTCTAATTTCATAAGGTAATAATGAATAAACATCGCCTGAGTACTAGGTTCTAAATCAATTGAAAACTCAACCTCATTTACTAGTGCCAAAATATAGAAATAAAAAATAAACATGTCATGAAAATAGAAAATTACTAGAGGGATATCATCGGTAAAATATTCCCATTCCAAATAAAAATAAAACAATGATATTTCCTTTTCAAACTCTAGATAAGAAGAGTTGTATCTACTCAGCCCTGGGTCCCATTCTCCCTAAAAAACATAGCACACCCCATAAATAATAATAAAGGAGTCCTAAAAAAATAATAGTCAATTTAGTTCTTATTAGTAATGAGCCAATTAATCATGAATATAAAATCAAGAGGTTTCATGTTTAGAATCAAAAAATTCTAGGCAAGCTCAATCTCTGATAAATAGAAGATACATGTAATACAATAGAGACCTCAATATCTCTCCATTCTGAGGGGCATCAAAATATCCATCGCATAAGATAAATTTTATTTTGGAATATTTATTAGGTCCACAATTCTAATTGATATAAATGATTGATATGCACTAGTATAAAATAAATAAATCACAACTTCCTCTAGAGACTATTTAATTTAGTGAAGAAGCATCATTTTGGATACATGTAGTTGGAACCCCTATGTTCATAGATTTCACCATATTACTTTTTTTGTGATGATGATCCTATACAGCTACATGGAGTAGAAAAGAAATTACAAAATTTCTTTAGGTTTCCTGAGAGGCCATAAGAGCTGATAGTCCTTGGTGCCTCAATACAAACATGTATTAAATGACCAATCCTCTAAATTGGAACGAAGTCAAAGGGCCTCTGCCCAAGTGAAAAACGTACAAGCTCAGAAAAGCATTTCTCATATTTTTTTGTGGTCATGTTGGCCTACTGGGGGTTGAAAACTCTCTATCTTTAGGTAGTACCATAAATTAAGGATAAAACTGATTAGTAAAGATAAATAGAATTTTATTCCAATCAAAACACTCATTATTATTCACTACTTTCATCATATCCCACTATCTCTTTCTAGGACCTTCTAACTTAAAGGCAACACATTTCACCTTAATAGCTTCAGGAATTTCCATGACATCAAAGTGGCTCTCTATAATGTCAACCCATCCATAGCCTCTTGAGGATCATTAGTTCCTTGAAAAGAACGTGTCTTCTAGAGAAGAAAATCTGTATTATTCATTCCATAGAGTTCTCACAACTTGATCCTTAATGAGAATGCGTGAAGGTGTCTATCCTAGATCTTGGACAATACACAAAACAAACCCAATAAGATTCTAGTCCATGGGAGGATCCACTCATTGTGGTTCACCAGTAGCTTACTTCTAGGGCCTATTCACACATCTTATCATAGGAATGATGATAAAAAAGATCAATAGACAAAACATAAGACATTAGAAGATTTCATTGATCAATAACTAAAAATATATATATGGGAATATTAATCCCATAAAATAATATTTCAAGATTCGAATTTCAATATACCCAAATCAAAAGCTAGGAAAAGACTAGAATCAGAGAAATAAATTCCCCAAAGACACTTTCCCCAAACACCCATGGTGACTTAAGGCTCATTATGATGAGTATTGTCTAAGAAATCACTTGAAACTACCTCTTAAGTCCCATCAAGACTATCTCATATCTACTATGACAACGCAACTGTATATTGAAATCAAGGAAAGATACACAACATGAACCTCTGATACCAATTTTTCACAAAAAAACCAGGATAACCTGGTACCTAAATACCTAAGATGGAACTGTAATAGCCCAAATTGAATCCCTAATCCCCCTAGGATAGTGACTATCACTTGGAACAATACGTGAACATATAGGGAATGAATTTTCCTTAAAACAGTAGAAGCTAAATGATACAAGTTAACATGATCAACACTCAAAAAAAGATAAATTACTAGAAACAAATAGGTAAAATAGAATCCTAATTGATAGATAAACATCCCAAATGAAACTACAATTTCAACTGGAAGTATGTATCAGAAACTCCTATGTAACAAGTGAAAATCAGCTTCACCAATCACCATCACCACTCCATGGTCCAAAGTATCAAGAACATCCCCCACCACCATATAGAACATTAACTTTTCTCAAAACTATCCTAATTAAATCAATAAATACCTGAATGAAAAGGTAGGGTGTCATATATAAATCCTAGTAGGGTCTCACCAAGTGTTTAATAATAAATACCCTAAAAATTTACCATTTATTCTTTCAATTTAAATAAAAAGAAGTCCTGAAATTTCATTTCCATATTTTGAATACAAATATGATTTCACTCAAATAGATGTAAGTTATATCAAAATGAATTTCAAATAATATTAAATGAACATTTTTTATAAAATAGAATATATAAACTAGTTGGCATGAATAAAATAGTTCAATATATCGATTGAATGTATATCAAATCAAACAACTTGTAACACCATGGTTAAACACCCTAGGGTACATTAGTTACTAGATATAAGATCCTTAAAATTCTCATTAGTGATCATGGCTCATAAATACTATGTATAAACAATAAAAACCCCAATAGGTTAACCAATTATAGTAAATCAATCTATACCCCAATAGGAAAATTCATCATGGGAGTCCTGATCTATCTTGGTTTTGTTAGTGTTGTCATCATAAATCTAGTGCAAGGGGATCAAAATCCAATCATTATTTTTAAAGCCACATACTAACTACCCTAGCTCCATTATGATTCAATTAATCAATTGATGAATCAAATTTGAAATCAATCATTTCAAAACATTTCCAAAAGAAATTTCCCAATTTCAGTTTTCAACATGCCTTTTCATTTAAAAAACAAAATATAGGTTTCATCATTTCCTGAAATTTTAAATCATATTTTTATTTAAGAAATTTTCTCAAGATCAATACCAAATAAGTTCTTCAAATAAATTTCCAAAATTAAGCCATCATTTTTTTCACAAATTTGCTTAGAAATTTCAATTCCATTGAAATTGGAATTTTTCTGAAATCTCATGCCCATTTCAAATTATAGATAAAATCAACACAAATACATGTTTTAAAACCAATGAAAAATTCATTTAAGTTTAATCAATAAATCCATGTTTTCAATCATAGGTAAAATAATTATGGAACCACCCACCATTAAATAATGATCCAGAAATCAACACCTGCAACGTGATCCACTAATGAAGAAAAAAGGCGTCATAGATCAATAAATCACACCTTGAATTGGGATCCCTTAAACTAGAGTTTATATCGATCAATTACATGATGATGTATCAATGTATAATGATTATATATATATAGATTGAAAAAAACCACTTGATAGTAGATCCACTAACCTAGATGAGATAAAACAAGATCAACACCACTTTAAATTGATAAGAAAAGGGTTTGTAGGAGTCAATTCCACCACTTTAGAGCCTATAAGAGTAAAAAAAATCATGTTAGGGTTGAATGGGGGGATTATGATTCATAAATGTGGGTTTGGGAATTCTAATTAAATTTCAGGATGAACTAAAAACTGCAAAAAATGGCTTCATAGGGAGGGACACAAGGTTAGAAAACCATGCATACAAACCGTGCACCTCTACTAATCTTCTATTTAGGGTGCAGGATTTGGCCACATGGTTAAACTAACTATTAAAAACCATGCATTCCCCACTATTCATGGTTTGGAAGGGTGGGTGCATGGTTTGGAAAATTTTTGTGCCCCCTTTTAGTGGCCTTCAATAGGGTGAACAGTTTACTAGTACAAACTACATAGTTTTTCTTAACTATGTGACAATAGTGTATTCCTAAAGGGCTTAAATGTTTTTAAAAATTTCACCCAAAACTCCTTGAAATAATAACTAACCAACAAGATATCAAAAATGGGGTCATGAAATACATGAAAATAAGTAATGTGATATTATAATCTCAAATCGTAGTATCTATGTCTTAGAAGACTGCTTATCCCACCTTAAAAATATGAGGAGCATGTCCAAGGTATCCCAAACATTTTCTCAAAATCTCAATGGGTTTTTCATCCTATCATACAAATCCTTGGATCGTGTCTAAGGCATCATAAACATTGTGTCAGTATTAGTCTCAATAGTCAGATCTTAGGAGCACGCCCTAGGTATCCCATGTATCTCAATACATCTCAGCGGTCAGTGTATTCCACCTTAATATCTCATATAATAGTCACCACCACCAATCAATCTTGAATCACTAATAATAGTTCTAAGGTGACATACATGATCATCAGTACACATAACCTGCACACGCCCTCTCTAGGGTTAACATCTCACTGGGGTACACATAGGGGTCCACTTGGTTTCATCTAGTATGGATACTCTTCATGGGTTCCCCTATCTCAAACACATATCTTGGGTTTATACCCATTGATTGAAGGTAATTTCTTCTCATGAAATCATAAAAATCTCATAAGGTCTTACTAGATTCCTAGGAAAATCACACAATGGAGATGGACTCAATCCCATTCCCTTCTTAAGTCACCCTAGGTCGATCCTCGCATCTAACCTATCCATCAAACACCATAGGGTCTACCACCTATGTAATCACATCTATGTGGGGGAATAAATAATTCCCTATAATCATCTCACAAGGAAAATGACACTAAGGAATCTCAAAGTCCCACTAAGGCCTTATAGGGCCATTTGTTCTCATCCCATCACATGTCCCTATCCCAGGGGTCTAAGGGAACCTACTCAAGTTGAACATGATCATTCCATTAATTTAAAACTAATTATTCTAGGTCTGATTATATCAAGGAACATCATTATAATAAAGGCCTCAACCATCAGCAATTGAGGTAGTCAAGCTAGCACACAAGGGTGCATTATAGCCATTTTCACTTTATTTAGTACATTTCATTTCTAAACTTATTTCTATAAAGGTATTCATAAGGATGATTATAAATTTTTGAGTGAAATCCATTATTGAGAGAAAAATTAACATGATAAATGTGTTGATTCAAACCAACATTGAAACCCATAGAAAAAATTCTTAGCATATCCTATAGGGTCTGAATTTTTTTCTCACTTTAAACATTTGTCTGAGGATGGTGTGAAGTGATGAAACTCTAATTTGTATCAAGATATTGTTGAATACTTTTACAAAACTTTTAGGTACACTTAAGATCCCAATCAGAAAAAACTAAATGTATTGCCTTATGAAACTTAACCATGTACTTAATGTATATTTGTGAAAGAGGATCCAGAGAGAAATATTATCTGATAGCAATGAAGTTTGATGACTTAATATGGTGATCAAATAAAACCCATAATTACCTCAACATGAAAGATAAGAAAAATCCTAATGGTTACCAGTAACTTTAATCATATATCCACAAAGTGTAAATTCATTCCTCATTAAATAACTTTGTCATTATAACATATATATAACTAAATCGTTGTATTGCTATAAATTTCACTTAAAATATTTTTAATATTGATAAACTCCCATCACATATAACCTGAAAAGGTTTTTCAATGAATTTGTAATTTTTATCAACCATAAACTCATAAAACCATGATGTTATCCATAAATATTATGTTAATGGATACATATAAACATTTAAAAGTTAATTCACCCTTTATTCTTTATATAATATCTTATCTTATATAAAATTTTTTAGTGGAATATTGGGTTCATCCTTCTACAGATAGAACATAAAATATGATTTCATTAATCAATAATCCATGTAAGGTGAGATAATAAAAATAAATTTCTCTAAAGGAGGAACAATAAGATCTTCATAGGTATTATTTATAAAAAATAAAACATGAAACTACTAACAAAGGAGAGAAGGATAGCCATGCCTTAATTATCATGATTCACTTTATCCATTGTGATCAAGTAAGCTTTCCCTTTTTCATTTTTTTTATATTTGGTTGTGGATTATCATCCGCATTATCCCATATATTGGGGAATTTATTCTCATAATTCAAAAACTCCATATACTTAAAACACTGGTGTGTGGGTGGTGTATTAGTTTTCATTATCTTCTCTTATATTTCATTAACTGAACCATTAATATCATAATGAAATTAATTAGCTTTACGACATGCCTTTTGACATTTAAAGAACCTACTAGTTCCATTCAAGTAATTCCATAGATTATTATTCCAATATTTCTCGAATTCATATGGCTATAATTTCTTTCAACTATTTGAGTTTTCATGAGACCCGATCTTCACTTTCTTATCAAAACCATAAGAATGGTAGGAATATAAAATTTCCATTTCTACCTTTAGTTCACATGAAACTAATTCTTTATATCCAATAAATAATCTTATAGATAAGTCCTTTCAAATACTTGGTTTTATTACACTTGGTTATGCCCAAATTTTATGCTACATGTATATGTGGTTGTTGTAGTACAGGTAGGAATCAAATCCATAGGGACCGAAGAAGAAACCTTGAGGCACATAAATTTGATGGGAGTATTGGCTATGAAGTGGCCAACTTGTGGGTTTATTTTGATTGAATAACTGATTATTTAATTTAAATAAATATAAAAAAATAAAAAATTAATTTATCTAAAATAGTTAATTAATATGAGTCGATCCTAGGTTGTTGCTATGACTATATTGGATGTATTTTTTTCTTTGGATTTTCTGTTCATTAGTTCAAGAAGTATCTATTCAATGAGATTACTCCACGATATCATTATATGATTTATTCCATATGAAATTTCAATGATAATAACCAATGAACTTATAGAATCACTTTCTTGATCACTCCAAGGAATTGAATTGTACTAGCACTCAGAATGTGTCATCGTTAAAGTTGGCATAGACAAAGAAGATTAAATCATCAAATTTAAATCATAAAATAATGAAAATAATTAAATATTAAGTACATGAAATAAAATTAAATCCATAACCTTGATAATACATTGGATCAACCCATAAGAGGTTATCTATCCATTGATACTATTATACAAATGGAAGTAGGATGTAGACTTAAATAAGCGGGATTGAAGAAAAAAATTAAGAAAAATAAACACTCCACCATTGTGTGATGAATTCACAAGTTATAATGTGAATAAATTAATAGCTTGATTAAATAGTATTTATTTGTTAAAAAAATTAAAAAGAATAAGTCAATAATAAGAACAA
This sequence comes from Viscum album, assembly GCA_963277665.1. Lineage (NCBI taxonomy): Eukaryota > Viridiplantae > Streptophyta > Magnoliopsida > Santalales > Viscaceae > Viscum > Viscum album. The sequence goes on along the minus strand of OY728145.1, from coordinate 1,095,451,293 downwards.
ATTTATAAAGAAACTATAATTATTAAAAAACATACATGGAAAAAATTATGGTTTAATTACAAAATGAAAACGTAAAATAATAATTGAAAGAAAAACATTAGATAAAAAATAACTTCACCACTTGATACTTATATAGGAATATTAATAGCCTTATGTCAACCCACCAATAATAAATTACCTCCCCATCAATTAGGAGAGTCAACAGGTGGGTGAGAATAGATGAAATTGGACGTCACAAATTGGACCCCAAAAATGGGATCCGATTTACCCCCCTCTTGGCATGTTAATTTTTAATTGAAGATGGATGAATCAAAAGGGATCATAGAATTAAAATAAATTCTTCCTTGTGTCCTATAATATCATTAAAAATTTCAGGTCCATTGGATCAGCCGTTTGGAAGTTATGATCGAAATGGTGGGCTGCCTTTATGGGCATTCAGATCTATACATTAATTTAATCTTTATCTTTGATCACCTGAATCATCATGAAAACTTCATAATTATCATTGGAAACAGTTTAATGAAATGACCCCCATAATTTATATTTATACATTTAAAATTTTAGCTTCATTGGGATTTTATGTTGGGCCCCACATTTTTTTGATGGGCCTTAGGCCTATTATGCTTTGTCTGGATAATTTCTACATTCATGCCCAAAAATCGTCATCTTCCCTTTGGATTAATCCATAAATCCTAAAAGATAAAATATTACCAAAAATGTGATAAATTAAATCCCAAAATATAAAATTCAAATAATTAGTATAATTAATTCTATAAGATGATTAATTGGGCCCAAATATGCACTTTAAACATGAATAACACAAATGATGTGAAATGAAGTTCAGTTTATGAAATGTACTAAAACTGATGTTTATGGAGTTTGAAACACTTTAATATTAAAATAAAATTAATTAATATTATCCTATTTTAGTGGCCAATAACACCGCAACATGAGTTTTTTCTAGTGTCGAAAAAAAAGAATCTCAAAAATATGAAATTGAATTTTCTTTTCCAAAAATATTTTGACATAAATTTTTCAAAAAAAGATATTATTCCAAAAAACAAAAAAACCATTCAAAATAATTTCACACAAGATAGTTTCACAAGAATATAAAAATTCCAAGCCCATTAATTTGCTAAAATTCTTTATCAAATTTCATCAAATTTCAATTAATCATGATGATTTGTTGTGCATCACAAAAGAAAAGGGGACAATAATCTTATTCAAGGGGAATCAAATGGAAGCGCTAGGTAGGAATCACATTAACCCTTAATATGGGTATCTATATTTTTTGTTTTTTTAAACAAAAAAATAAATGAAAATCCCAACTCTAGGAAATACAACTATGAAGTCATGATCCCCAAGTGTCGGATGCCAGACATATTTTCAATTCCATAATCTACAATAGAGATATAAATCCTAACTCTGGGTAAGAGAACTATAGAGTCAGGATACCCAAGTTCCGAACACCACACATTTGGAAAAAAATCTCCATGTGGTATTTTATTATTATTATTATTATTGGATACTCAAATTAAAAAGAATGTGGCCCCAAACCCTCTGCTGTGATGAAAGGGACCCAAGAACTCAAAATTAAATCCAAGATTCAATGGATTTTCAATGTGGAATTTTGATTAATAGGATGAAAATTTAAACATTTAAAAATTACATCGAACAACTGCACTTTACAAAAACAATGCTCATGGACATAAACATGCATTAAAATCACAATATAGGCATTCAAAATCATTTGAAATTCAGTTTTTATGTTTCAAAATGTACATTAATGAATTCAATGATAATGAATTGATTTTTTTTTATTTAATTAGATTTTTATCGTAAAATATAATTTTTTAATATCCTATATTTTTACTCCCACCAACTTAGAATGAAACTGCCCTCATTTTAGAAAGAGAGGAGAAGAGATAGATCAGAATTAGGAAGAAAGAATGTGAGATGTGATTTGAGATGAAATCATGGAACACAATCACCTGGTTTAATGTTGATGAATCATCAATAAGTGATTTATCACTTTGGATTCATGTCCCGTGTACACTCATTGGGGATGATTGATGGCTGAGTTTGACCTTTAGAAATAATGGGTTTTATTTGAAAATAGTAAAATTCTTCATATGCTAAATCTCACAAACAAGAAACATCAAATCACACAAAAAACCCCAAGGGGATTCCCTAAAAAAATAGAAAAAAACACAAAATAAAAAAAATTAAAAAAATAAAGGTTTTTTTCCTCCTAAGAAGCACCTAGTTTTAAATATTTAACTCGACTTGGACCCCAACTTATCCAATACCATATTTCAACATTTTTAGGACCCCATTATTCTCCACTTCAACTTGATTGAGGTTGAGTATTTATTTTGAATTTGTTTCATGTACAAATCCATGTTCTATAAAGAGTGTGAAAGTCCAAGGAATTTCCAAAATGGTTGATCTGATTACTTCTGTTGTGTTTCCCAAGACAACAAGGATCATTCCTACTTTTTTGGTTTCAATTGATCATGAAATGATGAAAAAATGTTTCTGACTATTCTATATGATGTAAGTGTTGTGATATGATGTACAGACCTTGAATTCGAGCATTTTTTGGTTAACACATTCAAAAGTACTTGGGGAATTAGAATTGAAATCAGTTTTATTTTCAAAGTTACATAACAAAATTTGTTCCTTTTGAATTAAATATTCAACCAACAAATTGAAAAAATCAGTGTTAGGAATGGGTATGGTCTCAAAGTTTGTGATTTCCCCCAATGGTTTAGTGATTTGTGTTTCTTAAAAATCAACATTAGAGAAATATTCAAGACATTCAATCCATGATACCATGTTTCACTCATGGGAATATAGAAAATCATTTTCCTCTTGATTTAATGAGTCATCCAGAATTACTTGATCCTCTTCAGGTACCCCAAATCCGATGGTTGGTTCACCAAAAAATTCAGGATATGCTTCTGGAAAAATATACACCCCACATAAGGTTATGGAAGGGTTAGCCAATGTAGGGTTGGGTTACTCACAAATTTTGATGCTTTGTAGTTCTAAACTCAAATACGAAACTTCTTAAATAATTTTATCCATTTGTTCATAAAAAATTTCAAGAAGAATTTTTGGATTAGCATGGATATGAGTTTTTACATAATGGAATTTATTCTGATTGATCTCTTCAATCATCCTCAAGAGGGATTGAAATTGATCCTTTAAAAAATCATTTTCCCATTGATTGTACATCACATCGGGTGTGGGGTAATCATACATGGTTTTTTCAGAGAAAATTTCTAGGTGCATGGATTCCAAATTTTGACTTTTCATTTGATTCCAACATGGTTTTATGATGATTTAATTTTGAAGATACTCTATTATATTATATTTATATTTGTATTTTAGATTTTCTATACAGACAAAAAATAGAAAGGGGAAGAAAGAAGATAAATGGTGGTGAGAAAAGATAATTAGTGGTGACAATAGTAGGTGAGTGTCTAAGATACTTACTTGGGTCCCGAAAAATGGCACCAAAATTTGGTTTCACCCAAATTTATCCTATAGGTATATGTAGTTGTTGTATTACAAGTAGGGATCAAATCCACAAGAACTGAAGAAGAAACATTGAGTCATAGATTTGATGGGAGAATTGGCTATGAAGTGGAAAAATTGGGGGCTGATTTTAATTAAAGAACTAATTATTTAATTTAAATAAAAAACAAATTTAAATGATCTAAAACAATTAATTAAGATGAGTTAATCCTTGGTTGTTTCTATGACTAGATTGGATGTATTTGTTTTTCTTTTGGTTTTCTTTTCAATGGTTCAAGAAGTACCCATTCAATGAGATAACTCCCTAATATCATTCTAATATATATTACATACATAATTTGATGGATAATAATCAATTAATTTATAGGAGCACTTTCATGATCACTACAAGGATTTTTATTTTACTAGCACTCCAAATGTGTCGTCGTTAAAGTGGGCGAACACAAAGAAGAACATATCTCATATAATGGAAATATAAAAATAACGAAAATATTTAAATATTAATTACAAGAAATAAAATTCAATCCAAAACCTCGAAAATACCTTGGATAAAACCATATGAGTTTATCACGCCATTGATGATATTCTACCATTGGAAGTGGGAAGTATACTTAAAGATGGAGGATTGAAGTAAAAACATTAAGAAAAATGAACACTCCATCGTTGTGTGATGAATTCACAAGTGATGTTGTGAATGAATCCACACCTTGATTTAATGGTACAAATGTGTTAAGAAAAGGAAAATAATAAGTGAATAATAATAATAACTTTTATTAAGTAACTTAAATTATTGATAAACGTACATGGAAAAAATGGAGGTGCGATTACAGAATGAAAGCATAAAATTACAATTGAATGAAAAACATTCGATCCAAAATACCTTCACCAATGGATCCTAATATAGGATTATTAGAAGCCTTAGGTATACCCCCAAATTATAAATTCTTTCACCATAAATTAGGAGAGTCAAATGGTGGGTGGGAATAACCGAAAATAAACATTACAAACTTGACCACAAAAAAAGGACCAAATTCATTCCACCTCTTGGTGTGTTAAATTGTAACTGAATATGGAAGAATCTGAAGGGTTTGTACAAGAAATATATCTTATTCATGGTGTAAAATATTATTTATCAAAATTTCAGGCCAATTTTACCATCATTTTGGATTTTATGATCGAAATGGTGGGCTACCTTTATGGGAATTTAGATCTAGCCATTAATTTATTCTTCATATTTGACAACCCGGATCATCATTAAAACTTCAAAATTACATTTTTCAATAGTTTAATGAAATTATCCACATATTTTAATATTTCCAAAGTTAAAATTTTAGCTTCATTTGGATTGTATTGTGGTCCCCAATTTTTTTTGACCGGCCTTTGGCCCATTATTCTTTTTCTAGAAAATTTCTACATTCATGCCCAAAAATTTTCCATCTTCCCTTGGGATTCATAAATTAGTACTAAAATATAAAACATTACAAAAAATATATCAATCATATCCCAAAATATCAAATTCAAATAATAAATATAATTAATTCTACAAGTTATTGATTGATTGGGCCCAAATATGCACTTTAAACATGAATTGCACAAATGATGTGACATGAAGTTCCATTTATGAAATGCAGTAAAAATAATGTTTATATAAATTGAAAAACTTGAATATTAATGTATAATCAATTAATATTATTCCATTTAAGTTCATAATCAACACTATATAATCAATCAATATTTATTTCAGGGATGATGATTAATACAGAAGCGTAACTTGAAAGTCTTAAAAAATTAGCTTCATAGATACTGAAATATTAATCATCCTTTTAATTATGATTAAGGAATTACTTATCCATATTTTTTCATATAATAAAATATAAGTACTTACTAAGAAATATACCATTAAACTCTTCGCATTATAGAGATTCAATTTCTTCTTATTCTGTTGTGCTCTTAATAAGAGCCCACCACTAATCTTCTTCCCCTTTCAAATGATAAATATCTAGGAAACTTTTTTCATGTATCAATCATTGAAGAAAATTATTCATTTTTCTCAATGGTGTTGACCCATCACTCATCCACTAGTGGATCATATGATCCAACAAAATAAGGTGGATTTTGCCTCATGAATGATTAAAATATATGTAGTTCCCTCCTTTGATAATTTAAAAACTTCAAATGATTCATATCCTAAGAATGTTACATGAGAAAAGTAGTAATATTCATCTTTCTATATCCTATAATTTTTTGTTTCTCTGGAGAAAAACCATTTCATTGTCAGTTTCACTCAGAATTAAAAATGGTTCCTTTGGGTTCCATCAATTAACTAATTCCATAAGTAATAGCATGAGAAACACTAATCATAGTGGAAAATAACACAATTAGGAAAAATAATTTATAGGATGTCAAAATAATGACACGTTTTTTAATTTATTACACCTTAGTCATAAAATAGTCCCTTCATGTTCATTATTTAAACTCTTTTGGATGGTTCATAAAGTTTTTGTGAATTTACAAAGAATAACCCCAAGTGTCAAACTAGGTGAGCAGTTGGGACCATTATTTTTCCCTATGTGATAATTGAGTCTAGCTCCATTCACTCCTTTTAGAGTTTTTATAGCTTGGTACCTTTGTTCCAGATCCACATCCACTTGTAGTATCTGAAGAGGGATGAAATTTCTTAGAAACACCTTGATCTATCCTTCACCATAATTCAAGGATATTTTACTATACTTATGATTATACTTAGACTTATCCTTAGTGATATCCTTAGACATATCCCTAGAAATATTATTATTCATATCCCTATGGGTCTCACTATTTTTTTCTAATACTAATCTACAAAGATTGACTAAACCTTTCCTCTAATTCCAACTACAACAACCCAATATTTTCATATATAAATTCCACATATTTTTAGATGAATATTCAATACATTTCATGAAAAGTTTCATGAAGAAAATAATAATTTAGTGAATTTGGAGACTATAAATGTAAGAACCCGGTTCTTATTTTGAAGTAGGAGCTTCTTCTTTTATCTTTTACTTAAGTGTTTTTGAGAAAATATGGAAAATGGGGGAAAAGGCCTAAATTTTGGAACTACACGTCGTGTACTTTTCCACACGCAATGTACTTTTGGCCCTGTGGGATGGGTACACGGGTCGTGTAGCCATGTCGACGAAGAGGGGCGTAGGAACTGACTACACGCCTTGTAGTCAGTCGGCATGCTTAAATAGTAAGGCGGTGGAGTTGCCGCCTGCTGGGAGACAGTACACGCCGTGTACTTGGGAGTACATGCCGTGTACTCATGTTGACAGATGAACAGTGTGGCGGTGCCTCCAGAGGAACAATTAAATGAAAGAATTACACGCTGTGTACTAAAAAGTACACGCTGTGTACTTTGTTTTTCGGCTTAAAACAGGCAGTAGCCTCCTCATTTGGCAGAGGAGGCGTTTGAGCCATTTTGGAGCCAAGGAAGATGGTCGGACATTTGAAGATCTGCCAGGGGTTCGTCTGGAATCGGTTTCCGCCTCGGACGATCCCGTTGGAACCGCACGGGTAAGCCCTCTCCTCTCCTGGTATCTTTATTACCAATTCTTTCCCAAGGGGAAGTTATTTACTTTTGAATGGGTTTTGTTCTTCGTCAGATATGTGTTGTTCTTGGGCGTTTCTGGAGTCGGCATTCGGGTATGACATTCGTTGGCATATAAGGTAGATGGCTTTGTGTTTATTTTCCAACTGTCATGCATTTTTGTGCATTTTTTTACCATGAACCCATGATGGGGAGTCGTGTGGCTGAGGTCGTTGCTATATTTAATGCCTAGAATTGCATAGGTGATTAAATTGTGATGATAAAATGCTGGTTGGGATCGTTGCTTGGATCCGGAACCACCCTAGGGGGTGTGTCTCACTGTTTAGCTGTTTGGATGGGATACTCGAGGGTATGCCTTGAATGTAGTAATTGTAGAATTTCCTTGAGAGGAATTGCTTATTTACTGCATTTTGATATGTTGGGCATGGCCTGGTTGCCTGTTTAGCCTGAGGGAATTGTTGTGGTTAGTCTGTGGGCAATGCACTGTTTAGCCTGAGGGCTGTAGTTATTTCGGCCTGAGGGATACTTCTTCCATGCCTAAGGTCCATAGACTCTGTGCCTGAGGGTGACACTACCTACTCCTGAGGGAAAAATTCTATTACGCCTGAGGGAAATTACCTGCAGGTTGGGTTCTGCTTAACTGAGGGTAAGGTTTTACTTGGCTGAGGACGTGGACTGTTAACATAGAAATGCATTGTGGTGATTTCTAATACTTAATGGATTAAATGAATAATAAGATGGAAATATAACTGGTAATTAGTGACTTTTGAGTACTGCTTACTTTATTGCATTTTACTACTGCACACTATTGTTGCATGCTTACACGCAGTTGGGCACGAGCCTTTTGTGGGTGCCTACTGAGATATATTTCTCAAACCTTGTTTGGGTCATGATTTTCGGCCTAAACAGATTATGTTTTTGCAGGTGTAGATAGGGTCAAGAGTCCCTATACAAGTACTTGACTGTTGCTGAGGAGTAGGAGGGCATGGGACCGAGCCTAGGCTCACCATGTCGTTGCCAGCTGTTTTGCTTGTTTTCTTGTACACTATATTTTGTTGTACTGTATTGATGTATAACATGTTCTGGCTGTTTTCTTAGAAGTTGAAACATGTAGCATCATCATTTATATACTATTGGTTATATCCACTACTGTACTTTATTTCAGTTGTGTATGTTTACTGCTTCCGCTGTCGTTGTATGTTTATTCAGTATTCCACTGCGCTGCACTTTGACAAATGAGGGCATAGTTTTCCCAATATCAGACATGGGCCCTCACTGCTAGTCGGCAGCCTCTGGAGTTTGGGGAAATGCGCTTGAGGTCACGTGGTGAACCGGGCTCGGGGCACCCGTTGCGTGGCACCTGGGTCTGGGACGTTACAAAGTGGTATCAGAGGGGTTATTTTTTTGACTTACTATTTGGAGCCGTAGTCGGGGATAGGACGAAGGGTAGTTGGTAATAAGATGTGTTCGGGCGGAGCTAACCCTTGTACAGGGAAAATCCAGTCTACCTCATATTTTTCAATTCTTTTGATTTTGAAAATTTTAAAGTTCATTTGATTTCACCATTGGGTGACGCACTTGTGATTGTGCTGTTATAATTTATCTATGGGTTCCATTTAGTTGCAACCCGATGAGATGCGGGTATGTTGTCTCATGCATCATATAGGCACATGCTAGATATCACATGCCATGCATAGTTTCCATTCCATGTAGGTGCATTAGAAATTCGCATGTTATTGTGATAGTTGTTGTTCTAGAAAATTATGTTGTTGTTAGAGATGCTTGATAAATACATGCCTTGTGATATGGTATTTTTTTTGTTTGAGCTTGTTTATAGAATGGATGGCAAACATTGGTTTTTGGGGAGTATGGGCCCCCATTGACCAGAATTTGGTGAATCATTGACGGTTTATTGGTTAAAACACATATAAGATTTCAAACATTGATTCGTGGGGAGTATGGGCCCCCACGGGGTCGGAATTTGACACTTAGGTGTTAATGTCAGTATTTTCTGGGTTGCGGGGAAGTTTCAGAGGCATACTATCCGGAAACCCAGTATACACGCCGTGTAGTATTTTTATACATGTCGTGTATGCTTTTCTATTCGGGAAGACAAATGAACTTTTTGAGTACACGTTGTGTACCCTGAGTACACGTCGTGTAGTGTCTTCCCGTGTCACAAACCGTGTGGGCGGAGACACAGGGTAAGGAAGGGCTTGGGTAAAACACGCCGAGTAGTTTTTGTACATGTCGTGTAGTGTTGACCCGAAGTCCGGTCGTGTAACTATCAACACGGGTCGGTGAAATCCTTGACAGAACATGCCATGTCATTTATGGACACATCGTGTAGTGTGACCTGGGGACTCGGCCATGTAACTAACAACACGGGCTGGTGTCACCTCTCCCTGAACACGCCGTGTACCTGTGGGACACGTCGTGTAGTCTGGTCTGAGGACAGACCGTGTGGAGTTAGCCATGTGGCTGGGAAACGGAGTGGTGTACACGCCATGTGCAGGTGTAACACACCATGTAGTGTCAGGCTGAGTAGTCTACCGTGTCACAGATGACACGAGCAGTTGGAAAATAACACCGTACATGCCATGTAGACATTATACATGCCGTGTAGTTTTGTTCAACGGAAGCCGTGTGTCTTAGCCGTGTAGAAGGATTCGGGCAGGGGAAGGGAAGTCAAGTACACACCGTGTAGTCATTGTACATGCCGTGTAGTCTTGTTTTTTCCAATTTTGAATGCCTTCTTCCTCTTGTTTCCTTTGTGGTTCCTTTTCTTTTTGGTCATAATAATATTGAATCTATGGCTTGCTTCTTACCTTGTAGTGTCATGCCGCCAAGATGATCGCGAGTTGTTCTCCAGGAGAGTGGCGATGATTATACTCCGGAGATGGTGGGCCATGGGCTACCAATTGATCCTCCAGTAGAGCCAGATGCGGCGCCAGCTGCTATACCGGACACAGGCACGGAGGCGCAATTCCTGGAAGGCTCTATGTGGTTCATGCAAACCTTTCAGGGAGCACCGCAGGCTACTACATCTATGGCTGAGCTTACACGTATATTTTAGCAGCAGCATCCTCCTACATTTTCAAGGGATGGTGGACTGTAGGTTGTAGTGTGTTGGATAGGATCGATGCAGACTATTTTCGAGCATCTTGAGACACCTCCAGGGTGGAGGGTCAAGCTCACGACTTACATGCTGCGTGATTCCGCCAAGATGTGGTGGGATGTTACCACCCAGTCAGAGCATCACAAAGACATGGCATGTGAAGATTTTCAGGCAGTCTTCTATGACTTCTTCTTTCCCAAGACGCTGATTGTAGATAGAGCTCGAGAGTTCATGAATCTGCAGTAGGGCACCATGTCGGTGATGGACTATTTTGCTCGTTTTACGGAGCTTCGGAATTTTCCACCCGTGCTAGTGGGTGACGAGACATTGATAGCCAGACGTTTTGAGGATAGTCTTTGGTATGATATCTGAGCGCTGGTAAATGTTTTCAGGTTGCCTACTATACATGCGATTGTGAATACGGCGCTGATTATAGAGAGGAACCTACGGGAATCTAGTGGTGTGGGCCAGGGCGGTTTAGCACTAGTTACTGGTATTATTTCTGCTGGCAAGAGGAAGAGAAATATGGACTTCTCTCAGGGTGGCAGTACCAGCCAGACAGCTTCTTTAGGTGGTTCGGTTAGGTGCTACCAGTGTGGCAGAGAGGGGCACAAGAGACTGCAGTGTCCACGAGACCTAGTGGAGTGCCAAACTTGCGACAAGATGGGTCATCTGCAGTGCTTTTGTAGGGCGCTTCTACTAGTGGCTAGTGAGAGGGGTTCTGTGCAGACTTCGCATTCGGGATCCGGACCAGTGGATTCTTACCAGTTGGGGAACTGGAATACGTCAGGCGTGCATGCCGAGATGGTGGTCGGGGCCGTGGTAGCCAGACACCAGGATCACAGAGGCAGTAGGGCAGGACAGCTCAGGGTAGCCAGGTTGTGTCACAGGGCCGCGACACTGGGCAGGCATATGTAGTGAAACAGACCCAGCATGGGTAGGATCTCAGACCTTCAACAGTCAGAGGTACTATTCTAGTATGTTTTGTCTTATAATCAGTACTTTTCGATACGGGTGCTACACATAGTTTCATATCTGTACCCGTTGTGGAGAGCCTTGGGCTCTATGTTTCTACTTCTTCCAATATCTTGACGTTAGACACTCCGTTGGGGACTAGGACGACTGGTGTGCGTCAGTGCAAGGAGTGCCCCCTTGAGTTTGGTGGGTGTCACTTCTTTTGGGACCTCTATGTCTTGGATATGACAAGCTATGACGTCATTCTCGGGATGGACTGGTTGGTTCCCTTCTGAGCCTTCGTAGATTGCTACCATCGCAGGGTGCATTTCACGTCAATGGAGGGTGGGGAGTTTCTATACAAGGGAGAGTGGGATGTTCAAGTGAGTTGAGCTGGACCAGACCATCATGGGCGAGGTGGAGTCACAGCCCAGATAGCGAGCTTATATCTGGATGATCAGGGGACTTGTCAGATAGATTTCCCTCCAGTTGTCAATCATTTCAGGGATGTCTTCCCAGACGACTTTTCAGGTCTACCTCTGGTGCGTGAGGTGGATTTATCTATTGAGCTTGTTCCAGGAGCAGCACTGGTGTCCATTCCTCCTTATAGGATGGCCATGCCTGAGTTGCAGGAGCTCAAGAGGCAGTTAGAGGAGCTACAGGCGAAGGGTTTTATCCGACCCAGTACTTATCCTTAGGGTTCTCTGGACCTTTTTGCGAAGAAGGCGGATGATACCCTCAGACTTTCTGTGTATTATCAGAAGCTGAACCAGTTGACGATTAAGAACCGATATCCCTTGCCAAGGATAGATGATCTGTTTGATCAGCTTCGTGGAGCACAAGTGTTCTCAAAGATTGACTTGAGATCCGGATATCATCAGCTACACTTTAGACCATCTGATATACCTCTCAATGATTTTAGGAGTAGGTATGGTCTATATGAGTATATGGTTATGCCGTTTGGACTGACGAACACGCCAGCAGTTTTCATGGCTCTGATGAATCCTGTGATTCATCCGTATCTTGATTCATTTGTGGTAGTATTCATGGATGACATCTTGGTGTACTCTCACACTCGACACGACCATGCCTCCCTTCTTAATATCGTATTGAGTACACTGAGAGAGCATCGGCTATATACTAAGATCTCAAAGTGACACTTTTGGATGGACCAGATTCACATCCTGGGTCACATTATCTCAGAGGTAGGAGTTGCAGTAAACCCAGAGAAGGTGAGAGCAGTAGTTTCCTAGGACCAGCCTAAGAACATGTTTGAGATATGGAGTTTCTTAGGGATGGCTGGTTATATTAGATGCTTCATACAGGACTTCTCCCGCTTAGCAGCACCGTTGACGAGTCTGACTAAGAAGGGTGTGAAGTTCATTTGGTCAGAAGCTTGCGAGACATCTTTTCAGGAGTTGAAGGGAATATTGACATCAGCACCGATCCTGATACCCCTAGAGCATGGGAAGAGCTATACAGTTTACTATGATGCATCAGGGATTGGGCTGGGAGCTGTTTTGATGTAGGGCGACTGAGTTGTTGCGTACGGGTCTCGACAGTTGAGGCCACATGAGAAGAATTACCCGACGCATGATCTCGAATTGGCTATAGTTGTTCATGCGTTGCGCTGTTGGAGACACTATCTGTTGCAAGAGCATTTTTTGGTTTTCACCGACCACAAAATCCTCAAGTATATCTTTACTCAGCATGACCTGAATCTGAGGCAGAGAAGGTGGGTTGAGTACCTACAGTCCTTCGATTTTGAGCTTGCCTATACACCTGGAAAAGGTAATGCAGTAGCCGATGCACTGAGCAGGAAGACTCAGATACAGGTAGTGTAGGAGGCCAGTGGTGAGTGGAAGCTCATGGATTTGTTCTCTGAGATGCATCTGGAGGTGCACGACAGTCAGGGCCAGGCTTATCTTTCTTCTTTATATGTGACATCTACCCTCCTAGACAGAGTGAGGATGAGGCAGATATCTGATTCAGAAGGCCTAGTTCTATGGGAGTCGGTGGAAAGTGAGGACCCTCCTCCCGTTTGGACGATAGGCGATGATGAGGTTTTGTGTTTCCATGGACGTGTATGGGTTCTGGGGGATATACACGAGGAGCTTATGTGGGAGTTTCATGCTTCATCTTGGGCAGTTCATCCTGTGGTTACCAGGATGTACTGAGACTTGAGATGTTAGTACTGGTGGCCAGGTATGAAGAGAGAGATAGCCGGTTTTGTTACGAGGGGTTCCACCTGTCAGCAGGTGAAGGCAGAGCACCAGAGGACAGCTGGGCTATTACACCAGTTTCCCATTCCAGATTAGAAATGGGATGATGTCGTGATGGATTTCGTGACGGGATTTCTGAGGTCACCTCGAGGTAATGACGTCGTGTGCGTTGTTGTGGACAGACTCATGAAGGTAGCTCACTTCTTGCCGATCAAGGAGACCTTCGGTGTTGATGATCTCATAAGACAGTATATCCTAGAGATCGTACATCTTCATGGGGTCCCTTGTTCTATCATTTCAGATAGGGACGCCTGCTTTACATCTCATTTATGGAAGAGTTTTCAGAGGGCGCTGGGTACACAGGTGCTTCTGAGCACAAAATACCACCCTCAGAAAGATGGCCAGTCAGAGCGGATGATACAGGTGCTAGAGGACATGCTGCACGCATGCGTCCTAGACTTTGGGGGCTCTTGGGAGAAGCATATACCCTTAGCCGAGTTTTCCTATAACAATAGTTTTCAGGAAACTATTGAGATGGAACCATATGAGGCTTTATATAGTAGGCCATGCTGATCACCTTTGTGCTGGTTGGAGGCAGGTGAGGCAGCTTTACTGGGGCCACAGCTCGTACAGGATACATCTGAGCAGTTCCAGTGGATTAGGAAGCAGATGGCTACCGCGCAGTCTCATCAGAAGTCTTATGCTGATCACCGCAGACGACCTTTGGAGTTCATGGTCAGGGATCAGGTTTTCTTGCGTGTTTCGCTGAGGCTCAGACACAAGCGGATCAGGAGATAGGGTAAGCTTTCACTGAAGTATGTGGGACCATTTGAGATTCTGGAGAGTTTCCGGCTGGTTGCCTATCGTTTGTGGTTACCGCAGCGATATCGATCCATGCACGACGTCTTCCACGTGTCTCTGTTGCACCAATATCATTCAGACCCGTCTCACGTTTTTCATCCTGAGGAGGTTGAGCTTCAGCAAGATGCGTCCATTGAGGAGCATCTGATCCATATCGTTGACAAGATCATGAAGGTTCTCTGAGGCTAGTCAGTTCCTCTCATACGGGTTCTATGGCAGCATGGCCGAGTGCAGGATGAGACCAGGGGGAGGGTGGCCGACCTATGTGCTCAGTGGCTAGAGCTGTTCTGAGCTATATCTTCACCACCCTAGGAAGGGCAATTGGGGGATGAATTGCTATAATGCGGGTAGTTTGTAAGAACCCGGTTCTTATTTTGAGGTACAGGCTTATTCTTTTCTCTTTTCCTTATGTTTTTTTGAGAAAATATTGAAAATGGGGAAAAAATCTTTAATTTTGGAACTACACGCCGTGTACTTTTGGCCGTGTGGGATGGGTACACGGGTCTTGTAGCCATGTCGGCGAAGAGGGGTGTAGGAACCGACTACACACAGTGTAGTGGTACATTAAATGCCGTGTAGTCAGTCAGCTGGCTTAAACAGTAAGGCGGTGGAGTCGCTGCTAGCTGGGCGACAGTACACGCCATGTACTTGGGAGTACATGCAGTGTACTCATGTCAACAGATGAACAGTGTGGCAGTGCCGCCAGAGGAACAGTTAAATGAAATAATTACACGCCCTGTACTCAGAAGTACATGCCATGTACTTTGTTTTTTCGTCTTAAAACAGGCAGTAGCCTCCTCATTTGGTAGAGGAGTCATTTGAGCCATTTTAGAGCCAAGGAGGACGGCCAAAACTTTGATGATCCGCTGGGGGTTCGTATGGAATCAGTTTCCGCCTCGGACGATTTCGTTGGAACCGCATGGGTATGCCCTCTCCTCTCCTGGTTCCGTTCTTACCAATTCGTTCCCAAGGGGAAGTTATTTATGTTTGAATGGCTTTTGTTCTTCATCAGATCTATGCCGTTCTTCGGTGTTTCTGGAGTCGGCGTTCGGGTATGACATTCGTTGGCGTATAAGGTAGGTGGATTTGTGTTTATTTTCCAACTGTCGTGAGTTTTTGTGTGTTTTTGTGCCACGAACCCATGATGGGGTGTCATGTGGCTGAGGCTGTTGCTATATTTAATGCCTAGAATTGCATAGGTGATTAAATTTTGATGATAAAATGATGGTTGGGATCATTTCTTGGATCCGGAATCACCCTAGGGGTGTGTTTCACTGTTTATCCACTTGGCCAGGATACCCGAGGGTATGCATTAAATGTAGTAATTGTAGAATTTCCTTGAAAGGAATTGCTTGTTTACAAAATTTTGATATGTTGGGCAGGGCCCAGTTACCTGTTTAGCCTGAGGGCATTGTTGTGATTAGCATGTGGGCACTAAACTGTTTAGCCCGAGGGCTGTACTTATTTCAGCCTGAGGCAAACTTCTTCCGTGCCTGAGGACCATAGACTATGTGCCTGAGGGCGACACTACCTACACCTGACAAAAAAATTCTGTTACGCCTGAGGGAAACTACCTGCGGGTCGGGTTCTGCTTTCCTGAGGGTAAGGTTTTGCTTGTCTGAGGACATGGACTGTTAACGTAGAAATTCATTGTGGTTATTTCTAATACTTAATGGATTAAATGAATAATAATATTGCAATATAACTGGTAATTAGTGACTTTTGAGTACTGCATACTTTATTGCATTTTACTACTGTACACCATTGTTGCATGCTAACTTGCAGTTGGGCACGTGCCTTTGGTGGGTGCCTGCTGAGATATATTTCTCACACCCTGTTTGGGTCATGCATTTTGGCCCAAACAGATTACATTTCTACAGGTGTAGATAGGGGCAAGAGTCCCTATACAGGTACTTGAATGTTACTGAGGAGTAGGAGGGCATGGGACCGAGCCGAGGCTCGTGATGCCGCTACCAGCTGTTTTGCCTGTTTTGTTGTACTCTATATTTTGTTGTACTGTATTGATGTGTAACATGTTCTAGATGTTTTCTTATAACTTGAAACATGTACCATCATTATTTATATATTGTTGGTTATATCCACTGTTGTAGTTTATTTTAGTTGTGTATGTTTACTGCTTCTGCTATCGCTGTATGTTTATTCAGTATTCCGTTGCACTGCACTTTGACAAATGAGGGCATGCCCACTATCAGACCTGGGCCCTCGCTGCTAGTCGGCAGCCTCTGCCATTTAGGGAAATGCACTTGAGGTCACGTGGCGAACCGGGCTCGGGGCACCCATTGTGTGGAACCTGGGTCTGGGACGTTACAATAAACAAAATATTCTTATTTCATGAATGGTCTTAAACATGCCCCACAATTAGCTTCTCACATATTACTCCTCTTAGTCAGAGCATACCGAAACATTTCTTCATAACCTAGGGAAGGAAACATAAGAAAGAACGATTTTAGATAATCAGTAAGCATAAACATAGAAAATATCAATATATTATGATATGCATGAATATTATAATAATAAGGGTACGTGATCATGAACATAACTGTAAAAGTTCACACCCAAGCTGTCATAGATCATAAACATGAGTCATAGAATAAAACATTATCATTTCAGAAAACATATTCTATAAGAGTGATAAATCATCATAAATAAATCATGAACCATAAACTCATGTCATAAAATTATGGAAACATTATAAATATAGAAAATAATTTCAAATTTAAATGTTAACTACTAAGTCCATCAACATAGTAGATCATGACTTATCACCTATTTTCTATTATGGACCAAGATGCACATGTTTCCCACAATAGAATAGGATACACCCGTTTCCCATAATAGAACACGATTCACCTATTTCCCATTGTAGGTTTGGACATACTAGTTTCTAATAGTGGACCATAATTCACTAGTTTCCCATAGTAGATCAGGATACACCTATTTCCCATAGTAGATCAGGACACACTTGTTTCCCATAGAAGGATCAACCCATTTACTTATTTACCCATTTTATCTCATGAGATATTAATCTTTACCCAATGAATTTTAGGGAGGCATAGATACCAACTATTACATAAACAAAATTATATATATATATGTTCCACAATATGATAAAACATTTATCACCATCAAACTCTTGAAATGAAATGGATTTCATAAACATTTCATCACAGAATAAACTATGAAAAAGGGAATGATTTTCACCAACATATTGTCATTATAAACATAAACCATTTAGAGAAATAATAAGGTCGGTAACCTTGGATCATATCCCCAATAAATCCAAACAAACATAAATGGATGTCGTCATATATGGGAAATTTTTTTGAATGATCACTTGGAAGAATTCTTGAGGAAAATAATTTTCTATTTTGAAATCACTTATTTATATAAAACAACTACAAACTTTTAAATGAAAACATTTTATATGAAAATAAACTTATAAAATTGTAAAGGATGATTCAAATGATTAATGAGTCATAATGTTGGTAAAATCTTCTCTTGATGTATAATTTAGAAAATAAACTTCCTTCTATATTGTTTTAAGAAAAGTCACAAAACACCTCATTTGAAAATTGAAAAAAATATTCCTTTCAAACCATTTAGTAAAAATTAAAAAATAGGTATAAATTACATTATAAAATTATCGAATAATTTTCAAAACCATTTTGAAAATAATTTTATAAAATATGGAAATGGAAGAGAAATATTACCCAGTGGAGACTCAAATGAAAAGAATCCTAAATAAGGATGAGATTGCGAAATAAAACCTTACCTCAAGTCTCACATTTTTTTATCAAGATCAAAACTAATAGATAATAAATATGAATTTATTATAAATTTATTCCATAAACACATATCAATCATATTTTTTATGATTTATTTATAACATTTGATCACTATTTTATGAATAATTTAATATTAAAATCATTATTCTGGGTTATAACTGCTTTGTTTTCCAAGCATGTTTTAGTTTGGCAGTCTCAGTCCTTATACTTTGATCATAGTACCATAGTTTTCATAATTTTAATAATGTTATAAAAATAATATATATTAATTATATACATATTTATAATCATTCATAACAATTATAGATAGAAAAATGATTTACTCCATTCATGGAGAAGGTAGGTCATACGTGTACATGAACCCTATTTCTATTTTTTGATTGATAGAATGAGATAAAGGTAAATAATAATTCACCTTTAAAGAATTATTATTACACCATATATATCATATATACACATCAAATTCATTCTTATTGCCATCCATGTGAAAAATAAATGAAAAAAAATCATATCGTATCGTTGAGATGATAATCCATACGTATGCACGAGTGATGCCATCATTTCCCAAAAGGTTGTATGATAAGAAGGTAGACATGATATTATAATTACATAAGTATAATAATTTTATAAATATCATTTTTAAACATTAAAACTATGATAATTCCCATCCATAAAATATGGTAATGAAAAATTAATTGTATCGCTACATGGAGATGGTAAGCCGTATGCACACACAAGTGATAATTTCACTTCTTATTTTATGGTAATGAGGGTTTATAATAGTGTTTTCATAATCATAATACAATTTTATAATATTTTTAGATACTAGATTTATTATTTTATGATTAAAATCATAATTTATATGAGGTAAATAATAATAGAAAAATGAAGTGATCGGTTAGAGTGATTACCTCTTAATCACTCCTTTAGATATCCTATAAAGGGAACTTTTTGAAGGCAGGAACCTCTAAAATGTTAATAGGGATTTGGATAGAAGAATTTGGTAGAGTATGTTCAATATATAATGGTCTAGGTGGTGTAATTAAGTGAGGGAAAATGTGTCCTTTTATAACTGAGGTCAGGGGCACTTTTAGAAGGGGGAGGTGCAGTGTGTGATCATGAAGGGGGAGGTGTGGTGCGTGATCTTGAAGGTTCGGTGATATTTTCCATCAAAAACTTTTATGGGGTTGCTAAAACTCCTGGAGTGGAAAATAATGAAATATACCAGGGCTTTTTCTTATCTCACTCAAAGAAAATATATTTGGCTGTTGTCGAGATGGATTCTGAGACCATATTGAGCTCACTCAAAGGTCTTTATTGCACACTAGGGCATATCATCTACATGATCCACAAATGTAAGACACTCGTCACCCATGGGATTGAGTTGCTTCATACATGGAAGGAAGGAAATAGAGTGTATGCTTTCCTGACCTCTAAGACCTCTCTAGAGTGCCTCTTATTTGGGTTCTCAGGCATTGGTTCCCTTCCCCCAAGGGAAGTTTTCATTTTCATTGGTGATTCTCTCATCCTCTACTTCTATAGTCCCCATTAGCTTTGATCCTTGTTTTTTATCCCACCTTTTATTAATAAAATTTTTCTACTGAGTAATGATTTAAAATTGGATAAAATGCACAAGGGATGAAATTTTAAACCATATATTACCCGTGTTCCAATTAATTAATTTTTTATGATTTTTCAAATAATTTAATAAAATATTAGTCCCATAAAATATCATTATTATCAATTTTTATACTATTCATAATTTGAATTTAAAAATACAAATACAAGAATTATAATTCAAACCAACTATTTTATTATATCCTAAAAATTTCATGATCATATAGAAAATTCATGTATCACCTTAAATATCTAAAATTATGTTACATTTTTAATTTTTAATATGATTTATTTGATTCTTTCCATTAATTTAATAATTACTATTCTAGCATTGTGAATTCATTTAAGGTAATTATTTGTTCTAAAAAAATATAAATTAATTAAAATTAAGAAGATAAATCTTTCAAATTTCAAAAAACTATTTATAGATAAACATATTAATTGGATAAACCCATATAAAAATATTATATTTATTAAAAACCAGAGTGTGACAAGTTTGACATTTCTTGAAATAAAATAATATAAAAGTCATAATATAATTAAAATAGCCAAAAAAAAGTTTTGAAATCAAATAATGTATGAGTATGGGATAAATTAACCAATAAAATAAAATTTAGTTAGGTGTTGGGGTTATTTAATAGTCCTTATCATTTTATTTTTAATCAAACAACCCCATTTACCCTTATCGTGGTAACAAAATAAATACACTTACTATTATTAATGACAAAAAAAAAAGAAATAAATTTACCAAATTTGCACCCAAATATTCCAAACATGGAATCAATTTTTCAATATTAAACTAACATAAGTCGTAGAATACAATTTAAAATAAATCTTGCAAAATGCAACAAAAAACAGTTTTCTTGAAATAATGCTTTTTAAGCCCAAAAATATACTTATACCAAAAGAAATAATAAATATGATTAAAATGTAATTAATGATACTATGTCATATTAAATATTACTTAAGTTGCTTTTATATCATGTTCATATCATAATAGAAAATTTTAATATAAAAAAATGATAGTATTTTAAAAATCGATATTTTTCACTATTTACTGAAAAATTAATATTTTTTCAAAATTCTAAAAATATAATCCTAAGATAAATTTGACATTAAGAATTTTTTTTTCAAATAAAATTTCTAAATATTTTAGAAATTATTTATAATATTCACTCAAAAAAACCCATTTTTGGAGAAAACGACTTTTTGAAGAGTCGAATAAATTTACTAAAAATTAAATGATAATTTACTAAGAATTTATAAATAAATTTATAGTGAGTAGGAATATTATATATATTTTGTAAATTAGTTAATCATTTTCAGACTTTCCATATTAATGATTAGGTTATAACTGTCACCTTAAAAATAATGTTTTAAAAGTGCATCATAGTTCGTATAAACTCGTTGTTGTGTACAATAAAATTTATCAAAGATATAAAATTATTCAAAGAGAAATATTTCACAAAATATTAGTGTGTTACAAGTGGTGTTACAATCAAATAATAAGTGATAAAAAATATTTAAATATATGAGATACCTACGCATCCATTATAGAAGGATATTTTCTAGGACTAAGGTGAAAAACATGGGTGCATATATGATCCAATTTCTAGAGGAATTGGAATTTATGGGAAGTTTGGATTAAAAAAATATTTTTATATATTCATTATATCATGTAATTAGATTCAATATTATAGGTTTGGACTTTATCACCATAAAAAATGAACTTTCTCATCGGTTTTGATGTGTTGAAAATTCTAGCATTTACAAAGGTTGGTAGTGTTTATCACTGCTAAGAAAGTGTTAGGAAATCTGTTATTCATTAGAGATATGTTTAAAACTGATAAAATTAATCCATTATTAGCGATACATTTAGAACCTATTAAATATTATTTTTTGAATTCCATTTTAACCATTGATAAAATGATCGATTATCAGAACTAAATTTAGTGGCAATAAAAGAACTATTTAGATGTTTTAGCATGATTCTATATAAACAACACACTACACCTGATGATAAAAACATAAAAACATTTTAAATTATAGAAATTAAATATTTAAATATAATAGAAGATATATTTACACTCTATAAATTATATACAAGTAAATTTAAAATAAATAATTTTCATATAATAAAATTAAATTGATTTAAAACTATATTACAAAATAATAGAATCACAATCAATATAGAAACAATTTAACTATTATAGGAGACGTTTTCCTTTGATCAATCCAACCCTATATAAAGGAAACATATTCCTGTAATAATTTTTTTTATTTTAGTATTACTATATAGAGAAATAAAATCAATTTATCATTGTAATAATATATATTCCGTGTTAAATTTCAAATCTAATGATGTGTTATTAATTAATAAATTTAACAAATGAATTCATGATCATTTTCATAGGGTTTCAGAAAAATATTATCACATTTTCATTATTTTAAGTATGTGATGCACACTTTGAACTGATTTAATGCTTAAAATGAAAAAATTACACTTTACATCATTTCTACTCTAATATGCATTTGAATGACATGTGGTTAGTTAAAAATGTTCAAAAATGAATCATTGACCATTGTTCTAAAGTTTTAGGAAAATATTGGCATCTTTACTCAATTTTGAGTATTTGATGCACATTTCAATATAAAATATAACTTTTAAATTAAAAACATTCACTTTCAGTCATAATGATCACACATCATGTTGGGATGATGTTTGATTAATTTATATAATTGAAAAATGATTAATTTATTTTGATATAATGTTTTATAGAAATCCACACATGTTTTCTCATTTTTGAGTTTGTTATGAATATTTTGAACTAAAATTAAACTTATAAGTTCACAACATTCCCTTATACAAATACTATCCAATCCTCATATTAGAATGGTGTTTAATAAATTCATATGGGTAATAAATTAATCATTGATCATTTATAAAGTATCATGATTATCTGAGCACATTTGCTCGGTTTTGAGCCCGTAACACGTGTTTTGAACAGAAATGTTACTCTTGAACTTAAAAATTATCTTTCAGTCATACCACCCACATTAAAAGCTAAAATGATGTAGAATAAATTATTATAACTCACGAATGAATATTTTATCATTTTCCAAAAATTTCATGATAATCCGATCATGTTTTATTGGTTTTTATCATGTGAATCATTTTTTGAACTAAAATGCCACATTAAAAATAAAAACATGCCCTTTTTTCATACCAGATGCATCATATATCTGAATTATATTTTGTTATTTACTATTAGTCATGAGGGATTTACTAATTTATCTTACAAGTTTTATGAAAATATGAGCATGTTTTCTAGGTTTTGGGAATATGGTATTTGTTTAAAGATAATTGATACTTTTAGATTAAAAATTCATACTTTCAATTATACTAATAACACCACATGTTATAATGATGTAAAGTTAATTCCTACATGTCCCAAAGAAATAAAAGATCATTTTATACAAACAATCATAATAATGTAAGTATGTTTTCTTAGTTTTTAGCATGCGATGAACATTTAAAAATTCTTTAATTATTAAGAATGGAAAATTAAACATTAGTCCATTTCAGATGCAATGAATGTAATAATGATGTGAGGTTTCTTATAAAGTCGAAAAACCAACCAATGATCAGTTTAATAATGTTTCATGATAATTCAAGTATTTTTTCTATATTAAATAAATTTAACAGACATTATAAACTAAAATGACACTTTTAAATTATAAACATGAACTATTAGTCATAAATTACACAACACATTTCAAAAGGATGTTTTATTAATTCATGTAGGTCATAAATAAATAAGTGACCATTTTAATAATGTTTAACATCAATATGAGCATGTTTTCTCAATTTTGATTATGTGACACAATTTTTAAACTAAAATATCACTTTTGAATTAAAAAAATGCACTTATAATCATAAAATTCACACCACAAATAAGAATGATGATCAATTTAATCATATATTTCATAAATAAATAGTTGATAATTTTTTAAAGTTCCAGCAAAATGTGAGAAAACATGGTCATATTTGAGCATGAAATATGTGTTTTGAAATATAATATCACTTTTAAATTAAAAACATACACTATTAGTTATACCATCCACATAATGTGCATTCAATCAGTTCTCATATGTCATAAATGAACCATTGATCGTTTTTATAAAGTTTTATAACAATCTAATCGTGTTTTTTTATTTTGAGCATTTGAAAAAAAATTGAATAAAAAATTTACTTTTCAATAAAAGACATGAAATTTCAGTTATACCATCCTAACCGTTGCCTATAATGATGTTTGGTTACTCCCCATACGTTATAAATGATTCATTTATCATTTTTATAAAATATCTTAACAATATAAGAATTTTTACTATATTTTGGTCATGTTACCCAAAATTTAAACTAAAATGATTCTTTTAAATTAAAAGACAAAATTTCACTCATACCATCTATACCGCTTGTTGTATTTATGTTTGGTTAATTATTATTTTCATAAATGAATAATTGATCCTTTTCCTAATGTAATATGATAATATTATCATTGTTTATTTGTTTTGAGTATGTGATGCATGGTTTGAACATCTTTGAGACTTAAAATATAAAAGTACAATTTATGTTATTCTAGCTCCAGTGCCCTTCAGAATTATGAGTAGTTAATTACTATTAGTAAAAAATGAGTTTTTCATCATTTCCTTAGTGTTTCAAGGTAATTGGATCAGGTTTTAATTTTTTTGAGTATGTAACATTCATTTAAAACTAAAATTTGCCTTTTAAATTTAAAACACACTTTTAGTCATACCAAATGACAATAAATTCAATAATAATGTTTGGTTAATTCATATAGGTTACAAATGAATCATTGATAATTTCCAAAATGTTTCAAGATAATAAGAACATGTTTTTTAGATTACATAATGAGGCAAACATTTCGAAATGAAATATAACTTTTAAATTAAAAAAAACACTTTCAATTATATCATCTACACTGCATCTTGGAATGAAGTTAGAGTATATACTATATATGAAAATGATCATTTAATAATTTTACAAATGTTTCATGAAAATATGAGTGTTTTTTCTCAATTTTAAGCAAGAAACATATATTTGGAACTAAAATGTCACTTTAGATTTAAAAATATTAATATACAGTCATATTGGTCACACAATGATTTAAAATAATGTTTGATTAATTTATATAGTTTAAAAATTAATCATAAATACTTTTTTAATGTTTCACATTAATAGAATAATGTTTTATTTATTATAAGTATGTGAAACATGTTTTAAATTGAAATGTCACTTTTAAATTGAAAACATGAACTTGTAGTTATACTAGGCACACCACATGTTGGAATTATATTCAATTAATTATTTGGTTTATAGATGAATAATTATCATTTTCAAAAGTATTCATGTAAATTTTTATTAATTTTTATTAATTTTTTACATATCTCATAGGTTTCAAACAAAAATATCACTTTTAAATTAAAAGCACACACTATAATTCATACCAATCACACCGTGTATTTGAAATATGTTTAGGTAATTCCTATAGTTTATAAAAAATAATTGATAAATTTCCTTATTTTTTCTTGACAACTTGATTTTATTTTATATGTTTTGAATATGTGATGCACTTTTTAACTAAAATGTCACTTTTAAATTGAAATCTTTCTCTTTCACCCATACTTCACACACTGTGTTCCGTAATGATGTGTGGTTTATTTATGAAGGTAAAAATGAATAATTTATCATTTTTTTAAGGTTTCAAGACATTTTGATTGCATTTTATTGATTTTGATCACATGACACACATTTTATATTAAAATATCAATTTTAAATTAATATCATTCACTTTTAATGAAAGGATATAAAATAAATAAAATTGTATATAAATAAATTTTCAAGAATGAATACAATGACTTTCAAATAAAAAACATAATATCAACTTTCCCAAACCTTCATTAAAAATCACATTATGAAAATTATAATAACAATAGTAAATCAATACATTGTAATAAAAACTTTATTAATTTTCCTCAAACATAAATTTGTAGTGGAGTATAATAACCAATATTTTTATAATCACGTTTTCAATAACTATATGTTATGTTTTTTTACTCTTACCAACAAAAAAGTGAACTCATGTTATTTTCTATTGTGGTTTGAGTAGTCAGAACCTATCAACTACTTATTCATGATTTGATACTACCACCATTGGTGTTCCTTTAAATCTAAAATTTTTCTTTTAATTCTAAAATTCATTCAATATTTTATATAATCTAACACTATTATAATAAAATAAATGTAAAATATATGTCACCAATTATGAGAGTTGATTATAAGAAAATAAAAAAAATTAGATAAACACAACATTATGATGTCTATAGAATAATGTTTTTTACATACATGATAAGAACCCACCTCTCCTTGATGTTTGAAAATATTCTAAAACTATATATGATTTACACTCATTAATAAATAAATATATTTCCTTATTTGAATATGTGTTTTGTCAACTTTACTTGCAGAATTGAAAAAATAAGGGTACACAAATGGTTAGTAAGTATTTTAAATGAAGTTGTAATTACTCTAAAAAATACATCATCAATAATTCTAGTTTGTATTTTCCAAGAATTTAATCGTTTGTTGGGGGGTTGAATTTAAGTTTCACAAAAACTAACAATTTCCTCCCACTCAAGATAATAATATGTTTATAATTTATAATTTATAAATTGATCAGAGTATCAAAAAATAATAAATGTATTGTAAATAAAAAATAAAAAAAATGATGGACTATATCAGTTAAAAAACCCATGTCAAAAAATATAAAGTGAAGCAATAAAATGGAGTTTTAGATAAAAATAAACAAACTCCATTAAAATATATTATATGTAAAATAACTAGTTCCAATATAAGGAACTATTTGGATATAATATAATGTGGTAGGAGTATGATAACCTAGATTTAATTCATAAAAGTTTTGATAGCTAGTAAGTTTATTGATCAGGTTGATCAATAGATATAATTTCATGATTTGGACTTATTTGAATGAAATTGGCTATAAAGGCTCTATCCTAAAGATCCCCTTCAATAAATACATTTAGTTGATAGTATTATCATAGGTTTTCATCAAATATCTAGTTTGAAAGGATAAAAATTTCATTTCCCATAATCTATTCAATAACATAGGATTGAAAGAAACAAATAAAACTAAAAAACATAGAGATTTTATGATGAAAAACCTCAAACACATAAGCTTTAATAAGATTAAGAAAAATGATAAAATTGGAAGATATAAAAGCATTGGGATAGTAGATATCTCAATTGATGTAATTCCAACAATACTAGTATCATTCATTCCTAAAAGATTAGTCTCTATTTATAAGTGTTAGTGTAACAAAATTTAAAATGGTAAACTCTGAGTTATTTTGGTATGGATATCACCTCTAATATACTCATATTCTGAACACTATCTTTCATTGTAATGATCCTATTAAGTACACAATTTTCTAGAAAACACATCTATCAGAATCATCTCATGAGAACATGTAAATTATAAGTTTACTCTTTATAAAAACAGAATTAAAAAATCTATAAATTACAATTAAAATAAGCAATATGTTTTGATTCATCATAAAATGTATATGGAAGATGAAATTGTAGGAAAATGACTCACTAGTTTCCCCAGTTTATTACTCAAAAATCAGGACATAAGAAAGAGAAATGATAAAATAAATCAATGTAGAAACTCCCTATAATTTTAAAAAACTTACTCCCCTAGAATAACTTTTGACAAGCTTACTCCACCTTCATAATTTTTTAATCTTTATCAACTTCTACCCCTTTCTCAACACACATATATTAATCCTAATATTTCATCACACTTCCTTGAATCCCCCACTTTTGAATTATCAAAATAAAACCTAGAAAAATAAAAATAATATGGAGAGGTAAGAAGCTTCAAAACATATAATAGTAACTTCAAACCAAGTAAGAGTAACTCTAAACCATGTATGATTAATATTAGGTGATGTATAATAGAAATATCAAAAATATATAAGTGTAAATAAACCCATAATGAGGGCCAATTAATGAAATAATTTATCTGATAAACACATGAAGTAAATAGTCCCTTCAAAAATGTATTACCATCAGAAATAAATATCTCCAAAAAAATTCAAGTCATATCTTATAAATTATATTAAATATTCATCTATAAAAAGTACCTACATAAAATGTTGGTATCGTTCTATATAAGTAATGAGTTTCCTCACCCTTTCTCAAGGAGTTGTCCAATGTTGCGAGAATATAACTGAAGAACCAGAAATTAACTTCTTAATAATGAATATAACAATTTTATGTTTAATTTAGTTAAATATTTTTTTAATCTATTGTTTTTATAAATATATCATTAAAAATATGTTTAGTTCTGAAAAATTGAAGAATAATAACTCCTTTATATGTGTAATCGAAAAGAAAATCATTCCTTATATCTATGTTTTTATCCTATGAGTGATGTATTAGATTATTATATAAATAAATATTGCTGACACTAGCAGAAAAAATAAAATTCTAAGTAAAACAAATTTTGAAATCACTGAGTGTGTAATTTATTAAAAATAATTAGGTGAAAAACCTTCCATCTGCTATATATTTAGTTTTTGCAGTGATAAGTGTAACTCAATATTGATTTTTGGTGTACCAAGAATCTAAAGCTTCACCAAAAAATGACTTGATCCATAAATACACTTCTGATCCACCATATATCCTCTAAAACAAACATATGAATAACAATTAAGTATAAAAATAGATCTATAAGTAATAAAATATACCATGTTTTGATTTTTCATTAAGGTAATAAAAGAATCATTTAATTTCCATAAGATGATACTCTTTTATATTGTCTTATAACATCTTACAAAAAAATAAATAATACAAAAATATTGGTAGAAATTATATCAATTATATTAAATATGAAATTATCCCTCTATAATGATTTTCATTTATTTGTTTCCTCGATTCATTAAGATAAATCTTATAAGATATACCAACCAGAGAATTTATACTTGAAGCATTATCAATACCAAAATATTTATATAAATCACTAATATACATTATTTTTATTTTAAATGTTTCCTTAAAGTTTTTGATCTATTTGGAAACCAATATTGTTTTTAAGTTCACCTATCATAAACATCTCAAATTCATCATTTATAAGTTTATAAAAACTATCCACAAGTGTTTTTTGGGTAGAATAAAAGATAATATTGTTGACATAGATTTTTTTATTATGGTGGCATTAAGAAAATTATGGATGAATAGAGTATAATCTTCCATTCCTTTGAAAAGATTCATTTTGAAGAAAAAAAATATATGATATATCATACTAGGATATCAAGTATTTTTTAAGTATATAAAGTGATTAAGTAAGTATAGAAACATGTTTCCAGAAAATTATTATCTTCAAGAATAGAAGTTTGTTAAACATAGTCCAACTTATGAACATAACCATTAATGATATAAATCATTATATAAATTTAAAATAGAGTAAAATTTATAAATTTTGTGAAGGCTAACAGAATAAAGATATATTTCAAACTTACTAACGTAGTAAAATATTATCCATAATTTATGAACTCTTATTGATTATGGTACATTGTAATGAGTCTAACCTTATTTATGACAATAATGCCATTCCCATTACACTTATATTAAAATATACATTTTAATCAAATAATATTAAGATCACTAGAATGTTCATCTAAAGTCTAAACCATGTTTTCTTCAAATTTATTAAGATCTTCTTGCATAGAAATTATCCAACTCACATCACCCGAGACATCATCTACTATTTTAGGTTATAATTGAGATAATAATGAATTATGGTTTCATTTATTTCATAAATAACTTCTTGTTCTAACTAGTTGACCTATATCACTAATTATATTATAAATGGTATTATTCCTCAATATCAACTAATTTATAGAAAAAAAGGAATGATGTTCCTCATCAACCAAAAGAGTATATTTTATTTGAGTTTATTCCATAATGATAGGTACCTATGTATACAAGTAAAATTTTGAAAGTAAATTAGATAGGATTTCAAAAATATATAATGTATTATTTTCATAATCTTAACATTTGAACTTTGTATAAGTATCTGTTTAATAAAAATTAATATGTATCATTTCATTAATGGTGTGTGTTTATTTGTTGAGAACAGGATAAACCTCTCTTGTGATACAGTAACCAAGAAAAAAAATTCTTCATTAGTATTCATATAAAATATATGAATATTAAATTTATTATTCAAGATAAAAAAATTTCAACCAAATAAAGATGATGTAAATAAGTTTTGAATTCTTTTTGTTCTATAATTCATAAGGAGTTTTTTTTAAACTCAGCAAGACAAAAGATTATTTATAGTAAAAAAATTTGTACTTATGACTTCCATCTAATAGTAATTTACAAAAAATATTCACACAACATATCCAAAAAATTTTCTTAGAGTTTTATATTCTATCATTCAACTGTACCATTCTATTTTGGAGTTATTGGTTCTGAAAAGTTATGTGTATACCTTTTCAATACACATGTTTTAAATATTATTTTTTGTAACTATCCACCACGATCACTCTAGATATTGATAATAAAAAGGGTTTTCCCATTTTGAACAATAACTATAAAAACTATTAAAAACAAGAGGGTTTCTAATTTAAGAGAAAAAATTAAACTCAATTATATCTTGTGTAATCATTTACTATGATATTCACATAGTGTTAGCCTATTATACTCCCATATTTTATTGGTCTAAAAAGGTCAATCTGAAATAAAAATTAAAAATTAAAAATTAAAAATTCACCAATAGATTTAAAACTAGAATTATTATGCTTACCATATTGGTAAGGGTCACAAACTATGGATGTATTAAACTTATATTGATGAATATTAATCAATATTTACCTCAAATAATGTATTTATAAGGTCTAACCATTATTGTGTCTTAACATTCCATTAAAAATAAAATAACTTATCCTCAACTGTGTTGAGACAAAGAACATTCTAGGAATTATATCTATATAGGACAATGGTGTAATAATTATCATATTTATTTGTATATAAGATTTGAATTCTTAACATACTTATGATTATACATATTTCATTCTCAAGTCCATAGAGTAACCCTCATCACATATTTGAATTATCTTAATAATATTGTGCTTAAATTATAGAACATAATGAATATTAAAAAAAAGAGGGATGACCATGTCTAGTCATTGGGTTAGGTATTGTATAGAGTTTAAGACTTGATGGAATGACCCCATAGAAGTAGATTTAGGGGGATTGAGACTATTCATTGGGCGTTTGTTTTGGAATTATAATTTTGATGGATAAATGAAACTTTGTATTATTTCATTCCTTGATGAATTACAAGTATGAATTTAGATATGTTACATAGTGGAGTTAGTGCCTTGAAAACAATCTCAGGATGATTCTAGTACAACATGAGGGATATTTGTGGGGTGAGTTGCTTTTTGTGACTTTTTTGTCGGGTTTTACAAGATTCATGACATGGTTTAGGGGGTGAACCAGTTTTATCAATTTTTAATGGGGTTAATCCATGTCTTGCTACATGGTTCAGTTCATGAATCATGTAATAAAATATATCATGACATGATTTTAGGGGGAGAAACATGTGAAGGAAATTAATAGGAATTACTCTTGGGGAAACATACATGGGAATCATGAGTAGGTGAATCTATAGACTGGGATACTATTAGTGCTGAACATGTGGGGTCATTATTAGTAATTTGGGTATGGAGGTAGGCCTTTTCTTATAAGGATTCATCGACAAGTACAACTTAGTAGTTTTTGAGGAATTCAGTCAGAGTCAGTGCAACAAGTGACTTTTCTTTATGTTGTTCATGGTGACAGGGGATGATTTGTTTAGAGAATCATATGAGATTTTGTTAGTGGGTCATTAGACAACTGAACATTTGTTTTGATATCTGATCATGGAAGTGTGGAATATCATGGGATTGAATATGTTGAGAAATGTTGAATTCAATGGAGGGGTATAAAATGAACCTATTTAACAATTAACTTATGAAACAATAGAGTCTAGGGATGGATGGGTTTTATATAGTGTTATTTTGTTGTTTTAGTAATGGATATGATCAATGTCTTGGGTTTTTATAAATGATGGTCCCTATGTTTGTATTTTCAAATAAGGTGTTATTTAAACATTCTGTTATATAAAATAATGAATTGAGTATGGTTTGGTGACCTAATTCTTTTGGATTAATTTGGTGAATGATCAAAAAGACATATAAGGGATTAAAAGTTTTATGGCGGGGAGATTATAATACATCCTATCAATACAGGTTGTAATTTCTGGGGAATTTAATTTTTTTTATTTAGTGGATGGTTTGTTTTGGAAATAGAGAATATAAATGAGTTTTTGTGGGTCTGAACATTCATAATTGATGGTTTTGGATGTTTTTTAGTTTTAGTGTAAGGCTTGAGGTTTTAAGAAATCACCAGAGCATGAATAGGTGACTCAAGCTACCAGAAATAGTTGCGGTAGTATTTTCATATTATGTTTAATAATTCATGACATGAATGGGGTTCACATGGTAGGAATGAGAGGTTTTTATATTTTAAAAGGGGATCCTAGAGGATCTTCTTGAAAATACACTTTTTTACACTTGGCGTCACACTATCAAAATGTATTACATGGTATATATTTATTTTCAGGAGGGGGTTGGCCCACTTTTTTATAATGCATGATATGTATAGGGATTCTTTCAACTATTTCTCTAAATCCCTCATTTCTTCCTCATTTTTGTTGATTATGTGTGCGATCATATTTTATTGGTGAGTTGGTTTCTCAAATTATCGATCTATTATTTGTCCTCCACTATTTGTCACTTGTTTTGTGTTGTTCATTTGAAGTTCCGTTTAGTGATTTTATTGAAGGACACTGATATCAAAAAAAATTCTTCATAGTTTTATAAAGCCTAGGAAGAGGGGAATCAATGATGAAAACTTCCTATTTTCCTAAATAATTTCATTGAGGTACATCATTATTTGGAATTTTTATAGGGTTTTTACACTAAATTAAATTATTGGGCCATTGGAGTGATGTTTTTAGTTGGGGTTTTTTCATGGAATATGTTAGGGTGTGCATCGATAGTGTACCTCCTCATATTACTAGTAGTTTTGGTGCAGTGGGATGACCCGGTGAGTTTTTTCATTCATTCTTATTTGAACTAAATTGATTAAGTAATTATATAGTTCTATAATTAATTAATGTAGGATATTTAGATTGTGTTACTACCTCACAAGGTTTAGCAGTGGTCAGTTGTGCTTGGATGATAATGGAAGGGGCTTATAAGCTATTGCAATTCCTTGAAAATAAAGTGTAAATATCTTTAATGTTAGGTCATCTATCATACTTTCCCTATAGGTAATGGATTATGTGTATCTGATATTTTATGTTCTTGGGTTATACCATTGATAGTGAGGAACCCATAACTAAATTTATTTCTTGGATAAATTTATTAAAATTCTTAATTAACTAAATTAATTCATTAAAAATGAGTTAAGTTCCTTAACATATATATAGAGAAATGTTCCAAGGGACACTTTTCTCCATTGGGTACGATCTTAGTTTGTCGACTACTATATGCTATGACCATACCATAGACTATTTCCTTTTATTGAAATAGACTCTAAAAGGGATCCATAAATTTGGAATTGGTGAGAGGTACCTACAACACCTAGCAATAGGTGACTTAGATACCACATTTAAGAATATAGTGCCTTTTAATTAGTATGGTTATCCTTGTGGGTTTCTCATGACCCTAAAACCAACCACCTAATTTCATTAAGGCCTTTAGGGTCTTGATGTGTTGGAAGGTACATCTTAGGTGAGTTATTCCTCTTTTTATGTGATAGGCCTTGACTCGAGACTTAGAGGGGACCCAAGTAAGGTCCCTTAATAACGTTGAGACACTAAAAAGGGAGTGTTGGGTATAGTTAGTGATGAACAAGGGTATTTCTATAAAGCATGATTAACCAAAGTGACCATTAAGGCCTACAACATAATAAGATGTTTTTGACCATTCAACCAACCCTCTAGCCTAAAATTGAGTATTAAGTATTTTATCAGCCAAATTATAATTTACTAGACCAAGATAATTATAAATTTACTAGTAAAACTTGAGGGACATGCTACCCTCTGCAACTTGTATGGTCGAGTACATTGGTCACCTAGGACCTTACCATACCTTTGCATTGAACATTATTTTGGTTCTAACCAAATACAAAATGTGACAAATTAATAAGGATTATATGGTTATAATCACATTTATATTATCATTTGTGTATATAGACATATGTTAGAAAGTAAATATCAAGTTGGATTCCTGGATGATTGGGATCCACCTCTTAATTAATGAATATAGTCATTAACTATAATTAAAATATTTTAATTAAAAGTAATTGATTATTTTAAAGCTTTAGATTTCTAGTGATCTTAGGATCCAAAATTCAAATATTCTTTACAAGAATTCTTAGTGTATTTTTGATTCCACACTATAAGGAGAAAATAGGGAAGATTTCCGATTGCAACTTAGAAACTACTCTTAGTTAGTGTATCACCCAGGATTCTAGGACCATTAGGATATAAGTTATGTAAAGGTTTATTGGTGTCCATATTTTCCCAGAGCATGGGATGTTTCTGATATCCATGAGGCTGATGATGATCATGTTGATTGATTCCTAGGATACTCCCTTAAATTGGGTGGACTCGCCATGATTTCATTGCTTAGAGCTGTATGGGAATAGGATGTTGAGCCAATGATTGATGGATTCTGAGTTACCATCAAATATCAAGATATTATTTCTTTTATATATCCTAAGGGTCATCCCCTGAGGAATTCCTTCCAATTTATAATGTATCAAATTCTTATAGATCATTACCTAGGAATCTGACACCCGATTGGAATAGGGTATGTCAAGACATCATATGGGTTCTACCAATTACTCATAAATTGAGTTATATGCCTAGAAAGAGTAGGGTAATACTTGATTACATATTTACAGGATGTCTATAAGATACCTATAATCATATATTATATTTAGTAGAGTTGAATATGGGTGATCCTTAGGACTAGGATGTTCATTACCATTTGATGACATCACTTACTCAGAGATATTATGGCTCTATCTAAAGTACCTATAGTACGACCTATGTATCCATTAGAAATAAGGAAAAAAATTAGCTATTGAATATATAATTAGTCGATAAATCTTATGATTATTCATTTGAGAAACTCACATACAAATAACCTACTTTTATTGGTTATGTAAGGGACCTTGTTGGTGGTTCCCTACAGAGTTTCATACTCACACCCAACTTGAGATTCAATTACACTTGGGTACTTGATCAGATATTCACTGGGTTATAGGCACAGCTTGGGATGGGGCCTAGAAATTTTTGAGTGTGATGGATTGAATGTGTACATGGAGTGTGGTATGTGGTGTGGCTTAGTATTTGATGGGGCTGATGTTTTATTTTCTTTATTTTGGATTGTACATGTAACTAACCCAATGAGTGGTTAGTGTTTGTATGGCATGGCTATTCAGGAACTTACTACATTTCATACATTAACACATGTTTATATTTATATGCTTCCACTTTTAGTTTAATATTATGTTGTATCATATTTAGTTATTCTCCTTTATTGGATTAAATTGATATGAGGGAATAGCCTCCCCATAGGCACACCCTTGGCCCTCACTGCCAGTTAGAACCCTCTGAAATATATAAAGGTGTGCTTGAGGTTATATGGTAACCAGACCCAGTTACTAATCATAGTAACCCAAAAAGGATGTGACATTTAAAAACCAACAAGTCCTTTATTGAGAATCAAACTGGAAGAAAAACTTATGTGTTAAGAATATATTATTGTTTAGAGTACTTTTCATCTAACTTCATACACATTTGAGAGTCAGAAGGTGTTGTTAGGAGTAGAAATGTTATGGAAACCCCTTAACAAATGGTTTTGGTAGAGTGTATATACCGTACTGTATTAGGGAAATTCTATAGTAATCTTTCATTATTGGTCATGTCCAAATCCTTCTAGGCTAAGGCTGTAACCACTATAGTGTAAATTAGTAATAAATTTCATTCAACCAAAAATTAATTAATATATTTTTTTTCACTTATTATGATTATATAAAGATTGATAAAATTTTACTAAAAACTCTTAAATGCATATTTATAGTATAATATGAATATGTTAAATTATATAAGATATGGGATGAAAAACCTAGTTACCAAAATTGTATTATATTTCCTGATGTTGTCTTACATTATTCGATTTCACCTAAAACTCTATCAGAAACTAATGACAGTGATAATGAGCCTCAAGATAAAGATGATTAGACTAATAAACGAACCCTATTTGAGACTCCCTGTGAGACTTTTCCACCAGAACCTCACCCCTATGACTATCTCCAGTCTATCGTATATGGATGTTTAGACAATAAGCTCTTATAGGAACCATGTGATTATCCGCTTACCTAGTATAATGTTAGGAGGGTCATTAGTAATCCAGAATTTATTAACAAATATGATATAAATTCATTTTATTTCCATGTTTCCCAGGAATTAGATTTCAGGGATCCCTATACCAATAGGTAGGATATAAATGGCAGATACTCAAAGAATTGGGTCTCTACCATGGATGATAAAATGAAATATTTAAAAAAAATACTTGGTCTAGTTTTAATAAACCATTTATTTCCAAATTTTTTTGTGTTAAGTGGATATTTGAATGAAATTATGACAACAAATGGGAGAATAAAATTAAAATAAATTCTTGGATTGATGAAAATGTTTTCCTATAGGGGATATGGAATTGATTGTTATAAAATATTTTCTCCTATGGTTAAACATTCATCCACCAATTTATTACTCTTCTTTTCGCTTTATTACGATTCGAATATTGAATAATTTGATATAAAAAAATTCTTCATTCATTGTGTAATTAATGAGATAATGTATATTCAACCTTTTAATGGTTATTTGAATAAATTAAAAATACATCTAGTGTGTATTTTTGAGTATGTCCTTTTATGTTTTAAATAAGGCATAGAGGTAGTGATACTTGAAGTTTGATACATAATGCCCAGTAACTGTTTCAAAAGAAGTGAATATAATTCATGTGGGTATTATTAAAATTTCAAAAGTATTATTATTTACTTGATTCAATATATAGATAACATGCTTATGATTCCTAAGGATATGAAACTCATTACATCTATTAATTCGTAATTAAAGGATGTTTTTTAAATGAAAGACCTATGAAATTGTAGGAAAATTTTGGGGATGGAAATAATTAGTAATGGAAGTAATAATCTTTTATACCTATCACAACATGGTTATATTGTGAAAATTATGAAAATATATATGTTTGAAAGTTTAAAATCATCTAATTTCCAAATTTATCAACAATTTAGGATTTCATTATCTCAATAACCTAAATTATAATTTGAGTTGAATACAGATCTAAGATACCACATGACAATGTTTTTCGAAGCGTCATGTAATCCATTATCTTATCTAGACTTGATGATACATGTGTTATTTACACTCTTAGAAGATTCGTGAGTAATCTAGGAAGGACACACTTTCAAACCTTGAAATGGAAACTTTGATATATTTCACATACTAAAACATAGTCATTATGTTTTGGTGAAAATGTTTATACGGATAACCCTATTTTGGTTTTGTATATTTTGATTATACAGGTAATATTAACACCCATAAGTCCCTCAAAATCTATATATGTACTACATATAGAGTGCCAATTTCTTTGAAATATAATATGAAATATGTGGTGTTCGTCATAACCACCAAGGATAAATATATATCCTTAGGTGAGGTTGTTAAAGAGGTTATTTGGCTTAATTATTTTTATTTGATCTCAGTTTTTGTAAGTACGTAATTACTATTTACTTTGATAATCAATCTTCCTTACACTTTTCTAAAAATTTAGTTTTTCGTGGTAGGTTTAATATTATTTTCATAAAATTATATTTTATTAATTATATTATTAAATTAATAACCATGTGCATCAATAAGATACACATTAATGATAATTCAACGGATAATTTGTCTATGGTCATGGAATTATCTAAATTCAATCAATATTTATATTCAGTTAATTTATTTTTTATTCTATAACAATAGGTTCAATATCATCATCAATATAACTTGAAAATGGTGTGGATATTTAATTTTTATTTCTATATGAAATTTCTATGTTTTATTTATACATTTTATTGTTAATGTTTTACATGCATATAATATTAAGAGGATTATCTTTTATGCTCAAACTTGTGTTGTCAGATATATTAACATTGGGTTCTCTATTTTGGGCCATGTATTTTGGACCAAATACTTTGGGGTTCTCTTATACTAGACTATTCACCCATTTTCCCTTCCTTTTAATCGATCCATCTTGTGGTTTCCTCCTTAATTTGGATATCTTAACTGCCATTTTCATCTAAGCTATCCACCCATGTCATACATTATGCTCTGTTTGTTTAGCTTGGACATGTACCCTTTATTGGTTCATTGGTGTTTTTTTGTCAAATTTTCTCTATCATAGGAATTGATCCCCCTTGTGGGGTGTCGCATTGGCTCATTACATCAGTTTCTCTTCGTTAGGCTTCCGCTCTTATCTGGTAGCAAGAAACCATTATTGTTCCACGATGTCTCATCAAAATATTCCTTCAGATCATGATTTTCATCCTTCTAAATATGATCCTTCAACATAAAGATGTTTTCTTGATCATCCATGGGAATTTATAGTGGATATTAAGGTTAGGTGCACCTCGGTTGTGTGTTTCCAAATGAAGACAAGGAACCATTATAGAAGACGTTCATGCTACTATTGTTCCTATTGTGAGTAATGTGATAGTAAATCTAACCAAAATCAAACTAGGTATGAGTAACATTCATTTAATGTTAATTAAGAGGGACACTCTTTATATTGTAAACACCTTTACCATAGATTTGCATGGTGGTACTTATATTGGATTCAACCATTACTACACCGGCTTTGTAACTACCATGGAAAATCTAAAAGAATGAAAAAGATTGGTGATTGGTAATCATATTGACTAAAAATAAATTATAGGGGTCTCTGCCAGAAGGTTGGGATAGAGAGAAGGTCGGTAATGAATTTGGAAAATGAGGAGTAGGTCGACAAAGGGTTTAGGACCCTGGTGGTTGGGATGTAGATGGTGATAATGTATAGAGGTGTCAACGAGGCACGGAGGGTCGACCCACATGGTAGATCATGTAGGATATAGATTTTATTGAGTGGTTTGGACTACTCTAAAAAGAATTTAGGTTAAAAAAAGCCTTAATCTATCTATTCGAGTCCAACAGACTAACTATCTGGCCCATAGGCTTAAATAAAATAATGTATTTTTTTCTTGGTCAACCATGATAAAGTGATGTAGGGAAATGGAAATGTTTGAGATAGGATAGAAATATCTAGTTTTCAATTAACAATAAACCTTACAACAAAAACAAAAACAAGAACAAAAGTAATAGAAACCATTTAAAAAATTATATCTTTGATGATTTATGGGATTAATATCATCTCATGTGGGCTATTTAACCTAACTATCCAAAGTAATTTATAGTGAAAATACCAATGTGTCTCTCGTTAATGCTATAAATAATATAAATGACATTTATTAAATATAAATATCATAATATATATTATTTATTATATAAATTTATGTAATAAAAATAATATATTTATTACTTATACATATAATATATATTGTTTATTATATGTATATAATAAAAATTTTCAAAGAAAATTTCCATCAGAAAATTCTTATACAAATTTATAATGGATATTTTATGTGTCAAATTTTTATAAATATTTTACACTAGAAATTTTCAATAAAAATTAAAATTAAAATATATTAATAAATAAATAAATAATTAAAATATATTAATAAATAAATAAAAAATTAAAATTTTCACTAAAAAATTTTCAATGAAAATTTTAAGAGAATTTTTTTACTACAAACATCAACTAAAAAAATTAATTTGATTCTCCACTTAAATATCTACTGAAAAATTTGACTTGATTTTGATTTTAATTATACTAAAAATTTTATTAAATAAAATTATGAAATAAATTTTTGCTTAAATTTTATGTTTAAATATATTAACACATAAATAAATAATTTCATTTTTCACGAGAAATTTGAACTACATATTTTCTATGGAAATTTTCAGTGTAAATTTTCATAGTAAATTTGCATTAAAAAATTTTACTTGATATTTAATAATCATTTTTCAATTAAAATTACAACATCGATATATTAAAACATATATAAAAAATTAAATTTTCAACTATTAAAACTAAAATTTAAATGTATTAATATATAAATAAAATTTAAATTTTGACAGGAAATTTTAAATGAAAATTTTCATGGAAATTTTTTTTTACAAATTTCCACTAGAAAATTTTAAACCAAATTTCACTTAAATTTTTAGTGAAAATTCCCATTTTATTATTACAATATTTATAAAAAAATTTGATTAATCAAATTCTAAAATAAATTCATGCATAAATTTTTAGTTCAAATATATTAACAGAAAAATAATGTAAAATCTCATTGATAATTTGAGCTATAAATTTCTTATGGAATTTTTCAATGCAAATTGCCAATAGAAATTAGTAGTTTAAATTACCACCAGAAATCCACAGTACAATTTTTGACTTAAAATTACAATGTGGGTACATTAAAAAAAATGAAAAATGTAATTTTTTACAAGGAAATCACAGTTATAATTTTTATTAGAAACTTTTATTATAATCTTCCACTAGAAACGTCCACTTAAAACTACAATAAAAATATATTGATACATAAATAAAAAATAAAAAAATTCATCAAAATTTTACATTTAAATTTTACACCCAAAACTCCTAGTAGAAGTTTCCATTGGAAAATTATACTTAAAATCTCTATTTAAATTTCTAATGTAAATCACCATATTATATTTTCTATGCACTAAACTGTTATTTATGTAAATTTGTACTCAAAATTTGCACTAAAATTTTACAATTAAATGTTTCATTGGAGACTTGATTTTCCAAATTTAAAAAAAATAAACATTTATATTTTCAATGTAAATATAATAATACACAATATTATTATATATTTAATATTATTGTTTTTTATTTTTATCCATTTTATTAATTTTTCTAAGTTTCTTTTAAGAACTCATATTAATATATATTTTATGTTAAAATAAAATAATGGGAAATATATATTATTAGTTGTATGATGTTATCAAAAATTATAAAAATAATGAATTTATGTTAACATGTATTAAATTTTAAAATAAAAAGATAGAAATTATTTTATATTTTAAAATGATATAAAAAATAAATAATATTAATATATAAAAAATTATGATAATAAAGTTTATATAAATAAATAAAAACATCAATAAAGAGTTGTATTAGAAGCAAATTGTAGTATTGTATATCCATTTTCATAATTATTAAATCAACAGTTTAATACATTAATAATATTTTTCAATATGATACCACTCTCCAAATAAACTGACACTTCATCCATCCCACTTCCAATTTTAATATCTTGTTCAAACCCCAACATGAGATGATATTTTCCCTAATTTATGTATAGTTTTCTTAAACATGATTTATTTTTTCCCACACTCTTGTAAATTTATTATAATATACTATTTTTTTCAAACCTAACTCTTTGGAATACTACATATAATTGCATGTTAAAAGAGACCCACAAACACCCTGTGGGATAGTCCGCGCCATTGTGTTTTTCGGCTTCGATCAAATAAATTTTGTATTTTTTTGGTCCTAAATATTAAAAACCATAACCCACATAATTCCATGGTCTAATAGATAATATTGGATTCTTCTATATTTTTTGACAGTTATAATAATGCGAAGTTAGTATAGGACTTGTATCTTATGTGACCACTGAAAGGAGCCTCACCCCTACTTTGAGCTAGTGAAAGAGGAAAGTTACTTAGCGTCTTGCAATGAGGAGGATATAGGATCCTAGTGACAATGAGTTTCTGGGTCATGTGATAGTGGTATGATGAAAGGGGTGTTGATTTTAAGATGGAGATGATGACTTCGAAATACGAGGAGTACACCCGAGAAAACAACATAACAATGGTGATGGCCTCAGGAAGTGGGGAGCTAATGATGACCTTGGGAAATGTGGTGGAGAATCATGATACAAGTTTGTATGACCTCAATAGGCCCATGATCGTGACATGGAGTGCCTAATACTGAAAAGATTGGGTGTATGAGAAGACCTTGAGAATGGAATGTTACTGGGGTGATTCAGGCTTCCTAGTATGGGTTGTCACATTTAGAGGTTAGTCCATA
Source organism: Viscum album (assembly GCA_963277665.1). Lineage (NCBI taxonomy): Eukaryota > Viridiplantae > Streptophyta > Magnoliopsida > Santalales > Viscaceae > Viscum > Viscum album. Next base: position 1,095,409,071 of record OY728145.1, on the reverse strand, counting down.
AATCCTAAGTGCATGAAGGGTAGGTCTTCAGGCTCTAATAAAGTGGTATTAGTTGGAAATTGGCACTTTTTCGAAGATTAGTTGGCCTTTAATTTTTGTTGGAGGCAAATCTAGTGGATCGTGAGAGCATGAAAAATATGGGTCAATGGGAAAGTAAATTTTTGGATGGGTTTATCCCTTTTATGTTTTTATTTTTTGGGTGGAACTGGTTTTTCTACTTTCACATTTTGGTGGTGCTTTATATTCCACATGCTTTAGTTGATTATTCTTCTATATTTTTATTTTCATTAATAAATTTTAGGGCCGATCATGATTGGATCCTAAACCCTATTGATTATAGTGATATGAGTCGTATAAATAAAAATATAAAACCATTAAATCAAATAATATGAACTATAAAATAATATAGTTAATATTTAAATGTATATATTTACATTAATATTATATAATTTATAATTAATATATATGTATATTAATCTTAAATATATATTGAATATAATTATTAATATATATATATATAAGATAATTTCATGAAAATAAGAGGGAAATATTGAGATTTAGTGAAAAATGGAGGAGCAAGGAGTAAGGAGCGGCATAATCCCTTTAGTCGTCAGTCTTCATTCTTCACTGGGGATTGCTAATGGTGAGTCTGATGATGTGGATCTGAGTGTCTTGCATCTCTCGTTTTCAGTGTCATCTTCTATTAGTTTCGATTCAAGGTTCCATGGAACCGATCGACCAATGGCTCGAGGTTTGGATGATGGCAGAGCCACTGAACCTTGAAACACCGACACAATTCAAGATGGAGGTGCTGAGGATTTCAACAATGACGTCATTCTAAATAGTGGGGCCGATGACCCTCACAATGATGTGTTGGGCTCTCGTCTACCTCTAGCTATGTGGGATTTGAATGGTCCTGCAAGGGATGTTCCTGTGTTTTCATGAAAAAGCATATCTTCTGAAGTTTCCCTCTATAAGGGAAAATAATCTTAAGTTTTAATTCATGCTGATCGAGAACCAAGAATTTCCAGATTTAATGGTGATAGATTTACCATCATCGCTGATCATGTGTCTATCAAGGAGAGATTTTATGCCTACATGTTCTCGCTTATTAGGTATTTAATTCTGTGTAAGGGGGATAAACCGATGAACATGAAGGATTTAAAATCCCAGCTCTCTCAAATCTTGGGAATTACAAATTGGTATATTGTACCCTTTGGTAGAGGCTATTTCCATCTATTGATGATTGATTGAAGGCATAGGGTGATGGCATATTCTAATTGAATCTAGGCATTTTTTGAATTTCTTTTTCAGAGTTTAACTTCAACCCCAACTCACAGAAGAATTCAAATACACAAATATGGGCGAGAATCTATGGTCTTAATTGGGTTCTTTGGAATCTTTTAATTTTTAATGATTTGATTTCTTGCATTGGTGTGCCTATGAAGATGGATGACAACACCATGGATAGGAAATTTGTTTATTTTTCTAGGGTTTTAGAGGATATGGATATGCTGAATAGTCTACCTAATTTCACCACTTTGATGGCCAATGGTGATGGAATATAGGTTTATTTTTAATATGAATCCATCCCATATTTTTGCAACTTCTACAGGTTGGTGGAACAAGATGTTTCTGATTTTCAGAATGTTAGGAAAATCTAGTTGAAGCGGGTGAGGAATTCCACATAGCCTGTACATGGAAGGAATCATGGTCCCTCAAATGTGGGATAGGATTCCCATATGAAGCATGCCTCTATTGAAAATTCCTCCCAGGACATGACCCAGGATACAAGAAATCCCAAGTCATTTGAGTAGCAGTCCTCTTCCACTGATACCCAAGAGAAGATTTAGAATGTGTAGGTCCGATTGGATATATTTCATGATCATCATGTTTCTGAGATGGCACATTCACCTAAGGTTGTTGTCACTAAGACAAGTCACACCCAGGGAGCATCATTTAAGAATGGTATTATTGGGGGAACAAAAATGATTGGATCTAAGAATGATATTGAAACATCTACTTGATATTTTGATCTAGTGGAGAGAAAACTATCTGGAGGTACCTCTATCAAGATCCAACCAATGGTAAGGGAACATTCTCTTAGTTTGGTTCACATTCATAATATATATTTTTGCAAGGATAATTGCCATGATGAATTTGGAAACATCAAGGAAACTTTTCATGAACAATCCTTAGGTGTTAATCCTAGTGTCATTGTTGATTCTAAGGATGGTTCAAATCAAGATGATATCTTTATTGAGAAAGATGACACTAAGGGCAATGAATCTTAGGATGAGGAAGTTTAATTAGGAATGTATGAACATGATGAAACTTGGAAGGCCCCTAAGAAGTGGAAGAGAGGTAGACTCCCGAAATATCATGGTGGCTCTCGAGGGAGGGGCGGTAGGTATAATTTATAGTGATCACTGTTTGACCCTTTGTTTTATCTTGGTGTTTGCACCATGTTTATAAAAAGATCTCATAATCTATTTTTCATGTGTACTTTACTTTTTCTAATAAATGTTTGGGACCATGGGTTTTAATTCATGGTCACACCGTTTCTAGTAAATATATATATATATTAAACAATATATATAAACATACAAACACATTTATAAATATATAATTACACAATGAAAAATGTTATTTGTTTTTTTTCAATTTCACATCTCATTTGCGTGAGTTTATATATATAGATACATACACGCACAAACATAACCATACACATAATAACACACATTTGGGTCTAGATAATAATATATATGTATGTGATATATATAGTTAGAATATGTATAATTCTCAATATAAATTTATACTTCATTGAAAATAATTAATTTTAATTAAATACATGAATTAATAAATGAACATTAATTACAATTGAGTAATTATTTATAAAATTTTCATATTTAAATATATTATTATTATATATGTCATCATATATAATACCCATACTTAATTTTATTAAAATGTTCTTAATGAAATTTTATGAAGTTATGTGTACATTTTAATAATATATATATACATGTAGATATAATTTATATATTTTTTAAAAGTTATAATTTAAATATATAAATAATAAAATAAATATTTTTAAGTGAAAATTATTGTGAAATTGTATTGGAAATATTTTATATTTAAATAAAATATAGTTGTAATAATTATAAATATAACTATACATTTTTATTTACTGTAAAATATTTATTCATTTATGTAACACCCCAGAATTCTAAAGTAAGAACCCTGTATTCGATAGTGTGTATGACATGTGGCACCAAATGTGTAAAGAAATATAATGTCCTAAGAATTTATAATATATTTAATATTTTAATTAAATTCAATATATTTTATAGCTTACAATGCACATAATACTGAGTTAGCATATGACATATGAAACATCTTGTTTCTTCAATGGATTGCGTTACTTGCAACACCAAGTTTTAACCGAATACTAAAATATTATTAAAGTTATATTATTTAATACAATAATACTTAACTTAGTTGTTAAATTAGTGGTTATGAATATTATTGACTATATTATGAAAATATACGGTTCAAAAAAATATAAAAATAATGTATAGGTTAACAATTAATTAGAAATGAAAATATAACCCAATTGAATATAAAGGGTAATATTATTATTTTTATTCTCATAAAAGTGTTTTGTATTAATATATTAAATTAATAAAATAAGGGAATGATATTAATGGAATATATATGTTACATTTTTAAGGAAATATTTTTGATAATAATCCAATAGATTTTGTATACATAAGATAAGAACAAACCCTATTTTACACATAAAAATATTATATATTTTTTAAATGAAATTTTACCACCTTTTGATGGAGAACCCATTTTAAATTCAAATTTAACCCTTTTATAAATCTTATATGTAAAAATAAAATTAACCTTTTAAATAATAACATAAAAATTAGCTTAGGGTGAATTTTTGGTATTTTTATATAATATTTCATTTGTTTAATGAATAATGAAAAATACTAAAATTTAATCCAAAACTTCTTTTTTATCTAATTTATTTATAAATTAAAATGAAAATTTTAATTAGTTTAAATTTACTATAAAAACTTAACAAACTTTAGGATGTTTTTACTTTAAAACCCCGCATTGTTGTCCCATCTGTGAGATTAATTTTAATTTAATTTCTGCCACTTATGTCATTGAAATTTGTAAAAATGGAATCCATATTTTGAATCAACATAATTTAAAATATATAATCAGTTTAAATTAGTTTTTGATCAAAAATATTATTAAAAGTAATTAAAATTAATTAAAGGGATTAAGGTTAAATTAAGCTTAATAATGGACTAAACCATAACCTCAAGGCCCAAATTGACCTATACACTTTTCCAAATGCTAGTTACTGGACATATTTATATAATATCCTCACTTTTATCTAATTTTAAAAAATATTTAACCACATGAAATAAATAATACATGGGTGGGGTTCCTTTTTTAAAAAATATTACAAGTGATTCCACTCCTCCACCATTATAAAAGTCCTCTTTCACTTCCACTTCATCACACTTATCAAGCCACTTAGGTTCAGAAGAAATCTACACATTATGTCTCCAAAAAACCTTTATTCCTAATTTAATACTCCCTTGTATATAAATCGCTCCAAGGAAAGTCTATTGGTGAAAACCAAAAGAATTTACCCAATTAAAAGGTAACACCCTCTATAAGGCCCCAGCCTTAAATCTTACTTAATCTTGAGTTATTACAAGATTTCACATTGAGGATATTTTCAGGTTTAGAGTTTTAGAGAATTAGATCATAAAACTTGCATTATATTCCGCATTTAAACAAAGTGGTTACATAAAAGATAATATTCATTTTTCCCATCTACAGAAACATATTTAAAATAAAACATGGATTCTTTCTTGACACTTCCTTGACACTATCATCATATCATGTACCATTCCCTTGACCTATGAAAAACATTTCGAAAACTTGGGATGAGTATAAAAAGCTCAGTAAGGGTTATAGAAAGAATGGAAAGGAAACATGAGTACATATATACATAAGAATGAAATCATACTTTAACAATAAAACATATTCACTTTAACATAACTCATAAAATCATGAATAAATCATAGAAATCATAATACATAAAGGTAACTTGAGGCATTCATAACATTCTTACGTAGGGAGTAACCCTCTTGGTTACGTTTGGAATACCCATCACAGTATATTCCCTAAATCTCTTCAGAAAAACCTTAATGCTTAACTCCTTCGCGTTACCCAATGCATTGGAGAGATATATCAGTATCACCTGCCCTTAGTTTGTCACAGAACCACCCACCTTCATAATAATGCCCAAGAACCATAACATAATCGTATCACATAAAAACATGCATAAAGGAAACATAACATTTCCACTTTTCAATCACAAGATATCAACACAACACATTGATATAAAAAAATTATGAAAATCATTTTCAATAACATAATAAAATAAAAGTAAAACATGGTATTTATTTTTCATTAAAAAAAGGTATGGCTTTTAGGGGAAGCCGAAACTCAAATAATGGTCACGGCGGCGGAGAAGTCGTTGTTGTCGCATATGTACGACAAAAACATTCACTTTTGTCGTTTAGTAAAACTCTTCATATAAAAAGATTCCCTTTCGATAAACGTAAAATTCAAAGGGGTTTATACACCATATAAAAGTAGGTTGTGTATAAAACAAAATATTCCTCAATTAAAGGAGATTGAGACGAAGTCCCATACAAAGACGGTATCCTTGGATTAAGGATAAATCAATTACATAATTATGTGTGACAAATTAATACACCAAATATAAGTGGATATTAAGTGTCAAAAAATCAGAGTACATTCACACATATTCATAGAAATACATATTCAAGGAGTACAAGTTTATCCCAAAGAATCAAAATTGGGTTAAGAAGTTGCCATGCAAAAATTTGACAGCCTAACAGTGTCACTTAAAAATTCATAAAAATAGTTGATGAGAGATAAAAAGGGTACCTCATCACTTGGACATAAAATTTAAATCAATAGGGATATAGAAGAACATATCCCAACAAAATAGTATGTGAATTAAAATACATAACAAAGGAAGTCTTTTAAAAGAAGAGGGTGAAAGGTTCCCTTACCGACTTGGGTAACTTTCGAAACATACACCCCATTGAAGAAGGATCATACAATGAATATGTAAATACCCATAAATGAAATCATATTACACAAAGAGTATAATAATGGGAATTATATACACCACTCAAAGGAAATGGTGGAAAATTTCGCATAAATCTCATGGGACTAAAAGTGAGATGAAAAATCTCTTATGAAGACTCGACAGCCTAACAGTGCCACTTAAAACATCCAAAATTGGATTGATGAGATCAAATAGGGTCTCTCATCATATTAAAATAAAACTTACTGAAAGAGTAATATAAAATAACATCCCCCATTATAACAAAGAGGATATTAAAAGAAGTGACATAAAGAAGAGTACTTCAAAAGAATGAGAGAGGTTAGATCTCTTACGAAAATTCGGCAGCCTAACGGTGCCACTCAAAACTTCCAAAATGGATTGATGAGAGAAAATAGGGTCTCTCATCATATGAACATAAAACTTACAGTAGGTGTAATATAAAATAACATCCCAATCATAATAAATATGATCTTAAAAGTAATGACATAACAGAGTGTACTTAAAAAGAAAGAGAGGAGTAGGATCCCTTACCTCGGGTCCGACTTGACTCGATCATTCTTTAACGTCCTGAATAATAAACTTGAGTTAATTTCTACTTGCTTAAGAACCTTTTTCATGTTCATTATTCCTTTTATATCACTTATTTCCATGTTATAAACATTATGTAATCATTTATGTTAATAATGTTTGTTTTGTCGATATTTGGTTCTTAAGTCGAAAGTGGACTTCTTACAATTACATATTGTTTGTGTGGTCAAAGTTTCATTATATCTAGAATGATATTCATGATTTGGATATCATATATATCATATATATCCAGAATATACATGTATTTATAATATTACATAATCATTTAGAGGTAAGAAATTAAATGCACCGTTCATGGAGACGGTAAGTCGTACGTACGCATGAACGATACTTTCATTTCTATGTCATATTAATGGAATTAAAACTAAATGAGAGGTTTGTATATTTTAATTCCAGAATTATATTCATCATTTATATGTAACATAAATCATATATAATAACTTTAAATCCATCCTTTATACATCCCACATATGGAATTAACGAATCAAATCACTTTGAGGGGGCGGTAGTCCGCACTTCCTAAAATGAAATTATCGTGTTTACCCATAATGGAAACCATAAAGGTATGCCACAAAAGAAAAATACAGAATCTTAAGTAAAACATAAACATATTATATATCATATATAAATATAGTTACATCTTAATGGCCACCTTTGAAGGTGTTATATGAGTGTTGAACAATCATCGTTTCGTGAGGCAGAAATTCGCCATCCACAGAATCAGTATGTTCTTTAACCATTAGATGTAGGTGTGTGTACGTGTAGATTGAATTCTTCTTCTAACAAAATCCTAGTATATTTAAGATACTGTAGTTGTTACAAAAGAAATGAATAAAAAGAGTTTAGGGGGTTGGAGAAGCAAAATAAAACAAAAGAACACAAGTGAAGACATTACCTTAAAATCGGGTAACTCTCTTTGATTTGAGCTCAAAGGATTCCTTGGGAAGACTTCTCCCAAAAGTGAGGCTTCTAACAGTAATAGAGGGATGTGGAGAGGCAAAATGAGCAGGTTTTTTCTGAGCCAAATGCTTGAGAGGTGTGGGTAAGGTGGTAGAGGTGGGGGCCTTTTATAAGAGGAGAGGAGGGGCACTCTCCTAAAGTTACAAAATGTTACTTTATTTTCGAATGTGTTTCAGATTTTAAAGGTCTCAAATTAATGTATTTAGAGGATAAGGTGGTAAGGGTTCTAAATATACTCATCCAATAGGTTTTTGACAAGTTGAAGTTATAGTTTTAACATTATCTTTTCATTTTATTTTAATCCTTTATTAATGAGGTAATCGCTACATCATCATGATGTCATAAATAATTTATTTTATTTAATTTCTAAAAATTATAAAAAAAATATCATGATGTAGGAAATCTTTTTATATTTCTAATTAATATTTATAGTAAAAAATATGACTTGTATAACCCCATTTAATAATTGGTTTAGTGAAACATATCATGCTTTTGACATTTTTATTTTAACTTTAAATAAAAAGTTATTTATGTCATTTTCCTACCAAAGTGGCTCCATGGGGTCCCCAAGTTGACACATGGATTGTCTTGGTCGGACATGATACATCAAATGAGTGTAGGACATGTTTCTAGGTCATTTCACATTATTAAAACATTATTTTTACCTTAAATTACACTAATTATCTCAAATCGCGATTAAGAACATAAAAGTTACTATTCACCAAAAATTTATTTTAATCCCATTGAACCACATTTTACATCCTAATGACAACCATGTATGTTGGATTTTTGAAATTCAAAACACAGAGGTGGCAAAGTTTCATTTAAACGAAAAATCGGTTTCTTTAACTACCACTTATTGGTTTCACTATTCTTCAAAAATTGATGTTTTTCAGAAAATACCAAAAATTCACCCTAAGCTATATTTGATATTCCGAACTCAAAAATGATGTCTATTTTACAAAATTCAAAACATATAAGTTGCATTAATTAATTTAATAATTAATTCCCGCTGTTAAAACAAATAGCATGTTTTTAAGAAACAATATCTATTAAAAGATTGACACTAGTTTAAGTCCAATTTCAAAGTGAAATTAATTCCAATGACCACTATTGGATTAAATGGTAAAAATATATTATAATTTTACTTTATAAACAATTCAAAATATAATCTAATCATATAAATAAATTAGACTAAAAAGAGTTTTTGAATTAGAATACAACATTTTTCACTATTCATTAAAAATGAACTTTATCGGAAAGATACCAAAAATTTACACAAAGTAAATTTTGATGTCTCTATTCTAAAGAAGAATTTTATTTTGTCAAATATAACACATAAAATTTTCAAAAAGTGGATTTAAAAGAGGTTCTCCATCAAAAGGCGGTTAATCGACCTTCTAAAGAAAATTGGAATGTTTAGGCCTAAAATTGAATTCATTCACATTTTTAATTCTCTAACATTTATTGTAAAAAGTAAAAATATTTGACAAACATATATAATCATTTTGTAGTTATTTCTGTTCATTCCCTCCATTACAATGGCTAGGCATTAACTACCATTTAAAATAATATTATTTTATTATTATAGTGCAACGTAAGATTTCAAAGGAACTCATTGTTGCGTATTGGGTAAGCCATCAAGCATAGTGTTCCCTTTAAATTAATATTAACATTTTATTCACAAAAAGGGATAAATATTAAGATGTCATATTATTTATTTACTTGGGGTGTTACATCCTTCCCCCCTTTTGGGAATTGTGTCCTCGCAATTTTAAAATTGGGCTCGGAAACATCTTTGAAAGTCCCACATCGGAACAAGAGTCGGTAAAACAATCACTTTAAAATAAAGAACGAGAAGTACAGAGGTCGCCCAAGTTAACCCATACTAGGATTCCATGTAGGAAAACATGGACATGGAGGAGAAAACATAGGGTCATGTTCTGATGGAGAGTGATAGAAAACATGTTTAGGAGAAAGTTAACCATAAGAAAATCACAAACTTGTGATGGGTTAAACGGTATTAGATTCCCCAGTAGGAAAAGTTAATAGACAAAAAAAATTATAGAGGAATTTATTCATAAGGAAACATAATTACTTATCATGTTGACTTTCAACTTTTATTATATTTCTTACACAAACTCATATTTTCTCCAAAAGACAAGTATTTAGGAGGACTTGTTCACTATAATCAACTTATAGAGAATCACCTAATCTAAAAAAGAGAACTATATAATTCCCATGTCTTTAGACTTTAACCAAAACCAAAACCAAAATGGTTAGTACAAGATCAGATAATCCAGAAAAGGATAACCCTTTATAAAAAGAAAATCTAATCTTAATCTCAAAAATTTATCCAACAAAACCCAAAGTTCAACGAGGACAATTTGATAAACAATTTTTCCATAAAATTATTCAAAGTAAACCAAACTAAAATTGAAACACAATTATTTGAAGGATTTAGTCACCTAGTCTTCCATGGTACAAATTAACTTTTATCTCCAAATAACATCTGTTGCTCTTAAATTCTCATATTGAAAAGTAATTAACCTAATCACATATCCTTGATGATAGGTTAATCATTTCCATAGATAACCCAAAATAAACTTACTCTTGATTCCTAAAATCATCGAACTAAAAAGAATTAGTCAAACTAACCAGGGACTTCACGTAGTCCAGTGGTAGGGGATAAATACCAGTCGCACTTTGGTTGTGGGTTCGATTCCCGCAGCTTTGTCCGACGTGACGGGTTGTCACACGGTCTGCATGTTGTCCTTTTTCCAAAACTATATAATTCTAAAAACATTCCCCAGAATGAGATAAAATCTTCAAAAATGATCATAACATATTTTAACCTCAATTTTATCTCATGCCTTTCATTTTCCATCATAACATATAATAACCCATAATTACCTCAAAAGTAAGGATCATATAAACTCTAATGGTTACCTTCATAATTATTAACTGAACTTTCACATCGATTGGTCATCTCATACATGATGCATTACAGATCATACCAAGGTTCAAGTGGTTGATCATGACTCCTTGATAGTTGGTTTAGAACAACCACGAGTTTCCTCATTGAATCCCCCATTTTATCTAGTATCTTAATCAGAGAACCACCACAGTTTCCTTCAGACCTGTTGTCTCTTTGGTTCCTGCTAGATCCATCCATTCACTAAATACAGAAATGTCAGTGTGAGTATATCAATAAAACCATCATGTACTAATGAGGAAGGTAACCACTAAGATATACTTACTCATTCACTTTATCTAAAACTAGGACTCTTTCTAAAATCCTAACCATTATGGTAATGTCACTTATGCTTAGAGAATACCCTAACCTCTAAAGTTATCTAAACCGACCTTTGATACCAACTATAAGGCCCCATCCTTAAACCTTACTTAATCTTGAGTTATTACAAGATTACACATTGAGGATCTTTTCAGGTTTAGAGTTTTAGAGAATTAGATCATAAAACTTGCATTACATTCCACATTTAAACAAAGTGGTTACATAAAAGATAGTATTCATTTTTCCCATCAACGAAAACATATTTAAAATAAAACATGGATTCTTTCTTGACACTTCCTTGACACTATCATCATATCATGTACCATTACCTTGACCTGTGGAAAACATGTCAAAAACCTGGGATGAGCATAAAAAGCTCAGTAAGGGTTATAAAAAGTAAGGAAAGGAAACATGAGTACATATATACATAAGAATGAAATCATACTTTACCCATAAAACATATTCACTTTAACATACATCATAAAATCATGAATAAATCATATAAATCATAAGACATAAAGGTAACTTGAGGCATTCATAACATTCTTATGTAGGGAGTAACCCTCTTGGTTACGTTTAGAATACCAATAACAGTATATTCCCTAAATCTCTTCAAAGAAACCTTAATTCTTAACTCCTTCACGTTACCCAATGCATTGGAGATCTATATCGGGCTCACCCACCCTTAGTTTATCATGGAACCACCCGCCTTCATAATAATGCCAAAGAACCATAACATAATCGTATCACATAAAAACATGCATAAAGGAAACATAACATTTTCCCTTTTCAATCACAAGATATCAATACAACACATTGATATAAAAACATTATGAAAACCATTTTCAATACCATAATAAAATAAAAGTAAAACATGGTATTTATTTTTCATTAAAGAAAGGTATGGCTTGTAGAGGAAGTCGAAACTCAAATAATGGTCACAGCGGCGGAGAAGTCGTTGTCGATGCATACGTACAACAAAAACATTCCCTTTTGTCATTTAGTAAAAATCTTCGTATAAAAAGATTCCCTTTCGATAAACGTAAAATTCAAAGGGGTTTATACACCGTATAAAAGTAGGTTGTGTATAAAACAAAATATGCCTCAATGAAAGGAGATTGAGACGAAGTCCCATACAAATACGGTATCCTTGGATTAAGGATAAATCAATTACATAATTATGTGTGACAAACGAATACACCAAATATAAGTGGATATTAAGTGAAAAACAATCAGAGTACATTCACACATATTCATATAATGACATATTCAAGGAGTAAAATTTTATCCCAAACAATCAAAATTGGGTTAAGAAGTTCCCTTGCAAAAATTCGACATCCTAACAGCATCACTTAAAAATTCAGAAAAATAGTTGATGAGAGATAAAAAGGGTACCTCATCACTTGGACATAAAAATTACATAAATAAGGATATAGAAGAATATATCCCAACATAATATTAAGTGAAGTAAAAGACATAACAAGGGAAGTCTTTTAAAAGAGGAGGGTGAAAGGTTCCCTTACCGACTTGGGTAACTTTCGAAACATACATCCCATTGAAGAAGGGTCATACAATGAATATGTAAATACCCATAAATGAAATTATATTACACAAAGAGTATAATAATGAGAAGTACATACACCACTCAATGGAAATGGTGTAAAATGTAGCATAAATCTCACGGGACTAAAAGTGAGATGAAAAATCCCTTACGAAGACTCGACAGCCTAACGACGCCACTTAAAACATCCAAAATTGGATTGATGAGATCAAATAGGGTCTCTCATCATATTAAAATAAAATTTACATCAATAGGAATATAAAATAACATCCCCCATTATAACAAATAGGAGCTTAAAATAAGTGACATAAAGGAGAGTACTTCAAAAGAAAGAGAAAGGTTAGATCTCTTACGAAAATTCGGCAGCCTAACAACGCTATTCAAAATTTCCAATATGGATTGATGAGAGAAATAGGGTCTCTCATCATATAAAAAAAGGTAAAGTAGGTGTAATATAAAATAACATCCCAATCATAGGAAATATGAGCTTAAAAGGAATGACATAAAAGAGTGTACTTAAAAAGAAAGAGAGGAGTAGGATCCCTTATCTCGGGTCCGACTTGACTCGATCGTTCTTTAACATCCTGAATAACAAACTTGAGTTAATTTCTACTTGCTTAAGAACCTTTTTCATGTTCATTATTCCTTTTATATCACTTATTTGCATGTTAGAAACATTATGTAATCATTTAAGTTAATAATGTTTGTTTTGTCGATATTTGGTTCTTAAGTCGAAAGTGGACTTCTTACAATTACATGTTGTTCGTGTGGTCAAAGGGTCATTATATACAAAATGATATTCATGATTTAGATATCATATATTTCATATATATCCAGAATATACATGTATTTATAATATTACATAATCATTTAGAGGTAAGAAATGAAATGCACCGTTCATGGAGACGGTAAGCCGTACGTACGCATGAACGCTACTTTCATTTCTATGTCATATTAATGGAATTAAAACTAAATGAGAGGTTTGTATATTTTAATTCCATAATTATATTCATAATTTATATGTAAAATACATCATATATTATAACTTTAAATCCATCCTTTATACATCCCACATATGGCATTAACAAATCAAATCACTTTGAGGGGGCAGTAGTCCGCACTTCCTAAAATGAAATTATCGTGTTTACCCATAATGGAAACCATAAAGGTATGACACAAAAGAAAAATACATAAACTTAAGTAAAACATAAACATATTATATATCATATATAAATATAGTGACATTTTAATGTCCACCTTTGAAGGTGTTATATGAGTGTTGAACAATCATCGTTTCGTGTGGCAGAAATTCGCCATCCACAGAAATAGTATGTTCTTTAACCATTAGATGTAGGTGTGTGTAAGTGTAGATCGAATTATTCTTCAAACAACATCCTAGTATATTTAAGATACTTGAGTTGTTACAAATGAAATGAATAAAAAGAGTTTAGGGGGTTGGAGAAGCAAAATGAAACAAAAGAACACAAGTGAAGACATTACCTTAAAATTGGGTAACTCTCTTTGATTTGAGCTCAAAGGCTTCCTTGGGAAGGCTTCTGCCAAAAGTGAGGCTTCTAGGAGTAATAGAGGTATGTGGAGAGGCCAAATGTGTAGGTTTTGGCAGAGCCAAAGGCTTCAGAGGCGTGGGTAAGGTGGTAGATCCGGGGGCCTTTTATAAGAGGAGAGGAGGGGCACTCTTGTAAAGTTACAAAATGTTACTTTATTTTCAAATGAGTTTCGGATTTTAAAGGTCCCACATTGATGTATTTAGAGGATAAGGTGGAAAAGGTTCGAAATATACTCATCCAATAGGTTTTTTACAAGTCTATGTTATAGTTTTAACATTATCTTTTCATTTTATTTAAATCCTTTATTAATGAGGTAATCGCTGCATCATCATGATGTCATAAATAATTTAATTTATTTAATGTCTAAAAATTCCAAAAAAATATCATGATTTAGGAAAGATTTTTATCTTTTTAATGAATATTTATAGTCAAAAATATGACCTGTATAACCCCATTTAAAAATTATTTTAGTGAAACATATCATGCTTGTGACATTTTTATTTTAACTTTAAATAAAAAGTTAGTTATGTCATCTTCCAACCAAAGTGGCTCCATGGGGTCCTCAAGTTGACCCATGGATTGTCTTGGTAGGCCATGACACATCCAATGAGGGTATTACATGTTTCTAGGTCATTTCACATTATTAAAACTTTTTTTTACCTTAGATTACACTAATTACCTCTAATCGCGATTAAGAACATAAAAGTTACTATTCACCAAAAAAATTATTTTAATCTCATTGAACTACATTTTACATCCTAATGAAAACCATGTATGTCGGATTTTTGAAATTCAAAACAAAGAGGTGGAAAAGTTTCATTTAAACAAAAAATCAGTTTATTTGACTACCACTTAGTGGTTTCACTATTCATCAAAAATTGAATTTTTTCAGAAAAATACCAAAAATTCACCCTAAGCTAAATTTGATATTCCGAACTCAAAAATGGTGTCTATTTTACAAAATTAAAAACATATAAGTTGAATTAATTAATTTAATAATTAATTCTCGCTGTCAAAACAAATAGCGTGTTTTTAAGAAACAATATCTATAAAAAGATTGACACAAGTTTAAGTCAAATTTCAAAGTGAAATTAATTCCAATGACCACTATTGGATTAAATGGTAAACATAGATTCTAATTTTACTTTAAAAACAATTCAAAATATAATCTAATCACATAAATAAATTAGATTAAAAAGAGGTTTTGAATTAAAATACAACATTTTTTAAAAATGAACTTTATCGGAAAGATACCAAAAATTTACACAAAGTAAATTTTGATGTCTCTATTCTAAAGAAGAATTTTATTTTGTCAAATATAACACAATAAAATTGTCACAAAGTGGATTTAAAAGAGGTTCTCCATCAAAAGGCGGTTAATCGACCTTCTAAAGAACATTAGAATGTTTACGCTTAAAATTGAATTCATTCACATTTTTAATCCTCTAACATTTATTCTAAAAAGTAAAAATATTTGAAAAACATATATAATAATTTTGTAGTTAGTTCTGTTCATTCCCTCCATTACAACGGCAAGGCGTTAACTGTTGGATCTGAATCTACGGATTACACACAAGAGGGTGGGTGAATTGTGTCTTTTCAAAATTATTACAATCTCTTCAATTTAGACAAATTCTGTCCACTATGTTTTAGCACGATTAAATATGCAGCGGAAAAAGTAAAAGCATGAACACATGGATGTATAGTGGTTCGGGGAACAGAAGGCCCCTAGTCCACTCCACCAACGCTCAAATCCACGAGCTTGGCGATTTTCACTATCTGGTCCTCGTTTCCACAGACCTGTTCACAACTGAGTACAGGCAGTTGACACCTTTACAAGTTTCAGGCTAACACAGCCTTCCTGGTTCAAACACGAACCCACACAGCTTAGAACGAGAAGCTGATCACTCAAAAATAAAAAGAGTTTCGATAAAGAAAACACTTCTCCAGTTGTTCTTCACAATTGCAACAGAATGCAAGTGACAGTAGATAGATCGTCGTCTTCAGAAAATAAAGATCTGTAATCAAAAACAGTTCTGAGTCGATCCAGTTGCAATAGATATTACAAGAAACTTCACAACTTCAGCAGCAGTAGATTTACAACAGATAGTCGATGTAGAATACGTGAATCTGCTATCAAGATCTTCGTTTGGTAATAAAGGTTTTACACTTCTTCTCGAACACCAGAAAAGAACGCCTTCACACAGTCTCTGTTTCTTGCTCGTTAAAAGATCAATATATATATTTCATACACTTTCCTGTGTATATATATATATCCGAAGTTTCCAAGATAGAACACATATATTCAAATCTGAGAAAATCTTCCGCATAAATAGATCCATGAAAATCTCCTTTAGATTCGCGATATTAAATGAAATAACAGAGCCGTTGTAACTCCCCTGAAGAATCGGCATAAAAAGCTCCGTTTAAATCAATTATTAATCCGTTGAAAATCGTCTTTGATTCAGTCAAAGTCGTGCTTAAGAATCGGCTTGAAATCCGCTTAATAATCCGCCTGTTTGACCAATGCAAAAGGAAGTATCGTCTGTCAAAAATATCCCGACGCCAAACGTAGGGTTGATGACGTGGCTCCAAACGTAGGGTTCACAAACGTAAGGTTCACAAACGTAAGGTTCAGAACGTAAGGTTGAACATACATACTTTCTCTTCAGCATTCAAACGTAGGGTTGATCATCCATACTTTGTCTTGCTTCAACTCTCCAAAGAACGTACGGTTGATTATAAAAGTAAGGTTGATGATCCATACTTTTGAGAAACAAACTCAACACTGAAAACTAACGTACGGTTTCTCTTCCATACTTGTCCAACAACAAAAACGTAAGGTTCCTTCCAAACGTAATGTTCTTCTTCCATACTTTTCAACAACGTAAGGTTCATTAACCATACGTTTCAAAATAACGTAAGGTTCCTTAACCATACGTTTCAAAATAACGTAAGGTTCCTTAACCATACGTTTCATTTAACATAAAAAGTAAACTTTTCATCCATACGTTACGTTCATCAACGTAGGGTATGAACAGTGATTCCAGTACGCTCTAAAACTGATCTCGCGCTACAGTGATTCCAGAACGCGCTAAAATTGATCTCGCACTACAGTGATTCCAGAACGCGCTAAAATTGATCTCGGAATAAATGAAGTATGAAATCTTGTTATATGAAATAAATAAATAAAATAAATTCCTGCAAAATACTCAACGAAATAATTAGTAAATAATTAAGGGTATTTGTGAGCATCAAAATCATCATAAAGAGACAGAGTATTATTTAAAATAATCTCCCCCTTTAAAAAACATTATTTTGAATCGTTTGAAAACAATACATTGCTCAACAATCTCCCCCTTTTTGATGATCACAAAACCCATAAAATAATAGAACTAATTTAATTGCAATCTTTATTGAAAAATTAGTTTTATAAAATTTTAGAATTTTGAAAGGATTAAAACAATATTTAACTATAATAAAATTCCTCCCCCATAAAAATAAATTTTCAGCAAAAAATAGATAAAAGATAAATGTCGTATATATCCAAATTCTCCCATATATCCAAATTTCTTCATAGGAAACAAATGAATTTAAATGTTGTGTTTATCCAAATTCTCCCCCTTTTTGTGATATCAAAAAGAATGAAAAATTACGGATTTGAACACATTCAATATTGCACTGAACTATAAGTAAATGCTATAATTAACTGTGTATGAATAAGTGAATTTGTTATACTGGCTAACTCAATCATAAATCAATAAACAACAAAACAAAAAAGAAGTAAGAAAAGAATTTTCATTCACAAGCTGTTATATATAAACGATTGTGATATACAGAGGAATCAAGGTTCATAGATAAGACAGGGAAAAAGGTGTCTATCTCCTTTGAATCGCGGTCTTTATCTCTGTAAACTGTTCTCTGAGCCTCTTCATCATCCCATCTCCTAACTTGATGATAAGATCTCTGTTCTCTTGAGTCATATGAATATCTTCAATCAAATTAACTCTGAAAAACTCATGTATTCTTTATTCTTTTTCAACAAAAAGAGCCAGTTTTACTGATAACTGATTCAAAAGAATCCTAATCGGTTGCTCTCCAGATGTCAACTGATCCACTAAAAATCTCTGATTGTCTAGCAAAACTGACAAAGGGGCACTATTACACTGAAGATCGTGTAATCTGTCACTCATATTGCTCATTGCTGCAGTAATTGCTTGAAATCTCCGAATCATATCAGGTGAATAGCCTGATCCACTCACAGCACTGTTTGCAACAGACTCAAATTTATTCTCCATGTAAATCTTCAACTCAGACAAATCATCTTTCTTTACCATTTCTGATTTTAACTGATCAACAGCATGCAGCATATCAGTCTTAAACAAATCTACTTCCTGTCTTGAAATAGTACATTCTTTCAGCTTCTGAAACTTCAACTGCTCTAAGTTCAGAGAATTTCTGAGACTAACATTCTCAGATTCTAACTGAGAGATACGCTTGTACAACTCAACAACCTCTTCTTTTCTCGAATCAGGAGCACCCTGTGCTCGATTCTCATGTCCAGAATTAGGTTGATGAAGCAGGGCAAGTGGTAAGGAATCTGCATCTGACTGTTCTTTGTCCTTGTCCTGACAAGGTTGATCCACTGAACTATCTTTTGAATCCTGAAACTCTTCCACTGAAAAATCTTCCTGAAATACCTCTGTATTAGCTTCAGAAGTATGTTCATCACGAACAGTAGTCTCTCTGACTTCTACTGATTGGTCAAGAACAATATTTTCATTTAAATCTTGAGGTCGGGCCACTTCTTCACCAGGCACTACCTCCATAAGTTGTTCTTGTTGAATTACTTTTTCAACAGCCACAGCAGCAGATTGAGGTTCTTTTTGAGTTTCTGTTTGAGCTGCTGGTTCCTCTATCGGTGCAGTCTGCTCCACAACAGCTTCTCTCACAAATGAATAAGAAATTAACGGTTCAGAGGATTTCAAGGCAGGAGAGATAATTTCTTCATCAATTGACCTCTTCCTTCTAGATTGAAGTCCTTCTTGACTTCTCTCTTCCTCAACTTCCTCCATCTCAAAACGAATTCTCCTTGCCACTGTACTAACTCTTGATTCTGCTTGTCCCTCCTTGGACTTAGCCGGTTGAGCCTGAGCACTCTCCGAGTTTTCCTCAGCTCCAACAGGTAAGAGTTTTCCTTTAATTGTGCTCCAGAAGTATCCTACTTTCCTCAAAGTTCCAGTATTAAAAACATTACTGTGGTGACATTTCACCCCAGCATCTACCAATCTGATCATTCCTCATTTAAACAAAAACAAAGAAATGAACCTTCCATAAGGGAAAAAGGTCATTCTTGCTTCACTCTAACAGTAGTAACTTAGATATCTTATCATAAACCGAGGAAAATTAAACTTAATATCGCACATCAGAAGATACATTATGTACATGTCAGGGTATAGGATTTTCTCCATCTCAGCCATTCTTGGTGCTAAACCAGTCTGAACAAATTTTACCAAAATTTTCTGATCGGGCTCCAAATCCTTAATAAACATCTTCTTTATCACTCTGATTCCAAACAGAAAAGACATAATGTCTTCAGACTTATGTACAGAATCTCCAATATTCCGTAAATTGAAATGAAAAACTCCTTCATGAGGGAAGTTAAGAATTTGACTTATCTCTACAGATGATATTGAAAAGTCCTTATCCTCTATTTGAGCCAATAAACTATCTTCTGTATCTCCAAGGCTAAACTGAACAGTTCTAAAGAAATGTCTCTTTTCTGCCTCATATAGAAACTCAGAATTTTCACTATTAAAAGCTTGCTCAAGGCTTTGAAACGACAACGCTTGCTTCAACAGTAAATTAGTTTCAAACAGCCACTCTAAATCTATGACTTTACCTTGCAGTATTTTCCGACTAACTACCTTAGGTTTCTTTGCAGCACTGCTCTCGGCTTCATCTGGACGCTTAGTCTTTGCCATTCCAACAACGATTTCTGAAGGTTCGAAAGTTTAGGGTTTGAAGATTCAGAAAAGGGTTTTGGAGCAGATGTGCGGTTTTAGGTTTTCGAAAGGGTTTCCGAAAAAGGTGAAGCAGTTTAGAAGGTGAAACGGTTCTGATTGCCTTGATTCCCATGTAATCACTAATAATTACTTTTATTTAAAACAAAATAAAATTACTTATAGCGGAAAACAGAAATTAAGCAGAATTCGAAAACAGAATAAGATTTTAATAATAAAAAAAACTATTTAAATTTAAATAAACCTAACTCCCCCTTAATAAATTCAAACCTTGCCGTGGGAAGTGGTTTAGTAAAAATATCTGCTAATTTATTTTCTGTATTTACAAATTCTAAAAATATATCCTTTTTAAACACATGATCTCTTAAAAAGTGATGTCTTATATCAATGTGCTTAGTTCTAGAATGACTAATAGGATTTTTTGAAATATTAATTGCACTAGTATTATCACATAAAATAGGTGTATTATTGAAATTTAATCCAAAGTCCATAAGAGTGTTTTTCATCCACAACACCTGTGCACAGCAACTACCTGCAGACACATATTCTGCCCCGGCTGTTGACAGGGCAACTGAGTGTTTTTTATTACTAGACCATGATACTAAAGACTTCCCTAAAAAGTGACATGTTCCTGAAGTACTCTTCCTATCTAATCTACAGCTTCCAAAGTCAGCATCTGAATATGAAATTAAAATAAAATCAGAGGTTTTTGGATAAAGCAGAGATTGATAAATAGTACCTTTTAAATATCTAAAAATTCTTTTAACAGCAGTTAAATGGGATTCTTTGGGATTTGATTGAAATCGAGCACAAAGACATACTGAATACATTATATCTGGTCTACTAGCAGTAAGATATAACAAACTACCAATCATACCTCTATATAACTTGTTGTCCACTGATTTTCCAGTTTCATCCAAATCAAGTTTTATATTAGTACACATAGGAGTTGTAAATGACTTTCTTTTTTCAAGTCCAAATTTCTTAAGTAAATCAGTAATGTATTTGCATTGATTTAAAACATTTCCAAAATCTTTTTGAAATATTTGAAGACCTAAAAAGAAATTTAATTCTCCCATCATACTCATTTCAAATTCTTTTTGCATTAATTCTGCAAATTCATGACAAAGAATTTTATTGGTTGATCCAAAAATTACATCATCAACATAAATTTGAACCAAAAAAACATTATTTTTCACAGTTTTCTTAAAGAGTGTTGGATCTGCCAGTCCAACAGTAAAATCATTTTTCAAAAGAAAAGAACTTAGTCTTTCATACCAAGCTCTAGGTGCTTGTTTAAGGCCATAAAGAGCTTTAGTATGTTTGAAAACAGAATCTGGTTTTTGAGAATTTTCAAAACCAGGAGCTTGCTCAACATAAACTTCCTCCATTAAATAACCATTTAAAAAGGCAGATTTAACATCCATCTGAAATAATTTAAAATTCATATAAGATGCATAGGCTAAAAGGATTCTAATGGCTTCTAACCTGGCTACAGGTGCAAAGGTCTCATCATAATCTATTCCTTCTTCTTGATTATATCCTTTAGCTACTAATCTTGCTTTATTTCTAGTTATTATCCCTTGATCATCCTGTTTATTCCTAAAGACCCATTTAGTTCCTATTACTGGATAATCATGAGGTCTTTCAACTAATTCCCAAACCTTATTTCTCTTGAACTGGTTCAATTCATCCTGCATTGCTATTACCCAGCTCTCATCATCTAAGGCTTCTTCTATGGTCTTAGGTTCTTGTTGGGATAGGAAAGCAGAGAATTCAACTATGTTTCCAAGGTTTCTTCTAGTTTGAATACCAGTCTCTAAGTCACCTATCACAGATTCTAAAGGGTGATTCTTTAAGGTTCTAGACTGTCTAGGAATTACATTCAAAGGTTCTTCAGTGTCATGTTCTTCTGAACTGGACTGAATTTCTTTTATATCATTTTCAAAATCATTCTTTAAATTCTCAAGTCTCATGTTTTCATTAGAATCAGGTTCATCTATTTGTTCTATCCTTTTCTCAAAAGGATCAGATTCATCAAATTTCGCATGAACTGATTCTTCAACAATCCTTGACTTTTTATTATAGACTCTATAAGCTTTGGAGGTTGCAGAATATCCTAAGAAAATACCTTTATCAGATTTTGGATCAAATTTACCAAGATTATCTTTGGTATTCAAGATGTAAACCTTGCATCCAAAAACTTTAAAGTAATTTACTTTAGGTTTTCTGTTATTCCATAGTTCATAGGGTGTCTTTTTCAAAATAGGTCTTATTAAAATTCTATTCATTATATAACAAGCTGTATTAACAGCTTCTGCCCAGAAATATATAGGTAGGCTATATTCATTTAACATAGTTCTAGCCGTTTCTTGAATAGTTCTATTTCTTCTTTCTACAATCCCATTCTGTTGAGGTGTTCTTGGAGCAGAGAAGGTGTGTTTAATACCCATGTTTGAGCAAAAGGAATTAAATTCCTGGTTCTCAAATTCTCCACCATGATCACTTCTCTATGAGATTATATTAAAACCTTTTTCATTTTGAATAGATTTACAAAAACCTTCAAATAAACTAAAACCTTCACTTTTAAATTTCAAAAAGAAAATCCAAGTAAATCTAGAATAATCATCAACTAATACATAAACATATAATTTACCAGCTAAACTTGCTACTCTTGAAGGTCCAAACAAATCCATATGGATAAGTTCTAGAGGTTTAGTTGTAGCAACTTTATTAACAGATTTGAATGATGATTTGTGTTGCTTGCCAAGCTGACATGCATCACAGAATCTGTCATTTTCAAATTTGAGACTAGGCAAATCAGAAACTAGATGTTTCTTAGATAATTTATGTAAGGCATATATATTGCAATGACCAAGTCTTCTATGCCAGATCCAGGATTCACTTATATTAGCAGTTAAGCAGTTTACTTGTTGTTTACACAAGGAATACAAATCCAAAGTATAAACATTATCAGTTCTGGGTGCTCTAAACTTAAACAGTTTATCTTTAGAAACAGTACAACTATTGTTAGTAAAATCAACAGTGTATCCATCATCACAGAGTTGAGAGATACTTATCAGATTGTGTTTTAACCCTTGTACATAAAGTACTTTGTTGATTGAGACTGTCTCTAGATCTCCAACTGTTCCAATACCAATAATCTTTCCTTTGGCATTTTCACCAAAGGTGACAAGTCCTCCTTCCTTTCGAGTAAGAGAAGAGAAATTAGCTGAAGTTCCACTCATGTGTCCTGAGCAGCCACTGTCCATATACCATATTTCTTTCTTTCTTTGGTGACCTGCTACCTGCAAAGACATTCAAACAAATTGCTTTGGTACCCATATTTTGTTGGGTCCAGGAGTGTTAGCAAGCAGTGATCTGGGTATCCAGATTTGCTTTGTTTTCTTAAAATTGATTGAATCATATAGATCATTGGAAATATAAGCTTTCTTAATTCCACATATTTGAGGTTGATTTAGAAAACAGTTTTTAGCTATATGACCTTTTGTTCCACAGAAGTTACAAATAACCTGTTTAGTGCTAGGAACAAAATAATTTTTGTATAACTTAGGTTTTTCTCCTTTACTTCCAATTCCAAACCTTTCCTTTTTAATTACAGTTTTTTCAAGTATCTCATTTAAGGTGTTTTCTCCTTTTGTAAAAACTAATGCAGCCTTTTTATAAGATTCTACTTCATCCTGTAGAGTTTTTATTTTTGATTCAAAATTAATTTTATTTGAGTCAGTAGAGTTGTATTTGTCAATTAATTCCTTATGTTGTTTTAGCAAAGTATTTCTCTTATCTGAAATAGCTTTATGCATGTTCTTTATAGATTTATATTTTTTAAATAATGAGTCATACCTTTCTTTAAGCATATTGCAGTAAGCTGCAAGTTTTTTATTTGAGAAGCTTGTTTCAGAGTTTGATTCATTATTTGAGTCAGAGGAGTAGTATGAGTGTACTCATCAGTTTCAGCCATGAAACACATATTTTCTTTTAAATTGGCTTCCTCCTTCTCTGAGCTTGATTCAGAAGAATTACTTTAGTCTTCAGAAACACTCCAAGTAGCTTTCATAGCTTTCTTGTCTTTCTGCTCATAATCATTTGTTTTGAAGAATTTCTTCTTCTTTGCATCTTTCAATTTTGGGCAATCCGGTCTGATATGTCCCATCTTTTTGCATTCATAACATCTCACTTCCTTGCTATCCTTCTTGAAGGATTTCTTGAAGTTTTTCTTCTTACTGTAGAACTTTCTGAATTTTCTGGCTAGCTGAGCCAGTTCTTCATCCGAATTTGAAGAATCAGAGCTTTCTGATTTAGCACTTACTTCTCTGTTCTTCATCTTTCTATCCTTTTGTTGAGAAGTCAATTTCAAAGCAGTATTTTCCCTTTTTATGTAGACTTTATGCTCATTTACCTCATCTTGCATTTCAGCCTCGTACATCATCAATGTACCAATCAACTCTCTCATAGTTAGATCTTTAACAGAAGTTGATTGTCTGATTGCTGCAGAGATTCCATTCCATCGAGTAGGAAGTACTCTTAGTACCTTTAACGCTTGATCAGCCTGCTTGATTGGTTCTCCTAGAGCTGTTATATTATTGACAATTTCTGTCAATCTTCCATTCATCTGAGTGATGCTCTCTCCTTCAATCATTCTGAAAGTATCGAATTTTAATTTAGCAGTTGCATGTCTAATCTGTCTTACATTATCTGTTCCTTCATAAGCAACAGCTATTGTTTGCCACATTTCATATGCAGTCGGGCATTGAGATACTCTGTTAAATTCATCCGGTCCTAGACCACAGATGATTGCATTCATAGCTTTTGAATTCATGTCATACTCAGCCTCTGTAGCAGCACTCCATGTATCGGGATTTTCAGGAATTTCATAGGGAGTCAGAATCTTTGAATAGACTCTGTAACCAAGATTTTTCAGATAAATAATCATACGTGATTTCCAGCAGCCATAATTATCTCCATTAAAGTAAGGTGCTCTGACCATTGACATTCCCTCTCTCGTATCAGCCATGATACACTATTTATAATCTTTAAATACTTCTAGCTTGATAAGACTTTAAAAATAAGAAGCTCCTCCTCTGATACCAATTGTTGGATCTGAATCTACGGTTTACACACAAGAGGGGGGGTGAATTGTGTCTTTTCAAAATTATTACAATCTCTTCAATTTAGACAAATTCTGTCCACTATGCTTTAGCACGATTAAATATGCAGCGGGAAAAGTAAAAGCATGAACACACGGATGTATAGTGGTTCGGGGAACAGAAGGCCCCTAGTCCACTCCACCAATGCTCAAATCCACGAGCTTGGCGATTTTCACTATCTGGTCCTCGTTTCCACAGACCTGTTCACAACTGAGTACAGGCAGTTGACACCTTTACAAGTTTCAGGCAAACACAGCCTTCCTGGTTCAAACACGAACCCACACAGCTTAGAACGAGAAGCTGATCACTCAAAAATAAAAAGAGTTTCGATAAAGAAAACACTTCTCCAGTTGTTCTTCACAATTGCAACAGAATGCAAGTGACAGTAGATAGATCGTCGTCTTCAGAAAATAAAGATCTGTAATCAAAAACAGTTCTGAGTCGATCCAGTTGCAATAGATATTACAAGAAACTTCACAACTTCAGCAGCAGTAGATTCACATCAGATAGTCGATGTAGAATACGTGAATCTGCTATCAAGATCTTCCTTTGGTAATAAAGGTTTTACACTTCTTCTCGAACACCAGAAAAGAACGCCTTCACACAGTCTCTGTTTCTTGCTCATTAAAAGATCAATCTATATATTTCATACACTTTCCTGTGTATATATATATATCCGAAGTTTCCAAGATAGAACACATATATTCAAATCTGAGAAAATCTTCCGCATAAATAGATCCATGAAAATCTCCTTTAGATTCGCGATATTAAATGAAATAACAGAGCCGTTGTAACTCCCCTGAAGAATCGGCATAAAAAGCTCCGTTTAAATCAATTATTAATCCGTTGAAAATCGTCTTTGATTCAGTCAAAGTCGTGTTTAAGAATCGGCTTGAAATCCGCTTAATAATCCGCCTGTTTGACCAATGCAAAAGGAAGTATCGCCTGTCAAAAATATCCCGACGCCAAACGTAGGGTTGATGACGTGGCTCCAAACGTAGGGTTCACAAACGTAAGGTTCACAAACGTAAGGTTCAGAACGTAAGGTTGAACATACATACATTCTCTTCAGCATTCAAACGTAGGGTTGATCATCCATACTTTGTCTTGCTTCAACTCTCCAAAGAACGTACGGTTGATTATAAAAGTAAGGTTGATGATCCATACTTTTGAGAAACCAACTCAACACTGAAAACTAACGTACGGTTTCTCTTCCATACTTGTCCAACAACAAAAACGTAAGGTTCCTTCCAAACGTAATGTTCTTCTTCCATACTTTTCAACAACGTAAGGTTCATTAACCATACGTTTCAAAATAACGTATGGTTCCTTAACCATACGTTTCAAAATAACGTAAGGTTCCTTAACCATACGTTTCTTTTAACATAAAAAGTAAACTTTTCATCCATACGTTACGTTCATCAACGTAGGGTATGAACAGTGATTCCAGTACGCTCTAAAACTGATCTCGCGCTACAGTGATTCCAGAACGCGCTAAAATTGATCTCGCGCTACAGTGATTCCAGAACGCGCTAAAATTGATCTCGGAATAAATGAAGTATGAAATCTCGTTATATGAAATAAATAAATAAAATAAATTCCTGCAAAATACTCAACGAAATAATTAGTAAATAATTAAGGGTATTTGTGAGCATCAAAATCATCATAAAGAGACAGAGTATTATTTAAAATAATCTCCCCCTTTAAAAAACATTATTTTGAATTGTTTGAAAACAATACATTGCTCAACATTAACTACCATTTAAAATAATATTATTTTATTATTATAGTGCAACGTAGGATTTTAAAGGAACTCATTGTTGTGTATTGGGTAAGCCATCAAGCATAGCGTTCCCTTTAAATTAATATTAACATTTTATTCACAAAAAGGGATAAATATAAAGATGTCATATTCTTTATTTACCTAGGGTGTTACACCCTCCCTCAAACTCCTCTCTTTTATTTTCCATTCTCCACTCCCTAAAATATTCTTATTCCATGATAATATGACAAAAATAGTATCCTAAAAATAAAATGATGTCTTTATGATAACATTTTGACCTGAACTTTCACACACATCCATCTAATAGGTAACAAACATAATTTTTACGTGTAGGCGAACTACCGCCTCGCTAAACGATGATTGTTAAATTTTACATTACCACCTCACATGGTGGCCATTATGATGGAAAATCTTATTATATATGATATATACGATATCTTTATAATTTATTCACTCCTTTATAATACATAGCTTAATACATTTCATTTTTTGTAGAAACGATAACATCATTTGTGGAAGTGCGGACTACCGCCCCCACAAAGTGGTGTGATTCCTTCACACTATACGTGGAATGTATAAAGAATGATTTTAATTAAAAATATGTAACATAAACAAAATATAAATTATATCCATTACATAATTATATTTATTTAATTATATTATATATATATATATATATATATCATTTTCGTTATAACAATTTCACACACTTACAAAGTGATAACGTCGTTAGTGGACGTGTGGACTACCGCCTCCTCAACACGATGTGTTTCCTTTTACATCACATAATTATATATATATATATATAAGTATATATTATTAAATAATATTTTATTTATAACAAAATTATCATTATTTAAGGATATAATTATACTCACCTTCTTTCCATATTTATCCTTGAAAATGAGACCATTACTCATGCATACGTACGGTTTACCATCTCCATGATTGTAACGTCGGTTTATTTTTCATAACCATATTCAGTGATTGATTTTAAAATTTTAATTGATGTATAAATATTATAATTATTTTATGGTTATTATTGTTTAGATGTTATATAATGACCCCTTTGACCACAGTTTACCAATAATAGTTTCTTTGATGCATAAACCAAATTTGGTCAAAACACCCGACATAAACTTAATTGTTTAAGTTGTTATACACAAACTGGTCATATATGAAATAAATGTAAAGATAAACATGAAAACGTTTCTCAATAAATTAGAAAATTTAAAATTGTCTATTATATAAGATGTTAAAGTACGTTCACCCGAAAGGAAAATCTAGGTAAGGGATTCTTGTCTCACTTTCTTTCTGTGAGACATACCTAATTGTTGTGCACCTAATTTATTATATATGGTGTAAATATTTCTACATTGACATATAATATCATGAATTATATTATATTCATGGTATTTAAATGTTTTATATAATAATTATCACCTATGGGTTTTCTAATTCATTTTTCACTACATTAGTAAGGGATTTTTGTCTCAATTTACATTCCATTGAGACTTAATTGTTGTTATGCACCTAGTTTCATTTATATGGTGTGCATACCTCCCTTTTACAGGTTATATCAAGAATATCCTTACATTAATGATATTATAACTTTCATTTAATTTTATTCTTTCATGAGGTTATGAATTAAAATGTTTCAAAGTTTTATGAGGTACCTTGGGATTTTTAAATATTATCTTCCTCAAAAATATTGCTAATATTATAAAATGGTATTTTCAATTGAGGAATTTAAATAAATATTTTTCAATAAATTATTTTATACTCATTTGTTTATTCATAACAATTTTAAAATATTTTTACCATTTTCCACTTTTTGGTACTCAAAAAAGTTAAAAAAATTATCTCTTTAGTTAGAGAATCTATTTTTTCTTCTAAAAACCATGTTTTATTAAAATATTTTAAAAAAGGTTTTAACCTTTATGAATTAATTTAGTAAATAAATATTTATCCTTTTTTATTTTTCACCCATGTTTTTAAAATAATCTTCTTGTCACTTTCCCATCAAGTCATTTCCAAACATTTTTACTATATAAAAAGAATATGCTTTTTTAGCTTATACGGCATATACAGATTTATTTTCCATTATTTATTTGAAGCATCCTTTTCAAGTTTAAAAGGTTTTTTTAAAGAATATGTTCTGAAAGGTGATTTTCAATGGAAAATATTTTCAATGAAAAATATTTTCAAATGGTTTTTCAAAATAAAATGACATTTCCTCAAGAGTAATTTTAAAAAGTTACTCTTTTATTTCATCAACAACAACAACACTTATTTTTATTTATCCTCCTTTGAGGAATTATTAATAAATATATATTCTTTATTCAATACATATATTCAATAAGGTATATTATTTATTTTTATTATTCAATATGTTTAATGATTTTGAAATGAAATAGATGGGTTGGGGACCATTTAAGGAATGCTATATCGGTAAGGGACCGATTAATGCAATCCCCTCAATGCATTGGTAGTCTCATGGGATGAATTAGTTGAGAAAATTGGAGAAGGTAAACTATCTCTTGAAAGTAAATGAATCATGTGCCTGGTAAACATGACATCTAATAATTAAGCATTTCCTTTATTTAAAATTCATTTATTATTTATCCATGAGATTTTTCATCGACATATCTATGGATGTACTTAATTTTAAGTTCATTGATTTAATGGAATGAGTTTCCAATTTCTTACCTTGCTATAATTATTTTTCCATATATAGTCAGTAGAATGGCAAGTTATATCAATTAATTTCCTTTCCATGTTAATTTATTCCTATTGATTAATTGTTTCATCTTCTATATTTTTACCTTAATATGGATTTGAGCTCACCCTTATTTTGTTTCTTTCTCTAGGAATCCAAGAAGCATACTATAAAAGATATGTAAGAATTTACATGATGGATTAGAGTTATCCTAAAAGATGTTTATTTAGAAATAAGAAAACAAATTATGTTATAATTAGTGTATTATTTTTAAATAAAGAAATAATTTATGTATCTATATTACCAACAATACTAAACTCTTAGTCCTTTAGGGATTGATTATTTGTAATCATGAAAATTTAATTGATAGCAGACACTGACTACGGGCTATCTAGGGTCGGTTCTCTAAATTTGGAATTGAAGGAAGTTTAGTATCATCCATGGGAACTAAATCTAGGAAAATATAGATTATATAACAAAACCCTAAAGTATAATTTATGATAAGTATAGATAAGGACCCTAGAAGTTTTTTAATGTTTAAATTATGTGAGTATTCCAAGAAATACATATATGTCTAGATACTACAGGTGGATGTGGTTTTGGAACATATGTACCTAGGAGTAACAAATCCAACAAGGTGTTCTGGTCCTAACTTGGGGAAATCAAGTACATGACAATGCGCCTTACTGCAAACCTGGTTTGACACTCTCAGGGGATATGATTAAGATAATCCACATTTTCTTTAAAAAACATTATGATGAATTTGAATGGATAATGAAAATGAATAATCAAGGTTAAAGCTAAGGTGTTTTAGATTGAAAATAAAGAGTCATGATTTAGAAATCCAAGAGATGATATTCTGGTTAATCCTTAGACTAAGGAAGGACTAATTTTGATGAATTATTTTTGGGATTGAATAATTAAATTGTAGAAGTATTTTATCAGTGGTATATTGGCTATAATAACCATGAAATGTTTAATGGATATGCATGATTTTAGAAGTATAGGTTTGGGTGAAAAATTTTTATTTCATGAATAATCCATTTAAATTTTATAGACATAAGTTTAAGGATGTTTATAACCATTCTAGTTCATATAATCAATAATGACATCGTACTAGTGTTCAAATAAGATTATGAGACTTTGTAAAAAAATGCTTGTATTGAAAACCTTAGTTAAGATTCCAATTAATGATTAAATTTCAAGGTTTTCCATTAGATTTTTTTAGAAATTATATTAATATGGATTTATAAAAGGACAACTTGTATACTGGGTTATAAAAAAATCAAGTTCAGCAAGGTCTTGGGCCTTAAACCCATAATCGAATGATGAAAAGGGTTTCATGCGAAGCAGTGACCTAAATGATATCCTGGTTTATGTGTAATTATTTAATCAATTTGACAAATAAATATTAATGATGAACCGATATTTTTTCTTTTTATGTTTAAAGATTAATGTACTAACTATATTAACATTTGAGAGTAGTTAGATACAAATTATTAGACTTGTTACTCTTTTATGGGCCTTATAATACGTTAAATGTTTTAGTTCTTCAATAAACAAAGTTAATTTTTAGATAACCATTTCATAAGGTAGTGTATGATTTTGAATTTGATCTAAGCACAACCAAAATATTAAATTGTGATTATCAAGAAATTATATTCTAATCCAGTAAAATAATTACTCAACATTAGGAAAATGATAAAAAAAATGTGTTGTCCTAATACCTTAATTTTTATTGAACTAGTGGTTAACTAAATCATCACATATTTCTTGATTTGTGACCCTAAAATTTCCATTTTTCAATCAGTTTTGTGTGATTAATAACCTCAATATCTCCCTATAAATATTTATTCTTTTCCTCCAAGTAGGTATCTATACTTTCCCTTAATGTTCTCATACATTGAGTTATATTTACATGGTAGTCCATGTGACCTTTATATTTTATGTTCTATATTGTATATAGTATATTTTATGAACTCTTATACCAATTTGGGATTTAAATATAGGAAATATCAAACAATTTATTTCTAATATTGAGTTTAAATTGTGATTACCCAATTTAATTAATGCGGGTAGAATGTAACAACCCAAAATTCTAAATTAAGAACATTGTATTCAATAGCATGTATAACACACAACACCAAACATGTAATGAAATATAATGTCCCAAAAATTTATAATATATTTAATATTTTAAATAAATTTAATGTATTTTATATCTTACAATTCATATGATACTGAGTTAGGGTATGACATATGAAACAATGAGTTTTTCAAAGGCTTGCGTTACACAGAAGACCAAGTTTAACCAAACCATAATATATTATTAAAATATTATAATTTAATATAATAATAATTAAACTAGTTGTTAGATTAGTGGTTATGAATTTTATTAACTAACATATGAAAATATATGGTTAAAAAAATATAAAACTAATTAATAGATTACCAATTAATTAGAAATGAAAATATATCCCAATTGAATATATATGAAATATTGTTATTTTTATACAAATAAAGGTGTTTTGTATTAATAAATTAAATTAATTAAAATTAGTGCATGATATTAATAAAATATATTTTTTATATATTCAATAATATATTTTTTATAATCATCTTATATATTTTATAGACATAAGATAAGAAGAAACCCTATTTTACACATAAAAAACCTATATTTCTATAAATGAAAATTTACTACCATTTAATGGATAACCCATTTTAAATCAAACTTTTTACCATTTTAAAAATTATATATGTAAAAATTAACTTAATCTTTGAAAATGGAATATAAAAATTATGTTTGGGTAAATTTTTGGT
This sequence comes from Viscum album, assembly GCA_963277665.1. NCBI lineage: Eukaryota > Viridiplantae > Streptophyta > Magnoliopsida > Santalales > Viscaceae > Viscum > Viscum album. The sequence continues at coordinate 1,095,376,384 of OY728145.1, read as the reverse complement.
ATTTTTCTGTGAAGTGTTATTTTTTTAATGAATAATGGAAATCATTGAAATTTAATCCAAACCCTCATTTTCATTTATGTTATTTTTAAGGTTAAATTATAATTTTAATTGGTTTTAAAGTTTAATTATATTATATTTTTATCAATTAATCTAGTTTAGGTCATTGTAATTAATTTCAATTCAAAATTGACTCTAAAAACACTGCAAAATTTAGGATGTTTTACTTCAAAAACCTGCATTGTCATCCCATCTTTGGGATTAATTTTAATTTAGTTTCAACCACTTCTATGATAGGAATTTGGAAAAATGTATTCCATATTTGGAATAATAATAATTTATAATATATAATAATTCCAACTTTGTTTTTGACAAAAAATATTAGTGAAAGTAATTAAAATTATTTACAACAATTAAGGTTAAATTAAGCTTAATAAGGGACTAAACCATAACCTTAAGGTCCAAATAGACCTATACACTTATCCAAAAGATATTTAATAGCCATATTTAGAACCTATACTCACTTTTATCTAATTTTTACCATTATTTAACAACATTAAATAAACAATACATGGGTGGGATTCCTTTTTAAAATATTACAATAGATTTCACTCATCCATCATAAAAGGCCTCCTTCACTTCCAATTACTCAAACATCTCAAGCCCCTAATGTTAAGAAAAAATATACCCAATTAACTCCATAAAATTCCACCATTTCTCATTGAATCCTCCCTTTGGTATAAATCCCTCCAAGGAAACTCTTCTGGTGCAAACCAAAAAGGGGTTACCCGATTAAGAGGTAACACCCTCCCTCAAACTCCTCTATTTTATTTTCCATTATCCAATCCATAAATATTATTATTCCATTATAATATAAAAAAATTATAATAAAACTAATAGTATTTTTTATGTTAATATTTTAACCTTCACATATACACACATCCTTCTAATGGGTGACGAACATAATGTTTACATGCAGGCGGACTACCAGGTCGCTAAATGATGAGCGTTCAATTTTCCATTACCACCTAACATGGTGGAAATTATGATGAAAACTATTCTTATATATTATTTATGTGATATTTATAATATATTTAATCTTCTTTAATTAGTTTATAATGCATAACTCTATACATTTCATTTTGTGTAAAAATGATAACATTGTTTGTGGAAGTGCAGATTGTCTCCCCCTCAAAGTGGTGTGATTCGTTCACACTATACATGGAATGTATAATGGATGATTTCAATTAAAAATATTTTACATAAATAAAATATATATTAAATTAATGAAATAATTATCTTTCTGGAATTATAATATATAAATCATTTTCATTATTACCATTTCACACACACTGAAAAAGTAATAACGTTGTTTGTGGATGTGGGGACTACCGCCTCAATGACACGACGTGATTCCTTATACATCAAATGATTATATATATAATTATATATGATTAAATAATTTTATATATATGAAATTATCATTATTTAATTATATAATGATACTCACCTTATTTCAATAATTATCATTGAAAAATTGGAACGTTACTCATGAATACGTACGGTCTACCGTCTCCATGATTGTAATGTTGGTTTGTTTTTCATAAACGTATTCAATAATTGATTTTAAAATTATAATTTATGTATAAATAAGATAATTATTTCATTTTTATTATTTTGGGTATGTTATATAATGACTCTCTTGACCATATTTGATTAACAATAGTTTCTTTGACGCATAAACCAAATTTGGTCAAAACACCCGACGTAACCTTAATTTTTTAAGTAGTTGTCAAAAACATGGTCATAAATAAAATAAAATTAATTATAAACATGAAAAAATTTCTGAATCAAGTATAAAATTAACATAAGTTTATTTTAAAGGATGTTAATGGATGTTCACCCAAAAGGAAACTCCAGGTAAGGGACTCTTGTGTCATTTTCTTTTTCTGAGGAATACTTAATTATTGTGCACTTAATTTCTAATATATGGTGTACATACAGAAACATTGATATATAATATCATGATTTATATTATATACATGGTATTTAAATGTTTTATTTAAGTATTACTACCTTTTAGTTTTCCAATTCATTTGTTACTACATTAGTAAGGGATTTTCATCTCAATTTATATTCCATTGAGAGTTAATTATTGTTATGTACCTAGTTTCATTTATATGGTGTAAATAATTCCCTTTAATCTGATATATGATGAATCTCCTTAATATCATGATTTTATAACTTTCATTTAATTTTATTCCTTTAGGGTTTTAAGACATAAAATGTTTCAAAGTGTTATGGGAAACTTCAAAATGTTTAAAGATTATCTTCCTAAAAAATAATGCTAATTATCTTACAATGGTATTTCCAATTGAGGATATTAGATAAATATTTTTCAATAAATCCTTTTATTCTCATCTAGTTATTCATGACCATTTCATATATTTGTACCATTTTTTCACTTTTTGGTACTCAAAATGTTTTAAAAATATTTTCTCTCTTTAGCCAGAGAACCTATTTCCTTCTAAAAACCAGGTTTTATTAAAATATTTTAAAAAATGTTTTAACCTTTAAAAAATGACTTTGTAAAGAAATTTTTACCTTTTTTGTATTTTAGTTATGTTTTCAAAGGAATATTCATGCCTCTTTCACAACACGGAATCTTTTAAAAACATTTTATCATACAAAAGGAATATTATTTTTACTTCGTACGACATGAATAGATTTATCTGTCATCATTTCTTTAAGCAGAATTTTCTAGTTTAAAAATATTATTTGTATAGAAAATGTTTTTAAAAGGGATTTTAAATGAAAAATATTTTCAAAATATTTTTCTAAAGAAAACGATATTTTCCTCAAGATTATTGTTTAAAAGTTACTCATTTATTTCATCAATGGAAACAAACCTTGTTGTTATTTATCCTTATATGAGAAATTATTGATAAATATATATTCTTTATTCAATAAATATATTTGATAAGTCATAATATTTATTTTTATTATTCAATAAATGGAATTATTTGGACATGAAATACACAGATTGGGGACTATTTATGATAATCCCTATAGGTTGGGGACCAGTTAATTAAGGCCCCTTGATGCATCGGTAGTCTCATGGGATGAATTAATTCTGAAAATTGTGGTATGTAAACTGTCTCTTGACATTAAAGGTATCATGTTACTCGGAAACATAACATCTGATAATTAATAATTTCAATTATTTAGAATTCAATTATTATTTATCCATGAGACTATTCATTGACATATCTATAGATGCATTTAATTTTATGTTCATTGATTTAATGGTGTGTGTTTCTAGAGTCTTACCAGAACACATTTATTTTTTTATATCTAGTCAGTTGAATGACATGTAATCAGTTATTTACCTTTCCATGTTAATTTATTCTTGTTGATTTATTATTTCTTCCACTATATTTTTCCATTACTAAGAATTTGAGCTCATCTGTTATAATGTTTATTTCCCCGGGAATTTATAAAGCGTACTATGAAAGATATGTAGAAATGTACTAGATGGATTAGAGTTTTCCTTGAACCTATTTTTTTAGAAAGAATTAAAATATATGGTTTTATTAGTGTACTATTTTATAAAAAAATACTCATTTATGTATCTGGTTTACCACGAATACTATACTCTCTGTCCTTCAGGGATTGATTCCTTGTAATAATGAGAATTTAATTGATAGTAGTCATTGGATCCAGGATATCTGGGGTCGGATCGCTACAATTTATATATTTAAAAATGTTATGGAAAATATATATAATAATATTTAAATAAATTATTTAATTATTTATAATTTTTGTTATGTATAATTCTAATATTATATATGTGAATTAATCTCCTAACCCGATACCACTAAATGGTTCTCAGACCGGAGGTGTCACAAATGAACATTAGGTATACCTCATGGTATGTCAAAATCCATCAATCAACAACAAGGTTATAGGGTAGTACCATATGTATATTATAACTGGATATCAAAGTGTGAAAAAATAGAACAAAATAACCACAATAATAAAGAAATAAGAGTATGATAAAGAAAATAAATAGAAAATGATCCTACATGAAATGAAATGTAGTAGACAGTCATACAAAATTATCTTTATACATCAAAAATTATTTCCCTCCAATTTTATCGAATATATAGAATAAAATAATAAAAATTCATTTAGACTTTACATACATCTCCTAGCTTCACTACATCCCATACTCCACTACCATCTAATCCATCTCACTCGATTATACAACTCTTGGCTTCTACCCAATCTAAAACTATGATCCGTGAAGATCTTGTTGGGTACCCAGTGTGATGGACTCTCAAGAAGGGTGTCAGTTTAACATAGTAGGGAACCTATAATGCAGTCACATGCATAAAAAATAATGCAATTTATATGCATGAGACGTAAAAATAAATAATACGTAGAAGCGTAAATAAAATAAACATCATTGTTCCTCAAGTCCAAACATGAAAACCGGGATCAACTATACCTATTTTGGAAAGTACCAGAGCTAATCTAAGAACATCATGAAACCATGCCATCCTGAATCCATAAATTTAATCTTCGGTGTTCCCTTTTAAGAAAACAAAACATTCAAGTGTAGGGGTGTGGCTCTCCCTAGCTGGACATCACGTCATCTGAGTCCAGGGGTGTGGTTCCCCTTGGGAGATATCACCTTCTCCATGTTTAGGGATGTGTATCTTCCCTGTTATACATTAAATCATCCAATTATATAGGTGTGGCTCCTCCTTCTATATATCACATCATCTAAGTATAGCAGTGTGGATCTCTTCTACCAGATATTACATCATATATAACAAAGGATCATATGAAAGGAATCCTAAATCATGGTTTCTTCATCTCAATGGACTACGAATCCAACCATAATAATCCACAGAGAATGTACAAGGAATCCTTAATCTTGTGTCAGTATCTTGGAGGATTGTTCATCCCATCATACAGATCTATGGAGTGTGTCCAAGGAATCTGAAACCATGTGTCAGTATCAGGATCAATAGTTGGATCCTAGGAGCACACCCTAGGAATCACATATATCTCAATACATCTTGGTGGGAAGTCCATCCCACCCCAATATCTCATGCCATAGTCACTACAACCTCCTAAATCTAGCCACATCGATCTATGTACTATGTTTACACTTGAGACCATCAGTACCCATAACCCTCACACACCCTCTCAAGGGATAACATCTCATTGAGGCACCCACTAGGGTCCCCTTAGTCTCATAAATCATAGACACCCTTCATGGGTTCCCTTATCTCAAACACAAATCTTTGTTGTAAATTGATCACATATAGGTTATATCTTCCCTCAACATCATCAAAATCTCATCAAGGCATTTTTTACTCCTAAGAAAGGTCACACAAGTGAGATGGACTCAATCCCATTCCCTTATCATGCCACCCTAGGTCAGTCCACACACCTCACCCATCAATAAAACTCCAAAGGATCTAACACCCTGGTAATCACATATCATTGGAGTAGGAACTATCACCCCATAGTCATATCATGATCTAAATGACAATAAGGAATCTCAAGGTTCCAATATGGCCAACTAGGGACATTTATTACCCTCCAATCACATATACCTACTCAAGGGATTTAAGGGAACTAATAAAGGTACACCATGATAACTAAGTTTACTTATAACTAACACATTTTTATATGTCTGACACCCCATTATTTTTATGAAATATTTATCTTTAAATAATTTAATTTCTTCAGTAGCTTGTGTTGTACGCAACACCGACTACAAAAAAACCAAAATTAAAATATTATAATTTTAAAATGACCATTAAAAAATATCCATTTAATTGGATAGTTTTAATAGTAATAATAATATTATGAAATATATTAATTATTAGGAAATAAACACTTATTTTTTTAATAAATTCATTTTATTCTTGAAAGATACTTTTTCTTAAATTTATTTTATTGCAATCTATGGGAAAATAATTATATATAATTTTGAATTTTTTAGAGAATTTTTTTTAAAAAATAAAATTCATTTTTTAATTTATAATGTAAGAATTATCTTATAATGAATTTTTGATAATTTTCTAAAATGTTTGAAATTTTAATGAATAGTGAAAAATTTATTTACATTGAAAATGATATTTTATTTTAAAGCATTTAAAAAGTCAAATTATATTGGTTTAAAACTATAATTAGTTTATTTTTATTATAAATAATCTAATTTTGGTATTTTAAATGTTTTCTATACATAAATTTAGTATAAAAACAATTTATACTTTAAAAGGGAATTTTTCAGAAAAAATGATTTTTATTATGTCTTTAGAGTTTAATATTAAATTAAATTCTAACATTTATTAATTTTTTTTTTAAATATGGATTCTATATTTGTAACCATGAGTTCCATATTTATTAAATTGACCACTTTTATTTTTTGTCAACATGAAAAGTAATAGTGGTAAAATCTATCATCTCAATAAAGGGTAGATCAAGTTAAATATAGATTAAAAATAAATGATAAGCACAGAAGTTTTTATTAAAAATTCGTGTTGGATGAATAATCCTCATGTTAAAAAAAAAATTATATATGAGACCATTAAACATTATAAGTGTATGAATACCATTTCATTCTATTCTGGAATAGTATTCCCATTTGACAAGAGCTTCAATAATTACAAAAAAGTGAACTGAACATGAAACCATGAACCGAAGACTCACTACTGGAAATTTAGGCTATAGACATGGTTTAAAACTGTGTCTATAAGTCCAGAAACCGTGGATTTAGGTTATATCCATGGTTTTATGATTCGTGGCTGGTATTGGAGTGGCTATAGACGGTTTGAACTGTGGATAAATACATAAAGCCACGGTTTGAAACTGTGGTAGTATCTTAAGGCACACAGGGATATATCCAATGCTTGAAACCGTGTCTATAGGTATATAGACAAGGATTTAAAATGTGTCTATAGAGTTTCCCATTTCATAAAAAAACACCCACCCCCTGTAAATCCCCCCTGTAGAACCCCTTATTCCAAGAAAATCCCCCCCACTCCACTGGACACACCCCCTCCTAGACAGACAGTGGGCACCCCCTTGGACAGACCCTACACACCCCATAAACCATACACACCCCCATATAGAACCTCGAAACCCCTCAGACCCTTGACAGACCCCCCATGACTCCCCTTGATAGACCCCCTAGGACACCCTCCAAGATTGACCCTCTGGGACAGACCCTGGACACCCCCTCAGAACCTAGACACCCCCCCAAACAGACCCTGGAAAAAAAACCCCAGACCCTACAGACCCCCCAGACCCAGGATAGACCCCCCCCCAGGACAGACCCTGGACACCCCTAGATAGACCCCGGAAGACACTGGACAGACCCCCCCCCCCCAAGACAACCCCCAAGGATAAAGTCTGGACACCCCCGTATCGACCCCCCAGGCCCTGGACACCCCCTATCCCTGGAAACCCCCTGGACAGATTCTGGATACCCCCTTGGACAACGCCCCTCCGAGACACCCCTATCACTCCTGGAAACCCATCCTTACTAGACCCCTCAAATAGCCCACCGGAAAGTCCCCACGGACAGACCCCCACCCCCACCCCCTACCTCACCCCTTCCCCCATGCAAAGCCCCCCTCCACTCCCCCCTAGACAACCCTCCTATGGACAGACCCCCCTGGAAAGACTCGGGACAGACCTACCCCCCCCCCCCCCAAGATAGACCTGCCTTACACAGCTCCCCCACCCCCGGATAGCCCCCTGGACAGAGCCCCCCCAGATAGCCCCCCTTAGACAGACCCCCCAGGAACATCCCACCGGATAGACCCCACCTCCCCCTACATACCCCTTGCACCCCTGCCTCACCCCTAGCACACCCTCCCCCACCCCCACCCCCTCCCCCACCCCTACACCCCATGCCCTACATACCCCCCCTACAGACCCCCACTGCCCCCTCCGCCTCCCCCACACCCTAAACCCTCCCCCTACCAGTTTTCCATCCCCTTAATGCCCCTTTCACCCTCTGCCCCACCCCCTTTCACCCCATCCCCCTTGCACCAAATATTAAAAAAATTAAAATATTTTTTGAACTATTATTCTCTACTGTTGGATTTCTGTAACCAAACCCAACCCAAGGGATGTCTAAGATTTTTCACATAAACAAATTGTAAATAAACTAAATGCCCATAAGTTTTGGGAAGAGTTCATGGCACAAGAACTGGGTTGTCTCAAAGTACATGAAATATAAAATCCCTCCTTGACCACCCCCCCCCCCACCCTCATGGACCCCCCAGGACAGCCCCCTCATGGACAACCCCTCCCTCCTGGACACCCCCATCCCTCATGGACACCCCTCCCTCCAAGACCCCCTTCTGGACACCCCATGGACCCCCCCTCCTAGACACCACCTCCCTCTTAGACAGACCCCCTCCTAGACACCTCTATCCCTCCTAGACCCCTCCCTCCACAACACCCCCCTCCTGGACACCCCCTTTCCACCACCTCCTCATTGCACACCCCCTTTCACACTCCGCCACCCAGCCCCCTCACCCATCACCCTACCCCCACCCCTTCCCCTCTCTTCCTCATGAACCCCATGCCTCGCTCCCACTCATGCCAGTCTCCCCCTTTCCTGTCCACCCTTTCGTCCCCCACCCCTGCCAGTCCCCCCTCCACCCACCCCCTACCAGCCCCCATGTCTAGATCTGCACCAAATTGGTTATAGTTGGGGTTTTCAACTTCCAAGTTTTAATCCATGGAATTATTCCATGTATATAAATGGTTTAAAATATGGAATTAGTACATGTATATCCATGGTTTAACCTTCAAAATTATAGTATAATACCATGGTTAATACCATGAAAAATATATAATAAATCCATGATCTTAACAATGGTAATATTTAACTACACCCATGGTTAAAACTTGGATCCTGGTCCCTAATAACACATTCAAAACCATGGAAAATAGACCCTATATCCACAGTTAATAACCATGAAAATTGATTCCTACCAAGCTATACTTAATCACCTTCCATAATAGTTGGACATATTGTAGTACTCACGTCCTCTAGCTATGAGGAAAAAAACACCACCTTCCAAATAAAATTGAACTCAAACATAATACAATATATATCATAATAATTAAAACTCTCTCAAATATAAAAAATATAAAATTTAAATATCAGTATCATCCTAATAAAAAGAACTATATGATAAAATTAAATGTATAAACCAAGAATAAAATTTACATCTGAAATTTACCTAAATATCAGCATCACCAGAACCATCATGACCCTCATCGTCTCCTATTGAAACACCAACATCATTATCACCTCCTGTCAATCCACCTCCACCAGCACCATCATCATGATCAATGAAATATTCATTTCTTTATGAACCTAAATCAGTGGAAGGAGTGAATAATCCTAATAAACATTATGCATAAAAATGATAACACATTTTATAAATGAAAACATTCAATGTTATTATGGTGATTCATATAATATCATTATGTTACCAATAAAATAATCTGATAAACCTAATGTATACAAATGAGAAAACATATAATTAACAAAAACATTGAAATATTCTTGTGTATGATGATTTGTGAACATAAAATTGAAGATAAATAAGCAGGATGTTTAGAATATAGAGAAATAGTAAGAGTATTATAGTCTAAATATAACAAAATATGATTGAAATAGTAATCATGTTTGGATATAGTTAAAATATTAAATCATATTTATTTAATGATTCTATTATTCTATATGTTCATTAATGTATGGATTTAATGAAAGGGGGAAATCATTATAATTAATAAAAATAAATGAAAAATTAGTCCATATAGGGGGAATAATATATGTTATCGGGTGAATATATACTGGTTATTCATGAATTGATTCATCATTAACCTATGCCCCACCCCTTGCACCTCCAGCCCCACCCCCTCCTCCCTTGCACCCCACCTGCACCCTCCCCACTTCCCTACAGACCCCCATGTAGACCCCCCTACCCCTCCCCCATGAACCCCCCCTACTGGCTTTCCCTACCCACACTACCCCCTTGAACCCCCTACCCCCCCCCCCCTGACCAACCCCCTTGCACCCCTACCTTGTAGACCCCCCCCCCCCCCTGAAGACCACCACCCTCTCCCCCCTTTCATCCCACTTTCACCCTCCCCCCCTCCCCTACCCTGCAGACCACCCCTTCCCTGCAGACCTCCCCCATTCCCTACCCTACAGACCCCCTATATATTACCCCCTACAGAACGCCCTAAAGACCACCCCTTTCCATTTTACATCCCCCCTACCCGCCCCTGCCAATTTTCCCTCCCCCTGTACCCCTCCCCCTCCCCCTGCCCCTGCAAAGCCCCCTAAACCCTCCCTATAGCGCCCAACCAACATTGGTTTGATAAATGAAATAATTATAGCTTGAAGTTAAACATAAAAATATATAAGTAAGTCAACCGAAGACTTTATTGGAAATTGGAAGAATTTTTGTTCCGCACATTGTTCACCAAGAGACTCTTAGGAAAAAATATCTACAACTATTTCAAAAACTAGACCCTAACATGAAGGACCCCCACTTTGAGTATGTGGGGTAGTGTTAAATTCCTAGAAAGAACATAGAGGAATTAAATATTGTAATAAATATGTTTCTAAGTTAATATATAACACTGTATATAATTATGAGAAACTATTCCATGTCACTAGAAAATCTCTTATGGAGTACTTAACCATGTGCCAAATCTAATTAAGTTGTCCAAACCTAGTAGTATCCTTTATAGGGAAAAAAATATCAAACTATTTAAGATTCATCATACAATTTTTCTTATGTATAAGATGATCATACCATCATTATCTACATATAAAATTACTCTTAATATAATATTTAATTTTTGGATGATGACACATAGGTGAGAAGAAATACGAAACATAAGAAGTCACAAAGTATACTAAATTTACTTTTAATAAAATGGTTTGTGAGTCCTAGTAAAAGTCAAGGCATGTAATTTTTTTATATATCCATGTTGAGTTAACTATATAGTCTATCCCAATGGAGTACACGACATATAGGAGTGATGAGTTACTTAGGCGTCTACCACCATTATACATCGAACCAACCTAACCTAACATAAATGTCATGTTTATCCTTTACACACGGTGTGTGAATCATTATGGTTAATAGTTGTTTCCTCTTCTAATACCTATGTCATTTTATCGATATCATACATGTAATATACCCTAGAACACACAAAATGTGCGTTTTGGTGTGAAATTAGGGTTTGCAGACCTATACATACTGAATTATGTGGTTTTAAAAACATAGTATGTGTCCTCTAAGTACACACCATTTAATATAACAAAGAAATTCCTTTAAGAATTGTTTGTATAAATTGAATAAAAATAAATAAACAATACAATAAATAAGAACAAAATATTTAGTTTTATTTGGTCCCTTAAGGGCCTATGTGCATGAAAAGAACACCTCCCAAAAAGAACACATTTTATTATTCTCAAAAAATGTTACAAGAAACAAACCAGTAGTATGAACAATAATAAAATAGAAATGATAAAAATATTTTATTTTCAATAACTAAAAAGGATGAAATAGAGTGCTTATAATCCAAAGAGGGTGCCTCTAAAATAGTTCTGATCCAATCATAATGTAGAAAAACCTCTGGATATGATGGTTCATTGTTCTTTGGGATCTTCTGGATCAAATAGACAACCAAACTTATTCTTTATGAAGGTATATCATCAACACTGCATAATTAATAGTGTAATAGAAGTATAAAAGGTGGATGAAAAGTTGGTAATGATCCCACAAAGAGTAGATATCGATATGGTAAGCTATGGTTTCACCAAAAAAAGAATTAAATCCCATCAACGAGAATTGATCCATATAAAATGATTCTCTTGGGGAGGGAATAGCCGTAGGGTGTCACTAATTACTTTAACAACACATTCCATACCAACATCCCAACCCTCCTGATCATTCTATGAATCCCTAAAAAAAATGAACCATCACAATAATAATCAAAGATATCATCTAGGTAAATTTAATTGAAATAGATATTTAATGGTATAGATTTGAAACCCTAATTTATAAGGGTAAATGTGTTAGGGTAAACATGTAAGGGTAAAACCAGAACAAGGGTAAAAAACCCACTGTGTAAGGGTTAAATGTTCTTTTTGTAAAGGTAACACTACCAATACACTTTCCATAAAAGGTAACACTATGACTCGTGTAAGGGTAACCCACCAAATACAAGGGATATATACGTGTATATTAAAAACCATGTAAGGGTAATGTGGGACTCATATAACGGTAACAAGTTAAGATCCAAAATCAAAAAAAATGATCAAAATAATAATAGGATGATTAAATTCATTTTTTTATGAATTCATAATAGTGTATAAATGGAAGAAATATTAATCAAGGAAAATTTAACATGAAGACTCATTAAATTCTCAAATATGAACAATATTCATTTGAAATTAGAAATGTTATTACACATATTTTCATTGAATGGGAACCAAACTCATTCAATCTAAATAAAACATAAATTTTGATAGAACCATAGCTTTAGTCAAACTATCATTAGGGTTATTAGTAGTTTATATCGTTGTGAAAAATATGGTTCTATATATAATGGTTTATCTAATATAATGTATCCTAATATCAATATGTTTAAATTTACCATGAAAAACTAATTTTTTGTACAAATTGAAATCTTATAGACTATAAAAATAAACTGATATTACAAAATTGAATAAATCCAGTTTAGAAACCATACCCTTTATCCATAAATCCTCCCTGATATCCCCAGTAAAGGGAATATATTCATCTTCTATGGTTAATAGAGAAAACACTAATTACATGTTCCATTCATCTGATATGGTTCCTCTATAAGTAGTGAAGACATATCTATTAAGTGACTTCTTAGTGTTCATATTAACTATGTAATCTGCATCAACATATCCAGAAATTAGTTCATATATATTTTCAATTATAGAAAAACAAAAATATAGGATATAAGTGTGTGAAGAAAATATAAGTAACCATTTTAACACCTACCAATGAAGTTTACCTAGATTTTTTGTGAATCAACTGAGAATTAAAATTGAAAACAATGTGTTCATCTTGGTGAAAATAATATAAAACATTAGGCTACCAAAAAATGTTGGTATAAAGATTCTATGATAAATAATAAGTTTCTAAAGTAGAAGTATGAACTTGATTCAATGATACCTTGAAGTATTGGGAAAAGGGGTCATTAATTGGCCTTAAGTTATCAAGAAATTACCTCTTCAATAAGTTAATGATATAGAATTTTGGGACAAATATAACATTTTATTATGTCTCTCCCTTTGATTTTATTAATTAATATCTATTTTTTTACTCCCAAATCTTTCATCTGATTTTTTTTCAATTGACACATTATAGTATTAATGAGTTTCATATTATTTCATATAACAAATATATAATTACAATAAAGTAGTATGTAAAAAATGAATGTTTTAACCCATTTAAAGTAAACACATTCATCATACTAGATCTTGTTAAATTGGATATCTAATATAAAAGAGTCAAATTTACTATAACACTAACAAAAATATAGTATTAAACCATATTGTGATTTATTTAAAAGACAAACTTGGTTTGTTTTAAACACATTTTTGTAACCATAATGTGGTTTCATGTACAATTTCTCATTAACTTCACCATTTAATAAGGAAGTTTTTTCATATAATTATTCTTTGTGAAATTCATTAAAATATAAAAAACAAGAAGTAACCAAAGAAAATAATTCTAAGAAAAATGTGAAAAAATATTAACATAATCAATAACCTCTATTTAAAGGAATCACTTTTCCACTAATATAGCCATGAATTCTATTTTCCTTTCATTAGTGTTATATTTATTCCTCCTATAAATCCATTTATTCCCAATGTACATGGAATTGGGAGGTCTATAAAAAATAGAACACATATGGTTTTTATTCAAGGTTTTCATTTCATTATGTAAGATAGAGATACAACCTTTTGAATCTCTATCATTAAATAATTTATTATAGATTTTAGGATCATCATAAATGGAATTATTTTGGAATTAACCTTTAGGATTAAAGGGATGGGGATCATGAACATCCTCTAACTCAGTTGAGGAATAAGGATCAATAGTCTCACTAAGGGTTGTATCATAACTATCTTGTGTGATAGATTAGGAATTAGGAGAACTAAATTCATGAAATACAACATCTATAATGATCATACACCTTTTTATCTATGTTTTTTAACCCGTAACATAGATCCCTTGACACCATTGAGGTATCCCATGAAATCATAGTTAAGAGATCTTGGTTACAACTTATCGGTTTTAATGTGGGTGTAGGTTTCACATACAAAGACTATTTAGTGGTTATCGAAAGGTGGTTTACCATTGAAAAGTTAATATGTGGGGTTGAACTCGTTAGTAGAATATGGGAACCTATTAAACAAGTAAAATATTATATTCAGAGCTTCTACCCAAAAGAATTTTGGTAGGCCTGAGCATGAAATAATTCCTTAAACACACTCAAGTATTGTTTTACTCATGTTATCAACAAGTTCAATATGTTGGGGGTATCCCTAATAATATACTATCATTTTATGCCATCAAATTTATAGAACTAGACAAGATTGTTAGATAATTACTCCAAATAATTATCAATTCTCGTTAATTTTATTATATTTACAATCTAGATTTCAATAAAGTTTATTTAATGTTTTAAATGTTTCCAAAGAATTATATATTTTTTAGTATATAAACCCTTGAGTTTATATAATAGTCATGACTTAAGGTAAAAAAATTGGAACCTCCATCATGGGATGTGGTTCTAGAAGTCCTTAATGAATAAAAATTGATATAAACAAGACTTATAATAAAACTTCATATAATGAGGAAAAAGATTCCCCATATGAGCCAGAAAGCACAACAAAACTCCACACAGAAAATCATGATGCAACATCCACATTTCCTGCTCATCCATAATTAGAAGTGTTTTACTTCATCAACAAAGAATCTTCATATTCCTCTTGGACCAACCTAACAATCAAGTAAATAAGCACCGTATGTCCCTATTTCTAAGTTAATCTAATGCATATTCAACTGAGCATGATTATATGAAACAGAAATTTAAATCATTCTATCAAACATGAATTAACAGATAGTCTTCAATAATAATGTCCTTAAAAAAATAATTCCTAAAGGATGATCAAAGTGCATCATGAAAAACACCTGTGATTTCTAATTCAATAGTTTGATCTGATTAAGACCTCAAAACATTATTTCCACTAATTTTCAACTCCAATATAGAAATGTAATACAATATAAAATTAAAAATACTAAATTTTATGGTGAAAAGAGATAGGGAACCACAAGTGCATGGAGGAATATAATCATTAATTCCCCTAAAACCTTCACTAATATAACACTATTAATTTTAAAATAATTGAATAATGAAGGATTGGAACCACAAGTGCATGGAAGAAATAAAATAAAAGTGAAAAATGATGAATATAATGAAGGGTGGCCTCATATAATTCTTTGATTAATTATATAATAACCACTTATAAAATAAATTCACCACTAAATAATACCCTTGAATGACCCAAGATCTCAATCCATTTACTCCCTATTTAGTGTGTTAGGTTATGTAGTAAACAAATTATTTTCAACACACTACTTTGTTCATGTTTCTCAGGTTGAATTTCAATATTCTCTAACCAATTCACTCATTATCCAGCTCTGATTTTTCAGTTTCTAATATTGGTTATTCAGTTTTTACTATGATTTTGAAGACTCTAATGGTTTAGGAATCAATGGTTTAGTTTTTAAAGTAGTTTTCCAACTCTTGGGAATAGTCAAAACTTTGAGTTATTCATGACAAGTTTGTGTGTAAGAATATTCTTCTAAGATATTTTGGAAGGGTAAACCAGACTGGGAATAGGTTCCATAACCATTTCAATGTTTTATATATCTAATCTCAATGATGAAATTTTATAATTCATTTTCAATATTTTTTAAAAAAAATTATTCTAATAATTTATATAGAAAATATTGGATTGGATGTTGAGATGGTTGGGATTGAAATTGGTCATGGGATGGAAAATTTTCCAGATGGTTAGGACGTAGAACATGTAGTTTATTGAGTAATTTATTATCCAAACAATTTAATTTAGTATTTTCATTGTACATGGGATGAAATTTTTTTTATTAATAAATCTCTTGAGTATTCAGATCATTTTAATCCATTAATGGCATCCTTATAAGAACTTCCGTGATTGATGAAATAGTTGGGATATTATTGGTTACTCAAGAAGAAACTTTTAATGGAAAATCTTGAACTTTGGGAGTCTAAAGTGGTGAATTCTGAGGTTTCCCCACAAAAAATAATTTCATAGTAATGTGGAGGATCCCCTATAATATGATAGATAATAATAATCTCATTAGGTATCTCTTTAGAAGATAGATTTTATGCAGAAAAGTTCTCCTCCCTCCAAGTATGAATGATATTGGTGACTTGATCGATGGGGGACCTACACTTCCTAATTTTATAAACTAAATACCAAGGATCACTTGCATCGTTATGTAGGAATATTAAAAGAATCATAGAGTTCTAATTAACCATAAAAATGTTGAGGTTATCTATCCTCAAAATTTAAAGGCCACTGAGTAAAAATATTTTCTCCACTCAAATAGAATTACCTAAACCATAAATGGAACTATATTTGATAACCATAGATCCCCTAGAATCATTCACAATTAGTCCTCGTAACTCCCTATTTATAGAACCCATTCACATTATGTTTTAGTCAAACATTGGAGGGTATCCACTTGATCCACCACCCTAGAGGAGCTCTATAATTTATAATCACATCCCTAGGGAGGATCCCCTTACTAGCAGTCATTCTATTTTAAATAGAAAGAAGAGAACCTAGTTTTTTCCCGAGAGAGATCACATTCACTTGAATGAATATAGGGATCTATTCTTGCCTTCATGACCCTTTCTTCTTGTCTCCTAAATCACCCAACACACCACTGAAAACACTATTACATAAAGATTAACCATATATGAATGTTTCTAAACAATTTTAAATAATGTAGAAAAAATGTCAAATATGTATCCCCCCTAAAATTGAAATCCAATAAGTTTCCCAATAGGGGACCAAGAAAAGTGGGCCCATTATACATAAAAAATAATTTATAGGCTAACTCAGATTTTAGCCTCTCAAAACTCATAAGTGGTGAGGGTATCTAAATTACTTTTATATGGATATTAATTTCAGTTGGTATGCCCTTGTTACAGAACCTCTAGAAATGTATTTTCAACTTAACTGGGATTTATTTAGATATGAATTTTCTCACTGACTCATCATAGTACTGGTAGGATCTTAATAACTATTGAAACTCCAAAGCATTAAATTATCCTAAGGTAAACTTTGAGAGTGTGAACATATCCAATTCATCCCGCATATAAATCCTATCATAAAAAATCTTATTATCCTCATCGAGGGATACTGATATAAATCCATTGCTTATTCTCACATTCCTGAAGTAAATGTGAGGGATTGGGAATCTAGGGATAAAGTGAAAATAAACTAACAAGTTTTATTTCTAGTAATTGATTTCACCCCACCCGCAAACCAACATACCAAGTGTGGGATCATCTCTACAATTTTTTTGAATATCAGGAATGTGAATTGATTTTAGAATGTATATTTAATTTTTTGGGTATTCTAGATTTTAATGCCCATGGTAAATCATACCTAGAAACTTTTCTAAATGTGGTCTCAAACCTATATATGTTACCAATGAAGTAAACACAAGATAAAGGAAAGTTATTCATGGATCCATCACATGTATGATTAGGATCCTAGGAGGTGGGGTGGACTCGTCGAATGAGGAGGATCCCGAGAGGTGGGGTGGCTGCGTAAGAACCATAATGGAGCTGGGTTGGAACTATGCCAGATATTTGCTAGAAAAGGATGGTTTTGGGGAGGTGGGGTGGACGCGTTAGAGGCATAGAGAGAGGAGGAGGATCACAGGGGGGTTTTGAATCAATAAGGTTTTCCTTTTGACTTTTCCATTCCTTTATACTTGGGGGAGATTGTTAAGTCATTAATGTTTCCTTATGACTTTACAATTCCTTCTTCTTTTGAAAATCAGAAACACCTTATCTCAACGCAAATGTTGTTTTACCCTATGTTTTACTTCTATAAGGAAAAATTTCCTTCCCCAAGGAAATTTATCCTTACCATGTTTTTATTGTTCATATCAAAAAATTTCCAAGTGTAAAATTAAGTTTGTAACCAAAACCACGGAATCCTATAAATACAGAGATATGATGCATGCTATTTTAGGATACAAATTCTCAGAATTCTGGTTACGAATTCTTCTGAGTTCTGACTCCAATTTTTGTGTACGAATTCTAGTTACGAACTCTTCTGAGTTCTAACTCTGAATTCAGAATATGAATTCTGGTTACGAACTCTTCTGAGTTCTAACTCTGAGTTCTGAATACGAATTCTGGTTACGAAATCTTCCGAGTTCTGACTCCGAGTTCTCTGAATACAGACTCTGAACTCTTATGAGTTCTAAATCCAAATTCTCATGAACTCTGAATCCAAACTTTGTATGTTTTGGTTCATAATTCTTGTGAATCCAGATTCTGAATTTCCTTGAAATTCAAACTCTGGGATTCTATAGAGTTTAGGTTCTCAATTCCTAGAAAATAGAATCCAAATATCCATGTATTATAGAATCCGAATTCATTTTTGGTTAGACTTCTAACTTTCATTTTCTTACATTCTGAATATTGGATTTTATTTATGTAACCATATTTTTTCTTACACTTGTTTTTGATATAAAACAATGTCATGCATTCAGTTACTAACCAACCGTTGTTTGAGTGACATGTGTACAGGTCCCTCTAAAATTCAAGGAAAAATATGATCGTTGAAAGTGGGAGTCGACTGTTGAAGTTGTTCCTATAAATAGGAGCTCATTTGAAAGATCTCACAATAAGTTGATCAATCTAGAGATTACAAGTTGCTGAAGTGATTTCTAGATAGAGAGGCTTTATTGATTTATACGTACTAAACTTCTTGGTCAGATTTACTTTCTGTGACTCTAATTTTTGTTGTGTACAATTTAGGGCTTCCAGGGATAGGAAGACAGTGGTTCCGACTACCTTGAAGTTGAGGGCTTCCTTGCTGAGAAAGACAGAGGTGCTGACTACATTGATGTTGAAGGTCTTGTGGAGATAGCAAGACAGACTCCAATCTTCGTATAGAGGTCTTACCCTAGTGTGGGTAAGATCGGATTTCTTGATAGTATAAATAAAGGGACCTTTATCCAAGGTTGTTGGATACCCTTCTCTTTGGGTTAAAAGGTTTACTACTTGTCACTTGTTTTGTTACAAGTTTTCTGCTGCATTTGTTTTTTTAAGGAAAGTATAAAAAATCTCATACTTCCTTATACTTGTAATCTGATTTAGTTAGATTCTATATTCTTTAAGGTAGAATCTTCTTCTTTGTAAACTTTCATTTAGTTTCATTTTTCAGAACCATATTTTCCGGAATCACTTTCTCATAATCATATTTCTGGAATCAAGAAAGTTTGTAGAACTATAGGTTTTTTATATTACCTTGTTTAACCATATTAAACACAAACTTCTTTAAAAGTTCCAAAGGAATATTTTAAATAATACATCCCCCCCTCTTGTATTTCAAGCATCATTAGATACTTTATTCAGTATCATTATTATTTTGATCTGACATTTGGTATTATAGAGTATATCATACTCACATACTATCTCAATAATTGGCATCAGAGGAGGTGACCTTGAATCCTGAATCAATCTAACAGGGAGGTGGCCATGTCATAACCATGCCATAGTTGTATTGAAAATGTGCAGGAGCCGCATCAAAGAAGGAGGGTCGTGGGGAGGTTGGGTGGCTGCTTTGGAGACATCGATAGAGGAAGAGGATCACGTGAGGGAGGAGGATCGTGGGGGTAGTGGGGATGGGAAACCTATGAGGGGGGGGGGCATGGATCATTTGGAGGGATAGTTCCATATACAATAAATATAGGCATGGGTATAAGTGACCTATAGCCACAGTTTTTATTGTCTATGGTTATAGGTCAAAATTCTAGTAGTGACTCTCGAATCAATGGGATTCAACATTATAACTCATCAAAATAGACCTAAATGATCATAATAAAATTATAATAAACCAAATACATGTGTGATAGGTTCTTAATTAATAAATTAATGAATATAATTTGATTATCCAGGATATTAAGAACATGTGCATAACTCAATCAGACATAAGGTAAGTGATCTCTCTGAACCTCCATATTTCCATTGGGTTACACTTTCTCTCTCTTTACCTTAATTTATCCCTTTATTATTCTTATATAATTATACTATATTCTATTAATATGTAACAAACATATTTATGTATCTTAATTCATATTTATTTGATACGGTGATACATTTTTTAGGCTCCCTTCTCAATTACTCTCGATAAGTGAAACTGATTAAAGGGAACTTCTCATTTTCTTCCATATTTTCAAGTACACTCTATAAACTATTTTAAACCGACAATATTTTTATAAAATCAATCAATTTATAATAATAAATATTTATATTTATTTCTGGTTTTATGGAAATAATTGTGTCTTTTCCCTCTTTAAAGACTCTTTATTATTTTCCTTAAAACCACGCTTAATTGGCACATTTATAAAATTACCTAACCACTCATTTTAATGTTTTAATTTTAGTTGGACTTCATTATTGAAAATTTATTCTAATATTTCCATAATGAATTTCCATAAATTATTTAAATCCATTCTTTTGTGGATACCATTGTTATACGCCCATTGTTTATGCCTTATGATAAGATTACGATACCCATTTATTTCCATGGGCAACCCTTATGTTTATTTCTTTTGTATGATTATTTATATGGAACACATATTCATGAACATGTTATGATGGATTCACCCATATAGAACTCCAATACATTGGGTAATGTTTTTGTCTCATGAGACGTTATGCATGGGATTGGGGACTAAACCTTATTCATTATGGTGCTCTTTCCACTATGTGATATAGTCTTGGAAGTTATCCATGAATCATGTTTATGTAATTTCATTTGTTACTTCCAATTTCTAATGTTTCCATGATCACATGATTCCTTTCTTATATGTTATTCTTCCATATGTTTATTCATGATATATTCATTTTTATGTCATCATGAAATGACTTTTAACTCATGTGTTATGATTTATTTCCATTTTTATTCCCTTAAATGGGCTTTTAGGCTCATCCCTTTCGTCTATGTATTCCCCTGTTTATCCTATGCATTTGTAGAAGCTCAAATGGAGTTAGTGCCTCATTATAAATATTAACAAAAAGATGTTTTATTCTTGTTTTATATTTCCTAATTATGTGCCTTGTCTTCCACAGGAAGAATACATTTCGATCATTGGTTTGTATTTCATAGATAATTATGCATAAAATCATGTAATAGTATGTGTAAAAGGCATGGGTCACTATAATTGGTATCATAGCACCATTTATTTATTTTTGGTTATTAGGACCATAAAAATTTAGTAATAATCCTAAGGATAATTCTATCACCATGGATAACCTAGATTTAATTTTAAGGAATAACAAGTTTGGATACACTTTTCATTTATATGTTTATCCTTATATTTTCAAAGTTTCAAATTTTATATTATTATTAGATAAGTATTCAAGCCCCATGATTTTATATATATTTTTTTCTCGTTAGTTGATGGAAATATGAGAAATCATGCTAATACCCAATGTGATAGGCAACATGATGATTTACCTAATGATATTCGAAACTTGAAGGAAACAAGAGATTAGAATTTCATGACAGTACTAGCTCAATTATCTCAAGTTATAAATAATAAATTGAATCATGTGGAATTTCATCCTTATCCTAAGAAATATTAAATTATAGCTGAATCCTTTATGTGAAAAAGAACTCTTATAATTAGTGGATCTTATGATCCCCTCATAAAGGAATAATGGATCAACTCCATTGAGAATATTTTCTCTATCCTAAAATTTTCAGAAGAAGAGAATGTTTTGTTGGATGTCTAGAGTTTGATAGGGAAATCTAATCAGTAGTGGAGACTGATTATAATCATGAAGTCCAAGGAGGAAATTTATTTTATAGAATTGGAATAATTAAATAAAATATTTTTCATTAAATATTTTCCTAGAAATATCTTTCGTAAGATGGAGAGGGAGATCCTCAATTTGAAGAAAAAGAAAGATTAGTCTATAGTGGATATAAGAAAATATTCACAAGGAATGAATGGTATGATCCCAACTTTTTCATCAGCACTGTAATTAAGGTGGACTGATTATTTAGTGGTTTGAAATTTATTTAATGAAAAATCATAGTAATTAAATAATTTTATAGTTATGATGAGATTTTTAGTTGTGACCATAATGTTAATATGGAGATTAGTGATTCTCATTGTTCTTGTCTGACTGAAGACAAGAAACATAATATGGAATTCTCTTGATAAATTCCAATAGAAAAATATCTTGGTGGAAAGAAAACCAAGCCTCCCACTTGTCAAACTCATGGGAAAAAGCGTCCAAGAAACTACCTAAGGGGAACTAGAAGGATCTTCAAGTGTGGAAAAGTGGGGCACCAAGAAAATCCACAATGAAGTGAAAAAAATAATCCCAATAATTATGAATTGAAAAATAAGGTTCAGATGAACTTTATGCTTACTTTTTAGTTATTTAACAATAAGGAACACTATAACTATTCAAACCAATGCCCTAAGACAAGGTTTTTTGGGGAAGATATGTAGCAACAACCTCCATGGTCGTAATGAAGGTCATATGATATCACTACTATAGAGGTGGAACATGAAAACGATGCGGTGATATCTATGCTAGTTATTCAGTAAATAATAGAGAATATACTTTTTGATCCTGGTTCTATGAATTCTTTCATATCTCACATTCTTAATAGAACTATTCAAATACCACCTCAAAAATATGAAAGTTGACTAATCTGTGATATCAATAAATGGAGAATTTATTGCATTTAACTATATAACTCATCCCCAATCAATGTTTGGGAACTAATCCTCCTAGAAAATATCATCAGACTTTCTTTGGTAGAGTTTTATGCTATATTGGTCATGGATTTTCTATCTCTATATAAATCCAACATCAACTATTGGGAGAGGGAGATCACCCTTTACATCCCGAGGCATCCTCTAATTCTGTACAAGTGTAAAGAGGAGGATGAATATCCTTCAGAATCATCAACTAAAGTTTGAATGTTATTTCATAATGGGAAATAATATATATCTCAAATGATTTATACAAAGGATAGGATCATGATTAAAGACATGTCCATTGTTAGGGACTACATTGATGTGTTCCCTAAATAATTGTATGGCCTTCCTCCTGACTGAGAGTTTGAGTTACCAATTGATATTATACCTGGATATCTACCCATATCAAATAATCCTTATAGGATAGAAACCATTGAGTTAGATGAAATGAAGAAGTAGTTACCAGAGTATCTGAAAAATGTTTTTACATGCCTAAGTGCTTCATCGTAGGGTGATCCAATCCTCTTTTTCAAAAAGGATAGATCAGTGTGCCTATAAATTGATTATCATGAGAAAAACAAAATCATGATAATAAAAATGTATCACATTCAACAAATAGATGACTTTTTTGATTGATTACATGAGGCCAAGTATTTCTCTAAGGTGGACCTTTTGTTGAGATATCACTAATTAAATGTGATGAAGGAATAAATTACGAAGACTTCCTTGGACGTCTTCAAATCAACTGTGCATATTCAACAATGGATGTTGGTGGAAAGGTTTAGAGAAGATAAACCTCCTATACACCTCTTCTATAGATTCATCATTTCTTAGGGGATGGAAGCTCTAGCCCATGTATTGGTTCTAAATCACAAATACTTATGTGTGGTGTTGGGCTCCTGAGATGACTTCATGAAGGAATGGTCTGTGAGCCATCAATATATTTGAAAATGGAGTTTTAATCTTTTATAGTGGTCAATGGAATCCCACTTTGGGCTTTATTACCATTTTTCAGTGGTATAAATAAATATTCCAAGCCTCCCCATCCCTTTTTCACAATGTTTTTTTCCTTCATGGTATAGGAAATATATTTGGTTCCTTTCATTGTGAAAAAAAACGCACACTAAAGCTTTGGGATATGTGAGTGGCGTAAATTTTTGTCATTATGGATTTATCATGAAATCATTTGGGGTGCATTATCCTAAGATTTGGTGATGTGTTTTCTTAGTGGAAAGGCTTGGTATACATTTCCCCATCACATTTCCATGTGGCTTTCTAGCTTCATGGTCTTTCCCAACTTGTATGTTGCAAGCATTAGGATAAAATGTCTACACCTACCTTCAAGTGGTGGACTATTTTAGGTCCCATCCATTTGAGATTAATAAGGGATATCCTGTTATGACTGATGGATCCTCTAGTTTATCATGAACCAACTTGGGTCAACCCTGAACTGGTCACCCGACCCGGCCTTAAACAAGGATCGAGAGGTGTTCCCTGTAGAGACCCGAAGCCTGACGTACATGGACATTACATTACATTTGCGGAATACTTAGTACATAACAAAAACACACACACAAGGATCGTAATAGTTTAGTGTCTTTGGAAACTCGGAACGTAATCTTCTAATCGTGGTGAAAGATCTTCAACATCTCCTATAAAGATCTTCCCTTTTTTTACCTAAAAACTTTCTTTATATCCTGGGGAAAAGAAAACATAAAAGGGTGAGCTCAAATGCTCAGTAAGGGTAAACAAAAGAAATATCAATCACATCGTATTCATAAGAACATAACATTTTGGAAATCTTAACCTGCAAAAGAGAGCATAATTTCATAACATGGGATAAATCATGGCAGTGAAATCTAATCACAATAATCATAACTTAAAACATGAAACTTTGTGGCATACACACATAATCATAGAGAATCATTTCTTGTTAGTCAAGACTCATTGCCAAGACTATCTTAGTGGACAAAGTCCCTTTCTGAATCGAGTAACCCTCATTTCAGTCCTGTTTCACTGAACCGGTATAACCTACCGTTCCAGCCCTGTCTATCTCATGAGATATAAAATCTTTACCCAATGCATTGGAGGGAGATATAGGTCCCACCCATCTTATAATGAATCCTTTCTTATGTGTGCCACATAGTCATAAACCATACATCATAGCGTAACCCATGTAATAAAAATGGAATTCTTAAATAACATGTCATTATAAAACAATTCATATAAGATAAAGGAATTCATAAAAATATTTCCATCACAACATAATAAAATCCATGTAATAATAGGGATAAAAACAGAACCCTTTATCATCTTAGATGGAAAATAATTTTGATAAAACACTTGAACTTCATTCTTGAGGAAAATATCCTTTCTACTTCAAAAAAAAACACTTTTCCTTTCTTAACATGTCATACAATTTTAAACTTAAAGATGTTGATTAAAAATAAACATGAAAACTTGTAAAGGAAGCTTCTTGGAAATAATGTTTTAAAAATCCATTCATGCCGTATAAGTTAAAAAAAACATTCTTCGTACTTTTGTCGGAAAAGTCAAAAAGCACCTCGTATGAAAAACGTCAAAAGATTCCTTTCATAATTTTTACTAAAAACTCACCGAAGGGTAAAATTGGATTTAAACAATTGTATTTGGATGGAAATAATATTACATATTGAGGAAACATGGATGTGGATGATAAAATACACCCCAGTAAATACCAAAGTATAAACAATCTCGGATAAAAATGAGATTGTGATATTTCCCTTACCTTAGGTCCGATTTGCTTTGTATGTGTCCGAACCTCCTGTATAATGATTTAAATAATGTCATTGACTTATTAAAAAATCATATTCATTGTTATGATATCATATATGGTTCACTTATGACATTATATTACCCGTTCGTTTGTAAATTCCATGTTAAAGAAGCGTTTTGGGTAAAATCGTTTCATTTATCGTAGGTGTTTTGACTTGTTGTTATTGACATTATTATTACTTATATCATGATTTACTTATTCCAGAATATAAAATATGATTTATATATCATATATATTCAGTATATATATATATAATAGATAGATAAATGAAATGAAAAACACCATTCATGGAGACGGTAGTCCGTACGTACGCATGAACGCTGTTTTCCTTTCCTTATTGTCTTGAATGGAAGTAAGTAGATGACATAAATATATATATATATATATACATAAATCCAGTAGCTTTATAATGTCATATATTTCATTATTATTTCTTATATATACTTTATAATCATTCTTAAATGGTTAACATGGAGAATGAATCTCATCGCGTCGTGGAGACGGTAGTCCGTACGTACGCACGAGCGATGATATCATTTCCATAAATATTGAATTGAATTGGAGTGGATTATACAATATATCAGAATCAATATGATGTTGTAATAACTATGTATAGTTATTCTTTACACCATTATACCCATCCATGTAAGGTGGTGTTGGAAAATAGATTACACCACGGCGTGGAGACGGTATTCCGTACGTACGCACGCGCGGTGATTTCTTTTTCCGTAGGATGGATAGATGGTGAAATAGGGTTGTTTCATACTTATAATAACATATCAGTATATGAGTGATACTGATGTTATTACTTCATAATGAAACAACCTAAGAAGAAGAAGTGGAAGAAGAAATAAAGATGAAAGAATTGGTAACGGTAATTACCTCTTCTTTGAAGCGCCTTTTGGAGACCTCCTCTTAGGGAACTAAAATTGGTCTTTGAGGAAGACCAGAACCTCTAGGATGTTTCTAGGGAAGTGGAGAAGAGATTTTGGCAGAGGTTGGCCGAGCTTGAGTGCTCACATTGGTGTGAGGAGGAGGGGGAGGAGGTGTCCTTTTATAAGGGAGGAGAGGGGCACCTTAGGAATACCTCAAAATATTATTTTATATTAATGTCAAAATCGGTTTATAATGGTTCCAAAGGGTCTTATTTCGAAGCTAAAGTGGGGATTGGTCGAATTCCTATCAACCAATAGGATTTATACAAGTTTAGGGTATTATTTTAACCTTATCAATTAGATTTAACTCTAAGTTAAATAATTTAACTTTTACCGTGTCTTTTTGTTTTCTTTCACTATATGGTTAATACACTTACTATAACATGACAAACGATCCCCAAATTGTTTATTATTAATATATATATCCTTATCTAAGTCATTTGGCCGAACCTTAGATTTTTAGGAATAAAATAACATTTAATAATATAATATTTTCTTTAAAAACTATTTTTTGTCAATTTTGACACTATTTGATATATGATTTTTGTGAAAGTCATAAATGAATTATATGTTCGAAACAAGTTGATTAAATCAACATTAATATATCATAGTAACCTATAAAATTAGTGGGATTCATAAAAAGTCTTAAATTACATTTATTTTGGTATTTATAATATCAATTATGTCAATATTTCATTAATAAGATAATTACTGCATCATATTTGTGTCATAAATAAATTAACTTTTTTGATGTCTAAAAATTACAAATAAAATACCATTATGTAGGAAAACTTTTTAGATTTCTAAGGAATATTTACAATCGAATTTATCTTATGTATAACCCTATATTAAAAATGTTTTAGTAAATAAACTTTGATTTTAACTCTTTTAACTCTTCTTTGAATTAAATAATAATAAATGTCCTAATCTAATCCAAGTGGGCCTAAATGATAATATTTTACACTTAAGGTTGTTTTTGGTCGAGATACACTTGTCCAATAGGATTAGGACATGTGTTAGGGTAATATTAATATCCTTCTTACCCTTAATTACCCTATTTACTTTTAACCGTGGTAAATAAAAGTAAAAAGTTACTATTCACCAAAAATTATTTTCATCTCATTGAACCACATTTTACTTACTGACATCAACCGTGTCTCTCGGATTATTGAAATTCCATTCACAGAAGCGGTAAAATTAATTTTTATGAAAAATTCAGTTTTTTAACTACCACTTAGTAGTTTCACTATTTATCAAAAATTGATGTTTTTCAGAACAATGCCAAAATTTCATCCTAAGCTATATTTCATATTCCGAATTCAAAAATTAAGTCTATTTTACCAAATTCTTAACATAAAAGTTGCATTAATTAATTTTATAATTAAATCCCGCTATTAAAACAAATAGCGTGTTTTTATGAAACAATATCTATCAAAAGATTGACACTTGATTATGTCTGGTTTAAATGTGAAATTACAACCAATGACCAACATTGTATTAAATTGTAAAAATATATTCTAAATATACTTTGAAACCACTCAAATTAATAATTTATCACTATTAATTATTTCGATTAAAAAAGTTGTTTTTAATTATAATTTAGTAATTTTCACTATTCATCAGAATATGAAAGTTATCCGAAAAGTACCAAAATTTCACCTTAGGCTAAATTCGATACTCCGAATCCAAAAATGAAGTCCATTCTGAGAGCTAAATTTTCTAAAATTTAAAAAGTGGTTATTACTATTCATAACGTCTAGTTTTAATAATATTTTAATAGCATATCGTTGTTTAGTGAAACTTGGTATTGCGTATTACACACGCTATTGAGGAAGGTCGCGATTGCGTGTAATGCAAGGCAAGTCAAGGATGTGTGTTGTGCAAGATCCTTTTGGTGTAGCGTACAACACAAGACATTAATAAAATTAAACAGAATATTTTTCATAAAATCTCGGGCTGTTACATTCTACCCCCCTTAAAATGAATTTCGCCCTCGAAATTCGTCCGTGTTATAAATGGTTTACTATTCGAAAGTTTCTTTAATAGAAACCCACATCGTAAAAAGGAATATCAAAACCAATCTTTAAAAACAAAAGTATGAAATGTAACGGTTACCCAAATAAACCAATCACTGGGTTTCCACATAGGTGAAAATATGGATATGGAAGAGAAATCTAACCATCATGTTCTGATGGAGAGTGGTAGAGAAAATGGCTATGGAAAAGCCAGTAATCACAAATCCATAGATTTGTGATGATATAAGGTACCATCTGATTCATCAGTTATAAGATCACTAGGACAACATTTTTGGTTTTCAAGATCATTTCCCTAAAGCAGAAAATTTTCTTAGAATAAATACTAACTTTATTTTGGTACAATCTCACTGTTGTTCGTGCCTTGAACAATTTCCACTTCATCTCTTAAATAAATGAAGTTGAATTTGTTATTCGTGAAGTGTTAGCAGATCATGTGATAGAATGACAGGTCATTCCACCTGTCTCAAACAAAAGGTTAGCAAAAATTATATACATAAGTCGATCTATAGTGAGATTAATCATATATGGTTCCTAAAATGAACTTATACTTCATATATCATACCGCTTAATAAAATAAAACTAGTTTCTACTAAACAGGGACTTCTTGTAGGCCAGTGGTAGGCGATAAAGGCCAGTCGCACTTCGGTTGTGGGTTCGATTCCCACAGCCTTGTCCGACGCGATGGGCTGTCGCCCGTCCTGCAGTTTGTCCTTTTTCTAAAAAAAACTTCTATCCTTAAACAATACTAACTTATGTTCAACATAATCCATTCCAATCTTTAGGCTTACCCATAATGTTGCAGTCCACTCTCATAATATAGTGAAAACAATTACCAGAGATTTAATACCATCGTTGATCCCCATATATCATAAGATATGTCTTGTTGGTCACATTCTAAACATTCAAAGTCCTTAATCGTGTATTCTCTTGAATACCCATTGAACCTTAGTGAAAACATGAATGCAGTTAAACATTAACACTTTCCACATACCAAAATCCTCAAAATTCTATATACTCAAACCATGATATCACTTAGTCCTTATATCAATCATGAGCTCATGAATACTATTAAACATTTCATTTTCTCGTTTTCCCTTCATTATGCGCATATCATCTTATTTCCAAAAAATATCTCAATCACTTTGAATACCACATCAATAAATATTGCAATACTCAATGATAAAACATTATTTTGGAATCCCATTACATAAACACTTAATCATTACACCACATCGTTGTCATATTCAACATTGCCAATAGTGATCGTATGTGACTTCCCTTTGTCCTTTGCCTTCAGTGGTTGCTCATGTTGACCATCACTAACCCTTGGATTAGGGCATTTATTAGCATAATGCCCCATTTCCTTGCACTTGAAGCATTGAAGTGTTGGTGGTGCGTTCTCTGCAGTGTTTTCTTTATTCACATCATTAGAAACCCTTTTTCCATTACTTCGACACTCAGCTGCTCGATGACCTTCTTTTCCACACTTAAAACATTTTCTAGTCCCTTTAAGACAATCTCCACCATGCTTCTTTCCACACTTTGTGCATAAGGAAACATTCATCTTCTTTTCACCATTATTCTGAGATTTCTCCTTGAACTACATCTTTCGTTTCTTGTCAAAACCATGAGATGGATATGTAACACCAACTTCCATTTCTACCTTGATAGCACAACGCACAATTTCTTCATAGCTACTGAAGTCTCTTATAGCAAATGCCCTTCGAAGACTTGGTTTTAAGCCACTGAAAAATCGATCAACTTTACTTTCAGGTTGGATGATAATGCCAGATGCATACCTTGCAAGTCTTGTAAAATTCGCTTCGTATATACCAACAGATTCATCATCCTTTTGCTTTAGTTCAAGAAACTACTTCTCCATCTTTGTTCGAAGAATACGAGGGAAGTACTTATTGAAAAATAAGTTCTTGAACTCGTCCCATTCCATGGACTCAATTTCATCTCTTTGCCTTGTATTCTTGATAAGATTCCACCATTGATCAGCTTCACCTTCCAAACGATATACTGCTAAGATGACTTTATCATGTTCAGAACATTGAAGAACTGAAAATATCTTTTCAGTGGTACTGATCCATTGTTCAGCAACAAGTGGATCAGAAGTCCCACTGAAAGAAGGTGGACATTGCCTCATGAAGGACTCAATAGAATATTGTTCCCTTCTCTGCTCATTTGGAAGTCCAGAATGATTCATAGCTTGTGTAAGTATAGAAATATGATTTTGCACTCTATCTCCCATAACATTTGTTTATTCAGGAGGACAATCATTGCATTGTCCATTGCATTGATCAACACGGTTCCTTCGGGTTCCAGACATCGTCTAAAACCCAAAAAGAATAGTGTGAGAGGCAAAAATCATGCTAGGGAAAACAACATAATAAAGGGGGAGTACCTTCAATATCTAACATCTTAGGTTTAATTCTATGATCGTTAGCGTAGTTCTAGTACTATAACCTATACGTATACTTATCCTTAGGGACATCCCTAGACATACCTTAGAAATATCTCTAGGGATCTCACTAACATTTTCGCATCCTAGTTTCCAAAGGTTGACTAAACCTTTCCTTTGATACCAACTGTAGAGACCCGAAGCCTGACGTACATGGACATTACATTACATTTGCGGAATACTTAGTACATAACAAAAACACACACACAAGGATCGTAATAGTTTAGTGTCTTTGGAAACTCGGAACGTAATCTTCTAATCGTGGTGAAAGATCTTCAACATCTCCTATAAAGATCTTCCCTTTTTTTTACCTAAAAACTTTCTTTATATCCTGGGGAAAAGAAAACATAAAAGGGTGAGCTCAAATGCTCAGTAAGGGTAAACAAAAGAAATATCAATCACATCGTATTCATAAGAACATAACATTTTGTAAATCTTAACCTGCAAAAGAGAGCATAATTTCATAACATGGGATAAATCATGGCAGTGAAATGTAATCACAATAATCATAACTTAAAACATGAAACTTTGTGGCATACACACATAATCATAGAGAATCATTTCTTGTTAGTCAAGACTCATTGCCAAGACTATCTTAGTGGACAAAGTCCCTTTCTGAATCGAGTAACCCTCGTTTCAGTCCTGTTTCACTGAACCGGTATAACCTACCGTTCCAGCCCTGTCTATCTCATGAGATATAAAATCTTTACCCAATGCATTTGAGGGAGATATAGGTCCCACCCATCTTATAATGAATCCTTTCTTATGTGTGCCACATAGTCATAAACAATACATCATAGCGTAACCCATGTAATAAAAATGGAATTCTTAAATAAAATGTCATTATAAAACAATTCATATAAGATAAAGGAATTCATAAAAATATTTCCATCACAACATAATCAAATCCATGTAATAATAGGGATAAAAACAGAACCCTTTATCATCTTAGATGGAAAATAATTTTGATAAAACACTTGAACTTCATTCTTGAGGAAAATATCCTTTCTACTTAAAAAAACACTTTTCCTTTCTTAACATGTCATACAATTTTAAACTTAAAGAAGTTGATTAAAAATAAACATGAAAACTTGTAAAGGAAGCTTCTTGGAAATAATGTTTTAAAAATCCATTCATGCCGTATAAGTTAAAAAAAACATTCTTCGTACTTTTGTCGGAAAAGTCAAAAAGCACCTCGTATGAAAAACGTCAACAGATTCCTTTCATAATTTTTACTAAAAACTCACCGAAGGGTAAAATTGGATTTAAACAATTTTAGTTGGATGGAAATAATATTACATATTGAGGAAACATGGATGTGGATGATAAAATACACCCCAGTAAATACCAAAGTATAAACAATCTCGGATAAAAATGAGATTGTGATATTTCCCTTACCTTAGGTCCGATTTGCTTCGTATGTGTCCGAACCTCCTGTATAATGATTTAAATAATGTCATTGACTTATTACAAAATTATATTCATTGTTATGATATCATATATGGTTCACTTATGACATTATATTACCCGTTCTTTTGTAAATTCCATGTTAAAGAAGCGTTTTGGGTAAAATCGTTTCATTTATCGTAGGTGTTTTGACTTGTTGTTCTTGACATTATTATTACTTATATAATGATTTACTTATTCCAGAATATAAAATATGATTTATATATCATATATATTCAGTATATATATATATAATAGATAGATAAATGAAATGAAAAACACCATTCATGGAGACGGTAGTCCGTACGTACGCATGAACGTTGTTTTCCTTTCCTTATTGTCTTGAATGGAAGTAAGTAGATGACATAAATATATATATATATATATATATATATATACATATATCCAGTAGCTTTATAATGTCATATATTTCATTATTATTTCTTATATATACTTTATAATCATTCTTAAATGGTTAACATGGAGAATGAATCTCATCGCGTCGTGGAGACGGTAGTCCGTACGTACGCACGAGCGATGATATCATTTCCATAAATATTGAATTGAATTGGAGTGGATTATACAATATATCAGAATCAATATGATGTTGTAATAACTATGTATAGTTATTCTTTACACCATTATACCCATCCATGTAAGGTGGTGTTGGAAAATAGATTACACCACGGCGTGGAGACGGTATTCCGTACGTACGCACGCGCGGTGATTTCTTTTTCCGTAGGATGGATAGATGGTGAAATAGGGTTGTTTCATACTTATAATAACATATCAGTATATGAGTGATACTGATGTTATTACTTCATAATGAAACAACCTAAGAAGAAGAAGTGGAAGAAGAAATAAAGATGAAAGAATTGGTAACGGTAATTACCTCTTCTTTGAAGCGCCTTTTGGAGACCTCCTCTTAGGGAACTAAAATTGGTCTTTGAGGAAGACCAGAACCTCTAGGATGTTTCTAGGGAAGTGGAGAAGAGATTTTGGCAGAGTTTGGCCGAGCTTGAGTGCTCACATTGGTGTGAGGAGGAGGGGGAGGAGGTGTCCTTTTATAAGGGAGGAGAGGGGCACCTTAGGAATACCTCAAAATATTATTTTATATTAATGTCAAAATCGGTTTATAATGGTTCCAAAGGGTCTTATTTCGAATCTAAAGTGGGTATGGGTCGAAATCCTATCAACCAATAGGATTTAGACAAGTTTAGGGTATTATTTTAACCTTATCAATTAGATTTAACTCTAAGTTAAATAATTTAACTTTTACCGTGTCTTTTTGTTTTCTTTCACTATATGGTTAATACACTTACTATAACATGCCAAACGAACCCCAAATTGTTTATTATTAATATATATATCCTTAGCTAAGTCATTTGGCCGAACCTTAGATTTTTAGGAATAAAATAACAATTAATAATATAATATTTTCTTTAAAAACTATTTTGTGTCAATTTTGACACTATTTGATATATGATTTTTGTGAAAGTCATAAATGAATTATATGTTCGAACCAAGTTGATTAAATCAACATTAATATATCATAGTAACCTATAAAATTAGTGGGATTCATAAAAAGCCTTAAATTACATTTAATTTGGTATTTATAATATCAATTATGTCAATATTTCATTAATAAGTTAATTACTGCATCATCTTTGTGTCATAAATAAATTACCTTTTTTGATGTCTAAAAATTACAAATAAAAAACCATTATGTAGGAAAACGTTTTATCTTTCTAATGAATATTTAAAATCGAATTTATCTTATGTATAACCCTATATTAAAAATTTTTTAGTAAATAAACTTTGATTTTAACTCTTTTAACTCTTCTTTGAATTAAATAATAATAAATGTCCTAATCTAATCCAAGTGGGCCTAAATGATAATATTTTACACTTAAGGTTGTTTTTGGTCGAGATACACTTGTCCAATAGGATTAGGACATGTGTTAGGGTAATATTAATATCATTCTTACCCTTAATTACCCTATTTACTTTTAACCGTGGTAAATAAAAGTAAAAAGTTACTATTCACCAAAATTATTTTCATCTCATTGAACCACATTTTACTTACTGACATCAACCGTGTCTCTCGGATTTTTGAAATTCCATTCACAGAAGCGGTAAAATTAAGTTTTATGAAAAATTCAGTTTTTTAACTACCACTTAGTAGTTTCACTATTCATCAAAAATTGATGTTTTTCAGAACAATGCCAAAATTTCATCCTAAGCTATATTTCATATTCCGAATTCAAAAATGAAGTCTATTTTACCAAATTCTTAACATAGAAGTTGCATTAATTAATTTTATAATTAAATCCCGCTATTAAAACAAATAGCGTGTTTTTAAGAAACAATATCTATCAAAAGATTGACACTTGATTATGTCTGGTTTAAATGTGAAATTACAACCAATGACCAACATTGTATTAAATTGTAAAAATATATTCTAAATATACTTTGAAACCACTCAAATTAATAATTTATCACTATTAATTATTTCGATTAAAAATGTTGTTTTTAATTATAATTTAGTAATTTTCACTATTCATCAGAATATGAAAGTTATCCGAAAAGTACCAAAATTTCACCTTAGGCTAAATCCGATACTCCGAATCCAAAAATGAAGTCCATTTTGAGAGCTAAATTTTCTAAAATTTAAAAAGTGGTTATTACTATTCATAACGGCTAGTTTTAATAATATTTTAATAGCATATCGTTGTTTAGTGAAACTCGGTATTGCGTATTACACACGCTATCGAGGAAGGTCGTGATTGCGTGTAATGCAAAGCAAGTCAAGGATGTGTGTTGTGAAAGCTCCTTTTGGTGTAGCGTACAACACAAGACATTAATAAAATTAAAAAGAATATTTTTCATAAAATCTCGGGCTGTTACATTCCCAATCCTCCTGGGATGGAAACATGTGTTGGGCATCAAAAATATGCAATTGAGAATGATTAATAACATAAAATATAGATAAATAAAGAATAATAAAATAAAAAAAAACTGGTATTGGAAAAATAAATAAAACTTAATGGCTAAACATACCAGAAAGTGACCTCGTAATTCACTACCAACCATATAACCATTCCCGCACATAGGGAAATCCCAAAATAGAAGAACCTAAAACTGAAAATATAGAGTAGACATGAGAATCAAAATTCTTAGTAGGGATTCCAAGGATAAACAACACCCTATTCCCCACCATTAATGTGAATTCCATTACTGTTAGTTTTAAAATAGGATATATAAAAATATGGTTTTATATTATTTTCAAAAATAGGCAATAAGATTCTATTTTCAGTTCGGACTCACCTACCTATCCATGGTGAATCTCTATAGTCTATAACCCACTAGTAACTCTAAACTAGCCAATCCAGTGGCACATCCCACCTAACCTCTCAACTAATCCAAGGGTACCAACTCGTCTAATCGAGGTTGATAGCAACCTTCACTCAAACCTCCAGATGACTCCCATGAATCCCATCATAATACTACACAATGAATGGGGGGTCCTCACAGGTTTGGATCAAAATAAAACCCACAAACACCATTCTTTCTTAGAACAAACATTGATACCACCTATGCGATGACCCTATTCTAGGATTTTCCACCATAGAGATTCCCATCTAACAAAAATTCATACACAAATGCCAACCAGGCATACACATCATGTCACTATGAAACTAATTTCCAAAAAATTCCATAAATTACCAAACATGCCTTTAATATTCAAAATTCCAAATCCATTTCCAGAATCATTTCTAAAATCATGGAGACAATACACAACATGCATGAATGCTTCCAAATGGGCCATTAGGTCATTTAGAAATAAAACCACCTCTCAAAGTGCCAAACGAGCTAATCGTTTGATATCATATTTAGGAATCTCATTTAGATAACCAATTAAACATTTTAACCACACCGCCTTTCCAACAAGATCAAAACAAAATTCAAAAAAGGAATTCCACATTGAAATCTTAGGGAAAACATGTAAGGAAGATAAAAATACAATTTATATGTTCCATATCTATTTTTCATAACATATACAAATGTCATATAATAATAAAAACACACTTTTAAAATGATGAAGAAATTAAAGAATTCAAATTAAAGGCTCTGGTATAGGAGACCTACCCCCTGAAGAAGACGAACAAGATGAAACATCTCATCACATGATGACTTTGATGACAATAAATCAAATCCATTATTTGAACTTACTTGTACATGCATGTATATATATAACCCGAGATACAATGAACATATTCCCATCACCATGAGGTAATGTATACAAATAGAGAATATATATATTCCTCACCCCTGCACATGCATGTAAGTCACCCTCATGAATGTCAGATCAAAATATACTGAATATAATTTCCAAAAACATAGAAACTACAAAATCCCTAATTATAAATTGAGAAACATTGACCAACGGAGGAAATCATGCCTCCAATTGATGATGGGAAGACATAAATGGTCTTAAATGCTTTTTCTTCAGCGGAAGACACCAAGACACACTCAAAGATGACCCAAGAGTCCCTTTTCACACCCTAACATTGAAGAATAAACCAAAAATTGGGTTAATCCATAACCTAGGGTTCGACCAAAATAAACAGAAAATGTGGAGAGAGAAACTTAGCGAACCAAGGGAGGAAAAGGGGTGAAGACTAACTGGAGAAGGAAACACCAAAAATCATAATGATAATCGACTATTAGGGGAAGGGAGGTGGAGCACCAAAGGTGCCTCATCCGGGTGGGGGGTTGCGTGAGAGAAAGGTGGGGCTGGGGGGGGGGGGGGGGTTGTGCATGCATTGCGTATGGGGTGGGTGATGGAAAATGGAGACCCTTATTTTAGGGTCTAAATAAAAAAACTAAACCTTATAATAATAATAATATTATTAATAAAAATATTAATAATTATTAAAATTAAATAAATAAATAAATAAATATTATTATTATTATTATTATTAAAACATTTAAATTTTATTTTTTTTTATTTTCATTTTATTTTTTAATATACTGCATGGTTTGGATGCACGGTCTTCCAGATCATGAAAAACCTATATGTGAGAAGGGGTACATGCACAGGCTGGTTTTAAGGTTTAAGAAATCATGCGCCGATTGTGAAACTCTACTCTGTCATTTGATAGATCCATTTCTTATGCTTGTCACATAGTTTCCATTAACTATGAACGAGCTATGATCCTCCAAAATAAGGCACACTGTCACCATTGAACCTTGCACGGTTTGGGATAAACCATGCTTAAATCGTGTCCAGGGCCAAAAACAACTCAAAGAATTTGAAACTCAAAACCATTCACTGGTAACTCAACCCAAACCTTGACTAAAAGATTAAAAATCAAGAAAATGATAAAAATAAAGAGAAATTTTTGTCGGGGTGTGACAATTGTCCCCACAAAAAAAACACTTTACCCCATAAAGTCACCCATCCAAATGTGGAACTCAACTCAAGTTTGAAACTGAATGAAGTCAATAGAATCTATAAAACTTGGTGTTACCTTTAAAATCCACAAGTCACACCTGGACAGAGCTAGAGAGAGTCACAACAAGGAAAACCATGGGGAAAAAGAGAGGGTTCTCCCCACTACAAGAAACCAACTAGCACAAAAAACTCTAGAAGAAACCACAACAATATATATGGTGGGTCTCCCCCACCATTTAGTAACTGAACGACATAGAACTACCAACATAGATAGATATGGGAAACCCAACACGGAAAAATCTAATAAGTATTTTGATAGACCAACCCTCACCATAAGGGAGCCCAAAAAACCCCAAACTGAGTATCGAACAAAACCACAATTCATCATCTCCACCAGATGCAAGTATCTGTAAAACAAGAATAACTTGAATCCCAAAACAAAATCATATGAAGGATAACTATTTAAAGATTAACATCCATAAGTCATAACCACAAAAGTTTCAATAGAATCCACTAGGATCAAAATAAAAGTTTCCCACAGTCCTAAAATCAAAAAATTGGAAAACATTAATTGTCACCACTCAGACGTCGGAGAAAACATGTTTGATGTACGTCCCACCACACCCGAAGACCCCCTGACTACATGATAAGCTTCACTCCAAGCCCTATGGTTGGATCCCTAATGTATTGAAGAATCTAATGAGTCATAGTCAGGAACTAGAAACCTCCGAATGTGACTTTATCTGTAATAAACACAGATTGAAAACCCCTCTAGATTACCAAAACTACCACATCATCAACAATACATTGAAAAATTAAATAAATAGGGATTAGAGTAAAAAAATATAAACATATTGGAAACAAATGAGTGAGTGTTCTGACAAAATGGAAGTATGGACCGATAAAGAAGACACCCTTAGAATAGGTTTCACTGGTTCACACTCTTCAAAGAATGAGAAACACTTCATGTAAACAAAGATGTACTGCTATAAACTAACACATTTTAGCCTTTAGTACTTGGCCAGATAAAAGAACGAGATCCTTGTTTCTTGAATAGAGACCCACATGAAGAGAAGAGCCTTCAATTAATCTCTTGATGATAACTTTGAGGAAATAAAGTTATCTTGTTCCTAATGGTCAATACAACCCTTCACCATATATTTACCAAGTTGAACACTCATGAGCTCTGTTATCCTTAAACATCTAATGATCCTCAACCATGATGTAAAATAGTCAACGAATGAAAATATCTTAACCCCACCACTACACTGGGAGTCTGGATAAAACTAACAAACAGAAGATACTCTCTAGAATCCTTTCAATCCTTTCTAGGCGACATACTCTGAACAACATAACCCCCCCCCCCCAAAATAAATACCAAACCAAATATCAACCTAAAATCAACTAAGATTATATTTCAACCCAAAAACACCAATTCAAAAACCAATAACCACACAAAAGAACCAAAATCCGCTTTTTGAAAACACCACTTTCATTCCAAATTCAAAACCAATTTCCACTTCAAAATCATTTGGACATAAAAACCCCCATTAAAGCCCATTTTATTTTTAAAATTATCTTTGACTAAAATCATTCAAACACACCAAATAATCAAAACATTGTAGTACCCTTTTAAAAACATTTTCACAATGAAAAAAGCTAAAAAGGACAGACAGTTACCGATGGTATTCTAGGAAGCCCCACACAAACACATTCCCATTCTAGATCAGGCACCCATCCACATGTACCAATAAATATCCACTCACCACATACATACATACATGTGAGAATACATAGTAATAACAAGGGTCAAATGGAAAAATAAATTTTTCAATTTCTCTTTGAAACACATATAATCAATTTTCAAAACCATCCCTCTGTCATTTTTAAATAAAACATTTCAAAATTCACAAGAAACATACATACCAATCTTTAGAAAATCATTCAAAAATCATAAATCACTTTCCAAAATGACTCCATTTTGAAACAAACCAGATTACTTCCAAAAAGCATCAATGTTTTCAATTTGGAAATCCCATTTTTAATAAACTATTCACCAATTTTGAATCCAAAGGAAACACCCGAAAACCTACTCAAACCACTAACAAGAATAATCAAAAGAAACCCAATTGATCAATTAATCAAAATCTCAAAACCTCAAGAGAAACACTACTAAAAATTGATTGGATTCACATTTTGGAAGATCGTGCCCCAATTGGGTGTGCATTTTGAAGGTCATTTGAGGAAGTTGTATGGACTACGCATGGTTTTCTAGACTGTACATAAAAACCTTTCACACCTTTAAATCCTTCAAAAACAACCACTACAATCCTTGGAGTTTCACATAACAATTCACTAAATCTCAAAACCAACCAGAAATTCCCAAAAAAATAAAAAAACCTTAAAAACATATGAGAACTAAGATTGGATTTTGAGGTGCAATCATCCCAGACCACCCTGGAAATTCAAGTGTCCTTCTGAATAGGTGGTGATCAAGCACATACCTATGAATGATGACTTTAATTATAACAATACTATCTATAAAATAACGAACATCCCTAAATAACAATACATAACCTACTATAATATCATTTTTTCATGAACCAACCCTGGTTAACCCCAAACCGATCACCCTATCTAGTCAGTAACAAGTCCCAAGAGGCACTCTCGATCCCCCCCCCCCCCCCGAGCTGGAAACTAGTGTTGGGCATAAAAAATACTCTAATGTGAACAATTTATCCCATAAAAGACATATAAATAAACAAGACTAAAATAAAACAAACTAGCAGTGGAAAAATAAATAAAACTAAATGGATAAACATTACTCTAAGTAACCTCATGGTTCACCACCAATCACAGAACTATGCTCATTCCTAGAGCGATCTGAAACTGTAAGAACCTTAAACTGAAAAGATGGATTGGGTGTGAGCACCAAAATTCTCAGTAGGTATGCAAAGGATAAATAAATCCCTATACCCAACCTTTAAAGTGAATCCCATTCATGCTAGTGTGAATATAGGATATATAAAATTAGGGTTTTCCGTTCTTTTAGAAAACAAGTATCAAGACACTATTTTTAAGAAAAAACATTTCTTAAATTTCATATCAAGAACCATTTCCAAAGTGTGAAGAAAAATATTCCAAAATATTCCTTTAAAACACAAGCAATTTTGAATCAGATATTTTAATATGAAATACAAACAAGGATGTCACTTTAGAAATATATTGGAAAACAGATAAATATATAATGAAAATGAAACCATTTTCATGGAATTAATTAACAAAAGTGACATAAAATGAAATAGGAACATACAATATGTAATCATGGGAGTTTCCTAAACATCTCAAGATGAAATCCTTTGATACACTTCGTTGGACTCACCTACTAGTGTGTGGTGCAAATCCATAGTCTATAACTAACTAGCCACTCTAAATTATCCATTCTAGTGGCATGTCCCACCTGGCCTCTCAGCTAGGGGGTACCAACCTGTCCAATCGGATTCAATAAGAAACCATCACTCAGCCATATAGTTGACACATAGTAATCCCATGATAATAGTATGTTCTGAATGGGGAGTTCCTTACATGTGTGGCTTAAACTATAACCCACAACCAATTGGATTGTATAGACCAAACACCGACACCACCTATGTGATGACCCTCTCCTAGGATGTTCCACCATAGAGGAACCCATCTCACACAAATTCATACACAAATTCCAACCGAGCCTACAAATCATGTCACTTTGAAACCGATTTCCAAAAATTTCATAAATTACCAACATGCCTTTAATTTTCACAATTCAAAATCAGTTTTTAAAATCAAGACAATATTACACAGCATGTACAAAAGTTTCCAAGCGGGTCTTTATTTTATTTTGAAATCAAACCACCTCTCAAAGTGATAAACATTCCAAGCCTTAAATAACATATTTAGGAATCTCATTTACATAACCAATTAAACATTTTTAACCGCACAACCTTTCCTACAATATCAAAATAAACATAAACAAAGTAAGTGCACATTTAAATCATAGGGAAAACATGTAAGGTATATAAAAATACCTTTTCTAATTTCCATAAACATTTTTCATAATATATACAAATATCACATAATAATAATAATAATAATAATAAACATTTAGAATGCTCAATAAATTAAAGAATTAAAATTAAAGGCTCTGACATAGGGGACCTATGTCAAGAATAAGAAGACCAAGTCAAAACATATAGGCACTCGACAACTTTGATGATGATAAATAAAATCAAGTCTTTACACTTACACATAAATTAATTTATACTCACACACAAACAGACATATATGTATATACCCCAACATCCATTGCACATACTCCCCTATCTGTGATGGAATATGTACCAAGAGGGTATATATATATGACTTACCCCTACACATGCATGTAAGTCACCCTCAAGAATGGTAGATCAAAATGCACAAAAATAAATTACTAGAAACCCATAAACTACAAAATGACCAATTAAAAATTGTGAAACCTTAACGAATATAGGAAATCATACCCGAAATTGATGGTGGACAGACCGAAATGGTCTAAAATCCTTCTTCTTTAGTGGAAGAAACCAAAATGAACTTGAGGCTGACCTGAGAGACCCTTTGTACACCCTAACATCATAGATGAAACAAAAAATTTGGTTAATCTGAAACCCAGGGTTCGACCAATTTGAATAGCGAAATAGGGAGAGGGAAAATTTTCAAACCAAGGGAGGAGGAAGGTGTAGAGACATATTAGAGAATAACACAAAAAAAATCAGAAGTAGAATTAGCCATTGGAGGAAGGGAGGTGGCGTGCCGAAGGTGCCTTGGCCGAGCGGGGGTTGGAGGGGGGTTCGCATGAGAGGAAGGTGGGGGCATTACATATTGTGTAAGTGGGGAGGAAGAGGGATAAACCTATTTGAGGGTCTAATTTAAAAAATAAACATAATAATGATAATATTATTATAGAAAAAACATAATAATTATTATAATTAACTTAATAATAATAATAATATTCATAATAATAATAATAATAATAAACATTTCCTTTTTAATTTATTTTATTTTTATATCATTTTATTTTTAATTTAATTTTAGTTTTATTTTATTTTGAAGATAGGGAAAGCCGCACGTTTTTCCAACAGGGTCTTCCAGACTGTGCGCTAACCGTGGCCACCTTGCTAGAGAGAAGGGGCACACACACAATCTGGCCGCAAGGTTAGAGAAATCGTGTATCGACCATGAAACTCACCAATATAATTTTATAGATCCTTTTTTTATGATTTTTTCATGATTTCACATAACCATGTTAAAGTTTTCCTCCACCCAAAGGAGGGCACACAATCATTGCTGCACCACACATGATTTGGGCCAAATCGGGCTCAAACCGTGCACAGGGCCAAAAAAAGCCAAAGACTCTGAAACTAAAAAAATTTCATCGGGAACTCTACATAAACCATGAAAAAAAGGTTAAACATAAATAAAATGATATAAATAAAGATAAACCACGGTTGGGGTGTGATAGGTTCCTCATAGTTTTTTGATCCCTCCTCCCGAACATCATATGTCTCTCTTGAACTCCATCTACTGGCGTAGTCAGCAA
This sequence comes from Viscum album, assembly GCA_963277665.1. Lineage (NCBI taxonomy): Eukaryota > Viridiplantae > Streptophyta > Magnoliopsida > Santalales > Viscaceae > Viscum > Viscum album. The sequence goes on along the minus strand of OY728145.1, from coordinate 1,095,332,427 downwards.
TGGTATCAGGGCCAGATTCTATTGAAGTGAAAATATATGAACAAACATAGTTAGTTTCTAACGATTTGAGCTTACCCAATTGTGTATTAGCGCAATTCACGGTCCTGAGGTGGATTAGGCTTGGTCTTGGGTGTTGTGCTCTTCTATCCTGAACATTTGAATCCTATTAGTTGTAAGGGAAAGGAACCTAATTCCTCCCCAGGTTGTCAAAATTAACTTATTCTCCCCAAAGTTTCTCTTATTCTTATCAAAAATTGATATAGTTCATTATCATATGTGTACCATGGCATGGAAAGAAGTGATCGATCTCTGACTCCGAGTGGTCGCCGCACCCAGGACCATGACAAGCAGGAGCAAACATCCTCACATCTTCAGTATAATTCTTTATTAGCATCTGGTTCAAAAACCAGACTCCTCTAATTTCAATGATCTCCTAAATAATTTTTATTCTTGTGTCATGGACGATTGATTGAAGACCAATTTTTTCACCTCTGAGGTTCGTTGAAATAAAGCAGTTCTCCTTGTTCTCCTTGAGAAAAAATAACATCCATTGAAAATATATGAATTCTCTTTCAAAATTGGGATTCATAATTATATTAAAGGTGATCTAGGGAAAAAATATTTGTATTTTCTAGAATAATATCCTCACAAATGATATGTTGGATATTTACAACTAGAATATTTATATGAAAATTTGTATTGGAAATTTCTCTTGATTTATGTACGTGTATGATAAATGTGAAGTGAAATAGAGGGAAGATCTATGGAAGGACCAGAGTAGTTTCAATATAGATAATAATAAATTTATTGTTAGAGAATACATCAATATCATCTTGGATATACTAGATAGGAAGGGAATAAGAGTTTTTTCTTTGAAGGATAAACATTATTTTTCAGGATTTGTAGCACAAAACAGGCTCTCATGCATGGGTTATTCAGGAGACAAATACACATGGTACAACAATCAAAATGGTATTTTATAGATGTGGTACTAGATAGATATCAATTTATATAACCTAAGGGTTATATAATCCTATCTGAATGCTAAAGTGGATCACTTTGTGTGATGAATTTCAGAAAATGCACCCCTCCTTGTTCTCTTTGCAGGTAGCAATGCTCATGGAGAGTGTTTTTTCTACTCAAGACGATGCGAATCAAATCCCTATTACCATATTTTTGTGATTTATTCCTAGGATAAGAACAAGAATGATATATATTGGGATGGGATTCATAATTTACTTAGGATCCTGAAAGAGGATCTTTGAGTGTGGGATAGCAACAAACCATCCACTTTACTAGACATAGATGGCCTTAAATCTGATATCAATCAAGCTGAACAAGGACTTGAGACATGATAGGATGTTGAGATTTTTATTAATTTAGTGTATTTGAAGAACCAAATGGATGAATTTATTCTTGATCAGGGGAGGATTCCTATGGAGTGTTCAGAGCTACTTGGGTTAAAGAGGGGGATAAAAACACTACTTATTTTCATCCATGAGTCAAGGAGATGAGACTCTTCACAGATAAAAATGCACTTCATGAAGATTGATCTATCACTAGATATCCTCACATGGTTGGAGGTATGGAAGTGTACCATTTTAATGCATTAATTATGGATTCTAACCCATGTATGCTAGATGACAATCCTAGAGGGAACACTGAAATTTTTTATTATATCTCTCATATAGTATCTCTTAAAATAAATGTTTTTTAGGGTATTCTTGATGATAATGAGATATGGGAAGCTATAAAATCCCTTAATTATGAAAATTTTCTCATTTATGATGGTTTTCCAGGTTCATTCTATATTGGATCTTGGTATATCATAAGTAAAGAGCCTTTGGGATGTATTCTCAATTAATTTTTGAGAGGGATCTTTCTCCGAGTTTCCTCTACCATTACATTGATCCTGAATCCCAAATTTAAGGATACCTCATCCTTTATATAATATAGACCTATAATTATGTAAATATTCTCATACAAAATCCTTCCAGTGGTTGTTAACCTAAGGATTTCAATGCACCTTCATAAATGGGTCTCTAACAAACCAAAAGGTTTCAACCAGAGTAGGTCCACTCTGACAACCATAGCGTCGGCCCAAAAAATGTTTGAAGATATAAACAAGAAGTTCATGGGATCAAACATTTCCATCAAGATAAATATGGATAAATCATATGAGAGGGTGGAGTGGAGATTCATCTTTAGAGTCATGAGGTGTGGTTGGGATTCTCAGAATGGGTTGTTGACCTTTTTTTAGATTCATTAGATATCCTTGGTTTTCAATCACCTTATTGGGAAACAATCAGGGGTTCCTCAATTCGGTCCAAGGATTAAGTCAATAGTACACATATTCCCTTTAATAATATACCTATAGGATTTTAATAGTGCTAAAAAGTTTTTGTTAATCACATCACTGATAAAGGGGGCCCTTTATCTGCACTAAAAAAATCACTGATAAAGGAATCCCTTTATCAGTGCTGATAAAGGTTGAGATGGCAATAATGTGATATTAATATAACAACACACCCAAACAACCTATAATTTCAAAAAATTATATATACATTTAATTTAAACCATGAATAAAATTTTTTTCCATAGTATATAAAAAAACCCCACTATATAAATATCAAACATTGTTTTATATAATTACATTTACAATTATCCACAAAACATTAAAATATTAATATATCATGATCTGATGCCCATGAACCCCTCTCAAAAATTTTCTCCCATGGTATTAGTTTCAAAAAAACCATCACAACCAGAGAAAAATATCCCTCCTATATAAGAATATAAATATTATGTTAGTAATACTATAATGAAATAAATTAAACATTAATATGAAAGAATAAATTAATAAAATGTTAATATTTAACAAAAAAGACAATTTGGAGATATACCGGTCATAACATGTGTTGTATTGAGGCAGGGTTTATTACTACATGGAACAAATGAGTTATGTATCATTGTCCTAAAATATCAAAAACACTCCAAGTGAGTTTGAGGAACAACTCACCTTTTATGATAATTTGGGTTCGCTTCCCATGAAATGTGAAGCTTTTGTTTGAAAGAAATCCCTTGGATTGCATCACTTTCAGTTCCCTTGAGGGTCCTTTGTTCTTTGGTGGGATAGGTGTTCACCTCCCCTTTATTTTAATAAAAATATAAATTATTATTCAGTCAGTTAGTGAATCCAAATTTTTTTTCTTAGTTTTTAGTGTGTCACTTGTTCTTTTACAAAAATTAATGACAATTTTAAATAATGATAAATTTGGAGTTATATCGATCACATTATGCATTAGATTGAGGTTTGGATGATTCATAATATCAAAAATTACTGATTCATCATTGTCCTAAATTATTAAAACAATTTGAAGTCATTTACACAATTTTCAGTATGTCAGTTGTGTTTTTTTACTAAAATGTGATTTCAAACTGGAAACATGCATTATGAGTCATATTGGTTGTATAGTGAATCGGTTTGATGTTTTACTGCTTCATACACATCATAAATTACTAATGAATCACTATCCTAAATTATCAAGAGAATTGGAGTTTGTTTTCTTGGTTTTTGGTGAGTGACATGTTTTGAACTAAAATGTAAATTTTAAATTGATAATGGACACTTTTAGTCTTACCGGACACACCATGAATTTTATTGAGGTTTGGTTGATTCCTACATGTAAAAAATTTCATGGATAATTTTCATAAAGTACCAAAAAATCCAATAGCATTTTCTTGATTTTCAGTATGTCACTTGTTCATTTTACTTAAATTAATGTCAATTTTAAATAAATAGACACACTTGGAGTCGTACTAGTCACAAAGCACATCATATTGAGGTGATTTTGACTCTTATAATTCATAAATTACTCAAGGATAGTTTTCCAAAAATATCAAAACAATCCAAATGCGTTTTCTCGGTTTTCAGTATGTCACTTGTTCTTTTTACACAAATTATATTCAATTTTAAATAAAAAGAGACACTTTGAGTTATATCGTTCATACCATGAATCATATTGAGGTGCGTATGGTTCTTAAATATTTTAAAATGAATTATAAGTCATTTTACTAAAGTATCAAAAAAATATGAATGAGTTTTCTTGGTTTTTAGTAAGCTAGTTGTGTTTTTTTACTTAAATGTCATTTCAAACTCAAAACATGTATTATGAGTTATAAAGGTTGCACCATTAATCAGTTTTATGTGAGACTACTTAATAAATGTTAAAATGACTTTTGAATCACTTTCATAAATTATAAAGACAATTAGAATTTTTTTCTTGATTTTTAGTGAGGTATAAGTTTTGAACTGAAATTTCAATTTTAAACTGATAATAGACACTTTTAGTCATATCAGTCACACTATGCATCTGATTTAGGTGTATTTGATTCATACATGTCAAAAATTAATCATGGATCATTGTACTAAATTTTAAAAATAATAAAAATGTGTTCTCTCATTTTTCAGTATGTCACTTTTCTTTTTTACTTACATTAATGTCAATTTTAAATAAAAAGTCACACTTGGAGTCATACCGGTCAAACCATAATTTTCATTGAAGTTTGATTGACACTTAAACATAAAAAATGACTCATGGATAATTTTATTGAAATATAAAAATAATCCTAATGTGTTTTCAGGGTTTACAGTAAGTCACTTCTTCAATTTACTAAAATTAAGGTCAATTTTAAATAAAAAGACACTTTGAGTTATACCAGCCACACTGTGCATCATATTGTGGAACAATTATATCCTAAATGTCACAAATGGCTTATAGATCATTTTCATAAAGTACAAAAACGATCTGAATGTGTTTTCTTGGTTTCTAGTAATCTAGTTGTGTTTTTTACTAAAATGTCATTTCAAACTATAAAGACACATTATGAGTCATATCGGTCGCATCGTGTGTTAGTTTGAAACAATATTTCCTCAAAAAAATTAAAAACAACTTATGAATAATGGTGCTAAATTATCAATATAGTATGAGTGTGTTTTATTTGTTTTCAGTGAGGGACACATTTTGAACTAAACTATCATTTTTAAACTGATAAAGGACACTTTGAGTAATTCTGGTCACACCAGGCATATGACTGAGGTGTGGTTGATTCCTACATATAAAAATTGAATCATGGATCATTTTCCTAAAATAAAAAAAATCTAAATGCATTTTCTTAGTTTTCATTTTTTTACTTATTCGTTTTACTTAAATTAATGTCAATGTTAAATAAAAATAGACATTTGGAGTCATACCAGTCACACCATGCATCTTATTGAGGTGATATTAACTCATAAACATCACAAATGACTCATTGATTTGTTTTATAAAATATAAAAACAATCCGAATTCATTTTCTTAGTTTTAATATGTCACTTGTTCTTTTTACTAAAATTAATTTCAATTTTAAATAAAAAGGGATTATTTGAGTTACATTGGCCACACCGTGCATCTTATTTTGGTGAGGTTAATTCATAAACATCACAAATAACTTATAAATTGTTTTCCTAAAGTATCAAAATGATCAGAATATGTTTTCTCTATTTTCACTAGTTGTATTTTTTTTACTAAAATGTAATTTCAAACTAGAAACATGCACTATGAGTCATACAGGTGTCATCGTACATCAGTTTGATATGTGGCTACATCATACACATCACAAATAACTTATAAATCACTTTACTAATTTCTCAAGAAAATCCAAGAACATTTTCATAGTTTTTATTGACTGACACTTTTAAATTAAGTAGTCAAAAAATTAATTTAGATTATTTTAATATAGTTTAGAACATATGATATTACGAGGAAAAATATAGTATGTTAAAAAAATTACCTTCTCATTGAATTATGAGTTATAGCCTCAATGTCCTATCTCTCATGAGATTGTGCATCTTTGAACAAACCACCCCAACTCAAATAAAGAAATCCACCATTATAAGAAAAAAAATCATATGTGAGTAATACTAAAGAGAATTAAATTAAACATAAATATAAAACAATACAATACTTATATTGAAGTCACATCCTTATGATATTTGTGTACATTATTCCATCAGGTATTCATCCCATTTGTTTCTGAGCACATCTATATCATCATGTAAATATGAGTCTTTTTGAAAGTAGTAGTGGTACTAGAAATATATAAATACACAAATGATTAATAAATATTTCAAATTAAATAGTAATTATATTTGAAAATTCTTCTTCAAGGATGCTAGTTTTATCTTTCAATATGATCTCTCTCATAAATTTACAAACATAATAACCACCATATTTTCCATTGTTTTGTTTCAGAAAATATAGAAACATTAAAAAGTATAAGTAATTTGTTTTTATATGTGTTAGTATAGTAAAATATTATTTCATATACCTTGATACTCTTCCTATCTTAGAACCTTTCTTGGTCCCCATGCTTAGCCCCATGACTCATTCCTTGTTTTTACATTATATTGATGCACCTCCCTATCATAAAATAATCCTCATTAAAATATAATATGAATTATATAACTTGATGTTTAGTTCTAAAACATTGGATGTAGTGTATTAAAAATTTATAATCGATGTCATGTATGGTCAGTTTTTTGGATATCCATGCATTGAATCCAAGAAATAAATTATTGTAGTAACTAAATTCGCCACAATAAGCATCCAATGATGCCTAAAAACAAAAAAATGAATAAGTAATGAATTAAGTGAAAATATATTTGATCTGATTAAATTATATATTTTTACCCTTATATCGTTGGTATTAAGAAGTGTATATCATTCTTAATTTTACTTTCAAATGATTTGACCAGGCCTGCCACTATTTCATCCTTTTTCGTAATCTATTTTTGGTTGGTCTGTAGAGGTGAGATGACAAATAACGAGTCCAGTTTTTTTCATGGTCAAATCCCTTAAATTGTTTTTATATATGCGTATTCTAGAAATATGAAATTTATTTAGCTATAATTAACACAGTATATCATCTTTTATAAGATCAAATCATGAAAACATACATCATTTATAAATTTACAACTGAGGTGCCTAGAAAATCATAGTTGAGGATTTCATTTACATTATCAACACCAATAAAGTCTTGAAATTCCTCTCCATCTGTTTTTTCATAAAAATCAACTATGTGACTTCTACCATATTTTAGAATTGTATCCATATGAACCTTCAATTATAGTAAATATAGATATAGAATAAATGGGGTAAGGGTGCTTTCAGTAGATATTTTCAATTAATTGGTTGATCGTTTAGAAGGTTTTGAGTCGGTATTTGATTTGAACCATTCCATTTATCTCTCTGTAAAAACCTTTATTAGTTCAGACATTTTTTCATTAATTTTTAAAGCTTTATCTTCAATAGTAAATTAGAAATAAATACCTCCTTATCGAAATGTTTTTTACAAGATTTGATGGCCATGTGATTAAAGTTCCAATAGATATTTTGACCATATGAATAACATCAGCATCAATTGGAATATGTAGACCAGTGATTAGATAATGGTCTATGTTAATCGACACTCTCATATGATCTTTTAGAAGTGTTCTTTTTTGTTTTATGTCATTTTGGATATTGAACATTATAGCCCTCAATACAAGGAGATGGTTAGGTGTTGATAAATATAAATCACAATCATCATCACCCAATATAATATCTGTATAAGAAAGGTATTAGTGTTTTTATGATTCACATTTTGCATAAAAAATTATTAAAATATTGATTACCTCATCTAAGATAGCTCTTTGAGGGGAATTTCTTGCCTCAAAGATGGTGGGTGGTTGTTCTTGAGTTTTTTATGATTCATATTTTGCATCAATAATTATTAAAATATTGATTAAATCAACTTGTTCTTGATCGCAATGTAGAGGTACAATGATGTATTGTTATAATTGTGTGAAATTATCTATGAGTCCTTCTAGCAAGAATTAATACATATTTCTTGTGGGATTCATCAACTATAAATTCACTCTAAAATGTATTATGAAGAGTAATTAAATGTTTCATTATTTTATATTTTATTATATTAAAGAAATGATATCATAATGTTAGCATAATATCATCGCACATTAGTGTCTTAATCACGGGAAAACATAGTGCCACAAATCTACATCAATCAACACGCATTATTGAGTGAAGATTTCAATGAAACTATTGAACATGGCCTTGTTGGGGTTAACATGTTGGCCATGTACATTCCATCTGACCTCGTATTTGACACCTTTGATTTTCACCTTAATGTTTTTTGCTAACACTTTCAAATTACAGTCTCTTGTTTTTTATACATCGTTGGGACTTTGTCACCTACAATTTCATCAGATTTAACATCACCAATATGTTCATATGGAGAGTTATAAACAACATATGTAGATGTTCATTGTACCTTTGGACTATGAGTAGCAGCATGTGCAGACGATCATTGTACCTCTGCATTGCGAGCAAGAACAAGTTCAGTGACCTGTTGTGCCTCAAGATTGGGAGCAACAACATGTACAGAAGGTCAGAGTTCCTCTACATAATGAGGAGTAGTAGGTTGAGAGATCCATTATGCCTTAGGATTGGCATCACCAACACATGAAGAAGGTCAGTGTTCCTCTACACTGCGAGCAACAACAGGTTGAGAGACAAATTGTGCCTCAATATTTCGAGTACCATCACATGTAGAAGTGATTATCTACAGAATTGGTTTAAAATTTAATATATACTATATAAATTCAGAAAAGGAGAGATATTAAAATGAGGTAACATGATGTATATTACAAAAACTATATAACATGTTTATTGAACTCTTTTTTTAAGGTTGAAGGGATTTAACGCCTCTATCGACTATCCAAATCCCTTTAGTGTGGTATCTTATAAAATTAAAAATGTTGTCTACATTGGGATTGCTGAAAAATGATTGAGATGTCCCAATTAATGGTTCATCCTCAGTTGAATCTTTATCGAACTCTTCAGTGGTTTTGGCAGATATCATAAAAATTTACCACTATCAGTTTGCGGTATCTGAAACATAAAATACTTGTACTTATTGTGTTTCCATTATAAACAATTCATCTTTGTGACCTTCCTTACTGTAATCAACTTTCACAAATCCCAATTAATCTACTCTAATAGCAATCCCATTATTAACCCACTTGCATTGAAAAACCAAAACTTGGAATATTGTATAATCCAACTCCCCTATTTTTTTTTATGATGCCAAGGTATGACATATCCATATAAATTGTATTTATGTCCTTAATATAAAAAACATGAACCACTTCATCCATAAGTGTAACTCCACTATTTTTCATGGTATTGTCTTCATCATGTTCATTTTTATAGAACATATAACTGTTAATTACATAAACATTGTAAGATAATACATGCACACTTGGTTATATGTCTATCCATTCAAGTCATTCTAAAATTGAATCTAGATTTTTATATGACACATTAAAAAATGGTACCATATTATAAACTATTGATTATGTGTACTTGATATCCATATTTTATCCCTTAATGGATTCAAAATCCTAAGAATTTCTTTTTGGATTTCAACATTTGGGGAAACCTCCAAATAGTTATGAAAAATGTAGAGGTGGGCCTACTCCCAATCTATAATATATATTCTGACAACATCTCTTCCAGAAATGTCTTTACCCAGAAGCCGCCCAGTGTAATGAGATTTCAGTAAACCAATGCTTTCTAGACCGAACATGTATTTAGTACATAATTTAATGGATTATTTATTAATATATCTCTTCAAAATACAACCCTTTGACTGACTTCATTTTTTGAAAAACCCTTTCAAAATCTTCATATATCGTTTAATTGGGTACATCCATCTATAGTGTACATGACCACATAGTTAAATCTCTCTCACCAAGTGAACCATAAAATAAACTATTATATCAAAGAATATTGGTAGAAAAAACATTTCCAATTCAAATAATATAATGTTAATTTATCTTTCCATAGTTGGAAATTTCCTCAGCTCTATAACTTTTCTACATTTAGCTTTAAAGAATAAACAATGTATGGTTAATGTATGATGGAAATTATTGGAAGAAATGAAATGTAAAGCTATATGAATTAGATCTTGCATAAAAACATGGAAGTAATGTTATTTTAAAACCTTTTACTTTAAATAGTTCATTGACACAATGTTCTTGATATTCAATGAATAACCATCTAGGACCTTTACGTCATTCAAGAAGTTGGAAAATTGATATCTATCCTACCTGCAATGAGTGTAAGCAGCTGGAGGAAGAAAATTTCATCTTTCACCATTCACTGGCACCAACTATACTTGTATTCCCATGTCAACCGTGTCCAACCTAGACTTAATTACATCCTTTGTTTTGACGGGTGCATTTAGAAACGTTTTGATGACACTATCACCTAATTTTTTGTCAACATGCATAACATCAAGAAAATGTATGACATAAATACAATTCCAATATGTTAATTCAAAAAAACATATCTCTTTTTGAAACCAGTTTTTGTAACGGTTTTTGAAATTGGTATACCAAAGAAAGTGTCCACATATTTTACTTTATTGAATAGTTTATCACCTGTTGGTGGAGATGATTCTTTACATTCTTCTAAACTTCAATCGAATGATGTCGTTCAAGATCAGTACTTATTCTATTGGGGTATAAATCTGTGAAGTCCAAGATACAAATTTTTCATTGAATGTTTCAACCAAATTGACAATATACCTTGTCCAAAAATGGGTCACCCTTGAGTTCCTTTAATTCTATATCCTAAAGAATTTTCATAAGATCGAAAGTCATTTATTGTCCCATACAATATAGATATGAACATAAATCATAATTTTTGTAAGAATCATACAAAGTAACACTTAAATCCCATAATAATTTTAAATCCTAAATCAATAGATCCAAATAAACATAAATATCAGCACCTGGTTATTTGGGTTTTGATATAAGCATAGATAACATGATGTATTTTCATTGCATGTATAACCATGTTGGAAAGTTATAATTTACCAACATAACTGGCCATATACTATGAGTGATTCTTTGAAAACCAAAAGGGTTCACTCCATCTATAGATAACTCAATAAAAAGGATTCTTAGCTCATTTTCAAATTCAGGATACTCCTGATCAATTCTATTCCAATGAGGAGAGTCTATTGAGTGTCATAGTTTCCCATCATTAAATATTTTATCTGCATGCCATGAAAATTTCCCTATAATATCCTCACTTCAATATAGGTTCCTAAACATTGTAATTATTGGAGAGTACCCTAAAACTTTCATACTACTGGATTCATCATTCTTGTATTGAGAACAGACACACTTTGGTAATTTTTTAAGTGATTCGTGGTCCTTTCAGAATAGTATACATTCATTTGGGTAAGCTTGTATTCTTTCAGAGATCATACCCATCAAGTGTATCATTCATTTGGCATCATATGTTCAGCTCAAGAGCTCATTATCTTCTAGGATAATGTCATTCAAGAGATAAATTAATTCCGTAAAACTAAAATTAATCCATCTATTTCCTTCTTTCAAATTATAAAACTTTTCTATGGCTGACAATTCTATTTATTTAGTGTAACCAACATACAATGGAATATTTGAACAACTCTTTAACTTCTAAACCAATTTTGGGAAATCACGAAGTTCATCTTCAACTATCCTTGTCATTTCCTCAATACGATCATAATCATCCTTCACATCTGTAATCACACTCTTGAAATATTCTTCTTCATTATCCACACTTGTAACAATATCAGATGATCCATAAAACACAGTGTTATCCCAGCCACTAGCTATTTTTTCTTTTCTCCCTATGTTAATTTCAGTATTTATAACATTGATCTATTCCATGACCGACCAAGTGTTCTTACAACTCCTTTGGACTAATTTTTCTTGAATAAAAATTGTGTAAACACGGACATAGGATTTGAGAAGGGTTATATGCATGATATTTTTCAAAATTGATGAACACGTTCACTTCATCTCCATACTCTTCTGTCATACAATTATCATCTATAGATTCTTTATTCATATCCATCATATTTGATTCAGTAATATTAATATTTTACAAAACAAATACACAAAATGTTTCTTTCAAATATGTGGAACTTAAATTTTGAATGATAGTTGTTATTGAATGTTTTTGTCATGGACTCATCCCCATAGAAGCTAACACCAAACCAGAAAGAAGATATAATTGTAGAGGACTCCCCTAATTTTAACCTTGCAGTTGATGTTGGATGCAGAATAGGATTAAGAGTTACAATGAGGTTAAACATTAATTCACTTTTTATAAGAGTGAGGTCATGATGGATATCAAATGGTTCATATAGGTTTAGTAGAATTCCCTTTCCGTAGTTTTATTATCAATCTACTTTTATTATCTACATAATGTAATGGTTTTCCCAATTCTATAAAATATAAACTTAAAATATTATGGAAAACTATATTTCAGATGTCCTTTGAAAACTATTTATAAATTTAAACGTGAAATATCATTAAAAAACTAACCATTTAAACAAATTCTTCTTTAAAATAACACACACTTTTTAAAATAAACTGATCAGTTCCAAAAACTATTTCGCAAAACCAAAATTCCTTTTTTAAATAATTATAGGAAGATTCATGAACCAATAGTATTAATCATTTAAAATGAGTGAAACCCCTCTGTATTTTACAAATTTTCATTTAAAACTTCACACACCCCTTTTTAAAATGAAATGATCATTAAATATGATTTCAAAACATTCACAGTCCTTTATGAAAGGCAATTAGGTGAGTTGAAAACACTTGGAATGTAACCTAAGTCTATTCCAAGAGTTTAAATCACTTTAAATCTATTTAAAACCAAAAAAAAGGTTATATTTAACACATATAATTTTTTTAGAAACATTTCTTAACACTTGTATAATTTTAAAAGAACCATTTAGGCATTTTTACAAAGACATGAATCCTAAGAGAGGCACTTTATAAAAGATACATGAATAAAAAATAAACAAAATTCTATAAAATATAAACCTATAAATGGTTTATCATGTCAACATGATATAACATCCATTAAAGCATCCACTTACACATCAACACCCATAATTAAACATGATAAAATTTCAAATATATATTAGAAAACCATATATATATTACACATCTATTCATCCCAAATCAATTAGTGTAGTATGATTTCATCACATTATTCTAAAAGATGATGAAATAATAACACATTTCAAAAAAAATTGATATTGTGCTCCCCACTATTGGATATACCTTATCCATGTATAGTATGTATCGTCCTTCCTAAATTTTATTTTCACCCATATATTGTTAATTATAAGCTATGATAGCTAGAAAAAGTAAACCTACAACATGATCCTTGTTGTAAGTTATATAATAATTTATGATATTCCATGCTTCCGAGATCCAATTATATCAATTATCCTTCACCACAACACCAGATCCCCAGCATATATGTTTCATAGTCACTGACCACACTCACAACCATGAAACACTCATCTTACAGTTTACTACAAGCACTGTATTATCCCTATAAAAATTATATAATTCCCACTAGTTCCTAATTATCTATATTTGATACACTACATACATTCCTTGATACTCATTTAAAGCATCTCAGATCATTGGTACTGTGAAGAATTAGTCGATCACTTCACTACCTACAACAGTTATCTAAAGGTTGTGTCTCAAAACTCACATGAGTCAAGTATCCCAACTAAACTAGGAATTTCATGATCCCTTTAGTCATTTACCAATATTTCACAAGGGTCACATCCCTCATTGCAATCATTCCTCAGTCCACTAGTCCCCACTGGTCACATCACATCTGATGATTTTAAAATAATATCCTTCTCTTACTCACATATGATGTAGAGTCTTAAGAGCTTACTCCATTATTTACATCTCAATAAAGAAAAGGTTTCACATACCTTTCAATTACTTATTTTACTCCCAAGTGTCATTCATTTCACACAAAGAATCTACCTATGCCACTCATCAATAGAAGAAACTATGTTTCTTTCCCGGTCCTATTAAGTACATTGTGTCTCAAATCCAAATAAGAAAAGATATATGGTACTAAACTCAGACACTTGACTCACCACTATATTAGAAAACCATACATATAAAACACCTCGATTCACTATGAATCAATAATAAAAACGTTAACCAAAAACCAAAGTCCTATAAGTTATACATAGAAAATTTTAAAAATTTGTATAGAATATGCCCAAAAAAACCAATCAAACACTTTACCAATAAAAAAATCATTGTCTCACACTGATGAATCAAACCAAACAAAATTCATGCATCAAAAATAGTTCAAACACTAAAACCCTATAATTAATCTTTCACTATATAAGCATTACAAATAAAATAAGAACATACCATATATTTGGAGGTACGACCGCAATAGTAGGGTCCAGCGGTGGTGAAGTTGGGGAAGGCAGCAACAACAACGATAGTGGAGGCTATGGAGGGGTTCAAGATAGAGGTGGGGTTTGCGGTGGAGGTGGGTTCAAATAAGTGGAGGTTTTCATTGAGGGGGTGGGTTCATGGTGGATGAGGGGTTCGCAGTGGAGGTGGCATTCGGTAGTGGAGGTGAGGTTTGCGACGGGGGTGGGTATGCGATGGAGGAGGGGTTCAAGACAAAGGTGTGGTTCAGCATGCGGAAGAGGTGGGTTTTATAGAGGAGTTTAGGTTTGTGGAAAAGGTGGGGTTCACAGTGGAGGTGAGGTTTACGACAGAGGAGGGATTTGTGGCGGTAGATGATGGATTCACGGCGGCAGAAGAGGGATTCCTGGTGGTAAAGGAGGGGTTAAGGCATAAGAGGAATTGAAGGTAGAGGATGGGTAAACAGCTGTAGGGGTGGATTTCCATGAGAGCATAAGGTGTACGAGATAAGAAGCGAACTGTTATGGTTTATTTATAAAATCAGGTAAAGTTTTATCAGCATTAGCTAAAAAGCTCTAATAAAAGAATGTTCTATCAGTGCTAAAATAAAAAGCGCTGACAAAGATAGGCTTTTATAAACGCTAAATATAAAGATATAATGTTAATAATTTATTTATATTTATATATATATTTATAAAATTATATATATATATATATATAATAAATATATTTCTATTTATAATTATAACTATAAATAAATAAATAAATATTTATATTTATATATATAATAAACATATTCATAAAATTTTATATATTTATAAAATTATAAATATTATAAATAAATATTTATTTATTTATAATTATAAATTTATAATAAATATATTTATTATATTTATAATTATATATAATTAAAATATTTATTATATTTTTATAATTATTTTAGTATATTTATATTTTTTTATAATTATGATTATAAAATGTTTTATATATTTATAATTATTTATGTATTATAGTTTTATAATTATTTAATAACTATAAATTTATATATATTTATTTAAATAATTATAAAATTATAATATCTGTATATCGTATTATTGGTCGGAGTGGATACTCAAGAGGGGGGTGAATTGAGTTCCAATTAAAATTTATATTTAAAAATATTTATATTAAAATACCCTATTTAAAAACAAGTTAAACTATAGTGAATTTATACAGATTGTAAAAGTTCAATTAGTTTCTCAAAGATTGATTAGGTCTTAGTTAATTTAATCAGAGGATTAAATTAACTTTTGAAACTAAATTACTAGTTCACAATAAGTATAAACACTTGTTAATTTAACTATCAATGTAACTTTAAAACAAATTGTATTTCAATGTAATTAGCAGTGAAGTAGAAAATATATATAATATACATTAGATTTAAACTAGGATGCACATGATATATAACCAAGAGGTTCAGTCTCAAGATGAGACTTAGTCCTCTCAAACAATTTATATAAATTTTGATCCACACCTTGGATCGGGGAAAACAACAGTGCAAAGACTGTCCAGGTACAAAGGCCTCTACCACAGTTCTTCGTGGGAAAACAAAACAATAGCACACAGGCTATCCAGGTCATACTTGACCTCTTCCATAATTCATAGTGGGATATAGTAATGTGTAAGAAGTTTGGAGTTAGGATTTTGTATCCTCTAGTTTAGTCCAGGAGTCAGTGTGTAAATACAACACACACTGCTCAAAAAGTAAATGAATGAAACACAATAGATCTAAACAGATAGAAATGAGTTTAGAGTGCTTTGTGTGTTGTGAGTGAAGCTCTGGACTCCTTTTATTGATGTTAATGAAGCTTTGAGTCCTTCTATGGTTTTTGTCTAAAAAACATCGGGTCGTTTTTTTCTAGTTCAGTTTAATCAGCTTGAGTGCGTGAAGAGCTCGTTGTAGTTCTTCACTCCTTGACTAAGGTGCAGCTTGTGTTCTTCTCTAGAATTAATGGCTTTTTGTATGTCCAGTGTTCTTCCATTATGAATGTAGCCTTTCCTTTTAGTGTGAATGCACCACTCTCCAACAGTATTCAGCCCTTGCTTTTCCACACACTTCACGTGCCTTCTTATTTAATTTCTGCATGGCCTTTTTTCCTTCCTTTTATAGCTTTCAACTCCGGTAAAAGGAAATGATTACCTTTTTACAGGTACGAGGTACTGTTCCCTGACATGCCAACAACTGTCATTAAATAACATTGATTTCATTAAAAACATCAAATATGACTGTTGGTTAATAAATAAATAATAATGAGAGTATAGAGTTTGACTGGTCAGTCTTTCATCAGTAGCCTTCTGTCGGTAGATGTGTATCGGTGGACTTTGTATAGCTGTGACCTCCTATCAGTAGTTATTTTTCCTTGTACTGGTAGCTCCTTGTATCGGTAGCTGTTACTGCGTGTATCAGTAGCTCTATATACAGGTGACTCCTTCTATTAGTAGCTTGTTTGTTCTATCAGTAACTCGCTTGTATCAGTAGCTTGGTATATCAGTGATTGTTTGTATTGGTGAACTTTGTATCGGTAGCTTGTGCATACCAGTAACTCCATTCTATACCAGTGAAGTGTATATCGGTAGACTTATGCATACCGGTAGACTTGTTTTATCGGTATCTCAGCTCCTATCGGTAGCTCTCTGTATTGGTGGACTTGATCTATCAGTGGCTTGTGCTTACTAGTGGACTTATACATACCCGTAGCTCTACGTATCGGTGGCCTTTTCTTATCGGTGACTATGTCAATCCATAGACTAAGTACCGGTAGATCTGTATCAGTAGTTATAATCGTATCAGTGACTTAACACTTTTATGCTTTATGCAAAACAGATCCGATTGAGTTATAATTATTTCAAAAGTCATATAAACATAGATAAACATTTATTAACACATTTCAAAGATTATTTTAATATTATTATCAAATATAATGTCATAGATTAAAAGAATTAATATATATATAAACATTATTTGGGATTATTAATGTATGTGAAAGCATAATTGGGATTATCAAAACTAGTGAGATCAACAATCTCCCCCTTTTTGATAATCATAACTTATGAAATTATAATCCCAATATAATTAGTAATGTATCAGAGGATAGTTCATTAGATATAATTGTATGAGAGAAAACAATGTATTATAAATCATATATAGAAAAGATAAAATATAACAAATGGATCAGAGGAAAATGAATTAATCTCATAAAAGCTAGTATTTACCCCCTTTGTCATATCCCAGATATGTTTCCCTTAGATAATATTTCTCCCCCTTTGTGATAATAAAAAAGTGGGACATGAAGGAAAAACACATGAGAAGAAAAGTAACAGATGTTAAAAGAAATTAAGATCATATATATTTCTTGGAGCAAACAGATACAAAGAATTAAAAAAATAAATACAGGTGATTCCTATCAAAAAATCCTAGCCACTGATCAATACACATCCTCAGAATGAGATTTACCTTTGGGATCAGAAGAGGATTCAGGTGTGGTGGATTCATGTGAAGGCTTAGGAACTCCAGAGATGATTAGAGGTGGCTGAGCTACTGAAACTATTCTTGGCATGTACTGTGTAGTTCTCTGAGTGATCATAAGAGTAAGGCTTCTGATAGCTTGGGATGGAGTCATCTGAATAGGATAAGTAGCAGAGGCAGATGCAGGTAAAGCCTGAGGTACTATCACTGTCCTAACATCAACATACAATAAGGTAAACAAGATATTTATAAAATCCATATTGATTCCTCCTCCTCTCTCCATAGCAGATATGAAATCATCCTTGTTCTCTTTAAATTTGTCCATGTCTGGAGTTAGTTCCCTTAGCTTTCTTAATTTCTCCCTGAAGGCTAGATTGACAGGAGGTAGCATCATGATTTCTAACAAAATCTTGAAATGATTTTTAAGTTGATTCTTGGTATTAACCCTTTTAAAATAGTAATCTACCTTGTCTTTCACCTATTTTTGAGAAATAAAATCTTATCTCATATAGTCCTGAACAATCTTCATTATCTATCTAGATGTATCTCTAATAGAAGTTACCACTTTGGTCAGATCAGATGAGTCCACAAATCCACTTGTTGATGATGAACTAAGCTCCTCCTTCATCAAACCTCGAATCTGATTCAGTTCTATTGAAGGTCTGGAGGAAAGAGAACTAATAGAGAAGGTTACTGTTTACTTGATGTTTTTTGTCAACCCACTGATAAGATTTTTCACTTGGTAATCCTGGGTGCTGACATGATCTTTCAAGGAGGTTTTAAATCCCTAAAAGACTGATACCATCTGGCTCACAACACTTTTGACATAAGCTAAGTCATTGTCTGCTTGATATCTAGAACTCATATAAGATTCTAAAGAGATAACAAACATCTTTAGAACTTCAACATCCTCTGTCAGGCTACACATCTGATTCTGGAAAGTTGTAACTTCATCCACTATCTCTTCCACAAAGGTAGATACATTGCATCTAGGAGAGAGTTCAAATGAAATTTCCAAATTTCTCATCTCTTCAACAAAGCAGTGCTTTAACTCAACAACAGAGGAACTAAAAGACTCTTTTAGATCATTCTTTTAAGGATTCAAGATCAGCCCTGGTGATCATATCAGCAGGTTCAACCACAACATATTCTCTTTCATATACTATACTATCCACAGAGTTATTCATAATTGATTGAATAGATGACACCAGTGAAGCTTCCATTTTCCTTATTTCATCCACAAAACTGATTCTGAGATCAGACATGAGCTTATCCAGATCATGCATTCGGCCCACATCTTCAGGTAACAACTCAGTCTGAATATCATTATTGATTTTTGGTCTGTTGAGGGATGTCTCATTATCAGAATCTGGATAATCCAATCCAAAAACCAAAAAACTTGGGTCTTCTACCCAATACTCAATTTCAACTTCCACGGAAACACTTCCAAACCTGATTGGATGCTCTCTCTCAACTGGTTAATTCTCTTGTACAACAACAGCATTCTTAGTAGGTCTTTATTTCTCAGAATAATCTTCTACAGTCAACTCCATCTCTGAAATAGCAAGAGGCTTCTCTATATTCGGCACATGTCCTTCCATCTCACCCACTACATCCTTAACAAGAACAACTGAGATTCCAATCAATGGAGTCAGACTTAAGCAGATAGAATTAGAGGCTTTAAATTCATTCTCTCTTTTTTCTTCATTCGTAGGGACTGGCTGGTCTTCCTCATCAACATGTGTTTCTACTTCTAATAAAGTTTCCTTACTTGAAGATATAATTTCATCAACAGGATTTGGGGGAAAGTTCGGATCCCTTCCATCAGCCATAAGAAGTCTCCTCTTCATCAGTCTCATTACTGTACTTAGGTTCTTCTTCATCAGGTCCTAGACCTAGATCCCTCACATCCTTAGGCCTTGAAGGATGATCCACATGATTGAATTTATCATATATCTTATTATCATCATTAACCCACTCTCTTCTCCATGGATTTTAGTTTATCTTCATGTATTTGCAAACAGTGATTGTGATACAAAAAGTATTCCTTACTACCACTGTCTCATCTTGAGACTCAGCTACCCCCTTTACTTTAATCATAATATAAATCAACTTGGAAAATAATAAGGAATTGGAATTTGATTTTGGCCTGGTCATATCCTCTATTTGAATCATTAGCAACCTTCACAGATTCACTTTCACAACATGTCTCAAAAGATGTAGCAGATAGATATCTTGATATATTAAATTTGAAAAGTCCCCCTACTTGGAATTAAAACATGCTGAAAAAACTTGAATAACAATATGTTCTCTCCATCCATTTCAGCAGCCACCACTTATCATTGATTACCACTATCAGTGAGCTCCTCTAAGGCAGTCTCATAGTCAAAAAATTAACTTGTAGGTGGTACTGATTTCGATAAATATCCAGACACACCTTCATGTAAAACCTTCAGGCATTCAGCCCACTCAATAGAAGAAAAAGCTATCTCCATTCAATTTACAAGTGAAATCATTCGGTTCTCATATTCTGATTTCTCAAAACTTACTAACTCATAGAAATGTTTCACCATATTTAGATAGTAGGGGTTGTTGTTGTTCGAAAAGCATTCTACCCACTTCTGATCTTCCAGCACCTCGAGAACAAACGATCTTCTAGACAACATCCATTCCACGCATACCTCTTTTTCGATCACAATAACTCTATTTTGTAAATGCGGGTTCACTTGTCGCCTCCCCGACCTTGTTCTACTGACACTGCTACTTTCTTTTTTGGCTTAGCCTTCTGCTTATTTGCATTCGGCTCATCGATGTCATCTCTGACAGTAGGCATTTTGGTTTTTTCCATTTCTGGTTTCAGAAACTTAGGGTTTTTACGAGATTTGAGAGCTAATACTTGAGGGGAAAGGGTTTGAAGTGGATCGAGAAGTAATTAAGACATAAATTTATCATTTAGGAATCATAACATAATTAATTAAAATATAATAATTAAATTATAAATGATACATATTCTGGCGGCAGACAGAAGTTTAAAATAGCGCATACTGAAACGGTATGGAATACCGATGAGGTTTCATATCAGTGAGGTTTATCGGTGAGGTATATCGGTGAGGTATATCGGTGAGGTATATCGGTGAGGTTTATCGGTGAGGTATATCGGTGAGGATTCTACCGGTCAAGGTTAAGCATTCATTACTCATGTCTAATATTACTTAACCTACCCGAACGTAAAGGCTTTGTGAAAATGTCAGCTAATTGATGTTCAGTACCTATAAATTCAAGAGTAATATCACCTTTTTGGTAATTATCTCTCAATAAATGGTGCCTTACATCAATTTTTTGGTCCTAGAGTGAGACACATGATTCTTAGAGATATTAATTGCAATAGTGTTATCACGGTTTATTGAAACATTCTTAAAATCATATCCATAGTCCAAAAAAGTGTGTTTCATCCATAGAATTTGCGCACAACAACTACTAGTAGCTATGTAATATGCTTCAGCAGTAGACAATGAAACAGAATTCTGTTTCTTACTACACCAATATACCAAAGATTTTCCCAATAAATGGCATGTTTCAGATGTGTTTTTTCTATCCAAATTGAAACCAGCAAAGTCAGCATCGGAATAACTCATTAATTCAAAAGATTGTCCTTTTGGATAAAACAAACCCAAATTTGCAGTATTTTTATGATACTTAAAAATTCTTTTAACAGAAAGAAAATGTGATTCTTTATGATTATCTTGGAATCTTTCACGCATACACACACTAAACATAATATCTGGTCGACTAGCAATAAGGTAAAGTAAGCTTCCAATCATACCTCTATAGTTTGCTTGATCGACTAGATTCCCAGTTTCATCTCCATACAATATACAGACGGTACTCATAGGATTATCACTTTCATTAATACTATCCAAGATAAAACATTTTAAAATATCCTTTGTATATTTACCTTGATTCAACAAAATACCATTTTCATTTTGAAAAACATGAAATCCAATAAAATGATTGAGTTCTCCCATTAAACTCATTTCAAATTCATTTTGAATTATCTTTGAAAAATTAGTACATAAAGAATGTTTCAAAGATCCAAAAATAATATCATCAACATAGATTTGTACTATAAAAACATCTTTAGAAATTATTTTAATAAAAAGAGTTGGTTCAGCAATCCCTTTAGTAAAACCTTTTGAAATAAGAAAATTACTAGGTATGTCATACCACGCTCTTGGAGCTTGTTTTAAACCATATAAAGCTTTAGATAGCTTGACAACACGATTTGTAAAATGAGGATTAGTAAATATAGGTGGTTGTTCCACAAAAACATCTTCAATTATAAAACCATTTTAAAAAATCACTTTTAACATCTATTTGATATAAATTGAAATTCATATGAGCAGCATAACCAAGTAGAATCCTAATGGATTATAATCTAGCTACAGGTGCAAAGGTTTCTTCATAGGCTATACCTTTCTCTTGACTATATCCTTGTACAACTAGAATTTCTTTGTTTCTAACTATATTTCATGACTCATGAACTTTGTTTCTAAAAACCCATTTAGAGCCTATGGTCAATGTGTCCTTAGGTCTGTCAACTAATTTCCAGACTTTGTTTCTTTCAAATTGATTTAATTCTTCATGCATAGCCATTACCCAAAATTCATCATTGATTGCATCATTGATATTTTTAGGTTCTAAATATGAAATAAAAGCTTGATGTTTAACCTGGTTTCTTAGAGAAGCTCTAGTCTGTGTGCCTCTATCAAGATTACCAACAACAGCATCTAAAGGATGATTCTTTAGAATCCTAGTTGATCTAGTAAAGGTAGGACTAGAAATTTTAGGCTCTTCTCTGGGTTCGGGTTCAACAAGAGCAGGTTCTGGAAAGTTTCCAGAACTGGATGTCTTTACAATAGGTTCATTGACTTTATCACTTAGGTTTAGAATAGACAACTCTTCTTCAAGATTTTCAAGAAGAGGTTTAGGTTCATGTGGATCAGTTTCATCAATTTTGATGAGAACAGATTCTCCCACACAGATGGTTCTCTTATTAAACACACTATAGGATTTTCTAGAAAGTTAATATCCTAGAAATATTCCTTCATCACTTTTGGATGAAAATTTTTCAAGATTATCCTTTGTATTGATAATGAAGACTTTGAAACCAAAAACTCTGAAGTAGTTAACCTTAGGTTTCCTATTGTTCCAAAAATCATAAGGGGTTTTTTTAAGAACAGGTCTAATCAAAATTCTATTGATAATATAACAGGTTGTATTAATAACTTCAGCCCAAAAATAAATAGGTAAGTCATATTCATTAAGCATTTTTCTTGCAATTTCTTGAAGGGTTCAATTTATTCTTTCTACTATACCATTCTGCTGAGGTGTTCTAGGGGCAGAGAAATTGTGACTATAGCCATTGTGTGAGCAATAATATTCAAACTCATGATTTTCAAACTCATGATCATGGCCACTTCTTAGGGTCTTAATCTTAAGTCCACTACGGTTTTCTACAGACATGGTGTATTTAGTAATGTAGGAACAAGCTTTAATTTTGTGAGCTAAGAAGTATACCCATGTATATCTAGAAAATTCATCTATTAGAACATAGAAATAGTGCTTCCCATTTAAACTAGAAACTCTAGAAGGTCCAAACAAGTCCATGTGAACCAACTTGAGAAGTTGAGAAGTTGAAACTTCTTTCATTGATTTAAAAGAATCTTCATGTTGCTTTACCATTTGACAAGGATTACAAACTTTATCTGCTAGGAATTAATGTTTAGGTAGATCTCTAACTTAGTTATTCCTAGTCATTTTTCTTAGAGAATGAATGTTGCAGTGTCCAAATCTTCTATTCCACAACCAATATTCTTTATGAAAAGCATTTAAACAAGTAACATTTTGTTTTGATAAAGAATTCAAATCAACAACAAAAAGATTTTCATTTCTCAATGCAGAAAATACTAAAACATTTTTGGAATTAAAAACATTACCAGAATCATTTTCAAATTTAACATTAAAACCATCATCAAATAACTGAGAAATACTCAACAGATTATATTTAAGTCCATCAACAAATAAAACTTTGGAAATTAAAACTGAATCAGTGTTACCAATCTGGCCTAGGCCAATGATCTTTCCTTTAGAGTTATCACCAAAGGTGGCATAACCTCCATCAACTTTTATTAAACTCTTGAAGCATGAGTAGTCTCTAGTCATATGCCTTGAAAATCCACTATCCAAGTACCATACATTCTTATGAGAACTCTTCAATCTATTTTCCAACAAAATATGTTTAAACATAAATGATTTTGGTACCCATATTTTCTTGGGTGCAGACAGGTCAGCAATCAAAGCTTTAAGTACCCAGATTTGTCTTATGGGTCTCAAATAGTTTATAGAATCAATAGTTTTTGAAATATAAATTTTATTTGATCTATAACCATGTGAGTAATTATTTGAAGCATATGAATTTCCAGAACTATAACGAGAAACATTCTGTCCAGATTTAGAGATAAATATAGTTTTAGTAAACTGTCTCTGTCCAGGATGATAACCAATTCTAGTGGTATATTTTGGTGCTACTTGTTTTCCAAACATTTGAGTAAGTGTATCTTTTCCATTTGTGAATTTTTCTAAGTCCTTCCATAATTTCTCATTAAAAAATTTTAGTTCAGTATTTTCCTTTAGTAATTGAGAATTCTTTTCCTTTTCTACATCATGTGCAGATTTAACAGAACTGGTAGGAGCATGTTGTTTCTTCAAGTCTTTATACTTGTCCTTCAATTAATTACATGTTTCTTCCAGCATATTATAGTATTAAAATAACTCTTCACTGTACATATTTTTAGATTCAAAATCAGAATCAACTCCAGAATAATATGAATTTAAAGCAGGAGTATCCAATATTACCTCGGATGTGTTTTTCATAAAACACATGTTAGCACGATTCCTTTCAGATTCAGAAACATCAGATTCACGTCTGCTGTCTTCTGAAGCACTCTAGGTAGCTTTCATAGATTTCATGTACTTATTGTCCTTGTGGTCATATTACTTTTTGAGCTTCAATTTTGGACAGTCTTCTTTTACATGTCCTTTCATTTTGAATTTATAGCAGATAATCTCATCACTTTTATTAGACATCTTCTAGTCCTTATTCCAATGACCTTTGTTATCATATTTTCCTTTGTAATTTCATTTTTTGAAGAATTTCTTTTTCCTGTAGAACTTCTTGAATATTCTGGATATTTGAGCCATCTCTGCATCACTGTCAGAATCTGAACTTTCACTTGATGAGGTTTCTGTAGGTATGTGAATTTTCTCCTTATCCTTACCCTTTGAGGAAGTAGACTTAGAATCCACTAACTTCTTTTTTGGTTCATCATCTTATTCCTTATTTACTTTAAGCTCTTCTTCATACATCATATGGTTACCAATAATCTCCTTAACATGCAGAGTACCAATATCACATGATTCTATAATTGAAATTGATGTGCCCCTCCACTTGTTTGGATGACATCTTAGTATTCTCATGATCTGCTCCTTTGTAGGAACAGCTTTTCCAAGTGATCTCATAGTGTTAAAAAACTCATTGAACCTGAGATACATGTCAGAAATAGGTTCATCATGCTTTAGTTTCAAATTATCATATTTGATAGTATAGGTATTCAATCTCATTTCATTGACATTGGTTGTTCCCTCATGGGAAATAGCCAAAGTGTCCCATGTTTCATAAGCAGTTTTACATGCAGATATGTGATTGAATTCTTCATCTCCTAAATCACAGTACAAAGCATTCATATCTTTACAATTATTATTGTATGCAGTTTTAGTAGGTTCATCGCAAGTAGTTCTAAAAGTTTATGGAATCTTATATTGAGTTTCTATAGCTGTCCAGATATCAAATCCCATTATTTATAAATGAATTTTCATTTTAATCTTCCACTGGTCATAATTTGTATCATTAAATAATGGTGGCTTATTGGTAGCATCACCTTCTAATCTATTATCCATAGATAGAGTTTAACATAAATATTTAAAGATATAAAATTTAGAACTAACAGAAACGTAATATCATTAAGATACAACTAAAATTATAGTTGAAAAATAGAGTGTTTCGAAAACCATTAATAATATATTTAATCCTCTGATACCAAACGTTGGTTGGAGTGGATACTAAAGAGGGGGGTGAATTGACTTCCAATTAAAACTTCTGTTTAAAAATATTTATATAAAAATACCTCTTTTTAAAAACTAGTTAAATTGTAGTGAATTTATACAGATTGTAAAAGTTCAATTAGATTCTCAAATATTGATTAGGTGTCAGTTAATTTAATCAAAAGTTAAAATTAACTTTTGAAACTAAATTACTAGTTCACAATAAGTATAAACACTTTCTAATTTAACTATCATTGTAACTTTAAAACAAATTGTATTTCAAAGTAATTATCAGCGGAGTATAAAATATATAAAATATACATTAGATTTAAACTGGGATGCATAGAAGATATAACCAAGAGGTTCAGTCTTAGGCTGAGACATAGTCCTCTCAAACAAATTATATAAATTTTGATCCATAGCCTGGATCGGGGCAAACAATAATGAAAAGACTGTCCAGGTTCTAAGACCTCTACCACAGTTCTTCGTGGGAAAACAAAACAATAGCACACAGGCTGTCCAGGTCATACTATACCTCTTCTACAATTCACAGTGGGATATAGTAATGTATAATAAGTTTGGAGTGAGGATTTAGTATCCTCCAGTTTAGTCCAGGAGTCGGTGTGTAAATACAACACACACTTCTCAAAAAGTAAATGAATGAAACACAGTAGATATAAACAGATAGAGATGAGTTTAGAGTGCTCTATGTGTTGGGAGTGAAGCTCTGGACTCCTTTTATTGATGTAAATTATGCTCTGAGTCCTTCTATGGTTTTTGTCTGAAAAATAGAGGGTTGTTTTCTTCAAGTTCAGTTTGATTAGCTTGATTGCATGAAGAGCTCATTGTAGTTCTTTGCTTCTTGACTAAGGTGTAGCTTGTGTTCTTCTCTCGAATGATTGGCTTCGTGTATGTCCAGTGTTCTTCCAGTATGAATGTAGCATTTCCTTTTTGTGTCAATGCACCACTTTCCAACGGTATTCAGCCCATGCTTTTACACACACTTCACGTGCCTTCTTAGTTGCTTTCTGCCTGGCCTTTTTTCCTTCCTTTTATAGCTTTTAACTCCGGTAAAAGGAAATGATTACCTTTTTACAGGTACAAGGTATGGTTCCCAGACATGCCAAAAACTGTCATTAAATAACATTGATTGCATTAAAAACATCAAATATGACAGTTGCTTAATATATAAATATTATTTAGAGTATAGAGTTTGACTAGTCAGTCTTTCATCAGTAGCCTTTTGTCGGTAGATGTGTATCGGTGGACTTTGTATAGCTGTGACATCCTATCGGTAGCTATTTTTCCTTGTACCGGTAGATCCTTGTCTCGGTAGCTATTACTCAGTGTATCAGTAGCTCTATATACTGGTGACTTCTTCTATAGGTAGCTTGTTTGTTCTAGCAGTAACTCGCTTGCATCGGTAGCTTGGTGTATCGGTGACTATTTGTATCGGTGAACTTTGTATCGGTAGCTTGTGCATACTGGTAGCTCAGTTCTGTACCAATGAAGTGTATATCGGTAGACTTATGCATACCGGTAGACTAGTTCTATCGGTAGCTCAACTCCTATTGGTAGCTCTCTGTATCGGTGGACTTGATATATCAGTGGCATGTGCTTACCGGTGGACTTATACATACCAGTAGCTCTATGTTTCGGTGACCTTTGCCTATCGGTGACTATGTCTATCGATAGACTAAGTACCGGTAGATCTGTATCAGTAGATATAAGCATATCAGTGACTTAACACTTCTCTGCTTTATGCAAAACATATCCGATTGAATTAGAATTATTTCAAAAGTCATATAAACATAGATAAATATCGATTAACATATTTTAAAGATTATTTTAATATTATTATCAAATAGAATGTCATAGATTAAATGAATTAATATATAGATAAACATTATTTAGGATTATTAAAGTATGTGAAAGCATAATTGGTATTATCAAAACAGGTGAGGTCAACACTTATATTTATGATTTTATATATAATTAATATATTAATTATATGTATTTATAAAATTATAAATATAATAAATATATATTTATATAAAAAAATAATTTAAATAATTATAATAATATATATTTATTTATAGTTATAATTTTAAATATATATATATATTTATTTATTGAAATAATTATAAAATTATAAGAAATGTATTTATTATAGTTATAATTTTATAAATATACATAATTAATTTATTTTTTAAAATTTTTTTATTTATTTATAATTTTTTTTATAAATTTATAAATATATTTATTTAATTATATATTTTAAACATTATAATTATAATAAATATATTTATTATAATTTTATAATTATTATATATATATATATATTTATTTAAAATTATAACTATAAATAAATATATTAGAATACATTACAGTATAATTGTTTTCTATTTTAGCAAAAAAAACAACAAAACCAAATCACATTATACTACATATAATGAAAATAGCATCTCTCATTCAATACAAAAACTATCAAAAATTCCAATTAGTGATTAGACACATTTGAAACACGAAATCAGGACACTTGATTTAATGAAAATAAAAAAACATATATTTATAAATATATTTATTTAATTATATATATTTATAACTTTATAAGTATAATAAATAATTTTATTATTATTTACATATATATATATATAAATATTTGTATATAATTATAAATATATATAAAATAGATGTATCTTGTAATTTTATAATTATATATATATAGTTATAATTATAATTAGAAATAAACTTTATAAATTATTTATATATAACAAAAACATTATAATTATAATTTAGTAAATATATTGGCAATTTAAATATATTTATTGTAATTTTATAAGTATTTATGAGAACATAATAGCTTAATAGTTATAACATGAATGAATCATATACCTAGTAAAGTATAGATCATAAAAAATGAGCCATCACATATATATATGGAAAATATGAATAGTAATAAGGGTGTAATGTATAAATAAACATTCATGAAGAATACATAACATAGGAATGTCAATTATATTCATGCATTAATAAATTTATTCACAAAATTTATCGAAGAAATATATTTGTTTAAATACATATAAATAATTATAAATTTATATATTTAAAAATTATTTATATATAATAATAAATATATAATTATAAATATAAAAAATATATGCATTATCTAATGAAATTTGTTATAATCTTATAATTATTTAAACATAAATTTATTTAAATATAATCTTATAAATATGCTTTTAAAATTATATAAATATATATTAATTATTAAAAAATATATATTAATTATAAACATTCATTTTTTTATTTAATGTATACAAATAAAAATTATTTGTTAATATGAATATAAATATTTTAAATAAATTAATAAAAACGGTTATTCAAAACTTTTATCAGTGCTAATAATAGTGCTGATAAATCTACCCTTTGTTAATTCAATTAGCTTGCAGTGATAAAGACACACATTTTATCAGCACTTTATCCTTAGTGTTGATAAAATAAGGCACATTTCTTGCCTGGATCTATGGTAGTGAGGTAGGGTGATCCATTATCCCCTAGTGTCTTTATTATGGTTCAATATTCTTCTAGTAAATATCTCATGAAGTGTAGCAGTGAGGGGTTATTCTATCATTTCCATTGTAGAATAAAATTCACTAGGATTACTCACCTCTTCTTTATGGATAATCTTATAATTTTTAATAATGTAAATAGTAGGACTTTATAGAATCTCAACCAGATTCTTGATTTATATAAAAAATGGAGTGGTCAACTCATTAATTTTGAAAAGATTAATTTTTAAATTTCAGAGACTTACTCAGTTGGAAGGGATAATAAGATTGAAGAGAAGATATGGGTCACTAGAAAGACATTTACCATGAATTATTTTGGTGCACCGATTTCCCCGAGTTAGATATTAATTTATCACTTTAATGGTCTTGTTGATAAGACCTCCTCACATATCCTTGATTAAAAAAATTGTGTCATTTCCTTTGGGGGTGTATCACTATGGTGAATACTTTCCTAACCTCAATCCCCATGCTTGTTTTTTAACCATCAATGTACCCAAATCGATGATGTTGAATATTGAGAATCTCCTTGTCTACTTCATTTGGGATGTGCAATCAGAAGGAAGATATAACTGGGCATCATGGTAGAGGATGAACAGAGAGGCTGAGTATGGTGGCATTAATCTTTCGAGTATTATGGAAACCATGAGATACCTCTCTTCTAAACTGGCCTGGGACTTCATGGAACGGTTTTATTTGTGGTAAAATTTTATATCCAGTAAATACACAATCACTTCAGAGGGTTCGGAAAAAAATATGTTCAAGGATCTGGAACTCGATTTGTTAGCACATCTATACTCTTCAACAAAACTCAAGGTGTGTAGTGGGGTCTGGAAAGATAATTTTTTTTAATAATAATTAAGTTGGGAAGGTGTTGGGTTTCCTAGGTTTTCTAGTGCTCGACCTCTCCTTTAAGTAAGAAATCGATTTCTCCTCCATTCATGTTATTCTCAATACCCAACAACATGAGGTTTTTTGTGGTATTGAGAAATCCACTGAACCGGAAAAAAAAAATTCACTAGATCATATAGAGGTTTATTCTCATCAAAGTCATGTCATTGGGTTTGAAATGAGGACACCGGTCATGATTCATGGGGTGGTATCTTAGGGTGTAATGATATTCTGGCTAAACTAAAATTTTTGGTCTAGCACAGACATAAAAAAACTCTTCCCACTGATGAGGGGGTAAGATACAAGGGGGTGGACATTTTATCCAAATTTGAATGTTGTATAGTGACCCATACTTTACATAAATTGATATTACTTCTGAATTGAAGTAAATTCATTATACATATAACAAAATCATGATAGGACCATATTGGTATAGTGTCTTTGGAAACTGATAAACATAAACAACTAGTTTATAAGACAACTACATTGTCTCCCATTTATTTCATCATAACTAGACTCCTTTTTGACATATCTTACTTAATAACCTTCTTCCTAACCTAGGGGAAAAAAACATACGAAAGGGTGAGCTAAAATCTAAAGTAAGGGTAAAAAAATTAAATATCAATCTTATCATATTCATAAGAACATAACATTTGAAAATCATATCCTTCATATAAAATATCATAATATCATGTCATGGGATAAATAACAAAAGTGAAATGTTATCCCAAGAGTCAAATAATAAGACATGAAACTTTGTGGAATACACACATAAGCATAGATAATCATTTCATATTAGTCAAGGCACATTTCCAAGACCATCATAGTGGACAAAGTCCATTACTGAACCGAGTTCACTCCTCGTTCAAGAGATGTATCACTAAACTAGATTTATATTCTGTTCTATCCATTTCTATCTAATTAGATATAAATCTTTACCTAATTCATTAGAAGGAGATATATCTCCCAACCATCTCATAATGAAACCATTATTACGTGTTCCATAAAATTATAAAAACATTTACCAAATCATAACCCATGCAATAAAATGGGTTTCTTAATCATCATTCCATCATAATTGATATAAAACCAATGGATTTGCTAAATAAAATTCCATCATAAACAAAATAAAATCATGGTAATAATAGGGATATAAATAAAACCCAATTTAAAGAGTGACATCTTAGATGGAAAATAATTTTTAGGAAGCTCTTGAAATCAATTCATAAGGAAAATATCCTTTCATTTTCCAAAAAAGTTTTATTTTCTCAAAATTTTACGTAATTTAAAGGAAAATATTTTAGTTGAAAATAATCTGGAAATATTATAGAGGAAGCTTAATGGAAATAATATGTCATGAAACCATAAAAATTCATTCATGCCATATAAGTTAAAAAAATATTCTTCTCGTACTTTTTACGGAAAGGTCAAAAAGTACCTCATACAGAGAATGAAAAAAGAATATATTCATACAGTTTAGTAAAAAATCACTAATGGGTAAAATTTGAAACATGGATATGGATGATAAATATACCCCAGTAAATACTTACAAAAAAAATCTCGAATAAAAATGATATTGGAAAAGTTATCCCTTACCTTAGGTCCGATATGATTTGTATGTATCCAAACCTCCTATATAATGATTTAAATAATTCTACTAATTTATTCCAGAATCATAATCATTTTTATGATAACATTTATGATCATATTTTTGTTTTTCTGTTAGTAACATTTCACTGTTACTCGTTATTCGGGTATTAACTGCTTTATGTTCTGTTGTTATTTTTTGTCAAATAAGTTCTTATTCCATTTTTTATGTTATAGTTATATCATTTTCAGAATATATTTAGTATAATATATATCATATTTATTAATTCCATTCATTTATATAATCAAGGCTTAATAAAGATTATTTATAATGAATTACATCGCACCATGGAGACGGTAAGCCGTACGTACGCACAAGCGACAATATCATTCCCATAATTGTTGAATGGTATTGAATTGGATGGTGTATAGTATCTTAGAATTAGTATAATGTTACAAATATCATATATATATATTATTTTCACCATTATACCCATCAAAGTAATGTGGTGGTGAAAACATATTACACCAGACCGTGGAGAAGGTAAGTCGTACGTACGCAGACGCGGTGATTTCATTTTTCATAAGATGGATAAGAGGTGAAATTGGGTTGTTTCATATTTATAATAACATATCATTATATTATTGATATTAATGTTATTATTTTATAATTAAACAATAAAATAATAGCAAGTAGAAGAAGAAATAAATTTTAAAGAATCGGTAGAAGAGATTACATCTTCCTCAACGCGCCTCCATTAAATTTCCACTTAGGCCAATAGAGTAGGTCTTTTGAGAAGTCCTAAACCTCTATAATGTAACTAGGGAAGTTTATAAGTGAAATGGGAAGGGAGTTTACAAGCTTTAAGGCTCAAAATGGAGTGAAGAGAAGTGGGAGGAGGGTCCCTTTTATAAGAGAGGAGAGAGACACTTTAGAAAACTCTCAAAAATATTAATTTATAATAAAATAAAACCCTACCCAAAAACCTCCAAAGTGTCCCAAATTAAAATATTAGAAGAGATATTGTTGTAATATCTTCAACCAATAAATTTAATAAAACTTATTTTTTCAATTTAAACCTTATCTATTTAATTTACACTTAGTTATTCTATTAAATTTTAATTTTGGTAATAACATTCAAGATATTTAATGGTGATTAATATTTACACATGTGGTGTAAATTGACCTCAAATGAATAATTTCGGACATTTTAAACCATAAAATTATCAATTTGTAATTTTTAAATATTTTTACGATTTTTAAATAATTTAATAAAATATTATGTTTTTTAAATGTCAATAGTGTCAATTTTGACACTATTCATTTATTTGAATTTAAATAAAATTCACACAGAAGATAAATTTGAAATAAAATATTTAATACACTCCTAACATGTCATAGTCACATAGAAAATTTTTATATCACATTAATTAGTTCATATGATATTTATTTTAATATTTTTAAAACCATTTATTTGATATTTCTAATATTAAAATAATTTCTACATCACTATTGTGTCATCATTAATGGTAATTAGAAAATCTCTAAAAATTATAAATAAATTACTATGATGTATCCAATTATTTTATATTTCCAGATACTATATATAGTCTATTTTATCTCCCATTTATCCATATATTAAAATTAATATACTTATATAAAATGAGATTTTGATATTTTGTCCATTTCAGTAGTTTTTAATACATTCATGTCATTTTCATTGGTATGTGGCCATAAAGAGATTCCATTTTAAACAATAGATGATAAGTGTAGAATTTAGTCATAAATTAGTAATTTTATAGGCATTAATGTAATTTTTTAATATTATTTTTACACTTAATTACCTGATTTACCTTTAACTGTGGTAATAAAAATAATTACCAAAGTTACTATTCATAATGCCCAAAAATAAAAGTATCCTATTAACATAATTTGGACATAATGATTCCAAATATAGAATCCATTTTTCAAAATTTAAAATACAGAAGTTGTAGTAATTAATTTAAAATTAATCCCATTGTTGAGAAAACGGTTTTTTAAAGTTAAAACATTGAAAAGTATTGAAACTTTTTTACCTGTGAATTCAATATAAAATAATGGCTAATGAAATAAATTTTATTAAATGGTGAAAAATATTCTATTTATACTTTTATACAATTAAATATTATAATTTAACCATATTAATTATCTCGACGAAAAAAGTTGTTTTTAATTAAAATTTCGCGTATTTTTATTATTCATCAAAATATGAAAGTTAACAAAAAATATCCAAAAATCTATAAAAATTAAATTTTTATATCTCAATTCAGAATAATATGTTTATGTTTTCATATAAAAATTATTATTTTGTCAAAATATTAATTTAAAATGGGTTCTCCATTCAAAGGTGTAAAATTAA
Source organism: Viscum album (assembly GCA_963277665.1). Taxonomy (NCBI): domain Eukaryota; kingdom Viridiplantae; phylum Streptophyta; class Magnoliopsida; order Santalales; family Viscaceae; genus Viscum; species Viscum album. Next base: position 1,095,297,939 of record OY728145.1, on the reverse strand, counting down.
CCTTTTCTAAAAAAACAATACATCAAATAGGGTTTTATTCATAACCTATGACTAAAATATCAATTGGATTAATATAAAAAATATTTTATTCAGTATATAATACATATATATCTCATTAATTTCATTAACAAATGTCATCCACTCTAAAATACCAATATCTAATTGATTTATATTTTTCATAAATAATTGATAACCAATGAATTCATAAGGAATTTTTATAAGTTAGTTATAATTATTCTGTCTAGCCTAATAGATAAGATATAATGGTAATTTTATAATAAGAGAATCTTGTGGTTAGTTTAAACTCACAATTACATGCAAGAAAATATACTGAAGAATAAAAATTATTTTAAGAAAATATTCCATATAAACATCCGGGTGTTACATTCTACCCCACATAAACTGAATTTCCCTCTCCAAATTCATCAGATAGAAATGAACAGATGAGGATACCTCTCCCTTATAATATCCTCATGTTCCCATGTAGCTTCTTCAAATTGGTGGTTCCTCCATAAAACTTTAACCAAGCGAGTGGTCTTGTTTAGTAGAACTTTTTCGATACGATCCAGAATCGCTATCGGTTGTTCTTTATAAGAAAGATATTGCTCTAGCTGCTTGACTTCTGAGCTTAGTACATGTGAAGGATTATGTATGTACTTTCTTAGGAGAGATACATGGAACACATCAAGAACTTGAGAGATATTCAGTGGAATCTCCAATCGGTATGCTACCTTCCAAACATGATCCAGTATTTCAAAAGAACTGATATACCTCGGGATTAACTTTCTCTTATTTCCAAATCTCATTAATCTCTTATAGGGAGATATTCGTAAGAACACCATATCACCCACTTCAAACTCTAGGTCTTTTCTCCAGTTGTTAGAATAAATTTTTTTCACTCTGAGCTGCTCTTATGTGTTTTTGAATAGATCTGACATTTTCTGCCATTTCATCAACAAGATTAGGTCCTAATAGATTTCATTCCCAAACTTCATCCCAGCAAGTTATAGTTTTTCACTTCTTTCCATAGAGGGATTCATAAGGAGCCATTTGATTACTATAGTGAAAGCTATTATTGTAAGAAACTTCCACCAATGGTAGGGGTTGATCCAACCCACCTTTGAAATCCATAGAGCCAGCTCCCAACATGTCTTCTAGAGTTTGAATTGTCCTCTAAGACTGATCATCTGTTTGAGGATGATAAGTAGTGCTAAAACTTAACTCTATATCCGGAGCATACTGAAGGCTTCACCAGAACATAGAGGTAAACCTTGGATCCCAATAATATATAATATATAGTGGTACTCCATGAAATCTTACCTCTTCATTTAAATATATCCTAGCATACTGATCAAGAGATAAATCCGCTCTAATAGAAATGAAGTGTGATGAATTCGTAATACGATCAACTATAACCCAGATAGCATTATTTCTTTTGTATATTTTGGGAAGTCTGATGACAAATTCCATAGTGATATTTTTCAAATTTCCATTCTGGTGTGGTTAATGGTTGTTCCATACCCTTAGACATTTGTCTCTCAAACTTAACATGCTGAAAAACCAAGAATCAAGAGACATATTCAGCAACATATGTTTTCATTACATCCCAAAAAAAGTGCTATTTAGGTCCTTGTACATATTTGTGCTTCTAGGTTGAATAGAGAATGAAGAACTATGAGCCTCATCCAGTAGAACCTTCATTAATTTTGGTATGGTAGGAAAACAAATCCAGTTCTTGAACATTATTATTTCATCACAATCATCGTTAAATGCAGGAATTTTTCTCACATTCTTTTGTAACTCTATATCTTCTTTATGTGCCTCTTTAATCTTCACTGTATAGATGGCTGAACATTCATTTGAGAAAGATAATATTTATCCCCATCCATTAAAATTTCAAGATCCATCCTTTGTAGATCCATAAATATTGGATCATTCATTATCCTCATCATGGATAATCTTGCATGGTCTTTTCAACTCAAAGTATCTTCCAGATTGTTCGCTTTCCCAGGGTGGTAATGTATTGAGAAGTCACAATCTTTAATAAAGTAAAACCATATTATATAGCTCATATTCATATCCTTTTGTATGAAAATACACTTTAAAATTTTATGATCAGTATAAATATCATACCTTTCACCATAAATATAATGCCTCCATATTTTTAATGCCAAGATTACCATAGCTAACTCCAAATCATGAGTTGCGTAATTTTGATAATGTGATTTCAACTATTTTTAGGAATAAGCTATCACTGTATAGTTTCCATGAGAACAAACCCCCACCCCTTCTTGGATGCATCACTATAGATCACAAATCTTTCTCCACTACAAGGCAGTGTGAGCACAGGTGCATTGGTTAACCTTCTTTTTCGCTCCTTTACATTCTCTTCACATTCCTCCATCTAACCAAACTTTACTCATTTCCGATTCAACTTTTTGAGTGGATTAGATAATAGTGAAAAATCTTTCACAGAATATTGATAATTTCTAGCCAAACCAAGAAAACATCAGATCTCAGTTACCATTGTTGGTCTCGATCATCTTTCAATTACCTCTATTTTTGTTAGATCCACGGATATCCCCTTTCTTGAGGTTATGTGACCCAAAAATGAAACTTTTTGAAGCCAAAATTCACACACGGTAAAATTGTCATAAAGATTCTCCTTTCTCAGGGTCTTTAGTACAATTCTAAGGTGATCTTCATGTTGTTCCTTGCTATTTTAATAAAAAATAATATCATCTATAAAGACTACCAAAAACTAATAAAGATAGTATTTAAAGACTCTATTCATTAGATTCATGAAGATAGCATGGTCATTAGTGAGACCAAAAGGCATCATTATAAATGCATAGTGTTCATACCTTGTATGAAATTCCATCTTTGGTATATCCTACTTTTTAACCCTTAATTGATGATATCCTGAACGAAGATCCATCTTTGAAAATTATTGAGCTCTGTATAGTTGTTCAAATAAGTCATTAATGCGTGGGAGATGATATTTTTTCTTGATAGTGGTCTTGTTAAGTTCATAATAATCAATGAATGGTCTCATTGATTTATCTTTATTCTTAACAAACAGAACAGGTGCTCTCCTAGGTGATTATCTAGGGCGTATGAATCCCTTATCAAGATTCTCTTGGAGTTTATTCTTAAATTCTTGCAAATCAATTGGGGCCATTATATAATGTGTCTTTGAAATAGGCACAACACTCTGTATAAGTTATATTGAAAATTCAACTTCACGATTTGGTGGAAGACCTGGCAATTCCACTGGAAATACATCATCAAGCTCCTGTAGAATGGGCGTAATCTTAATAGTGAGTTTCTCCCCAACCATTTGAGATAAATAAACTTCATTTATTGGAATTGAGACCCATAAGATGGAAGGAATTTCTACTCTATGGTTATATTTATCCTTGCATCGATAGATGATCATAGATTGATCAGGAATATGAAATGTGAATTCCCTTCTTTGGAAATTGATATGAACTCTATATAAAGAAACCCAATCTGTGCCAAGAATCACATAAAAATACACTATAGGAAGGATCATAAGATTTTCAGGAAGCACTTACCTATAAACTTCAATTGGAGAAGAATTTTAAACTTTTGAGGCAACCTTTGTGCCATTAGGAGTTGTCAAAACTAACTCAACATCTAATTGTTGTGGTAATTTGGAGATACCATTAGAAATTTTATTAGAAATAATATAGTGGGTGGATCTCGAATCAAGTAAAACATTTTATACTTTAGAGTGGATGGTAAGTGTACCTTTCACCAATTCATTATCAAACTCCATATTTCCAATAGTAATTTCATGACATCGATCATCATCAATAACCCATGGATTAGGGAATTGATTGGTATAATGCCCCATTTCCTTGCACTTGTAACATTGATGTGTATGAGGTTCATTTTGTGTATCCTTTTATTTATTCGCATCATTAGACATATTTTTCCCATCACTTCGGCATTCAATTTCCCGATGACCTTATATTCCACACTTAAAACATTTAATCACCCATTTAAGACTATTCCCTCCATGTTTCTTTCCACACTTTGAGAATAAGGGAAAACTCATATTCTTTTCAGTGTGGTCTTTATATTTTCCCTTGAATTCAATTTTCCTCTTATTATCAAACCCATATGACTGATGGGTAACTCCAATCTTTATGTCAACCTTGATATCACATCGAACAATTTCCTTGTATCTATTGAAGTCCCTTATGGATAATTCCCTTATGAGACTTGGTTTTAAGAATCTAAAGAATCGATCAATATTACTCTCAGGTTGGATAATATTTCCCTAACAGTACCTTTCATTTCTTGTCAAAAATTACTTCATAGGTAACAACGGATTCATCAGGCTTTTTATTAAGTTCAAGGAACTCATTCTCTATTTGTATTCAAAGAATATGAGGAAATTACTTATTTAAAAACAATTTCTTGAACTCATCACATTACATGGACTCAATTTCATCTCTTTGTGTCGTATTCTGGATAAGTTTCCACCATTGATTAGATTCACCTTCCAAAAGATATACTGATAAGAGGAATTTATCATGTTCAGAACATTTTAGAACTAAAAATATCTTTTTAGTGGCGTTGATCTATTGTTCAGCCACTAATGGATCAGAAGACCCACAGAATGATGGTGGACGCTGCCTCATGAAGGATTCAACAGAATGTTCTCCCTCCTTTGTTCGTTTGGAAATACGGAATCATTCATATCTAGATAAAGTTGTGTGATCATGGATATAATATTTTTCATTCTAGTTACCATAACATTTGGTTTATCAGGGGTAAAATCATTACATTTCCCATCACATCCATTATTAACGTGGTTCCTTTAGGTTCCAACCATTGACTAAAACCAAAAGCATAGTGTGAGAAACACTAATACTAACAAAAAAACACATAATCAAGAATAAAATTTAAATTTATGAAACTTTAGGTTTTATCCTAGGTTATTCATTGTCATTTATAAAACACTTTGATTGTATCATACACGTAGACATATCCTTAAGGATTTCTCATCCTATTTTCCAAAGGTTAACTATACCGTTCCTCTGATACCAATTATAGCGAACCACAGTTTATTTACATTGATATTACTTCATAATTTATGTAAATTCATTACAACATATAAAAAACCATGAAAGGACCGTATAGGTATAGTTTCTTTAGAAACTGGGAAACATAAACATCTAGTTCATAAAACATCTACATTGTCTCCCATTTATTTCTTCATAACTAGACTCTTTTTTGGTATATCTAACTTAATACCCTTCTTCCTGACCTGGGGAAAAGAAATATATGAAAGGGTGATATCAAATTCTCTGTAAGGGAAAAAAAATTAAATACCAATCATATCATATTCATAAGAACATAATATTTGAAAACATTATCCTACATATAAAATAACACAATATCATGTCATGGGATAAATCATAAAAGTGCAATGTAATACTAATAGTCAAAAAATAAGACATGAAACTTTTTTTCATACACACATAAGCATATAACATCATTTCATATTCATCAAGGCTCATTTCCAAGACCATCATAGTAGAAGAATACCATTACTGAAGCAAGTTCACTCCTCGTTCCAGCCCTGTATCACTGAACCAGATTTACTTGTCATCCCATCCAGGTCTATATCATGAGATTTAAATATTTACCCAATTCATTTGAGGGAGATATAGGTCCCACCCATCTCATAATGAAACCATTATTTCATGTTCCACAAAAACATAAAAACATTTAACATATCATAACCCATGCCATAAAATGGTTTTCTTAAAAATCATTCCATTATAATTGATATAAAACAAATGGATTTGCAAAATAAAATTCCATCATAAACAAAATAAAATAATTTTAATAACAGGTATAAAAATATAACCCAATTTAATGAGTGACATATTTTATGGAAAATAATTTTGAGGAAACACTTGAAATTAATTCTTGAGGAAAATATCCTTTCTTTATCCAAAAATATTTTATTTTCTCAAAATTCCACTCAATTTTAAAGGAAAAAATTTAGTTGAATATAATCTCCAAATCGTGTAGATGAAGTTTCATGGAAATAATATTTCATGAAACTGTTAAAATCCATTCATGCTGTATAAGTTAAAAAAACATTCTTATCGTACTTTTTCTAGAAAGTTCAAAAAGTACCTTGTACCGAGAACGAAAAAAAGATTCCATTCATACCGTTGAGTAAAAAAAATTCACCAATTGGTATAATTGACTTTCAAAAATTATAGAAGGATATAAATAATATTTTGAAATACATATTTAAGAAACATGTATTTGGATGATAAATATACCCAGTAAATACTTACAAATAAACAATCTCGGATAAAAATGATAATGAAAATGTTATCCCTTACCTTAGGTCTGATATTCTTTGTATATATCCAAAACTCATGTATAATGATTTAAATAATGTTACTGATATTTTACAAAATCATAATCATTTTTATGATAAATTTATGATCATATTTTCATATTTTTTAGTAACATTTCATTGTTACTCATTATTCGGGTATTAACTGCTTTATGTTATTATGTATGTTTTTTCGAATAAGTTCATATTACTATTTTTTTGTTATAGTTATATCATTTACAACATGGTATTAGTATAATATATATCATATTTATTCCTTCCATTGATTTATATAATCATAGTTTAATAAATATTTTGTAGAAATAATCGCATCGCATCGCAGAGATGGTATGTCGTACGTACGCACGAGCAATGATATAATTCCAATAATTATTGAATGGTATTGAATTTGATGGTGTATAGTATCTCATAATTAGAATCATGTTACAATAATAATATAAAGATATTATTTACACCATTATACCCATCTAATTAAGGTGGCTGTGAAAAACAGATTACACCACAATGTGGAGATAGTAAGTCGTACGTACGCACGCGCAATGATTTTGTTTTTCGTAGGATGAACAGAAGGTTAAATAGGGTTGTTTCATATTTATAATAACATATCAGTATATTATTGATACATATTTTATTACTTTATGATGAATCAACTAAAGAATAGAAAGAATAATAATAAATAAATTTGAAAGAATCACTAGAAGAGATTACCTCTTCCTCAACGTGCCTCCTTTAAATTTATTCTTATGGCACTAGAGTTGGTCTTTTGAGAAGAAATAAAACTCTATAATGTGACTAGGGAAGTTATAGAGTGAAATTGGTAGGGTTTTGCTGATCATGAAGGCTCGAAATGGAGTGAAGAGGAGAGAGAGGAGGTTCCATTTTATAAGAGAGGAGAGAGGCACTTTAGGAAACTCTCAAAAATATTAATTTTTAATAAAATCAAACCCAACCCAAAAACCTCTAAAGTGTCCCAAATTCTAATATTAGATGATATAGTGTTGTAATATCATCAAATGATATATTTTGGACTACTTATGTTTTCAATTTAAACCCTACATTTTTAATTTACAAATAGTTATTCTATTAAATTTTATTTTTAGTAATAACATTCTAGATATTTAATGGTAATGAATATTTACTTATGTGGTGTCAATTGACCATAAATGGATACTTTGTGACATTTTAAACCTTACAATTATCACCTTTTAATTTTTAAATACTTTTATTATTTTTAAATAATTTAATAAAATGTTATGTTTATAAATTGTCAATAGTGTCAATTTTGATGCTATTATTTACTTGAATTTAAATAAAATTAACAAAGAGGATAAATTAAAAAAAAAATTAATAAACTCATAACATGGAATAGTCACCTAGAAAATTAGTGGATCACATTAATTAGTTCATACGAAATTTATTTTAATATTTTTTAAACCATTTATTTGATATTTATATTGATAAAATAATTTTTACATCACTATTGTTTCATCATTAATGGTAATTAGTTAATATTTAAAAATTATAAATAAATTTCTATGATGTAGGTAATTTTGTTACCTTTACAAATACTATATATAGTCTATCTCATCTCCTAGTTATCAATATATTAAAATTAATAAACTTATATTAAATGAGATTGTGATATTTTGTCCATTTCATTAGTTTTTATTACATTCATGTCATTTTCATAGGTAAGCAGACATAAAGTGATACCATCTAGAACAATAGATGATAAGTACTGAATTTAGTCATCCAATATGATTTTTGTAGGTGTTAAGGTAATTTTATAATATTATTTTTACCCTTAATTACCTAATTTACCATTAAGGTGGTTAGGGGTCTAAACTCATGGGGTTAGAGCTGGTCAAATTACTGAAGAAGTTGGACTTATATCCCTCCCTTTAAATGGGTTAAGGTGGGTATGGGTCTTGAACTCATGGTGGAAAGGAAGGAATACCAAGGTAATTGGGTAAGATGGACTCCCCCTAAGGGAGGATTCGTGGTGAATGTTGACAGTTTATACATGGAGGACTGCATGTAGGGAGGAGGGGCTTGTTGGATGTACAAGTTTGGAATTCTGATAAAGAAAAAGGGAACACCACAAGAGAAATTTCTTTCAATATTTCATTTCACACATTTTTCAGAAAACACTTGCCAACAATTTATAGGCATTTGTAAATAAATGAAATGGACATAATAAGGAAATTAAACAACCATAAGGGGATTACCCTTTGAATTTACCCTGGATGGATTTGGTTTTCAATTCCAACAATCCTCATCAAACCAAAATAGGATTCATTTCGAGCATTGTTCCTAGCTATTTGAATGCATATTTCAGTAATGCCATTGTGAAAATATCAGCAACATATTCCATAGTATGGAAATACTCCTATTTTATCATTTTTTCCTTCACATGATCTATCAGAAAATGATATTGGGTATCAATGTGTTTGTATCATCCATGTTGCACATGATTTTTGGCTAGTTTGATTGTTTACTTATTATCCCCATATATGACTGTGGACCCATCATGCGAATGATTCAACTCCATTATAAAGTTTCTCAACCAAATTCCTTTACAAATAGTCGACAATGATGTTATGTACTCTACTTCACATGTGGAAAGGGAAACTATAATTTTCTTCTTCAAATTAAATGTGAAAATAGATGTTCCAAGATAGAATACATATCCAGTGGTGTTATTTATTTTATCTTGGTCACCTCCCCAATCACTGTTTGAGTATCCATATAGCACTATTTCACCATTTTATGGATAAAAAAGACCAAATTCCACTATTCCTTTTGATGTTCATGGGGATTATTTTTGCGGCTAGATGATATTATTATTTTGGTTCTTCCATTTACCTTCTTAGAATCTCAACACTGTAGATGATATTAATCCTTGTGATTGTGTTGTACCTTAGGCTTCTAATCAGACTCTTGAATAAAGTCGAGTCAATGATTCTTCTTTATCTATCTTTTATTAGTTTTAAACCCATTGGAACATTCATTTTTATAGTATTGCAACCAACCATATTTAACTTTTTAATAAATTACATGGCATACTTCTTATGAGTTATATAGATATCTCCATGTTATTTCTTTACTTCTATGCTAAAAAAGGTCATAAGACCTTCATTGGTCATCTAAAAATACTTAAACACAACCTTATTGAGTTCATCAAATATCGGTCAATTGTTCCCTATAAACAACAAATTATCAACATACAGTCATGTTAGAAGCATATCACCATGGCCATTTTTCTTGAAGTAAACTGCATGCTCACATTGATATTGGGTGAAGTTGTTCTCTTGAAGATAGTTGTTGATGCATGAATTCAAAAAACATAAATCTTTATTCAACCCATTGAGGTCTTTCTTAATTTGATACACCTTTTGTTCCTCCCCATCCATAATAAATCCTCCAGGCTAGTCAACATAGATATCTTCTTCTAGAATTCCATTCGAGGATGTAGATTTCACATCCATTTCGTAGATCATCCAACAATGATGGACTTAAAGGAAGATAATCATCCTCACAGAGTCAAAGTGAGCACCAAGAATGAATAATTCTTCATAGTCCACCCTATTCTTCTATATATACCCCTTTGGTATGATCCTTGCCTTGTAGTGATCAATATCTCCATCATCATTTCACTAGATCTTGTACACCCATTTGACGCCAATAGATTTATGGATATTGAGAAGTGTAATCATCTCCTATGTATCATTTTTATCTATGGAATGAATTTCTTCTTTCGCAGAGATTCTCCAACATTCTTCTATTATAGATTCCTAAAACATTAGAGGCTCGTGATATACTTATAGGAAAAAAATATTTACCACTTTAGTTTTTTCATAGATGTCGCTGATGTTTTTCATTTTTATAGGCACCATGGGTGAGGATGATTTGGCCCAGATTTTATTTGATGGAGTGATTTTAGGAGTGATGGAATGTACTCTGGGACTTCTATGTACTGATGCTACACCTGAGGAAGGTGTTACAGGAATTTACTCATGATAATCATGCTTTTCTTTAGGATCTTCTATTTCGACCGAAATATCTTTATTTTATTCTTCGTCATTACATTTCAAAGCTTCTTCCTCACTAAATATCACATCTCTACTCACCACTACTTTATTGGTTAGTGTATTTGAGAGCTTATAGGCTTTAGATACTTTATTGTAGCCGATGAAGATGCACTATTCACCATGATCATCAAGCATCCTTCTTCTCGATTCTAAAACTTGAGCATAGAAGGCACATCCAAAGATTCTTAGGTGAACCACGCTAGGTTTATAGATACTCTATGCCTATTATGCTGTTAATTTTCTAAAGCTGTTGGTTGGACACTGATTGAGAAGGTAGTAAGTACATGCAACTGCCTCTACCTAGATGCTCTTTGGCAGCCCTTTCTCCTTCAACATGGTCCTTGTCATGTTAAGGATGGTTCTTTTGTTTTATTCTGCAATTCCATTATACTATGGAATGTAGGACATAATATATTTCTTCTTGATTTCTTATTCCCTACAAAAATCTTGAAATGCATTTGAATTGTATTATCCAACTCTCTCAGATCTGAGTACTTTGATTTTGTGACCACTTTATACTTCAACAAAGGATTTGAAAATTTTAATGATAGTAAAAGAAAAACATTTTTATTTAATGAAATACCAACAGATTTTTATTCTAAAATCATCAATGATGGTAATTAAGTATTTATTACCTCTAAGTGAGGGTAGTTGAAGTGGTCTGCAAATATCAGTGTGAACCAACTAAAGTGGTTCCTTTTCTGTTATAGACACTCCATTTGGGAAGAAATTCCTTTGTTGCTTACCGAGTGTACACGCCTCAAAAATATAATTTAGAAATTCAATTTTCAGCAATCCATCCATCATTATTGATGAGGATAAGATTTTAAGTCCACTAAAATAGAGCTGCCCAAAATGAAGATGTCATCTTCATGAGTCATTCTTCATGAGTACAAAGAGAAACTCTTTAGACTTTATGTTAATATAAAAAATAAACATGAAATTATTATACTTTTGTATTTGAGTTACAAGTCTCCTATGAGAATCTCTTATAGATAGTTAAAAGTTCTCCATGTGTATGACATACCCCTTCTCAAGGAGTTGGCTGATACTAATGATATTATTTTTCATGTTTGGTATGTAATCAACATTAGAGATATAATTTGATGCACAATTGTTCTAATATATTTTAATTTTACCTTTTCCAATCAGGAGTACCTTTTATGAGCCTCCAAAACTCATGTCTCCATGAACTTCTTCTATGAGTTCCTCGAATAGTTCTTTGTTACCACTCATATGTTTCCTGCACCCATGTCAAGATACCACACATTTGGCCATTCACATGACTTTTATTGTGTGAGGTGGAGTGTGGTGATTCTTTATTCATGATTATATTCCTCAACATAGTTGGATTGTTCATCTTGATCCATTTTTCTCCAACAATCAGAGGCATAAGGGACAAATTTCTTACAATTTGGACATTGAATATTATTTTTGTTTCCACGACTACACATAAATCCACCCCCAGTATTTCCTCTTCCCTGAAAGATGGTAAAATTTTATTGATTTTTTTGATGTATTGGATAATAGCCACACCCACTTACTCTTTCATGATTACTAGTTTCATGACCTTGTTTGGTATGGGCATTATTTTTTTATTATAGAGTCAACATGGACACTGATTCATTCTCAATCATTGAACCATCATTCTTTTTCATTCATTTCTCATGAACTTGAAATAATCCCATCAATTCTTCAGTGAATAGTTTTTAATAGTCCTTTGATTATTTGATTTCCATAGAAACATGCTCAAACTTGTTTTTAAGATATCAAAGTTCTTTTTCCATGACACAAATATCCTCAAATTTTTCACTATTTATTTTTAAATTGATACCTGTAACAATTAAACATGAGAATTAATCAAAGATACTATAACCTTCCTACGTGTACGCTGATTCGAACTCCACTATTAGTCTTTGAAGATGATCCTACTTCACTCGATCAATACCCTTGAAGATGGTGTCAATGGTATCCCATTGTTTTTTCTTGATGCTTCTTCGGTAATCATTTAAAAGGTTGATTCATCCGACCATTGATAGAGTAGGAACAAAAAGTTGTTGACCTTCTTCATTTTAATTTCGAGAGTAGTCTTTTTTTCATTTGTGAAGGTAGCTTCGTCCTCTATAGTGGGTACTATATACCCATCAGTGAAATTATCCCATAATTCTTGTGATCTAAACAAATTCTTCATTTGAATTCCCCACCTTTAGTAGTTTTCCTTAGACAACTTAGTAACATGAGGATATATTGTGATGGCCGTTTTTTGAAGAAATAAAGGCATTGAAATTGGAGTATGCCTTGGAACCTTGGATCTGATACTAGTTTATTGTCTATACAATATTGGAAATGTGAGAAAGAAAAAAAGGAATGCCACAAAAGAAATTTATTTCAAGCTTTCATTTCAAACATTTTTTAGAAAAAACATTCCAAAAAATTATAGGAATTTATAAAGAAATGAAACAAACACATTAATGAAATGAAACATCCACTTGGGGAAGGCCCTTTTAATTTCCACTAGATGGATTTGGTTTCCAATTCCAATAGGGCTATCCAAGATCATTGTGGCTTTTTTATCTTTTCCTTAAATTTATTTTATGTAAATGGATACGCCCTCATTGTAGAATCCATTAAAATGATCATGGGATTGGATTTTTTTCATTTATCATAGTATTCACTTGTCTTTGTGAGAGACAAACTACTCTATTATCCTCAAATCAATATTGGGAGTGATCACAACCCAATTTTCTATCACCTATTTAGATCACAAGTGTAACAAGTTACTCGCCATATGAATTGATATTACCCACAAATAGGTAGTGGGAAATAAGGCAGAGTCCTATGTGGATTTTGATGCCACCCTGGATAGTCTATGTATCTTTTTTAAGAGTAGATGATCCCTTCTACTTGAGTACATTTTCTTTGTTCAAGAAGAAACCCTAGTATTTACTTATTTCATACCCCTATGACTTTTTTGGGCCTTGTACTTCCCTTCCATTTAATTTTAATAATAAAAAAATTATAACGTTAAAATGGGATATATATATATATATATGGACCCTTGAAAGACAAAGAAAATTGAGGAGTGACCCAAAACAACATCAAAAATGGAGATCTGTAGTTTTCTTGGTCTAGCAGGGTATTAGAAACTATTTTTAAAGAACCTGACATGATTGTAAAACTAACTAATAAAGATGAATTGGAAGGGAGTAATGTTTTCTAGACTAGTGAATGTGAACACACCTCAAAGAGTTGGAAAGGAGGCTTATTACTACATGAGTACACACACTACCCTCAAGTGGAGAACTATTTGCAGTATACAATAATGCATAAAAGAATGTATTAGGAAATTTTTTGATGTAAAATGATAAATTAATAGCCTATGTCTCAAGAAATATGAAATTTCAAGTGAAAAAATATCCCACACATGATCTGGAGTTGGAAACTATGCTATTAAGGTTTAAAATTTAGTGGAATGATCTCTAGGGGAGAAGTGTGAGATATATAATCATCATAAGAGCCTAAAATATGTATTAAAATATAAGGATCTTAATATGATACCACAAATATTGTTAGTGATCAACAAGGATTATGATTTCTCAATCCACTACCATCCTCGTAAAGAAAATAAAGTAGCAGATTCTCTAAGTAGAAAGGACACTGTAACTCTATCAATGATGATAATTGAGAAGGATCCAATCTTATTGAACTTACAAAGGATAGAAATGGAAATCATAAAGGATATAACATCGTCAATACTTTCTCAATTGATTTCACAATCTTCCCTTATGTAGAAGATAAAGGTTACTCAAAGAAATGATGTGGAAATTTAGAATGTGGTAGAATCTATATGGAATGTGAAATCCTTATAGTTAAAAATTGATGGTGAATTATTTATAAGATTTGGATCATGATTATGTGTACCATAAAAGTATGAGATAAGAAGGGAAATTTTGAATGATACACATATATTGACCTTCTCCATTTACCCATAGAGCACAAAAAATTAGCAAGATCTCTCGTAGAACTATTAGTGAAAAAATATAAATAAAGAGATTGTTAAATATAAATTAATGTGTCTGGTATGTTAGAAATTGAAATATGAATGGAAAAATTCAAAATGGATGATACAACCGTTACCTATACCAACATGGAAATGGTAGAAAATTACTATGGACTTTTCTTCTGGACTTCTAAAGATATTTAGAGGAGATAATTCTATATGGGTTTTTATATATCATCCTAAAAAGACAGATCAATTTATTTAAATTTTAGAGGACTTCTCAGTCAATCAAATTTCATGGATATACATTATAAAAGTGGTAAGTCTTCATGGAGTACCATGATCAATTATTTCTGATCAAGATCTGATATTTACCTCTATCTTCTATAAAATTTTCCAACATGCTCTAAAAATTAAACCAAACATCAATATTGATTATCACCCTCAAATAGATTTCTAATATGAGTGGACTATTCATAAGCTAGAAGACATGTTGGGAGCATGTTCAATAGACTTAAAAGGAGGATGAGATTATGATCTTCTACTGGTTGTGTTCTAGTACACCAATAATTTCCACTTGAAAATTCAAATAGCGTCATATGAATCCCTTAATAGGAAGAGATTTAGAAAACCTATAATCTGGGATGAATTCGGTGAACATAAGTTTATGGGACTTGAAATAGTTGATGAAATGGAAAAAAAAGGTTAATACCATCCAACTGTATATTAAAACTTCCCAAATTTGATAGAAGAGATGCTTCGACAATCATTAACAAGACCTAGAGTTTGAGGTCGAAGACAAGTCATTCCTTCGTATATCTCTATAGAAGAGAGTGGTGATATTTGGGAAGAAGATAAAGCTATGTTCTCATTACATCATCCTCGTTCATATTTTTGATCACATTAGAGCTATGGAATATTGGCTAGAACTTCTACAACCATGTCTCAAATAGACAATGTATTCCATGTATCCATCATGTGAAAGTACATGCCAGATCTCTCGCATATACTAAATTTAGAGGAAGTACTATTGGAAAATGATCTCTATTATGAGGATCAGCCTGTGAAGATCTTGTATCAAAGAGATAAAGTTTTACACAACAAGACCACTCACATGGTTAAAGTAATATAGAGGAACCTGAAATATGAAATGGCAACATGGGAATTAGAGGAAGAGATAAAGGAAAAGTACCCACACCTTTTTTCACTATAGTATGTAAAATGAAATTTTTGGGATGAAATTTCATAAGGGGTAAGAGTGTAACACCACAATATTTTTGTGAAATAGTTCTCTTTAATAGTTTATTTTCTTTAGTAGATTATGTTTCACACAACACCAACTTTCAATGAACCATGATTAAATATTATTTTTCGAATGCATCCATTATAAAATAGACTTTTAATTAGAGGGTATGAATAGGAATAAACATGCTATGATTTATATTAATGCTTCGTAAATAAACAGTTATTTGTTTAATAAATTAATTTTATTCTTTAAAAATATTCTTTCTTAAAAAACGATTTTATTGATATCTATGAGAAAATAAAAATATTTAATTTTTAAACTTTTAAAAAAAATTATTTTAAAAAATAAACTTCATTTTTAATGTCAAAGTTATCTTAGGATAAATTTATGATAATTTTCTAAATTTTTTGAAATTTTAATGAATAATGGAAAATACTGATTTACGTTGAAAATGATATTTTCTTTTAAATCATATAAAAAGTAAAATTACAATAGTGTTAAACTTTAATTATTTTATTTTTATAATAAATAATGTAATTTTGGTCTTTGAAATTAATTTTATGCAATAATTTAGTATAAAAACATTTTAAACTTCAAAAGGGTATTTTTCGGAAAATTTATTTTTCATTACATATATTTGTTCTAATATTAAATTAAATTCTTTCACTTAAATGATTTTAATGTTGAAAAATTTATTAAATATTTGGAATAAATTGGTCCAAATTTAGTAAATAGATATCTTATATTTTTTGTCAATATGAATAATAACTGTGCTAAAATTTTATTTCTCGGTAAAGGTTAGATTAGGTTAAACTTAGATTAAAAATAAGTGATAATGACCTATTTTTTCATCCAAATTATTATTAGATGAATTAAATTCCACCTTCTACACTAGATGTTAGAAATTGAGTTATTTATTGGACAATTTTCTAGGAAAATGACTTTGACATTATTAAAATCAATGAAAGTGAAAAAATGTCACACTCTTATTTTTCATAAGTATAATATTTTTAATATGGGGTTTAAAAAAATATTTAATCAACTATAAATATTATTGGTAAAAATAAGAGATATATCTTCATCTTGGTAATATAATTAAAAAATTAATGCATTAAATATTTTCCCCAAATTCTTACACAATACTAATGTAGTAATTATTCTATTTACAGAAAAATTAAATAAATGATAATAAAACTTTTAAAAGTAATATAATTTGAGATGTTTAATGTTATCCATGAATTATCCATATGTACATGAAATATTTCAGATATAACAAAATAGTTTTTTTAATTTTACTTCTTTTCTTGATGTTTTTAGATGTTAAAGTAGCAAATAGTATCAAAATTGACAGTAATAATATTTTATGGGATTAATATTTAATTATATTATTTAAAAACAATAAAAACTTTAAAAATATAAATATATATTACTATATAGTCTAAAATTTTATAAAATGGGAATTTATAGTCTAATTGAAACCATATAAGTAAAAATTATATCATTTTAATATTGAAAAGGGTGTTTGAGTAGTTAAAATTAAAATAGGTTAACTATGGGTTAATCCAAATGATAAGGTTTAAAATAAAACCCAAACATGTCTAAATTTTAATTTTTGATGATACTAGAAACTTATACCCTATTATCGTTTAATAAATGGCGATTTTGTGGTATTGAGATCGAAAATAAATTTATTATAATTTAATATTTTGAGAAATTCCCCAAAACACCCATGTCATCCCTTATAAATATCACCCCTCATAACCTCGTCTCCTCACACATTACAATCCATTAATATTTAAAATTAACTACTAGAAACTCTCCTCCACACCATCTATATGTACAAGTTCTATTATCCTCACTAAAATACCAATTCCAGGTTCTTCAAGGGGTCCTTCAAGGAGGTGATATTCAAGAGGTAGCATTCTCAAACAAACTCATTTAATTTCTTTTCTTCTTATACAATCTCCTCACCTATTTCATAAATAAAAGAATAATAACTCCATTAAAATGTATATAAATAAATTTATAGATATAAATTAATATTTTCTATCTAACCCTTTTTTCTCATCTCCCCATATTCATAAAAATGAATCTATTGTCCAAATTATGGTGATTAACCTTCTTCGTTGATAATGAGTTTTAATTTTTCATTACCTCCTTCAAGGATGGTCATAAAAATATTATTATGGTTTAATAAGATTTTAATAAGTATATTATGATTTATATTATGTTTTGGAACCAATATATATAAATGATATTAAAAAATAAATCTAATGCATGATGGTTGGAAAAACTGCCAAAATAAACTAAACATTTACCATTAATATTTTATAAAATGAATCATCCTCATCTCAGAAAAAAATGATATATGTCACCATATAAAACTTTTTAATTTTATTAATTCCATTTCATTTCACTTGTTTGATATTATTCCCATTCTACAAGAGCTTCCATAATTTTATTCAAGTGAACTGGCCATGAAAACATGAAACGAACACTCCCGAAATGATTAAATTGAACCTTATAACTCATAAAAATGGATATAAATGAAATTAAGATAACTATAATAAACAAAATAAATATTTAATAAGTTATTAATTAATCAATTAATAAATATAAATTTATTATCCATGAAATTAAGTGCAACTTCAGAACTCAATCAGACATAAGGTGAGTGATCTATTCGAACCTTTATATTTCTTTTGGGTTACACTTTCTCTCTCATTGTATCTATTTATCCCTTAATTATTATTATATAATTATCCTATATTTTATTTTTATGTACCAAACATATGTATTTAACTCAATTCATCTTTACTTTATGGATAATTATATGTTTTATAAGGTTCTCTTCTCAATTCATCTTCATAAGAAAACCCATTTGAAGGGAACTTCCATTTTTCTTACCCAATTTTATGTAAAATTCATAAAATATTTTAAGCCTAAAATATTTTTATATAATAAATCAATTTATATTTAAAAAATAGTTCATTTCTAGATTTATACAAAAAAAATCCTTTATCCTCTTTAAATATTCTTTATTTTTTTTCTTTAAAACCGTGCTTTTGTGGCACATTTATAATGTTACCTAACCACTATTTTTAATGTTTTAACATTAGTTGGACTTAATTATTCATGATATATTATAATATTTCATTTACGAATGTCCAAAAATGATTTAAATCTCATATTTTGTTGGATACAATTGTTATACACCCTTGGATATGCTTTATGACAAGATTATGATACCCATTTCTTTCTATGGGAAACACTTATGTTTATTACTTATGTTTGATTCTTTATAAGGAACACATATGGATTAAGATATTGTTTTGGGTAATACTAGATACCACTCTAATAAATTGGGTAATGTTTTAGTCTCATGATACATTATATATGGTATTAGGGAGTAAACATAATCCATTATGGGACTCTATCCTCAATGTGATATAGTCTTTGTAGTTATCCTTGAATCATGTTGAGGATCATTTGTTATAATTTGTTTTAAAAAAGTTTTTTGTATTTTTTCCCAGCTAATATTTTTTGTAAAACAATGTTTTTGTTATTCAAGATCATAGCCAGTCCATCATAATGAATTTTCATAAGAAATTTGAATGTTTTTTTACAGATATAGGCTTCCAGAATCATATTATCAAACTGAGAAGTACTAGACTTGTAATGTCTAAATGAACATCACCGGTATCAGGATTCATTAAAAAGATAAATTATTTGATCAAATTTAGCATTGGTCTCAATTCCATCAACATGAAGTTTGGATTCATTGGAATCAGCGTTTGTTATCATGTCTAACGTTGTGAAGTGAGGAAATCATAATGATGCAGAAGTTGATGTTTTATAAAAGTAATTTACATAGTTATAAAGTTATTAAATATTTTAACATAAACAATGAGGATCAAGGAGATCTTGGATTTGAATAATTCCGAAATTTGGTAAGCATCGGCTGTGTCCCTTGGAGGAACAATGTAATTTGTATCTTTCATACATTACTATTCTAGGAGATGTTGGGTTTTTCTAATCAAGAGTAAATCAGATGTCTTTGAAGTTATTAAAACATTAAAAGCACAAAAGGATCTTGAATCCAAAAGGAATCTCAAGTGTCTGAGGACTGAAAATAGTGGATAATATACAAGAGAGTTATTTGATTCTTTTTTCCAACAGGAAGGCATAAAAAGGTAGTTCATGGTGGCATACACTCCTCCATAGAATGGAGTGGTGGAGTGGATGAATAGAACCTTGTTGTATAGAATATGGGTGACGCTGAAGACTACGGAAGTTACCCAGACGTTTTGGGTAGAAGTTGTAAATACCACATTCTATGTGATCAATCAATCCTTTTCAGTGTAAATTAATCTGAAGACACTAATGGAGATGTGTAATAGTAAACCCACTTATTATTCTCAATTTCATACTTTTTAAGTCCTATATATGCACTATTTCATGACTAGGAAAGATTGAAGTTGGAATCAAGATCCAAGGAATGTATCTTCATGGGAAACACTGATGGTGTGAAGGGGTATCATTTGAGGGATCCCACTTCCCAAAAAATTATAATCAGTAGAAATTTCATCTCTGCTGAATAAAAATTTAAAATGATGATTGATAAATATAGAGAGGAGTGTAAAAAAACTACAACAGTCAAGGTGAAGAACGAAATAATGGATGAACCAGTTTTCTCTAAGGCAGTGCCAAAGCATTATGATAAATTACTAGATGATCCTGGACTATAATGGTCAAATCGAGAGAAAAGAGCTCCAATATGGTACTCAAATTATGTCACTAAGAGCATTGTTTCATATTACTTATTGACATAAGATGGATATTAATAATCTATTTTGGATGAGACCCAGAGTCCAGATGTATCTTTAGGGATAGAGGTGATGCAAAGGAACTTGAAGCCCTTCACAAGAACAAGACTTGGGATCTGGTTCCATTAACTCATGGATGGAAGGCCATTGGGAACAAATGGGTTTTCTAGATCAAGAGGGATGAAACAAACCAGATGAAAATATATCATGCGAGACTAGTGGTCAAAGTATATTCTCAAAAGAAAAGTATCGATTTTAACGAAATGTTTTCTCCTGTTGATATACTAATGAATATTTAGGTAGTTCCGGTGATGTGTGTTGTGTACACTCTATATCTAGAGAGACTATATGTGAAAACAACTCTTCTCCATGGTGATCTTGATGAAAAAATATATATTCTCCAACCAATAGGTTTTTCTAATGAAGGTAAAGAGAACCTGGTTTGTAGGTTGAAAAAATCTTTGTACGGTCTCAAAAAGGCACCGAGGCATTGGTACAAGAGATTTTATTCCTATATCATGATCCTTGGATACAACAGAATTAATTCAGATACTAGTGAAAATTTCGAGGGTCTATATGGTAATGATTTAATCATTCTACTATTGTATGTAGATGACATGTTGGTTGTAGGCCCCAACAATGATCAAATATAGGAGGCGAAGGCATATTTGTGTAGGGTGTTTGATATGAAGAACTTGGGACCCAAAAACAAGATTCTTGGGATGAAAATTTACCGAGGTAGGAATAATAAAAATATTTGTCTATAATAAAAGAATTATTACAGTAAAGTATATAAAAGACTGAACATGAAAGAATATAAGACAATTTCAACACCTCTTCCTATTAATTCCAAGTTATCCGCCACGATGAGTCCTAGAAGTGAAGTAGAGAGGATTGAAATGTCTCAAGTGTTGTATGCATCAGTAGTGGGTAGTCTAAAGTTCACCATGGTTTGTACAATAATAGAAATTGAACTTTCAATGACAGTAGTTGGTCAGTGCGTGGATAATTTAGGATGGGAGAATTCAAGCATGGTGAATAGGATCCTAAGATACATCAAGGAAACCTCATATGTTGCATTATATTTTGGAGGATTAGACTTCACTATCATAGGCTATTTTGATTCAAATTTCTCAGATGATTCTGATCGAAGAAAATCCACTACTTGCTATGTGTTTACTCTTACAGGAGGAGCTGTGAGTTGGATTTCAAAGTTAAAGTTGGTTTTTCCTTTATCCATGATGGAGGCATAGTACATGGAAGCTACATAGGAATTCAAAAGGAAATTTGGATGAAAAGGTTGTTGGAGGATATCGGGCACAAACAGGATAATATTTCATTGTTTTATGATAGTCATAGTGCCTTGAATATTCCAAGAAATATATATTTTCATTCTAGGAAGAAGAGAATTGGTTTATAATATCATTTTTTTCAAGATGTAGTTGAATAAGGATGTGTCGATTTTCATAAAATTCACACTAAAATAATATGACAGATTTCCTAATGTAGGTGATTGGTTCTGATAAGTTCAGATAGTGTAGATCGTTGAGCAGACTTGTAGAGACATGAAAAATAGTTTTGGTAGATAAAAAGGATGCATGGAGATGTGATTGACATTTAATCAAATATCCAAGTGGGAGATATGTTGGAATACATTATGGAGAGATAAAATATTAATGATGGTTGCCGCATACATTTAGACACGTCGTGGTGACACGTCATGGTGAAACCCTACCATTGATTACCCATTTAATTTTGTAATAGAAATTTAATATAGGAGATGACAAATTATGGTGAAGGAAGGCTATAAAACGGTATCTCCTCTACCAGTTTTTATCATTGGATTCACAAGAAACACATCTTCATCCTTTAGTGTAGTATTGTGTGAGGTGTTTCTCCATATTTTCAAGAGACGATTTTTTTCTCCTTGTAATTGAGAGAGAGAGAGAGTTTTTATCCACATTTTACCATTTTGAAATCCTTCTATTTTACTGTGGGTTTTTACTCCTTTCATTTGGGTTTTTTTACACATTATATTTGATGTTCTTTTAATTACACGTGTTTTCATTTTATTTCTACCTCGCAATTATCGTTGAATTGATTGGACAATTGTTTACAATCCTAAAACTATCAATGCTCACGCAAGGTGTTTGTTATCCACCAATTTCACTTCTCCACCAGTCACATCGCCACTGTCAGGGTCCCTAACCCATCATCGGCCTACTCCCCACGTCCTAAGGCCATCACCAGAATGCTCTCTATCAAATCCATCAGGCGAAGCCCCCTAAAACTGATTCATAGTCTATCAAGGTAATACTTCACCCCATGATCCTCTATAATCATATTTATTGTCATTCACCTCATCCAAGATCCTAAAACACAACCCCAAATTATTACTATACCTGATTTGGGTATTTCAGTCTTCCACTCCTCATGACTTCACTTGCCTCTAGAGATCATTACATCAGTCCTCATTTATAAAGTTTCATCATTTCTCATTTCTTCTAAAAAATTTGTATGTGTATGTGCTCCACCACACACTACAAACATCTTATCCTAGACAATGATGTCATCTTCAAAACTTCCACTTGTGAAAAGCGATGCTAGAATGCGATCACTATAGAAATCTCAGTGTAATTTAAGAGAGAGAAGCTCTCCATATTTGTCATGCCTCTATATTTTATAATATATATATATAATTATTATATATATAATTATAATTATATATATAATTATTAATAATTAAAAAATTGTAACGCCCCGACCCCAGCTACCCAGAGTCGGTGCATTACTTCGTAACATTGGCATGATCACAAAAGATCAAGTCTCGAAAGACCGATTAGTTTAGTAGCCTTGGAAACACTAGATACATTCGTAAACGTTACATTACATCATAAAGTGAAAAACTACAATAACAAAGTCTCCATAGTCCACACTCATATTCTCTTCTGACTATCCCTACTGGTCAATCATAAAATACTTCTGCACATCCTGGAAAATATTAAAACATTGAAAGGGGTGAGCTCAGATGCTCAGTAAGGATAACAATATAGCGGATGCTTTCATCAATAAACATAAACATTTAAGGCAATGTATAACTAAAACAAAAGCCTTTTAAACATGAACATCAACATAATATGGAAAAAGTAAAATGAGATAATGCCATTCACTTCTTCACATGGATATTCTACTGGTCGAATAATCACATGCAATATCAATAACCACTTTCATAATGAGGGAATGTATAATGCCAGACATTTTGAAACATTTTGTCAAGGCCTCGGCCAAGACGTCTAAAACGATTAAGGCCTCGTCCAAAACCATACATCAAATTGGGAAAGGGCCTCGGCCAATTCCACGTCTAGTTGTCTCATGAGACCTACCGATGCATCGAGGAGCTATAGAGGGCTCCACCCGTCACTTATTAAGTCCAATACATTCCTCATATGAATAGGTTTAAACATATCATAAACCATAACATAATCATATCACATAAAACATGCATAAAGGAAACATAACATTTCCACATTTCAATCACAAGATATCAATACAACACATTGATATAATAAAAACGCTTTCAAAACCATTTTCAATACCAAAATAAAAGAAAGTTAAAACATTGTATTTATTTTTCATTAAAAAAAAGATGGCTTGTAGAGGAAGCCGAAACTCAAATAATGGTCACGGCGGCGGAGAAGTCGTTGTCGCCGCATAAGTATGGAAATAAAAACATTCCCTTTTGTCGTTTATCAAAATGCTTCATATAAAAATATTCCTTTTGAATAAACGTAAAAGTCAAAGGGGTTTAAACACCGTATAAAAGAAAATTGTGTATAAAACCAAATATGCCTCAATGAAAGAAGATTGAGACGAAGTCCTTAAAAAGATCATTTTTAAAATAAAATAGATCTGTTATGTGTATTCACTATAGGTACACATAAAGAATGTAAAAATACAAAATAGGACATAATAATATCATGACATAATTTGAAAGTAGGAGATTAACCCAAAGAATGGAAGTTGGGTAAAGAAATTCCCTTACCTTGCGTCTTGTCCTGACTCGACCGTTCTTTAACCTCCTGAATAATAAACTAGAGTTAATTTATATTTACTTAAAAACCTTTTTCATGTTCATTATTCCTTTTATATCACTTATTACCATGTTATGAACATTATGTAATTATTTAAGTTAATAACGGTCGTTTTGTCGATCTTTGGTACTTGAGTCAACAATAAACTTCTTATAATTACAAGTTGTTTATGTGGTAGAATATCCATTATCTCCAGAATTATATTCATGATTTAGATGTCATATATATAATATATATCCAGTATATACATTAATTCATAATATTACGTAACATTTAGAGGTAAGAAATGAAATGCACCGTTCATGGAGACGGTAAGCCGTACGTACGCATGAACGCTACTTTCATTTCTATTTCATATTTAATGGAATGAAATCATAATTATATAAAGGTATAATATAGTTCCAGTATAATATAGTGTATAATACCATTTACTCCATCCTTTATACATTCCACATATGGCATTAACGATTCAAATCACTTTGAGGGGGCGGTAGTCCGCACTTCCTAAAATGAAATTATCGCGTTTTACCCATAATGGAAATCATAAAGTATGCCATAAATGAGAAATATAGAAGCATAAGTAAAACCTAAACATATTATAAATCATATATAAAAATAGTGACATCTTAATGGCCACCTTTGAAGGTGTTATATGAGTGTTGAACAATCATCGTTCCGTGAGGCAGAAATTCGCCATCCACAGAAACCGTATGTTCTTTAACCATTAGACGAAGGTGTGTGTAAGTTTAAACCAAATACTTATCATAACAACATCCTAGTATATTGTATATACTGGTGTTGTTACAAAAGAAATGAATGAAAAGAGTTTAGGGGGTTGGAGAAGAAAAATAAAACAAAACAACATTAGAGAAGACATTACCTCAAAATCGGGTAACTCTTTTTGATTTGAGCCAAAGGCTTCCTTGGGAAGAGTTCTGCCCAAAGTGAGGCTTCTAGGAGTAAGAGAGGGATGTTGGGAGAGTATTTGGGCAGAGGTTGTCTGATCCAAATGGCTTGATGGTGTGAATAAGGTGGGAGAGGTGGGGGCCTTTTATAAGTGGAGAGGAGGGGCTCTTTTGGAAAGATTGAAATGTTACATTATTACACAATGCTTTTCGGATTCTAAAGGTCCCACACTTATATAATTCGAGGATAAGGTGATAAGGGTTCGAAATCTCCTCATCCAATTGGCTTTGGACAAGTGTAAGCCTTGGATTTTGCATTATCTTCTCATTTTATTTAAATCGTTAAATAATGAGGTCATCACTACATCATCATGATGTCATAAATAATATAATTTATTTAATGTCTAAAAATTCTAGAAAAATTACTATAATGTAGGAAATCTTTTTATCTTTCCAATTACTATTTATAGTCAAAAATATGACTTGTATAACCCCATATAAAAATTGTTTTATTAAAACATTTCATGTTTGTGTCATTTTTTTACTTTAACATTAAATAAAAGGTATTTATGTCATTTTACAACTAAAGTGGATCCATGGGGTCCCCAAGTTTACCCATGGGTTGTCTTGGTCGGCCATGACTCATCCAATAGGAGTAGGACAAGTGTCAAGCTCATATCATATTATTAAAACATTGTTTGTACCCTAAACTACAATAATTACCTCTAATCGCGATTAAGAACTTAAAAGTTACTATTCACCAAAAAATTATTTTAATCTCATTGAACCACATTTTACTTCTTAATGAAAACCATGTATGTTGGATTTTTGAAAATCAAATCACAGAAGTGGTAATATTTCATTTAAACGAAAAATCAGTTATTTAACTACCACTTAGTGGTTTCACTATTCATCAAAAATTGAAGTTTTTCAGAACAATGCCAAAATTTCACCCTAAGATATAATTGATATTCCGAATTCAAAAATGATGTCTATATTACAAAATTCCAAACATATAAGTTGCATTAATTATTTTTATAATTAATTCCCGCTGTTACAACAAATAGCGTGTTTTTAAGAAACAATTTATATCAAAAGATTGACAATTGTTTATGTCCAATTTCAATGTTAAATTGATTCTAATGACCACCATTGGATAAAATGATAAAAATATATTCTAATTATACTTTAAATCCACTAAATAGTATAATTTATCAAAATAAATTATTTTGATTAAAAAAGTTGTTTTAAGTATTTTTCACTATTCAAAAAAATTTGGAAGTTCTCAGAAAATTACAAAAAATTCAACATAGGCTAATTTCGATATTAGGAATACAAAAATGAAGTCCATTTTGAAATATAAAATTTCTATAAATTTAAAAAGTGGTTATTACTATTCATAACGGCTACTTTGATTAGTCGCGGTGTTTTAGAACTCGAACTTGCGTACAATGCAAGCTATTGCATTATTGAAAGAGAGGCGTATCGTGGAAGCTCGGGGTGTTACATTCTCCTCTCCTTCAATAAATTTTATCCTCACAATTTGATATTTTTCTTTGAAAATAAGAGGTTGAAAATAGAAAATACCTTTGTGGAAAACCCACATCGGAAATAAGGTTAATAAAATTTAGCCTTAATAAGAGGGAAAAGGAAATGAAAAAGTCACCACCCAATTATGATCTCGATTAGGAGAAAATTGGTGGCAATTAGAGACATATAATTGGAGGAAAAACGTAAATATTCGTAGGGAGTGATTGAGGTCATCAATTACAATCAACTGTCAAATTGAGGGCCTCAAAGCCTTCAATCTATGTTGATTTAAAATATCATCAGTTCAACAAGACATAAGGTATTATGATAACACATTTTTTTGTTTTAATATCCATTTACTAAAGTTTAAGAATTAATTTATTCATTGAATAAGAGATAGGTATAAATATATTTATGGTTGACAATTAGAGTTTCAACCTTCAACTCGTCTTTCACTCAAAAAGATAATAGAACTCAAAAATATTATACTTATCCTAATTGTATAAGGTTCCAAATGTTAACACATACCATTTAGACTAGTAAAATTATTTTGTAATAACCAGGGACTTCCTGTAGGCTAGTGGTAGGAAAAAAAGGCCTGTCGCACTATGATTGTGGGTTCGATTCCTGCATCTTTGTCCGACGCGACGGGTTATGCCTCACCCTGCAGGTTGTCCTTTTCCTAAAACTATAGTATTATAATATTCCAGAAATAATCTTAAAAAATGCTTTAACCTTAAACAATACTATCCAAAGATCAACTTAATCCATTCCAACCTTTATAGTTATCCAAAATACTTCTGTCCAACTCACAGTCCAAATTTTATAAGGAAGGTAAACATAATGAAGATCCTTTTTCCCACGTAACAACATGTGAACAACTTCATCATGTATTCTTTTTAAACATACTGAATTACCATGATCCCTTATTCCTTATAGAATAATAGAAATACTCCTTTTATCCAAAAATGTATACAGAAAATCAATCGGTTTCAAGGAAGTCAATATAATTTATCCAAATCAATCACGTCTTATTCCGAAATCCCAATCTCAGTATCAGAACCATATTATGGTTTATCTTTCTCTCAACCATATATTTTCCAAAAATTTAACCTACTGTGGAGTCACTTTTCTTGGTTCCACACAATCTCAAGTCCTTGATGAAATAGTACTGTAGTACAATCCTTATATACTCTATAATTATTATAACAAGTACATCATTGATACAACATTCAAATTAAAAAACTCTTTAATAACAACATAAGAACTCTAATCATTACTCCTCATCTGTGGTAGTATCATAACTTGATTATTATCCAATAACATCATTTGGGGCATACTCTGATGATTTGGACATTGGTTTGCGTAGTGTCCCCAATCCTTGCAGAAGAAGCATTGTACATTTGAAACCATTTTCTTACCCTTGCAGTCACGCACTTTGTGTCCTTTTTCTCTACACTTATAACAAACTCCCATTCCCTTTAGGCAAGTTCCATGATGTTTCTTCCCACAATTACCACATATTGGAAAATTCTTCTTTCCCATCATCCCTTTATCCATCATTCTCTCTTCCATCCCTTTCGTCTCTTCCTTCGCTTCAAAGCCATAAGACTCATAGAATTCTTTACTTATCTTATTAACACATGATACTATTTCTTCATATGTTGAGAACACATCGAATAATATTTCCCTTCGAAATGTTGGCTTAATACCGTGAAAGATACGATCCTTCTTACTCTTTGGATCATACGTACTGCTGGAGTTCACATTCCTTCTTCTGGGTGCCATTTCTATACAATGGCATAAACTAGGTTAGTTTATGAATTACAATGAATAATTCCAAACTTTTAAAATACTTAAAGTAAATTGAACGGTTTATGGATATAATCCATAATCATAAGAATGTTTTCTTTGAGGAAGTATATACTCATAAACCCTACATATTGGTTTGTAAAGAAAATGAGAATTATCCTAAGCAAATCCCTCGGGAGTGTCGTAACCAAGAGTGCAGCAAGGCCCGTTGTCGTGAACCAGTTCCCGTTTGAGTCTAGCTCAAAGCGGTGTTTTCGGGTTTTACCCCTAGGTACATCTGTGCCAAAGCCGCCTCTACCTGCTCGTATCCAGACAGGGATGTATTGCTCGGAAAACTCACAAAATCTCTACAATACCATAATAATAGGAAGTTCTTCTATACTAATCCTCAAAGTTCATCTTAGGTCTACGTGCTCTAATCAGAGTTTATCTAAATCTAGCTTCCAAGGTTAGAACTAAACTACCTCTGATACCAACTGTAACGCCCCGACCCCAACTACCCAGAGTCGGTGCATTACTTCGTAACATTGGCATGATCACAAAAGATCAAGTCTCGAAAGACCGATTAGTTTAGTAGCCTTGGAAACACTAGATACATTCGTAAACGTTACATTACATCATAAAGTGAAAAACTACAATAACAAAGTCTCCATAGTCCACACTCATATCCTCTTCTGACTATCCCTACTGGTCAATCATAAAATACTTCTTCACATACTGGAAAATATTAAAACATTGAAAGGGGTGAGCTCAGATGCTCAGTAAGGATAACAATATAGCGGATGCTTTCATCAATAAACATAAACATTTAAGGCAATGTATAACCAAAACAAAAGCCTTTTAAACATGAACATCAACATAATATGGCAAAAGTAAAATGAGATAATGCCATTCACTTTTTCATATGGATATTCTACTGGTCGAATAATCACATGCAATATCAATAACCACTTTCATAATGAGGGAATGTATAATGCCAGACATTCTGAAACATTTTGTCAAGGCCTCGGCCAAGACGTCTAAAATGATTAAGGCCTCGGCCAAAACCATAAATCAAATTGGGAAAGGGACTCAGCCAATTCCACGTCTAGTTGTCTCATGAGACCTACCGATGCATCGAGGAGCTATAGCGGGCTCCACCCGTCACTTATTAAGTCCAATACATTCCTCATATGAATAGGTTTAAACATATCATAAACCATAACATAATCATATCACATAAAACATGCATAAAGGAAACATAACATTTCCACATTTCAATCACAAGATATCAATACAACCCATTGATATAATAAAAATGCTTTCAAAACCATTTTCAATACCAAAATAAAAGAAAGTTAAAACATTGTATTTATTTTTCATTAAAAAAAAGATGGCTTGTAGAGGAAGCCGAAACTCAAATAATGGTCACGGCAGCGTAGAAGTCATTGTCGCCGCATAAGTACGGAAATAAAAACATTCCCTTTTGTCGTTTAGCAAAACGCTTCATATAAAAAGATTCCTTTTGAATAAACGTAAAAGTCAAAGGGGTTTATACACCGTATAAAAGAAAATTGTGTATAAAACCAAATATGCCTCAATGAAAGGAGATTGAGACGAAGTCCTTAAAAAGATCATTTTTAAAATAAAATAGATCTGTTATGTGTATTCACTATAGGTACACATAAAGAACGTAAAAATACAAAATAGGACATAATAATATCATGACATAATTTGAATGTAGGAGATTAACCCAAAGAATGGAAGTTGTGTTAAGAAATTCCCTTACCTTGCGTCTTGTCCTGACTCGACCATTCTTTAACCTCCTGAATAATAAACTAGAGTTAATTTCTATTTACTTAAGAACCTTTTTCATGTTCATTATTCCTTTTATATCACTTATTACCGTGTTATGAACATTATGTAATTATTTAAGTTAATAACGGTCGTTTTGTCGATCTTTGGTACTTGAGTCAACAATACACTTCTTATAATTACAAGTTGTTTATGTGGTAGAATATCCATTATCTCCAGAATTATATTCATGATTTAGATGTCATATATATAATATATATCCAGTATATACATTCATTCATAATATTACGTAACATTTAGAGGTAAGAATTGAAATGCACCGTTCATGGAGACGGTAAGTCGTACGTACGCATGAACGCTACTTTCATTTCTATTTCATATTTAATGGAATGAAATCATAATTATATAAAGGTATAATATAGTTCCAGTATAATATAGTGTATAATACCATTTACTCCATCCTTTATACATCCCACATATGGCATTAACGATTCAAATCACTTTGAGGGGGCGGTAGTCCGCACTTCCTAAAATGAAATTATCGCGTTTTACCCATAATGGAAATCCTAAAGTATGACATAAATTAGAAATACAGAAGCATAAATAAAACATAAACATATTATAAATCATATATAAAAATAGTGACATCTTAATGGCCACCTTTGAAGGTGTTATATGAGTGTTGAACAATCATCGTTTCGTGAGGCAGAAATTCGCCATCCACAGAAACCGTATGTTCTTTAACCATTAGACGAAGGTGTGTGTAAGTTTAAACCAAATACTTATCATAACAACATCATATTATATTTTATATACTGGTTTTGTTACAAAAGAAAGGAATGAAAAGAGTTTAGGGGGTTGGAGAAGAAAAATAAAACAAAACAACATTAGAGAAGACATTACCTCAAAATCGGGTAACTCTTTTTGATTTGAGCCAAAGGCTTCCTTGGGAAGATTTATGCCCAAAGTGAGGCTTCTAGGAGTAATAGGGGGATTTGGGAGAGTATTTGGGCAGAGGTTTTCCGAGCCAAATGGCTTGAAGGTGTGAATAAGGTGGGAGAGGTGGGGGCCTTTTATAAGTGGAGAGGAGGGGCTCTTTTGGAAAGATTGAAATGTTACATTATTACACAATGCTTTTCAGATTATAAATGTCCCACACTTATATAATTCGAGGCTAAGGTGATAAGGGTTCGAAATATCCTCATCCAATTGGCTTTGGACAAGTGTAAGCCTTGGATTTTGCATTATATTCTCATTTTATTTAAATCGTTAAATAATGAGGTCATCACTGCATCATCATGATGTCATAAATAATATAATTTATTTAATGTCTAAAAATTCTAAAAAAAATACTATAATGTAGGAAATATTTTTATCTTTCCAATGACTATTTATAGTCAAAAATATGACTTGAATAACCCCATATAAAAATTGTTTTAGTAAAACATTTCATGTTTGAGTCATTTTTTTACTTTAACATTAAATAAAAGGTATTTATGTCATTTTCCAACTAAAGTGGATCCATGGGGTCCCCAAGTTGACCCATGGGTTGTCTTGGTCGGCCATGACTCATCCAATAGGAGTAGGACAAGTTTCAAGCTCATATCATATTATTAAAACATTGTTTACACCTTAAACTACACTAATTACCTCTAATCGCGATTAAGAACTTAAAAGTTACTATTCACCAAAAAATTAGTTTAATCTCATTGAACCACATTTTACTTTTTAATGACAACCATGTATGTCGGATTTTTGAAAATCAAATCACAGAAGTTGTAATATTTCATTTAAACGAAAAATCAGTTATTTAACTACCACTTAGTAGTTTCACTATTCATCAAAAATTGAAGTTTTTCAGAACAATGCCAAAATTTCACCCTAAGATATAATTGATATTCCGAATTCAAAAATGATGTCTATATTACAAAATTCCAAACATATAAGTTGCATTAATTAATTTTATAATTAATTCCTGCTGTTACAACAAATAGCGTGTTTTTAAGAAACAATTTATATCAAAAGATTGACAATTGTTTATGTCCAATTTCAATGTTAAATTAATTCTAATGACCACCATTGGATAAAATGATAAAAATATATTCTAATTATACTTTAAAACCACTAAATAGTATAATTTATCACAATAAATTATTTTGATTAAAAAAATTGTTTTAAGTATTTTTCACTATTCATAAAAATTTGGAAGTTCTCAGAAAATTACAAAAAATTCAACATAGGCTAATTTCAATATTAGGAATACAAAAATGAAGTCCATTTTGAAATATAAAATTTCTATAAATTTAAAAAGTGGTTATTACTATTCATAACGGCTACTGTGATTAGTTGCGGTGTTTTAGAACTCGAACTTGCGTACAATGCAAGCTATTGCACTATTGAAAGAGAGGCGTATCGTGGAAGCTCGGGGTGTTACATTCTCCCCTCCTTCAATAAATTGCGTCCTCGAAATTTGATATTTTTCTTTGAAAATAAGAGGTTGATAATAGAAAATACCTTTGTGGAAAACCCACATCAGAAATAAGGTTAATAAAATTTAGCCTTAATAAGAGGGAAAGGGAAATGAAAAAGTCACCACCCAATTATGATCTCGATTAGGAGAACATTGGTGGCAATTAGAGACATATAATTGGAGGAAAAACGTAAATATTCGTAGGGAGTGATTGAGGTCATCAATTACAATCAACTGTCAAATTGAGGGCCTCAAAGCCTTCAATCTATGTTGATTTAAAATATCATCAGTTCAACAAGACATAAGGTATTAGGATAACACATTTTTTTGTTTTAATATCCATTTAATAAAGTTTAAGAATTAATTTATTCATTGAATAAGAGATAGGTATAAATATATTTATGGTTGACAATTAGAGTTTCAACCTTCAACTCGTCTTTCACTCAAAAAGATAATAGAACTCAAAAATATTATACTTATCCTAATTGTATAAGGTTCCAAATGTTAACACATACCATTTAGATTAGTAAAATTATTTTATAATAACCAGGGACTTCCTGTAGGCTAGTGGTAGGAAAAAAGGCCTGTCACACTATGATTGTGGGTTCGATTCCTGCATCTTTGTCCGACGCGACGGGTTATGCCTCACCCTGCAGGTTGTCCTTTTCCTAAAACTATAGTATTATAATATTCCAGAAATAATCTTCAAAAATGATTTAACCTTAAAAAATACTATCCAAAGATCAACTTAATCCATTCCAACCTTTATAGTTATCCAAAATACTTCTGTCCAACTCACAGTCCAAATTTTATAAGGAAGGTAAACATAATGAAGATCCTTTTTCCCACGTAACAACATGTGAACACCTTCATCATGTATTCTTTTTAAACATACTGAATTACCATGATCCCTTATTCCTTATAGAATACTAGAAATACTCCTTCTATCCAAAAATGTATACAGAAAATCAATCGGTTTCAAGGAAGTCAATATAATTTATCCAAATCAATCACGTCTTATTCCAAAATCCCAATCTCAGTATCAGAACCATATTATGGTTTATCTTTCTCTCAACCATATATTTTCCAAAAATTTAACCTACTGTGGAGTCACTTTTCTTGGTTCCACACAATCTCAAGTCCTTGATGAAATAGTACTGCAGTACAATCCTTATATACTCCATAATTATTATAACCAGTACATCATTGATACAACACTCAAATTACAAAATTCTTTAATAACAACATAAGAACTATAATCATTACTCCTCATCTGTGGTAGTATCATAACTTGATTATTATCCAATAAAATCATTTGGGGCATACTCTGATGATTTGGACCTTGGTTTGCGTAGTGTCCCCAATCCTTGCAGAAGAAGCATTGTACATTTGGAACCATTTTCTTACCCTTGCAGTCACGCACTTTGTGCCCTTTTTCTCTACACTTATAACAAACTCCCATTCCCTTTAGGCAAGTTCCATGATGTTTCTTCCCAAAATTACCACATATTGGAAAATTCTTCTTTCCCGTCATCCCTTTATCCATCATTCTCTCTTCCATCCCTTTCGTCTCTTCCTTCGCTTCAAAGCCATAAGACTCATAGAATTCTTTACTTATCTTATTAACACATGATACTATTTCTTCATATGTTGAGAACACATGGGAGACTATTTCCCTTCGAAATGTTGGCTTAATACCATGAAAGATACGATCCTTCTTACTCTTTGGATCATACGTACTGCTGGAGTTCACATTCCTTCTTCTGGGCGCCATTTCTATACAATGGCATAAACTAGGTTAGTTTATGAATTACAATGAATAATTCCAAACTTTTAAAATACTTAAAGTAAATTGAACGGTTTATGGATATAATCCATAATCATAAGAATGTTTTCTTTGAGGAAGTATATACTCATAAACCCTACATATTGGTTTGTAAGGAAAATGAGAATTATCCTAAGCAAATCCCTCGGGAGTGTCGTAACCAAGAGTGCAGCAAGGCCCGTTGTCGTCCACCAGTTCCCGTTTGAGTCTAGCTCAATGCGGTGTTTTCGGGTTTTACCCCTAGGTACATCTGTGCCAGAGCCGCCTCTACCTGCTCGTATCCAGACAGGGATGTATTGCTCAGAAAACTCACAAAATCTCTACAATACCATAATTCTAGGAAGTTCTTCTATACTAATCCTCAAAGTTCATCTTAGGTCTACGTGCTCTAATCAGAGTTAATCTAAATCTAGCTTCCATGGTTAGTACTAAACTGCCTCTGATACCAACTGTAACTCCCTGACCCCAGCTACCCAGAGTCGGTGCATTACTTCGTAACATTGGCATGATCACAAAAGATCAAGGCTCGAAAGACCGATTAGTTTAGTAGCCTTGGAAACACTAGATACATTCGTAAACGTTACATTACATCATAAAGTGAAAAACAACAATAACAAAGTCTCCATAGTCCACACTCATATCCTCTTCTGACTATCCCTACTGGTCAATCATAAAATACTTCTTCACATCCTGGAAAATATTAAAACATTGAAAGGGGTGAGCTCAGATGCTCAGTAAGGATAACAATATAACAGATGCTTTCATCAATAAACATAAACATTTAAGGCAATGTATAACTAAAACAAAAGCCTTTTAAACATGAACATCAACATAATATGGCAAAAGTAAAATGAGATAATGCCATTCACTTCTTCACATGGATATTCTACTGGTCGAATAATCACATGCAATATCAATAACCACTTTCATAATGAGGGAATGTATAATGCCAGACATTCTGAAACATTTTGTCAAGGCCTCGGCCAAGACGTCTAAAATGATTAAGGCCTCGGCCAAAACCATAAATCAAATTGGGAAAGGGCCTCGGCCAATTCCACATCTAGTTGTCTCATGAGACCTACCGATGCATCGAGGAGCTATAACGGGCTCCACCCGTCACTTATTAAGTCCAATACATTCCTCATATGAATAGGTTTAAACATATCATAAACCATAACATAATCATATCACATAAAACATGCATAAAGGAAACATAACATTTCCACATTTCAATCACAAGATATCAATACAACACATTGATATAATAAAAACGCTTTCAAAACCATTTTCAATACCAAATTAAAAGAAAGTTAAAACATTGTATTTATTTTTCATTAAAAAAAAGATGGCTTGTAGAGGAAGCCGAAACTCAAATAATGGTCACGGCGGCGGAGAAGTCGTTGTCGCCGCATAAGTACGGAAATAAAAACATTCCCTTTTGTCATTTAGCAAAACGCTTCATATAAAAAGATTCCTTTTGAATAAACGTAAAAGTCAAAGGGGTTTATACACCGTATAAAAGAAAATTGTGTATAAAACCAAATATGCCTCAATGAAAGGAGATTGAGACGAAGTCCTTAAAAAGATCATTTTTAAAATAAAATAGATCTGTTATGTGTATTCACTATAGGTACACATAAAGAACGTAAAAATACAAAATAGGACATAATAATATCATGACATAATTTGAAAGTAGGAGATTAACCCAAAGAATGGAACTTGGGTTAAGAAATTCCCTTACCTTGCGTCTTGTCCTGACTCGACCATTCTTTAACCTCCTGAATAATAAACTAGAGTTAATTTATATTTACTTAAGAACCTTTTTCATGTTCATTATTCCTTTTATATCACTTATTACCATGTTATGAACATTATGTAATTATTTAAGTTAATAACGGTCGTTTTGTCGATCTTTGGTACTTGAGTCAATAATAAACATCTTATAATTACAAGTTGTTTATGTGGTAGAATATCCATTATCTCCAGAATTATATTCATGATTTATATGTCATATATATAATATATATTCAGTATATACATTCATTCATAATATTACGTAACATTTAGAGGTAAGAAATGAAATGCACCGTTCAAGGAGACGGTAAGCCGTACGTAGGCATGAACGCTACTTTCATTTCTATTTCATATTTAATGGAATGAAATCATAATTATATAAAGGTATAATATAGTTCCAGTATAATATAGTGTATAATACCATTTAATCCATCCTTTATACATCCCATATATGGCATTAACGATTCAAATCACTTTGAGGGGGCGGTAGTCCGCACTTCCTAAAATGAAATTATCGCGTTTTACCCATAATGGAAATCATAAAGTATGACATAAATGAGAAATACAGAAGCATAAGTAAAACATAAACATATTATAAATCATATATAAAAATAGTGACATCTTAATGGCCACCTTTGAAGGTGTTATATGAGTGTTGAACAATCATCGTTTCGTGAGGCAGAAATTCGCCATCCACAGAAACCGTATGTTCTTTAACCATTAGACGAATGTGTGGGTAAGTTTAAACCAAATCCTTATCATAAAAACATCCTAGTATATTGTATATACTGTTGTTGTTACAAAAGAAAGGAATGAAAAGAGTTTAGGGGGTTGGAGAAGAAAAATAAAACAAAACAACATTAGAGAAGATATTACCTCAAAATCGGGTAACTCTTTTTGATTTGAGCCAAAGGCTTCCTTGGGAAAAGTTCTTCCCAAATTGAGGCTTCTAGGAGTAATAGGGGGATGTTGGGAGAGTATTTGGGCAGAAGTTGTCCGAGCCAAATGGCTTGAAGGTGTGAATAAGGTGGGAGAGGTGGGGGCCTTTTATAAGTGGAGAGGAGGGGCTCTTTTGGAAAGATTGAAATGTTACATTATTACACAATGCTTTTCGGATTCTAAAGGTCCCAAACTTATATAATTAGAGGCTAAGGTGATAAGGGTTCTAAATCTCCTCATCCAATTGGATTTGGACAAGTGTAAGCCTTGGATTTTGCATTATCTTCTCATTTTATTTAAATCGTTAAATAATGAGGTCATCACTGCATCATCATGATGTCATAAATAATATAATTTATTTAATGTCTAAAAATTCTAAAAAAATACTATAATGTAGGAAATCTTTTTATCTTTCCAATGACTATTTATAGTCAGAAATATGACTTGTATAACCCCATATAAAAATTGTTTTAGTAAAACATTTCATGTTTGTGTCATTTTTTTACTTTAACATTAAATAAAAGGTATTTATGTCATTTTCCAACTAAAGTGGATCCATGGGGTCCCCAAGTTGACCCATGGGTTGTCTTGGTTGGCCATGACTCATCCAATAGGAGTAGGACAAGTGTCAATCTCATATCATATTATTAAAACATTGTTTGTACCTTAAACTACACTAATTACCTCTAATCGCGATTAAGAACTTAAAAGTTACTATTCACCAAAAAATTATTTTAATCTCATTGAACCACATTTTACTTCTTAATGACAACCATGTATGTCGGATTTTTGAAAATCAAATCACAGAAGTGGTAATATTTCATTTAAACGAAAAATCAGTTATTTAACTACCACTTAGTGGTTTCACTATTCATCAAAAATTGAAGTTTTTCAGAACAATGCCAAAATTTCACCCTAAGATATAATTGATATTCCGAATTCAAAAACGATTTCTATATTACAAAATTCCAAACATATAAGTTGCATTAATTAATTTCATAATTAATTCCCGCTGTTACAACAAATAGTGTGTTTTTAAGAAACAATTTATATCAAAAGATTGACAATTGTTTATGTCCAATTTCAATGTTAAATTAATTCTAATGACCACCATTGGATAAAATGCTAAAAATATATTCTAATTATACTTTAAAACCACTAAATAGTATAATTTATCACAATAAATTATTTTTATTAAAAAAGTTGTTTTAAGTATTTTTCACTATTCATAAAAATTTGGAAGTTCTCAGAAAATTACAAAAAATTCAACATAGGCTAATTTCAATATTAGGAACACAAAAATGAAGTCCATTTTGAAATATAAAATTTATATAAATTTAAAAAGTGGTTATTACTATTCATAACGGCTACTTTGATTAGTCGCGGTGTTTTAGAACTCGAACTTGCGTACAATGCAAGCTATTGCATTATTGAAAGAGAGGCGTATCGTGGAAGCTCGGGGTGTTACAAAAATAATAAACATAATTATAAATTATTATATATAAGTCATATTTAAGAATATATAAATACGTATATATAAAATATAATATGCAATATGTCCTTTTTCAACACTAAAAAAATGTGATAAATAATGTTCTTTTATCAGTTGTTAAAAAAATTCATAAATGATAATATTTATCAGTGCTAAGAAAAATTATGACAAAGGATACCCTTTCATAAAAACTTTTTTTAATGGTGATAGAAGTGTACCTTTTAGTGCTAATAAAAGGTAACACTATATTTTTACCAATATGTAGTAGATCTCTGTTCCTTTGAAACACTGTTCAACTCCAATGAATCACAAACTCATTAATGATAATTTTTTTGATAAAAACGACCTGAAAAAACATGAGAATAAATCATACCAAGAAATAAGTGAAAACATGCTTCCAATGTGAAGGTTATCTAAATACCACAATATAGGATAGAATAGTGTATATGAGAGTGTTCAAACTATTGTTGGAATATCTATGATATAAATACCATTCCTCAATTAAGAAACATAAAACTCTCTCTTTATCAAGTCATTTCATGATATACCATCAATTAATATACTCTTCATTCATCAAGGGCTCTTATATATCCTCCTAATAACTATTCACAAATGTAACAATTTAATTTGGAAAAAAATAATGAGACATATTTTCACATACTGGATCAATGTATTGGTTTTTTACACCTATGTAAGGTTTCTTTATGAAAAAGTGGTCATTAAATTTTTATTTATTTCCTTTCAATAATCACATACATTTAATTTTCCATATCACATAAACATAAAGATATATATTTTTAGTACATCTAATCCCACCACAAGAAATGTACCCACGCTAGTTAAAGACTGACTAAGAGTCCTATAACAACATAAAAACTATAGATAGAAGAAATTTGGATGAATTAAACCAATATCAATGTACAAAAACACCCAAAACACACCAAATCATTTTCATGATTAGAATATTACCAAACATCTTCATGATATGAGATTTTTGTAAGATATTTCAACATCGGTGTTGTGGTAGTTTTAGTTGATGTAATTTCCTCCATAAAACTATATGGTGATTTTGGTTCCCAAATAAATATAATACATCAACATGGACATAAAAATTATGTCACTTATACCTTTGGTTGGATTTATATTAATATACACCTTTGTTGAATATTGAAAATAATATATCACCACCCATAGACTTCCAGTGGATGGTGGGTGACCTCTATGGTTGACTTGCTACAAGATAATACCCAATATAGGAGGTTTGTTATACCTAGTGATGACCTAGAATGGGCAGTTCCAATGAAGATGAATCAAAATAAGGAATAGTTCCTCCAAACAAGAAATTACAGTAAGGATCTAGTGACTACCCGGATAGAACTTATAGCATATTTTTTTTCTTTTCCTTATACCATACTATAAATTTGGTTTTTAATTTTTGGTAAATAAGTGTGTTTTTATTTGTGTTTTTTGTTTGAATAAGAGAATATTTCTACATTCCCCATGGATATAGCTCACCCTGACTAAACAACAAAATAATTTTTCTCCATATTTCTCTTTTTTTTATATCTGAGTGAATAAATGTTTGTGAGGTTAAGGATTTATCACAATAAACTAGTATTATAGCACAAATTAAATTACCTAGGGAAATAATGACATCCTACTAAGGAAAAACTTCTTTTTATGATTGAAGTCCCTACAACCCTTCATTGTTTGTAACTCAACAACTCTGTAACCCATCAACAACACTATTTTCCAAGAATCTTCTTGAATATATTGTTTTATAATCAATATCTAAGAACTCTAAGGGATGGTGTTAGTAAAATATAACTCCTATGGTTTTAATAAAAAAGGGTGTTGGAGGTGATTTGTGTGGAATAAAAACAAACTAAAATAATAAAATGGGAATGGTTGATACGATGGTCAAGAAATTAAATATAGTTGGAGAAATATTTTTTTTTGTTTGAGAAATATGAGTGGAATGACCAATTTGTTTATTTTTTTAAAAGGTGTATTTAAAAAAACAAGGGGTGAGTTTTTTCTAAAGAAACAGGGTTTGCACTTTGGTATATTTGAAAATTTGAGAAAAACATTTTATATTAATTTATGGTTAATTTTAAGTGTTTAACTAATAAATTTTAACATTTTCAATTATTGAATATTCATCAGTGAATTCAAATTTTGAAAATTCTAATTTATTTTTTGATGGAGAATCCCCAATCTGAATGTCATATCAGGCCACCCGTGGAGTTTCTTCTAGATTCACATATAAAGACTATAGGTAATTTTGGACATATATGTATGGTGTCCAATGAAAACATTTAGGTGAAAAAATTAAAAATGATGAATAATGTTAAAATGTGGAAATGTGAAGATTTTGATGTTATCACTCAGCAGAAGTTAGATATCACCTTTAAAGAATTGACTGCTGACACATATGATGGTGATTACGGGAGACTCAAACATTAATCTTGTGATATAATCTAACTTTATTTAGATAATGATTATAAATATAGTGTGATATGAGACACCTATGTGAAAATATTGTTTTATATTTTGAAGAACATGTACACAGAAAAAAGCTTAAAAAATTTGATAGACATGAAAAATAAATTATTTATATTTCAATACAAGGAAGGTATTCCCATTATTGAGAAACTATACTATTTTAATAAAATCCTAGAATTTTTTTAATGTTTGGAGGGAAATAATATTGATATATATAAGGCTCTTTTTTTGTTGAACTATTTACTGGAGAGTTATGATCATCTTATAATAACATTTTTGTTGGGTAAGGATGAGGTAAAATATTTTGATGTATGAAATGCCTTAGTTAAGAATGAGTACATCTATTTAGAGAAGTATAAACATTGAGATTATGTCTCTCAAGAATATATGGAAACTATAGTAAGATCATATGGAAGGAATCATATAAAATTCATAAGAGGTGAATCACAGTCATAGCCAGAGGCAAGTCTAGTAATATACGTCCAATAAAACATTATTATGAAAGATATCGTCAAAAAGGGAACAAGAAGAAGAATTATTTAAATATTAGGAAACTGATGGTGGATTTGGTATAGAAAACTATGTATTTTGAAGATACTATTTTCCTCATTCCCTTTATGATCAACCATTTAGAGGTTGGATTCTTGATTCAGTATCTTCATTTCACATTTGTAGGAATCAAGATTTGTTTTCAAACCTTGAGGAATAAAATGAAGGTGTTTCGCTTATGGGAATTAACCACACTTTCCACAAGATTGGTATCAGAACAACACAGTTGAGGATGAATGATGCTGCAAATCGATGCATTATAGATCTAAGATATGTAAATAATTGGAGAATAACATCATATCACTTAGAGTACTGGATAAGCTTGGTTACAAAATAACCATTGAATATAGAGACATGAAAATAATCCATGATCCATTACTTATGATAAAAGGTAATTGAAAAGGTAATTTTTACTATTTTAATTATGAGACTATTATAGGTGGAGTACCTATATTAGAAGAAAGTGATCCAGACACTTCCAAATTATGTCACATGAGACTTGAGTATACCAAAGAGAAGGCCTTGAAGTGTTTAGTAATTAATGGAGTTTTAAAATGTTTCAACACAAAAAATTGAAATTTTGAGAGAATTATGTAATATGAAAGTTTATTAGTGTTATTTTTAGCATTAAAACCCATTTTATGAACGGAACACTTGACTACATCAATAATGATGTCTCGGGACCATCGAAAAAAACATCATTTAGAGGTAATCAATATTTTAACATATTTCTTAATGATCACTCATTATATGTTAGGATATGTCATGAATCATAAATATAAACTATTTTATGACTTCTTTACATGGAATACGATGTTTAAAAATTGGATGGGAAGGAAAATATAGAGACTGAGATAAGATATTAGTGTATAACACACATCAAATTAGTTCACAAAGGGTTCTCAAGATGAAGGTATTATGAGACACTTTATAGTTCTTAGAATGATATAAAATAATAGATGAGGAACATGATCATTTAAAATTTATTGTATATGTTGTCTTAGATTGTTTTGAATAAATAAATTTTGACAGAAACATTGATGTATTCCTTACACATTATGAACCAATTAATTACATTTGTGATTGATGACAATGTTTTGATAGAGGTTTTGTCAGGTGAGAGAGATTATTATTATGAAAAACTTCACAGCTTTGGTTATACAACCTATTTTAATAATAATTATTTAAATATGGAACAATGAGTGAAAAAATATTTATTTTTTGGCTTTAGTGATGGTGTGAAGGCTTTTCTGACTATGTAATAAAAAAGGGAAGAAGATAATTTAGTGTTTTTATGTCACATTTTAAAAATAATTGTTAGTAAAGAAAAATGATTTTGAAAATGAAATTTATGATTAAGATATATTATAAATTTAATTTAAAAAAATTATAACACTCTCTAATTAGGAGAAATAAGAGAAAAGGTGTAGTGATCGTAAGGATATTCTAACCAAAGAATAAGTACCACTATAGTAGGATACTCATCATCATGAGAGTATATACATTAGTAGAACATGAAATACCATAATGAGGCCTTCCAAGTAACATGACATGGTTTTTTATTCTCTTTTTTTTAATTGAGGATAATTTCCCTGATATATATCATGATGTTTTGGATTAAAAAGAAAAGAACAGGTGGATGTTGGTTGGATAAGAATAAATGAATTCACTACATTAAAATCATACAAGGGATCATGTTACTCCTATTAAGGAAAAGAAGGAAGTTATAGTGATCAAGATCCAACATTTATTGTGCTTGATCAATATCTCTCGTACTTGAGATTCCTACAGTCATCAGGAAGAAAATGGTAGGAAGTTTTTTTCGAGCATGAAGTTTTGTTTGAGAATCAACATGATGAATTCATTTCTTCTTCCCTAACTTACTTGAATCAGTTCTTTTCTTTTCTATCCAAAACATCATGATACACTACAAAATATTTGAATTTTTTCAAAAATGGAATATCTATTGGTAATGGTAAATTTTATATCGGTATAGAGATTTACCTATTGATATATCTTTGTCACAAAATTATTGGAAAACACTCTGTTTCTAAATGTTATTGTGATAGATAAAATAGTTATGATGAAATTATAATAATACAAATATAAAATAGAAATATTGGTCAAAATATTTATCCATGTATTCATATGAAAAATTAATCTATTTATGTTATTATTATAAACTTATCTAATCAATAAAAATAATTAATTTATGTTTTTGAATTATATTTTAAATACAATATTATGTGTGGGTATTCTAATATTTTTTGCAAAAAATTTATATCATTTTTAATAATCAAAATATATATAATATATTTATTTTATTTATTTTATTTATTATATAATAAGAATAAAATTATCCTATATGAATCTCTAAAAAATTTTGGCTTAATTTGAAAAAACATATTCAAACTCTATGAAAAGACATGAAACTCCATGAAACATGTTTAAACACCCAAGATAATTTAAATGAGACTCTATCATACATCATTTACAATCTATCTATCACAAATCAGCTATCACAATCATGGTTCACAGTGGTAGTGTAGTCTATGTATGCAGTTCACCCATAAAACCTAAAAGGGCCATAGTGGTGGTGATCACATATATTTGGCTCAAATTTGTAGTAAAAAGTAGTTCATCCCCAATTTCATTAATTTTTGGA
Source organism: Viscum album (assembly GCA_963277665.1). Classification (NCBI taxonomy): domain Eukaryota; kingdom Viridiplantae; phylum Streptophyta; class Magnoliopsida; order Santalales; family Viscaceae; genus Viscum; species Viscum album. Next base: position 1,095,252,990 of record OY728145.1, on the reverse strand, counting down.
TTTAATAAGATGATCATCCACACTCCAATAAATAGGTACACTTTTTTGAATTTTTTGGTAAGATAATCTCATCCTCGATCTCACATAGTAAGTAAGAAGAGGATTCATATAAAATTATATGATGATATGTGTAGTAGAATAAAAGTCACACACAAACTATATTAGACTAATTATATTATAATCTATGTGTGTAATAATAGTGGTTGTATATGTGTGTAATAACAGCACAATCAATTATCAACATGTCTGTGTAATTGTATAAATAATTCAAATAAAACATTTTGAGAAGAAATCAGTTTGAAAATAAAACGTTTTGATAATAAACCAATTTTTAAATAAACCAACCGGTTTAAAACCAGTTTCAAATGATTATAATTATGACAATATATTGAAAAAAACACAGTTTTATCATCATCAAATTATTTTAAAACTTTTTTCATTTTAATTTTGAAAAAAATAATTTATTTATGGATCCATATTCTTTCTTAGTTTTATAGATATAATTTGATAGTAAATTCTATTAACGAATAGAGAGAAAAAATAGAATAAACTAACCAATTAATAACTTGAACATTATTTTAAAAGTTCATTATGATGAAATAATGAAAATATCTGGCTTTTTATAGAGGTAGAGTCCAAGGTGTACTATTAAAGGAACTATTATTTTATTTCTACACAACATAAAACACACATAAATAAAAATAAAAATTAATAATCATTCACACAAAAAAATTACTAAATAAATAATAAACATAGTCTAACCAAACATGCAATATAGAAAGAAAGAGTACTCACAAATCACAACATAATCATCTTCAATATTCTTTACTCTATACCTTAAAAAATAGTTTGTACTTATGTGACATCATGAAGGGAAACTCAATCTTTCAAGTACTAAATTATTCAAATCTGATGATAAAACAACAATTGAAATTATTAACATCACCAACATACATACATAATACTATTAGTGTATTATAAAATCATACTAATAATATATAAATTGGATAAATAAGCTCATAATCAATGTGAAACAAGGTAATTTCTATGAATGTTCCATAAAAATGATCATTTGTACGTGTTATCTTCTCATCATTGTAGATAAACATAAAATAAATACTTAAAAAATGAAAATCTCATCAAATATAAGTACTATCCAAAATCTTAAAAACTCATTGAAACCCATACCCATAAATTTATCTACTCAAATGATGTATATTCATATCAATAACCAACCTAATCAGTATTATTAAGATGTTTTATATGAAAAAACTATACAAGAGTAACTGAAAAATAAAAATTGTAAAATGGTGAGGGAGTGAAGTAGGGAGACCTGGCCTCTATCAACCATCCCTGACTTCCTTCTTATCCCAGAGGCTTGATAGGATAAATGGATTATACTAGGGATGGACCTTTTCTATGATAGTGGATTTAGTGTGCACTATAGGGCCTTCATCATGGTGGATATCTACATGAAAAACAATATATATGAATGGCCTGAGCATACTTCATAGTCGGTACTTAATATCCAACCTAATATCTATCCATTGTCAGTTAAAACATAGTTGAAATCCCTTAATTGTTAGAAAATACACACCTTTTAGAAAATATTAATGATGATTATTTGAATATTTCATTGACCACATCTTTTTAATTTTACTCCTTTTCAATATTAGAAGATGACTAATATTGTTTTTTGTGGAACCCGACTTTGATGACTCACTTACCCTAATTCTTTGGCTATAGAAAAGAATGGATTTCCTTCTATATAGGTATCATAACTATCACAACACAAGTATTTCTATCTCGAGAACCATTTCCTTGGATAGACTCCTATAATTTAGGATGTCTTGTATCACTTCATATGTATAATTCATTTCCCAAAGGAAAAAAATATTGAATGAACATTAACAGTTCATATTGATGAAAATTTCACCAAAATCCCATGACAATAATCAAAATATGATTCTTGGATTACAAAATATCATACACCATTAATATACTATATTGTTGAAACTGGCTAGGTGAATGTTCTAAAACATTAACTAGCACAAGTATCATGTTTTGATGAATAAATTTACCAATTTAAGGGAATGAATAACTATTTAATAAATCCATGATTCATTCATTATATTATCTTATGAAGGAATCAAAATTTTTGATATAGATGTTCCAAAGGTGATCATGTATAAAATTTATGGGATGTTGATCTACTCATCATAAACCAATTCTTCAGGGGGTAAGACATAAATAATTAAATAAAATATTAATGACACCATGATTAGATCATTGTCTTAGTTTTAGTGAATTTACTAGGTGTCTTATTTCATAGTCTGTTATATTTTTTGAGGCAATTATTACATCATGGTAATAATAAGAATGAGTTAAATTATATATATTCTATGGACCTTCATAGTCTATATGAGATACCTCTATATTCTTCTAAATTATTGGAAATGTAATGTTTGGGTTTTGTTATAACCCTCTCTTTCAAAAGTTGGTGGAACAAAAAATGTACTGAGTATGAGTGGAACTGCGATGGGTTTTATTATATTTTATGGGATCAGATGAAATTTTTATTTGGTAAGTACTATGTTGTGTTTTATGAATGTGTTTAGTAAGTATTTTGGAAATTTAGGGGTTTGGGTTTGGATGTAAAAAAAGATTTTTTTTATAGGTAGAAAACATGACTAGGTACTAAGTGGTGATGTACCTGGTAATAGTTGAAGTTGTGTAATGTGATGATATTATATCAGTACCCACTAATTCATAGTATAATAACATCAATGTGTTCATGGTTTTCTTTCAACTACAAAAGTATTTGGAGTTTTAAACACACATTATTTCATTATGTATTCCTTAATATAGTTTTTTAATAATAAACTTTTTTTTATCTTTGACGACACTGACCTTTATTTCTATAATGAATGTTAGGCATCTTTAAAGATGAAAAATCAACGTGTGTGACACTAGAGGCTTAGTAAACAAAAAATGCACCTAATTTAATGACCTTTAATTATCTCTATTTTCAAAAAAAATTAATATATGTTTGTATCCTTATAAATAGGTTTCATTTCATAAATTGTAATAATAAATATATTTTTGAATAAATAAAATCAGTTTGTTTCTACTATAATTTTATTTTGATCATAGTGATTTTATTCCATGTTTTAAGCTACATAATCCTCCTTCAGTGGAATCAAAGGGTTTGAAGTTGTTTTTTCTTATCATGTGGAAGTTCCATCAGATATGGTACTAAATTGTAGTAGAAAGATGTGGAATAATATTATGAATAGTTACGTTTATTATAACCTTTGACGTCCTCCATGTTTCCATCATTTTTATTATTCCAAATTTTTTCTCTCCAATTTTCAAAATTTGTGCACTTAAAATTTTCAAAAGGTGATTTTTATTTTTTAAATTAAACATCCTATACCCCTTTTCCCACCCTATCAAATATTTTCAAAAAAAAATACCCCATTGGCCTTAGCCTCCACACCTTCCTATCTCCAAATTTTCCAAAAAAAAATTCCCCTTCCTCCCATCACCGCACCTCTACCAATTTTTAAAGAAAAGTAAATTACAATAATTTTTTTGAATTGATCACAATTATTCTACTCTCTACATTACCAATCTGATTTATGAAAAAAATTGTCTACACTTTTTTTTAAATAGTAGTGTGTAATTCTAAAAAATAGTATTTTTCATTATAAAAAACAGATGTATAAATCTACCATTTTTTCATCCAAATAAATTTTGAATCACCATGGAAGATGATATTGTACAAGCTTTGATCCCAAAGATGAATATGTTTAAGTATGAAAACTGGTGCATCCAAATTCAATCACTCCCTAGAAAACAATATGTTATTAACATAATGAAGGATAGTTACATTGAGCCAAAATCCAAAGCAGTGGAGGCTACTCTTTCAGATGTTCAAATGGTAACTCTTCAGGTAGAACAAAAGTGAGACTGCAAGGCCAAATCCATCATATAACACTGCCTTGATAAATCCATGTTATCGATAATAAATACATTAAAATCATCAAAGGTGGTAAGGGAAAATATTTGAAAATCATTAAAAAGTGTCAATAAAGTGACGCATATATGACATCAATCTGTACAAGGTGAGTTAGAATCCCTATATCTGAAATATTCTAAAACTTTTTCCAAGTATCAAACTATTATAATGGTTATGGTAAATAAAATGTGAGGAATTAGAGAAAATATTTCCAACACGTGGGTATGTGATAAGTTTTTTTGATTCTTAGATCCAAAAATTAATTACATTTTCATTTCTATGGAAGAAACAAAATATCGGGAGATGATTTGTTTCAAGGAACTCTTAAGATATTTACAAGCCTAAGAACTCAAGGTTAATCACCAGAGTGATACTAATGGGGTGGAGAATGCCTTGAAATCAAATTTGTATCTCAATAAATTAGAAAAGTAGATAGTGTAAATTTCAAATTGTACAAGGTAGATGATTATTTGGATATGAATCTGATCCAAGAAGTGGAGTATATGGTGGAAGAACCGAAAATCAAGTATTTCATTGATATCAAAAATATAATCCATGAGAACGAGGATAAGGAATAAGGGGAGGATTCAATAATCAGAAAAATAGAAATAATAAATGTTTAATGATATAATTTTTAAAAACATAGACATTATAGAAATTAATGTTAGAGAAAGAAAACAATGTATAATGTCACCAAGGAGGCATATATTTCCAAAGTAGGATACATTTTTGGACAATAACATGTGTTAATGGATCATATGTTAAAAAAATCATGTTATGTGGTATCTTGACTCTAGAGCTAGAAACCACATGATATGTCACAAGAAATTTTTTAAATACCTACATGAGAGGGTTAGATGAGAGATTTCATTTGGTGATCACTCAATAAATTTTTTTCTAGGGAATAAGAGATATTCTGAAAAAAAATGGTGGAAATCATACTTTCTCCTCTATTATCTGCTATGTACCCAAGATGAAGACCAACATATTTAGTCTTGGGAAATTGGTCGAAAATTCCTTTATATAATACTAAAAAAAAATAAATTTTTATTTTCAATGAAAATGGAAAAATGTTCACAAAATTACTAACAGAGAAGAATTGCATGTTTCCACTTATGATCAAACCCGAAAAACCATGATGTTTGATGACAACACATTCTGATAGGAACTGGATATGTAATCTTAAGTTTATACATTTAAACAATGAAATGTTAATATTATTTGGGGAAAAAAGATGGCGAATGGGATTCCAAAAATTATACATCTGAATCAAATATGAGAAGGCTATGTTCTAAGTACGAAACATAGAAATAAATTTTCAATGAAGGACAACTAGAAAGTTGTAGTTCCACTGGAGTCATTCCTCACTAATGGGTGAAGTCCATAGAATTTTAAATAGAATGAATGAAAGATGTACTTTATAACATTTATTGATGATTATAGTGGTAAAACATGAATATACATTCTCAATATGAATTTATAAGGGTTTGATATCTTCAAAGAATTCATGGTGCTAGTCGAAAATCAAAGCAACCATCACATTCAAAATTTGTGATCTAGTTGAGGTGGGGAGTACACTTTTGTTGTTTTTTAAGTGTACATCAAGTAACATGGAATTAAAAACCAACTGAAATTAGATTAAAACCTCAAATTAATGTATAAAGATAAATTATTTTCCATGGCTTTTCGAGATGAAGTTGATTTGGTCAAAGTGTATCTACTTAATATATTCCCAAAAAAATATTGAAGAAAGGATTCCACATGAAGTGTGTATTATTCATAATACAAGTGTATTTCATCTTAGAGTTTTTAATTACATTTACTATGTTAGGATCCCAAATTTGAAACAAATAAAGATTGAGGAAAAAGGACTTAAGTGTGTCCTTATGGGATATAAAGATCGAGAAATGGGGTATCACTTCTATAATATCATCACCCATAAAATTAGATTCATCAAAGATGTTATATTTAAAGAAAAAAATTTTGTAAATGGAATCATCATGGTGATTTAAGAGAAGTATGTATCACTCTAAAATATGAATAAATAATTGAAAAATTTCCAATGGAGGAATGAGTAATTGAAAAACCAATTGAACTATCACCACATAATCTTTCATCTGAATACATTTAATGAGAACTTTATAATATATTTCCCCAAAATGTTTGAAGCCTTGTAGATATATATGAGATAATGAAACAAATTGGGGATTACGTAAATTTGTATTATCTCTTAGTGAATCCCAATATAATTAGCTTCGAGGAAGCTATATGTGATGAAATATAGAAGAAATTGATAGATGAGGAAATAAGTTCCATAAATACAATGAAAGGATGTAAGAAAAATGAAGACATTGACTGTGGTGAGGTCTTTGAAACTGTTAGTCAGCCTCTTTGTTAAGTGAAGAAATATTATTTCAATTCATAGGTCCTAATAAAAACAAGTGTAAGGGGGGGGTATTGAATAGTAAACTTTTTTTTCTCTTGGATGGCACAAACCTTCTCTACTATAGTGAAGGCTGGGAATCTTAAAACATGGAAAGTCAACATGTGTGAAATTAAAGGCTTGAGTGACACTTACAACACCACATTTTAGGAATTTCACTTCTCTATATTTTAACCATTTTTATGTGTGTTTGTATCCATATACGCATTGTAATATTCATCCCATTTTGAAGAAATAAAATCAATTTTTTCCACTATAATTTTATTTTGACTACACATAGTGATTTTTGTTTTTGTTTTCCACCACATAATCCACCTTAAATAATTAATTATATTGATTTACTTAAATAAATTTATTAAATTGGGCTATTTTTTTGTTTAATTGATTTATAAAATTGGGTCTTTTACTAATGAATGGACTATAAATCACCAATGATCCACCATCCCATGATTACACATTAATTTATTAATCATAATATACACGGTGACTTTTATTTGTGGTTTTTCTTCCTATAAACATGGATTTAGTTCCCAAAATACCTAAACCAGGAAACTATTTCCTGATCTAGCAATATTTTCAACTTTCCAGATGTAGAAGGGTGGAACTGTCTTGGAAAGTTCCTTATTAATATTTTTTAAGGTAGGATCTTTTCTAGAAATCACATTCCTTGAAACATTTTCAAATAAAGTGCTTTCATGGAAGGTTTCCTCTTCCAAAATGTTTCAAGGAAGCCTCTTTCCGGAAAATCACATTCCATAAACTAGTTTCTTGGAAGTCGCTCTCTTGGAAAGTTCCCTCCCTTATAATTTTTTTTAAAAAAATTATTTTTTGTTTGATATATATATATATAATAAAACATCACTTAACTATTTTTATTTTGGTATTACTTTTAATTCAATTATTCTAAAAATATTAAAAAAAATCTAATTGAAACCTCTCTTTTATAAGTAATTGACTCGTCACATGTTTTCTAGATTTTTTGTGGTCTAGAAATACCTATTTTCGAGAAATCAATGAATTATAAATTTTTTATAATAAAATTAATGATATAAAATAAATAATAATAATAAATTATTATAAATTAATTATTATTTTATAATATAATTACTAGTAATTAGTAATGTATTTAAATTTATACTTTAAAAAAATTATTTATATTTAATAATCTAATTAATAAAAACAATAATATATGGGAAGGAGGATGGTTCTTGTTTAGGTATCCCTCACATGCGATTGATATGAAGATTATAGTTTTCTCTTCATGATGAATATTCTAAGAGACATCGAGCTTGATCTTCTAGTTGGGGGTGGCTTTGGGCCTCATCCAAAAATAGGGGATCCTTTGAAGAAATCATCGATGGATTTTTTACTAGTGGACTCTTGATCCTTTGAAAGAATTCATGGAAGTTATTTAATAGCTTTCAAAAATGGCCCTCCAGATTGCATCATCAAAAGAGGTACCACCACCCACATCAATGCTAGACAATGGGAGATTAGTGATAGATTTAAGATTTTCCGATATTTGATCATCACCATGATGATGTTTTTGGTTTTTATATATCCATATAATATTAACGTTTAGATAAATGAATCTTGACTATGTGATGATTTAATGATTGGTAATTAATTCTAATCAAGCATGTACACTACCAAATATTATTCTCTTCCATTGAGCTGAAGTGGAAGACATGGTGCCTTGGATCAATTTATCTTAATTCAAGTATGATTTTTATTCAAGAATGGGATCCCCATTTGAATCCCTTTGAAGATATAGTTTTTATATCCCAAACCTGGATCAATATATTTGGTTTGAACTGCATCCTATGGCATCCTCAAATATTCTATGATATCACCAGTGCTATTAGAATTCCTATTAGAATAGGCCAATCCACTGAGGATGAATGGTATAGTCACTTTTCTATAGTTCTTGTAGAGGTTTATTTTAATTCTATTCTGATTGATAAAGTGGATCTTTAAACTATTTAAATTTATTACAATTTTAGAATTGTCTATGAGAAGTTTCCTTTGTTTTTAGTTAATCATTTTTTGTTGGTAATGACAAAGAGCATTGTATAAGGGGACTAAAATGTTCCTTCATCTCACAATAGGTACATAAACTTAAACATTTTAGATATAAGAATCATGAAGGGCATTATAATTTCAGTGGTTTGGTACCTATCAGATAAGGAGTAATGGATCTACTAATATACAGAAGGCTCTCATTACTATAGAGTAGACTGTTGATAAGTTTAATTCTCCTAGGGAGTTAGTAATCAAACGAGATATGTGAAATCCTCCTATTGTAACATGTATTGTGATTAGAGGTGAGGATGAAGACCTAGGATAAGAGAAATACCTTTGGAAAACCACTGGTAGTGATTTAAGATCTCCGAATATGCATGGTTCTAGCATGACCTACCATTTCTAGTAGCAGAGAAATCCATATACATAAAATAAGTTTTCTGAGACATAGGCCAACATTTTAGTTGATAGGTTGTAATCTCATAGTGTATTCTCCATCCAAGACGTTCTTATCGAGGGTATTGAGGTGGAGAATATTGAGGATGGACATTCTGAATGTGAGAATTCTGCACAAGAAAATGCTGATTGTGAAATACTATAGGAGAGGTTGTTTTTATCTAGTTACAAAAAAGGGAAACAAAATTTGATGGATATAAGGGGTTCCCCTACTAAGGGAGCTTCCAAGGAAGAGGGAAATCCAAAGTAATCTTTGGGAATCATGTGTGGGATCATGGGAATTTATCTAATCATGATTTGGGGGATAAATGCATTGTAGTAGGAATGGATTTAGAACATCCTTCATCTGACAAGAAAAAGGACTCTGAAATGATCATGTTGGAGAAGCCTCAAGTAAGTAAATCTACAGAAAAGGAATACAATGCTATGGTCCTATAATAGTATATAGGTCCTAAATAAATAAATTAGTTGGGTTTTAGGCATTGTGAATGAACCAATCATATCTAATGGTAATTCTCAGGTTATGCTGTAGCATATTATTTAAATTCAGAGCACCTCTATAGTATTAGTTTTGAACAATCCTATTAATCTAAAAACTAAATCCCATATAGAATAAGACAACAGAGTTTTAGTTGTGAACCAACCTGTTTCTCAAAACACTAAATATCCTATAGAATATAAAAAAGGAGGTCCTTGGAAAAATGTCCCTTGGAGGTGGGGTTTTCTTCTAAGTAGTTGGCACCCAAGTGGTCATGTTTATTATTACAACAATTCTATGAGATCTAAATTTGAATCCATCAGAAATTCAAATTTTTAAGTCTAACTATTTTAGTCTCATGATCCCTACACATTATTTTAGTTTGTTGTTATCTATGCTTTTTCATTTTTTACATTTCTTGCATTTCCCAACCTTTATGGTGATGTTGGGTTGTAACCACCATCCTCTATGTTCTTCTTTTTCTTTTTAAAAATAGGGGCAGGTAACTTTATGTATCTTCATAAAAAATTTATAAAAATGATAATAATAATAGATAAATTATTTTATTTTCTAAATAACTATAAATTAATAAAAAAATAATGTAATTATTAAAAGATAATAATAATTAGTAATATTAATTAATATTATTAATAATGTTATTATTAAACAAAAATGTTTTCTTTGATGTAATTTTTTTGTTTATTATATTTGTAAATACTAATACTAATAATAATAATATTATTAATTAATTACATTTACATAGGAACTCAGATATAAAGAACGTACTGACATCCAAGGACTTGACAATGAATAATATTTTTGGAAAATAAAGTTATAATAATAATAAAGTCTTGATAATAATGTCATTATAATAAAGTCCTGATAATAAAGTCATTATAATAAATTCATAATAATATTTTTATTAATAATAAATTAATGACCCACAAGTCCAATGAACGAAAAAGAAAATTTAATAAATCCATGATATTTATTAAAATATAATAAATTCATGATAAAAAAGTCGTGGTAATAAAGTATTCACGATTCTTGTTAATGATGTTATATACCTTAATTATTATTAATAATGTAAATAATCATATTATTACAAAATATTATTCATTATTAATATAATATTAATAATTATGACTTTAAAAATATTGGTAATATAATAAATAATTATTATTATTATTATTATCATTAATTAATTAAATATGTTAATTATTTTCAATCAATTAACTAATTTATATTATTATTATTAAGATATTTTTTTATTGATGCTTAATATTTTATATTTATTATTTTTTTGAAATTATTTTCATTATCAATTATTTAATATATGTTAAGTGAATGTCTTACATTTAATTTATAATTTAATTATAATTTATATTTTATAAGATTTTAATGTTACTTACTTCTCTTTAAATCTAAATGTAATGTTTTGAAACAAAATTGTATTGTATCATTTATATTATTATCCATCTATTATTTTTATGGTATTATTTTTATTTTTAACTTTTTTTATATGTTTTGTCTATGTTTAATGTTTTACTTAGTCTGTACATGTAGTTTATATATTATAAGCTTTCAAAGTCACCAACTTGGAACCTGACAAAACTAATAAATTTCAAGTAAGTTACTTTGAAAGATTATAAAATATAAACTATAATTTCAACCTAAATAAAACATAAAACATAGATTAAGTAAATAAAAAGCAGTTAAAAATAAAAAAAAATCATAAATGTAATAAACCAAAATTAATTTACATGACATAAATATTGTTGATTAAAAATATAAAATTTACAATTCAAAAAAATTATGTACATAAAATATAGAATAAAAATATTATTGAAATTTAAAACATTGACTATATAAATAAAAATTAATTAGAGATAAAAAAAATTTAAATAAATTATAAATAATTTTTTTAATTTACACAAGAAATGCAATCTGCAAAAATAATTAAATTCAAAAATTTTATATTTTGAAACAAAAATATTTAGTACCATTGAAATTATCTTCCATTAATTTTTTTTTAAATTATCCTTATTTTAAATTATTTTTTATATGTTTAGTAAGTATGTTAAATTAAATTTATATTCTATTTATACATTATAATTTATAGGCTTTCAATGTCACCAACTTGAAACATTATTATATTTTAAGTAGGAGATTTTGATGGCCTATAAATAGAAAATTATAAATATAATCCAAATGAAATTTGGCTCATTGACTAAACATACAAAAAATAGTTTAATTTAAAAATAATTTCATAAATAAAATGTACAAAAACAAATTTACATAACATAATCATTATTGATTTAAAACATTACATTAATACTTCAAAACATTTATTCGTATAAAATATAGCAAAAATATAATCTAAATGAAATTTAAAACATAGATAAAAAATAAAAAATAATTGATAATTAATGGTATTCGAAAAAAATAATAAACAAATAAATTTAATTTACACAAAAAACGTTAGTTGTAAAAAACATTACTAGTTAAAATGATATATTTTGAAACCATAATATTTTTTTTTTATTGAAATTATTTTTCATTAATTATTTTTATGAAATTATTTTTATTTTTATTTATTTTTTATATGTTTAGTCAATGTTTCAAATTTTATGTTTATGTCATAGATTATTATTAGTAAATAATTTTTTTATTTATTATTTTTCTAAAATTATTGTTATTTTTTGGTTATTTTAATCTCTTATGTTCATGTCTTAAATTTATTTTACAATGTAATTATATTTTATATTTTATATGTTTATAATTCTACCTACTTCTCTTTATTCCAGAATAATATGTATTGAAACAACAATGTATTAGATTATCTGTATTATTATTTGTCTATTATTTTGAGGGAATTATTTTTAATTTCGACAAATTTTTCTTTGTTTTGTCTAGCTTTTAAGCTTTACTTAGATTTTACATGTAATTTATAACTGAAAAGTGTGAAACATGGTCAAAACAATGATCCAATAAAATTTATTAAAGAAGAGCGAAAACAAGAAAGAAAAGGAAAGAAATACAAAAGTCATCACCATAGAACAAGCCATCATCTCATGAGATGACCACTCCTTCCTCAGGATCCACCTCTACGCTTTTGGTGTCGTCCTCTTTTCCATTGCTTGGGAGCCTTCCAATCATTCAACTCATTATTTGATGATCCTTCATCCTTTAATGGGGACTCAATTCCAGGTCACGGATGATTTCATTGTCTATACCCAAAACAACACCAACATGTACTTCACAAAACACCTCTTTACATTTTAGATCTAATTAAGATATCAATCAAAGTAAAGTGAGTTTCATAGACCATCTAAGAAATTAAATCCCCCACTACAGACACCACAATATATTTTGTTTGTAATTGCACCTTTACGCCCTCTTTGGGCCGCACATGAAAAATTGAGAGAGCATGGGTTTTCCTAGGAAAAAACAATTAAAACCCATCCTCATCAACAACATTCATTTTAACATTATTTTTAACAAGGGTATCATGAATAAATTCCTTATCAAGAGTCTTATGTACATCCTCCTCGAAGTCAGATTTCCTAAAACGCACCACCTTCCCCAATGTGCCCTCGTTTTCATCAATTCCATCATCCAAAGTGATAATTTTCTCATATGTATTATAATTTGATCCAACAACATTCTCAAACATCTAATATGTCTTCACGCTAATACCCAATCTCTCACCCAATGAAACACTATAAAAAACCATCACCTTTCCCAGAACCAATACGTGTATCCTATTGAATGGAATTGGCATAAGAGGTGCCTCAATGAGAAACCGTTCCCCCACAATTCTCCTCTGGATAGATTACAACATCATTCATCCCACCATCAGTAGGAGGTACACGCTTAAACCTTCAATCTACACTAATATGACCAAATCTACTACAAATAGAATAATTCAAGTTTCTTTGTCATTTCATATCCAAGTGACCAATGAATTTACAATTGGTACAGACCATAGGATGCCTATCATAATGAACAAAAAATTCGATTTGAAACCTTGTAATGACCAATATCACCGTTCGAATAAAAGTGAGAGAAAAGTCTATCTACACAAGCACCCTTGAAAATATTCTGTATCTAGCGCGCTTTATTTCGTGGTCAAGCTTGATGGGTACACCAATTGTAGATGCAACATACCATAGTGTTTCAAGTTTCCAAAAAAACTAACCCAACCCATGAATCTGAACCCAAAATTGATCCACTAAGTTGTTTACCTTATCAGGATCAAACAGGGGATCCCAGTCTTGGATCTTCAAGAAACTAGGCTTAAGTGAAATCAGCCCATGTCCCCAATCCTGGATCCTCAGATCCTGTGAGGGGAAGAAGAGGTGGAAGATTAATTTCCAAATTGAGACAATGCTTCATCCATCGAAACCCTAGATGCACAACAGATGATTCCTTAGCTCCTCAAGCTTCCACAGTTTTTCACCCTATGAAATTATGAATTGATAAAGAATTAAAAACTTATATTCAGATAGTAGATCATCCAGAAGCTTGGAATTTTCTTCAATGATCTCCATCAATCCATTTCGAGTGATTCAATTCTAGGGTAGACCAGAATCAACCCTTAGATCTGAGAAGAACTTACGCTTATTGGACTTCCCCACATTTACAGCCACGACTGAACGAGACCCAAATTTGGGCCTTCACCAGAACCCACTACATCCGACGTAGCCACTAGAGAATGACACACCTCACTTGCAACCTGATCCATAGCCTCATCAATGGGGATCTATAATCTGCAGACATCGCTGATCCCAGACATCGCGGCTCCATGTTGAGTCCGGATTTTTCTTGAATCATCCATTTGGATGACCTCTCCACTGACCACATGAACAAACCCCAAGAAATGGGGGATCACTAGAGTAGAAGAGAAAGCCATTTAGGGTAGTCATAACCACCACTGACTTGTTTTTTATATCTTGTATGCTTTCAAATTAGGCAACTTGAAAGCTAAAAAAACATAATAAGTTTCAAGTAACTAACTTTGAAGACTTGTAAAATACAAAATATAAGTTTTATCTAACTAATACTTAAAACATAGTTTAAAAAAAATTAAAAATAGTTTAAAGTAAAAATAATTTCCAAAATATGATAAAAAAATAAAATACATGACTAAAATATTAGTGATTAAAACACAACTTTTACACTTCAAAAATTTCAAGTGCATAAAATATTGTGTAAATAACATCCTAATGAAATTTAAAACACTAAAGGTACAAATTAAAATTCAATGAAAATAAAAGTCACTCCAAAAAAATAACAAAAAAATTTAGTCTACATAAATATGTTATCAACGAAAAAACTATATGTAAAAATGTTATGTTTTGAATCAAAAATATTTTGTTCTATAGAAATTATTTTTCATTAAATGTATTAATGATTTTTTTTTTTAATTTCAATTATTTTTTATATATTTAGTCAATGTGTAAAATTTCATTTATATTGTATTAATAATTCACAATTTTTTTTCTTTAAAATCTTTTACTAGAAACATTATTATATTTCAGGTTTGTGATTTTGAAGACTTATAAATTAAAAATTATAAAAAAAAATCAAAATTATATTTTGAATTGTGACTAAATAGATAAAAATAAATTAAATTAAATATAATTTCGTAAATATAATAAAAAATGAATTTACATGACAAAAACTTAACTATTTAAAAACATAACATTTACACATCAAAATATATATTTTCACAATTCTT
This sequence comes from Viscum album, assembly GCA_963277665.1. NCBI lineage: Eukaryota > Viridiplantae > Streptophyta > Magnoliopsida > Santalales > Viscaceae > Viscum > Viscum album. Next base: position 1,095,237,827 of record OY728145.1, on the reverse strand, counting down.
ATTAGGTATTACAATATTAATAAAATTATAATGAAGTTTTATTAATTATTTTATTTTTATTAAATATTATTAATTAAATTATTAATTAATGTTAATTATATTATTAAATATTTTTAATAATTACAATAATAATTATGAATAATGATTTAAATAATAAAATTATTAATGTAAATAATAAATTAGTTAATAATATCATTTTAAATAATTATTAATTATGTTTGTAATATAGAAAATATAATTATTAAAAATAATGTTATTGTCAGCAAATTATTATATAATTAAAAATAATTTATAATAATCTTTGTTTATCAGTATTGAGCCTGTTTAAAGATTATCTGCTTGGTTCTTTAAAGTTTTTCTTTTTTTTGCCTCTTTTGTTTAAGTTATTGTAAGCTCATTACACCTCGTGTGTTCCTTTTAAACTTTTATTTTAATAAATTCCTTTCGACATGGATTGGAAAACCAATCCTTGTCACTTTCTTAAAAAACAATTAATATTTTAATAATAAAGTAATATATAATTATAATAAATGTTATATACAAGCTAATTAGTTATGTATTTATGAAAATGAGGTGATGGTTTACTAGTTCAGCACCCTCCAGTGCATCAAGACAGGCTGGGTTCAAATGCTAGAAACTATCTAATTTTCCACCAATTCATTTGGGGATGGATGTGGGGATAGCATTTAATGATGCCAGCATGCTATCTAGCTTGGGCAAGGTGTCGGTGCGGCATAGGTGGACCCCCCACTCGATGAAGGCGGTGGTCTGTCGGCCAAGGGCATCAGTTGTAGGCCAAAACCATGGTGGTCACTAGTTAATGAAGGTAGCATCATTTAGTCAGGTGTGGTGGCTGACTGTGGAAGGAGGGGTGCCATGTGCTCAGTATTCATGGTTTGGAGATTGTAGATGATCAGGTGTGTGATGACGATAGGCGGTTTGATGACTCTAATAGTAACAATGTTGGTAATCAAGCCCGTGACAACGCGTTTGGAAATTAAGAGGAGCCCCTGCATGACGATGGGGGGTGATGACGTTTGGCCAGTACCTACTGAAGTTGGAAGGGCTGGTAGCGCTGGCATGAGAAGAAAGTCTGGTTAGGGGTGAAGGATTGGGGGTAGCATCGGTTTCCCAAAATAATATATATATATATATATATATATATATATATTGATCTAGGGTTAGTTTGGTTTATCCCTAGGGGGATCTCTACTAGATTATATCCTTAGCGAGTGGGTGTGTGAGTGTTTGATTCTTATTATACCCCTAAACACCGAATATATATATTTATGTATTTAATAATAATTATTAATATTACAATTAATAATGTAATTAATTATAAAAAATCATTAAATCAAAATAAATTTATCCATATAATTTTTCTTTATTAATAATTAAATTTGATAATATTAATATTGTTATTTATTTTACAATAAAAAAATATTTATTATTTTGACAAATAAAAAAATATCTTTTCTATTAAATTATAAAAATTTTATTTTTATATTAAAATTATTTCAATTACTAAGAATAATATTTATGACAATTATATACATCATCATTATTATTATTCATATATATAATAAAATAATAATTTACATGACACAAAACGTTATTTATTAATAATAATTCATAAATATTATATTAACAAATATCGTTAATTATTTAGAAATCTCAAATTCATTATATTATTTATAACATTTTTTTATATTCTATATTATAAATTATTGAATATTTGTAATTCACCCTCCTCGACCATATGTAAATATTATAAATTATTAATAATTAAAATTTTATTATCAATAAAATTATTAATTATATCATTTAAAAATATTTATTATTAATAATTATATTTTTAACAACATTAATGACATTTTTATTAATCATTTCTATGAATTTATTAGTTACTATTTTTTACATTAATAAATAATAAATATTTATTAAAAACCTATTATGATTAATAAATTATTATAATTAATGTTCTGTTATAAATAATATATAATTCATTAAATAGTAAAAAAGGTGTGTATGAATTCCACATCAGATACTACAATAAAAATCATGTTTCATGATGATTTAAATCACCTCAAAGACTTTGGTCCACATGAAATTGTGATTTAATGGATCATGAAGTCCCTATAAGGAGAAGAATCCAATTAAGGATTCAAATAAGGCGCATTCACCAGAGCATAGATTATCAAATTTGGAAGAATGAGAGGGAATTTAAATTTCCATCAGGCCCAACATGTGCATGCATGGGAAAGCCTAGCCAAACAACCATGCGAAGGTGGAGAGATAACCACATGATGTAGACGCTGGGGAGGGTCAGTTCCAAGTAGTTTTATTTGGGATGAATTCCTATAAGACCTTTGGGTCAAGTAATGTCACAATGCCTATGGGACATGTAAGGGTTCCCCTTCAACCCTTAAAAAGGGGATTATAAAAAACTAATGAAAATAGAAGGCATTCGGGCCATTCAGAGTCATGCATATTTCAAGAATGTCATGCATAAATCTTGAATATATACGCATTGGGAGATGTTTGAACCTATTACCTATTGGATATTCCCTAAGAGGGCATGCTTCAGAAAATTTCAAGAAGGTAAAGAATACGGGACCTTTGAGAGTGGAAGGTATGTGGTAGGGACCCATTTAAAATTATTGGGATGACTATTGATTGAGATCCTATAATCTGGGATGATTCTTATTTTGGAGGGTTTGGTTTTCAATATAGAGTTGGTGGCAATGATTTTAATGAATTTTTTGTTGGACTTACTATTCTTAAAAGTTTGAAGGAAATAGGGTGGGAATTAGCATAGGATCCAAAGGCATCATGTGATGATATTGTCTCTATAGAGGAGGAGGAGGTGTAGGATGATCATGTATATTTTAAAAATAATCTTTACAAGAGTAATGAAGTTGCAATGCTGAATAAGGCTTTCTCTGAATAGTCTGAATGTGCAGCTGCTGTCCAAGGGGAAGTTGATCATGACCTGTGGAAATAATCACTAGCTACTATCAAAAGAAAGGGGTAATCTAAAATGATGGATGATGGGGTGTTTTAATTGGTAAATCCTAGGAAACCCATGACATTTCTAATTGTGCATTGGCAATATTCGAATGTGCATCTTGAAGATAATGAATAAGAGATGATTCTCAAAGATTTCCCCAAAGATGCTTAGGAAGAGGTGGCTGTGACAGATTGTAGGGGAGAACTTGATTCTCCATCAATGTCACCCTCAAGTGAAAGAGGTGATATGAATGAGGGGGATGCCACTGGGCGACCATATTTTTGGAACTGGTAAAAATAGATTTACATTTCTTAATATTTTAAATATAACCAATATCATAGAAGTTTTCCATGAGGAATTTGGAAATGTTCTTATAACTATTTGAGTTAAAGGGAAGTCCTCAAGCATTGATTCTTTCAAGGAAAAGAGTTTTTCTGATATGAAGTTTATTTCCTCAATCAAGAGGACTCCATTTTATTAAAAAATGATTTCACTGTACTTCAAGACAACAATCCTTAGGAAGAGGAAGAAGAATACTAGAGTATGGATGATCAAGTTGACACTTGGTAGGCCCCAAAGTAGTGGAAGATAGGAAAGCACCCAAGAATTTTGGGTGGATCCTGGGGACAAGTTAGCAAACATTAAAGAAGGTGACTATTGAATTATATTTTGTTTTTTGTGGTGCTATTTGTGCCACCCATTTCGCATTGCAATCCCCTATATTTTCTGGATTATGCAATTTCTCTTTTTATAATATATTTTTCGAACCATGGGCTTAATCCATGGTTCACACCATTCCTAAAAGAAATAAAAAAATATTAAATATTAAATAACTTCAAAATAACTAATAGATAAATAACAAATAAATAATATACAATAAACAACAAACAAAAAATAATAAACAATATATAACTAATAAATAAATATATGAGTAAATAATAAATAATAAATTAACAATAAATTAAATATAAATAATTAATTAGTAATAAATTAAGAATTAATAATAACATATTAATAAAAATAAATAGATAATAAATAATAAACAATAATTAAGTAATAATAAATAATAAATAATATGTAATAATATATAATAAATATTAAATAGTAAATAGATATTAAATAATAATTTAACAATAACTTTATAATAAATAATAAATCAATAAATAATAAATAAGTAACAAATAAATAAATGAATAATATAAAATGAGTAAATAATAAACGAATAGAAAATAAATGAATAAATAATAAATGAGTTAATGAATTAAGGAATAAATAATAAATAATAAATAATACATAATACAAAATAAATAATAAATAATAAATAATGAATAATGAATAATGAATAATGAATAGTGAATAATAAATAATAAATGGAAATAAATATCTATAAATAATTTATATATTATAAATGGAAGAAAATATAAATAAATAAACAAAAATATAATGAAATTTACATAAATATGCAAACATAAATTTATGTTACATAAATAAAAACACACCGAGAGATGTTTATAATTGTATATTAATATAAATATAGATATATATATATATATAGACGTATAATATATAAAATTATATATATACTTAAATACGTATAAATATTTAAAAATGTATATAAATATAGGCAAAGAATCATAAATACATGTAAATATCCAAGCATAGATACAATTATGTATAATTTTAAATTAATATTGGTAAATATATATAAATTATAAATAAATATACATAAATTTATAGATGTACATATATATATATACATATATATATATGTAATAGATAATAAATCACCAAAATAGGGGAATCCAAAATAATTGAAACACCATTATATCAATTGGAATGTAAATCAATGGAATAAAATCATATAAAACCTAAAAAGTATATAAGGAAAATATTAAAAGATGTTAAAATCTCATAAAATATTTAAAAATCATGATATCCAGAAAAAACACTCCTATTTAGAGGCCATATAGGACTCTTTTGACCTAGAAAAAATTGGCCAGGGTCTCCTCGGCCAACATGACATAGATCTGATCATTGGGTTCAACTTGGTATGTGGTAGAGCCCAAACACACACCCTGATCAAAAGTTATTATCATTTTAAGTTCAAGTTTTATTTCCAATATTTCTTAAAAATATAATAAATTTTATTTTATTAATTATTACCAAGCTGGAGCTCATTCCATAAGCATCAATTTGACTTTTTGTGGAGCTAAAATGGACACATAGATCAAAATTATTTCAATTTGATTCTGCAGTCTGATTTTCAACTTACACAAGAGTTAATTTAGGTTTCAAATAAATAATAACCAATAATTATATATAATTTATAAATAACACATTATTGTTATTTAAAATTATAAATAAAAAATAATAATTGAATATAAAAAATTAATAATAATTAATAACAATTAATAATAATAAATCATAATTAAATATTTAGTATTTAATATTTTTTCCATTAATTTAGTGGTGATTTTTATAAAACCACTACTATTTCAGGGGTTTTTTTAAAACAACCTCAAAAATAAATTATTTTTTATAAAATCATAAAAAATCTAAATTAGAGATGGTTTTATAAATTCCCCACTAAAAACTTCCATGAAAAACACATTTACTTTTCGTTTTAAGGAAAATCCATCATGTTAATTTTTTTCCCAAAATATTTAGTAATGGATTTCCAAACTACCGCTAGCAAAATTATGAAACCCCCTTTTTCATAAAGTGGTAAACCTAAAAAATATGTCCATTTCCACACCCTTATAAAAGTGTAGGTTGGGTAGGTTATTATGTAATGTTTTCAAAATGAATTTCTTAAAGTAATATCGGATATAAAAATAGTTAAATACAATTTAATTATATATTTTTTGTTTTTTTCTTATATATATATTAACAAAACAAAAAAATAAGAAATAATTTAAAAAAGTGAATGGTGGGAGATATATAGGGAAACACCTTATTTGGAATAATTTTAAGAAGGTGGTGTCTCAGACCACACCCACCCTTCAATACTCCCAATCAGGTTCTTTAAGTAAATTGGGAAATAGTTTCCCAAATTAATTATTTTTTGATTTTTTTGTTATCTAGGTAAAATTTCTTTTAGAGGTTTACCCCTTTATGAATTAAACATAAAATTAATTAAAAAATTATTACTAATATTTATAATTAATTTTCAAGACTTTGGAATAATGTACCTACCTCATGGTAAATTTCGATGATCAATATTGACCCGGTGATCATGGTTCGTAATTTTGTTAAATCAAGATAACCATGGTTATAGATCAATAATTTTACTGTATTATATTTAATTACTAGTGTTTTATTTCATGTTATCTTGGTTAAATGTTTGAGAATGACTTGTGTTTAATCTAAGGTAGGTTTATTTTAGTGAGGCATATAAGTTTTGTCAATTAGCTTGATAGTGGTCACTGTATGATTATTGTATTGATTATGAATCCAACATGTGTAATTTTACCTATTTGAATATCATTAATAAATTAATACTAAATAAAAAAGTCTCAGGTGACCATGAGAGTTTCTAGGAAAGGGTGCTAGATATTTCACTAGGTCATTCTTCTAGGTGTTAAACATAATATTGGATACTTATTGATCAATATAGTGAATGGTATACTAATAGTGGTGAGCTTTAGGTAGGACAAAGTACAATCGATAGGGTCTACGAGTGGTCTACCGTTATTGTGAATGTTGATCTATCTAGATTATGCTATAGTAATAGAGACCTGTTAATTATTTCATGTTTTATGGTTAGGGTATTTGATGATTTACTAGAGATATATATAGAAATGTTACCATGTGGGAAGTGACATAGGGGATGGCTAAGTGATTCTAACTTAAAATAGGTGGTGTTCATATAATATTATAATAGATTACCTATCTCTAATATCCTATTCTTCTCTGTGTAAGACTTTGGAATATTTATATGAATATTTACAAAGCCCGGAAGTGAGACGACATGATATTATGAGGTACAATTATCTTGGAATATTTTTTGTAATATATTAATTATTTTAAATATCACAAACATGAAGTTTCCTAAAATGGTGGAATAACTATTAAATAAAGGATTACATTAGATATATTAGGGATCATTGAGTACAGAACGTGGGTTTTACCCTAAACTTGACATAACCATTTTCAACCATAGGCATTTGTAAAAAATTCATCATAGGCATAAAGTTAATAAAATAAATAAAATAAATAAAATAAATTATTTAATTTATTTTTTTGACATAGAAAGTATATTCCTCTTTAAATACTTGTTTATGATGGAATATTAGGGTTTTCTGCTAAACCCTAGAGATCTAAAGGGCCATTGGAGGAGAGTGTTCTGGGAAGATGATGTTAGATCAAATCATATCATGGATCGTGTGTCGATGGAGTTCATGGATCTCACAAATGACTACAACACATTACCTTTCTTCATCAATGATCAATACAAACTCCAGGTAGAATGTTTGATTTTTGAATTTATCCATGTTTTTCTTATCCCATGGAAATGTAGATCAATTGACTAACAGATTGATTCATGGATCAATCATTTTTTCATGTATGTGTTTGTTTCAGGATTTGGGGATAATAGTTTTGTTGTTTGTTTGTTGATTTCATACACCTATTTTTTTTTATCTTCCTATGATAATATAACAAGGTCGACATGAACAAAGCCTAAGGTTTTTTCCTCACGTTTCATTTTTGTAGATTTATCTCCCCATTCAATGTGCGTTCATCGTGGGAATCTTCATTTGGCCAAGGATTCTATAAATACCCAGTGAATGATGATTATACATGCGATATTTTGTGCAAATAATTATTACCTTAGGTCAGGGATGGATATTTGATGTTGTGGTTGTGGTATACAACTATGGAAGTCAATCCATGGATGGATTGCAAACCATTATTCACACATTTGGTGTACGAAATTGATGTTTCATTATAAGGGTGATTCTTGAACACTGGATTCATCCAGATTCTTTCCATCGGTAGTGAGGAGGCACTAAAAACCTTTGAATCGTGACCTACAACATGATTCAAGGTAGATTTGGTGGTTGTGGGGTCATAGATTAAGACATGCGAATTTCTTCCACGGGTTCTATGAGAAATCCAAATACACTGTGTGTAGTCTTATGAACACACTTCATGTATCCCCCTTCATGAAGCTTTAGGGTTTCAATATAGAGAAAATTATCACATCACGTGTGGTCCATGCCACACACCATGTGACCCCCTTAGCAGAACAACTCAACGTGTATAGGAAGTACAAGACCAGGGTGTTGGGTGGAGTTTCACACTACGTGGGCCATGCCACATGTTGTCTACAACCTGTTAGGAACCGCAGTGTGTACACTGAGTACATTCCCAGGAGATTGTGCGATCATATACATGGTGTATGGTGATCCACATGTCATGTTCTTGCGAAAGTACACTGGCATAGAAAAGATGGCACGTCTAGTGTCAGGATGACTCCTACACACCTTTTACCCTTAGGACACACCATGTATTGAGGAAAGGAACATGATTTATGAGAATGAGATATGGGCATAACTATACATAGTGAGACAAGATGTGTACTCCTAGATATACATTTTAAACTCATTTTAGGATAGGTTGGTTTCCTCTTTATTCTTAGCCTAACTTCTTCAAGAGTTTTTGTGAGTCGTCTTTGACTAGTATCAGTTGAGTGTGTTACCTTGGTCTATTCTTATGAGGGTTCAGTGTGGAATCATGTTCCCATCATAGAGTTTGATCCCACTATAGCTTCCTATGATTTGTACTATGTGGGTTAGTTCCCTTATTACGGAGTGAGTTGACTCAGACCGATTCAACTACTAACTCAATGGCTTAGAGCATGTATACTCTGAGATGATTAGAGAGATCCTAAATTCCATTTTTTTACCTTACATGGGGTTTTTGGAATTTGTGTGGCCAAAAGTTATGTGGTCTTTTATCCCTTATCAAGTAGGATGGTTTCGGTAGGGTTTGGCGTCACCAACTAAGCCCTGGGAATTGATCTCCAATCCATGAATCGAGATATAATCATTCCAATGATGTGTATTCCAATTGAGTGTGTATCTCCAATAAACTCTCTCAGTTTTATTTTTGTTGATAACTAATGATAGTGATCTCTAGGATGAGTCCCATCAATGGCGGTATAGCTCATGGAGTGTGTTCTCCTGGACAAGTGTTGTATAGAACCTTCGTGTAGGAATCCTAGGATTTTTTTAAAGTTGTGATCATACTTTGAGACTCTGTGTCTACTACAATTATATCTAGATGTTTATTTGTTTGTCTCATATTAAGAATAATATATCCTATGATGATCTGAATAATCTAGGTGTTTTTTTCTTTGTGATTTTATGGCGTCCTATTGAGTATTGGTATACTCACCCTTGCATGGGTTCTCCCTGCACATGTCATGCCTTATTAAGATGATAAAAATTTTTTAGAGTCCTTGGTGGACTAGGAGTAGGTAGAGATAGATTGGGAGAGACAGATTGAGCTTTATACTAGTGTTTCACTCAAAATAAGTCCTCTACATCTGAGTAGGACATAATTTACTTTCCAATTTTGGTTGGGATTTTATTTGGACCCTTTTTACACTTTTAGGTACATTTTTTCATACTATGTTTGTGGGATTATAGATGTATTCATGCATTTATTTTAGTTATGTAACATTACATCATCTATTTGCATCTGTTAGGAATCCAAAGGAGATATAGCGAGTTTTCAATTTAAAATATTTTTGTTTCATATATCTGTAGGTGATGACCAATATATTTATGAAAATAGTTGGGAAACTTTTGTGTGTAGGAGGTATTTCATATTCATGGGATTACCTTGACAACCTTTTCAAACCATGATGCGTCATAGAACGATTAGGGAGAGGATGAAGGAATCCTTTGGGGACTTTGTTTTGGTTGGGCACATTGTTTTATCCCAGCCAGCTGGCCAGGTATAATGATCCATTCTGGATCTAGTGAAATTGATTTGGGTTTGAATGTTAGTTTTGATTCATATATGAGAGGATCACCTACCATCGATGGGGTTTACATATCATGATGATTTCCACTCCACTACCCAAGTATAAATTTTTGTGTCCATGTGTGATAGACCTTGCAGAAAAATATCCTACTAATTATAACTATTGATTAATAGAACTTGGGTCCTAGTTTTGGTTATAATGACTATTTTAAAGGGCAGAGTTCATCGAGGGAAGTATGATGACTCCCTGGTAAGCATTAGGATTCCCCAGTGTATTGATGATGATGGTATTTAGAGCTAGAGAATTATGGAGTCTTATCCAGGGTGATTGGATATCTCTAATAATCTTAGACCCTTTCTTTTCTTACTACTGAGTCAGTATCGTGAGGTCGTGTGCTACTTAACCTCGAGGATGCAATAGTTTTGGGTTTTCTTGCTATTATCCAAATGTCACAGCTGAGGAGGTATGTGCGTGGCTTTTTGTACGATATCGGCCTCAATGAGTTGGGATGAGGTAGTGGAGCTTCATTTTCAAATAGATGGGAATGTTGGGAGCCATAGAGATAAATAATCTTTTTTGGTGAGTGTTTTCCATGGGTTCAGGTTTATTGAAAACATAGGAAATCATTGGGAGAGCTTATCAGGGCGGGAGACCCAGTTGAGGGATCAATATCCTTACCCTTTTCATAGTTGTGCTTTTCAGGGATAAAAAACATTGAAGGAGAGAATAATATAATGTCTCAATTTTTTCAATGTGAGACTTAAGAATATTTATATGAATATTTTAAGATCCAAGCACTTGGACGATGTGAGATTCTGAGGCTTGATGTGATCAGAATTAATTTTTGAAATTTGTTAAATGTATTAAATATCAAATGCATACTATTTCCTAAAAATTTGAAAAAACTCTTAAAAGGATACTCGAATCAAAAATCTAAGGGCACCATAGAGTTCAGAATGCAGGTTTTATCCTAGGCATGAGATAACCTTTTTCGATGTGAGGTGTTTATGAAAACGTTATCATGAGTGTAAAGTTAATAATATTAGTCAATTAAATGAATTAATTTATTTTGTTTGAAGCAGTGACCTTTATACTATTTAAATACATGGTTAGGATGAAATATCAAGACTGGCAACTAAACCCTAGAGAACTAGAGGACTGCTAGAGGAGAATATTCTTGGTAGATGATGTCGGATCAGATCAGATCAAGGATCGTTCATCAACAGAGTTCACGAATCTTTCCAATTATGACAACGCATGACCGTTCTTCCTCAGCGATTAATCCAAAATACATGTAGGATATTTTATTTATGTATTTATCACCATTTTTATTATCCCATGATGACCAAAAATAAATCAACTAATGGATTGATTCGTGGATCAATCATTTATAGAGGTGTGGGTTATTAGCGGTATTTGGGTATAATTGCTTATTTGTTTGTTCATTGATTTCATACACCTATTATTTTATCTTAATAAAACAATGAATTGAGTTTGAATCAAATAAAGGGCAAGGTTCATTTATCACATTTCTGTTCTATGGTTTTCTCCCCCATTCTATTTGTGTTCATCATGATTATATTAATTTAGCCTAGGATTTGAAGAATATATGGGGAAAAATAACTTCACATTCAATCTTTGTAACAACTGATCATCATCATGGTGTAGGGATGGAGATTTGATGATTCATTTGTGGTATATGGATATAAAAACAAATCCATGGAAGGATTAGGATCCGTTCTTCATGCTTTGTTCATGCACCATTGACGAGGTGTGATGCTGGTGCTTCCCGAGCATCAGATTCGGCCAGATTCTATATATTGGTAGTGAGGTGGTCTGGTTAACCTCATATCTATGGCCTAAAGAATGATTCAAGGTGTATTTGAGACTTTTGAGTTTACAGATGAAGATTTGTGATGTTCTTCCACAAGTTCTGTGAAAACCCCGACTACATGATGTGTAGTCTTATGAACACACCTCATGTATTCCCTTTATGCATCACTAGGGTTTATATATGGGGAAAAGTATCACAAATTGTGTGGCCTATGCCACATATCATGTGACCCCCTTATCCAAATAGCTCAGCGTGTACAAGGATTATATGTATAGGGAGCTGGGTGGATTTGCATGTCATGTGGACCATGCCACATGGCGTGTACAACTTGGCAGGAAACTCAGTGTGTATATCGAGTACACACTCAGGAGATGTGTGCATGTTTATAGGTACTTAAGGATAATTTCTCCCATGTATGTGATATTCCTTCTTGGAACTAGTCGTCATCTCATGGACTATTGGAGAAGGTCTTAGGGTAGTTGCATCTCAGGCCTCGTTGGTCCGGGTCATGACACTGTCGATGTTTTAATATCACACAATTGAGAGATTATAGGTAATATAGCAACTACCAATCAATGTATTTTTTTATAGTAAAGAATTTTGCATAATTAGAGAATTAAGATCTTAGATTGAGAGATAATCAAAGGATGACTAAGCCTGCTAAGGGAATTAGTTCCAATGACACATGTTGTGGTATGTGTTGTTGGACATGGGTTGAGAGAGGGGTACTTCATGATATTTGATGCATGAGTTGTGATGGGTGATTAGTTGAAATCTATGATTAGGGTTTTACCATGTGATGATGATTATCCTATCATTTCATTATATTTTAGTTTTGTATATTTATTTTTCAAAGGGAGTATAGAGATGATGTAGGGCCTTCTGTTGATTAATTGATGAGGTAGAGATTATGAGATTGAATTTAATGAGGGGACTCAAAATTATGTTCCTTATTATTGTTGATGATGGACATGTTTAGGTATTTTATCATATTAGCCCTATTATTATTGAGAATGGACAAGTTGGTGGAGGCCATCCTATTTCCCAATATGATTAAGAATAGTCAGGTGTGTGGAGTCCAATCAAGTGTCCTGGTTAAATTAAATTATAAAGTGGTTAGTGGATAATAAAACATTATTCTGATGTGATGTAGAATTTATAGGTTATTGAAAGTTAACAACATAACACATTGAGAAATAATATGAATCAAATGGTATAGGACAAGCTTATATTCACATGAGACTAAAAATTGATATGTTTATTGAGTTTAAATTTTAATTACATGATGGGTGTGATGTATATGGGTAGAAGAGTATTTGACCCACCACTTACATGGAACATTGAAATTAGTTAATAATATGAGATAAAATAGGTATGGTTTAATTTTCATGGAGATTTCTTCGATACCAAATAATTTGAATGGTGTATACATGTGATTGTTTACTGCTTCCATTTAATTTAGAAAATGTATGAACATATACGAGGTTATAATTAGTGAAACCAATGCCGGGGTTCTATTTATTTTTAAACTCACATCCAAAATATTCACATTGATTGGTGTGTTAAAAATATAGATTAAAATGTAGGTATAGTTATATTCCCTAGTGCAAGTGAGAGTGAAGGACGAACATAGTGAGGATATACTGATGTGTTGGAGTTTTTTTAAAATTTCATGTGGTGTACTTTTTATTTAATTATATGTTCTCTATAATAATATATATGATTGAACCACTATGAAATATTTAATGGGATATGTTTCTATATAAATTCCATTGGTTACATTTTCTACTGCATGGGGTATGGATTAAATTATAATTAACATACTGCTATTTTTTATATTGATTCAATCTATAATTTATTTTTTTATGGATTTTTCTATTTATTTCAAATATAATGACATGAAAAAAGTATATATTTTCCCATCATGTGCTTACCTAAACCTTTACACTTTTAGAAAAACCAAGATAATAGACAGGTACACCTGATGCATGTATAACTCTATATTGGAATATACAAACAATGTCCAATCCAATGATGTTAAAAATATATATTCTTTTAGACAACTTTATCTATGAAAATATTTTTCATGGTCTATCAAACTTTGGGAATATTACAAGAAAAAACTCATATACTAGATAACAATCCACTCAACTATTATCATAATGATTTTTTTCAGATCAAATATTTATTTACATGCCTATTCACAAGGATAAACAATTCATATTTCTTTCTTTCAATACACCAAACATCCATATGAATTGTTATGTATGATTATAACCAACAAACACTATTGGAAATATAATATATAAAATATCTATTCCCATGTTAACTCTAATTTCTATTACTAACTGAAACCCATCATTGACCTAAATTAAATCGATCAATAATAATATATTTTATCATGCTAAACTATACTTACTTATTTCTAAAGGAAAATTTATTTCTCAATTAAACCTAGAGTCCAATTCAATGGTATGTCTCAAAATTCACATTTTCATAAAAAAAGTATTATAGAATTTATCATTTTTAGGGGAAATTAATTACTACTCTATTGAATGCTTATTCTAAAAATTAGTAATTAATTTTTCGTTGGTATTATATTTGTCAAGAACCATTTTCTTTTAATTTGAATTAAATTTTGAAAACACATCTCACTCATTTTATAAGTAATTAGCTTAAGTAAAATTAGGACCCACCAATATGTTATTCATGATCTCCCAAACCAAAATCCATAGAAGTGCTGTCAATTTTATCACTAGATTATGGTCAAAAAGAAAATATATGAAAACTAAAAGAGGCTAGAAAACAAATAAGAGAGAGTTTATTGTGATTTTTTACAATAACCCAAAAATTGACTAAAACCCAAAAAAATGAATTATATAAAAATTTATATCAAAATAGAAGGAAACTTTGATCAATTAAAATTTATTTTGTTTTAATTGTTTTGTTGAATTTTGAAAAATTAATTATTGGTCACAAAAAAATGAAAAAAACATCATAAAAATGTCTAAAAGCACATTAATTTCCATCTTACAGGAAATAATTTTTTACTAGCTTGGAAATTTTTAATGATAGATCTATTTTGTAAAAAATGTGAAACATAAGTGTCGGTCTATAAACTTTTGAATGGAATCAAAGCCTAAAATAAAATGTTTGTATTTAATGAATTGAATATATTATCTTCAAAAATCAATCACAATTCGAGAATACCAGATTAATAGATAAACCCACCGAAACCTAAAGAACTATTGTTTCTAGTTTCCAAAAGATGATAAAAACTTCTCATGTGAATAATTACTTGAAATAAAAGTGGATTATATGGATATGACAAAGAGAATGAATAATGATGACACATATAAGTTAATAATCCATTGCATTTACACTAATAGTTTTTTTGACTCGACCTTAGTGCTAGTGGGCGGTCAATCTGTTGGTCTGTATTTCACAGGACTAACATCATGATGATGATGTGCTTAGTTAGGATTCTAGTAGGGGGAGGTGGATTAGGAATATGGGAAGGAAAGTGGGTGTTGAGGAGTAGATCTGCGAGCATCCCAAAATTTTAATTATTGAGATATTTTTATTGAACTTAAATAAAAATTAGTTTAAGTGTATATTATTAAATTATCCAAAATTTATCTAAAATATGTTTTAATTATTTTTTATATATTTTAAAATTATTTTTTGATAGATTCTAAATTTTTTATAAGTAAATTTCTATATGATGATTTATTTATTTAGAACAAATAATTTGGAACAAATTTAAAATTCATTTTTAGGAAGAAGAATTTAAAAAAAATAATATTTAGAAATTCTTATCACTTATCAAATATATATATATATATATATAAAATTTATATATTTATATTTATTTAAAAAAAATTATGTTATAATATTTTAATTAAGTGTTTATGTTTATTTTTTATTGATGAATGATGATTTGGTTCTAACTAATTAATAAATATATATTCAATTTTTTGAAAAATAATATCATTATTAAATAATTTATTGTAACATATTTTTTAATGGTAAAATTATTATCGGTAATAATAATTAATAACAATATATTTATTTGTTTGGAAAATATTTTTTGGTTTTAATATGAAAAAACAATATATTTAATTATGAGTAACAAAAATTTTGGAATTAAATGGTTAATATCAAAAAAAATTGTAAAAAAATTGTTGATATGTATTATTAAAACCCACAAAACATGACATCTGTTGGAATTTCATTTTTTTACCAAAAATATAATATTTATCCGTAAATTTTTGTTGGTGTATATCCCTCTTTTGTAGGGATTGATATCCATCACATCCTATTTTATTACAAAGAGAATAAAAATAATGTCGTCATACACGGAATGAACATAAGTAGTAATTTTGATTATGGTTAGACTCATATTCACCTTAGTCATCGTCAGAACAACAAAAATGTGAATGACCTTTGGAATGGTAGTAGTCACTTTTTCCTATCCCCAGTCCACAGTAAAGAGGAAGCCTCATCATTGCTCTCAAAATAAAGCACTCAAGTTGGGAAACAAAAACATAATGGACACACAAATTCACATGGTTTGGTCGGGGTGACATACATCCATAACGAATGAAATGTATTTTTATTATTCATACAAGAATACAACAACTGAAAATTTTCCATGGTTTTACCACACAAAAGAACCCATATTTTTTTAGTAGAAAATAATAGGATTCAAATGGATGTTGTAAGTTCTCTCCAGGCAGTACTAAACCCATACAGAGGGTCTTTACTGGTGATCGCCTACCATGGTTTAGTCTTCTTTAGTGAAACAAACCCCCAGTAGTCATCTTCAGTTGGTTACCCACTATGTAACCAATTATGTGGGTGGTGATATTATTTTTCAATATTAAATAAACCCTACCTTCATAAAAAATATCACATTATTATTGTTAAAAAAACTTCTTATTATTGATGCCTTCCCAATGCCTGTAAGAATCTCTAGTACAAGAGATATTGATCAAGTCCAAAAAATATTTTAACTTGATCCTTATAACTATATGTTTTCCTTTGTATGAGGAACAAGATTCATTTCCTGATTCTAATGTAGTGAATTCATTTTTTCTTACTTAATTATCTTACACCAGTTCTTTTCTATTCTATCCAAAACAACATGATAATTATCTAGGACATCCTTATTGATTGTTAAAAGATAATAGATAACTATATATTCAGACATATATGGTTTATGTATATCCCTTCATGTTTTACCAGTGGTTATACTCTCATGATGATAAGGATCATACTACATTGACACTTCTTACTAAGAGAGAATATCTATATAATCCCTGCATTCTATTACAGGTGGCTCTTAATCACTTGACGGTGGTCATTTTATAACTTTAATTAGAATTTATTCATATTTATCTTTTAATATAATCATTTTAATTCCTTATTACTGACTCATGAAATGTATTTTCATGGCTCTAAGAAATCTTCTTCACTTTGATATCCCATATTTGGAAGGAATTTAGACTATCATTGAAGCCTAAAAATATATATTTCTTCATTCATAGATCCAACATTGAGTATGTCACATGAAAATAGGAAGTACATCCAATGACACAAAGTCTATCATGAGAAAAAACATTCTCACTGGAAAAAACCTCTAACATTATTTTCCCATCCATAGAGGCAATAGGTAATCAATTTACAATGTATACTACACACATCAATGATTTTTACCAAATATATTTACTCAAAACTAAATGAGATAATATAAAACGTACCTTTTCAAAAGGTGTAAAATTAGTATATGATACTCTTATATTATTCTATTATGTTCCATGAATTATAAATTGAATCATAATACATATATATTCACAAAAATTCTTGAATGGATCTAAAATATATTCTCCACTTTTATCTAATCTCTATCACTTAATTTTTTTTCCTGCATGATTTTCAACCATCTTCTGCTACTTAAGGAATGCATTAAAAATGTTATACTTATATTTCATAGAATACACCCAAACAAAATGTGATTAATCATCCATAAATGTGAAAAATATATATTCCACAAGAATATTTTTGATATTAAATAGATATTATAGATGTCCATACAAGTAATATAAATATATTCTATTGTGTTAAATGCTTTTAGCTACTTACTTGTTTTCTAAAATATTGCACACGATTTTTATAGATGTCTCTAGCATCACATTGTATTTATTATCTTTATCCAAGAAGAGTTGGATTGTTACATAGGCTTGATGGTTTATTATCCTATAATCACAATAAGATATATTATCAGGGTTTTCATACAAGGTGATATCTAACTCTAACTGAGTTATAACATCAAAAACGTTCCATTTCCATATGTTGAAGTTATTCATTTTGTTGAATTTATCCACCTCAAATTTGGTGTTGGACACCATAATTTTATGTCTGGAAGTACATGCAGTCTTGGTATGTTTATCTTGAACATACTCCTTGGGAGGTACCAAAATACTTTTAGATTTTGGATTCCCCATGAAAAAAATAGATCATAATTTTCAAAAACAGGTTGCACCAATGAATCTGGATTAGTAAAAAAATAATAAAATTGGCTATTTCATTTTATAAATTTGATCCTAAATAAATAATAAATTTTATCTCTAATTTTATTTTTTCAAAGAACAACATAGTTTCTTTTTTTCAAATGAGAGAATTGCTATTTTTTCTATATAAAAATTCCAAATACACACACACACATAGATATATATATATTGTAATTTCAAAATGGTGGAAACTCTAAAAAAATCCCATGACACCACTTCTATATCTATAAAAAAAGATTCCTCTTTTTTTTAGACTTACACAGACCACACTACCCATTTTTATAATCTATCCTTCACATGGAAACCAAGAACAAAAAAACCCCCTTTTAAAATTAATTTTCTCCCTTATACATCACCTACTCCCCAAAATTTTTTCCTTATTTTCTTTATTCCTCCTAGGAATATAATATTTTAAATAAAAAAAATTGAACTTTAAGATGCCAAAAGTTGAAAGTAGTGCTGAAGAATGGAATATGCATAGATGATCTCACTAAGGGATTTTAGATGTACTAGCATTATCACCAAAGAGTAGATCTAGATTTTTTGACACCAACTTCATATAGGATACATGGGCACCAGTAGGTGATGGGATTTCTATGTTCACGGAAATCTTGTTTTCACAATGATTTTGTGATTCCTTCCCAACTAATAAAACTCACATTATTATACTAGTTTAGTGAGAGTAATCATCACTCTCTATCTCAAAATTACTCACTCAAGGAAGGAAACAAAAACAAAGGAAATTAACAAATTTATGTGGTTCTTTCAGGGTGGCGTACATCCATGAAGAAGGAAACAAAATTTTCTTATTCAAATGGAAATACCCAAATTACACATATTACATGTTTTTTCCCACACAATAACACCCCTATTTACAATAGTATAGGGGAATCAGATTCAATTTTTTGGATATATGTTTTCTCAAGGTGGCACCAAAACCCTATAGTTGGTCTCCTCAGGAAGTCTCTTACCATGGATGAATCTTATTTGGTGGAACCAAACCCCTATACCCGTTCTCCATTAGACACCCATCGCATCACCAATTCGATAGGTTTTGATATTATTTCTGAATATTCAAAATCTATTAATGATTTAACGTCATCAGAAAACTCAATATTTACATTAAAGATGACCAAAATACCAAAATTAAATGTTCCCTTCATGCCCAACTTTAAAGAGAAAATTGTCTTCATGGTAAAAGTTATGGTGTTGATATATATGGGAAAGATTCACATATATAGTTCTATATTGATGGAAAGGGTTATTTGTATAATTCTTCACAAGTACCATGATATTTTGGTCATATAACCTCCCATTATGGATGTCTTATTTGACATCATATATGATCATCTCTTCATAGTTAATCATTTATATTTGGTAGTAGAGGGGATGGTTATATTAATGCGATTCTTATTTCCTTCCATCCATAGGTATATATATAATTTTTCATTTCCCACGTTGTTAAGTTCAATTATTTTTATTTCATCCTTAAATGGTTGAAAGACGTGTCATTTTTTTCGGTCACAACATCATTAGAATAATCCATTATCTAGTCAGTGGTGAGCCTCTGGAAACTAGCTAATATGGAATTTATATAGATGTTTTTGTTTAGGTGGAGCAGTTTGGACCAAATGTTGCTGACCAGAACAAACACGGAATCAGAATCAAAGATTTAGAAATAATAAAAAAAATTAAATTATAATTAAATAAGAAACAAAATAAAAAATGATAGAAATGAATAGACATAAAAAGGAAAAGTGAAAAAATAAATAACATAATGAATTTAAATGATTATAATATCATTAATTCTATGTTCCTATCATGAAAAATACCATCAGGTTTATTATTATGAAAATAACATAAACAATAAGCATGCAATAGAGAATATAAACATAGAGAGGCAACACATGTGGACCATAAAATCTGTTCGATCATTGGGACACTTTCACTCTAGGATCCAGTGGTAATCCTTTTCCAAAATATAGTAATATACATCATAAAATTGGATGGAATCATACATGAAACCCCAACACTGAATAAGGGAAAAAATAAGATACAACATAGAACTGAAGAAAAAAGGGAAAAAACAATAAGATTACAACAACAACCCTACACTAACAACTTGATATAATGATCATCAAATAAAAACATTATTGTTTCTAAGGATAGAATTATTGAATATGTTATGGTTTAACATAGCTCTCCCACTATGAAATATCCATAGGATGGGAATCATTGAAAATAGCCAATGGGGAACACCAAGGGAAGAAGGAATGTCCACTCACTCTCTTGAATAATCTTCACTTTGAAAACAACGAAACAACAAGACTCTCATTCATAGGTATTAATAGAATCATTATAAATAAAATAAAGAGATATGGATAGTCCTAAAGGTGAACCAGGGAAGATGATGTGGCTTTAGGTATAGTATGAAAGCACCTACATGTGGTTGGATAAGAGCACAACGAAGAATCATGAAGAAATCCAAAAAAAATAGAAATTGAAGGACTACAAGAACACGCAAAGATAAAGAATAGGCCTCAGTTAGAATATAAGGATCACCTCTACTTACTGATGTTTAGAAATTATACCAAAAAACATGGATCCCCAAAATAATATTTTGTAAAGACCTATAAAATTCAAGGAATTTTTTTTCTTAATTTTCTTTGGAATTTTACAAGAATGTAGTTTCTGACGGCACCTGATTCTGAGTCCCAGTGTGCCCGGAATCATTTTCTGAAGTTTAGCTCGGGTACGTTTAGTGAACGAACGAGCGGAGTTTTCTAACTTTTGAACTGGTGCTCGGAATCAAATTCTGAGGGCACCAATGGAATCGCAGCACCGGTATTTGCTTAGAAACTCCTTTTCCGAAGTTGCATTTTCTCGGGTGTGGTTTTTAATTTTTGGGGTTAAGTTAAGAAATAAAATAAAAGTGGTGCAACACTTTATCTTATTTCACTTAAATCCACTTAAGCTATGTTAAGTGGATAAGGTGGAAGCCACAATATCCTACCCACTTGGTAGGATATTTGTGAGGTGGGGCCCGCACGAGCCCTACCATTTCATCCCTCATTAGTAACGCACCCGCAACCCCTCTTTTAAATGAAAGTCAAACCTTACGTTTTTATGGTTAAGAAACGCCCCATTAAATTGGGCAGTTAAATCATTACAATTAATTCTTTGAATTAATTGTTCATTTCGTATCCTTTGAATTTTAAATTCTTATGTTGATAATAAAATAAGAGGAGGACTTATTTTATTATTGTTGGGGTCTGTGTTGTGTTAAACCTTTGGGAGAAAAATAGAAGACTCTTCGTTCTTCGATGAAGAATGCGAAGAACGCACCACCGCCGGCGAAGAACGCCAATCTCCGATAGCGGACGATGGCGAGTGACGCCTTCCTCGGAGATCACCTAATGCCAACGAAAATTCTCTTTTTTCGCGGTGATCTTCTTCTTCTGCGACGAACGCTCGTTCGACGACAGCGTTGATGTAGGGTTTTATTTTATTTCTTAACTTAACCCCAAAAATAAAAAACCACACCCGAGCAAACGCAACTCCAGAAAAGGAGTTTCTAAGAAAATACCGATGTTGCGATTCCATTGGTGCCCTCAGAATTTGATTCTGAGCACCAGTTCGAAATTTAGAAAACTTCGCTCGTTCGTTCACTAAACGTACCCGATCTAAACTTCAGAAAATGATTCCAGGCACACCCGGCCTCAGAATCAGGTGCCGTCAGAAACTACGTTCTTGTAAAATTTCAAAGAAAATTAAGAAAAAAATTTACTTGAATTTTACGGGTCTTTACATCACTCTCACCTCAGAGCTTTACGTCCCCATAAAGACACATCAAAAATTAGGGAGCAGACTCGACGACTACGCACTAGTGCCTGCAGTGTGAGCTTACTCTAGGTGGCGAGAGCTTCGGCTGGGATCTTCTTGTAGCGGCGTCGAGGCTTTACGACGTCATCTTGGACATGGATTGGTTATCTACAGTCCATGCACAGATTGACTGTATTAGGCGCAAGGTTCGATGTGTTCCACACTATCAATGGTAGAACATGGGAACATCACATACCACATATGCATAAGGAATTACCTAAAGAGAAAGTATGACATACGATATACCTTTAAGGAGATTTCCACTTTATTTACAAGGAGTAAAACCATATGACAAGGCCCTTTCATGTCTACCCAAGATGAAATAGAATCCCTAAAGCCTCATAAGGACCAATATCATTCTAAAAAACAATATTATTTGACTTTAGAAGTTTATAATTAATTAAAAAATTTAGATAAAGTAGGCATAAATGAAAAAAATGCATTGGTTAATCCCATCATTCTCAAACTTTTGGTAATAGGTTGAGGTCCACTCTTAATGTGCACCCATAACTATGCAATACAAAATCCCAAACTAAAAATTTCATTCCAACAACCTAATACTTCAATTTAGGGTAAAAACCCTTAAAAATTCCAAAGGATTATGTACCTTAATGGAATTATTTGTGAAAGTAGGAGGATATTGTCTTGGATTACCCTCTACCTTTGTTGTGAAAAACTCTGAAGATAAATGGGTGATTTCCCAATCCGTCTGTGAAATATCCATTTCATGGCTAATACAAAAAACAATGAAAAATTTGGTGAATAAACCAGATGAGCTGGAGCGGATGAACCTACCTATTGATACCATCTGATCACACCCAAAATTTACAAAAATGGAAAATAAAATGTGGAGGGGAATCACCATCAAAGAGACTTCCCATGCATCCTATGCATTTGACGAAAATGCGAGGACAAAACTATCTATCAATTTTTTTTAAAACCATAAAGGGAATTTTTATTGTGGGACACCTAGCATCGGACAATGAATTTTTATAAAACCCTTATCCCATTTTAACATCCTAAAACCATCCTAGACCACCCAATTAACCCCATTACTATGAATCATTATTCATTACATGAAACACCAATAATAATTTTTTTTGAGCAACCTGAGTTACCTGTTCTTACATTGTTGATTTCCTCAAACACCGAACCTTCCACCAAAACATAAATTATATCCAAAAAAATTAAATATTATTGTTTCCCTAAAAATATCATTCATATTCTCTATTTCCAAAATAAACCATCCAAGAAAGAAACAAAAAAAATTAAATTCCCTCTAAAATACCAACCCATATGGACACTGGTCCAAACAATCTCCCCCATAAAATATCTAATCTTTAAGAAGTATCATCAAGCATTATCTAGACAAACTGAACCTACTTGGTATAACAAATCAAACCCAATTTTATGCATTCTACTTTAAAACAACAAAATACCTTCTACTATAATACTCAACATGAGTTTTTTTATGGGTTTTTTAAAAAAATATTTAAATGTGTCCAGGTTAATTCTTTTTAAATATGATTGAAATTAAGTTGCACCACTAAGACCTTTCAGTTGAGTTCAACGGTGGAAGCGGCTATTTTTCCATTCACCTAAAAAAATTAATATTTTAAATATTCTTTTTTATATATTAAAAATATTTTAATTTTATTTTAATTTTTTTGTTTATATATTTAAATATATCCGTGTCTATCTATGTAAATAAAACAAAATTTTTGAGAAAAATTTATATTTTATTTAATATTCAGCAGTACTATCATTACAACAATCTAGATTCCAATAGAAAACCTCACCCATGGCTCCCCTTTATAAGAGGTCTTACCCAGGAAATCATTCTGCATTTTCGATGTGGGATTCAGGTTATCCCTTTGCTGGGTAGAACATTATACATTTCCAATGTGGGATTACAAAATGTTTCAAGTACCTATATTTGAAAGACTATAAAATATAAACTATAAGACCAATATAAATGAAACATAAATCATGGATTAAAAATTTAAGAAATTGTTAAAAAAACATAAAATATTGATGAAATATAATTGATAATCTTTCAAAGATGCCAACATAAGACTAAAAAATGTTTCAAGAATATGACTTTTAAATCCTATAAAATATACACTATATGACCTATATAAATGAAAATTAAAACATGGATAAAATATATAAGAAATAGTAAAAAATAAAAATAATTTCATAAAAACTGTTGTTGAAAAATAATTTAAAAGTTTTAAAAGCCACCAACTTGAAACATAATAATTTTTCAAGTATGTGACCTTTCTAGCCTCTAAAATATAAACTATAAGTCCAATATAAATGAAAATTAAAACAAAGATTAAAAATATAAGAAATAGTATAAAATAAAAATAATTTCACAAAAAATGACGATGAAAAATAATTTATAAGCTTTCAAAGCCACCAACATGAAACTTAAATATATTTCAAGTATGTTACTTTAAAATCCTATAAAATATAAACTATAAAAATAATATAAATTAAAATTAAATCATGGATTAAACATATAATAAATAATTAAAAATAAAGATAATTTCCTAACAAATATTGATAAGAAATAATTTATAAGCTTTTAAAGACACCAAATTTAAACATAAAAATGTTTCATGAATTTTACATTGAAACCATATTAAATATAAATTATAAGAAATATATAATTGAAAATTAAAATATTGATTGAGCATATAAGAAATAGTTGAAAATAAAAAATAATTTTGTAAAAAATGGTGATGAAAAATAATTTATAAGTTTTCAAAGCCACCAACTTGAATCTTTAAAATGTTCAAGTATGTGAATTTGGTAGCCTATAAAATATAAAATATATGACCACCATAAATTAAAATTAAAACATGGATTAAATATATAATAAATATTCAAAAATAAAAGTAATTTTTTAAATTTTATTTATGAAATATAATTGAAAAGCTTTGAAATCCACAAACATAAAACTTAATAATGTTTCATATATGTGACTTCAAAAGACTAAAATATAAAATATAAGACCAATATAGATAAAAATTAAAACATGTATTAAACTTATAATAAATAGTCAAAAATAAAATCATTTTGTAACAAATATGGATAAAAAATAATTTATAAGATTTCAAATCCACCAACTCGAAACTTAAAAATGTTTCAACCATGTCACTTTGAAAGCCTAAAAAATATAAATTTTAAGACCTATCTAAATGAAAATTAAAACATGTATTAAATATATAATAAATAGTCAAAAATAAAATAATTTCATAGAATATGTTGATGAAAAATAATTTATATGTTTTCAATGCCACAGACTTGAAACTTAAAAAATATTTCAAGTATGTGAATTTTAGAGCCTATAAAATATAAAATATAAGACCAATATTAATGAAAATTAAAACATGGATTAAAAATATAAGAAATAGTCAAATATAAAAATATTTTTTTTTAAAATGTTGATGAAAAATAATTTATAATCTTTTAAAGCCTCCAACTTGAAACTTAAATTTTTTCAAGTATGTGACTTTGAATGATTATAAAATATAAACTATAATACAGATATAAATGAAAATTAAAAAATGGATTAAATATATAACAAATAGTCTAAAATAAAAATAATTTCATAAAAAATGTTGCTGAAAGATAATTTATAATCTTTCAAAACCACCAACTTTAAAATTTATTTTTTTTCAAGTATATGACTTTGAGAGACTATAAAATATAAACTGTAAGACCAATTAAATATAAATTAAACCATGGATTTAAAATATAAGAAATATTTTAAAATAAAAAAAATCATAAAAATTTTTGATGGAAAATAATTTATAAGATTTCAAAACCACCAACATGAAACTTAAAAATGTTTTAAGTATGTGACTTTGAGACACTATAAAATATAAACTATAACATGAATAATTTATTTTCGACTATTTATTATAGGTTTAATCAATTTTTTAATTTTCATTTATATGGGTCTTATATTTTATATTTTATTGGCTTTCAAAATCGAGTAGGTGGCTTTGGATCCTCCTCGACATTCTTTCTTTTCGCTCTCCTTCTGAGTAACCCTAGGCTAACATCGGATAACCTTGATTTTAATCCACATAACTTCTTCTCAATGACTTCCAGTGGAGATCCTCTCACCACTCCATCATCCAATGTGATATCTCATCCTTGTGTAAATTTTTGATGGAGATCCAGTTCCTATCTTTAGTGTGTAGAATTTGACATGCATTCCTAAAATCCAGAACCGGTTGTCACCAAGAAGCATGAACATGAAAATGTTATTTTTTTAAGAAATAGATTTTATAATGGTCAAATCTGAGACATTTTTAAGAACTAATTATGGGTTCTAATTAATCATCAAGTTGATATAAATATCATTGGGTGAAAATGGGCCTTTTAGAGAGAAATAGTCATTGAATAGAAAATGAGTCTTTATTAGGGTTTAATATCTAGGGTTAGTTTTAAATTAAAATGTTGCAAAATCATTAATATTTTATTAAAAATTAAATTTTAGTGTTTTTTAAAACCATTACATTGGTATTTATAATATTTTTTTAGATTATTTTCATTTTAATTCATTTATTTAATTTATGAAACACTTTTTATTTTGAAATTTCTTAACTGTTTAGGTCGTCTTTAAAATTTTATTTACATTGTTATTATACCATATATTTTATATTATTTTAATGTTAGCTACTTGAAATTTAATAATTATTCCTATGTTTCATGTAGTCGAATTTGAAAGCTGTAAAATATAAATTGTGCCTAAAATATTGATGAAAATTAAAACACTAGATAAAAATATAATAAGGGATGATAGTAATAACAATATATTTATTTAAATATATATAAAACATAAATTAACACGTACAATCAATATTTATGTTTATGGAGAGGATATTCAAACCCACATGGTGGTCTGTGAATAAGAAACCTGCTATGAGTTCATTGTGGAGTTTGATGACCAGGAAAGGGATGATCCTTGAGAACTGGAATTTTGAGCATCACATCATCCAACTATGTGTCAGTGGTAGGAGCTTTAAACTACATGTCGTACCGCTCTCTTGATCCTTCTACCACTAGGTTAGTAGAAGGACCCACCATCATTGTAGTGTGGAACCAAGCCTACAATGGATCTAGACCCCAAGGTTGTGATGGATCTGTAAAACAATGCTATTATGGATCTAGACCTCCAAGATGGAGAGAAATTTAGATATCCAATTATGAAATACAGATCCAATTCCACATAAGGAACATCCTCAATCGGCTGAGGCTGGACTGTTAGTGGTCCAATCTGTTCCTTTGGAATAGGTGAGGCCTCAAGTGCATCAAAACGCTATCTACATCATCGTTGTCATGGATCCTCATCACCAGTAGCTGTTGTAGGATGTTACACTAGGTTAGAAACCTCCTTTCTTTGGTATGGACTCTAAAATATGCTCTCTGAAAGCATACGATAAGATGACATCAGCTCGAGCACTTCAGCATGGACCGTTGCTTGGCTACCGACCCCCTCCTCCTCTTCATTACTCATTCGAACAAGATGCTCTGAGTGAGTTCCAAATAAATGATATTCAAAATGAATTAACAAATAGTTTTATTAATAAACTTATGAAAATTTATTGACTTATAATCTTATGAATCTCTCTTCCATGTCAGGTAATATATGGTAAATTCTTCAGTCTATACCATGGATCCTACTCAATCTGCTCTAAAATAAAGAATCGCATCATAGGTACACCCTGAATATGAAACTCTGCAGGTATGTACTAGTAGTCAAGAAAGTCGGCATGTACTTGGAGAAAGTCCTCATCTTTCCTACATGTAAGCTTTATTTCATGAAACCTCTATATCTATATCAACGAAAATGGAATCGACAGAAAACAAACATAACTGGAACATGACTCTATTAGGTTGTTATCACTCAATAATATGGAAGTGAATAAGGGTCATTACATATATAACATCTTCAAGCCCAACCGTGTAGTATGATTTCAATTGGTCTAGAACTGTCTAGTATGACAGCCATGTAATCTGAAATAACATGTGACCTTTGTCAAAAAAGCACCTTACTAAAAACCAAAATTGATGTTATTATTAAATTTGATAGACAATGATTGATTTTATATAAATACATGGTCTGGTAAGAGGCAATCCAACTTGAACAGACATTCACCCAAATGGTGTCTCAGAACTATGTGGAAATTGTGCCTCTGACACCACTTGTAAAATATGACATTGATAGTGAAAAATAATGATGAAATAAATTCAAAAAATCTTAGTAGTATTAGAAACAAATAGAGATTAGTGATCATACCATCATTCATGCATAGTATCATGAAACACCTCCACAATGAGCATCAAACCAGCAAACTAGGGTTGGAATGAGGGGAAGCACTCTTATTCCCACATCTGAAGAAGGATGAAGCATCCCCCAAGATCCGTGTGGTCACTGTGGGATATCCTGCATAATGCTCCGTATGTGTATTCCATGCAGGCTGATCCCTAGTTGTACGTCCAGTACTAATAAAAGTCCTCCAGTAGGGCTAGATACATCCTGTGAACATGCAATCTCGAGTGATCAGAAAATAGGGTCCCTCCAATGAGCCGTAATATATATGCACAGACATGACACATGACAATTTTTTCGTCAGTATCATTGGGTAAATGATGAAAGTGTATCTCAATCCAAGGAATAGATAATGACTTTCCATCTGTATCCCTACAATTGTCCAAAATGTCTATTCCTAACAATTATTGATCAAGTTCAATACAAGATGCATGGGTGTGTCCAATATTATATTCCCCCTCGATAGGAAGACAGAGAAGCACTACCAAATTTTGGAGGGTAATGGTCATCTCTCCCCCAAGTAGGTGGAATTTGTGTGTCTATTGTCTCCACCTCTCACCAAGTTCAGTAAACAGGCGATGGTTGAAAAATGTGAAATCTGATACAAAAATTTTATAGAATTCATCATGGTGCAAGTATGGTCTAATGGCATGTGGAGGCTCCATGTGATAAAAATGGTGCACTCGATGCACCCTGATCAGTCGATCCTCACCACTATCTAACATGGAGTAAGAAACATGCCTATACTACTCAGTGAGTAGTATGGAATCCTTAATCTGTATATAAAAAAATGAAATGATTCATAAGTTTAAAATGTAAATATAACATTATGGTCATTAAAAAGGTTACGCCTTTATAATGTATGAATTTTCATGTTTATTCACATTCTTTTATGAAGTTAATTTTACCAAAATAAATGGGAGTGTCTTCATGTTTTTAAATCATATTACTAAAGTGTTGTTAAGATATGCTTTTCCCTCGAAAATGATGTTTTTTAAGATATGGTTTTATATATTTATAAATATATAATTTTTTTATTTGTTATGTAAATGTTTATTATAAAATGGTGTGTTTTTTAATTTTGGTATGATTGTCCACATGATGGTATGTTTCATGATTATTTTATCAAATGTATGTTTTTTTGGTTTAGCCATGGATAGATTGATTATGTGTTAATGTCACAAAAAATGTACTTTTCATATTCATTTTAATGTCACCATGAAATAAAAAATGTTATTTGATAGTAAAAGTATTTGGAGAAGTTAGACAATTATAAAAAATGAAGAATCTTATTCACAGATGCACATGCTACGATGAAGATCAGATAGAAAATTAAAAAGGGCATGTATTCAAACTAAGTGAGGATCTCATTATATTACACAACCAACAATAGTTTTTAGTACAACTAATTCTATAACACTAACTTAACATCATGAAGGATTTTGTGGGAAATGAACCAAAACGTAGGAGGAACAATGACAATGATGATGATGATGATGTAAACTCATTCCATCATCGTCGTCACTATCACTATTCCTCCTTTTTCATGGTTCATTTTCCATGATTTCATTCTTGAAGTTCACTTAGTGTTACAGAATCAGATATAATAACCACTATTATTGGTTGTGTACTAAATAAAGCTCCATTCTTAGTTTGAATAAACTTTTGTATAAATACACACTGGAAAAATATGACTATCTACGTCAAAAAATGGTTTTTGATCATGATTATGATAGTGTAACTAATATTGAAAAATTGATTGATTATATAAACTTTATTATACTGAAAATTTAAAACGTATTTTTATACACTAATATAAGATACTATTGTTTTGTTATATAAATGTTTATTTGAATATCAGTCACATAATATTTTGGAATCTGAGGTAAAAAGAATAGATAACACCATATAATTTACAATATAAGAATATCAAAATGGATACAATAAATCATTGTTGCTAAGAGACTAAACTTGACCCAATAGTGTTAGGGTATCATTTCTAGTTATAACCTTCTTAAAGGCATATGGTGCATCTCAAACTTTTCACTTGTTCTTAAGGACAATCCATCTCATTCCGCATCCTGTTGGAATTCATTCTCCCATGGGTACACAACTGGTTGATGTCAGGTATCACTATCGGTTGGCCTTCAGGCATTGGGAAATAACAAAACTCCCTAATAGGAATCCATGGGGTAGTATAATAGTTATAAATTGTTTCCATCTATTATACTGGATCAAAATATTATTCCCATGATATGTTCACAGAGGCACATGTTGCGATGGTGTGTGCACATGGAAACCATAAGGCCTAAAAGTTTCCACATTGACATTGCCTCATGTCCTGTAATACCACCATTTTTTCATCGATGCTATTTATGATGGCGTCTGAATGCTATTGAAATTCAAATAGAGAGTCTTCTTGATGGAAAATAATGATATGATAAACAAAATATTCTTCAATGTTCTTTTCAATCTCTCGTTTAAAGTGTCTTCTGTACCTTATCCCCTACTGAATTTCATATGAGGCTAGTTTTTTTATATTGAAAAATTTCTTCGTGAAATGATATAAGGTCTATTGAACTAATGTAGTTATAGGTAACTTGTGAATCCCTTTTAAGGTACCATTGATGAAATCCATAATGTCTATGGTCATGTGTCTATACCTCTTCCCCCCATCATATACCAATGCCCATTTTTATTTGGGAAACCACATAATATAATCATAAAATTCTTTATTTGACTTGCGTATTTGTTCAAAAAATTCTTCAAACTACCATTTATCCAACTCATATGCTACACAAAAGTGATTATATTTTGCATAAATTGTTTTTGTCTTTATGTTGAAATGGTATAAAATAATAAAGACATTTCATACCTATCCCTATGATTGCCTTCTTCATAGATTTTTTATGGATTTTTTTCCTAACATTTCTAGAAATGTGTCTAATGTGGAACTAATTATGTGAATTTGGGGGTCTTTATGTATCAGGTCCCACATTGATTGCCTCATTGATTTCCCGATGTTGATCAGATATCAAATAGACACCATGAATGCGGGTGAAATGGTTGCTGATACATTCCAAAAACCAACTCCATGATTCATAGTTTTCCTTCTATGCAATGGAAAAAACAAGAGGAAGATGTTAATGGTTGCCATATTGGGTTGTCGTAATCAACAATATGCCCTTGTATTTTTGATATAGAAACGTTCCAACAATCTAAATTAACTGTTTGTTGAAATGAAATGTGGTGATACAAGGGAGGAATGCCTAGAACAACCGATGAAATTAAACAAGAGATAGATCAAATTGGTTATCTTGAGACTCATGGTTGTTTCTATCAAGATGGAAGAAAACTTTTTTATGGTGCCTTAGTATGGCTAGAAATTCTAGAAAACCCCGATACATGTAATCCTAATCAACATAGTCCTTCACAATTTCCTTCTATTTTTTTCATCCATGAATTATTATAGTAAATATTATAATTGAATGTTTGGTGTGTCCTCTCTTTCACAGGGGATATAGGAACATCTTGGAATGTACTAATCATATCAACAACAATTTATGACACAAATTATGCATCCAATTAGGTATTATCTTGAGTCAGGCTTGGTTGAACACAAGTATGAGCTTCCTTAATCTTCAAGATTCTCCAACCTCCAAATTCAATGTCCTGAATTTCCCTCAAGTGGAATAAAAAATCATCCCCATACTTCTCAAACCTTATGAGATATTTACTATTTACTGATTCGTAAACTATATATTTCTAGTGCGTCTCAATGGGAAATATCTCTATTGTGATTTTTAATGTATATTTAATTATAAAATTCCTTCCAATATATAATGTTTTGTCCATCTCACTAAACCTATCTGGTACAACTTCAGGAAACTCAGTTGTGGGTCTGAGAACATTGTAGTCAAATTCAGGAACACGTGTCATTTCTTCTGACCAATATAAAAAAAGTGGTGGATGATTTATTATAGGTCAAGGTTGTTGTACAACTAATTCATTTCTAGAAACTTTCTCCCCAACTTCTGTTGCTCCCTCCTCATCATCACTGTTGTCAGCATCTATTCCATCATTGTGAAACTCCACATCAGATGTAGGATTGACACATATATCTAGGATATTATCTTGGTTTTCCTCTTCTGCATCATTTATAAAAGGATCGATTTCATGGGGCAGACCATCTTCAACCACTCTTGTAAGTCTGCGTCTTCGTACAACTGGACATTGTTGTTATACAATAGAAACATCAAAATATTACTCCATCATTGTACCATCTTACCATTGAGAAAATAAATTAATTTCTTGGACCCACTGCGCATCAACAACCAATGGATAAGCTAGATTACACCGTGCTACCTAGAATTGAAAATGTCTATAGCTCATAGAATTTATCTCTTGATCAGGTACCAAATTAAAGGAACATGAATTCTGTCTTGAAGGTCACTTTGGGTTACAAAATTAGCTATACTAATCACTTTTGTTGGTTTTTTACAATAAGAAGCTCCTTGTTCGATTTGAATAACCTCCATGTAGAATTACACATAGGCAACCTTGACTCTCTACATTAAAAAAATTGATCTAGATTATGATAGTATAAATAATATTAACAATGATGGCTGACCATATAATATTTATTAGAATTTAATTTTAGGACACCATTTTATACCCTAAAATATGATAGTAATGTTTCATTATATAAAATTTTATTAGAATATAATTCAAATAATGTTTTCGAAACTGAGGTAAAAAGAAGAGGAAACATCATATAAGTTTATTTATCATTAATAAAATGAAAATTATTATCATATAAAGTGAAATAGATATTAATAAAGAAATTAAATTACACATTGATGCATTACAACATACAAAAAATCTTGAAAATTTTCAGTAGAAACTAGTTTGGATGAGATGAGCCTCCCTTCAGACATGAGGTAAAATACAACTTATTTTCATATAGTATCTTAATAACATCTTTGAAATATATGTATTTAACTTTATAATTATTAAAATCCTTTGGAATTATAATAAAATATCTTATATGTTATTATAAGGCATAAATATTTCCAAAACTCAAAAGTTAAATACATATCCTTGAATGATTTTATTAATCTACCAATTGAAAATAAGATACATTTTAACTCATGTTCTAAGTGAGTCTAAATCCTCAAAACCACATTCTATTGAAAAATGTCAAGGTATTTTTTCTATGTTGTAAATAATTCATATGTTATTTAATGTGTTTGATCTTCTCCATTTCACATTATATGATCATAAGTATCATTAGCTAATTATTATATTTATTCATTTTTAATCCTCTGTTTTTCTTTAATTAATTTATAATTAATAATTACTAAGAATAACTATTATTTCTAAAATATATAATGTTTATGATACTAAAATTTTAAACAATTTCTTATATCCTAATCTATGAAACTGATGTTACTTAGTATAGTTTTTAAAAAGTTAATCATTCTTTAATAACTAGTTAATCATTACTATGTTATTCATTATTTATTCATTCTTCAATCACTCTATAATCATTCTTTATTAAATAATTAATCATATGATATTCATTAGTTAATTATTATTAGTTTATCATTGTATGTATTCATTTTTTAATCCAAAGTTATTCATTAATTAATCTATCATTAATAATTACTATTACTACATATTATTTCAAAACTATATATAACTAATTAAAATACTTAATAAATAAAATCTTTAAAACTAACTAAAAATAATGCAATTACTAATAATAAACTTAATTCTTTAATACCTTTGTCCTTGTCCATTTATTTTTATATCATCTAAATTATCATTTTATCATTGATAAATATACTGATTTGATTTTTATTTACTTATTTATTTTAGTTGTTTATGATGAAAATACAAGCCATCTAAATCATATCCCTCAGGAGTTTCAAACTAGGAGTGCACCAAGGCCCATTTTTGTGCACTAGTTCCCATTCAAGTCTATCTCTAAGATGAGTTTTCAGGTTTTAACCACAGGTACATATGTTCTAGAGCCACATCCACTTGTTTATATCCATACAGGGATTTGATTTCTTATATAACCACATAATCTTTATGCTACCAAAATTTTATAATATTTAATCCTAGGTTATTCTATACATAATCTAAACTTAATCATTTCTAATAATAATTATTATTTCAAACTATATATTATTAATTAAAATAATTAATAAACAAAATATTTAAAACTAACTAAACTACTTAAAATGAAATATTTAGAACTAAAAATAATTCAATTAAATTAAGAAAAAACATTAAATATAATAAAAAATACATCTAAATAATGATTTAAAAAAAACTGGACCTTCTTTTCGACCACCGACTCCACCGCACGTGAAAACGAGGTTTTTTAGAGAGAGAAGTAGTGGAATGAAGAGTGATGGGGGGAAATGTAAGAGATCAAAAGGACGGGTTCCCTTTTATAGGGTGTTTAGGGAAAGGTGGCATCAACAGTTCTACCTTTTACCTTTACGTTAGGTGAAAGGCAGAACCACTGATGCCACATTTTTCGTCATGCAATGGAGAAATATGGAACCCCCTTGTCGCCTCTACCATTTCATCAATCTGGGCCAAATTCCCATGTGGAGGGTAGGTGGTAGTGGTTATGTCGCCTTTTCTTCACATTTTCAAAAAAAAAATTAAACCTACACATTTTTGAAAAAAAACCACAAAACACATTAAAAAAAATCTACTCCAGACACAGTGAAAAACATTTATCAAAACCCGGTCCACTAATTTTATAGATAACTAAAACATTTAAACAGTGCTCCATGAACCTTTTCGATTATGGGACATTGTAGTGTCAACAACTAAGTCATCAATAGGTTCAGGGAACTCCTTACAGTAGAACTCGATTTGTCTGAACTATTTATAAACCATGATGTTCCATGAATTTGGGATCTCTTATTAAAACACATTTACAAATATCTAATGACCCACTAACCACATCACATAATATGCTACCAAATTAGTATCCCATATTACTATGTCCAACCTTAAGTAAAATCACTAGTTATACCACCTTCATCCGACATCCTCCAAAACTGCTCAGTTGTACTTAAAAAAGTTCCTTACAAGAAACTTATTACTTCAAGTCTGAAATAACCATTAATGACCATACACATAGGTCCCCATTAATATCTTGGGTCATATAACCATATCCTCATTCTTTCTAAGAATTTTTCTCCCAAAAGTAATTTCCACTACTTTTCATCACATGCTTAACCCACTGAAATCACGTAATAAAATATTTCAACACATGATTCACCCATTAAACCATGAGAAAAAATAGGTATCTACCCCATTAAATAAGAAACAAAAGTAGTTCACCCCCTGAACCATGTCATGGATCATGGATCACCCCCATAGAAAAAATCATAAAATGTGGATCACCGCATGAATCACCCTCATGTCTTACCTAGATCATCACGAGCATAATGCCAACACACCGACTCAAGTAGATAATATATCCAAATTTATAATAGTAATTCATTTTTGAATATAGTATTACATGTTTTGATTTATCAATCATTATCATAATACCAAAATGGTAATCTAATGACTGATCCTAAGCCTCATGACTCTACCTCCTTAGGGAAGTTACATCAAGGCTTACGCTCCATCCAGTACCACATGCAATGACTAGACATGGTCATCCTTATTATTTTTGAATTTTATTTATGTTCTAATACTAAAATAAAACCATATTAGTAAAATTTTATTATGTGATAATGTTTACACTATGTACTTTGAGAATGAAATATTTACAATCATATGTTTCGAAAGATTTTAAATATTATCTACCAAAAAGCATGATAATGTTTGAACTATTATCTTATATGGCCATACTTTCTATAATGTTCCTTATCCTAGGGTAGTTAAGGATGAGTTATTGTTGTAAAAAACAAGGTTAAGACACTACAATGGTCGGACCTTAGATAATTTTTCTATGAGGGAATTTTGGAAAGATCTTCTAAAACATAAAATTTAATTCATCCATTGTATTTGAAGCTTTCGAATATGGTAATAATAATATGTCTAGTTTATATATATTGGTGAATTCTAAATTTTCTATTTTTTATAGTTAGAGCACATAGACCTTTTTATACCTCAAAAATTGGGAGTATTGGAGGGAAAGACTATTTTTAGGTCATTGTTGATGATTAAAGTATATATACTTGGGTTTATTTTTTTCTCAAAGTATAAGAAATATCATTTTTAATAGGTTTTAAAATTTTGTTAAAAATGTGTAAACCCTTCACATTATCAATATTTGGAGTGATCATGGTGGATAGCTCATAAATTATACATTTTAAAACTTCATTAGTAAAAATTCACACATAATTTTTCAACAATAATAACTCCCCAAAAAGAATGGTGTAGCCGAAAGGTGGAATAGAAAACTCCAAAAAATATCATAGTTGTTATTGTGTGAATATTTTTTTCTAGGTTTTTATGCTTAATCTATAAGGGCCTAGATCCATCTAGTCCAACCCATTGCATATTTCTAGAGCCTATCGAACTTGGAGGAGGCCTATAGAGGATCTGAATTTGTTTAGATACTAAAATCTATAAGTAGGGAGAATTAATGATGTTTGAAGGTCTCATATCATGAATTTGTAGTTAAAATTTTAAGTGAGATCCCAATTCATGGGCAGTCGAATCGAGTATGTAGAGATATCGACTATGTGAAATTTGTTATGTGGTTGAATAAGCTACATAGATAAATTAGTTACATCGAGCCTTCAACTATATGGATGGATTGGATACATTGATGGATCAACTACATGAATCATCTATGTGCCTAGATTGGATATGTGGATAAAAAATGTGAGTGATCATCTACATGAGTTATTTGCTACATGGTTCTTTTGGCTACATGAAATCAGCTACATGGATGGATCGACTATGTGAGGATTTCAGCTATATGAATTCATCTATGTGGAAAGAACAACATATGAATCGACTATGTGATTGATCATTTATTTTAATTGACTATGTTAGTTTTTAGTTATGAGGGTATTTTGAATATGTGGTGCTTCTATCTATGTGAAATTTTCTAAATGGATATTTTTGGGAATTTCATGAAAATGACCATGCATGCCTTTTAGTGGCACTAACCAAGCATCTTTAAAGGCCAATTTTTCAAGGATAATTATATCCTTGATTTTATGAGGTGGTCAAGGATATAAATGCATCCTTGTGCATATAGTTTAATGACATCCTCATTATTTTGAATTAACTCTTTTTTTATCTATAAAATTTAATCATCTTGTATGTGTCGACTAGGAAATGATTATAATTTACTTCATTCTACTTTTCTTTCATTATCTAGAGAATTTATATTCCAAAACCCTTCCCTTGTAGTCATGGAACCTATTTTCCGATGGCTTGAGTTCACTATCGGAGATTCCATCTTTCACGTGCCCCTGTATTTGGTGCAGCGAGTTTCATGGAGATTCATTCTTCTAGGTATGGGATTATTTTCTTCTCTTATTTATCTACATAAAATATTAAAGTTATCACGGTTTATCCCTTTTGATGAAAAATTAATTAACATCATAATTGTTAATGCATATTAATATATAATTGGTTGTTGCGATTGCATGTTGTTTCTTTCTACCATGATAACATGTTGCCTCTTTTTTCTTGATTGTGTTATATCTATGTTATGCTTATTAGAATATATTTTTATGATATAGACATTCAAATTTTTAATGAAAATTGGTAATGAAAATAAATACAAAATTAATTAATTAATTGGATTATGAATTAAGGAAGAGGCATGTTGTAGGGAATTTGTGGCTTCTTATAATTTGATTTAATCAAATTGATACAATGAACATGTATAATTTAAAATGATATTCCATATTATTAAAAGAACTATTAAATAATTTGAATCATATTAATTATTTATTTTCTTAATAGATAAAAAGGAATATAAATGAGAATAAACTTCCCTAAGTTGTTGTAAGTGGTTTTAATGCCACATGCGAGTTAAAAATTTGATAGGTTTTTATTGATTCATTCCTTGAGTTTCCCGTTGTTGGAACCTATCGTTAAATAATTAGTGAATTCAAGATTGAATAAGAATCAATTGTATGATAAATTAATTGCAAGGGGGTGATTTTTCCATTTTCCTAAGATGGTTGAGTGCCTTGTGTTTGGTGCTGTGAGGTCTTGTTTTGTGTGAATGCTAGATGCCTTATTTTAGGTCCCAGATTGTCCTATTGACTATGTCTTTTTTCTCAATGCCTTGTGTTATTCCCTAAACATGAGATTTTATATGTGATGTGTCATTTCCCTAGGATGTTTGAGCCTGAGATATATGATGTGATATATGGTGGGGATGCAAAGATGATGTGGGAGCAGTTGGCCAATATGATGGAGAGATGCATCGATATATATATGTGGGTGTTGGGGATGACACTGAAGATGATGGAACAATTTGAAGATAAGTTTACTCATTAATGTGATAAATCTGTATACTTGTTTGAAATGAAATCTTTTAATGTCTCATGGCTAGGTTTCTTATTTTATCTTCATTCCTTTCCCCACTACTTGAG
The DNA here is from genome assembly GCA_963277665.1 of Viscum album. Lineage (NCBI taxonomy): Eukaryota > Viridiplantae > Streptophyta > Magnoliopsida > Santalales > Viscaceae > Viscum > Viscum album. Next base: position 1,095,198,576 of record OY728145.1, on the reverse strand, counting down.
GTAGCTGGATGTGCATGATTTCAAGTTTCCTATCAGTGGTAACATATGATATTTTTCCTAGACTAACTATAATTATGGAATGATGATAATCATGATTAAATAATTCTTAATCCATGGTACTGGTTTTTATGTAATGAAAATACTAAAATATGTTACTCTTAAGAATCTATGGATTCATTTTGGAATATGTCGGGAGGGCATAGAATTTACTTTGATCATTTGAAGTAATGTAATTAAAAATAATGATGTTGGTTAATTAATGGATAATAAATTAATTAATGTAAAGTAAAATTTTTAAAGAAACATACGTAATTTAATGTATATATTAAAAATCAATGTCTGATTATAGGATATCTAGTACCAAACAGTGTAAGTTGTGTGTATGAGAGATGCTAACTAAAGTTGATCTTAAGACTAGGTCATTATCATAGAGTGGTTTTGAGATATGTTATATCCTGTATATTCTATGATTTCATATGCTTCCCTACCCATGTTGGTTCAGGATACTGACACCCAACGGACTCTAGGAGGGTGTTTTCACTAACACCCCAATGGAATAATGGATGAATCACTGCCCACTCCGGCCTATCTCTCTTCCCTTAGTAGCTATAGGTGCTGGTATTCATGAAAGTTGGTTTTCCAATATATGTGTGTAGAGGGTTGTGATGGATTATGGTTATTAACACACATGTATCTCTTATATAGTATCCAAAGGATTATTATAGGTATGATTTGTATAACTTGTGTTGGATTCAGGTACTTACTAATTGTTTGGGTTGTGATGGACTAAGATTTTATACCCAATGTATATTAAATGTATTCGAGTTGTGGTGTCTAACAGTAACTAATTGGTCACTATATAAAAATATGAAGATGTTATGATTTTATGATGTAATGAACAAGGTGCATGTTGTGGTGTCTTTCCCAATTTTTTCTTGTGGGATGACATATTTTGGAGAGAGATGGCTCCGGACGTGCAATGCTGGGGTAGAGTGGAAAACCAGTGGGGATTGAGATTGGGGTACCCTGGATGTTTCATTATTATTTTATATGGTCTCTTTTATGAGATACATGATGATAGTTATCCATAGTGAGGTTGATAACTTATTATACATGTTTAGGTGATGAGTTAGTTTCATTGTTTCTCATTGTGCTTCACCATAAATTCATTATCTTTTTTATAATAGGCTTTGGGGAGGATCCTAATAAGTATACTATTATCCTCAACCTAGGTATATATAAACTATTTTCATGTCATTATTATTAGTTTTGATATTGGGTTGAATATCCAAGACTATGGGTTTGCAGGAATTATTTGGGTTTCATTGTCGTTACCATCTTTACCTTTTGGCACCTGTAGTTTTCCTTCTATTTTTTGTAGTATTGTATGGAATTTTATGTTTTCACTTGAGATATAAATATATATGTCTTAGTGGGTTTTTATTGGTGTATCCATACTATCTCTCTCTTCTTCTTGACATTTTAAATTGTAATGCCTCCCACGTGTATGTTTATTATATCCTTGGTTCTAGTAACTAACCCAGGGCCTACTGGAGGCGGGTATCGAACAATTACCATGTCAATTACCTTTTTTTTCTAGCCTATAAGGGGTAATATATGGTGGGGGGGAGTAGATCATGATAGAGTTGTATCAGAGGTTTAATTTGAGGGATTGGATGGAGTTTTCAGTTAGTAACATGTGATATTTCATGGATTGATAGGGAAATGGTGTCAGATATGTTCATTGGGAGATATAAACATGGGAGAATGGCTATGAAAAGTGTATTTAGGGCCCCATTAATCTTATGCATAAACATTTAATTTTACTGATCCTACTTAATGAAGTGATATTGGTTACAGTGTAGAGACCTAGGAAAGGATCGTGCATCATTAATCGTTTATCATGTATTTAGAATATGTAGACCTTGGGATAAGTTAAAAAAAACAATATAAAACATTATTAATTAATTAATATTAAAATATTCTATATTACAAGTTTAAGAGATCTTACAGTTTGTTATTTTTCTAGTATAGCTACAAGTCATCATCCTTATTAGGTTCACAACAAAGATGTTCAGTAGGATGTTCCCACAAATCTCCATAGAGTGGAGGTTGATGATGATGAAACTTAGAGGAGGAAAATTCTAGTGTTTTAGATCCCTATTCTACATATGTATGATATATACATTTTAGATTCAATAATTAAATACTGGTTTTCTGGTGTTGAGATAACTTTATGTATGATCCCTGCTCAGAAGGAGCATTGGGTTTCATTAGGAGTGGCGATGATGCACGGAGTGGTGGGGTAGTGGCGTTTCTTGTTCCTTAGGAATCATGAGGAGTTGATAGTATGCTGAGATAATATTTGAGACTAGTTATAAGTAGAGTTCCTTTCTATGACCACAAAGGTAGTTAGTCTCCAAGATCTTCTTATCCTTTGATAAGGGAGTTTCAACATGCGATAGTTTGGGATCCATTTTATGACCCTTCTACAATATGCTTTAGACCTGTTGATAGATGAGGAGGATATGGTGATGTATTTTTAGGAGGCTTTGTATCCATAGATCTAGTGTCAAGTCACCCCGTTTATACTGAAGATTTATCTCGAGGTTCTAGTGAGAGAAAAAATCATTGAGATGACACTGGTTATAATCAAATTTTAATGAGAGGGGAGTCATTGGGATTCCTTGAAAAAATGATTTGTGGTATGGGGATCATAGTTTCCTAGATAAAATATCTTTTTCTTAGTTAGGGGTAGGTCTTAGCACTCATCATCTAACTTTTATGGGGGTAGGGGATCTTAAAAATATTCCAAGGGATCATACTTTTGTTTTTACTTTGGTGGATAAGGTTATTAATAATGAGATTAAACGACCATTCTGATAATTCAATGTGCACTAGGTGTTCCACTTCATATTCCTTAGTTGAGGTATTTTTAGCTAAGGAAGTTGTAGCACAATGTTCTAGTTTGGGATCAGTAGAGAGGAGATAGGGCCAAAATATTTCTTCCTTGATATGCTCCTCATCCTCATTGAGTATAGTGTTACATGGAGGTTGTCATCAGTAGGGTCATAGAGGTTTTGGAGTAGGTTTTTGTTAACATCATATTTTAGTGTTTCCAATTCTGAGCGATCTAGTTTTTTTATTCAGTAGTAATGAAACCCTTTATATCACTTATCCTAGTTCATTATTTGGGAATTGTGGTAGATATTCTTCTAGTTCCCTTGGAATTGAATACACTAGTTGGAGGTTGAGATTACTTGTATGATGTATGTAGAGACTGTGAGCTAGTTCTGGGGCAGCTTCACTCTTGTGGAGACTTACTATATTTGCAGATATAACTATATGACATCATCCTTTGTACGGATTGGTTGTATTTGGTGTAGTCTATAATGTATTTATTTAGAAGTTAGGTTGTGTTTTATGATGCTGATGGATATCCAGTAGTGTTTTTTTGGATAGTGAGGCCCTTGGATGGGTCGGAGGCTTATTCTTCCCATGTCATCATTGATAGTCGAGCTGATTCTCAGTTTATCAGAAGATCATTAGTCTATGTTTCCTAGGGTTGTAGTAGAGTGCTCTCATGCCATTCTAGATGTGGTTTTAGCATTACCCCATCAACGGTTGATTGAGTTATAGATTGAGCTATAGTCGGGAATATATCTTATCTCGATGTCTCTGTATAGGATGGTGCCTTCTATATTGTGATAGATATGATTATATCTTAATGATCTATTAAAGCTAGATTTTATTCAGAGGAGTGTGTCAACTTAGGGTGCACTGGTTTTTTCATGAATAAGGTTGATGGTGTTTTGTTTCTTTGTATCAATTATCATCACTTCAACCAAGTGATAGTGAAGAAACAATATCCTCTTTTTCGGATTGGTGATTTAATCGATCAGATGAAGGGAGTAATTTAGTTCTCCAAAATCTATTTATAATAAATATATCATCAAATGTGGGTAAAGGATGAAAATATTCTGAATATTTATTTACATTGTCATTATAGATATTACAAGTTCGTTGTCATTCCATTAAGGGGGGGGATGAATGCTCTAATCAGGTGAATGGGGTTGATAAATGTAATATTTAGAGAGTTCTTGAATAATTTTGTGGGTGTTTTTATTGAGGAAATTCTTGTGTACTCTTTGTCATAGGAAGAGCATGCAAAGCATCCATGTGCCATTTTGGAAGTTCTTCATCATAAGCAGCTATTGGGGATGTTATCAAAGTGTGATTTTTTTGATTAGGAAGTCTATTTTATGGAAAATGTGGTATCCCAATAGGGAGTATATTTGGATCCTTTGATGATAGATATTGTTGTTTCATGGGAATCTCCCAAGATAGTGGTAGAGGTGGGGAGTTTCCTTGGTCTTGTACTCTATTAAAGGAGGTTTGTAACCAATTTATCTCGGCCTGCAACTCCTCTAACAAACTTGAACAGAAAGGAACAATAATTCTTCTGGACCAAACAATGACTTACATATTTTTAATAACTAAAGGATAAGTTGGATAGCATTCCATTCCATTGTTTTCCTAAAAAGTAGTTTAGTTTGAGGTTTTCTGTGATGATTATCATATTCGTTTGGGATGTGTTATGATGCAGAAGAGATTGGTTGTTCCTTATGGTTCTTGGAAGTTACATCTCCATTATCATAGATATTCCTTCCATGATCTTGACTTAGTAGTTGTTGTGTTTTATTTTAAGTTTTAGTGAATTACCTCAGCAAAAAATGATTTATGGTTTTCAACGACAATAAAATTTTGTGGTATGTCTTCACCCAGTGTGACTTGAACTTGTATCAGTGTCAGTGGAAATAATTCTTTAAGTATCATGACATCAATAATTAATATACACTAGGAACGGTAAATTTTATAGTGGATGCACTGAGAAAGAATTCATGTAGTGATTCCATGCATGAATCTGGACATTCCTAGAGAGTGATGGAAGAACTCCCAATGATGAATCTAGATAAGGGAGAGGTTTGAGGTAGAGGTTATCTTTTCTTAATGATAGTGACATCATATTTTTTTTCAGTAGGTAGAGGGTTCCCAATTAGGATATTCTGAGGTTGAGTTATGGAGGGATCGTGTTTTTTTGTGTGATTCCACTGATTGTTGGTCTGAGGATAGATAGAATTGGGAACTTTTATAGATAAGGATTTTAATTTCTTCTGTTATGTGTGATTTGGTTCTCTGTGAGTTCAATAAATCACCCTTGGTGGTACATCCCGACATGATAGAGATGTGCCTTACTTTGATAGGTTAGTTTTGGAAGCCTGGGTTGAAGTGTGAAGTAGCTGATTTTTTTATCAATATTTGGTCTTCCAAAAGGTGAAGGTTGAACACCATGTTCTCGATGGTTTTATCCAGCCATTAGATATTCCCTAGTGTAAGTGGAAGGACATATCGATGGACTTTATTACCAATTTATCTCATTATTAGGGTGTCTATGATACTATATGGGGGATATTGGATAAATTTTCAAAATCATCCCACTTTATATTGATCTGGGAGTTGATATCAGTAGTGGTTTTGTCGAGGCAGTATCTAGAGGGGATAATGAGAATCCACATAGTCCCAAGGATGATCATATCAGAACAAGATCATTGTTTTACCTACAGAGTTTGGAGAGGTCTCTATCATGCTTTTCGCTCTTAGTTATTCCTTATCACTACATGTCATCCATAGACGTATAATAAGATAGAGAGGACCATATAGACTCCTTAACACATGTTGTTCTCATCTAAACTGAATTTTTCAGGTTCGTGGATGAGGTACCTAACCTTGGTCAAGTTTTCTTAAAATAATATTTTCCACTCACCCATTGGTATAGTTCCATTTGAAGATTTGAATAGTTGACATTTTCATTCTCTATTATGTTAGACTCGGTAAGAGAGGTTGAAAGTATTGGGTCAGAATTGGTATAGAATACAGAAAAAAGTTATTTTAGGTAATTCATCAGTGGAAGAAGGATGTGTAGGACCATCATAAATCCTATGTTGATTATAGGTGGAGACCTCTCGAATTTGACTTTAGAGATCACAAGTTCCTGAAGGTGACTTCTCATCATAGAAAATGACGGACTTATCATGGGAGTAACATTTGTTTATGGTTTTGGATAATTTAAATGTGTTGTATCATATTGGATCCATGTGACATCAAATATCACCTCTCCCATATATGATAAGAATATATTAATTTTTATGTGTTGCATATCCATCATCACCTTTATGATTACTCTCCTATCATTGATAGAGGAAAGATCAATGTTGATGATGATGTGACTTTCATGGATCGACCTATGGAGATAAATGATTTAGAGTATAAGGGGTTTTGTGGGAGTTCTATTCCCTTAGTTTATTCCTTATGGAGGCATGGTTGCATGGAAGATTTTACTTTTGAATGTGATTCATAGATGAGAACTAAGTATCCCAATAATTTTTATGATTATCCATTATTTTATATAATTGATTATTTTTGTGGATGTTGATATTTTGGGTTTATGAGATTGTTCCATATTGTTTATTTTGGGTTACTTTGCTCTCATTTGAGATGTATCTCCAGTGAGAGATTTTATAGGAGTTGGGTGGTGTTGTTGTGTGGTTTCATGTTATTACATTGTTGATGTTGTTCAGATAATGTGATGGAGATTTCCATGAGAGTTATCTCACAAGGTTTCTATTTGAACAACCCCATTTTATTTTCTCACATGATTTAATTTTGTGTTCTAGAGGATTATAGTTTTTTATAGGTATTTGACGTAAGTTCTCAAATCCATCTAGTCTGACCTTTTCCTTATTTATGATGTTTATGGTGCTTGGAAGAGTCCTAGAGAGAGTATAGAGGTTTTTTGATTCAAAAATCTAAAATTAGGGAGAATTAATGATGGGAAAGTGTTTCACATCATGAATGTGCATTTCATATGTTATATGAGATTCAGATTCATGGCCATTTGAATTAGCTACATGGAGACATCAAATATGTGAAATAGGCCATGTGGGAAAATTGGGTATGTGGAGCCTTAATCTACGTGGATAGATTGACAATATGGATAGATTGACTATGTGGATAGATAGAATATGTGAATATTATATGTGAGTGATCAACTAAATGAGAAATTTGATACGTGGGGATTTTAGATATTTGAAATTGGCTACATGTTTAAATTGACTACATGAGGCTTTCATCAATATCCAATATGTTATGTGGCTATATTGGATACATGGTTCGATTAGATGAGAGATCATCTATATGAGTGATCAGCATCATGAGAGATAAGTTATGTGGGGATTTTTGACTATATGGGTATTTTTAGATGTGTGGTGATTAAATTAAATCACATCGTGAATCTTGTACCACACACCATTAATGTGGCTGATCGATGGGTGAACCCCTTTATCTCAAACATTTTAGGTATTGAACCTAGGATATTAAAATTTCAAGTGGTATGGATCTAGGATGTGAACACCCTATTCATGTGATGAATAGTTCCCTAATGGATTCTTTTTTATCAAGAGCAATTTAGTCTTTTTATGGTTAGGGTGTTTCATAATTTTGGGGGATAGGGGAATTAGAGGAGGTCATTTATTTGTCAATTTTTTCTTCTCATTACTCTCCTTACATTCCTTTCAATCAAGGGTGATTTAATATATGATTTTATAGATATTTAATTTGATCTCATCCTATATTTATCTCCCATCTTCATTATATAGAGACCCTTTGGTTTTAGTTTAGTTTTGTTTAGGGGTTTAAGTCTAAAACCACAAGAGTATAGTGTAATAACATGATTTAAATGGGGATTTTGTATTTCATGGCTAGAGGATGTTTAGAGATAAGTTCCTCCCATTGTTTTACACTATTTCAGTGAAGGTAAGACACCATATGAATTCTTGTAGGGTTTTTATAAAATTTGGATAAAACTAATGGATGAATTATTGAAGAATTATGGGGATATTTTATGACTTAGGTTTCGTATCGTTCTAAGAGTATACTGAGCAACACTTCTTTTGGGTTTCTTATGATGATGTCACTAGGTGAAATTTTAGGCATTATTCCTATTTTCATTAATTTTTTTAATTCATTTAAATGCTTTAAAATTAATTGAATAATTAATTATAAATTTTTTATAATTAATTATGGGATATTGTTCTTTGAGATAGGTGCTTGGGATATTGATGCATACTTAGATGATCTCAATCAAGAGTTTTTGGGCCATGATTTAAAGGTAATAACACCTAATATGATATGGGTGGTACTTAGTAATTATCCCTATGGTTCATTCTATTTTTTTTTATTTTCATGTTTTGTGAGGTATCACAACTGTTGATGATTGAACTTCTTAAAATTTAAGATATTTTTTAACAAGAAGTAAATTCCAATGAATGAGCTAAACAAAGTTCCAAGGGCCATGACAGACCATTGTGCAATATCCTAACTACAACAGTTGTTGAAAAATCTAGCCTTTATTATAATGATGTCCCTTTTGATACTTAGAACCAAATATTTGAGTTTTAAATGAACTTAGTGATCATTACCAACCTAGATAGTTTCCCTTATACAACTTGAGTAGAGACATGTTATAGGATGAAAACATATGTCCTTAGTATACCTTAGTGTAACATTAAGATGCCTCATTGTTTTTTGAATTATGATATCACCATGGGGAAAGAGTTCCTTCCTCACTGAGATGTGATTACCTAGGTGGGTAAACCCTGTGGTATTTGATGGATGGTTTGGGTGTAATGACTGACCTAAGGTTACTTGGGAAGGGAATGGGCTTGAGGTCATCTCTCCTGTGATAATTTTACTAGGATTCCAATAAGTACTTGATGATATTTTAACTATACTAAGAGAAGTGATTCCCTAAGTGATGGGTGTTGACCTAAGATATGTGTTCTAGATAAGGGAACCCATGAAGGGTTTACATTCTTGATGAGATCTAGGGGACATAGATGGGTACCCTAATGATATGTTGATACTAGAAATGGTGTGTATGGGTTATGGATGGTGATGAATGCTTGTGAAACCTTGGAACCAATATCAACATTTTAATCATGGGGATGTGGTGGTGATAATGAAATTAGATGTTGGCATGGGATGAACTACCCACTGAGATATTGATATCTGGGGATTCATAGGATGTTCTCTTGGGATCTAGTTGTTGAGGATAATATTGTAACATGATTTAATATTCCACATAGACACTAAGTGGATCTGTATGGTGGTATACATAGACCATCAAGATATATATTCCATTATTTTTAATTCTAGGGATATGTTTCTTGAATCGAGATAAGGTGACGTATGGTAGGGGAGATCCACACCCATGTACTTAGATGACATGATATACAAAAGGGGAACCACACCCCTAGACTCATATGATGTGATGTTTGGTAGGGAATATCCACTCCACTAGACTAGGATTATTTGATATCTGGTATGGGGAACCACACCCTAGGAGTTAGATGGAATGATATATTTCATTGGATTGCCACAGCCTTGTACTCGGATGATGTGTTTTTCTAGGTGGGTATTCCTTCACTCCTTGTGAAGGATTTAGGATGGCATGGAATTTTTATGTGTTCAGTGAAAATCTAACACTGGTTAAAGTAGGTATAGTTGATCTCAAGTGTCACAACAAATCCCAAGGATCAATGGTGTTTATTTTATTTATGATTTCCAAGATCATTTATTTATGTTGATAATGTATCATGAACAAACACTACATTGTTGGTTATGTATGGGACTGCATTGGTGGTTCCCTATTATGTTTTACTCACACCCTAGTATGGTGGCCACATAACGTGGGTTCCCAAGAATACCTTTACTAGTCACATGTTCTGTTTGGTAAGATTATAAAAGTTGCATGATCGAGAAAAATAGATTATATGGGTGGGGAGTTTAGGATGAGGTAAGGCTCAAGTATAATAGTAGAGCCTTAGTTCCTTTTTATTCTTTTATTTTATATATATATTTAACAAGGTGGTTTATTAATATTTATGTATGACATTGACTCTATATGACTATTTACTATATTTCATTTGATATAACATTTTTGTCTATTTATTTTAATTTGTGTACTCTTATTATTTACTATTTCAGTTGATTTTTGGTAGATTTTTCTATTATTTTTCACTCTGATATAGAGTTATAGTCTCCCCACAATACTTCCCTAGACCCCCAATGCTAGTCGATTACTGCTGACATATATGGAGGCTCACCTAAGTCATGTGGCGAATCCTCCATTTCAAGAACTCTTTGGTGACTGAGGTCCATGGTAGGATGTCATAGAGTGGTATTAGAGCCTCTAAGTGACTGATATCATAGAATTTATTAGTATTTTATTTTATCTTACTATTTGGGAGATATTAGTTAGGTTATACAAGATGTGTTAAAGATTGCGATCAATCTCAGATTGGTGTGTTGCAAACATATTTTCCCGTAGGAGGTCCATGTTACCAGGGGAATGGTATTATTGTTCAATGTTTTCAATATTATAGTCATATTATTTCACATAGAGTGATTCACATTAGTTTTTTGGATTTAATATTTATGATTTTTTATCCCTTGGCCTATTGGAAAGAGGTATGTATACAAGCATTATATTCAAATGGTAGGATTCACATGAAATTTGAATACCTATGTGTGATTAATACATTAATGATAGGATTAAGCTATTTAATGTGATAGTAAAATCATAGAGGTTGTTTTCCCATATTACTTATCGGTGGTATTCTACTCAACTAAACCATAGTCTATTTTTTCCTAAAAAAAATCATGTGGATTCTAAAAATGGAAAATATTTGACAATAGATTTATAGTAACTTAGTATAAGGGATATATAATGACCCATAATAGGTCAATAAGGAAAATATAGGCCTTAGTGATAGACCCCTTATTAGTGATTATGAAATTGGTTCTATTTTGGAGAGAGAAATTGGGTTTGGTTATTTAATGTTTCAATAAAAACATATTTTTTATTTTCCCACATAGTTTTTTAGTGGAATTATAATTAAATAAACCATATGATTACGGGATACTCAAAAAATATTGTGATAGGGTAATCTCATTATAAATAAATGTGTACTTATTATATTATGATCCACAAGGGGGGTAGACTCATATGCATTTTTCTGGTGAGAATCATTTATCATGGGTATATTGATTACATGGAATGTGATGTTAGATTTATATATGTATATAAGAATCCTAGAGTTGGTGGTTTGACACATGTGTTTTTGGGTGATGTTTGATATTGGAATATAAAGTTGCTTCCTATAATTTTGGACCTAGTGTGATAAAATTCATAGGGTAGATGAGAGATCATAGTTCCTTGAGATACAACATAAGAAATTAGAGAGATGAGTGTCATTATTGAATACTAGGATGCTTTAATACTTTTAATTAGATGTGATGTGATATACTCAATGGTAACCTAGATGAGGAGGGATATCCTATATTTTTGAGTTCCTTCAATATGAAAGCATGGGTAGATGATATGGGTTATGATATCTGTGCATGGAAAGGTCCTACCAGGTATATCATGAAAGAAAAGAGATTCCTTGGGATTCTATGATAATGGGAACCATGAGTGGTAGTGCCTTAGGAATCAATTTTTGGGTTTTCATAGGTAATGTATGTATGATTACATGACCATATTGGTTATGGGTGTTCTTTTGGGAGCATGGTGAGATTATGGGTATATGAACTTAGTTTGTGATGATGCTTGTAAGAGGGTTATCATGTGGTTCACCTCTACATGTGAGGAATTATGTGATTACTTAAAAAGAGATCATGGGTGTTTTTATGGAACTGTCATGAATAAGGAGCATGGTTATTGTATATATGTGTGATACTAGATTTTATAGGGTGGAAATCATGGGATCGTGAATTAGGTTAAGAATTTGGGTTTTACTGGAGTGTACTCCAATTAAATTTTGATGAAATTGGGGTATCATGTATTGGTTATCCATATTTCCCACCTGGTATTTGTCAATGAAAGTTCATGGTCGGTCCTAGGATTGATGAATTAGATAAACAATATGGGGGTTGATTTATCATAGTTTTGATATTGATGAGAGGTATTAAAACCATAGAAATAATAAAATTGGGATAGGTGGTATTAGTATTCATAATATGGGTGAGCATGGATATGGAGGATCGACACACACAAGCTATAATTGAACTAATTCAGGTTTCTCTCAAGGAGTGATATACGGTAATCCATATGGTGGGAAGTTAACCATTAGTCATTTAAGGGTATGACCCTCATTATAATTGTAATTTTAATGGATTCTAAGGATGACATTCCCATGACATGATAATGGGTGGGAAATGATATTTCATGTTGGAGCTCATGTATGATATGTTTGTGGGTGCGATGTGACTGGTTATTGGATGGATGACATTAATTTTTGATGATGGTGTGTAGGAAAATAAAATTATATTTGGTTATATATAGAATACTATGTTTTGGATTTGGATGTGGTATTGACTAGAGTCCATGCACTGGAATCAGGCTTAGGATGGTGTTGATATGATCTGAGCATGAGTTGGATCAAAATGGTATTAGTAATCATGTGATATCATGATTATTAATTTGGTTAATTGAATATTCAACCATTAAATTTCATTCAATGTTGAATTTTACTATGGTGTGGATGTTTGGATAACCTTGGGATGCCTTCGGGTTTTAGACAATGTGATCGGGTGATTGTTGTAGCATATCCAGAGGTGTGGCCTAGGATTTTTAAAATTGGTCAACCAGAGAAGTCATGGACACTATTTTCATGTATAATTGGATCTGGTAACTTTGAAATTACCTCTAATGGTTTTTTACCATTTTAATTGTGTTTCGTTAGGTGATTCCACTGGTGGGGATCACCCTAGATCAGAACCGGCCGTTATGGGTTAAGTAATACAGTGGGGAGTTCCATAAGACAGAGGATGATGAATTGAATAATGAGAACCTGGTACATTAGGATTAAAAAGTTTGGGAACATGCCGTCTCAAAGGTTAGGTGATGGAAATGAGTGGTGGATTAGTTTTTGATGAATAGTTCACTGTATGTTTGGAGTTGGACACTAGGAGATCGATTAAAATTATAGAGTATAATGCAATAAGTTTGATTTAAATTAGCAATTGGTATAGATTGAGTTATTTTTTTAAAGGTTTTTGAGGCTCCTCAAGGAAAATATTTTCTATGGTGGGGATATTGTAAAACCCCTAAATTTTCCTAGTTATGAATTTCAGTATAAATTTGGATTTTTGATTTGGAAAGGAGGTTTAATTAAAATTGAGGTTTGAAACTGAATTTTTAGAGTCTTAATATCTCAAGAGAAGTCTTTTGGATGTGGATCAAGTTCATGTGGGTGGTGTTGGTGCTTATGTTAGCATTAGAGAAGGTTTTGGCATCCCAAGATTTAAACTTTCAACTATTGTGGTCATTCACACCATGAACCATGGAGTTCACACCATGAATGCGGATTCCCAAGGGGTAAACCCCTTTGTCTCAAGATTTTAATTTCATAAAATTTTTAGGAGTTAGGGATTTGTAGTGTTAATCTCGTGTTCACATAATGAATAGTGCCTAGGTGACTTCATTTAGAGTAGGGGTGGTCTGGCTTTTTTGGGTCATGGGGTTTCATGATTTAGGGGGATAAGGGACTTGGGAGAGTCCATGTTTAGACCAATTCTTTCCTCCCATGTCTCACTTTCAATCTCCTTTTATTAGAGATTATCCTTGGTGATATTTAACAGTGAATATTGGTGTTTTCATCCTCCATTGCCCTCCACACTTCCTTCCATTGTATTTATTTAATTTTGATTTAGTTTTTAGGGTTTCAGTGTCAATTCAACCAAAGTATGGTGGAACTGTGTGATTTTGATGGGTATTTTGTATGGAGTTGATATAGGGCATCCCAAAACAAGGTATTGACATTGTTTCATGTCGTTTCAGTAAAGGTATGTTATCGTATGATTTTTTTACATTTTTTATAATTTGGATAAAATTGATAGATGAATTATTATATAATGATGTGGGATTTATATTGATTAGATTTGGGTTTGTTTTAGGAGTTAGACACATCCTATTTCTCTAGGTTTCATTTCAATTTGGTTAATCAGTGATATTTTAGGTGTTATTCCTATTTTAATTAAATTTTTTAATTAAGTGTAATGTTTTCAAATGAATTGAAAAATTAATTATAAATTGTTCATAATATTTTTGGAGTATTTTTTCTTAATATAGAATCACAGGATGTTAATGAAGACCTATATAAGATCACATGATAGTTATCGAGCTTCTCTTTAAAGGGAATAATACTATAATTGAGGTCGGTTGTCCTTATGCATTATAAATAAGGTTTATTATTTTTTATAAGCATGTGATATATGGTCTCACCACTGTTGGTGATTGAACATCTAATTTTTTTACAAATTACTTAGTTAAAATTAAATTTCCATGAATGAAGTAAACAAAGTGCCCAGGGCCATGATGAACCCTTGTGCACTAGATTTATTTCCTTGACCAATGATATTCGTGGACTTTATTATAATTTTATGCCTTGTGAATCGAATAATATAATGACTCATGCCTTTTAAAAATATTATTACATGATTTTAAACATAATTTTTAATGAAATACAAACCAAGGATCGAAAAATTTAGTGTCTTTGGAAGACTAGGAACATAATTAGGTAACCAGAATAGAGAATAAAACATCTTTTTGTTAATATTGATAATGATATCCTAACTACCTTTGATATCATATAACTTTATTGGATAACATGAGGAATATACAGGTGAAAGGGATGAGCTAAAATTTCTAGAAGGGGAATAAACATGGAAATAAATCATAACACATGCGTTAGAAGACATATCATGATGACATAAAAAGGCATGGATTAGGAATAAATATATATAAGAATAAAATATAGAACATGGAATCACGTGATCATTGAAATATAGGAAATTGGAAGTAACACATAACATTACATAAACATGTGAAGTTCCAAAGGAACAAACAACAACTGAGAATGGAGGGGTTGAATTAGATGTTCACTTTTTATAAGTTTATATACATTTTAAAACATAACCCCCAAACCCTATTAAATTTCACATCCTTATCATATTTATTTAAATACACATGCATGAAAAATTAGGAAATCAAATAAATCACGTGATATTTATAAGGTTTGACCTCAGTGTGAGAACCTACATCCTTGGTATAGAAACTCCTGTGGGTCTATGGAAATTCACTATTATGAAGAATTGAATACAACTTGGTCCAACTACTATTAGAAGAATTATATCACCTGATATGAAATATTATACTAACTCTCTTTAGTTTACAATTTTTTCTTATAAAACAATTTATCCAAAACAAAAAATTAAGACTTTGTTCAAACTGCTCCAAAAAAGTTCCTGGCTTCTGATGATCGTGAGTCTGATGGACTTCATTATGATGAACACAATAAAATTGAATAAATCTAATTTACTTAGTATTATGCTTCCTTTATTAATCCACACTTTAATAAACTTTGTTTTCTATCTGGATAACAAAACTTTCCCTTCTCAAAAACAACTCAAAACTCAATACAAACTTCCTCACTCTTATGAACTCAGTCTGATGAACTCGGTCTGATGTACTCAATATGATGGACTCAGTATAATGAACCTCTTATAAATATATATAATTAAAACTATAATCAAATGACCAATATGATATTTCTTAATTGGCAATAAAAACTTTCTGGTGTCAGACCTTCTTATGAGATCTCAGTCCGGAAAGATGAACTTGGCATGAAATATGTAGTGATACCCCTTTTCTGCACTCGTAAAAAGTTAAAAAGTGTGAATGGATTGTGTTTCTATATATAGGTGACTCAAAAAATAAAATGATGAAAACAGGAAAACATTCCCATATCTCTTAAATTTATAAACTCTAAGATCTACGCATAATTGAATTTTATGTTTAACCTCTTCAAATTTGACATCTTTATACTGTATCATGATTTATTCAACAAAAGTCTTCTCAAACAAAATAAATTTACTTTAATCTGATATAACTTCCCTAGATTCATCTTTCTAGACTCATTATGATCTGACTTTCTTTTTCAGATCATTATGGTGGGTTATATTCCTCATATCATTATGACCTACCTTTATTTCTCGTCTCATTATGATTTGACTATCCTCTTCAGCTCATTATGATGAACTTCCCCAATATATGACTTATTGGTGACACAGTCTTATTTGATTTAAATCATGAACTCTCAATTTGTTTTTTCACAACTAATTTATAATATTCACTCATTTTCATAGCTGACCTCCCGTTGATGGATTTACATCAGTAACTCTGATCACTTTGATGTTCTACATCCGATGTATTATCGGTGTGAGGCATTCATTTGATAAATCAATTTATATTACTAATATGATTGATCTTCCTCCTCAGACTAATTCTGGTTAAAATATTTATAATGACGGAATTAAAATTATGATAGAATTATCCTTACAATTTTCTATATCTGATGATGGCGCCACTAAGAAACATTAAAAAACATCAAACATAATCATCTTTACACATTCTAACATAAACACCTTATCAGTACAATACTTCTGGATTTAATATTCTATATATGGGTTTTTGGAACAAATAAAAACTTTATAATTCTATTATTGATTTAAAATATTTTATCATGATGGTTTTCATGGTTTGTGGGAACTTCATGAATAGAAAATCATCATCTGTTTTATGTTAGAATGTTTAACAACTTCCTATCTCTTAAATTTACTTTATAAAAACATCATCTTTAGAATCATTCTAACTTCCACACTCCATAACCCCATAATTTCTAAAAAATGGAGATTCTGGTGAATCTTAACATCATGTCAATGGATATGAGACTGATAATGCGTTCAATAAACTACTTCATCTTTCTGGTGACTCTTGTGACTGTTTCTACTCATTCAGACCTAATGAGTTTGTTGCTCCTCAGTCTGATAACCAGTGTCTTGAAACCTATTTCTATAAGACAACATTCATATTTATTATAAAAGTCATTATGATGGACTGAGTCTGATCCTAAATAATAAAAACATTCTATTACAAAAAATATAGTTGTCAATAAATAAAACAACTTCATTAAAACAAATTATCACAAAGTTTCTTTAATCTCACCCTTTGTATTTATTGACAACCCCTGTTAAAAAAATTTTCTACTCTTGGTAATTTTTTCACAACTCAAATTTTATAAAAAACATAATGTTTAAAATTTTTATCAAAACGTAGACTTTATCATAAGAGAGTTTCCTCAAACCCCACTACAAGATAAAGTGATTTTTTAAAGGATTTTCATCCTATAGTGACAATAAAATTTTGTGGCCATGCAAAGATAAACTCCCCCTAACTTTTATCTTTTCCTCTCTCAATTTCCTTTTTCTATATCCCATTTTAAGATTTCCACAAATTTATATTTATTAAATAAATATATTTAAAAACTTCTTACTATGTATAAAGTTGTTACTTTTTCACCCCCATTTTCAACATAATCCAAATCGTGGTGGTGGGGGGTGCTTCCTTTTTAGGTTTATAAATTCATGGGAGGAGGATGAACATGAAGTTTCAACTTCAATTCCACAAATATTTATTTTATCATTTCCCTTATGAATATATCGTCAATTTGATTCTTTGTTGAGATATATTTCCAAAAA
Organism: Viscum album; assembly: GCA_963277665.1. Classification (NCBI taxonomy): domain Eukaryota; kingdom Viridiplantae; phylum Streptophyta; class Magnoliopsida; order Santalales; family Viscaceae; genus Viscum; species Viscum album. The sequence goes on along the minus strand of OY728145.1, from coordinate 1,095,180,858 downwards.
ACATCTCTAATAGTAACTTTCTCTTTTATAAAGTGTAACTTTATATCAATGTGTTTTGATCTTGAATGTTTGATTGGAATTTTAAAAAGATCAATTTCACTCTGATTATCAAAATGTATCTTCAATGGTTTAGAAACATTCACTTTCAAGTATTCTTTCTAATCTTTCATCCACAACACTTGAGTACAAACCTGAGCAGCTAAAACAAATTCAGATTTAGTTGTACTTAAACTTATGGAACTTTGTTGCACATTATTCCAACTCACACAACATTCTCCCAAGAAAAATTTTCCTCTTGAGGTTAATATTTCTATCATTATAATATCCTGTTGAATTGGCATCTTTATGACCATGAAACTTCATACCACATTTTATTTTGAATAAAAACCCTTGTGAATTTATTTCTTTGACATATCTTACAATTATTTTTTTCCGCCAACATATGTGATTCTTTTAGATTACTTTGATACCTTGCATACAAAGTCACAACATAAAAAATATAAAGCCTTGAGGCTATAAGGAATAGTATACTTTCTATCATCTTTTGAAAGTCTTTCTGATTTACACTTTTTCTGAAACTCATATTTACTCAACTTTGTGCTTATAGAGATAAGATTAGAAACTTATTTGGATTATATCATAACAAAAAAAAATTAACAATTATCAGGCATTATTTTCTTGAGATAATAAAATTTACTTGTATTTTTTTTGAACATGTAATCTGAGTAAGAAATTTAACTCTCCCAGCATTGACATTTCAAACAATTTCTTCATTTCCTCAGAAAACCCATTAAAACATTTTTCTTCCCCTCTAGAAAAATAATTCCATCCACATAAACACTTATAATTAGAGTTACGGGGTCAATATCTTTGACATATAAATTTATATAAACTTTTCCTTTATAAAAAATCAACATTCTCAAACAAATATCAAGTTTTTAATATCATAAATGTGGGTCTTGTTTCAACCCATATAAGGATTTATTCAGTCTGAAAACCTTTTTTTCATCATTATCAAGTTGATAAACACATGTTTTTTAGTATAATATTATTACTAAATCTCACCATTTAAGAAATATGACTTTACATACATCTAAAAAACTTTTTAATTCTGATGTTTTACCACTAATAGAAACATTATAATAATTTATAATCTTGAAACTAGGGAAAAAGCTTCTTCAAAATCCACACCTTCCACCAGTGCATTGCCTTTACAAACAAGTATTTCTTTATTTCTAGAAACATATCCATTATCATTTAATTTTTTTTATAAACCCACTTCATTATGATAATATTTTTTTAGTGCCCATGGAACATGTTCACATCTTTCCTTTTTATCAATCTGATCCAACTCCACATTCAAATCATCCACCCATTCTTTGTGTTGAATAACTTCTAAAACTGAGGGGAGTTTTATTTAATAATATTATCATTCTTCTGGTCTGAACTAGATCCTTATGATTTTCAATAATGTCTTCATTCTCAACATGTTTTTTTGGGGTAGGAAATTTAAAAGTTTCTTTTCCAGCTGAACTCTCCTCATCACATGTATTAGGAATCGACCTTATGACATTACATAATATTTAATTTTAGTCAAGAAATCACTTCATTTTACATTGAGGATCTATTCATGTTTATAGTTTTAGATATTTGGGACATAATAAATACATAAAATTACATATTTACATATATTGGATACCATAAAAACAGTATCCATTTCTTCTAAAATATAAAATTTTAAGATAAAACATGATTTATTTGTAAAATCATAATAACATTTAACATGACTTCTTTATTTGTCTTACACATCCTTATAATATGTGAAAATAATTTAAAAAACATTATATGATCACAAAAATATCTATAAGGGATAAAAAAATAAGGAAAGAAAACATTAGTCCATGAATACTTGTAAATGTATGAAATCATTTTCACAAAGATATACTTCTCACCCATATATACTTACTTTGTGTAACTTGATATTTCTATGAGATTTACACAAAACATATAGAACATAAATATAATCATAGAGGTGTCTTTGGGAATCACTTACTTATATTGTAACCATATTGGATAAGTTATGATTTGTAATACTCTTGACTACCTTACAATGTAACCCTCATGACTACCTTATGGTGTAACCATCGCAGTTACACTTGGAGTAACCATACGACTGACCTCCAACTTACACATACCCTATGATTTAGATGTAGATATTTCTCTCACCCTTAATTTTAAAAAATTCCCAAGAATAGGATCATAATCATAAAATATGAAAAATTTCATAAAAACATTTCTTTTGAATTATGTAAAAATATAATTTTAAAAGAGGATTTTTAAAGAAATGTCCTTTACAAATATCATATAAGTGATTTGAGAATTAATAGAATGAAATTAATGTGTGTAATAACTATAAATATGTATAATAAAACATAATATAGACAAAAAATCATTACAAAAATATTCTTAGTACCATATAATAAATTAAGTAGAAGGTTAACCCAAAGAATGGAAATTGGGTTATGAATTCCCTTATCTCGGGTTTGTCTTACTTAAAATGTGTTTAGACCTCTTGTATAATGGTTAAAATAGTGTTATTGATATCTTAAAAAAACATATTCATGTGTATAACACCTTATATTATCATTTTATAACATCATTTCACCCTTTAATTATTATTATTTTGTTTCTTTCATTGTTTTGGGTGTGTTCTTTACATGATTTCCATGGCTGGTTCGTATTTGATTTTCTTTTCATATGGACATGAAATTCTATAAGTGGAAGGAAATGATACTAATATGTTTCCATAATATTTAATGATACCATAAATCATTTTTTACCATATATGATGATGAATTGTTAGATAAAACATTAAAGATATATGTTTAGATCATTTTAGATGTTCGATAATCATGAACTAGTTTCATTACATAATATAATTTCATCAATATAAGTTCCTTATAGAACATAAAAATGGTTGTCTAATACACTTTAAAATATTTTTCAAACATTAAAATTATTTTAGAAGTAGTTTTTTATGAAGTAAAGGAAATTTCAAACACATCGTCTATGATTTTGGTAAAATAACACATCACGAACGATGTTTTTATACGAGGGGAAGGAGATGAAGTAAGTTGTGGAATTTTTCCATAAACATGATAAAATCTAGAATATATAGGATTATGGATATTCCATGCCTCTTAGACAAGGTGAGGGGAATAGTGTATAAGAAAATAAAAGTAATTGAAAAGAAAACACAAGAAAATGAAAGAGGTTTTTTACCTCTCCATTTCTTCTCTTTGAGATCCTCCTTAAGGCCCTTGGTTTTGGCATTTGGTAAGACCAACATATCTTGGACATTGGAAAGATCCTTGGGAATGTTATTTAGAATAATTTAGATAATTCTCAAATATTGAGAGGTGTGAGAGGAATAGGGGATTATGGTGGTATTTATAGTGGAGGAGAGAATGGGTTTTCCATTATTTTAATAATTAGTTTAATATTTTTGCTCAAGAATATGAATATTCTTGATTCATGTGACCAAAAATAGTAAAGAGTGCATGTGAGTTAAAACCAAGTGTGCTTACATAATCCATGATGTTTTGAATAGTGTATTTAACATATAACTTATATATACGGTATTTTACCGTATTTCACTATTCATGAAAAAATCAAGTATTTGAGAAAAATCCAAAAAATCCACCCTAACCATTTTCCAATGTGTAGAATTAAAAAATAAGATCCATTATTTGAAAATAATTTTCTAAATATGATTAATTAAAAATTTAAATTGAATCATTATTCAAAAATAACAATTTTAGAACTATAACTCATTTAATATCACCTTAAAAAATTAAGCAATAGCTCATTATATTATAACCTTAAGATAATAAAATAATAACACAATTTACAATTTATAAGGGTCATATTACTATTCAAAAGTGTATGTTACTATTCACTAAAAATTAAGTTGGTTCTATCAGACTCCAAATAACTTACTGATCACAACTGTAGATATCTATTTTTTGAAATTCAAATCATATATGTGGAAAAATAATGTTTAACAGATAGTTTATAACTATATCCATAATAAAAGTGTCATTATACAGGGACTCAGTGTTTCAATTATTTCATTAAATTTAATTGTAAATCCTTGGGGTGTTATATCATGTTTCTTCTATATGTTTTTAATGATATTTTGACTTACTTTCATTAGAATCAGAAGTCTCTAGTTTACCCTCCTTAGAATTATCAACAACTTTTGTTAAGAGATTTTTATTCTCATTAACTTTCACATCATATGAGTCCCCCGATATTTTTAAAATTTGTTTCAAAATTTTTAACTTCTTTAATTAGTTTAATAACCTATAAAAATTTATTCCTCAACTTTCTTTTCAAACTTTCCTAGTTATGGATATTTTATTTTTAGTAAACATAGACATAGAAACACTTTAATGTTCTATAATGAAGGTTCTTTTATACCACATTTCATAAGAATTCATGTTGGTTTCTTGTCTCCATAATAATCTATTTTGAACATACACAACAACACTAACATCTTCTTTCCAATAGAACTTTGAAAGTTTGTATTATGCTAATATACTTCTTCTCATTTACACCAACCTTAAATTCTTTCTTTCTGATACTCCATTTTATTGTGGATTAATGTTGAAATATACTGATTTTAGATATAATACTTTCTTAGATAATCCTAAAAAGCATTTCTTGTGGATATGGTACCATTACCTATTATCAAATTCTTTATATATATACCCCCAATTATTTCTCAACTTATTTTAAAAAAAAACTGAACATTTTCATAACCTTGGATTTGTATTTAGTAATCATGATGTTTTTAATTCAAGTGAAATCATCAATAAAAGTGATTAAGTATAAATATAATTTTTTTGATTGATGTCTCATTGGTCCACATAAATATGAATTAATAAGCTCAAGAGGTCTGGTAGATTGAATCTTAACTCTCATATAACTTTTTTAACTCATATTCCCTTTCTGACAAGTGACACAGACATCTTCCCTTCTTTCCAATTCATGAAAGTTTCAAATAGCATCAACTATAGAATGTTTTTTCATATCTTTCTTCCCAATGTATCCAAGTCTCTAGTGACCCAACTTATTTTCATCTCTATCACTTAAGTAACATGAGTTGTTAAATTCTCTAATTTGAAGAGATTCCCACTAGTTATTTCTCCTTTTTAATTTTTTTTCCATATTTCATGACTTCGATAAAGAGATAAACTTTTCTGAAGATCACTTATTTTACATCATCACAAATTTGACTCACACTAATAAATTTATGTTTTATCCCATCAATAAATAAAACTTTTTTATATTTTAACTTTTATACTTCAATCTCATCCATTCTGATTATTATTATTTTTAAGGAACTATCATTAATAATGGTAACTACTCCTCCCTAATTAATTTTGACATGTTTCAAGATTTTTATATCACCGGTAAAATATGATGAAAAAATCACTATCAATAATCCATGGTTTGTTCCTTTATTTTCTTTTAAAGTTGTTTAAAAAAATGTTTCTTTAACATTATTCATTCCAGCTTCTTTTTCTTTCCTACCATAAGAAACTTGTTATTAAAGGAGTTTCATACATCTTTTGGAATGTAGAACAGCCTGATCACATCTTCCCCAAAATTTTTCTAAGCATTAAAATTGATTTTTTTAATGTTTCTAACATCTTGAGTTTTTCTTTTTCTTACTTCATGTGGGAAAGTAAAGTTACTCATCCTTCTTCCACCATTTATTTCTCTATGCTCAAACCATATTTTGGGAAGAGGAAAGTTACGCAAAAAATTATAAGCTATGATACCATAGATTCCATAACACCAGTAATAGCCATCAAATCTTTATTTTTTACTAAAAAAATATCTTTCTCTGTAGAAACTTTATTGAGGTTGATAACTTCTTTCTACTCTATCATACTCAGTACACGGACCATCTTTCCTTCTGATTTAGTTTTCAACTTTTGTAGATGTGATAAGGTTTTCACATCCTTTCTATTACCAATCGTACAAAACAACTTTTCTAGAACATGTAATGATTGAAGAATCATATGAAACATTATTTTTGGTGATTGTGTATTTTACCTAATTCTTGTTTTAAGCCTTCTATGAAACAATAGAAGTCTCATATGTTACTTTTGAAGCTTTGTTGAATTTTTAGTTCATCTTCCTTAAGGTAGTTTTGGACTCAAGAAGTTTTGATTGAAACTTGTTAACTTCTTCTTCATTAGAAAATAGATTCTTGCTAAGTTCTTCAACCATCTTTCCTTGTTCATCATTTATAAGTTTGTAACATAATATCTTCTAGATGTATTCTTCATCCTGTTTGATGAAATATTATCATCATTCAAAAACTTCTCCAAAATCATTCATCATTACTCTAATTTATATCTTGAGAGTTTTTTTCTCAATACAAACAACAAGTTTTTTTCTAAGTTTATACTCTCTATAGGATTCTTCACCTCCTTCTTCTTCACTATTTGAGGAGTCTTCAACATTCTCAATATTTTTAATAAAGGTTTTTACCTCTTCATTATTTTCTTCATTGATGATGTTGATCATCCAGAATGACCCTTTCAGATTATCTTGTCGTGCTTGTAAGGATACAAACTAGAATCCCTCTAGCGGTCATCCACACGTGATCTGATGGCCTCCGATCGACATCGCTTGTTCTCTGTGTACTATCACGGTGAAGCAATTGTCTTGTGTCGATCGTTATTGATCGATTTTTATTTTTCCTTGAAAAATGTCTCTCGTTATTGAGAGTATCAGGAAGAGGATTTGAGAGAGAGATTTTTTAACTCAACAATTATCAATTCACTGGGTGTGTGGTTCAGTTTGTGGCATAATAGATGTATGTTTCTATTTATTGACATGGGGATTCAGTTACAATATTTAATTTCGTAATAGTAAGAAAATAAATTCATAACCTTAGAGAAAACCCATGCTATTAATAATAATACCACTTCATTATTTATGGTGCACCAACTTGTGAAAAACGGAATTATAAATAAAATTCCACAGCACAAAATAATAGCATCGTTATTTTAATTTGCGCCAACTAGTTAAATAATTATTTATCATCTTGCAAATATTTATTTTACTATCAAACTGTCCTTGTTCCTCTCTAACTCCAATTCCATTTATAGAGCACCTGAATATATAAATAAATAATATCTTCTCTTAAATAAATATTTTATTTACAGACTAGTAAATAAATATTTATTAAATGTTCAATAAAATAAATATATATATTTTATCCACAATCCTGTGAATAAATATTTATTTAATTTATGCAATCATTTTAACTAGAATAAAATTATTCCATTGTCTTGAGAATAATATTAATTAATTAAATTCAAATAAAATTTAACCAAGACCACCAGAAACACATAGTGTGTGACCCTCTAGGATTATTTCTCATTGGCATTAGGTAGGCTTGCCTAAATTCCAAGATTATTGTCTAGAAATGGGTCAAGGAACCCATGATAAATAACTTAAAGTTGCAATAACGACATCCACAAATGAATGCTCACTGTGTAATAAAATCCCTTTTTTGCAATATCTCATCAAGAAGGTTTCATGAAAGTGTCATTAACTTTTATGCTTGATATGTCATTCTTTTAAAACCTGAAATAAACTCATTGTTACACCATGTCCATGGAATTTCGTGTGACGGTTCTATTTCAATAAAAGGGTCGAGTTATCAACTTCCATAAATGGAAGGGGAAAATCCTTCCACATCTTATCCATTAATAACATATTGCTCATGACACTCCCAACATACCCTTATTCCTACCAACTCTCTGTGTTACAGTTTTCATTGGTAAATCAAAGTGCGTGAGTCGTGACATGTATTAATGATAATATTAAAGTCTAAGGATCATTACACATTCACACATATATAAATATACGATGAAACCAAAACACACAGAATTCCTACTGGTGGGCCTTTTCTCATAATCCCCTATCTTGGAGATTACCAAGTGCGAACTTTATGAGAGGATATATCATTACTTATATGGACTCACACCTGATAATATTCATGATATGTGTCCCATAATAGTATTTCATCCAAACATAGAACTATATTTAAGAATATCTTTATAGAATTTCAAGTTTCTCATCATAGTGTGGAACTTACATGACCTTATCAATGCAAAAAAAAACTCTAAGACGTTATTACATAATAGTCATCCAGAACAATGAACAATATGTAATAAGATGTTTAATATTTAAATACATTAAATAACCATGTAATAAAAGTAAAAACTGTTGGTTCTGGGACACCAACTCTTACATTTACATCTCATTAGACTGTACATCCCACCATATGAATCCAATCATCATTTACAAGGAATCAAAAACATTGTGTCACCATCTCAGTTGCTATGAATTCCATCATGAAAATCCAAGGAGTGTGTCGAAGGAATCCCAAAGCATATTCCAGTATCAATATCAATATTCAAATCCTAATATCATGCCCTAGGAATCCCATATATCTCAATAAATATCAGTGGGAAGTGTATCCCACCCCTATATCTCATTTCATAGTCCCTACCACTTCTTCAAGATCACATCATTGATCTGGGATCTAAGTTGACACCTACGGTCATTAGTACCCCTAACCCAAACACACCCTTTCTAAGGCCAATATCTCACTGGGTTTCCCATCAGGGTCACCTTAGTCTCATCAAGCACAAACACCCTTCATGGGCTCCCTTATCTCAAATACATATCATAGATCAAAACCCATTACTCAAAGTGAATAACATATCTCAAAATCATAAAAATATAATCAAATCCTTATTGAAATCCTAGTAAAATTCACACAAGGAAGATGGAATCAATATCATTCCTATTATAAGACAGCCTAGGTCATTCCTCATAACTAAAATATCCATCAAAATCCACAGGGTATACCCCCATGGTAATCAAATATTAGCAGGGTAGAAACTCTCACCCGATAGTCATATCACAATCTAAATGACACTAAGGCATATCAAGGTTCCACTGAGTCCAACTAGGGCCATTTGGTCACATACCACTACATGTCCCTACAAAATAGGTCTAAGGGTACCTATAAAGTTTTACCAAAATCACTAATCTCGCTTAAAACTCACTCGTTTCGGTTTAAGTAGCACAAGGAACATATTTATAATCAAGGCCTTGACCATCGGTGGTTGAGGAAATCAAGTCAATGTGCAAGGGTCTGTCATGGTCCTTAAAACATTATTCAGTTAATTCATGGAAATTTAATTCTATTTAAATAATTTTTTAAAATTTTATAAGGTCAATTACCCACAGTGGATAGACAAAACATAACATGAATATAAAAAAACATAAACCATAAGGCTAATTTGTAAAGACCACCAACCTCAATTTTAGGGCAATTCACTTTAAATCATAGCCTAAAAACTCTTTATTGATCTTATATAAGTTCACATAAACTTTATAATCCCTTATCTCAATTCATAATATCCCATAATTAATTGTGAAAAAATTTATAATTAATTATTAAAATTATTTCCAAACATTTAAATTAATTAAGCAATTTAATTAAAATTGGAATAATACCTAAAATCTCAATAAGTGATATCATCACATAGAAACTGCAAGAAATGAGGTGTGGTATACTCATAGAACACACCTTAAACAAATCCAAATAAGAGACCCACAATTTAATAATAATTCATTTATCCATTTTATCCAAACTGGAAGAATCTCAGAAAATCCGTATGATGTACCTTCACCAAAATTTCATGAAACAATATGGTGTTTGTGTCTTGAGAGACCCTATAGCCACTCCATAAAAAATGACCATCTAAATCATATGATTCCACTATATTCTAGTAGAATTAACACCAAAATCCTAAAATAATAAATTTAAATATAAGTTCTACAATGGAAGTGAAGAGGATAATGGTGGAAGGACACACCTAGAATCACTAAGAAATCTCACCCAAATTCATCCCCATTTGAAGAGTATTGAAGCAGTGGAATGGGAGAGGAGAATTCGAAAATTAATCACCAATCATAAGTCAGTTATTCCCCTAAATCATGAAACAACCCGACCAAAAGGAGACCAAACTACCCCTACTAAAAAAGAATCCACTTGGGTACTATTCACTGGGTGAACATGGGATTCAGTCTATGAATCCCTACCAACTGAACATCTCACAACAAGAAGTTTTTGATACATATTGGTTCACCACTAGTCCATCCTTATTCATGGTATGATTTTAATGGTTCATGGTGTTAATGGATACAATAGTGTAAAGTTCAGCTCTTAGGCCACCTGACCCTTCTCAAACTTTCACCTGAGAACTTGTACTACCAACTAGGCCTTTATCGTCATCCAAAATGCATCTATTATGATATTAAAAAAATCTCAAAATCCAATTACAAACCATGGTTACCAAAAAAAATCCTTAACAAATCAAAAAATAAAATTTGTAATGAAATTCACCACCTGAAAAGGTACAATGTTATAAAATATACCCACCATAGCACTTCTCTTCCTCGAGAATCCTTAATATCCTTTCAACCAAATATGAAAATATATACCAATTATCAATTAAGAACTAGTTTATCGTGTTATAATCTATAATGAAAACTAAACTTCTACTGTGTAAACCCAAACACGGGGTGTAATATTCATCGAAAACCATGACACCTATCATTACCGTCACTTTACCCCCAACACCTTCCTGCACCCATTTATCTTGAGGTATCAGGGTCTCATCATTCAATTATTCATCCTTAGGAACATGGAACTCCCCACCAGATTCCTTTACCCACATGGGTAGGTTCTAAGTTATGGTTCTCACCATCATAAGAAGTGCCTCCCAAAACACAATTACTATGGTACAATTACCTGATCAAGGAAATTTCAATCTTACCACACCCAATTATAAATGAAAATAATGTTCAAACCTTTTTTGTATCGAAATTATAAAAAAAATTATAGATCATACCCAATGACGCACTGTGACAACCACTAAATCATGGTGTTTAAAACCCGAAGGCATCCTTAGGTCATCCAAACTTCCACACAATAGTAAAAACTCAGAAATATGCATAATTTAATGGTTCAATCCTCAACCAGCTAAACAAACCATCATGATCTCACCTAAACACTAATTTACCTTTGATCTGACTCATTCTGAGATGATATCAAAATAACCCTGATCCCGATACCAACACACAGACACCAACAAATATTGTATCTAAATCAAAAAACCAAGTATTACCCATAGTAAAAAATATAACTACATTTACCTTCTCTTTATCATATAAAAGTCACCTCATTCATCCAATAAATAGACACATTTCACCAGTGACCCTACCAATATGAGGTTCACACGTTAATGACCTACACTCTATCCATTACCACATGTAATGAGTGGAGTGTTCATCCTATATATACCTGAGTGCCAATGTGAACTACCAATCTCTACCCATTCTCATTTTGTGGTAAATCCATCCTCGATATCCACTGGATTTAAAATTATAATGAGGGTCACTACCTCCAATGACTAGTGGTACACTCTATATCATATGGCTTCCCTTATATCACTCCTTTAGAATAACCTCAATAGGTTCCATTGTCCCACATGTGTGTTACTCCTCCAGATCCATGCTCACCCATACTATCAATACTGATACCTCATATCTCTATGTCATCATTACCATAGTAGAAACACCTATAATCCTTATCAAAAACCCAAAGCAATAAATCCCAAGATAGTTTATTGAATTTATCAGTCCTTGGCTCACCCACAACCATTAATCTATTAATAACCAATGGTAACTATGTGTAACCAATGTGCGCAACCCCAATCTCATCCATATATAATGGTTTTACACTTTGGTATATCCCAAAATTTCTACTGAACTCATGATCCCATGATCCACACACAACAAAATCTAGGATCACACACCTCAACATTGTCCATCCTCTTTATATATGTCAGTATTTTAAAAAAGATTCACCCTTGTTATCTTTTTCAATTGGCTCGACATTCCTCACATGTTGAGGCATACCACACAATAACCCTCAAACCAACATCATCACTAACTATATGTGTCTACCCATGCTCTCACCACTCTCCAAAAGAACACCCATAATCAATAGGTCAGGAACTCGACTGAACCTTCCCTCTAAAAACCTAAAAAATTTACCAAATTAACTAGTACTCAATGTGATTATCATCCTATGAACACAATACATCACCTTTATTTCACTATATAACCCATTTTTAGCACCTTACAGGCACTGATCTCATAACATGAATCATTTAACCATTCTTTTATCTCTATGTCACCCTCAAAAATGGTCTAACCTTCCTCACATGGGTCACCATTTTATATATCACATCCCATCTCAAAAATAGTAGTAAATAATCCTTTTATTCAATAATAACACTTGGCTCACTAATATACTCATTCATATCTCGAGGCGCTTGGATCTCCCACCTAGCACATGAATCACATATCACTAGGTCGATGCTTATAAGAAACAACACTATGTTCCAATATTAAACATCACTCGAAAACTCACATGTAAAACTACCAACTCTAGGGTTATCATATATTTATATATATCCAAAATCACATGCCAACTCATTAGTTTACCCATGATCACTGATTCACATAGAGAATTTATATATGATACTACCCTCTTGATTATCACAATCTCATCTGGGAACATTTATATATAATAAAATTTCCCTATCATAATACTCTTTTAGTATCCAATAGTTGTATGGTTTGGTTAAGTATAATTCAACTAAGAATATATATGGGGAAACACCATATATGTTTTTTTGGAACATTAAAAATCCAGACACATTTTATCTATCGTAATTAGAACCAATATCATAATTACCCACACATGGCCTATTACTGAGGAATCTAATTCTTTTATCAACCTACTAGGGGTCATTATATATCCCTTACCCTAAGGGAATATACAACCATTGTCAAAGATAATCCCTCCATAGAATCCACATTACCTTTTTTCATAAGAAAATATAGTATAGTTCATATGATTAGCACACCACCAATATGTTATATGTAAAAATACCATATATGTTTTTACTGGCACTTTAAACTACTGAATCTTACCATCAAGGATATCAATCACACACATAAATTCTAATTTCATGTGAATTCGATATATTGAATATGATTCACATACAAGGGTCTCTTACCAATGGGCCAAGGGAAAACTCATAAATCATAAATCAAGAAACTCATTTTCATCACTATAGGTGAATTTTTAAAACTGTAACATATAAAACCAATAACAACAATCCCATTCCCCAAGTATCTTAAAAGTCATACTATAAAATATGTCTGAAATACACTAATCATATATCCATCACATGATATAACACATTCCTATATCGCATGTCTATCATCTCCCCAAATAGTAAGATTAAATTAAAAATATAATAAATTATATGATATCAGTCACCTAGAAGCTCTGATATAACTTTTTGACATCCCACCAAACCTTGGTCACTGAATAATTCCTAAATAGGATGATTTACCACATGTCCTATGGCAGGCCTCCTTATATTCCCAAGGCTGTGGATTAGTAGTGAGGGTATAGGGTAGTTACATGGGGAGACTATAACCTCATTTAAAAGTGAACAATAAAAGAAAAAATAACAAAAAAAACAACCAAAATAGTAAATAATAAGAGTACATGAAATAAAATAAATTTAAAAACAAAGTTATATCAAATGAAAGAGAGTCAGAAGTCATACAAGCTCAATGTATTACATAAGAACTGATTACCCACCAAGTTGATCACTTATATATAATAAAATAATAAAAATAAATTGAGTCGACATTTATTTCCCAAAGACTCACCTCATCCTAGACTCAACGATTTTTCAAGCTATCCCACTCGATCATGCAACTTCAGGACTCCACCCAAACAAAACTTGTGATCAGTGAAGATATGGTTGGGTACCCAAGTTCTATGGCTTCCTAAGTAGGGTGAGAGTACAAAATAATAGATCACCACCAATGTGGTCCCATAAATAACTAGTAATGTAGTGTATGTGGATGATACATGATCAAAATAAATAAATGATCTACGATATGGAAAATAAAATAGCATCATTGATCCTTCGGTTTTAATGTGACACCAGATATCGACTATACCAAATTTTTCTAGTGGCAGAGTGTCAATGACTATATCATGAAACCATGACTACTTAAATCCATAAAATTGAGGAAGGGAATACCCTACTAGGAAAATACATTATCTGAGTCTAGGGGTATCTCCCTCTTATGAAATAAATCATTCCATCCAAGTCCAAGGGTGTAGTTCCCCTTATTAGATATCACCTCTTCTGAGTCCAAGGCTACATATATTCCCTGCAAGACATCATAGCATCTGAATATAGGCGTTTGGTTCCTCCTTTATATAAAGTCATATAAGTCAAAGGGTGTGTCTCTCCCCTACTATATGTCACCATATCTAGATCCAAGGATAATATCTAAGTAATCCCCAATAATTTTATCTATAACTTTAAGGACTGTGAATTCCAAAATATGGATCCAAGGAATGTGTCAAATGAATCCCAAACTATGTATCAGTATCTACAAAAATAGGATCCTAAGAGCACATCCTAGGTATCTCATGTATCATAATATCTCAGTAGGCAGTTTATCCCACCCCAAAATCTTGTGTTAATGTGACCACCTATCCCCAGGATCACATCTTCAATTTAGGTTCTAATATGACACACATTATCACCACAATCCACAACCTAAATTCAACCTATCTATAATTAATGAATCATTGTGGTTACCATTGGTGTCCTCTAGATCTCTTCATTCATGGAAACCCTTCATGGGTTCCCTTATCTTGAACATATATCTTGAGTTGGAACCCATCACTCCAAGGGATTAACTTCCCCTAGCATAGTTAAAATCTCATCAAGGCCTTATTGGAATCCTAAGAAAAGTCACATAATGAAGATTAAATCAAGTCCATTCCCTTCATAAGTCACCTTAGGTTAGTCCTCACACCCAATCAGACTATCAAATACTACAGGGTCAACCCTCCCAGGTAGTCACAGATCAGTGATTGAGAAACTCTTACCACATGGTCATCTCATAAGGAAAACAATACTAAGTTGTCTCAAAGTCACTCTAAGTGTTGTGGGGGACATAAATTCTCATTCCATCACATTTCCATACTCAAGGTGTCTAAGGGAACCTATCTATGTTTACAATTATCACTAAGTGCATTTAAAACTAACCCCTCATGGTCTGAGTATCCCAAGGCACATCATTATAATCAAGGACTCACCCATCAAAAACTAAGGAAATAAACCCATTGTACAAGGGTCCATCACAACCCTTGGAACATTGATCAGTTCATTCATGAGAAGTTAATTATAATTAAAAAATATATTCAACTTTAAGAATTTTAATTACACATCATAGTGAAACAACATATAACATGCATATAAATGAAAATAATAAACCATAGGGCTAATGCATATGAACTATCCACCTCTATTTAGGGGTTATTACCATTAAACTGAATCCTAAAAAATATCACTTGAGCTCATCTAATCATACATCTACTTCCCAAGAAACTATATCAATGAAAAATTTCCCACAATTAATTTTAAACAATTTATAATTAATCTTTCAATTCATGTTAACATTTTACAATTAATTGAATAATACAATGAAAATAGGCATAACACCTAAAATCACATTGATAAACCTCATCACACTAAAACCTTGAGAAACATGGTTTAGTATACTCCCAACATAAGAACAAACTTAATCCATGTAAAAGCCCCATCATTCTTAAAAAATTCATCCATAAATTTTATCAAAATTGCATGAAACCCTAAGAAATTTATTTGTCGACATACCTTCACTAAAATAATGTGAAACAGTGTGAAACAATGTGCATACCTTGTCTCATGAAACCCTCTAGAATACTCTTAAGAAATACCGATTTAAATTGATTTATTACTCTATAATACACTGGAATTAGTCCCAAAACCTTAAAAATGAAATGAAAAAAAAAAGGTGGAAAAGTAATAGGAGAGGGAAACAAAGAATGAGTACACCTTAAATCACCATGAAATTGAGCCTAAAATCACCCTTGATTTAAGGGTATTAAAGGAGAGGCATGGGATGGGAGAATCAACCAATAAATTACCTATCCCAAGTCACATATTCCCCATAACTTTAAAATACCCCAACTATAAAAATAATAAACTTCCCATTTTCAAAGAGAAGTCACTAGGGCACCATTCAAGACATGAATAGGGGTTTAATTCCATGAATCCATACCACCCAAACATTTCAAAGCCTAAAATAATGTTCAAGAACTTATATTTTTTAGACAAAGGGGTTAACCCATCTATCAACCTCATTCATGGTGTGAACCACAAGGTTCACGATGTGAACGATTGTAATAGTTGAAAATACTGCTCCTGGGCTAATAACCCTTATTCAACTCTCACCCGATCACCAAAACCACCAATCAGACCTCAATAAATGTACAAAATACAGCTCTTGAGATGTTCCAACTCTCAAAATTCAACTTTGAACACCACTTCCAAAAAACACTATACAAAATAAAAAAATCAAATATATACTAAAATTAACCAACAAAAAACTATGGTGTTTGACAACATGCATTTATAAAATTAGTACTTATTATATTTTTAAAAAATGATAATTAATATAATATTTTTTATATATTAGTAATTAAATTTATTTTGGTTTATAAAATTATAAGAATATCAATACCAAATGCATTGGATATGGTTGGGTATACATAAGGGGATAAAATCACGGAATGCTGGAAGTAGAACACAAAACAACTATTTGAGTCTGAAATAAGAAGTTATATTATGATAATAACTCTTTCTTGGGTGAAAAGTGTTATTTTGTGAACCATTTTTCTGAGGATTTTTAATGTTAAGGCTACATATTGAATAGAATGCATAAATATTTTTTCTATATTTGTTAAGATATTGGGTGATCGTTATTCTAAAAATTAAGAGTTCATACCACAATAAAAAGGCTCATGTTGTAGAAAGATGGTCTTTAACAATTTAGTGTTATACTAATTATAGAGTTTTTAGAGAGATTGCATCATCAATCATTGATTATGTTGAAATGGATCGAGCTATATGAAGTTAGATCTTTTCTAGTTCTAGAGATTTTTGATCCATCGTGTTGTAATCTTCCAGGCCACTTCACAACATTAGTCAAAGGATATGAGATGTATTTTGGATTCACTTTAAATATATTCTAGATATGTTAGACACACTATAGAAAATATCTTTATTCTATAATTCATATTGATTTAATAAATAATTAGTGTTCTTCCCAAGGAAAAGTAACAAAAAAGAGATAAATATCTAAGACAATTTTTTACCCATTCCCAGAGTATTTTTGCTAGGACTAAGGGAATGAACATGGGTGCATATATAATCTAAATTCTGGAGGCACTTGTGGTCATGGGAAGTAAATATTGTTCAATGTTTTATAGATCTTCATTTTTTCATGTAGTTAGAGTCACAACTAAAATGTAATTTATCAGCACAATTGAATTGTTGATAATTTTGGAACTTGTAAAAGATGGAAGTGTTTATCATTGATAAAAAAGTGTTGATAAATATCTCCTTTATAATAGAAATGTTTAGAATTGAAAAAAATTCATCTTTTATATAGGATAATTTTAGTGCTGATAAAATGTTCTTTTATCATCACTATTGTTACCATTGATAAAATAAAACATTATTAGCGCTATAATTATCATAGATAAAATCACTCCTTAGTTATTTTATCATGATTCTATATAAAAAACGCACTACACAAGATGATATAAGACATAAAAACATTTTACATTACTACAATTCAATATTTATATATAATATA
Organism: Viscum album; assembly: GCA_963277665.1. Classification (NCBI taxonomy): domain Eukaryota; kingdom Viridiplantae; phylum Streptophyta; class Magnoliopsida; order Santalales; family Viscaceae; genus Viscum; species Viscum album. Next base: position 1,095,162,876 of record OY728145.1, on the reverse strand, counting down.
AAATATATTTAAAATGTTCTAATTATATACAAATAGATTTACATTAAATCATTTTAGTATAGTACAACTTCATTGATGTAAAATTAACTTATAAAAGAAAATAATCACAATCAATAGTAAAAAAAACTAACTCTAATAATATACATTCTACAATGATCATTCCAATCCCATATAAAGTAAAATCTATCAATAATGAAAACAATGATTATTTTAGTATTACAATATAAAGAAATAAAAACAATTTATCATTGTAATGATATATAATCAATGAAAAATTTCATATGCAATGACATGTGGTTAATTTGAAAATGTCACAAATGAATTCATGATCATTTTCATTAGGTTTCACAAAAATATGACTGTGTTATCTCTATTGTGAGTATGTGATGCATGTTGTAAAATTTTTTAGTGATTAAAATGATAAAATTACACTTTATGTCATTTTGGATCTAATTGACATTAGAATGACACGTGGTTTTTTCATAAAGGTCACAAATTAATCATTGACAATTTTTCTAAAGTTTCATGATAATTCAATCAGGTTTTCTCAATTTTGATCCTATGATGTACTTTTTAAACTAAAATTACACTTTTAAATTAAAAACATGAACTTTCAGTCATAATGGTAATACCTCATATTGGAATGATGTTGGGTTAATTCTTAGTGGCAAAAAATGATTCATTTATTTTTTATAATGACTTACAAAAAACCTAGCATTTTTTCCATGTTTTGAGTATGTGATGCATATTTTGAACTAAAATGAAACTTTTAAATTGAAAAAATGTACTTTAGGTCATAAAAGGAACACCATGTATTAGAATGATGTTTGATAAATTATTATAGGTCAGAAATGATTCATTAATCATTTCTAAAGATTCATAACAACCAAAGAATTTTTTCTTAGTTTTGAGATTGTGGCACATGTTTCGAACCAAAATATTACTCTTAAAATAAAAAAAATTAACGTTCATTCATACTACCCTTATTGAAAGTAGAAAATGATATTAATTAAATTCTTATAACTCACTAATAAATCATTGATCACTTTCCTAAAATTTCATGACAATTGGAGCTAGTTTGACTGATTTTGAGCATGTAAAACATGTTTTGAACAAAAAATAAACTTTTAAATTAAATACATTCCATGTTTTTAATATTGGACACACCATATATCAAAATTATGTTCAGTTAATTACTATAGTTCATAAGTTACACATTGATTTTTTTATGAAAGTTTCATGAAACTATGAGCACGTTTTTTGGTTTTTGAACATGTAGAACATGTTTTAATCTAATTTCCATGTTTAAATAAAAAACATACTTACTATTATATCAAATAAACCATAAGTAAAATTATGTGAATTTAATTCCAACATGTCCCAAACAAATAAAATTTCATTTTCCTAAAGTATCGCAACAATATGATCATGTTTTCTTAGTTTTGAGCATGAAATACTTGTTTTAAACTTCTTTAATTCTTAAAATAGAAAAGTACACATTCGGTCATTCTAGATCGAATGCATGTAAGAATGATGTGTATTTTTTCATCAGGGTGAAAAAATAACCATTAATCAATTGACTAATTTTTCATGATAATACAAGTGAGTTTTCTCTATTCTATGTATGTTACATATGTTCTAAACTAAAATGACATTTTTAAATTAAAAACGTGAACTTTTACTCATGCGGGACACAAAACATGCCAAAAGGATGATTGATTAGTTCATATAGGTTATAAATAAATTATTGATCATTTTTATAATTTTTCAAATGAATATGAGCATTTTTTTCTTGATTTGGATTATATGACACATGTTTTAAACTACAATACAACTTTTAAATTAAAAACATGTAATTTTAATCATACCACCCCCACCAAACATGGGAATGTTGTTTGGTTTTGTTGGTTAGAGTAGATTAATCAAGAGGGGGTGAATTGAGTATCTATAAAAATTTCAGTTACAAAATTGGTTTTTTGAAACCCCCCCCCCCAGTTAAAAAGAATACAGCCCGATTAAAGAAGGTAATATGGTTATAATAGTTTGATTATTCAAATAACTTCTCAGAAGATTGATTAATTCTAAACAATATCAATATGAGTTATCGATACTACTTTTGAAGCTATTCTAATAAGGAAAAATTGTTATAATTTCTATCCAATACTAACTATCAAAGTAACATCTAGTGTTTTCTGAAATACATAGTAAATTAGAGAAAAATAATTAAAAGACATAGTGGATTAAAAAAGTGGTTCATTCTCAAGTAGAGACCTAATCAAATCCACTTGTTGGTCACCTACCACCAAGCAGCTTATATTAATAAACTTGATTCACACCCTGGATCGGGGTAAACAACAATGCACATGACTGTTTAGGTCACACAAACTCTTTCACTGTTCTTCGTGGGTATAAACTACTACTTCACACAAGGACCTCTTCCACACTAATTAGTGTGAGTAAACAAATGTAAAACTATATGAGGGGATGGATATCATGTATCCTTTAGTCTAGTATAGAAGATAGTGTATGTTTCAACACATATATACACACACTTCTTGAAAGCTAAAAATAGTACACAATAGAGAAACGATGAGAAGATAAGGTTAGAAGTGCTCTAAGTGTTACTCTATGAACCTCTAGACCTGTAGGATAAAGTAGATTCAAGTATCGAGTCGTCTTGTAAAAAATAGAGTATCGCAAGTCTTTCAGTTCAAAGGTGTAAGTTATCTAGATCATGTTATTCTTGAAAGTGGTATTGTGAATATGTTTTTGGCTCTGTTCTATGGTAGTCCATCCTTTAGAATCGAGAGTGATTCATGTGTTCTTCATTTGTTTCTTGTTTCTTGTATCAATTCACTTTTCAAATGCTCGAGTGTCTCATAAACACTACTTCTTGTCTTTTTGTTTCAGTGCCACACTTTTCTTTTTATTTTAGATTGCATGTGTTGGAGATGACATGATGCATGCATTCTTCACCTTGTACCTCGTACAATCAGGTGAAATGTCTACAAATAAACATTAATTAATTCAGTGACTTGAAATGACTCAAATATGACCGTTAGAATTTAAATTTAAATGTCAAAATAGATTAATGAACAGTTTCACAATCTGTCTAGAAACGGTATCACTTGGAACAGTGTCACCACGAAACGGTGTCGTCTTCTTTTCCTTTGAGTGGTGATATAGTCATGATGAAATAGTTTTGTTGAGATTGGGAATTGGTAGCACAAATGTAGTGTTATAATCTTGGTGTTTGGTGGTTTTCAAAACATTTAATGATGTATTAATGATGGTATCAATGAACCTGTGTCAAATACTTCATGAGATCTGAAACTGGTTACAGTTTCTGGGTCATGGTGTCTATGTCACGATGTCTGGGTCATGGTGTCTAGGTCACGGTGTCTGGGTTATAGTGTATGGGTCGTAGTTTCTATGTCATGGTGTCTGGGTCATGGTGTCAGGGTCATTTTCCCAAAAACCAGAACCGGTGGCAGACTCACAGTTTCTCAGACTTAGCCAAATATCTGTAAACAGTCTTAAGAGGTAATATTCAAAGAAAGAATTATACATAATCATTCATATAATAAATCATTATAGAACAAAATTAAATATAGTTTACAATAATCAAACATGATTTATAGGATTAATGGGATCTTGTGAAAGTTTATTTAAAGCATAAAAAAACCAACCATCTCTGCACATGATTTGAGATAGACTAAACAGGATTAACGGGATTAGTGATCAATAAAACATGATTAAAAAATGAGGAGTCAAACAGGTTTATTTCTATATGTCAAAAATAAATCAATGATCATTTTCATAAATCTTCAATACAATATGAGTTGGCTTGTTCAGTTTTGAGCATCAAACACATATTTTGAACTAAAATGTAACTTTTAAATAAAAAAACATACACTTTTAGTCATACCATCCACGTCATGTCATGGATTTATGTTAAATCAATCCATATAGGTCAAAAATTAATTATTGGTATTTTTACTAAAATTTAATAATAATCTGATCATTTTTGTTTGATTTTGAGCATGTGATAGAAGTTTTGAACAAAAAAGTTGGTTTTAACTTAAAAACAAGAAATTTTATCCATACTAGCCACACTTTATATCATAATGATGTTCGATTAATTCCCATATGTAATAAATGAATCATTTATCATTTTACTAAAATCTCACAAAAATATAAGCATATTTACTCTGATATGATCATGGAAAACACATTTTAAACAAAAATTCCACTCTTAAATTAAAAACACACACATTAGGTCATACCAGATATACAACACATTATAATGGTGTTTGAGTAATTATTATTGACATAAATGAATCAGCAGTAATTTTCTTAATGTAACTTGATAATCTGATCATGGTTTCTTTGTTTGGTTTATGTGATTCTTGTTTTGAACTTCTTCAGGGCTTAAAATGGAAAATTAAAATTTATGTTATTCCACCTCTAATGCACTTCAGAATAATATGTAGAAAATTAAAATAGGTCAAAATGAATCATTTATTTTTTCCAAAATTTTTATTTATAATATGTGAATGTTTTTTTATTTGAGTATGTGATCTGTGTTTTGAGAATAAATGCCCCTTTTAAATTTAAAAAACACAAATTTAGTCATACCAACCACACTGAATTTAGTAGTAAGGTTTGGTTAATTTTTATAGGCCTAAAATTAACCATTTATCATTTCCATAATGTTTCATGACAATGAGATCATATTTTCTTATATTAGAGTATGTGATAAATGTTTTTAACTAAAATATCACTTTTAAATTTAAAATAGTCAATTTCATTAATATCGACCAAACCACATGTTAAAATGATGTTTTGTTATTTACTATAAGTGAAAAATGAATCATTTATCATTTTACAAAATATAAATTACAATCCAAGTTCATTTTCTCAGTTATGATAATGTGATGCATGTTTGGTAGTAAAATGTCACGTTTAGTTTTAAAATATTCACTTGCAATCGTATTGGTCACACAATTAGTTAATATTATTTTTTGATTAATTTATGCAAATTAAAAATTAATCATCAATAATTTTATTCAATTTTTACATTAATATGAGAATGTTTTTAAGGTTTTGAGTATGTAACACATGTTTTGAACTAAAATGTCACTTAAACACTAAAAATGAGCTTTAAGTCATATCTGATACACCACAAGTTGAAATGATATACAGTTTATTCTTATGATTAATAGATGAATAATTTATCATTTCCCTAAAGTTTCATTAAAATTTGAGAGTGTTTTATTAATTGTGTGCATGTATCGTATGTTTTAAATGAAAATGTTGCTTTTAAATTAAAAACACACACTTTTATTCATACTGATCACATTAGGTGTTGGAATTCTATTAAGTGAATTCATATAGTTTATAAATAAATCATTAATCATTTTCCTTAATGTTTCATGGTAATTTGAGTGTTTTATGTGTTTTGAATATGTGATAACTTTTTGAACTAAAATGCCACTTTTAAATCAAAATCATTCACTTTGATTCGTACTAGATAATCCCTATACCAAAATGATGTGTGATTTATTCATGATGATAAAAAATGAATAATTTATCATTTTACTAATGTTTCCAAACATTATGAAGGAATTTTATTAGTTTTGAGCATCTAATATGCATTTTGAAATAGAGTATCAATTGAAAACATGTACTTTCAACACATGGATCAAAAATAAATAAAACCGTTGATAATTAAATTTTTAAGACTGAATACAAATACAAAAAAAATATGAAATAAAAGATCAAATTTTCCATATCTAGAATAAAAACACAACATTAAAATTTTAAGAGTAATACTACATCAATATTCTGAAAATACATATTTTTTTCATGATTCTCATATATACATTTATATAAGATTATCATAACCAATATTTTTAGTATCATGTTTTTGGTAACTATATGGTAGTTTTTTTTACTCTATCCACCACACAAAGTGAACACATGTCATTTTGTTTTGTGGTTGGAGTAGACAAAACATACCAAGTACTTATTGACAATATGATACTAGAACCATTAGTGTACCTTTTTTAATAAAAACTTTTATCTAAATTCTATAATGTATATAATATTTTAGATCATATAAAATTTTAATAATCAAATATAACTAAAATAAATGTCACCAATAATGATAATTACTAATAAGAAACATATAAAATATAGATAAACAAAAACCTTAAGATGTCTATGAAATAAAAAAATTATATAAATGATAGAAAAAAAACATCTTCATGATGTATGGTAGAATTCTAAACCAATAGAAGATTCTAAATCATACCTCAAAAAATATATCTTTTTATTTGAATATGTATTTTTTCAATAGTTTTGGTAGTACTGAAAAAATATAGATATAAAAATTATTATTAAATATTTTAAATGAAATTTTAATTACTCTCAAAAATAACTCTTCAATAATTCTTGTATGTATTGTCCTAGTGTTGAATATTTGGGGGTGAGTTTAAGTTTAAAGCAGACTAACAATTTTATACCACTCAAGATAATAATCTGTTTTGAAGTTATAATTTATGAATTTATTATAGTTACAAAGAATAATAAATGTAGTGGACATTAAAAATTCCAAAGTTATGAACTATTTGAGTTAAACAAACCAAATCAAAAACAAAAAAATATAAAGTAAAAAAAATAAAATGTATTTTTTAATAAAAATCTACAAATTCCATTAAAATATATTATAATGGATATAACCAGTTCTAATCTAAGGAACTCTTTTTTTAATCTAAAGTGGTATGAATATCATTACTCAGATATAAAGGATACAATTTCTAATTGCTTATAACATCATTAATAAAAATGATGAAAATATATAATTCCATGACCTAGTGTTATTATAATGAAATTGTAAGAATAAACTATACCCTCAAGATTCCCTTATATCAACATGATTCGAAAAAATTTATTTTCTTTAATATTTGTTAAATAATAATAATTTAATCACCAAAATTTCATTAGTAATATATGATTGTAAAAAAATAAAACTAAAAACATAGATATTTTATGTAGAACAGTCTCAAAGAAACAAGATCTAGGAACACTCTGAAAAAAGATACCAATGGAAGATATCAAAACACTAGGATAATGTAGCTCTCTATTAAAGGAATTATAATAATGTTATTATCTTCCATTCCTCAAAGCTCGGTCTATATTTATAAGTGTTGGTGTAACAAAATTTCCAATGCAAAACTTTGTATTCTTAATGTATGTCTATCATCTCTAACAAAATTATATTTTTATCTCTATCATTCATTGAAATTATTCTGGTGATGACACAATGTTCTAGAATATAGATGTACCATAATAGTATCACTATAACATGTGAATCTGAAGTTAAATCTTTATAAAAAAGAACTAAAAACTATAAAATAAGTACAAGTAAAAAAATGAATATATTTTTATCCATCAAAAAAAATCTGGAATGATTCATTTTAGGAAAACAAAAAATAGTATCCCCGTTTTTGATAATCACAAATCACAACACAAAACTCAACAAAAATAAGAGGTATGATAAAATAAATAAATATATAAAAATCCTTGCCCTTTCAAAAAACATACTCCCCTAAGGATAATTTCAGAATAACATTGCCCCATTTCATAATTTTTCAATCTTCATCAAATTCTTCCCCTATATTCAAATCACTTCCTTTAATCTCAATATTTCATCACACTTTTCTCATTTTCACCCCATTGGGATTATCCAAATGCAAACTATCAAAAGAAAAACAACCCTGAGAGTAAATAATCCTAGAAAAACATAAGAGTGTCTCCAAACCATATAATAGAAACTTTAAACGATGTATTAGTAACTTCAGGCATTGTATAATATAAGAATCAAGAATATATATGGGTAAATCAAACCACAATTAGGGGATATTCATGAAATACTTCATAAGAAAAACACCTGAAGTAAATGATAACTTCTTGAATTTATTACCTTCCATAATATATAGTTCTAAATGATATTCAATTCAAACCTGAGGAAATATAATAAATGTTATTATATAAAATAATATGTTTCTATAAAAAAGGTTAGTATAATTTTGTATAAACAAATATTTTCCTCACTATTTCTCAAGGAATCTTTCAATATAAGGATGATGTAAAATAAGAACCAAAAATCATTCACTTAATATTGATCATACCAATATTGTTTTCAATAATGTTGAATATTTTGGAATATAAATGTTTCATGAATATATTAGTAAGAAAATTTTTAGTTATGGTAAATTCAAGAATAATTATCCATTCAGTGTGTGGTCAGGAATAAAATCCTCCCTTGTATCTATGTTTTTATCCCATTAAATATGTTCAAGATTTTTAGATAATTAAAAATCCCCTATTCATAAAAAACAATTAGATTCTATGTAAAATTCATTTCTTAAATAGTGAGTGTGTGATTCATCCATAATAATTGGGTGAAATAACTTCCAAATTCTATATATTCTGTTTTAGTAGTGACAAGTGAAACCAAATCTTTCATATTTTTACCAAGAAACTAATGATTCACCAATAAAATAACTTGATCGAGAAATATACTTTGGATCAATCCTAAAAAAATTTAAATCAACATCTGAGTTTCTCCTAAGTATAAAATTATATTTGGAAGAATAAAATATAATAAGTTACGATATTCCATTATGGTAACATAATATTCATTTAATTTCCTTAGGATGTGACTCTTTTATATTGACTTATAACCAAATACATAAAAAATAATATATAATTTCTGGTATAATTTTTATCAAGTAAAGTAAATATACAATCATCCCTTGATAGTTTTTTCATATAGTGGTTTCTTTAATTCATCAAGATAAGATTACATGAGGTACCTACTAGAGAAATTATACTAGAAGAACCATCAATACTAATAAATTCAAGTAAATATATAATATACATATACTAGGTTTAAATGTTTCCTTCAAATTTTTGATTTATTTGGAAACCATGAAAGTAGTTAAGTTCACGCATCATACACAATTTAATTTCACTTTCTATAAGTAAAAAAACTATCCACAAGTGTTTTTTTGGGTAGAAGGAATGAAAATTTCATCAACATATATTCTTTTGATTATGTTTTCCTTAATAATTTTTTTGATAAAAATATTATAATTTTCCATTCCTTTAAAAATAGTCATTTTGATGAAAAAATAGATAATATATTAGGCTAGGTTCTCATATATTGTTTAAGTCTGTAAAGTGCTTTATTTCTATCTAAAAAAATGTCTTATAAAATTAGTATCTTCCAAACCATGATGTTTTCAACATTGACCTATTTTCAAAAACAATATTTAAGGATGGAACTCTTTATATACATTTAAAATAGATTAAAATTTAGATTTTATGTGAAATCTAATATAATAAAGATATACTTCACACTAGCTCATGAAGAAAAACTTTATCCATAGTTTATTCCATCCTTTTATTAAAACCATTTTTAATGATTCTAAACTTATTTCAGACAATAGTTCCATTATAATTACAGTTATTTGGAAAGACACATTTGAATCTTATAATTTGAAGATCACTATGATGTTCAACTGAAGTCTAAAACACGTTTTTTTCAAATTTTTTAAGCTTTTCTTATAAGGCAATTATCCAACTCACATCGCCCAAGCTGTCATCTACAATTTTTTTTCAAATAGAGATTATAATGAAATATGGTTATATTCATTTCATAAAGGACTTATTTTTATAAATGGATGATCTATATCACTGATGATTTTATCAATGACTTTATTCCTTAATATCATCAAATTTATTAGAAAAATGGAAGGTTTTTCATCATCAATCGGATGAGTGTATTCCATGTGAATTACTTCAATAATGATATTTACTAGTGTATATGGTTCATTTTTCAAAAGTAAATTATATTTGATTTCAAAAACACAATTTTTATTATTTTCATAATCCAAACATTTTAACTTTCCATAAGGATCAGTTTCATCAAACTTAACATATATCATTTCTTTAATGTTATGTGTTTATATTTTGAAAACATGATAAAACTTAGGTGTGATAGAGTATACATGTAAAATTCCTTCATTATTATTCATATAAAATTTATGAGGATTAACTTTTGTATTCAAGATAAAAAAAAATTATCTAATAAATTTGATGTAAATAAGTTTTGGATTCTTTACATTCCATAATATATAAGGTTTTTTGTTTAAATTCAGGTGACATAAAACATGATTCATAGTGTAACAGTTTTTATTTATAACTTCATCATAAAAATTATTTTCAAAAAATATTCAAACAACATAGAATATGGAGTTTATTGGATTTTTTTATACATCATTTTAACTACGCCATTATTTTTTGGAGTTCTTTGGGATGAAAATTTATGTGTATGACTTTTCATTATGAAAGTTTTAAAAATTATAAATTAAAAACTATCCACTCTGATCACTCATGATATTGATAAAAGGAAGGATTTTCCCAATTTTTAAAAAGTAATAAAACCAAATAAAAAAACAAGAGTGATTATAATTTAAGATAAATAAAATAAACCCCGAGTAAATATAGTGTAATCATCCACTAAGATATACACATAGTCTTTTCCTCTGATACTCCAAGTTTATGTATGTCTAGAAAAGTCTATATGCACTAAATATAAAGTATTTAAAGTGAAGAATTCACTAAAAGATCTAAAACTACACTTATGTTTCATAACATATTTTCAAGGTTCATATACTCTGGAATAATTTATGTTATGTTCAAAATGTCCTTCACATGTTCCCTCATAGAAAGGTTATCTATGGTCTGACAATTATTTTTTCATAACCTTCTTTTCCAAGGTAAAAAATTATGATAAACTTCCTTGAGACAAGAAATGTTTTGTAAAGTATGGTAATCTAGGTCAATGGTGTAAACTTTATCATACTTAATGGTATATAAGGTTTGAACATTTTCCATATTTATTATTTTACATATTTCATTCTAAAATTTCATAGAGTAACCCTCATCGTATTATACTAATAAGGTCATTCTTATGTCTTAAAACATAAAAAACATTAAAAATTAAGTAGTATGAAAATGTATATACATTGTTTGTGGTAGTGGAAGGACCATAAGTCTTTATAGGACAACCCCTAGGAGGTATATTGATGGGGAGTAAGACCTTTTGTTCTGGAATTATGATTCTGATAGATAAATGAAGTTGACTACTACTGAATTCCCTGTTGAATTCTATATAGGATTTCATAAATAGAATCTAGTGGATCTGGTGTTTTGTAATCGAGCTCCTGATGTTCCTTGTATGATACAGGGGAGATTCATGGATTGATCAATGTTTCATGACTTTTTTTAAGGTGATCCACGATTCATGGCTCGGTTCATGGGGTGAACTAGTTTGTCACTTTTTTCAGTGGGTGAAACATATGATGAAAAGTAGTGGAAATAAATTTTGAAAAAAAAATTATTTGGAAGAATGAGGATATAGTTATATGGAATATAATACAAGTTGGGCCCTATTTTTGGGGTCATTAGGGGTAATTTTAGACTATAGGTAGGACTTTTCATATAACGACACATCAATATGTACAACTGGGTAGTATGAGAGGAAGTCAATTGGAGGTGGTCTGGATGGTGATTTTACATGAGTTTGGAAATGGTAAGAGGAGATAACTTGTTGGGATAATCATATGAGATCCAGTCATTGGTTCATTAGATAGATGGAAATGTATTTTGATAAGAGATATCAATGGTGGGAAACATTTTGGGTGGGAATTAGTTAAGACAAGTTGAGTTCTATAGTGGGGAGTATCATGGACTAAATGATGACTTGGATGATGAAATTATGTTTTCCCATGATGGATAGGTACTAACTAAATGTTTTATTAATGGATAAAAGTAGTGTATCAAGTATTTATTAATGATTTTCCCCATGTATGGAGTTTTTTAGGTGAAGCACCTTTGGCATTCTGAAGTAGAATGTGATGAATTGAGTGTATTTTAGTGACCTGAGTGGGTAAGGTTCATCTGGTGAATTCTCAATGATACTAGTTAGGTATGATAAGTTTTATTGTGGGCAGATTGTAAGAACTCACATCAATATAGGTTGGAATTTCATGGAAAATTTAATTTTTGGACTGTTACTTTTATAAACATGGAATTAAAATGAGTATTTGAGGGTTTTTTCATTCATAAATAATAGTTTGGAATGTGTTCTATGTTTCAGTGTAAGGCCTGTTGTTTTGGACAATCACTGGACATGGAATAGGTGACTTGGGTTTCTATAAATTGAAACAACAATCCTTTCACATTTTTAATGATGATTTATGATGTAAATGGGGTTCATAGGGAATATTGTGGGTTTTTAGGAAATGAAATTGGTATTTTGGAGGTTCTTCGTTAAAATTCATTGTTCAAGGCTAGGTGTCATGATGTGAAAATTCCTAGTAGTGTTTTTTTATTTTTAAAGAGGCTCTTAAGACCCATTTTTCATGTATTTGTGATATTCTGGTAGTCTCTTGGTCGGTGCTTCCCCACCCCCATTTCTTCTACATTTTTTGAGATTCTATGTGAGATCTTATGGAATTGGTGAATAGTTCATCCTCTCAAAATCCTCTTGTTTATCCCCCACTAGTAGTCAAAAATTTCTAGGATGTTTGTTTTTGGTCTGAAATGGAGATTTCACCAGAGGATTGTGTAATATTTAATTTTTCTTTGGAATTTCATGAACCCTTAGAAGTGGTGAACACAAAATAACTTATACCTACTTTCTCTTGTCATTCTACTAAGTTATATCATCTTTAGATTGGTTCAAGGGGTTTTACCCTAAATTAAATTATTTGGTCATTAGAATGGAATTTTTAGTTGATAATTTTGTGTGGAATAGATTCAGGTGCACATCAAGAGTGGACCTCACCCTGTTACCAATAGTTTTGGCATGGTGAGATGACCTAGGGAGTTTTGGGTATTTATTTCTATTTAAAATAATTTTCAATAGATTATAAAGTGTTATGATTAATTAATGTTGGATTTTTATCATGATTTAGGGCCTCATGAGAATTACCAGTTTCTAATTTATCTTGGAAGGGTTTGGATAAGACTTGGTAGCTACTATTGGTCCTTAGAAATAAAGTGGAATGCTAATTAATGGTCGATGTTGTACCATCCCAGATAAAAAATAAAGAATAAGAAATTTCCATATTTATTAATATTTGTGAATTAAATATTAATTTTCCTGTAAAGGGGATACTATGTTCGATTGCTTACCCAATATGCAACAACGGGTTTCTTTGAAATCTTACATTGTACACTAATAATATAGTATTAATATTTTAAATGGTAGTTAACGCCTAGTCATTGTATTGGTGGTAATGGAAAGAAATAACTACAATATGAATATAAATGTTTGTTATATATATTTTTTACATTCTTCCAATAAAATTTAGAGGCTTAAAATGTAAATAAATCTAATTTAAAGCATAATTTACTTTAAAATGTCGATTTACCATCTTTTCATGGAGAACCCTCATTAAATATAGTTTTAGTAACTTTTATATGTTCTATTTTACAAAATAAAATTCTTTTTTAGAATCAGAAATCAAAATTCATTTTGGATAAAATTTTGGTATTTTTCTGATAAAATTCATTTTTTGATGAATAGTGAAAAATACTGTATTTTAATTCAAAAGTGCATTTTAATATAATTTATTTATATGGATAGATTGTCTTTTAAATTGGTTTTAAAGATTAATTAGATTATATTTTCCCTATTTAATCCAATTTAGTTCATGGGAATAAATTTCACTTTGAAATTGGACTTAAACAAGTGTCAATCTTTTGATAGTTATTATTTCTTAAAAACACACTTTTTGTTTTGACAGTAGGAATTAATTTTAAATTAATTTCTACCACCTATGTGTTTTGAATTTGGAAAAATGGATTCCATATTTGGAATCAGGAGGTCCAAATTGTTTAAATAGGTAACTTTTATTTTTATACTTTCTAAATATTTACTTTAGTAAATATTTTATTTACCATGGTTAAAAGGTAAATCTGGTAAATAAGGGTAAAATATAATATTATAATAATATTAAATTACCCTAAAATGTGTCGTAATCCTATTTTTAGATACATATCTGACCATGGGGATCCTTGGGTCGATTTTGGGACCTCATGGAGCCACTTGGGAATGGTAATGACACTTTAGATTAATTAATTTAAAGTAAAGACAAAAATGACATAAACAAATATCTTTTAGTAAATCAATTTTTACATGGGGTTATATAATTTATCCTTTCGACTATAAATTTTAATTAGAAATATAAAAATATTTCCTATATAATGATATTTTTTTATAAATTTTAGACATCAAATAAATAAAATAATTTATGACCTAATAATGATGTAGTGTTTAGCTCATTAATAAATGATTTAAATAAATAATATTATAAAGATTAAAAAAAATATACAAACCGAGTCCAATTCTTATTGGGTGATTTTATTTCGACCACGAGTCACCTTATCTTCGACTTTAATGTGTTTTGGACCTTTTTAAACTGAAGATAAGTTTATAATAAAATATCATTTTCAAACAGCCCTAAAGAGCCCCTCCTCCCCCTTATAAAAGGACACCATTTCAAACCAATTCCTCACACCTCTCATTCACCTTATATCGTCCAAATTCTGACCAATTAATATCCTTACATCCCTATATTCCTTCTAGAAGCCTTACCTTTGGTAGAAGGCACTTCAAGAAACCCTTTTGGTTCTTACCAAAGGAAGTTACCTGAATTAAAGGAAACAGTTTCTCTTTAATTCTTTTCTTTTATTTTACTTATCCAACCCCTAAACTCTTTTTATTCCTTTATTTTATAACAAAAATAGTATCCTCAATAAACTAGGATGTTTTTAGGAGAATTATTCTAACTACACTTACACACACCTCCATCTAATCGGTAAAGAACATAATGTTTCTGTGGATGGTAAACTAACGCCTCACGAAACAATGATTGTTAAATTATCTCTTAACACATCTCATGGTGGCCATTAACATGGAACTATATTTATATATGATATATATTATGTTTATTTTTTCTTTATGATTCTTTATTTTTCATTTATATCATACCTTTATGGTTTCCATTATGGGTAAACGTGATAATTTCATTTGAGGAAGTGCGGACTACCGCCCCCTCAAAGTGATATGATTCGTTCATACCATATGTGGAACCTATAAAGGATGGAGATAATTAAATTATATATGATATTATACTAGAATTATAATATACCTATGTATCATTATGTTTTCATTCCATTATAATACAAAATAGAACTGAAAGTAGAATTCATGCGTACGTACGGCTTACCGTCTCCATGAACGGTACATTTCATTTATTACCTCCAAAATTTATGTAATATTATAAATACAAGTATATAATGGATATATATGATATATATGATATCTAAATCATGAATTTCATTCTGGATATAATGAAATTTCGACCACATGGACAACTTGTAATTATAAGGTGTTCATTTTTTGACTCAAGTACCAAATATCGACAAAACAACCTTTAGTAACTAAAATGATTACATAATGTTTATAACATGGTAATAAGTGATATAAAAGTAATAATAAAATTGAAAAATGTTCATAAGAAATTAGAAATTAACTTTAGTTTATTATTCAGTAAATTAAAGAATGAACATGTCAATTCGGACACGAGGTAAGGGAACTTCTTAACTCAATTTCCATTATTTGGGTTAATCTTCTACTTTTAAATTATAATGTGCTATGATTATGTAAGAAATAAATTTTGATGTCATATCTTTTATTTATACATTATGTAGGTTCACTTAGATTGAATACACATAATCTATCTATTCTATTTACAAAATGATCTTTGTAAGGGAACTTCTTAACCCAATTTCCTTTATTTGGGTTAAACTTGTACTTTTTTATTATGTCATGTAATGATTGTGTGAGAAATTAATTTTGATATCTTATCTTATATTTATACATTCTTTATGTGTACTTATATTGAATACACATAATTGACCTATTTTATTTACACAATTATCTATGTAAGGGACTTCATCTCAATCTCCTTTCATTGAGGCATATTTTGTTTTAATACACGAATTTCTTTTATACACTATATAGACACCTTTGAATTTTCATTTCATTCAAAGAGAATATTTTTATATGAATAGTTTTACTAAACAACAAAAAATGGATTGTTTATTTTTAACGTGCGTGGTGACAATGTCCTTTCCTCCACTGCGAGTAGTATTTGATCTTTGGCTTCCTTAACAAGCCGTAATGTTTTTATATGGAAAATAAATACCATATACTCTTTTACATATTTTTGTATTGAAAATGGTTTTGATAATGAATTTTTTATTTAAATATATTTAATTGATATATTGTGATTGAAATGTGGAAATGTTTTCTTTCCTTTATATTTGTTGTATGTGTTATGATTTTGTAATGGTACTTAGACATTTGACGAGTGGTTACATGATAAACCAAATGATGGGTGGTGTCGTGATAAACAAGGAAGGGTGGTTACGTTATAACCTCCAATGCATTGGGTATGGAAGTCAGTCATATGGTTATTCCATTTTTACATATGTGTGGAAGTCGACCGTATGATTATTCCATTTATGTATGTTTATGTCCCAAGTTACGTTTATATGTTATGTATTCTTTTTATGGGTTTTATGGTAATATTTTGGTTATAAAAGGCTAATAAGTGCTATTTTATTTAGTGAAGGGTATTTAATACTTCATAAAGTCTAAAAGTATTACTTATGATAAAGTATTCATGGTTTACTTGTTGTTTTAAAAAACTAACAGTTTTCCTTCTTTGTGTATCCCTTACAGAGATTTTTGTGCTCATCCCATGTTTTTGAAATGTTTTTCACTGGAAATAAAGTGAAATAGGTTCATGGATGGGATCAAGGAAAAGTCACGCTGTCTAAAACATGGAAATAGACATGACTCTTTTTTTCAAGAGTTTTTATTTTGTGAAAAAAATGGAAACCGAGTAGATGTGTCTACATGTAATATTATAGTTGTTATGTATATGTTATGACATAATTCTCTAAAGCTCTAAACCTGGAAAGATTCTAAATGTGAATTATTAATTTAATTCAACATTATGTATTGTTTAAGGCTGGTTCTTTATAGATGTCATGTCATAATTTACCTTTAGGTAATTTATTATGAATATACAGTATGTGATTTGTTTGAGTTTTTCCATAGATGTTGAGGAACCCATCATTTAATGTATTTCTTGATTAATTTTCTAAATTAAAGTGTTTAAAATGAATTAGGTGCCTTAACCTATATATAGAGAAAGGTTCTAAGGGACACTTCAATCCCTTGGGAATTAGCTCAATTCCTCGACTTCCATAGGCCTTGACCTTACCTTAGACCATTGTTTTGGACTGAAATAAACCTTAATGATAATCCTTAAAATGGTAATGGTTGGGAGATTCCTAATACACCTAGTTAAAGGTGACATAAAGACCTATTTTAAAATGATAGTGCCTTAAAACTAATATAGTTGTCCTTCGGGGCCTCTCATGACCCTAAATCTAACCACATAATTTCATTTAGGCATTTATGGTCTTAATGTGTTAGAGGGTAAGTGTTAAGGGAATTATTCATTATTTGATAGACTTAGCCTTGATATGAAACATAGAGGGGAGAAAAATTAAGGTGACTCAATCATGTTATAACCTTAGTAAGGGAGTTTTGGATAGAGGTAGTGATGACCTAGGTTATTTCCCTAAAGCATGGTAAACCAGTGTGACCACTAAGTCATGTGGAATAGCAATATGTATTCAGGTTTTCTTCCAATCCTCTATAATTAATTTGATTATTAAATATTTTATTATCAAAATGGTAATTGACTAGACATAGGAAATTATAAATGAGTTATTTGATATTGTGGGATATGTTGTCCTCAACTACTTATATTTTAGGGTGTTAGGGTCACCAAATAACCAACCCCACCTTTTCATTTCCTGGGATGTCGGTTATACCAAAATCCAACATGCGATGAATTAATAAGATTTATATGGTTTTAATAATGTGTATATTATCATTTTTGTATCTGGACATATTTCAAAATGTAAATATCAATTTGGATGCCTAACTGATTCAGATTCACCTCTTAATCAATGAAGATGGTCATCAATTGTAATTCAAATATTTTCATTAAAATTAATCAATGCTTGTAAATATTTAGATACCTAGTGAGTTAAGGATCCAATATTTAAAGCTACCTTACCATAATTCTTAGAGTCTCTGGGATTCTTCATTGTACTGGGAAAATAGAAAATTATGTCAAGTGCATATTAGAAACCCCTCTTAGTTAGTATATCATCTAGGATGCTTAGATCACTAGGATCAAGGTGATGTTAGAGGTTACTATTTGGATTCATTTCCCTTAATAATTTGATGTATTTGATATCCCTGGGACTGATTATTATCACATTGATTGATAATTAGGATACTCCCAAAGATCATATAGATGTATGATGATTCCATTTCCTATATCTATCTAGGAATTGGTTGTTGATCCAATGATTTATTCATGTTGAGTTACCATCACATATTGATAGAGTATTAATTTTAAATTACATAAGGTTACCCCTTATAAATTCCTTTCAGTTTCCAATGCCTAGATTTCCTATAGACTATGACATAGGATTTTAACATCATATTAAAATAGCAAATGTTGATACATCATAGGTGTTCAACCAGCTACTCGCAGTTTTAGTTATATTCCTAGGACACCTTGGATACTACTCAATACCTTATTAATAGGATTTATAGAAGACACATGGAATCATGTATTATATTTAATGGAGGGGAGTGTGGTTGATCCTTGAGGAAAGGACGTGTATCCCCCTATGGTGACATAGCTTTCTTAGTAATATTATGTTGTAGGAAAAAGTAGTTATGGTCAGAGCAGGGTATCCATCAAAACCGAGGTATGAAAATGGTTATTGAATTTATTTCAAATTGATAAATGTTTATATTATTTTGTTGAGTAGATAACATACACATACCCTTCACTTAATGGATATTTATGAGACAATTTTAGTCCCACCCTTCTATGTTTTTCACCCACACCCTACTCATACCATCATTATACTTGGGTACCCGAGCAAAAATTCACATGGTTATATGAATCGGATAAGCTAGGGCCGAGGAATGGTCACGTGGGATGGATCAGATGTTTACATGGATCTCAGTATGAGGTATGTCTCACTTTTTGGGTCCAATTATTTTATTTTATTTATTTTTGATGTTGTGTGTAACTAACCCAATGGGTGCTTAGTATATGTATGGCATGGTTGTTTGGGCCCTTACCATATTTCATTCGTTATCACCTATTTATATTTATCTAATTTTTTGATTAGTTTATTATTATATTAAATCATGTCTATTTATTTTTTGTTTTTTTATTACTCTAATATGAGGTAATAATCTCCCCATAGACCCACCCTAGGTCCTATCAACTACTTAAAAGCCTCTAGAATCGAAGGAGGTGAGTTTATGGCTATGTGGTGACTTTTCATAGTAACCTGATTAGGGCGTGAAACTTTAAAACCTATAATTACCTTATTAAGAATAAAACTAGAAGAATAATTAATCTATTAAGAAAAAATTATGGTTTACAGTTCTTATCATCTAACTTTATACTCTTCCAAGAGTCAGAAAGTGTTTTTAGAAATCAAAAAATTATGTAAAATCCCAAAAAAGGTGTTTGTAAGAGTGTATGAATCGTACTATATTAGATTGATTAAAAAGTATGCATTCATACTCAAGACTTTCTAAATCCTTCTAGATTTCGGCTGAAACCACTACATTGTAACATATTAATCACTTTCATTCAACCAAAAATTACTAAAGTGTTTTTAATAGTACTTATTATACACATATAAAGATTTATATACTTGAACCAAAATCTCTTCAAATGAATATTTATAGGATACCTTGAATTAGTTAAAGGATATAAGATATCAGATGAAAACCCTGGTTTACAAAAAATTATTATAAGTCATGATGTTATTTTCCAAGAATCTATTTCACTTAAAAATTATTCGGATTCTAATAATAGTGACCATAACCCTCAAGTTATCCTCAGACTGATAACAAAACCTAGTTTAAGACCCATAGTGAGCCATTTCCACCATAATCATAGCATGAAGACCATCTTTAGTCCAGAAAATGTACTGGGTGGAACAAAAATCCCTCAAAGGATCACAATTATTACCTACTTACCCACGATAAATCTATGAGGATCATCAGGTTTTTGGATTATTTTAAACAATATGAAATGGATTCCTTTTCCTTCCATGTTACTAAGGATCTTGAATCTAAGGATACCTAGATCTATATGCAATATATAAATGATAGATACTCCAAGTATTGGATCACTGCCATGGATAATGAAATGAAAGTTTTAAAATGAAATAATACTTGGTTTTTTGTTAATAAACCCTTGAATTGTAAAGTAATTAGCTGAAAGTATATCTTTAAATGAAAATAATACAACATGATAGGGAATAAAATTAAGATCAATGTTAGGCTTATATCCAAAGGTCTCCTCTAGGGGATAAAATTTATTTTATTTAAATATTTTATCTCATGGTTAAACATTCATCAATTCCTTTATTTCATGACTTTGATTCATATTATTATTAAAATATTTACTATAATAGTGTCGAAAAATCCTTCCTCCATGGTGACATTAATGAGACAACACAAATGAAACATCTTGATGTTTATTTTAATGAATTAAAAACTAATACGGTATGTCTTCTGAGTATGTCCTTGTATTTTTCAAAGTATAAGTCTAGGGGGTTGTACTCAAAGATTGATATATTCATGCTTAGAAACTTTTTCAAAATAAGTTGACATAATTCATGTGGGTATTATAAAACTATCAAAATTATTATTTTTTACTTACTATTATATGTAGATAACATGCTTATCATTCTTAAGAATATAAAACTCATTACATCTTATAAGTCATAATTAAAGGAAATTTTTAAAATCAAAGTCCTTGGAAATGTAAGGAAAAATTTGGGGATAAAAATGATTTGGAATAGAAGTAAGAATCTTTTGTAATTATCAATGCATAGTTATATTGAGAAAATATTTACAAGATATATGTTTGAAAGTATAAAATCTGCTAATTTCCTAATTTATCAACATTTTATTCTATCATTATCTCAATCACCTGCTAAAGAATATGAGGGTGAATATATATATATAGGGTGTTGTATTATATTGTTGCTGGTAGCATCATGCATTCCATGATTTTCACTTGACCTGATGTTTCATATATTGTTTACAATCATATAAAATTCATGAGTAATCCTGGAATGATACACTTGAAATACTAAAAATTGATTCTTAGATATATTTCACATACTCTATATTTTATTTATGTTTTAGTGAAAAATATTATATTGATGACCCTAATCTCAGTTATATAGATTCGAACTATGAAATTAATGCTAACACCCTCATGTACCTCATAGGATATATATTTACTAGATATAGAGGACCTATTTCTTAGAAATGAAACACGAAATATGTGGTGTCCCACTAAACCACTAAGGCCGAATATATATCCTTTCCCGATTTTGTAAAAGAGACCATTTCCTATAATGCTTTTCTTTCTGAAATATCTTTTATTAAGACTATAATTATTATTTACTCTCATAATAAATATTCCTTACACTAGTCTAAAAATATAGTTTTTTATAGAAGGTTTATTAATATTAATATTAGATTACATTTTATTAGGTATGTTATGTAATTAAGAACTATGTGTGTTAATAAGATACAATTAGATGAAAATATAGATGATAGTTTTACTATGGTCGTGGTGTTATCTAAAATCAATCACTGTTTATATTTAGTAAAATTTTTTATTCAATAAACATAGTTTTAAGAACTTCACAAGTATCGTATTAAAAAGGTGTAGGTGTGTGAATTTTATTTCATATAAAATTGATATGTTTTATTTATATATTTAAATTTTAAAGTCTTACATACATGAAATATTATGCGAATTATTTTTTATTCTAAAACATATGTTGCTAATATGTTTATGTTTGGTTCTCTGTTTTGGGATGTTTTTTAGGGTGATCTACTTCAGTCAACTCTTACAATGGACATTTCACATGTTTTCATTTATATTTCATTCATCCACCATAGGGTATTATCCTCATTGTTTATTATCCTCACCACCTTTTTCATCCAATATATCCACCTATGTTGTTCTTTATGATCTGTTTTTTCAGTACTTGCATGCAATCCTTGATAGTTCATTGGTGTCGTTTCACCACCAATACCCTATCTGGGGTACAGATCACCCTTTCAGGGTGTTACTTCGACTCATTCCTTTAGATTCACCTCCCCAGTCTTCCACTCTCATCTATAGTAAGAAACCATAGTTTTTCACTTAGTTTTCTTTGAAAAAATACTTGAGATGAAGCCTATAATTCTTCTGATAATGATATTTTGACTTAAAGCTATGTGGTTAATCTTCTCCAAGTGATTATAGTGTATATTTATGCCAGTTTTTCCTTTTATTATGTAAACCCATGTCCCACATCATATTCCATGATGGATTATGGATAATAAATAAACATGGATAGGAATTCCTCATATCACCCAATAGGTTTTAGGATGGTACCCCGTAAAGGATTGTTTTTTGGGTATGGAAGACCTAGAGTTGGATGAAAATAATCCTAAATAAGTGGTATCCAAACCATTATGTATATCAAGTTTAATATACGGTGTACTATCCACTAAAATAGTTTTACAATGATAATGGTGTTTTATTTGAATCATGTAGACTCATTGCTCCTTATGTTGAAAGTCTTCCTGGTAGAATTGGTTAGGTTGTGATCCCCAGTGATGAGAAAATTGTTGTGTGATATTATAAGGCCTCATCCTTAAACCTTACTTAATATTGAATTAAATGAATAATTCACATTGAGGATCATTTTAGGTTTATCTTTTTAGAGAATTAGATCATAAATCATGAATTACATTCCACATTTAAACAAAGTGGTTACATAAAAGATAGTATTTTTTTCCCCATCAACGGAAACATATTTAAAATAAAACATGGATTCTTTCTTGAAATTTCCTTGACACTATCATCATATCATGCACCTTTCCCTTGACCTGTGAAAAACATTTCAAAAACTTGGGATGAGCATAAAAAGTTCAGTAAGGGATATAAAAGTACGAAAAGAAAACATTAGTCCATGTATGAAATCATACTTTACTCATAAAACAGAAGAATTTTAACATACCTCATCAAATCATGAATAAATCATAGAAATCATAAGGCATAAAGGTAACTTGAGGCA
This sequence comes from Viscum album, assembly GCA_963277665.1. Lineage (NCBI taxonomy): Eukaryota > Viridiplantae > Streptophyta > Magnoliopsida > Santalales > Viscaceae > Viscum > Viscum album. The sequence goes on along the minus strand of OY728145.1, from coordinate 1,095,139,455 downwards.
TTCATAACATTCTTACGTAGGGAGTAACCCTCTTGGTTACGTTTGGAATACCCATCACAGTATATTCCCTAAATCTCTTCGGAGAAACCTTAACGTTTAACTCCTTTGCGTTACCCAATGCATTGGAGAGCTATATCGGGCTCACCCGCCCTTAGTTTATCACGGAACCACCCGTCTTCATAATAATTCCCAAGAACCATAACATAATCGTATCACATAAAACATGCATAAAGGAAACATAACATTTCCACTTTTCAATCACAAGATATCAATAAAATACATTGATATAAAAACATTATGAAAACCATTTTCAATACCAAAATAAAAGAAAAGTAAAACATGGTATTTATTTTTCATTTTTAAAAAAATGTATGGCTTGTAGAGGAAGCCGAAAATCAAATAATGGTCACGGCGGCGGAGAAGTTGTTGTCGCCGCATACGTACGACAAAAACATTCCCTTTTGTCATTTAGTAAAACTCTTCATATAAAAATATTCAATTTGGATAAACTTAAAAGTAAAAGGGGTTTATACACCATATAAAAGAAGGTTGTGTATAAAACAAAATATGCCTCAATGAAAGGAGATTGAGATGAAGTCCCATACAAAGACGGTATCCTTGGATTAAGGATAAATCAATTACATAATTATGTGTGAAAAACGAATACACCAAATATAAGTGGATATTAAGTGTAAAACAATTAGAGGTTATTCACACATATTAATAGAATGACATATTCAAGGAGTGTAAGTTTATCCTAAAGAATCAAAATTGGGTTAAGAAGTTCCCTTGCAAAAATTCGACAGTCTAACGGTGTCACTTCAAAATTCAGAAAATGAGTTGATTAGAGATAAAAAGGGTAACTCACCACTTGGACATAAAATTTACATCATTAGGATATATACGAACATATCCCAACATTACAATATGTAAATTAAAAGACCCAACAAAAGAAGTCTTTTAAAAAGAGGAGGGTGAAAGGTTCCCTTACCGACTTGGGTATCTTTCGAAACATACACCCCATGAAAGAAGGACAATACATCATTGATTTAAATACTCATAAATGAAAGTATATTACACAAAATGTAAAATAATGGGTAGTACATATACCACTCAAATGAAACTGTGGAAAATGTAGCATAAATCTCACGGGAATAAAAGTGAGATGAAAAACCCCTTATGAAAACTCGGCATCCTAACAGCACCACTTAAAACATCCAAAAAAAATGTATTGATGAAATAAAATAGGGTCTATAATCATATGAACATAAAAAGTTCAGTAATATTAATATAAAAGAACATCACCCAACTAAGAAATAGGATATTAAAAGAAACGACATAAAAAGAGATTACTTAAAAATAAAGAGAGAGGTGTGATCTCTTACCTCATGTCCGACCTAACTCAATCGTTCTTTAATCTCCTCAATAATAATATTTGGTCAATTTATAATTTCTTAAGGACCTCCTTTAAAGATTATTATTCAGTTCATATCATATATTATTATGTTATAATAATTGGTTAATAAAGTGAGTTCATATCAGACGTTTTTGTCGATGTTCGGTACATGAGTAAAAACTGAACTTGTTGGAAAATCATTTTCCATGTAGTTATAGGTACATCATATCCAGAATAGAATTGATGTTTTAAATATCATATATATCCATTATATATTCATTTTATACTATTCCATAGCATTTGGAGATAAAAACTTAAAAGCGCCGTTCATGGAGACGGTAGGTCGTACGTACGCATGAACGCTACTTTCATTTTTTGTCATATTAATGGAATTAAAACAAAATGAAAGATATATATATTATAATTACAGAATTATATCCATCATTTAGATGTAATATATTACATATATATCCATTATATATATGTACTTATAATAGTACATAACATTTGGAGATAAGAAATTAAATGTACCGTTCATGGAGACGGTAAGTCGTACGTACGCATGAAAGCTACTTTCATTTCTTTTTTTGTATTAAATGGAATGAAATAATAATGATATAAAGTTATATTATAATTCTAGTAGGATATCATATTTAATACCATTAATTCCATCCTTTATATGTCCCACATATGGCATTAACAAATCAAATCACTTTGAGGGGGTGGTAGTCCGCACTTCCTAAAATGAAGATATCGTGTTTACCCATAATGGAAACCATAAATTTATGTCATAAATGAAAAATACAGAAGCTTAAGGGAAACATAAACATATTATATATCTTATATAAATATATTTACATCTTAATGGACACCTTTGAAGGTGTTAAAAGAATATTGAACAATCATCGTTTTGTGAGGCAGTAATTCTCCATCCACAGAAACAGTATGTTCTTTAACCATTAGATGGAGGTGTCTGGATGTGTAGCTCGAATACATTTTATAACAACATACTATTATATTTAATATACTTTTTTTGTTACAAAAAAAGCAATAAAAAGATTTTAGGGGTTTGGAGAAGCAAAATAAAACAAAAGAACACAAGGGAAGACATTACCTTTAAATCGGGTAACTCTCTTTGATTTAAGCTCAAAGGAATCCTTGGAAAGTATTATTCCCAAAGTGAGGCTTCAATGATGAAGATATGGATGTGTAGAGATGAAATATGCAGGTTTTGGCCGAGTCAACATCTTGAGAGGTGTGTGTAAGGTGGTAAAGGTGGGGGCCTTTTATAAGAGGAGAGGAGGGGCACTCTTGGAAAGTTGTAAAATATTACTTTATTATAAAATGATTTTCGGATTTTAAAGGTCCCAAAAGGAAATATTTCTAGTATAAGGTGATAATGTTTTGAAATCCACACATAAAATAGGTTTGTGACAAGTGTAAGACTTAGATTTCACCCTATCTTCTCATTTTATTTAAATCGTTCATTTATGAGGTAATCATTGCATCATCACGGTGTCATAAATAAATTAATTTATTTAATGTCTAAAAATTATAAAAAAAATATAATGATTTATGAAATATTGTTATATTTATAATGAATATTTATAGTCAAAAATATGACTTATATTACCCCATGTAAAAAATGTTTTAGTAAAACAACACATGTTTGTGACATTTTAATTTTAACTTTAAATAAAAAGGTATTAATGTCATTTTCCAACAAAAGTGGCTCCATGGGTTCCCCAAGTTGACCCATGGATTTTTTTGGTCGGGAATAACTCATACAATAAGGGTAGAACATGTGTCAAGGTCATTTCATATTATTATAACATTATCTTTACCTTAAATTACATTAATTACCTCTAATCGCGATTAAAAACTTAAGAGTTACTATTCACCAAAAAATTATTTTAATCCCATTGAACCACATTTTACATCCTAATGATAACCATGTATGTCGAATTTTTTGAAATTCAAACCACAGAAGTGGTAAACTTTCATTTAAACGAAAGAACAGTTTTTAAACTACCACTAAGTGGTTTCACTATTCATCAAAAATTCAAGTTTGTCAGAAAAATACCAAAAATTCACCCTAAGCTATATTTGATATTCTGAATTCAAAAAAGATGTCTATTTTACAAAATTCAAAACATATAAGTTGAATTAATTAATTTAATAATTATTTCCCGCTGTCAAAACAAATAGCGTGTTTTTAAGAAACAATATCTATTAATAGATTAACACTAGTTTAAGTCCAATTTCAAAGTGAAATTAATTCCAATGACCACTATTGGATTAAATGGTAAAAATATATTCTAATTTCACTTTAAAAATAATTCAAAATATAATCTAATCATATAAATAAATTATATTAAAAATAGGTTTTGAAATAAACTACAAAAAATTCACTATTCATTAAAAAAATGAACTTTATCTGAAAAATACCAAAAATTTACACAAATTAAATTTTGATGTCCCGATTCTAAAGAAGAATTTTATTTTGTCAAATATAACACATAAAATTGTCAAAAGTGGATTTAAAAGAGGTTCGCCATCAAAAGGTGGTTAATCGACCTTTTAAAGAATGTTAGAATGTTTACGCTTAAAATTGGATTCATTCGCAATTTTAATCCTCTAACATTTACTGTAAAAAGTAAAAAAATTTGACAAACATATGTAATCATTTTGTAGTTAGTTATGTTCATTCCAGCCATTACAACGGCTAGGCGTTAACTACCATTTAAAATAATATTATTTTATTATTAGAGTGCAACGTAAGATTCCCAAGAAACTCGTTGGTGCGTATTGGGTACGCCATCGAGCATAGCGTCCCCTTTAAAGTAATATTAATATTTTATTCAAAAATATGGATAAATGTAGAAATTTCATATTCTTTATTTACCTGGGGTGTTACATCCTTCCCCCCTTTTGGGAATTGCATCCTCGCAATTTTAAAATTGGGCTTGGAAACTTCATTGAAAATCCCACATCAGAACAAGAGTCAGTAAAACAATCACTTTAAAATAAAGAAAGATAATTACAAAGGTCACCCGAGTTAACCCATACTAGGATTACATGTAGGAAAACATGGATATGGAGGAAAAAACAAAGGGTCATGTTCTGAGGGAGAGTGATAGTAAACATGTCTATGAGAAAGTTAACCATAAGAAAATCACAAACTTGTGATGGGTTAAACGGTATTCGATTCCCCAGTAGGAAAAGTTAACAGACAACATTTTTGTTTTAAGTTACTCTTCATTGAGGAATTTATTTTTGAGCTTAACTAAATCATAATGAAACATACTTACTTGTCACATAGACTTTTAACTTTTACTAGATTCCTTAATCAAACTCATATTTTCTCCAAAAGACGAGTATTTAGGAAGACTTGTTCGCATTAAGAGTACTATAATCAACTTCTTGAGAATCACCTAATCCACAAAATAGAACTATATATTTCCTATTTCTTTAGACAAAAACCAAAACCAAAATTGTTAGTATGAGATCAGATAATCCACAAAAGTATAATCCTTTATAAAAAGAAAATCTATTCTTAATCTCCAAAATTTTTCCAAAAAAACCAAAGTTCAACGAAGACCATTCGATAAAAAATTGTCCATAAAATTATTCAAATTAAACCAAACTAAGATTTAAACCAAAATATTTGAAGGATTTAATCACATAGTCTTACAAGGTACAAATTAGCTTTTATCTCCAAATAACATCAGTTGCTCTTAAATTATCATATTGAAAAGTAGTTAACCTAATCACATATCCTCCATGATAGGTTAATCATTTCCATAGATAACCCAAAATAAACATACTCTTGATTCCTAAAATCATCTAACTAAAAAGAATTAGTCAAAATAACCAGGGACTTCACGTAGTCCAGTGGTAGGCGATAAATACCAATTGCACTTTGGTTGTGGGTTCGATTCTCGTAGCTTTGTCCGACACGACGAGTTGTCACACGGTCTTCCTGTTGTCCTTTTTCCAAAACTATATAATTCTTAAAACATTCCTCAAAACGAGATAAAATCTTCAAAAATAATCATAACATATTTTAACCTCAAGTTTATCTCATGCCTTTCATTTTCCATCATAACAGATAATAACCCATAATTACCTCAAAAGTAAGGATCATATAAACCCTAATGGTTACCTTTATAATTATTACCTGAACTTCCACATCGATTGGTCATCCTGTACATGATGCATTACAGAACATAACAAGGTTCAAGTGGTTGATCATGAATCCTTGATAGTTGGTTTAGAACAACCACGGGTTTCCTCATTGAATCCCCCATTTCATCCAGTCTCTTAATCAGAGAACCACCACAGTTTCCTTCAAACCTATTGTCACTTTGGTGCCTGCTAGATCCATCCATTCACTAAAAACAGAAATTTCAGTGTGAGTATATCAACAAAACCATCATGTACTAATGAGGAAGATAAACACTAAGATATACTTACTCATTCACTTTATCTAAAACTAGGACTCTTTCTGAAATCCTAACCATTATAGTAATGTCACTTATGCTTAGAGAATATCCTAACCTCTAAAGTTATCTAAATCGACCTATGATACCAACTATAAGGCCCTGGCCTTAAACCATACTTAAAATTGAATTAAATGAATAATTCACATTGAGGATCTTTTCAGGTTTATATTTTTAGAGAATTAGATCATAAATCATGAATTACATTCAACATTTAAACAAAGTGGTTACATAAAAGATAGTATTAATTTTTTCCCATCAACGAAAACATATTTAAAATAAAACATGGATTCTTTCTTGACACTTCCTTGACACTAACATCATATCATGCACCTTTCCCTTGACCTGTGAAAAATATTTCAAAAACTTGGGATGAGCATAAAAATCTCAGTAAGGGATATAAAAGTACGAAAAGAAAACATTAGTCCATGTATGAAATTATACTTTACTCATAAAACATAATCATTTTAACATACCTAATAAAATCATGAATAAATCATATAAATCATAAGGCATAAAGGTAACTTGAGGCATTCATAACATTCTTACGTAGGGAGTAACCATCTTGGTTACGTTTGGAATACCCATCACAGTATATTCCCTAAATCTCTTCGGATAAACATTAACGTTTAACTCCTTCACGTTACCCAATACATTGGAGAGCTATATCGGGCTCACCCGCCCTTAGTTTATCACGGAACCACCTGTCTTCATAATAATTCCCAAGAACCATAACATAATCTTATCATATAAAACATGTATAAAAGAAACATAACATTTCCACTTTTCAATCACAAGATATCAATAAAACACATTGATATAAAAACATTATGAAAACCATTTTCAATACCAAAATAAAAGAAAAGTAAAACATGGTATTTATTTTTCATTTTAAAAAAAAGGTATGTCTTGTAGAGGAAGCCGAAACACAAATAATTGTCACGGCGGCGGAGAAGTTGTTGTCGCCTCATATGTACGACAAAAACATTCCCTTTTATTGTTTAGTAAAACGATTCGTATAAAAAGATTCATTTTGGATAAATGTTAAAGTCAAAGGGGTTTATACACCGTATAAAAGAAGGTTGTGTATAAAACAAAATATGCCTCAATGAAAGGAGATTGAGACGAATTCCATTACAAAGACGGTATCCTTGGATTAAGGATAAATCAATTACATAATTATGTGTGACAAATGAATACACCATATATAAGTGGATATTAAGTGTAAAAAAATCATAGGTTATTCACACATATTCAAAGAACGACATATTCAAGGAGTGCAATTTTATCCCAAAGAATCAAAATTGGGTTAAGAAGTTCCCTTGAAAAAATTTGACAGCCTAACGGCATCACTTCAAAATTCAGAAAATGAGTTGATGAGAGATAAAAAGGGTAACTCATCACTTGGACATAAAATTGACATCAATAAGGATATAGAAGAACATAACCCAACATTACAATATGTAAATTAAAAGACCCAAAAAAATAAGTCTTTTAAAAATAGGAGGGTGAAAGGTTCCCTTACCGACTTGGGTATCTTTCGAAACATACACCCCATGAAAGAAGGACAATACAAAATTGATGTAAATACTAATAAATGAAAGTATATTACACAAAAAGTAAAATAATTGGAAGTACATATACCACTCAAATTAAATGGTGGAAAATGTAGCATAAATCTCACGGGAATAAAAGTGAGATGAAAAACCCCTTACGAAAACTCGGCAGCCTAACGGCACCACTTAAAACTTCCAAAAAAATGGAATGATGAAATAAAATAGGGTCTATCATCATATTAACATAGAAAGTATAGTAATAGGAATATAAAAGAACATTCCCCAACTAATAAATATGATCTTAAAAGAAATGACATAAATGGGAGTACTTAAAAATAAAGAGAGAGGTAGGATCCCTTACCTCCTGTCCGACATGACTCGATCGTTCTTTAATATCCTGAATAATAAAATTTGGTCAATTTATAATTTCTTAAGGACCTCCTCTAAATATTATTATTCAGTTCATATCACATATTATAATGTTATAAAAATTGGTTAATAAAGTGAGTTCATATCAGACGTTTTTGTCGATGTTCGGTACATGAGTAAAAATTGAACTTGTTGGAAAAGAATTTTCCATGTAATTATAGGTACATCATATCCAGAATAGTATTGATGTTTTAAATATCATATATATCCAGTATATATTAATTTTATACTATTACATAGCATTTGGAGATAAAAAATTAAAAGCACCGTTCCTGGAGACGGTAGGCCGTACGTACGCAGGAATGCTGCTTTCATTTTTTTTCATATTAATGGAATTAAAACAAAATGAGATATATATATATTATAATTGCAGAATGATATCAATCATTTATATGTAATATATTACATATATATCCATTGTATATATGTACATATAATAGTACATAACATTTGGAGATAAGAAATGAAATGTACCGTTCATGGAGACGGTAAGTCGTACGTACGCATGAACGCTACTTTCATTTCTTTTTTTTTTGTATTCAATGGAATGAAATAATAATGATATAAAGGTATATTATAATTCTAGTAGGATATCATATGTAATACCATTAATTCCATCCTTTATACATCCCACATATGGCATTAACGAATCAAATCACTTTGAGGGGGCGGTAGTCCGCACTTCCTAAAATGAAGATATCGCGTTTACCCATAATGGAAACCATAAAGGTATGACATAAATGAAAAATACAGAAGATTAAGGAAAACATAAAAATATTATATATCATATATAAATATATTTACATCTTAATGGCCACCTTTGAATGTGTTAAAAGAATATTGAACAATCATCATTTCGTGAGGTAGTAATTCGCCGTCCACAGAAACAGTATGTTCTTTAACCATTAGACGGAGGTGTGTGAAAGTGTAGCTCGAATACCTCTTATAAAAATATCCTAGTATATTTAATATACTTGTTTTGTTACAAAAAAAAGTAATAAAAAGAGTTTAGTGGTTTGGAGAAGCAAAATAAAACAAAAGAACACAAGGGAAGACATTACCTTTAAATTGGGTAACTCTCTTTGATTTAAGCTCAAAGGATTCCTTGTAAAGGATTCTGACCAAAGTGATACTTAAATTATTAAGATAGGGATGTGTAGAGATGAAATGAGCAGGGTTTGGCCGAGCCAAAGGCTTGAGAGGTGTGTGTAAGGTGGTAGAGGTGGGGGCCTTTTATAAGAGGAGAGGAGGTGCACTCTTGGAAAGTTAAAAAATATTACTTTAGTATAAAATAATTTTCGGATTTTAAAGGTCCCAAAAGGATATATTTCGAGGATAAGGTGATAAGGTTTTGAAATAAACCCATCCAATAGGTTTTTGACAAGTTTAAGACTTATATTTCACCCTATATTCTCATTTTATTTAAATCGTTCATTTATGAGGTAATCACTGCATCATCACAGTGTCATAGATAAATTAATTTATTTAATGTCTAAAAATTATAAAAAAATATATCATGAGGTAGGAAATATTTTTAGATTTCTAATTAATATTTATAGTCAAAAATATGACTTATATAACCCCATGTAAAAAAATTTAGTAAAACAACACATGTTTGTGATATTTTAATTTTAACTATAATTAAAAAGGTATTATTGTCATTTTCCAACCAAAGTGGCTCCATGGGGTCCCAAAGTTGACCCATGGATTTTATTGGTCGGAAATGACTCATCCAATAAGGGTATAACATGTGTCAAGGTCATTTAATATTATTATAACATTATCTTTACCTTAAATTACACTAATTACCTCTAATCGCGATTAAAAACTTTAGAGTTACTATTCACAAAAAAAAATTATTTTAATCCCATTGAACCACATTTTACATCCTAATGACAACCATGTATGTCTGATTTTTTGAAATTCAAACCACAGAAGTGGTAAAGTTTCATTTAAACGAAAAAACAGTTTTTAAACTACCACTTAGTGGTTTCATTATTCATCAAAAATTAAAGTTTTTCATAAAAATACCAAAAATTCACCCTAAGATATATTTGATATTCCGAATTCAAAAATGATGCCTATTTTAAAAAATTCAAAACATATAATTTGAATTAATTAATTTAATAATTAATTCCTGATGTCAAAACAAATAGCGTGTTTTTAAGAAACAATATCTATTAAAAGATTGACACTAGTTTAAGTCCAATTTCAAAGTGAAATTAATTCCAATGACCACTATTGGATTAAATGGTAAAAATATATTCTAATTTCACTTTAAAAACAATTCAAAAGATAATCTAATCATATAAATAAATTATATTAAAAAGAGGTTTTGAATTAAAATACAACATTTTTCACTATTCATTAAAAAAAATAAACTTTATCGAAAAAATACCAAAAATTTACACAAAGTAATTTTTGATGTCCCGATTCTAAAGATGAATTTTATTTTGTCAAATATTACACATAAAATTTTCAAAAGGTGGATTTAAAAGAGGTTCGCCATCAAAAAGCGGTTAATCAACCTTTTAAAGTATATTAGAATGTTTACGCTTAAAATTGGATTCATTCACATTGTTAATCCTCTAACATTTATTGTAAAAAGTAAAAATATTTGACAAACATATATAATCATTTTTTAGTTAGTTCTGTTCATTCCCTCCATTACAACGGCTAGGCGTTAACTACCATTTAAAATAATATTATTTTATTATTAGAGTGCAACGTAAGATTCCCAAGAAACACTTTGTTGCGTATTGGGTACGCCATCGAGCATAGCATCCCCTTTAAAGTAATATTAATATTTTATTCACAAATATGGATAAATGTGAAAATTTCATATTCTTTATTTACCTGGGGTGTTACAGATATGGTTTAATCTGGTGGATTATCATTGAATGAAAGTCTCAATTTTGTGGAATTTGATTTTATTGGATGATTATTGTGTGAAAACCAAAGTTCGACATTAGATTCAAAAATGAATGGATGCTAAAATATAACATTGGATGAAAACTTCATCCCATCACCCAATGGATTTTAGGATGGAACCTGAGAAAGGATTGGGTGTTGGGATTAAAAGACCTAGGGATGAAGGAAAATGAACTCTAAAAGACCTCTGGTGTGTGTTTCCATGTAAAGAAGAGGATTATTTCTTCATATAAAGCCTCAAAAAAGCTCTCCCAAATGGTGTAAGGTGGTCTGGGATCTGTAAGACTTATGTTTCTTTCACTATTTTAGATCTATGTTTAAGTGGTTTTTATTTCAATGGATTAATATTTTCTGGTCTGTATCTTGTATTACATATTTTTTAGCTTTAACAAAATGTAGAGGTTTTGGGCATAGCTGAAGTGCCTTGGTGAGAGGTAAACCAAAAAGGTTGATTTCGATCTGATGGGTCATTCATAATATTTTCGATGATATGGATTCCATGAACAATGAAAAATTTAAAATCATATATTAACATATGACAAACCAAAACCCAAAGAGGATATTTCATGTCAAATTTATAATTAATTTATTTAAGATCAGAGGAAATGGTTTCTTTATCTTATGAACTTTATCTTATAAAGATGTTATTGATTGTTTGAAAACCTTTTTCAGATTACCTTCATTACACTAAAAGCATCCAAGTATAGAATCCCTCTAGTGGTGATCTAAACATGCTCCATTGACCATTTAATTACACAAATTGATTTCTGGGTGTTAGCGTGTTAAATCGATTTTATTTCATTGTTTGACTTGATTCCTCATCCTTCAGACTTGAAGGATTCTCTCTAGATCTTCTTGTTCTTGAGAGGAAGAGGGGAAGATAAATCATGAGAGAAATTTTTTGTATAGAATGATTATCAATTATTAATTAACCCTAAATAATATATGAATCCATCTATTTATAGATCTATTTCCTATGTTGAAATATTATTTAATTTCATAATAGCCCTTAAATAATATCATAATCTTTGAAAAACCCCATGAAATAATAAAAAACAATATTATTTTTCTTTAACGGTGTGTGTTAACTTGTGTGATGATAAATATTATTTTATGATCTTTTAAATTAATATTTATCATTGGACATGATCTTGGTCCACTCAAACTTCTCGACATTTATTGAATAGATAAATAAATATTTTATTCTATTAAATTAATATTTTATTCAAACAATAATAAATATTTATTAAATATTAAATAAATAAAATAAATATTTTATTCATAAACTAGATAATAAATATATATTATATTTTCACATAATCAAATAAATTTTTTATTATTAAATAATTAATAATCTATTACCTTAAGAATATTAGCGATCAATAAAACTTGGGTAAATTTATTCCTCGGACTTAATAATAATATTTATTACAAAAATTAAATTCAAATAGATTTTAATAAATATCAATGGAAACAGTTAGTGGGTGACCCTGTAGGATCCTTTCTCAATTTCATTATCGTAGATTTCTCAAAGTCCAATTTTACTATCAAAAAATGGGTCAAGGAACCCAAGAGAATGAATTTATTATCATAATGATGATAAACACATATGAATGCTCACTATATAATATACTGCCTTTTTCATAATATCTCATCAAGTAGGTTGAATATATATGTCATCAACCCATATTCTTGATATTCTTTTCTTTGACTATCTGAAATAAATGCATTATCACCCTATGTCCATGGAATTTAATGTGATGGTTAAATTCCAATTAATGGGTCAAGGTATCAACTTCCATAAGTATGGGAGGGAAAATCCTTAACTTATCCATTAATAACATTTCATTCATGATGCACCCAACATACCCTACTTCCCACCAATATTGGAATGATGGTTTTTGTTAGTATATCTATGTGTGTGACTCATAACATGAATAAATGATAAACATAAATTATAATTCCCATTAAACATGCTCATAAATAAGAGTATTTAATGACACAAAAACATTCAAAATTCATAGAGGCGGGTTTGTTCTCATAATCTATCTTATTAGACAATACCAAGTTTGAAAGTCGTGTTAATAAGCCTCATCTGTATACGAGTACATACACCTTAAATTCAAAGTACTATATTATATATCATAGTATGTTATCTAACTATAAGACCATGTTTATGATATATCATCATTTCAAATCAATTTTCTCATCATAGAAGGGTACTAAAATGACCATATCAATGGGACATATACTCTAGGAAATTGTCACATCAATGTTATGTAGAAGAAAAATCAATATGTGTTAAGGTATTTATATTAATATTCACATCTTTGAATATACATGTAATATAAATCACATAGTAGTTGGTTCTAGGGCACCAAATATAAAAAACAATCACTTTCACTAGATCCAACTTCTAACAACTAGTTAGTCCTCACATGTTAAACATGATTCTTCTGAGTATGGGTATAGCTTCTAGGCCTACCATATTTTCATGGATAGGGTTGGAAATGCCACACGTCTATGCTGTAAATTTGTTTACTAAAATATTACTATCTTGATAAAATCCCTCAAGTAGTGATATAATTGAGTATCCAACTCTTGTTTCAATGTCAAAATCCTAACATCCTAACTAAATCAATATTCAAATATTATCATTAAATTATAAATCTATTTCTTTTGGTATAACACTAAATTGGAACATGAAATTATTGAACAACTTCTTAAGCTACATATAAAGCTACAATGAACTCATATACTATTGATATGGAATCCACTATTTATATAAAAAAATTTTACATATTAACTTATACCTTTATTGGGATATTAGATTAAATTAAACTAAGTATAGATAAGAGTTCAATTCCCTTTATCACGAGTATTCCCTCTTTTCCAAATACCATAAAATTATCTAGTAATACCCTTAAAAGTAACACCATGTACTTTTAACTATAAGTCTATATATTTATGTTGAATCTTGTTTTATATATACCATTTATGCATCATTAATAAGTAATATAAAATATTAGTACATATCATGGAATAAGAGATATGCTCCTAGCACTTAAGTTGGTGAAATTATGTTCATTTTTATAATCGCTTCCCCTGCCCGTGCAAGTCATACAAAAATGATTATATGCCAATAAATGTTTTCTATTGAATTGTTTCAACTTGTATTTTTCAATAGTTTGTTAAAATATGTACTATAAATAGATTTAGAAAGTTCATGGATCTATTTTTATAGATCTTATTCCATAGAAAACGGTTTCTACTTTAAGTCATACTTAGGGAAATTTTATTCCTTGGTCTTAACAAACCAATAATACACAACATTTTTTCCATATGTTATCAATATATTTATCCTGAAAACTTATATTACTTCCACTAACCTATTATATACATCTTTCACTCATTCATTTCCAAATGAATATTCTATGATCACTATGAATGAATTATTCATAAATGAATTTATGTAATCTACATATCTTATTCTTATTTATTGATGTCACTGACCCATTTTGGTTAGGAATTATAGACATATGCTATATGGTTCCCTTTTTTTAAGTCATATAGATATATTTCATAATTATTATTTTAAATGAGGTGGCATTCACAATCAATTTCCTAATATTATGATTAGAAATATTCTTTGATAAGTAAAAATTTAAAAGTATTTTAGTCATGATGAGTGGTGAATATTTTTTTCATATAATAAACATATCAATGATTTATCATGCTATATCGGTACCATCATGTACCATCCATGACCAATTTCTCTTGAATACTCACCATAAGTGTCAGTTCTTAGAAACATTCAAAATATAGAATCTCTGAATCTTAATACATGGAACCCATTACTTGAATTTATACATACTTTTCAATTTTCTCATATTTTTTAACTTCTTTTTTGAATGAATATTTATTTTGAATGAATAATATATGTATCACCCACTGAGGTTAACATAAATCACCTCTTTGGTTATAAATTTCTATGTAGTATGTGTCTCTTGAACCATTTCTCCCACTAAGCTCGGTGGAGTCCAGTATACATATGTCATCCCATGTGTATCCATATCCTTAACTCATAAAAGTTAAGTCTTCTCTTGCTATATTTGAATAGATAAGATTCCATTATAGAAATATAGTTGGCCTTGATTAGTTTTTAATAACCTTAGTGTCCATATTATTATTAACTCAGATGAACCTTAGTGTTTTGATGTTCAGTTGTAGATAAGGACATATTTTAACAAATGGTTTAAAAACACTTATTTTATTTTCCTAATATATTCATATCATACCATAATTAATATGACATCTATTAGACAATATATTTTCTATATGTTTAGTATTTTCTATTTTATTTTCAAAAAATGTCCTGGAATGAATAATGGGAGATTATTAATTTATATAAGTCTCATCAATTATCTATCTTTTACTTCTATCATGAAAATAATTTATATATGGAAACATGAGTTAGGGTTAACCTTTACTCCACATATATGATAAATTATTTCTTGGTTAAGATGTTCTCTAAAAATCCATCTTGAATATTCCTCAATCTTTACAAGGTGATCTCATTTACTTCAATGGGAATTCCTAAGATTTCTTAAAAGAATATCATGATAATATTTTGTGTGTCCATGTTGAACCAACTCTAGAATTATTTTTTACATACCATTATAAATTTTTTATTTATCTAAAACATGATAAGTAGTTTTTGTGTATATCTAGTATCTTGGATCAATTAAGACTATGACACTTTTATTGGTTTGAACAGGTTAACTAATTTCAATTTTATTTGATAAATAATTATTTTTCACAGGCTGGTGAAATTATTATATTTTATATTCATCATTTATTACAATGGAAATTAGTGACTCAAGAGTCACTAAACAGTTTATTTAGTATTAAAGTACCATAAAAAGAAGTATTCCAAAATGAAATAGTGTATCATTATTTCCAGTCATAAACTGAGATAAATTTTTTGGAAACCATTTTTATAAACAAGAAACAATCCAATCTGGAAATGGGAAATAGTGATATCCCCTTGGCTAAAAAATGAATCTCTGTTTCCTAGCACCATTTTTTTCAGTATTCAACCTTTATATTCATGGTCATTTCCTATGTTTAAATACTTGTATGTTGTAAGAATATTATATTTAATACCCAAGTGGTGAATAGATTCTTGATTAATATACCTGATGTGGATGAAGATTCTTTCTTCTTCAATTAATTGCAATTTCTATTCTATTTTCCATTATTTCCACATAAGAAGAAAATAACCTCATATTCAACTATCTACCTTTAAATATTTTTCTCCTTGTAGGATTACATAAAGGATCATTAGGGTTTATATTATTCATGGGATCTTCAATATTTGCTTTTAAACTTTTCACCAAAATAGGTATAGAAAGAGGTTTCAACCAATCCTTGTCCACTTGGTGAAGTATGGACAACTGTTTCCTAAGTGACATATCCATTTTTTTATCCTGGCTTGAAAAAATGGATAATCTTAGTGGTAAGGATAATAATATAATATTAATAGATAATTTATTATCCAAGTGGAATACTAATTTCACCAACTAATAAATATGCCCCATTATTTTAAAAGTGTTATCATTAGCTAGATTACCTTATTTTAGTTTATTATGATATAGCATACTGACAATCTTATTTATTACAAGACATTCCTTACCATTATAAAGATAAATAAGATAAGATATTATGGTATAATAATCAATGTATTTATGATATATAATCAACTCTCCATACATAGTTGATAATATAATACAATGGAAAAAATAAGCATCCCTAACATATCTCTAGTCGGTATCCTTATCACCTTTTATCACCATTGGGGTGGCAGAATAGGAGTAGGGAATTCCAACACATAATAAAAACTTTTTGATAACAATGCATCACATAAATGAATATACCATATCTGAACATTTGTGATTGTAATGAAATAACCTAAGTTAATGAATTATCACACTATTTTGTGGTTTTTATTTCCATTTTATAGAATAATTTAAATAGATTGTTATACATTTTATTGATTTCTAATTTTTGAGAAATAATTATTATTATATTTATTAATTATCCAAAAAAATATCAAGTCTCAATATTCATCCCAATTGAACATGGAATGTCTAGTTTTTTTCATCCTAGTGTTAAGGATCCTTATTCTCTTTCTAAATGATCCAGAATTTGTCCATGAAAATCTTAAGAAGGTATTTAGGTAGGTGATCTTACCAACTGTGGGCTTGTAGTTCATTAATTGTTTTAGTGGAATCCCCAATATAGAAATCCTGAGCTGGATTTCCCCAACACTTACCTCCAAATTTGTATTGAACATAATTTGGCCATTAAATTCAATATAAATTCAATTATGTTATCCCAATATCTTTGTTATGTTTTTAAGGATATTTAAAGGTGGACCTAACTTTGTCCAAACAATCACTTTAACTATGCTTTCATCTTAATTTGGATTATGGAAGGAATTATGACTTAATATTCAATTGAGGGATGTTTTCTTATTATGCTTGAATCTTATCTTATTTTATCCTTTACATGTATTTTTAAAATTAAGTGTATTTTACTTAGTTAATTAAGTGTTTTTTATAAAACATTTAGGCATAAACCATTTATTTATATTCTATATTTTTACATTAATTCATTTATTTATGTGAACACTTTATTTAATCCATAAAATAAATAATTCTTAAGATAGAAATAAATAAATAACTCAGTCATGATCATATCTAATGGTTGATTTACTGGTTGTACAGTAAATCATCCTATGACCATAGGGAAATAACTCATTATATCAATCTTGGAATGAGTTGAAAAATTACACCTATTCACCTATGTATCATCTAGGTTTCATCTTGAACCTCCTCCATACGCCTTGAAATGGTCCATTTATTACAAGTATTTATAACTCACCCATAGGTTAGGGGAACCAAAGTATTGGATAATGGAGAATTACATAAATAACCTTGGACACATAGGTCCTATATTAAAATGGAGGGAGGGTGACTAATATGCAATCATATTAATTTAATAATTAATAATTAAAAACCTAAGTGATAAATTAAATTAAATAAATTCATGTTCATACATAGGTCTTGGTCAAGCTCATGAATGGTCACAAACATCCAACAAATCACAAACTAAAACCAGATAACATTCACTTATATTCATTATTTATTATTAAGATGAATGTGCTTGAATTAATTAATTAATTAATTAATCAATAAATTAATTCCATTTCATCTTAGTGACCATATAAAATCACTTTTAGATACCCCTAACTAAAAACATTCATGGAAAATAAATGATAGAACCAATAATCATATATTATAATAATAAATTAATTGAGAATTTTAAATTATTTTTTTATTAAATTGTAAAACACAGTAGGTATGGAAATATTTATAATAAGGTTTTAATTCTACTAATTTAATGAAATTTAATTTTGTCTTTTATTAGGATACTACATGACATGTACTATTGAGATACACGTCATGTATCTCATTTTATGTTTACATGGGTTACATGTTTATGGCTTCAACTTGTTAACTCATCTAGACTACACAATATGTACTAAATAGATATATGTCATTAATTTACATTGTCACATTCTATGATAAACACCTAGTCTTAGGCGTGTTTCTCAACTAGACTACAAGGCATATACTAGAAAACTATATTCTGTATGATCCGAATGTTACATGTTTGTACAACCCATTTAGGGAATCCTAGTGTTCATTAAATGTGAGGATGCATGATGTGTACAAGAAAGATAAGTTCCATTTATCTTGCATGTATTGTGTACACATAACTCACCAAAAGGATCAGTATGTATTTCAGATGAAAGAAGTGATGAACTATACACTGTGTATATCGCATACATGTCATGTATATCATTAATGGTCTTGTTTTTTAGTATCACATAGTTTTGATCAAGTATATATTCAAATAACTTGTGCGAATTTCACCATTAACCCATGTAGACTACATAGCATGTATGCCTGCTATATTTCATGTAATCTGACAACCTGTGTGCCAATTTTTCCCAGTCTACATTCATTGTGCAATAAATGCATAGTTTGTAGTAACTTCCTAGTATTCTGCCTATCCTGTGACATGGTTAGGTGTAGTTCACATGGGTAAACAATGTGTACTAAGGTTACACATCATGTAATCCCATGTCATCTAGCCATAATCTGATGAAATCTCTAGTTTTTATTTATCTTTTATGAGAACTTTAAGAAAATAAAACATTTAACGATAATTAATATATCAATAACATGTTAATTTAAGATTTTATTAAATAAAAAATATTATTGAAATGAAATATATAAAAACTAATGTGTATATTGTTCAACAGTCAAATAAATAACTATAAATTTGAAATTTAACTTCCCTTTGAAACCACTTGAAGTTTCCATGTACAATAGAAGTGTTTTGGAGGGTGATTTACTATAGATGTTAGCATCAACCTGATGTATCATTCAAAATATTAAATGTGATGTGAATTTCATGACCAATGTGATTTTTTCAATCAAATATTGACATATGAAAACCCATAACTTGTAGAGGTTCATTCATATTAAATTTCTAATTAATTTATTTAAGATCAAAATAAATGGATACCTTGTATTAGAAACTTTCTTTGATGAAAACTTTGTTGATTTTATGAAAACCCTTTTACAAATTACCTTTATTGTGTTGTAAAGATCCAAGTTTAGAGTCCCATTAATGGTGATCCATATGTGATTCTTTGATCTTCACATGATAACAATTTATTTCTAGGTGTTGGCATAGTGAATCAATTTTCATGCATTGTTCAGATTGATCTCTCGTCCTTTGGGATTGAAAGATCTCTAGAATTAATTATTATGAGAGTAATAAATGAAAAGTATTTTAGAGAGAAATATTTTGTGAAAAAAAATTCTTAATTTTATATTAACTCTATACAATATACATAACCATTTATTTATATAGGTGGTGTAATGAACCATCCTAGACACCAACATAAATTGGTGCCTGATCAAACCTGTCACATCCCTGAAGGGCGTTCTCGATCCCCAGGGATTGGATACTAGATCCCAGGAATCAAAAATACAATAAGGAATGATTTCAACCAACTTGAAAGCAACTAAAAGTAATTTATATGTATAGTAAGAATAAACAATAGAAGATTAAAAAATGAAATAAATTACGTAACTAAAAAGAAACAACTTAATTTATACAACCCAAAAGAAACTGAATAATCTCTAAGGTACGAGTCCAAAAAAATGAAAAACCCCAAAATTAATAATAGTTATTCCATTTGATAAGTGATGAAGAATTTCCATGAACATTATCAAAATATTTATAACTAAGTAAAACAAAATGGTTGACCTATATCATTCTCTTAAGGAGCTATTATGACAATCACTCACTAATTCTAATTTGGTTATTATTTTTTATTTTATTTTCCATTTATGAATTAAAACATAAAGAAATGTAGGTTTGAGAATTTTTAATTCAATACTAAAATTAAACATGCATATTTAATGAAAACGCAATGAATTCAAATAGAATGAAGTTAGAAAGAAAGGAGATATTCTTGAGAGAATCACCCAGATTGATCCTTCAATATCTTGTTATTAGTTTAAAATTTACTTAATAATCACAATCTATAATATGTGTAAAAATAATATTATAAATATATGTTGGAATATACAATGCACTTAAAATCATCTAGAGATTGTACATACACATCCTTAGTCGAGGGAAAATATTATAAAATCAAAAAACTAAACCTCATGTGGCTAGTGAAGACACATAGACACCTTACCCACTAAGATCCCCCTTAGAATAACTTTCAAAAAATAAGAAATAATAAGAATGAGTGTTTAAAGACTTATTTTAATCACTAGATTACTCCCTAGGTATATTCCTTGGGTTAGCTACTCATGATCATGAGCATAAGAATTCATAGTGAAGAATAAAATGGGGAGAGAAAAAAAGAGAGAGATAGAAAATGATAGAAAGTGGAACATGTAAATTAAAACATGTAATTAAATTAAAAAATAAAAATAAAAGAAAATATGAGACTAAACTACATAATAAATCCATAAAAAGCGTCAGGGTAGTGGCTGATCCTTTAAAATGAAGAAGAAATTCAAATTTATAGGGAGAGGTGACAGAAATTTTAGATCCAAAATCATCCTCTGAAAGTACATGCATGGGATCTATATTTAATGTATGAATTGGAAAATTTGGTCTTATTGAAGTTTGTTTCCCTATCTCTCCAATGTTGGATCATGAAATTTTATCTTGATTGACCATGTTTAGTGAGAGTTATATCTGATATACTATGGGAATTTATTCTTCCCAAACAAAATGTTCGCATTACAAACCACTAAGTTCTAATGAAATTATGACTTTGAAAATAATGGAATCACTTGTATATATAATAATAAAAGTTCTTTATACTTATTTTCTATTTCTCCATTTTGAATTTTATCTCCTTTGGACCATCAATTTATGATATATGGTCCCAATATAAAAAATCATCAGATCTGCGCATAGATTTTCAGGCTTGAGTTGTGAGCAGATTTTGGGCCTTCAAATGATAGATTGAGCTTCGGTTATAGAATAATTAAATGAATAAAAAATTTATGTAATACTGAAAAATTTAATTTCACAATTTAAATTAGTGTAAAAAATGATATGGATAAAATTTAGAAATTAGTTAAAATAGGTAAAATCAAAAAAAATTAAAAATTTTTCAATTAAGCTCAAAATACTACTAAAACCATAAATCTAAAAGTTGGACATAAAATTAATCTTTTATGGGATTAAAAAAATGAAATTAAAATAAATATAATTGAAAATATTTTCTCTATCAATTCCCCCACACTTAAACAATGCACTCCTAAGAAATCATTTTTATACCCTGATGAAAAGTAGCTTCCCAAATCATAAATGAAAACACAACTCAATGATCATATCAAGGAAAATATCATGGATTCTCATATGGATAAAAATTACCTAACTAATTAAAATAATACAAATATATTCAATCTCATGTTAATCCTAAAGTTAATTTCATACCTACCTATCTGGAAAAATATTTCTCTCTTCCCTCAATGTTTTTTTTGTGTGGAGTTTTTCTCATTCTCAAAAACAAGTGTGATCTCCATAGGCTTACTATCCTCCTATTATCTACACTTCATAGAGTCAAAAATATGTTAAATATGATGTATTCTATATGAATATTTCTAAATCTTAGGGTTTTTAGGTTTTAAATTTAAAAATATATGTGGTAGAATGAAGAGGGTTAGACTCTAAATTGAAGTAAATTCATGAAAACAATTTTTTCTCAAGAATGGGGTGCTCCACAATCATCTCAAAAATGAATAACCTCCAAACACCTATTCCTTTCTTTGGGAAGTTTTAAATTGTAATGATCAGAATCAATGATAAATTTATTCCCTATTTTTTCTATTTGTATCATTGTTTCAACTTGAATTTAGATATGGATTTCTCATCAGAATCATATTTTCGAGGAAAAGAGAGGTGGCTTTTGATCATCAAATATTAATGAAAAATAATAACATATTTTTAATGAAATTTGGGATAATAATCCATCTTTAAATAATGAAATTTATTACACCCCATCAGTAATAAATATGGAAACACTATTTTTCATTTCAACTCAAACAAATTCTTTTGGAAAGGAAAATACAGCACAACTTCTCAAGTTCAATCTCAAGGAGGCACCTCACACAACACCAAGTTTATATTATCACTATTTATATTATAATTATTATAAAAATAAATAATATGAATATTATGATATTTAAATATGCATGACATATTAAAATATATCTATATATAATGAAAATAGAATGAATATACACAAAATGATGTGAGAAAGAAAGGAGAACCTCTCTAGAGATTACCGAGAGTGGACCTTCATCGTCTATTAATTACTTCAAAATAAAATTAATGAACATTATACGTCATATGCATGATCATAATATCCTAAAAAATATTTGAATATATGGAACACTCAATGATCATCGAGATACCGCACATCTACCTCCTCAATCAAGGGAAAATATTGCAGAAGTGAAAGTTAAACTGTAGGTGGAAAGTGGAGACAAGAATGTGCCATTCCCACTAAGACCCCCATGGACTAAATATAAGAAAATAAGAAACATTAATCATGAGTTTACAAAGACTTGGTTTCATCACTATATTGTTCCCTAGGAACTTCCTCAGGTTAGTTACTCCTAATCGTGTGTATAAGAGATCATAGTGGAAAAGAAATTGAATTTGAAACACAAAAGATAAAACAAATGAGATAATATGAGGAATAATAAGAATAAAATATAATAAAAATGTGTAATAAAATTAAAATATAAAATAAACTACAAAAATATAGAAAATTTCCACCTAGAGTTAGAACCCTTTGTAGTGGAAATGAAGTGCATTTTTATAGGCTAAAGGGGTAAAATTCTTGGCTCCAAATATACTCAAAAAAATCTTACACATGGTGGCCTCATTTAATGAATGCATTTTGGAATGGTTTATTCTGGAAATTTGTTATGTTATGTATCCTATTTTTACCCCCATAAATTCAACTTCATTTCATAGTATTTTAGATATATATAGCTAAGTTACTCTGGAAATTTATTCTTAACAGGAAAACTCTTTATATTTCATATCCCTAGTTTCCAATGCATTTATGACCTTGAAAAAGAATACATAACATATGTTAATATTAATAAAAGTTATGCCTATATATTTACTTTTTCTTCATTTATAATTTAAGTTAATATGGATTGTCCATTTAATAGATACGGTCTAAACAACACAAATATCTAGTTCTGTACATAGAATTTGAGGGCTGACTTGTGAGTTAGTTTTAGGCCTTCAAATTATGGATTGAGATTTGGGTATAGGAGACTGAAATGAATCCAAATGATCAAGGAAACATAAAAAAGATTAATTTTTCAGTTTTTATCAGAACATACAAAATTATGGATAAAATAAAGAAATAAATTTAAATATTTAGAATAAAAAATTAGTCTATTTTTTCAATCAAGATCAAAATACTTCTAAAACCATAAAATGTGATAATTAGCTATAAAATAACACTATAGTGGAAATTTTTGATTGAAATTATAATTAAAAATAATTGAAAATATTTTCACTATTAATTACTTCACACTTAAACATTTCACTCCTAAGCCATCATCTAATACCAAGATCAAAACAATCTTACCAAATCATAAACGATGATACAACTCAATTATTACATCAAAGAAAATATCATGTCGCCTAAATGGATAAAAATTACCTAACTACTCAAAAATCATAAAAATACATTCAATATCAGGTTAATCTGCATGTGCATTTCATACCTACCACAATGGAAAAATATTTCTCTCTTCACTTCAGGATTTTGTGTGTGGTGTTTTTCTCATTCTCAAGAACATGTGTGATTTATATAGGCTTGATATAATACAACTATACCAACTTCATAGATTCAAAAATGTGTTAATAATGAGGTATTTTTCAAGATTTTTTCTTAGTATGAATATTGTAAGGTTTTAAATTTAAAAACATAAGAGGCAGAATGAGGAGGGTTATGCTCTAATGTGAAGTAAATTAAAGAAACTTATTATGCTCAAAAATGGTGTGATACTAAATCATCTCGAAAATGAGTCAAATAAAAATAAATCTTTACTTAAATGTGAATTTAACACTTGTAATTTTCAGTAAAAGTGATAAATTTCTTCAATCTTTTACCCTATTTATATACTTGTTTCACCTTGAATTCAGATATAGACTTCTCTTTGAAATCATATTTTTTTTAGGAAAAGAGAGTCAGATTTTGATATTAAAATATTAGTGAACACCCTAACCATATTTGTAATGGTATTTTGGGACACCCATACATATTTTAATCATTAAATTTCATCCACCCCATTAGTAGTAAATATGAAAACACTTTTAATTCAGCACAAACATATTTTTTCATAAAGAAAAATACAACTCATATTCTCCTTCCCCCACACTTGAGTTAACAAATTATCATACATTTAACATCTATATCACGTTTAAAAGGGATAAATATCTTGTAATTTTGTTTCCTAACTAAATATTTCATGGATAATAGGGGATTAATAAATTCTAGATGAAATGGTAGGCCAAAATAAGAGTTGAATGTAAAATGGGCTTTCAAAATGGTTCCTCAATCATACTTAACACATTCCATGAACTCTAACGGATATAAAAAATATGAAATTATAAATTAATGTATCAAAAAACATGTCTAAATACTCTCTATAAAAATAAAAATGTAATAATATTTCAAAAAAATTATAATCCTCTCATGTTGGGAAGGATTTTCAATTTGTAAAGTACTAGTGCATATGACATTCACAATCAACCAAATTTCATCAAATGAAAAGAATGGAAATAAAGAAACAAAATACATTCCTAAATAATATAAAATCATAAAATATTCAAATCACATAATGTTCCCAAAATACCAATATGGTTTGAATTTTCCTAAATATTCAATTTAAATCAATAATATTAAAAACACACTGAAAATAAAAAAACATGAAAATTTTAGAAAAGGACATGCAAAATAAAATGAGTGTACAAAAAAAATTCCTAAAATCAATTTTACATCCCCCACCAAAACTTATTACATTTAATACCCTATTTTTAACTCAAATCATGTCAACAATGATTTTCATACAAAATTTTGAATGGGAAATAGATAAAACAAAGAAAATGAAAGACACAACCAGATTTATTTTTTTCTGGTAGCTTTGAGTTAATCACCGAGTTGCTACCACTTCAAAACTATAATAAAGAATTAAAAAAACATAAGAGGGATAAAAAAATAAATAGAAAGTAGAAATAAAATGGGTAATGGTTTTTTTACACCCTAAGTGGGTGCTATGTTTTTAATTTTCCTAGACAAGAAGTTGCATGGGATCATCTTTAATCAGAAGTTGGATGTGGTTTCTTTGAGATGAACCACCACATGTGATTTTCCATAGTTTCTATGAGTATATGATGATATAGAAGAACCCAAAATAAGATAAGAAAATTCTCAATCCCTAATAAATAATAAAGATAGAATTTGGGATCAATGGTGGGAGGAAAAAGAAGATAGGGGTTCTCCCTATTGGCTTCTGTGGTGTCCTCATCCATATGGTATACAAGTATTTGTAGAGGAGTTAGTCACATAACATAATTTTCCATATATTATTCATTAATCACTACTACATGGGTGGTCTCTTCCCTAAATTTCATAGTCTACTCTATTTATGTTTGTTCCATAAATTTCAAAAAAAGATAATTCATAAAACAGTTCAGCTTCAATGAGTTTAAAAAATGAATAATTAATAAAGAAATATCCCCTTTCAAGTTAGTCATCAAGGAATTTTATATCTTCTGGAAGGACCATCGACAACTCAATATCGATAGGTTCATCTTTATCATCCTCTCATAAATAAATAGATAGGTATAGAGGTGCTAATTTTTAATTATCAAGGATGGGAAGATAAAGCTTCAGGTTATCTTTAATAATGAAATCCCATGATTATTCCAAAACAAATGTTATTCTACCATAAGTATATAGTTGGAATGTGTTATTTAGGGAAATCCTTGATTAATGGTTATTTGAGGTATGTTGTTATTAATTATTTTATTATCTCTTTCTCACATACCTCAGGTTCTTTAACATAAAAAAATTATTGGTGAAATCTCTTCCACCACTTGTTTTGGTTCAGGTTCTGGATTAAGTTCTGATTTCTACTCTTGGGATGCATGTACATATTATGTTATCCATTCTATTTGTCTCTCCAGGTTTTTCGTTGAATCACTAATCCTTTTCAACCAAGCATCAATATCATGGTGAACTTATTCTTTCACCTAAGACGGGTCAGTCCATGCAAAATAATTTGAATTTAAATTCATCCTTAACAAAGATATTTTTTTAGTTTTCAAAATTTATTATATTTTTTGTGTTTTTTTATGAAGAAAAAGAAATTATTTAAAATATTTGAATAATATCAGTGAATGGATTCCAATTGGTTCCATTGAAATGGTGCCAATTTGATGAAGCCTTGTCATGCATTTTCTAAAAATATTTATAATTAAGTGCAACACAGGGGATGACCTAGGTCATTCTCTTGAGGATATCTTGTGGTCAAGCACTCACTACTTATAATTCACTTATTATTATTTTTTATATTCTTTAATTTATTAAATACAACTAAAATAAATTTAGGATTGATAATTGATAATGAAGTAATAAAATTAAACATGCATATGCAATGAAAACACAATAAATGAAAACAAAATGAAGTTTGAAAGAAACGAGGAATTCTTGGGATCATGAAACTTCTTTTTTTGATATTCAAATAAGGAAATTTTTGGGTTAGCGAGAACCAAACTAGAATGTAGACTGGAATCAATAAATCAAACTAAGAAAAATTGGGTAGTCTAGGAACCCAGTCCTAGACCGAACTCACTCAAAAAGAAGGAAAAAACAGGCCAGCTAAGGAATTATACCCAAGTCCAAACCCACTCAAAAAAAAGAATGTGTATGGAACTGAAAATTCAAAGAAAAATCATATATAAAATAGCCTTGGGCCGGACACAGCATCCCCATCCCATCATCCACCCATCGTCATCGGAAAATCTGCCACCATCACTATGGATCGTCGTCGGGGGCTAACACCACCCCACCAACATTCATGAGAGAATCACCCAGATTGAACCTTTATTATCTTACTATTACTTTAAAAATTAATTAATGATCATAATTAATCATATGTGTAAACATACTTTTATACCTATGGTTGTTAATATATAGTACACTTAATAATCATCGAGAGACTGCACATCCACCTAGTCCATCGAGGGAAGATAAAACAAAAGAAAAAGCTAAAACTCAGGTGTAAAGTAGAGAAACAAAGGCTCCTTTCACATTAAGATCTCCCTAATACTAAATCTAATAAAATAGGAAACATTAAGCATGAATGTTCAAAGACTTGTGTTAATCACTAGATTTATCCCTTGGGAACTTCCTTGTGTTATTTACTCATGATCATGGTTATAAGAGATCATAGTGGAAAAGAAATATAGGTGGAAACAAAAAAGATAAAAAATGAGATAATTTGAGGAATAAGAAGACTAACATATAATAAAAATTAAAAATAATATAATAGAATAAAATAAACTATAAAATATAAAAAATGGACACCTAGAGTGCCAACCCTTTGGAATGAAGATAAAGTACATATTTATAAAGAAAAGGGTGGAAACTTTTGGCTCTAAATATTCCCACTGAAATGTTATGGGTGGTATATGAATTTAACCACCTAATATGAGAATGTTTTCTTCTTGAAAGTTTTTTGTTTTTTTCACCTATTTCTACCCACAAAATTTCACCTTCATTGGCTACATGTTGATAAAAATATAAAAATGTTACTCTAGAAATTCATTTTGGATAGGCAGACACTTCATATTTCATGTCTCTAGTTTCCAATGCTTTTATGACCTTGAAAAATAATTATTAGCGTGTGTAAATATATATAAAAGTTGTTCTGTTGGATTACATAATTCTTTTTGTAGAAATTCAACTAATTTGGACCATCTATTTAAGAGATATGGGGCTAAAATAAAAAATCTCTAGATCTATGCATAGATTTTGAGGCTTTAATTATCAGCTGGTTTTGGTCCTTTGAATTGTGGATTATTCTTTGGGTACAGAAGAATGGAATGAAAAAACAATGAACATGGAAACCTATAAAATAATATTTTTCCAATTTGGATCATCATATAAAATTTTATGTACAAAATACAAAAATAAATTAAAAAAGTTAAAATCCAAAATTATCCTTTTTTTGCAATTAGGCTCAAAATATTTATAAACCAATAAAATGTGATGATTAAAAATAAAATAACCCTTTGGTGGGATTAAAAATTTGAAATTAAAATTAAAAATAATGGAAAATATTTTCTCTATCAATAAGTGGATGACATCCCACTATCCCACCACCAACTACCCAACTCAGCTGAGAAAAACCTCACCACCTCACTGTGGTGCCTTTCCATTCCCTACATCAAAATATATAACAAGATATACACACCGTTGAAGGTTTGAATAGGGTGTGAGATAACAAGATTAATATGACCTCGCCTAACTATTCCAAAACAGGTCTCTATAAAAAAATCCTAACATGCTCAACTTTAATGAAAACATGGCATGATAATTAGATAAACAATTTTTATGTCAAAGTCATTGTAAAATATTTCCCTTTTTTAATATAGTTCTAAATAAACCTGATAAAACAATTTAAAATCATATCATATATATATTTAATCAATTTAAAGCAGGTATAACATATCATATCAAATCCAAAATAGGGAAATCCAAAAGAAAAGGTAACATAAAGCCAAGGATCACTACAGTTTAGGCTAGCTAGGACACTCATACCTAGACATAGACAATCACACACATAAATTCTTTGGATATTTGCATAGAATCTAGAAAGAAGAGGAACACCCTAGAAAGTAAACCCCCCAAAAATTCTAACAAGTCCCTTGAACAACAGGCCTAGGTAGAAGAGGAACACTCCATGAGTGTACCCCATGACGGTATCAATGGGAAAGGCCTATTGCTACACCTTTCACCTAAGTACCCAAGTATTACCACATGAGACATTTTTCAAACCATGTTTTGAAAACCATTCCACAAACCCATTTCTCAATGCTTTAAAAATACCTTTTCTTTTGCCAAAAAAAAGTAAAAAACCATACTTTCAAAAAAAACCATTTGAATACATACACAAATAAATAAATCAATCCTTATATTTTACATATAAAATTGTTTACAAAACCAGAGCAATCCAATTTCATCTATCATAAGATAGAGATAGAACCACCTACCTCAAATTTGGTTTTACATTCCTAAAACTAGATCCAAAACACTATAAGTTAAGAAGAACAACAAACAGGGGACCTACCTATGATTCCAATACATCATAATCATATTCAATAAAAACCAAGGTCAGAAAAGAGGTTAGGTCACACATACCTCAGAGAAAACTCAGTCTCTGCACTACAACCAACCATGAACCAGCCTCTAGAATAAGATCACACAATAGATCTAGAAAGGACCATGAAGGAAAACACCAAAATATTAATTAATTTGAACACGTGGTGTAATGATGCTGTTATAAATAATGGTTCTGAAGAAGTAGAATGATCATTTTCCCAGAGAGACACATCGCATCCACCATGAGGATAAATCGTCAAATGGTGTGATCTGAAAGAAGTATAAATCCCCAAAATCCCATGGGAGAGATCCTACATTTCTAGAGAGAATCCTACATGTTCAATGAAAATGAAACCATGTGTGTAACATGGTTAAACCACTAGACCTAAATCATTCATGATGTGAAACTCTTTCACGACATGAATTTTACAATTTACAAGATACGCCAAAAAAGGTATCACCTCATATTAAAAATAACTCTAATTGATCGTTTCATGACATAAACTAGTTCATTGATTGTAAAAATTTCACACTCTGATCTAGCTCAGAGTTTCTTCCCGAAAATAGATTCATGTCATGTAATTGGTTCTCGACATGAAAGTGTCCAATGGTAAGTTCACATTCCATATTCTATAGAAAAAATATGAATCGCCTATAAATATTTAAAAACCCAAGAAGGGTCCTCAACATTCATTTATACATTTATACATGGTCGTCATTAAATAAAAAACATATATCCCTACACTTTTGGTCATTTTCACCAAAAAATTCTCTTCATCCTTGAAAGATCATAAATGCACCAAAAAAGGGAAATTAAAAGAGATATAAGGAATAATATAAAAAAGGTAACAAGATATTTCATACTCCCCAACATAATAATTTATATCTCTAGGAAGTCATGTGGATGAATAAATCCTTACAAAGAGGTGATACCACTTATTCTTCACTAAAATTTCATGCTCCCAGGTCTCGTGAGAATCTAATTCATGTTTCCATAACACTTTGACTAATGGGATAGACTTCCCATGTAATACTTTCACCTAATATTGAATGATCTCTAGTGTATTATCTACAACAGAAACTACTGCATTTAACTCAATCTCTTCTTAACTTAGAACATGAGAGGGATTATGCAGATATTTCTTGAGTTGAGATATATGGAAAACATCATTCATACCCATCAACTAAACTAGAAATTAAAACTGATAAGCTACCTTCCCAAGCTGTTATGTCACCTCAAATAGTCCAACATATCCCAGAGTCATTGTCCCTTATTTGACAAGATGAATTTTACCCAATTTAGGTGATACTTTTAGGAATAACCAGTCACCAATAGAAAAATCGAAAGGAAAATTTTAACGATTTTAATATGATTTCTTCCAAATCTTACTTGTAACTAGACACTGACATATACTCTGAATCCTCACCAACATCTCTTGGATAAGACTATGTCTCACAAGAGAGGCCTCACCCACCTCTTCATAATAAATATGTGATCTATATGGGAAACCATGAAAAACTACAAAGGAAACCATTTAGATTGATGAATGTTAAATTTTTTTATAGGAAAACTCAAATAGTAGTAGATAACTATCCGATAATCTACCAAAATACAAGATAGAGACACAGATTATATCCTTTAGGATATGAATTGTATATTCCATTGGACCGTTCATCTATGGATGGTATGTTTCACTCAACCTTACCTGAGTCCCAATCACTTCCTAGATAATCTTAAAAAACATTGAGAAAATCCTAGGATTCCTATATGAGACAATAGTGGAGGGAAACCCATGTAACCTCACAACCACCTATACATACATCTTACCCAAATCTTAAACTTTAGTGGTTTACCTTATTGGAATGAATTATGTGTACTTTATCAAATAATCAATCACTACCCAGATATAATTCTTCCCTTAGGGAGTGTGTGGTAATTCAACAGAAAAGTCCATGGACACCTTATCCTATTTCCAAACCTGCATTAAAAGAGGATATATAAATATAAAAGGCTTTAGATGATCTACCTTTGTATGTTGGTATGTGTAACAAAAATACACATAATCTACAATTTCAAGCTTCATACCCATCCACTAGAATTGTTGTCTCATTTCAAAATAAAAATTCATAGTTCCTAGATGAAAATCCCATAAAGAGGTATGATAGTCAAAAAATAGAGATCATCATAGATATTGGTATTTCAAAATGATCAACAAATAGGATAGAATCTAAAGGTATAGACCAACCATAGATGGTCTCCCCATCATAATGGTTTTCTTGAATTCCTTATAAATCATCATCATATTGCTGACAGATCAGAATAGACTTAATGAAAGATGATGATATATGAAAACTGGTCAAAACCATACCTAAAACATCTTGTTGATCGTGAAGATAGAACTAATTGAATATTACCATAAGGTTCCGCTCTTCCTTTTGTTCCAAAATACCCTATTATGTTACTTGCCTTCTAAGAGTATCTACAATGACATTCCCCTTCCCGAGGTGTTGGCGATATTGAAGTTATACATCTGTAGGTATTCCTACCTCTTTCTCTATCTGAAATTCAAGTATTTATGATAAAGGATATAGATTAAAATATTATGATCAGAAAATACTATGAACATATCCCTAAATAGATAGTGCCACCAATAGTTAAGCACATGCATAACCGCATCAAGAACTAAATAATGAGTGGGGTAATTCATTTCATGAGGCTAAAGTTTATGAGAGAAAGAATCCACAACAGTATCTTATTGCATTAGAAAAAAACCCAGCCTAGCAACAGAACCATCCTTGTAAACCAAATACCTCTTACTAGGCTCAGGTAAGATTAGACTTGTTGTTGATGTCAGAATTCCTTTCAACTCGTCGATAGAGGATTGATATTTCACATCCCAACTAAATTTCACCCAATCTTTTTAAGAGTTATCAAGAGTAATGCCAAATTTTAGAAATATTTGATGAACCATTAATAATATCTAAAAAGTCCAAGGAATATCTAAATCTTAAATAAGTTCCATGGATCCACCCATGAAAAGACAATCTCAACCTTCTTAGGATCAAATCATAATCCACACTTAGAAATATCATGCAATAATAACTTTACTTTTTGGATCCAAAAACTAAATTTAGAAATATTTTCGTACAAATGGTTACTCCTTAGTATTTTTAAAAACAAACTCAAATAGTTTTAGTGTTCACACTCAAATATCAAATAAACCAAAATAACATCCACAAGAACTACCAAAAAAGTTTCAAGATACTGATGGAATATCTTGTTCCTCAAAGCCATAAAAATTATAGCAGCATTAGTCAAACTAAAAGTCATTAAAATATATTTTTAATGGTCATACTTAGTCTTTAAATTCATTTTATATATATAATACTCCTAAATTATGAGATGATGCTAAACTAATTGTAGATCAATCTTTGAAAACCACTTTCCCCATTTTCATGGGTCAAATAAATCATCTGCATGGGGAAATGATACTTATTCTAAACTATCTCCTGATTCAACTTTAGATTGTCCATGAACAATTAGAGTGAACCATCTTCCTTCTTGAAAAAGATAATAGGGTCTCCTGAAGAAAAAAACCCTATAGAGAATGAAATTGTTCTCCATCAGATCATCCAATTAAATGTTGAGCTCTTTTAACTCCATTGGTGCCATATTATAAGTGGGTAACGAAATCGCTTTCATACCTGACACCAGATAAATCGAGAATTATACCACCCTTACTAGACGAATACTATATAATTATTCTAGGAAAATTTCCAGAAATTACTGAAAAAAATAGTAAGATCAAAAACATAATAAAATTCATTGGTATAAACATTAATAGCATAAAACAATTCCTAAGATTTGGGTGGGAAGGTCATGTATGACCATACCTCAGGTCCCATTCTCCATGAAACACCTGACAGACCCTATTGAATGTGAATAACAAGACATGATGATGGTGAAAATCAATATCTTCATTGCGATAAATAATATAATCCATCTTGATGATGACATCAAATAGATCCATACCAAGAATGAGGAAATCCTAGACTAACTATGCATCAACAATCAATATCAAAAAAGAAGAATACTGAAAGCTATGATCTTTCCTCTTCTCAATTGGTCTTTATAACTCCATAATAAAGGACATGATATCCATTAGAAGTTTAGGAATATAAAAAATGAATAAATAAATGAGTGGGAGGTATCTATATCAAATAAAGTAGCCACTATAGAAGTTTCAATAAATATAGTACCTCTCACTGTCGTTGGGCCCGCATCAACCTTCATTAGAAACTAAATTTACTATGTGAAGGTGATTCACTCCTGAATCTAGTGACTAGATACATTAATTATTTTAATCATATAACTACATTGTAGTATCCTTTAGAGATGAAAACCCCTTACTATAACAAGGTGTAGACATAACTTGACATAATTACTGCAGATGGCCATAGAGGCCAAAACTGTTACACATTGTTTCATGTGCAGTACAAGAACATTGGGTATGTCTAAACATAACACATTGATAGTATGTTATAGGCACAATACTTTCTATAATTTATAGATAATAGGATTGATGTTGTTAATAATGACCTCTACCACCCCTGTGGTGCTCATTCCACTTCCTCTTTTTTTCCTGTGAGCCATTAGATATACCCCTAGGTAAAAGATAAGGGGATGAATAACCAACATTGCATGTCATATAAATATCTTCCATCATATCCCTATCTACTATCACAGTATAGGTATAATGATTCAAGATAAATACTAAATATATAATATTGTCCACAAACACTAAATGTACTTCTGATATTTGATCATTCTTTACTACCTCCAGAGAAAAATGAACATGCTCCACAAACCAATTAGTGTAAACAGAAACTGAATTCTCTCACTACATCAAGGAGTGAAACTCAAGATAATTTTGTATCATTATAGACTCTAGACAATACTTCTAGAAAAATTGATTCTTAAAATAATTATAATTTAAGACCACATGTCTATCCACCTGTACCATGGAATCCCACCATCAGGTGTTGAGACCCTCAAGTTTGAATGTTACACACTTCATCTTAATATTCTCATGTGTTTATAGGAAGTCAAATATCTAGTTTATGTTTTCTATTCAGTCCTACACCTTTTGAGGTTCATTAATACTTGTAAAGAATGGAGTCTTCTCATTTAATAACTCCTAAGATCGATCCCTTTCTCCCCTATTTTCTGTTTGAACCTCAACAACTTAGTTTTGGACTTGGGGTACATTTTAGTCCACGAAATGAACTTCTTAGATGATAGTCTATATAATATTCTAACTCAAAGGTACATTCTCTCGATGAGAATCCACTTCACCCTCTAGAGGAACCTATAGATGATGTATCAGAGGCATATCACTACACATAAAAAATAGAATAAGCGATCAAATGAGTAGATAAATCTCTTTTCAAACCAGAAAACCATTAGAAAAAAATAATATTAAGATCAAGAACTCCAAATAGGTGATATAAATATCAACATCCCATTGTAACTTGAGTCTCTTCATGACAAGAGCTGAACATATACTCATCATAACCTAACTCTCGAGTCTCGACAATCCTATATCCAGTCTACCAACTTCCCAAAACTGGACACAAACCACCTATGATACCAAACTGTAATGATCCTACCAAGATACCCACACAAAATGGCACTCGACCTGACTAGTGACATGCTCGAAGGGTATTCTTGGTCTCTACAGACTGGTGACTATCACACAGGCACCAACATCAACTAGAGGGGGATATTTCACCCAACTTGAAGTAGGAAGCATGGTATATATATACATATAATGAAGAAACAGTGGAAGGGAACAATATGAAATATATTCCATAACTAAAAGGAAACAACATAAGTGATACAACCCAAAATAACTAGAAAAACTCCCAAGGTACGAGTCCAATAACAAAGGAAAAACCCCAATATGAGAAACAACTACTCTATGTGATAAGTGGATGACATACCACTGTCTCACCACCTACTACCCAACTTATCTAAAAAACCTCACTGCCTCACTACAATGCCTTACCTTTACCTACATAAATATAAATAATAAGGTCTATGTACTTATGAAGTGGAGTGTAGGGTGTGAGCTACCTGGATCAGTAGGATCTCACCTAGGTGTTCCATAATATGTCTCTATACAACAATCTAAACATACTGTAACGTCCCGGTTCCGGGTGCCACTCAGCAGGTGCCCTGAACCCGGTTCGCCACGTGACCTCAAGTGAATTTCCCCAAACGCCAGAGGATGCCGACTAGTAGTGAGGGCCCAGGTATGATAGTGGGGAAACTATGCCCTCATTTGTCAAAGTGTAGCGCAGCGAAATACAGAATAAAACATACATCAATAGCGGAAGCAGTAAACCATACACAACTGAAATAAACAACAGCAGTGGATATAACCAACAGTATATAAATGATGATGCTACATGTCTTAAGTTCTAATAAAACAGCCAGAACAGGTTATACTTCAATACAGTACAACCAAAAGTAGAGTACAACAAAATAAAGAAAAACAGCTGGCAGCGGCATCGCAAGCCTAGGCTCGGTCCCATGCCCTCCTACTCCTCAGCACCAATCATGTACCTGTATAGGGACTCTTTCCCCTATATACACCTGTAGCAATGTAATCTGTTTGGGCCGAAAATCATGACCCAAACAGGGTGTGAGAAATATATCTCAGTAGGCACCCACCAAAGGCACATGCCCAACTGCGTGTAAGCATGCAACAACAGTGTGCAATAGTAAAATGAAATAAAGTAAGCAGTGCTGAAAAGTAACTAACTTAACAATTAAATTGCCATTTTATTATTCATTTAATCCATTAAAGATTAGAAATCACCACAGTGCATTTCTAAGTAAACAGTCCATGTCCTCAGACAAACAAAACCTTACCCTCAGGTAAGCAAGATCCAACCCACAGGTATAGCCCTCAGGCATAACAAAATTTTCCCTCAGGCGTAGAAAGTGTCGCCCTCAGGCATAGAAGTCAAGCCCTCAGGCACAAAAGGTTGCCCTTAGGCGAAATAACTACAGCCCTCGGCTAAATAGTACAGTGCCCTCAGGCTAATCACAACAACGCCCTCAGGCTAAACAAGTAACGGGGCCATGCCCAATAGGTAAACAAGCAGTAACAAGCAATTCCTCTCAAGGAAATTCTACAATTACTACTTTAAAGGCATACCCTCGGGTATCCTGGCCAAATGGCTAAACAGTGGAACACACCCCCGGGGTGGTCCCGGATCCAAGGAACGATCCCAACCAACATTTTTACAAATTATTCAATTACCTTTAAAGTTCTAGGTTGTTAATATAGCCATGGCCCCAGCCACACAACACCCCAATATGGGTTCGTGGCACAAAAACGCACAAAACACACGATAGTTGGAAAAATTAACACAAAGCCACCTACCTTATATGCCAACGAACGTTATACACGAACGCCGACTCCAGAAACGCCTAAGAACGGCGTAGATATGACGAAGAACAAAACTATCTTAACCTAAAATAACTCTTATTAGGAGGAGAATTGGTAAGAAGAATTCGAGGATATGGAAGCCCTTACCCGTCCGGTTCCAACGAGATCGTCCGAGGCGGAAACCGATTCCCAACGAACACTCGGGGGATCTTAAAAAGTTCGGCCTCCTCCTTTGGATCCAAAATGGATCAAATGCCTCTTCTGCCAAATGAGGAGGCTAATACATGTTTTAAGACAAAAAAACAAAGTACACGGCGTGTACTTCAAAGTACACGGCGTGTACTTCCCAAATTTTAAATTGTTCCTCTAGCGGCTTCCCACCAACGCGGAATTGTTCTCTTGCCGACATGAGTACACTGCATATAATCCTAAGTACATGGCGTGTACTGCCACCCAGATGGCGGCTGCTCCACCACCTTACTATTTTGGCCTGCCGACTGACTACACGGCGTGTAAAGGACCACTACACGGCGTGTAGTCGGTTCCTACACCCTTTGTCACCGACATGGCTACACACCCCGTGTATTCATCCCAACACGGCCATAAGTACACGGCGTGTGGAAAAATTACACGACGTGTAGTTCCAAAATTTAGGATTTTTCCCCATTTTCCATATTTTATTAAAAACACTTAAGGAAAAGAGAAAATAAGAAGCCCGTACCTCAAAGATAAGAACAGGGTTCTTACAAACTTCCCCCCTTATAGCAATTTGTCCCTGAATTTCCCTTCCAAGGGTGGTGAAGATATAGCCGTGAATAACTCCGGCCACTGAGCATGCACGTCATCCTCCCGCTCCCAGGTCTCGTCCTACACTTGTCCATGCTGCTATAGCACCCATACGAGAGGAACTAACTGGTCTCAGAGAACCTTCGTGCTCCTATCAACGATACGAATCGGATGCTCCTCAAAGGAAAGATCTGCCTCCAGCTCAACCTCCTCGGGCTGAAAGATGTGAGATGGGTCTGAATGATAGCGATGCAACTGAGATATGTGGAAGACGTCATGCATGGCTCGGTACCGTTGCGGTAACTGCAACGGATAAGCAACTAGGCCGACCCTCTCCAGAATCTCAATTGGTCCCACATACCGCGGTGAAAGTTTACCCTGTCTCCTGATCCGCTTATGTCCCAGCCTCAGAGAAACATGTAGAAAAACCTGATCCCCAACCATGAACTCTGAAGGTCATCTGCAGCGATCAGCATAAGACTTCTAACGAGACTGTGCGGTAGCCATCCGCTTCTGAATCAATTGGACCTACTCAGAAGTCTCCTGCACGAGACGTGGTCCCAGTAAAGCTGCCTCACCTGCCTATATCCAGCACAAAGGTGACCGGCACGGCCTACCATATAAGGCCTCGTATGGTGCCATCTCAATAGTCACCTGGAAACTATTA
The DNA here is from genome assembly GCA_963277665.1 of Viscum album. Lineage (NCBI taxonomy): Eukaryota > Viridiplantae > Streptophyta > Magnoliopsida > Santalales > Viscaceae > Viscum > Viscum album. The sequence continues at coordinate 1,095,100,635 of OY728145.1, read as the reverse complement.
TTATAGGCAAACTAGACTAAGGGAATATGCTTCTCCCAAGAGCCCCCAAAGTCTAGGACGCATGCACGCAGCATGTCCTCTAGAACCTGTATCGTACGCTCTCACTGGCCATCGGTCTAAGGGTGGTATGTTGTGCTCAGAAGCACCTGTGTACCCAGTGGCCTCTGAAAACTCTGCCAGAAATGAGACATAAAGTGGGAGTCCCTATCAGAAACGATAGAACGAGGAACCCCATGAAGACGTACGATCTCTTGGATATACAGCCTTCCGAGCTCGTCAACACCGAAGGTCTCCTTGATCGGTAAGAAGTGAGCTACCTTCATGAGTCTGTCCACAACAAACCACACAGCATCATTACCACGAGGTGACCTCGGCAATCCAGTCACAAAATCCATCACAACATCGTCCCACTTCCACTCCGGAATGGGTAACTGATGTAATAGACCAGCTGGTCTATGATGCCCCGCCTTCACCTGCTGATAGGTGGAACACCTCGTAACAAAACCAGATACTTCTCTCTTCATACCCGACCACCAGTACTAACGTCTCAAGTCACAGTACATCTTGGTAACCCCAGGATGAACTTCCCAAGTTGAAGCATGAAACTCGCGCATCAGCTCCTTGCGTATATCCCCTGGAACCCATACTCGTCCATGGAAACACAAAACCTCATCATAGCCTATCGTCCAACCAGGAGGAGGGTCCTCACTTGCCACCGACTCCTGCAGAACTAGGCCTTCTGAATCAGATAGCTATCTCATCCTCACTCTATCCAGGAGGGTAGATGTCACATCTAAAGAGGAAAGATAAGTCTGCCCCTGACTGTCATGCACCTCCAGATGCATCTCAGAGAACAAAGCCATGAGCTGCCACTCACCACTGGACTCCTGCACTTCCTGTATCTGAGTCTTCCTGCTTAGTGCATCAGCCCCTGCATTACCTTTACCAGGTGTATAGGCAAGCTCAAAATTGAAGGACTGTAGGTATTTCACCCACCTCCTCTGCCTCAGATTCAATTCATTCTGAATAAAGATATACTTGAGGCTTTTGTGGTCGGTGAAAACCAAAAAATGTTCCCCCAATAGATAATGTCTCCAACAGCGCAATGCATGAACAACTACAGCTAACTCGAGATCATGTGTCGGGTAATTCCTCTCATGTGGCCTCAACTGCCGAGACCCATACGCAACTACTCGATCTCCCTACATCAGCACTACTCCCAGTCCAATACCTGATGCATCAAAGTAAACTGTATAGATCTTCCCCTGATCTGGGAGTATTAGGATCGGTGCTGATGTCAACCATCCCTTCAGGTCCTGAAAAGCTGCCTCGCAAACTTCCGGCCAAATGAACATGACACCCTTCTTAGTCAGACCTATCAACGGTGTTTCTAAGTGGGAGAAATCCTATATGAAACGTATGTAGTAACCAACCATCCCTAAGAAACTCCGTTTCTCAACCACGTTCTTCGGCTGCTCCCAGAAAACCACTGATCTCACCTTCTCTAGGTCTACTGAAACACCTTCTTCAGAGATGATATGACCCAGGAAGTGAATCTGGTCCATCCAAAAGTGGCACTTTGAGAGATTAGTATATAGCCCATGCTCTCTCAGTGTACTCAATACGATCTCAAGATGGGTGGCATGGTTGTGTCGAGTGTGAGAGTACACCAAGATGTCGTCCATAAATACTACCACAAAAGAATCCAGATAAGGATGGAACAAACAATTCATCAGATCCATGAAAACTGCTGGCGCGTTCGTGAGTCCGAACGTCATAACCGCATACTCATATAGACCATACCTACTCCTAAAAGCCGTGATAGGTATATCAGATGGTCTCACGCACAGCTGATGATATATTGATCTCAGGTCAATATTCGAGAACACTCGTGCTCCACGAAGCTGATCAAAAAGATCATCAATCCTCGGTAAGGGATGTAGGTTCTTAATCATCACCTGGTTTAGCTTCCTATAATCAACGCAAAGTCTGAGGGTACCGTCCGCCTTCTTCGCAAAAAGAACCGGCGAACCCCAAGGAGAAGTATTGGGTCGGATAAAGCCCTTTGCATGTAACTCCTCTAACTTCCTCTTGATCTCCTGCAACTCAGGTGAAGCCATCCTATAAAGAGGAATGGACACCGGTGCTGCTCCTATCACTAGCTCGATAGAGAAATCCACCTCACGCTCTGGAGGTAGACCTGAAAAGTCGTCCGGGAAGACATCCCTGAAATGATCAACAACATGAGGGAAATCCGTCTGACAAGTCCCATGGTCATCCAAATATAAGCTCGCAATCTGGGTCGTGACTCCACCTCGCCCACGATGCTCTGGTCCAGCTCAACTCACCTAAACATCTCACTCTCCCTTGTATAGAAACTCTCTTCCCTCTGGTGATGTGAAATACACCCTACGATGATAGCAGTCTACAAATGCCCGAAAGGGAACCAACCAGTCCATCTCGAGAATGACGTCATAGATCGTCATCTCCAAGACATAGAGGTCCCAAAGGAAGTGACATCCACCAACCTCAAGGGGGCACTCCTTGCATTGATGCACACCAGCAGTTCTAGTTCCCAATGGAGTGTCTAGCATCATGATATTGGGAGAAGGAGAAACACATAGCCCAAGGATCTCTACAATGGGTATAGATATGAAACTATGTGTAGAACCTGTATCGAAAAATACAGAAGATAAGACAGAAGCTACTAGAATAGTACATCTGACTGTAGAAGGTCCAGGATCCTACTCCTGCTCGGTCTGTCGCACTGCATATGCCTACCCAGTGTCGCGGCCCTGCAATACAGCGTGACTACCTTGAGCTGCCCGCCCTGCTGCCTCTGATATCCTGGTGTCTGGCTACCACGGCCACGACCACCATCTCTACCTGCACACCCTGACGTATTCCAGTTCCCTGACTGGTAAGAATCCACTGGTCCTGCCCCCACACGCGGAGTCTGTGCAGAACCCCTCTCACTAGCCACTGGTAGAAACGCTCTACAAAAGCGCTAGATATGACCCATCTTTCCGCAAGCTCGGCACTCCACTGGGTCTCGTGGACACTGAGGTCGCTTGTGACCCTCTCTACTACACTGGTAGCACCTGATCGGGGCACCTGAAGACACTGTCTGGCTGGTACTTCCACCCTGAGAGAACTCCATCTGCCTCTTCCTCTTGTCAGTAGAAAAAAGTACCAGTAACTGGTGCTAAACCACTCTGGCACACACCACTAGATTCCCGCAAATTCCTCTATGTAATCAGCGCCTGATTTACAATAGCATGTACTAAAGGCAACCTGAAAACATTCACCAGCACCTGGATGTCATACCGAATACCATCCGCGAAGCGCCTGGCTCTCAACGTCTCACCACCCACCAGCACGGGTGCAAAGCGTTGAAGCTCGGTAAAGCGAGCAGAATAGTCCATCACTGACATAGCGTCATGCTACAGATTCATAAACTCTCGAGCTCTATCTGCTCTCAATGTCTCGGGAAAGAAGTCATAGAAGACTGCCTGAAAATCTTCCCACGTCATTTCCCTGTGATGCTCTGACTGGGTGGTAACGTCCCACCACCTCTTGGCGGAATCACGCAGCATGTATGTCGCGAGCTTGAGCCTCCGCCCTGGAGGCGTCTCAAGATGCTCGAAAATTGTCTGTATCGACCACAGCCAAGACTCTGCAGCCTGTGGTCCGCCATCCCCTGAGAACGTAGGCGGATGCTACTGCTAGAAGATACGTGTCAGCTCGGCCATAGATGTGGCAGCCTACGGTGCTCCCTGAAAGGTATGCATGAACCGCAATAAGCCTTCACGGAATTGCGCCTCTGTGCCTATGTCCAGTATAGCAGCTGGTGCCGCATCTGACTCTGCTGGAGGATCAACTTGTATCCCATGGCCCACCATCTTTGGAGTATAATCATTGTCGCTCTCCTGGAGAACAACGTGCGGTCGTCTAGGCGGCATGACACTACAAGGTCAAAAGCACACCTTAGATTCAAGATTATCAAAGACCGAAAACGAAGAGACCCAAAAGGGAACAGGAGGAATAAGGCATTCAAAATTTTCAAAATAAGACTATACGGTGTGTATACTGACTAAACGGTGTGTACTTGACTTCCCTTCCCCTGCCTGGGTCCTTCTGCACGGCTAAGCCACACGGCTCCCGTTTGAACAAAACTACACAGCATTTATATGATCTACATGGCGTGTATGGTGTTATTTCCAACTGCCCGTATTGTTTGTGACACGGCCGACTACTCGGCTTGATACTACACGGCGTGTTACACCCGTACACGGCATGTACACCACCCCATTTCCCAGCCACATGGCTAAATCCACACAGTATGTCCTCGGACAAGACTACACGGCATGTCCCATAGGTACACGACGTGTTCAAGGAAAGGTGAAACTGACCCGTGTTGTTAGTTACACGGCTGAGTCCCCAGGTCACACTACATGGCGTGTTCATCATTGACACGGTGTGTTCTGTATAAGAGTTCATCGAACCATGTTATTAGTAACACGGCCAGACTCCGGGTCAAAACTACACGGCGTGTACATATGGTACACGGCGTGTTCTGCCCAAGCACTTCCCTACCCCGTGTCTCCGCCCACATGGTTTGTGACACGGGAAGAGAGTACACGGCGTGTACTCAAAGAACATGGTGTGTACTTAAAAAGTTCATTTATCTTCTTGAACAGAAGGCCATACACGGCGTGTTTAAAATACTACATGGCGTGTATACTGGGTTTCTGGATAGTATTCCTCAGAAACTTCCCCGGAACGCAGAAAATACCGAAAAACAACACCTAAGTGTCAAATTCCGACCTGTGAGGGCCCACACTCCCCATGAATCAAAGTTTGACATCTTATCTATGTTATAACAAAATAAACAGTCAATGATCTGCCAAATTATGGAAAATGGGGGCCCATACTCCCCAAAAACAAAAGTGTGGTGTTCATTCAATAAACAGGCTTACACAAAATACCCTATCAAATGGCAGGTATTTATCAAGCAGCTATCACAACAACATGCTTTTCTAGCACAACTACTATCACAACAACATGCAATTTTTAATGCACCTACATGGCATGGAAACTATGCATGGCATGTGATATCTAGCATGTGCCTATATAATGCATGAGATGGCATACCCTCATCTCATCAGGTTGCAACTAAATAGATCCCACAAATAAATTATAACATCACAATCTCAAGTGCGTCACCCAACGGTGAAAACATACCAACTGTAAAATTTGCAAAATCAGAAAAATTGCAAAATATGAGGTAGAGTGGCTTTTCCCTGTACATGGCCTAGATACGCCCGGGAACAGCTTATTACCAACTACCGTTCATCATATCCCTAACTACGGATCCAAATAGTAAGTCAAAGAAAATAACCCCACGGATACCACTTTGTAACGTCCCGGTTCCGGGTGCAACTCAGCGGGTGCCCCGAACCCGGTTCACCACATGACCTCAAGCGCATTTCCCCAAATGCCAGAGGCTGCCGACTAGCAGCGAGGGCCTAGGTCTAATAGTGGGGAAACTATGACCTCATTTGTAAAAGTGTAGCGCAGCGGAATACAGAATAAAACACACATCAACAACGAAAGCAGTAAACCATACACAACTGAAATAAACAACAGAAGTGGATATAACCAACAGTATATAATTGATGATGCTACATGTCTTAATTTTTATGAAAGCAGCCAGAATAGGTTATACATCAATACAGTACAACCAAAAGCAGAGTACAGCAAAACAAAGCAAAACAGCTGGTAGTGGCATCGTGAGCCTAGGCTCGGTCCCATGCCCTCCTACTCCTCAACAGCAATCATGTACCTGTATAGGGACTCTTGCCCCTATCTACACCTGTAGCAATTTAATCTGTTTGGGCTGAAAAGCGTAACCCAAATAGGGTGTGAGAAATATATCTCAGTAGGCACCCACCAAAGGCCTATTACCAACTTCGTGTAAGCATGCAACAACAGTGTGCAATAGTAAAATGCAATAAAGTAAGCAGTACTGAAAAGTAACTAACTTAACAATTAAATTGCCATTTTATTATTCATTTAATCCATTAAATATTAGAAATCACCATAGTGCATTTCTAAGTAAATAGTCCACGTCATCAGACAAACAAAACCTTACCCTTAGTTAAGAAGAATCCAACCCGTAGGTATAGCCCTCAGGCGTAACAGAATTTGCCCTTAGGCATAGAAAGTGTCACCCTCAGGCATAGAAGTCAAGCCCTCAGGCAAGAAAGGTTGCCCTCAGGCGAAATAACTACATCCCTCGGCTAAATAGTACAGTGCCCTCAGGCTAATCACAACAATGCTCTCAGGCTAAATAGGTAACCAGGCCATGCCCAACAGGTAAACAAGCAGTAACAAGCAATTCCTCTCAAGGAAATTCTAAAATTACTACTTTAAATGAATACCCTTAGGTATCCTGGCCAAATGGTTAAATAGTGGAACACACCCCGGGGTGGTCCCGGATCCAAGCAACGATCCCAACTAGCATTTTTACAAATTATTCAATTACCTTTACAGTTCTAGGTAGTTAATATAGCCATGGCCTCAGCCACACGACACCCCAAAATGGGTTCGTGGCACAAAAAGGCACAAAACACGTGACAGTTAGAAAAATTAACACAAATCCACCTACCTTATACGCCAACAAACGTTATACTCGAACACCAACTCCAAAAACACCTAAGAACGGCGTAGATTTGATGAAGAACAAAACTCTCTTAACATCAAATAACTCTTATTAAGAGAAGAATTGGTAAGAAGCAGCCGAGGAGATGGGAGACCTTACCCGTTCGGTTCCAACGAGATTTTCTGAGGTGGAAACCAATTCCCGATGAACACTCAGCGTATCTTCAAAGGTTCGGCCTCCTCCATTGGCTCCAAAACGGCTCAAATTCCTCCTCCACCAAATGAGGAGGCTAATGCCTGTTTTAAGCCGAAAAAACAAAGTACACAGTGTGTACTTCAGAGTACACGGCGTGTACTTCCCAAATTTTAAGATGTTCCTCTGGAGGCTTCCCGCCAGCGTGGCACTGTTCGCCTGCCGACATGAGTACATGGCATGTACTCCTGAGTACACGACGTGTACTGCCGCCCAGCTGGCGGCTGCTCCACCACCTTACTATTTTGGCCTACCGACTGACTACATGGTGTGTAAAGGAACACTACACGGCATGTAGTCAGTTCCTACACCCTTTGTCGCCAACATGGCTACATGCCCCGTGTATTCATCCAAACACGGCCAGAAGTACACGGCGTGTGGAAAAAGTACACGGCGTGTAGTTCCAAAATTTAGGATTTTCCGCCATTTTCCATATTTTATTAAAAACACTTAAGGAAAAGAGAAAAGAAGAATGTCATACCTCAAAGATAATAACCGGGTTCTTACACATACTACACTTTAAAGAAAACAAGTCATGATAATCAGTAAAATAATATTTATATCAAAATCATTATAAAACATTTCCCTTTTCCCTTATTTCTAAATAATCTATTTAAAATAGTTTCAAACCATATCTTATATATATATATATATTAAATCATTTCAAATCATATATCACATATCATATCATATCCAAAATAGGGAAAACCAAAAGCATGAGTAACATTATGATAAGAATCACTATTGGTAAGGATATCTAGGACACTTGTACCCAAACATAAACAATCATGTGTATCATGTCTCTAGACATATTCATCATGTCAAGAATGTATGGGAACACCCCAAAAATTAACCCCCCCCCCCCCCAACAGGTCTAAAAATTCCTTAAAACAAAAGGCTTAGAGAGAAGTGGAACACCCCATGTGTGAAACCCTGATGGTATCAATGGATGAGACCTATTAATAAACATTCAACCTAAGAACCCAAGGATTCCCATGTGTTATATTTTCCAAAAAATTTCATCAAACCATTATTTGAAAACCATTTCACAAACCCATTTCATAATACTTTGAAAATAAATTTTGTTTTTCCAAAATAAGGAAAATCCCATGTATTAAAAAAACATGTTTGCACACATACAAAAATAAAACAATCAATCAGTCCATTTTTTTATAAAATAGTTTATAAAATTGAAGCAATCAAGGTTATCCAAAATAGTCCAGATATGGAACCACCTATATCAATCATGTTTTTCACACACCCAAAACAAGATTCAAAACCATTGGAAAGAAAGAAAAAACAACAAACGAAGGCCCTAACTATGATTACCACACAACATAATCATATTCAATAACAACCAAGGTTGATAGAAAGGTTAAGTCACACATTCCTTAGAGAAAATTCACTCACTGCACCGTAACCAATAAAGAACTGGGCCCTAGAAGAAGATCACGCACAATATCTAGAAATGATCATTAAGTAAAATACCACAAGACCAAAGGATTTGAACACGTAATGCTATGATGCTATTGTGACCAATGGAAAAGAAGAAGAATAAATATCACTTACCTAGAGAGATACAGCATATCCACCATGAAGATCAATTTCTAAACGACACGATCAAAAATGATAAGAGATCCCCAAAATCACTTGGGATAGATCCTAGGTTTTAAGTGATAATCATTCATGTCAAATGAAAAGGAAATCATATGTGCAGTGTGTTTAAAACTATTGGCCTCGAACCATTCAAGACGTGAAACCCTTCCCTGATGTGAATTTCACAATTTTCAATATACAATGAAAAGGTATCACCTCTGATTAAAAATAGATATGATCGTTGTTTTCACAACATGAACCAGTTCTCAGCTTGTAAAATTTTCACACTCTGAACCAGTTAACAACATCTTCGTGATAACATATTCACATCCTGTAATCAGTTCATGTCATGAAAGCATCCAACATGCAGTTCACATTCTAGATTTTGTTGAAAAAACCCAAACCACGTATGAATCTTTCCAAATCCAAGGAAAGCCCTCAAAATCCTTTGATACGTTTATAAAAAACTCCATTAAATCAAACAAACATATATCCTCAAACATTAGGTCATTTTTCCAACAGATACTCTAAGTCCCGGAAAGGTCCTAAAAGCACCCATACAAAAAGGGAAATGAAAGGAGAGATGAGGAATACCATAAAGAAGATATTAGTATGTCACAACTAGGGCCTAGGTTAAAATATTATTTCATTTCATATCGACCCATAAATAATATCATAATATTTAACAAACCCAAATCCATAATAATAATAATAATAATATTATTATTATTATTATTATTATTATTATTTTATGGTTCATGATAACTTTCACACTAATAAATATTATATTACAGTATTGTAAATTAATATTCATCAGTAGACACAATCTTGAACCACTTGAACTCCTCAACATTTATTTAATGCTTGAATAAATATATTATTCACTTAAACAAATATTTTATTCATAATACAAAAAATAAATATTTATTAAATATCTGTCAAATATTAAATAAATAAAATAATTATTTTATGCATAAACTAGTTGATGAATATTTAGTATATATTCACGTAATCAAATAAATTATTTATTAATTAATAACTAATTAATTATTACCTTGAGAGTATTAAAAATCAATAAAACTTGGATAAAATTATTCCTCAGTACTGAGAATAATATTTATTTTAATAAGTAAATTCAAATATAATTTAATCAAGATCAACATAAATACATAGTGTATGACCCTCTGGGGTTCTTTCCAATTGTAATTATTCGGGTTTTCCTAAAGTCCAAGATTATTGTCTACAAACAGGTCAAGACACCCCATATAAAGAACTTATCATCGCAATAATAATAACCATATATGAATTCTCAACGTGTAATACAATACCTTTCTCACAATATCTCATCAAGAGGGTTGCACATATGTGTCATCAACCTATATGATTGATATGCCTTTGTTTGATTATCTAAAATAAATAAGTCATTACACCATCACAATGTAATTTAATTTGACAGTTCTATTCCAATCAAAGGAGTGAGATATAAAATACCATAAATATGGATGGGAAAGATCCTTCCTTGAATTATCCATTAATAATATGTCATTTGTGATGCACCCAACATGCCCTACTTCCTTCCAATATATGGTGTGATAATGTTTTCCAGAAAATTGAATTTTTTAGTTTAAGACATGTATCATTGATAATATTAAATTCTAAGGACCATTACACACACTTGTAGATAGGAATATTTGATGACACCAAAACTTTTTGAATTCCTACTAGAAGTTATATTCCCATAATCACCTATCTTGGAGATTATAAAGTGAAAAATTCATGATAAGAACCCTCATCCACTCATGAGTACTCTCACCTAATAGTCTACATATTATGTGCTCTATCATAGCATATTTTCTGACTGTAAAACTATGTGTAAGAGATATTTTCATTGTATCTCATGGTTATCATCATAGAGGGGGATTTATATGACTTAATCAATGTTACAGATACTATAGGACATTATCACATCAATTTTATGAATAAAATCAATCAATATGTGATAATTAATTTATATTACTATTTAATTATTTGAATACACGTATAATACAATGTATAAATTAGTTGGTTTTAGGGAACCAAATCCAAAAAAAATGTGTGTGTGGTGAGGTTTTGTTCTCATGCATGTAGGATCCCTAAGGGTCTAAAGAATGTTAAATTCATTTTATATGTTAAATTTTATATTCTTGTATGATTTCCATTTTATTATTGTACTTATGGTTCTTTTATGGTTCCTCTCAATAAATTCACCAAGATTTGTTACTGGTATTGTGATTATTATTTTTATGTTCTTTAATCTCTCTCTATCATCCATATTAATGAATAACAATCCATCATTTGGTGAAAAAGGGTTTGTATTTAGTGTAATATCCTTATATTTCATCCCTAACATATTCAAATAGCTAGAGTGAATCTGAAGTATGCTTTCCTACTTGGACCTACCAAAATTTTTCTAGGATGAGGCTGCAACCACTATAGTGTACCTTATTAATCGATGTCATTCAGCCAAAAATTATTTAAGAGTTTTTTTTTTGAAATTATAATTCACATATAATGATTGATAAAATTAAAATGACATCTATTAAATTCATTTTTATAGGATACCCTGAATGGGTTAAAGACTCTATGTTATGGGTTGACACATCTAGTTTCCAAAAATGTGTTATAATTCAGGATGTTGTCTTCCATAAGTCTGTTTCACCTAAAAATAAGTCTTTTACTAATGATAGTCGTCATGAGCCTCAATATGAGGATTATCATTCATATAAAAGAACCCGGTTTGAGACTCTTAGTGAGCCATCTCTACCAGAATCATAGACAGAAGACCATCTTTAGTCAAGCCCATATATTGGGTTAGGCAGCAAGCCCTTGGAGGCTCCCAATGATTACCAGCTTACTAGGGATAGAGATAGGAGGGTCATCAAACATCCATCTTGTTTTAACCAATATTAAATAGCTTACTTTTCATTCAATGTTTCCTAGGACCTTGAGTCCGAGGATCCCCAGACTTATAAGCATGATATAAAAGGATGTGACTTAATGTATTGGGTCTCTTCCATGGACAATGAAATGAAATCTATACAAGGAAACAATACCTTGTCTATTGTTAATAGACCACTAAATTCCAAATTTATTGGTTACATTTAGATAAATATATTAAAAGAAGAAAACGAAAGATAGAATAAAATTAAGATCATGGATAGGCTTGTAAACAGTATATCTAATGTTTTGGTTACAAGCCTATCCTTGATCTAACCTACTATATAATCTAGGGCTGAATACTTTTTTAAGGTACCATATGCTAATTGTTTTGGCAGTATCATGAATGCCATGATTTTTACTTGACCTGATGTTTCATATGTTGTTTACATACTTAGTTGATTCAGGATTAATCCAAGAAATCCAAGCTATAATTCCTTTAAATGGTTTATTAGATATATTTCACATATCACAAAATTGTCATTTTTTTGAGAAAAATATTTATATTGATGACCCTAGTTTGGGTTATATAGATTTTGACTATGCAGGTAATATTGAGACCTACAAGTTTCTCACAGGAAAATATTTGATGTATGTGGAGGGCCTATTTCTTGGAAATGTAACATGAAATATGTGGTATACTTCTCAATAATTGAGGTTGAATTAATGAATATATATGTATATATCCATGTCTGAGGTTGTTAAAGAAACCATTTGGATTAATGGTTTTCTTTATAAACTCAGTATAAGTAATTTTGTAATTATTATTTACCCTGATAATCAATATTTCTTACACTTGTCTCAAAATTTATTTTTTCATGGTAGGCCTAATAATATTGATATTGAATTACAATTTATTAAGGATGTTATTGAATTTTGAACCATGTGCATAAATAATAGACACACTGATGACAACCCGGATGATAGTTTATCTAGGATTGTGGGATTAACTAAATTAAATCATTGTTTATATTTAGTGAGTTTGGTTCTAATTAAATTACTATAGGTGCAAGAACATATCCAATTTCATATGAAAATTTTGGAGATATGTAATTTTGGATTTCCATAAGAAATTTCTATGCCTTATTTAAGCCTTTTCATGTTAAATTTTTACATTCATGGATTATTATGTGAACTATTTTTTATGCTCAAAGTTGTGTTGTTGATCTGATTATATTGGGTTATTTATTTTGGGCTATGTATTTTGATCCATCTACTTCAGGCCACTCTTACATTGTATGGTTAACCATTTTTCCCTTCCATGTAATTGATCCACTGTGGGTTTTTCTCCTCATTGTTGATTATCTTCACTACTCTTTGTTTCCAAGTCATACACATGTGTCGTGCTTTTTTCTTGGTTTATTCAACTCTTCTACACATCCTTTGTTGATTTAGTGGTTTTATTTCACCACCAACACCCTATTCGGGGAATTGAGAACTCTTGCAGATTTTCTCTTTTGCTCATTCCTTCAGATTCTCCATCCAATACTTATGATCTCATCTAGTCATACGAAACCTTAGTTTTTTTGAGTACTATTTGATGATAGACTTGATATCAGGAATTTATTCCTTCCAATGATACTCCTTCGACTTAAAGGTATGCAATTGATCTGCCCCAAGTGATTTTGGTGGAAATTCAATCCAAGTGAACCTTTTTGGGTGGAAACTCAAGTCCCACATCAAATTCCACAAAGAATAGTATCCAACATATAAGCATGGATGGAAAATTACTCTTATCAACCAATGGGTTTTTGGATGGAACCCTAGAATGTATTATGTGATGGGATAGATAGACCTAGGTTTGGAGGAAAACAATCCTTGACAAGTGGTATTAGATCCATGGTGCATCCTAGGTGTGATGCTGGGTGGAGTGTTAACCAAATAAATTTTAAAATGATGATGTTGGACCATTTTAATTGTGTGAATCCATGGTTCCTTATGATGAAATTCATCCTAATAACATAAGTCAAATAGAGAGTCCTAGTGATGAGAAAATAACGGTGCAAGATGGTTGGATATGGTGGATTATCATTAAAGTGGGGGATTAATTGTGTGGTATTTGGTTTGAGGGGAGGATTTTTTGGTGGAAACCCATGTCCCACATTTTATTCTGAAAAAGGATAGTGTTTAACATATATGTTTGGATGGAAAATTCCCCTTATCACCCAATGATTTGTTGGGGTAATATGTTATCCCCAAGAATATCCAAGAACCACTAACACATATGATTGGGTTAAAAATTTGGTATAAACAATTTGAGATGTTTATTATAAGAAAATAGAATGAAATTCTAATGAAATGAACTAGTGAAATCACAAGAATAGAAAGGGAAGAAGAAAAACGCAGCAAGGACCACTAGATATAACGTGGTTAGGATCAATGTGATCCTATGTACATGAAGAGAACACCACCTAGTCCATATGATTTATTACTATGAAAAAAACAATCAATAAATACAAACTCAAAATAAAAAAAATAATAAGACAAATAATCCAAGGAGTCTAACCATGTTTGACTTGGTGGCGGTGATGAACTATGTCACGTAGAGTCAATGTAATGACCTAAAATATTATGAATAAAATTTCCCTTTTATTTAATAGAATGTATTATAGAAAACACATATACTTATTCTATTTTATTATATCCAATTTCATTTAAATGACTTTTAATTATCGTTACCATTGATAATATAATAGTTGAATAGTGGTCATGTGACTAGTATAAATATAGGGTTTTAACAAATCCATTTGAAATAGTCAAAGGAAGTTATGGACACAAACAGTAGGATCATGCCCTATTAAGCCCATTTATTAGAGATTCCGAGGTAGATATAATTTCTAGACTTTTCCATAGACCAATCCCAAGCTAATAACAAACAACTTAAACTTGTGAGAAACCATTTACGGGTGATGTTCAAACTCATCGAGATCACAACTCAAACCATGTTCACCAAACAGCCCCATGAAATCCCAACCATCAAAAACCTGAATGGCCTAAAGGCCTTCATTTCTATTCATTTTTTATAATCTCCCATTTAAGGGTTAAAGGGGAACCCGTACATTGCTCATTGGCTTAGTGACATTATAGGACCTGAAGGTCTTAAAGGAATTCAACCAGACTATGACTACGTGAAGCTGCCACTACCTAGCATCTGCATCATGATCTATATTCAACCTTTGCATGGATGGTCAGTTATTTTTCCTATACAGGGATGCACAGGTCCGGTACTGATGGAAAATCCTTACCCTCTCCTTCCAAATCCAATTATCTCTGCTCTGGTGAATGTGAAAGCTCTGAATCCTCATATAGGGCATTGTTCCTTGTAAGTCAGTCAGGTACATATACAATTCATGTGGCCCAAAGTCCTTGAGGTGGCCTTAAATCCTTACTGGCCCGAATTCCTTGGGTGGCCTGATGGCCTTGATGGACCCGAATACCAAACCGATGGCCCAAAGGCCCAAACAGGTGAATAGTTTCGGTTGCTACAGTACTGAATAGTACCTGTTGTTATACCTTCTACAGTACTACTACAGTACCCTGGAATAGAAATATGTACATTATTTTTTATAAAATAATGAATATATTTTCATCTTATTATTGTTACATTATAAATTATTTTTAAATTACAAATAGTATTGTTGATTCATATTCATATTCAATTGAGAAATCTATTTCGATGAATTAATTTTTTTTTTGAAATAAATAATATTTTAATAAAATATTATGATTAAATAACTTTTATTAAATATAAATGATAATATAATTTTTATGAAATTAAATATAATTTTTATTAGGGTTTGAAAACTTTTATTTTTAAAAAAACCCAGTATTTTCAATAAATGTTAGAATTAATTTTAAAAGAAAAATTTACATATTTAGAAAATTATTTATATAAAATTAATATTATTTTTTAAATAAGGACATCAAAATTATCCAATGGTGAATTTTTCATAATTTTTTGAGATAGTCAAATTTTCTGATAAAAATTAAATACCGTATAAATATACTATGTGTTTTATGACATCATAATGGACCAATAGTGATATAATAAATACTATAAAAGGTATACTCGTCCAAATATATTTTTTACATTTAAAATAATTTAATTTTTTGTTTATTTGATTTATTTTATAAATCCTTAATTAATCCTCCATGTCTTGTAATACATTTTTAGGTTTTAAAATCATTTCTTTGAGAGTGACTCACCTCCACATAAAAAAAAGAATTGTTTTATTATCTTAAGCCCTTGGACTTATAAAATAATTTAAACCACTCCCATTTTTTATAAACCATGGGCAAAAACAATGGGATGATTTGTGGTTTTAAATATTTTATTATGTAGAGTACGAAACCTAAATAATAATGAAATAACCCTCCTTTCCTATATAAACGCACCAAATCCCCCATATCTCTTCACTCCAACTACTGGGAGAATTACCACACTCTATTATATATTCTCTAGAGTCCACCAAAGGCACCCCTAATCTTTTAAGAATCCTCGCACAAGCTGTTGGAGTCACACACTCAAGTAAGGTACTTATCTCTTCTCATTTCCATTCAAGCATTTATTTTATATTATGCATCATAAATTCCATTTTCATATATGGAGATATGATGTTCCATGATCCTATTACTATCCATTTTATGTATAAATGATTATATATTCCTTTCACTCTAATTAATCCCCCTTATGATCCTTTATGTACACCTGTTACCATTCCCAAATTTCATAAGGATTATATTCTTTATTCATGTTCTCCATTACCTTAGGCCTTCTATTTCCAAGTTTCTAATATTGTTATATGTTTTTCCATGTCCCTATTATTTCCCATTGGATTAAAAAATAATGACATACCTCTTTCACTCTCATCAACCATTTTTATGAATTTTTATGTAACACTATTATGATCTAAGTGGCACACCTAAGCATGAGAATGAAATAATGATGATGGGTGTGCCTAGATAGCACTAAAATGAATTTGGTAATGTTTAGTATCATGAAACATCTTGTGAAATTGTCTTGGAAGATATCCTTGAATCATGATCCTCCATTTGAAATGATCCTTGACTCATGCTCCTCCATGTGCAATGATCCATGACTCATGCTCCTCTATGTGCAATGAGCCTTAAATCATGCGTATGTCATGTTTTTGGTTGTTTCCACATTTCTCATGTTATGATTATCATTATATATCATTATTTATTATTCATGTTCCATTTAGGCTCCATTTATATACCTATTTTCTAACATGTATTATCTTATTATTGTTGTGACTTGTTTATTCCCTTACTTGAATTTATAGCTCACCCCTTTATTATGTTTGTCCTCAGGTTATCCCATGCAGTTTTAAGTTCATCAGGATATTATGATCATTTCAAGGAAGTGTTAAATAATTATTTGTATCCCATGATATATGTTTTTATGTACTGTACCTAATTATGATACACACTTGACTTCTCGATCTTTTGGGGTTGTATTAACTGTACTTTTGTATAATAAAACATGAATTAATGTGTAATAAAGAGCAGGGTTGTTATAGTCAACACCATCCACTCCAGGACAAACTCACACACACACCCAAGAAGGATACAGTTACAATCATGGAAGAAAATATAAATTGTTTACAGACCCAAGAATCATAAATTGAAACATGGTTATGATGAACAGAACTCAAGATCTGAAACCCCCTCTCATGTGAAGTCATATTAGACCCAAGGTTGAGTCAATCTCCATTGAATCTCCAAAAAAATGATACTCCAGTTTTAGTAGGCTATATAAACAAGTCGGAGGGGAGTTCAGGCAGTCGAAATACCTCTATTTTCCTCTTATTCTCCAAGATATTTTCTTCACCATAGGGAAAGATCACATCGGTATATCCCAAGAATATGATCTATATAGAATTGAGAAGCCCCAAAATCAGAATGAATTTTATTTCCCAAATTAAGGCATAATGGAATAATAATCAAATGTTAGTGGATCATCAGGAAACACATACATGACTATGAGATGAAATCCCTATGGATGGATGAGATCCCATGGGTGGTTTTCCAAACAAAAAGGTAGTAGAGTAGGCAGGACATGTGGAAGCATTCCATTGGTATAGAGGTGGTGAACCAAGATAAGTCCATGTCAAACAATAATAATCGAAAGTGGCCAAAATCGTTGGATTAGCCATGATCAATAGTCCAGATGAATCACTACACGTGTAAGGAAAACAGTCTCTCCAGCAGAAATATGTATCACAATAATAGAAGGAAAAATAGCCATGTAAACAGTGGTCATTAGGTTACACCCTCTTGAAAACATAAATCCCATAATAAACCATATCAAATATGAATAAATCATAAGGTAAAACTTAAATGAATTAAATTACCATATATATATGGGAATAAAAAAATAATTGTCCACCTTGAAATTAATTGAATTTAATAATGGTGTTCTCACAACATGAATTATAGAATTAGGACTAATTTCATCTATCTAAGACAATATGAGAACATAGACAATGGTATAGCCTTAGTCAAACTATCGGCCATATTGTCCCCTATGGGTATCTTAGTGACACTCATTGTCCCTGATTCTATAACATCAATAACAAAAGGGAGTCTAGTGTCAATGTACTTCGACCTACCATGGAATACATAGTTATTATAAATATTGAATGTAGATTGGCTATCATAGTGAACCACTATTCTATAAATAGATAAAGGCAACAAGAAAATAAAACAT
This sequence comes from Viscum album, assembly GCA_963277665.1. Lineage (NCBI taxonomy): Eukaryota > Viridiplantae > Streptophyta > Magnoliopsida > Santalales > Viscaceae > Viscum > Viscum album. Next base: position 1,095,082,417 of record OY728145.1, on the reverse strand, counting down.
TTAAATCATATCTCCTTCTTTATGGATTATGTCAAGGATATATAATCAATCTCAGTGGTAGAGAGGGAAACCACTTATTTCATGTTTCACTTCTAGGAGATTGGTCCTCCATATGTAAGGAATACAAAACTTGTGAGTGATTTTTGAGTATCAATATTTTTAGCATGATCTGAGTCAACAAAACCAACAATTTCAACAATAAAACTATCATTTAAGAAATATTGAATACAAAATTTAGCATACATAGATAAGTACCTGAGGAGCCATGTCAAAGCATGCCAGTGAGGCTTACCAGGTTTCTCCATAAAACTACTCACTGTACAAAAAACAAATTCTATATCTAGTCTATAGTAGACCATATCATACATAAGACATCCTACCAAATTTGGATATGGAATATTATTAATTTAAGAAACTTCATCATAATTTTAGGAAATTCATAAGATAATGAAATAGATATAAGTTCAATGTTTGATCCTTAATATCTCTAATTATATCCATTACAAATATTTGATTAGCATGCCCTAAATTTTTCATTTCAAATATATACTTCAATTGTTTCTTTATAGAATTTATATTCCTCTTTTTTTACAGATTAAAATCATTTTATCAACATAAAATTATAGATAAAAGGATTCATGTTTAACGGTTTTAAATTATACATATTTATCAATCTTAGTTCTGAAAAAATAATGTTCAATCATAAAAGCGTCAAATATTTTATACCATTTCCTAGAATACTGTTAAGCCCATATAAAGAATTATTAAGAAGTAAAACTTATTTATGTTTGAATATATTTTAAAGTTATTCTGGAGGAGTCATATAAATTTTTTCATCAAGGGTACCATGTAAAAAAGTATTTTTTACATATAATTGTTCAATATGAAAATCAATCTTGGTATAAAAATCAAGAAGAATCCTTATAGATGAATTTTTAATAACTGGGGATAATATATCATTATAATCAATACCTTCTTGTTAAAGGAATCATTTAGAAACCATTTAGGATTTAAACATTATTTTTGTTTCTCCAACATTGTTTTCCTTTTTTATTATACATCTACTTGGAACCTATAATCTTTTGGTTATTAGGTTTGGATACAATAATACAAGTGTTATTTTTGAGGAGTTAATTCATCTCTTCTTTCATAGCACCTAGCCACTTAGTGTGTTATTTGGATTTAATTTCTTTCTTATAAGATTTAGGTTCATTATTAAATAAATCCTGATTAACATTAATTGCATATGAAGAAATATCATCCTAGTTGAAGCATTGTGGAGGCCTAATTACTCTACATTATCTATCTCAAGTAAGTTGATAGTCTCTAATATTATCTGGTTATTCTATTTCAGGTTCAGAATCAGAATCAGAATTGGATTCACCTTGAGTCTGTGGAATGGAAGGGGAAGAATTAGTCAAGAATTGGGATTGGTCTTTAAATTCCAAAGGAATTTCAACACCTATATGTGCAACATCTCTAAATGATTCTACATCTTTATCAGAAGACTCTATATATTCACTTCCTTTATTAGTGGAGAGACTAGACTCATGAAACCCTAAATCTCAGCTAAAAATACACTTTTGATAACCTGGTTTATCTATTCATAGAAGATACCCTTAACACCCTCTGTATAACCCATGAATATACACTTCACATTCCTAGGAGCTAGCTTATCTATTCAGGTATGAGCATAATCTATGGATCCAAATATCCAAGTTGTGCAAAACATAGGGGTGAACATCTCAAGAGATCTTCAGTTTCTTAAAATAATTAGAAAAGGATGTGTTGCAATTATTCACGTAGACTGACGTAGAGGCATCCTCATCCCAAAAGGAACTAGGGAGTTTAGAGTGGGACCACATGCATCTGAACCTTTAGAGGACAATACTATTCATTCTTTCTGCTAATCCATTATGTTGTGGTGTTTCCACAATAGTATGGTATCGATTGATTCTATCAGATTCATATAATTATAAAAATTCAATAGAAAAATATTCTAAACTGTTATCAGTTTTTAAGGCTTTGAGTTTCTTACTAAATTTACTTTCTACCCAAGATTTCCATTTCCTAACATTTTTAAAGGTATCATACTTATGTTTTGTATATAAATAAAGACTTTACTAGAGTATAGATCAATAAAGGATACAAAGTACAAGCCTCTACAATGGTATGTGACCCTTGAAGGACCCCAAAGATCAGAGTGGACACACTCATGGTGTTATTTAGACTTATACATTGACCTACTAAAACTGAATCTTCTGTATTTTCAGTTTACATTATCTTCATAGAAAGGTTGGCTATTGGGAGTGACATTACTCAAAAGCCCTTACTTTTTATGTTCTTCAAGACCTTTGTCACTAATGTTCGCTGACCTTCTATGCCAAAGGGTGGTTCTGTATTGCTCTGAATCACAAGAGGAATTTAACTGAATTCTATAAACCTTACCCTCTAACATTTAAAGGCCATTACGAATGTTTACTTTCATGATAGTGAGGGATCCTCAGGTAATCCTAATAATCCCAGAGTCGGATCTAAAGGTATAACCCTTTTAGTCAAGGACTCCTAAGGAAATGAGGTTCCTTTTATGTTCAGGTACCTAGCTAACCTCGTCAAGAGTTTTAACAGGACTATCATGAATGTCTAATGAAACTGATCATATTCCCATAATATGAAATCTTCTATAATTATTTAGAAAAACCTCTCCATATTTCATTTCCCTCAACTCTTTGAAGTACCCCCTCCTACAACACATGTGGAATGAACACCCAAAATCAAGGTTCCATTCATCAGAGATGGAAATATCAGAAACATTTAACACATCGATAGTGTCAAAATCCTGATCAACTAATAAAACAAGTTCATTACTAGTGTCTCTATAGTCACCTTTCTTATTAGGGTATTTCCTCTTAATGTGATCAGGCTGTTTACATTGAAATCACTTAATTACCTTTTTCTTGGACTCAAATCATTGCTTCTTGGACTGACCCCTTTCCTTCCTACTACCCCTAGACTCACATCTAACCCTAATGATTAGACCCTATGCCTCATCCATAACACTTCCCTTCCTTTAAGGGTATTTGGAGAGTAAATAAAATTTAACTTCTTCGAGAGTAAGGGTGTCTTTTCCATACATCATAGAATATTTTATAGAATTAAATGTATCATCTAATGAAGTTAACAGTATTATATATTGATCTTCATCATCTAATTTAATGTCTCCGTTGGATAGATCTAATATTATATTGTTCAACTCATCATGTTATATCCTGACTGTAGTTCCATGACTCAGTTTGAAAGTATATAATCTCATTTTTTTTAATAATCTACCAACAAAAGAAATGGTCTTGTAAAAATATTCATGTTTAGATCATATACCAATAGTCTAAGACTCATATACAACCTATCTAAGAACATTATCTCCTAAAGATAAAAGTATTAACTATGGTATTTCCAAGGAGTTTCTTTAGGAACATCTACATAGGTTATAGCAATCCTCCCATCCGGGGAAAGGGTAGTTACTTTATTTTTAGTGCCAACAAGGGCATTAGTTAAATCACTTTGATCTAGAAGAGCAGTCATTTTAATCCTATATGGGTTAAAATCGTTTTCTTTATCAAATTTGTTAATATAAAACATTATAGACATCATTATCTATATTTCAGTAGGCTCTAATACCAATTTTTGGGGGAAAATATTATCAGCAAGAATATCCAAGAACCACTAAATTGTACGATCAGGTTAAAATTTTGGTATAAAAAATTTGATATGTTTATTATAAGAAAATAAAATGAAATTCTAATGAAATGAACAAGTGAAATCATAAGAATAGAAAGGAAGAAAGGAAAGTGAAACAAGGAACACCAGATATAACGTGCTTCAGATTAGCATGATCCTACATGCACAATGAAACACCACCCAGGTCTGTTGTTTTATTAATAAGAAAAAAACAAGAAAATAATAAAGACTTGGAATGAAAATAAGTAGAAGAGAAACTATCTGAGGAGGGTGACCTTGTTTAACTAGGTGGTGATGATGAAGTTTGTCATGTAGAGTCAACATTGTCCACTCCTGGACTGACTCACGCACACACCAAAGAAGGATGTAATTTCAATCATGGAAGAAGAGATAAATCACTTGCAGAGACAAGAATCATAAACTGAAACCTGGTTACGATGAACGGAACTCAAGATCTGAAACCCCCTTTGGTGTGCATGTCATCTGATACCCAAGTTCGAGTCAATCTATACTCAATATCCATTGGATCGATACTCTGGTTTTAGGAGGCGACACGAACAAGATGAAGGGTAGTTTGGGCTATTGGAATACCTTTATTTCCCTCTTCATTTCTAAGATCTTTTCTTTGTTGAAAGGAAAGCTCACACTGAGAGCTCTCAAGATGAAGATCCAAATAAAACCAAGAACCCTAAAATAAAAATGAATTTGATTACCTAAATTAGGTCATAGAGGAACAAAAATGACATGTCATCGGATCATCAGGTGGCATAGTCATGATCGTGAGATGAAAGCCCCATGGATGGCTGAGATCCCATGGCTGGTTCGCCTAACATAAGGCAGCAGAGATGGTGTAATGTCTCGGATTTTTCATGTATTATTTTTAAAAATTATATGGAATTATTATGAGACTAGGCATAGAGATGACACATCATTCTGAGGCCCTATGATCTCGAAATGGTGGTTCGAACTTTTTTTAAGTTAAGTGAGTCGGCACTTGTCCGCGATTGTGGAAGTTTCCAAACAGGTGCCCAGATTAAAAATCTGAGGGCACTATTGCGTCTGAGACGAAAACTTTACCTAAGAACATGTATAACCTCGACTGTCATGGGTCAAGGGAAAAAGATAATTTTTGGATGTTTTCGGTAAAATAAAATTAAATAAATGGTAAAGTTTATTTTATTTTTTTATTTGGAAACATTCGTTGCAGTGCAACGAAGGAGAATTTTTAATAATTAATGCCATGTTATAATGACTCAAGAAACGAAAACTTGACTCATTAATGCTGCAACATGATGGAATTCCAAATTTTCTTTCCCTTCTTAATGGGTGAATTGATTGATGTTCGTTGACGGAAAATTGATTGAAAACTCTAAAGAATCCCTGGAGCCTTGGAGAAAACTCTTGACGATGAACGACAACGAATCAAAGCTGAGAATCACTATGCCAAAAGGTTGAAGGATCTTGACGATGAAGGAAACACAACCTCTTCATCAGCGATCAATCCCTTTTTGAGGTATGGGTTTTTTATTTAAATTCCTTCTTCCCGTTTTTTATTTAAACGAAGAACACGGATCAACCACGAACAAGTTGACCCACAGATTCATGCGTTCTTGCAGGAGGGTTTCTTTTGGGGAGTTTTTGGGGATTAATCCATGTTAGATTTTTATTTTGATCCAACTTCATTTGATCCTACTAACGAGAGTGGATCAACGCCATGACAAACGACAGCGGAGGTTCATTCCTCAATTTTATTTTTGGATTTCCACCCCGTTTCTCTTCATGTGTTCTTCGCGTTCTTCATGGGAGGACGAACAACGGATCATTGCTCACCCATATTTCAATGCACTGATCCCAAATTTGAGACCCGACATTGCGAAGACCTAGCAAAGGTGAGACGGTGACGGTGGCAGACGAATCAGACCAGATCGGGAGAGATCATTCTTCGACCATTCTTCGTGCAGGGGGGGATCAAAACGCGTTTTCGAAGCTAATCAGAGAACCAAAAACAATGGATACAACCTCAAGAAATTGGGGAAACTTGGATTCTATAGCTTCGTGGCAATCGGATGGTTGGATCGATGAACGAGGCAGCACAGAAGGCGCGGCAGTGGATGTCCGCGATTCTGGAAATTTCCAGAATACACAGCGTGTACTTCCAAAGAACACGCCATGTAGTACCAGTAGTAGAGGCTAGGGTTTTGTTGGTCAGATAGGAATCACAGAGTGTGTTGGACTTTCCCCAAAGGTCGGCGTATATTTTGTAAAGTACACGGACACGAGATAGACTACACAGCTTCAGAACACGGCGTGTACTCTCTATGCAGCATGGAAGAGGAACTAAGTGGGACTCAGTGTGTATCCAGGGGATACATAGACATGGGATGGAGTACACAACCAAGTACTCCATCACACGGCCGGTAAAGGACAGTAACGCCGGTCACCCTGTGTACCGATTACACGGGTTGAGGCCGTGTATGGGCACATGGCCAGCGTACACGGAGCCGACCCCAGTCACTCGGACACGGTGTGTACACCATACTACACGTCATGTACTAACATTTTCTACACGACCAGCCTTGTGACATGGGCCGTTGTACAAGGGCAGTACCCAGGGTTAGACGACAAGGCGTGAAAATTTTCTACACGCCGTGTACTTTTTGGAAAATGGCATGGTCCTCTTTTCCACCATATCTTGGACATGTTTTGTTTGGGTTAGTTCCCCCTTCTTCTCGTTCCACTAAAGTTCAGACATCATTTCCTTCTACAGGAGTATGATCCCTTCAGTAGGACTTTTTGTGATAGATTCAGCATCCCTCCGAGAGGCCCGAAGCGAGATCTTCTATCTATTTCTGACCCTAGGCAGAGTCAGGCATTGATGTGACCAACTCTACCGGGAATTGATCCTCTACCTAGCTAGTGAATCCAGATGAGTCGTAGTATACGTCATGGCCCTGGAAGTGATCCTCATATGTGTATCGTGATCTTTCCCACTCCGGAGTGTGTGTCTCGTAATGTGTGTATCTATCTATCATGATCTTCCCCACTCAGGAGTATGTTCTCCAATAATTAGTACATCTACCTCTCGTGGCTTTTCCTTATGAACAGTGCTTCTCAGATGGACGTCATCAGAGCTATCATACTCGTGGAGTGATTTCTCCCAGAACGAGTGCTTCGTGGAATCTTAGAACTGAATCCATAACGGGGGTATGTGGTTGTGTGACTTGTTTCTAGACCACGGGTCTGAGTTTTGGGTATATCTGGATTGTGTTCACCTATTATATGTTCAGTAGAAATATACTGTATAGAGCTGATCGGGAATTTCCTTTGTGTATTGCTTTGTGTTCTTTTTTGGGTCCTCTACCGAGTATTGTTATACTCACCCCTGCATGGTATTTTCTCGCATGTTTCGTGTCTTGTGCAGACGAGCAGCCCCCTAATAGAGTCCAAGGTGGACTGGGACATGACCGAGCATTCTGAGTTCCCTACAGGTCGAGGCATTCCTATGGCTATGAGCAGCAGTCCCAGTACCTCTTTGTGTTTACAGGTTGGACTTTGGATTTTTCTGACTATTGTTTTTTTTCTAATTGTATTCTGTCCCAGTTTACCTTCATTACTTTACTTTCTGTCATACTCGATTTGTTTGTTTTATTTGTATGCATGCATTTTTGTTCCTTAGTGGTTTTTACATTTCAGCATTTGTGGGCTTGAAGATGTCTGTGTGTGTGTACAGGTTCTTAGGCAATGCCTCCCATGTCAGTAATATACCTACTCAGTGCTAGTCGCCATCCCTTAGCCTATTGGAGACAGGCTTGGGGAGTCACGGCACGGGCCCCCCTGGGATGGGTCGTGACGGAGTGGTATCAGAGGTGGTCAGTTCTATCTTAGGGCCAAGAGTTTGTGAGATTGGTTTGGGGAAACTGTGTTCAGTTTTTTGAGCTCAGCTTTCAGGCTAGAGACTCCAGTGTTGGTGCAGCGGCCAACATATCCATACACCAAGACTCCGATAACCTTATTTTTTACTCAGTACATAAAAAAACTAGTTGTGAGGAAATAAAAGAATGACACATGCATCATATAGGAATGGGTTGTGTTTTCCATATCCTTTGAGTTGGCTATCTATATATACTCATGGTATATCTTGTTTCTTTACAGGATGCCTCTGCGATGCATACCCATTGGGATTTAGTTGAACGGTCATGAGGATGACCCCCTCAGTGATGAGGTTTCGACACAGGGACATGTTCCCTAGTTGTTTCCACCAGGTGGTGCACCTGTTATGCCACCACTAGTGGAGCAGCCCGTGGTACCTGTAGTACCAACCGAAGAGGAGGGCAGACTGAGCAAGATCCATGAGTTCCAGAGATAGAGACCCCTCAGGTTCCTAGGCGTGCCCGACCCTCAGGCGGATGAGGACTGGCTTGAGGCGGTGACCAGAGTTTTTCGTCTATTGAGGACACCAGCAGGCCAGATGGTGATCCTAGGAGCAAGCCTTCTTCAGGGTTCGGCAGGACGATGGTGGAGTCTGACCACACAAAATCACGATGAGGAGACTCTTTTATGGATGGAGTTCGAGGGAATCTTCAAGGAGGAGTTCTCTCCAGTTACACTGAGAGTTGAGTGCATCCAGGAGCTTCTTCAGCTCCAGCAGGGCAGTTTGACAGTACCTGACTATTCATCAAGGTTCACCAACCTTGCTCGGCACTCGATGGATATGGTAAGGTATCATTAATTTAGAGCTCGTACCTTTGAGCGAGGTCTACGATGAGACATCTGAGCTAGTGTCTTGCCCATATGAATTTCGACTTATGATGGAGTGCTCAAGCGGGCCTTGGTGATCGAGAGATTTTTGGCAGAGTAGAGACAGCCGACAATAGTCATCTTCACGTAGACAGGTCCGGAGACCTCGGCATCAGGGAGCCGACGTTGGACATAGGGATCAGGACGTGAGAGATGTCATAGGAGGACCCATGACAAAGGATCGACAGTCCAGGTCTCTCAAGTTGGGTCCATTCATCCTAGGGAGAAGTGGTGCTACGTGTGTGACAGTAGGGGACATCTCGCTAGAGATTATCTGACCCATCGAGCTGATGACAGGGAACGGTGGATAGACCACCAAAGCAGAGGTAGAGAGTGGAGCAGACAGACCTGCTAGGTGACGGACGTGGTAGAGGATCTTGGAGAGCCGTGGGTAGTGGCAGACGCTTTGACTTACTTCCTCCACCACCCCCAGAAGGTCTGCACCAGGCTCAGGGAGATAGGGGACAGGGGGTGGGACAGTTGTATGCGGTCGAGGCGTATGACCCAGGGGCTCCAGGGATGATATGAGGTACAATCTATGTCTTCTCTACCTTAGCTTCCATACTTATAGACAGAGGTTCTAGTCATTCATTCATAGCCACATGTCTTGTGTGAAACCTTGAGATTCTGGTAGAACCATTTACTCGATCCTTACGCTTGGAGACACCTGTAGGAGAAGACTCGACGATCACACACCTTTGTAGACAGTGTGATCTTACCCTTGGAGGTGATATTTTCAGTTGGAACCTCTTGGTGGTAGCATTGAGGCCTTATGAAATCATTCTCGGTATGGATTGGTTATCTTCGGTCTATGCCCAGATTGACTGTTTTAGGCGAAGAGTGTGGTGTGTCTGCCGTGATGGGATGTGGTTTTCCTTTGTCAGAGAAAAGGAGACCCAGGCAGCACAGAATGGGCTCATTCATAGGGGGTGCAGCCGATCACTCATGAGATGGATATCCATATCCTCAGAGAAGTAGATGTTGTGAGCTCTTAGTTCCCAGTAGTAGTGGCAGAGTACCAGGACGTCTTTCCCGAAAATGTTCCAGGATTACCTCCCCACCAGGAAATTGACTTCTGCATTAACTTAAACCCCGGGACTACACTGATTTCCTCACCAGCATATCAGATGGCTCCCGCAGAGATTTGCGAGCTGAGGGTGCAGTTAGAGGATTTTAAGATCATGGTTTTCGTGAGACCCATCGTTTCACCCTGGGCGGCCCCAATCTTGTTTTCCAAGAAGACATACGGAAGTTTGAGGTTGTGCGTGGATTACTGGTTCCTGAATCAGGTAACGGTGAAGAACAAGTATCCACTTTCGAGAATCGATGACCTCTTCAATCAGCTAAGAAGGTCACAGTGGTTATCTAAGGTTAACCTTCGATCAGGTTATCACCAGTTACGAGTACAGGATGAGGATATAACAGAGACAGCCTTCAGATGCCGCTACAGTCACTATGAGTACTTGGTGATTCCTTTTGACGTGACAAACACCCCCACAGTGTTCATAGGACTGATGAACCGGATCTTCCAGCTGTACTTGGACCGGTTCGTAATGGTCTGTATTGAAGACATCCTCGTGTAATCGGCGTCAGAGGAGGAGCACGCGATACACTTGCGGATGGTTCTAGACGTACTCTAGGGGCACCAGCTTTATGGGAAGCTCTCGAATTGCCAGTTCTGGATTCAGGAGGTCCACATTCTGGGATATTTCATCTCAGTAGATGGAGTAGTTGTGGACCCAGCCAAGGTAGAGGCAGTGTTAGCATGGGAACCACCTCGGATCATGACGGAGGTGCGAAGCTTCCTTGGGTTGGCAGGATATTACCGAAGATTCATTCTTGATTTCTCCCAAATATCAGCACCGATGACAGCCTTGACCATGATGGGGAAACCCTTTATATGGATGGAGAAGTGCCAATAGGCTTTCGAGCAGTTGATACAATGTTTGACGAGCACCCCAATCTTGAGATTTCTAGAGGAGGGTGTTGAGTAAATAGTTTTCTACAACGCATTAGGGACTGGGCTTGGTTGTGTCCTGATGCAGAGGCAGGCAGTGATTTCTTATGGTTCATGCCAGCTTAGGCCACATGAGGAGAACTATGCAACCCATGATCTCGAGTTGGCTGCAGTAGTCTTCGCATGGAATATGTGGCGACACTACCTTATGGGTGAACGGTTCATCGTCTACTCTAACCACAAGAGCCTTAAGTACATCTTCTCATAGAAGGATCTAAATATGAGGAAGAGGAGTTGGGTAGAGTTCCTCTAGGATTATGATTGATAAATCATCTATACTCCTGGGTAAGGGAACAAGGTGGCGGATGCTCTTAGAAGAAGGTCGAGCTCATAGCTTTTGAGTGAGGTGAAATATCAGTTAGTCATGTTACAGTTATCCTTCATGGATGGAGATGATGCATCTTACCTGCAGTCGATGGTTTTCATCCCAACACTCTTACAAAGAGTTAGGGAAGCGCAGCTTGGTGATGTCAACTATGAGGCTTTACATGCTCAGTTATCCAGAGGACATGCTCTTGATAGATATTCACAATGTGGGGAGCATGTACTTCTTTTCAGAGGATGCACTGTTGTACCAGTAACGTTTCAGGAAGAGGTCCTGATAGAGTTTCATACATCCCCGTTGGTGGTACATCCTGGAGTGACAATGATGTACCGGGATCTTTAATGACAGTTCTGGTGGTCAGGCATGAAGAAGGCAGTAGCAGAGTTCATTTCTCGATGCCTCACATGCCATCAGGTGAAGGCTGAGCACCAAGTTCTAGCGGGATTAGCTCACCCCTATAAGTTCCAGAGTGGAAGTGGGATGGAATATCGATGTACTTCATGACATGCTTACCATGGACGTCCAAGGGGCATGATTCCATCTGGGTGATCTTCGACCGACTCACCAATTCGTCCCACTTCCATGCTATTAGTGAGAAGAGTTCCGTAGAGGGCTTGGGATGCCTCTACGTGTAGGAGATAGTTCAACTTCATGGCATCCCTTCGACAATAGTCTTGGACCGAGATGCCAAATTTACATCCCGGTTGTGGAAGGGATTGCAGGGGGCCTTTGGGACTCAGCTACGCTTGAGAACGACGTTCCATCCCCAGACCGATGGTTATATGGAGAGGACCATTCAGGTTCTTGCAGATATATTACGGGCCTATATCTTGGACTTTGGTCGTAGTTTTGAGGACCACATACCACTGGTAGAGTTTGCGTACAATAATAGCTACCACTCCACCATTGGTATGGCACCTTTCGAGGCTTTATATTGGAGACCATGCCGGTCACCGCATTACTGGACCAACCCCGGAGTGTCAGCACTCATGGGTCCAGAGTTTGTGCGAGCTTCCACCGAGAAGGTGCAGATCATCCGGGAGTAGATGAAGACTACACAGAGCCGACATAAGTATTATGCTAACAGGTGACGGAGACCCATGGAGTTTTAGGAGGGAGACCACTTCTTTTTTCGGGTCTCACCTCGATGAGGGTTATGGAGATTTGGTCGAGGCGGAAAGCTATCTCTGAGGTTCATCGGACCTTTTCTGATACTGCATAGAGTTGGCAAGGTGGCGTACCTCCTAGATCTATCGTCGCAGTTGCATTGGGTACATGATGTTTTCCACGTGTCGCAGCTTAGGAGGTACGTGCATGACCCATCACACGTCATCGACTGGGGAGAGATGGACATCGAGGATGGAGTGACCTTTTCTGAGTACCCAGTGGAGATCGAGGATTGGCAGTAGAGGATCCTTCACGGGCGATCGATTCCCTTGGTGCGCGTTCATTGGCAGCATGGAAATCTTCAGGAGAGCACATGGGAGTGGGAGGCTCGAATCCGTGCCCAGTACCCACAACTTTTTGAGTAGTCTTGTTTTGGATTTTCGGAGATGCAAAGCCCGAAGGTGGGGAGAATGTAATGTCTAGGATTTTCTGTGTATTATTTTTAAATATTATATGGAATTATTATAAGACCAGGCATGGAGAAGACACATCATTTTGAGGCCCGTTGATCCCAGAATGGTGGTTTGAACTTTTTTTAAGTTAAGTGAGTCGGCACTTGTGCGCGGTTGTGGCAGTTTCCAAATGGGTGTCCGGATTAAAAATTTGAGGGCACCATTGTGTCTGGGATGATGACTTTACCTAAGAACGGGTCTAACCTTGACCGGCATGGGTTGAGGGAAAATGTTAATTTTCAGATGTTTTCTGTAAAATAAAATAAAATGAATGGCAAAGTATATTTTATTTTTTTTATTTGGAATCATTCACTGCAGTGCAATGATGAGGTATTTTTTTAAATAATTAATTCCATAACATAATGACCCAAAAACAACAACTTGACTCATTAATTCCGTAGCGTGATGGAATTCCAAACATGTTTTCCCTTTTTAATGGGTTAATTGAACGATGGTCGTTGACGGAAAATGAGTGAAAACTCTGGAGAATCCATGGAGCCTTGGAAAAAACTCTCAATGAAGAACGACGACGAATCAAAGCTAAGAATATTTGTGCCAACAAGTTGAAGGATCTTGAAGACGAAGGCAGAACGACCTCTTCGTCAGTGATCGATCCCTTTTTGAGGTAGGGGTTTTTTATTTAAATTCTTTATTCCCATTTTTGATTTAAACGAAGAACTCAGATCAACCACGAACAAGTGGACCGGCGGATTCATGCGTTCTTGAGGGAGGGTTTCTATTGGGGAGTTTTTGGGGATTAATCCATGTTTAATTTTTATTTCGATCTTTCTCCGTTTGATCCTACTAACGGGAGCATATCAACGTTGTGACGAACGACGACCGAGGTTCGTTTATCAATTTTATTTTTGGATTTCCTCCCCCTTTCTCTTCATGAGTTCTTTGTGTTCTTCATGGGGCAAAGAACAACGGATTGTCGTGCAACCATCTTACAACACAATGATCCCAAATTGGAGACCCGAAATCACGATGACCTAGCAGAGGTGCGACGGCGACGGCGGCAGACGAATCAGACCGGGTCGAGAGAGATCGTTCTTCAACCATTCTTCATGCAGGGGGGATCAAAACGTATTTTCAGAGCCGATCAGAGGCTCAAAAACAACGGAGAGACCTCGAGACATTGGGGTGACCTAGATTCTGGAGCTTCATAGTGATCAGATGGCTGGATCGACGAATGGGGTAGCATAGAAGGCGTAGTGGCGGAAGTCCATGATTCTGGAAATTTCTAGAATACACAGCATGTACTTCTGAAAAATAGGTCGTGTAGTACCGGAAGAGGCGACTAGGGTTTCAGGGGTCAAAGAAGAATCACAGAGCATGTGACCCTAGTCACACGGCGTGTTGGGATTTCCCTGAAGCTCAGTGTGTATTTTGGAAAGTACACGAACATGAGATGGACTACACGACTTTAGAACAAGGCGTGTACTCTCTATGCAGCATGGCAGAGGAACTACGCAGGACTCGGTGTGTATCCAATGGATACATGGACATGGGATGGAGTACACAACCAAGTACTCCATTACACGGCCAGGCGAGGCTAGTAACACGGGTCACCCCGTGTACCGATTACACGGGTTAAGGCCGTGTACAGGCACATGGCCAGCATACACGAAGCTGACCCCAGTCACTCGGACATGGTGGGTACACCGTACTACACACCGTGTACTAACATTTTCTACACGACCAGCCTTACGACATGGGCCGTTGTACACGGGCAGTACCTAGGGTTAGACAACATTGCATACAACTTTCCTACACGCCATGTACTTTTTGGAAAATGGCATGGTCCTCTTGTCCACCGTATCTTGGACATGTTTCATTTGGGTTAGTGCCCCCTTATTCTCATTCCCTTGAAGGTCAGACATCCTTTCCTTCTATAGGAGTATGATCTCTTGAGCGAGACTTTCTGTGATAGAGTCGGCATCCCTCTGAGAGGCTCGGAGCGAGATCCTATATAAATTTCCGACCCTGGGTAGAGTCAAGCATTGACATGACCAACTCTACCAGGAGTTGATCTTCTACCAAGATGGTGAATCCAGATGAGTCGGGGGATCCGCCATGGCCCTGGAAGTGGTCCTCATCTTTGTATCATGATCTTTCCCACTCAAGAGTGTGTATCCCGTAATGAGTGTATCTATCTATCACGATCTTCCCCACTCAGGAGTATGTTCTCCCATAATGATTACATCTTCATCTCATGGATTTTCCCGACGAACAGTGCTTCTCGGACGGACATCATCAGAGCTATCAGACTCATGGAGTGAGTTCTCCTAGAATGAGTTCTTCGTGGAATCTTCAAACTAAATCCCAAGCGGGGTATGAGGTTATATGACTTGTTTCTAGACCACGGGTCTGAGTTTTGGGTATATCTAGATTGTGTTCACCTATTATATGTTCAGTAGACATATACTCTATAGAGCTAATTGTGCCTTTCCATTGTGTATTTCTTTGTGTTTTTTTGGGGTCCTCTACTGAGTATTGTTATACTCACCCCTACACGGTATTTTCCCACAAATGTCATGTCTTGTACAGACAAGCAGCCCCTTGACAGAGTCCAGGACAGACCGGGATAGGACCAAGCCTTATGATTTCCCTACAGGATGAGGCGTTCCTATGGCTATGAGCAGCATTCCTTATACCTCTTTGTGTTTACAGGTTGGACTTTGGAGTTTTCATACTCTTGTTTTTTGTGGACTTGTATTATGGCCTAGTTTACTTTCGGTGCTTTACTTTCTGTCGTACTTTGTTTGTTGGGTTTAGTTGTATGCATGCATTTTTGTTCCTTAGTGGTTTTTACATTTCAGCATTTGTGGGCTTGGAGATGTGTGTGTGTGTGTGTGAAGGTTCTTAGGCAATGCCTCCCATGTTAGTAATATGCCTACTTGGTGCTAGTCATCAGCCCCTGGCCTATTGGAGGCGGGCTTGGGAAGTCACGGTGCGGGCCCCACTGGGACGGGTCGTGACAGATGGAATGGAATGTGGCAGAGTTCTATGAGCACAGAGGCGATGATCTGGGATAAGCCCGCATCAAACAAGCACAATCGGGAGCAGCCAAGATCATTGGATCAGCCATGATCAACAATCCAGATGAAGCAGTACAATGGTAAGAAAAACAGTCTCTCCGGTGGAAATAAGCAGTGTAATAATAGAACAAAAAACCACCATGTAAACAGTGGCCATGTAGGTACATCCCCATGCAAACATCAATACCATAATAAACCATATCTGATATGAATAAATCATAAGGGAAAACTTAAGGGAATCACTACCACAAAACAGGGTAAGGGAACCGCCTCGTTTTATCAGCGCTTAATAGAAAGCGCTGATAAAGGGTGGTCTTTATTAGCACATTTTTTACTAGTGCTGATAATGAGTATATTTAAAAAATTATATTTCATTAAAAATAAAATAAAATATATAAATATATTTATATCGATATAAATATAATATATATTTTTTAAATATGTTTTAGATAAAGTTAAATAGACATTTACACTTAATATATAGAATATGTAGTGAAAATGGCTTATAAAGTATTTGAAAAAATATAATTAATTAATAATTTTATAATTATCATTGAGTAATAGTCATTTAATAACAATATTAAGCCACAAAAAATCAGAAACTTAATAAAAGATCTAAAATAAGTTAAAAACGTAACTCAAACTTCAAACGACCATAACATTTGATTTGGGTGTCTGTTTGAGCTCTACAGCATATCAAATCGAAGCCTACGGTGATCTCTATGTGTTGGCGAAACAAGGAAACTTTCTATCACATTTTTCAAGGTCCAAATGGCCCAGAAAGCCTCCAATACTGAGTTTTCAGTTGGGATACCAAATTTTTTTAACATTTAATGAATTTCAACCACGTTTCAGGGGATTTTTTCCCTTTTTATTGGGGAATGAATTTATTTTGAGGGATTACATTCATATTGACATTACAACTCTGAAATTTTATCATTTTTCAAAATGTAATCTTATTTATAAACAAATATATAACAATATATACATATTTTTTATATATTCACACATAAAAAATTTAATTTATAAATAAATAATTAAACTTATTTACATATAAAATATATTTATCAATATATATTCTTTATCTAAATAAAAAAATAATATCCATTTTATTTAAAATACAAATATAAGAATATTTATATAGCTATGTAATGTGTGAGTGTGAGTGTGTATTTGTGTGTGTCTGTATTAACAATTGATATATATTAATATACGAATAAATATACAAATAAAAAAATATGACTAAATATATATATAAATATATATATATATTAATACAGGAATAAATATATAGATATATAAATATATAAATATATAAATATAACTATACCTGTATATATATATATATATATATAACTATATATATATATGTGTGTGTTAATATAAAATATATTTCTCAATATATAAGCTTTATCTAAATAAAAATGCTAATATCCATTTTATTTAAAATAAAAGTATATAAATATTTATATAATTATATAGTGTGTGTGTGTCTATGTGTGTTTGTGTGTGTTTGTATTAACAACTGATATATATTAATATACGAATAAATATATGGATAAAAAAATAACTAAATATATATAAATAGATTGATATAAATATATATTAATGTACAAATAAATATATAGATATATAAATATATAAATATAACTATACATGTATATATATATTAATATACGAATAAATTTATACATATTAATATAACTAAATATAAATTTTAATATATATATATATATATATGTTAATATAAATATATATTAATATATTAATAAATATAACTATATATACATATCATTAAATAGACGCTAAATCAGTATAGAGGAGTGGTAGAGGGTCCAGATGCATAGTGGGAGGTCTCGAGTTTGAATCATGTGTGGGAGGTAGGGGCGTGCACGGTGGTGAAGGGTTCTGCTAGTGCTGTTAAAGGGTTGGGGAGGTGGGGTTTGGGGTGTTGGGTTGTTAGGGGTGGGCGGGGGCGGGCGGGGGTTCTTTATAGCGCTATTGAAGGGGGGTCAAATGTTGTTAAAACCCCCCTCCGATCTGCATAAAAAATTATTTTTTTTAAATTTTTTAAACTTTTATCAGTGCTTTTAAAAAATCGCTGATAAAAGCGGTCTTTATCACCGATTTTTTTAACGCTGATAAAAGACCCTCTTTATATTCGTTGAGATTAACAGTTCTTTTTTATTGCAGTAAATGGTCTTTTATAGCGCTTTTAAACACTATATCTTCAATAGTGAATTCAATTGCAACATCTATAGGGGCATAAAACAACATGAACTTAAGAAAGGAATCTCATAAATGCTTATGTGTTGGGTCTCAACGATCAAGGGCTGGAGAAAAATGATCCTTGACACACCTCTTTTTCATGTTTTCAAATCAAGAAGAGGAACCTTCCTTCAACTGAAGCCTGGATGAAGCTCTCCCAGATGATGGTAGGCGGTTTGAGTTTTGTAAGCCTTATGTTGCTTTCTCTTGCTTCGATTCAAGGTTCTAATGGTCTTTGTTGCATTAGATCTGTATTTCATGGATTTTATCTTGTACTTCTCATTTATTTTTTAGCTCTAATAAAACGTGTGTGTATTGTTGTGTTCTTGTGGTGCACGTAGGATCCTTAAGGGTATGAAGCAGAGTTTTTTATACGTTTTTAAAAAAAATTACAAAAAATAGTTAGGGAGAAAATCAAAATGTGACGCAAAGGTGGCATATGCGATGCCGCCTTTGCATTTCGGGTGAATGGCGGCATCGCGACTGCCGCCTTTGCACTGTGGCTGAAAGGCGGCACCCGTGATGCCGCCTTTCCCCAAACAAAAAAAAATTGAATTTTTTTTTATGTTTTGTTTTGTTTTGTTTATATATTTATTTTTATATATATTTCATAATAAAATGTTCAGGAGGATGTCGCCATTCACCTAACAAAAAAAATATTATTTTCTTAAAAAAAAATTGATTTTTTGTTTTGTTTTGTTTATATTTTTATTTATATATATAATTCATAAAAAATGTAAAAATTATCATTTTTGAAAATTTTGTTTTATTTTTTTTTGTTTTGTTTATATATTTATTTATATATATAATTCATAAAAATTGTTCAGCAAAAATAATTTATAAGCTTTCAAAACCGCATACTTGAAAGTTAAAAATGTTTCAATTACGTTACTTTGAAAGACTATAAAATATAAACCATAAGACCAATATAAACAAAACTTTAAACATTCATTAAACATATAAGAAATTGTTGAAAACAAAAAAAAATTGATAAAAAATGTTCATGAAAAATAATTTATAAGTTTTCAAAACCGCCTACGTGAAACTTAAAAATGTTTCAAGTACGTGACTTTGAATGACTATAAAATATAAACCATAAGACCAATATGAATGAAACTTTAAACATTCATTAAATAAATAAGAAATTGTTGAAAAAAAATCATTTTATAAAAAATGTTCATGACAAATAATTTATAAGCTTTCAAAACCGCCTACTTGAAACGTAAAAATGTTTCAAGTACGTGACTTTGAAAGACTATAAAATATAAACCATAAGACCAATATAATGAAACATTAAACATTCATTAAAAATATAAGAAATTGTTGAAA
Organism: Viscum album; assembly: GCA_963277665.1. Taxonomy (NCBI): domain Eukaryota; kingdom Viridiplantae; phylum Streptophyta; class Magnoliopsida; order Santalales; family Viscaceae; genus Viscum; species Viscum album. The sequence continues at coordinate 1,095,063,283 of OY728145.1, read as the reverse complement.
AAAAAATCATTTCATAAAAAATGTTCATGAAAAATTATTTATAAGATTTCAAAATCACCTACTTGAAACTTAAAAATGTTTCAAGTACATGACATTGAAAGACTATAAAATATAAACCATAAGACCAAAATAAAAGAAACTTTAAACATTGATTAAACATATAGGAGTCAACCCTGCATCAATATGATGCACGGGGTTACTAGTATCACATACATCTATAATCATTGATTCATGAGAACATGTTATATCTCCTTTCATGGGACAACGAAATCCATTCTTCCACCCGCCATGTCCATATCCATATCAACATCCGGCCGCATAAGGGTATGGTGAAAGATATTCCATATGAAATGTTCATCTGTTCCCATTCCTGCAAATACCAACCCCTTCAACACCACCATGCATCCCACCATTATAATTTCTTCCACAATTGTCTCTCCATTTCCCTAGGCCCAGTTGATCAGATGAAAACACCAACGATTCCGCATAGCCCATCAAACTTTTTATCACCAAATCTTTATCTTTTATCATCTTCAAAAGGATACTGTAGGACCTCCTTGATCTATCCATTCCAAACACTCACATACAAGTATACTATAAACATAAAAACCAACATATTGCACTGGTTAGAAAAACTCTTAACTAAAAAAAATGATGCTATTATTAAATTTGTTAGACAGTGATAGATTGTATATACATACCTGATGGGGTAAGAGAAAGTCCAAATTGAGCCGATATACGGCCAAATCGTGTCTCAGAACCGCATTGAAATTGTGTCGCTGACACCACCTATAAAATACAACATCGATAGTGATAAATAATGAGAAATTAAAGTCAATAACTTGTAGTAGCATCAGAAACTGATAGAAATGAGTGATCATACCAGTGTCCACGCGGAGCGTCATGCAGCACCGCCATCTCGACCGGTGGACCAGCAAGATCAGGGTAGAATGTGGGGATGGTCTCCCATGCCCATATATAAATAAGGATAACGCCTCCCCTGAGACCTGTGTGCCGCCTATCGGAAATCTTGCATAATGCTCTGTATGTGTATGCCAAGCAGGCGGATCCCCGACTGTACGTCCCTACCCGATCAAAGTCCTCTAGCAGGGGTAGATACATTATGTGCACGTGCATCCCTGAATGATCCGTACACATGGTCCCTCCAATAAGTCGTAATATATATGCACGTGCATAATGCATCACCGTCTTCTCGTCAGAGTCATCAGCTAAAAGTGGAATCTGTGACTCCAGCCAAGGCATGGATATCGATGCTCCATCAGTAGCACTACGATCAGAAAAAATGTCAACGCCTAACAAGCGCTGAGCAAGGTCAGGCCAAGATGCCCAAGTGGATCCAATAACGGGTATCCCCTAGATAGGAATACCAATAAGCATAGCCACATCCTGGAGGGTGATGGTTATCTCTCCCTCATGTAGGTGGAATGTGTGTGTCTCTGGTCTCCACCTCTCCACGAGTGCAGTTAGCAGGTGATGGTCTACAAATGTAAAATCTGATATCGCAATACCATAGAAGCCAGCACGACGCAAGTATGGTATAATGGCAGGAGGAGGCTCCGTGTGATGAAAATGGTGTGCTCGATGCGCCCTGATCAATCGATCTGGACCACCCTCTATCACAACCTGTGAACAATGGGTAGCCTGCTGACTAAGTAGTATGGTGTCATTCATCTGCATATAAACAAATGAAATGAGTTGTAAGTGTAAACTGTAAATATAACATCATGATCAGTAAAATATTATGATTCGTAGAATGCAAGACATGTCATGTTTATTCACAATGTTTTATGAAGTTTTTTTTACAAAAAGAAAGGGGTATGTCTTCATGTTTTTCAATGCATATTACTAAAGTTTATTAAGATATGCTTTTACCTAGAATTGGGTGTTTTGTAAGATATGGTTTTATATATTTATATATAAATCATTTTTCTGTGTTATATAGATGTTTATTAGAAAAGGATGTGATTTATAATTTATATATGATTGTCCACATGATTGTATGTTTAATGATTATTTTCTCAATCACACAATGTTTTGAAAACCGATGTAAAGGGAAAGTGTTTTTGGGTTTGTGGTTCATCTTTTCGATTTTAGGATTTAGAGACTAGGGTTTCACATTTTTTATTTTGGATCTAGGATTTTGGATTTTTTTAACGTTTTATGGCTTAAGTTAATGATTTGAGAAAAGATTTTCTGGATTATGGTTTAGAATGTTAAGATTACGGCATACAAAATATGTTTTTGGGTTTAATGTTATGATTTTTCAGTTTTGGGGGTTAGAAAACTGAGGTAAAAGGAATAGATAACAACATAAAATTTACAATATGATAATCTCCCAATATTGACAATACATCATTGTGGATTAGAGTGTGAACTCAACCCAACAATGTTAGGGCATCATTTCCGATTATGACCTTCTTGATGACATATGGTGCATCTCAAACTCTGTCTTTGTTCTTGAGGCCAGTCCATCTCATTTCGCATCCTGCTGGCCTTCAGTCTCCCACGGGGACGCAACCGATTCAAATCAGGTACCACTATCAGCTGACCTTTGGGCATTGGGAAATAACGAAACTTGCCAATAGGTGTCCATGGTGCAGCATAACAGTTAGCAATGGTGTTCATCCGGTACACTAGATCAACATATGCTTCCCATGATATGTTAATAGAGGCACATGTTATGATGGAGTGTGAGCATGGAAACTGTAAGGCCTGAAAGTTTCCACATTGGCATTGCCTCATTTCTAGTAATACCACCATTTTTTCACCAATGCTATTTGTGATGGGGTTTGACTTCTCTTGAACTTCAAATCGAGAGTCTTCTCATCGAAATAGGAAGACATGATAACCAGAATCTTCTTTAATATTCTTTTCAACCTCTCGTTGAAAATGTCTTTCGTACGTTAGCCCTTGATGTATTCCATCTGATGCTAGTTTTTGTCTATCAACAAAGTAAGTCACACAATGATATAATGTCTCCTGAACTAGGGAAACTATATGTGGCTTGAGAAGCCCTTTGAAGACACCTTTGATGCACTCTACAATGTTTTTGGTCATGTTTCTGTACCTCTCCCCCCCATCATATGCCAATGTCCATTTTTCTTTTGGAATTCGCATCATATAATCGTAAAATTCTTCATTAATCTGACGGATTTGTTCGAAACGTTCTTCAAACCATCGTTGATCTGACTCATATTCTACATAGAATAAATGATATTTCACATATTTTGAAGTTATCTTTATGTTGATATAAAGAAAATAACAAATACAATGCGTACCATGTCTGGTGATTGCCTTCTTCATCGGTTCGTTGTGGAATTTTTTATGCAAGTTGCTAGTAATGTGTCTAATGCAGAACCGATGATGTGAATTTGGGTAACTCCATGTATCAATATCTGCATTGATTGCCTCATTAATTTCCCGATTCCGATCAGATATCAAACAAACACCCCTAATTTTGGGGAAATGGTTATTGATACATGTCAAAAACCAACTCCATGATTCATAGTTTTCTTTCTCTACAATGGCAAAGGCAAGTGGAAGAGGAGAACGGTTTCCATCTTGGGTTGCCACAATCAACAATATGCCCTTGTATTTTCCATATAGAAACATTCCATCAATCTGAATGAAGTGTTTGCTAAAACAAAATGCGGAGATACATGGGAGGAATGCTCAAAACAATCGATGAAATTGAACACGAGATAGATCAAGTCTGTTATCATGAGACACGTATTCGTTTGTATCAAGTTGGAATAAAACTTGTTTATGATAACTCATTATAGCTAGAAATTGTGGCAATACTCGATATGAGTCATCCCAATCACCATAGACCTTCACAATTGCCTTCTATTTCGCCATCCATGCCTTATTATACGAAATCTTATAACCAAATGTTTGTTGTATCCTCTCTTGAACAAGGGCTATCGGAACATCTTGACACGTCCTAATCATCTCAACAACAATGGATGCCACAAATTCTGCATCCAATGAAGTATGATCTTGTGTCAGGCTTGGCTGAACGCAAGTATGAGATGCCTCAATCCTCGAGATTCTCCAACCACCAAATGCAATGTCTGGAATCACCCTTAATCGAAATCTACAATCATCCTCATACTTCTCACACCGTATGACATATTTTCTATGGTCTGATTCGTAAACTACATAGCTACAATACCTTTCAATGTGAAATATCTTTAGCGTACTTTTTAATGCATCTTTATTTAGAAAATTCCTTCCAACATATAATGTTTTTCCATCTCACTAAACCTATCTCGTATAACTCTGGGAAACTCAATTGTCGGTGTGAGAACATTATCTTCAAATTCAGGCACGCATGTCGTTGGTTCTGACCAAGTTGCAAAGTGTGATGGATGATTTATTTTAGGTCGAGCCTGTTGTACAACTAATGCATTTCTCAAAACTTCTGTTGTTCCTTTCTCATCAGCACAATTATCACCATCTGTTTCGATATTATGAAACTCCTCATTAGATGTTGGGTTAACATGTATACCCGGGATATCAAGTAGGTTGTCCTCTTCTGCATCATTTGGAATAGTCTCAACTTCATGGGGCGGACTATCTTCAACTACTCTTGTAAGTCTACGTCTTTGTACAATTGGATGTTGTTGTTGTACAGTAGAAACATCAACATATAAATCCATCATGGTACCATCCGACCATTGAGAAAACAAATTAATTGTTTGGATCCATTAAGCATCATCAACCAATGGACAAGCTAGATGTCACAATGTTGACAGGAACTGCAAATGTCTATAACTCATTGACTTGACCTTTTGATCAGGTCTAAGATTTAACGAGCCATGAATTCTGTGTTGAAGGTCACTTAGGGCTACACAATCAATTGTATTAACCACTGTTATTGGTTGTGTACTGTAAGAAGCTCTTTGCTCAGTTTAAATAACCTCCCCATAGTAGTACACACAGTCAAACATTACGTTCTAAGTAAAAAAAGTTTTCTGATCAAGATTTTGATAAAGTAAGTGACATTTAGAATGATGGTTACCAATATAATATTTATTAATCCAACTTTTTTTAATACGTAGTTTAATTACATCTTCAAAGTATAAAAACTTAACTTTTGAATTTTGAATGATTTTTTGAACATCAAAAACCATTCAAACTTCAAAAGTTAATTTTTTATACTTTGAAGATGTAATTAAACTACTTATTAAAAATAAGTTGGATTTTATCTCACGTTCAAATAGTAACGATTACTTTTAAACTATACAATCTTTATGATACTTAAATTTTAAAAGATCTTATATCCTAAACTAGGATATTTCTTAGTACACTTTTTAATTAGTTAATCATTCTTCAATCATTAGTTATTCATTACTAAATTATTAATTAGTTATTCAATAACATAGTAGAATTAAAATATAAATAACATGGAGTTAAAAAATAAATAACATCATGTTTCGAGCTTCTCCCCTTTATTGCAGTGAATTGGATATCAAAATTTCAGAAAACCCGTTGTCACACGGGTTTTCTGAAATTTTGATTTCCAATTCCCTCTAATAAAGGGGAGAAGCTCGAAACATGATGTTATTTATTTTTTAACTCTGTTATTTATATTTTAACTCCATGTTATTTATTTTTTCACTTTCACTCCATGTTGTTTTTAACTCCATGTTATTTATTTTTTCACTTTCACTCCATGTTGTTTTTTAACTCCATGTTGTTTTTTAACTCCATGTTATTTAATATCACTTCAACTGTAGTTTTATTTTTAACTCTATGTTATTTATTAATTAATTTCTAATTAATCATTCCTAATAATAACTATCAACATCATTACTAAATTATCAATTTATCATTTCTTTTCTTAGATATTTTAGTAGTTTATAAAGAAATATGCATATCTTAAGCATATCCTCCGTAAGTGTCAAATCAGAATGCAGCAAGACCCGTTGTCGTGCACCAGTTCCCGTTCGAGTCTAGCTCAAATCGGTGTTTTCGGGGTTTACCCCTAGATACATCTGTGACAGAGCCACATTCACTTGTTTGTATCCAGACAAGGATTTGATTGCTTAGATAACATAGTCTTTATGCTACCAAAATTTCATTAAAAGAATCCTAAATTAATTTATACTGATGATAATTATAATTCCTAAATATATATAACTAATTAAACAATCTAATAAACAAAAAAATTAAAACTAACTAAACTACTAAAGAATTAAAATATTTAACTATAAAAAATTCAACTAAATAAAAAACATTAAATTTTAAAAAATATTTAATTAAAAACAATTCAACGAAATAAAAAACATTAAATTAAAAATCATACCTCTAAAAACTTTCCAAAAATTTCAAACCGCAAACTTCGCCGCAAAAGAGAGAAAATGAGAGGTAAATGGGTGTTTGGAAGTGAGGAGAAGAGGAGGGGGGCACTGCCCTTTTATAGGGCGCGGAGGTCAAGGCGGCACTCGCGGTGCCGTCTTTCGCAATGACGTCAGGCGAAAGGCAGCACCCGTGGTGCCACATTTCGTATGACATCATCTAGAAAGGCGGCACTGCGGGTGCCGCCTTCGCCACGTCAGCGATCCGCGCCGGCAGTGCCAAGACGGCATCCACAATGCCGCCTTTCACCAAAAATGCAAAGGCGGCATCGTCGATGCCGCCTTTGCGGCGCATTTTGAATTTTTTTTTTGCCCTAATCGTTTTCTGTAAAAAAAAATTAAAAAAAACGTATAAAAAAAACTCGTATGAATTATGTTAAATTCTGTGTGATTGTTAAGTTATGTGTTCTCTTATGCTTTTTGTTTTCTTCTTGTACTTATGGTTCTTTGGTGGTTCCTCTCAGCGTGATTCACCAAGATTATCCCCAACATTTTCTTACACTTGGGTTTGTTAAGGATTTAGTGATGATTTTGGTGGATGATTTTGTTGGGTGGGAGCGCACCGTAAATTGTCGGTGGAATTTAAATGAGAATAAATTTAAAAAAAAAGACACGTTTTCCACATGCACCCTCCCTTGGTCGCCTATAAATAGTCGCTGGTGGAGACGATTCGTCACGCCGAGTTAGTTGACAGAAGTAGAGAGGATGGGCACCACGGCGTTACCCAGTTACATCGTCCTCAAGTCCGAACCCGTGGGTGCCTACTTGGGATACATCCATGATGACCCCGACGAGACGGCCAACGGCTACCTCACCTTCACCGAATCCCAGGCCGACAGTCCATTCGCAAAGTTCCAAGTGGAGACTGCCGGCGCCGACGGAGCGGTGCACATAAGGAGCTGTGAGAACAACAGATATTGGGTCCGCACCCCCAATATTTCCATCACAGGAAACCCAGAGGAGCAGTACTGGATCACCGCGGCAGCCACGGAGGCAGAGAACGACCAAAGCAAGGAGGGGTGCACGCTGTTCTACCCCCAACAAGTTGATGCTACGGCAAATACGGTCCGGTTGGTTCACGTGCAGTCGGGTTGTTACTTATGCGTGTGGGGGCTGAATGTCCCGCCCTTCAATCAACCCGTGCTGGCTAATTACCAAATTCATGACCATCAGGGCTGTGACATTTTCACTGTCATCGACTGGGAGGCGCTGTGATGGTTTTTTCAGACTCATCCGCAAGTGGTTATTCAAGATGTGGGAACGTGGTGGAGCTTTGATCATGGTTGCTTGGAGTTTTTTTATGGTGTTTGTTTTTCAGCTAGTCGTTTTTACTTCAGTACGAGTTATGCGGTCGTGGGATTTAATTCGGGTGTGCATGAATTTGATTATATCGATCAGTGTTTGTGTGTGAAGCACTGCTGCCATCTACGTGATTTGATTCCATCGTTGTCTGTCAGGCATAACTGTACTGTACCCGTGAGGAGAAAACGCCTGCCACCTTCATGTGAGCCCGGAAAATTAAAAGAATGCGACACCAAAGTACATACACAACCCACCATTACTGTACGTGGAAAAACCAAAATCCAATCACAAAACAACAAATAAACTCTCAATTTGTTCCTTCTTGAAAAAAGCAAGAAAATTACAGCTTTGAATAAAACCGATTTTCAAAAGAAATTAAATAGAAACTAAAAAAAAAATGTTGAAAAATAAAACTGTTTTGAAGCCCTTGGCTTTCGAAGATAGAGACACCCACTGCAATAAATATTCGAAACTTTTATTTCTGTTTGTATTTTTATTTAATTTCTATGTGTTTGTATTTCTATTTCTGTTTGTATATTTTCTTCCGTGATAACCTCCAATGATGGGACTTAAGAACCACCTATCAGTTAGAGCGGGGGTGGGGGTGGAAAGAAATATGATGAATAATTAAAGATAAGTTTTCCAAGTTGGTATTGTAGCATTTGGCTCTTTTCATCTTGCATTTTGATTTTTCATTTGTCATAAAGTGGTTGGAAACTTCATATTGATTTTGTATTTGGCTCCCACACACCACAATCCACTCTTTCACATTTCTGAAAGGGCAAGTATAATGAATTTTTGTACTTTGACTCCCACGCCTCTCTCTCTCTCTTCCCCAATTTCATGAAAAAACTGAGGCAATGTCATTGGAGGACCAAAACAAGAACTTAATTCCAGTTAAGGACCAACTTCTTTTTAGACCAAAGTCACTACTACGTAAGTGACTTTTAAAAGCATTAAAAAAATTCTATCGAAGCTAAAAAATCATTCTATCAATGTTTTTTTTAGCCGCAATAAAAGCCCTATTTTATCAATACTAAAGAAATCGCTGATAAAAGTCAAAAAAAATTAACAAAAATCTATAAATTCAGTGGCTGAGACCACCCCCTTTAATGACATTGCCTTCACAGGGTTTCAAACCTGAGACCTCCCCCTCACAAATTTGCGCATTTACCACTCTTTTAAATCGTTTTGTTCTATCTCTTTCCCTATATATATTATAACATTTTTATCCATTTATTTATATATATTTAAATAATTATTTTAAGAACATTTGTAAAATATGTTTTGCGTGTGTGTATTTATAAATAAACACACACACATATTGGTGTCTACAAAAATAAATATACATATTTATATTTATTTACATATATTATATATTATTATTTATATACATATATTGGAATCTATAGATAAATATATATCTATTAGTTAATACACACACGCAAAAATATATTTTTATATATTTAAACATTATATATACATTGTATCGGTATATAAATATTCATACATTTTTATTTTAAAGAAAATAGATATTATTTTTTATTTAGATATGGTTTATATATTTAGAAATATAATTTATATGTAAATATGTTTACATATTTAATTATAAAATTAGTTTTTTATGTATAAATATATACAATTTTTTATATATAGGTATATATTTAATTATAAATAACAATACAATAAACAATGATAAAATTTGAACATCATAATATCCATATGAGTGTAATCCTTGAGAATAAATTGTGTGGCTTCCAAACAAATATATGAACTCCTTTAAATGAGGATGAAATACTATCAAATGATAAAAAATGAAGGCACCCCAACAAAATACTCAGTTTTGGAGGCCTTCTATGAATTTTTTGACCCTAAAAAAAAGATAAACAAGATTCTTCCAAGTCATAACAACATAGATCATTTCGCAAGTTTTGATTTGATATGTGGTAGATCTTAAACGGACACCGAGATCAAAATATATGATTGTTTAATGTTCAAGCCATGTCTTGAACTTATTTTAGATAGTTTATTAATTTATTGAAGTTTTCTACCTTCAAATTGTTATTAAATGACTATTACTCAATATTAATAAGCAAAGTTTTAATTAATATTATTTTTCAATTATTTCATAATTCATTTTCCACTAAATATGTTATATATTAACTGTGATTAAATATTTAAGATTATAAAAATCATATTTTATAAAATATATTATATTTATATCAATATAAATATATTTTATATATTAATATTTTATTTTAAAATATGTTTGATTTTTTTATTAAATATACCTTTTATCAGTGCTAAAAACAATCGTTTTAGCACTGATAAAAGACATACTTTTATCAATGTTGATAAAAGAAACCTTCATCTTTGTTTTTTAGCGCTGATAAAGGGTAGCCCTAAATAAAGGTATAATGTAATTTAAATTGAAAATTTATAATCTTTTTGTAAAGACCCGTAAAATTCAAAGGAAATTTTTTCTTAATTTTCTTTGAGATTTTACAAGAACGCAGTTTCTGACGGCACCTAATTCCGAGGCGCGGTGTGCCCAGAATCATTTTCCAAAGTTTAGCTCGCGTACGTTCAGTGAACGAACGAGCGGGTTTTCCTAACTTTTGAACCGGTGCTCGGAATCGAATTCTGAGGGCACCGATGGAATCATAGCGTCGGTAATTGCTTAGAAACACCTTTTCCGGAGTTACGTTTGCTCGGGTGTGGTTTTTAAGTTTTTGGGTTAAGTAAAGGAATAAAATAAAAGTGGTGCACCCAATTTTATTTTGTTTTGTTTAACCTAAACTAAGTGGATGAAGTGGGACCCACAATATCCTACCCACGAGGTAGGATATTTGTGATGTGGGGCCCACACGAGCCTCACCGTTTCTTTTCTTCCTCAACGCTCCTTTTAATTAAGGTAACGCACTCGCACCCCTATTAAGTGGAAGTCAACCCTTGCGTTTTTCTGTTTATGAAACGCCTCAATTAATTTGGGCGGTTTTAACGTTGCAATTAATTCATTTAATTGTTGATTCGTTTTTCAATTTTAAAACGCATGGCTTGAGAAATAAAATAAGAGAAACTCTTATTTTATTAAGGGTTGATTGGGTTGTGAGAGGCTGGAGAGATTTTGCTCAAGTTCTTGAAGTTCTTCTTCCTCGACGAAAAACGCAAAGAACGCCGACCTCCGACGAAGGTCGACAAGAACGCCAAATCCTCGGAGTTCGACGACGCGACGCGACGATCCTCCTTCCGTGACGCCTCCTTCCGGGACGTGCAATCCCGCGACGAGCCTTCGTTCAACTACGCTCGAGGTAGGGGATTTTGTTTTTGTTTGTGAATACTTCCATTGCCGTTCTTCATGAATCTTTGTCGCTTGCTATCGATTAACGGGAGGGGGTCGGATCACACAAACACGACCGAACCTCCTCCCTTTTCTTGTGTTGTTGCGGTTCGAAGGAAAGTGACGCAGTGGTATCGCACCGCGCGAGATCATGCGGCAAGGATGCGCGGCGCCGTCACGTCGCGCCGATGAAGTCGAACAAGGTCGTGGCGCCGTCGCGCCGCGCCGGAGAATCACGGAAACACCGCGGCCGGAGCTGGGCTGCGGCGGAGGGGCGCAGCGCCGTCACGCCGTGCCGGACGGACCAAGGCCGCGTCCTTAGGTCGTGGTGGAGCAGGGACTGACGACCGGTTCTGGGCCGCCGGCGTCGGAGCAGGGGGACCGGCCGTGCCGGTCCTGTGGTGGCAGCAGCCGGCTGGCCGGTCAGAGGAGGAGCCAGGGGTTATGACCCCCGGCTGGCCGGACAAGCAGCGACCCCCCACATGGGGGCCGCGGTTACGAAACAGGCGGGGGGCAGCGCCCCCCCCCCCCCCCCGCACCCCAAACGCTCGGCCATTTCGGCCGAGCCACCTGGCCAGCGCCAGCACGCCGGGCCGGGCCGCACCCAAGAGGGTCGGACCCGGACCCGGTTCGGGTCGACCCAGGGGGTCTCGGGCCGGTCCGGGCCCAAAACCCCCACTTCCGGACCTCTTACGGACTTTTACCCATAACTTGGGCTGAGGACCTCCGATCGATGCACCGTCAGCTGCGATACGATCCTTGGATCGAGACGGTCGTTTCGGTATATTACACCCAAGGTTTCGGAGAACTTTGGGTTCAGCCGGGTTGGTTCGTACACGAAACCAACTGGGCCCTCGAAGCGGAAACACTTATAACTTGAGCTCCGGACGTCCGATTGACGTGCCATCGACTTTGATAGATTCCTCTTAGTGAGACGGACCTTTTGGCTTACTCTGCTTGAGGTTTGGACGCAGTTGGAGTATGGTCGGGTTGGTTTTGACTTAAAAACTAACCGGGCCCCTGGGACGAAAAAACCAATAACTCTCAGACCGGGTGTCTGATTGACGCGCCGTCTGTGACGTTGAGTTCCTATTGACGATACAGAACTTTTGTATACATCAACTCTGGACTATGTGTCAGTTGATGTATCAACCCCTCGGCTCGTGTAGCAGACCCTCCCGAACGAGCTTGCTGTGTGCAGGAACCCTAGGGCTGGCTGCGACTGTGACGACGATGTCGACTGTGCAGAAATCCTCCATGGATTCGACGGCGATGACTACAACACTCATCGATCCAACGTGGATCAGTGCTACTGATCCTGTGTGGGTCAGATCCTGTGTGGGTCAGCGCTCAGCGGTCCTGTGTGGGCCAGCGCCTACAGATCCTGTGTGGGTCTGATCCTATGTGGGTCATTTCGGGGGTTAGTTACCTATCGATCCTTTGTGGGTCATTGTGGGGGTTAGTACCTATCGATCATGTGTGGGTCCGACGACTTAGATGAATTAGTGACTACATCTGATCATCTCTATCATCTTACGAAGAAGTATACCTGTGTGAGTTGAATCTTGATTTTCAATGCTTATCTTCCATAAGATTGACTTGATATCCTGTGTAGATTACTTTATGCTTTCCTGTGTGGATTGAGTTGTGTTTTCCTGTGTGGACTGGGTTGTACTTGGGCCCGAATGTTGGAGCTGAATGAGAACTCATGACTTAGGTATATGTATGGGCATATACCTAAGTAGTGTCGAATGTTACTTCATGATTGTATTTTCCTTTATGGTTTATCCTTTGTGGATTTTGGGAGACCTTCGGGGGTCTCGGGGTCCCTACTGAGTAGCGTATACTCACCCCTGCACGGGCTATGCCCGCACCACGTTGTGTTGGTTGCATACGATGGACAGTGCTGATCGTGGTTGAGGCGTGCGGAGCAGGTCGGTACCTGGAGGTAGACCACAAGGCGGGACGTACTCGGAGTGGACGGCTGGACCCGAGGAGCTGTGGAGTCTATCTGTACCCACCCTTCAGGTGGGACTTCTAGTGGATGACTCGACGCTGCGGCTTTACTTTTCAGTTGTTGTACTCCCTTTTTCAGTTGTACTTTACTTTCAGTTTGGGTTTGTATTCTGGCCCACTTACTTTTCTGCACCTACTATTATACCCAGTTTTACTTAGTGTTTACTTCTGCTTACTTTCTTTGTGGTGTTTGTTTACTTACAAAGGCAATGCCTTCCCTTTTTATCGTTAATTACGAATTGGTACTAGTCGCCAGCCCCTGGCCTATGGAAGGTGAGCTTGGGGTAGTCACGGCACAGGCCCCGAGGATGGGTCGTGACAAATTGTTATCAGAGGAGTTCGGTTCTACCGCAGAACTCAGGACTCTGATCTTTTTCTATGGGAAGCAATAGTGTTAAGAGTATTGAGTGTGGTTATCAGTCCAGGGAGTCCAGTGTTGGTGCGGTGGCCGACGTATCCATACACCAGGACCCTGACTTCTGATTTCTGACTTAATACACGAAAACATTGATTGCATGTGTGTTTCAAGTTTTCTTTGTGATTACTTTATGTCAGCTCACCAGGTATAATGTTTTGACCGTGGCGCACATGTCTCTTTTTAGGATGGCCCCACGACGACAACCAGCTAGGGTTCCGAGCGTTGTGCATGACGACAACCCACCGAGCGACGAGGCCTCGGTACAGGGCCCTTTGACAGCAGAGGCACCGACGGTACCTCTACCCGCTGAGCCACCGATGCTACCAGCCCCAGCCGCTGACAGTGCACGTCGCCTTAGTGCACTGCACGAGTTTCAACGTCAACGACCGCCCAGGTTCCGCGGGGAGATGAACCCTCAGGCAGCCGAGGATTGGCTGGAGGCAGTTGTTTGAGTTTTCCGATTAGTAGGGACACCAGCAGACCTCATGGTGATCCTTGCAGCGAGTCTCCTGCACGCGGCAGCAGGCAGATGGTGGAGCTTGATGCTCCAGGTGCACGTCGAGGCATCACTCCTCTGGACGGACTTTGAGAGCCTCTTCCGCTCAGAGTTCGTCCCAGCCACCCTCCATGTGGTGCGCATCCAGGAGCTTCTACAGCTGCGGCAGAGAAACTTGACGGTCGCCTAGTACTCGGCAAGATTCACCGATCTCTCACGCTATTCGACGGACATGGTACGAGACCCATTCTTCCAGGCCCGGACCTTCGAGCAGGGATTGAGGCAGGAGATCAGGGCATCGCTGATCTCACTCAGCATTCCGACTCAGGCATGGGTACTGGAGCGAGCCCTTCTCATCGAGATCTTTCTTGTTGAATCTACACCAGCAGCGAGACCTACCGCAGGGCGACACGTAGCAGAGTCTTCTGCAACTGGCAGTCGACGGATGACACATGGGTCTAGGCAGACCAGACCCTCAGGTAGACGACCTCAGGACACTGTCTCAGAGGTGCGGGACACTCAGCGTAGAGCCAGTCTTTCGGGAGGTAGGCGGTGCTACGCATGTTGCGGGCAGGGCCACATGGCTCGTGACTGCCCAATCCGCCGTGCAGAGGAGCAGCAGACAGTTGAGGGACCACCCAGGCAGAGGCAGAGGGTCGACTGTGGCGGTCCGCAGGGAGCAGGCAGACGAGGCAGAGGAGCTGGCCGAGCAGCAGGTGGTGGGCGACGCTTCGAGGCTCTACCACCACCACCACCAGGAGGCCCACCCAGGCCTCAGGGAGCTGGCGGGCAGAGACATGCTCAGCTTCAGGCAGCGGAGGCCTACGATCATGGTGCACCCGAGATGATTCGAGGTACTATCTGTGTCTACTCCACCCTTGTTGCAGTTCTTATAGACACATGAGTGAGTCATTCTTTCATAGCTGCTGCCCTTGTTCGGAGCTCGGAGATTCCGACATAGCTGTTGGCTCGATCCTTACGGCTAGAGACTATTACGGGAGCAGAATCGACGATTACGCACTGGTGCCGGCAGTGTGAGCTTACTCTAGGAGGCGAGAGCTTCGACTGGGATCTTCTTGTAGCGGCGTCAAGGCCTTACGACGTCATCTTGGGCATGGATTGGTTATTTACAGTCCATGCTCAGATTGACTGTATTAGGTGCAAGGTGCGGTGTGTACGCACCGACGGGAGCAGATTCACCTTCACCGGCGAGAAGGGAGCCTTTGCAGCACAGGATGAACTCTCACAGAGGAGAGGACAACCCATCACTCATCAGCTGGCTAGCCTCATCCTAGGAGTTGTTGACGTGCGGAGTCCTGGTTTTCCTGTAGTGGTGGATCTGTATGCGGATGTTTTCCCCAATGACGTCCCAGGGCTACCTCCTCGCAGAGAGGTAGACTTATATTTTGACCTGTACCCCGGGACAACCCCGATATCCACCCCAGCATATCGGATGGCTCCCGCCGAGCTTCGAGAGCAACGGGTACAGTTGGAGGACTTGCAGGGCAAGGGATTCATCCGACCTAGTGTTTCACCCTGGGCTTCCCCGATATTGTTCACCAAGAAGGAGGACAGGAGCTTGCAACTTTGAGTCGACTATCGTCACCTAAACCAGGTGACAGTGAGGAACAAGTATCTGCTACCGAGGATTGACGACCTCTTCGATCAGCTCAAGGGAACATGGTGGTTCTCAAAGATAGACCTTAGATCTGGCTATTATCAGCTCAGAGTTCGGGACGAGGACGTGCAGAAGACGCCCTTCAGATGTTGGTATGGCCACTATGAGTTCTTGGTTACGCCATTTGGCATAACCAATGCTCCAGCAGTGTTCATGGGCCTCATGAACAGGATCTTTCAGCCATATCTCGATCGATTTGTCGTGGTCTTCATCGATGACATTTTGATTTACTCGACCACTGAGGAGGAGCACGCCTACCACTTGCGGGTTGTACTGGACACACTCCGAGAGCACCAGCTTTATGGTAAGCTCTCGAAGTTTCAATTATGGATACGTGAGGTCCACTTCTTGGGGAACGTTATCTCTGAGGCGGGAGTTGCGGTGGATCCTGTGAAGATTGAGGCAGTGCTAGATTGGGAGCCACCCAGGAGCGTGACGGAGGTGCAGAGTTTCTTGGGGCTAGCTGGGTACTATCGGAGATTTGTGCCAGACTTCTCCAGAGTTGCGGCACCAATCTCAACTTTGACGAAGAAGGGGAAACCCTTTGTGTGGTCATATAGATGTCAGCAGAGCTTCTAGGAGCTGAGACAGAGATTGACCAGTTCCCCTATCTTGAGTCTACTAGGGGAGGGAGTTGGGTACGTAGTTTACTGCGATGCATCAGGGACTAGACTCGGATGTGTCCTGATGTAGGAGTGGGTCGTGATCGCCTATGGATCACATTAGTTGAGGTATAATTAGGAGAACTACGCTACCCATGACCTAGAGTTAGCAGCAGTGGTCTTCGCTCTGAAGATGTGGAGACACTATCTAATGGGAGAGCGCTTTACAGTCTATTATGACCATCAGAGTCTCAGGTACATTTTCTTACAGAAGGACCTGAACCTGAGACAGTGGCGATGGATTGAGTTCCTCCAGGACTATGACTTTGAGATAGTCTATACTCCTGGGAAGGGGAACGTAGTAGCCGATGCTCTCAGCAGGAGGACGAACATCCAGCTACTTGGGGAGGCGACGGAGCAGCTAGCCGCTTTGCAAATATCCTTCATGGATAGAGATGGATAATCCTTTATATAGTCACTCACAGTCACTCCTCCACTTTTTCAACGGGTTAGAGAGGCACAACGTGGGGATGATGACTGTGAGACGCGGCATGCACAGATATCCTCAGAACAGGCACCTGATGGATTCTTTGTGGGATGAGAGCACGTCATCCTTTTCAGAGGACATACCATGGTACCAGCTGCCTTACAGGAGGATGTGATGAGGGAGTTTCACACTTCCCCTTTAGTGGTACATCCAGGAGTGGAAAAGATGTACTCGGACCTCAGATGACGGCACTGGTGGCCGGGCATGAAGAAGGCTGTGGCAGAGTTCATTTCTCGATGCCTCACCTGTCAGCAGGTGAAGGCAGAGAAACAGGTACCAGTAGGCTTGGTACAGCCCTTGGAGGTCCTGGAGTAGAAGTGGGACGACATATCTATGGACTTCGTGACTAGACTTCCACGCACTTCCAGAGGTCACGACTCCATTTGGGTGATTGTCGGCCGACTCACCAAGTCAGCTCACTTCTTACCCATCAGAGAGCAGGGCTCAATGGAGAGCTTGGGACTCCTCTACGTTCAGGAGATTGTACGGATTCATGGTGTTCCATCATCTATCGTCTCCGATCGAGATGCTCGCTTTACTTCTCGGCTCTGGAAGGGGTTGCAGGAGGTGTTCGGGACGCAACTACGTCTGAGCATCACCTTTCACCCTCATATGGATGGTCAGACGGAGAGGACCATTCAGACTCTCGAGGACATGCTCCGCGCATGTTTCCTCGACTTTGGTCACAACTGGGAGGACCACCTACCTTTGGTGGAGTTCGCGTACAACAACAGCTACCACTCCACCATCGGGATGGCACCATACGAGGCGTTGTACGACCGGAATTGGAGATCACCTCTGTACTGGACAGACCCTAGGGAGTCAGCACTTGTGGGACCAGAGATGGTCGAGGCCATGACAGAGAAGGTCCAGGTCATCCAGGAGCGAATGAGGATAGCTCAGAGCCGACAGAAGTCTTATGCTGACAGGAGGCAGAGGCCATTGGAGTTCGAGGATGGCGACCACGTCTTCTTGTGGGTCTCACCTTGACGTGGATTACGGAGATTTGGATGAGGTGACAAGTTATCTCCGCGCTTCATCGGACCATTCCAGGTCCTCTGTAGGATAGGCGAGGTGGCTTATTTCCTGGCTCTACCACCTCAGTTGCACCGGGTGCACGACGTCTTCCACGTATCCGAGCTGAGGAGATACGTGCATGACCCGACGCATATCATTGACCATGGAGAGCTGGACATTGATGATGGGGCGACTATTGTGGAGGTCCCGGTAGAGATTGAGGATCGACAAGAGCGAGTCTTACGTGGACGGTCAATTCCTCTAGTGCGCATCAGATGGCAGCACGGGAACCTCCAGGAGGGCACTTGGGAGCGGGAGGCTCAGATGCGTGCTCAGTACCCACTTTTGTTCACCTAGTTTATGATGTATCTTTACGGGGATGTAAAGCCCTGAGGTGGGAGTAATGTAAGGACCCGTAAAATTCAAGAGAAATTTTTTCTTAATTTTCTTTGGGATTTTGCAAGAACGCAGTTTCTGACGGCACCTGATTCCGAGGCCCGGTGTACCCGGAATCATTTTCCAAAATTTAGCTCGAGTACATTCTGTGAACGAACGAGAGGGTTTTCCAAACTTTTGAACCGGTGCTCAAAATTGAATTCTGAGGGCACCGATGGAATCGCAGCGCCGATAATTTCTTAGAAACACCTTTTCCGGAGTTGCGTTTGCTCGGGTGTGGTTTTTAAATTTTTGGGTTAAGTAAAGGAAAAAAATAAAAGTGGTGCAACCAATTTTATTTTATTTTGTTTAACCTAAACTAAGTGGATGAAGTGGGACCCACAATATCCTACCCACTAGGTATGATATTTGTGAGGTGGGGCCCACATGAGCCCCACCATTTCTTTTCTTCCTCAACCCTCCTTTTAATTAAGGTAACACACCCGCACCCCTATTAAGTGTAAGTCAACCTTTGCGTTTTTCTGTTTATGAAATGCCTCAATTAATTTGGGCGGTTTTAACGTTGCAATTAATTCATTTAATTGTTGATTTGTTTTTGAATTTTAAAATGCATGGCTTGAGAAATAAAATAAGAGAAACTGTTATTTTATTAAGGGTTGATTGGGTTGTGAGAAGCTGGGGAGATTTTTCTCAAGTTCTCGAAGTTCTTCCTCCTCGACGAAGAACGCGAAGAACGCCGACCTCCGATGAAGGTCGACAAGAACACCGGATCCTCAGAGATCGACAATGCAGTGCGATGATCCTCTTTCCACGACGCCTCCTTCCGTGACGTGCAATCCTGCGATGAGCCTTCGTTCAACTATGCTCGAGGTAGGGGATTTTGTTTTTGTTCGTGAATACTTCCATTGCCGTTCTTCGTGATTCTTTGCCGCTTGCTATCGATTAACGGGAGGGGGCCGGACCGCACAAACATGGCCGAACCTCCTCCCTTTTATTGTGTTGTTGCGGTTTGAAGGAAATTGGCACGGTGCCATCGCACAAACATGGCACGGTGCCACCGCACCATGCGGACCCTCCCGAACGAGCTTGCTGTGTGCGGGAACCCTAGTGCTGGCTGCGACGGTGACTACTACTGCTACTGCTACTGTGACTGCGACGACGACAGTACTGAGATCCTTAGTGGATTCGACGATGACTACAGCACTCAGCGATCCTACGTGGATCAGTGCTACAGGTCCTTTGTGGGCCCGATCCTGTGTGGGTCCGATCCTGTGTGGGTCTTTGCACTCAGCGGTCCTGTGTGAACCAGCGCCTAGAAGTCCTATGTGGGCCCAATCATGTGTGGGTCTTTGCGGGGGTTAGTTACCTATCGATCATTCATGGGTCTGACGACTTAGATGGATCAGAGATCATCTTTATCATCCTTTGAAGAAGTATACCCGTGTGAGCTGAATCCTGTTGCTTTCCTGTGTGGATTGAGTTGTGCTATCCTGTGTGGATTTCGTTTTTCTTTCCTGTGTGGAATACGTATACTTTCCTGTGTGGACTGAGTTGTACTTGGGATCGGAGGTTGGAGCGTATTGGAATTGATGACTTAGGTATATGTATGGGCATATACTTAAGCAGTGTCGGTTGTTACTTCGTGATTGTATCTTCCTTTGTAGTTTATCCTTTGTGGATTTTGGGAGACCTTCAGGGGTCTCGGGGTCCCTACTGAGTAGCTTATACTCACCCCTGCATGGGCTATGCCCGCACTACGTTATGTTGGTTGCAGACGACAGACAGCGTTGATCGTGGCTGAGGCTTGCAGAACAGAACGGTACCTGGAGGTGGACCACTGGGCGGGATGTGCCCGGAGCGGACGGCGGGACCCGAGGAGCAGTGGAGCTATCTGTACTCACCCTTCAGGTGGGATTTCCAGTGGACAGCTCGGTGTAGCGGCTTTTACTTTACAGTTGTTGTTTTCCCTTTTGAGTTTTACTTTACTTTCAGTTTGGGTTTGTATACTGGCCCATTTACTTTTCCGCACTTCAGTTGTACCCTGTTTTTACTTAGTGTTTACTATTCCGCTTGCTTACTCTGTGGTGGTTGTTTACTTTTCAAAGGCAATGCCTTCCCTTTTTGTTGGGATTTACGCCTTGGTGCTAGTCGCCAGCCCCTGGCCTATGGAAGGCGGGCTTGGGGTAGTCACGGCACGGGCCCCGAGGACGGGTCGTGACAAAACACATTCAAAATGCATCCTAGAACTATAGTCAGGTTACACATTGCTAAATTTGATAAAATATTATTAGATCTAGACAAAATTGACATTAAATTAGATGATGAAGATCAAGGCATAATGCTTCATTAGATGATACCTTAAATCTTGTTAAAGATGCAGGGATGTATCGAAAAGACACACTTACTCTCAAAGAAGTTAAATCTTCCTTCAAAACCACATACATGGCTTTTAAAAGCGCTAGAAATCGCTTTTATCAGCGCTAAAAAGCGCTGATAATCGAGGTGCTAACAAAAGGGGGTCCCTTTTATCAATGATAAAAAAACATTGATAAAGACCCTGTTTATCAGCACTAAAAAATACTGATAAAAGTTTTAAAAAA
The DNA here is from genome assembly GCA_963277665.1 of Viscum album. NCBI lineage: Eukaryota > Viridiplantae > Streptophyta > Magnoliopsida > Santalales > Viscaceae > Viscum > Viscum album. The sequence goes on along the minus strand of OY728145.1, from coordinate 1,095,042,488 downwards.
ATAAAAAACAAATATATTTCTACAAAGGGGGGGGGGGTTAACAATGATTGAACCCCGATTCAACAGCGCTATGCACCCCCCAGCCCAAAGGCCACAACCCCCACCCCCACCCAAGCCCGCACGCCCAATCTACCCCACCCCACCCTTTAACAGCGCTAGCCCCAATTTCACCCTCGTGTGCGCCCTTGCCTCCCCCTAAATTCGAACTCGAGACCTCTCCCCTGCGCGCTTGTACCCTTTACCACTCCTTTATGTTGCTTTGTTCTTCATTGTAAAGACTCAGATTTTCGATGTAATTTTTTTATTATCTGGAATTATTACGATTCTGCGAAAATTGACGGCGCGTGATTCTAAGGCCCAGAATGTCCGAAATGAATTTCTGAACTTTTTATAAGTATGTTCAGAAAATGCGCGAGCATCATTTTCTAACTTTTTAATCGGTGCTCGAATTAAAAATCTGAGGGCACCGTTGAATCTACAGCGCTAGGATTCACTTAAGGGAGGCCTCACATCGACCGTAGTAGGTCTGGAAAAAAAGTTATGTTTTGGACCTTTTTAAAAGAATAAATAAAATAACTTTTTTATTTTACTTTCTTTCTTTTTCCTCCAATGAACAAACAACAATGTGGGACCAGTGACGTGTCAAGCCAATAAATGTCTTGACCATTCAATTCTAAGTAACAGCTTCGTTGGAGAATTAAGTAGGTTCCAAATTAATGATCCCACATTAAATCCCATGAGCATTAGAGACCCACCCCCCTCTCCTATTTATATGGAGTTTGGGGGGAGGAATCATCACCGCTTCACCATGCAATGAAGTGCTGACAAAGTGCCGAGATGCCAAACCCTTGGGGGATGGAGCCGGTTTCGATGAGTGGTGACGAGCGACACTGAAACCCCGAACCGAAGATCGACGGTTGACTGAAGTCGTTGGAGGCTAGTTGCGGGGAACGGCGAACACCGACCCACTTCCTCAACAATGGGAATTTCTCCATCTTTCTTGTGGTAGGGTTTTATTTTTCAATAATTTTTTCAAATTTATTGTTGAATCCTTTCATCCTCACACATGTTTCAAGCTAACGTGGAGGGCACGGGCCTAATGAATACAACCAGGACCCTCTGCTACCTTGCTATCCTCGCATTCTCCAAGGAAGACTGCTGGCGCGGCGACACCGACCGGCAACGCCGGAGGCGCCACGCCGTTGCACGCCACAAGAGGAGTTCATGTCACTAAGCCGCGACAGTCAGTGGAGCGGCTGACACCGGCCGACCACAGAGGAGGTACAGCGCGTCATCGTTCACTTTCGGTGAGAAAGGGGTCGCGGCTCGTCAGCCGTGATGGTCGGAGGAGGCGGCCGACACATCGGCCAGCTGCAGAAGGGAAGGGAGGTGTGACTAGCATGCCACCGGTGAGAAAGGGGTTGCGGCCGAAGCCACGACCGAGGGGGAACCCATGCCTCCAGCGGGTTCTGTGATGCCCATGTGGCGCCACCGTTTCACAAGCCGAACGGCCTCTGGGCTGTTCAGAATACCGGGGGACTCACTCCCCCCCCCCTTACCAGCTCAGGCGGACAGCAGGCCACGCCCCTTGCAGGACGCGCCTCACGCGGCCGGGCTGCCTCCCAGCGGGTCGCGCACCCTTGCGGGCGGGGCCGAACCTCGGCCCAGTGAGTCGAGCCCACCACAACCCATCCCATCCGGGTCAGACCTGGACCAGGTCGGGTCGGTCGGACCGGGTCGGCCAGATCGGATCGGACCAGAATTGGGCCTAACAAAACCCAGAAACACTTAAAGGGTCATATCTTGAGAACCAGATGACCATTTGATGAACCGTTTGTGGCATTGGGATACATGGATCGAGAAGGACCTTTTGGTATACTCCACTTGAGTTTTAGAGATAGTTAGAGTACATCTGGGTTGGATCGAACCCGAATCCAACTGGCCCCTCAGAACTAAAACGCTTATAACTCACAGATTGGGCGTCCGATTGACACACCGTCTATCATGTTTGAACCCTTATAACTTGGCGGTCCTTTGGGTTACTATTTTTTGGATCCTAGTGGCTGTAAAGTTACAACCAGTATCTCGAGGGTTAGATTCTATGGAAATCAAGTGCACCGCGTGCGGGGAATCATGTGGTAGGCTGTAACGTGATGAAAGAACATCGATCATGTGTGGGTCTGCATCTATCGATCATGTGTGGGTCAGATTCTATCAGATCCTATGTGGGTCAGCGCTCAGCGATCCTCTGTGGGTCATCGCATACTGATCCTATGTGGGTTAGATCTTGTGTGGGTCAGTGGGGGTTAGTACCTATCGATCTTGTGTGGGTCTGCAACAGTGCCTTTTAACAGAATAAGATGATCTAGCTTACGACTAATCATCTGTATTTATGTACTTAAGTTATACCTGGTGTGAGATGAGTCTTTTACCTTCATGGAGTTATCTTCATGGTATTATCTGTGTGGTAATTCTACCTACTTGGTGTTGTCTTCAGGGTGTTACCTGTGTGGTACTTCTATCTTTGTGGTGTTACATGTGTGGTACTTATACCTTCATGGTGTTGTCTTTGTGGTGTTACTTGTGTGGTACTTCTCTCTTCATGGTGCTACCTGTGTGGTACTTCTACCTTCGTAGTGTTACCTTTATGGTATTATTCTCTCATGTGTGAGATGAGTATATCTTGATAACTTAGGTATATGTATGGGCATATACTTAATTGGTGTTGATGTCTATTGCTTCGTGATTTGAGATTGAGGTCTTGCTTTGTGGTATTTCCTTTGTGAAAATCTGGGAGACCTACAGGGGTCTCAGGGTCCCTACTGAGTATCATTATACTTACCCATGCACGGGCTACGCCTGCACCTAGTTATGTATTGTTCATACAACTGACAACGTTGATCGAGGTTGAGGGATTCCAGATTGGACGGTGCTCAGAGGTGGACCATTTGGTGTGACGTGACATAGGGACTACTGATCGTGAGTTGTACCTACCCTTTAGGTAGGATCCTCAGTGGATGTTCCAGGTGTTGTTTTTCACTTTTCAGTTGTATTTTTACTTTTCATTTGTACTTGTACTTTTTATTTGGGATTGTATTCCCGCCCCCTTACTTTCAACACACTTTTACTACAGCATTTTACTTCGTGGTTGCTTTTTGTTGTGTTCTTAGACTGTGTGTTTGTATAGGTTAAAAGGTAATGCCTTCCCGTTTAGAGATACGCCTTTCCGGTGCTAGTTGTTAGCCTCTAGACTATAGAAGGTGGGATTTGGGTAGTCACGGCACGGACCCTGGGGGATGGTTCGTGGAAAAGTGGTATTAGAGGATTCGGTTCTACCGAAGAACTAGGACTATAATCTTTTCTGTGTGGAAATTGTGTTAAGTGTTATGAGTGTAGTTTTCAGTTTTGGGAATCTAGTGTTGGTGTGGTGGCCGACGTATCCATACATCAGGATCCTAACATCTAATTTCCGACTCAGTTCACGAAAACACTGATTGCATGTGTTTTGAAAAGTTCTTCTTTGTGATCCTTTTTGAGACAGCTCACCAGGTATAACTTATTGATAATGGAACACCTGTCTTCTTTTAAGATGCCGCTACGTATATAGCTAGCCAATATTCCTTAGAGAGCACGCGATGATGGCCCACCGAGTGATGAGTCCTTGGTTCAGGGCCCTCTTACGTTGTTAGCACCTTCGAGTGGTGTATCAGCAGCAACACTACCTGTCAGGAAGTCATTTTCACCAGCCCCACCAATAGAGGGTTCACGCTGACTAAGCGTGTTGCACGAGTTCCAGTGGCAGAGGCCTCTGAGGTTCCAATGAAAGACAGGCCCACATGCGACTGAGGACTTACTGGAGGCTGTAGTCAGAGTTTTCCACCTGGTTGAGACACCAGTTGACCTCATGGTGATCCTAGAAGCCAGTCTTCTTCAGTAAGTAGCAGAGAGATAGTGGAGCTCGATGCTCTAGATACATGACGAGGTGACACTTATCTTGATGGACTTAGAGGGACTTTTCAGGGCATATTTCATCCCAACGACCTTAAGCTCTGTGCGTATATAGGAGTTGCTGCACTTATAGTAGGGAAACATGATTGTGGCCCATTACTCGGCAAGGTTCACTAATCTCTCCCGCTACTCCACCGACATGGTACAAAACCCTTTCTTCATGGACCGGACCTTTGAGCAGGGTCTCTGATGGGAGATCAGAGCATCGATGATATCGCTCACCATTCCGATGCAAGTTGGGGTGCTAGAGTTAGAGCTCTTAGTTGAGAACTTCCTAGATGAGCAGACACCGATAAAGAGGGCCACCATCGGACGTCAGGTAGCATAGTCATCTGCAGCAGGCAGTAGAAAGATGAAGCAAGGGCCCAAGTGGTCTAGTCCTTCTGGTAGATGATGTTAGGATACATGGTCAATGGTGTAGGGCTCACGGGACAGAGGAGGACAGCTGAGGATCAGGTAGTGCTACTCGTGTGGCGGGCAGGGTCACATGGCACGTGACTGCCCGACCCTCTATATGGACGACCAGCAGACGGTCAAGGGACCACCGAGGGAGAGGAAGAGATTCGATCGGGGAGGTCCACAGGCAGTAGGCGGACGTGGCAGAAGAGCTGGTCGTGCAACAAGCTGTGGGCGGTGATTCAAGGTCCTACCACCACCACCTCCTGGTGGTCCACCCCAACCACATCCGAAACCCAAGGAGAAGTACCGTTTGCCTTCTTTACAAAAAGGATAGGAGAAACCCACAGAGAAGTACTGGTTCAAATGAAACCCTTTGTCTGTAACTCCTCTAACTTCTTCTTGAGCTCCTATAACTCTAGTGTAGACATCCTAAAGGGAGGAATGGACACTGGTGCCAATCCTGACACAAGATCAATAGAGAAATCTACCCCTCTCTCTGGCGGTAAACCTGAAAATTCATCTAGAAATAAATCCTTGAAACACTCCACCACTGGAGGAAATTCAATCTGTGAAACCCCCTAGTCATCCAGATACAAACTAGTAATTTGGTTTGTAACTACTTTCAACACATGATGTTCGGGTCCAACTCTGATCTCATGGATATCTCATTCACCCTTGTATAGAAAGGAACTGCCCTCTAGGGATGTTAAACTTTCCCTACGGCGATAGCATTCAACAAAAACCTGAAAGGATACCAACCAGTCCATTCCAGGAATGACATCAAAGCCTATCATCTCCAAGACATAGAGATCCCATAAGAAGTGACACCTACCAACCTCAAGAAGGAACTCCCTGAACTGATGTACACTAGTCGTCTTAATCCCCAACAAAGTGTCTAGCGTCATAACATCCTCAGAAGTGAAGATAGAGAGCACAAGGCTCTTCACTATAGAAATAGATATGAAACTATGGGAAGCCTCTGTATCAAAAATATCTAAAGATAAAAATGAGGAAACTAGAATCGTACTTCTAACTATATAGGGTACGGGATCTTGCTCTTATTGGGTCTTCTCCACTACAAAAGTATGACCTACACTACGGCCCTGTGACCCTACCTGACTACCCTAAGCTGATCCACCCTGTTTTCACTGAAAACCTGTAGCCTGGCTACCACAGCTAAAAACTCCTCCTCAGCCTGAATGTCTTGACAAACTCTAATTCCCTGACTGATGAGAAAATGGTGGTCTTACTCCTAAATGTGGAGTCATAACAGAACCCTTATCGCTCACTGCTGGTAAAAACACCTGGAAAAAATGCTGAAGAAGACCCATCTTGTCACAAGCTCAGAACTTAACTAGGTCCTTCAGGCAATGTGGTCTCGTATGACCGCTCTTCTCGCACTGGTAGGATACCACATGGCTACCTAAAGAAACATCATGTTAAACCTTCTTGTAGTGCTTCCTGCTATCTGTCGAATGAGTATCGGCCCTGGATGTTGAACCACCTAGGCTCGTAGCTCTGAACTCTCACATATTGTGCTCTGTAATCAGCACCTATTTCAATATAGCAGTCACTACAGTCAGCCTGAAGACATTCACCTTTGATTGAATGTCATACCTGAGACCATCCTCAAACCACCAAGCCAAAGATAACTCGTCACCTCCCAGAACAGGTATGAAGTGTTGTATCTATGTAAAGAGAGAAGAATAATCCATCATTGAAAGAGTGTCCTGCTCCAAGTGCATGAACTCTTGGGCTCGATCAAACCTCAATGTCTTAGGATAGAAGTAGTCATAGAAGGCCCTCTGAAACTCTTTCCAAGACATATTCTGATGGTGTCCCACCTATGAGATAACATCCCACCATCTCTTTATGGTATCACATATCATGTACATCATGAGATTTACCCTACTCTCTGGAGGCATCTCCAGATGCTCAAAGATAGCAAGCATGGCCTCCAACCATGACTCTCCAGCCCGTGGTCCTTCATACCTAGAAATGTTGTGAGGATGATATTTCTAGAACACCTGCATCAACTCTTCCATAGTCAGGATAGGATGCAGTGCTCTCTATAAAGTCTGTAACATCTTCAAAAATCATTCACAGAGTTGTGCATCAGCACCTATGTATAATATAACAGCTATTGCCAAAATGGGCATGATGGGAGGACCTACTGGTAGTCCCCGATCTACCATTTATGGTGTCCAATCATTTCCCTATATCTGGTGTACAACTAGAGGACGTCTTGGTGGAATGAATCTGCAAGGTCAAGCACACACCTCAGTTCACGATTATCAAGGACAATAACTTATAATTACAAGAAAGGAACATGATAAGAAACATTCAAGTTTTACAAAATAGGTTTACACAGCGTGTATAACTGCTACACATTGTGTTCCCTTATGATTTTAAAATGGAATGTACCTCTACCAAACCTAGTCGTTAAACACCCATACACACGGAATGTTCCTCCTAAGACCGTGTCTTTAGTCACACGGTCAGATACACTGTCGACTCTACATGACGTGCATAAATGATACATGGTGTGTACAACCTCAGTTTCATCCACCTGTGTCATTGGTCACATGAACGGATACATGGTCCTTTACAAAACGGTGTGTATAACCCCTATACGGTGTGTTCTATTGAAATTTTCCCAACCTTGTGTCTTTTCTCACACAGTCAATCACATGGTCAATCACTACATGGCATGTACTCCCATTACACGGTGTTTACTTAAGAAAATTCAGTTCTTCCAGGACAAAAGAACACATGGCATGCCTTCATAACATCACACATTGTGTTGTCTGGGTTTCTAGATTGTAGGCCTCTAAAACTCCTCTATAACCCTTAAATACATAGAATTTTGTCCAAGGGAAGACAAATTCCAACCTGTGAGAGCCCATACTCCCACGAATCAAATTTTTTCATCCTTATTCATACCATATCTTGAGAACAAATCAATTAAAGTTCAAAAATGATCCACCAAATTCTGATCTAAGAGGGCCCATAACACCTCAGGGACCAAATTTTAGCATTCATCCAAATGAAACATTAAAATTTCAATACCCTATCAGAATAGAGGGTACTCTATCACGGCATCTATCACAACAGCATGCATATATAGCACAATATCTATTAAAACAACAGAAAATTAGTAATGCATCCTAAATTGAATGATGAAAATGCATGACATGTGATCTCTATCAAGTGCTTATATGATGAATGAAATGGAATAACCTCATCTCATTGGGTTTAAAAATAAATAAAACCTTAATAATATCAATGATAACAACACAAAACAAGTGAATCACCCAACTGTGAAATCAAATCAACTGTAATAATTGACAAACCATAAAAATTGCAATATTCAAGGTAACTTGGCTTTTCCTTGTACACGGGTTAGCTACTTCCAGAAACAGCTTATTACCAACTACCCATTCCTTCATATCCTTGTCTATAGGCTCCAAATAGTAAGACAAAGAAGAAAATAAATTCCTATGATACTACTTTGTAATTTCCAGATTCTAGGTGTCACCCAAAGGTGCTCCATACCTTGTTGGTCACATGAAATCAAGACCATTTCCCCAAAATCCAGAGTCTACCAACTAGCAGTGAGGGACAAGTTCTGATAATGGGGAAATTATGCCCTTATTAGAAATGTATACACAACATAATCATAAATAGTAAACAGTAGCGGAAGTAGTAATATCATACAATAGAAGTAAACTACGAAAGACTAATAGAATAAAACAACTACAGCACATATATAATCAATGATGCATGTCACATGTATCTAGGAAAGCATCCAAATAGGTCACAATGTTATAAATACAATACGGAAACCAAAGTAAAGAAAATCAGTAAACTCCAATAGCATTGCAAGCCTCAGCTTGGTCTCATGCTCTCCAGCTCCAATAGTAATCAAGTACCTAATGAAGAATGGAGCTTTTCCTTATCTATACCTACAACCATATAATCTGTTTGGGTCCAAAATCATGACCCAAACTGGGTTTGAGACAAATCCTACTAGGTAACCACCAAAATATCTATACCTAACTATCATAGAATATATATAGCAGGTAACAAGCATAGATAAACCAATAAACTAGGAAGTACTCAAAAGTAAAAAATTCTATAGTCTTCAATTACATTCGTTTAAATTTTAATCTATTGAATGAAGAAATATTGGGATCTATCATAAGCTATGAATCCCTTGGGTAATAGAAAAACAGATGTCTCAAAAGACCATCTAACAAACAAGTAAGACCAAGTCCAATATTTTATTTGGCTTGGCAGACTTGTCACATTCATCAAACATTCGAAACCAACCCTTTGGGAAAGTTTTCAGAGTCTTAACCCTCTGGTTTAAAATATCATCAATTCAATAAACAATAAACCACTAGGAAATATCACACATTCCAACCCCTTTGGTCCCACATAGCACTACTAATTTACAAACGACCACCTGGGTAGCTCTCACGGTCAATACCCCCTTGGTCTTCATAGTAACAAGTAAAATAAAATGAACTTCAGGAAGCTATAACAATCAATTTCCTAGGGTACAACATTAATTTAATAACGACCCTCTGGGTATCTCTCATGGTCTAACCCCTCTGGTCTATGACCACCCGACAGCTCTCACAGTCAATACCTTCGGGTTAACATAACTACAAATTATATATAAATGACCCTACATTGGGAATCCCTCATTGCCAAAATCCCCTTGGTCATACTTTCACAATGTTAAACACATGCATCTCAAATAAAAGGTAATTCCATCCTAACAACATGAGGAATGGAAAACAAAGCAATCCTAATAGGCATTTTAGACCAAACGGCCATAATCAATCAAACATGGGAAATGCACCCATAATCAAGGTATTAAACCTTATGCCTAATAAATAAACCTTTATCAATCAAAAAAACCATAGAAGTTATTAAATAGAGTTAAATTCCAAAACATGAAATACGCCAAACATGGGTATTTGGCACTTTATGCATATATAATCCAAATACAATCAAAGAAAGGCACAAAACACCTACCTTGATGTTGTATGAAGAACACTCTTAAATGTCAGCCCTTGAATCGATCTAGAATGACATAGATCTACTAAATGGTTAAAATCATTCAACCTTGGATAAATCAAGAGAGATGAGAAATTTGGAAGAGAGGCTCAAGCTAAATAGAGAAATCACTGATGGGAATCCAACACACCCGACGATGTCTCAATCGGAACTCAGACAGATGAATGGGAAGAGCTCGAAGATCTTCAGTCGTACTTCGCTCTCCTGTATGAGACACGAGAAGAAGAAGGTATTTCTAAAGATGAGATGCGACCCCAGTCCGATTAATAAATTAAAATGAAAAGTACATGGTGTGTTCATTTAATGTACACATCGTGTACTAACCTCAACCAGCCTCCAATTTAGGCGATCTACTAGGTCACCCACACAGCCATGTACTTGGAGATTACACGTCCAGTGCACGGCTACTCGCGGTAACCGGGTAAAAGACGTGTACTTATAAAATTTCTCATTTATTCATTTTTCCTGAAAAACAACCCGAAATAAATATCCATACCTGAAATGAAGATTCAGGTTCTTACAGTTGAGGATAAAGGGATCGATCTCAGGAGTTCTTACGTGAAAATCCGCTATTTGATAGAGGTATGAATGAACCTCAAGAGGTGGAGGACTGGATGGACAAGATCATTGAGATATTCTCCTTCCAAGATACACCTAATAATATCAAGGTGAAGTGCGTATCATTTAGATTTGAGGATCCCAACAAGCGATGGTGAGATTCTATGGTACGAGCAGATAAACACGTGGGCTTGTACTAGAAGCATTTTAAGACTCTATTCTTCAAGTAGTATTTTCTAGAGTCACTGATAATAGTGAAGTCTCTAGAATTCCTCTCCTTATAGAAGGGAGACCATTCAGTGTCAGTGTACACCAATCGGTTTGTAGAGCCAGTTCGTTTTGATCCAATGGTAGTAAAGAATGATCAGCTGAAGGCTCATAAGTACCTGCATGGTTCGCAACCATATTTCATATTGTAGGTATTTATGTGAATTTTTCTCCCTATATAGAGCCGGTAGATAGGTCAATGATGGTAGGGATGGATATAACAAGCAATGATGGTAATTCTTCCCCTTCTCCCCCACCCAGTGGTAACTCCAGTTGCGTACAGTTAATGAAGAGGAAGTGGAATGAGCATCACAGGGGTTGTAGAGTTTGTCCATAGCAATGGGCATCATCCTCGCCATCAGTTATAACTAGTAGTGTTCCCCTAACTTTTTATGAATGTGGAAAGGTTATACCCACCGAAATTCCTTATCCTACACCTGCAAAGAATTGTAACACTTGTGTCCACTACGACAATTTGTAGTGATTCTGTCAGGTATAACCAGGAAATTCAATAATTTTCCACATTAAAGAAGAATTCATTTTGAATAGTTTTCCCATTGAAGCATTATATGTTTCACACCATCATCCTGTAATTTTCTCAATTCTTTGATTAGTGGTTTAAGGTATACATCAATTTCATTTCTAGGTATTTACATTCCTAGAATAATCATTGAAATAATGAAAGAATTATTCATCTTACATAGCCATGGATGCATATTATAGGGGATATAAACAACTGAAAAAATGTTATATCTAGTACAAGTACCAAAAGGTTTAAAACCATTAGAAGCCAATCCCAAACATGCATTCCTAGAATACACTTTCTCTTTATTTAGATTGAGCTACATCCTGTGTATTATTCTACTGTATTTCTAGATTTTCATCTTTTTATTATTATTCCTTTGAAATTCTATATTGAGATGATCGGGTGTGTGCATACAAATACTTTGACAAAGGCCACCTGTTTATGATATGAATTTTGACGCTTGTCACCACCCCCATGCCTATGGAGGCAGGCTTGGGTAGTTGCGGCTCGAGCCCCATCTTGGTCGGGTTGTAAAATTCAAGACCACTTTTGACTTTAAAAAAATAACTATCAGGGTCCCTCCTAAGTCACCATGGCATAGAGATCATTGTAGTCTTCAAATTGATATGTGGTAGAGCCCAAATGGACACCCGGATCAAAAGTTATGATCATTTGAAGTTGAAGTTTGATTTTCAACATTACATAAAAATATATTAAATTTTATTCTATTAGGTATCACCTAATTATTATCTAATGTGATTTTATTTCATTTCATAAGTTTCTATTTGGTTGGTTGTGAAGCTATAATGGATACTCTGATCAAAAGTTCTAACCATTGGATGATGAATTCTGATTTTCAACTTATACAAAGTTTCAGATAACTATTAACTAATAATTATATATAATTAATAAATAACACATTATAATTAATTAAAATATTAAATAATAAGAATAAAATTAATATATATAATAAATCGTAATTTTTAATAATATATCGTAATTTAATATTTAATATTTAATATTTTTTCCCATGAAGTTAGTCGTGGTTTTCATAAACAGCTGCTTTTTCATTGTGGTTTTCATAAACCGCTCCTAAGTTAATTTTAATTTTTTTTAAACAAAAAAATCTATATTAGCAGTGGTTTTTTAAAACCACCGCAAAAAAATTTAAAAAAATTTAAAAAACACACATTTAGCGGTGGCTTTAATAACTGCCGTGATTTTTTTTCCAGAACATTTAGAGGTGGTTTTCAAAACTATCGTGAAACCCATTTTTCCTTGTAGTGTGTATATATAAAACATCTACATATATACATACACAAAACTCACATACACAACATAATGCATACATATATATGCACATATACATTAATATCAATATATAAATTCGAATATCACATGTTAACAACACTTTATTTATATATATATATATTTAAGGTTGGGGATGAAGCCTCATTTTATTATTAAATAAAAGACTTCTTTTTTTGTCTGGGTAGAGGGAGACCCATTATATAGCCCAAAGCCCCAAGGCCAAGTGGCCTGAAAGTCCATTTTCTGGCCCAACGGGCCCTTTGGTGAATAGTACTGCTACAGTACCCAGACTACTACAGTACCGCCACCGCTACAGTTCCTGCTACAATGCCTCTGTTTCTACAATGTCACTGCTACTATAGTACTACAAAATTGTCCTTCTACAGTATCCTAGAAATTCATCCCTACCCGAATTCGATTCTGGGTCTTTTGGATGCTAAGAAGGATCTTATACCACTTGGGTACAGGCTCGTTGGCATTTATATTTATATAATTGTTTTAATTATTAAAAAATATATATTAATATATCATATTTATATTAATTATATATATGAAATTTTAATTAATTTATATAAATAAACATTAATTTTTGAAAATTAATATGATAATTTTATATATATTAATAATTTTTTTATTAAAAGTTTTTATCAACACCAAGAATAGCACTAATAATGATCTATCTTTATCACCTTTATCATTTTTTTATCCCTGATAAATGATACCTTTAACAAATCTTTTAGCTAGCACTGATAAATGTTAATTTACCTTTTATCCGCACTTTATGTTTAGCGTTGATAAAACCCAATGTTGGCTAAGGTGCGGTATGTATTAGTGGACATTCATGATTTTATTCCACAATTTATAGCATTTTAAAATGTTTGGAGGTAATTTAAAGGCTCTTTTCATTAAATTTTTTACTGATTATGGAATTAAATATTTTATAAAAATATTACACATTGGTCATGGAAAATGTATGTTTAGGTTTCCAATACTAGTTATTAAAAAATCCAAATTGAAATATATTTTATATCAACTATTAAATATAGATATTGAATAATAGATATAAAAGATATTTTTGACAGGTTCAAAGATATTTTTTCCATATCACCAAAACACACAAAATATTTATTTTGTGCATCGTTTATAATAAATCATAATCACATGTTCATAAATTCAAAAAACGCATAAACTCACAATATATTTATTTAATGCTTCAAATCCCACCACATGAAATGTTGTCAGGAAACACAGTGAATCCATTAGGCATCATAGAACAATACAAAAATTAGAGAGATAATGGCCCCATAAAGAAAACCATCACAGATTTTATCTGTTTAACACACAAAAACATGCAAAAGACACAATCCTTGCATGCCTGGGTAACACCGTGGTGCCCATCCTCTCAAACTACATTGCTCTTCTTACTATAGGGAAGTAAATGTGGATGATTACTCATCTCAACAACCCCTCCACCACCATAATTTATACACCTCAACACGATTGAGGGTACATGTGCAACCACCTCCTTTATTTAATATTTTTTTGACCATGTTTGGTAAAATTGTTACCAATAAAAAACAAATCATTTATAAATTCATAAAAAAAATACAAGAAAATAAAGGATGTAATTTTATTCTATTTTGTTCCTATTAGTAAAATCATATAATTATTTTGTAGTGTTTTATTCTCCACATATCATTTGTTCTAATTTAATTTAATTAAACCAAACAGTTAAAATAAACTGATATTTTTCAATTTATTTTCTGTTATACTCAAATAACCTCTACCAAACATTATGACCGGCATAGAAAAATGTTTGGTAAGGGTGAAAATAAATGAAAAGAGTCAAAATAATACTTCTAAAACCAGAAAAAAAAATAATAGTAGTGCCCTCACAACCAACATCCTGCAAATCCGATGTCTCCCATGACACTGATCCCTCTCCACCTTTCATCCAGAAATCCCACAAAAAATACTCCTACCATTCTATTTTTTTATCATTCCAAATGACTCAATGAGTTTCAGCTATATTTGGGGGGCACCAGACCTATCGGGCTTAACAACAATGGCCCAACATACATTAAAATACTATTAACTTTCATTTTTGGCTTAGTTTGTTTTATCCTTAAAATCATAATTTTTTTGTTAGGATATGATCAATTTTTGATTCATGTATTTCCCAACACTCAATAGAGAATCTAATAAAATCTTGATTTTTTACGTCAAAAATAAGACATCAGTACATCATAATACCTCAACAGTCAACATTAAAAATAGGTTTTGCAGCACTATTTTAGGGGTGAGAAAACTGGCATTAAGAAAATGAGGCCTTCCTCAATGGTAATAAATGTTTCTTTAAGAACCCTCTAGTTGTTGGCCATACATTCCAAAAAAAGTGAGAAATAAAGATTCAATAACACAATAATGCTTTCAAGATTGTATTTCACTCGCATTCCATGGACTACATTAGAACCCTATTTAAAGACTATTCCCAACAAATGAAAAGACACCAATAAATTATACCATTAATTAACAGAAAAAATTCCTTTAGCAGTTTTCTCAGCCAAATTCATTTCCAAATAGTTGATCATGATGCCATGTACTCTGATTCACAATTTGATAGGGTGAGCACACTATGCTTCCTTAAATTTCTTGTGTATGCAATATTTCTAAGAAAAAAATACATATCCAATGGTGCTTTTTATTTCATCTTGGTAACCTCCCCAATCACTGTCTGAATATCCATATATCTTTGCTTCATCAGTGTATGGATAGAAAAGATCAAATTCCACTATTCCATTGACGTACATGAGGATTTGTTTTGCTACAAGCCAGTGTGACTCTGTTGATGCCTCCATGAACCTGTTTAGAAGCCCAACATTGTAGAAAATATCTGGATTTGTGATTGTGAGGTACCTTAGGCTTACAATAAGACTCTTGAACAAAGTTGAGTTAATGCTTATTCATTCTCCATCTTTTTCCAGTTTTAAGCTCATTCCAACAAGTGTGTTTACAACATTGAAATTGGCCATCTTGAATTTTTCAAGAAATTCCCTAGAATACTTCTTCTGAGATATATATATGCCTCCATGTTGTTTCTTTACTTCAATTCCAATAAAAAATGACATGAGACCTTCATCAGTCGCCTCAAACTCCTTAAACATCGCCTTCTTAAATTCATCAAGCATCGGTCCATAGTCCCCTATAACAAAAAAATCATCAACATACAAGCATACTATAAATATATCGCCACAATAATTCTTCTTAAATTAAATTGAATGCTCTTATAGACATTGGGTGAAGCCATTCTCTTGAAGATAGTTTTCGATGCGTGCATTCTAGGACTATGGTGTTGGGATTCATCACATTTACTAATGAGAGAGAAAAAATATTAATGAGAAGATTTATATCAACATTAATTTAGGATTTTCACTCAACAATAATGGATATTTAATTATCAATATTAATGGATGAAATAATGGATGTTTACTGCATTAATTGGTAATTATGGACATTGTGTCTATATAAAGAGGACGTAACAACATATTTCGAGGGTGTGATAGCAAGATGTAGCCAACAAGGGAGACCTGGGAAGGGGTTTCCATGTTTACGGTGTCCCCTGTGACATGACGATAACGACGCAATTATCTTTTACATGTGGCGATGTTATTGGAAGGGTGTTTGAGATGTAGTCCATCAAGAGAAAGAAGGGGGTTTTCACGTTAGCAGTAGCATGTGATGAAAGTCAGTGTTTAACAGGTGCGGAGCAGCTACAATGCAATTGATGATCAGGGACACATATCGAAAGTCTTCTTGATAGCGATGATCAGGTGGCATGTCCCAATTGAAGATTGGTGGTACATTATGATGGTGAGATCATTCGGGTGTCACAAGCTGGTGCGAGGTTGATGCATGTCCGGGTGAAGATATCTAAGGTAGTGACGTTTCATCGACAGAAGGGTAAAGTTTTTTCACAGGTTTATCTTTCGATACATGGCGTTAGTGGGGTGTTTATCAGAGAGAAGGTAGAGGCATATTGGGTTGTGGTTTTCACACAGTTTTTCTATACCCTCTCATTTGTAATTCAAGTTCGAGCATTACTTGGATTCTTTGTATTATCTGATTCATAGTGGATATTTGGGAATTTCCCCATGGTTTTTTAGTCCTATGCATGGGAGGGTTTTTCCACGTTAAAAATCTTGTGTGTTGATTTCTTTATTATGCTTATATCGCTTCTGTATCTTGTTATGTTTCACACAATATTTTTTGGCAAGAAAGTTTCAACCTATAATCGGGATTCTCCCCAAAAATTGGTATCAAAGGAGGTTCTTTCATGATTATAGTTTAATATGAGAATTATGTATGATTCTGAGAGGATCATTGATGTGTGTTCGGAGCAGAATAATGTTTGGAAATTAAAGCAGGTTGAGAGTGGTGATTCATAGTTGGCTCAGGGGATGTTGAGTAGGAGGAGAAATTGTTTCCTCTAATTACCCTAGATTATGTTGCAATCACGATTATGGGGGTGCCAGGTGTTTCTGATTCTGGTCTTGTTCAGCAAGACAGTGTAGATACAAATGTGATGAAGATTCTAGCGTTTGGTTTTCTTTTTATAGGGGAAGTTGATATTTTTTCTATCAGAAGTGAAAAAGGATATCGTCATATTTTCTGAAGTTTATGATGGTTGGTGTGATACCAACCTATTTTATTTCCAACTGGGATTGTTGGGTGTTTCCATTCATTAATGTGTTTAAGGGGGATATTATTGGGATTCATCACATTTATTGATGAGAGAGAAAATTATTAATGAGGAGATTTACATCAACATTAATTGTGGATTCTCTCCCAACATTAATGGATATTTAATTCTCAATATTAATGGATGTTTTCTACATTAATTGGTGATTTTGGACTTGGTGTCTATATAAAGAGGATGCAACAACATATTTTGAGGGTGTGCCAGAAAAATGTATCCAGAAAGGGAGACTCGGGAACGGGTTATCGTGTTTACGGTGACCCATGTGATATGAACACGATGACACAATTATCTTGTACATGTGGAGATGTTCTTGGTAGGGTTTTTGAGATGCAGTACACTGAGAGCCAGATGGAGTGTGTCACATTAGCGGTAGAATGTACGACACGTCAGCATTTAACAGGCACAGAGAAGCAATGATGCAATTGATGATTGGGTCCACGTATCAAAATTATTACTGATAGCGGTGATCAGGTGGCATGTCTCGATTGAAGATCGATGGTACATCATGATGGTAAGATCATTCGGGTTTCGCAAGCTGGTGTAAGGTTGACGCATGTTCAGGTGAAGATCTCCGAGGTAGTGGTGTTTCGTCGATAGAAGGGTGACATTTTATCACAGATTAATCTTATGATACATGGAATTAGAGGGATGTTTATTAGAGAGAATACAGAGGTGTATCGGGGTGTGGTATTCCCACAAGTTTTCTAGGCTCTCTCATTTGTAATTCATGTTCAGAAATTACTTGTATTCTTTGTATTCTCTTATTCATAGTGGATATTTAGGATTTTCCAAATAGTTTTTTAATCCTCATAATGGAAGAGTTTTTTCACATTAAAAATCTTGTGTGATTATTTGTTTATTGTGCTTATATCACTTCTGTATCTTGTTAGGTTTTTCACAATATTTTTTGGCAAGAAATTTTCATCCCAGAATCAGAATTCTCCCCAACATGAAGCATGATTCAACTCATAAAGAGCTTTCTTCAATGGATACACCTTATCTTCCTCCCCTTTCATAACAAATCCTTCAGGCTGGTCAACATAGACCTATTCTTATAGAATTCCATTCAAGAATGAATATTTCACATCTAGTTGGTAGATTATCCAACTATGATGAACTACATGGGAAATAATCATCCTCACAGTGTCAAAGAGATAAACAAGAGTGAAGACTTCCTCATAGCCCACTCCGTACATCTGTTTATACCCCCTTTCTAGCTACCTTTCCTTGTATCAATCAATCACTCCATAAAAATTTTATTGGATCTTATACACCCATTTGACGCTAATGGTATGAATTTTAGAATGTGTAGTCATCTATCATGTGTTATTTTTCTCTATGGAATGAATTTTTTCTTTCATAGTGATTCTATAGTGTTCTTCTCAAATTGATTCCTGAAATATAATAGGCTCAAGATCTTTATATAAGCAGAAAATATTTACCTCTTCAGTTTGTTCATAGATGTTGCTTAAGCTATTCATTTTTATAGACAACATGGGTGAGGATGAGCTGACCAAATTTTGACTTGATGGAGTGCTTTTAGGAGTGATGGAATGTACTCATGGAATTCTGTCTACTGATGATGAAACTGATGAAGGTGTTGTGAGTATTTTCTTCCAATGATCATGCCTTTCTTTAGGATATTCTCTTTCAACTGGAATATATTTGGTTGATTCTTCATAATTCCATTTCCAAGCATCTTCTTCACTAAATATCATATCTTTACTCACCAATACTTTATTGGTTACTTGATTGTAGACATTATAGGCTTTAGATGCTTCATTATTGCCGATGAAGATTCACTTTTCACCACAATCATCAAGCTTCCTTATTCTTCCTTCGGAACTTTAGTGTAGGTGACACACCCAAAGATTCTTAGGTGTGCCATGGTCAGTTTGTAGCCGCTCCATGACTCTTGTGGGGTCAAATTTCTGACACACTTGGTTGGACACCGATTGAGTAAGTAGGATGTACATGCAAATGCCTCTTCCCAAAAGATATTTGGTAGGTCTTTCTCCTTCATTGTAGTCCCCATCATGTTGAGGATAGTGCATTTCATTTGTTCTGCAATTCCATTTTGCTATGGAGTGTAGGCATCAGTGTATGCGATTCTTTCTTTGATTTCCTCCAGCACCTTAAATTCTTTGAAGATGTCAAGCACTGCCAAGTTCATCTTGAGAAAGGATATCAATTTTTTCCTACTATAATAATCAATAAATTTTATTAAGTACCACCTTTTTCATTTAATTTTGGATTCAATGGACCACACACATCGGCGTGGACTAACTCCAGTGGCATAAAATCTTTCTAGTTTGCCTTTTTGAAAAGTTTCTTCTATTTAGTTTTCTTAGAACATAGCTTTCAAAAAAAAAATTGGGTGTCGAATGATAAGAATCCCATTCAGTATCTTCTTACTTCATATTAATCCTAAACATTCAAAGTTTAAATTCTCAAATATTATATTCCATAGCTAATAATTATCATCGTGTACCATCCTAAAACATCATGGTACATCATTTTGGATCATATGCGGAAACATGTGGTTCTTCACCATCAGTACTTTTGTGGCCATATTTCCTTTGTCATAAAAAATTACAATTTTTTATTTTTTAGGTTTATGTGAAAGAATTTTTCCTCCAAGTGATTGAGAATCATGATGTTGGTCTTCATGTTGGGAACATAGTAAATGTCAGAGAAGAAATCATGATTGCCATCTTACTTCTTGATCATAATATCTCCTCTTCCATAGAAAATTATTATTGATAGATAAAAAAATGAAATATCTCCCCAAAACCTTTCATCTAGGTTTGTAAACAAGTTTGTGTGGCCTGTCATGTGTTTTATAGCTCTAGAGTCAAGATACCACAAACCATGATTTTGTGTTAATGTTTGTGCTATCAACACAACAGACTCAACAAAAGTTGTTAGAGTTGGTGTAATATAACCAACTGTTCTTAATTTGACTACCTGGATATTTAATGTATTTAAATATTAAACATCTTATTACATATTTTTCATTATTCTGCATGACTATGACGTAATAATGTCCTAGATTATTTGTTAGATTGATAAGTTCATGGTAGTTCCCCACTATGATGAAAACCTTATAAATTCTATAACAATATTCTTAAATATCTTTCTACGGTTTAATGACATACTATGATGGGACACATATCATGTAGACCATCTAGTGCAAGTACTCATAATCAGATGAGACTCCCTATCATGAAGTTCTCACTTGGTAATCTCCAAGATAGGAGATTATGAGAATAGACCCGCCAGTAGAAATTCTGTATATTTTGGTGTCATCGGATATTTCTATCTGTGAGTGTGTGTAATTATCCTTATACATTAATATTATCATTAATACATGTCACGACTTGTGCACTTTGATTTACTGACAAAAACTATCATGCTGAAAGTTGGTGAGAAGTATGGTACATTGGGTGCGTCACGGGTGGCATGTTATTAATGGATAAGTCAAGGAAGGATTTTTCCCTTCTATTTATGGAAGTTGATATATCGGCCCTTTTATTGAAATATAACCATCATGAAAAATTCCATGTCCATGGTGTAAAAACGATTTTATTTCAGGTATTCAAAGAATGATTCATCAAGCATAAAAGTTGATGACACTATCATGAAACCTTCATGATGATATATTGAGAAAAAGGGATTAGATTACACAGTGAGCGTTCGTATGTGGATGTAATTGTTGTGACATTAAGTTCATTCTCTTGGGTGCCATGAATCATTGGTACATAGTACTCTTGGACTTTAGGCAAACCCACCTAATGCCAACGAGAAATAATCCTAGAGGGACACACACTAAGTGTTTCTGGTGGTCTCAGCTAAATTATATTTGAATTTAATTAATAAATATTATTCTTAATAGTTTAGAAAAATATTACTCATGTTAAAATGATTTCATAAATTAAATAAATATTTATTCACCTAATTGTGGGTAAAATATATTTATTTATTTTATTGAACATTTAATAAATATTTATTTACTAGTTTGTAAATAAAATATTTATTTAAGAGAATAAATTATTTATTTATTTATTCAGGTTTTAAATAAAAGGAAGTGGAGGTCGAGTAAACCAAGGTCAGTCCAGTAGTAAAATAATTATTTATAAGACGATAAATAATTATTTAAATAGTTGACATAAATTAAAATAACGCTGCTATTATTTTGTGAGGTGGAATTTTATCTATAATTCTTTTTGGTGAAATTTGGTGCACCATAAATAATAACTTGGTATTACTATTTATAGCATGGGTTTTCTCTAAGGTTATGAATGTATTTAATTACTATTACAGAATTAAATATTATAACTGAACCCCATGTCAATAAATAGACACATACATCTATTTTTCCATGTACTAAACCGCACACCTGGTGAATTGAGAATTGTTGAGCTAAATAATTTCTCTCTTGAATCCTCTTCCCACCTCTCTCAAGAATGAGAGACATTCTTTAAGGCCTAAGAATAAGCGATCAAGAACGACCGACACAAAACACTCAATTTTCCGCGCTAGAACTCAGAGAATGAGTGGTATCAATTGGAGGCCATTAGAGAATGTGAGGATCACCGCTAGAGAGATTCTAGTTTGGATCCTTACAAGTGCAATGAGATAATTTAGAAGGGTCATTCCAGACAATCAACATCATCAATGAAGAAAATACTGAATATGCAAGCATTCTTTTCATTATAAAATTTATTAAATTAATTATAAACATGATGTCCAAGATCCTCTCTAAAGGTTTCAGGCCTCTTCCTTCTTTATCTAAATATTTTATTATATTCTGTGGAGACTGGCGTTCATCGTCGCATTGATCCCGGAATAATCATCGATCTCTGTAAAAATTAAATATGGGTGTCGGCCCAAACACACTTCTGCTGCTCCCGGAACCTTCAAGTTGTATCAGAGGTCTTACATTATAGTTTATAATTTTTCAAATATTTCGTTGATGATTTACGCATTTAATAATTTAGTTATTTCAGTTCAAGTTAATCATTCTAAAAATATGAATCTCGAGATCTGTTCCTCCTTTTTTGTTTCTTGTTCACCTTACAGAAATGATCTTTTATTTTAATTTGATTAAAATAAAACAGTGGATCTCATTCAGAGGGGCCAAATATTCTTGTTCTTACAACACTAGAACACACAGTGTGTATTCGAAAGTGTACACCTTGTAGTCAAGGTTCAATGCACCGGGTCTGGTCTGCCAAGCCAGGTTGTGTTATTGGAGTTTGCCTAAGTCTTAATAACTTCGTGTGTTGACAAGGAATAAGTGGCACGTGGTTTCCAGATTACACACTGTGTGGCCCACTGGACACGGCGTGTAGTCCCTTCGGGTTCGGGTTTGACCATGTACCCCGTACACGGCTTGCTCGACTAGATACTATGCAACGCGGATACTACATGGAATGTGGCCCACTAGACATGTCATGTACTCTAAATATTTATGAAGTACACTCACACCCTGTATCCCCGGGCATGTACTTCAGACAGATGGTAAACAATAGTACACATCATGTAGTTGGAACTACACACCGTGTACTCATCCAAATTATGCAGATTTATTAAAAATATATTATATTATGAAAACCCTTGATACGTGTACCATGGTGCAGGTATAAAGCTGAGGCACAACACATGATAGGTGTTTTATATATATGTGTTTAATTTAAAATCTGTGTAATGTTCATTTATACTCATTGGGTAGTTATGAATAGGAATTCACCAGGTTTCTTCCAAGGTACAGGCTACATACAAAGATAATTTTAAATGAATTTATTTGTTTAAAATTATGATGAATGAGAATATCAATAAAATTAAGAAAAGGGTTTAAGATAAAAGGATTTATTAATTAAAGATGATAATTAATTGATTTGAGCTTGATTTATCTTACACAAGAACAATTAAAGAATTTAATGGTAGTTCTATTTATGTGTAAATATCGTTGCATGTATGGATGATCCTGAGCTAGACCAGGACCTACGTATATGGATTTTTTTAAATTTATTTATTTAAATTAAGATTATCAGCCTAAGAGCATTCTTCTTATTCATATGTAGGGCCTTCCTGCCCAATGTTTATTTTATGTAAAACCCCATTTTACCCTTCACCCGCATGTGAGTTTAAAAGCATATGTAATGGATGGAACTCCCAAGCTAGTGGCGGTGGTTCAATCTTGAGCAGAGACAAAACCAATCCCAGGAGATATAGAGGTGGACATATGGAAAGCTGTAAAAATGAACCTAAAAGGTTCAAGGTGTTTCTCCCCTAATCCAGGTTTATCTTCTTCTAGATAAACTAACCATTAGAGAAGCTCATGATCACACCATTTGATTTATTTTATTTATATCAGTTTCATGGTTTATCATTATAGTTGTGTTGTCGCGATTACATAATTAATGAATTAAACAAGCATGAAAGACGGAACTAAAATAAACCAGGACTTATGCATAAATATTATCAAGTAATAGTTAATCACTTAAGTAAGTTCCACTTAATATTACCAAGCATGTGATAATGATAATAATAAATTCACACATAAGAGATAAAAATACCTCAAATAAAATATTAAGTCATACCAAGCCTTCCGTTACTTGATTAAGGAAAAATATCAATAAAATTACGTGTTTGAACAACCCTTCTTGGGACACTTACTTTTATACAGGAAGACCTTATGAAAGGTTTCGGGTTAACTTAAACATATTACATCAAGAGGAGTAACCCTATCTAGAATTGGTTTAATATTGGAGGCAAGAGTTGAGGAAATCCAAAGTCAGGATTTCAGGATTGGGGAGTCCACTCAACAGATTAAGGAAATGCAAGGCCGTAGTTGGCAAAGACATTCCTAACTAAATACCTTCAAATAGATTGACCAACCCTTATTGGGGTTATGCAAAGGGGAATATAGATCCATGCCACTAGAATGTCATGGAAACTGGACATTAAGAGTTCAATGCTGAGGGCCATTGGGACTTGATAAAATAGTGAGAGACTTAATAAAATTAATTTATTATTTCTCATAAAAAGTAATAAAAAAAGTACTAATGATCTGCTCTTTTAATTGTAGAATAAAAATGAAAAGTTTTTCGACCACACTATTCCAGTGAACAATTCTAGATAAAGACGATAACCTCACTGATAGTAACTTCTAGGAATGGTTTGGATACCTCTTGGTTATCCTATACCATGAATGCAAGTCTTACGTGTTACAGTCAACATTACCTGATCCACCTACCAAAGATGCGAGTGATGAGGATTTCCTGGTCTATGAGAAACATATGAACGACGCGGTTGATGTTTAATATTTGATTCTATCATCAATGTCTAGTGAGCTCATGAAGTCTCATGAAAACATGGATGCTTATAGCATGATAGATCACCTATGTGGTCTTTTCCATGATAGATAATGAAATGAAAGGTTTGAGATCTCCAAGGAACTTATTCAGAGTAAGCTTGGAGAGGGTGCCCCAGCTGGGCCTCATCCAGTCAAGCTCATTCACTAAATTGAGTGCCTGGAGGTTCTAGGGTTTAAACTCCCCAAATAAATGGGAACAGATCTCATTCCCGCATCACTCCCTCAGATATTCTCTAAATTTTTTGTCAATTTAAACATGAACAACCTCAATAAGTCTCTATCTGATATTCTTATCCTCATTCACAAAGTGGACAAAGATATGAAGCTCAAAAAGTGTTATGTCTTTATGGTGAATAAGAGGAAAGGGAAGGTTAAGATCTTTTAGCCCAAATATTCTTCATATCCTTACAAGAAAATTAATATCAAAGGGGGGGTAAGGGAACATGATGCAATTTGTTTCGCATGTGGAAGGAAAGGCCACTGGAAGAAGAACTTCCCCCAGCCTAGGAAGTAAGGGGAATCTTCAAGTGCGTTTGTTATTGAATGAAATCAATTTGTTTCTAAAAATTAAGTATTAGATAAAAATTTTGGTACTCATATTTGTTTCCAAATACATGAACCATGTAGATTCAGGAATATTTACCTAGGGGAGGTAGATCTGTGAGCAGCCAACAGAGATAGACTTGTTGTTGTAGCTATCAGGGACTACCACCTCACATTGCCCATTGGGATGATCTTGGTGTTAAAGGGTTGTTATTATTTGTCTTATGTTACTAAAAACATTATTTATATATCTAGATTATATACATATGTATTTGTTTTCAAGTTTTCAAAGGAATGTTGCTTTTTTTACAATGATAGCATTTTTTTGGTACAGAACATTTATAAAACAGTCTTTACGTGTTGGATTACACAAACCAAGTAATGGAAATCAATAACAAAGATACTTCACATGACTCCTACCATAACCAACTTTGGCATCACTAGCTAGGTCATGTAAATGGGAAATGATTGACAAAGATACATCAAGATGGATATTTAGATTCTTTCGAACTAAAACTACTAGGCATATGGCATGCATGTTTACAAGGAAAAATGACCAAAGACCCATTTAGTGGGAAAGGTGAATGGGATAAAGAACATATTGAATTTGTTTATACCAATGTATGTGGACCATTTATAGTTGAATCAAGGGGAGGGTACTCATACTTCATAACTTTTACTAATGATTTTAATAGATATGGATATTTCTACTTAATGAGTTATAAGTCAGATTCTTTTGATAAGTTCATATAATGCAAGAATGAAGTTGAGAACCATCTTGGTAAGAAGATTAAGAAAATACACTTTGACCGAGGTGGTGAATCTCTTAATCAAGATGTCATTGATTACTTATGGGATTTTGGGATCCTATACGAACTCACTCCTCCTTACACACCCCAATGGAATGGTGTGATCGAAAGGAGGAATCGCACCCTATTGGACATGGTGAGATCGAAAGGAGAGTCATGCGAGTCATCCATTATCCTTTTGGGGATATGTTTTACAAATAGCGGCGCACATACTAAACCATGTACTAACTAAATCAATAAATGGTATTCCATATGAGTTTTGGAGTGTAAAGAAAGGCATGTTATCAAATTTACATGTGTGGGGAAGCGATGCATTTGTTAAGGCCTCTTCAGGTAACAAACATACACCCCGAGGCAGAAAGTGTACCTTTATAGGATACCCCAAGGAAACAAGGGGATATTACCTATACAACCCCTCAGACAAAAATGTTATTGTGGCTAGACATGACATATTCCTTGAGAGGGATAACATCTCCAAAAGAGATAGTGAGAATGAGATAGACTTCAATTATGTTGAAGATCAAGGTACACAAGAGTTGGTACAGGAGAAGATTCCACAAATCCCCATGGAAGAAAGAACTATTATAGAGACACAAGAACTGTGTAGGAGTACAAGGGATGTTAGAGAACTAGAACAGTATAGTTTTCTAGTTACCAAGGATGGTTACACATTATTAGTTGATAATAATGATCCTCTAACCTACAACGAAGCAGTAACTGGCACAAATGTTGCCAAGTGGTAAGAAGCCATGAATTCTGAAATGGATTCCACGTACCAAAACCAAGTTTGCATTTTGGGAGATCCTCCATTTGATGTAAATCCTATTGGTTACAAATGGGTATTCAAGAAGAAACTAAACATGGAAGGACATTTCAATACCTATAAGGTACGACTGGTTGAAAAAGGGTTTAAATAGAATCAAGGAATTGACTACGATAAAACCTTTTCACTAGTTTCAATGCTGAAAT
This sequence comes from Viscum album, assembly GCA_963277665.1. Taxonomy (NCBI): domain Eukaryota; kingdom Viridiplantae; phylum Streptophyta; class Magnoliopsida; order Santalales; family Viscaceae; genus Viscum; species Viscum album. Next base: position 1,095,015,870 of record OY728145.1, on the reverse strand, counting down.
CCATCAGAATTCTATTATCCATTGCCTCTTACCATGATTATTAGATTTGGAAAACGGATGTCAAAATATCCTTCCTTAACGGGAACCTTCAGGTATATGTCTACATGACACAACCTAAAGGGTTTATGACTCTAAAGGATTCCAATAAGGTATGGAAGTTGCATAAATCCATTTATGGATTAAAGAAATCATACAGGTCATGGAACATTCATTTTGATGAAGCCATAATGTAATTTGGTTTTATCAAGAATGAATGTGAGCCTTGTGTCTACAAATGGTTTAGTGGGAGTGCAGTCATTTTCTTAATAGTATATTTTTATGACATATTACTTATTGTAAATGAGATACCAGTCTTATAATCTTTTAAGGCATGGCTAAGCCAATGATTCTATATGAAGGACTTGGATGAAGCAATATATATTCATGGGATCAAGATCAATCATGATAGATCCAAGAGATTGTTGGGCCTAAATCAAAGTACATACAATGATAAGATACTAAATAGATTCAGTATGGAATAATACAAGAGGGGATTATTGAAAGCATCACATGGCATTCATCTTTCCAAGAAAATGTGTCCTCAAACAAATGAGGAAATAAAGATAATGGAAAAGACTCTATAAACATCATCAATTAGGTCAGTAATGTATTCCATGCTATTTACTAGAAAGGATGTCGCCTACGCATTGAGTGTGGTAGGCAGATATCAAGCTGACCCAGATGACCTCCATTGGATGGAAATCAAGACTATCCTAAAGTATCTGAGGTGTACTAAGGATGTGTTCCTGGTTTATGGAGGATATGAGGAACTATTCATTAGAGGATATGCATATGCTATTTTCCATACTGATCAAGATGACATGAATTCGCAAACGGGATACATATTCACTTTAAATGGGGGTGTAGTGAGCTTAAAGAGCTCAAAGCAGAGTGTGGTCATAGATTCTAAAGTAGAGTATGAATATATTGCAGCTTATGAGGTAGCTAAAGAAGTAGTTTGGATGTAAATCGTTTTCCAGGATATGGATGTGATACCTAACAGTAAAGATCCCATCACACTGCACTATGATAATACTGCAGTAGTGGCTCTTGAAAAATAACCAAGGTCACATCAGAAAATGAAGCACATACTTTGAAAGTATCATCTCTTGAGGGATTTTTTTCAGAGTGGTGATGTTGCAGTGCGTAGTATTTCCATGGAAGACAATGTGGAAGACCCCTTGACTAAATCCTTGACTCAGAAAAAACATCATTATCATGTGAGGTCTACCAGACTGAAAGTCATAGGTAGTTGGCTCTATTCCATGTGGGATTTTATTATAGTTGGTGTCCTAGAACCAATTTTTTGTACTTTAATTGAATGGATATTTAATGTATTTAAATATTAAACATCTTATTATATATTTTTCATTGTTCTTCATTACAATGATGTAATAATTTCCTAGAGTATTTGTTGCTTTGATAAGGTCATGGTAGTTCCCTACTATGATGAGAACATTAAAAATTATATAACAATATTCCTAAGTATAGTTCTACAGTTAGTTGACATACTGTGATTGGACACATAGAATTCATACCATCAGGTGTGAGTACTCGTAAACAGATGAGACTTCCTCTCATGAAGTTCGCACTCGGTAATCTCCAAGACATGATATTATTAGAACATACCCTCCAATATGAATTCTTTATGATTTGGTGTCATCAGATATTTCTATCTGGGAGCATGTGTAATGATCCTTAGACTTTAATATTATCATTAATACGTGTCACAACTTGCGTACTTTGATTTACTGATGAAAACCATTATGCAGATAGTTGGCATGAAGTAGGGTATGTTGGGTGCATCACAGGTGGCATATTATCAATGGATAAGTCAAGGAAAAAAATTTCTCTTCCATTTATGGAAGTTGATATCTCGGCTCTTTGATTGAAATAAAACTGTCATGTGAAATTCCATGGCCATAGTGTAACGATGAGTTAATTTCAGGTAGTCAAATAATGACGTACCAAGCATAACAGTTGATGACACTATCATGAAACCTTCTTAAGGAGATACTGCGATAAAGAGATTAGATTACACAGTGATTGTTCGTATGTGGATGTCATTGTCACGACATTAAGTTCTTTCTCTTGGGTTCCTTAACCTGTTGCTAGACAGTACTCTTGGACTTTAGGTAAGCCCGCTTAATGCCAACGCGAAAGAATTCTAGAGAGTCACACACTATGTGTTTCTGGTGGTCTCGATTAAATTCTATTTTAATTTAATTAATAAATATTATTCTCAAGACAGTGAAATAATTTTATTCAAGTTAAAATGATTTCTAAATGAAATAAATATGTATTCACCGGATTTTGGGTAAAATATATATATTTATTTTATTAAACATTTAATAAATATTTATTTACTAGTTTGTAAATAAAATATTTATTTAAGATAATAAATTATCTATTTATTTATTTGGGTGTTCAATAAATGGAAGTGGAGTTCGAGCGTACCAAGGCTGGTTCGGTAGTAAAATAATTATTTGTAAGATGATAAATAATTATTTAACAAGTTGGCAAAAAATAAAATAACGTTGTTATTATTTTGTGACGCGTAATTTTATTTATAATTCTGTTTTGCACAAGTTAGCGCACCATAAATAATGACACACTATTATTATTTATAGCATGGGTTTTCTTTCAGATAATGAATGTATTCAATTGTTGTTACACAATTAAATATTGTAACTGAAGCCCCATGTCAATAAATAGACACGTACGTATATTGTTCCATGTACCGAACCGTACACCCGGTGAATTGAGAATTGTTGAGCTAAACAATTTCTCTCTTGAATCCTCTTCTTGGCCCTCTCAAGAACGAGAGATGTTATTCAAGGGAGAAGAACAAGGGATCAATAATGACCGACACAACACACTCACTTCATCACGCTAGCACCTAGAGAATGAGTGGTGTCGGTCGAAGGCCATTAAAGCACGTGTGAATCACCGCTAGAAAGATTCTAGTTTGGATCCTCGCAAGTGCAACGAGATAATTTAAAAGGGTCATTTCAGATGATCAACATCATCAATGCAGAAAATACTGAATGTACAGGTATTCTTTTCTTTATGAAATTAATTAAATTAATTATAAACATGATGTGAAAGATCCTCTCTAAAGTTTTTAATCCTCTTCATTCTTTATCTAAATCTTTGATTCTATTCTGTGGAGATTGGCGTTCATCGTTGTATTGATCCCGAAATAATAATTGATTGTGGTAAAAATTAAAGTCAGGTTCCAGCCCAACCGTGCTTCTGATGCACTCGGAACCTTCAAAATTATCTCTTACTTTGGTGATATGTGCCTCATCGATATCATTCTACTTTGGTAGGCCACTCCAACATTCATTGTTATAGTGTATATTTTTTGAAAATTATAGAATTGAACATTTATTTTGTTTTTCATTTAGTGATTATTGAATCCTAACCTTCTTCTTTATCCTCATTCTCATGGAATGTAATTTTTATATCCACGACCTCCTCGATTTGGGTTTCTTCCGCCACATCCTCCTATTCTTAGATCAAATTATTTTCCATAAAATTCTCTTGCTCGTCTTCTTTGACATTTCCAATTGTTCTCCTATTCATAGTTGTTGAGATACAAATTTTATTGTAGGTCATGCTCCACTCCATAGGTATCACTTTGAAGATTCACCTTCTTTTTTTGGTCATGTAGAGACCCAATGATTTCTTTAAAAGAAATCAACCCCAAGTATTTTTTTTCTACCAGGTAGATTACTATGCACTTAAATTTTCAATCTAAGGATCAGAAAATCTTCTCACATACCTACATTTCAGAAATATTTTATTCACTTCTTTATATTTGGTTCACCATAACCATTACACAATTATGATACTCAACATTGGTTTTAGAATATTTCATAAATAAGGATTCCAAATCACCTCATAGATATTGAAGTCATATATGCTTCACTTTTTCGGCCCCTTTGAATGATTTGCAAAGGTTTTCCCATATATCCTTTTATGATTTCAATGAAGCAATTATTTTAAATGTGGCTTCATCACATCCATGAAAAATGATGTATTTGGCCTTCCAGTCCCGGTTTTTCTCTTCCTAAAGAGTTTCCTTTTGAACATCTAGAAGGGAAACCTCCACTGCTTTGGATTCTAGCTCGGTGTATCTATCCTCCACAATGTCCATGAAATATTGGGTTCTAAGGAGCAATTGAATTTGGATTTAGTAGTTTTCATAGTTTTACTTCATCATCTTAGAGATAAAATCTTTCACAATCCCATTCTCCATGGAGATTCAAAAATATTTGGATAAAAAAATTTAGATGATGATATCCTGAATTGTTGACTGTTGTATTGTTTTTTTAAATAGAAGACTACCTTTTTGTGAAATATAATTGAATGGTGGAAATAATATTTGTGTATACAAAATCAAAAAATGTATGGAACCAAGAGGAATAGATTAAGATTGTGGGGCCCTTTTTTCAGAAAAAATAAGGAAGGTGTGAAAGAATATAATCAACAAAAATGGGGATTTTTTATAGTATTGTGCTAAAGAGTGTGGTGTGGTTAGAGATATGGCGAGGAAAAATAGGTGAAGTTATATGATGATGGGTGAAAAATTGGATATAGAATGGTTTTTAATCTTTATATTTCATGCAACCTTGGAAGAGGAAAAGGATATATCTTCTTTTAGAATTTTGTGAGAGGCTAGAGGTAAAAGAAAAAGGTTTGGAAAAAACATTCCCTTTTTTGTTATTTTATAAATATAAAAATGTGATGAAAAAAATGAAGGAAAGATGAAACTAACTATTCATCATCTTACTCCTTTTGTCTGGTGTAAGTCAGTAGTTGTTTCGACAGCTCTCTCGCACAAGTAGCTGATACTACTTCACCCTCTGATACCACTGAAGGTGGATTTTTCACTAGAAAACATAGAATCAGATCATTGGAGGTGATCACAGGAATATAAATGCATCATAAACACATTGGATTTTATTTCTTCTACTTTTAATGAAAAATAAAGCAAATACTGATGAAAAACACAACACATACCACACAACTATTTATAGGGATACAATCACACACCAAAACAAATGGTAAAAACAGAGAAAATATAAAAGTCCATGGTTTTTTGCATGTTATAACTGGGTAAAACACGTAAAAAAATGGACCAAACGATGGGGATTCTAATCAAGATATGTATCTCATTTTATAGTCTTACGTTTGATAGGTCGTAGAGCCCAAATAGAGTTACGTGTTAGAAGTTATGGTCATTTGAAGTTTGGCTATCAAAATCAGTTTGCGAAGGTCCATTTGAGAATGACTATTCATTCTTTCTAGTTCATAGAGTCCCCATTCATAGATCTCCAATTATGGAGGTCCATTGATGGATCTTTTTTTGTAGAGGTCTAGTTCGTAGAGGTCCCATTCACAGATCTCCCTTCGCAAGCGTGCGAACAGTTTTCGGTATCTCCATGAACGTGACTCTCAAAATCATGGAGCTGCATAGTTTCGTGAAGATTATATAGCTTCTCTAACACCTCTGATCTTCACAAAACTCATTCCTTAAGAATACTTCCTCCATTCCCTCATTAGAATGAGGAGGAAGTGACATCGAGCTGTGACATTATGCTCTCAATTCATGAATCTCCAATGGGATTTGTGAATTTGTGGACCTCATTTAGCCATGGGTAATCATTCATGAATGAGCATGCATTGAAAAGATCTAATTTTCATGAAGCCCAAAATCTTCATGAAATAGTTCTTTCTAACCCAATTTGGATCCCTCACCACTTCATGAAACTCAATCACCTTCACGAGACCCTGAGCTCTATGAAGCCCCAACCTTCATGAGACCCTAAGCTCTGCAAAGCCCGATCCTTCATGATACCCTAAGCTCTGCAAAGCCTGATCCTTCATGATACACTAATATCTGAAAATACTAATCCTTAGTGAAACCCTAAGCTCTATGAAGCCCAAAACATTACGAGAACCTCATCTCCACAAAGACCCATCATTCATGAAGCTTTTACCTTTGCACTTTCTAGACCATACCACGGTGGTTACACCCCCACACCACTGCTCAGGACCACTGTTGGGTTGCAGTCTCATTCCATCAAACTGGTCCCTTACCTACTGTCTCTAACCCCCATGAAAAATTGGGAGTCACACCATGAAATTATCCAGTCAGGTTGAGGATGTTTTTGGTTGCAACATATATGCCTCCAACATCCACTCCTGAATACCATTATTCGAGATACTCTTCTACACTCCCTAAAAATAACATGAGTTGACCTATTCTTCTTGGTACCTCTCACATGTCGTGATTTGATATTCTTATCTTGGAATCCCTGAGTACCTTCAGTTGAACCATTCCTTATGCAAATCATGAAACCCCCATCACTTGACTCCTCTGTCAGGTTGAACAAGAAAGGGCCACCCTTGAGTATGTCTCGCACCATAGTCCTCACTTCATGACTTTAAAATGTGTCATACCCTTTCATTTAAGAATAGAATCCATGTCAATCATCGGAATCCTCATGACATGATCATGAGAAGAAATACCATAGTCCTTGCTTAAGAACATTAAATTGTAGTACACCCTATATGAAAAACATAAAATGCATGCACCCAAGATACATTATGCATCAAGAATAAGATTCCTCATGTAGAAATAATAATATGAACACTAAACATCTACCATGGGCCTCTATCTTAGTGTAAACCCCAATCATATCCCTCGACCCATCAACAAGTCGAGATGCCATCATGACCTGTCATGAGGAAGATGAACGGGTATCCCTAGAGTGTAAACCCCACATGTATCCCTACAGATCTCAAGAATCCCCTATGGGCCTCCATCTTAGGTATAATCCCCAACCATATTCCTCGACACCCAATAAGTCAGGATGCCCTAATGGTCTGACATGAGGAAGAATGATCAAGCTGTTTCCATGCATAAGCCCCACACAGCACTTCCATTCACATGATGTTAAACTATAATCTTACCTTGTGTCATGTATATGAGATTCCATAATGTACTTAAGTGAGGAAGACTGATCGAGAAACTTTCATGCCTAATCCTCATACACAAATTCCATTCACATGACATTAAAGTCTATTATTACCTTATGCCATGCACACGGGATACCCTCATGGCCTGACATAAGGAAGTCTGATCGAGAAGCTTCCAAGAATAATCCCCACACACCATGTCCATTCACATGATGTTAAATTGTAATCTTACCATATTCAATTAAAATGGGATTCCCTCATGGCCTGACATGAGGAAGACTGGTCGGACAGCTTCCATGCATAAGCCTCGCACACCAAGTCCTTTCAGATGTTAAACTGTAATCTTACCATGTTCCATGCACACAGGATTCCCCCATGTCAAAACATTAGGAAGACTGATGGGAAGCTCAGTGTGTAAGTCCCAACTCCATTCCCCAAAGAGAAATCATCTTTCAATAAGGTAGCTTCAAGGCATAATCCCCACAACATCCCTCGTCGATGCTCCTTTCACAAAACGAGCATCCTTACCGCACGACGTTAAACTGTCTGGATCAATCCTATCATACGAACTTAAATTGTGGCATCAAACTACATGGGTTTGGATCCTTATCTTCAAAATAGGTCATATATGATGCCTCCCTGAATTTCAATCCCAATAATGGTAAACATAGGTTCTCCATCCCAGGGCACACCTCCAGGATCTGCCTCAAGGGGTGTTCTGATCCACATCTCTGAGTCTGCCTCAAGGGGTATTCTGACCATGTTTTCACATCATCCCTCCTAGGGAAACATCTCTTAGATCCATCTCTAGGGGAATTTTGATCCATATCTCCTGAATTTGCCTTCATAGGGGATTATGATACATCGGTAAACCTTCAAGGTGCGACATGTTCCCCTAGGGATGTATCCCCCTGATCCACCTCAAGAGGCGTTCTAATCAGCCACATGGGTCTACCTCAAGGTGTATCCTGACCTTGGTGTGACATCATTCCTCCTAGGGAAACACCTCATGGATCTATCTAAAGGGTCATTTTGATTCATCAGTAAACCTTCTAGATGAGACATCTTCCCCTAGGGATGTTTCCCCTGATCCGTCTCAATGGGCGTTCTGATCAACCTCATGGGTCCTCCTCAATGGGTATCCCGAATACAGTGTGACATCATCCTTCCTAGGAACACTCCTCCAAAATCCGTCTTAAGGGACATTCTGATCCATCTCTCCCAGATCCACCTCAAAGGGCATTTCAATTCATCCTTTGGAAAACCTTCCAGGTGTGACATATTCCCTCCTAGGGACACACCATCTGAATCCGTCTCAAGGGACGTTCTGATCCACACCTCCCAAATTTTCCTCAAGGGGCGTTCTGATCTATCCATCCTGGGTTCACCTCCATAGGGCATTTTGATCCATTAGTAAACCCTCCATTTGTGACATCTTCCCTCCTAGGGACACACCACCCATATCCACCTCTACAGGGATTTATGATCCATCTATTTATCCCCATAAGGCATTAACTATGTGCTCGTCTCCACGTGACGTTAAATCCATGCCTCGATCCGTCTTCATAAGATGTTCAAATCTGTCTTCATAGGACAAAAAACTTGGGGCCCGAAAGACCTACCCAATTCATATGTACGGGATTCCTGAGGTAAAAAGGCCTTGTAATTCTTACGTCCCTTGCATAAATTACCTTTTAATAAACATGAGATGTCATAGGTTTCATGCCTAAGATTCCTCACATGAGATTCCTCCAACTTCAACAGGAGAAGATTTCCCCTGGCATCAACTAAATCTTGGCCAACACAGGATGCCTTAGGTTCTGTGACTAAGATACCTCACATGAGATGCATCCAACTCTAATTGGATAATAGTGCCCCTTGCGTCAACTACCTCATGGAAAACATGGGATGATTTGGGTTTCATGCCTAAGATGCCTCAAATGAGATTCCCTAAAAAAGGAAGACTTTACAGGTGCCCAATGTACCCAATGTTTAGTGATGCCCAGACATTCCTAGCATTACCATCTACTCTGATGAATTTTTGCTACCCTGTTGAGATAGCAACAGTGTAATTAACTAGTGTCCATAAGGAGATGGTATCTCGAATGATTTTCATGAACACGACTCAAATATATGACTGAGGCCCGTACTAGACGATGATCTCTAAGGAGGAATCCATGGAAGGAGGAACTAATATCTCAACATCCTATTTCGATCAAGGACCCAACATCACCATTCATGGTGGTAGAGGCCAACCACCCTTAGAAAGCATGAATACGGGTCAAGGAACTCACACTGCTATGATGATGTAGGCCATGGCCACAAAAGCTTCAGAAATAGTGGAGTAGGTGTCACCCAATTTTCTGAAGCCCTACACATCAAGCCCACCTCTTAATTTTCCCGGCCTCCATTACAGTAGTGAAGGTTGGTGTTGTCCAAAAGAAAAAAAAGTTTATTTTCCAACAGAATATTCCCATATCCAATGGGGGATGAGCCTCCAAAAAGTAGTTGAGACATACTTCATCTTAATGTTTATGTTCTTCATCATGGAAGTCTCAAACATCCATGTCCAATCCAATTTTCCATGGGTTTGGGGAAAAAATTGGATTGAGAATTTTTGAGAAAAATGCTCAAAGAAAGATGTCTACAAAGTATGGGAGGGGTCTTTATGTAACATGTGGAAGATGGAGGAAATGGGATGTGATTGGGTGGAGGGAAAAATGGTGGGAGAGCCTTTTTGATATTTTAATAAAATATGGGAATTTGTTCTGTATTTTGTGAGAGGTAAAATTTGTAGGAGATTTATTTTAGGAAAAATAACGATCAAGGGCCAAAACTGTCAATTAATTCCAGTTTGGGACCAAAAACATGAGAAAATGTAAAATGAGAGCCAAAACGTGTCACGACCCATCCTCGGGGCCCGTGTCGTGACTACCCCAAGCCCACCTTCCATAGGCCAGGGGCTGGCGACTAGCACCAAGGCGTAATTACCGATAAAAAGGGAAGGCATTGCCTTTGTAAGTAAACGAACACCACAGAGCAAACAAGCAGAAGTAAACACTAAGTAAAACTGGGTACAATAGTAAGTGTGGAAAAGTAAGTGGGCCAGAATACAAACTCAAACTAAAAGTAAAGTACAACTGAAAAAGGGAGTACAACAACTGAAAAGTAAAGCCACAGCGTCGAGCCGTCCACTGGAAGTCCCACCTGATGGGTGGGTACAGATAGCCTCCACAGCTCCTTGGGTCCAGCCGTCCGCTCCGAGTACATCCCACCTAGTGGTCTACCTCCAGGTACCGACCTGCTCCGCAAGCCTCAACCACGATCAGTACTGTCCGTCTTCTGCAACCAACACAACATAGTGCGGGCATAGCCCGTGCAGGGGTGAGTATACGCTACTCAGTAGGGACCCCGAGACCCCCAAAGGTCTCCCAGAATCCACAAAGGATAAACCAAAAAGGAAATATAAAATCACGAAGTAATATCTGACACTACTTAGGTATATGCCCATACATATACCTAAGTCCTCAGTTCTTGTTCGACACCAACATCCGAGCCCAAGTACAACCCAGTCCACACAGGAAAACATAACCCAATCCACACAGGAAAGCATAAAGTAATCCACACAGGATATCAAGCCAATCTTATCGAAGATAAGGATTAAAAATCAAGATTTAGCTTACACAGGTATACTTCTTTGTAAGATGATAGAGATGATCAGATGTAGCCACTGATTCATCTAAGCCGTCGGACCCACACAGGATCGATAGGTACTAACCCCCGCAATGACCCACAAAGGATCGATAGGTAACTAACCCCCACAATGACCCACACAGGATCGGACCCACATAGGATCTGTAGGGGCTAGCACACACAGGACCGCTGAGCGCTGACCCACACAGGATCTGACCCACACAGGATCGGTAGCACTGATCCGCGTAGGATCGCTGAGTGCTGTAGTCATCGTCGTCGAATCCACGGAGGATTTCTGCACAGTCGTCATCGTCGTCGCAGTCGCAACCAGCCCTAGGGTTCCCGCACACAGCAAGCTCGTTCGGGAGGGTCCGCTCCACGAGCCATGGGGCTGATACATCAACTGACACATAGTCTGGAGTTGATGTATCCAAAAGTTCTGTATCGTCAACAGGAACTCAATGTCATAGACGGTGCGTCAATCGGACGCCCGGTCTGAGAGTTATAGGCTTTTTCATCCCAGGGGCCCGGTTGGTTTTTAAGTCAAAACCAACCCGACCATACTCCAACTACGTCCAAACATCGATCGGAGTAAGCCAAAAGGTCTGTCTCACTAAGAGTAATCCATCAAAGTCAGCGGCACGTCAATCGGACGTCCGGAGCTCAAGCTATGAGCGTTTCCGCTCCGAGGGCCCGGTTGGTTTCGTGAACGAACCAAACCGGCCAAACCCAAAGTTCCCCAAAACCTTGAGTTTAATATACTGAAACGACTTTATCAATCCAAGGATCTCATCGCAGCTGACGGTACATCGATCGGAGGTCCGCAGCCCAAGTTATGGGCAAAAGACCGTAAGAGGTCCGGAAGTGGGGGTTTTGGGCCCGAGACCAACCCGGCCCGAGACCCCCTGGGTCGGCCCGAACCGGGTCCGGGTCCAGCCCTCTTGGGCGTGGCCCGACCCGGCTCGCGTGGCCCGGCCTGGCCTGGGCAGCCGGCCCGGCGCGCTGGCGCTGGCCATGTGGCTCGGCCGAAACGACCGAGCGTTTGGGGTGCGGGGGGGCACGCTGCCCCCACCTGTTTTGTAACCGTAACCCCCATGTGGGGGGCCGCTGCTTGTCTGGCCAGCCGGGGGCCGTAACTCCCAGATCCTCCTCTGATCGGTCGGCCTGCTCCGGCCGGCCAGCTGCTGCTGCCACGGGACCGGCACGGCCGGTCCCCCTGCTTCGCCGCCGGAGGCCCGGAACCGGCCACTAGTCCATACTCCTCTGCGGCCTATGGCCATGGCCTTGGTCCGTCCGGCGTGGCACGATGGTGCTGCCCCCCTTCACCGCGGCCCCGCTCCGGCCGCAGCGCCTTCGGTTTCCTTCGACGCGGCGCGACAGCGTCGCGTTCTTGATAAACTTTCCGTGGCGCGGCGCGACGGCACCACGCGATTATAGCCTTGCGATTCCCGCGTGGTGCGACGACACCAGGCCTTCTCGTTCATCCGCAAGGAAATAATAAAATTCAAGAACAAGGGAGGGGGGATTCGGCCGTGTTTGTGCGGTCCGGCCCCCTCCCTCTCGTTAGACGATAACACATAAATATTTATTCTCAAGTTTGTCATGCTAGAACCAAGAACGAGAATAAATAAATAATCAACAACAACCCCTACCTCGGTTTCAAGAACGATGATAGTCAACGACCCGCTGAAGATGCATCGCGGTGGTCGGCGTCACGGAAGAAGGACGTCGATGTCGTGAAGCGAGGATTCGAAGTTCTTTGACGACGATTTCGTCCCGCATAAAATGCAACCTCGGAAAAGGTCTCCTTAAGCAAAAATCGGCGCTGCGAGTTCATCGGTGCCCTCAGAATTTGATTCCGGGCACTGGTTCAAAAGTTAGAAATTCCCGCTCGTTCGTTCACTGAACGTACCCGAGCCAAACTTCAGAAAATGATTCCGGGCACTCCGGGCCTCGGAATCAGGTGCCGTCAGAAACCGCGCTTTTGTAAAATTCCAAAGAAAATTAAGAAAAAATTTCCCTTGAATTTTACGGGTCTTTACATTACTTCCACCTCAGGGATTTACGTCCCCGTAAAGATACATCAAAAACTAGGGAAACAAATGAGGGTACTGAGCACACATCTGAGCCTCCCGCTCCCATGTTCTCTCCTAGAGATTCCCGTGCTGCCATCTAATGCACACTAGAGGAATCGACCGTCCACGTAGGACCCGCTTCTGTCGATCCTCGATCTCCACCGGGACCTCCATAAAAGTCGCCCCATCGTCAACGTCAACCTCCCCATGGTCAATGATGTGCGTCGGGTCGTGCACGTATCTCCTCAGCTGAGACACGTGGAAGACGTCGTGCACCTGGTGCAACTAAGGTGGTAGAGCCAGGCGATAAGCCACCTCGCCAATCCTGCTGAGGACCTGGAAGGGTCCGATGAAGCGTGGATATAACTTGCCGCCTCGGCCAAATCTCCGTATACCACGTCGAGGTGAGACCCGCAAGAAGACGTGGTCGCCATCCTCGAACTCTAGTGGCCTCCGCCTCCTGTCAGCGTATGACTTCTGCCGGCTCTGAGCTGTCCTCATCCGCTCCTGGATGACCTGGACCTTCTCTGTCGTGGCCTGGACCATCTCCGGTCCCACAAGTGCTGACTCCCCAGGGTCTGTCCAATACAAAGGAGATCTACAAGGTCGGTCATACAATGCCTCGTACGGTGCCATTCCGATGGTGGTGTGGTAGCTGTTGTTGTACGCAAACTCCACCAAGGGTAGGTGGTCCTTCCAGCTACGACCAAAGTCGAGGACACATGCGCGGAGCATGTCCTCGAGAGTCTGAATGGTCCTCTCCATCTGACCATCCGGCTGAGGGTGAAAGTCTGTGCTCAGACGCAGCTGCGTCCCGAACGCCTCCTGTAACCCCTTCCAAAGCCGGGAAGTAAAGCGAGCATCTTGATCGGAGACGATAGATGATGGTAGACCGTGGAGCCGCACAATCTCCTGAACGTAGAGACGTCCCAAGCTCTCCACTGAGCCCTGCTCTCTTATGGGTAAGAAGTGTGCCGACTTGGTGAGTCGGTCAACAATCACCCAAATGAAGTCGTGACCTCTGGAAGTGCGTGGAAGTTCAGTCACGAAGTCCATAGATATGCCGTCCCACTTCCACTCCGGAACCTCCAAGGGCTGTACCAAGCCTACTGGAACCTGATGCTCTGCCTTCACCTGCTGGCAGGTGAGGCATCGAGAAACGAACTCTACCACAGCCTTCGTCATGCCCGACCACCAGTGCTGTCGTCTGAGATCCTGGTACATCTTCGCCACTCCTGGATGTACCGCCAAAGGAGAAGTGTGAAACACTCTCCTCACCTCCTCTCGCAAAGCGACTGGTACCATGGTACGTCCTCTGAAAAGGATTTCGTGCTCTGCTCCAAGGGAGAAACCATCAGGTGCCTGTCCCGAGGATATCTGTGCACGCCGTGTCTCATAATCAGCATCCTCACGTTGTGCCTCTCTGACCTGCTGTAGTAGTGGAGGGGTGACTGTGAGAGACTGAAGGAAGGCTGCTCCATCTCTATCCACGAAGGATATCTGCAAAGAGGCTAGCTGCTCCGTCTCCTCCTCAAGTAGCTGAATGCTCGTCCTCCTGCTGAGGGCATCGGCTACTACGTTCCCCTTCCCAAGAGTATAGACTATCTCAAAGTCATAGTCCTGGAGGAACTCGAGCCATCGTCGCTGTCTCAGGTTCAGGTCCTTCTGCGAGAAGATATACCAGAGACTCTGATGATCAGAAAAGACTGTAAAGCGCTCGCCCATCAGGTAATGTCACCGTGTCTTCAGAGCGAAGACCACTGCTGCTAACTCCAGGTCATGGGTAGCGTAGTTCTGCTCATGCGGCCTCAAATGACGTGATCCATAGGCGATCACTGCCCGCTCCTGCATCAGAACACATCCGAGCCAGGTCCCTGATGCATCGCAGTAGACTACGTACCCTACTCCCTCCTCAGGCAACCTCAAGATAGGTGCGCTAGTCAACCTCTGTCTCAGATCCTGGAAGCTCTACTGACATTTATCTAACCACACGAAGGGTTTCCCCTTCTTCGTCAAAGCTGTGAGTGGTGCCGCAACTCTAGAGAAGTCTGGCACGAATCTCCGATAGTAACCAGCTAATCCCAAGAAACTCTGAACCTCAGTCACGCTCCTGGGTGGCTCCCAAGCTAGCACTGCCTCGATCTTCACGGGATTCACTGCAACTCCCACCTCAGAGATGATGTGTCCCAAGAAGTGGACCTCACGTATCCAGAACTGGAACTTCGAGAGCTTACCATAAAGTTGGTGCTCTCGGAGTGTTTCTAGTACAACTCGCAAATGATAGGTGTGGTCCTCCTCAGTCGTCGAGTAAATCAGAATGTCGTCGATGAAGACCACGACAAACCGATCGAGGTATGGCTGAAAGATCCTGTTCATGAGAGCCATGAACACTGCTGGAGCATTGGTTACACCGAAAGGCATAACCAAGAACTCATAGTGGCCATACCGACATCTGAAGGCCGTCTTCTGCACGTCCTCGTCTCTGACTCTGAGCTGATGATAGCCTGACCTGAGGTCCATCTTCGAGAACCACCGTGCTCCCTTGATCTGATCAAAGAGGTCATCAATCCTCGGTAGCAGATACTTGTTCCTCACTGTCACCTGGTTCAGGCGACGATAGTCAACACAAAGTCGCAAGCTCCCGTCTGCCTTCTTGGCGAACAATATCGGGGAAGCCCAGGGTGAAACACTGGGTCGGATGAACCCCTTGCCCTGTAAGTCCTCCAACTGTACCCGTAGCTCTCGAAGCTCGGCGGGGGCCATCCGATATGCTGGAGTCGATATCGGAGCTGTCCCGGGGTACAGGTCAATATAAAAGTCTACCTCTCTGCGAGGAGGTAGCCCTGGAAGGTCGTCGGGAAAAACGTCCGCAAACTGATCCACAACTACAGGAAAACCAGGACTACGCACGTCAACTGCTCCAAGGATGAGGCTAGCCAACTGATGAGTGATGGGCTATCCTCTCCTCTGCGGAAGTCCATCCTGTGCTGCAAAGGATCCCTTCTCGCCGGTGAAGGTGAACCTGCTCCCGTCGGTGCGTACACACCGCACCTTGCGCCTAAAACAGTCAATCTGTGCATGGACCGTAGATAGCCAATCCATGCCCAAGATGACGTCGTAAGGCCTCGACGCTGCTACAAGAAGATCCCAGCCGAAGCTCTCGCATCCTAGAGTAAGCTCACACTGCCTGCACCAGTGCGTAATCGTCGAGTCTGCTCCCGTAGGAGTCTCTAGCCGTAAGGATCGAGCCAACGGCTCTGTCGGAATCTCCGAGCTCCGAAAAAGAGCAGCGGCTATGAACGAGTGACTCGCTCCTGTGTCTATAAGTACTGCATCAAGGGTGGAATAGACACAGATAGTACCTCGAATCATCTCGGGTGCGCCGTAGTCGTAGGCCTCTGCTGCCTGGAGCTGTGCCTGTCTCTGCCCGCCAGCTCCCTGTGGTCGGGGTGGACCTCCTGGTGGTGGTGGTGGCAGAGCCTCAAAGCGTCGCCCACCACCTACTGCTCGTCCAGCTCCTCTGCCTCGTCTGCCTCCTCCCTGCGGACCGCCACGGTCGACCCTCTGCCTCTGCCTCGGTGGTCCCTCAATCGTCTGCTGCTCCTCGGCACAGCGGGTCGGGCAGTCACGAGCCATGTGGCCCTGCCCGCCGCACGAGTAGCACTGTCTGCCTCTCGTAAGACTGGCTCCGCGCTGTGTGCCCCGCACTACTGAGCCAGTGTCCTGAGGTCGTCTGCCTGAAGGTCTGGTCTGCCTGAAGGTCTGGTCTGCCTGGACCCCTGAGTCATCCGTCGACTGCCTGCTGCAGATGACTCTGCCACGTGCCGCCCTGCGGTGGGTCTCGGCACTGGTGTAGACTCAGAAAGGAAGCTCTCGATCAAAAGGGCCCGCTCCAGTACTCCTGTCTGAGTCGGTATGCTGAGGGAGATCAGCGATGCCCTGATCTCGTGTCTCAAACCCTGCTCGAAGGTCCAGGCCTGAAAGAATGAGTCCCGTACCATGTCGTTCGAGTAGCGCGAGAGATCAGTAAATCTCGCCGAGTACTGAGCGACCGTCATGCTGCCCTGTCGCAGCTGAAGAAGATCCTGGATACGCGCCGCACGAAGGGTGGCTGGGACGAACTCCGAGCGGAAGAGGCTCTCAAAGTCCGTCCAAAGCAGAGATGCCTCATCGTGCACCTGGAGCATCAAGCTCCACCATCGGCCCGCTGCTGCGTGCAGTAGGCTCACAACGAGGATCACCATGAGGTCTGCTGGTGTCCTCACTAGCCTGAAAACTCGTACCACTGCCTCCAGCCAGTCCTCGGCTGGCTGGGGGTCCGTCTCCCCACGAAACCTGGGTGGTCGCTGGCGCTGAAACTCATGCAGTGCGCTGAGGCGACGTGCATCGTCAGCGGCTGGTGCTGGAAGCATCGGTGGCTCGACGGGTAGAGCTACCGCCGGTGCCATTGCTGACAAAGGGCCCTACACTGAGGCCTCGTCGCTCGGTGGGCTGTCGTCACGCTCGACTCTCGGAACCCTAGCTGGCTGCCGTCGTGGGGCCATCCTGAAAAGGAAACAGGTGCGCCACGGTCAGAACAATATACCTGGTGAGCTGATATAAAGTAATCACAAAGAAAACTTTGAAACACACACGCAATCAATGTTTTCATGCATTAAGTCGGAAATCAGAAGTCAGGGTCCTGGTGTACGGATACGTCGGTCGCCGCACCAACACTGGACTCCCTGGACTGATAACCACACTCAATACGCTAAACATTATTGCTTCTCATAGAAAAGATCAGAGTTCACGGTAGAACCGAACTCCTTTGATACCAATTTGTCACGACCCATCCTCGGGGCCCGTGCCGTGACTACCCCAAGCCCGCCTTCCATAGGCCAGGGGCTGGCGACTACACCAAGGCGTAAATCCCAACAAAAAGGGAAGGCATTGCCTTTGAAAAGTAAACAACCACCACAGAGTAAGCAAGAGGAATAGTAAACACTAAGTAAAAACAGGGTACAACTGACGTGCGGAAAAGTAAATGGGCTAGTATACAAACCCAAACTGAAAGTAAAGTACAACTCGAAAGGGAAAACAACAACTGTAAAGTAAAAGCCGCTACACCAAGCTGTCCACTGGAAATCCCACCTGAAGGGTGAGTACAGATAGCTCCACTGCTGCTCGGGTCCCGCCGTCCGCTCCAGGCACGTCCCGGCCAGTGGTCCACCCCCAGGTACTGTTCTGCTCTGCAAGCCTCAGCCACGATCAACGCTGTCCGTCGTCTGCAACCAACACAACGTAGTGCGGGCATAGCCCGTGCAGGGGTGAGTATAAGCTACTCAGTAGGGACCCCGAGACCTCTGAAGGTCTCCCAAAATCCACAAAGGATAAACTACAAAGGAAGATACAATCACGAAGTAACAACCGACACTGCTTAGGTATATGCCCATACATATACCTAAGTCATCAATTCCAATACGCTCCAACCTCCGAGCCCAAGTACAACTCAGTCCACACAGGAAAGTATACGTATTCCACACAGGAAAGCAAAACGAAATCCACACAGGATAGCACAACTCAATCCACACAGGAAAGCAACAGGATTCAGCTCACATAGGTATACTTCTTCAAAGGACGATAAAGATGATCTCTGATCCATCTAAGTCGTCGGACCCATGAATGATCGATAGGTAACTAACCCCCGCAAAGACCCACACAGGATCGGGCCCACACAGGACCTGTAGGCGCTGGTTCACATAGGACCGCTGAGCGCAAAGACCCACACAGGATCGGACCCACACAGGATCGGGCCCACACAAGACCTGTAACACTGATCTACGTAGGATCGCTGAGTGTTGTAGTCGTCGTCGAATCCACTAAGGATCTCAGTACTATCGTCGTCGCAGTCACAGTAGCAGTAGCAGTAGTAGTCACAGTCGCAGCCAGCACTAGGGTTCCCGCACACAGCAAGCTCGTTCGGGAGGGTCCGCTCCACGAGCCGAGAGGCTGATACATCAACTGTCAAAAAGTCCAGAGTTGATGTATCCAAAAGTTCCGTATCGTCAACAGGAACTCAACGCAACAGACAGCGCGTCGATCGGACGTCCGGTCTGAGAGTTATTAGCTTTTTCGTCCCAGGGGCCCGGTTGGTTTTTAAGGCAAAACCAACCCGACCGTACTCCACCTGCGTCCAAACCTCGGGCGGAGTATGCCAAAAGATCCGTCTCACTAAGAGGAACACAACAGAGCTGACGGCACGTCAATCGGACGTCCGTAGCTCAAGATATGAGCGTTTCCGCTCCGAGGCCCCGGTTGGTTTCGTGTACGTACAAAGCCGGCCGAACTCAAAGTATTCCGAAACTTTGAGTGCGATATACCGAATCGACCGTCTCGATCCAAGGATCGCATCGCCGCTGACGGTTCGTCAATCGGAGGTCCATAGCTCATGTTACGAGCAAAAGACCGAAGTCGATTCGAAAACGGGGGGTCCGGGTCCGGGCCGACCCGGCCAGACCCCCCTGGGTCGACCCGACCCGGGTCCGACCCGGCCCGGCCGGCAGCGTGGTCCGGCGCGGCGGCGCGGTCCGGCGCGACGGCGCGGCCCGGCCGGCGGCGGCGCGGCTTGGGTGCCGCTCGGGTGCCACGTGCGGGGGGCAAGGCCCCCGCCCCTCTTTGCTGGCGGCGCGGCTGAAAGCCGCGCCTTTGGAGAAACCGGCCCCCCACGTGGGGGCCTTCTTTTGAGAAAACGGGGGGGCGCTGCCCCCCCCCCCCCCTTTGTGTAACCGCGACCCCCCCTTTATGGGGTGCCGGTTTTGGCCAGCCGGGGGAATTTATTCCCCCGATCCATCTCCCTTCCAGCTGGCCCAACATGGCCGGCCGGTTCTTCCTCAACGGGACCGGCAAGGCCGGTCCCCCTTCCATCTTCTGACACCGGCGGCCCGGCGAGCCGCCGGTCTTCTCGTTCCGCCGCGGCCCGGAACCGGCCGCGGCCTTCGTCGTCCGGCGCGGTGCGACGGCACCGCGCCCCTCCGCCGCGGCCCCGCTCTGGCCGCGGCGCCTTCGGTTTCCTTCGACGCGGCGCGACGGCGTCACGTTCTTGATAAACTTTCCGTGGCGCGGCGCGACGGCGCCGCGCGATTATAACCTTGCGATTCCCGCGTGGTGCGACGGCACCACGCCATCTCGTTCATCCGCAAGGAAATAATAAAATTCAAGAACAAGGGATGGGGGATTCGGCCGTGTTTGTGCGGTCCGGCCCCCTCCCTCTCGTTAGACGATAACACATAAATATTTATTCTCACGTTTGTCATGCTAGAACCAAGAACGAGAATAAATAAATAATCAACAACAACCCCTACCTCGGTTTCAAGAACGATGATCGTCAACGACCCGCGGAAGACGCGTCGCGGTGGTCGGCGTCACGGAAGAAGGACGTCGATGTCGTGAAGCGAGGATTCAAAGTTCTTTGACGACGATTTCGTCGCGGGAAATCGTCGCGGAAGAGATGACGCGGAAGATGACGTCGTCGGTGTCGCAGGTAAGGTGTCGCGGAAGACGATTCCCGAGAACGTGGCGTTCTTCGTCGATGTTCGAAGGTTCTTCACGTTCTTCGTCAAAGCTTGAAGAAGAAGAAGAAGAAGAACTCCAATTTCTCTCAAGGCGGCTAGAGAATTCTAACCCAAATAAAATAAGATAAAGTCTTATTTTATTGACACACTTAACAATTTGAATTTCAAAGGTTTGAAATTCAAACAATTCATCTCCATTAATAAACAAAGTTGTCATGTTCATTAAAAGAGGAGTTTAAGGGAGTTTAAAAAAAAGAGGTGAAGAGTTATGCTTCGTGTGGGCCCCACCACACTTAAACCTCCCAAGGGAGGTTAAGTGGATGTGGGTCCCACCTTTAACTCCCTTTTGGAGAAGTTAACCAACAAAATAAAAATAAAAAGTGTTTCCACATTTTTATTTACTTCTTATAATTTCTCCCAAAACTAACTTTCGTCCCGCATAAAACGCAACCTCGGAAAAGGTCTCCTTAAGCGAAAATCGGCGCTGCGAGTTCATCGGTGCCCTCAGAATTTGATTCCGGGCACTGGTTCAAAAGTTAGAAATTCCCGCTCATTCGTTCACTGAACGTATCCGAGCCAAACTTCGGAAAATGATTCCGGGCACTCCGGGCCTCGGAATCAGGTGCCGTCAGAAACCGCGCTTTTGTAAAATTCCAAAGAAAATTAAGAAAAAATTTCCCTTGAATTTTACGGCTCTTTACATGTTTAATCTCATTTTGTCGTACAACCTACCAACCAGAGACTTGTTCAAATAAATATATTCAAGTTTAGACCATATACCATTAGCATACGACTCATATGCATCCTCTCTAAGAACATTATCTACTAAAGATAAAACCATTAAATTATGGGCTTTCTGAAGGGTATCTTCAGGAACAGCTATTTAGGTGATAACAATCTGTCCATCTGGGGCAAGGGTGGTCACTTTCATTTTAGTGCCAGTAAGGGCCTCAATTAATTCATTCAGATTCAGAAGAGTGGTCATTTTAATCCTCCATTGGTTAAAATCATTTTCACCATAAAATTTATCGATATCAAACTTTATAGAGCCCATTACCTATGTTTCAGTAGGCTCTGATACCAATTGTTAGGGTAAACAGTTATCCCCAAGAATATCCAGGAACCACTAACTCGTATAATCGGGTTAAAATTTGGTATGAAAAAATTGAAATATTTATTATAAGAAAATGAAATGATTTTTCTTAAGTGAACCACTGTAATAAAAAGAATGGAAAGACATAAGGAAAAAATCAACAGAGAATACCAAGATATAACGTGCTTCATATCAGTGTAATCCTACGTGCACGACGAGAACACCACCCAGACCAATTGGTTTATTACTAAGCAAAAACAAGCAAGAGAAACATACTCAAAATGCAAAGAAGATAACCAGAGAAACTATCCGAAGAGGTCGACATTGTTGAACTAGGTGACAGTGGTGAAACCCGTCATGTAGAGTCAACATCTTCAACTCTTGGATGGATACAAGGACACACCCAAGAACGATATAGTTCCAATCACGACAAAAAAGATAAATCTCGTCCTAGACCCAATGTTGAGTCGTTCTCCACTAAATATCCATTGGAATGGTACTTCGGTTACTGGAGGCGACACAAACAAGATGGAGGGGAGTGTGGATGGTTGGGAAGCCTATGTTTCTCTCTTCTTCTCCGATATCCTCTTTGCGTAGCCAGACAAGCTTTCTTCGGAACTCTCAAGACGAAAAGCTCTAGGGGAAAGTCTGAAAACTGAAAATCCGAAACGAGCCTATCCTTTCAAATCAAAACACAATGGAGTAATAATGGTGTGTCAGCAGATCGTTAGGCGGTGCATTCCGAATCGCAGGATGAAAGCTGCGTGGCGCTCGAGATGGCATGGGTAGTTTGCCAAACCGAAGGCGGCCCGCTGGTGGGACATGTGGTAGCGTTTCATTGGTGCAAAGGCTGTGACCCTGATCAAGGCCGAGGAAAACAAAGAACTAGGAGTGGCAACTATACCGTTGGATCAGCCATGATCAATGGTCTAGGTAAAAGCGCTACATAGATAAAGAAAACCGTATCTCCAGTGGAAACCAATAAGGCAACGAAGAAGAATAAAGAGCCATGTGAACGGTGGCATGTAGGTATGACCCCATGCAAATAACAAGCCCATAATAAAACATATGAATATAAAATCCCATGGGAATAAACCATAAAGGCAAACTGAAAGGAATTAAATTGGAACATTTATGGGGGGCATAAAACAACACTGTGCACATAGGATGGGTAAGGGTCCAAGCATGTTAAATTATGTGTTCTTTTTTGTCTGTTTTCTTGTACTTATTGTTTTTTCGGGGTTCCTCTTTCCCCTAAAATGCATTAAGAGTTACAGTGAAATGGTAAAATTTTTGCTCTTTCCCTTATATTTTTTTCCATTGTTTGGATGTTGTCCTAGCTCGGGGGCTTCTGGGGCTTGCCCTAGGGCCGACCCTGTTTAGGCGTTGTTAAAGATATAGGGAATGATTTTGGTGGATGCTCAAAGGTTTTTTCTAGTAGTATGTTGAGTGAAAAATGATTTTTGTTTATAATTGAGAGCCTAAATATTGTGTCGCTTAAATGCATAACTCATTTGGTACGATAAAAAACAGCGAAAATGAAAAGTAAATGGAAGGCTGAAAAGCGTCCAACTCTTACTGCAGACAGGCCATTGCTGCAGGTGGTGTTGAGTGGGAGCGCACTAGTGTCATTTCGTTTCTGTTTTCACCCTTAAAAAACATTTTCGTTTCAGATTTCTCCGCCGGTCATCATTCATGGCAGATGATATTCGAGTAGAAAAGAAACTAAATGGAGAAATACCAATTTACTTTAGTTTTTTGGTTGGATGGAATTAAATGAGAATAAATTAAAAGTCACGTTTTCCACATGTACCCTCCCTTCGTCGCGTAAAAATTGTCGGTGGTTAGGAACGTTCTGGTGCTTTGATCATGGTTGCTAGGAGTTTTTTTTATGGTGTTTGTTTTTCTGCTGGTCGTCTTCACTTTAGTCCGAGTTATGTGGTCGTGGGTTTTAATTCGGGTGTGCATGAATTTGATTCCATCGATCTGTGTTTGTGTGTGAAGCGCTGCGGCCATCTACGTGATTCGATTCCATCAATGTCTGTCAGGCATGCCTGTACCCGTGCGGAGAAAACGCCAACCACCTTCATGTGACCCGTCAAAATTAACAAACACAACCGACAACCCACCATTATTTGATGTGAAAAAACGAAAATTCAATGACACAAACAACAAATAATCTCTATTTGTTCCTTTTAGAACAAAGCAAGAAAATTGCAGCTTTAAATAAAACCTATTTTCATAAGAAATTAAATAGAAAACAAACAAAATAATGTTGAAAAATAAAACTGTTTTGAAGTGTTTGGCTTTGGAAGATAGCGAGGCACCTACTGAATAAAAATTGGAGACTTTTATTTCTGTTTGTATTTTTATTTGATTTCTATGTGTTTTTATTCCCATAAATACGATGTATATATTTTTTTTTCTGTGATCACCTCCAATGATCTGACTTAAGAACCACCTGCAAAGGGAAGGAAATCAATAAAATGAATAAGAACCACCTGTTAGTTGTTGGGGGGGGGGGGGGGGGGCAAGGAATAAGACCGATAATTAAAGATATGTTTTCCAAGTGAGTGTTACCATTTGATTCTTCTCATATTGCATTTTTTTATTTTACATTTGTCACAAGTGGTTGGAAACATGACATTGATTTTGTATTTTGCTCCCACACATCACAATCCACTCTTTTATAATTGTGAAAACGGAAAGTATAATGATTTTTTGTACTTTTACACCCACCTCTCTCTCCCTCTCCCCCCCCACAATTTCATAAAAAAATGGGGCAATGACCCAAACAGACTTAATTCCAGTTAAGGACGAGCTCCTTTTTAGACTAAAGTGACATCTAGAGAAGTGGTTTTTAAAAACACGATAAAAAGCTTTTATGAGTGATTAAAAAGCATTGCTGATCAATGTACCGTTAGTAGGGGTTCCTTTTAATAGTGCTAACAAAAGCGCTAATAAAGTCTTTTTTTATCAGTGCTAAAAAAGACGATAAAAGGGGTCATTTATCTGCGTTAAAAAATACGCTGATAAAAGTAAAAAATTAATATATTTTTCCAGTAAATTCAGTGTGAGAGCCCCCCCCCTTATTAGTGCTCGATTAGCATTGTCTAGCCCTCCCCAACCCTTTTATTAGCAACCCACTTTTATATCAATGCTAAAGAACCTGCTTCCCACCCCCACACGCCCCTGCCTTTACCTAATTTTGAACCTAAGACATCCCCATCACAGATATGGGCACTAAAACAAAAGCGACCTTTAACAATGCGCAAAAAGAGGTTTAACACTAAAAAGTGATGATGTCCTAAATGCCCTTAAAAGGGTTTCCCTTTCATCAATGCTTGAAGCCCCATTTTGATAGCGTCCATCTAGCCCCTACCACCCCTTTGTCAGTGCTCGAAACCCTCATGACCCTTTATCAGTGCTAGATCATCTTAGTACATGCCCACTCAAAACCCCCAACCCCTTTTAGCGTTGTTAAAAATACTCCATTTATCAGTTCATTTTTTAGCACTGATGAAGGATAGTGGTGAATTAAGCCAATTCTGTGGTAGTGTTACCACTCTTCTATATTGTTTTGTTCTCTATTTTTTGATATATCTATTTATTTATATATGTTTCATTACAATTTTTATCCACATATATATATATATATAATTATTTTTTAAAAAAATTATAAAATTTGTTTTTTGTGTCTGTGTTTATAAATACGCACACACACACACAAACACAAACACACACACACACACACACATATTAATATATGTGTGTGTGTCTATAAATATATTTATACATATTTATATTTATTTACATATACTATATATTAATATTTATATACATATATTAAAATATATTAATAAATATATGTCTGTTTGTTAATAAACACACACACACAAAAATACACACACACACACACACACTATATATATATATATATATATATACATTGTATAAGTATATAAATATTCATAATTTTTTAGTTTAAATAAATGGATATTATTTTTCATTTTGTTATAATGTATATATTTAGAAAGATATTTTATATGTAAATATGTTTACATATTTAATTATAAAATTAAATTTTTATACGTAAATATATACAAATATGTATATATATTTAATTATAAATAATAGTATAATATGAAAAATGATAAAATTTGAGTGTCATAATATCCATTTGAGTGTCATCCTTGGGAATAAATTGAGCCTCTGCCAAAAAAAGATAATAAGACTCCTTTAAACGAGGATGAAATTCCATCAAATGTTAAAAAAAATGTGGGCACCCCGACAAAAACCTAGTTTTAGAGGCGTTCCAGGCCTTTTTTGACCTAAAAAAACATTACATGGGGCTCCCCTGATCAATACATCATATATTTTTAGAAGCTTTGATTTGATATGTGGTAGTACTCAAATTAATACCCATATCAAAAGTTATGACCGTTTGAAGTTTGATTCATGATTTCAACTTATTTTAGATCATTTATTAATTTATTGAATTTTTCTATCTTCAAATTATTATTAAATGACTATTACTCAATAATAATTTTCAAATTTTGAATTAATATTTTTTTTAATTATTTTATAAACTATATTCACTAAATATTTTATATATTAAGTTTGATTACATATTTCATATTATAGAAATCACATTTTATAAAATATATTAAATTATATCAATATAAATATATTTATATATTAATATATGATTTTTAATGATATATAACTTTTTTTATGAAATATACATTTTTTCATCATAAAATATAATCATCTTAACACTGAAAAAAGACATACTTTTATCGGAGCTATAAAAAGAGCAGATAAAAGAACCCTTTATCAGTGCTAAAAAACACCTGCAAAAAGTTTCTTTTATCATCGCTTTTGCGAGCACCGATAAACGCACCTTTTATCAACACTGATAAAAGTACCCCCTTTATCAGATCTTTTTTAGCACTAATAAAGGATAACGCTGGAAAAAGCCAAATCTGTTGTAGTGAGTATAATCTAATTTAATTTGAAAATTTAAAATCATTTTGGTCATAATTTGACATTTTCTCATGTTTTTGGTCCCAAACCTGAATCAACAGCCTATTTTGGCCCTAGATCATCATTTTCCCTAAACAATATCCTGCCAATTTTACCACTCCCCAAATATAGACCAAATTCTCTTATTTTATTAAAATTAGTACTCCACCCGTGCGATCGCACTCCCCAATAATTCTATGTTTAATTTTTACAAAAGAATCAAATTTTCAAAGTTGAAAATTCATATGAATAGTGAAAAAATCGAAATCACAAATAACTCAAATATACGTTCAAAATAACAATATTCTAAATATAGGATGAAAAATTCATATTGGAAAATTTTAGTTATAACTGCTACATAATAACGAAATACATGTTTAAATATAATCGGTAACTAGTAATTCGAAGGAAAAGAAGTTTCTATGTTCAATGGAAACTAAATTTTGTTCAATTTTTTTTATTATTGACACAGTAAATTTATCAATACATCTTAACAAATCTAAAGGTTGTGAAATAATATCATATATATCACTGATATATTAACGAAATTCAATAACAATTCCATAATATTGAGTAGAAGTGTCCTCATTGATGTCCTGTAATGAAATCCTATTAAAAAAATATATATATTAGATTAAGCTGTAGTAAGTATACAAAGGATAACACATTAATCATGAAATATGTGCATAAAGTGTTGTATATTTATTACTGTGTATCATAGGTATTCAAGTTGAGAAGTTTCATGGTTGAAATCTTTTTTTATGGAAATCCTTGATTTGTTAGGAATTTTCCAATATGTATAGAGCTTTAAAACTATTTTCAAATAGATGGTTATGATTCTAGATATTGTTTCCAGAAATGTCCAAGGAAAATAAGAGAGTTTAGAATTTTTATGAGAAGAATCTCTACCAGAAAACCAAACTCATCATTTTCCCAAAAGATACACCTAAATAGACATCATATGTTTTTGTAATGAAATTTAAATATTCAATAAAGATGGACTCCTCATGTGTTAATCATGTTTTAGTGGTCACAAATCCTATTCATTCTGTAAAAACATGTTAATCCTGTGTAATCTATCTCAAATAATGTGTACAGATGATTAGTATCTTTATGCTTTAATACACCTATCCAAGTTCTTAATTTATATACACTAACTTTAATTATTGTATACTATATTTACTTCATAATGATTTCTTTGACGAATGATTAAGTCTTTTCCATTATATGAATATCACTGTTTAAGTCTGTATACATATATTTTTTTTAAGTATGAGACACCGTGACCATCCAGACATTGTGACCATCCAGACACCATGACCATCCAAACACGGTGACCATCCAGACACCGTGACCATCGAGACACCATGACCATCCAGACACAGTGACCATCGAGACACCATGACCATCCAAACACTGTGACCATCCAGACACCGTGATCATCCAGACACCATGACCATACAAACACCATGACCATCGAGACACCGTTTCAAGGAGACACTGTTTCATGGAGACACTGTTTAGAGATAAACTGTGACACCATTTCTTAATATGTTTTTTTTTTCAGTTTTCAATTTAATTTCTAATGATCATATTAGAAGATTTTAAATGCACTGACATAATTAATGTTTCTCTATAGACATATCATCTGATAGTACGAGGTAGGAGGTGCAGAATACATTCATCCTATTGGATCCCACACATGCACTCCCATAATAAAAGAGAAATGTGCTCCAGAAACAAAAAAGTGCATAACAAAGAAGAACACACGGGCTTTCCAAAAAAAAGAACTGATACATGCAACTCTACAAGTCTGAAGAACACACGAAGCATTCTTGAATCAACAAGCTGGACACCATATATTAGAATCATGAGCACATCTTCGCACTAACAATACCACGAAGAACATGAGCTAAATCTAGCTGACTTACGATACTCTATTTTCTATGAGAGGACTCAATTTCTACACCTTCTTGATCCCATAAGTCCAGAGTTTCATAGACTAACACTCAGAGCAATTCTCACCCTATCTCATCATTTTTCTCTTTTGTATATCATTTGTCTTATTTTCTAGTAGTGTGTGTATCTGTATTAAACACGCACTGTCTCCTGCATCAAACTGGAGGATACGAGATATCCTTTCTCTTACATATTTCTACACTTGTTTATTCTGATAGATAAGTTTGGAAGAGGTTCTTGTGTGACCTTCTAGTTCATACCCACAAAGAACTGTGGAAGAGACCATGCGACCTGGACAGTCTTGTGTACTGTTTTAAAGCCCGATACAGGCTGTGTATCTAGTTTATTTATATAAACTACTTGGTGGAAGATTATCAGCAAGTGGTGTTGATTAGGTCTTTACTTGAGACTGACCCACTAGTTTTATATCCTCTGTGTTGTTTAATTTTAGTTGTCTCTATTTTACTGTTTAATACAGAAATCACCAAATTTACATTGATATTTAATCTTGGAGGAATATATAATTGTTTTTCCTTATTAGAATAACCTCAAATGTAATGTTAATAACTAATATTAATATTATTGAGAATTAATCAATATTCTAAGAAGTTATTTAAACAGTCAAACTTTCATAACAGTATAACCTTGATTAACTGGGTTGTACTTAACTTTATTGGGGAATCCCTTTTAAGAATATTTTTAAACTGAAATTTTGAATAGATACTCAATTCACCCCCTCTTGATTACTCTACTCCAACAAAAATTTGGTATCAGAGGAGTGTTTTTTAATCCTATTAAGACTTTTTAAACCCTATTCAACTGTGATTTTAGTTGTAATTTAAAGATCTGTAAATTTCTGTAAATTCTAAATTTCTTTCCCTTTTATGTTATTTATTTATCATGGATAATAGATTGGAAGGTGATGCCAAAAACAAACCACCATTATTTAATGGAACCAATTATGCTCAATGGAAACTTAAAATGAAAATTCATTTAGAAATTATGAGCTTCGAAATTTGGTCTTCAATTATAGATGAATATAATCTTCCTGCTACTGATAGAATCACTTGGGATGAACTGACCAAAACTGCCTATAATAACAATTGCAAAGCTATGAATGCTTTATACTGATATTTAAGAGATGAGGAATTTAATAGAATCTATGCATGTAAAAATGCCCATGAAATTTGGGATACCTTGTCTGTTTCACATGAAGGAACTTCTAGTGTGAAAGAAATGTGATTTAATACCTACACTATTAAATATGATAAATTTAAAATGAAAATTCATGAGACTATTTCTGATATGTATATCAGGTTCAATGAAATTGTCAACACAATGATTTCTCTTGGAAGAGAAGTCATTTCCAAAGAACAGATTATGAGGATTCTCAGATGTCTACCTAATAGACGGAGAGGAACCTCAGACTCTATTAGAGAATCATGTGATATCTGCATGATACCTATAAAAGACCTCATTGGGAAACTGATGATGTATGAAGAGAAGATGAAAGTCAACAAGGAAGATGAGGATGAACCCGAAAAGAAATCTGTTACGTTCAAGACCACCACCTCTAAACACAAAGAGAAAGGGAAATTGGAAGTTTCTATAGAAAGTTACAACAGTGAGAAATCATCACCTGATAATGATGAAGAGATGGGTCAATTAGCCAGAAGGTTTAAGAGATTTTACAAGAAGAAGGACTTTTTCAGAAATCCTAACTTCAAGGAAAGATATGATCAAAATGGAAGTTGGAAAAAAGGTTGGAAAATAAGTGACAAGTCTGATGAGATTGTCTCTTATGAATGTAAGTGAAAAGGACATATCAAGACTGGCTGTCCCAAGCTCAAGTATAAAAAGAAATATGAGGACAAAGATAGAAAGTATATAAAGGAAATGAAAGCAAAATTGAGTGCTTCTGAGGGTAGTTCAAGTGACTCAGAATATTCACATGATGAACAGGCTAACAAAGCCAATATGTGTTTTATGAAAAACACATATGAGGTAACACTGGAATTTCTTGTACAAAATTCATACTATTCTATAGATGAGAGAAACTCTGAAAATATGTCTAATGAAGAAATGTTTGAATACTATAATATGCTAGAAGAGACATGAAATAAACTAAAAGATAAATACAAGTCTTTGAAGAAACATCATACTCTTACCTCAACTTTTAAAACTGAACTCACTATATATAGGGAGAAAAATACTCAATTACTCAAAGAGAACAATGAACTAAAACTATCTAATGAGAAATTGAAGAAATAATTAGAAAAGTTTACCAATGGAGAAAATATCCTTACTCAAATTCTAGGTAAAGAAATTGCTCTTAAATATACTACTGGTATTGGCTATCAACCTGGAAAAAGAAATTTTGGAAGAACTAATTTTGTTTCTAAATCTAGGACATACAACTTTAATCCTAGTTTCGGAAAACATTCAAATAGTACATGTTATGACAAACTCTCTACCGTTTCTTGCTTGTCAGGACCAAATAGAGTTTATTTTTCAAATACATTACATAATGCTTATAGGAAACCTATGAGGTAGATATGGGTTCCTAAAGCACTTATCACTAATATTACTGGACCCATACAAATGTGGGTACCAAAATTTGTTTTTATTTGACTATTTTGTATGAAAGATTCTTAAAGAGTTCCTGTAAGAGCATATGGTACTTGTAAAGTGGGTGTTCAAGACACAGGGAAGGAGACTACTCTTGCTTCAAGAATTTAATAAAAAATTAAAGAGGACATGTCAGCTTTGATGACAATGCGAAAGGAAATATTATTTTCCTTGTCCAAATCGGTAACTCTAACTCAGTTTTTATTTCCAATTTAATTTTTGTTGATGGATTGAAAAATAATCTTCTTAGTATTTCACAATTATGCGATGGTGAATTTCATGTTAAATTCTAAAATGATGCTTACAATGTTTTTAATTCTAAAACTGAATTAATGTTTTCTGCATTAAGAAATGAAAATGTTTATTCTGTTAACTTAGATTCTTTAGTTTCTCAAAATGCTTCATGTTGATGTGTGTCTCACAAAGAGTCTTGGATTTGGCATAGGAGACTAGGACACTGTAACACTTACTCCCATAGAAATTTTACTAGAAAAGGCTTAGTCAAAGACCTACCTAAACATGAGTTTCTAAATGATAAAGTGTGTAATCCTTGTCAAAAGGGAAAGAAACACAAAATTTATTTGAAACCAAAGAAATAAGTGTCAACTTCTCAACCTCTCTAATTGGTTCACATGGATTTTTTTAGACCATCTAGATTTTCTAGCTTGAACGAGAAGAACTATGTTTATGTTCTTATAGATGACTTATCTAGATACACTTAGACCTTATTTTTGGCTCACAAAAGTGAATCCTGCTCTCATTTTACAAAATATGCCAAAATTGTAGAAAATATTAGTGGAAATAAAATTAAATTCATAAGAAGTGATCATGGTCGTGAGTTTGAAAATCCATAGTTTGAATCATTTTGCTCACAAAATGTCTATAGTAATAATTTCGCTGCCCCTAGAACACCTCAACAGAATGGAGTTGTATAAAGAATAAATAGAACCCTACAAGAGATAGCTAGAACCATGATTAGTGAATATGAATTACTTATTTACTTTTGGGATAAATCTATAAATATAGCATGCGACATAATCAATAGAGTATTGATTATACATATCCTTTAAAGAACTCCATATGAGTTGTGGAACAATAGAAAAACCAAAGTTAGCTACTTCAAATTATTTGGTTGCAAAGTCTATATCCTTAATACTAAGGACAAAATTGAAAAAATTTCATCCAAGAGTGATGAAGGAATTTTCTTAGGATATTAAATTTCTAGTAAAGCCTATAGAGTGTTTAATAAAATAACAAAATGTGTGGAAGAATCTTTCCATATCAAATTTGATGAAACAGATCCACATGATCCTAAGACCACTCTAGAGAACCTGGAGGATGATGTATCAAATCTATATATTAATCCATAATCCCCTAAACATCTTGTAAAGGAATCTGTGAAAACTTCTAGTTCTAGAAATTCT
This sequence comes from Viscum album, assembly GCA_963277665.1. Lineage (NCBI taxonomy): Eukaryota > Viridiplantae > Streptophyta > Magnoliopsida > Santalales > Viscaceae > Viscum > Viscum album. The sequence goes on along the minus strand of OY728145.1, from coordinate 1,094,983,394 downwards.
TTAGATTCTGATCACAATGAACCAGATCCTATTAAAAAACCTGAAATCACCAGTCCTTATTTTTCTAGAGCTGTTCGAGCTCTTAAGAATCATCCCTTAGATGATGTTTTAGGAGACTTCAATAAGGGAACTCAAACTAGAGCATCTCTTAGAAATCAGGTTGAACATCAAGTCTTATTGTCACAACATGAACCTAAAAACATTAATGATGACATCAATGATGAATTTTAGGTGATGGCTATGCATGAAGAACTTAATCAGTTTGAAAAGAACAATATTTGGAAACTTTTTTAAAGACCCAAAGACACAATCACCATAGTCACTAAATGGGTGTTTAGAAATAAGGTAGATAAAGCTGTTAATATAGTTAGAAACAAGGCTATATTGGTAGCACATGGCTACAATAAAGAAGAAGGAATTGAATATGAAGAGACCTTTGCACCAATAGCTAGACTTAAAGAAATTATAATTCTTCTTGCTTATGCAACACATATGAATTTAAAACTATATCAAATAGATTTTAAAAGTTCATTTCTAAATGGGTATATAACTGGGTATATCTTTGTTGAGTAACCCCCAGGTTTTACAAACCCCCATTTTCTAAGCGATATTTTTAAATTATCAATAGAATTATACAGTTTAAAAGAAGCTCCAAGAGCTTGGTTTGATAGATTAAGTACTTTTATTATTTTCAAAGGTTTTACAAAAGGAATATCTGATCATACCATTTTTATAAAATGTATTTCTAATGATGTTTTAGTAGTTCAAATTTACGTAGATGACATTATCTTTGGATCTTCAAAAAATTCTTTATGTTCTGAATTTTCTAAAATGACACAAAATGATTTTAAAATGAGTTTAATGGGTGAACTCAAATTCTTTATTGGATTTAAAATCTTTCAAAATAATGATGGTATTATTTTAAATCAAAGAAAATATACTAAAGATCTTCTAAAACGTTTTGGATTGGACAACACTAAAAGTAGTGAGACTTCAATAAGTACTACTTGTAAGTTGGATCTTGATGAAGATGGAAAATCTGTTGATCAAACCACTTACAGAGGAATTATTGGAAGTTTACTCTACTAGACTGCTAGCTGGATAGACATTATGTTTAGTGTGTGTATGTGTGCTCAATTTCAAGCAAGTCCTAAGGAATCTCATTTAAATTCTGTTAAGATAATATTAAAATACCTCAAGAATATACCAAATATAGGACTGTTCTATCCTAGAGGAAAATAATTTGAGTTAGTGAGTCATTCTGATGCTGACTTAGATGGTTGTACGTTAGATAGAAAAATCACCTCTAGAACATGTCACTTTTTAGGCAAGTAACTAGTATCATGGTGTAGTAAGATACAAAACTTTGTTGCATTATCTACTGTAGAAGATGAATACATAGCTTCTGGAAGTTGTTGTGTACAAGTTTTGTGAATCAAATACACATTATTCGATTATGGATATCAATTTAGGAATGTACCTATAAATTGTGACAATACAAGTTCTATTAACATCTCAAAAAATCTTATTTCACACTCCAGGAAAAAACACATTGACGAAAGACATCACTTTTTGAGAGATCATTATCAAAAAGGTGATATCACTTTGGAATTTATTGGAACTGAATATTAGCTTACTGATATATTCACCAAAACACTAAATTATGAAAGAATAGATTAAATCATACATGAATTGGGATGATAAATCTTAAGTAGTTATCTCACTGTTTCATATCTTACTGTTTCACACTTTACGATTTCACAAATCACTGTCTTGAGATTACTGTTCAACTCTAACAGTTCTTGAATTTCACTATTTCAAGACTTTCTGTTTCATGTTTACGGTCTCAAATAGTTACTATCACTTGGTTAATATCTAACACATACTATATCAAACAATACGACCACATAGTTTATAAATCACACTGTTACGGTCTCACCGTGAACGCTTGTTACTGTCTCACTGTGAATGATTGTTACGGTCTCACCATGAAGTCCTCTAATGGTCTCACTGTATAAATGCTTTATTTCTTTTTTTATAAAATATAATTCGTATCGTGGTAATTGATTGTTTTATTCTTTTTTACTTTCCCGCATTTTTGATCTTGTGATGCTTGATATCCCTAAATGATAAAATAAAAGTAGTTTCACTCATTCTTCACTTGAGCTATCTTCTCTTCTCCCAAACCATAACCCCTCTTTCAAATATTCTCTCTCTCAAACATTCGGTGAATTCACAGGATAAAAAAACCTTCATAATCAACTCCTGAGAAGCGCATCTCAAAGAAGAAGTTGAAAATCATGCCTATGTTAAAACCCAAGGGCCCTCTGAATCTGAACCTAGTGAACAGAGTAGTGGTACCTGAAAAGAAGATATGCCCTAAGTGGATTCTATCAAGTAATTATTTAGTGTTAAAAGTGATAACAGAGAAAGGATGGATAGATTGTATTACTAAGGAGGATATTCTTATTTATTCAAAGTTGGTTTCCCAGTTTTACGAGTATGAACAATTTACTTTTGATTCAGAAGGTTGGTATGTTGTGCGAAGTTGGATCAATGGCCAGATTTGTACCTTTTCTTCAAGGTTATGGTATGCATTCCTTAGGATACCTCATGAGGGTATTTTTGAGGACTATCAGAGAGGTCCTCCACCTCTAAGAGATTTATTTTTCTTGGAAGAATATTTGAAAAGTTTAATTGGAAATGAAATCAAGAGGAGAGCCATAGCTGCCAAACTAGATGGTGAATCTAGACTCTTGTTTCTGTTTGTTCATAATTTGGTTAGTACAAAAAAAGTGATTTTTCTGTACACAAATTTCAGGATGTATTTTTGATACATCTCATGAAGAATGGACATAAGATCAATCTTTGTAACTATGTCATACACCATATGTGTGAATTGATCAAAACCACCTCCAAGTCAACCTCCCTATTTTATTCACGACTTATCTCAGTTATGCTTCAGGCAAAGGGATTGGTTGTACCAGATGAAGAAGTAATAAAGGATTATGAGTTTTTCCTTTCAAAAGTTATTGTAAAGAGAATTAAATTCAATGGGAATCCATGGAGGATAGAATGGGTGGAAGATAATGATAGAGTTTATGAAAATTTAACCCAGTGGAACACCCTTCAAGACCTAAGGATGTATCTGATCCTATTTTGGAGCCAGATGAGATTATTGAATATTATGATATGTAAGAAGAGGAAGAGGCTACTATACCTTCAAAAGAAACTGTTCTTGATGAGGAAGACAACACACCTGCTCCTCAAATCTTAATTGAAAAGAAGGTTCGTGTTCCTAAAAAATTTTTTGATCTAAAAGAACAACTTGCTTCAAAAGAAGAATCTTTTACTAAGGTAAGTGGAAAGAGTGTTATAGAAGAGAATATAGAAGAAGACATTCCTGTTATGCAAGAATCTTCCCTTGAGGAACTCCTAGAGGAACTAGCTGTTCCTGAAGTTATTCCCTCTGCTGAAGAGAGAATGGAGAAAGCCTTTCAGTTGGATAGAAAGGACATGGATGAGGAAATTAGGGATGAAATCTTGGAAATAGATCAAGTATAAAAATCTCTCAATCTTGAGAGAGATGCACATGTTTATGGGGAGAAACCCCCCAATCTGGAATCTTTTTAGGTTCCTAAGCCAGTTGATCCAAGCTTAGTGGATACATGGTATAAATTCCCAGTTATTTTTATGTGACTGATAAACAAGAAGTCTTAGTCAAAGGTCTTGATCTTTCTACCATGTTTCAGTTTAAATTAGTTTCTGATCTTGTCCCTACAATGGAACATAAGCCTGTCTTGACTCCTGTTTACAAGACTTCACATGAATCTGAAAACATGGTGAATCAGGATGATCTGAAAACTTTTGGAGCTACCCTATTGGCTAGAGTTAAAAATCTCATGAATACCCAACCAGCTCCTATAACCAATCTAATTTAATGAGATTTTTTACTATTGTTGGAAAACGTTATATGAAATATTCAACCCAAGATGGTTCATGAGATTCAGGAAGTTAGATTTGAGAACAAACTGCTCAATACTGAAGTAACAACTCTAAGAGGTATAGTTGAAGAAATTCAAAGAGTGATAACCTCAAGACCCAAACCTATTTCTCATCCTATTGATGATGTTAGTCAGAACCCATTGGAAGTAGCCTCACCAATTCATCCTCATTTAACTTCCTTGCTGAGAAGGTAGCTGAAAGAAATATGCATATTGTTCAAGAGATGCGTAAGCTTGTTATTGGACTTAACTAGTTAATTGATGAGTATAAAGGCTGTCTCTTGAATGTTCTAAATCAACCGAAATCCCTTACTCCAGATTTCAATACTTCTCATACCTCTATACATTAATCTTAACCTACATTAGATAGTGATATTCTTATAACAATTGTCAAAGAAGAACTTCAGGCTGTGCTCAGTGGATTTGATAAAAAATCTCTATCTGCAGTTATCAAGAATAGTGACAGAGTTCTTGATTTGGTGAGAATCCATTCCAAGATTTACAATGATTCTCAGAAATAATTTGCTAAGAAGGTGTACTTCTACTTCAATCAGATCTTCTATAAGAATAACATGACAAACCACTTCAAGTACCTTGTGAAGAATTTGAGGATTCCTCTTGTCACTCAAACCTTCAAAACTCAAGTCCAAAAGCTCAAAGATTTTACTCCTTTATTGGATATGTTTATGGAGAACAAGGATGACTTTGAGAAAGCTATGCAGTATGGTGGTGAAATCATTTCCGACTTAATCAATATTTTGTGGCCATATCTTCATGTTCAGAGTACTGCCATTGTGGCTCCTGCAGCTGCACCCCTGAGATCTGATTTCCCTACCTTTTCCTCTACTACCCTTGCCTCTACATCTATGTCTGTCTCTCAGGATCTGAGTCAGACCAGGCTTGTAATCTTTGATCAACAGTTTCCTCTGTCTTCTACTACCCCTACCTTGGCCCCTTCTGTCTTCGAAGGTCTTCCTTTACCTTCTATGTCAATCGGTACACTCCGATCTTCCACTTCTACCTCGGCTCCTATGGTTTCTTCTTCTGATACTTCTGCCAAGGGAAAAGAGAAGACAAGACAGTTCTAAAGAACAATGTTTATTGTCATTTTATTGGGATGTTTTATGTTCCTTACTATTTGTAATGACACTCTTTATCTGTCTAATGCATTGTGCACTTTCCTTGTCTATTTATTATTAACTCTTTTTGATAATCCCAAAAGGGGGAGAACTATGAACATTAAAGAAAGAATAGAGAAACATGTATTTTATATGTAAATTAGAGACATATACACAATAAATACACACAAAGAAGATCTAGATTCCCTAAGAATATATCTCTCACTCACATGATTTGTGATCATCAAAATGGGGGAGATTGTTGGATTCCTCATGTGTTAATCATGTTTTAATGATCACAAATCCTATTCATTCTATAAAAACTTGTTAATCCTGTGTAATCTGTCTCAAATAATGTGTAAAGATGATTAGTATCTTTATGCTTTAAATACACCTATCCAAGTTATTAATTTATATACACTATGTTTAATTATTGTATACTATATTTACTTCATAGTGATTTCTTTGATGAATGATTAAGTCTAGTCCATTATATGAATATCACTGTTTAAGTCTCTATACAGATATTTGACTAAGTCTGAGACACCATGAACATCCAGACACCGTGACCATCCAGACACTGTGACCATCCAGAAACCGTGACCATCCAGACACTGTGACCATCCAGACACCGTGACCACCCAGACACCGTGACGATCCAAACACCGTGACCATCCATACACTGTGACTATTCAGACAGGGTGACCATCCTGACACAGTGACCATTCAGAAACTATGACCATGAAGACACTGTGACCATCCAAACACCATTTCAAGGAGACACCATTTACAGACATACTGTGACACCGTTTCTTAATCTGTTTTGTCGGTTTTCAATTTAATTTACAACGGTTATATTTGAAGGTTTTAAATACAATGACATAATTAATGTTTCTTTGTAGACATATCATATCACAGTATAAGGTACAAGGTGCAAAATACATGAATCCTGTTGGAACCAACACATGCACTCCGAGAATAAAAGAGAAGTGCAACCCAGAAACAAAAAAGGGAGTAACAACAAAGAACACATGAGCTTTCCTGAAAAACAAAGAACCGATACATGCAACTCAACACGTCTGAAGAAAACACGAAGCATTCTTGAATCAACAAGCTGGACACCATAGATTATAATCATTGAGAACATCTTTGCACTGACAACACCACGAAGAACACGAGCCAGATCTAGCTAACTTACGATACTCTATTTTCCATGAGAGGACTCGATTTCTGCATCTTCTTGATCCCAGAAGTCCAGAGCTACATAGACTAACACTCAAGTCACTTCTAACCCTATCTCATCATTTTTGATGTATTTTATATCATTTTTCTTATCTTTTGATAAGTTTGTGTATCTGTATTAAATATGCACTATCTCTTTCTTCAAACTGAAGGATACAAGATATCCTTTCTCTTACATATTTCTACAGTTGTGTATTCCCACGGATAAGTGTGGAAGAGGTTCCTATGTGACCTGCTAGTTCATACCCACAAAGAACTATGGAAGAGGTCGTGTGACCTGGACAGTCTTGTGTACTGTTGTAAATCATGATACAGGTTGTGTATCTAGTTTATTTATTTAAACTGCTTGGTGGAAGGTGATCACCTAGTGGAGTGGATTAGGTCTCGACTTGAGACTGAACCACTAGTTTTATATCCACTTTGTTGTTTAATTTTAGTTGTCTATGTTTTACAGTTTAATTTAGAAATCACCAAATTTACTTTGATATTTAATCATGTAAAGAAGTTATAATTATTTTTCTTTATTGGAATAGCTTCAAAACAAATGTTAATAACTAATATTAATATTACTGAGAAGTAATAAATCTTATAAGAAGTTATTTAAACAGTCAAAATTTCATAACAGTATAACCTTGATTAACTGGGCTATACTTAACTTTATTGGGGAATCCTTTTTAAGAATATTTGTAAACATAAATTTTGAATAGATACTCAATTAACCCCCTCTTGAGTACTCTACTTTGACCAAAAAATAATTTAATGTAAAATAAATACCTAAATAAATTTATCTCTATTATTATGGAATCTTTTGATATTAACTGCATCACATGTTAATAAAAAAGAACCACTAATTTCGTTCCACTTTCATCGATGATCATGAATTCTTAATTTTGTGCAATAAAATATGTTATTGTTAGGCAATTACAAATATTGTGATTGAAACTAAATCCTCACTTACCCTATATGCAACATCCCACCCCTTTTCCTTGGTTTGAGAAGGTAGAATGACATTACTTGGCCTTAAGAAACATCCCCAAGGAACCAAAGGATGGCAATAAATTCCAAGGTCTTCATTAACAAATGGGGAATGATTTTCCCTTAAAAAAATAAAACTACTTAAAACAAACAAGCCTTAACAAAAACCACTACATGATGCATGATAACAATGTAAACTAACTCAAGTACTACCATTGATATCATAACCAAACCATAAAAAAGTACTATGATAGAAGACTACAAATATCAAAGTACACAATGGAAGACAAAACCATAAAACTCAAAGACTCCCAAACTCCAACTCCAAGATCCAACTCTAACTCCATTCCTAACATCACGAATCACCAATAAAGAAGTGTGATTCTTTACCATTCCTAGTATCCCGATAGACAATATCTTTAAAATCACCAATTTTCTAACATAAGGGTGAGTAATAAAACTCATTAGGCTTTCCTTGTAACACCCCATGAATTTACAAATAGATTTAACACAGAATTCATGAAACACTAATTATCTACAAAGCACCACTATGTTATAACATATCCAAGTAAACATAATTTTTCTTCCACTGTGATTTGAATTTTGAAAAACTGATATACATGGTTGCGTTCAGTACGATATTAGAGTCTAACAAGACAAACATAATATTTGGTGAATAGTAACACCCCCTTATGAATAGAAGTGAATAGTAATGAATAGTAAATTAGACAAAAAAATAGAAACTTCACCCATGAATGTATAAATACAATTTAGGCATCTTAAAAGTGAAAAAAACGATCATAGTATAAGTATTGACATTTTTGCATGTTATAAAAATTTTAATTACAATTTTCTGATTAATCTAATAATTTAAAATGGAAATGTATTTTCATAAAATTTAATAATAAATAATTAATTTATTCTCTTATGGTTAGTAGATAATTTTATGGGACCTTTATTAATTTCTCAAGGTGTTATGAAACGAGTTATGGTTTTAAAGTAGTTTTTTTTGGAATAAATTATGTTTTTATTTAAAAATTAAATTAAAAAATATTTAGAAAATATTTTCCAAAAATAAATTTAATTTTTTAATTAAACACATCAAAAAACATGGTTAGGGTGAATTTTTTCTGATTTTTCTAAAATACATGAATTTTGGGTGAATAGTAAAATACAATAATTTACGATAAATGCTAAATACATGATTTATTGGTTCATAAATGATGTAAGGATGATTTAAGAGCAGTAGGTTCTAAATAACAAGAAATTATTAATATTAGGGTTCACATGAAACAACACTATTGGTTGCCTTGAGGTAATTAATAAAATAACGAATAAAATATTCAAAATTTACTCCTCTCCTCCACTATAAACCCCCCTCACTTCCTCTTCTCTTCACTCATCTCAAGACTTGTTCCTTGTATAAAAACTTCCCAAATAACCTTCCTTATTCACTCCCCAAATCCAAAAATCTATTTTTTTTCCAAAAGATTAAAACTTCTTCCATTCAAAATATTCTAAAGGAGGTGGACTCAAGAGGTAAATTCCTCTTTTCATTTCTTTTGTTTCAAGTTCTCTTTTATGTGGTATGTATTTCAAGTTTTCATACCATGTTCATATTTAAATTTTATTCTACCCACTATTGTTTTATGATTCTTCTATTAATGGGTGACCCCTTTCCACTCTCTTTTTTATTTTTTCTAAAACCATGTTGCATAGCCGTTATGCTGTAGAATTTTCATATCAAAATATCTCTCTTTTTCAAGCACTCTTATTATGTTATTATCTTTTAATTTAAATTGAATTATGTTGGGATATATAATTAAATATCCTCCATATTTTCTATATTATGTAATAAATATGATATACAATTTTTCCCTCATCAATATATTTTATGAATTTTTATGTGACTCCGTTAGGCTGCCAAATTTTTGTAAGGGATTTCTCAACTTTTCTTTTATTTCGAGTTCCATGGTTTATCTTTCCTCTAATACTTTATTCAAAATGATTTGACGAATCTAGTATATTACATGTACTATAATGTTTTCATGATAAGGGAATAATTCTTCATTATATCTCCTTTCCCATTCATTTATACTAAAAATGAAAACACCATCCGAGATGTGATAATTTACCACATTCAAGGACGATGGGTTTTCAATTACTATTATTATCTTCAATTATGGTCATGAAACCATTAATATGGTTGAAAAATACTATAATGTATGTATTATTTATCATCTATGGTTCTATAATCTTTTTGTATACGTGGTTTTAATTTATAAAGAAAAATGAGTTTGTGGTGTTCAAAAACCACAAATTAATCCAAACAGTTTTCATTAAATGATTTGAATAATGATTCATCTTCACTCGAAGTAACCAAATAAAATTTAAAACCATGTAAAAATATGGATTCTAACTAATAAAATATAACTTCAATTATGTACAACAATCCTCATTTTACATGATTCTCCATCCATGTATATAAGTATACCGATAATGAAACAAACACACCCAAATAATGAAATTGAACCTCTTAACCCATAAAAAGGTCATGAATGAACTTAATAAGTTTGTAATAAATAAATTTCATGTAGAAGAGGTTATTTAAATATTAATTAATTAATTTAATTTTGTAATCCAGGACACTAAGACCATGTTAATAACACCATTTTACTTAAGGTAAGAGTTCCTTCGTCTCACTTCTATTTTTGTGAGATATTCCGTATTCAATACTATTACTTGTGTTTGGTGAATGTATACTGACCATTGATATTTCATATCATTATTATATTTATTTTCATGATATTAAATATTTCATTTAATTATTATTAGTTTTGGTCCATATGATTCAATTTATTACAAAGTTACAAGTATTTTCTACTCGAACCTCCATTTTCATTCGAGTTACTCTTATTCTGTAGTCACCTCAATGATATTATTTTTTTATTTAATACCCATAAAAAAGGTCATGAATGAACTTAATAAGTTTGTAATAAATAAATTTCATGTAGAATAGGTTATTGAAATATTAATTAATGAATTTAATTTGGTAATCCAGGACCCTAAGACCAAGTTAATAACAAAATTTTACTTAAGGTAAGAGTTTCTTCGTCTCACTTCCATTTTTGTGAGATATTCTGTATTCACTACTATTACTTGTGTTCGGTGAATGTATATTGACCATTTATATTTAATATCATTATTATATTTATTTTCATGATATTAAATGTTTCATTTAATTATTATTAGTTTTGGTCCATATGATTCAATTTATTACAAACTTACAACTATTTTCTACTCGAACCTCCATTTTCATTCGAGTTACTCTTATTCTGTAGTCACCTCAATGATATTATTATTTTATTTAATACTCATAAATTCTATTTTAATGTTATATATATTTGTAAAAAAATAATCCTACAATAATTTATGGGTTTTTATATGGTTTAAAAGGATATTTCAAAAATTCTTCCCAAAATACAAGCTCGATTCCAGGAACTTATCGGATTTTTACCTAGTTTTAATTTCAATCTACAATCGGTTTTAATCAAAATTTATCTTTATAAAATAAAAAATTTTAATGTGAGAAATATGTTTTGGTTAATTTATTCCTTTATGAAATAAAACATGCATTTCAACTTTAAAACCCTTTAATATTTTACTTAAACCTCACCATAATGTTTTATTTCTAAAGCTTCTTTAAAAACTCTTTTTAAATGATTTTACCACAATAAAACTTTATTTAAGATGAAAAAATAATTTCAATATGCTTAAATTTTATTTTCTGGTATATACATGTTTAAAACCATATTTATGACAAATACAAAATATTTTCCAAAAGAACTCCTCTTTCTAAAGTAAAAAGGTTTTTTTTTCTCATCTCGCTTTAACTTTTATGGGATATATGCATTGTTTAAAACTTATTTATTGATTTTAGTGTATGTAATACCCTTTGGTATATCATATAATGAGTCTATTTATTCTCATAATATTATAAGGGATTATGATTTGAATGTTTCAAGGTGGTATCAGACACTTTGGAATGCTTAAGGATTATTTCCTGACATATTTTTCAATGGTCTCATTTAAAAGTATCTTCATATATGTAAACATACATTGTTGAATCATTTAATTCAGTGAGGTTTATCTCATATGATATCACCAAAGTGTTTTATTTAATGTTTTAGGATTATTTTGACTCTAGATGTTCTCTCTTAAAACCATTCACTAATTTACTCTGAATGGTTAGTGTTTATGCTTAATATTAAGGGAAAGGTATTTACATTTCATATGTTTGTTTCATTATGAATATATATGTTGTTTATGTTTATCCCCATTCATATGAGGAATTAATTGGACATAGTAAGTGTCGGGTGGGGCCCACTACATCCCATCAATGCATCAGTAGGTCTCATGAGAAAAACTACAGTCTTAACACAAGGCCTTGACGAAAAGATTTTTTTATGATCTTGGCATGAGGTCTTGATGGTATGGTTATAATGACCCTCATTATGCATTACATATTTATGAAAATAGTATTGATGATTCATGTGGTTATTTGACTAGTATAATACCCATGGTTATGGAATTATTTATTCATCTCTTATTCCTGCCATAATATGTTCAAGTTTTTGTTAAAGGTACATGTTTTTAGTTATTCAACATGCCTAATGTTTATGTTTATGACATATTCCATTGTTTTTCTTACCCTTAATGAAAGTTTGAGAAATCCCTTTCTTATGTTTCATTTTCCCAACACACAAAGAGGTATATTATGAATGAAAAGAAGAAATAACCTAGGTGTTATGGATAATGTCAAAGGAGTTTCTATGTTGCATTTCTTTTCAAGTTGTAATGTTGAACCTATGTATGAATATAGTTTTCCAAAACTACTAAACTACTCGGTCCTTTAGGATTTTATTCCTTGTAATCATACCAATGTATTAAAATAATGCACCAGATCTAGGCTTCTAGGGTTGGGTCATTACAGTTGGTATCAAAGGAAGTTTAGTAGAAACCTTGGAAACTAGATTTAGAAAACATAGGTTAGGGAACAAATATCTAAGATGGTATTTGAGGATAAACAAACAAGAAAATCCTAGAATTTTGTTAAGTAATTGATAATGTGAATATTTATAGAAAATACATCCCTGTCTTGATAGAAACAAGTTTAGGTGGCTCTAGCATAGATGTACCTAGGAGTGAAAACTCTAACAAGGAGTTTCAGGCTTGACTTGGGGTATCCATGTAGACGACAACGGGACTTGTTTCACTATTGTTTTGAAACTCTCGAGGGATATTATTAGGATAATTCACATTTTTTTACCCACCTTTGTGAATGATTTATTCCCCCAATATAACCAAAGTATATGGTTCTAGGATTTATGATGCATAAATTTATGCTATATGCTATACCATGTTTAGAGCTATAAAGAGTTCATAATTTTATGAGCTAATATATAATACAGAATTGATTAGAAATGGCGCCTAGCAGAAGGAATGTGAACTTAACCAATGAACATGATGTGAAGAGTAAGAAGGATAATATCTCTAATGGTATTAATCCATATTTTAAAAGGAATATTGTCTCTCATGTATCCTCATCATATGATGAAATAATATCATGTGTTAACAAGGTATGTAAAGGCTTCTCTAAGTAATATGTCTTTTAAGGGATGAAAAATAATAAGAGGATTAAAGACACATATGAGGATAAAGGGAATAAGGGAAATAAGTTTTTTCCCACATGTGATAATTGTGTAAGTAAACACCATGGTATATTATTAATAGGAAAAGAATTTTGCTTCAAGTGTGGAGAAAAATAACACCATGCTCATAATTCCAATAGAAGGAAATAATTTTACTATATTCAATGCTTAAATAATAAGGATATGTGACACTATGAGAATATATGTACCAAGCATCAAAGGAATATAACCCAAATGATGATTTTCGATAATGATCAAGTGATGATACTGTAGATGAAGTAGAATGATTAATATAACTTGTCAAGAATCATGCCATCTGAATATTTTTTTAGTAATGTACTGGTTATATGAATTATGATATATATAAGTATTGTACAAAAATGATCTTTCATTAAGGACTTTTGGTCGTATGATGAATGGTACAAAGGGAAAGTGATTTAGAAGAAAGTTAAACTTTTTAGGAATAAAATATATGATTGAGGGAAATACAACCCTTAATATATATATATATATATATGATGTTGAGATAATGATGATGAAATGATTGATTTGTATAAATACTGACTACCTTGGAACTGATTATTGACTTATCAAGAAGTGGTCTACGCTATCTTCTATGTAGTTTACAACACTTTTGGATTTAAAAAATATATCAAATAACATGTATCTTACTTAAGGAATACGGAAGACTGCATGTTTGCAATATGGTTTTTACGGTAATTCAAGAGGATACATGATGAAGTTATTCACATGTTTGGAATGTGAATTTTAGAATTGGTTCTTGTTGATTAAAGGTAAATGATATTTATATACCTTCATTATAATGTGTTGAATCATTATATTTTAGAATTATAAGAATTTACGAAATGGTTTAAGTTGATCATTGTATGTGGTTTTAGAGTTTAATGTCACTACATGATGGGTTAATAATTATTCAACAAGCATGTAGTCCAATTAGAATGTGTTATTTTCCAGTAATTGATGCATTTCCCTCTCCTCTTATTAATAGGAAATTTTAACCATATTCTTGATTCCAGTTTACCACAATGGAATTTTCAAGTATCAACCATTAACTTTTGAAGTTTAATTTCAAATTTCAAGGACAATTTTTTTTAAGGAGGGGATAATATAACACCCCAAGAATTTATAAATAGATTTAATACAGAATGCATGAAACACCGAGTCTCTACAAAACACAACTATGTTATAAACTTTCCATGTAAACTTAAATTCCCCCCCTATGTCATTTTAATATCTAAAAACTCACATACACGGTTGCGTTCAGTAAGATATATAGAGTATAACAAGACAAACTTAATTTTTTATGAATAGTAACATACCCTTATGAATAGTAATGAATATTAATGAATAGTAAATTTGAGAAAATGATTCAAAATTCATCCATGAATGTATAAATATAATTTAGACATCTTAAATGTGAAAAAATGAGCATAGTATAAGTATTGGAATTTTTGAATGTCATAAATATTTTAATTCCAATTTTATGATTAATTTAATGATTTAAAATGGAAATTTATTTTCATAAAATTTAATCATAAATTGTTACTTTATTTTCTTATGGTCATAAAATAATTTTATGGGACCTTGATTAATTTCTCAAGTTGTTATAAAACGAGTTATGATTTTAAAGTAGTTTTTTTAGAATAAATTATGTTTTTATATAAAAATTAAATTAAAAATTATTTAAAAAATTATTTTCCAAAAATTATTTTCATTTTTTAATTCTACACATCAAAAAAAGGTTCAGGGTAAATTTTTGGGATTTTTGTAAAATACATGTATTTTGGGTGAATGGTAAAATATGATAATTTACGATAAATGCTAAATACATGATTTATTGGGTCATAAATGATTTATGGATGATGTAAGACCACTAGGTTCAAAATAACATGCACTTATTACTATTATAGGTCACAATAAACAACACTATTGGTTGTCTTGAGGGAATTAATAAAATAATGAATAAAATATTCCAAATTCACTACTCTCCTCCACTATAAAACCTCCTATCACTTCCTCTTCTCTTCACTCATCTAAAGACTTGTGCCTTATCTAAGATCTCCAAAATATCCTTCATTAGTCACTTCCCACGTCTAATAATATCTTGGTCTTTCCAAAATAATAAAACCCCTTACCTTAAAGAGATTCTCAAGGTGGTAGACTCAAGAGATAAATTCCTCTTTTCATTTCTTTTATTTCATGTTCTCTTTTTTGTCATATGTATTTCAAGTTTTCATACCATGTTATTATTTCAATTTTAGTCTGTCCCACTACTGTTTTATGAGTCTTCTATGAATGGGTGACCCCTTTCTCTTCTCTTTTTAATGTTTTCTAAAACCATGTTGCATATCTGTTATGCTGCAAAATTTTCATCTCAAAATCTCTCTCTTTTTCAAGCACTCTTATTATGTTATTATATTTTAATTTAAACTTTCTTATATGAGGATATTTAATTCCATAAACCCCATATTTTATTTATTATTTAATAAATATGATATACCATTTTTCTCTCATAAATATATTTTATGAATTTTTATGTGACGCCGTTAGGCTGCCAGATTTTCGTAAGAGATTTCTCAACTTTTCTTTTATTTTGAGTTTCTTTATTTTTCTTTCTAATAGTAATTTATTCCAAATATTGTGATGAATAAATTATCTTAAATTTACTGTAATTTTTGACGATAAATGAATAATACTTCATCATCTATCCTTTCCCATTCTTTTATACTAAAAATGAAAACACCATATGAGATGTGCTAATTTACCACATTTAAGGACGATAGGATTCCAATTACTATTATGATCTTCAATTTTAGTCATGAAAAAATTAATATTGTTAAAACAAACTATAATTTATGTATTATCTATCATCTATGGTTCTTGAATCTTTTTTATACATGATTTTGATTTAAAAATAAAAACGAGTTCTTGGTGTCCAAAAACCGCAAATTATTACAAATAGTTTTCATTAAATGATTTAAATAATGATTCATCTTAAATCAAAGAAACCAAAGAAATTTAAAACCATTTAAACTTATTTATGTTCACTAATAACATATAACTTCAATTCTGGAAAACAATCCTCATTTTACATGATTATTCATTCATGTATATAAGTATACCGATAATGAAACAAACAGACCCAAATAATGAAATTGAACCTCTTAACCCATCAAAAAGTCCATGAATGATCTTAATAAGGTTGTACTAAATAAATTTCATGTAGAAGAGGTTATTTAAATCTTAATTAATGAATTTAATTTAGTTATCTAGGACACTAATACCAAGTGAAGAACACCACCAGACTTAAGGTAAGGGTTTCTTCGACTAACTTCCATTTTTGGGAGATATTCTATATTCACTACTATTACTTGTGTTTGGTGAATGTATACTACACATTTATATTTAATATCATGGTTCCATTTATTTTCATGATATTCAATGTTTCATTTAATTATTATTAATTTTGGGTCATACGATTCAATTGATTACAAAGTTACTAGTATTTTCTACCTGAACCTCCATTTTCATTCGTGTTACTCTTATTCTCTACTCACCTAAATGATTTAATTTTCTTATGTAATCATCATAAATTCTATGTGAATTTTCTATATATGTGTAATAACCATAATACTACTTTAATTTATGGGTAGTTATATGTTTTAAAATGATCTTTCAAAATTTTTCCAAAAATACAAGCTCGATTCGAGGAATTTCTTAGATTTTAACATATTTTAAAGTTCAATGTACAATTTTTTAATCCATATTTATCTTTCTAAAATAACATATTTTAATTTGAGATATATAATTTGGTTAATTTATTCTTTTAAGAAAGAAAACATTCCTTTCGACTTTAAAATCCTTTAATAGTTTACTTAAACCTCACCAAAATGTTTTATTTCTAAATCTTCTTTAAAAACTATTTTTAAATCATTTTGCTACAATAAGTCTTTATTTAAGTTGAAAATATAATTTCAATATCCTTAAATTTTATTTTCAGGTATGTACATGTTTAAAACTAGATTTATGACAAATACAAATGATTTTTCAAAAGAACTCCTCTTTGCAAAGTAAAAAGGATTTTTTCTCATATCTCTTTTACTTTTATGGGATATATGCATTTTTAAACACTTATTTTTTGATTATGTTTCATGTAATACCATTTGGTATATCATATAAGGAGTATCCTTATTCTAATTATATTATAATGGATTATGATTTGAATGTTTCAAGGTGGTATGGGACACATTGGAATGTTTAAGGACTATTTCCTCACAGATTTTCAATGGTATCATTTAAAATTATCTTCATATATGTCAACATAAATTGTTGAATCTTATACTTCATTGAGTTTTATCTCCTATGATATCATACACCATATTTTATTGAATGGTTTATAATTAGTTTGACTATATATGTGTTATCTTAAAACCATTCACCAATTTATTCCGAATGGTTAGTGTTTTGCTTAATATTCGGGGAAAGGTATTTACATTTAATATTTTGGCTTCAATATTAATATATATGTTGTTTATTTTTATACACATTTATATGAGGAATTTATTGGAAATAGTAAGTTTCAGTTGGGTTCTCTATATCCCCTCGGTGCATCGATAGGTATCATGATACAAACTGCGGTGTTGGCATAAGGCTTCGAAAAAATGATTTTTATGGTCTTGGAACGAGGCCTTGACAATATGGTTAGGATGTACTGCATTATAAATTCCCTATTTATGAAAATAGTATTGATGGTTCATGTGGTTATTCAACTAGTAGAATACCCATGATTATGACATTATTTATTCAGCTCTTATTCCTGCCATAATGTCAACACATTTTTGTTAAAGGAATATGTTTTTAGTTATTCAACATGCCTAATGTTTATGTTTATGATATCTTCCACTATTTTTCTTACCCAAACTGAGCATTTGAGCTCACCCCTTTCTTATGTTTCATTTTTTGAATACATGAAGAGTTATATTATGAATTAAAAGAAGAAATAATCTAGGAGTTATGGATATTGTCAAAATAGTTTCTCTGTTGCATTTCTTTTCAAGTTGTAATGTTGAACCTATGTATATATATGGTTTTATAAAACTACTAAACTACTCAGTACTTTGGGATTTTATTCCTTGTAATCATGTCAATGTATTAAAATAATGCACCAGCTCTGAGATTTTGGGGTCGGGTCATTACATTCCTCAAATGACTTCCCTACTCACACCACTTGGATAGATCACGTTAACACATTTATATAAACCAATTTATATAAAATAATTGAAAATGATTTATATTAGAATATAAAAACGTTCCATGGTAAAATAATTTTCTCAAAGGAATACCAATTATCCTGAAAAACAACCGAACAAGTCATTAAACCATTTCTCAATTTCTATGTTGGCATAACCCATTCCATTTCATATAGCCACACACACCCATACACACAACTATACAAGCTTAGTGCTTACCATTGAAGGTGGAAGTTCACATCCATACCCATTCCCTTTGATGGAGGTACTTTCATGACCACTATCTATCCCATTACATCCATAATTAACCATTTAATAAAACCACATGCTAATACAACCTCTTCCAAACCAAATCAATCAATTCACTAAAACCACACTTTTGTTGCAAACCATAAAAACAAACCGTTTCAATAAAGATAACCTTTTGTTGAATTTGTTTTTCCAAAAAACTATTTCAATAAAACCATACCTTTTATTTAAAACCCTTTTTAATGAATCAAAACCAACTAACCATTTTAAAATCTTCATTTTTAAAGCATAAAACAAATTTCAATTTCCACCAAAACATCAAATTTTCAGAATTCCATAAACCGTCACTCAAGGTGGTTTCTTTCAATCATTTCACCATAATTTTACAATCAATTTCACAAAAAAACCAATTTGAAATAAAGAATTCTATTTCTAGAAATAGGAGTTGATAGGGAATACACCCACCTCATGAAAACAAAGAATGAAACTCAAACACCAATGAAATAGGGTTGAAACTCCAAAAAAACTACCTTAGATCCCTTACCCTAACCTCAAAAAAGAAAAATATAACAATTATTGGAATAAAAAACTTAGATCTATTCCCAATGGAACTATATATAATAAAATGATATAGATAAAGAGATAGAGGGAATTATATATAGGAAAATCCACAAAAAACAATGGCTTATCACAATAATATGGCTTCAATGCACTTAGAAAAGCCTTCAGATCAGCTCCAGATCGATGGGGGAAGCCTCTAATACCTTTGGGATGAGAAAATATCATGTTAGATCCGTTTTGGAGAAAAGAATGAGGAAGTTATAGGTAAAAAAGTGTTAGATCAAAATTTTTAAAGATATAACATTTAGATCATTCATAGTTAGTCACACGGTTAGACAAACCATGTGCTAACCATATGCCAGCCTCTACCTCAAGGAAGACCTCACAAGGTTGGTCTACATAGTTAGAAAAATCATGAACCAGTAGTTACTAAGTTCTCTATCCCACTTTTCATAGTTTATCCCAAGCGCCTGTATGGTTTGGACAAACCATGCACCTTCCCCTTATCCCCTGTCTCATTGTGCAATGTTTTCCATAGGTGTTTAATGATTTACAAAAACCATGCACCAATCATGCACCTATAAAAAATCCCCCAAAAAATTGGAAAAAGGTTTCCAAACCCTCCCAAACTCAACCCATCAACTTTATATACTTAAATGGAATAAAATTAAGGTTATATACTTGAATCCCTAGGTGCTACATTCTCTCCACCATTGTCCTTTCCATCATCAGAAAGTATAAAACCACCAATTTCCTAAAATATTTTGGGCCATTTCTCAATTGTTTCTTTTTCGTGTTCACATGTTTCTTCCTAAATCAGACCATGTTTCCCCAAAACCCTCACTAGACCAATTATTTTTCGATGCAACACTTTCTCTTTCCTATCGACATTCCACAACATGATATGTACCAATGAAGAATTCAACTCTATTAAAATGTGATCCCATCAAATCACATAGTCAGGATCAAGCTGATACTTTTCAACTAAGATACATGAAGCACATTATTCACAACATTGAACCATGGTGGAAATTCCAACTAATATACCACCTCAAAAACTTGTTTAAGTATATCAAAAGGACCTATGTATTGTAGAGATATCTTGCCATGTTTCCCAAAATGATGATGTCCAAGCCTTAGAGATATCCTTAAGAACACATCATCACTTTCCGTGAACAAAAATGGACATCAAAGATTGTCCACATATGATTTCTAATGACTCTATGCCGTCTTCATTAGTTTACCGATCAATTGAATCCTCTTCATTGTTTCTTGGACAAGGATCAACCCAACCAGTGAAGTTTCACTTGTTTCCACCCAACAAAGTGGATAATGACAAGGACCCCCATATTTTTCTTCATAAGGATCCATATGTATAAAGGACTAAAAACTATTATTATATGATAAATCCAACAATAGTATGTGATCCTCCCATGAGCCATCAAAATCCATTACACAAGCTTGTAACATGTATTACAACGTTTGTATCATCCGTTCAGATTGGTCATTTTACAGAGGATGATGCAATATACTCATAGTCAACTAATTTCTAAGGGATTTATATAAGGATTTACAAAAATTATATGTAAACCTTAGATCTCTTTCTGAAATGATTGAAACTGGTATATCATGCCTCTTTACCACTTCTCGGATGTAGATATTTGACATGTCCTCCACCATATGAGATTCAAGAATTGGAATGAAATGGTATGAATTTATGAGACGATTCACTATCACCCATATGGAATTGTGTTTTTGAACCAGTTTTTGGAGACCAGTTACAAAATAAATCACTAACTGTTCCCATTTCCAAATAGGAATAGGTAAATACTCCAACATACTTGCTGGTCGGTAATGTTCGGACTTAAATTTCGGACAAGTTAATCATCTTGAAACAAACTCAACCACTCTTATTTTCATACAGACCCAACAGAAAAATTCATTCAACACCTTTAAATATTTTTTATTCTAGGATGATCATACCATTTTGAATATTGGTAAGAATGATAGATTTTTTCCAGAAAATCCATAGGTATGACCATCCGATTTACGAACGACAAAACTAAACTGCCATCTAACATCAAACCCTCAACACTCTCCCCACCATTGGGTTCTGACCTTATTGAAACACATTCTCAATCAGAAAACTATGCCCCTTAAATTATTTAAACCAAATCGAGAAAAAATTATACTAGAAATAAAACTATAACTTTACCTCTATCTTCACATTCCAAGTGAATGTCGACTAGGATCGTAATCAACTACCACTCTTCTAAAGATTCTCTTACCTAATGTGCATAATAATTTCTACTCAATGCATCCAGTATGGAATTTCCTTTTCTCAATGTATACATCAATTCAATGTTAGACATTTGAAGAAACTCCATCTAACTTATTTTTCTCAAATTCAAATACCTTTGTGAGAAAATATGTTTCAAGATCTTATGGTTTGAAAACACAGTAAATTTCTCATAGAAGAGATAATGATGCCTAGCCTTCAAATCATGGACTGAAAAAACTAACTCCAAATTTTGTGTTGGGTAATTATTCTCATGAAACCATAACTACTTTTATCCATAAAAATCAAAATTGTCTCCTTGTGTGATAACACAACCCAACCCAGATCACGAAGAATCACAATACACCATGTGCCCTTGTCCTGATTCTAGAAAATCCAAGATTGGTGCTATTATAAAGAAAAATTTAAGCTCTTGAAAATATTTCTAACATTATTCATTCCATTTTAATGGAAATTTTTTCTTTTTAAAGTCTATCATAGGTGAATCTATTAAATAAAAACCATGAAAAAAGCATTGCTAATAAGAAGCCAATCCAAATAAACTTCATATCTCAAATAAATTCTTTGTAGGTTTCTAAGAGGAGACAATCTATATCTTTTTTGGATCCATAGAAACACATTTTTTAGAGATTACAACTCCATGAAAGTGTAACTCCTATATCAAAAAATGAAACATTGAAAATTTGGCATATAAATGATGATCCCTCAAGATTCACAACACTATCACCAAGAATTTATCATGTTATGTAATTGTCCATGAATACACCAATATGTCATCCACAAACAACACCAAAAAAGAATCCAGATATCTCTAAAATATACAGTTCATCAAATCTATAAATACCACTGGTGCATTTTTAAGACCTAAAGGCATAATGACATTTTAATAATGGCTATATCTACTCCTAAAAGCTATTTCCAAAATATCATCCTTCCGCATGCAAAATTGGTGATGTACTAAGTGAGAGGTAATCTTAGAGAACCATTTAGATGCCCAAAATTGATCGAACTTATCATTATTAAATGGAAGTGGATATTGATTATTTTTTGTAGCTAGTTTATGTTTAAGATAATATACACCCAACCTTAGACTTCCATCAGCCCTTTTCACAAACAAGACCGACACTGCCCATAGGGACATGCTAGGCTGAATGAAACCTTTTATTTACAGATCTTACAACTACAATTTCAATTCCCCTGATTTTTTGGTTCCATATGATAATATGGAAGGGAAATATGATTCATCCTGGGAAGGAGATCAATCATAAACTCTACTTCACTTGTGGGTGGAAACTCTGAGAATTTTTCAAGAAAAACATCCTGGAACTATTCAATAACTGCTGGAAAAATGATATTCTCAATATATTTCATCGATAAAAAAGTCAAAGTTACCAACTAGTACATGATCATTATAACTACTAGTGAGAATAAGGCCGCTCCACCAGCCTTTACATTCCAGTATCCTTTAATGAGATGCTTGATGCTGTTATCAGTCTTAAAACTGGCTGTTCTGGTCTAACAGTTGATGTGATCCTTGAACATAGTCAGCCAATCCATACCTAGGATTATATCATAGACATACATCTCTAGCACAGATAAATCCCACATCAACTTAGCTCCATCCACTGTTATAGAATATTCTCTACACACAAATGCTCAACATTCTATTTTACCAACAAGAGTTTGAAGTTTTAATATAGAATGCATCATATCAACATTTAAAGATAGAAAATTAGTGACATGAGAATAAATAAAATAACGGGATGAACCCATATAAAAAAATCTAGAAAAATGGTATAATTCAATATAATTGTACCTTGCACCATTGATGGTCCGACTGATCATCTATAATTAACTATTCAACACCATATAATTATTGGCTCACGATACTTTATTATTTTTTTCCCTGTTGAGATTTTCCATGTTTTGGATTCATGGTATTCCTGGAATCACTATGGATAGCTCTGTTCTGCTAATTAAAATCATTATGCTTCCCTCGTCCCATAGAAACATATGATCCCTATGACACCTGAGAAGTGTCCCGAACACCTGACCTTGGAGAACTATGATAATAGCACTAGAGATTCCCCATATTATTTCAATTGTAACATGATCTAGGTTTTAACGTACAATCTCAATTCATGTGACTAAGAAAACCACATTGAAAAAATCCTGGATTTCTCTTAGGGTTTTGAGAAAGATTCACTAATCTGGTCATTTGATTCTACATCATTCCACTACCTTGGAAATAGGTGTCCCACTTCCGGTTACTCCCATAATTAGAGTTCCCACCATTTACAATAGGTATCAGCATACATCCTCCTCCAATATCTACAGAGATGTCACGTTCATCCATTGACTCTATATTGACAATCATTGTATAATCTATTATATAGATTACAATAATGTTCAAGAAAGTCACTTACCGCAACCCTGATTCAAAGTGGCATGACTTTAAGGATGCTCTAGCAGAAACTTCAGGTGAAAATTGGACTAGATTCATAAATTTATCCACATAATATGACACTTTGAGGCTCACCTATTTCAAGATAAATAATTCCATTTCCTCTTCCAATTTTTAACATATGAGGATATAGTTTTTTGTTAAAATATTTGTTGAAATCCTCACAACCAATGCCTTTGTCTAATTTATACTGAACATCTAAAACCCAACATTGGTTTGTAAGATCCTCCACCATATACATCATTTTCTTGATTTTCAGATCCACTGGTATACCAAGGAAACTAAAGATTTTATTTATCTTATTTAGTCAAACCTTCACCTTATCTAGTTCTGAATCAACCCAAATGATGGGTGGATTTTGCTTCTGGAACTGAACCGAATGATCCAAATGCCATGGGTCATCCCTTTGGTTCCCTTTATTCACAACCAAAAAGGCTTGGATGATAATATGAAACAACTATGAGTTCAACTATGGCTCACGTAAAACCACATTCCCTATAGCTTTTTTAGTTGGTTTCTAAGACACTTATCGGGTTCCATTTTATAGAAACACAACACCCATCATAAGTCACTCTCTCTAGAGACTAAAGTCTTAAAAATTTCAAATTCTACCACATTTTACTTTTATTAAGTTACTTTCCAAAAATCAATATTTTTGTGTTCAACCATTTTATGAAAAATTTCACTGTACTTTTTAAAATAAACCATTTTCAAAATACTACTCTCATGCCCTTTTCAAAATCTCATATTTGAAAACAATTTTGACATTTTTCAAATGATTAAAAGGTTTTATCTAAATCATAAATCATTAATCAAAATGAAATATGCACTCCTAGTGGGAAGGTATTTCTATAATGCATTTCATTCTCATCTCATTAGCTAAACCCATGATAATGAAATTTAAAATCCTATAAGAGTTCCGAAAATAATTATTTACCGAACTCCCTAGTAACTTTAAGTTCATCATTAAGAGGTTAGCTACATCTTTTTATGCTCTACATTTCAATACCTCACAATCCTAGTCCTTTCTATGATCCCAACTAAAGAAATAACCAGAATGAATTTTCAACTCCAAGACTAATAGAAATGATTACCACTTGATAATAAAAGAATTAAAAATCTCATATCACTTATACAATAAAGATATTCAGAAGGAAAAAGACTGATTCCACTTGTAACACACCACCCATTCTCATTTTCTTGAGAAGGCGGAAGGATATTACATGCCCATAAGCAATATCCCCAAGGTGCCAAAGGCTAGCAATAAATGGTAAGGGTATCATTAATAGATGGTGGATGATTTCCCTTTATAAATAAAACAACTTAGACCAAACAAGAAATAACCAAAACCACTGCATGATTCATGATATCAATGTAAACTAACTCATGTAATACCATTGATATCAAAACCAAACCATAACAGAATACCATAGTGGAAGACTACAAATATCAAAGTACACAAGAGAAGATAAAACCATAAAACTCAAAGACTCCCAAACCCAAACTCCAATATCTAACTCCAACTCCTTGACCAACATCACTAAGAACCACTAAAGAAGTGTGATGATTTACCATTACCTATATCCCAATAGACAATATCTCCAAAATCAACCACATGAAAAAGAAGGGATGAATAATGAAACTCAACAGGGTTTCCCCAAATGACTTCCCTACTCACACCACTAGGATAAAACATGTTATAAAATTTATATAAACAAATTTATATATAACAATTGAAAATAGTTTATATCAAAATATAAAACAAGTTCCATGGTAAAACAGTTTTCTCAAAGAAATACCAATTTCCAAGGAAAATAACCAAACATGTCATTAAAACACTTCTCAATTTCCATGTTTCCATAACCCGCTCCATTTTACATATCCACACACACCCATACACACAACCACACAATATTGGTGTTTACCATCGAAGGTGGAACTTCACGTTCATACCCCTTCCATTTGATGGAAGTACTTTCACAACCACTATCTATCCCATTCAATCCATGAGTAAGCATTTAAGAAAACCAGATTCCAATCCATGCTTTTCCAAACAAAATCAATCAGTTCAATAAAACCATAATTTTATTGAAAACAATAACCACAATCCATTTCAACAAATCTAACCTTTTATTGAAATCAATTTTCCCATAAACCATTTCAATAAAACCATCCCTTTTACTAGAAACCATTTTTCATGAATCAAAACCAACTAAGAATTTTAATCATTTTAATCATTTCATCATAATTTACAATCAATTTCACACAAAACAACCAATTTTTAATGAATAAATCTATTTCTAGTAAGAGGAGTCGATATAGAAGCCACCTACCTCATGAATTTTGACAAAAACGAAGAATGAAAATAAAACGCCGACAAAATCAGGTTTAAACTCAAAAAACACCTTATATCTCTTTACATAACATCAAAAAAGCCAAATCTAAACATGATTGGCATAGAAAACCTTATATATATCTACATCAGAACTAGATCTAATAAACTGAGAGAGGGGGAAGTAGATACTAGAAAATCCACCAAAACCAACAAAAAATGATGACTTGCCATGAGAATATGGATTCAATGCACCTAGAAATGCCTCTAGATTGATGGGTGAATCCTATACTAAATTTAGAGGAAAACATATATAGTTAGGGATATTTTTAATAAAAAAAAGGGAGTTGGAGGTGAAAATATGTTAGATTCACCTTTTCAGGATCTAACTTTTAAACTATGCATGGTTAGTCACACAGTTAGATAAATTGTGTGCTAACTATGTGTCAGCCTTTACCTCAAGGGGGACCTCACACGGTTGGACCGTAGGATTAGACAAACTGTGCACCAACCATGCCAACGTTTACTATCCCACATTTCATGGTTTCTCCTAGGTGGATGAATAGTTTTGAAAAATCATACGCCTACTCGTGAACCTTCTCCTTATCCCATGACCCATTGTGCACTGTTTCCTATAGGTGTTTCACGGTTTAAAAAAAACCATGCACCAACCGTGCACGTATACAAACGCCTCAAAAAAAATTCCAAATGATTTTCATACCCTCCCAAAACTCACCCAAATACTTTATATACACAAAATTCATAAAATAAGGGTTAATTACTTGAAACATGGTGTGATAAACTATATGTTGAATTAATTTAAAATAATATGATAATAGAAGTTGTGCCTTACTGTAGTTGACGATGAGAATACAATGCATGAATAGTGCCAATTGTTTGCATGAACAATTGAAAGAATATAAATCTTTTTCACTTGAATGAATTTATGGTATAAAAATGGTATGTGTTAATGATGAATAGAGAAAAAAAGTTATGCAGTACTTAAATTTACAGAACTAAATAATTATGTACTTAGTTTAACAATGATAGATTAATTCTATTTTTTTAGAAATTTTATAATATTATAAATAAATAAGTTTTAAAAAACATGAGAGGAATGTATTCTAGTATAAAAAATAAGGAACAAAACATTCAAAATCGTTCCAAATAAATATTTTGAGTTTCTATTTGGACTATTTAAAAAAGTAATAATAGTGTTTTTTTACATTGATAACCATTTTATGAAAAAAATAAATCAATGGTTTTTTATATTAATCTACGTTGTTTATTATATTAACTAAGGCCAAAATAAATACTTTATAATTCAAAAATCACATCAGTTTCATGATTTTATAATAAACAACGCCACTCTACCAAAATCTGGACATAAAAGTGAAAATATATCAATATACTACTATAAATAATGAATATATTGTTATATAACTAATCAAACTATGTTTCATGTAAAACTATTCAATAAATTACATGGTAATGTGCACCATAAACCATTTCATTAGAATTTTTTTGATGATAAAAAATTGCATGTCTAAAAGGTATGTTAGAACAACATGGGAAAAAGGCATACAAGGGAATATGTTAAAATTTACAATGTTCGGTGAACACATCAATGAAGGAAGAAAATCATGAGTATTTTCTTAATTGAATTTTAATTTGCCACTAATATGAATTTAATACCATTTATTGGTGGAAACCTAGAACCAACATTCAAAATTTAGTATTTGAATTACAAAAAAAAAACGAATAGGACAAAAAATAGAACACAAGATGGAAAATAAAAATAATACAAAGAGAATTTGATATACATTTTAGAATATAATACAGTCCATATAAAAAACAATATAGTGAACATTGTTTAAAAAAGTGCATGGAACGTAATGTGATCAGTAAGAGAAAAATATCAGATTTATAATGAATTTTAATGTAAAACAAATAATGAGAAAAATTAAAATGAGTTCTTACCTATTTTTCCAATAGATATGGAATAAGAATATTTTTATAATAGTTAGAACCTATAATTGAAAAGTGGGGGAAAATTTTAAAAATACAATTCTATATACATTGAATTCCATGATGTTTGAGAGGTATAGGGTCTATAAAAATAGAGACAAAATCTAAAACGAGGAAGTAAAGGCATAAATGATCAATGAGATTGAGAATATCATGAGGTTGGAGTTTGGAACATTACACTATAAGGTTGTGATGATGAAACAAAAGTAGCATATCCTGATAAACAAGCCTTTCATTTGATAAAGCATATATAAAAATTAGGATTGCGTCGGGAACAACTAAATAGTAGTTGGAGAATGAAAAAATAATGGTAATATAAATATGAAAACTATCAGAATCCGAAAAGTGTAACAACCAAAAATAAAAATAAAAAAATGATATGGATGAATTATCCAGATAACGTAAAAATTGAAAGGTCATATGATTACTTATAATGTAAACATTCCTTAATATAATACATTATGAAATAAATTATATATAAATTAATATATAATACACACCAAAACATTTTTTAAACCTTATTCATATCCAAATAATAGACTAAAATAATAACATAGATTCAAAATATTAGTTTAATTATTTAAATGTAGTAGATTTAGACAGAAAGTAAATTCAAATAATAAATAAAGAATTATTATGCAGACATATCATATATTAACAACTATTATAGGGTTTTAATCAATGTAAAATAGATAAAATTTCAGAAAAAAAACATCTATATACAATTTCAAAACCACTATAACATAGTAAATAAAATATTTTTTTTCTCATAAAAGACTAGGAGATACCATAAAATAAAGTCCAAAAAAAGGTAAACTAAACCTATGAGCCCGAGGGAGATGAAAATTGAACTTACAAGGTAAAATGGGTAAGAGGGAAGATGTAATTCAAACTTGTGAGTTCAAGGAAGAGTTGCACAATTCATAATACCAAATGTGGGTGATTTAAATTTTATGTATTGTAAAATTGGAAGCATATATATAATAAAATAATTAAGTAAATTGAATTAATTTTTTCTGAACATCATACACCCTAGAGATTATAATATGCATATAAAAAATATATGTATTATAAAACTAAAATTGTAAGGTAATATGTATAAACAAAATGAATTCTAATGAAATATATACAACTTATATGTCTAAATAATATGTATTATGAAAAAATATATACAAACTAATAGTTAACATACAATACTATTATGTATTAAAAAAATATGTAATATTCAATAGAATATAACAAAATTCAAACACATGAAAGTGTATAGAATAAACATTTATATTAGTATTTAGATGTATTAAAATAGAGTGGAAAAAATAGGCATGTAACATAGGTCTTACTACTACAAAATCTTTATTGCCTATATCACCTGTGTCAATTTTGAATTTACATAAAAACCAAGAACTTGTAAATAATTAAGAAAAAGAATTAGAATTAACTATTTAGTAAAAATTTATACAACCTTCTTCAGAAAATTAAAAAAATGAACTTTGTAAGCCTATGAAAGTTAAAATAAGAATGTTGATAATACAAAACATGGTTAATTGTAATGCCCCAACCCTAGTTACCCAGATTCAGTGCATTATTACATAACATTGGCATGATATAAGGAATCATGTCCTGAAAGATAGATCAGTTTAGTATCCATGGAAGAACTAGATACATACATATGTTTTACATTACATTATGAATTGAAAAAAAATTGTGTCTTTATAAAACACACTCATATATTTTATCATATCCCTGCAGGTCGGTCATAATATACTTCTTCAAATCCTGGGAAAAATAAAACATAAGAAATGGGTGAGCTCAGATGGTCAATAATGATAACAATATAGTGGAAACCATCATAATAAAGCTAAAACATTTAACGTAATTTACAAGTCTAAAACACAAGCCTTTTAAACATACACTTCAGTATAATATGGAAAAATTAAATCAAATAATTCCATTGAACTATTCACATGGATATTCTACTGGTCGAATAATCACATGTAATATCAATAGACAATTTCATAATGATGGAATGCATAATGCCGGACATCATAACCACATAGTCAAGGAACTTTTCCAAGACACTAGTTTGTATCATGAGACCTACCAATGCATCGAGGATCTATAGCGGGCTCCACCCGTCACCTACTAAGTCCAATGCATTTCTCATATGAAAAGGCTAAAACATATCATAAAAATTCATATTAAAAATAGTATATGAAATGTTAATACTTTAACCATAAACCACGAATGGTTTAAAAATAACACATCCACAGTGAAACATATCACAAAACTTTTAATACAATATGGAAGATTGTATCATAATAAATCAACTTTAAACAAGTGTAAAATCCCTCAAAGGATGATGACATAGATGAAATCAAAACTATTTGAAGGGAATATATCTTTCTATTTTTAAATCTTTTAAAAGAAATGTAATTATAAAAGAAAAAATTTATTTTGAAAATATTCTTATAATATTGCAAGTGAAGCTTTGAAGTTGTTATAAAGGTGGAAAATAGCCGCACCCGCCATATTAGTTAAAAAAGATTCTTACCTTAATTTTTCGAAAAGGTCACAAAGTACCTTGTTTGGAAAACGGCGGAAAGATTCCTTTCAAACTATTTTATAAAAAGTCAAAAGAGGGTATAAATAACTTTAACCCATAGTCTAGTAAATAGTAAAAATGTTTTGAAATAAATTTTTATGAAACACCGATGTGGATGATAAAGAGGTCCCAGTAGATACTTACATATAAACAACCTTAGATAATAAAGAGATTGTAAAATTAACCATTACCATGTAATTTTCTTTGATATAGGGGAAATTAACCTCATGTATAATATTTAAATCATTTTTATAAAATTATACAAGATCCAAATACATAAATATGATATCATATATGATCTTATAATATTTCTTTGTTAATAATATTTTAGTAGTATTATCATTTCGGGTGTTAACTGATTCATTTCCTTTATATGTTTTGTTATGTAAGTAATATTTGTTATTGATATAATGTATTTTGTTTGTATACATAATGATATTAAGTAATTAAACATTATTTTTAATCATCAAATGAAAATTATTTTTGAATGGTTATGATGGGGAATGAATCTCATCGCGTTCGTGGAGATTGTAATCCATATGTACGCATGAGCGACAATACCATTCTATTTATGGTGAAATAGTATGTAATTGGATGTTATATCATATATACAGAATCATTAACATGTTATATTTTTTATTTACACCAATTATACTCATTATTATACTTATCAAAATAATTAAGTGTTAAATAACAAACTACACCACGATGTGGAGACGGTAAGCCGTACGCACACACGTATGGTGACTTTGTCATTCAAAGGATGTATAGAGTAATTAATATAGTTGTAACAAATTTATAATAACATAAAAATAAGTATAAGGTACTGGAGTTATTATTTTGGTATGGAAACAACAAATAAAGATGATGTGGAAGAAGAAAAGAACTTTGGAAGAGGTGATGAAATTATTTCATCTTCTTCGGGTGCTTCCATTTGATTTGATCAAAAGGGATCCTTAGGTTGGATTCTGATCAAAGTAAGGCTTCTAGGTTTATGTGAGGGTATTTGGTAGGATATTTGAGCAGGTTTTGGGCGAGTGAAATGGATTTGGAGGTGTGAAATTAATATAAGGGTAAGTACCATTTTATAAGAGAGGTGATGGTCACTTTAGGAAAAGCTTAAAATATTATTTTATTATACAATCAAATTCGGTTTATAATGGCTCAAAAAAGATTTATTTCAAAGCTAAGGTGGGTATGGGTCGAAAAACTCTCAACTAATAGGATATATACAAGTTTAGGTCACCATATTAACCTTATCTTTTAGATTTAATTCTTAGTTAAATAGTTTACCTTTTACCATGTATTCTTGTATTATTATAATAAATGGTTAATAAACATACTATAAAAATCCAAGAGAACCCCAAGTGGTTCATTATTAATATATCTAACCTTATGTAAGTCCTTTGGCTAATCCTTATATTTTTAGGAATATTATATCAATTAATAATATAGTATTTGTTTTAAAAACTCATTTATGTCAATTCGACACTATTTAGTATTTAGTTTTTGTGAATGTCTTAAAAACTTTATCACTTCAAAAACAATTTATTTAATCGACCCTAACATGTCATATTAACGAATAAAATTCGTGTAATACATAGAAAATCTCAATTTACAATTATTTTAATATTTATAATATCAATTATTTTTATCTTTCAATAATATTGTAATTACTGTATCATCATTGTGTCATGAATAAATTTAATTATATAATGTCTAAAAATTATAAATAAAATACCAATATGTAGGAAACATTTTTATATTTATAATTAATATTTGTAGTCAATTTTATCTTATGTATAACCCTATATTAAAAATGTTTTAGTTATTAAAATTTGAATTTAACAATTTTAACTCTTCTTTAAATAAAATAATAATAAATGTCCTACTTTAATAAAAGTGGACCAAAAGGATCATATTTTATTCAAAAGGTTTATTTTGGTATAAATATACTTATCCAATAGAATTAGGACATGTGTCAGGGTAATTATATTATCATTTTTACCTTTAATTACCCTATTTAATTTTAACCGTGGTAAATAAAATTCAAAAGTTACTATTCACCAAAAAATTATTTCCATACGATTGAACAAAATTTTAATTACTGATTTCAACCGTGTCTCTTGTATTTTTGAAATTCAATTTATAGAAGTGGTAAAATTACGTTTTATGAAAATTTGCATATGTGCCTAGAAGGTCGGTAAATGACGTTAAAAGTTCAATAAAATTTTATATATCTAATCTTATTATAAAATGACTCCAATGAATTACATAAAACATATATAAGTATTATGTATCTATTTTGAATTAAAATAAATTAAAATAAAACAACTAATTATTTAAATAAAAAACCGATTTTAAACAATAATGCAACGTTTTTCACTATTCATCAAAAACGAAAGTTTTCAGAAAAATACCAAAACTTTACCCTAAGATAATTTTGATATTACTAATCGAAAAATGAATTTCATTTTGAAAAATAAAATTTATAAAATTTCAAAAATTGGGTATTACTATTCATAGTGGCTTGTTTGATTAGTCGTGGGGTGTTAGAACACGAATTTGCGTACAATGAAAGTTATTGTATTATTCAAAGAGAAACATAACGTGAAAGTTTGGAGTGTTACATTATTCCCTCAAAATTATTTCGTCCTCAAAATTTCTAGAATACTGATGCATAAAAAGATTCGGGTGGTTCTTCATCATAATTTCCCCGGGTTCCCACATTGCCTCTTCCATATTATGGTTTCTCCATTGACTTTTTACGAGACGAGTCATCCAGTTATCAACACTTATTCTATGGTATCAATAATCTTGATAGGATCTTCACAATAAGACAGATTGGGTTCCAGTTCTATTTCATCATAAGACAGTACACGCATTGGGTCAAGCATGTATTTTATCAACAATGATACGTGGAACACATCATGAACTTTTTGGAGACTTGTAGGAATTTCCAAATAGTAATATAAAACTCCAATTTGTTATAGAATTTTGAAAGTTTCGATGTACCTAGTGCTTAATTTAACCTTCTTACCGAAATGTATAACACCCTTCCATGGAGATACCTTCAAGAAAACATGATCTCTTACTTGAAATTATAAATCCTTAATTTGGTTATTGGCATAACTCTTTTGCCTACTTTGAGCTACTTTGATGTGGGTTTGGATAATATTCAGATTTTTCATTGTTTCCTCAAAAAGTTATGGTTATACGAGTTTTCTTTCACAAACATTATCCCAACAAGTTGGTGTGAGACTTCTCTTTCTATATAACACTTCATATGGTGCCATCTGAATACTTGAATGGAAGCTATTATTATATGAAAATTATACCAGAGGTAAGTATTGATCCCACATACCTTGAAAGTCAAGTGAGAAAGATATAAACATGTATTCTATGATTTTAAAGTCTATTATGATTTTCCATTAGTTTGAGGGTGGTAGGCAGTGCTCAAATGAAGTTTAGTATCTTGGGTTTTTTGAAGACTTTTCTAGAATCATAATGTAAAACGAGGATCATGATCTGAAACAATCGATATGAGTACACCATGAAGTATTAAAAATTCATTAATATATAGTCTTTCTAAACGTTCAATTGGTAAATCTTCTCTTATAGCAAGAAAATGTGTTGAATTGGAAAGACAATCAACAATAACCCATATTGCATCATTCCTTATAGGAGTCATTAGTAGACCTATGAAAAATTCCATCCTAATATCATCCCATTTCCACTCAGGTAAGGGAATATTTTGAATGAAACCTCTAGGATGTTGTCTTTCAGCCTTAACCTTTAGACAAACCATACATCTTGACACATAATCAACAATCTCCCTCTTCATGTTATCCAACCAAAAATTTTCCTTCAAATCTCTATACATCTTAGTTCTACTAGGTTATATAGAGAAATCGGAGCTATGCGCATCATCAAACTATTCCCTTTTTAGATTAGGTATATCAGGAACACAAATTATCTTCCCAAATTTTAAAATTCCACCTTCATATACGAATTCAATCAATCTCCCATCATTCACAGGTTTAATTTTCTTTTGAAACTCCTCATCATCAATCTGAGAACTTTTTATCCTTTCTAGTAAAGATGGTTTTTAACCATCTAAAAATGTATTGATGTTTCACCTTACATTATTATTCAAATATCCATATTTACTTGTTCCACAAACATAGGATACCTTTAAAATCTCATATTGTTTAAAAATCCATGATCATTTCTGCTCAAAGCATCTGCCACCTTATTTTCCTTCCCCGGGTGGTAGTGTATAGTGCAATCATAATCCTTGAGTAGTTCAAGCCATCGTCTTTGCCTCATGTTGTAATTAAAACTCTTGTGATCATAATATATCTCATATTTTTCACCATAGAGATAGTGTCTCCATATATTCAAAGAAAATATTACAACTACTAACTCAAGATCATGAGTGGGATAGTTTTATTCATGAATTTTTAGCTGTTGTGATGTATAGGCAATAACTCTATCATTCTATATAAGGACACAACAAAATCCTTTCTTTGAAGAATCACTATAAATAACAAACCCTTCATTCCCTGATGGTAGAGTCATGATGACAACATTGAATAATATTCTCTTCAGTTCTTCATAACATTCTTCACACTCTTTTGTCCAAACAAATTTAACCCCTTTACATGTGAGTTTGGTTAATGGGTTAGACAATATGAAAAAATTATGGACGAAACACCAATAATAACCTGCTAAACCAATAAAAGTACGTATCTCAGTTATACTTGTCGGTGATGGTAATTCTTGGATTTCCTTGGTCTTTGAAGGATTGACATAGATTCCATCCATAGAGACAATATATCAAAGAAAATAAATTTCTTGAAGCTAGAATTCACACTTTCTAAACTTCCCATACAATTAATTTCTTCAGAGGGTTTTCAAAATAGTGCAAAAGTTATTTTCATGATCTTAGTAGTTTTTTAGTATACCAAGATATAATCAACAAATACCACCACAAAGTCATCAAGATATTCCTTGAAAACTCTATCAATTAGATCCATGAAAACATAGGGTGAATTAGTCAGTCCAAAAGGCATTACTGTAAACTTTTATTGCCCGTACCTGGTTCAAAATGCTATTTTCAGAATGACTTCCTTCTTCACACACAACTGATGATATCTAGATTGAAGGTCAATCTTTGAAAAATATTTAGCTCCATGAAGTTTATTGAATAAATCATTAATACGAGGTAGGGGATACTTTTTCTTTACTGTTATAACATTGATCACCCTGTAGTTAATGAACAACCTCATAGATCCATCTTTCTTCTTAACTAAAATAACAGGGGCTCCCCATGGAGAAAGACTATGGAAAATAAATCCTTTATTACTCAATTACTCTAATTGTTTCTTTAGTTCCACTAATTCTTCAGTGGCCATTCTATAAGGGGTTTTCTTTATGGGCCTTGAACTAGAAATTAAATCAATGGAAAACTCAATTTCTCATTCTGGAGGATGTATAGGTAAATCCTCTGGAAACCCATCAACATATTTTTAAACAATAGGTACATCCTCTATTTGAACATTCCCTTACACACCCATAGTTATTTAACTCTCTTCCTCCCTAACAATTGAATTTAGTAGAGCTACTAGGGGTGGATCTAGATAAGAATCAGGTGGTGATGTTTCCATTCTAAAGATAAGGTGCTACTTATCATCATTAAAAATTGTAACCTCCTTCTTCTTAAAATAAATTTTTTCATCATGGTACAAAAGCCAATCCATAATGGGGATTATATCAAATTGAATCATTGGTATGATGACAAGATCAGTAGAAAAAGAACATTTATATTCCTTAATGGGAACTGATTCACAATTTTTTTTTACAATCATACTTCCCTTAAGAGTTTTGATTGAAAACTCCCTTGTTAAATAAAATTGTAAATATCTAATTTTCTTATCAAACTAGGAAGATATGAAACAATGTGATGATCCAGAATCAAATAAAGCATTGTCTAAATTTGAGAAAACCATTAAATTAACTACCACCATGTCATTCGGAGCTTCAACCTCAGCATTAGTGATCACATAATCTTGGCCTTTCTCCATTGGACTTTTCCAAGGTAAGTTTCCCTGATGCTTAAGAAATTCATTTGAATAATTCCCCATTTCTATACAATTCTATCATTCAACATCGACAACCTCTTTATTTCCCTTGCAATCACAAGTTGGGTGGCTATTTTCACCACACTTGTAATAGACTCTCATTCCCTTCAGGAAAGTACGAGGGTGTTTCTTCCCAAATTTTCTGTAGGATGGGAATTCAATCCCTTCATCGCTTTATCTCTATTTCCAGAGTGTTCATTAGATCTCT
Source organism: Viscum album (assembly GCA_963277665.1). Lineage (NCBI taxonomy): Eukaryota > Viridiplantae > Streptophyta > Magnoliopsida > Santalales > Viscaceae > Viscum > Viscum album. Next base: position 1,094,946,188 of record OY728145.1, on the reverse strand, counting down.
TATTATCTTACTTTGCTTTAAAGTCATAAGACTTAGAGAATTCATTTTCTATCTTGATAGCACATGAGACAATATCTTTGTACGATGAGACGGATTGTGAGATAAATTCTCAATGGAGAAATGGGTTAACCCATCAAAGAATCAATCAATATTACTAATTGGGTTATGTATATAATCTTCTGCATGCCTTTCTAACCTTGTAAAGTTAGCCTCATACTTTTCAACATTCTCATCCTATTTTTTCCTCAGAATCAAAAATTGTCTTTCCATATACGCTTGATGGTTATGAGGAAAGTATTTTTCTATGAAAATATCTTTAAACTCCCTCTATTATATATTTGATACTTCTTTATCCTCCTTTTTGTTTTGAATTAATGACCACCATTGATCTGCATCTCCCATGAGGCGATAAACTTCCAATGAAACCTTTTCCCTTTCACTACTCCCCAAAGCATGAAATATTTTCTCTATGGAACTTATCCATTTCTCAACTATAAATGGATTTGTATTCCCATTGAATTTTGGTGGTTTTTTCTTCATGAATTGGTCTAACATTGATCCTCCGCATTGTCAATCAAGGTGCTCCATACTGATAAGGTTATTATTCATAACCTGAGTGAGTTGTCCCAATATGGTAATAAGTTATTCAACAATGATTGAATCACCAGTTCCACTATAATTATCTTGAGTAGGAGGGAAATCCCTAAATGTATTAATTGTATTGATACAGTTTCCATTCCTTCCCCTAGGTTCCATTTCTAAACAATGGCATAGACTAGATTAGTTTATGAATCGTAATACATAAGTCCAAACTAGTAAAATACCTAACATAAATTGAATAGTTTATGCATATAATCCATAATCATAAAAAATGTTTTCTTTGAGGATGTATTTACTCATAAATATTTTATAATGGCTTGTAACGAAAATGTGAATTATCCTAAGAATATCCCCTGGGAGTGTCACAACAAAGAGTGCAGCAAGGCCCTTTGTCGTGTACCAGGATACCCCAAGTCAAGCCTGAAACTCTGTGTCAGAGTTTTCACTCCTAGGTACATCTATCCCAGAGCCTCCTATACCTGCTCGTATCTTTAAAGGAATGTATTACTTAGAAAATATATAAAATATCTACATTACCAAAATTTTAGGAAGTTCTTCTATACTAATCCTAAAAATCTATCTTAGGATAATGTTATCTAATAATATTTTTTCTAAATATAGATTCCAAAGTTTTTACTAAACTTCCTCTGATACCAACTGTAATTCCTTGACCCTAGATACCTAGATTCGGCGCATTATTAAATAACATTGGTATGATAAAATGAATCATGTCCCGAAATAACGATCAGTTTAGTAGCCATGGAAGAACTATGTACATACATAAGTTTTACATTATATTATGAATTGAAAAAAACAACATTGTATCTCTATAGAACACACTCATATCCCTTAGCCTATCCCTACAGGTCAGTCCTAATATACTTCTTTACATCCTGGGAAAAATAAAACATAAGAAAGGGGTGATCTCAGATAATTAGCAAGGATAACAATATAGAGTAAACCATCATAAATAAGAATAAACATTTAAGTCAATGTATAAGACTAAAACAAAAGCCTTTTAAACTATTACTTCAGCATAATATAGAAAAGATAAATCAAATAATTCTATTTACATATTCACATGTATATTCTACTAGTCGAATAATCACATGGAATATTAATAACTAATTTCATAATGATGGAATGCATAATGCTAGACATCATAACCACGTAGTCAAGGCCTCGTTCCAAGACTACAAATAAGATTTTGTTAAGGCCTTGAGCCAAGACACTAGTTTTTCTCATGAGACCTACTGATTCATTGAGGAGCTATAGCAAGCACCACCCATCACTTACTAAGTCCAATGCATTCCTCATATGAAAAGGCTGAAACCTAACATAAACATTCATATTAAAACTAGCATACAACATGTTAATACTTTAAATATAACCCATGATTGGTATAAAAATAACACATCCAAGGTGAAAAATATCACAAAACCTTCAATAAAATATTGAATATTGTATCATAATAAATCAACTTCAAACAAGTGTAAAATCCATCAAAGGATGTTGACATAGATAAAATTAAAACAATTTGAGAGGAATATCTCTTTCTATTTTGAAATCATTTAAAATTTACATAATTATAAAAAAACAATTATTTTGAAAATATTCTTATAATCTTGTAAGGGATGCTTCGAAGGTGTTATAATGGAAGAAAATAGCCGCACCCGCCGTATAAGTTTAAGAAAACATTCTTACCTTAATTTTTCGAAATGGTCACAAATTACCTTGTTTGGAAAATAACAGAAATATTCCATTCAAAACATTTTATAAAAAGTAAAAATAGTGTATAAAAGACTTTAACCAATATTCTAGTAAATTGTAAAAATTTCTTGAAATAAATTTTTAATAAACACGGATGTGGATGATAAAGATGTCCAAGTAGATACTTACGTATAAACAACCTCAGATAATAAAGAGATTGTAAAATTAACCATTAACTTAAACTTTTCATTGATCAAGTTTATATTAAACTCTTGTATAATAGTTAAATAATTGTTATTAAATTATAAAATAACCACATATATAAATATGATATCATATATGATCTTCTAATATTGTTTTGTTAATAATATTTTAGTAGTATCATTGTTTCAGGTGTTAACTGATTCGTTCACCTTTATATGTTTTGTTATGTAAGTCATGTTCGTTATGGATAGGATATATTTGATTAATATCAATAAATATATTAAGTTTTTAAACATTGTTTTTAATCATTAAATAAAAATTATTCTTGAATGGTTATGATGGGGAATGAATCTCATCGCGTTCGTGGAGATGGTAATCCGTACGTACGCACGAGAGACAATACCATTATATTGATGATGAAATCATATATAATTTTATGGTATATCATATATAACGAATCATTAACATGTTATATTTATTATTCACATCAATTATACTCATTATTATACCCATCCAAATAATGAGGTGTTGAATAATAAATTACACCACGACGTGGAGACGGTAAGCCGTATGCACACACGTATGATGACTTTGTCATTCATAGGATGGATAGAATACTGAATATGGTTGTACCATATTTATAATAAAATCACAGTAAGTATAAGGTACTTTAGGTATTATTTTGGTATGGAAACAACAAATAAAGAGGAAGTTGATGAAGAAAATAACTTTGGAAGAGGTGATGAAATTATTACATCTTCTTCGGGTTCTTCCTTTTGATTTGATCAAAAGGGATCCTTAGGTTGGTTTTTGTTAAAATTAAGGATTATAGGTTTAATTGAGGGTAGTTGGGAGGATATTTGAGTAGGGTTTGGAAGAGCCAAATGGCTTTGGAGGTGTGAAATTAAGAGAAGGGGAAGTACCCTTTTATAAGAGAGTTGATTGTCACTTCAGGAAAACCTTGAAATATTATTTTATTATACAATCATATTTGAATTATATTGGATCCAAAAGAATTCATTTTTAGGATAAGGTGGGTATGGGTCAAAACAATCTCAATAAATATTTTATATACTGGTTTAGGTCACCATATTAACCTTATCTTTTAGATTTAACTCTTAGTTAAATAGTTCAACTTTTACCAGGTATTCTTGTATTATTAAAATAAATGGTAAATAAACTTACTATAAAAAGACAAGAGAATAAAAAGTGGATCATTATTGATATATATAACCTTATATAATTCCTTTGGTGGAACCATATATTTTTAGGAATATTATATAAATTAATAATATAGTATTTGTTTTAAAAACTCATTTATGTCAATCTTGACACTATTTAGTATTTGGTTTTTTTGAAAGTCATAAAAACATTTTAACTTCAAATAAAATTTATTTAATCAACCCTAACATGTAATTTTAACCTATAAAATTAGTTTAATACATAAAAATTCCCAATTTACGATTATTTTAATATTTATAATATCAGTTATTTTAATCTTTCAATAATGAGGTAATTAATGCATCATCATTTTGTCAAAAATATATTTAGTTATTTAATGTTTAAAAATTATAAATAAAATACCAATATATAGGAAATATTTTTAAATTTATAATGAATATTTATAGTAGAATTTATCTTATGTATAACCCTATATTAAAAATTTTTTAGTTATTAAAATTTTAATTTAACACTTTTAACTCTTCCTGAAATAAAATAATAATAAATGCCCTAATCTGATCCAAGTGGACCAAAAGGATCATATTTTATTACTAAGTTTTATTTTGGTCTAAATACACTTATCCAATATAATTAGGGCATGTTTTAGGGTAATTATAATATCATTTTTACCTTTAATTAGCCTAGTTACTTTTATCCGTGGTAAATAAAATTCAAAAGTTATTATTCACTATAAATTATTTTCATCTTATTAAACCAAATTTTACTTAATGATGTCAACCATGTCTCTCGGATTTTTGAAATTCAATTAACAGAAGTGGTAAAATTACGTTTTATGTAAATTTGAAAATGTGCCTTGAAGGTGGGTAAAAGACGTTAAAAGTTTAATAAAATTTTATATATCTAATCTTATTATAAAATGACTCCAATGAATTACATTGAACATATATATATATATATATATATATATATATTAGATCTATTTTGAACAAAAATAAATTTACATAAAATAACTAATTATTTAAATAAAATGTTGATTTTAAACAATAACGTAGTGTTTTTTCACTAATCATAAAAAATGTTAGTTTTTAGAAAAATACCAACAATTCACCCTAAGATAATTTTTATATTCTGAATCCAATAATTAAGTCCATTTTGAAAAATAAAATTCATAAAATTTTAAAAAGTGGGTATTAATATTCAGAACGTCTAGTTTGGTTGGTCTTGGGGTGCTAGAACTCGAAGATGCATACAACGCAAGCCATTGCATTATTCAATAAGAAACGTACCGTGGAAGCTTGGGGTGTTACATTAATAAATAAGAAATATATAAAAAAATTATATACAATGAAAAATTTACAGATTTAATATTGTAACATTGTATAATGAACCTATATGAAAGATAAATTCAATTCAATAATACTTTAGAGAGTGAATGCATACAAAAAATAGTGTTTTTTTATGAACATGAATATACCGAACACACAGGGTAAAAAAGTTAACAGGTAATACCATTTGAGAAGAGATGTAGTTGTTTTTGGAAGTTCATCCCTTTGATATCTAATATATAATGACAAATAATATTGATGTTATTAATATAGCTCAAGGGAGATAAAAAAAGAGGAAATGAGAAAACATCCATAGAACATAGAACTAGAATATAGTCATGGTTAAAAAATCAGGGTTTTAGAAGAGTAACAACCGTATAACATTGAATCATAATTAAATTAGGGATATAAAACTATCATTGTACCATTTTATGAATAGTAGAAGAGAAATATAAAATAAATATACACTATAAAAAAGGGAATTAGCTGCGATTATTTTGGAAACTGGTGGAAGTTTAAACTGCCACTTAATATAATAGTGGGAGTTACCAAGATTGTAGTGTATCTCATAGTTTCTAGTCATTTAGTAGTAGTTTCTTTAATTTTAGGGTGGTTTTGGTATGTGTCATCATTGGATAATTTATCATTAATTTCAATTTATAAAAATACCTAGGGGAAAATAAATAAAATGAAACTAATTACTGCTAAAAATATCATTGGTGTTTAGTTGTAGTGATGGTTAAGTGTAACCATCGTTAATCATGATTTTAATTATTATACTTAGCAATAGTTACTAAAAACCACTGATAAGTATAATTTTTTAGAAAAATATTCAAAAAAATATAAATATACAAAAATCACATGAAATAAACTAAAAACTAAATGTATGATAAACCCAAAAAACAAATTTCATACACCCACAATCATAGATAAAAACATCCACAGTTTACATAACCTCTGTCTTAGTCAACCTATAAATCTGTCAACCAATACCTTAGTCATTAATATATATATATAAAGTATCTCCAACAATAAATCATGCCTAATATACATACACTTCACGACCCCCACAACATTCTCCTTCCTCCACATCATCTCATCAAAAGAAACCAACCACATCATCTCATCAACTGTAATAAAAAAAGAAAATAGAAATTGAAACTAAACACAATAAATTCGAATTATAGTAGAATGATGGATTTGTTTTGATATACCACATAAAATAAGAACCATAATGACTACCTTATGATGTTTTTTTGGTTCAAAATGGTCAACCTCCCACCTACTGCCGACATCTGTTACCTATAATAAAAACTAGGAAATTTAAGAAAAGAAATGAAAAAGTGAAAATACATAGAATATATTCATAATGTTTATAATAAAATTTGATACATTTTTAATAAAAAAATTGAAATTTTAACATAAAAAATGATATATAATGAAAAAGACTTTGAAAACATAAAAATAAATATTTAAGATATCATTCAACACTTGAAACTAAAAAGGGATAAGTAGATGTTATAATTAATTTTTTTATCAACATAAAATGTGCTTGAAATTTACTTAATATTTTTTTAAAGACTCCGATATCAAAAAATGGCCTATATTTAAAAAATGTCACAATGATAATATTCCCACTATTACACATAAATCAGTGGTAATTTTATATGGTTTTAACTTTTCCACACACATTTTAGTGTTATAAAACACTAAAAATGTGTTTATAGTCATTCTTGGAAAACTGTAATTTGAAATGATGTTTTATCAATTCCTACATTTCAAAATTAATTCTATAGTTTGTTTCCTCTGATTTTTGGGTAATACGATTTCATTTTCTTGGTTTGGACCTCCCGACACATGTTTTTAAAAGCTTTTATACCTTTAAGAAGTGTTTACTGAGTCATTCTGACCACACCACTCATCATATTGAAATGTTTTATATGAACACACATTATAAATAACAAAAAAGTGGTATTTCCATGATTCCATGTAAATATGTGGTTATTTGATATGGTTTTGATTATTCCACGCATGTTCTAGTGTTTTAAAACACTAAAAACTTATTTATGGTTATACCTGAAAAACTGTAACTCAAAATGATGTTACGTAGATTCCTACATTTAGAAATTAATCTACAATCATTTTTCTTAGATTTAAGGGAAATCTGATGTTGTTTTCTTGGTTTCCCCCCATCGACACATGTTTTTAAAGGCTTTTGTACCTTGAAGAAGTGTTTATCGAGTCATTCTAACCACACTGCATGTTAGATTGATGTGTATTCTATGCATACACATAAAAAATAACCCATAAATAGTTTTCTAATGATTCCATATAGCTCATTTTTTCTGGTTTTTTCCGTTTCATGAATGTTCTAGTGTTTTAAAACACTAAAAACACATTTACGGTCATCCTCGGAAAACCGTAACTCAGAATGACATGTAGTCAGTTCCAACATTTCAAAGCTCAATATACAGTAGTTTTACTTTTATTTTAGGTTAATTTGGCACAATTTTCTAGGTTTTGACCCCCCTGAAACATGTTTTTAAAGGCTTTTGTACCATTAAGAAGTGTTTATTGAGTCATTCCGACCACATCAGAAGTCAGATTGATATGTTTTCTATGTTTCCATGTTAAAATAACTTAGCAATGATTTTACCATGATTCCACATCAATCTGAGGTCATTTTATATGGTTTTAACCATTCCATGCACGTTTTAGTGTTATGAAACACTAAAAACGCGTTTACGGTCATCCTGAAAAAACCATAACTTGGAATGATGTGGATTAATTTATTACATTTAAAAATTCACTCTATGGTAATTTTCCTATTATTTCTAGAAAATCCTACATTTTTTTCTTGGGTTTTACCCCCAAATCATGATTTAAAGGCTTTTGTATCTTTAAGAACTTTTTACCGAGTCATTCTGACCACACTGCACATCAGATTAACGTGTTTTCTATATGTACACATTAAAAATAACTCATTATTGATTTTTACATGACTCAAATTCAATATAATGTTGTTTTCTATGGTTTTTCCTTTCCACCCACGTTTTAGTGATTTAATACAATAAAAACGCATTTATGGTCAACTCGGGAAAACAGTAACATGGAATGTTGTGAAATTTCTTCCTATATCTCACAATTCAATATACACTCATTTTTCTATGATTTCAAAGAAATATTACATTGTTGGTATAGTTTGGATCCCCCAACACATGTTTTTATAGGATTTTGTACCTTTAAGAAGTGTTTACCAAGTCATTCCAAACACACCGCACGTCGGATTGATGTGTTGTCTACACATACACATAAAATATAACTCATCAGGGGATGTTCCTTGATTATAAATCAATATGAGGTATTATTATATGGTTTTGACCATTCCATAGAAGTTTTAGTGTTTTAAAACACTAAAAAACATCTACATATATCTTAGGAAAACCATAACTCAGAATGGTGTGTTATTAGTTACTACATTTTAAAAATAAATCAACGGTTATTGAACATTTATTTTAGGGAAATCCAATATTAGTTTCCTAGTGTTGACCCCCAACATATGTTTTTAAAGGCTTCTGTACCTTTAAGAAGTGTTTTCTGAGTCATTCAGACCATACCACATGTTAGAATGATGTGTTGTCTACACGTACATGTTAAAAATAATTAATAGGTGGTTTTTCCATTATTACATGTCAATATGAGGCTATTTCATATGGGTTTAACCGTTCCAAACACGTTTTAGTGTTTTAAAACACTAAAAAATGTTTATAGCTATCCTATTCTAACTATAACTCGGAATGATGCATCGTCTGTTCCTACATTTCAAAAATAAATATTTGGTCCTTTTCCTTTTATTTTAGGGAAATCCAATGTTTTTTCTTGTTTTTGACCCCAACATATTTTTTAATGAATTTTGTACCTTTAATAAGTGTTAACCGAGTCACCTCGACCACACCGCATGTCGGAATGATGTATTTTATACACGTACATGTCAAAAATAACTCAAAGGTGGGTTTCCTCTGTTTTCAAATCAATATTAGATCTTTTTATATGGTTATGAACATTCCATGCAAGTATTAGTGTTTTAAAACACCGAAAAAACCTTTATGGACATCCTGGAATAACCTTAGCCTGGAATGATGTGTTGTCAGTTCCTAAATTTGAAAATTTAGACTATAGTCACTGCCCTATGTTTTTATGGAAATCAAATATCTGTTTCCTCTTTATAACCGCTAACACATGTTTTTAAAGGCCTTTGTACCTTTAATAAGTTTTCACCAAGTCAAAACTGTGCAAAAAATCTAGGGTTGTTTTCAATCTTATGGATAATGATATATAATTAATTTTCAATGTATAGAAATGAAATAAACATTAATATGAAATAAGATGTGGTCAATATGACTCGAAATGCGTGTTTTCTATATAAAACATTAATTTTAGCTTTATTTATAGAAGTTTTATGAATTATATGAAAATGTGTGAATGATCTATGGTTAGAATTTACATCAACAAGATGATCTATAAGGCTAGAAATTTCCTCAGGGATCATGTTAGCCATCTTTTGAAATATAGAATCTAAATCGTTTTTGACTGCTAACCATAATTGATCCTGTTTTTTCTTATAAGAGTCTTGTTATTGATTTTTTTTCAATTATGCCATTTTTCTTTGTGATTCTCGATCAACGACACTATTCTAACCCCCACCGAGTGTAGCAGTAATGGATAACAAATCCCTACCAAATATAGTTGATGGAGTAGGCCCAGAACCCATCCCTCATACACATCTGGGGTGCTCCTTCTATAAAACGATTACAACTGCAACGTTCTGGGAAAACGATGATGACTGGGAAGGGTTCACATCCCATACTTTTTGAATTTTAACATGTTAATACAAAAATATTAACAATGATTTTTTAAAATATATTAACTTCATAATATTATTTAATTAACAATTTTTTCATTATTATTTGTTGTTATTTCGTTATTATAAAAAAATAACAATGAAAAATATATTATAACCAAAAGCAAGCCCTAAAACTAATTAATTTGGCCCAACTAGATATGTCAAACGACACCAAATTGGCATTGATTGATTCATGTAGCTGGCCCGATTTAATTGGGTTTAGGTATTATTAGTTTTTATAATATATTTTTCATTATTAGGTATTTATAGTAATGAAATAACATGAAATGATAATTAAAATTACTTACTCCAACATCTTTAGTAGGGTCATTTACCATACTATCACTGGGTTTCCTAATTTAAACCACATCTCTTTTTAGCCAACATAGAAACCTATTTCATTAGTCTTTATAAAAAAATGTAAAAAAGTTAAAAAAACCTTGAATTATAATAAAATTATATAAATAATAATGAATAAAATACAAACCAAATTTTTTATTTTTCTCAAAAATCTATGAGACCTAGTGATGTGAGTAATGAATTTCTTATCATGATTCAAAATATATTTTTAGATAATTACTACATAAAATAACAACATTAATATTTTTTTTTGTGTTTATGTTATTAATATACAGTAAAATATGCAATTACCCCATGAGATGCATCTCTGTTAATATCGATATAGATCTTACATTTATCATGAGAAATTCTTTAATTAACTTTCTCATACATTAGTTGTGAGATTATATAAGTTTCATTAAACACATGACATAATATCCATTTAAAATCCATCCATTTATTGCCCAAATTTTTTGAACTCCATGGGATTGAAATGAAGTCAGGGACATCAAAATGAAAGACATCTTGAAATAGAAAACATAACACTTAAGTATATTACAAAATTCTAATCATGTCTTTTAAATTAGTTATCAAGGAATATTAAATTAATATTAAATTTACTTGAGTATCAATAACCTCATTTTTCGAAGATGTAAGAACATGCCTCCAATATTTTTAATTAATGGGAAAGCTAACCATCTCGCAAGAAAACTGCCTGAGAATCTACCCATAGATTTCGACAGGGTCATCGGTAGGCACCAAAAACTCATAAAATGGAACAATAATCTTGAATTCCATCAAGTACCATACATATGTTGTGTTCCTATTTGTATCCCATCAGGGGTTTTAATTATATTTTTTAAAAAATGCACTAAAAAATTAATAAAATATATAGTTGTTTTTTGAAAAATGACATACATACCAGTAATAGTACCTCGCCAATATCCCCTATATGGAGGGGTGAACAACTACTCTATTAATGGAGGTGAATATGGTTGTTGTATACCAATTAAATATAGGGAAATGGCTTCTTATCTAGTAGTCTCGAGTATAAAAGAATCAATAGGATCCACAGAAGATGATAATAGTGGCGACGTGATCCGAGATGATGATTTGCTGGGATCCTTATTTTTTTTCTAGTAATTATTAAAGTTCAAATGGTTAAGGTATATTAAATATATAAAAAATGAAAACCTAAAATATTTAAAATAATAATAAAAACTAAAAAAATTATATATGTAAGAAACTCTCATTAATGAGAAATCGTAATATATTTTAATTACAATTTTACACATTCAATTATATTTATCTTCATTATATTTATTGTTATCAACCTCTATAGTGACTAGTCCTTCATTTTCACCCTCTCTTGAAAGTTATAATATTTTGATATTGTTAGGAAAAAACCGTTTAATGTTTTGTGGTTGATGAGGCTCACTATCACAAAGAACCAATTAATCTTCATCACCCATATCATATAACTCATTCATATTTAAGAGTACAATAACAATCCATCCTTCAATAATTTCATCATACACATAATAAACCATATTCAATTGTTAATTCAAGATAAATTGATCATACTCTTCACACACACCGGTATGGATCAAGCAAGAGAAGTAGAATGTAACAAAACTTTCTTTATACCCTTATCAATGTCGACTCACTTTCATTTGAATAAGACAACTAGAAACATATTATGATAGTTTAATTCAATTATATCATTCAACTTCCTATAGTATCTCACATCTACAAGTGTAAATATACCTCTATTATGAGTTTTATGTCTTATTCATGCTAAATATTAGGATACTTGAATCCATGAATATTGTAGGAATTGAATACCTGAGACTTCCTTAGAGGACCTCGAGCCAAGAATATCAATCATTTGATATTTCATCTCGATTATAAACATTAATTATATAGAAGAAAGATATAAGGTGTTACTTTTAACATAGAGAAAATAACTACATGTCAATAATATGAATGAGTATATACTTAAAAAATAGGAAAACTTTTCAAAAATCTCCTAACAAACAAATTTTGTTAATTCTACCTCATTTAATTCTCGACCCCTTAGTCACCTATTTTTTTGTAGTCAAAATTATTCATAAATGAATCTTTAATAACACTGTTGAGTATCGCAAATCTATTCTCTTGTAGAAACTCCAATTTAGTTAGTATAAAATTATACCCATTTCCAATTGGTCCTCTAATATTTGGAAATACTGATGACTGGTTTTCAGAATTAGAATTAGTGGAGATGTCGTCAACACATCCAACACGAGTGAATCTAGTCTGAATCCCATCCAAATACCTAGAACAGAAGGTCAATCACTCTTTATTTAGGTAAATTTCAGTAAAAGATCTTTCTGGTTGATCTTTATTCGTTATATATGATTTCAAATGACCTAGGTACCTGATGAAAAAAAGAAATTTATTAAAAACATTCACCTAATGATTTGATAAAATTTAATTCACCAATGAAAATAAAAAATATTATCATACCTCTCAATCAGATACATCCATCGATAGTGTACTAGTCCACTAAGATTAGCTTCTTCAACAAAATGAACAATAAAATGAATCATAACTTTGAATAATAAAGAGGGAAATAACATATCTTAAGGAAAAAGTGTCAAATCAATTATTTGTTGAATTTTATCAAGATCAGTTGGATTTAGAGTTTTTCGATGAAGATCTTTGAAAAATGTACAAAACTCAACTACAACCACAATTAAATTTTTAGGTATTGTATTATGGAATTCCAATAGAAACAACTATTCAATTAAAATATGTGAATTATGAATTTTAATCCTTGTATCTTTCAATATTTTATGTCACTGATCCTTGATATGTTACTTGAATTTCATATGGTACTTTATATTCTGTAAAGTTCAAAGGAATACCACTTTTCCATGATTTTTCATTGTAAAAATAGTCAAAGGATACTTTCTGTTCTCATTTTCCCACAAACCACGATTTAAATTCATTGAATACAAATCCTTATGAGCATTAAAAATATCCTTCGATTTACCCTGCTCATTAAGCAGTGCAAAAATTACATATTTAGATACATTCTTTTAAATAAGAATTACATCATGATTATGAGGTATCAAATTAAACCCCCCAATATAGATGTTTAAAAAATATACTATTTTATTCCTTTTTTTATTCCACTTTGGATACTGTACCTCTTACCCTTTTCCACCATTCTTTAAACTAATGGCATTTTTGAAATTATTCAGTGACATTCATTAATTTTCATAAGATTTTTAAACCAGATAACACCATCAGTGGCTTTCTTATTTCAATATCTCCATTGAATCATGTCTTGGTAAACCTAAATTTATGAGAAGAATCAAGAAATTAATTAAGACACATAAAACACCATTTTTTTCTATAAGGTAATCATTGAGATTCAAAATCAAAATTACACAATGGACAATCTAAAGCAGTATGAGTGTTCCAACTAGATAAATTTCCTAGTCAATTAAATTCCCTAACTATCCACATTAAAGTAGTATGCATTTTTAATATGCAACGACCCAAACTTTTTTAATGATAACTGTTTCATGAAAATGTGCGTGTTGTATTACTTTGTACTCAACAACACTATACCTCTTTAATAACTAAGTGAGTATAATTTGAAATTTGATCATTAGATATCAACTATTATTTTACCATTGGTCAATTATGACCATTTTTCAATATGAACCTTTGAAAAAACACTCTTTATAAAAATTTTAACGCTATAATTAGTATTTATAAGTAGAAATGAAAAAGGACAGTTAATGTAGAAAGAACGAATGATGTCCTCAACCAGTAGAGTCATTCCGTATGAAGACCATTTGTTAGAACGTTTGAGGGAGGTAGCGTCACTAGGATTCGATCTTGTCCAATACCAATCCAAGCTTCAATAAGTGAAGCTTGAATGAAATCATATTCTAGAGAAGTTCAAGTTAGTGGAAATTACCACTCGGGTGATATTAGCCGAGCCACCCCATGAATCTATCACCATCGCACACCTTACCCTTAAGTCATATGAAAGTTTTATAAGGGGTTATGTTTTGAGACTTTAGTTACTTAAAGTGTAATTATTTTTTATAAATAGATATGTTATTCCATCAATTCCATTTTGAGAATAATTTTTCTTAAAAACATGATGAATTTAATAAATTGGTTTTTCAAACTAAAGTTTTACTTTTCAGATAAGTTATAATTATTATAATACAATAAGTTATTATTAATAAGGTTTATTTTAATGCAATTTTATGACTAACACACTATAATTTAAATATAAATAATGATATAATTTTTTTTCAAGTTTCATAAATTTCACTATGTATTTTCTATTCGCTATTATTTTTTAATAAATAACGATTTTAATATTTAAAAGTGAAAAAATTATATTTAGATAATTATTATGATAAAATAAATATCATTTTTGAAATAATTACATTAATATTAGTTTAGGTTGAATTTATGAGAATTTTCGAAAATACTTTAGTATTTTGTGAATAGTAAAATTACAATTTGGATTTTTCGATAAGTTTAATGACTTCATAATTATGTAATAATGATTTAATAAGTAATATAAAATTCTCATATACTCTTGGATAAAAATAACATAACAGGTTTCCCAGGTTTCCAATACCATGGGAAAATACCATGGGAAACCCATGGTTTTTCATTTACCACCACCAAGGTGTCAAATGAAATTAAAAAACAAATCCTCCTATTTTTCTATAAATACCCACCCATTTTTTTATTTTCATTCACTAAAAATTAATCCTACATGAATATATGATATTTTAACCTCCCAATGAGTTCTCCCAAGGTGTCTTCAAGCCCCTAAGCTCCCAATCTTCAAGTTTTAATATTTATTCTTCAAGGTATGGGAAATATCAACTTCTCTTTTCCTTTCAAAATCCCTTTTTATATGGAATGTCCATAAAATTTCCAAATTATGTTCTTCTATCAATTTTATTATATCCATTTAAAATATTAATATTATTTTATTAATGGTAGACCCTTTCCCCCTCTCTTTTTACTATTTTCTAAAACTAAGTTTCATACCTGTTATACTGCCAAATTTTCTTCAAATATTTTCGCTTTTTTTGGTAAAAAAATTAACTTATTTTCTTTTGTGAATACCTAAACATATTTATATTCTAGATGGGTTCACCTTTATGTAAAAAAGTTTTATTTTATTCTAGGATTAACATATATGAAACCCGCCTTACTTTTTTTGTGGGTTAATAATGACACAAAGATCTTGTCTTTAATAACTTTTTTAAAACACCATGATTTTGATATGAAAACCATTTATTTTATTCTCAATAGGTTATTTATGAAATGATTTATTATGATATATATGGCTCACATTAATTAATAAATATTATGTGGGAACCTTGATAGCACTACAATGAATTAGGTAAAGAATTTAATCTCTAGACATGACATGTTTTAAGATACCTTGGTGAATAACCTTGGTAATTTTTTTATTACACCTTGGTTACAAAACTTAGTGATATGCCTACAGATGTATCATTTAAATGTTTTATCCAAATTTCCACATAATTTTAAAAGTTATTATTATTATTATATTCCTCTTTCTTGTGCCTCTATGTTATTCCTCAAGTTCTTATTTATATTTATCAAGATCACATGTAATGTATTTCCCTTGATTTCCCCTAAAGGGCCTTATGCTAACCCTTTCCTTAAATGTATGTATCTAGGTTATATGATTCCATAAATGTACTTATGATTAAACTATTATGAATCCATTCAAGTGGAATAGAATAATGTTTTAATTTTTCTTGTATTATACACCTTTTTTTGATGAAAATAAATTTTAAAAGATCTTATGTCGTACCATGTAAATGAGAAGTTATGTAATAAAATGAGAGGATGATATAATTTATATAAAAGGATGATTTAGTTATTTTTGGAAATCAGTATTTGAAAAATTTATAAAAAACCATAGAAAAATGTTAAATATAGGAAAACATCCTGGTATTTTGGTGAAATATTAAGTAAATTATTACTGGGAAAAGAAATTTCTATCCAGATATGAACAAGTAGACATAGTTCTAGAATAAAGGTACCTAGGGGTAACAACTCTAACAAGGAGCATTAAGATGAACTCATTTTAACATAGTACATGACAATATTATTTACTGTGTAGTAGGTTTTACAATCTTGGGGGATATGTTTTGTTGATGACAAGATTTTTATGAACCATTATGAAGGATTTAAAGAAAATTTAATTGTTTTTAATGAGTAACATATTTAAGAAATATGGCTTAAGTCATAAAATTCTTCTAGAATTATACGATTCTTGAAATAAACATGTTTCTTACAATGTCTTACTTCTTTTAGAAAATAGTAGGAAATAGGAGAAACCACATAAATGATGATCACAATTAACCATGCACTGAAGACCCTATGATGGAATTCATAATAGAAAAATTCATGAGAATAATGAATCAACTTACTCAATTTATGAACATCAACTTTAATCAAGCTGAGAGACAAAATTTCAGTCAAAGGGAATAACTTTCTATTGAGTCTTTTATGCATCAACAATTACCTTCTTTCAGTGGATCTACTGACCCCTTGATTTCTAAATAATGGATTAGCTCTATAGAAAATATATTTTCTGTACTCCATTGTTTTGAACAAGATAAAGTCACCATGGATGTGCACCACTTAGAGGGAGAATCTGATTAGTGGTGTACACTAATTAAAAAAATGAATCCAAGAAAGGATATTGAATATATAGATAGGGAAGAGTCCAGGGGAACATTTTTTTAAAAATATTTTCCCCGTTCGATGTGAGTAAAAATAGAGAAGGAATTCCAAGAGCTAAAGGATAAGGAAAATGAATTTATGGGAAGATATTAAATGAAATTTACAAGAATTTATTGCTACACCTATAGCCTTTTCATGGATCCTAATGGAATGGATGATATATTTTTAAGTGGAATAATATCCCATCTATGAATTAATCTAGCCAATCGAGATTATTAAATCTACAAGTAAATAGTGCGAAGTGATATGAAGGTTTAAGTGGAGCTAGAAGAGATTCAATGGTCCCATAGATCTAATAAAAAGAAGAGCTATTTGGAGAAAAACTTCGGGAGTGACTTTGATCATGAAAGAAGATGAAAGAAATTGAAACTTTCCACATGAAATAAAAGTGGGACAAATCATTCAAGGAAATAATTTCTTGAGAGAAGGTAATGTTACAAGTGTGGAAGAGATGTCTGTATTTCTTGGAACATTCATAGTCAGTTGAATCCTTAACTTCTCAACACTAATGAAAAAGGGAAGATGGTACAAGAATAGCCTTAAGTCCTGTGTTTCAATTGTGAAAAACTTGGGAAATTTTCCAATCACTATCCAAATTTAAAGATAATGGATGGAAATCACCATCAAAATCAGTATAAGAAAAGGTCACAAGGTTTGGATTTTCTATCATAACGGATGAAGTAGAGACTCCAAATGATGTGGTGAAAGGTACTCTCTTTGTTCTATCAATTCTAGCAAGTACTTTATTTTATTTTTTATCTATGCATTCCTTTATTTCCTCCATGTTTTCACAGAATATAGAATCAATCCCAGAATTGTGATAAGTAGAGTTATCATCCAAGAATCATGGAGAGATTATACAAGAATAAAAAATGTATAGAAATTATAGTATTTACTTTAGAGAGCATAATATCATAGAAAATATAGCAGTCACTTCCATTCTAGAATTTAACATTATACTAGGGATGGACTGGCTCTCAAAGTATAATACTAAGATCAATGGTAGAAGTAGGGAAATATTAGCAGTATTGAGTGGAAAACCTATAATTTTTTTTCAAAGGAGCGATATCTTGAACATATTTTTTTTGATGCACCTAGCATAACCTTATTTGTAGAAATGATTAGTGAAGATGAAGAAGGAAATAAAGCTATACAAATAGATAATGTCCCCCCTCATTCATGAATACATTAACATATTTACTTAGGAGTTATCTTGACCTCCCCAAGAAAGATAGGTAGATTTCTCCATTAAATTCACACTAGGACCTAAGACGATATCAAATACCCCATATAGAATGGAAAATGTGGAGCTAGAGGAATTAAATAAACAACTCCAAGATCTCTTGGATAATGGGTTTATATGACCAAGTGTACCCACATGGGGAGAACCTATTATCTTTGTTAAGAAGAAGGATGGGTCAATAAGGATATGAATTTATTATATATAACTCAACAAGATCATAGTAAAGAACAAGTGCCCTATTTTAAGGATTGATAATTTGTTTTACCAGCTTCCTGGTGCTCAATTATTTTCTAATATTTACCTTCAATCTAGTTATCATCAATTGAGGGGGAAGAAAGAAGATATTCAAAAGACCTCCATCTGATCAAGACATGAGCATTATGTGTTTATTGGTACACCATTAATATTGACTAATGAACAGTATATATTTATTGATTTGATGAATAAAGTCTTTAAGTACTACCTTTATTACTTTTTGGTAATTTTTATTAATGATATTCCGATATATTCCAAATGTCTCGAGGAGCATGAGGATAACCTAAGGTTTATATTGAAAACTCTAAGAAATAAGTTGTTGTTTGTAATGTTCCTCAAATGCGATTTTTTGTTACAAAATTTCACTTTCTTGATGCACATTGTAACCAATTAAAGAATATAATTAGACCATACTAAGACAAAGGTTGAAGAGGAGTGGCCTCATCCAACAACAGTAACTGAGACTCATATTTTTCTTAGTTTAGTGGGATATTATAGGAGGATTGTGAATTTTTTTCATGAATTTCTAATCCACTGACCAAGTCAACTCGAAAAGGGGCCATGTTTAACTAGAAAAAGGAGTGTGAAGAATATTTCCAAGAGATAAATAAGATATTTGTTATTACACATGTGTTAACACTACCCTCTATCGAATAAGGATTAATTATTTTTAGCGATTCATATCTGAAAGGGATTGGGTGTGTCCTCATGAATAATGAAAAGGTTATTTCTTATTCATATAGATAGTTGAATCCTTATTAGGAGAATTATCATACGCATGATTTGGAGATAGCTACAGTTGTTTTTTCTTTTAAGATATGGATAAGCTATCTTTATGGGGGGGGGGGAATGTGATATATACAAAGACCTCCAAGGTTTGAAGTAGACTTTCCCACAAAATTAATTGAACATGAGACAGAGGGGATGGTTGTCACTTCTTAAATACTATGATTTTTCAATTCATTATCACCCTAGTAGAGAAAAAAAATTCACTGATGCATTAAGTAGGAAATACCCTATTGTTTGACACTGATGATGATTCAAGGATATCCTTTGATCAAATCCCTAGTAAAAATGGACATGGTAATAGTAAAGTAAGGGACATCATCAACCCTATCCCAAATGATTTATCAACATTAATTACTAGAGAATATAAAGAATTATCAAATAGAATATCCTTTCTTATCGAAGTAGATAGAGGTTGTAAATAATGAGAAGTTTTTTGAGTTCAATATTGATCAAGAAGGTGTACTAAAAAGTTTTACAAGACTATGTGTTCAATCTATTAAATAAATAAAGAAGCTTTTTATGGATTAATATAATAGATCTACTTTCTCTATACATCATGGAAGCACAAAAATGTATAGGGACCTTTGTGATCATTATTAGTGGGAAAACATGAAAAGGGAGATTACCAACTACACTACAAGGTGCTTGGTGTGTCAAAAAGTGAAGGCAGAGTGACAATTTTCTAAAGGGGTTTTACAACCACTACCCATACCAACATAGAATTGGGATAATATAAAAATGGAATTTGTCATTGGTCTCCTAAGAACATCCAAAGGAATAAATGCGATATGGGTTATAGTGGATGGACTGTCTCACGAAGACTGCCTATTTTTTCTCTACACATGAATATTTCTCTCTTGAACAACTCACTAAGATTTACATGAAATAAGTAATAAGGATGCATAGATTTACACATTCTATTTTTTCGGATCATGATCCAATGTTCAAATCAAAATTTTGGATAAGACTTCAACATGATATGAATACTGAATTTAGTTTCAGTACAACCTATCACCCCTAAACTGATGGACAATATAAAATAGTACTAAAACACTTGAGGACATGTTGAGGACATGATCAATGGAATTTAAAGGTGGATGAGATCAATATATCACATTAGTTTAGTTCTCATACAACAACAAATTCCATTCGAGTATTCAAATAACACCCTATAAAGTTCTATATGGGAAGCGATGTAGAACTCCTACTTGTTGGGATGAAGTTGGTGAGATAAATATTCTAGGGCATGATCTTGTAAAAGAGATGAAAGAAAAGGTTCATGCCATCCATAAACACATAAAGCATACACATATTCTGTAGAAGAGCTGTGATGACAACCATTAAAGGGACTTGGAGTTTGATGTTGGTGACCAAGTCTTCCTTCGAATTTAACCATGGAAGAGAGTTGTGAGGTTTGGAAAGAAATGGAAGATTATCCCCAATTACATTGGACTCCTATGAAATCATTGATCATATAGAAGAAGTGGAATATAGGATCGAATTTCCTCTTAATATAGATCATGTTCACGATGTATTCCATGTGTCACTCTTGATAAAGTACATACATGACCCTTCACTTGTATTGAACCCCAAGGTGGTACAACTGCAACATGACCTCTCTTATGAGGAGAAGCTGCTAGAGATATTTTACTTTAGAGACAATGTTTTACATAAAAAACTAACTACCTCATTAAAGGGTTCTGGAAGAACTATATATATGAAGAAGTGATGTGGGAACTAGAGGAGACAATGAGACATTAGTACCCAAATATTTTCTCAACTAAAAAAATGATTTGAAAATTTGGGGATGAAATTTCTTTAGGGTGGAAGAATGAAAGAACACAAAATTTTTGAATGATAATAATTTCCTAAATTTTTTTTTGTTATATTATTTTTTACTCAATAAAACTATACCTATTTAATAACGAAGTGAGTATAATTTGAAATGTGACCAGCATGTTTTGACTATTATATAACCGTTGGTAAATTATGAATGTTGGTCAATATACCATTTGGAAACAATAATATTTATAAAATTTTAATATTATAATTAGTATTTATAAGTATAAATGATAAAGGAAAATTAATATAGTAAGGAGGAACGATGTGAACAACTAATAGAGTCATGTCATCTGAAGCTCATTTGTTAGAACATGAGAGGGAAGTAGCATCACAAGACTTCTATCTTGACCCTACCCAAGTCGAGCTTCAACAAGTGAACATTGAAATAAATTGACTTTGGGTGAAGGTTGCTCCCTAATAGTGCTCCAATGCATTGGGTAAGGAATTTAATCTCTAGAGATGACATGTTTTACGATACCTTGTTGAATAACCTTGGTAATGTTTTACACACCTTGGTGAAAAACCATGGTGATATGCTTATGAATGTCCCATTTAAATGTTGTATCAACGTTTACACATTAGGATTCAAGTTCTTATTACTATGATATTCCTATTTCTCATGAATTAAAAATATTACTCAAATTTTTATTGATATTTATCATGATCATGTGTAAACTATTTACCTTGCTTTCCATTACTAGGCCTTATGCTCACCCTTTCTTTTGATATATGTCCCTAGGTCACGTGATGCAGTAAATTTACTTAGTATGAAACTATCATGGATACTTTTAAGTGGAATAGAAGAATTTTTTAAGTTTTCATGTATTATGTATATTTTTTTCAAAGAAACTAAACTTTAATAGATCCTATATTATACATTGTAAATGAGAAGTTATGTAATAAAAAGGTGGGATTCCATAGATTAGTTGTCTCATTGAAGCATCATATGTTTCTAGTCCATCATCCCATAATTATCATAACTATTTGATTAAAGGTTTAAGGTATACATCAATTTTATTTCCTGGAATTTACATTCTAGTAATAATAATTAAAATAATTAATGAAGTTTTTTTTATACACATACAAGGATGTAGATTATAGGGGATAAATGAAACTACATAAATGATATAATTAGTACTTAAAGTACTAAAAGTGTTAAAACCAACAGAATCCAAACATAAATTCCTAGGATCCAAAGAAAAATTTTGATATAGAAAATCAAACATGTTCCATGATGTTGAATGATTTGGATATCTCATCAATCCATCGTTTCTATCCAGAGCATGCCACTTCATGTCGTATGCAGTCTTAGACGACATGAATAATTTGTGTAAGCATGGTTTCAGAGGAAAGTAATACAATACCATTACAAGAGTTTTATCCATCTATTTATTCTTGGGGATTCATTGATTTATATTACCATTATAGTTCATTGACTTCCATCCACTCGTATGGAATCTTATGCATTCTTCTTCATCAGAATCTTCTCCCTAGTAAAGCATGAAATCATTAGATAATACATGTATCTTTGAAAAATCAAGTCCAAGTTTGTTGATGAATTTCTTCATCTCATAGAATGAGGTTCTTATATCCACTAAATGAATCATGAAGAAAATATAAAATCATGGACATTTATTTTTCAGTATTTTCACAGAGACACTTAATATGATATAACTTAAGTAGAAAAGATAACATGGAATACTTGGAACCCCATTTATACATTTCTTGCTGTATGTATTTGAATAATTCATAAAACTCCTTTTTGGTCCCTAAAGTTCTAAGAAATATTAACCTAATTACGATCAACTGACAGTTCTTTTGATCTATTAAAACCATGGACACTGTATTCTACAAAAACAAATGTTTCATTTAACAAATTTTGAACTGAATTCTCCTCTGTCGGGTAACTTGGTGTTTCATTGGTAGTATTTTCATTGTTTTTACTTTCCATAAAATTTGATTCACCATGTAAAATCCAACATAGATGTAAAGCAAGAAACTATTTCAATATCAAATGTTAATATACTTCCTTTCCATTCAACCGTTTCTTGAATTTAAAATCAGGACATGAACATTTTATTCTACCATCCATAGATCATCTTGAAGATGGATAATATAAACATTATTCTAATGGGAAGGTCTATTACTAGAGGCCTAGTTCATCATGGAAGAGCCGAGCTTATATGATGTCAAATATGACATTCATAGCGGGAGGGTCTATGAGAAAAATGCTATGGTCCTTACTAAGAATTCCTCCAGTAACATTTTCCATCAAACCAACACTAGAGACGCGAGTCTTTCCTATACTGACACCAAGACAAGTACCTGAAAAGAAACCAATTACATTCCAGAGGCCATTAACACTGTTGTTGTGTGGGTGATAACTAAGGTGATTGTAAATCTAACCACATCCAAAGTTACGAGTGAGTGTTTTTCATTCGTTTTTTCTGGAAATTTATTTATTTAAATAATCTTTGTTCATTTTTTTGAAAAATAAGCCTCAAAGGTAGTAGGGCCCATGCTGATTTTTTTCCACTCGAGGCAAATGAGTCAAGGCCCTTACCATGATTTTCAATAAAATTTGTGTAAAGGCGGTAAATCCCATACCGCCTTTCTCAAAATGAAAGAAATATTATTTTAAATATACATGTTTGTATATTAAAATTTTTTATTTTTTATTTTTTTGTTTTGTTATATATATATATATATATATATATAATTTCAACAGAATTTATCTGCTATTTTATATCCAAAATTACTGCCTTTAAAGCAGTATAGAATTATGACATAATCCATCACCCATGACCCCCTTTTATAAGAGGGGTTACCCTAGAAATCATCATGGATTTCCTATGTGGGATTTAGGTTCCCCCTTTCTTGAACAGAATTAATAATAATAAAATTATTAATTATTTTTAGTCAATTAATAATAAATATTAATTACATATAAATAATAATTAACTATTAATGTTTACTGTTAAATATTAATAATTAACAAATTTATATTGTAAATATTTTAAATAATATTAAATAATATTAATCATTATTCTTTATTAATATTATATAACAACTAATTAATCTAAAATAGTCAATAATAAATAGTAGGTTTTAATTAATAAGAAACTAAATAATATATAATTAATAAAAAAAAGAATTAATAATAACTAAATAATAAATAATAAATATAATGTATAATCATAATAATTATTAACTAGTAACTAAAGAATAATTGTAAATATTTATTAGTAATGAATATTTATTAGTAACTAATATTTATTAGAAATTAATATTGTAAAATACTAAATAATAATATTTAAATATTAATATTTTTTAATTAATATTAACTACCAATAATTATTTAATTAAATATTAATAATTTAATAATTATTAGTTAATCATTACTATTTTAATAATTTAACCATTATTAATTATATTTAGTAACTAAATAGTATTTTTAAATATTTATTAGTAATTGTATATTAAAAATTATTACAAATTACTAATTAATAATTAATTATTTATCTAATTCTTATGTAATATTATTATTAAGTAATTCCATATTGTATAATTACTAATTACTTAATAAGTAATAATTATATTTGTATTTTAAAAAATTAGTTACTAAATAATAATTTTAAATATTTATTAGTAATTAACATTTGTTTGTAATTAATATTTATTATAAATTAACATTAGTAAGTATTATGTCATATTATTTAATTAATATTTATTATTAATTAATATTTTAGGCAATTAATATTTATTTTCAATAATTAGTTAATTAATTTATACTTATATAATAATAATTAATTAATGATTATAAATTTAATTATTTAATAATTATTATTAATAAGTAATTAAATATTCCATAATTACTAATTAATTAATAAACCATAATTATGTTATTATTTATAATAATTAAAATAATAATTTTAAATTTTTATGAGTAATTATTATTAATTAGTAATTAATGTTTATTAATAATTAATATTAATTAGAAAAAAATGGTTAATTAATTAATACAAGTATTATAAAAATTAATTTAAAATTTAAAATTTAAAATTTAAAATTTATTATTAATATTTAGTAAATAAATAATAATTTTAAATATTTTTTAGTAATTGTTTAATAATAATTAATAATAATTAATAATTAGTAATTAATTAATTAGTTAATTAGTAATGACTATTATTCATATGTAATTAAATAATTCTTAATTACTAATTAATTAATAACTATTAATTATTAAAAAAACATTTTTGTTGTTAATAATATTAATAAATATTTTTAAGATATTAATAATAAAAATTAGTTAATTATTGATATTTAGTAGTAAAAATTAATAGTTATTATTATTTTTTAGTAATTAATATTTATTATTAATTGAGTAAAAATGATTAATAATAATATATTATCAATTATGTACAGAAAAGGGAGAACCTAAATCCAATATTGGAAATCCAAAATGTTTTCCAGGGTAAGCCCTCTTATAAAGGGGGTCATGGGTGATGATTTATGTCAGAAATACAGAATGATTTAATGTCAGTAATGCTGGATATTAAATAACAGTTAAATAATGCTAATTTTTATTGATATATATATATATACAAATATATAAACTAAAAAAAATTAAATATAAAAACATATATATTTAAAATAAGAATTTGTTTTCATTTGTGCAAAGATGGCATGAGTCTTACTGCCTTTGCCAATTTTTTTTAGAGAAAGGCGGCAAGTCCCTTTCCACCATTGTCTCAAGTGAAAAAAATACAAAGGCGAGAGGGGTCCTACGGCCTTTGGGGCTTTGTTTTTATATTTTTTTGACCTAATAAAAAAAACTCTACGAGTGACTTCCCTTTTAAGTTCATGCAAAGGGATACTCTCTATACAGGCACCACCGTCACAATAGAGGTGTAACATGGAACTTACATCATCTCCAACTACTACAACACCCACTTTGAAACCACTGAGGTTGTAATCATGCAATTGATTTTGTGTGTTTTGGGTGTTTGTGTGCGTCAATATTGAATTACTTCATCCAAATATCCCCCACCTTTCATTTTCATGGTATTGTGCCACTCCAAAAGAAAATATATCTTTATGTTTACGTGATGTGGAAAATTCCATTTTTGTTACTATGGAAAATAAATAACTTAAAAATAAAGGACTACTTTTTTACAAGGAAATCCTGCATAGGTGGATGAAACCAATTTATCGACCCTACATGTTAAACTATGTTTGGTATTTTTTTTCAAATTAAATTGTTACATTTGTGAAGAGTTCCTAGGGGGAGATCAAATAGACCTTGATGATTGAGGTGTTGAGGAATTGAAGGGATCTCATGAAGTGAATTGATAAATAGAGAGTTGTGAGTTTCTCAATTGAGACATGATCTTTATAGCATTGATTTTGCACTGATAATTTTAAGAATCTAACAAAATCCAATCCATCCTATGTTTTGGTGGTTAGATAATGTTCAAAATAGAGGCATGTTTTGAGTTCTACTTGAGATAATTTATTCATGATTATTTTCATGTTGTGTTTATTGACAACATTTTCATTAATGAATTAGTGACTCATTGGAGATGAATGGTGTTTCAATGGAATAAAGTGTTGCTAAAGATTTTAAAAATTATAATTCTATAGTTTATCAGTGCTAAAAAATGATCATAATCAGAATAATTTTATCAAAATTTAAAAAAAGTGTGGATAAAAGGGTATCCTTTATAATCTTTTTTCCTAACATAACTAAATATAACTATTTATCAACGTTTTATTAATCGATGATAAAATTACATTATTTTTCACCATTTTTAGTGGTGACAAAGGATATCTTGCATACTATATTTTATACACGAATATTTATATATTCTTAAATATGATTTATATATGCACATGAGCCTCAGCCCAATTGGTGAGGTCTCTCTAAGTGCATCCATGAGACACAGGTTTAAAACCAAAGGGAGGAATAATTTTAGGTACTGTAGCAGAGCTGTGCGGGTACTGTAGCAGTTACTGTTCGGTAATGTAGTAGCCAGAACTATTCACCTTGGGCCACCAGTTTGGGCTTGAATTCCTAAAGGCCTTTGGGCCACCCAGGACTTCGGGTTAGTAAGGCTTTCAGACATCCTTTAAGGCCTTTGGGAAACCTCAAGGCCTCCATGACACTTCAAAGGCCTCCAGGGCCATCTGATATGCAGATACCAAAACATATTCTATAAGGAACTAGCTTCAGAGGAGAATTCAAGAGCAAGGCACATTCATGAGAGCAGGGCTAAACTAATTTGGAAGAATGAGAGGGTATGGAATTACCATCGATATTGGGCCTGTGCATCTCTGCACAGGACAACTAGTCGAACAACCATGCAAAGTTGGAGAGATAATCATGATGCAGATGATAGGGATGAGAGGTTTCAAGTAGTCATATTCTTTATGATTTCCTTAAGACCTACGGGTCCTGTAATGTCTCCAAGCCTATGGGAAATGTAATCTCTAAGCTTACTGTTCTTGTAAGGGTTCTCCCTCATCCCTTGTAAGGGGGGTTATCAAAAAATCTATAAAAAAGATGTCCTTCGGGCCATTTAGGTAAATATGATTTATATATCTATATATATATAATCATTTATAATTATGTCTATTCTTTTATACTTAATTATAATTATATATATAATTATAATTCTATAAAGGTATTTTAAAATATAGAGATATGAATAATATAAATAAATATATAAATACATTAACTAGAATAATAAGAACTATAAAAATATATAGTTAATATTTAAATTTATATATTTATATTAATGTTATATATAATTTATAATATATATAAATATATATTTACATTAATATACATTTAATATAGTTTATAATATACATATTTGTTAATATATATATATATATAAACATACAGGCACATAGATATATCATTACATAAAAAAACTCTATTTGTTTGTTCAACTCCACATATCTCACAGTAGTGTATATATATATAGATACACACATCCACACACACATAAACATACACACAATAACACCCATTAGGGTATAGATAATAATATATATGTATATCACACACACACACACATATTATAGTTAGAATACATATATTTCCCAATATAAATTTATACTTCAATGAAAATAATAACATTAATTTAATTAAATTAACTAAATAATTGAACTTTAATTACAGAAATTAATTATATTTTTTCAATATTTAAATATATTAATATTATTATTCTATATGTCAACATTTATAATACCAATATGTATTGTTTTTCAAATGTAATTTTTAAAAGGTCTACGAAAAGGCAGTAAGGCCCTATCCCATTTATTAAAATAAAAATCACAATATAGAGAAGGGGATAGAAAATATAGAAAAGTAATCAACAACAACATGAAGCTAAAATTAAAGAAAATAAACAACATAGGTATAGTTAGTACCCCACCAACCCCAACCACAAGGGGCTCTACCACACGTATGTCGTCAACGTCTCCAAGTTTTTGTTCTTTGCCATGGCTCATGGTCTTCATCTGAAGAAGATTCAGTGGTGTTTGATACATCCATACCACTATATATCTCCCTCTTCCACTAAAGTTTTCCTTATACCTAATGACCCGATATAAGCCTTATGGGCCCCACAATGTTCATAGCCTCTATAACCACATATTTTTTGAAATCATCCCTTGCTAAATATCAATAACAAGGATTTTCTTCTAACAAAATATATGAGTTGAGAACCTATCCTAAAACATCCACTGGAAGGTAAATATTGATGTTTTTCCTTAATACATCTATCACTGTTTGAATCCCATTGTATATTTAATGATACCAAGGGCACATATTCTTTTGGATTTAACACTATAAAGGAAATAGATAAAGAAACCAGATCCTTGTTCAGGTTTTTAGAATTGGAATACTAGATACTCAAATATTACTTTTTAAAGAATCCATGCTAATCCATTGATTAACAGAAGATACAACCTTAGACTGGATTTAAGCCTATACAAGAGGCATCTATCTAGGCATTTCACTTCTACAAATTGTGGAGCCTTTAGATATTTGAGAACCAAGGGGATTGGTGTCCTTTTAATCTTGGGTATTACTCAATTGGATATATTTTATGGATTTTTTCCCAGATCCAACAATATCCTTATCCGAGATCATTAACTCAAGGTGAAAATCTGTGGATATTATATCTTTAAGTCCTTCAGAGTTAATCCTCTGTGAGATCCTAGACTACAACTTGTTAACTGCAACCAAACCTCTAAATTTTGAAGGTACACTATTTTGAACATAACCAATCACTTCAAGCTAAAGAAACGTGTCACCATCAAAAATGGTAGAAATATTGTCTCCATACTAATTAGTGGGAGGATAATAAAGTCCCACCTATATATATTACCCATCCATTTTTTGGGATTCCTAATCTTTATCACAAACTATACCAGTCTGATGATCTAGAAAAGATGTCGAACCCTTTTCAATAATTTCAATAACAATAGAAGTTACCTAATTTTTTTCATTGTTAAAGGATATTCAACCTGAAATTTACCTTGTTAGAATAATTGATCCCTTTCTCCTTGCAGAACTACGAGTTAACATCCAGGTGAGCAATGATCTCTAGATCAGAACCACCCACCTACACATCACTAGGATCATTCTATCTTGAAATAAGATCATTACAGAAGGGAATATCAACTGGAAATCCATGAGTTTCTAGTAATAACAAAATTATCAATGCACTCCTTTTATAGAGGAAGAACATTATCACAAGAGACATCCCCATCCCTATTGGGAGCATCACCACTTGGTGATTCATCCCACAAAACCCCAAAGTCAGGTTGTTGTTCCTTTATTGACGAATTTATAGGGTCACTTCCTATCAATTCCCATCCTAAATAGAATTAAGGGGGGTATACCTCCTACCTACAATTTCCCCTATCCATGATTCACAAAAATCCCTTGAGGATTAGATTTTAGATTCCTACACTTATTATTGCATGAGTTTTCATCATGCACCCAAACAAGGAAAAAGGCACAAAGTAAGGATCTCTTGCATCTTAGAACAACATGACCAATAACCTTACAATATATATAGAAACTTAGAACCTATTCAGAATTAGTTATTAGGTAAATTTCATATATATCGGTAGAGAGAAGAACTCTATCAACCAAAGTAGAGCATAGGTGTACTTCCACTAATAATCTTGCATGTTTCCCAAATTAAACTATTTCTATTTATTTGTACATTTTTATAGGCACCCAAGTTGAAAATTTAATATAATATAATATCCTTGAATTCCATATAATAAAATTTAAGTCAAATACTTTGACCCACAATGGAACATAGGAGTTACTTTCCTCTAGTGGATTGAAGCCATAGTCCCAACCACAAATAAGAAAAACACTAGGATTGAGGGATATCGTTCCATGAAACCACACCCTCATCTTAAGATCCTCAGTGGGAAAGATGATATGAAAAAATCCATGACCACTTGAGATAAACTTCTAGTTATAAAAACCCCAAACTATCTAATGCTGTATGACCAAATCATCAATTTTCAATAGCTTAGTCCCCCTTAGCAGAATGATTCGCACTATAAAAGAGTGTTTACTAATTTTCAGCCTTTTTGAGATTACATTCTAATAAAACTTAACATGTTCAAAATTACCATTTTGATAAGTGAAACTAGAAACAAATTCTATTTAGAGACATAAGGAGAAACCATGAGCATTTCCAAGAGGTGAAGTAGCCGAATAAAACCCACATCGAACAATCCTTCGACATTCCCTCCTGATAGTAGGATACTTGTGTTAATATAATCTCACTATTTCCATAAATTATTAAGCCATGGAATTACTGTAAGGATTATTTATGAATAATATTCCCTAATTTCCATCACAGTTTAGAGATAGACTCTTCCGAACAGGGCCCATATCCCATTATTAAAATATAATTAATCCAATTTTATATTGAAATATAGAAATATGTATTTGATGAAATTAGTGACCTAGAATAAAATTTTAAGTACTTTATGGTTACTTATTTTCATATTTTTGAATATTAATAAACTAAATATCATATTATGATTGTTCTTATGTGTGACATAATATCTGATAATGTTATAAGAGTAGGAGTCACACTGAAGGGTCATAGTAGTTATCCTTTAGGAAGAGATACCTGAAGTTCCATAATCGTATTCATGAATATAATTCTATGGATATATAATGTTGTCTAACTAGACATAGACAATACAAGCTATTTAGCATAGGAGGTTCATAAGACATTGAGACACCTTCTCTTAATGTTCACCCTTGATAATTTCTAGTATAGAAGATTCTGAGAGAAGACCCACTAGTTGGAAATCCACATTTATATGTGTCAATAGATGTTTCTATTTGTAGACATGAGTATCGGTACTAAGAATTTAAGAATAGTATTGGTAGATTTTATAAGTCATGTACTTTTTTGTATTGGTGAATATCAGGATGACATATGGTCGTAGTGAGGTTGAATACATTAGGTGAATCATGAGTAATATTTCATTAATAAATAATGTAAGAAATGATTTATACCTTATATTATTTAATGTAAGTTGACATATCATACCATTTGATGGATGTAATACATCCTAAATTAATCCACGCCCATGGTGTTTTGTTTTAAAGTTCATTTCTAGAAATTCAAAGAAAGAAAAATCGACCACATCAGCTAATTTCACCAACATGAAACTTGCATGATTAGATATATCATGATAAAAAGATTATATTACACAGTAAGAATTCATACGAGGTTTTATGTTTTTGTGACATTAACATATTTCACCATGTGTGATTTAGCATGTTACTAGATCCCAACCTTATACTTTGGGCAACTTTACATAATTCCACTGAGAAAGAGGACTAGAGGGTCACGTACTAAGTGTATCAATAACCTCAGTTAAACAATAATATCATTTATTATTTAAAAACCTGAATAAATATTATTCCTACACATTATTTAATAATTATTCTGGTTTTCTAGATCGCATATATCCCATCACTAGTTATTTGAGAGAATATTTTGTGATAGAAATATTTAATAAATATTTATTTTTTATTTAGTGAATATAATATATATTTATTTATTATCAAATAATGAAGTGATTTATATTTATTAAATAAATAATTATTATTCAAGGTCTAATAAATATTGTATAGGAAGGGAAAATCATGTTTAATAGTTTAGTGAGATGTAATATATATATATATATATATAATTATTTAAATAAATAATATTTAATTAATTCATTAGTTTAGTAAATATCAGGAAGTAAAAATAATAATAATAATATTATAGACATGGGGTTCCTTAGGGATCACATAAATAATAATGGTGCATATTAAATTATTATTTTTTAATCCCAGTAGTATATAAATACAATTATATTATTTCATAAGGATTATAGTTTTTTGGGTGTGCACAAAAACATTTGTATAATTCTATCAAGACTTTAGAGAGATCCCTTCTCTATGAATGATTTCAAGAGTAGAGAATGATCATCATCCACCATTTAACATCCCACCCCACGCCTATTGGCTTGGTACCATATGGTGGTTTTATTGGCCTTTGGTGATATCCCCAGGAAAAAAAAGGATGACAATAAATTCCATGAGCTTCAAAGAATGTTGGGGGATGATTTCCCTTTATATTAAGAAAACAAACAAATGAACATAAATAATAAAAATACAATCCTATAATTGATGCATGAGAAAAAAATAAAACCAAATGCGTACCAAATAATAAACAACCAAATAAATTTTATAATGAAAACTGGGAACAATAATCCAAAAGACAAAAAGACTCAAGAAATCCAAACATCTAACTCCCAACCAGCTATAAGATCCACTCCACCTACCTCACCTTGAATATAAAGAAGAATCACTAACAAAATGAGATACATTTCTTTTACCAGGGTCCCAATATATGAAATCTACAAATTTACAAAATTTCTCAAGTAGGGGGCAAGTATAAACTCAATATTATTACCTGATAGACTTTCTAACACATTTCATTAGGACAAGAACCAATTAGAAAATTTTACTTTAAAAATTTAAAAGAATTTAAAAATTTTTATATCAAAACCATAAAAATGTTCCATCTAAAGAAATAAAAAAACCTTCAAATCATTTATCATTAATTATACATACCCATTCCATGTTTCTATGAATGCACACACACATTAATTCTAGGTGATGGTTCCATAATCATGAGAAATATCTCATCCAATCACTAAGTTATCACTAGGTGGACAATATCCTTATGCCCCAATGACACACACCCCAGATCCTAGGTCACATCCTTATACCCCATTAGTGCATTCCCCTTATTTAGGGTCACATAAAAAGAATGAATTCACACCAACCATGTATTCTAATACCCATGCCTAAAAATTTCACATTGAATTTAATATTTATTTAAATAATATCTTCAAACATCTTGTGTGAAACAAAACAATTAAATAAATTGAAAACTAACATTTTAAAAAATATTTACAATGAGGGTTTCCCTTAAATCCATAAAATTTATTCAATTTCAAAATACATAACAAAAAAGATATTTCCATTAAGAATAACACAAGGTTTTTAATATAATTATAAGAAAAAATTAAATTAAAACTAAGCCTTAATGTTCTATGTCATGTAGATATGAGACAAAAAAACCTACCTTTCAATGGTTGTGAAAACAAAGAATGACACAAAAACACTAGATCATAGTTTGGGTCTTCTTACCTTTAATGGATTCAATCATAACCCATCAAGATTATAATCAAGTAACATATATGTATCCATAATGAACTAGATATATGGTTTCAGGAGAGAGGAGAATAATATATCTAAGGAGAATGAGGAATATTGAGTTCTTGCCAATGATTCTAGATCCCTAACACACTTACATCAGAGTAAAAGTCCCTTATCAATTGAAGGGAAAGGTCTCTGTATCCTTTGGAGGGAGTGGAATTCATGATCTAATAGAATTAGAAAATTAATGATTCTTATAGGATTTAAATAAGATTAGATCCAAGATTTTCATAGTTCTGGCTATAACACCGCACATTTAGTATGTATGGTTTGTTAAACCATGCAACAACCATGTAGTGATACTGTCTCAAGACCAAAACTCGAAAGGTTTGCTCTCATTGTAAAACAAACCATGCGACAACCATGAAATTACCACCATTTCATGTAGAAAGGTTTCTCTTGGGCACTCTCACTATTTGAACAAACCATGAACCAATATTAAACCTTACCAATGGCACCCAAAACATTTTGTATGGTTTCATGAAGGTGGTGCACAGTTTATACTAATCACATAAAAACCATGAACCTCTAAAAACACCTCAAAAAAATTTCTAAACTTCCTAGAAGCTCCCCAAACTTGACCCAAGTCTTTTATAAGATCAAATTATATAAATAAAGGGTAATGTACCAAAATCGTGGATGCTATATTCTCCCCACCATTTTAACTTCATCCCTCAGACAATATAAAATACCTTTTTTCCTAGAAGAGTTTAGGAAACTATTATAACAATTCATTCTCTCACTCCCATGTCTCTACTAGAATCTGACCATGTTTCTATAGAACCTACACCAAATAAATTATTTTCACACGAAATAGATTCTCTTTCATATCCACAATCTATACCAATACATGAATCATCATATAATCCAATTTAATATCAACATAGTACTATTGAATCACATGGGATGGATCAGGTTGGTAATTATTCATTTGAGATGTATGAAACACATTATGCACACAACTGAACATTGGAGGTAGATCTAACAGATATTCCACCTCACCAACATTTTCTATTATATCAATTGGTCCAATTTACTGAGGATACAACATCCCTTTCTTAAAAAAATGACGATTTCCTATACTTGGAGAGATGCTCAATAAAACAGGGTAAACTTCATTAAACAATAGAATCCATCAACGATGACCCGCACATGATTTCTAAGGACTCTAATCCATTTCCATTATCTTTTTGATCATATGAATCATCTCCATTGTCTCATGCACTAGGCTAGGTCTGATTAGTGAATCCTCACTTATTTCCACCCAAAAAAGTGTATAATGAAAAGGGTGGCCATACAATTCTTCCAAAGGATCCATATGTATTGATTCTTAGTAATTATTGTTGTATGAGAACTCCACTAAATGTATATGCTCCTCCAATGAGCTACCAAAATCCATCAAAAAATCCCTAGGCATTTCCTAAAACATTATATCATTAGTTTGTATTTCCCATGGACTTGAGGATTATAAGATGTTCATATAGTCAACTAGGTTCCAAGGATTTTTGTATGGTTTTAAAAAAATAAGACGTAAACATGGGGACTCGATCAGATACAATCGAGACTGGAATACCATTTATCTTTACAATTTCCCGAATCAAGAGTTTGGAAAATTTGTCCACTGTATTAGTTTCAGGGATAGGTATTAAGTGGGACAAATTTATGATTTGATCCACTATCACCCATATTTAATTGTGTTTCCTAACAATCCTTAGTATAACTATTACAATATCCATGTTTATCTTCTCGTACTTCAAAACAGGATTCAGTAAAGACTAAAAAATACTGAAAAATCATTGATTCTCTAACTTAACCTGCTTATAAGTGAGACACCTCGAGACATAATCCTCTATAAACATTTTCATTACAACCCAAAAGACCATTCTTTGAATTATTTAAAAAATTTCTAAATCCTAGGATAAAAAACCCATAGGTTATGGTGGTAGGCACTAATGAGTTGTTCCTAATAACCCAAAGGTACAACCATGTGAACTCTAAACCATAACACTAAACTCCCATCATGCTTCCATTCCTCTATAGTCTCCCTACCATTGAGTTTTGACCCTATGGTAACATATATAGGATTTTATGTTTGATACTTTCAAACATGGTTAACCATATTAGGAATAACATAAATTGGAAGGAAAACAACAACATCACCTTGTTCTACATAATACAAATGAATATTTGATATCAATGGTATAAGATTCCACTAATTTGAAACCTACTTAGCCAGATGGGAATATGAATTTATACTCAATGAATCTTGTATGGAACATCCATTCCTTGATGTATACAAAATTTAAAATTCAAACATTTAGAGATATTACATCCATCTTATTTGCATTAGATTCAAATATCTTTGTGAGAAAATGTGCATAATGATTTAATGATCTTGATAAGCCATAAATTGGTCACAAAAAAGATAATGATGCCAAGTATTCAGTGCATGGAATATAATAGAAAATTCCAAATAATGTGTTGGGTATTTTTTCTCAAGCACCCATAACTATCATGATCCACAAGAATCCACACGACCTCCTTTCATGAGAACACAACCCTACCCAAATCCATGTGAATCAAAGTAGACTAGATAGCTGTCTAAAAACTTTGGTAATGTGAAAACATGTATTGATGTGATTCTAACCATATGTTCTTGAAAGTATTTTAGGCATTCCTTTTTTCATTAGAAATGAATTTATATCCTCATAAAATAAATCCTTGGTGAGGAAATATGAAAAAATTCATGTAGAAAATGTCGGTAGTATCCTTATAAGACAAGAAAATGTGTATCTCAAAGACTTTATTTAATGGGTTTTAATAGATAACAACTTATATCTATTCATGATCTACAAAAAAAGTTTTTATGAAATAACATAACCAAGTAAATTTACTTCCAAAATCCAAAAAACACACATTGAAATCTTAAAATATAGAAAATTATGCCGCAAGATTCCCAAAAATACCAGCATGTGTTACTCATTATCTTATTTTTTCCTAGAATACATCATTTTATCATCAACGAACATCACTACATTGGAACCCATATACATATGAAAGATTCAATTCATCATCTCCACACATATTTCTAGTGCATTCATAATACAAAAAGGAATTATGATAAATTCCTAATGCCCACAACCACTTTTGAAATATTTAATTGAAATATACTTTTTATGAACTCGTATTTTTTAATAACCCAAATGAAATTAAATTTTAGGGAACCATTTGGATCCCATAAATTGATCAAAAAACTCATTGATTCATGGATGAGGATACCGATTCATTATCATACTTTGGTTAATATTATGATAATCTATAAGAAGTATTAGAGTTCCATCCACATTATTCATAAAAAGAACCGATGCTACCCATGGAGACATGCTTGTCTGAATGAACCCTTTACTCTACAATTATTCTAATTGAACTTTCAAATCCATCAATTCCATTGGTTCCATTTGATAAGACAGAAGTGAAGTCATACTATTACTTTATAGGAGATCATTCATGAACTATACCTCTCTATCAGGTGGAAATTCTAGGAAATTGATAGGAAATTTTTTTGGTAAATTAGTTAATGATAGTTGGGAAATATATATTTCAAATCTCATCCATCGATGAAATGGTAAGAAATTACCAATGATAAGAGATGGTTATAACCAATGGTTTCAAATTTCCTAATTCACATGCCTTTACATCCCAATATTCTTTGAAGAGACTCTTGATGTCATCAAGAGGGGTGGAACTAACATTTCAGGCATAATAGTTAATGTGATCATTGAACGATGTCATATAATGTATACCCAAAATTAATTCATAGACATCCATCCCAAGAATATATAAATAATAAATAATATCATCACCATTGATAATTACCAAACATGATCTACACATGAAGGTTAAAAACATTCTTTTTCCATGATAAGTTTGAAGTTTAAAAACATAAGGCATCATTTCCACATGAAAACCCATATGATTAACAGAAAAGAAGAAATAAATGAATGGGATGAACCCATATCAAACAAATATTTAAAAGGGTATAATTCAATAGAATCATACCTATCACCTTTGAAGGATTTGATTGATCATCCATGATAACTTTCCCAACTCAATATAATTGTATAGTCATTACGGTTTTCTCTTTGTTTCTATATTGAGATTGTATAGGTTTAGGATTCATGGTGTTTCTAGAATCACCAAGGACCACTCAATTATAATGAAATGAGTTATTCTAATGTGATCGTCTGATTGAATCATATGATATATGAGATAAAATATATGTGTCTCTATCACCTGAACATAGAGCACTGCTATAATAATGCTAAAAATGTCCCATCCAATTACAATTATAACATGATCTAGGTGGTTCCTTAAAGTCTCTCATCATATTATAGAAAAAACCATATTGAAAAAATCCCAGGTTATTTTTTGGTTGAGGAGTAATGGTTACTGATCCCATGGTTTGATTCTAAGGTGTCCCACCACACTGGAAGTAGGTGTCCATTTTCCTATTATTCCCATCATTGGAGTACCCACTTATTCATGTAGAAATAAACATGTTCCCTACAACAGTATTCCCTGATATATACCTTTTTTCCAACATTACCCTATTGAATATTTTTTTATAGTCTATAAAACCAAGATAAAAATTATAGAGTGAATTTTAGGTCATAATCCGTACTAAAAAATGCACGCATTTAAGGAAAAACTTGCAACAACTTGTGTGGAAAAGAGGAATAAATTTATAAATTTATCTAAATACTCTTTACTAATAGATTATATTGTTTAAAGATAAATAAATATATTTTTATAGTGATATAAAATGTTTTAGGACATAATTTATTGTTAAAAAATCCCTTAAA
Organism: Viscum album; assembly: GCA_963277665.1. Lineage (NCBI taxonomy): Eukaryota > Viridiplantae > Streptophyta > Magnoliopsida > Santalales > Viscaceae > Viscum > Viscum album. The sequence continues at coordinate 1,094,907,277 of OY728145.1, read as the reverse complement.
ATCTTCACATGTCATGCCTTGTTCAACTTTAGCCTGAAAAACTAAATATCACTATTGAAATTCTAGATATTATAGAACATATGTTTCTAAATTTACATTAAACTCTACCAATGTACTAAGGAAATTGAATATTCAATTCATCAATTTGAACAAGTCTTCTTCTCTTTCTGGTTTGGAATCTCCTTGAGTGGTGGACATGTTCTGCTTTTGGAACTGAACCAAATGGTCCACTTTTTGAGGATAATCATTCTCATTTCCCCTATACATGGACTAAAATGACTATGAAATGATATGGAAGTTATTTTGGTTCACCTTTGTGTTAGGCCAAACCACATTTTCAGTAGACTCTTTCAGTTGATTACTATGAAATCTACCAAGTTCCATTTTCTATATACAGAACAAAACATCATTTAGTCTCACTATCTTGAAACTGAAGTCTCCATAGTTCTAATTTACAAAATAAACATATTTTATAATCATCCATTTCAAAAATCCAAACATGGGTTTACATTTAATCATTTTGGAAAACACTATAACCATTTTTTTGAAATCATACTATTTAACTATTTTCAAAGAATCAACACTTCAACATTTCATAAACCATTAAACATATATTGAGAAATTATATCCTTGTGGGAAGTATCACTATGAATTCATTCCATGTAACCGTCATCTAATGAACCCACGATGATGAGATAAATCTTACCCAAAATTGTATTAAAACACTTATGTAACCAAACACCTTGGTAACTTGATTTTCAATATAAAAATGTTAGTTATGTATTTTTAAGATATACATTTCATGTTCTAATGATACTTTCTCCTTGATACAATACTAATTATAGATAGTATAGACAAGATTGATACCACTCCAAAACTAAGGAACAAACAAAGATAATACAATTTTTAATATCCCACCCCTCACCCATTGGCTTAGGAAGAGGTCGTGGTGTTACTGGACATAGGTGAAATCCCTAATAGACTAAAGTCTAGTAATAAATTTCAAGGGATTCAATGAATTTTGTGGTAATATTTTCCCTTATATTAATAAAATAACCAGATTAAAATAGAAAATAAACATCAAATAGTCTATATATTTCATGAGAAAAAAATAAAACCAAATGTATAACAAAAAATAAACAAAAAAATCAAAGTTACAACGGAAACATGGAATAATAATCTAAAATAAAAAATACTCAATTAATCCTCACATCCAACTCCCAACCATATCCAAGCTCCACTCCACCTTCCTTTCTTGTTGTATCAAGAAGAATCACTAAATAAATGAGATACATTTCCTTTACCCATGTCCTGATAGATGACATATACAATTGCACTGAAGTATCCAAAAAGGGAGTGAGTATAAAAAATGTAGTATTTTCCCAAAGAATTATTACTAGATTCCACTTGGACAAGAACAAATTAACAAATTTTATATAAAACAAATTAAATTCATTTTAAATGTTTCATATAAAAATGAGAAACAAGTTAAATGGATTGAAATAAAAAACCTTTGAATCATTTCCCATTAATTGGAATACCGATTCCATGTTTTACAACACACACATATGCATGCTAGGTGAAACTTTTATACTCATGAGTGGTTTCTCATCCATCCACCAAATCACAACTATGTTTCCAATCTCCTTAGGCCCCAATGACACACTCCCCATATCCCAAATCACATTGAAAGCATAAAATTACACAAAAAATGTTTGAAAAACCCCATGGAAAACCATTTCACATAAAATAAAATATTTATTTTAATTATTTCCTCAAATATATTTTTCCAAAAAAAAACATTACATTATTTAAAAAAACATTTATAAAATTATCAAAAAGGGGGTTTTCTAGAAAATCATTAAATTTCACCAATTTAAAAATCCATAAAAAACGATTTCCATCTAGAATCACATAATTTTTTAACAAAAATTATAATAAAGAAAACTAATAAAACCAAGCCTACAAGTTCCAATTCATGTATATATGATAGAGAAGCTATATACCTCTCAATAGTTGACCAAACTGAAGACTGACACAACAAAAATCTCTATATGGGATTGTGTATTCTCCCCTTAAATAGAATCAAACATATATAATCAAGATTACTATAAAAGAACATATATCAACCCAGAAAGGACTAGATATATGGTTTTGGGGAATATGATAAGAATAGATCTAAGAAGAATGAGGAAGAACATGTACTTACAGATGATTCCAGATCTCAAATATGATTCAATTCTCTTAAAATTCACTTTTGGATTAATGGGAAATGTATCTCAAGCCTTGGGAAGGATAGAAATTAGAGATCATAGATAATATGGAAACTAATGATGATTAAAGTAATTAATTATGATTAGATACATGGTTTTCAGAGTTCTAATAATACGCTGTATGGTTTTCCAAACCATGCACCAACCATTCAATTCTACTATCTCAAGGACACACCATCAATAGTTGGATCACAAACTTAGAAAAATCATGTGCTAATAATGATTTTAACTTTTTTTCAAGAGACAACATTTTCACTAATCACTTACATGATTTTTCCAAACTGTACACCAACTATGCACCTACCCATTGAATCCCAAAACAGGTTGCAGAGTTTCCCGGAGGTGGATTATGGTTTTTAATAACCACACACAAACCACGAACCTCTATAAAAACCTCTAAAACACGTCCAAACCTCCTATAAACTCCCCAAAATTTACCCAAGACTATTATAAGTTCAATGTACATAAATAAATGGTCATGTACATGTAACTGAGGGTGATACACAACTCTACTATTGATTCCTGAGAGATCAAAGAGAATCCTTCTTGAAGATACTATTAGAGAGATTAAATAAAAATAACGCAAGCATTAGGATCTACTGTGCTATCCCATATAGATTCCTATAGAAAAATTCAGAGGTTTTTGAAGCATGTGGGGATCACCTCTATAGATAATCTACACTTGATTATTATAACTCAATAATGGTATGATGTAGAGACATTTTCAGATTCATTAACAGATAAATAATTCAATACAAGGCAATTCAATAATTGTTAACATTAATTATAAAAAATATGTGATAATCTTGTGTTTTGGTTCTATAATTCTCTTTTCAATTAATATTTGATTCAATTCCATTGGTCATGACGATTATCATCGATATACTTCTCAAATTTATCATTGATCACAATAGGAATCTGATTTGGGAATGCCCTATACAACACTTTTTTTACATTCAAAACCATTATATAGTTTCATAGAGGTTTCACAATTTCTTATAATTATTTAAAGATAGTTTATTGATTTATTCATTTATCATTATTTTTCAATTCAGTTTTAATTTCTCTTTAATTTTAATTGTGAGATATCTTATTCTTACCCTTTATTCTAACAAAATTAATCAAAATTAATTAATTTTATGAACAAAAAATATTCATAGAACTCATTTAGAGGTACAAAGGATCCTGGACAGAAATCATAAGATTACATGCCATATACCATTGATTACTGTTGCATGAATTAATTCAGAAAAAACTCAATCCCTATGAATATATTACAAGTGGGGTGTATTTAAATACCCCAAATGTTGAACAGGGGAAGATGGCACATGGACCAGTAAACTATATAACATGTAACATCCGTACATGATGTTTAGTCCTTAAGTGAAAAACCGGACACGTATTTTCTTACATGCCCTACATGACTGGTGACTTTGTAACTTAGAGACCCACACTATGTATCCTATTTACATATTGTGTACTACATTGTTATTTAGGGAATTATTATATGTCATGTACCTAGGAGTGTTCAACAGATAGATGGTGATAAATATATACACTGTGTAGCTAGATTCTACACATCGTGTATATTAAAAAATTATGCATAATTAAAATTTAAGTTATTATACATATTAAACCTTTTCAACATGTGTTTCTTGTTTCAGTTATTAGACTATGTGCACACCATGTGATGGGTTAAGAATATATTAAATAGACAATTAATTTATTTGTAATGTTCATAATTGCATATCATGTATAAGTCATAATACTAGCATTACTCTATACACATGGAAACATAACATGCTATGTAAATAAAATGTGTTACATGTGTTATTTATTTTTCTATGTACACAACAAGAAATTGTGTGAAAAGTTTTATATCACACATGTCACATTTTTAAATAATACATGAATATAATACAAACTAGGTAGTTTAGATAAACACTCACTGTGTTTACCCTAAGGTACAAATTTTGTACATATTTAATTTTAAATATAGTTTTCAATATATTTTAAAGTATGATAGATGATAATCTCAATAATGTTTTTATGCGAATTAAAATAAAATAATTTATCAACTAAAGAATATAATTAGTTTATTTGATCATGATTTATCATAAATAATAATGGTTAGAATTGAATTCTTTGTTTATTAAATACGTAATTTTTTTCATGTATATGGATGATCATGAGAATAGAAAAGATCTTTTCATGTGATTAGTTTCATTTTAACTTATTTCAAAATTAAATTGATGTCCTTTGTGTCATCCCTCCTCTCATTATGTTTGTTCCTAGGAACCCACAGTTTCTTTTATGTGAACCCCTTAAAAATCATTTGGTTCCCCTCACCTGCATGTGAGGAAAATCTTATGTAATGGATGGATCTCCCCAGAGAGTAGTGGTAGTTTATGTTCCTAACCAAGGAGAAACCAATCCTGGAGGTACATGGGTGGTCATGTGGAAATTTTCAAACATGAACCATGTTATGGTTCAATATTTTCATCTCCTAGGCCGATCATTAGTTTATCATATGATAGATAAAATAACCACAATTAAAAGTTCAGGATCATACCGCTTTATTATTTTATTTCTATTAAGTTTCATGGTAATTTAATTATGTATGTTTTTCATGATCACATGAATTAATGAATTAACAAGAATTCAAGTTAGAACTAAAATAAATTGGATTATGCTTAAGATTAATCTAATACATTGTTAATCACTTAAGTAAATCCCCATAATATTAATTATATAGTAATAAATTCAAAATGGGAAACTTAAAAATAAAGATAAAAATACCTCAATTATATATATTAAGTCTATATAAAATTCCACTCATTAAGTTAAAATCAAACCATAATTCAATGTTCTTGATCAACCTATGTCAGGTTTCTTTCAATTATCAGGGAATTATAAAATGATGTTTTGGTTTGACTTAACTTAGTTGACATTACATGTTTACTAACCATGTAACACTTAGTGAAACTAAGAGAAAATGGTTGAGGAAATCCAATATAAGCGTTTCATGATTGGGGAGTCCACTCAACATATCAAGGAGCTGTAAGCTACTGTAGTTGACATTTTAAATACCGACCTAAAACCCTTCTAATAGGATATCAATCCCAATTCTAGGTTATGATAAAGGGAATATGGATCCTTTACACTAGGAATCCCATGAAACAGGGTTTTATAAAGCCAATGGTGAGAGATACTGGGTTTTGATAAAATTAAAGAACATTAACAAATAATATAATAATAATTATCTACTTTATTTGATAAAGTACTAAAATCTGAATCTTCTTATTTTTAGAAATGATAATAAAGATGAATTAAGACATATCATAGTGATCCATACATAATAAGGATATACTTTTAATATTAACTAATTTAAAATAATTGAAAAGGTGATTACACATTATATTACACCATGAAAAGAAATTACTTGTGCTAGAAAATCTTATTTGTGAAGTGCTTAGCCAAGAGGATAGTGAGGAAGAGTTGTCTCTCATTGATAAATATTTTAATTATGACACAAATGTCTAATGTTTCATGCCATATTCCACGACCAATGAGATTATAAAGCTTCCCATGGACATGATGGATTAAAATTTTTTTTCTCACATTTGAGATCTCTATAAAGAGAATATGAGACAAGATATATATGAGATATCCAATGATTTTTTTATATTCATGCTTGGAGGGTCGGTTCCAACTAGGAATAATGTAGTAAATATTATTGGATACATTGAGTGATTTGATATCTTAGGGATTAAATTTCTAGATGAGTTATGAATAGATCTAATACTTTCCTCACTACCGAAGTACTTATCCAATTTTATTTTCAATTATAAAATGAGAAATAATGACAAGATTATTTCAAAAATTATTAATATAATTTTATATGTTGATAAGGACATGGGGTATGAAAAATCCATGGCCCTTACGGTGAATAATAAAAGTAAGAATGAGTAAAATGGGCCCAATACCCATAACAATTCTAATTCTCTCACGAACTATCCATTTAAGCAGAGAAAGATCCAGAGGTAGGTAGTGTAAAATAAAGTAGAGTGTTTTTGTTGTGGAAATAATGACCACAAAAAGAGGGAATGAACCCAAAAGAAAGGGGAAGCTAAAGGTGAGTTAATAATAATGTATATACATTAAATGTCTACATTTTAGGTTTTAGATACAACATGAGGGGCTCACATATGTATAAAAATGGATGAACCAAGTATATTTCAAAATATTTCTAGAGGATATGTGGATTTTATTTCTAAAAATGGTGCAATGATGGCCAATTTAGCTAAAGGAAAGTACAACCTTTCGTTTCTAATAAGACTAATCATATTTTTAAAAGATTTTTATTATATACTGAATATTACTAATTTTTTTATCCTTCCTAGATACAAAATGATTTTTTTAAAGTTTGTAAATAGAATTTGTTTCTTTTATTAAGAGAATATATTTAATGTCATGAAATATTTAAATAATAATATTTATGTATTAAATTATGAAAAACAAGTATTGGGAATTCATAACGAATCATTTTCACATGAATCAAATAACACAGAACTATGGAATCGCCATATTGGTTATATAAATGAGATGAATTGAAAAAATCTTTAACCAGAATGTTATTTAGACTCTTTTGAGATAAAAATAATTTAAAGATGTCATGATTGTTTACAAGAAAAAATGACTAAACCACCATTCGATGGATAGGGTGATAGGGACATAAAGTGATTAGGATTGGTACAAAATGATGTGTGTGGACCATTTCTAGTAGAATATAGAGGTGGGTTTTCTTAATTCCTAACTTTTATTGATGAATTGAGAGTATATAGGGCTATATCAACTTACTGAGGTATAATTATGAGTCTTTTGAGAAATTAAAAGAAATAATTAATTAAGTAGAGAATCAAATTGGAAATAAGATAAAGAAGATTTGATTGGATAAAGGTGGTGAATATCTTAATTAAGAGTTTATCAAAATTCTATAAGAGTTTTGGATTCTTTCTCAAATCACTCCACCATACACACCATAGAGGAATGATGTTAGTATAAGGAGGAAACATAACTTACAAGACATAGAAAGGTTGATTTTGATTCATATAGATCTTCCTTTTTCCTCTTAGGGATATTCATTAAAAACAATGGAATACACACAAAATAAAGTACCAAATAATGAAAAAATGGAATTACCTTCAAGTTATAGAGTGATAAGAAACCCATTTCATCACATAATGATTTATAGGGTTTGAATAAATTAGTTAAGGCCATTTTAGAAAAAATGGTACCTTAGGGAACAACGTGTATCTTTATAGTTTATCCCAAGGAAGCATTGAGATAATATCTATACAAACCCTCAGGAAAGAAAGTGACTATCACTAGATAAGCCAACTATCTTGAGAGGGAGCACATACTCAAGAAAGAAAAGGGAGAAATAGTGACTTTGATGAACTTTATGATCAAGATACATAAGAGTTATTATAGGAATAGATTCCACAGGTCCCTATGGAAGATGGTTTTCCTAAAATACAAGTACTTCATTGGATTATTCAGAGTTAATAAAACCAGGGAGATATGGGTTTCTACTCACTAGAGATGGAGACTCATTATTAGTTGAAAATAATGAACCAATATCATATAAAGATGTAGTATAGGGCTCAAAATATTTGAAATGGAAAAAATACATTAATTCTGAAATAAATTCCATGTATTAGAACCAAGTCTGGGGTTTGGTCAATCCACCATTTGATGTAATGATTATTGGGTGAAAATAGGTAATCAAGAGAAAAATTGACATGGAAGGTAAAGTAAGTGCCTATAAATAATGGAAAGAGGCTAAAGGGTTTAAAAATCATCATGTAATTTAATATGAAAAAAATATTTCACTACTTTCCATGTTTAAAACTATCTGAATTCCACTTTCTATAATGGATTACCATGACTATAAAATTTGGTAGATGGGAATAAAAAAAATCCTCCTTTGGATCATTTATTAAGATTTATATATTAAACAACAAGAAGGGTTTGTGACTCTAGGTAATGAAGAAATATATGCAAGATAAAAAGAGAAATTTATGGATTGAAGAAAGAATATAGTTCATGGAACATTTGGTTTGATAAATCCATAAAATAATTTGTTTTTCATTAAGAATTAACATGAGACATGTGTTTACAAGAATTTTAGTTGGAATGTGGTAATTATCCTAATAGTATATTTTTATTTCATATCAATTATTAGAAATTATATACCACTGTTACATTATATTAAAGACTATTTAAACAAAATCTTCTCTATGGAGGTCATTGGTGAAGTAGCCTATATTTTATGGATTAAAATCATTCCTGATAGATCCAATATAATTTTTGGAATAAGTTAAAGTACATATATTAATGAGATACTAGATAGATTTAATTTTAAATAATCCTAGATTGGATTACTTCTAGTGTCACATAGTATACATCATTATAATAAAAGTTTTTTTCATACACTATAGGAGAAATAAAGAATGACTAAGATCCCATACACTTCATTAATAAGATAAATCGTTTATTCCATGTTTTGTAAAAAATGTGATATTGACGATGCATCGAGAATGGAAGGTAGATTTCAATCGTATCTAGGTGAACAATATTGTTTTTATGTTAAGTGTATCCATAAGTGTATGATAAAAAATAAGGATATTTTACTAATGTATAGAGTAAATGAGGAGATAGTCCTTAGGGGTTACACTAATTATTATTTTAAAATAGATCATAATGATCTAAAGTAACTATAAGGATATGTTTTCAGTATCAACAAAGGATCTGTGAGCTGGAATATTTTAAAGCATATAGTTGTTACTAATTATAAAGTGGAGTTTGAGTATATAATGAATTATGATTTAGCCAAATAAGAAGTTTGGATATGAAACATTGTCTAGTATCTCAATGTTGTACCGAGTAGTAAATACCCAATCACATTATATTGTGATAATACTATAACAACATATCTTGAAAAAGTTCGAAGGTCACACCAATGGAAAAATACCATACTCCATAACTATCACATATGGAGGTATTTATCTTAGAGGGGTGAAGTTTTAGTAAGATTATTTTTCACAAAAGAAATAATGGAAGACCCATTTAATAAAGAATTATCACAGAAGAAACATGGGTATCATGTGAGAGCTAGCAGGATGAGGGTTGTCAGTAGTTAAATCTAGTGAAAGTGGGGTTTTATTAGATTTTTCTGTAAAACCAACATCTATATACTTTATTATTACATGTATTCATAGTTCAGAATATTAATAAAATACCTGTCACATCATGATTGTTCTTCTGCATGAAATAGAATGTTATGATGTCCTAAGAGTATCAATTTCATTTAAAGGTTGTAGAAGTTATCCACTATGATGAGAACATGGAAGTTCCATGATATTATTCATTAATATAGTTCTATTTCTAGATTATATTTTCTGATGGTACATTGAAAATAAAATGTATCTTGGGTAGGAAACTCATATGTCATTGAGACACCTTCTCATGGAGTTCTCCCTTGTTAATTTCCAATATAGAAGATTATAAGAATGGAACCTCTCTTAGGAAATCCACATTTATATGTTTCATTAGATGATCCTATCTATGGGATGGAGTATTAGTCCTTAGATTTATTTTTATTATTTATGGATTTTTCTGAGTCACATACTTTTATGTATTGATGAAAACTGTGATGACATATATGTTCATGATGAACTAAGATATGTTGGGTGTTTCACAAGTAATATTTAATTAATGAATAATATGAGAAAGGATTTATCCCTTATATTCTTTTACAAAAGTTTATATCTCAGGCCCTTTGATGGAAATGATACAACCTAAATAAATATATAGACATGGTGTTCTATAAGAATTTTCATTTAAATAAATTCAAAGAAAGAAACCCTGAGCTTATAGGTTGATGGTACCAGCATGAAACCATATTGATTAGATATATCAACATAAAGGTATTATATTGCAATGTATTTATTTTTATGAGGTTTTATGTTTTTATGACATTAACCTATGTATCTATGGGTGCCTTGGTGTGTTTCTAGATGCCAAACTTTGACTTCAGGATTCATCACCTAACTCCATTGAGAAAGAGGCCTAGTGGGTTACAAAACAAGTGCATCCAAGCCTCCTCCCAACCAAAACCTATGATCAGTGAAAGATATATTTGGGTAACCAAGTCTCTTGGCTACCTGATCAGGGTTTAACTAAAACAAAGTAGGGAACCAAAATCATGTTCCCCTACATAAGCAGTAATATTGTATATGTGCACGAGACATGTTCAAAATAAATAAATAATATGGTAAAGTTTAAATAAATTAAATATAATTGATGATAAATACCTAGAGTGAAACTCAATATTTACTATAATTACTTTTTCTAGGTCTAGAGTTTCTCTGAGCATGTCAATAAACCATTCCAACCTAAATTCATCACTTGAATCCTAGGTGTACCCTAACAAAGAAAAAAACATCATCTGAATTTAGGGGCGTGGATCTCCCTATCCATACATCATGCCATCTGAGTCCAAGGGTGTGGTTCCACTTACCATATATCACCTCATCTGATCCCATGGGTGTCTCTTTTCTCTTTTGAACATCACATCATCCGAGTACAAGGGTGTGATTCCCCCTATAATATATCACCACATCTGACTTTAGGGGTGTGTCTCTCCCCTATCATACATCACCTCATCATTATCTAGTGAGAGCAAACAAGGAAGTCAAAAATGAAAAGGGCTATTTCCCCGGTTAAAAACCGTGGAAATAGTCCCCAGAAGCATGTCCAAAGGATATGGCCAACTATGGCCGCTATCACCGTGGTAATAGGTCCTGACCTATTTCCACAGTTCTAACCATGGAAATAGCTACCTATTGCCACAGTTTTGAAAACCATGGAAATGGGCCTCCAAACTTGAAACTGCGCTGCTTAACATATAGCCACAGTTTTAACCATGGTAATAGCCCCAGAAAACTAGGGCAATAGCCAAAATTATAAATATCCCCAACAGGATTTGATACCTGCACGTCCACTATGCAGTCCATCGCACTTACCACTACACCATGCAAAAATTTGGGTACATATATATATTATGATTTATATATTAATAAAAACTGTGGGAAAAGACTCAAAATAGTGGCAATAGGGTATACCGCCAAATTTTTGGTGGGAATATTTTTCCCGCAGAAGCCCGAGATTTCTATAGCCACGGGTTTAGAGAACAGTGGCTATAGGGAAATGAAATTTTTTTCCTATAGCCATGGTTTGAAAAAATGTGGCTATAGGACATATAAAAAAGGCCTATAGCCACGATTTTAAAAACCTGGCTATAGGCCACATAACCGTGGCTATATCCACCTATAGCCACGGTATTAAAACCATGGATATAGATTCGTGGAAGTAGCTCTATTTTCTAGTTGTGAGTCTAGACCATGGTAAATCCATCTCAGTAGACTATGCATCCCACAAAATGGATCCAAATATCGTGTTCAAGGCATCCCATACTTTTGTTTATGAATCTTGGTCGACTGTGCATCCCATTATAAAGATCCGAGGAGCTTGTTCAAGGCATCCCAAACGATTTTTCAGTATTAGTATCAATATTCATATCCTAGGAGCATTCCATAGGAATCCCATATATCTTAATAAATCTCAATGGGTAGTACATTGTACCCCAACATGTCATGTCATAATCATCATTTCCTCATTAGTCTCACATCATCGATCCAATTTATAATGTGACACCCACAACCATTTGTACCCATAACCTACACACACCCTCTCCAAGATGATTATATCATTAGGGTTCCTACCATGGTCCCCATTGCCTCATCGAGCACATAATAACATCATGGTATCCCTTAAAAAACATAACTTGGGTATAAACCTATCACTTTGAGGGAATAACTTCACTTTATACTATTGAAATCATACCAAGGCCTTATTATCCACCTAGGAAAATTCAGACAAGGGTTATGGGCTCAATCCCATTCAATTCCTAAGTCAACCATTGTTGGTCCTCATAGCTAACCTATCCATAAAAATCCACAAGTTCTACCACCCAGGTAATCACATCTCGGTGGGGGTGGAACTCTCACCCACATTCATCTCACATGCTAAACGACACTAAGGCATCTCAAATTTCCCCAAATTCCTATTAGGACCATTCATTCTCATGCCATCACATGTACCTTCTCAAGAGGTCGAAATTAACCTATATAGGTTCACTAAGATCAATAATTTCATTTAAAACTCACTTTTTAGGGTGCGAGTATCACAAGGTGCATCTTTATAATCATGGTATCGACCATTGGTGGATGAGGAAATAAATCCAGTGTACAAGGTCCCACTGTGACCGTTGACACCTTTTTTAGTTCATTCTTAGAAATTTTATTTTAATTAAATAATTTGTTAAATTTTTAGAATGTCAATATCATACAATGGTGAGACCATATATCACATGAATATTAAAATGATAAAAAACCATTATGCTAATGTATATGGATAACCAACCTTAATTTCATGGTTATTCCATTTAAATCAAAGATGGAAAACTCTTTCTTGAGCTCATATAAGTCTGAATTAACATCCTAAGAATCTATATTTTTAAAAAATATCCCATAATTAATTATGAAAAATTTATAATTAATTATAAAATTCATTTTAGCACTTTAAAATTAATTAAACAATTTAATTAAAATATAAACAATGCCTAAAATATCAACGAGTGATCTCATCACACCAAAATGATGGCCAATGGGGTGTAGTATACTCCCATCATTCAAATGAACATAATCCATGTAAAATACCCATCATTTCTCAATAATTAATCTATAAAATTTAACCAATTTGGATGAAAACTTTAATAAAATTAATATAAAGACATACCTTCACTGAAACAACATGAAATAATGTGCAGAACGTTTCTCAGGATTCTCTATTTACACACTATAAAAAAGATCCATAGACATCATAAATTACACCATAATCTAGTGGAATCGACACTGAAACTCTAAACAAAACCAAAACTGAAATAAAAGGGCTACAATAGAAGGAAGTGGAGAGTGTAATAGTGAACAACACACCATAGATCACTGTGAAATATCACCAAGAATTACCCTCAGTAAAAGGGTATTGAAATGGAGGCATCAAGATGATAATTAACCAAGACAAGTCCTCTCCCAAGTCCCCTCTCCCTATAAATTTTAAACCACCCTAAAGAAAGATCTAACTACTCATACTAAAAAAGAAGTCCCCTGGGGACAATTCACAACGTGGACACAAGATTCACACCATGGATCCCTACCACCAAAACATTTCACGACCTGTACTGAGGTTAATGACCTAAAATATTCAAGATATATGGGTTATAAACTCATCCAACCCTATTCATGTTGAACCCCATGGTTCATAGTTTGAATATTTACAACAGTTGAAGTTTTAGCTTTTGAGACATCTGAACCTTCCTTGACACTCACCTAAGCACCCATACCACTAACTGGGACTTGAAACACATCAAATATACATCTATTGAGATATTATTACTCTTATAATTCAATTATTAATGTCTGTTTCCAAAACAAACCCCTCACCAAATAAAAAATACATATTTACATTGAAATTAACCATATGAAAAAATTATAGGGTTTTAAAACATACCCTCCATAAAAGTTATCATACTTGAGTATCCTTGAATAACTTTCAGATAAACACCTCAATATATATTGGTTATCAATTAAAATCCACCTTATCATGTTATACTCCAGAACGACAATTGAACTTCTACTATGAAACTCCAAACATTGGGTGAACTATTCATCGAAAATAAAGTCACCACTCATTACCATCACCAAACCACCAAGTTGATTCTTTATTAATTCGTCTATCTTGAGGTATCAAGGTCTCAACATTAAATTCATTATTCTTAGGCTTAATTAAATCCCACCATATTCATTAACCCATAAGGGTTGGTTTCGAGCCAGGGTGCTCCTACCATCAGAATCGCCTATCGAAACACAATTAAAATGGTACAATGACACAATAATTCAACTTATAATATTAATAAAACCATATATACATGAAAATAAGGTTCATACTATCTATGGATGACCATTCTGAAAAACGTTTAGGTCACACCCACAAACATGCTGTGAAAACCACCCGATCATGATGTCTAAAACTTGAAGTCATCCAAAGGTCATCCAAACATAAAAAAAAGTAAAAAAACTAAAATTAGGTTTAATTTAATGTTTTAATACTCAACTAACCATATTAACTTTTATATTCTCACCTTAGAATTGGTATACCTCTGATCTGACTCAAACTTGGATCATATCAAAACTGCTCTGAGCCCGATGCCAATGGACAGACTCCAACCAACATCACATATGAATCCCAAACTTGGTATTATTCACAAAAATAAATATAATTAGATTTAAATTCTCATAAATATCTAAAATTCACATTGACCATCCAAAAATTGGTCTTATCCTACCCCCAACCCTACTAACATGGGAGTGATACCTCAATGACATACACTCTTTCCATTATCACATGTAATTACTGGATGTGGTTATATTCATCACACCTAATATAAAATGTGAAATATATTCAACACCCATTATAAAATCATGGTAACATAATCCTTTATAAACACTAAAATTCCAATTATAACATGGTTCACACCCTCCAAAAACTAATGGCACACCCCCACCATATGGATTCCATTATATCTCTCCCTGAGAACAACCTCAACATATTCCATTATCCCACATGCATGTCATTACTCTAGAGCCAAGATCTTCCATACTATCAATATTAATACCACCTATCATATTGTCATCGCCACTATAGAGGTATCACCTATCATTCTCATAAAAAACCCATGTAATCAATTCCACAACATTTTACCGAATTCATCATCCCATGGGACACCCATGAATATTCATAGATTATGAACCAATGGGAGCCACACATGACCAACATGAACTACCCCAATCACATCCAAATGTAATGGGAATATACTCCAAGATATACCAAACATGGAACTAGACTCATGATCCAATGAGTCACACAATATTGAGTCTAGGATCATGCACTTAAACACTGGCCATACTTACATGTATTTTAGTATCATCAAAACAAAGAACCCATATCCTCTTTTTCAATAAACCCACAATTCCTCACATATCAAGGAAGAACACACAAAAACCCTCTAACTAGAATTATCTTCCCATGGTCTCACTATGCCCTCCAAAGTAAACCAATGATAAATAGTCTAGGTACTCAACCAACCCTACCCTCTAAAAACCCAAACATTGATAACAACATCATATGCACTCATGGTGATTGTCATCATGGAAACCCAAGGTATCTCCTTGCCTATATCAAAAACCTTGTAGAACCATGTATGCAAAAATATCATAACTTAAATCATATACCCATGATTCTATCTCTATGTCACTCATAAACCCAAGACTACTCGCCAAACCTTGGTTAGACTTGTATATATCACATCACATCTCAAAAATAGTTGGGATGTTTCTTAATATTCAATAATTACACTTGGATCACTAATATTCTATTTCAAATCTCAAGGAACTAAGATCTCCCACCTATCCCATGAATCAAATCTCACTACATTACAACTCACACATAACCCCTCTCCATTCCAATATCAAACATCACCTGAAAATTCACATTTCAAACCACCTAGTCAAGGGTTCTCATTTATGCATACATATCTGAAATCACATGAAAACTCATCAGATTACCCATGAGAACCGATTCTCACCAGGCGTCTTCATATGAGACTACCCATAAAGGATCTAAATCTCTTCTAGGAACATTTATATATAATTTAATTTCCCTATTATAAACCTTTTAGAGTATCCCATAGTCATAAGGTTAAGTTAATTAAAATTCCATTAAAAATCTATATGGGAAAAACCATACATGTTTTTTTGAAATATTAAATAACCAAACACATAATCTATCTTACAACCAGAACTAATATAATAATAAAAAAAGATCGATCACCATGAAATCTAATGCCTATATCAACATTCCAGGGATCATTAAACATACCTTACACCAAGGGACTAAATGTTTGAGTTGGTTCCCTAGAGATAATTTTTTTGTACTTTATGATAACCTTTATTCAATGTTTTAAATATTAAAAAACTCTTTATCACATCATGATTGTTCTTATGTGTAACATAGTATGGGATAATGTCCACATAGGAGTTGTTTCACTGAAAGGCCATAGTAGTTCCCTGCTATGAATATAACCCAGAAGTGCCACAATAGTATTCTTAAATATATTTCCATATACTGATGAAATAAATTGGGGGACCAAAATTATTCACTCTATCAGGGGTGTTACTCATAAGACTTTGAGGTATATTCACAAGGTGTATTCCCTTCGTAATATCAAGTGTAAGATATTATGAGAACGAGAGTCGCTTGTAGAAAAGCTACATTTATCTATGTAATTGGATGTTTCTATCTATGGATTCATGTATTGATCCTTAGACCTTAATATTTTTATTAATGAATATAATAAGTTGTGTAATTTTATGTATTGATGAAAATTAAGATGACATTTGTTCACAGTGAGGTAGGATATGTTGGGTGAATCACGAGTTATATTGAATTCATAAATAATGCGAGAAAGGATTTATCCCTTTTGTTCTTTAATAGAAGTTGATATCTAAAGCCCTTTGATGGAAATGATATAGCTTAAATAAATCCATGGCCATGGGTTTCTAAAAGAAATTTTGATTTCCATAAATTCAATGAAAGATACATTGGGCACAAAGGTTGATGGAACCAATATCCAATCTTCTTGATTAGAGATATTGTGATAAAGGGATTATATTACACTGTAAGAACCAATATGAGATATTATATAATTGTGGCATTAAATTCCTTTTATATGAGTGTATTGGCATGTTTCTAGACACTAACCTTTGACTTTACACTGCTTCATCTAATGCCACTGAGAAAGAGGTCCAGAGTGTCGCACACTAAGTGTATCTAGAATCTCGGTTAAATAATATATTATTATTTATTATTTAAATTTTTTAATAAATATTATTTCTCTATGTGGTGTAATAATTATTCATGTTTTATTGATCACTTATATTCTATCACATGTTATTCGAGAGAATATTATGTTAGTGGAATATTTAATAAATAAATATTTGATATTTAGTTAATATAATATTTATTTATTTATGAAAAAATAATGAAGTGATATTTATTTAATAAATAAAGAAACATTATTCAAGGAACAATAAATATTGTTGTGGAATGAAATACTAAGTTTAATGGTTTTGTGATAAATAATTTATATTGAATATTATTTGAATATATAATATTGAATTTTAATTTTCAAGTTAAATGAATGTCAAGAAATGATAATTATAATATTATTACTCTAGACATGGGTTTCTATAGATATTAAATCAATAATATTTAGAACTTGTGGAAATATTTATTTCTAAACCATAACGGTATATAAACCCAATTATATTATTTTCCAGAAGAGAAAATTCATTTTTTTGTTGTGAAAAATGAATTTGGAGAATATTCTCAAATCCCTAGATAGCTCCCTTCTCCAAGAACAATCCCAATAATGGAGAGATATATTCTTACATATCCCACTCTTGATTCTGGAGAAATCAAGGATAAGTTTTTGGAAGCGATTCTTGTGGTGATCAAATACGAATGACACAACCGATATGATCTTCCGTGCTAGCACCCCGTGATTCCTACGACGACATTCTGATATTTTTGGAACATGTGTGGATCAACAATATTGGTAATATTCTATTAGTTCCTAAAAATTATTTTACAACAAAGATATTTTGTTAGATCTTTCAATAAATAATGAATTCTCACAAGGTAATTATTTAATTGATTAAATTAATTATAAATAATATATGATGATCCTATGATCTAGTTCTAGAATTTTATCCATTGTCTATTTTCATCGATTCAGTTCCTTTTATCATAGAATTTATCATCATGTAGATATTATATTGATCATCAATCATGAAAGAAATAAAATTTGGGCCAGACCAATCACACGCTTCCACTATGCCTGTAACCTACAAGTGGTGCCATTGGGAGATTATATAATTATTTATATTTATTTTAATTTTTTGATTGATTTACACATTTTTCATTTATTTTTAAATTCAGGTTTAATCATTCATTAATAAGAATTGAAAAATCTGATTCTTCCTATTTTATTTCTCATAAATATAATCAAATAGATTAACTTTTTTTCATGAAATAAAATTGAAGATATCATCCAAAGTTGCCGAGGAATTTCACTGGATAACACAAGAGTAAATGCCATGTAACTTTGAGGTATATTCCTTGTACTAGTGTTTAATGCAACAAAAATTATTCAAAAATTAATTAAAGGAATTTTAATTTATTACACATGGTGTATTTAATTATACACCACATGTTGACAGAGAAATCCTTGCACATATTCAGACGGAGTACACGCCATGTAGCCCGTGTACACAGTGTGTATTCATTTAGTCATATATGGGTGGTGTATCTTCTTACATGGCCTTCTTGATTGGTGACCATGTAAATCATATACCACATGATGTGTATCCCATGTACATGTTGTGTACTTTAACGTTTTCCATGGGATGATTTACACATCGAGTCCCTAGTTATGTGCCTTAGATAGATGGTGATAAAAGTAAATACCATATAACTGTCTTGTACACATTGTGTACTTATACCAAATTGTGAAGAATTAAAATTAATTTTTATACTATTTAATCCTTATCAACCTACTATTGTGTGTGGTCCTAAGGATGATATGACATTCCATGTGATTGGTTTTAATATATATAAAAATATTTAATTAATTTCAGTGTAATTTTCAGATATGCATACCATGTGAGTCATATTACAATTATTAATCTTCTTGAATTGAATCATAACACATGATAGAAAAATCATGTAATCTATGTAATCATTAAGTTGATAATACACATCATTATAGTACTTGATAATTTGTGTATTCCACGTTTCATAAGAGTAAATAGTTTTTGAGTATAATATATGTTGGTAATATTCGGATAGGTATTCACCATGTTTCCCCATGGTGAGTTTATGTACATAGTTAATTTTAAATAAATTTATATAATTTTATTAAAATTATTATTGATGATAATCTCAAGGAAATTAAGATGATAATTAAGATAAAAGAATTTATTAATAAAAGAAGAAAATTAATTGATTAGATCAAAATTTATCTTAAATTATTACGGTTATAATTGAATGATAATTTTATTAAATGATAATTTTGTTGCACTCTAATGGATGATCATGATTTTAGAAAAAGGCCTTTGTATGTGATTGGTTTAATTTAATATATTATTAAATTAATTTTTTCCCAGTGTGTCATCTCTCATCTCACTATATAAGGGGATAGAATGACCATGGTTTATTTTATGTAAACCCCTTTGCCTCACCTATGTGTGTGTAAAATAATATTTAATGGATGGAGTTCCTAAGCTTATGAAGTTGGATCAAGTTTGGAGTTGAGGTGAAAGAAAACCAGAAAAGATGTAGTGGTAGAAAGGTGAAAAAAATGAAACACACACCTTAATTATTTCAAGGTGTTTTTACAAGGGCGAAGGTTTTTTTATCATCATATAGATAAACTAAAAATTAGTAAAATCTAATGATACTTCCATTTTATTATTTTATTTCTATCAATTTGTATGGTTATTTCGTTATGGATGTTTTTTGTGATCACATGAATTAATGAATTAAAAATCATGCAAGACAAAACAAAAATAAATTGATTATGTAGAAATATTATCTAAACATGGTTAATCACTTAAGTAAAACAACCTAATTTAAAAATATTTTAAAGAAGATAATAATTGTAAATTTATGCATAAAATATAAAATCCATTAAATATATATATTAAGTCGGTATAGCCTTCCACTAATTTAGTTAAAATGAAAACATATTTCAAAGTGATTAACTGACCAAAGTTGGGGTGATTTCAATTATGTAGTAATTAATAATGAAGTTTTTTGTTGAATTAAAATAGTTCACATCATGTTTGAATACCAAATTAGGAATTTGTGTAATTAGAAAGAAAGGGTTGAGGAAATCTAATTTAAGGATTTCAGGATTGGGGAGTCCACTCAATAGATCAAGGAACTATCATTTAATGGAGTTGAGATTTGGAATTCCAACCTAAAACCATTTATGTTTCTTGACCAACAAAATTTTGGGTAATGAGAAGTGTAATATGGATCCTTTCCACCAGAATGTTCAAGAGGATATTCTGAATCCAATGATGTGGGTTATTGGGTTTTGATAAAATAGTAAGAAATTAATAAATATAATATTTATTTATTTGTTAAAATTGTATAAAATAATGTATAAAAATTATGCATATATTATTTGTAGAAACTAAACTAAAATTACATCAAACATATCACTATGATCCATAATTGAGTAGGATAAAATTCTCACCGGAAGAAATTTCTAAGAGTAGCAAAGACCCTTACACGTTATCCTTAGACATTAATGGAAACTTTATGTGCTTGAAGAAACTATTCTGGATGTGCCTAGTAATTATGATAGATATAAAGAGTTAAATTAATATGAGAAAAATTTAAAGGATTCCATTGATCTTTAGTGTTTCATGCTATCATCCATGAATAATGAGATTTTGAAGCAACATGAGGACATGAATGTGTATAGTATGATGTATCACCTTTGATATCTATCTTAAGATAAGATGAGAATATATATATATAATATATTCAATGGTTTATTTAAAACTAATCTTGGAGTGTTATCACTATCTGGGCCTCATGTAGTCAAGCTTATTGGATACATTGAACAGTTGGGCATCTTAGCGATTAAATTCCCATATGAGTTGTACATAGTTATCATACTTGAATCACTACCTAAGACCTTGTACTATTTTATTATTAACTATAATATGAGAAATAATTAGAAGAGTCTTTCAAAAAATATTACTTTGATTTTCCAAGTAGATAAGGACATGGGGCGTGACAAAACCGCGGTCTTTATGGTGAATAAGAAAAGGAAGAACATGGTGAAGGGGCCCAAGACTCATAACAAGTCTAAAGCTCCCAAGAACCATACTTATAAGAAGGGTAAGATCCATAGGTAGGGAAAGGAAAATGAGGTAGTATGTTTTGAATGTAGCAAGAAAGGCCATTGAAAGAATAACTGAACCCAGAAGTAAGGGGAAGCTAAAGGTTAATTCGTTATCAAGTGTAATATTTAAATATCTACACATTGGGTATTAGATATAGATTGTGTTGCTCACATATATACCCAAATATATGAACCATGAAGATTCTAAAAGTTTTCTAGATGATAGGTGGATTTTTGAGCTTCCAATGGTGTGAGTCTATCTTCTCTATCCATTAATGACTACCACTATTCATAACCAATGGGAATGATATTAGTTTTAAGGGATTGTTATTATGTACCAACTGTTACCATGAACATATTTCTGTATCATTCCTAGATAAAGATGGGTTTATTTTCAAGTTTGAAAATAAAAGTTTTTTATTTTATAAATACAACATATGTTATGGTATGAAACATTTAAATAATTGACTTTATGTATTAAATTACAAAAACCAAGTATTGGTAATATATAATGAATCATTCCCACATGAATCATATGATATCTAGTTATGGAATCACCATCTTGGTCATGTAAACGAGAATCATTTGACAAATCTCTAATAGTATGCTTATTTGGAATCTTTTAAGATAAAACCACTTGAAATATGTCATTCTTGTTTAAATGAAATAATGACCAAACCACTATTCAGTGGATAGGGTGAAAGGGCCACATAACTTCTAGGATTTTTACACACTGATGTATGTGAACCATTTCTAGTAGAATCTAGAGGTGGATATTATTAATTCATAACTTTTACTAATGACTTGTATAGATATGGATATTTATACTTAATGATGAATAATTTCATGTACTTTGACAAATTCAAAGAATTCAAGAATGAAGTAGATAATCAACATGGATAGAAGATAAAGAAGCATCAATTAGATCAAGGTGGTGAATATTTTAACCAATAGTTAATCAACTTTCTATGGGAGTTTGGGATTATATCTTAACTCAATCAACCTTAAAAACCACAATGGAATTGTGTTAGTGAAATGAGGAAACATAACTTATTATACATGGTAAGGTCAATGATGAGATATGCAGATCTTCCTTAATCTTTTGGGGGATATTCATTAAAAACTGCCGAATATACATTAAACCAAGTACCAACTAAAATGGAAAAAAATTTCCTTTGAGTTATAGAATGGAAATAAACATGTTTTGTCACACACAAGTGTATGAGGTTGAAAGGAATTTTTCAATGCCATATCAGGTGACAAACTATCACCTTAAGGAACAAAGTGTATCTTTATAGGGAATACTAAGGAAATAAAGGTATATTACCTATACAAAACCTCAGATAATAATGTGAATATCATCATAAAATATATATTTATTGAGAGGGATAAAATCCTAAAATAGGACAGTGTAAGAAAGAATGAATTTGAAGAAGTTGATTATCAAGATACATAAGAGTTGGTATTAGAGTAGATTCCACGTGTACCCATGGAAGAATTACTTTCAGAAAGACATGTATTGTGTATGATTACAAGGGAGGTAAGAGAAATAGAGAGATATGGTTTTCTTGTCACTGAATATAGGGACTTATTAATGGTTTACAATTATGAAACTATCTTATACAAAGAGACAATGGAGATCTTAGAAGATTCAATATATAATGAGCCCATAAATTCTGAGAAGGATTCCTTATATAAGAACCAAGTTTGGGTTCTTCTTATTGCACTGATTGATATAAAGGTCATAGGGTTAAAATGTGTATTCAAGAGAAAACATGACTTAGACGGTAAAGTAAATTACTATAAATCAACGCTTGTGGCCAAAGGGTTTAAAAAACATCAAGGAATTTAATATGAGGAAATATCATCATGAATTTACTTATTTAAATCCATCGGTATTCTACTTGATACAGAAGTTTACCTTAACTAGGAAATTTGGATGATGGATATAAAAAATTATTTCCATAATGGGCACCTTCAGGAAGATGTATATATCACAAAAATAGAAGGATTTTTTACTCTAGATGATTTCAAACTGATTTTTAGGTTACATAGACCCATTTATGGATTAAAGCAATCATTTAAGTCATAGAACATTCGATTACATAAATATATAAAAGAGTTTAGTTTTATTAAACAAATGTGATACATATGTTTACATAAGGTTTAGTGGAAATTTATTTGTTATCACTAGAAGTATAAGTTTATAACATATTAATTATTGGAAATGACATACCAGTATTACATTCTATTAAGTACTGGTTAAACAAGTGTTTCTCCATGAATGACTTATGTGAAACAACCTATATTATAAGGATAAAGATCATTTGTGATAGATCAAAGAGGATACTTGGACTAACTCAAAGTATATACATTGAATATATAGTAAAGAGATTTAGTATGGAACAATCCAAGAGTTGATTGGTTCCAGTGTCACATGGTATACATCTTTATAAGAAAATATTGCCTTAGACATAACATGAGAAAGTAAGAATGAGTAAGATACCATATGCTTCAGGGACAAGATCATTCATTATGTCATGTTATGTACTATACATGATGCTGCCTATGCATTTAGAATGTTAGGAGAATATAAAGTAGATCTAGGAGAACAACATTGGCCTAATATTAATTCTATCCTGAAGTACCTGAGGTGAACTAAGGATATATTTTTTTATATAGAGGAGATGAGGGGATAGTCATTTGGGATTATACTAATGATAGTTTTAAAATAGATCAGAATAATTTTATGTCACAGTCAGGATATGTTTTTTGTATCAATAGAGGAGGTATGATATGGAAGAGTTCAAAGTAGCTAGTTTTCATTGATTCTATAAAGGAGTTTGAGTATATAGTGGATTATGATATAGCTAAGGAATCCATTTGGATATATAAATTTTTTCAAGAGCATGATTTGGTACCTATAATTAAATACCCTATCACATTGTAATGTATTAATACTGTAGTAGTGGCTCTTACAAAAGATCCAACTTCACACCAACAGACAAAGCACATACTCCCTAAGTATAACCTTTTAAGATATTTTTTTATAGAGTAGTGCAGTTTTAGTAAGAAGAGTACCCAAAAAAGAAAATGTATCAGACCCGTTAATTAAAGGTCTATCATAGAATAATCAAGAGCATCACATGAGAGATATAGGATGGATGTTTTTTAGTTGTTTGATTTAGTGAAAGTGGGAGTCTTTTGGAGTTGGTGCCCTAGAACCCAATTTTATTTACATTATGAAAACTTGTATTCAACGTTTTTAATATTAATAAACTCATTGTCACATAATTATTGTAATTTTATATATCATAGTATGTGATAACGTCCTATGAGTAGCTATCACACTGAATGGTCATAGTAGTTCCCCGCTATGATGAGTACCCAGAAGTGCCACGGCAGAATTCTTAAATATAGGTTATATAGCTGGATGAAATAATTTGAGGGACAAAAATGAATCATGATATTAGGGGTAGATACTCATAGGAATTTAAGTCATATTCTCATGGTGTACACCCTTGGTAATATCCAGTGTTGGATATTATAAGATTGAGACCTGTTAGTAGGAAATCCACATTTATATGTGTCATTGGATGATCATATCTGCAGACATTTTTATTGATCCTTAGACTTTGAGATTATTATTAATTAGTATTATAAGTCATGTAATTTGATGTATTGATGAAAACCATGATGATATATGTTCCTTGTAAGGTAAGATATATTGGGTTTATCATGAGTAATGTTGTATTAATGAATAACGTGACACAATATTTTACCTTTTTTATTCTTTAAGGGATGTTTATATCATAGGACCTTTGATGGAAATGATATATAATAAATAAATCCATGGCCATAGTGTTATATAGGAAAGTAAGATTTTTAGAAATTAAAAGAAAAAGAGATTGAGTATATTGGTTAATGACAGAAACATACAACCTGCTTGATTAGAGATATCATGATAAAGATATTATATTACATAGTAAGCATCTATTTGAGTTATTATATCATTGTGGAAATAAATTATTTATCTATGGGTTCCTTGGCATGTTTCTAGATACTATCCTAGGACTTTAGGCTGCTTTACCTAATGCCATTGAGAAATATGCCTAGAGGGTCACACACTAAGTGTATCCAAAATCTCAGTTAAATAATATATTATTATTTATTTATTTACAAGTTGAATAAATATTATTCATGCCTGGGTGTTAATAATTATTCATGTTTTCTTGAACACATATATTCCATTACCAGTTATTTGAGAGAATAATATGTGAGAGGAATATTTAAACAATATTTATTTTATATTTTGTGAATATAATATTTATTTCTTTATTGGTGAACAATGAAGTGATATTTATTTAAAAAATAAATAGAAATAATTTAGGGTCTCATAAATATTTTGGAGGAATATCAGACCGAGTTAATGGTCGAGAGAGATGTAATATATATTGAATATTATTTGAATAAATAATATTTAATTCTAATTTGAAATTTAAAACATGTAGAGAAATAATGGTATTATTATTATTATAGAAATCGTTTTCCATAAGGATTAAATAAATATTAAAGGTAAGTTTTGAAAATATTTATTTTTAAACACTAGCCGTATATAAACTAGATTATATTAATTTTTCACTAGATCCAATTCATTTGTTTTGTTGTGTAGAATGAATCCGTAGAATCCTCTCGAAGCCCTAGAGATATCCCTTCTCCAAGAATTCACCCAAGAACGGAGAGTGATCTTTGTTGGTTGGAGTAGAGTACTCAAGAGGGGGGTGAATTGAGTATCTATTAAAAATTTCTATTTAAAAATTATTCTTAACAGGTTCACCAGTAAAGTTAAATACAACCCAGTTAATCAAGGTTATACTGTTATGAAAGTTTGACTGTTTAAATAACTTCTTAGAATATTGATTAATTCTTAGTAATCATAATGTTGGTTATTAAAATTACTTTTGAAGCTATTATAATAAGGCAATACAATTATATATTCTTTCCAATATTAACTATCAAAGTAAATTTAATGAATTCTTAATTAAACAGTAAAATAGAGAAAACTAAATTAAATTGCATAGAGGATATAGAACAAGTGGTTCCATCTCAAGACGAGACCTAATCCACTCCACTTGGTGATCACCTTCCACCAATAAGTTTATATAAATAAAATAGATACATAGCCTGTATCGGGTTTTACAACAGTACACATGACTGTCCTGGTCACACAACCTCTTCCACAATTCTTTGTGGGTATGAACTAATAGGTCACACATGAACCTCTTCCACACTTATCTATGGGAATAAAAAAGTGTAAAAATATGTAAGAGAAAGGGTATATTGTATCCTTCATTTTGATCCAGGAGAAAATGCATGTTTAATACAGATACACACACTACTTGAGAGATAAGAAAAATGATATAAAACAGATCAAAAATGATGAGATAGGGTTAAAAGTGCTCGGAGTGTTAGTCTATATAGCTCTGGACTTCTTGGATCAAGTAGATGCAGAAATTGAGTCCTCTTGTGGATAAAAGAGTATCATAAGTCATATAGATCTCGCTCGTGTTCTTCGTGGTGTTGTCAGTGCGAAGATGTTCTCAAGGATTCTGATCAATGGTGTACAAATTTTTGATTCAAGAATGCTTTATGTGTTCTTTAGGAATGCTGAGTTTTATTTGTCAGTTATTTTCTCAGGTAAGGTTGTGTGTCCTTCATTGTTATGCTCTATATGTGTCACTAATTTTTTTATGGGCCACATTTCTCTTTTAATCTTTAAGTGCATGTGCTAGAGCCGACATGTTGCATGTATTCTATGCCTCGTACCTTGTAATGTCAGATGATATGTCTACAAAGAAACATTAATTATGTCAGTGCATTTAAAAGCATCAAATATGACTGTTTGAAATTAAATTGAAATACAACAAAACAGATTAAGAAACAGTGTCACCGTTTGTCTTCAAATGGTGTCTCCATGAAATGATGTCTTCTTGAAATGGTGTATGGATTGGTCATAGTGTCTGGATGGTCACAGTGTCTGGTCATGGTGTCTGGTCATGGTGTCTGGAAGGTCACGGTGTCTAGTTGGTCATAGTGTCTAGTCACAGTGTCTGGTCATGGTGTCTAGTCACGGTGTTTGGTCATGGTGTCTGGGTACATTGACAGAAAAACATAACCAGTGGTAGAATCACGGTGTGTGAGACTTATCCAAATATCTGTCTTCAGATTTAAGCAGTGATATTCATAGAATATATTAGAATTAATCATTCATCAAAGAAATCATTATAAAGTAAATCAAATATAGTGTACAATTATCATACTGAATGTATATAAATTAAGATATTTTATAGCTTTACTTAATGTATAACGATACTAATCATCTGTCCATGTGATTTGTGATAGATTACACATGATTAATAGGATTTACAGAATATATATGATTTTTGATCATTAAAACATGATGAATACATGAGGAGTCCAACAATCTCCCCCTTTTTGATGATCAAATATCACGTGAATGAGAGAATACATATGTCTATATTCTTTATTTAATGGGTATATTTATCCCCCATTTCGGATTATCAGAATGAGTGAATTAAGAAACGATGAATGCATGATCACAATAAATGAGATAAAAAGAGCGTCATTACAAATAGTAAAACATAAAAAATGCAATAAAATCCCTATCAAAAGATAGTATTCACTATTCTTCACCACTATATGGTCTTATCTTTTCACTTGGTAGCAGAATCAGAAGAATAATCCATAAGAGTAGAGGTTGAAGTAGATGAAGGGAGAGAACTGGTTGATAGAGAAGATAAAGGAAGACCTTCAAAAATAGAAGGGGCCACGGTATAGGTAGTATAAGACTGAGGAAACAATTTATCAAGGATTATATACATAATCTAACTCCGGGCCTGACTGATAGACATAGATGAGGAGGCTAGAGCATAGGTGAAGGTAGGAAAACTAGATCTCAGAGGTGCAGCTGCAGGAGCAACAATGACAGTACTCTGTACATAAAGATAATGCCTTAAAAGCTTAATAAAATGAGAAATGATTTCACCACCATACTACATGGATTTTTCAAAGTCATCCTTGTTCTTCATAAACTTTTCCAACAAACTAGTGAAATCTGTGAGCTTTTGGACTTGAGTTTTGAAAGCTTGAGTAACAGGAGGAATAATCATATTTTCCACAAGGTACTTGAAGTGATTTGTCATGTCATTCTTAGAGAATATCCAATTGAAGTAGAAGTCCAATTTCTTGGAAATTACTTATTGAGAATAATTAGAATTATTGTAATGTATTCTTAGCATATCAAGAACTCTGTCACTATTCTTGATAACTTAAGATAATGATTCATTATCAAAGACACTAAGAACAGCTTGAAGTTCCTCTTTGAAAACTATTCTGAGAAGATCACTATCTAAAGAAGGTTGAGAAGATTTTCCAGTAGTACGAGAAGCAGTGACAACCTAGGTAAGAGATTTTAGTTGATTTAGAAATTTTTAATCGCACCCCTTATACTCATCAGTTAAATTTATAAGTACAATAACAAGTTCACACAACTCTAGATCAATCTTCTGGTTTCTTTCAGCTACTTTGTCAGCTAAAGATGAAATATGTGGTTGAATCAGTGAGGATACTTCCTGTGGGGTCTGAGTAAAAATATTCAGAATAGGATAACAAGAATGTTCTATTATTGAGGTTAGAACTTTCTTCATATCTTCAACCATAACTCTTAGAGTCTTTACTTCATCACTAAGCATTTTATTCTCAATTATGACTTCTTGAATCTCATGAATCATTTTGGGTAAAATCTTCCATATGAGTTTTTCCAACAATAGTGAAGTATCTCTATCACTCAGATTGGTTAAAGGAGAAGGCTGATTATTAATGAGATTTTCAACCCCATCCAATAAGGTAGCTACAAATTCTATCAGATCATCCTTATTCACCAAGTGTGAAGGTTCTTGTGAAGGCTCAGAGATAGAAGTTGAGACATACTCAGGTTATTTAATAGATATAGCTTCAGGAGAAGATGTCATTTTCAACTGAAACATAGTAGATAGATCAAGACCTTTGACTATGAATTCCTGTGAATAATTCACATCAAAATAAATGGGAAATTTATACCATGTATCCACTGATCTAGGATCAAGCGGATTAAGAACTTCAATAGATTTATGACTGGGGGGATGCTCCCCCTCAACAGGTGCATACTTCTCAAGACTGAGAGATTTAGATCCTTGGTCTATTTTAACTATTTCATCCATGATTTCCTTATCCATTTATTGTTTATACAACTGAATGAATAACTACATTCTATCTTCTATAAGAAGAATAATTTCAGGAGCAGTTTGTTCCTCTACATGTTCCTCACCAGTAACATCTTGCACAAGAGACATATCATCTTCTATATTCTTTTCTAAAACAACCTTTTATCTTTCAACAACAATATAATCTTCTTTTGTGGAAGGTTGTTCTTTCAAATCAACAATATTTTTAGGAACATACACTTCTTTCTCAGCTAAGTCTTTAAGATCAGGTTCACTGTCCTCCTCATTCATGAAAATTTCTATTGCAGGTGAAACAACCTCTTCTTCTTCTTCTTCTTTAGAATACTCAACGAATTCATCTGGTTCTAAAAAAAGATCAGAAACATATTTAGGTCTTGAAGGGTGTTCCACCGAATTGAAATTTTCAATGATTCTATCATTGTCTTCCACCCATGTTTTTCTACATGGATTCTAACTGATTTTTATCCTCTTTATAATAAATGTTGAAATAAAAAAATCATTATACTTGATAACTTCTTTATTTCATCCAACCAAACCTTTGGCATGAAACATAGTTGAGATAAGCCTAGAATAAAATAGCGAGGTTGACTTAGAGGTGGTTTTGATCAACTCACACATATGATGTATGACATACTTAAAAAGATTTAACTTATGCCCATTCCTCATGAGATGCACTTAGAATACATCCTGATACTTGAATACAATGAAATCACATTTTTTGGGGCTAATAAAATTTTGAATAAATTTAAATAGAAGTTTGGTTTCTCCATCCTGTTCAACAGCTATGGATTTCCTCTTAGATTTATTTTCAGTCAAGCTTCCCAAAGCATCTTCCAAATCAAATATCTCACTTGGGGGTGGAGGACCTCTCTTATAGTCCTAAAAAATATCCTCATGAGGTATCCTAATCCATAAAACACATAAACTCAAGGAAAACATGCATATATGGCCATTGATCCAGCTTCTTATAATATATCCATATTCATAATAAAAAAAAATTGAATGTACTAGTAAAAATTTGCAACTAGATTTGGGTAAAAGGTAGACCCTCCTTTGTAAACTAGTCTAACCATCCTTTCTCTTTTAATACTTTTAAAACCAAAGACATACTTTACAGGATCCACTTGGGGAAAATCTCCTTTTCATTTACCACTACTCTTTTCACTAGGTTCGAATTCAGAGGGCCCTCAGGTGCTATCTTCGGCACAATTTTCCTCTTCTTCTTTGAACTCCATTTCTCAAGAGTTGACGATGATGGGTGTTTCATCCTTGGAATTACCTGAAGGTTCGAGAGAGAGAAGGGTTGAATAAGGGTTATGGTTTGATAAAAGAGAAGATATCTCAAGTAAAGAATGAGTGAAAATTCTTTTATTTTATCATTTAGGAATACCAATCATCACAAAAACAAAATAATGGTAAAGTAAAAGGGTAAAAAAAATAATAACTGCGATACGAGATATAATGTATAAGTAAAACAATAAGAAATCTTTATAATGGTATAATAACATGTGTTTACGGTGAGACAGTAACAAGTGTTTATGGTGAGACCGTAACTAGTGTTTATGGGGAGACAATAACTATGTGATTTATAAACTATAAAGACCCATACTTTTCATACATTGTTAATACTTCAAAATTGAAGTACACTTATTACAACATATAACAAAACCATGAAAGGACCGAATAGGTATAGTGTCTTTAGAAACTGAGAAACATAAACAACTGGTTCATAAAGAATATACATTGTCTCCCATTTATTTAATCATATCTAGAGTCCCTTTTGGAATATCCTACTTAATAACCTTCTTCCTAAACCGGGGGAAAGAAAACATACAAAAGGGTGAGCTCAAATGCTCAGTAAGGGTAAACAAAAGAAAAATTAATCACATCATATTCATAAGAACATAACATTTTGGAAATCTTAACCTGAAAAAGAAATCATAATTTCATATCATGGGAAAAATCATAGAAGTTAAATGTAATCCCAATAATTATAACATAAAACATGAAACTTTGTGGCATACACAAATAATCATAGATAATCATTTCTTAGTAGTCAAGACTCATAGCCAAGACTATCTTAGCGGACAAAGTCCATTTCTAAACCGAGTTCACTCCTCGTTTCAATCCTGTTTCACTGAACATGATTAACCTGCCATTCCAGCCATGTCTATCTCAAGAGATATAAATCTTTACCCAAGGCATTGGAGGGAGATATAGGTCCCACCCATCAGATAATGATACCATTCTTATGTGTTCCACAAAATCAGAAATCATACATCATTGTATAACCCAAGTAATAAAAATGGGATTATTAAACATCATGACATCATAAAACAATTCATATAAGATAAAGGAATTCATATAAATAATTACACCACTACATAATCAAATCAATGTAATAATAGGGATATAAATGGAACCCTATATTATCTTAGGTGGAAAATAATTTTGATAAAACACTTGAACTCCATTCTTGAGGAAAATATCATTTCTACTTCAAACACATTTTCCTTCCTTAACATGTCATACATTTTTAAACTAAAAGAATTTGATTAAAAATAAACATTAAAACTTTTAAGTAAGCTTTTTGGAAATAATGTTTTAAAAATCCATTCATGCCGTATAAGTTAAAAAAACATTCTTCTCGTACTTTTGTCGGAAAAGTCAAAAAGTACCTCGTACGAAAAATGACAAAAGATTACTTTCATATCTTTTAATAAAAACTCACCGAAGGGTAAAATTGGATTTAAACAATTATAGGTGGATGGAAATAATATTAAATATTGAGGAAAAATGGATTTGGATGATAAAATACACCCCCAGTAAATACCAAAGTATAAACAATCTCGGATAAAAATGAGATTGTGATATTTTCCCTTACATTAGGTCCGATTTGCTTCGTAAGTGTCCGAACCTCCTGTATAATGATTTAAATAATGTCATTGACTTATTCCAGAATCATACTCATTATTATGATATCATATATGGTCATATTCTTAACTTCTTATTAGTAATATTTCATTGCTACTTGTTATTCGGGTGTTTATTACTTTTTTTTCTTATGCGTGTTTTGTCGAATAAATTCTTATTATTCTCTTTTGGTTATAGATACCTCATTTAAATAATGGTATTAGTGTACTATATATCATATTTATTCATTCAATTAATTTATATAATCATTATGAAATAAAGATCATGTAGAACGAGTCACATCACATCGTGGAGACGGTATTCCGTACGTACGCACGAGCGATGATATTGTTCCCATGATCGTGGAATTGTATTGGAATATATGTATACTATTTAAGAATCAATAACAATTTACAATAATAATATATAGTTATTTAGTTTAACCATTATACCCATCCAAGTAAGGTGGTGGTGGAAAATAGATTACACCACGGCGTGGAGACGGTATTCCGTACGTACGCACGCGCGGTGATTTCATTTTCTGTAGGATGGATAGATGGTGAAATAGGGTTGTTTAATACTTATAATAACATATCCTTATATGATTGACACTGATGTTATTACTTCATAATGAAAAAAATAAATAATAATAATTTGAAGAAGAAATAAAGATGAAAGAATCGGTAACAGACATTACCTCTTCTTTGAAGTGCCTCTTTGAGACCTCCTCTTAGGGCACTAAAATTGGTATTTGAAGAAGACCCGGACCTCTAGTATGTTTCTAGGGAAGCGTAGAAGAGAAATTTTCAGGGTTTGGACGAGATTGAAGGCTCAATGTGGTGTGAGGAAGAGAGGGAGGAGGTTCCCTTTTATAAGGGAGGAGAGGGGCACCTTTGGAAAAACTAAAAATATTATTTTATTATAAAGTCATATTCGGTTTTTAATAGCTCCAAATTGATTTATTTCGAATCTAAGGTGGGTATGGGTCGAAATAATCTCATAAAATAGAATTTAGACATGTTTAGGGTTCTATTTTAACCTTATCATTTAGATTTAACTTTAAGTTAGATAATTTAACTTTTACTGTTTCTTCTTGTTTTCTTACACTATAAGGTTAATAAACTTACTATAAAAATCCAAACGAACCCCAAGTTGTTTATTATTAATATATATAACCTTATCTAAGTCATTTTTCCGAACCTTA
Source organism: Viscum album (assembly GCA_963277665.1). Lineage (NCBI taxonomy): Eukaryota > Viridiplantae > Streptophyta > Magnoliopsida > Santalales > Viscaceae > Viscum > Viscum album. Next base: position 1,094,873,362 of record OY728145.1, on the reverse strand, counting down.
GATTTTTAGGAATAAAATAACAATTAATAATATAATATTTGTTTTAAAAAATATTTTATGTCAATTTTGACAATATTTGGTAATTGATTTTTGTGAAAATCATAACAGAAATATTAGTTTGAAAAAAGTTAATTAAATCCATACTAATATGTAATATTAACCTAGAAAATTATTTTAATTCATAAAAAGTCTCAAATTACATTTATTTGGGTATTTATAACATCAATTATGTCAATATTTCATTAATAAGATAATTACTGCATCATCATTGTGTCATAAATAAATTAAATTATTAAATGTCTAAAAATTAAAAATAAAATACCATTATGTAGGAAATATTCTTATATTTCTAATGAATATTTATAGTCTAATTTATCTTATGAATAACCCTATATTAAAAATTATTTAGTTATTAAACTTTGATTTTAACTATTTTAACCCTTCCTTAAATAAATCAATAATAAATGGCTTAATCTAATCCAAGTGGGCCTAAATGGTCATATTTTATTCCTAATGTTGCTTTTGGTCGAATTACACTTATCCAATATAATTAGGACATGTGTTAGGGTAATAATAATAACATTTTTACCCTTAATTACCCTATTTACTTTTAACCGTGGTAAAAAAAAGTAAAAAGTTACTATTCACCAAAAATTATTTTCATCTCATTGAACCACATTTTAGTCCTTGATGTTAACCGTGTCTCTCGGATTTTTGAAATTCCACTCACAGAAGTGGTAAAATTAAGTTTTATGTAAATTTGCAAATTCTCCTAGGAGGTGGGTAAAAGATGGTGAAAAGTTCAATAAAATTTTTATATATCTAAAATTATTATAAAATGACTCCAATGAATTGCATTGAACTTATATAGGTATTATGTATCAATTTTGACCTAAAATAAATTTAAATAAAATAAATAATTATTTAAATAAAAAGTCTGTTTTTAAATAGTAACCCAGTGTTTTCACTATTCATCAAAAATTGAAAGTTTTCAGAAAAATACCAAAATTTCACCCTATAATAATTTCGATATTCCGAATCGAAAACTGAAGTCCATTTTGAAAAATAAAATTTACAAAATTTCAAAAAGTGGTTATTACTATTCATAACGGCTAGTTTTAATAATATTTTAATGGCATATCGTTGTTTAGTGAATCTCGGTATTGCATACGACGCAAGCTATCAAGGAAGGTCGCGATTGCGTGTAAAGCAAGCCAAGCTAGTGTTGTGTGTAGTTAAATATTCCTTTGATGATTTATATAACATAAAAACAAAATATTTCTCATAAAAGTCTTAGGTGTTACATTCTACCCCCCTTAAAATGAATTTTGCCCTCGAAATTCATCACTTTTTAACAAACAGATGAGGATACCTCTCCCTCATCATATCCTCAAGCTCCCATGTAGCTTCTTCTAATTGGTGGTTCCTCCATAAAACTTTCACCAAGCGACTGGTCTTGTTCTGTAGGAATTTTTCGCCACGATCGAGAATCTCCATCGGCTGTTCTTCATAAGAAAGATCTTGTTCCAGTGGTACAAGTTCTGAGCTGAGTACATGTGAAGGATCAGGTATGTACTTTCTCAGGAGAGATACATGGAACTCATCATGAACATGGGAGAGATTTGGTGGAAGCACCAATAGGTAAGCTACCTTCCCGACATGATCCAAAATTTCAAAAGGACCGATATATCTAGGGCTCAACTTTCCCTTCTTTCCAAATCTCATGACCCTCTTCCAGGGAGATATTCATAAGAACACTTTATCACCCACTTCAAACTCTAGGTCTTTTATTTGGTTGTTGGCATAACTTTTTTGTCGACTCTGAGATGCTCTAATGTGTTGTTGAATAGATCTGACCTTTTCTGCCATCTCATCAACAAGATCAGGTCGTAATATCTTTCTTTCCCCAACTTTATCCCAGAAAGTTGGAGTCCTGCATTTCTTTCCATAGAGAGCTTCATATGGTTCCATATGAATACTGGAGTGAAAGCTATTATTATAAGAAAATTCCACCAAAGGTAGGTGTTGATCCCAACCACCTTTGAAATACATAGGGAAAGCTCTCAACATATCTTCTATAGTTTGAATTGTCCTCTCAGACTGATCGTCTGTCTATGGATGATAAGCAGTACTGAAACTCAACTCTGTATCCAGAGTATGCTGAAGACTTCACCAAAACTTCGAGGTAAATCTCGGATCCCGATCAGATATAATAGAAATTGGTACTCCATGCAATCTTACCACTTCCTTCACATATATCCTGGAAATCTGATCCAGAGAGAAATCCTCTCTAATAGAAATGAAGTGTGTAGACTTTGTAAGACGATCAACTATGACCCAGATAGCATTATTGCCTTTGGATGTTTTAGGAAGCCCGGTGACAAAGTCCATTGTGATGTTTTCCCATTTCCATTCGGGTATGGGTAATGGTTGTAACAACCCCTTAGACTTTTGTCTCTCAACTTTAACTTGCTGACAAACCAAGCATCTAGAGAGATATTCAACAACATCTCTTTTCATGCCATCCCACCAGAAGTACTCTTTAAGGTCCCTATAAATCTTCATGCTTCCAGGATGAATAGAGAATGAAGAACTATGAGCCTCATCCAGTAGCTCCTTCTTTAATTCTGGGATGGGAGGAACACAAACCCAATTACTGAACTTTATTATCCCATCATAATCAAGGTTGAATTCAAGAACATTTCTCACCTTCTTTTGTAACTTGACATCTTCTTTATGCGCCTCTTTAATCTTCACATATATAGATGGTTGAACATTCATTTGAGAAAGATACGATTTTCCCACTTCCATTATAATTCCAAGATCCATCCTTTGTAAATACATAAATATTGGATCTTTTGTGATCCTCATCATGGATAAACTGGCATGGTCTTGTCAACCTAATGCGTCTTCCACCTTGTTTTCTTTCCCAGGTTGGTAGTGAATTGAGCAGTCGTAATCCTTAATCAGCTCCAACCATCTTCTTTGGCACATATTCATCTCCTTTTGTATGAAAATATACTTTAAACTTTTATGATCAGTATAAATATCACACTTTTCTCCATAAAGATAATGCATCCAAATCTTTAATGCAAATATTACCACAGCTAACTCCAAATCATGAGTTGGGTAATTTTGCTCATTGATTTTCAACTGTCGTGAGGCATAAGCTATCACCATATCATTTTGCATAAGAACACACCCCAATCCCTTCTTGGATGCATCACTGTAGATCACAAATTTTTCTCCACTACAAGGAAGTGTGAGCGCAGGTGCACTGTATAACCTTCTTTTCAACTCCTTGAAATTCTCTTCACATTACTCCATCCAAAAAAACATAACTCCTTTCCGAGTCAACTTGGTGAGTGGATTAGATAATCGTGAAAAATCTTTCACAAAACGTTGATAATATCCATCCAAACCAAGAAAACTTCGGATCTCAGTTACTTTTGTTGGTCTCGACCATCTTTCAATAACCTCTGTTTTTGCTGGATCCATAGATATCCCCTCTTTTGAGATTATGTGACCCAAAAATGAAACTTTTTGAAGCCAAAATTCACACTTGGTAAATTTGGTATAAAGATTATCCTTTCTCAGGGTCTTCAATATAATTCTCAAATGATCTTAATGTTATTACTTTCTCTTTGAATAGACAAGAATATTGTCTATAAAGACTACCACAAACTAATAAATATAGTCTCTAAAGACTCTATTCATCTGATCTATGAAGATAGCAGGGGCATTAGTAAGACCAAATGGCATCACTATAAATTCATAGTGTCCAGACCTTGTACGGAAATCCGTATTTGGCATATCCTCCCTTTTGACCCTTAATTAATGATACCCTAAACAAAGATCAATCTTGGAAAAGTATTGAGCTCCACATAGTTGGTCAAATAAGTCATCAATGCGTGGGAGAGGATATTTGTTCTTGATAGTGATCTTTTTAAGTTCTCAATAATCAATGCAGAGTCTCATTGATCCATCATTCTTCTTAATAAACAAAACAGGTGCTCCCCAAGGTGACACACTAGGGCATATGAATCCCTTATCAATATTCTCTTGGAGTTGCTTCTTCAATTCCTGCAAATCAATTGGGGCCATTCTATAAGGTGTCTTTGAAATAGGCAAAGCACCCTGTGTGAGTTCTATTGAAAACTCAACTTCACGATTTGGTGGAAGACCCAACAATTACTCCGGAAAGACATCATCAAACTACCATAAAATGGGAATATTCTTAATCATGAGTTTCTCACCAACCATTTGAGATAAATAACCTTAATTTAGTGGAATCAAAACCCATAAGATGGAAGAAATTTCCACTGGAAGGTTATGTTCATCCTTGCATCGATAGATGATCATAGATTGATCTGGAATATGAAATGTGACTTCTCTTCTTTGGAAATTGATATGACCTCCATATAAAGAAAGAAAATCCATGCCAAGAATCACATCAAATTACACTATAAGAAGGATCACAAGATTTGCAGGAAGCACTTTCCCACAAACTTCAATCAGAGAATAATTATAAACATTTGATGTGACTGTTGTGCCTTTAGGGGTAGTCACAACTAACTCAACATCTAATTGTTGAGGTAATACGGTGATACCCTTAGAAAATTCTTCAGAAATAAAACAGTGGGTGGATCCAAAATCAAATAAAACATTTTCTACTTTAGATTGGATGGTAAGTGTACCTCTCACCACTTCGTTGTCGTACTCCACATCGCTGATAGAAATTACATGTGACTTTCCTTTGTCTTTGGCCTTAAGAGTTTGTTGACATCAATCATCATTATCAACCCTTGTATTAGGGCATTGATTGGCATAATGCTCCATTTCCTTGCACTTGAAACATTGAAGTATAGTAGGTTCATTCTGTGTATCTCTTCCTTTTTTGCATCATTAGACATCTTCTTCCCATTATTTCGACATTCAATTTCCCGATGAACTTCTTTTCCACACTTATAACATTTTCTTGTCCCCTTAAGACAATTTCCTCCATGTTTCTTTTCACACTTTGAGCATTAGGGAAAACTCATCTTCTTTTCAGTGTGCTCTTTAGATTTTCCTTTGAATTCCATTTTCCACTTCTTATCAAACCCATATGACTGATGGGTTACTCCAATCTCCATCTCAACTTTGAGAGCACATCGAATGATTTCCTCATAGCTATTGAAGTACCTTATGGCTAACACCCTTAGAAGACTTGGTTTTAAGCCAATAAAGAATCGATCGATCTTACTCTCATGTTGGATAATAATACCAGAAGTGTACCTTGCAAGTCTTGTAAAATTTGCTTCGTAAGTACCAAAAAATTCATCATCCTTTTTCTTTAGTTCAAGAAATTCCTTCTCCATCTTTGTTCGGAGAATACGAGGGAAGTACTTATTGAAAAATAAGTTCTTGAAATTGTCCCATTCCATGGACTCAATTTCATCCCTTTTCCTAGTATTCTTAATAAGATTCCACAATTGATCAGCATCTCCTTCCAAACGATACACTGCTAAGATGACTTTATCTTGTTCAGAATATTGAAGAACTGAAAATATCTTTTCAGTGGTACTGATCCATTGTTTAGCCACTAATGGATCAGAAGACCCTCTGAATGAAGGTGGATGCTGCCTCATAAAGGATTCAACAGAATGTTGATCCTTCCTTTTCTCGTTTGGAAGTCCTGCATGATTCATAGCTTGAGAAATTTGTGTGAGCATGGGTACAAGATTTTGCATTCCAGCTTCCATAAAGTTTGGTTGCCCAGGGGGTCAATCATTGCATTGCCCGTCGCATTCCACATTAACACAGTTCATTCGGGTTCCAGCCATTGACTAAAACCAAGAAGAATAGTGTGAGCAACACTAATTATAATAGGAAAACACATAATCAAGAATAAAATTTTACACTTAAGGTCTTATCATAGGTTGTTCATGTACATTTCTAAAACTCTAAGATTGTGTTCTATGCTTAGACTTATCCTTAGGGTTCTTACTAAGGCTTTCACATCCTAGTTTCCAGAGGTTGAATATACCTTTCCTCTGATACCAAAAATAATAACCCATACTTTTCATATGTTATTAATACTTCAAAATTGAAGTACACTTATTACAACATATAACAAAACCATGAAAGGACCGAATAGGTATAGTGTATTTAGAAACTGAGAAACATAAACAACTGGTTAATAAAGCATCTACATTGTCTCCCATTTATTTCATCATATCTAGAGTCCCTTTTGGCATATCCTACTTAATAACCTTATTCCTGACCTGGGGGAAAGAAAACATAAAAAAGAGTGAGCTCAAATGCTCAGTAAGGGTAAATAAAAGAAAAATCAATCACATCATATTCATAAGAACATAACATTTTGGAAATCTTAACCTACAAAAGAAATCATAATTTCATATCATGGGATAAATCATAGAAGTGAAATGTAATCCCAATAATTATAACTTAAAACATGAAACTTTGTGGCATACACACATAATCATAGAGAATCATTTCTTAGTAGTCAAGACTCATAGCCAAGACTATCTTAGCGGACAAATTCCATTTCTGAACCGAGTTCACTCCTCATTTTAGTCCTGTTTTACTGAACCAGATTAACCTGTCGTTCCATCCATGTCTATCTCATGAGATATAAATCTTTACCCAATGCATTGGAGGGATATATAGGTCCCACCCATCTCATAATGATACCATTCTTATGTGTTCCACAAAATCATAAATCATACATAATTGCATAACCCAAGTAATAAAAATGGGATTCTTAAACATCGTGACATCATAAAACAATTCATATAAGATAAAGGAATTCATAAAAATAATTCCATCACAACATAATTAAATCAATGTAATAATAGGGATAGAAACAGAACCCTATATTATCTTAGATGGAAAATAATTTTGATAAAACACTTGAACTCCATTCTTGGGGAAAATATCCTTTCTACTTCAAAAACATTTTCCTTCCTTAACATGTCATACAATTTTAAAATAGAAGAATTTGATTAAAAATAAACATGAAAACTTGTAAAGGAAGATTCATGGAAATAATGTTTTAAAAATCCATTCATGCCGTATAAGTTAAAAAAACATTCTTCTCGTACTTTTGTCAGAAAAGTCAAAAAGTACCTCATACGAAAAATGACAAAAGATTACTTTCATATCTTTTACTAAAAACTCACCTAAGGGTAAAATTGGATTTAAAAAATTGTAGTTGGATGGAAATAATATTAAATATTGAGGAAACATGGATGTGGATGATAAAATACACCCCAGTAAATACCAAAGTATAAACAATCTCGAATAAAAATGAGATTGTGATATTTTCCCTTACCTTAGGTCTGATTTTCTTCGTAAGTGTCCGAACCTCCTGTATAATGATTTAAATAATGTCATTGAATTATTCCATATTCATACTCATTGTTATGATATCATATATGTTCATATCCTTAGCTCTTTATTAGTAATATTTCATTTATACTTGTTATTCGGGTGTTTATTACTTTTTGTTCTTATGCGTGTTTTGTCGAATAAATTCTTATTTTTCTATTTAGGTTTTAGATACCTTATTTACAGAATGTTATTAGTGTACTATATATCATATTTATTTATTAAATTCATTTATATAATCATTATGCAATGAAAATCATGTAGAATGAGTCGCATCACATCGTTGAGACGGTATTCCGTACGTACGCACGAGCGATGATATCGTTCCCATGATCGTGGAATTGTATCGGAGAGTATGTATACTATTTAATAATCAATACCACTTTACAATAATCATATATAGTTATTTATTTTCACCATTATACCCATTCAAGTAAGGTGGTGGTGGAAAATAGATTACACCACGGCGTGGAGACGATATTCCGTACGTATGCACGCGCGGTGATTTTATTTTCTGTAGGATGGATAGATGGTGAAATTGGGTTGTTTCATACTTATAATAACATATCAGTATATGAGTGATACTGATGTTATTACTTCATAATGAAAAAACTAAAGAAGAAGAAGTGGAAGAAGAAATAAAGTTGAAAGAATCAGTAACTGACATTACCTCTTCTTTGAAGCGCCTCTTTGAGGCCTCCTCTTAGGGCACTAAAATTGGTATTTGAAGAAGATAAGGACCTCTAGGATGTTTCTAGGGAAGTGTAGAAGATAAATTGGCATGGGTTGGCCGAGCTTGAAGGCTCAAAGTGGTTTGAGGAAGAGAGGGAGGAGGTGCCCTTTTATAAGGGAGGAGAGGGGCACCTTTGGAAAAACTAAAAATATTATTTTATTATAAAGTCATATTCGGTTTTTAATAGCTCCAAATTGATTTATTTAGAAGCTAAAGTGGGTAGGGGTATAAATACTCTCATCCAATAGAATTTATACAAGTTTAGGGTTGTATTTTAACCTTATCATTTAGATTTAACTTTAAGTTAGATAATTTAACTTTTACCGTGTCTTCTTTTTTTCTTACACGATAAGGTTAATAAACTTACTATAACAAGACAAAAGAACCCCAAGTTGTTTATTACTAATATATATAACCTTATCTAAGTCATTTGGCCGAACCTTAGATTTTTAGGAATAAAATAACAATTAATAATATAATATTTGTTTTAAAAACTATTTTATGTCAATTTTGACACTATTTGGTAATTGATTTTTGTTAAAATAATAACAGAAAGATTAGTTCAAAAAACGTTAATTAAATCAGTAATAATATGTAATATTAACCTATTAAATTATTGGAATTCGTAAAAAGTCTCAAATTACATTTATTTGGGTATTTATAACATCAATTATGTCAATATTTCATTAATAAGATAATTACTGCATAATCATTGTGTCATAAATAAATTAAATTATTTAATGTCTAAAAATTACAAATAAAATACCATTATGTAGGAAATATTTTTATCTTTCTAATGAATATTTATAGTATAATTTATCTTATGTATAACCCTATATTAAAAATGATTTTGTTATTAAACATTGATTTTAACTATTTTAACCCTTCTTTAAATAAATTAATAATAAATGTCCTAATCTAATCCAAGTTTGCCTAAATGGTCATATTTTATTCCTAAGGTTGTTTTTGGTCGAATTACACTTATCCAATATAATTAGGACATGTGTTAGGGTAATAATAATAACATTTTATCCTTAATTACCCTATTTACTTTTAACCGTGATAAAAAAGTAAAAAGTTACTATTCACCAAAAATTATTTTCATCTCATTGAACCACATTTTAGTCCTTGATATTAACCGTGTCTCTCAGAGTTTCAAAATTTCACTCATAGAAGTGGTGAAATTAAGTTTTATGTAAATTTGCAAATTTTCCTAGGAGGTGGGTAAAAGACGGTGAAAAGTTCAATAAAATTTTTATATATCTAAAATTATTATAAAATGACTCCAATGAATTTCATTGAACTTATATAGGTATTATGTACCAATTTTTACCTAAAATAAATTTAAATAAAATAAATAATTATTTAAATAAAAAGTCGGTTTTTAAATAGTAACCCAGTGTTTTCACTATTCATCAAAAATTGGAAGTTTTCAGAAAAATACCAAAATTTCACCGTAGGCTAATTTCGATATTACGAGTCCAAAAATGAAGTCTATTTTGAAAAATACAATTTAAAAAATTTCAAAAAGTGGTTATTACTTTTCATAACGGCTAGTTTTAATAATATTTTAATAGCATATCGTTGTTTAGTGAAACTCGGTATTGCGTACGACGCAAGCTATCGAGGAAGGTCGTGATTACGTGTAAAGCAAGCCAAGATAGTGTTGTGTGTAGTGAAATATTCCTTTGATGATTTATATAACATAAAAACAAAATATTTCTCATAAAAGTCTCGGGTGTTAAATAAACTATGTGACTGTATTGTTTGAGACAGTATGTGGCAGACAATAAGCAAGAAATAGTAACGTTGATATTGTAAACATGAAATAGTATGTTTTAAGACAGTAGAACTATAGAACTTTTAGAGTTGAACAGTAATCTCAAGATAGTGATTTGTGAAACCGTAAATTGGGAAACAGTGAGATATGAAATAGTAAGATAACTACTTAACATTTATCACACCCAACACATCTATGATGTAGTCTATTCTTTCATAATTTAATGGTTTGGTGAATATATCAGTGAGATAATATTTAGTACCAATGAATTCCAAAGTTATATCATCTTTTTGATAATGATCTCTCAAAAAGTGATGTCATACATCAATATACTTTGTCCTAGAGTGTGAAACATGATTTTTCAAGATGTTAATAGCACTTTTATTGTCACAATTTATAGGTACATGCCTGAATTGATATCCATAATCTAATAATGTTTATTTCATCCACAAAATTTGTGCACAAAAACTACCAAAAGATATGTATTTAGATTATATAGTAGATAGTGCAACAGAATTTTGTTTCTTACTACACCATGATACTAGTGACTTTCCTAAAAAGTGACATGTTCTAGAGGATATTTGTCTATCTAACTTACAACCACTAAATTCAGCATCAGAATAACTAACTAATTCAAATGATTGTCCTTTGGGATAAAATAGTCCTAGATTGGGTGTATACTTGACATATTTGAATATTCTCTTAACAGCATTTAAATGAGATTCCTTAGGATTTTCTTGAAAATGATCACACATATACACACTAAACATAATGTATATTTGGCTAGTAGTTAAGTAGATTAACCTTACAATCATTCCTATATAAGTGGTTTGATCAACAGATTTTCAATTTTTATAAAGATCCAACTTACAATTGGTACTCATTGGAGTGTCACTACTTTTAGTTCTATCTAATGCAAAATGTTTTAGATGGTCTATAGTATATTTACTTTGATTTAAAATAATACCATCATTATTTTTAAGGATTTGAAATCCAGGAAAGAATTTTAGTTCAACCATTAAACTAATTTTAAATTCATTTTGTATCATTTTAGAAAAATCAATACATAAAGAATTTTTTGAAGATCCAAAGATAATTTCATATACATAGATTTGAACAAATATAACATCATTGGAATTAGGTTTTATAAAAAGGGTAGGATCGATTATTCCTTTTGTAAAACCTTTAAAAATAAGAAAAGTACTTAATCTATCATATCAAGAACTTGGAGCTTATTTTAAACCATATAAAGCTTTTGATAATTTAAAAATATGATTTTGAAAATGATTGTTTTTAAAACCAGGGGGTTGCTCAAAAAATACATCCTCAACTATATTCCCATTTAGAAATGAACTTTTTATATCCATTTGGTATAGTTTGAAATTCAGATGTGCTACATAAGTAAGAAGAATATTCATGGCTTGATGTCTAGATACTGGTGAAAGGGTCTCTTCATAGTCAATTCATTTTTCTTGACTGTAGCCTTGTGCAACCAATCTATCCTTGTTTCTAACTATATTACCAACTTAATCTACCTTATTTATAAACACCCATTTAGTGCCTCTGGTGAATGTGTCTCTAGGTCTTTCAACATGTTTCCAAACTTTGTTCTTTTCACACTGATTAAGATCTTCTTTCATATACATCACCCAAAATTTTACATTGATTGAATCATTAATGTCTTTAGGTTCAAGTTGTGACCAGAAGACTTGATGTTCAACCTGATTCCTAAGAGAAGCACTAGTTTGAGTTCGTTTATCTAAGTCTATTACAATAACATCTAAAGGATGGTTCTTAAGAGTTCTAACAGCTCTAGAAAAATAAATACTGGTGATTTTAGGTTCTTCAAAAGGATATGGTTCATTGTGACTTGAGTCAAAAGAATTTCCAGAACTAGAATTTTTCACAAATTCTTTCATAGGATGGTTTGAGGATTTTGAATTAATGACAAGATTTGATACATTATTCTCTAGGTTCTCTAGAGTGGTCTTAAGCTCATGTAGATCTTTTCCATCAAATTTGACATGGATAGATTCTTCCACACATTTAGTTATTTTATTAAACACTCTATAGAATTTATTAGAAATTGAATATCCTAATATAATTCCTTCATCACTCATGGATGCAAATTTGAAAATATTTTGATTATTATTAAAGATATAGACTTTGAAACCAAAAAAATTGAAGTATCTAACTTTGGGTTTCAGATTGTTCCATAACTCATAAGCATTCATTTTAAGCATAGGTTTAATCAACACTCTATTGATTATATTGCATTCTGTATTTACAGCTCCATCCAAAAAATAAATAGGTAGGTCATATTCACTAAGCATGGTTCTAGAAATATCTTGTAGGGTTTTATTTATTCTTAATAAAACTCCATTTTGTTAAGGTGTTATAGGGGAAGACAAATTATGAATATAGTCATTTTATGAAAAAATAATTCAAACTCTTGATTTTCAAACTCACTGCATGATCACTGCTTAAGGATTTAATATTAAGTCCACTATGATTTTCTACAATTTTGGCATATTTGGTAAAATAGGAGTAGGATTCACTTTTGTGAGCCAAAAAGATAGTCCAACTATATATAGAGAGGTCATACACAAGAACATAAACATAGTGCTTCCAGTTTAAACTAGAAACTCTAGATGGTCCAAAAAATCCATGTGAACTAATTCTAGATGTTGAGAAGTTGACAGTTCTTTATTTAGTTTGAAGGAAATTTTGTGTTTCTTTCCTTTTTGACAATGATTACAAACTTTATCATTTGGAAACTCAAGATTGGGTAGGTCTTCGACTAAGATTTTTATAGTCAACTATCTAAGGGAGTGAGTGTTATAGTGTCCCAGTCTCCTATTCCAAATACATGACTCTTTGTGAAACACACTTAAACCTGAAGCATTTTGAAATTCTAAAGAATCTAAGTTAACTGAATAAAAAATTTCATTTATTAATGTAGAAAACACTAATTCATTTTTATAATTAAAAACATTGCAACCATCATTTTTAAATTTGACATGAAATCCATCATCACATAATTGTGAAATACTAAGCAGATTATATTTTAATCCATCAAAAAATAGTAATTTAGAAATCAAAACTAAGTTAGTGTTACAGATTTGGCCAAGGCCAACAATCATTCCTTTGACATTTTCACCAAAGGTGACACGTCCTCCATCAATTTTTATTAAATTATTGAAGCATGAGTAGTATCCTATAATGTGTCTTGAACACCCACTGTCCAAGTACCATATTCTTTTATAATAACTCTTTAAGTAGATTTATTACAAAATAATAAAATAAAAAAGATTTTGGTACCCACACTTGTTTGGGTCCAGTAATATTAGTGATAAGTGATTTAGGAACACATATCTTCCTCACAGGTTTACTATAATAATTATGTAAAGTATTTGAAAAATAAACTTTATTTGGTCCAGAAAAACTGGAAACAATAGAGAGTTTGTCATAACTTGAAATAGCTGAATGTTTTCCAGGACTGGGAGTAAATATGTATGTCTTATATTTAGAAACAAAGTTTTTTCTTCCAAAATTTATTTTTCTAGATTGATAGCCAATTCCAGCAGTATATTTAGGAGAAATTTGTTTACCTAACATTTGAGTAAGGGTATTTTTTCCATTGGTAAACTTTTCTAAGTCATTATTCAATTTCTCATTAGATAGCTTTAGTTCATTGTTCTTTTTGAGTAGTTAAACATTTTTCTCCCTTTCAGTTGTAATTTCAGGTTTAACAGTTACAGTAAGACCATGATGTTTCTTTAAAGACTTGTATTTATCTTTTAGTTCATTGCTTGTATCTTCAAGCATATTACAGTATTCAAAAATTTCTTCATTAGACATAATTTCAAAGTCACTCTCATCTCTAGAATAGTATGAAATATGTACATGAGAGTCCAATGTAACCTCAGATGTGTTTTACATAAAACATATATTGGATTTTTAGCCTATTCATCCTGTGAAGATTCTGAGTCACTTAAACTTTCCTCAGAAGCACTCCATGTTTCTTTCATTTCCTTTGTATATTTTCTGTACTTGTCCTCATATTTCTTTTTATACATGAGCTTTGGACAGTCAGCCATGATATGTCCTTTTTTTCTTACATTCAAAGCAGAAAATCTCATCGGAATTTTCACTTATTTTCCATTACTTCTTCCAACTTCCTTTTTGATCATATTTTCCCTGGAAGTTAGGCTTTCTGAATAATTTCTTTTTCTTTTAAAATCTCTTGAACCTTCTGGCTAACTGAGCCATCTCCTCATCACTTTCAGGTGATGATTGTTCACTGCTGAAAATTTCTACAGAAGATTCCAATTTACCTTTGTGTTTAGAGGTGGTAGTCTTGAATGCCATCGATTTTCTTTTGGGTTAATCCTCCTCTTACTTGTTGAATTTTATCTCATCTTCATCCATCATCGATTTCCTAATGATTTCTTTTACATGTATCTTACTGATATCACATGATTCTCTAATAGAGACAGGGGTTCCTCTCTATCTGTCAGGTAGTCATTTGATAATTCTCATGATCTCTTCATTTGTAGTGACTTCTCTTTCCAGAGAAATAATTGGGTTGAGAATTTCATTGAACCTAAGATACATATCAGAAATAGGCTCATCAGGTTTCATTTTAATGCCATAATATTTTGTAGTATAATTATTAAGTTTCATTTATTTCACACTATAAGTTCCTTCATGTGAAACAGACAAGGTATCCCAAATTTCATGGGCAGTTTTACAATCCGAGATTCTATTAAATTCCTCATTTTTAAAGAGAAGTATAAAGAATTCATAGCATTGTAATTTTTATTGTTGGAAGTTTTGGTAGGTTCAACCCATGTGATTCTATCAGTTGTAGGAATCTTATATTCATCTATAATTGAAGACCAGATTTCAAAGCTCATACTTTCTAAATGCATTTTTATTTTTATTTTCCATTGACCATAATTGGTTCCATTAAATAATGGTGGTCTATTTGTTGTAGAACCTTCCAATTTGTTATCCATGATAGATAAATAACTTTTAAATAGATATAAATTTAGAATTAATAGAAATATATAGATCTATAAAGTACAACTACAATCATAGTTGAATAGGGCTAAAATAGAGTTGTAATAAGGTTAAAAACACTCCCCTAATACCAAATTGTGGTCAGAGTATAGTACTCAAGAGGGGGGTGAATTGAGTATCTATTAAAAAAATTTGTTTAAAAATTATTCTTAACAGGTTTACCAATAAATTTAAATACAACCCAGTTAATCAAGGTTATACTGTTACAAATGTTTAACTATTTAAATAACTTCTTATAAGATTGATTAATTCTCAGTAATCTTAATGTTGGTTATTAAAATTACTTTTAAAGATATTATAATAAGGAAATACAATTATAACTTCTTTCCAAGATTAACTATCATAGTAAATTTAGTGAATTCTGAATTAAACAGCAAAACAGAGAAAACTAAATTAAACAACACAATTGATCTAAAGCAAGTGGTCCAGTATTAAGCCGAGACCTAATCCAATCCACTTGGTTATCACCTACCACCAAGTAGTTTATATACATAAACTATATACACAACCTGTATTGGGTTTTACAACAGTACACAACACTGTCAAGGTCAAACGACCTCTTCCACAGTTCTTCATGGGTAATAACAACTTGTTACACAACCTCTTCTACACTTATCTATAGGCATACATAAGTGTAAAAAGATTTTTGTGAAAGGATATATTGTATCCTTCAGTTTAATGTAGAATACTATGCATGTTTAATACAAATACACACATTGCTCGAAAGATAATAAAAATGATACACAATAGATAAAAGATGATGAGATAGGGTTAGAAGTGATCTGAGTGTTAGTCTATGTAGCTATGGAATTCTTGAGATGAAACAGATGCAGAAATCAAGTCCTCTCGTGGAAAACAGAGTATCGTAAGTCAGCTAGATCTAGATCGTGTGCTTTTTGGTATTGTTAGTGTGAATATGTGCTCAATGATTCTAAGCTATGGTGTCTATATTGTAGATTCAATAATGATTCCTGTGTTCTTAAGGAATGTTGAGTTGTATTTGTTGGTTCTTTTCTTAGGTAAGCTTGTGTGTTCTTCGTTGTTACACTCTCTATGTGTCTCTAATTTGTTTCTGGTCCACACTTCTATTTTATTCTTTGAGTGCATGTGTTAGAGCTGACGGGTTTCATGTATTCTACACCTTGTACCTCATAATTTCAGATGACTTGTCTACAAACAAATATGAATTATGTTAGGGAATTTAAAAGCATCAAATATGACAATTAGTAATTAAATGGACAAACAACAAAGCAGATTAAGGAACGGTATCACAGATTGTCTGTAAACGGTGTCTCCATGAAACGTTGTCTCCTTGAAATGGTGTCTGGATTGGTCATGATGTTTCGATGGTCAGGGTTTCTAGATGGTCACGGTGTCTGGATGGTCATAGTGTCTAGTAACAGTGTCTGGTCACAGTGTCTGGTCATGGTGACTGGTCACGATGTCTGGTCACGGTGTCTGCATGGTCACGATGTCTGGTTGGTCACGGTGTCTGGTCATAGTGTATGGTCACGGTGTCTGGTCATGGTATCTTGTCATTGTGTCTGGTCATGGTTTCTGGTCATGGTGTCTGGTAATGGTGTCTGGTCATGATGTCTAGGTCCTTTTCCATAAAAAAATAACTGGTGGCAGACTCACGGTGTCTGAGATTTATCCAAATATCCTTATTCATACCTAAGAAGTGATATTCATAGAATGGATTAGACTTAATCATTCATCAAAGAAATCATTATAAAGTAAATCAATTATAGTTCACAGTAATCAGACTAAATGTATATTAATTAAGATCTTGGATAGCTTTACTCAAAGTATAACGAAACTAATCATCTATGTATATGATTTGAGATATATTAAACATGATTAATAGGATTTATAGAATATATATGATTTGTGATCATTAAAACATGATTAATACATGAGGAGTTCAACAATCTTCCAACATATTCTACTCACGAGTCTAGAGATATCAAATATTATTCATTATAAGCGAATTTAGAGTCAATCAAAGATGAATGATGCATGTGATAGGATCTTCTATGCTAGCACTTGATGATTCCTATGATAATGTTCATTGATTTTTAAAACATGTCTGGATCACCACTAGAGGGAATATTCTCTTGATTCCTACAATGAAATTATAGTACAATGTAGATCTATTTTTAGATCCATCAATGAAGGAAGGATCCTCATAATGCAATTCATTAATTGATTAAATTAAATATAAATAATATGTGATGATCCTATGATTTGGTTATTTCATTTTATCGATTTTCCATTTTCATTGATTTAATTTAATTGATCACTACATTTTTCATCATTTAAATCTCACATTTATCATCAATCATGATAAAAATAAAATTTGTGTTTGACCCATCACTTGCTTCTATTACACCCAAAACCTAAATTTTATAGCTTTTTTCAAAGATCGTACTTCCATAAAATCCACACGGCCAATTATCAGAAGAAAATACACTATTTTCCAATCAAGTAGAATTCCACCAACAATTTTATATAGGAAAAATACTATATAATATTTTACTAAAACTTTAAACAAATAAATAATACTTTTAGTGATATCAATCACAAACAGGCATGGAATTATCATATGAATACGATTTAGGAATATGATTCATGTACACATGCCTCTTACTAGTGGTACAATGGATGAAACTCATAAATTTTAATTCCAAAAACTCATGTGCATCAGTCTATGTGAAATCCAAGAATTTTAACATAGAAAACCATGAATAAAATTACATTCCCCTAGTAACAAGGAATTATTATTGGAAAATATGTTTATGACACACCAATATGATATCTGTCACAAACTTTGACACATTCCTATATCACCTATATACCATCTCTACAAATAGTATGAAAAAATAAAAAATCAAATAAATTCTATGATATTAGTCACCTATATGATCTAATACCACTTTATGACAACCACCCATGGACATTGGTAACTAAATAGTACCCAAACCAGAGGAGTCATCCCGTGACCACTAGAATGCCTTCCCATAAGTCAAAGGCTGTTGAATAATAGTATGTGTCTAGGTTAGTAACATGGTGAGAAAGTACCCCAATATTATAGTTTGAAATAATAAAACAAATAACCAAAAATAAGCCACAATAGTAAATGATAGGAGTATGTGAAATCAAATAAATCGAAAACAATGATATATCAAGTGAAATATAGTAGGAAGTCATACATAATCACTTTTATACATCAAGATTGATTACCCATCTTTTCGATCACATATATAAAACAAAAAAATAAAAATACATTGAGGTTCTACTTCTATATTTGAACTCTACCTCATAGAAAAATGAACTCCCATTCCATCTATATTGCCTGATCATTAAACTATAGGAATTGTCCCAAATATAACCTGGGATAAGTGAAAATATGATTGGGTACCCAACTTCCATGGACACTCAAGCAGGGTATGAATCCAATATAACAGGGTACCACTAATGTGGTCCCATATATAACTAGTAATTTAGTGTTTCTGTATGAGACATGCTCATTATAAATAAACATTTTTGACTCTTGGTTTTTAACTTGACACCCAAGATCAATTATATTTTTTTTGTCTAGTGTTGATGTATTAATGAGAATGCCATGAAACCATGCCAACCTGAATCAATCACTAGGAAAAAGGAAATAAAGTTTTAGGGAAACACATCATCTGGGTAAAAGGGTGCATTTATCCCATTAATGTCATCACACCATATGATTCTAGGGGATTGGTTCCCCTTACCAGATATCACATTATCCGAGTCTAGGAGAGAAACTCTTTTATATTGGATATCATATCATATGATTCTATGGGTTTATTCCCCCTATTTTATATCAATTAGTATGAGTTCAATGATGTGGAATTCCTCTACAGGACATAAAATTATCTGGATACACGAAGAATATCCAAGGAATCTAAAATAATGGTATCTATATCTCTGTGAACTAGTCATCCCACCATACTGATCCAAGGAGAATGTATAAGGCATCCCAAACAATGATCCAATATCAATCTCAATAATAGGATTCTAGAAGCACATCTTAGGTACACCATGTAACTCCAAAAATCATAGTGGGTGATATATCCCACTCCAACAGATCATGTTATAGCCACTACCCCATCCCTATGATCACATCATTGATCTACGTTATAAAGTAACAACCATTGTCATCTCTATCCGTATCCCACACACACCCTATCTAGGATCAATATCTCACTAGGATACCCATAATTTTCCCTATATGTATTCAAGAATAGACACCCTTCATGGGTTCCCTTATCTCAAACACATATCTTTAGGTTTCAGGAGCAGTGAAAGCACGTTAGGTGGGTATACCCAACTTTATTTTCATCATTAACAACGATCAATACGAGATCTGTCACGACAATAAAACATCAGATCTTCAGAAGAAAATGAAGAATGAACGAAATTAAGGGTGTCCCGAAACCATAGAAAGGATTATCATATGTTGGTTATAATTAATTTAATTGAAAATCAAGAATTACCTTAATGGAATTCTCTCTCTGTTGATGTTTCTGGTCAAGATATGATGTGATATATTGTTGTTTCATAGAATCCAAGTGTAGTATTCCTCTAGAGGTGATCCAAACATCCTCCTTATATCTCTGTACATCACCGAAGGGATCTCCGGGTGCCAACACGGAAGGGCCTTCAATTGCGATGTCCACCTTCGATCGCCTTGAGAACCGCTTGTAAAGTTCTCTCCTTGATTCAATGGAGGATGTTCTCTCTCATAGCATGAGAGAATTCTTATAAGAAAAGAATTCTCTCTTGGCTTGAGAGATTTCTCTAGATATGTTTTTCACAACCACAATAAAATGGCTAGGCTAATGAGAATTATATAATTGGGATTTGTACTTACTTAGAATAATAAAATGAATTAATTACCTGAAAGAATTTATTCATTTAATTAAATTCATTGTAATACCCCATGTATAATAATAATAGTTCAATATTATTATTACATGAAATGTTCCCATCAAATTACACCTAATATTGTTAAATTAATTAAATAATATTATTTTCAAAAATCCCTAGAAAAACTACATTGCGTTTATATTAATATACATGTTGTGTGTAATTTTGTTTTTCCATTTTCTTTATTTCCTCTACACTATTTATTAGATCTTGAATAATGGCTATTTATTTCTTAAATAAATATTACTACATTACTCACTAATAAATATATATTATTTCTACCATAATATATTCTCTTGAATAACTAGTGTCGAAATAAATGCAATCAGGAATCCTTGAATAATTGTTAAACCATAATCGGTAATAATCATTATTCAACTTGTTAAAGTAATATTTATCTAAGATACTTGGACACACTTGGTGTGTGACCCTCTAGGCCTCTTTCTTAGTGGAATTAGTCGAATCATGATTAAATTACATGGTTATAGTCTAGAAACATAACAAGATACCCATAGAGAAAGAAGTCAATGACGTAATGACGTGTCACCTCCTACAAACTCTTACTGTGTAATGTAATCCATTTTTCTTGATATCTAGAATCGAACGGGTTTTAAGCTAGTTCTATTAACCCATGTGATTGATTATTCTTTCTTTGATTTTCCAGAATTTAACTCACCCATTCCTTACCATGGCCATGAATTTATTTAGGCTATATCAATTCCATCAAAGTGTCTGAGATATCTACTTCCATTATGGAATAGAAGGGACAAATCCTTTCTTGCATTATCTATTAATGTAGTATTACCCGTGACACACCCAACATATCTTAACTTGTTGCAAGCAGTGTTTCGTCACAATTTTCATCAATACATCTAAGTGCATAAGTTATAATAACCATTAATAATAATTTTAAATTCGAAGGACCAATACACATGTCAGCATATAGGAACATCCAATGACACTATGAAATGTGGATTTCTTACTGGATGGTCTCATTATCATAATATCCTCTTGGATATTATAAAGGGTTCACACTATGATAAGGTGACTCAATGTTTTATGAGTCCTCACCCCTAATGTCCTGTTTTATTTGTGTCCCTCAAATAACATCATCCAGCCATAGAACATATATTAAAGAATAGTGTTATGGAACATTTGAGTTCTCATCATAGAAGGGATCCATGATGACCTTTTAGTGCAACAACTATCCTTAGGAAATTATCAAAAGCATTTTCATGTAGAAGGAAAATCAATATGTGATAAGGTATTTATTAATGAATAAAGTACATGGTAGTTGGGTCTAGGATACCAACGCCAATAGACTCCCACTCAGACTAGATCTAACTACTAACAAACTTTAACCTGATATCTCTATGATGATATTAATTCTTCTTCTGAGATATTCCTTTAGTCATGGCGTCAGACACATTCTCTTATGTGGAAAATATGCTCACTGAAACTTCACCCATTTGATAGAAATACCACAAGAGGTGATAATTTCAAAGAATGTTCTTTGTCCATTAATGTGACCTTGGTTCTTTTGAAAGATCAACTGTTGTAGTATTATCACAATACAATGTGATAGGATCTTTACTTCTAGGAACCACATCAAGCTCCTAAAAAAATTTCGAATCCATATGGCATCCTTGGATGCATCAAACGCTTCTATATATTTAGAATCTGTAGTAGAATCGGTGAAAACTAACTACTTTGAACTCTTTTAGCTCACAGATCCTCCATCAAGATAGAAAACATATCCTTATTGCAACTTCAGATCATTCTGATCTATTTGAAAACCATCATCAGGATACCCTCTGATGACAAGCTCCTCGTATCCTCCATACACCAGGAACATATCTTTAGTTTTTCTCAGATACTTAGGGACAGTCTTAACAGCAGGCCAATGCTGTTCTCCAAGATCTTCTTGATATCTCCATACTATTATCAGTGTATAGGCAACATCAAACCTGGTACATAACATGGAATACATGATGGATCCTATAGATGAAGTGTATGGGATCTTAATCATTCTCTCTTTCTCCTATTGTGTCTGAGGACACATTTTCTTAGAAATATTTAGGACATGTGACACTGGAACCAATCCCCTCTTGGATTGTTACATACTAAATCTCTTTAGTATATGGTCAATGCATGTACCTTAACTTAGTCCAATAAGCCTTTTGGATCTATCACGAATAATCTTGATCCCTAGAATTTAGGCTACTCCACCTAAGTCCTTCCTGGAGAAACACTTTTTCAACCAATCCGTAAATGACTATAATACTGGTACATTATTTCCAGTAAGCAATATGTCATCAACATATAATATTAGGATAACAAATGCATTCCTATTAAAATAATTATAAACACATTTATCACATTCATTCTTAATGAAACCAAATTCCTTTATGGATTCATCAAATCAAATATTCCATCACCTGGATGCTTTCTTTAATCTGTAAATGGATTTTTACAACATTAAAACCCATTTGGCTTCACCTGGTGTCACAAAACCTTATGGTTGTGTCATATATACATCTTCTCTAAGGTTACCATTAAGGAATAATGTTTTGACATCCATCTGTCAAATCTAGTAGTCATGGTAAGCTTCAATGGATTTTATGATTCCTATTAATTTAAACATGGAAACTGGAAAGATGGTTTCATCATAGTCAATTCCTTGATGCTGTTGTAATTATTTAGCCACTAGACTTTCTTTATAGGTGATAATTTGACCTTCCATGTATAGTTTTTTCTTGAATACACATTTTCATCCAAGATTATTTATATCAACTGGCTCATCAACCTAATCCTAGACTTGGTTCAGATACATGGAATCCAACTCATAATTTATAGCTTCTAGATATCTTATAGATTCTGATATTTCTACTTCTTCCTTGTAGGAGAGAGGTTCATCATTCACCAACAATAATGATTCACCATCCTTGGTGACTAGGAGACCAAATCTCTCTGGTTACCTTACATCTCTTGAGCTCATACGCAGTACTTGTGTTTCTAGAACCTCTTCCACAGGAACCTGTGGAACTTGTTCATATACCAACACCTGTGTATATTGAGCATCATCCTTATTGAAGTCAATATTTTTCACACTATCCTTTTTGAGGATGTGCTCCCTCTTAATAAATAAGACTTCTCTAGCGACAATGACTTTATTATTTTAAGGATTTTATAGGTAATACCATTTCGTTTCGTTGGGATATCCTATAAAGATATACTTCATGCCCCGAGGTTCTAGTTTGTTGCCTAAGAAGGCCTTAGAAAATGCCTCCCATCCCCATACACACGTGTGTGAAAAAATGGGTTTCTTTTCATTCCATAACTTGGAGGGAATTCCATTTTCTACCTTAGTTGGTACTTGGTTTAATGTGTATGATACAGTTTGTAATGCATATCCCCAAAAGGATAATGGAAGATCTCCATGACTCACCATCGAACTCACCATGCCCAACAAGGTGCGGTTCCTCCTTACACTAACACCATTCCACTATGGTGTATAAGGATGAGTGAGCTGATATATAATACTATACTCTTGTATTAGATCGATGAACTCTTGCTTCAGATATTCTCCACCTTGATCCGATCAAAGATTATTTATCTTCTTACCAAGCAGATTCTCTACTTGATTTTTGAATTCCTTAAATTTCTCGAAGGATTCTAACTTATACCTTATTAATTAGATATATACATATCTACTCAAATCATCAGTAAAAGTAATGAAGTAAGAATATCCACCACTTCCTTCTATAGGAAATGGTCCACACACATCCGTGTGCACGAATCCTAGAAGCTCTTTGGCCATTTCATGCTGTCCACTGAAAGGAAGCTTAGTCATTTTACCTTATAAACAAACGTGACATCTATCAAGTGGTTTTAGCTCAGCAAATTCTAAATAACTATCTTGGTAAAGCTTTGTCAAGCACTTCTTATTTACATGAGCAAGATGGCGATTCCACAACTGAGTGATGTATGAGTCATGTGAGTTTGTTTCATTATCGATTTCCAATACTTGGTTTTCGTAATTTAATATATACAAACCATTATTTAAATGCACCATACCATAACATACATTTTTCTTATAAAAGAAACAACCCTTATTTTTAAATTTGAAAATAAATCCATCCATATTAAAACAAGATAAAACAATTATGTTCTTGGTTACACTAATAAAATAATAATAGTTAAATAAAACCAAAATCATTCCTGTTGGAAATGAGAGATGGTAATCGCCAATGGCCAACACAGCCAGCCTCGTGCCATTGGCATCTCTAAGATCCACCTATCCTCTGGAAATATTTCTAAATATACTTGTTTCCTTCATTTTAATATAGATGTGATCCCCACATATTATATCTAATACACAATGTGTTGAAATGGAATGAATACACTCGATAATGAACACACCTTTAGCATCCCACGCTTCTGGGTGCAGTTCCTCTTCTAGTGGCATTTCTTGCCACATGAAAAACATACTTCCTCCCATTCCTTGCCCTGCCTTTGGAACTTCTTCTTCTTGGAGGGATGGTACTCAGGGACTTCAGACCGTTTATGAATCCTTGTCCACTTTTACTTGTCCTTCCTTTTCTTATTCAATATAAGGACTACGGTTTTTTCACGAACCATGTCCTTATCTACCTCGAGAATTAAGGTTAGAAGTTCCGATAGACTTTTTTCATTGTTTCTAATGTTTTATTTCACAATAAATCTAGAGACAATTTTGGGTAGTGATGATAGGATGATATCTGTACGCAACTCATCCAGGAACTATGTTCCTAAGAAGTCCAGGCATTCAATGTAGCCAATAAGATTGACTACATGAGGCCCGGCTAGCGCATACTCTCCAAGATTAGTTGTAAACATAGTGTTCTAGATCTCATATCTCTCCATTATCTCCTTCTATTGATAGATATCCTTAAGGTGAGACATCAGGCTATAGGCGTCCATGTTCTCATGTTTCTTCAAGAGCTCATTAAACATGGATGATAGCATGAAATATTGGACCTCTGTGGCTTCATACATATGTTTCATATAGTGATATAGTTCCTCATCACTGGACTCTTGATTAGACTCTAAAAAAGGCTAATATTCATTGTTTATAATATAATATTCATGTGCTTTATTAATCATAGACACCATTATTAGTTCATTTTACACTTTGAACAATATTTCACATTATGATTGTAATTCCTTCTTAAAATGCACTATTACATATTACCTTCTTGAACATCTCATAAAAAAAATAATTGTCTTGATTTTCTGATTTTATTTTATTTTAAGGTCTCCCATGATATAAGGAACAATTTATTCTTTGTATCACTTGGAGATTCAATTTGGAAGACCACAAAAATGGGCTTCAAACCAACCACATTCTGGGCGAAGGAATTTGGATAGCAGCCCAATAAAAGTGATGTACAGAACAGGATTCCCGCCCAATGATTCTAAAAATCTAAATGAAGATATAGGATAGTATGGGAAACATTTTATTAAGAAGTGGACCAAGATAATTCGGAAGTTTAAAAGGTGTTACAGGCATCCCAAGTTGTTGATGAAATTCTGGGCTAGATTCTGAGGCCCAGAAAAAACAGCCTACCATTTAACTCATCTCTCGTGCACTGCACATTATTTTGGGCTGTACTTTTACAGGATATTATGGACATCTGGGGATACATTTTACCCTACATGGCCCACTCTAGTTCGTCTATATAGAAGGTCCTATTGGTGTGTCTTTCTGGTGGATGCATGCTAGATGCCATTTCACGGGAAGAGTGGAAAAGTATTATCTCCATTAATTTTCCACCCACCTTTCCCTACAAAAATTAATTAAAGGCACATGTGAAGATGGGGGCTCGAAAAAAGGCTTACCAAATGTCTTTTTAAGGTAGTAGTGGTGGAGGATTTTGGAGATCATGGAGCTTTGTTTCGATTGTAATGTTATTATTCCAAATTCTCTTTGTACCATTTTTCCTTCACATGTAAGTTGTTTGAATAACCTTAGTTTTCAAAAAAAGTTCTTCTTCTTCTCTTGCTATATTCTTATTAATATCATCTTGATACCATTGCCTCAAGGTGTGAACTTTTTCACACTAAACCTTGTTATTTTATTCACACAATGGTGGAGTGATCGTTATTTTGTTGTTTTTACTTCTTCAATTCCACCCTCATAAGTCCACTTCCCGCTTCTGTTGAGAACATGTCATCAATGGAGGGATATCACTTTTATGGGTTGATCCAAGGGAGTAGCAATGGTATGGATTTGATGTTATTTCTCACTATCTAAATGTAATTAATTTATTTTATTTGAGATTCTTCCATTCAATGATTTTCTCTCTTCCTCTTCCTTATTGAGTTTATTCGCCCCACTTTTATGTGCTAATTATATCCTTTAACTTAGAGTGCTCATGAAAATTATCCTATAAGTGTATAGATGATTAGCATGTGTTGTGAAGGTGTTTAATCAGTAATTTAGGAGGTTAGTTTGAATTCATTGAATGAATCCTTCTCAAGTTAATGAAATTGAAATCGTAAAAAAAGGAATTCTTCCAATCCACCCCGAAAAATAACCTTAAATAAACTCATTTTCTCATAATTTGAATTCACATAGATCTTTTAGTGCTATTTTAAAACCATCTAAAATCAACCCAAGTTGGCCCCTTCATATCCCAAAATCCACCTCTTTTTATTGAGTGTCTAAAGGTTCTTCTTAGGTCTCTGAGGATTTGACAACCCAAGCTACACTACAAGAGACCTTTTGACCCTTAAAACCTGGGTAAATTTGGGTGAAACTAAATTTTGGCACCATTTTCAGGGACCCAATTAAGTACCTTAGACACACATCTTCTTTTCTCACCTCTAATTCTCTATTCTCACCCCAATTTCTCTTCTCTAATCCCTTTTCTATTTCTGTGCTTTCAAAGAATCCCAAAACCAATTTTCAATAAACTCCAATGGATTATCTTCCACAATACCCCTTCATAAACCAATGTTATAATCAAATGGAAAATAAATTTTGGGAAACACCTCACATAGGGAATTTCATTGACCAAACCATGATTCAATACACCACACACGATGAGATGTACAATCAATGGGATGATGATTGTTTAAAGGATCAATTGCCATCCCTCTCAAGGATTATTGAAGAGGTCAAACATAATAAAGTTCACGATTTACAAACTCCTATCCAGCCTAATCCTCAAAAACTCCTTGAACAATTTTGTAATCAAATGGAGATAATCAGTTCCGAGGTATCATCATTGAGATTAGAACTACAATGGATTAATACTTGGGAGGAACTCATCCATACACCAACTGTACCTTCCAAAACCTTATGTGGAATGTCTAGTTTCCCACAAACCTCTAATGAATTTATTGAAGAATAAAACTTTGGATTTGGGGTAGGGGAACTGAATCACGAAATTGTTAAAGGGTCTTTAAATCAGTAGGAAATTGATTTCATGTATTCACAAGAGGGAAATTTGACATCATGGATTGAGTCTCCTAAGTATAACTCTATTGATGATTTTTCAAAAACACCAATAACTGAACCATTGAGAGAAATCAAAAACATTGAGTCTATACCCATTCCTAACACTGTTATTTCAAATTTTGTTGTTGAATCTTCTGTTCAATAGGAAACAATTTTTCTTAGAAATTTGGAAAATGAAACTGATTTGGATTCAAATTCTCAACCTGTGTCTGAATGTCCTATCCAAACCGAGCTCAAAATCATTGCTCTTCCTTCCCCAATAAAGTATAACTTTATAGGTTATAATCATGACATTTCAATTAGAATTCATTCTTCTGCTGAAAAAAATATTGGAAAGATCATTGATGTCTTTGGAATGATTGTAGTGGAAATTGGATCGACCATTTCTGATATTCCTTGGATTTTTTCCACTCATTGTAGAACATAAGTTTGTACATGACATAAATTATGAACAAAGAATAAATCTAAATAACATGGAATTAGAGAAATATGGGGTCCTAAAAACGTTGAAAGTTGGTATTGGGTAAGTTAGGGGGTTCATGTCGAGCTAGCGACTTTAAAAAAAAGCGTTGCACGAGAGGCAACCCATTGTTTTCATGTTTACATTCATTTAATTAGTAGCTCAGACTGTTGACATATTCTTCTTTTATGAGTAAGGATGGGTATAAAATGGGAGCACCATATTCATCTATGTCACGTGGTGTGATCCCTGAGTAATACCTTACCCAGAAATTTAAGAGAAGACAAAATATCATCAGTTTGTTTTATTTCTATGTGTTTGTATGTTAATGAAAAGATACTAAAAAATTCCTTAGGCTTTTGACATGTTCTTATTTTATGAACAAGGATGGGTATGAATGGGAAGCACTATATTCACCCGTGTCATGTGGTGTGATCCCTGAGTAACACCTTACCCATAAATTTATGAGGAGACAATGTATCAACAGTTTATTTTATTTTTATGTTTTTGAAGTTTAAAAAAATTTATATTGTTGACCTATTCTTATTTTATGAGTAAGGATGCATATGAAAGGGGAGAACCATATTCATCCATGTCACATGGTGTGATCCATGAGTAATACCTTACCAAGAAATTTAAGAGAAGACAATGTATCACCAGTTTATTTTATTTTTATATTTTTGTAGGTTAAATGAAAAATAAAATAATAATAATAATTTAGATTTTTGACCTGTTCTTATTTTATGAGTAAGGATGGGTATGAAAGGGGAGCGCCATATTCACCCGTGCCATGTGTTGTGACCCCTGAGTAACACCTTACCTATAAATTTAAGAGAAGACAATGTATCATCAATTTATTTTATTTTATTTGTGTGTTTATTTTATGTTAAAAAAATACTCAAAAAAATATTAAAAAAAATTAAGGGCATGTCATAGGTCATGTGTAAAAGTTGTTCACAACCCTCCATGCCACTAGGACTCGAACCAGAACTGATGGGAGACTGGGGAATGCATTTTCAACATCAAACACTAGGTGACTTCATTCAATAATTTTCATTTTCAATTTCTTCATTGAACTTCTCTACTGACCCATCTATGTTTTCATTTTTTAAACACTAGGGACAATGTTATTCTATGTTGGGGGAGGTGAAATAATAGAATTGATTTTGTTTTCATCATAAAATGTGTGGAAGGAAAATTTTCACAAACCTTAAACATGATAACACACATTGAAATCTATGAAATTGGATATAAAATAATTTTGCAAACCTTGATTCTAATTTTAATGCAAGTTTAAGTTCATGTGCATAGACTTTGGAAAGTGCGGTTGTCCGATGTGATTTTTCACCGTTTATATTTTCATCCATTTATAAAAAAACACAATGCATGACCTTTAGATTGTAGGGTATTAGTTTGAGTTATTGGGGTCCATACTAAATGGCATAGGGTTGGTGATCATTTTAATTTTAACATGAGTATTCAAAAAAAATCAATTGTGCGTAGAGCAATAAATTGGCCTAATGTGTCGCTTTTAGAACTTGGGGATCATGACTCCATAGTTTTCTATCCCAGAGTTGGGAATATTATCTCTATTTCTAGTAATTTGAATTTTTTTTTGATTGAGTTAACTCGAGATGATGCCCGAGTATGTGAGCATCACTTGGTTCCCTAAGGTCTTTGAGCCTGGGAGTCATCGGAAAAGTATTTCTACATGGGTTGACTCGATTGAGTTCAATTCCAATTATCATGGAAAAATTGAAAATAAAACCAAAAATAAAAAAATGAGTACTTATATTAATATTAAAATTTGATTTCTCCTAGTGCTTACATATTTTTTCCCTCAAATAAAAATGATCCCCCCATGTCTATTGTGACGCACAACACTTCATCATGCTTAATTGAATTTGGTTGAAATATGGAGATGAATTTGAACAATGTAATGATCTTGTTCTTGGGATATTCCTATGGACCTATATTTTTTTAAATTATTTTTATGGGTTACATTTTTTTTGGTATGAGGTCTTTGGGTGAGCAATGTGTATTACAATGTTTTTGGAAATGGGAATTCAAATTTCATATTTTTGTTATATATTTTGCTCGGAACTAGAAAAACTCATGTTGGGGGGTGTGATTAGCCTCTAAAAGAGGATAATATTTATTATTTATAATATAATATTCATGTTCTTTATTAATCACAGACACCATTATTAGTGTATTTTACACTTTGAACAATATTTCACATTATGATTGTAATTCCTTCTTCAAATTCACTATTATATGATACCTTCTTGAACATCTCAAAAACACATAATGGTCTGGATTTAATATTTATATTTTATTTTCAGGTCTCCCATGATATAAGGAACAATTCATTTTTTTGGAGCACTTGTAGATTCAATTTGGAATACCACCAAAGTGGGCTTTGAACCAACCACATTATGGGCAAAGTGATTTGGACAACAACCCAATAAAAGTGCTGTAGAGAACTGTATTATAGCCCAATGATTCTGGAAATTTAAATAAAGATAGAGGATAGTATGGGGAACATTTTATTAAGTAAATCCCAATCTAATTCGGATGTTTAAATGGAGTTACAGGTGGCCCATGTTGATGATGAAATTCGGGGCCAGATTTTGAGGCCCAGAAAAACAACCCACCATTTAACTCATATCTTGCGAACCACACATTATTTTGGGATGAAATTTTACAGGATATTATGGGACATCTGGTGATACATTTTATCCATAAATTTACCACTTTAATCCATCCATATATAAGGTCCTTTAGGTGCATCTTTCCAGTGGTTTCAAGATGGATTCCATTTCAGGGGAAGAGTAGAAAAGTCTCATCTCCATTAATTGTCCACCCACTGTTCCCCCACACAATTAATTAAAGGAATATGGTAAGATGGGGGCTCATCCAAGGGCTTCCTAAATATCTCTTTAAGGTAGTAGTGGTGGAGGATTTGGTAGATCGTGGAGCTTTATTTTTATTGTAATTTTATTATGCCAAATTGTCTTTGTAGCATTTTTCCTTCTCATGTAAGTTGTTCAAATCACCTTAGTTTTCAATAAAAGTTCTTCTTCTTATATTGTTATATTCTTATTAATATATCCTTGATTCCGTTGCCTCAGGGTTTGAAATTTTTCATACCAAACCTTGTGATTTTTTTCACACAACGGTGGAGTGATCATTATTTTGTTGTTTTCTACGTCTTCAATTCCACCCTCGTAAGTTTACTTCCCACTTCTGTTGAGAACATGTCATCAATGGAGGGATATCTATTTTATGGGTTGATCCAAGGGAGTATAAAGAGGCTGTATTGGTTGTTATTTATCACTATCTAAATGTTATTAATTTATTTTATTTGAGATTATTCCATTCAATTATTTTCTCTCTTCCTCTTCCTTATTGAGTTTATTCGACCCACTTCAATGTGCTAATTATATCCTTTACCTTGGAGTGATCATGAAAATGATACTACAAGTGTATAGGTGATTAGCATGTGTTTTGAAGGTGTTTAATCAGTAAGTGATGAGTCTTGTTTGAATTCATTGAATGGATCCTTCTCAAGTTAATGAAATTGAAATCGTAAAAAAAGGAATTCATCCAATCCACCACAAGTAGTATCCTTGGATCAACTCATTTTCTCATAACTTGAATTCACATAGATCTTTTAGTGCTCTTATAAATCCATCTAAAATCAACCCAAGTTGGCCACATCATATCCAAAAATCCATCTCTTTTTATTGAGTGTCTAAAGGTTCTTCTTAGGTCTCTGAGGATTCGACAACCCAAGCTATACTGCAAGCAACCGCTTGACCCTTAAAATTTGGGTAAATTTGGGTGACACCACCTCCTTTATAGGTGCATCTAGAAAAGAAAGTTCTAGCACATACAATTTCCTCTCGTGGCGAAGGATGATGTGTAAACGCATCTTCCATTCCTAGAAATTAGTGCTGGTGAGAAGGTTTTCCTTATCGAGTTTGGTTGAAAATGATATGTTTGAAGTCATTTTTTTCCATTTCTTCAAATTAAGATGATAAAAGGATTAATATTTTATCATTATAAAACTGAGACAAATAAATAATTTAATACTTATTAGTCTCCCACTATTTTATCTGAATCCAATATCCCTCACCATTGACTTTAGAATATTCTATTGACTAAATATTCTAATGGAAAGGATCCATATT
Organism: Viscum album; assembly: GCA_963277665.1. Lineage (NCBI taxonomy): Eukaryota > Viridiplantae > Streptophyta > Magnoliopsida > Santalales > Viscaceae > Viscum > Viscum album. The sequence continues at coordinate 1,094,841,250 of OY728145.1, read as the reverse complement.
TCCCTTCGCATTACCCCAATAAGGGTTGGTCAAGAAACATTAATGGTTTTAGGTAGGAATTCCAAATATCAACTACATTAACTCAAAGATCCTTGATCCACATAGTGGACTCCCCAATCCTAAAATCCTTTTATTTTGGATTTCCTCAACCTTTTCCACTTGATCACACCATGTCCTAATGTTCTAGTAAGCCCTTGATGCGAACCAGGTCAAGTCAACCAATGACCTTGAATTGTAATTCCCCGATAATTGAAAGAACTCCAACTAGGGTTAGTCAAAAAATTTAAACTATGATTTGATTCTAACAAAGATTATGGAAGGCTATATCGACTTAATATTTTCTTTGAGGGATTTTATCCTTATATGTAAATTTTCATTTTATTATCTTTGATTACATTCTTGTTAATATTAATTGGGATATACTTAAGTGATTAACCATGTCTAAGATAACATTTAAGCATAACCCGGTCTTATTTTAGTTCCATCTTTCCTGCTTGTTTAATTCATTAATTGTGTGATAGTGACAACACACCCACAATAAATAAACCATGCAACTGACAAAAATAAAATAAATGGTATGATCATGATATTGTTAAATTTTTTAGTTTATATAGTGGTTGATAAACTAACACAAGACCTAGGGTAGAAACACCTTGAACCTTTTGGGTTTGTCTTTATAGATTTCCACCTGTCTGTCTTTGTATCTCCTAGGATTGGTTTCACCTTTGATCCTAACTTGAGCCGTCTGCACTAGCTTGGGAGATCTATCCATTACATATGATTTTATATCACTCGCAAGTGATGGGTAAAATAGGGTTTTACATTAAATAAACCTTGGACATGCAGGTCCAACATATTAATGAGGGGAAGGCTCGCAGGCTGACAAATTTAATTTAAATAAATAAATTAAAATAAAACATTCACATACAAATGTCTTGGTCTAGCTCAAGATCATCCATACATGCAAAGATATTTAAGCATAAATAAATCTTGAATTCAACTATTTAATCATTCTAGTTTAAGATAAATCATGATTGAATCAATTAATTATATTTAATTAATAAATCCTTTTATCTTAAATCATTTTCTGAATTTCCTTGATATTATCACCCATCATAATTTTAAACAAATAAATTTATTTAAAATTATCTTTGTACATAACTTTTACCTTGGAGTCAACCCATTGAATTCCCATTCATAACAAACCAATAAGTAGAAATGAACATTATGCAGATGTTAAATTAAACATATATATATAAAACACCTATCACATGTTGTGTCTCAGTTTTACGCCCACAATATGGTATGTGTCTCAAGAGTTTGTATAATATAATAATAAATTTAAATAAATATTTATAATTTGGATGAGTAAAAAATGTGTAGTTCTGACTACATGGTGTGTAGTTTTGTTCACTTTTTCTCCGAAGTACGTGCCTGAGGACATGGCATGTAGATTTACTTCATAAATCTTCAGAGTACATGGTGTGTTCAGTGGGACACATGCCATGTAGTATCCTCATTACAAGGTTTCCATCCGAGCAAGCCATGTATGGGTACAGGGTCCTACCCAAACCTGAAGGGACTACCCACCGTGTTTATTGGTCCACATGGCACGTAATCAAAAAACCGGGTACCACCTGTTCCTTGTCAATACACAGAGTCTTAAAGACTTAGATAGGATCCATTGACATGGCCTGGTTTGGAGGACTGTATCGGTGCATGGAACCTATACTACATGGTGTGTACTACCGAATACACACCGTGTGTTCTTGTATTGTATGGCCAGGAAGCATTGGCACCTCAGGATGTGATCCTCTATTTTATTTTAATTAAAATTAAATGATTTTTTTCCGGTATGGTGAATGATAAACTAAATAGGAGGAAAAAATCATGAGATTCAGATTTATAGAATGATTAAATTGAATTCAAACAACCAAATTATTAAATTCGTAATTCACCAACAAAAAACTAAATAATTATAATCAATGATATGACCCCTCCGATACCACTTGTAGGTTCCGGGCGCAGTGGAAGTGCGTTAAGTGGGTGTACCCAACTTTATTTTTTTTGTTAACAATGATTAATCCAAGATCCTTCACGATAATAAAATGCCAGATATTTGGAATAGAAAGAAGAACAAAAGAAAGGAAGGGAGTCCCATAACCATAGAGTGGATTTTCATATGTTGGTTATAATTAATTTTATTAAAAAAAAATAATTACCTTGATGAAATTCACTGTCCATTGATGTTTCCAGTCATGATCTGATGTGATCCGTCATTGTGTCGTAGAATCTAATTATAGGATTTCTCTAGCGGCGATCCAAACGTCCCCACGTATCTATGGAAATTGCCGAAGGGATCTCCGGGTGCTAGTGTGGAAGAGCCTTTGCTTGCTATGTATGCCATCAATCAACTTTAGAACCGCTTTCAAAGCACTCTCCTTGATCAGGTGGAGGAGGATCTCTCTCGTAGCACGAGAGCGTTCTTGGAAGTAAAGAATTCTCTCTTGGCTTGAGAGATTTCACTAGATCTTTTGTCCACAACCAAAATTAAATGGATAGGCTAATGAGAATTATATAATTGGTATTTTTAATTAATTAGAATAATAAAATGAATTAATTACCCCAAATCATTTATTCATTTAATTTTATTATTTTTTTAAAAGGTTGTGGGGAAAGCCCTATTTATTGAAGAAGAAAGAAAAAAACCTCTTAAATGGACTGGGAGAAGAGGCAACCCATCACATGACAAGGGAACAGATGCCCATAATGCAATTACTGAAGGCTTACAAAAAACTATGAAGACAAAAAGGAACTATAAGAAAAAACAATCATCGTAAAAAACCTCATCACCCCCTCTGTCAGACCATGCAAGGTGAGATCCATAGGAGGAGATACCTCACCCTCATGCCAAGAAGTTGTGTGATGCTGGCAACACAACTCAGCAGAGCACTCTTCCAATCCACACCGAGATGCATATGGAAGACCAGATGATAGGTGCCAGCACACCTATCTCTCTTTCGAGCCGCCCACCCGACAGTGCATGTGAAAAAACACCGCACTATCAACCTGATGCAAGACAAAACCAGACAGAAACACAGTGCCGAAGATCCGACAAAGTGCCCATCCAACCAAACAGACAAATGGATAATGATGAGTGTCAGCACACCCATCCCTATTTCGAGGCCGCCCACCCGATGTCAAACTACAGGATGTAGTGATGCCTGTCAAATGCAATGAGAAAGTGTCCAATGCTCGCAAATCCACCGAAATCCAATTTTTCAAATAAATACACAGGTGATGTAGATCACATCTAGCCTTCAGTTCCAAAGAAACATGCAGAGCAAACCAAGAGAAACATAAAAAAAATTCAGCAAAAAACCAATCCAAACTTCTTCTAAAAAGATTCAGTAGTGAATCCTCATCAAAACCAAAACCTTCAATGGAGGAAAATTCACCCATAAGTAGAAACAGAATCACATCCCAAGCAGGTAGTAACCCAGGTGTCTCAGCACATATGAAGAAACTGACCCCCTCAAAATCAGATTCTACAACCCACCTCCAATACAACAGAAACCACCGCTCGAAGGACCGAGCCCACTCAGAATCCTTCTCCATCACGCAGAGAGCTCTGAAGATGCTGCTCGAGGAAGCACCAACACCGAAAAGATCGATGGTGTCAAGATCTAAAGATAGATCCGATGGAAGAGATGAGAAGCCGATCCGCTGCAAGATGACCGCTGCCCGCGAAACCCTAGAAAGAGGTCTCGCCGAGATCTCACGAGCCCCACCTAAGATCCAAGAGTTGACATACCGAGGAGAAGAAGAGGGACTCTTTCAAGATCCACTCTTCATGGTGAGGACGAAAAATATAAAAAAGATAAAGGTGGAAGGAAAAAAGAAAACCGCTGCAAATCATGGGAAGGAGCTGGAGGCACAATGTAGAACCCGACGAAGAGACCGCCGGTGGGTGAAGCCGATGCCGGTTCGAAGAGCCGACACTCGGTTGGGGAAGCCACCAGCGTGGAAACCCTAAGGCTGCTGCTCTCTGGGAGAGTGCAGTGCCATCTACTCAACCCCTTTAATTTTATTCTTAGTAAGACCCCATGTCAAATAATAATAGTTGAATTTTATTATTATTGGACATTCACCCAGAGAATTACACATAATATTATTTAATTAATTAAATAATATTATTTCTCATGAATCCCCAAAAAAACTACAGAGCATGTATATTAATATACAAGGTATGTACTTTTGTTTTTACATTATCTTTTTTTCCTCCACCACATTTATTAGTCCTTGAATAATGGATATTTATTTCTTAAATAAATATTACTGCATTACTCAGTAATAAATATATATTATTTCACCCACAATATATTCTCTTGAATAACTTGTGTTGAAATAAATGTGACTAGGAATCCTTGAATAATTATTAAACCGCAATTAGGATTAATATTTATTCAACTTGTTAAATTAATATTTAACTGAGATACTTGGACACACTTAGTGTGTGACCATCTAGGCCTCTTTTTCAGTGGAATTAGGCAGATCCTACCTAAAGTCCAAGGATAGTGTCTAGAAACCCGCCAAGAACCTGTAAAGAAAGAAGGTAACGTTGCAATGATGTGTCACCTCCTATGAATGCTTACCATGTAATGTAATCTCTTTTTATCAATATCTCGAATCAAGCAGGTTGCATGCTAGTGACATAAACCCATGTGCTTGATTATTATTTTTGTAAATTTCTGGAATTGAACTCTCCCATTCCATACCATGGACATGGATTTATTTAGGCTATATCAATTACATCGAAGGCCCTGAGATATCCACTTCTGTTATGGAACAGAAGGGAAAAATCCTTTCTCACATTACCTATTAATGAAATATTACTCGTGATGCACCCAACATATCATACCTCACTGCGAACAATGTGTCATCACAGTTTTCATCAACACATCTAAGTGCATGAGTTGTAATACCAATTAATAATAATCATAAAGTATAAAAACCAATACACATGTCTGCAGATAGGAACATCCAATGACACTATGGAATTTGGATTTCCTACTGGCGGATCTCATTATCACAATATCCTCTTTGATATTACCATGGTCTCACACCATGAGATGGTTCCTCAATGGTTTATGAGTCCTCACCCCTAATGGAATGTATTATTTATGTCCCTAAAATAAAATCATCTAACCATAGAACATATATTCAAGAACATTGTAATGGAACTTCTGGGTTCTTATCATAATATGGATCCTATATGACCTTTTTTGAAATAACTATCCTTATGATATTATCACATGCATTGTAATGCAGAAGAACAATCAAGATATGATAAGGTATTTATTAATAAATAATTTACAAATTAGTTTTCTCTATTCCACCAACTCAAACAATATCTTGGGTCAACATCCACCACTCAGATGTCTTATATTCCATTGACATAGTTTAATTCTCATCAATGCCTTATTAGTCTCTTAGGAAATGTCACACAAGGGAGATGGCCTCAAGTCCATTCCCTTCCCAAGTCACCCTATGTCAATCCTTAAACAGAACCCATCCAAAAACTACCACAAGTTCTACCTACCCAAGTAATCATATATTAGTGATGGAGGAACTCCCACCCCCAAAATCATCTTACAATCCAAACAATACCAAGGTATCTCAAGGTTCTTTTAAGGACTACTCCGGACATTCCTTATCATCCTGTCACATAACCCTACTCAAGGGGTCTATGGGAACCTATATTTGTTTACAATGATATATATATTAATTTAAAACTCACCCCTCGGGGAATGAGTATCATAAGGTACACCATTATAATCAAGTCCCCACCCATCAATGACCAAGACAATCAAGATAGTGCACAAGGGTCCATCATGGCCATTGGAATCTTGTTCAGTCCATTCATGTGATTTTAATTCCAATAAAGCAATATATTAAATTTTAATAATTTCAACTGGCCACATTGGAGAGACACATATAAAATGCATATAAAATAAAAGCATAAACCATAGGGATAATGTATGAGGACAACCAACCAGAATTATTGGGGTTATTACCTTTACAACATAACATGAAAAAACTATAATGAGATCTTATAGGTCCACATAAAAATCTCAAGAACCTATCTCAAGTAGAAATTCATCATAATTAATTATAACCAATTTTTAATTAATTATTTAGTGTATTTTAACACTATAAATTTTATTTAAATAATTAATTAAAATAGGTATAATACCTAAAATCTCACTAACAGACCTCATCACACGAAAACCATGAGAAACGAGGTGTGGTGTACTCCTAACATGAGAGTAAACATAATACACATAAAATATAAATTATCCTCTAATAATTCAACAATTAATTTTATCCAAATTGGATGAAAACACTATGAAAATTCATACGACAACGTACCTTCAATGAAATTACATGAAATATGATGCAATAATTTTATTAGGAAACCCTCTATGTAGTTCATACAGAATCCCTATTTAAATCATCCTATTACACCATAATATAGTGAAATCAACACCAAAATCTAAAAAAAACCAAACCAAAAGAAAAGTTTTATAACAAAAGGAAGATATGAGGGAAATTGAGGATGATCTCAGCATGAATCATGGTGAAATCACCCTCTGAATCACCCCTGATTGATTGGGATTGAAGAAGATGTATGATAGGGGAGAATCAAATAATAATTGGTCACTTGTGAGTCTCATATCACCTAAAATTTTGGAACACCCTAATAATAAAATAATGAACTTCCCCCACTAAAAAAAGTCAACACAACACCATTGATGACACGAATAGGGGGTTCATGCCATGAATCTTGACCACCCAAACATTCTATAGCCTAAACTAATGTTCATGACCTGAAATGTTTGATACATAGGGGCATACCCCTTAACCAACCCCATTCATGGTGAGACCCTTAGGGTTTCATACATGAATTGTGGTAATAGTTTAAAATTTATCTTCCATCCAACCAAACATTCTTCGACACTCACCCAAGAATCCAAACCACAGAACAATCCTCTAACCATGTCCAAAATACATCTTTTGAGATGTTCCAAGTCTGTAAATGCATGAATTAACCTTAGTTACCAAATAATACCCCACACCAAATCAAACAATAATATATATACTAAATTTCACCACCTGAGAAAGTATGGGGTTTTAAAATATACATTTATATAACTATTAATTATTAATATTTATATAATAATGTTAAATAATATATGTTTTTTATATTATTATTTAAATTTTGTTTTTATATTTATAAATTATAATAAAATTAATATCATACACATTATATATAGTTGGATATACAGAAGAGTAAATCATGGCATGATGATTGTTGACCATTCTAAAACTAGTTGAGTTAGAAAGAAGAAATTTATCTTATTATAATACCTCATGCTGTAGTACAAAGATTTACATTTCAAACAATTTTTATGAGAAATTTTAGTGAGGGTATTGTTCCATGAAGTGACTTCATTACTGATTAATGTTTCACTAGTTTGGAAGTCCAATGTAGTTATCCTACAGAACATATATTTATGTTGTGAAAGTGTTTCTGAGGATTTTTGGTGTTAGGATTATATAGTGAAAAAATCCATGACTATTAATTTCTATATTTGTTAAGAAGTTGAGATATAATTATGTCATAAATCACGAGTTTACAGCACAAAGGACAAGCTCATATTACAACAAGTTAGGATATTAAAATTTTGTGTGTTACTAATTATGGTTTTTTAAAAGAAACTGTATCGAGAATCACTGATCATGCAAAAATGGATTGAGTATAATAACTTAGTACTTTTATGTATCTAGAAAGTTTGGATCCATCATGAATAAATCAATCAGGCTATATCATGACATTGGTTAAAAGTAATGTGGTATCTTTACGATTTACTTTCCATATCTTTTGGATATTTTTCCCACATTGTGGAAAAGAGAATCTTGATGAAATGATCATTAATTCAATAAATAAAATGTGGTATAACTAGAGAAAACGTGACAAAAAATCTATAAATATCTAAGATTACCAACAAATAATTTGCATGAGGATTTTGTCTTGGATGAAGGAGAATAAAAAAGGGTGCACATATAATCCAAATTCTAGAGGCACTTCAGGTATTGGGAATAAATATAAATCAACGTTTTATTGATATTTATTATTTCATGTAATCAGAGTCACTACTATAGGGTTGGCCTTTATCGGCCTAAAAAATAAACTTTATCAATTAAATTGAAGTGTTGATAATTCCAAAACTCATAAAGGTTGGAAGTATTTATCATTACTAAAAGTGTTTACAAATCTATCCCTTATCAGAGCTATGTTTAGAACTAAAATAAGTAATCATTTATCAGGGATACATTTAGTGATGATAAAATTTTATTTTATCATAACTATTTTTAAAATTTAAAATAATGATCCATTATCAATGCTAACGTTGTCAAAGATAAAATCACTCCTTAGATACAATAGGGTGCTACTACTTGAACAACACCATTCACCAGCTGATACAAAAATATAAAAAAATTTAAATCTGAAAAAATCGAATATTTATATATAATAGAAAATATATTTACACTATTATAATTATATAAAAATGGATTTATGGTAAATAAATTTATTACGGTACAACTAAATTAATGTTCAATTTACTTACAAATGAAAATAATCACAATAAATACATTTATTTTTACTCTCATAGGAGAAATTATAAATTGGTCAATCCAACCCCATATAAAATAATTGATTTATTATAATTAAAAAACGTTTATTTTTTATAACTACTTGAATAAATTAAAAAAATATATCATTGTAATGATATATAATCCATGAAAAATTTAGAATTGAAAGAAACATGGGTAATTCAAAAATGTCACAAATGAATTTGTTTTCATTTTCATAGGGTTTCATGAAAAAATGAATGAAATTTATTTATTTTTATAATGTGATAATAAATTTGAACCTTTTTAGTGTTTAAGATGAGAAAATTTCACATTTGGTCACTTAGACACCAATTCATATTGAAATGAAATGCAGATTGTTCATAAAGGTCACAAATGAATCATTGGCTTCTTTTCAAATGTGTCATGAAAATCTGAGAATTTTTTCTCATGTTTGAGTATGTGATTCATAATTTAATATAAAATGTCACTTATAAATTAAAAACCCACACTTTTCATCATATTGGTGACACCACATGTTTTAATGATTCTTGGTTAATTCATATAGTTGAAAATTGTTTCACTTATTTTGTTATAATTTTTTACAAAATCATAGCATGATTTCTTAGTTTTGAGAATATGATGTGTATTTTGAACTAAAATGGAACTTTTAAATTGAAAAAATGAACTTATAGTCATACTAGATGTACAATATTTTTGAATTATGTTTGATAAATTCTTATAGTTCATATATAAATCCTTGTTCATTTATAAGGTTTCATCAAAATATGAGCATGTTTGCTCAGTTTTGAGCCTGAAATTCATTTTTTGAACTAAAATGTCACTCTTAAACTAAAAAAATTAACCTTCAGTTATTCCAAAACAATTTCAGGCAATAATGATATTTATTAAATTATTATAACTCACAAATGAATCATTGTTCATTTTTCTAAAATTTAATGAAAATTTGAGCATATATGATTGGTTTTGAGCACGAGAACATGTTTTGCACTAAAAAGACACTTTTAAAACAAAAACATACTCTTTTTTCATATTGAACCCATTTTATATCAAAATGATGTTCTATTAATTCATATCGGTCATTAGTGATTTATTGATTGTTTTTTGAATGTTTCATGACAATATGAGAATATTTTCTAATATTTTAGCATGTATCGAATGTTTTAAACTAATTTATAATTTTAATTTTAAAACAAAATATTTCAATTATACTGAACACAATGCATGTTATAATTATGTGAAGTTAATTACTAAATGTACCAAATAAATCAATGATAATTTTCTTAAATTGTCAAAATAAAATTATTTTTTTCTTTCAGTTTTGAACATGCAATGAATGTTTCAAACTTCGTTAATGATTAAAAATAAAAATTAAACTTGGGGTAATTCTAGATCCAATGCTTGTATGAATGATGTTAGGATTTTCCCTCATGGTAAAAAATAAACCATTGATCAATTTAAATTTTTTTATGATAATTTAATCTCATTTTCTATGTTTTATGTATGTAGAAAAAGTTTCGAATTAAAATTTCACTTTTAAATTTAAAATAAAAAATTTCGTCATATAGGACATGCCACATTTCATAAGTATTTTTGATTAATTATTATAGGTAAAAAATAAACCTACGTTCATTTTTATAATGTTTCACATCAATAAAATCACGTTTTCTCATTATTGAATATGTAAAACATGTTTTAAAATAAAATATCACTATAAAATAAAAAACATGCACTTTTAATCATTCCATCCACATCACACATAGTAATGATTTGAAGATTATTCCTATAGGTCAAAAATATATCATTTAACCCTTTATTAAAGTTTTAGTATAATATGATTACCTTCGTTTATTTTTGAGGAAGCAACATGTGTTTTGAACTAAAGTGTCACTGTCATATTGAAAACATTCACTTTAAATCATACCATATAAAATAAGTGTTTTTAGGATGTTCAATCAATTCCTATTAGTTAAAAATAAACTTTTTACTAAAGTTTCATAATAATCCAATTTTTTTTTTTTTTTTGAGCATCTAAAAAATGTTATGAATAGAAATATTATGCATAGATTAAGAACATGAACATTTAGTCATACCATAAACCCCACATGTAAGAATGGTTTTAGGTTAATTCTCATTTGTCACAAATATATTATTTTTCATTTTACTATAATATCACAAAAATTTAAGCATGTTTTCTTAGTTTTGATCATGTGACACACATTTTGAACTATAATGTCACTTTAGAATTAAAAATATATAATTTTAGTCATACTGGATATAACGTTTGTTAGAATTATGGTAATTTAATTCTTATTTTCATAAACAAATCAACCATCATTCTCCTAATTTATAATGATAATCTAGTCCAGATTGTTTTAGTATGTGATGCATTTTTTGAACTTCTTTGGGACATAAAATGGGAAAGTATAATTTATATTATTCCAACTCCAATTCACTTTATAATGAAATGTAATTAATTATTATTGGTTACAAATGAATCCCTTATCATTTACAAAATTTTTCTTGATAATTTGGTTATGTTTTCTTATTTTTGAGTATGTGACATGTGTTTTGAACTAAAATTACACTTTTAAATTTAAAACACATACTTATATTAATATCAAATCAATTAAATTATATAATAATGTTTGGTTAGTTCATATAGGCCACAAATGAATCATTTACCATTTATATAAAGGTTCATGTAAATAAGAAAATATTTTCTTGGATTAGAGTATGTAACGCATGTTTTGAACTAAAATATCACTTTTAAATTAAAAATACACACATCTAGTCATATCAAACACAATACAAGTTGGATTGATGTTTTTTTATTTAATATTTGTGAAAAATGAATGATTAATCATTTTAGTAAAGTGTTATGAAAATCTGAGTGTGTTTTATTTGTTTTGATCACGCGGTGCATGTTTGGAATGAAAATGTCACTTTTAATTGAAAAATATGAACCTTTAGTCATACAAGTATAACAATTAGTTAAAATTATGATTGATTAATTTCTATAGGTTAAAAATGAATCATAAATAAATTTCTTAATGATTCTCATTAATCTAATCATGTTTTCTTGGTTTTGAATATATGAAAAAGTAAACTAAAATGTCACTTTTAAATTAAAAACATGAACATTTATCCATATTAGACACACGACATGTTATAATTATATTTAGTTAATTATTATTGTACATAAGTGAATAATTTGTCATTTTCTAAAAGGTTTATGAAAATTGAAGTATGTTTTCTTAATTTTGTGCATGTGTCATTGGTTTTGAACTAAAATATCACTCTTATGTTAAAAAACACACTTTTTGTCATACCATTCACGCAGTGTGTTAAAAATAAGTTATGTTAATTTGTATATTTTAAAAATGAATCATTAATAATTTTTATTAATGTTTCACAAAAATCCAAGTGTGTTTTTTGAGTTTTTAATATGTGATACATATTTTGAACTAAAATATGACTTTTAAATTAAAATCATGCACTTTTATTCATACTAGAAACATTGTATGCTCGAATGATGTGTTAGTTATCAATAAAGGTAAATAATGAATAAATTTTATTTTCATAAGGTTTCAAGACATTTTGCGTGATTTTTTGTAATGACCCAATGTTTTATCAATAGAAATTACCTTCTTATAATTATTTAATATAATCATATGAAATCATAACTCAATGAACTACTAAGTACTATGTGACCTTTAAACATAATATCATAACTTTTTTCTTAATTTTAAAAATCTGACATACATGATTGTGATCAATAAGATGTTTGGAGTCCGATGAAAAAAACATATTTTTTGGTGAATAATAACCTACCCTTATAAATAGTAACCTAGACTTATGAATATTAATATGAACTTTTTGAATAGTAAATCATCCCTAAGAATATTAACCCCACCCTTGAATGTATAAATAAAATTTAGGCATCTTATAAGTGATAATATGACCACAGTCAAAGTATTGGTATTTTCGTAAGTCATAAATAATTAATTATAGTTAATTAACCAATTTAAAATAAAATTTAATTTTCTAAAAGGTATTAATAAATTATCAATTTTATTTTCTCTGTTCTTAAGAAAATTTTATATGACCTTATGTAATTTTTGAAAGAATTATAAAATGGGTTATAGTTATAAAATCTTTATTTTTCAAGTAAATTATTATTTTAATTAAAAAATTAAATTAATCATATTTATAAAATTATTTCTGAAAATTTTATTTCATTTTTGGATTCTACACGTTGAAAATGGTTAGGGTTAATTTTTGGTATTTTTCTGAAATACATGAATTTTTGATGAATAGTGAAATACAATAATTTACAAAAAATAAGCTAAATACATTATTACTGAGTCTTGGGTGATGTTATTCTATTGTAAGCACCATTGGTTAGAACATACATGAACTTATTACAATTTATGTTCATGTAATAATCACTATTTTTTGTCCTATGGAGAAATAATAAACTAATGATTAAATTATTATGAAAACCCTCCCCCCCTCCACTATAAAAACCACCCACACTCCCCTCTTCTCTTCACTTCTCTCAAGCCTTGTGACTTGAATAAATTCTACTCATGTATCACCAAAATATCCTCTCCCATGTCCAAAAGATATTTGTCTTCTCAAAAGAAAAAAATCCACTCCCCTTAAAAAGCTCTCAAGGAACATTAACTCAAGAGGAAAATTCCTATTTTCTATTCTTTTACTTTCCTTTCATGTTCGTTTGCTTTATTTTCTATCCTTACCTCTACTCATCCAAATTTTATGAAAAATATAGTACCTAATATATACTAGAATTTTTTTTTCTAATAGAATAAGTTATAATCATATCTTTTTTACCATTATTTTATAATAGTAGTAAAAAGACCATCTGAGAAGTGTCAATTTACCACATTCAAGGTCGATGAGTTTTCAATTTCTATTACCATATTAAATTCTGGTCATGAAACCATTTTCATGATTGAAACATACTATAATATATTTATTATGTCTTGTATATGGTTCTATTATCTTTTTTGTACACATGGTTTTGATTTATAAAATAAAATTTATTTGTTCTGATAAAAAAACTCCAATTAACCCAAAAGGTTATCACTAAAGTTTTAGATAATTATTCATTTTCAATCCAAGTAACCAAATGAAATTTACAACCATTTAACCTTATTTCTTTTCAATAATATAATATAACTCCAATTCTAGACAACTATCCTCATTTTACATGATTATCCATTCATGTATATAAGTAAACCGATCATGAAACTAACAGACCCGAATAATGAAATTGAACCTCATAACCAATCAAAAAGGTTATGAATGAACTCAAAAAGGTTATAATAAATCAATTAAATGTAAAATATGTTCTGTAATTATTAATTAATGAACATAATTTTATTATTTAGGTCATTAATATCAAGTGGATAACACCATGATACTTAAGGTATGGGATTCTACCCGAACCTCCATTATTCTTTTGGGTTATTCTTAATCTCTTTTTACCCAAATAAAATACTATATTATATTTATACACTTATTTTAATTTCTATTTATATTTACAAACTCATGTATCAAGGTCCAATAATAATTCTATTTCAGGGATTTACATATTTTTAAGTGGTTCCCTCCTCAATGTTTCCTGTGAAGAAAACCCCTTTAAGGGATCTTCCCGAATTCATACCCAATTTCAAGTGCACTATACCATATGTTTTAAGACACCATTTTTTTTATAAAACAATTTTTTATATCATTAAATCCTTCTTGAATCACTTTTGGTTTTTTATAACATATTATTCCATTTTCTTTTTTAAATTCTTGTTTGTGTTTTCCTTAGAACCGCACCAAAATGTTCTAATGCTAAAAATTCTTAAATAATATTTTTAGTTCCTGTCGCTTCTATTTTACATCAATTACCTTGATTATATAACTATTTTAACTTATGAATTTATATTTATATTCTAATTCCTTTCTTTCATGGACAATTTTATGATACACTCACTCATTATGCCTTATGACCTGATTATGTTACTCATTTCTTTCAATGGGTACCCTTATGTATAAGTATGATTGATTATGTATGATTATTTATGTGCAAATAATATTAATTAACATGTTAATATGGGTGTTCTTCAATATAACTCTAATTAATTGGGAAAATTTGAGTCTCATGAAAAGTTATGTGCAACAGTCTTGGTGGTTAGCCTTTACTCGTGCTACCATGTTCAACAGTCTTGGCGGTCAACCTCGACATGTTATCCTATATGTGTAACAAGCATTGAATCATGATTATTTCATGTTATATGTTGCTGTAAAATTATTATGATTCCATGTTTATATGATCCCATGTTTATATGTTATGATTTCATATGTTCCATTCCTTTTATATCATTATGACATGCCTTCTAACCCATGTTCTAAAGCTTTATTACTATTTTTTTCCCTTAATGGGATTTTATCTCTTCGCTTTGTTCATTTTATACCCAGGTTATCCTTTGAAGATGTATGAGAGAAATGGAATATAGGAGATCATTATAGAGATTAAATAAAAAGTTGTTTTCATAATGTTTTATTATGTACCTATTCTTCAAAGAGACTAGAATTTATGATATTTGGCTTGTAATTTGATGTTTAATTATGCTTAAAATCATTTAATGATATATTTAAAAATATAGGGTCACTATAGTTGGTATTATAGTATGGTATTATTATTTTTGGATATTATTAATAGATCACTTTAGTAATAACCTTAAGGATGAGACTATGTATAAGAAAACATCCCTAAAATTTTGTAATCATAGAATAAGTGGTTTATTAAGAAAATATGTTCTTGTATGGATAAAAATAGGTAGAGGTGGATCTAGAACAAATGTATCTAGGGGTAAAACCCAAAAGCACCACTTTAATCTAGAATCGAATAGGAACTGGTGCACGACAACGAGCCTTGCTCCACTCTTGGTTTGACACTCCCTAGGGACATTCTTTGGTAAATTCATGAGCTTGGTACGAACCAATATTAAAGGAAAAAAGTTCCCAGAAGAATATAAGTTAAGAAATAGATCAATGATAACCTAAATTTAATATTAGGGAATCAAAAGTTAAGATATAATTATTTTTTACAAGTTTATCCTTTTATGTTCAATGGTTCCTTTTTTATGCTTAATATATAATTATTAAATCCCTCTAATTGTACATTAATTTTTCTTATTTAATTGCAGGAAATAGAAGAACATGTGATAATAATCAATGTGACAGGGAATGTGAATATTTTCCTAATGATATGCCAAATATTTCGGGAGTTGGTGCTCAAAACCTCATGATAGTACTCGCTCAATTGGCTCAAGTTATGAATCATAACTTGAATCACATGGAATACCCTCCTCCCACAAGGAATGAGAAAGTTGTTGTTGAATATTTCATGCTGAAAATGCCTCCCATTTTTAGTGGATATTATGATCCCCTCCTCATAGAACAGTCGGTTAACTCCATTGAAAATATATTCTCTGTCCTCTAGTGCTCATAATAAGATAAATTCGTACCCGTTTTCTATTATATTGATGGGTAATCTGATTAGTGGTAGACACTGATCAAGAATACGATGTCCCAAGAGGAAATTGATTCCATAGATTGGGATAAATTAAAGAGGATTTTTTTAAATAAATATTTTCCCCAAACCCTCCACCTCAAGATGGAAAGAGAGTTTATTGGACTCAAGAAAAAGGAATATGAGTCCTTCAGGGTGTATAAAGAAAACTTAAAATGTCTTGGAAGACACACCTCCGTCTTTTTCATGAACACCAAAACCAATGTGGATCACTTCTTTAGCATACTTTAGGTGAGTATATGTAATACATTTGGGATTCGTGACTTCAACAGTTATGAATATATTATCTATTGTGACTATATGGTTGAAATGGATATTAGAGACTCTCAGTGGTCTCATGAGTCTAGTGAAAAAAGAGTAAAATGGAATCTAATATGGGTGGTTCAGAAAATAAAAACCATTATGAATAGAAGATTAAATATTCCACATGTAAAAATTAGGGGAAGATACATATTGGGAACTATCTAAAGGGAACTAATAATTACTTCAAATGTGGAATGATGGTACATCTATAAAATACTTACAAAGGGATATGAATAATCCCACTATAGTGGAAGAAGAAAGGAAGGTTCAGATCAATTCTCAACCAATAGTTCAGTGTTACAACTGCAAGGATCATGGGTATTATGAAAAACATTTCCATAAGAAAAGGGTTTTCAGAGGCAATCTATGACAACCTCCAAGGTAATAAAGAATGGATTAATCTATCACTTCAAATAAGGTTGATCCGGAAAATGATGCGTTGATAGGAATGATAGTTTTTCATTCAAGAATAGAGAACATACTATCTGATTCTGGTTCTGCGTATTCTTTCATATCTTTCAAGTTTAGGTGAACCATTCAAACACCACCTTGAAATTTGGAGGATAAGTTATCTATGATAACAACAAATAGGGAAATTATTTCTTCCAAGGTTTATAACTCCTCTCTGATAAATGTTTGTGGATTGAACCTCCCAGAAAATCATGTCATACTTCCTTTAATGGAGTTTGATGTTATATTGGGCATGGATTGTATATCTTTATACAAATCCAACATCAACTATCGGGATACGCATATCACTCTTCACATCCCTAAGAATCATCCAATTCTATACAGTGTAAGGAGAAGTATTATTCTATTTTAGAATAATTTTCTCAAGTGTGGATACTACTTCCTTATAAGAAAGAATGTCTAGATCAAATTATTAAGGAAAATGAGATGATACTTCGCGAAGATATTCCCATCATGAGGGATTACACTACTGCATTCCCTGAAGATTTTCCTAGTATTCCTCTTGATTGAGAGGTTGAGTTCTCAATTTAAATTATTCCTAGACTTCCACCTCTATAAAAGAAACCTTATAGAATGGCCACTGTAGTGGTGGAAGAGATAAAGAAGTAGTTATAGGAAAATTTGGAGAAGGGTTTTATCTTTCCAAGTGCTTCACTATGTGGTGCGCCCATCCTCTTTGTCAAGAAGAAGGATGGATCAATACCCCCCTGCATTGATAATCGTGAGATAAATAAAATCACTGTAAAGAACAAGTATCCAATGCCTCAGTTAGATGGATTTTTCTATCAGCTCTGTGGAGCCATTTATTTCATTAAGGTGGACATTCAGTTGGGATATCTCCAATTAAAGGTGAGGAAGGAATATATTCCCAAGATTACCTTTCGAATGAGGCATGGAAACTATGATTTCATATTTATTCCCTCCATACTCACTAATAACACAACAATTTTCATGGATCTTTGGAATAGAGTCTTTAGATATTACCTCAAAAAATTTGTGGTAGTTATTATCAATGATATTCTGATATACTCCAAGAGCAAGGAACAACATGAGGATCATTTGAATACCATGATAAATACTTTGAGAAGGGAAAAATGCATGAAAATTATAGTAAATGTGAGCTATTTATTGAGGAATTATCATTCTTGGGGCATGTAATCACTAGAAATGGGATATCTATAGACCCTTCTACGATAAAGGTAATTGAAGAGTGGCCTAAGCCAACATCTGTAACGGAGATCTGTAGCTTTCTAGGTCTATCTGGGTATTATAGATGAATTTTGAAAAAATTTTCATGATTTTAAAACCCAATGACGAAGATGATACTGAAGGGGGTGAAGTTTTTCTGGACTCAATAATGTGAAGACTGCTTTAAGGAGTTGAAAAAGAGGCTTATCACTACGCCGATACTCAAACTCCCGATGAGTGAAGCACTCTTTATGATCTACAGGGCTAATTTGTAGAAAGGATTAGGTTGTGTACTAATGAATAATGATAAATTGATATCTTATTCCTCAAGATAGTAGGAAATACATGAGAAAAACTATCCCATGCATGATCTGGAGTTGGAAACTCTGATATTTACATTAAAAATATAGTGGCATTATCTCTATGGGGATAAGTGTGAGATATATACTGATCACAAGAGTCTCAAATATATGTTCAAACAAAAATATTTAAAATGTTACAGTGAATATGGTTAGATATAATTAAGTATTATAGATGCTCAATCCTCTACCATCATGGTAAGGAAAATAAGGTGGAAGATGCTCTATGTAGAAAGGATCCTACATCTTTAACAATTATGAGAATTGAAAAGGATCCAATATTTTTAGATTTTTAGATTATGGACATGGGAATAATTAAGGTAGGAATATCATCAATCCTTTCTCAAATTATTTCTCAACCATCCATCAGGGAGAAAACAAGGATGCTTAAAGAAAAATGTGTAAATTCATAAAATGGTGGCAACCATTAAAACTGGTAAATCCTTTGAATTCAAGATTAATGAGGAAGGAGTTGTGAGTTTTGGGTCACGATTATGTGTACCATCCTATCTATAGATAGAGAAGAATATTTGTAATGATGCACATAGCTCAACTTTCTCTATTCACCCAAGGAGCACAAAGATGTATCGATATCTCTAATATAACATTTGGTGGGACAATATGAAGAAGGAGATTGCCGAGGATACATCAAAGTGAATGATATATCAAAAAGTGAAGGCTGAAAGAAATAAGTCTAAGGGGGTGATGTAACAACTACCCATACCAGCATTGAAGTGAGAGAATATCACCATGGACATTTTCACTAAACTTCCATGTATATCTGGAGGAAATAATGCTATATGGCTCATTGTGGATCGTTTTACAAAGAGAACTCACTTTATCGCAATTTGAGAGGACTTATCATTGGATCAAATTTCATGGATATATATATCAAAGAGGTATTAAGTCTTAATGGATAACCACTATGTATTGTATTTGATAGAGATTCAAGATTCACCTCAATGTTTTGGAAAACTCTCCAACATGCTCTAACACTAAACTAAATTTCAGTACGGCCTATCATCCCCAAAGTGATGGCCAATATGAGCAAACTATTCAGACACTATAATATATATTGAGAGAATTTTCTATGGAATTCAAAGGAGGATGGGAAAAACATCTTTCACTGGTTGAATTCTCTTTCAATAACAGTTTCCACTAGAGAATCTGAATGGAACCATACGAAGCCCTTTATGGGAAAAGGTTCAGAACAACAACATGTTTTGATGAAGTTAGTGAGCGTAAGCTTCTAGGACTTGAAATTGTTGAAGAAATAGTAGAGAAGGTGAAAACCATTCCACAAAACATCAAGGAATCCTAAATTTCAAAAAATAGTTATGAATGCAA
This sequence comes from Viscum album, assembly GCA_963277665.1. Taxonomy (NCBI): domain Eukaryota; kingdom Viridiplantae; phylum Streptophyta; class Magnoliopsida; order Santalales; family Viscaceae; genus Viscum; species Viscum album. The sequence goes on along the minus strand of OY728145.1, from coordinate 1,094,821,252 downwards.
TCGCCAATGAGACCTTGACTTCAAAGTTGGAGCCATGGTATTTCAACGCATATCTCAATGGAAGAAGGTCATGCAGTTTGGGAAGAAAGGAAAGCTGAGTCACAGCTACATCGCCCCCTTTTATATTCTTGATCATGTCGGAGATGTGGCCTATCGACTAGCACTTCTACCTACCATTTCTAAAGTACACAATTTTTTCCATGCATCCCTCTTAATGAAGTATATACCATATCCTTCACATGTACTATCTTCAGAGGTGGTATAGTTATGGAATGATCATTCTTATCAGGATCAGCCAGTGAAGATCTTGGATCATAGAGATAATGTTCTACATAATAATACTACTCACTTGATCAAAGAACTATGGTGGAACCATAAGTACGAAGATGAAACATGAGAACTGGAGGAGGCAATGAAGGAAAAGTACCCACACATGTTTATAACTTAGAATTTAAAATGAAATTTCGAAGGTGAAATTTCATAAGGGGGAAGAATGTAACAACCCAATGTTTTATTAATTTAAATTCCCTACTTATAATTATGTCATATAATTACATGAAATCACAACTCAATAAACTACTAAGTACTATATGACCTCTAAACATAATATTCTCACTTATGTGTTTTGAATTTTGAAAAATATAACATACATGATTGTGATCAGTAAGATGTTTGGAGTCCGAAGGAACAAAATTATTTTATTGTGAATAATAACCTACCCTTATAAATAGTAACATAACCTTAAGAATAGTAATATGGACCTTATGAATAGTAAATTTTCCAAAAGAATAGTAACCTCACACTTGAATGTATAAATAAAATTTAGGCATCTTATAAGTGATAATATGACTATAGTAAAAGTATTGGTATTTTTGTAAGTCATAAATAACTATTTACAATTAATTAATTAATTTAAAAGAAAATTTACTTTTCTAAAATGTGTTCATAAATTATAAATTTTATTTCCTCTAGTTTTAAGATAATTTTATAAGACCATATTTATTTTTTGAAAGCATTATAAAATTAGTTATAGTTTTAAAATATGTATTTTTCAAGTAAATTATTATTTCAATTAAAAATTACATTAATCATATTTAGAAAATTATTTTTGAAAAATGGATTTCATTTTTGGATTCTACACATTGAAAAAATTATAGGGTTAATTTTTGTGATTTTTCTGAAATACATGAATTTTTTTATGAATAGTGAAATACAATAATTAACAAAATAAGCTAAATACATTAACTACCGAGTCATGGGTGATGTTATCTTGATTTAAGAAACATTGGTCCAAAATCACATACACTTATTACTATTTTTTGTCATGTAATAATCACTATTTCTTGTCCTATATAGAAATAATAAACTAATGATTAAAATATTAAGAAAACCCTCATCCCCTCCACTATAAAAATCACCCACACTCACCTCTTCTCTTCACTCCTATAAACTTTTTTCCTTGCCAATATTCTGCTCAAATATATCCCCAAGATCCTCCCCCACATTTTACATCCCTTGGTATCCTCAAAACTTCATATTCTACCCCGTTAAGAGGCTCTCAAGGAAGATTAACTCAAGTGATAAATTTCTCTTTTCAATTATTTTACTTTACTTTCATGTTCCTTTGTTTTCTTTACCATACTTACCTATCCTCATCCAAAAGTTATAAAAAATATAGCACCTTATATATACTAGAATGTTTTTATGATAATGAAATAAGTTTTTATCATCTCTCATTTACCCTTCTTTTGTACTAGTAGTAAAAACACCATCTGAGATGTGTTAATTTACCACATTCAAGGATGGTGGGTTTTTAATATCCATTACTATCTTCAATTCGGTTCATGAAATCATTTTCATGGTTGAAATAGACTATAATATATTTTTTATATATCATCAATGGTTCTATAATCTTTTTATACACATGGTTTTTATTTATAAAACAAAATGTGTTCGTTGTGATCAAAAACCACCAATTAACCCAAACTGTTATCACTAAAGTTTTATATAATGATTCATATTCAGTCAAAGTAACCAAATGAAATTTACAAACATGTAAAATTTTGGATTTTAAATAATAAAATATTACTCTAATTCTAGACAACAATCCTCATTTTACATGATTATCCCTTCACATATATCAGTAAACCGATCATGAAACAAACAGATCCAATCAATGAAATTGAACCTCGTAACCAAAAAACAAGGTTATGAATGAACTAAAAAAGGTTATAATAAATCAATTACAAGTAAAATAGGTTCTGTAATTTTTAATTAATGAACCTAATTTTATTATTCATGTCATTAATATCAAATGGAGAACACCATCGTACTTAAGGTAAGGGATTCTACCCGAACCTCCATTATTCCTTCGGGTTATTCACACTATATTTTTACCCAAATGAAATACTTTATTATATTTACCTAGATATTATAATATGTTTTTATATGTTCAAAATCCTTTATCAAGGTCCAATAATAAATATATTTTTTGTATTTATATTTTCTTATGTGGTTCTCTCCTCAATGTTTCCCGAGAAGCAAACCCCTTTAAGGAAACTTCCCGAATTCGTACCCAATTTCAAGTGCACTCTACCATATGTCTTAAGACAACATTGTTTTTATAAAACTAGTGTTTTTATCCCAATGAACTTATTGAACCACTTCTGTTTTTTTACAAAATCTTATTCCCTTTTCTATTTTAAATTGTTTTTAGTGTTTTCCTTAAAACCGCACTAAGTTTTTTTAATGATAAAAATTATTAAATACACTTTTTACATGTTTACACTTATATTTGACATAACTTACCATGATATATGACTATTTTACCTTATTAATTTCCATGTATGTTCTAATGTATTTCTTTCATGGACACTTTTATGACACACTCATTCATTATTCCTTATGACATGATTATGATGCCCATTGCTTTCCATGGGTACCCTTATGGTTAAGTATGATTGATTGTGTATGATTATTTATTTGGAAATCATATTCATGAAATGTTAAGATGAGTGTTCCCCAATAGAGCTCTAATTAATTGGGTAAATTTGAGTCTCATTAGATGTTATGTCCAACTGTCTTGACGGTTAGTCTTGACTCATGCTGTCATGTGTAACGGTCTTAGGGGTTAACCTAGACTTGTGATCCTATATGTTAAATGACCCTTGAGTCATGATAAAGTCATTTTATATGTTTCTTCCACATTATTATGACTCCATGTTTATATAATACCATATTTATATGTAATTATTTCACACGTTTCATGACTTTATATATATTTTTTACATGCCTTTGAACCCATGTGCTAAAGCTTTATTACTGTGTTTTTTCCTTACTTGGCCTTTAGCTCATCCCCTTGTTCATGTTATCCCCAGTCTATCCTATGCAGATGTATGAGAACAATGGAGGATAGGAAATCATTATATATATTAAATAAAAATTTATTTTTATAATGTTTGATTATGTACCTAGTCTTCCAATACACTAGACATTGTGATCCTTGGCTTGTAATTTGATGTTTAATTATGCTTAAAATCACATAATGATATATTTAAAAGGATAGGGTCATTATAATTTTCTTGTTTTTGTGCATGTTTACCACATTTTGAATTAAAATATCATTTATAAATAAAAACATGGACTTTCAACACATAGATATAAAATAAATAAAACTGTAGATAAATAATTTTTCCATAATGAATTTAACAACAAACAAATCTTAAAAAAAATTAAATTGTCCATAGTTGGAATAAAAATCACACTATTAAAATTTTAAGAGTAATAGTAAATTAATACTTTATATTTTTTTGTTAATGTGCCACTTATATACATTTACAACCTAGCCTCATAACAAATATTTTTATTATAATATTTTCAATATGTAGATCAAAGGTTTTTTACTTGAACCACCACACAATGCGAACTCACATTATTTTTTACGGTGGTCAGACTAGAGAAAACCTCCACCTACTTATTGACAATTTAATACTAGCATAAATGTTATACCTTTTTTAAGAAAACAATTTTCATTTAATTCCTCTTATATTATCCTATAGTATTATAATAAAATATTACTAAAATAAATTTCACAAATAATAAGAGTTAAAGATAAAAAATCTAAAGAAAATGTTGTAGATAAACCAAAAATTTATGATGTTTTTGAAACAATAAAAAATTTACATACAAGATAGAAATACACCTATTCATGATATCTGAAGAAATTATAAAACTATATAAGATTCCCCCTCATTCCCAAAAAAATATATTTATTTATTTGAATAACTGTGTTCTCAACACTTTGGTAGAATTGAAAAAATAATAAAAAATAATTAAATATTTTGAATGAAACTGTAATTATGCTCCGAAATACCTATTCCAGAATGCTAGTTTGTGTTGTTATGATATCGAATCTTGTGGGGGGGGGGGGGTGATTTTATGAGTAATGAAAATTTATAATTTTCTATCACTAAATATAACACTAATTTTAGAATTTTTAATTCTTGAGCTGATCAGAGTAACAAAAAATAATAAATGTACTAGAAATTAAAAATCCCAAAATTTATGAACTTTTTGAGTTAAAAAAATCAAAAACAAAAATATTTAATGTGAAACAATAAAATATATTTATAGATAACAATCCAAAAAAACCATTAAAATATTTTATAATGGATGTAACTAGTTATAATCCACGGAAGTCTTCAGTTTTAATCTAAATTGGTAGGAGGATCAAAACCTAGATCCAAAGGATACATGTTCTATTTTATAGTGACTTCATTAATTAAATTAATGGAAAGATATAAGTATATTAATGGGTTTATTTGACTAACATTGGAACCAAAAACCTTATCCTTGAAATCCCCTTTGATCAATATTATTTTCAAAAATTCTTGTCTTTGGACTTTTTCAAAGAAGAAGGTCAAAATAACATAAATAAATTTTCATGGAATCTCATCAATCACCTAGGATTGGGAGAAATCCAACAAAACATAAAATCTTAGAGATTTTATGATGAAACATATCACAAACATAAGCTCTAAGAACACTCAAAAAATGATACAAATGGAAGCTTTAAAAGAACTAGGATTATGTATATCTCAATTGATGGAATTACAATAATATCAGTATCTTCCATTCCTCATTGGTTAGTATCCATTTATAAGTGTTAGTGTAACAAAATTTCATATGGTAAAATCTATGTTCTTCAAGCATGGATATCACATCTAACAACATTTGATGTTAAACTATATCTATCATTGTAATAATTTTCGTGACTATATAATGTTCCATAATATACATGTATTAGAATCATCTCACTAGAACATGTGAATCAGAAGTTAACTCTTCATGAAAATAGAACTAACAGAAATAAAAATTAAGTAAATGTAAAACAAGGAAGTTTTTTCATTTCATCCAAAAAATAGACATGAAAGATGAAATTTTAGTAAGATGACTCAATAGTCACCCCTTTTTTGAAAATAAAAAATCAAAACACAAAACAAAAGAATCATAGGATTTATTATAAAATAAATCAAAGTAGAAATATCCATTTCCTTACTCCCATTAAGATAATTCTTGAGAAAATTTCTCTCCCTTTATAACTTTTACATATTCATCAACTTCTCCCCTTTATTTAACCAAATTCTCATAATCTAAATATTTCATGACACGTCTATAATTTTTACACTATTGGGATTATCAAAATGAAAAATAGTAAAAGGAAAACAACCTGGAGAGTTAATAAACATCAAAAAACATAAGTCTAACTAAAAACCAAGTAAGAGTAACTCCAAACCATGTAAGTGTAACTTTAGGTTCTTTATAATAGAAAAACCAATAATACGTAAGTGTAAATAAAACCACAATGAAGAGATCTTCATGAAATAATTCATAAGATAAACACATGAAGTAAAAATTGACTTACCGAATTAAGTTCCTTCTATAAGATGTATTTCAAAACCATATTCAATTCATATATTATAACTTATGTAAATATTTTTTTAAAATATGAAGTATTCACATAAAATGGTTGTATAATTTAATATAAAAAAATAGTTTCCTTACCATTTATCAAGGCGTATTTTAATGTCGGTAGAATTTAAAAAAATAATAAAAAATCAATCACTAAACATCGATCATAAAAATAATTTTTAGTATACTTAGATATTTTAGAATATAAATGTTGTATAAATATATTTGAAAGAATATTTTTCATACTGATAAATTAAATAATAATATCTCATTTATCTGTGTGATCATAAATAAAATCAGGGATTATATATATGTGTTTAGACCCAGAGTGATGTGTTGGATTATTAGATAATGAAATAAAATTAATACTATCAAAAATATATTAAGTCTGGGTAAAATTAATTTTAAAATTAGTGAGTGTGTGATTCATCTAAAATAATTTGATACAACAACATCCATCTATTATATATTCAACTTTAGCAGTGACAAGTGAAACCGAATATTTATACTTAATGTAACAAGAAACTAAATCTTCAATAATGAAATGAAACAATCCAAAAATACTATTTTAATCTATTATATAACCTCTAAAATCAAAAATATAATAACAGTTAAGTATATACCTAGATCTGAAAAAATAAAGTGTTACAAGTTTCAATGTCCTTTTAAGGTAACAAAATACTCATTTAACAACCATAAGATAAGAATCATTAAAATTATCTTAAAAACTCAGAATTTTTTTACATAATTCTTAGTGAACTTGATATTGTCACGAACCAGCCCGGGTCGACCCTGAACCGGTCACCCGAGCCGGCCCGCGGCATGGCCCGAGGGGCGTTCCCGATCCCCACGGGCTGGCAACAAGTGCCGGGCATTAAGACTTGATCGTTGGGAACGATTTCAGCCCAAAACAAAAGTAAATAGAACAGAATAAATAAACACTAACAGTGGAAAAGAAATAAAATCCACACTACCACGTACCTCCATGTGACCTCTCAGGTCACCACCCAACTAGAGAGTAACCTCGCTCCAACACTGAGCGACTCAAAACAGAAGACCTGCGACTGAAATGATAATAGATAGGCGTGAGCACAAAAGTACTCAGTAGGTGAGCCCCACAACAGATCCCAATGCACTGCTAGTAAATAAAGAATCTACATAATCCAGGTTTGAACTTTAATGTATAAAAGTAAGTTTTCATAATGCTTTACTTGAAATTCAAACACGAGACATTTCCCTTATTCCTTTTCGAAAGTTAGTTCCATTTCATTAGTTTTAAACTCATTCTGTAAAAAAAAACAAAGTGTTACATTTTCAAATTTAACCAAAAGAGAGTAAAGCATTTTCATTTGAAAACCATCTTTTCCAAAGTCTAACAGTATAGGCTGTGAAATATGACTGAAGGAAAACAAGCAGGGAAAACAAGTGCAAGTAAAGTTAAACAGGTAAGGAAAACCAAGTGCAAGTACAAATAAACCAGAAGTTATCAGCAATAACCATGGGTGATCCTGAACATCCCTAGAAAACCCCTGGACGTACTCGGGTTCAGACTACCTGCCGGCATGGTACTCCATAGTCAATAACCAACTGGCCGCCCTAACAGCCAACCAGTGGCACATCCCTCCTGGCCTGTCTGTAACTCCAGGGGGGTACTAACCCGTCTAATCAGGGTTAGCAAGCAACCGTCACTCGATAATCTACAAGACGCCCAGGAACCCATAGTAGTTTTTGTAACACTGTGTAAGTGGGAGACCCGCGCACGCGTGACTCATCTCACCGCACTTGCCAACCCCTTACACGGACATCGCTACACGACAACCCTCGAAGGGAAGTCCCCCTGTAGAAATGCCCTCACAAGTACGTATATATATATATATATAAGTATAATCACTTCACATTTATTAAAGTGCCAACCGGGCCGTCATATCATTTACACTTTGAACATCTAACACTAAAACATTTCCAAGGGACATGACATACGCCACACGATTGAAAACCAGAAACGCACTTAGAACATTATTTAAGAAACTCAAATCAGCATCTCAAACCTGAAAGATGTTGGTATCACCAGCAAGAAATCATTTTTCCAGTTCCAAATGCACCCCACTTTTATCAAGAGCCAAACGGGCCTTTAAACACCTTTTGAAAGAATAATGTTTCTCAAATGAAATCCAGAATTTTAATCACGCATCAAAGGAAAACATTTTTCTTTTTCAACTACCAAGAACCACGCTTAATGTTTCCAAAAATCGAGTTTAAAGGTCACACGGCACTTCCTCTAATCAAGGTTCAAATAAAAACACCATTTTCCATAACCAATACACCTACCATTTTACACACACCAAAACCGCTTCAGAACCCAATTCAACATGATCTTTCGTTAATCAAGAAGAACCATCAAGCAAAACTACCATGGAAGCACACAATTAAACCCAAGAGAACGCTTTTAATGAAACGCTAGAATTAAAACAACTTTTATCATCAGCAGATCACCAAACTATAGATAACTACTTAGTAATACTTTTGAATTTGCTGAAACTTAATAAAAAGTCAAGGAATAAATAAATTCTAAATTTAAAGGCGAGTGCAAAGGGAGACCTACCTCGAATCGGAACGACGAATGACACGGCCCAAGACTCCTGTTGCGAAAATGGCGCATCGAATTGCGCCGTCAAACAGATCCTAAAACAGTAGACCGAAAAACGGGTGTAACGATCAGTAATAATAATATAATAGCAGTAACCAAAATATAATGTTAATATCAGTATTGATGTAATAACAATAATAATATAGTCGTAACAATGAAAATAACAATAATAATATAATTATCATAATAGTGATATATCAATAATAGCAATAATAATAATATCATAATATTAATACAATAATAATAATAGGAACAATGCCAAATTAATATAATCATAATATATTAATAATATAATAATGATAATAATATAAAATAATGTCAACATAAGAATATTAGTAATAATAATATAATGACAATAGCATAATAATAATAATAATTTAATAATAATAATAAGAATATCATAACATAATAATAATAATAAAAACAATATGATAATAATTAAAATAATAATAAATATATTAGTAATAATAATAATAATATTATTATTATTATTAATAATATGTTAGTAATCATAACAATAATAATAATAATAATATGAAATGTTAATATCAATATTAATAACAATAAAAATGATAATAATAATAATATAATAATAATAATAATAAAGTAATATTAACATAATAATAATAATAATAAAATAATATTAACATAATAATAATAATAAAACAATAATAATAATAATATAATAATAATAACATAATTGTAGTGTTATTAATATGATAAAAATAAATAAATAAATCGTTATAAAATTAAAATTAACAAACAAACAAAAATGAAAAAAAAGGAAAAGAAGAAAAACTTACAGGCTGGGGGGGGGGGTTCGCGCGGGAGGCGGCGGAGCAGGGAGGCCAGGGCAGGGCGCGGCGGGGCGAGGCGGCAGGCCGGGACAGGGGGTGCGGGTCGGCGCAAGGCGGAGGAGCAGGGCGGAGGGTGTGTGCTGGTGCTAGGAAGGAGGGGCGCGGCGGAGGCCGGCCGTCGGCTGGTGGAGGAGGCCGGCACTGCGAGCTCGGGACGGCGAGCAGGGAGAGGAGCGGCGCCGGACGAAGGGGAGGCCGGGACTAGTTCGCCGAAAGGAGGGGAGGCCGGCGGCTGGGTGCAGAGCAGCGGATGATGAGGCCGAAGCGGGGGTGGCGAAGGAGGCAGGGGAAAAGCGGTGCAGCGGGGGGAAGCCGGGAAGGCCAGGGCAGTGGGACGTCGGTGGTTCTGGCGAGGGTGAGGTCGAGGTGCGCAGGGGTCGGGTGAGGCGGACAGGGTGCAGCGGCAGCAGCCTGGGCGGAGGCCGGAGGCGGTTCGCGCGGGGAAGGGAGAAGGCAAGCCGGGGAGGAGAGGCTGGATTGCCAGGGATGTTCGCCGGCGGAGGCCGGAACAGGGGCGCGCGAGGGAGCGGCCGAGGCCGGGGCGGAGGAGCAGGCGGCCAGTTGGCCGGAGGTGAAGCCGGGACGGCGTCGGGGAAGCGGACAGGGCGCAGCGGCGGTCGGATAGGGGGCCGGTGACGGGAACTGGCGGAGAAGGCCGGGCATCGGGGTGAGGCGATGGGAAAAGGGGAGCAGGCGGGGCATCGGGGTGAGGCGAGGATGGAGTGGCGGCTACGGGAAAGGGATTAGGGTTAGCTAGGGTAGGTTAGGCTTAAATATATATATATATATATATATATATATATATATAATAAAAGTAATAATTATAATTATAATAATAATAATAAAACATATAATCTTAATAATAATAAAACTTATATAATAATAATAATACTTATATAATAATAAATAATAAATTAGTTAATTCAAATAATAATTATTTTTGACCAAATATTTAAAATAATGCAATCATTTAAAATAACACCCATATATATATTTACACATATATAGATGTGTATATACCTACAAACACATACACGCAATTACAATAAACACATATATATGTATAAACATATATAGACCTAAACATATATATGCATATATACACATATAGACATATATATATATATACACTTATACACGGAAAATAACCACAACAATAGTAACTCAACTCAAATAGTAATAATAATAATAAAAAGTCAACATAAAAGCTTTAATATTTAAAACGCCGGGTGGACACATCGTCACCCGGGCCGAATGCACGATCACTGCTAGCGGTGCGATGACCGCGCACCGACGTGAAACCACCAACCACAATTAATCTTCGAAAAATTTAAACCGGGACCAAGAAAGAAGGAAAATTACGGACGTCCGCGGTCGGGGTGTGACAATTCTCCCCACCACAGACACTTTCTGCCCCCAGAAAGTCACCAGGTTACAAGTCAGCCAAAAACCAAGCCCATGCCCAATTAGAACTAAAGGAACTGAAGCAAACTGAGGTTCTCGGGGATGACCTTACTCTACACAGGTCACACCCGACCGATTCAAGAGAAAACTGGGGTCCGAGATCGAGGGGAGAACACGAAGGGGTTCTCCCCACCACAAGAGCTCAACTTGTGCAGAAAAGTTGACCATCTCAATGGAAGACCCTAGAAAAGGGGGTCGACGCGGGAACTCCCAACCAATTCAAACCAAATCCTCTAGCACGATTAAAACAACACTTCCGTCAAGACATTAAATCCTCGACCAGAGTCAACAACCTTCAACACCAGGGAAAACCTATAGAAAAACATTTAACCGACATCAAATTAGAGACATGATCCACCGAAGTCCACAAAACATAACCACATCGACAACATAACTAAAACGAGGTCAACCCACACGAGAGTCAAACACACTTTTAAGAAGGACACACGACTCGGAATATTACATTCTCACGACAAGTCCGCTTAGATTTATCATAGAACAAGTCCATTGCCACTTTTTAGAAAAACAACACATTTACATAAACCAGACTACTTGGATTATAATAGAACAAGTTCATGATAACCCCATGGTAAAACAATGAACGTACAACAACGTCAAGACTTAACAGCAGAAAAACAAGTACTAGAAGATCTTGACTGTTCCACTGCAAACATAGAACACCAAGCCTGGACCAAGGCTTCACACCCCTGGGGACTCCTGACTGTGCGCGAGCTTCACCCCGAGACTTGTGGCTGGGGCTCTGATGGTTGAAGCATCTTTTGCCTCACAGTCAGGTACTGACATTCTCCCATCACAGCTTCCTCTTCAAGTGACGCTTCTTGCAAAACTTCTCCAGATGACCCAGACAACCGCAGCGATGACACGTCTTCGGAGGGTTGCGACAAGACGGCTTTAAATGCCCGAAACGACCACACTGAAAGCATACCATCGAAAGATCTGATGAACTGGAAGCTGGGACCAAAGGGGATAACTCATTGGGGACAGGTATCTCTCGCGCCTTTTCCTCACCAGAGGGGGAACTCTTACGAACAACAGGGAATGCTGAAGTATTAGCCACCCGCACACCGGAAACCAACTCAGCCAAGAAAGCTTCCTCCCCCAGCTTCTTGAAACAAAGGTCTTTAGAAGGGAGGACTCGCTCCTTGATCTCTGGACAAAGACCCCCAGTGAAAAGAGAGACCTTCATGAGCTCATGCGACGCTACCTCTGGAGAAAAGGGAATCAGTTCCTTGAAATGGTCAACATATGCCTTCACCGTCCGTTGACCTTGTTGAATATGCACAAGCTCTCCCTTTTCCTCCAGCTTCACTTCCTCAGGTACAAACCATTGGATGAAAACGGTTCTGAAGACATCCCACGTCATTTCACCTTGCATTGATGATGGGGTAACCCTCTTCCATTGGTCCAGGGCTGGACCCTCAAACAATTCCATAATTGCACGAATCTTAACATTATCGGGAGTTCCCAGTATTCTAAAGACACGTTCTACTTCCTCGAGCCATTTCATTGCCTCTAACGGACCCTGATCACCATGGAGAATAGGAAAAGTCTGAGGAGGACCAAAAACTGGGCATGACCTATCAGAATCCTTAGAGACCTTTCTGGGCGGCATTTCCGGAGCGATATATAAAACTCAAAGCCAAAACCAATATCAAATCGAAGCAACATCAATAAAAGCGCCTTCATCAAAACCAGTCAACACAAGGACCAAACAAATACGAACACAATCCAAAACAAAATCTCCTCTTTAAAATTCCCTTTTCATTTTAGATTTCAAAACCACCCTTTCTCAAGATCACTTTCCAAAAACCAATCCACTTTCAAACCAAAACTTTCCAAAACCATTTCCATTTAAAACCAATTTAGAAAACAAAGTCAAGCCTTTAACTTCAAATACACACCCAGGTAATCTCATGAACCGTTGCACATGTCTTTATCCACATTCCATTCATACGTGCATCCACACACACTTTCCATGCATTCTCACACATGTGAAAACGTTCATAAAGAGGAACCGAGGTTTCAACCCAAACCATTCTTATCCAATTCCAAGAAAACAACAGATTTCCAAATCAAGAGATTTAAGTTTCTAAAACCCATTTCACATATTTAAAGTCCTTTAAAAGAAACCAGTCTAATTTTCAAAAACTTTTTTTTCATTTCCAACTACGCACTCACACAGGCCAAAACGGAAACAACATCCAAATTTGCATCAACCACTGAAATGAGGGACTAGTAGTCACGCTCAACTTGGCGACATGGTAGTGGGCCATGTCCCAAGTCAGCGTCGACCACTAGGAGGAATTCAAACCACGTACTCGAACTCCACATGGGTCACTACTCCATGTGAAATTACGATGTAACGTCGGCTTGCCTCCATTGTCATCTCTCAATCCAAGACAAACCAGAAAATACAAGGACACAATTCCCAAACTACCCCTGGTAACTCGAGGATCAGTGCGAGCAAGAGTTCGCGACGCTCTTCCCGTACTTACCCCTCGAGTTCCGACAGTCCTAATCTCCTTCTACCGGACAACCCAAATAACAAGAACCACCTTTGATACCATTTTGTCACGAACCAGCCCGGGTCGACCCTGAACCGGTCACCCGAGCCGGCCCGCGGCATGGCCCGAGGGGCGTTCCCGATCCCCACGGGCTGGCAACAAGTGCCGGGCATTAAGACTTGATCGTTGGGAACGATTTCAGCCCAAAACAAAAGTAAATAGAACAGAATAAATAAACACTAACAGTGGAAAAGAAATAAAATCCACACTACCACGTACATCCATGTGACCTCTCAGGTCACCACCCAACTAGAGAGTAACCTCGCTCCAACACTGAGCGACTCAAAACAGAAGACCTGCGACTGAAATGATAATAGATAGGCGTGAGCACAAAAGTACTCAGTAGGTGAGCCCCACAACAGATCCCAATGCACTGACAGTAAATAAAGAATCTACATAATCCAGGTTTGAACTTTAATGTATAAAAGTAAGTTTTCATAATGCTTTACTTGAAATTCAAACACGAGACATTTCCCTTATTCCTTTTAGAAAGTTAGTTCCATTTCATTAGTTTTAAACTCATTCTGTAAAAAAAAACAAAGTGTTACATTTTCAAATTTAACCAAAAGAGAGTAAAGCATTTTCATTTGAAAACCATCTTTTCCAAAGTCTAACAGTATAGGCTGTGAAATATGACTGAAGGAAAACAAGCAGGGAAAACAAGTGCAAGTAAAGGTAAACAGGTAAGGAAAACCAAGTACAAGTACAAATAAACCAGAAGTTATCAGCAATAACCATGGGTGATCCTGAACATCCCTAGAAAACCCCTGGACGTACTCGGGTTCAGACTACCTGCCGGCATGGTACTCCATAGTCAATAACCAACTGGCCGCCCTAACAGCCAACCAGTGGCACATCCCTCCTGGCCTGTCTGTAACTCCAGGGGGGTACTAACCCGTCTAATCAGGGTTAGCAAGCAACCGTCACTCGATAATCTACAAGACGCCCAGGAACCCATAGTAGTTTTTGTAACACTGTGTAAGTGGGAGACCCGCGCACGCGTGACTCATCTCACCGCACTTGCGAACTCCTTACACGGACATCGCTACATGACAACCCTCGAAGGGAAGACCCCCTGTAGAAATGCCCTCACAAGTACGTATATATATATATATATATAAGTATAATCACTTCACATTTATTAAAGTGCCAACCGGGCCGTCATATCATTTACACTTTGAACATCTAACACTAAAACATTTCCAAGGGACATGACATACGCCACACGATTGAAAACCAGAAACGCACTTAGAACATTATTTAAGAAACTCAAATCTGCATCTCAAACCTGAAAGACGTTGGTATCACCAGCAAGAAATCATTTTTCCAGTTCCAAATGCACCCCACTTTTATCAAGAGCCAAACGGGCCTTTAAACACCTTTTGAAAGAATAATGTTTCTCAAATGAAATCCAGAATTTTAATCACGCATCAAAGGAAAACATTTTTCTTTTTCAACTACCAAGAACCACGCTTAATGTTTCCAAAAATCAAGTTTAAAGGTCACACGACACTTCCTCTAATCAAGGTTCAAATAAAAACACCATTTTCCATAACCAATACACCTACCATTTTACACACACCAAAACCGCTTCAGAACCCAATTCAACATGATCTTTCGTTAATCAAGAAGAACCATCAAGCAAAACTACCATGGAAGCACACAATTAAACCCAAGAGAACGCTTTTAATGAAACGCTAGAATTAAAACAACTTTTATCATCAGTAGATCACCAAACTATAGATAACTACTTAGTAATACTTTTGAATTTGCTGAAACTTAATAAAAAGTCAAGGAATAAATAAATTCTAAATTTAAAGGCGAGTGCAAAGGGAGACCTACCTCGAATCGGAACGACGAATGACACGGCCCAAGACTCCCGTTGCGAAAATGGCGCATCGAATTGCGCCGTCAAACAGATCCTAAAACAGTAGACCGAAAAACGGGTGTAACGATCAGTAATAATAATATAATAGCAGTAACCAAAATATAATGTTAATATCAGTATTGATGTAATAACAATAATAATATAGTCGTAACAATGACAATAACAATAATAATATAATTAGCATAATAGTGATATATCAATAATAGCAATAATAATAATATCATAATATTAATACAATAATAATAATAGGAACAATGCCAAATTAATATAATCATAATATATTAATAATATAATAATGATAATAATATAAAATAATGTCAACATAATAATATTAATAATAATAATATAATGACAATAGCATAATAATAATAATAATTTAATAATAATAATAAGAATATCATAACATAATAATAATAATAAAAACCATATGATAATAATTAAAATAATAATAAATATATTAGTAATAATAATAATAATAATAATATTATTAATAATATGTTAGTAATCATAACAATAATAATAATAATAATATGAAATGTTAATATCAATATTAATAACAATAAAAATGATAATAATAATAATATAATAATAATAATAATAAAGTAATATTAACATAATAATAATAATAATAAAATAATATTAAAATAATAATAATAATAAAACAATAATAATAATATAATAATAATAACATAATTGTAGTGTTATTAATATGATAAAAATAAATAAATAAATCGTTATAAAATTAAAATTAACAAACAAACAAAAATGAAAAAAAAAGGAAAAGAAGAAAAACTTACAGGCTGGGGGGGTTCGCGTGGGAGGCGGCGGAGCAGGGAGGCCAGGGTAGGGCGCGGCGGGGCGAGGTGGCAGGCCGGGACAGGGGGTGCGGGTCGGCGCAAGGTGGAGGAGCAGGGCGGAGGGTGTGTGCTGGTGCTAGGAAGGAGGGGCGCGGCGGAGGCCGGCGGTCGGCTGGTGGAGGAGGCCGGCGCTGCGAGCACGGGACGGCGAGCAGGGAGAGGAGCGGCGCCGGACGAAGGGGAGGCCGGGACTGGTTCGCCGAAAGGAGGGGAGGCCGGCGGCTGGGTGCGGAGCAGCGGATGATGAGGCCGGAGCGGGGGTGGCGAAGGAGGCAGGGGAAAAGCGGTGCAGCGGGGGGAAGCCGGGAAGGCCAGGGCAGTGGGACGTCGGTGGTTCTGGCGAGGGTGAGGTCGAGGTGCGCAGGGGTCGGGTGAGGCGGACAGGGTGCAGCGGCAGCAGCCTGGGCGGAGGCCGGAGGTCGTTCGCGCGGGGAAGGGAGAAGGCAAGCCGGGGAGGAGAGGCTGGATTGCCAGGGCTGTTCACCGGCGGAGGCCGGAACAGGGGCGCGCGAGGGAGCGGCCGAGGCCGGGGCGGAGGAGCAGGCAGCCAGTTGGCCGGAGGTGAAGCCGGGATGGCGTCGGGGAAGCGGACAGGGCGCAGCGGTGGTCGGATAGGGGGCCGGTGACGGGAACTGGCGGAGAAGGCCGGGCATCGGGGTGAGGCGATGGGAAAAGGGGAGCAGGCGGGGCATCGGGGTGAGGCGAGGATGGAGTGGCGGCTACGGGAAAGGGATTAGGGTTAGCTAGGGTAGGTTAGGCTTAAATATATATATATATATATAATAAAAATAATAATTATAATTATAATAATAATAATAAAACATATAATCTTAATAATAATAAAACTTATATAATAATAATAAAACTTATATAATAATAAATAATAAATTAGTTAATTCAAATAATAATTATTTTTGACCAAATATTTAAAATAATACAATCATTTAAAATAACACCCATATATATATTTACACATATATAGATGTGTATATACCTACAAACACATACACGCAATTACAATAAACACATATATATGTATAAACATATATAGACCTAAACATATATATGCATATATACACATATAGACATATATATATATATACACTTATACACGGAAAATAACCACAACAATAGTAACTCAACTCAAATAGTAATAATAATAATAAAAAGTCAACATAAAAGCTTTAATATTTAAAACGCCGGGTGGACACATCGTCACCCGGGCCGAATGCACGATCACTGCTAGCGGTGCGATGACCGCGCACCGACGTGAAACCACCAACCACAATTAATCTTCGAAAAATTTAAACCGGGACCAAGAAAGAAGGAAAATTACGGACGTCCGCGGTCGGGGTGTGACAGATATCAAGTAAAATAAATATAAAATCGTAAATCTATAATGTTTTTCATCTATCGGTTTCTTGGATTCATTATAATAAAGTATACATGAGGTACCTACCAGACTACTAATGTTATATCAAGACCAAAATTCTTATGAAAATATCTAATATACCTATTCTTAGTTTAAATAGTTCCTTCCAGTTTATGATTTTTTTAGTTACCAAGAAATTAGTTATGTTCACCCATCATACATCCCAAACTAACTTTTTATTTTATTTTGAAAAACTATCCACAAGTGTTTTTATTAAAAGTAATTATAATTTCATCAACATAGATTTGTATTATTTGGGAATTATTATGAAATTTATCAAGAAAAATTTTATGATATTCCATTACTTTAAAAAATCCATTTTGAAGTAATAATATATATATTATATTATAAAAGGCTCTCAGGGCTTGTTTAAGTATGCATAGTTATTTAGTATGTCTTAAAACATGATCCATAAAACTAATATCTTAAAAAATATGAGAGTTTTCAATATAAACATACTTCTTAACATAATGTTTAAGGATATAACACTTTATATTCTCTTAAAATATATTAAAATATAGATATACAATGAAGGGTTATAGAATAAGGATATATTCCTCATTAGCTACGAGAGAAAAATTTTATCCATAGTTTATGCCCTCTTCATGATTATAATCCTTTGTAATGAATCTATAGTATTTCAGACAATTCTCCCATCTCCTTAAACTTATTTAAAAAGAACCATTGGAATAATATAATTTGAATATCACTAGTATTCTTAAAAAAATTAAAAACTTTTTTGTTCAAATTGATTAATATATTATGGCATTGAAATTATAAAAATGATATAGACCAAGGAATCATCATTTATTTTAGGTTAATATTGTGAAAATAAGGAAATATGGTTACAATAATCTAAAAAATAAATTTTGGTTCTAACTTGTTGATCTATGTCACTAATGATATTACTAGTGGGATGATTCCATAATATTATATGATTTCCAGGAAAAAAGGAAGGGTGTTCCTCTTCTACTGTATGGGTATATTCCATTTTAAATAGTTCTAGAATTAATATTTCAAGTTTATATGTTTCAAATTTCAGATGTAAATTATAAGGGGTTTCAAAAAAATCTGTATTATTTTCAATACTCTGACATTTTATCTTATCATATGGATATATTTCATCAAACTTAATTGGTATAATTTATTTTATGGTTTGTTTTTGTTAGTTTAAAACCTGATAAACCTCACTTGAGATGGGTAAACCATGAAATATTTCTTCATTAGTATTCAAATCGAATTTATTAAGATCAAAATTAGATTAAAGATAAATAATTTTCTTTAAAAAACATTAAGTAAATAAGATTTTTATTCCTTTGGTTTCATAATTCATAATGCGTTTTTTTAAAATAGGGTATTGTAAAATATGATTAATAGTGTAGCATTTTTCAAAAATATCATGAGAATAAAAATATTTAATAAAAAATATCCACACAACATAGACTATGAAATTTATTAGAGTTTTCTATTCCACCTTTCAGTTAAATTATTATTTTTAGAGTTATTTGTTCTGCAATGTTTTGTGTATTCATTTTCACTATATTTTTTTAAAAAACTATAATTTAAAAACAATCCACTATTATCACTATAGATATTGATTTTATATATGATTTTTACATTTTGAGGAAAATTAAAAATACTCTTAAAATACAAGAGTAATTTTAATTGAGGAGAAAGAAATAAACCCAACTATATCTGGTGTAATGATCAACTATTACATATTCATAGTATTTTCATATGATAATCCCAGTTTTTGAAGTTCTAAGAAGGTCTAAGTTTACTAACTATAAAGTAATTAACATTAAGAAATCACCATTGGTTTAAAAATGGAATTTTATTTCTTATTGTATTGAAAAGTATCATAGACTATGGAATAATTAAACTAAAGTATCATAATATCCTTCAAAAGTTCCCTCATAAAATTTTTATCTATGGTATACTCATTTTAGTGTCATGAACTTATTTTCCAAACAGAAATCCTATCCTCAACCACCTTGTGATAAAGAATTTTATACTATGTATAACCATCTTGGTCAATGGTGTAAACATTATCAGGCCTATTGGTAGATAATATTTAAACTCTTTCTATAATTATGATTTTACATTATTCATTCCAAATGTAAATAAAGTATCCCTTATCCCATAATTGATTTATACTAATAATATTTTTCTTCATTATTTAAAAGTAAATAAAATTTAAAAATAATGTATCACCAAGAAGTGAAAGATCATAAATTCCAAAAATAAATCCCAATGAATTATATCTAAATGTAACATGTCCACTATACTCTTTTTATACATTTTTGAGGATAAAATTGTTTATCATAATGTTTATAGAACAAAATCTATCCATGTAGTAATTATTTTGACAACTATTAATCAAAATTTTCTTATGGAATAATGAAAAATAAAATTTTATTTCCAACTATTCTTTTTATATGTTAATATTATCAAATAAAACCACATATACCCATACCTTTCCAAACCAAAAAATTCTGAAACGCCGATGTTTCATTAGAAATATAATATTTATATGTTCATAATAGTTAACCTATATTCAAGGAATTATAAATTCTATAGTGATCTATTCTATGAAATTTTATATAGAATGGTTCAATATTAAAAAAAATTAGTCTATAAATGTATCTTTTTTAATTTTTAACCAACTGCAGGATATATTTTATATGGATTCCTCTATCTAAAATGATTATAAAAACTATCCATTCTAGAAGTAAAATTAGTATCATATTTTTAGCAATGTCAACTTTATACTTAAGTTTAACAACTTCATCTAAATCATTAAGAGTTAAAACATAAATTTATTTAACATTCAGCTTAGATAAGATTTCTCATAAAAAACCAGTTATCTTCTAGATATTATTAAAATTTTCATCAATAATTTTAGAATATGGATGTTCATCTACAGTCCTTGTGTTAGTATTAGCTCTTAGAGCTTTCTTTCCATTTCAATTAAAGTATCTTCTAGATACCTTATTCTTTTTCATAAAACTAGTAAAACCTAGTCTGATATCCTCTAGTTTCTTATATTCATATTAAATAAAATCAAAAGAATCATCCCTTAAATTATTCCTTTCATGCCCTTCTTTTTTTTATAATGACCATTAAAAAAGTTATTTTTTCCAAAAGTTCTATTCATAAACCTTGAAAGATGTTAAAATTCACCTTCAATGAACATTGTATTAGTAAATATTCTTTGACCTAAAATTTTTACAATTAATAATTCAAAAATAATTATAACCAAGTGCAACTCCATCATCCTTCCATCACTCTATCTCTATATCTTTATCAAATATAATTTAATATTGCATTAATGTTTTGATAATATCTTAAAGACTCTACTTCATAATTTTTTTGTCCTCAATCAATATTCTCTTAAAATACAATCCTTTAAAATTATATCCATAATTATATCCATTAGATGATAATCAGTAATATCCTTATGTCCAAGGGATTGTAAACCATTGGCGATAATTATAAAATACTGATGCGTCTAAGCAATATATTCTCCCAGAAGAAATTCAAAATCATGATAATTATATCTTAATATAACTTTATTATTTTTTGAAAAAATAGAATCTCAAAAATTATAATGTGATGTTTCCTAAAAATTTCCTTAGCGATTTCATATAATATACTTGACTATAGATATTTTGAGTCATATAATAAAAAAAAGTATTCCAGACCATATAATTCACTTGATACTCTAAATTAGCCTCTCGAGTAAAGTTTAAAATTTTCATCTTTGGAATATTATACTGTTTTCACCATATAATTATGATATACTATATTATAAATCAAAAAATTAGTTTATATGATTACTCTTGTAAACATAATCAACACTATCAGAGATAAGTGGTTGAATAAAATTCATATTATCTAATTTTAGGACTAGTACACCTTCCATCTGAAAATATTTTCTCTACTACGTGTTAGTGTAATGAAAAATAACATTTCTTCAAAGGGAATTGAATAGATTTGAAACCAGATATTGTATCATGATAGATAAAATATTATATACCAAATGTTTTATCAAGATATAGATAATCTTTGATACCAAATTTTTTCCCACTATGAAAACTTCAAGGGTAAGCGGTGAATTAATGTTCAAATAAAATATAAAATTTAATCCAATTAAATATAATAATTAGTTAAAATGATATAATTTCTTAACTTATTTATGATATAATAAATTATAAATATATCAGAAATTAAACAACTTAGAAGATAAAAATACTTGATTTAAACAAAATTGGAAATAGAAAATTATAAAGTGAAATTATAGAATAGTGCCACATATAATAATCTTTAAACTCAATTGACTGCAAATCATTTTTTTTATTTTCAAATAGCCAGTTTTTGGGTTACCAGTACCCATATACAGACATTGAACCTTCCGAAATCCAGAAAACACATCAAAAATCCAAATTCAAAATTCAAAAACAAACATCATCAACCCAAAACTCAAACAGAAACGTCGTACGCCTTGCGACTCATGACGCACAACCTCCTCGAGGCTGCATCCATCCTTCAATCATCCCAACAGAATTGAAATCTGGAGAACCCAACCACCAGGGAGTCATCTCCGTCCCATGCTAAAAATCACCAGAAGAAGCAGATATGAATAAAAAAATCATCAAACAGGCCATGAAAACCACATACGCAACAACAACATACAACCGCACATCCAAGAACATCATCCTCGAAACGTTGAGCATCAGACTCAAAAAAAGATCATGAATCCACAAAAACAGAAAATCAAAGCCAAAAAACAGATAAACCAACACCAAAAACCCAAGATGGAACCCCAACCTGCCACTTCAGATCAAAGTATTCCATCAGAAAATCACTGCGATTCTCAACACCGCAGAAGAACATGAACTGGAGAAGAAAGGAAAAATCCCATAGTGCACTGAACAGAACGACCACATCGGACATAGCGAAACCCCAACTTTTTCACCAGAGAAATGGCGGACCGATAGACTGCAGGCGTATGAATGCATCCACGAAGGGGCATCACGCAGCCGAGTGAATCCCTATCTGAAGAGGTAGGAATCGAGTAAATTAAGCTAGCTAAATTGTCACCCTTTAACTAATATTCCACATATCCTTAGACTTTATCAAACATGAAGTTCAGAATCACACAAATTCCTAGCCTTGAAATCTCATCGATCATGCATGATCATAATAAAACAAATACCACTAAATATCTTAGATCCTTGAAAACCCTCACACATGGAATCTATGAGAACACTCTAAAAATTGATACAAATCGTATCTATCAAACCATTGATATAATGAATTACATTATTAAAATAATTTCAGTAGTTTTATCATATTCTATTCCTCCAATATCATTCTCCTTTTATAATTGTTGGTTTAACAAAAATTACAACACTAAAATTTATGATATTTAGGTACAAAAATAACATCTAATAGAATTAAAATTTATCTTTATATTTCCTCGAAATGATCTGCTCATTGAAAATGTTCCAGAACATACATGTATTATAATAAGATCTCTGAAAAATGTGAATCATAGATTAAATTTTACATAAAAATAGAACTAAAAACATCAAAAAAGTATAAGTAAAATAACGTATTTGTTGTGATTTATTAAATTAGTGGATATAGAAGAGTATATTTTAGAAAAATGACTCAATTTATTTGGAATTTAATAAAATATATTTTATAAATTTACAAATGTAACATCCACAATGGATATGTTTATTATATTTTATATTTGATTGTAAAAATGAGAAACATAAATAATTTGTTAGGATATATGTTTTTATAGTGAAATTGTATTATATATACCTTAATGAATTTATATTTTTAGAAATATATAGGATTATTATGTGCATTGGATGTCATCGTACCCTGTTTTTGATGATAAATAACCACCAACCTATCATAAAAAATGAATCTTTGGATATAAAATATAAAATTCAAATTGAATATTTTTTTCCAAAAAATTGAATAAAATGTATTAAAAATTAATAAGGGACATAATTTGTGGTTGATTTTTGGGAGATCCATTCATTAGATCCAAAAAATATATTATTGGACTATCCAAATTGATCGTAATGAGCATATAGAAAGCCATAAAAAAACTAAAAAGAAACAAGTAAGGGGGAAAATGAAAATATATTTAATGAAATTAGGGTGTAGAGTTTTTACATTACATGGTATGTATTAATTGAAGTTTGTCATTTAAAATTTGTTTTTAAAAAATGTGGCAACTTTTTGGGATCATCTTGTAATTTATTTATCTTTTATTAATAGTTCATGTTTAGAAGTGATATGAGGACTAAGGAATCCAAATTATGTTTCAAATGTTTTTACCTTTTAATAAGTGTGATATATAATCCAATTAAAAATATTAATGGTAATAAATTATAATAAAAATTGTTGTACATATGAATTATAAAAATGTATAGTATATATAAATTCAAAACTAATGTTCCAAACCACTCATTCTATAAATTTTTTCTCACACTCTCAAGAATAATAATTTTATGAGTGACTATTCTATACATTTTCTCTTTAAATAAAATGACATAAGTATCTTAATTTTGTAATGTTATATATATAATAATTTATAACATTAATAAATGAAAAATCTTGATTGGTGCGATAAAGGAAACCTTAAAATGACTTTTTGTTCCAATATCATCCCCTTTAGATTATCTTCACCCAACCTTATATTTTCAATTTTTTATTATATACATTACTTTATACATTTATTAATTCATCATAAAAGTTTATTCATATAAAATAAATTGGAAATGATATAAAAAATTATCATCATATTTTTTTATAATAATAAAAACCATGATTAAAATTTACAAAAGAAATTTCAATGTAGTGATTATAGAGACCATTACTGGTAATACATAGATAATAACATAGATAGTGAGCTATATTAATCCATAATGTTATATAATATTTTGGATGGTATTTGTTGTGTAGGATATTACCTCAGATATTGTACACTGCACCTCTCATAACAAGGTGATGAGTGGGTGTTGATAGATAAATCATAATCAATGTTACATTATATAATTTTAACATAATAAAGGTATATATAGTATTTTTTTCAAATATATCATAAAATTTTATGACATACCTATTTACTTTGGGTAACGCAAGCCTCTATGGGGAATAGCTACCCCCCCCCAAACTGAGGGGTTATGGATCTTCATAGTGTGGTTTCATTTGTGAATATTAATCTAATTGATCAATTTGAATAAGTTTTTCTATATTTCATCCCATATATTAATAGTTTTCTTTAGTGAATATAAATATTTTCACAAATATTTAATTTAATATTTTATATCTACCAATGTTTTTGATTTCTTAAAGTATTCTCATGGAGACACTCTAAAACCCGCAACTCAAACACAACCATACAATTCTGAAATCTTCAAATCCCCTGAATATACTTGTTCTTACACTACTATAGATGATTATTATTATGTATAGGATGGATAAAAATATATTATATTGATTTTTAATCATTATTTAATACAATTATAAAACATAAAAAATTATATTATTTTATACAAACACATATTTCCCATAATTTTTATGTTTTTTCATCTAATATTTTACACTTTTTATTTACATGGTCCTCCTTCCATAGAAAATTATGTAGGATGTATATGTATTTTGATTTGTAATGTTTAATATACATTTAAAAAGATAAACATATTTATATTATTGATTTATATAACATAAAAGTTTTAATATAGATGTAAAATGATTACAATTTATCCATTGAAATGTACCTCACCCTTGATTTATGGTAATATTACTTTCTTTACCCTCCCCTATTATTACTGCTCCCATTCTAGAAGTGAAGACGGTCATGACCCCCAAAGAACACGTCTAATAGGCCATAGGCCAGATACTATCATTGAGGGTAGAAAATACATAAATGGGATTCATTATCCTATATTTATATATCTAATAAATATAAAATACCCACAAATCCACTCCATAATAAAAATAAATAGTAACATCCCAATCACAATACATGGATGAAATATGTTGAAACCCCCCTATAGAAAATAAAACATTAAAAAATCCTATGGAAGTGACCCGGAATGCACAAAACTCCTTAACAACCTTCATAAGCCAATAATATATAAATAAATCAAAAAATCCCTCATGAAGACCTAACAAATGTTATATATATATATATATAGGAATGATCATACAAGTATAATCAATACAATCCACCATGAAAAATATCATGAAAATATAGAAGAAGCATACTAAATCCCTAATGAATAAATAGTGAAACCATCTCATCAACTAAATAGGTAAACTATATTTGTATCATCATTAAGGCCCCCCAACCAAGTATTAGACAATATGAGGTAACATAATGAGGAAGGATATATATAATAAGGTTATCCTGCTACCAATTTCCCACTAAATGAATAACTCCAAACCTAAATATATTATGTCCCGGTTATCCAATCCCCTCCATAAATCATAACATACATCCATTGAAATATATCACTAACATAAACCATCACATCTCCATAATAAAAATATAAGATCGAGAGCCATTTCAACCCTATGTAAATATTAACTATACCTTAAACCATTATAGACTGTGCATAAATATATATATAATACAAGAATATGGTATAACCTTAAATCTCCATTGTCCTTATATATATGTATACAAAAACTAAGAGAAATTATAAAACATATGGGTAAACGTCTTATCACCAAAAGACATCATAGTCTAGACATGTCCACATTCTATGTCCATGTATAGAGGAAAGAGTAGAGTGGGGGGATTAGTAATCCATCCATAATCATTATGACCAAGATATTGGGAAATATTCAGAACCCAAGGGAAATATAATCTTTAGACACACCAACCGACACAAGTTGTGGAGGAAAAAAATCATAGAACAAAATTATATATAAAGAATACAACTAAACATGTGAAATGTACATGATCCCTAGAATTTTTATATAGCTATCATTCCACATGACATCCCTACCATCTTTTATAAGGACTAGTAATTTAATTATTGATGTATGGAGGGATTGATATCCTTTATTAATTAATCAACCATATAATATTAATCAATAATTTGTCTTAGATTATTTATTAAATATGAGGTCTTATATTCATTACTCATAAATAATCCCATTAATTATTTTATAAATACATGACTACATTTAAAATATAATATTCTTTTAATCACTTTAACTATTTCTCTTTTGATATGTTATCATTTAAATAAAATTCCATATTTCGAGTAAATAAGACACATAATTTCCTATATCTTGAATGATATAAATATACCCAAAGGAAGATGTGTAATATGTATCATGTAACATCTATGTAATTCATTAATAAATCAAATAAGGCAATCATCTGAAGCCAATATTTTAATAATAAATATCATAACATTCACACTATCCTTATTGTCCCAGCAGAATTGTATTCCTTCTCCACCAAAATCAGATATCAAATAACTCCTCACTATTATAACCATACCATGTTCATGATTAAAACACAAAAATGTTTAAATAAATCAATGGAAACAAGAAATAATTAATCAATAGTAATAAAAAATATATAATAATTATTATGCTATAATAAATAATTAATAATAATAACATGGTCTAAATATATTTAGAATTTAGTTTTTAATTCCAAAAACATCATGTTACTTTAACATAATAATTATTTAATTTTTATAAGAAGGATTCAAAAATCAAAAAAAATATTTATAATAGTTCTATAACTACACTAAATATTATAGTAATATGATCAAGCATCTCTTATCATCTTTAATAATTCATGAAAGAATAAAATTCTCATCACATTAAAATTATATATTATCTATCCATATTTGAACAAATTATCTAATTTTAATGTGATATTCACACATAAAATATAGAAAGGAAGTCATATAAAAAATACTACACAAAATATGAAATGACAGCTTAAAAAACAGGAATATTTTAGTATGAAGATTTCGTATCCAATCTAATTTCACATTGACATTCTATTTTTTATATTATTAAATATCATCACAAATATTTGTCTTGAGGAATATAGATCCCAATAAAACCACACTTACACATAATAAATGAAATTTTACATACCCCTACCTCAATTTACAAATTCTACAAAGAAGAAAAGGGTGTTGAAAAGTCATGGATATGAATATTTGAAGGTTTGTTTCACAAGATAAATGTTTTTCATATATATGATGAGATACAGGGAGATGTTCACAAGGTTCAAGAAACTCATAAAGAAAAAAACCACAGTTGGGGGCCTGGATAGCTTAGGGAGATCTTGAGTCCCTCTACTCTCTTTGGATTTCATTGCATATGAAATAGAGGGTTGATGTGAACTTGAAAATTAAATCATAGTCATGATGTTGAATGACTAGTGAACCATCAGGGATTCTCCTCTTCATACTCATCAATTACCAACTAAATTAGATCTGAACAATGGAATGGAAAATGTAGTAAATTAAAATTCCATGCTATAACGATCCTATAATCATTTCACAAATTCTATAACTCACCTCACCTAGACACATTTCTTCATGTAATATAGGATTAACTTCCATTTATTCCTCGAGTGACATTTTATTACTATATAATATTTATTTATATTATAAAAATTTACATATTAATCTGTGTAAAAAAATATAATTTCATAACATCATTTCCCTACAATTTTAATTTATAATTTAATAAAACCTCATTGTACCAATTTATTTATCCATGTTATTTTCAATCAAGTAGAAGGTAAGGAATCTTCATTTTTAAGTCACAACATATTTCAATCCCACAATTTTATTTTATTAAAAAAACTTTATTATCTCTTTCCTTCTTATATTATAACCCTTAAATATAGAATTTTTATTCTCTCCCTTACTACATGAATAATCCCCCCCACACCTTCTTTTAACTAAATATATTTAATTATTATAAATTTTATACAGTTCATAAGTTTTTAGTTAATTTAATTCCCATTTTTAAATCCATTATTAATTTTCAAATTTTCAAATCATAAAAAATAAATTTTGGTTAAATATTAATTAATTTAGAATTTCAAAAAATAAGAGTATATAAATAATATATATATACAAAAAATAATATATATATATATATATACCATGCATAAATTAGTTTATTTGTGTATGATATTTAAAAACCCACATGTAAAAAATTATAAAAATCCAATTGAAATGAAAAATATATATAGTTGTGTAAAAAATTAATGTTGACATGTAATATATTTTTCCAACTAAGAATTAGTATAATATTTCTTGACAAATTTAATTCTTATACTCAATTCAAAAATTATGCATAATATGTTATGATTAGAAAAAAATTTGAAAATCAGATTAAACCCAAAAAATATGGAATTTTAAAAAATTTATGTAAACCTTCCCAAATATTTAATACTAATAGGAAACAACTTGGGAATCTATTAACTCTAAATAAATGATAGTGGAAGTGTTTCGGAAAATTTGGGTCGTTACATTAGCTAACATTAAAATGATTCTCATTGTCAAGAATCTAAAAAAATGAATGAAATATGAAAAAGCTATGACATAACTACCTGGGAGACGCCTCTAAAAAAATTCCTCATTATAAAAAAATAAAAAAACCAATATAATATAACGCATAAAAGTACACAACATCATCAATCACCACATCAATAAAACTAAGGTCACACATATTATATAATAATAAATCATAAAAAATAATATATATTTAGAATGAATTCATGACTCACATTAAAAAGTGCATTATTTTATACTTCCATGACACCAAAGGATTTGAACAGAGGGAATAGTATTCCCACACTTCAGCTTCTCTTGCTGGTACTAAATCTCAAAAATCCATTCCCAAAACATTTTATTTTCTTTAACATCTAACTCTCCCCATCCAATGATGTGAGAATCATCATGAAGACAACGATAAAGCTGTAACATAGAGAAAACATCATGATCCTGGTTTTTCATTGGGAAGGGATAATTATAACCAGCACACAACTACACTAACATGCTCCATCACCTTTGAAGGCCTAACAAATCATGAAGAGATATTACTCCCATGACAGAACCATCAATTCCCATGATTATGAGATACCCTAAAATATATATGTCCTCAAATTTCATACTATGTAGGTATCCTACTATGGTAAACATATGACTTATGATGATCCTAATATTCCTTCATCTACTCACAAATAACCTACACCTTCTATGTCATGTTTTGAACCAATTTTAGTATGTGAATAAATGACTCTCCATCCTCAGTTCAACACTACATAGATCTACAAGGATACTCATAAAATGATTTTAATGGAGCCATACCAATGGTTGAGTGGTATTTATTTTATATATAAACTTAACCCAAGATAATTTCTTCACTCATGAGCCCTAAAAATATAGAATGCATACACATAACATGTCTTCCAATGTCTAGATAGTTGTCCTTTTTTGACTATCCTTCCCCAAATTGGATGTACTGGTAATGTATAGATTATATCCAAAATAATACTAGATACCTATCTATACATGAGGGTTAAAATTGGGACAATGATTAGAGGTGATCAACTATAAAATATAATATATCCTCATAATCTCATAAAAAATACTCCCCAACTAAGACAATAAATAATTTTAAATCATTAATTTCTATGAAGTGCATCAAATTCACATTATTATCTATAATTAACCATATAGAATCATATCCACCTTGTGAATGAGGTAAAATGGTGACAGAATCCATCAAAATGTCCTCCCACATCCACTAGGGAATATTTAATGGCCTAAGAATCCCTCCAAGAATTCAATGCTGAGACTTTACTTTTGATAAATCATCCACTATAAACTTCTCCCGTATTAAGGTTCATTATTCTAAGCTCTACCATCAATATCCAATAGTATCATGAATCAAAAAAATATCTCTATGAGAATTCCAACTCAATGTTTCATAAAAAATATTCCACTTCCTCGGTGTATATAAAATCTTAAAGTCATATTTCTTAATGTATTCCACCCACTATGGTTGTCTCAAGTTCAAATCATGTTATGAGAAGATGTATATCATGATATTGTGATCTATAAAGACCACAAGGTATTAAATGATGTTGTAATGCCACCATAAAATTAGAGAAAACCCCACCAAGTAAGCCCAAGATCATGTGTAGTGTAGTTAGTTTCACGGGGTTATAATTTACATGATCCATAAGAGATAAATTCTCTCTACATTATTAGAATGAAACCCAAGAGAAGACATAAATCATCATATTAAACCCAAAAAATGACTTTCTCTTTAAAATATAGAAAATAAGTACTAAAAAACATCAACCAAAATACTAAAAAACATCTTGGTGGTGGTAAATACCTAAAAATCTGGGTCCTTTTTAATTAAGGTCTTTATAGGTGTTTAAATACATGAAAAGTAGGGCATGAATATCCAATAATAGGCTGCATGAACATATGAGCTTTGATCCTATGATACATTTTTTGGGGATACCCAAGAATAAATTCACTAATCTATAAAGGATCTACAACTACTCATGATCGAGACACAACATAAAAAAATAAATACACCTCATGGTCCCAAAACATACATATAGATAGCATCCTAGACAACCGATACCACCTAAGGACCTCCACAACGGTTCCCATATTCTCTACAAATTCCTCCTCATAGAAATAAAATGCATTGATTTCATCTATGAATAACACTACATATAAATCAATAAAAATAGGAATGATTGAGTTCATGAGTCGCATGAACTTGGATGGTGGGTTCATGACACAAAAATACATTACTAAAAACTCACAGTATCTACAATAACATCTGAAGATAGAATTTAGAAAATAGTTTCCCTTCACCTAGATATGATGATACCCCAACCACAAATACATCATAGAGAACAACCAAGATCCCATCAACCGATAAAATAGTGCATCAATCTGTTAAAGGGGGTAGCATTCATACAAGGTAACCTTATTCAACTAATTACGATCAATACACATTCATAGAATGTTGTATTCCTTCCTTAGAAACATGACCAGTGGAACCTAAGGAAGTACAAAGGGAAGAATAAAACCTCACTATATGAGATTATCAATTTTTATTTGAATCCACTAAAAATCATAACACACCATCCTATAAAGTTACATCGAGATTCGAGATCCACTAGATTGAAATGACATCCTAATGTTAATCTCTCATCAAGGGGTTAATTTCAAGAACAATTTACGGTACCCTTCCAAAACCATTGGAAACACTACTAACTAAGCCTATATTAATCTTTGTATCATATCATTCATTATCTTGAAAAATACTTTTCTTGTATCTTTTCTATTGGTCAGAGTGGATACTCAAGAGGGGGGTGAATTGAGTTCCAATTAAAATTTCTATTAATAACAGTATTATTTAAATCCCCTAATTTAAAATAGCCTAGTCAATTAAGGCAGTAGAGATATAAATGTTTAATTTATGAAAAAGTTTATCTAAGGTTTATTAGTCCTCATTTGAATCATTGTAATCACTAATTCATCTTTTGAAATAGGTTTATTGAATTAAGAAAATATGTAACAATATGACTCTTTGGAAAAGGTACGGATAGTTAGTTATCTTTAAAATATTTCCTTTAATCTTGTTTAATGTGTGTAACATCCTAAGGAAAGTCCGGGGAGTGTCTGGGGTTTGTTCTAAGCCCATGAGATTGAGAAATGGGATTACAGGCAGTGGCGCACGGCCTCCGCAAGGTATACGCATGGTTTGGGATAAACCGTGCGGCTACAGACAGGGGCACCTACAGGGGAGCACGACCCTGTGGACCAGGATGCACGACCATGCAGCATTTAGTTTAGAGGAAGGGAGGTGTGCACGACTTGCGTACAGTTTGGTTAAACTGTGCACCAAAACCCTGCGACCCTTTATCTGAAGGCAGTGAGATGCGCACGGTTTCTGCACGGTTTGGTAAACCGTGCCCCTAAATCATGCGACCCAGATCCGGGAAAATTTACCATTTTCCCTTAATTTGTTTTAAATCCTTAAGCCTTTTTATTTCCTCTTCCCATGGATAGACCCATAGGGGAGACCTCTTTTTAGCTCCAAACCCTCTCCTCTCTCAATCTCTTGCCGTTTCTTCATCCGGAATCTGATTCTTGATCCGTCGGAAGTGTTGGAAGGGCCAAGGTAAGGCTAACCTCACACACCCTTCCTCCATCGGCAAATATTGCCTTCCACATTGTTATTTTTGATGTAGGATCATATGCCCTATTTCCAGGGAAATGGACTACAACTTAGATCTCTTCCAACCTAATGAAAATCTGAGGCCGATATGAAGCGAGCCTACACCTACAGCTCTAAGGTAGGGGGTCACATGGTTTCCATTTTGGGTTTTCGCCTTATTGAGTTATTGTTGTCGTGCCATGGTTTATCTTTCGCCAGACCCCGTATTTATAATGACAGCTTCATATCTAAATGACCTGTGTGGTATAAGAGTGATGAATCTAAATTTGTTAGGGTGTTTAGATTTGGTATGGACCGGGAGTGGTCAACCAAAGGTGGTATGCCTTGAGTTTTGGCCCCTTTTCACCTTTGAACCATAGTTATATGTCTTGAAAGGGCATTTTCCTTGTTAAGAAAATGAGATGACTTGGTTAGAGGTTGGTTAGGACGAGATAGCCTGAACCCCTTGAATGAAGTAAAATGTATTTATGCCATGCTTTGCAAATGTGATTTGATATAAGATGGTTTTCCTTATATAATGTGATGTGAATGGTTATGCTTTGCTGTGTTGACATGCTTGTGATAACCCGTGTGTGGGTGGGAGGCATTCTTACCCTGTGCCAGCTGAATATTTGTGGAATGGGATGAGAGGAATTCGTACCTCATGCCCATATAACCTTTATGGGTGGGAGGCATTTTTACCCCACGCCAACTACAATGATTGAGGATGAGAGGCATTCGTACCTCGTCCCATATAACCTTTATGGGTGGGAGGAATTTTTACCCCATGCCAGCAACAGTGATTGAGGATGAGAGGCATTCGTACCTCATGCCCATATAACCTTTATGGGTGGGAGGCATTTTTACCCCATGCCAGCTACAGTGATTTTGGACAAGAGGTATTCATACCTCGTGACAGTGATTAGTGTTACATATGTGAGAAGCATGGACAAGAGGCCTGTTTACCTCATGCCAATGATAACGTATAAATATGTACTTATAACTCTGGTGATCGTTCAGTTTACTAGCCATGAGCTGAAGCAAGTAGACCCGCCAGGTGTCCTTCCAGAACCTGACCGGGAGGGTTGTTTATTTACTTTTCTTTACTTACTTGTAGTCTATTACTCACTATGCTTGAAAACACCTATTTGGATTACACGTATACATCGTTGGTGGTGGCCTACTAAGACTTGTCTCACACCCTACCCGAGCAGACTCTTGGGCACCTGTGTAGAATTCATTGCTGCTGGTACTAGTAGGGGAAAAGGCCCAACTTCAGGTTGTTGATACATGTATGTTCTAGCTGGAGATCCAAAGTAGAGGATCAGGTTTTGATAGAGATGCTCGTGGACTACTTCTATTCTTTTTGTGTTATTGTATAGAATTCTTGTCTTCTATTTCACATTGTACTATCACGCCATGCATCAATTTTTTATCAGACACTACATGTGTGGCTTTTTTATATTTATCAGGGTTTTCCTTACTTCTGTTGTTCGGTTGTATGTTTCCCCTTTTCTCCTGTTTATCCATTGGTTGTGCTATCACTATTTTTATTACTTTGCTGCTATACTGCTGTGTACTCTGACATGGGGGTACAGTCTCCCCCATTGACTTACCATTACACCCCTGCTACTAATCGGCAGCCCATGGCCTATGGGGAGACGAGCCAGGGGTTATGTGGCCAACCGGGCTCGGGGCACGGGTTGAGGGGCAGCCGAGTCCAGGATGTAACAAATTGGTATCAAAGATTTCTTTCTTTCTTGATTTAATATTTGGAGATGATAGACTTAGAGACTGGGAATTTTTAGGGACTTAGACATGAGTCGTGCTTGGGCGCCGCAAACCCATGTACGGGGTAAAGACTAAGTTTCATATTTTATGTTGTTATTGATTCTGCTAATTACTGTTGATACCATTTCACCATTGGGTGATTCACATGTTTTGTGATGTTATTGATATTTGCAATGTTGGAATTCAGATTCAAGGTTCGACCCGATGAAATAAGGTTTATGCATTAGAACATGCATCACGTTAGGCACAATGTGATTAGCCCATGCATCTTGCCCTGCCACTTTTAAATTTTTCTGTGAGCATTGCGTGTTGTTTATTTCCATGCCTTGTTAATATGTGTGCAATTGTGATAACCCTTCTTGTAGGTTGTGAATTGAGGAATGATGTGGTTTTAGTGGGTTTCACTCTTTGGTTCGTGAGGTGTATGGGCCCTTATGGATCGGAAAATGGCATTTAAACTAAACCAATAATTTGCTTTAAAGGAAATTCAGATACTTAATTATCACAAGTAAATGAGAAATGACATCCTAGTGTGTGTCATCTTTCAGTTCATGAGGAGTATGGGCCCTTATGGGCTGGGAA
Organism: Viscum album; assembly: GCA_963277665.1. Classification (NCBI taxonomy): domain Eukaryota; kingdom Viridiplantae; phylum Streptophyta; class Magnoliopsida; order Santalales; family Viscaceae; genus Viscum; species Viscum album. Next base: position 1,094,785,900 of record OY728145.1, on the reverse strand, counting down.
ATTCCATATCACTGGATTAAGTTAAATTTGAATGGTTTCGGGTTTTACTAAGAATTATTAGGGGTGTGGATAGGTGATGTTAGGTGTTCGAAGGCTTAGTACCTATCCTAGATTCTAGAGTTCAGCCTTTGATTTGTTGGTTTCTTCTTTTGAAACGTTCATTTGGCATTGTAGCACTATGCCTCTGAGACGTCCTTGAGTCATGCACACTGAAGGTGGTGAGGATCATGTTCCTGAGGTGGCAGGCCCTGAGCCGCCAGTTGATCTTCCTATCGAGCCACCAATGGATTCTCTTGATATTACTGGGATGGGCGCTCATGCCCAGTTCTGTGAGAGCTTCTTGCATTTGATGCAGAGTGTGCAAGGTAGAGTGCGACCTGCCCCGAGTATGGCATTGTTGACCAGCGAGTTTAAGTCGCAGCATCCTCCTACTTTTATGGGATATGGAAGAACACTTGCTGTAGAGTCCTGGTTGGAAGCTATTCCGACCATCTTCGAGCACCTTGAGACACCTCCTGAGTGGAGGGTCAAGCTCTCAACTTATATGCTATGTGATTCATCCAGGAGATGGTGGGATGTCATCACCCAGTCGGGGAAGTAGAGAGATATGACCTGGACTGATTTCCATACTGTCTTCTATGATTATTTCCTTCCCTAGAAATTGAGGGATGACAGAGCTAGGGATTTTATGAATCTGCAGCTAGGGACCATGACATTCATGGAATATTTGTCCTGCTTCACTGGGTTACAGTGTTTTTATCCTACACTAGATGCTGATGACCTCACGTCTGCTAGAAGTTTCAAGTATGGGGTGTGTTACACCATCCAGTCACAGGTTAACATGTTTAGGTTGACAACCGTTTCAGAAATTGTCAATCAGGATTTGATCTCAGAGAAAAATCTAATAGAATCGAACAGTTTGAACCAGGGCAGTTCGACACCGAAGGGTTCCAGTGGATTTGCTTTTGGGAAGAAGTGGTGTTTTGAGGACACTCATGGTGTTAGTAGTGGTCGGACCCTTTTCTCAGGTGGTACTGCTATCTGTCACAAATGTGGGGTTCCAGGACATATAAAGAAGCAGTGTACGTGAAACCCAGTGGAGTGCAGAGGTTGTGGTAGGTTGGGTCATCTCCACTGCTTCTGCAGGACGTTTTCCCTAGGGTCCAGTGAGCAGGGATCTATACATACTCCACGATCTGGTGTTGGATCAGCAGGATCATGTCAGTCAGGCAGCTGGAATACCACCAGCCGATCAGGCTGTGGTGGTAGTCGAGGTAGAGGTAATCAGGTGAATGACTCTCAGTGCCAGCAGGGTGGGTCTGCTCAAGGTAGCCAGGCTATGACTCAGGGCCATGGTGCTAGCCAGTTGTATACAGTCAAGCCTACACCACAAGAGCAGCACGCCGGACCATCTACTGTACGAGGTATAATCCTAGTTGCCTCTATATTAGTATATTCTTTGTTTGATATAGGTGCTTCTCACTATTTTATATCATAGGTGATTTTTAGAAGTTTAGGCCTTGACGTTGAGTCATATCATGGTATGATCACGTTAGTTACCCCGTTGGGTATTCGTTTAGAGGGCATTCGTTATTTTCAGAATTTTCCCCTCGAGGTGGGCGGTTACCTTTTCGTGTGGAACCAGTATGTTCTGGATATGACAGGTTCTGATGTAATAATTTGGATGGATTGGTTAGTTCCCTATAGAGCCCAGATTGACTACTATCATTAGAGGGTGGCGTTTACGTCACCAGAGGGCGACACTCATATGCAATAGGGAGAATGGGATCTTAGTGCGACACGAGCAAGACCGCAACACCAGAGTTTAGGTGGTGTCACGGAACAAGTTTCCAGTCATTATCTCAATGAATAAGGGTTACAAACCTTTGTTTATACTCCCATGGTGGAGAATTTCATGATGTATTTCTTGATGATTTCTCTAGTCTACCTCCAGTTCGAGAGGTAGAGTTTACTATTGAGCTTATACCAGAAGTAGCACCAGTGACCATTCTTCCTTATAGGATGGAACCTAAGGAACTTCTGGAGCTCAAGAGTCATCTGGAGGACCTGGAAGAAAAATGATTTATATATCCCAGTACTTTTCCTTGGGGATCACCGGTTCTTTTTTCGAAGAAGGCAGATGGTACCCTTCATATTTGCGTGGATTATCATAAGTTAAATTAACTGACTATTAAGAATCAGTATTCTTTACCTCGAATTGATGACCTATTTGATCAGCTCTGAGGAGAGAAGGTGTTTTCAGAGATAGATTTGAGGTCGGGCTATCACCAGGTGCATGTTTGGACTTCAGAAATACCTCGCACGGTGTTCAAGAGAAGGTATGGTCTCTATGAGTACTTATTCTTGTTGTTTGGGCTTACGAATGCACCTGTAGTGTTTATGGATCTTATGAATTGAATTTTTCACCCGTACCTTGATTCTTGGGTGGTTTTATTTGTGGATGATATCATAGTCTATTCACGCCTGAGACATGACCATGAAACCCATCTTGAGATCGTTCTGAATACACTAAGAGAGCATCATCTTTATGCTAAACTTAGTAAATTCCACTTTTGGATAAATAAGGTTCACTTCCTGGGTCACATTATTTCTGAGTCTGGAGTTTCAGTTGACCCTGAGAAGGTGAGTGCTATAATTTCCTAGGAGGAGCCCAAGAATGTGTTTGATATCAAGAGTTTCTTGGGGATTGCTAGATATTATAGGTGGTTCATTCAGGACTTTTCACGGCTAGAAGCACCTCTTACAGCTTTGACCAAAGGGGGGGGGGGTGAGATTCGATTGGTAGGAACCTTGTGAAGTATATTTTCAAGAACTGAAGGGCATACTAACTTCAGTACCGATAATGATCTTGCCGGAGCCAGGAAAAGCATATTCGTTCTTCTGTGATGCGTCAGGTATTGGGCTTGGAGCTGTCTTGATGCAGGACGAGAGAGTTGTCGCATATGGTTCTCGTCATTTAAAGCCCCATGAATGGAATTATCTGACGCACGACATCGAGCTCACAATGGTTGTGCATGCCTTACACTGTTATAGACACTACTTGTTGGGAGAGAATTTTTTGGTATTCAATGACCAAAAAATCTTCAATATATCATCACTCAGTGGGATCTAAATCTCAGGAAATGCAGGTTGGTCAAGTACCTGTAATCCATTGATTTCGAACTGGCCTACACTCCTGGGAAAGGAAATTCAGTAGCCGATGCGCTATGTTGGAAAACTCAGTCGCAAGTGGTTTGGGAATCTAATGAGGTGTGTAAGATAAGGGACCTATTTTCGAAGATGAAAATTGAGGTTCAGGAGGGTCGGGATCATACTATTCTCTAAGCCTTAGCAGTGACATCTACTCTTTTGGAACGGGTCAGGGCTAGACAGTTATCAGATCCGGAAGGCCTTGTTCTACAAGAAAGTGTTGCTGATGATACCTCTACAGATTGGACTGTGGATGAGGGTAATAATTTATTGTTCCATGGGAATGTATGGGTCCCAGCAGACATCAAAGAGGAGCTGATGATAGATTTCTATGCCTCAGCATGGGCAGTTCACCCGGGCATCACCAAAATGTATCGTGATTTGTGATGACAGTACTGGTGGCCTAACATGAAGCAGGAGATAATCAGTTTTATCACATATTGTTCTACCTGTCAATAGGTGAAGGAGGAACATCAGCATACGGTAGGGCATTTGCAGCCATTGACCATTTCGGAGTGGAAATAGGACGATGTTTCTATGGACTTTGTAACCAGTTTACCCAGGTCACTTCGTGGCAATGATGCAGTATGGGTTATCATCGACTGTCTGATGAAGGTCGCGCATTTCTCACCAGTGCGGGAGACCTTCACAGTTGATGACTTGGGAAGAATGTACGTCAAGGAAATAGTGCACCTTTATGGATCACCTTGATCTATTGTCTCGGACAGAGATCCCCATTTTTCATCTTGGTTATTTCAGGGTTTACAGAAGGCCTTGGGTATATAGGTACTTATGAGCATGGCCTATCACCCGCAGACAGACGGACAGACCGAGTGGACTATATAGGTACTAGAGGATATGTTAGGTGCCTGTGTTCTCAATTTTGGAGGTTCATGGTAGAAGCACATTGCTCTTCTCAAGTGCAGTTATAACAATAGATTCTAGGCTACCATTGAGATGGCTCCCTATGAAGCCTTATATGGTAGGCCTTGTCGCTCGCCTTTGTGTTGGCTTGAAGTAGGGGAGGCAACTGTTCTAGGACCACTTCTTGTGTAGGAGACTATAGAGCAGATACAACTAATTAGGAAGCGTATGTAGACAGCTTAGTCTAGACAGTAGTCCTATCCTAACAAGCACTGGAGACCTCTTGAGTTAGAGTTTGGGGATCGGGTTTTCTTGAAGGTCTCACCCAGGTTGGGGCAGAGGCGTATACGGAAGCAGGGTAAGCTTTCACCGAGGTTCGTAGGACCCTTTGAGGTGGTGAAGTGAATCAGGCCAGTAGCTTACCAGCTTGCACTTCTACAGAGATATCAGGCCATGCACAATTTTTTTCATGTATCTCAGCTATGCCGGTAATTTTCAGATCCGAATCATGTTTTTCAGCCCGATGAGGTTGAACTGGATATGGATTCTTCCTTCGAGGAGTATCCGATGCGAATTGTTGACCCGAATGTGAAGACACTCCATGGAAGCTCTGTTCCTCTTGTACGGGTGCTATGACAGCATGACTAGGTACAAGATGACACTACTAGAAAAGGGGGCATTGAAGCCCCCCAAAATCGGGTGACCGCCATTGGTGGTCACTGGTCTTGATAAAAAAAACGAACCTTTTTGCACCCCCCCTGCGCCCCCCTCTCGATCGAACCCTGATCCCCCCCCCGTCGCCGCCCCCCCGACGCTGCCCTCCCCCCCGCCTCCCGGCCTCCCCCGCCGCCCGGCCTCCCCCACCGCCCGGCCTCCCCCGCTCCCCCCCGTCACCCCCCCCCCGACGCCGCCCTCCCCCCCGCCTCCCGGCCTCCCCCGCCGCCTGGCCTCCCCCGCCGCTCGACCTCCCCCGCCGCATGCCCTCCGCCCTCCGGCCTCCGCCATCCGCCCTCCGGCCTCTGGCCTCTGCCCCCTCAGCCCTCCCCCCCCCACCCCGGATGGCTCCGGCACCCCGGACAGCCCCCCCTCCCCCGCTGCCCATCCCCCGTCCCCTCACCGCCTCCTCTCCTCCAGCTCCCCACCGCCGCCGCCGCCCGTCCCCTCCCTTGCAGCACCGCCTTTGGCTCCGGCTCCCCTTCGCTGCCTCCTCTCTCTTGCTGCACCGCCTTCGGCTCCCCTCCCTTTCATGTTTGTAGCTCAATCAGGTAACATGGGCTTTTAGTTACATTATTATTTTATCAATGGTTTATAAACAAATGATTAATATTTATTTTAAATATAGTTGATTTGAAAAATGTAAATGTAATAAGTATTGTGTAATTTTTTTTGATAAAGATATAATTATGGATAAGAGTTGGATTGCTCTTCCAAATCGAACGTCTAGAAAATATTTCAATGGAATTATGTAGTTTATTGACTTCACGAGAGGATTTGAAAGTGACTATATTAGTTGTCCATGTAGAAAATGTGCTAACAGATATCAATTCACACGAGATACTTTGAGGGAGCACCTTTTCTTTAATGGATTTCTGAAAAATTATAAGAGTTGGACTCGTCATGGAGAAGAATATGTTCGTTGTCAAAATACAGATGCAGCACAGATGGATGTTGATGCAAGGATGAATAATCCAATGCATGAAATGCTTACTGAAATGGTACGTGGGTTTGATCCTGAAGGCATTGACATCCAGAATCTTGAGACTGGTGAGATAAATCTTCGCTCTGGTGCAGATCGTGATTCGAGGAGGTTTTATGAAGCACTTGATGATGTGAAAACAGAATTATATCCTGGATTTACTTCTTACAATAAACTGTCATTTATCGTGGAGTTGTTGCATTTGAAGACTTTGAATAATTGGTCAGACACATCATTCAACATGATTTTGGTTTTATTGAAAAAAGTTCTTCCTGTCAACGCTAAGATTTCTGAGTCGTATTACTATTCTCGTAAGTTGACAGAGAACTTAGGTTTTACATATGAGACCATAGATGCATGTACAAACAACTGTATGTTGTTTAGAAAAGAAACTGCCCATTTGGATATTTGTACGGTTTGTGGTGCTTCCAGGTGGAAAGAGAACAGGGGAAATAATACTCATCAAAGTCAGATTGCGATACAGGGGAAACCGATTGCCGTAAAGAAAATGTGTTACTTTCCCCTTAAACCGAGGTTGAAAATATTTTTTATGTCATATAAAGTTTCTAATTTAATGATATGGAATGCAGAAAGAGTTCATGACGTGCGGTGCGAGCGGCACGACCGAATGTGTCGTTTTCACCAGCGCGGCGCGCGCTGAAATGCCGCGTTGGGTGGTCAAAACCACCCGAACGACGTCCGAATGCCACAAAACCGTACGACAACAGCTGGTGCATGAATTGTGAAATGGTCAGCCAAACGACACGTCATTCGGAGGTGCCTTTTGACCGCGGTGGCCGGAAACGCGTTTCCGGCGCCATAAAACACCAAAACGGCGTGCGGCGGTCCAATTCGGAGAAAACGTGCTTCGAACGACCTGAAACCGCACGAGAATGATATAAATATTATTCCTGAGATGCAGGAGGAGGCGGAACGTCTATTGGACGTGCGGTGCGCACGGCACGACTGAATGTGTCGTTTTCAGCAGCGCGACGCGCGCTGAAATGCCGCGTTGGGTGGTCAAAACCACTCGAACGACGTCCAAAGGCCACGAAACCGTACAACAACAGCCGGTGCGTGAATTGTAAAATGGTATGCTAGACGGCACGTCATTCAGAGGTGTCGTTTGACCGCGGCGGCCGGAAATGCGTTTCTGGCGCTATAAAACACCAAAACGGCGTGCGACGGTCCAATTCGGAGAAAACGTGCTCCGAACGACCTAAAACCGCACGAGAACAATAGAAATATTATTCCTAAGATGCAGGAGGAGGCGGCATATCCATCGGACGTGCGGTGCGTGCGGCACGACCGGATGTGTCGTTTTCAGCAGTGCGGCACGCGCTGAAATGCCACGTTGGGTGGTCAAAACCACCCGAACGACGTCCAAATGCCACAAAACCGTACGAAAACAGCCGGTACGTGAATTCTGAAATGGTCGGCCAGACAGCATGTCATTCAGAGGTTCCGTTTGACCGCGGCGGCCGGAAACGCGTTTCCTGCGCCATAAAACACCAAAACGGCGTGCGGCGGTCCAATTCGGAGAAAACGTGCTCCGAACGACCTGAAACCACACGAGAACGATAGAAATATTATTCCTGAGATGCAGGAGGAGGCGGCACGTCCATCGGACGTGTGGTGCGCACGGCACGACCAAATGTGTCATTTTCAGCAGCGCGGCGCGCGCTAAAATGGCACGTTGGGGGGTCAAAACCACCCGAACGACCTCCAAATGTCACGAAACCGCACGAAAACATCCGATGCATGAATTGTGAAATGGTCGGCCAGACGGCACGTCATTCAGAGGTGCCGTTTGACCTCGGCGGCCAGAAACGCGTTTCCGGCGCCATAAAACACCAAAATGGCGTGCGACAGTCCAATTCAGAGAAAACGTGCTCCGAACGACCTGAAACGGCACGAGAACGATAGAAATATTATTCCTAAGATGCAGAGGAAGGCGGTATATCCATCGGACGTGCGGTGCATGCAGCACGACCGAATGTGTCGTTTTCAGCAGCGTGGCGCGCGCTGAAATTGCGCGTCGGGGGGTTAGAACCACCCGAACGACCTCCGAATGCCACAAAACCGTACGAAAACAGCCGGTGCGTGAATTGTGAAATGGTCGCCCAGACGGCACGTCATTCGAAGGTGCCGTTTGACCGCGGCTGCTGGAAACGCGTTTCCAGCGCCATAAAACACCAAAACGGCCTGCGGCGGTCCAATTCGGAGCAAACGTGCTCCGAACGACCTGAAACCGCACGAGAACGATAGAAATATTATTCCTGAGATGCAGGAGGAGGCGGCACGTCCATCGGACGTGAGGTGCGCGCGGCACGACCAAATGTGTCGTTTTCAGCAGCGCGACGCGCGCTGAAATGCCGCGTTGGGTGGTCAAAACCACCCGAACGACGTCCGAATTCCACGAAACCGTACGACAACAGCCGGTGCATGAATTGTGAAATGGTCGGCCAGACAGAATGTCTTTCGGAGGTGCCGTTTGACCGCGGCGTCCAGAAACGCGTTTCCGGCGCCCCAAAACACCAAAACGGCGTGCAACGGTCCAATTCGGAGCAAACATGCTCCGAACGACCTGAAACCGCACGAGAACGATAGAAATATTATTCCTGATATGCAGGAGGAGGCGGCACGTCCATCGGACGTGCGGTACGCATGGCACGATCGAATGTGTCGTTTTCAGTAGCGCGACGCGCGCTGAAATTGCTTGTCGGGGGGTCAAAACCACCTGAACGACCTCCGAATGCCACAAAACCGTACGACAACAGCCGGTGCACGAATTGTGAAATGTTCGGCCAGACGGAATGTCATTCGGAGGTGCCATTTGACCGCGGCGGCCAGAAACGCGTTTCCGGCGCCATAAAACACCAAAACGGCGTGCGACGGTCCAATTCAGAGCAAACGTGCTCCAAACGACCTCAAACTGCACGAGAACGATAGAAATTTTATTCCTGAGATGCAGGGGGAGGCGGCACGTCCATCAGACGTGCGGTGCGCGCAGCACGTCCCAATGTGTCGTTTTCAGCAGCTCGGCGCGCGCTGAAATGGTGCGTTGGCGGGTCAAAACCACCCGAACGACCTCCGAATGTCACGAAACCGCACGAAAACATCCGTTGCGTGAATTGTGAAGTGGTCGGGTAGGCGGCACGTCAATCGGAGGTGCCGTTTGACAGCAGTGGCCGGAAACACGTTTCCGGAGTCATAAAACACCAAAACGGCGTGCGGCGGACGAATTCAGAGAAAACGTGCTCCGAACGACCTCAAACCGCACGAGAACGATAGGAATATTATTCCTGAGATGCAGGAGGAGTAGGCACATCCATCGGACGTGCGGTGCACGCGGCACGACCGAATGCGTCGTTTTCAACAGCTCGGCGCACGCTGAAATGGCGCGTTGGGGGGGTTAAAACCACCCGAACGACCTCCAAATGCCACGAAACCGCACGACAACATCCGGTGCGTGAATTGTGAAATTGGCGGACATACGGCATGTCAATCGGAGGTGCCGTTTGACCGCGGTGGCCGGAAACGCGTTTCCGGAGTCACAAAACACCAAAACGGCGTGCGGCGGTCGAATTCAGAGCAAACGTGCTCCGAAAAACCTGAAACCGCACGAGAATGATAGGAATATTATTCTTGAGATGCAGGAGGAGGCGGCACGTCCATCAGACGTGCGGTGCACACGACACGACTGAATGCGTCGTTTTCAACAGCTCGGCGCGCGCTGAAATGGCGCGTTGGGGGGTCAAAACCACCCGAACGACCTCCAAATGCCACAAAACCGCACGACAACATCCGTTGCATGAATTTTGAAATGGTCGGAGAGACAGCACGTCAATCGGAGGATCTGTTTGACCGCAGCGGCCGAAAACGCGTTTCCAGAGTCATAAAACACCAAAACGGCGTGCGTCGGTCGAATTCGGAGCAAATGTGCTCCGAAAAACCTGAGATGATAGCATTTCTTAAATCGGGGGTTTTAAATTATTATAGCACAATGATTCTATATTATACATATATTTAATATTATATATATTATAACATTTAAAATATATTATATATATATATATTTAAAATATTGTATTTAATAGTATATATGTGAATATTTTTTTTAATATATATATATATATATATTTATTTCAGTGGAAATTTTTTAAAAAAAAAATTCACTATAGGGACCACTTTTGGCGCTCGCTATAGGTTGCCCGGCTGGAGGCCTGCAGCGACCGCTTGGCGGTTGCTGGAGGCCGAAATCGGGGCCTCCTATAGCGACCGCCATTGGTGGTCGCTATAGGCCTCTAGCGACGAGGCTAAAGCGACCGCCAATGGTGGTCGCTGGGCGGCCGCTAGAGACCTATAGCGACCACTTTTGGGGGTCGCTATAGGAGGTTTTTTTAGTAGTGTGAGACCTGGGAAAGAGAGGCTGATATACGTTCTCAGTGGCCAGAGATTTTCATTGATGAAACCTCAGTACCCTCAGAAGGCCAACTCAGGGATGAGTTGCTTTAACGAGGTGAGGTTGTAATGACCCGACTCTTTGGAAAAGGTATGGATCATTAGTTTTCATTAAAATCTTTCCTTTAAGCATTTTTAATGTGTGTAACATCCTAAGGAAGGTCAGGGGAGTGTCTGGGGTTTGTTCGGAGCCCGGGAGTTTGAGAAATGGGCTTATAGGCAGTGGCACACAGCTTGCGCAAGGTCTGCGCACGGTTTGGGATAAACCGTGCGGCTGCAGACAGGGGAACCTGCAGGGGCACACGACCATGTCGACCAGGCCTCATGGCCATGCATCCTTTTTTCTAAAGGCAAGGAGGTGCACACAACTTGCACACGGTTTGGGTAAACTGTGAGACCCTTTATCTGAAGGTAGTGAGATGTGCACAGTTTGCGCAAATTTTGGTAAACCGTGAGCCTAAACCGTGCGACCCAAATATCGGTAAATTTACCATTTTGCACTTAATTTGTTTTAAAGTCTTCAGCCTCTTTCTTTCCTCATCCAGCGGACAGAACCATATGGGAGCCCTCTTTTTATCTCCAAACCCTCTCCTCTCTCAATATCTTTCCATTTCTTCGTCCGACATCTGATTATTGATCCATCAGAAGCATTTGAAGGAACAAGGTAAGGCTAACCTCACACACCCTTCCTGCATCGGCAAATCTTTCCTTTCGTCTTGTTATTTTGATGTACGATCATATGTCCTATTTACAGGTCATTGTACTGGAACTCATATCTCTTCCAACCTACTGCAAATTTGAGGATGATATCAAGAGAGCCTACACCTACAGCTCTAACGTAGGTGGTCACGTGGTTTTCATTTTGTGTTTTCTCCTTATTGAGTTATTTTTGTCGTTTCGTGGTTTGTCTTTCACCAGAACCCATATTTATAATGACTGCTTCATATCTAAATGACCAGTGTGGTATAAGAGTGATGAATCTAACCTTGTTAGGGTGTTTAGATTTGGTATGGACTGAGAGTGGTCAACCAAAGGTGGTATGCCTTGATTTTTGGCCCTTTTTCACCTTTGAACCTTAGTGATATGTCTTAAAAGGTAATTTTCCATGTTAGCCAAATGAGATGACTAGGTTATAGGTTAGTTAGGACGAGAACGCCTAAACCCCTTGAATGAGGTGAAATGTATGTATTCCATGATTTTCTAATGTGATATGATATAAGATGGTTTGCCTTATATAATGTGATGTGAATGGTTATGCTTTGTTGTTTTGACATGCTTGTGATAACCCGTGTGTGGGTGGGAGGCATTCTTACCCCACGCCAGCTGAATCTTTGTGGAACAGGATGAGAGGCATTCGTACCTCATGGCCATATAACCTTTACGGGTGGGAGGAATTTTTAACCCACACCAGCTACAGTGATGGAGGACGAGAGTTATTCGTACCTCGTTCCCACATAACCTTTACGGGTGGGAGGCATTTTTACCCCACGCCAGCTATAGTGATTGAGGACGAGAGGCATTCATACCTCGTTCCCATATAACCTTTACTGGTGGGAGGCATTTTTACCCCATGCCAGCTATAATAATTATGGATGAGAGGCATTCATACCTCGTGCATGTGATTAGTGTTACATATGTGAGAAGCATGGAAGAGAGGCATGTTTACCTCATGGCAGTGATAACCTAAATCTATGTACTAATACCTCTGGTGATCATTCAGTTTGCCTGCCATGAGCTGAAGCAGGTAGACCCACCAGGTGTCCTTCCGGAACCTGAGCGGGAGGGTTGTTTATTTACTTTTCTTTACATACTTGCAGTCTATTACTTACTTTTCTTGAAAAAACTGATTTGGATTACACTTAGACATCGTTGGTGGTGGCCTATTGAGACTTGTCTCACACCCTACCTGGGCAGCCTCTTGGGCACCCGTGTAGACTTCACTACTGCAGGTACTAGTAGGGGCAAAGGTCCAACTTCAGGTTGTTGATACATGTATGTTCTAGATGGAGATCTAGAGCAAAGGATCATGTTTGTCTAGAGATTCTCGTGGACTACTTCTTTTATTTTTTTATTATTGTATAGCATGCTTGTATTCTATTTTTCATTGTACTAGCATTCCATGCATCCATTTTGTATAAGACACTGCCGCTGTGGCTATTGTATATTTATCAGGGTTTTCCTTACTTCTGTTGTTTGGTTGTATGTTTCCCCTTTTCTCCTATTTGTCCATTGGTTGTGCTTCTACTATTTTTATTACTTTTCTGCTATACCAATGTGTACTATGACATGGGGGTACAGTCTTCCCACTGACTTACCATTACACCCCATCTACTAGTCGGCAGCCCCTGGACTATGGGGAGACGAGCCAGGGGTTATGTTGACAACCGGGCTCGGGGCTTGGGTAGAGGGGCATCCAGGTCTGGTATGTCACAACATATACACACTAACAAAAAATAACTATAAGAGTGAATGTAAAAACAGTTTTCTATCTTTGAAAAATATAAGCAGCTGATAGAATAAAACATAGTACTTGAAGATTAGCACAACGATGTAAACAAGAGGTTCAGTCTCAAGATGAGACCTAATCCTCTCCCCTTGGTGAACACCTTCCACCAAGATTTTTATATAAATAAACTTGATACACAACCTATATCGGGCTTTATAGCAGTTTTTACAAACTTTCCAGGTTCTACAACCTCTACCACAGTTCTATGTGGGAAAACAAGCAACCAAGCCACAAAAATCTTCTTTCACACTTATGTGTGGGAAACAAGGGTCGAAAGGGTTTTGAGTGGGGATTTTCAGTATCCCCCAGTTAAATCATAAGAGATAGTGTGTGTGTAACAAACACACACTGCTAAAAAATGTAAAATAAGGAACATAGTAGAGATAATGAAATTAGGGTTCAGTTCAGAATTCTCTATGTGTTTGAAGATTAGCTCTGGTCCTCTTGGAGTTGAAGAAATGATGGTTTTGTTCTTTTCAGCAAGTTTCTTCCAAAAATAGTGTCTCACAACTTTCAGGTACTGGCTTCCAAGTACTAAGATGTTAAACATCTTGATACAAGGGTTCCTTGAAATATAACAGTACACCCTCAAATATTTTCTTCAAAAAGATCTTCGTGAAGCACTTGGATTTTAAGTATAAGCATTGTTTTTCTTCTTGTTCTTCAGCACTATTGGATATGGTCTTGGTTTTTCCAGCTCGCACTTTCTACGCACTATCATCTATCTTTTTAGCTCGATCTCCCTTTTTAATTCCGTACAGTCAACAAAGGGAATGATCGAACCATGTGTGGTCTTCCTCGTACCTCGTACGGTTTCCTAACATGTATGCAAACAATATTAATTAATTTCATATGCATTAAATCAATCAAATATGAATGTTATGATAATATTTAGAAAAATTGATAAAGAATAGAATATTTTTTCGGTTGACTGGTAACAGTATCCTGTCAATCAGAAGCATCTTCAATAGCAAGCTTAAAAATAAGTAGACTCCCAACAGTAGTCTTATCCCGTGGTAGACTTTACCAACGGTAGACTTGTCCCGCAGTAGACTTCACCAACGGTAGAATTGTCTAGCAGTAGACTTTACCAATGGTAGACTTGTATAGTAGTAGACTTTACCAAAGGTAGATTTGTCCAGTAGTATAATTTACCAATGATAGACTTCTCCAGTGGTATACTTCACCAACGGTAGACTTTACCAACAGTGACCTCGTACTGGTGACTTCCAATAGTAACATTACAATTTTATCCCTTATAATGGTATCCATCATCAGTAAGGTCTTCAATGGTGAACTTTTCACCAGAGACTTTCAGTGGTAAGGTTCAACTGTAGGTTTGTCAACAGTGACTGTGACAGTGGCCTAAAAGAGTGACCTCTTACCAGTAACCTTCCACAATGACCTTTGACTTAGATACTTTTTATACTGTAAAATGATTTTAGAAAAAGGAATGAGATTAAAATAAATTGAAATAGATTGTCAAATATCTTACCCACTATAGAATTAAATATGATTTGGGATTATCAAAAGAGGTGAGTCCAACAATCTCCCCCTTTTGATAATCACAAATTATGACATTAAAATTTAGAATAATTATAAGATAATCAGAGTTAATGAAAAATAGAGGTAATTTAATAAAATAAATAGGTGTTACAGATAATCCTATCACACATATATCACACATGTAGTAGAAAAGATTAACATGATATGGATATTGAATTACTGTTGTTGTATTTTCTCCCCCTTTGTGATTAGAAAAAATAAATACAATAAGAGTCAAAAGAGATTTTTTTTATTAATGAAATATCATTACATGATTCAAAGAGAATTATAAAAGCCCTATCAAAAGATAAAACCACACTCAATCCACATCAGAAATAGGTAATGATTCCTTCCATTTGGAAGAGGAATAGGGAGGGTCTACAGGTGGAGGTGTAGGCCTTGGAATAGAAGCAAGGATGGTAAGAGGAGCTCCAACAGAAGCTTCAAGAGCACTATAGTGAGTGACTTGCTGAGGAATCATTGGAGTCAAGCTTATGATTACTTGAGCAGGAGACATCATAGTAGCAGCACCGGTCTAGGCTAAGGTAGTGGAGGTAGAAGATAAGGTAGGAGGAACAATTACCAGAGTGTAGTCTATATGAAGGAAGGGTATGAGAAGGTTTCTAAAATACATGATAATGCTTCCAACTCTCTCCATGACTGAGATAAATTCATCTTTTTTCTCCATAAATTTCTGCAAAGAAGGAGTCAACTGTCCCAACCTGCTATCATGGTCCTTAAAGGCTCTGGTAACCGGAGATATTCTGAGCTTTTACAAAAAAATCTTAAAGTGACCATCCATTTGATGCTTGGTATAAACCATTTTTTAATAGAAATAAACTTGATCCATGACGGCATTCTGATCTTGAGAATCTTCCATTAAATAATTTCACACAAGGGTATGAATTTACCTGGTAATAGAAAGGACTTGAGAGTATGAGGTACTAGCACCAAAGATCTTTTCCACTTCTTCTCTGATAATGGATCTGAAAGCTTCAATGTCATCCGGAGGAGAGGCTTAAGTGGAAGAAGATGAACCTATAGGTGCTAGAGAGAAAGATATTGTCTTCTTAAAGGATTTAGTCAGGACACTAATCAGTATTTTCACATCATCATCTTGACCATTCACATGTGTTTCCATGGACTTTTTAAAGTCTTCAAACACAATTACCAACTACTGAACCACACTCTTGATATATCTGAAATCGTTATCCACTTGAACCCGTGAAGCCATATATAAGTGAAAACTTAAAATTGACTATTTCACATTTTCCACAAACTCTGTCAGTTCACTCCTTTGACTTTGACACTGCTTTACTTTCTGAAACAGAATAGATTGAATACTTGAGTGTATTTTGGCTAACTTAGATATTGAATGCTCCTGAACTAGAGCAATAGCCTTGTCCATCTAAGAGAATCTATCCTTAGACATTTTATGAAAGTTAGATTTCAAGGATTCAAGGTCTGCCTTAAGGACATAGTCTTGAGAGAAAGAGGTTGCTGGAGGTACGAAAATGAAGTCTAAAATAGAAGGCACTGAAGTTATTATGGTGGGAATTTCATCTTCTGAGTCATCATAGTCTAGACCCAACACCAAAAACTCAGGGTCCTCAGACCAAAAGTCAATGTCATGAACAATAGATACTAATCCTTGGGAAAAAGGATGCTCCCCCTCACGTGGAGCTACCTCCTGGACAACTACATCAGCCTCTTCCAGTCTTTCCCCTTCAGATACTGATCCTGCATGATCAACTAAATCATCAGTAGAGTGAGTCATTGCTTCTACTAAGTCATCCAAAATTTCCATATAAATGGAAGTAGATACAACTTATTCTACTTGAACACTTACTGACCATTCTGTAATGACTATCAGAGGACTTAGACTGAGATCCTCTCTTTCACTATCATCAGTGTCTATCCCATATTCCTCATGGTCAGAATACTAGATTCAACAGCTTCTTCCTCTTCTGAGGTATCTATAACAGTAACAAGAGCCTCATAAAAAGCTTATTCACTAGTTTCTTCATCCTCATTGTCCATTATGACAGATTATCTCCTCGGTAATTCTATTGGATGACTGTCCTATCCAAAATATAACATTCCAACTAGAGGACTGGCTGGTAGATCAGGATCACTCCTATCATCTATAGGTGTACCCTATTTCTCAAGTTCCATAGCCTCCTCTACTTCTTCATCATAATACTCAGGCTCTTCCTCATCAGTATTCATACCTGGATCTCTCTTATCCTTTGGATTAGAAGGATTATTTACAAGGTCAAACTTATTATAGAGTTTCCCTTCATCATTTACCTATTTTTTTATCTAGGGATTCTATCTAATCTCCATGAACTTGAAGATTACCTTGGAGAAACAAAAATTGTTCTTGGCTAAAATTGTTTCCTCTTTATCTCCAACAATTCCCTTAACCTTCAACATCACAGAAATCAATTTGGCATGAAATAGAGCATCTGATTTAGAACATGTCTTAGTCATGTCTTCCAACTGAGCCATCTACAACCTATATAGGTTGATCTTATGTCCATGCTTTAGAAGATAAAATATGAAAATTTCATGATATTTCAATATAGAAAATTACCCTTTATTGGATCTTATCACATTTTGGATAAAAGTTAATAGAAGTCTATCCTCTCCATTCATTTCAATAGCAATAATCTTCCTTGAGGTCCCATTTCCTATAAGCTCTCCCAATGATTTATTATACCCAAAAATATAACTATCTAGAAGAATAACTCTAGAGTAGTAGTCACATATACCCTCATGAGGTACCCTTAGACATTCATCCCACTCAGAAGATGAAACTCTTACCTCAGTTTCATTTACTCATGACACTAGTCAGTTCTCATCATCTGACTTCTTGAATGTCAGATAGCCGTACAATTCTTTGCCTAGCCTCGGGTAATACATCCCATTATTGTTTGCAAAGCACTCCACCCATCCTTGAGTCTGTAGTGCATCTAGAACTAAGGATTTTATCGAGATCCACCAGTATTTGCTTAACTCCTTTTCATCCACAATAGTTCTCTTTGACAGATGCGGGCTAACAGGCTTTGTTGACATATTACTGCCATCACTGGACTCGGATTGGGGTCTCTTAGGCCTTAGAGCATCTCCATCATTAGTCAAAGTTCACTTGACTCTTTCCAATGACGTTCGAAGTGGTTTGATGGTTCAAAAGTGAGTTAGGGTTTAAGGATTTTGATAGTAGGGGTTAGAGAGTAAGGAAGAGAGTGGATCAAAATGTGTTTGTGATCTAATTTTATCATTTAGGGATCAAAACAAAAATAGATTAGGAAAAATAATATTAATAAAACGGTTTAGATTCCCCCGTAGAATACGAAGTAATGGTAAAGTCCAATAGTGAGGTACCCAAAAATGAGGTTATAACAGCGAGGTCTTAACAGTGACGTTCTAACAGTGAGGTGCAACATTGAGGTTCTAACAGTGTGGTGCAACAATGAGGTTCTAACAGTGAGGTGAAACGGTGAGGTTCTAACAGTAAGGTGAAACGGGGAGGTTCAATAGTGAGGTGAAACAGTGAGGTTCCCTATACTAAAATTAATCATCCCTAAGTCATGTTTGACGTAGTTTAACCTATCATAATTCAAGGGATTTGTGAATATATCATCCAATTGATGTTCAGTGCTAATGAATTCAACAGTGATATCACCTTTTTAATAATGATCCCTAAAAAAGTGATGTCTCACATCAATATTCTTTGTCCTAGAATGAGATACTGTATTTTTAGAAATGTTAATTGCACTTGTATTATCACAATTTATTGAGACATGTTTGAATTGATATCCATAGTATAGAAAAGTGTGTTATATCCACAGAATTTGAGCACAACAACTACCAACAACTATATATTTATTTTCGGCAGTAGATAATGCTACATAATTCTATTTCTTACTACACCATGATACTAGTGACTTTCCTAAAAGGTGACATGTTCTAGAGGTTCTTTTTATATCTAACTTGCATCCAACAAAGACAGCATCAGAATAACTTATGCGATCAAATTATTTTATTCTTGGATAAAATAGTCCACATTTGGGAGTATATTTGAGATATTTGAAAATCCTTTTAATAGCAGATAAATGATATTCTTTTGTATTATCTTGAAAGTGAGAACACATACATACAATTAACATAATGACATATCTACTAACCGTAAGGTAGAGCAGATTCCCTATCATACCTCTGTAGTTGGTTTGATCCACTAGATCTCCAAATTTATCTGCATCCAACTTACAAGTGGAACTCATAGGTGTATCACTACCTTTACTACCATCCAAAGAAAAATGTTTTAAAATATCCTTAACCTATTTAATTTGATTTAAAATAATACCATCTTTATTTTGAAAAATATTAAATTCAAGGAAAAATTTATGTTTTCCCATTAAACTCACTTCAATTTAATTTTGTATTATTTTTGAAAAATTAGTACATAAAGAATTTTTAGAAGATCCAAAAATGATGTAATGTACATAAATTTTTACTATCAAAACATCTTTGTAAATTATTTTAATGAAGAAAGTAGGATCAGCTATTCCTTAGGTAAAAAATTTTGAAATAATAAAAGAGCTGAGCCTATCATACCAAGGTCTTTGAGCTTTCATTAAACCATATAATGATTTAGAAATTTTAAAAACATGATTTGAAAAATGGGGATTTGTAAAACCATGGGGTTTTTCAACAAAGACATACTCAATTATATACCCATTTAGAAAATAAATTTTAACATCTATTTGATAAGGTTTAAAATCCAGATGTGTTGTATAAGCAAGTAGTATCCTAATGGCCTCTAACCAAGCTATAGGTGAAAAGGTCTCCTCATATTCTATTCCTTCTTCTTGATTATACACTTGTGTAACTGACCTAGCATTTTTTCTAACTATATTTCCAGACTCATCAACTTTGTTCCTAAATACCCATTTAGTGACTATTTTCAAAGTGTCCTTAAGTCTTTCAACTAGTTCCCATACCTTGTTTCTTTCAAATTGATTCATTTATTTTTTCATGGACATCACCCAAAATCCATCATTGATAGCATTATTAATATTTTTAGGTTCAAGATGTGAATGAAAAGCTTGATGTTAAACTTGGTTTCTCAAAGAAGCTCTAGTTTGTGTTCCTGTATTCAGATCACCTACAACAACATCTAAAGTATGATTCTTGAGAGTCCTAATGCCTCTTTAAAGGGTCGAACTAGATTCATCAAGGTTTTCTGTTGGTTCAGAATCAACAGGTGTGGATTCTGGAAGATTCCTAGAACTGCTTACTTTCATTGGGGGTTCAATATTTTTATCATAATGGTCTATAATTGTCATATCTTCCTCAAGATATTCAAGAGAGGTTTTAGGTTCATGTGGATTAGTCTCATCAAATTTGACATGAACTGACTCTTCAACACATTTGGTTTTCTTATTGAATACTCTATAGGCTATTCTCAAGATTGAGTTACCTAGGAAAATTCCCTCATCACTTTTGCGAACAAATTTGTCAATATTATCTTTAGTGTTAAGGATAAATACTTTGCAACCAAAAAATATAAAGCAACTAACCTTAGGCATCCAATTATTCCAAATCTCATAAGGCGTCTTCTTAAGAACATGTCTAATCAAGACTCTATTGACGGTATAAAAAGTTGTATTTGCAGCTTCAGCCCAAAAATAGATTGGTAAATCATACTCATTGAGCATTGTACAAGAAATTTCTTGAAGGGTAATATTTCTTTATTCCACGACTCCATTCTGTTGAGATGTTCTAGAAGCAGAGAAATTGTGACTATCTCCATTGTGTGAGAAATACGATTCAAATTCCTGATTTTCAAACTAACAACCATGATCACTTCTCAAGGTCTTAATTATTAGTCCACTAAGATTTTCTACAGACTTGGAATACTTAATAAATTAGGAACAAGCTTTACTTTTGTGAGATAGAAAGTATACCCAAGTATATATAGAAAAGACATCTACAATAACATAAACATAGTGCTTCCCATTTAAAATTGAAAATCTTGATGGTCCAAACAAATCCATGTAAAACAACTCAAGTGGTTGAGAAATATAGACCTCTTTCTTTGATTTGAAAGAATCTTTGTATTGTTTCCACTTTTGATAGGGATTACACACTTTTTCAAGTGGGAATTCCAATTAAGGTATGTTTTTAACTAGACGTTTCTTAGATAGTTTCCTAAGAGAGTGCACATTGCAATGTCCTAATCTTCTATGCCATATCCAAAATTCCTTATGAAAAGCATTTAAGCAAGAAAATTTTTTCTTGGATAATGAATTTAAATCAACAACATACACATTTTCATTTCTAGAGGCAGTGTATACTAAATTATTTTTGGAATTAAAAACATTTCCAGCATCATTTTCAAACATTAAAACTATCATCACACAACTGATAGATTCTAAGTAAATTGTAATTTAATCCATAAACAAATAGTACATTGGAAATTAATATTGTATTAGGGTTACCAATATAGCCTAAGATGATGATTTTTCCCTTTTCATTTTCACAAAAAGTTACATTTCCGCTATCAACTATGACTAGGATCTTGAAGCAAGAATAATATCTGGTAATATGTCTTGAACATCCACTTTCCAATTAACACAAGGTCTTACAAGAACTCTTTAAGAAACTTCCCTTAGATGTTTCTATCATTAAACATAAGGTGGCATGATTGTTCTGTTCACTATCAGAAGCATCAGACTCACTCGAACTGTCTTCTAAAGCACTACAAGTTGATTTCATATCCTTTTTATAACCCTTTCCCTTATCTTCATATTTCTTTTTAAATTTCAGCTTGGGGAAGTCTACCTTCACATGACCTTTTCATTTGCAATCATAGTAGATTATTTCATTTGATTTGACATTCCATTTTCTTTCTTTCTTCCATTGTGCTTTACTATCATAATTTCCCTTGTATTTGACTTCCTAAAGAATTTATTCTTTCGGTAGAACTTTTTGAACCTTCTAGTAAGATGATCCATCTCCTCATCACTATTTGAATATGACTCTTCATTAGTCGAACTGTCTACAGGAACTTAAACCTTTTCTTTGTTTTTTCTTTTTGAGGTTGAAGTTTATAATGCTACTGACTTCTTCAATAGTTATTCTACTACTTCTTGATTCACCTTAATATATTCTTAACACATCATAAGTTTTAAAATTAGCTCCTTTACTGGTAACTTTCTTATGTCACATGATTATCTAATGGGAACATAAGTTCCTCTCCATCTGTTAGGTAGGCATCAAATCAATCCCATGATTTGGTCCTTGATGTAAACTGGTTTCCCAAGAATAATAATGGTGTTCACTATTTCATTGAACCTGAGATATATTTCAGAGATGGGTTCATTAGTATTCATTTTAAAATTATCATATTTAATAGTATAAGTATTTAATCTCGTTTATTTAACATTGGTTGTTTCCTCATGAGAAACATCCAAGGTATCCCAAATTTCATAAGCAGTTTTACGAGAAGATATTATACTAAATTCTTCATCACCTAAATAATAGTAAATAGAATTCATTGTATTAAAGTTATTATTATAAGTATCTTTAGTCAACTAAGACCATGTATCCCTAGTGGTAGCAGTCAATATATGTTGTTCTTCAATTGTGTCCTAGATTTCAGGACCTAAGCATTCCAGAAAAAATTTTATTTTTAATTTCCACTGACCATAATTATTACCATTAAATAAAGGTGTCATATTAGTAGTGTCTCCCTCAACTTGGTTATCCATATAAAACTAGAATTTTAAAGAACTGAAAATTTAGATATAATAGAAATTTTAAGATCTTTAACATGAAACTAAAATCACTATTGAAAAGAAATTTAAAAAGCATGAAAAAATGGTTTAATGGAGTTAATAACCATTCCTCTAATACCAAATGTTGGTCAGAGTGGATACTCAATAGGGGGTGAATTGAGTTCAAATTCAAATTTCTATTAAAAACATTATGATTAAAATCCCCAAATTTGAAATAGCCCAGTCAATTAAGGTAGTAGAGATATAAAATTTTAATTTCTCAACAGGTTTCTATAAGGTTGGTTAGTCCTCAGTTGAATCAATGTAATCACTAATTCAACTTTTGAAACATGTTTAGTCAGTTAATCACATATACACACTAACCAAAACTAACTATCAGAGTGAATGTAAAAACTGTTTTCTATCTTTAAAAAATATAAGCAGTGGATAGAATAAAACAGAGTACTTGAATATTGGCACAACAATGTAAAAAAGAGGTTAAGTCTCTAGATGAGACCCAATCTTCTCCACATGGTGATCAACATCCACCAAGCAGTTTATATAAATAATCTTGATACACAACCTGTATCGGGCTTTACAATAGATTTTACACATTTTCCAAGTTCTACAACCTCTACCATAGTTCTACATAGGAAAACAAGAAACCAAGCCACTCAAGGCTTCTTCCATAGTTATGCGTGGCAAACAAGAGTTGAGAGGGTTTTGAGTGGGGATTTTCAGTATCCTCCAGTTAAATCTTAGGAGACATTGTGTGTGTAACTAACACACACTACTCATAAATGTAAAATAATGGAACAGAGTAGAGCTAAAAAAATTAGTGTTGAGTTCAGAATGCTCTATATGTTTTAAGATCAGCTCTAAACTTCTTGCAGTTGAGGAAATAAATGTTTTGTTATTTTCTTCAAGTTTCTTCCAAAAACATAGTGTCACAACTTTCAGGTACTAGCTTCTAGGTACTAAGATGTTCAACTTCTTGATACAAGGGTTCCTTGAACTACAACATTATAGCCTTGAATATGTTCTTCAAAAAGATCTTCGTGAAGCTCTTGGATTTTCAGTATAAGCATTGTTCTTCTTCTTGTTCTTTAGGATTGTTGGATATGGTCTTGGTTTTTCTAGATCGCACTTGCTACACACTCTAATATTTCTTTTTATCTCAATATGCATTTTTAATTCCCCACAGTCGACAAGGGGAATGATCAGACCATGTGTGGTCTTCCTCGTACCTTGTACGGTTTCTTGACATGTCTGCAAACAATATTAACTGATGTCAGATGCATTAAATCAATAAAATATGAACATTATGATTATATTAATAAAAATTGATAAAGTAGAGAATATGTTATCGGTATACTGGTAACATTAGCCTGTCAATCAGTAGCATCTTCAAGAACAAGATTAATCAGCAGTAGAATCCCAACAGTAGGCTTATCCACCGGTAGACATAACCAACGATAGAATTGTTCAGCAGTAGACTTTACCAATGGTAGACTTGTCCAGTGGTATAATTTACCAATGCAAGACTTGTCCAGTGGTAGAATTTACCAACAGTAGACTTATGCAGCGGTAGACTTTTCCAACGGTAGACTTATGCAATGGTATACTTCACCAACGATAGACTTTACCAACAGTGACCATGTACTGGTTACTTCCAACATTAACTTTACAACTGTAGCCCTTATAATGGTAACCTCCATCCATAAGTTATTCAGTGGTGAAATTTTCACCAGCGACTTCTAGTGGTAAGGTTCAGCTATAGTTTTTTCAATGGTCACCACGACAGTGGCCTAAAACAGTGACCTCTTACCAGCAACCTTCAACAATGACCTTTGAATTAGAGACTTTTTATACTGTAAACTAATTTTAGTAAATGCATGAGATTAAAATATATTGAAATAGATTGTCAACTAACTAACCCATTATAGAATTAAACATGATTTGGGATTATCAAAATAGGTGAGTCCAAAAATTCCCATTCAATGATATCTCTCATCGATGAAAAAAACATGATCACCATCAACATCATATAACACACATCACTCTCAAATTCAATCAATAATGACATACACAAAATACTGATAATCCATGCCATGGATGAGGCTATATGGATGTACATGAAAACATAAGAAATATTTTGATGAGAGATGTTTACCTAAAATAATCTCCCAACCTATATAAATATCAGAAAATATATCTCCCCATATAACCGGTATAGTAAAAAATAATGTAACTCAATTCATCTCCACCTAATTATCAAGATATTGGAATTGATAAGGTATAACGAAGGAGGGAGAAGATTTTGAATCAAACAATGAAAACACCTAGGGTGAATAAAGAAAAATAGTACCTCACACAATGTCTTGATCACCAAGAACTATAAATTCTAGTTCACGTATATACTCTGTATACTTGAGGTTAAGGGACAAAACATGGATATCCCCTACCACTTCATTTTATCACTATTGATTGATACTGGGATAACCTTTCAATAGTTTCAACTATTCTGGAGGATACTGTTGCTATGACTGATCTTAATGTGGGATATCTGGTCTTCAATAACTAATAATAAAGATAAAAAAACATATGATTCTAATGGTTATGAAATCCACATGAAAATAAAACCAAATACATCCTCTAGTAGGGTTCCATGAACATATATCTCCTATAATAATAGATGAAAAATATCAGAACTGACTCCTTTATATCTAAAACATCCACTAACTAGGAAATTGATAACCTTTGGGAAAAATATTTACTCTAAGAAAAATCTTGATGAATCAAATCCAATTTTAGTTTTCATAATTATATTATATTTTCAAAAACCTATTCCCTATAAATAACCCTAAGAAACATTCTATATGTGAATGGGGTGATTTGATGCTAGATCTCAAGGCACAAAGCCTCCCAAAACTGAATCACAATAGACTCCTTATTAGGAAAAATATCTAAAGCATAATTTAGAAGGTACATTAAGTGAATACCAAATTATAACACTCCATAGATCCCCTAATAGAGGGGAATAATATCTATTCAATGTAACAACTTCATAGTGGAAGAGACAAAATCATCTTGAAACTCATAGTTGAACATATCCCATGGAATCCATGAATTTTCACTATAACCTAGATATAAATTACACCACTAGAAGGCTGATCCCAAAATCATACTAATTGATAAAGGTAAATAATAATCTCTCATTTTTTAGATAAACTTGAAAAATCAATTTATCTACGCTAACCAAGCCTCAGTTTCAAGAATTTAGATAGATCCCTTACACTTCTATAAGCCCTGATGTTGAAACTAATTAAGTGTCTTCCTCTAATTATTGTCTTCATTGACTTAAATTATATAGTGATCTATTTGGGTATCCTATTTAACATCATAATAATAAACCTAAAAATTAAATTTACACACTACTGGAAATTCAAGCTATATCCACGGTTTTAAACCGTGGCTATAGGTCCTCAAACCATGGCTAAAGGTAATATCCACAGGTTGAGAAACTGTGGCTAATTTTGTTGTGGCTATAGGCCTAGATTTATAGCCATGATTTAGAACCGTAGCTGTAGGTCTACAGCCACGGTTCAAACTGTGGCTATAGGTATACAACCACAGTTCAAACCATGGTAATATCTCTATAGCCACGGTTTAGAACCGTGGATATACTAGAGGATGGATACAGTTTATTTCCATGGTTAGAAACTGTGGCAATAGACCTTTAGCTACGGTTTGTAACCGTATCAATAGACCTATCGCCACGGTCAAAAACTGTGGCTATAGGGTCTCGAAAACCATAAAAAATATCCCCTGCCACCCCCCCCTGCAGTAGCCCACCCCCGGCACACCCCCCTCCTGGACACTCAACACCCCACCCTACATAAACCCCCTGGATAGCCCTCCCTACAAATCCACTCTCCTGGAAAGACCCTGGACACCCCCCCAGATAGACCCCAGAAACCTCCCCCCAGACCTTGGGCACCCCCCCCCAGACAGACCCTGGGCACCCCCCGAACAGACCCTGGACACCCCCCGGACAGACCCTAGACACCCCCCAGACACACCCTGGACACCCCCCAGGCAGACCCTGGACACCCCCCAGATAGACCCAGGACACCCCCCAGACCTAGGACACCCCCCAGACAGACCCTGGACACCCCCGGATAGACCCTGGACACCACCCGAACAGAACCTGGACACCCCCCTAGATAGACCCAGGACACGCCCCCAGACCCAGGACACCCCCCAAACCCTAGACAGATCCCCCTGGATAGCCCATGCCTCCACTCCCCTGGACAGCCACCCCCACCTTCCTGGATAGACCCTGGAACCCCCCCAGAACCTGGACACCCCCGAGACCCACCCACTCCCCTAGATAGACCCCCCCTCCCACCCTCCTGGACAGACCCTGAACCCCCCAAACCTGGACACCCCCCAGACCGTGGACAGATCCCCCTGAACACCCCCCAGAACCTGGACACCCCACCCCTTGCACCCCCTGCTAGTTACCCCCTCCCCCTACCAGTACCCACTACCAGTCCCCTCCCCCTGCTAATTCCCCCCTCCCCATGCCAGTTCCCCCCTCCCCCTGCCAGTCCGCCCCTGCCAGTCCTCCCCCCAAAACCTGGACACCCCCTGACCCTGGCCAGATCCCTCTAGATACCCCCCAAAACCTAGACACCCCACCCCTTGCACCCCCTTCAAGTTACCCCTCTCCCCTGCCAATCCCCCTACCAGTCCCCTCCCATGCTAATTCCCCCCCTCCCCATGCCAGTTCCCCCCTCCCCCCTGCCAGTCCTTCCCCCCCCCCCAAACCTGGACCCCCCAGACCCCCTGGACAGACCCCCCAGGACAGACCCCCCCAGAACCTAGACACCCACCCCTTTCCAGTTACCCCTCCCCCTTACCAGTCCCCTCCCCCTACTAGTCTCCCCCTCCCCCTGCTAGTTCCCCCCTACAAGTCCTGCCCCCACCAAACCTAGAAACCCCCCAGACCCCTTGGAAAACCCCCAATTTAAAATTAATGGCAAGAAATAAGGAGAAACAAAAAAGACAAAACTCACACAGTGGACATACCTGAATCCTCCAAAAAGAAACCTGAAATCTGGGTGAAAAAATCACACAAACTGACACACATAGGGGATGATTCGGGTAAATCCTAGGAAGATGTAGTTAAAGAGGAAGAAAACTCCATGAAGGAAAAAACTATTACAGAAGAGACACAGAATCTGGTTCTAGAAACTTCTAGACTATCCAATAATGAGCATGAGAAAAAAACTCAGTACTTGTCCATCTGAGTAGGTACCCAACTCTAACCTCACCAAAAATGATGAACCCACACTGGGTAGGAGGGATAAAATATCTCCACCTGTTCACATAAAAGGCAATGATTAGAGCTTAAGCACTGCAACTAAGCACAATGTTGATCATTTTCTACAAGCTGTGGTTGAACCCAGCTACTCAGAGATGATTTCTGGACAGAACCAAAAACCCACCCTACTGACTTCTACTGCTACTCAAGAAATAATAAATGGGACTAGAAATCAGACAAATGGATTAGGTTCCCTTCCCTCTGTTCAAACAATGACACAATCAAATATCACCAAGGTTAATTCTAGTACTAAATCCTTATAATCTTTTAAATCTGTAAATGATAACACGCCCACGGTGCAAGTTCCTCTACAAATGCATGATAATAGTGACTCCGGTGGTCAGAAATAGTGTCCCACAGATGCTTTGGACACTGTCCAGGCACCCTATGTAACAGCTGCTTCTACTATGGAAGTGATTCCAGGTACGCTGCTTTCCAATTTTCCCCATTTAGCTACTCAAGATGTTGTAAAAAGACTATACTGATCCCTTGATTCCATGTAATTTTACCTCCATGGAATCAAATCTAAATACTTCTCACCCTAATCACATTTAATCTGTCAACAGTCCTAATGAGATGGAGACCACTAGTTGTCCTATAAATTCTAGGAGTCCTAATATTAGTCCAAAGTCTGTTCAGGCTAAGACACAAACCAAACATAATAACATTGATAAACAAGATTCCATAACACTAGAACTTGAAAAACATACAAAAGCACTCCCTCGGTATAGGGCCCCTTGCTTATGCAGGCACTTCCTGAATCCACCGGGTAGAGGAACCTTACATCAGTTCTGGACGATGTCAAACAGCAGGATAAAGATGATTCAAAGGACCCAAGTACTCCTACTCCTCAATCTATTAATTTACCTTTTGATGGTGTTCAATATGTAGATAATAAGAACTGTTCTGAACAGCCTGGTATTCTGTTAAATAACCAAAACACCACTTCTTTAATTCTATGTAATAAAAACAGAACAGTCTCAATTATGAATTCTTCAAGAAATGAAACTATAAAGAAGAACCCCGTCACTACCAACAATGAACAGAAACATACCACTAACAATAACGATGATAAAAAATTAGAAGTTCTTCTAGAAATAAAGTCTCTAGAAAGAAGAAAAAAGGGAGTTCTAACTCCAAAAATAGGTTTAAATGAATCTTCTTTTTTGGAATTGTCAGGGTATTTCCAACTCTGACACGTTCAATGTTCTAAAAAGAATTGTTAACACTCACCATCCCTTGTTATTTGCTATTTCTGAACCAAAAATTGCATATTATCCTAAATACTCTCACTTGTGTCAACACAATTATATCTTTACTGGTGCAATCAAAAATACCTACAATGATGAATCTCTATGGATTTTTCACACTCTTCCATACAAAATGTTAACACCTTTAATGTATCTGATCAAATATTCACTTTAAATTTTAATACTGATGGCATACACCTCTTCTGCTCTTTTGTCTATGCAAAAAAATAGATACCAAGAAAGGAGAACACTTTGAAATGACCTTTCTCACCTAATCACTAATATTAATGACCCTTGGTTTATTCTTGGAGACTTCAATGCCATTCTCAACTCAAGTTAGAAAATCAGACCTTCTCATGCCTCAATTTCCACGAGATAATTTAAAGCCTCTATTGAAGATGACAATCTCATTGAAATTAATCACACTGGTGTAATTACACTTGGTACAGAAAATAGTGCAATAGAGTGGTTGCTTCCAAATTAGATAGAGCCTTCACTAATGTACATTCTTTAGAAAGAGGTTAAGAGTGCCATTTTTTCTCTAAATCTTGAGAGTGTGTATGGTCCTGATGGGTTCACAAATTAATTTGTTATGTTCTACTGGGACATAGTTCGTGATGAGCTCCTTAACGCTATGAGGGAGTTATTTAACCATGCATTAATTCCCTATGGAATCAACTCCAATTTTATTGCCCTGATCCCAAGGAAGGAAAATGTTGTGGATGTAAAGGATTTTAGAGCTATTGCTATTGGGAATACCTTTAAAAAAATCATTAACAAAATTATTGTAGGTGGGGCTGTTTTGAAGGTGGCAGAGGGCTGGCATGAGTGTTTCACAGGAGGCTGGGGGGTGGTGGCCGGTGTGGTGGCTGGTGCGGGATGGATTGAAGGTGGTCGGGGGCTGGTGCGGGCTCAAATGTAGGTGGAAGGGGACTGGAATGCTAGTGGAAGGGGGCTGGTTTCAGGTGTTGGGGGGATTGTGCGGGCTACTTTGAAGCTTGAAAGGAGGCTGTTGCAGGCTGGAAGGCTGGTGGAATCGGGCTGAAATGAAGGCAGAAGGGGGATGGTGTGGGCTGGATGTGGCTGGAGTAGGGCCAAATCATGGCATTACTATGGCGTGATGGTAGCGTGACCACGACATGTTGACCCGGTCCAGCGACATCCACATGGCAGCATCTTCCAGCTAGAAGTGAAGGGATCGGGAGGAGGCGGGGCAACATTCCGGCCATTGCCCCACTGACAGAAATTGGGATTAGTCAGTCTCAACATTGATCACAAGACTCACAGAATACTATCACTGTGAACCACCACGGGGTGTCATCCTAGAGAAGGGCCAAATCACGGCATTATAGCAGCATGGTTGCCGCATGACCATGGAGTGACTGCAGCGCGACCACGGCGTGTCGGCCCGGTCCAGCGACATCCGTGGGGAAGCATCTTCCGGACATGAGTGAAGGGAGCAGGAGGAGGTGGGGCAACATTCTGACCGTCGCCCCTCCAGAAGAAATTGTGATTAGTCGGTCTCAACATTAATCACAAGACTCATTGAATACTATTATTGCGAACTATCGCGGGTTGTTGTCCTAGAGCAGGTCCAAATCACAGCGTGACCACGGCATGACCGCGGCGTGACCGCAGTGTGTTGAACCAGTCCAATGACATCTGCGGGGAAACATCATCCAGCCAGGAGCAAAGGGAGCGGGAGGAGGCGGGGTAACATTCCGACCAATGCCCCGCCGGAAGAAATTGTGATTAGTCAGTCTCTACATTAATCACAAGACTCATGGAATACTATCACTACGAACCACTGCAGGGTGTCATCCTAGAGCAGGGCCAAATCACGGAATTAACGCTGTGTGACCGTAGTGTGACCACAGCGTGACCGCGGCGTGACCATAGCGTTACCGCGGCATGACCGCGGCGTGACCGCGGCGTGACCGCGGCGTGACCGCGGCGTGACCGCGGCGTGACCGCGGCGTGACCGCGGCGTGACCGCGGCGTGACCGCGGCGTGACCGCGGCGTGAAAGCTGCGTGACCGCTGCGTGACCGCTGCGTGACGGCGACATGACCGTGGCATGTTGGCCAGGTCCCATGACATCCACGGGGCATCATCTTTTGGCTAGGAGT
This sequence comes from Viscum album, assembly GCA_963277665.1. Lineage (NCBI taxonomy): Eukaryota > Viridiplantae > Streptophyta > Magnoliopsida > Santalales > Viscaceae > Viscum > Viscum album. The sequence goes on along the minus strand of OY728145.1, from coordinate 1,094,755,064 downwards.
GAATGGAGCGGGAGGAGGAAGGGCAACATTCCGATTGTCGCCCCGCCGGTAGAAATTTTGATTATTCAGTCTCAACATTGATCACAATATTCATTGAATACTATCACTGAAAACTGTTGCATGGTGTCATCCTGGAGCAGGGCCAAATCACGGTGTTACCAAGGCGTGACCGGGACGTGTTGGCCCAGTCTAGCGACATCCACGGGGCAGCATCTTCAGGCGAGGAGTGAAGGGAGTGGGAGGAGGCGGGGCAACATTCCGACTGTCTCCCTGCCGGTAGATGATAGAACATATCAACTATTTAATATTCTATAACAAGGGATCTCGAGAGAAGGTTTTAGCGAGCGACACAATGACGCAACGTCTAAATGGAAACAAAACGACGGAAAAGAATCATACACCCTACACCAACCATTTACAAATTCATTCACTTTGCCTAAACCTGGAAATATTATTTATAATATTCAAAGCATGAAATGGAAAGTGTCATGGTCAAGGAATATGCCTACTCAGACAATGTAATTTGATTTAAATGAGTATGATAATCAAATTTATATTATCCTAAGAAAACAAAAACTAAATAGCCAAAAAACAAACACCAACAAGAGGCATATAAAAGACTCAAACCAAATCTAAACATGATACAAATAACTATCACTGCTCTTTGGTTTAGAAGACAGTGCACCTCCATTGGAGGGGTTTTATTATAAAATCATTGCATTGATTTATCACACAGTTCATTTAATTTTATTTAACATTTACTCTAAAACTCATTCAGCACAAATCAAATGCAATAATTTAAGCAACTAGATCAACATAACAATCACTGTGAGTTTTCGCAGATAGTGCACCTCCGTTGGAGGGGTTTTATTATAAAAAACTGACTTTATTTATCAAATGAAACAATTATATTAAAGAACATTTATTCAAGATATTAAATTAAATATAATTAAGCAAAACTAAGAAAGAATCTAAATTCAATTTAAAGAATTATTGAATTAAAGAGTCTGGAAGAGGGATCCTACCTTAAGGTGGAACCAAACCGTTCACTTCACCTCTTGGAGCTTTCTAACTAAAATTTGCATCTCCCCCACTGGGTATACACACCTTCACACACATGCAAGGACACATATCCCCTATGCACAGACCCACATGGTCATGAGCATGTGCAAGGGGATCCTTGAACATATGCTTATATGCATATACCAGTCTCCACTCACATGTGTATGAATTTATATATATATACATGGTCACATATTATATTTAATACAAGTAAAAGAAACTATTAACTGAAAAAAATAAAATGACTCACTGCTTGAAAATATACCCTTGCTCCTGTCTTATATGACGTTGTATTTCTCCAAAATCGAGTGTTGCTCCATCATGTCACCTTGTAATAAGGATCAAAACCCTACATGAATATTGATTATACTGAATATATTGAAAACATAAATGTGTGGTACAAACTATAGCAATAAATTGTTAAAAAATTACAAATTAGTGCACAATGTGCATATAGTCCAGCCAAATAAGTGCAGTTTATGGGGTAATTAGAGGGAATGTCTCCATGTAAAGCTGTTATAATCTCAGTCATCAATGATCTTTGCATCTTCACTATAGCTTTCATATCATCTATCCCATATTGGGTGTCTGTAGACCAGTGTTAAATATGGGGTGAGAAGGAATCTAATTAGAAAATTCACCAATTAGAAATAGATTTATCTCATCTCCTATGCAATTTGATGGACAATTTGATTTTGATAATTACAGTTATACAGGAATCAAATATGTGCTGAATGGATGTGTCTTTGACTACAAGAGTAGTTGCAACTACAATCTGATTCAAAATTTCCAGATCCCTGCATGGAGAGAGGCTGGAACACATTATTGCTGGTTAAACACATAAAGAACCTCTATTTCCCTATAGTAAAATCACACTGAAAGAGAATGCATGTGAGAAGATGACCACCCCCAATATGATTATTTATTATATGGAGATAAGCTAGGGAATCCACTAGTACCTCTATGTGCCAATTGAAATATACAACAAGAAAAGAAAGGGTCAAAACTATATTGATATGTACTAGTACCTCGCCCGTGCATACGCACGACACTATAATTCAAATCTAATTTTCAAAAATGTATTAAGAGTTTGAGTAGTTAATAATGATTAGTAGTTAAAAATATGTTAAATTTATATATTTAGTTATAGATAATAATGAAAATAAATAATGAATAAAAAAATCTATCATAAATTATAAATGAATATGAATGAAAAGAAAAAACATAATGTAAAATGATACTTAAAATAGAAAATTCTATACATCCATTTATTAGCATAAAGGATAAAATTAGGGATTATATGTGTTGTAATAGGTTTTATGTTTACTATAATAATAGTAGAGTTAAATGTGAAAGTATAAATGAAAAATATAATATGAACATAATAGAGTCAATAATGTTTTTCTATTACCTTGAAATTGAAGCATCACATTTCTATCAATATTGTCAGTTTATTTTTTTATTTTTTTCCTTCCAAACAGGGATACACGTCATTGACATGAATTATTTTCCTAGTGTCTCTAGAGTTTTTAACATTTAGTTGGACCGCATCATCAGAATAAAACTCACTCAACATATTTTTCAACATCAACAAATGACTTAAATGATTAAGTAGAAACAAATGTTTAAAAATGTAATCATTAAAGCAGAAATCCGATATTTACCACTTTGAAATGAGGAAAAATTCAGTTAGTTTTATGATATAGTAAATGTAAATGTATGTGAAAAAAACAATCAGTAATGTCCACTCCAATTATGTAATGAATATAAAAGACAATGAAGATAAATATCTTAATACCTTAGTGGAAGAAAAGTTTGTAGTTGTTATAAAAAATCCTATGCCATTATTGTAGTAGAATCCTAAACATCCAGTGCAGCTGAGATATTATAAAACAACCCTATGATAGAGTTACATTACTAATATTACCCAATAAATGAAGGATAATAAATATTAGTAGTTTCTTTTGGACTATAAAGGAGAATTAAAAACATGAAACCACATAATGTTGCATGGTAAAACATTCTCAGTATATCTACGTATATTGAAATGATACAAAAAAAAGCTACTTATTGCATGCTATAACAAATACATATTGAAACTGAAAATAAATGTTATGAAACCATAATATAATTATATGTAAGACATTTAATTTTGTATATTAATTCAAATTAAACACTACCACTCAAGAGATAGTAAAAAATAAATGAAGAATGAAACTAATTACATCTATAAGACAATAATTGTTTTAACCGAAAGAATAAAGACACTATAGTGAAAAGAAATAGAAAAACCCTAGACAGTGAAGGACCCAATGATGTATGTATTCCTCTCAAAATATCCATTTTGATATGTATGAATGTTTCCATATCATACCAAATTTGTAAACCATTACTAACCTTTTCGGCAATATATTAATAAGTAGTGTGTTGTGACATGGATGCATATGCACCCGTGAACTTCCACATAACTGGAGATACTGAAATCATTGTCTATCATATTGAAAAAAGGTTGGTCCATAACTACATGATTTTTATTCTATATTAGCTCAAATATTGTTCCATGTTGAAGGGGGTGTTAGTAGTGATGACCTACATATTTGTCTACTCATTTCTGCGACAAAAGCAGGAGAAATAATGCTTGTCACATGGCTGAAAACACGATTGTGCATATTAGAGGGATACATAGAGTCGCAGGTTTCCACGTTTTTTGAGGGTGGATATCTTTGTTTTGGATGATGTGAAATCATAGCTGGGTGACACGTATGAAGAAGTCACCCAAATTTAGTGTATATAGTTGAAGTTGATTTTATAGGGGTTTTGAACCCGTGCCTCTCATCCAACTTATAGTATGGACCACTGGTGGGATGATCACCCATCTGGTTCATCTTCAAACCTCAATGGGGGTTTTATCCCATTCACTCCCCTAAAGAGTTTCCATATTTCCCTTTTATGTTGATTGGACCCTTGGGCCCATCGTAAATCAATGGGGTGTGTATTCTGATTCCTCTACTAGAGTTCAATGAATCATTGGATCTCATTAATCTCATTATAGTGGATCACATTGTCCATAATAAATAGTTGATGGTTTCCTTTGATATAATGGTTAATAGATTTTGGGGTTTGAATAATTCTGTGATCAGTGGGTTGCTGACCTCAAGGCGCATGATGCTACACTTTGTAGATGCAAACAGTCTAGATTTCACAGTCAAAAGCCTATTGTCACATTGATGTAAACTACTTATCCCTATTAAGATGTATATATAAGTTTTATATGAGGGGAGACCCCTCTATTTAACCCATCTAGGTTTCTATTCCAGTTTTTTCCTCTCCCTTCTCAGAGACCAACTATTTTAAAATTTCTAGGCAAGCCTGTGGGTTTGTTTTTTTATAAATTGACAGAATATCTTTTTGAGCCTGCAAGGTTGAATTTGTAGTAACTGGTTTTTGCATCAGTTCTGAAAGTAAAAAAGGAATCCTTGTGCTGATATATAAGTTTTATATGAGGTGAGACCCCTCTATTTAACCCATCTAGGTTTCCCTTATAGGTTTTCCTCTCCCTTTTCAGAGTCCAACTATTATAAAATTTATTGGCAATCCTGTGGGTTTGTTTTTTTATAAATTGACAGAATATCTTAATCTCGACATCATCCAGTTGCCCCACAAATCAATGTCAAATAGGATATATCAAATACACTTGCTGAAAAAGTTTTCATATGTCAGGAGTGGATCCATTGTGCATGTTTACAGGTAATTCAGATCCACAACATCAACCTCGAGTTGTTTGAGGGACGATGGAGTTTGTATATTTCTGGGGGAAACTATCAAACTGGGCTTGTGAGTCTTGGTTTCATCTAGGTAGTTCATGAAGGACAATCGACCTCTGGTATAGATTCAAAGGTGTAAGATACTGATGCAAAAAACCAGTTACTACAACATGTGTGTTGTGACATGGCTGCAAACAACTTCATTAAAAAAAGCACTACTAATAAAAATTTCAACTGAACTTTTAACTTTTAAACAAAAAAAATACATGTAAATATGTGTATAAATAGATAAGAAACTTCCATCATAGAATAAAAATTATCATAATCATACAGTGAATAGAACTAATTTGGGTGCGATCAATCATAGGCAATTCCAATTGAGGACCTGTATCGAGAAGCAATAAAACCAAAAAGTCAAGAGGGAAAAATATAGCCATGTATACAGTAAATGAATCCAAGATAATTTTGACAATTTTAATCATTATGATGGATAATATTACAATAAATATTAATATATAATTGAGAAATAGTCAAACTGTATACCTTTTATACAATTCTCCCCACCCAACCATTTTGTAAGGCACATTGCAATAGCTTTGTCAATACTATTTCCAATGATTCTTGTCCTGAAAGCATAATTAACATTAGTGAAATGATAACTATACCATGTGATCATTAATTACAAGATTATACATGTTAATTTTAATCTAGAAAATCAGATGATATAGTAATTTCACCTTTTTCAAGGCCGTTGATGTTGGAAGATGAAGCAAAATCACCTAAACTGTAGAATTAAACCTGAAAATTATAAATTTCATAAATAAAATCAATTAAAATAGAATTTGAAAATATAAAACATTAAATGAATCTAAAATAATTTTAATAATTTTAATGACTTCAATGGATAAAATTATAATAAATAGTAATTGATAATTGATAAATAGTCGAACTACAGTCCCTTTATAAAATTCTTGCCACCCAACCCTTTTGTAAGACACATTGCAATGCTGTTGTCAATACTATTTGTAATAATGCTTGTCCTAAAAGCATAAATCACATTAATGAAATGATAAAAATATCATGTGTTCATTAATAAAAAGAGTATACATTTAATTTTAATCTTGAAAATAAGATGATATCACAATTTTACCCTTTTCAATGCCATTGAGGGTGGAAGATGAATCAATGTCACCTAAACTGGAGATTTCACCCACACATTGAAAACATTAAACAACCAAACATGAAACTGCATCTTATTATGAAAATGTGAGTCTGGGGTTAAGTTGCATATTTGAGGATGTAGTTGAGTAAAAAAGAAAACAGGTCATGATGTAAAAAATGGTGTGGTAAAACCACAGCTTTGGTGACGGTGGATAAGTCGACACCGTTATGGAGGGCATAGAGCAGCAGATCGGACAAAAGTCGATTTACCATAAGAAGATGGTTGTTTCACATGTCAGAGGAGGGTGTAGAGAAGTAGTAAAAATCTAGTGGGTGTCGTAGTAGGTCCCGATGAAAACGATGAGTCGGAAATGCCGAAGTAGGGCATGGAGTATACGGAAGTTAATCATTGTAGTTGGTACTGTAGAAAGACCCGATGGAAATTGTGATGGGAATAATCGTATAAAATAACCATTACCTCCAGAATTTTATATTCTCGTCAATCCCAATTGCAAGTAGTGGGAGAAAATCAATTGCATCAGCTATGTTTTCTTGTTGGGTCTCTGCTATGGCATGCATCCCTATCCTGCACACCAATACAAGTCATCAAACTCAAAATATGATCAATGAAACTAATAGAGGGGCTGCCTCAAGCATAAAATAGAAAATTGGACTATATACCATCAGAGGTGTGCCTAAGGAGATAGAGGGGATGCCTCATAGCAGCGTCATCGAGGAGGTATGACGGTCGCTTTAGAGAAGGATACAATTAAATATAATAATAATAGAACTTAAGTACTAAATAAACAATATGTAGAAACATTTAGAAACATCACAATACAATTCATTATTAAAATAATAAAACCTCATTGCAAAATAAAATTACAAATATTAACAATCCAAAAATATGATTCACATCAATAGTGAGTCTCAATATCAGTATCATCAGATTCATGATAAACCTCATCCATGCCTCCTACAAAAACACCATCAGAACCTCTCACGCCACCAACATCATCATCGACATCAGCATCACTACAGGCACCGACACTGGGACCGGCTCCGTCTACAGCTCCAGCTCTAGCTTCGGCTACAGCTTCGGCTCCAGCTACAGCTTCGGCTCCACCAGCAAAACTCATCGACATCAAACATGTGTCAACCACTGAAGCTGCTTCTAGTGAAAGTGTATAAGAAATGACAGCCATAACTATCTTCATATTTTCAAATATCGCCTTTTTTTGCTTTTTGATTTGCTTCTTTGATTATGGAATTAATCTTTTCCACTGTGACCAAACCAGAACCAGTACTCAAAGAAACATTATCATTACACCAGTATCGAGATGGTACAATCTTCTTCCCAGGTCAACAACACACTCTTCCCTGATGCTCATCTCCTAATACCTGATGTAGATGATCATTCAGTCCTAAATTTTCAGGATCTTTTTCTGCCAATGTCTTCAAATAATTCTATCAATTGATATATAACATAAATTAAAATTATAAAATAATATAAGGAATTAAATTCAGTAAAAATAAAAGAAATTGAAATATACTTACAATCACCTTCTCAGTGTCAGTATTTGGCACAATACCATCTTTCTTTTTTCTGCTTATATAAAACAAAGTAGAGCGAGGAATGCGACCCTTAATATTTCTATCTTTTTTTCTGGAAAAAAACAAAGAAATAAATCAAAATTGGAAGTCAAAAGAATTACACTAAATGAAGCTAAATAGTTTAAATATTAAATTACCTGTGCTTGCCCAAGATCTGGGAGTGATGTGTGTCCACGAGTATAAACATGTTTAATTCCACTCTTATTTCTTTTATTTCTTTCTGATTTATCCTATAAACAAAAAATTATATATTTTTATTAACATAAATAAAACTCATTTTCAAATAAATAAATGAATATATATATATATATATATTTAACAAATACCTTAAACTCTTGACTCTTGCAATAACCGATAATCTCTTTGTATTGTGATATTGGGAAATCACGAATCACTGGTACTTCTTCAAGCTCAATGCGAACTCTCTTTTTCCAACCAAGATATAAGTCATACTTGTACGCTCACCACATTTCACCTAAATCAATTAATCTTGAAGCCTTGGCATTTTTTCCATCCGGAAAATTATATCGGAGCTACAATGGACAAAATATTTGTTAAGAAAATATTATAAATTAATATATATCAAAGGTGATTAACATTACTTACCTAGATCTCTACCCAGAAATTGTCCTTTATTTGTTTTCCAACTTCCCTCTAACTTATTTGTTGAACCGGATTGATATTGCTATGTCTAGAAAGTGTTCCCATAAAGCATTTACATTCTGTACCATTTTTTTAATTATATCTTTGTCCTCATTGTATTTAACCATGATTTGATTGTGTCTATTCCAAACCTCTCACATTTTTGTGCAGCCTCGTCATCTAGTAGAGACTGGAGCTAATAATGAAAAAAGGTAAAAAAAGGATAATAATATATATGAATTTATCATTAACCACTGACAGTATTTTTTAAAAACATACCAGAAGATGGTGGATTTGTTGACCCCTGAAGTGCAGCGTCTAGAGGGGGAGTAGACTATGTGGTAGGTGGGATATTTGCAGTAGTATTACTCTGTATAGTAGATGGATTTTCATGACCCGTACTTGGGGACCATTTCATGACTACCCCAAGCTCGCCTTCCATAGGCCAGGGGCTGCTGACAAGTACCAAAGGTGTAAATCCCGATAAAAGGGATGGCATTGCCTTTATATAAGTAAACAAACACAAAAGAGTACGCAAGATGAAGTAAACACTAAGTAAACTGAGTACAAAAGTAAGTGCTGGAAAGTAAATGGGCTAGAATACAAACCCAACTAAAAGTTCAGTACAACAGTAAATAAAGAACAGCTACAGTAAAGTAAACTAGCAACCACTGAGTCACCCTCCGGATATCCCCCCTAAAGGGTGGGTACAAATGGTCTCTTCAGCTCCTCGGGTCTAGTCGTCCGCTCCGAGTACGTCCCACCAAGTGGTCCACCTCTAGGTACCGTCCCTCCCCATAAGACTCCACCTCGACCATTGATGTTTTTTGTCTGCATCCAACACAACGTAGTGCAAGCATAGCCCGTACAGGGGTGAGTATATGATACTCATTAGGGACCACGAGACCCCCGAAGGTCTCCCAGAATCCAGAAAGGATAAACCAAAAAAGAAAAATCAAACACAAAGTATCAACAAACTCTACTTAGGTATATGACCATACATATACCTAAGATATCAATTCCAGTTCAGATCCAACTCACGAGCCCAAGTATAACCTAGTCCACACAGGAAAGCACAACCCAGTCCACACAGGAAAGCACAACCTAGTCCGAATAGGAAATTAATTCAATCACATCGATGATAATTATTGAAGATGAAGACTCAGCTGACACAAGCATACTACTCACAAAGAGGGGTGGAGATGATAGATGTATCCTTTGAATCATCTCCCCTGTCGAACCCACGTAGGATCCAAGTACATAAGTCGTCACTGCCGAACCCACTTAGGATCCATGTACAATAACCATTGTTGCCAAACCCACGTAGGATCCAAGTACAGTCGTCATCACTTACGAACCCACAGAGGATCCAAGTACAGTCGTCCTCGCTACCGAACCCATGTAGGATCCAAGTGCAGTTGTCATCGTCGTCGCAGTCGCAGCCAGCTCAAGGGTTCCCGCACATAGCACGCTCGATTCTGAGAGGGTCCGTTACACAATCCAAGGGGTTTGATACATAAAATGTCATTAAGTCCAGAGTTGATTTATCCCAAAGTTCCATCTTTTCAAAAGGAACTCAATGCAATAGACGACGCATCAATCGGACGCCCAGTCTGAGAGATATTGGCTTTTCCGTCCTAGGGGCCCGGTTAGAAATATGCTCGTTTCTAACCTAGATGATATCCAAATTCGTCCAATACTCACTTAGAGTATCACAAAAGGACCGTCTCATCGAAAGAGTCCCAGTTTCGCAGACGGCGCGTCGATCGGACACGCGGTCCTTAAGTTATTCACGTTTAAGTGAAAAACGGGGCCGACCCATTTAACCCAGTGGGCCGATGGGTCGGGTTGACCCAATTTGATAGGTCTGACCCAGCAGGGGTGTCGGACTGGTCCGAAGAAATAAATAACTCAGCCCGAAGGGGTGTGGCCCGACTGGCTCGGTCCAAGGCCGAGCAGGCTCTAAGGGGGTGGGGGGGGGGGGGGGGTGGCCCCTCTGATTTTCCAGACCGGCGGCGCCGCCCTTCCCCAAACCGGTCGGTCTTCTGCGCATGGGGCCCACATGGGTGGGCCGTTGGTCTTCCAGCGGGGTGCCCTTCTGGTGCCGCAGTCCAGCTCCGCCCAGTGGGCCGACGGGCCGGCCGGTTCCTCCGCCGAAGCGGCCCGTGTAGCGGGCCACTGTTATAACGACCCATACTTTACATACATTGTTATTACTTCAGAATTGAAGCACACTTGTTACAACATATAACAAAACCAAGAAAGGACCGTATAGGTATAGTGTCTTTGGAAACTGGGAAACATAAAAAACTGGTTCATAAAACATCTACATTGTCTCCCATTTATTTCATCATATCTAAGGTCCCTTTTGGAATATCCTTCTTAATAACCTTATTCCTGACCTGGGGAAAGAAAAAATACAAAAGGGTGAGATCAAATGCTCAGTAAGGGTAAACAAAATAAATATCAATCACATAATATTCATAATAACATAACATTTTGGAAATCTCAACCTGAAAAAGAGATCATAATTTCATAACATGGGATAAATAATATTAGTGAAATGTAATCCCAATAATCATAACTTAAAACATAAATTTTTTTGGCATAAACACATAATCATAGAGAATAATTTCTTAGTAGTCAACACTCATTTCCAAGACTATCTTAGCGGACAAAGTCCATTTCTGAACCAAGTTCACTCCTCCTTTCAGTACTATTTCACTGAACCGATTTAACCTGTCATTCCAGCCATGTCTATCTCATGAGATATAAATATTTACACAATTAATTGGAGAGAGATATAGGTCCCACCCATCTCATAATTATACCATTCTTATGTGTTCCAAAAAACCATAAATCATACATCATTGCATAACCCATGTAATAAAAATGGGATTCTTAAACATCGTGAAATCATAAAACAATTCATATAAGATAAAGGAATTGATAAAAATAATTCCATCACAACATAATCAAATCAATGTAATAATAGTGATAGAAATAGAAACCTATTTTATATTATATGGAAAATAATTTTGATAAAACACTTGAACTCCATTCTTGAGGAAAATATCCTTTCTACTTCAAAAACATTTTTCCTTTCTTAACATGTCATACAATTTTAAACTAAAACAAGTTGATTAAAAATAAACTTGAAATCTTGTAAAGGATGCTTCTTGGAAATAATGTTTTAAAAATCCATTCTTGCCGTGTAAGTTAAAATAAACATTCTTCTCGTACTTTTGTCGGTAAAGTCAAAAAAGTACCTCGTATGAAAAATGACAAAAGATTTCATTCAAATATTTTACTAAAAAGTCACCGAAGGGTAAAATTGGAATTAAAATTTTTTTGGTGGATGGAAATAATATTACATATTGAGGAAACATGGATGTGGATGATAAAATACACCCCAGTAAATACCAAAGTATAAATAATCTTGGATAAAAATGAGATTGTGATATTTTCCCTTACCTTTGGTCCGATTTGCTTCGTAAGTGTCCAAACCTCTAGTATAATGATTTAACTAATGTCATTGAACTATTACAGAATCATACTCATTGTTATTATATCATATATGGCCATATTTGTAGCTTCTTATTAGTAATATTTCATTGCTACTTGTTATTCATGTGTTTATTACTTTTTATTCTTATGCGTGTTTTGTCGAATAAATTCTTATTCTTCTCTTTAGGTTATAGATACCTCATTTACAGAATGGTATTAGTATAATATATATCATATTCATTCATTCGATTCATTTATATAATCATTATGCAATGAAGATCATGTAGAACGAGTCGCATCACATCGTGGAGACGGTATTCCGTACGTACACACGAGCGATGATATCGTTCCCATGATCGTGGAATTGTATTGGAGTGTATGAATAGTATTTCAGAATCAATATCACTTTAAAATAATCATATATAGTTATTATTTACACCATTATACCCATCCAAGTAAGGTGGTGGTGGAAAATAGATTACACAACGGCGTGGAGACGGTATTCCGTACGTACGCATGCGCGGTGATTTCGTTTTCTGTAGGATGGATAGATGGTGAAATAGGGTTGTTTCATAATTATAATAACATATCAGTATATGAGTGATACTAATGTTATTAGTTCATAATGAAACAACTAAATAAGAAGAAGTGGAAGAAGAAATAAAGTTGAAAGAATCTGTAACGGACATTACCTCTTCTTTGAAGCGCCTCTTTGAGACCTCCTCTTAGGGCACTAAAAATTGTCTTTGAAGAAGACTAGGACCTATAATATGTTTCTAGGGAAGTGGAGAAGAGAATTTGGTAGGGGTTGGCTGAGATTGAAGGCTCAATGTGGTGTGAGGAAGAGAGGGAGGATGTTCCCTTTGATAAGGGAGGAGAGGGGCTCCTTTGGAAATATAAGAAATATTAGTTTATATTAAATCCAAACCCCACATAAAAACTTCCAAAATGACTCATATCCAAAGCTTAGATGAGATAGGGTTGTAATCTCATCAACCAATAAAATTTATACTTGTTAGAAACTTATTTTAAACATTATCAACTTGATTTATCCTTATTTATCAATTTTATTTTATTTGTGGTAATAATATTCTAAATTTTAAATTATTTTAAATAATTACATATGTGTTGTGAATTTTCCATAATTTGACACTTTATGACATTTTAGACCATATAAAATTTAATCTATAATTTTTAAATATTTTTGTGATTTTTAAACAATTTTATAATATGTTATTTTTATAAAATAACAATAGTGTCAATTTTGACACTATTCATTAATTTGAATTTAAATAAAATATATACAGAAGATATGTTCGAACTAAAAGCTTTAATAGATTCATAAAATGTCATATGTATCTATAAAATTAGTGGAGCACATTAAATAGTTCATATAATATTTATTTTAATATTTTTAAAACCATTTATTTGATATTTTAATTAATAAAATAATTTCAACATCACTATTGTGTCATAATTAATGATAATTATTTAATCCTTAAAAATTATAAATAAATTACTAAGATGTAGATACTTGTATTATATTTCTGGATAATATTCATGTTTGAAGTTTTATTAGGTTTATCACTAAATTAATATTATTATACTTATAAGATTCAAGAAAGTGACATGTTGTCATATTCTTTGGGTTTAATAAAAATTAAATTATTTTCATGGAAAAAAGTCCATTAAATGAATATAATCCAACCGTTAGGTGATATGGGTCGACTTTTAGTCATCCAATAAGATTTTGGCAGGTGTTAGAGTAATTTTATAATCTTATATTTACCCTTAATTACTCGATTTAACTTTAACTATGGTAAATAAAATTTACTGTAGTTACTATTCATAATGCCCAAAAATAAAAAGTAGCCTATTAACATAATTTGGACCCACTGATTCCAAATATGGAATCCATTTTTCAAAATTCAAAACACAGAAGTTGCAGTAATTAATTTAAAATTAATCCCGTTGTTAAGAAAACGAGTTTTAGAAGTTAAAACATTGCCAAAGATTGAAATGTTTTTACCTATGAATTCAATGTGAAATTAATGATAATGACATAAATTATATTAAATAGTAAAAATATATTCTATTTATACTTTAAAACAATTCAATATTTTAATTTAACCATATAAATTATCTCAACGAAAAAAGTTGCCTTTAATTAAAAATTAGCGTATTTTTACTATTCATCAAAATATGAAAGTTATCAGAAAAATATCAAAAATTTATCCAAAGTAAATTTTTATATCCTAATTCAAAATAAGAATTTTATTTTTCCAAATTGAACTTATAAACATGTCAAAAACTAGATTTAATATGAGTGTTCCATCAAAAGGTGGCAAAACTACATTTTTTGAAAAATACTTATTTTACCCAAAAAATTTATTTTGTTCTCTTACCATGTTCTAGAAAATGTGTAAGATGAATAATAGTGTTATAAATTTCAAAATGCAGTTAATACTATTAATAATGGCCAGTCCATAATAATATATCGTTGTTTAGTGAAACCTGGTATTGCGTACGACGCAAGCTATCGAGGTAGGTCGCGATTGCATGTAAAGAAAGTCAAGCCAGTGTTGTGTGTAGTGAAAGATTCTTTTGATGATTTATATAACATAAAAACAAAATATTTCTCATAAAAGTCTCGGGTGTTACATTCTACCCCCCTTAAAATTAATTTCTCCTTCAAAATTCTTCACTTTGTAACAAACAGACGAGGATACCTCTCCCTCATCATATCCTCAAGCTCCCATGTAGCTTCTTCTAATTGGTGGTTCCTCCATAAAACTTTCACCAAGCGAGTGGTCTTGTTCCATATAACTTTTTCGCTACGATCCAAAATATCTATCGGCTGTTCTTCATAAGAAAGATCTTGCTCCAGCGGTACAACTTCTGAGCTGAGTACATGTGAAGGATCAAGTATGTACTTTCTCAGGAGAGATACATGGAACACATTGTGAAATTGGGAGAGATTCGGTAGAAGAAAAAATCGGTAAGCTACCTTCAAAACACGATCCAATATTTCGAAAGGACCGATATACCTAGGGCTCAACTTTCCCTTCTTTCCAAATCTCATTACTCTCTTCCAAAGAGATATTCGTAAAAACACTTTATCACCCACTTTAAACTCTAGGTCTTTTCTTCGGTTATCAGCATAACGTTTTTGTCGACTCTGAGCTAATCTTATGTGTTGTTGAATAGATCTGACCTTTTCTGCCATCTCATCAACAAGATCAGGTCCTAATAGGTTTCTTTCCCCAACTTCATCCCAAAAAGTTGGAGTCTTGCATTTCTTTCCATAGAGAGCTTCATAAGGAGCCATCTGAATACTGGAGTGAAAGCTATTATTATAAGAAAATTCCACCAAAGGTAGGTGTTGATCCCAACCACCTTTGAAATCCATAGAGCTAGCTCTCAATATATCTTCTAGAGTTTGAATTGTCTTCTCAGACTGATCGTCTGTCTGAGGATGATAAGCAGTGCTGAAACTCAACTATGTATCCAGAGTATGCTAAAGACTTCGCCAAAAATTTGAGGTAAACCTTGGATCCCGACCAGATATAATAGAAAGTGGTACTCCATGCAATCTTACCACTTCCTTTACATATATCCTGGCAAGCTGATCTAGAGAGAAATCTTCTCTAATAGCAATGAAGTGTGCCGACTTTGTAAGATGATCAACTATGACCCAGATAGCATTATTGCCTTTGGATGTTTTAGGATGTACAGTGACAAAGTCCATAATGATGTTTTCCCATTTCCATTCGGGTATGGGTGATGGTTGTAACATCCCCTTAGACTTCTGTCTCTCAGCTTTAACTTGCTGACAAACCAAGCATCGAGAGACATATTCCACAACATCTCTTTTCATGCCATCCCACCAGAAGTACTCTTTCAGGTCCAAATAAATCTTCATGCTTCCAGGATGAATAGAGAATGAAGAACTATGAGCCTCATCCAGCATCTCCTTCTTTAATTCTGGTATGGGAGGAACACAAACCTGATTCCTGAACCTTATTATCCTATCACAATCAAGGTTGAATTCAGGAACATTTCCCACCTTCTTTTGTAACTCTACATCTTCTTTCTGTGCCTCTTTAATCTTCAATTGTATAGATGGTTGAACATTCATTTTAGAAAGATACGATTTCCCCCTTCCATTATAATTCCAAGATCCATCCTTTGTAAATCCATAAATATTGGATCTTTTGTGATCCTCATTATGGATAAGCTAGCATGGTCTTGTCGACTTAATGCATCCGCCACCTTGTTTGCTTTCCCAGGGTGGTAATGAATTGAGAAGTCATAATCCTTAATCAGATCTAACCATCTTCTTTGGCGCATATTCAGCTCCTTCTGTGTGAAAATATACATTAAACTATTATGATCAGTATAAATGTCACACCTTTCTCCATAAAGATAATGCCTCCAAATCTTTAATGCAAATATTACCGTAGCTCACTCCAAATCATGAGTTGGGTAATTTTTCTCATGGATTTTCAACTGTCGTGTGGCATAATCTACCACCATATCTTTTTGCATAAGAACACACCCCAGCCCCTTCTTGGATGCATCACTATAGATCACAAACCTTTCTCCACTACAAGGAAGTGTGAGTACAGGTGCACTGGATAACCTTCTTTTAAACTCCTTGAAATTCTCTTCACATTCCTCTATCCACACAAACATAACTCCTTTTCGAGTCAACTTGGTGAGTGGATTAGATAATCGTGGAAAATCATTTACAAAATGTCGATAATATCCAGCCAAACCAAGAAAACTTCGGATCTCGGTTACTGTTTTTGGCCTCGAACATCTTTCGATAACCTCTGTTATTGTTGGATCCACAGATATCCCCTCTTTTGAGATTATGTGACCCAAAAAGGAAGCTTTTTGAAGCCAAAATTCACACTTGGTAAATTTTGAATAAAGCTTCTCCTTTATCAGGGTCTTCAATATAATTCTCAAATGATATTCATGTTCTTCCTTTCTCTTTGAATAGACAAGAATATCGTCTATAAAGACTACCACAAACTGATCAAGATAGTCTCTAAAGACTCTATTCATCAGATCCATGAAGATAGCAGGGGCATTAGTAAGACCAAATGGCATCACTATAAATTCATAGTGTCCATACCTTGTACAGAAAGCTGTCTTTGGTATATCCTCTCTTTTGACCCTTAATTGATGATACCCTGAATGAAGATCAATCTTGGAAAAGTATTGAGATCCGCGTAGTTGGTCAAATAAATCATCAATGTGCGGGAGAGTATATTTTTTCTTGATCGTGATCTTGTTAAGTTCTCGATAATCAATGCAGAGTCTCATTGATCCATATTTCTTCTTAACAAACAGAACAGGTGCTCCCCAAGGTGATGCACTAGGGCGTATGAATCCTTTACCAAGATTCTCTTGGAGTTTCTTCTTCAATTCCTGCAACTCAATTGGGGCCATTCTATAAGGTGTCTTTGAAATAGGTAAAGCACCTGGTAAGAGTTCTATTGAAAACTCAACTTCACGAGTTGGTGGAAGACCCGACAATTCCTCCAGAAAGACATCGTCAAACTCCCGTAAAATGGGAATATTATTAATCATGAGTTTTTCACCAACCATTTGAGATAAATAAACTTCATTTAGTGTAATCAAAACCCATAAGATGGAAGATATTTATACTGGAAGGTTATGTTCATCCTGGCATCGATAAACGATCATATATTGATCTGGAATATGGAATGTGACTTCCCTTCTTTGGGAATTGATATGAGGTCTATATAAAGAAAGCCAATCCATGCCAATAATCACATCAAATTCCACTATAGGAAGGATCACAAGATTTTCAGGAAGTACTTTCCCACAAACTTCAATCGAAGAAGAATTATAAACATTTGATGCGACTGTTGTGCCATTAGGGGTTGTCACAACTAACTCAACATCCAATTATTGAGGTAATACGATGATACCCTTAGAAAATTCTTCAGAAATAAAAGAGTGGGTGGATCCAAAATCAAATAAAACATTTTCTACTTTAGAGTGGATGGTAAGTGTACCTCTCACCACTTCGTTGTCGTACTCCACATCACCGATAGTAATTTCATGTGACTTTCCTTTGCCTTTGGCCTTAATATTTTGTTGACGTCGATCATCATCATCAACCCTTGGATTTGGGCATTGATTGGAATAACGCCCCATCTCCTTGCACTTGAATCATTGAAGTGTAGTAGGTTCATTCTGTGTATCTCTTCCTTTGTTTGCATCATTATACATTTTCTTCCCATTATTTCGACATTCAATTTCCCGATGACCTTCTTTTCCACACTTATAACATTTTCTTGTCCCCTTAAGACAATTTCCTCCATGTTTCTTTCCACACATTGAGCATAAGGTAAAACTCATCTTCTTTTCAGTGTGGTCTTTATATTTTCCTTTGAATTCCATTTTCCTCTTCTTATCAAGCCCATGTGACTGATGGGTTACACCAATCTCCATCTCAAACATGAGATCACATTGAACAATTTCCTCATATCTATTGAAGTCTTTTATGGCTAACACCCTTTGAAGACTTGGTTTTAAGCCACTAAAGAATCGATCGATCTTACTCTCAGCTTGGATAATAATTCTGGAAGTGTACCTTGCAAGTCTTGTACAATTTGCTTCGTAGGTACCAATGGATTCACCATCCTTTTTTCATCAGTTCAAGAAATTCCTTCTCCATCTTTGTTTGGAGAATACGAGGGATGTACTTATTGAAAAATAAGTTCTTGAACTCGTCCCATTCCATGGACTCAATTTCATCCCTTTGCCTCATATTCTTAATAAGATTCCACCATTTATAAGTATCTCCTTCCAAAAGATACACTGCTAAGATGAATTTATCATGTTCAGAACATTGAAGAACTGAAAATATCTTTTCAGTGGTACTGATCCATTGTTCAGCCACTAATGGATCAGAAGACCCGCTGAATGAAGGTGGAAGCTGCCTCATGAAGGATTCAACAGAATGTTGCTCCTTCCTTTGCTCGTTTGGAAGTCCTGCATGATTCATATCTTGAGAATGTTGTGTGAGCATGGATAGAAGATTTTGCATTCCATCTCCCATAACGTTTGGTTGCTCAGGGGGACAATCATTGCATTGCCCGTCACATTCCGCTTTAACACGATTCCTTTGGGTTCCATCCATTGACTAAAACCTAGAAGAATAGTCTGAGAAACACTAATTATAATAGAAAAAACACATAATCAAGAATAAAATTTCACACTTAAGGTCTTATAATAGGTTGTTCATGGCCATTTCTAAAACACTAAGATTGTGTTCTATTCTTAGAATTATCCTTAGGGTTCTTACTAAGGCTTTCACATCCTAGTTTCCAAAGGTTGACTATACTATTCCTCTGATACCAACTATAACGACCCATACTGTACATACATTGTTATTACTTCAGAATTGAAGCACACTTGTTACAATATATAACAAAACTAGTAAAGGACCATATAGGTATAGTGTCTTTGGAAACTGGGAAACATAAACAACTGGTTCATAAATCATCTACATTGTCTCCCATTTATTTCATCATATCTAGAGTCCCTTTTGGCATATCCTACTTAATAACCTTCTTCCTGACCTGGGAAAAGATAACATACAAAAGGGTGAGCTCAAATGCTCAGTAAGGGTAAACAAAAGAAATATCAATCACATCATATTCATAAGAACATAACATTTTGGAAATCTTAACCTGCAAAAGAGATCATAATTTCCTAACATGGGATAAATCATAGTAGTGAAATGTAATCCCAGTAATCATAACATAAAACATAAAACTTTGTTTCATACACACATAATCATAGATAATCATTTCTTATTAGTCAATACTCATTGCCAACACTATCTTAGCGAACAAAGTCCATTTTTGAACTGAGTTCACTCGTCGTTTCAGTCCGGTTTCACTGAACCGGTTTAACCTGCCGTTCCAGCCATGTCTATCTCATGAGATATAAATCTTTACCCAATGAATTTGAGGGAGATATAGGTCCCACCCATCTCATAATGATACCATTATTATGTGTGCCACAACATCATAAATCATACATCATTGCATAACCCATGTAATAAAAATGGGATTCTTAAACATCGTGACATCATAAAACAATTCATATAAGATAATGGAATTCATAAAAATAATTCCATCACAACATAATCAAATCAATGTAATAATAGTGATAGAAATTGAAACCTATTTTATCTTAGATGGAAAATAATTTTGATAAAACACTTGAACTCCATTCTTGAGGAAAATATCATTTTTACTTCAAAAACATTTTTCCTTTCTTTACATGTCATACAATTTTAAACTAAAAGAAGTTGATTAAAAATAAACTTGAAAACTTATAAAGGAAGATTCTTGGAAATAATGTTTTAAAAATCCATTCATTCCGTATAAGTTAAAAAAACAATATTCTCGTACTTTTGTCGGAAAAGTCAAAAAGTACCTCGTACGAAAAACGACAAAAGATTCCTTTCATATATTTTACTAAAAACTCACCGAAGGGTAAAATTGGATTTAAAAAATTTTAGGTGTATGGAAATAATATTACATATTGAGGAAACATGCATGTGGATGATAAAATACAACCAAGTAAATACCAAAGTATAAACAATCTCGGAGAAAAATGAGAGTGTGATATTTACCTTACCTTAGGTCCGATTTGCTTCATAAGTGTCCTAACCTCCTGTATAATGATTTAAATAATGTCATTGACTTATTACAGAATCATAATCATTGTTATGATATCATATATGGCCATATTCTTAGCTTCTTATTAGTAATATTTCATTGCTACTTGTTATTCGGGTGTTTATTACTTTTTGTTATTATGCGTGTTTTGTCGAATAAATTCTTATTCTTCTCTTTAGGTTATAGATACCTAATTCCCATAATGGTATTAGTGTAATATATATCATATTAATTCATTCAATTCATTTATATAATCATTATGAAATGAAGATCATGTAGAACGAGTCGCATCACATCGTGGAGACGGTATTCCGTACGTACGCACGAGCGATGATATCATTCCCATGATCGTGGAATTGTATTTGAGTGTATGTATAATATTTTAGAATCAATATCACTTTAAAATAATCATATATAGTTATTATTTACACCATTATACCCATCCAAGTAAGGTGGTTGTGGAAAATAGATTACACCACGACGTGGAGACGATATTCAGTACGTATGCACGTGCGGTGATTTCTGTTTTCCGTAGGATGGATAGATGATGAAATAGGGTTGTTTCATACTTATAATAACATATAAGTATATCAGTGATATTGATGTTATTACTTCATAATTAAACAACTAAAGAAGAAGAAGTGGAAGAAGAAATAGAGTTGAAAGAATCGGTAACGGACATTACCTCTTAATGAAGCGCCTCTTTGAGACCTCCTCTTACGACACTAAAATTGGTCTTTTAAGAAGACCATGACCTCTAGAATGTTTCTAGGGATGTGGTGAAGAGAATTTGGCAGAGGTTGGCCGGGATTGAAGGCTCAAAGTTGTATGAGGAAGAGAGGGAGGAGGTTCCCTTTTATAAGGGAGGAGAGGGGCACCTTTGGAAATATAAGAAATATTAGTTTATATTAAATCCCAACCCCACTTAAAAACTTCCAAAATGACTCATATCAAAATATTAGATGTTATAGGGTTGTAATCTCATCAAATAATAAAATTTATACTTGTTAGGAATTTATTTTAAACATTATCAACTTGATTTATCCTTATTTATCAATTTAATTTTATTTGTGGTAATAATATTCTAAATTTTAAATTATTATAAATAATGACATATGTGTTATTAATTTTCCATAATTTGACACTTCATGACATTTTCGACCATATAAGTTTTAATTTATAATTTTTAAATATTTTTGTGAGTTTTAAACAATTTTATAATAAGTTATTTTTATAAAATAACAGTAGTGTCAATTTTGACACTATTCATTTATTTGAATTTAACTAAAATATATACAGAAGATATGTTCGAACTAAAAGCTTTAATAGATTCATAAAATTTCATATGTATCTATAAAATTAGTGGAGAACATTAAATAATTCATATAATATTTATTTTAATATTTTTAAAACCATTTATTTGATATTTTAATTAATAAAATAATTTCAACATCACTATTGTGTCATAATTAATGATAATTATTTAATCCCTAAAAATTCTAAATAAAGTCCTATCATGTAGATAATTGTATTATATTTCTGGAGAATATTCATTTTCAAAGTTTCATTAAGTTTATCACTACATTAAAATTATTATACTTATAAGATTTAAGAAAGTGACATGTTGTCACAATCTTTGGTTTTAATAAAAATTAAATTATTTTCAAGGAAAAAAGACCATTAAATGAATCTAATCTGACCCTTAGGTGATATGGGTCGACCTTTAGTCATCAAATAGGATTTTGGAAGGTGATATGGTAATTTTGTAATCTTATATTTATCCTTAATTACATGATTTAGCTTTAATTATGGTAAATAAAATTTACCGTAGTTACTATTCATAATGCCCAAAAATAAAAATAATCCTATTAACATAATTTGGACCCACTGGTTCCAAATATGGAATCCATTTTTCAAAATTCAAAACACATAAGTTACAGTAATTAATTTAAAATTAATCCCATTGTTAAGAAAACGAGTTTTAGAAGTTAAAACATTGCCAAAGATTGAAATGTTTTTACCTATGAATTCAATGTGAAATTAATGCTAATGAAATAAATTATATTAAATGGTAAAAATATATTCTATTTATACTTTAAAACCATTCAATATTATAATTTAACCATATAAATTATCTCAATGAAAAAAGTTGTTTTTAATTAAAAATTAGCGTATTTTTACTATTCATCAAAATATGAAAGTTATCAGAAAAATATAAAAAATTTATCCAAAGTAAATTTTTATATCCTGATTCAAAAAAGAATTTTCTTTGCCAAATTTAACTTATAAACATGTCAAAAACTATATTTAATGTGGGTGCACCATCAAAAGGCGACAAAACTGCATTTTTTGAAAAATACTTATTTTACCCGAAAAATTTATTTTTTTCTCTTACCATGTTATAGAAAATGTGTAAGATGAATAATAATGTTATAAAATTCAAAATTTAGTTAATAATATTCATAACAGCTAGTCCATAATAATATATCGTTGTTTAGTGAAACCCGGTATTGCGTACGACGCAAGCTATCGAGGAAGGTCACGATTGCGTGTAAAGCAAGTCAAGCTAATGTTGTGTGTAGTGAAAGATTACTTTGATGATTTATATAACATAAAAACAAAATATTTCTCATAATAGTCTCGGGTGTTACAGCGGTTCTTCCTGCACAACTGGTGCGGTGGCGCTGGTTCACTTCTCCACGTTCCTGGCACGACGCATCGACGTCGTGCATCCTCCGCCATCATTTTCCAATTCTAAATTAATAAACAAGAACAATGGAGGGTTGACCTGCCGTGTTCGTTCGGCCTGCACCTTCCGTGTAAAACGATAGCAATCGGCCATATTTAACAATGATTTCCAACGAGAATGGGGTACGTAAACATCCACTTTCAAGAATAAACCCCTACCTCAACAAATGATGACGAACGTTGGCGTCACGGTTGACGGCGTTGTGAGGTAAGAATTCGTACACGTCAACGGAGAGCGTTCGGGGAGGAAGCGGCGTCTCCCCTTTTTATCACGGAGAGAAGAAAACAAGGCGTGACGTTGTTGGTGAGTTCCTGTGTCGGTGTCTCCTCCCTTGTCATGGAGGAAGAAGAGGATGGAGAATTAGGGGTTTCTGAGTCGAAGTTCTTCATCGAAGAGTTGGTGTTCTTCAACAAAAGAGATGAAGCATTCTTCAAAACTCAATAGCACTTTCTCCAAAATCTCAACACAATAAGGCAACCAAAAATAAAAAAAGGATTCTCCTTATTTTATTAAATCATGCCATGATTTCAAATTTACAAAATTCAAATTCCAATTCACATAATTAATTAAACCATGAGTTGTATAATTAATTAAGTGATAGGTTGGAAAGTTTTAATGGAGTGAGAGAGGGAGAGGAAGAGTCATCATTAAAGAGGAGTTAACAATTTTAAAGGGGGAGGTTTAAGAAGTTTTAGGGAATGTGAAGGGTTGGGGCTCTTATGGGCCCCACCTCACAAATATCCTCACATGGGTAGTTAGTGGCCCATCCCAACTCCCCCATGTAGGATATAACCACTTAGATATAGAATAAAAATTGTTCCACATTTTTATTCACTTCTTATTTAATCCACAATTTTTAACTTCTCCTCCCGCACAAACGAAACTACGATAAAGGTCCCCTTAAGCAATTACCAGCATTGCGAACTCATCAGTGCCCTCAGATTTCAATTCCGAGCTCCGGTTCAAAAGATAGAAAAACCCGCTCGTTCGTTTACTGAACGTGCCTGAGCTAAACTTCGAAAATTGATTCCATGCACACCGGGCCTCAGAATCAAGTGCCGTCAGAAGCCACAAACTCGTAAAATTCTAAAGTATTTATGAAAAACATTTCCTTGAAATTTACAGGTCTTTACATTACTCCCACCTCAGGGATTTACGTCCCCATGAATCTACATCATAAACTAGGGAAACAAATGTGGGTACTATGCACGAATCTGAGCCTCCCACTCCCATGTGCTCTCCTGGAGGTTCCTGTGCTACCAACGAATGCGCACCAGAGGAATCTACCGTCCACATAGGACCCGCTCCTATCGATCCGTGATCTCCAATAAGACACCCGCAAATTTAGCCCCGTCATCTATGTCCAGCTCCCCGTGATCAATGATATACATCGGGTCATGCACGTATCTCCTCAGCTGAGATATGTGGAAGATGTCGTGCACCCGGTGGAACTGAGGTCGAAGAGCCAAGCGATAATCCACCTTGCCTACCCTACTGAGAACCTGGAATGGTCTGATGAAGTGTAGAGGTAACTTGCCGCCCCAACCAAATCTCAGTAATCCACATCGAGGTGAGACCCTTAAGAAAACGTGGTCGCCATCCTCAAACTCTAGTGGTCTACGTCTCCTATAATCATAAGACTTATGTCTACTCTGTGCAGTCCTCATCCATTCCTAGATGATCTGCACCTTCTCCATCGTAGCCTGGACCATCTCTGGTCCTACAAGTGCTGACTCCCCAGGGTCAGTCTAGCATAGAGGTGATCTGCATGGTCGGTCATACAACGCCTCGTATGGTGCCATCCTGATGGTGGAGTGGTAGCTGTTGTTGTACGCAAACTCCACCAAAGGTAGGTGATCCTCCCAGCTATATCCAAAGTCAAGAACACATGCACGAAGCATGTCCTCGAGAGTCTGAATGGTATTCTCTGTTTGAACATCCGTCTGAGGATGAATGGCAGTGCTTAGGCGTAGCTGCATCCCAAAAGCCTCCTGCAACCCCTTCCAAAGCCGGGAAGTAAAGGGAGCATCTTGATCAAAGATTATAGATGATGGCATACCATGGAGCCATATGTTCTCCTGAACGTAGAGGAGTCCCAAAATCTCCACTGATCCCTGCTCTCTGATAGGTAGGAAGTGGGCCAACTTGGTGAGTTGGTCAATAATCACCCAGATGGAGTAATGTCCTCTGGAAGTATGAGGGAGCCCTGTCATAAAATCCATAGATATCCCACCCACTTACACTCCGGGACCTCTAAGGGCTGCACCAAGCCTGCCAGAACCTGGTTCTCCGCCTTCACCTACTGGAAGGTGTGGCATCGTGAAACAAACTCTGCCACAACCTTTTTCATACCTGGCCACTAGTGCTGTCATCTGAGATCCTGGTACATCTTCGCTACTCCTAGATGTACCGCCAAAGGGGAAGTGTGAAACTCCCTCAGAACCTCCTCCTGTAATGCAACTGGTACCATGGTACATCCCCTGAAGAGGATGATGTGATCTCCTGCAACAAAAAAATCCATCAGGTGCCTGTCCTATGGATATCTATGAACGTCGCGTCTCACAGTCAACTTCCACACGCTGAGCCTCTCTGACCCACTGATGTAGTGGAGGAGTGACTATGAGTGTCTGTATATTGGATTCTCCATCTCTATCCACGAAGGATATCTGCAATGCGGCTAGTTGATCTGTTGCCTCTCCAAGTAGTTGAATGCCCGATCTTCTACTGAGAGCATCAGCTACTATGTCTCCATTCCCAAGAGTATAGACTATCTCAAAGTCATAGTCCTATAGGAACTCAAGTCATCACCACTATCTCAGGTTCAGGTCTTTTTACGAGAATATGTACTTGAGACTCTGGTGGTCAGAGTAGACTGTAAAGCACTCGCCCATCAGATAGTGCCGCCACATATTCATGGAGAAGAACACTGCTTCTAACTCCAGGTCATGGGTAGCGTAGTTCTGCTCATGATGCCTCAAATGTCATGAACCATAAGCGATCACTACCCGCTCCTGCATGAGGAAACACTCGAGTACAGTCCCTGATGCATCACAGTAAACTATGTACCCTACGCCCTCCTCCGGTATCCTCAAGATGGGTGCACTGGTCAATATCTGCCTCAGCTTCTGGAAGCTCTGCTGAAATCTATCTGACCATATGAAGGGTTTCCCCTTCTTCGTCAAACCTGAAAGCAGTACTACAAATCTGGATAAGTCCAGCACAAATCTCCGATAGTACCCAGCCAGACCTAGGAAACTCCGCACCTCCATCACGCTCCTGGGTGGCTCCCAAGCAAGTACTATCTTGATCTTTGCAAGATCCACAGAAATTCCCACCTCAGAGATGACGTGCCCCAAGAAGTGGACCTCTCGAATCCAGAACTGACACTTTGAGAGGTTACCATAAAGTTGGTGCTATCGGAGTGTGTCTAGTACAACCCACAAGTGGTAGGCGTGATCCTCCTTAGTAAACGAGTAAATCAGTATGTTGTCGATGAAGACTACGACAAATAAATTGAGGTAAGGCTGGAAAATCCTGTTCATGAGACTCATGGACACTGCAGGAGCATTGGTTACGCCGAAAGGAATAACCAAGAACTCATAGTATCCATACCGACACCTGAAGGCTGTCTTCTGCACATCCTCATCTCGAACTCTGAGCTGATGATAGCCTGACCTGAGGTCTATCTTCGAGAACCATCGTGATCCCTTGAGCTGATAAAAGTGGTCGTCAATCCTCGAGAGTGGATACCTGTTATTTACGGTCACCTGATTCAGGCAGCGTTAGTCGACACATAGTCGTAAACTCCCATCCACCTTCTTGGCGAATAAAATCAGAGAAGCCCAAGGTGAAACACTGGGTCAGATGAATCCCTTGCCCTGCAAGTCCTCCAACGTTACCTGCAACACACGAAGCTCAGTGGGATCCATCCGATATGATGGTGTAGATATTGGTGTTGTCTCGGGGTAAAGGTCAATGTAGAAATATACCTCTCTATGAGGAGGTAGTCTTGGAACATCTTCAGGAAATACATCCACATACTGATCCACCACAATAGGAAAACTCAGACTCTACACATCAACTGCTCATAGGATGAGACTAGCCAACCGATGGGTGATCGGCTTCCCTCTCCTCTGCGTAAGTCCATCTTGCACTGCAAAGGCTCCCTTCTCACCAGTGAAGGTGAACCTACTCCCATCTGTGTGGACACACCGTACTTTGCGCCTAATACAGTCAATATGGGCATGGACTATAGATAACCAATCCATACCCAAGATGGCATCTTAAGGCCTTGATGCCACTACAAGAAGATCGCAGACGAAGCTCTCACCTCCAAGAGTAATCTCACAGTGCTGGCACCAGTTTGTAATCATCGAGTCTTCTCCTATAGGAGTCTCTAGCCATAAGGATAGAGCCAACGGCTCCGTCGTAATCTCCGAGCTCCGAATAAGGGCAGCAAAAATAAAATAATGACTCGCTCCTATGTCTATAAGAACTGCAGAAAGGGTGGAGTAGACACAGATAGTACCTAGAATCATCTCAGGTGTGCCAAGGTCGTAGGCCTCGAATTCCTGGAGCTAAGCCTACTCCTGTCTGCCAGCTCCCTGTGGTCGGGGCGGTCTTCCTGGTGGTGGTGATGGTAGAGCCTCGAAGCGTCGTCCACCTCCTGCTGCTCGGCAAACTCCTCTACCTCGTCCGCCTGCTCCCTGTGGACCACCACGGTCAAACCTCTGCCTCTGCCTAGGTGGTCCCTCAACCATATACTTCTCCTCTGCATGGCTGGTCGGGCAGTTACAAGCCATGTGGCCCTGCCCGCCACATCCATAGCACTGCCTGCTTCTCGTATGACTAGCTCTGCTGCGTGTGCCCTGCACCTCCGAACTAGTATCCTGAGGTCGCCCACCAGATGGCCTGGTCCGCTTGGACCTCTACGCCATCTGTCTACTTCTGGCTGTAGAAGACTCTGCTATGTGTCGCCTTACGTTAGGCCTCGCTTCTGGCATAGGCTCAGCAAGGAAGCTCTCTACAAGAATTGCTCGCTCCAGTACTCATTCCTACGTCGGAATGCTGAGGGAGATCATCGAAGCCCTGATCTCATGCCTCAATCCCAGCTCAAAGGTCTAGGCCTGGAAGAATGGATTCTGTACCATGTTCGTGAAGTAGAACGAGAGGTCGGTAAATCTCGCCGAGTACTGGGCTACTGTTATGCTGCCCTGTCGCAGCTGTAGTAACTTATGGATGTGCACCGCATAGAGGCTTGCTGGAACGAACTCTGAGTGGAAGAGGCTCTCGAAGTCTGTCCAAAGTAGAGATGCCGCATCGTGTACCTGGAACATCAGGCTCCACCATCTACCTGCTGTTGTGTGTAGGAGACTCGCCGCAAGTATTACCATAACATCTTTCGGTGTCCCTACCAATATAAAGACTCGGACGATAGCCTCCAGCCAATCCTCGACTTCCTAGGGGTCCATCTCTCCGCGTAACCTGGGTGGCCTCTGTCACTGAAACTTCTGTAGTGCACTTAGGTGGCGTGCACTCTCTGTAGCTGGGGCTTGTGGTATAGGTGGCCCAGCCATTAGAGGTACTGCTGTTGCCTCTACAGTAATGGGGCCCTGCACCGAGGCCTCGTAGCTTGCTGGGATGCCATCTCGCACGTAACTGGGAATCCAAGCTGGCTGCCTTCGTGGGGCTATCCTGAAAAAAAAAATAGGTGTTCCACGGTCAAAAAGTTTACTTGGTGAGCTGACAGAAAGTAATCACAGAGAAAAATTTTGAAACACACGTGCAATCAATGTTTTTGTGCACTGAGTCAGAAATCAGAAGTCAGGGTCCTGGTGTATGGATACGTCGGCCGCCACACCAACACTGGAATCCCTGGACTAATAACCACACTCAATACCCTGAACACTATTTCTTCACCGAATGAAATTATCAGAGTCCTATGTTCTGCGGTAGAACCGACTCCTCTGATACCAATATGTCACGACCAGTCCTCGGGGCTCGTGCCGTGACTACCCCAAACCTGCCTTCCATAGGCCAGTGGCTAGCGACTAGCACCAAAGGCATAAATCCCGATAAAAGGGAAGGAATTGCCTTTATATAAGTAAACAAACACTGAAGAGTACGCAAGATGAAGTAAACACTAAGTAAACTGAGTACAAAAGTAAGTGATGGAAAGTAAATGGGCCAGAATACAAACCCAACTGAATGTTCAGTACAACAGTAAAGAAAGAACAACTGTAGTAAAGGAAACCAGCAACCACTGAGTCGTCCTCCAGATATCCCACCTAAAGGGTGGGTAAAAATGGTATCCTAAGCATCTTGGGTCTGGCCGTCCGCTCCGTGTATGTCCCACCAAGTGGTCCTCCTCCAGGTACCATCCCACTCCACAAGACTCCACCTCGATCAGTGATGTCTATCGTCTGCATCCAACACAACGTAGTGCGGTCATAGCCAGTGTAGGGGTGAGTATACGATACTCAGTAGGGACCCCGAGACCCCCGAAGGTCTCCCAGAATCCACAAAGGATAAACCACAATGGAAAAATAAAAACACGAAGTATCAACCAACTCCACTTAGGTATATGCCCATACATATACCTAAGTCATCAATTCCTATTCGGCTCCAACTCACGAGCCCAAGTACAACCCAGTCCACATAGGAATGCACAACCCATTTCACACAGGAAAGCACAACCCAGTCCACATAGGAAAGTAAGTCAATCACATTGATGATAATGATTAAAGATCAAGACTCGACTCAAATAGGTATACTACTCATGAAGAGGGGTGGAGATGATAGATGTAGTCTCTGAATCATCTCCCCTGCCTAACCCACGTAGGATCCAAGTATAGAAGTTGTCGCTGCCGAACCCATGTAGGATCCAAGTATAGTAACCATAACTGCCGAACCCACGTAGGATCGAAGTACATTCTTCATCACTGACGAACACATGAAGGATCCAAGTACATTCGTCCTCGCTGCTGAACCCACATAGGATTCAAGTACCATCTTCATCTTCGTCGCAGTCGCAGCCAGCTCAAGGGTTCCCGCACACACTACACTCGATTCCGAGAGGGTACGCTCCACGAGCCAAGGGGGGTCGATACATCAACTGTCATAATGTCCAATGTTGATGTATCCTGAAGTTCCGTCTCATCAAAAGGAACTCAACGCAACAGACGGGGCGTCAATCAGACGCCCGATTTGATAGATATTGGATTTTCCGTCCCAGGGGCCCAGTTAGAAATACGCTCGTTTCTAAACCATATGATATCAAAATTCATCTAAAACTCACTTATATTATCGCAAAAGGACCGTCTCATCGAAAGAGTCCCAGTGCCGCAGACGGCGCGTCGATCAGACTCGCGGTTCTTAAGTTATTCACGTTTAAGTGAAAAATGGGCTCGACCGGTTTAGCCCGGTGGGCCGACGGGTCGGGTTGACCTAGTTTGATGGGTCCGACCCAGCAGGGGTGTCATACTGGTTTGAAAAAAATACATAACTCGGCCCGAAGGGGAGCGGCCTGGACCGGCATGGCTCGGCTCCTCATGGCCCGGCGCGGCCCAGATCGGCGCGGCTCGGCGCTGCCCGGCGAGCTCGGCCGAAGGCCGAGCGGGCTCCACGGGGGGGGGGGGGGGGTTCCACACCGGTGGCGCCAGGCGGTGCCACCCTTCCACAAATGGGCCGGTCTTCTGTGCACGTGGCCCGCATGGGCAGGTCGCTGGTCTTCCAGCGCGGTGCCCTCCTGGCACCGTGATCCAGCTCTGCCCGGCCGGCCGACGGGCCGGCCGGTTCCTCCGCCGAAGCGGCTCGTGTAGCGGGCCGCGGTTCTTCCCACACAACCAGTGCAACGGCGCCGGTTCCCTTTGCCATGTTCTCGGAACGGCGCGTCAGTGTCGTGCTTCCTCCACCATTAGTTTCCAATTCTAAATTAATAAACTAGAACAATGGAGGGTTTTCGTGCCGTGTTTTTTCGGCCCACACCCTCCACGTAGAACGATAGAAATCGGCCATATTTAACAATGATTTCCAACGAGAACGGGGTACGTAAACATCCACTTTCAAGAATAAACCCCTACCTCAACAAATGATGATGAACTTAGGCATCATAGTTGACAGCATCGCGATGTAAGGATTATTAGACGTCAACGGAGAGCGTCTAAGGAAGACGTGACGTCTCCCCTTTTTATCATGGAGAGAAGAAAACAAGGCATGACATTGTTGGCGAGTTCACGCGTTGGTGTCTTCTCCCTTGTCACGGAGGAAGAAGAGGATTGATAATTTGGGGTTGCTGAGTCGATGTTCTTCATCAGAGAGTTGGTGTTCTTCAACAAAGGAGATGAAGCATTCTCCAAAACTCAAGAGCTCTCTGATTCTCGCTCAAATTTACCCAAGAGAAGAAGGTAAGACGGTCCTTGTAGTTTAGCTTGGGTTATCGAATCCACAGAGACCTAAGAAGTAACCTACAGACACGCACATTCTAAGGACTGTTTTTGGCTATGAAGTGGCCAACTTTGGGTTGATTTTAGATGGGTTTTAAAGATATCTAATTGATTTAAGTGAATTCAATTAATAAGAATGAGTTGATCCTAGGTTATCGCTCGGGGTGGATTGGATGTATTTCCTTTTTAATGATTTCAATTTCTTAAATTTGAGATGGGTTCATTTAAGGAGATAAAACAACATCATCACTTACTGGTTTAATACCTACACCCTTTAATACTAATCACCTATACACTTGAAGGATCAAAGTTTTGAGCACTTCAAGGTAAAGGTTCATATTAGTACTTGATGTGTGTGTCCTTAAATTCAACAAGGACGATGGAGTTTAAAAACCATCAAATAAAAATCCCAATTAAAGAAGTGATTATAAATTAATTAGGTGATAAATAACATCCAATCCAGCCCCTTGCTACTCCCTTGGATCAACCCATAAGTGGGTTAGCCCTCCATTGATCCCATGGTTTCAATGGAAGTGGAAAGTAGACTCATGAGGGAGGAAATGGAGAAGTAAAGAAAACAAAAAAAAATAAAATGATCACTCCACCGTTGTGTGAATAATTTCACAAGGGTTGGTGTGAATAAATTCACACCTTGATCCAACGGTATCAAAGTGATATGAAGAACAACAGAATAAGAGTAGAAGAAGAACTTTTATTATGAAACTAAAGTGAATTGAACAACTTACATGTGAAAGACAAATTTGAGGCAACAAAAATGCAGCATAACATTACAATTGAACAAAGCATCCAAGATCTTCAACTCCTTCACCACCAGTGCCTTAAATAGGCATTTTGGTTGCCTTGGGTCGAGCCTCCAATAGTACAAATCATCTCAATTAATTTTGGTAGGCAATATGTGGTGGAAAGCTTGTGGAATTTGAACTTTTCCACATTTGACCCGAGGTGGCAGCCAACTTTCCTTCACCGAACAGACGCGTCTGGAAGACCATCTAGAAAGCCGAATCAGGGTGGACCATATAAGAATAAAATGGATCTCCGGATGTCTTCTAACCGCCTGTAAAATATGGGCCCATTTGGAGTTGTCGCTTCATAGATATGATCAACTTAGTGGGATGTTTTTCTGGAACGAAGAATCTGGACCAGAATTTTATCTCTAACTTGGGCCGCCTAAATGACACACATGAAAGCTGAATTAGCATTAACTCCTAAAAAGGGATTTGTTCCTATACATGTCTTCTATCAGAACACGAATGTTGGGATTAATGGGGCCTGTATGTTGGGCCCCACAGCCTCATCAGTGGGATGATGTCCAATCTGCCTTCTCCAGAATTGCTTCATTTTATTTCCAAATATCTCCATCATCCTCCATGAATTCTCCACTGATCCCTGAATCAAAAATGTTCATATTTAAGTGTAGATAAATTTAAAAAAATATAAAATTAAAATATGTATAATTAAATTCCTTAAAATCAGATGAATCATTGGGTACTTTAAATGATGTTCAAAAATGTACCACATAATAGTGCATTTTAAGAAGGTATTACATTCATAATGTGAAATGATGTTCAATGTGTAAAATGCACTAAAATGGTGTTTATGAATAATAAAGCACATGAATATTATATATATTAACAATTAATATTAGACTCATTTAGTGACTAATCACACCCCCCAACTTGAGTTTTGCTAGTCCCGAGCAAAATATATCTCAACAATATGAAATTCGAATTCCCTTTTCTAAAAACATTTTAATACACAATGATCACTAAAAACCTTATACTAAAACAATCATGAAACCCATAAAAATATTTTAATACAAGATAGTTTCATAAGCAGATCCCAATCCCAAGCCCATTCCTTTGATCAAATCCATCATCATACTTCATCCAACTCAATTAGGTGTAATGATGTGTTGTGAATCACAATAGATATGGGGGTTCATTTTCATTCAAGGGGGAAATCATAAAAGCTCTAGGTGGAATCAAATTTAATCCTAATATGAGTATTCTTCATCCTTTGTTTTTGTTTTTTTTGCAATATTGCTATAGTGATTGAGATTGCAGTTAATCAAATTAACCCATGTAGCAAGACTTTGCTGATGACTCCCAGACTCAAAGGCCTTAGGGCAGCAAGTGAAGCCCACATACTCAGGCATCGTCTCAAGTTAACTTAATAAAAACAAAGTAATATTATCATAAATAGAGATATATTGAAAAACTCAGGGCCAGACAACTCTATAGTCACGATCCCCAAGTGCCGAAAGCCTTGCATTTTATCAATCCATTGCTCTACACGCAATTTTTTATTTTTATTTTTTTATTTTTATATTTTTCAATATTTTTTTTAGTTTTTTTTGAATACTCATATTATTCATAAAAATAAAACCAGCCTATGCTATTTATTATGGGACCCCAAAAATTCAAATTAGTACCCCACAGTCTAGAGGACGTGCATTGTGGCATTTTTTATTTGGATGAAAATATAAACGATGAAATATCACATTGGACAACCACACTTTCCAAAATCTATGCTCATGAAATTATACAAGGATTAAAATCAGAATTAGGGTATGCTAAATTATTTGATATTCAGTTTCAAAGTGTGAAATGCATATTACCATGTTCAAAGTTAAAGGAATTTTTCCTTCCATTTAATTATTTTTTCAAATCATTCATTTTTTTGACCCAAAAGCATTTTTTTTATTTTATCTCCCCCCCAACTTAAAATAACACTGTCCCCAGTGTTTAAATAAAATAAAATTTAGAAGGGGGTAGAGGTAGAGAATGAATGTTCAAAAAGGAAATTGAAAATGAGGATCATGGAATGAAGTCACATAGTGGTTGAAGTTTGAAGTTCTTGCTGCTCCAATTTATTCCTTTGATATCCATGTCACTTGCAAAGTTCCCTAGTGGAAAAAGGAAAAACAAAACTAACAAAACAAACAAAAAAAAACAATATATATATATATAATAAAGGAAGTAAAATATAAGTATATATATAAAAATTATAGAATAAGGAAGCACAAGAAGCCGCAGGTCAGTGGTAAGCGCGCGCCCCTGTCTCTCTTCGGTCCCGGGTTCGAGTCCCTGCGGATTCGCCGATTGTGACAGGGTTTGCCCCATGGCCTATGGCATGGACTTTTTTTTATTATATTTTTATTTTTTATTTTTTTAATTTTTTAACCTAAGAACACATAAAAAAAACTGATGATACATTGTCTTCTTTTTTAAATTTCTGGGTAAGGTATTACTCAAGGATCACACCACGTGACATGGATGAATATGGTGCTCCCCTTTCGTACCCATCCATACTCATTATAGAAGAACAGGTCAACAGTTTATTATTTTTTTTCAAAATATCAAAATGTCTTATTAACCCTATTTAAAATATAATGTTGATTAAAACAATGAAATTATTGGAAACTTGAAAACCATGGGTTGCCTCCCATCATCGCTTTGTTTAACATCGTTAGCCCGACATGGACCCTAAATCTATTAATTTGTTCCTGGTTCATAGATTGGCTCCGTTAACTCAACCTCTATTTCCTGTTTATTGAATGATTCAATGAATGGTTTTAACCTTTGACCATTGACCTTGAAAATGTAACCACTTGTGGGATCTTGAATCTCTACTGCCCCATGGGGGAATACATGATGCACTATGAAAGGTCCTGACCATCTAGACCTTAACTTTCCCAGATGTAAATGAAGTTTTGAACTATACAAGAGCACAAGTTTTCCCGGTTCAAAATGTTTGACCTTGATATTCCTATATTGGTAGGCTTGAACTCTATCTTTATTGATCCTTGAATTTTCATAAGCCTCCATTCTTAGTTCCTACAGTTCATTGAGATCTAATTTCCTTTTTGTTCCGGCCAATGAGAGGTTATAATCCATTTTCTTAATTGCCCAAAAGGCCTTATGTTCAATTTCCACTGGCAAATGGCATGCTTTACCATAAACCAACCTATATGGGGACATTCCTAAAATGGTTTTATATGTAGTTCTATAGGCCCAAAGAGCATCTAAGAGTTTCTCAGACCAATCTTTCCTAGAGGGTTTGACAGTTTTTTTCAAGAATTTGCTTAATCTCCCTATTTGCTAACTCATCTTGACCATTGGTTTGAGGACGGTATGCAGTGGACACTTATGAGAAATACCATACTTAGACATGAGTGAAGCGAATGGGCGGTTGCAGAAATGGGTTCCTCGATCACTGATTATAGCCCTAGGAATTCCAAATCCTGAAAATATGTTCTCTTTCAGAAATCGAATCACAACTTGATGATCATTGGACTTAGTGGGAATGTCCTCAACCCATTTTGAGACATAATAAACAGCTAAGATTATGTAGAGGTATCCCCAAGAGTTTGGGAAGGGACCCATGAAATCAATTCCCCAATAGTCAAATATTTCAACCACTAAGACGAGAGTGAGTGGCATTTGATTCCTTTTTGTGATGGACCCTACTTGTTGACACCTAGGGCAACTTTGACAAAATGTGTAGGAGTCCCTTGAGAGTGTGGGCCAGAAAAGACCACATTGAAGAATCTTAGTAGATGTTTCATTAGAGGAAAAGTGACCTCCACATGCCTCACTGTGACAGAATTTAAGGATGGACTCTTGTTCAGATTTAGGAACACACCTCCTAATGACTTGGTCAGGGCAGAACTTATAGAGGTATGGATCATCAAACACATAGTGTCTAACATCAGAAAGGAATTTCCTTCGAGCTTGAGTCCCTAATAATTTTGTAATGACTCCTGTCACTAAGAAATTTGTGATGTCAGCATACCAAGGGTAGTCACTCACAGAGTATAGGTGTTCATCAGGAAACGAATCAGACACAGAAAGGTGATTTGAGTTGTCTTTGAATTCCATCCTAGAGAGGTGATCAGCTACAACATTTTCAACTCCCTTTTTATCCTTGATTGTGAGGTAAAATTATTGTAAGAGAAGGACCCACCTAATCAGTCTAGCCTTAGCATCTTGTTTTTGGAAGAGGTATTTTAGTGTAGAATGGTCAGTGAACACAGTGATGGGGGATCCTAAGAGGTAGGACCTAAACTTCTCTAAGGCAAACACAATATAAAGTAACTCCTTTTCAGTGGTGGTGTAGTTGATTTGGGCATCATTTAAGGATTTCCTTGCATAAGCAGTGACATAAGGAGTTTTATCACAACGTTGTCCTAACATAGCTCCAACAGTAAAGTCACTGGCATCACACATAAGTTCCAAAGGAAGGTTCCAATTTGGGGATTTCATAATGGGAGGAGAGGTGAGAGAGGATTTGAGGGTTGAGAATGAACCCTCACATCATTCTGTCCAAACAAATGGAGCATCCTTTACTAGGAGAGCACAAAGGGGACGAGAGATTGAACTAAAGTCCTTGATGAATCTTATATAGAAACCAGCATGTCCTAAAAAAGACCTCACTTCCTTGACAATTTTGGGTGATGGAAGGTGACGAATGATGTCAACCTTGGCTTTATCAACTTCAATTCCCCTACCTGAGACCAGATGGCCTAAAACTAGTCCCTCTTTAACCATAAAATGTCATTTTTCCTAGTTTAGGACCAGATTATTTTCTTCATATCTTGACAAGACTCTCTCCACATTCTGCAGACATCCCTCAAAAGTATCCCCAAACACAGAGAAGTCATCCATGAAGACCTCTAGAAAATCCCCTACCATGTCTGAGAAGATTCCCATCATGCATCGCTGGAAGGTTCCTGGGGCATTGCATAACCCAAAGGGCATGCGTTTGAAGGCAAAGGTACCGAAAGGACATGTGAATGTAGTCTTCCCTTGATCCTCTAGGGAGACCTCAATTTGATTGTACCCTGAGTACCCATCTAAGAAACAGTAGAAGGCATGACCTTCCACTCTCTCAAGGACTTGGTCAATGAATGGTAATGGGAAATGGTCCTTATTGGTGAATGAGTTTAGTTTCCTATAGTCAATGCAGACCCTCCATCCACTACTCACCCTTGTTGGAAGAATCTCTCCATCCTCATTGGTTATCACTGTGATTCCAGCCTTTTTTGGAACCACTTGGATTGGGCTCACCCATTCACTCTCAGCTATGGGATATATGATACCAG
Organism: Viscum album; assembly: GCA_963277665.1. Lineage (NCBI taxonomy): Eukaryota > Viridiplantae > Streptophyta > Magnoliopsida > Santalales > Viscaceae > Viscum > Viscum album. Next base: position 1,094,717,262 of record OY728145.1, on the reverse strand, counting down.
CTTTCAATAATTTTAGAAGTTCTTTCCTTACTACCTCCATGAGATTAGGATTGAGTCGCCGTTGAGGTTGACGACATGGCTTTGAATCAGATTCCAAAAAAATCCTATGAGTCCCAATAAGTGGGCTAATCCTAGGAATATCAGAAAGGGTCCAGCCAATGGCTTTCTTATGCTTCCTAAGGACATCTAGAAGCATCCTCTCATGATTGGATTCAAGAGAAGAAGAAATGACAATAGGATGTGTTTGATTTTCCCATAGGAAGGCATACATTAGTGCAGCAGGAAGTTCCTTCAATTCAAGATCAATTTGGTTCAGAATTTCAGCAGAAGATTGGGACATTGGATCAAGATCAATTTCTTTTTTTAGAGGTTCAGATAGGATTGATTCCTCACATGTAGAAGTTTCAACTACTAGATTGGCTTGATCAGATTTAGGGAAGGAATTTAGAGGGGTCTCTCTGAAATTGGTTTCTTGAGAGGTTTCACTGATTGTTGGACCTAAGACTTCATTATAAGAGCAATTTGAAAATGATTCAAGCCAAGGAGATAAACTTCCTTCATATGAACAAAGTAAATCAATCTCATTCTGACTTAAACATTCATCAAATATTCCTTTATGTTCCATGGATTCATTATCAATGCTTCCTATCATGTTTACTTCATGAATGTCCTCGTCATCCCCTATTTGTGAGCTTTCATTATAGATGTTCATGTCTATACTCATGTTCCCAAAGGTGATGGTCATGTTCCCATTTCAGACTCGAATAACAGAGTTGATTGTTGCAAGGAAAGGATGACCAAGGATGATTGGGGTTTGTTCTTTATTTCCTAAATTTGGATGGTTGTCAAGGACAATGAAATCAGCAGGGTAGATGAAGTTTTCAACCTTTACCAGAACGTCCTTTAAAATCCCCTTTGGAACCCTAATTCTACGATCAGCAAGCTGAAGTGTGATAGATGTGGGTTGGAGTTCTTCTAGGCCTAACAGGAAGTACACAACATATGGGATGAGATTGACACTAGCACCTAGGTCACACAAGCCCTTGACAACTTTACTTTCTCCTAGTTCAACATTGATGTAAGGGCAACCTGGGTCTTTCAACTTAGGAGGAATGGTCCCCTGAATGGTGGTACTCACATTAGCAGCCAAAAGGACTTGGTTTTTATGTGCAAATTTTCTTTTAAAAGTGCACAAGTCCTTAAGATACTTTGAGTAGGAAGGTATGGTTTGGATTGCATCCAGAAGGGGTATGTTCAACTTGACTTGTGAAAATATTTCTCTCAATGTTTCACTCAGTTCAGGCTTGGGTTTCCTCCTCATGCGTTGAGTAAATGGTGCAGGTTTTGGGGTTGTTTGTTGAAGAGTTGTTTCCTTCACATTGTTATCAGTTTCCTCAGTTTTATGTTGTGGTTCATTTGAATTTTTATCCATGTTTGAATCTTCATGTGGGTTCTGAATTAGTTGTTCAGGTTTCTCAATTGATTTCCCACTTCTTAAAACAGTCACAGCCTTTAGTTGTTCATGAGTTGTTTGAGCACAACTTGACTCTCCCCTTGAAGTTGAGGATGGCACCGCCTGAGTAGGCATGGGTGCCTTTCCAGTTTTGATGGTTTGAAGTTCTTGTTTTAGGGAAGATACCTCCGAGTTCATCCTCTCCATTTGTTTGCACATTTGTTCTAGTAGGCTTTGTGGAACAGTTTGGGTGGGTGCTTGAGTAGGTTGGTTTATCCCAGGGGGATATTTTGGTGGTGGGACTGTTTGTTGAAAATGGACCGGTGGCTGTTGGTATTGGATAGGTTGGGTTTGGAACTGGTTATGGGTTTGGTAGTTCTGTTGAGGGTAAGGATTTTGCCCTTGTGGTTGGCTATGTTGTTGGTTATCCTTCCATCGGAAGCCTGGGTGGTCATTGTACCTTGGATTGAAGGTGTTTTGGTATTGGGGCTTTTGAAAGTTTAGGGCATTGACTTCCACTGGGGGTCCTCCTAGAATAACATCCTTGATGGATGGAATGGTTGGGCAGTTGTCTGTTTTATGGTCATGTTTGTCACAAATTGTGCAAACAAGGTCTACATTTTGGATTTCATGGACTTTCGTAAGGTCTATCTCTTCAACCTTCCTAGAGAGTGCTGCGAGTTTAGCCCTAAGGATTTCCTCTTCTCTAAGTGTATGAATTCCAGTAGTTCTTTGTGGCTTTTTAGAATATGGTGAAGTTCCCCAAGTTTGGTTTTGTTCAGCCAGACTTTCCAGATACTCGTAAGCATCATTTGGGGCCTTGTTTTTAAAAGTTCCATTACACATCATGTTAATGAATTGTTTATTACCCGGACCCAACCCTTCATAGAAAATTCTCACATGTTCAGGTATTGAAAACCCATGGTGTGGAACCATGTTTAGGGTGTCTTTGAACCTCTCCCATGTTTCATAAAATGACTCTCCCTCTTTTTCAAAAAAGTTTTGGATGCTCTTTTTAAGTGCAATTGTTTTGTGATGAGGGAAGTATTTTTTGTACAATTCTCTTTGAAGTTGGTCCCAAGAGTGGATTGATGCAGGTCACAAGTTGTTTAGCCAATTTTTAGCTTGATCTTTTAATGAAAAAGGAAATAGCCTCATCTTAGCGGATTCTAGTTGATGTGGGGGACACATGGTTTCAACAATGTCTTTGAACTCTTTGACATGAAGGTATGACATTTCTGACTCCATCCCATGAAAGGTTGGAAGGTGGTTTAGGACATGGGGTTTGAATATGTAGTTGGTGTCTCCTATGGAATTGTGTCTAATGCATGAGTGGGCATTGGTCCAAGCTGGAGTGAGTTAGTCGTTCATGGTTTGATCAACTACATTCCCTAAGTTTGGAGCTTCTTGGTTTTGGTTTCCCATTTGATTCCCTCCAGGGTTTACAATTTTATTTTTTGGATGACCCTCCATTGGACTTGTTTCAAGTTCTGACTTTGGGGTTTCAAGAATATTTGGATCTGATTTAAACAATCCCTTAGGTGCACTTGACTCCCCTATCCTAGGACTTTCCACCCTAACTAGTCTGTTTGAGAAATCGCGGGTGTAGGCGGACATGCGCCAAAAAGAAGCGAGAAAGGGACAAGATAAGAGATCTTGGGTGAGAGTAGAAGAATGGAGGTGAGGAAAGAAGGTTTTTTTGGATCTAAGGTACTTACTTGGTCCTCGGAAACGGCGCGAAAATTGATTCTCACTCAAATTTACCCAAGAGAAGAACGTAAGACGGTCCTTGTAGTTTAGCTTGGGTTATCGAATCCACAGAGACCTAAGAAGTAACCTACAGACACGCACATTCTAAGGACTGTTTTTGGATATGAAGTGGCCAACTTTGGGTTGATTTTAGATGGGTTTTAAAGATATCTAATTGATTTAAGTGAATTCAATTTAAAAGAATGAGTTGATCCTAGGTTATTGCTCGAGGTGGATTGGACGTATTTCCTTTTTAATGATTTCAATTTCTTAAATTTGAGATGGGTTCATTTAAGGAGATAAAACAACATCATCACTTACTGGTTTAATGCCTACACCATTTAATACTAATCATCTATACACTTGAAGGATCAAAGTTTTGAGCACTTCAAGGTAAAGGTTCGTATTAGTACTTGAAGTGTGTGGCCTAAATTCAACAAGGACGATGGAGTTTAAAAATCATCAAATAAAAATCCCAATTAAAGAAGTGATTATACATTAATTAGGTGATAAATAACATCCAATACAACCCCTTGCTACTCCCTTGGATCAACCCATAAGTGGGTTAGCCCTCCATTGATCTCATGGTTTCAATGGAAGCGGAAAGTAGATTCATGAGGGAGGAAATGGAGAAGTAAAGAAAACAACAAAAATAAAATGATCACTCCACCGTTGCGTGAATAATTTCACAAGGGTTGGTGTGAATAAATTCACACCTTGATCCAACGGTATCAAAGTGATATGAAGAACAACAGAATAAGAGTAGAATACAAACTTTTATTAAGAAACTAAAGTGAATTGAACAACTTACATGTGAAAGACAAATTTGAGGCAACAAAAATGCAGCATAACATTACAATTGAACAAAGCATCCAAGATCTTCATCTCCTTCACCACCACTACCTTAAATAGGCATTTTGGTAGCCTTGGGTCGAGCCTCCAACAGTACAAAGCATCTCAATTAATTTTGGTAGGCCATAGGTGGTGGAAAGCTTGTGGAATTTGAACTTTTCCGCATTTGACCCGAGGTGGCAGCCAGCTTTCCTTCACCGAACATACGCATCTGGAAGACCTTCTAGAAGGCCGAATCAGGGTGGGCCATAGAAGGGGAAAATGGAGTTCCGGATGTCTTCTAACCGCATATAAAATATGGGCCCATTTGTAGTTGTGTATTCCGAGATATGATCAAATTAGTGGGCTGTTTTTCTGGGCTGCAGAATCTGGACCAGACTTTTATCTCTAACTTGGGCCGCCTAAATGACCCACATGAAAGCCGAATTAGCATTAACTCCTGAAGAGGTATTTCTTCCTCTACATGTCTGTTAGCAGCCCGAGACATTTGGGATTAATTGGGCCTGTATTTTGGGCCCCACAACCACATAAGTGGGCTGATGTCCAATCTGCCTTCTCCAGAATTGCTTCCTTTAATTTCCAAATATCTCCATCATCCTCCATGAATTCTCCACTGATCCCTGAATCAAACATGTTCATATTTAAGTGTAGATCAATTTTCAAAAATATAAAATTAAATATGTATAATTAAATTCCTTAAAATCAGATGAATCATTGGGTAGTTTAAATGATGTTCAAAAATGTACCACATAATAGTGCATTTTAAGAAGGTATTACAATCATAATGTGAAATGATGTTCAATGTGTAAAATGCACTAAAATGGTGTTTATGAATAATAAATCACATTAATATTATATATATTAACAATTAATATTAGCCTCATTTAGTGGCTAATCACTCTCTCCCCAAAATCTCAACACAAAAAGCCAGCCAAAAATAAAATAAGGCTTATCTTTATTTTATTAAATCATGCCATGCATTCAAATTTACAAAATTCAAATTCCAATTCACTTAATTAATTAAAACATGAGTTGTCTAATTAATTAAGTGATAGTTTTGAAATTTTTAATGGAGTGAGAGAGGGAGAGGAAGAGTCCTCATTAAAGAGGAGTTAACTAGTTTAAAGGGGGAGGTTTAAGGTGTTTTAGGGAATGTGAAGGGTTGGGGATTGTATGGGCCCCACCTCACAAATATCTTCACATGGGTAGTTAGGGGTCCATCGCAAATCCCCCATGTAGGATATAACCACTTAGATATAGAATAAAAAATGTTCCACATTTTTATTCACTTCTTATTTAAACAACAATTTTTAACTTCTCCTCCCGCACAAACGCAAATACGGTAAATGTCCTCTTAAGCAATTACCAGCTTTGCGAATTAATCGGTGCCCTCAGATTTAAATTCCAAGCACCTGTTAAATATATAGAACAACTCTCTCATTCTTTTACTAAACGTACCTGAGCTAAACTTCGAAAATTGATTCCATGCACACCGGGCCTCAGAATCAAGTGCCGTCAGAAGGCACAGACTCGTAAAATTCCAAAGTATTTAAGAAACAATTTTCCTTGAAATTTCCAGGTCTTTACTTGGATATCCCTATACAGATGAAGGTGGATATGGATATGGATATGGTGGTGGGATATATCAGGGCGCAGTGCCCTGTATAGTGGATGGTGGGAATGGAAAATTAGGAGGGATGGGATTCTGAGAACTACCATCTAATGTGGGTGTATGAAGAAAGGGATATGGATAATGTGGGTATGGATAATATGGAGGTGGCATAATGGGAGGATGACCTTCTGGTGACTCAAGTAGTATATTAGTAGGCTGAACTATAGAATCAATACCCCCCTCCATACTATCAGCCTCGATAGTATAATTCTACCGTCTCCTCGATGAAGTTTCCTAAAATAACATAGATGATCAAATTAAATGAACGATAACAAGATAAATAATATGAAAAACCATAATATTCAAACATAAATTTCACTTACAGTGTTGGCCAAATGAGACATATTTTGTTCATTTCTTCATATTCTTCTATTTCTTCTAATATCATCATATTCATACATTTTGACCTGGAAATTTAATATAATATTCTCAAATAAATAGAAATAATGAAAAATGATAAATAATAAAATTTTATCATAAAACAATGAGATACATTTTCAATGTGATATTTATATTGATAAAATATACTAGTTAATTTGATTTCATGTATGAAAGTTTAAAAAACCACATACAATATTACGATTTTTTCAGGTAAATACTTACAAATGTATCAACATTCTGTGTTGTCTGTGACAATTTCTTGTTCAAAATTTGTTCTAGAAATTGAGTCATCTATGTCATAAAATGAAACATTCGAATAAATACAGATAGGTTCATCCAAAACATCATTGTAATCAATGACTTAGTCAAAAATATGTCTGGTAATGAAATCAACAATAACACCAAATTGTTATTATAACGGGTTAGTTACATAAAACACATGTCTAGCCTGTGACGCAAGAATATAAGGTTCATCGGTGTGAAGCTGGATATTCATATCAATCACTCTAAATCCACAGTTATCAATATGCATTCCTTGTCGTTTCATTGAATCAAACCACTTACATTTCATCATTGTGATGAAACCATGGGCATATTAATTTAATAAAATGATTCTTTCAACTATACCATAATATGATATATTTTCTGACCGAGGTTTTCTATCTGATGCACCCGTATAATAATCTGTTGTGGCGCTTATCGGCACACCATCATGCTGTGTTGCCATTTTTTTTCATAGCTATTTATAAAAAATTTAAATCCATTGACAACCATTGCTTTACAATCACGTACCACGTCATTTAACCAAGGGATAACGCTCTTACTTCATCTGATACTTTATTCATTAGTATAGTTAAAACCTAAAAGATACCAACAGTGAATATTAAACAGAGACATGTGATTATGTTATAAGAATAAAAAAATCTATTACCTTTAACTTTAACCAAGAAACAAATTCTTTGCTGTGCAGCAGTTCCTTCCTCTTAATAGATAGAGAGCGAAGTATCTTTTTTATAATTTCTAAATGTTCTCTACAAATATGAAAGCTTAAAAATGTCAGAAGATATGAAGAAATAACATAGTGAAAATAGTTTATATTTATTAGTTTACTTACTTGATATAATCATCAAGCACATCATAGTTGAATAATACTGTACAATTATCCATTTCCCACTCTTCCCGGCTTAAAGTACACAATGAGTACGATCCAGATATCACCCCTATTTGGGGTAGTGAAGGAAATGTAGGCTCAATGGGATCATATTTCTCATATTTAGTTCTCATAAGTCAATTAGACATTGTGGTGACGTTAGCCAAGTACGATGAACAGAAATCCATGCATTCTCGTGCTAAATAACATTTCACAATAGAGCCTTCGGGGTGATATTTATTTCTCACATAAGATTTGAATGTAAACATCATTATTTCTGTAGGATACATCCACCAACTCGAAACCGGACCACCAAAAAGAACTTCTGTGGGAAGATGCACAATCAGATGTAACATACATGTGAAAAATGACGGTGGGAAAATTTTCTCCAAGTCATAAAGAATAATCAGTGCATCTCTATGAAATTTATGAACAACACTTCTGATCAGTCTTTTGGCACAATGGTCTCGATACAAATGAAATAACTTAATCATATCAACTCTAAAATTATGTGAAAGTAAATGTCGAATGTCAATAGTAATCAAATCATGTAACAGGACATGGTAATTATGGGTTTAAAGAGATTTTAGTTTCACATCTTTTGTATTCACCCTTTCCGAAATATTACTTGAATAACCATCCGGAACCTTCAATCTTTCCAAGACCTGAAGAAATTGTTTCTTCTCCACATCTTTCATCGAATAACAGGAAATAGGGACTTTCCACTTATTTTGACCAATTAACTCAGGATGATGTTTTACTCTTATACCCCAATATATAAATCATGACGAGACCGCAAATCGTCTTTTGTTTTGCCTTTAATATTTAAAATAGTAGCAAGTAACATCTCACAAATGGTTTTCTCGATATGCATTACTTCTAAACAATGACACAATAAATTTGATGACCAATACAGAAACTCAAAGAATATACTTTTCTTTCTCCAATTATTATTGGAATTCAAATTCACATGTTTTAACTTTCTTATTTTTGATTGACTTTTTCCAAGAACATAATTCAAATCATCAAGTTCTTTAACAATATCATTCCCTAACATTCGTTGAGGTGTCTCATCTGTCTCAAAGGCATTATCGAACTGTGTTCGATTTTTCCTGTATGGATGATCCATCGGTAGAAATAATCAATGCCAAATGAAGCTGAAAGTTTGTCAAAACATTAATCTTTGGAAACGTGTATTTTTCATACAAATAGGGCAGGATAATTTCCATTTAGTACTCCAACTAGACATCATTCCGTAGGTAGAAAAATAATTTATCATCCATAATAAATCTGCAAGAAACATAATGTACTCATTCCTGAATGCATCGTGCGCCTGTGTACCAACAATCCAAATATCCTTTAACTCTATTAATGGTTGCAAGTATATTTCAATTTCATTTCTAGGATCATTGGGTCTACATATCAATATACTCATGATAGTAAATGGATTCTTAATACAATCTATGAAGGAAAGTTATAAATGTGAATGAAAATAGGCCAAGTACTATGTGTAATATGCATTTGGAAAAATTGGTTGAAACCATCAAAGGATAATCTCAATATAACATTTCGTGGGTCAGATGCAAAATCAGGATGTAACCTATCAAATTTCTTCCAAGACAACCCGTCTGCATGATGCACTATTTCATAATTATCTGTATTTCTTTCATCTTCATGCCATCTCATATTCTTTTCCATTTGTTCTGACATAAAAAGTTTTTGAAGCCTGGGAATTAAAGGGAAGTTCCAGATCACTTTCTCTGGTATACGAGATTGCTTTCTGTCTTTATTAGTCTTCCACCTTGATGTGCCACACTGTTTTCACTGACTTAACTCTGCATTTTCCTTCCAGAACAGACAAAAATCTTTGGGGCAAGAATGAATATTAATAGATGACAATGCAAATTTTTCAACCAACATTGATGCCATGTAATTATTTTCTAGAATACATGCATCATCAGGCAGTAAATCCTTAATAAATTTAAGGAGATAGTCGACTGCAGTATTACTAAATCCATACATTGATTTTCCGTGATATAATCTCCTAAAAAACTCAAGTTTTCTCATTTTTCACATGCATGATATACTGGAGTATTTTCATCTTCAATCAGATTTCTAACACTCTAAATGTCATCATCCTGATTAATAGATGAAAACTATGTTCTGTTATTCATTTTCTCTTGCACTGGTCTACATGAGGATCTGGCTTAAAAAACAGAAGGAAACCGATCGGAAATCAGATTTTTCATACCAATCCTTTCTGCTGAATCGATGTCATTCACCACTTGCACTTTTTCTCCATTGTGATACCACACATGATAATTTTTTAGGACACCTTGTTTAGTGATATGATAACTCACTTCCTCATGAGTTAACCATGGTCTTCCAACACAATAAAAACATGGGCATCGAATCAATCCTCCATCTGAATCATTAGTGAATGAAAAGTCCAAGAAATGTCGTAACTCCTTATGAAATTCATCAGTGATCCCATCAACATTTCACATCCAGTATCTATCCATTCTGAGGCATATAAACATACATTAAATAAATAATCAAGAAAATGACTTAACATTATATGTATTGTTTTATAAGATAATAATTAACCATCAATAACATGTCAATAAAAAGTCATAACAAATATTATTGTTAAGGGAATTCATAAATGTTTCAAATTATAAAAAATCATTAATTGTCACACCTTTCTATGACCAAATAATATTATTTTGGTGTACCTCCAACACCCACATTAAAACCAATATTTTTGAACAATTACCTATTATGTTTTTTATAGAATTCTATGATGGGCACCCCCCCTCCCCCTCCCTCTTGGATGCCCCCAGACACCCCCTTCCCTACAAGGCAGCCCCCAACCCCCCTAGATAGCCCCCTACCCCTGCACCCCCACACCCCTTTCCCCCCTCCCTACCCCCTGCACACTGCTCCCCCAGACCCCTTCACCCCCCTCCAAGATAACCCCCCTTCCCCTTGCACCAATGCCCCTCATTGTCAAGCAGGTTCTCCCTATCCTTTAAAAAGGTTAATGAGCTACAAGACTTCCTGGTTCTTTGAAGATAGTTACAGAATTTGGTATTTTCGTCACCCTCAGTTAACCATTTAACATTAAATGCTTGTTTTCTCATATTTTCTTTAAACATGAGCAAAGAGTTGAGTTTTAATATAGTGTTTTGTTCTTGAGTGGGATCAGTGATGAGGTCGGAGCTGGTGTTTTTGTTTTTCAGATCGTTGAGGACTTTCTCAAGAATCATGATGTCATTGTTAACTTGTTTGGCTTTAGAGCTACACCATGTTTTAGAGTCTGTTTGAGATGTTTCAATTTGAGGTTTCAGGCAAAGGAATCATTATTATGAGACATTGAAGACCAATAGTTCTATATGATATGGGTGAAATCATCATCATTGAACCACACATTGTTAAATATAAAATTCAATCGGGGTTTCATGACATTATAGGAGACATTGACCAAGATGGTATGATTATCAAAATTAATCTTGTGAAGTGTGGTGCTAGAGATAGTGTCCCATAAATCTATAGTAGGGACATTTATGAAGTCTCTATTCAATTTGGAGCCAACCATTTTGTTGTAATATCTTCTATACCATGTTTATTTCACACCAGTGAGATTAATTTCAATGATATTAGTGTCTTAAATCAAGGATTTAAATTATTTCATTGAAATTGAAGCATGAGAAGGTCCAATTTTATCGCTTGAGTTAAGAATGGCATTAAAGTCACCAATTAGAAACCAGGGGTAGTTATGTTAGTGCCTAGGGATGAGATATCATTCTAAATAGTTCTTCTTTCTTGCTATCTATTTTTAGAATTGAAAAAGGAGAAGAAAAAGTATGTGTGCCATAAATGTTAATGTTTAATGTAAATATCTAGACACAGATATTGAAAACACTAAAATTGTGTAAATAAAAGTGTGAAAAAATATTTAAAGAATCATCATTGAGTGTATTATTGATTGCACCAGTAGAAACATAATTATGTTGGAATAAATGTGATTATATAGAGGAAAACAAAATTTTAGGTTTAGCGATGGAAAACAACATAGGATGATGGTCTTTTTAAAACAATGAACATGTCATAGTCAGTGATACCCTGACAATTCCAAAAGGGTATCATCATTTAAACATGAATTTGGAGTTAGAACACCCTTTTGTCTTCATTCTAGAGCCTTTTTTATAGTATTCCTTCTAACCTCTAGGTTATTTTTAGTGGAATTTTCTTTTTCATTCTTAGATGTGACTTGAATATTCTTTGTAGGTTTCTTAATTGGATCATTCATAGATGAGTCTACAGAATTCTTAGAACAGATCGACAATGAATTGATATTATGATTAGAATTCAGGTTTCCATATTTCATAGAGAAATCATCATTAATTATAGATGTAGAAATAGGAGTACCTGAAAATATTGAAGTATCCACTGTCTATTGTTAGGTAGTATCCAGATCTGTTGGATGGTAAAGATTAAATGGAAAGGAAATATTACATGCCTACATATGTTTAGGGTCCTGTACTAGGGAGGTGCAAGTAGGTTTGATAGGTTATACATCATTTTTAATATTTTTATAAGTCATTGTATGTGTCTCAGTTGAAACAACCTTAAAAATACTCATCTAACTCCCTAATTATTCATAACTGGTAACAAATTTAGAGTGCACAAGGGGAGAAGGAGCTAAATCCTTCTCTAAATTTATGGTTACCAACTTCATTTCAAGAGTAGTATTATTATTAGATATGATAGAGAAGTGATTAACAGATCTCATAGTAGCATGAGTTAATGATGTTTTAATGGTTGGGTCTGTAGGATTCAAATTAAAAAGCATTCGAGAACTAATGACATTAACACTATTAGCATGTTGTGAACCATAAAAGAGTATAATGTAGAAGAAGAGGTTGTAACTAGATCCTTTTTTTCACCACCCTGGTATCCTCCATGGGCTGAATCTTCTTAATTGATCCAATGAGATCCTGCATTTTAGTCACCTGTACCGAGGGTGTACTTACCTTCATTGATTTAACAGTTTCCAAATCCATGGAAATAGTTTTAGTAATACTAATAGTATGTGTGATATCCTGAACAGATTTTGGGATAGATAATAGATTCCCAAAATCTATAGAATGGCTAGTTGAATCTATAGTTTTAGAGATATTATCAGGTATATTTGTTTTACTGTTGTTCTGAATCTTTTTCCCTAATGAAATAATGGCATTTAATAGGGAGAAGTCCTTGATTTTTCAAGTACTCAAAGATGAGGAGTGATCATCCACGGATTAAACAGGAAATGATATAGTGCACACATAGTTATGAGGGGGTGTAGTGAATGCATTTCATTCATTGCACTTTAAGTTTTTTACTTGGGATATGTTTAGAATTTTTATTATATTCTGAAATTTTTTCAGTTGACCATGTATTATATTCGTCCTTATTGGATATCCTAATAGTGTCTAACCCCAAAATTTTAATTTCTTCTAAGAGGAATTTATCTTTAATGGAGTTTTCTTCTTATTCAGCCATATCAGCCCAGTTAGTATTTGAGTTATCCCATATGTGTATCACTTTATTTGACTATTTCACCCATGTTTTAGATTTCTTTGATGGGTTTACATTTATATCTATCATAGGGGATTTACCCTTTTTATTTCTCATAATTTCCTTCCATTCATTTTCAACTGGTTGTGTTACTTGTTTTCTAATTACTCTACTAATAAAAATTGTATGACCAATGATCTTACAATGTTCGCAAAAGGGAGGTTTCCTCTCATATTCAATTCTAATTTAAGTTTTGTAGTCATTTGAATTGAAATTAATTGTGGTGGGAAGCATTGAATCATGTATAATTTCCACCATAACTCTAGAAAAGAGACATAAGTCGGCATTTAATGTTCTATGATAAATTTTGAGGGGATTTCCTATGGATGAGAATATCATTCAGAATTTTTGGGTGCCAAATGAACCAATTAAGACCATGTAGTTTGACCCAAACTTTGGCCAATTTATTTCTATGTGTGTGCGGAATGAATTTAGAGTCCCAATTAAAAATTATGAGTAAACCGAGTTTAAGATTGAGGTTTTCAGTCCTCCAAAATCTCTATAGATCTTCATGATATTTCAACAAGATATGAAAATATCCTTTGCCTATTGGAATTAATTTCTAGTTTAAAGAATTCCAGCAGAGAGAAATATGTGTATGTAATTCAGATAAATTAGATTAATTTGAGGTACGAGAGGTGAGATGTTACCAAGAAGTAGACCGGGTTACCTCGTTCGATGGCAGCGACTGGTAGTGTCGTGAGGGGATGATGATGGGGAAATGGCGCAAAGTCCGTCCAAGAACTATCGGGGATGAGGATCGGAGAGAGGAGAGGTCACCAAGGCCGTCGGGGAAGAAGGGTCGATGCCGAGAGGAGATGTCACCACCAAGAGGATATGTCTCCATCGAGAGGAGACGTTGTCTCCGAGAAGATAGGTCATCGCCGAGAGATGATAACTCGCGAGGGTGGAGGATGGCGGCCGAGAGAAGAAGTCGCGCAGAGAAGAGAGGCCGTGGTCGCGGGGATAAGCTGGGTCACAAGGGGTCTAGGGAGAGGAATCACGGAGGAGCCCGATGGAGGGTCAAAAAAAATACTTAGATACAGAATTTATTAAACGTGGCTATAAAAAAGGATTTAACCAAATTTTAATAAAAGTGGGGAAATAAACTAAGCTATATCCATGAACTTATAAAACTGTGGCTATAGGTCTGTGGCTATAGCCTTGTTTTCTAGTAGTGACATGAAAAAATAACTATAAAATAAAAAACTATGAGGAACTAGCTAAACATGAAATATAGAATAGTTAAAATTAATGAACTAAGATAACCTAATTTTAATTATCTACCCAATTTAAGAACAAGTGAAATCAATCAAAATGCATGATCCTCACCTAGGTATTTACTCCACAATAATCATAATATCACTTAATGAATTTAGTAAACCTATGGTCATTATGATGGATTATAGGGGGCCCTAAAATCCATTTTTCTAAACGGTCACCCTTACCAATGTATCATACTAAGTCCAACGGAAACTATTTCCCTAATTAACCATATATCCTCACATATGCCTATCTCTGTGGTCCATCATTTATCTCAATAAAAAACTATGATACCACTTTTTCATAATCTATTCTGATTATAACCCCTCCTGGGAGGGTAGTGAAAATGGGTGTGACCCCGAAGCCCCTATCTAATATACCATAAGTTGACAACTAGAACCGAGGGTAAAAAATACTCAAATAGGATGAATTTCACTCAATATTCCAAGGAAATATAAATTACTCACAATAAAAACCATTATATAAATAAATATTAATATCTTAATCAAAATAAATTAATGAAATTTAGACAAAATATTTAAAGTAAAATAAACCATGAACCAGTCATATGGAAGCAACCATGAATGGCCGCAACTCCTTAGATACTATAATGATCTTATAACAACCATCTCAATCACCAAATACATCACATAAACCTAAAAAAAATAATATATATATATAGGGGTTTAGATACAAGTATAATAATTAGGATCCTATAATAAACCTATCATGAAAATTTAGAAGATTCTTATAAAATATCCAATTAATAAATAGGTAAACTAACTCATCTCCTAAATAGTTAGACAATAATTCCATCCTCAAAATATAAGGTAACAAAATAATTAGTAGAAAAATAGTCTTTAGTGTTTCCATTTTAAGGTATGTTCTTCAAAATAGATGTTAAAATTCCTCATAGATTAATTTTAACATTGGTTCATCAGTAACCGACACGAAAATTTTACTTTTAACATCGTTTCTTGGAAACAAAAACGTTAAAAATAATCATAGATTTATTTACAAATTGGTTTTGGAAATAACTGATATTAAAAATGTGAAATAATAAATAAGTGGTTTTTTTTTCTCGGATTGTATTTTACTATTCGTCAAGATAAAAAGGACTTATGGATCAAAAGTTATGGTTGTCGAAAGTTGGGATTCCCTATAAGAATTCTTCGAAAATACAAGATTATGATGAAAATATATTTTGATCCATAAGTCCTTTAGATATCAATGATTAAATAAATAAAATCCTATAAAACCAAATATTCCACTTTATTTAGTGTTTCCATGTTTTAACATCGGTTTTTTAAAAAAATGATGTCTAATATCATCATATTAGACTTTTAATGTTTATTTTTTCGAGAATCAATATTAAAATTCCACATTTAACATTTGTTTTTTAAAATAAGAAACATTAAAAATGAGGAAACAATAACATGAGGTTGTATATAATTTCCTAGGATTATATTTTATTAATCATATTTCTAAAAACGTCTTAATAATCAAAAGTTATGGTCATCAGATGTTGGAATTCTCTAAGAGAATCCATAAAAAATTCTAACATCCATCGACCATAAAATTTTATCCATAAGTTTGTTGGAGCTCTACGAATAGTCAAATCGAAGCCGGTGAATCAAAATTTAACCCTTAATTTATATTTTCCATGTTCCAATATCATTTTTTCAGAAAAAATATGTTTAAATTATATTTTTTTATTTTTAATATCATCTTTTTATAAAACTGATGTAAAAACAATTTTTTTATTCATGAAATCAATTTTTACTAAAACCGATTTTAGTATCTATATATATTTGTTACAATTTTAATTTAGTTTTTATTAAAAATAAATATTAATAATATTCTCAGTGTAATTTTCTGACATTGGTTTTATATATAACCAATTTGAAAAGTCACATGAAAGAATAATTTATTTTTTACATAGAATACTTTCTATGATATCATTTACTGTCTAAAATTTATCCTACCATGTTACATTTTTTCAATAATATTTTATATGATTTTACTCTCCAAAATTATTGATTTCCAATCTATACTTTTCACTATCAACTTCACTATATGAGTTCATCATTCGACTATTTTGAAATGGTATTTATAATTTTTCTACCATTACTTAATTTATTAATGATTAGTTTCATCCATTAATATACTTGTTAATGATTCATTTTTTCATGAGAAAATGTAATTCATCGTATAAACATAAAAATATAATGGTTCACCATGTTATTTACATGTTGTATTCTAAAATTCCTTATAGACTACAACTTTAGATGCCCCAAGAGATCTTCCATCCAAATAAAATTATGTCGCTGGACACTACGTCAAGCATAAAAATTAAATCAAAGGTTTAATTTTTTTTTCTATATATAGATTTTTTGATTTCTACAATGTTATAAATTTTCAATCATTTAATTTTATCCATGTGAGTGAAAACTTTATTATGGATATTTAAATTTAATATTTATATTTTTTTTCAAGATTTTGTTTAGTTTATACAATTTTCAACTTCATTAAATTTAAATTTTGATCCAAGTGAGTAATCTGAATTGAAATATTTTTAAAATAAAAATAATAGAAATCAAATACGATTTTTACATGAGTTATAACTAAAAAACAATGTTAAAAGTCATTTATTGACATTATCTATGTCTCTTGTTAAAAAAATCGACATACAAAGCTGTCATCAAATGGAATTATCGACATCAATTATTAAGAAAATGGATGCAAATATCTTTTATTATTTAAAAAAATTATTTTAACATCAGTATTAATAACCGAAATTAAAAATATTCTTGCAGTATCACCCGCAAAAATGTCACCTAAAATATTGATGCTTAAAGTCCAAAAAAATGATGTTAAAGGCCTTTTCTTCTAGTAAATGAAGAATATATATATATATATATATATTTATATATATATATATATTAGGGGAACCAATTTCGCTTTACTATAGATCTAGTCACTCTAAACCTTGAAATCTTATGTCTTTTTATCCCATACCCTCTATAATTCAAGCCTCACATCTATGAAAATATATGCCTACTACATCAAATGACTTCCCCATAATCTTAAATTAAGACTGAGAGCTATCACAACCATATATAAATATACAATATAACTAAATACATTACAACACATTCATAAATAATCAGGTAATATTATTATATGTTATAACCTTAAGATGCTACCATGTGAATATAAATGAATATAATTACTGAGGGCCATCATGACCCATATGGGTGCATGTACTGTAACTGTAATCATCTATATACTATATATTTACATCAACTAAGTATTTTTACATATTATAGTGAAGGGTAGAAGGGTTTTTCATCCATTCATAATGTTAACAACCTAGATGATGGGAAACACTCAAAACCCAAGGATAATATGGGAATTGTCTTCCCGAAACAACTTGAGTGGTGAAACATAAATATTTATATAAATTAATGATATATATTGAACACAATTAAACTAGGGGAAAATATTTTATCTCAAGACTCATTATATACCCAATGTCCTTCTTAACAACCCAACAACAATTTGTTTTGACTAGAAACATAATCAATCAAGAATCATGGGTCTAATAACCCTTACCAATTAATCGTCCATTTAATATTAATTTATAATTAATCTTAAATAAATCTTTTTTGAAAATGAGTTACATTCTTTACACTTAACCAAACCCTTTCATGAATTTATAAATATATGACTTCATTTAAAATACCATCATCATGGAATCCCATTAACCATTTCCCTTTCAACATTTACATTAATATTCTATATTTCTATGCACTAAGACACATCTATTCTTATATCTATGAAATTCTAAAAGGGAATTGAGTAATAACAATCATATAGAAACAATGAAAAGTGGTAAGAAATCTATTAATGGCCTCATCCTGAGAAAATAACCACAAAATATATTTCATATATTCCATATATTCCATATCATCTTTATCATTCCATCATTACCTCATTCTACCGTAGCTACCAAATAATATCACATAAATCCTCATCATTCCAACCATATAAGGTTTAAAATAAAAAAATAGTGTGTTTAAATAAATCAATGACAAAAAGAAATAATAATTTAGTGGAAATAGAAAAATAATTAATAAATTATATTATTTAAGAAAGAAAATAAAATAATATCACAGTTTGAATGAATTTAGTCTATAGTTTTTAATTCAAGCAACAACATGTTAATTTACCATTATAATTATTTAATTTATCACAATAAGGTTTAAAGAATCCGGAAACATATTTCTTCATGGTAAAGAGGCTCCAAATATACTAATAATATATTCAAGTAGTGCTTATAATATTTAATAATTCATAGAAGTGTAATATCCATTTTATATTACTAACAATTCATTTATGTTAATCCTTACATCACTTAAATAATATAAATGTGATGTTAAGAAATTAAATATAAAAATGGAAATATACTATCATATTCAATAAAAAATATAAAATAACAATGCATCATCTTGAATATACAAACATTTTCACCTCATCTTCCATTAAATTTTGGATTTTTATTCTCGATGTTATCTTATTATAGATAACCCCAAATATTTTTTTAGTGAAATAAAAATCATGATAAAAATACACTTTCACATAATAAAAAGTGATGTTATGGATTCCCTACCACAATATGCAGACATAACATTGAAGAAAGGAATATTTAGAAGTCTTGGATATGAAGCTGTAAGGGTTTACTACATAGGAATGGTGCTGCACATGGATAAAATGATTAAGAAGGGGATATGATCACAAAATTAGGATACCCACAATGAAAAAAGTCTATCTGAGGGCTAATTAAGGGTTTCTTGAGGCTATTTTATTTATATTCACACACACTAGGAAAAGAAATAGAGCGGATAAAAAAATTATAAAATTAAATCATAATAATCTAGTGGAAAGTCTAATGGAATACCGGGGAATAACCACATTAAACTCATCAATGACTAGCTAATTTCTAAATAAACAAAGTAAGGGAAAGTATGATGCATTAAAAAACCAAGTTGTGACTCTCCTGTACTCATTGTATAAATGATACAACTCGATTAACCTACACATGGTTTTCATGAATCAAATGTAATAATTCCATTTATTCTAACCATTAGATTTTATGACATTATAATATTTAATTTATTTTAAATAAAAAAATTATTATATCCATCTAAGATAAGGATTATCTATTCATAAATATATTTTCCCATGATTTTCTTTTATAATTTGATAAAAACCCATGTTATAATTTTTAAGTCCCTATTATTTTCAATCATGAGGCAAGGGATCCTAATTTCCAAATTAAAACATATTTCAATCCCAAAATTTTCAACAATTTTAAACTCATTATTTATTCTTTCTTTCTAAAACATCAACCCTTCAATACAGCGTTTACATTTTTGCTTCATTTCTACATGAATCAATCAACTCAAAACCTCCGTTTAACTAATTATATTTTTTGTATAAGTGAGTATCTCAAGAATGTGGGGGGGGGGGGGTTAATTGAGTACCCAATAAAAATTTCCATCTAAAATGGATTATTTTGAAATCCTTAAAACATTAAAAAACATCCCATCTTATCAAAATAAGTAGTATGATATATATATTAATATTTATAAATATTTATCTAAAGATTCATTAGGTCTCAGATGATTATTATAAAATATTATTAAATCATTTGAAATAATTTTACTTGATCAAAATAATATAAAATCAATATCTAAGTTTAACTATCAGAGTATATATATTTTGTTCAAAGTTAATATAGTATTCAATTTTAAAGAGGAAATTGAGTGAAACAAAATTAAAACACACTACAGAAAGAATGAATACAAGAGGTTCAATCTCAAGTGGAGACTTAGTCCTCTCCACATGGAAATCACCTGCAAAAAATCCATTTATATAAAAAATATACTAGATGATCCAAAACCTAGATTTATTTTTACAGTAGATAACAATATCCAGGTCACACATGAACTCTTCCACAATTATTTGTGTGTGAATATGTAAATAGTAAACATAGAGACATCTATGACTCTTATTCAAGGGATAAATAAATAGAAAAGTGTTTGAGAAGATATCGTGTGTCTTCTAGTTTAGTGCAAGATATGGTGTGTGTATATAAAAAAAGTATAGAAAATTTTTCTCAAAAAGTAATAAATATTAATAGAATTGAGAAATCTAGAAGTGTATAGTTTAGCGATGCTTGGTCTGTTGTGATATAGCTTTCGAATCTAAATTTGATTAAAAAATAAGGTTTGAGTCGGGTTTTATTGAAATATTTATCAAAATAGAGTGTCACAAACTCTTTTTTTTTCTAACTCAAGGAAAATCACTGAATGTGATGATGTAGTTTGGCTTCCCATATGGATGTTCACTGTAGGATAGCTCTATGAGTTTTCAATCCAGTATATATCTTTAGCTCTCAAATATTCACTATGGAACAAGATTATTTTTCTCTATGTTGTTATCTCTATCTATTCATGAGATAGTTTGCTTTATCTTTATCAGCAACAACAACAAGGAGAATATTTAGAGCTGATTCATCATACTTCATGTCCTAACACACTCTTCATTGATTTCTGTCGAGAATTTAAGATACTATCATTAGAATAAAAAAATCACCGAAATAAGTAAATATATTCATTAGAATAATATAATTCAAAATAACTAAAGTAATAAAAATAATTACAGTGTATTAAAATTTGGTAGTGTCTCGTGTTTTGGTAGTGTTTTGCTCAAGCGGTATGTTTCTATGGTGGATGAAACTGGAAGTGTCTCAGACTTAGCCAAAATTTTATGTATGCTGGAAGTGTCTTAACTAGTGATGTATGATCTGAAGGTGTATGCTCTGACGATGTATAATACATAGAAAATTTTTCAGTGTCAGCGATATGAGATTAATGTTGTGATATCTTGATTTATCTCATAATTTTCCAAGTTTATGTTCTAGAGGCATCAAATCCTAGTGGTGTTTCGACCAACAATGTCTCATACTTTGATAAATTTTTCGTTCAGCGATATGACAGTCTGACAGTGTGATATCTTAATGTTGTCTCATACTTCTAGATTTTTATGCTGACAGTGTGACATGGACAATGATGTTTGTCACAACGATGTATATGGTAACAATGTCTCACACTTAGATGGATGTATCACATGTTATCATAATAAATAATACTTATGGAGACACAAAAATATCATAAGTAACATTAGAATCACGATTTTCTGATAATTGAAACTAGTAGGTTGACAATATCACCATTTTTAATGATAAAAAATCATGAAATCAAAGAAATATAATAAATTTAAAAACAGGTCATCAAAGGTATTATAAGAGATTATAAGAGATTAAATAAGATATCAAAGGAAGTGTCAAAATATAAATCAAGACTTTTCATCCATAATATGTGTAGATGGAATCAAGGATAGAATAAGAAGGTATATAAGTTAAGTGTTATGTAAAAAAATAATCAAAGATAATATGTTTAGAAAATATAGAAAAATAATTACACAAAATTATTGAAAACCATATATGCCATAAAAATTATCCCCCTTTTAGGATTATCAAAAAGGTAAATAATAATAGAAAATACAGAAAGAATAAATAGATTAAGGGATTTTAATGGAATAGAATAGTAAAGACGAAATAATAAGGGGTAGTAAGGACATTCAAAATTATTAGTATAAAGTTATTACAATAAAAATCACGTCAAATGCTTGATAGTATAATCCAAAAAAATACAAAGATTAAGGCTTGGTAGAGGAGTCCATTAGTTCCTTTACTTTATATTTTCCTTTTTCTTGATCCTTATCTAGGGAAACAAGAGTGGCCCGAGGAAGAGTAGATTCAGAACTAATAGAACGATCAAAGATAGATCAAACAAGATGATCTTCCAAAATAAAAATGGGACTGAGCTGGAACACAACTTGAGAAGGATCCATATGAAAAGGATGAAAACTAGAAGACAGAGGTATATACGAATTACCAATAATAACAGGTTTGAAAGATAAATGAGGCATAATTGGATTTTTGGATTTACCCAATACTACTTGTAATTAAACGTGAATAGAAGTCTTCATGTGGTCTTTGAAAACCATAAATATTTGGCCCCCCCTTTCTATGGAATTGAAGAAGTCAACCCTCACTTCCATAAATCTGTTCAACACTAGGGTCATCACGTTAAGTTGTCTGAATTTATCTTTGAATTATTGAGTGACACATCCATTGGAACAACTAGATAAACCGGATCGGGTATAGGTACAAGAGGTCTCACAAAACTAAACCTTTCAAGTAGACCTTCAAGATTAACCTGGGATATCAAAGACCCCTTAGGGTCAATTTCAACAAAAACCTCAGGATTATCACTCTGTGGAGGTCTTATTAAAAGATTAGATAACTTTCTATACTCATCTTCTATAGGGTCCACCTTATGTTCTAAAACAACAGGCGAAAAAGAAATGGAAGAAGGTGGTATTGAAACAAAATTGTTCTTATGACCTTCTTAAGATTTACCAGCCACTATGTGTTCAGCATTATTAGGCTTAGCTTCCATCTTTTTACCAATTATTGGTGCATTTTCCAACTCAACATCATTTTGATCATCAATAGTTCTTGATTAAATTTACATAATTTCATCCAATGAGACTTATGATAACTTAAAATAGCTAACTGATCATCTCCAAATTCTTCCTAAATTAGCACATTTTTATCTTTCTTATAAACATGCTGTTCTACAGTAGCTATAACACTCAAATATTCATATACAGTAAAATATGACACATCTTGACCAGTGTAAACTGAGCTAGCCTCAACATCATCAATAGTTAGGGATTTATAAAAAATATCCACAGATATGGAATGCTACCCCTCAACAAATGCATCCTTAATATGAGATGGCATTTCCACATCCTTCTTCTCGATTTAGCCATTACCATCACGAGGTTTAGAATCACTTCCATCATTAATTCCATTATCTACAACATCTTTATCATTAATAGAATTACTTTTTCTATTTAAATAATCTTCTTCCTTTTCATATTCCTCATCATTATCATCATCATCATATTTTTTTGACTTGAAACTTTTAAATTGACCTTATCCAGAGACCTTAGTATCTTCTTCATCACTTTTAACAAATTTATCACTTTTTGGAAGCCTCATAAGAGGACTATGATCTTCAAAGGAAATGGGAAAATATTTGGGATAAAGGTCAGGGTCACTCCCTTCATCCATAGATTTTTCCTTTTCCTCTTTAACATCAAATTATTATTCATTATCATCAGAGTATTCTATTAATTCATCAGGTTCCAAACATGGATCAACATCATCTTTAGGACTGGTAGTATGATCGATTGGAATATACTCTTCATAAAATTTCTTAAAATCTCTAACCCATTGTCTCTTCCATGGGTTCTACATTATCTTCATTCTTGATCATGTATAACTTGTTATGAAGAAACCTCTACAATCAAAAATAGATTCATCATCATCATCATCTTGAACTAGTCCCTTGGCCTCCAACATAAGAAAAATCATCTTTGGGTAGAACAACGAATTAGATCTAGAGGATGATATGGTCAACTCTAACATATTTAGCATTAGATATCTATAGAGATCAATCATATGACCTTGTATCATAAAATAAATAATATACACATCATGGTATCTCAATGTATAAAAATCCCCTTTTCTTGGGCAAAACATATGTTGCCCAAATTGAAAAGCATCCTACACTCTCTATCTAGCTCAGAAGAAATAGGTCTCCTTGTTGTGTCATCTCCTGTTAACACAACAAGGGAATCATCAAAATTGAATAGGTCACTAGCTTCTTGAATTCTACCTTGATGGTCACAAAATACCCCATCATGAGGTACATTCAAATACTTATCCCACATTCTTGATAAAAAACCAAACTCGTGACCTCTAACATAGTTTTTATCTAATCTTTAACATCTTGATTAAACATAAACAACACATTATGATAAAATTAATATACCATATTTGGATTAAAAGGTATCATATGTGAGTAAAACCATTACAACCACCCTTGGTTTTAGATAGCCTTAAGTACTAGATATTTACTCAGTAATAACCACATCAAATCTACTTCATTTTTGGTACAAAAATCCTACTAGAAAGATCAGGTTTGATGGGAGAAACTCAAGTAAGTTATTTTAGATCTTTCTTTTGCTTCGTAGAGGGTCTTGACTTAGTAAGAGAAACCATAAAAAATTGATTCATTATTGGAATCCAGAATAGATTGAATGGTTCGGTAAAGGGTAAGTAGAGATTTTGATATGAAGGAGAGAAAGTGTTGCACTTGGGTCAAGAGAGAGAGATACTCAAGAATCGCATGGGACTAAAGTTAAGTTTGGGATAACATTGAAATTTTAATATCATTTGAGATTTTAGTTATTCTAAAATTGAAATTATACTAGAAATCGAAATAAAATACAAGACAAAAAGTGCACCGAGATTCAGTAAATGGAA
This sequence comes from Viscum album, assembly GCA_963277665.1. NCBI lineage: Eukaryota > Viridiplantae > Streptophyta > Magnoliopsida > Santalales > Viscaceae > Viscum > Viscum album. The sequence continues at coordinate 1,094,692,592 of OY728145.1, read as the reverse complement.
TAAACAAGGGAAATAAACCGACCAGTCAAAGTATTAAAAAAATTGACAAAGGTATAAAATCAATGTCATGATAACTCAATGGAATAAAAACCATTGGAATGATGGATCAATGATATGACAGACCAATGAAATGATAGAGAAATGGTGTGAGAAACCAACAGCATGACAACCCAATGGTATGACAAACCAATGCTATGACAAACCAACAGTATGACAAGGAAACTGTATGTCATTAAACTTAACTGAAATTTATCATTTCTATTTTATGTTTGATATAATTAATTATCTCTAAATTTAAAGTCTTAGTGAATATATAATCTAACTAATGTTCCATGCCAATAAATTCAAGAGTAATGTCTCCCTTTGGAAAATGATCTCTCAAAAAGTGATTTCTTATATCATTGTTCTTTGTGTTAGAATGAGAAACAAAATTTTTAGAAAAGTTAATAACACTTATGTTGTCATAGTTTATAGGGAAATATATGAATTTATATCCATATTCTAGAAGAGTGTGTTTTATCTAAAATGTTTTTTTACAACAGCTAACTTTAGCCATGTACTCATCTTCAGTAGTAGATAATGCAAAAGAATTTTTATTTTTACTATACCATGAAACTAAAGACATTCTTAAAAAGTGACATGTTCTAGAGGTTATTTTTTTATCTAACATAGATCCACTAAAATATGCATCAAAATAACTCACCAAATCAATTTCATATCCTTTGTGGTAAAAAAAATCCTAAATTAGTTGTATATTAGAGGCATTTTTAGTTTTGTTTAACAATAATAATATTTGACTCTTTTGGGTTTTCTTGAAAATGAGAACACATACACACATTAAACACAATATCTGGTCGACTAGTAAAAAAATATGGAAGATTCCCATCATGCCTCTGTAACTATTTTGAATAACTGTCTTCCCCGTTTTATAAAAATCCAATTTACAGGCGGTAATCATAGGAGTATCACTACCTTTAGTGCTATCCAGATTAAAATGTTTTAAAAGATCATGTGTATATTTACTTTTATTCAAAATAATTATTTCTTCTATTTAAAAAATATGAAACCCCTGAAAGAATTTGAGTTCACCCATTAAACTCATTACAAATTCACTTTTTTTTCATTTTAGAAAAATTAGTACAAAGAGTATTTTTTGAATATCCAAAAATAATATAATCAACATAGATTTTTATCACTAATATTTATTTCTAAATTCACTTTATGAAAAGGGTATTATCAGATATTTAATTTCAAAATACTTTTAAAATTAGAAAATTGTTTATCCTAACCTAAAAATATCTAGGATCATGTTTTAAACTATATAAATCTTTAGATAATTTAGAAAATTGTTTTTGAATATGTGGATTTTGAAAACCAGGGGGTTATTATATAAAAACATGCGCAATTATAAAACCATTTTATAATGAAATCTTGAAATCTGTTTTATAAATAAATAAATCTTGATGAGCTATATAAGAAACCATAATTCTTATAGATTCATGTCTGGATACAGGTGAAATGGTTTCCTCATAGTAAATTTATTCTTCTTGACAATAACCTTGTGTAACTATTCTAGAATTATTTTTAACTATGAGGCCTAACACATTTACTTTATTCCTAAATACCCATTTAGTTCCAATATTCAAGGTTTCCTTGTGTGTATCTACAAGTTCCCACACTTTTTTTCTTTCAAATTGGTCTATCTCTTCTTACATGGCTATTACACAAAATTCATTATTAATTGCTTCATTAGTGTTCTTAGGTTCAAGATGATACAAGAAAGCTTGATGTTCAACCCGATTTCTTAGAGAAGATATAGTTTTTATTACTCTATTGTGATAAACTACAATAGAATCTAAAGGATGGTAATTAATGGTTCTAACCACTCTATACTAGGAGGGACTGTTTACTTCTGGATTTTTGGGTGTAGGGTTTGGATGTTCTAGAAGTTATTCAGAGTTAGACAATATTTTAGGTTGTATTACAGTTGATTCTAAAGGTTTATAATTTATGTTCAGAGAAGATAAATCATCCTCAAGGTTTTCTAAGGAGTTATTAGGATCATGTGAATTATATTCATAAAATTTTACATGAACTGATTCTTCCACAGTTTTAGTCTTCTTATTGAACACTCAATAGATTTTTCTAGATATAGAATAACCAAGGAAAATTCATTCATCTGGAATAAAGGTTTTCAATATTATCCTTAGTGTTAAGAATAAAGACTTTTAAACCAAAAACTTTAAACTTATTAACCTTAGGTTTACTGATATTACATAGCTCATAAGGAGTCATTTTAAGGATAGGTCTAATCTAGAATCTATTGATAATATAAGATAATTTGTTAATAGCTTCCGCACAAAAATAGATAGGAAGGTCATACTCATTAAAAATGGTCTATTATATCTCTTTTAAAGTTATATTCCTTATTTCCACAACTCCATTATTATGGGGTGTCCTAGGAGAAGAAAAGTTACGAGTGTAGACATTTTGTGAGCAAAAAGATTCAAAATATTGAATTTCAAACTCACGGCCATGATCACTCCGTAAGGTCTTGATCCTATGTCCACACATATTTTATACATACATAGCATACATGATAAATGAATAGTAGGTTTCACTTTTGTGAGTTAGAAAAAATACCCAAGTATACCTTGAATAATAATATACTCGAACATTGACATAGTTATTCGTATTAAGGCTTTAAAATATAGAATGTCCATTAAAATCCATGTGAACAAACTCAATAGGTTTTGAAGTTGACACTTATTTATTTGGTTTAAAATAAACTTCGGGATATTTTCCTTTTTGATAGGTATTAAAGACTATATTGATGGGGAACTTTAGCATAGTTAGATCCCCAACTAACCCTTTACTAGTTATCTTTATAAGTTATTGAATGTTACAATTTCAAAGTCTCCTATTCCAAATCCAACATGCATTATGAAATGAACTCAAGAAATTTTTTTTTGAAATCAAGGAATTTAAATCAATAATATAAACATTTTCATTGCATAAGTTAGTATGAATGAAAGAATTTTAAGAATAAAAAAATGAAATCATAATTCTAAAACATAAAATAAAAACCATCATCTCATATCTGAGAAATGAAAAGTAGATTATACTTTAAACCATCGACATGTAAAACTTTAGAAATTTAAACTGAGTGTCTTTTACCAATCTGGGGAAAGAAAAATCCCTTTGAATTATCACCAAAGGTGACATGTCCACCATCAAACATTTTCAGGATCTTAAAGAATGAATATTATTCTATCATTTGTCCTGAATAACCACTATCCAAGTACCATAGGATTCTATTAGAGGTCATCAAGTAGTTTTCCTACAAAAAAAATTTAAACAAGAAATTATTATGGTACCCAAATCTGTTTGGGTCCAGAAATATTAAAGATAAAAGATTTGGGAACCCATATTTTCCTCATGGGTTTCCTATAAATAGATTGAAAAGTATTAGAAACAAAAACATTGTTGGGTCCTTTTGAAAAATGATTAGTAGTAGAGATTTCAGGTCTGGATTTAGGAACAAAATTATTCTTAGTTATTCTCCTCTATCCAGGTTCATATCCTATCCCAGTAACCTATTTGGGAGAAACTTGATTTCCCAAGATTTGTGTCAATGTCTCTTTAGATTTTTAAAACTTTTCATGATCTTTATTCAATTTATTATTTGATGGTTTATGTTCATTATTATCTTTGTACAATTGAACATTATTCTATTTTTAAGACATTTTAGACATTATATTTACTGTTAGAGCATGATATCTTTTATAACATTTATACTTATCCTTTAATTCATTAAATTTATCCTATATCGTGATGTATTATTCTAATAATTCATAATTTTACATATTATGATCTTGTTGTTAATTATCATAATTAATAGACATATACACAATAAAAATATCATAAATAGTGGGTAAAGTAGATACCTCACTTACATTAGTCATGAGGCACATATTTTCTCTGTTTGGATTTTCTTCTGGTTAAGAATTTGAGTCACTTGAACTATCTTCAGATGGAATCCATGTGCCTTTTAATATCCTTCTGGTATCTTTTATCCTTATCCTCATAAATATTTTTTATATTTAATATTTGGATATTAAGATTTTATGTGGCCTTTTGTTTTGAATTTTTAGTAGATTACTTGATTTTAATCATCAACCTTTTTCTTCCATTATTTCATCCAGTTTCAAATATTTTTACACTTTCCTCAATAGTTTTTTTTTCTGAAAAACATATTCTTTCAGTAGAATTTCATAAATATTCTTGCTAGGTGAGCCATTTGTTCATCACTTTCATCTGATGAATCTCTATCACATGAACTTTCATCTTTAACTTGAACCTTCTACTTTTATTTTTTTCTTAGATTCAATGGGTTTTAAAGAGATAGATTTTGTATTAGGTTTTTAATCTTCTTCTTGATTAATTTTTAGCTCTTCCTCATACATCATAATATTTCCAATAAAATCCTATACAAGAAGTAAGATTATGTTAGAATATTCTCTAATTTATAGCGATTTCCCTCTCCATCATTCTATGAAACCTCTCAAGGGTCTCATGATCTGATCTTTTTAAATGACTAGGTTTCACAAGGAGGTCATTTTATTCATGATCTAGTTGAACCTGAGATACATGTTATAGATAGGCTCATCAGGTTTAAATAAAATTATCATATTTGATAGTGATAGTGTTAATACAACTTTCTTTAACATTTATCATTCCTTCATGTAAGAAAGCTAAAGGATCCCACTTCTCATTGGAATTTTTTTCATGCAGAAATTATATTAAAATCTTCATATCCTAAGGCTCAATACATGGAATTCAAAGATTTACCATTATTGCAATAAGATGCCTTAGTTGGATCATCCCTAGTATTTATAGAAGTAGTAGAAATTTTATACACATCTAAAATGGAAGAATATATTTAAAAACTAATACTTTCATTATGAATTTTCATTTTCATTTTTCATTGGGCTTAATTAGTCCCATTAAAGAAATGATTTCTATTGGTATCAGAACCTTCATGACAATTTTCCATTTTAAAGAACTAAATTTAGAAATAACAAAAATCTACAACCTTTAACGCACAACTAAAATCATGGCTAAATAATATTTGAAAACATTAATAAAAAAATAAAATCATTTGATACCAAATAATGGTCAGAGTGAGTATCTTAAAGGGGGGGGGGGGGTGAATTGAGTAGCCAATATTTTTTTAATCTAAAATAGATTATTTGGAAATCCCCCAAATATTCAAAAATATCTTAGTTAATCAAAATAAGTTGTATGATATAGATATTAATATTTACAAATTTTATACAAATAATTATTACTTCTCATATTTATAATATAAAATATTATCAAATCCATTTAAATCGGTTTACATGATCAAAATACTATATGAACATGAACTAAGATAAAATATCAAACTATATATATATTGTTTACAGTTAAAATAGTCTTCAGTTTTAACGAAGAAATTAAATAAAACAAAATTAAAACACACAGTGGAAAAGATGAATTCAAGACATCCAATATCAAATAAATACTTATTCATCTCCTCTTGGAGATCACCTACCACCAAGAAATTTATTTAAAAATGAACTAAATTATGCATAATATGGATCATTTTTTACAATAGATAACACTATCCTAGTCACCTATGTCCTATTTTATAGTTATTCATGGGATAAATGATAAAGATGCCACATAGGGACATATACCACTCTTATCTATGGGACAAAAAAATTAGAAAAGGGTTTGATAAGATATCATGTATTTTCCAGTTTAGCATGAGAGATAGTACATGTATATAAAATAGAGTTTAGAACACACTGCTCAAAAAGTAATAAATATAAATTGAGTTGAGAAATCTTGGAGTGTAGAGTTTAGAGATTTGTGGTCTATTGCACTGAAACATATGACTCTCGATTTGATTCAGTATTGAGGCTTGAGTCAGGTTCTTTTGAAATCTTTAGGAAAACAGAGTACCAAAGACTATTGTTTTTTAACTTAGAGGAAAATCACTATATGTGATGATGTAGTTTGGATTCCTAGTCTACTGTTCATATTAGGAGTGATCTATGTGTTTTAGATCAGGTATATCTCTTCAACTCTCAAATATTCAGTTAGTCGTATTCTTCTTTTCTACAGGTTTTCCATCAATCTATGCATAAGAGATTGTGTTTTATTTTTATCAGCTAGTGAAACAAGGTGAATATCTGGATCAACTTCCTTGTACTAAGTATCATTGGACACTATTCATTTTTTTTTGAGAATTTAGGAGACAATCATTAGAATAATAAATAGAATTAAATTTAATAAATATATACCTTAGAATAATATAATTCAAAATAAGTAAAGTAATAAAAATAATGATTTTGTATTAAACTCTTGTGGTGTCTCTCATTCTAGTGGTGTGTTACTTTGGTGGTACATTTATTTGGGGGTATGACACAGAAAATGTCTTAGACTTAGCCAAAAATGTTTATATACTGGAAGTGTCACAAATAGTGGTGTATGATCTGATGGTGTATGTTCTAACAGTGTCTTAGACATGGGAAATTCTTCTATGTTACCAGTATGAGACTGAAGTGTTAGCTATATGAGACTAATAGTGCGATATCTGGAGGTATCTCATACATATCCAAATTTACATTCTGGTAGCATGACATCCTAGTGGTGTGTCAATGAATATTTTCTCATACTTTTTCAGTTTTTCAATATAGTGGTATGACTGTTTCATGGTGCAATATCCTAGTGGTGTCTCATACATAGAGATTTTCATGCTGACGATGTGACATGGAAAATGGTGTCTATCTCAACAGTGTCAGTATTAATGGTGTATTATACTTATATAGATTTATCACATGTTCTTAGAATACATAATACCTATAGAGACACATGAACAACGTTATTAACATTATAATCTTGATTTTAGGATCATTAAAACTAGGAGGTCAACATATAAATTATTAATATAATGGTTATTTATGTGACAAGATTTACATTAATTTATTTTACCATTTTAAATCAATTATTACTTTTCTTATTTTAAAATCATAATATAAATGTCTTGATAAATTTTTAATAAAAAATAATATCAAAAATAAGTGAAAATAAATAAAAAAATATTGATAAATGGTATATAATATATATATATATAAATATATATACAAACACCTTTTGTAATATAATTTATTTTATATTATATTTAAAGATACATATGTAAGAAATTATAAAAATTATATTGAAATGTTATATATATATATATTCATAAGAAAGTTTAACTAAAATGTAATTTTTTTAGAGTTAATTTTTTTAATTCAATGCATAAGAAATATATTCATATAAAGCACTCAATGTTCAAGTGTAATATGTGATAATTGGCCAAAATTTGAAAATTAGATTAGACAAAAAAATATAGGATTTCTTAAAATATAAATAAACCATCCCAAATCTCTAAAACTAATAAGAGAATCCTGAGTCTCTATTAGAAATTGAGAAATAAAAAATAAATGGTTTAGGGAAATCCATGCTCTTAGATTATACTGGTTTTGATGTATATTCTTTATTTTCTACAATACTATTCAATTTCAGAAATTTAAAATTATTAATCAATGTGATTAATACACATTATATCAATGAAAATAATATTAGTTAAAATGTGTCTTAAATCATTCCTCATATCAAAAAATGAAAAAAATCATCCCATGTATTTTGGTTTATGATGTCTTTATATACTTTTTTGTGGTGCAGCATTACATTCCCCTCAACATCCATAAGATTATCTTTGGTAAGAATCAAATGAAATTCACTACGAATATTTTTTGTGATCATTAATATAAATTTCAACCAATATTCTTCTAATGTAAACATACTCAACAAGGGGAAATGATGAGTAAATCAACATTTCATTATTTGGGATTTTAGTACAATAGATAATTTATATTATAATGCTACCCTAATTTAACCCAAATTGTTTTAATCAAAACATACATTATGGAATTTATTGTAATGTATCTAATTAAAATTATATTTTTTTGTTCAATTGGTTGACCGTGTTCATTCCATCAAAACATATCACCTCAATAACTTCTACTAACACCTCCATGTGACACCACAACTTCTTTTTCTAGATATATCACCATTTTCTTTTTTTATCACCTCTATACTAATTCTTTACTATATCATGTTGATCCCCATTAGATTATTTCTCACCACTAAAATGTTTTTGTCCTTATAAAATTTGATTAATTTCAAAATCACCTCTTTTTGTTCCTCGATATTATTAGTATGCATTGGTGCAGAATCCATTATATGAAAAAAAATAGTGAAACAAATAATTTATATTTTATGAACACACTATTATATACATAATATTTTGAAGAAACATACTGTATATAAAAAACTAATCATCAGTATTTGAACTATTTAGTGATTTTTTTTCATTAATGGTTAAAGGGATTTTACCCTTTATCCAGTATCCAAATTAACTCCCTCTGATCCCCTATAACATACATGGAATCATCCTCTTTTGGATAACTATGTAATGATTTTTGACGTCCCAATGAATGGATAATCTTCAATGGATTTTCAATTTATCATGAATTTTTTTAATCATTAATTAAATAATCTACTAATCTATGTTCCAAATATCTAGAGCTTAAAAAATATATACTAACTATAATTCCATTATAAATGGTTTATACTTTTACCATTTTTTACTGAAATTAACATTTGTGAATATTAATTTATTGATTTTAACTACACTCCTATTATAAACCCATTAACATTAAAAAATATCCACCTGGAATGTTATATTATCCAATTACCATTTTTTCATTGAGGAAAAAGTATGATATATTTAGGTAAAATAGATTACTATCCCAATTATCATAAACATGAATCAATTACTCCATATAAAATAACTCCACCATTATTAATGTTATTGTGTTCATCAGGTTTCTTTGTATAGATCATAAAAATTCAAATTTCATAACCATTGGAAGATAATACATGTATAGTTGGTCCTACAGTGAAAAATAGAATCCATTCAAAAATTGAATTAGGATTTAAAGAAAATTCCTTAAGAATGTGTTCATCAAAATATCTGGTAAACAACTAATTATTTTCATTTGATATCCATATATTATACATTGATGAATTTTAATTCCTAATAATTACATTTTCAGTTTCAATATATAGAATTGTTTTTATATTGGTATGTTAATTATATAGGTGGGAGTTATAGTTCCCTTTGACAGTAATTATGAAAACATATCTTCTTGAAATTCCTTCACCCAGAAGGCACCCACGATATAAATTTATTGGGAGAAAACTTTTATCCATATTAGATTAGTATTTAGTATAAAATTCAACATATTTTGAAAATATTCCAATCCACTATAAAAAATTCTTGGAAACATTTATTTTTGATGTACCATTTCAAAATATTCATATACCATTCAATGAGGTATATCGATCTACAATATACAGGACTACATAGCCAAATCTATTTAACCAAGTGAACCACAAAATTAACCATTATCTCACTGATTGATAGTGGAAAAAATATCTACAATTGATATAATAGGAAATTGATTTCATTTTACATAGTTTTTTATCCTTTTGAGTTTAAAATATTATTTCATATAGTTTTGAAAAAAATGTAAATATTTGTTACTATGCATCCAATATTTTAGATAGAATGTTACACAAGTATACATGCATTAAATATTTTATCAATAAATTAAAATCAATTTGTTTTAATCCCCTTAACATAATGTATATCATCCAAACAATATTATTGACATTTAACAAATACCCATTTAGAATCATTTAATTGTTTAAAAAGTTGAAAAACTTAAATGTATTTTTCCTAGAAATAGAGAGAGTTTATAGAAGAAGAAAATTCATTCCTCTATCATTTAGTGGTGCCTTCACTTCCATTACCCATGTATCTATATTATCCTTCCTACCTTTAATGTAATATTTTTTTCAAGGTAAATTAAGTAAAATTACAATAATAGTATCACATACATATTTTTCTACATGAATATAATCATGATTTTATAAATATATAAATAATTTCCAAATGGTAATTCAATTAAAAATAATCACTTTATTGAACACTTTTTAAATGGTTTTTAAAAGAAGTTTTACAAAACATTGTAACAAAATCTATTACATTCTCAAAACATTTATCACCATTTAAAGGAGAAGGTGGTGTACCTACTTCTAAATTTTCATCATACAATGTCATCCATGATTTATAATAATGTTAATGGTGTAAAAACGTATTATTTTATTGAAACAATGTGTTTATAAAATTTTTCCAACAAACATTGTGTATTCTTTCTTTACAAATAAGACATTGTCACATTCATTTAATACAATATACTAACAAATTTACATAAAAAAAATTAATTTATCATATTGAATAACATGGATCTAAATATGAACTATTTATTTATATAAGAATCATCAAATTTAACACCCATATCCCATATCAATTTCATATTATCAATCAATGGATCCAAATAAACATCAATATATTACCAGGTTATTTTGCCCCTAAACGATGTGGAGAAAACACAATAGACTTAAACTTAATACATAACGATGAAGTAAATTTTTAATTTACCAACATAACTAGCTATGTACTATTAGTTATTTTGTCTATACCAAAAGGATTCATTCCATATGTAGACATAACAAGGAAAATGTTTCTCAGATTATTTCAAATTTCGGATACCTGAAATCAATTTTATTCTATTGAGTTGACTTTATTTAGTTAAAAAGTTCCCCATATTAAATGATTGTATTTGATAATGATATACAACAAATAATACACAAATATGATGTATTTTGGCTATATAATAAGGGAATGTATAAGGGTATATGATGTTTTATGATATCATTAAATACAAAGGCATGTTATATGATTTTAGGGTATATCATTGCTTTCTATTTATTGATATCATTGAAACACTGAATAAGCCATCATATTTTATGATATGGATATTTTATAGCCATTTCATAAGTTTTATGATTTGTTGAATAATATTTTATGATTCACGTGGAAGATAATGACTCATTAGGTAATAGAACATTAAATGTTAAAGTATTTGTATTCTTCCACATAAGCAATTATTTATGTTTCATAATATGATAAATATAGTACAATTGTCTTAAGAAAATTGTTAAAATGGTTATAACCGTAATGAAATTTACTCATACATTTTGAATGCATGAGTAAAATCACGGAGTTTTGGGGAGTGTCCAAGAGGCGAATATAAAAGAGGTTGTAGTCACAAGGGTTGTGTATGATTCTTTCCCTATTATTATCTACTAATTATACCAAATATTTCCCCTATCTCATTCCATATATTTAGAGAAAAACTATCAGATCGCGGTTTTGAAGAGAATCCTACACAAGCATTTGGTGATTAAGTTAATTTTTTCATAGACCATGGATAGAATCTCCATTTGGTTGATCCTAGTGATCTTAATCAACAAATTGAATAATGGCTGCTCAAACATCAATAATGAAATCTATGTGCTCTTCAATTTATATTTCTATAGTTTTTTGTTTTCATATATTTATGATCATAATAATTATAGTTTCTATAGTCTTGTATTAAAATACATACCTCCCATACAATCCTTAGAAACCCATTAGTTGTATTAGACACATTCAATGCTTCTTGATTCTTTTTATTAAGCTGAATAATTATGAAACTTGGATATCGTATTGATATAATATTAGATAACCTAAAATAAAATAAAAATATTTATTTCTTGGTTAAATTTATGACATTCGATGTTGTTATCATGGATGAGGTAATGTTATATGGTATATTATATCATTTTCCATGATATAATGTAAGCCTTCAGTAATTAAAGATATTGTAGTGTATGATTGGGACATTCTATACCATAGAACAGAGCCATATAGTGCTAATGCGATATGATGAAATATCATAAGTAGTGATGTCATAGGTGAAAATTTTTATATCAAAACCGATAATTATACATTATTAAATCCCCGAAAAATCAATCCAATATTGTTTTTGATATTATTGATATCATCAATTATAATAAAAAACAATTTATTAACTATCAATTATTAATTTCATTGTACAATTTATAAAATCTCTATATAATATAGAAAAAATTACTTTGGGATGTTGATTTATTTTATAAAGGTGCTAACAAATAAATTAATTTTATAGTTATATAATTAATTTTTAAATGTTTTTAAAACATTTTTTAAATAAATATCAGTAATGTTAAATGTTAATAATAAATACCTTTGATATTAGATGATATGAATTATAATTTGGATATAAATGGTTTATATAGAAATTATAAGGTCATTTCTGATGTTTTTATAAATTACAAAATAAATCCAAATTTAAATGATTTTATTAATATTCATAATAATTAATTTGAAACATTGAAATTAAAATTATTTTTTATAAAAGGTATTTAAAATATAACAATTTTTTTATAATTAAGTAAGGAATAATTAATTTTAGATATATGAAATTTAGATTATGTAAATTTTTTACATAATATAATTGGTATACAAAGTTATTATATTTATTTTAATATAATATATCTATAAAATTATATATTATAAATAATATGGAATGTTAATATGAAATAAAATAAATTTTTTCAAATTTATCCATTCCCAAAATGAAACATAAAATGTGTGTAATTTTTATTTATTTATGAATACTTTATAAATGTACATTTCATTCCAAGCTTTATGAAAGCACATTTATTTAGATTTATTCAATGTTTTATTAATAAAAATATTCTTTTTATATTTTTAGTGGATTTATGATTTAGTTTAAATAGTTAAACTAGTAATATAAATTATCAAACATGTATATAAGGAGTTACATGCTAAGTGTGATAATTTATTTAGTTATGTTATAATATAACATTGGCTTTTTCATGAGTTGGGTAAGGAGTTACACATCAATATGGTTTTAACATATTTATTTAGTGTATGGAATATAAATAAAAATAAATATTTAGATGCATTCAAACAAGTATAAGTGAATAAAATGAGATAGGATGGTGAGATTTAATCACCTTAAAATAATTCTTAAGTGTTATATTCCTTTCAATGAAATCACTTATCAAGACCTTAGTCATCCAACTAGGTATATTCAAGCTAAATATGGGTTCCATTGTATTATATTATGCTTATAGAGTTAGTAATGGGTGACCCTAATAGGACTAGGTGCTCGTTTTTATTTATTTCTCTTGGTTACAATTAGATGGGAAACCCTTATGAAGGATATAAAAGTAATAATATTGATTTTATCGAAAATACGGATTAGGAAATGAGTTATTTTCTCAACCATAAAAGATTGATATATGATGTGAATCTCATGATTTCCTAACTAAATTTCTAATTAGTGGTAAGAATTTCAAAGCAGGATCAATTCTTATAAAATATATGGATCTTGTACCACTAATGGATGTGATGTTCTTAAAATGGGTCATCATTTTATGGGGATAAAATTCAATTAATATACTTATTAAATGATAGTAAAACATGATACCAATATAATTTTTTTATTTTATAGATATAATTTCATCATCATTAGTGGACATGAATTTAAGATCTAACATATAAAAATATAATCATAATTAAATAAACATTATAAACTCGTATATGAACTTATGAATAGTTCTCTAGTAAGATTGAAAATTCAATGTGTTTGTGTAACACCTTATCATGTAAACTAATGTTTAATTAGTTCAATAGGATGATCTAATGACGATTTTACATATAATAGATAATATCACATAAGGTTTCCAAATTATTAAATGAAACATAACCAAAGGAACATTATTATTTTCTCATATATTCAATATGATTGAGTATATTAATGACTTAGAGAGACTGAAGGTATCCTTTAAGGTTTGGTTTAGATGTTGAATTGTTTTTTAAAATCAATATTGAAATTTTTTCAAAATGTGAACATGATCTATAAAAGTTTACCCTATTTCATTATGTGTTTATGATGAAGGAACTGGACATGAGATGTCTTGGTCTTAGTTTTGTATTAACATTAAAAAAGTATAAAGTTTTAAGTTAAAAGAGTAATATTATATTTAAATAATAGTCATCCTTGATCAATGAATCCTATAGGATATGTCAGGAAGTAGGGGAAATGTTTCTATAGAATATAATAATCTAGGATACTAGAAGGGAGTTTTCAAACTCCATTGAGAGTCTATGTTAATTATTAATGTTATAGAATCAATTATTAAATTTTTAAGGAGTATATTATCACAAAAATATATTTTAAAAATGATATAAACATATATGAGTTAAAAATTAAGGGAATTTTTTGATGGAGGATGTAGTTTACATTCAAGTGACGAAGAAAAGTGTTGCAAAATCCTGAAGTTGAATACAATGGAATATTTCATGCTCCAGTTGATCTAAAAAAGGATTTGTATAATTATCTCATTTGAATTATATGATAAGAGAGTTTTTTTTAAAATATTTTTTTATAAATAATATGAAATGATTGTTTTAATTCACTTGGTTTTGAATGATAAAATTTTTATAACATGTCCATAAATTGAGATAAGGAAAAAATAGTTTTATAAAGTATAAAAATATTTATCCAATATGTTTGTCAAAATATGAGGGATGTGATACCCAAAAACATGAGTGAAATATTTTGATTAATAAAGTTTTATTTTATATAATTTCTATAAAAAAATTGAATATCATATAGGATATGGATAAATATATTATTTGTTAAATATTAACACTATGTAGAAATAAAGGTATTACCCAAATATAAATGAGTTTGTGTATCAAAGAATGATATTATGGAATGACTATAGTTTCTAAGAAGTTAGTGGTATAATGATTTAGACATAGGGAAGTTCATTTTTTAAAATATTAAACATTAAACTAGTAATGTTTGAATTTAATGTCAATTTAAATCATAAATTAGTTTAAAAAGTGTTTATAAAGGTAAATGTAAAGTGTTACATTTTTTTACAAAAAGATTCTCAATAAAAGAATAATTTTAAAGTTACAAGAGTGATAATGATAATAAAATTAGAAAATTTATACATAGAAAACAAAGGATACAAACATCATAATATTATATGTTGTAATATAAAGGAGTTTAAATTCTATGTTCAAATATTTTAACATTAGGATTATGACTCTGAAGTATAACCGTTATTCAAAAATACTTCTTCATATATATTTATCACTGAAATTTTTTACAGTAATAGTTTATGATATGGTCACATAGAGATGTGGTAGTATATATATATAATTATATTGAGTCTAAAAAAAATCCTTAAGTTGTAGGATCTATAAAGATGTATTAAATTTAACCCTGTGGTTCTTGATAAGAGAATATAAATGGGAAAAAACTCTTTCATTTCATGAATTGTTTTACCTAAAGGTGAAAAACCTTGGAAGCTTGATGATTTGATTTGTAGAACCATGATCTTATGGGGTTTATCTAACCAGAAATTCATCTCTATTGGTTTTGGTATTTTTTCATTGCCCGTTTCCTTCAGATGATTTTAAGCTTCGTGCACAAAGCTTTGGGAATCCAATGTTGAAATCTGGTTGGATTCACTTTCATGAATGGACTTTTGACATTAATGTCTCGTGTGCAATAAATTCCTCTTCTTAGTTCTAGGTTTGTCTTCATTGGATCAATTGGGTCCTTTGGCATCCAATGATTTAGTATGATATTTCCACAACAATTGGGACCCATGTTCGTCTTGACAAGGAGACTGAGGATTTCAAGTTTGGTCACTCTTCTAGAATGTTGGTAGAGGTTTACCTAATATCTAAATTTATTGACAAGGTAACTATTTATACTCCTAATAACATTCACATTAATTTGGAGTATGAATAAAAACCATTTTTCTGTAATGAATGTATGGATTTTGGACACGCTCTGGAGACATGATAGAAGCATGTTTCATGTATCTAATGTGGGGTGAGGGGGAATCCATCAAATATCTACTGAAATAAGTCAAGGAAGAGATGTGTGGCTTTTAAAAATCCCATATTTCATGGTGGTGAAGCACTCAAGGATCCAACATCCATTGTGGCTAATGTGATGGCTTCTGGGAAATTTGAATCTCAGGTGTCTAAGCATAAAGGCAAGAGTCTGCTGGTGGATGTGTTTCTAGAGAGAGATCATAGTGGCCCCTTCAGACCCTTGGATTGATTTGAATAAATAGGTCACTTCTTCTAGGGAAACCCCTACATGGTATTCAGGATTGATGATCCCTGATCACTCACAGGTTGATGTCTCCAATCAGATTGATGCACAACAGCCTGTTGATTGACAATAGGAAATCCAAAAGCACTCTCAGCCTTTTGAATTATATATGAAATGGTGGAATGTTTCTGTTTATGAAAGGGGAAATGGTGTCCCTATTAAGGCTTCGGTCAGTGATGAACATGCATTATTTAATGTAGTCTTGAGTGGCATGAAAAAGTTGACTGATGGTGAGGGATTCACCTTTATTCTATCAAATCAGAGACCACACAAGGATTATTCTAACATTCTAATGAATGTTTCTATGAGACCATATTCAAATATTTACATGAAGTTGGACACATACCTTCCTTATATATTTAATTAGGATAAATATCAATCCGAATGGGATCCTACCAGTGACTCTGATTATGAAAATTATTTGTCGTATTATGATATTTAGACCTATTGTTTTCTGGATAAGGAAATTTCTATTTGTTTGATCCCCTCTTCCTTATCTAAAATTTTTATTTCTTCTTAATAAATTGTCATGATCTATAGTTCTAGCTTTATTTTTTGGTATATGACTTTATTTTGTCAATAATTATTTTTAATCATAGACTATTATTTCTTTTAATGAAATGTTATGGTTTAAATGGATATTATTACCTATATAGATATAAAATATTCTCATGAGGCATAAAATGAGTTTTTTTGTCTCACATGAATTTACAAGTATAAAACATATAGTTTCATAAAATATATATTTAGTATACTAAGGTTTCACTAGTCATACTGAATCCCCACACCCAATGTTTTCAAATATGAAGAATTAGAACCTACACACTATGATATTTTCTTACGTAATCTATGTGACATAGATAATCTGGGGGTGGTTAGGTATGCTATTGATCATGTCATTGGTTGAGGATCAACCATGATAATATTTTTCCTCTCATATGATGAGTATGACATCTGGGACCTTTATTTAGATAGACTAAAGAAGTGTATGAACATACTTAGATATGATATATGTGATGTGATTTCTTAATTGGATGAGAGGTATCTGATGAGATCATCCAAAAAGATGAATAGAATGGGATATACTAATCGACCTAGACAGTATATACATAGATAATTTTAAATTTATGAGTTGGATATATGGGATTTAAATAATCTATGTTAATTAGAAAAATGATGTCTTTGACCAAGGTATTATATGATTATGAATATTTGTATACGATAAAAATGGGGTACATAGGTATATAAATACACATGTTTTTTTGGAGATCATGTTAATCCCCTTTAGGGTCTGAGTAATACTAATGGTTTTATAAAGGTTTCTCTTTGATTACATTTATGAATTAAAGAATTAATATTTGTTTTATGAACTATAAAGGTTGGTAAAGTCAAAATTTTTGGGTGAATGATTGGGGAATTTTTTTTTCCAAAACTCACAAATCATATCAAAAAGTATCTTAGAGTTTTAAAAAAGAGTATTGGATAGATATTCATAAGGTATTCTATATACTGTGATAAATGGTAAACTAAATTAAATATTCCAAAAATGTTTTGGAGATATAAAAAAAATGTTTTTTGGAAATTTTATCATATGTTATTGTATATGATATAATATAAGGTGAAATAGTTGTATGTTTATAAGCCTTTAGTGTTAGTGGGAGATTGATAGTGATATGATCTAAATCCCATATGCATATAATGATATTTGATTATATCACCTGAGATAATATAAGGGGATACTGTATTTTATGTTATCCTTTAATGATAATTCATGTTTTATGCCTTTTGGGTATATAATGTCTTATGAAATACTTATAAGGAAGCACTAATGACAATACCTATCATATTATATACTAAGGATATCCTATGAACATATAAAAAGTGTTATGATATGTTGAATCGTATTTTATGTTTCACATGGAAGATAATGATTAATTAAGAAATTGAACATTAAGTATTTCCATTTGGTGACTTTTCCATATATGAAATCATTTGTGTTTCATAAGATGAAATATATGGGAGATTTGTCTTGGATGAAGGGTTACAAGGTGTTGTAACTTGAATTCTATTTTCATTTATGTTATTAACATATTAGAAAATATATAGAGACTCAGGGATCATTATTGTGGTCTATATAAAGGAGTTAGTATCAGTGAAGTTTGTGTGTGGTCCTTTACAAAGCATTCTCTATCGATTGTACTAATGATCCTTTCTACATCCTTCCTTAAATCCTGAGTTATACTAGCATATCATTGTTAGAGTAGGATACCATCCAAGAATTGGTTTATTCAATTGAATCATGGACACACTCGGGAGGGAAGACTCATATTCCTATTATTAGTGATCTTAATCTAGAATTTGATTGCAGAAGGAGGATTAAACATAAATAATGAAATTTACACATTCATCATTTTATATTCAGATGGGGTTTTATAGAATTACGATCTTTGGAATTTTATTTTATAATTTCTTCCACTGTATTGAATAACTTGTAATCTATCCTTACAAGCCATTTAGTGTCTATATTCCATATAAATTGGCACGTAGTCTCTTCACTTATATATAGCTATATAAACTTTAAAAATATTGTAAAGTACCATATTACTTTCAATGGAATTTATTCATATTTCTTGTATCAATACACACCACACTTAGGTTTTTTTAGTATATTCATGGTCCTTGATAAATAATAAGAACTCATTTAGACATGAATTTATTCTTTCAATGGCCATACCCATTAAACATATCATTTTTTAGAATTAAATATTCTATAAGGAATATCAATATATTCAAGTAGTATATCATTCAAATGAGAATGTTGTTCTATAAAGGTAATTTCACTCCACCCATTATTATCTTTAAAATTATGTAGTTTAAATATTTTTGAAAATGTTGCATATTTAAAACCCTAAAAATATAGTAGAATATATTCATATCTCTTTAACTTGTCATAGAGATTCATGAAATCATGAATTTCATCTTCAATAGTTGTTTTAATTTCCCCAAAGTGATCTCCAACAGTTTTTTTCATTTATATTCATATCATACAATCCCTAAATTCCAATGTTATCCAATTTTCTAGTTATATTAATCTCTTCCCCTTATTTAGTCCCACGTTTATAGAATCAATATATTCCATGGCAGATCAAGTTTTATTCTAAAGTATTTTTAGAAAATAATTTTTAATGACAACAACATAAAAATATATAAATAACATGATAAGGTTTATTTCCATAGTTTTTTATAAACTTGATGAACTATTTATCCCCATTTTCACACTATTTTTTCAAACAATTAGAATCCATCCATGTTTGATTCATATAAATCATAATTTTTTAGACAGTATTCATATATAACTAAAATATAAATATATATAAATTATTCATATAATGTGTCATTTTTTACAAATGTTAATTATATATATATTATTATTCTAAAAAACATACATATCAATTATTTTACAAACATATATAAATTACATTAAATTATATTTATTAATAAATTTTATAAAAATTATTCATGTCCTAAAGCTTATTTTCAATTCACACTTAACATATTTTTTTGTAAAATTAAAATACTTTTAAAAAAAATGGTAAACAATTCATGAAAAAAAAATATACACCAAAGATAATTTTTCATAATTTTAAAAAATAACATATATTAAAATCATACATAAAAAAATTGTATTCTATTATTAAATCCAGATAAATTTTATATGTTACATGATTAAATATTGCATAAAATAATTGTTCTATGATGAAAAAGTTATATTTAAAAATTTAAAATAAAATTTATTCATAAGTAAAAAACCAACATGTTAAATACGTTATTTGTAAGTTTAAACTCATCTCAAAATATCAAAATCCTTTCACAAAGGAAATGTTTTTCACTTCGAAATTAAATTATCAAACTCATAAAAAATGTTACATATATAGAGAAACACTCACACACAAAAATAATATATTAAACACTCAATGTATATATCTTTATATAAATATATAAAAAGATAGTGATATATATATATAGGAGTAGGGTGAGAGAATCATGGTTTAAGAAGGTTTAATAGTTGGGTTGATGATTGTGGTATACAAAAATAATATTCTAAAAAAATTACATAACACACCATAATCATTGAAGACATCAAAAAAAAATTTAAATTAAATACCTTGGATTCTGGAAGTAGATTCATGCAAAATGATGAATGTGGGAGAAATAGGGTTTGACTTCTATGGTTCCTTGAGTAGGAGGATTGAGTTGAATGAATGTTAGGGTTCTTCAAAAAAGGTTGCAAGTGACTTTTGAGTGCTTACAAAAACCCATTTACAAAGGGAACCTTTTTATGTGTAAGAAAGGTAAGAGATGATAATGGAATCATTTATCAATGAAAATTTTAGCACTGATATAGGTAAATTTATTAGCACTAAATTTAGAATTGATAAAAATTTAATTAAAAAATTTACTAATTTTATATGTATATATAATATATATATAATATTAATAATTATTATTCATTAAAAAATATTATTAGTTATATTTTAGAAAATATTATCAATATTATAAATGAAAAAATATTCTACACTAAATAAACATGTATAGTTATATTTGTAATATTAATTCAATTATATATAAAAAGAAATGATCTTCAGTATATTTTATTAATTTGATAAAAATATACAGTTTAATTTCATTAGTATTTAAAAATAAAATTTCATTAATTTTTATATTTAAATTATAAGTGTTTAAAAAAAATATAAATTACATATATAATGTTAATTTTAAAGAATAATAAATGCATGAATATATATATATATATATATAATTATATATAAATTTTGATATAAAATTATTTTAATTACATTTTTATAACAATAATTATATATTACGACATATATAAAATTATAATATTATTAATATTTTTCAAATTAATTTTTTTTTATAGAAATTGGTTAAGTCCAATTTATTAAATCATTTTATTAAGTTAAAATAAAAAGTATGATTTTAGAATATAAAGTTAAATTGATATTATATTGAAATAATATTCTTACTATATTGATATGTAGCTATATTTCTAAATATTAAATTATTATATTGAAATATAATAAATTATTTTTCTAAGTAAATATAAATATTTAATTTACTATTTAGGAAATACTACTCAATATATATTATATTTAATTTATAATTATTTTAAAAAATGAAAAAAAATTTTCTTATTTTGATGAATATTAAAATGCATAATATTATTTGTCTATACATATACATATATATATATATATATATTTAAAATTATTTTAATTAAGAAATAAAATGACATTAATTATTAAAAAATAATGGCCACTATTTAACATATTTTTAATAATAACTATAAAAAATGAAAATTTCTATAGAAATTTGTTTACATTGATTTGATAATACATTTAATTAAATTAAAGTTATAATTTTCATTGCTATATATAAATTTATATTGATATTTTGCAAAAATATCATTCCAACTATATATATGTCAACACACACTCAAATATATATATATATATATATAATATTCTGATATATAGATATATTATTATAGAGATGAAATGTTTCTATGTGTGTGTATATATACTATAATGAGATATGTGAAAGTAAAAAATAAAAATAAAAAAGTCACTATATGTAAGAGTATGTATCTATTTGTGTATGTATTTATATACATTTAAAATTTATAATCTTTAATTTAGTATTTTATAAAATAAATATATTAACAACAGTAATTTTATCTTTGAAATATATAAACATTTACCAGTGATAAAAAAAGAATTGATAAAGGATGATTTTTGTTAATACTAAAAAATTACATATAAATGTTTAATTTTATCAATTTTCACCTTTATTGTTAATAAAAGAATATATTTACCAACACCTAATAAAAGCACAGATAAAAGAAAGATCATTTTGTCATTATTTCTATAGTAGTGAGTTATGGTCCATCTCCCTTCTCATTTCCTAACTCTAGTTTATAATTAAATTGGAAGATGTGTGGTAAGATCATAATCATTGGTAACTAGGGATTAACAACTTGATTAAACGAGTTGGGGAACCTTGTATTAACCCTTGTGTGATATGTTTTCTTTATCAATCTATCTCTCGTAATCAAATCATCACTATATATATTTAATCAAACTAACCAATACTGATAAACAATTGTGTCTCAGATTTGAATTTTTTCAATAACCATTAAATCACCACCCTTCTCAGTGGTGGTATATTCACTTTTATGCCTATCTATTAGTATCATGGAGTTTATAAAGTGGTTATAGGTATTCATATATATGGATATGAGTTTTATTTTAAAGCTTATATATTTTATTAATTAAATTTAAAAAATATATGAATAATTTCCATGATAATGTAGTTCTTATGTTAGATTGAAGGGGATTTCATCTATGGATAATGAGACTAATTTCTAATTTTATATATCTTGGATTGGATATTCTTGACATCCTTGAAAATTTTATATAAATTATAACAAATGGGAAAACCTTTATGTTAATCTACAAAAATAATATTGAAGGTTATGGGAGAGAACACAATGCTTTAATTCCATCTCTTTTAGTGAAAGAGCTGACAAAGTTCATCCGATTAATAATAATGAATGTGATTTGGAAGAAACTCTATGACATCCTTGGATGAGATGAAAAGGAAAAGGAGTCAAAATTACAAACATATTTGGTTTCAATTTTAATATATTCAGATTCGAGAACATGAAATGGTGTCTGATTTCCTCAATCATGTTGAATACATTGTTAGCTTGATACAATGATATGGAGATATTATTAAATATTCTACAATGATAAAGAAAATTATTAGAACCCTCTCAGATAAATATGATATGTTGATTTTATCCCATGAGGATCAAGGTGTGGATGAGTGGACTATCAATAAACCCATTATTTTTTTTATTTCTTATAATGTGAGGATATTTCCATCCTTAAAGAGAGAAAGAAAATATCATAAATTAACCACACTAAAAGATTCAAAATGGTAGAAACATGTTGATCCATATAAGTCTCATAAGAAGGATACCAATTCCAGGGATAATGAAATGGATTTCAGTTATTTTATCACTTTCTTCCTAATGGAATGGAAAGAGGTTAATATAAATATAAGATAAAATCTCCATTAATTTTTTTAAATTAAGGAAAAATTAAACATTTTTCAATTAATTTCATTGATAAGGAACAAGATGATGCTGCAGATGAACATTCACAAAGAACACAATAAATGAGAAACACAATATGATGTGGTCTCAATATAGGAAACTCATTCCATTAAAAAAAATCCCATAACACCAATAATAAATAATTCTACCTCAAAATATGATGAAATATCATTATTATCCTATATTTTTTTTATAATGAATCAATATAGGGGTGAATTTATTTAATTAATTTCACTAAAAATACTTCTATCTTTTTAAACATATCTCTTCAATAAATTTTCCTCATAATATAATTATTATAAAAATATATTAATAAGTGAATATAAAGAAAATATTATACATAATAACTCTTTATAGTGATTAGGGGTTTTTAATAAGATTCTTGTATAACACTCCACCAATAAGTAATACAGTTATAGTGGTCTTTATTCAAATCTGATTCTTATGGATCTTAGAGCTGAGTGAAACCATTTGAAGCATATTTTTTAAAACAATTAAAAAATAGATTCTTATAGGATATTTTTCCCAAGGATTTTACCAGGACTCACTCAAATACAATTTATAAGAACTATATACTCTGAAAAATAGAAAATATAAGGAATTAAAATTCTAGTTCATAACATAAAGTTGTCTCCAAAATTCATAGATGGTAAATCCTATTCAGTGGAAAAATATGTCTTTAATGTGTATATATAAAAAAATATTTATTCATATTTTTATTTTCATAATAGCATATATATACAAAAAAAATATTTACATCTTTTTATTATTTCTTATCAATCATACTGTAAATAATACTCGAATGGATGAATTTTTACTAACCTAAAAAAATTCACATCAAACATTATTTTATATATTCGATTCCTTTTTTACATTACTATTTTATTTACAAATATATATATATATATATATATATAATATTTAATTAATTAATTAAAAATAATTATTTATCATTTTCTTAAAAAGAAGAATTCTCATGGAAGTTAGAATCTTCTTTTATCAAGAAATAATATCATGTAAGAACTTGTTCAATCTCTTCTAACAATCATGCCTTTGAAAATGAACTACTTTAGAGTTGAGAAATCACTTCCCTCAAAATAGAAATGGATGTTTCTCCATGATAATATAGAAAATTTAATCACTCCACATTATACATAATTATTTATTTAATACAAAATATTATATGTAGCATCTTATTTAATATATTAGATATTCCCTTCAAAATATATGAAATATTTCCATGTGTAACATCCTTTACCAATCCCTAAGATTTTATACCTAGGAAAAAATATTGAAACAACATATGTATGTTAAACTAGTCCATACACAATATCCCAAAATATTTCAACTTTTTATATGAAAGAATAAGTTATTAATATTACTTAATATATAAGGAAAATACATGATATGTATTATTTTTCCATTAAGAAATATCCAATGTATATATGAATTTTCAAATTCTTTAGAATATGTAATATCTAGATCTTTTAAGTAATGTTGAACAAAATAAAAAGTTCTATTATTCTTTAAATATGTAAAAGATACTCTAATATACCTAATATTAAATACATGATTAATTTGCTTGAACATAAAATATAAAAAACATAGAATAATAATTTTACATTGAGAAACAATATAAGAAATTAATGAGTAACATAAAATTCAGTCAAAGTAAAATCATTATTAAAAATAATAATTCTTTGAGAATAAAGACACAGAATATAAGAGAATATACTATTACACTAATAATTTCAAAAAATATCCCCCTTTGGATTATTAAAAAACTTAAAAAATTAATTTTTTACAGATTAGGAAGCTATTAATAAAAATTTAAAATATAGAATTATATTTTAAGTTTCCACCTTATTATCTTATTATACCCTTTTGTGATATAAAAAAGAGATTTTAGAAGAGGGTAAACCACAATTAATATTTTATAATGAAATAATTTTTTTAAAATTACAATACTAAATTGAAAATTAATATGGAATTGACTATTATAACATTGTCACTATAGAAATTCATTATTAAATTCAAAATGAAAAATAAATAACCAAAATTAGAAACATATTAATTAATTGTCCTAGGATTCTTGTTCATGTTAATTAGTGGGTTTAGGATAATGATTTTTAGGGTCTTAATTTTCCTCAAATGGTATACTAACAAGGGTAAAAGATTTAGGTTCCATTGAAGAAGAACTAGATTTCTATCCTATGGCTCAAATGACTTAAATTTTATTAGTAAACCGTCTTATTATTTTAACTATTTATGCACTAATATGGTATTCTTATATAATTTTCTATAATTCTTACATATATTTCCAAGGAAAAATAATTTGAGATGATATAGGAGGGGATCTTGAAGTAGGATTTAGTGAAACTGGATGCATGAATGATAGGTCATCAAGAGATGTTATAAGATACTTATACCATGATATTGATATACTCCACTATTTATGAGGATCATACATTTATCTTTCATGATATGAATGGTATGGTCTAAATACCTTATGCCACATATATTTGAATATAACTAGTTTTTTAGAGTTATTACTCAATGTTTCACACATGTAATATCATATAAATTATTCCTAAAGGCCTCAAATATTAATAAAAATTCATCCTCACTATAGAGAACCATAGTTCCATATCCATGTCTTAGAATGTATCTATAATCCTTTATCACTTCCTTAATTTCTTCTCTATAAATATAGTAATTATAAAACTGATCAATCTTGTACTCTCATAGTTTATCTAAGTTGTTTTAACCTTTATGATACATTATATTGTTAATGTTTGTTACAATTTTTGAATTATCCATGATTTCATTAAAATCATGCATTTTATTTAATGATCTTACAAGATCATATAATAATTTATTCAGCATATTAAATGTATTCCTAGACACTAATAATTATAGTTTTATCAACATAAAGGGATTAATAAACTATAATATCATTTAATTTTACTAATATATCTATATAAATCAAATTTTAATCCCTTTTTTACATTTTAGTGGTCTGGATTCAGAAAAATACCACTCTTAATTTTTTTTAGATTTTTATTATACCCATATACCAAAAAATTGAAAATTTTCATTCATAAGTCCTTCCAATTTTTTGAATAGAATTCATTAAAAAAAATCCAGTAATTTTCTTATAAAAATCATACTCTTATTGATTAAAACTAAAAACTCTATTTACTACTTTATTTATTTGATTTATCAATTAAATATTGATAGCTTTACTCTAAAAAATAATTTTTGATAAAGAATAATATTTTTTTTCTCTTATTTACTGATAATGATGTAACATCAATTTTCATTTATTTTCCCATGATCAGGATATGTATGAGGATCATGGTTTATGGTTTTGAAATAAAATATAAATTCAGAGGTTTCAATTGAATTTAGTTTCCTTTTTCCCAAAGGATTAATTATTTAATCCAAATAAAGAAAACATACTGTCAATATTAACATGATAAAATAGTTATACAAAATAAATATAATATATAAAATTTAAGATTAGAGGAGATAAAAAATTACATCACTCAAAAATTATATTAAACGGAGCGAAAATAATATTAAACATTAAAAGATAGGTAATACATATTATGAGATTTATGTTTTTCATGAAATTTTTATATTATGGGTTAGGTTATATAAGATTCGAAAGAACATACAAAATAATAATATATTATTATGTAGAATGAAAAATGAAATAGAAAAATATAAAACATAATAAAAAAACAAAAAAAAAGAAATACCTAATATAAAATACGTATAATATAAACAAATTATAATCATTTAAATTCAAATAATCCCAAATAAATCTTAATAAAAATAAATCCCTAAGAATCATGACTCTTAGTGAATATATCACTAATCATTATTCAGTATTAGTAAAATCAAGAGATATATTTACTTTTAGATATGATATCCGAAGAAATGATGTCTTATATCAATATTATAGGTTCTAAAATGGATTATTATATTTTTATTAATTATTTATTTCATTAGTGTGATCACATTTTATTAACACATGTTCAAAATTGAAATCAAAATCTTTTAAATAATGTTTCATCCAAAAAAATAATGTCGAACAACTACTAGATAAATGTACTCTACTTACGTAGTAGATAAAAAAATATTTATTCTTAATAGAATAAGAAAATAAATACTGTTCAAAGAAATAGAAGGTCCCTAAATTACTCTTCATATATGGTATATAAAATCCAAATTATGTATCAAAATTTGGAATTAAACAAAATACATAGGTTTTAAGAAACAAAAAAGAAAGAAAAACCAAACCATTAAGATAATAGAAAATTGTTTTTTCATCTTTCAGATGAGATTATTTAGGGTTTTTTTTCAAATCTAACACATAGATGTTCAAAAAATATGATATCTACAATTTAGTTTTATATAACTAGATTCTAATTATCCACCTATAAAACAAATTATTCCCCGATTTCCTAGATTCATCTATATCATATTTAATATTATAACTCATAAGTGTTTCATATTTTTTACTATAAAACTAATTATAAAATAGTTTCCTAGATTTATGTATATCAGGTTTAACATTATAACTCATAAGAGTTTTATATTCTTTACAATTTTGAAATCCAATTTTTTTATAAATTCATGTATATACATTCTTTGATTTTAAAAATTCCTGAAATCATTTTGAAAGACTTTAATTCAAATAAAAATTCTCAAATCATCCATAATGGTCATTTTGAACCCTTGTTTCATGAGTTTTGAAAATTCCTTAAAAATATATTGTTTTTTGAACCTAATATCACATCATCAACATATATTTGAACATGAAAATTATATTTCAGTGAATATTTATAAAAATTATAGGATCTAAAATCTCATAGAAATAATATTTGACAAAATAAATTAACTATGAATCTAATACCATTCATTCGGTGAACATTTAAGACCATATAAATATTTTTTATTTTTAAAAAATGAATTTTGTAAAATTATGATTTCAAAAACTGGTAGGTTATTCAATATAAGCCTCTTATAAAAGAAAAGCAGTCAAAAAATTATATTTATCCTCCATAAAGATAAGTTTAATATTTATTTATCATGCATATGAAAATATAATTCTAATGGAATAAAATATATTTATTGCTAAAAAAACTCTTAATATTTTATACTTTCCTTTTGATTATAACATTTAGACACTCATAAATCCTTATTCCTAGTGATCACTCTTTGATAAAATTTCCTATCCTTATAAACCTATTTAGATCCCTTAAAAACATAATCATAGGGTTTATCAACTAATTCTAAAAAAGTTTTTCTATTAATCTAGTTTAACTATTTTTATATGGATACAACCAAAATTTCACTACTTAAGGCTTCATTTATAGATTTATGTTCAAGCTATGAAATAAATGTAGAAAATTTATATAATATTTGTAGAAATTTTTCTCATTTTATAACCTTCATCTATGAAACTAATAATAGTTTCTATAGGATGTTCCGTTAAGGTTCAATTCAATCTAGTCAGAATATTGTTAGTTTATATAACTTATAACATTCTAGAACTGGTTTTTCAGAGAACATGTTCCCCATCATCATTTATTTTATAATAAATTGGAGTATCCATTCTCATGTTTTTCATCTAATCATAAATTTCATCAATTTAAGTTCTCTTATGAGTATATAGGACACTTTAAGTAAAGTTAGAAATGAAATTAATCTTCAACCATCGTTGATTTTAATTGAAAATTCTATAAGCGTTAAAAATAGTAGAATAAAAAAGAAAGATTCCTTCATCAAACATTGGATCAAATTTACCACGATTTTCCTTAGTGTTTAAGAGATAAACCTTACGTCCAAAATATTTAATGTATACAAATTTTAGTTTTCTATTATTATATAAATCATAAGATATTTTATTTAAAATATTTATTATTATAAGAAAAATAATAACATAGAAACTTGTATTGACAGCCTCAACCCAAAAATTGTAGAAAAAATATATAATCATAATTTCATTCTAGAAATTTCTTGTAATGTTATATTCCTATTTTCATAAAAACCATTTTTTGGGGTATTCTAGGGGAGTATAATTTATATTTAACAAAATGATTTTAACAAAATGTGTCATAATACATAATTTAAATATTTACTCCATAGTCACTTCTCATGGAAATGATTATAGAATATTTTTTATTCTGAACAATTTTTTTGATGTTCATAATGACAACATAATATTCACTTTTAAACCTAAGTAGGTAAACCCAAGTAAAACTAAAAAATTCATTAAGAAAAATAAAAAAACACCTCTAAGGATTCTTGTTCTTTTAGGTCTAAGTAATCCCTTATTGATATGTTCCAAAGGTCCAGATGTAGTAACCTTATTGATTTATCAATTCTAAAAACACCAAATGATATATATAAAAATTCCATGACATTACCTCATTATATAGAAGCATGAGGTGGTAGGATAGGAAAAATCCAAATATTACCGAAATAAAATTGAACACTATATATAATACAATTCTTTAATATCAATGAATCTAATCCCCAAACATCATTAAATAACACCAATAATGACTCAAATCACTGTTAAATGATATGAATCTTAAGAATACCAAAACCAATTATTAGTATCCCAACCATTTTAAATTTGTCTTATAATTCTGAGACAAAAGATGAAAATGATATGAGAAAATCGTCCCTAAAGAAAAACACATTACCATAATATAACAAATAAAATAACACTATTACACCAAACCCAAACCAAAATTAGTTTTGAATACCCAAATGAGGTACTAACCTAAGAATACTCAGAAACCATACATAAAGTCAAAAAAATCATCAATACCTTATAAAATAGGTATATAAATACAATATAATCAAACAATACATAAATAGAGAAACATAGGCTATAACCTTGGGTTATGAAGGGGAAAGAAAATTTAACTTAGGAACTAGATTACAAAACACTAGATTATGGTGAAACTAATATAATTCCAACCTTGACATACCCTTAGGGCCTTATCGATTGACATCCCCAAGCCGGTTCATATTCTAAACTATAGAAACAAGCTAGTTCATAATATGAGGTATTGTATCACTCTTATTAGTTAACAAATAAAATATCCCCGGTTTACCATGTTAAACTCATCAAAATACAAATCACATATCATATCTACAATTACAATTACCTATATGGATAAATATCAATCACTAAAGCATGAACATTATGAAATTTAGTGAACATATCATAACATACGAATAAAGTAGGTACCTAAGAAATAAATTAATAAAAATATCATCAAAATATTTATTCTACTATTAAATCATCGATCATTATACATAGGAAATATCATCTTTAATATTTAGAAAAAATATAAATTTCATCCATAATTCATCAATAATTATTTTTATAAAATTCATGAAGATGACCTAGAAGGGAATATAAAATATAGTTCTTATGTTTTATTGAGTAAGAGGTATTAGAGTTCCCAGGGATCCCACACCGAGAAAACATGATATATTGCTTCTTATAAGGATAAATAAGGCTATGAGAATGATTAAAATAAACAAATTGACTTCCAAATTAGTCTCATATCACCTATGATTTGATTCCACCATCATAGAACTTTTGACTACTTACATGGAATATTCCTACTAATATTAAAATATAAATTATCTAAGGTTTGGGTGAAGAAATAATTTAAATTATTGATCTTTCATAAATTCAACAGTGACTAGCTTGAGACAAAAGAGAACCCACTTTGAGAAATTATTGATAGAATCTTTCAATATTCACTCACCCTAATTAAGTCTCAATAATTCAATGTATTTATTCACCTTCACAATTTGGAATATTTTTTCTAAATAAACATGGTATTGAAGAGTTCCTAGGAAATATTAACAAATAGATTAGAGAGGAAAATTGTGTCCCCTATACTCGACCGAGTCCTTAAATTAAAGCTACAACCATATTGATACAATATTTTTTTAAAAAATCCCACTTCAACTATCCACACCACCCAAACCAATCCATTACAAGTACTAGATATAATTATTTATCACCAAGATATGTTGATATAACTTGGGCATCAAATTATAACTAAGTGGTAACAATTTAACTATGGAATAATAATAAATAAGTAATAGAATTCAAACAAGAATCTGGAATGGTGTGTTTATACATTAGACTTCTATGTATATTAAATAAATAGTTCTAAATAATAAGGAAAACCAAACAGGTCAAAAAAATAAACATTCCAAATAATTTTAAAAATATAGAAAACCTTCATGAATATATTGAAAAGATCAATATAAAGAGAACCCATAATCAAATAATAACTAAATTGAATGATACATAAACATTCAAACAAAAACCAAAATCCCAAATAATAATAGAATCGCCTCCATATCACCCAAGGTCACCATTGCATAACAACATGTACATTAATGGTCTAATGAGAGCATTATCCAACCCAATATCAACCCAGGAACATGTAAAAAAACATAAGATCTACACACATAATGGTATGTCTATAGGGTGTGAGATAAATTTAATCTATAAGATTCCACTAAAGAGTGTATAAAATTCCTTTAATAAAACATATAATCAATACTAATTTTAAAATAATTTTGAGAATAGTTTTTCATATGAAATTTCATAATGAAAACTATTATACTCCTTTAACATTGGAAAAAAATTAGTCCTCTCATATATTCATATTCAAAAGAAACGTGGGAAAATAAGTAGTACCAATCTTGAAAATAATAATATTATCTAATAAATATATATTCAACATTACTTTGAAATTTACCATTTAATAAATCTTAGGTAGAATATACACATTTAAAATAAAACATCTTAAATCCTAAAAAAGATGTACATCCATGTTTATGAAAAAAACAAGCTATTTCCCCTATTTTAAAATTTATATAATAATTCCCTTTTATTAATACCATTGGAATATGAACCAAAAAATAAAATAAAATAATATTAAAATAAAGATGTAACTTCCATATAAATAAAAATATATACAAACAAAGTATGTAATTGAGGTCTCTAAGAAAATATCATGAAATGGAATAAGAATCGTGGGAATATCACTAATTCCTAACATGAGATGACCCGAAACATACTCAAGATGAACCAAATCTCAACCTATGTGGCATTCCTAAAGAAATAACTACACGATTTACTCTCATTATCCTTATTAGGGGAAATACCCTATCAAGGTCATTTACTATAGGGAACACTATCCAGTTTCATAATCAAATTTAGTGTAGCATGAATCTCAATATCTGACATTGTAACCTTGTGTTCCCATGAAATGATCAATTTATATGTGAAAATAACAAACATGTTAAATGTTCCTCATATAATCAATAATAAAACATAAAAAAATTCATCTATCCCCATGAAAAACCACTAATAACATTTATATATGCATAACATAACGATTAAAATCATCACATATTGAAAGAATGTCTATCCCAGACATAACACAATGGGTTCAGAGCAAGGACATTATAGTAATCCATAAAATATTTTTATAAGGTTCCATAAGGGGCTATTAAAACTATAATGGAAGGTCAATGTCTAAAAAATCATTTCCACTCATATTAAAGAAACATTCAATCAAGTTCCAAATGGGTATTTGGACCTAACTTGGAATACTAATTTATTTGACACTCTTTGAAGACTAAACCATAGAAACAACATTTTTAAAACATTTAGAAATAAACACATCACTTGAAACCTCAAAACACACCCCTTTTATATAAAAGTAATTTTTTAAAACATGGGTTAATCGATTTGAAAACCTAATGGAGTTAAAACAACTCCTCTATCCTCAAATACATTTTAAAGGATCTTCATGATCATTTTTACAATCACTTTTCATACTTGAACATGATTTTAGAAATGAAAAAAAATAAATCCATGTGAAACCCTATATTACAATTATTGGAAACATTGAAAACCTTTTAAAATCCTATCATTGAAAAAACATATATTTATATCATCAAAGAATTATTTTCTAAATCCCACGAATGAAATGATATTTCAAACAAAAAAATTTCATAGAATCATATATTAATGTCTTCAGAAATATGGTTCTCTCAACTATATAACACAAAAAAATGAATAAAGAAGATTATTCAAGACCTAGACAACTATATAAATGATATTTGTAACATCCGCAACTCAGAATCCACTAAACTGGTGCTCCATGCTGGGTGGTTACATGACCTTAAGCGCGACCCCCTATACACCAATGTCTGCCGACAAGCAGCGGGGTTCTATGGGGTCATGTGGGGAGACTACACCCCTTTTTATCAGAGTAATCCACTACATAAATAATCCAAATAGCAGAAACAATAACCAATAAACAAGGAACATGTATATCAACCATTTACAACAATAAATATTTCATGTCATACTACACGTGAAAGAGTGAACAAAAACCCAAAATAAGGACAACAGACACAATTCCCAAAACGGTCCTGACTCCAAGTATGTATCCTCCACCAAGTGCTACCCATGTCCACTCAACTATCTAGCATGGACCCTTTCCCCTCTTCTGACCTGAAAACATTAAGTCTGCTCGGGTACACAACGGCGGCCTGAGTAGGCTGTGAGTAAAACTCAGTAGGCCACCACCAACAGTGTCCACAAAATATCCAGTATAAACAGGTAGTGCATGCAAAAAGAGAATGAATAATAATTTCCAATTAATTAATTTAGGTTCCATTAACCAATTTTTTCAGCCAAAGACGTCACCACTTCCATTATCATTCATTACACACCAAATATCATCACTCACCATCTCATCAAATTTCCATGGATTAATCACAAACATTATGTTACATGGGTCTAAGGCCAACAATCACATGAAAGAGGGTGAACACATCGTTATCATATCTCATTAGGACTAACCCCCTCATATCAACCATATCCTAACCTCGAATCCTCAGTCTGGGTGGATGCAACTGTTAGGAGAATAGATCCTTAGTCCCCTTTCCTAACCTGTGCATTTAGGGTGGAGTTTAGAACCTCGGTCTTAGCTCAACCCGTGGGCGTAGATCCTAAAGTCATACCCCAATCTACGAAGCCATGTGCACATTCTTATATATATAAGTAAACATCAACCATCCAAACCATTGCCCTTCAGAAAACACTATTCACAACACCCCATATGGGAATCCACATCATACCTTAACCCATTAACACATTACCATTTCACATCATTTAACTATTCACCCTATTCCCATGTGTTATGACTAACTCACTAAGCATTTATCAATAGACCCATAACCTATCCATTATGTTCTTTAATCAGTTAACACATTAACCCATTTAACCCATTCATCATTTCCATGATTCAACCATTCATGCCAACATGTTTACCATGGGCTCTACAATTCACAAAAACAAGGTCACTTGTTTAATAACAATCCATAAACCCGGGAAAAGCTGGCACATCCCATGGATGGCCCTAAATTAGGTCAATTCCATCCCAACACATCCCACGGAGATTGTGATGGTTCCCATTATCCATTTTAAACATCATTATTACCAAACATGCCAGTGTTATTCGAAACATAACCAAGGGGTACCATGAACACAACTAAACATGCGCAAATACCCAAATAACCATGGGATATAGCTTATAGACTACCTACCTCAAAACTGTGGTTGAATGCACTCTCAATAGAGTCCTTAGACCTCGATCCGACCAACCTTTAGAGATTCAACCTCAAACTCACCCAAAAGATAGGGTTTTAGAGCTTTGGAACAAGGGGGAGTGAAGATATAAACCCAAAACCCAAAGAGAAGCATGGATGAGATTAGCCTTACCAGGAGCTTCGATCTGTAACCAACAACGCTCTAAATGGACAAGAATCGAAGGAGAACCACCGTTAGGAAGCTTGGGTCGGCCATGTTCATCACTAGGGTTGAGAGGGGATAAATGGAGGAAAATCCTGAGTTGGGGTTTAAAAACCCGGAGTGGAAAACTTGTAATTTTTTCCAACTTTAAGAGGCCGCACGATTTGGCCGCATGACTTGAAAAACCGTGTGAAAACTATGCACATGCTACTGTCTAGAGGAGGAGGGGTCACATGGTTTTCTTGGGCAAGCCGCATGGTTTAGCTAGGCCATGCACAAGCCACGCACCCAGCCTTGTCTTTCCCAGATATCCCTTCTTTAGTGCCCCAATCCTCAGTAACACCCCCAAATCCTCCCATAATATCAGAAGACACCCCTTGAAGACCAAAACAAGGGATTCAACCAAAACATAATGAAAAAATAACCTTTTAAAACCCGAGATCTTAACAACTCCCCACCTTATAACGGCTCATCCTCAAGCCAAGCTTCCAAGACTTATTGATCCACTGAAGAGAAGAGTTCAGGCCACTAATCCCGCATATCTGATTCCCGGTCCCAATTTTCTTCCTAAACATTTCCATGCGACCATAGTACTTGCACTAACGGAAGAACCTTGCCTCACAAGACCTTTTCACTACGATCCACCACATGAACCGGATGCTCCTCAAAGGACGCATCACCCTCAAGGTCCACATCCTCAACATCAACCATGTGAGATGGGTCAGGGTGATACCGTCAAAGTTGTGACACATGAAACACATTGTGCAACCCACCATACCATTGTGGAAGAGCAAATCGATAAGCCACTGTTCATATCCTCTCCACAATCTCAAAAGGTCCCACATAACTGGGCGCCAACTTAACCTATTTTCGGATCCGATAGTGACTCAACCTTGGATACACCCGAAGGAAAACTTTATCATCCACCCCAAACTCTAGAGGTCTACGCCTCCGATCTGCATATGACTTTTTCCTACTCTGATCCATAACCATTCGCTTCATGATCAACTTAAATCACTTTGAAGTCTCCTACACGAGACTTGGCCCCAAAAACTCAGATTCACTGGCCTCTAGAAAACACAATGGAGATCTACATGGTCTCCCATAAAGTGCCTCAAACGGTGCCATTAGAATCCTAGCCTGAAAACTATTGTTGTAGGAAAACTCAATGAACGATAGGTGCCTCTCCTAAGAACCACCAAAGTCCAAGACACACACTCTTAACATGTCTTCCAACACATGGATCGTACGCTCCGACTGCCCATCTATCTGCAGGTGGAAAGCAGTACTCAAAAACACCTGTGTATAAAGCGCCTTAGGAAACCCTTGCCAGAAACGTGATGTGAAATGAGGATCTTGGTCTGAAACTATGGTTTTTAGAACACCATGCAACCACACTATCTCCCAAACATAAAACTCAACCAACTTGTCTACTGTAAAGGTCTCCTAGATTGGTAATAAATGAGTCACTTTCATTAACTGATCCACAACCACTCAGATTTCATCATTCTTCCGTGGCATCCTTGGAATACCCACAACAAAATCCATTGTTACATCATCCCAGTTCCTTTATGGAATGGGAAATGGTTGCAAAAAACCACCTGGGAATTGATGCTCGACCTTCACCTACTGACAGGTAAGGCACCATGCCACAAATCCCGCAAATTCCTTGTTCATTCTAGGCCATCAAAACTGCCTTCGAGGATCACGACACATATTGGTCAAACCAGGATGCACTGCCCACTTTGATGCATGGAACTCATGCACCAACTCTTCCCGCACACACTTTGGCACAACCACACGATCCCGAACCTGAACAAAACCTTCCGTGTTGATGACCCAACAAGAAGGTATCTCCCCACCTTCAAGCTTTTACTTTGTGATCAAACACCCAGGATAATCAAGTTGGCCTTCCTTAATTCAACCCAAAAGCATTGAATCCATCGTTATGGAAGCAAGAGTGACTTTACCACTCTCCTCATACACCTCCAGGTGCATCTCTGCAAACAAAGACAACACCTTCCACTCGGTTCTAGACTCCTGAACCACTTGATTCTGAACCTTCCTGCTCAGAGCATCAGCAAAAATCTTTCCCTTTCCCAGTGTGTACACCAACTCAATGTCAAGATACTAGAGATATTCAACCCATCTTCACTGTCGAAGATTGAGGTTATGTTGTGAGAAGATGTACTTTAAAATCTTATGATCTGTAAACATAGTAAACCGTTATCCCAACATATAGTGCCTCCATCACTTCAAGGCGTACACCCCTTCATACAACTCAAGGTCATGGGTGGGATAGTTCCGCTCATGGGTTCTCAACTGCCCTGACCCATAAGCCACAACCCGCTCATCCTGCATCAACACATCCCCAAGTCCGACTCTGGATGCATTACAAAACACGATGTACTTCATAACTGGCTTAGGTAAGATCAAGATAGGTGTGGTCATCAACCACTTCTTCAACTCTTAGAAGGCGTTCTCACAATCCTCATACCACTAGAACTTGATTCCTTTCTTGGTCAAGCATGAGAGTGGTGCTGCCAAGCGAGAGAAATCCTGAATGAACCTTCGGTAATACCCGGCCAAACCCAGAAAACTCTGAACATCAGAAACACTATTGGGCTACTCCCAAGATACAATTTCCTAAACTTTCTCTGGACCCACTGTCACACCTGCCTCTGAGATGATGTGACCAAAAAAAATGCACCTCACTTATCCAGAATTAACACTTTGATAGCTTGGTGTATAGCCGATGCTCTCTTAGTGTACCCAAAATGATGTCAAGATGTTGGGCATGATCATCATGAGTTTTCAAGTACACTAAGATATTGTCAAGAAAGAAAATCACAAAATGATATAGATAGGGATGAAATATTCAGTTCATCAAATCCATAAACACCACCGGTGCGTTGGTCAAGATGAAAGGCATTACCACAAACTCAAACAACCCGTACCGACTTCGGAAAGTTGTCCGTAGTACATCAGAAGACTTTACCATCATCTGGTG
The DNA here is from genome assembly GCA_963277665.1 of Viscum album. Classification (NCBI taxonomy): domain Eukaryota; kingdom Viridiplantae; phylum Streptophyta; class Magnoliopsida; order Santalales; family Viscaceae; genus Viscum; species Viscum album. The sequence continues at coordinate 1,094,654,175 of OY728145.1, read as the reverse complement.
ATAACCCGACCTCATATCAATCCTGGAAAACACTAATGAACCCCTCAACTTATCAAACATGTAATCAATTATAGGAATAGAGTACCGAATTTTCACCGTCATCTGATTCAACTTCCGATAGTCAACACACAGACTGAATGACCCATCGACCTTCTTTTCCAAAAGCACGAGAGATCCCCAAGGAGACATACTAGGACAGATTAACCCTTTACACTCCAACTCCTCAATCTTAACCTTCAATTCCTGGAGTTATGCCAGTGCCATTCGGTATGGCGGAATAGAAACTGGCTCCACTCCCAACAGCAACTCGATCATGAACTCAACATCCCTCTCAGGGGTAACCCCGAGAAATCCTCAGGAAACACGTCCTGAAACTGATCCACCATAGGAGGAAAATTAGATTGTTCCCCTCCCTTATCATCATCAAGCATGAGACAGGCCACTTGAGCCGAGAGTCTACTCATCTGTTGACAAAACAACCCCGCGCTCCCTGCTCGAATATCCCATTCTCTATGGTGGACATAAACATCACCCTCAAGAGACCTGAATGATACTCTATGATGATAAAAGTATATATGCGCCTGATACGACACCAACCAATACATTACCAATATTAGGTCAAAACCTGACATCTTGAGAACAATCAAGTCCCCTAGAAAACAATACCCACCAACTTCCAAGGCACATCCTTTGAACTACTTGATATCTTCAACCCGCACTCCCAACGGGGTGTCAATTGAAAAAACATCACACACCCTCTCCACAAGGTAAACGCAGAACTACCATAAGTTGACCAGAAAAAAAAAGAGTGTGTGGCACCTATGTCAAACAACACACTAGAAAACATATAATATAAATGGATTGTACATCAAACAATTGACAGTCCGGCCTCGCCATCACTAGGCACAAACTGAACCGCCTGAAGCTGACTTGCCCCTCTACCCTGGGCTTCAGCCTGAACACCCTATTCCGTACCGCCCTGCTGGAGTGAGAGATCTCGCCCTGAAGTTCCATGTCCACTTCCCCTGCTAGTACGGCCCATGGTGCTTCAACTTCCTACCTGATATGGGAAAACTGACCCCATTCCTGTATCCGGTATTTGCTTTTCCTCATTATGCTCAACTCGTTACCGAGGGTTCCGGTAGAACCTCTACACATGCCCCATTCTGCTATTCGAATGGAAATCAAATGGAGGTCGAGGACAATGACCACACATATGCCCCGACCTGCTGCATTGATAACAAAACACCTAGTTCACACTCTGAGCGGTTGACCCCCTCTTCTGACCACCATGTTGGAAACTTTCTAAATGGTGCTTCGGACCATCACAAGATGCACCACTAGTCCGCCCATTTGGCATGACAAGACCACCACCTAAAGCTCCCTTCAGGTTCCCTTCAGAGATGAGTGCCTGATACGTCACCTCTGCTAACTTCTTACAGCGGAAGATATTCACTTGAAACCTGATCTCATGTCTCAACCCATCCTGTAAACGCATTTCTATCGCTTCCTCATCCCCGGATAACACTGGGATGAAGCATCTCAAATCAGTAAAGAAACTAGCATAGTCCAACACCGATAGAGATCCCTAAGACAGGCTCATAAACTCTACAACCCACTCCTGCTTCAAAGTCTCTAGGTAAAAATTCTCCAGAAACCTATCCTAGAAAACGTTCCACAACATCCCCTCAGCCTACTCGGTCTGAGCCTGAATGTCCCACCAACTCCTTGTCTGGCCCCACAACATATAAACGGCCTGATTTACTCGCATTTCAATAGGGGTCTCCAATTGATCTAGTATCTTGTGGACAGACTCTAACCAGAACTCCGTTGCTTCTAGACCACCCTCTCTGGTGAAGGTCGGAGGGTGCTGCAACTGGAACTCCCTGGTCAACTCAAACATACTCGGTACAACCCGCCCTGGGTCCCGATCCATCATCTTCATAAGGTGAGCCATGTTATCTTGGAACTGGTCTTCTATACCTTCATTGATCACCAAATTTTTGTGCACTTCTACCAGAGGAGTGTTCTCTGCAACATCCTCCCATTTCCCAATTAGTAGTTGACATCGTGGTGGCATCTATCTACATTTACAATCACGAGATTTAACACACATACCATAAAACTTTCACAACTTCATCAAAAAAAGCTTTACTAGCTAAAACATCCCATTTTCATATGCTAATTCATCAACATTAGCACATCCAATTTACCGCCCTGACCATCCCTACCATGGGCCATGGTCCATATGGGGTAAACAACCATGCACTACCACTAAACTCACACAACATTTTACAAAAACATTTTCCACTTCATTCCAAAACCTTGTATTACATTAAACATCATTTACCCACTTTCTTTTATTTCATTCTTCTCATCATTTCTTGGTTTCATGAAATGCAGGATGCACCCTACTTTCTTGCCTCACACACACATCCCATGTGTGTGTCTAACATGATGCATGCCACCTATCTCCCTAGGCGCCTACAATGATGCATGAATGAAAATCCTCGTGTCGTTAAGTCCATGATCCAAATATAATAAAATAGTCACATCAAACTAAATTTGCATCACCCGATGATGAAATATCATCAACTGTAACAACACACAACCAAGAACAACATTTCCCACCAAGGGTGACTTGGGTTTTCCCTCATACCTAGGTTAGCTACTCCAAAGGATGAGCTCATTACCAAGGCCTGACATATCTTAACCCTTGGGAACCTATCCTAAATAACAAGACCTCATAGAATGAGAATAAATACCTCCACTAATACCACTTTGTAACGTCCCCGACCCGGAAGCCACTAAACCGGTGCTCCGAGACGAGTGGTTACATGACTTTAAGGGCGCCTCCCCGTACGCCAAAGGCTGCCAACTAGCAGTAGGGGTCTATGGGGTCAAGTAGGGAGACTATACCCCATTTTTATCAGAGTAAGTCACAATAGAAATAAGACAAATAGGGGAAAAAATAACCAATAAACAAGGAACATGTATATCAAACATTTCCAACAATAAATATGTCATGTCATACTATAAGTGCAAGAGTGAACAAAAACCCAAAATGAGGACAATGACCACAATCCCCAAAATGGTCCCAACTTCATGTACGGATCCTACACCAAGTGCTACCCATGTCCACTCAACTATCTAGCAAGGACCCTTGCCCCTCTCCCGACCAACAAACACGAAGTCTGCTCTGGTACCCAACGACGGCCCGAGCAGGGTGTGAGTACAACATAGTAGGCCACCACCAACAGTGTCTACAAAATATCCAGTATAAACAGGTAGTGTATGAAAAAGGGGAATGGATGATAATTTCCAATTATTTAATTTAGGTTCCATTTGCCAATTTTTGAGCCAAAGCTGTTGCCACTTCCATAACAATTCATTACACACCAAATATCATCCCTCACCAACTCATCACATTTCCATGGATTAATCACATACATTATGTTACATGTGTCTGAGGCCAACAATCACATGAAAGAGGGTGAACACATCGTTATCCTATCTCACTAGGAATAACCCCCTCATAGCAGCCATATCCTCACCTCAAAGCCTCAGTCCGGGTGGATGCAACCATTAGGAGAATAGACCCTCAGTCCCCTTTCCTAACCCGTGCATTTAGGGTGGAGTTTAGAACCTCAGTCTTATCTCAACCCGTGGGCGTAGATCCTAAATTCATACCCCACTCTACGAAGCCATGTGCACATGCTTATATATATAACTAACCATCATCCATCCAAACCATTGCGCTTCAGCAAACACTATTCACAACACCCCACATGGGAATCCACATCATGCCTTAACCCATTAACAAATTACCATTTCACATCATTTAACCATTCACCCAATTCCCATGTGTTATGCCTAACTCACTAAGAATTTAGAACTATAACCATAACCTATCCATTATGGTCTTTAATCTGTTTACACATTAACCCATTTATCCCATTCATCATTTCCATGATTCAACCATTCATGCCAACATGTTTATCACGGGCTCTACAATTTACTACAACAAGGTAACTTGTTTAATAATAATCCCTAAACCCGGGAAAAGCCGGCACATCCCATGGATGGCCCTAAATTAGGTCAAGTCCATCCCAAAAAATCCTACGGGGATCGTGAGGGTTCCCATTAGCCATTTTAAACATCATTATTACCAAACATGACAAGGTTATTCAAAACATAACCAAGGAGAACCAAGAACAAAACTAAACATGCGAAAATACCTGAATAACCATGGGATATAGCTTATAAACCACCTACCTCAAAACTGCGGTTGACGCACTCTCAATCGTGTCCTTAGACCTTGATCCAACCAACCTTTGGAGATTCAACCTAAAACTCACCCAAAATATAGGGCTTTATAGCTTCGGCATAAGAGGGAGAGAAGATACAAACCCTAAACAAAAAGGAGAAGTAAGCATGAGATTGGCCTTACTTGGAGCTTCGATGTGTAACCAACGAAGCTCTAAACGGCCAAGAATCGAAGGAAAACCACCCTTGGGAAGCTTGGGTCTGCCAAGTTCTTCAATAAGGTTGAGAGGGGTTGAATGGAGGAAAATCCCGAGTTGGGGTTTAAAATGCCAGAGTAGAAAACTTCTAATTTTTCCCAACTTTAAGAGGCCACACGGTTTGGCCGTATGGCTTGAAAAATCATGTGCAAACCGTGCGCATGCTATTTTCCGGAGGAGGAGGTGTCACACGGTTTTCCTGGGCAGGCAACATGGTTTACCTAGGACATGTGCAAGCCATGTGCTCAGCCTTGTCTTTCCTATATTTCCCTTCTTTCGTGCCTCGAGCCCCTGGAACACCCCCAAGACCTCCCATACTTTCAGAAGAAATCCCTTGAAGCCCAAAAAAAGGGATTGAACCAAAGAATAACGAAAACATAACCTTATAGATACTAGGATCTTACAATATTAAACTAATACATACCCTAGTATTGACCACTATATCCATTAAGGTTCTTAATAAAAGAAGAAACCCAGTGGAAATGGAAGAATGAAATAGATATATGACAAAAAGAAGGTCAAAAATTTCAAATAAATTGGAACTCCATGGAAGAATGGATTTTTAGAAAGAAGGAAGAATGAGATAATATATCAATATATCACTCTTGATAATCCATGTAATGTTAGGAGTAGAGGTTCCCAAATGGTTATAATTTTTAGCAGGGTTATAAGAGTAAATTCAAATTTCAAATTCCTTGGATGCTCTTTTGGTTTGGTCACATAGTTTCCCAAATTGTGTGACAATCATGGATCCTCCACCATAATTTAGATACAAACTCTCACCCAAATATCTCACATGGTTCTTTTAATTTTCATCAAACCATGAGAAATGTTCTATATAAAAATCTTCTATACATAAGGATATTCTGTATAGTGACTCCTAAATCCCTCATAGTTTTTTAAGAATTGTGTAAAAACCATGCTCCACAAGTGGACTAGATATCCCATGATTAAGAGTATCCAACATATTTTCCCACACATGTAAAGTTTTTTATAATTCTATCTCATTATGTAAGGATCATTCATATGGTTTTGAATTTATGTAATTTTCATCCACAGAGTTTTACATTTACGTAATTGACATCTTTAAAGTTATTACTAAGCATTAGGTAGCTATTTCATTACCATGAAACAAGGGAAATCATACAAAATTCTAATATTCCAAACTCATAAAATACTAGATTTTTAAAAAACTCATAATTATATAATATAATATATATTACTGAAATTAGGGTGTCACAATTACCTAATGTACGTTACCAGTTGTTTTAGTAATTTATAACTTACTACCTTATATTTACATGTTATTTATGTTTTTGATTCTATATTTGTTAAATTAATGGCCTATAAAAACCTAAACATTATATATAAACATACATGGTGACATTTAATAAAATTTAAAGTATTTTTGGTACACTAATTTAGATGTGTTTGGTGGGTACAAGGATTCTTTTTTATTTTTTATTTTTGAGATCTATGATATTTGATATAATAAATTATTTTCCATAAAATAGGAAATTCCTAGGTTATATTATCCTAGGAAAACATGTTTTTAGTATATGAGAAGTTGACACACACTTAGTAAAACTAAATCAATGTATTAAAATTTTTATCATACACATTATACATTTTTACCTTTAAAACGTTGTTATCTATTTTGGAGAGAGGATTTCGACAAGAACATAGAACAATGTATTATTCTACCTATATTAAAATTCATTCTAATATATTAATGGGATAAAAATATATATCATAATTATGGTATAACATTTTTAAATTCATTGAAATATATGGATAGAATAATGGATTCGTTTTATTTCAATTAACACACTTAATTTTATGATATATGGTAAATTTTATGTATGTGGTGAATACACGAATAAATGAATGTTGTAGAATAATTGGAAAATTAATCCATATTTCTATACTAGAAAAATATTGAATGGAGGTGAGGTCATATATGGTTAATAAAAGTATAATATAAGTATTCTAAATAAAAATGTAAGAATAAAATTTATTTCCACCTCCAACTACTCATACACTATATAAAAAAGAGAAAACCAATTTTTATGAGATTATTAATTGAGTTATATTTCTATATGGTATTATTCCTAAATTTAGATTCTTATATTAATTAAATAAATCAATTAAATGGGTTTAAATTTTCATTATTTTCACGTGTTGATAAAGGATTTTATACTATTATAAAAATATTTATTCATACTCGAAAACATTTGAAAAACTATCATCAAAATTATATATATATTTTAATGTATATTTTTACTGAAATTATTTAACCTACAATGTTTTTGAAATCATTATGAAAAAATAATTTAATATTTTTTGAACATTAAAGGTATTTTCCTGCTTTATGTTTTACATCATGGTTCATATAACGTGGTAGTACATGAGGGAGAAACAATTTTGTAGTTATAATTTTTTTTCACTCGATGAACCCTATTGAGTGTTAATAGATATACTAAAAGTATATTTTATATATCAAAAATGACCATAATGTTTTACTATTTAATTATAAATAGTTGAGTTAGTTAATATATTTTTTATTGAATATTTTTAAATGTTAAAAAAATTATAATTCTACAGCCTAAGCACATATAATGACCAACTTGAGAAGGAATTTATAGAAATAAATTATTTACCATATAAATGAATGATTATGATAAAACAAACATATAATTTTAATTAATTTTTATGTTTACCCATTTATTTAAATTCATAATAAAATTCATAAAATCTTGAATCCAAATAAAAATAGAGGGTGGGAATCAATAAATCATAGCTGGTTTATTTTTTTTCATCATAAAATTTTTATAGATATCATGATAAATCATAATACTATTTAAAAATGATTAAAATTTTAATAAAATAGGATGAATGTACATTTTATACATTATTGTGTTTATATGATTTTTATATTCAATTTATTATGAAAAAGAAGTATGATCTGAGAGATATGAAAAATATTAGAGATACCCCTTTTAATCAATATATGGATGAATAAATAAGAAAATATTGAGACCAAAGTTATAAAAAAATTTCATAATTTCCGGTTATTATAGATTTACGATATTAAGATTATATAATGTTTTGGGTATTAGATTTTTACTATAAATCGATTAACAATAAGAGTTGTTTTTAATTGATGTGTGGGGATTTATCCATGTAATGTTTTATAAGGGAGTGTTAAGTAAGAAAATTTTATTTTAGCATCATAGTATCAATAATTGTTCACCATAACAGATCCCATAAATGAAAAGTAGTCTATTATCCATTTTAAATGTAAAAAAAATAAAAGAGTTTAATTATTTTGGAGAGCTAATGAACATCAATTTTAAAGAGGATCCTTTTTAATACATCCTTATTTTTAATGATATTTAAGGGGGTTGGAGAACCCTAAAAATATTGATTGAGTATATATAATATGATATCAATTGAGACAATGTTAATATAGTATTGATATTTTCCCTGATGGTTAGTGGACTCTAAGAAAAATCATTTAATCCTATAATGTGGTGACTAGATGAATTAATAATTATGATAATCATATAAAATTCTTCATGTGATAATTTATTTGTGTATTTTTTATATTGTTTTAGTGTTTTATTTATCAATAACATGCTCATTTATGAGGTAGAATCCTTATTAGAGATTAGATACTTGCAAATAAAAGCATAAATTATGATGATTCATTGATTATTCCTTGGTATAGTCCAACACATGGTGTGGGGGATATATAAAAATGGTATATGATGAAAATGGGGAGAAAAGTTCATTTAAAAGACTTTTTTCAATGGTGGACTAGTGAAAAACTAATAGAATTCCAAAAATTGGCGTGTTAAAGAGCCATTATACCATGGTTATTAACTTTAAGTTCTCAGGATGACATTGATTATGGTCTAAAGAAACCAAGGGATGGTGTTTATGTATAAACATGAGAAGAAATAGAGATGAAAGAATGGTGGATTCGATTATAAAAAGGATAAATATCTATATGATACACTTACAGAGAAACCCCTATAAAACTTGTTCATTTTAGTTTTGAGCCAATGAGCACTATGATGTTATCAGTGTCACGATTCCATAGTAACCACTGAGAATATGTTAAAGGGACATGTTAGGCTATTTATTTTTTATCCATTCAAGATTAAACAGACCACTCAATGTTCAGAAATAGTATTACATATGTAACCACCCGAGCATTTATAAATGGAAATACCTTTTTGAAAGTGAAGATCTGGTGTGATTTTTTCATAAAAAAGTTGTCTATTTGTTAATAACTAACATCCATTAAATATTGTTTTTGTAAAACAAGAAAACAATAATTTATGAAGAATAAGGAAATTAGAATTTTTGTTAAGAAACTTACAATTTAATTTAGATGATACTTTTATGATAAATCAATGTTTTCAATATCATAAAATTCCTGATACAATCTAAAGTTATGGATGAAATGTAAAATGAATTTTATCTTTTCAAAATGTTCAAATTGATGTTTCTAGAATAAAATTTTTAACAACATCTACAAATGAAATTTTTTGATTTTTTTTTCAAAAATAATATTATGATGGTATGAAATAAGTGAAAGAATGTGTTCAAATGAAGAAGTTGTTGAAGTGATAATGGAACAAACTAATCATCAAAATATCCATGCAAATAATGTTATTTTATGATGAATCTTGTAGTGAGTTTAATGAAGGGAAAATAGTGAAATCAGTATTTGGATGAAATTTCATAAAGAAGGTTTTGATGTGTGTTATTCCTAATAATGTTTATGGATGATTAGAGATATTTAGTTGAGTTTTGAATAAACAATATTAATTTTTTTTTTCTAAAACGATGTTCGCACATAGAATTATAGATGAAACTTTTTGGAAATAGATGGTTCATTGGAATTATGTCTTTAGAATCTAAAACAATTTAGCCAAACATCTTCAATACGGTAAAGAAAAAGCTACAACGACCAATGTTTTTTCAGAAAAAAGATGTTATGATTTTTTTAAAGAGGAATATACTAAAAGAAGAATAAAAGATGATATTTTTTTGATAAATTCATCTCACTAAATCTTGAAACCAGTCCATCAAAAAATGTTTCATATGAAGATCACTAGTCAAAACAAAAATAAATAAGGGTAATAAGAAGAACTAACCATTGGTTGAAGAATTGTTTGTTATATATCCGGAGAATAATTTCTAAATATATATATATATAGAGTCTAAGAAAAAACATGGTCATGAGAAAATGATTTCTTGGGAATAAAATTAAATATGGAGATTTGTGAGAAACTGTGTAAAGTTTAAAAGTGAATTTTTTGGAATTTTTAATTTCATGAGGTTTTTTGTTTAGTTTAATTTAAGAAAAATGATGAATTCATTATATAATTCATGAATCTTCAAGAATATACAACAAGGATATGGACTTCTTGAGAAGCGTTCTAGTGAAATTCAAATGAGAAGGAAATTTAGAATTGAGAATTTTAGGGAGTTAAAAAATAAATATTGGTTTCCTCCTTTTCCATTTTTAGATAACCCAAAAATAAGATTGAAAAATTACGTCATTAATTAACACCATTAACACATAATAAAGTGTTAAAATGTTGTAGATTTTTAGTCATAAGTGAGTTTCTAATTGAGATTAGTTTAAAGTTAATGATTTCTAGATATGGGATTCTGTCAGAGAACCAGAAAAAAATTTAGTTCAGATCACTATAAAGAGTTATTAAAAATATTATTCCAAGTAAAATTTTAGGTGAAAATGTTCAGTTTAATAGGATATAACATTATAATTTAAATGAAGAAGAGGTTTCATGTGGTGAATCGGAAGAAGAAAATTGTTATGGTTAGAAAAATAGAATAGTAATTTATATTTTGACACATAAGATGGAGGTTGTTGTTACATAAATAATTGAGTTTCCACCCATAGATAAAAATGATCATATGATTTTTTCTAGATAAGAGAAACATTGATGTTTACGGGAATACATATATTCTATTCTTATGTCTTTGTCCTATTTTTTTTATGAAATTAATATGGCTTAAAATAACTAATGGAATATTGTACAAGCTTAAAAGTATTGTCAAAGGAAACAAAAAAATGGAGGAATTAAATTTATAGATATTTAGTAGAAATTCTGAAGCAATCAGAATGAGTGATAACAAAATATTTATGAGTACTAAACTAGAGTGAATGAAGTCATGAACAACATCATAGGTTTTGGAGATATCTTTAATGATTATACCATTATTAAGAAACTCATGAGAAAATTCTTATGTATGTTTGAATGTAAAATCCAATCTTTTTAAGATGAAGTTTATTTATCTATTTTATGAATTTCATAAATTTTATTTATCGTGAAATGAGAGAATCATCATAAATAAAAAAAATATAAATGATGAAATTAATTCTAAATCTATGAGAAAGATAAAAGTTCAGGATACTTAAAATCTAGATCATAGTGATTTAATATAAAAATAAGGCAATGGAATGAATAATAATATCATATTTGTTATATCTGAAAACAATCAGAGAGGTAGATGACTTTTTGTGGACAACATTCACACAAATGTTTTGAGTTTAGATGAATTGGAAATTTTTCTTTGAATTTTCATAATAATAAAGTTTGTGTATATGAAGACCATTCTAAATTAAAACCTTAGTGGAAGAAGTTTAATAAAAGTTACTTGGAAGATAATAAGTCCATTGTTTAAAAAATTCACTAGAATTAGATAAATCATGTTGAGTGAGAAAGTTGAATATGATCGAGATGAAAACAATTATTTAGAAGATGAATGTTTAGGAATGTTTTGAACCTTTTTTGGAAATGGTGATAAAAAAGGATGGTTCTTCAAAAAGTAAATAAGAAGAATAAGTTGAAGAAACTTACATGGAATATCATCTTAGATCAGAACTTATAGGATGTATTGAGAAACAAAACTAAAGAAAGAAACAGCATGATGAACAAATAAATTTTGAAATATTGTGAAGAAAAGAGAGATACCATTTAACCAAAATATGAATATATTCAGGTGGTTATTGACCTCAAAATGAAATATGTTTTATAAGGAAATATATAGAATGATATTAGTAAACAAATTTCTTGTAAGGAAAGATATTCTTTTAAAACATAGTCAAAACTTATGGAGTTTGAAACTACCATAACAAAGATAAATGAATACTTTAAAAAAATATTTAGATCTAAAATCTAAAACATATCAGGCTACTGCAAAAACTTAGTCCAAGAATCTAGTGAAAAATTTACCTCCAAAATATAAAATTTAATTTGGTTTTACTAAAAATTAAGGTGTTAATAATAATATTGGAAAAAATGGGTTAATAAAGGATGTAAATAATCTACCACTTTAATAAAAGTAGAATATTACCCCCAAAATAATTTTCCCCTATGCTAGGAGGAAGAAAAAGTAAAAACAAGTTACATACCTGGAAAAAAATCCTTAAATAAAAATATTTCTTCTACAAAAATCCATGATTTGATATTTTTGTTGGTTCTATAGAATCTATGGGAACTGTGATTATAATTGTTAGTAGAACATGTCTCTACCATGTGGTAGGTATGAAATAATTGATGCAAAATCATATGAAAAGAAATTAACTTTCCTAGGAAACTAGAAGTTAGAAAATAAAAATATCAAGATGATAGAATACTTATAACAAATAATTAGTTTGGTTTCTTAAAGGAAATTTAGGGAATATTTGTTCAACTCTGTTACTTAGTTGATTTTTTAAATAAACCTTTCCAGAAAAACACCATTTTATAAAAATGGAAATTCTACAAAGATGATAGTTGTAGAATAATCTCTTATTTATGATACATTACTGAAATTAAGAAAAACAAACAAGCCACGGATTATTGATAGTTGTTGATCCTCACCCATGATGTAAAATTTATATTTTTTTAAAAAGTTTGAAAATCAAGGATGAGAAATTAATTTTGGAAATTATAGTTCTTTAAAAATAATATAAATAAGAACTACTCTGATTGAAGATGAGAAAATAAAATATAATGAGGTTTTTTATATTAATGGGATTAAAAAAAACATAATTAGTGTGATATAACTTTTTTATGATGATAAGGAAGAGATTTAATGGGGAATATACACCTATCATCAGAAGAGTTGAAGATGGTAATGTTTTTACCATTAGAGGAAGAACAATTGGAATTATATTTAATGTTGAGGAACTATGTAACTCATATTATTTGTGTTTTAATTATGAGAAAAAAGATATGGAAATACTATATTAGTCATCATGGTAATAAGAGTATAAAAAAATTACATATTAGATGCCTAAAAAAATTTAGCATTAAAGAGAAAAGAATATAATGTTTGTATAACAAGTCCAAAATGGAAGATGATCGGAAGAGTCCACAAAAAAGTTTAAATTTAGTCTACGGGACCTCTTGATCTTATTCAATATGATTTATATGCATCCATGAGACATCAGTTAATGAGAAGATATTTTTATTTTATCACTTTTATTTATGATTTCACTCAGACGTCAAATATAATGTCTATAAAGCACAAATTAGGGGATGTTGAAATATTTATATTTTTCAGAATGAATTTTGAGAGAGAAATGGGTGTTTGTATAATTAGGATAAAAAATAGGTAAAGGAGTAAAATTATAATACCATTGAATAATATTTTAAGAATCATGGAATTATTTATCAGTACAATGACCCTTAAACCCCTCAATAAAATGGAGTATCATAGTGAAAAAATAGATGCTCGGTGGAAGTATAAAGATCCATATAGGAAGAATATAAAAATTCTAGTTTTTTTCTTGATATAGGATTTTAGTACTGGGGTACATATAAAAAATAGATGTTTACAAAGTCTAGAATCTATCATGACTTCTAATGAAATGTGGTGTAAAAAACATCAGTGAATTATTTCATGGTTTTTAGAAGTATCTCTTCACTAAAGATAAAAAATCTTGATATTGTAAAATTTTATTAGAAGGAAGAGGTTTTAATTTTTATGTCATATTCACCCATTTAAAAAAGCTATATATGTTGGAACAAATGTTTAAAAAAGATGGTGGATTTCTATAATGTGATTTTTTATTGAAAATTATTCTTCCTTAAAAAAGGATGTCAAAAATGTAGAGGAAGATGAATTGAATACTTCCAATGATAATAAAAAAAGTCAAGATGAAAGTGTGGAAAATAGGTGACTGAAGATTTAGAAGAATTTTGTAGATAGGAAATTGAGATTTAAAGAAAAATAAAAAAAATTTATACCCTACTAGAACAGGTTGAAACCTATATATATATCAAAATCTAAAAGCTTCTGTTTAGACTCGAATAAATTTGAGATCAAAGAAGAAAACTTCACAATATCAATGATTCAGCTAGAATCAGTTTTAGAGGTAGTTGAACAAAAATAATTGTTTTATGCATTGAATTAAGTGCTGGATCTTATATAAAATAATAACACTAGGGAAATTATTCTACATCCAATAGGTTAGAATATTATTAGGATGAAGATTTTATAGAGAAAAAACTGAACGATCATAGAAAAGTTTTATCAAATAAAGATAGATTTGTTTTTATATGATATTCATAGGTGGACAGTGTGAATTTTGAAGAAATGTTTTCCCCATTCCATGTTTAGACACTATAAAAATGTTCTGAGTGATGGCTGCACATAGTTTTCTTAAACATTATTAGATTGATGTAAAGTTAACTTTCTTAAAATGGAAAATTTAGGAAAAAATGTACATGTAGAAATATGGGGGTTTTTTAATTTATAAATATGAAACCATGGTTTATAATTTGAATAAATTCTTTTATGGATAGAAACACAGATTATAAATATGGTTCTCCAAACATGATATTTGTTTGAAAAAACCGAATTTTTCTAAAGGAAAGTTGATAGAAACTTATGTGTGAAGATGTTGAACCAATGAACTATAATTAGTGTTGTTTATGTTGATGATATATTTTTTACTATAGATAAATAAAATATTTGAAATTAGTTGTATAAAAAAATAAAGAAGAACTTTGAGATTTCATATCATAGAGAATTAACTTTTTTGGGTTTAAAGGTTCAACAAAATGAAATATATTTTTTTCAATCTCAAGAAAAATATTCCAAGGCATTTCATCAAAAGCTTCTCATGATAGGTTATAAATAATATTTTTCAAAATTGTTTTTTGGATAAAAACCAGTAAAGATGAATCTCATAAATGTGTGAATCACTACGAATTACAAAATCTAATAAAAGGTTTTCTATATCTTATAACATCAAATCTAGAATTTTTTCATTCCAAAATACTATGTTCTCAATATCAAAGTGATCTTAAAGAATCATACTTTTTAGAATAAAAAAGAATTTTTGGATTTGTAAAAGGAACATCTTATTAAGGGATGTTATATAAAATAAGTCGTGATATTTACTTTCATAGGTGCATAGATAAAGACTGGGTTGGAGATTTTATTGATAGAAAAAATAAATATGGAGGTAATTTTTATTTGGTAGAATATTGTGTGAGCTAGCATAGTATGAAATAGAGTTCATAGACTTTGGGGAAAATAGAAGCAGATTTTTTTATTGCTACCCAATACTATACTCAAATGATGTGGAAGAAAATTTGGTTGGATGATTTAAAGGTGAAATCATCCACACCATTTATGATACATAGTGATAATCAGAGTTCCATTAATAGATTAAAAACTCTTATCCAAATTTAGAGATATAAGAAAATTGATATTAAGTATCATTTATAAAATATAAATTTGTTGGTTCAAAATACATGCTTGAATATATTTCAATGAAATATAATGTTGACGATGTTTTCATGAAAGAAATTCCATATGAGATATGTTTGGAATTGAGGCTACAAATTCTTATTAAGAATCTACCAAAGACATCCAAAAACTCTTAAAGAGACCCCCACTATTCTTTGTATTATGTTGAAGACATTGGATATATTGTACAACTTAGATATTGCATGGGGAGAGTTACCTGGTACTAAAAATTGACAGAGTAAACTCTCTCCTAAAATTAGAGGAATATAATATTTTCAGTTGGTTTAGATCTGAAGTTATGGTAAATGTAGAATGGGGGGAAGGGCATAGTTTGAAAAGTGAGTTAAAATTTCAGAGAAGAAAATGTAGTGGGAATTTTTTCAATGACTAAAATTAACTTCCCATCAAAAGATATTTTCTTTAAAAACATCATCACATTATCCAGTAGTGTCGTATAAGGAATTTTTTTTGAAAAATTCTATGATTTGATGAATGTTTTTAAAAAATAATTTTGATAAATATGAGTTGATGAGGTTTTCAATGAAGGTTTTCAAAAAATCTAAAAGGGGATATTGATGATCCTTTGTGAAGTTTACATAATTTTTTTTATTTACTGAATATTAACTTTTCTTAAAGTTTTTCTTGTAACATTAGATAAAATGAATTGTTGGAGAAGAAGAAAATTAAGATGTTTCTTAAGAAATATCTTATATAAGTTAAAAATTGATTTAATGATCAATAAAAGTATTAAATATAATTAAATTTATGATTAATATTAAGTTATGGAACAAAAGAGAAATGGAATTTTGTTTTTATGGATATTCAATGTATAGTTCCTAGAAAATAATTTCTTTAAAAGATATCTTAAAAAAATTATGGAAAAATAGTTTGGGTGTATTTTTTTTAATGTTTTGAACGAATTTTAAGAAGGTGTTCAATTGAAGAAGTTTTTTATGTATGGTTGGTATAAACTAACCATTGTAAAACCCTCAAAATGATTGTGTATAATGAAGATGATAGTGAGTTTTCTGAAGGGAAAGGAGTGAAACCATTATTCGGATGCACATTCTCCAAGAATATATTTGATGTCCATGATTGTAGATAATGTTTATAGAAGATCCTAGATGTGAATTGTTTTTAGACAAACAATATCAGATAATTTTTTGAAGTAAGTTCACCCATAGAATTACAGAAGAATCATTATGGATAGAGATGGTGTATGTGACTTATGCCTTTAGAAGTTGCAACAATTTATTAAACCATATTCAATAGGTTCAAGAGAAATAGATAGAGTCTAATTAGTTTCCATAAAAAAGTTTTTATGATTATTTTAGAAGGATGGACCAAAGGAATAAGACTAGATGATTCTTTCATGAGCTAGTCCATCAGAATAAATTTTTAATGAAGATCTAATTGATATAAATTTTTCATGGAGATTACTGTTCAAAACAAAATTGAAGAAGGGTATTTGGATGAAATAGACATTTCTAAATTAATTAGTTATTAAATATTCAGAAAAATATTTCTATAAAGAAGTATATATATGGTTTGAAAAATGATAGGATCATCGAACAAATATTTTCAAACAAACAAATTTGAAATAGATATTTTTGAGGAACTCTATAATGTGTAAAAGTGACAATTCTAAATTTGTAAATTCATGTGGTTTGTTATTTAGTTATGTTTAACAATAAAATTAAAGTAACTAGGTAATTCATGATTCTTCAATATTATTCCATAAGGCTCCATAATTCTTGGGAATTATCCTAGAGAAATTAAAATGTTCATGAAATTAAAATTTTTTAATTTCAGTGAGTATGAAAATGAAAAATGATTACCACCATTTAAATTATGGGAGAACCTATAATTAATAGTGAAAAGTACATCGGTACTTAACAATTTTTGTAAGTACGAGAAAGGTAAAATAGTATAGAAGTTGTGTTTGAAGTGTGTTTCCAACAAAGATCAGTTTCAGGTTGATGATATATGGAAAGGGGCTATGAGTAGAGCATCATATAGACCTTTCAGTTCATAAAACCGAATAAAGATATCAGATAGAGTTTTCCTAGAAGAATTTGATGAACAATTTTTTTTAAATTTGACAGAACTAAAGTTATAAAAAGAACCCTAGGATAAGGGAGGTGCATGAGACATAGAATTATAGTTGAAGATATGATAATTAGATGGAAATCACTGGATGGAGGAAATCAGGCAGTTGGTTTCTGGATGTACTTTTATGTAGTAGAATTACAATGTTTCATACTTTTTTGTGGATCTGTTTTGTAATAAAAAAATAGAAACATAAGGGAGTAAATATAATTATACATATTAGGAAATAAGTGTTGTAGAATGAGATTTGACTCAAAAGTTATTATAAATTATTTATATTATTGAATTTACATGGTCCTAAGATAGTGGTATTAAGGTAGATTATATTCTTGTACTATGGCAAAACTATGTAATTTTTTCATGGATTTTTTAATTTCAAAACTTTTCATGCTTCTGAATTTTTTTATAAATGTTGATAATGAAAATAAATATAAGATTTTATGGGATAGAAATATTTTAGTGTTTTAAATCATTAAAAAAGAAAAACACTAATTCAACCCCCCATTATTAGTGGTTGAACGATCCTTAGGAACATAAATTGGTATCAGAGCCATGGTTCCCTTGTTGAATCCTTATCATGGAAAATATCATTTTAGTTAATAGTTGTGGTATTATTACTTTAAATGGGAAAAAGTTGTCATGGTTAAAAAAAATTATACCATATCTTCTAACTATTGTCTTTGAGGTTATTGATACAAAAATAATTGGGATTCCACCCATAGAGAAAAATGATCCCTCTACTTTTTCTAACAAGTGATACGTTGAGGTTTATGGAAAGGAAAAAAATTCTATTCATATGCATTTTTAAAAAATGGTTTTCATGAATGTAATTGGTCTAAAAACTATGTAAATATAGGACAGGCTTGAAAGTATCATTGAGGTAAATTCAAAAGTGATGAAAGCTAAGGTAAAAATCTAGAGTAGGAAATATTAAGATATTATAATGAGTGTTGAAAAACTTATTGATGAGTACTTCACTATATTAAATAAAGTCATGTGAAACATTATAGGTTTTGGAGATATCTCAGAATATTCTTATGTTTTCAATAAACTCATGAGAAACATTCCTTATAGTTTGTCTTTAATTTATCTTATTTGGAAGATAAATATGATTTATCACTTTACAAATTGCATAAATTTCTTGTTTCTTATGAAATGAGAAAGTATCTATCATTTAGAAAGAAGATCACATATGAAATAGATTTGGAATCTATGTGATAGATATAAGTTTAAGAAACTAAAAATGTTGATCTCTGTGATTTAAAAGAAAAATAATAAAGTTAAATATTTGATAATATCATGTCTCTTATTTCCAAAAACAATTATAGAGTAAGAGAAAACATTGGAGGAAAAATTACACTTAAATGTTTTGAGTGTAGAGGAATTTGAAATTTTGATTTGAATTTTATTAATAATGAGTATGGTGAATATAAATATCATTTTAAAGTAAAACCTTAGTGGAATAAGTTGAAAAAAATTCTAAGGAGGAAATTAAATCCAATAAGGGAAAGAAAACAATTTCACAACACAAAAGGAGCTTATTGAGTAAAAAAATCAAATTTAAATCAAATAAAAACAAATTTTTATGATATGAATGTTTAGAAAAGTTTATAACCTTCTTTGAAATTTTTCATAAAAATTAATATTCTTCAGACATTGAAGACAAAGAATGTTATGAAACTTATAGGTAATATCATATCATACACGAACATGTATCATTTATTGATCAAAATAAAAAACTCAAGAAAGAAATACAAAATGATAAAGAAAGAAAGTGTAAAAGATAGTGATGACAGGAGTGATATTCATAAATTGTAAGATGAATATATTCATAAGTTTGTTTTCCTCAAACTAGAAAATGTTGAATGTGGAAATATGGTGGAATATCATAGAAATAAACTTGAAGGTAAAGAAGATGAAGTTATTACAACTCAATTTAAATATATTGAGATTGAAAATACCTTATAAAAGATGAATTAAAACTTTAATATATCATCAGAGAAAGAATATAAAACATCTCAAGATATTAATAAATATCACTCCATGAATAAGGTATACAATTTACCCCCCAAATATAAAATTTCATTTGTTTTTACTCAAAATGAAGGTTCTGAGAAAAATATTAGAAAATAATGGGTTGGAAAAGGATGTGAATAATCTATCACATCAGCAATAGAATAAATTTACCCCGATAAGAAATTGTCCCCACATTAGGTGGAAACAAAAGAAAAAAGAAGTTATATACCTAAATGAACATCCTACAATGAGAAATCCTAATTTTATATAAACTTAATATTTTATGGTTTTTTTGGTGCAATAGAATCCATGTAACATAGCTTATAATTATTTTAAAAAATTTCTCTACATGAAAGTAAGTATAAAATGATAAGAAACATTAGTATATGAAAGCTAAGTAACTTTTATAGGACACCATAAGTTGGAAGACCAGAGAACAAGATATTATAAAATAATAAACAAATAATTAATTTGGGTTCTTGGAGGAAATTTGATGAATATGAGACCAATCGATTCACTTAGATGAAATTTTTTTACAACCCTTACAGGAGAAAACTTCTTTTTTCTAAAAAATATATGGATGAATGAAATATGAAGGTTTCAGAGAGATCTCTTATTTTTGAGACAACATTAAAACTAAAAACAATAAAAAAACCATGGATTCATGATAGTTGTAGTTACTCACACATTAAGGCTGATTTAAATATTTTTTAAGATGTATAAAATCATGAAGGTTGAGAAATTACTTTTTGAAATGATAGTTCTATAAAAATAAGAGGAATTGGAAGTAATAAGATTGAAGATGAGGGGAAAAAATCTAATGATGTTTTATTTGTTAATTTGTGGAAAAAAATCATACTTAGTGTGAGATAAAATTGTGTTGAAGTAAAGGAATTTATTTTAAATAATGATTCATGTATCATAATATGTGCGGAAGACTCTAGAGTTATTACCTTGAGAGAAAGAACCATTGGAAATCTATTTATATTCGGAGAACCATGAAACTCAAGTTATTTTAATTCTAATAACAAGAAAAATATGTGTCTTTATAAGCTTAAGAATCATGGATAGAAGAGTATGAAAATTATTACTAAATTATATGTTGTAAAAAAATCCCAATATTTAAGAGAAAACGAAATTGTTTTTTGTATAATGTGTCAAAATGGGAAGATGATTAGTAGAGTCCATAAGAAAGATGAAATTTAGTCTATATGAATTCATGAACACATTTACTCCAATTTCTATGAACTATTGAGACATGGATCAAAGAAATAATATTTTTAAATTAACACTATATTGAGGATTTTATTTAGATGAAAATAATAATTTTTATGAAGAAAAAATCATAGGTTTTGGAAATGATGAATTTTTTTAAAAGATATGTTGAGAGAGAATTAGGTATTTATTTAATGAAATAGAAAACAATCAGTGGAATTGTGTACACATATAATGCCTTCATATAATATTTCACAAAACATAAAATTATGAAATAGTAAAATTATCCAAAAAACACATTAATAAATTAAAGTATAATAAAGGAAAAATAAAATATTGATGGAAATGGGAAGAATAATACTGGAAGGATATAACTATCTACGTTTTTCTAGAAAGATTCTATTAGAACTAATATACATATAAAAAATATAATTTCTTTATGTTCGGAATCTGACATGACTTTCTATGAATTGTGGTATAATAGAAAATCATCAGTGAATTATTTCATGTTTTTGAAAAGTCCCTATTTTATAAAGATAAAAAAATTTGATCTTCGAAAATTTGATGAAAATAATGAGGGTGGAATTTTCATGGGATACTCACCCTATAAAAGATGTTATAAATTTTTTAAAAAATGTTTATAGAAGTTATTGGATTACTATGATGTGAATGTTTTTAAAATAAATATTCATTTAACAATATATTTTGAAAATATTGAGGAAGATAATTTGAATAATTCCAATGAAAATAAAAAAACTAAAGATTAAAGTGAGAAAAAATAGAAGACTGAAGATTATAAATAATCATGCATTGTGGAAAGTGGGACAAGAAGAAAAACTCTAAAATTTCATACCCTATAAAAACATATTGAAATTAATAATATACCTAGAAATCAAAAATCAATGATTAAGACTAGAATGAAGTTGATATTATAGAATAATACTTAACTTATCTCATAGATAGATCAAGGATCAATTTTAGAGGTATTTGAACAAAAATTATGGGTTGATGATATGAATGAAGATTTAGATCAGATTGAAAAGAATAACACCTGGGAACTTGTTTCATGTCTATAGGGAAAGAATATTATTATACAAAGTGGGTGTATTGGAAAAAAATAAATGAACATGTAGATGTTTTGAGAAAATATATATATTTATTTGTAAATGATACTCATATAAAGAAGGTGTGGATTTTGAATAAAATTTTCCCCTGTTGAAATTTTAGAAACAATCATATTATTCCTAGAAGTGACTCCACATTATTGTTATAAATTTTATCAGATGCATGTAAATT
Organism: Viscum album; assembly: GCA_963277665.1. Taxonomy (NCBI): domain Eukaryota; kingdom Viridiplantae; phylum Streptophyta; class Magnoliopsida; order Santalales; family Viscaceae; genus Viscum; species Viscum album. Next base: position 1,094,632,228 of record OY728145.1, on the reverse strand, counting down.
ATACTTTAATAAATGATAAAATTCAGGAAGAAGTGTACCTTGAAAAACCATGTGTGTTTTTACTAAATGCAGATAAAAAAAGGTTTTTATGTTAATGGAATCCTTATAAGTCTTGAGACAACTTCCACGATCCTGGTACTCCAAGCATAATAGTTGTTTGAAAAAGTTGATTTTATTATAAAGGTAATGTTGATGGAAACTTATTTGTAAAGTATTTGAACCCAATAACTCCATGTGTGATTATTCATGTAGATAAAATATTTTTATAGGGAGATAATGAAAATTATTTTAATTAATTTTATAAATAAGTGAATAAGAATATGGAAATGCAATTTCTTGAAGAATTATATTTTTTCTTGAGTTTACAAGTTTAACAAGGGTAATGACACATTTTTTTATCTCAATATAATTATTCTAGAGATTTTCTTTAAAGTATAGTTGTGAAGGATTATAAATAAGATTCTACTAACATTTCTATTTGTATAAAAAATAATAAAGGTGAATATTGGAAACATGTGAATTAGAAAGAAATTTGAAAGTTGATAGGAAGTTTTCTATAACTTATATGTTCATGAACATAAATTGTTTATTCTATAAAATTGTGTGCTCAACATAAATTTGATCATAAAGAATCTAGATTTTTTTAGAAAAAAATAATTTTGAGATATGTGAATGGAGAATCCTCTTATGGTATTTTATAGAAAAGAATTTGTGATATAAAATTTTATTTAGTAGACCAATTATGATTGGGATGGAGATTGCAGTGATAGAAAATAAAAATCTTGAAGAACATTTTACATGGGAGAATGTTATTTTAGCTGTAATAGTAAGAGAAATAGGTTAGTGAATTTGAGTATAGTGGAAGAAGAATATGTTGTTGCTACTCCATCGTGTACTCAAATTATCTAGATGAAAGATCAGTTGGAAATTTTGAAATTGAAAGTCTGTACACTATTAAAGATAATTTCATATAATAAGAGTTCTATTTATCTTTTGAGAAATATTGTCCAATATTTTATATTTAATCACATTTATATTAAGTATAATTTCATAAAAGATAATTTTTTGAGTGATGAATTTCTTTTTAAATTTATTTCAAAAAAATATTAGATTGTTGATATTTTCTTTATAATAATTCTAAAAGAGTGATATGTGGAATTGAAGTCAAAATCTTTTATTAATACTCCACCAAATAATTTTTAAAAGTCTTAAGGAGGCCATCGTGTATTGTAATTTATTAAAAAAATGTGGAATAATTTTAAAACATTGATCTCATAGGTGGAGAATTATTTTTTACTAAAATAGTGGAGAGTATTATTTTTTATGAGAATGGAGGAATATGATATTTTTAGTTTTTTGAAATCTAAAGGTGTGATAAACATTTAATGGAGGAGAAATAGAAAGAGAGAGTATGAAAAGTGAGTGAAAATTTGAGAGATTAAAATTTAGATGGAATTATTTTTCTTGATTTAATTTTTTTATCACTAAGAGATAAAATTATTTAAAATAAATTACATTATATAGAAGTGTAGTGTCAGAAAAACATTTTTGAGAATGGTAGTGATTTGATGATTTTTTTTAAAAAAAAATTGGTTTTTGAGAAATATTATTTGAATTTTTTTAATCAATGTCTTACAAAATTACAAAGGGGGAGATTGAAGATCCTTTATTTTTTTACATGAATATGTTCTTTATTTATTATAAAATAACATATGTTAAATATATTTTTGGTAATATAAGAAAATAATAATTTACTGGAGAATTAGTAAATCAAGGAGTTTGTTATGAAAATTACTACATAAGTCGGATGATTATTTGAGGATCGATCGAAGATTTGAATATCATGAAATTCATGATATAAGATAAATTATTGGTAGAAAAGATAAATGGTGTTATGTTTTTATAAATGTTAAAATTGTTGATTCTGGAAAAATATTTTCAAAAAAACATGTCACAATAACAGACTCAGTAAAAACTATTCACAAAAACTTTATTCAAGGTTTGAAAGAAGTGACAGAAGGTGTTCAAATAAAGAAACATCTAAAGTGTGTTTGGTAAAAATAAGCATTAGACAAACCCTTCAAATAAAATTATTATACAAATAATCTAACCGTGAGTTTTCTGATTCGAAAGTATTGTAACAATTCATCAGATTCACATTAATCATGAATGTTTATGAAGAGAATGATTATTGATAATTTTTATATAAGATTAGAGAAGTGAATTTGAGTTTCATACAAATAAGATTTGATTAAATTTCTTTATTTATGTTCACAAAATAAATTCTATATAATAATTTCTATACATAGATGATGAATGTAAGTGATGTCTTTATAAGTTCAGCAACGTAGTCAACCATCTTCAATAGGGTCAACAACAATGAAATTATTCCAATGATTTTCCAAAGAAATGTTTGTGTAAATTTTTGTTAAAAGAGATGTCTGATGGAATAATACCATAAGATATTTTCATGAGGAATTCCATAAAATGAAATATTTAAACCAATCCATTGGATGAATGTTTCTTAAGAAGATCACTAACTGAAATAAAACTGAAGAAGTGTCTTTGGATGAACTCATTATCGATTAAAAATTATTTTTCATGTAATTGGAAGAACGTTTCCAAAAAAAGAAATACAGAGTTTGATAAAAGGTAGGTTCATCATAAAAATATTTAAAGACAAAAAAATTATGGGTGGATATTTCTAAGGAACTCTGTAAAGATGAAAAGTGAAAATGCAAAATTTTTAATTTCAAGTATTTTTTTTATAGATGAGTATAAAAAAATAATGTCACTAGATAATTCATGAAGATTCAAGAATACTTTAGAAGGCTTTAGAATTCTTGAGAAGTATCTAAGAGAAATTTAAATGAGCATGAAATTTGGAATTGTGATTTTAGGTGAGAGGGAAAATGAAAAGTGTTTCCCACCTTTTATATTTTGGGAGCACGTACAAATAAGAGTGAAAAGTACATATGTAAAGTTCACTACTCACATGTATGGAAAAAATTAAATGCTATATAATTTTTGTAAGAATTGAGTTTCAAACCAAGATAACTTTTAGGATAAATATTTCTGAAAATGGGAATTGATCAGAGTATTGGATAGACCTTCCGATTTAAAACACCAGACAGAGAGATCCAAAAATTGTTTTATGAAGAATTTGAGGCGTAGATTTTTTGCTAAATAAGATAGAACAATGATTATAAAAAGCATCATAGGTTCATTGAGGTATAGTAAATGGATAATTTTGGGCAATGAATGGCACAATGGATGGATATTAGAAGACATATGTTTTCTGGTAGAACTTCCATGTACCAGAATAATAAAGATTCATACATTTTTTTGTTACTCAGTTTTTTAAGAGAAAATTTTAATATGATATAAGTCAGTATAATAATAACTATTGAAATATAGGAGTCTAATGGAAGACTACTCAAACCATATATTCAATTATTTATATATTTTAATTTACATGGACCATTAAGACTGACCATTAAAATACTGTAGGTTCTCACATTGAGGTCAAACCTTTGTAATTTTGGGGGCCTTTTTTACTTTCTTAACTTTTCATGCCTATGATATTTGTTATAAAAGTTGAGAAGGAAAATAAATATAACATGTTACAGGGGTTAAATTTATTAATTTTAGAAATTATTAAAAAATAAAAAGATAGATTCAACCACCCTTCTATTTGGTTTAATATTCATTAGGAATTTATAAATGAATAAATTCTTTATTATGTGATGAGGTTATAAAATCAAAATTAATTAATTTTTTTATTTTGAACCATTATATAGTGTTTTATATTTAAAATACTATTAATAATCATAACCATTGATAATATAGCTATTGAATAGTAACCATTAAGATTATGATATTAACGGTTATTATAAAGTCCAATTGACACCAAAGGAAGAAGACATGACCTCTACCAATATAATTTTACCATATAAATCCCATTTATTAGATATTTCAAGGGTGATGGAATCACTAGTCTTTTTTCATGACCAAGACCAAACTAAAATTCAACAACTAAAGTTGGAAGGAAACCCTTTATGAGAGGAGTTCATGATCATTGAGATCATGACCCAAACTATGTTTGCAATACCACCATAGAAATCCCCAACATATTACACATTACATTCAGGAATACTCTAGTGTAATAAGGGGTTACGTATCTAGAACCTTTCAATATGAATATATATATATATATATATATATATATATATATATATATTAAAATAATGATTATATTTTTTTATTTTATTAATTTATAAATGATTAACTTATGAGTTTCATAAAAATTCGATTTTGATACAGTGAAACAGAAATTTTATTTCTGGGAAGTATATAGTTTCAATCAACAAATTATTTTAATTGAATTAAAAAAAATAAAATAAAATTTATTTTAATTAAATATTATTATTAAATAAAATTCTGTTATATATAAATGATAATATATTTTTATATAATTTTTATATGGGTTAGAAAACTGTTATTTAAAAAAAACAGGTCTGTTTCAATAAATGTGGACTTTTTTCAATAAATGTGGACTTTTTTCTAAAAGTATAAATTATAAAAATCTATAGAATTATTTTTATAAAATAAATATTATTTTTGAAATCATCATTTCAATACTATCTAATTTTCTATTTTTTAATAATTTTCTAAGATAATAGATTTTTTAAAAAATATTAAATAAGATATAAATATATGTTATGTATTATATCATTCTAAAATTCCAACAGTGATGTAATAAATACTATAAAGATTGTAAATAACCAAAATTATGGATCCTGTTAGGACAAAAAGGATCCTAGATACCCTGAGCGGGGGGGGGGGGGGAAGGGAATGGATATTCTATTTTAAAATTCATGCTACCCCACTGAATCTTGACCTATATATTATAAGGGTCACTTTGTTTGATCTTTTGTTGTTAACTTTTATCTTTTTCTTTCCTTATTTTTATGATAATTATGCTTTTGATGCAATGCATGAAACCAAGCATACTGATACACATATTTTTACTTGGTTCACCCTCATTGGGCTATGTCCAAGGAGAATACAATGACGATGTGCCGATGTACCAAATCCACTAAATCTCACTACCAATTTACAATGTTCAGGCTATATCACTTTTATGCCCAGGATCACTTCCTTTACAATGTTTACGATTATCTCACTACTTTCCCAAGGGTTACTCCCTATCTCTCTCTCTCTGGCTCACTTCTGGTAGAAAATATAACATTTTTCCTCTTCCCTCGCTCACAACTCTAGAAAGGATCTACTCACAGTTTATAGACCTATAGGTCTCTTCATTATCTCTAATGAATGCATCATATACTCTATTTAGATGTTCTATTGATGTCCAACATTCATCCACTAATGAATACCAATTTACCATAGTACTACTGGAAAACTACAAATCTTTCACTCAACCCTTATTGTATCTTGAGCTCATCTTTCATGCCACACATGCAAGATTCCACTTTTGTCATAAAACACCCCTTACATGTAACTTTAATATTATGTGAAACTCAAATCTTACGGACAAATTACTTAGCTTGCGTGTAACTCAAAATATTTCATGTGACTACCTTTGTGCAAAATTCTTACATGATCAAGTGTCTGGATTTTTTATAAGTGTTGAGCACTTTGAAATGAGAGGTGTCACCTCTTATTTATAGGATTTTCCAACCCCTCTGCAGAAGATTCACCATGTCGTGCAAGATCCTCTTCGATCACATGAAACCTCATTTTAAATCACACTTGATGCGCAAGTTTCTTGCGCGCAAACTCATCTTTCACGCACATTTCCAAATATTTATCTCACTTCATTCCTTTTCCATTTTTCGACGTTATTCTCCCGAAACATGCCTTGCATGAAAGTTTCTACACCATATTCAATATTGTGTGCAATTTCCTTTTTAAAAAACATATATATATCCATTTTCCTATTTTGAGGGCAAAAAATTTGGAAAACACTGGAAAATGGCGCCACCTTAGATCTATTCTTTTTGTACCACCTCTAGATCGTCCATTCCTTTTTCATCATTATTTGTTAAGATAGGATGACAAAAATATCTATGAAACTCAACAACTCACCATGGAAACCATCTTTGTCATCAAAAAACAAAAAACACCTAAAAAATGGTTCAATGTTACCTTGAGGGATTGTTTCCCTATATATCCCCTTTATCATAATTATTTTTTATGTTATTTGATTCAATTTATAAACCCTTAATGACTCCTTTAAAACATATATTATATTTTGAGGTTTTAAAATCAGTTTTTATGGACATGACTCACTTCCGCATCACCAGGGGTATTATTTTAATGAGATAAAATCATTTAGCTATAAAATAATGAATTACACCCCAACTTGGTAAAAACATTGGGATTTTTTGAATTTTAGTTTGTATTAATTTTTTATATGGAGTAAAAAACCTATGTTTACAAATTAATAAGGAAATTCACTTTATTTTACTATCTAAACACACCCAACCACCCATTATATATTCAGTCAAAACTCTTGGATCATGAATTTACTCTTAATTTACATCTATATACCCCCAAAGGTTTCTCTAAGATCTTAATAAGTTCCTCTCAAGATTTTGGAAGTGCCATATAAAGTTAAAGGATCCTCTCCTTCTCATATTTATTATGAACATTCTTTATACAATATCTTTTGATTTTCAATTATACATATTTGGATATGTTTTTACGCATCCCTATTAAATTTCTTTATTATTTATAAGTTATGAAACACATGTTTCACTCCCATTTAACCCTTCCACAAATTCTTATATACAGTCATCTTACTGCCAAAATTATCATAAAATTTTACATGCCAAACATTTGTGCAATGAATTTCCATAACATTTCCACTAAAAGGTATTAAAATAGATGTAATTATCATTAATTGATTAAGGAAATCCATTTATGTACCCCAAACTCCTTAATCATGGGGATAAAAGTTATGAAAGATAACCTTATGTTTTATGATCTATATGGAACACTTATACATGTACATGATATGAATGTGATGAGTGCATGTGGAATTATATATCCCTCCAATGAATGAGGTAACATTTTTATCTCAGGAGATTGAATTTATAGTGCACAATACATTATCCTAAGCACAATTTTTTGATGATATATTTCTCGTTTTCCTTGGATTATAACTATGATGTCATGTTTTATTTTGTTGAAAAATTCCTATTTTTCCTCCATGTTATCATTTTATATCATACATGAATCTTCATGTTTATGATTATCAGCACTTTTATATCTCATTGATACGCTTATCGACTCATGTGTTTTACATTGAACATGTAATACTTTGATTATTCCTTTAATGTGATTTATAACTCACCCCTTTCTTATGTGCATCCCCAGGTTATCCCATACAGTTTTAGAAGATCATGAGAAATTTAAGGGTATGTTATGGAGTTTTATTTAATGTAATTTTGTTTCTATTGAAAATTTTTATGATATTTACCTAATTACTAATATACACTAGGCCTCACGATCTTCTGGTGTTGTATTAAGTGTATATTTATTAAGAAAATACTAAAATAAATTTTATTAAGGAAATTGGTTTTCATAGTTGGTATCAAAGGAAATTATAGTTATTTTTGGTTATTAAAAATATAAATACTAATTTAAATACTTGGGGTTAAAAATAAAATCAAAAGTGCATCCATTAATTTTGGTAAAATATTGATTTATTTGATTTTGGAGAAAATAAATCCCTTTTTGAATATTACATGTGTTTGTGGCTTTGGCACAGTTTTACCTAGGAGTGATAACCCCAAAATGGTGCATTGAGATAGAATAGATCATCACCTGGTGAATGACAAAGATTTATTACTATACACTTAGTTTAATAGTCTCAGAGAAAATTATTTGGTAAATTCATATGTTCTTTATGAACCATTATAATATGAAAAATAATTCCCCTAAAATTTATGATAATAAATATAATTTTGATAAATTATATTTAACCCTAGAAATTTATAAATTAGGAATATATTTCATCTATGATTTATCCATTTGATGATCATACTTATCTATTTACATGTTTAATAGTTTAAAATTTCTCATCCCTAAGTCTATTTTGTTTAAAGTAAATGATTTGAACTAGAATCAAATAGTTCATGGAACTATTATATTTCACAATTCTATGCAATATTTCATATCATGCATGTTTAGTAGAACTATTAAAACACCTCCTCAAAAAATTGAAATTAAATTATCTATTAAGACAATGAATGGGTTCATTATTACATCCCATGTATATAACTCATCTACTATCTATATTTGAGGAATGTGATACTCAATGAACCTTTTCATACTCTCTTTAGTGTAATTTGATGTAATTAGGGGTGTGTATTGGATTTCCATATATAGACATAGTATAAATTGTTGATTGATGAAAATCAACCTCTGTATCCTGAGTCACACTTTGATTCAGTACAAGCGAAAGGTGGAGAATGAATCTCTTTTAGTTTCAAAATATAAATCATGGTTATTATTTCATTATGATAATGTGTATCTTTCTCAAATGATTGAGACTAAGGAAAAGATCATCTTTTAAGAGATGTCCATTTTGAGGGAATACATCAATGTTTTTCTCAAATAATTTCTTAGTCTTCCTCCTACTTGATATATTTAATTATCAATTAAGATTATACCCCGAGATTTTTTAATATCCAAAACTCTATATTTAATGTATTTTTTTGAACTTGAGAAGTTTAAGAAGAAATTATAGGTCAATATTGATAAATGTTTTATACGCCCAAGTGGTTCACCATGGGGTGAACCATTCCTCTTCATAAATTAGAGACATGAGTGAATGAAACTATGTATTGATTATCATGATCATAAAAAGATCAAGATAATAAAAAAGTGTCATATTCTATGGATTCATAACTTTTTCAATTAACTATGTGGATACCAATTCTGCTCTACAATGGATCATCAATATAGATATTATCAATTAAAAGTGTACATAGAGGATATCCCGAAGAATGGTTTTCATAAAATGTATATGCACTATGAGTTCACAGTGATTCTATTTGGAATCACTAATGTTCTAGATATAAAATTGTACGTAATGAATAGAGTAATTAGGTATTACCTAAATTTTTTGGTATTATTTATGGATGATATTTTTATCTTCTACAAGTGTAAGGAGGAACAAGAGGAGTATTTTAATTATGTACTGAAGGCCTTGTGAAATGATGATTTATTTGTAAAGTATATTAAATCTGAGTTTTGGATGGATACATTAACATTCCCAGGGAATGTTATCACCCGAAAATAGATATCTATGTATCATTCATAAATAAAGGCAATTGAAGGATGTCCCTAACCAACATTTATGACATAAATCTATAGTGTACTTTGATTAGATGGGTATTATTATAAACATCTCATGATTTTAAAGCCCACCATCCAAGATAACTCATAAGGGAGTCAATTTATTTAGGGATGATGAATGTGAGGAGATTTTTAGAGAGTTAAATAAGAGGTTAATCAAGACATCTATGATAACATTACCCACCCTTGGGGAAGTATTTTTTATCTATAATGATGCATCCAAAAAGTTTTGGGTTTTGTACTCATAGAATATGAATAATTTATAGCTTATTACTCCTACCAATTAACGATCTATGAGAATTAATATCCAACACATGATTTGGAATAGATGTAGTGAAATTATCATTGAATATTTATTGACATTATCCCTATGGGGAAATGTGTGACATATATAGGTATAATAGAAACTTCACATATATATTAACTCAAAATGATAATAATATGTTCTAATGAAAGTGGATAAAGATGATAAAGGATTATGAATGTTCAATCTATTACTTTCCTATAAAGGTAAAAAATGTGGAAGATTCTATGAATAAAAAGGATCCTGCAACCCTATACATGGTGAGGATTTTAAGGGATCAAATATCTTTGGACATGATATAACATAGAGGTGAAAAAATTTAGGCCTCTGAGTAGCGTCATCTCCTCTCTCTCCGGTCCTAGGTTTTCCTCGGCTACTATTCATAGGGGGAGGATGAATTGGTGCCTTCCCCCTCCTCTCCCTCGCTTCAACATGCCTCCTCCCTTCCTTCCCCTCTCCTATATCTCTCTTTGAGGTAGGATCTTGATCCCCAGTTTTTGGCGTTTCTATTCTTGGGTTTTTCAAGTATGATTCAATGGAACCATCATGTGTTTTTGCCACAAGAACCCTTGGCCATTCAAATTTTCTCTACATTCGAGTTCCCCTTATTCTATCCAGGTCTGATTTGAAGTGGGGGTTCAAAGCTAGTTTTGGGATTTGTGGAGAATCGGCCGATGGTTTATCTAGGCAGTATCATGAAGAATTTTTCTTTTTTTGATTCTATATTTAGTTTCCTCATCACCTTGATCCCTAGAATGCACAAAAATCTACTCTGGTTTAAAGATCTTATGCTTCATTCCAAGTAAGACCTCAATTGGTGGTAATCAAGAGCTTTTGGGATGTGGGACTTAGAGGTTGATAGTGTTCTTGGAGAGACTACTATCAGTTACACTTTTTTGATGCTATGGTTCAATTTCTCTATGACGTTGGTGATTTTGGTATCATTTTTAGAATTAATGATGTTTTTGTTTGTCAGTTTTTATCTGTGGTGAATGTTTTTTATTTTTACAATCGTTTGTTCTGTTCTCATGGTGATATGTTTGACTATGAGGGTTAATTTTTGTATGTATGAAAAAGTACAAATTCTGATTGTTTTTCAAGTTTGTTTTGGTTACTCTGGTCAACGGCTCTAGCAGTTTTGGTGGTGTCGATGTCGAGGACGATGGTGGGTGATGATGGAGGATGGTAGGAAAAAGACTTCGACTAATGTGGTGATTCTTGGATTGAGGCCTCCTTGAGTTTTGTGTTTGTTTTGAATTTCAAATATTGTTTAATCATCATTTAACATTGGAATCCCCCATGGTGTATTTGGTCCCAACTTTTCCTTAAAGAGGCTATCGTTTAAATTAAAAATAATTTTCAATCAATCTCTGTGGACAGGAAAAGGATGGGCATGATAATTATAAAAGTATCTTCATCTGATATTGCTAAAATATTTGATCGAACATCTATTTATACGGAGATCAAGGTGGACCATAAATATGATGGGGTACTGCTGAAAATGTTAGTGAATATTTAGGAGTTTAACTTTGATAAATATGGAGTTATATGGTATGGACCTTATATATATGTCCCATTAAAACCAAAGTTGAAGGGGGAAATTTTTTATGATGAGCATAGATCGTCCCTATCTATTCATTGAGGAATCCCTATGATGTATAATGATATAAAAAAATCTTATGGTGAGATAACCTAAATATGGAGATTATGGAGCTTATATTTACATGAGTGGTATAAAAACAATTCAATATAGAAGTTTAAATGTCTAAGGGTATGATGAAACTATTTCCCAAAATAGTATGGACAAGAAAAAACCTGAACATGAATTTTGTTGTAGGACTCCCTTGGACACCTAAAGGCAATAACACCATCTGGGTGGCAGTTGATCACCTTATAAATTTAGTTTACTTATTTTCTATCAAAGAAAAATTTTATCTTAAAAAAATCACCATGATATAAATAATGGTTGCGATAATAGTGCATGGAGGTCCACTCTCCATTGTATCTGATCAAGATCTGAAGTTTACCATGACGTTCCAAATAATCCTTTAGCAAGTATTTTATATAGAGATTATGTTTAGTACTTCATATCACCCTCATATGGAAGGTCAGTCTTAGAGAACCATTGAAACTTTTGAGGATATTATGAGATCACGTTCAGTGGATTTATAAGGATGTTGGGACCGTCACATTCCCATAGTTGAGTCCTCAAACAAAAACAACTTCCATTCTAGTTTTCAAAGGGAACCTTATGAGGCTCTGTGCGGGAAGAGGTTTCAGACTCTGATATGTTAGGATGATGTTGGAGAGACTATGTTAGTGAGACCTAATCATATACAAGAGATGAAATATAAATTTCAAACCATTCACCTTAATAATAAATCATCGCAATGTCAGCAAAAAATCTATATAGACAATCATCAATGAGACCTAGAGTTTAAGGTTAGATAGAAACAATTCCTTTGTATATCACCATGGATGAAATTTATGAGGATAAGGAAGAATGGAAGATTACTACTAGAAACAATATCCCCTTAGATATCTTTGATCACATCACAATGGTGACCTATCAACTGGCACTCCCACCTAAACTATCTCAAGTAAATTATATGTTCCATGTATCCCTCTTTAGTAAGTACACATCAAACCCCTAACATATAATGTTACAATCGGTTTTATCATTGTAGAATGAAATTTCATATGAGGAGAAATATATTAAGATCATAGATCATAGAGAAAATGTTCTGCAAAACTAGGAAACTAACCTGGTCAAAGTACTATGGAAGAACCACTAGTTTGAGGAAGTTTCATGAGAATTAGAAGATGTGATGATATAGAAGTACCCTCATCAATTTTAGCATATGAAATAAAAATTTATAGGGATACATTTTGAAGTGGTAAAAATGTAATGACCCGAACTTTTATAAATTAAATTCTATTTTGTAATGAATAAATACCTTATTATGTAATGTGGTTATATAAAGCACATTCACTAATTTGGATAATTTTGACCATTATATATTCCATCATATTTAAAACACCATTAATCATTATAACTTTTGATAATATATTTGTTGTAAATTAACCATTAAAATTAGTATATTAAGGGTCAAAATAAAGTATAATTGACACAGATGGAAGGAGAAATGACCTGAACTAATAGGATAATATATTATAAATCCCATTAATCAGATATTTTTAGTCATATAGAATCACTAGGATTTTACCTTGACTAATCAAAAGTTGAAATTAAAAAAATCATGTAGAAAGAAACTATTTATGGGAGAACTTCAGGATCATTGAAATAACGACCCAAACCATGTTTGATGAACCACCCAAGAAAGACCAACCATCTCACACCTTACCCTTAGGGTATGCATTGGATTAATAAAGAGTTAATAATATAGACCCTAATAGTATGAATTTTGTATATTTTCATTTTTAATTAAATAATGAATATATTTATCTTTTTTATTAATTTATAAAATTTTACATAATGAGATTAATAAAAATTATATTTTTATATGATGAAACACAAACTTTATTTTTGGAAATATATAGTTTCAATCAAGACACTCTTTTTGAAGAATTAAATTAATTTTAAAATAAATGTTATTTTAATAAAATATTCTCTTCTAATAATATTTAATTAAATATAAATGCTAATGTATTTTTATATAATATTTATAAGGGTCAAAAATAGTTATTGTTAGAAAAACCTATATTTTTCAATAAAAAATATTTTAATATAAAAAGGTCAATTCTAAAATTTAGAGAATTATTTTTATAAAATAAATATTATTTCAGAAATTATAACTTCAAAATTATATAATTGTGAATTTTTTATAATTTTATAAGATAGTCAATTTTTTTAAAAAAATTTAATTTTTTTTAAATATATGGTATGTATTATGACATCATAAAATCCAAAAAGTGATGTAAAAAATACTATAAAGAGAATCCATGATAAAAAATATTTTTCATCCTTAAAATATTGTGTTTTTAAGTTATTTAAAACATTTTATAATAAATTAATGAATCCTCCAATACCTATATTATATTTTAAGTTTATAAAGTAAATTATTTATAAACATGTCTTACATCGACACCACTAAGGGTTTTATTTTTGTAATTAAGGTTCATGGAATTATAAAATAATTAAATCCAACTCTCATTGGAAGAAACCACAGAAAAACCATGGGATAGATTATTATTTGGATTAATTTATTTTATAGAGTCCAAAACCTATGTTTGGGAATTAATAAAAATTATGCTCTCTTTTTATCTATACACCCACCCATACACTCACTCTTATTCACTTGAAATCCATTCAATAAAAATCTAATTTTTCTTTACCTCTATATATCCATCCTAAGGTTCCTTTATTCTATTAATAAGCTCCTCCCAAGATTTTAGAAGCTTTATCTCAAGGTAATAGATCCTCTCCTTCTCTTCTTTAAGAAAACAACTTATTTATTTTATGCCTTTTGGATATCCAATTTTAAAGGTCAGCATATTTTTTTCCATATCACTATTACTCTTTTTTTATAACTAATTATAGAACTATTTAATATCTTTTATATGATAGTTTAATCTTTATGTACCACCCTTATTCTGCCAAAAATTATCCTATGGTTTTCTGTGCAAACATTTTAATAGTGAAAACCCAATCCCTTTTCCACTCAATTATATTCTTCTAGATGTAACTATTCTTCATTATTTGGGTATTTCTATATATTTAACCCACACTTCTTAATAATTTTACAAAAAGTGAAAAAATAAATCCTTATGTTGTATGATCTATGTGGTACACTTATGCATGTACATGATTTGAATGCAATGGGTGGGCCCAAAATTATATAACCATCCAATTAACTGGATAATGTTTTTATCTCATGAAATTCTATGTATAGTTCATGGGATATTATCCTATACACGCTATTCTATAATTTCTTAGTATTTATCCTTTACTTACATTTATGATGTCAAGTTTTATATTATTCCCACATTCTTATTCTGCCTTTATTTTATCATTATATACCATGATTAAATGTTCAAGTTTATGATCATCACACCTTTTATATCTCATTGATTTTCGTATTGAATTACATGAATTACTTTTATTATGTTATTCTTTATCTATTCCCTTATTGGTATTTATATATCACCCTTTCTTATGTTTGTCCCTAGGTTATGTTGTGCAGTTTTAAATAATCAAGGGAAATTCAAGGGAATGTTTTGGGGTTTTAGTTTATGTAATTGTATTTATATTTCAATTTGTTATGATATGTAGCTAATCTCCTAATGAGACTAGGCCTAACGATATTCTGGGGTTGTGTTAATTGTATCCTTATATAATAAATTATGAAATAAATTGTATTAATGAAATGGGTTATCATACCATAGTGGAGTTATGATTATAAATAAATTATATATTTCACATTATGTGAGAGGTAAGGCACTAAGATAGAAGAACAATCATTACTGTGAATATTTAAGATATAATTTGGTAAATATTCTTGAGAATAACAAAGTCCTAGACTTGATCTTTCCTTGGAGGGACATAATAATGGAAATAGAGGAATGATTGAATTATTAATTCTCTTCTAGATGTTTCGTAAAAATGGTATTCATGGCCATATTTCTATTCCATTCCTTTTTATTTTTTATAATTAAATAAGACTATAGACAATTGGAACACAATAGAGGACCCCAAGGATTAGACACTCTATAATTAGAGTGTGTAAAACTTACAAATTTTTTCTATCATGTGAATTTTAACTTTCTCTATATTTCAACATAAAATTTTTTCTTTCATGGAAACTACATACTAAATAGATATTGAAATAATTTATTAGGAATTAAATTATTTTTAAACATTGATTCACCCTCCATCTTAGAGGTTATAAATGTATCACTAGAGGCTATCAGTTTGTATCAGATCCAATATGTTCTAAAAAAATTTACTATTTGTTCATAAATAGGTATGTGGAAATGGTTTCTATCAAGATCGAATGTTCTAGTAATTCAAAATGTTTTTAGTTTTTTCATTATTGTTAACCTCTTTTGATATAATATTTATTTATAAAGTATAAATTTCATCAATAATAAGGGTACTTTCCCATGTTCTATGGGAAATGATTTCATTTTTGAAAATAGAATATGGTTCCATATATTATATAATATTTCTTGGATGTTCATTGTATCAATGAGAATGGGGTTCATATTACCAAACATATAATTACCTATACTTTACTAGATAGAAAAAATGTATAGGTTTATGGGAAATAATTAAAAGTGTTACTCTTATTAGTCTATGGAATAAATTTTACATGAGAAATGAAAATAAATTTTGTGATTGGAATTTAGGGAAAACTAAATGATATAGTAGAGGGATTTAATAATTTAAGTAGTAATGACTAAATATTGGTGATGACTAATTTTTAGATATTTAGATGGTGGAAGATAAATTAGTGGATGAGTTCTTTGTATTAGTGAACAAAATTGTGATGTCAATATGAAGCTATGGGTAAGATCCTAAGGATATTACCAATGTCTATTAGTTAATGATAATTATATTGAATATGTTTGATTGAAAAATATTAGCATCAGAGGATCAACACTTGGATGGTTGGACCATCGATACGATCTATAATGTTGTAATGACTTATAAGATAAGGAGTGGGGTTGTATTAAAGTAGAAAAGTGAATAAAAAAATATTTTTTTGTTTCATCTATGTGTGTGAAACCAATTATCTAACCAAAGGGTTAATTATTCAGATGTATAAATTATAGATGACTAATTTCTAATTTTTAAAAATGAAATAGTGGATTTTTAGCTACAAAGTCTTAACGATTGGATATTTTTTAGACTGGATGATGCATTATAAAGATATATTCTTGATTTTACCCTTTAACTCAGTTGAATTGATTATGTGTATAAAGATAGATTGAATTATGTAAAAGTAACTATAAGAAAACATATAATTCCTTCTAATTTACTCCCTTAGAGATTTGAGTAGAAGAAAAAAAACATAAGGGTAACATTAATAGTGTGTAAGGGTAAACTCAAGTGAGTCTTAGAAGTGAGTATTATGCACTAGTAAAAGGAGCTGATTTAGTGGTAGCCTTTGACCAAACAGAGAGAGAGTTGAGAAGATAAAATCTACATAAAAACACTCCATATATAGATCATAATATACAAATATCATTTTTACTAACTAGAATCGACTATATTTAGTAGGGTGAAACACTAATTATTATGAACTAATTGCATTATAACCATATTATGATAACTAAAATGAAATTCTCCTAAGAGAGTAGGTCTCTTTGACAAACCACCTAAATCATATTTTTCATATTCATTTTTTATTTCAATCATTTTCTTCAAAAAATCGGGTTATGTGCATTCAAGAGGATATGTGTTGTGGTGTACTAATTTAGGTGTGTTGTCTTTTATGTTCTGAATACTATAATGTGATCTGAATTTCATTTACATGATTTTCTCTAAGTAGATTTTTTTGAATATATTATGTTTTAACCTATAGAAAGAAACCCATGAGAATTTAAAGTAGTATATGTGCTTTTGTTAGATTGTTTCATATAGTTATAGATTGGTGAAGGTGATCCATAGATAATTTTAGCAGCATCGTTATTCTATTTTCCTTGTAAGTGATTTTTAGTGATCAATTCACGACACCAATTAAATGGTATGGAATTTAGAGGGGAGTTCAAAAATTTCCATAACTATATTTAGATGAGCATAAGGTCTTGGTGGAGAACTTAGATTACATTTATTTTTCTTTCTAGAGAGTATAAATAGAGGATTTTAAACAATATAAGGATTTTTATATATTTTGTATGGGTTTTATACAAAATGTGATGGTGAAGAAGAAATAGGTGACCCAAGATAAGAAACTAATGGGGTTGATACCAATGTCATTATCCTAAAATGTGTATTATAGTATTTAGGAATTAAAAACTACTTTGGAAATTATATGGAGTCTCCCATATATGTATGAGAAGTTGAATATAATGAATATGTTTTTCTATTTGTAAAGTTCAATCAACAAGTGGTTTTTTGAAGTTAAATGAGTAAAAGATTACTTAAATGAATTTAACATGATTTGGAGCTAGTATGAGACCTAGAAGGTGGACATTAGAGATCTCAAGTGGGTATTGTTTTTGAAATAATTCGTCCCTAATCCTCGGGATATGATGATCAACACGGTGAAATATTCAATAATAAAGGATGATCTTTTGTTTTTATAAATTTTTATATTTAATTAATAGATTCATTGATATAAGATCCATGCATATTTTGTAAATGATTATAGATTGAAAGGAAGGCAGTGTTCCACAACATTAAATGGTTAGATAATGGGAAAAAGGAGAATTCAGAGGAGTATCTCGATAGAAGGTGTCCCCATGGGTCATAATAATGGGAGGAAACTTTACCAGATGAAATATTGAAATGAGGGGATAGTGAATCTATAAGATAGACTTATAAAATTGTATTTGGAAATATATTATAAAAAAACAACAGTGTTCTAATTTTGAGTTGTACTTGTTCACATGAGTCTTGGATAATAGAATTTGGATCACCATTTCACTCAAAATCAATGAGGGGAAGTATGAAAAACTATATATATAACAAGATACATCATGTAAGTGGTTGAACTCTCATGATTATGGGAAGTGGTGAAATGTTTGTATTTGAATGTATTTAATGTTTTCTAGAGTCAATGTTCATATAACACATACCAAGGATAAGGGGAGGCTTAATTTACTTTGGATAGTTAGAGTATATTATTTTCTGCACAACATTTCTAGATGGTGTATGGTAAATTCTCCATAGTTCTTGTATTTTGTTCAATTGAGTGAAGGATGGGAAATTATAACTTATAGGAGTATTAAAAGGTATGATGAATACTGAATAAGTAACTTCTAGAAAGTTATGGTTTCACCATATGGGTCACTTAATTTAGAAATATATTAATATACTTTATACTAAAGGTATATTGAAGATTGATAGCATGGAGTAAAATAAATGATAAGATTTCATCTTTTAAATGCAGTAGACGGTGTCTTTACAAATAAATGGTATGACACTGAAGAAAAAGAAGTTATAGTTAGTGTATGTGGTTGTACAGGGATTAACATCAGTTTTTCCCATAGAGTATCACTGTTCGATGTGAAATTCTTTAACAATTCAACATTAATTTTTTGGATTTATTTCTTAAGAACTAGTCATAGGTATTTGAAGCCTTCATTCGATGGTAATCAATGGTGGAAACATATAAATATTTGAAGATTAAGTGATTGATATCTAATAATGGTTGGGAGTGTGGATAAAAAGAGTTCTATAGTTTTTTTGTATAAGGGAATAAAATATGAGAATGGTACCAAGTGAAATTCCCAAGAGTATTTTTGAAAGAAACTTAGAGGGGGTTGGGGTAAATCAGATGAACACTATTTTTAACAATTACATGATATTATTTATATCTTTTCCACCATTGGTAGTTAACCTATGTAACTTGTTGTGATATGAATATATCTGTTTTAATTTTATATAATATAAAACAACCACATGAAATTAATGTAAATAAATAAGTATGGGTAGTAATATTTTAATAAGGTTTGTTACTATGACATACTTCTTTCCATGATTGGGTAATTATGTTGGTTAGATAATAACTATAGTATGAATAAAGATAGGGGGTGTGAATTGAATTCTTAAAAATTTAATACCTTAAACCGCCCTCTTTTATTGTATGAATGATCAGATCATTTCTAAACAAATGAATGTAGTGGAAATAAAATTAGTAGGAAAAAGATCAATAATATGAGATATATAGTGGTTCAGGGAATAAATACCCCCTAGTATACTCCACAAATTCTAAACTCCATGATCTTAGTGATTTTCACTATCACAATTTATTTTCCCATGTCTTAGATGAATAATCTCAAGGAACCCTTACATGGTACAAAACTAGGAGATTTCACCAGGATTTACAAAAATACAATTCTTAAACACTCAGTATAAGGATTTCTGACTTCTGTAATTAGGAAAGAATAATGAAGGATACAAATGAAGTACACTATTTGTAGATAAAACTAAATAAAGAGAAGAGTTCTCCAGGAGTGAAAATAATAATTAATTATAGCTCATCGAGATTCTTCCAAAATACCAAAATTATGTTCTTTATTGAACAACTATAAAAAAAATGTTTCTTCTTCTTATTTTTCATAGAACAAGAGTCAACAAAAAAATCTCCCAAGAGATATACGATTTTACTAGTAATATTATTATTACTTATATATATTTACTTGTGTTAATATTCTTTTATATTTCTCACTTACTAGTGCACAAAATAATACCCCATATAATCCTATATTGAGAAAAAATAGTATATTTCATTTTTCATGAAATACCTTCACAACAAGATTGAATAATAAATCATTCTGAACATTGTATCGTCTCTCAGTACTTGTAACCTTATCGAAATCATTTTTACATTAATATATAGTGTAATATTTAATTCATCAATAACCACCTTAATTTCTACTTAATATAATATAATAGTAATAAATATGAATTTCTAGAATGAATTAACCAATTTTGGATCACCACATAGATGAATTCAACATATTCAAATTCATATTGCCAAATTGATCCATATAGTCATTCATCATATAACATATTTCTTCGTATAGCTATATTACATATCCATCTTGCCCACATTGATAAATTTCACATAGATGATTGAATCATGCAGCCAATTAGAAACACTTATCCAAAAATACCATAGATTCAAACCCCATAGAAGATTTCAAGACACAACTAATTGACATAGCCATTTCATAAGAATAGTTATTTGCTCACATAGTCGATTTATTAACATATCCGATTTATATAGGTGGATCCTTCAAGTAGCTAATTGATTTTTAAAATTTCTCAGTGCATCCAAATATTAGTTTGGCCAATATCCTCATGTAGATGAATATTTTTGACTTAATAAAAGTTAAAAAAAACTTATAGAATTAACAAATTATAACATATTGAACTTAAAAAATTGCAAAAATCAATTTAAAAACTCAAAAAAAATTATTAGAAACATATTAAGTGTTTTAAATATCATCAAAACGTACATTACAGGGGATATGTTGAAAAATTATTATTATTTTAACAATCTACCCCATTTTGATGATGAAAAAAATCCATTAAATATTAAATATTAATGTTTAAGATATTTCAGTTTATCATTGAAAACTATATAATGTATGATAATTTTAATTTTTTTATCATTTATTCCCCCTTTTATCCATCTTATTGATGTTCTTTAACTTTTGTGACATTAAAAAATAATGACAATGAGGGGTAATATAATTTTAATAGAGAACCTTCAATTATGAACCAATTAGGTATAACAATGAATTTAAATTTTAATTAACAATGGAATAAAATATAGAAATTATAGAAAAAAATATACTCATGAAAATAAAAAAAAATTATATAAAAATTTATTAACACCAAATAAATGAGATAAAAAATAATTTTATTAATCAAGATCACATGAATAAAAAAATTATTAAACATAAAAAATACATATACACAAATCAATGAGATGACATGAGTTTATGGATTAGATCAAACATAGATAGATGTTCGGGTGGAGGTTTCTTAAAGTATGTAAAGGATGAAGTGGTTGTTAGAGGGTTAGGTATAAGAGGTATGAAAACTCTTCCAACCTCTATAGAAGTGGTTCCTTTCCAAAAAATGTATCTATCTCTGGGTATCAAAGAATTATCTCTAAAGACTCTGTCAAGATTCAGAGAAGAAACACTAAAGTCATGTGAGCAAGAACTAGTAAAGGCCTTCTTATTTAATGGTTTTGAAGACATAGCTTCCTTTTTATCGGAGTTATCAACAACAGTAGAAGAAACTCTTGATTATTCTTACTTATAAATCCTTTTTGGATCAAATACTGGATCTATTATTTTTTGTAACCTTTATAAGTGTTTATAGGTTCTAGAACAAGATATATATTACCTATTTGATATAAAAGAGAATAAGAACACATATATTTTTTCTTGATGATATACTATTAATAGAAACTATGAATGGTAGAACAATATTTTTTGTGTATCTGAGAAACTATGGATTGGCCATTTTCATCATTCCTTTAATGTTTTCAATTTTCCTAGTAGAGATACTATGAGAATTAATGATTAGATATGGTGGATAAGGTGTATATTGAGTGGATGGTAGCTCTAAATACATATTTTTTTAGAATATTTATAGAAAAGAATTGAAAATTTATTATCCTACCTTCCAAAAAAATCATCATGTGATCCATGTATCCAAAATGATCCATCAGGATTTGAAAAACATCATACATATTGCTGGAATGATTTGGAGGCACTAGAGATCTATTAGAAATAGGTGAGAGAATAATTGTCCTAAGAGGTAACTGCATAATAATTTCTTATCCTATATCTATTTCTAGTATACATGGGATTATTCTAACTAATAAGAATTAGAATCTTCTTCTTGAGAGTTTATATAGTGAAATTCAAATAAATTATAAATATTATCCAATATAGTAAAGAAATTATCATTATTCTACTAAAATGATCAAATGATGATGAAAAAAATATATCTAATTTTCTAGGAATCCTCCAAGATTTCACCTAACTTTTATTTAACCGATGGAATGAATTCCTTGAGAAAAGAAAATATCTCATCATGGGAAATGTATGTTTACAGACCAGATCTTCTCCCAACATATGAAATTTTCTTAAATTCACAAAAAATATAATTCATCTGTATTGAAAAATAACATTATAAAATATGTCTCATTCCAGTGATTAGATATGGGATGAAAATGAATCCAAGTTTGAAAATAGTTGAGAAAAATATTCCATGAAATATGGAACCATAGAAGATCCATTGACATGAGTTTAATTGGGATGAAATCACTTAATAAGTTCAAACTGACTTATCAAAAAATTCAGAGTATGAAAGATATCCTTAATGTCTATCTTGAAAATCTAAATCTCATCGAGTGAAACCATATACATGACAAATTACACCATTAGTTGATTCTAAATCATATCTATCTAAGATAAAACAAGAACCCCAAGATCGTTTACCTATGAATTGGTTGAAAATATTACTCTAAGATCATTCACTTAAGCTATCAGTACTTAAATTTCATTAGCATAAAAACCCAAGACAACAAATTGCATTGTTTTGTTGTTATTTATCAAGGCAATTTAGGAAACCATCATCTCATATATCATATCAAAATAATCTTAATACACTGAATTATCCTTCATCTCTAGGATATCATCTTTTGAATAGACAATCTCCTTTATCAAAACATAATAATAAACTATGGAATTATAAGACTCTTTCATAATAGTAGAGGAAAATGTATTTATGTTCTTCTCCTTTATTTATTCTACTTATTTATTCTTACGAACTGAAGAAATAAGCCTTCAATATAGTTAATAATTCAATTTCCCTTTATCTTTGTAGAAATTGTGTATGGACCTCATTATATACCATGTAATATTTATGTTGAAATTATTGATCATTACATATAAAAGATAAATGTCATGAAATAATACCTTTTCCATATCGTCAGATCTCTAATAAATCCCAGCCTGGATAAGCATGTAGAGAAACATCCATTTAGTTCCAAATTTATTCAAAAACTTTTTAACAAAATAACTATATCCAATAAAAAACATGAAAACGTCAATAGGTCATACAGATCTTGTAACTACTTAATGAATACTAATTTTGTAACCACCCTAGTGAGGATAGTGCATAACCTATTCCATCTCCCTAGAAAAATATGAAAGTCCTTCCCATTAATTGACATAACATAATCTATTTATCTTAACTGAAACTAAATATTCCTAAAAAAAATTATTTACTTCACAAATTGAAATCCATATTTCTTATCGTCAAACAAAAATTCCCATCCTTGGAATTGATTAGTTTTTCAACATATTCATTCCTTTCAACTAATCAATATTTTCAACCACCCTTGAAACCACATAGCATGATGAACTACCATTACTAGATTTATTTTAATATATGGAACAATTTTATTCTACATGCTACAACTTCCCCCTCGAAGAGATATTAGTTGGAGGTTGAGAGAAACAAAGGTGATGGTCGGGCTTTAGGGACAAGGGGTCTTAAAAGAATGAAAAAAGGACGAGAGGCTCAATTTTAGTTTTGGTCACGTAAAAAAAATTAGAGAGGGTTATGTGTTTGAAATAGTATTAGGGGCCAACCTTAAATAATGTAACGTATAAAATAAAAAAACAAAAAGAAAAAAAATAATTTATTTTTATTCTAAAAAGGTAATGTTTTTTTATAAAATTGAATCAAGAAATATTAAAAAAAATGTTAAGAAAATTATTAAGATAAATTAAAACAATGAAAATTCAAAATGTTCTGAAATATAATAAAATTAACAATAAATGCATAAATAAATATATATTTACAATAAAAATAAGATAAACACATTTAAATTAAAATACCCCTAATTCCATCTTAATAAAATCAAAACGTTCACACGAAAGAGGCTTATTAAAATATCCAAAAATTAATTCTCATTAAAGATTAATTATATAGAGATATAATCTTTTTATGAATGATATATCATGAAATAATACCTTGGATCTTTATGTTTTATTCTTTAGTGAATTATAATATTTTTGAACTTTTGAGAGCACCATTGTGATCACATTTGATTGATACATGATTGAAATTGAATTCAAAACCCATTAAAGTGCATTTTATCTAGAAAATCTGTGAACAACAAATACCTTCAACAATGTATTTCTCATTAATAATATATAATGAAAATGTGTTTTGTTTCTTACAAGACTAAGATACCAAATATTTACCTATAAAGGGGTAGATTCCTAGGGTACTTTTCCTATCAAGTCTACACCCAAAATGTTGGAATCAAAAAATGAATTTAAATTAATCTCATAAGTGTTTATAGAAAGTAAGAAAAGATAATTTTTTTCCTTTAAAATACCTTAAAATAATTTTATATGATTTCAAATGAGATTCCACGGAATCATCTTGGAATCTTCTATATAACCATAAATTAAGCATTATGTCTTATCTAATATTTGTTAAATAAAGTATACTCCCAATTATTCCAATATAGAGCATGTTATCAACTAATTTACTAACTTCATCGAAATCAAGCTTTTCCTTAGAAATCATAATTATTACATGTACTATACAATTTTTTAGTCTAAACCTATTAAGTAAGTTATTTATGTATTTCCTTTTATTTAGAAAATTCCCAAGCTATTTTTGATAAATACAAAAAGTATGAAATAAATTTAACTCACCTATAATTATCATTTCATCTTTCTTTTTAATGTGTTCTAAATAATCATTGCACAATTTTTTATTTACAGAACTAATAATGACATAATCCACTTATATCTAAACTAAAAAATATTTTAATATGACGTTTTCTTTGAAATATTAAGATCATCCGTTCCTATCAAAAATCCATTTCCCAAAATAAAAGAACATAAATTATTACAATAGAATCTAGGTTCTTATTGAAGTCCATAAAGTTCATTGGTTTGTATATAAATTGAATTTTAAAAATAGTGATTTCCAAACCAAGAAGTTATTCAACATAATCATCCTATATAAGAAAATAATTTTAAAATAATTATTTTACAACCATTTGATATAATTTTAATTCTGTGTGTGATACATAGACTATGAGAATACTAAGAGATTATAAACTATTTATGGGTGAAAAGGTGTCTTCATAATCTGTCCCTTATACACTTTTCCCCTAATCAAGAATTAATCCTAGAAATCACACCATGATCATACTATTAATTACTAAACACACACTTTTTTCCTATGATCGGGTAGTAAAATGTTCTATCCACTAATTCATGTACCTTATTCCTATAGAATTGTAATTACTCTTCTTACATGGATAAAACCAAATTTTCATCAACTAAGGATTCTTATAATGCTATAAGAACTAGTTGTAATAAAAAGGAAAACAAATCTACAAGTTTCTCTACACTCCTTATTGTCATAATACCTTCATATAAGATTCATATAACATTATCTAAGGGATGGTTTCTCAAGGTTATAGGTTATCTAGGAATCACACTATCATGTCTACTTTTATCCATCCTTTTTGGGTTATATTTCCCAAAATAAGTTCCAAATCATCATCCATTATATTATAAAAAATCAGGTGATGTATGATATTTTAAAAGGATTAAAATAACTCATATACTTATTTAGAGGCACTATTTTTTCCTTATAATAATTTTAAATATATCAAGGAATATTTTCAGAGCCAGGCGCTGAGATGACATGCAATTCTAAGGAAGGTGTGCCTAAAATTAATTTTACAAAATTATTAAATATATTTTATATTATTCACACACAATATTTTATGAAAATGGGATATATATATTAAATATATTCTTAGAAAAAATTATTAGACAATGGTTAAATCCATAACAAGAGTTTTACCCTAGGATAGACCTAAATCTGGTTGACATAAAGCATTCAGATAAAGCGGTTATTGGAAGGTATGTTTAGTGAATTAATTAATTAATTAATTAAACACATAATACCAAATTACCATTATAAATATGTATTTATATAGAGTCTACAGGTTTAGACACATAACATTGGGTCGTTTGGAGTGGTATCCACCATTCTTCGTTGAAGGATTAAGATTAGACAATGAAGAGCTTCCAGATCCTGGTGAATTGAGGCATAATGAGCACAACAGATCTTCCTCTTTCATTAAAAGCAGTATTATTCACTAGTGAATAAACCAAATTGAGGTAGGACTCACCATTTTTTTCTTCCATTTCCTAAAATTAAATTATTGATCATGATTAATTGCTTCTCTTAGATTTTAATTAAATTCATACTTTACATGATCCCACAAATCTAATTAAATTGATTTTTCATTTTTTATCTCCCCCTATGCCATCTTGCTCAACCTAGACATAATCCATATAATTAGTTTTCCTATAATTCTTATAAAATGTTTTTTATCCATTTTCCTTTTTCTTTTCTCCAAATCATTTTTCATATTCTTAATCATTGGCCTATGGGGCCACAATTCAACATTCTCTAGAGGGTATGAGCATGATCGAACCTCCAGATTCTAGTGGATTCATGTGTTACAAAAAGATTGAATAATCAGGGATGTGTTCATATATATTAATGTATTTGTGTGATTGATATTTATATTTGGATATCTAGTGATTTTATGGGAGGCGTCGTGAGCCATAGAGGTGCGTACGGGCTTCGAGAAATCTACTAGAATCTGATTTCCAGCTACTAGTGGGATGGAATCGATGGTCGGAGGAGTATTCCACAATTTTCTGGGGGAAAATGGTCGGATTAAAGGTGTAAAAGGTTTATCTATAATGTTTTGAGTGGATCTATGTTTTTTCTGAAAATAATACAAACAATATGTACTCTGAAGAACAAACAACATATAGACCCCTAGCTATGAAAACTCAGGTTTCAGGGTATATTAAATATCACTTGTCATGTGAGAACCCCACATGCCATGTGACTCTGTGTTGTTGATCCAACATGTACCCTAGGAGTGCATGGATACAATAATGTCTAGGCACATGCCTTGCATCGGCACACGACCAGTGTACACGGACACAACTAGTGTAAATGGTCATGAAGTTGAGGAGAGAGGCATGACTAGGAGGACATCTCTCAACCCTAGGTGGATGAGATATTCCTTGTATTTACTTTACAAACTATGTAGGGCTACTTGGTTAGTGTTTCTTATACTATAGAGGACACAAACATAAAGTAGTTTGGGACCACATGATGTTTTATTCCCCTTGCACGGCTTTCACCTTTCATTTTGAGGGATATTCTACCTCTCTCATATTCTTAGTTTGGACTTGGAGTTTGGCCCACAAGTATAATAACCTAATTTGTTTCTATATAGAATGTGATTGGGTATTCCTTGGTTAATTCTAAGAGATTATGTGATATTTTTTGAGTTTGAATCTTCTTTAGGATGAACTCGACGATGACAATGATTGGGCATGATCATCAGAGTGGACCCCCCCCCCCAACTAGCATAGGTTTTGGGTCCATTATCCATCTTCAGAGTGGAACCCTCCTATTAGGACATGGAATGGGTCTTATACCCCCACATTAGAACCCCCTGATGAACTAGGTAATGGGTCCTCTATCTATCACTAGAGTGGATCCCCCTACCGGGATATGGTATGGGTCCTATACCTATAAGAGTGGAACCCTCTTATAGAGTTAGGTCATGGGTTATCTTTATATCCATAATTAGAGTTGAACCCTCCTTTATGCATAGGTTATTGGTCCTATACCGATAGAGTGGAACCCTCTAATAGATTCTTGGCATGGGTTCTCCATCGATCCATATTTATAGTGGAACACTTACTATAAAATAGAACATGTATCCTTTACCTATAGAGTGGAACCCTCATGTGGAATCAGAGCATCAGTCCTTCTTATATCAATATTTAGAGTGGAATCCTTCAATTAGGATATGGAATGGTTCATCTACCTGTAGATTGGAACCCCCCTATGGAGTTATATAATCATACCTCTGTCTATTTTAATAAATATCAGAACCATCCTATTAGAAAATGGAATGGGTCCTCAAACTATAATGTTGAACCATCATGTGGATTCTAGGTAGGGTTCTTCTATCTATCCATCTTTAAAGTGGATCCATCCTACATTTATAGTGAAACATTACTCAAACATTATAATGGAACCATACTATGGAGTCAATGCATGGTCCCTATATCTATCCATCTTTTAAGTGGAACCCACCTATGGAGTTAGGGAATGGGTCCTCTATTTATCTACTAATTGGATGCATCCTATCATATCAGGGAATACATCATCTATCTAGATTTTGTTTCCTATAGACTATGAAGAAAAATGGAAATGCATGGATCTATATGTATGTTTATTCAAACAGACGTGCAATATGTTTACCATTGTTGATATACATTATATAATTGATGGAAGAATCTTTTCTTGGTTCAGGATATGAGGTGGATATCCCATTTTTATACAATTTGGTCTTTTTTGACGAGAATATATGTATATTGATCCTTGTTGTTAGATTAATTTTCCCTATTTCTATGAATTTTTCTTTATACTTCTATCATGTCCCATATGTCTTCCCCTAAAATTTTGGGGTGTCATAATAGGTATGCATACACTCACACATGCATGGGATTTTCCCACACATGTCATGTCTTATGAAAAAGACAAATAGGTTAGTGGTGATTACAGAGGAACATAAGGAAACATAAGTTCAATTGACCGCGTATGGTGGTTAGGGATTTGAGATATGGAATCGCGCTATCTCATCATTCAATTTTCCATTTGATTTCATATTGGGACATATTTTTGGTTGGGAATGTATTTTTGTCCTTATTGTTTTCAAATTAGAATTTATTTATCTCGTATTCCCTAGAGGTTTTACATAAAAGGTTTATTCCTCTAGATGTTTCTTCTTTTATGGTTATTCCCCTGCACTTCTTCATGGAT
The DNA here is from genome assembly GCA_963277665.1 of Viscum album. NCBI lineage: Eukaryota > Viridiplantae > Streptophyta > Magnoliopsida > Santalales > Viscaceae > Viscum > Viscum album. The sequence goes on along the minus strand of OY728145.1, from coordinate 1,094,602,913 downwards.
ATTCTTGGGTGCATGTATACTTGTACATTAGGATAAGACCTAACAATTAGTTCTAACTCTGGGCTCTTATTGCCAGCCCCTATCCTATGGAGGAAGGTCTAGGGTAGTTGTGGCTTGAGACCCATTAGGTCGGGCCATTATAGATTGGAATCAGAGTTGGTTCATTCCTTGGGATTGTTTTTGGAGTTTTCCCTTTATGAAGATTTGGTTAGTCCTTAGGGAACCAATTTCAAAGTGTCTCGAGTTTGTTTTTATAGCTAGAGAACCAATTGATTGTGTGATGATAGACATATACATTCTATAGGACTCTTAACACCTTTGTTAAAAAATGTAATACCAATACATTGTTTGTAGGGAATATTGGTATGTTTATAATATTTGATTGAGTATTTTGAGATCCCCATATATATATATATATTCTCATTTGACTATGCTGCATCTGGACCATTTTTTATATACCTCAGTGATGAAATTCATCCAGATTATTTTTTCCAGATTATGATGAAAATATGATGAGTTATGTTACCTTAGTTTAGGGTCCATCATATAAGATCCTTTCTCTAGGAAGGCAGGTAGTAGCAGCTCTGCCTGTTGAGAAAAATATTATACCAGTAGAGCAGGATGAGGAAGTTCAAAAACCTAACATACTCTACGTGTTGCATGGATAGAGGTCAATGATCTTCCATGATGATCCAAATACCCATGAAGTAGAGGATTGGATTTAATTAGAGATCTGAGTTTATATACTTTTGTACATCTCGACTAACTAGATGGTTATACTCGCAACTAGTACTCTCTGTAGAGCCGTAGTTGGTTTCTTTGGTACCAGTAGAAGAAGAACCTATATTGAGTGTACATTATTAGTTATATAGATAATTATTTTCCAGGTTTCATTTTCTAATAGATGACCATATCAGGTGGTTGAGGTCTATCATGATCCTATGTTTTGGATATCCCATTTGGATGGACCCCTTTCGATGGGGTCCCCATGGTGAGACCTATCCAAGATGAAATTGTGCCTTAGTAGAGTCCTATGGTGGAGATATTTTGTGTGGATTCATACATTCAAGGAATATTTACACTTCCTCCCACTGATATGAATTATTGAGACAAGATTTAATGTAATGAGGGTGAGTCAGTTCCTCCCAATGTATACAGTGTCAAGGTGTGGCATAAGAGTTCAATTGAATTGTGTCTTCGGGGAAGTTTGGTGTTATGAGTTGTTTGAGAAAGCCCAGGTTAAGGAGAGAAAGAGGGAAATAGAAACTATAAGCTTTTAGAAGAATGGTCGTATGTCTGGGATGCTCGAGTATGGTTTGAAGTATGACCTATATCCCCACAACTAAATTTCTAATTTTTAGCACAGATTCGAAATCCACATTTCCCTATATGTATCCCTTGTTCAAGGCCTAGTGATACCATTAGAGGCCCTTTTTTATTGAACTTTTTGTTGTATGATTCTATAGAGATGATCATTTATCACACATTTCTACTGATGGGGTGACCTTAATCTATGAGGATAGAGATCCTTACACAAAAACATTCCTTAGGGGCAGTGAGAACCTATGTTGTTTTCCCCAGTATGTGTGTGTTGTTGGCCATCCATGATCATATTATTGCTACTAGAGAGTATGGTAGTGATTTCAAGTTGTGAGATAATGTTTTCCTCCTTGTTAAGGAGTGGTCCTTGGGAAGAGAAGGATGATATTATTCATAAGAGGTTAAAAACAATTTATTAGATTGATAGTATTACCCTCAGAGCAGTAATTGTTATGAGAAATAAGATTCCTATAACAATGGTTGGGTTTGATGAAATATTTCCTATGTATGTGCCCGGTTTACCTCACCACCATGTGATGGACCTCTATATAATGATTCACCTAAAAAACCTAATTATTTTTTTCTAGAATGTCATGTAACCTTGTGGGGCTGAAAGAGATAGTAGTATGGTTGGACGGTCTATTTAAGTAGGAATTTATAGAACCTAGCAAGTTCGCATGGGTAGCCTTGTATTTTTCGCATAAGAGGAAGATGAGAGCTCAAGGTGAGGGGTGACTTGAAATTACCTAAACTAGGTGAATATCATGGAAGAGTATCCACCCCGAAGAATAAATTACTTATTCAACTAGTGGTTTGGGGCATAGTGGTGCTTGGTGTTTGACCTCAGGATGGGTTATCACCAGCTCCATGATTGAGAGGACACTATATTGAGCAAGGATACCGAGATCATCTATGGCTATGTTGAGATAATGGTGATACCATTTGGTGAGTTTTACACCCAATTTTGGTTGAGGTACTTGTGAACTGGGTCCTTACCCTTCATGGATTGGTTTTTTTCAGTATTATTCGTTGACACCCTCATTTCCTCAATGTCTAAGTAGAATAATACGAGAAACTTAATGATGTGTTATCAACATACTATGATAGTGCCATTTTCATGGATAATTCTCATTTAGTATTTTCTAGATATAGGAGGTTCATGGAATAACTCACCAGGATTGAAGCCCCTTGGATCAGCCTATTGTGGAAAGAGAATATGTTTACCAAGACTGAGCAGTGATATAGACCCTCTGAGGATTTGAGGCTATGGTTGAAAAGTACTCCTACATTGAGACTATCAGTTAAGGTATGAGGTGGAACATAACTAAGTTCCTCTCTCAGTAACTCACATGTCAACTGGTGAAGGCTGAGAACTAGGTTTTGATAGGTTTGTGAAAACCTCTTGAGATCCCAAAGTTTAAATTGGATTAAATATCCATAGACATTGTGATAGGTATTCCACAGATAGTTTGATTCCATGATTCCATCGGGGTGATTTTTGAATGAACCACAATGTAAGTGAACTTCCTTACTCTTATGGAGAAGAGTTTGGTGGAGACCATGGGGAAGTTATATGTGTGGGTGGTCATATGCCTTCATAGGGGTCCCTTGATGATTGTCTCTAACTGGGATAAATAGATTACTTTAGGGTTGCAGAGAGGCCTGCAGGGGGCATTCAAGACCTAGAAGAGTCTGAGTATAACCTTTAACCCCTATAAATTTGATATAATTAGCACATTATACAGGTTTAGAGGATATTCCAAGGTCTTTCATGTTATAGTTTGTATAGAGTTGGTAGGAACACTTTCCCTTGGTGGAGTTTTCTTCTAAAAATAGCTACCACTCTAATATTAGCATGACACCTTTTGAGGTCATGTATAGGGAGACCCTATTGGTCACCCTTTTGTTGTACTAATATTGGAGATGCATATCTTTTTGGGAAAAAGATGTTGTAGGTGATGACCGATAAGTTCCAAGTGTTCTTCAAGTATATGAAGAAATCATAGATTAGGCATAAATACTATATAGTTCTAGGTCATAGTCTATTGGGGTTCAATTTGGGAGACTGTGTTTTCCTAAGAGTATACCCCAAAAGTGTGTTGTAGAGATTTGGCTAGGGAAGAAAGTTTGGCTGAAGATTCATTAGACATTTTGAGATCATGAAAAGGGTTGGAAAGGTTTCTTACTTCCTCACCTTACCCCCACAGTTAGAGCGAGTTCAAGAAATAAACCATGTGTCACAGTTGAGAAGATACATACATGACCTTATGAATGTTATTTACTGGGGAAATATGGACATCGAGGATGGATCTAACATCAGGGATTACTTGGTGGAGATCAAGGATCGACATGATATGATCCTTTGTGGACGAACCATTCCCTTGGTTTGTGTGAGATTCTGACATGGGAGCACACTGGAGAGATCCTAGGAGTGGTAGAAACATATGTGCACTTGGTATACCTAGCCTTTTGTTATGTTTTTTCTTTTATATGAATAAAATTATGAAGGATGGAATAATTTAGATACCTTTTTTCCCTGTAATATTTTGAAATATATCAGAGAATATTTTCAGATTCAGTAGCTTAGATGAGGCGCGATTTTGAGGCTTGGTGTGGCCAGAATTAATTTCATAAATATATTTTATATATTTTATATTATGCGCACATAGTTTCTCAACAAATGTTGTATTAAATGGAGTCTTATTTTGAAAATATGAAACCATGGTTGAATCCAGAATGTAAGTTTTACACTAGGAGTGGCCTGAAGTTGGTTGCCACAAGACAATCAGATAAAGTGATTGTTTGCAAGTGTGTTTAGTGTATAAATTAATTAATTTATGTATTTATTTGTTAAACACCTAAAACATAATTCCATCTATAAATACATCATTATAGAGAATCTATAGGGTTTACCTCATTAACCCTGGGACCATTGTGAAGATAATCCACCTTTCTTCTTTTACAGATCAAGATTAGATGATGAATAGCTTCTAGATCCATGTGAATTGAGGCCCAACAAGCAAAACACACTGACTGAAAAGTAAATTTTTTATTTATCAAACAATTTTAAGGAAAAAAGTGAGAAACTCGAGTTCAACCACAAAATGAGATATCAGAATCATTAAAATACAACTTAAGCCTTCCAAAGCTTCCCTAAATTATTTCCAAGAGATATCGTTTACCTGTGTGTTCGGCTCATCCATTATATGATCTTTAAACCTCAAGGTCATCTTGTCCCAGGATTGGATGTAATCTTCAAGATTTATCTTCCAATTGATGAATTCCCAAACAAAAATCTGATCGTTCTTATCAATCCATGAATATTTATCATCATTGAAAGTCATTCTTAAAGATCTTCCCATCATTTAAGTGGATTCTTCTTCAGTAGTATTGAGAGAAAAAATATGTTAGGCCACATCATCTTCCAAGATCATGAAAAAATCCAATAATTGCTTAGGAGAAACACCAGATTTACCCTGGCTATCCATCTACTTGGATTTCATCGCTAAACTAGTCTTCATTGGGGGAGACAGTGAAGAGTAATCCTTCTTTTCACGAGTGCACTTCCATACATCCTTGGAGTCCCTATCACCTTAAAATTCATGAACTGTGACATAAATATATTTTTGGGAGTTGGTGTGTTGAATATCTGAGGCGAGGCCACTATCCTATGGAGAATCCCCTAACCCTCACCCCATTTGAGGGGAATCACCATCAACATTAACCTCGTGATGGTCATTCACCTCAACTGACTGGAGGCCAACAAAAAGATCCGAAGAAGTTGGTTATAAGACTAAACAAGATGAAGGAACCTCCCTAATAGCAGAAATACCTTCCTATGGTTCCTGAAGCAAGTCCCCAGCCTCGAGACACTTGAATAAATTGAAAAATGAAACATTTGGGATGATTCTTCTTAGTCTCACCCCACCTGTAGACTTCACCTAGCCCACACCATGTTCCTTGTGTGAAGGTGACATTGCTACATCCTACCTCATCCCATTATCCTCCACATCAATTACCACTTCAATTTCAGCACTAGTAAGAGCCTCTAAAATTGAACTTCCTGAGCTCGTAAACTTAATAACACGACTCCCTGCAATTTAAAGCTTCAGTTTATGAAAAATATCAGCAACTTTCAGTTCAGGGGGTACTGATCGAGCCTCCAAATTTTAATGGTCCTCCTTAAAAGGTAGGCCAACAATAGTTCTACCAGAAAACCCCATGTTTCCCAACCCCTACCTCATGTGAATCCAAATTTGTGATCTCCGGTTGTCTACCACTCCTTGGTATGTCACTTCCTTGATTCAGGTGAGCATCCAAACCATGAAATGCTTTGCTAACATGGCCCTTAACATTGTTTCCAAAAGCCACCTCCATCTTCTGGGAAGAACCAAACCCAACCCGTGGCTCACTGTGAGAAGTTCTGCTGCTAGAACCCACACCATTCGACAAACCCTACTATCTGGACCCACTTTTACAGGTCTCCAATGAATGTACCAATATTTTTCAATTAGAGAAAAAATCAACCCAAGATTCAAACACCACCTCCTGCCTGCTGCAAAATTCCTCTCCAAATGTGATCTAAATAAAATCATAAGTCTTTCTTGAAACATCTCCTTTGACACACACCTGAGGGTTAATAGAATGGAACACATCAGTGGTTCAAATATTTGATCATAAGAACCTAACCAATAGATCCCTGAGCAACATAATAATGGATGGATTTTGAAATGTAAGGGGAATGTTTCGGAAATTAACCCAAATTTCCCACGAAGGTATGTCTCGCTTCATATAAAAGTCGTAAGTCCAGCGAGGAAGGTAAAAGCGAGACCCAAAGCATTTGTGAGGTGCAAGATATTAGTCTTGTATCAAATCTTCCTCCAATGCGAAGTAGATCATGAAATTCTTATTTTATAGCAAGAAGATGGTAGACCTTTCCTGAAGATCCCAAGCATTAAAAAAATCAATCAAAGGCATTCACCAAAGGCCTTCACTATGAAAATCTAGAAATTATGGTCTGATTAAGTATAGTTGAAAATTCATTGAACTCTGCAATCTATAAATGGAGGTTAGGGAATCCTTAATAAAACTCTGGAACATTAGGGTACAGGGCACAATGCATGAACCGAGGAAGAAACTTAGGTTTGGAGAACGGGGGAAAAGGTTGGTGCCACTCCCTTGAAAGACAATGAAGGTCCCACTACTGCCGGTGTGGGAGGGACCAGCACGGATGTCGCCGCCATCACAATGTGGGGGAAAGAAATGCAGAACTACCCCGTCTCAGTTGTGCATCCATCATCACGAGCACACCAGATCTTCATTCTTCATTGTTAGTAGAATTATTCACAAAATATTAATCAAATATTGAGGTTGTAATATGATTAAATGATTGATCATGATTAATTACATCTCTTTATCCTTCATTAAATTCATCCTTTGCATGATCCCATGCATCAGATTAAATTGTTTATTAAATTTTGCATCTCCCTATTGGGCCATGTTTCTCACCCAATACATCCCCCATCTAATTTATTGGGAAAGAAGACTTGGAAAATATTTTTATCAAATTTTTTTCATTGATTATATCTCAATTGTTCTTCGTATTCTTTGTATTCTTCGTCGTTAGCCTATAGAGAGATAATTTGATATTGTAGGGAGGGTATGAGCATGATCGAAATTTAAGATTCGTAGAAGAATCAAATGGGATGAAAAAATTGATGAATTAGTGATGGATTCAGATAGATTTCATGATACAGGTAATTCCACCATCGATTTGGTGATCTAGTGAGGAGATTAGCAGCACCACGAGTAACGGTGGTGTATATGGGCTTTGAACGATGGATCAGAATCTGATTTCCGGCCACTGGTGGGATGAAATAGACATATAAGGGATGTATTTACCATTTTTGGATGGTAAAACCGTTGGATTTGAGGTGGATAAGGTAGAACTAGAATACACAGGGTGGATCTGATATTCATTAGAAAACCGAAATATATGTCGTGTAATCTGATGAAAACATGATGTGTAGACCACTGGCTATGTTGGGTAGTGTTAATGGGTAAGCTAAATATCAGACAAGATATGGGAGCCCCAAATTTCATGTGAACCAGTGTTGGAAACTTATATTTCACTCTAAGAGTACATAGAAATAGGCATGTCTTGGTACATACTATGTATGAACACATGGCCAATGTAAACAGACACAACTAGTGTACGAAGACACAACTCAAAGTACAAAAGCACAACCAATAGGACATGACTAGACCCTTTTTGGATGAGACATGTCATGTGGGGATATATGGACAATGATTCAAGTTTTGAGAGGACACAACTAAGAATTCGGGTTAGACCACATGCCGTGTGGGTCCACTTCTGGTATGGGGAATGGGTACTCTATCCATCTCCTAGGTGAAAACGTCATTCTGGGATAGGGAACAGGTCCTCTACTTCCAGAGTGGAACCCCCTAATGGACTGGGTAATGGTTCTTGTACTCCCATAGTGTAACCCCCTGATGGACTAGGGAATGGGTTTTATATCAATTTCTAGAGTGGAATCCTCCTCTTAGGACATGGTAAGGGTCCTCTACCTATAAGAGTAGAATCCTTCTATAGACTCTGGTCATGGGTCCATAATCTATCCATCTTTATAGTAGAACCATCATACTAGTATAAGGAATGGTTCCTTTACATATATATTGGAACCATCTTATGGAGTCAGGTTATGGGTCCTCCATCTATCCATCTTTATAGTGGTACCCTCAGGCTCAGAAAAGGAATGGTTCTTGTACCAATAGAGTGGAACCCTCAAATGGATTCAGGGCATGGGTCATCCATATATCCATATTTAGAGAGTAAACCTCATGAAGAATCTAGTAATGGGTCCTATATCTATCTGTATTTATAGTGGAACCCTCATATTGGGATAGGGCATGGGTCCTCTACCTATTGAGTCAAACGCTCATGCAGAGTCAGGGTGTGGGTCATATATCTCTCCATATTCATATTAGAACCCTCTATATGGGATAGATCATGGGTCCTCTATAAATAGAATGTAACCCTTATATAGATTCTGAGAATGGGTCCTCTATCTATCCATATTTAGATCTGAACCATCCTGTGGAGTCAGGGCATGTGTCCTCAATCATCAAAGTGGAACCCTCATGCTGAGTCAGGGCATGATTCCTCTACCAGAAGAGTGGAAATATCCTAATGGTTTAGAGTATCATTCCACTATCTATATACTAAGTAGAACCCTCATATCATATAAGGGTAGGGGTCCTCTATCTAGATTTTGTGTCCCCTCAACTGTGAGAAATAGTGGTATGGCATGGATCCACATGGATTCTTCTTCAGACACACATATGAGATGCTATGGATCATTGATGTTCCTCATAGAATTTCTAGAGGACTCTTCTCATAGGATTGGATATGATATAGAGATACCCTTTCTCAATTATTTAGTATTATTTTATTGATAATATTTATATATTGATCCTTTTTATTGGATTTCTTTTGAATCTTTAAATGGGTCAAGCGTTCTACATCGATAGTGTCTCCTATTTTGTCCCCCTTAGATTTACGGTCATCCTACTGGGTATGTATATACTCTCCCCTTCATGGTATTTTCTTTTATGTTTTGTTTCTTATGGAGAGAACTGACTGGTTACTAGAAATTACAGACGAGCATAGGGATACTATGGTGAATTTGACCGTGAATGGTGGATTGATCTTAGAGATATGGAGACAAGATCTCTCATCAATTACTTTTCTATTTTTTTCAGGTTGGTATATCATTATAGTTGGGAATTTATTTATCCCTTTTATGTTTAGATTATACTGATGTACTCTTGTATTCCCAAGAGGTTTAATATGTATTGTTGATTTTTCTTGTGGTCACCTATCCTATTATTATTCGTCCAAACATATTCATGGAGATGGTTGGGTGTGTGTGTGTATAGGTACATTAATAAAATGCCTCCCATATTAGTTATGAATTTAATAATTTTTCACTTGTACCTAGACAATGGATCTGAGCTTGGGGTAGTTGCATCTTGGTCCCATTTGGGTCAAGTTGTGACTCTTGAGTCATGTTATGATCAAACATAACACTTTCAAAAAATTTAAGATGAGTCGATTCTTAAAATTTATTTCACCTTTTATTGAATACTCCATAATCCTTAGTGGTATTATAATAACAAAGAAATAATCCCTTATCATTATTTGTAATAAATTTATCAATATTACCCTCAGTGATAATGATATAAAATTTTCATCCCATCACTTTGAAGTATCCCACTTTTTTATTTCTATATTTACATAGATCATAGGGTGTTTTCTTTAACAAAGGACTAATTAGAACTCATTTTATGGAATAACATTATTATTTTACATCTTTAACCAAAATATTAGTGGGAAAGTTAAATTCATATAATTTAGTCCTATAAATATCTTGTAATACCATATTCATTATTTAAAACAAACCATTATTTTGAGTTGTCCTACTGGTAGAAAAGCTATGTTTGATTCTTTGTTTCTAATAATAATAATTCAACCCATGGTTTTAATATTCCCTCCCATGGTCAGTTCACAAATATATTTTTTCAGACCCTTTCTATTTTTGAAGAAATTTTTTAAAAAATATAAATAAATAAAAAGCTTGGATTTTCTGAGTAAAAAAATAAATCCAAAGTATATCATGAAAAATTAATCACTAACACATAAACAAAATATTTTCCTCTTAGTATCTATGTTATATATTGTATAAATAAATCCTTATGGATAAGTTCAAAAATCCTAAATGTTTATACATCATTAGTTTATTTAAAATATGACTTGTTCTATATTAACATTTTTCATTCATTACATAGTTTCCATCTGTTCAATTTTAGTTGAAGAGAATCTAATGTTAAATTAATATTATATAATTTTCTCAAAAAACAAACATTACAATGTCCAAATAATATATGTTAGATCCAATAATAATTTTGTTTTAAAATTTAAGCAATTGAAATATTTTCAACATAAAGAATTAATATATAGAGTAAAGGTATTATCTATTCTAGGTGACTTAAATTGATGAAGTTTATATTTTAATAAAAAATAAGAATTATTTTAAAAGTAAATAATATTATCCTTCATAAAAATATTGGGAAATACTTATCATATTTTATTTTAATAATTTTACATAGATAAATTTGTTGTTAATCAAACTCCAATAATATTTCCCTTCATATTTCCACCATATTTTACATATCCTCCATCATTTTTGGATAGAGATGAAATATGAGAAATACCCACTCATATTACATGATAATCGATAGTCCATGTACCATTTTTATTAATTTTATTATATAATTTTTTATGAAAAAATCAAAATCGACTTTATTTTAGTATCCATATTATTTTGGGTCCTAAAATGTTAACTTCCAATGATTTTAGAATCCAAATATATTTGGTATATCTTGAAAATATAGCACTAAAGTTAGATAAATTTTGTAAAATAAATTCACATTTAACACCAACAAAGTGATTATTTATAAGAATAAAACTATTTTCAGAGTGTCCTAGTTCTCTGAAATGAAAAAACTAACAATATGGAAATTTCTATTCATGGAACTAGGCACAAAATAATTTATAGAAACTGTTGGTTTGTCTCATTTTCTTTCAATCACAATCCTATTTTTTGGGATTTTATTATTAACATGTATTTGATTTATATAGTTTTATCTTTTTGTGAAAAAACTTGTTGAATAATTAAGATCTTGAAATTATTTTTTTAATCTTTCAAAAAAAATTCAAAAAAAGGTGTATCATAATTTTCTATATTTACATTGAAATAAAAAGGTGGTTTATTTATGTCCAATTTTCATGAAAAATTACTTTAATTTAATTTTTAGGGATTTATTTTTCTTTTTTAGGCATTAATATTTAGTTTTAAACATTGTTTAATACTCATTTAATTATTCCAAATTAAAATTATTATTTTTAGAATTAGAGTCGTGCTCATAAGAATAAAATGAGTGTAACTCATTAGATTATTCCATAAATCACATTTTAGAATTCTGTTTTGATATTTATGCTTATAATACCGATGATGTGTCATCACAAGAGTCTTCAGAAGCACTCAAAGTTGCAATTATATCTCTCTTAATCTTCTTATTATATTATGGATTTCACTTATGCTTATTGTCAGATTTCTTTTTTTCTTAAAGATATTGAAAATATATTTTGATGTGTCCACACTTATTTAATATATAATAGATTAATTATTTAGAGATTCCATCACACTTCATGTTATTTTTAGAATATTATTTTGAATCCCTTTCTTTTAATATATAAATTTTTGTACTTAATTGAAAAATGAGAAAGATAACTACCTAAAGAAAAGTTGTTCAATGTTTCATCATTATATGATTGAGTAATATGTATATTTTTATTTTTATATTTCTAGTTAGAAAATATCAAGGTATAATTTTACATTATAACCAATCTATAATCACATTCTTCAGCTTCCATCTCAGCCTCATACATTAGTAGTGTTATAATGATAATTTTTAATTTTTAATCTTTTTCTTCTAAAGAATACCTTATGGATATTAATATTCAACTCCAGTAGGATGATAACACTTTAAGAACATTCAAAGATTGATCAATTTAGGAATTATTTATCCAAGAGAATAAAATTTATTTACGATCTTTGTTAGTCATCCATTATTTTGAATTATGATATCTCCATCAATAATCCTGAACATAGTCAATTTCATCATGTAAGTATTATATCTATGTAGTATCATATTATCTATACCTTTATAAGCAACTAATATTGTTTTCTATATCTTAAAAGTAGTGGAATAGTGAGACACCTCATTCAACTCATCCAAACCAATTTCAAATTTGATAGCATTCAATGATTTTTAGTAAAGATCCTATTATAATTTAGTTGTGGCATACCTTTTCTCTGGACTCCAGTAAGAATAATGTATGTATTGAATACTTTTAGATAAACCTTTAATACAAGGTATTTAAAATAGATAATCACATATTCCTTCTATCGACCATAATTCTATATATTAAAATAGGTATCCCTTACCATAGATATAACATTTCCGTTTTCATTCATAGAATCCATATAAATAATATCTCAATAATTCAAATTTTTATTGTTAATAACTAAAACTTAACTGCCTTTGATACCAATTGTTGGTCAAAGAACAAATGTTCTCTAACTCAGGGGGTGAATTGAGTTCTTTAAATGTTATTTTCATAAAACAAACTTATTTAAAGGTATGAAATATTATGATCATTTCTTAACATAAGAAAGTAGTGGAAATAAAATAAGTAATAAAAATATCAAACAAAAAAGATTTATAGTTTTTTGGTGAGCAAATATCCCATATTCCACTCCACAAATTATCAACTCCTAGATCATGGTTATTTTCTCTTGCACTAGTCATATTCCGAGGGACATTCCCAAAATGTGCAATTAATCGTCACATGGTACAAAACCATGATCTTTTACTTATCTCCTAAAAGGATTTAAAAAAACATCATCCTTCAACACTCAATACAAGGAGTACTCACTTAAAATAGTAATGAAGAATAAGGTAGGTTTCAAATGAAGAAATTAATTTCAAGATGAAAATAAAAAAATAGAGAGTTTGTAAAGAGATAAAGTAAGTGTGAAATATTTCTCAATGAGTGTCTTATAAAATATAGTAGTAATGATCATGATAGCACAAATGTAGAGAAATTGTTTCATCTTATTCATGTTCTTTTCATAAACAAGCAAAAAAATATTCAAGAGAGAGATAAGATAGTCTATAACGACCCGAAATTTTGAATAAATCTTGTTTCCTAATTTTGTGTGTTATTTTATTTCATACTCAACAAAACTTTATCATTTAATAAAATGAGTATAATTAAAATGAGACTATTGGGTTTTGACTATTATATGACTGTTAGTCAGTATGGTTGTTGGAAACTAAATGTTGCAACTACTGTCTCTAAATACAAGTGCTCTTGTTTAATTAATATAGAAAGAAGATTTGATGGCCTCATCCAGTAGTCTCGGGCCAATCGAAGCCCATCTAACAGAACTTGGGAAGGAGGAAGCACCACTAGGCTTTGCTCTGGACCAAACCCAAGCCGAACATCATCATGTGAAGCTAGAACGGAATCGCCTTCACGAGAAGTTCAAACTGATAGAAATTACTACTCGTGCGATGTTGGTTGAGCCGCCCTCAGATTCTCTCACCTTAGCAAACCATACACTTAGGTCCTATGCAGGGGTTATAAGGGGCTATGTAAGGAGACCGCAACTGCCTTGTTTAATCATTTGATTTAAATAAAAATTTTGATTTCTCCTTATGATGAAGTTTGTGAATTTTCAAATGTCTGGATAAATGTAGTATGCATATTTTTGATGAATTCTAGAAAAGGGATATTTGAAAATATTTATGTAAACCTTAAATAATTATTTATGTGTATTGATTTTCAAAAAATGGTCTTCTACAATTATGTTCAGTAAGAAATTTAGAGTCTAATAAGATCAACTTAATTTTTGATGAATAGTAAATTATGAATAGTGATTTTACGCTTAGGATTAGTAATGTGACCAAATTGATTTGTAATCTCACTTAAAGAAAGTATTAACATAATCTAGGCACCATGATTAAGTAATGTGATTCAATATAACAAGTAAATAATTGTTTCAGAAATTATTAGTCAAGTATTAGTTTTTTCAGGTGAATAGTGTTTTTAATTAAAAATTAAATTAAAAATATTTAGCAAATTATTTTTATAAAATGGAGTTAATTTTTGAACTCAGAGCAGCGATATTATGTTAAGGTAATTTTTAGGGTTTTTTCTGAAAAAAAATTAATTTTTAGTGAATAGGGTATTTATTTAAAAATTAAATTAAAAATATTTAAAAAAATATTTTTATAAAATGGAGTTACTTTTTGAAATTAGAGCATCGATATTTGGTTAAGGTGAAATTTTGGGATTTTTCTTAGAAAGTTGAATTATCGGTGAATAGTGAATTTTCAGTTTAGAGTTTCGGGTGTTTAAAGACATCATTAAGGATGTAATAATTATGTAATAATTATGGTCGACTTATGAATATTAAGATAAGTTATTATGTGTCCCAAGTACCCAATACCATGGGAAAATACCATGGGAAAGCCCATGGTTTTTCCAATACCACCAATGAGGTGTCCCTTGGCCATTAATGCCTTGTCTCCTCACTTTCCCTATAAATACCAAGCCATTATCTAATCCTTTCGACTCCTAAATCATCCTCAACGAAGTTATGGTATCCTTACCTCCCATGGAGTCCTCCCAAGGTTCCCCCAAGCCCTCAAGGTACAGACCTTTGAGTTTTAAGAGTTACATTTTAAGGTAAGGGATCCTCCCTCTCTGTTTCTTTCCAAGTACTCTCTTTTATGTCATTTCTTTTATGCTCCATGTTCTTATGTTGGAGGGTGTTTTTTTATATTCATCCTACTGTCATTTTAGTGTTCATATAATGATAGAACCCCTCTTTCTCTCATCAATTCATTTTAAGAATGTTAAAGTTGTGTCGTTATGCTGCTGAATTTTTAAGGGATTCTTTCACCCTTCTCATTTTCAAGATCTATTTTAATGTAAATTCATTCATGTTACTTTTTATTATGTTGGTGTATGATCTCTATATCTATCATACTGATATTTTATGTTCATATGATGATAGACCCTATTTGATCTTGTCAATTCATTTTTTGAAGTTTTAAGTGACGCTGTTAGGCTGCCAAATTTTCATAAGAGAAATCTTATTTTTGTCTTCCTTCCATGTTTTTCATTTCATATGGTATGTGTTTAAAATTTCATTACCATGATCTTATATACTTTATATACTGTCCCTATACTGTTTTATGGATCATTTATGAGTGGGTGACCCATGTCCCCTCTCTTTTTAGTACTTTCTAAAACCTTATAACATAGCTGTTATGCTGCAGAATTTTCGTCTCAAAATGTCTCTCTCTCTATCTCTAATTATTTTATTTTATTAATTGAATACTAAAAGATCTTTATTCTATAGGAGTATTCACATATATATCAAAATTTTCTCTTTTAATTCTGGGACTTACATACATGAAACACATTTTCCTTTTTCTGTGGGTTTAAAGTGACATAAAGATCACGTCTATAAAGCAGTTTTTTAAAATTTGATGACTATGAAATGAAACCCATTACTTTTATGCTATATGGGTTGTTTATGAAATTATTGATGATTATATATGTGGATCACATGATAATAAAGTCAAATTTAAGGGTTCACCCTGATAGCTCCCCAATGCATTGGGTAATGATGTAACCACTAGAGATTACAATTTTAACGAAACCTTGGTGAATAACCTTGGTAATTTCAAATGGCACTTTGGGGGTGGACCTTGGTGATATGTTCATGATTGTCTAAGTTAAATGTTGTATCCACATATTCAAGTTATGAAATAATTTATTTTTATTATGATATTCCTCATGATATCTTTTACATGCTTTAAAGTTTCTCTTCATGACTTTATTGTTGAATCTCATCTTCATATGTTAAATGTTTCCCCTTGTTTCCCTTACTGGGCCTTCTTCTCACCCTTTCTTTTGATGTATGTCCCCAGGTTATGAGATGCAGTAATGAACTTAGGATGAACAATTAATAAGCCTTTCAAGTGTTTAAGATGAATGTTTTTTGTTGTCATGTATTACGTTACTGGTTTCCAAGACACTAAACCTTAAAGATCCTCAGTTTTGTATAATGTAATGAAAGTTAATTTGATAAAAAGGAGGGATGTTATAGTTGGTTTCAAAGGATGGTTTAGTTATTTGTGGAAATTAGGATATAAAAACTTTAGAAAGAATCCAATAGAAAATTTTAAATGTAGGAAATCTTCCTGGTATTATAGTGAGTATTGAGTAAGTGGTTTATCAAGGAAATACATCACTGTCTGGATACAAGTAGGTAGAGGTGGCTTTGGAACAGATGTACATAGGGGTAAAACCCAAAAACACTGCTTTGAGCTAGACTCGAATGGGAACTGGTACACAACAATGGGCCTTGCTGCTCTCTTGGTTATGACACTCTTGGGGGGATATGCTTTGGTAAATTCATAAGCTTAGTATGAACCATTATTAAAGGAACAAAGATAAAATAAAATAAAGATTCATGTAATAATATATTATCATGGATAACCTGGATTGGAACCATGGGGATCACAATTTAGGATATACTTTTCTTCTACATGCTTCTACTTCTATTCTTAAAGTTTCATTTTTCTGATTATTGGCTAAGTATATAATCCCCTAATTATACTTTCTTATCTTAGTTAATGGTGGGAAATAGAATAACATGTGCCAACAACCAATGTGATAGGAAATGTGACGATTGATCTATTAATGTGATAGATATGACGAGAGATCAAGTTGAACGTGTTGTGATTATGCCAAAATAGCTATCAAAAAGCACAATTAATAATTGGTACCTCGTTGAATGCCCAAATTCATCAAGGAAGAAGAAGACGAAGTCTCAAGGATGTTCACCTGATAAAGTTGATAAGGGAAAGAAGACCCAATTTCCTTTGTGCAAAAAGTGTGGGAAGGGGAACCAAAAACAAATTCACAAAGGATCCGGGAGATGTTGTAAGTGTGGGGTGATAGGGCATAAAGTATCCTATTGCTTCAAAAAATGGATAATGTGATGAATAGAGATAAGGTTCAATCTAATGTACCTTATACTTTTCAATGTCGTAAATGTGGAGAAGTTGGACATTACCCAAAGAAATGCCCTCTTGGAAGGGATGAGAAGAATGATGAGCATAAACAATCTTCAAGGACAAGGGAACAATGCAATTCCTATGTTGAGATGGATCATGATAACTAAAGTACATGCAACTTCTTCGCAGTAATTGTCTATGTCATGTTTTATTTTAGTTTGTTCTCTATGAGCATATACTTAATGTTTTCTAAGAACATCGAGTCCCTACCAAAGATGGTTTTATATCATTAAAGAAAACATCTATTGTTATGTATCACAAGTTGATGTTGTGAAGCTTTTATTCTTGAAAAAAATGATTAGGGGATTAAAAGATGATTATTATTTTGGAAGACGTTCACTATTTTGGGAACCCTATATGATCGAGGTAAATATATTACTACGGTATTTTCTATGAGGATTAGAGGTTGATTTATATTTTGAAGAATCGACGAATTTAAGGTGAACTTCTAGTAATTTAGGTAACTTATGTAAATGATTAACCTATCTTAGGGAAAATATGTTTAGGTTAGTTACTTCTGTTATAAGATGTTAGGAGTGGTTGATGTTGTTTGGAGATGAACAATAAAGTTTATCTTGGAAGAATATGTTATCAAATCCTTCTTATATTTGGGTTTCAATCTTAGTTTGGTTTATTTTGAGGAATATTAAGGAAATTTATTTATGAAATGTTCTATGATAATGTAACATCCCAAGTAAGTAATGAATAATAGATATTTATATCTATGTCTATTAATGAATTAGATAGTGTTTTAGAGGCTTAAAATGAAAATAAATCCAATCTTAAGCATGGAATACACTAATATTCTTAAAAGATTGTTTTACTGCCTTATGATGGAAAACCATTTTTAAATCTATCTTTGGACAATTTTATAAACTATATTTTTCAAAATAAACTTATTCTTTATGATTGGGACATCAAAATTTACTTTGTGTGAATTTTTGGTATTTTTCTGACAATGTTCATTTTTTAATGAATAGTGAAAAATACTGCATTTTACATCAAAACTGCTTTTTAATCTAATTTATTTATATGATTAAATTATCTTTTGAATTGGTTTTGAATTGAAATTATAATATATATTTACCATTTAATCCAATGGTGGTCATTGGAATCAATTTCACTTTGAAATTGGACTTAAACTGGTGTCAATCTTTTGATACTTATTGTTTCATAAAAACACGCTATTTGCTCTGATAGCGGGAATTAATTATTAAATTAATTAATGCGAATTATATGTTTTGAATTTTGTAAAATAGACTTAATTTTTGAATTCAGAATATCAAATATAGATTAGGGTGAAGTTTTGGTATTTTTCTGAAAAACTCCAATTTTTGATGAATAGTGAAACCACTAAGTGGTAATCAAGCAAACTGATTTTTCAGTTAAATGGAAGTTTACCACTAATGTGTATTGAATTTTGAAAATCCGACATACATGGTTGTCATTAGTATGTAAAATGTGGTTCAATGGGATGAAAATAATTTTTTGATGAATAGTAACTTTTTTTCATTAATCGCGATTAAAGGTTATTAGTGTAGTTTAAGGTAAAAATAATGCTTTAATAAAATGAGATAAGCTTGACACATGTACTACCCTCATTGGTTGTGTCATGGCCGACCAAGACAAGCCATGGGTCAACTTGGGGACCCCATGGAGCCACTTTGGTTGGGAAATGACATAAATAACTTTTTATTTAATGTAAAATTAAAAATGACAAAACATCATATGTTTTACGGAAAAAAAATTTACTTGGGTTTATAAAGATCAGATTTTTTATTATAAATAGTCATTGGAAAGCTAAAACGATTTCCTACATCATAGTAGTTTTTTTATAATTTTTAAACTTAAAATAAATTAAATTATTTATGACATCATGATGATGCAGCAATGACCTCATTAATGAACAGTTTAAATAAAATGAAATGATAATATAAAATCTAAGACCTACACTTGTCCAAAAACTATTGGAAGGAAATATTTTGAAGACTTATCATCTTATCTACGAAATATATCAATGTGGGACCTTAGAAATTCGAAACACTTTTGAAAATAAAATAATAGTTTCATGATTTCCAAAAGTGCCCCTGCTCTCCTCTTATAAAAGGCCCCCACCTCTACCTCATTTCACACACTCCTCAAGCCTTTGGCTCAGCCATCCCCTACCCATTTACTCTCTCCACATCCCTCTCCTCATCCTAGAGGATTCCCTTTGGGAATAATCCTTTCAAAGGAAGCCTTTAGGCTCAAATCAAAAGGAGTTACACTTTTAAAGGTAATTCATTCTCTCATGTTCATTTGTTTTATTTTTGCTTCTCCAACCCCCTAAACTCTTTTTATTTACTTCTTTTGTAACAACACCAGTATCTTCAATATACTAGGATATTGTTATAAGATTTATTCGAGCTACACTCTCACACAACTACATCAAATGGTTAAAGGACATACGGTTTCCGTGGATGGCGAAATTCTGCCTCCCGAAACGATGATTGTTCAATACTCATTTAACACCTTCAAAGGTGTCCATTATGATGTTACTATTTTTATATATGATATATAATATGTTTATTCTTTCCTTAAACTTCTGTATTTTTCATTTATGGCATACCATTATTGTTTCCATTATGGGTAAACACGATATCTTCATTTTAGGAATTGCGGACTACCGCCCCCTGAAAGTGATTTGATTCGTTAATACCATATATGGGATGTGTAAAGGATAAAGTTAATGATATTATATATGTTATTATACTGGAATTATAATAAAATCTTATATCATTATGATTCCATTCCAGAAAATACGAAATTGAAATGGAAGTAGCGTTCATGCGTACGTACGGCTTACCGTCTCCATGAACGGTGCATTTCATTTCTTACCTCTAAATGTGATGTAATATTATAAATACATGTATATGATGAATATATATGATATATATGTTATCCAAATCATTAATATCATTCTGGATATAATGAACCTTTGACCAAATTAACAACATGTAAGTGTAAGAAGTCTATTTTTGACTTCAGAACCAAATACCAAAAAAATGAACATTATTAACTTAAATGATTACATGATGTTCATAGCATGGTATAAAAGGAATAATGAACTTGAAAAAGGTTCTTAATCAAGTAGAAATTAACTCAAGTTTATTATTCAGGACATTAAAGAATGATCGAGTCAAGTTGGACCCGAGGTATGGGACTTCGTCTCAATATCCTTTCATTGAGGCATATTTTGTTTTATACACAGCCTTCTATTATACGGTGTATAAACCCCTTTGACGTTTACATTTATTCAAAAAGAATATTTTTTATACGAAGCGTTTACTAAACGACAAAAGGGAATGTTTTTGTCGTACGTATGCGGCGACAACGACTTCTCTGCCGTCGTGACCGTTATTTGAGTTTCGGCTTCCTCTAAAAGCCATACCTTCTTTTTAAAAGAAAAATAAACACCATGTTTTACTTTTCTTTTATTTTGGTATTGAAAATGGTTTTCACAATGTTTTTATTATATCAATATGTTGTATTTATATCTTGTGATTGAAATGTGGAAATGTTATGTTTCCTTTATGCATGTTTTATGTGATACAATTATGTTATGGTTCTTGGGAATTATTATGAAAACGGGTGGTTCCGTGATAAACTAAGGGAGGGTGAGCCCGATATAGCTCTCCAATGCATTGGGTAATGCAAAGGAGTGAAACGTTAAGGTTTCTCCGAAGAGATTTAGGTAATATACTGTGATGGGTATTCCAAACGTAACCAAGAGGGTTACTCGCTACGTAAGAATGTTATGAATGCCTCAAGTTACCTTTATGTCTTGTGATTTCTATGATTTATTCATGATTTGATGAGGTATGTTAAAGTGCTTATGTTTTATGGGTAAAGTATGATCTCATCCTTATGTATATATGTACCCATGTTTCCTTTCCATATTTTTATATCCCTTACTGAGCTTTTTATGCTCATCCCAAGTTTTTTGAAATGTTTTTCACAGGTCAAGAGAAAAGTATATGATATGATGATAGTGTCAAGGAAGTGTCAAGAAAGAATCCATGTTTATTTTAAATATGTTTCCATTTATGGGAATGAAGAATACTATCTTTATGTAACCACTTTGTTTATATGTGGAATGTAATGCAAGTTTTATGATCTAATTCTCTAAAACTCTAAACCCGAAAAGATCCTCAATGTGTAATCTTGTAATAACTCAAGATTAAGTAAGTTTTAAGGATGGGGCCTTATAGTTGGTATCAGAGGTCGATTTAGATAACTTTAGGAGTTAGAATTCTATTAAATGATTATCCAAAAATATTTTTTTTGAAATGATATAGCATTTTAAGATTACCATGTTGCTTCATCTAAGACATGTTTGTTCAGAATGGTTTTCCGTAGAGGAAATAGAGAAGCAGTGCTAGGAAGGTATACAGAAGGAAATAACCTTCCGAATCAGCATCCTGAGATGGTCGGAATTGGAACTGAACAGTTTGTTGCAGTGATGGCATAGTTGACTCAAGCGATAAATGGCGGTGGTATCCATGCATGAGATCAGCCAGACCAACCGCAGAGGAACATGTCAGTGGTGGAACATTTCATGAGGCAACATCCCCCATCATTCAGAGGATCATCTGACCCTGTGCTAGCTGAAGGGTGGATTAAAGCATTGGAGAAGATTTTCGATGTCATGGGGTTTTCACACAATCAAAAGGTTAGTCTTGCTATTTACCGTTTGGAGGGTGAGGCAGATCAGTGGTGGTCGATGGTTAAAAATATCGGGGATGCCGATGAGATTGATGCTCTTGACTGGGATGAATTCAAAGGTATGTTTCTTGAGAAGTATTTTCCTAAGGCTGTTAGACTTAGGATGGGAAATCAATTCTTGGAATTGAGGCAAGAGGAAGACTCAGTGGCTGCCTATGAAGAGAGGTTCACTCGATTGTCAAGGTATGCTCCAAATTTTATCCGAGACCTTGATAGTAAAATCAATCATTTTTACTCAAGAATAAAGACAAAATATCGAAGGGCATTAGCTTCTTGTGAGTTTAAAAGTTAGGAAAAGCTTGTTCGATGTGCTGAGAAGGTGGAAATGGAGTTTGCCGATGATCAAGTGTTCTATAACAACTAACGGAAGAAGAGACCGAGGTGGCAGGCGAAAGGTAAGAATTCTTCAAAAAAGTCCGATGGTAAGAAAACTAAGTTTCCAGTTTGTGATAAATGTAGCAAAAGGCATGCTGGGGAATGTCTTCTGAATTCAGGAAAGTGCTACCAATGTGGTAAGATGGGACATAAGGCTCGTGATTGCACTGAAAAGGATCAAGGTGAAGGTAAGACCAAATTTGATTTATAGTTAGTGAAATGTTATAAGTGCAATGAGATGGGTCACTATGCAAATGAGTGTCCAACAAAGAGCTTGAGTGATGGGAAGCAGTTAGACTACAAGAAAAAAGGGGTGGTGAAATCCTTTGCAACTACTTCAGCAGATTCCGGGCCGTCAAATGAAGTTGTATCAGCTCCAGGGAGCTCTGTGTTTTTCAAAGATTGACTTGAGATCGGGGTACCATCAGCTGAAGGTAAAGGAGGCAGATATTCCGAAGACCACGTTCCGTACGAGATATGGCCATTATGAATTTGTAGTAATGCCTCTTGGGCTAACCAATGCACCTGCTGTATTCATGGACTTAATGAATTGAATTTTCCATGAGTTATTGGATAAGTTTGTGATGATTGTTTTCAGGAATTGAAAAAGAACATTGGTGAATGCTCCAGTTTTGGCACTACCTTCCAGGAATGGTGAGTTTGTTATCTACAGTGATGCTTCATTGAAAGGACTTGGTTGCGTCCTAATGCAGAATGATCAGGTAATTGCTTATGCTTCACGACAGTTGAAGACTCATGAGGTAAATTACCCTACACATGATCTGGAATTAGCTGCTGTTGTTTTCGCTTTAAAAATTTGGAGGCATCATTTGTATGGAGTAAAGTGTGAAATATATACCGATCACAAAAGTTTAAAGTATATATTCACTCAGAAAGAATTGAACATGAGAAAAAGGAGATGGCTAGAATTAATCAATGATTATGATTGTAAAATTCATTACCATCCGGGAAAAGCAAATAAAGTGGTTGATGCTTTGAGTTGAAAAAATAATGCTTCATTAGCAATGTAGCGTTTGGAACGTGATTCTTTGGTTAAGGATTTGATGAACTTTGGCATAGAAGTTGTTGGTGCAGGAAGTTCTTCTTTTTTGTTTCAGGTATCCATGAGATCATCTCTATCAGATAGAATCAAGCAAGCACAGAAGCAAGACAGTGAGTTGCAGAAAAAGGTAGAGCTGGTTCAGAAAGGTAAGTTGCCTAAATTCAACATTGATAATGATTGCGTTTTGAGATTTGGGAAGAGATTGTGTGTGACTTGTGAATCACAGTTGAAGAGAGAGTTGTTATGTGAAGCTCATAGTTCTCCGTTTTCAGTTCATCCTGGCAGTACTAAGATGTACAGAGATCTGCGGGAGTATTACTGGTGGGATGGAATGAAAAGAGATATTGCTGATTTTACTGTGAAGTGTTTAACATGTCAATAGGTTAAAGCAGAGCGGCAGTTACCGAAAGGGATGCTTCAGCCTTTACTAGTTCCATAGTGGAAATGGGAGAATATATCCATGGACTTTGTTGTGGGATTACCGAAGACATCTCGAGGTAATAATGCAATCTGGGTTATTGTTGATCGCTTGACCAAGTCTGCTCATTTCCTTGCTATACGAGATACTTTTTCCCTAGATCAACTTTCCCGTTTGTATCTTAAAGAGATAGTCAGGTTACATGGAGTTCCTCTCTCCATTGTATCTGATCATGGTCCCAGGTTCACTTCTAACTTTTGGAAATGCCTTCAAAAGTTGTTGGGTACTGAATTAAATTTTAGTACAGCTTTTCATCCTCAATCAGATGGGCAGTCAGAACGAACAATTCAGACATTGGAGGATATGCTATGTTCTTGTTCTATGGATTATCAGGGAAGTTGGGACCAACATCTTTCTTTGGTTGAATTTTCATATAATAATAGTTTTTATTCCAGTATACAGATGGCACCATTTTAGGCATTATATGGGAAGCGGTGTCGAACTCCAGCTTTCTGGGATGAAGTGGGTGAAAGGAAGTTGATGGGACCAGAGTTTGTAGAAGAGATGGCAGAAAAAAGTTTAGCTGATTCAGAAGCACATGAGAACAGCTCAGAGTAGGCAGAAGAGTTATGCGGATAACCGGAGGAAGGATCTATCTTTCGAGGTAGGTGATCATGTTTTTCTCAAGGTTTCTCCTTCGAAAAGTGTGATGAGATTTGGTAAGAAAGGAAAGCTGAGTCCAAGGTTTATTGGACCATACGAAATTCTGGAGAGAGTTGGATCAGTTGCATACCTAGTGGCTTTACCTCCGAGTTTATCTCAGGTACACAATGTTTTTCATGTTTCGATGTTGAGAAAGTATATGCCAGATCCATCTCATGTTTTGAGTCCAGAGGTAGTTCAGCTGGAAGAGAACCTATCTTATGAGGAACAACCGGTCCAGATTCATGACCACAGGGAGCAAGTGTTACGAAATAAGGTGATTCACCAGGTAAAGGTTTTGTGGAAAAACCACATGATTGAAGAGGAAACATGAGAATCTGAAAATGCAATGAGGGATAAGTACCCCCCATTTATTCGGTAAGTAAATAAATTGCGGGGACGCAATTTTCTAAAGGGGGAAGGATGTAACATCCCAAGTAAGTAATGAATAATAGATATTTTTATCTATGTCTATTAATGAATTTGATAGTGTTTTAGAGGCTTAAAATGAAAATAAATCCAATCTTAAGCATGGAATACACTAATATTCTTAAAAGATTGTTTTACTGCCTTATGATGGAAAACCCTTCTTAAATCTATCTTTGGAAAATTTTATAAACTATGTTTCTCAAAATAAACTTATTATTTATGATTGGGACATCAAAATTTACTTTGTGTGAATTTTTTGTATTTTTCTGACAATGTTCATTTTTTAATGAATAGTGAAAAATACTGCATTTTACATCAAAACTGCTATTTAATCTAATTTATTTATATGATTAGATTATCTTTTGAATTGGTTTTGAAGTGAAATTAGAATATATTTTTACCATTTAATCCAATGGTGGTCATTGGAATCAATTTCACTTTGAAATTGGACTTAAACTGGTGTCAATCTTTTGATACTTATTGTTTCATAAAAACACGCTATTTGCTCTGACAGTGGGAATTAATTATTAAATTAATTAATGTGACTTATATGTTTTTAATTTTGTAAAATAGACTTCATTTTTGAATTCAGAATATCAAATATAGCTTAGGGTGAAGTTTTTGTATTTTTCTGAAAAACTCGAATTTTTGATGAATAGTGAAACCACTAAGTGGTAATCAAGCAAACTGATTTTTCAGTTAAATGGAAATTTACCACTAATGTGTATTGAATTTTGAAAATCCGACATACATGGTTGTCATTATTATGTAAAATGTGGTTCAATGGGATGAAAATAATTTTTTGGTGAATAGTAACTTTTTTTTTCATTAATCGCGATTAGAGGTTATTAGTGTAGTTTAAGGTAAAAATAATGCTTTAATAAAATGAGATAAGCTTGACACATGTCCTACCCTCATTGGTTGTGTCATGGCCGACCAAGACAAGCCATGGGTCAACTTGGGGACCCCATGGAGCCACTTTGGTTGGGAAATGACATAAATAACTTTTTATTTAATGTAAAAGTAAAAATGACACAAACATTATATGTGTTACGAAAACAATTTTTACTTGGGGTTATAAAGATAAGATTTTTGATTATAAATATTCATTGGAAAGCTAAAACGATTTCCTATGTCATAGTATTTTTTTTTATAATTTTTAGACTATAAATAAATTAAATTATTTATGACACTATGATGATGCAACGATGACCTCATTAATGAACAGTTTAAATAAAATGAAATGATAATATAAAATCTAAGACCTACACTTGTCCAAAAACTATTGGATGGGAATATTTCGAAGCCTTATCATCTTAGCTTCGAAATATATCAATTTGGGACCTTAGAAATTCGAAAAACGTTTGAAAATAAAATAATAGTTTCATGATTTCCAAAAGTGCCCCTCCTCTCCTCTTATAAAAGGCCCCCACCTCTACCTCATTTCACACACTCCTCAAGCCTTTGGCTCGGCCATCCCCTGCCCATTTACTCTCTCCACATCCCTCTCCTCATCCTAGAGGATTCTCTTTGGGCAGAATCCTTTCAAAGAAAGCCTTTAGGCTCAAATCAAAAGGAGTTACACTTTTAAAGGTAATCCATTCTCTCATGTTCATTTGTTTTATTTTGCTTCTCCAACCCCTAAACTATTTTTATTTACTTCTTTTGTAACAACACCAGTATCTTCAATATATTAGGATGTTGTTATAAGATTTATTCAAGCTACACTCTCACACAACTACATCAAATGGTTAAAGAACATACAGTTTCCGTGGATGGCGAAATTTTGCCTCCCGAAACGATGATTGTTCAATACTCATTTAACACCTTAAAAGGTGGCCATT
This sequence comes from Viscum album, assembly GCA_963277665.1. Taxonomy (NCBI): domain Eukaryota; kingdom Viridiplantae; phylum Streptophyta; class Magnoliopsida; order Santalales; family Viscaceae; genus Viscum; species Viscum album. The sequence continues at coordinate 1,094,576,194 of OY728145.1, read as the reverse complement.
ATGATGACACTATTTTTATATATGATATATAATATGTTTATTCTTTCCTTAAGCTTCTGTATTTTTCATTTATGGCATACCATTATTGTTTCCATTATGGGTAAACACGATATCTTCATTTTAGGAAGTGCGGACTACCGCCCCCTGAAAGTGATTTGATTCGTTAATACCATATGTGGGATGTGTAAAGGATAAAGTTAATGATATTATATATGTTATTATACTGGAATTATAATATACTCTTATATCATTATGATTCCATTCCAGAAAATACGAAATAGAAATGGAAGTAGCGTTCATGCGTACGTATGGCTTACCATGTCCATGAACGGTGCATTTCATTTGTTACCTCTAAATGTGATGTAATATTATAAATACATGTATATGATGAATATATATGATATATATGTTATCCAAATAATTAATATCATTCTGGATATAATGAACCTTTGACCAAATTAACAACATGTAAGTGTAAGAAGTCTATTTTTGACTTAAGAACCAAATACCGAAAAAATGAACATTATTAACTTAAATGATTACATGATGTTCATAACATGGTATAAAAGGAATAATGAACTTGAAAAAGGTTCTTAATCAAGTATAAATTAACTCATGTTTATTATTCAGGACATTAAAGAACGATCGAGTCAAGTCGGACCAAAGGTATGGGACTTCGTCTCAATCTCCTTTCATTGAGGCATATTTTGTTTTATACACAACCTTCTTTTATACGGTGTATAAACCCCTTTGACTTTTATGTTTATTCAAAAGGAATATTTTTTATACGAAGCTTTTACTAAACGACAAAAGGGAATGTTTTTGTCGTACCTATGCGGCGACAACGACTTCTCCGCCGTCATGACCGTTATTTGAGTTTCGGCTTCCTCTAAAAGCCATACCTTCTTTTTAAAAGAAAAATAAACACCATGTTTTACTTTTCTTTTATTTTGGTATTGAAAATGGTTTTCACAATGTTTTTATTATATCAATATGTTGTATTGATATCTTGTGATTGAAATGTGGAAATGTTATGTTTCCTTTATGCATGTTTTATGTGATAAGATTATGTTATGGTTCTTGGGCATTATTATGAAAATGGGTGGTTCCGTGATAAACTAAGGGCGGGTGAGCCCGATATAGCTCTCCAATGCATTGGGTAATGCGAAGGAGTGAAACGTTAAGGTTTCTCCGAAGAGATTTAGGGAATATACTCTGATGGGTATTCCAAACGTAACCAAGAGGGTTACTCCCTACGTAAGAATGTTATGAATGCCTCAAGTTACCTTTATGTCTTGTGATTTCTATGATTTATTCATGATTTGATGAGGTATGTTAAAGTTCTTATGTTTTATGGGTAAAGTATGATCTCATCCTTATGTATATATGTACCCATGTTTCCTTTCCATATTTTTATATCCCTTACTGAGCTTTTTATGCTCATCCCAAGTTTTTTTGAAATGTTTTTCACAGGTCAAGGGAAATGTATATGATATGATGATAGTGTCAAGGAAGTGTCAAGGAAGTGTCAAGAAAGAATCCATGTTTATTTTAAATATGTTTCCATTGATGGGAATGAAGAATACTATCTTTATGTAACCACTTTGTTTATATGTGGAATGTAATGCATGTTTTATGATCTAATTCTCTAAAACTCTAAACCCGAAAAGATCCTCAATGTGTAATCTTGTAATAACTCAAGATTAAGTAAGTTTTAAGGCTGGGGCCTTATTGATAAACTTTGGGTAGTACTGTGAAGCTTTAAAGATTTAAAGTAATTTCCCTTCCTATGGGGGTTTTTTTTTGAAGAGTTTTTTTATCTTACCCCTTCTTTTTTTTGGGATAAATGTTTAAAGATAGATAGTTATTATTTTGTGGATTACGTGATTCTCTAGAAGATGATTTTTGTGCTTTGATGAGACCAAGTAGTTTTGAATGATCTTTGTTTGGATAAAAGATTAGTCTTAGTGGAAACATATTAAGGGATGAAACTATACTTGAAGGTAAATATATTTCACTGTGTTTTTATTCTATGTGGTAAATTAATTCCTCAAAATTATTAAAAGTAAAGTAAAACAAAAACATTGTTGCTTTAAGTTTCCTACTGGTTTATCAAAGATCGTTTAACCAATCACAATTTTATAATTTTATGGTGGTTAACTTCCTCTTAGACATGTTTTCTATCACTCTCCCTCAGAACATGACCATTTGTTTTCTCCTCCATATCCATGTTTTCCTACATGGAATCCTAGTATGGGATAACTCTGGTGACCTTTGTACTTCCTTTTCTTTCTTTTAAAGTAATAGTTTTACTGACTCTTTTTCTGATGTGGGACTTTGAATGAAATTTACAAGCCCAATTTTAAAAATTGTGAGGACACAATTTCTTAAGGGGGAAGATTGTGACGACCCGAAATTTTGAATAAATATTGTTTCCTAATTTTGTGTGTTATTGTATTTCATACTCAACAAAAAAACTTCATTTAATAAAATGAGTATAATTAAAATGAGACTGTTGGGTTTTGACTATTATATGACCGTTAGTAAGTATGACTTTTGGAAACTAAATGTTGCGACTATTGTCTCTAAATAAAAGTGATCTTGGTTAATTAATATAGAAGGAAGATTTGATGGCCTCATCCAGTAGTCTCGGGCCAATCAAAGCCCATCTAACAGAACTTGGGAAGGAGGTAGCATCACTGGGCTTTTCTCTGGACTAAACCCAAGCCGAACTTCATCGTGTGAAGCTAGAATGGAATCTCCTTCGCGAGAAGTTCAAACAGATAGAAATTACTACCCATGCGATTTTGGCCGAGCCGCCCTCAGATTCTCTCACCATAGCACACCTTACACTTAGGTCCAATGCTGGGGTTATAAGAGGCTATATAAGGAGACCGCAACTGCCTTGTTTAATCATTTCATTTAAATAAAAATTGTGATTTCTCCTTATGATGAAGTTTGTGAATTTTCAAATGTATGGATAAATATAGCATGCATATTTTTGATGAATTCTAGAAAAAGGATATTTGAAAATATTTATGTAACCTTAAATAATTAATTATGTGTAATGATTTCCAAAAAATGGTTTTCTGCAATTATGTTTAGTAAAAAATTTAGAGTCTAATAAGATCAAATTAATTTTTGATGAATAGTAAATTATGAATAGTGATTTTACACTTAGGATTATTAATGTGACCAAATGGATTAGTAATATCACTTAAAGAAAGTATTAATATAATCTAGGCAACTTGATTAAGTAATGTGATTAAATATAATAATTAAATAACTGTTTCAAAAATTATTAGTCAAGTATTAGTTTTTTCGAGTGAATAGTGTTTTTTAATTAAAAATTAAATTAAAATTATTTAGAAAATTATTTTTATAAAATGGAGTTCATTTTTGAACTCAGAGCATCGATATTATGTTAAGGTAATTTTGGGGGTTTTTTCTGAAAAAAATGAATTTTCGGTGAATAGTGTATTTATTTAAAAATTAAATTAAAAATATTTAGAAAATTATTTTTATAAAATGGAGTTCATTTTTGAAATTAGAGCATCGATATTTTTTTAAGGTGAAATTTTGGGATTTTTTTGAGAAAGTTGAAATTTCGGTGAATAGTGAATTTTTCAGTTTAGAGTTTCGGGTGTTTAATGACATCATTAAGGATGTAATAATTATGTAATAATTATGGTCGACTTATGAATAGTAATATAAGTTATGAGGTGTCCAAAGTGGAAAATACCATGGGAAAATACCATGGGAAAGCCCATGGTTTTGCCAATACCACCAATGAGGTGTCCCTTACCCATTAATGCCTTGTCCCCTCACTTTTCCTATAAATATCAGGTCATTCTATCATCATTTCGACTCCAAAATCATCCTCCATGATTTTTTGGTCTTCTTACCTCCCAAGGAGTCCTCCCAAGGTTCCCCAAGCCCTCATGGTCCCATCCTTTGAGTTTAAAAAGTTATGTTTTAAGGTAAGGGATCATACCTCTCTCTTTCTTTCCAAGTAATCTCTTTTATGTCATTTCTTTTCCGATCCATGTTCTTATGTTGTAGGATGTTATTTTATATTAATCCTAATGTACTTTTAATTTTCATATATTGATATACCTCATCTTTCTCTCATCAATTAATTTTAATAATGTTAAAGTGGTGTCGTTAGGTTGCTGAATTTTTAAGGGATTCTTCTACCCTTCTCATTTTCAAGATCTATTTTCATGTCAAGAAATTCATGTTACTTCTTATTATGTTGGAGTATGATCTCTATATCTATCATACTTATCCTTTATGTTCATATTATGAGAGACCCTATTTGACCTCGTCAATTCATTTTTTAAAGTTTTAAGTGACGCCGTTAGGCTGCCGAATTTTCATAAGAGAAATCTTATTTTTGTCTTCCTTCAATGTTTTTCATTTCATATGGTATATCTTTAAAATTTCATTACCATGTTCTTATATCCTTATATCCTGTCCCTCTACTGTTTTATGGATCATTTATGAGTGGGTGACCCATGTACCCTCTCTTTTCAGTATTTTATAAAACCCTATAACATAGCCGTTATGCGGCATACTTTTCGTCTCAAAATGTCTCTCTCTTTATCTCTAATTATTTTATTTTATTAAGTGAATACTCAAAGCTCATTATTCTATAGGGGTATTCAAATATATATCAAAATGTTATATTTTAATTCAGGGACTTACTTACATGAAACCCACTTTCCTTTTTCCGTGATTTTAAAGTGACATAAAGATCACGTCTTTAAAGCAGTTTTTTAAAATGTGATGACTATGAAATGAAACCCATTTCTTTTATGATATAATGGTTTTTTATGAAATTATTGATGATGATATATGTGTCTCTCATGATAATAAAGAAAAATTTATGGGTGCGCCCTGATAGCGCTTCAATTCATTGGGTAATGACGTAACCACTAGAGATTACAATTTTAACGATACCTTGGTGAATAACCTTGGTAATTTCAAATGACACCTTGGGGATTGACCTTGGTGATATGTTCATGATTGTCTAAGTTAAATGTTATAGCCACATATACAAGTTATTAAATAAGTTATTTTTATTATGATAAGCATCATAATATCTTTCTCATGCCTTAAAGTTTTTTTTCAGGACTTTATTGATGTATCTCAAGTTCACATGTTAAATGTTTCCCCTTGTTTCCATTACTGGGCCTTCTGCTCACCCTTTATTTTGATGTATGTCCCCAGGTTATGAGATGCAGTAATGAACTTAGGATGAACAATTAAGAAGCCTTTCAAGTGTTTAAGATGAATGTTTTATGTTGTCATGTATTAAGTTCCTGGTTTCCAAGACACTACACCTTAAAGATCCCCGGTTTTGTATAATGTAATGAATGTTAATGTGATAAAAATGCGGGATGGTATATATTCCAAATGATATTATTTTTTTACTTATATATTTTATATTGTGTGAATAATCTTATATAATTCTCAGTTAATATTGCATGGTAAAATATATCAAAAAATATATATTCAGGTTAAAACAAAATATCTCTTTTTTTGAAATTCCTTAACTATAGAACTGAGAAATAAATTATTCTATATTATGTCTCTCTTATAATCACTTTTAAACATTAAGAAATTTATTTTTCTATAAAGAGTTTGTACAATATTTAATTCTTGTAAAACATAAATAATTTTCACATAATGTACTCTTACGATTATAAATATACATGTTTCAGAATGGCATAATTGATTCAAGATCACCACAAAGCTGAATTCCGCGTATTTTAATTCACATAGTTGAATTGATCCATGTATCCATTCTTCAAATAACCACTTTATTCATGTAGTAAAATTACATATCCATCATGATGATATATCTAAATTTTACGTAGTTTATTGAATCATATAGGTAATTAGAACCTCTTATCAGAAAATTCCATAGACGTAAACCACATAGTAGATTTTCTAATGTATCCAATTAATGTAGATGTTTCATCTATGAAACCAATTTACATAAGAAAATTCCTTTATATAGCCAATTTAGGTAGTTTATTGCTGATTTTGTGTCATCACTCGGTTCGTGGGGGATGGGGCGCAGGGCAGGGGCGAGACGGGGAAATCGCTGGCGGCCACCACTGCCCATGAAAAAGAATACGGCGTCGAAGAAAGGAGAGCACAATTACTGGAATCAACAAGCTCTTCCAAGGGCTTAAAGCTAGATAGTCTCGCTCCATTGATGCGATTTTGGGAAGGAACTATGGGTTCCTCTTGCGGTAACCTTAGTGCAATTTATCCCACATGAGATCTCCCTTCACACATCATCTGTGGTCTCCTCAGGGTTCAATCCCTCCAGCGCGACCAGGTCACCTGCCTGTTTTCCGTCAAAGCCCCGATTATTGCTGAATTCGAAGTGGAGGGGCTAGTAGTGAAGAGCGGGAGAAACGTGACAGCCACCATGGTGGATTTCAAGCTCAAAAAATACTGGACACCCCAAATTGGTTTATGCTGGTCGTGACACCTTCTATGCCATGCCATCTTCAAGGCTGTAATGTAAGTTGCCTTCAACCATACACTGCTTTTCCTATATTGTTATCTTCTCAATTCTCTAAAATGTATATTATTGAAGCTACTGCATGCACTCCCATCCCCTTAACAAAAGTTGTATTAAATTAATGTTAGGTATTTTAATGCTCAACATGGCCAAATATTCACATAGACAAAGTCCACACAAAGCCAGTTTTTTTAGACATAAGAAAATTTTAGAAAACATCAAGAATTGTAGAAATATAGTAAAATGAACTCAAATAAATATAAAACCCTGATCAACACACATAAAAGGAATTATAATCAAAATAAGGGTTTTTTATATCATTAAAACCTAAAAAATATGGGATATGTTGGAAAAAAATTATTACTCTGACAAATCCACCCATTAATGGATTATACACTATAATAATTTGCCGATTACAAAGGGTTTGGTGCATCCAAAACTTATAATTCCAAAATATAAATGTAATTCTATATTTTTATTCCTATAGTACATACAAAAAATAGTACCACATAAATAATGATTTCAAAATGTTCTATCAAATCATATGTTGAGTCACATAGGTTCTACAATATCCCATAGTGTCTATATAAGTGTTATCATATTAACTCTACCTTTAAAGAAAATCAACTTCTTAATATAACATTATTCTACATCAATAAGATCATATCTCTTTACTATCATAATGGTGTCTCAAAATGACAAAAAAAATATCATGAATTTAATCTGTAACTCAGTAACTACTCAACTAAACTTCAAATACTTCGAAAAATAAGATCAGATAGCTTTCTCATCTCTTGAATCAAAATCATCACAATGATATTTGGTAATATCTAATATTTAGGTGAATAAAACCATGGTTCATGAACCTCTGTAATTATAACTAATCTCATTTATCACTTACTAGTGGTCAACATAATTCTTTTACTTCAACTACAATACCCAATGAATCTACATATTCAGAACTATTTTGGCCTCTTATTCTACTTCTTCAATAAGATCTGAAACAAACCATACATTTTATTCAAGGTATTTTTTCCATATATCATGCTATAAATATCTTAGTTTTCCCTTTATCATCTAAAATGTAACATGATTCTTTTTTTTCTTTCTCCTCGTCATTATCATGAAAATGTGGAACCATTTAAGTGTATTAAATTGCTTCCATCAAAATTATCATCTTTAAATTGAACATATTGGGTAGATTCTTACTATCATCCATAAAGTGTCATTATAGAAAGATAATTTAAGGTTCCCACACTATTTTTTTGATACATTTACAACTCAAGGAGTATTAAAAACATACCGCAAAAAATATTCCCATTTATCTTGGATCGACTAACAAAATATTTATAAAATTTCATCAGTAGGATCATATTATTATCTCAAAATGTATTTCAAAAAATATGTTCATCATAATAATCACCATAGGTACATAATAAATGAATCAAACAATATCTATGTTTTGACACAAAATTTATTATTAGCTAGTCCTGGAACTTCTCTTTTCTCAAGAAAAACTCAAATTGACTCTGATCAATATCTTTTAAGGACTAATAAATAATAATTCATGCTTCTATTTATTCTTCTATAAATTATTCCTAAAAACATTATAAATACATAATCATAAATAAATATATAAAATTTTTATTCTCCTTTGATAATTTTAAAAAAATCTATGATCATGGATTAAATAAGATTCACGATGTTTCAATATTGAATGAACAATATAAACATCAACTGGTTTGATTTTATTATTCAAAATCAATAATTTATGTAATATGTAGTTTTCAATTAGTATATAAGATAAATTAAATTACAATAATTTTAAATAAGTATATTTATACATAGTAATGTGAAGGATTCAAATACATCAGTCCTCCACATATCAGAATTTGGATACATGGTGATCCATTCACTTACATGGTATGAATTAGCATACATTGATTGGATACACAAAATTCAAGTATATTTGTGAATTTTTATACATTTATCCTCATTAATATACATGATTCCTGAATTTGAATATGTCAAAAAATTTGGATACATACATCATGCACATGGGTTATTAAACAATGTTGCAAAAGCTGTGTGTTTGGATCATTACGTTTAAAGAAAAATTGTATATATGGTGACATCTTATATGTAAATATTTCAACATAATTGGAGCTATCATATATGGAACTTTGAATTTCCATAATTATTTCATTCTTAACTGAGGAAATCATAGTGTGTTTGTAGCCATTATCAATCATTCATAAACACTTAAAAACACATTTTGGAATTTCTAAAATTTACTAAAACAATTATTTGTTATTATCAAGGAATTTTCGTCAAATAAAACAGGATTCATGAGTTCTTAAATATCATGTACCATTTAACACACATCATCTTTAAATCAACCTCTACCCAAGTGTGTTTTATCACTGATATAAAAATCTATAAATAATAGGTACACATGTATGGATTCAAAAAAACCAACCAATCATTCTATCCAATACAATAAAATTGAATATACACAAGATATTCCCAACTAATACAGTTGTTCTATAAAAATTAAAAATTAATCTATCACTTTTCTCTTTACCCATGATGTTTACAAAAACTTATTCAATATCTTTTCCCATCTACCCAACTTGGGATACATCACAACACCTTTACCCAAAATTTTGTGCATCTTCACTTCTTCTTTAATGGGTGGATACTTCAATACAAAACCCAGATCATATTTTTATTTATTAAATTGTTAAAACCAATTAAAATAAAACACAACCAAAAAACATTGGAAACTTCATTATCTCACTTTTTATTGGATTTCAATTCGAAATAATCTCCATTAGTCATGGTAATTACTCTCTCCATAATTGATAATAAATGTACAGGGATGAAAATTAACCCCTATAATTAAAACCATAAGGTTGGTTTATTATTTCAATTTATTCTCCATAATCATTGTTTGATACCACTTATTTTATGATACCAAATTAAAGATAATACCACATGAAATAATAAATGAGATGTGGAATGATACCAATTGAAATACATATGGAGGATCTTCTTCAAATTAATCTTTTTATTAAGATTTATTTTTGAGAAGATGTCAACAACATCACATTCCCATATGATTCTTAATATATTATACAATAGTAAAGGGTGTAATATTTCCATATACCAATCAAAACATGTAAATCCTAATGTAATTTATGAATAAAATGACATTCCCACTACATGGTATTCCATTCTTCCAGTTCCAGCCATATCCAACAATTCCACAGGAGAAGGAATTCAATGTGAATAATAGATCACAATGACAAAGGTACTATCAAAACGTAAGATCAACACAATAATTTTTAGAATTATTGTGGTATTAAATATTCCTTAGTAGTCTGTCATCGATTAACCAACTCTATGTCAATGTTGGAAAGATCAGTGTGGAAAACAAGAGTGGTTAACTTAGAAAATAAATCGGTCTATTCACACTCATAGTGTGTTTACAAATAAAATTATTAATTATCAAAAAGGGGGCTAAGTTAAAAAATTCTCAAGAAACGTCTTTAAACCTACACTCATCTTTAACAAACATATTTTAAATTTCAATCACAAGTATAATAATTCCCCTTTCTATCAAACTAACACTCACCCATCGTGATTATTTAAAAAATGAATCCTAAAAGAAAAAAGACTGTGTATGAAGCCTCAAATAATAATAATATATATTTATGTTATCCAAATTATATAATTTTAATAGTATAATAAACATCTAAGATCTTACAATTCTTTAGTATAACCCCTTCAAGGGATTCTTCCTATGTGACAGGCCAAAAATTCTCTGATACTCTAGCACATTTAGATTTATTTGGGAATAATGTGGAGAATCCTGATCTTCTTAATTGTAGAATTAGGGATGAGATTTAATTATAATCATATACCACTTCAATATGTTTTCAACCAGTTTGGGATTATAGATTTTTTTCCGTTGGGAATAGTTGTTTTCTTCTTATTAGTAGCTTTGATCTTGGAGGGAATGTTATTACTTTCATAAGATAGAATAATTATTTAAATATTTAATTATTTCTCCAACCTTATTGTTTATTCTAGAAGTTTTTTTCAAATTATAAAAAAAATTATGGACATATACATATTACGTCATAGTTTTGGTCTTATTCAATACACTATATTTAAAAGTAGGTACCCATGCTGATTTAAAAAATTTCATCAATAGATCCAAATATTTTGGTAGGGTAGTCATACACTTTTTAGGAATGTGTAACGTTTTTTATAAACCTGCCACAAACAATATATATCCTCTTTAAGTTACAATCCTAGACCAACTTCCTAGATAACTCTGATTCATTTTTGGAGTTTCATTCTCAATAGTTTCCTCTGTGGGATTCTTCCCCAAGGTGGACTTCGGTACCTATGCCTCAATATGGGGAGATCCTTTCCTATATCTATCAGGTGTGTAATAACTAGGAGTATTGTACCAATATTTATCATATGATTGAAAAAATAGTACATTTCACATAATTTTTAAAGATAATTAAATCAATTCTTATTAGATAGAGTTTCCCTTTTCCATGAAACCTACTTCTTTTATACAACCATTTTTTTCTTCTCAAATTAATATTTTATCCCCTTAACTATAGTACCTTTCTAAATTTCATATGTTGAAATTTTGTGGAATTATAATTAGCTATATGTCCAACCCTCTAGCAACACCAAAAATTTCCAATACATCTCCAAATATTCTCATTGATAGAAATATATCAAAAATTAATGTATATGTATTTTTTGGGATGAAAAACCTATATATTGGGGATAGATTTCAATATGAAATACCTAATTCCTTCCTTGACATGGTGGTGTACTTATTAACATTTGTTCTCCTCCACATTTTTATTGAATTTTTTATTTCTCCCACACATCTATAAAATCTAGATTTGAGGAAAGCCACCTCATCTACATTGTGGGATAACCATTTCAAGGGGTATAGGGGGATGAGTTTTCACGTGATCTAAGGATCTCATTGAATGTAGTTTTTTATTACATTATGTATGACTCACTTATGAAATTTATATGGAAAAATATTTATTCATGGATTTTTGTGGAGGTCCATATATTTAATCTTCAAGATACTTTAGCTTAAATTTAAATTATTGAAATTTAAAGTTGATGGAATTCTTTTCATATTCCACTGATCTCCAAATGTCTTACCATTTATTTTCCAACTTCTTAATTTGCAGACCATGAATCTTTTTACTAACCTATATGTCTCTAAATACAAGAAAATTAAAATTTATATACCTACTATCAATAGATTGTGTGTTATACAGGGTCCAACCATTAAAAAGGAAAAGAGTGTGTGACAAAAAAAGTAAAAAAAACATATAAAAATACAAAAAATAACGAAAAAACATGTTTATGGTTGATTTAAAATGATCGTGGAAGAAATAGAAAAAAATTAAGGGAAAGTAAAGACACTAAATAAATATTAGATGATCATTCTAGATAGAATAAAATGAATGTGGTTCTACACATGAATTCATTAAAATCCAAAGGTGATAATTTTTTTTATAGAGTGTTGATTAACCTTACTATTATCAGATGAAAAATCTCTAAATATATCTCTAACAGAAATTATTATTTCTAATAGAACTCAATCTCAAGATGCTTTATCATATAGAAGAGAATATGACACATGTTTCTAATAAGTACTTCAGTTTTAGCTGTATGGGAAAAATAAGTTGAACTCTTCCTTGGTTGATCAATGATGTTAAATATGGGATGATCATGAATAAGAAAATATGTGAAAATTAAGACATGGAATAAAAATTCCTAAATGATTAAGTGAGGTATAAAAAGAAGAAAATGATTTCAATCCATCCATCTTAATCCCCGTAAAATTTTTATATAATAATTCCAAATGGAACAATAATATTGTTTGATTAAATCATCATAGTATAGTTAAAAAAGAGATAAATAAATATAGGAAGATTCTTATCTAGTATTATCATCCTCTTCCTATAGATATAGCTCCAAGTTAACTTCATTGAGTGTGTTCTCATACATATAATAAGGATGTTTATGAATGGGTTTAATGATCAGATATTAATGGTAGTGGTAAGTCCCCCATCTATATAATCTAGTCCACTAAATCCCACCCAAATTACTTGAATTTCCCCTGAATTTGAAACATCATCCTTAGTAGTCACCGAAATACACACCTTGTGGTGTGCATGTCATTGTTCATATCCTTCTTTAAAAGTGACTCTACATAAAATTCCTAAAACAAACACAACAAATCCATTTCCCTTGATTCCATGGTAAGTGTGATCAATTATTCCAAGTATTCTTGAAATATAAATTAGTTTCCAACATCTACTAGCTTTGATCATAGATATATATAATTAATATTTATTTTATAATTATAAATCTCAAGTAAATTTGAATTTCATTTACTTTTTCACACTAATGTGGGATTTTATGATACTTCTTTAGATTCGATCCTAGGTGAATTTTTTTAACCCAGTTTGAACTAGTTCATCTTCCAAATCCAATAAACCTACTAGATCACATTATCTACCACTAATACATGTTTCTTCTTCACATACTAAGACACCTGGTCATCTTAAAAATATTTCTCTAGGTATGACCTAGCTTTATGACCAATCAAAATATCCTTCCATTGTGAAGTTAATCCTATCATTGTTTCATTCACATAGACATTTTAATTGGAAAAAACAATGTTCAAAAAAGGTTGATATTTTCTTATATCTCTCTCAATTATATCGAAATGGATCCTTGAATACTATAGAAAATAATTATCATTTAATACCCAATAGTGATCTCAATTTCCTCATGAAAATATATATTTGAATTAGAGGTAGATACCATTTTCTTCAATTTTATTTCTCCTTCAATCACACAAGATAATAAATTACATATATATGGATACACCTTCTACCTAAACTAGCATTAAAACTAAATTTGAGTGTTATATCGAACACCTAGAATTTATTAATATTTAGAAAAATGACCATACTATTTGGGGATGGTAAGAGGCCCCGCCATCATCCCCTTTACCATCTTTCACGAATAAGGAACACCAAATAGTAAAAAACATCACGAATTCATTAATAGGCATTCATTTAACATTTTTTGTTGGAATTTGTTTCCTTAGTTCTTTATTACCATTCCTGATATGATATTGGATTTAACTTATTTTTTCAAGTTGGTTTTTATTAGTGGAAAATATCAAGATTAGTGTCAAGACCTATGGTCATCTTCTCTTTCCACAAATTGATGATAAATTCTTCAATTGATTCATTATAATATCTAATTTACAGTATAATTAATCAAGAATCAACTGACCCATCAACTCTACTCAAGCATGAATCCTTCATGCACATGAGCTTAGGGTGGGGGTGGGTGATATAATGTGATTCTCAGTTCAAAAATCCTTATTTTAAATTGATAGTGTTATAAATACCATTGATTTTTATGTTTAAATTTTAGTAAAATAATCCCAAATTTATCCCATTTTTCTCATCAACTTCATTCTATCTTATGAATATTTGTGTTTGGATTTAATATAGGCTTTGTAAACAGAAATTGTAATCATGATAGCTCAATCACATTAATATTTAGTTTTAAAAATTTTATTTCCCTTGGAATCTTGCATTATATTCATCTCTAACTCTATGAGGAATATTTGGATTAGGTATTGATTCTTAAAATCACATAACTTTTGTTCGAAGCATTGGGTATAAAGGAAAAGTTTCAGAAGAAAGGAACACACATAATATTGATTTAGTGTTCTTATACCAAATATTTTTTCCACCATTGAAGGATGGAATTGAAGATATCCATGAGATATTTCCATGAAATATGGATTTAAAGATTCTTGAAATATAAATGTAATAAAGTATTATTCACCACAAAATAATTATTGTGTATGGAAGATAAGGTCCTGAAATATTCTATATACTACAAAGTTTAATGCCCATGTAAGGATGCCTATAGAATAAGAGATTTTTTCCCACAAAATCGACAACATATGAACTTCAATACTTAGGTGAATTACATAGGGCATTTTTTCATGACTGACCAAAACTCACATAATTCCAAAATTAGCGAAAATAATCAATTAAAATTAAAAATCAAGAATAAAAAACTCACTAAAATTTCAAATACCAATAATAACACAAAATATATTTTATATAAAATATATATTATTAAAGAATTAGTTTTAAAAGAATCTAAATTTGAAAAAATTATATAGAAAAAAAATTTCCCATGATAAGTCATAAACATGTTATTGTTTAATGAATGTAAATCAACACAAAGACATTGGATCTATAAAAAAATCAAAAAAACATTTATATTATTAAAATAAATGAATTTTATTTACAAAATAAAATTATAAAAAATCACAAAATCTACATTAAAAACACAATGTCCGCCTCAAGAACTCTAAAAAAACCTCAAATAAATTTGGAAAAAAGAAAAAAACATGAAAAATCAGATTAACCCCACACTTAACCACTTTATTATCCTTAATAACTTCATTAATATTCTCTTTTTAATTATAGAAAACAATTTTGTAGTCCGCAAACAATGTATTAGGATCAAACATTTATTTTCAGAAAATAAAATTGAAATGGTAAAAATGTTTTAAAAAGTTTTTAATGAATTCTGAAAACATTTTCCTTCCTTGTTTCAAAAAAGAAACTGAAAATAAAGGAATAATATACTCATCTATTTTTGAAAATTCATGAATCTTATATGAAAATCTCTCATTTTAATACTCTAATTGAAATTTACATTCAATTTTTGAGAGTACATAAAAATATTATTTAAGTGGAATTAAATCTATAACAAGAATCACTTTATGTAACAACTATTACATAGGCCCCTCAATCAAAAGATCCATTTTCAAGTATTATGATAACAAGTAAATTACATTGATTGATTTAGGAGGTTTATTAATAAGCATAATGAGTAGGATCTTCAATAATAGTGAATAATTAAGATTAAATGGAGAGAGAGAAACATCAACTCAAGAATGAAGATTTCTTTAGGCCCATATATTTTTATTCCTCTATTTCTATATAATTTATTCTTATGATTTATATTAAATTTTTAAATAATATTTCACTTAATTGATTAAGGTAATTTCAATTTTTGAATATTTTCAATAATTTTTATGTTCCAAATTTATTTTATCTAGATTGAAAGACATTCTAAAAATGACTATTCATAAAGAAATGAAAATTTTCATAAGGATGAATTCTAATCAATTTCATTTCTCTGGACCACACAAAGAAAATTATCCCTTGAGATTGTGTTTAAGTTTTCAAGTAGTTATATTTTTTATAGAGAATATATACAATTATAGTGATCTCATCTGTATGTTTAGTTGGCCACTAAATGGGCATCAAAATATTTAGCGAGCTACTTCAGTTGGATTTTCTTGGATATTTTTTCATGTTCGTACTCCAAACCTAAATTTTAAAAATCTCTAACACATCACCCACTTAAACCATAATTTCAAAATAATAATGAAATTTTCCATCTCCTTACTATGTTATTTTCAAAACAAAAGGAAACTAATTATCTCTTAGATAAACATAGTTATACCTGTAGTTTGACCATGGTCACAACATTACATATTTTAAAAATAAAATAGAAAATAATATATATATTATTTAATTCAATATATAAAGATAATCCATACATAAAATAAATATATATCAACTTAATACAACATTAAAAAATCCAAAAAAAATCAATTTAAAAAGTTAGATAGAAATTAAAAAAAAACTATAATCATTTTTATAAGTAATTTTTAAAATAAATTAATTAATATATAATATGAATATTAATATCAAAGAATTTGTATATAATTGTTTTAAATTAAAACAATAAATGATTCCCTGATAAAAAAAATGCAAAAAACTAATGATGCCCCACCATAAGGGGTGGTTAAGGATATATTTATATTCTTGATAGATATAGCTCAATGGAACAATTTTGTGATACGGGCCACATTGTGGCCCCTTGGAATTCCATTTTGAGAATTGGGAGAGGGAGAGAATACATCCACTAAGTATTTAATTCACATTCCAATGAGAGCATAGTTCCCTGCATCCCACAATTTCCTTTATACCCATGTTCGATCGGATGACCCAACCCAGCTTGGTGTGCCCCTACTGATCACTAGACCAAGACACTTAGAATATGGGATGACTTTCTTGGATACACATGGTCAAGACATCCCATGAAATATTATTAATTAATTTTTCACTAGTATAATGAATTAAACTCACCACGTGGTGGGTGGGTGCCCATCCGATCATGACAAATCGAACGACCAGAATGTTAGTCAGTTACATACAATGTTTCCATGGGAGTTGATGTTTTGGAAACCCTCTTAGAGGGCCACTGTTTGTACCACAAGATTCTTATGTGGTTGACCTCCATTAATATGCTTCCATGTAATCTCTCAATATATTTTTTTCTTCCAATATATCGGAAATTTCCTCTAAATCTACATACACTTTAATTGTATCCCAACAACACTATTACCACATCCCCTAAAAGCTATAAGGACTCGACCTTAAACATTAATTAATACAGTTTTATTAGAAAATATTTATTTTTCTATCATTCCAAAATATCTTTTAGTTTTTTAGTTTTAGATAATTGAGATATAACTCACATAAAATAATCGTATATATTAATGGGAGGAAACTTCTATTCAGTTTCCATTTTTTTCACAATATAAATTTTTTAAAGTAAAACGTAATTTATTTTCATGAGAAAACATCATGAACATTAAATTGATATATTACATTACCTTACTCATCTTAATCCTAATGATTTTTTTTTGAAAATTTAGGATGAGCACCAAAATCAAATCAAGGGACATAAAAACAAATAAAGAAACTCCAAGTCCATGAATTATTATAAAAATGTTCATTTTTTTCAAAATAAACATTAGTCTCAAAATAAAAATATTTATTACCGATGAAATATCCTTATTTACCAAAATATTTTCACAAAACATTTCGTAATAAATTATAAAGTAAAAATAAGACTTAGAAGTTTTCTTTTAAATCATTAAAAACTCATGATAAATATTTTTTCACAAAGACACACGTTTCAACATTATAAAGTATCACTTACTTTTCCTTACCTTATAAAATCATAATATTAAAATAAAAACCAACAAAAATCATAGATAAATCATGTAGCTAACCTGAGGCATCATTTTCATAACCAAAAATGACATATGAATTGTATGGGTTGTTATAAAATTATTTTTACATTAAATATGAGAAGCATGTTTGAATTGAGGTTAATGAATGTTAAGAATCAATTTATATTCCATATGAATGGAAGGAAGAATAAAGGAATAAGACGATGTAGCACTTTTAATAGATTAAGGATGAGTTTTTATAGATAAATTATTTATCTACTATAATTCCATAATTATGTTATATGAATAATATGTGTGTGTATATATATATATGGATTCTTTGTATAATTTTTTATTAAATATTTTCAGTAATATGTTGGATGGTTTTAATGAACTAGAAAACTGATTTAATGGAAATTTTATATTTTATAAAAGAAATGATTAAGGGATGATAACCTATCATATTTTTAAAATGATGAGATAGTGATATTGTGATAAATAGATTATTCATATAGATAAAGTAAATTGGGCAGTATCAATGAACTTGAAACTAATTAACGACTTGTGGAAAAATATGTTTATGTTACTGTCGATGGAGTTAACAAAATTATTGGATCTATGGTATATAATTAATAATATATGGGTTTATTAAAGGAATGAGGAATCATGAATGTTTTAATTGAGGTTATATGGTAATTCATGTTATTGACTTGTTGAAAAATAATATATGATTAATGTATTCACATATTTTTAATGTCACAATTAAGAGATAATTAATGTTTTTGGGGGATTAATGATGAGTTCATTTTATAAATTTGGTGAACTTAATTATAATGATTTAAAATTTATTCATATTAAATTGTAAAATGGTTAACCATTTATGAAATGCTTTATGATTAAATTTGAATTTGGTTTTATAGATAATTAATTATTTCACTGACTGAATATTTATAAATAACTTGTGCTAACAATTTTGTTCATGACAATAACTAGAGATATAAGGAATGAAATATCATACTATAAAAATATTATTATTTATTTTTTTAGTTATCACCTAGACATTGGAATGATGGGTATGAATATGAATAAATAATTTATGGAAATATATGGTCTCCACATGAATATATAATAAATTATTTATTGACCAATTAATTAGAAATGAATCTAAAATCCTCTAAAAAATAAAGGAAATGTGTAACACCCCAAGATTTTATAGTGTGTTATTTCTTCAAAATAATTCAATAAATTTTACTACACGCAACACCAAGTTCAATCGCACCATGACTTACCAAACAAGCTGTTCAAAAGAGGTTATGAATAGTGTTAACTAAATTTTAAACTTTATATAATCCTTATAATTTTAGAATCCATATTATGAGTTTCTTAGACATAATGTAAGAATAAATTCATTTTCAGTATTGCACTTTTACCAAATTTTAATAGTGAACCCTTTTTAGATACTATATTTTAAATTTTTTGACTAAATGGGGACATATAAAATTTAAAATGAAACATCCCAAGCTTCCACGGTACGCTAGCGTGTGTTGTACGCAACACCGAGTTCTAACACACCGTAACCAATCAAACTAGCCGTTATGAATAGTAATACCTACCTTTTGAAATTATATATATTTTATATTTTAAAATAGACTTCATTTTTGGATTCGGAATATCAAATTTAGCCTAAGGTGAAATTTTGGTACTTTTCGGATAACTTTCATATTTTGATGAATAGTGAAAATTACTAAATTTTAATTAAAAACAACTTTTTTAATCAAAATAATTAATAGTGATAAATTGTGAATTTGAGTGGTTTTAAAGTATATTTAGAATATATTTTTACCATTTAATATAATTTTGGTCATTGGACATAATTTTACAATTAAACCGAACATAAAAAAGTGTCAATCTTTTGATAGTTATTATCTCTTAAAAACACGCTTTTTGTTTTGACAGCGGGAATTAATTTTAAATTAATTTCTGCCACTTATGTGTTTTGAATTTATAAAAATGGATTCCATATTTGGAATCAGGATTTCCAAATTGTGTAAATAGGTAACTTTTATTTTTAGACATTTTGAATAATTACTGCGGTAAATATTTTATTTACCATGGTTAAGGGTAAATCCGGTAAATAAGGGTTAAAAAATAATATTATAATAATACTAAATTACCCTAAAACGTGTCTTAACCCTATTGGTTGATACATGGTCGACCATGGGCATCTTTGGGTCGATTTTGGGACCCCATGGATCCACTTGTAAGTGATAATGACACTTTATTTTAATTAAGTTAAAATGAATACAAAAATGACACAAGCATATATCTTTTAGAAAAACAATTGTTACATAGGGTTATATATGTTGGATTTTAGATTATAAATATTCATTAGAAAGATAAAAAGATTTAATACATAATGATATTTTATTTATAATTTTTAGAAATTAAATAATTTATTTTATTTATGACACAATGATGATGCAATAATTACTATAATAGTGAAAAATTAAAATAATTGATATTATAAATACCCAAATAAATATAATATGAAGCTTTTAATGAATTAAACTAATTTTCTAGGATAATATGATATATTAGGATTGATTTAATTGACTTTTTACGAATTAATCAATCTGTTATGAGTTTCACAAAAATCAACTATTGAATAGTGTCCAAATTGACATAAAAGAGTTCTTAAAAAAAATATTATATTATTAATTGATATTAAATTCATAAAAATCTAAGGTTCGGCCAAGAGACTTATATCATGATAGGTTCATCATTAATGGACCACTTGGTGGTCGCTTGGATGTATATTGTAATTTTATTAACCATATTATATAAAACTACAAAGAGACATTGTAAAAGTGAAACTAATTAACTTAGAGTTAATACTTAAAGATAAGGTTAATATAAGTACCAAAACCTATCTAAATTCTATTGGATGAGTTTTTTTCGACCCATCCCCAACTTAACCTTTGAATAGTCAACTTTGGAGCCATTGGAAACCGAATATGAATTTATTATAAATTAATATTTCTAGCTTTTCCAAAGGTTCCCCTCACCCCTCTTATAAAAGGGCACTCCTCCTTCTCATTTCTTCACACCCTCAAAGCCTTTTGGTTCGTCCAAACTCTGCCCAAATACTCTCCCAACTCCCCTCACTACAACCTAGAGGCCTTAATTTGATCAGAAAGCCAACCTAAGGAGCCCTTTTGATCAAATCAAAAGGAAGAACCCGAAGAAGAGGTAATGTTTTCACCACCCCTTTTTAAGTTCCTTTATTCTTCCACTTCCTCTTTCTTTGTTATTTCCATTATAAAATAATAACTCCAGTATCATATATATATCTTTTGATGTTATTATAAATATGGTACAACCATATTCAGTATTCTATCCATCCTTTGAATAACATGTCACCATACGTGCGTACGTACGGCTTACCGTCTCCACGTCGTGGT
This sequence comes from Viscum album, assembly GCA_963277665.1. Classification (NCBI taxonomy): domain Eukaryota; kingdom Viridiplantae; phylum Streptophyta; class Magnoliopsida; order Santalales; family Viscaceae; genus Viscum; species Viscum album. The sequence continues at coordinate 1,094,554,995 of OY728145.1, read as the reverse complement.
GTAATTGTTATTCAATATATTATTATTTGGATGGGTATAATAATGATGTGTAACTCATGAAAATAATAAATATAACATGATAATTATTATGTATATATGATATAAAATCCAATTATATATCATTTTAATATCAAAAGAATGATATTGTCGCTCGTGCGTATGTACGGACTACCGTCTCCACGAACGCGATGAGATTCATTGTCCATCATATCCATTCAAGTATAATTATAATTTTATGATTTAAAAATAATATCTAAGGACTTGATATAATTCTGGATTTGAATAATATACATCCCATTAATAACGAATATGGCTCACATAACAAAGAATATAAAGTAAAATGAACCCGTTAACACCCGAAATAACGATATTTCTAAGATATTATTAACAAATCAATGTTAAAAGATCATATATGATATCATATTAAAGTAAATTATTATTGTATTATTCAATAACAATTATTTCACCATTATACAGGAGGTAAACCTACCATCGACCAAGGAAAAAGTACAAAGTAAGGGATTTTCTTATCTCACTTTCAACTCCGTGAGATTTCCATTGTTCGCCACTAAATTATTGAAAGTGGTGTATTGTGTACGGCCATTTGATATATATTATCATGATTATCTTTATATTCATGTTATTATGTAAATTATTTTGGTGGTTATTAACTTTTGGCCATACGACTCAGTTGATTAACGTGGTAAGGAGTTTCTTATCTCACTCTTAATTTCGTGAGAATTCCATTGTTCACCACTTAATTATTACATGTGGTGTATGTGTACTGCCCATGATTGTATTCATTGTGTAATATACATTAATTTATGGGTAATTACATAGTCATGGTATGATCCTTCTTTCATAGTTATATGTTTCGTAAGTTACCAAATCGATAAGGGAATTTGACATTTCAATTTCCACTCATTCGGCTTTACGCATATTTCATTGATTATATTACTCCAAGATTATGTGTGGAATCACTATTCATTTGATTATGTCATAATTTCCACTCCCCTTACTATGGATATACTTTTGATACACATAATCACTCTATTGATAATTCTCAAGTCATTAATATGAATTTGATAAGAGTAATTTTAACTCTTTCACCATTTGTTGAGTTAAACATCCAATTCATTGGTGTTGTTTCTACAAGAATATGTGTGAATATCCTTTGATTGTTTTACACTGAATATTCAATCATATATAGTGTATTTATATTTTCACACATAATTATGTCATTGATTTATCCTTAACCTAAGGATATGACTTTTATGAGAGATTTCATCTCAATTTACATTCAATTGGGACTTCTTTGTTGATATACACCAAATCACTTTTATGTGGTGTATATAATGTACTTTGACATAGTATATCATGAATCCCTTTATTCTCATGATATTACAAAGTTTTGATTACCTCAATTATTTGTACTCAAGTGTCTCTCTTTTGGTTAGAATCTCTAACCAAAATACCATTTTAAAATGTTTTAAAGACTTATTCTTCAAAATCTTGCTCATTAATGTCCATGTTTTAAAAAGATGGTTTTAAGGATTTATTTATATGGACATTAAAGTTTTAAAATTAAAACTCCTTTTAAAAGTTTCAAAGTGGTATGGGACACTTTGATTCAAAAATCTATTTTTAAATGGATTCTTGACAAATAGTGTGACTTTTAAATGATTTCAAGAAAAGGGAGATATTTCCCTCAAATAGTTTTGATGATTATTTTCATCTATGTCAACATCCTTCATTATTCATGATTGAGGTTAATGTGATACAATACAATCTTCCATATTGTATCAAATGAGTTATGTTTGACTGTGGATGTTCTATTTTTATACCATTCATGGTTTGTGGTTAAAGTATTGACATTTCGTATGCTAGTTTTAATACGAATGTTTATTTTATGCTTAAACCTATTCATATGAGTAATGCATTGGACTTAATAAGTGACGGGTGGAGCCCGCTATAGCTCCTCGATGCATCGGTAGGTCTCATGAGACAAACTAGTGTCTTGGCACAAGGCCTTGGCAAAATCTTATTTGTAGTCTTGGCACGAGGCCTTGGCTATGTGGTTATGATAGTCTGGCATTATGCATTCCATCATTATGAAAGTGGATATTGATATTTCATGTGATCATTCGACTAGTAGAATATCCATGTGAGTAAGTAAATGGAATTATTTCATTTTACCTTTGCCATTTTATGCTAAAGTTCAAGTTTAAAAGGCTTTTGTTTTAGTTATAAATTGCCTTAAGTGTTTATGCTTATTTATGAAAGTTTCTGCTATAATGTTATCCTTACTGAGCATCTGACCTCACCCCTTTCAATGTTTTATTTTTTTCCAGGATTATGAAGAAGTAATTTATGAATGACCTGCAGGGATAGTATGAGGGGATATGAAGACAAGATGTTTTTTTATGATGTAATGTAAAAATTTATGGATGTATCTAGTTATTCCAAGGCTACTAAACTAATCGGTCTTTCGAGACTTGATCTTTCTCGTGATCATGCCAATGTTATGTAATAATGCACCGAATCTAGGTATTTAGTGTCGGGGCGTTACAGTTGGTATCAGAGGATGTTTAGTACAAACCTTGGTAGCTAGATTTAGATAAACTCGGATTAGAGCACATAGACCTAAGATGAACTTTGAGGATTAGTATAAAAGAACTTCCTAAAATTTTGGTATTGTAGAGATTTTGTGAGTTTTCCGAGCAATACATCCCTGTCTGGATACGAGCAGGTAGAGGCGGCTCTGGCACAGATGTACCTAGGGGTAAAACCCGAAAACACCGCTTTGAGCTAGACTCGAACGGGAACTGGTGCACGACAACGGGCCTTGCTGCACTCTTGGTTACGACACTCCCGGGGGATATGCTTAGGATAATTTACATTTTCTTTACAAACCGATTTAAATAATATATACATAATATGAGAGTAAATGACCTTCGTTAATCATAATATGTTTCAAATTGAGAATATGGTGACATTTTAATCTCTAAATGATTTTACGACTACTATTACTCACACAATGCTTTCTGGTTTTAGTCAATGGCTGGATTCCAAGGAAGTCATAGTGACTTTGAGAATGATGTACAAAGTGGGAGCGGTGGTGGCGATGAGCAACAAAATGGAATGTTGATAGGCGTAAAAGATATCGTCTTTATGCCAAATCAGTTTTCCAAAAATATGATCAACAACATATATATTAACCAACTCCCAGACTCAACAAGGAAGAGAAAGGTGATAAATGATAAGATCTCCAGCAATGGAGACCATGGAGAAAAGAAACCTCAATTTTCATCATGCAGGAAATGTGGAAAGAGACACCCAGGAAAGTGTCTCAATGGGAAAACGAAATGTTTTACGTGCGGGAAGGAAGGACATAAAGTGAAGAATTTCCGAAGAAAAATGAAGAGTACTATGGAAGAAGATAAAAATAGTCCCAAGAGTCCATTTATAGTCATTTGCCGTAAATGTAGGGGACCTGGCCATTACCCGAGTGAATGTCCTATTCTATAGGATATTTTCTTGGTCAAAGAAGAAGCTATGTGGAAATAAATGGTTGGAGAAAAATTTAAAAAGTATTAGCACTCCTTGTTGATGGGTTTACTTTGGAATAATTTTCTCTTGTATTTGTAACCCAGCAGTTTGCCATGTGAGAATGATATTTGAGGAAGAATTGTCTCTTCTCTTGTGGATATAGCTATAAATAACCATTTGGTTTTATATGATCATTGGGGTTTGAGAAAATGATAAGTTATTATAATTTGGGATGAAAATGCAAAGTATGATATAACATTTGTGGTTAAATTATGTTATTTTGAGGAATTTATCTCATTTTGGTAATATTATAAAATATAGTTTTTGAAAAAGGACAACACGTAGACCGTGTGACAACCCGTCGCGTCGGACAAAGCTGTAGGAATCGAACCCACAACAAAAGTGTGATTGGGATTTATCGCCTACCACTGGACTACGTGAAGTCCCTGGTTAGTGTGACTATTTTTTTTTGTTAAATGATTTTATTGATCAATAATAAGATGATTTGGGTTCTTATGTCTTATCAAATGAATACCCTTGGTATAGGAAAATGATTTGGTGATTAAGTGGTAAATGTTATTTTAGAAGATGTTCGTTTTGTTAGGAACACTATATGCCCAAGGAAAATAGAATACAATGAGGTTTCATTTGTAGAGTAATGGTGGATTTTTATCTACGTTTTTATTATTGATTTATAGTGATTTGGGTTATTTATGGAAATGATTAACCTATAACAGAGAATATGTGATGATGTTAATTACTTTTAAGTATGTGACTTTAAGAGTATTTGATGTCATTTGGAGATACAATGTAACATGGGAGACTACATAATCAAATTATTCTATGTTTTGGGTTTCAATATTAGTTTGGATTATATTTAAGGATTTTAAGGACAATTGGTTATTGAATGGTATCTATTTAACTTTGGGGTATTGTTGGTTTAATTTTATAAATTAAGATTATTACATATTTATCTCAATGAATATCCTTTTGGGGGATCATCAGATCATTCACTAACCATTTTGGTTTTGATTAATCTTCAAAGACAATGTAAATATATGGTTTATCCTGCATGGATCATGTGATTCTATAGAAGTTTATTCTAGCTCTTCCAGTGTGACCAAGTCTTCTTGAATACTTATCGTTTAAAAAAAATTGAGTTAGTGGTGGAAATTTATTAAAGAATGAAAATATACTTAAAATGTAAGTATATCTCATAATGTTCTTAGTCAATATCATAAATGAATTCCTCTTCCTTATGTAATGTAACTTTAAAAAAATGTTGTCCTAGATGGTACCTTAAATCATCACTAATTTATGGCTTTGGGATTGTTGGCCTTTTCATAGCCATGTTCTCTACCACTCTCCATCAGATAATTGATGGTTAGATTTCTCTTCCATATCCATATTTTCCTACATGGAACCCTAGTATGTGTTATTTTCGGTAATCTTCATACTTTCCACTCTTTATTTTAAATAGAGGCCTCATTAATTCATTTTTCGATGTGGGATTTCATCTAAGATATTTTGAAACGTCAAAAATGTGTTATCCCAATACCCTATGTTTTCTTGGACCGATGGTATTTCAAATCATCATAGATTGATGAGTTTAAGGACCTCAATTTTATACTTGTTTGTGATTGATGACCTCAATCACTACCTATAAATATTTACGTTTTTCTTCCAATTATATGTCTCTAATTACCACCAATGTTCTCCTAATCGAGATCATAATTTGGTGGTGATCCTTTCATTTCTCTTTTCCTCATATTAAGACTAAATTTTAGTAACCCAATTTCCGATGTGGGTTTTCCCACAAAGATATTTTCTATTTTCAACCTTTTATTTTCGAAGAACAATTTCAAATTGCGAGGACTCAATTTATTGAAGGAGGGGAGAATGTAACACCCCAAGATTTTATAGTGTGTTATTTCTTCAAAATAATTCAATAAATTTCACTACACGCAACACCAAGTTCAATCGCACCATGACTTACCAAACAATCTGTTCAAAAGAGGTTATGAATAGTGTTAACTAAATTTTAAACTTTATATAATCCTTATAATTTTAGAATCCATATTATGAGTTTCTTAGACATAATGTAAGAACAAATTCATTTTCAGTATTGCACTTTTACCAAATTTTAATAGTGAACCCTTTTTAGATACTATATTTTAAATTTTTTGACTAAATGGGGACATCAAAAATTTAAAATGAAACATCCCAAGCTTCCACGGTACGCTAGCGTGTGTTGTACGCAACACCGAGTTCTAACACACCGTAACCAATCAAACTAGCCGTTATGAATAGTAATACCTACCTTTTGAAATTATATATATTTTATATTTTAAAATGGACTTCATTTTTGGATTTGGAATATCGAATTTAGCCTAAGGTGAAATTTTGGTACTTTTCGGATAACTTTCATATTTTGATGAATAGTGAAAATTACTAAATTTTAATTAAAAACAACTTTTTTAATCAAAATAATTAATAGTGATAAATTGTAAATTTGAGTGGTTTTAAAGTATATTTAGAATATATTTTTACCATTTAATATAATTTTGGTCATTGGACATAATTTTACAATTAAACCGAACATAAACAAGTGTCAATCTTTTGATAGTTATTATCTCTTAAAAACACGCTTTTTGTTTTGACAGCGGGAATTAATTTTAAATTAATTTCTGCCACTTATGAGTTTTGAATTTAGAAAAATGGATTCCATATTTGGAATCAGGATGTCCAAATTGTGTAAATAGGTAACTTTTATTTTTAGACATTTTGAATAATTACTGCGGTAAATATTTTATTTACCATGGTTAAGGGTAAATCCGGTAAATAAGGGTTAAAAAATAATATTATAATAATATTAAATTACCCTAAAACGTGTCTTAACCCTATTGGTTGATACATGGTCGACCATGGGCATCTTTGGGTCGATTTTGGGACCCCATGGATCCACTTGTAAGTGATAATGACACTTTATTTTAATTAAGTTAAAATGAATACAAAAATGACACAAGCATATATATTTTAGAAAAACAATTGTCACATAGGGTTATATATGTTGGATTTTAGATTATAAATATTCATTAGAAAGATAAAAAGATTTCCTACATAATGATATTTTATTTATAATTTTTAGACATTAAATAATTTATTTTATTTATGACACAACGATGATGCAATAATTACTATAATAGTGAAAAATTAAAATAATTGATATTATAAATACCCAAATAAATATAATATGAAGCTTTTAATGAATTAAACTAATTTTCTAGGATAATATGATATATGAGGATTGATTTAATGGACTTTTTTCGAATTAATCAATCTGTTATGAGTTTCACAAAAATCAACTATTGAATAGTGTCTAAATTGACATAAAAGAGTTCTTAAAAAAATATTATATTATTAATTGATATTAAATTCCTAAAAATCTAAGGTTCGGCCAAGAGACTTATATCATGATAGGTTCATCATTAATGGACCACTTGGGGGTCGCTTGGATGTATATAGTAAGTTTATTAACCATATTATATAAAACTACAAAGAGACATTGTAAAAGTGAAACTAATTAACTTAGAGTTAATACTTAAAGATAAGGTTAATATAAGTACCCAAACCTGTCTAAATTCTATTGGATGAGTTTTTTTCGACCCATCCCCACCTTAACCTTTGAATAGTCAACTTTGGAGCCATTGGAAACCGAATATGAATTTATTATAAATTAATATTTCTAGCTTTTCCAAAGGTGCCCCTCACCCCTCTTATAAATGGGCACTCCTCCTTCTCATTTCTTCACACCCTCAAAGCCTTTTGGTTCTTCCAAAATCTGCCCAAATACTCTCCCAAATCCCCTCACTACAACCTAGAGGCCTTAGTTTGATCAGAAAGCCAACCTAAGGAGCCCTTTTGATCAAATCAAAAGGAAGAACCCGAAGAAGAGGTAATGTTTTCACGACCCCTTTTTAAGTTCCTTTCTTCTTCCACTTCCTCTTTCTTTGTTATTACCATTATAAAATAATAACTCCAGTATCATATATATATCCTTTGATGTTATTATAAATATGGTACAACCATATTCAGTATTCTATCCATCCTTTGAATAACATGTCACCATACGTGCGTACGTACGGCTTACCGTCTCCACGTCGTGGTGTAATTGTTATTCAATATATTATTATTTGGATGGGTATAATAATGATGTGTAACTCATGAAAATAATAAATATAACATGATAATGATTATGTATATATGATATAAAATCCAATTATATATCATTTTAATATCAAAAGAATGATATTGTCGCTCGTGCGTATGTACGGACTACCGTCTCCACGAACGCGATGAGATTCATTGTCCATCATATCCATTCAAGTATAATTATAATTTTATGATTTAAAAATAGTATCTAAGGACTTGATATAATTCTGGATATGAATAATATACATCCCATTAATAACTAATATGGCTCACATAACAAAGAATATAAAGTAAAATGAACCCGTTAACACCCGAAATGACGATAATTCTAAGATATTATTAACAAATCAATGTTAAAAGATCATACATGATATCATATTAAAGTAAATGATTCTTGTATTATTCAATAACAATTATTTCACCATTATACAGGAGGTAAACCTACCATCGACCAAGGAAAAAGTACAAAGTAAGGGATTTTCTTATCTCACTTTCAACTCCGTGAGATTTCCATTGTTCGCCACTAAATTATTGAAAGTGGTGTATTGTGTACGGCCATTTGATATATGTTATCATGATTCGCTTTATATTCATGTTATTCTGTAAATTATTATGGTGGTTATTAACTTTTGGCCATACGACTCAGTTGATTAACGTGGTAAGGAGTTTCTTATCTCACTCTTAATTTCGTGAGAATTCCATTGTTCACCACTTAATTATTACATGTGGTGTATCTGTACTGCCCATGATTGTATTCATTGTGTAATATAAATTAATTTATGGGTACTTACATAGTCATGGTATGATCCTTCTTTCATAGTTTTATGTTTCGTAAGTTACCAAATCGATAAGGGAATTTGACATTTCAATTTCCACTCATTCGGCTTTACGCATATTTCATTGATTATATTACTCCAAGATTATGTGTGGAATCACTATTCATTTGATTATGTCATAATTTCCACTCCCCTTCCTATGGATATACTTTTGATACACATAATCACTCTATTGATAATTCTCAAGTCATTAATATGAATTTGATAAGAGTAATTTTAACTCTTTCACCATTTGTTGAGTTAAACATCCAATTCGTTGGTGTTGTTTCTACAAGAATATGTGTGAATATCCTTTGATTGTTTTACACTGAATATTAAATCATATATAGTGTATTTATATTTTCACACATAATTATGTCATTGATTTATCCTTAACCTAAGGATATGACCTTTATGAGAGATTTCATCTCAATTTACATTCAATTGGGACTTCTTTGTTGATATACACCAAATCACTTTTATGTGGTGTATATAATGTAATTTGACATAGTATATCATGAATCCCTTTATTCTCATGATATTACAAAGTTTGGATTACCTCAATTATTTGTACTCAAGTGTCTCTCTTTTGGTTAGAATCTCTAACCAAAATACAATTTTAAAATGTTTTAAAGACTTATTCTTCTAAATCTTGCTCATTAATGTCCATGTTTTAAAAAAAATGGTTTTAAGGATTTATTTATATAGACATTAAAGTTTTAAAATTAAAACTCCTTTTAAAAGTTTCAAAGTGGTATGGGACACTTTGATTCAAAAATCTATTTTTAAATGGCTTCTTGACAAATAGTGTGACCTTTAAATGATTTCAAGAAAAGGGGGATATTTCCCTCAAATAGTTTTGATGATTATTTTCATCTATGTCAACATCCTTCATTATTCATGATTGAGGTTAATGTGATACAATACAATCTTCCATATTGTATCAAATGAGTTTTGTTTGACTGTGGATGTTCTATTTTTATACCATTCATGGTTTGTGGTTAAAGTATTGACATTTTGTATGCTAGTTTTAATACGAATGTTTATTTTATGCTTAAACCTATTCATATGAGGAATGCATTGGACTTAATAAGTGACGGGTGGAGCCCGCTATAGCTCCTCGATGCATCGGTAGGTCTCATGAGACAAACTAGTGTCTTGGCACAAGGCCTTGGCAAAATCTTATTTGTAGTCTTGGTACGAGGCCTTGGCTATGTGGTTATGATAGTCTGGCATTATGCATTCCATCATTATGAAAGTGGATATTGATATTGCATGTGATCATTCGACTAGTAGAATATCCATGTGAGTAAGTAAATGGCATTATTTCATTTTACCTTTTCCATTTTATGCTGAAGTTCAAGTTTAAAAGGCTTTTGTTTTAGTTATAAATTGCCTTAAGTGTTTATGCTTATTTATGAAAGCTTCTGCTATAATGTTATCCTTACTGAGCATCTGACCTCACCCCTTTCAATGTTTTATTTTTTTCCAGGATTATGAAGAAGTAATTTATGAATGACCTGCAGGGATAGTATGAGGGGATATGAAGACAAGATGTTTTTTTATGATGTAATGTAAAAATTTATGGATGTATCTAGTTATTCCAAGGCTACTAAACTAATCGGTCTTTCGAGACTTGATCTTTCTTGTGATCATGCCAATGTTATGTAATAATGCACCGACTCTAGGTATTTAGGGTTGGGGCAATACAGTTGGTATCAGAGGAAGTTTAGTACAAACCATGGTAGCTAGATTTAAGTAAACTCTGATTAGAGCACATAGACCTAAGATGAACTTTGAGGATTAGTATAAAAGAACTTCCTAGAATTTTGGTATTATAGAGATTTTGTGAGTTTTCTGAGCAATACATCCCTGTCTGGATACGAGCAGGTAGAGGCGGCTCTGGCACAGATGTACCTAGGGGTAAAACCCGAAAACACCGCTTTGAGCTAGACTCGAACGGGAATTGGTGCACGACAACGGGCCTTGCTGCACTCTTGGTTACGACACTCCTGGGGGATATTCTTAGGATAATTTACATTTTCTTTACAAACTGATTTAAGTAATATATACATAAGATGAGAGTAAATGACCTTGGTTAATCATAATATGTTTCAAATTGAGAATATGGTGACATTTTAATCTCTAAATGATTTTACGACTACTATTACTCACACAATGCTTTCTGGTTTTAGTCAATGGCTGGATTCCAAGGAAGTCATAGTGACTGTGAGAATGATGTACAAGGTGGGAGCGGTGGTGGCGATGAGCAACAAAATGGAATGTTGATAGGCGTAAAAGATATCGTCTTTATGCCAAATCAGTTTTCCAAAAATATGATCAACAACATATATATTAACCAACTCCCAGACTCAACAAGGAAGAGAAAGGTGATAAATGATAAGATCTCCAGTAATGGAGATCGTGGAGAAAAGAAACCTCAATTTTCATCATGCAGGAAATGTGGAAAGAGACACCTAGGAAAGTGTCTCAATGGGACAACGAAATGTTTTACGTGCGGGAAGGAAGGACATAAAGTGAATAATTGCCGAAGAAAAATGAAGAGTACTATGGAAGAAGATAAAAATAGTCCCAAGAGTCCATTTACAGTCATTTTCCGTAAATGTAGGGGACCTGGCCATTACCCGAGTGAATGTCCTATTCTATAGGATATTTTCTTGGTCAAAGAAGAAGCTATGTGGAAATAAATGGTTGGAGAAAAATTTAAAAAGTATTAGCACTTCTTGTTGATGGGTTTACTTTGGAATAATTTTCTCTTGTATTTGTAACCCAGCAGTTTGCCATGTGAGAATGATATTTGAGGAAGAATTGTCTCTTCTCTTGTGGATATAGGTATAAATAACCATTTGGTTTTATATGATCATTGGGGTTTGAGAAAATGATAAGTTATTATAATTTGGGATGAAAATGCAAAGTATGATATAACATTTGTGGTTAAATTATGTTATTTTGAGGAATTTATCTCATTTTGGTAATATTATAAAATATAGTTTTTGAAAAAGGACAACACGTAGACCGTGTGACAACCCGTCGCGTCAGACAAAGCTGTAGGAATCGAACCCACAACAAAAGTGTGATTGGGATTTATCGCCTACCACTGGACTACGTGAAGTCCCTGGTTAGTGTGACTATTTTTTTTTGTTAAATGATTTTATTGATCAATAATAAGATGATTTGGGTTCTTATGTCTTATCAAATGAATACCCTTGGTATAGGAAAATGATTTGGTGATTAAGTGGTAAATGTTATTTTAGAAGATGTTCGTTTTGTTAGGAACACTATATGCCCAAGGAAAATAGAATACAATGAGGTTTCATTTGTAGAGTAATGGTGGATTTTTATCTACGTTTTTATTGTTGATTTATAGTGATTTGGGTTATTTATGGAAATGATTAACCTATAACAGATAATATGTGATGATGTTAATTACTTTTAAGTATGTGACTTTAAGAGTATTTGATGTCATTTGGAGATACAATGTAACATGGGAGACTATATAATCAAATTCTTCTATGTTTTGGGTTTCAATATTAGTTTGGATTATATTAAAGGATTTTAAGGACAATTGGTTATTGAATGGTATCTATTTAACTTTGGGGTATTGTTGGTTTAATTTTATAAATTAAGATTAGTACATATTTATCTCAATGAATATCCTTTTGGGGGATCATTAGATCATTCACTAACCATTTTGGTTTTGATTAATCTTCAAAGACAATGTAAATATATGGTTTATCTTGCATGGATCATGTGATTCTATAGAAGTTTATTCTAGCTCTTCCAATGTGACCAAGTCTTCTTGAATACTTATCGTTTAAAAAAATTGAGTTAGTGGTGGAAATTTATTAAAGAATGAAAATATACTTAAAATGTAAGTATATCTCATAATGTTCTTAGTCAATATCATAAATGAATTCCTCTTCCTTATGTAATGAAACTTTAAAAAAAAATGTTGTCCTAGATGGTACCTTAAATCATCACTAATTTATGGCTTTGGGATTGTTGGCCTTTTCATAGCCATGTTCTCTACCACTCTCCATCAGATAATTGATGGTTAGATTTCTCTTCCATATCCATATTTTCCTACATGGAACCCTAGTATGTGTTATTTTCGGTAATCTTCATACTTTCCACTCTTTATTTTAAATAGAGGCCTCATTAATTCATTTTTCGATGTGGGATTTCATCTAAGATATTTTGAAACGTCAAAAATGTGTTATCCCAATACCCTATGTTTTCTTGGACCGATGGTATTTCAAATCATCATAGATTGATGAGTTTAAGGACCTCAATTTTATACTTGTTTGTGATTGATGACCTCAATCACTACCTATAAATATTTACGTTTTTCCTCCAATTATATGTCTCTAATTACCACCAATGTTCTCCTAATCGAGATCATAATTTGGTGGTGATCCTTTCATTTCTCTTTTCCTCATATTAAGACTAAATTTTAGTAACCCAATTTCCGATGTGGGTTTTCCCACAAAGATATTTTCTATTTTCAACCTTTTATTTTCGAAGAACAATTTCAAATTGCGAGGACGCAATTTATTGAAGGAGGGGAGAATGTAACACCCCAAGATTTTATAGTGTGTTATTTCTTCAAAATAATTCAATAAATTTTACTACACGCAACACCAAGTTCAATCGCACCATGACTTACCAAACAAGCTGTTCAAAAGAGGTTATGAATAGTGTTAACTAAATTTTAAACTTTATATAATCCTTATAATTTTAGAATCCATATTATGAGTTTCTTAGACATAATGTAAGAACAAATTCATTTTCAGTATTGCACTTTTACCAAATTTTAATAGTGAACCCTTTTTAGATACTATATTTTAAATTTTTTGACTAAATGGGGACATCAAAAATTTAAAATGAAACATCCCAAGCTTCCACGGTACGCTAGCGTGTGTTGTACGCAACACCGAGTTCTAACACACCGTAACCAATCAAACTAGCCGTTATGAATAGTAATACATACCTTTTGAAATTATATATATTTTATATTTTAAAATGGACTTCATTTTTGGATTAGGAATATCGAATTTAGCCTAAGGTGAAATTTTGGTACTTTTCGGATAACTTTCATATTTTTATGAATAGTAAAAATTACTAAATTTTAATTAAAAACAACTTTTTTAATCAAAATAATTAATAGTGATAAATTGTGAATTTGAGTGGTTTTAAAGAATATTTAGAATATATTTTTACCATTTAATATAATTTTGGTCATTGGACATAATTTTACAATTAAACCGAACATAAACAAGTGTCAATCTTTTGATAGTTATTATCTCTTAAAAACACGCTTTTTGTTTTGACAGCGGGAATTAATTTTAAATTAATTTCTGCCACTTATGTGTTTTGAATTTAGAAAAATGGATTCCATATTTGGAATCAGGATGTCCAAATTGTGTAAATAGGTAACTTTTATTTTTAGACATTTTGAATAATTACTGCGGTAAATATTTTATTTACCATGGTTAAGGGTAAATCCGGTAAATAAGGGTTAAAAAATAATATTATAATAATACTAAATTACCCTAAAACGTGTCTTAACCCTATAGGTTGATACATGGTCGACCATGGGCATCTTTGGGTCGATTTTGGGACCCCATGGATCCACTTGTAAGTGATAATGACACTTTATTTTAATTAAGTTAAAATGAATACAAAAATGACACAAGCATATATATTTTAGACAAACAATTGTTACATAGGGTTATATATGTTGGATTTTAGATTATAAATATTCATTAGAAAGATAAAAAGATTTCCTACATAATGATATTTTATTTATAATTTTTAGACATTAAATAATTTATTTTATGTATGACACAATGATGATGAAATAATTACTATAATAGTGAAAAATTAAAATAATTGATATTATAAATACCCAAATAAATATAATATGAAGCTTTTAATGAATTAAACTAATTTTCTAGGATAATATGATATATTAGGATTGATTTAATTTACTTTTTTCGAATTAATCAATCTGTTATGAGTTTCACAAAAATCAACTATTGAATAGTGTCTAAATTGACATAAAAGAGTTCTTAAAACAAATATTATATTATTAATTGATATTAAGTTCCTAAAAATATAAGGTTCGGCCAAGAGACTTATATCATGATAGGTTCATCATTAATGGACCACTTGGGGGTCTCTTGGATGTATATAGTAAGTTTATTAATCATATTATATAAAACTACAAAGAGACATTGTAAAAGTGAAACTAATTAACTTAGAGTTAATACTTAAAGATAAGGTTAATATAAGTACCCAAACCTGTCTAAATTCTATTGGATGAGTTGTTTTCGACCCATCCCCACCTTAACCTTTGAATAGTCAACTTTGGAGCCATTGGAAACCGAATATAAATTTATTATAAATTAATATTTCTAGCTTTTCCAAAGGTGCCCCTCACCCCTCTTATAAAAGGGCACTCCACCTTCTCATTTCTTCACACCCTCAAAGCCTTTTGGTTCGTCCAAACTCTGCCCAAATACTCTCCCAACTCCCCTCACTACAACCTAGAGGCCTTAGTTTGATCAGAAAGCCAACCTAAGGAGCCCTTTTGATCAAATCAAAAGGAAGAACCCGAAGAAGAGGTAATGTTTTCACCACCCCTTTTTAAGTTCCTTTCTTCTTCCACTTCCTCTTTCTTTTTTATTACAATTATAAAATAATAACTCCAGTATCATATATATATCCTCTGATGTTATTATAAATATGGTACAACCATATTCAGTATTCTATCCATCCTTTGAATAACATGTCACCATACGTGCGTACGTACGGCTTACCGTCTCCACGTCGTGGTGTAATTGTTATTCAATATATTATTATTTGGATGGGTATAATAATGATGTGTAACTCATGAAAATAATAAATATAACATGATAATGATTATGTATATATGATATAAAATCCAATTATATATCATTTTAATATCAAAAGAATGATATTGTCGCTCGTGCGTATGTACGGACTACCGTCTCCACGAACGCGATGAGATTCATTGTCCATCATATCCATTCAAGTATAATTATAATTTTATGATTTAAAAATAGTATCTAAGGACTTGATATAATTCTGGATATGAATTATATACATCCCATTAATAACGAATATGGCTCACATAACAAAGAATATAAAGTAAAATGAACCCGTTAACACCCGAAATGACGATAATTCTAAGATATTATTAACAAATCAATGTTAAAAGATCATATATGATATCATATTAAAGTAAATGATTCTTGTATTATTAAACAACAATTATTTCACCATTATACAGGAGGTAAACCTACCGTCGACCTAGGAAAAAGTACAAAGTAAGGTATTTTCTTATCTCACTTTCAACTCCGTGAGATTTCCATTGTTCGCCACTAAATTATTGAAAGTGGTGTATTGTGTACGGCCATTTGATATATATTATCATGATTCTCTTTATATTAATGTTATTCTGTAAATTATTTTGGTGGTTATTAACTTTTGGCCATACGACTCAGTTGATTAACGTGGTAAGGAGTTTCTTATCTCACTCTTAATTTCGTGAGAATTCCATTGTTCACCACTTAATTATTACATGTGGTGTATGTGTACTGCCCATGATTGTATTCATTGTGTAATATAAATTAATTTATGGGTACTTACATAGTCATGGTATGATCCTTCTTTCATAGTTGTATGTTTCTTAAGTTACCAAATCGATAAGGGAATTTGACATTTCAATTTCCACTCATTCGGCTTTACGTATATTTCATTGATTATATTACTCCAAGATTATGTGTGGAATCACTATTCATTTGATTATGTCATAATTTCCACTCCCCTTCCTATGGATATACTTTTGATACACATAATCACTCTATTGATAATTCTCAAGTCATTAATATGAATTTGATAAGAGTAATTTTAACTCTTTCACCATTTGTTGAGTTAAACATCCAATTCGTTGGTGTTGTTTCTACAAGAATATGTGTGAATATCCTTTGATTGTTTTACACTGAATATTCAATTATATATAGTGTATTTATATTTTCACACATAATTATGTCATTGATTTATCCTTAACCTAAGGATATGACCTTTATGAGAGATTTCATCTCAATTTACATTCAATTGGGACTTCTTTGTTGATATACACCAAATCACTTTTATGTGGTGTATATAATGTAATTTGACATAGTATATCATGAATCCCTTTATTTTCATGATATTACAAAGTTTTGATTCCCTCAATTATTTGTACTCAAGTGTCTCTCTTTTGGTTAGAATCTCTAACCAAAATAAAATTTTAAAATGTTTTAAAGACTTATTCTTCTAAATCTTGCTCATTAATGTCCATGCTTTAAAAAATGGTTTTAAGGATTTATTTATACGGACATTAAAGTTTTAAAATTAAAACTCCTTTTAAAAGTTTCAAAGTGGTATGGGACACTTTGATTCAAAAATCTATTTTTAAATGGCTTCTTGACAAATAGTGTGACTTTTAAATGATTTCAAGAAAAGGGGGATATTTCCCTCAAATAGTTTTGATGATTATTTTCATCTATGTCAACATCCTTCATTATTCATGATTGAGGTTAATGTGATACAATACAATCTTCCATATTGTATCAAATGAGTTATTTTTGACTGTGGATGTTCTATTTTTATACCATTCATGGTTTGTGGTTAAAGTATTGACATTTCGTATGCTAGTTTTAATACGAATGTTTATTTTATGCTTAAACCTATTCATATGAGGAATGCATTGGACTTAATAAGTGACGGGTGGAGCCCGCTATAGCTCCTCGATGCATCGGTAGGTCTCATGAGACAAACTAGTATCTTGGCACAAGGCCTTGGCAAAATCTTATTTGTAGTCTTGGCACGAGGCCTTGGCTATGTGGTTATGATAGTCTGGCATTATGCATTCCATCATTATGAAAGTGGATATTGATATTGCATGTGATCATTCGACTAGTAGAATATCAATGTGAGTAAGTAAATGGCATTATTTCATTTTACCTTTGCCATTTTATGCTGAAGTTCAAGTTTAAAAGGCTTTTGTTTTAGTTATAAATTGTCTTAAGTGTTTATGCTTATTTATGAAAGCTTCTGCTATAATGTTATCCTTAATGAGCATCTGACCTCACCCCTTTCAATGTTTTATTTTTTTCCAGGATTATGAAGAAGTAATTTATGAATGACCTGCAGCGATAGTATGAGGGGATATGAAGACAAGATGTTTTTTTATGATGTAATGTAAAAATTTATGGATGTATCTAGTTATTCCAAGGCTACTAAACTAATCGGTCTTTCGAGACTTGATCTTTCTCGTGATCATGCCAATGTTATGTAATAATGCACCGACTCTAGTTATTTAGGGTCGGGGCGTTACAGTTGGTATTAGAGGAAGTTTAGTACAAACCTTGATAGCTAGATTTAGATAAACTCTGATTAGAGCACATAGACCTAAGATGAACTTTGAGGATTAGTATAAAAGAACTTCCTAGAATTTTGGTATTATAGAGATTTTGTGAGTTTTCCGAGCAATACATCCTTGTCTGGATACGAGCAGGTAGAGGCGGCTCTGGCACAGATGTACCTAGGGGTAAACCCCGAAAACACCGCTTTGAGCTAGTCTCGAACGGGAACTGGTGCACGACAACGGGCCTTACTTCACTCTTGGTTACGACACTCCTGGGGGATATGCTTAGGATAATTTACATTTTCATTACAAACCGATTTAAGTAATATATACATAAGATGAGAGTAAATGACCTTGGTTAATCATAATATGTTTCAAATTGAGAATATGGTGACATTTTAATCTCTAAATGATTTTACGACTACTATTACTCACACAATGCTTTCTGGTTTTAGTCAATGGCTGGATTCCAAGGAAGTCATAGTGACTTTGAGAATGATGTACAAGGTGGGAGAGGTGGTGGAGATGAGCAACAAAATGGAATGTTGATAGGCGTAAAAGATATCGTCTTTATGCCAAATCAGTTTTCCAAAAATATGATCAACAACATATATATTAACCAACTCCCAGACTCAACAAGGAAGAGAAAGGTGATAAATGATAAGATCTCCAGCAATGGAGACCATGGAGAAAAGAAACCTCAATTTTCATCATGCAGGAAATGTGGAAAGAGACACCCAGGAAAGTGTCTCAATGGGACAACGAAATGTTTTACGTGCGGGAAGGAAGGACATAAAGTGAAGAATTGCCGAAGAAAAATGAAGAGTACTATGGAAGAAGATAAAAATAGTCCCAATAGTCCATTTACAGTCATTTGCCGTAAATGTAGGGGACCTGGCCATTACCCGAGTGAATGTCCTATTCTATAGGATATTTTCTTGGTCAAAGAAGAAGCTATGTGGAAATAAATGGTTGGAGAAAAATTTAAAAAGTATTAGCACTCCTTGTTGATGGGTTTACTTTGGAATAATTTTCTCTTGTATTTGTAACCCAGCAGTTTGCCATGTAAGAATGATATTTGAGGAAGAATTGTCTCTTCTCTTGTGGATATAGGTATAAATAACCATTTGGTTTTATATGGTCATTGGGGTTTGAGAAAATGATAAGTTATTATAATTTGGGATGAAAATGCAAAGTATGATATAACATTTGTGGTTAAATTATGTTATTTTGAGGAATTTATCTCATTTTTGTAATATTATAAAATATAGTTTTTGAAAAAGGACAACACGTAGACCGTGTGACAACCCGTCGCGTCGGACAAAGCTGTAGGAATCGAACCCACAACAAAAGTGTGATTGGGATTTATCGCCTACCACTGGACTACGTGAAGTCCCTGGTTAGTGTGACTATTTTTTTTTGTTAAATGATTTTATTGATCAATAATAAGATGATTTGGGTTCTTATGTCTTATCAAATGAATACCCTTGGTATAGGAAAATGATTTGGTGATTAAGTGGTAAATGTTATTTTAGAAGATGTTCGTTTTGTTAGGAACACTATATGCCCAAGGAAAATATAATACAATGAGGTTTCATTTGTAGAGTAATGGTGGATTTTTATCTACGTTTTTATTGTTGATTTATAGTGATTTGGGTTATTTATGGAAATGATTAACCTATAACAGAGAATATGTGATGATGTTAATTACTTTTAAGTATGTGACTTTAAGAGTATTTGATGTCATTTGGAGATACAATGTAACATGGGAGACTACATAATCAAATTCTTCTATGTTTTGGGTTTCAATATTAGTTTGGATTATATTAAAGGATTTTAAGGACAATTGGTTATTGAATGGTATCTATTTAACTTTGGGGTATTGTTGGTTTAATTTTATAAATTAAGATTAGTACATATTTATCTCAATGAATATCCTTTTGGGGGATCATTAGATCATTCACTAACCATTTTGGTTTTGATTAATCTTCAAAGACAATGTAAATATATGGTTTATCCTGCATGGATCATGTGATTCTATAGAAGTTTATTCTAGCTCTTCCAGTGTGACCAAGTCTTCTTGAATACTTATCGTTTAAAAAAAATTGAGTTAGTGGTGGAAATTTATTAAAGAATGAAAATATACTTAAAATGTAAGTATATCTCATAATGTTCTTAGTCAATATCAGAAATGAATTCCTCTTCCTTATGTAATGTAACTTAAAAAAAAATGTTGTCCTAGATGGTACCTTAAATCATCACTAATTTATGGCTTTGGGATTGTTGGCCTTTTCATAGCCATGTTCTCTACCACTCTCTATCAGATAATTGATGGTTATATTTCTCTGCCATATCCATATTTTCCTACATGGAACCCTAGTATGTGTTATTTTCGGTAATCTTCATACTTTCCACTCTTTATTTTAAATAGAGGCCTCATTAATTCATTTTTCGATGTGGGATTTCATCTAAGATATTTTGAAACGTCAAAAATGTGTTATCCCAATACCATATGTTTTCTTGGACCGATGGTATTTCAAATCATCATAGATTGATGAGTTTAAGGACCTCAATTTTATACTTGTTTGTGATTGATGACCTCAATCACTACCTATAAATATTTACGTTTTTCCTCCAATTATATGTCTCTAATTACCACCAATGTTCTCCTAATCGAGATCATAATTTGGTGGTGATCCTTTCATTTCTCTTTCCCTCATATTAAGACTAAATTTTAGTAACCCAATTTCCGATGTGGGTTTTCCCACAAAGATATTTTCTATTTTAAACCTTTTATTTTCGAAGAACAATTTCAAATTGCGAGGACGCAATTTACTGAAGGAGGGGAGAATGTAACACCCCAAGATTTTATAGTGTGTTATTTCTTCAAAATAATTCAATAAATTTCACTACACGCAACACCAAGTTCAATCGCACCATGACTTACCAAACAAGCTGTTCAAAAGAGGTTATGAATAGTGTTAACTAAATTTTAAACTTTATATAATCCTTATAATTTTAGAATCCATATTATGAGTTTCTTAGACATAATGTAAGAACAAATTCATTTTCAGTATTGCACTTTTACCAAATTTTAATAGTGAACCCTTTTTAGATACTATATTTTAAATTTTTTGACTAAATGGGGACATCAAAAATTTAAAATGAAACATCCCAAGCTTCCACGGTACGCTAGCGTGTGTTGTACGCAACACCGAGTTCTAACACACCGTAACCAATCAAACTAGCCGTTATGAATAGTAATACCTAACTTTTGAAATTATATATATTTTATATTTTAAAATGGACTTCATTTTTGGATTCGGAATATCGAATTTATCCTAAGGTGAAATTTTGGTACTTTTCGGATAACTTTCATATTTTGATGAATAGTGAAAATTACTAAATTTTAATTAAAAACAACTTTTTTAATCAAAATAATTAATAGTGATAAATTGTGAATTTGAGTGGTTTTAAAGTATATTTAGAATATATTTTTACCATTTAATATAATTTTTGTCATTGGACATAATTTTACAATTAAACCGAACATAAACAAATGTCAATCTTTTGATAGTTATTATCTCTTAAAAACACGCTTTTTGTTTTGACAGCGGGAATTAATTTTAAATTAATTTATGCCACTTATGTGTTTTGAATTTAGAAAAATGGATTCCATATTTGGAATCAGGATGTCCAAATTGTATAAATAGGTAACTTTTATTTTTAGACATTTTGAATAATTACTGCGGTAAATATTTTATTTACCATGGTTAAGGGTAAATCCGGTAAATAAGGGTTAAAAAATAATATTATAATAATACTAAATTACCCTAAAACGTGTCTTAACCCTATTGGTTGATACATGGTCGACCATGGGCATCTTTGGGTCGATTTTGGGACCCCATGGATCCACTTGTAAGTGATAATGACACTTTATTTTAATTAAGTTAAAATGAATACAAAAATGACACAAGCATATATCTTTTAGAAAAACAATTGTTACATAGGGTTATATATGTTGGATTTTAGATTATAAATATTCATTAGAAAGACAAAAAGATTTCCTACATAATGATATTTTATTTATAATTTTTAGACATTAAATAATTTATTTTATTTATGACACAATGATGATGCAATAATTAATATAATAGTGAAAAATTAAATTAATTGATATTATAAATACCCAAATAAATATAATATGAAGCTTTTAATGAATTAAACTAATTTTATAGGATAATATGATATATTAGGATTGATTTAATTGACTTTTTTCGAATTAATCAATCTGTTATGAGTTTCACAAAAATCAACTATTGAATAGTGTCTAAATTGACATAAAAGAGTTCTGAAAACAAATATTATATTATTAATTGATATTAAATTCCTAAAAATCTAAGGTTCGGACAAGAGACTTATATCATGATAGGTTCATCATTAATGGACCACTTGGGGGTCGCTTGGATGTATATAGTATGTTTATGAACCATATTATATAAAACTACAAAGAGACATTGTAAAAGTGAAACTAGTTAACTTAGAGTTAATACTTAAAGATAAGGTTAATATAAGTACCCAAACCTGTCTAAATTCTATTGAATGAGTTGTTTTCGACCCATCCCCACCTTAAACTTTGAATAGTCAACTTTGGAGCCATTGGAAACCGAATATGAATTTATTATAAATTAATATTTCTAGCTTTTCCAAAGGTGCCCCTCACCCCTCTTATAAAAGGGCACTCCTCCTTCTCATTTCATCACACCCTCAAAGCCTTTTGGTTCGTCCAAACTCTGCCCAAATACTCTCCCAACTCCCCTAAATACAACCTAGAGGCCTTAGTTTGATCATAAAGCCAACCTAAGGAGCCCTTTTGATCAAATCAAAAGGAAGAACCCGAAGAAGAGGTAATGTTTTCACCACCCCTTTTTAAGTTCCTTTCTTCTTCCACTTCCTCTTTCTTTGTTATTACCATTATAAAATAATAACTCCAGTATCATATATATATCCTTTGATGTTATTATAAATATGGTACAACCATATTCAGTATTCTATCCATCCTTTGAATAACATGTCACCATACGTGCGTACGTACGGCTTACCGTCTCCACGTCGTGGTGTAATTGTTATTCAATATATTATTATTTGGATGGGTATAATAATGATGTGTAACTCATGAAAATAATAAATATAACATGATAATGATTATGTATATATGATATAAAATCCAATTATATATCATTTTAATATCAAAATAATGATATTGTCGCTCGTGCGTATGTACGGACTACCGTCTCCACGAACGCGATCAGATTCATTGTCCATCATATCCATTCAAGTATAATTATAATTTTATGATTTAAAAATAGTATCTAAGGACTTGATATAATTCTGGATATGAATAATATACATCCCATTAATAACGAATATGGCTCACATAACAAAGAATATAAAGTAAAATGAACCCGTTAACACCCGAAATGACGATAATTCTACGATATTATTAACAAATCAATGTTAAAAGATCATATATGATATCATATTAAAGTAAATGATTCTTGTATTATTCAATAACAATTATTTCACCATTATACAGGAGGTAAACCTACCATCGACCAAGGAAAAAGTACAAAGTAAGGGATTTTCTTATCCCACTTTCAACTCCGTGAGATTTCCATTGTTTGCCACTAAATTATTGAAAGTGGTGTATTGTGTACGGCCATTTGATATATATTATCATGATTCTCTTTATATTCATGTTATTCTGTAAATTATTTTGGTGGTTATTAACTTTTGGCCATACGACTCAGTTGATTAACGTGGTAAGGAGTTTCTTATCTCACTCTTAATTTCGTGAGAATTCCATTGTTCACCACTTAATTATTACATGTGGTGTATGTGTACTGCCCATGATTGTATTCATTGTGTAATATAAATTAATTTATGGGTACTTACATAGTCATGGTATGATCCTTCTTTCATAGTTGTATGTTTCGTAAGTTACCAAATCGATAAGGTAATTTGGCATTTCAATTTCCACTCATTCGGCTTTACGCATATTTCATTGATTATATTACTCCAAGATTATGTGTGGAATCACTATTCATTTGATTATGTCATAATTTACACTCCCCTTCCTGTGGATATACTTTTGATACACATAATCACTCTATTGATAATTCTCAAGTCATTAATATGAATTTGATAAGAGTAATTTTAACTCTTTCACCATTTGTTGAGTTAAACATCCAATTCATTGGTGTTGTTTCTACAAGAATATGTGTGAATATCCTTTGATTGTTTTACACTGAATATTCAATCATATATAGTGTATTTATATTTTCACACATAATTATGTCATTGATTTATCCTTAACCTGAGGATATGACCTTTATGAGAGATTTCATCTCAATTTACATTCAATTGGGACTTCTTTGTTGATATACACCAAATCACTTTTATGTGGTGTATATAATGTACTTTGACATAGTATATCATGAATACCTTTATTCTCATGATATTACAAAGTTTTGATTACCTCAATTATTTGTACTCAAGTGTCTCTCTTTTGGTTAGAATCTCTAACCAAAATACAATTTTAAAATGTTTTAAAGACTTATTCTTCTAAATCTTGCTCATTAATGTCCATGTTTTAAAAAAATGGTTTTAAGGTTTTATTTATATGGACATTAAAGTTTTAAAATTAAAACTCCTTTTAAAAGTTTCGAAGTGGTATGGGACACTTTGATTCAAAAATCTATTTTTAAATGGCTTCTTGAAAAATAGTGTGACTTTTAAATGATTTCAAGAAAAGGGGGATATTTCCCTCAAATAGTTTTGATGATTATTTTCATCTATGTCAACATCCTTCATTATTCATGATTGAGGTTAATGTGATACAATACAATCTTCCATATTGTATCAAATGAGTTATGTTTGACTGTGGATGTTCTATTTTTATACCATTCATGGTTTGTGGTTAAAGTATTGACATTTCGTATGCTAGTTTTAATACGAATGTTTATTTTATGCTTAAAACTATTCATATGAGGAATGCATTGGACTTAATAAGTGATGGGTGGAGCCCGCTATAGCTCCTCGATGCATCGGTAGGTCTCATGAGACAAACTAGTGTCTTGGCACAAGGCCTTGGCAAAATCTTATTTGTAGTCTTGGCACGAGGCCTTGGCTATGTGGTTATGATAGTCTGGCATTATGCATTCCATCATTATGAAAGTGGATATTGATATTGCATGTGATCATTCGACTAGTAGAATATCCATGTGAGTAAGTAAATGGCATTATTTCATTTTACCTTTGCCATTTTATGCTGAAGTTCAAGTTTAAAAGGCTTTTGTTTTAGTTATAAATTGCCTTAAGTGTTTATGCTTATTTATGAAAGCTTCTGCTATAATGTTATCCTTACTGAGCATCTGACCTCACCCCTTTCAATGTTTTATTTTTTTCCAGGATTATGAAGAAGTAATTTATGAATGACCTGCAGGGATAGTATGAGGGGATATGAAGACAAGATGTTTTTTTTATGATGTAATGTAAAAATTTATGGATGTATCTAGTTATTCCAAGGCTACTAAACTAATCGGTATTTCGAGACTTGATCTTTCTCGTGATCATGCCAATGTTATGTAATAATGCACCGACTCTAGGTATTTAGGGTCGGGGCGTTACAAAATGTTTTTCTGAAAAAACTATTTTTATGTGCATAAATGAGTTTTAACTAAATAAAAGATAAAATAAATATCATAAAAATATTATAAGTTAATTTATATATTTTATATTCATTTTTTACCATTCACCACATGTGTTTTATGAATAAGAGATTATAATAAATCCAATTCTACTCTTCAAAGAAATATCTTTTGGAAAAGTTGTTTTGTCGCATTTTCAACACTTATAATAAAATTACATTTTCAAACTTTTATAAAATTAATTTGAAAAAATAAAAATATGTAAGGTCCTCGAAATTTAAAGGTAAATTTTTTCTTAAATACTTTGGAATTTTTCAAGTCTGTGGCTTCTGACGGCACTTGATTCTGAGGCCCGATGTGTTCAGAATCAATTTCCGCAGTTTAGCTCGGGTACGTTTAGTAAACGAACAAGCGGGTTTTTCTATCTTTTGAACTGGTGCTCGGAATCGAAATATGAGGGCACCGATGAACTCGTAGTGCCGATAATTGCTTAAGTGTACTGTTACCACAGTTTCGTTTTATGTGCGTTGAGAATTAATTTTTGGGGATTTAGTTTAAAATAAATAAAATTGGTGGCACAATTTTATTTTTATGGTTGGTGGTTAATTCCTCCCAAGGGGAGTTGAAGGGGGGCCCACACCCACATAACCTCCCATGGGAGGATATTTGTGGGCTGGGGCCCACACATGACCTAAACCCTTGATCTTCCCTAAACCCCTTAAACCCCCCCCCCATTAAACTCCTTTGTTTAATGTTGACAACCCCTTGAATTTAAATGTGTAACCTTTCCACTTCCTCTCTCTACCCATCTTTAATTCTAGCCAACACACACTTTAATTAATTGTTTGAACCTCTTCAATTAAATTAATTAAGTGTTTGAATTTTAAATTTTGAATGCATGCCAGGTTTAATTAAAATAAGGGGTAGCGTTATTTTTGGTTGGCTTGTTGTGTGGGGATTATTAGAGAGCTTTTGTGTGAAAGAAGAAGGAAATTACTCTTTCTTTGAAGAACATCATCCTCAATGAAGAAAAGTTCTTCTTCGAAGAAGGAAATATTTCCTTCAATGTAGAATGACTCGGCAACCACTATTCTCCATCCTTTTCTTTTCTTCGTGATAAGTGAGGAGACGTCACTTCCTCGGGTGCACTCCGATGACGACGGAGATGAAACCGTCATCCACGACGCTTGTCAACTGTGGACCCTATCAAGGTAGGTGTTTATTCTTGAAAGTGGATGTTTTAGTACCCCGTTCTTCATTGGTAATCTTTGACTAAATATGGCCAATTGCTATCACTTAACATAGAGGGAGCGGGATGAATGAACACGGAACGACGACCCTCCGTTTGATCTTGTTTATTATTTTAGAATTGGCAATCGAAGGCAGAGGAAGCACGACGCCGTCGCGCCATGCCGGGTACGTGGAAAAGGAAACCGGCACTGTAGCACCGGTTGTGCGGGAGGAACCGCGGCCCGCTACATAGGCCGCTTCGGTGGAAGAACCGGTCAGCCCATCGGCTGGCCGGGCAAAGAGGAGTCGTGGCGCCAAAAGGGCGCCGCGCTAGAGAACTGGTCGGCCCATCAGCCGGTCGAGCGAAGAAGGACTGTAACGCCAGGAGGGAGCTACGCTGAAGAAGTTGTGGCCTGCCTTGTGGGTCGTGTGCGCCAAAAGACCGGTCGGCCTAGCCGGCTAGTTTGGGAAAGGGTGGCGCCGCTTGGCACCGCTAGTACGGACAGATGGAGGGCCACCCCCCCCCCCTCAGAACCGCACGGCCAGCCAACCGAGCCAGCTGGGTCGCGCCACTTCAGGTCAGGCCATGCACCTTCGGGCTGAGTTTCGTTTTCCTTCAGACCGATCTGACACCCCTGCCTGGTCGGACCTGTCAAACTGGGTTAATCCGACCCGCCGGCCCACTGGGCTAAACGGGTCGGGCACGTTATTCACTTAAATGTGAATAACTTAAAGACCGCACGTCCGATCGACGTTCCATCTGCGGCACTGGGACTCTTTCAACGAGAAGGTCCTTTTGTGATAATCTAAGTTATTTTTGGACAACTTTGGTAAATTTAAGAGTTTGGATAGAGCATATTTCGAACCGGGCCCCCAGAATTGAAAAGCCAATATCTCTCAGATCGGGCATCCGTTTGACGCGTTGTCTGTTGCATTGAGTTCCTTTTAACGAGACAGAACTTCAGGATACATAAACTTTTTTACTTCGTGACAGTTGATGTATCGACCACCTTTACTTGAGGAGCGGAACCTCCCAGAATCGAGTACGATGTGTGCGGGAACCCTAGAGCTAGCTGCGACTTCGACGATGATGACGACTGTACATGGATCCTACGTGGGTTTGGTAGTGAGGAAGATTGTACATGGATCCTCTGTGGGTTTGGCAGCGATGAAGACTGTACTTGGATCCTAGGTGGGTTTGGCAGTGATGGTTACTGTACTTGGATCCTACGTGGATTCGACATAGAAGATGATTCAGAGGTTACATCTAATCATCTCCAGCCCTCTTCGTGAGTAGTATACCTATGTGAGCTGAGTCTTTACATTCAATCATTATCATTGTTATGATTGACTTCTTTCCTGTGTGTACTGGTTGTTCATGGGCTCGGAAGCTGGAGTCGAACTGAGTTTGATGAGTTAGGTATATGTATGGGAATATACCTAAGTAGAGTTGGTTGATACTTCATGGTTGTATCTTTCCTTTTTGGTTTAACCTTTGAGGATTTTGGGAGATCTTCAGGGGTCTTTGGGTCCCTACTGAGTATCGTTATACTCACCAATGCATGGGAATTGCCCTCACTACATTGTGTTGGTTGTAGACGACAGATAGCACTGATCGTGGTCGAGGCTTGTGAAGCTAGATGGTATTTGGAGGTGGACCACCTGGCGGGACATACACGGCGCGGACGAATAGAACTGAGGTACCGACGAGACTCTATGTACCCTCCATTCAGGTGGGATTCCTGGAGAACGACTCGGTGGTTACTGCTTTACTTTTCAACTATTGTACTTTCTTTCTCAGTTGTACTGTACTTTCAGTTGGGTTTGTATACTGGCCCATTTACTTTCCAACACTTACTTTTGTGCTCAGTTTATTTTGTGTATACTCTAGCTTGTGTACTCTGTTGTGTTTGTTTACTTTTATAAAGGAAATTCCTTCCCTTTTTACCAGGATTTACACCTTTGGTGCTAGTCGCCAGCCCCTGGCCTATGGAAGCTGGGCTCGGGGTAGTCACAACCCAGGCCCCGAGGACGGGTCGTGACAAATTGGTATCAGAGGAGTCGGTTCTACCGCGGAACTCAAGACTCTGATAATTTATTCTCTGTGAAGCAATAATGTTAAGAATAATGAGTGTGGTTTTCAGTCCAGGGAGTCTTGTGTGGGTGTGGCGGCTAATTTATCCATACACCAGGACCATGACTTCTGATTTCCAACTCAGTGCTCGAAAACATTTATTGCATGTGTATTTTAAAAGGTTTCTTTGTGATTACTTTGTGTCAGCTCAACAGGTATACTATACTAACCATGGCGCACCTGTTTCTTCTCAGGATGGCCCCACGAAGGGAGCCAGCTAGGGTTCCTAGTTACGTGCGGGATGGCAGCCCACAGAGCAATGAGGCCTCGGTGCAGGGCCCCATTACACCGGAGGCACTAGCGGTACCACTACCCATTGGGAAACTGATACCACCAGCCCCAGCAGCGGAGTGTGCATGCCGCCTAAGTGCGTTGCACAAGTTTTAGCAATAGAGACCGCCCAGGTTCCATGGAGAGACGGACCCTCAGGCAGCCAAGGATTGGCTCGAGGCTATCGTCAGAGTCTTCATATTGGTAGAGACACCAGCAGACCTTATGGTGATCCTTGTCGCGAGTCTCCTGTATGCAGTAGCAGGTAGATGGTGGAGCCTGATGCTCCAAGTGCCCGATGAGGCACCTCTACTTTGGACGGACATTGAGATCCTCATCCGCTCGGAGTTTGTTCCAGCCACCCTCCGTGCGGTGCGCATGTAAGAGTTACTACAGCTGCGGAAGGGCAACATGACAGTAGCCCAGTACTCAGTGAGATTTACCAACCTCTCGCTCTACTCCATGGACATGGTACGGGACCCATTCTTCCGAGCCCGAACCTTTGAGCAGGGATTGAGGGATGAGATCAGGGCTTCGATGATCTCCCTCAGTATTCCGACGCAGGCAGGAGTACTGGAGAGAGCCCTTCTTGTGGAGAGTTTTCTTGCTGAGCCAACGCCAACAGCGAGACCCACCACAGTGCGAAACGTACCGGATTCTTATGCATCCAGTAGTATAAATATGTCGCAAAGGTCCAAGAGGACCTGGCCATCAGGTGGGAAACCTCAAGGTACTGGTTCGGATGTGTGGGGCACACGTAGTAGAGCGATTCATACGAGAGGCAGGTAGTGCTATGCATGCGGTGGGCAGGGCCACATGGCTCGTGACTGCCCAACCCGCCATGCAGAGGAGCAGCAGAAGGTAGAGGGACCTCCCAGGAAGAGGCATAGGTTTGACCGTGGCGGTCCGCAGGGAGCAGGAGGACGAGGAAGAGGAGTTGGCCAAGCAGCAGTTGGTGGACGATGCTTCGAGGCTCTACCACCACCCCCACCAAGAGGGCCACCCCGACCATAAGGAGCTGGCAGACGGGCAGGCTCAACTCCAGGTAGTCAAGGCCTACAACCACAGCGCACCTGAGATGATTCTAGGTACTATCTATGTCTAATACACCCTTTTTCAGTTCTTATAGACACAGGAGCAAGTCGTTATTTTATTTCCACTGCCCCTGTTCGGAGCTCAGAGATTCCGACAGAGCCGTTGGCTCGATCCTTATGTCTAGAGACTCCTATGAGAGTAAACTCGACGATTACACACTGGTGCCAGAAGTGTGAGCTTACTCTAGGAGGCGAGAGCTATGGCTGGGATCTACTTGTTGCGGTGTCAAGGCCTTACGACATCATCTTGGGTATGGACTGGTTATATATAGTCCATGCCCAGATCGACTGTATTAGGCGCAAAGTGTGGTGTGTCTGGACATATGGGAGCAGGTACACCTTCACCAGCGAGAAGGGAGCCTTTTCAGCGCAGGATGGACTTATGCAGAGGAGAGGTCAGCCGATAACACATTAGTTGGATAGTCTCATCCTAGGAGCGGTTGATATGCGGAGTCCGAGTTTTCCAGTTGTGGTGGATTAGTATGAGGATATTTTTTCTGACGACATTCCAGGACTACCTCCTCGCAGAGAGGTAGATTTCTACATTGACCTGTACCCCAGGACAGCACCGATATCCACTCCATCATATCGGATGGCTCCCGCCGAGCATTCTGAACTGTGGGTACAGCTGGTGGACTTACAGGGAAAGGGATTCATCCGACCTAGTGTTTCACCGTAGGCTTCTTTGATTTTATTCGCCAAGAAGGCGGATGGGAGCTTACGACTATGTGTTGACTACCGTCTCCAAAATCAAGTGACCGTGAAGAACAGGTATCCACTTCCAAGGATTTATGACCTCCTTGATCAGCTCAATTGAGCATGATGGTTCTCGAAGATAGACCTCATGTCAGGCTATCATCAGCTTAGAGTTCGAGATGAGGATGTGCCGAAGATGGCCTTTAGGTATCGGTATGGCCACTACGAGTTCTTGGTTATGCCCTTCGGTGTATCCAACACACCAGTAGTGTTCATGAGTCTCATGAACAGGATCTTTCAGCCTTATCTAGATCGTTTTGTCGTATTCTTCATTGAAGACATACTGATTTAATCGACTACTGAGGAGGAGCACGCCTACCACTTGCGGGTTGTACTGGACACACATTGAGAGCACAAGCATTATGGTAATCTCTTGAGGTTCTAGTTCTGGATTCGATAGGTTCACTTATTAGGGCAAGTCATCTCGATGGCGGGATTTGCGGTGGATCCTATAAAGATCGAGTCTGTACTAGATTGGGAGCCACCCAAGAGCGTGACGGAGGTGTGAAGTTTCATAGTTCTGGCTGGGTACTATCGGAGATTTGTACCAGACTTCTCTAGAGTTTCAGCACTACTTTCAGCTTTGACGAAAAAGGGGAAACCCTTTGTGTGGTCATATAGATGTCAGCAGAGCTTTTAGGAGTTGAGACAGAGATTGACTAGTGCGCCCATTTTGAGGCTATCTGAGGAGGGCGTAGGGTATGTAGTCTACTGCGATGGATTAGGGACCGAACTCGGGTGTGTCCTGATGTAGGAGCGGGCAGTGATCACCTATGGTTCACGACAGTTGAGGTAGAATGATCAGAACTACGTTACCCATGACCTGGAGTTAGCAGCATTGGTCTTCGCCTTGAAGATTTGGCGACACTATATGATGGGCGAGCGATTTGCGATCTACTCTGACCACCAGAGTCTCAGGTACATCTTCTCGTATAAGGATCTGAACTTGAGACAGTGGCGATGGCTTGAGTTCATCCAGGAATATGACAATGAGATATTCTATACTCCTAGGAAGGGGAACGTTGTGGCTGATGCTCTTAGTAGGAGATCAGACATTCATCAACTTGGAGAGGCGACAGAGCAGTTAGCTGCTTTGCATATATCCTTCGGGGATAGAGATGGGGAAGCCTTCCTACAGTACCTCACAGTCACTCCTTCACTCCTTCAGCGGGTCAGAGAGGCACAACGTGGGGACGTTGATTGTGAGATGCGACATGTTCATATTTCCACAGGGCAGGTGCCTGATGGATTTTCTGAAGGAGGAGAGAATGGCATCCTCTTCAGGGGATGTACCATGGTTCCAGTTGCACTGCAGGAGGAAGTGCTGAGGGATTTTTACACTTCTCCTCTTGTGGTACATCCAGGAGTGGTAGAGATGTACTAGGACCTCAGATGATTGCACTGGTGGTCGGGTATGAAAAAGGTTGTAGCAGAGTTCGTTTCATGATGTCTCACTTTCCAGTAAGTGAAGGCGGACCACCAGGTACCAGCAGGCTTGGTATAGCCCTTAGAGGTTCTAGAGTGGAAGTGGGACAGGATATCCATGGATTTCATGATGGTGATCCCACATAATTCCAGAGGACACGAATTCATTTGGGTGATCGTAGACCGACTCACCAAGTCGTCCCACTTCCTTCCGATCAGAGAGCAGGGATCAGTAGAAAGCTTGGGACGCCTCTACATTCAGGAGATCATACGTCTTCATGTTGTTCCATCATCTATCATCTCCGATCGAGATGCTCACATTACTTACTGGCTTTGGAAGGGGTTGCTAGAGGAATTTGGGATGTAGTTACGCCGAAGCACCGCCTTTCACCCTCAGACTGATGGACAGATGGAGAGTACCATTCAGACACTTGAGGACATGCCCTGTGAATGTGTCCTTGACCTTGGTCGCAGTTGGGAGGATCACCTACCCTTGGTGGAGTTTTCGTACAACAACAGATACCACTCCACCATCGGGATGGCACCTTACGAGGCATTGTACGGCCGACCTTGCAGATCACCTCTATGCTGGACTGACCCTGGGGAGTCCGCACTTGTAGGACCAGAGATGGTTCACACTATGACGGAGAAGGTGCAGGTCATCCAGGAGTGGATGAGGACCACACAGAGCCGACAGAAGTCCTATGTTGATAGGAGGTAGAGACCACTGGAGTTCAAGGATGGTGACCACATTTTCTTACGCGTCTCACCTCGACGTAGATTACGGAGATTTCGCCGGGGTGGCAAGTTATCTCTGCACTTCATTGGATCATTCCAGGTCCTTAGGAGGGTTTGCGAGGTGTCTTACCTCCTGGCCCTTCCACCTCAGTAGCACCGGGTGCACGACGTCTTCCACGTATCTCAACTGAGGAGATACGTGCATGACCTGACACACATCATTGATCATGGGGAGCTGGACATCGATGACGGGGCGACATTTGCGATGGTCCCAGTGGAGATCAAGGATCGACATGTGCGGGTCCTACGTGGATGGTCGATTCCTCTGGTGCACATTAGTTGGCAGCACGAGAACCTTCAGGAGAGCACATGTGACTGAGAGGCTCAGATGCATGCACAATACCCTCTTTTGTTTCCCTAGTTTTTGTTTTAGCTTTACGGGGACGTAAATCCCTTAGGTGGGAGTAATTTAAAGACCCCGAAATTTCAAGGAAAATATTTTCTGAAATACTTTGGAATTTTATGAGTCTATGGCATTTTATGGAACTTGATTCTGAGGATCGGTGTGTTCGGAATCAATTTCCAAAGTTTAGCTCAGGTACGTTCAGTAAACAAACAAACGAGTTTTTCTATCTTTTGAGCCGGTGCATAGAATCGAAATCTGAGGTCACCGATGAACTCACAACGCCGGTAATTGCTTAAGGGTACCTTTACCGCAGTTGCATTTTAAGCGGGGTGAGAATTAATTTTTGGGGATTTAGTTTAATATAAATAAAATTGGTGGCACAATTTTATTTTTATGGTTGGTGGTTAACTACTCCCAAGGGGAGTTGAAGGTGGGGCCCACACCCACATAACCTCCCATGGGAGGATATTTGTGGGGTGGGGCCCACACATGACCTAAACCCTTGATCATTCCTAAATTCCTTAACCCCCCCCCCATTAAACTCCTTTGTTTAATGTTGACAACCCCTTCAATTTAAATGTGTAACCTTTACACTTCCTCTCTCTCTCCCTCTTTAATTCTAGCCAACACACAACTTAATTAATTGTTTGAACCTCTTCAATTAAATTAATTAAGTGTTTGACTTTTAAATTTTGAATGCATGACAAGTTTAATTAAAATAAGGGGTAGCCATATTTTTGGTTGGCTTGTTGTGTGGGGATTATTGGAGAGAGGTTTTGTGTGAAAGATGGAAATTCCTCTTTCTTTGAAGAACATCATCCTCAATAAAGAACAGTTCTTCTTAGACAAAGGACATCATTCCATCAATGTAGAACGACTCAGCGACCACAGTTCTGCATCCTTTTCTTTTCTCCATGACATGAGAGGAGACGTCACTTCCTTAGGTGCACTCCGACGATGACGGAGATGACACCGTCATCCACAACGCTTGTCAACTACGGACTCTATCAAGGTAGGGGTTTATTCTTAAAATTGGATGTTTTCATACCCCATTCTTCGTTGGGAATCCTTGACTAAATATGGACAATTTCTATCACTTAAAGCGGAGGGTGCGGGCCGAACGAACACGGCCCGGTGACCCTCTGATTGATCTTGTTTATTATTTTATAATTGGAAATCGAAGGTGGAGGAAGCATGATGTCGTCGTGCCATGAAGGGTAAGTGGCAAAGGAAATTGGCACTGTCGTGCCGATTGTGTGGGAGGAACTGCGGCCCACTACACAGGCCGCTTCGGCGGAAGAACCTGCCGGCCCGTCGGCCAGCCGGGCGAAGAGGAGCTGCGTTGCCAGGAGGGCGCCGCACTGAAGAAGTCATGGCCCCCTGTGCGGGCCGCATGTGCCAGAAGACTGGCCAGCCTAGCTGGCCCGTTTGGGAAAGGGCGGAGCCGCCAGTGCAGATAGACGGAGGCCGGGCCGGGCCACGCCACTTCGGGCAAGGCTGCACCCCTTCGGGCCAAGTTTCATTTTCCTTTGAACCGGTCTGACACCCCTACCGGGTCGGACCCGTCAAATTGGGTTAACCTGACCCATCGGCCCACTGGGCTAAACTGGTCAGGCACGTTATTCACTTAAACGTGAATAACTTAATGACCGCACGTCCGATCAATGCGCCGTCTACGACACTGGAACCCTTTCGACGAGATGGTCCTTTTGTAAAACTCTAAGTGAGTTTTGGACAACTTTGGTAAATGGATGGGTTTGGAATGAGCATATTTCCAACCGGGTCCCTGGAACTGAAAAGCCAATATCTCTCAGACGGGACGTCCGTTTGACGCGCCGTCTCTCGTGTTGAGTTTCTTTTGAGGAGACGGAACTTCGGGATACATAAAATCTGGACTTTGTGACAGTTGATGTATCGACCCCGTTTACTTGAGGAGCGGACACTACTGGAATCAAGTACGCTGTGTGCGGGAACCCTAGAGCTGGATGTGACTGGGACGACGATGACGACTGTACTTGGATCCTACATGTGTTCGGCAGTGAGGACGACTCTACATGGATCCTCCGTGGGTTCGGCAGTGATGACGACTGTACATGGATCCTACATGGATTCGGCAGTGATGGTTACTGTACTTGGATCCTACGTGGGTTCAGCAGTGACGACTTCTGTAATTGGATCCTACGTGGGTTCGGGAAAGAAGATGATTCAGAGGCTATATCTAATCATCTCCACCCCTCTTCATGAGTAGTATACCTGAGTCGAGTCTTGGCTTTCAATCATTATCATTGTTATGATTGACTTCTTTCCTGTGTGTACTGGTTGTGCATGGGCTCGGAAGTTGGAGCCGAACTGAGTTTGATGGATTAGGTATATATATGGGCATATAACTAAGAAGAGTTGGTTGATACTTCGTGTTTGTATTATTCCTTTGTGGTTTATCCTTTGTGGAATCTGGGAGACCTTCAGGGGCCCCGGGGTCCCTACTGAGTATCGTTATACTCACCCCTGCACGGGCATTGCCAGCACTACGTTGTGTTGGTTGCAGATGACGGAAAACACCGATCGTGGTCGAGGCTTGTGGAGCTGGACGATATCTGAAGGTGGACCACCTGGCGGGACATACACGGAGCGGACGGACGGACCCGAGGAACCTACGAGACTATCTGTACCCACCCTTCAGGTGGGATCCTCGGAGGATGACTCGGTGGTTTCTGCTTTACTTTTCAGGTGTTGTACATTGTTTCTCAGTTGTACTGTACTTTCAGTTGGGTTTGTATAATGGCCCATTTATGTTCCAGAACATACTTTTGTACCCAGTTTACTTTGTGTTTACTCCATCTTGCATACTCTATTGTGTTTGTTTACTTTTATAAAGGAAATGCCTTCCCTTTTTACTGGGATTTACACCTTTGGTGTTAGTCGCCAGCCCCTCGCCTATGGAAGGCTGGCTTGGGGTAGTCACGACCCGGGCCCCAAGGACGGGTCGTGAGAATTTTACTTTTTAAATCATAACGTCAAAATTATCTTCAAGTTAATTTTTGATAATTTTCTGGAAATATAATTTTTCCAAAAAATAATGAAAAATACTATTTTTTGTTAAGAATTTTCATTTATTTTAAAACATTAAAAGAAATAAAAGTTGTTTTCATATTTATTTAAAATAAAAATTGATATATATATATATATATTAATCTAATTTATGTAATTTTAATCAAAGTTATATTGAATTTTTATATAACAACCCTGCTCTTTATTACACATTTAAACATGGCTTATTAAATAAACTTCACTGGATACAACATAGAAGACCGAGAGGTCTAATCTCTTTGAAAATTAGGATCATTACATAACAACCTAAAACATGAAATAAAACATCTCTACTGAAAACTTCCTTTACATTACCACTACATTCCCTCATACTTAACATTGCATGGGATAACCTGAGGGCATCCATAAGGAAAGGGTGAGCTATAATGCCCAGTAATGTAATAAACATGGAATAACATGAGGAATACAATACATTTTAGAAAATAGGCATTTAAATGGATAATAATATAACCTTTAACATAAAGTAATGATAAATAATTATAATCATAACATGGAGATGTGGCAACAACACTTAACATAAAATTAGCATGAGCCAAGGCTCATTGCACAGGGAGCATCAGTAAACACTCACTACACAGGAAGCACGAGTAAACCCTCATTGCACTTGAATTATCATGAGACAAAACCCATTGCACATGACTTATCATGATACTATATTTTACCCAATGCATTGGAGTGCTATTAGGGTGCACCCTTCTTAAACATTTCTTTTCATGAATAAGTGTGCGACATGGATCATATAACATGGAATCAATCAACATCATAAGTATTACATCATTAATGAATTTGGAATAAATAAATTAAATTAACATTCAATATGTATATGTGGATAAAGGAGAATACCCTTGATAGAGACATGGGTATGGTATTCACTGTACAATGATATGGCTTGGAAATATGTGGTGAAATTTCGACAGCATAACGGTGTGACATAATAATTTCTAAAAATGGTTGATGGAAGAGAAATTGGTGTATCATAATATGTACATGAAATGAAAAATAATTCGGGGTAATATAGAGACATTTACCAACAAATTTAATGGAATTTAGATACATAATACAAAATAATTTCTTAAATGTAAATGCGGAGAGAGAAATTTGTTACTAAAATTTTGCATGGTAACAGGTGTACATGGGTGGAATTAATGAGAGATAATGGGGATCTATAATTATTTAAACATGAATATGGATTTATTTGGGAGGTAATAAATCATAACCCAACATTTATAATTGAAAATAAAAGTACATAACCATATAAGGAAACTTGGACATAAATACGGAAAGTGAGAATCCCTTACTTGGAAGCGTGATTCCAAAGGCTTGGGAGGGGTTTGAGAGAGACTTATTTAGAGATTAGGGCCCATTGGGATGATTATAGAGGGAGGAGGGAAGATTTTGAATGAAATATGGGGGCTTTTAATTAAGAGTAAGTGGGAGATTGGGTGGTTTTATATAGGAAAGGAGAAGAATTCCTTATTATTTAGGTTTGGGACACCACACATTAAACTAATCAAAACCACAAACCATACCATGGTTTTTGCCTTTGGTTTTTTTCAATGGGGATTGGAAAAACATATTTTATAATAAAAATGGAATAAATTCTTAAAATAATTGTGTTTCTTATGTGTAGTTTAGTCACACTCTCAAGGAAAACTATCTAAAAAGATAAAATGTTTAATAAGTCATGGAGGGTCTACTAACGCATCATAAAATTAATCAAAAAAAATCTAAAATCACAATATTTTAAGTATAAAACATATATTGGAAGAAAATATCATTTAATGTATTTTATTACATCACTATTGGGTCATTATAATGTCATAAGACACATTATATATTTAAACAGTATTTAATTTTTATTCAAAAATTTGACTGTCTCAGAAAATTATGAAAAATTCACCATTGGATAATTTTGACATACTAGTTCTATAAAAATATTCATTTTATCTAAATAATTTTTTTAATATTTTAATTTTTACTTTTAAAATAGAAAGTGACATTTATTGAAAATTCAATGATTTTGACAAAAATATATTTCAATCCGTAATAAAAATAACAATTGAATTCATAAAATTATATGATCATTTATATTTAATAAAAAATAATTTAAAAAAATAATATTTTATTAAAATAATATTTAAATCAAAAATAAATTAATCCATCAAAATATATTTCTTAGTTGAATATTTACTAAAAATACAATTTGTGATTTAAAAACTATAAACAAAGTAACAATAATAAAATGAATGTCTTTTCATTATTACAATAAAAAATAATGCACATATTCATAGTGCTATGTTCTTGTCACATAAACCCTTATAACACTTATATAAGACCAAAGTGTATGGTGTGTGATGGTGACCAACTCTAGGGGTGGCTTGGATAACATCGCTCGAGTGGTAATCTCTATCAACTTCCACTTCTCCCATAGGCGGTTCCGTTCAAGATTAACATGTTGAAGCTTAGTCTGGGCTTGGTCAAGAGAAAATCCCAGTGAAAACACCTCCTTTATGAGCTCCAAAAAATGGGCTTAGTATGGATAATGTTGACTGGATGAGGTCATTGCTTACTTTATCTGAGTAAATTGGAATTTTTAAAGCCCTATATTTATACTAATCATGTGATCACTATTCAATGACTATATTAGAAATGGTCACAATTCCTAATGGTATTTTAAAATCCAAAAACATAACACCAAGAAATTTTAAAAATTTTATATACCCATAATAAGACATTTAAATAGATCAAGATTAATATTCATTAATGAATGTTTGGTTCATTACAATCTTCCCCCTTAAGAAATTTCACCCTAGAAATTTCCTTTTCCCCCACTAAAATAGATGTGGGTAACTCTTCTTCATTACTTTCTCTGATTCCCTTTTCACTTATTCAAACTTTTAGTTTCTCCACAACATCTTGATGAGAGGCATTGTATTATTTCGTAGAACGTTTTCTCTATAATCTAAGATCTTCAATGGTTTATCCTTGTAATAAAGATAATCCTCTAACTGTACAACCCTTGAAGAGAGTACATTTGAAGGGTCTGGTATGTACTTCTTGAAGAGGGATACATGAAATACATCATATACTTTGGCCATGGTAGGTGGAAGTGCTAGTCAATAGGCCAGAACCCGGACACGATCAAGAATCTTGAAGGGGACAATGTACATCAGACTTAACTTCAGTTTATTTCAAAACCTCATGACCTTATTCCACAGAGATATTCATAGAAATACCATGTCTCCAACTTTGAACTCAAGGCCACACCAGTGGTTATCTTCATAACTCTTTTGTAAACTTTGGGATTCCATGATATGATATTGAATGGTTTTCACATTCTCAACCATTTCTTCAACCATTTCAGGTCCTAGAAGCTTACAGTCACCCACTTCATCCCAACACTCAGGTGTTCTACACCTTTTCTCATAAAGGACTTCATATGGTTCCATTCAGATGCTCGAGTGGAAACTGTTATTATAAGAGAATTCAACCAGTGGAAGATGTTGGTCCCACCCTCCTTTGAAGTCCATAGAACATGATCTTAACATATCTTCCAGTGTCTGAATAGTTCGCTCAGATTGGACTTCAGTTTGAGGATGATAGGCCATACTGAAGTTCAGTTTAGTGCTTAGAGAATGTTGGAGACTTTTCTAGAACATCAAGGTGAATCTCAGATCATGATCAGATACAATAGATAGTGGTACTTCATATAGCCTTAACACTTCTTTGATGTAAATCTGTGCAAGTTGATCCAATGAGAAGTCATCTGAAATCATGATAAAGTGAGTTGTCTTTGTAAGATGATCCATAATGACCCATATAGCATTGTTTCTTCTGGATTTCCTTGGATGTCTAGTGAGAAAGTCAATGGTAATGTTTTCCCACTTCCATGTTGGTATGGATAGTGGTGGCATAATCCCCTTAGACTTTTTCCTATTGTTCTTCACTTACTGACATACCAGACACTTTGATGTATATTAAAAAATATACCTCTTCATATTGTCCCACCAAATGTTTTCTCAGAGATCTCGACACAACTTTGTGATCCCCAAGTTAATATAGAAGGTTGAGCTATGTGCGTCATTTAGAAGCTCCATATTTATCTCTAGATAGGATGGTACACATAATTGGGACCCAAATATTAAAATTCCATCATTTTCAACCATGTGCTCTGAGGATTTCCAATTTCTGAAAGCTTCCACCCTTTTTAGAATTTCCACATCGTTTATTTGAGCATCGTTTATTTTATCCAAGAGGGATGGTTGAACAATAAATTGAGAAAGGATTAATGATGTTCTTCCCTTAACGATTCCCAAGTCCATCCACTACAAATATAAGAAGACTGGATCCTTCCCAATTCTCATTAATAACAAAATCGATGGATCCTTTCTACATAGAGAATCTGCCACCTTGTTATTTTCCCAGGGTTGTAATGGATTGAGTAGTCATAATAATTGATGGGTTCTATCCATCTTCATTGTCACATATTAATCTCTTTCTCTGTGAATATATATTTGAGGTTCTTGTTATCTGTATATATCTCACACTTCTCCCAATAGAGATAATGCCGCCAGATTTTCAACACGAAGATCATAGCCACCAACTCCAGATCATGTTTGGGATAGTTTTTCTCATGTATTTTCAGCTACCTTGAGGCGTATTCTATCACTTTATCATTATTCATCAACACACAACCTGTTCCCTTCTTCAAAGCATCACTAAATACCACAAAATGATTTCCACTAGTGGGTAATGTGAGCACATGTGAAGTGATAAGCCTATTTTTCAACTCCTTGAAGTTCTATTCCCATTCCCCACTCCAAGAAAACATTACTCCCTTTAAAGTTATCTTGGAATGAGGGTTTGAGAATCATGAGAAATTTCTCACAAATCGTCGATAATATCCAGTTAACCCCAAGAACCTACGGAAATCTGTTACTAATATTGGCCTCGACCACCCGTCAATTTCGGCTGTCTAGGAGGGATCCATAGATATCCCATTTCTTTTGATGATATGACCCAAGAATGAGACTTCCTTCAACCAGTACTCACACTTGCTATACTTTTCATAGATATTATCCTTTCTCAAGGTGTCTAGTAATGTTCTTAGATGCTTCTCATGCTCATCCTTGGATTTGGAGTAAATTAGAATATCATCTATAAATAATACCAAAACTTTATCGAGGTGATCTCAAAATAATATATTAATATATTCCATGATGATTGTTTGTGAATTAGTGAGTCTGAAAGGAATTACTATGAATTCATAGTGTCCACATCTTGTACGAAAAGCAGTCTTAAGGATATCTTCCTTCTTCACCCTTACTTGATAATATCCTGACCAAAAATCTACCTTGGAGAATTATTGTTCTCCATACAGCTGAACAAACAAGTCATCAATTAGTGGTAGAGGAAACTTGTTCTTTATCATGATTTTTTTGAGCTCATGATAATCGATGCAAATCCCCATTGATTCATCCTTATTCATGACGAAGAGGACTTGTGCACCCCATAGTGAAGAACTTGGGCGTATAAACCCTTTATCCAGATTCTCCTGTATTTGTTTATTCAGGTCATCAAGCTCTACAACAACCATTCTATATGGATTCTTGGATATTGGAAACTCCCCAGCTATAAGGTCAATTGATAATTGAACATCTCTTCTAACAGGGAGAACAGAAAATTCCTCGGGAAACACTTCAGCGAATTCCCTAAAAATAGGCATGTCTTCAAGGATGGTTGCTTCCTTAGACTCAATAATTTGTGCTAGATATGTGTTCTCATAGGGTAGTAATATCCCATCTTGATATGATGTAACTAAAGAATATTCATCCTCCTCCTTGCACTTGTATAGAATCAGGGGTCGATTCTCCACATGGAGAGTGATTTCCCTCTCATGGAAATTTATGTTGGCTCTATATAAGGAAATCCAATACATGCTGATAATTTCATCAAATTCTACTATAAGGAGTATGATAAGGTTCTCTGGGAAGTATAATCCATGAATTATGGTAGGAGATGAGTTATATTCATGGGATTCAATGATTGCCCCATTTTTTTTACTCACCGACATCTTTAGTTCCATGATTTGTGGTGGTGTTTAGATTTTTCTACTAAACATTAGGGATATAAAAGAATGTGTAGAACTAGAATAAAAAATTACATTTGCTATTCTAGAATGACTATTAGTGTACATGTCAGCACTTCATTGTCGGGGTTCACTTCAGTAGTAGTGATGGAAAATGCTCACCCTTCTTTCCTTGGAGGTTCTTGGTTACCTCTAAAAACCCTTGTCTTAGGGCACTGATTTGCAAGGTTCCCTGGTTTCTTGCAGTTGAAGAAATAAACAATTCATTGAGGATCGAATGGTGCATTCCTCTCCTCTATCATAGCTGCGGGTTTTTATTGTTGATAGTTAACAGCTAGGTGACCTTCTCTTCTGCACCTAAAGAATTTCCGGGTCCTCTTTGGGAAATTTTGGGGGTTCTTCTTTCAGCACCTTTGCAAGTGTGGTGCTGTATTTTCCTTGCACCATTAGATTTATCAATATGACCGCCATAATTGAAGTCCAACTTACATTTCTTATCCCCATGATACCCTTGAGATTATTCGATCTCCATTATGACTTTGAGGGAACATCATACAATTTACTCATAGCTCTTGAAGTCACGGATCACTATGGAATTCCGTAGGCCAGGTTTTATCCCACCAAAGAAGCGGCCAACCATGCATTAGGGGGTAACGACAAAGCCAAATTCATATCATGTAAGCCTTGTGAAGTTTTCCTTGTACTCTCCGATAGATTCCTCGTCTTTTTTCTTAAGTCCAAGGAAGTTCCTCTCCATCTTAAGTTGGAGGGTGCAAAAAAATTATTTATCAAAAACCAATTTCTAGAAATACTTCCATTCCAAAGCCTTGATCTCCTCCTTAGGCTTCGTATTTTTTATCAATGTCCACCATTGATTAGCTTCACCCTCCATATGATAAAAAGCTAGAAGAACGTTATGCTTTTTAGAACATTTAAGGATTGATAATATCTTTTCAATAGAGTTAATCTATTTTTCTATGATTGAGGGATCAGATGATCCATTAAAATTATGAGGCCTTTGTCTTGTGAAGCATTCAATATCAACTTGTTCTTTCTTCAGGGGGTGGTTAACGTTCTTCTTGACCCATGTTTCTATTCAAATCATGAGTTAACTGAGAGTGTATCATGACACTTTTCTCGATTCCTACTCCAATCGGATTGGGTATCTCATTAGAACAATCATCACATTGATCTTCACATCGATTTTCATC
Source organism: Viscum album (assembly GCA_963277665.1). NCBI lineage: Eukaryota > Viridiplantae > Streptophyta > Magnoliopsida > Santalales > Viscaceae > Viscum > Viscum album. Next base: position 1,094,510,793 of record OY728145.1, on the reverse strand, counting down.
CCAAGTCCTCCTATTACTGGCCATTGGCTGGAATAAAAGGAAATTTAGGGGTAACACATAAAGGGAAACCCAAATACAATAAAAGATGACTGATAAATTACTTTTATTTCCTTATCATATGAATTTATAAGCTTCTATCTATGTTAGCCATGATCTACTTTGTAACATGTACTATTAGAGGCATTTTTTTAAAATTCCATTAATAATGGTTCATAATAAGATTGTTAATTTACCAAAGAATAACCCCCAGTAGTGTTGTATCCAAGAGTGCAGAAAGTCTTGTTGTCATCTACCAGGATACCCCAGGTCAAGCCTGAAACTCCTTGTTGGAGTTTTCACTCTGAGGTACATCACTGCCTGAGCCGCCTATACCTGCTCGTATCCAGACAGAGATGTATTTTCTTGATAAACAACTTACTCAATACTCACCAAAATTTAAGGATGTTATTTTATACTTAGTATCGTCTCTAAGTCTTCACTAGGTCTTTCTAATCCTAATCCCAAAAATAACTAAACCTATCCTTGGATACTAACTATAAAAACCATGCTCTTTATTACACATTTAAACAAGATTTATTACATAAACTTCACTTGATACAACATAGAAGATCGAGAGTTCTAGTGCCTTTGGGGATTTGGATCATTATATAACAACATAAAACATTAAATACAACATATTTATTGAAAACTTCCTTTTCATGACCACTAAATTCCATCGTACTTAGCATTGCATGAGAAAACCTGAGGACATTCCTAAGAAAAGGGTTAGCTATAAGACCTAGTATGAGAATATACATGGAATAACATGAGAAATACAATAAATGATAGACAATATTCATATAAATGGATCACAAGAGAAACATGAACATTAAGTCATGATAAATAATTATAATCATAACTTGGAGATGTGGCAACAACACTTAACATGGAATTAGCCTGAGCCAAGGCTCATTGAACATGGGGTATGAGAATACCCTCATTTCACATGAAGAATGAGTAAAACCTATTTGTACTTGAATTATCATGAGTCAAAACCCATTACACATGACTTATCATGATAATATACTTTACCCAATGCTTTGTGGTGCTATTATGGTGCACCCTTCATAAACATTTCATTTCAGGAATAAGTGTGCCACATGGATCATATAACATGGAATCAATCAACATCATAAGTTATTACACAATTAACGAATGTGGAATAAATACATGAAAGTAAAATTCAATATTTATATGTGCATAATGTTCAATACCCTTGATAGAGATATGGGTAAGGTATTCACTACACAATGATCTTGGCTTGGAAAAATGTGGTGCAATTTCGGCAGCATAACGACGTGACATAAGAATTCATAAAAATGGTTGATGAGAGAGTAATGGGTGTCTCATTATATGTAAATTAAATTTAAATTAAAAGGGGTAATATCGATACATTTCATAACAAATGTAATGTAATTTATATACGTAATATAATATAATTTCTTGAATGTAGATGAGGAGAGAGAAAATATTTATGGAATTTCGGCATGGTAACGAGTGCACTTGGGAGGCATAAATAAGAGAGAATGGGGATATATAATTATTCAAACATGAATAGGGATGTGTGGGTGAAGTTTTAAATCATACTTCAACATTTACAGTTGAAAATAAATGGGCATAACAATATAAGTAAACTTAGAGATAAATAAGGAAAGTGAGAATCCCCTACTTGGAAGTGTGATTCCAAAGGCTTGGGAGGGGTTGAGAGAGACTTCTTGGGAGATTGGTGTGTCTTGGGAGGATTATAGAGAGAATATTGAAGAGGTTTGATGAACTCTAAAGGCTTTGAGTGAAGAGGAAGTGGGGGCATGGGTGGGTTTATATAAGAAAGGAGGGGAAATTATTTATTATTTTGGTTTGGGACACCACACATTAAACTAATAAAAACCACAAACCATCCCATGGTTTTTTACCATGGTTTTTTTAAAGGGGAGTGGAAAAATATATTTTTTAAGTCCAATGGCCGAACTTCTTAAAATAATTGGGTTTCTTATGTGGAGGTGAGTCACACTCTTAAGGAAAACAATTTAAAAAGATAAAATGTTTTATAAGTCATGGAGGGTCCACTAAGGCATCATAAAATTAATAAAAAAAATATATAATCAAATTATTTTAAGGATAAAATATATATTGTCCGAAAATATCTTTTATAGTCATTTATTACACCACTAAAGGGTCATTATGATGTCATAAAACACATTATATATTTTAAAGGTATTTAATTTTTACCCAAACATTTGACTGTCGCAAAAAATTATGAAATATTCAAAGTTGGATAATTTACACATCTTGATTCCAAAAATAATATTTATTTTATCTTAATAATTTTCTAAATATTTTAATTTCTACTTTTAAAATAAAAACATACATTTATTGAAAATTCATAGGTTTTGACAAAAACATCTTTCAAACCATAATAAAAATTAGAATTGCATTCATAAAATGATATGATCATTTATATTTAATAAAAAGTAATTTAATAATAATAATAAAATTTTAATAAAATATTATTTAATTCAAAAATCCATTAATTCATCAAAATATATTTCATAGTTGATTATTAACTAAAAATACTATTTTCGCTTTAAAAACTATATACAAAGTAAGAATAACAAAATGAATATATATTCATTATTATATAAAAAAATAATGCACATTCAGAGTGATATGGTCTTGTTACATAACCCCTTATAACACGCACATAAGATCGAAGGGTAAGGTGTGCGATGATGACAAACTCATGGGTTGGCTCGAATAATATCGCTCGAGTGACAATCTCTATCAACTTCCACTTCTTCCGTAGGCGGTTCCATTCAAGATTAATATGTTAAATCTAAGCTTGGCTTGGTCAAGAGCGAAGAACGTTGATGCCACCTCCTTTATAAGCTCTGAGAAATGGGCTTCATATGAAGCAAGTATACTAGATGAGGCCATCGATTTCTCTGTCTGAGTAAATTGGATTTGTTAAAGACCTATATTTATACTAAGCATGTGATCACTGTTCAACGAATATATTAGCAACAGTCACAATTCCTAACAGAATTTTAAAATCCAAAAACATAACACCAAGGAAGTACATAATTTATATATACCCATAATAATAAATTTAAATAGATCAAGAAGAATTTTCATTAATTAATTTTTGGGTCATTACAATTTATATAAATACTTGTAAATATTTGAAAATTTTTTGTTTAAAAAACCTACTTTCTCATCGTGTGTGTGGGAATATTTTTAAATTAAATATTCTCACATCTTTAATGGGATTTGGAATAATGTATCCTATATTTTTAATTAGAATAATTTATACTATCTATTAAGGTAAACATATTTTTTGACTAAAATTAGTAGTAAAAACAGTATAAATTTATTTACCCAAGTTGAGGTAAAAATGGGTTTACCGAGGGGTTAAACTAAACCAATAAGGGTTAAAAAACACAAAACATTTCCAACACCCAATTAATAGAAATATTTTGACCTTATCACTTTTTGTTTCAATGATTCACAATCTTTTGAGACTTTTTGAAGGATAAAAATATGGGTATTCCTTATTCTTTTCAAAATTTATAAATGTGCCACTCACCACACTATAAAAGATCACCCTATCCTATCTTATGAACACCACAAAAAACCATTGGTTTGGGAAAAAACATCTCAAATAACATGATTAATTCTCTAAACTCATCTTGAAGGACTTATGTTATATGTAAATCCATCATAGGAAGGATTTTGGTGCAAACCTAAGGAGGATACCCAATGAATAGGTAAAATTATTCAACTAGACTTTTTGTATTATTTCTTTATCCACATCATTAAATTATTATAAAAACATAACGATAAACTAAAATTTGTGTCTTTAAAAATTTTTATATTATAATTATAATTTATTGACCTAAAAAATCTCTAGTCCCATCAAATGTGTTAGAAAATCATCATTTGCATGTACGACAGACTACCACCATGCGAACTAATGTCATTATTTTTTCTGTTACCAACTCTCACAGATGGACATAATGATGTATTTATTATTTATATATTATATTTATGATATTATTATAATTCTAAAGTTATTATATCACATATAAATTATAATTTATATTCTTTTGGAAATGATAACGCTGCTCATGTGTACAAAAGACTACCACCTCACGAACCGATGTGATTCATTCAAGTTTTAAATATAAGGTAATAAGGACATGTTTAATAAAAAATGCAATATATATGAAATTAACATGATTATAAAATTTAAATACATTATTTACTATTTATTCTCTCAATCCGTCAACAAAATGGAAACAACGTTCATGCGTATATACGACTTACCGTCTCTATGAATGAGGTATTTAATTTTCATTCTATATATTTTATGGATCACAATAAGTAAATATATAATTAATATATATTATTTTTATGTCATGGTTAAAATTATAGATATAATTCAACCATTATCATAATAAGATTAAGAGAAATAAAAAATCAAAACATACATGAAAAACAAAGAGTTTATTATACAAAACTTGACATTAACCTAGATTTATTAATAAATATATAATAAAATATCATAAGAAAATTATATATGTTATGCAATATATAAATATATTTATTTATTATATCTTTTAATAATCATAAATTTATTAAACAAGAGGTTTTAACATGTATGATGGAAGATGATAAATAATGTATGGGATTTCTGTGTCACCTTTTACTTCTATGATACACAAGCCATATTCAACGCCTATTTATTTTATGTGGTATAAATAATTCACATGAATATTTTCAATGAATATTAACATTAAAATTATGCGGATTTAGATATCCATTTTAGGATATCAATTTTATGGGGTTTATTGTTGAAAAGTTACCAAAGAGGTAATGTATTTCTGTTTCAATTCGTCTTTATTGAGACGTATGTTATGTTATGAACTGATCTTCTTTTATGAGGTGTATATACCGACCTTTTGGCTTATAATATCTTAAATTTATATATTCACAAGATATTCTAGGATTCATTTATAATTATTATTTCATGGTTATTATGATACAATGTTACCAAAGTGGTAACAATTTTTTGTTACAATCACATTGTATATTGGGATTGCTCATGATTATGCTTCTAATGATTAAATCATATGATATATATTCCAAAAAACTCATTTATTTTCTTCTCATATGTTTATTTATGGATAATAAATGCTTTAATTTATTGTTACCCTATTTATATACTCAAGAGTTCAAAATAATGTATTCAATGTAAATATTCTTCATTTAACTCTTTATTTGAAAACTCGTTTGTCTTCAAAAACCATTTTTTCTTAAAAGGGTTTCATAAAGGATTTCAAAATTATATAAAGGATTTATTAAATACATTTTTACCCATTTTTTAATCTTTAATAAAACTGAAGGGAATATTTCCATAGTTTTCCAAACAATTCCCATTTGGATTTAACAAAAATGTGAAAGGAATCATTATTTTATCGTGTACTACATGAATAAAATTTGGTAAAATCATAACCATTAATTCAGTAGATGATTCCTTAATAAATTTTCAAGGATAATTTCTTATAAATGGATTTTTAAAATGTTTTATGTTTAAAAAATTATTCTTCAAAGATGAAAGGGTATTTTCAATAAGAATATTTTTAAATGATTATTAAAGATTTCTTTATATACATTCAAGTTTATTTCCAATTGAAATTATTTCCAAAATATATTTTCATTTATAATTTTTAAAAATTTATTTTGAAATAAATGTTATTTTCCTTATGAAATGTTCCAGTTGACCTTTCAAAATAATTTTCAATCTTACATGACAACCTTTTATATTATTTATCCTTTACAACGGATATGATCCAAGGATACCATTATTATTATTTATATGAATGGTTTATGTTTTTATAGAATGAAATTTATGATTATAATTTCTATTTCATGGGTTATTCCCTAAGTAATTTATTTTGAAACCTATTTCTTTTCAAAAGTTATGATATGATTAATTGATGAAATGATTACGAAACCTATCTCTTTTCCATAGGTTATGATGTGAGGAAATGTTTATGAAACCCATTTCATTTAATGTGTCATGATATGGTGATTTTTTTTGATATTGTGGAATAAATATTCATTATTTTTATTATTATATGTGTGGGACCTATATCAAATTTTAATGAATTGGTTAATGATTTTTATATCATGATATATATTGGACTATAATGGGGAGTTAACCCTATTCTGTTAGGGAATTTTTCCACTATGGTGGATTTAGGATTGAACCGTGAAAAACTTAATAGATTGGATATTTAACCCATTAAACTATGATATACTTGTAATTTATCCATTAATAATATGATAATGAATTTTTATGCGTATATGTATGCCAAAAAATCTATGTATTATGACAATTTTTTTTACATATGGCTCATGTTCTTTGATTTCATTAGGATTCATGATATATAATTAAAAGTAATTATCCCATGCCTCAAGACATTGATCTTTGATATAAAGTATATGGTTTTTTTAATGTATTATCACATTATCAGACACTTATGCTCATGTTATGTTTGGGTAAATTCATTTTTTACCCTTATGGAGAATCTTATCTGACCCTTTTATATGTTTTGTTTCCCCATTTCATAAAAAAGTGTTTTATATTGTGTATTTATATGAGTAGTACTAAATGAGAAGATGTTTTTTTGCGAAATATTGAATATCAATCACTAAATAAGAATATTTTTTACCTAGTATCTAAAGGAATTAAACCATTACAATCACCATGTGTGTGTTTTTGTAATGTAATTAATATTCATCTAAAAGATGTAATATCTATGTATGTAAATATTGTTTCACTGTAATTAAAGTCATTTGATTATGTCTAAAATTTTAACTCCAATTTGATGATCACCAAAAGTCCTAGCATGGATTTCTTGCATAATGGTAAGGGTATATACTCTTTTAATTAATCAATTAGGTACCTATAAAATGATCATTTTTTATAGGATGTTCAATGAATTTAGACTATCATAAATGTTTAATTTTTCTACTCTTTGATGAATTTTATTGTATATAACTCAATCAAATTGAATAGACCTATGATGAACATAGTCCACTATAGAAGACATGAAATTTTATGTTAAATCACATGATGGGAATGGGAATACCCTTTGACCTAAGGTGGAATTAAATTTGATGGTCTACTATCTTAATTTTTATAAATGGATAGACCACTTAGTGATGTGAAATGTGAATCACATTTTAAAACTAATCCTCTAAAGTGATAATTTCATTTACAAATACCTCAGTTTGAGAATATTAGGAATAAAAAATATGGTACAACACCAAAAATGAAAACGTATGAAATTTATTCCCATTTATAGTTGAGGAGAGGTGTCAGCTATACTTTCTTGGTGGAATATTATCCAATTATTTTAATAATGATTAACTATAAATAGGATTTTTTGTTGAATATGAGAATTGATATCTATAGAACCTAATATGCAACATCATTTTTTCTGATAATTTATTGAGGGTTAAAGAGTAGGAATAAACTACCTTTTTTGGAACTAGAAACAATCCCCAAATATACCTAGTTGATATTCAGATTCACCATCCTTTTCACAATTCAATGTTGATAAAAACCATTATATTATGTCCCTCATGTAAGATATATTACATAGGCTATGAAATTTTGTTTTTCCGGATATTTAGTACCTTGTGGTAATTTTTCCAGTTTATATTGTTTTCAAAGGAAATATATTATTTTTTTGATCACTTTCTAGAATAAAAAGTTGATCTCGAACTTTAATAAAATTACCACCAATCATTTTAATAATCCAACTAAAAATGGAACACTAAATATATAATTGAGTGGAACCGTATAAGAAATTTGGTGTACTATATGATGTTGGAAATAATGTTAATACTTCATTACTACAGAATCAATTAAATTTTGTTCTTCATGATATCATTTTATTAATTCATAGCTTTTAAAATTTGTCTAATAAGATAATAGAGCTTTTTGTCTTTTCCTGAATCCTTATTTTGAGAGATAAGGGAACTAAGATACCTCTATATATTTTATATATAGATGATAAGGCCATTAATTCTATAGGATGCGTCAATATTAAATGATGTAGAAGAAATTCCACAAGATAATCAAAGGCATTCTATAAATAATTATCCCACATGACTATTATTACTTCCTTCATTATCACTATGAATGGAAAGAATTTACTCATAAGGTTTATTATGAACTGTATCATGTTGTAAATCTATCATTGAAGTCCTCTTAATTCATATAGGTTTTGAGGAGGTAGAATATTTAGTTTTACATTGGTTTTCTCTAGATCAACTATGATACCAAGATGGATGAAAATTTAACTATAATATTTGTTTGATGTGACTTTGAATGTGCATTTTAGCTCATTCATATTTATATTATTTTGTCATAGTTTATTGAAAAATGCCTCATGGTTGGAAAATTTATCATGAGATAGGTGGTATTTCATATCATTATCATATAATTCCATCATTTCCCATGAATTACCTGAAAATATGTTGCACGTAATGCTGGTAGGTGGCCTCAACATTGTTGATACAAAAGGAAATCACTCGGTAGATGTATATCCCAGAGGGGACCCTAAAAAAAGTAAACTATTTGTATTCAACATCCAATCTAAACTAATTATATTAGAAATACCTATCTATGAATGATAGGTCTTAGAAGAGAGAAATTAATCAATTAAAGATTCAATGATTAGAATAAGAAAGTTTTCTGTCAGAAAATGGTAATAAAAATAATTGAAACCAATTTAGACCCTAATTTTACCATTCATTTTATTAATGATAACTATGTTAGATATCCAGATAGGATGTTGGACCCATGAAATTACGTTTTCAATGATCCAAATATCAATTTCATGTCCCAAATTGGTGGTGCGAGTTAGATATAATCTATTTACTACATGTTTATAACCATGATAAGGGTCTATTAACCTATATGGTGAATGGATTCCTAATGAGAGACATTTAGAATTATTTTTTAATTCCATGTGAACATATTATGATGTTTCTTATGGAATGAGACATATCATTATTATTATTTGAGATCCATGTATTACTCAACAATGTGGGATAAGGGTATTCCATAGTACATAGGTTCACTGGTCAAAGTTTATCGAATGTGTTAGAGACACTTTCCTCAAACATTGAAGCATTATCCTGGATCAATTCATCTTCTTTATTTTTATAAGTTGATTATGGAATTAGTACTTACTATTTGTACGTTCATGAAAACGTTTCATCATTACCATAAATTTCACCTCCATTTGAATACAATGAGTGTATAATGATCATGATCGACACTATATAAATAGAGGTAAAGGTTTCTAAACCAATTTTTCTTATATACGGGTTCATATCAAGATAATTAATAATCCTCATACATTTTGAACAAATGTAATTCAATATCAAATTAGAGTATATATATATTTAAATTCTATATTGATTAACATAAATCATACAGTAATTTGTTCTTCTATAAATGGAGCTGGATAAATAAAAGAACTGAATTCACTATTATAGAGGAGAAATATAATTAAAATATCCATTTATTTAGCTAAAATGACCATATGAGTACTTATCTTAGAATTTATTTCTTTAATATGATTTATGGAAATACAAAAATAATTCTTGAGTCTATTCTATGGATTGAGTAAAAAATATTCTAGTCTATTAGAGAAAGGAATTTTTGTTACATAAATAACTAATAGATGGTCACCTCTTTATTGTAACACCCTACATATATGTATTGGTAATCATGGGATTAAAAAGGGTAGATGTCACCATAGAGTACTCAGACCATCGAATTCAGGGGCTATTTTAGTAATTGATGATATAAAGATGTAAAAATACTGTGAATTTGTATTTATTTCATTCATTATAAGGAAATAAAAGTTGTGTCTATCATGTCCCTACCTAGATGCCACTAAACCAGTGTTCTGAGCCGATGGGTTACTTAGACTCCAGCACACCTCCACATACTATAGAGTCTACTGACTTGCATCGAGGTCTTAGGAGGTGATAGTGGGGAGACTACTTCCTCATACCAGAGTAAGAAATAGTGAAAAAATAACTACATATCATACATAGTAGTAAAAAATATAGTTTGGAAGTGGTAAATAAATGAAATATAACATGATGTAATAATAAAATGTTGTAAAATCATTAACATATATGAAATAGAATTCAAAACCAATCACACATTGGGCCTACCATATAGATATCAGTAAAAAAAATAAACTGAATTTAAGAGTACATCGCTCTAGTACTAACTCTGGGATAGACCACATACCCGGTCTCCAAACACTATCGAACTACACTAGGACGATTTGAAGAACCACATGGGTATCTTTTCTCGATCATTAAACTCTTGTCCTTAGTCCTGTCCACTATGAAACTCATTCTCTACTTGAAAAGTAGGCATAAGGCCTACACGTACACTAAGGTTCATGTACAGGGGTAGGAAATAATATTAGTTGGCCACCCCAACAAGAAACCTATATATATGATTCTATAACTGTATGAAGAAAGAAACTCCTCATCCTCGCTAATAGAATTCCAAAAAGGTAGTAAAACCAAATGTGAAATCTTAGTCGATCCTCAGGTCCTTAATCCTGTCCAACTAGAAAAGTTCCACCATGGATTTCTATAACTATATACCTATACATGTATAGTCCCATGCCTATACATATATAAATATATTTGAATATTCATTGGTATGTGAAATAAAATAACATGAAATCCAATAGTTGTCAAACCCCAAGTATATTATCCCAAAAAACTAGACATCCTGTGTAATGCATTGAGTAGGATGCCGTGCCACTGAATTTATGTATCATTCCATCAATATCTGGGTCTGTAATCCCAATCGACATATGCTTGTTTTGGACAAAGATATAAAAATCTATGATAAATCTATGTCACCATAAGGGGATACTCGTCCAACAGTTGGGTTCACCCATACTCACCTCCAATAACCAACAAGGATACCATATAATGACGTTCAATCCTATAAAGAATGATTCCATGAAAAAGACTGAACATATGGTGAGACACCTTATTACACCCCTTGAGTCCCATAACTGAACTAGAAGAGAGTAATCATTCCAATTATATAACATCAAACCCATTATCCCAAAAACATAATTCCAATAATGGTCCTCCATGAATCACTCAAATAAGATAATCAATCATCCATATAAGCCCATCCAAGGCATTCCTACAGTGGGAATGCAAGTATTTTTCAGGGAGCACAAGTCATCAAACCATGGAGCCCGTCTAGGGGAATCCTACAATGAGAATCCAAGTATCACTCAGGGTATAAAAATTATCTGACCACTTAGCCCTTCAAAGGCATTCCTCAACTGGATCCAAGTATCACTCAGGGTGTAAAATTCATCAGACTGATAATCCCATCCAAACATCCTTCAAATAGATCCAAGTATCACTCAAGGTTTACAACTCATCAGACCACTGATCTCATCCAAGGAATCCCTCAATTGGATCCAAGTATAAGTCAAGGTGTAGACATATTCAACTAATAATCCCATACATCGAATACCTCAACAAGATCTATGATTCACTCAAGGTTTAATTATCATCCCACTAAGCCTATCCATGGGATCCCTCAACTAGATCCCTGATTCACTTGTGGATTATAAGTAAATAGCCAACTAATCTAGTCTAAGGAATTCCTACAATGGGAATCCAAGTATCACTGCAGGAATATAAGTCAACATGTAAGGATCAATAGCTGGATACCAGGAAACACCTCTGGAAATCCCACCAAAATATATATCACAATATTTATATATATATATATACACATCCAGGATCAACAACCATGTCCTAGTTAAAACATCTGGGTAACACTAAAACATCATACATAACATGGATCAGAAGCTGGATCCCATGAAATCATGTATAGGAATCCCAATAAGCAATATGAATCCCAAAAAGGACAGCTTGGTATCCCAACATAAATAAATATGCCTCGCATTAGGCACAACAACCACTAGCTAGAAAACACCTCTAGTAAAAATCGATGCATCAACAATAAACATGTGAGTATCAGAAAAGGAGTAAGGGTGGCCTAAAATCCCAACCCAACACTAAAGCCATAGACCCAATGGATTACCTGTTTATAATTGTTCTAAGGAGACACCTGAACACCATCTCTACCCAATCTCGACGTAATGCTGAAGGTCGGTCAAACAAAGGAACCCGCTGGGTACCACATGTAAAACACTGAGAGGAATCATACAGTGGATCCTTTAAACAATAAACAGGCACAGAGATCCTATAAGGGACTCCCTAGATCATCATATAAGAAAGTGAATCCCTCAAGTAATCCTTGGAAGAAACTATTTTCACTGTCTCATAGGCCATAAGGGAATATCTTTCATGGGAGACATACTCAAAGCATAGTCCACGAGAGATAGCTCATGGCTCATCTCAGATCAAAGGTCTCAACTAGGTTGGTCTAAAAAACCAACCTATCATTCAATCCAAGTATCTATATCAAGAGATTAATAAATTATATTAATAGTGTTGGAACCTATCTATCTAGGTATAATCTCGAAAACACCTACTAGGAGACCCTAGAATGCTCCATGGGTTTCACCATCACGATCGACGTAGAAAACCACGTAGAAAGGACTACTCTTGGGTCTATTTCTAACTCTAGTGAATACAATAGGAGAAGAACCTAAATGGGAACCATGGGAGGAGTACATAGTGTGTGGAGAACATACAAATTCTATACCTGTAGACATACACATGGGCATGTACTCCTACTGGCCAAGGTGTGTAAAATCCCAAGGTATGCAGTGTGGAAAATGGGTACACGGTGTGTACCCGACACAGAGTACTTGCCCGTGTCCCTCAACTAGTCTGGCTGAATATTGGACTAGGGCATGTACTTCTACACAATTTTCCACTCACATGGGGTCTGTCTGTGTACTCCACATGGACATGTACCCCTATATGGGTTTTCCTAGCCGGGTACTTGGATACATGACCAAGTACCAGTTCACATTGTGTATACCCCATATATAGAATGTACTCATGAAACATTGTCATCCCCAAATAGGAAGAACACAAAATGTGTTACCCATAAACACACACTTTATAACCTAGTTTTCCCAAACAGAAAACCCTCATATCGCCCGAAACCCCCATATTCACCCCCAAAACAACAGATATGACTTCAAGAGGCCACAAGCAAGAATAAATTGGCTTTAAAAACTTGAAATAAAAAATTTAAGGATATTTTGAGAAAAAATCATAAACAGGCCTAGTTTTAGGAAGAAACTACAAAAACATGGCTTGATTTGATGGTTAGTGGTAACTGCACGCCAATCCAATGTGTTGAGGGCTTCACGCTAACACCTCCATTACTCCAACTCTATATTTCTCTCTCACTCTCCTCTTTTCTCTCTTAGGCCATGAAATGGGGGAATCCATAGATAATGTGAGAGAAGGAAGAAGGAAGTAAAATAAATAAATAAAAATAATATAATGAAAACAGAGAAAAAGTAAAGAAAAGAAAAAGGGGCATGAGCCGGCCCTGACGCCCAACTCGAGTTTATGCCTTGCATATGAAAAAATATCTATTGTAGACACAATTGCGGTGAAAGAATCAAAATCCAACACTATGTTAATAATTTATGGCCATATGAATCTATGTTAATAAATTAATATTTAATTTAATAAATATTGAAAATTAATTATTCCGCTAAAATTCGTATGACTCAGATTTTCAAAAAAATCTTATCCTAGGGAAAAACACATATTATGAGTCTAACGGAGTGGTGAAAAAAATTATCTGATATCATCTACTAGGGAACAAAGTCAATTTTATCCCATAGGAGTGTCCAATAGAAAAAATTCAAATTTCTACTCAAAATTGTAATTGAGAAAAACATGGGTCCTTAAAAACTCCCCACAATAAACCATCTAGTCCTTGATAAGTTTGGTGAAAAGACCAGTAGCCATGTTATCAACCCGAGAAGCTTCACTCGAAATCTATCTGGACAATCCAACGACCAGTCCCATAGTGTTAATAACTACCTTGTATAAATAATACATTTAAATTCGATAGATTTGGTATGCACCACAATATGATTACCCTTATCATAATTTTAGAAGAAAACCCTAAGCTCATCAGTTCCTAGAAAAATCTAACGTTCAATATAAAATGAGGGTCACTACCTTAAAATTTCTAATGGTTTACTCCCCACCATATGTCTTACCATGCACTTCTCCTCGATCACAACCACAATAGGTTCCCCTTCCAATCCAGGATAGAAATTTAGAATGAAAAGGAGCTCAAAGTATGGTTGAAACTCTCTCATCGTAATCAAGATGAATCAAGAAAGATAATGATTGTCTCTATCAAGAATATAGTAAGATTCCCCCAAGGGAATGTACATATCCCTCCGATCAATGTTCCCATCCTATCAAAATGTGTCCATGGTTCAACCATAGGTCAATCATCTCATGATACCCAATTCATTCCACAATGTCATCTCTACTATAGAGGGACATTCCAACACAACTTCTGAGATCCAAGCCCACAAAAAGTCTTGAAACATTGTTCATCAGCTCACACCTGGACACTCACCTATTTAGATTCAAACAATACCATGTGAAACCATCATAAATCTTGATCACCCGACTCATGCTCTAGAAAGTCTTCCATTACAAATATATATTGACCATGTTACATGAAATGTCAATTTCATTAAGACAGAAGTTCCCCCCAAACTCCTCTTCAAAATCTTGCACCTTAGTTATGCCATGATTTACTCCATGATCGCTCATCACATGGAATCATTCAATTAATGAGCATCTAACTGCACTCTAACTACATTAGAAAAAGAATAAACACTGGTTGACCAGGCTAGGCACCCAAACAACTCTATATGTTGAATCTATTCTTGAAAAACAAGCACTCAAGGTGATTCATCAAAAGCTAATGGAATCATCATTTATATAGTGAAAACCCAAAGAACCTATCATGCATTGATCTCAAAATGAACACGAAAGAAATATAGCTTCCCTAAAATAAATCTAAAAACATGGGAAAACGTCTCACACAAGTTTCCCTCGAACAAAACACACATCAACCTACAAGGCTCTAAGTCAAACTAAGGTACTCTAAGTCTCCCACCTATCCCAGAAGATCTAACCTATCAAAAGAAGGTAAATATAACGATGATATACAGAGGCCAAAATTGAAAAAATAGACTACAGGGGCATAATCATCATCGATTATCCTCAGAAGGAAATTATCCTTGGAGGTTACAAAACCAACATAGAAAAGAAACTAAACTGATGCTCATTAGGCATCTGTATATGGATATACTACTCTAAAGGTTCAATTCACAAGAAAATTCCCTAAACCTATCGACATCATACTCAGCGATCCAACTAGATAACCATAGAACTTAGAAATAACACCCTATAAGGGTTACATCAGAATTGTATCACATTCCCAAACAACCTACTAGGGTCCCTACACCTCTTGTGCACATGGTATGAGTCATAATCCTCTAAAAAACATAAATATAGATTCAAATAACCTTACATATGAGTGAAAATTAGGTTTATGTAGTCTTAATTGAATTGGACTCATTTTTAAGTAAAATCACACACTAGTAGGCCTATATGATGTGAATACTACATGCCAAAATGGTGCTTAAGACACCTCTTTACTTTTTCTTCCAAGAGTAAAATTCCATCCCTGACATCTTCCTAATGGCCAAGAGACATAGATTCACAATAAATCATCACATCCACATAACATGTGCATTACTCAAGGAAACATCACATATAACAGTAATATCTCAAATTTGAACAAAAATCTCATGCCCCAGAAACTAGGAATTCTTTCCAGAACATGTGTTCTCGACACACCAGTTCGATATCCATCACAGGTTCCAACACATTCATAATAATCCTGTCTACCGTATCCCAAAAATAAAAGACCATGAAAGGAACTGATTTTATACAACTATGTAACATACCGAATTGGATTCCACTAAAACGGTGCTCTGAGCTAGTGGGTTACTAGGCTTCAAGCGCACCTCCCCATATGCCAGAGGCTGTCGACTAGCATCAAGGGCCTAGGAGGTGATAGTGGGATTACTATTCTCTCGTACCAGAGTATAAAACCATACAAAATAACTTGTTATTATACACAGTAGTAAACAATATCGTGAAGAAGCACTAAATAACTCAAATAGAACATGTGGTAATATTAAAATGTTGTAAAATCCCAAACAACTATGAAATACAATTCAACCCTAGTCACCAACCAATAAGAACATAAAAATACATGTACAAAAGAAATTGAATGTAAAAGTATAGGGATTTACTACTTACTTCAAGACAGGCCACATACATGGTCTCCAAACAATATCAGACAACACTAGATCAATCAGAAGAAATACACGAGTAGCTCTGCTTGATCATGAAACTCTTGGCCACATCCATAACCACCATGAAACTCGTGATCAACCAGAAATGTAGACATAAGGTCATTATGTACAATGAGGTGAACCTGCAGGGCTGAGATAGAATCTCAGTATGCCACCCCAACAAGAAACCTGTAAATGTGATGATATACATGTATTCAAAAGATACCATTCATCCTTGCTGAGCCACTACCCAAAAGAAAGTAAAACCAAACATGAAACCACATTCGGTCATCAGGTCCATAATCTCGGACAACTGGGAAAGTTCCACCATGGATGTCCATTACTATATACGTATACACGTATAAGCCAATACTATACATATATACATAGATATGAATATTCATTGGTATGTGAAACCAAATAACAAAAAAATCCAATAGCGGTAAAACCCTATACACATAATCCTAGACAAATGGGAATCTTGTTGAAGGCATTAAGCTAGATGTCATGCCACTCAATCTGTGTATTATCTAGTTGATCTCTATGTCCGTAATCCGAATCAATATATATCTACTTCAGCCAACGCTTGAAAAATATTTGAGCACGCTACATCACCACAGGGGGATACTCATCCTACACTAGGGTTGACTCGTACTCACCTCCAATCACCAACAAGGATACGGTATACTGATGGTCAATCCTATAAAAAAATATTCTAGGAACAAGTCTGATCATCCAGTGAGACCACATGCTACACCCCTCGAGTCACATAACTGATCTAGAAGAGCGTAATCATTATGATCATATAAAATCCAGCCTATGAGCCAATCTAATGAATTACTATAATGGGAATTCAAGTATCCCTCATTTTGGATATTTTATAATCCCTTTTAACCTATCCCAAGGCATTCCTATATTGAGAATCCAAGTATCACTCAGGGTGTACATGTCAACACACCACTAAGAACATCCAATGAATTCCTATAGTCGGGGTCCCAGCATCAATGTGGGTATAAAAATCATTAAACCATTGATCCCATCTATGGGACCCCTCAACTAGATCCAAGTATCACTCTGGGTGCACAAATTAACAGACTGCTGAGCATGTCCATTGCATTCCTCAACTGAATCCAAGTATCACTCAGGGTGTACAAAACACCCGATCACTGAGACCATACAAGGATTCCCTCGACTAGATATATGTATGAATTAGGGTGTAAACAGATTTAACCAGTGATCCCATCCATGGTATCCCCCAACTGGATCCACGAATCACTCAAGGTTTAATTATCATTTTACTAAGCCTATCTATGGAATTACTCAACTGGATTTGTGATTCACTCAGGGATTATAAGTACAAATTCTACTAATCCCATCGACGACATTCCTACAATGGGAATACAAGTATCACTTAGGTCATATAAGTCAACATGTAAGGCTCAATAGCAGGATACCAGGAAACACCTATGGAAATCCTAATAAAATGTATATCATAATATATATACATCCAGGCTCAACAACCAAGTCCCCGTTAGTTCCTATGGGTAATAGTAAAATTTCATAAATAACATGGATCAAAAGAAAAATGCCCAGAAATTACGTTTGGGAATCCCAATAACCAAGATATATCCTAAGAAGGACATCCAGGCATCCCAATAGAAAGAAAGATGCCTCACGTCAGGCTCAACATCTTCCAACCAAGAAGCACAACTGGTAAACATATATGCATCATCAATAAACATTTGATTATAAAAATATGGGTGAGGGTGGCCCAAACACCCAACCCAACACTACAACTACAACCCCATGTTCTTACCAACATGGTACGTTTCTATGTGTAGCTTCCGAGTATAGTGGAAGCGCGGTTGGGACAACACCCAACATTAATTTTTTCGTAATCAATGATCATTCCAGGATCAATATGACGATGAACTAAAACATACAAAGAATAAAAACAATTATTTATATATATAATAATTTCAATTGGAACCCATCGAGAGGATCAACATATTTTTTTACAATTAAATTAAATAAATACCTCCATGGTGATTCATTCTTCAATGATGCATTCGACCACAGATCTGTAGTGAACTTTCATTTTGTTGTAGAGATCAATGGTATATGTCCTATAGTGGTGATCCTCACATGATACGTGAATCATTGGATGTCATCAAAGGAGTTTCTGGGTGTTATCATGTAAGATCCTTGCTCTAGCATCATTCACCCTTGATTTCCTAGAGAGATGCTTCCAAAGCGTTCTTTAATATAGTGTTGGATGGTTGCTCTCATTCTTGAGAACATTCTTAAAGAAAAAAAGTGTAACAGCCCGAGATTTTATGAAAAATATTATTTTTTTTATTTCACTAATGTCTTGTGTTGTACGCTACACCAAAAGGAGCTTGCACAACACGAATCCTTGACTTGCCTTGCATTACACGCAATCGCAACCTTCCTCGATAGCGTGTGTGGTACGTAATACTGAGTTTCACGAAACAATGATATGCTATTAAAATATTATTAAAACTAGCCGTTATGAATAGTAATAACCACTTTTTAAAATTCTGTAAATCTTATTTTTCAAAATGAACTTCATTCTTGGATTCGGAGTATCGAATTTAGCCTAAGGTGAAATTTTGGTACTTTTCGGATAACTTTCACATTCTGATGAATAGTGAAAATTACTAAATTATAATTAAAAACAACTTTTTTAATCGAAATAATTAATAGTGATAAATTATTAATTTGAGTGGTTTTAAAGTATATTTAGAATATATTTTTACAATTTAATACAATGTTGGTCATTGGTTGTAATTTCACATTTAAACCAGACATAATCAAGTGTCAATCTTTTGATATATATTGTTTCCTAAAAACACGCTATTTATTTTAACAGCGGGATTTAATTATAAAATTAATTAATTCAACTTCTATGTTATGAATTTGGTAAAATAGATTTCATTTTTGAATTCGGAATATGAAATATAGCTTAGGATGAAATTTTGGCATTGTTCTGAAAAACATCAATTTTTGATGAATAGTGAAACTACTAAGTGGTAGGTTAAAAAACTGAATTTTGCATAAAACTTAATTTTACCGCTTCTGTGAATAGAATTTTGAAAATCCGACAGACACGGTTAATATCAAGGACTAAAATGTGGTTCAATGAGATGAAAATAATTTTTGGTGAATAGTAACTTTTTACTTTTTTTTACCGCGGTTAATAGTAAATAGGGTAACTAAGGGTAAATATGATATTAATATTACCCTAACACATGTCCTAATTCTATTGGACAAGTGTAATTCGACCAAAAACAAACTTAGGAATAAAATATGACCATTTAGGCCCACTTGGATTAGATTAGGACATTTATTATTAATTTATTTAAAGAAAGGTTAAAATAGTTAAAATCAAAGCTTAATAAGTAAATCATTTTTAATATGGGGTTATACATAAGATAAATTCGATTGTAAATATTCCTTAGAAAGCTAAAACGATTTCCTACATGATGGTAGTTTATTTGTAATTTTTAGACATCAAATAATTTAATTTATTTATGACACAACGATGATGCAGTAATTATCTTATTAATGAAATATTGACATAATTGATGTTATAAACACCAAAATAAATGTAATTTGAAAATTTTTATGAATTCCACTAATTTTCTAGGTTACTATGATATATTAATGTTGATTTAATCAACTTGGTTCGAACATTTAATTCTTTTATTACTTTCACAAAAATCATATATCAAATAGTGTCAAAATTGACACAAAATAGTTTTTAAATCAAATATTATATTATTAATTGTTATTTTATTCCTAAAAATCTAAGGATCGGCCAAATGACTTAGATAAGGATATATATATTAATAATAAACAATTTGGGGTTCGTTTGGCATGTTATAGTAAGTGTATTAACCATATAGTGAAAGAAAACAAAAAGACACGGTAAATGTTAAATTATTTAACTTAGAGTTAAATCTAATTGATAAGGTTAAAATAATATCCTAAACTTGTCTAAATTCTATTGGTTGATAGGATTTCGACCCATCCCCACTTTAGCTTCGAAATAAGACCATTTGGAACCATTATAAACCAATTTTGACTTTAATATAAAATAATATTTTGAGATATTCCTAAGGTGCCCCTCTCCTCCCTTATAAAAGGGCACCTCCTCCCCCTCCTCCTCACACCAATTTGAGCACTCAAGCTCGGCCAACCCCTTCCAAAATATCTTCTCCACTTCCCTAGAAACATCCTAGTGGTTCTGGTCTTCCTCAAAAACCAATTCTAGTGCCCTAAGAGGAGGTCTCAAAGAGGCACTTCAAAGAAGAGGTAATTACCGTTACCAATTCTTTCATCTTTATTTCTTCTTCCACTTCTTCTTCTTAGGTTGTTTCATTATGAAGTAATAACATCAGTATCACTCATATACTGATATGTTATTATAAGTATGAAACAACCCTATTTCACCATCTATACATCCTACGGAAAAATAAATCACCGCGCGTGCGTACGTACGGAATACCGTCTCCACGCCGTGGTGTAATCTATTTTCCACCACCACCTTACATGGATGGGTATAATGGTGTAAAGAATAACTATACATAGTTATTACAACATCATATTGATTCTGATATATTGTATAATCCACTCCAATTCAATTCAGTATTTATGGAAATGATATCATCGCTCGTGCGTACGTACGGACTACCGTCTCCACGACGCGATGAGATTCATTCTCCATGTTAACCATTTAAGAATGATTATAATGTATATATAAGAAATAACTATGAAATATATGACATTATAAAGCTACTGGATTTATGTATATATATACATATGTATGTCATCTACTTACTTCCATTTCAAGACAATAAGGAAAGAAAAACAGCGTTCATGCGTACGTACGGACTACCGTCTCCATGAACGGTGTTTTTCATTTTATTTATCTATCTATTATATATATATATATACTGAATATATATGATATATAAATCATATTTTATATTCTGGAAGTAAGTAAATCATGATATAAGTAATAATGATGTCAAGAACAACAAGTCAAAACACCTACGATAAATGAAACGATTTTACCCAAAACGCTTCTTTAACATGGAATTTACAAAAGAACGGGTAATATAATGTCATAAGTGAACCATATATGATATCATAACAATGAATATGATTCTGTAATAAGTCAATGACATTATTTAAATCATTATACAGGAGGTTCGGACACATACGAAGCAAATTGGACCTAAGGTAAGGGAAATATCACAATCTCATTTTTATCTGAGATTGTTTATTCGTAAGTATTTACTGGGGTGTATTTTATCATCCACATCCATGTTTCATAAATATGTAATATTATTTCCATCCAAATAAATTTGTTTAAATCCATTTTTACCCTTCGGTGAGTTTTTAGTAAAAGAAATGAAAGGAATCTTTTGTCGTTTTTCGTACGAGGTACTTTTTGACTTTTCCGACAAAAGTACGAAGAATGTTTTTTTTAACTTATACGGCATGAATGGATTTTAAAAAATTATTTCCAAGAAGCTTCCTTTACATGTTTTCAAGTTTATTTTTAATCAAATTCTTTTATTTTAATGTTTTATGACATGTTATGAAAGGAAAAATGTTTTTGAAGTAGAAAGGATATTTTCCTCAAGAATGGAGTTCAAGTATTTTATCAAAATTATTTTCCATCTAAGATAATAAAAGGGTTCTGTTTTTATCCCTATTATTACATGGATTTGATTATGTTTTGATGGAAACATTTTTATGAATTCCTTTATCTTATATGAATGGTTTTATGATGTCATGTTGTTTAAGAATCCCATTTTTATTACATGGGTTATGCGATGATGTATGATTTATGATTATGTGGCACACATAAGAAAGGATTCATTATAAGATGGGTGGGACCTATATCTCCCTCCAATGCATTGGGTAAAGATTTTATATCTCATGAGATAGACAGGGCTGGAACGGTAGGATATACCGGTTCAGTGAAACAGGACTGAAACGAGGGTTACTCGATTCAGAAAGGGACTTTGTCCACTAAGATAGTCTTGGCAATGAGTCTTGACTAACAAGAAATGATTTTCCATGATTATGTGTGCATGCCACAAAGTTTCAAGTTTTATGTTATGATTATGGGGATCTCATTTTCACTTCTATGATTTATCCCATGTTATGATATTATGAGCTCTTTTGCAGGTTAAGATTTCCAAAAGCTATGTTCTTATGTATATGATGTGATTGATATTTCTTTTGTTTACCCTTACTGAGCATTTGAGCTCACCCTTTTATTTTTTCTTTTCCCCAGGATATAAAGAAAGGTTTTTAGGTAAAAAAAAAAGGGGAAGATCTTTATGGGAGATATTGAAGATCTTTCACCACGATTAGAAGATTACGTTCCGAGTTTCCAAAGACACTAAACTATTACGATCCTTGTGTGTGTGTGTTTTTATTATGTACTAAGTATTCCGCAAAAGTAATGTAATGTCCATGTACGTCAAGATACGGGTCTCTACAGTTGGTATCAGAGGAAAGGTTTAGTCAACCTTTGGAAACTAGGATGCGAAAACGTTAGTGAAATCCCTAGAGATATTTCTAAGGTATGTCTAGGGATGTCCCTAAGGATAAGTATACGTATAGGATATAGTCCTAGAACTATGGTAACGATATTAGATTAAACCTAAGATGTTAGATATTGAAGGTACTCCCCCTTTATTATGTTGTTTTCCCTAGCATGATTTTTGCCTCTCACACTATTCTTTTTGGGTTTTAGAAAGTGGCTGGAAACAAGATGATTCACGATAATGGAGGATATGATGGAAAATGGAATGATATTCTTCATGAGCAACCAAATGAAATGGGATTTGGATGTCCAAACATCATTATTATGCCGAATCAGAAATCTCATAATATGATCAATAAAGTAAAATTTGGTAAGTTTCCTGACTCGGCTAATAAGAGAAAGATGGAGTTTCATGATGATCATAGAGGAAAGAAAGTTCAATTTCCCCTATGTAAATCATGTGGGAAGAGGCATCAAGGAGAATGTTTCAAAGGAACTGGAAGATGCTTTGGGTGTGGAAAAGAAGGACACAAAGCCAGTAAGTGCAAAGGAAAAGGTTCAGTTAACACTAGGGATGAGGATAATAGTATTGCTACGACATCAACAATGGTTAAATGTTTTAAATGTGGAATGTACGGGCATTATGCAAACCAATGCCCTAAGGGAAAGTCTCATGAAGAGAATCAGTATGGTCGTATGGGTAGTATTTATGTTGATGATAATGATGAGACTACAAATGATATGTGAGATGAAAGAATTGTTGAAGCTTGGTCAATGGTTAATGAATGTAGTGGAATGATTACATGTTTATTAAGTGTAATGTTGTATAAGTAATCTCATGGTACTATGGGATAAATAGACATCTAAGGATTGTTACATTGTTGTCTTTCCTTAAGTTTTGAAAGTATGTGATGAATGGTACAAGTATTTTTGGAAAGTAGATGATATGCGCTTAATGAAGGGATAAGACGATAATGATATGTTTGATTGTATGCATGAGCTCATGATTGATATAAGGACTAAGTGATATCATGGTTTGAGTATATAGAATTTTGAGGATTTTGGTATGTGGGAAGTGTTAACTTTTAACTGCATTCATGTTTTCACTAAGGTTCAATGGGTATTCAAAAGAATACATGATTAAGGACTTTGAATGTTTGGAATGTGACCAACAAGACATATCTTATGATATGTGGGGATCAACGACAGTATTAAATCTCTGGTAATCGTTGTCACTATATTATGAGAGTGGACTGCAATATTATGTATAAGCCTAAAGATTAGACTGGATTATGTTGGACATAAGTTAGTATTGTTTAAGGATAGAAGATTTTCGATATTATTGATGGGATGCTATAGTAACGTAGTTTTAGAAAAAGGACAACCTGCAGGACGGGCGACAACCCATCGCTTCGGACAAGGCTGTAGGAATCGAACCCACAACAGAAGTGCGACTGGCCTTTATCGCCTACCACTGACCTACAGGAAGTCCCTGTTTAGTAGAAACTAGTGTTATTATATTAAGCAGTATGATATATGAAGTATAAGCCCATTTTAGGAACCATATATGATTAATCCCACTATAGATCGACTTATGTATATAAATTTTGCTAACCTTTTGAGATAGATGGAATGACCCGTCATTCTATCACATGATCTGCTAACACTTCACGAATAACAAATTCAACTTCATTTATTTAAGAGATGAAGTGGAAATTGTTAAAGGCACGAACAACAGTGAGATTGTACCAAAATAAAGTAAGTATTTATTCTAATTCAAATTCTTTAACTTTAGGGAAATGATCTTGAAAACCAAAAATGTTGTCCTAGTTCTCTTATACCTGATGAATCAGATGGTACCTTAGATCGTCACAAATTTATGGATTTGTGATTACTGGCTTTTCCATAGCCATGTTCTCTACCACTCTCCATCAGAACATGATGGTTAGATTTCTCTTCCATATCCATATTTTCACCTATGTGGAAACCCAGTGATTAGTTTATTTGGGTAATCGTTACATTTCATACTTTAGTTATTAAATCCAAGTTTTGGTATTCCTTTTTACGATGTGGGTTTCTATTAAAGAAACTTTCGAATAGTAAACCATTTATAACCCCAACGAATTTCGAGGGCGAAATTCATTTTAAGGGGGGTAGAATGTAACAGCCCGAGATTTTATGAAAAATATTATTTTTTTTATTTCACTAATGTCTTGTGTTGTACGCTACACCAAATGGAGCTTGCACAACACGCATCCTTGACTTGCCTTGCATTACACGCAATCGCAACCTTCCTCGATAGCGTGTGTGGTACGTAATACTGAGTTTCACGAAACAATGATATGCTATTAAAATATTATTAAAACTAGCCGTTATGAATAGTAATAACCACTTTTTAAAATTATGTAAATCTTATTTTTCAAAATGAACTTCATTCTTGGATTCGGAGTATCGAATTTAGCCTAAGGTGAAATTTTGGTACTTTTCGGATAACTTTCACATTCTGATGAATAGTGAAAATTACTAAATTATAATTAAAAACAACTTTTTTAATCGAAATAATTAATAGTGATAAATTATTAATTTGAGTGGTTTTAAAGTATATTTAGAATATATTTTTACAATTTAATACAATGTTGGTCATTGGTTGTAATTTCACATTTAAACCAGACATAATCAAGTGTCAATCTTTTGATATATATTGTTTCCTAAAAACACGCTATTTATTTTAACAGCGGGATTTAATTATAAAATTAATTAATGCAACTTCTATGTTATGAATTTGGTAAAATAGATTTCATTTTTGAATTCGGAATATGAAATATAGCTTAGGATGAAATTTTGGCATTGTTCTGAAAAACATCAATTTTTGATGAATAGTGAAACTACTAAGTGGTAGGTTAAAAAACTTAATTTTGCATAAAACTTAATTTTACCGCTTCTGTGAATAGAATTTTGAAAATCCGACAGACACGGTTAATATCAAGGACTAAAATGTGGTTCAATGAGATGAAAATAATTTTTGGTGAATAGTAACTTTTTACTTTTTTTTACCGCGGTTAATAGTAAATAGGGTAACTAAGGGTAAATATGATATTAATATTACCCTAACACATGTCCTAATTCTATTGGACAAGTTTAATTCGACCAAAAACAAACTTAGGAATAAAATATGACCATTTAGGCCCACTTGGATTAGATTAGGACAATTATTATTAATTTATTTAAAGAAAGGTTAAAATAGTTAAAATCAAAGTTTAATAAGTAAATCATTTTTAATATGGAGTTATACATAAGATAAATTCAATTGTAAATATTCCTTATAAAGCTAAAACGATTTCCTACATGATGGTATTTTATTTGTAATTTTTAGACATCAAATAATTTAATTTATTTATGACACAACAATGATGCAGTAATTATCTTATTAATGAAATATTGACATAATTGATGTTATAAACACCAAAATAAATGTAATTTGAAAATTTTTATGAATTCCACTAATTTTCTAGGTTACTATGATATAGTAATGTTGATTTAATCAACTTGGTTCGAACATTTAATTCTTTTATTACTTTCACAAAAATCATATATCAAATAGTGTCAAAATTGACACAAAATAGTTTTTAAATCAAATATTATATTATTAATTGTTATTTTATTCCTAAAAATCTAAGGTTCGGCCAAATGACTTAGATAAGGATATATATATTAATAATAAACAATTTGGGGTTCGTTTGGCATGTTATAGTAAGTTTATTAACCATATAGTGAAAGAAAACAAAAAGACACGGTAAATGTTAAATTATTTAACTTAGAGTTAAATCTAATTGATAAGGTTAAAATAATATCCTAAACTTGTCTAAATTCTATTGGTTGATAGGATTTCGACCCATCCCCACTTTAGCTTCGAAATAAGACCCTTTGGAACCATTATAAACCGATTTTGACTTTAATATAAAATAATATTTTGAGATATTCCTAAGGTGCCCCTCTCCTCCCTTATAAAAGGGCACCTCCTCCCCCTCCTCCTCACACCAATTTGAGCACTCAAGCTCGGCCAACCCCTGCCAAAATATCTTCTCCACTTCCCTAGCAACATCCTAGTGGTTCTGGTCTTCCTCAAAGACCAATTCTAGTGCCCTAAGAGGAGGTCTCAAAGAGGCACTTCAAAGAAGAGGTAATTACCGTTACCAATTCTTTCATCTTTATTTCTTCTTCCACTTCTTCTTCTTAGGTTGTTTCATTATGAAGTAATAACATCAGTATCACTCATATACTGATATGTTATTATAAGTATGAAACAACCCTATTTCACCATCTATCCATCCTACGGAAAAAGAAATCACCGCGCGTGCGTACGTACGGAATACCGTCTCCACGCCGTGGTGTAATCTATTTTCCACCACCACCTTACATGGATGGGTATAATGGTGTAAAGAATAACTATACATAGTTATTACAAAATCATATTGATTCTGATATATTGTATAATCCACTCCACTCCAATTCAATATTTATGGAAATGATATCATCGCTCGTGCGTACGTACGGACTACCGTCTCCACGACGCGATGAGATTCATTCTCCATGTTAACCATTTAAGAATGATTATAATGTATATATAAGAAATAATAATGAAATATATGAAATTATAAAGCTACTGGATTTATGTATATATATACATATGTATGTCATCTACTTACTTCCATTTCAAGACAATAAGGAAAGAAAAACAGCGTTCATGCGTACGTACGGACTATCGTCTCCATGAACGGTGTTTTTCATTTTATTTATCTATCTATTATATATATATATATACTGAATATATATGATATATAAATCATATTTTATATTCTGGAAGTAATTAAATCATGATATAAGTAATAATGATGTCAAGAACAACAAGTCAAAACACCTACGATAAATGAAACGATTTTACCCAAAACGCTTCTTTAACATGGAATTTACAAAAGAACGGGTAATATAATGTCATAAGTGAACCATATATGATATCATAAAAATGAATATGATTCTGTAATAAGTCAATGACATTATTTAAATCATTATACAGGAGGTTCGGACACATACGAAGCAAATTGGACCTAAGGTAAGGGAAATATCACAATCTCATTTTTATCCGAGATTGTTTATTCGTAAGTATTTACTGGGGTGTATTTTATCATCCACATCCATGTTTCATAAATATGTAATATTATTTCCATCCAAATACAATTTTTTAAATCCATTTTTACCCTTCGGTGAGTTTTTAGTAAAAGAAATGAAAGGAATCTTTTGTCGTTTTTCGTACGAGGTACTTTTTGACTTTTCCGACAAAAGTACGAAGAATGTTTTTTTTAACTTATACGGCATGAATGGATTTTAAAACATTATTTCCAAGAAGCTTCCTTTACAAGTTTTCAAGTTTATTTTTAATCAAATTCTTTTATTTTAATGTTTTATGACATGTTATGAAAGGAAAAATGTTTTTGAAGTAGAAAGGATATTTTCCTCAAGAATGGAGTTCAAGTATTTTATCAAAATTGTTTTCCATCTAAGATAATAAAAGGGTTCTGTTTTTATCCCTATTATTACATGGATTTGATTATGTTTTGATGGAAACATTTTTATGAATTCCTTTATCTTATATGAATGGTTTTATGATGTCATGTTGTTTAAGAATCCCATTTTTATTACATGGGTTATGCGATGATGTATGATTTATGATTATGTGGCACACATAAGAAAGGATTCATTATAAGATGGGTGGGACCTATATCTCCCTCCAATGCATTGGGTAAAGATTTTATATCTCATGAGATAGACAGGGCTGGAACGGTAGGTTATACCAGTTCAGTGAAACAGGACTGAAACGAGGGTTACTCGATTCAGAAAGGGACTTTGTCCACTAAGATAGTCTTGGAAATGAGTCTTGACTAACAAGAAATGATTTTCCATGATTATGTGTGCATGCCACAAAGTTTCAAGTTTTATGTTATGATTATGGGGATCTCATTTTCACTTCTATGATTTATCCCATGTTATGATATTATGAGCTCTTTTGCAGGTTAAGATTTCCAAAAGCTATGTTCTTATGTATATGATGTGATTGATATTTCTTTTGTTTACCCTTACTGAGCATTTGAGCTCACCCTTTTATGTTTTCTTTTCCCCAGGATATAAAGAAAGGTTTTTAGGTAAAAAAAGGGGAAGATCTTTATGGGAGATATTGAAGATCTTTCACCACGATTAGAAGATTACGTTCCGAGTTTCCAAAGACACTAAACTATTACGATCCTTGTGTGTGTGTGTTTTTATTATGTACTAAGTATTCCGCAAAAGTAATGTAATGTCCATGTACGTCAAGATACGGGTCTCTACAAAAAGATATCTTGAGGCTTGATTAATTTTTTTATCTAAAATATTGTGCACGACATATTAGTTAGCTATCAATTTCCCCATGATTATTAAAAAATAATAACATCACCGGGAATTTAATTCAATAGGTAATATTAAATAATTAGTACAAGTGTTTCTACATATTTTATTATTCCATGTAAATCCCTCATGTAAAATTATAACACCAATACTATTATTTCCATGACCTATGCCTAACTTGAAGGTTATATTTAAATATTATTTAATCAAATAATATTGAATATTATTTCTCACAGGACACATTAACTCAGTCCTCCCATCCTCCGAAATATTTATCAGACCCTAAATAATAACAATTTATTTAATCAAATAGATATCAATACATTATTTGGAAATAAATAAATATTCTGTCTACAATATATTCATTTGAATAACTAAATATAAAATAAATGTGAATAGGTATACATGAATAATTATTAAACCAAAATTGGGAATAATATTTATTCAACATGTTAAATAATAAATTTTTTAATTGTGATTTTAGATACACTTGGTGTGTGACACTCTAGGACTATTTCTCAGTGTCATTAGGCGAGCTTACTTGAAGTCCAAGGATAACATCTATCAACATTCCAAGGAACCAATAGAGAAGGAATTTAATGCCACATCGTTATGTCACCTCATACGAATGCTTACCATGTTGTATAATCCCTTTATCACAATATCTCAAATAGACAAAGTTGTATGCTAGTCTTATAAAACTATATGATTGATATCTCATTCATTGACTTCCCAAAAGCATAATTTTCTTATAGAAAACTATGGCCATGGATTTATTTAGTCCATATCATATCAAAAAAAATATCCTGAGATATTAACTTCTATTAATGAATAGAATGGACAAATCCTTTCTCGCATTATTCATTAATGCAATAATACTCATGACACACCCAACATATCCTACATCTCTATATTAATATTTCATCATGGTTTTTTTCAATGCATCAAAGTACGCTACTCAAGATATCCATTAATAGTAATCTAATTGTGTATGGACTATTAGTCACATCTGTAGATAGGAACATCCAATGAAACTTATAAATGTGTATGTCCTACTGTCAGGTATTGTTCACATAATATCTTATTGTATATCACCAAGGGAGTGCACCAAGAGAAGTTGTATCAAAGACCTATGAGTCTCCAACCCTGATAGCCTATATCATTTATGTCCCTTCAAATGATATCATCTAGCCATATAACATTTATTTAAGAATAATTTCATAGAACTTCAAGGTTATCATCATAGTAGGGAACTACTATGACATTTTAGTGCGAAAAATACTCTAGGAACATGATCACATGTTAGGTTATGAAGAAGAACAATCATGATGTGATAATGAATTTATCAAATTCAAAAACCATGAATACAAGTTTATAAAAAATTACAAAGAAGTTGGTTCTTGGGAACCAAATCCAACAGACTACCACTTTCACTAGAGCCAAATGCTAATATCCATCATTCCTCTAGATCTCATTTGATATTCATGATTTTGTTGAGACAGGACTCTAGTCAAGGGTTCTTTGATAATCTCTTCCAGGGAAACTTTTCTCACTTAAAATTAATCTCTCTGATGAAAATCCCTCAAGAGGTGATACTTTCAGAGTATGTGCTTTGTCCTTTGATATGACATTGGTTCTTTTTCAAGATACACCTATATAGTATTATCAAAATACAATGTGATCGGGTATATAATGCTTGGCACAAAATCCTGCTCCTAGAAAAAGTCTAAAATCTAAACGGATTTCTCAGATACATAAAAAGCTTCTATATACACGGACTCCATTGTAGAATCAGTGAAAAATACCTTCTTTGAAATCTTCTAGCTCACAGCACCACCATTGAGATAGAAAATATATCCTAATTGCGACTTCAGATCATTCTGATCTATTTGAAAACCATCATCAGTATAACATCTGATGACAAGCTACTCATCTCCTCCATACATTAGGAACATATCCATAATTCTGATCAGATACTTAAGGATAGAATTAAATACAATTCAATGTTTTTTTCTTAGATCTTCTTGATATCATGATACTATGCTCAGTTCATAGGAAACATCATGTCTAGTACATATCATGACATACATGATTGATCTTAATACTGAAGCATATGTTATCTTCTTCATTATATCATTCTCCTGTTGTGTCTGAGGACACATTTTCATTAAAAGATGCATGCCATGTGGAACTATAACCAATACCCTCTTGGATTTTTCGAAATGAATTATCTTTAGTATCTGGTTAATTCATGTACATTGACTTAGTCTGAGAAGCATGTTGGATCTATCATGAATGAACTCGATCCCTAAAATGTCGGTTGCTTCACCTAAGTCCTTCCTAGAGAAGCACTTGTTCAACCATTCTTAACTAACTATAAGACTATTATGTCATTTCCAATAAGTACTATGTCATAAATATATACTACTAGTATAATGATTGAATTCCCTTTAAATATTTTATAAACACATGTCTCTCATTCATTTTTAACGAAACATAATTCTCTTATGGATTCCTAAAATCCAATGTTACATGAAATAGATTTTTTACTCCATCAATAAATTGTTCTTTGCAACCTGAAAACCCTTTTGGGATCACCTGGTTCCACAAAAACATCTGGATATTTCATATAGACATCTTCCAGAAGGTTCCCTTTAAGGAATACAGTTTTGACATCCATCTGGAAAATCTAGTAGTCATGGTAAGCTGTTATGGAAATTATGATTCTGATGGATTTAAGAATGGAAAATGGAAAAAAGGTTTCATCATAGTCAATTAATTAACATTTTTTAAGACCTCTATCCACTATCGTTGTTGTATATATACTAACTTTACCTTCCATGCCTAATTTCTTCTAGAATACCCATTTGCACCCAACATGCTTTACATCAACTAGATCATCAACCAGAACCCAAACATGGTTCTGATACATGGAACCTATCTCAGAATTCATAGCTCCTATCCATATTTAAGCCTTTTATCTCTATAATACCTTCTTGTAGGAGATTGGTTCATTATTTTCCAATAAGAATGAGTGACCTTCCTCAGTGATAAGTAAACAATATCACTATGGTTCCGTTACATCTCTTATACTCATATGAAATACTTGTGTTTCATGAAGTAATTATTAAATGAGGACTTGTGGAACTTGTTCTTGTACCAACGTATTTTTATCTTGAGCCTCAACTTCATCAAAGTCAATATTCCTCCCACTATACTTTTTTAGAATGTGTTCCTTATCAAAAAAATAAATTCTTTCTCAAAACATTCACATTATTTTATGAGGGTTTTCATAGGGATTATCCCCTTATTTTCTTGGGATATACTATAAAGATACACTTCATGCCACAGGGTTCTAGTTTGTTTCCAAACGAAGCCTTAAAAAATTACTCACAACCCATACACGCATATACGGAAAAACAGGTTTCATTCCACTCTATAAATAAAAGGGGATTTTGTTCTTCGCCTTAGTTGGTACTCAGTTTAATTTGTATTTCATAGTTTCAAATTCATATCCCAAAAAGGATAATGAAAGGTTTTAATGACTCATCAACAACCTTACCATGTCCAATAAGGTATGGTTCCTCCTTTCACTAACACCATTCCACTGTGGTGTATAAGGTAGAGTGAGTTGAGATAGAATCACAGACTCCTGTAAAAGGTCAATGAACTCTTGGTTAAGATATTATCCACCACAATCTAATCAAAGATTCTTTATATACTTACAAATATGATTATCTAATTCATTCTTGAAGTCTTTTAATTTATCAAAGTACTCATACTTATACCTCACCAATTAGACATATCCATATCTACTCAAGTCGTTAGTAAAAGTTATAAAGTATGAATATCCACCTCTAGATTCTATTGGAAATGTTCCACACACATCAGTGTCTACCAATACTAAAAGCTTTGTGTCCCTTTCACCCTATCCACAGAATTTTGGTTTCTTTATTTTCCATTGTAAATAAGCATGACATCTATCGATTTATTTTTTCTCATAATAATCTAAATAACCATCTTGAAATAGATTTACCAAGCGCTTCTCATTTACATGACCATAATGGTGATTCCACAATTGGGTGTTATTTTAGTCATGTGAAATTTATTCACTATCGATTTCCATCACTTGGTTTTCGTAATGTAATACATATACACTGTTATTTAAATATTTCATACAGCAACAAATGTTGTCCTTATAAAAGAAGCAACTTTACTTCAAAACATGAAAATAAACCCATATGTATCTAAATATGATATAGAAATTATTTTATTGGTAACACTTGGTACAAAATAATATTCATGTAAAACCAAAATAATCTCAGTCGACAACGAAAGGTGGTAGTCACCAATGGAAAGAGCAGTCAACCTCAAACCATTGGCAGCTCGTAGATCCACCCCTCCTCTAGCAATTTTCTGAAATCTACTTTGTTCCTACATCTGAATACAGATGTGAGAACCACATGGTATATCTAATACCCAATGTGTATAAATGGAAATATTTCACTCAATAACAAATACACCTTTGGAATCTCCTTTCCTCTAGGTTCAGTTCCTCTTCTAGTGGCCTGACTTGACAAATGAAAAACACACTGCCTCATTTTCATTGCCCTGCGTCTGGATCTTCATATTCATGGTTAGATTGTTCTTATGGGATTTAGGCTATTTATTAACCTTATTACCCATTGAAATTTTCTTCTTATTCCTACTAACCATAAGGAATATGGGTTTTTCACACTATGTGTTTTTATCCACTTATAGAATCAGGGTCAGAAGATCTGATAAGATATTCACGTTATTGATCATATTATAATTCACAATAAAAATAGAGAAGGTAATGGGAAATGATGATAGTATGAGATCTATTCAAAACTCATCTGGGAATTTAATCCCTAAATATCCATATGCTCAATTAATCCAATAAGCTTGACTACATGATGCCCATATGGCCTAGACTCTCCAAGCTTAGTGGTGAACAAAAAATTGGAGAAATCATAGCTATCCAGTATTGCCTTCTCTTAAAAGAGACCCCAAAGGTGAGACATCATTCTATAAGAATCCATTTCCTCATGTTGCTTTAAGAGATCATTAAACATGGATGAAATAATGAAGTGTAAGAACCCAGCTTTTGCATCAAAAGACTTTGAAATATTCTTGATGATATTCCAGAGCAGCGCCTTCAGACGGCGTGCGATTCCGAACCCCGGAGTGGCCGGAATTAAATTTTCAGTGCGTTCACACTAGAATCTCAAAATAAATGGATAACTCCTAAAAGTTACTTTAGATTAGAGATTCGGGTGTACGGATGGGTCCGGAATGGGGTTTTTACCCTAGGAACGACATAAAACATGTCGGTGC
Organism: Viscum album; assembly: GCA_963277665.1. Taxonomy (NCBI): domain Eukaryota; kingdom Viridiplantae; phylum Streptophyta; class Magnoliopsida; order Santalales; family Viscaceae; genus Viscum; species Viscum album. The sequence goes on along the minus strand of OY728145.1, from coordinate 1,094,475,894 downwards.
GGGATGTTTGGACCCCTCGCTCGCTTTCGGAAGGTTAAACGGATAAATTAATTAATTATTTTATTCGTTTAATGTTGAAACTCAAGTATCTATTAAACGGTGGCTCGGATTGGGAAACCGATGGCAATGTTGAGTTTGGAAGGTGTCGTTTACCCTAGGAGGGGTGTAAGTTTCACGGGCACGGGCCGTTTGTGAAAAATGGCCCCAGGGGCGTTTTCATAATTTGGCGGCCTCGGGCGCTAAGTTTTATAACTTTAGAACGGGGTCTTGGTTTAAAATTCTGAGATTTCCGTTGTGCTCGAGAGGTGGTGTTTACACTAGGGGAGGCTTAACCTCGACCATGCTGAGCGTTCGGGTTCGGGTCGATGGGCGGGTGGTTAAGCGTTTTCTATTTAAACGCTTAACTCACCCCCTCCCTCTTCTTCCTCCACACCTGGATAGCAGCAAGGAGTAAATCCTACCTATCCTCCTCCAGCTCCGGCGAAGCATCTCTGGCAAGTCACGGCGCGGCGGCGGACTCCCCGTGAAGCTCCGGGCATCGTCCAAGAGGTAGGAGGTTTTGGTTTACATTTTTATTTCCGGACCTTCATTTCAATTCAATTATAGCATCGAATTTCCTTCTATTTTGAAATCAAAGCCCATAATCTTGTAGTATAATTTTTGAGCTGCCCAACGCATCTTTCGGATCGAAAATCCGAGTTCAGAGGTGACCGTGGTTGTTCGCTGAAATCTGCGGGTTTTTGGAGTGTTTCCCGGCCAGATTTGGGAACTCCAACTGTGACGGCTCCTCTCGGCAGGCGGCGGCGGAGCGGGCTACGGCGGCGGAGGACGAGACTCACAGGCGGAAGAAGGACGGGGGTCGGGGGCGTCGGGCGAGCGCGACGGCAGGCAGCGGGTTCGGCCGGAGGGCTGCGGCGGTCGGCCGGGGGCGCGCGGACGGCGAGCGGGGCGCCAGCGGGGTTATCGGCCATTAGCGGTGACTCGAGGGAGCAAGGACACGCATGCTGCGGGTCTTGTTGGCGTGACATGGAGACCGGATTTGGCCAGTCTTCTGGGAATAAAACCAGACCCGAGGCGGGTCCGGTTCGGCTGGAGTGGGCCGCGGCCAGCCGACCGCGGCGGTTCGGACCAGGCTGGCCGGGGTGAACCGGCCTGGTTGGCCCCCTTATATTCGGGGGGCCGTAACTTCCAAACGGCACGTCCGTTTGATGTGCCGTCTACGGAAGTAGATCCGTATCAACGAGACAGTCTTTTGGAGATGGTTTTGGGAATTTTTAATTCCTGAAACGAGGGGCTTCGGTAGCACAACTCATGCGTTAAGTAAGTTTGGCATGTTTCCGGGGGTCTTGTTTTTGGCGGTGCGGACGCGTCCGATGTCCGATTTAAGTGTCGTCAGTGGAGTTTGAACCCTGGCGTCGAGGCGGAGGTTTCCAGGGTGGTTCAGGTCATTGAAGCCGGAGTTGAGTCGTGGGCCCCACGGCCCGTCTTTTGAGCTGCGTGCAGCTTTTAGCGACTTTTTCACTGGACATCCGTTCAGGGCATGCGAGCAGTCGTTGTTTGGTGTTTTTTCGAGGGCATCGCATTGGCACAGTCTACCCGCTATAATTCCGCATGTTGGTGCAGGGCCCACAAGGGCCGTTTGGGCGTCGACGGTGATTTTCCATCTTAATCACCGGGTGACCGTTTTGGACAAGTGACTAGTCTATCTTGTGTGCTTTTTCGAGAGGATCTCAAAAGTGCGATCCGTCCGTTGAGTTTTGAGACCGGGATGTGGGTCCCACGTAGTACCACTCGTGCATGATAAGCTGTAACATATCTTTTTCTCCGGATATTCATTGCACTCAAGTGAGTAGCGCTTTTGACGTGTTTTCCCGAGGGGATCACATTGGTGTGATGTGCCCGACTGTTTTCGGGGCTGAGGCTCGGGATCACGGGGCGTCGTTCGGGCGTGAGGTAGTGTTGGTGACTTTTCCGTCGGATATCCGTTGGAGGTGAGTAAGTAGTTGATCTCTTGTGTTTTTTCGTAAGGATTACAACGGTGCAATCTGTTGGGTTGTGCGTAGCCTCTTTCACGATCTTGTGAAATGTGGAAATGTGATGGTGCCCCGGGGGCGGTTCTTCTACTGTGATTGTAGCAGACCCTTGGCGTGTGATCGCGTGCACTCCCGTGTGAGTGAAGTAATGCTTGATTGGATGTGGTTGTCTATGCCTCAGTCTTTGAGGCAGCAAGTTGGAAATGTTACATCATGCCTTCGCGTTGACGTGGGGTGCCGTGTGCATGATAGCCCTTGGGCTGGAGACGTGGTATTATCTAGGAGTATACGAGAGCGCTTGGAGGTACGTGTGGTTTGTACCTGAGACGTTCGTGCCCTTGGTTGGGGTTGACATGGGGCCACACGTCGTGTGGGCCCCATGTGTGTGTCGTGTTCTGCTTTGTGTACTTTGACCTCTCGCGACGTAGAGGGTCCCTCTGTGCTCGTTTGCTTGACCAGCAGTGTTGAGTGGTCTCCCCCTGGTTTCATTCTCGATGGATCGGTCGGTAGCGGTGTTAGTGACACCCAGTGATGGAACAGTCACTGAACCCCTTTGGGTGAGTTGTGCTGGAGTTGGGTGGTTGCATGATACCCACTCCGTGTTCGGTTGGCCAGTGTTGTACCCTACAGTGTAGATGGCTAGGGAAGTTCTGAGTTTTACCTTCTAGCGGGGCTGGGCGGTGGGTTACTCATCGGCTTCTAGGGTCTACCCTCCAGCAAAGACTGGGAAGTGGGTCACCCGATGCACTTAGGGTCTACCCTTCAGCAGAGACTGGTCAGTAGGTCACTTGACAACCTCTTAGGGTCTACCCTTCAGCAGCGCTGGGTAGTGGGTCGCCCGTCGTCTAGTCTCAGGTCTACCCTCCATCAAGGCTGAGAAGTGGGTCGCTTGTCAGCTTATTTTAGGTCTACCCTCCAGCAAGGCTAGGCAGTGGGTCTCCTGTCGGCTTATTTAAGGTCTACCCTCCAGCGGGACTGGGCAGTGGGTCGCCGGATGCTGTATTATGGTTTACCCTCCAACAGGGTTGGGTAGTGGGTCACCCAGTATTTTATTATGGTTTACCCTCGAGTGGGGCTGGGCAGTGGGTCGCCTGATGATGTATTAGGGTTTACCCTCTAGCAGGGTTGGGTAGTGGGACACCTGTTGGAATTCCAGGCTCAGTCCTTTCTACAAGGCTAGTTTGTGGCTTTCCTCCTTGATCACCAGAGCGGGACCCTTGGTTGTACGGGTCAGTGATAGAATGACTTTGACTTTGAGGAGACCTCTTGACTGTAGGGCAGTGACGAGGTGTGGTTTGACTTTACCTGGAACTCTCAAGTACGAGGGGAACTTTCCCCACTGAGACACGTTCTAGTGACGCGATCTAAAACCGTGCGGGCGAGTCAGTTTCTCCCAAAGAGGATAGTGTCAAGGTGTGGTGATTGAGCCCCTTGGCTTGCAGTTTGGGGCAGACGTGCGGGATGCTGGGCATTGATAGTGTTACTTCTGGGACTGATGGAGACTCTTTTCTTGGGCTGAGCTATGGGATGAATATCCCCTTACGAGCATGTTCGGGTTTCTTGTTTAGATTTCAGATATGTAAATACCTTTTTTCTGGTACCCACTTCTTGGGTTTTGTTACTCTCCTTCCAGGAGAGGTGAAGACGCGCGGGGTATGCCACGTGCTTTCCGTGTCTTTTTTCTCATGGTTGGATGAGTCTACACTCCTGCTATAGGTAGCGAAGACTCATCGAGAATTTCATCTTCTCACCATTTCCATCTCCTTGTGCCTGGATGAGTCTACCTTCTATCCTCTTGTTGGGTTGAGCTGGACTCTCTGTTGTACTCCTTTTTCTTTCCCCTGTTCGCTCTACTGCTCACCCTTCGGTACCTCCTTTTGTTGCTCCCTCGAGCCTTCGGGGTATCCTATTGAGTATATTTATACTCACCCCTGCTTGGGATTTTCCCGCACTTGGTGTGCCATTTCAGACGACAGACAGGTTGGTCGTGACTTTAGAAGAGCATAGGAGTTCGGGAGCTTGGACCGTGTGCGGTGGTCATAGCCGGGTTCTAGGTGGGAGACCCGTCACCTGTTTCTTTTTTTACATGTTGTTGGGTTGTGGAACTTTTTGGTTGGGCACTTGCTTTTCCCCTTTTCTTTTCAGTTTGTACTTTTTACTGTTTTGAGGTCGATGCACATTGGTGGTATTTATATAGCAGTTTCTCTTTTTCTCTGCTTGTCTTTTCTTTTACTCTTCACTTTTTCATTGAGTGGGTTGCGTGTGTGTGTACAGGTACTTAGGCAAAGGCCTCCCCGAGTTATTATGCCTTCGGCGCTGGTCTCCAGCCCCTGGCCTATGGAGTCAGGCTTGGGGTAGTTGCGGCTCAAGCCCGGGTAGGGTCGGGTCGTGACAAAGTGGTATCAAAGGTGGTTTGTTCCTTGGGACGCTATTCGGACGTCCCTAAAATAAAAGGAATTGGTTGAGATTTAGGGCAACAGTTTTAACGTGTCTCGAGAGAGGCTCTCAGGCCAGGGAGTCTAGTGATGGTGCGGCAGCCGACGTATCCATTCACTAGGACCCTGATAACCTGCTTGTCGACTCAGAATGCTGAGACACCTATTGCAGGGAAAATTGGTTTGTGCATCACATAGGACTGAGTCTCGACAGTCCTTCTTGAGTCATCTCCCCATCCATTGTTGTTTATATTGGTATATACATTATGGTCATCTGACCGCGACACTCCTTGACAATATTCAGGATGTCTCTGGGAAGACAGCCAGCCAAGATACCAGCTTTGTTGCATGACGATGACCTTGTGAGCTACGAGGCCATAGTCCAGGACCCATCATGCGAGCCTCTTTCCTCCGGGTGGGCCGGTAGCAGCACCCCCACCTGTTGAGCATCAGACAGTTTTAGCAGAGCAGGCTGAGCTTGAGCATAGGTTGAGCGCGCTCCGTGAGTTCCAGCGGCAGAGACCACTGAGGTTCAGTGGTGATCCAGACCCTCAGGCAGCAGAGGTTTGGCTAGAGGTAGTGGTTCGCCTTTTTAGGCTTGTGTAGATGCCGACAGATCAGAGGGTGGCTTTCGGCAGCCGACCTTTTTGTGGGGCAGCTTGGCGTTAGTGGAGCCTGATGACTCGACTTCCTGATGAGTCGTCACTTTCGTGGAGCGACTTTCTGTTGTTGTTCCGTGAGGAGTTTTTCCCCTCCTGCTTACGATCCATTCGGATTCCGGAGCTCCTGCAGTTTTAGTAGGGAGGGATGACTGTGGCCGAGTACGCGGCTAGTTTCGCAGACCGTGCATGCTTTTACCCAAACATAGTCCATGACGACAACTTCCGAGCGCGGAAGTTTGAGTAGGGTCTCCGGTGAGAGATTCGTGTTGTCATAGTACCCTTGGGTATTTCCACATATGCAAGGGTGCCAGAGCAGGTGTTGGTGATAGAGAGATTCCTGTCATGTTTTGCGGTTGGTAGTGGCAGTGGGCGTGACAGAGCCGAGACGTCTGCTGCAGCTAGTGGGCGTCAGTAATCAGAACCTCGACGCAGGTGTCTTACTGAAAACCGGACTTAGGGGTGTGGTCGTACACCACAGTGGCTCCGGAGGGCACCAGTGCAGCCCATAGAGAGTCAGTGCTATGCTTGTGATGGGCGAAGTCACTTGGCACGAGACTGCCCGACCCGAGTTGATGAGAGCTTCGGGCAGGTAACAGGTGCACCACCACGACAGAGTCAGCGCCGTGAATGGAGTAGCACCCAGAGAGGTGGTGCTAGCAAAGGAGAGGGAGGAGTTGGTAGTCGGGTAAATCTTTACAAGGTCTTTCCATCACCACTAGGCGGTCCACGTCAGGCTCCGGGAGCTGACAGTTGGGACCACGGACAACCGCGAGCTTTGGATATCTACCATCCTGTAGAGCATGGGATGGTGAGAGGTAGCCCTTGCAGCTCTTCTAGTTTTTGCAGTAGAATTTTTAGGCTCTATGTGTGAAAGGATTTTATCCCTGCTCCTTGTTTGAGGTGTTACCAGCGTTTTGCAGTAGAATTGTTAGTCTCTGTGTGTGAAAGGCTTTTCTCCCTGCTCCTTGTTTGAGGTGTTACCAGGGTGACACAGGGCATCGAGTGTAACCCTGTGTTGGTAAATTAAAAGGCATGGGACCTTTCTCTTTAGTCGATGGCGTCGACTCCATCGCTCCCCCAGTGTGTAAGAGAGTCTTGGTTGAGAGACATCTACTGTGGAATCTTGCGTGACTATATATCCTTGGGTGTTTCACCATATGGATATTCTGAAGGAGGGAATCACCGGGCCTTGTTCCAGGTGCGAGCGATGATTCCAGTCATGGCGTGCGATGTAAGGGTTTGGTCAGGGAGGTGAGCTACCCCCGAGAGCCTTCGGGCCGTTTGAGACTGTGCAAAGGGATTGAGAGGTTCCCTGCCACCTTGCCCTAACCCCAAAGTCTGGAGTGGGTGCACAACCTCAGAAAGGGATGACCTCGTGTGAACGGATCAAATCCGTGTGTGGTGATGCAGAGCTGTTCGTGGGTTCTTTTGGGTATGAAAAAGCCAGGTGTGGGCTTAGTACCCTGTGTTTCTCCCTAGTTTTTCTTTTAGGGGATGAAAATCTTGAAGGAGGGAATGATGTAAGAACCCAGTTTTTGCTGCGAAAGACTTTGGAATATTCTTGATGATATTCCAGCGCAGCGCCTTCAGATGGCATGCGATTCCAAACCTCGGAGTGGCCAGAATTAAATTTTCAGTGCGTTCACACTGTAATCGCAAAATAAATGGGATAAATCTTAAACGGTACTTCCGATCAGAGATCCGAGTGTATAGATGGGTCCGGAATGGGGTGTTTACCCTAGGAACGACATAAAACATGTCGGCGCGGGATTTTTGGACCCCTCGCTCGCTTTCGGAAGGTTAAATGGATAAATTAATTAATTAATTTATTAGATTAATGTTGAAACTCAATTATCTCTTAAAAGGTGGCTCGGATTGGGAAACTGAGGGCACCATTGAGTTTGGAAGGTGCCGTTTATCCTAGGAGGGGTGTAAGTTTCGCGGGAGCAGGCCATTTGTGAAAAATGGCCCCAGGGGCGTTTTTGAAATTTGGCAGCCTCGGGCACTAAGTTTTATAACTTTAGAACGGGGTCTCGGATTAAAATTCCGAGACCTCTGTTGTTCTCGGGAGGTGGTGTTTACCCTAGGGGAGGCTTAACCTCGACCCTGCTGAGGGTTCGGGTTCGGGTCGACTGGCGGGTGGTTAAGCATTTTCTATTTAAATACTTAACTCACCCCTCCCAATTCTACCTCCCCAACTAGATAGCAGCAAGGAGTAACTCCTCCCTCTCCTCCTCCAGCTCCGGAGAAGCAGCTCCGGAAAGGCACGGCGCGGCGGCGGACATCCCCGTGAAGCTCCGGGCATCGCCCAAGAGGTAGGAGGTTTTGGTTTACGTTTTTATTTCTGGACCTTAATTTCAATTAAATTATAGCATCGAATTGTCGTAGATTTTGCAATAAAAGCCCATAATCTTTTAGTATAATTCGTGTGCTACCCGACGCATCTTTCGGATCGAAAATCCGAGTTCGAAGGTGACCGCGGTTGTTCACCGAAATCCGCGGGTTTTTGGAGTGTTTCCCGGCCGGATTTGGGAACTCCAACGGCGGCGGCTCCTCTCGGCAGGCACCGGCAGAGCGGGCTACGGTGGTGGAGGCCGCGACTCGCAGGCGGAAGACGGACAGGGGTCAGGGGCGTCGGGCGAGCGCGACGGAAGGCAACGGGTTCGGCCGGAGGGCAGCGGCGGTCGGCCGGGGTGCGCGGACGGCGAGCGGGGCGCCAGCGGGGTCGTCGGCCATTGGCGGTGACTCGAGGGAGCAAGGACCCGCATGTTGCGGGTCCTATTGGCGCGACGTGGAGACCGGCTTCGGCTGGTATTTTGGGAATAAAACTGGACCTGAGGCGGGTCCGGTTCGGCTGGAGTGGGCCGCGGCGGTTCGGACCGGGCCGGCCAGGGCGAACCAGCCCGGTTGGCCCCCTTATATTCAGCGGGCCGTAACGTCCAAACGGCGCGTCCGTTTGACGCGCTGTCTGCAGAAGTAGATATGTATCGACGAGACGGTCTTTTAGAGATGGTTACGGGAATTTTTAATTCCCGAAACAAGGGGCTTCAGTAGCACGAATCGTGCGTTATGAAAGTTTGGCGTGTTTCTGGGGGTCTTGTTTTAAGCGGCGCGGACGCGTCCGATGTCCGATTTAAGTGCTGTTAGTGGCGTTGGAACCCTGACGTCGAGGTGGAGTTTTCCAGGGTGGTTCCGGGCATTGAAGCTGGAGTTGAGGCGTGGGCCCCATGGCCCGTCTTTTGAGCTGCGTGCAGCTTTGAGCGACTTTTTCACCGGATGTCCGTTCGTGGCGTGCGAGCAGTTGATGTTGGGTCTTTTTCTGAGGGCATCACGTTGGTGCAGTCTTCCCGCTGTAATTCCACACGATGGTGCGGGGCCCACGAGGGTCGTTTGGGCGTCGACGGTGAATTTCCATATTAATCACCGGGCGACCGTTTTGGGCAAGTGGATAGTCCATCTTGTGTGCTTTTTTGAGAGGATCGCAACAGTGTGATCTGTCCATTGAGTTTCGGGACCGGGATGCGGGTCCCGCGTAGTATTGCTCGTGCGTGGTAAGATAGAACGTATCTTTTTCTCTGGATATCCATTGCACTCAAGTGAGTAGCGCTTTTGATGTGTTTTTCCGAGGGGATAGCATTGGTGCGATGTGCCGGCTGTTTTCAGGGTCGAGGCTCGGGATCACGGGGCGTCGTTCAGGCGTGAGGCGGTGTTGGTGACTTTTCCGTCGGATATCCGTTGGAGGCGAGTAATTAGTCGATCTCACATGTTTTTCTGCAAGGATTACAACGGTGTGATCCGTTGGGTTGTGCGGAGCCTCTTGCGCGATCTTGTGAAATATGGAAATGTGAAGTTGCCTCGGGGGCGGTTCTTCTACTATGGTTGTAGCAGACCCTTGGCGTGTGATCGTGTGCACTCCCGTGTGAGTGAAGTAATGCTTGATTGGAGATGGTTGTCTGTGCCTCATTCATTGAGGTGGCAAGATGGAAATGTTACGTCATGCCTTCGCGTTGATGTGGGGTGCCGTGTGCACGATAGCCCTTGGGCTGGAGACGTGGTATACTCTGGGAGTATACGAGAGCACTTGGAGGTATGTGTGGTTTGTACCTGAGGCGTTCATTCGCTTGGTCGGGGTTGACTTGGGGCCACACGTCATGTGGGCCCCATGTGCGTGTCCTGTTCTGCTTTGAGTACTTTAACCTCTCGTGATGTAGAGGGTCCATGTATTCTTGTTTGATTGACCAGGAGGGTTGAGTGGTCTCCCCTAGTTTCGTTCTCAATGGATCGGTCGGTAGCGATGTTAGTGACACCTAGTGATGGAACAGGCGCTGAACCCCTTTGGGTGAGTTGTGCTAGAGTTGGGTGGTTTCATGATACCCACTCCGTGTTCGGTTAGCCAGTGTTGTACCCTCCAGTGGAGATGGTTAGGGTAGTTCTGAGTTTTACCCTCCAGCGGGGCTGGGTAGTGGGTTACTCATCGGCTTCTAGGGTCTACCCTCCAGCAGAGACTGGGCAGTGGGTCACCCGACGCACTTAGAGTCTACCCTCCAACAGAGACTGGGCAGTGGATCACCCGATGACCTCTTAGGGTCTACCCTCCAGCAGGGCTGGGCAGTGGGTCACCCGTCGTCTACTCCTAGGTCTACCCTCCAGCAGGGATGGGCAGTGGGTCACCTGATTTTGTATTATGGTTTACCCTCCAGTAGGGCTGGGTAGTGGGTCACCCAATATTTTATTATGGTTTATCCTCCAGCGGGGCAGGGCAGTGGTTCTCCTGATGATGTATTAGGGTTTACCCTCCAGCAGGGCTGGGTAGTGGGTCACCTGATAGCTCGTTATGAATTACCCTCCAACAGGGCTGGGTAGTGGGACACCTTTTGGCATTCCAGGCTCAGTCCTTTCTACTAGGCTAGTCTGTGGCTTTCCTCCATGATCACCAGAGTGGGAACCTTGGTTGTACAGGTCAGTGATAGAACGACTTTGACTTTGAGGAGACCTCTTGACTGCAGGGTAGTGATGAGGTGTGGTTTGACTTTCCCTGGAACTCTCAAGTATGAGGGGCACTTTCCCCACTAAGACGCGTTCTAGTGACGCGATCTAAAACCGTGCAGGCGAGTCAGTGCCGCCCAAAGAAGATAGTGTCAAGGTGTTCTGATTGATCCCCTTATCTTGCAGTTCGGGGAAGACGTGCGGGATGCTGGGCATCGATGGTGTTACTTCTGGGATTGATGGTGACTCTTTTCTTGGGTTGAGCTGTGGGATGAAGATCCCCTTACGAGCTTGTTCGAGTTTCTTGTTGAGCTTTCAGATATGTATATACCTTGTTTTTGGTACCCACTTCTTGGGTTTTGTTACTCTCCTTCCAAGAGAGGCGAAGACGCGTGGGGTATGCCACGTGCTTTCCGTGTCTAGCTTCTCATGGTTGGACGAGTCTACTCTCCTACTATAAGTAGCGAAGACTCATCGAGAAGTTCATCTTCTCATCGTTTCCAGCTCTTTGTGCCTGGATGAGTCTACCTTCTATCCCCTTGTTGGGTTGAGATGGAATATTTGTTGTACTCCTTTTTCTTTCCCCTGTTCACTCTACTGCACACCCTTCGGTACCTCCTTTTGTTGCTCCCCCGTGCCTTCGGGTTATCCTACTGAGTATTTTTATACTCACCCCTGCTTGGGCTTTTCCCACACTTGGTGTTCCCTTGCAGATGATAGACAGGTTGGTCGTGACATTATAGGAGCATAGGATTTTGAGAGCTTGGACCGTGTGCGGTGGTCGTTGCCGGGTTCCAGGTGGGAGACCCGTCAGCTGTTTCTTTTTGTTTACATGTTGCCGGGTTGTGGCACTTTTTGGTTGGGTGCTTGTTTTTCCCCTTTTCTTTTCAGTTTTTACTTTGTACTGTTTAGAGGTCGATGCACATTGGTGGTATTTATATAGCAGTTTCTCTTTTTCTCTGCTTGTCTTTTCTTTTACTCTACACTTTTTCATTGAGTGTGTTGCGTGTGTGTGTACAGGTACTTAGGCAAAGGCCTCCCTGAGTTATTGTGCCTTCGGTGCTAGTCACCAGCCCCTGGCTTATGGAGGCGAGCATGGGGTAGTTGCGTGTCGAGCCCAGGTAGGGTCGGGTCGTGACATGAAGCACTGGAAATCTATAGAATCATTAATATGTTTCTCATACATATAAAGTTCCTCATTACTCTCCTCATTTCCAGGTGCAATTGGATAAGGTTCTTCCAGCACATATAATTTACTTTCATGGGAAAGTATTACGATTTTATGCCTCGACCATTCCAAGAAATTAGTGCTGGTGAGATGGTTTTCCTTCTCATGTATGGATAACAATGATATTTTTAATGAAATTTTTTATTTCTATTTATATAAATAAGATGATCATAATTTCATTACATTATCATGATAAAATTAGACAAATAAATAAATAAATATTTTTTAGTATGTGACTATTTTTTCCAAACCCAATAGCCCCCACCATTGGCTCCAAAATATCATATTTCTTGGAAATTATTGTGGTAAGGATCCATATTCCATTCTCATTACCCCAAACAGGTCTGGTCAAGAAAATCCAATGGTTTTAAGTGGTCATTACAATTTCCAACATCATTAACCTGAATCTCCTTGATCCGTTGAGTGGACTCCCCAATATTGAAATCTTTAATTTTTTATTTTCTCAACCCTTTCTGTTCAGTTACAACATTTAATAGAAGGGAAGTCAACCATTGATATAAAACAAGTTATGTAAAACCAAAAAATCAAATTAGAATTCCACAATAATTGACATTCCCCAAACTTGGGCTGGTTAAGCACTTTCAACTATTGTTTTGATTCTAACTGACGTAATGGAAGGCTATACTGACTTAATATTTTTTTTGATGTATTTTATCCTTTAGGCATAAATTTATTATTATTATATATCACATTATTATTAATATTATGTGCGATATACTTAACATATTAACCATGTCTTGATAATATATACGCATAAGCCATTTTATTTTAGTTCCATATTGAATGCTTGTTAATTAATTAATTATGTGATCGCAACAATAGATCCATAATTATTAACCATGAAACTGACAGAAATAAAATAAAGGGTATGATAATGAGATTTCATATTTTTTACTTTATCTAGCAATTGATAATCTAACCCTGTACTATGGGAGAAACAACATGTGTTTACAGGTTTCCACATATCCACTGTTGTATCTCCTTGAATTGGTTTCACCCAACTCCTAACTTGAACCACCTCCACTATCCTTGGAGCTCCATCCATTACATATTATGTTAACTCACATATAGGTGAGGGGTAAAAGGGGGGTTTACAGAAAAGAAACCATAGTCACATAGTCCCTACATATTAATAAGGATAGGGTACACAAGATAATAGTTTTATTTTAATGAACAAATTAAAATGAAACCAATTACATACAAAGGTATGGTCTAGCTCATGATCATCTACATACATGCAATGAATTATTTATTTAATAAAACTAGAATTCAATTATTTAATCGTTCTTATTAAAATAAATCACTCTTGAATAGATTAATTATTATCTTCAATTAATCAATCCTTTTTATCTTAATACTTTTCTGAATTTACTTAAGATTCTCATCCCCATAATTTTAAACATAATAAATTCATTTAAAATTAACTTTGTATATAAATGTACCATGGAGGAAACATGATTAATACCCATATGAATCTAAAAAACTTGTATTATCAGCATATACTAATTTACTCTTGTGAAATATGACATACACAATTTAATTCCTACGATTAAAACATGTACTTCCCAAATGATTACATGAATACCATGTTTTTTCAACCACCTGTTATGCTTCAATGAACATAGTAACAACCTATAATATGATTTATACATGATATGTAGTTCTATACATTACCCAAAAATTAAAATTTTAATTCTATTTAATTTGGTAAAGTACATGGCGCGTAGTTCCAGGTACACGATGTATACTACCTTCACCGTCTTATCTGAAGTACACACCTAGGGACTCAGAAAGTGAGGAGTACTTCAGGAATGATGGAGTGCATGGCGTGTCTAGTGGGTGAAACATTGTGTTGCCTTCGGGTTACACAGTTACCCGTCGGCTTAGCCATGTATGGGATATTGTAGCATCCATCACTTTTCAAAAAATAACATTATATAACATTTTCAGAATACTTAAAGATTATACAGACATACACCCAAAGACCATAGTTGGTATAGTGCCTTTGGAAAAATGGATACATATAACTTTTTCATATGTGAGAAAAATTATCCCCTAATAGGTTCTTCTCCACTAGAACCTTTCTTAGACACATCAAACATAACACATATCTTCATAACCAGGGGAAGGAAACGTAAAAAATGGGTGAGCTCAAATGATAAGTTAGGGTAAACAAGAGATACATGTAAGTATAAACATGAACATAAAGGTATGAGAACATGATAATGAAAAAGGAAGATCATACCCTGCACATCAAAGATATTATAAATTAATCGTGGTATAAATATTGTAGTTTATAAGACATGAATCAACATTATGTAAAGGAAATATTCCCTGAATGAATAATATCGGAGTAAGACATGGAATTTTTGCATCACAAAAGAATATATTGATTTCCATAGTAGCCAAGGCATCAATATTAATAAAATATTAGTAAAAAAATTCATTTACTGAACCGGGTGAAACCCCATTCCAGCCCTGTATTACTGAATAGAGGAAATCCTCGTTCAAAGCCGTTATTACTAAACAGAGTAAACCCTCATTCCATAACTATATTACTAAACAGAGTAATCCCTCATTCATTCCTTATCTTAATGAACTGAGTAAACCCATGTTCCAGCCATATATTAATGAACCAAGTAAATCCTTGTTCCAACCCTATATTACTGAACTGATTAAACCCTCATTCCAGCCCTGTATTACTGAACTGTGTAGACCCATTTTACAGCCCTGTCTATCTCATTAGATATAATATTTACCCAGTGCATTAGGGGGAGATATAGGTCCCACCTGTCAAATAATGAAATCATACACACATGTTCCACAAGATCAAAAATAGAAATATCATAACCCATTAAATTAAATGGATATCATAAACATGTGAACATATAGTAACTAGTGGAAATGGATAGGTTTCATAATCATTTCATTATAAAAATAACCCATTAAATGAAGCACGTTCCAAAAGCATATAACCCGTGAAAGAGAAACAAATTTCATAACATAATTCCATAAAAACATAGTTAATAAAGATAAAAAATATGAATGGAAACATTGCATAATTTACCCATAAAGTCATGAAAAACACCAATGGATGTTATCTTAGACGAGAAATAATTTTTAATGGTCTTTTAAAAACATTTATTCAGGATAATATCCTTTCTTCTTTGAAAATTAATTGTATAACATAAAACCATTTGAAAACAATTTTATTCAAAAATTTATTTGTAAAATTATAATGGAATATTCAAAAAAAATTATATAATCCTCTTTCCATGAAAATTATCTTCATGAATCTCTTGAGAATATTCTTGAAAACACGTTTTTTGAATACAATAGTTTTTAGACTAAAGAGAGAGACAAAATGATTTTATTAAAAAAATTATCTTATGTACCAAAGAATGGAAAATTGGTAGTAAAAAAATGAGGATATCTTGAATAAAAATAGGATAAGGAAACTAATTAATAATCTTTAGTGATTTCATCAAATAAAGTATAAACATAAACAATATCAAAAAACGATAAGATTGTCCCAAAAAACTCGTATAACTTGGTTACTTCATATCTTAATCTCCATATAAGAAAATTAAATTACATGAATCCTAATATATCATGAAAATAAATAGATTAATTAAATAACATGTAAACTTTATTTATATAAATCTCAAAAATGAGTTTAGGTGTATAACAAAATATGAGTCTCAGAAAAGGCAAATTGAGACAAAACTATTTTAACGATTTCGTAACTTTTGAAAGCTAAACCCCAAGAAAGAATGATCATATAATGGATTTATGAAAACCCATAAATTTAGGCATAACATAAAAAATAATTAATTAATGTTCACTACATAAACAACACAAAAGGAAAGAGTGGTGATCATAACCTGAATCATATAGAAATTAAAAGTGAGATGAAATTCCCCTTCCCTTGTGTCTTAACTCTCTCCATAATCATACAAGCTTCATGTATAATAAATATAATATTATTATAAATATTTTAAATAATCATATTCTTATAACTAATATCATATATGGTTTTATTATGAACTACCCTCTTTTTAATGATCATATGTTAAGTTTTCACCTTGGGTAATATTTGTTTTGTTCATCGCATGTGTCTTAATTTGTTATATAAATTTTATTTATAATTATATCATGACTCCAGAATTTATATCATGATATAAATATTAAGTATATCCATTATATTCATATTATAATAATTTATATTATATATAATTATGAAATGTAATACACAGTTCATGGAGACGGTAAACTGTACGTACATATGAAAGTTGTTTCCATGTTTAATTGTTGTATTGAAAGAAAAAAAATAGTGATATATATATACATATATATATGTGTGTGTATATGTATATATAATTGTTAAATTATCCTTACTATATCATATATATCATATATGTTTATTAAAATCATCCTTCATTCATCCCGTGTGGTGTGTGAATTAATCATATTGCTTTGAGGGGGCGGTAGTCCACACTTTCTCAAACGAGATTATCGTTTCAACACCAAATAGAAGGTAAAAATATGTTCTTTGTAAAAGTAATACATAATCTTAAGGAAATAAATAACATAATATATTACGTATATAAATAAATTTTTTATCATAATGGCCACCATGATTGGTTGTAAATGAGAAATGAACAATCACTATTTTGTGAGGCAGTAGTTCGATGTACAAAGAAACAGTATGTTCAACATCCCTTAGATAGAGGTGTGTGTATGTTTAAATCATAAACATTTAATAATAACATAATATTATATGGGGAATACATGGTTTTTAACACAAAAAGTTAATAATGATATTGGAGGGGTGAAGAAGGGAAATAAAGTAAAGGAGCTTGAAAGAAGACGTTAACTCTAAATCAGTTAACTCCTTTTGGTTTGTGCTAAAAAGGGTTCTTTGAGATGATTTCCTCCCAAAGGGATTATTAAAATTATAATGGAGGATTTTTTTGGAGGATAATTTGTCATATAATGGAATAACGTAAAATGTTTTAGAGGTGTGAGGAATGGGTAGAGTTGGTGGCCTTTAATTGGGAAGGAAAAGGGCTTATATGAAATTTAGAGAAATAAATTAGGTGTGAACATGTTATTAAAAAAAGTATTACTAGACCAAAAAATCCAATAATTAAAGGTGTATGGAGGAAATTTTTACTGAAAATGTGTTTAGGAGAAGTTTCTAGGTCGTTTGGTCCCTTAATTTTAAGGTTTGGTCCCTAATTAGGCTTTATTTGGCCTTAATTGTTGTGATTAATTTTAATCATCTTTAATAATAATTTTGGAAAAAAATTTATATGGTATTATTAGAATCCAAATATTAGACTAAATAAAATTATGTATGTAAGATTTTTTAAATTTCAATCATTGAAGCGGAAAAATTAAGATTAGTGCTAATCCCATAGATGGGACAACATAATGGTGTTTTAAAGTAGGAAAATTTTCAAAAGTTTGTTATGATTTTTTATTCAGTTTCAGTGCAAGGTTGATCCTAATGAATTTAATTATATTATTAGATGTAATATTAATATAATTTTACCTTAAAAAATATTTATAATATCATTTATCATTAATAATTAATTCGACAAAATGCAGTTTTAAACTAAAAAGCACTATTTTTCACTATTCGTCAAAAAATGAAGTTTCTCATAAAAATAACAAAAATATACCTTAGTATAATATTGATGTTCTGAATTTAAAAAATAAAGTTTATTATATCCAATTCAATTTATAAATTTTTCTAAAATTACATTTATTTTTTAATGTGATTCATTCAAGAAAACAATATTTTTAATATTAAAGGATTTTACCAAAAATATTATCTTTCATTATAAATATGTTTTATTTATAGAAAACAAAAAAATTTGAAAAATAGTTATTATTATAATTAACAACTTTGTTATAATAATATTATTTAAATAATTAATGCAATAAAAAGAGATATATTTTTATAATGTCCATGTTTTGTGTATCGTACACCAACTCAGTGTTGCATGCATCGTACCCCATGTCAGTGTTTCATGGAATGTATTCCGGGTTAGTTCTGTGTGAAAGGAATCTTTGGATTAGTGAATTAAAAGATATAAATGAAAATAAAAATTTATTTGAAAAAAAAGGTCCACAAAAACTCAGGGTGTTACATTATACACCCCTTATAATAAATTTCTCCCTAGAAATTCATCACTTGGGTAAAAAAAAGTGGGGATACTTCAGATTCATCATATCCTTAAGTTACCACATAGATTTTTCTAACAAGTTATTTCTCCACAAAACATTGACTAGGAAAGTGGCCTTGTTTTGTAGAACTTTCTTTAATAGGTCCATAATTTCAATTGGTTTCTCCTTATAAGAAAAATCCTCCTCCAATGGTATGACCTCTGAGTTCAGTACATGTGAAGGTTTAGGTATGTACTACCTCAAGAGCGATACATGGAACACATCATGGGATTTAGAGATATTTATAGAAAGTTCAGCATGATAGGCTACTTTGCTGATATGATCAGGAATTTCAAAGGGGCCGATATGGCTAGGGTTTAGTTTTCCATTTTTCAAGAATATCATAACTTTCTTCGAGGGTGAGATTCATAAAAACACACTTTTTCCAACTTGAAATTCCTGATCATAAATATGGTTACCAGCATTACTTTTATTATGTATTTGAGCTTCCTTTATATGTTACTGAATGGTTCTTATCTTCTAGACCATTTCTTCAGCGATCTCAGACCCTAATAGCTGTCACTATCCAACCTCATCCCAACACATTGGAGCTCAACATTTCTTCCCATATAGGGATTCATAAGGTTACATTTGTAATCTTGAGTGAAAGATATTGTTTTAAGAAAACTCAACTAGAGTGCAGTGTTGATCCCAAACACCTTTGAAATCCAAAAAAAGATCTCAACATATCCACAAGGGTATGAATTATTCATTCAGACTGAACATATAGTTTGAGGATGATAAGTATTGCTGAAACTCAATTCAGTATTAAGTGATTTTTGAAGACTTTCAAAACATTGAAGTATACCTTGGATCCCGATATGATAAAATATAATGTGGTACTCAATGAAAATATACCACCTATTTAATGTATATTCTGTAAAGCTGAGCAATAGGGAAATCTTCTCTAATAGAAATGGAGTGTGATGAATTAGTAAGGTGATTGACTGCCACCCATATTGAATTAAAACCTTTAGAGGTTTTGGGTATTCTAATGAAAAAATCCAGAGTGATTTTATATAATTTCCATTATGGTATGGGTAATGGATGCAACATCTCTATAGAGTTTTTTCTTTCAGACTTAACTTGCTGGAATACCAAACACCTATATTCAAACTCTGCGATATCACTCTTCATGCCATCCCACTAGATGTATTCCATCATGTCCCTATGCATCTTCGTAATTATATTTTGAATAGATAATGAAGAACTATGATATTCCAATTACAACTCATTCAACCAATATGGTATTTAAAGAACACATATATGGTTCACGAACCATATCATTCCATCTATATCAAGGTTAAACTGAGGAACATTGATAAACTTATTTTTCAGATCCTCATCTTCCTTTTGTGCCAACATAATCTTTACTTGGATATAGGGATGCACATTAATTTTATAAATATAATATTTTACCCTTTCTTAAGAATTTATAGTTCCATAATTTGAAAATATATAAATATTAGATCTTTTGTGATAATCATCATGTATAATCTAGAATTATCATTCCAACTCAAAGTATCATCCACCTTGTTCGCTTTCCTAGGGTGGTAATGTATTGAGCAGTCTTAATCCTTTATCAACTCTAACTATCTTCTCATGAACATGTTCAACTCATTCTATGGGAATATATATTTCCAACTTTTATGATCAATATATATCACAATTTTCATCATAATTATAATGCCTCCATATCATTAACGCAAAGATTACCACTGCTAACTCCAAATCATGAGTTGGGTATTTTTTCTCATGAATATTTATCTTTCATGATTAATAGTCTATAACCATGTTAGTTTCCTTAAAAACACATCCCAATCCATTCTTGTATGTGTCACTATAAATTAAAAACCCTTCTCCACTATAGGGTATTGTAAGCATAGGTTCACTGACCAAACTTCTCTATAGTTCCATGAAATTTTCCTCACATTTTTCAGTCTAGAGGAACTTCACACCCTTCCAAATTAACTTGGTCAGAGGATTAGATAGTCATGAGAAATTGGCCAAAAACCATTGATAATATCCAGCTAAACCATGAAAGCTACAGATCTGAGTCACTTTGGGTGATCTATTCTAGTATTCAATAGCCTCTGTCTTTGATGGATCTACTACTATACCATCTATTGAGATTATGTGAAAAAATGGAACTTTTTTTATCCAAAATTCACACTTTGTTCATTTATCATACAACTTCTTCTTCTATAGGGTCTTCAGTAAAATTCTCATGTGATCTTCATGCTCTTCCTTTCTCTTTAAATAGATAACAATATCATCAATAAATACTACAACAAACTGGTCAACATATTATCTAAAGACAATATTCATAAAATCCATGAAGATAGTAGGGGAATTAGTAAGACAAAAATGCATCACTATATATTCATAGTGACCATAAATTATACAGAATACCATCTTGGGTATATCCTTCTTCTTGACCCTCAATTGATGATATCCCAAACGAAGCTCAATCATGGAAAAGTAATGTGATCTGCACAGTTCCTCAAACAAGTCATCAATAGGGGAAGATGATACTTGTTCTTGATTTTTATATTTTTAAACTCTAGATAATCAATGCAAAGTCACATTGATCAATCTTTATTCTTCAAAAAAATAACTATTATATCCCCAAGTGACACACTTGGCCGAATCAATCCCTTATCATTGTATTCTTGGAGTTGTTTCTTAAAATCCTAAAAGTCAATCGGGTCCATTATATAAGTATTCCTTAAAATTGGTATGGAACAAGGTATAAGATCCATTGAGAACTCAACTTTAGATTTTGGTGGAAGACTAGGAAAATAATCCTAAAAGACATCCACAAAATCATGTCCAACATACATATCATCAATGTCGATCTTCTCCCTGAACATATGAGAAAAAAAACCTTTTAATGGGAATTAATACCCATACACTGGATGTAATCTCGAGAGGAAGTTCAAACATATCATCACATTGATGGATGATCATAAGAGGGTTTGAAATATAGAACATAAATTCCTTTCCTTGACAATTGGTGTGGGATTTATACAGAGAAAGCCAATCCATTCCTAATATGACATCAAATTATACTAAAGTAAGAATGACAAGATTTTTAGGAAACACATTCCCACTAACTTCAACTGGAGAGGAATCACAAACTTGAGATGAAATCACTATACCATTAGGGGTTTTCAATACTAATTCCACATCTAATTTTATTGGAGGAATATGAACCCCCTTATAAAATTTATTAGATATGAAAGATTGGTTAGATCCAGAATCAAATATGATATTAACAGTTCTAGAGTGGATGGTTGGTGTACCTTTCATCACATTGTTATCACACCCCTCATCAGATATAGTGATTGCATGAAATTACCCCTTTTACCGATGCTTAAGGGGTTGCTGACATCGATCATCATCACTAAACCTTGATTTTGGGCAATGGGTATAAAAATTCCAATTATCTTTACACTTGTAACAATGAACAATGGGAGGTGCATTCTGTGCGTCTTTTCTCCATTAGAATTTTGAGTAAACTTATTCCCAAAATTTCAAAAATCAATTTCTTGATGGCCTTCCCTTACAAACTTAAATCATTTATTAAACCCACTAAGGAAATTTATTCCATGCTTCTTCACACACATAGAGAATAAATGAATGGTCGTATTCTTTTCACCTTGGTTTTTAGAGTTTCCTTTGAACTCCATCTTCCTCTTCTTTCCAAAAAAAATGATATTGTCACATGACTCCAACCTCCATTTCAACCTTGATTTCACAACATACAATCTCATCATAGCTAAAAAATTATCTTATGGCCAATTCCATTTAGAGACATGGTTTTAATCCACCAAAGAACCTTTCAACATTACTTTTAGGTTGGATGATAATTCATGAAGCATACCTTGCACGTCTAGTGAAATTTTCCTCATAGGTACCAATAGACACTTAATAAATTTTATTCAACTCAAGGAACTCTTTGTCCATATTGGTATGAAAAATTAAAGGAAATTAACTATTGAGAAATAATTTCTTGAACACATCCCAAACCATGGATTCAATCTTATCATGCTACCTCGTATTCTTGATTAGAGTCCACCACTAATCTGCTTCGCCTTCCAAGCGATAATCCTCCAGAATGACTTTCTCATACCCTGAACACTAAATAAAAGATAATATATTTTTAGTGGTACTAATCCATTGTTTATAAAAAAGTGGATCAGGAGACCCTCTAAAAGAAGGTAGACACTACCTCATGAAATACTCAACAATGTAATGTCCCATCCTTTGATCATTTGGAATTCTTCTATGATTCATAGCTTGAGAAAGATGTGTAAGAATATCAATGGGGGGTTTTCTTCCATGTATCAGAGTATTAATTGTCTCAGGAGGACAATCATTGCATTTTTTTTCACAATCACCATTAATGTGGTTCCTTTTGGTTCCATCCATTTACTAAAACCAAAATAATAGATCAAGGAATATTTATCATAACAAAGAACCACAAAATCATGAAAAATCAATTATAGGATGTCTAACTTATGACACATTCCTTAGTCCACAAAACCTTAGGTTTATCTTATTTTATTCTCATCTAACCTATATTTAAAACCTTCATAATGGTTCATGAAGAGTTTTTGAATTCCAAAAGCATATCCCTGGGGAGTGTCAAACCAGGTTTGTAGCAAAGTCCATTTTCATGTACCAGATTACCCCGAGTCAATCCCAGAACATCATGTCAGAGTTGTTACCCTAGGTACATCTGTGCCAAAGCCGCATCGACTTGTATTATCCATACATGGATGTATTTATATGAAACCACTCACTCTATACTTCACCAAAATTCCATGAAATATTCTTATAATTTTCCTAGTACTCAGACATATCCTTAGGCATGTCCTTAGGGTTATCACTAAGGTTTTCTCATCCTAGTTTCCAAGGGTTAACTATAACATTAATCTGATACCAACTGTAGAGACCCTCATTTTTCAAATATAAAAATTGTATAACATTTATGAAATACTTAAATATTATACAAACAGACTACCAAAGAACTTAGTTGGTTTAGTTCCTTTGGAAACAAGAAGACATAAAACTAGCACATAAGTGAGCTTCATTATATCCCACTAGGTTTGTCATGAATAAATCCTTTCTTATAAACATCAAACATAATACATATCTTTATAAACTAGGCAAGGAAACATAAAAATAGGTGAGCTAAAATGCTCATTATGGTTAAACAAGGGATATATGTAAGCATAAAATGATCATAATGGTATGAGAAGATGGTCATTTAAATAAAAGATCATACGCTACATATAAAATACCACATATATGAATCATTTCATAATGATTTGATGTTTACAAGACATGAATAAAGAGGATGTAAAGTACATAATACATGAAATCATAACATATGAGTAAGACATCTATTTTTTTCAAAAATAAGAAAATACTGATTTCCATAGTATCCAATGCATTAATGCCAATACCATCTTATTAGAAACAGACCTTTACTGAACCAGGTGAACCCCCATTCCATCCCTATATTACTGAACCAAGCAAACCCTCCTTTCAACCTGTTATTTCTAAACCATGAAACCCCTCATTCCATACCTGTATTAATGAACTGATTAATCCCTCTTTCTAGCCATATCTTTTTGAATTGAGTAAACCCTTATTCCAGCCCTGTATTACTGAACCATGTAAACCCTCATTCCTGCCCTATATTATTGAACTGATTAAACCCTCATTCTTTCTCTAAATTACTTAACCGATTAAACCCTATTTCCATCCCCATCTATCTCATGAGATATAAATATTTACCCAAATTCATTGGAGGGAGATATAGGTACCACCTATCACATAATGAAAACATACATACATGTTCCAAAAGATCATAAATAGACATATCATAACCCATGAAATGAAATGGTTATCATAAACATGTGAACATATCTTAACCTGTGGAAATTGATAGGTTTCATAATCATTTCATCACAAACATAACCCAATAAAAGAAGCAGGTTTCAAAAGAATATAACCTATGAAAGAGAAACAAGTTTCATAACATCATTCCATCAAAACTTAACTCTTAAAAATAATTAATTTGAATGGAAACATTTAATAATTTCTCCATAAATGCATGAGAAACACCAATGGATGTTATATTAGATGTGAAATTATTTTTAATGGTTTTTTAAAAACATTTTTTGAATAAAATATCCTTTATTCTTTGAAAATGATTTTTAGAACATAAAACCTTTTGAAAACATTTTTCACTGAAAACATAATTGTAGAATTATAAATGAAGATTTGAAAAAAAATCCTTTTTCTTGGAAAATGATCTTTGTGGATTTTTTGAGAACATTTTTGAAAACATGGTTTTTGAATACAATGGATTTCTGACCAAAGAGAGTGATAGTATTATTATATTAAAAAATTATATTAAGTACCAAAGAGTGGAAAAATGTTAGTTAAAAATAATTATATCTTGAATAAACATAGGAGATGAAAAATCGTGAATATTATTGAGTGATTTCATCAAACAAAGAATAAACATAAAAAATCTTGAAAATGATATGATTGTCTCAATAAACTCGTATAACTTGGTCACTCTAGATCGTACTCTCCATGTCAGAAAAGGAAATTACCTAACTAATAAGGTGTAATGAAAATAACTAGATTCACAATATAACATGTACAATGGAAATATATACACATCAATAAAGTGTTTATCTTCACAACAAAACATGAGTCTCAGTGAAGGGAATTTGAGACAAAACTGTTTTACCAATTTGGTAACTTTTGAAAGTTAAACCCCATGAAAGAAGGATCATATAATGGATATATGAATACCCATTAATTTAGTTATAATATACATATAATTAATTCATGTTCAATACATACACAACAAAAAAGTAAAGTGTGGTGATCATGACATGAATCTCACAGAAATTAAAAGTGAGATAAAATCCCCCTTACCTTGTGTCTTAACTCTCTCCATACTCATTAAATATTCATGTATAATAAATATAATTTTATTATTAATCTTTAAGAGAATAATAATATTATAAATAATATAATATATGTTTTGATTATCACCTTATATTACTCTCTTTTTAATGATCCTATGTTAAGTTTTCACCTAGGGTAATATTCACTTTGTTCATCGCATGTGTCTTAATCTGTCATATCATTGGTAATTATACTTATATCATGATAAAATAATTTATATAATTATATAATTATCAGTTATATATAGTGTATTAATATTATAATAATTTATATCATATATAACTATGAAATAGAATACACCGTTCATGGAGACGGTAAGTTGTACATACGTATGAACGTTGTTTCCGTTTTTAATTTTCCTATTGAAAGAAAAAAAATAAAAGGATATATATATATATATAACTATTAAATTATAATTAATATATCATATATATCATATAAATTTATTAAACTCATCCTTAATACATCCCATGGGGTGAGTGAATGAATCACATCGCTTTGAGGGGGTGGTAGTCCACACTTACACAAATGAGATTATCGTGTCAACACAAAATGGAAGGTAAAAATATGTGAGTTTTAAAAGTAATAATGATGCTTAAATAAATATTATATATTATATATTATATAAATAAATAAATTTTCTATCATAATGGCCACAATTATTGGTGGTAAAGGAGAAATGAACAATAGTCATTTCGTGAGGCAGTAGTTCGCCGTACAGAGAAACAACATGTTCAACATCCATTAGATGGAGGTGTCTGTAAGTGTAGGTCATAACGCCTGAATAAAAACATATTAGAATATTTATAATACTATTGTTTTCACACAATAAGGGAATAAAGATATTGGAGTGGTAAATAAGGGAAATAAAGGAAAGGAGCTTAAAAGATGATGTTAACTCTAAATAAGGTAACTCTTTTTGGTTTGTGATAAAAAGTTTCCTTTAGAGGGTTTTTTCCCAAAATGAGGCTTCAAATTTTAAGAGAGTATTTTTTTAGGCTACTTGGTCATATAATGGACAAACATAGAGGGTTTGATATTTTTTCGGAATGGGTAGAGTTTGTGGCCTTTTATAGGGAAGGAAAATGCCTCATAGGGAATATTTAGAAACCAATTAGGTGTTAACATGTTCTAACCTAAAAAATAATTAAAAGAAAAAAAATATATAAATGGAGTTTTATGGAAAAACAATGGAAAAAAAATTGGTGTCGGATTTATAGGTCGTTTGGGCCCTTAATTTTATGTTTTATTCCTAATGAATCTTAATTTGGCCTTAATTACTGTGATTAAATTTTATCACTTTTACTAATATTTTTGGTCACAAATTTACATGGAATTATTATAATATAAATATTAGACTGAATAAAATGGTTTATTTATAATTTTTGAAATTCAAATAATAGAAGAGGAAAGTAATATTAGTGTCAATCTCACAGATGGGACAAAATAACAGTGCTTTAAAGTAGGAAAATGATCAAATTTTTGTTAATATTTTTTGTTCAGTTTAAATGTGAGGTTGATCCTAATTAATTTCATTATATTAGTATATTTAATATTAGTATAAGGTTATATTAAAACATATTTATAATATCATTTATATTTAATAATTAATTATACAAAAATGGCAGTTTCAAACTAAAATCATTATTTTTTACAATTCCTAAAAAAATGGTGTTTCTTAGAAAAATCCAAAAAATCCACCATAATATAATTTAGATATAATGAATTAAAAAATGAATTTTATATTATCCAATTAAATTTATATATGTGTCTAAAATTACTTTTACTATTAAAAGTGATTCATTCAAGAAAACAACATTTTTAACAAAAAAGGACTTTAACAAAAATATTTTCTTTCATTATCAATTTTTTTTATTTATGTAAAAAAAAATATTTTATAAGTAGTTGATACTATGTTTAACCACTAGGTTATAATTATCTTATTTAAAAAATTAAAACATTAAAAAGAGATATTCCCTAAAAACTCGGTGTTGCGTGTATCTATGCCAACTCCGTGTTGCATGCATCGTACGCCAAGTCGGTGTTTCATAGATTGTATGTCGAGGTAGTTCCATGTGAAACTAATATTTGAATTAGTTAATTATAAGATGTAAATGAAAATCAAAATTTATCTGAAAAAATAGGTCAATAAAAACTCAGGGTGTAACATTCTACCCCCCCCCCCCCCCCTTAAATTAATTTCTCCCTTAAAATTCATCACTTGAGTAAAAACAAGTGGGGATACTTTTTATTCATCATATCCTATAGTACCCACAGTGCTTCCTCTAACTGGTGATTTTCCACAAAACATTTTCCAGAAGAGTGGTATTGTTTTGTAGAGTCTTCTGCGATTGGTCCAGAATCTCAATAGGTTGCTCCTCATAAGAAAAATCCTACTCCCATGGTATGACCTATGAGTTCAATATATGTGAAGGGTCAGGTTTTTACATCCTTATAAGCGATACAAGGAACACATCATGTAATACATGGATATTTGGAGGAAGTTCCAAGCGATAAGATACTATCCTGATAAGATTAGGAATTTTAAAGGGGCTGATAAACCTAGGGGCTAGTTTCCCCTTCTTCCAAAATCTCATAACATTCTTCTGGGGTGATATTCATAAAAAAACCTTCTCACCAACTTCAAATTCCAAATTACACTGATAGTTATCAGTAGAACTTTTATTCTTAATTTGGGATTCTTTGATATGTTGTTTAATGGTTCTAACCTTCTCGACTATTTCTTTAGTGATCTTAGGCCCTAATAGATTTCATTATCCAACCTCATCCCATCACGTTGGATCTCTACATTTCTTCACATATTGGGTTTCATAGGGTTCAATTTGAATGTTTCAGTGAAGTTATTTTTTATGAAAATTGACCATGAGGAAGGTGTTGATCCCAACCAACTTTGAAATCCAAAGAAAAATATCTCAACATATCCTCTAGGGTTTGAAATGTTCTTTCAGACAGACCATTTGTTTTGAGGATGATGAGTAGTACTAAAACTAAATTATGTATCAAGTTCTTTCTAAAGAATTTTTTAGAACATTGAGGTATACCTCAGATCCTGATCAGATACAATCGAATGTGGTACTCAATGAAACATTACCACTTCCTTAATGTATATTCTATAAAGTTGATCTAGAGATAAATCTTCTATGGTAGTAATAAAATGTGACGTTCTAGTAATGTGATCGACTACCATCCATATAACATTAAATACTTTAGTTGTTTTGGGTAGTCCAATGACAAAATAAATAGTTATTTTCTCTCATTTCCATTCTATTATGGGTAATAGATATAACATATCTTTATGAATTTTTATTTTATCCTTAATTTTCTTTCATACCAAACACTGAGATATAAACCCTGCAATATCTCTCACCACGTAATACCACTAGAAGTATTACATTAAGTCCCTATAAATCTTCTTACTAAAATGGTGGATAGAGAATAAAGAACTATGAGTTTCTTCTAAAAACTCATTCATCAAATATGGTATTGAAGGAACACATACATGGTTCCTAAACATTATCATTCCATCCAGATCAAGGTTAAACTGAGTAACATTGCTAATATTCTTTTGCAGCTCCTCATCTTCCTTCTTCATCTCCTTAATATTTACTTGGATAGAGGTCTGAACATTCATTTTAGAAAGATAAGATTCTCCCCCTTTATTTTGGATTTATAGATAAATCCTTTAAAAATCCATAAATATTATATATTTTGAGATCCTTTTCATGGATAAGCTAGAATGATCCTTCAAACTCAAAGCATCAACCACCATGTTCGCTTTCCTAGGGTGGCAATGTATTGAGCAGTCATAATCCTTTATCAAATATGACCAACTTCTCAAGCGCATGTTAAAATCCTTCTATGTGAATATATATTTCAAACATTAATGATTTATATATATATATATATATATATATCACACTTTCACCACAATGATAATGACTCCATATCATTAATGCAAAGATTACTGCCGCTAACTCGAAATCACGAGTTTAGTAATTTTACTCAGTAATGTTACACTATTGTGAGGCATATGCTATAACCATGTTATTTTTAATAATATCACATACCAATCCTTTCATGGATGAATCACTATAGATTACAAGACCTTCTACACTATAGGGTAACATAATCATAGGTGAATGGAACAAACATCTCTTCAGTTCCTTGAAATTTTTCTCACATTCGCATGTTTGGAGGAATTGCACACCCTTCTAAGTTAACTCAGTATGAGGATTATATATTCATGAGAAATTATCAAAAAACTGCTGATAATATCTATCTAAACCAAGAAATCTATAGATCTTAGTCATTATGGTTGGTCTAGGCCAGCTTTTAATAGTCTCTTTCTTTGATGGATCTACTGAAATACCGTCTAATGAGATTATGTGACCCAAAAATGGAACCTTTTTTATCCAAAATTCACACTTTCAATGTTTTGAATGCAACTTCTTATTCCATAGGGTATTCAGTTCAATTCTTATGTGACCTTCATGTCCTCTCTTTCTCTTTGAAAAGATAATAATATCATCTATAAATATTACCACAAAATGGTCGAGGTAATATCTAAAGACTCTCTTCATTAAATATATGAAGATAGTAGGGTAATTAGTAAGACCAAAAAAGAATCACTATATATTCATAGTAACCATACCTTGTACATAATTCCATCTTGGTTATATATTCCTTATTGACCCTCAATTGATGATATCCCAAACGTAGGTCAATCATGGAAAAGTATTGAGGTCCGTGCAGTTGATCAAACCAGTCATCAATACGAGTAAGATGATACTTGTTCTTCATTGAGATATTGTTCAACTCCCAATAATAATTTTAGAGTCACATTGATCCGTCTTTATTCTTCACAAAAAGAACTGGTGTAGCCCAATGTTAAACACTTGGATGAATGAATCCCTTATTATGGTTTTCTTTGAATTTTTTTCTATAATTTCTACAACTCAATAGGGGATATTATATATGTATTCATTGAAATTAGTGTGGAACTAGGTATATGTTTTATTGAGAAATCAACTTCACGTTTTGGTGGAAGACTAGTAAAATCATCTGGAGAGACGTACAAAATGTCCTAAAAAATTGGCATATCATTTATGTCAATCGCATCCCTAACCATAGGAGATAAACAACCCTTTTGAATGGGAATTAAGACCCATACACTGGATGTAATATCCAAAGGAAGTTGAAACATATAATCACATTGATGGATGATCATATGAGGGTATGAAATATCGAACATAACTTCCCTACCTTGAAAATTGATGTGGGATTTTTGCAGAGAAATAAAATTCATGCCTAAGATGATCAAATTCGATTAAAAGAAGAATTATAAGGTTTGTATGAAGCACATTCCGACTAACATCAACTCGAGAGGGATCATAAACATGATATGAAATCAACATATCATTAGGGGTTTTTACTGCTAATTCCACCTCTAAATGTTATGGAGGAATCTGAACACTCTTATAAAATTCATTAGATATGAAAGAGTGGGTATATTCAAAATTAAATATGACATTAACATTTCTAGAGTGGATGGTAGGTGTACCTTTCATCATGTCGTTATCACACCCCTCATCAGATATAGCAATTGCATGAGATTTCCCATTATCCTGATGCTTAAGGTGTTTATTATATTGATTATCATCACAAACCTTTAGGTTTGGGAATTTGTTATAAAAATGCTTATTCTCCTTACACCTATAGCACTGATTATTGGGAGGTGCATTATGTGTGGATTTTTCTCCATTATCATTTTGACTAAACTTCCTCCCACCAGCTCAACAATCAATTTCCTGATGTACCTCCCTTTCACACCTAAAATAGTTATTATACCCCCGAATTAAATTTCCTCCATTCTTATTCCCACACGTAGAGCATAAATTAATGTTCATCTTCTTTTATCTATGGTTTTTAGAGTTTCATTTTAACTCCATATTCCTCTTCTTGTCAACATGATGAGATTGATATGTGACTCCATCCTTCATTTCATCCTTGATTGCATAAATCACAATATATTCATAGATAATAAATTCTATTTTTTCCAATGACATTTCAAGATTTTGATTTAAACCACCAAAGAACCTATAAACATTAATTTTAGGATGGTTGATAATTTCTAAATAATACCTCGCAAGTCTTGTGAAATTATCCTCATGGGTACCAACAAACTTTTCATCCCTTTTATTCAACTCAAGGAACTCTTTCTCCATCATGGTATGAGGAATTATAAGAAATTAATTATTGATAAATAATTTCATGAACTCATCCTAAACCTTGGATTCAATCTCATCATGCTACCTCATATTCTTGATTAGAGTCCAACAATGACTTGTTTCACCTTCCAAGTGATAAACTGCCAGAATGACTTTCTCATGCTTCAAGCACTGATGAAAAGAAATATATTTTTAGTGGTACTAATATATTGTTCAGAAAAAATTGGATCTGGAGACCCTTTGAAAGAAGGTAGACACTACCTTATGAAAGACTCAACAGAGTGTTGTCCCCTCATTTTCTCTTTGGAAGTCCTCCATGATTTATAGCATGAGAAAACTTTGTGAGAATAAAAATGAGGTTTTTCATTCCATCTCCCATTGTATTAACTTTATCAAGAATAAAATTGTTTCATTGTCCTTCTCAATCTCTATTAAGGAGGTTCCTTTGGTTTCTATCCATTAACTAATACCAAAATCAAAGAGTAAGGAATATTTATCATAACAAGGAACCACATAATCATGAAAACTCACATATAGGTTGTCTAAATTATGAAACCTTCCTTAATATATGACACCTTTGGTTTATCATAGGTTTTTATTATCCAACCTATATTTAAATACTTCATAATGGTTTGTGAAGATTTTATGAATTCCTAAAACATATCCCCTAGGAGTGTCAAACCCGATGTGCAACAAGGCTCGTTATCATGTACCAGATTACCTCCATTCAAGCCTAGAACATCATGTCAGAGTTATTACCCCTAGGTATATCTTTTATAGGTCCACATCCACTTGTAGTATCATGATAGGGATGTATTTAAAGAAAGCTAGTCACTCTATCCTTCAGCAAAATTCCAGGACATTTTTTATTCTTTTTATGGTGCGTAGACTTATCCTTAGACATGTCCTTAGGGTTGTCACTAAGGTTTTCTCATCCATGTTTCCATGGTTTAACTACACCTTTTCTTTGATACCAATTGTATCAACCATCATTTTTCAAACATTTACATTACATAACATTTTTTAAATATATTAACATTATACAAATAGACGCCCAAAGACCGTAGTTGGTATATTTCCTTTGGAAACAAGAAAACATAAAACTAGTACATACGTGAGCAACATTATATCACACTAGGGTCTTCATGTCTAGAACCATTATTAGACACATCAAACATAATACATATCTTCATAAATAGGGGAAGGAAACATAAAAGGGGTGAGATAAAATTTTTAGTATGGGTAAACAAGGGAGACATATAAGAAAACACATAAGCATAAGGATATGAGAACATGATCATGAAAATAGAAGATCATATGCTACATATCAAAGATCATATACTTGAATCATTAAATAAACCTTGAAAGTTCATAAGTCAATAATCAAGATGATGTAAAGGACATAATCCATGAAATCATAATATAGGAGTAAGACATCAAATTGTGGAAACACATAAGTATATACTAATTTCCATTATATCCAAGGTATCAATTCCAAAACCATCTTAGTGGACAAAGTCCTTTATTAAATCAGGTAAACCCCCATTCGTACCCTATATTAATGAACTGAGTAAACCCTCATTCCAGCCCTGTATTACTGAACTGAGTAAACCCTCATTCCAGCCTGGTATTATAGAACAGAATAAAACCTCATTACATCTCTATATTAATTAACTGAGTAAACCCTCGTTCCAGACCTGTAACACTAAACCGAGTAAACACTCATTCTAGCCCAGTATTAGTGAGCTAAGAAAACCCTCATTCCATAGTTATATTACTGAACCATGTAAACCCTCTTCCCAGCCCTATCTATCTCATGATATATAAATATTTACCCAATACATTGGAGGGATATATAGGTCCCACCCATCACATAATGAAATCAAACATACATGTTCCACAAGATCAGAAATAGACATATCATAACCCATAAAATGAAATTTCATAAATATGTGAATATATAAAAACCTTTGAAAAGAGAAAAGTTTTATAATCATTTCATCATAAACATAACCTGTGAGAAGAAAAGGTTTTTAAAATCATATAACCAGTGAAAGAGAAATGAGTTTCATAACACCATGACATCAAAACATAATCCATACAAAATAAATAATAAGAATGGAAACATTGAATAATTTCCCCATAAAGGCATTATAAACACTAATGGATGTTATCTTAGATGGGAAATAATTTTTAAAGGTATTTTAAAGCATTTCATGAGGAAAATATCATATCTCCTCTGAAAATGATATCTAAACATAAAAACTTTTGAAATACTTTTTCCTTAAAAAAATAATTTGAAAACAGATAAAGGTATATTTGAAAAAAAATTTAAAATACATTTCCCTTGTAAATGATATTCAAGGATCTTTTGAAAACATTTTTGAAAACATTTTTGCGAAATGGTTTTTGAATAGAATGGATTTTTGACCGAAGAGATAGACAATCCAATTTTATTAAAAATATTATCTTAAGTACCAAAGAGTAGAAAAAATTGCACTTAAAAAGGAGGAAATCTTGAATAAACATATGATAAGGAAACTCCTGAATATTATTGAGATATTTCATAAAATTAAGCATAAATAAAAACAATCTCAAAAAATGATAAGATTGTCTCAATAATCACTTATAACTAGGTTACTTGGGATCATACTATCCAAGTAAGAAAGGGAAATTACATAAATATTAATATATAATGAATATAAAATTATTATTTATATAACATTTAAAATTAAATTATATAAATCTCAAAAAATAGCATAGGTGTATAACAAAACATGTGCCTTAAAGAAGGAAAATTGAGACAAAACTATATTACCGATTTGGTAACTTTTAAAAGTTAAACCCCATGGAAGAAGGACCAAAAAATTGATATATTAATACCCATAAATTTAAGTATAATATATATATAATAAAATCATGGTCATTACATACCCCAAACAAAATTAAAGAGTGGTGATCATAATATGAATCTCACATAAATTAAAAGTGATATGAAATTCCCCTTACCTTGTGTCTTAACACTCTCCGTAATAATACACTATTCCTGAATAATAAATATTATTTTTTTATAATAAATTTATATAAGAATATTATTAAACATAATATCAAATATGGTTTTATTATAACCTTATATTACCCTCTTTTTAATGATCCTATGTTAAGTTTTCACTTTGCAAAATATTCTCTTTGTTCTTCGTATGTGTCTTAACATGTTATATAATTTCTTCTTATACATATATCCTGATTAAAGAATGTATATCATGATATAAATATCATTTATATAAATTATATTCATATTATAATAATTTATTGAATATATAAGTTTGAAATGGAATACACCATTCTGGGAGATGGTAAGCCGTACGTACACATGAACACATTTTCATTTTAAATTGTCTTATTGAAAGAAAGAAAAAAAGAAAATGACATATATATGTATGTATATGTATATATATCATTATTATAGTATCATTACTACAAAATATATATCATATAAGTTTCTTAAACTCATCCTCAATACATCCCATGTTGTGTGGGAATGAATCACTTCACTTTGAGGGGGTGGTAGTCCACACTTCCTCAAACAGGATTATTGTATTAAAATGAAATGGAAGGTGAAAATAAGATGATTGTAAAATGTATAAAGAAGCTTAATGAAATAATAAATATTATATATTACGTATATAAATAAATTTTCCATCATAATGTCCACCATGATTTGTGTTAAAGGAGAAATGAACAATTTTCGTTTTGCGAGGCAACAGTTCACCGTACACAGAAACAACATGTTCAACATCCATTAGATAGAGGTGAGTATATGTTTAGGTAAGAACATATTCATTAAAAAAATTCCTAGTATATGTACAATACTGGTTTTTTCACACAATAATGGAATAAATAAAGTGTAGGGGTGGATAATGTAAATAAAGTAAAGAAGCTTGAAAGAAGATGTTGCCTCTAAATCGGGTAACTCTTTTTGGTTTGTACCAAAAGGTTTTTTTAATAGAGTTTATGAAAAATGGAGGATTAAAAGTTTAATGAAGGATTTTTTGGAGGATACTTGGGAAGATATTGGACTAAATTAAATGGTTTTATAGGTTTGAGGAATGTTTAGAGGTGGTGAACTTTTATAGGGAAGGAAAAGGACTCATAGAAAAATTTTAGAATCAAATTAGGTGTTCACATGTCTTAAAAAAAGTCCCAAAAAACCATAAAAACTCAATAATTAAATGATTATAATTGAAATATGGACATTCAATGGGTGTTGGAAATGATTCTAGGTCATTTGTGCCCTTAATTTTAAGCTTTATTCCCTAATTAAGATTAATTTGGTCTTAATTATTGTGATTAATTTTAATCAATTTTACTAATCATTCTAGTAAAAATTTAACATGGTATTATTGAAATATAAATATTAGACTAAATAAAATGGTGTATGTTAGATTTTTTATATTCAAAGCAAAGAAGTTTCAAAATTAAGATTAATGATAATCCTGCAGGTGGCACGAAATTACTGTATTTTAATGTAGGAAAAATATCAATAGTTTGTTATGATTTTTTATTCAGTTTAAAAGTAAGGTTGATCCGAATGGATTTCATTGTATTATTATATGTAATATTACTATAATTTTACCTTGAAACATATTTATCATATCATTTATAAATAATAATTATAAATACAAAAAGTAGTATTTAACTAAAAAACTGTATTTTCACTATTCATAAAAATGATGTTTCTCATAAAAATATAAAAAAATAAACCGGGGATAATTTTCACATTCTTAATTAAAAATGGAATTTTATTTTATCCAATTCAATTTCTAAATTTTTCCAAAATTCTTATTACTATTAAAAGTGATTCATTCAAGAAAACAACATATTTAACATAAAAGGACTTTACCAAAAATAATTTATTTTATTAAAAATAGGTTTTATTTATATAAAACAAAAATATTTAAAAATTAGTTATTAATATGTTTAAAAAATAGGTTATAATTATCATATTTAAATAATTAAAACAATAAAAATAGTTATTTCGTAGAAACTCAGTGTTTCTTATATCATACAACAACTTAGTATTGTTTGCATTATACACCATGTTGGTGTTGCATGGAATATACACCGAGTGAGTTCCATGTGAAATTAATCTTTGATATATTGCATTGTAAGATATAAATTAAAATTAAAATTTATTTGAAAAAAAACTTGTCTATAAAAACACATTGTGTTACAGATACACATTATGTCCCTTTACCCGAAGGGACTACACCCAATGTCTAGTGGGCCACATAGCATGTAATCAAGAAATAATGGGCCTATATTCCCTGGTAAACACACTGTGTATGAATTAAATACACCACATATAATAAATTCTCACAACATGAGTAATTTCTGAACTCCCGATGCACTGAACACAACTTCACAGTGTGTAATCTAGAATACACGGTGTGTATGGAAGATTAAATGACATGTAATTCCGATTACTCGTTGTGTACTTTCATGTTACCTAGAAAGAATACATGGCGCTTCCTGATGAGATCCTAGATTTTATTTTAATCATAAAATTATTAGTTTTTGTTAGATCTTTGAGAAAAAATAAATGATTAATAGATCTTGAATTTCAGATTATAAATAAAGATTAAACGTGAATTCAAAAAAAGTTATTAAATATAAAAACACAAATTAATTAGTTAAATAATTATAAATGAAAATATACTTTCTCTAATACCACTTGTAGGTTCTGGGCACAGTGGAAGTGAGGTTGGCCCATCACCAAACTTTAATTTTTCCATAATCAATGATCATTATAGGATATATATGATAATGAATGCCAGTATCCATAGAATAAAATCTATTATTTAGATAAAGAATAATTTTATCCTAGAACCCAGAGATAGGATTGAAATATTTTTTGAAAATTATTTTAATTAAATTAAATAAATATCTCCATAGTGATTATTTCTTCACTGATGTGTTCGATCACAGTTCTACAACATGTCTTCTTTGCATTATAGAGATCAATGCTATATCTCCTATAGTGCTGATCCAAACAAGCTCCATGAATCTCTAGAAATTGCCAAAGGAGTATCTGGGTGCTAGCATGGAAGAACCTTGCACTTTTATTGTATGCCCTCGATATCTTGGAGAGCTGACTATAAAGCTTTCTTTGATCCAATGGAAGATGACCACTTTTTTTTGAGAACATTCATGGAGAAAATAAGTCTCTTGAGGCTTGAGATATTTCTTTCTCCAGAATGTTATGCACAAAAAATTGGTTATCTCTTGCTTTCCCCATGCTTATGATAGAATAATAATGTCATTGGTAATTAATTCACTAGGTAATAATAAATAATTATCACAAGTGTCATTACTTATTTTGTTATTCAATGTAAAACCCCCATGTCAAAAAATAATAGAAATACTATTATTTCCATGACATGTTCTTAACATTAAAGTTTTATTTAAATATTATTTAATCAAATAAAAATTAATACTATTTCTCACTGGACCCTTTAACTCTATTCTCCCTTCCCCTGAAATATTTTTTAGGTCTTAAATAATGCCTATTCACTTAATCAAATTAATAAAAATTCATTATTCACTGATAAGTAAATATTCCACCCAAAATATATTATTTTGAATAACTTGGGACAAAATAAATTCTACCAGTCATACATGTATAATTATTAAACCAAAACTAGGAATAATATTTATTCAACTTGTTAAATAATAAATTATTTAACTTATATTCCAGATACACTTAGTTTGTGACCTTCTAGGCCCCATTCTTAGTGGCATTGGGTGATCCTTTCTAAAGTACAAGGATAACATCTTGCAACATTCTAGAGAAACCCTAGATAAATTACTTAATTCTTCAATTCAATGTCACCTCATATGAATTATTATAGTGTAGTATAACCCCTTTATCATAATATCTCCAATTGAGCAGGTTGCATGCCAGTATCATCAACCTATATGCTCGATATCTCATTCTTTGACCTTTCGGAAATAGTACGTTCCTAGAGAACACAAGGGACATGGATTTATTTAGGATATATCATTTCCATCAAAGGCACTTATATGTCAAATTCATTTAATGATTATAAGTGATAAATCCATTCTCTCATTATTCATTAATGTAATATTACTCCTGAAACACCCAACTTGTCCAACTTCGGCACAAGAATATGTCATTATATTTTTCATAATTATATTAAATCATGCGACTCATAATATCCATTAATAATAATATTAAAGTCTAAGGACCATTATACACATATGCATATACGAACATCCCATGACACTTATGAATGTGTATTTCCTACTTTCAGGTCTCATTCTCAAAATATCCTACTAGATATTACCAAGTGCATACACCATGCAAAGGTGTATCAATGTCTTATGAGTCTCTACCCCTGATTTTCTATATCATTTTTGTCCCTTAAAATGATATCATACTTCCATAAAATAATTATTCAAGAATAGTTTCATAACACTTTCGGGTTCTCATCATATCGGGAACTAAAATGACCTTTTAGTGTGACAACTACTGTTGGGATATTATCACATGTTGTGTCACATAGAAGAACAATAAGCAAGTGATAAAAAATTTATTATTATTCAAAAACCAGGAATTAAAGTTTTTCATAAAGTATAAATATGTTGGTTCTAGGGCACTATCTCTAACACTAAGGTGAAACTAGAACACCATCTCTACCCAAACCCAATGTAAAACTCATGGTCGATCAAAAAATGACACCCATTATGTCCCTCAAGTCAAACACTGAGAGGCATCCTACAACGAATCCAAGAAATAATACATAAGAAAATTGATCCTATAGGTAACTTCATATATCATCATATAAGTAAGGGAATCCCTTAGCGGATCTTTTGAAGAAACTAGTCTCATGACCTCATAGGCGAGAAGGGAACATCTCACTGGGGAGACATCTTCGAAGTATAGGTAAGTGGAGATAGGTCATAACTCATCTCATATCAAAGGTCTTAACTAGGTTGGTATAAACAACAAACCTATAATTCATGCCAATTCTCTCACTCAAGAGAATAAATAATGAAATTACTAGATGAAGAACCTCTCCATTTAGGTAGAATCCCAAAAACACCCAATAGGATAACTTGGAATGCTCCACATATTTCCGCATCATGATCTACATGAAAAATCACTTATAATGGACTACTCTCAGTTCCAATTCAAACTCTAGGGAAAAAATAGGAACATTCCCTCAAAGGGTACCAAGGTAGGATTACACGGTGTTTAGAGACCATACACTATGTTTATCCTTAAATCACCACATGGGTGTGTACTCTTGCGGACTTGAGCATGTAAAACCCTAGGTACATGGAGTGTGAAAAGGGTACATGGATTGTACCCACCATGGGGTACATGCTAGTGTGACTCAACCATCCTAGCCAGATATGTGTCCATTTCGTGTGCTTTTATATAGTGTGCCACTAACATGAGGTCTCGCCGTGTACTCCACACGGCCATGTACCCCTACATGAGTTCTCCTAACCGGGTACTCCTCTAAATAATCGACTACCAGTACACCATGTGAATACCCCATACAAGGTGTGAAATACTAAAAATTAATATTTCCCAAATGATAAGAACCCGTGGAATTTTCCCAAGAATTACATGCCATGCAACCTAGTTTTCCCGAACAGAAAACCCTCAGATCATCTGGAACCCCAGTTTTCTCCCCTGAAACAATAGATCCGGCCTAAAGAGGCCACCATAAAGATTAATTGGGATATGAAAATATAAAACAACTAATTTAATGGGTATTTTTAATAAAAAAATAATCATGTCTATATCTATGTAGAAACCGCCGAAGTATAGGTCGATTTGATGACCCACGGTCACCGCACGCCGATCCAGCGTGTCGAGGGATTTACAGCGGCACCTCCATTCCTCCTTAAATCTAATTATCTCTCCCTA
The DNA here is from genome assembly GCA_963277665.1 of Viscum album. Lineage (NCBI taxonomy): Eukaryota > Viridiplantae > Streptophyta > Magnoliopsida > Santalales > Viscaceae > Viscum > Viscum album. Next base: position 1,094,436,086 of record OY728145.1, on the reverse strand, counting down.
TCCCCTATTATCTCTTAGGTCACAAAAAGGGGGAAGCCATGGGGAGTTCATGATAAGGATAAATTAAGTTAAATAAATAACGAAATATAAAATAAATAAAACAAACAAAATGAAAAGAAAAGAAAAGGAGGCCTGGGCCTAGCACAATGCCCAACTCGATTTAATGTCTCACCTAGGATAAACTTCCCATTTCAGACACAAAAGCATAGAAAGATTCTTAATACTATACTCAATTTTAATGTTATGATCAAATGATTCTTCTTGAAAAAAAATAATATTTAATTTAATAAATATTAATTATTAATTATTCCGCTAAAATTAGAATGGCTTAGATTTCCACAAAACTCTAGTACTAGGGTAAAACCCCTATTTTGGGACTGACATTGTGGTCATAAAAATTATATGAGATCATTTTATATGGAAAAAGAAAATTTTTCCCCTCACGAGCATCATATAATAAAAATTCAAATTTCTAACCAAAATTGATGTTAGGAAAAACACAGGTCCTTACAGTATCCTAGTGGACCATTATTCAATCTTATTCATACATGGGTTCCATAATTTGGATCCTCATCTTAATCCTCTTATGTGGATTCAAATAACTTTTTTCATACCCCATGAATATTAGGTTGGAATAAACAATGTATATTAACTGTTTCCCTAATGACAGTAGAACCAAGTTAGAATGACGTTGATTATGGTAACATTTTTCAATTCAAGAATTCTAAAAACTAATATTATTACGATATCCATTATCATATAAAGTTATTATGTGAACCTATATAGAAACTAATTGATATTTATTCATAAAAAGTTGGTTATATGGAATATTTTAGAACTAATTCTTTTAGGGAATGTCTTAATTTCATTTAATTATTAAAAAAATAGGTTTTGAAAATGTTTCAATAAGAGTGTCCTTAAATTTGTTAAAGATAAAAAGGACATCCAATATTTAATGTTGGGAATGGAAAATCGAGATATGCTCCAAAAAATCATAATTTTTAGCTAGAGTACTGTATTATCTTCCATGTGGTTATTTCTCAAATTGAGTATTGAGGGATATATTTGGTTGTGACTAATAATCCATTAGTTGATCATAATTAATGGATTATTTATTTATTTATTGATTTGGTTGTTATTTAATTCCTATATACTAAATCTGGTAAAGAGTTGGTTCAGTCTTTACATTTATAATTTCTATCATTCTCTATTAAAATTAATTAATGGTATTGAAATCATAGATGTTGTAACCCAAAATCTAATGTTAAGGGAAATAATTTGGTTTATCATTTAACCCCACTGCATTGGGTATTTTGATCTCATAAAATGTGAAGATGTTACCCTCTAGAGAAGTAATAAAATACCATGGGACTATTTATTTATCAAAATAATATGATTTATTCTACTAATTTTTTATATTTTATTGATTATGTTCCTTATTCGGGTTTTATATCTTTTTCTTAAGATTGTTTTTCTATTTTTTCCACCAAATATAAGGTATTTTGTTCTAAATATAATGATTCAATTGTGGATTTAACACTAAAACAAGTTTGATAGTGATAGTCATGATTTCTTATTTTCGAGAATTATTTCTCTGTATTTATATTTTTTAGTATAAGTTTTAATTCAAGAGGTCGTGATAGGTTGTTCCCCTCATCACTAGACTATAATAATAGATGAACTATCATTGAAGATCCTCCCAATAGTCAATGGACCAAACCAAAGGACTTCTATAATAGATGAATGAATATCCTCTAAAATTCAATATAAGGGATCTGAGATTCATTTCTTCTTACTATTCTAGACTTCCAAACATAGGTCTTTATCGAGATGTGAAATGCATCTGATTTTATTCCAACTCTTGTATTCCATTTAATGTATGGAATGTGGTATTCTCTAAGTTGGGGGTGGAGGAGTAAAATCCAATCACACATCATAAGGATTTTACTAAAGCTAGATGAGAAGACATTTAAATTTCAAATCCTCCTTTTGAGAGGGTTTGAAATCTAAGAACTATTATGGAACAACCACATGGTACATTGTCTGAGTAAGAAATTATAGTATAGTATAATATTGAATTATAACTTACACTTTTATCTAATAACTGGATTGAGTCATCCTATGATGTATTACAAGATATGGGGGTGGTTTATACCATATTGGATGAAATTTTTATTAATCAATACACACTTGGGTTCAGTAGAGTGGTTGAATTGATCACATGTTTGTTGGACTACTTGCCTCTACCCTCACTAGTCGATTGATCTCCTTATGTTCAAGAGATTCTACTACAAGGTTCATTACCACTTCACAATGTAAATTATTCTTAGATAATTAATTCTCTTCAAGTATCTCACCATTAATATATCTAAACCATTCTATCAATGTTTTGTACTGGGTAATTATTTACAAAATAGAATTTTGCTCAAATTAATTGGGTGATGGGTGGGTTTTGGATGTAGCCATACTTTTTCCTTTTTTATTCATGTTAACTCCCAGATAAGGTGGTAGTGGAATATTTAGTAGATCTCGCAAATCCTGGTTTTTTCATTGATAGTGAGAATGTAATTTTTTTCATGAACTTCATTATCAACCATATTCTACCTATATAACCCTTCATCATATTCGTTCACAATAGTTTTTTTCTTCATATTATCTATATAGTTTGGATCGATAATAATTACTCATACAAACCAGTCATTAGGAATCAGATCCTCAACCACATAAGATTATTAATGATGTTTGTAATCCTCTAAGTATCCCTTGGGTGGTAGATTATTATATTCCACAATTTTTTCTTGTGAAAACATTTCTTGGAATTTAGAGTCTTTTGAGGATTCAATTCTATCCCTTAGCTCATATATAGTTGTAAAATAATTAATTTTTTAGGGCTGGTAATTTTTAGTGGATTACTCACAATATACATAGAAAATGATAGAATCAGAGTGTATTAACATGGAATTATACCTGAATGAATAGTAAATATTATTTTTATATTGTTTTATCCTATTGTATTGGTGTAATATACCCTGTTGTAGTCAATTAATTACCCTGTTTCTTGTTTAAGCATCACTAGGGTGGTAGTGGAGGTAAAAATTTCGATAACCCTATAGACTGAGGGATACCCTTGTGTTTATGTGGGTGATGTTATTTCATATAACATTATATTTTAGTCCTTCACTATGATATGTTCTAAGTTTAATGTTCTTTCTAGAATATCTAGATGAGAGGTTTCACCTGTCAAATGTTTTTCAACTCCCAAGAAATTTTCATTTGAAAAATCAGGTTACTGGTCAACCTTACTAGTATATCAGTGAAGAAGTATGTCAGGGAAAATTTCATTAAGATCTCATATTTTTTGAGCTCTAAGGTTGATAAGATATCATTTGATTGAACAATAAGAATATCCTGATATCATACCATAAATGTGTCCCATGGATGAGATATTTTAGGATTATTTTTCTTAAATAACCTTACTGAACCATGAGTCTACTGAAATTAAGAGCACTATATTCACCCTAAACTATGAAATGAAAATTAAATATAGAATCACATAGTATTTGGTAGAGTTTCTTTATATAGTTATGGTAAGCCTATTGGAGACACTCATATTTCTCTATAGAATTGGGATTCTGACGCCTCAAAAGGGAATATAGAAAAACTTTATAACATAATTCATCTAATATCATTTGGTTATTATTGTATTTATCATAGGTAAAATTCTTGGATTTGAGATAATACAATGTTTCCCATAGGTTTCAGTGGATATGAGGCATGAATTCCTCTTTAATGGTCTTTGGAATTTCATACTAGGATTTCTAAATGGGCTATAAAATAACTGGTATTTATTTTGGAGCATTTATCTTCACATGATGTTAGAGTATTCACTATCTTCTATGAGAGGTTCTTCAATATAAGTTTTGGATAAAATTCATTTTCCTATCATTTTATTAAAATGATAAAGGTTATTGTAAATGTTTTCGAATATGAATGATGTTTCTCAATCTGGGGAAGGAACCAATGATGATAATTGGATTGTTTTTCACATTATCAAGGATGAAGAATTGTTTATTGGTGATGAAGTGACTTATATAGATGGAGTAAAAATTCCAAGTTCCTCTCAATATTAGTTAAATATTGGAAAATCTTTGACATGTAGAGGAGGTTTATACAATGAAAATATATCATTGAGGGGATAAAATTTGCAAAAGAAACCATTTTGAGGACAACTGTGGTTGTTAGTCTTAGATTTACCATTATGAGGATTTTTTCACGTTGTTTTTTTTCTTGATCATCATGATGAGGGATTCAATGGATGCTAATTTATTGTTCTTTAAAATGGGAAGGAACTCCAGAGTTTTTGTCTTCATCCCAAATGTGAAGGTATCCATGTTTTTTGATTTGTTTATTAATATTGTGAGGAGGGCCTCAAATCTAGTTAGATATTTTTTCATAGGGAGGACCTATATGATGACTTCATTGGATGGGATCTTTGGAGCTATTGGATTGATAAAAATGGGGTGGGAATCCATGGTTATAGAAATGTTAATTATTGTTTTGGGTAGAAACCCATATTCAGTTAGTCATTTTTTCACTGGGAGGAACTCTATGATGTATTTCATGGAGAAGACCACAATATATGTTACTTGTATCACCATAGGTATGGTTAATATGAATGTCAAATTTTTAATTGATTTCATGGGGAGGACCTCCACTTTGTATGTTCACTTTTTAATGTAGTTAACCTTCAAAATTAGAAGCATGTAGAGGACCTACGGGATTTATAGTGTATGTATCATTGGTAGACGATGCCTCCTCATCAATAATATATCTATGTCTAATCATCATAGTATGTTGTGGAGGACCACCACAGTGAGGATTATAGGGTGAAACTCTAGTATTTTCTTCTTATAATTGGCCACAGGGAGGGCTTCTATGGTGTTAATTCTCCTAAATAGATGAGGGTTTGGGAAAAGTAATTGTTGATGTTTTCTTAAATGAGACCTGTGACTTTCTAGACACAATGACCATAAACTATCCTTGAGTAAAAATTGGGATATTTCAATTAGTATTGAGAGTTTTGGTATAAATCTAGGTGTAACTCTAACCCTTGGAAACACCATTCATTTTTCCTCAATGAGAACATATAGATTCCTTAATGCACATAGTTGTGGACATAGATTCAGCATGTTCTAATGAATAGATCAGGGTAATACGATGGGAAAATATTATTTATCACGATCTCTACAAAGAAAACTTAGAGTATTGGCAGTAGGGTGCTCCTAGGAGGACCTCCTTCTGAGTTCATTATTTTGAACAATCAGGGTCAGGGAATCGATAACAGCTTCCCCAAGGGCTTGTTGAGTGATTTAGGCATGTTAATGACATCATAATCCATGGTTGATAGGATCCTTATTAAAAATATATGAAATAAAATATAGTTATGGTTTTCATCTTTCCTCACATCCCTAGGATAAAGAATTTAGGTTTTGTCATACCATGAGGAAAGAATCCTAAAATGGTTTGATGTGGAAACTAGGGTGGTCTCTCTCTTATTACCTTGACATTAATGAGATGACCTACATAGTTTTATCTACACAATGATTTAATGATCCTCCAACATTGTTGGAAAAAAATTAATATTATACTCTTGAACCATGGAATATAGCTCCTAACATTGGATATATTGAGTGGTTGATAAAATCAGTTGGGGTAGATGAGCAATAATAATAATGAAAAAATTTGTATGTCTGGGAAACCATATACATATAATATATAGGGACGTGGGTTTACATCACATTTCCCCTAGTATGATAGCAGATTTGGAAATTTTTTGTGTGTGTATTGGTTATGAAATTTTTATATTATGGGTATAACTAAGAGAAAAAAAATGGAACCCATCAATGTAGTATCATAAATCAGAGTGCATCGTTAATTGTTTCTCTTTAACAAGTGAATCATTTGACATATGATTTAACATTTTTTTCCGTGGCTCATTTTGCATCCACCATTTTTATGAACTTATTTTTTGTTTTCAAATGAACGACGTTGTTGGGATGAGCTAATGGTACTTCAAATTACAAATAGAAATTGATAGGATGGTAGGTCTATCTTTCTATGATGGGTCTTATTTTCTGGTACCTAACACAATTATATATTTAAGAGATATTAATAAAATCCCTTTCATTGACCTCATCAGACTATCCTTTGGAAAAGTAGGGTTTATTTATCTTCCCCCAAGTACATCATCTATCTCTTATCTCCCACTTCATGTTTTTCATTTCCAAATCTTTCCACCTGTGGGATAATGTTTTTTCCAAAAGTTTTTATATTCTTTGGTGTTATGATTATATTCATAAATGGCTCATTTTTTGTTGATGAGAGAATTATTTAACCCCATCACTTCTCTATCCTCTTTCCCAAATTTTCTATACCCCATTTTTAGTCAAGACCAATGGTAAACTTTATGTATTTTTATAATGAGTTGGAGTCACTTAGGTTACTTGTTAGATCATGATTATTTGTAGATTTCATTACTTTGGTTATATGACTTTCACATACTATGGATATCCTTTAGTCTTATTTTTATATTTTCACCAAATTCATCATAAATTAACCCAATTTGGTTTTGTGAGACGACCCTCCATGCTGGATTGAGATTATTCTAGGGGAGTGTTAATGTTCCTAATTGAATAACCTATATTTTTTTATCTCTCTAATGGAATACTTTCTATTTTACCTAGTTCACTTGGGGTTTATAATTTTGGTGAAGGCCCCTTGATGATTTTTTTAGATATAGAATCATTTCCTTGGATACACTACTCTTTTAGTCTTTTTAGACTACCTCAATGGTATACTTATAGGGTAGCTATGAGAAAGGGTCCCCAAGGATATATTGTATAACAGAGTTAGTAAACATATGGGATGGTGATGAATTACATATGTGTTGATAATTATCAAATATGGTGCTGGGTAGGTTCATTTGATTTGTCTTGATTACCTATGGATAGACTCAAGAAACATCTTCTTAATTTTCAGTTTTGTACTAGTGGATTTGTTAGAGTTTTATGATCCTATGATGTTTTGAGTCTTACACTATTGATAACCCTTTAATGGGTGTCGATGATGCCTAGTCAACATTGTTTATTTTTTCTTTTATCAACTATAATAGTATTAATTGGTATGTTTGATTATTGGTTCTGGTCTAGTATAATTCATTTTTGGTTATTTTCTTATGGAATATGATTTGTTTTTTGTAGTTTAAATGTTGTTGGTCTTATTATTTTTTATCATGATTGGTTACAATGTTGATGAAGTTTGTAAAAACAGTTATCATCATCATATGTAAGGATAAAGGTGATTTTGTGGTGAAAATTGATATTTCTAGGATTTCGGTGTTTCCTATACACATGTGATTACAATTTGAAATTTTAAATTTATGATTTTCATTGGTCTTGGGTTAAATTATATTTGAAATTTAGAATTTATTTTTAGGATGCATTTGGTTTTCTAGAAAATTGTCTTTATAGGTTCCCATGTAACTCCATAAAAGTGGTTTTTTGAACAATATGAAAAATTTAGTCTATAGTTTATCTCAATCTAGGGAGTTGGTAGTTGTATTGGAGTTGGGATTGGGCCCATAAAAGGGCTTCTAATATACTCTTATAAAGGTAATTACAATCCATATAGTTAGACACCATTTAACATGGAACACCATCCCTTTTAATTTCACATGAGAAGGGCCAAGATGGTGCCTTTTATGATTATGAAAAAATGTTTAATGTTATAGATTTTATGGTTTTTGTAACAACCTAAAACCCACACAAACAGATCCGGTGCAAAAGACATAATAATTCATTTTTTGGATTTAATACCAAATAATGTGACCAAAATATTACCATGAAAAAACATAAAAAATTAAATGTAAATATTTCATCACTTACATACCAATAGACCATTTACTTTTATAGTTTTAGATAATTAAGAAAAACTCTTAATAAGATGGGATCATAAAATATCTATATCATCTCACAAATATTTATTCATAAGTATAACTATTCTTAGATATATCATAATTAATACCATTATTCATAACCTGGAAAAAATAAGTAAAAGAAAATAGTTTGATTAGATGATTATTAAGGGTAAAAAAGGGAAATATTAATGATAACATTAACATAAAATGTGTATATGGGTATAAAAACAAGGCCATAAATTTTGAAAATAGTACCCTACATAATGAAGATCATAATATTAAGTCATTAAATGAATATTAGTATTTCATAATACATGAATAATAACTAAATTAAATAGAATGAGTTATAAGATCATAACATTGGAATAAGACATGGAATTGTCGCATAAACATATAAATTTTTGAGTAAGTATAAATATAATTAGGTTCAATCATTACGTTAAGGTCCTAAAAACAGGGCTTCACATAAATTTATGGATATAAAACTTGGTGCACTAATGATACTATGGAAATGAAATATAGTTCCATAAATAAATAGAAGGAAATGAAATCTAGGTCAACACATTAACTAATGGACATTAAAACCAGATCCACATAATAAAATTTTGAACATGAAATCAGGTTCTAGTATAAATTTTTTACCTCTTAATTTATCCATATTTACCCAATGAATTAGAAGTAGATATAGGTCCTAGAAATTACATAAATAAAATCATACATATCTGTTCCACAAGATTATAAAATATTCATCATCACAGAACACATGAAGAGAAACAAATTACATAAACATTTCATCAAATTATAAGTTCTGGAAAGGAAAATGATTTCATTCACATCTTTTCATCATAAAAAAGCATAAAGAACAAGAATAAGGATTGTATACTTAGATAAGATCCCTATTAAAGTATAATTAACATAAAATCATATCACCATATATGGAAAACTATTTTTATAGATCACATGGAATAATTCTTGAGGAAAAGAAATTTTCCATTTTAAAATCACATCTCTTTTAAAAATATACACAATTACAAATGAAAAAGTTATCTTTGAAAATAAATTTTTTGGAATAAAAAAAATATTTAAAATATTTAAGATTTTATGAAATAGGGATATTATACTTATCTAATATAAATTAGAAAAAATTATTCCTTCCATATTTTTGTTTGAAGAGTCTGAAAGTACCTTTTTTGGAAAACTACAAAAAGATTCATTGGAAATAGTTTTCTAAAAAATTAAAATATGAGACTTGTATTTAATAAATAATTTTAAAAAGGTTAAAAAAATTGAAAATATTTTTTGAAAAAATATATATGGAGGAGATATATTCACTAGTGGAGACTTATAAATTAACAATCTTTAATAATGATTTGATTGTGAAATAAACCCTTACAACATTGGTAACATTACAATCATGATACACATGAAATAAATAAATACAAATGGATATTTATATCCCAAAATTTTCATGAGAATAATATTAATGTAAATTCATGGGATGTATATACATCATTCAAAATAAACATGTATTGTATAAGGCATATGTACCACCAAAATAAAAGTAAGATGAAAATATATTACCTTAAGTACAACTTCTTTTGTACAAGTTGGAACCTACAATTTAATAAATATATTTTTATTGAAAATATATTTTAGAACCATAATATTTTATATAATTATATATATTATGTACTTATATCATTTTATCACCCATTTTTTATCAATCCTTTATTAAAATCTTTATTCTAGGTGATGTCTCCATCAGTTTTTACATATGTTTTGGTTTGGTAGTTTTGGTCCTTAAACATCGATCATGGTTCCATAATAAAATGAATTTAATACAAGAAATAAAAAAAATATACATTATATACATATTTTTAGTAATTTATAAAATTTAGTTATAGAAAATTGAAATTCACCATTCATGGAGATAGTACACCATACATACGCATGAACACTATTTTCATTTTTTGGCGGATGGAATAGAAGAAAGTAAAATAATAATTAAACATTTGAGTAATCATTATTATATCATAAATATAACATATATATTTATAAAATCCATTTTTATTGTAATCCAAGTATTTTATGAAAGAAAAAAATTATTACATCGCTTCGTGAAGGTCGAAGTCCACACATATTCAAAAGTGATGTTACCGTTTTGAAATAGTTTGTAGGTAAGAAGGTCGATATTATATTTTAATTAAATAATCATAATATTTTCACAAATATAACATATAAAAATTAAACTATCATAATAAAAATCCATTAAATATGGTAATGGAAAATGAATTGGATTGCTATGTGGAGATGGTAAGTCATACGCATGCATGAGTGATACTTTAAATTAAAATTTAAATGAAATATGGTGAATAATTGAGATTTTATAATCATAATAACATTTAATAATATTTAGGATACTTAATTATTTATTTTACTGATAATATTATAAATCTATAAGAGGTAAAATAATAATAAAAAACTATGTGATCGGTTAAGGCTATTAACTCTTCTTTGAGACGAATCCCTTAGATCTCCTCTTATGGGACGTAGGGTTGGAATTTTAAGAACCCAAGAACCTCTAGAATGTTTATAAGGAGGTATATAAGATAATTTGGTAGGGTATGATATATCGTGATGGTTAAAAGAGGTGTATAAAAGTGAGGTAGGTGGTTCTCTTTTATAATTGAGTTGACGGGCAGTTTTTTAATTTCTCAAAAGATTAAAATATAATATGAAAATTCTAGAGAAAACTGATTATAAATGGCCTATAAATAAAAAATATATTAAATATATACCATATATTACTCCAATTGTCCTTATTTAAAATTTTTATTCTAATAATTAATTTAACAATATTTTATTTTCATAAATTTTTATTATCGACAATTTTGACAATATTTATTACGTTGACTTTAATAACATAAATAAAACAATATAAATTCAAAAGTAAAATATCTTAATAAATACCCAACATATAATTTTAATCAATAATTTTTTTGGAAAAATTAATTATCTCAAATTAAAATACTATGAATATATTTTTTGATAATTTATTTTATTTTTCCATTAATTGAATAATTAATGCATCAGCAGTGTGTAAGCATTTAAGGTAATTATTTTTCTCTAAAATTTAATATTAATTTCCATGAAAATTATAAATATTTTATCATTCCAAATAATATTTATATTATAATATATCCCTTTAATAAACCTTTTGAAAGTATTATAGTTTTTAAAATCAATAGTGTGACATGTTTGAATTTTCTTGAAATAAAATACTATGAAGGTCATAATCTTATCCAAATTGACATAAAAATTCATATAATAGAATAATGGATATATTTGGAAGAAATTTACCCATCCAATAAATATAATTCACCTTTTGGGGTAATTTTATAATCCTTATCATTTTATTTTAAACATTAATTTCCTAATTTACCCCTTACCATGGTAACAATAATTTCCATATTTATTAATCATATTGACCAAAAATAAAAGGGTCTTGTTTATTAAAGTTTAGACCTCCTGATTCTAAATATGGAATCCATTTTTAAAAAAATGAAAACACATAATTGGTATAATTTAATTTAAATATGAACCAACAAAAAGCGATGAAAAACAGTTTTTTATAAAAATTCCCTTCTTAAAAATATAAAATGTTTTTATGATAAAATAATGTATAAAATCTATTTAAAAACCTTAATTTAAATAAAAAATGACTAATTACATATAAAAACTAATAAAAAATAATTTTACATTGTAAATACTTTTAAATATAATGCAGTTTTCTATAAAAATTAGTAGTTTTTAGTATTAATTGAAAAGTCAATCTTTTCAGAAAATTCTCATAACCTTATCCTAAGATATTTTTAACCTGATGGTTTCAAAAATTCAGTTCATTTTATAAAAAAAATATCTACAAATTATGAAAATTGAATATATTATTTTCTAAAATAATCAATTTAATGAAAATAAATTTGTGAAGAATAAATTAAATTTACTAAAAATTGGGATATTATTAAAAAAATAATAAATTAATAATTTATAAATGAGTAAGACTGGTTAATATTTAATAAATTATTTATCCTAATTTATACCCCCAATTTAAAAGCTATGACATAATATAATCATTTTAAATAATAATATTTTATTATTTGTTTAAGCTCGGTGTTATGTATCTTGTATTCTATTGATTTTTTTGAAATATCAAGATATTACATTCACCCTCCAATAATAAATTGTGTCGTCACAATTTTAACTTTTTTTTTTTCTGTAACCAGGGGTTGGAATTGTCAAAATACATTTGTTGAAATCCCACATCGTGAAAAGGGTTAAAAAACTTCCACTTGAAAATAGAGAAAGGGATGTATGAAGTTTATCTAAAATAAAACATACTAGGTTTCCATATAAGAAAACATTGGTGTGAAGTGAAAATTATGATATTTAAGAGAAGAGTAACTCATAAGGACTGATAGAGAGTGATAAAAACATGGTCTTTATAGATTTATCCATCACAAAACTATAATTTTCAAATGGATTGAAATTCAATTTTTTATTTATAAGAAAAGTAAATTGATAATGTTTTTGTTTCACAATACCTTTCCAAAAGTTGAGAAACTCATTTAGTCCCTCTTCTAATAATATGAGAAAATATACTTACTTGAAATTTATAGATTAATCCTTTAATCAATATTTACAACAATATTATATTTTTTCTAACCAATTTGTATTTAAGAGGATTTTTCATGCTTGAAGCACTAAAATCAAGTTCCATTGGATCTCATAATATATAAACAGGTCAATAAGTTATTCCTTATAGCAACGAACAATTTTATCAACAAAATTTCCCTTCTTATAGATATTTCATAAAATAAAAATGATACATAGAGATCCTAATAAAAAATAATTCACATAAATGAATAATGAAATAAGTTTTATTTATAGAAATAAAGGAACCTATACCGATGGAATAGTAAATTGACTGTTTGTATAGCAATATGGCTATCATGAAAAGTACTCTAGCCCGTAGAATATTAACCTAACATATTAAAGTATTAATAAAATTTGGGCATCTTATAAATAAATTATGATATAATTATATCATAGTATAAGTAAATAAATGTTTTTAAATGATAAATTAAGTGTTGATATTTTTGTGGAATGTAAATATTTATTTACACTTTATATAATAATATAAAGATTTAATTTTTTTTAATAAAATAGATTAATAAATTAATATATTGTTCTATTATAATTATAATATAATATTATGAGACCATAATTAATTTTTAAAAGTGTCATAAAATCAGTTATAATATTAAAATCATTATTTTTTGAATAAATGATGATATTAATTAGAAATGAAATTTATCAAATTTAGAAAATTATTTTCATAAAATGGAGCATGTTTTAAAATTATACACATTTATAAATGGTCAGGGTGAATTTTTTGGATTCTTCTAAAACAGTTTAATTTTTGTGAATAGTGAAAGACAATAATTTATAGTATTTAACATTATAAGTAAAATACATGAATATTTTACTCACTACTGATGTAAACACCTATTATTTCGAACTAACCAAAACCATTTACTTTATTTGTTCATGTTAATCAACACTGTTGATATTCCTGAGACAAAATAAGAAACTAATGAATATAATAAAAAACACCCCTCTCCTCCCTTAAAAATACTGCCCCTCACCCCCATTTTTCTTCACACCTTATAAGAATTAAAGATTTTATAAATTATGACCAATTATCTTCCCAAAAATATGATATATGAACAAGGTATTAAGGTCTCAAAAAAATAAAAAACCCATGTGCTTTAAGGGGGGTCTCAAGGAGACAAAATTCAAGAGGAAAAATCCTCATTTCTTCTTTTTTAATTTCATTTCATTTCTTATCCTCTTCTCATTTCCCTTATATATTGTGGAATGATAAATCCATTATAATATATATAATGGAAAATGTTTTGTTAATTGAATATTCATCATCAAATATCTTCAATTATACATTTATTCTAAAAATCAAAATATAGTTTGTGACATGTTGAATCATCGCCTTTGTGGTCGACGAGTTTTTGTTTTCCATTACCACCATTAAGGCTAGTAATAAATCCATTATTATGGTTAAATTGGATTTTAATATACATATTATAATTTATATCATGTTATATAACTAATATATAATAATTATATTAAATAAAATGTTACAAGTTTGTGATGGTCATAAAAACCACAAAAATAAATTAAAACATTTTCATCAATGTTTTATATAATGTATCGTCCTCATAACATATAATAAAATGATATATGAGACTACTTAAACATATGGATGTTAATTAATTCTAAATAATTTCAATTCTAGATATGTTATTCCTATTTTACAAGAACTCCCATATTTATACACAAGATAACTGAACATAAACCCTGAAACAAACACTTCCGGAATGATGAAATTGAACTCTATAACTCATCAATGATTCCATAAATGAACTTAATAAAATTATTGTAAATCAAATAAATGGATAATATGATCAAGATTTAGTAATCAATGAATCTTATTTTAATATCCAGGACATTATGTACAAGTTAAAAAGTCATTCGAACATAAGATAAGGGTATTCTCGAACCCAAATCCTTTTCTTTGAGTTATTCCTCTTTCATGAAAAATTTCAATGTGGATGTCCTTTTAATACTCCAAAAAACTTCAATGTTATTCCCTTTTATTTTTAGGGATATACATGTTTCTAATATGATTTTATGACAAATAAAATGATTTTTCAAAAGAACTCCTCTTTTCAAAACACATATTTGAATCATCTTGAGTTATTTATTCCTTGATCAAGAATAATGATTCATATACTAAATATTTTTTCTCTATTTTCATTTGGGAAACCAAAGTTTATTTATGAAATCATGATTAATGATATCCCTATGAAACACATTCTTTTACATGGTCCACTTCATGAAATTTATTAATATACATTTTATGTGGCATGCATGATTATATAAAGTTATGATGTAATGAGTGGGACAAGAATTTTATAGCCCACCAATGTATTTGATAATGTGATTTATCTCATTAGATAATGTGTATTATGCATGAAGATGATGTTAGGTTTTTTCACAATGATGATTTTCTGATTATGCACATATGTTATGTGTGAACATGATGCCATCTTTGTTCACAACTATTTGTGGTATTTTATGACAAAGACATGATGTTTCATATTTATGAATTTCAAAATTCCATAACTTTATCTATTTTTTTCTCTCATGATTATGATAATGATTCTATGCTTATGTTATGATGATGATGATTATCCTCACACATGTTATATTGATTCATTTCCATATTTATTCTCTTTTTGGGATTTTGAATCACCCCTTTCATTGATTTTTATTATTAGGCTACTACATGTACTAATGAGAATGTAAGAATTAATGGGAATAAAAAACAAATATTTAAATAAATTTTTATGTTTTATTATTGTGAATGTTACATATGTAAAACAATTTCCCAAGGCACTAAACCTTTGGATCCTAGTTTTGTAATGCTACTGTGTTTTAATATAAATGTATGAAAAATTAGGAATTCTATATGCCTCCTATCTTTTGAAATGAACCAAAACAAAAATGGGTAGAATATGATAAGATTATTATAGAAAATAATAAACCTTCATATATGTAAAACTAATCTAATATATAAAATTAAATAAAAATACCTAAATTTTATCTTATATCATTCAATAAATTACTACCCTTATAATTAATCAAAATATTCCATAATAAAATTGAAACCCAAAAACCAAGAGCATTTTTTCTCGTCATCTTCCAAAATAAATGAATAATTTGCCTCCAAAAATTTGCAGGCTTTAAAAATATAATCTCTAATATATACTAACCATATCCTTAAATAACCTAAATCCCCATAAATTCATATTAAAATAATGTATTCCTTGAAAATAAAATAAACCATCATTCCTCAAACAAAATTTAATAATATACTGTTTTCAAAAATCATATAATGTTCCCAAAATTGCAAGAATCTTCTAAAATAAATTAATCACATAACACTAAATAAATTTCCAATCCCATGGATATATATATGATAAAAAAATTATTCCAAAAGTGTACAGAAATTTTATCTTGAGTATATTTTTAATATAGAAAAAATTTCATACTAAACAGCACATTATGTAGGCTGGTGGTAGGTGATGCACCCTATTCTCCCTTTTGTTGTGTGTTCAAGCCATATGACCTTTCCAAAGGCGACTGGTTATTCCATGACATGTGGGTTTTCCTTATTCAAAAACTATATTAATATAATCCTTATAAAATTCCTAGAAATTTTAAAAAATATCTATAAAATTAACATTAATATAATCAACATTAAATAAATTTTTTAACCTCAATGGTTTCCCCAAACATTTTATTTTTCATCCCAAAATATAATAACCAATAATTACCTAAAAATAAAATAGCATATAAACCCTAAATGTTATCTATAAAATTAAACATATGTACAAATAATTAATATACTATTCTTCTCAAAAGAAACTTTTTCACATGATAAATTTAAGGGTTATGTATACCTCAACCAAAAAAACATCTCTCAAAATCTCAAAAATCACAATAAAATATCATCACTTAAAAACCCAAAAAATCGTTTATAAAAAATAGAACATATAATAGACCTTAAAATTATATATCGATGATATTATCCATAACTTTTCTTATTTCCTCATATAAAAACATCCTAATAACCAAATTTATCTAACCCCTTCTATGATACAACATATAATATCCCCAAACCTGTACCCTAGGATCTAGGGATAAAAACATAAACATTAAATTTCTTGATTTAATACCAATAATTATGACCCAATTTTTATCCTTAAATAAAATTACAACATAAAATGGAAATATTGGATCAATTACATACCCATGAACCATATAGGTTTATATTTTTGGAGAATTTGGATAATATCATAACTTGGGTTTATAAAATATCTATATCATCTCCAAATCATTTCATCATAACTAGAATCCTTCTTAGATATATCATGCTTACTACCTTTATTCATATCCTGGAAAAAAGAATTATATTAAAAGGGTGTTCTTAGACTCTCAGAAAAGAAGAATAAAATAAACATAAGGGTATGAAAACAAGATCTTAACTTTTGAAAATAATACCATTCATATAAAATATCATAATATTAAGTCATGGGATGAATATTGTCATTTCAAAATATATTTATCATAATGAAATAAAGTAACATGATATATAAGAGAATAACATTGGAAAAATATATGGAATTTTTTCATAGGCTTACAAATTTGAGGACATGTATAAATAAAAACATGTTCACTCATTGGGATAAGCAAATAAAATCAGTCCATTGAAAAAAATTTATGGAAATTAGCCTAGTTCCACACATAAACATATGGAAATTAAAAACAAATCCATGGATAAAATTTTGACCATGAAATTAGTTTCACGCATAAAATTTTTATCTCATGAGTTATCCACTTTACCAAAATAATTAAAGGGTGATATATCTCCCATCCATTACATAAGTAATATCATACATATGTGTGTCATAAGATAATAAAATATCAATCATATATAATGTTATAAAAATAATACCAATTTCAAACTCATTTCATCAATGTATAAAATGTGGAAAGGAAATATATTTCTTCAACATATTTTCATCAAAAACAAAAACCATCAATAAAAGGAATGAGGATTATATTATTGGATCATATCCTGTGAAATGTATAAGTAACATACAAGGATTTCATCATAGATGGAAATTAATTTTGAAAGATCACATGAAAAAATTCTTGAGGAAAATAAATTTGACATTTTAAAACCACGTATCTATTAAAAATTTGTGCACATATAAATGAAAATATTTTTACTGAAAATAAATTTTTAAAATGATAAATGAAAATTCAATGCATTATAGAATAATGATGGTAAAAAATATCTTCTCAATTCATATATTCTAAAAAACATTCTATAAATTTGTTCTGTTAGAAAACTCACAAAGTACCTTGTTTGTAAAACACCAAAAGGATTCATTTAAAATGATTTTGTAAAAACTAAAAATTGTTAATAATTTATTTAATTAATAAATTTTAAATGGATAAAATATTTTTATAAAAAATGGACATGTCATAGAAATATTCCCCAATAAATATTTAAACATAAACAATCTTAAATAATGATGATATTCTAAAAAAACAGTTACTACTTTCTTAACATTTGAATCATATTCCCAATGAAACAAAGAAATTAAGATGGATATTTATATCCCATAATTTTCATCATAATAATAATAATATAAAGTCATTGTAATTATATATACCATATAAAAGAAAAATTTTGTGTATAATGCATATGTCCGATATAAATAAAAGTGTGATGAAAATCACTTACAGTAGGTCTGAATTCCTTCATACATGTTGGGACCTCATTAATAATATATATATATATATATATATATTATTAATATATTAAAAACTATAATCATATATATCATATATATATATATATATATATATGATTTAATTATAGGCGTCTATCACCTGTTTGTTATCAATTATTTACTAAAATAATTTTTCAAGATTATATCAGATTCTTTTTCCATGTATGTTTTTGTTTGGTAGTGTTGGTCCTTGTATTTTAATCCTGATTCCATAATCTCAAAAATTTACCTCATGAAATAAATATTATATATATTAATTATATAAAAAATTATACTCATTTATAAATGGTATAGATTGAAAAATTAATTACATTATTCATGGAAGTGGTAGGTCATGAATATGCATGAACACTATTTTCATTTTTTGATAGATGGAATAGTGGAAAATTAAATAACAATTAACCATTTATGGAATCCTCAATATATCATATATATAATATATATTTATAAAATCCATCATACATATAATCCAATTATGATATAAATGATAGAAAAATGCATCACTTCGTGGATGTGGTTGTCTACACATACACACTACTGACCTTTTCATTTTCCAATAATTTATAATGTAATAATGTAGATATTATATTTTCATTAAAGAAAATTATTATTATAAAAAATATCATATATAAACTTTAAAACCATCATAATGACCATCCATTTATGATGGTGATGGAAAATTAATTTTTTTGCTATGTGGAGATGACAAGTCATATTTACACACAAGTGATACTTTTCACCTAACATTTGGTTGAATGAGGGTGGGTAATTTTGGTTTCATAATCATAATAAAGTTATTTAATAATTATTATAATGAAATAATTATTTTATTAATAATTTAATATATTTATATGAGGTAAAAGAAGAATAAAAATAAAGGTGATTGGTTAAAGGGATTACCTCTTCTTTGAGACCAATCCCATTAATATCTTCTTAAGTGCTATTGGTATGGACTTTTGAGAAGTAAGAAACCTATATAATGAGTATAAGAAATTTTAGAAGATTTTTTTTGTGGATTTTAGAGATAGAAGTCTCTAATTGGTGTAATTAAGTGAGAGAGGAGGTACACTTTTATAATTGAGGTGAGGGTCACTTTTTGAATTTCTAGAAATATTAAAATATAATATAAGAATTCAAGAGAAACATGCTTCAAAATGTCTATAAATTAAAAGAGGGTGATATTATAGACCATTTATTATCACATTTTTCATTATTTATTATTTTCAAAAAAATTAAATAATTTAATAAAATATTTGTTTCACAAAATGTCATTATAGTTAATTTTGACACTTCATTACTTTGACTTTAATAACATAAGAAAACAATATAAATTTGATCCAAATATATTAATACACAATTAACAGGTAAATTTAGTCTATAAAAGTTTTTTATAACATTAATTATCTCAAATTATAATTCTTTTAATATTTTTAACATAATTTATTTGTTTTTTCCATCAATTGAAAAATTAATGCATTAGTGTTTTGTACGAAATTAATGTAATTATTTATTTTATAAAATCTGAAAATAAATTAACATAATGAATATACATATTTTATATTTCAAAATAATATTTTCAATGAAACATATCCTCTTAAAAACCATATTTTAAAATATTACAATTATTAAAAGCAAGAGTGTGACATGTTTGATGTTTTTTAAAATAGAATACTATAAATGTAA
Source organism: Viscum album (assembly GCA_963277665.1). NCBI lineage: Eukaryota > Viridiplantae > Streptophyta > Magnoliopsida > Santalales > Viscaceae > Viscum > Viscum album. The sequence goes on along the minus strand of OY728145.1, from coordinate 1,094,415,926 downwards.
TAATATCATATAAATGAAATATAAACGAATATGGGATGTCTATGGACAAAAATGACTAGTAAAATTAATATATGGAATGTTTTTAGTTCATTTTAAAATCCTTATCATTTAAATGTTATCTTTAATTACCTCATTTACCACTTACCATTATAACAAAAAATTTATGGTTACTTTACATAATGACCAAAAATAAAAGAGGCATATTTAGTAATTTGGACCTCTAGATTAAGCATATGGAAAAAGTAATTTCAAAATTAAATAAACATATTCAGTATATTTTATTTTAAAATTAAACCAGCATAACACGTTGAAAAATAGTTTTTGAGAAAAACAAAAATTTTAAAATATTAAATATTTTATACTAAATTCAACTATAAAATCCATTTAGAAAACCATAATTATAATTAAAATTAAACTAATTAAATTTAAAAACTAATCTAAAAAATTTAATTTTTAAATAATTTTAAATAAAATATAATTTAAAATGAAAATCAATATTTTTTTAGAATTCATTGAAATATTAATCTTTATAGAAAATAATAAAAAATATACTAGGATAATTATTAAATGATAATATGAAAATTGAATTTCATTTTATAAAATACATTTTGAAGAAATTACATAAATTAAATATATTATTTTCTCACAAAAAGTAATAACTTTTATAAATAAATTATATTTTTGAAGAATAAAATGAATTTAAAAAAAATGGAGCTCTTATTTATGATAAATTAATTAATAAATTTGGAATAAATGAGAAAATTATATAATTTATTAAAAAATTATTCCCATTCATACCCAAAAATTTTATGGCTAGGATATAATGGTCTCATTTTAAGTAATAATATTTCATTTTTCGTTTAAACTCTTTGTTTCTTATCTTGTACACTATATAAATTATTTTTAAATTCTAGAGATATTATAATTTCAGATCATTGGCCTTTTTTATAGTGTTTATGGTTATACTATGATAACTTATTCCATGTTATTTAAATATTTAAGGGATGGACTAGTTAGTGAAATGTACATAGCATTGGTGTGGTGTTGGTCTTATACATGGTAAATGATTTATAGTTTAATAGTATAAATGGGTTTTGTTATGGTATGGTCGGGATTAAACTATGTTGGATGACTATAAGGTATTTCCCCGTATAATAGAATTTTTATAGGGAATGATGACCAAACACATGGGAGATGTGAGCTAGTGATGAAAATATGGGACTTGCATCGGGTTAGAAGCCCATTCAGGTTGTTCATGACCCTTTAAATGGAAAAAAGTCTTAATACAGAGTCCACACAAGAACCTAGTTAAAAATATAGAGGTATTTAATAGTTATAATAGTGGTGATGAAAAATATAATCCGAGAAGAAAATACCTGGCCTCCCAATGATATGGATCTTAATTATAAAATGAATTATCGTTTGATTTTAGTCACAGGGCCCTATTAGTTAGAGGTAAAAATGAGTGGGTTCCTCTTATAGAATTTGTTTATTCTTATTAATAAGGGTATACATGATTGAAATGGTATATACAGAAGATTATAATACACACATTTTGTAACAGGTGGGGATTTTGAGCAGTCCTTTATAGTTTATTCTTTTAAAGATCTCATCTTGGATGTTAATGAATGGTAAAGGTATTTTTAGCCATTATGGTGACGGGATTGAGTTAAATATTTTATAATATCAATTTTAATATGGTATCTTGGTGTAACCTAGATGGGTGGGTATTATTTTATTGTGAATAGCATTATGTAACATTTTCTTATACCCTAGATAAAATAGTTTACAAAAGAGAATACCATGGGTCAAATATTATGTGATGATGAACCATTTGAAAGATGGAAATACAGACTTCTTGAAACACTGGGATGGTATAATATTGGTTTTATTTTTTGAAAGACCTTATAAGAAGATTCATATAGGATAGAAGTGACTATAATAGAATTTAATTACAATTCATTCAACATTCATGTGGTCTCTTCCACAAATAGATTTATGTGGAAGGATTTTAAAAAATTATATGAATGGTGAAAACCTATAAAATTATTTTAAAAAAGATACCAAATTTTTACAAAAATTTATTTTGGATATACTAGAAATAAATCTACAATCAGATTCTCTAGTAAGAAAATCACTCATGAACAATGTGACTTTATTTAAACATAATGATCTGCAATATTCCAAGTAACTATAAATTTAGTACCCCCTGTTTCTGGTTAGTAACCCTTGTTTTATGATTTTTAAGTGCATGAAGCATATGGGAAATGTTTGGGAAAGTGTGGAGAGTTTTAATGTGTAAAAGGGAAAAAAGTGGTGAAGCACGGGCTTCGCATGGTTTTCCCAAACCGTGTAGAGTCCATGTAGGTGGTAGTCACTTTAGATAGAGGAGACTACACGGTGTGCACACGGTTTGGGAAAACCATGCAAGGAGGCCATGCAGAGTGCCCCTTCCAAGCAGTGACTATCACACGGTTAGCACACGATTTGCCTAGCCATGTGGACTAACCGTGCGTGGGGTCAACTTAGATCCTATTTTTAAGGATCTAATTATGTTTATCTTTAAACCCACTAGTTTTTTCTCCTAGATGGCCCTAACTCGGGATTTCTCTCTGGTGAAGTGGGAGAACACTTACCATGTATTTTGGAAGTGATCCGGAGGTTTTCCTTGTTGTTTAGAGGCCAGCTGATCGAGGTAAGTCTCGTTTCCTTTAGTTTTCTTAGATCTCTTTCTTCCCTCTTGATGGATCCTTAGATCTACACCCAAGGTGGGTATATATAAGGTATTGGATGACTTTTATATTAGTTTTTGGTTTTATTGGTACTAGGGGAAGGAATTTAAGGAGGTTTCGGGGAGTAGTTGACTCGGTTTTGTTGGAGTTCATCGTCCATTGGTTGGTTTCGCATAATGTTTTGAGGAAGGTGGCTTCAATCTTGATACCTCTTTCTTAGAACTTGAAGGCTTAGTTTCAAATTATTTTCCTTGATTGAAATGGTTTGTTTATCAGTTGTGAAATAACGGTTGAAATCTCTTTTTAGTAACGGGTTATGGGAATTGTTTGTTTTTGGAAATTGTTTGTTGAAGTGAATTTAAAATGGATATTTTAAACTGGTTATATTTTATCTTCCTGAAAGAAATTGTTTTCAATAAAAGTTTTGATGCTTTATTGAAAGGTTTTGAACACACTTGGTTTTGTCATGGATCTGCAAGGGTTGGGGTGTGTGTCTATATGCATTGGGATGGATAAGGGTGAGAAGTACCCCCATCAAAAGTTTGGGAGGAATGAGGGCAAGAAGTACCCCCATCAAAATGGAAGGATAAGGGCGAGATGTACCCTCTTCAAGGTAGTCCAATAAGTGACAACTTAGTGGAAGGATAACTCACCACTCGTGAGTATAGGGAGATCCAGGTTGCATGCACGGTTGGTTGTGTGGATTTGTGAAATTGAATGAATGATCCAAAATGGAAATGGGAATTTTATTAGAAACTTTTCTTGGTTTATTTTCTTGAGAAAAATGGGTTTGTTGGAAAATGGTTTTGACATGGAATGTGTTATATTGTGAACTATTTTGGAATTGTTTTATATAAATTGTTTTATATAAATGTGCTAACATGTTTTATCCAAGAGGAATGGGTTGGGAAGTCATTGGGGAAAATATACAGAGTTTCATTACTCACCCCCTGCTTTGGCACATTGGTGCTTTTGTAGATGTAATATACCAGGATGTTGGCAAAGGAAAACCGTCACATGTTTATGGCACTACTTCGTGATACTTGGGCTGGTTCGTGACATTGGGGCTTGGATCTTGTGGAGCATGGAGTTGGGTTGTCATCTTGTAGTCTTTTAGTTTGTCTTTCCACTATTTACTCTGATTTTTTGTTGGTTTCCATTGTGGTACTCTGGGTTGGTTTATGATAAAATAAATGGTTGAGTTGTCTTAGATTTTATCATGCATCATTTAGTTGATTAGTTTGGTTATGGTTGTTGGTTATTTGGTATGTTCTAAAAGGGTAAATCGTCCCCCACTTGTTTTCAAACCCTTTTTCATTTATTTCTAGCCTTTGGCACCTTAGGTATGTTTCTTAAGGCCAAGTATCCCTCACCTCCTCCTCAATCCAATGAGTTAGGGGTGGGGTGTCACAAATGGTATCAGTTTGTTCGGTCCTTGCGGTATATGCAATCATCTAGTTCATTTCTTTGTGGAACAAGTAGTCATCAGTTTTTTTTGGTCTTAGCGTTGAATTCATACATGTGTATTCCTTCGGTGGTCATCTTAGGAAGGAGTAGGATTGTTGGAACATGGAATGTAGAGCATAAAAAGACATAGCTAACCTTTTTATTCTGAACTTCAAGTTACCAGGGAGTTGGGTACATAAGTCTTTTGGAGACACTTATAGGATAACACATCTCATTATCATGGGTTTATCCAATGAGATGAGCATGACATGCATTAGAGGAATGAATTCCCACTAAGAGTGCATAGATCATTTTGAGAAATGGATTATGATTTGATGCAAAATCGTGATTTCTGAAAAATTTTGAACTTGTTTTCAAATGAAAGACTTTGAAAAGAGAATGATTGATATATTTTTAAAATGCGTTGATTTTCAAAAGAAAGAAAATATTTATCAGAAATGGGTAAATGGGGAAAAGCTGGATGTTTGGAAATCAATGTTGTGATAGTGATGTGAGAGATATTGAAATGTTATGCCTTCATTTTCTAGGATGTGAGACTAACGGCGTGAGTTGTTTGTATAGAAAATGGCACCTGTTAGGCATCAAAGAAACCAAATGGAAGAGGCTGCGGAGAATGTGGTCATACCTGAGCCACAGGTGAACTAGAAGCTAGTCTGAATTATAGTTCAAGCATTTTAGGATATAGACACGGGGAATCAGAGGGATGATTCAAGCCATGTAGACCATTCCATCCAGTTACAGAAGCAGAATCCACCCATCTTTCGGGGTGATTCTGATCCAGAAATGGTGGAGGTGTGGCTGAATAGGATTAATCATATCTTCGATTTCATCGGCACACCAGTAGAACTGAAAGTAAAGTTGGTGACATATATGCAAGAGGATCTTGCACGATAGTGGTGGGAGCTAGTGGTGCAATCCAAGGTGGATAAAGGCCTGGGCTAGGAGGAATTTGAGTAATTCTTCAATAAACAATTCTATCCTCACACGTTCAAGATTCAGAGGATGCCAGAATTTTTCAGCCTGAAGTAGTATAATCTCTCTATCACAGAGTATGTGGCTAAATTCATGAATTTAGTGTGATTTGCACTGAAACTTGCTTCAAGTGCGTCGCTGAAGGCCCGCATCTTTGAATCATGGTTGAGACAAGAGAGTTTCCCGAACATAGATGCGCTCTGTATTACGGATTATACGGAGATGGTAAACAGAGGAACAGTAGCTGAAAGAGACATCTCAGGAGTTATGGGAGGAGAAGTATGATGATACCCATGGGAATGGCTGGGAACTCTAATAATGGGAATAAGAAGAAGAGGGACACCTACTTCCAAGGTGGGAGTGCAAATCAGAATCAGACGGCTGGATCGAGGAATCTTCCTCCACGACCCATGATGAAAGCTAGGTGTTTTCAATATGGATCAATTGATCACATGAATAGAGAATGTACAACACCACTGATAGAATTCCACAATTGAAACAAGATGGGGCATCTTCAGTGATATTGTCGCAGTACTCCCGGTCTGGTGTTCGTGACACTTCTTAGGCATCGCAAGAATCTTATTCTTTGATAGGGTAAGGACATAAAAATAAGTCTCGCCAATAGAATAGAGCTAAGCTATGGTGATTCCTGGAATACCATGACTTCTTAGGCAGGGTAATCTCAATAAGTCAATAAGGAGAAAAGTGCATCAACAAAGCAATTCTATGGAGTGGAATAGGTGATTGTGGATGAGCAGTCTGGACAGCCTACGGTGAGAGGTACAATTCTTTTGAATTCAACCCTCATACAAGTGTTGTTCAATACTGGTGAATTGCATTCCTTTATTGCTTCTCATATTTCTAATTTGCTGAACATAAAACTTGAAATGATTCCTTCTATGATAAAATATTAAACTCCTCTCATTGAAAGAAAATGTAGAGCCTTCCTGTGTAGGGAATGTTCTATAACTATTGATGGAACTGAGATGAAATGGGATTTCTCTGTGTTGGAGATGGAAGTCTATGATATAATCCTAGGTATGTATTGGTTGACAGAGTTCAGGGCTCATATCTACTGTTATAGAAGAATAGTTAGTTTTCCGACTGAGTATGGTGTCGATCATCTCTTTAGAGAAGAAAGAGTGGTGAAGGCAAGTGCAACGGGCTTATTGGAACAAGTAGTGGAAATGATCTCTTACCAGTTGGCTGCGTTAAACATGGAATTGATGGAAGAGATCACGAATAATAGTTTTCTAGTAGTCGCGGATCAATTTCCTGATGTTTTTTCTGAAAACTTCTCAGGGTTACCACCTATAAGAGAAATGGATTTTATGATTGATATCCTTCCAGGTACTAGTCCTATCTGACTTCCATCTTATAGGATGGAACGAACAGAGTTATAATAATTGAAAGTGGAGTTGGAAGAACTGGAAAACAAAGGTTTTATTCAGCCAAGCATGTCTCCATGGGTAGCACTAGTTTTGTTTGTAAAGAAAGCGGACTGAACTTTGAGGATATGTGTGTATTATCATAAACTTAACCAAGTTATGATAAATAATATATATCCACTTCCATGCATTGATGGCCTATTTGATCAATTTAGGGGAGCTCAATGGTTCTCTAAGATTGACATGCAGTCAGGATATCACCAGTTACGAGTTTTGAAGGAGGATATTCCGAAGACAGCCTTTAGAAGCAGATATGTCCACTACAAATATGTAGTCATGCCTTTTGGTCTTACGAATGCACCAATAGTATTTATAGCATTGATGAATCAGATATTTCAGTGATATCTGGATTCTTTTTGTGTGGTGTTTGTGGATGATATCTTGGTGTATTCAAAGACAAGGTCTGATCATGAGGTGCACCTGGAAACAGTGTTACAAATCTTGAGAGACCAATAGTTGTATGCCAAATTATCACATTGAGATTTTTTGGATATAAGAGGTATGCTTTTTGGTCCATGTTGTTTCTGAGAAAGGTGTTTCAGTGGATCCAGAATTGATAGAAGCTGTTCATTCTTGGAAACAACCTTAGAATGTCTTTGAAATATGAAGTTTTCTTGGACTATATGGTTATTACCGACTCTTTTTGTGTGGATTCTCATGAAAATCTTCGCCTATGACATCATTGACAAAGAAGAATAATGTATTTAAATGGAGTGAGGAATGTCAGAGATCTTTTCAAGAGTTGAAATTTCGCCTTACATCAGCACCCATCTTGATATTTTCATAATCAGGACAGGGGTACGTGGTGTATTGTGACGCTTCAGGATCTGGGATGGGATGTGTTCTCATGCAAGGATACCATGTTGTTTCTTATGTCTCAATAAAGTTGAGAGTGCATGAAAAAAACTACCCAACACATGATTTGGAGTTAGCTGTAGTTGTCCAGGCCTTGATGACTTGGCGTCATTATCTCTATGGTGAGAAATTCATTATGTTTACGAATCATAAGAGTTCGAAGCATATTTTCTCACAACGAGATTTGAATCTGAGGTAGAGGATATGGAAGGAGTATATTCAAATGTTTGCCTTTGACTTGATGTATACATCAGGTAAGGGAAATTCGGTGGCTGATGCATTAAGTAGAAAGTTGTATACTCAGTTAGTGCACGAAGCTTCAGATAAGTGGCAGTTGATGTCAGTCCTAGATGACATATGGAATGTGAAGACTGAGCTAATGTTTCAGTTTTCTTTCCAGTTGCTCTTGTTCCTAATTTGGTGGAGATAGTAAAGGAGGCATAGGCATCTGATGTAGATGGTGTTGCAATGATTTCAAAAATCAATGGTGGGGAGACCATTGAGAGTTGGAGCTGGATGGGAGTTTAGTTTTGTGGTTTCTAGATTGGATGGTTATACCTTTAAATTCTCACCAACAACTCCTTCATGATTACCACCATTACAAATGGGCTGTACATCCAGGAATACAAAAGATTAATAAGGTGATAAAGGCGCAATTTTGGTGGATCTGCATGAAACAGAAGGTAGCTGAATTAGTTTCAAGGTGTTTAACTTGTAAGGAAGTTAAAGCAGAGCAATAGAGACCAGATGGTATGTTACAATCCTTACCTATCCCAGTGTGGAAATGAGAGAATATAGCTATGGATTTTGTTACAGGTCTCCTAAGAATTGTCCGGAAACACGATGCCATTTGGGTGATAGTGCATCGTCTAACCAAGTTGGCCCATTTCATCACTATTCGTGAAACTCATACGGTGGAAGATCTCTCAAAAATATATATCCGGGAAGTGGTAAAGAGGTATGGTGTACCAGTTTCAATCGTGTCAGACAAAGATCTGAGGTTTACATCTCATTTATGGTGATCCATACAGAAAGCCCTAGGAACTCAGTTGAATATGAGTACGACATATCATCCTCATACGGATGGACAATCTGAAAAGATGATACAGATGCTGGAAGACATGTTGCGGGCTTGTGTAATGGATTTTGGTGGCTTTTGGGTCGATCAAATTACTTTAGTGGAGTTCTCATATAACAACAGTTATCAGGACTCGATACACATGGCTCCATTTGAAGCATTGTATGGGCGTCCTTGTCGTTATCCACTTTGTTGGTTGGAAATAGGTGAGACTTCACTAGTTGGGCTGAGCCTTTTCCAAGAAACAACGGAGAAGATTCAGTTAATAAAAAAGAGGATGGAGACGGCACTGAGTCGTCAGAAATATTATGTGGATCATCGCTGAAGACCATTGTCGTTTGCGGTGAGTGATCATATCTTTTTGAAAATCTCTCCAAGGCTTGGACATCGTCATTTTGGGAAGTAGGAAAAATTATCTCCTCGATATATAGGCTCTTTTTATATACTGGAAAGGGGTGGCGAGGTGGAATATCCTTTGGCATTACCACTACGGTTCAGTGCTGTGCATAATTTGTTCCATGTATCTCAGTTGAAGAAGTATCAGCCTGATCCTAACCATGTGATCAGATGGGATCATGTTATCCTAGAGAGAGATGCTTCGTTGATACATATACCAGTATTGATTGTGGATAGGCAAGATAAAGTCTTGCATGGGAAAAGCATCGGTCTAGTGCGGATTTATTGGCAGCATGGTCAGATTCAGGAAGAGACTTGGGAACGCGAGAATGAAATGAAAGAGTAGTGGCCAGAACTCTTTCAGGCAAGCGATGGTTTTCTACTTGATAAGGACGGGAAGGCCAATGTTGAGGAGAATTTAGTACCCCCGATTTCTGGTAATTAACCCTTGTTTTATGCTTTTTAAGTACATTAAGCATATGAGTAATAGTTGGGAAATTGTGGAGACTTTTAAAGTGTAAAAGGGAATAAAGTGGTGATGCACGGGCTTCACACAGTTTTCCCAAACCGTGAGGAAGTCGTGCAGGTGGTGGTCACTTTGGATAGAGGAGATCGCACGGTGTGCACATGGTTTGGGAAAACCGGGAGAGGAGGCCATGTGGAGTGCCCCATCCAATCAGTGACTACCACACAGTTAGCGCACGATTTTCCTAGGCGTGCGGACTAACCATGCACGGGGTCAACTTAGATCCTATTTTTAAGGATCTAACTCATTTTATCTTTAAACCCGCTTTTTTTTTGCTCCTAGACAGCCCTAAATCAATATTTCTCTCTAGTTAAGGTTGAAGAACACTTACCAGGCTTTTTGGAAGCAATCCGGATGTTTGCCTTGGTGTTTAGAGGCCGGTTGATCGAGGAAAGTCTTGTTTCCTTCAGTTTTCGTAGATCTCCTTATTCCCTATTGATGGATCCTTAGATCTACACCCAAGGCTGGTTGATCTAAGGTAGTGGATGACTTTTAAGTTGGGTTTTGGTTTTATTGGTACTATGGGAAGGAATATAAGGATGTTTCTGGGAGTAATTGACTCGGTTTTGTTGGTGTTCTTCGTCCGTTGGTTGGTGTAGCTTGATTTTTTGAGGTAGGTGGCTTCAATCGTGATTCCTCTTTCTTAGAACATGAATGCTTAGTTTCAAATTGTTTTCCTTGATTGAAATGGTTTTTTATCTGCTGTGAAAGAATGTTTGAAACCCCTTTTTAGTAACGGGTGATGGGAATTGTGTGTTTTTGGAAATTGTTTATTGAAGTGATTTTAAAATGGTGATTTTAAACTAGTTATGGTTTTTCTAATTGAAAGAAAATGTTTTCTATAAAAGGTTTGATTCTTTATTGAAAGGTTTTGAACACACATGGTATTGGAATTGATCTGCATGGGTTGTGGTGTGTGTTCATATGCATTGGGATGGATAAGGTAGAGAATTACCCCCATCCAATGGTTTGAATGGATAAGGGCAAGAAGTACCCACATCAAAAAGGCTGGATAAGGGCGTGAAGTACCCCTGTCAAGGTATTCCACTAAGTGATGGCTTAGTAGAAGGATAACTCACCACTCTTGTGTATAGGGAGGTCCAGGTTGCATGCATGGTTGGTTGTTTGGATTTGTGAAATGGAATGAATGTGCCAAAATTGAAATGGGGATTTTATTAGAAATATTGCTTGGTGGCTTTTCTTGAGAAAGATGGGTTTGATGGAAAATGGTTTTGACACGGGACGTGTTATATTGTGAACTATTTTTGAATTGTTTTTTATAAAAAAATTTATATAAATGTGCTAACATGTTTAATCCTAGAGGCATGGGTTGGGTAGTCATTAGGGAAAAACTACTGAGTTTCATTACTCACCCCCTGCTTTGGCACGTTGGTGCTTTTGTAGATGTCATATACCGGGATGTTGGAAAAGGAAAAGTGTCACATGGTTATGTCACTACTTCATGATAATTAGGATGGTTCGTGATGTTGTATCTTAGATCATGTAAAGCATTGAGTTGGGTTGTCGTCTTGTAGTCTTTTATTTTGTCTTTCCGCTATTTACTCTAATTTTGTGTTGGTTTCTGCTGTGGTACTCTGGGTTGGTTTATGATAAAATAAATGGTTGAGTTGTCTTAGCTTTTATCATACATCATTTAGTTGATAAGTTTGGTTACGGTTTTTTGGTTTTTTGGTATGTTCTAAAAGGATAAATCGTCTCCCACTTGTATTGAAACCCTTCGGTATTTATTTCCAGCCTTTGGTGCCTTGGGGATGTCGCTTACGGCCAAGTAGCCCTCACTGACTCCTCAAGCCAATGAGGTAGTGGTAGGGTGTTACAATAAATGTGTGTGTGAGGATCCTTTTATATATATATATACAAAATATATCCATTCTAAATTTCATCCACATTAAATATTTCCAGCCACATCTGATTTTTCTATCAACTTTTCATATGATGGAGTGTCTCCATAAAGAATCCTAGTGGATTTAAACAATGATTCTACTTTATGAAACACATGGATAATTAAATATATCATTAGATCACCAAAAATGAAACACCAAACACAAATTAATATATAGTAATATATACTATTTTTCTCCACACTACAAGCGATGAGCCTAACCACTTAGAATGAGATGGCATGCCATCATTATTCTAATCTGAAGAAAATCATTATTGAACCCGTATTTTTATAAAGCGTTCTATATTTTGGATTATTTTCCTTCAAATTAATATATTCAAATGTATATTACTTTTTATGGAATAAAAAATTATGACCCATTTTTCAACTACCACCCCTTTTAACATTAATAAGATATTTTATTTTTTCCGTCCTTTACAACTTCTACATTGAATAGTCATTTAGCATAATACCTCTAGTTGAAAACATGATATCACTTAATAAATATATTTATGTAATTAAAAATTTGTTAATATATATCAAAAATAACAAAATATATATCATTATATTTCTTACATAGTTATTATTTTCCTTTGAAAGATATATCCATATGACAATAAGTAAACTTTTCTTCAACAGAAAATTTCAGAATATATGATATCATAATCAATTACACTTTAATCAGTTAATTCAATGTTCTATGTGGGAAAAATTTGAAAATCATGACTTTGAAAATATTCAAACATTCAACCATAACTTACTTTAGGAAATTTCCTATAAACTATTTACCATTTTACCCATCACAAAACAATTTATTCAAAATATTGTTTTTGAGATACAATTTTTTTTATGTTTTTTTTAAAAAAACCTATAGACTGCATCTCCGCAATAATCTATAACTAGATAAAACACTTCTTATAAAATTTAATAACATAAATTTAGATATTTTTACATTTAAAACTTTATAAAATTAAGTTTTATGATTGTATATTATGATCTAACACTTTTTATTAAACCTGAAAATTTGTTTTGTAGGCCTTATTTAAATTTTTAATTCATTGAGTGAGTATGTTTTAGAAAACCTATTTTATTTTAAATAAATATATACCCAAATAAATTATATAATTTTTATCCACATTTGACAAATTATTAATCAAAATTTTACATTTATATTTCATTTTCCGTATACTATTATTATCTTGTGTGTAATAATTATCTCTATGTTTTTAGACATCATCGTTGAATAAGATAAAATTTTATTTACACTTTCTTTACTATAGATCAAAATATTTTATATTTTTAAAAATTCCATGATATATTCCATGAAAAATCATTTATCGATTCTTATTCCAGACTCCATTTCTTTCATTTTTTTCATTTCATTCAATTTTATAGAATTTTTTTAATTATAAAATATTTACTTTCCATTAAATATTTATTCCTTTTTTATAAAATTTCTATTAATTCCTTATTATCCTATACTACACTTCTAAAAAAATTATATTGATCCATGATTAAATAATTTATATAATGTTTCAAAAAATTAATACCTTATTATTTGATTCGTAAAATGAAAAAAAATTAATACCCTCCTTAGACTAGGAATTTAATAATAATTATAAACATGGATTTTGAGTATCATTTCCCAATAAGATAAATATTAATTCATAGATATTCTAGGATTTAAACCTCCACCTATCTTGATAAAAAATATATTAATTTCTTTCCTATTCAAAAGAATCCTATTTTTTTATTTACCACTTGTTAAATTTAAAATGAAATGTCTCAATTATTTCCAAACCATTTTTCCCATGTTATGAGGTATTTTTCCACCAAACAAACATCAAGTTTGTTAAGGATTCCTTACGGTTATTATTTTGGCATTATTTTAGGGCTTGATACTAGAATGATTTTATAGATAATACAATGTATTATCTAACTAATATTCATTAAAATGTTTAGATATTACTTCTTGTATAAATAATCTAACTTATCATTGAATTATAACATCAGCAAGTGAGCATACCATACCATAACTATCATAAACATCAATTAGAAATGATATTCCCAAAATAATTTCTATTTATTTTTAACATATTTCTCAAGAGAAAAAAATTTCTACTTTAATTTTATTTGGCTATCTAGATCATCATTTCATGTGAAATATCATATATAAAGTCAATGTTCCCATTAATTATAATCTGAATCATGGAACTGGATTCATCTATGTCTAAAAATATTTCATTTATCTTTTTATCCTCCCAAATAAATACAATCATGGATGTATAATTTTCATTTACTCTATTCATTAAATATTAAATTTATTCTCTCATGATATGGCCCTCCTCATTTCTATTTCAGGAGAATTATCCATATGGATATTCAATGTATATCGATCATTTTTAATTAATAATATTCATATTAATGTATGAGTTTTAATAATTAATTCCATATCTACGTGATTATTTCATAGATTTATCATACCCAAATTAAAAAATAATATAATTAATAAACTTTCATCACTAATGATCTTCATAGGAGGCCTTATTGAGAGATTTATCCTTAGAAATGTTTATTTTCATTGTGGGTGAAAACATTTTTATTCTCTATTAAACATATGAATATTTTTAGTGGATTTTATTTTTCTTGAGTTAATTGATATAGTCTAAATTTATCCTCTTGATTTAAATCCTCCCATTTAGAGGTTTTTTCTTATCATTCATCATTATTGAGGTCTTAAAATATGTAATTTATTTGTATACAATTTCAATAAACCAATCATTAAAATACCTATTGTAAATAAAATTAGACTACAATTTATATTTAATTTAATAAAATTACATTACTTATAACTAACAAAATTATATATAATATTATCTATTGTGAAGCATGATTATGCGCTTCCAACCATGAAATTATTATTTTTTAAATAGGGTTTCTATAAAAAATAAGAATTTATAGAATTTGGGAAGTGAACTCTATTTGATGATTTTATTTTAAAAGTATATTAGATAGATAGATTAATCCAAAATATAAATATTATATCATAATATCACTTATTTGTTCCAAGGTCCTATATAAATGTTCATACCATTAGAGGGATAGGTGAAATATGGTGTTATCTAATTTAAACTATACCTTAAATAACAAACATTGAATATATATTGTTCCTATATTAGTAAAAATATATATTTAGTCTATGAATAATGTATTTTACATAGAAAAAAAATCATATAATGTATATAACTCACATTTAAAATAGTATTTTAAAAGGTTCACTATCAGTTATCTACATACAAGGTTAATATTAAAAGTAGTATACCAATGTTCAAGACTTCAGTAACTCAGTATTGTCAATATAATGACAAAAAAATGGAACTTTTATCGATATATTACTTCCTATAAAAATCTAGGATTTATCAATGAAACTAAATTGTCACTCACCCTTACTTATTAACTACTCACAACTTCGAGGAGGGTCTAAAATAGTTTATCAAAGTAAATGTCATATTTAGATAAGTATGAAGTAACAAATATAATAATCAACTAAATATCTATATGTGGCTCTATGTTGAAATCCACATTCATACTATTTACATCAGTAACGAGATTAAATTAAATTTTTTAAATGAATCATTTTAATATCTTATATGAATTACAATATTATGATCCAAAGTAAATCAATTTCATGGAAGTAAGGTTTATCATGTTCTTTCTAAAAAATTTTATAATAGTTCTCTACTTATTGCATCATGAATATTTTCCATATATTTTTAATGACCCGACCCAATAATATCATAACTAATTCCTTTATTTAATTTTCATATATACAATGGGTTGAATCTAGAATTACCAATCAGTATTGTAGTTTTGGAGAGATAGATAGATACTAGATACTCCTTTTACATTTGGAAAAAATAAACAAAATACATAACAAAAGAAACTGATCAGCATCCTTGAAAACTCATTCAGGGGATTCAACTTTATAACCTAGAGAAAGGGAAAAAATAATGATGATCTCAAAATCTCAGTAAGGATTAAGTGTAGTGGAATCTATCATTAATCAATAATTATAGTCAATATAACAATGTAAATAACTGAAAACACATTACATTTAATCAATAAATAGTGAGTGAAATAAATCCATAGATAATATCATTGTGAAAGTCTCATGGATAATAATAAATGAATTATAAATGGAAGTAATTATTAATTATTGGTTTTCATGTTTCCTAGTCACATAATACCTTTATCATTAATTACTTTTAGATGATGGTTTAAAACTTACTAGGTAAAAAACCCATCTGATTTGGCTAATAGATTTTTCTAAATATACTACTAATCCATTGAGGGGATTTATATAAATGGTCTGCAACCCATTTCATTCATGTCTAGTTAATTTGTCACTTCTTGTCCTCAGGGCCCATGTCGTGACTACCCCAAACCCGCCTTCCATAGGCCATGGGCTACTGACTAGAACCAAAGGCGTAAATCCCTAATCTGGAGAGGCATTGCCTTTATGAAAGTAATAAAACATAATAGAGTATGCAACAGGAAGTAAACAATAAGTAAAACTGAATACAAAGAGTGTGCTAGAAAGTAAATGGGCAAGTATACAAACCCAAATGAACAACATGTACAAGTAAAGGGACAAACAGCTGAAAGTAAAGAGCATCTATTAGATCGTCCTCCGGGGATTCCTACCTGAAGGGTAGGTATAGATTTCAACCTCAGCACCCACTTTCGTCAGTCTCCACCAAGTGTCGACTCGTCGCAAGGTCCACCTCCAGGTACCGTCTAGTAGTGGCACTCTCGGCCTCCATCCGCACTGTCCGTCGTCTACATCCAACACAACGAGGTGCGGGCATAGCCCGTGCAGGGATGAGTATAATGATACTCAGTAAGAACCCTGAGACCCTCAAGTTCTCACCAAAAATCCACAAAGGATAAACTAAAATAGAAATATACAATCACAAAGTATAAACCAACCCTACTTAGGAATATGCCCATACATATACCTAAGTTACCAATCACAGTCTGGATCCAACTCTCGAGCCCAAGCACAAACCATTCCACAAAGGAAGTAAGTCAATCACTACGTTGATAATGGTTGAAAGACATGACTCAACTCACACAGGTATACAACTCACGAATAGGGGTAGAGATGATTAGATGTATCCTCTAATTCATCTCCTTTGAAGAACCCACGTAGGATCCTTGAACAAAATCAACGCTGTCGAACCCACATAGGATCCTGGCATAGAAGTCGTCACTCTCAAACCCACATAGGATCCTGGTATAGAAGTCACTGCTATCAAAACCACAGAGGATCCTGGTACAGGACTCGTCGTTGTCGAACCCACATAGGATCCTAGTACAGAAGTCGCAGCTGTCGAACCCACGAAGTATCCCGATACAGAAGTCGTCACTGTCGAACCCACATCAGATCCTATTACAGAAGTCACTGCTATAGAACTCATGGAGCATCCCGGTATAGAAGTCTTCACTGTCAAATCCACCTAGAATCCTGGTACAGAAGTCGTCACTGAGAACCCATAGAGGATCCTGGAAAAGTAATAGGTCCATGTTGGATCCTATCATCTCGGTCGCAGCCAGCCATAGGGTTTCCGCACACAGCATGCTCGAATCTGGGAAGGTCCGCTCCTCAAGTCAAGTTTCAATACATCAACTATCACGAAGTCCTGAGTTGATGTATCTAATAGTTCTGTCTCATCATAAAGAACACAATGTGACAGACGGTGCGTCAATCGGACGCCCGGTCTGTGAGTTATTGGAATTTCTGTTCCAGGGGCCCGATTAGTTTTTAGGATCAAACCAACCCGACCATACTCTAACTATGTCCGAACCTCAATTAGAGTATGCCAAAAGAACTGTATCATCAAAATAAATCCAACGTAGTTGATGGCACGTGAATCAGAAGTCCGGTCCTTATGTTATAAGTGTTTCTGCTCCGAGGGCCCGGTTGGTTTCAGGATCGAACCAACCTGGACGTACCAAAACTTCTCCAAAACCTTAAGTGTAATATACCTAATCGACCATCTCAATCCAACAAATCCAACGCAACTAACGGTGCATCGATCTGAGTTTCGTAGCTCATGTTATAAGAGAATAACCAAATGTTGTCTAGAGAGGGGGGTCTGGGTCCGGTCCGACCCGGCCCCACCCACCCTAGGTCGGCACAAATCGGGCCGACCCAACCCGAGTCCAGCCCGGTAGGGTGTGGCCCATCCCATCAGCTGTGGCCCGGTCTGTGCGGGGGCATCCCGACTCGCGTGGCTGGAGGCCCGGCCCGCGCGGCTGGTAGCCCAGCACGCGCGTAGGAGGCCTGGCCCACACAGTAAGCTGCCCAGCTCGTTGGTCGGCCGCGGCTCGGCCAGCTGGCCGAGAGGAGCAAGGGGGTGGGCGGACCCCTAGTTTCACGAAACGGCGTCCTCAGCTAGTGTCGCATGTCCTCCTCGGAACTCGCGGACGCGGGTTCTGCCCTGTCGTCACGGAGGTCTTCTGCTGGCGGCGCACAAGGGGCGCCGCTACCCCCAGGCAGCCGGCCAGTGCCAGTCACCGCCTCTGGTCGCCGGTGTCGCGGCGTCGGTGACCCGTGCCACCGCGATCTTTCACGGGCCACCGAAGTCATTCTGGTGGTCCGTTTTAGCTCCCATCAGCGCCTACGGCCTCCTTGGGTCCTGCTCCTCACTATGACGACGTCAAATCAATGTTGTCCTTCAGTTCATCCGCCGGCCAACAAACTGCGCATCAAGAATGATAAGGTGGAGGGCCGGAATTGTTCGTTACCCCGTGCCCTCCCTGTTAGAGGCTGAAACAATAATTCAACGTAAAATCTCCCAAGTACGTGGGTATAATACACATACATAAAATTATACAAAAACCCCCTACCACAAATCATGGTTCGTTCATCGTAGAAAAAGTCGCGGGGAGGCGGTATCAATTTGGAGACGTTGGGGAAGATGGTGTCGAGGATGGTGCATCGTCGGCATTCCTTGCGAGCGGCTCCTTCTCTTTTGTCTTGGCCAAAGATCGAAGGAGAAGTTCGTCGTTCTTTAGCGGTTCTTCGTTGGAAGGATAAAGCTCTTCTCTCTCTAGCCTTTCCAAGGATTATGCCAACCAAAAAAGAAATAGTGGTGATCTCTATTAATCCTTTCGCACAACAACACATGGTTGTGTTTAATTAAATGAGGCGACTCATTTAATTAATTCTTAGGAATGGTTCAAAATTCAAATCTAAGAGGAGGTGGAGAGTCCCATTTAATGAGGGGAGGTTTCAAATTAATTAAGGGCTATTAATGGGGAGTTTCAAGGGGAGTTGAAGAGGGTTGTGTTTGTGTGGGCCCCACCACACAATATCCTCTCATGTTTGGTTATGTGGGGTGTGGGCCCCACCTCCAAATTCTCTTTTTAGAAAATAACTACCCCTTAACAAAAATTATGTACCACACAATCTTTATTAAAATTACAAAGAATCCCCAAAATTAACTTTCAATCTATAAAAAACGCAACTACGGTAAAGGTCCCCTTAAGTGAATACCGGTACTGCGAGTTCATCAGTGTCCTCGGATTTCAATTCTGAGCACCGGTTCAAAAGATAGAAAAATCGGCACGTATGTTTACTGAACGTGCCCAAACAAAAACTTCAGAAATTGATTTCAGGCACACCGGGCCTCGAAATCAGGCGCTGTTAGAAATTATGTACTTGTAAAATTCTAAAGAATTAAGAAATCAAATTTCCTTAAAATTTCTGGGTCTTTACATTACCCCCACCTCATGGCTTTATGTCCTCGTAAAGCTACAACACACACTAGGGAAACCAAAGGGGTTAATGAGGACGCATTTGAGCCTCTCACTCTCATATGCTCTCCTGGAGGTTCCCGTACTACCAGTAAACACGCACAAGAGGTATCGACCGTCCACGCAGGACCCTCTCCTGTCGATCCTCAATCTCCACTGGAACCTCCATGAAAGTCTCCCCTTCATCGACGTCCAGCTCCTCATGGTCGATGATGTGGGATGGGTCATGTACATATCTCCTTCGCTGAGATACGTGGAAGACGTCGTGCACCCGATGCAACTGAGGTGTAAGGTTCAGGCGGTAATCCACCTCACCTACCCTTCTGAGGACCTTGAATGATCCAACGAATTGTGGTGATAACTTTCTATCTGAGCCAAATCTTCGTAGACCTCATCGAGGTGAGACCCGTGAAAAGATGTGGTTGCCATCCTTGATTTTCTAGAGGTCTTCGTCTCCTAAATGACATGCACCTCTCTCGTGGTAACTCGTACCATCACAGGTCCGTAGGAAGTTGTCCAACTTCGTATGTCGGTCGACAATCACCTTAACCGAGACGTGTCCCCTGGATGTACATAGTAGACCCGTCACGAAGTCCATGGATATCTCATCTCTCCTCCAAAAAGTGTAACATCCCAGGTAAATAAATAATATTACGTTCTAATTTTTATCAACATTTGTGAATAATATGTTAATATTACTTTAAAGGGAATTCTATGCTCAATGGCGTACCCAATACGCAACAACGAGTTTCTTTGAAATCTTACGTTTCACAATAATAATATAATAATATTATAATAGTTAACGCCTAGCCATTGTAATGGAGGGAATGAATAGAAATAACTAAAAAATGATTAAATATGTTTGTTAAATATTTTTACATTTATCCAATAAATGTTAGAGGCTTAAAACCCAAATGAATCCAATTTTAATAATAAATACTCTAATATTTTTAAAAGATTGTTTTACCGCCTTTTGATGGAAAACCTTTATTTAAATCTAACTTTTGAAAATTTTATAAGCTCTATTTGTCAGAATAAACTTATTCTTTATTATTGGGACATTGAAATTTACTTTGGTTAAATTTTTTGTATGTTTCTGACATTGTTCATTTTTTTAATGAATAGTGACAAAATACTGCATTTTACATCAAAACTTCTTTTTCATGTAATTTAAATATATGGTTAGATTATCTTTTTAATTGGTTTTAAAGTATTATTAGTATATATTTTTACCATTTAATTCAATGGTGGTCATTAGATTTAATTTCACTTTGAAAATGGACATAAACAAGTGCCAAATATTTCATAGATATTGCTTAAGAAAAACCCGCTATTTGTTTTGACAACGGGAAATATTTTTAAATTAATTATTGCAATTTATGTGTTTGGAATTTGGTAAAATGGATTCCATATTTTGAATCAGAATGTTCAAATTATTTAATTAAGACTCTTTTTTTTTTGACATTATGAATAGTAACGATGGTAATTATTTTTAATTATCGTGATTAATTAGTAATCAAATAGTTAAGGAAAATAAAATAATATCATAATAATAAAAAATGACCCCAACATGTGTCCTAATGCTACTGGTTGTTTCATTTCCGACCATATGATGCCTTGTGCCAAACATTGGGACCCCATGGAATCACTTTTGTGTGATAGTGACACTTTATCATTTTATTTTTAAAGAAAGGAAAATATAACAAAAGTATGTATCACCCAAGTAAAACAATTTTAGTTTTGTCTGTGTAAATGATCTCTTAGACTATAAATATTCATTGTAAATATAAAAATATTTCCTACATCATAGTATTTTTTTTTATAATTTTTAGACATGAAATAAATTAATGACACCATGATGATGTAGTGATTACCTCATTAATGAACGATTTAAATAAAATGAAAATATAATGTAAACTCTAAGACTTACACTTGGAAAAAACATGTTGGATGAGTAAATTTAGAACCCTTATCACCTTATCCTAGAAATATATCATTGTGGGACCTTTAAAATCCGAAACTCATTTTAAAATATAGTTACATTTCTTGACTTTCCATGAGCGCCCCTCCTCCCTCTTATAAAGGGCCCCCACCTCTACCTCCTTACCCACACCTCTCAAGCCTTTGGCTCGGAAAACCCCTTCCCATTTAATCTCTCCACATCCCTATATTCATCATTAAAGCCTCACCTTAGGCATAAATCTCTTCAAGAAACCCTTTTGGTTCAAACCAAAGGGAGTTACCTGATTTAAAGGTAATGTCTTCTCTTATGTTCTTTTATTTTATTTTTCTTCTCCAACCCCCTAAACTCTTTTTATTCCTTTATTTTTTTAACAAAAACAGTATATTCAATATAATATTATGTTTTTATAATAAGGATTCGAGCTACACTTACACACACATCCGTCTAATGGTTAAAGAACATACTGTTTCTGTGGATGGAGAATTACTGCCTCACGAAACGATGATTGTTCAATATTCTTTTAACACCTTTAAAGGTGGACATTATGATGTCACTATATTTTATATATGATATATATGGTATTTATGTTTTCTATATGCTTATGTATTTTATATTTAAAACATACCTTTATTCTTTGCATGTCGTACAAATGCGATAATTTCATATGAGGAAGTGTGGACTACCGCCCCCTCAAGTGATGTGACTCGTTC
This sequence comes from Viscum album, assembly GCA_963277665.1. Lineage (NCBI taxonomy): Eukaryota > Viridiplantae > Streptophyta > Magnoliopsida > Santalales > Viscaceae > Viscum > Viscum album. Next base: position 1,094,394,055 of record OY728145.1, on the reverse strand, counting down.
ATGCAATACATGGAATGTATAAAGAATTAAATTAATGAACTTATGTGACCTATATTGAATATTTATTATACTGGAATTATAATATATATATATCTCAATTAATTTTAATTCCATTAATATGACAAAGAAATGAAAGTAGCATTCATCCATACGTACGGCCTACCGTCTCCATGAACAGTTCATTTAATTTCTTTTTATCTAAAAATGTTATGGAATAGTATAAAATGAATATTTACTGGATATATATTATATTTAAATCATTAATACTATTCTGGAGATGATTTACTTATAACTACATGGATGATTCTTTTCAAACAAGTTCACTTTTGACTCATGTACCAAACATCGACAAAAACATTTTATATGAACTCACATAATTAACTAATTATTATAACATTATAATATGTGATATGAATTGAATAATAAAATTTAAAGGAGGTACCTAAGAAATTATAAATTGACAAAAGTTTATTATTCAGGAATATAAAGAAACGAACAAGACAAGTCAGACTTGAGGTAAGGGATCTGACCTCTCTCTTTCTTTTCAAGTACCCTCTTTTATGTCATTTCATTTATTCTCCATGTTCTTATGTTGGAGGATGTTATTTTATATTAAACATACTGTAATTTGTATTTTTTTATATAATTAGATACCCCCTCTAACTCTCATAAATTCATTTTTAGAATTTTTAAGTGGCACTGTTAGTCTGCCGAATTTTCGTAAGGGATCCTACCTCTCTCTTTCTTTTTTAAGTACTCTTTTTTATGTAACTTACTTTAAGCTCCTCTTTCTTATGTTGGGGGATGTTATTTTATATTACTATTTCTTTAAATTTGATTTTAATATGATGAGAGACCCTATTTGATCTCATCAATACATTTTTGTACGTTTTATGTGGCGCCATTAGGCTGCCGAATTTTCATAAGGGGATTTTCATCTCACTTTTTATTCCCGTGAGATTCATGCTATATTGGCCACTATTTCCTTTTTTGTGGTATATGTACTTCCCATTATTTTACTATTTTTATAATATACTATATTTTATGGGTATTTACATCTTCATTGTATGACCCTTCTTTTATGGGGTGTACATTTCGAAAGTTTCCCAAATCTGTTAGGGAACCTTTCACACTCCTCTTTCTAAAAGACTTATTTTGTTATGTCATTTAATTTAAATATTTTTATGTTGGGATATGTTCTAATATATCCTTATTGATGTAAATTTTATTTCCAAGTTATGAGATACCATTTTCTCTCTCATCAACTAATTTTATGAATTTTAAAGTGACACCATTAGGCTGTCGAATTTTACCAAGGGAACTTCTTAACCCAATTTCGATTTCTTTGGGTTAAACTTGTAGTTATTGAATATGTCACCCTATAAATATGTGTTAATGACCTCTGGTTGTTTTAAACTTAATATACACTTATAGTGGGTGTATTTATACTTGTCACACATAATTATGATATTGATTTATCCTTAATTTAAGGATACCTTCTTTATAAGGGATTTCATCTCATTTTACATTTCTATTGAGACTTCATTGTTGTTATGCACCAATTCACTCTTATATGGTGTATATAATATCCTTTGGAATATTATATCATGAATTCCTTTATTCGCATGATATTATAAAGTTCTAATTAAATGTTATTCCTCAATTATTGTATTCAAGTGTCACTCATTTTGTTAAAAACCCTTTAACTAAAATATCGTTTTAAATGTTTCAATGATTCATTCTTATAAATATTTCTCATTAATATCCATGTTTTCAAAATGGTTTTAAGGATTTATTTATATCTATATTAATGGTTTAAAATTTTAAAAGCTTCAAAGTGGTATGGGACACTTTGATTCAAAAATCTCTTTATTAAATGTTTTAAATGGTTTTGAAAATGGTTTTTAGAATGGAATAATTATTTCAATATCTTAAAATGTTATATTATTATTGCAATGTGGGAATGTTATCTCTCCTTTATGCTTAAGTTATGTGTTATGGTTATGTTATGGTTCTTGGGAATTGTTTATGAAGATGGGTGGTTCCGTGATAAACTAAGGGCGGGTGAGCCTGATATAGCTCTCCAATGCATTAGGTAATGTGAAGGGGTTAAACGCTAATGTTTCCCTAAAGAGATTTATGGAATATATTGTGATGGTTCTTCCAAACATAACCATGAGGGTTACTCCCTATGTAATAATGTTATGAATTCCTCAAGTTATCCTTATGTCTTATGATTTCTATGAGTTGTTCGTAAATCTTATGATTTCATGAGGTATATTAAAGTGATTATGTTTTATGTGTAAAGTATGATTTCATTGATTCATATGTATACATGGACTAATGTTTTCTTTTCATATTGTTATGACCCTTACTGAGCTTTTTATGCTCATCCCAAGTTTTTGAAATGTGTTTCACAGGACATAAAGTTGAATAGGGTCAAGGATAGGATCAAGGAAATCGCAGGCTGTCTAAAAAAAGGAACTAGACATGACTCTTTTGTTCAAGAGTTTTTATTTTGTGGAAAAAATGGAAACTGAGTAGATTTTTCTACTTTGTAATCTTTGAGATGTAATAGTTATGTACTAATTCTCTAAAACTCTAAACCTGAAAATATCCTCAATGGGAATTATTCAATTTAATTCAAAATTAAGTAGGGTTTAAGGTCGGGTCCTTACAGTTGGTATCATCGGTCGGTTTAGATAACTTTAGAGGTTAGAGTGTTGTTTTATAAAAAGTGACAAGTTGGGTATAACCACAATGGTTAGTATATTAGATGGAGTCATTGTTTTTTTTAAGTTAGAATGATTTTGAGATAACTTGGATAAGTATATCTTGGCGTTTATCTTACTCTTTATTATATGATGATTTTAGTGATATACTCACACTGACCTTTTTGGTTTTATTAAATGGATGGATGTAGTAGGCACCTAAGTAACAGTGGATTTTATGAAATTCGTGATGGTTTTATGAAAGAACAACTGAATGATATAGGATCTGCAATGAGAACTCTTGTGTTTATCCTCAACCAACTATCTGGAGTGATGATTGACCACCTGAACCTTAGTGATTTTTATAAGGCATTGTATATGCGAGAAACAAATCCCTACGGATGTTCAGGTAATAATAATAAAGGTAAGTATGTTCAAAAACCTATGTGTCAAAGATGTGGAAAGAAACACATAGGAAAATGTTTCAAAGGGATAGAAAGATGCTATATATGTGGAAATGAAGGTCATAAAGCAAGAACCTTCCATGGAAAAAGGAATCATCTAGTTGACTCTAGGAAAGGGAAAGAAGTTCTTTCTAAAGGATCAATTGAATGTTTTAAATGTGGTGTGCATGGTCATTATGAAAACATATGTCCTACAAAATATTTTTGGGAATGGGGTCACCAAGATCGTACAAATATTCATTTACCAATACCTAATGCTATTCCGATTGAGGATGAAGAAACTGATAATGACCAATGAAAGGTATGGATTATTTCTTAACATATGTTTTCCTATTATTAGAGTCTTTGGATATGATTCATGATTTTGGTTGTAGGAAAGAATTATTTCAGAATAAGTTGAAAAGGAATGGTTACTGGATCATGAAGAATGTTGAATGAGTAGAAAGTCAATATATAAGGGATTCAAGAGTTATGGTAGATTTTAGGATGGTGAAATTATTAAATGTATAAGTCTCTTTTGATGATGGGGTTACATTAAAAAACTTTATATAGTATATGTAACCCTAATATTTGATATATGAAAATTTTATTCTAGGAATAATTATCATTTCTTTTTTGGATATAGTTATAAAGAACCATTTGGGTTTATATGATCCTTGAATTTGAGGCAATTACTGGTTAATACATTTTGGGTTGCAAAATGGAAGTTATTAGAAAACCTTTGTGGTTAAAATTTGTTATGGTTATTTTTGAAGATTTTATCTCTTTTTGGGGAATGTTTTAATAATTATATAGTTTTGAAAAAAGGACAACACGCAGACCGTGTGACAACCCGTCGCGTCGGACGAAGTTGTGGGGATTAAACTCACAACCAAAGTGCAACTGGTATTTATCGCCTACCACTGGACTACGTGAAGTCCCTGGTTAGTTTGAATGATTATTTTTAGTTAGATGATTTTTTGAATTAAGAGTAAGTTTATTTTGGGTTATATATGGAAATTATTAGACTATCATGGAGGATATGTGATTAGGTTAATTACTTTTCAGTATGAGACTTTAAGAGTAACTGATGTTATTTTGGAGAAAAATATTAAGATTTATCTTAGGAGACTATGTGATTAAATCCTTAAGAGATTTTGATTTCAATCATAGTTTGGTTTTATTTGAATAATTTTATGGATAGATTTTTATTGAATGGTATTTGTAGAACATTGGGTTTTGTTTGACAAATTTTGGAGATTAGGAGTAGTTTTTCTTTTTGTAAAAAAAATATCCTTTTTGGGTATTATCTGATCTCATACTAAACTTTTTGGTTTGGTTTTGGTTAAGGTCTAAAGACATGGGAAATATATAGTTCTATTTTTTGGATTATGTGATTCTCAAGAAGTTGATTATAGTACTCTTAATGCTAACAAGTCTTCCTAAATACTCGTCTTTTGGAGAAAATATGAGTTTGAGTAAGGAATGTAGTACAAGTTGGAAGTCTACATGAAAAGTAAGTATGTTTATTTATGATTTAGTTAATCTCAAAAATAAATTCCTCAATTAAAAGTAACTTAAAATAAAAAAAATTCTATTAACTTTTCCTATTGGGGAATTGAATACCGTTTAACCCATCACTAGTTTGTGATTTTCTTGTGGTTAACATTCTCCTAGACATGTTTACTATCACTCTCCATCAGAACATGACCCTTTGTTTTCTCTTCCATATACATATTTTCCTACTTGGAATCTTAGTATGGGTTAACTCGAGTGACCTTTCTACTTCTCTCCCTTTCTTTTAAAGTGATAGTTTTACTGACTCTTGTTCCAATGTGGGACTTTCAATGAATTTTCCAAGACCAATATTGAAATTGCGAGGATGCAATTTCCAAAATGGGGGAAGGATGTAACATCCCATGTAAATAAATAATATTACATTCTAATTTTTATCAATATTTGTGAATAAAATTTTAATATTACTTTAAAGGGAATGCTATGCTCGATGGAGTACCCAATACACAACAAGGAGTTTCTATAAAATCTTACGTTGCACACTAATTATATAATAATATTATAATAGTTAATGCCTAGCCATTATAATGGAGGGAATGAACATAAATAACTTAAAAATGATTATATATGTTTTTTAAATATTTTTACATTTATCCAATAAATTTTAGAGGCTTAAAACCCAAATGAATCCAATTTTAAGAATAAATACTCTAATATTTTTAAAAGATTGGTTTACCGCCTTTTGATGGAGAACCTTTTTCTTAATCTAACTTTTGACAATTTTATATGCTATATTTTTTAAAATAAACTTATTCTTTATGATTGGGACATTGAAGTTTACTTTGGTTAAATTTTTGGTATGTTTCTGACATTGTTCATTTTTTTAATGAATAGTGAAAAAATGCTGCATTTTAAATCAAAACTGCTTTTTCATCTAATTTAAATATATGGTTAGATTATATTTTTAATTGTTTTTAAAGTTTAATTAGAATATATTTTTACCATTTAATTCAATGGTGGTCATTATATTTAATTTCACTTTGAAAATAGACAAAAACAAGTGCCAAACATTTCATAGATGTTGCTTCAAAAAAACCCGCTACTTGTTTTGACAACAGGAAATATTTTTAAATTAATTATTGCAATTTCTATGCTTGGAATTTGGTAAAATGGATTCCATATTTTTAATCAGAAGGTCCAAATTATGTAATTAAGACTCTTTTGTTTTTGGACATTATGAATAGTAATGATGGTAATTATCTTTAATTATCGTGATTAATTAGTAATCAGATAGTTAAGGAAAATAAAATAATATCATAATAATAACAAATGACCCCAACATGTGTCCTAATTATACTATTTGTGTCATGTCCAACCATGTTATTCCTTGTGCCAAACTTTTTGATCCCCTGGAATCACTTTTGTGTGATAGCGACACTTTATCATTTTATTTTTGAAGAAAGGAAAATATAACAAAAGTATGCATCAGCCAAGTAAAACAATTTTAGTTTTTTCTATTTAAATGTTATCTTAGACTATAAATATTCATTTTAAAGAGAAAAATATTTCCTACATCATAGTATTTTTTTATAATTTTTAGACATTAAATAAATTAATGACACCATGATGATGTAGTGATTACCTCATTAATGAACGATTTAAATAAAATGAAAAGATAATGTAAAATATAAGAATTACACTTGGAAAAAACCTATTGGATGAGTATATTTCGAACCCTTATCACCTTATCCTAGAAATATATCAATGTGGTACCTTTAAAATCCGAAAATCATTTTAAAATAAAGTTACATTTCTTGACTTTCCATGAGTGCCCCTCCTCCCTCTTATAAAAGTCCCCCACCTCTACCTCCTTACCCACACCTCTTGAGCCTTTGTCTCGCCCAACCCCTACCCATTTAATCTCTCCACATCCCTCTATTCCATTGTAGCCTCACCTTAGGCAGAAATCTCTTCAAGAAACCCTTTTGGTTCAAACCAAAGAGAGTTACCCGATTTAAAGGTAATGTCTTCTCTTATGTTCTTTTGTATTATTTTGCTTCTCCAATCCCCTAAAATCTTTTTATTCTTTTCTTTTGTAAAAAAACCTGTATCTTAAATATACTAGTATGTTTTTATAAGAAGTATTCAAGCTACACAAACACACACATCCGTCTAATGGTTAAAGAACATATTGTTTCTGTTGATGGCGGATTACTGCATCACGAAATGATGATTGTTCAATATTCTTTTAACACATTTAAAGATGGCCATTATGATGTAACTGTATTTTATATATTATATATATTGTATTTATGTTTTCTATATGCTTCTGTATATTATATTTAAAACATATCTTTATTCTTTTCATGTTGTACAAATGCGATAATTTCATATGAGGAAGTGTGGACTACTACCCCCTCAAGTGATGTGACTCGTTCATGCAATACATGGAATGTATAAAGAATGAAATTAATAAAATTATGTGACCTATATAAAATATTTATTATACTGGAATTATAATATATATATCTCTCAATTATTTTTAATTCCATTAATATGATAGTGAAATGAAAGTAGCGTTCATGCGTACGTACGGCCTACCGTCACCATAAACGGTGAATTTAATTTATTTTTATCTCCAAATGTTATGGAATTGTATAAAATGAATATGTACTGGATATATATGATTTTTAAATCATTAATAATATTCTGTATTTGATGTACTTATAACTACATGGACAATTCTTTTCAAACAAGTTCATCTTTGACTCATGCACCAAACATCGACAAAAACATTTTATATGAACTCACATAATTAACTAATTACTATAACATTATAATATGTGATATGAATTGAATAATAAAGTTTAAAGGAGATCCTTCAGAAATTATAAATTGACAAAATTTTATTATTCAGTAATATAAAGAAACGAAAAAGACAAGTCGGACTTGAGGTAAGGGATCCGACCTCTCTCTTTCTTTTCAAGTACCCTCTTTTATGTCATTTCATTTATGCTCCATGTTCTTATGTTGGAGGATGTTCTTTTATATTAAAAATACTATAATTTGTATTTTCATATGATGAGATACCCCCTCTTACTCTCATCAATTCATTTTTATAATTTTTAAGTGGCGATGTTAGGCTGCCGAATTTTCGTAAGGGATCATACCTCTCTCTTTCTTTTTTAAGTACTCTTTTTTATGTTACTTACTTTAATCTCATCTTTATTATGTTGTGGGATGTTATTTTATATTATTATTTCTATAAATTTTATTTTAATATGATGAGAGACCCTATTTTATCTCATCAATACATTTTTGGAAGTTTTATGTGGCGTTGTTAGGCTGCCAAGTTTTTATAAGGGGATTTTCATATCACTTTTTATTCCCGTGAGATTAATGCTACATTGGAAACTATTTCATTTTTTGTGGTATATTTACTGACCATTATTTTACTATTTGTATAATATACTCTCATTTATTGGTATTTACATCTTCATTGTATGACCCTTCTTTCATGGGGTGTACATTTCGAAAGTTTCCCAAATCGGTAAGGGAACCTTTCACACTCCTCTTTTTAAAAGACTTATTTTGTTATGTCTTTTAATTTACATATTTTTATGTTGGGATATGTTATTATATATCCTTATTGATGTAAATTTTATTTCCAAGTGATGAGATACCATTTTCTCTATCATCAACTAATTTTATGAATTTTAAAGTGATGTCGTTATGCTGTCGAATTTTACCAAGGGAACTTCTTAACCCAATTTCGATTTCTTTGGGTTCAACTTGTAGTTATTGAATATGTCACCCTATGAATATGTGTTAATGAACTCTTGTTGTTTTACACTTAATATACACTTATATTGGGTGTATTTATACTTGTCACACATAATTATGAGATTGATTTATCCTTAATTTAAGGATTCGTTCTTTATAAGGGATTTCATCTCATTTTACATTTCTATTGAGACTTCATTGTTGTTATGCACCAATTCACTCTTATATGGTGTATATACTGTCCTTTTGAATATTATATCATTAATTCATTTATTCTCATGATATTATAAAGTTCTGATTAAATGTTATTCCTCAATTATTGTATTCAAGTGTCACTCATTTTGTTAAAAACCCTTTAACTAAAATATCGTTTTAAATTTTTTAATGATTCATTCTTATAAATATTTGTCATTAATATACATGATTTCAAAATGGTTTTAAGGATTTATTTATATGGATGTTAAAGGTTTAAAATGTTAAAAACTTCAAAGTGGTATGGGACACTTTGATTCAAAAATATCTTTATTAAATGTTTTAAATGGTTTTGAAAATGGTTTTTAGAATATATTCATTATTTCAATATCTTAAAATATTATATTGTTATTGCAATGTGGGAATGTTATATATCCTTTATGATTAAGTTATGTTCTATGGTTATGTTATGGTTCTTGGGAATTTTTTATGAAGACGGGTGGTTCTGTGATAAACTAAGGGCGGGTGAGCCCGATATAGCTCTCCAATGCATTGTGTAACTTGAAGGGGTTAAACGCTAAGGTTTCCCCAAGAGATTTATGGAATATACTGTGATGTGTATTCCAAACATAACCATGAGGGTTACTCCCTACGTAAGAATGTTATGAATGCCTCAAGTTACCTTTATGTATTATGATTTCTATGAGTTATTCGTAAATATTATGATTTCATGAGGTATGTTAAAGTGATTGTGTTTTATGAGTAAAGTATGATTTCATTGATTTTTATGCATACATGGACTGATGTTTTCTTTCCGTATTGTTATAACCCTTACTGAGATTTTTAAGCTCATCTCATGTTTTTGAAATGTGTTTCCCAGGACATAAAGTTGAATAGGGTCAAGGATGGGATCAAGGAAATGTCTGGCTGTCTAAAACAAGGAACTAGACATGAATCTTTTGTTCAAGAGTTTTTATTTTGTGGAAAAAATGGAAACTGAGTAGATGTGTCTACTTTCTAATCTTTGAGATGTAATAGTTATGTCCTAATTCTCTAAAACTATAAACCTGAAAAGATCCTCAATGTGAATTATTCAACTTAATTCAAGATTAAGTAAGGTTTAAGGTCGGGTCCTTATACAAAGGATATCTACAACGTGGCCAGCTGCACTGTTTCTTCTCATAGAACCTTAATGATCGTTCTCTTGCTGAGAGAATTTTCTTCAACGTTCCCCTTCCCAGGAGTATAGACTATCTTGAAGTCATATTTGTGGAGGAACTCAATCCATCATCGTTGTCTCAAGTTTAGGTCCTTCTGCAAGAAGATATGCCAGAGACGCTGGTGATCAGAGTAGACTACAAAGCATTCCCCCAACAAACTATGGGTGAAAGTATCCAATTTTAAAAAGTCATCTACACCCTTCTTCGCCTACGTCTTACAAGAGATGCTAAGATTTCTCCTTTGCCGAAAAAGAGAAATATGGTCTCATCCCCTGAATGAACCATGACCATTGCCTAATAAAGTCAATCTTGACATGAACGGTACTAATTCACTCCATGGATGATGCCTTAAGGGCATTACGCTACTACCAAGAGATCCAACTATTACTCTCACCTCCAAGGGTTGAGTCACACTGTTGGCATCAGTGTGTTGTCACTAGGTCTCTTCTAGTAGGAATCTCGAAAGTGAGGGTTAAGTAAACAGTTTTATCTAGATTATCTTAGTATAATCCACACAAAAGGCAGGAAATAAAATGTCACAAGGACAAGTGTCTTTTATTACTGCACCTCAAAGTACAAAGACACAAAGGAGCCACAATAAACTAAGTTAGAAGCTTCATGAACAAACGACTCTATGCCTGGAACTAGTCCCGCTCCAGTCCAACTTCTCCCAAAGCACTATGGTCGTAGGCCTCAGATGCCTGAAGCTGAGATATCCCCTGTCCACCTGTTCCATGCGGTCGGGGTGGACCTCCTGGTGGTGGTGGTGGTAGGGCCTCGAAACATCATCCACCGCCTATGGCTTGGCCAGATCCTCTTCCACGTCCACCTGCTCTCGGTGGACCACCACGGTTAAACCTATGCCTCTTCCTAGGAGGTCCCTCCACTGCCTGCTGGTCATCTGCTGGGTGGTTCGGGCAGTCTCGAGCCATGTGACCCTTCCCACCGCATGCATAGCACTACCTGCTCCTCATGTAGATAGCTCTGTTTCGTGTACCCCGCACAACTGAACATGAGTCGTGTAGTCGACCACCTATGGCTCTAGTCCTCTTGGACCCCTGCATCATCTATCTACTTTCGGCTCCAGAAGACTCTGCTATGTGTGACCCTGTGGTGGGTCTCGCTACTGGTGACTGCTCAGCGAGAAAGATCTCCACTAGAAGGGATTTCTCTAGTACCCCCACCTTTGTCAGAATGTTGAGGGAGATCATCGAATCCCTAATCTCATGCATGAGCCCCTGTTCAAAGTTCTGGTCCCTGAATAATGGGTCTCGTACCATATCCGTAGAGTAGCACGAGAGGTTAGTGAAACTCACTGAGTAGTGAGCTACTGTCATGTTGCCCTACTATAAATGAAGTAACTCCTGAATCAACACCGCATGAAGGGTCGCTGGTACAAACTCTACCCGGAACATGCTCATGAAGTCTGTCCAGAGTAGTGAAGCCTCATCATGCACCCGGAGCATCAGGCTCTACCATCTGTCTCTCGTTGCCTACAGGAGACTCATAGCAAGGATCACCATGAGGTTGGCTAGTGTCCTTACCAATATGAAAACTCTCACAAGAGACTCCAACTAATCCTCAGCTACCTGTGGGTCCGTCTCTCCCCGGAACCTGGGCAGTCTCTGGCACTGGAACTCGTGAAACGCACTCAAAAGGCATGCACTCTCTACTGCTGGAGCTGGTGGTATCGGTGGCCCAACGGGTAGTGGTACCGCTGGTGCCTCCGCTGTTATGGGGCCCTGCACCAAAGCCTCTTCGCTCGGTGGGCTACTATCTCATACGTCACTAGAAACCCTAACCAGGTGCCTTTGTGGGGCCATCCTAAAAAAAATAGGTGCACCACAGTTAAAACAGTATACCTGGTGAGCTGACACTAAGTAATCACAAAGAAAACTTTTCAAAGGAAACACACACACAATCAGTGTTTTCGTGCATGAAGTAAGAATTCAGAGGTCAGGGTCCTGGTGTATGGATACGTCAGCCGCCGCACCAACACTTGACTCCCTAGACTGAAAACCACACTCAATACTCTTAACAATATTGCTTCACAGAAAAGAAAGATCAGAGTCCGGAGTTCTGTCGTAGAACTGACTCCTCTAATACCAATTTGTCACAACCCGTCCTCAGGGCCCATGCCGTGACTACCCCAAACCCATATTCCATAGGCCAGGGGCTGGCGAATAGCACCAAAGGTGTAAATCCCAAAGCTGGGAAGGCATTTACTTTATGATGGTAAAAAAATTCAATAGAGTACGCGACAGGAAGTAAACAATAAGTAAAACTAAATACAAATAGCGTTATGAAAATTAAATGGGACAGTATACAAACCCAACTGAACAACAAGTAAAAGTAAAGGGACAAACATTTGAAAGTAAAGAGCAGATCTCGGATCATCCATAGGGGATTCCTACCTAAAGGGTAGGTACAGATGGCCACCTCAGCACCCACATCCGTCAGTCTCCACTGTTTTCCAACTCGTCGCAAGGTCCACCTCCGGGTAACGTCTAGTCGTGTTGATCTCGTCTTCTGTCAGCACTTTCTGTCATCTGCATACAACACAATGTGGTGCAGGCATAGCCCGTGTAGGGGTGAGTATAACGATACTCATTAAGGACCCCAAAGACCCTCAATGTCTCACCAAAAATCCACAAAGGATAAACCATATTAGAAAGATACAATCACAAAGTATCAACCAACTCTACTTAGGTATATGCCCATACATATACCTAAGTTACCAATCACAGTATGGATCCAACTCTCAAGCCCAATCACAAACCATTCCATAAAGGAAGTAAGTCAATCACCATGTTGATAATGGTTGAAAGACATGACTCATCTCGCGCAGGTATACAACTCATGAAGAGGGGTATAGATGATTAGATGTAGACTCTGATTCATCTCCTCTGACAAACCCGCTTAGGATCCTGGAACAAAATCAGCGTTGTCGAACCCACATAGTATCCTAGCATAGAAGTCATCACTATCAAACTCATGTAGGATCCTGGTATAGAATTCGCTACTGTCGAACCCACGGAGGATCCTGGTACAGGAGTCATCACTGTTGAACCCACGTAGGATCCCAGTACAAATGTCGTTGTTGTCGAACCCATGGAGGATCCCGGTACAGAAGTCGTCAAGGTCGAACCCACGTAGGATCCTAGTACAGAAGTCACTGCTATCGAAACCACATAGGATCCCAGTACAGAAGTTTTCACTATCTAACCCACGTAGAATCCTGGTACATAATTCATCACTGTCGAACCCACATAGGATCCTGGAACAGTAGTATGTCCACGTAGGATCATATCATCTCAGTTGCAGCCAGCCATGGGGTTCCCACACATAGCACGCTCGAATCCAGGAGGGTCTGATTCTCAATTCAAGTGTCGATACATCAACTATCATGAAGTCCTGAGTTGATGTATCCAGTAGTTCTGTCTCATCATAAGGAACCCAACGCGACAGACGATGCGTCAATCGGACGCCCAGTATGTGAGTTAAGGGCATTTCTGTTCCCTGGGCTCGGTTGGTTTTTAAGCTAAAAACAACCTGACCATACTCCAACTACATCCGAACCTCAATTAGAGTATTCTAAAAGAACCGTCTCATCAAAATAAATCCAACATAGTTGATGGCATGTCAATCTGACGTCCGGTCCTTAAGATATAAGTGTTTCCACTCTGAGGGCCCGGTTGGTTTCGGGATCGAACCAACCCGGACGTACCAAAACATCGCCAAAAATTTGATTGTAATATACTTGATCGACCATCGCTATCTAAGGAATCCAACACAACTGAATTTGCATCGATCTGAGGTCCTTAACTCATGTTATGGGTGAAAACCCAAATTTTGTCTGAAGAGGGGGGGTCTGGGTCCGGTCTGACCCAGCCCAACCCCCACTAGGGCGGCCCGAACCGGGCCAACCTGACCCGGTTCTATGTCTGGCCCAGTAGGAAGTGGCACGGTCGAGTGGATGTGGCCTGGCTTACACGAGGGCGGCCCGGACCACACAGCTGGCTTCCCGGCCCGCGCGGCAGGCGTCTTCTCTCACGCGCAGGCGGCCCGACCCGCGCAGCTGGCTGCCCAGCCCGCACAGCAGGTGGCCCAGCTTGGTGGCCGAGTGGAGCAAGGGGGGCCTTGTTTCACAAAACGGTGGCGTCAGCTGGCACTACCTGTCCTCCCCAGAACCTGCGGACGCAGGTTCCACTCTGCCGCTGTGGCCAGTGTCACAACGGTCTTCTGCCGCCAGAGCGCGAGGGGCGCCGTAGCCCCCAAGTGGCCAACTAGTGCAAGCCACCGCCTCCGGTCACTCGCACCACTGCGCCAGTGACCTGTGCCGTCGCGATCTTCCGCGGGCCACCGGAGTCGTTCTGGTGATCCGTTTTAGCTCTCGTTTATGCCTACGGCCTCCTCGGGTCCTGCACTTCACTACGATGACATCAAATCAACGTTTCCCTTCTGTTCATTCATCTCCCAAAAAACCGCGCATCAAGAACGATAAGTTGGAGGGTCCGAACTTGTTCTTTATCCCGTGCCCTCCACGTTAGAGGCTCAAAAAATAACTCCACATTAAATTGCCCAAGTACGAGGGTATAATACACAGATATAAAATTATAAAAAAAAACCTACCTCAAATCAAGGTTCGTTCATCATAGATGAAGTCGCAGGGAGGCGGATTCAATTTGCTGACATCGAGGAAGAAGGAGCCAAGGATGGCACGTCGTCGGTGTTCCTTGCGGGCGGCTCCTTCTCTTTTGTCTTGGCAGAAGATCGAAAGAGAAGTTCGTCATTCTTCGACAGTTCTTCATTGGAAGGATAAAGCTCTTCTCTATTTAGCCTTTCCAAGGATTATGCCAACAATAAACGAAATAGAGGTGATCTCTATTAATCCTTTCGCACAACAACACATGGTTGTGTTTAATTAAATGAGGCATCTCATTTAATTAATTCTTAGGAATGGTTAAAAATTCAAATCTAAGAGGAGGTGGAGAGTCCCATTTAATGAGGGGAGGTGTCAAATTAATTAAGGGGTCTTAATGGGGAGTTTCAAGGGGATTTGAAGAGGTTTATGTTCGTATGGGCCCCACCACATAATATCCTCTCATGGGTGGTTATGTGGGGTGTGGGCCCCACATCCAACACATCTTTGGAGAAAATAACTACCCCTTAACAGAAATTATGTAACACATAATTTTAATTAAAATTATAAAGAATCCCCAAAATTAACTTTCAACCTATACAAAACGCAATTGTGGTAAAGGTCCCCTTGTGCGAATATCAGCGCTGTGAGTTCATTGGTGTCCTCAAAATTTCAATTCCAAGCACCGGTTCAAAATATAGAAAAACTCGCAGGTACGTTTACTGAATGTACCTGAACAAACCTTCAGAAATTGATTCCGGGCATACCGGGCCTCGGAATCAGGCGCCTTCAGAAACTACGGACTCATAAAATTCTGAATAATTAAGATCAAAACTTTTCCTTGAAATTTCTAGGTCTTTAGATAATTCCTCATATATAAAATAATTTATTTATTATATAAAATTTTTTCCTTATCATCTAATTTCCATATTGAGTAAAGGATATATATTTATCTGTTTTTTCCTAGTTAATCAAATAATTGTCAAAGTAAACACTCCACGTAAAAAATGGTTTAAGGTTTTTGAAATAAACATATACATGATGAAAATATTTATATTTATGGGATACCTATTGTCCAAGAAAAAATTATTACATGAAATTGATTGTTTCAAGAGAAACTTAACAATCACAAAAGAAAGTGAGATTGTACAAGAACTTTTACCACTTAGTAATTTTTTTATAAAATCCCCTTGGGTGAGATAATTCAAAGTGAAACATAAAATACTCTTAATTATGAATAATGTGTGACTTTACATGTAAAATGGGACATTATATACATCATATTAAATAATTTAGGTGCATAACATTACAATATTCCTCAATGAAATTAAATTTATATGAAATCCCTTACCCTACAATTCCTTTTGGTTGATTTTTTTGTAACCTCAAGTATAGTGGTTTTAATATTTTTCTTAACATATAATGAAATATATTAATATTTAAAATATCATTAATTATGATTTTATAACAACTTACCACCCGTTTGATAGTATCATTTCATTATCTTCATTGTTTCGGGTGTTAATTGTCTTGTTTTCTCGTGCGTGTTTTATCATGAAAGATCTAGTTCTTTCACATATCACATAGTTAAATAATATCCAGAATAATAATAATTAAAAATTTATCATATTTATAAATCAATTAAAAAATTTAAAACCAATCATTAAATATGGTTATAGAAAACTAAGTATGTTACGATCATGGTGATGGTAGGTCGTGCGTACGCTTAAGTAACGTTTCCATTTTTCTATGATCATTATGAAAAAGAGTAAAGTAATATTTTATAGTTCTAGAATAATTATAATATAATAATTAAAATATTATTTCTTTAAATATATATATATATATCATATATGTGGTGTGGTGATGAAAATAGAGTCACATCGTTTCATGAAGGCGGTAATCCACACGTACACGAACATCGTTGTCATCTTTCATTTTATAAAAAGATAATAAATATAGTTATTTATATTATCATTATATAATGATAAGTATGACATGAATATATTAATTATATTAATTATCTTTACCCTTATCACTTTCCATA
The DNA here is from genome assembly GCA_963277665.1 of Viscum album. NCBI lineage: Eukaryota > Viridiplantae > Streptophyta > Magnoliopsida > Santalales > Viscaceae > Viscum > Viscum album. Next base: position 1,094,377,502 of record OY728145.1, on the reverse strand, counting down.
TAAATATTTAATGAAAGACGTATCACATTTCTTCATGAGGCAGTAGTTCATCATACAAACGAGCGACGTTATCGTATATCCAACAGAATAGAAAGTAAAAAAGGATTATATGATATAATCAATAAATAAGTATAATTAAGTTATAAATATAATATATATATATATATATATTATATGTCATCATACTCAATCTTGAGAGTCGATAATGGAATAACGTATGACATCGGTTTACAAGGTGGCAGTCTGTCATACATAAGAATGATGATTACATAACCCATTTGATGGAAATGGAGGTGAATTTAGGTTACAAACTTAACAAAAAAATATAATTATATGTAATATACCTATTTTATTATATCATCATGGTCTAGTAATGATTTTTGGAGGTGTAGGAAGAAATAAAATAAAAATTCTCGTTGAATAATGTTACATCTTCTTTGGTTATCTTCCATAGGTTTGCTCTAAAGAAATCCTAGGATGGTTTTATGACCAAAATAAGGCTTCCAGTATGAGATTATGTATTTTTTGAAGTTATTTGGGAAGTTATTGGCCCAAAAAAATTGGGTTGAGTGTGTTAATAAGTGAGGTGATTGAGTTCCCTTTTATAGTTATAGAGGAGTGGCATTCATTTAAATACTCGAAAGTATTCAATATTGGGAGATCCATCTTATATAAAGATGTTCCAAAATTGATATTTAAATGGGTTTAGTGAGTTTATGGTTGATAAAATCCTCAACAACTTAATTAAACATGTCTTTTAAACTTATTTTCACAAACTTTCAAGTTTCCTTATTTTTACCATTTTGGTTTTTCACTATTGTTAGTAGTATTTTCAACTAGGTAATTTATACATTAAAACTAAAATAAAATGAGCCTCAATATATAATTAATACCCACTGATTCTAAATATGATATATAATTTATAAAATATAAACCCAATGTGTGTTGGAAATTAGTTTTAAAAAAAGATCATGTAATGTGTAAAACAATACTTTAACCCTATCTGCACTAATAAAGGTTTTTCTATTTAGGGTTTAATATATTCATTATAAAAGATCAATTGTTCCATGAATGTACCATATTATTAATTTTTTAAAATTTAAAAATAACTTGGGAGAATATATGTTTTTTATTAATTTTAAATCATTTAAAAAAATATCATTTATTAAAAAATATCATTAATGCCAACTTTGATATTAATCGTTTAATTTGAATTTAAAAAATATCGAGAAAATGATGTAATTTGAATATATTATCTTAAAAACTATGTAATATGATATATTATTATAAAATTTAATTTAATTAAATAATTAATTCAATTTAATTCATTTTTTATATTTTTAGTATAAGTTATGTTATTTTTTATTAGCTAAATAATTACTTCGTTGACATTTCATAAAAATTTTAGATAATTATATCATCTATAAAAATCAAAGATAAATTTTATGAAAAAAATATTTTATATTTATAAATAATATCTATAACCGAACCAATTTTTTTGTCCCTATCACAAATCTTTATAGCTATTAAAAGGGGAAAAGGTTCCCTTTTTGTATTTTTCTGTACTTAACTTAATGTATATGTCCCTTTCAGGTACATGTTTCCAAAAAACTCATAAAAATAGATCATATGGTCCTAAGGGTCTAAATATAACCATTAAATGGGTTTTTTAAAAGTTGGTAGGTAATTTAAATCCTTATCTTTTTATTTTTATACTTGGTATTCCCATTTTTACCTTAACCGTGATAATTAATTTTTACTACATTCAAAATTCATTTGGTCAAATATTAAGTTGAACATATTAGAAATTATAAACTACTATTATTCCAAATATGGAATCTATTTTTCCAAATTTAATTCACATAATTGGAAAATTTTAGTTTAAAATTTGTCTCACACATATGCTGAGAATGTCATTTTTGAATGAGAAAATGTCCAAAACTTTACAAAGTCTTTATAAAAACGTTCAATATAAAATGATTCCAAGGACTTAAATTAGATTATGAATATAAATTTGAACTAATTTTAATTTTAAAAATTTAAAATATAATTTAACATTATAAATTATATAATAAATATGGTAGTTTTTCATTAAACTTCAGTATGTTTCATTATTCATCAAAAAATTAAAATTTTGAAAAAAAACCTAAAAATTCACCCTAATATAATATTGATATTATAGATTTAAAAATGAATTTTATTTTTTAAGATATTTTTTCTATTATTTTAAGAAATGAATTTTAATTTATTTTCTCAAAGCGGGACTATGCCCTGTTTTGTTCAAAACCAGTGTTACATGTATCACAAGCTATCACTGAAATTAAATTTATTGTAAAACATATGATATGTAAAGTCTTAGGGTGTTATAATATTTATAAATAAAAATTTACTTATCTCTATTTTTATTCTCACCCTTATTTTAAATATTTTCCTTAACCATATATATATATATATATTCCATGTATACTTCATCTTTAAGAAATCCAATTATCTTCGAGATTATGATTGTAGAAGATAAAAAAATTAAATACCATTTATCATTGAAAAAACTATTCTATTTTAAATACTACTTAATATATCAAACATTGATAAACATATTTTTTAAATAAAAATTCTTATTTAAAATTCTATAAATCTCATATAATGTACTCTTTTAATCTCACATGGACTTCTCCATTATTTTCTTCAAAAAAATTATATTCATATATATTGAAACATTCTCATAAGATCAATAATATTATATTTACACAATAAATAGATATAATTGGAAAAATCTATATCTCACATGATAAAACATCTGATAACTCAGTTCAATCATTGTCTTCATTGATTTGACATTATTTGGATATTTTGATACACATCAATTTGTAAAAATTATAATTTTTTTAGGATTTAAATGTTCTGTTGTTAGAAATTTATTCAAAATTGATAATTTTTTATTGAAATTGTAAATAATTTAGTATTTCAATGAAATTGTGTGTTCTTGTAACTTTTACTAATTAGTGGATTATTTGAATTAATTTAAAAAAACATTCATAATTAATACATTAGACTATTTTAGTGGAGAATCAATTGAAATGATATCTTGAATCAATTTGAATAGGTTTTTTGTTTTTTATGTATAATAGATACAATTTTCAATGTTAATTTATTTAATATTATTTTTTGGAACAAATTTTAAATTTTCATTTTAATTTTAGAATTCGTGAATTTTTTTAAAAAAAATTTAATAGAACATTTTCAATTTATAAATCTGAAAATGTGTTGAAATATTTCATGTATATTCATAAAAATATATGTTGGATTTTCTATAGAGATGATATATAATATCCCTTCTTGGTAAAACTAGGACATCGATAAAGGCATATGGTATATGTAACACCCTAAGATTTTATGAGATATATTCTTTTTAATTTCTTTGATGTCTTCTATTGTAAACAAAACCAAGATTAACTTGTACAATACGAAACACTGTTTTAGCTTGCAATATACGCAACACTATTCTTGGCTCGAGTTACACACAATTTCAAGTTCGTTTTGTGGAAGTTATTCTACGCAACATTAAGTATAGATCTTGTTTAATGTATAAAACAAATAAGTCTTGATTATGTTTTATGTAACACCAAAGGGAGCTTGAACTACACATATCTCTAACTTGGCTTGCATTACACGCAATCACGAACTTCCTCGATAGCGTGTGTAGTATGCAATAATGGGTTTCACTAAACAACGATATGTTATTAAAATATTATATAAACTAGCCATTATGAATAGTAATACCCAGTTTTTGAAATTTTATAAATTTTATCATTCAAAATGGACTTCATTTATGGATTCAGAATATAGAAATTATCCTAGGGTGAAGTATTGGTATTTTTCCGAAAACTTTCAATTTTTGATGAATAGTGAAAACATTGAGTTATTAGTTAAAACCAAATTTTTATTTAAATAATAATTTATTTTATTTAAATTTATTTTAAGTCAAAATAGATACATAATACCTATATAAGTTCAATTTAATTCATTGGAGTCATTTTATAATAATTTTAGATATATAAAAATTTTATTGAACTTTTTACCGTCTTTTACCCACCTCCTAGGAGCATTTGCAAATTTACATAAAACTTAATTTTTCCACTTCTGTGAGTTGAATTTTATAAATCCGAGAGACACAATTGATATCAATAAGTAAAATGTGATTCAATAAGATAAAAATAATTTTTGGTGAATAGTAACTTTTTACTTTTATTTACCACGGTTAAAAATAAATAGGGTAATTAGTGGTAAAAATGATATTATTATTACCCTAACACATGTCCTAATTCTACTGGATAAGTTTAATTCGACCAAAAAAACTTTAGGAATAAAATATCACCCTTTAGGTCAACTTTTATTAGATTAGGTCATTAATTATTATTTTATTTTACTGAAGAGTTAAAATAGTTAAAATCAAATTTTAAAAACTAAAATATTTTTAATATAGGGTTATACATATGATAAATTATACTATAAATATTCATTAGAAAGATAAAAATATTTCCTACATAATGGTGTTTTAGTTTTATTTTTTAGACTTTAAAGAATTTTATTTATTTATGGCACAATGATGATGCAGTAATTACCTTATTAAGGAAATATTAACATACTAGATATTATAAATAAAAAAATAAATGTAATTTTAGACTTTTTATGAATTAAACTAATTTTCAAGGTTAATATAACATATTAGGGTTGGTTAGATGAATTTTATTAGAAGTAATAATGCTGTTATGAATTTAGAAAAAACAAAATACCAAATAGTGTCAAAATTGACATAAAAGAGTTTTTAAAATAAATATTATATTGTTAATTGATATAATGGTCTTAGAAATCTAGGGTTCTTTTAAGAGACTTATATAATAATATAAATTACATTAATGAACCAATTGGGGTTGGATTGGCAGTTTATAGTAAGTTTATTAACCATATAGTGTAAGAATACAAGAATACACAATAAAAGTTAAATTATTTAACTTAGAGTTAAATCTAAATGGTAAGGTTAAAATGGTAACCAAAACTTGTCTAAAACCTATTGGTTGAGAGTATTTTGACCCATCCCCACCATAGACTCAAAAAAAGACACTTTGGAGCCATTATAAACCAAATATGAATTAATTATAAAATAATATTTTATGTTTTTCTTAAGGTTCCCCTCACCCCTCTTATAAAAGGGCACTCCCCCTTCTCTCTAATTCACACCTCAATGGAAATTTTTCTTGGCCAAACCCTGCCCAATTACCCTCTAAACTATCCTACCTTTATCCTAGGGGATTTCCTTTAGTCATAAAGCCAACCTAATGATCCTTTTTGATCAAATCAAAAGGAAGAACCTGAAGAAGAGGAGTTTTAGACACGTACAGAAGAAATTGGACCTATGGAAAAGGATAATTATTCCAATCTCGTTCTTATCCGATATTTTTTTTTCACAAGTATTTACTAGGGTTATGTTTATCATCCATGACCATGTTTTCTAAAAAGGTTTCGTAAAATGTTTATTATTCTTCCATGTATGTTTAGATTCATTCTTACCCTTCGTTGACTTTTTCCACATTGTATTGAAGGAATCTCTCCTTTGTTTACCATATAAGGTACTTTTTGACTTTTCCAGCAAAAGAATGAGAAGAATTTTTTTTAACTTATGCTGAATGAATGGATTTTTATAGTTTCATAACCTGAAGCTTCCTCTATAAGAATTCATGATTATTTCCTATAAAAATCCTTTTCTTTTCAAATTGCATGGAATTTTGTGAAAAGAAAATGATTTTAAAGAAAAAAAGATATTTTCCCCAATAATTCATTTCAAGTTTTTTATCAAAACTATTTTCCATCTAAAATTACATTATTTAGTATTTTTATGTTTCAAGTATAATGTCTCTATTATTTACATGTTTTTATTTTTCTTACGATGAAATGACATCAATTTGTTTTATATGGATTATGTTGTGATGGGATGATGTTTATTAAACCCATTTTATTTGTTAGGTTACGATGAAAGATTTATTTTTATTTTGTGGAACACGGAAGAATGATTTCAATATGAGATGGGTATTACCTATATCTCCCTCCAATGAATTGGGTAAAGATTTTAATCTCATGAGATAGACATGGCTGGAACGGCAAGTTAATCTGGTTCAGTGATACAAGACTGGAACGAGGAGTGAACTCAATTCAGTAAGGTACTTTTTCCACTATGATGGTCTTGGTAGCAATGCCTTGGCTAATATGGAAATCATATCATGTTCTTAATGGTTTTCCACAATTACATGTTTTATTTTATCATGATTAATGTTCCTTTGTGATCTATGACTTATGTACTACAAAGATTTATGTCATTGCTCAAGATTTTGATGTTTTATGTTCATGTTTTTTTATTCAAATGTTTATGGATTGTTTTTAAGTTCTCCATGTTTACCCTTACTGAGCATTTGAGCTCACCTTTTTTTATGTTTTATTTTCCTCGGGATGTAAAGAAAGGTTTTAGGTAAGAAACCCAAAGGGGAAGATCTTTATGGGAGATGTTGAAGATCTTTCACCATGATTAGAATATTATGTTCCGAGTTTCCAAAGACACTAAACTAATCCGGTCTTTGGGCGTCTGTTTTTTTCATGTGTTAAGTATTTTGAAAAGGTAATGTAATTTCTATGTACGTTAAGCTATGGGTCTCTACAGTTGGTATCAGAGTGAAGGTTTAGTTAACCTTTGGAAATTTGTATGTGAAAACTTTAGATCCCTAGTGATATTTCTAAGGTATTTCTAGGGATGTCCCTAAGGTTAATTATAAGTACAGGTTATAGACCTAGAATTACGATAACGATCATAAAATTAAACCTAAGATGTCAGAGATTAAAAGTACTCCCCTTTATTATGTTGTTTTCCTAGTATGATTTTTCCTCTCACACTTTTCCTTTTGGGTTTTATAAAATGGATTGAAATAAGAAGATTCACAATAATGGAGGATATGATAGACAATGGAATGATATTATTCAGGAGAAACAAAATGAAATGGGATTTGGAAGTCCAAATATCGTTATTATGCCTAATCAAGAATCTCATAATATGATCAATAATCTCAACTTAGGTAAGTTTCATAACTCATCTAATAAGAGAATGATTGAGTTTCATGATGATCAAAGTGGAAAGAAAGTTAAATTTCCATCAGGTAAATCATGTGGTAAGAGTCATCAGGGAGAATGTTTCAAATGAACTGGAAGATGCATTGGGTGTTTTAAAGGAGGACACAAAGCCTGTAATTGCAAAGGAAAAGGTTCAGTTAACACCATGGACAAGGATAATGGTATTTCTAAGACATCAACAATGGTTAAATGTTTTAAATGTGGAATGTATGGGCATTATTAAAACCAATTCCCTGAGGGAAATTCTCATGAAGAGAATCATCATAGTCATATTGTTAGTATTTATGTTGATGATGATAAAGAGACTACAAATGATATGTGAGATGATAGAATTTTTGAAGCTTGGTCAATAGATTAAGAAGGTAGTGGAATGATTTATTTTTATTAAGAGTTATGTTGTATAAGTAATGGTACTATGGAAGAAAGACACATCTAAGGATTGTTACACTATTTTTTTACCAAAGTATTTTAATGTATATGTTGAATGGTACCGGTAACCAAGAAAGGTTATTCAGATATTTTTGGAAAGTAGATGATATGCACATAATGCAGTGATAAAGATATAATGAAATGATTAATAGTATTAATGAGCTCATGAATGATATAAGGACAAAGTGATATCATGGTTTGAGTATATAGAAATTTTGGGATTTTGGTATGTGGAAAGAGTTAACTTTTGACAGCATTCATCTTTTCACTAAGGTTCAATGGGTATTTATTTTTCAAGAGAATACACGATTAAGGAATTCACATGTTTGTAATGCAAACAACAATATATATCGTATGATAAATGATATTATTCACATGCTTGGTAGATGACCTTTCTAGTAGTTGTTTTCATTATATGATGATATTGGAAAGAAGAATTTTTTATAAGCCTAGAGGTTTGAATGAATTAAGTTGGACAATATATAGTATTGTTTAAGGCTAGAAATTTTTGATATTATTTCTGGAATGTTGTAATAGTATAGTTTTAGAAAAAGGACAACTCGTAAGATGGGTGACAACATGTCGCGTAGGACAAGGATGCGGGAATCGAACCTACAACCGAAGTGCAACAGGCCTTTATCACCTACCACTAGCCTACATGAAGTCCTTGTTTAGTAGAAATCAGAATTATTTTTTAAGTGGTATAATAGTTTATGTATAAGTCCATTTTTGGAATAATATACGGTTAATCTCACCATATATGGACTTATGTATATTTAATAACTTTGGCTAACTTTTTGAGATAGATAGAATAACTTATCGCATGATATACTAACACTTCAAGAATGAAATATTCAACTGCATTTCATTAATAAGGGATGAAGTGAAAATTGATCATGGAATGACCAATGATGATATTACACTGAAATCAAGTAAGTATTTATACTTATGGAAAAAATGTCAACATTAGGGAAATGATCTTGAAAATAAAAACTTTTGTCCTAATACCTTCATATCTGATGAGTCAGATGGTACCTTAGGTCATCATAAATTTATGGATTTGTGATTATTGTCTTTTTTAGAGCCATGTCCTCTACCTCTCTCCATTAGAACTTGACGGTTATATTTCTCTTCTATATCCATATTTTCACCTATGTTCTCTTATGTGGAAACCCAGTGATGAGTTAATTTGGGTAACTGTTATGTTTCATACATTAGTTTTTAAAATTAAGTTTTGGTATTCTTCTTTACGATGTGGGTTTCTATGAAAGAATCTTACAATTACTAAACGATTTATAAACTCGATGAATTTTGAGGGAGAAATTGATTTTAAGGGGGGTAGAATTTAACACCCTGAGATTTTATGAGATATATTCTTTTTAATTTATTTTATGTCTTCTATTTCACACTAAACCAAGATTATCTTGTACTATATACAACATCGTATTAGCTTACAATATACACAACACTATTCCTGGCTCGTGTTACACACAATTTCAAGTTCGTTTTGTGGAAATTATTCTACGCAACATTAAGTATAGATTTTATTTAATGTATAAATGAAATATGTTTTGATTATTTATAAAAAACACCAAAGGGAGATAGCACTACACACATCCTTGATTTGGATTGAATTACACGCAATCGTGACCTTCCTCGATAGCGTGTGTAGTACACAATATCGGGCTTCACTAAACAATGATATGTTATTAAAATATTATATAAACTACCCGTTATGAATAGTAATACCCACATTTTGAAATTTTATAAATTTTATATTTCAAAATTGGCTACATTTTTTGATTCAGAATATCGAAATTAGCCGAAGCTGAATTTTTGGTATTTTTCTGAAAACTTTCAATTTTTGATGAATAGTGAAAACACTTAGTTATTGGTTAAAACCAAATTTTTATTTAAATAATTATTTATTTTATTTAAATTTATTTTAGGTCAAAATAGATAATAATACCTATATAAGTTCAATGTAATTCATTGGGGTCGTTTTATAATAATTCTAGATATATAAAACTTTTATTGAACGTTTTACCGTCTTTTACCCACCTCCTAGGAGAATTTGCAAATTTACATAAAACAAAATTTTACTGCTTCTGTGAGTTGAATTTCAAAAATCCAAGAGATACAGTTTATATCAGTAATTAAAATGTGGTTCAATAGGTTAAAAATAATTTTTTGGTGAATAGTAACTTTTTACTTTTATTTACCACGGTTAAAAGTAAATAGGGTAATTAAGGGTAAAAATGATATTATTATTACCCTAACACATGTCCTAATTCTATTGGATAAGTGTAATTTGACCAAAGAACACCTTAGGAATAATATATTAACCTTTAGGTCCACTTGGATAATAATAGAACATTTATTATTATTTTATTTAAAGAAGAGTTAAAATAGTTAAATCAATGTTTAATAACTAAAACATTTTTAATATAGGGTTATATATAAGATAAATTAGACTATAAATATTCATTAGAAATATAAAAATATTTCCTACATAACGGTAATTTATTTATATTTTTTAGACATTTAATAATTTAATTTATTTATGGCACAATGATGATGCAGTAATTACCTTATTGATGAAATATTAATATACTTGATATTATAAATACCCAAATAAATGTAATTTGGGAGTTTTTATGATTTAAAATAATTTTCAAGTTTAATATAACATATTAGTGTCGGATAGATGAATTTTTTTCGAAGTAATAATACTGTTATGAATTTAGAAAAAACAAAATACCAAATAGTGTCAAAATTGACCAAAAAGAGTTTTTAAAACAAATATTATATTATTAATTGATATAATGGTCCTAAAAATATAAGGTTCGGCCAAAAGACTTATATAATAATATATATGATAGTAATGAACAAATTGGGGTTCCATTGGTAGTTTATAGTAATTTTATTAACCATATAGTGTTAGAATACAAAAAGACACGGTAAAAGTTAAATTATTTAACTTAGAGTTAAATCTAAATGATAAGGTTTAAATGATAACCTAAACTTCTCTAATACCTATTGCTTGAGATTATTTCGAACCATACACACCCTAGCCTCGAAATAAGTCACTTTGGAGCCATTATATACCGAATATGAATTTATTATAAAATAATATTTTATGTTTTTCCTAAGGTGCCCCTCACCACTCTTATAAAAGGTCACTCCCCCTTCTCTCTAATTAACACCTCCAAATCCATTTTTCTCAGCCAAACTCTACCCAAATACCATATAAAATGTCTTCCCTTAATCCTAGAGGCTTTCCTTTAGTCAGAAATCCAACCTAATGAGCCCTTTTGATCAAATCAAAAGGAAGAACCCGAATAAGAGGAGTTTCGGATACGTACGGAAGAAATTGGACATAAGTTAAGGGATAATTATTCCAATCTCATTCTTATCCAAGATTGCTTATTCGTAATTATTTACGGAGGTTATGTTTATCATCCATGACCATGTTTTATAAAAATGTTTTCATAAAATGTTTACTATTCTTCCATGAATGTTTAAAGTCATTTTTACCCTTTGTTTACTTTTACCACATTGTATTGAAGGAATCTTTCCTTTGTTTAACATATAAGGTACTTTATGAATTTTCTGTAAAAAGTACAAGAAGAATATTTTTTTAACTTATACAGCATGAACAGATTTTTATATTTTCATAACATGAATCTTTCTCTACAATAACTCATGATTATTTTCAACAAAAATCCTTTTCTTTTAAAATTTCATTGAATTTTGTGAAAAGAAAATGATTTTGAAGAAAAAAGGATATTTTCCTCAAGAATTAATTTTAAGTGTTTTATCAAAACTATTTTCCATCTAATATGACATTATTTAATATGTTTATGTTTCAAGTATAGTGTCTCTATTATTTACATGGTTTGATTTTTCTTACGATGAAATGACTTCCATTTTTTTTATATGGATTATGTTATTATGGGATGATGTTTATGAAACCCATTTTATTTGTTGGGTTATGATGAAAGATTTATGTTTATTTAGTGGCTCATGTAATATTGATTTTAATATGAGATGGTTAGGACCTATATCTCTATACAATTCATTGGGTAAAAATTTATATCTCATGAGATAGACATGGCTGGAATGAAAAGTTAATCTGGTTCAGTGATATAGGACTGGAACGAGGAGTGAACTTGATTCTATAAGGGACTTTTTCCACTATGATGGTCTTGGTAGCAATGCCTTGGCTACTATGAAAATCATATCATGTGCTTAATGGTTTTCTACAATTATATGTTTTATTTTATCATGATTAATGTTCCTTTATGATCTATGACTTATGTACTGCCAAGATTTATGCCATTTCTCAAGAGTTTGATGTTTTATGTTCATGTGTTTACGTTCAAACGTTTATGGATTGTTTTTAAGTTCTCCATGTTTACCCTTATTGAGCATTTCATATCACCCTTTTTATGTTTTAGTTTCCCCAAGATATAAATAAATGTTTTAGGTAAGAAAACCAAATGGGAAGATCTTTATGGGAGTTGTTGAAGATCATTCACCATGATTAGAAGATTATGTTCTGAGTTTCCAAAGACACTAAACTAATTCTGTCTTTGGGCGTCTGTTTTTGTCATGTATTAATTATTCCGCAAAAGTAATATAATGTCTATGTACATCAAGCTAGGGGTCTCTACAATATATATGAAATTTCATACAATATAAATACAATAATCATCCATCCCTTTATGAAATTATGGAGAATTAATCAAATGAAGTTGATACATATCAAATATTCTAAGAATCTAGATGATACAAATGTTATTTTATTTTGTAAAAATTGAATATTAAGTTTCATATAATTTATTTCTCTATAGTGTAGCTAAAATTTATCATATTCATATTTAAAATTTTTTTAGAACTACAAAAAAAATTCTTTTACATAATTTTTATGGTCCGATAGAGAAAAAATTAAATATGTCCCTTTTAAAAATTTCAAGCTTCCATGTGTAAAATTTTAATGGTTGGAAATTATACCATTGATATCACACATAAAACATTTTAGATTCTAGTGTATTATAGAAAATAAGTTTGCCTTTGTCAAAATTAAAAAATGGGTTTGAAGGAATCATATGAGAGTAGTATGAGGGGATACGTAATATCCCAAACATTTTGAAAATTCATGATTTGGCTGGATCTACCTATATTTAAATCCTAACTATTTTATATGGAGCCTTAAATTCTAAATAATCATAATCAATGTAATGGGGAGATATTGAAGTTATTATAGAGTTTTAGGTGCAGCTATTGAAGAATGAGGCATTCTAGAAGACATGTCTATGTGCAGAATGCACGGATCTTAATCCAAATTCATGTTCTGGATCCCATTCTATGGGGGAATACTATCGAGTTATGCTAAATTTTCAGTGAACATTGAAGGATTCCTTGTAAAGATTTCTGATGTCATTTGATGATTAGTGGAAGCGTGAAGGAGCGAGGGGGTTCCATCAAATTTTTGTGGAGACATCAGTTGTTAGATTTAAATACAAAGGGAGACATTGATTGATAGAGAGTGGTTGGTAATAAGAAACTGGACAACATAGAGGGGTTGTGATCACAAGGAGGAATTCAAAGGGAGGTGGAGTTGGAGCGATGTCCAAGCATTAAATATAAGATCCTCTATCCTATATTCTTCATTTATTCTTATTTATAAGATGGATTTCTTTTACATATTTTTACTTTTAATATTCATAGATCAATTATATAATAAAAATTATATTTCAAGGAGTTAATTTTCTTTATTATTATTTTTCATCATTCACTTTTTTGGTTGTAAATTTTATAGATTTTTCACTTACTGTGACTATTTTGCAATCCCTTAGGGAAAAATTAATATAGAATAAATTAGAGAATATAATTTTTCAATACATTGTGAAAATTGTTTATTCTTCACCAAAAATTGAAAAATCATGCTGGGTTTTATTAGAAGAGAAATAGTGTGAACCATTAAATTTATTTTCTCATTTTTATTCTTCTTAATAGTCATTTTTACACTATATTAATTACCAATATGTGATAATAGTGAATCCTTTTCCGTAGAAGTAATAACCAAAAAACATAACCTTGAAATAGTTTTTACTTATTTTATCCAAGAGAGAATCATTATTTTCCAATGGGTTATATCAAAATATAATTTTTTTATACTGAGTTAACAAAAAAATGCTGACAACAAAGTGAAATGAAGGTGATTCAAATCAATTATTTTGCAAAATTTTGCAAAATTTTTATTAATCTTGAAGTATGAATAATAAAATTTATCTTTTTTGGTCAGTACAATATTCCTTATATAATTAATACTTCACCCTTTTTATTCAATTATTCTATTTGATTAATATTCATTACATTTTTTTGCCCCATCACTATTTCACTTCTTTTTAACAATATCAATTTCATTCACTTTTGTGTTTTATTTTTATAGTTCATTATTTGATGTTGATTTTTAATTTTGGTACACAATATTATTTTACTAGGTTTTAACCCACTTACTACTATATTAGAGTTATGTAGGTTTTATAAATTTTCTTTTGATAATTTATGAAATTGAAAAATTATCACCATTTCCAAGGAAGTTGACACATGCACATAAAAAAATCAATAAACATAAATAATTATTGTTTTTTCTATGATTGAATTCTATTTTCTAGGAAAAATTATACTCATTTGGTTGTTCTAGTCAATAATGTTTTAATTATTAAACATTTTGTGGTTTTTATGGAAATATATCTGGGAAGTGTTTCAATAAAAAAAATTTTAATCCATATATACATTAAGAAAACCAAAAAAATTATGGGTTTATAGATTAATATCTACAAATTTTGAAAATATATTTGATGAAGATCAATGTTAAACATGAACTATATTCTAAATATCAAGAATATATAATAAAAAAATTAAAAAATAAAATGTGGGAGATGAAGGGTTTTAAATGAATCTAATAAAACATATCAAATTAAAAGGAAGTTATTTAATCAATTTTATGAGGATATACTATGATATAAATATGAAACTATGTATAAACAAAAATAAAGAAAAACTATAAATATGTTGTATTATTCACCAAAGATAATAGGAATTATCTCGATCCCCATAACATGGATTTGAGAGGGATCACTAAGAGTATCCCTAATACATCCTCTCTTTAATGGTATCCACAGGTTGATTGTAATCTCATGTAATATGTTTTGGATTCACCATCCTCCATGATGTGCTTGTATATCAAGTGCAATTGAGGTTGAAGAAGAGAGTTTCATGTTAAGGTGTCTTCAATTGAGCACACACATTTCTACCATCGAAAGATATTAAGGTCACTTCTCAGACTACTACATTTAATCATGGATTTATAACACAAGAGTGAATTATTATTTATCCAAATCATGCCTAATAATCATGAATATATAAAACCCCCACACATTTCATCTTATTTAATAGCTTCTTTAAATTATATCTTACACAGGAGGAATAATAAATGATAATATTTTATTATTTTTCTACAAGTTTAATTGAGTGATATTCCATGAATGAAAATAAAAAATTTCACACAATATAAAATTATATAGATATTATATATATAAATAATTTGTGAATATATCCTTGAATATCCCACTTTCACTAAATCCAAATGACTTTTTCTATTTATCTTATAATGTATCGTATACAATAACTTGTGAAAACATATTCAAAAATCATTTTCATTATTTTTTTTGAAAACCGTTTGGAAGGATATCATTAACTACACATTCAATCACATTATATGAAATAAATAGTGAACATAGATCCAAAAAAATATTGGATTAACTCTAAATCAATATTAAAGTATCATTCAATTCAGACTATGTCATAACCCAACCCATTTCGAGGCTCGAGAAGAAACTACCCAAACCCTCCTCCTTAGTCCAGGGTTGGAAACAAGTGTTTAAGGTGTAACTAATGTAAGGGAGGCATTTTCCTAAAATACCTACACACCCACAACCAAAAACACCTCAATAAAAAGTGCAAGGATATAAAAATATGAAACTAAAATCCATGGATACATCTTTCCCAAATCAGAGTACAATAAAAGTTTTGAAGTGAAAAGACAAAAACAATCACTTAGTAAAAGATAGTCATAAAGACATCCGTCCTTATAAAATTAGGGGATTGATTTTCAAAGTAACTAAAAAATCTCCTTAGGCCAACTCTGTTAAACACCTTGGTACATATAGATTTCTAAGATATACTTACCTCAAGTACTATGTGGACTCCTTAAAAAGGAATGTGGTCCAAAGAAGACAAAAAAATATGTGGAAAATCCCATGTAGGGGTGAGTATAAAAATACTCAATAGGATCCCCAAAAAACAAAAAAGAAAAGGGAGAAACCAAAAGGCGATAGCCCACTCCACCTATCCAGAGGGAACCCCATAAAGATATAAACTCCATTTCAAATAATCTTTGGTTGTACATGACTAATCAGTTAAGTCAAAAGATGCCCCAACATTGGAGTAATGAAAAGTCTCCATCACACAGATCATCCTAGAATGAGAAAACACAACAAGGGCTTCAAGAATCACCTAGATATAATCATATCAAACTCCATGTCTCGTAAGTTTCTAACCATATAGCCATAATCATGATTACACTTAAGGCTCTAAAGGTAAAAAAAATAGGATAACACACTCCATGATCTCAAACATCTTATATGACAACCATCTAAGAGGTATAATCCCTAGGGAAAAACCTACTTGGTCATGATCAAGTGTATAGAACTAGAGGTCTTATCATTGCTAGACAACACCCTTCATGAGGCTGAAAAAACCTAAATGAAGAGACCCACCCCTCACCACTACACAAATTTCAGATATAACTACTCCATACTATTCACAACTTTCATTCTCTATAATTAGAGTGAATGTGGGTTCCCACACCTCACCACTACCTCGAAGTCGGGGGATTACTAGCTCAAAACCAACCCACAAATATCCAGTGGATCTTGTATGTAGTGGACCGCCCCTTAGTACAACAAGAAATCACTAAATCCCAATAGGGTACGACTTATATCTAGTAGAGGGGAATACTCTACATAATTGTGCTCAACAGATGAGGAATATCAACTCCCATAGAGGACCCATTCTCCACTTGTACTTAGATATGGGGGAGAAATACATAGTAAGTGAGGACCCACACCTGGGTATGATAGAGGTGTACCACTCAAAGGATAGAGGATCTGCGCCCATGGTGTGGGGAGTACCACTTTTTAGATAAGGGACCCACTTCATATAATGGTAGGGGAGTACCATTATACCAGCTCAATTACTATGGGGGATCCACACCCTAAAACGATAGGGGAGTATCGATCATATGATAGATGACTCACTCTCTAGAATGATAGGGGAGTACCAGCTCTATAGGAATAACACATATATAGGACCTTCATACTGGAATGATAGGGGAGCTATGACTACAAGGAAAGAAGACCCACACCCTAACATTGTATGGGAGTACCCCCTCTATTTATACACCATATATGGAGGACCTTCTCCCTAGTACAGCAAGGCAGTTCTGACTCCATGAATAGAGGACCCACTCCCTGGTCCAATAATAGAGTACCAACTCTATCTTGACAATTATAATGGAGGACCTGCACCCTATCATGCTAGGGGAGTTCTATCTCCAACTACATGAATGATAGAGGGAACCCGCAACCTAATACATTATGGGAGTACTATCCTCTGGAGAACTACCCAATGGTATGAAACCTAGACCCATGAAGTGGGGAGCCTAATCTCAACCAAAGTAGAGAGGTTAGGAAAAGCCACTCCTTGGTTCTATATAGGTAATACCATTCCCATCATCTCTCTACAAGAACCACACTGATCTACTTCATCGGTTAATAATAGCTTCATAAGAGTTTTTATCTTAACATGACACCCCTTATGTCATAGACTTAAATGGAGGACACTATCAATTTCTATGTGGAAAACTATCAGGATATATTTTTCACAATATTAGATATGAGCCCTAGAGGAAGGGATAAAGAAGTTGGAATATATATACAATATCCCCAAGGAGTACACAACATTCACTAGGGTACACACGACGTGTGAGACCACACGAGCACCTGGTCGAATATTTTGTCTACATGGTCTACTAACCCATGTAGGGTTATATGGAATTTAGAGACAATACACTTCATGTCCCGATTCACCCTACCCGTAGTTCTTTTTCTATTATATACAGACTGGCCAACCGTGTCCATTAAATGATGTGTATCCCATACTACATGGTGTGTTCCTGCTAAAAGGCCACCTAGCCATGTAGTTATTCTGAGTCCATGTACTGGATCCCCTGTCAGTGTACTTTGGACATGTTGTTGTGTGTGGCCTTGCTTTTTCAAATGGATTTCCATGCCATGTCCCATGATCACATAGATCGGGGTCACTACACAGTGTGTAACCTTGGTACATGGCTTGTAGTCCCCAAAGATCATCTATCTTGAATAGGAAGTGATACAAAAAAAATTGTTGGACTAAACTCCATGAAGACGATAATTCCAGTATGAATCTCCTACAAAACACCCAATTTTCCACAATTCAACCATAAACACATAGATCTATCTAGATGGGATCAATAGAAAAACCATATCTGATCTAGAAACATCGAAAAAATAAAAAAGGGGACATGTAATAAAACACAAAAATACCTACCTTGAGGGTGAACCATGATGTATTGGTTTAATAACGATTCCCGGATCATGAAATTTCTTGATCTGATGATGATATATGTCTGAAATGCGGATCAAAAACACATAATTATGTTGATTTTGATTCATTTTTGTCCTTTACAAATGGAAGAGTGGAGGAGTGGTGTGTATTTTCTTTTGTTTCGTGAACACCAACATGAGGGGGGAAGGGGGTTAGGATTAAATTATAATTAACTAATTAAATTTTCAATTAATCAATTAACTCATCAAACAATACCCCTCCAACTCACCTATATCAAAAAATTCTGGTGTAGAGAACATTATGTAATTCCTCAGGTAAACATGACATTCCAAACTCAACTATGGTGTCAGAAATATGATTCAAGAATATATTTGGGTGTCATTACTACATTAAATTCAAACTGAACACCCATGAAAAAATATATTTTATAGTTTCAAAATCAACGTGTTGAGGCTCTCTGGGTACCAAATTCCCATACCAACTCCGTGCATGGATTCAAAATATTTTTTTGAAAATTCCAAAGTCTTACGGGTCAAAAACCGGGTCAATACATCACTACCTTCT
This sequence comes from Viscum album, assembly GCA_963277665.1. Classification (NCBI taxonomy): domain Eukaryota; kingdom Viridiplantae; phylum Streptophyta; class Magnoliopsida; order Santalales; family Viscaceae; genus Viscum; species Viscum album. Next base: position 1,094,358,599 of record OY728145.1, on the reverse strand, counting down.
TTAAATATTTTCACCCTTGAAAAGAAAAAGGCTATGAACTAAGAAAAGAAATGGATCTCTACACTGGAATCCTCCATGCCAGCGAGCTCATCAAAGGTTCCCATGCTATTTAGAAGCATTCACTTAGGAGAAACACCAAGTTCAAAACACTCTTACATCTAGATTCTACCAGGCCAACATCATGTAAGAAACAAGAACATTTATCTTTATTTACAATAGGTGGGAAAGCACCAAGCACCATTATCCATCTATATTAATAAGGTATAGTGGTACTCACCTCTCTACATTGACTCAGATACTGACGTAACCCCACAGTTCACATCCAACCACATATGAACTATCTCATAACCTCTTAAGCATCCTAGATTCAAGGTTGACACCGAGCATGTGAAGGTACCAATGAACAATAGGGGGAACTCATCAAACCTTGAGAATCAAGACATAGAAAACATGTGGAAAACCACTCATGTATTCGAATCTCTTGGAAAGGGTTAACTAGAACTCGAAACACTACTACACCAACTAGTGGTATCCCTACCGAGTATGGATGGTAGGATACAAATCCTCATTGAGGAAACATCATAGAGTCTAACTCTACCTCTACAGAGCAGTTATATGAAAGTATTTCCACTTCTATACCTCACCCTGAACACACAAATCCAAAGAAATTGTTTGCCTCACCTCAATACTATCTACATTGGGAAACACTGACTCAGCTATACGATTTTAGTCAAATCATAAAAACATGTCTCAGCGGGGAAAAAATTTATCTTCCTTGTGATTCAAACAATACGTCAAAACATTCCACATAACTCCTCGAGTTTCTAACATTTTAAGCTAATTCTGGGAACCCAAGGGTACTAAAAAACAAAAAATGGATTCTCAAAATCTCAGATGGGTCTTACTGGTCCCTCACCTTGAAAGCCACCAACAAATCACCTGACCCTAAACATATATGTCAGAGGGACTCATCAACCACACCTCGATAATATTCTCTTTGGGTAGCACTGAACCTCCTTTATGGTTTTTATTGAATCACAAAAATGTGTCTTGGTGGATAAAGGAACCATTTTCCTCATTAATTCAAATCCATGTCGAACAACACCAACACATGGTTACACAAATGCCCCACATCACCCCGATTAAACCCCCATCAAGAATCAGAATTAAAATAGTACCTCACAATAGTGTTTATCAGCTACTACTATATAAAGTAGAAAGGACACAGAGTGGACCTACATTCATCCTTAAATATTCTAGGTAAAAGGCCTCTAAGACCAGTTGTTGTCTTCACCTGCTTCATCCAGCTCACTGAGCCTAGCTTGGACCACCTAAGCGTGGTGGTGGCAACACCCTGAACTGCATTCCACCTCTTTCCGCTATCCCAAATCCTCCTCCACATCTTCCATCTTGCAGAACTCACTAAAACAAGCTCTAGCTCTACCAAGGAAATCCATTTACTGTATCCCTCTCCATAGTAAAGTTTTTTGGAAAATATCTTGAAAGTTTTACCCGATCATCGCAAGTAAAACACTGCCTATCTTATCATTGACCTGATCCTCGACATTACTCCTGTACTATTGGTCCATGTGCTTGAGAATGGGCATGGGTATCCATCTAGCACTATATACCTCCCATATAGAGTCTATTAGCTATTATAGATGCCTCAGCCTCATGACTTCCACCTCAGGCCACATCCTCATGTCCCTCCCCTAAGAATTTGTCCACTACCAGATCCCACACTAATAATCCATCATAGGTGGGAATGCGCATCATAACCATAGAGTCCATGATATCCCAGTGTAAGGTTTTCTCGAATGTCTTTGCTCTGAAAAGCTGATCTTGAACCATGTCCAAGTATTATCATGATAGGTTTGTAAACCTCACCAAGAAAACTTCTATAGTTATGTTTCCCTTCAAAAGATACAAAATCTCCTCGATAAGAGCTGACCTCAACATGGATGGGTATAAATATTCCATGAAGATTCACTCAATCTCTACCCAAGAGACCACTAAATCATCATTGGATTATGTCACTATACTCAACCAATGCCTGGCCGAACCCTACATAAGGATTTCCTCTAGGACCACCATCTGATCCGGAGGTGTCCTCACTTGAAAGAAAACTCGTTTTACTGCCTCAATCCAATAATCATCCATATATGGGGCCTAGATAACTCTATTTCCTTAGTTTTCATTGTGTCTGTAACTTGTGTAGCACACCTAGCCTTTATACATCCTCAACTAGAATTGCAGGTATAACCAACTACTCAGCGATTGGCAGTGCTATCGGATAACCACATAGATTTAATGCAACAAACCCCCTTCCCTGCAATGAAGCCTCATCATGGGGAATATTTACATCAAAACCATGATATTGAACCTTGTATGGATTTTTTCGTTGAGGAATCTCAAAATAGAATCAAGTCACACCATATACACAAAGTATATTTGGGGATCTAGAAAAAAAGGATAGTAAAATCCAAATCCGAGTACTATATGATGCATGTACCATTTATTTCCACTACAACCAGTATTATAATTCACCAGGTAAAAAATTAGTTTATTTATGTCCCATTGATTAGATTCATCAGTTTCCACACAAATACTGGAACCTCTGACTTGAGATCTAAACTCTAAAAATCCTAACATTACCACTTTGAGACCCAACCAAATACAATTATGTGGAAAATTATAAACAAATTCTCAAATAATGAACATGCTCTGATACCAGTCTTTCATAACTAGACACATTCCAGATCTCAAACCGCAACTATCGTAATCCTACCTCCATAGGCCAGGGGGTGGATCAAGCGATGAAGGTGTAACTAAACTTGGGGAGGACTTTTCCTAATCTACCTATACGCACACACCCACAAACACCTCAATGAAACAGTGAAGATATTTAAAAAGATGAAACTAAAACGAATACATAAATCTATCCCAAACTAGATTATAGAAGAAGTACTGAAGTGAAAAGGAAAAAAAATTCCCACCAAAATAAAACTGTAAAAGTGGGTGACCTTCTTAGAAGGAGGGTATCCCTATCTTCAGTAACTTCAAAAATATCCTCAACCCAAATCTAGTAAAAACCTCAATCATTACACATCACAAAGATTCAAATTCCTTGGGTTCTCTATGGACTCTATCAAAAGGATTTTGTTATGAAAAATTCATAAAACATGTGTAGGAAATTCCCATTTTGGGGTGAGTATAAAAATACCTAGTAGATAACCAAAAAACCCAAAAGAAAAAGAAATGAATAAAAATAAATAGTCCAATCAACCTAGCCTATGGGAACCCCATCAAGAGAGAAACTGCAACTTCAATCATCTTCTGATGTACATGACAAGTCAGATAATCAAAATAATCCCCAAAAAGATTTTAAGTAAAATAATACATCCCAAATCTCAACCCAGAACATGAAAACACTCCAAGGGCTTCTGAATTACCTAGATATAATTGTATCTAACTTTAAGTATCTGGGGGTTCCATACTCTTATCCTGAAACAAGATTACATTAAATAATTTAAAGGTAACATAAAATAGAATAACACAACCCACAAGCTTAGCTATCCCAAATGTAACCTTTCTGAGAGGTGTACTCTATTGGGAACAATATATTAGGTCTAGATCTAGTACTCAGAACTAGAGGTTTTGTCATCACTAGCAAATTCCCTGCATGAGGTAGAAGAAACTGAAGTGAACAGGCCTTCCCCTCACTACTTCACATAGATGATGGAGCACTCCTCAAAACTATGCTCCACAAGAATCCTCTCTAACAACAGAGAATAGAGGGACCCATAGATCTCCACTTCCAGGGAGTCAAGGGATTACTAGATCCTAACCATCCTATTGAACTCTATTCACTCTTTTATAATGTGTCCCACACCTCAGTCCATCAAGGGTGAAATAGCTCCTAACTAGGCACCACTAATATCTAGTGGATTGTACCACTCCTCGTATCTGTACTCAAAAATTGAGGGAGCTCAACTCCAATAGAGGAATCGATCCCCACTACTACATGGAGACATGGGAGTACTATTGGAGTTGGTGTCCTAGAACCAACTATTTTGCACATTATTCCATAATAAATATGTTATCACTTCATGAATGTTCTTCTACCTAAAAATTCTTCTGATAATGTCCTAATGATAGCTGTTACATTAAAGGGTCTTAGCGGATCCCTGGAAGGATGAGAACCCATAAGTTCCATAACATTGTTCTTGAATATATATGTTCAATGGCCGGATGATGTTATTTTAGAGACACAAATAATACATGCCATTAGGGGTGATGACTCATACAACATTGAGGCATCTTCTCATGGGGTGTACACTTGATAATATCTAGGTGGACATTATTAGAACGAACCCATCGGTAAGAAATCCATATTTCATAGTGTCATTGGATGTTCCTATTTACTGACATGTTTTTTAGTCCTTAAACGTTAATATTATTATTAATGTGTATTATAACTCACGCACTTATATGTATTGAAGAAAATTGTGACGACACAATGTTCGCACTGAGGTCAGATATGTTGCATGAGTCATGAGTAATATTGTATTAATAGATAATATGAGAAAGGATATTTCCCTTCTGTTCCATAACAGAAGTAGATATCTTAGGACCTTTTATCTAATTGATATAGCCTAAATAAATCCATGGCCATGGTAAGGAATGGGAGATTTCAATTCCAGAAAGTCAAAGAAATAATAATCGAGAACATGGGTTGATGACACTATCATGAAACCCGATTTATTCAAGATATCGAGAAAAATGGATTATATTACATGGTAAGTGCTCGTAGGAGGTGACACGTCTTTGCAGCATTAACTTCTTTCTATATGGGTGCCTTGGAATGTTTCTAGATTCTAACCTTGGACTTTAGGTAGGCTCTACTAAATTCCACTGAGAAAGAGGCCTAGAGGGTCACACACTAAGTGTGTCCAAGTATCTCAGTTAAATATTAATTTAACATGATGAATAAAGATTTTTCCTAATTATGGTTTAACAACATTTCAAGGATCCATGATCACATTTATTTCTACACTAGTTATTCGAGAGAATATATTGTGGGAGAAATAATATAATTATTAGCGAGTAATACAATGATATTTATTTGAGAAATAAATATCCATTATTCATGGTCTAATAAATGTGGTGGAGGAAATAATGAAAATGGAAAAAAAAAGTACACGTCGTGTATACTAATATACATGTCGTGTCAATTTTCTAGGGATTTTTGAGAAATAATATTTTTTATTTAAGTAAATAATATTAGGGGTAATTCACTGAGCACATGTAAAGTAATAGTAATAGTAAACTATTATTATTAGACATTGGGTCTTACTAAGAATTAAATGAAATAAATAAATGATTTTGGGTAATTAATTCATTTTATTATTCCAAGTAATTAAAATCCCAATTATATAATTCTCATTATCCTACACATTTTTTGTGGTTGTGCATAAAAAATATTTAGAATTCTCTCAATCCAAGAAAGAATTATGTTCTTCCCAGGATTCTATCATGGTACGAGAGAGATCCTCCTCCACCAGATCAATGAGAGCTCTTTTCAAGTGGCTCTCAAGTTGATCTCAGGCGAACATCGTAAGAGAAAGATATTTCATACTAGTACCTAGAGACCCCCTTAGAGACATACAGATATTTGTGGTGCACATGTGGGTCACTGCTAGAGGAATCCTACAATTGGATTATATGACGCAATGAAGGATCACATCAGATCGTGACCATAAACATCAATTGAGATAGAATTACATAAAGTTAATTCTTTTATTTTAATTAAATTAATTATTACCAATATATGATGATCCTATTTATGGTTCTAATACTCCATTCATTTCTTTCATTCTTTGTTCTATCTCTAAGATTTAATGTTTTATTACCATGAAAGATCTAAGATTAATTGTTGTTAATGGAAAAATTAATGTTGGGTACACACACCAACGCACATCCGCTGCGCCTGGAACCTACAAGTGGTATAAGGGGGTAAAATCGTCGATTATAATTATTTATTTTTTCGTTGGTGATTTACACATTTAATAATTTCGTTATTTCAATTTAGGTTAATCGTTCTATAAATCTGAATCATGATATCTATTCTTCCCCTTTCATTTCTCGTTCACCTTATAGAAATGATTTGTTATTTTAATTTTGATTAAAAAAATGATATCTCATCCATAGGTGCCAAATCCTCCTGTACATACAACACCATAACACATGGCGTGTATTCGATAGTACACATCCTGTAGTATAGGTTCCATGTACTAGGAAGGTCCGCCAAACCAGGCCATGTCATTGGATTCTATCTAAGTCTTTAAGACTCCGTGTATGGAACTATAATAGGTGGTACACAGTTTCCATATTACACGTCATGTGTCCCACTGAACACGGCGTGTAGTCCCTTCAGTTTAGGTTTGGACCATGTACCCAACACATTGCTTTCTTGGCTAAAAACCATGTAATGTGGATACTATATGGCGTGTGTCCCACTGAACACATTGTGTACTCCAAATATTTTCAACGTACATCTACACACCATGTCCCTGGGTGTGTACTTTGGATGGATGGTGAACAAAAGTGCACACCATGTAGTTGGAACAAATTCTGTGTAATAATCCAAATTACACAAATTTATTAAAATAAATTATTATATTATACAAAACTTTGATACGTGTACTATAGTGTGGGTGTAATGTTGAGGCACAACACGTGATAAGTTTTTTATATATGTGTGTTTAATTTAACATCAACTTAATGTTCATTTCTACTCATTGGGTAGTTATGAATGAAAATTCACCTGGTTTACTCTGAGGTACAAGTTACGTACAAAGATAATTTTAAATGAATTTATTTTTTAAAAATTATGATGGATGAGAATGTTAAAGAAATTCAGAAAAAAGGTTTAAGATAAAAGGATTGATTAATTGAGGATAATTAATTGATTCAATCTTGATTTATCTTAAACAAGAACGATTAATGAATAAAATTATAGATTTATTTATGCATAAATATTGTTGCATGTATGTATGATCATGAGAGAGACCAATACCTTTGTATGTGAATGGTTTATTTTAATTAATTTATTTAAACTAAATTTGTTGGCATGTAAGCCTTCTCTTCATTAACATGTTTGGAATGCGCGCCCAATTATTCTTTTATGTAAAACCCCATTTTACCCCCTCATTCATGAGTGAGATAAAATCATATGTAACGTATGGAGTTCCCAAGATAGTGGAGGCGACTCAAGTTAGGATCCAAGATGAAACCAATCCAAGGATATACAAAGGTGGATAGGTGGAAATCTTCAAACATGAACCCAAAAGGATAAATGTGTTTTCCCCTAGGTCTTGGGATATACTAACCAATAGAACAAGCTCATGATCATACCATTTGTTTTATTTTTATCAGTTTCATGGTTTATTTATTATGGGAGTGTTGACATGATCACATAATTAATGAATTAAACAAGTATGTAAGATGGAACTATAATATGACCAGTTTGGGCATAAATATTATCATAGACATGTTTAATCACTTAAGTATTTCCCACATAATATTAAAAAACATGTGATCAAAGATAATAAAATGAAAATTTACGTATAAGGATAACATCCCTCAAAGAAAATATTATGTCGGTATATCCTTCCATAATCTTGGTTAGAATCGAACAACAGTTCGAAGTTCTTGACCAACCCTAGTTTGGATTCTTTCAATTATCAGGGAATTATAATTCATGGTTTTGGGTTGAATTGACTTGGATCATTTCAAGGGTTTACTTCCAAAAAAATACATGGAGTGACTATGATGAAATTTTTTGGAAATCCAAAATAAAAGGATTTCATGATTGGGGTGTCCACTCAGCAGATCAAGGAGCTGCAAGTTAACGTAGTTGGAATTTGGAATGCCTACCTAAAACACTTAAAGTTTCATGAACAACTCCAGTTGGGTTAATTATAAGGGAAATATGGATCCTTTCTACTAGAATATTCGGGAAACATAATATTCTAAAGTCAATGGTGAGGGATATTGGATTTCGATAAAATAGTGAGAGACTAATATGTATTAAATTATTTATTTGTCTCAGTTTTATCCTGATAAATTACTAAAACTTTTCTCATCTTAATTTTAAGAAACAATAAGAAAAATGACTTCAAACATATCATTGAGAACCGTACTCAATAAGGAAATCCATCTCAGAAACATTTAATTCTAGGAATGGGAAAGGTGTTTACGCGTTATCCTTCGCCACAAGAGGAAATTTTACATGCTGGAGGAGCTTATTCGAGTTGCTCCTAGAAAAGAGGCCAGTGATAAGGAACTATCTCTCCATATGAAAAATATGTATGAGTCCCCAGATGTCCAATGTTTCATGCTATCGGCCAAGTATAATGAGCTCTTAAAGTAACATGAAAACAAGGATGTGTATAACATGATTTCTCACCGTAAGGATCTATATCAAGATAAGGCAAGACATGAGAGATATGTGATCTACAAATCTTTGTTTAAAACTATTCTTGGAGAGTATGCACCAGCTATGCCTCATTTAGTCAATCTTATTGGCTACATTGAATGCCTGGACATCTTAAGGATTATGTTCCCGGATGAGCTGCATATAGATATCATCCAATCATCACTACCCAAGACCTTCTCTCGATTTATTGTCAACTTCAACATGTGAAAAATGATAAGAGTATATCAGAACTTATGACCTTAATTCACCAGGTAGATAAGGACATGGGGCATGAAAATCCCGCAGTCCATATGGGAAATAAGAAAATGAAGGACAAGGAAAAGGTGCCAAGGATTCATAAATGGCATGAATCCTCAGAGCTTCATCCCTCCAAGAAGGGTAAGATCCATAGGTAGGGAAAGAAAAGGGAGGCATTATGTTTTTCATGTGGCAAGCCAGTCCCGTGGAAGAGGAACTGCACCCTGAATCATGGGGATGCTAATGGTGCATTTTTTATCGAGTGTAATTTTTCCATTTCTACACATTGGGTATTAGATACAGCTTGTGAGGCTCAGATATGTATTCAAATAAAGGAACCAAGTAGATTTAGAAATATTTCTAGAGGAGAGGTGGATCTCGAGCTTCCAATGGCATGAGACTGGCTATATTGTCTATTGGAAATTACCATCTCTCATTGCCAACTGGTATGATTTTGGTTTCACAAAAAAGTTATTATGTGCTTAGTGTTACCAAGACCATAATTTATGTATCATGTTTGGATAAAAATGGATTTATTTTCATGTTTGGATATAATGGTTGTTTCTTTTATAAGAACAATGTATTTTATGATATGACACATTTAAATAATTGTTTGTACGTATTGAATTACGAAAACCAATTGTTTTCAATCACTAATGAAACAAACTCACATGACTCATTTAGCACCCAATTGTGGAATCACCGTCTCAATCATGTAAATGAGAAGCACCTGACAAAACTCTACCAAGATGGTTATTTAGACTCTAATAAGCTAAAACCACTTGATAGATTTCATGCTTTCTTATAAGGTAAAATAACCATTCCACCATTCGGTGGATAGGGTTTAAGGTCCACAAAGCTTCTAGGATTGGTGCACACAGATGTTTGTGGACCATTTTTATTAGAATCTAGAGGTTTATATTCCTACTTAATTACTTTTAATGATTATTTTGGTAGATATGGACATGTATAATTAATGAGGTATAAGTCAGAGTCCTTAGTGAAATTTAAGGAATTCAAGAGTGAAGTATAAAATCATCTTGGTAAGAAGATAATGAAAATTTGATCGGATTGAGGTAGAGGATATATAAACCAAGAGTTCATCAATATTCTAGAGGAGTCTGGGATTCTATCTTAACTCACCCCTCCTTATACATCATATTGGAATGGTGTTAGTGAATGGAGGAACCACACCTTGGTGGACATGGTGAGGTTGATGATGAGTCATAAAAATCTTCCACTATATTTTTGGGGATATGAATTACAAACTGAAGTTTTCACATTAAACTGAGTACCAAATAATGTGGAAAATTAAATTCTCTCTGAGTTATGGATTGGAAAGAAACCCATTTTGTCGCAGAAATTTGTATGGGGAAGTAAGGTTTTTCTTAAGGCCTTATCAGGAAAAAAACTATCACCATAGGGTGTGAGGTGTATCTTTATAGGATATCCCAAGGAAACAAAATTATATTACCTATAAAACCCTTTAGAAATAAAAGTTACTATTACCAGACAAGTTTTCTTTGTTGAGAGGTAGAACATCCTCAAAAACAATAGTGGGAGAAAGATTGAAATTGAAAATTTTGATGCTCAAGATACACTAGAGTTGGTACATGAACAAGTTCCATAGGTCCCCGTGGATGAGGATCTAGAATGAAATGTACTATGTAAGAGATCATGAGAGGTAAGGAAACCAGATAGATTTTGTTTCCTAGTCACCAAGGATGGTGAATCGTTATTTTTTGGAAAATGATAAACCTTACTCTTATAAATAAGTAGTAAAAATCTCACAAGCACCAATATGGAAAGAATATATGAATTCTAAGATGTATTCCATGTATCAGAACCTAGTTTGGGTTCTGTTAGATGAGCTTATTGATGTAAATCATGGTGGATGCAAATGGGTATTCAAGAGAAAGTTGTACATGGAAGGTCAAGTTATCACATATAAAGCAAGGGTAGTGGCTAAAGTATTCAGACAGCATCATGGAGTTCACTATGATGAAACCTTCTCATGAGTTACCATTTTTAAAATCCATAATAATAACACGTTCTGTAATAGCTTACCATGACTATGTGATTTGGCATATGGATGTCAAAATAGCAATACTTAATCAGATCCTTCAGGAAGATATCTATATGACACAACCAAAAGGTTTTGTGACACCAGGTGAATCCAATTGGGATTTCAAGTTGTAGATATCCATTTATGGATTAAAGAAATCATCTAGGTCATGGAACATTTGATTTTATTAATCCATAAAAAAAATTGGTTTCATTAAGAACGAATGTGATCCATGTGTTTATAAGTGGTTTAATGGGAATGCAGTGGTTATCCTAGTAGTATATGTTGACGACATATTAATTATTGGAAATGATGTACTAGTCTGACAATCAGTTAAGGACTGGTTGAACAAGTGTTTCTCCATGAAAGACTTAGGTGAATATTCCTACATTCTAGGGATCATGATAATTCATGATAGATCCTTGAGAATTATTATACTATGTTAGGATACATAAATTGACCAGATAATAAAGAGATTTAGTATGCAATAATCCAATAGGGGATTGTTTCCAGTGTCACATGAACTACATATTTCTTAGAGAATGTGTCCTCAGACACACCATGAAGAAGATTTGATGAGTAAGATCCAATATTATTTGGCTATAAGATCCATCATGTATGCCATGTTGTGTACCATGATTGATGTTTCATATGAACTGAGAATGGTAGTTAGATATCAAGAAGATCCAGGAGAACAAAATTGGACTGCTGTTAAGACTATCCTTAAGTATCTGAGAAGAACTCAAGATATGTTTCTTGTGTATAGAGTAGATGATGATCTTGTCATCAGATAGTATGTTGATGCTAGATTTCAGACAGATCAGAACGATATAAAGTCGCAATCAGGATATGTTTTCTATATCAAGTGAGGATCTGTGAGCTGGAAGAGTTCAAAGCATCCAGTTGTCTCCAATTCTACAGCGGAGTCTGAATATATAGTGGCTTCTGATGCATCCAAGGAATCCATCTGGATTCAGTACTTTGTCCAAGATCTTGATGTGGTGCCTAGAAGTAAAGATTGTATCACATTATATTGTGGTAATACTACATCAGTGGATCTTGAAAAAGAAGCAAGGTTACATCAACAGAAAAAGGAAATTCTCTAAAAGTATCACCTCATGAGGGATTTTTATCATAGGGGTGAAGTTTTAGGGAGCATAGTGTCCACATAAGAGAACGTGGCGGACCCCATGACTAAAGGCCTATCTCAACAGAAGCATGAATATAATGTGAGAGCTATTGGATTAAAGGTTGTTAGCTATTGGCTCTAGTCCATGTGGGAGTCTGTTAGATTTGGTGGCCTAGAACCAACTAATATGTACTTTATTTATTAATAAATAACTTATCACATCTTGATATTTCTTCTACGTGACAATTAATGTGATAATGTACTAAGAATAACTGTTGCATTAAAGGGTTTTAGTGGATCCCTGCTATAATGAGAACACAGAAGTTCCATAACACTGTTCTTGAATATAAATGTTATATGGTCAGATGTTGTTAATTGAGGGATACAATTAATACATGCCATTAGGGTTGAGGACCCATAAAAATTTGAGTCATCTTCTCATGGTGTACTTCCTTGATAATATCCAGGATGATATTATGATAATGAGGCCTGCCAGCAATAAATCCACATTTCATAGTGTCATTGGAGGTTCCTATCTGTGGACATGTGTACTGGTCCATATAATTTAATATTTATTATTAATGGGTATTATAACTCATCCACTTATATGTATTGAAGAGAAATGTGATGACACACTATTCGTAGTGAGGTAGGAGAAGTTGGGTGCATCATGAGTAATACTGCATTAATAGATAATGCAAGAAAAGATGTGTCCCTACTATTCAATAATGGAAGTAGATATCTCATCCACTCTGATGGAATTTATATAGCCTAAATAAATCCATATCCATGGTAAGTAATGGGAGAGTTCAATTCTGGAAATTGAAAGAAATAATAATCGAGCCCATGGGTTAACAACACTAGCATGCAACCCACTTTATTTGAGATATCGATACAATGGGATTACATTACATGATAAGGGTTCATATGAGGTGACACTTCATTGCGGTGTTAAATTCCTTCTCTATGGGTACCTTGGCATGTTGCTAGACGCTATCCTTGGACTTTAGGTAGGATCCACCTAATTCCATTGATAAAAAGGCCGAGATGGTCACACACAAAGTGTGTCCAAGTACCTCAGTTAATTATTAATTTAACAATTTTAATAAAGATTATTCCAAATTGTGGTTTAATAATTACTCAAGGATGACTGATCGCATTTATTTCGACATGTTATTCGAGAGAATATATTATGTTAGAAACAAAATATTTATTAGCGAGTAATGGAGTGATATTTATTTGTGAAATAAATATCCATTATTCATGATCTAATAAATTTGTTGGAGGAAATAAAGAAAATGGAAAAATAAAAGTACACGTCGTGTATATTAATATAAACATCATTTAATTTTTCTATGGATTTGTGAGGAATAATATTATTTATTTAATGAAATAATATTAGGTGTAATTCGTTGATCGCATGTTAGGTAATAATAATATTCAACTGTTGTTATTATACATGGTGTTTTACTAAGAATTATATGAAATGAATAAATGGTTTTGGGAAATTAATTCATTTTATGAATCTAAGTAATTAAAATCCCAATTATAAAAATTCTAATTAGCCTATCCATTTTGGGTGGTTGTGAAAAAAATATCTAGAGAAAGCTTTGAAGCCAATAGAAAATTATTTTCTTCCAAGAACATTCTCAAGGTATGAGAGAAATCCTCCTTTATCGGATCAAGGAGAGCACTTTGCAAGTGGCACTCAAGGTGATCGAAGGCAGGCATTGCAAGAGAAGGCTCTTATATACTAGAACCTGAATATCTCATCGGCAACATATAGAGATACATAAAGAATATGCGGATCACCACTAGATGAATTCTACACTTGGATTCTATGACTCAACGATGGATCACATCAGATCATGACCAAAAACATCAACAAAGAGTTAATTCTATCAAGGTAATTGTTTTCTTTTAATTATATTAATTATAAACAAGATATGATGATACTTTCTATGGTTCTGAGACTCCCTTCATTTCTTTCGTTATTCGTTCTATTTTGACATTTTGTCATTTTTTTATCATGATGGATCTCATATTTATCTTTGTTAATAGAAAAATTAAAGTTAGGTACACCCACCAACGCACTTCCACTGGTCCCGAAACCTACAAGTATTGCTCATTCCCTGACATGAAAGGGGAGTACCAAACCTGGGCAAGAAGACATGCACCCTATAATGGTAGGCGATTACCAACTATATCGAAACAACATGTATAAAGGATATTCACCAGAGATAGATAGGGGAGTTTCGAATCCAAAGATAGAGGACTCACACTGTAACATGGTAGGGGAGTACCAACTCAATATATATGCTATATATGGTAGACCTGTACCATAGTACGACAAGGGGGTTCAGACTCCAAAAATAGAGGACACACACCCTAGTTCAATAGGGGAGTACCAACTCTATATATCCAATTAGTATGGAGGGACGACACCCTGGAGTGATTGGGGAGAATTATCTCCATCTACACTAAAGATATGTGTAACTCACACCCTAATCCCTAAAGGGAATACCAACCCTGGAAGAACTACCCAACGGTATATAATATGCACCCACGACATAGGGAGTCCCATTTTTAACTATGAAAAGAGGTAACGGGACCCATACTCTAGTGCCATAGGGGAGTACTCGTCATAGTGTCTCTCTTTGAGAACTACACCTATCTACCATATTTTCCAAGAACAACTTCACAAGAATAATTCTATGAACATGACATCTCATGTATCATAGGCCAAAATAGACGACACCATCACATTGAATGTGGAAAACTACTTAATATTGGTTTCTCACTATTCTGGATCTGATTCCCAGTGGAGGAGATACATAAGGTGGAAGATCTCAGGAATATCTCCAAGGAGTACATGGTGTGAAATGGGGTACACATGTTGTGTGAGATGACCTGAGAACCTATCCCTATATTCTATTGAAATGGTATACCAACCCATGTAGGGGTACAAGAGAAATAGATATAGTACACAACATGTCCTACATCACTTGGACCCTAGCCGCATTCCTCTTCTACACGAACCGTCCAACCGCATCCCTTACAGGCCATGAATCCCATACTACAAGGTGTTTTTAGGCTAAACAGCCACCTTCCCATGTAGTTTTCAGGTGTCCATGTATTAGATCCCATGTCCATGTACTTTTTCCATGTGGTTGTACATGTCCATGTGTTTTCACATGTCTTCCCAAGCCATGTCCCATGGTCTCATAGATTGGGGTTACCATACGACATGTCACCCCATCACATGGCATGTAGTTACTAAATTTCATCTTCTAGGAACACGGATAGATACACGACATATGTATCTAGACTATATACCATATAGACAGTAATTCCAGTCAATAATCACCAATAAAATGCCCTATTTTCCCCGATTAAACCCAAAAACCATATATCTAAGTAGTAGAGATCAACAGAAAACACAAATGGGCTCTAGAACCTCAGAAAAAATTAAAAAGTGGGATCGGGACTAAAAAAAATTCCTACCTGAAGGGAGAAAAACCGAAGAATTGGTTGAATAATGAAACATGAATTGTGTTTCTTCTCAATCAGATGACAATTTTCATTAGAAATGAGGATTGGTAGAACTTCATTGTGTTTATTTGGATTCTTATCCATCATCACTGGAGAGAGGAGGGGAGAAGGAGAGGTGTGGTTCTCATTTTTTTCATACACACCAACATGAGCAAGGGAAGAGGTATTTGGTTTAGTTTTTAATTAATTAATTAAATTTTAATTTAATAAATTAACTCAACACACATCACCCATGCTAACTATCCTCTATCAAAAACTCTCAGAACAAAAAACATTATGTTATGAATAGGGTAAACACAACGTTATGAATTTCACCATAGACTTAGAAATATAATCTGAGACCCCATTTTCGATTTATTCTTATTTTAAAGTGACATTTTCACACCTGACAATATAAATTTAATATTTTTAAAGTCATCATTTCAAGGCCCTCCGGGACCTGGATTCGTTTGCCGATTCGACACCTAGATTCAAAATATTTTTTTGGAATATTCCAAGGATTTAAAAGTAAAAACCTGGGTCTCTACAAACTAAATCTTCATTTAGTCAACCAAAATCTGTTACCCCTTGGTCTATTATAGAGTTGAAAACTAATATGAATATCTAGATTCATACATTTTAGAAATGAGAGGCCTCTAGAAAAGCGTAAATGATACTTAAGATATACATGGATATAATATGGTCTCCATCAAACACATTTATCACAATAACTATTTCAACCATTCTATATGATATACATTTTTAATTATCATATTTTTTTTGGTAGGAGGGCTTTGGCGTCCTCAGCTACCCCTTCGGCAGCCCTTGTTGGCTTCTTCGTGGCGAGGAAGGCTAAAACTGACACTAGTGTCTGAGTTCGTTTCCTTACCTCGGCACCTCAGATCTTGTGGGAGTTAGATGTTGCAGGTGGACACCAGATCTTGAACCCATGATCTATTGATTTGCTTCTGGGGTTTTGCATAGCGGTTTCCGGAGTGAAGATTTTTTGGTTCCTAAAGGCCCTGGATGAGATTGACCACACCCATTTCAAGAAGAACGAAGGCCAAACCTCTGACAAGTGTGTGGAGCGATGGAACCCTGGTTCACATAGCCCCCGATTCTGAGTCTAAAGTCCTTCTGCTTCGCACAGGAGCGGCGAGTGACGACTTAGCCATGAAGTTAGGTCGTGAAGACTCAGCTGTGATTTTGTTTGGTGCACGAAGACCCTGCAGCGAAGGAAGTTCGTAAAGAATCTATCACGTTGGGCCTTGAATGTGTTGTTCCTGCGCGTTAAAGCTATTGCACATGTTTGTGATTCGTGTTGGAGGATTGCTTCGTGAAAGGAGGTTGCGGTTTGGATTCCCTTGATTGCGCAGTGCTGGTCGCGGTGTTGGCTATACAAGCCGAGAAATATGAGAAGAAAAATTGAAGAGGAAGAAAAATTGGCACACAACACAAAGAAGCTTTCAAGCTTTTTCACAATTGAAATTTCAGACTACAATTACATCAATTTATAGACCCACAACATTAAATGCATAGCATTTATGTTGGTATAAGGAAAGACCAAAACATTAAATACAGAGAATCTATGATGGTACAAGGAAAGACCAAAATATTAAATGCTGAGCATTTATGATAGTAAAAAGATATACCAAATCTTTAAATGCAGAGCATTTAAATTTATTCAAAGAAAATAAATGGAGGTGGACCCATGGAAAAAAATGTGCAAGTAATAAATGACACCGCAGGCAGCTTTGACTCATATTTTTGGTTTGAAATTCCAACACTCCCCTTCAAACCAAAACCGGCTTCATTCCGAGCATCGTTCAGAGTCTTTTGAATGCATCTGACGGTAATGCCTTTGTAAAAATATCAGCCACCTGCTCTGTAGTATGACAATATTCCAATTTTATCATTTTCTGCTTCACATAATCTCGCAAAAAATCGAATCGGGTATCAATATGTTTGCTTCTTCCATGCTGCACCGGATTTTTGGAAAGTTCAATTGCTGACTTGTTATCCACATATATCACTGTGGATCCATCCTGCGGATGCTGCAACTCCTTCAGTAGATTTCTCAACCATATTCCTTCACAAACAGTGAATGATACTGCCACGTACTCTGCTTCACATGTAGACAAGGCGACCACACTTTTCTTCCTTGAATTCCACGTAAAAGCAGTCGATCCAAGAAAAAATACATACCCAGTGGTGCTTTTTATTTCATCTTGGTCGCCTCCCCAGTCACTGTCTGAGTATCCATGCATATTTTCTTCTTCATTGTATGGATAAAAAAGACCAAAATCCACCGTTCCTTTAACGTACCTAAGGATACATTTTGCAGCTAACTAGTGGGACTCTGTTGGTGCTTCCATGTACCTGCATAGAAGCCCAACACTATAGAGAATATCAGGCCTTGTGATTGTTAGATACCTCAGGCTTCCAATTAGACTCTTGAACAGAGTTGAGTCAACACTTCTTCCTTCTCCATATTTTGTCAGTTTTAAGCTCATTGCCACAGGTGTGTTTACAGCATTGCAATTAGCCATGTTGAATTTTTCAATCAACTCCTTAGCATACCTCTTCTGAGAAATATAGATGCCTCCATGTTGTTGATTTACTTCTATGCCCAGAAAGAAGGACATGAGACCTCCGTCGGTCATCTCAAACTCCTTGAACATAGCCTTCTTGAAATCATCGAACATCTGTCGACTATTCCTTGTAAACAGTAAATCATCAACATACAAGCATGCAATGATTATATCACCACGATCATTCTTCTTGATGTAAAATGCATGCTCATATGGACATTTGGTGAAGCCGTTCTCTTGAAGATAGCTGTCAATGCTTTCATTCCAAGCACGAGGAGCCTTCTTCAACCCATAAAGATATTTCTTCAGTCGATACACTTTGTCTTCCTCCCCTTGCATAACAAAGCCTTCAGGCTGGTCGACATAGACCTCTTCCTCTTGAATTCCATTCAGGAATGCAGACTTCACATCCAATTGGTAGATCATCCAACTGTGATGAATAGCAAGAGAGATAATCATTCTCACAGTGTCAAGGTGAGCAACAGGAGTGAATACTTCTTCATAGTTTACCCCATACTTCTGTTTGTACCCCTTTGTTACGAGCCTTGCCTTGTAGCGATCGATTTCACCATCAGCATTTCGCTTGATCTTGTACACCCATTTGACACCAATGGATTTCTAGATATTATGAAGTGTGGTCAGCTCCCATGTGTCATTTTTCTCTATGGCGCGAATTTCTTCTCCCATAGCCATTCTCCAACATTCTTCCCTTGTGGCTTCCTGAAATGCCAGAGGCTCATGATTTGCATACAGGCAAAAAAGATTTACCTCTTCAGTTTGTTCATAAATGTCTCTTAAGCTTTTCATCTTTACGGGCGCCATGGGTGAGGATGAGATCACCTAATTTTGACTTGATGGAGTCCTATCAGAAGTGATGGAATGTCCTCCTGGACTCCTGTGTACTGATGATGTGCCCAGGGAATGTGTTGCTGTAGTTTTCTCCTGATGATCACGCCTTTCTTCAGGATCTTCTGTTTAGACTGGAATCTCTTTGTTTGGTTCTTCATCATTCCATTTCCAAGCTTCTTCCTCACTAAATACCACATCTCTACTCACCACTAATTTATTGGTTAGTGGATTGTAGAGCTTATAGGCTTTAGACTCTTCACTATAGAAGATGAAGATGCACTTTTCACCACGATTATCAAGCTTCCTTCTTCTCGCTTCTGGAACTTGAGTGTAGGCAACACACTCGAAGATTCTTAGGTGTGATACGCTCGGTTTGTAGCCACTCTATGCCTCTTGTGGTGTCATGTTTCTGACGCTCTTCGTTGGGCACCTATTGAGAAGATAGGCAGTACATGCCACTGCTTCTGCCCAGAAGTTCTTTGGCAAGCCTTTCTCCTTCATCATGGTCCTTGTCATGTCGAGGATGGTGTGGTTCTTCCTTTCTGCGATGCCATTCTGTTGTGGCGTGTAGGCTACAGTGTATTGATGTTTGATGCCATGTTCACTACAGAAATCTTGAAAAGAATTTGAGATGTATTCTCCACCTCTGTCAGATCTGAGTACTTTGATTCTGTGGCCACTTTCAGTTTCAACATGAGCTTTAAAAGTTTTAAAGACAGTGAAAGCGGAAGATTTTTCTTTGATGCAATACACCCACAACTTTCTGCTGAAATCATCAATAAGGGTAATAAAATATCTATTAACTCCAAGTGACGGTGTTTCAAGTGGTCCGCAGATATCAGTGTGAACCAACTGAAGTGGTTCCATTGCTCTTCTAGACACTCCACTTGGAAATGAGTTCCTTTGTTGCTTGCTGAGTGTACACGCCTCACACACATGATTTGGAGCTTCAATCATTGGCAAGCCACACACCATGTTTGATGAGGATAGAAGTTTAAGCCCACTAAAATGGAGATGCCCAAAATGCAGATTCCATCTCTATGAATCATTCTTCATGAGCCCAAAGAGACACTCCTCGGCCTTTCTGTTGATATACAGTGGAAACATGCGATTCATCGCCATTTGGACTTGAGCGACAAGTCTCCTGTGAGCATCTCTTATAGACAAAAGAGAATTTTCCAAGTGTATGACATACCCCTTCTCAAGAAGTTGTCTGAGACTGATGATATTATTTTTCATACTTGGTACGTAATATACATTAGAAATGTAATTCGACTCTCCATTATTCAGATAGATTTTG
This sequence comes from Viscum album, assembly GCA_963277665.1. Lineage (NCBI taxonomy): Eukaryota > Viridiplantae > Streptophyta > Magnoliopsida > Santalales > Viscaceae > Viscum > Viscum album. The sequence continues at coordinate 1,094,338,397 of OY728145.1, read as the reverse complement.
ATTTTAGCTTTTCCTCTCATAGGTACCTTGGATGAGTCACTAAAACTCACGTCGCCACGAACTTCTTCGGTGAGTTCCTCGAACAGTTGTTTGTTACCACTCATGTGGTTGCTTGCACCCGTGTAGAGATACCAAACATCGGGACGTTCACATGCCTTTTCTTGTGCGAGGAGGAGTGTGGTACCTTTTTCTTCATGATGAGATGCTTCAGCATAGTTGGATCGTTCATCATGATCCACTTTGCTCCAACAATCAGACTCATAATGCCCAAATTTCTTACAGTTGTGTCATTGAATGTTCTTTGCGTTTCCACGACCACGCGTGAATCATCCTCCACCATTCCCTCTTCCACGAAAGATGGTAGGATTTTTTTGCTTTTGTTGATGGCTTGGATAATATCCACACCCTCTTCCTCTTCCACGATGACCACCTCGTTACGTGTGGCCATTCTTTTATTCTTGTAGAGTCAACTTGGACTCCAAGGCATGCTCTATTGTTGAACAGGTATTCTTTTGCATCCGTTGCTCGTGCACTTGCAACGACCCCGTCAGTTCTTCAATGGACAGTTTCTCCAAATACTTTGATTCTTCGATTTCCACAACAACATGCTCAAACTTGGTTGTGAGAGATCAAAGTAATTTTTCGACAACTTAAATGTCCTCCACTTTTTCACCATTCATTTTCAAATTGTTAAAAATAACAATTAATCTTGAGAAATAATCAGAGATGCTCTCACCTTCTTTCACGTGCGCCGATTCAAATTCTGCTCTTAATGTTTGAAGACGTACCCACTTCACTCGATCAACAGCTTTGAAGACGTAGGCAAGGGTATCCCAATATTGCTTGCTTGATGTTTCTTCGGCAATCTTTTCGAACGTTGATTCATCCAACCCTTGATAGAGGAGGAACAATGCCTTGTTGTCTTTCTTTCTTTGATTTTTGAGGGTCGCCTTTTCTTTATTCATGAAGGCAGCTTCTTCCGCCGTAGTGGGTACAACATACCCGTCGGTAATGATCTCCCATAATTCTTGCGACCCAAATAACGCCTTCATCTGGATGCACCATCTTTCGTAGTTTTCCTTGGACAACTTCGGAACTTGCGGCTGGATTGCGGCCATCTTAAAAAAAATTGTAGAATTTTGGTAACATGGCTCTGATACCAGTTTGTTGGATATACAAGCCAAGAAATATGAGAAGAAAAATTGAAGAGGAAGAAAAATTGGCACACAACCCAAAGAATCTTTCAAGCTTTTTCACAATTGAAATTTCAGACTACAATTACATCAATTTATAGACCCACAACATTAAATGAATAGCATTTATGTTGGTATAAGGAAAGACCAAAACATTAAATATAGAGAATCTATGATGGTACAAGGAAAGACCAAAATATTAAATGCTGAGCATTTATGATAGTATAAAGATATACCAAATCTTTAAATGCAGAGAATTTAAATTTATTCAAAGAAAATAAATGGAGGTGGACCCATGGAAAAAAATGTGCAAGTAATAAATGACACCGCAGGCAGCTTTGACTCAAATTTTTGGTTTTCAATTCCAACATGCGGAAGAAGACCTTGACCGTGCTATGGAGGGCTTCGCGTCTGGTCGGATCTAAGGGAGGATTTTGTGCAGTGTTGGTTCCACGACAGGTAGGTCCAGGGTTTTTTTTTGCGACAGGATGGTCACTGTTGTTTCCCTCCGTGCTGGCTTTGACTGCTCAGGGCGGGTTGCGGAGCAGGCAGAGGTGTGGAGGAGTGGACCGTGCAGAGCTGGTAGCGGTTGAAGGCTTTGATCATGCAATTGTGTTTGGGGTTTCTTTTTTTGGGTTACAGGTTTTATTTTTGGGGTTGGGGTGTTTGTTGTTTGGGCCTCAAACCAGTGGTTTTGTTCTGGACTGGGGGTTTTGTTTGGGCCATGTTTCCTAGCTGTGGACTCCCGTGAGAGTGGGTGGGAATTGTCATGATGCATGGCCAATTTTGGAATCCTGTCAAGGGCTCATGGGGTTGGCTTGGGCATTTTTTTTCTCCATCATGGTGTTGTCGTGATTTATTTTCTTCAGGCATAGAGCTATGGATGCAGATCTGGTGAACCAATGGTAGAGGTTGACCCTAACGGACAAAGAGAAAGCGTCAATCAAGGTACGAAGGAACGAAGATTCGCTACTGGTAAAATGCATGACTCTACTGGTGGTCGAAAAGTTTTTGGAAAATATCTCATTCAACCAGGGAGCCCTCAAAAACACCCTCCAAAGTATTTGGAAACTGGAAGCCGGAGTTGCAATTCGGGAAGCGGGGAACAATCACATTGTCTTTGAGTTCTTCAATGAGAGAGATAGAGATAAAGTCCATAGAGGTAGGACATGGTCCTTTGGTAATCAAATCCTCCTCATGGGAGAATTAAAAGGGGGGATGAAATCCATCACATCAATCTCACACAGTCACACTTCTGGATATGCATCAATGGAATCCCTTTTCACGGGAGAACGGAATGGGTCATGAGAGAAATTGGGGATTATATTGGCCATTTCTTCGAGTGGGACTGTTCAGACACAATCCAATGGGGACCTGAGGTTCATATTAAAGCCAAGATTGAAGTTTCATAGCCGCTGATGAGGGGCATGTTTTTGAAAATCGATGATGCCAACACCTGGATATCCTTTGAATTTGAGAAACTCCCAATCTTCTGCTTTTTTGTGGACGTCTCAGCCATCTGGAAAAAGCATGCCTCTCAAAGCAAGAGAATGAGTTCGGAAATATCATCCTTCAATATGGCCCATGGCTCTGATCCAAAATGACTAGAGATGCCTTTATTCTAGAGAAGGAAAAAACAAAAGGATCGTAACAGTCTTATGATGGCCCACACAAGGCAGACAGAAACTGAACACGTAACAGCCATTATGCTCGGACCACCAGTTTTCCCTAAAGACTGTCCAACCACCCAAGTGAAAACTGTCGGATTTTCTACCCCCCTGAAGGACAATGTATTAACATATATAGAGCCTGTGTCTCAACCAAAACACCCTCCAGAACAAAGCTTGCGGCCAAAACAGATTCACTTTGAACCACTAGATCACGATCCTGATCTTGATGTGTCCATGTCAGGTATCTGTGCAGAAGGTGACTGTAGTATGTCAGGAACCCTACCACCAGGCCCAACCACCCATCAAATGTGGAAAAGGGTGCAATGAGAGGAAAGAGATGGTAAATCAGAAAACTTGAAATCCGGGGAACTGAAACGACGAGTCGAAACATGTCAATCTATGGGGATTTCCCCAAATAGATTGAAAATGACTGATGGAAATTTTAACCTGAAGGATTCAAAGGTAGAGGCGGGTAAGTCCCAGCCCCGCCTAGAACAATTATTGTCTTATGCTAGAATTTTTGTAGGCTAGGCAACCAACGAATGGTTCACATGCTCCAGTGAAATTGAGCCCAAAGTAACCCCAATATGGTTTTTTGGTCCAAAACCATACTAGAAAACAAGTACACCACTAAAATTGCTCTGAAATGCAGATTCCAAGGCTGCCTCCCGGTATCACGGCAAGGACATTCATGCGGATCACACCCTGCCATAGACATTTGTGGGATTCCATGGTTGGTAGTCCTAGAATGAGAAGTGGAATTCATGGGATCTTCTTTTCAAGCTTTTTCATGAGCTTCCAGGCACTATCCTCTTCAGAGGGGACTTCAATGAGATTATGTTTAACAGGGAAAAAATTGGCAGTGCCGTCCGACCTTCTGCGTCAATGTTAAATTTTCGGGATGTGGTCTCTAGGTTGGACCTGGTCGACCAGGGTTACACGGGTAATCCATTCACATGGTTCCGGGGTACTACGAATGGCACCCACATCACTGAGCAGCTCAATAGATTTCTGGGCTCTTCAAACTTGACAACTCTCTTTAGCATATTTCACATCAACCACCTGTCGCTCAACTATTCAAACCACTGCCCAATTTTCATTGACTACACTCATGGAGAATGCTACAAGCATGCCAGCAGACCCTTCCAATTTGAAATCTTCTGGACAAAAGGCCACAAATGTCAAGATGTTATCAGATCAGGCTGGAAGAGTATTCACACAGACGTGAGATCCAACCTCTAGCAGGTCGCATCCGATCTGAGATCTTGGAGAAATAAGAAGTTCTGCTATCCTGATAGGCACTGGGATTTCCTTGAAAGAAAACTATATTACCTTCTAAGTCAACCCACATCCATTTTCAATCTCTCTAAGATTGGTGCTACACAACGAGATTTGGATGCCGCTCTACGCGTTAAGGAAAGCTTCTGGGCAATACGGGCGTGGGACACCCATATTACAGAAGGGGATGCCAACACATGGTATTTTCAGCAGAAATCATCAGATAGGCGCTGGAAAAATTTTATTCCTTGCATAGTGCAAACTGATGGTAGCGAAGTCTCAGACACCGAAGTAATTCCGGAAGCCTTTGTTTGTTTTTTCAGAACCTCTTCACTGCAAGAACTCCCTACATTTCATCTGAAGTGGAGGACTGTATTAGACCTGTGATCACCAACAAGATCAATCATGAGCTCTCTAAAGATGTGATGGATGAGGAGATACGTCTGGATCTGAAACATATTCATCCTACTAAGGCCCCGGGCCTGGACGGATGTCATGCCCTTTTCTTTAAGCAATACTGTCACATTATTGGTCCCGATATATATAATCTGATGAAGAATATCTGGGCAGGGAAAACAAGTATTTCCAACATCAATGAAATTATCCTCTTCTTCATTCCCAAAATTAAGAAACCTCTTGTGATCCCAGATGTTCGACCGATCGACCTCTTCAATGACTCATAAACATTTTTTCAAATATCTTTGTTAATCGGCTATGAATTTGGTTACCTAACATCATTTCAGAAAACCTGATCTTCTTGGTGGCTAAGAGACTGATCACAGATAACGAAATTGTGGCCCATGAAGTGTTCGATTCCATGAAAATGTGCGCCATGTCAAAAAGAGGAACCATGTCCTGGAAGCTTGATATGACCAAGGCCTACGATAAAGTGAATGTAATTTCCTCAAAGTCGTGATGCTGAAAATGGTCTTCTATCCTAAAGGGAAAAATATGATCAGGCATTGTGTCATGTCCGCCTCCTTACAAATCAATGTCAATGGGGATCTCACACGAGTCTTATCCCCAACCCAAGGCCTGCACCAGGGATATCCTCTCTCCCCTTTTCTCTTTATCTTGGTGGATGATGTTTTTTCTAACCTCATTTCCAGGGCGGCATCCTCTAATACTATACATGGGGCAAGGGTGTGCTGTGGAAGCCCACCGGTTTCACATATTTTATTTACCGATGATTTCCTTCTTTTCTCCAGAGCTACCAATAATGAATGTCGGATGATCAGTCATATGATCCATCAATATGAAACAGCATTTGGAAAGTCAATCAACCATGGAAAATTGGAAATCTCCTTCAGCGCAGGGGTGCCCCAATCCAAGAAATAAGAGATTTGTGCAACGAAAGGCATTCATATGGTTGAGAAGCACCATAATTATCTCAGGCTATCCACGGTGATTGTCCACTCCAAGAAAGAAGTCTTTGCATCTTTACTAGATAAGATTGAGAAAATAATTCAAGGCTGGACCCCAAAAAGAATTTCCAAAGCCGGCAAGGAGACACTCATTAAAGCCGCCCTCCAGTCCATCCCCAAATATTATATGTCCCTTTTTAAGCTCCCGTCGACTGTGGTCAACTAGATCCACGGACCCATAGCCAACTTCTGGTGGGGAAAGCATAATGAAAGGAATATTACCCACTGTATTTCCTGGAAGAAACTCCACTCTCCCAAATCTGAGGGAGGATTGGGATTATGAAACCTCCTTCACTTCAATGACACACTGTTGGCAAAGCAAGTTTGGCACCTTATTAACCGTCCATTTTTCCTCTGTGTGCGGGTTCTCCGAGATAAATATTTTCTCCATAAGGAATTCTATGAATCCTCTATTGGACCCCATCCTAGTTTCCTCTGGAGAAGCATTTGGGGTGCCCGTTGTCTATTGGAAAAAGGGTTGGGCTCGAGGATTGGGAATGGCTCAACTATTAATATCTGGACCGACCCATGGCTGATTGATAAGGGTGGTTTGCGGGAATTCTCCCTTTCCCAACTAGGTTATGAAGATGCCACAGTCAGGTGCCTTTTTTCTGATCAGGGATCAGGGTGGTGTTTGGAAATGATCAATGCTTGGTTCAACGAATGTGGAAAAAGAATTATCCTGAGTACCCCCTGGGTCCCTGACACGGGCCCCGACCATCTCTTCTGGACCAATGACCTATCGGGAGAATACATGGTGAAATCCGGCTACCGGCTCACCATTGGCGCTCATCCAGCTGTTTGGGAAGGGGGCCCTGGAAATCGCTTTGGAAACTTAACATACCCCCTAAGATTCGTCACTTATAGTGGAAGGTATGCACGGGCACCCTATCTACAATTATCCTTCTCATTTTCCAACATATTTCCAGTGACGACTACTACCCCTTCTTCCCAAACGTCCCAGAATCCCCCTCTCATGCCATCATTCATTTCCTGGGGCTAAGGAAATTTGGAATAAATGGGACTATGATTCTGATGATTTTATGGCCATGGCCCTGACCTCCCCTATTTCTTGACATGATGTTGCTCCTCTATCTCATCGACTAAAGTGATCTCGCTTTGTACCCTGGTCTGGAGCATTTTCGCAATGATGCAGTTTTCAACCACGTCCACAAACCACCCGAATTCTGGATTGACCAGGCCTCGTCATGGATTGAGGGCTGGCAACATCACAATGGACATCAAAATTTCTTTGGAGCCTCTTTCTTTTCCTCCCGATGGTGCCCGCTAATTGAATATTGTCTTAAGATTAATGTGGATGCATCTTTCCCCATGAATGGACCCATTTCCATTGGCCTTCTAGCCCAGGATCCACAGGGAAAAATCATGGTAGCCAAACTTGAATCACACCATGCTTTTTGAAAACCTGTGGTAGTCGAGGCTACAGCCATCCTCGCTGGTATGATGCTTGCTAAAGATCATGGATGGGATAATATCAACCTTGAATTGGACTGCCTCATCATAATCAATGTTATCAACCACAACAACGTCAGGATCCAGTCATTTGGCTCCCTAATCAAGAGAATCCTCTCTCTCCGTCAAGGCATTTCAAGCTACACCTTCACCTTTACCAAAAGGAAAGGAAACAATGCTGCCCATCAGCTGGTGGCCTCTGGCCCCTTGGATGGAAACCAACTCTGGTTGGACCACTTCCCTTCATGGATTCGCATTTGTATGTCTACTGATCTTCAACATTAATGAATCCATCTTTTATAAAAAAACTAATTTTTTCTTGATTATCATTGTGTAGACCAATCAAATCTATGAATACATAACATGACATTCATCATCATTCATTAGAACCTCACATGTAATTTATTTAGATAGATATATTTTATCTAGGTGTGGATGAACACTCTCACAGTCTATCTTAATCAAGAGACCATATGTTAGACTCATTTTATGAGTGTATAAATATTATCCCGGTTAATCACCAACCAACAGCATGATCAATAACATACCTAACCACCTCAGTATTATCTATTTCAATATGTAGACTTATGTAAGTAGGGTATCAAAAGTTGGATGTTATCATTTGAAAATATTCTAATGGGGACTCAAATAAGATTAATGAACCCCTAATATACCAATGGAAAATGTATAACAATCCATGTGGTATACCAAGTAGACCATCCAACATAAACAATGAATCATATTCTTTGTTTTGTTGCTAATAAGAATATTATATATCTATTTTCAGGAATCATATTCATTTTAACATTAAAATATCATCATAAACTATAATACTTCATGACAGACATCAGTTAGGTATAAACTCAAAGCCATTATTTTATAGATGTACCATCATTACACTTCAAAAGATACATATCAATATATAACTTTTTGAAAGCATTGTGGATGAAGATAAAGTCTATATTTACAATATTATGATATATTTTAATATTCTTAAATTATTTAATAATATTTAAAAAATATTATAAGAATTATTTTATCATATCCTATATTATTAACTACAAGATCAACTGTTTGTTTTCTACTCTTTTTGGAGTTTTTCACAAATTACATCCCTTTTAATCCATATAATATCTCTATATGACCATATTATAAAACCACCCCACTAAAATATTTGGTTAAAAACGTGTATTAATTAATCTAGTTTGAGTAATGGAGATATTTGGGAATACTATTCACAACTATTCAAATGAAAAAACATATTCAAACTGCTTAACTGCACTACATCAAAAAATAAGATGTTGACTTATATTGTTAACTTTGAAATTTTATTAATTTATTGATCATAATCATTAGAACCACATTATATAAAACATTTCTATAAAATTATTTAATTACATACATTTTTTTATAGGTCCCTATAAACTCTTTTAGGTTCAAGTGAAAATTACTTCAATATAGAATCTAAATGCAAATCTAGTGTTTCTATTTACCAACATACCTGTAACTCTTTTAGGATAAAGTGATAGTAATTTTATTACAATAACTATTATAACTATTTAAATTTTACTTTACTTCTATACCCTAACTCATTTAGTATATCAAGTGAAATAAAATTTTCATTTTCACTGGTACAATGCTTCAAGAAATAGTTCTTTTCAATTTTCATGATAATGAAATAAGAAACATTATATTTTTATTTTTCATCACATATCCTAAACACATTTAAAATTTTATTCAAAAAAACACTCCATTTTTATACTGTTATACTCTTGTATGAAATACTGATATTCATTATTTAAATTGAAACTAACTGTAAAACTTTACATTTTTATTTATGATTTCATATCCTAAACATTTAAGGTAATTATGTGTAAATAACATTAAAATAAAATTTGTGTAATTATTTATTTTTTATCATTGATATTAATTATGTCTAAACATACTCCCAATTTCCTCTTAGATGATATATTATTTTTTTTATTATCTTTCTATGATACATATGCCCTTTTGTGTTAACAAATAACATTTATTTTCTATTTCGTACAAAAAATTTATAAATAAACTCTTATTTCCATAAATGATTTTCAATGTTTATGCATTATTTTTCCTTTGAGAAGAAACCATTGTTAAAATATATTTTTTTATTTGTGGTGGGAACACATTCCCTCATATTTTAACAAACTACTGGATAAATACTATTATAGTTGATAAAAAAATTATGTATTTCTTCTTCCCTAAACATGTTATTGTACCCGATAAATCACAGACCTTGTATATACGATTAATAATATTATATTGTTATTAAAAACTATTCTTATAGATTATATTCTCTTATGAGATAATATAAATGAGATAAATATACACATATTTTTCTTATTTTCATTTGACCCTGATAAAATATTTTACATTCAAATCCTAGAGGCTATAACTATTTACTTAATCATTGGAATATAAATTAAAAACACAACAAATTATTCATTTCATTTTGAAAACCATTATATTTACAAGTCTTTGTAAAATGTACATTTGTTATCACATAATATTCATAGTAAAAGAATAAATTTCTATAACATCCAAACCTAACATGTATATTATAGTGACATGAGATTTTTATCCATAAATATTTCATATTTTTAGATGAATATTAAATATATTAAATAAATACACACCCAATGTCCATAAAGTATTAATTTATTTTGAAAATGGATACCCAATCATATTATTTCAAAAATTATCTTCTATATCTACCATAAAGATCTTCCCACAAAGTACACATACAAGACATACCCTACTTAGAAACCATTTATCATAGCCTGGGGAAAAGTATATATATAAAATGGTGATATTAGATGCTCATAAAGTGTAAAAATGAGACATATTAATCTATGATCATATAAAATCATAAGATAATCATAATGTTATTTGATCATGAACATAATTTATGAAGTTCATAATTATTTTGTCAAAGATCAAAAAAGTGATTTATGGAAAAAATATTCAGACTTCCAAAGAAAGAAAACATAAATGAATCAAAGAATATAAGCCATGAGATAATAAAATTTGAATAAGACATAGATTTTTATTATACTCATAAACATAAAAAATAATTTCCATAGTATGTAATGATTACTTTCAATACTATCATAGTGGATTAGGTTTCCTTCTCATACTATCATATTAGTAAAGGTTCACTCCCAAGATATTCATAGTGGATAAACACCCCTACCGAACCGTGTTCAATCCCCTCTATAGTATTATCTATCTCATGAGATACCAATCATGTCCCACCCATATTGGTTTATAACATAACCAACCACCCTTGGTTATAACACAACTATCGTCCTTGGTTAAATTGAAAATACCATCCTTGGTTATCGCCTCATCACCGTCATTGGTTATAACATAATCACCATCCTTAGTTATAATATAACCACTGTCCTTGGTTTATAATGGAACAACCTATTAAATAATTAACAACATACATATTTGTTCTATAGAATCATAAAAATTTCCAAATATCATTATATCATAACCAGTGCAAAGAAAACATGTTTTGTAAATGTTTATTCAATTATTCATATAATAACCAATGAAAATAAATGGGTTTCAAAAACATCTCATAATATTTATCATAAAACATCCTATGAAATAATAATATTGGTATCCTTGGATACTATCTCTAATAGAGATTAAGTAACACCATAGGATGTGAACATAGATAAAAATTTACTTTAAAAAATCCTTTCATATATATATTATGTAAAGTATTTTTTATTAAACATCTCTATTTAAAATCATAAAATTTTTCAACTATTAAGTAGTATATTCTAATTTAAATGAACCTTGAAAATATGTAATTAAATCATCAAACCATTTAGTGTTTATGATGATAAGAATTTATGTTCATGTTGTGTACACTAAAACAAAAACCACATTCACATTTTTGGTAAAAATTAAAAAATTACCTAATTCAGAAAATTACAAAATCATTCCTTTTAAAAAAATTTATAAAAAATTAAATCATGTGTAGAAATAAAATTACACAATCCTAGGATAATTGTAAAAATTCCTTAAATTGTTTTTCAAAAACATGTATATGGAAAGAAAAATATTTTTCGATCGAAGAGATAAATAAATTAAATTTTCCATAAAAATGTTTATTAGTCTCTTGAGTTCTTAAATAAAGGAAAATTAGTGGAAATATGAAATATCAATAGATAACCAAAGGAGAAGAAAAATCAATAGAATCATTAAGTGATCAATCATGAAATCTCATAATCGGAAACTTAGTCATAGATTTTGAATCGTAAACCTCATGAAAGAGAGATCCAAAATGGATATGAAAATCCACATAATATTCATTATAAATGTAATAAAATACATTATCAAGTATTATATACACTATATAAAGGAAACAAGTGGTGAATATCTCATGTGTATCACATAAATTAAAGTGAGAAAAAAATCCATTACTTCCAGTCTCTTCTTTCGCAGAAACAACTCTTGCATCCAATATAATTTTTTTTAATTTATAATAATTATATAATGGATTATTATAAATAATTATAATATCAAATATTATACCATTATAACATTTTAATAAACTTTTGATACTAATACCATATAAAAATCTCCATTTCTTTGAGTTCACTATTTTATTTTTCATGAGATTTCTATTTAGTAGTTCCAGTCATTGTTCATTGATCATCATTGAATCATTTATATTATATTAATAATTATATAAAAATAATATATATTCCATATATACATATTTATAGTCACACGTAATGGTTATATATGAAAATATATATTACACCATTCATTGAGACGTAGGTCATATGTATGCACGAATGTTGTTTCCATTTTTTTAATAGACTAAATAAAACAAAGTTTAATAATAATTCACCTTTAAAGAATAATTATTATTTAATATATATCTCATATATTAATTAAGTACATCTTAATTACCTTCTATATAAATCATAAGTGAAATAAAATCACATTACTTCACGAGGCAGTAGTCTGCCTTAAACACGAGCAACATTATTGTATACCCCATGGAAAGAAAATACATATGATATTTGTGATAATAAAATAAAATGTATAATTTCGTTATAAATATAAAATTTATTTTTTAAATACATCATTATATCAATATTTGAGATGTGGGGATGGAAAGCGAATTACATTGGTTCATAAGGCGGTTGTCAGTCGTACACACGATCGAAAGTTTCATTTCCAATTTGATAGAAGAGGGAATCAATATATGTTATTACATTAATATATAAACATATAAATATATGGGATATAATGATTTTATTATATTATCATGATTTAAAATTATTTTTTTGTAGGTGTAAAAAGAAAAAAAAGAAAAATTCTCAGTCAGTAATTATACCTCTTCTTTTGAGAACCTCATTTGGTTTGAACAAGAAACCCTTCATTGGAGGGTTTTTAATAAAACAAGGAACTCTATATATTACAGAGTGATTTATGTAATTTTTTTGGGTAATTATAAATTCTTTTTATTTTACCCTCGTTAAAATCGTCATAAACTTATTTTCGGTAACTATTATTATTTTTATTTCCACTATTCATTAAGTTTAAAAATTAATTTGAACGGATTAAATAATATTAATAATTATTATTTATTATATGGAATAAGTTTTACAAAATCCAATACACATAATTATAATATTTAAATTTAAATTTAAACCCTAGATGTGATAAAAATTTAGTTTTCCAAAGATAATGTTTTCATATGTATGAATAGTTTTAATATCAAAATTGATCATAAAACCGATTTTAATGAGGTAAACTAGATTAATAATAATATAATTTTAAAAAATTACTTCTAAAAAAATTAAAATAAACATTAACTCTGATAATTCTTTATTTAAATGAACCTTTTTAATAAAAATCATTTTTTTAATATTCATTATAATATTTATATTTTAAAAAAATTATTAAATATTCACTCTATGATAATATTGAAATATATATTTCAAAAATTAATTTCCTTTTATCAATATTTTTTCAAAAGTGGAAACAAAATTAAAGTAAGTGTGAAAAATGCGACGAAAACACTATTTAGAAAAAAAATGTCGTTTTAAATATAAAACTCGACTTATTCTTATCTCATTCCTAAAAATCTTCTGAGAAGAATGATAAAAAAGTTATTGAATATATGATATAAAACATTAATTAAAATCATTCAAAAATGGTGATTAATTTATTTTATTAATACTAAAGAATCTTTCATGTATAAAAACATTTTTTTAGAAAAACACTTCCTTTATTTTAAATTTTGTTATTTATATTTTATTGCTACCCAAACAATTCATTTCATACATGTGTAAACCATAAATATTCTTAATGTAGCACATATTATTCATACCCTATATTAAAATATCTAGGAAACAAAAATATCATTAATAAATATTATTTTTTAGTATATTGTGGTTCATTTAAACTTGGTGTTTCATATAACACAAGATATCAATGAAATTAAACTTATTGGAAAACAATTCATTAAATATTTGGGTGTTACATTCTATCCATTAAATCGATTTCACTCTAAAATTTTTTTCTTTGTCATCAATGGTTTTATATTTTAAAATTATTTCATAGAAGCCCAAATCATACAATTGAATAATAAAACATCCCTTAAAATTGGAAAGTGAGAAACCTAAAGGATACCTAAAATAAAAAATAACTAGTTTTCAAGATAAAAAAGAAGTTCAGTGGGATGTTAAGATATGAACATATGACTGAAATTGGAATCCCAAGTAATAATGTTTAGATATATAGGACATGGTCAATATAAAGTTAGCGACCATAAAACAATTAATCAATGATGAGTGAAAAAGAAATTAATTTATCAAAAATGAATTAAAAAGTTAAATGTTTTATTCTTAATATCATATTCCTAATTTTGAGGGATTAATTTAACTTCATGATATATATCAATATAAAATGTATTTACTCAAATTATTTCTATTCTATAAGAACAATTTCATTATTTGGTTTTTCTTTGATGAATTTACACTTCATTTATTACTCCAAAAAATTAAGATTTATTTTTCATACCTGAAGAACTAAAATTAACATTTAATGGATCATAATATCCATAACGTAAAAAAAGTCATTTTAACATTTGTTAAATACTTGTAAAAACAAAAATGGTTATCATATGTCATCCAATATTGATATAATACATTATTCTCAAAACATCAATAGTTACACCCTTAGATTAATATAGTCTATTCCAAAAATAGTTAACTATAAGGCTCTGAAAAAATATTGAAGTCTAAAATTTTTGAAATAAGGTCCCTATATTTCCAAAAGAAACAAAAAATTAACCCACGAATGGAATAATGTAACTATTAATGTCACAAAAAAAATAAGTGAATACTTATGTCATATATTCTCTTGAAACTTGGTAATATCCTGAATTACCATAAATCATTAATGAAAACATACATGCTTCAAAATATTAAATCCTTCCACATTCATTAAAAAAAATTACAGATTATAAAATATATTCCATAAATTTAAAAATTAAGTAAACTCCATACAAGATAACATAATCCATTTTTTCATAAAATCAAAAATTATTTACAAGGAATTCAGTACTATCCCTTTTATTTAAACAATAACTATAATATTTTTTTCTCAACTAAAAATTGTTATGTCAGTATGAGGTGCATATTAAGGGTTGTCCATACCTTAATATTTTCTTCAAAAAGAATCATGTAACAACCTAAGGATTTTTAATATTCTTAGTTTTAATTAAATTAAATGACTTTGATAGCTTACGATTTATCCAACACCTAGTTTAAACAAAATGTTATATTTGTTAAAATACTCTTATTTAAAAGTGGCCATTATAACAGAAATATTATGTTAGTAGGTATGAATATTAATAACTATATTATGAAATTTATATGGTTTAAAAATATATAAACCATTCAATTTTTATTCAATTTATTTTAAATTAAATTTTAAAAAATTTGGAATAAAAAATAAATTTTTTATGAAAAAATGATTTTTTTTTCTAAAAAGTGTTTTTTTCATGTTCCGTGTGCTTATGATAAAATAAATATATGTTAATTTAAGAAACTTTATTTGAAAAAATTAACTTAAAATTTTAAATAAAAAATTTCATTATTATATTCGTGTGATTTTTTTGGATTTTTATGAAATGTTTCATTTTTCTGTGAGTAATTAAGAATATTGATTTTTATAAAAAACTAAATTTTAATTTTAATTATTTAAAAAGATAAATTATATTTTAAATTAGTTTTAAAGTAAAATTAGAAAAATTATATTACATTTTAAATAATTTATTTCATTTGAATCAATTTCATATTCACCATTGATATAAAAAAAATTAAATTTTTGAATGTTATTTAGAAAACCCATTTTTTCGACATGTTTATGGGTTAAATTTTATATTAAACTATTCCACTTATTTTTATTGAAATTTGAAATATTTATTCCATAATTTTTATCATAATTATTTCTATTATATAATATTTTCAAATAAATATTTTACTATAATGAAAAATGAAAACGATAAAAATTAATTATCACTGTTACAGTAAAAATGGGTTTATCGAGGGTTATAAAAAAGTGAAGGTTTATAAGGCCCCACCAACATTTCCAAAACCCATTTTATAGATATTTATTTACCTTATAATATCTATGGTTCAATAATTACCCATGTTTGAGGCTTTTTTCATTATAAAAACGTAGTTGAAATTGATTGTTTTCACAAATTCCACATGCATTCTCTTCCCCAATAATGAATGGCCAACATATCTCTCCCTCTTCACACTCAAAAATCACTTTTTATTAAATATTAATTTCTGAAATACCTTCATTAATTATATCCTAACATCATAGAGACATAAGTTTTATCATAGAGCTATTGTTGAAAGGCTTTAGGTATAAAACTAAAAGGGTTCTCTAAGGAAGAAGTAAAATCTTAAACATGCGTATTTTTTTATTTCATCTAATATTTAGGTAAAATATTATTCAAATTTTAAAATATAATAACAAAAATATATAAAAAATAATTACATGTTATATTTTATTATATTATCCTATATCCCCATCCTCTTCCATCAAATGGGAAACAAAACTATCAATCGTGTGTACGGTGAACTATCGCCTCTCAAACTGATATAATTCGTATTCCATATCCACTTTTCAAGGATGGACATAATTATGAATTAAATATATTAATATTATATTTATGATATTATTATTATTACTGTATTATCATATAACATATAAATTTTTTTTTCACTTTATGGGGGATACGATAATGCCACTCGTGTATACGACAGACTACTGACTCGCGAAGCGATGTGATTTGTTTTCCACTTATGATTTACATGAAAGATATTAAGGATAAAGTGAATGGAATAGGATATTTATTACATAACCATACTTATATAAATATAATATCACATCTAACTTATTACTATCCAATTTTTTTGGAAACAATAACGTCACTCGTGCATACGTGTGGAATACCGCCTCCACATAGAAATGTTAAATGTTTTTCATTTTACTTTTAAATTTATGTTAATAAGAATGGATTTTATTAATACAAATATTATATAAAATAGAATAATGATTAATAAAATTTTATTTAATATTTATTTTCATTTTGATCCAATTTTCAAGAAAATTTTGATCAACATTCATTCCTACATATTCCTTACCGTCTCGAAGAAGAGTGTAATACATTTTTATATCACTAAATTTTATAGGTCAAAATTAACACATATTTAATGAATATATATGAATTTTATATTATGTTTAAAAATATGGAGATTATGTAACTATGATTAATGTAAAATGATTGAAATTATGAAACCCAAACACAAATGAAAAATGAAGCAATTATCACCTGAAATAGTGACATTAACAAGGAATTGTTATTAAACGGGTGATACAATAAAATAAGTAAATAATATATAGTATGATATATGTGATTATTATTTTTTTATAGATTTATAATAAATTTATATTCATTATATAGGATTTTTGGACATATACGAATGAATTCAACCTAGAGGTAAGGGTTTCTCATCTCATTTTTACTTCCATGAGACATGTTCCATATTCAACACTTATTCATTGGTGTGGTGTAAAAAATTCCACTTTGACATGTTTTATTATGATTATTTTTATCTTCCTGATATTTAAATATTCATTTGAATTTTTTTACTTTATGTGGGTTATGGATCAAAAGTTACCAATATTGTAAGGGTTTATTTCCTAATCTCATCATCATTCAGGATTATATAAGTATAAGTACCCCTTGGTCAAATTAATTAACTTTTTCATCTTAAACATAACCTATTTTATTATCCCCTGTTTAATAATTATGTTTCCATATAATATTACAAATATCCCTCTCTTTGGTAATTAAATATATTGATAAAAAAATTTGATGGAAAATATAATTTATTTCTATCTTTGGTTAAATACTCTTTTTATTCAATATCCATGTTTTCTGAACATATTATAAAAAAATAACATTTAAAATTTTATTTTATAGATTCATTTTTACCCATTATTGTATTTTTTTAAAAAAATAAAAGGAATCCTATCTTTATTTTCTAATTAAGGCCTAATTTTCTTTTACAGAAAATCTGAAAGTAAACATTGTTTTAACAAGTAGAACCTTAATAGAATCTCCCATAATCATGTCCCACAATGTTTTAAATATTCAATTATATGTTTAAAATTTTATATTTAGAGAAATATATATTTTTTAATATTTTATTAATGTTTTTTAAAAGTTTATTTTCTATGTGAAAAGTTTATTTTCCTCAAGAGAAATTTTTATGACCTATTTAAGGAATTTCTATTCATCAATATCAACAACCCTTATTCTATATATTCTCCAATGGGTATATGTTTTTAATTTACCATGCTACTATTTTTTTGGATGTTTTATGTTGTGTTTGACTATGGATGAACTATTTTGATATCATTCTTCATAATAATCTAATTGGTTTATGATTATGTTTATTGATTCGGGTAATTATTAACATTTCATGTGGTAGTTTTTCAATACGAATATTTAAATTGATTATGTTTCACCCCTTTAAAATAAGGAATAGTTTATACTTAGTAAGTTATGTGAATATCTTGTTATAGCTCCGTGATGGATTAGTGGGTCTCAAGAGGAAAAATAGTTCAGGTATTTGTCCATGGACATTCCCATTTGTGTATAATGTCTTAGTACGAAGCCTTGTAAGTTTTTTTATGATGTACGACATTATGAATTTCTTATTTATGAGATTATTTATTAATGTCCCTGTGATTATTTAATTTGTTAGAATATCCAGAGATATGTATCTTATTATTATTTATATGGAATTATTTTATCAGATATTATTCATATCATATTATTATTCTTGTTCTAGTTATTGATTAAATGTAATGGGTTTCATTTTTTTATCTTCCCATATTTATTCATGATATCTTTTTATACATGCATAATCTTATTGAGAATTTGAGGTTACCTGTTTATTATGTTTCCTTTCTATAGGATGTCAGGATGTGTTTTAGGATTTGTATAAATGGATATGAAAAAGGGAATGATGGTTTTCTCAAATAAAGTTTTATTTTATGTTTTAAGTGTTTAATTTTAATGTGAGATTCATGTAAATCTAGTTTACAAATACTACTTATCAATACGGTCCTTTGGGATGTGATTCCGTGTATCTAGTTACAATGTAATGATGTAGGCAGAAACTCTGGGTAAATGGGATTGGGTTCATTTCAGTAAGTATAAGAGGAAGTTTGAAAGAAAACATGGGAACTATATTTCTAAAATCATATGTTAGGTAACATAACCCTATAACATAAATTGATGATAATTATAAAATAACATCATAAATTTTTATTAAGTTAGATATTATATGATTTTCCAAGTAATCAATCCATGTTTAATACTATATGTTTGTATAGTTTTAGAACAGATGTACCTAGAGTTAATAACTCTAAAAACGAACATTAGGATTGACTCAAGCATTACTTGGTCCACAAAAATGTCCCTTAATACACACTAAGTATGAAACTCATGTGTTATATTATTGCGGTATTTCACATTTTATTTACAAAACATTATGAAGGATTTGAAAATAGATATTTTTAATTTGTAAACATCCCTAAAGAAACAATATTTGTGATTATGATATTACTTATGCATAAAATTTTCCATTTATGTTAAGTATTTCACTAGTTTTTGGATTATACATTATTTTTTCAAAGGTTTTTATCTAATAATGTTTATTATATTTTTAAAAATAGAACCTAAGAGATGGAATGGGAACCATATCAATGCAAACATCCCATGTAGGGATTTCCCCTTGGGTAGGATGATGAAGCTCAATATAGGGATGTTGCTGGAACTGATCAAATTCTAACCACAATATGGAAATTAACTTAGGCTGTATTTAATAACATTTCCCATATAGAGTATCCTATTGATCCACCACATAGTGTAATAATTCTAGATCACTTCATTCATTTTAAAACTCCACTATTTAATTGGAGTCAAAATACATTTATAGATTAACAATAGATAAGTTCAAAAAATAAGATATTTCATTCTTTGGGGAGTATTGAATGGGATTAGGTATTCATGGAATTTTATCATCTCTCTAGATATGTGGATCAATGGTGGTCATTTAACCAAAAAACAGAATATATGGAGAAAATAGAAATCATGGAATAGTGGGATTTTAGGGTACTCTTCTTGGAAAATCATTTCACCAATGAGAAATGAGAAAATACAAATAGAAAATTCCTTAGTCTCAGACAAAATTATAATTAATATATTTCTAATTATGAACAAAAATTTACAATGTTGGTAAGTCATTCTAGAAAATACATACATAATCCAATGAGAAAGATTAACCATTTCCTTTATGGGCTTAAGCCCATCCCACAAAGGGAATCAGTCCCCAAAACATTCACATCATATGAGGACATTATATCATGTGATATAAACATAGGGAAATAATTATCAATGACTTTTGGAATCAAAATAATGTAATAGAAAAATAGGGTTCCAGGATAAAAAATGATTAAGGATAGATGTGAAAGAAGGATTTTAAAACATGTGATAATTATGGAAAGAAAAACCACTGTACTTTCTTTAAGAGAATGATAGTTTTTAAATGTTTAGAGATAAATCCCATAAGTTGCATGAATATAAGGGTATGAAATAAAAAAATAATGTTAAGTGTTAAAACTATAAGGTTAGGGGGAATTACACAAATGAATTCTCCAAGTTTAAAGGGAATATACCTTTAAAAAAACTAACATATCAAGTCCAGGATTGTTTTACTACTATATATGAAGTGGAATGATTAATGTTATTTTGTTTATATTAATGAATTATGTTTTAAGAGAATTTTAAAAAATATATTCTGGTTATAATAATGATGAAATGTTTAAGTATGTTATTATAGTAATTTTATTTATGGATTTGATATCATATGCTGAATGGTACCAAAGAAAAATTAAATTTATTTAATTTAAATTTGAACTTCTTGGAAAACACCTGATTTGGGGAGTATAACACTTAATATTTGCCTTATTTTGAGATAATAATGATAAAGATGTATTTATCAAGGTATTGGTAACCATTAAAAATTATCTTACCTTTGATGATGATTTAATTATGGGTTATTGTAATTTGGTAACATTATAGGATTTATATTAATAATGTTTTGGAAAAAGGAAAACCCATATACTGGGTGACAACTCGTCACATCCATCAAGGTCACAGGTTTTGAACATACAACCGATGGGTAACAAAACTGTTACTCCTACCACTATTCTATATGATGTTATGGTTAATATGTCATTGTTTTTATTTAATCTATTTTATAGATAAATATAATGTTTATCCAATTGTGTTACTATTGAGTACTAAATATTAATATATTATATTGGATAACCTTTTCTAACACTATTAGTTTTGTAAAATATTTAATGATAAATTGAAAGAAATTACACCCTTTTATGGATTATATGATATGTTAAAATTTAATTTTCATGCTTTAGACATAAAAAATCATTTTTTAATATTAATTACATTGGTTAGGATATAAAGTTGAAATTAATAAAATCTCATCGATAGGATGAAATAGTGATTATGAAATAGAAATATGTCTAGTAGGTATATTTTCTTATATTATTATAAAAAAAATTAACTCCACAACATTAAGAAAAGTATCTTGAAAAAAATATCCTATTACTTTTATATGTAATGAATTAAATGGTATTTTAAATTATAAATGATTTATGGTTTTCAGGAACCCAATTTTCCATTAATCATTCACTTTTTTGTGATTAATGATAACTTTCACACTCTATAATAATTTATTGTTTTCTTCCTGGTCAATATATTCACTTCCCATAGACATTATCCTATATAAAAACCTAGACATGTGTTATTCCTAATTATATTCATATTACCTTTCCCTCTTTTCAATTGGAATTTTTATCAACCCTTCATATGATGTAGGATTTCAGGAAAGGTATTTTTAAATGTCAGAACTTTGATTACCGAGATCAAGATTAAATTATGAGGAAACAATTTATTTAAGGGGGTATAATGTAACATTGTAATAGTTTAAAAGAGGAACATGTTGTGTGATAGAGTATATCAAACACAACACTAATATTAGAAGAAAATGTTACACCTCAATATTTATAATATATTTTTTATAAATTAATTTTATCTCTTTGATATCTTGTGATGCATGAAACAAGGAGTTTAAATGAAACATGACACTATATTTAAATAATATTATTTAATCACTACTGTTATAAACTAGTCGTTATGTTGGTGGGTATTAATAGTACTAAATAAACTACTAAATATATATAGGTTACATATAATTGAAATAGACACACTAATTATAAATTTAATAAAAATTACAATTAATATAATTCAAAATAAATAAACGTTTTTTTTCTAAAAAACTACAATTTTTAAAAAAAATATGTTTCTTCATGTACTCTAAACTTATGTTCAAAATATTATTAGACAATTATATATATTTATTTCATAAAATGAACATAATTTTTGAATTCAACATATCAAAAATTATCTTAGGGTGATTTTATGGGATGTTTCTAAAAACTTTAACTTTTATATGAATATTAAAAAATAATAATTTTTATTGAAAACTAAATTTTTGATTAATTTATTTAAAAATATTAATTATATTTTAAATTGTTTATAATTTGACATTATTTTTGTCAAATTAAAATTTAATTAATCTAGGTCATTGTACTAAATTTCATTTTGAATTTTTTTATAAAAACATTTTAAACATTTGAATTTTTTTCTTTGAAAAATAATTTCTTTTACCTTTTTTCAAATTTAATTTTAAATTGAATTATCCCACTTCATTGAATTAATAGTGAAAATAGTAAAAATAAATTTCCTTGGATAAGGTAAAAAAAGGATTAAATAGGGGTTAAACTCAAATGATAAGGGTAAAAATGTCCTACCAACTTAAAAAAACACATTTCATAGATATATTTCAACCTTATCACCTATATGGTTCAATAATGTATCATTTTTTAGTCATGTTTTGTGATAAAAATGTGGGTGAAATTGTTTCTTTTCAAAAATTCCAAGTGTATCCTCTCCCCAATCATAAAAGTACACACACTCTCCACCACTGTTCACACTCCCAAACCCCATTGGTTCATACAATCCCTTACCAAATCCCTTACATTCTCCTCTCCCAACATTTTATAAAACATGTTTTGAGAAAAAATACAATATTTAAAGGCTTTATGTATAAACTGAAATGGGTTCTCCAAATAAAAAGTAAAATCCATTTTGTGTGTATTTGGTTTATTTATTCCTCATCCTCAATCAAATCATCTTTATCAATAATAATATATTAAAAAATGTATTTTAAAAGTACGTATATGTTATTATTTTAAGGGAATATGCTTTATCCATATTCTCTTCTATCAAATGGGAAACAAAATCGACGATTGTGTGTGTGACGGACTACCACCTTACAAACTGATTTAATTCGTTTTATATCAAAAACATTTAATTTTTGATATAATTATGTATTAAACATATTTATATGATATTAATGACATTATTATACTTCTATACTTAACAAATAACATATACCATCTTTCTTTCTATTCCACCATGGATATGATATTATCGCTCATGTGTACGGAGGACTACAACCTTGCAAAATGATGTGGTTCATTTTTCTCTTATGAATTACATAGAAGGTAGTAAGGATAAATTTAAAGAATATATGTTTTATTTGTTACCTAAATATACTTAAGAAATTAAATTTTACATCTAACTTATTACCTTATAATCTATTGGAAAATAAAAATTCCATTCGTGCATACATGTGGACTACCGCCACCATGTAGTAATGAGAAATGTTTTTGATTTTATTTTTACATGGATGGTAATAAGGATAGATTTGATTAATATAAATTCAATATGTAACATATTAATTATTATATAATGGTGAATTTTTATTTATTTTCATTTAATTCCATCCATCTAGGAAAATTGAAACAACGTTCATGTGAATGTACAACCTACCATCTCCAAGAACACTGTAATCTATTTTATATCTCTAAATTTTATAGATTAATATAAATAAATATATCAGGAATATATATAATACTAATTATATATATATAATTATGGAAATTATGTAACTATGACGAAAAAATGTAATGAAATTTTTGAACCAAAACATACATGAAAAATAAAGCAATTGTCACCTGAAACAGTGATGTTAACAAAGGGTTATTATTAAAACGATGATAAAAGACTATAAATAAATCATATATGGTATGAGATATGTTAATATATTTTTGTTATAGATTTATAATAAACATATAATTATTATACATGATGTTTAGACACATATGAAGGAAGACTAAACTGATGTAAGGGTTTCCTGCCACACTTTCACTTTTGTGAGACATATTCCATATTAACCAGTTATTATTTTGTGTGGTGTATATAAATCCACATTAATATGTTCTATTATGAATGTAAGAACCCAGTTCTTATTTTTGAGGTACAAGTTTCTTCTTTTCCTCCTTCATTTAGTGTTTTCAGTAAATAATGAGAATGGGTAACAACAACCGAATTTTGGAAGTACACACCGTGTACTTTTCTACATGTAGTGTACATTGGCATTGTGGGATGAGTACACAGGGCGTGTAGGCCTGTCGGCGATGAAAGGTGTAAAAACTGACCGCACTCCATGTACTTGGTATTTAAACTCCATGTAATCAGTCGGCAGGTGAACAGTAAGGTAGTGGAAGCAGCTGCCAGCAGAGTGATAGTACACGCTGTGTAGTCATAAAATACACGCCATCTACTCATGTCGGAAAATGAACAGTGTCGTGGTGGAAAGAAGCGTCTGGAAGAATAGTTTAAAAAATGGAAATTACACACCATGTACTTGAGAGTACATGCCGTGTATTTTTTTTTAACTTAAAACGGGCAGTAGCCACCTCTGTTCACAGAGGAAGCTTATAATATCGGAGGAGGGCGGGAGAGACAATAGGAGCTTGGAGGACCTCCCGACCACACACCGAGAACCCGATTCCTACGTCGTCAATATCCTTGGAACCAAACGAGTATGCTCTTCCTTCTCCTTGAGTAGTTCTTACCAATCCTTTCCCGAGGGAATGTTATTTAGGAATGAATGTGTTGTTGTTTTCCCAGATCTATGTTGTTCTTGGGCGTTTCTGGAAGCGTCGTTCATGTATACCAATCAGAGATGATCGAGGTAGGTGGTCTGGTGTTTATTTCCAACTATTGTGGTGAATTTTTGTACCATTGTGCTACGAACCCATGTTGGGGTGTCGTATGGATGAGGCCTTGGCTATTTTAAATACCTAGGATTGTATAGGTAATTGAATGTAATTATAAACTGCTGATTGGGATCACTGCTTGGATCCAGGACCACCCCTAGGGTGTGTTCCTCTGTTTATCCATTTGGCTAGGTTACCTGAGGTTATACCATAAATTTTAGAATGTTTTAAACTATTTTTAGAGGAATTGTATATAAATTGCTTTTTTATATTTTGGTAATGGCCCGGTTACTTTTTTAGCTTGAGGGAAGTGTTGTGAATAGCCTCTAGGTAGTGTTTTTTTAGCCTAAGGGAAACTCCTTCTGTGCCTATGGGTAGTAGATTCTGTGCCTATGGGCGACACCTGGTGCACCTGTGGGAATTATTCGATATGCCTATGGGAAGGCTCCTATGGGTTTGGATTCTTTTTACCTAAGGGTAAGGGTTAACATGTCTGAGGACAATGACTATTTACTTAGAATATTCACTATGGTGATTTTCTTAAATTGAATGATTAAATGAATATTAAAATAGCAGTATAACTATAGTTAGTTACTTTTGAGTACTGCTTAGTTTATTTCATTTACCTTTGCACACTATTGTTGCACATTTTCACGGACACTTGGGCACGGACCTTTGGTGGGTGCCTACTGGGATTTATTTCTCACATGCTATTTGGGTCATTTCTTAGCCTTAACATATTATATTGTTGCAGGTGTAGATGGGGGCATGGGTACCCATACCAGTACATGATTGTGGCAGAGGAGTATGAGAGCATGGAACCAAGCCTAGGATTTCGTTGCTGCTGCATTTTGTGTACTCTGCTTTGGTTTTCTTGGGATGTACCTTGTACTTGACATTGTATTGTAGTATATCATGTTCTTGCTATTTTCATAGAATAGTGACATGATGCATCTCATATATATAACTGCTGGTTCTATTTTACATCAGTTATCCATTTCAGTTATATGTTGTTTACTACTTCCGTTGTGGTATGTTATATAATTCTTTTCTGTTGCACTACACTTTAACAAATGAGGGCATAGTTTCCCCACTATCAGACCTAGGCCCTCACTGTTAGTCGGTAGCCTCTGGCATTTGGGGAAATGCGCTTGAGTTCCTATGACCAACTAATTTCGAGGCACCCGTTGAGTGGACCCCAGGTTTGGGATGTTACAAAGTGGTATCATTGGGGTTTCTTTTCATTGACTTACTATTTGGAGACTATAGTCAGGGATAGAACGGAAATGGTATTTGGAAATAATATGTGCCTTGGAGAAGCTAACCTGTGTACATGGAAAATCCAATTTACCTCATGTTGTAATTTTACTGATTTTGAAATTTACAGTTAATTTGATTTTCACCATTGGGTGACCCACTTGTGGTGTGTTATTATATTTTTATACTGGTTTTTTTAGTTGCAACCCAATGAGATGAGGGTATAATGTCTCATGCATCATTTAGGAAAGTGTTAGAATCACATGTCGTGCATAGTTTCCATGCTATGTAGGTGCATTAGAAATTTCATGTTGTTGTGATAGATGTTGTGGTAGTAAAAGCATGATTTTATGATAGATTCCTTGGTAAAATACTTGCTATTTGATAGGGTATTGTTATGTAAGGATAGTATAATGAATTTCAAACTTTGGTTCTTGAAGAGTATGAGCCCTCATTAACCAGAATTTGGTGGATCATTGACTGTTTACCTTGTTTATAACACGTATAAGATGTCAAGCTTTGATTCGCAGGGAGTATGGGCCCCCATGGGTCGGAATTTGGCACTTAGGTGTTCGTTTTAGTGTTTTATAGGATCCAGAGTATTTTTTGAGGCTTACTGTCTTAAAAACCACAGAATACACACCATGTAGTTGTGATTACATGCCGTTTAATATTCTGTTCAGGAATAAAGAGAAAAATTTAAGTATATGTCGTGTACCCTAAGTACACGCCGTGTAGTCTCTTCTCGTACCATAGGCCGTGTGGTAGAGGACACAAGGTAGGGAATGTTTGGGCAAACACGTTGTTTACCGGTTGTACACATCATGTAGTATTGACCCAGAGATCGCCCGTGTAACTAAAAACACAGACGGAAAAACCTTAATACATACACGTCGTGTCAACCTTGAACACACCATGTAGTCTGACCCAGGTACCTGGCCATGTCACTAACAACACGGGTCGGTGTTACACTACCTGATACACATCATGTGCCCGTGGGACACGCCATGTAGTCTTGACCGCTGATAGATAGTGTGGACTTAGTCGTGTGGCTAGGAAAAACGGGGTGGTGTACACGCTGTGTGCTGGTGTAACACGCCGTGTAGTGTTAGCTGAGTAGTCAACTGTGTCACAAACGACACGGGCAGTTGGAAATTAAACCATAGACGTCGTGTAGATGTTATACCTTCCGTTTAGTCTTATTCAGAAGAGATATGTGTGGCTAAGCCGTGTAAAAGGACCCAGTCCAGGGAAGAAAAGTAAGGTACATGTTGTGTAGTTAATATACATTCCATGTAGTATTGTTTTGAAAATCTTGAATTCCTTCTTCCTCCTATTCCCTTTATCATCCCCTAGTTTTCATTCTTTTATAAACATAAATCAAAGGAATGTTTTTTACCTTATAGAGTCATGTCGCTGAGATGACCAATGGTTGTTCCCCAAGATAGTGGAAACAATTATACTCTAGAAATGGTAGTCCATGGGCTACTGATGGATCCTCCAGCAGAGCCAGTTACGGTGATAGACATTATACTGGAAACAGACGCGGATGTGCAGTTCTGTGAAGGCTATATGCGGTTCATGCAGACCTTTCAAGGAGCACCACTAGCTATCACATCTATGGCAGAGCTGACTTGTATATTTTTATAGCAGCATTCCCCTATGTTTTCAGGGGATGGCAGACCATAGGCTGAAGAGTCTTGGCTAGGGTCTATGCAGACTATTTTCGAGCATTTGGAGATGCCTCCAGGGTGGAGGGTCAAGCTCGCTACATACATGCTGCATGATTACTCCAAGAGGTGGTGGGATGTTACCACCCAATATGAGTATCACAGAGACATGGCATGGGAAGATTTTTAAATAGCCTTCTATGAATTCTTTTTCCTAGAGATGCTGAGAACATATCAAGCTTGAGAGTTTATGAATCTGTGGCAGGGAACTATGTCAGTGATGGATTATTCTGCTCGCTTCACCGAGCTTCAGCATTTTGCACCCGTTCTGGTGGGTGCTGAGACGTTGAAGTCTATAAATATTGAGGATGGTATTAGATATGACATATGAGATATAGTGAATGTTTTCAAGTTACCTAATGTATATGCTATTGTGAACCTGGAACTGATTACCGAGCGGAACCTGCGGGAAGCTAGTGGTTTGGGCCGGGGCGGTTCGACACCATTTTCTAGTACTATTTCTACTGGTAAGAGGAAGAGACAGATGGATTTCTCTCACGGTGGCAGTACCAGCCAGAAGAATACTTCAGGTGGCCAGTTCATGTGCTAACAGTGTAGTAAATAGGGGAACAATATACCATAGTGTCCACGTGACCTAGTGGAATGCTGAGATTGCAGCAGGACGGGTCATCAGCAGCGCTTTTGCAGGGCATTTCCACCAGTGGCTAGTGAGAGGGGTTATGTGCAGACTCCGTGTGCGGGAGTAGGACCAGTAGCTTCTTAACAGTTGGGAAACTGGAATACATCAGGGAATGTAGGCATGAATGGTGGTCATGGCCATGGTAGCCAAACACCAGGATCTCAGGGGCAGTAGGGCGGGTTAGCTCAGGGTATCTAGGCTGTGTCGTAAGGCCGCGTCACTGGGCAGACATATGCAGTGCAACAAACCCAGCAGTGGCAGGATCCCAAACCATCCATTGTCAGATGTACTATTCTAGTTGCTTCTGTGTTTATCTTCTGTACTTTTCGATATGGGTTTAACACATAGCTTTATATCTGTGCCCATTGTAGAGAGCATTGGCCTCTGTGTTTCTACTTCTTTTAATGTTGTGATGCTAGACACTTCGTTGGGGACTAGAACGGCTCATGTGCATCATTTCAGAGAGTTACCCCTTGAGTTTGATAGGTGTTACTTTATATGGGACCTATATGTCCTAGAGATGACGAGCTATGATGTCATTCTCAGGATGGACTGGTTGGTACCCTTCCGAGTCGTTGTAGATTTCTATCGTCGCAGGGTGAGTTTCATGTCACCAGAGGGTGGAGAGTTTCTATACAAGGGAGAATGGGATGTTCAGGCGATTCGAGCTGGACCCGAGCATCGTGGGTGTGGTGGTGTGACAGCCCAGATTGCAAGTTTGTATCTGGATGACCAAGAAACTTTTCAGAAATATTTCTCTCCAGTAGTTGATCATTTTAGGGATGTCTTCCCATATTACTTTTCGGGTCTACCTCCAGAAAGAGAGGTGAATTTCTCTATTTAGCTTGTTCCAGGAGTGGCACCAGTATCCATTCCTCCTTATAGGATTTCTACACCTGAGTTACAAGAGCTCAAGAGGCAGTTAGAGGAGTTTCAGTCAAAGGGTTTCATCCGACCCAGTACTTCTCTATGGGGTTCACTGGTCCTTTCAAAAAAGGCAAACAATACCCTCAGACTCTGTGTGGATTATCGTAAGTTGAACCAACTAATAGTTAAGAACCTATATCCCTTACCAAGGATTGATGAACTTTTTTTGTCATCTTCGTGGAGAATGAGTGTTCTCGAAGATTGATTTGAGATCCAAATATCATCAGTTCCATGTTAGACCATCTGATACTTCTCACAGCCTTTAGGAGCATTTATGGTCTAAATGAGTACTTGGTGATGCCGTTCGGACTCACGAACGCAATATTAGTTTCCATTGATCTCATGAATCATGTGTTCCACTCCTATATGGACTCTTTTGTGGTAGTTTTTATGGATGATATTTTTTTGTACTCTCATACTCGACAAGACCATGCTACCCATATTGAGATCATATTGAGTACAATGAGAGAGCATCAGCTATGTGCTAAGCTCCCAAAGTGCCACTTTTTGATGGACCATATACACTTCCTGGGTCATAATATCTAAGAGGCAGGAGTTGCAGTAGACCCAAAGAAAGTTAGAGCAGTAGTTTTCTGAGAGCATCCTAAGAATGTGTTTGAGATACAGAGTTTCTTGGGGCTGGAGGGTTACTACAGGTGCTTTATACAGGACTTCTCCCGCTTATCAACGTTGTTGATGGGTTTGAATAAGAAGGGTGTGATGTTCTTTTGGTCAGAAGCTTGCAAGACAGCCTTTCAGGAGATGAAGGGAAGGTTGACATCAGCACCAGTCCTGATACTTCCAGGGCAAGGGAAGAGCTATACAGTTTACTATGATGCATCAAGTATTGGTCTAGGAATAGTGTTGATGCAGGGAGATCGAGTAGTTGCGTACCGATCTCGGAATTTGTGGCCACATGAGATGAATTACCTAATGCATGATCTTGAGTTGGCTGCAGTTGTTCATGTGTTACGCTGTTGGGGACATTATCTCTTGGGAGAGCATTTTGTGGTGTTCACGGACCACAAAAGTCTCAAATATATCTTTACCCAGCATGACCTAAATTTTAGATCGTGAAGGTGGGTTGAATACCTTCAGTCCTTCGACTTTGAGCTTGCCTATTCACCTGGTAAGTGTAACGCAGTTTTAGATGCACTGAACAAGAAGACTTAAATAAAGGAAGGGAAGGAGGCCAGTGGTGAGTGGAAGCTTATGACTTTGTTCATTGAGATTCATTTGGAGGTACATGAGAATCAGGGGAAAACCTATATTTCATCCTTCTGTGACTTCTACCTTCCTGGATAGAGTGAGGATGAGACAACTATCTGATTCTGAAGGCCTAGTTCTACGGGAGTCGGTGGAAAGTGAGGACCCTCTTCCTGGTTGGATAATAGGCGATTATGAGGTACTTCGTGTCCATGGACGAGTGTGGGTTTCATGGGATATACACGAGGAGTTGATATGGGAGTTTCATGCTTCTTCTTGGGCATTTCATCCCGGAGTTACCAAAATGTACCATTACTTGAGACGTCAGTATTGGTGGCCGGGTATGAAATGAGAGGTAG
The DNA here is from genome assembly GCA_963277665.1 of Viscum album. Classification (NCBI taxonomy): domain Eukaryota; kingdom Viridiplantae; phylum Streptophyta; class Magnoliopsida; order Santalales; family Viscaceae; genus Viscum; species Viscum album. The sequence goes on along the minus strand of OY728145.1, from coordinate 1,094,307,360 downwards.
TTGTTTTTGTTGTGAGATGTTCTACCTATCAGCAGGTGAAGGAGGAGCATCAAAGGCGATTTGGACTGTTACAACAGTTACCCATCCCAGAGTAGAAATGGGATGATGTCGCGATGGACTTTGTGACCAGGTTTCTGAGGTCACCTCAAGGCAATGATTCCATGTGGGTTGTTATGGATATACTCACAAAGGTAGCTCACTTTTTGTTGATCAAGGAGACCTTCGGAGTTGACGAGCTCGGGAAGGTGTATATCTGAGACGTCGTACATCTTCATGGGATCCCTCGTTCTATCATTTAAGATAGGGACACCCACTTTACGTCTCATTTCTGGCAGATTTTTTAGAGGGCACTAGGTATATAGGTGCTTCTGATCACAGCTTACCACCCTCAGACTGATGGCTAGTCAGAGCGTATAATGCAGGTACTTGAGGACATGTTGTGTGCATGCGTCCTAGACTTTGGGGGCTCTTGGGAGAAGCATATACCCCTTATAGAGTTTGCCTATAATAATATTTTTCAAGAAACTATTGAGATGGAACCTTACAAGGCTTTATATGGTAGGCCATGCCGATCACCTTTGTGCTGGTTGGAGATAGGTGAGACAGTTTTACTGGGACCACAGCTCATGCAGGAGACTTTAGAGCAGGACCAGTTGATTCGGAAGCAGATGGCTACTCCACAGTCTCACCATAAATCTTACATTGATCGCCGCAGACGACCCTTGGAGTTCGTGGTCAAGGATAAATTTTTATTGCGTGTTTCATCGAGGTTGGGACACAGTCGGATCAGGAGATAGGGTAAACTTTCCCCAAGGTATGTGGGGCCATTTGAGATTATGGAGAGAGTTAGGTCGGTGTCCTATCGCATTCAGTTACCACAGAGGTATTGGGATATGTGCGGTGTCTTCCATGTATCTCATCTGCACCGTTATCATTCAGACCTGTCTCACGTCTTTCAGCCTGAGGTGGTTGAACATCAAGTTGATGCATCCTTTAAGGAGCATCCGATTCGTATTGTCGATAGGAGCACAAAGGTTCTCCAAGGCCGGTAGGTTTTTCTCGTACAGGTTCTATGGCAGCATGGATGGGTGTTGGAAGAAACCTAGTAGAAGGAGACCGACGTGCGTGCTCAGTGGCCAGATTTGTTCACATCTCTATCCTCACCACCCTTGGAAGGAAAATTCGGGGACAAATTTCTTTAAGGGGGGAAGTTTGTAAGAACCTGGTACTTATTTTTGAGGTACGTGTTTCTTTTTTTCCTCCATCCTTTAGTGTTTTTAGTAAATAAGTAAAATGGGGGAAAAACTCCCAAATTTTGGAAGTACACTCCATGTACTTTTCCACAAACCGTGTACTTTGACCATGTGGGATGAGTACACAGGGCGTGTAGGACTATCGGTGATTAAAGGTGTAAAAACTGACTACACACCGTGTACTTGGTATTTACATGCCGTGTAATTAGTCTGAATGTGAACACTAAGGCAGTGTAAGAAACCTCCAGTGGAGTGACAGTACACACTGTGTAGTCATAAAATACACGTCGTGTACTCATGTCGATGCATTAACAGTGTCGTGGTGGAAAGAATCCGCCAGAGGAACAGTTTAAAAAAAGGAAATTAAAAGTCGGGTATTTTGTTTTTTTCACTTAAGATGGGTAGTATCCTCCTCTATTCACAGAGGAATCTTAGAACGCCAGAGGAGAGTGGGAGAGATGGCTCGATCTTGGAGGACCTCCCAACCGCACACCGGGAACCCGATTCCTACGTCGTCAATCTCCTTGGAACTGCATGGGTAAGCTCTTCCTTATCCTTGAGTAGTTCTTTACCAATTATTTCATGAGAAAAAGTTATTTAGGTTTGAATGTGTTTTGTTTTTCAGATCTACGTCGTTGTTAGGCATTTCTGGAAGCGTCGTTCACGTATACCAATCAGACACGATCGAGGTATGTGGGCTGGTGTTTATTTCCAACTGTTGTGTTGAATTTGTGTACTGTTGTGCTACTAACCCATGTTGGGGTGTTGTATGATTGAGGACTTGGCTATTTTAAAAACCTAGGATTGTATAGGTAATTGAATGTAATTATAAACTGCTGATTATGATCACTACTTTGATCCAGGACCACCCCTAGGGTGTGTTCCTCTGTTTAGTCGTTTGGGCAGGTTACCTGAGGGTATACTATAAATTTTAGCATGTTTTAAATTTCCTTGAGAGGAATTGTATATAAATTGCTTGTTTATATGTTGGGCATAGCCCGGTTACTTTCTTAGCCTGAGGGAAGTGTTGTGATTAGCCTGTGGGAAGTGTTTTGTTTAGCCTGAGGGAAACCCCTTCCGTTCCTATGGGCAGTAGATTTTGTGCATGTGGGAGACACCTCGTGCGCCTATGGGAATTATTCAATATTCCTGTGGGTAGAATCCTAGGGGTTTTGATTCTCTTTACCTGAGGGTAAGGGTTAGCATGTCTGAGGACACAAACTATTTACTTAGAATATTCACTTTGGTGATTTTCTTAAATTGAATTATTAAATTAATATTAAAATGGTAGTATAACTGGTAGTTAGTTACTTTTTAGTACTTCTTATTTTATTACATTTACCTTTGGAAACTGATATTGCACATTTTCATGGACAGTTGGGCACAGGCCTTTGGTGGGTGCCTACTGGGACTTATTTCTCACACCCTGTTTGGGTCATGTCTTCGGCCTAAACAGGATATATTTTTTCAGGTGTAGATAGGGGCATGGGTACCCATACAAGTACATGATTGTGGCAAAGGAGTAGGAGAGCATGGGACCGAGACTAGGCTTGTGATGCTGCTGCATTTTGTGTACTCTAATTTGGTTTTCTTGGATTGTACCTTGTACTTGACATGTATTGTATTGTATTGGAGTATATCCTATTCTGGATGTTTTTATATAATAATGACATATTGCATCTCATATATATGACTATTGGTTCTCTTTTACATTAGTTATCTATTTCAGTTATATATTTTTTACTGCTTCTGTTGATGTATGTTATATATTTCTTTTCCGTATCACTACACTTTGGAAAATGAGGGCATAGTTTCCCCACTATCAGACCTAGGCTCTCACTGCTAGTCGGTAGCCTCTGGCATTTGGGGAAATACGCTTGAGGTCATGTGACCAACTGAGTTTGGGGCACCTGTTGAGTGGCCCCTAGGTACGGGACATTACAATGAATATGCTTATTTTAATGGTACTTAATGTTTCATTGAAAGTTATTTCTTTCATGGGATTTATGATTCAAAATATAACAATGTGGTAAATATTTGTTTCACAATATCATCATCATTTGGGACTGTATATGTTTAAGTATATCATGGTTGAATTATTTTATATTGGTATCTTAAAAATAATATATTTTATACTTCTATGTTTATTAATGAAATATTAAAGTAATATTACCATTTTTATCTCTTTGGTACTTAATTTTTTTGAGAAAACATTTTTAAGGAAATTTTATTTTATTTCTCTCTTTGGTCGAATTATCTTTTCCTTTAGTATCAAATTTTACATTTTTTTAAAAACAATTATTTTAAAATTCTCCCAATGTTTTAATATATAGATATGTACCCATTATTATATTTTTACAAATAACTTTAAAATGATTCTTCCCATAATTTTCCAAACAAATCATGTTTGGATTTTTCTAAAAATGTGAAAAGAATCTATGTTTTAACATGTATGGCTTGTAAACAATTTGGAGCCACCATGACCACTCTACGTTTTAAATATTACATTATATGTTTCAAAATATATTTTCAAAGAAAAATGTACAATATTTTATGAACATTTAGTTTTAAAAATATTGTTTTTAAAGTGGTAATATAATTTTTCGTAAAAATTTATTTATGATATTTTTATGGAATTTATGTTCATCAATGTAAAAAATCATTATTCTAATTATTCCCCACTTCTAATATGTTTTAATGATACCATCCTAGTTATTTTTCCATATTATTTTGGATCATTTTTTCTACGGCTGACTATTTTGATACCATTCTCCACATTAATCTGAATGGTTTTTAATTATGTTAATTTATTAGGGTAATTACTAACATTTTATATAATATTATTTCAATATGAATGTTTAAACTGGTTATATATCACCACATTAATATGAGAAATTCATTAGACTTAGTAATTGAGGGGATGGGCCCACTTTATCCATTGGATGCATCATTAGGTCTCATGATACAAAGTAATTTATTAATTTTCAGGAGGCCTTTCCCATTTATATAATATTTATTGTAAATTTTCCTTGATTATAGGTTTATGATTTCTATAATTATGATTTTTCTCATTATAAGATTAGTTATTTATGTTCACGTGATTACTCAGTTAGTTATAATATCCATGTAAATGATTCAAGATCATGTGATTATTTATATTGAAAAATTTGATCATTATTTTGTTCTCCCATATGATTTTTCATGTTCATGTTATTAATGTAATGGAATGTTTCTCTGTTATTTACCTTTCCATATTTATAATTACTTAGTTATTCATGATATCTTTCATTGTATGCATAACCTTACTAATAATTTGAGATCACCCTTTTCTTATGATTCCTTTCACAAGGAAGTTAGAAAGTGTTTTATGATTGATATGAAGGGAAATGATAAATGGTATAATTGTTTTATCAATGGAAACAATTTTTTTTATTTCAATTTTTCAATTGTAATTTCATTTTCATGTATGTACCTAGTTTAATAAGACCACTAAATGGTATGGTCCTTTAGGATGATATTATTTGTGTCTAATGTTAATGTAATGATGTAGGAATAAACTCTGGGATAATTTACACATCATACTACCACTAATTTACTTTTCTTGGTTATCATTAAAATTGTACATAAGATGTGATATCCTTAATGTGAAACCACTTCAGATAAAACCTTATATGTTTCATGATTATTATAACCAAAATACCATTATAAAATAATTATTTAATATAATTCTAGATTTCCAATACGTAGATACTTTAATCATTCCACTTTAATGATAATAATAACATATGAATTTACTTGTTCTAGGAGTTAGTTATTTGATGATGAAATTGCCTCAGATAAATCCAATGTTCTCCATACATATGAAATTGAACTATAAATGGAAACATAGGATGAAATTCATATCCACCCATTGAATTTTTAATTATTTTTCTTTGAAATTATTTTCTTTATGACCATATTATCCACACACAAAAAGAACTTCTAAATACTTTTATATGTTTTCTTGAGTGATTCTTTCCACATTCTAAAAAAATATGAATTTGAATATTCTTTACTCTCTGGTCTGCACTAATGAATCTCTCTATGAACTCTATCACTCTAAATTTTGGTTAGTATGATAGTTGGTTATGTTGCATTTTTTAATAATATATCATGATAATTTATTATAAATAATCATGATAACCTTCACTCAAGTCATCTTCCCCTTTTTCATTTCATAAAAACACTTTCCATCACATTCAATGTGATCCTAGATTTTTATGGTTCTAGACATTGAATGAAATACAAAATCATACTTTTAGAAATATTAATCATAGTGGGAAATCAAAAAATCATGAACATTAATTTATAGGATTTTAAATCAAGGCACCATATTTTAAATAAATGACACCTTAAAATTAACCTAATCCACCCATGATCACTATATATTTAAATACATTATGATGGTTCTTAATAAAAATGTGAATTAACCCAATAATATCCCTTGGGGGTGTAAAACAAGTTTTATAGAAAGGATCTTTTTTGGGAACTAGGTGATTATCAATTCAAATATTAATTTACCCTTTTCGGAGTAATTATTCATATGTTGAACTATGCCATATCCATATCAAATTATATTGTGTATAAATGGATGTAATTTATTTTCAAGTTACATAATATCTACCTTGACACATATTTTGTATATTATCATATACTAAGACTTATCCATACATATTTCATTATTGTTTTATAATCTTAACCTCCAAATATTGACCAAAACATTTCTCTGATTCAAACTATATATACCTAGGATTTCTATACATGAATATTAAAAAAAATTAGAAGAATATTCAATACATTACATAAATACACGGCCTAGTTAAATGAAAGATTAATGTATTTTGATACTAGATGCACACTATTCTTATTAAATGGATGATCTTAAATGTATATAATAATGAACATACCATATAGTATAACACATATTTATACCCGACCTAAACCCTTTTGTAATAACATGGGAGAATTTAAATATAAGAAAAGGTGATATTATATGCTCAGTAAGTGTAAAAAAGTGTTGTATCAATCTATGATAATGTGAAAAAAATAAGATAATTATAGTGTTATTAGACCATTAAAATAATTTACAAATTTCATACCCAATATATCATATACTATAAATGTGAGCCATGGCATATATCATGACTCTTTATAAGACAAGAATCATAAAAAATCAAAGAACATAAGCCATGAGAGACAACGATTAGCATAATATATATAATTGGTGTATATAATAAAAAGAAAAGAATTTCCATAGTATTAAAGGATTAGTGACATGAGTATCATAGTGGATTGGGTTCATTCCCCAAACCATTTTATTATCCATGGTTCACTCCTAGAACAATTATATTTAATAATGATCCTTACTGAACTGAGTTCACTCCCCATTATAATCCTATTTATCTAATGATATATCAATAATTTCCCAATTAGGTGGAGGGATATATATTTCTTCTCCTACACATCTTGGTTTATAAAATTACAACTCATCCTTGGTTATATCATGGCCACACTCTTAGGTTGTGATGTAACCCATGTCCTTGGTTATAGTGTAACCCTCATTCATGGATATAACATAACAATAATCCTTCATTTTTAACAGAAAAAACCCTTAACAAAATTAGAACCATTAATATGTGTGAAAAAATATCATAAAACATTCAATATATCATTACATCATATCCCATGAAAATATAATGAGTTTTATAAAATTTCATCAATTCATCATAGCATAACCCATGAAAATAACTAGGATTCATAAAAATTTCACCATAAAAATAAAAAATAAAAAAAATAAAAAATAATAATGGTATCCTTGGACCATAAGGAAAATAGTTCATAAGTAACAAAAATATATGTTAACATAGATGAAAAATTATTTTAAAAGATTATTTGAAACATTTCATGGGGAAAATATCCTTTATTCTCTTTGAAACCACTTATTAAAAATATAAAAACATCCCAAATATTAAAGACGAAATTTTTATTGAAAATAACATTGAAAAAATATAAATAAATATTTAAAACATTCAGTGGTAAAAATTGTAGGAAATTATATTATTTTCATGTAAATTAAAACATATTTTCCTCTATAATATTTAGTAAAAAGTAAAACAGTACATCATTCAAAAATTACACAAAGATTAATTTGGATTTTTTTTAAAAGTAAATAATTGGTAATAATTAATTTTAAAAATCATATTATTTTTTAAAAAACATATTTAAAATATTACTTTAACACATTAATATTGAATAAAAATCATTTTTGATCGAAGAGAGAAAAAAAAATCAATTTTCCTTAAAAATATTCTTTTGGTCTCTTGAGCACATAGAGAGATGAAAATGAAAGTTAAAAATGTAATCTCAAGATATAACCATATAAGATGAAAATTAATGAACATTTTTGAGTGGTATATCATGAAATTTCATCATTAGAAACTTAATCATAAACACTCCATCTAGAAAATGATGTTGTAAACTAAAACCCTTAGAAATTTGGTAACTTTTGAATAATAAAACTCATGAAAGAGATATACTAAAATGGATATTAAAATCAAAATAATTTCATTATAATAATCATGAAAGGAATTCATGTGAGTTATATATACCACATAAAACAAATAATTATAAAATATGGAATCTGTATCGTAGAAATAAAAGTGTGACGTAAATTTGTTACCTCATGTCTTGTCTTTCATATAATGTACTTCAACCTCATTTATAAGGTAAATATCAAAAAATCACATAAATTGATATTAAATATTCATAGATAAATATTCATTAAATTACAAAAACACACCTATGAGGATCATAATGTTATAGTGACTTTGGAAACCTCAGACACATAAACAACATGTTCATATGCGAGTTGAGTCATCTACCACTATGTTCTTCATAACCATAACCCTTATCACACATATCATATATAATATCATTCATATAAACTTAGGAAAAATAAAAATTAGAAATTATGTGCTCATATTCTCATTATTTATAAACAAGATAGGTATCGATATATCATGTTCATAGGGGTATGAAAACATGAGCATAATATTGGAAAACTAAAACCTGCATGTCAATGAACATATTATTTAGTCATGGAATAAATATTGGAAGTTCATAATGCATTAATAATAAAGGAATAAAATAAAATGATCCATAAGAGTATAATACTAGAACAAGACATGGAATTCTAGAATATAAAAAAGAATAAAGAGTCAATTACAAAGTACTCAAGGATAATTTCCATGGATATAATAGTGGAATGAGTTAACTCCAAAAACCATCATAGTAGTCAAGGATCACTCCCAATACCATCATAGTATAAAATTTCCATTACTAATCTTGGTTCACCCCCTATTATTCCCTCTCTATCTCGTGAGATATAAATATTTACCCAATGCATTGGATGGAGATATTGGTCAAACCCATCACATAATGTAAATCTTACACATATGTGCCACAATATAATAAAATAGTTACCATATCATAACCCATGAAAAGAAATGGGGTTCATAAATAATTCATCATAACCTTTTGAAATGAAAAAAGATTTATAATTGTTTTATTGTATCATTACCAATGAAAAAAATGGGTTTCATAATCCACTCATCCTTTCATCATATCATAACCCATAGAAAAATAATGGGTTTCATAAATATATTATAACAAAAATTTTATTTATATCACATTAATACATGATTTATTACATAATATTACAATTAATACAACCCAAAATGTTGATAAGTATAGTTCATTTTGTAATTTGGTACATCACATAAAAACGGAAAACTAAAAATACATCAGCATTTTTGAAACCTTCCTAAACATGATCATAATATTACATGGATTTTAAAACTGCATGGGATAACGTGGGGTCATACATTGGAAATAGGTGAGATATACAACCCATTAGGGGAATAATAATATAATAAGGTACAAAAATTTATTCAATTGGCATATAAGTATGGAATAAAAGTGACATGAACAATAAGGTATGATATAGCATGGTATTCATAACATGGGAAATATGCTGGAAACATAAAACACTACATCATAAACATAGTACAAGGATAAAATCTAAGATATCATGATGTAAAAAGTAACATAAAGTAATAAGGTTCCCTACTTATCCCAACATGACATCTCGTGATAGTAAACATTACCCAATGCATTGGAATTCTATATAATTCTGGGTGCACTTGCCACTTTCATTTCATTATCATGCTTAAGGGTGTTACATAGAACATACAACATGGGTTCATTCATCATCATATTTTATTCCACGATAAATGAGTGTGGGGTAAATACATATAAGTCCAAATTAAAATAATTATATGTGTATAAATGTGAATACCAATGATAACAAATGGTTATGGAATTCACTGCAGAATTGTTTTGGCATAGAACATCATGATGAAATTTCTACAGCATAACGACGTCACATAAAAAATCCTAAAATGGGTTTATGAGAGTGAAAAGGGACTCTCATTATTTATAAATTAAATGTTAAGTACTATTTACATTTAAATACATATCCCATCAATAGTAATTGGAAATATAAGGCATAAAATAACCAAAAAATCTTGAATAAAGAATAGAAGGTGAGGATCCCTTATTTGAGTGTGTGGATCCAAATTCTTGTTAGGAGATTCTTGAGGGCTTGGGGGAACCTTGGGAGGATTCTAGAGAAGGGAGGTAAGAGTAAATACTTTCTCCAAGGATTTTTAGTGAGGATAAATGGGAGATTTTTTTTATATATATATGAATTGAGTGGGGATTTCTTTATTATTTCTCAAACATAGGTTTTGTACTCTATCTAATAAAATAACCAAAACCAAAAACTGTGACATGGTTTATTCCCATGGTTTCTAAAATATGGTAATGATTGTAATTATTTAATAATTACAAGGTTTACAAATAATAATCTAATGCCCTTTATTTTGTGGAGGTGACTCATATTCTTAAGGAAATGATTTCAAAACCATAAAACAAATTATTTATTTTGTAGGATTCACAAATGATTTATAGAATTTATCAAATAAACCTAAAATATAATTATTTTAAATAGAAAACATATATTTGGTCTTGGATACCTTATATAGTATTCTTTAAATCACTTTTGGGTCCTTATGATGTCATAATACACAAATTATATTTACACAATATTTAATTTTTACCCAAAAAATTTGACTATCTTAGAAAATTTTGAAAATTTACTCATAGGATAATTGAAATATTAATATTAAAAAATAATATTAATTTTATCTAATTTTTTTTCTGAATATTTGAATTTTCACTTTTAAAAATAAAATTGATATATTAAGAAATACTGGTTTTTTATAATCATTGTTTTCAAACACATATAAAAAGTACATTTAACTTCCTAAAAATTATGTGATCAATTATAATTAATAATAATTATTTCATAATTATATTTTATTAAAATATTATTTACTTCAAAAATTCATTGATTCATCAAAATAAATTCCTTAATTGAATTTTAATATTACCCAAAAATATTGTTGGTGTTTTTTTGTGACAAAATAAAGATCATTTATTAAGTGACACTAGTAATATGAAAATGAATTCCTTATTCTATAAAAAATAATATACATAATAATTTTTCAATATTCATGATATATATCCACTTAATACACCAGAAAACACCCTAAGTGTAATGCGTGCAATGGTGAGACTTTAATGGGGTGGTTCTGCGTACATGGTTTGGGTTGTGATCTTAATGACCTTGAAATTCTCTCATAAACGATTTCACTCTTTCTTAAGTTCAGTGGATATCATCTTGGTATTTTGAAAGGTAAAATCACAGTGATTGTATATCCCTTGAAATATCTGATAAATGGGCTTCATAGGGTTGGATCCTTGTAATTAAGGCCATCACTTCCTTTGTCTATGTCAATTGGATTTTAAAAACCCTATATTTATACTAACCATGTGTTGATTGTTCAATGAAAATATTATAAATTTTAATGATAATTAATGTTATTTTAAATCAAATATATTATAATAAAACCAAAGAAGATAATTCTTTTTATAACCATGTTACAAATTAATACATTTTATTAAATCAAAAAAAATTACAATTATTCGGGTTAGTACACTATTTCCCCCTTAATAAATATCACCCTTGAGATTTTATTTTCCCACCCAAAAATAGATGAGGGTAATTATATTTTAGAACATCATCTATTTCCCACATCATTTATTCAAACTTTTGGTTTCTCTACAACACTTTTAAAAGGTGAATTTATTAATTTTGAGGAGATTTGTCTCTATGATATAATTTTTTTTCATCAGATTCTCTTCAAAGGAATGATAATTCTCCAAGGGTACCACCTTTTTGTTGAATAGATGTAAGGGGTATGGTATTTATTTCTTCAAGAGAGACACATTTAAAAAATAATGTACTTGAGATAGGTTAGGTGGGAGTGATAGTTAGTAGGTCACTCCTCTGATGCGATCAAGGATCTCAAAGGGGCCGATATATCTTGGACTAAGATTTACCTTCTTAAAAAATCTAATCAAACTATTCCATGGATATATGAAGAGGAATATCATATCTCCAACATAAAACTCTAGGTCTCATCAATTATTTCCATCATAGCTCTTTTGTAGGCTTTGAGAAGTGTTGTTGTGCTAATGAATGTTCTCAAACTTTTCCACCATTTTCTCTGCCATTTTAGGACCTAGCTATTTTTGTTACCCAACTTAATTCCACGATGTAGGTTTTTACACCTCTTACTACAAAGGGGTTCATAGGGATCAATTTGGATGACCGATTGGAAGCTATTTTTGTAAGAAAACTCGACTAGATGAAGATATGGGTCACGTTGTCCTTTGAAGTCAATTGAGCATGCTATCAACATTTCCTCAATTGTCTGCATAGTTTGATCGTATTTTCCATCAGTTTGAGGTTAATAATCCATTATAAAGTTTAAATCATTGTTTCGATATTTTTTAGGACATTTCTAGAACATAGTGGTGAATCTATAATTTCAGTCAGATACTATTGATAGAGGTACTCCAGGCAGCCTCACAACTTATCTGATGTATATCTGTTCATGTTGATCCATTAAGAAGTCCACTTGAATCAAAATGAAGTATAAATTATTTATAATATGATCCACCACAACTTAGATGTCATTATTTCCCCTATATGCCTTCGGAAGTCTTTTGATAATGTCCCTGGTGATGTTATCCTATTTCCATGTTGGTATGGGGAATGGTTGCATCATCCCCTTATATTGTTTCCTTTCCAATTTAAATTACTATCATTCAAGAAACCTTGATGTATTTTCCACTATATCATTCTTTTTATTTTCTCACCAATACTTTTCTCAGATATCTCAATTTATCTTTGTTCTTCCTGTGTTGATGGTGAAGGTTGATCTATGCGCATCATCCAACAACTCCTTCTTCAACATTAGATTTGATGGTACACATTTTCTTCACCCAAATCTCACAACTTATTCTTCATTGACATTGAACATCAAGGATTTAAATTTTCTTATAGATTCCAATTTATTATGGCTTCCAACGCCATCACTTTGAGCATCCTTTTTCATATATTGAAGATATGGTTGAGAGACCATTTGTGAAAATATTGATGATGTTCCTTCCTTTATGATTTCCATGTCCATCCTTTTCAAATCTAAGAAGATTGGATCCTTCTCAATTCTTATTAATTATAGAATTTATGGATCCTTTATTCTTTGGGAATATACTAAATTATTCAATACCCCAAGATGGTAGTGAATTTAGAATTCATAGTCCTTGGTCATCTCTAACCATCTTTGTTGGAACATATTAATCTCTCTTTGTGTGAATATATTATTGTGGATTTTTGAGATCTTTATATGTTTCACACTTCACCTCAAAGATATAATGCCACCACATTTTCATAGTAAAGATAAATGTATCAAACTTCAAATCATGTGTTGGGTAGTTATAGTCATGAGAATTCAACTGCATTGATGTATAGGCTATGAATTTTCCCATATACATTAACAAGTAACCTAGAACCTTCTTCAAATCATCTCTGAACAACATGAAATTTTTTCCATTATGGGTAGTATTATCACATTTTCACTGATAAGACTCATTTTAAGGTCCTTTAAGATATATTTAGATCCATAATTCCATGAAATCATGACTCTCTTTCATGTTATCTTGTATAGAGACTTTGAAATTCATGATTAATTTCTCATAAATCGATGATAATTCCTAGGTAACCCAAGGAAACTACATATATATGTCATAGATTTATCCCTGATCAATTATTTAATAGATTATGTTTTTGAAGGTCCACTGATATCCTATTAATTATGGTGATGTCCCCACTAATGATACTTTCTTCAACCAGAACTCACATTTTCTATATTTTGAATAAAGAATATAATTTAATAATGTCTTTAGAACAATGCTCAAATACTCCTCATACTCCTCCTCAGTTTTATTGAATATGAGAATACCATGTATAAAGACTTCCCAAATAATTTATAGTTAATATTAATAGACTATATTCATCAATTACATGAATATTTATAGAGCATTAGTGAGTCTGAATGGCCTTAATATGAACTCGTAGTTCTTGTACCATGTAAACAAACAGTCTTCTAGATATCCCCCTTCTCCACACTAACTTGGTAATATTATGACCCTATATCCACACTATAGAAGTGTTTTGATCCACATAGATGATAAAAACATTCATCAATCTGAGGTAAATTATACTTTTCCTTTATCATGATCTTGTTGAGCTCATGATAATCAATGAAAAGGCGCATTGAACCATCCTTTTTCTTAAGGATGAGGACTGGTGCACCCCATGGTGAAGTACATGGGTGTATGAAAATTTTACCCAGGTTCCCCTTTAGTTTTTTCTATATCTCCTCATGTTCAACAACATATATTCTATATGGAGTATTAGATAATGAAAAATTCCCTAGGTAAAATATCGATTGAAAATTTAACCTCTCGGCAGGGAGAAAGTCCATACAATTCCTTGAGAAACACATCAATATATTCCCTAAAAATAGTCATGTATTCAAGGATGGTTCTTTCCTTAGACAAAAAAATTCAATCTATATAAACTTTCTTAGAGGTAAATTATATATATTCTTGAGATGTTTGTGCTAAATAATATTCACCATCCTCCTGTCACTTGTATTGAATTAGGGGTCAATTTGAAATATGTAGAGTGATTTACTAATTGTGGAAATTTATATTAGATATATATAAGGAAATCAAATACATTCTTAGAATTGCATAAAATTTCCCCAAATAAAGTATGATAATGTTTGGTGGGATTTTCATCCCCCAAATTGTGATAGGGGAATAGTTATATACATATTATATAATAATTTCCCCATTTTCTATTTTCACTGATATCTCTACTTCCATACTTTGTGGTGGTGTTTCAATAGTTTTACTAAAATTTCAAGATATAAAGGAATGAATAGAACCAGAATCAAATAGTGCATTTTATATTCTTGAATAAATAATTAGTGTACCAGTCACCACTTCGTTCTCAGGATCCACCTCATCAGTTGTGGTGGAAAAAGCTCACCCATATTACCTTGCTGGTTATTGGTTGTCTCTAAAACCCCTGGCTTAGTGAATTAATTTTTAACGTGTCATGGTTCCTTATAGTTGAGGTAATAAAAAATGCACTTGGGGGTTATTAGAGCATTAATTTCCTCCTTCATGTTAGTGGGTTTCTCCTATCATAAATTTTTATCTAGGTTCACTTCCTTCCTGAACCTAAAGAATTTCCTCTCCCCACTTAGGCAATTTATGGGGTGATTCTTTCCACACCTTTGACAAGTGGGATGTTTAAATTTCTTATCAAAATTATATTTCTCTATTATAATGCTAGAAATAAACTCCACTTTTTTCATCTTATCCTTGTGATTCTATTGAGATTCATTGATCACCATTTTTAAATTCAGGGAACATTAAGTTATTTTCTCATAGCTAACAAAGTAATAGATCTCCAGGGCTTTTCATAGACTTGGATTTATCCCCCCAAATAAGCAGTCAACCTTGGATTCGAGGGTAACAAAAAAGGACGATGCATATCATAAAATTCTTTTTTTTCTTGGTATGCCTTGATATAAATCCATATTTTTTCTTGATATAAAGGAAATCCCATTCCATTTTAAGATGGGAAGTGTGAGAAAAATATTAATCGATTTTTTTCATAATTGATTCTAGAAAATAACATTGATATCTTCCTTAAGATTTTTATTCTTGATCAATGTCCACCACTGATAAGATTATCCATCCATATGATAGACATCTAACAGACCATTCTCTAGAGCAGAACATTGAAGGATGGAAGAAAACATCCCAAGGAATTTTATCCATCACTTTGTGATTAAGGTACCACATGATCCATTATAAGTTAGTGTCCCACGTCACATAAAGGACTCAATTGTAGTTCTTTCTTTATTAGGGGGATTTAGACGATCCCCCCTATCCATGTTTCTATTCAGAACCTGAGTGAGTTGAGAGAGTATCGTCACAAAGCTTTTTATTACCACCCTCATCGGGTTGGGCATTTCGTTGGGGTAGTCATCACATCACCTATCAAATTGATTTTTTTACCTAATTCCTATTTTTATGGAAATCATATAGAAAAAAGGGGAAATAAGGAATGATTATTTTTAACCTATTAAACATATAAAAGGGAATCTAATGACATTAAAGAGATAACTTATAAATTAAATATACTTCCTTAATATATGAATTTATAGTCTTCAATCTATGTTATTAATGATCTATTTCCTATCATATACTCTTATGGAAATTTTTTCATTCCCATAATAATGGTTCATAATGATCTTGTGATTTTACATAATAATATCCCCTGAGTGTGTCAAACTAGTTACATAATAAATCCTTTTTTGTGTACTGTGTTACACCGAGTTATGCCCAACACACCATGGAAGAGTTGGTACCCATAATTACATC
The DNA here is from genome assembly GCA_963277665.1 of Viscum album. Taxonomy (NCBI): domain Eukaryota; kingdom Viridiplantae; phylum Streptophyta; class Magnoliopsida; order Santalales; family Viscaceae; genus Viscum; species Viscum album. Next base: position 1,094,291,074 of record OY728145.1, on the reverse strand, counting down.
AATTATAGAATCATGTCAACTTATAATATCTAGAAAGGGATTTATTTTATTCATAAAATATATACTCTATACATACCAAAATTTATGTATGTTTTCATATACTTAGTCTTATCCCCAAGGCTTTCTCTAGAGTTTTCTAATCCTAATAAAAAATAATAACTAATGTTTTCCTCTGATACTAATTATAAAAACCCTAATGTTTTTTTTCAAATTATTAAATAATTTAATATATAATATTACAATTAATAAAACCCAAAATATAAAGAACTATATTGTCTTTTGGAATTAGGTACATTATATAATAACCTAAAATTGGAAATACCTCATCATTTTTGAAAACTTCCTTAACATGATCATACTATTCCATGGATTTTAAAGCTACACGGTATAACTTGGTGACATACATATGAAAGGGGTGAGATATAAATACCATTAAAGGAATTAGAATGGTGTAAGGTGAAACATGTTATACAATAGGAATATCAATGGGGGAATAAAAGGAACATGAATAATAATTAATGATATGGGATGATAATTATAACATGAGAAATGTGGTAATGACTTAAAACACTGCATCATAAACATATGTTAAGGCCAAATGCCAAGAAAACATGATGGAAAAAGTCCCTTACAAGAATCAGGTTCAATCTATGTCCCAACATGATGTCTCATGAGACTAAACATTAACCAATTAATTTTAGCACTATATAATTCAGGGCACATTCATCACATTTATTTCATTCCCATGAAAAATTGAGCCACATAAATCATACAACATGGTTTCATTCGTCATAATATGTTATTCCATGATCAAGGTGTGTGGAATAAATACATATAAGTCCCATTTAAAAGTAGTATGATTTTATAATGGTGAATACTATTGACAATAAAGGGGTATGGTATTCACTACATAATTTGTTTGGCACGAAAAATCGCAGTGAAATTCCGGCATCATAATGCCATAAAATAAAAATTTATAAAATCGTTTAATGGGAGATAAATGGTTATTTCTATTTTTTTACCTAAAATGGGAAGTATTAAGGAAATTTAAAGGCAAATCCCATTAATTGGGATTATAAATATAAGGCATAAGATATTTAACAAACATGGCTAATGAGGAGTAGGTGAGGATCCCATACATGGGTTTGTGAGTGCAAATGCTTGGGAGGAGCATCTTAAGATCTTGGGGGCACATTGGGAGGACTCTAGAGAGGGAAGGGTAGATTAAGGACACTATATTAGGAGTTTTAGTTAAGAGAAATTGGAGCTCGGGTGGGTTTATAAAGGAAATGAGTGGAGATTTCATTATTATGTCTCCAAAATATGTTTTGGACTCTCTATAATAAAATAACAAAACCCCAAACCTTCCCCAGATTTTTCCCATGGTTTCCACCAAATGGAATTTTTTCTCTAATTTATAAGGACAAGGTAAAATGTTAATAAAATAACTCAAATTCTTATGTGGAGGTGAGTCATACTCTTAATGTAATGATTTTAAAACCAGAAAATATATTAACGGTTTTAGGGGATTAATATTGGATTTATGAAACTAATTAAATAAACTTGAAATATAATTATTTTAAATATATAACATATATTTGGTCGTGTATACTATTTATATTATTTATTATATCACTTTTGGGTCATTATGATGTAATAACACACAATGTCTATTTATACAGTATTTATTTTTTACCTGAAAATACGAATTTCTCAAAAAATTATGAAAAATACACAATTGGATAATTTTGATGTTATAATTCCAAAAATAATATTAATATTTATAAATAATTCTATAAATATGTGAATTTTTAATTTTAATAATAAAATTTGACATTTATTAAGAAATGTTTCGTTTTTTTGACCATAACAATTTTCAAACCCTTAGAAAAATTAAATTGGAATTCATAGAAATTATCTGATAATTTAAATTTAATAGTAATTATTTATGAATAATATTTTATTAAAATATTATTTATTTAAAAAATCAGTTAATTCATCAAAATAAATTCATTAATCGAATTGTTATATTACTGGTTTCTTTTTGTGTTTTATTGTTTCAAAATATTTTTTTTATAAAGTAGAAATAGTATGAAAAAAATAAATTCATTATTATATAAAAAATAATATACATACTCATATTTCTAGGGTCTTGATAAATATAACTTTAATAAATTAGAAAACCCTCTAAGGTGAAGGTGTGTGATAATGAGACTTATATGGGGGGGTGACGTACATGGTTTGATTCATGATCTCAGTGAGCAATAACATTTACCATAAATGTTTTTGATAATGATTATGTTATTGGATCTCAACTTGGGCTTGGTAAAGGCAAAATACCAGTGATTCTATCTCTATCAGATGCTTCAATAAATGGACTTCATAGGGTATGATTCTAGTGGTTGAGGCCATCACATCCTTTGTTTGTGTTAATTGGATTTTTTAAAACTATATATTTAAAATAACCATGTGACAAATGTTCAATGAATACATTATAAATGTTAATGAAGCATAATGGTCTTTTAAATCTGATAGAATATAATAAAACCAATTAATTGAATGTGTTTTTTATAACCATATCACATAATAAGATGTTTTATTAAATTACATGGGAAAATTTATTTATAACTGTAACATCATAGGTAAATAATGAATATTAAATTTTCATATTTATTAATATTTTTGAATTAAATATTAATTTTACTAGATTGGGGATACTATGTTTAGGGGCTTACCCGACATAGAATAATGGGTTTCTCTGAAATCTAATATTGCACACAAGGCTGAGTCATATTGAAAAATAATAAAATAATATTATTTTAAATGGTAGTTAACGCCTAGGAGTTGTATTAGTGGGAATGAAAAAAAGAATTATAATATGATTATAGATTTTTGTTAAAAGTTTTTACATTTATCTAATAAAATTTATAGGCTTAAAATGATAATGAATCAAATTTTAAGCATAAATACTCTAATATTTTTAAAAGGTAGTTTTACCAACTATTGTTGGAAAAACCCTTATAAATATATTTTTGTTATCTTTTATATGTTCCATTTGAAAAAATAAACTTCTTATTTAGAATAAGGACATAAGAAGATACATGATTTAAATTTTTCTATTTTTCTAATAAAGTATATTTTTTAATTAATAGTGAAAAATACTTCATTTTAAGTCAAAACTGTCTTTTCATTTGATTTATTTAAATGGTTATATTACATTTTTAAATAGTTTATAAGTGCAATTGGATAATAATTTTATCCATTTAATCCAATTTTGGTTTTTGGAAGTAATTTCACTTTGAAATTGGACATAAATACATGTCATTTTTTTTGTAGTTTTTACTTCTTAAAAACACGCTTTCTAGTTTTGACAACAGAAATTAATATTTAATTAATCAATGAAACTTTTATGTTTTTAGTTTGGTAAAAAAGAAATAATTTTTTAATTCAGAAAAAAAAATTATCTTTTGGTGAATTTTTAGTATTATTCTGAAAACATTCAATTTCTTGATGAATAGTGAAAAACATTACATAGTAGTAAAAAATCATCCTTTTCATTTGAATGAAATTTTACTACTTCTGTGATTTGAATTTCAAAAATCTGACATACATGGTTTTCATCAGTTTGTAAAATTTGGTTCAATAGGATGAAAATAATTTTATGTGAATAGTAACTTTTGTTTTCTATTTATTGTGGTTAAAGGTAAATAGGGTAATTCAAGGTAAAAATAATATTATAATAATATAAAATTACCTTAACACTTGTCCTAACCTTATTGGATGAGTCATGTATAACCAATAAAATCCTTCGGTAGAACTTTTGGCATTTGGAAGCCACTAGGTTAAGATAATTACATTAATAACTTTTTATTTAAAGTAAAAAATAAAAATATACTAAACATGTGTTCTTTTTCTAAAACAATTTTAATGTGGGGTTATATAATTGATATAATTGACTATAATCAGTCATTATAAATCTAAAAATATTTCATATATCATGGTATTTTATTTATAATTTTTAGAGATCAAATAAATAAATTTATTTATGACGCAATGATGATGTAATGATTACCTCATTAATGAATGTTTTAAATAAATGAGATTATAAATTGTAAAATAAATTTATTTTAAAACTTTTTATGCCATAAACTAATTTTATGGATGATTATGACTTATTATCTTTGAATTAATAATGTTTTGTAGAATTGGTGAAGTTTTTTTTGGGTTTTTTAAAAAGTCATTATATGAATAGTATAATATTAACATAAATGTGTTTTTAAATAAATTAATATTTTATTAAATGATAAAATAGTCCTAAAATCTATGATTCGACCAAATGACTTAGATAAGTTTTAAAATGTTATTAATGAAACAATTGATGTTCTATTTTAATTTTATGGTAACTATATTAACTATTTTGTATGAATATTCAAGAAGACACGGTAAAAGTTAAACAAGTTAACAAAGGGTTAAATAAAAAATATAAGGATTAGAAAATATCCCAAACATATAAAATTATTATTGGATGAATTTATTTTGACTTATATTCATCATATATTTTAATTTAATGGGTTTTGGACCTTTTGAAACCTAAAATTATTTTATAATAAAATAATACTTTCAAACATTCCTAAAGAGCCCCTCCTCCCACTTATTAAAGGCCATCACCTCTAACCCATTACTCACACCTATAAATTCCCTTGCTTCATCCAACCTCTACCCAAATAAGCTCCCAAAATCCATATCTTCTATCTATAATCCTTAACATAGGTATAAGTAACTTCAATAATGCCTTTTGGTTCAGACCAAAGGGAGCTACCCGATTTAAAGGTAACGTCTTCCCTAAAGTTCTCTTCTTTTATTTTAATTATTCACTCCCTATTCTCTTATTATTATTAATTTACATAACAACACAAGTATCCTCAATATACTATGTTGTTTTTATGATAAGGATTATAACTACGCTTACACACACTTCCATCTAATGTGTAATGAACATACTGTTTATGTGGATGACAAATTACTACCTCACGAAACGACGATTGTTCAATCTTCTCCTACCACCACTTATGGTGTCCATTATGATGGAACTATATTTATATGTGATATATATTATATTTATATTTTCTACTTTATTCTGTATTTTTTATTGATATAAAACCTTTATTGTTTCCATAATGGGAAAATACGATAATTTCATTTGAGGAAGTGCGGACTACTACCCTCACAAAGTGACAGGAATCATTCATTCCATACATGGAACGTATAAAGGATGGTGTTAATGAAATTATATTTTATATTATACTGGAATTATAATATACCTATTTATAATTAATTTTTCATTCCCTTAAATATGAAAGATAAATTAATTCAGTGTTCATGCGTACGTACGGTTTACCGTCTCCATGAATGGTGCATTTCATTTCATACCTCCAAATGTTATGTACTATTATAAACACACACACAAACATATATATATATATAGTGGATATATATGATATATATTATATCTAAATCATGAATATTATTATGTAGATAATGGAATTTTGACCACATGGCCAACTTGTAATTGTAAGAAGTTCATTTTTGACTCATGTACCAAATTTAGACAAAACGATTGTTATTAACGTAAATAATTATATAATGTTTATAACATGGTAATAAATGATAAAAAGGAATAATAAACTCAAAAAAGGTTCTATATAAAGTAGAAATTAACTTTATTTAATTATTCAGGGGATTAAAGAACGAACTATTCAATCCAGACATGAGGTAAGGGACTTCGTCTCAATCTCCTTTCATTGAGGCATACCTTGATTTGTAGACTAATTTCCTTTATTTGGTTTATAAACCCCTTTTAATTTTAATTTCATTCAAAGGGAATATTTTCTCTATGAAGCATTTTACTAAAGAAAAAAAGGAATGTTTCTTTTTAACATACACAGTGACAACGACCTTTCCACCGCCAGAGGCATTATTTGATATTTGGATTCATTAACAAGTCGTAATATTTTTAAAGGGAAAATAAATATCATATAGTATTTTTACGTATTTTTGTATTGAATATGGTTTTGATAATGTATTTATTATGTCAATATATAGAAATGATTCATTGTGATTGCAATTTGGAAATGTTATATTTTCTTTATTTTGGTGTTATGTGTTTTGATTATGTTATAGTTATTAGGAATTATTTATGTGTAAAAGCGGTTCTGTGATAAACTTTGGGTAGGTGTGTCTATGATAGCTCTACAATGAATAGGGTAACTTAAAAGAGGTAAACTTCGATGTTTATCCAATGATATTTAGGGAATAAACTGTAATGGGTATTTCAAATGTAACTCCCTACGTTGCTGTGAAAGGTATAACATTAGTAAGTTATGGATGCCACAAGTTGCCATTATGATTTATGATTTCCTTGTGTTATGAATAAATCATATTATTTTGTGTGGTATGTTGATGATTGAAAAGTATGATTTCATTGATTTTTATGTATTGACGGACTAATGTTTTCTTTCCTTGTTTTATAACCGTTACTGATATTTTTATGCTCATCCAATGTTTTGGAAATGTTTTTCATAGGGTATATAGAAGGGTAAGAGAAAGGAATAATTCAAGAAGATATATATAAAGAAAATAATTCTTGTTTTATTTTATGAGTTTTTATTTTATGAAAAAATGGATACTTAGTAGAAGTTTCTACTTTGTAATATTTGAGATGTAACGTAATAATTATAGACTAATTGTCTAAAAATATAAACCTGAAAAGATCCTCAATGTGAATTATTCACTTAATTAAAGATTTTGTAATTTTTAAGGATGGGGGATTATAGTTGGTATCAAATGTGGGTTTAGACAACATTAGGAGTTGGGATATTGATAAATTAATATCCATAAATTAATTTATGTTAAGATTGAAATGATATAGCATTTACAGATTAACATGTTGCTTCGCCTAAGATATTTATGTGTTAAAAATGGTTTCTTCATGGGAAACATGGTATCTATGATGGGACTAATCAGGAAAAAATAAAACTTTTAAATCAACAACCTGATATTGTTAAAATTGGAACTAAACAATTTTTTACAGTGATGGCATAGTGACTCAGGCTATAAATGGTGGTTGTGTTTATAGATGACATTTTGGTATATTCTAAAATTAAATAGGAGCATGAAAGTCATTTAAGGGTTATATTTTAAACCTCAAAATAAAATAAAATGTATGGAAAATTTATCGAGTGTGAGTTTTGGTTATAACAAATTTCATTCCTTTGTCACATTGTATCAAAAAATGGCATAACTGTTGATCCTGCTAAAAAACAGTTGTCTAAGAAGGGCAAAGACTAACCAATATCACATAGATTCATAGATTTCATGTATTATAGGGTTATTACTAGAGTTTTTTTGAAAATTTTGAGTGGTTATCTAGCCCACTGACTAAGTCAGATCAAAAAGGTGTTAAGTTTATTTGGACAAAGGAATGTGATGATTGTTTTCCGGAATTTAAAAGAAGATTTGTGAATTCTATAGTATTAGAATTAAATTTTAGAAATGGTGAGTTTTTTATCAATAATGATGCCTAATTGAAGGGAATTTGTTGTTTCCTAATGCAGAATGATTAGGTAATTACTTATGCTTCACGTCAGTTGAAAACTCATGAGTTAAATTACCCTACACATGATTTGGAATTAGCTACTATTGTTTTTTCTTTAAAAATTTAGAGGCATCATCTATATGGATTAAAATTTGAAATAAATACTGAGAAAAAATTTTTAATTATATATTCACTTATAAATAACTGAAAATGATATATAGGAGATGGTTGGAATTAATCAAGGATTATGATTGAACGATTCATTACCATCCAAGAAAGGGAAATAAAGTGGTTGATGATTTAAGTTGAAAAATTAATGCTACATTAACCATGATATGTTTGGAATAAGATCCTTTGATTAAATTTTTGATGAAAATTGTAATTGATGTTGTTGGTGCAAGAAATTCCTCCATTTTGTTTAATGTGTCATTGAAATCATCTCTAATATATATAACTAAGAAAGTGTATAAGGAAGATAGTGAGTTGTAGAAAGAGGTAGATTTTATTCATAAGGGTATGTTTCCTAGATTTAACATTGATATTGATTGTATTTTGAGATTTTGAAAGATATTATGTGTGCCTTGTGATTCATAGTTAAAAAAGGAGTTTTTATGTGAAGCTCATAGCACTTTGTTTTCAGTTCATCCTGGAAGTACTAAGATGTACATCAATCTTTGGGAGTATTACTGGTGGGATGGAATGAAAAGAGATATTGCTGACTTTACTGTGAAGTGTTTGACTTATCAATATGTTAAATCAGAGAGGTAGTTACCAAAAATTGTGCTTATGCCTTTACCGGTGGCTGTGTGGAGATGGAAAACTATATCCATGGACTTTGTTGTTGGATTACCAAATAAATCTTGAGGTAGAATGAAATATGGGTTATTGTTGATTGATTAACTAAATCTGCTCATTTCATACTCATTAGAGATACACTAACTCTAGATAAAATTTCTCAGTTGTATGTTAAAGAGATAGTGAGGTTTCATAGAGTTCCCCTCTCTAGGGTTTTTGATCGTGATCTCAGGTTTACTTATAACATTTGGAAAGGCCTTCAAAAGTCATTGGGTACAGAATTAAATTTTACTAAAGCTTTTCATCCACAATCATATGGGCAATCAGAATGAACAATTCAGACATTGGAACATATTCTACATGCTTTCCCAATATAGTACTAGATATTTTGGGACCAACATATTTCTTTTGTTGAATTTTCTTATAATAACAGTTTTCATTCCAATATACAGATGGCACCGTTTTCGGAATTATATGGAAAGTGGTGTCGAACTCAAGATTTTTGGTATGAAGTAGGTGAAAGGAAGTTTATGAGACCATAATTGGTAGAAGAGATGGTAGAATAAGTTAATTCAATTCAAGATCACTTGAGAACAGCTCAGAGTAGGTAGAAAAGTTATACGGATAGCTGGAGGAAAGAACTTTCTTTTAAGGTAGGTGATCATGTCTTTCTCAGTGTTTCTCCATGGAAAAGTGTGATGTGTTTTGGTAAGAAGGGAAAGCTTATTCCGAGGTTCATTGGAACCTAGTAAATCCTAGAGAAAGTTGGATTAGTTTCCTACAAAGTGGATTTACCTACATGTTTATCCCAGGTACAATTTGTTTTTCATGTTTCAAGGTTGAGATTGTATATGCCAGATCTATCTCATGCTTTGAGTCCAAAGGTAGTTCTGTTGGAAGAGAATCCCTCTTATGAGGAACAACCAGTCCAGATTCTTGACCGAAGAGAGGAAATATTTGTGAAATAAGGTAATTAATTTGGTAATGGTTTTATTGAAAAACAATATTTTGGAAGATGCAAAGTCAGAATATGAAAATGGTATGAGGGATAAACACCCCCATTTATTTGATTAGTGAATAAAATTTCAAGGACACAATTTCCAAAAGGGGGGAAGGATGTAAAATCCCAGGTAAATAAAGAATATTCCATTTTCATATTTATTAATTTTTTTAATAAAATATTAATTTTACTTTAAATATGATTATATGTTCGATGGTGTACCTAACACACAGCAATGGGTTTCTCTGAAATCTCATGTTGTACACAAGGATGAGTCATACTGAAAAATAATAATATAACATTATTTTAAATAATAGTTTACACATAGTAATTGTTTTGGTGGGAATGAAGAGAACTAAATAAAATATGATTATAAATGTTTGTTAAATGTTTTTACATTTATCTAACAAAATTTAGAGGCTTAAAATGAGAATGAATCCAATTTTAATCATAAATACTCTAATATTTTTAAAAGGTAGTTTTACACCCTTTTGATGAAAAACACATTTTAAATCTAGTTTTTGTCACTTTTATATGTTCCATTGAATAAAATAAATTTCTTATTTATAAGTTGGATATCGAAATTTACTTCTGGATGAAATTTTGGTATTTCTCGGATAAAGTTCATATTTATTGAATAGTGAAAAATACTTCATTTTAAGTCAAAAATGTCTTTTCATCTGATTTATTTAAATGGGTAGATTATCCTTTTAAATGGTTTTAAAGTGTAATTAGATTATATTTTTAACATTTAATCCAAATGTTTTTCATTGTAAATAATTTCACTTTGAAATTGTACATAAACACATGTCATTATTTTTGTAGATTTTACTTCTTAAAAACATGCTTTCTAGTTTTGACATCAAAAATTAATTTTAAATTAATTAATGAAATTTATATATTATGAATTTGGTAAGATATACCTCATTTTTTAATTCATAATATCAAAATTATCTTTAGGTTAATTTTTGGTATTTTTCTAAAAACATTCAATTTTTTTATGAATAGTGAAAAACACTACATAGTAGTTAAAACTGATTTTTTCATTTAAATGAAATTTTACAACTTCTGTGAATTGAATTTAAAAAATTATACATACATGGTTGTCATCAGTTTTTAAAATTTCTTTCAATGGGATGAAAATAATTTTTGGGTATTTATGACTTTTTTTTTAGTTACCGCGACAAAAGGTAAATATGGTAATTCAAGGTAAAAATAATATTATAATAATATAAAATCACCTTAACACTTGTCCTAAACTTATTGGATGAGTCACGGACGACCCATAAAATCCTTGGGTATAAATTTTGGCTTTTGTAAGCAACTTGGGTATGATAATTACATTAATTACTTTCTATTTAAAGTAAAAATAAAAATATCATAAAAAAGTATTATTTTGCTAAAACAATTTTAATTTGAGGCTATATAATTAATATCTTTAACTATAATTAGTCATTAAAAATACTAAAATATATCCTAAATCATGGTATTTTATTTATAATTTTTATACATCAGATAAATAAATTTATTTAAGACACAATGATGATATAAGTATTACATCATTAATTAATGTTTTAATAAATGAGATTATAAATACTAAAATAAATTTATTTTGAATATTTTTATTCCATCCATGAATTTTATGGATGCTTATGACTTTTTATATTTTCATTAATTATTTTTTTTCGAATTGATCAAGTTTTTATGGATTTTTAAAAGGTAATGATTTGAATAGTATAAAAATTGACATAAATGAGTTTTTAAATAAATTAATATTTTATTAAATGATCAAATAGTCCTAAAAATATAATATTCTACCAAATTACTTTGATAAGTTTGAAAATATTATTAATTAAATAGTTGAGGTTCAATTATAATTTTATGGAAAATATATTAACCATATAGTATGAATATACAAGAAGACATGGTAAAAGTTAAATAAGTTAACAAAGGGTTAAAAAAATAAAATAATGATTAAAAAATATCCAAAACCTATCCAATTATTATTTAATGAATTTATTTCTACTTATGATTATCTAATATATGAATTTAATGAGTTGTGGACCTTTTGAAACCGAATATTATTTTATAATAAAAAAATATGTTCAAACTTTCCTAAAGAGCCCGTCCTTACTCTTATAAAATGCTATCTCCTCTAATCCATTACTCACACCTATCAATCCCATTTGATCATCAAAAATTTTTCCAAATAAGTTCCCAAAATCACTCTATTTCTTATAGAAGCCTTACTTTATCAATAAGGCACTTCAAGAAATCCTTTTCATTCTAACCAAAGGGTGTTACCTGATTTAAAGGTAGTGTCTTCCCTCATGTTTCTTATTTTATTTTAAATCATCACTCCCAATGAAATTTTTATTATATTTTTACTCAAAAACACTAGTATCATCAATATAATAGGTTTTTTTTATGATATTTTTTCTAACTACACTTACACACACCTCCATCAAATGGGTAAAGAAAATATAGTTTTTGTGGACAGTGAACTACTGCCTTAAGAAACAATGATTGTTCAATTTTCTCCTACCATCTCTTATAGTGGACATTATGATGGAACTATATTTATATGTGATATATATTATATTTATATTGTTTCTATTCTTCTTTATTTTTCATTTATAGAATTTCTTTATGGTTTCCATAATGGGTAAATACGATAATTTCATTTGAGGAAGTGCGGACTACCACCCCCTCAATGTGAAATGAATCGTTCATGCCATATGTGGAACATATATAGGATGGATTCAATGAAATTATATATGATATTATAATGGAATTATAATATTACTATGTATAATTACGTTTTTATTCCATTAAATACGAAATAGAAATGACTGCAGCGTTCATGCGTATGTACGACTTCCCGTCTCCCTGAACGATGCATTTCATTTCTTATCTCCAAATGTTAGATAATATTATAAATACATATATATATATATATATGTACTGGATATATGTATGATATCTACATCATGAGTATCATTCTATATGTAATGTTATTTAGACCACATGGAAAACTTGTAATTATAAGAAGTTCATTTTTCACTCAAGTAGCAAATATCGACAAAACAATCGTTCTGAACATAAATGATTATATAATGTTTATAACGCGATAATAAGTTATATAAAAGGAATAATAAACTGGAAAAGGTTTCTAAATAAATTTGAAATTAACTTTATAATATTATTTAGGATATTGAATAACGAAAAAGTCATGTTAGACAAGAGGTAAGGGACTTCATCTCAATCTCTTTTCATTGAGCCATACTTTGATTTATACACGACTTTCCTTTACATGTTGTTCAAACCCCTTTGAATTTTAATTTTGTTCAAAGGGAATCATTTCTATATGAATCATTTTACTAAACGACAAAAGGAATGTTTATTTCTAACGTACGCGGTGATAACCACCTTTTCGCTGCCATGAAAATTATTTGATATTTGGATTCCAAAATAAACAGTAATGTTTTTAAAAGGAAAATAAATACCATATACTCTTTTTATGTGTTTTGGTATTAAAAATGGTTTTGATATTTGATTTAATATGTCAATATCTGAAAATTATATATTGTGATTGGAATGTGGAAATGTTAACTTTCTACTATGCTTATGTTATGTGTTATGATTATATTATGGTTCCTGGGCATTGTTTATGTATATGGGTGGTTTCGTGATAAAACTAGGAAAGGTGAGCCCGAGATAGATCTCTAATGAATTGGGTAACGTGATGGAGGTAAACGTTAATGTTTATCCAAATATATTTAGGGAATATACTATGATGGTTATTCCAAATGTAACTCCCTATGTAGTTGTGAAAGCTACAACATTAGTATGTTATGGATGCCACAAGTTACCATTATGATTTATGATTTCCATGTGTTATTCATAAATATTATGATTTTGTGTGGAATGATAAATATTGAAAAGTATTATTTCATTGATTTGTTTGTATTTATGGACTAATGTTTTATTTCCTTGTTTTATAACACTTACTGAGCATTTTATGCTCATCCCATTTTTTTGAAATGTTTTTCACAGGGTATAAGTAATGTTAAGAGAAATGAATAATTTAAGAAGATTTATATCAAGAATATAATTCTCGGTTTCTTTTAATAGTTTTTATTTTATGAAAAATATGGATACTGGGTAAAAATTTATACTTTGTAGTATTTGAGATGTAATGTAATAGTTTTGGCCTAATTCTATAAAATAGTAAACCTAAAAAATCCTCAACGTGAATTATTCACTTAATTCAATATTATGTAATGTTTAAGGCTGGGGCCTTACAGTTGGTATCAAAGGTTGGTTTATAAAAAATTAGAAGTTTGGAAATTGTTAAATTAATATCCATAAATTAGTTTAATGTAATATTGAAATGATATAGCATTCATAGATTACCATTCAGCTTCGCCTAAGATATTTATACGTTCAGAATGGTTTTCGATAGAGGAAACAAGGAAGCTATGATGGGAATATATTATGTGGAAAAAAACCTTCCAAATCCACATCCTGAGAGGTTAAGAATCAGATCTTAACAGTTTTTTGTAGTGATGGAATAATTGACTCACTATATAAATGTTGGTTGTGTTTATAGATTATATTTTAGTGCATTAAAAAAGTAAATAGGAGCATAAAAGTCATTTAAGTGTTGTCTTGAAACCCTTAATTGAAATGAAACTGTATGAGAAATTTAGCAAGTGTGAGTTTTGGTTACAACAAATTTCATTCCTCTATAACATTGTTTCCAAAAATGGCATAACTATTGATCATGCTAAAAAAATTTGTTAAAGAATGGCCAAGACCTACCAATATCACATAAATTCATAGTTTTCTTGGATTAGTGGGTTATTAATAGATATTTGTTGAATATTTTGTACAGTTATCTAGCCCAATGACTAAGTAAACTCAAAAAGGTGTTATGTTTATTTGGAAAAAAGAATGTGATGATTGTTTTCAGGAATTGAATAGAAGATTGTTGAATTCTCTGGTATTGGCATTACCTTCCATAATTAGTGAGTTTGTTATCTATAGTGATGCTTTTTTAAGGGACTTGGTTGTGTCCTAATTCAGAATGATCATGTAATTTATTATGCATCACGTCAGTTAAAAACTCATGAGTTAAATTACCCAAAACATGATTTAGAATTAGCTTCTGTAGTTTTTTTTCTTTAAAAATTTGGAGGCATCAACTATATGGAGTAAATTGTGAAATATATACTGACCACAAAATTTTGAAGTATATATTCACTCATAAAGAATTGAACTTGAGATATAGTATATGGTTGGAATTAATCAAGGATTATGATTTCATGATTTATTACCATCTAGGAAAGGAAAATAAAGTGGTCGACGCTTTGAATTGAAAATGTAATGCTAAATTAACAAGGATATGTTTGGAATAATATCGTTTGATTAAAGATTTGATGAAATTTGGAATTGAAGTTATTGGTGTGGGAAATTCCTCCATTTTGTTTCAGGTGTCAGTGAAATCGTCTCTAATAGACATAATTAATCAAGCGTAGAAGGAAGACAATGAGTTACAGAAAAAGGTATATTTCATTCATATGGGTAAGTTTCTTGAATTTATCAATGATAATTATTGTATTTTGAGATTTGTGAAGAGATTATGTGTGCCTTGTGATTCACAATTAAGGAAGTAGTTTTTATGTGAAGCTCATAGTTCTCTATTTTTAGTCCATCCTAGCAGTACTAAGATGTACATCGATATTCAAGAGTATTACTGGTGGGATGGACTGAAAAGATATATTTTTGACTTTATTGTGAAGTGTTTGAATTATCAACAGGTTAAAGTAGAGAGGTAGTTATCAAAAAGGATTCTTCATCTTTTACTGGTGGTAGAGTGGAAATGGGAAAATATATCCTTGGACTTCATTGTGGGATTACCAAATAAATCTCAACGCAACAATGGAATCTGGGTTATTTTTGATAGATTGAATAAATCTCCTCACTTCCTACTTATTGGAGATACTCTTTCTATAGATAAACTTTCATAGCTGTATGTTAAAGAGATAATCAGGTTTCATGGAGTTCCCCTCTCCATGGTTTCTGATTGTGATCCCAGGTTTACTTATAACTTATGGAAAGGCCTTCAGAAATCATTGAGTATTGAATTAAATTTTACTAAAGCTTTTCATCCTCAATCAGATAGGCATTCAAAATAAAAAATTCAGACATTAAAAGATATGTTATGTGATTTCCCAATGTATTACTCGGGATTTTGTGACTAACATATTTCTTTGGTAGAATTTTCATATAATAACAGTTTTCATTCAAATATACAGATGGCACTATTTGAGAAATTATATGGAAATCGGTGTTAAACTCTACATTTTTGGTATGCATTAGGTGAAAGGAAGTTTATGGGACCATAATTGGTAGAATAGATGGTATAAAAAGTTAAGTTGACTCAGAAGCACTTGAGAATAGATTAGAATAAGAAAAAAATTTTGCAGATAGCTGGAGGAAGGATCTTTCTTTCGAGGTAGTTGATTATGCCTTTCTCAATGATTCTCTATGGAAAACTGTGATGCATTTTGGTAAGAAGGTAAAGCTGAGTTCGAGGTTAATTGGACCCTATTAAATCCTGAAAAAAGTTGGATCAGTTTCCTATAAAGTGGATTTATTTACATGTTTATCCCAATTACACAATTGTTTTCTTCTTTCAATGTATAGAAATTATATGCCGGATCCATCTCATGTTTTGAGTCCAGAGGTAGTTCAGTTGGAATAGAATCCCACTTATGAGGAAAAACCAGTCCAGATTTTTGACCGATGATGGGACGTGTTGTGAAATAATGTAATTAATCAGGTAAAGGTTTTGTGGGAAAAAATATTGTTGAAGAGGCAAAGTGGGAATCTAAAAATTCAACGAGGGATAAATACCCCCATTTATTTGATTAGTGAATAAAATTTCAAGGAAACAATATCTAAAATGGGGGTAGGATGTAAAATACCATGTAAATAAAGAATACGACATTTTCATATTTATTATTATTTTTAATGAAATATTAATTTTAATTTAAAGAGGATTCTATTTTTGATGGTGTACCCAACACACAACAATGGGTTTCTCTGAAATCTCATGTTGCACACAAGGCTGAGTCATACTGAAAAATAATAATATAATACTATTTTAAATGGTAGTTAAAGCATAGCCGTTGTATTGGCGGAAATGAATAGAACTGAATACAATATGATTATACATGTTTGTTAAATGTTTTTTACATTTATCTAACAAAAATTTGAGGCTTAAAATGAGAATGAATCCGGTTTTTAGCATAAATAATCTAATATTTTTAAAAGGTAGTTTTACCTCCTTTTGATGGAAAACCCATTTTAAATCTACTTTTTGTCACTTTTATATATTCCATTTGACAAAATAAATTTCTTCTTTAGAAGAGGGATATCAAAATTTACTTTTGGATGAAATTATGGTATTTTTTTGATAAAGTTCATATTTTAATGAATAGTGAAAATACTGCATTTTAAGTCAAAACATTCTTTTCATCTGATTTATTTAAATGGTTAGATTATCTTTATAAATGGTTTTAAAGTGTAATTGGATTATATTTTTTCCATTTAATCCAGTTGTTGTCATTGGAAGTAATTTCACTTTGAAATTGGACAAAACCACCTGTCATTTTTTTGGAGTTTTTACTTCTTCAAAACATGCTTTCTAGTTTTGACAATGAAAATTAATTTTAAATTAATTAATGAAAGTTATATTTTTTGAATTTGATAACATATAAATCAATTTTTAATTCGGAATATAAAAATTATCTTTAGCTGAATTTTTGGTATTTTTCTCAAAACGTTCAATTTTTGATTAATGCTAAAAAAACACAACATAGTTGTTCAAAACAGACTTTTTCATTTAAATGAAATTTTACTGCTTCCATGAATTGAATTTCAAAAATCTGACATACATTTTTGTCATAAGTATGTAAAATGTGGTTCAATGGGAAAAAAATAATTTTTGGTGAATAATGACTTCTTTTTTATTAAACGCAGTTAAAGGTAAATAGGGTAATTCAAGGTAAAAATAATATTATAATAATATAAAATTACCTTAACACTTGTCCTAACCTTATTTTATGAGTCATGGACGACCGATACAATCCTTATGTAGATCTTTGGCCTTTGGAAGTCACACAGGTAAGATAAATACATTAATAACATTTTATTTAAATTAAAAATAAAAATATCATAAACATGTTTTATTTTGCTAAAACAATTTTAATGTGGGGTTACATGATTTATATCTTTGAATATAATTAGTCATTATAAATTTAAAAATATTTTCTACATCATGGTATTTTATTTATAATTTTTAGACATCAAATAAATAAATTTATTTATGACACAATGATGATGTAATGATTACCTCATTAATTAATGTTTTAAATAAATGATATTATAAATAATAAAATAAATTTATTTTGAATATTTTTATTCCATCCATGAATTTTATGGATGATTATGACTTTTTATATTTGAATTAATATAGTTTTCTAGAATATACCAAGTTTTTATGGATTTTTAAAAAGTCGTGATATGAATAGTATAAAAATTGATATAAATGACTGTTTAAATAAATTAATATTTTAATAAATGGTAAAATAATCCTAAAAATATAATATTATCCAAAATGACTTAGATAAGTTTTAAAATATTATTAATAAACCACTTTAGGTTCAATTTTAATTTTATGGTAACTATATTAACCATGTAGTATGAATATACAAGAAGACATGGTAAAAATTAAATAAGTTAACAAAGGGTTAAATAAAAAAGATAAGGATTAAAAAATATCCAAAACCTATCCAATTATTATTGGATGAATTTATTTCGACTTTTATTCATCTTATATATGAATTTAATTAGTTTTGGACCTTTTGAAAGAGAATTTTATTTTATAATAAAATAATGCCTTCAAACTTTCCTAAAGAGCCCCTCCTCCCTCTTATAAAAGGCCATCACGTATAACCCATTACTCACACAGATAAATCACCTTGTATCATCCAAATATTTCCCAAATAATCTCCCAAAATCTCTATCTTCCTCCTATAATCCTTACCTTAGTCATAAGGAACTTCAAGAAATCCTTTTCGTTCAAACCAAAGAGTGTTACCCAATTTAAAGGTAGCTCCTTACCTGAAGTTCTCCTATTTTATTTTACTTCTTCACTCCCTATGCTCTTTTTATTCTTTTTTTACATAAAAAACCAGTATCCTAAATATACTAGGTTTTTTTTATGAGAATGATTATAACTACACTTACACACAACTCCGTCTAATGGGTAAAGAACATACTGTTTCTGTGGATGGGGAACTACTACCTTAAGAAACGATGATTGTTCAATTTTCTCCTACCAACTATTATGGTGGACATTATGATGGAACTCTATTTATATATAATATATATTATATTTATATTTTTTCTATGATTCTTTATTTTTCATTTATATCATTCCTTTATGGTTTTCATAATGGGTAAATACAATAATTTTATTTGAGGAAGTGCAAACTACCACCCCCTCAATGTGATATGACTCGTTCATTCCATATGTGGAACATATAAAGGATGGAGTTAATGAAATTATATATGATATTATAATGGTATTATAATATTCCAATGTATAATTAATTTTTCATTCCATTAAATATGAACTAAAAATGAATGTAGCGTTCATGCGTATGTACGGCTTACCATCTCCATGAATAGTGCATTTCTTTTCTTATCTCCAAATTTTATGTACTATTATAAATACATATATATATATACTGGATAAATATGATATATATGATATCTAAATCATGAATATAATTATATATATAATTGTATTTTGACCACATGGACAACTTGTAATTATAAGAAGTACATTTTTAACTCAAGTAGAAAATATCGAAAAAATGATCGTTATTAACTTAAATGATTATATAATGTTTATAACGCGGTAATAAGTGATATAAAAGGAATACTAAACTTGAAAAAGGTTCTATATAAAGTTTAAATTAACTTTAGTAAATTATTCAAGAGATTAAAGAACGATGAAGTTATGTCGGACATGAGTTAAGGGACTCCGTCTCAATCTCCTTCCATTGAGGCATACTTTGATTTATACACGACTTTCCATTATATTGTGTATAAAACCCTTTGAAATTTAATTTATTTCAAATTTAATCTTTTCTCTATGAATCATTTTACTAAACTACAAAAGGAATGTTTCTTTTTAACGTACGTGGTGACAACCACCTTTCCGCCGTTGTGAGCATTATTTGATATTTGGATCCCCTAACAAACAGTAATGTTTTTAAAATGAAAATAAATTCCATACACTCTTTTTATTTGTTTTGGAATTAAAAATGGATTTGATAATGGATTTATTATTTCAATATCTGGAAATGATATATTGTGATTGAAATGTTGAAATGTTAACATTCTATTATGCTTATGTTATGTGTTATGATTATGTTGTGGTTCTTGGTCATTGTTTATGAATATGGGTGGTACTGTGATAAACCTAGGGTGGGTGAGCCTATGATAGCTCACCAATGAATTGGGTAACATGATGTAGGTAAACTTTAATGGTTATCCTAAGTGATTTAGGGAATATACTGTGATGGGTATTCCAAACGTAACTCCCTATGTTGGTGTGAAAGCTACAACATTAGTATGTTATGGATGCCACAAGTTAGCATTATGATTTATGATTTCCATGTGTTATTCATAAATCTCGTGATTTTGTGTTGTATGTTAATGATTGAAAAGTATGATTTTCATTTATTTGTATGTATTTATAGACAAATGTTTTATTTCCTTTTTTTTAAACCCTTACTAAGATTTTTATGCTCATCCCCATTTTTTTAAATGTTTTTGACAGGGTCTAATACAGGTTAAGAGAAAGGAATAATTTAAGAAGATTTATATCAAGAATATAATTCTCATTTTGTTTTAAGAGTTTTTATTTTATGAAAAAAATGGATACTGAGTAGAAATTTCTACTTTGTAATCTTTGAGATGTAATGTAATAGTTTTGGCCTAATTATATAAAAAACTAAACCTGAAAAGATCCCCAATGTGAATTATTCACTTAATTCATGATTATGTAATGTTTAAGGATGGGGCCTTATAGTTGGTATCAAATGTTGTTTAGACAAAATTAGGAGCTAGGATATTGTTAAATTAATATCCGTAAATTAATTTATGGTAAGATTTAAATGATATTGAATTTAACGATTACCATGTTGCTTCGCCTAAAATATTTTTGTGTTCAGAATAGTTTTACGCAGAGAAAACATGGAAGCTATGATGGGACGATATCAGAAGGAAAACAAACTTCCAAATCCACAACCTGAGATGGTCGAAATCAGAACATAACAGTTTATTATAGTGATGACACAATTGACTCAGGCTATAAATGTTGGTTGTGTTTATAGATTATATTTCAGTATATTCTATAAATAAATAAGATCATGAAAGTCATTTAATGGTTGTCTTTCAAACCTTAAAAGAAAGGAAACTATATAAGAAATTCAGTAAGTGTGAGTTTGGTTACAACAAATTTCATTCCTTGGTCACATTATTTCAAAAAATTAAATAAATGTTGATCATGATAAAACAAAATTTGTTAAAGAATGTCCAAGACCTACCAATATCACATAGATTCGTAGTTTTATTAGATTAGTGGGTTATTATTGGAGGTTTTTTGAATTTTTAGTACAGTTATCTATCCCACTGACTAAGTTAACTCGAAAAGGTGCTATGTTTATTTGGAAAAAATAATGATATGATTGTTTTCAGGAATTGAAAAGAAGATTGGTGAATGCTATCGTATTAGAATTACCTTTTAAAAATGGTGAGTTTTTTATCTATAGTTATGCTTTGTTGAAGGGACTTGGTTTTGTCCTAATGCAGAATGATCAGGTAATTTATTATGCTTCACGTTAGCTGAAAACTCATGAGTTAAATTACCCTAAACATGATTTTGAATTAGCTTCTATTGTTTTTGCTTTAAAAATTTGGAGGCATCATTTGTAAGGAGTAAATTTTGTAATATATACTAACCACAAAATTTTGAATTACATATTGACTCATACATAATTGAACATGAGACAAAGGATATGGTTGGAATTAACCAAGGATTATGATTGCACGATTCATTACCATCCAGTAAAGGAAAATAATGTAGCTGACTCTTTGAGTCGAAAAATTAATGATACATTAACCATGATACATTTGGAACAAGATCCTTTTATTAAATATTTGATGAAATTTTTCCTTGAAGTTGTTGGTGCATGAAATTCCTCCATTTTTTTCAGGTGTTAGTGAAATTATCTCTAATAGACATAAATAATCAAGCGTAGAAGGAAAACAGTGAGTTGCAGAAAAAGGTAGATTTCATTCATAAGGGTGTTTTTCCTAAATTTAACATTATTAGTGATTGTATTTTGAGATTTGGGAAGAGATTATGTGTGCCTTGTGATTCATAGTTAAATAAAGAGTTATTATGTGAATCTCATAGTTCTCTATTTTGAGTTCATCCTGACAGTACTAAGATGTACAACGATCTTCGAAAGTATTACTGGTGGGATGGAATGAAAAGAGATATTACTGACTTTACTATGATGTGTTTGACTTATCAACAGGTTAAAGCATATAAGTTGTTAATAAAAAGGATGATTCAGTCTTTACCAGTGGTAGAGTTTAAATGTGAAAATATATCCATGGAATTTGTTGAGGGATTACCAAAGAAATATCGATGTAAAAATGCAATCTGGGTTATTGTTGATAAATTGACTAAATATGCTCATTTCCTACTTATTGGAGATACTCTATCTCTAGATAAGCTTTCATAGTTGTATGTTAATGTGATATTTAGTTTGCATGGATTTCCCCTCTCCATGGTATCTGATCGTGATCCCAAGTTTACTTCTAACATCTGGAATGGCCTTCAGAAGTCATTGTGTACTGAATTAAATTTTACTATTTCTTTTCATCCATAATCAGATGGGCATTCAAGATGAACAATTCAGAAATTAGAAGATATGCAATGTGCTTTCCCAATGGATTACTAGGGATTTGGGGACCAAAATATTTCTTTGGTTGAATTTTCTTATAATAATAGTTTTCATTCCAATATTTAGATGCCACTATTTGAGGAATTATATGGAAAGCGGTGTCAAAATCCAGCTTTTTGGTATGAAGTAGGTGAAAGGAAATATATGGGACCAAAATTGGTAGAAGAAATGGTTAAACATGTTAAGTTGATTTAGAAGCACTTGAGAATAGCTCAGAGTAGGCAAAAAAGTTATGTGGATAGTCGGAGGAAGGATCATTCTTTGAAGGTTGGTGATCATGCCTTTCTCAAAGTTTCTCCATGGAAAAGTGTGATGTGTTTTGGTAAGAAGGGAAAGTTGAGTCTGAGGTTCATTGGACCCTATGAAATCTTGGAGAAAGTTGGATCAGTTTCCTAAAAAGTTTATTTACCTACAAGTTTATCACAAGTACAAAATTGTTTTCATGTTTCAATTTTGAGAAATTATATGCCAGATCCATCTCATGTTTTGAGTTTAGAGGTATATCAGTTGGAAGAGAATCCCTCCTATGAGGAACAACCAGTCCAGATTCTTGACCGAAGAGAGGAAATATTGCGAAATAAGGTAGTTAATCAGGTAAAGTGTTTGTGGAAAAACAACATTATTTATGAGGAAAAGTGGTAATCTGAATATTCAATGGGGGATAAATACCCCCCATTTATTTTATTTGTGAATAAAATTTCAAGGACACAATTTCCAAAAGGGGGGAAGGATGTAAAATCTCAGGTAAATAAAGAATAAGACATTTTCATATTTATTAATTTTTTTTAATTAAATATTAATTTTACTCAAAAGAGGATGCTATGTTCGACGGTGTACCCGACACACAGCAATGGGTTTCTCCAAAATATCATGTTTCACACAAGGCTGAGTCATACTGAAAAATAATAATATAACATTATTTTAAATGGTAGTTAATGAATAGTTGTTGTATTGGTAGGAAGGAACAAAAAAATGTATAATATAATTATACATGTATGTTAAAAGTTTTTACATTTATCTAACAAAATTTAGAGGCTTAAAATGAGAATGAATCCAGTTTTAAGCACAAATAATCTAATATTTTTAAAAGGTAATTTTACCTCCTTTTGATGGAAAGCCCCTTTTAAATCTAGTTTTTGTCAATTTTATATGTTCCATTTGGAAAAGTAATTTTTTTTCTTTAGAAGTGGGATATAAAAATTAACTTTTGGATGAAATTTTGGTATTTTTTGATAAAGTTCACTTTTTAATGAATAGTGAAAAATATGTCATTTTAAGTCAAAACGGTCTTTTCATCTAATTTATTTAAATGTGTAGATTATCCTTTTAAATGGTTTTAATATGTAATTGGATTATATTTTTACCATTTAATACAATGTTGGTAATTGAATGTAATTTCACTTTGAAATTGGACATAAACATATGTCATTCATTTTGTAGTTTTTACTTCTCAAAAACACACTTTCAAGTTTTGAAATAAAATTAATTTAAAATTAATTAATGAAAAATATATGTTTTGAATTTTGTAAAATATACATCATTTTTTAATTTGGAATATCAAAATTAACATTAGGTGAATTTTTTGTATTTTTCTGAAAACAT
This sequence comes from Viscum album, assembly GCA_963277665.1. Classification (NCBI taxonomy): domain Eukaryota; kingdom Viridiplantae; phylum Streptophyta; class Magnoliopsida; order Santalales; family Viscaceae; genus Viscum; species Viscum album. Next base: position 1,094,266,965 of record OY728145.1, on the reverse strand, counting down.
TCAATTTTTGATGAATAGTGAAAAACACTACGTAGTAGTTAAAACCCAACTTTTTCATTTAAATGAAATTTTACCATTTTTGTAAATTGAATTTAAAAAATCCAACATACATAGTTGTCATCAGCATGTAAAATGTGGTTCAATGGAATGAAGATAATTTTTGGTGAATAATGACTTTTGTTTTTTATTTACTGCGGTTATAGGTAAATAGGGTAATTCAAGGTAAAAATAATATTATAATAATATAAAAATTTTTTAACACCTGTCCTAACATTATTGTATGAGTCATGTACAGATGATACAATCCTTGGGTAGAACCTTTGGCCTTTGGAAGCCACTTGGGTAAGATAATACATTAATAACGTTTTATTTAAGGTAAAAATAAAAATATCATAAACATGTATTATTTTGCTAAAACAATTTTAATGTGGGGTTATATAATTGATATTTTTAACTATAATTAGTCATTAGAAATATAAAAATATTTCCTACATCATGGTATTTTATTTATAATTTTTATACCTCAAATAATAAAATTTATTAATGACACAATAATGATATAATGATTACCTCATTAATTAATGTTTTAAATAAATGAGATTAAAAATATTAAAATAAATTTATTTTAAATATTTTTCTGCCATTACACCAATTTTATGGATAATTATGACTTTTTATATTTTAATTAATAATGTTTCATCCAATTGATCAAGTTTTTATGTATTTTTAAAAAGTCATGATATGAATAGTATAAAAATTGACATAAATGATTTTTTAAATAAATTAATATTTTATTAAATGATAAAATTGAAATAAAAATATATTATTCTACCAAATTAAATATATAGGTTTGATAATATTATTAATTAACCACTTGAGGTTATATTGTAATTTTATGGTAACTATATTAACCATATAGTATAAATATACAAGAAGACATGGTAAAAGATAAATAAGTTAACAAAGGGTTAAATAAAAACGATAAGGATAAAAAAATATCCAAAACCTATACAATTCTTATTGGATGAATTTATTTCGACTTATATTCATCTTATATCTTAATTTAATGAGTTTTTTATTTTTTGAAATCAAATATTATCTTATAATAAAATAATACTTTCAAACATTCATAAAGATCCCCTCCTCCCTCTTATAAAAGGCCATCACCTCTTACCCATTACTCACACCTATCAATCCCCTTGTCACATCCAAAAATTTCTCAAATAAGCTGAAAAAATACCTATCTTCCTCTTAGTACCCTTACCTTAGTCATAAGGCACTTCAATAAATCCTTGTCATTCAAACCAAAGGGTGTTACCCGATTTAAAGGTAGCGTCTTCCCTCATGTTCTCTTATTTTATTTTACTTATGCACTCCCTATGGTATTTTTATTCCTTTTATACATAACAACGCAATTATACTCAATATAATAGGTTGTTTTTATAAGAAGTATTCTTACTACACTTACACACACCTTCATCTAATGGGTAAAGAACAGACTGTTTCGGTGGACGGCGAACTACTGCCTTAAAAAACAATGATTGTTCAATTTTCTCCTACCAACTCTTATGGTGGCCATTATAATGGAACTGTATTTATATGTGATATATATTATATTTATATTGTTTCTATTCTTCTTTATTTTTCATTTATAGCATACTTTTATGGTTTCCATAATGGGTAAATACGATAATTTCATTTCAGGAAGTGCGGACTATTGCCACCTAAATGTGATATGACTCGCCCATGCCATATGTGGAACATATAAAGGATGGAGTTAATGAAATTATATATGATATTATAATGGAATTATAATATTTCTATGTATCAATAGGTTTTAATTCCATTAAATTCGAAATAGAAATGAATGCAGCATTCATGGGTATGTACGGCTTACCGTCTCCCTAAACAATGCATTTTATTTCTTATCTCCAAATGTTATGTACTATTATAAATACATATATATATATATACTGGATATATATGATATATATGGTATCTAAATCATTAATATAATTCTAGAGATAATTTTCTTTTGACCCCGTGGACAACTTGTAATTATAAGAAGTAAATTTTTGACTCAAGTGGAAAATATCGACAAAACGATCATTATTAACTTAAATGATTATATAATGTTTATAATGTGGTAATAAATGATATTAAAGGAATAATAAACTTGAAAACGGTTCTAAATCAAGTATAAATTAACATTAGTACAATATTCAGTAGATTAAATAACGAACAAGGCATGTCAGACACGAGGTAAGGGACTTCTTCTCAATCTCCTTTCATTGAGGCATACTATGATCTATACATGACTTTACTTTATATGGTGTATAAACAACTTTGACTTTTATATTTCATTCAAAGGGAATATTTTATGTATGAATCATTTTACAAAACTACAAAAGGAATGTTTCTTTTTAACATACGTTGTGACAACCACCTTTCCACCGCCGCGAGAATTATTTGATATTTTCATTCCTTAACAAAAGGTATTATTTTTAAAATTAAAATAAATACCATATACTATTTTTATGTGTTGTGGTATTAAAAATATTTTGGATAATGGATTTATTATGTCAATATCTAGAAATAATATATTTTTATTGGAATGTATAAATGTTAAATTTCCATTATGCTTATGTTATTTGTTATTATTATGTTACGGTTCTTGGGCATTATTTATGCAAACAGGTGGTTTCGTGATAACCCTAGGGCGGGTGAGCCCGTGATATCTCTCCAATGAATTTGGTAACATGATGGAGGTAAATTTTAATGTTTATCCTATGATATTTAGGGAATATAATGTGATGGGTATTCCAAACATAACTCCCTATGTATGTGTGAAAGCTATAAAGTTAGTATGTTATGGATGCCACAAGTTACCGTTATGATTTAGAATTTCCATGTGTTATTGATAAATCATATGATTTTTTCTGGTATGTTAACGATTGAAAAGTATGATTTCATTTATTTGTATGTATTGATGGGATAATGTTTTATTTCCTTGGTTTATAACCCTTACTGAGCTTTTTATGCTCATCCCATGTTTTTGAAATGTTTTTCACAGGGTATAAGGGGGTTCAAGATAAAAGAATAATTTTTAAAGATTGATATCAAGAAAATAATTCTTGTTTTCTTTTAAGATTTTTTATTTTATGAAAAAAATGGACACTGAGTAGAAATATATACTTTGTAATATTTGTGATATAATGTAATAGTGTTGGCCTAATTCTATAAATCCCTGAACATGAAAAGATCCTCAATGTGAATTATTCACTTAATTCAAGATTATTTAATGTTTAAGGTTGGGGCCTTCCAATTGGTCTCAAAGGTTGGTTTAGACAAAATTAGGAGTTAGGAAATTTTTAAATTAATATCTATAAATTAATTTATGGTAAGATTGAAATGATATAGAATTTACATATTTCCACGTTGCTTCACCTAAGATATTTTTATGTTAAGAATGGTTTTCCATAGAGGAAATAGGGTAGCTATGATGGGATGATATCAGGAGGAAAACCCCTTCCAAATCCACAACCTAAGTTGGTTGGAATTGAAACATAATAGTTTGTGTTAGTGATGGCACAATTGACTCAGGATATAAATGGTGGTTGTGTTTATAGATTATAATTTGGTATATTATAAAAGTAAATAGAAGCATGAAATTCATTTAAGGGTTGTCTTGAAAACCTTAAAAGAAATGAAATTGTATGGGAAATTCAGAAAGTGTGAGTTTTGGTAACAAAAAATTTCATTCCTTGGTCACATTGTTTAAAAAAATGGAATAACTGTTGATCATGCTAGAACAATATTTGTTAAATAATGTCGAAGAAATAAAAATATCACAGAGATTCATAGTTTTCATGGATTATCAGGTTATTACTGGAGGTTTGTTGAGTATTTTGTATAGTTATCCAGTCCACTAACTAAGTTATGTCCAAAAGGTGTTAAGTTTATTTTGAAAAAATAATGTGATGATTTTTTTCAGGAATTGAAAATAATATTGGTGAATGATTCAGTATTGGAATTGCATTTCATAAATTGTGAGTTTTTTATCTACAATGATGCATTGTTGAAGGGACTTGGTTGTGACCTAATGCAGAATAATCAGGTAATTTCTTATGCTTCACGTCAGTTGAAAAATCATGAGTTAAATTATCCTAAACATGATTTGGAATTAACTATTGTTGTTTTTTCTTTTAAAATTTGGAGGCATCATCTGTATGGAGTAAATTGTGAAATATATACTGAGAACAAAATTTTGAAGTAAATATTAACTCATAACAAATTGAACATGAGACAGAGGGTATGGTTTTAATTAATCAAGGATTATGATTGCATGATTCATTGCCATTTAGGAAATTAAAATAAATTGGATGATGCTTTGAATCGAAAAAGTAATGCTATATTAACCATGATACATTTGGAATAAGATCCTTTGATTAAAGATTTTATGAAATTTGGAATAGAAGTTTTTGGTGCAGGAAATTCCTCCATTTTATTCAGGTGTCATTGAAATAATCTCTAACAGATAGAATTAAGCAAGCACAAAAGGAAGACAGTGAGTTGTAGAAAAAGGTAGAGTTTGTTCAGAAGGGTAAGTTTCTTGAATTAAACATTGAGAATGATTGTATTTTGATATTTGGGAAGATATTATGTGTGCCTTGTGATTCACAGTTAAAGAAATATTTGTTATGTGAAGCTTATAGTTCTCTTTTTTCAGTTCATCCAGGCAGTACTAAGATGTACAGTGATCTTCAAGAGTATTACAGGTGGAATGGAATGAAAAGAGATATTTTTTACTTTACTATGAAGTGTTTTACTTGTCAATAGGTTAAAGAAGAGTGTCAGTTACCAAAAGGGATGCTTCAGCCTTTACTGGTGCTAGATTTGAAATGGGAAAATATATCCATGGACTTCATTCTGGGATTACCAATGAAATCTCAAGGTAACAATGAAATTTTGGTTATTGTTGACTGATTGACTAAATATGCTCATTTCCTACCTATTCAAGATAATCTGTCTCTAGATAAATTTTCTCAGTTGTATATTAAAGATATAGTCAGGTGGCATTGATTTCCCATCTCCATTGTATCTGATCGTGATCCTAGATTTACTTCTAACTTTTGGAAGGGCCTTTAGAAGTCATTGGGTACTGAATTAAATTTTATTACAACTTTTCATCCACAATCAGATGGGCAGTCAGAACGAACAATTCATAAATTTGAAGATATGATACGTTCATGCCTAATGGATTACTAGGGAAGTAGGGACCAATATCATTATTTGGTAGAATTTTCTTATAATAATAGTTTTTATTCTAGTATATAGATTGCATCGTTTGAGGAAATATATTGAAAGCGGTGTCCAACTCCAACTTTTTGGGATAAAGTAGGTGAAAAGAAGTTGATGGGACTAGAATTTTTAGAAGATATGATAGAAAAAGTTCAGTTTATTCAGAAGCACATGAGAATAGCTCAGATTTGGTAGAAAATTTATGCGGATAACTGGAGTAAGGATCTTTCTTTCAAGGAAGGTGATTATGCATTTCTCAAAGTTTCTCTATGGAAAAGTGTGACGTGTTTTGGTAAGAATTGAATGTTGAGTCCAAGGTTCATTGGACCCTATAAAATACTGTAGAATGTTAGATCAATTTCATAAAGAGTGAATTTACCTACAAGTTTATCCCAGGTACACAATGTTTTTCATGTTTCAATGTTTAGAAAGTATATGTCGGATCCATATCATGTTTTGAGTCCAGAGGTAGTTCAGTTGTAAGAGAATCTCTCTTATGAGGAACAACCAGTCCAGATTCTTTACCGAAGAGTCAAAGTGTTGCGGAATAAGGTAATTCATTAGTTAGAGGTTTTGTGGAAAAACCATATGGTTGAAGAGGCAACTTTGTAATCTAAAAATAATATGAGGGATAAATACCCCCATTTATTTGATAAGTGAATAAAATTGTGAGGACACACTTTCCAAAAGGGGAAGGATATAACATCCCAGGTAAATAAAGAATATGACATTTTCATATTTATAAATATTTTTGAATTAAATATTAATTTTACTTTAAAGTGTATGTTATGTTCGATGGCGTACCCGACACACAATAATGGGTTTCTCCGAAATCTCATGTTGCGCACAAGGCTGAGTCATACCGAAAAATAATAATATAATATTATTATAAATGGTAGTTAAATCCGAGTCTTTGTATTAAAAGGAATGAACAAAACTAACTAAAAAATGATTATACATGTTTGTTAAATGTTTTTACATTTATCTAATAAAATATAGAGGCTTCAAATGAGAATGAATCCAATTTTAAGCATAAATACTCTAATATTTTTAAAAGGTAGTTTTACCCCCTATTGATGGAAAACCCATTTTAAATCATGTTTCTATCTCTTCTATTTGTTACATTTGAAAAAATAAACTTCTTTTTCTAGAATATATTAATAAAAATTTACTTTGAATGAAATTTTGGTATTTTTCTGATAATGTTCTTTTTTTAATGAACAGTGAAAAATACTGCATTTTATGTCAAAATTGTCTTTTCATCTGATTTATTAAAATGGTTAGATTATATTTTTAAATTTTTTTAATGTGTAATTGGGTTTTATTTTTCCAATTTATCCAATTTTCGTTATTGGAAGTAATTTCACTTTGAAATTTGACATAAACATATGTCAAATTTTTGTAGTTTTTACTTCATAAAAACATGCATTCGAGTTTTGACAACGGGAATTTATATTAAATTAATTAGTGAACCTTATTTGTTTTGAATTTGATAAAATAGAAATCATTTTTGAATTTGTAATATTAAAATTATCTTTAGGTGAATTTTTTGTATTTTTCTGAAAATGTTTAATTTTTGATGAACAGTGAAATACACATCATAGTAGCTAAAAATTGACCTTTTCATTTAAATGAAATTTTACCCCTTCTGTGAATAGAATTTCAAAAATATGAATACATGGTTCCCATCAGTAATTAAAATGTGGTTCAATATGATAAAAATGATTTTTTTGAATAGTAACTTTTGATTTTTATTTACCCAAGTTAAAGGTAAATAGGGTAATTCAAGGTAAAAATAATATTATAATAATATAAAATTACGTTAAAACTGGTCCTAACCTTATTTTATGAGTCATGGAAGAACAATAAAATCCTTTTTTAGAACTTTTGGCCTTTCAAAGCCACTTGGGTAAGATAATTACATTAAATTTTTTTATTTAAAGTAAAAATTAAAATATCATAAACATGTATTGTTTTGCTAAAACAATTTTAATGTGGGGTTATATAATTGATACCTTTGAATATAATTATTAATTATAAATCTAAAAATCCTACTTACATCATGGTATTTTATTTATAATTTTCATAAATCAAATAAAAAATTTTATTTATGACACAATGATGAAGTAATGATTACCTCATTAATGAATGTTTTCAATAAATGAGATTATAAATATTAAAATAAATTTATTTTGAAACATCATATTCCATAAATAAATTTAATGGATAATTATGACTTGTTATATTATAGTTAATGTTGTTTTTTTAGAATTGATCAATTTTTTATGGATTTTAAAAAAAATCATGATATGAATAGTATAAAAATTGACATAATTGAGTTTTTAAATAAATTAATATTTTATTAAATGATAAAATAGTCCAAATAATTTACGATTCATCCAAATGAAATATATAAGTTTGAAAATTTTATTAATGAACCACTTGAGGTTTTATTAGAATTTTATGGTAACTATATTAACCATATTATATTAATATACAAGAAGACATGGTAAAAGTTAAATAAGTTAACAAAGGGTTAAACAAAAAAAGATAAGGATTAAAAAGTATCCAAAACCTGTTCAATTCTTATAGGATGACATTATTTTGATGTATATTCTTATTATATTTTAATATAATGAGTCTTGGAACTCTGAAAACTGAAAATTATTTTATAATAAAATAATACATTCAACCTTTCTTAAAGAGCCTCTCCTCTATCTTATTAAAGGCCATCACCTCTAACCCATTACTCACACATCTCAATCCCCTTGGTTGTACAAAATCTGCCCAAATATGCTCCCAACATCCCTATCTTCCTCCTAGAAGCCTTAACATAGGCCGAAGGCACTTCAAGAAAGCCTTATGGTTCAAACCAAAGGAAGTTACCCGATTTAAAAGTAATGTCTTCCCTTAAGTTCCCTTCTTTTATTTTACTTCATCACTCCCTATTCTCATCTTATTGTTTGTTTAAGTAACAAAAATAGTATACTAAATATACTAGGTTGTTTTTATGAGATTTATTCTAACTACACTTATATAAACCTCTGTCTAATGGTTAAAGAACATACTGTTTTGGTGGACGGCGAACTACAGCCTCACGAAATGATGATTGTTCAATATTCTCCTGCCATCCCTTATTGTGGAAATTATGATGATACTGTATTTATATGTGATATATATTATATTTTTATTTTTTCTACAATTATGTATTTTTCATTTATAAAATACTTTTATTGTTTCCATAATGGGTAAACATGATAATTTCAGTTGAGGAAGTGCGGACTACCGCCCCCTCAATGTGATATGACTCGTCCATGCCATACGTGGAATGTATAAGGGCTGATGTTAATGAAATTATATATGATATTATACTTGAATTATAATATACCTATGTATTGTTAATCTTTCATTCCATTAAATACAAAATTTAAATGAATGCAGCGTTCATGCGTACGTACGGATTACCGTCTCCATAAACGGTGCATCTCATTTCTTATCTTAAAATGTTATGTACTATTATAAATACATATATATATATATATAATGGATATATATGATATATATGATATCTAAATAATGAATATCATTCTAAATATAATGTACTTTTCACCACATGGACAACTTGTAAATATATGAAGATCATTTTTTTACTCAAGTACCAAATATCGACAAAACAATCATTATTAACATAAATGATTATATAAAGTCTATAACATAGAAATAAGTGATATAAAATGAATAATAAACTTCAAAAAGGTTCTAAATCAATTATAAATTTACTTTAGTTCATTATTCTAGAGATTAAAGAACAAATGAGTCAAGTTAGACATGAGGTAAGGGACTTCATCTCAATCTCATTTCATTAAAGAATACATTGATTTATTTACGACGTTCCTTTATACAGTGTGAAAAACCCTATGAAATTTAAATTCATTCAAAGGGAATATTTTCTCTATGAAGTGTTTAACTAAATAATAAAAGGAATGTTTCTTTTTAATGTATGCGATGACAACGACATTTACGTTGTTGCGAGAATTATTTGATATTTTTCTTCCTTAAAAAGTCGTAATGTTTTTAATAGGAATATAAATACCATATACTCTTTTTACGTGTTTTGGTATTGAAAATGGATTTATTATGTCAATATATGGAAATGATATATTGTGAATGCAATGTGGAAATGTTATCTTTAATTTATGCTTGTGTTACGTGTTATAAATATGTTGTGGTTTTTGGGAATTTAATATGCATACGGGTGGTTCCGTGATAAACCCAGGGTGTGTGAGCCCTTGATAGCTATCAAATGAATTGGGTAACGTGATGGAGGAAAATATTAATGTTTATCCTAAGATATTTAGGTAATATACTATGATGGGTATTCCAAATGTTACTCTCTACATAGCTGTGAAAGATACAACATTAGTATGTTATGGATGCCATAAGTTACCATTATGATTTATGTTTTCTATGTGTTATTAATAAATCTTATGATTTTGTGTGGTATGTTAAAGATTGAAAAGTATAATTTCCTTTATTTGTATGTATTGAGGGACAAATGATTTATTTCTTTGTTTTATAACCCTTACTGATATTTTTTTTATCATTCCTGGTTTTTGAAATGTTTTTCATAGGATATAAGGTTGGGTAAGAAAAAGGAAGAATTAAAGAACATTTATATCAAGAAAAGAAGTCTTGTTTTATTTTAATAGTTTTTATTTTATGAAAATAATGGATACTGAGTAGAAGTTTCTATTTTTTAATATTTGAGATGTAATGTAATAGTTATGGCCTAATTCTCTAAAACTCTAAACCCGAAAATATCCTCAATGTGAATTCTTAACATAATTGAATATTACGTAATGTATAAGGCTTGGTACTTATAATAACAGTTCAGGTCATTACACATATTGTCTTCCAAATCATAAACCATTTAGAGAAATAAAAATAATGCATTCCTTGGATCATATCCTGAGTAAGTGAAAGGTAATTTAAAAGTATTTAATATTAGATATAAAATTATTTTAAAGGATCACATGGAAAATTTATTGAGGAAAATATATATTCCCATTTTAAACACACATTTTAAAATATAATTGATTTTCAAAATAATTTTCTTCGAAATAAATCATTAATGATATTTTATAAAATTTTGAAGAAAATATCCTTTCCACAAGGGAAAAAATAACCATAATTTATTAAAATATATTTTTTTTAAAATAAACTATGAAATAATTAAAGGATGTTTCAAAACATTTAATGGTAATGAAATTGGGAATTTTATTCCATGCCACACAGGATAAAACAAACATTCATTTCATTTTGTTTAGGAAAATACAATCAATCCCAATTCAGAAAAAGTAATGAATATTCCTTTCAAAATGTTTTTAAAATCCATGAATTGGTAAAAATATATTTAATAAATAATTATTTTAATTTTAAAAACTTTTCTGAAAATAGTTTTAGAATACATGGTTTTTGATGTAAAATGGGTTTTTGATCGAAGAGAGAAATAAAGACTATTTCCCTTGAAAAGATTATTTTGAAAAAGTAACAACATAAAGAAATGAAAATTAAGGTAAAAATTTATTTTAATGATATAATTAGAGGATAAGAAATGTAAATAGTTTCTTGAGATGTGGATCATAATATTTAATAATATGAAACATAATCATAAATAATCTTGATAAGTGATGAGATTGTAACATAAAATATTTACAACTTTGGTAACTTTGAATCAAAATCCCCATAAAATAATAAAACAAAACGTGGCTTAAACTATCATGAGAATGAAAAAATTGATAAATTACCTATCAAAGGGGATATATATGGCTTCATTAGATAATATAAGGGCATAAAATCACATACACCTTTAAGAAAGAAAATTTAGACAAAAACCCCTTACATCTTTGGTAATATTTGAACCATGAACCCCATGAAAGAGATATCCTAAATTAGATCAGTAAATCATCATAATTTCCAGGTGAAGAATCATAAAAAATATTCATGGGTATTATATTCACCACATTAAAAAAATATTTGGGTAATATGGCATGTGTCTCATGGAAGTAAAAATTTGGATGAAAATCCCTTACTACTTTGGTAATCATTTGTATCCTAATCCCAAATAAACAATAACACTAAATGAAACATTAAATATCATGGATATTTTTGTGTTTAGTTCTTACATTTGTTGTCAATTATTTGTCAATATGTGTTTGGTATGTTTTTATGGACTGGTGACTTCTTTAGAATTTTTATGGATTCATGAATTGGTATTTTATGTCATGATTAGAAAATTATCCATGTATAAATATGAAGATTGTTTAAGTGATCTGAAATTTCAATGGAATGTTCATAGGTGTTTTCACATTTTTTTACATGAAGTGAAGTCCATGAAAACAAAGAAATTGCATGAATAAGAAATGTAAAATCCTATGAAATATATTTTAATGCATGGGGTTATGAAGATAAGGACATGAAAAAATATATGTTGATATATATTTTTCATGATGAATAAATATATGGGATGAAGAGATGAAGAGAAGTTTTTCCTTGGATTTATTATTGATGGAGGATTATACTTTCATTTTTTTATATAATTAACAATTTTTATAAGTATTATATTAACCCTCATATTAAAAATATAACCATCTCATTAGAAAAAAAAGGATAGCTTGATCATCACTATATGTGGGGACATAAAGAGTCAACCAAAACTAAGGGTATCAGAGCTAGAAAATCTAGTGAGTGGAATGGTGGGTGTAGGAGAGAACCCACAAAGAAGTTCATGTGCCAATCCAGCTAAAGCAAGGATGGAGGGATTTCACTACCGTATGAGGCAGCATGGAAGAATGGTTTTTGTGATTTATATCCACTTTTGGAACAAATTGATTGATAAATTGTAACCCCAACATAAGAAGGTTTTGATGTGTGATGGAGAGAGGTAGGGACATGTTCCTCCTGTAAAAAGATACACATATAAGAATGTCTTCCTAATCGAGCTTATCTAGACTGTATGATCATCCTGATAAATATTATTCATCCTCTTATATTCTAATATTTTTTCATTACAGGTCCCTCCCTCATATTTGTGAAAGAAAAACTGTTTTCAGCTTCCTAAGACCAAACTTATGGAAAAATGGGCCAAAATATTTAGTGTCGAACACTAAAGACCTATGTGAGATCCATTCATGTGTTACAAAAAATTATTCATGTATGAAAATAGATAAAAAAACAAACCCAAATCATAATTTCTACCATTGACAAAGATGAATGTCTATATGAGATAAAAACAAAAATTAATTCTCCAGTATGATTGAAATGATAATTTCATGCAGTTACACTTGCATGCATCAAATGATGAAGGAGAAACAATGAAGAATGGAATGAAGCATCACATGGTTTTAATTTCATGTGAGGAATAGAGAGAGACTAATTCCTTTGAGTATTTAATACTATGTTTCATTTATAGTTTAATGAATAGAGGACCCTACCCTCTAGTTATTTTAAAGACGATTCATGACTATTACACTTATCCACATGAGAATATGAACGAGAATCCCAATATTTTTTCAGGAATTCTAAAAATGACAAGCAGTGACTATTATATTTGTGATGATACATTAGGAAACACCCAAGTCCTTTGGGTGTTTAAATATGGAATATTTATTTCCAAAATAATGGAAGGCCTACATGAAGGAGAATGAAACTAAGTATTTTGGGTAATTGAGATCACGCGATAATGAGATGCATTCATGCTTGCATGTTTTGTGAGCCGTGAAGGCTAAATCCATGTGAAGAATAAGGAATATGGAATACCCATCATGGGTATTTAAATTAGGTTTCATGAAAAATTAAATACCCAACAAATTTTCATTTCGATATTTTAAATAAGAAATTAATACCCACATAACAATGGGGTATTTAAAAAGAGAATGGAATAAATTTAAGACTCAACAATAATGGGGTGTCCAAAGATGAGGAAGTGAATATAATATCATTGTTCATTGGGGTAATAATAGTTGAAGAATGAAATTAATTTTTTTGTTTAATTAACACATTTAATTGATTTTTTAATTGATAATTCAAATCATATAATTTAATTTATATTTACATTCACAATATTGTTGTATAAATATTTTCATCTAGGTGAAAATAATTGACTAGAATAAATAGAAAGATTATTTTGAGATACCTTACATCCATTATTTAAGAAGAATTTTGAGAGTGTTTAAATCTAGGTAATTCTTAAAGAAGGTGATTTCATGTGCCTGAGAATTTGAAGAAGAGAATCCAGATTTCACCAACCCTAGAAGGATTCTCGAGACTAGCATTGATAAAGTTCTTGAGTAAGTACATGAGAAATTTTAATCCTACTATCTTATGGAGGAAGATCTAATATTTACATGTAGTGGATAAAATCCTTTAACAAAGTGGAAGCCTTATGATTGGTTTTAGGGGTAGTTGAAGTCTCCTGGTTGGATCTAAGAGGAGAAGGATTCACTTAGTTGATGCGAGAACAAGAATTCTTTTGGTTAGACCCAAACGTAAATGAAGTATCTCAGTTGGAGTCGGAGAAATTGTATTCACTTGTGTGATAGTTGTTAGGACCCGTCCCTCGGGGCCTGTGCTGTGACTACCTCAAGCCCGCCTTCCATAGGCCAGGGGATGACAACTAGAACCGGAAAGGCATATCCCTAATATGGGAAGTCATTGCCTTTTTAACCTATACAGACACACTTTCCAAGAACACAACAATAAGAAACCACAAAGTAAACTACTACAGTAAAAGTGTGCTGAAGGTAAAGGGACCATAATACAAGCCCAATTGCAAAGTACAAGTACAACTGAAAAGTAAAATACAACTAAAAATTGAAAAACAGTTCTTGGATCGTACACTGAGGATCTTACCTGAAGGGTAGGTTTGACTCACGATCAGTAGTCCCTACGTCACGTCACACCAAATGGTCCACCTCCGAGTACCATTCGATCCTAGATCCCTTAGCCTCAATCAACTTTGTATGTTGTCTACCTAAGACAAAACAAGTTGTGGGTGTATCCCATGCATGGGTGAGTATAACGATACTCAGTAGGGACCCTGATACCCTTATAGGTACCCTAGAGTTCCACAAAGGAAAAACCAAAAAGCATGACATCAACTCTACTTAGGTATATGCACATACATATACCTATGTTATCAAGATATACTCATCACATATATGAGGAAATAATACCATATAGGTAACACCACGAAGGTAGAAATACCACATAGGTAACACCACAGAGATAGAAGTACCACACAGGTAATACCATGAAGACAACACCGCAAAGGTAGAAGTACCACATAGGTAACACCACAAAGATAGAAGTACCACACCAGTAACACCATAAAGAAAACACCACAAAGGTAGAAGTACCGCACAAGAATCACCACAAATATAGAAGTTCCACATAGGTAACACCACGAAGACAACACCACAAAGGTAGAGTTACTACATAGGTAACACCACGAAGCTAGAAGTACCACATAGGAAACACCATGAATATTGAAGTACCACATAGGTAAAAGAATCAGCTCACACTTAGGTATAACATAAGTACAGAAGTACATATTATTAGTCATAAGCTAGATCAACTTATTCTGTTAAGAGGCACTTCTTATGACCCACACACGATCAATTGGTAACTAACCCCCACTGACCCACACAGGATCTGACCGACACAGGATCGATATGCGATGACCCACACAGGATCGCTGAGCACTGACCCACAAATGATCTGATAGATGATGACACACACATGATCGAAATATGCTGACCCACACATGATAAATGTTATTTCTTCACGTTACATCCTTCCATAGGATTCCTTGCACCCGGTGCGCTTTAGTTCCATAGAATCAGCCTCTTTAGATAATAGTCGTACCTTTACTTCCACTAAGATCCAAAATATATTAACCCAAAGGACCCTCATGTCGTAAGGGTTCCAACGCGATAGACGGTGCGTAAATCAGATGCTTGGTCTGTGAGTTATAAGCATTTTAGTGCTGAGGGCCCGGTTGGATTCGGATTCGGTCCAAACCGACCATACTCCAACTTTCTCCAAAACTCTAGTGAAGTATAAAAAAATGACTGTCTCAATCCAAGGATCCCAACACCATAGACGGTTTTTCAAACAGATGTATGTTTCTCAAGATATGGCCCTTTAAGTATTTTTGGGTCTAGTGGGGCCTGGGTCCGGTATGACCCGGACCGACCCGGTCTTGGCTGACCCGACCCGGCTAGGCGGGTCCACGGTGGGCTTGGTCCACTAGGATGAGGTCTGGCCCGACCCACAATGGGGCAGCTCGACCAGCATGGTGGGGGCGGCCTGACCCGCAAGGGGTGGCCCGCAGGGCTCGCACATCCTAGCTCGTGTAAAAGCACGACACGCTTGCTCACGCAACCCACTGGAGTTGGGTCCACTCGGGATGTCACGGGAGGGGAGAAGTCCCCCCCCCCATTTGGAAACAAATTTGGAGGTGCCTAATGGCAAAACCAAGTCATGAGAGACCCGTTGTGGGTCCTACCACCGCGGCTGACGAGTCGAAGTCCGCATCCTCCAGCGGCGCGCTGGTCGCACCTCCCTCCCCAGTTATGGTAGGCCGGTTTGCTCGCCGCCTCCTCTAACTGATGGAACTAATGAGCCATAGTCGGTTCCTCTAGCAGCCCAGTTGCACCACCTCCTCCCTCACGGTCAGCCGGTCCCAGCCACCGCCTTGGTCCCCGCCAGTGCTGGTACCTCCGCGCAGGCGGTCTTCCATGGAGAACGCGTGGGGTAAACAAGGTTGTAAAGGGTTTTTGGGATGTTCTTTAGGACCAAACCTTCCACATTAGCTTTAAAACACGAGGTAGGATTAAAGGATTCAATAATCACTTTTAAAAATAACAAAATTAAACACTACCTTAAGAACGATGGAGAAACTCCCACTGTTGAGGAAGTGGGTCGGTGTTCGCCATCCTCACAACTAGCCTCCAACGACGTCGTTTGATATTTAATCTTCAGTTTGGGGTTTCGGTGTCTCTCTTCACCGCTCGCCAGAACTAGCTCCGTCCTCCAAGGGTTTGGTGTCTCAGCACTTTTCCAACACTTTGTTTCTTGGTGAAGCAGTGCTGATACCTCTCCCAAAGCTCCATAAAAATAGGAGAGGGGGACATTGTCTAACGTTAGTGAGATTTAATGCGGTATCCTTTATTAGTAACCTTATTAATTCCCTATTGGTGCAGTTACATAGGATTGAAAGGACAATCCATTTATTGGCTTGACAGATCACTGGTCCCACGTTACCTTTTGTCCGTTGGAGGAAAAGATAAAATAGAAAATAAAAATTAACTAGGTTATTTTTATTATTTTATTAAAAGTCCCAAAACCTAAATTTTTCTCCATATATATTTTGGTCAAACTGAAACCTCCCTGAAGAAAATATTGGTGCTTCGGATTAAACGGTGCCCTAGGAATTTTAATCTGAGCACCGGTTCAAAAGTTATAAAATATCGTTCGCACGCTTACTGAATGTATCTAAAATAAGTTCATAAATTCTTTTCAGACACACCGGACCTGAGAATCATGCACCATAAATTTTTATAGACTTGTAATAATTCCATTTAATTAAAAAAATTTACATGTAATATTCAGATCTTTACATTCTCCCCACCTTAGGGCTTTTCATCCTTAAAAACCACATCATAGACTAAGAAAACAAATGGGGGTACTGAGCACGAATCTGAGCCTCCCACTCCCATGTGCCCTCCTGGAAGTTCCCGTGATGCCATAGAACGCACACTAGAGGTATTGACCACCCATGAAAGACTCTCTCCTATCGATCCTAAGTCTCCACTGGAACCTCCATAAACATCGCCCCACCATCAAAGTCTGGCTCGCTATGGTCGATGATGTGAGATGGGCCATGTACGTATCTCCTCAGTTGGGATACATAGAAGACATCGTTCACCCTCTTGAACTACAGTGGAAGTTCCAAGAGGTATTCCACCTCGCCTATCCTCCTATGTATAATAAATGGTACGATAAACATTGGTTCTAACTTTCCGCCTCGGCCAAATATCGGTAAATCTTGTCGAGGAGAGACCCATAGGAAGACATGGTCTCCCTCCTTGAACTCCAAGGGTTTCTGACTCCTATCAGCATAAGACATCTGTCTACTTTGTGCCTTCTTCATCCGCGCCTAGATTATCTACACCTTCTCAGTGGCAGCCCTTACCAACTATAGACCCATAAGTGCTGACTCCCCTTGGTCTGTCCAGAATAGAGGTGATCTTCATGGTCGACCATACAAGGCCTAAAATTTATCCATACCGATGGTGGAGTGATAACTATTTTTTTTTCAAACTCCACCAAGGTAAAGTGATCCTCCAAACTACAACCTAAATCTAGGATGCATGCATGAAGCATGTCTTCCATCATCTGAATGGTATGCTCCTTCTAACTGTCTGTCTGAGGATGAAAGGTGGTGCTCAAACGTAGCTGAGTCCCGAAAACCTCCTATAATCCCTTACACAACTGTGAAGTAAAGCGTGTGTCATGGTCAGAGATGATCGTCATTTCTACCCCATTAAGTATCAAAATCTCTTGTATGTAGAGGCGTCCCAATACCTCTACTGATATATGCTCTCAGATAGGTAGTAAGTGGGCCAACTTGATGAGTTATTCAACAATCACCTAGATGGAATCATGTCCCCTGGACGTACGTGGAAGCCCTGTCACAATGTCTATGGATATTCCATCCCACTTTCACACTGAAAACTCTAGTGTCTACGCTAATCCTACTAATAACCTGATGCTTGGCCTTCACTTGCTAACAAGTGAGGCATAGTAAAACAATCTATGCCACTTCTTTATTTATCCCTGACCACCAGTGCTGACACCAGAGGTCCTGCTACATCTTCACAACAACAGGATGTACCACCAGAGGGGGCGTATGGAAGTCCATCAACACCTCGTCTCAGAGTGACACTGGTACTATGGTACATCCTATAAAAAGGATGACATGCTCCCCACCTTTAGAAAATCCCTCAGGTGCCTGTCCTGAGTATATCTGAGCACGTTGAGCCTCGCAGTCAATGTACCCAAGTTACGCCTCCCTGAATCGCTGAAGGATTGGGGGAGTTACTATCATAAACTGGAGGTATTCTGCTCTATCTTAATCCACAAAGGATATCTGCATCGTGGCTAGTTTCTCTATCGCCTCACTCAGCAATTGCTAACCAGAACTCCTGCTAAGTGAATATACTACAATGTTCCCCTTCACAGAAGTATAGACTATCTCAAAGTCATAGTCCTAGAGGAACTCTTTCCATCGTTGTTGTCTCAGGTTCAAGTCCTTAAGAGAGAATATATACCTGATTCTCTTGTGATCAGAGTATACTGTAAAAAGTTCGCCCATCATGTAATGTCGCCACATATTTAGGGCGAAGACCACTACTGCTAACTCCAGGTCATGGGTAGCATAGTTCTTCTCATGTTGCCTCTACTATCATGAGGCATAGGTGATCACTTCCCACTCCTGCATCAGTACACACCCAAGTCCGGTCCCAGATGTGTCTTAGTAGACTACATACCTAACGCCCTCTTCTAATAGCCTCAAAATGGGGGCACTCTTTAGTCTGTACCTTAGCTCCCAAAAACTCTATTGGAATATCTTCGTCCATACAATGGGATGTCCCTTCTTCGTCAATGCTGAAAAGGGTTCCGCAACTCTAGAAAAGTCAGGCACAAATCTCCAGTAGTATCCATCCAACCCCATGAAACTCCGCACCTAGTTCACACTCCTAGGTGGATCCCAAACAAGTACAACCTCTATCTTTGCTGGATCCACTGCAACTCCAGCCTCCAAGATAACATGTCCTAGAAAGTGGAACTCTTATATCAAGAACTGATACTTCGAGATCTTACCATAAATATGGTTCTCTCAGATTGTATCCAGAACTATTTTCAAATGATAGGCATGCTCCTCCTCCATCGCTGAGTATATCAAGATGTCGGCGATGAAGACCACCACAAAGAATTCAAGGTATGGCTGGAAGATCCCGTTCACGAGTTCCATGAACACTGCTGGGGCATTGGTCAAACTGAATGGCATAACTAAGAACTCATAGTGGCTATACCAACATCTAAAGGACGTCTTCTGCACATCCTCATCTCGTACCCTGGGTTGATGATAGCCTGAACTGAGGTATATCTTCTAAAACAAACTAGCTCCCATCAGCTGATCGAAAAGTTCATCAATCCTCAGAAGTGGATACTTCTTCTTCACGGTCACCAGGTTTAGGCACTACTAGTCAACACAGAGTCTCAAACTCTCGTATGCCTTCTTAGAGAACAAAATCGTGGCTGCCCATGGAGAAACGTTGGGCCTTATGAACCCCTTTCTCTGCAAGTACTCTAACTGTACCTGTAACTCATGAAGCTCCGTGGGATCCATCCAATATGATATTGTAGATATCGGTGTCGTCCTGGGGTACATGTCGATGTAAAATTCTACCTCTCTAAATAGAGGTAGTCTCAGAACATCATTAGTGAAGACATCGACATACTGTCCCACCACTATAGGATAGATCAGACTCTCAACATCAACTTCCTCGAGGGTAAGGCTAGACAACTGATGTGAGATCGGTTGTACCCTACTTTGGGTATGTCCATCCTGTGCTGCAAAGGTTCTCTTATCGCTGGTGAAGGAAAACCTGGTCCCATCCTCGTGGACACACCACACTTTGCACCAAATACAGCTAATCTAGGCATAGACTGTGGATAACTAGTCTATACCCATGATGACATCGTAAGACCTTGACCCCACTACTAGAAGATCCCATATGAAGCTCTCGGCTCCTAGAGTAAGATCACACTACTGGAACTAGTGTGTAGTCATCAAATCCTCTCCCGTAGGAGTCTCTAGCCATAAGGATCGAGCCAATGGCTCCACCAGAATCTCTGAGATCTAAACGAGGGTCGTGGAAATAAAATAGTGGCTGGCACCTATGTCAATAAGTACTACAGCTAAGGTGTAGTAGAAATAGATCAAAACTTTAATAATATCCTGAGCATCATGGTCGTAGTCCTTGGCTTCCTGGAGATGAGCTCATCCCTATCCACCTGCTCACTGTGGTCGGGGTGGACCACCTGGAGGTGGTGGCGGTAGAACCTTGAATCACCTCCCACCGCCTGCTAAATGACCAACTCCTCTGCCACGTCCTCCTACTGCCTGAAGACCTCCCTGATTGAATATCTTCCTCTGCCTTGGTGGTCTCTCGACCATGTTCAAGTTGTCCGTACAGTGGGTCGTGCAGTCACGTGCCATGTGACCCTGCCAGCTGCATGAGTAGCACCGCCTGCTCCTAAGCTGCCCTCCTCTATCTCGTCAGCTTCGCACCACAAACCTTGTATCCTGAGGTGATCGACCAAATGGTCTGAACAGCTTGGTCCCCTACGTCATTCGTCTACTTCCTACTGTGGGTAAATCCTCTACCTAGCATCCGGTGGTGGCTCCTGTTGTCGGTGCCTACTCAGCTAGGAATCTCTCCACCAATAGCGCTCTCTCTAGCACCCTGGCCTGTGTCGGTATGCTGAGTGATGTAATCGATGATCTAATCACTCATCATTGACCCTTCTCAAAGGTACAGGCCCTGAAGAAAGGGGATCGTACAATTTTGGTGGAGTAATAGGAAAGATCATTGAACCTTTCCGAGTACTGGTCCATAGTCATGTTTCCCAGCTGTAAGTGTAGAAGCTCCTATATTTGCACTGAGCGTAGAGTCACTGGGACGAACTCTGCCCTAAAAAGGCACTCGAATTATGCCCAGATGAGGTTCACCTCATCGTGTATCTGGAGAATCCCACTATATTATCTCTCTGCTTCTTCCTAGAAGAGACTGACAGCTAGGATCACTATAAGGTCAGCTAGTGTCCCAACCCGATAAAAAACTCTGGCTACATCATCCAGCCAGTCCTCGGCCGCTTGCAGATCTGTCTCACCCCGGAACCTCAGAGGCCTCTACCTCTAGAACTCATGTTATGCGCTTAGTTGGAGTGCATCCTCTACTGGTGGGACTGGTGGCAACGGTTTCCCAATGGGTAGTGGTGCTGCTGGTATACCCCCCGAAGGTGATAACACTGTAAGAGGTCCCTATACCGAGGCCTCATCGCTCATTGGGTCATCATCACATACTCTCTCGGGAATCCAGGATGGATGTCTATGTGAAGACATCCTAAAAGGAGACATGTGTTCCACATTCATTAAGTTATACCTGGTGAGATGGCTCAAAGATATCATAATAAAAACATTTCAAAAACACAGGCAATCAGTGTTTTTGTGCACTGAGTCAGAAATCAGAAGTCAGGGTCCTGTTGTATTGATATGTCAGTCGCCGCACCAACACTGGATTCCCCAAACTAGAAACCACACTCATAACACATAACACTGTTGCTACATAGAAAATATCAGAGTCCTAGTTTATCTATAGAATCGAATCCTCTGATACCACTTTGTCATGATCCTTCCCTCAGGGCCTGTGCCGTGACTTCCCCAAGCACACCTTCCATTGGCTTGGGACTTATGACTATCACTGAAAAGGTGTATCCATTATATGCTAAGGGATTGCCTTATAAACCTGTACAGACACACAGTCCAAGAACACAAAAAGAAGCAACCACAAAGGAAACTACTGCAGTAAAAGTGTGTTGAAGGAAAAGGGGCTGGAATACAAACCCAACTGTAAAGTACAAGTACCATTGAAAAGTACAATACAACTAAAAAGTGAAAAAGAGCTCCTAGATCGTCCACCGAGGATCCTACCTGAAGGGTAGGTACAACTCACAATCAGTAGTCCCTGTGTCACGTCACGCCAAATGGTCCACCTCTGATTACCATATGGTCCTGGCTCTATCAGCCTCGGTCAACACTCTATGTCATCTACATAATACACAACACGGTGCAGGCATAGACCATGCATGGGTGAGTATAATAATACCCAGTAGCGACCCCAAGACCCCCGTAGGTCTCCTAGATTTCCACAAAGGAAAAACCACAAAGCAAGACATCAACTCTAATTTGTTATATGCCCACACATATACCTAAGATATCAAGATATAATAATTTTATACATGAGGAAATAATACCCCAGAGGTGACCACATGAAGATAGAAATACCACACAGGTAACACCACGAAGATAGAAGTACCACACGGGTAACACCACGAAGACAACACCACAAAGGTAGAAGTACCACATAGGTAAGGCCATGAAGCTAGAAGTATCACATAGGTAACATGATAAAACACTATTTTTTTGAATATTTTATTGATAATAAATGATATAATTTCCACACATTGTGTTAAATATGTTTATTTATAAAATATTTGGGATTTGATCATTCATTTGAAAATTTGGTGAAAATTCTAGTTTTACCCTTTATAGTGCACTGTAGTATGTAAAAGATAAATATTTTTCTATTTATTATTTAATTTTGAAATTTTGTAACCGTGTTCCTAACTTAATTTTCTACAACTTTTATTCAGGACACTAGAGCTAAGGAGTATAGTTGGTTGTTTAAACTGGGCCATGAAGTCAAAGTTGGGCTGGACTCGGCAGAATGGACATGGGTTCTGTATTTGGGCCATATCTTCTCCATCCATGCTTGGATTGAGCCCAAATATTGAGAAAAGCTCGGTGGCATGATTTGGAACAAATAATCCTTCTGGGAGAAGATCTGATTCACGCTTTTAGGTGGAATAATTGGTGTTGCAAGTTGGATTAAAATATTTGGCCAAATTTCCACATTCACACTTGAAACCACTTGTAACCTCTCCTCTCCTCACCTCTATAAATTGGATTTTTTCTCATTTTGAGGGGTTGGGATGTGAATTGGGAAGTTTAAGGCAGAAGATAAGAGGTTTCACTCCAACCATTGTAAGAGGGGTTGCTCTTGAAGCAAGGATCCCCTCATCAATCCTTCCTCTTCTCCTTCTCTTTCGTGTTGTAATGCTTTCATTTGTGTAGTAAATTTATTTGTACTTATTTTATTTCTTCTATTTTATTCTATTTTATTTAAATTTCATCTTATATTAATCTTCCTCTTTGGTCTGGAATTCTTGAGTAGAAACGTGATTGGGTTCTACCCTTTCTAAACCTTTGCACATGCAAACGTTTCTACAAAGATTACGCCACCCATGGAAGAGTAGTCTTCTAGTAATCGATTTATCTCTTACCTTATTCATTAATTTATTTCGAATAAATGAGATACTTTAATTCACTTAATATGATATATTAATTGGGTTTTCATTTTAAATAAAACTAAGAAACCAATTGAACAATAAACACAAATCACGTGAGGTCGAGAATTGTGTGAATTGTGAGAGCGCGAACTTAACTGGTAATTCAAAACTACACAGGATCAATTTGTAGAGTTAAAATATAATCCCTAAACTCAATTAATTCTAACTTCCAAAGAGGATATGTGCCTTAATTTACCACTGACCATAATCTAACCTTAGAACATAAATCAAAGAAGGGTGATGCGATTGCATGTTCTGAAGTTAGCCTAAGGTTAAATTCACTTCATCTTTGTGGTAAAGTTAATTCTCATAGGGTTCGGGATTTAACAAATTAAGGGATCATAATAAAGTGGATATTAATTTAAATGATAATGATTAATAAGTGAATGAATAGTTATATTTATATCGATTACGCCTTTTAAATTTTTTCTAAAAAACATTTTTTTGTTGTGTCATTTTCATCGAACTTCATTTCAAAATTAAAAACAAAAAAAATGCAATCTTCTTCCATCAAAATTCTTCTTGTTTCATAAACAATAACCCCCCCCCATCCGTTCAAGTATTATTTTTATTCTCTTTTATTTTATTTTTAGAATGCCTTTAATAAGTTGTTTGAATTTACTTCCTCCTTTGAGAGACGATCTTGGTCAGCCACTCTACTGCACCTAAGTAACCCGAAACCAAACATCATTTAAAGGCGCCCACGACAGCACCTCTTCAAATTGGCACCATTTCCGGGGAGGAAAGTAATTTATTCAACTATTTAGAGGTATTTCTTTAATTTTTATTTTATTATTTTCTTCACCTCTCTCTTTCATCTTTCCCCTTTCTGAAGTTTTCATTTTTTTTCATCTTCTTCTTTTCCTTTTGGACCATCAACTCAAACTTCTCATTTTTATTTTACTATGTTCCACTTTATTTCTTTTCATTTTTATTTGATTTATGACACTAAATAATCCCAAAGATCTCTTAGATCTTGACCCTGATATTGAACGCAGACTTAGGGCACGAATCAGACATTCTCAGTCTACGGGATGTTTCAATATTCAACCAGTTGGTGAATTCCTCTCTTATAGAAACATTGAAATTGGAAGCTATTCAAATTAAAACATAAAAGAAGAACCAATGTCTGGAAATAATAACAATGAGCTAAATAGAACCATTCGAGAATTGGCTGCACCTGATATTAATTATCAACCGAATTGTATTGCATACCCAAATCTCGAATCGGACTTTGAACTAAAATCTGGGTTAATTCACTTACTTCCAAAGTTTCATGGCCTCTCTGGTGATGATCCCAATAAACATTTGAAAGAGTTTAAGGTGGTTTGATGAACCCTAAAACCAAGAAATGTTTCTGAAGATCAAATCAAACTATGAGTATTCTCATTCTCACTTGATGGAGCTATGAAATATTGGATGTATTATTTACAACCTGAAGATATAACTTGTTGGAATGATTTGAAACGTCTTTTCTTGTAGAGATTTTTCCCACATCAAGGACCACTTCCATTCATAATGAGATATCTAGGATCAAGCAAGCATAAGGAGAGTCAATGTATGAGTACTGGGAGTGATTCAAGAATTTGTGTTCAAGCTGTCCATATCACCAAATCAGTGAGCAACTCCTCATTTAATACTTCTATAAACGACTCACACCTATGGAGAGGAGAATGGTGGATGTTTTGGCAGGAGGATCATTGGTGGAAACGACACCAGTAGATGCACATGCATTGATCGACAAGATGGCCCCAAACTCCCAACAATTTGGTGATCGAGGTACACCACATGTTAGGGGAGTACATCAGGTAAGTCCTTCTTCTCTTGAGAGTCATTTGATTGATACCAAGTTAGAAGAATTGACAACTATGGTGGGGAAAATTTCTTTGGCACAAAATACATCTTTACTCCCTCCTTCAAGGCCTTCTGGTATTTTCACTGAGACAAGCCACCCAACTGACTGTTGCCCACAACTCCAAGAAACAGAAGATTGTGCAGTAGTGTTCCCTGGGAGACCATATCAGCAACAACAACAACAATCATATCCCAAAAAAAAGTTTTATCCAACATACAACCAATGGTGGAAGGATCAATTAGACATGAGGTATGGATCTGGACAACAAAAAAGTCCCTCTTTTCAACAAAACTTCCAGCTGCCTCTGCCTTACCATCAGGGTTTCCAACAACCCCAAAGGAGATTTGAAGCCCAAGCATCAGCAAGCCAGCAATAAGGGAATCCCCCACCCAAGGTAGATTCTAACATTGATGACCTTTTCAAGCAGATTGTTCTTAATCAACATAATGAGCTGAAAAGTCAAGGTTCAGAGCTAAGGGAGTTGAAGACTCAAATGAGCCAGATTTCCACCGCCCTCCATGAACTTGTAAGTAAGAATTCCGGAAATCTACCTTCCCAACCCACTCCAAATCCAAAGATGAATGTTAGTGCCATCACATTGAGAAGTGGGAAGCAAATGAATGATACATTTGTACCTACCATTCCACCAGGATTCACCTCAACTCCAGAGAAGCCGCATTCCATACCAACTGATGAGAAATACAAGGAGGAAGATAAAGGTAAGAAAAAGATTGATGAATTTCCTCCTAAACCTATTCCCTTTCCAAATAGGGTTGTTCAAACCAAGAATATGGTTGAAGAGGCGATGAAAAAAGAGGTTTTGGACACATTCAAGCATGTTGAGATCAACATCCCTCTACTTGAATCCATCAAACAAATCCCAAGGTATGCCAAATTCTTAAAAGAACTCTGCACCAATCAAAGAGGGCTCAAGGGAAATGAAGGGATAAACCTTGGAAGTAATGTCTCAGCACTCATTACACCAACTCTAGCAATGCCAACAAAGTGCAAGGATCCTGGGAAATTTACCATCCCATGTTCTATAGGGGTGTTGCACTTCTCTGATGCTCTTTGTGATTTAGAAGCTTCAATAAATGTGATGCCTCACTCTGTATTCTCTTCTTTACAGGTTGGTGAGTTGAAGCTGATGAGAGTAGTGGTGAAATTGGAAAATAGAGCTACGAGATATCTAGCGGGAGTCCTTGAGGATGTACTTGTTCAAGTAAGAGACATGATCTTTCCAGTAGACTTCTATGTGCTTAACATGGAGGATGATCTAGTAAGTTCTCATGCCCCCATTATTTTAGGTAGGCCCTTCCTCAAAACTGCAAAACTATCATAAATGTCAATGAGGGTACACTTTCCATCGAATTTGGGGATGAATTTGTGATATTTAATGTTATGGATTCCATGAAGTACCCCTCAGAGGATCATTCTACATTTGTTATCTCCCATTTTGAACCACCAAATAAAAACTCCATGGAATTTGATTGTCCTATGCTTAGGGAGATTATGAGTATTGGTTCGATTTTGATGTCTAAGAGAACTTCCACACATGTTGTTGATACCCAATCCTCTCTTGGATTTTATTTTGATGTGGATTCATATTCTGATTTTGATCATGTTCACTCTAATTATGACATGGATGTTGATTATGCTGATGGATTTGATGCTTTATTCTCTGATTTTGATGATGTCTATTTTGATACTGATGTTCATTGTATAGATATGTCTGTTGCATTAATTTCTCCATCCATACATCACCCCCTACATTGGAACTCAAGCCATTTCCCCCAAATCATAAATATGAATACCTGCTGAGTGGTGATAGATTACCCGTTATCATTGCTAACAATCTCCCTTTTGAACATGAAGAAAATCTTTTGAATATTTTGAGGGAGAACATCAAGGCTATTGGGTGGACCTTGGCTGACATATCAGGTATTAGCCCCTCCATTTTCATGCATAGGATTCTCTTGGAGGATGGGGCTAAACCGATTAGGCTTCCACAAAGGAGACTTAATCCAACACTTTTGGAAGTTCTTAAGAATGAAGTTTGAAAAATTACTTGAGGCAGGTATCATTTACCCTATTTCTAACTCACAATGGGATAGCCCTGTCCAGGTTGTACCAAAGAAAACTGGTTTCACTATTATAAAAAATGAAAATGATGAGTTAGTTCCAGTGAGAGTACAAAATAGTTGGCGGGTGTGTATTGATTATAGGAAACTAAATCAATCTACTTGTAAGGACCATTTCCCAATTCCATTCATTGATCAGATGCTTGAGAGACTTTCAGGTATGACACATTATTGCTTCTTGGATGGTTTCTATGGCTATTTTCAGGTTCCCATTGTAGCAGAGGACCAGGAGAAGACGACATTCACCTACCCATTCGGTACCTTTGCTTACCGAAGGATGCCATTTGGACTTTGAAATGCCCCAGGTACCTTCCAGAGATGCATGGTGAGTATTTTCTTAGATTTCATTGAGACCTGCATGGAGGTATTTATGGATGATTTTACAGTTTATGGATCCTCATTTGATGGATGTCTCTCTAGTTTGGGTGATGTGTTGCATCGTTGTATTGAGAAGAATCTAGTCTTAAATTTTGAAAAATGTCATTTCATGGTCAAAAGGGAATTTTCTTAGGTCATATAGTCTCACAACATGGCATTGAAGTTGATAAATCTAAGATAGACATTATTTCATCCCTTCCATATCCTACATGTGTGCGTGATTTTTGATCATTCCTTGGACATGCTGGATTTTATCGCCGCTTCATCAGAGATTTTAGTAAGATCGCTCTACCCTTATCTCGATTGCTTCAAAAAGATATTGACTTCAATTTTGATGATTCATGTAGGGTATCATTTGATGAGCTAAAGAAGTGTCTAACCACTCCACCGATCATATAGCCCCCACGGTGGCACCTTCCATTTGAGCTTATGTGTAATGCGTCCAACTTCGTCGTTGGAGCTGTCTTATCTCAGAGGGAGGAGGGACGTTCACATGTGATTTTTTATGCATCGAGGACGTTGGATTCTGCCCAATAAAACTACACCACAATAGAAAATGATTTTATTGCTGTTATATTTGCTTTAGATAAATTTCGTTCATATTTATTGGGATCTAAAGTAGTTGTTTTTTCTGACCATGCAACATTGAGGTACCTTCTAAAGAAGCCAGATGCAAATCCACAACTTATCCGTTGGATGCTCCTTCTTCAAGAGTTTGACATCGAGATAAAGGACAAGAAGGGGTCAGAGAACTTGGTGGTGGACCACATGAGTAGGCTTACTCACACACTAGAGGATGAAACCTTGGACCAGGTACCACTTTGGGACACTTTCCCTGATGAGATCTCTATACCATATTAGGTACGCATCCTTGGTATGCTGATTTAGTTAATTAAATTGTTGCCTCTGAAATCCCAGTAAATTTAAAGAAACATCAAGTCCAAAAATTAAAGAGTGATTCAAGATTTTATGTTTGGGATGATCCATACTTATGGCACATGTGTAGTGACCAAGTTATTAGGAGGTGTGTTCCTGATCATGAGTTTGAGTCTATTTTTCAATTTTGTCATACACTTGCATGTGGTGGATACTTTGGACCCCAACCGACAGCTAGTAAAGTTTTGGACTCTGGATTATATTGGCCTAGCTTATTCCATGATGCCCATGTGTTTTGTAAGTCGTGCTCTCATTGCCAAAACACTAGGAACATTTCTAGGAGACATGAGATTCCCCAACAACCCATACTATTTTTTGAGATTTTTGATGTATGGGGCATTGATTTTATGGGTCTTTTTCCAAGTTCATATGGTTTCTTGTATATTTTGGTTGCTGTTGATTATGTGAGCAAATGGGTGGAGGCCAAGGCCACCAGGACTGATGATTCTCATGTTGTTGTGGATTTTGTGAAGGTATATATTTTTTGCAGGTTTGGAGTACCAAAGGCTATCATCAGTGACCAAGGGACACATTTCTGCAATCAGAATCTTGCTTCCCTTCTTCGGAAGTATGGGGTGACACAAAAAACATCAACACCATACCACCCCCAAACAAACGGCCAAGTTGATGTTTCAAATCGTGAGTTGAAACAAATTTTGGAGAAAACTATGCAGCCAAATAGGAAGGATTGGAGTAAGCACTTGGATGATGCATTGTGGGCTTATAGGACAGCATACAAGATACCCATTGGTATGTCCACAATTCGGATTGTTTTTGGGAAAGAATGTCATCTCCCAGTGGAATTCGAGCATCGGACATATTGGTCTATAAAGAAATGCAACATGGATTTGGCCCAAGCTGGAATCCAAAGGAAGCTGCAAATTCAAGAGCTTGAGGAGATTAGATTGTCTTCATATGAGAACTCAAGGCTCTAAAAGGAAAGATCAAAAGCAGATCATGATAGAATGATCCAACAAAAGGAGTTTCATATTGGAGAGAAATTCCTTCTCTACAGTTCATGACTAAAGCTAATGCCTGGTAAGTTGTGTTCCAGATGGTTAGGTCCTTATGTTGTGACTAATGTTTTTCCTTATGGTGTAGTGGAGATCACACAAGAGGACACAAGAAAGAGCTTTAAAGTCAATGGGAAACATTTGAAGAGATAAATTGAGGGACTTCCTACTGATGCAGTGGATTTTATCACACTACATGACCCCATCATCACTTGAGCACATCAGGCTGTTCCTAACCCTTTCACTTTTATATTATTTTTCCTATTTAAAATTATACATTTCATGTGCATATATAATCTCATGGGTTATCATTGAGGACAATTCAATATTTTAAGTGTGGGGGAGGGAACAATTTAGTTTAGTAATTTCAATTGTTTTCCTGTTTAAAAAAACAAAAAAAATTGTGTGTTTTTCAAATTTTGTGTGTTTATTTTACAATTTTCTGTGTGTTTTTGAAACTTTTGAGCTGAAATGATTCTCATCACAATTTTGAAATGCATATCAATGAGTGAAACAATTTACCCTTTGAAACTAAGCTTAAATGAATGCTGAAATGACTTTGTTTCAAGTTCAAATATTTAGTAATTTCATGAAAAGTACACTGAATTTTGAATCCCATGCCACATTTCACTGTCTTTATATTTGAAATCTCTTTCTTGTGAGGCTTCTGAACCATTATTTTCATATTCTTTACATTCACCTCACTTCTTGAGAGAACTAAACCATGCTTTATTTAACTATAATTTGATCTATTCCTGTCAAAACTTGAGGGTTTGAGGTACTTATGTTTAAATTATTGAGGCATTTGTTTGGTATTAAAGCCCCTATTTCAAAGAATCCTTTTTTATAATAGCCTACCATGAACATTTAATCCTTTTATCTTTTAGAATCCATGCACAACATGTTAGGTTAGCCACATTATAATCCAATGTTCCATATCAAACCGACTCTTGAAGTGAAATTTCATAATCTAGTTGAGCTTAAGTGTGGGGGAATATATCTTGTGTTGTGTTACCACATTCTGTGATACTTTGGGTGGAAAATTAAATTCTGAAGAGATGTGTTTGCTGCTGAAGAAAGTCATTATATTGAATGTTGTGCCTTTTCTGGAGCTTTCATGACAAGTGAATATGTGCCTTTTCTGGAGCATCTAATTGAGGTGGAAAGTTGTTCCCATCTGGAGCATTCAAGAAAATCATGTTTGAGAAGGTTGACATTTTTTATGTTGAAATGATGAATGGTGTAAACTTTCCATGCTTTTTTTATGATTATGGATCTGAATTGATACTATGGGGATTGAGGAGAAGACCATATTTAAGTGAAAATTAGATTAATGCAATTTTGCTTCAAAAAGATTCAAGCCCTCCTCATTCAGCCTCAGAGTTTTTCACATCTTAATCCTACCAACCGAAAGCCACAGAACAACCCTGAAAAGTCCACATGATAAACATATTTCTCTGACTCACATCAGGTAGCGATATAGGAATTTATCAAGCCTATGGTGACCCTTGTACGAGTTTGGATGAGAAAGACATTGCAAAACAAATTGACATTGGTGTGATAAGAGAAAATTCAAGCGAGGTAAGTGTTTTATGCATGGGGGGATAAATAAAGTGGAAGTATATTGAATGATATAAATTAAGAACTTGAAATAATGGTTTTTTATGAGGCATGATATCTTTTTTTTATTGGTGTGTAATTGTTTGATCTAAAGGATATGTGTTTTAAAATTGGTTTTGATTTGATATTGATGTTTACTTGACATGAGGTTTTGCCCAGGAGGTAAAAAGGGTAAGTGTGGGGGAGTTGATAAAACACTATTTTGTTGAATATTTTATTGATAATAAATGATATAATTTCCTCATATTGTGTTAAATATGTTTATTTATAAAATATTTGGGATTTGATCATTCATTTGAAAATTTGGTGAAAATTCCAGTTTTACCCTTTATAGTGCACTGTAGTATCTCTAAGATAAATATTTTTATATTTATTATTTGAATTTGAAATTTTTTAAAAGTGTTCCTAACTTACTTTTCTACAACTTTTATTCAGGACACTAGAACTAAATAGTGCATTCAGTTGTCGAAACTGGGTCATGAAGTCAAAGTTGGGCTGGACTCGGAAGAATGGACATGGGTTCTGTATTTGGGCCATATCTTCTCCATCCATTCTTGGATTGAGCCCAAATGTTGAGAAAAGCTCGGAGATATGATTTTACACAAATCATCATGCTAGAAGAAGAGCTGGTTCATGAGTTTAGGCAGTCAAATGGGTGGTGCAAGTTGGATTAAAATATTTGGCCAAATTTCCACATTCACACTTGAAACCACTTGTAACCTCTCCTCCCCTCCCCTCTATAAATTGGAGTTTTTCTCATTTTGAGGGGTTGGGACGTGCATTGGGAAGTTGAAGGCATAAGTGAAGAGGTTTCACTCCAATTATCCAACCATTGTAAGAGGGGTAGCTCTTGAAGCAAGGAACCCCTCATCAAGCCTTCGTCTTCTCATTCTCCTTCGTGTTGTAATGATTTCGTTTGTGTAGTAAATTTCTTTGTACCTATTTTATTTCTTCTCTTTTCTTAAGTTTTATTTAAATTTATTCTTCTCTTAATCTTCCTATTTGGTCTGTAATTATTTAGTAGAAACGTTATTGGGTTCTACCCTTTCTAAACCTTTGCACATGAAAACGTTTCTACGATGATTACGCCACCCATGGAAGGGTAGTCTTCTAGTAATAGATCTATCTATTACCTTATTCATTAATTTATTTTGAATCAATGAGCTAATGTAATTCACTTAATATGATATATTAATTGAGTTTTAATTTTAAATGAAACTAATAAAGCAATTGAACAATAAACACAAATCACGCGAGGTCAACAATTGTGTGAATTGTGAGAGCGCGAACTTAACTGGTAATTCAAAACCACACGGGATAAATTTGTAGTGTTCAAATATAATCCCTAAACTCAATTAATTCTAATTTCCAGAGATGATATGTGCCTTAATTTACCACTGACCATAATCTAACCTTAGAACATAAATCAAAGTAGGGTGTTGCGATTGCATGTTCTGAAGTTAGCCTAAGGTTAAATTCACTTCATCTTTGTGGTAAAGTTAATTATCATAGGGTTCGGGATTTAAAAAATTAAGGGATCATAATTAAGTGGATATTAATTTAAATGATAATGATTAATAAGTGAATGAAGAGGTAGATTTAGATCAATTGCGGCTTTCAAATTTTGTTTAAAAAAATTTTGTTGTGTCATTTTCATCGAACTTCATTTCAAAATTAAAAACAAAAAAAAATGCAATCTTCTTCCAGAAAACTTCTTCTAGTTTCATAATCGATAAACCCCCCATACTTTCAAGTAGTATTTTTATTATATTTTATTATATTTTTATAATAACTTTAATAAGTTGTTTGAATTTACTTTCTCCTTTGAGAGATGATCTTGGTCAGCCACTCTGCTGCACCTAAGTAACCCAAAACCAAACATCATTTGAAGGCACCCATGACAAAACGTCTTCATAACACCACAAAGACAACACCAAAAAGGTAGAATTACCATACATGAATCACCACAATGATATAAGTTCCACACAGGTAACACCACGAAGACAACACTACAAAGGTAAAAGTACAACACAGGTAACAACATGAAGATAGAAGTATCACACATGTAGCACCATGAAAATTGAAGTACCACACAGGTAAAATACTCAGCTCACACTCAGGTATAACTTAAGTATAGAATTAATGATGATTAGTCATAAGCAAGATCATCTTATTCTGTTAAGAGGCACTTCTTCTGACCCACACATGATCGATAGGTAACTAACACCCGCTGACCCATAGAGGATCTGAGCCACATAGGATCAGTATGCGATGACCCACAAAGAATTGATGAGAGATGACCCACACAATATCTGATAGAATCTAACCCACACAAGATTGATATATTCTTACCCACACAAGATAAACATTATTTCTTCAGGTTATAGCCTACCAAAGGATTTCTCACACCCAGTGCGCTCATGTTCTGTAGAATCTACCTCTCGAGATAATGTTCATACCTTGACCATCAGTATGCTACAAAAAAATAGCAATCCAAAGGACCACCAAGTATTAAGGGTTTACACACAACAGAAAATGTGTCAATCAGACTCCCGGTCTGTGAGTTATAAGTGTTTTAGTGCCAAGGGCCCGGTTAGATTCAGGTTTGATCCAAGCCGGTCGTACTCCATCTTTCTTCAAAACTCAAGTGAAGTATACCAAAAGGACCGTCTCAATAAAAGGATCTCAACATCACAAATAGTTCTTCAAATGGATGGCTGGTTCTTAGGATACGTCTCTTTAAGAGTTTCTGGGTCCAGTTTGACCCGGTTCTGGTCGAGCCGACCCGGTCTGGGTCCGACCTGGTTGGGCTGGGTCATGGCGAGCTGGGCCCGACTCATAAGGGGTTTCCCAACCCGCATGGGGGGGGGGGGGGTGGCCGGCAAGGGGTGGCCCAATCAACAAAGGGGTGGCCCGCTGGGCTCGCATAGCCCGACCTGCTATGAAGCACGGTCCGACCCGTGGCGGAGCGCGGCCTGCTGGCTCGCACGACCCAGCCCGTGGTAGAGCACGGCCCGCTGGATCGCGTAGCCCATTGGAATGGGGTCCGCTCAAGCTGGTACGAGAGGGGAGCGGTCCCCCCCCCCATTATGAATCTAAAGCGGCGGCACCTAAGGGCGTTTCCATGTCACGCAAAACCTACTACGGGTCCCGCCGCTGCGAACCACATCATCCGGCGGTGTGCTGGTCGCACCGTCCTTCTCATCCATGGCCAAACAGTGTGTTGAACGCCTCCTCCGACCACCACGACTTATGATATGTGATCAGTTCCTCCGGCGGCACGGGTACCCCACCTCCTCCCTCGCGGCCAGTAGGGGTCGGCCGCCATTTTGGTCCCCGCTAGCACTGGTCGCCGATAACGCCGCGTCGATGGTCTTCCATGGAGAACACATGGGGTAAACAATATTGCAGAGGGTTCATGCCATGTTCGTTAGGCATGAACCCTCTGTGTTATCTTGAACACATGAGGGAGTATTAAATGATTCAACAATCACTTTGATAAATAACAAAATTAAACCCTACCTCAAGAACGATGGAGAAACACCCACCGTTGAGGAAGTGTGTCATTGTTCACCTTCCTCGCAACTAGCCTCCAACGACGTCTCATGATCATAGAACTTCAGTTTGGGGTTTTGGTGTCGCTTTTCACTGCTCATCGGAACCTACTCCATCCTCCAAGGGTTTGGCATCTCAGCACTTTGCCAGCACTTCCTTGATTGGTGAATCTGTGACGATACCTCTCCCCAAGCTCCATAGAAATAAGAGAGGGGGAGGGTGTCTAACATTAATGGGATTTAATGGGGGATCATTAATTAAGAACCTTTTTAATTTCCCAATGGTTAAGTTACATAGGATTGAAAGGTCAATCCATTTATAGTCTTGACACGTCACTACTCCCACGTTGCCGGTTGTTCGTCAGAGGAAAATATAAAAGAGAAAATAAATATTAACAAATTTATTTTTATTATTCTTTTAAAAGTCCCAAAACACAAATTTTTCTCCATATCTACTGTGGTCAAAGTGAATCCTCCCTTAAGAAAATCTTGGTACTGCAGATTCAAAGGTGCCCTCAGATTATTAATTTGATCACCAGTTAAAAAGTTTGAAAACACCGCTCTCGTGTTTACTGAATGTACCTTAAAAAATATCATAATTTATTTCTGGGCATACTAGGCCTCAGAATCACGTGCTGTCAATTTTCGCAGACTCATAATAATTCCATTTAATTAAAAACATTACATGGAAAATCCGGGTCTTTACAATAGTGAAGAATCCATGTTGGGGTGTTTAACCGACATGGAAAGGAGTAAACCTTTCATTGCTGAACCTTGTAAATATTGTGTGCATCTCTCTCTTATTTTTCTACTGCACACTAGGTTATATTGAGAGACAGTATTTTTTGGATCAAGAAACTTAAAAATTTAAGAGGTTGAATTTAAAAGGATAAAAATTCATAAAGTAAAGAATTCAATCATTCACTTCCTCATAGTGGAACCTGACCAGTCCTTGGGATCTACAAGATGTATTAGAGCATATATCACCTATAATGATCCAATACGTTTTTGAGAATGGAATATACTGAATATTATAATTATTTAATTTCCTTTCTTTCAATATATTTTATTAGTGGTAAAATAAAGAATGAAGGAAAACATTTTCCAAATAAGAAACTGATGACTGGAGATGAAATCATTGTTCCTACCTTTCATGAGAAGAGGAACTCTTCCTATAATTTGTTCTCTCCAATCAAGTTAAAATATGAGGGTGGTGTTTTTTTCGTACCCCCTTTTGGAGAAATAATTTACTGCTTTATAAAATTACATAAAACTGAAAAATAAATTTGATTCGGTTGATGAAGAGAGATCAACATCAAATTTTTATTCCAAAGAATGATCATGCCTTGAAAAAGAAGTCCATTATATAATAATTAATGAATTTTTTTATTCAATTGTGTAATATTTGAATGTGTAAAATAATTAATTGAGGAGAGAAGAAGTGGCCTTGAATCTCAACTCAATGAAAATGGGAACTGAGATTAGGGAACAAATTGACATGATAAAAGATATTTCCCAATATATTCTAAAACAAATGTACATTGAAATGGTGATGAAGAAGAAAGAAATTAAAATAGGATATCTTAAGCAGAATATGAACACCTCTAGAGAG
Organism: Viscum album; assembly: GCA_963277665.1. Taxonomy (NCBI): domain Eukaryota; kingdom Viridiplantae; phylum Streptophyta; class Magnoliopsida; order Santalales; family Viscaceae; genus Viscum; species Viscum album. The sequence continues at coordinate 1,094,230,234 of OY728145.1, read as the reverse complement.
AAAACAAAGATCCTTCTAAAATATGTCTCAACATGTGTTTCAATAAAGAGTAACCCAGATCTAAAATCTCGAAGTAAAGTTTTTTCCCATGCACAATCTAGAAAAATGGTCCCTTAAATGATGAAAGAAGCATCGTATTTTTATTGTGGAATATTTGGGCATGTCATGAGTAGATGTTTCAAATACAACATGCCCAGTATTGTGAAAAGAACTCTATCTATGCCAATATCTCAATCAAGGAGAGACCAAATGAGGTATGAATTTTTTGGTAAATGTTTCTTTTGTTTTAACCTTAGTCATGTGGATAGGAATTGTACATATAGGAATGTATGGAAGGGTAAAAAATCCATTAAGAGACACTCCACTCCAATGAGTTACAAGGAAACCACTTTTTAATGAAAAATGAATATTAATCTATAAAATAGGATTAATGTTTTGGAGAATGAAAATGAGCTACCAAAAAAGGGTATATCAGCACAACAAATTGAGCACTCACAACAATACTCTTGGAAAAAGAAAAATCAAATTTTGAAATACGTTGTGTTGGCTGGGAAGGAGGTGGAAATACATGTTCCATAAAAAGAAGTTTATCAGGAGAAAATATGTGCAGAGTCTACAAAGAATGTCATCAGGAAAGAAAGAACATCCCACGATGATCTTAGAAAGAAGAAGAAATAAGGATGAGAGAAAAATATCAACCCACATGCTTACACTAATGAAATATGGTTTTCCTCCATATATTCCCAATTATTTTATGTGTTATGAGATAACATGCATGGAATTGAAGGAGAATTTTTGTTCATCAAGGATTTCATTAACTTATATGAAGGTAAAGTTGAGTAAATCCCTTGAGGTGGAGATTTTATGAGACATGATGATTTCCAGTCATACTTTAATCCCCTTTTCTGTAAATTAAGTCATTATGGGGTAGTTTTTTATTAATGGGAAAATGTGACATAGGGGCATTATTTTTGTGTTCCTAAACATTCTAATGTGTTTGTTAATGTCTAGATGATTTTTTATTTCATTGAATATTTTGGAATTTGGTAACACATTATTGAGAATTGATAAGAATTGAGTTAGATATTACATGTGAATATGTTTTATGGGCAACTTATATTTCCTTGGTTATTTCAATCTTTTTTTCAACGTTGAGTTTTCCAACATATAATTAGAGTTTATTAACTAAAGGATCTCTTCTAGGTATTATGTGATATCATCTCTTTAATTTAAAATATGAGATGTTATTTTTTAGAAGAAGTATTATATGAGAAGACCCCCACTTATCCTTTTCATTTTATTTTCAAAGGGGGTGGGGGAATGGTTTTGAATCACAAATATTGACATTTAATTTTTTCAAGATAAATGGAAAGCAAATACAAAAGAGGAGATTGTTAGCCCTAGTGATTTAATTTGTTGTTAAAGATTTTTAAGACGTGTTTGGTAAGTTTTGAGGAAGTGGGGATTCCTAGATAATTATTATGGATTCATGAAATTACATTGGATTTCATTATCAGACTATTATCCTTTTATAAATTAGATGATTTTTGAAGTGATCTACAATTTCAATGACATCAGCATAGGTTTTTTCACATTGTTTACCACAACTGAAATCCATGAAAAAAAGAAAATGAATGAAGAATAATTGAAGAAGCCCATAAAATATGTTTTAATGTATGAGAATGTGAAGATAAGGACATGAAAAAATATTCCATTATATATTTTCCATGAAGAAAAATTTGGAAGAAGAAGAGAAGAAGAGAATTATTTTTTCTTGGATTAGATTTATTATTGAATAAGTATCTAAATTTCATTTATTATATACTTATAATTTCTAATATGAAATTTTTTGAGCCCCATTATAAAAAGATACCCATCCCACTATACTACGAAGGCTATCCCAACCACCGTCTTATGTGGGAACATGAAGGGTTGACCATGGATGAGGGAACTAGATCGGGAAAAGAAAATGAGTGGCATGGTGGGGACAACAGTGTTCCCACAAAGAATCTTGATTATCAAGCATGTTGGAGCAAGGACCGAGAGGCGGGGCCACCATGCGGGGTGATACCATGACAGGGTGTTTGTGATTTATGAAAATTTATGGAATTGGTTGATTAATATAATGTGGACCCAATATTAGAAGGTTTTTCTGTGGGATTGTCACGACCCGTCCTCAGGGCCCGTGTCGTGACTACCCCAAGCCCGCCTCCCATAGGCCAGGGGCTGGAGACTAGTACCAAAGGCGTAAATCACGACAAAAGGGAAGGCATTGCCTTTATAAAGTAAACAAACACCACAGAGTAAGCCAGAAGAAGTAAACACTAAGTAAAACTGGGTACAAAAGTAAGTGTGGAAAGTAAATGGGACAGAATACAAACCCAAACTGAAAGTAAAGTACAACTGGAAAGAAAGTACAACAACTGAAAGTAAAGAAGTAACGTTGAGCCGTCCACTGGAAGTCTCACCTGAAGGGTGGGTATAGATAGCCACCTCAGCTCCACGGGCCCAGTCGTCCGCTCCGTATACGTCCCACCCAGTGGTCCACCTCCAGGTATCGATTACTCCACAATCCTCAACCACGATCAGCGCTGTCCGTCGGCTGCATCCAACACAACGTAGTGCGGGCATAGCCCGTGCAGGGGTGAGTATACGCTACTCAGTAGGGACCTCGAGACCCCCGAAGGTCTCCCAGAATCCACAAAGGAAAATCCACAAAGGAAAGATACAATCACAAAGTAACATCCACCACTACATAGGTATATTCCCATACATATACCTAAGTAATCAATTCCAGTTCGGCTCCAACATCTGAGCCCAAGATCAATCATGTCCACATAGGATAGTGCAACCCAATCCACACAGGAAAGCACATCACAATCCACATAGGAAAGCAATTCAATCAGATCGAAGATAATGATTGAAAGTCAAGACTCAACTCACACAGGTATACTTATTCGTAAGGTAAAAGAGATGATCAGATATAGCCACTAATTCATCTAAGATGGGACCCACGTATGATACTAAACCAGCTAAGCTGTCGGACACACATAGGATACAGACCAGCTACTCTGCCAGACCCATGTAGGATAGCAAGAACAGAGTCAAACACTGCCAGACCCACGTAGGATACAAGAACATTAGTCATCGTCGTCGAACCCACGGAGGATTTCAGTACGGTCTTCATTGCTGTCGAACCCACGGAGGATTTCTGTGCAGTCTTCATCGCTGCCGAACCCACAGAGGATTTCAGTGCAGTCTTCATCACTGCCGAACCCACAGAGGATTTCAATGCAGTCTTCACCATCGAACCCATAGCTGCTGGGGAACTCCTTCTCAATAGAGTACAGTGGTCCTACCCCTACAACCAAGCGCTTCCCACTATCCTTGGACTTCTGTAGTACTCCACCTGTAGAGTACTGTGGGCCTGCTGCTACAACGAAGCGCTTCCCACCATGGGTCTGCCGCTACAACCAAGCGCTCCCCCTCATAGCCTACAGAGGTACTCCTGTTGAGTACCGTGGTTCTGCTGCTACAACCAAGCGCTCCTCCTTCGTGGGTCCTCTGCTACAACCAAGCGCTCTCCACTGGGCTATCGAAACACTCCGAGTCTATCGGACAACAGTCGTCAAATCTCAGCCAGATCTAGGGTTTTCGCACACAGCACGCTCGTTCCAGGAGGGTTCACACCACGAGCCAAGAGGTTGATACATCAACTATCACGTAGACCAGATTTGATGTATCACAAAGTTCTTTCATGTCAATAGGAACACAACGCGACAGACGGCGCATCAATCGGACACCCGGTCTGAGAGTTATTGGCCTTTTCATTCCAGGGGCCCGGTTGGTTTTTAAGTCAAAACTAACCCGATCGTACTCCAACTACATCCAAACCTCGATAAGAGTAAGCCACAAGGTCCGTCTCACTAAGAGGAATCCAACAAAGTCGACGACACATCAATCGGACGTCCGGAGCTCAAGTTATAAGCGTTTCCGCTCCGAGCGCCCGGTTGGTTTCGTGTTCGAACCAACCTGGTCGTACCAAAAGTTCACCAAAACCTTTAGTGTAGTATACCAAAACGACCGTCTCGATCCAAGGATCTCCACGCAACTGACGGTGCATCAATCGGAGGTCTGAATCCCAAGTTATGAGCAAAAGACCGAAAGTGGTCCGAAAATGGGGGGTCTGGGCCCAGTCCGACCCGGCCCACCCCCTCTGGGTCGACCCGACCCGGGTCCGGGTCCGACCCGGCTGGGCGCGGCCCGGCCTGGCCGGGGGCATGTTGGCTCGGCCAGCGAGCCGAGCGGGGGATGTGGTTCCCCGCGGCCTTCGCGCTTTGCGGACGAGGCGAGCGCTGCGTCCTGCTCCCTTAGATCCTGTGTGGCCGCGGGATCAGGCCGCCTACCGCCGTGACTTCAGTCGTGGCGGTTCCTCCTGCCAGCGTGGTGTGCCGGAAGGGTCTTCCGCGGACCACCGAACGCACTCTGGTGGTCCGTTTTGCCTGTCGTCTTCGCCAGTGGTCCTCCCGGGACCTACCCTTCACTGCGAAGTCTTCAAAATGCCTCTGCAGCCCATTCTGTCATCACCCGTCGATCCGCAACTCAAATAAGCAATCTGTGGAGTCTTTGAATTGCCTCTACGGCCCCGACTCTGGATGCGGTATCGTTTGGCCTCAACGGCGTGGCGCGACGGTGCCACGCTTCTTCGCCCGTTCTTCTTTGTTTCCGCGTGGTGTCGTTGCACCGCACTACCTTTGTTCGTGTCGTGACAAACACATCATCAAAAGGGGGAGGAGGGTCGGCAGTGTTCGTGCAGTCCGGACCCCTCCCATTAGTCCGATATCAAGCAGCTAAGAAAAAGAAATTTGGACGGTCAAGAAAATTCATGAACCAAAAATCAAACCCCTACCTCTATGAAGTCGTCGAACGAGGTTTGTCGCGGGAAAGGGACGTCGTGGAAGATGGCGTCGCAGAGAAGAGGACAATCGGATAGTCGGCTTCACGGTACATGGCGTCGCGGAGAAGAGTACTATCGGCATCGCGGTACACAGCATCGCGTCGTCGATCTCCGAGGAATCAGCATTATTCTTCGTCCTTCGTCGGAGGTCGGCGTTCTTTGTTGGTGATGGTGTGTTCTTCGCGTTCTTCAAGGAGGAAGAAGATATTCCTCAAGAGCGCAAGAGTCCCCCCTTCCTTTCGCACAACGAATCAACCCCTAGTAAGATAAGTCTTATCTTATTTTATTAACACACACACAAGCCATTAATTTGAAAATCAAACAGATCTCATTCAATTAATTGAATTAATTGAGGAGCGTTTAATACTCAAATTAATTTTGAGGGTTGACTTGCCATTAATTTGGGGTGCGGGTGAGTTACATATTAAATGTAACACCCCAAGATTTTATAGTGTGTTATTTCTTCAAAATAATTCAATAACTTTCACTACACGCAACAACATGTTCAATCGCACCATGACTTACCAAACAAGCTGTTCAAAAGAGGTTATGAATAGTGTTAACTAAATTTTAATCTTTATATAATCCTAATAATTTTAGAATCCATATTATGAGTTTCTTAGATATAATGCAAGAACAAATTCATTTTCAGTATTGCACTTTTATCAACTTTTAATAGTGAACCCTTTTTAAATACAATATATTAAACTTTTTGACTAAATGGGGACATCAAAAATTTAAAATGAAACATCCCAAGCTTCCACGGTACGCTTTCTTTGAATAATATAGTAGCGTGTGTTGTACGCAACCTTGAGTTTTAACACACACCACAACTAATCAAACTAGCCGTTATGAATAGTAATACCTACTTTTTGAAATTATATATATTTTATATTTGAAAATGGACTTCATTTTTGGATTCGGAATATCCAATTTAGCCTAAGGTAAAATTTTGGTACATTTCGGATAACTTTCATATTTTGATGAATAGTGAAAATTACTAAATTTTAATTAAAAACAACCTTTTTAATCAAAATAATTAATAGTGATAAATTATGAATTTGAGTGGTTTTAAAGTATATTTAGAATATATTTTTACCATTTAATATAATGTTGGTCATTGGACATAATTTTACAATTAAACCGAACATAAACGAGTGTCAATCTTTTGATAGTTATTATCTCTTAAAAACACGCTTTTTGTTTTGACAGCGGGAATTAATTTTAAATTAATTTCTGCCACTTCTGTGTTTTGAATTTAGGAAAATGGATTCCATATTTTGAATCAGGATGTTCAAATTGTGTAAATAGGTAACTTTTATTTTTAGACATTTTGAATAGTTACTGTGGTAAATATTTTATTTACCATGGTTAAAGGGTAAATCCGGTAAATAAGGGTTAAAAAATAATATTATAATAATACACAATTACCCTAAAACGTGTCATAACATTATTGGTGGACACATACCCGACCATGAGCATCCTTGGGTCAATTTGGGGACCCCTTGGAGCCACTTGTATGTGGTAGGGACACATTATATTAATAAAGTTAAAATAAAAATAAAAATGGCATAAGCTTACATCTTTTAGAAGAACAATTTTTACATAGGGTTATACATGTTGGATTTTCGATTATAAATATTCATTAGAAAGATAAAAAGATTTCCTACATGATGATATTTTATTTATAATTTTTAGACATCAAATAAGTTAAATTATTAATGACACAATAATGATGCAATGTTTACCTCATTAATAAATCATTTAAATAAATAAGATTATAATGATTAAAATATTATCTAAAACCTGTCCAATTCTTATTGGTTGATGTTATTTAGAATATGTGTCATCTTATATTCGACCTCAATGATTTTTGGACCATTATAAACCGAATATAATTATATTATAAAGTAATACTTTCACTCTTTCCTAAAGAGCCCCTCCTCTCCCTTATAAAAGGAGACCACTTCTACTCATTCCTCACACCTCTCAAGCCACTTGGCTCGTCCAAACTCTGCCCAACTAATCTCCCCACATCCCTCTCCTCCTCCTTGAAGCTTCCCCTTAGGCAGAAAGCATTTCAAGAAGTCCTTTGGTTCCAACCAAAGTGAGTTACCTAAATTAAAGGTAACGATTTCTCTTAAATTATTTTCATTTATTTTGCTTCTTCAACCCCCAAACTCTTTTTATTTCCTTTCTTTTGTAACAACACCAGTATCCTCAATATACTAGGATGTTGTTATAAGAAGGATTCAAACTACACATACACACAACTCCATCTAATGGATGATGAACATAATGTTTCTGTGGATGGCAAACTAACGCCTCACGAAACGATGATTGTTCAAATACATCTTACCGCCTCTCATGGTGGCCATTATGATGGCACTGTAATTAAATATGATATTAATGATATATATTTTATATATAAGCTTCTGTAATTCCATTTTATTTCATACCATTATTCGTTTCATGTTGTATATACATACGATAATTTCATTTGAGGAAGTGCGGACTACCGCCCCCTTAAAATGATATGACTCGTTCATACCACACATGGAACGTATAAAGGATGGTGTTAATGAACTTAAGTAACATATATAAAATATTATATTATACTGGAATAGTAATATACCTATGTATCATTTGGATTCGATTCTTTTAAAATAAAAATTAAATGGAAGTAGCGTTCGTGCGTACGTACGGACTACCGTCTCCACGAACGCGATGAGATTCATTCTCCATCGTATCCATTCAAGTATAATTATTATTTAATGATTTAAAAATGATGTTTAAGGACTTGATATCATTCTGGATATGAATAAGATACAACAAACATGACTTATGTAACAAAACATATAAAGAAAATGAGTAAGTTAACACCCGAAACGGCGATAATACTAAGATATTATTATCAAATCAATATTAAAAGATCATATATGATATCATATTAATATATATGATTCTTGTATAATTTAGTAACAATTATTTCACCATTATACAGGAGGTTAACCTACCCCAACCAAGGAAAAGTACAAGGTAAGGGGTTTTCATCTCACTCCTTATTCCTGTGAGATTCATGCCATATTGCCACCATCACCTTTTGTGTGGTGTATGTACTGCCCATAATTATATTCTTTGTGTAATACACTCTAATTTATGTGTATTTACATATTCATTGTATGATACCTCTTTCATGGGTTGTATGTTTCATAAGTTACCAAATTGGTAAGGGTTATTTCACAATCTCTTCATTATTCGAGGTTGTTTATACGTAATAATCTACTGGGATCTCTTTATCATCCACATCCATGTTTCTTAAAAATGTATTTCAAAACATTTTTACTATTTACTAGAATATGAGTTAAAGTCATTTATACCCTTTTTGACTTTTATAAGTGGTTTATAAAGGAATCTTTCGGTCGTTTTCAAAACAAGGTCCTTTTTAACCTTTTCGACAAAATTAAGGTAAGAATGTTTTTTTTACTTATACGGCGGGTGCGGCTATTTTCCGCCGTTATAAAATCTTCAAAGCTTCCCTTACAAGCTTATAAGAATATTTTCAAAGAAAATGTGTTATTTTATATGGATCTTAAATGATTTCAAAATAAAAAGAGATATTTCTTTAAAAAGAATTTTGATTTCATCTATGTCAACATCCTTTGATGGATTTTACACTTATTTGAATTTGATCTATTGTGATACAAAACTTCTATATTGTATTGAAGGTTTTGTGATATGTTTGACTGTGGATGTGCTATTTTTATACCATTCATAGTTTATGGTGAAATTATTGACATTTCGTATTCTAGTTTTAATACGAATGTTTATGTTATGTTTAAACCTTTTCATATGGGAATGCATTGGACTTAGTAAGTGACGGGTGGAGCCCGCTATAGCTCCTCGATGCATCGGTAGGTCTCATGAGACAAACTAGTGTCTTGGCACAAGGCCTTGACAAAATCTTATTTGTAGTCTTGGCACGAGGCCTTGGCTATGTGGTTATGATAGTATGGCATTATGCATTCCAACATTATGAAAGTGGTTATTGATTTTTGCATGTGATTATTCGATTAGTAGAATATCCATGTGAATAAGTAAATGGCATTATTTCATTTTACTTTTGCCATACCATGTTGAAGTTAAAGTTTAAAAGGATTTTGTTTTAGTAATGCATTGCCTTAAATGTTTATTCTTATTTATGAAAGTTTCCGCTATATTGTTATCCTTACTGGGCATTTGAGCTCACCCCTTTTCTATGTTTTATTTTTCCCAGGATGTGAAGAAGTAAGTTATGAATGACCTGTAGGGATTTTATGAGGGGTTAATAGTGTGGATTGTGGAAACATTATGTTGTTGTATTAGTTTTTCATTTTATGATGTAATGTAAAACTTATGTATATATCTAGTGTTTCCAAGGCTACTAAACCAATCAGTCTTTCGAGATTTGATCTTTCTTGTGATCATGCCAATGTTATGAAGTAATGCACCGACTCTGGGTAGCTGGGGTCGGGGTGTTACAGTTGGTATCAGAGGAAGTTTAGTACAAACCTTGGAAACTAGATTTAGATAAACTCTGATTAGAGCACGTAGACCTAAGATGAACTTTGAGGATTTGTATAGAAGAACTTCCTAGAATTTTGGTATTGTAGAGATTTTGTGAGTTTTCCGAGCAATACATCCCTGTTTGGATACGAGCAGGTAGAGGCGGCTCTGGCACAGATGTACCTAAGGGTAAAACCCGAAAACACCGCTTTGAGCTAGACTCGAACGGGAACTGGTGCATGACAACGGGCCTTGCTGCACTCTTGGTTACGACACTCCCGGGGGATATGCTTAGGATAATTCTCATTTTCTTTACAAACCATTATGAAGGGTTTATGAGTATATACATCCTCAAAGGAGACATTTTTATGATTATGGATTATATCCATAAATAGTTCAATTTATGTTAAGTGTTTTATAAGTATGGGATTATGTATTTTGATTCATAAACTGATCTAGTGTATGCCATTGTTTAGAAATGGCGCCCAGTAGAAGGAATTAGAACTCCAGAAATGCACACGATCCAAAGAGAAGGAAGGATCATATCTTTCATGGTCTTAAGATAGAATTTAGAAGAGAAATAGTCTCCCATGTATTATCATCATATGAAGAAATAATATCATGTGTTGATAAGATAAGTAAAGAGTTTACTGAGTCCTATGGCTTTGAAGGGAAGCAAGAGAAGAAATGGATGGAAGAGAGAAAGATGGATAAAGGGAAGAGGGAAAAGAAGAATTTTCCCATATGTGGTAACTGTGGAAAGAAACACCCTGGAACTTTCCTGAAAGGAATGGGAGTTTGTTATAAGTGTGGAGGAAAAGGGCACAAAGTATGTGACTGCAAGGGTAAGAAAATGGTTTCAAATGTACAATGCTTCATTTGCAAGGAGTTTGGACACTACGCGAACCTATGTCCCATTAATCAGACTATGCCGCAAATGATGCTATTGGATAATAATCAAGTTATGATACTACCACAGATGAAGAGGAATGATTAGAGTTCTTATGTTGATTATGTCAATTGAGTGTTGTATCAACAATGTACTTGTTATAATAATTATGGAGTATATAAGGATTGTACTGTAGTACTATTTCATTAAGGATTTGAGATGGTGTGGAACAAAGAAAAGTGACTCAATAGCAGGATAAATTTTTGGAAAATATATGGTTGAGAGAATGATAAACCATAATATAGTTCTGATACCGAGGTAGTGATTTTCGAATAATACATGATTATTTTGGAAAAATTATATTGGATATTCTTGACTAACTTGGAACTGATTAATAATTTGTATATTCCATCATTGTTGGGGTTTAAAACATTTTTGGATTGATGAAGTATATCCAGCATTCTATATGGAATAAGGGAGAATGAATGTAATCAATAAGGAATATGGTAATTCAGGATGTTTCAGTGTATTAAAAGAATACATGATGAAGGTATTCATATGCTATTACGGGGTAAAAAGGATCTGCATTATGTTTACCTTCCTTATAAATGTTGGACTGTGAGTTTGGACAGAAGTATTTTTTATAGTTCTAGTTTGGATCATTTTGGATTGCCATAAAAGGACAACCCGGAGGTCGGGCGGCAACCCGTCGCGTCCGGCAAGGCTGCGAGACTTGAACCCGCAACCGAAGGGCGACAAGGGTGTATCACCTACCACTGGCCCACGAGATGTCCTGGATTAAATAATATAGTTTTTTTTAAAAGATCTGGTAGATGAATTATAAATTCATTTATTTTGGAACCCTGTACAAATAGTATAAATAGAAAAAAAAATTACATTCTATTATCTTTTAGAGTGAAATATGAGTTTGTGGTAGAAATTTATTAGTGGATAAAACTCTAATTATAAAGTAAGTATATCTCCTTATGATCTTATCCAATCTCATAAATAAATTCCTCAACATTAATAAAAGGAACTTGGAACAAAAATGTTGTCCTAGATGGTACCTTAAATCATCACTAATTTATGGCTTTGGGATTGTTGGCCTTTTCATAGCCATGTTCTCTACCACTCTCCATCAGATAATTGATGGTTATATTTTTCTTCCATATCCATATTTTCCTACATGGAACCCTAGTATGTGTTATTTTCGGTAATCTTCATACTTTCCACTCTTTATTTTAAATAGAGGCCTCATTAATTCATTTTTCAATGTGGGATTTCAACTAAGATATTTTGAAACGTCAAAAATGTGTTATCCTAATACCCTATGTTTTGTTGAACCGATGGTATTTCAAATCATCATAGATTGATGAATTTAAGGACCTCAATTATACACTTGTTTGTGATTGATGACCTCAATCACTACCTATAAATATTTACATTTTTCCTCCTATTTTATGTCTCTAATTCCCACCAATGTTCTCCTAATCGAGAATCATAATTTGGTGGTGACCCTTTGATTTCTCTTTTCCTCATATTAAGACTAAATTTTAGTAACCCAATTTCCGATGTGGGTTTTCCCACAAATATATTTTTTTATTTTCAACCTTTTATTTTCGAAGAACAATTTCAAATTTCGAGGACGCAATTTATTGAAGGAGGGGAGAATGTAACACCCCAAGATTTTATAGTGTGTTATTTCTTCAAAATAATTCAATAACTTTCACTACACGCAACAACAAGTTCAATCGCACCATGACTTACCAAACAAGCTGTTCAAAAGAGGTTATGAATAGTGTTAACTAAATTTTAAACTTTATATAATCCTTATAATTTTAGAATCCATATTATGAGTTTCTTAGATATAATACAAGAACAAATTCATTTTCAGTATTGCACTTTTATCAACTTTTAATAGTGAACCCTTTTTAAATACAATATATTAAACTTTTTGACTAAATGGGGACATCAAAAATTTAAAATGAAACATCCCAAGCTTCCACGGTACGCTTTCTTTGAATAATATAGTAGCGTGTGTTGTACGCAACCTTGAGTTTTAACACACACCACAACTAATCAAACTAGCCGTTATGAATAGTAATACCTACTTTTTGAAATTATATATATTTTATATTTTAAAATGGACTTCATTTTTGGATTCGGAATATCGAATTTAGCCTAAGGTGAAATTTTGGTACATTTCGGATAACTTTCATATTTTGATGAATAGTGAAAATTACTAAATTTTAATTAAAAACAACCTTTTTAATCAAAATAATTAATAGTGATAAATTATGAATTTGAGTGGTTTTAAAGTATATTTATAATATACTTTTACCATTTAATATAATGTTGGTCATTGGACATAATTTTACAATTAAACCGAACATAAACGAGTGTCAATCTTTTGATAGTTATTATCTCTTAAAAACACGCTTTTTGTTTTGACAGCGGTAATTAATTTTAAATTAATTTCTGCCACTTCTGTGTTTTGAATTTAGGAAAATGGATTCCATATTTGGAATCAGGATGTTCAAATTGTGTAAATAGGTAACTTTTATTTTTAGACATTTTGAATAGTTACTGTGGTAAATATTTTATTTACCATGGTTAAAGGGTAAATCCGGTAAATAAGGGTTAAAAAATAATATTATAATAATACACAATTACCCTAAAACGTGTCATAACCTTATTGGTGGATACATACCCGACCATGATCATCCTTGGGTCAATTTGGGGACCCCTTGGAGCCACTTGTATGTGGTAGGGACACATTATATTAATAAAGTTAAAATAAAAATAAAAATGGCATAAGCTTACATCTTTTAGAAGAACAATTTTTACATAGGGTTATACATGTTGGATTTTCGATTATAAATATTCATTAGAAAGCTAAAACGATTTCCTACATGATGATATTTTATTTATAATTTTTAGACATCAAATAAGTTAAATTAATAATGACACAATAATGATGCAATGTTTACCTCATTAATAAATCATTTAAATAAATAAGATTATAATGATTAAAATATTATCTAAAACCTGTCCAATTCTTATTGGTTGATGTTATTTAGAATATGAGTCATCGTATCTTCGACCTCAATGATTTTTGGACCATTATAAACCGAATATAATTATATTATAAAGTAATACTTTCACTCTTTCCTAAAGAGCCCCTCCTCTCCCTTATAAAAGGAGACCACTTCTACTCATTCCTCACACCTCTCAAGCCACTTGGCTCGTCCAAACTCTGCCCAACTAAGCTCCCCACATCCCTCTCCTCCTCCTTGAAGCTTCCCCTTAGGCAGAAAGCATTTCAAGAAGTCCTTTGGTTCCAACCAAAGTGAGTTACCTAAATTAAAGGTAATGATTTCTCTTAAATTATTTTCATTTATTTTGCTTCTTCAACCCCCAAACTCTTTTTATTTCCTTTATTTTGTAACAACACCAGTATCCTCAATATACTAGGATGTTGTTATAAGAAGGATTCAAACTACACATACACACAACTCCATCTAATGGATGATGAACATAATGTTTCTGTGGATGGCAAACTAACGCCTCACGAAACGATGATTGTTCAAATACATCTTACCGCCTCTCATGGTGGCCATTATGATGGAACTGTAATTAAATATGATATTAATGATATATATTTTATATATAAGCTTCTGTAATTCCATTTTATTTCATACCATTATTCGTTTCATGTTGTATATACATACGATAATTTCATTTGAGGAAGTGCGGACTACCGCCCCCTTAAAATGATATGACTCGTTCATACCACACATGGAACGTATAAAGGATGGTGTTAATGAAATTAAGTAACATATATAAAATATTATATTATACTGGAATAGTAATATACCTATGTATCATTTGGATTCGATTCTTTTAAAATAAAAATTAAATGGAAGTAGCTTTCGTGCGTACGTACGGACTACCGTCTCCACGAACGCGATGAGATTCATTCTCCATCGTATCCATTCAAGTATAATTATCATTTAATGATTTAAAAATGATGTTTAAGGACTTGATATCATTCTGGATATGAATAAGATACAACAAACATGACTTATGTAACAAAACATATAAAGAAAATGAGTAAGTTAACACCCGAAACGGCGATAATACTAAGATATTATTATCAAATCAATATTAAAAGATCATATATGATATCATATTAATATATATGATTCTTGTATAATTTAGTAACAATTATTTCACCATTATACAGGAGGTTAACCTACCCCAACCAAGGAAAAGTACAAGGTAAGGGGTTTTCATCTCACTCCTTATTCCCGTGAGATTCATGCCATATTGCCACCATCACCTTTTGTGTGGTGTATGTACTGCCCATAATTATATTCTTTGTGTAATACACTCTAATTTATGTGTATTTACATATTCATTGTATGATACCTCTTTCATGGGTTGTATGTTTCATAAGTTACCAAATTGGTAAGGGTTATTTCACAATCTCTTCATTATTCGAGGTTGTTTATACGTAATAATCTACTGGGATCTCTTTATCATCCACATCCATGTTTCTTAAAAATGTATTTCAAAACATTTTTACTATTTACTAGAATATGAGTTAAAGTCATTTATACCCTTTTTGACTTTTATAAGTGGTTTATAAAGGAATCTTTCGGTCGTTTTCAAAACAAGGTCCTTTTTAACCTTTTCGACAAAATTAAGGTAAGAATGTTTTTTTTACTTATACGGTGGGTGCGGCTATTTTCCGCCGTTATAAAATTTTCAAAGCTTCCCTTACAAGCTTATAAGAATATTTTCAAAGAAAATGTGTTATTTTATATGGATCTTAAATGATTTCAAAATAAAAAGAGATATTTCTTTAAAAAGAATTTTTATTTCATCTATGTCAACATCCTTTGATGGATTTTACACTTATTTGAATTTGATCTATTGTGATACAAAACTTCTATATTGTATTGAAGGTTTTGTGATATGTTTGACTGTGGATGTGCTATTTTTATACCATTCATAGTTTATGGTGAAATTATTGACATTTTGTATTCTAGTTTTAATACGAATGTTTATGTTATGTTTAAACCTTTTCATATGGGAATGCACTGGACTTAGTAAGTGACGGGTGGAGCCCGCTATAGCTCCTCGATGCATCGGTAGGTCTCATGAGACAAACTAGTGTCTTGGCACAAGGCCTTGACAAAATCTTATTTGTAGTCTTGGCACGAGGCCTTGGCTATGTGGTTATGATAGTCTGGCATTATGCATTCCAACATTATGAAAGTGGTTATTGATTTTTGCATGTGATTATTCGATTAGTAGAATATCCATGTGAATAAGTAAATGGCATTATTTCATTTTACTTTTTCCATACCATGTTGAAGTTAAAGTTTAAAAGGCTTTTGTTTTAGTAATGCATTGCCTTAAATGTTTATTCTTATTTATGAAAGTTTCGGCTATATTGTTATCCTTACTGGGCATTTGAGCTCACCCCTTTTCTATGTTTTATTTTTCCCAGGATGTGAAGAAGTAAGTTATGAATGACCTGCAGGGATTTTATGAGGGGTTAATAGTGTGGATTGTGGAAACATTATGTTGTTGTATTAGTTTTTCATTTTATGATGTAATGTAAAACTTATGTATATATCTAGTGTTTCCAAGGCTACTAAACCAATCGGTCTTTCGAGATTTGATCTTTCTTGTGATCATGCCAATGTTATGAAGTAATGCACCGACTCTGGGTAGCTGGGGTCGGGGCGTTACATTAAAAGCACGAGAGGGAGGTCAAAATGGGATTTGAAGGGGTGGGGCTCATGTGGGCCCCACTTCACTAATATCCTACCTAGTGGAGTTAGGATATTAGTGGGTCCCACTCCAACCACCAAGCATAGGTTTAACTACTTAGAATAGAAATAAAATTTGTAGCACAATATTTTATTTTATTCTTTAGTTAACTGATTTAATTAATAACCTCACCCTAGCAAATGCAACTCCGGAAAAGGTGTTCTTAAGCAATTACCGGCGCTGTGGTTTCATCGGTGTCCTTGGATTTTGATTCCGAGCACCGGTTCAAAAGTTAGGAAAACCCGCTCGTTCGTTCACTGAACGTACCCGAGCTAAACTTCAGAAATTGATTCTGGGAACACCAGGCCTCGGAATCAGGTACCGTCAGAAACTGTGTTCTTGTAAAATCCCAAAAAAATTTAAAAAAAAAATCCCTTGAATTTTACGGGTCTTTACATTACTCCCACCTCAGAGCTTTACATCCTCGAAAGATACATCATAAACTAGGGAAACAAATGTGGGTACTGAGCACGCATCTGAGCCTCCCGCTCCCAAGTGCTCTTCTGGAGGTTCCGGTGCTGCCATCTGATGCGCCCTAGAGGAATCGACCACCCATGTAGGACCCGCTCCTGTCAATCCTCGATCTCCACCGGGACCCCCGTAAAAGTCGCCACATCACCAATGTACAGCTCCCCATGGTTGATGATATGCGTCGGGTCGTGCACGTATCTCCTCAGCTAAGATACATGGAAGACGTCGTGCACCCGATGCAAATGAGGTGGTAGAGCTAGGAGGTAAACCACCTCTCCTATCCTGTTGAGGACCTGGAATGGTCCGATGAAGCGCGAAGATAACTTTCCACCCCGGTCAAATATACGTAATCCACATCGAGGTGATACCTGTAAGAAGACATGGTCGCCATCCTCGAACTCTAGTGGTCTTCGCCTCCTGTCAGCATAATTCTTTTATCAGCTCTGAGCTATCCTCATCCACTCCTAGATGACTTGGACCTTCTCTGGTCCTACAAGAGCTGCTAAGATTTCTTTTTCGCAGATAAGAAAAATCTGGTCTCATCCCCGGGATGAACCATGTTCTTTGCCTAATACAGTCAATCCCGATATGGATGATACTAATCCATACCAAGGATGACGTCGTAAGGCCTCGATGCTACAACCAAGAGATCCAACTGTTACTCTCACCTCCAAGGGTTGAGTCACACTTTCGGCAATAGTGTGTGGTCACCAGGTCTCCTCCAGTAGGTATCGCAAAAGTGAGGGTCAAGTCAACGGTTTTTAAACCAGAACCTCTTAGTACCAACATAAAGAGAGGACAGGAAAGTAAACGCCACAAGAAAGGTGTCTTTTATTACTGCAGCTCAAGTATAAAGACACATACAACCACAATAAAAAGAAAGCTAGAAGCACCAACAATAAAGGCCTCCATGCCTGGAACTAGTTTCTCTCCTGTCCGCCAGCTTCCGGAGCTCCATAGTCAAATGCCTTAGCTGCCTGAAGCTGAGTTCTCCCATGTCCACCTATTCCCTGCGGTCGGTGTGGACCTCCTGGTGGTGGTGGCGGCAGCACCTCGAAGCGTCTTCCACATCCAGATGCACGGCCAGCTCCCCTGCCTCGGTCTCCTACTCCTTGCGATCCACCCCGATCGAACCTCTGCCTCTGCCTAGGAGGTCCTTCGTTTATCTTCTGGTCATCTGTATGGCGAGTCGGACAGTCACGAGCCATGTGACTAACACCGCCGCAGGAGTAACACTGCCTGCTCCTGGTAATTCGTTCTCCACCCTGGGTGCCTCGCACACACGATCTTTTGTCATGCGGTCGATCACCTGTAGGTCTGGTCCTCTTGGACCTCTGCGTCATCTGTCTACTGCCCGCTGCAGAAGACTCGGCCGCATGCCGGCTAGTGGTGGGTCCTGCTGCTGGAGACTTCTCAACAGGCAAACTCTCCACTAAGAGGGCTCGTTCCAACACCCCTTTCTACGTCGGGATGCTGTGAGGAACAAATGAGGCTCTAATCTCTCGCATGAGCCCCTGCTCGAAGGTTAGGGCCCTGAAGAACGGGTCTCGTACCATGGTCGTCGAATAGCGCATGAGATCGGTAAATCTCGCCGAGTACTGGGCGACCGTAATGCTACCCTACCGCAGCTGTAGAAGCTCCTCGATGTGCACCACACGGAGGGTGGCTGGGACGAACTCCGAGTGGAAGAGGCTCCCAAAGTCTGTCCAGAGGAGAGATGCCTCGTCGTGCACCTGGAGCATCAAGCTCTACCATCTGCCTGCTGCCGCGTGCAGGAGGCTCGCTGCGAGGATCACCATGAGGTCCGCTGGTGTCCCCACTAACCTGAAAACTTGCACAATCGCCTCCAGCCAATCCTCGGCTACCTGAGGGTTCGTCTCCCTGCGGAAACTAGGTGGTCTCTGACGCTGGAACTCGTGCAGTGCACTAAGGCGACGTGCACTCTCAGCGGCTGGGGCTGGTAGCATCAATGGCTCGGTGCGTAGGGGTACCACCGATGCCTCCGCTGAAAAGGGTCCTGCACCGAGGCCTCGTCGCTCGATGGGCTGTCGTCTCGCACAAAGCTCTGAACCCTAGCTGACTGCTGTCGTGGGGCCATCCTGAAAAGATATAGGTGCGCCACGGTCAAAACAGTATACCTGGTGAGCTGACACAATGTAATCACGAAGAAAACTTTTGAAACACACATGAAATCAATGTTTTCGTGCACTGAGTTAGAAATCATATGTCAGGGTCCTGGTGTATGGATACGTCGGCCGCTGCACCAACACTGGACTCCCTGGACGGATAACCACACTCAATACCCTTAACACTAATGCTTCACATAGAAGAAATATCAGAGTCCAGAGTTCTGCGTTAGAACCGAACTCCTCTGATACCAATTTGTCACGACCCGTCCTCAGGGCCCATGGCGTGACTACCCCAAGCCCGCCTCCCATAGGCCAGTGGATGGCGACTAGCACCAAAGGCATAAATCCCGACAAAAGGGAAGGCATTGCCTTTATAAAGTAAACAAACACCACAGAGTAAGCCAGCAGAAGTAAACATTAAGTAAAACTGGGTACAAAAGTAAGTGCGGAAAGTAAATAGGCCTGAATACAAACTCAAACTGAAAGTAAAGTACAACTGGAAAGAAAGTACAACAACTGAAAGTAAAGCAGCAACGTTGAGTCGTCCACTGGAAGTCCCACCTGAAGGGTGGGTACAGATAGCCATCTCAGCTCCACGGGTCCAGCCGTCCGCTCCGTATACGTCCCGCCCAGTGGTCCACCTCCAGGTACTGACTGCTCCACAAGCCTCAACCACGATCAGCGTTGTCCGTCGGC
Source organism: Viscum album (assembly GCA_963277665.1). Taxonomy (NCBI): domain Eukaryota; kingdom Viridiplantae; phylum Streptophyta; class Magnoliopsida; order Santalales; family Viscaceae; genus Viscum; species Viscum album. Next base: position 1,094,210,703 of record OY728145.1, on the reverse strand, counting down.
TGCATCCAACACAACGTAGTGCGGGCATAGCCCGTGCAGGGGTGAGTATACGATACTCAGTAGGGACCCCGAGACCCCCGAAGGTCTCCCAGAATCCACAAAGTAAAATCCAGAAAGGAAAGATACAATCACGAAGTAACATCTACCACTACTTAGGTATATGCTCATACATATACCTAAGTCATCAATTCCAGTTCGGCTCCAACATCCGAGCCCAAGTTCGATCACTTCCACACAGGATAGTGCAACCCAATCCACATAGAAAAGCACATCACAATCCACATAGGAAAGAAAGTCAATCATATCGAAGATAATGATTGAAAGTCAAGACTCAGCTCACACAAGTATACTTCTTCGTAAGGTAAAAGAGATGATTATATATAGCCACTGATTCATCTAAGCTGGGACCCACGTAGGATACTAAACCAACTAAGATGTCGGACCCACATAGGATACAAACCAGCTACTCTGCCCGCAAGAACAGAGTCAAACACTCCCAGACCCACGTATGATACAAGAACAGTAGTCATTTCCGTCAAACCCACGAAGGATTTCAGTATGGTCTTCATCGCTGCCGAACCCACGGAGGATTTCAGTGCAGTCTTCATCACTGTCGAACCCACGAAGGATTTCAGTGCAGTCTTCATCGCTGCCGAACCCACGGAGGATTTCAGTGCAGTCTTCACCGTCGAACCCATAGCTGGTTGGGAACTCCTCCTCAATCGAGTACAGTGGGTCTGCCGCTACATCCAAGCGCTTCCCACTAACCTTGGACTGCTGTAGTACTCCACCTATCGAGTACTGTGGGTCTGCTGCTACAACCAAGCACTTCCCACCATGGGTCTGCCGCTACAACCAATCGCTCCCTCTCATAGCCTACAGAGGTACTCCTTCTGTTGAGTACCGTGGGTCTGCTGCTACAACCAAATGCTCCTCCTCTGTGGGTATGCCGCTACAACCAAGCGCTCCCCACTGGGCTATCAAAACACTCTGAGTCGATCGGACATCAGTCGTTAAGTCTCAGCCAGTTCTAGGGTTTCCACACACAGCACGCTCGTTCCGGGAGGGTTCGCTCCACGAGCCAAGAGTTCAATACATCAACTGTCACGTAGACTAGAGTTCATGTATCGCAAAGTTCCTTCATGTCAATAGGGACACAACGCGACATACGGCGCGTCAATCGGATGCCCGGTCTGAGAGTTATTGACTTTTTCATTCTAGGGGCCCGGTTGTTTTTTAAGTCAAAACCAACCTGACCGTACTCCAACTGCGTCCAAACCTCAAGCGGAGTAAGACAAAAGGTCCGTCTCACTAAGAGGAATCCAACAAAGTCGACGACACGTCAATCGGACGTCTGGAGCTCAAGTTATAAGCGTTTCCGCTCCGAGGGTCCGGTTGGTTTCGTGTTTCAACCAACCCAACCATACAAAAAGTTCTTCGAAACTTTGAGTGTAGTATACTGAAACGACCATCTCGATCCAAGGATCACCACGCAACTGACGGTGCGTCGATCGGAGGTCTGAAACCCATGTTATGTGCAAAAGACCGAAAGTGGTCCGAAAATGGGGGGTTTGGGCCCGGTCTGACCCGGCCCAACCCCCCCTTGGTCGGCCCAAACCGGGTCGACCCGACCTGGGTCCGGGTTCGACCCTGCTGGACGTGGCCCAGTCTGGTCCGCGCAACCCGGCCCCGCCCAGTCGGGCGGCACGCTGGCTCGACCGGCGAGCCGGGCGGGGGACGCGGTCCCCCGCGGCCTTCGCGCTCCGCGGATGCGGTGAGCACCGCGTCCTGCTCCCCCGGATCCCGCGCGGCCGCGGGATCCGGCCGCCTGCCACGGCGGTTCCTCTTGGCGGCGCGCCGGGGCACCGCCGCCGCCTTCGGCCGCTGGCGTCGTCGTGCTGGTGTGGTGTGCCGACAGGGTCTTCTGCAGACCACCGGACGCGCTCCAATGGTCCATTTTGCCTGCCGTCTTCGCCAGCAGTCCTCCCGGGACCTGCCCTTCACTGCGAAGTCTTCAAAACACCTCTGCGACCCGTTCTGTCATCGCCCGTCGATCCGCATGTCAAATAAACAATCTGCGGAGTATTCGAATCGCCTCTGCGGCCCCGACTCCGGCCGCGGTTTCGTTCGGCCTCAACGGCGCGGCATGACGGCGTCGCGCTTCTTCGCCCGTTCTTCTTTGTTTCTGCGCGGTGTCGTGGCAGCACGCTACCTTTGTTTGTGCCGCGACAAACACATCATCAAAAGGGGGAAGTGGGTCGGCCGTGTTCGTGCGATCCGGCCCCCTCCCGTTAATCCGATATCAAGCGGCTAAGAAAAAGACGTTTGGACGGTCAAGAAAATTCATGAACCAAAAATCAAACCCCTACCTTGATGAAGTCGTCGAACGAGGTTTGTCGCGGGAAAGGGACGTCGCAGAAGATGACGTCGCGGAAGGAGGATCGTCGGCATCGCGGTACACGGCGTCACGGAGAAGAGGACTGTCGGCGTCGCGGTACACGGTGTCGCGTCGTCGAACTCCGAGGAATCAGTGTTATTCGTCGTCCTTAGTCGGAGGTCGGCGTTCTTCGTTGGTGACGGCTTGTTCTTCGCGTTCTTCAAGGAGGAAGAAGATATTCCTCAAGAGCGCAAGAGTCCTCTCTTATTTTTGCACAACGAATCAACCCCTAATAAAATAAGTCTTGTCTTATTTTATTAACACACACGCAAGCCATTAATTTGAAAATCAAACAGATCTCATTCAATTAATTGAATTAATTGAGGAGCGTTTAATACTCAAATTAATTTTGAGGGTTGACTTGCCATTAATTCGGGGTGCGGGTGAGTTACATATTAAAAGCCCGAGAGGGAGGTTAAAAGGGGATTTGAAGGGGTGGGGCTCGTGTGGGCCCCACTTCACTAATATCCTACCTAGTGGAGTTAGGATATTAGTGGGTCCCACTCCAACCACCAAACATAGGTTTAACTACTTAGAATTGAAATAAAATTTGTAGCACAATATTTAATTTTATTCTTTAGTTAACCCATTTAATTAATAACCTCACCCAAGCAAACGCAACTCTGGAAAAGGTGTTCTTAAGCAATTACCAGCGCTGCGGTTTCATCGGTGTCCTCAGATTTCGATTCTGAGCACCGGTTCAAAATTTAGGAAAACTCGCTCGTTCGTTCACTGAACGTACCCGAGATAAACTTCGGAAATTGATTCCGGGTACACCGGGTCTCAGAATCAGTTGCCGTCAGAAACTGCGTTCATGTAAAATCCCAAATAAAATTAAGAAAAAAAAATTCCCTTGAATTTTATGGTTCTTTACAGGGATTGTGAGAGGTGGTTCACTTTTCCTCTAATAAAAATATTTTCATATATTATATCGCACTAATTTGGACTATCTGATCATCATAAGAATTTTTTTCCATACTCCTACATTTTATGGTATTTGCATAAATTTTTCTTTCGCCATTTTCATGCCACAAAAATTGTGGATGAACTTCCTCAGACCAAACAGAAGGTCAAAAATGGACTAAAGAATGCCACATTGAACCCCAATAACACATGAGAGATCCATGCGTGTGCCATAAACTTGTTTGCTGCATGAAAATGCATAAACAGAAGTTACCCAAAGCATAATGTGCGACATTGGTAAAGATGACTTCATGGATGAGATAAATTCTGAAATTTATGCTCATGTATGATTGAAATGATAATTTAATTTAGTCACACTTATATGAATCGAATTAAGAAGGAGAAACAATGAAGAATGGAATGATGCCGCACGATGTATTATTATTGCATGAAGAATAGATAGAAACTGATTCCTTTGAGTTTTCAATGAGATTCTCTATTTACAGCGGGAAGAATGGTGGACCGAAATCCATTGGTATTTGAATTATGAGCCACGAGTGTTACACTTGATCCAGGTGAAGCTTGATAATCATTCAGGTATTCTAACAATGATATGCAGAGAATATTTTTTTTGCGTGATGAAACAAGATGGAACACCTGAGTCCTTTGGGTGTTTAAATATGGAAGCATTACTAACAGAATAATGACAAGACCGCGTGAAGAAGAATGAACCCGAGTATCTATGGTAATTGAGGTCTCATGAGAATGGGATGCATGCATGTATGGTGATCCATGAAGGCTAATTTGACGTGAAGAAGAATGAATATGGAATACCCATCATAGGAATTTAAATGAGGCCGTATGCAAACAAATACCGAAAAACGTTTCATTCAGGTATTCCAAATGTTAAATTAATACCCACATAATAATGGGGTATTTTAAATGATAAAGGAATAAACATAATACCCAAAAATAATAGGCTATTCAAATACGAGGAATTGAATATAATATCCTTGGTCAATGGGATATTATTTGAAGAAGGAAATTAAATGTGGTTAGTAAATTAAAACATTTAATTGAGGTTTTAAATGATAATTTAAATCAAGTAATTTAATTGAGATTTACATGAAAAATATTTTTGATTAAATATGTTCATACAGTTGATCAGAATTTACTAGAATAGATAGCGAAATCATTTTGTGACACCTTGCATCCATTGTGCAAGGAGAATTTTGAGTGAGTAAAGCCGTGAAATTCATAAAGAATGTGATTGAATTTTCTTGTAAATTTGAATAAGCGAATCCAGATTGCACAAAATATTTATGGAGTCTCAAGACTAGCACTGCTGATGTTCTTAAGGTAGTACACAATAAAGTCTGATCCTACAAGCTCATGGAAGAAGATAAAGATCAACCTATAGTGGATCAATGCCTTCAAAAAAGGTGATGCCTTTTACTTAGTGATAGAAGAAGTTGAGGAATTTTGGATGTAGTTTGGAGTATAAGGATTCTGTTGGTTGGAGCCTAATTATGAAGTCTTTTTGTTGGAGCCAAAAGAAAACTTAGTCTCTCTATTGGAGTAGGAGCAATTGTATTGACTTGTATGATAGTGAAAAATCCATATTGGGTTGTCTAACTAACATTACAAGGAGTAGGCCTTTTATTGAAAAAAATTTAAATATTTTCTACTTCCCCCTCTTATTTTAAAACTACACATGAGGAGAGATTGAGATAAACTATTCAGTGGATCGAGAACCTTAAAAAGTTCAAGAGGATGAATTTTAAAAGGATAAAAATTCATAAAACAAGGGTACCAATGATTAACAACCCCCTCACAGTAGAACCTAACCGGTCCTTGGGCACTAAAAAAGAATTATATTCATTATATAACATGTCAAAGGGTAGGTATATACACCACACAAAAGAAACATGTCGTGAATAGGGCATATGTCTCCTAAAAATAAACGAGAGACTAGAAATCACCTATCTTAAGTCACATCATCCTTCGTACACGTTCGACCCTCATTTATAATAGATATAAGATTATTATACATATATTATATAACCTTATTAATAAATATCATACCATATATGATGTTATTCTATCCATTTATTACCCTCTTATTAACAATTCCTGGCTAAATTTATGTTTCAGGTAATAACTTCTTTTTTTCACGTATGTTTTGGTTTTATATTTTGAGTAATTTTACTTTGATAATAGTTATTATCATTTAAAAAATATTAAATGTGGAATATATATCCCATATTTACACATTAAATTTATTTATCATAATCCATTAGAGTTAGATATAGGAAATGAATTACACTGCTCATGGAGATGGTAAGCCGTACATACCCAAGAACGTTGTTTCCATTTCCACGATGGAAAAAAATATAGGTAAAAAATATATCACCCATATAGAATAATTATGATTTCATATATATCATATATATTTATATTGTTTATATACACACCACATTTATTAAGTTAATCCATCGTTACTATTATCCAATTAAAGCAGAAATGAAAAACACAACACATCGATTCTCGAGGTGGTAGTCCGTCGTACACATGAGCAACATTATTTTTTTATGAAAGGTTATAAGGTAAGAAGTTATATGTGTTATTATATATCAATAAGTATTTTTAGGTCATAAATATCACAAAGATTCATTATCTATATCCTTATTAACTTCCATGTAAATCTTACATGAAGAACGAATTACATCGCTTCGCAAGGCGGTAGTCACCCACTACTACAAAAACGAGCTTTATCAGCGCTCAAAATGGGTTTTATCAGCGCTAAAAAAGCACTGTAATGCTCAGCGCTGATAAAGGGGCATCCCCTTTATCAGCGATTTTTTAGCGCTAATAATGGTAGATTTTATCAGCGCTAAAAAAGTGCTGCTAAAAGGAACATTTATCAGCACTAAAAGAGCACTGATAAAGGAAAACTTTATCAGCGCTAAAAGAGCGCTGATAAATGTACATTTTATCAGCGCTTTGTTAGAGCTGATAAATGTTTATTTTATCAGCGCTGTTTTAGCGCTGATAAAGGCATCTTTTATCAGCGCTAAAAAAGTGCTGATAAAATCTCTGTCTGCTGCAAAAAAAAATCTGCAGCAGCACACCCAAACAACACCTAAAAATAATTCAGCATCTCAATAAGTATACCCATACAAAATTAACACATAAATCATAAGCTAATTACACCAAGTATACCCATACACCATTAACACATAATTCATAAGTTAACTAAATACATAAAGAATTCTGTTCAGAATTCAAGGGGTTGGGGAGGTTGTTCAGGGGTTTCGGGTGGCTGTCCATGGGGGGGGGGTAGGGGGTGTCTGGGGGGATGGGGGTGTCCAAGGGGGGCGGGGGTGGTCCAGGAGGTTGTGGCGCTATCCAAGGAGGGTGGTGGTGTCCAGGGGGGTGAGAGTATCTAGGTGGTGGGGTGGTGTCTAGGAGGGGGTGTCCAGGTGGGGGGGGGGGCTGTCCAGGGGGGGTGGGCTGGTGTCTAGGGTGTCGGGGGGGGGGGGGGGGCTTTCCAGGAGGTGGGTGGGGTGTCTGGGGGGTGGGGGCAGTCCGGGGGGTTGGTGGGACTGTCCAACGGGGTGGGGTGGTGTTCAGGAGGGTGGGATGGGGGAGTCCGGGGGGATCGGGGTGTCCAGGGGGGTGGGGGTGTCCAGGGGGGGGGGGGTCCCGGGTGTTGGTAGGGCTGTCCAAGGGGGGTGGGGTGGTGTCCAAGGTGGGGGGTGTCCAGGTGGGTGGGGGGGGGGGGCTGTCTATGGGGTGTCCATGGGAGTGGGCTGGTGTCCAAGGTGTCAGGGGGGGGGGGGGGCTTTCTAGGTGGTGTGGGGATGTCCGGGGGGGGGGGTCCAGGGGGTTGGCGGGGCTATCCAAGGGGGGTGGGATGGTGTGTGGGAGGGTGGGGGTTACCGTCCATGGGTGGGGGTGTCCAGGGGGTTGGGGGTATACAGGTGGTAAGGTGGTGTCTAGGAGGGGTGGGGGTGTCGTCCAAGGGGGGTGGTGGTTGTCTAGGGGGTGGTGGGGTGTCCAGGGGGGTTGTTCGAGGTGGGGGGGGGGGGTGTCCATGGGCGTGTCTAGGGGTTGAGGGGGCTTTCCAGGGGGTGGGGGGTGTCCAGAGGGGTGGGGGTGTCCAGGGGGTGGGTTGGTGTCCAGGGGGGTGGGGGGACGGTCCAGGGGGTTGTTGGGGTTGACTCTTACACATCACAAAGGACCCACAAATCATTCTCCTAAAAGATCAAGAAAATCCGAATGTGTTTAGTCGAATTTCCGTAGGTCAGTTGTTGTTTACACTTAAAATTGTGTCCAATTTAAACAGAGGTGAGACCATTTGAGTGGTACCAGCTACACCGTGACTCAGATTGAGACGGGGATGATTCGTGCACGTCACAAAGGACCCGTGGATCGTTCTCCTAAAAGATCAGGACAATCCGAATGCGTTTATTCGAATTTCCGTAGGTCAGTTGTTGTTTTCACTTAATTTTTTTTCCATTTTAAACAAAAGTGAGACTCTTTGAGTGGTACCAGCCACACCATGCCTTGGATTGAGGCGGGGATGACTCATACACGTCACAAAGGACCCATGGATCATTCTCCTAATGGATCAAGACAATCCGAATGCGTTTGGTCGAATTTCCCCAGGTCAGTTGTTGTTTTCACTTAAAAATATGTCCATTTTAAACAAAAGTGAGACCCTTTGAGTGGTATCGGCCACACCGTGCCTTGGATTGAGGTGGGGATGACTCGTGCACGTCCCTAATGAACTTTTGGATCGTTCTCTTAAAGTATCAACACAATCCAAATGCATTTTGTTGGATTTCTGTAGGTCAGTTGTTGTTTTCACTTAAAAATATGTCCAATTTAAACAGAAGAGAGACCCTTTGAGTGGGACCGGCCACAATGTGCCTCATATTGAGGTGGGAATTACTCGTACACATCCCCAATGCACCCGTTTATCATTCTCTTAAAGGATCAAGACAATCCAAATGCGTTTGGTCCAATTTCCATAGGTTAATTGTTGTTTTCACTTAAAATTGTGCCCATTTTAAAGAAAAGAGAGACCTTTTGAGTGGTACCGGTGACATCGTGTATCGGATTGAGGTGGGGATGACTCGTGCACATCAAGAAGGACTCATGGATAATTCTTATAAAGGATCAAGACAATCCAAATGCATTTGGTCAGATTTCTGTAGGTCAGTTGTTGTTTTCACTTAAAAATCTGTCCAATTTAAACAAAAAAGAGACCCTTTGAGTGGTATCGGCCACACCATGGCTCGGATTGAGGCGGGTTTGACTCTTATATGTCACAAAGGACCCATGAATCATTATCATAAAGGATCAAGACAATCTAAATGTGTTTGGTCGGATTTTCGTAGGTCAGTTGTTGTTTACACCTAAAATTGTGTCCAATTTAAACAGAAGAGAGACCCTTTCAGTAGTACCGGCCACACCATGCCTCATATTGAGGCAGGGATGACTCGTTCACGTCACAAAGGACCCATGGATCGTTCTACTAAAGGATCAAGACAATATGAATGCGTTTGGTTGGATTTCCGTAGGTCAGTTGTTGTTTTCACTTAAAAATATGCCCATTTTAAACAGAAGAGATACCCTTTGAGTGGTACCAGCCACACTGTGACTCGGATTGAGGCAGGGATGACTTGTGGACGTCCTCAATGCACCCGTGGATCATTCTCTTAAAGGATCAACACAATCCGAATGCGTTTTGTCATATTTCTGTAGGTCAGTTTTTGTTTTCACTTAAAAATCTGTCCAATTTAAACAGAAGAGAGACCCTTTGAGTGGTACCGGCCACACCGTGCCTTGGATTGAGGTGAGGATTACTCGTACATAGCCCCAATGCACCCTTTTATTGTTCTATTAAAGTATCAATACAATACGGATGTGTTTGGTCGGATTTCCGTAGGTCAATTTTTGTTTTCACTTAAAATTGTGTCCATTTTAAAGAAAAGAGAGACCCTTTGAGTGGTACCGGCCACACCATGACTCGAATTGAGGCAAGGATGACTCTTGCACTTCAAAAAGGACCATTTTATCATTCTCATAAATGATCAAGACAATCCGAATGCTTTTGGTCAGATTTACATAGGTCAGTTGTTATTTTCACTTAAAAATCTGTCCATTTTAAACAAAAGAGAGACCCTTTGAGTGGTACGGGCCACATTGTGCCTTGGATTGAGGCAGGGATGACTCGTGCACGTCCCCAACATACCCATGGATCGTTATCTTAAATAATCTACACAATCCGAATGCATTTGGTCAGATTTCCGTAGGTCAGTTGTTGTTTTCACTTAAAATTGTGTCCATTTTAAACAGAAGAGAGACCCTTTGAGTGGTACCGGCCACACTATGCCTCAGATTGAGACAGGGATGAATCATGCATGTCAAAAAAGACCCTTGGATCGTTCTCCTAAAGGATCAATACAATCCTAATGCGTTTGGTCAGATTTCCGTAGGTCCGTTGTTGTTTTCACTTAAAAACATGTCCATTTTAAACAAAAGCAAGACCCTTTGAGTGGTACTGGCCACACCATGCATCCTATTGAGGCAAGGATGACTCATGAACATCCCCAACACACCCTTGGATCATTCCATTAATGTATCAACACAATCCGAATTCATTTGGTCATATTTCCGTAGGTCAGTTGTTGTTTTCACTTAAAAATTTGTCCATTTTAAACATAAGTGAGACCATTTGAGTTGTACCGGCCACACCGTGCCTCAGATTGAGGAGGGGATGAATCATACACATCAAAAATGACCTTTGGATCGTTCTACTAAAGGATCAAGAAATCCAAATGTGTTTGGTTGGATTTTTGTAGGTCAGTTGTTGTTTTCACTTAAAAATATGTCCATTTTAAAAAAAAGTGAGACCATTTGATTGGTACCAGCCACATCGTGCCTCAGATTGAGGTTAGGATGACTCGTACACGTCACAAAGAACCCTTGGATCTTTATCCTAAAATATCAAGACAATCCGAACGCATTTGGTCGAATTTCCGTAGGTCAGTTGTTGTTTTCACTTAAAAATTTGTCCATTTTAAACAAAAGTGAGAGCCTTTGAGTGGTAACAACCACATTGTGTCTCATATTGAGGCAGGTATGAATCATGCACATCAAAAAGTACCCTTGGATCATTCTCCTAAAGGATCAAGACTATCCTAATGCTTTTGTTCGAATTTCCGTAGGTCAGTTGTTGTTTTCACATAAAAATATGTCCATTTTAAACAAAAGCGAGACCCTTTGAGTGGTACCAGCCACACCGTGCCTCTAATTGAGGCGGTGATGACTTGTTCACATCCCCAACACACCCTTTAAACATTATCTTAATGTATCAACACAATCCGAATGCATTTGGTCAGATTTTCGTAGGTCAATTGTTGTTTTCACTTAAAATTGTGTCCATTTTAAACAGAAGAGAGACCCTTTGAGTGTTACCGGCCACAACATGCCTTGGATTGAGGCGGGGATGACTTTTTCACATCACAAATGACCCTTGAATCATTCTAATAAAAGATCAAGACAATCCGAATGCGTTTGGTCAAATTTCTGTACGTGAGTTGTTGTTTTCACTTAAAAATATGTCCATTTTAAACAAAAGTGAGACCCTTTGAGTGGTACCGGTCACACCGTGCCTCATATTGAGATGGGGATGACTCATGAACGTCCCTAACTCACCCATGGATCATTATCTTAAAGGATCAACACAATATGAATCCGTTTGGTTGGATTTCTGTTGGTCAGTTGTTGTTTTCACTTAAAAATATGTCCAATTTAAACAGAAGAGAGAACCTTTGAGTGGTACCAGCCACACCATGCCTCAGATTAAGGCGGGGATTACTCTTACACGTCCAAAATGCACCCGTGGATCATTATATTAAAGTATCAAGACAATATGAATGTGTTTGGTCAGATTTCCGTAGGTCAGTTATTGTTTTCACTTAAAACTCTGTCCATTTTAAACAAAAGAGAGACCCTTTGAGTGGTACCGGCCACACCGTGCCTCGGATTGAGGCAGATATGACTCTTTCACATCACAAAGTACCCTTGGATTGTTCTCATAATGGATCAAGACAATCAAAATGCATTTGTTTGGATTTCCGTAGGTCAGTTTTTTTTTCACTTAAAAATCTGTCCATTTTAAACAAAAGAGAGACCCTTTGAGTGGTACCGGCCACACCGTGCCTCGGAATGAGGCAGGGATTACTCGTACATGTCCTAAATGAACCCATGGATAATTATCATAAAGGATCAAGACAATCCGAATGCGTTTGGTTGGATTTATTTTGGTCAGTTGTTATTTCACTTAAAAATCTGTCCATTTTAAACAAAAGAAAGGCCCTTTGAGTGGTTCATCATTCTTGCATGTTGTTGGTGTATATAATCTGTTAAAATGGGAAATTGACTCATTGTAGAATGTTTTTTTATTTAATAACAATTATAATATTCCAACGAGCATTTACATACAATAATGTGTCATCTTTTGATCCCCTAAACCCCTCTCAAAAATGACTGCCAATTGTACACATCCCCAAGTCAGATCTTCATGTTATTTTTGTACAATCTGTCACCAGGTATGCGGCCCACTCATTTATGAACATATCTATATCTTCTTGTGAGTATGAGGCTTTTCATAAGTCATAGTAGTATTGTAAAAAATAAAAAAAAAGAATTAATAAATAAATTATACAAACTAGTAGTTGTTTATGAAAATACCTCTTTAGGGATGCTTGTTTCTTGGTGAAAAACGATCTCCTTCATAAATTTATAAAAATAATAACCGCAATCATTATCGTTTGTTTGTTTTGGACACTACAAAAAAAATTGATCATTAGGAGAATATGTAACTTGTCTTGAGATGTGTTTGGATAGTGAAAGTTTATTACATATACCCTGATATTTGTCCAGACATAGTACTTGCTCACCTCCTTTTGCTTAGCCCCTATCCTCATTCCTTTTTTTAGATGATAATTATACACCACCCTATCATAACAAAATCCTCAATAAAATAAAATATAAATTATATTACTTGATTTTTAGACCTAAAACGTAGGATGAAGTGTCTTACAGATTCACAAACTCCATCATGTGTGGTCGGTTTGATGGATATCCTTGCTTTGAATCCAAAAAATAAAATTTTGGAGTATCCAAGTTCACCACAATTAGAATCCAATGTTGCCTAAAAAACACAAAAAGGAATAAGTAATAAAATAATTCAAAATATAATTGATATGATTTAATCGTTGAGTTTTACCCCTACATGGTTGGTATTAAGAAGAGTCTGTTATTTTTAATCTTTCTTTCAAATGTTTTCAGCAAGCCGTTCACTATTTTATTATTTTTTGATGGCTCTATTATTTTTAGAAGTGATGATGTGGTAGAGGACTAATGAGTCCAAATCTTGGATCATGTGAAAATTCCTTCAACTGTTTTTCATATATACACCTATCAACAATATAAAATGCATTTAGTCATAATTTCCACATTAGATCATCTTTTAGAAAATCAATTCACAAAAATGTACCTCATATATATATTTACAACTGTGATGCCTAGCCAACCGTTTTCAAGGATCTCATTTACAATTTCAGCAGCAACAAAATCTTGACTTTCTACTCTGTATATATTCTCTTCAAAAACCACTATATGACTACTACCACCTCTTAGCTTCGTATCCACAAGAGTCTTCAATGCTAGTAAATGTCGATATAGAATAGGTGGTGTTATTGTTCTTTCAGTAGCTCCTTGGGATCGGTTGGTCGATCCTTTAGATGGTTTTGAGCCGACGTTTATCTCCCCCTTCCCTTTCTCCATATATAATAACATTCATTGGTTCAGACCATTTTTTCATTAATTGTTACAGGTTTAGCTTGTAAAAAAAGGAAATAAATACCTCTTTGGCCACATGTACTCATACAAGTTGTGATGACCATGCAATTAATGTCCCAATAGCCTTTTTGAACATATTAATATCATCGTCATCAAGTTGAATAGGTGGCTCTTCATTTGGCTCATGAGATACAATAATCGTCACTTTCAGATGATCTTTCGGAAGTGGTCTATTATGTAGTGTGTCATCTGAGATGTTGAACACTATAGACCTCACTACAAGGTGATAGGTGGGTGTTGACAGATATAAATCACAATCATTATCACACTGTAGAAGATCAGTACAAGAAAAGTATCAGTGCTTGTCTGATTCATATTTCATGGGAACAATTATTAGAATATTGATTACCACGGCTAAGACAGCTCTTTGAGGGGAATGGCTCGCCTCAAAGCTAGTGGGGGGTGGGGCAAGATCTTTATGCACTGGTTGTTTCTAAGTTGTGTCTTCTCCTTGCTTCCCACCCATAAAAGTTGCTATCAAATCTCCTTACCATTGCAATCGTTTTTCAAGGGTTAGTTTTTTTTCCATTTGTTTCAATGTTTCATCTCTATAATCCGTTTTTTCTTCTTCTCAAAATATACCTGGGGTGTCACCCAAAACCCCACACCCCTGACACGAGCGTATTTTTCTAGTTGCTTCAAAGCCATCTATAATAGGTCTGCATCCACTACAGGAGTAGCTGATTCCTGTGACTGTCGGATATAGGAAAATAACTAATTATTTTTATGTAATAACAATTTAAAACAAATATTTTTATCGTCGTGTCATACTTACACAAATTTCCCACACTTTTTGTGTGTTCTCATCTACTAGCTTCCCTTCCTTATTCACACGTGCCTCCTTCCAAAGCACATGACGTGGGATGGAAGTGTATTTGGTTTTAGACTCATCAATCTACATGTAAACATAGAAAGATAATTATGATGTTGTTTGTTGGCACCTAAAAATATTACTATAAATTTAAAATATGTTCCACTTTCTTTTCTAGTGAAGCGTACCCTATCCTTGCTTTACGATAGGGGTATGTTGGTTTTGATTCATATTCCTTATTTTCTTTACAAAGTTGCTGTTTCATAAATGAAATATTGACAATCAAAGTAATGAATACATGTATCCTCAAACAACATATTATCACCCATAATGTACCTGGAACTTCTCATCCCCACGACGGCTAATAAATGCATCCCATGCTTCTTGGGATATCAAGTGAGCGTAGACAATGTGTGGGTGCGGGTTTATTTTACCTTCGGAATCTTTCAGGTGACATCTTGTTAAAATAGTGCAAAAACCTCGATGAATCCTTCCTGCAAGCCTTAATACATAGTCCTTGTGTGAATCGTCTACAACAAATGTATTCTACAAGAGATTGAGAAGAGTAAGGAGTTTTTTAATTATTTTATTTTCTAGTAAATTAATTAAATAAATTCATAATGTTACCGTAATTTCTTCCCAGATCACAACATTCAGCCCGGACACAACATGGTGCCATAAATCTATGTCAATCGGCACGCGTTTCCGAGTGAAAACTCCAATGTAACTACTAAACATAGCCTTGTTGGGATTCTCATGTTGGCCTTATGAATTCCATCCGACGTCAAATTTGATGCCTTTGCTTTTCTCCTTAAGAACTTTGGCTAACACCGTGAAACTACGACGCACCTTTGTTTTCTGTGACGTCGATCCTTCATTCCCGACCATTTCATCGATATCAACATCATATATATGTTCATCTGAAATGGTAGCAATGACATGTGTTGATGGTTGTCGGACCTCAACACTAGGAGCAGCAAGAACAGCAGGAGCCGCAATAGTAGGAGCAGCAGGAGCAGTAGCAGGAGCAGCAGGAGCAGTAGGAGCAACAACAGCCGCATCATCAGCCGCAACAGCAGCTTGAGAGACTTGTTCAGCCTCAAGGTTAGGAGCACCAGAATGTGCAGAAGTCATTATCTGCAAAAGTGGTTGAATAGTTAATTTAGATTACATAAATTCAGTAATGATAATATAATAACATTAGATAACAAGATCTATATTACAAAAAAAATATAATCTGTTTATTGAACTCTCTTTCTTTTTTTCAAAGGCTGAAGGGATTTGACACCTCTATCGATTATCCAAATCCCTTCATTATGGTCTCCTCTAACATAAAAAACATCATCTACACTGGAACCACTCCAAAATGATTGTGACGTACCACTGAAAGGATCGTCCTCAACTGAATTTTCATGAAAACCATCAGTAGTTTTTGGACGCTAATAGAACAATTGACCACTTTCAGTTTGCGAGATCTGGAACATAATAAACTTGTAACTATTGTGATTACATTATAAACTATTCATCTTTGTACCCTTATTTACTAAAATCAACTTTCATAAATCCCCATTCATCTATTTTAACACCACTATTGTTATCAACCCATTTTCTTTGAAAAATCTACAATTGGAATGTTGTATAATCCAACTCCCATATTAGTTTGATAATGCCAAAGTATGACATATTTGCATAAATTGGATTTCTGTCCTTACTACCAGAAACATGAATCGCTTCATCCACTAGTGTAACTCCACAATTTTTCATGGTAATATCTTCATCATGTTCATTTGTATAGAATGTATAACCATTAATTACATAACCACTATAAGATAATACATACACACTTGGTCCAGCGGCTAGACATTGAAGTCATTCTGAAATTGAATTCGGATTTTCATCCAACTGCTTAAAAATATGGTCCTGAAACCATCCTATAAACTGGTGATTATGTGTATTTGATAACCATTTTCAGCCCTTGATGGATTCAACTGCCTAAGAATTTCTTTGTGAGTTTCAATATATGGAGCAACCTCCCAATTGTTATGCAAAACATAAAGGTGGGCCTACTCCCGATCTATAATGCTGATTATCACAACATCTCTTCCAGAAATTCCCTCACCCTCAATGCCTCCAGTGTGATGAGATTTCGGGAGACCAATGCTTTCCACATTAGATAGGTATTCGGTACAAAATTCAATGGCTTCCTCAAAAATATATCGCTCCACTATACAACCCTCTGGCTGACTTCTATTTTTGACATACCCTTTCAAAATATTCATATACCGTTCAATAGGATACATCCATCTATAGTGCATATAACCACAAAGTCAAATCTCCCTCACCAAGTGAATCATCAAATGAACCATCATATCAAAGAATGTTGGTGGGAAGAACATTTCTAATTCACATAATATGATGACAGTTTCTTTTTACATAGCTATAAATTTCATCGGGTCTAAAACTTTGCTACATATAGCTTTGAAAAAGAAAAAATGTTTTCTTAACGTATGATGAACATTCTTGGGCAAAATGTAACGTAAAGATATAAGAATTAGATCTTGCATCAAAACATGGAAGTCATTTGATTTCATACCTTTTAACTTAAAATAATTCATTGACACAATGTTCTTGATATTTGATGAATACCCCTATAGAACCTTTACATCATTGAAGAAGTTGCAAAACTGGTATCTCTCCTCCCTAGAAAGAGTATAAACAGCTGGAGGAAGAAACATTCAATTTTCACCCTTCACGGAAGCCAACTCTTCTCGTATTACCATGTCAACCATGTCCAACCTTGTCTTAATTCCACACTTTGTTTTCCCAGGGGCATTTAGCAACATTCCGATAACACTGCCACACAATTTTTTTTTCCACATGCATCACATCAAGAAAATGTCTGATGTAGAAACAATTCTAGTATAGTAATTAAAAAAAACTGATCTCTTTTTGCAACCGATTTTCGTAAGGTTTTTCGAAAATGGTTTACTAAAAAAAGTGTTCACATATTTTACTTTCTAAAACAACTGATCACCTGTTAGTGGAGATGGTGCTGCGCATTGTTCTGAGCTTCCATTTAATGATGTCGTCTAAGATCAGTACTTATGCCGATGAGGTAGAAATCTACGATGTCATAGAAAAACAGATTTCAATGAATGTTTCAACCTAATTGATTTTGTATCTTCTTCGCACATGGGACACCCTTGAGTTCCTTTAATGTTATAGCCTGAAAAATTTCCATAAGTAGGGAAATCATTTATTATCCCATACAACATCGCTCTCAACGTGAAGTATTCAATTTTATAAGCATCATAAAACATAACACCTAAATTCCACAATAACTTAAAATCCTCAATCAAAGGAGCCAAATAAACATTAATATCTTTACCTGGTTGTTTTAGTCGTGATATAATCATAGATAATATGATGAATTTCCACTTCATGCATAACCAGGGTGACAAGTTATAATTTACCAACATAACAGGCCATGTACTATGAGTGCTGGTTTGAAAACCAAAAGGATTTACTCCATATGTAGATAACGCAAGATGAAGGTTTCTCAGCTCTTTTACAAATTCAGGATACTCATGATCAATTTTCTTCCATCGAGGAGAGTCGGCCGGATGACGTAATTTCCCATCTTTATTTCTTTTATCTGCATGCCACGAAAATTGTCTTGCAGTTTCTTCACTTACATATAGATGCCTAAACCTTGGAATAATTGGAAAGTACCATACAACTTTCATAGGATTGGATTCATCTTTCTTGTATCAAGAAGCACCATACTTTGGGTATTCTGTAAGTGATTTGTTCTCCTTGCGAAACAATATACAGTCTTTTGGGAAGGCATGTATTATTTCAGAAATCATACCCATCGAGCGTAGCATTTGTTTAGCTTCATATGTCCGGCTCGGAAGCTCATTATATTCAGGGAGCATGTCATTCAAGATAGCAAGTAGTTCCATAAAATAGACATCACTCCATCCCTTTCCTGCTTTCAATTTATACAACTTCAGTACAACTGACAATGTTGTATAGATGGTTCAACCAGCATATAATAGCGTCTTTTCACAACTCTTTAACATCTCAAACAATTTTGGGCAATCACGGAGTTCATCTTCAATTGTCTTTGTCATTTCCTCAATACGATCTTCATCATCATTGATATCTGTAATCACATCCTCCATACGGTCTTCTTCATTATCCATATTTGTATTCATATCTAATGATCCATAAAACGCAGTTTTATCCCAGCCAGTAGCTACATTTTCCTTTTCTCCATGTTTATTCCAACATTTATAACTCTGATCTATTCCATGACATATCAAATGTTCTTCAAACTCCTCCATAGTAAGTAGTATATAATAACAACAACGTAAACACATACAAAGGATTTGATAAGGATCCTTTGCGTGATCCTTTGCAAATTTGATGAACTCTTTCACTCCGTTCTCGTACTCTATTGTCAAACGATTAGAATCCATCTAATCTTTATTCATCTTCATCCTATTTGAAACTCAAATATTAGTATTTATGGTTCAAGTACACAAAACAGGACTTCCAAATATAGTAGAAGAGAACCAATTACTTATAAAAATAGAGATTAATAGAGCGTAACCATTAGTATTTTTTCATCTTCATTAAATATAATAACTTTAGATTCATTATAGTTTCCTCAAATCACCCCAGACCAAACAAAAGAATAATAAAGAATGATACATCTACCACTCCTAGGTCTCTACCCTAAATTCAATATCATCATGCCTAAATACCCATATATCCACACATACACATGTCACAAACACATAAAAAACCATATCCACATCAAAACCAAAGTTCCAATATGGATTTCAATCATGTTACTCGACTGAAGTGGTGGTGTGTAAGAAATAATAAGAAAATATAATACGTATATAGTCACACATAAATATCAAACTGGTGTTAATAATCTAATAAACCCAAGGTATCATTCCATCTATCAGAATACTCTGAAGGAGCCCATATGTGACAGTAATCCCAGGTGGGGATGGTTCTTAAGGAGGAAGGGGCGAACACGCACCTATCGGGGTTCGAGGTCAGGTCACTGAGGTTGAAGGTGGGCCAATTCTCCTACAAGGGTTCATTACATATCTCACAAACCATGTCATGGTACCCTAGTATGTTAACCCACTGCTGGTGGAAGTGAAACTGTTCATGATGATCATTCCAAGAAGAAATGGAAACTAAGAGGGGGGAGTGGTTCAAAATACCTCAACCAAGATGGAAAACAATTTTATTTGAGAATAGGTTAGTGGATTTCATGTTAGATAGACACCTATCCTATAGACTCCACAAGTGGTGATGGCCCCTTCAGTTGTTGCACCAGGTGAAACCGTCACCTGAGAAGCTGAGATCAATGAGGCCCTTCCCAGCCATGAAATGAACAAACTCCATGATGGCCGTCCTCTAGAATGGGCTTCTACCTTTCCTTTCATTTGGGTTAGAAATGACATTAAAGTCACCCCCAACAATGGATAGTGGCCAGGATCGAAGGTATTTTGTTCACTCCATAGAGATTCCCATTGAAGAGAGTCATAGCTTCCAAAAACAATAGTCATAAGGACGGAGGTGTCCCCATTGGACACCTTGGTAGTGATGAAATTGATTGCAATCTTGAATAGTCTCAAAAACATATTTATTCTACCAAAATACCCATTTGTGTCTGTTGGAGGGGTCATAGTGTAGAAATCAATGCAACTTAACATTCCATAAGAATTCTATTATTATTAAAGGGTTTTTGTGTTATTTGACAACAACAACAATGAAATTATGCTTTTTGATTTCTATAGTGAGGAAGTACAATTTAACATGGGCACTAACACCATGATCATTACATATTAAGATAATAATGATGGGTAGGACATGGCTCTGGTATTGGATCTCGAGCTAGTAGCCTTATTGAAGTGGGGAGATAATCTCTCATTGAGGTCCCTTGATTTTGAACATGTTCATAATCCCTTCTGGTTAGTAAGCTTCATATGGGTGGGAGATGAGGATCCAAAAGGGCAGGGGAAGGATGGGTAATGAAAATTGGGGGCTGGTGAGGGAGTTCTCTCTAGATCAATAAGTATTTAGACCTAGATTATAGGCTCAGAGCCAAGGGAGACAGATCAAACACTGCTAGGAAGGGGCCTGACCACTACAGAGAAGTAGTCAGTAACCTCAGTGAGAGAGAAGGAAAGAGATGGAGGTAGGGGTGGAAAGGCTAGAAATCTTGGTGGTTTGGGCATCATTCCATTCAAGTGCACTACCAGAAAAAGTCACTTAGATTGCATGAAGGAAAAAAGGGGGGGAACCCCTCAAAGAAAATAGGGTTCAAGCATTGGTTGACCCAGAAATGCATCAGAACCGGGTGGTGTTGTCCTTAAAGAAAAAGGTTATCCTCCATTCCTTACTTTACAGTGACATGGTGCTGGATCTAAGGGAATCAATGATACCTAGGAGGAATCTAGTGAGACTGGAATCCAAGTGGGAAAGACCTTAAATTTTTCATAAACTTTACTCTGATAGTATAAAATCATTGATCGCCATTGATGATGAGCATATCAATATTTCCACCAATAATAGGTTTCTCAAGAGATATTTTACATGAATAAACCATCCCTTTTAAAAAGAATCAAACAATGTCAAACATTCCCCAACAATTCCACATTTTGATTTATAGTAAAAAAACTATACTAATAGAAAATCCTAGAACAATGTAGTAACGATAAAAGAAAAAATAAATATGTCATAGCCACATATGTTCAAATAGAATGTGAAATTATAAAAAATACCCCATAAAACACCACTAAATTCAAATTTCAAACAAAAATATGCTATTGATCATGCCTCAAATCATGATGATACTCGTGCCTTGATACTTGCACTGTGATGCGCCTGATCAACATCATCATCAACCACTTCACTAATAAGATAACAAACTAGAATTCATCACCTTAGGAACCTCATCACCCATTTCCAACCCAACACAACCTAATAATATAATTAAATAAAAGAATATATATTCTATAATTCAAAACACACCTTCTCATAAAGGTGATTGTTGGAAGAATTTATATAACATATCTAGCCATACCACCGTCAAATTGAATGGTTTCTAGGATCTAGAATAAACAAATACCAAATAACCTAAAAACCCACCTTAGTCATTAGAAAAAAGGTGATACCTTAGGAGTAATAGAAATATATTGGATGATCACCCTAAGAACCCAATCACAATATGTAGGAAGAACACTCATGAATCTACGATGAAGCATAATCACCACTACCAAAGGAAATAAAACCCAGGGATAAAATAATTCAACACAAAATCCACAATAATACCGTTGATGGGCAAGCCTCACATCCCAAAACACCAATTAACAATGTTTTAATAGTGTGATATGATTTATAGAATAATAGTTCTAGAACCATTAGAAGATGTTGGACCAAACTTGAGCTTCGACAAGGGGAATTACCCTAAAGACAAACATGAAGAAGAAAAGGATGAATCATGTAGCCTACAACCATCACAATCTCAAATATCCATTAAATCTATCATGCCAAATCAACATATGGTTATGTGTGATGGGAGAGGAGAAAAATATTAAAAAATGATTTGGAAAACATGCCATAAAGGGAGGTCTGGAAAGGCGAAGCTCTGTGGGCGACGGGGGTCCGGAAACATGAAGCTCGAGGGCGTTGCGGGCGGCGGAGGTCCGGCAAAGCGAAGTTCGAGGGCGGAGGAGGTCCGGAAACATGAATCTCAATGGGCGGCGGAGGTCCAACAATGAGAACTCAGCGGGCGATGGAGGGGATTCTCAGGGTTACAGTACCGCGAGAGCTTTAGGTCGCGATAAAACAAGGGCACTGTGCGACCAAATTTATACAAAAATGGACTAAGGTTTTGTCAGCGCTAAAAAAGCACTGATAAAGACTACATTTATCTGTGATTTTTTTAGCACTGATAATGGTCCTCTTTATCGTTGCTAAAAAGCGTTGATGAATCTTTCCTATATCAGTGCTAACATTTTAGCGCTGATAAAGGGATTCTTTATCAGCTATTTTCTAGAGCTGATAAAGATGCCCCATATCAGCGCTAGAAGAGCACTGATAAAGGGTCCCTTTATCAGCAATAAAATTTTAGCGCTGATACATGGTTTCTTTATCAGCGGTTTTTGCTTAGCGCTGATATAAGGTGGTGCTTCCCTTGCCCGTTTTTGTAGTAGTGACCATACACATGAGCAACATTATCTTATCCATCCTGGAATGAAAAGTGAAAAAGGTATATGAGAATTCAGAAGTTTAATTATATTAAAAATATGATATATATATATATACATTAAAAAAATTATCATAAAAATTTAGGAAAACGGTGATAAAAAATGAGCTACATCATTTCAGGAGCTGGTAGTCCTCTGTATAAATGATCAACGATTTCATATCCAAATTGACGAAAGTGGACATAGTTTTCAGTCATGAAAATAAAATAAAAAAAATCTTTGTATATGGAATGTATTTTGGTTTTTATATCATCATAGTTTTATAAGAATTTAAAAAGGTGGAGCATGAAGTAAAATAAAATGACTGGTTATGGACGTTACCTCATCTTTGGATAACTTCCTTTGGTTTAAAAAAAAAGATTCGTAGGATGGGTTTTTAAACAAAATAATTCTTCTAGGATGATTTTAGTGAATTAAATAACTGATTTTTATGGGATTTTTTGAACCAAACTATTTTTAAGTGTGAATTGGGGAGGAGAGGGGTGCCATTTTATAAGTGAGGTGAGTGGAACATTTGTCATTTTTTAATAGAAAAAGGGGTAACAAGTTTTTCACATAACACAAGGAAACAAAATTGTCCATTTTTTGATCCTTAAAGGTGATATGGTTGATATATAGTGACAATATGGGTTTTGGGAAAGTTTCTAGGTCATTTTACCACTTATCTGTCAAGTTTAACTTCCTTAGTATGCCCATTTTCACCTTAGACACAATAATCTATTTTTATTATATTTAATATTCATTATGGTAAATACTAAATTTTACCTTATTATATAATATAATTTATGTTGATGCCAAATATTTAATCCATTTTATGAAAATCAATCCATATAAGTGGCGAAATTAAAATTAAAATAAATTATGAAGACTTGACAAAAAGAGAGTTTTCGAGAAGTGTATTCTTCGAGAACAAGATGATTTTATATTAACTCTATGTATAATAATTATCATTGTATGAACCTAAATTAAAATTTATTGATATATAATTTATTAATTTCATTTAATTTTTTTTTAAATATGGATTAATTTAATTAATTAAAATGGAGAATCATTATTCACTTTGAAACATTTTTATGAAAACTGATTTTTTAAGAACAAAAATAAACATACTAAAATAAAAAATAATGTTTATTAAAAAGTAATAAAATGGATTAAATATAAATAAATAATAATTATTTTACATTAAAAAAATTTAGGTATTTAAATTACTTATTTTATTGAAAATATATAACAATTTTACAAAAAACGATATTTTTAACTTTTCAATAAAAAACAATATTTTTTGAAAACTGAAAACATTTCACCATAAGGTAATTTATAAATTATACATTAAAAAAATTAGTTCCTTTTATAAAATAAATTTTCTAAAATCTCTATAAATTAATTATAGAATTTTTTCATAAAAAGAAAGAAAAATAATTTTTAATGAATAATTTTTATTGATATAAATACATTACAAAAAATAAATTTATTATTTATAAAGAATTTATAAATAAATTTATATTGATCATAAAATTCATAGGTATATTTATTTATGTATATAATAATGTTCCTACACACATATTTAAAGGATAAGTTCGAACTATCATATTAAAAGTAATATTGTTCCATCGTTCACTAAAGCTTGGTGTTTCATGTCATTAACGCTATTGAAGAAACTTATTGTTGCATGTCACACAAGCTATAGTGTGTGTTGTATATAAAACAAGCTATAAAATTAATTTAATTAGAATTTTTTTAATAAAATCTTCGGATTTTGGATGCATGATTGTCATGGAGCATGAAAAAAGAAATATTGTTTTCCTAGTGCAGCATAGTGGATGACCTGTGTTGTCTCAAATGACGAGTCTTTCAGTTTTTCCACATACTTATTCTAAATCACATAAGATATTTTTTAATGTATGAGTTATTTAATGAAAAAATGGAAAAATATTTGGGGTTTTTATTTATGACATGAAATATAGGAATTCTAATTTATACTACCATGTAAATCTAAATAGAATGAGTTATGTAAAAAATGTACATGGCCTTGAGTTTTATTTTGGATTAAATCATTATTTTCCTTTATATGTTTAATTTCAGTTTGATATTTCAAACATGAAATAACTCGTTTGAACTACTATTCTTTTTTAGAAATTTTGGAATATCATTGAATGCCTAATCACTCTGAATTATACCTCCTCCTTTAATCAAGGTTGATGACACTCATTGGTCTTGAAGGTTCCATCTTCCACGGCCTATCTCTATCGATATTGTTTCATTTATTGAATATATCAACTAAAACGTGTAACAAATAACCAATGGAAATAAGGAAAAGTGATTTAATAAATTAATAGAGATATATTGAGTTTCATTTCATTAGGGGAATTCACCACAACATAGACATTTTCCTCACCCATGCATGCTACACAATTATGTCTACAAACTTAAAATTAATCTTTAAATAAAATTCATAATCACCTTGACCTCCCCATAAAACAAGACTTGAGGTCAACCTCTCATTTCTAAGAGTAATAAATCACTTGGTGGAATGGGTGGAAGAGAAGAAGAATAAATGGAATAAAAAAAATAAATAATAGTGATGAGAAAATCAATGATTAAAGTAAAATATAATTGAGACAAGAGAGAGAGAAAAAAAATAAAAAAATAAAAAGAATTAATAAATTCATATAATTTATAAATAATGTTAAAATAACAATAATAATATTATTAATTACTATCATTATAATAATATTTAATAGAAGAATTTACTTTTGAATAAGAAGAAGAGAAAAAATAAAATGAGAAAAATAAAATAAAAATTAAAATAAACTTAATAATAATAGTAATATTTTTTAATAATAATGATATTAATTATAATAATAATAATAAAAATTAAAAAGGATAAGAATTAGAGAAGAAGTGAAAAAATAGATGACACTTTATAAAAATTCAAGTAATTTATTTAACTAAATTTAATTTAAATTACATTTCAAAAGAAAAATAAAAACTTGAAAGAAAATAATAAAAAATAGAACAGAGGTTGAATTTGAAGGAGACTCTTAATCATCAAGGTATTCTCATCCAGGGGTCAAGTTAATGATTTTGGAAGGGGGAATGACCCTCTTTTTATAGGAAAATATGAATGTATAAACTCCACAAATAAATATTTTATTTTATTTCATATGGGGAACCCAAAGCAGTACAAATCAGGGCGGCCTGAAGAGATGAAGGCTGAGAGCATCACTGATAACATGGGCTGGCCCAAAAGGGGGAAGGGACCCAAGGGAAAAAAATTGACGAGGGGGCTTTCCGGAGTAGAAAATGTGGTCAAGAAGTCAGCCTCCCAATTACCCTCACGCCACAAATGGAGGATCTCCATGTCATTGGAGAGGAGGGCCTTGCACTTTTGGATCAAGTAAGTAATTTGACAAGGAGTGGAAGAGGTACCAATGAGAGAGCTCCACAGAAGCCTGGAATCTATCTCAATAGTGGACAAGGTAATATTTTTGGAGCGGCAAAGAGAGAGGGTGCTGAGAAATGCCATCGCCTCTGCCATAAGAGAATTCCATGGTCCATAGAAAGAACTAAAGGCCAGAATCACCGAGCCCGCTGAGTCACGGACCACATCGCTTCCGTGCATGATATCAGAGTTAAAGGTTCCATCGACGTTAAGCTTCAGGCCTGATCTAGGGGGCATCCAGCGGACCCATCGCCCCCACTTCCTAGGGAAGATGCAGTCCAGAGGGGCAGGCCAGGCGTGGAAGCGACTGAGGGAAGGAACTGTATCATGATGGGGGAGGAGGCCGACCAGCTCTAAGGTGAGACACTTGGCTCTGGCTAGCACAATAAGAGCAGAGAAGCAACCCCCATGGCGTGCCTGGTTGTGCACCTGCCCTATGCACCAGCAGCCCGCCTCCAAAAGGATATCCAGGCCACGATCTTGTGGCTATTATTCAAGTAGCCTCTGAACCAGCATAAGAGGAATTACTCAGATGAAGCCGCAGTTCTAGGACGCTGAGGAGACTCTCCCAATTCACCCCATATCCACACAACCCACTTTCTTTGTAAGAAGAGATGTAGCATGGATTCCTCAGTGGGAGATGAACAACAAACACACCTGGAGGCAAGCTGGACCCCCTTCCTTTTAATCTCCAGATCTGAGGGGAGTTCCTGATGTCTGATTCTCCAAAAAATGCAGGGAAATTTAATTGGGATGGCTTTGCACCAAAGACACATCCCCCACTTATCGCTCTCTGGCTGAGCAAGCGTACACTGACGATAAGCTTTGGCCGATAACTTCCCTATTGAGGAGCCGGTGAAAATGCAGCTGTCTGGGGATCCATCCAAGCTGATGCTATTGAAGATGGCCTTTTGTGTGGTAGAAAGAACTCCCTGGATAAAGGAGAAGTGAGCACTGGCTTCCAGGAATGAAATAGTTGGTGCAGGGAAACTCTGGAAGTCTAGCAGACCGCCCCTAGTCACATTGCCAAAAATTGAGATCCCCCCATCCCATGACCCACTAAGAGTGGAACATGTGCATTGGGAAATGAACTCGAAGAGATCTCTAGAGGCTTGAGGGCAATTTTCCATTCTCCTAGATTCTGAAGCCATACTTCCCTCAAATCAATTGGCTCTAAAAGGAGTGAACCTCAATAACCACCCATGCGAGCCTACCCTGGAGGAAGTACATGGTCTAACCCACATCTCTAGCCCCAATGCCGCCCAACTCCACTGGCCTAGAAAGCTTGCTCTAAGAGGACCACGGACATTTCCACTCCCCTTGGCTATCCCAAATGAATCCGTTCAAGGTATTCTAAATCTGGGTAATGATAGACTTGGAATCCTTAAGGGTGGAAGGAACATGCATAAGAATATATGAGAGGACAAAATTGACGAGGGTGATCCTACCTCCAAAGGACAAGAACCTATTCTTGCAATTGAGGATGCAATTGGTGATTCTTCCGACTAAACCATCGAAGAAATGGTACCGAATTCTGCTAGTAGAAATGGGATATCGAAGATAAAGCATAGGAATGTTTTTTCTCTGAATGCCCAGGATGGAAACAATGTTGACATTTCTCCTTCCTGGGTAGGAGGAGAAAAAGTATACCCCACTCTTATCCATGTTCATCATTTGTCCACTCCCAAAAGTATTCTCCATCATGATTCTGGTAAATCCCCTGATGGAGGTGCTACCCCCATTAATGAAGAATACCATATCATCCGTGAAGGGGATATGAGACACTCTCAGAACACAACCCCCATAGTGATAAGGAAGGACACAAGCAATTTGCATTGAGGAGGTGATATACTACCTCAGGACGTCATGCACCATAATGAAGATACTCAGAGAAATAGGGTCACATTGTCTGAGCCCTCTAACTAGTTTCAAGAAGCCGCATTGCATCCCCATAAAAAGAAAATTGAGGCAAGGAGAGATTTAACAAAGAAACAAGAGGTCACTAACCCATTTGGAGAACCACATGCTTCTCATGGAATGGATGATAAACCCCCACTCTAATCTGTCATAGGACTTCTCATATCAACCTTGATTGCGATATTGGATCCTTGAAATTTCTTGTTCATCTCCCCAATCATCTCCCATGAAAAATCCATTTCCCCCTGAATGGACCTCCCCTGGATGAAGGCATGTTGTTCCTTCATAACTCAGCTATGAAGAAACTGAGAGAGTCTTCTGTTGATGAGATTTGCCAACACCTTGTATGCGAAGTTGGACATGCTGATAGGTCGATAATAAGCAATGGAGGTAGGATAACTAACCTTGCGATAACACCTCCTTCTCCTCCGGAACAAGTTTGAGAACCTCATTGATGTGAGCGGAGACCACCCTTGGGATAGAGCTAAAAAGATCGGTCTGACCCTAGGGGTATCCATTCTACCATTGGGGGTTAGTATTACACAAGAGAGATATAAAATGCGAGCTAACCATACCACTGATGACATCCAATTCGCTAGTAAAGTATCCATCTTCATGCTGAATATTATGAGCCCTCCGTCGCTATTTCTCCCTTATACAAGCATGAAAATAGGCTGAGTTTTGGTATCCCTCCTTGAGACAGGTGGCCCAAGAACACTTGTGAATGCACCTTTAATGTTCTATAAAACTCTCACTAAAATGATGCTTCTTGATGCTGATAGAGGAAAATTTTTTCTCATCCCAGAGAGCTTCCAGACAGGACTCTTCCCTCTCAATATCCTTCTTCATGTCCTCCAGAGCAGGCTGCACAGTAGAGAGGGAGTCTGACTAGCCTCTGAGGAAAATATTTAAGCATCGAAGCATAATGTGTATATGGGACCATGACCCTCTAGCAGGGGGCATTCCAAGAAGAAGAGACTAGCTCAAGAAAGCCGGGGAGGCCTGTCCAGGATTTGCAGAAAAAGAAGCCTCGAACCCAGGGGGAAACCGCCCAGAGATGGACGAGAATTGGTGAGTGATCTGATAGAGTGCGGGTCAAGTGAATGACATCTGAGTTAGGGAATTAAAAGATAGCACAAATATTCCCAAATCAACGATCTAATCTACACCATGTCCTATGGACTCCTCTTTGGTTGTTTTACAAAGTAAAGATGTCACCTGAAAAACCCAGATCAAGAAGCCCCTCCTGAGTCACAAAAGTGGAGAATTGGTCCCTATCACTCTGAGGGAGAGCGCTTCCCCCCTTCGTTTCTGATGAGTCCAAGATGCAATTGAAGTCACCCCCGACCATCCAAGGTTCATCCCCATGATTAAAAGAACTAAGATCCACCCATAACTACTCATGGAGTCATGCCTCAAATTTGGCATAAACAAAAAAGAAAAAACAAATGCACTGTCCAGTGTCCACCTTGACGAAGAGATGCTGGTCATAAGCGGCCAGATTGTCCAACAGGATAGGATCTTTCCAAAAAACATAGATGTGATGATTTTCAGGCTCGCTAGGAAAAAAGAACCACATCTCTACTCTCCTAGCACACTCCCCAATCTTGGGAGAGCTAACCTTAGGCTCAAGAATAACCGCAATCGATGCTCTATTCTTAACCACCAAATTGGAGATAAAGTCTGTCATGACACATGCAACTAAGACTCAAACATTGAAAATAAGAATAGAAAGAATTAAAAAGAGGGGCTCTAGTTCCTGCTCTCAGGAGAATATCCTCTAAGGGGATCCCTAGAAGAGAGGAGAAGGGACTTCACCATAGAGCGAGTGCACATCCTGGCATGGGGGGGTGGGGGTGCGGTGGGAAGAGAGGAGCTGGCCTCCAAGGAAAGGGGAAACACAACAGGCCTAGAGACTGAAGTGATCGAGGAGGAAGGCTAGGAAGAAGGGATGGGTGGGGAAGCATGCTGAGGACCAGACCTTGGCAGGGAAGATCTAGAGGATGTTACAGTCAGGAGGCAGGGGGGGGGGGGGGGGGGCGTGCGCGAGTGCACTGAAACAGTTGGACAAGGAGATAAGTAGGAAGGGGAGGTCGGAAGCATTGGATTGGGAGGTGGGTGGGGAAGGATCACATAGGAGAATGACCTTCCCTTTGGCAATCCAAATGGCACTGCCCAGGAAGGAGGAGGGTGGAAAGCAGGCCGGAGAGGGGAGGCCCTGAGGGACATAGGGGACTAAATCCTGACAAAGAGATGGAGTAAGGGGGATGGGAGGAGCTGGCTGAGGGGGAGGGAGAGCTGGGGGATGGTAGGATCCGAGAGGGGGGAGAGAGGGATTAAAGGGAAAGGGAGACGGCTAGGAGAAATAGGGAGGGTGGGTAGGGAGGCTGGGTGGCTAGGGGCCAGAGTTGTGGGCAGTTTAGGGGAGGCAGGCAACTTGGGGAGAAAGAAGGGGGCCGAGGGGGCCAAGGGGGCCGAGGGGGCCGAGGGGGACACAACACACTACACCAAAGCTTCATGCCCTCCAAGGGGAGGAGATCTATACAACACCTGAAAGGAGCGCGTATAAACCGATGATCTCTGATTTTCCATGCATTAATAACCTTGAAGATGGTATATTCATGGATATACGACTTAAGGAATGTTTATAATAAATGTATTGTGTGTTTACCCACCAAATATCGGATTATTTGGTCTGAAAATGTAGGATATATTGTCCAAGCATCACAAATAGTATGATTTGTGCACAATTTTCAAGACTCAACTTGTGAGTTGGTTTTGGGATTCTAAATGGAAGATTTAGCTTTTGGTACAAAGAATTAAATGAATCCCCTAGAACATAAAAACCTATAAAATAATAATTTTTAATTTTGTATTAGTATAGAAAATTTTATTGTTGAAATACAAAAATAATTTAAAATAGTTAAAATCTAAAATAATTCATTTTTCTAATTAGGCTCAAATACTAGTAAAACTATGAAAGGTGACAATTTCTCTAAAAATAACACTTTATTGGGACTAAAAACATTAAAAATAAAAGTAAAAATATTTAAAATATTGTCTCTATCAATTAACTTAAACTTAAACCACACTTTTTGTTAAGAATGTCATCTCAACAATGAAAACCAAAGGGAAAAAATATTTCCAATATTCAAATTTGAAGGAAATAAAATCAAATAATTTTCAATGTAAAATAATTTTTTTAAAAACTGACATAAAATACTAATTTGATTTGTCAATTTTAAAATAATGAATCAATTAACGAAATTTACTTTCCCATTTGTAAAATAATGTATCTTCTACTTTCATTCATTTAAGTTCCTCAATTCATTATTAATAAACATGAAAAATTAATCTCTCTCTCACAATGGATTGTTTTCTCTCATCACTCATGATAAAATTAAATTCGAGATATTCTCATATGATGAAAAAAATATCCTTTTCCATATTATTTTTAAAGAAGTAATTTCTCCACTTTATAAAGATAATAGACACATAAAATCATGAGGTCATTCATTAAAGATTCAAATGAATCAAGGATCAATGTTGGAGGAATTGATGTTTCAAAATTAAGGCTCAAATATGAGGAATATCCCTTAATTTAAATGCATTATATAAAAAATTAAATCTCAATGGAATTATCCCCTTCAATGTAGAAACTCCAATTTCCCCAAAACTAAATTTAATGTTTATATTCAAATAAATCATAATGACTGATTTGTGTACCTTCTTGAATAATTTTTCCAACTATTAAACTTTTTTTTATTTTTCCAAGAACCTTTTCATTTTTTGAATGTTATTATTAGATTAAACCTAACATCCTGATCTTAACCACGTAAGATAAAAATCATAGGTCTAGTAATGATGTATTTTGGTTTTCACAAATCAAAATACATTTTTATCATTTTTTGATTATTTTTTCGGTTTTTTATTTTTTCAATTCAGGTGGGGAAAAAAATGAAGTATCAAGAATAAATCAATAAACATAATTTATTCCCACAAATATCACCCCACACTTTTTTTTTAAAATGTAAATCATCACATACAACATTATTCCCTTCACCCACACACTTTATCATTAAAATATCACGCAAATACTAAGAATATGGAAGGAATGGATCAAATGAATTGAAAAATGGATCATCCCAATAAAGTTCATTCATGGTCTCTGTGGGATAAGTAAGTATTGATGTCAATATAATATTTTAAGGATAAGTGGTTTATTAAATGATTCCTTAATCATTTGAAATATGTTTATGAATAGTTGTATATTTTAAAAGTTCAAATTCATGTTTTGGTCGGTGAAATTTACCAAGATCACTCAAGAAATATTATCAAGAATAAAATAGGAAGTACATGGTCTATAAAACCTCTCTAGAATGAGAATAATAATATTCAAAAATAACTCATGCTTTTATTAATAATAATAAATCAGTTCACATGTATTTCAGAAATTCAAAGCATGAAAATTGTTTGGGAAATTTCATTTACATGAATGAACTAATTCCC
This sequence comes from Viscum album, assembly GCA_963277665.1. Taxonomy (NCBI): domain Eukaryota; kingdom Viridiplantae; phylum Streptophyta; class Magnoliopsida; order Santalales; family Viscaceae; genus Viscum; species Viscum album. The sequence continues at coordinate 1,094,178,442 of OY728145.1, read as the reverse complement.
ACAAATCATGAGTCCCAATTTTAATATCCATGCATCAAATTAATCATCTAATTATCTATTTTAATGATTCAATCTCATTAACATTGAAATTTAAAACATGGAATCACATGATTCCTAAGAAAATAATGTCTTATATATTATTCAAGTAAATCATAGTTCTTCCACGGGCATACAATTTAGCTTTAACTCTTAAAACATGTTTTGGAAAAACAAATTACAGAGATTTTAAAAGATAAAAATAAAATTTGAAATCTCATTCCCAGGAATCTTTGTCTAAATTATTCCTTTACTATTGGGGTTAACTTATTCCATTATTAACCTAAAAAAATAATTACTCAATTAAGCACAAGGATAATGACATTTAAGCTAAAAAAGATAGATAGATTGGGATTCTTTCATGGATACATACTAAAAATGAAAATGAAATATAATTTAATATAATTTAAATGAAATAGATATGTCTTGGTATGATCCCCCCAAAGTGGGCCTTGAATTTTTACTTCATATAGAGGGAAGTTACAACTATTATATAAATTTTAATGGTGGAGGAAGATTCTTTGATTTAAACCACCACATGTGGATTTTCCCATCTTATTCTTCATCATTGTTCTTGTGGAATGATCCATTAATAGAGTATAATAGTCCAACCCCATTCAGAATTAGGTATATCTTGCATGGTGGGGGTAGGATGGAGTGTGGAACATCCTTTTCCGTGTATTATTTTTAAATATTATATGGAATTATTTATAGACCATGAATTGTGAATACGTGTGATTCTAAGGCTTGGAGTGCCTAGAATAAATGTTTGAAATAAATTAATCTTTTAAATATAATGCATGAGTAGTTTTCCTAAAATGTGGAATAACTTTTTAACTAGTGTCTATATCAAAAATATCAGGGCACTGTTATGTTCAGAACAACGACTATACCTTAGGTAGGGCCTAGGATCGAATGGCACGGGTTGACTGCAAATGTTAATTGTTGGATGCTTTAAAGTAAATAAAATAAATTATTAATTTATTTTCTATTAATCATTTTAATTAATGCAATGAAAGGATTTTTGGTTTTAAATAACTAGGATCCTAGGGTTAGGATAATAACCCTGTAAAAATTTCCTTGGATGTCTTTGAGTTTTGAAGAGGAGCCATCCTTAGAGGAATCTCAATGAATGATGACAAGCGACGACGCGTGGATAGTTTCACCATGAGATCGAATCTCAAACAATGACTACACTCCCTCATTGTCTATGGTTGAGGTAGGATTTTTTATTTTGTTTTTCCATGTTTTTTGATTAAATGAGGAACACAGATCATCCCATGAACAAGTTGATCGAGAGATCATTCGTTCTTCTAGAAGGGTCATTTATCGGGTTTATTTTTGGGAATTGATCCATGTTTGTTTTGATTCATTTTTTCATTTTCTTTACTTTATCCTTATCACGTGAGAGGAAAAATGCTGTGAAGAATGACAATGGAGGTTCGTTCAATGATTCAATTTTTGGATTTTCTTCTCCCCTTCAACCCTCACGTTCTTCGCATTCTTCACGGTGATATGAACAACGGATTGTTTTTCATCCGTCTCATAATGAAACAATCCCAAAATAGATATTTGACATCATAACGACCCATTAGAGGTGTGACAATGATGTTGGATGAAGAATCGACCCTGATCGGAAGAAATAATTCTTCGCAAGGATGATCATAATGCGTTCTTTGAGTCGATCAAAGGCTCAAAACATACTCTCTAACAATTATCATGGTGGAAAGACTTTGGATATGAATTTTAGAGGAGATCAGATGATCAAATAGAGAGATAAAAGTTTATCTGAGGTGTTCCAACAAAGAACTTGAGTTTTGAAAATTCATGAAGAACACGTCGTGTTCTCTAAAGAACACGACCTGTGGGGCTAGCCCTATAGAGGATAGAGTTTATCGATGACAAAAAGGATAAATGGAATGTGACAACTATCACATGGTGTGTGGGTATTTATGCGGGACTCAACGTGTGTCTCATTTGATACATAGACACAGGGTGGAGTACATGGAATGTACTCCACCGCATGGCCAGACTAGGCTGGATATGCTGGTCACCCTGTGTACCGGTACACGGATTGGAAGACACAGGTTGAAGCTATGTATGGGCACATGACCAGCGTACATGAAGCCTCCCCCGAATAATAGGGCACAAAGTGCCATGCTCTTACACTCTCAATGTATCTCTTTCTATATGACGTGCTCTTTGACATTGGTTATTGCACACTGGCAGTACCCGGGGTCAAACTACACGGTTTGTAAACTTTCATACACTCCATGTACTTTCTTGTACATTGATTTATCTCCTTGTCCGCCATACCTTGGACTTGTTTCATTTGGGTTAGATCCCCCTTTATCATTCCCCTAATGGTCAGGTATCATTTCCATCTACAAGAGTATGACCCCTTCAGCAGGATATTCTTGATAGAGTGAGAGTCCCTCCGAGAAACCTAGAGTGAGATCCTCTACCAATTCTTGGACCTAGGTAGAGTCTGGTATTGACGTGACCAATCCTACATGATTCCAAACCACTACATAGAAAGTGAATCCAGATGAGTCGTGGTATACACCAAGGATTTGGAAGTGATACTCATCCATGTATCATGATCTTTCCCTACTCATGAGTGAGTTATCCTAGAATGAATGTATGTATTCTATCTTCCAATCTATTAGTACATCTATATCTCCCATGAAACATCCTTATGGATTTACTTATCAAACAGAAGTCATCAGAGCTATCAGAATCATGGAGTGAGTTCTCTCGGATGAGTGCTTCATGAAATCTTTGAATAAAATCTCTAGAATGGGTATTCAGTCACGGTGAATTTACTCAAGACTATGGGTCTGGGTTTCAAGTATATCTGGATGTTTCTCTTATTATATGCTCTATATAGATATACTATGTAGAGATGACTATAAATTCACATTTTCTATTTCATTGTGATTTTCAGGTTCCTCTACTAAGTATTGTTATACTCACCCCTGGATGGTCTTTTCCTGCATGTGTTGTGTCTTGTGTAGATGAGCATCCTTTTTATGGAGTCTAGGGCGGACCAGTACCAGACCGATCTTTTTGATCTTCCATACAGGAAGAGGTGTTCCTATATCTATGAGCATAAGTCCTAGTTCCTATTTATTTCTTATAGGTTGGACTTTGTAGTTTGTATACTCTATCTTTTGGTGGGCTTGTATTCTAACCCAGTTTACATTCCACACTTTACAGTCCATTGTACTCAATTGGTTAGGCCTATTTGTATGCATGCATTTTGTTCCTTAGTTGGTTAGAAATTTTAGAATGTTTGATCTTGTTGTTGTGTGAATGTGTACATGTACTTATGAAATTCATACCTTGTTAGTGATATTCCTACTTGGTACTAGTCACCAACCCCTGGTGTATTGTAGGTTGACATAAGGAGTCGCAACATGGGCCCCACTGGGACAGGTTGTGATAGATTGGTATCAAAGGTGGTCGGTTCCACCATAGGACCGAGAGTACGTGAGATTGGTTTGGGGAAATAATATTACATGTTTCAAGAATTTATTTCAATCTAGGGACTCTAGTGTTGTCATGGGTTGCCGACATATCCATACACCTGGACTCTGATAACCATCTTTTCAACTCGGTACATGAGAATACTACTTACAGGAAAAAATAATGGTTCATGAATCATATAAAAACGGGTTTTTTTCCATTCCATTAGTGTAAAATATAAATATATACTCTTTGACCATTGTACATCTTGTTTCCTTACAGGATTCCTTCTCAATGCATACCAGCTAGGATTTAATAGCTCAATCGTCAGGATGACCCCCTCAGTGATGAGGCTTCGATTCAAGAACTATTACCCGTGTGTTACATCCAGGTGGTACACCTGCTATACCACCACTAGTGGAGTATTATGTGGTACCTGTAGTTTCAGTAGATGAGGATAATTGGCGGAGCATTCTCCATGATTTTTAGATACAGAGACCCCTCATATTTTGAGGTGAGCCCAACCCTCAGGTGGATGAGGACTGTATTGAGGGAGTGACGAGAGTTTTCTGTCTAGTTAGCGCATTAGTGGACCTGATGGTGATCCTCGGAGAAATAATTCTTCTAGGTTTGGTAGAGTGATGGTGGAGTTTAAGCATGAAGACTCACAATGAAGAGACCCTTTCATTAATGGTGTTCGATCGACTCTTTAGGGAGGAGTTATCTAGGGTTATGCTGAGAGTAGTTCATATTAAGAACCTCCTTTAGCACAAAAATGGTTGAATAATTGTGGATGAATATTCATCAAGGTTCTCCAACCTCACCAAGTACTTAATGGATATTGTCAAGGATTTTTAATTTAGATATCATACCTTCAATAGAAGGTCTACAATGATACATATGATCTAGTGTCGTGCCTCTAAGAATTTACCCTTATGTAGGAGTGCTTGAGAGAGCTTTATTGGTCAAGATATTTTTAGCTGAGCAGAGAAAACTAGTGGATGTCATTAGCAGGAAGACAGGTGTAGAGGCCTCAGCTGTTGGGATACACCATTAGGCCCAGGGATCCGAATGTGGGATATGTCACAGGAGTAATTGAGATAGGGGATCTGTGGTCCAAGGATCTTAGGTTGGATCCAGTTAGCCTTGAGAGAGGCGATGATACTAATGCGATGATAGATGACATATTTCTAGAGACTGTCTAGACCATTGAGCAACTGAAACAGACACGATGGATGGACCACTAAGGTAGAGGTAGAGAGTGGAGAAGGTAGACCTTCCAGGAGGTGGATGTGGAAGAGGAGTAGGGAGAGCTGTAGGAGGTGGTATGTGCTCTGACCAACTTCCACCACCACCCCCAGGAGGTCTGCACCAGGTTCATGGAGCTGGTGGACAGGGGAAACTTCAAGTCATCTAGGCATATAACCCAGGCACTCTAGGGATGATATAAGGCATGATATTTGTCTTTTCTACCATAGCTTTGTTACTTATAAACATAGGTACCAGTCATTCTTTCCTCACCACATGTATTGTACAAAAAATTGAGATTTTGATAAAGATGTTGACTCGACTCTTATACTTTTAGACTCCTATGAGAGGATATTTGATGATCACACATCCTTTCCAACAATGTTATCTTACCCTTGGAGGTGATAGATACAGTTGGAACCTCTTGATGGAAATGTATAAGTCTTACGAAGTCATTCTTGTTATGGATTTGTTATCTTCAGTCCATGCCTAGATTGAGTACTTTAGGAAAAGGGTGCATTGTGTATATAGTAATGGAACAAGGTTTTCCTTTGTTAGTGAAAATGAGACCCATGCAGCACAGTATGGGATTGAGAATTGGAGGGTGCAATGAATCACTCATGAGTTGGCTAGCCATACCCTCAGAGTAGAAGATTTTATGAGATTCTAGTTCGCAGTAGTAGTGGTAGACGATAAGGATGTCATTATAGAGGATGTCCAGGATTACCCCCGATGGGAGAACAAATTTTTCATCAAATGTCACCCTGATATGGCACCGATATCCTCATATTCCTATCATATTTCTCTTGAGGAGCTTCATGAGATGATGGTGCAGATGGACGATTTAATGAGGAAGGGATTCTTGAGGCTGAGTGTTTCACCTTGGGCAACCCCAGTGTTGTTTTCCAAGAAGGAAGATGGGATCTTGAGGTGATGTGTGGATTACCGGTGCTTGAAACAAGTAATAGTAAAGAATAAATATCCATTACTGAGGATTGAAGACCTATTCAATCAATTGAGAGGGGAACGTTGGTTCTTGAATGTTGACCTCAGGCCGTGGTATCATCAGCTTCAAGTATGAGACAAGGATGTTCTGAAGATGAGTTTCAGATGCTGAAATGATCATTATGAGTAACTGGTGATACCTTTCAGCATGATGAACACCCCCATGGTGTTCGTGGTACTTATGAATCGGACCATCCAACTATACATAGACCAGTTTGTAGTGGTCAATATCAATGACATCCTTTTCAACTCGGCGTCAGAGGAGGAGAATGCAAGACACCTGTGAATGGATCTAGACATACTTCGAGAACAGAAGCATCCTGGGAAGATCTCGAAGTACCAATTATGGATAAAGGAATTCCACTTTCTGGGATATGTTATCTCAATATATGGGGTAGTGGTGGAACCTACCAAGGTTGAGGAAGTGTTAGCATGGGATCCACCTCAGGGTGTGACCGAGGTGCAGAGCTTCCTTGGGTTGGAAAAATAATACCGGAGATTTATATCTAAATTCTCTCAAATATCATACCTGATGATAGTTTTGACCCAAAATGGGTAGCTTTTCATTTGGATGGGGAAGTAAAACCAGGTTATCCAACAGTTAAGGTAGAGTTTGACGAGCACATCAATCTTTATATTTTTATAAGAGGGGTTTGAGTATGTAGTTTTCTGTGATGCATCATGGACCCGGCTTGGTTGTGTCCTGATGTAGAGATAGGTGGTGATTTCGTATGGTTCACACCAGCTGTGGCCTCATGAGCATAACTACATGACCCATGATCTTGAGTTGTAAGTGGTAGTATTCTTGTTGAATATGTGTTGACACTACCTGATGGGAGAATGATTTATCATCTACTCTGACCAAAAGATCCCCAAGTACATATTCTCATAGAAGGATATGAATATGAAGCATAGGTTATGGCTGGAGTTCCCCTAGGATTATGACTTAGAGATCTTTTATAATAATGGGAAGGGAAACATGGTGGCATGTACTCTTAGCAGAAGGTCGAGTTTGGAGATGGTGAGAAAGGTATCAAAGTTTTTGTTCTTACTATAGTTATCCTTCATGAATGGAGATAATGCAGCTTATCTCAAGTAAATGGTTGTCAACCCTCCAATATTATGGTGAGTCATGGAGAAAAATTAGGGGATGTCAACTTCAAGACTTTACGTGCTCGGTTATCCACATGACATGATCTAGATGGATATTTGAATGGTGGGGAGCACGCAGTTCTTTTCAAAGGGATAATGGTTGTACCTAAGACATTGTGAGAGGAGGATCTGAGGGAGATTCATATATCCCCCTTAATAGTACATCGTATAGTGGAAACAATGTACCAGGACCTCTGACGTCAGTTATGGTGGGAAAGGATAAAGAAAGCAGTAGTAGAGTTCATTTATCGAGGCCTTACATGTCAGCAGTTGAAGGCTGAGCACCAGGTTCCAGTGATGTTAGCTCACCCCTAGATGTTTCAGATTAGAAGTGGGATGAAATATCAATTAACTTTTTTAAATAATTTTGATTAACGTCTAGGGTATATGATTCCATTTGGGTGATTTTTAAACAACACACCAAGTCAGCCCACTTCCTAGCTATTAGGGAGGATAGTTCTGTAGAGTTCTTGGGATTCCACTATGTAAAGTATATAGTTTGGATTCATGGTGTCCCTTAAATGATAGTATTAGATTGGGATTCTTGTTCCATATCTCATTTGTGGAAGGGATTGCAGGAGGCGTTTGGGACTCAATTATACTTGAGCATAACATTCTATAAAAAGATAGATGGTTAGAAGGAGAGAACCATTTAGGTTCTGGAAGATATGTTTTGGGTCTATATCTTGGACATTTCTTGTAGTTGGGAGGACCACCTACCACTGGTGTAGTTTTTATAAGAAAAATATACCACTCAACCATTAGTATGGCACTGTTTGAGTCATTATATGGGTGACCCTTTCAGTCACTACTTTGGTCGACCGACCCCGGAGAGTCAACAATCATGGGTCCAGTGTTGGTGGGAGCTACCACTAAGAAGGTTTAGATTATCTTGGAGTGGATGAAGACTATACAAATCTGGTAGAAGTATTATGCTGATAGACATTGGAGACCCATGGAGTTCGAAGAGGGAGACCATGTATTCCTATGGGTCTCACCTCAACGAGGGTTTCCACGATTTGGATGGGGTGTAAAGTTGTCTCAGAGGTTCATCAGCCACTTTCAGATACTACACAGAGTTGGTTAGGTGGTGTACTAACTAGCTCTATCATCATAGTTGCACTGGGTAAAAGATTTCTTCCACATATCATTATCGAGGAGGTATGTGCACGATCCGTTGCACTTTATTGATTGGGGTGAACTGGGCATCAAGGATGGAGCGACCATTTCTTAGTACCTAGTGGAGATCGAGAATCGATAGGAGAGGATCTTTCATGGGTGAGAGATTACTTTGGTGCATGTCTGATGACATCACAAGAATCTTCAGGAGATTTTGTGAGAGCAGGAGGCTCATATTTGTGTGCAGTACCCACATCTGTTTAAGTAGCCTTTTATTTTGGATTTTTGGGGATGTAAAATCCCAAAGGTAAGAAGAATGTAATGTCTCGGATTTTCTATATATTATTTTTCAACATTATATGGAATTATTTTGAGACTAGGATTTGTGACGGTGTGTGATTCTGAGGATCTGATTGCTGGGAATAAATGATTCAAATAAATTAAACATTTAAAAAGAACGCGATAACAGTTTTTCAGAAAAAGTGGATTAAATTTTGAATGGGTAACTGAATCATAAATATAAGGGCACCACTATTCTTACATCATGGACATTACCTTAAGCGGGGCCTAACATCAAACAACGAGGGTTGATTGCAAAAGTTAATTTTTCTACATTTTAAACAAATAAAATAAATTAATAATTTATTTTATTTTAAACGTTTTAATTAACACAACAAAAAATTTGTTGGTTTTAAACAACAAGGAGCCTGGGGTTAGTCTCATAACCCTGGAAAAAATTCCATGGATGGTCTGGAGTTTAGGAGAGGATCCATCTTTAGAAGAATCTCGATGAACGGATATGAGCGATGATGTATGGATCGTTTCTCATTGAGATTGAATCCTGGACGAGAACTACTTTCCATCTTCATTGACGATTGAGGTAGGAGTTTTTGTTTTCATTTCCCCCCATTATTTTGTTAAATGATGAACATGGATCAACCCATGAATAGGTTTACCCACAGATCGTCCATTCTTGTAGAAATGTGTTTTATCGAGTTTATTTTAGGGAATTTATCCATGTTTGATTTGATTCATATTTTTATTTTTTCCTTTTTATACTTATAATGGGAGTAGATAAACTCTTTGATGAACGATAGCAGAGTTTCATTCCTTGATTCTCTATTTGGATTTTCTTTCCCCCTTTGACCGACACATTCTTTACATTCCTTATAGGGATATGAAAAACGAATCGTTGCACATACATATCACAATGAAGAGATCACAAACTAGATATCTGATATCATGACAACCTAGTGGAGGTGTGATGACGATGGTGGATGAAAAATCGACCCAGATCAAAATTAATTGTTCTTTGACTAATCTTCACATGGAGATCGAAACACATTCATGTAGCCTATTAAAGGACCGAAACCTACCATTCCTATTTTATAATGGATAGAAGAATTTATATCTTCATTTTTTGATGTGATCAGATGAGATAATATATGGATTGAATATCACTAGAGGTGCACCAGTGAAGAACTAGAGTTCTGGAAATTCTTGAAGAACACATCATGATCTCTAAAGAACATGGCGTGTGGGGCCAGCCCTACGACAGTAATGGTTTTACAGTGCCAGAAGGGATGACATGGCATTTGAAAACTATCACGCAACATTTGGGTCCTTATGCAGGACTCGACATATATATCATATGATAAGCAGACATGGGGTAGAGTACATGACATGTACTCTACCACATGACCATACCATGCCGGATACGTGGGTCACACTGTGTATCAGTACACGGCTTGTCGGACATGAGTTGAAGCCTTATACGGGCACATTACCAATGTACATGGATCCTCCCTCAAATAATAGGACACAATTTTCCATTCTATTACACTCCATGTATATCATTTTATACATGACACACTCTTCCACACATGTCATTGTACACAGACAGTACCTGCGGTTAGAGGACATGACGTGTGACCTTTCTACACACTGTGTACCTTCCTGTACATGGCATGATCTCCTTGTCCATCATAACTTGGGAAAGTTTATTTTGGGTTTGTACCTCATTTATCTCTCCCCTATATTTCATGTATCATTTCCATCTATAGGATTCTGACCCAATCAGCATGAATTTCTGGATAGAGTTAGAGTCCCTCTGAGAGGCCTATAGAGAGATCCTCTACCCATTATTGGCCATAGGTAGAGTCAGGTATCGACATGAACAATCCTACAAGACATCAATCCTATACTTAGTAGGTTTATCCAGATGAGTAGTGGTATACGCCAAAGCCCTAGTAGTGATCCTCATCCGTGTATCGTGATCCTTCTCCACTTTGGGGTGAGTTCTCCCAGAATGAGTATATCTATTCTCTCTTCAGATCTATCACTGCATCTATCTCTCTCATGAAACTTCTAGATGAACATGCTCTTCAGATGGACATCATCAGAGTTATAAAAGTCTGAGATTGATTTCTCCCAGATGAGTGCTTTGTGGAATCTTCGATCTGAATCCCTTGCATGTGTATACAGTCGTTGGGACTTACCTCCATACTACGAGTCAGGGTTTCTAGTATATCTAGATGTTTCTATTTTTATATGTTTTGTAGACATATAATTTTTAGAGCTAACTATATCATTAAATTGTGTATTACTTGTGGTTTTTGGAATCCTCTTCTAAGTATTGTTATACTCACCCTGTATGGGATTTTCCCACATGTGTCATGTCTTGTGCAGACGAGTGACCTTTTGATGGAGTCCAGGGCAGACCAGGACTAGACCACGCTTTGTGTGCTTCTTTACAAAACGAGGTATTCCTATGGCTATGAGAAGAAGTCCCAGTACCTATTTATTGCTTATAGGATGTAATTTTTATTTTGGAGACTCTTTCTTTTGGTGGGATTGTATTTTGGCTCATCTTACTTTCTGCACTTTATTTCGATTGTACTCTATTGGTTGGGTTTTGTTTTATTCATGCATTTTGATCCTTAGTAGTTTTTTTTTCAATTCATAATTTGGGGTCTTTGAGATGTGTGTGTGTGTATATTTACATAGGAAATGCCCCCATATCAGTGATATTCATACCTGCTACTAGTCACTAGCACCTAGCTTATTAAAGGCAGTCTTGGGGAGTCATATTATGGGCCCCACTAAGTACGATCATGAAAATGTTGGTGTCTTCCTCCTCTTCCATGGATACAGTGACATGAAATGGTACTGGATCATCTACTTTTTAAGGATTGTGAAGATCATGTTTTAACTCATACACATTCCAAAAGTTATCCAGATCATGCTGAACTACCATTGTTATCTTAACAGTCAAGTTTTCCTCACTATAAATTCATTCTAACTCATCATTGTCTTTATGGAATTGGAACATTATATGGTTGTATGTGGATACTATTTAAGCAAATCCTCAACCTATTTGATGTCTTTAGTAAAATCAGGATGCTCTGATGGAACTTCTTTCTTGGTCTTGAATTTTTGATAATCCATTTTGAATTTATTAAACATATATTCTAGTTCCTAAAATGAAATCCCAGTGTTATTAACATTTATAATATGTATATCTAGATATGTGATTTCATCAGGATTTTATAGGAGAGACACCTCATCAGCACTTCAAAAAACTGGTAAATTCACCCTAGAGTAATTGTTCCATGTATTGAAGAAATTTATTTCTAAAACATCATGGATTTTTTTTAGTTTTTATTTTTATAAGAGCAATTAAATTCTATAAAAAAATGTGAAAATAGAAAATGTGACCAAACTAATTGTTGGATTCCTAGAAATAGTACCTCTTTTGATGTATTCCAATTTTGGGGCATAGAAAAAGAAATATTATTTTCCTAGTGATGTATAGGGGTTAAAAATGGAATTCTCACTTATGGATCCTTTAGTTTGTTCACTTACTTATTATAAATCAAATAATAAATACATTTTTGTGGTTTTATGTATTTAATGATAAAAATGACAATAATTTTGGGGTTTTGATTTATTTCTGGAGAAATGGAAATTCTAATTTATACTACCAGGGAAATCTAAAGAGAACAAGTTAAGAAAAGAGAGCACTTGGTCTTGTGTTTGGTTTTGGATTTAATAAAGATTTTCCTTTATATGTTCAATTTTATTTGGATAATAAAAACATGAAACCTCATGTTTGAACTACTATTATTTATTTAGAAATTATGGAATATCATTTAATGTGTAAACACTCTCAATTCTACCTCCTCTTATAATCAATGTCAATGACAGTCATTGGTATTGTAGGTTTCATATTCAAAGACCCAACTCTATCGATGTTGTTTGATTCATTCTTTAGCTCGAATCCAACATGTGAATCACTAACCAATGGAGAGAAGGAAAAGTTATTAAATAAAATAATAGAGATAGACTGAAATAATAGACTAAAATAATACAAGGAAAATTTAAAAAAACCCGTGATACAAAAATTTAATATTAATGTAAAATAGAGTTAGGATGAGAGAGAGAGAGAGAAAATAAAATAAAAGAAATTAAAATGATTTATTAAATTTATATAATTTTAAAATAATAATAATAATATTAATAATGTAGAGGATAAATTATTTTTGAAGGAGAAGAAGAGAAAGAATAAAATGAGAAAAGAAAAATGAATTTTAAAATAAGAATATTAATCTGAATATAATAATAATAATATTAATATTATTATCATTATTTAGTACTAATAATATTAATAATAATAATAATTAAAATGGATAATAATTAGATAATATGATACAAATGTTGGATGACACTTTATAAAAATGCATGTAATTTATTTTACTGAATAGAATATAAATTTTAATTAAAAAAGAAAATATAAAATAAATATAATATAATAAAATAATAATAGAGGTAAAAGTTGAATTATCCACCTCCTTATATAAGGATCCTCATATGGGGGTTGAGTTGATGATTTTGGAAGGGGGCATGACCCTCATTTTAAAAAAATGTGTGAATATTTCGTTCAATAATTTTCCTTTGAATGTTTCCATGTATTATCCCCATTAAATATATTAATTGGGAAAATTATTCTTCATAAATGTTGGTCATAAAAGTATTATTTGTTTCTCAAACAAATTTGGTCTATATCCTCCTTTTGTATCGAGTGTTATGTCGATTTTACTTCAATAATGTATTCCTCCCAGGTAGACCCATCATATTCTACATCTTAGGTTCCCCATTAATTAATGCCCTTGAATATAACTGGTTCACATATTCATTCCTTCATGAATTTTGTTCATAAATTCCTTCTTCTTTTACCCTATAAAGTTAAGCATATTTGGTCTGAAAATTTATGATACATGTTTCAAAAATAAAAAATATCTAGATATGTGCACAATTTTAGAGGCCCAACATGTGAGTTGGTTTTGGGATTCTAAATGGAGGATTTATCTTTGTATCCAGATGAATGAAATTAATCCCATAGAACATAAAAAAATATTAAAGAATAATCTTTCAATTTTATAATTAAATAAAATTTAATGGCCAAAATATAAAAAAATTAAAACAGTTTAAATCCAAACTAGGCCATTTTTTTGAATTAAGCTCAAAATTACAATAAAACCATAGAGTGTGTTAACTTCCCCTAAAATAACAATTTTCTGGGATTAAAAATATTTAAATTCAATTCAAAAACATCAAAATTTTTTTCCATATAAATTTTACATTCTACCCCCTAAAATGAATTTCTCCCTCAAAATCTGTCTTGGTCATAAAAGCTTTATTATTTGAAAATTCTTTCATAAATACCTACATTATACCGATAAATCATAAAACATACAATAAAAATGGAATTTTCGAAACATAAAGGTTACATGAATTAACTCATAACTAGGTTTACACATTGGGAGAACATTGGCAGAAGCCAAAATATGGACATGGAAGAAAATACTAACTAATAAGGACCAACAAAGTGTGATAGATAACATGATCAGGAGAAATTAAACCATAAAAAATCCACAAATATATGATGGGTAAATATACCTTCTTTTCATCATAAATGGAGGAAAAATTAAAATTGTTTTATCTTAATATACTTTTCCTAAAGTTGGTGTAATTTTTACTATCAAGATAGCGAAAACAGTAAAATATATTTACTTGATTTAATTTCATTTTAAAAAAATATCATCCTTTGGTTACCGCTCAATATATTTGCACTTCCAATCTTCCTATGAGAAATAAAGATGAATTTTTAATGCCAGAATTAGAAATGTATTATAAGATCCATAAAATAATGATAAGTCATTCCTTTTATATATAGTTATCATCAAAACCAAATTGGTTATACCATGTTATACAATATGGATAAATTTTCATATAAAGGGATAAAAAATTTATCTCTAAAACCTTATCCAGTGATCGTCATATTCTACTCCATAAATGGTTAACAATACAACCCTTTCAAAAATCATTTTTTTTGAAAAAAGTTACTATGTTTCCAAAATCTATTTAATATTAATTCCACAAATATCATAATGAAGATATTAATTGTCAAAACAAATATGTAAATACCTTGGTCATATATTATTGAGAAATATTAAATAACTTAAATTACCATAAAAACTTATTAGAAACATGCATGCTTTCCAAAATTAACTCTTTCCTTATTCGTTACATTAAATAAAAAATTAATGAATATATAAAAAGTATCTCAAATGCCTTAAACTCCACCACACTATTTTCAAATCACTAATCATTTCCATAGACATCAGTACTATCAAAATTAATTTTCCCTTATCAATCATATCTTATTCCCAACATATTTATATCATCACTCGGAAGATATTAAGTGTTATCATTCCCCTAGTCAAGTGATTCCCTTAAAATATAAATTTTCCATTACATAAATTTTCTAGGTCATTAGTATCATTCAATATATTCTTGAAATCCGTAATGAAAATAAATTGCAGAAAAATACAGTGATGTTTCATGATTCTAATAAGAATAGTACCAATGATAGAAATTATTACATAATATAATTATTTGAATCCCATTAAATAAGTACATAATTTATTCCATCTTGTCCATACACCTTTAACCAAGATTCATCATCTTATTCCCTAACACTTCAATACTCTCATATTTAATTCGTAGTCTCGTCATCATCAGAAAAATAACCATCACTCAAAAAACCATGATAATTCTCTTCATGGGAATCCCTGTTAGGACATCAATTTTCGTAATTCCCATACTTTCCACCTTTAAAATTTTAAACAGTTGATGATACCTTAGGGATATGATTATTCTCATCCATTGTGTTAACTGAACTATTACTTGCATCCATTATAGTTACTTGATTTGTGTGCTTTTCCCCATCCAAAAAATATTTTCATCCCTATAAGAAATTCCCCTAAGTGCCTCTTCCCAAATTCTAGACATATAGAAATATTTATCCTACCGAAACTCTTAGTGAACTCTAACTATCTCTTCTTTGGTGAGTCCGAGAGTCGGTTAAGGTGCATTTTGTTAATCCGGCTACATGATAATGAAATAAGAATAATAAAAACATCATTCACTCAATTAATAATCCCTCTTGATTCTCATCAACAAATTTTCCATCACATTCTATTTTATCCAATTTACTTCAGGTTCTTGCGATTAACTGAAAAAAATCATAGAGTTAGAAAAAATAATCATAATGGGAAACGAAATAATCATGAAAATCACATATAGTATATCCAAATCAGGACACATTACGTTAAATATATCACTTATTAGGATTATACTTGGTCATTAATGGTCATTATTTAGATATTTCAAGATGGTTTTTAATATTTTTTCTAATTTCCAAAGCAAATCCTTCTATAATGTTAACCAGGTGAACAATAAAGTCTATTTTCTTATACATTGTATTTCTCATTTCAACCCCAAAAATCATTTTTCAATGTTATTACCTATAGCATCCCACATTTTTATCACATAAACTTTCATTACATTTTACAAAACCAAGGATCTTTAAGGTTTAGTGTCTTGGAAACCAGGGACTTAATACATGAAAACAACATAAAACATTCTTCTTAAACACTTGAAAGGCTTCTTCTTATGTTCATCCTAGATTCATTACCGCATCTCATAACCTGAGAACATACATCCAAAGAAAGGGTGAGCAGAAGGCCTAGTAAGGGAAACAAGGGGAAACATTTAACATGTGAACTTGAGATACATCAACAAAGTCATGAAAAATAACTTTAAGACATGAGGAAGAAATCATGAGGCATATCATAATTAAAAATAACGTATTTCATAACTTGAAGATGTGGATACAACATTTAACTTAGACAATCATGAACATATCACCAAGGTCCATCCCCAAGGTTTCATCTTAAATTACCAAGGTAAACCCCAAGGTATCGTTAAAATTTTAATCTCTAGTGGTTACATCATTACCCAATGCAATGGGGCACTATCAGGGCACACCCTTAATTTTGTAATCTCTAGTGGTTACATCATTACCCAATGAATTGAAGAGATATCAGGGCGCACCCTTAGTTTGTATTTATTATCATGTGAGCCACATATATCATCATCAAAAATTTCATAAATAACCTATATATCATAAAATAAATGGGTTTCATTTTATAATAATAATGTTTTAAAAATTGCTTTTAAAGACGTGATCTTTATGCCACTTTAAACCCACAGAAAAAGAAAGCTGGTTTTCATGTATGTAAATACAAGAATTTAAAATAGTACATTTTAATATATATGTGAATACCCTATAGAAGAAAGAGATTTGAGTATTAACTTAATAAAATAAAAGAATTTGAGAAAAAGAGAGAGACATTTTGAGACGAAAATTCTACAGCATAACGACTATGTTACATGGTTTTAGAAAACATTGAAAAGAGAGGGGAAAGGGGTCACCCACTCATAAATGATCCATAAAAAAGTAGGGGGACAAAATACAAATGATATATGAACATGGTAATGAAATTTGAAGGACATACCATTTGAAATGAAAAACATGGAAGGAAGACAAAAATAAGATTTTTCGTATGAAAATTCGGCAGCCTAACAGCGTCACTTAAACTTCAAAAAAAAAAAAGAATTGACGAGATAAAATAGGGTATATCATCATATTAACATAAAATATCAGTATGATAGATATAGAGATCATAACCCAACATAATAAAAAGGAACATGAAAGACTTGACATGAAAATAGAACTTGAAAATGAAAAGGGTGAAAAAATACCTTAAAAATTCGGCAGCCTAACGACACCACTTAATTTTCAAAAAATGAATTGATGAGATAAAATAGGGTCTCTCATCATATGAACATAAAAGATCAGTATGATATATATAGAGATCATACCCCAACATAATAAAAAGTAGCTTGAAAGACTTGAAATGAAAATAGAACTTGAAAATGAGAAGGGTGAAAGAATCTGTTACAAAAATTTCGGCAGCCTAACAGCGCCACTTAAACATTCATAAAACGAAATGATGAGAGTAAGAGGGGATATCTCATCATATGAACATGAAAATGTCAGTAAGAGGAATATAAAAGAAAATCCTCCAACATAATAACATGGAGCATAAAAGAAATGACATAAAATAGAGTATTTGAAAAGAAAGAGAGAGGTTGGATCCCTTACCTTAAAACGTAACTCTTAAAACTCAAAGGTTGGGACCTTGAGGGATTGGGGGCACCTTGGGAGGATTCCTTGGGAGGAAATGAGACAAGAGATTTGTTGGGGGAGAGTTGGGAGTGAAAACTAAAGGAGGGAAGGGTGGGTATTTATAGGGAAAGTGAGGGGACAAGGCATTAATGGCCAAGGGACACCTCATTGGTGGTTTTGGCAAAACCATGGGCTTGCCGTTGGTATTTGCCCATGGTATTGGACACTTGGGACACCACATAAAATAATTTATCCCCTTTATTCGACCATCCCTTAAAATATCTCACGACATCATCATGATGCATTCATGATGTCATTAAATAGACTGAAACCCTAAAACTGTATTTTTACTATTCACTGAAAATTCAACTTTTCCCGATAACTCCTAAAATTTCACCTTAACCAAATATCAATGCTCTGATTTCAAAAATGAACTCCATTTTATAAAAATAATTCTCTAAATTATTTTAATTTAATTTATATATAAATACACTATTCAACGAAAATTCATTTTTTTCAGAAAAATCTCCAAAATTACCTTAACATAATATCGATGCTCTGAGTTCAAAAATTAAATCCATTTTATAAAAATAATTTTCTAAATATTGTTAATTTAATTTGTAATTAAAAAAAACTATTCACCCAAAAAAACTAATACTTGACTAATAATTTCTAAAACAGTTATTTTCCTATTTTATTGAATCTCATTACTTAATCAAGGTGCCTAGATTATATTAATACTTTCCTTAAGTGAGATTACCAATCCATTTGGTCACATTACTAATCCTAAGCATAAAATCACTATTCATAATGTACTATTCATCAAAAAATAAGTTGATCTTATTAGACTCCAAATTTCTTGCTGAACACATTTGTAGAAGACCATTTTTTGAAAATCATTACACATTATTAATTATTTAAGGTTTACAAAAATATTTTAAAATATCTTTTTTCTAGAATTCAAAAAATATGAATACTATATTTATCCAAATATTTGAAAATTCACATACTTCATCATAGGGAGAAATCACAATTTTTATTTAAATCAAAGGTTTACACAAGGCAGTTACGGTCTCCTTACATAGCCCATTATAACCCCAGCATAGGACCAAAGTGTTAGGTGTGCTAAGGTGAGAGAATCTGAGGGTGGCTCAACCAACATTTCACAAGTAGTAATTTCTATTAGTTTGAACTTCTCACAAAGGAGATTCCATTCTAGCTTCAAACGATGAAGTTCGGCTTGGGTTTGGTCCAGAGCAAAGCCCAATGGTGCTACCTCCTTCCCAAGTTCCGTTAGATGGGCTTCGATTGGCCCGAGACTACTGGATGAGGCTATCAAATCTTCTTTCTATATTAATTAACCATGATCACTTGTATTTGGAGACAATAATTGAAATGTTTAGTTTCCAGAAGTCATATTAGCCAATGGTCATATAACAGTCGAAACCCAACTGTCTCATTTTAATTATACTCATGTTATCAAATGAAACAGTTTTGTTGAGTATAAAAAAATAAAATAACACAAAAAATTAAGAAACAAGATTTATTCAAAATTTCGGGTTGTTACAATCTTCCCCCTTAAGAAATTGCATCCTCGAAATTTTTAAAATTGGGCTTGGAAATTTCATTGAAAATCCCACATCGAAAAAGGAGTCAGTAAAACTATTACTTTAAAAGAAAGAAAGGGAGGTACAAAGGTCACCCGAGTTAACCCATACTAGGATCCCATGAGGGAAAATATGGATATGGAGGAAAAACAAAGAGTCATGTTCTGAGGGAGAGTGATAGAAAACATGATTAGAAGAAATTTAACCACAAGAAAATCACAAACTTATGATGTGTGTAAACAGTCTTTGATTACCTAGTAGGAAACATAAACCAACAATGTTTTTGTTTTACGTTCCTTTTCATAATTTTGAGAAATTCATTTACTACATAGAATAAAAACATAAGGAAATATATTTACCTTCAAGTAGAGTTTCATCCCTTAATAAGTTTCACCAATACTAATATTTTCTCCAAACAATGAGCATTCAAAACTACTTGGTCTCATCAAAGCACAAGAATCATCTTCTAGAGAATCACATAATCCACAAAAGATTAACTATCTATTTATTCTATCTTTAAACATTATCCCAAAAATAGAAGGGGTAAGATAAAACAATTCTTCATAAATAAAGAATCCCATAGGAAGGGTAACTTCTTTAAATCTTCAAAATTCCACGGTACTACCCAAAGTTCATCATAGACCATTCCATAAACAACTGTCCTTAAAATTCCTCAAAATAAACCAAATTAAGATTGAAACCCAAATGCATGAAGGATTTGATAACACAGTCTTCCAAAATAAACTTTATCATTCATCTCTAAATAATATTAACCACTCCTAACATCTTATAACAAAAGTAACTAACCTAAACATATTTTCCCCCAATATAGGTTAATCATTTCCATAATTAACCTATATTACCATAAGTTCACCTTAAATTCATCGATTCTTTAAAATATAATTCAACCTTTACTCCTCAAAGAAAATACCGTAGTAATCTATTTACCTCGATTAAATAGGGTTCCCAAAATAGTGAACGTCTTTTAAAATAATAATCATCTTTAAATCCCTTAATCAACATTATTAGATGAACATCCTTGAGACTTCATCTTCTTCTTCCTTGATGAATTTGGTCATTCAAATAGGTACAAATTATTAATTATGATTTTTGATAGCTGGTTTGGCATAATCAGAATATGTTCAACTTGATCTCTCGTCATCTCTGTCATATTAATAGGGAAATCATCACATTTTCTATCAAATTGGTTGTTGGGACATGTTCTTCCATTTCCCTCCATTAACTAAGAAAAGAAAGTATAATTAGGGGGCTTAAATACTTAGCCAATAATCATGAAAAGGAAACTTAAAGCATAGAAGGATAAACTTGTAGAAGATAAGTATACCCTACCTTGTGATCCCCTAGGTTCTAATCTAGGTTATCCATGATCATATATTCTTATGTGAATATTTATTTTATTTTATCTTTGTTTCTTTAATAATGGTTCATACTAAGCTTATGAATTTACCAAAGTATATCCCCCGTGAGTGTCGTAACTAAGAGTACAACAAGGCCCGTTGTCGTGTAGCAGTTCCCATTCAAGTCTAGCTCAAATCGGTGTTTTTGGGTTTTACCCCTATGTACATCTATTCCAGAGCCACCTCTACCTGCTCGTATCTATACAAGGATGTATTTTCTTGGAAACCCCTTACTCAATACACACCAAAATATCAGGAATATTTCCTATATTTAAACTTTTCTATAGGGTTCTTCCTAAAGTTTTCATATCCTAATTTCTATAAATAACTAAACCATCCTTTGATACCAACTATATCATCCCGCCTTTTTATCACATAAACTTTCATTACATTTTACAAAACTGAGGATCTTTAAGGTTTAGTGTCTTGGAAACTAGGAACTTAATACATGAAAACAACATAAAACATTATTCTTAGACACTTGAAAGGCTTCTCCTTATGTTCATCCTAGATTCATTACCACATCTCATTACCTGGGGACATACATACAAAGAAAGGGTGAGCAGAAGGCCTAGTAAGGGAAACAAGGGAAAACATTTAACATGTGAACTTGAGATACATCAACAAAGTCATGAAAAAGAAATTTAAGGCTTGAGAAAGAAATCATGAGGCATATCATAATAAAAAATAACGTATTTCATATCTTGAAGATGTGGCTACAACATTTAACTTAGAAAATAATGAACATATCACCAAGGTCCATCCCCAAGGTGTCATTTTAAATTACCAAGGTAAACCCCAAGGTATCGTTAAAATTGTAATCTTTAGTAGTTACATCATTACCCAATGCAATGGGGTGCTATCAGGGCACACCCTTAAATTTGTAATCTCTAGTGGTTACATCATTACCCAATGCATTAGAGCGCTATCAGGGTTCACCCTTAATTTGTATTTATTATCATATGAGACACATATATCATCATCAAAAATTTCATAAATAACCCATATATCATAAAATAAATGGGTTTCATTTCATAATCACAATGTTTTAAAAACTGCTCTTAAAGATGTGATCTTTATGTCACTTTAAACCCATGAAAAAGGAAAGCTGGTTTTCATGTATGTAAATCCCAGAATTTAATTTAGGACATTTTGATATATATGTGAATACCCCTGTAGAAGAAATATCTTTGAGTATTCACTTAATAAAATAAAATAATTTCAGAAAAAGAGAGAGACATTTTGAGACGAAAATTCTGCAGCATAAAAGCTATGTTACAGGGTTTTAGAAAACATTGAAAAGAGAGGGGACATGGGTCACCCACTCATAAATGATCCATAAAATAGTATAGGGATATAATATAATGGACAT
Organism: Viscum album; assembly: GCA_963277665.1. NCBI lineage: Eukaryota > Viridiplantae > Streptophyta > Magnoliopsida > Santalales > Viscaceae > Viscum > Viscum album. Next base: position 1,094,156,422 of record OY728145.1, on the reverse strand, counting down.
ATGAACATGGTAATGAAATTTGAAGGACATAACATTTGAAATGAAAAACATGGAAGGAAGACAAAAATAATAATTTTTAAAGAAAATTTGGCAGCCTAACGGCGTCACTTAAACTTCAAAAAAAAGAATTGAAGAGATAAAATAGGGTCTCTCATCATATGAACATAAAATATCAGTATGATAGATATAGAGACCATAACCCAACATAATAAAAAGAAACTTGAAAGACTTGGCAAGAAAATAGAACTTGAAAATGAGAAGGGTGAAAGAATCCCTTAAAAATTCAGCAGCCTAACGACACCACTTAAACTTCAAAAAAATGAATTGACGAGATCAAATAGGGTATCTCGTCAAATGAACATAAAATATCAGTATGATATATTTAGAGATCATACCCCAACATAATAAAAAGGAACTTGAAAGACTTGACATAAAAATAGAACTTGAAAATGAGAAGGGTGAAAGAATCTGTTACAAAATTTCGGCAGCCTAACGACGCCACTTAAAAATTCATTAAACGAAATGATGAGAGTAAGAGGGGATCTCTCATCATATGAACATGAAAAGGGATGTAAGAGGAATATAAAAGAACATCCTCCAACATAAGAACATGGAACATAAAATAAATGACTCAAAAGAGAGTATTTGAAAAGAAAGAGAGTGGTTGGATCCCTTAACTTAAAACGTAACTCTTAAAACTCGAAGGTTGGGACCTTGAGGGCTTGGGGGAACCTTGGGAGGACTCCTTGGGAGGTAATGAGACTAGAGCTTCGTTGGGGGAGAGTTGGGAGTAAAAACTAAAGGAGGTAAGGGTGGGTATTTAAAGGGAAAGTGAGGGGACAAGACATTAATGGCCAAGGGACACCTCATTGGTGGTTTGAAAAAAACCATGGGCTTGCCCATGGTATTGGACACTTGGGGAACCACATACAATAATTCATCCCCTTTATTCGACCATCCCTTAAAATATCTCATGACATCATCACGATGCAGTCATGATGTCATTAAACAGATCGAAACCCTAAAACTGTATTTTTACTATTCACTGAAAATTCAACTTTTTTCTGAAAACTCCCAAAATTTCACCTTAACCAAATATCAATGCTCTGATTTCAAAAATGAACTCCATTTTATAAAAATAATTTTCTAAATATTTTTAATTTAATTTTTATATAAATACACTATTCACAAAAAATTCATTTCTTTCAGAAAAAATCCCTAAAAATTACCTTAACATAATATCAATACTCTGAGTTCAAAAATGAAATAAATTTTATAAAAATAATTTTCCAAATATTGTTAATTTAATTTTTAATTAAAAAACACTATTCACCCAAAAAAACTAATACTTGACTAATAATTTCTGAAATAGTTATTTACCTATTTTTTTGAATCTCATTACTTAATCATGGTGCCTAGATTATATTAATACTTTCTTTAAGTGAGATTACTAATCCTAAGTGTAAAATCACTATTCATAATTTACTATTCATCAAAAAATAAGTTTATCTTATTAGATTCCAAATTTCTTGCTGAACACATTTGCAGAAGACCATTTTTTGAAAATAATTACACATTATTAATTATTTATGGTTTACAAAAATATTTTAAAACATCTTTTTTCTATAATTCAAAAAATATGCATACTATATTTATCCGAACATTTGAAAATTCACATACTTCATCATAAAGAGAAATCATAATTTTTATTTAAATCAAAGGTTTACACAAGGTAGTTACGGTCTCCTTACATAGCCCCTTATAACCCCAGCATAGGACCTAAGTGTTAGGTGTGCTAAGGTGAGAGAATATGAGGGCAACTCAGCCAACATTGAATGAGTAGTAATTTCTATCAGTTTGAACTTCTCATGAAGGCGATTCCATTCTATCTTCACACGATGATGTTCGGCTTGGGTTTGGTCTAGAGAAAAGCCCAGTGGTGCTACCTCCTTCCCAAGTTCCGTTAGATGGGCTTCGATTGGCCCGAGACTACTGGATGAGGCCATCGAATCTTCTTTCTATATTAACTAACCATGGTCACTTGTATTTAGAGACAATAATCGAAACGTTTAGTTTCCAGCGGTCATATTGACCAATGGTCATATAACAGTCGAAACCCAATGGTCTCATTTTAATTATAATCATGTTATCAAATGAAACAGTTTTATTGAGTATAAAAAAATAAAATAACACACAAAATTTGGAAACAAGATTTATTCAAATTTTGGGTTGTTACATTACCCCTTTGTATATCTATTCTAGAACCAAACTCACTTATAGTATCTATATATTCTTGTAAACCACTCACTCTGTCATTTACCAAAATTCTAGGACATTTTCATATGATTTGACTCATACGTGGACCTTTCCTTTGACACATCCTTAAATATATTATTATATTTATTACTGTTATTTTCATACTATAGTTTCTAAAGGTTAACTTATCCTATTATCTGATACCAACTAGAAAGACTAAAAATTCTCATTCATATATATTATATCATTTTAGATTAATATTCATTATATTACACAAACACATTCACTAGTATCATAAATGTATAGTTCCTTTGGAAACATGGAAATAGAAACAACTTGTCCATAAGGGATCTAAATCATCTCCGGATATGTTATTCATACCTATCAGTATTCTTAAAAATATCATACATAATCCCTTTCTTCTTAATTTGGGGAAAAGAAACATAATAATGAGAGAGATTAGACTCTCATTAAGGATTACAAATTATGGTATCAACATATCATTAGTATAGTGGTATGAAAATAGGGGAATAATATGTTAAAACCACTCCATGCATATCAAATATCATAATATTGAGACATGGAATAATTTTTGGAAGTTCATAAGGATTGAATCCTAAAGGAATCAAAGAACATGATCTGCGATAGCATAACATTGGTATTAAACATGGAATTTTGGAATACACATAATTATATAAAATAATTTCCAATATAGTCGAGGATTATTTCCAAGGATATCATAGTTGAATGGGTTCACCCCAAACACATCATACTAGTAAAGGTTCGTTCCCAAGACCATCATAGTGGACAAAGTCCCTTACCTAACTAGGTATAGTCCCCATTCCATCCACATATATACAATGAGATATAAATCATTACCCAAGGCATTGGATGTATATATAGGCCCCACAAATTAAATAATAAAAATCCTAATTATGTGTGCCAAAAGCTGATAAAATATTCTCCATATTATAACCCATTAAATGAAATGGGTGTTATAAAAATTTCATCATAACCTGTGGAAAATAAATAGGTTTTATAATCATATAATAATATCTTAACATATAGAAAGGAAATGGGTTTAATAATCTATTAATTAATTCATAATATCATAAATTTTGGGAATGTAATGTTTTTCATAAAAATATTTTCATTAAAAAAATAAACCATTCATAGAATGAGTAAGAATAGTTTCCATGGATCATATAATTAGTAAAGAATAAGTAATTTCAAAGGATGTCACATTTTATGGGAATTAATTTTGAATGATCACGTGGAAAATTTATTTATTAAAATATAATTTCCTCTTTTAAAAAATATTTTTAAAACATAAAAATTTTAAAAAATAATTTTCGTTAAAAATAATCTTTAAATATATTTTAAAACAATTCCATATGAGACTATAATTTCCACTTGAAAAAAAATATATTTTTTAAAATATTTTTAAAATTCATTTTCTCTGAAAATAACCTTTGATATTTATAATGGTATTTTTGAATCATTTATTGGTGATGATAGTGGAAAATTATGTTTATGTCATACACATTAAAAAATTTCCCTTCAGTTTTTTGGTAAAACCCAAATCAAATTTTTTTAAAAAATGTCAAGAAGATTAATTTAAAAACATTTTTAAAAGTAATTTTTTTAATTTTTTTAATAAATAATTTTTATTTTGTTATAATATTTTTAAAAGAAAATTTATAATTGATAGTTTTGGATGAAAAATGGGTTTTTACAGAAGAGAGAAATAATGATATTTTTTCAAAAAAATATTCAGTTGGAATATTAAATACATAAATAGATTAATAAGAACTTAAAAATTGTATTCTAATAAAATAAGTACAGAATAATAAAATCCATAATTTTATTGAGAAATGTATCATAATATTTCTTCATCAGAAACATGATCATAAGCAATCCTGATAAATGATTATATTTTAACAACAAATTTTTACCACTTTGATAACTTTGAATTATAAGCCCCATGAAGGAATAAAATTAAATAAGAAATAAAATATCATGATAATAAATAAATTCATAATATTACCTTTAAATGTGTCTATATATAAACCTAATAAAATAATATTTTTTTATAAAATAACATATGTCTCAAAGAAGGAAAATTGTGACAAAACTTCTTACCACTTCAGTATCTTTTGAACTATAATCCCTATTAAATATAGATACTCAAATGGATATGTTAATCTTAATAATTTTATGGATAATAATCATAAAATACATTATGGATATTATATATGTTACATATGATAAATAATTTGTGAAAATGGAATGTGTCTTATGGAAGTAAAAGTTGGCCCAAAAATCCCTTACCACTTTCATATTATTTTGAAGTAGTATCCAAAATAAATAATAACATCAAATAAATAATTAAATATAATTAAATTAATTATATTCATGATATAAAATTTCATTTTTTTAGTATATAAATCACACAAAATAAAAAAGTGGTAAATATGGAATTGGTCTCCCAGAAATATAAGAGAGACCAGAAATCTCTTACTTTATGTCTCGACTTCCTTCATAAAGATTCGAAACTCCTTTATAATAGATAAAATTTTACTATAAATATATTTAAGAACCAAATTAATAAATATAATACTTTATGGAATATAATTATACCAATTTACAACTTGTTTATTAACATTTCCTTTTTAAAATTACATTTCAGGTAATAAATACTTCATTTTTCACATATGTTTTGGTTTAGTGTTTTCAGTCCTTTTACATTCATCATGGTTCATATCATTTCAATAATTTAAAAAATGGAACATGTATAAAATATTATCATTATATATTTATGTATAGTAATTTTACGGAGTAATATATAGAAAATCAATTTGAATGTTTAGGGAGATGATAAGTCGTACGTACACATGAAGTTATTTCCATTTCCTTGATGGATGGAACATAATAAAGGGAAATAATATATCACCCTAATAGAATCATTTTTATTACATATAAATAGTATATATATATATCATACATATTTATTTAATCTCCAGTTATTACAATCCATGTAAAACAAAAATGAAAAACACATCACATCAGTTCACCAGTTGGTAGTCTGCCATACACATGAGTGCCATTATCATATCCATCACAAAAATACAACTAAAAAATTTATATAAGGTATCCTAATTAAAGAAGTATAATTATATTGAAAATATAATATACATATATATAAACACATTAAATCCATCATCATAATAGTCTATGAGACACGGTGATTGAAAATAGACCATGTTAGTTCGCGAGGCGGTAATCTACAGTACACATGATTGAAAATTTAGTACTCCATTTGATGAATTAGGATATGGTTTTAGATAATTTTCATAACCAAATTTTTTTTAAATACATGGATGAAACTTATTTTATTATATCATATTGTTTTAATAATAATTTATTGAGGTTCATGAATGAATAAAATGAAATACTCGTTTAGGGACATTACCAGATCTTCGAACAAATTATTTTGGTTTAAACAAAAAGGGATTATTAGGATGAAATTATGACCAAAATAAGGATTCAAGTATTAGAAGAGTGAAGTAAAGAAGATTTTTGAGATGTTTTTAGAAAAAATGGGGTTTTAAGTTTGAATAGGATGTGGGATGGGGTGGAATTTAATAATTTAGGTGAGCGACACACTTGATATTTTTGAAAAGAAAATGCTATACCCAAATATTCCTCTTGGAACAAGGTTAAAAAATGGTCCATGATTAAAACATATATGTTATAAGGTAAAAAATGGAACATAAAATGGTTTTTGGACAAGTTTCTATTTCATTTTAGTCCTTAAAATTCAATTTTAACCTCTAATAGCTGCATTTTCAACTTAACGATAGTAATTAGTTTTTAATGTGTTTACTATTCATTATAGTCAAATATTCAATTAGCCTTAGTTGATAATATAATTTCATATGATTAAAAATATTTAATAAATTTTACCAAATTCAATTCAAGGAAGTGGAAAAATTAAATTTATAACAAAACTCATCAGAGTGACAAAAAGAGGGTTTTGTAGAAGTGTGTTTTTCATAAAAAATATGATATTATATTAACTAAATTTCTAATAATATTCAATGTTTGAATAAAAAAAATTAATTGATATATAATATATAAAATTAATTTAAATAATTACTCATTATCCATTATTTTAATTAATTAAAATGGAGAAACATTATACACTTTAAAACAGTTTTCAGAAAAAACTATGTTTTTAAACCAAAAATAAACTTATACTAAAATACAATATAATGTTGATTAAAGCTATATTATATGAATTAAATATAACTAAATAATAATTATTTTACTTTAAAACATCATGTGTCATTTAAATTAGTTAATTTATGGAAAATAAATAATTATTTGACCAAAAAATGGTATTTGTCACTATTCAATGAAAATCAATATTATTAGGAAATTATAATCCTTTAAACCTACATTAATTTATATATGAATATCTAAAAAATTACATCAATTAATCAAATTATTTTTATAAAATCTCTAAAAATTAATTATCATTTTTAATCGTAAATAGAAGAAAAATTCATTTTTGAAGAAAGTATATTTTTGATGAATATAATCACATTACAAAAAAATTGATTAATTATTTTCTCGAAATTTATTAATATATTTTTACTGAGTAGCGTATTTTTATGTATAATTTATGAAGTATTTAATAGTACTCATTCATACTTATTTAATGGCTTGGTTGAAATATTTGTATTTAAAATAAAATTATTTCATGGTTCGTTGAAGCTTGGTATTGCGTGTTATGAACGCTATCAATGAAACTCATTTTTGTGTGTGAAACAAGCTATAATAGATGTTACATATAATAAAAGCTATTGGAATGTTTAAGTTAACTTGAAAAAACACATTTCATAAAATTTCATGATATTATATATAATAAATATAAATTGATTATATTTTATTAAAAAAGGATATTAAAAACTGATAATATCATATATGATACCATTATAAAATTTCAATACTCTTATTAGTAATTCCTAATTAAAATCATTATTTATAGGTGTTAAATGTTTCATTTTTCATGAGGATTTCAGTTCGCTAGTTCTAATCCTTGTACTTTGATCATCATTCCATCATCCCAAGGATATTAATCATGATATATATCATATATATTAATTATTTATATATTTATAGACAATAATAAATTTTATATATGGAAAAATATATTACAACATTCCTAGAGATAGTAGGCCTTATGTGTACATGAATGTTGTTTATATATTTCTAATAGATAAAATGAAAGAAAGGTAAATAAAAAGTAAACAATAATAATAATTATGATGTAATACATTAAAAATATATTCATTATATATATCTTTACCACATTCTATGTAATGTATAAGTAAAAAATGAATCACATTGCTTCGTAAGGTGGTAGTTCTCTGTACACATGAGCGACTTTACAATATACCACACATAACTGAATGAAAAAACGTTTTAGGTAATACTATAATTAGAAATGTTTAACTATGTTAAAAATAACATATATTTATATATACTCTACTATAAATATATCATTAAAAAAATATGTAAAAAAAATAATGGAAAACAAATAACAGAGTTCACGAGGTGGGAGTCCCCCATGCACACGATCGATGGTTTCATTTCCCATTTGATGGAAAATGGAATGGATAAAGATTATAAAATTAATTGAATGAAATTTAATTATATTGGATATAGTTATTTCATTATATTTTCTTGATTTATTAAGATTTATAGTACTCGTAATAAGAAATCAAATAAATATTCTCATTTTGGAATGATACATCTTCCCCAAACAACCTCTTTTGGGTTTTACAAAAAACATTACTATGAGGGTTTAATAACAAAACCAATGACTCTAGATCATGGTAAGGGATATAATTAGGGGTTTAGGATAGATATTTATGGAATAAAAAGTCATTGGAATTGTGAAGAGAATAGGAGAGGAGTTGCCCTTTTATAAATGAGAGAATGAACCCAATTGGAAATTTCATAAATGAATAAGAAATTATAGAGTTATTCCCAAGAAATATTATTCCAAATTTCCATATATTCTAAATTTGTATCATAAAAGGTCATAATATGTTTATAAAATAATATTTATACATGTCTTATTGGAAAACCTACCATTATCTTTTGATTAACACCCAGTAAACCTATTTTAACCTTAATTGCATAAATTAATTTATATTGTTTTCATTATTCATTAAGTAAAAATATTAATCTTACCATATCTACTAATTTTATTTATTATGATTCCAAATATGTAATCCATTTTTCCATATTCAATTCACATTAATGGAATAATATAATTTAAAATTAAATATGTATATATGACAAATATACTATTTTACAATGAAGAAGAGTTTATATGTATGAGAAGTTATTATATCATGATTTATAATAAAATTGATTAAAATAACCTAAATTAGATTATTAATAATATAATATAATTAATTTTATTTTTAAAATAATTTTTTAAAAAATTGAACATTGTAAATACTTTAAAATAAATGACACTTTGTATTGAAAATTTATATTTGTCAATATTCATTAAAAAATTATCATTTAAAAAATTATTAACTTTTTTAATGTCAGATAATTTTAAAATTTATATTTCTAGTAAATTTTCTAAATGTTTAAAAATTAATTTAATATATGTTTTCAAAACATAATGAAACCATTATTTATAAATAATAAGGTTTTTAAGCACAATATGGGATTTTATCTTATATCATGACTTGAAAAAAGATTAGAAGAATGATAAAACATGTGATTTAATGTATTATATATAAATTTATTTATAAAAATCCATGAATATTAATTTATTTAATTAATTAATAAATAAACATCTTATGGACATAATTTTTTTTTAGAAAAACATTTTTTTTCAATTTGTTTTTATTTTCATTTATAATTAATTGATAAATGAAGAATTAATTTTATATATGTTTGATTCATAAATTTTCATAATTTAGTTAATCTTATACATATATATTCCATTCCAATAGCTAGTCTATAACAATCACAATAATCTGTAATATTTTAATAGTATATAGTGATTTGTTTAATCTCGGTGTTGCATATAATAGAAGATATAAATGAAACGAAATTTATTGGAAAAATATTATTTTATAAAATCATAGGGGGTTATATATATTCCATGTAGTTTAATAAATTTATTCAGGTTTATCATGGATAAAAAAATAATATTAATTTACTACAATTTCTTCTAGAAAAACCAAGGGTTTAATGACATCTATTTGTTCCATGAAGAAACATTTTTAATATTTTGAAACAATTTTTTTATTATAGTTTGAACTTTTAAATACTTTTACCATATATACAGTTCTTTATAACCTATAATTCGTACACATAGATCATAAATATTCTCAACAATTAGGGAATATTGGGTAAATGTTCTTTAAATTCACTCATATTGCAATAAAAATATCATATTTGAAAATAATATAAATTCCATAACAAAAATAATACAATTTTATTATCTCATAAAGGCATATTATAGAATAAAAACAATCATATTACATTTTTATTAAAAACTCCCATATTATATTATTTAATCAACTATAGTTTATACTCTCTTATTAGGATATCAAAGAGATAAAAATATATGTCTTATGAAAAGTTTATCCAATATTGATGGATCCATGTTATCAATAAAGAAACTTCTTTACTGCATTACATGATAGAAAAATTCAAGCTTTAGTTCTCTAACCTTATTTATATATACAAATGTTTATAAAACATATAGGTAATATATTATATTTATAATAATAATAAAATTGATTTCTCTAGCCAATAAAATTTTAAGGAATCATTTTGTCTCACTGAGACATCTGTATGGATAAAATCAACTATATTTAGTATATTAAAATAAAATACCTAAAATTTTTGATGTTCCCAATTGTATTGAGTACATGAATGAATAATAATATTCATTTGGTCATTTTTTATCAAATAAATTTGAAATATTTAATGAATCACTCTATACTTCCACAAGAATATAAATTAGTTTGTTGAATATTTATAGAACTTTTCTAATATGGATATAATTATTCTAAAACATATAATTTTCTATAAGAACTTTTCTTAAATTACATATAATTCTTACGTACATTTTATAAGAAACTATTATTCTGAGCTACTAACTTTAAGCTTATCTATATCAAAGATTTATTAAAATATTTAGCATAATGATGATGATTATATTATCTACAATTTTTTTTCATATGATTATCATGTGTTATTAACCATTTAATAAGTAATTTTATTAAATGGGATCCCAATAATATGACGACGCCTTTCATGTATAATATCTCTCTGTAGTCCAATATCTATATTTTAATAAGAAATTTACCTACTTTATAATCCCTCCCACCATATAGTCATTTAGTTATGGAATCATCCCAATCATATCACACATAGCTCTTGTATATTTGTTTGGATAACTTTATATGAAATCCTTTATATAGAAAGTCATAACTATATTCTTTTGGTTACCTAATCTTATTTGCTTATCCTATATATTGTAACCCAAATCAAATGCCAAAGATAGACTAACAATGGATAATATTGGGGAACTTAACTTTAGTAAAACCTACCTAAGGACATTCCAAAGTAAACTATCCTTTATTTCCATAGAAAAGACATTCCATAGGAACCTATCATTGTCATGACCTTACTGGTTGGATGATTAAGATCCTAAAAAGTTCTACTTCAGATAAAATATAACACATATTATTTGAAGGGGGTTTTAATGCCACCATACAACATCATGTTATTTTCTTTATGTATGAATAGTTTTTAATATTTAGTTTGGAACCCTATTCCCTCCAATAAACCAAAATGTTAAAACCAAATTGATTTTAAACTCTTTACACTACCCATATGCATGTAATACTCACCCAAAATAATGAATACCATTATATTCATACATATATAAATTCATCATAAGAATAATTTATATGAAATCACAATGTAAATGAATAGAGTTATATGGAATTGAAAACCTCAAAATAAATAATCCCATGTAAATAGATATCTAACCCTATCCACTAGTCATGATAGGTAATAATCCTCTAGGTAGGTAGGTAGTCTAACCTCAAATCCCCATACTAAGGGATACATTACTCAAGAAATATTTAAATTCATTATAATTCAAAAACATAAAATGAATATAATATATTCATAAACTAAATTCATGTTCGTAAATTCAATTAAAAATTGAGGTTACGTTAGATTAACAACTAATTTATATTCATATTTATCCTATAATTCAAGGCTCTATCTAGAAGTAGTCTGTCATTTAATCTAAAGCATACACAATATTCACATTACTAAATCAATTTACTAAAAATTAATAAGATAGGGAGTAAACCTTTAATAAATGAAAAATTAAAATATTTAAACATGATTTTAACATTTATGAACAATTAAAAAATAAAATCTATTTATAAATAGATTTATAATTTTAAATAAAAAATTATGGACATTCCAAAATTTTAAATATAAATATTTTATATTCATTCCAATATAAATTCTTTTATATTAATCACTACTTTTAAATTCCATTTTAAAAAGATAATATTATATGAATTATGAACTATATGTAATATAATTTCAATTATTTAAAAATATTATTTTATAAAAATATCATATAGTTAATCATTATTAAAACCTCGATTATATCATTCATCAAAAAACTTTTTATTCTGTTGAAAAAATATCCATATATAGCCCCCTTTTATCTTAAGAAATTAAAAATAAATAATTATAAAAAATTAATAATTTTAATGAAAATTATTTTATATTTTAACTTTATTAAATTATTTGTAAATGTATATAAATTATAAGATATAATTTTTAAATTAAAAATCTTATTTATAGATCATAAGTCATTCCATTTAATTTTTTTAAAAGGTATTTCAAATATTAAAATTTAATACTTGGGGGAAAATGTTTTATTAACATTCATTTAATTACAAACCTTTTATAATTAATGAGTTATTTTAAAAATTTATTATAAATTAAAAATTCTAGAAATTATTTTTAGTATGATTTGTAATCATTTTATTAAACATTAAAACTATTTTTATTTTTTAAATAATATTTTAAATCTTTTTTTTACCCTTACAAATAATATATATTATTATTAAGTTTATACTCATTCTACCCATTCACGACCCAAACCAATAGGGCTCAAGCCAAAACTACCCAAAGCCCACCTACATAGGCTAGTAGCTAGTGACAAGCATCAGAAGGAATAACTAATATGGGAGGAATTTTCCTAATGTACCTATATGTACACACCCTACAATCTCCATTAAAAAGTGTAGAGGAATAATAATAAAATAAGCACTATTTGTATAATACACCATGTGTGTAAAACCTCTAGGTAGAGGTAATATACCATAGTACAAAAGGAGGGTTCCACTAAATAGATAGATGAACCATTACCTGAATCTGTTGGAGGGTTCCACTCAAAAGATAGAGGACGCATGCCTGGACTCTACGGGAGGGTTCCACTCCAGTAGTTGAGGACCCATACTATGATACCTCCATAGGGTGCCACTCAGATAGAATACAAATTACCCATGCCCTGCCTAGTAAAAGAGTGTCACTCTAATAGTCAAGGACTCAATCTTTGTATCTATATGAAGGTGAAACTATGATAGTAGATAGATGACCCATGCCCTTCCCAATAGGAAGGTACCACTCTAATAGTTGGGGACCCATGTTATGTATCTTTTGGAGGGTACCACTCTAATATTATAGAGAGGACTCATGACCTTACCAGTAGGAGTGTACCATTCTAATAATAGCAGACCCATGCCCTGTATCCATTGGAGAGATCCCCTATTATATTTGATAGAGGAATCATACCCAGCCTTGCAGGAGGGTTCCACTCTAATAGTCTAAAGAGGACCCATTACCTACCCAATAGAGGAATTCCACTCAAATCTATGTGATGATCATTCCCAATGACTACTATCATTTATTGTCACCTAAAGAAGTTTCTCACCCAAAAAATCTTCCATATTATCCATAAAACCACTATAAAGTCCACCAATACATTCTACAAAGATAAAACACTGAAGATAGGATACTCATGGCCCAAAATCAAAGTCAAAGAAAAGAGGATATGATTGATTTAATTTTTCCTCAAAAAGGATAGTACACGACACATAAGGGGAACCAAATGGTGTGTGGTCCCACTGTACTTCTTGGTTATGTTTTTCTAGTACATGGATCAATACCTATGTAGTCTTACATAGAGTGTAAGGGGATTACGTGGTGTTACTCGAACACCTAGGGTGTTGCCCGTGGGCTTGATTGTGTCGGTGTGCCTTTGTTGTATACTCAGGTCGTGTAACTTGGTTGTGTCTATGGCAACTGAGAATGTGTCTAGTCATTCTCATTCCCATGAAATTCTAGAGTACACTACGAGTTTCCAAAATATAGTCACACTATCTTTGGAGGATACCACATGTTTTTTGATATTTAACTCACCAAAAAACCCTTTCTATTGTAGCTAGGGCCCGAAATTCCATATCTTCTTCAGATTACACAATGTTTAGTCAAGGTTTTAATTAAAAATCCATATCTCCTATAACATTCTAAATCCATTAAAAAAGCCACAAATCATTCCTAAATTCCATCCAAAATTATCAGTATTCACCTATGTAAATCATTTATGGCCTTCCAATTTGATTAAAACAGAATCTATCACCCTCGTACAAAGGTACCTCACTCCTCCGTTATTCATGGTGTATCTAATCACCTCACTAGACATCCAAATACTTGGTGTAATAAGTAGAATATATAAATCCTTTTAAAAGATGCTCATAATGTCAAACTATCCATTTAAGGTGAATTTTCAGTGAATCCATGGGTCTGATCATGCTCGGTCCTTCCTGAAAATTATCGAATCATTACCCCATTATCCAATGACGAAGAATGAGAAGAACGATAGGGGGAAAATCACAAAACTAGAGGTTTAAAAAATAATTGGGAAATCATTTATAACCAATGGATTCATATTGGGATACTTGAATTGAAAAACATGGAATAAATTGTATAAATAATCTTAAACTGATACAAGGGTTCAAGCAAAGGATCATAAAAAAATAGTTCAAAGAAAACAAATTTATCATGATCATTAGTTTAATAAAACATTCAAGAATATAAAAATGATGAATCTTAACTTGATTTATACCGTTATTTGATGACGAACATGCTCTATATTGAAGGAGGAAGATATGTAGTATTTGATGCGCCTTAATTTACCTTATTCTAGAGGCTCATTGTCATCTGATCTCGATTCTCCAATCGTTGGTGGAAGAAATATATTCTCAATGGTCCCAGGGCAATGAGGTAACCTTGGAGATCCTCCATAACATTATATTTATGGATAATTTCTATAAATTTCATTAATGAATAAATTAAATTAATTTTTTAATTAATCACCTAAATGTACCACCAAATACCGCTTTATCTGAACATCATATGCCAAACCATTTTATGTCACATATAGGGTAAACCCTACATATAGATTCATCTATGTTTCCAATTGTTTTTATCTGAAAATATATTTTGGATATATCCCATTTTCTTTAATAACTCATGGACACATGATATAAAATATATTTAATATTTTGATAAAAATAATTCTGGGCACACATGGCATCAGAATCAAATGTTGTCTAAACTCTTAGCCAAGAAAACATTTTTAGTTATATTTCCAAGTCTTACAAAAAGAGATAAGGTATATACATTATTTAATTCTTCAATATTCTCATCAATAAAAATAAAAAACTATACAAAAAGGTTTTTATAATGAGCTTGCATCTCGCTCCATGCTCACAAGAGATCTTTTTCATGATCTTGTTCTACTACAACATTGAAACCAAGAAGTTGGTCTATCCACATAGGATCCTCTATTGTTGATCATTGATCACTCCCAAGTGCTCTGTGAAATTGGATCCATCATTGATGTCCAACTTTACTTAGTCAGTAACATTCATGGGGTCATGTTCATATCTCCTGTTCTACAACACATGGAAGGCGTCATGCATCATCTCCAACTACTGGTGTAATTCAAAAAGGTAGGAAACCTCGTTAACCCTCTAAAAGATCTCGAATGACCCAATAAACATCAAATATAAATTTAATTCATGGACTAATCTCAAAAATTATTATCATTTTGAGAATCTAAGAATAATGTGATCTCCCTTATAGAACTCCAAGGGCCTACAATGTCTATCTATGTAAGAATTCATTATATTCTGATATTTCCTCATCTGCTCGCGAATGACCTGGACCATCTATGTCATCACCTGCACCATTTATGACCAAACAAGAGATTCCTTGCTGATCTCAGTCTAGCATAAGGTTATCCTATAAGGTCTCCCATATTGGGTCTTGAATGGTGTAATGATAATAGTATAGTGGTATCTATTATTTCATGAAAAATCATCCAACGGAAAGTGAATCTCATAGCTCTGATAGATATCTAATGCACAATCCCTCAAAAGATACTTTAATTCATAGACAATTCACTCTATTTACCCATCTGTCTGGGGGTGAAAGGTTGTACTCATCTCTATATTGTTCTTTAATTCCTTGTATATGGATCTCCAAAACTATGAAGTGAACCACACATCGTGGTCTGGAAAATAATTTAGGTAACCCCGTGAAGTAGAATGATCTATCATACATGAAACTACCCCAAAATCTCCAATGAAATCTACTACCTGATATTAATTATGTGATATAACATTTTAAGTTGGAAAAATATCTCCCAAATAGAGTCATAGATATTTATCTTAATGGAAGACCTATCATGTAGTCCATGGATATATCATCCAATTTACAGTCTGATATCTGAAGTGGCTCTAAAAAACCTACAAGAACTTGGTGGTCAACCTTATTTTGATAATAGGTGGGGAACAGAGAGACGAACATAACCACACTTTTTATCATGGAAGTCCACAAAACTGATTATCCAGATCTCTATACATCTTCACCACATTGGGATATAAATCCAAATGAGGAGTGTGGAATTCTACCATCACCTCCTCCCTCATCATGACTCAGACCACCATCCATCCGTAGAAAAGGATGACATGATTCCATCATTTTGAAAATCCATCTAGGAAGCCCCTAAGGGTATCTAGTCACAAAATATCTCACGATAAATGTCTACTAATAGAGAATCTCTCACACAGTCGAGAAGAGGAAAATTAAACACTATCAACTAAAGAAAAGTTTTACCCTCATGATCAACTAGGGCTAGCTATAATGAAATTAACTTCTTTGAGGCCTCCTACACCAAAAAAGCCTTGGACTTCTTTTTAAGGGGATCTTCCATCTCATTTTATTTCCCCAGATTATATAAAATATCAAATTATTACTCCTCAAGGAACTACCATCAGATCCTCTAACTCAGGTTCAAGTATATCTATGTGAAGACATACCTAATACTCAAATGGTCTTAGTAAATAAAAATGTGCTCTCCCTAAAGATAGTTCCTCTATATATTGAAATTTAATACTACTATTACCAACTCTAGGTCATGTATCATTGAGTTATGCTCATGGGGTCTCAACTACCTCTACCCATATATGATAATTTCGTGTCTCTACATCAACACACTGCTGATCCCAACTCCTGAGATATCTCAATACACTAAATACCCACACTCTCATTTTATATAATTGAAATAGGAGAAATTTTAAACCTCAACTACTTAAAGGCTCTCAATAATTACTCAGTCTAGGTAAATGGATTCCCTTTAAATTCTAGGGAGGTTAACGTGGCTTTAATCCTAGAGGTTCCTAACCAAAACCTCTAGTAGTATCCAACCATGCCATGGAAACCTTGCACCTATGATATAATCTTTATTAGATACCATGAAAGCACTGTGTTGATCTTCTATGGGTACATAGATAATCCATGCTTAGAAATGTCATTCCACAAAAATTGAACCACATGGATACAAAGCTCGCATTACAAGATCATACCATAAATTTTGTGGTCCCAAATAAAATCCAAGACAATCCTCAAGCGTTCTGCAAACTCCTCTTATGACACAAAGTATATGAGTATCTAATCGTTGAAGAAATAATAAAATTGGTCGAAGTATGGCTGGAAGGTATGATTCATCAAATACATAATAATAACGAGTGGATGTTTCACATCTAAATGAATCACTAAGAACTCATAATTTTTTATGGAGACATCAATATGATACATTTGAAATATCATTCTCGTGAAATCACAGTTGGTGGTAGCTGGACCTGAGATCGATCTTGGAGAACCAAATCAAACATCAAAAATGTTCATGGATTTCATCAATCCTCAAAAGGGTTACCTTTTATGTATCAAGGCTGGGTTCAGGCAATGATGTTCTATATGAAGACATGAGATATAATCATCCATTTCATAGAAAATAATAGAACAAAAAAGGGGGTACAATGGGTCTGATAAAAACATTTTCTCAAAGGTACTATAACTGACACTTTAGCTATTGGAGATTATAAGGGGACATATAAAATGATGAAGAAGATATCATACTAGTCCCAGGGTGGAAGTCAATGAAAAAATAATTCTCATGACTTAGAGGAAGTTCTGGAAATTCCTTGGGGAATAATTCTATAAAATCCACTATAATAGATGGAATCTAGATGCCTAAAGATCATGCTACACCATGTGATAAACTAGATAACTAATGGTAAATGGGATGTATCCACATCACAAAAACCACTATCCCTACCATGAAATCTCTCTCACCCATAAAGGAAAATCTCGTACCCTCAGTGTGAAGGAATCTTATGTCACGACCTGTCCTCGGGGCCCGTGCCGTGACTACCCCAAGCCCGCCTTCCATAGGCCAGGGGCTGGCGACTAGCACCAAAGGCGTAAATCCCGATAGCTGAGAAGGCATTGCCTATAAAAAAGTAAACAAAACACCACAGAGTAAGCAAGCGGAATAAGTAAACACTAAGTATAAGAGAAGTGCTGAAAAGTAAATGGGCCAGAATACAAACCCAAATGAAAGTATAACTACAACTGAACAAAGTACAACAAAAAAAGACAACATCTGGAAGAACGGAAACGGCTCCTGGTTCGTCCTCCTCGGATCCTACCTGAAGGGTAGGTACAGATGGTGCAGCTTCTGGATTGTCCACCACGAATCCTACCTAAAGGGTAGGTACAGATGGCGCAGCTCTTAGATACTAACTCGTCGTGTAGTCCACCTCCGGGTACTGACTCGTCATGTATTCTACCTCTGGGTACCGTCCAGTCCACGAACACTCGGCCTCCATCAGCATTGCCCGTCATCTGCAACCAACACAACGAGGTGCAGGCATAGCCCGTGTAGGGGTGAGTATAACGATACTCAGTAGGGACCCTGAGACCCTCAAGGTGTCACTAAAACTAACAAGGATAACCACAAAGAAGATCTCAACAGATAACCTCTACTTAGGTATATTCCCATACATATACCTAAGTTATCAAGTAACCCATCTCAATCCTGAGGAAACACAAGAATTGTGAAATCAACGGATAACCACCACCCAGGTATATGCCCATACATATTCCTAAGTTACCAAGTAACCCATCTCAATCCTGAGGAAACACAAGAATTGTGAAATCAACGGATAACCACCACCCAGGTATATACCCATACATATACCTAAGTTATCAAGTAACCCATCTCAATCATGAGGAAACAGAAAGGTCATAGACTCAGCTCAAACAAGGATTTTCATTATCGAAACCATAACTGCTAAAGAGCCCCGTCTCTGGAGTGTACAGTGGTCCTATCACGACTTCGAGGTACTGCTCACTAACCTAAGACTGCTGAGGTACTCCTCCTGTCGAGTACTGCGGGTCATCCACCCAGACAGAGTAGTGCTTCCCGCCGGGGTATGCCACCCAAACACAGTAGTGCACACCCCCTAGTAGCCTGCTGAGGTACTCTCCGGATGAGTACCGTGGGTCTGCACTGTCACACAGGTAGTGCTCCGTCCGCCATGGGTATGCACCTCACAAGTATTGCTCCGTCGACTGGGCTAGTCGACTCACTCCAAGTCGAGTCGGTCAAGCAGTCGTCAGGTCTCAGTCGGCTACACGGTCTCCGTACTCCGCATGCTCGTCTCCGGGAGGGTCTGCTCCACGATCTACAGGTCGATACTCCAAGTATTCCAAAGTCCCACGAAGAAGTATCTCAAAGGACCGCCTCGTCATAGGGGTCTCAACGCAACAGATAGCGCGTCAATCGGACGCCTGGTGTGTGAGTTATTAGCCTTTTCGTCCCAGGGGCCCGGTTGGTTTCGTGTGCGAACCAATCCAGTCGTATCTCAACTATACCCCTAACTCTCATAGGGTATACTCTTAGGGACCATTTCTCAACAAGATCACCAACGCCGCTGACGGTTCATCAAACGGACATCCGGTCTGAAAGATATCAGCTTTTCCGTTCCAAGGGCCCGGTTGGATTTCAGGTGCAATCAAACTCGGCCACTATCCAACAGCAACCAAAACTCGGGCGAAGTATGCCAAAAGTTCCGTCTCATCTAAAGGAAAACAACGAGACAGACGGCGCGTCAATCGGACGCCCGGTCTGTGAGTTATTGGCTTTTTCGTTCCAGGGGCCCGATTGGTTTCATGTGAGAACCAACCCGACCGCACTCCGACGGCAACCAAACCTCGAGAGGAGTAATCCAAAAGATTCGTCTCACTTAGAGGAATCCATCAAAGTTGACAGCACATCAATCGGACGTCCGGAGCTCAAGATATAAGTGTTTCCGCTCTGAGGGCCCGGTTGGATTTCATATACGAACCAACCTGGCCGAACTCAAAGTATTCTGAAACCTTGATTGTGATATACCGAAACGACCGTCTCATTCCAAGGATCACGTCACCGCTGACGACGTGTCGATCGGAGGTCCGTAGCCCGTGTTATGGGCAATTGAACCCAAACGGTCCGAAAACGGGGGTTTCGGGCCCGGACCGACCCGGCCCGAGACCCCCCGGTAGGCCCGAACCGGGTCGACCTGCCCCGGGTCCGGGTCAGCCCGGCCCGGCGCGGCCCGGCCTGGCCCGGCGCGGCCTGGCCCATCCTGCGCGGCGCGGCGCGGCGGCCCGGTTCGGCGACCCGCGCGCTAGGCGCGCGGTCGGTGCTCGGCCAAAACGGCTGAGCCATTTGTCGGCTCGCACGAGGGGGCACTGCCCCTCCCATTTCATGTAAACGCGGCCCCTTAATTGGGGCCGCTTTTATCCAACCGGGGTAATTTATTTCCCCCGGCTCCTCCTTTTCCGGCCGGCCCGACCTGGCCGGCCGGTTCCTGCTCAACGGGACCGGTGATGGCCGGTCCCCTTCCAGCTCCGACGCCGACGGCCCGGTCCGGCCGCCGGTCACCTTGTTCCGCCATGGCCCGGAACCGGCCGCGACCCTTGTCGTCCGGCGCGGTGTGACGACACCGTGCCCCTCCGCCGCGGCCCCGCTCCTGCCGCGATGTCTTCAGTTTTCTTCGTCGCGGCGCGACAGCGTCGCGTCCTTGAACTTCTTTCTACGGCGCGGCGCGACGGCGCCACACTTTTCCTTTCTCTTGATTCCGCGTGGTGCGATGGCACCATGCCTTTCCGTACCAAACCACAAATGAATAAATCATGAAATAAGGAGGAGGGTCGACCGTGTTTGTGCGGTCCGACCCCCTCGCGTTATTCGATAACAAATGGTTTTAATCCATGAAGATCGTCAAGTTGGTATTCACGAGCAAATAAATATATAAAACCCCTACATCGGTTTCAAGAATGGTGTACGTCAACGAGCCGCGGAAGACGAGAATCGTGGAAAAAGAACATCGACGTCGCGAAGTGAGTATTCGAAGATGTTGACGGAGATTTCGTTGTGAAAATCCATCGCAGAAGAAGAACGTCGTGGAAGAAGTTCTCCGCGTTCTTCGGCGGATATGTTCTTCTCTAAGGACGGTGTTCTTCGCGGAGTCCGAGGTGTTCTTCACGTTCTTCGTCGAAGAAGAAGGTGTTCTTTCCAAAAGCTCTCAACGACAAAACTCTAACAACAAAATAAAACAAGCCTCCCACTTATTTTATTAACCCAACATAGGTTTTTGAATTTCAAGAGTTTGAAAATTCAAAACCCACATTTAACTCACTTAATTTATAACATAAGATGTTATGAAATTAATGAGGACATAAGTTAGCAAAACTTAAATGGGGGAGTTTAGAGGGGTTAGGAAAGTGAGGGGTTGGGCTCGTGTGGGTCCCACCCTACCTTATCATCTCAAGGTTGGTTATCACAAGTGGGTCCCACCCCCAACATCCTTACTTAGGATAAAACTACCAAGTGGGAAAAAAATAAAAATTGTTAAATTTTTATTTTTAACTACCACAAAAATTAATAACTCCCCTCGTGTAAACGCAACTCCGAAACAGGAGTTCCTAAGTAATTACCGGCGCTGCGGTTCTATCGGTGCCCTCAGAATTTGATTCCGAGCACCAGTTTCAAAGTTATAAATTCCAGCTCGTTGGTTCACTGAATGTTACCGAGGTAAACTTCGGAAATTGATTCCGGGCACACCGGGCCTGGGAATCAAGTGCCGTCAGAAACTGCGTTCTTGTAAAATCCCAAAGAAAAATAAGAAAAAATTTTCCTTGAAATTTCCTAGTCTTTACATCTTACTAATCTGCAGTAACATTCAATCCGGGATTGGAACATGGACAATAAATCCATATAGAATATGGAATCATAAGGTTTCATTAGGATGACCAGAAGTTCCCATGAGAAACTCTGTCCACAATGTGATAGCTTGCACTATCAAAAGATAAAAGATGTAGATATAGAGTTATTATATAGGAACCTAAAGAAAAATATGTTGGGATAAAGCCTCAAATAGGAGTTCCATCTCTCACACAAGGAGTAATGAAATGAAGGAATGAATAACACATATGTCTACCAGTACTGAAGAAAAATTAGAATAAACAAAGGTTTTACCTCTTATAATATCATGTACCATTGGGTAATATGCCAACATAACATGAATATGTCTACAACCATGATTTCTATCTCCATGAGCCTAATGTGGGATGCTTGTTTATGGTAGTGGAATTAGCTCATAACATCACCCACCACCCATATCTCCTCCTACAGGAGCCCCACTAGCTCCTATGTTAGCTCCCACCTTCCTGGGGATACCGTTCCCTTCACCTGTAAGATCTGTGATCACGACAATAGATTTTCCATGGTGGTCAATTACCTTTATACCTTCCCTCCTCAATAATTTAGGTCTAGTAATCATGATTCAGGTGACATCTCCCATCACAAGTATAGCAATTCCTCTCCCTAGGTTGCATCCGACCTCTGTGCTAACCCTAACCATGTGCCCGAGCCTAATCTTGGGAAGGTCTCATTTGCTAAGATCCTATCGACTAACATCTACCAGATGTTAGAGATGACGTTTCCATGTGACACCGACTACAATCTCCAGCTTCTTGGAATCCTTCTGATAGGAATATATTAATCACCTTTTCTTACTCCAACACTTTGAAATAGGTTGGAATGCCCATGGGTACCACAATAATAGGGGTCTCTCTGCAGGGTCCCTTATCAATCTTATATTCTCAGAAGTAGCCATCCTAGGTCATGTCAATGGAGTACTATGTAAGGTATGTGAACCACATAATTTACTCAACCTCTATCATCCCTCCTTGCTACAGCTCGAGAAGATCCTTAATCAAAACAAAGAATAATAATGAGGGGTAGTACTCCTCATAGAATAGATTTTAGAAGTTGTCCGATGAGAGTTTCAACTCATCATGAATATGGGTAACATGACTCCACCACCACCCAACGAATCCATGTAAAATACTAACATCCTATGAAACCACATGATCTATTAGTTTCTAGATAAGTGCAAGAAAATATACCATCAACTCTAGCCAATCGTCTACTGCATGGGGATCTGTCTTACTGCAAAATCCCAACGGTCTCTTGAACAAGAATTATGGGAGTGTGGTAAGCATATGTGAAACCTCAAACTACTATACTAGTATAATTTTATACTTTACAGGTGGAGGTGATGATACTTGTCCACTTAGAATAAGAATCTCATAGGATGGACCCTAAACCGAGGCCTTATCACTCATCAGATCATCATCATGATCCAAAACATGTAACCAAGATAATTTTCATCACAAAGGTATCATGAAAATGTAATCATGATGTAACATGTCCATATGAGTATATATATATATAATGGGAAGATGACTCAATAAGGATAGTAAAAAAGACACAATCCTATATGATGCATGTACCATTTGATCCCTACTACCAATGTCTCAGTATACCTTGTAGAAAATAAGGTGTTCAAGGACCTAGTGATTGGATATGTCGATTGGCACACCAACACTAGATCCCATGGAATAAATTCTTCAATTGAAATACCTTGACACTATTTCCCAAAATACTATCCAAATCCTCATAAGGGGACTATTGAAAACATTGTCCCAAGGAATGAGATACTATGGAACAAATCTGTCATGAACTGACCTAATAGGTCTCAAGCTATAACTATCCCAAGCTCGCCTTTATAAGCTATGTGGTATCCACAAGCACTAAAATTCATAACCTAAATGGTATGTCATATCTTAATTTACTAGTACACACACACTCGACTATCTAAATGGAAATGTGGAAAGAAAGAATAGAAAAATATGAAATATCTAGAGTATAACCATGTATATGAAATCTTCTAGGGTGTACAAGAGAACGAAAATGAGAACCGACAGTAAAGGAGAAAAACACATGCCTATCCAGAAAGATTTCCCATCCTAGAAAAATAGAAGAGTAATAGTTATAAGAGATCCTATCTCATAATCTCCATGATCCAACCAGTGTATGTAGTCAAATTCCCAAGGTAACCCTAATATTATTTTAAGTCACTATCGATCTATCAGTTATCCGCGTAAGACACGACATGTGCAGAAAAAGCATATGTAGGGGTATGTATATATATGCCTAGTAGGATGCACCAAAATACAAAGAGGGAGAGTTAAGAGACACAATATGAATAAATAGTAGATAGGCCATCCTAATGAAATAGAGTTAACATAATATAACAACATGGATACAGATATATATATATATATATATATATATATATATATATATATATTCTCAAACCAAAGATACCCAAATGAGAGAGAAATGATCACTATATCCAAGCCCAACCCAAGAATGAACTAAATTAGTTCCATAAGTCCCTCAATGATTCCCGAAATCTAACATGTCATCTAGAAGAAAATATCTAAGTGAAGGAAAAAATTTATAATTCCACACACAATTGAAGGCCACAATCTCAATGTAGAGGAAACCTGACCTGGTACAATTTAGAGGGTTCCACTAAAGTAATTGTTAGAGGACCCATGACCACCATAGGTAGATGGGGACACTCTTTTAGTCAAGGACCCATACCTTGATACTGCATGAAGGTACCACTTAAATATATAATAAAGGACACATTACATACCCTGAAGGTGGGATCCACTCTTGTAGTCGAGCACCCATGCCTAGCCTAGCAAGAGGGTGAAACTCTAGTAATCAAGGACTCATGCCTTGACTATGTAGGATAGTGACACTTAAAGAACCATTTCCTATCTCAGTAGGAGGGTTCCACTCTAATAGTTAGTAGTGTACCCATGACCAATCCTGGCTAGAAGATTCTGTGATAGTAATCGATCAGGCACCCATACCTTTCCAAGAAGGAGGGTGTCGTCCTTATCTCTTTGAGGATCCTGCGTGACCACTGCCCTCATTAGGCATCACCTAAATAAGAATCATGCCCAAAATATCTCACATCATATATAAAAATAAAATATGGAGGAATCCATCACGTTCTATATAGAAAATACTCAGGATATGCTACTCACGATCCAAACTCTAAGTCCAAATAAAGGATATACGTGGGATTGAAGTTACATAAAAAGGAATGTAGGGGTATAAAATGTGTAAGGAACCCACATGACATGTGGTCCCACTCATTCTCTAAGAAATATCCCCTACATCACACTAAAACCCGTCCATGTAAAAGTACATGATGTGTAGGTTGAGTACATAGAATGAACAAGCTATATGAGGTTGAGTCGTGTTCTCCTTGCAGTGTTCGTGTCAGCTACCCATTCCCCTGTACTTTAGAAAAAGAAATGTTTATAGAAATTCATATACCTATATACTCTTGGATTACATGATAGGTTTCCAACACAAGGTAACATGGAATGTGGGTGTCCCTTATGGTGTGTGACACTTATAATATCCCGAAAACCCTAACCACAACAACTAAGGCCCTAAATTCTGTGTGTTCATCAGAAAACACGATGTGTAGTCTCAATTTTTATAGAAACTCATATCTGCACCCAAAAATCAAGATCTAGATTTAAAAATTTTCATTTATCCTCCTCACCACTTGAGATAAATAGAAATGACCATGATTCATCATTTCTGGCCATCCATTGGCCAAAAACGAATTACTATTTAGTCTTTCATTTACCACATGCACTGTACATGCATACCTTATTATTCCATCCTATACTTTGGATTATGATGATCAAATAAAACACCTTCATCCCAAAAATAATATAATTCCATCCCTGTTTTGTCATTTCATTGGTCACACATGAATTTATCAGGACTCTGGGGGTCAAATTAGGCTCATTCCTACTAGGAAATGTTGAATCATGGCCCCATGGTCCAATGATTAATAACACATAGGACGAATGGAGAAATTCATGAGAATATGGGGTACAAATAGTTGGCCAAGATTTCATAGCTAATGGATACAATTGAGATGATATAGAGTGAGAAATAATTGAATAATAAAAATAAATCTATACATTGGTGCATCAAACAACACATAATTGGCACATATCAAAGAAATGGAAAACCAAGATGAATAAATTTGATCAATAAGTGTGTAAACCATGAATTAAATATTACTACATAGATATTGGATCTTTTTAATCGAATAACATTCTCACTAATGATTGAGAGGATTGGTTGCATTCTCTATGATTTGATCTACTTCGATCTAGAGTCTCGTCATCGTTGAATGTCGTTTTAGCAACATAGGAGGAGGAACACCACTCGATTATCTAAGGGTTTATTTAGATAACCTATAGAAAATCATAATAATAGTATATTTATAGAAAAAATCAATAGTATTTTATTTAATTAAATAAATATAATTATTTATTTACTTAATAAAATGAACCTTCCCTAGGCTACTATTATGAAAATGCCCTATACTAAACTATTTTTTGTTGCACATAGCATAAACATCATCTCCCAGACTCAACTGTGGTATCATATTTTTGTTTCGATATTCCATTTAGGAGTTATACCATTTTATTTATGAAAAGGTGTGTGCGTAATATAAAATATATTTAATATTTTCATAAAAAGTAACTCTAAGAACACTGGTCCCCATTAATGTTTGTTGTTTTTGTGGTTTTCTCTAAAAATATGTGTAGAAATATTTAAAATTATTACAATCCAAAAATAGGGTCTCTATAAATAGAATATAATTCCCCTAAATAATATTCAAGCATAAATAATCCTAGATAAAAGTGATATTGAAATACAAACCCTTACATCATTCCTTGTCTTATATTACAGAAAATATAACATCCTATATAATAAACCAATACCCAAGAAATGAATTTACACAACATAATCACAATTAACATTATCATAATTTAGAGTTACCAATTTTTTTGAAAAATTCAACATTGGAACATAATGAAATGTGAGAGTAAATAAAAATTGATACATAAAAAAACTGATTTGTAAACAGATAAACATAGTAATTTACTATTGGTAGGTTTAATTAATTTTTCTTAACACATTTCATTGATATTCATTGATCTTCTTCATTGTATCCCATGATGTTTAACGAAATCTTATTAATTTAGTGTTTACTTCCTCACCTCTATCAAATAATTCATGATTGAATTTAGGTTTTAATTTTCTTTATAGATAATATGGTATGTAAAATGTAAGACAATGTACAATGACTAAAATGAGATAAATATGAAATAGTTTGAAATTTTTAATACATATTCTTCAATTAGATATAATAAAATGTAATATTTAATATTAATGTATTAAAATTCAAACCAGAATGATTCTTTATATAAAAACGAATTATACATAATATGTTACAAAGATAAAATGTCCATGCAATGCATATTACTATAGAGCACTAAATTATTAAAATGAAATCCAATAAGAAGAATATATTTAATAGTATTGAATGATCATTACACATAGTGTTTAAATAAAATTTCATAAAAGGGAATTAAAATTAAATAAAATACTTTAAATAAACTAATTATAATATAATAATAGACAAGAAATAAGTGTTAGTTAAATAGAAAGGTTTCAACATTGATAATGTTACAAATTAAATAGAGTTTAAACCAAATTTACTTTCATGAAATTATTTTCTAGAAGAATGAAAATGTAGTACAAGGCATCGAAAAAAACATAGAATTTTCATTGATAAAAAATAGATAAAAAATATTAAAATAACCCAGTCAAATGGGGATTGGATAGACTTGAATATATCACTGAAATTTCACCGTATCATATTGAAGATTTTAAGTGACCTAAATTTCCAAGGCGAAAATACCACCATGGTAGATGGAAAAGTGAACAACGATTGATTTTATATATTTTTGAGATAAAAATAAAATGGGAAATTGAAAATATGATTCTCTAATTTTTCTTTCGTACGAATAATAATATGAATTTTCCCTACATTTCTTGATTATTGGATATTTTGAAAAAATCACTGTAAAATAATAGCATATATTTTGTTGTTAAGATTTTGTCACCCAAATCATATAAACTTGTAGAAAGCTGGAATTGGATGGAAAATAATAATTCTAACAAACCGATTTGGTGGACTCATGGATGTGGTAAAATCATAAGAACTGCAGTTACACATCCATGATTAAGATAAGTTACACTTATGACATCATATTTTATTGAAAATTTTGATCATGGTGATTCTCTCATCGAATATATTATAATGAGGATAAAGTACCTATAAAAGAATATTAAATGTTAATTCTAATGGTATAAACATAATTTTAACCATGTACATCACAAAAAAAGTACATGGGAGTTAGACTATGTTAGAAACACTCTATTGAGAGTAAAAATTAATCAAGTTAGAATATTTTGGAAACCACTAACCGGGAAGTTTCCAAAAAATTTATTAACATGATATATGTTTATAAATGGGTAAATAAAATTATAATGACGCCTCTATCATGTGATAAATAGTCATCTACATATGGTGTCACATTTGGTTAAAAACATTTAAATTTAGTAGGTTTAAATGTGACAAAATTAATCATGTATTGAAAAAAATGAAATTCAATACATCTAAGGAATATCAATCCATGGAGGAGTAATATATTTTTCTCATAGAGAGTTAGTGGTTGTTCTTGGTTTCTTCTATAATGATGAACCCCAAAAGGGGATCCCATACCACGAATGCAAATTATTTATCACATTTCTATCATATAGGACCAAAATTTCTTATACAACTATGTACCTAAAATTAATAAATGGTAAGATAAAAAGAATGATATTTAAATGGATAGGTGGAGATGAAATGTTTTGAGTGTAATAAAACTGAAAAAATTCGTAAATAATATTGGATGGGTCAACCAATATGAATTTATTTTTATCCTCTTTCCCAATAATGAACTAATAAGAAAATCAATGATTAGTCTTAAAAACCACACTTCCAAAACTCAAATGAGAGCGTAAAAATGAAAATAAAATATCAGATTACATTTCTTGAAGTTAATGTGGAAATACTAATATGTGAAAATTCTCTAATTTTATAAAATGATCAATGATTACACATCAGAAGCTCTAGATATTTTCTTTTTTATACCATAAACCCCTATAAAAGAATGTTACAACAACATCGAACATAAAAAATATATGACATCAAGTGAAATAAGTTGTCTATTGAGAGAGTTTAGAAATTGAATAAAATTTGGAATTAACAAAAGCTTAATTTAAATTTATGATATGTCTACTAAATAATAATTTTATAATTAATTATTAAAACAATAACCTTGAGAGGCCATGTACTCCACATCATGAATGGATAAGGATTTGAGAGAGTTTAAAACACCAATAGATGGAGGAATTTCACAAACACATGGGTAATACATAGATATAGAACTTACAATCTTATATAGTGAGGGAGTCAGAGAATAGAGTCATCCAAAATGATATAATGGCCATGTTCAAAAATCATGTGTTGTTCTTCCAAGGTATATCAACAAAACTTTCATTATGAAAATAAGTGCATGAATATGATTAATTTTGAATGGTAAATTTTACAGTATAAATATAACAGTAAGAAATTAATATAATATTTCAGTGGATCAAACTACATTTTCATACTTTAATCCAGAACATAGAGCCAAATGAAGCATGTGAGTCATAATAACATGTTTTACAGTCTGAAGATATAAAGAGTGTTATGTTCATGTAGATGGATAAAAAATCAAGAACTCACATCTCATATCATAAAAGGATTAAAGATATTTTGAGGATCCATTCATTGCACTCATCATTTGTTTCATTCATCCATGTCAAACTATGAACCTAAAAATACATTAATTTTTCAATTTATTATTTTTATTTTCATTTTTTGTTTTCCAAATTTATTGACTAAGGAATAGATATATTCACTCATTATTTTAATGTTTTATCAGACATTCAATATCACATAATCAAAATTCATACCCCTATAGAGATATGTTTAGGAATAAAAGTATAGAAAGATAAAAATAAATTAATATCATAGTAGAATATATGTCAGTTTAGTGGAATTGTAGACAAAAAAACATGAATTAAAAATTTGTAGACATATATAAATATTTTTTTCTCAATGATAAAAAAGGTTTTCAAAGTAATTAGAGGAAATATATATATTTTGAAAAGTTAAACTTGACATAATTTATAAAATAGAATAAATTCACACCATATAATTTTTTCACTATAGTAAGAGAAAATAATAATGAATTCCTAGAAAAAGATTATTAAATAAAAGAAGAATTAAATACATGAAAGTTCAGGACAAAATTCACATCATATGTTAAAATAAAACTTTTTAGATCAATAGTATTAAATATTGTCCCCAAATATCATGAAATATATTACTATTTATTCATAATTATCATAAGTTATAGATGAAGAGAAATTGAAATATGATATGAAACATGATTAAAATCATTGGGGGGGGGGGGTTCATGAGTCTCTTATGGTGATGAGGATAGATTCTCAAGGTGATAAGAGTAATTTTAGGGTCTTGATGTTTAAAAGTAGATGAAATTTTCAAATGATGTAATGTTGTAGATAATAAAGTTAAAAAATGTGATGATTATATGGTGGGGGAAATTGGGATAAAAGTGAATTTTTGGGATAAATGGAGAGGTTTGGAGGAAGAATAGAATCAACTAAAGGAGTTAGTTTTTATGGTTGGCTTCTTGTTTAATGATGAACCACTTGAGAAAATCCCCTACCAGATATTTTTTCTCTTTATCACATTTACATCATACAAGAACAAATCTTGTTTGGAAGTTATGTACCTAAAATAAATAATCAAAATCTTCAAAGAATGATATGTTAATGGAAATGAATATCAATGTTGGTAAGAGAGGACATGTTTTGAGTGGAATAAAACCTAAAAAGGTCTTAAATAATATTGGATGGGTCGATAAATATTAACTTATTCTTTACCTAGTTGGCCAATAATGAAAAAATAGACAACTCAATGATTAGTCTTGAAAACCACACATACAAAAATAAAATGAGAGAAGAAATTTGAAAATAAAATTTTATAGAGTATACCAGTGACGAAGATAGACCAATTAATAGATTGTCATCCCCAGTAAAGATTCCAAATCTATACCCATCACAAATATTTTTAATGTCTCATAGTTTAAGAATCCAATTAAATAACACCCAATAATCTTAAAGAATTAAATAATGGTATTATATTAAATTAATATGATAGATGTGGGAATTATAAATAATTTCAATAAATGTAAAAAATATATTGCATGTGAGAATGTTTTATTAATTTAAATAATGATAAAATCCAAATGAAGTTGTTGCACATCATCAGATTTTTTTTACCCTTTTATGACATATTTTAATAAGAAAAATCCAAGAAAAATGGAAAATTAGGATCAATAATTTACAGGAAAACCCGAAGAATGTTGATGTTTAATTATTTTGAACAAATGACAAAATAATATAGGAATGATTGATTAATATCAATAATTATTAACTATATCAAAAGTCATCAAACATAACTAACAATGAAATATTTCTATGCTAAGATAGATTTAGAAAATAAAACTGGTAAAGAGTTGGGACAAAATAATGAACAATTTATAGGGAATGGTGGGATTATCATACTCATAGTGGAAAAAACAAAAGAAAACATGTTAAATTATGTCATTTTTTTCATATATACAAGTTTGATTAATTTCAATAAATGTTAGATTGATATGAAAATAGTCTAGTTATATTAATTTCAATAAATATTACCTTTGAAAAAATCCTTCTCACAACAACAACAATGAAATTGAACCCTTCTATGAAAAAATTTAATAGAATAAATAAAAGAAAATATCATAAAAGGGATCAATAATTTAAGGGAAAAACCCGACGAATGTAAGAAGTTTGATTATTTTCAATAAATATCAAAATAATAAATGCATATACTATTAATTTATATAATTATTAACTCCACATGATTTCATCACAAAGAACAAAAAAATAAATATGGTTATGCTATAATAGATTGGAATAGGGAAATTAGATATGAATGTGGAAAAGATGATGAATAATTTTGAGAGGGTGGGATTAATAGGCTCAAATTTGAAAAAACATAATAAAATAGGTTTTATTATGTTATAACAATATTTCATATGTAAAAGATAAATATATTTTAATAAATCTTACCTCTATAGCATTTCATCGCACATCTATAACAATGAAATTCAACCGTTCCATGAAATATTAAAATATATAGACAAGGAAAGAAGATGAGAATTAATTTATAGGGAAAAATAATATACCGAAAGTAGAGAAAATATAGAAAAATAGTCCCAAACATATATTAAAATATATTGATAAATATAAATAGGAAAAATGATAATAATCATCTAATATAACATATAGAATTTTTTAATTAATAATAAGAATACAAAAAAATTTATATAATGAGACACAATTCTAGATTTCCTAAGTCATCATGAATAATAAAAATGTATTTCATAAGTTTTTCCAATGATATCATAGTGATAAATTTAAATCTAGAATATATACATTTATATTTCGCAACAAACTATTCAATAACATATATCATCACATTATATCTCATGATAGGGAAGTTAACATTTTTAATTGTAAAATAGAAAAATGTATGGTCTAATGAATAAAACACCCCAAATGAAGGTCATGTAGGAATGATGAAAATAAAAAATGATAAATAAATTAATATATAAAATATTTGAAAAAAATTTGTTGTGAAAGAAAATATTTCATAACTTCTATGTTACAGTATTTATATAGATGGTGATTAGAAGAAAACATTCCTTGGCAAGCCAATCACATTGTAGAGATTCATTTGTTTTATGGAATAATAGAAGATGGAATGTACATAAGGTCTAGTTAAAAACACTAATATAAAATAAATAATTATTGAATTAAAATTCAAGAAGACATTACTAATGACTATAATAACTCATAATTGTAGATTTCTTGAGTTGGCATGAGTAATGAAAATACATATCACGATTTTTTACAAAGATCATATAATGATAAAATTAAATACATAATTTATACATTTCTATATTGAAAAAATATTCAAATAACAAATATCTACACTGAATACCTCATCATATAGAAATTGAAAATTTTAACTATCAAATAAAAAAATGTATGGGGTATTGAATAAAATACACCAAATACAGGTCTTATTAGATCACTGAAAATTTAAAATGAAAAAAAATTAATAAATATAATATATAAAATATAAGAGTTTTGTGAAAGAATAGATTTCATAATTTCTAAATGATATTATTTATATAGAAGATGCTGGGAAGACAACATACCATAGAAGACCTATTATGGAGTAGAGATTCATTTGTTAAATGGAATTACAGAACATGAAATCTACATAATCTCTGATTGAAAAAAGTATGGGATGTAGAATATAGATTAAAGATTTAATATCATGGGGTTCATGGATACATAAAGGATTCTAATTCATATATATGACCTAGAGATATTTGTATTTCACAACTGTAAAGAAATAAATGGATAGAGAGAAATCACACCCATGATTCTGAGGAAGACTCAATATTGTGTGTATGAGAAAAACATTGTAAGGAATTTTATAAGTTATAAAAGTTTTTGTAAAAAGATTTTATAATCTTTTTTAAAATATAAATTTGAATTTATATTTTATGATATTAGGTTAGTGAGAGGAAATAATTGATTTTTTAGATCAGTGTGGTATAACTAATTTTAAAAAAGTATATTTTAATCTAATTTTAATACACCATGGAATAAATATTGAAAATTAACTAAATTGAGAGATTAATAATTATTAATCAGTTATTTGAATAGTGAGAAAGAGATGTAAGATTATAATAATGATTGTAAAACTATCCAATAACATCTACTAAAATATGTATATCCTGATAGTAAAATTAACAATTTTAACTACAAAATAAATAATTATTGTTTAATGAATACAATGCCCCAAATGAGGGTCTAGTTGGAACATTAAAAATTTGAAATGATAAATAAAGCAATCAATATAATATATCAAATACAATAATGTAGTGAAGGAAAAAATTTCATAATTTCTATATTGCAGTATTCATATGGACGATGATTGGAAGAAAACATACCTCAAGAAACCTGTTACACTTTAGAGATTCTATTGTGAAATAGAATCACATGATATGGAATCTATAAAAGGATCAGTTAAAAAAATGGGATGTAGAATGTAGATAGAATATAGAGAATCAAGGGATACATGCTTGTATATAATAAAGAATTGAATTTCTACATTATCATTTTTTATTATATTTTTTACTAGAAAACTAAACAAATGAATAAAATGCATTATGAAAGTTTTCACGGGTAATGAAAACTTGTTTTTATGATTTAATAGAATCATAAAATGAGTTTTTAAGATAAATGATTCATATATTAATAAAATTAAATAAAAATATGAAAAAAATGAGTAAATAATTTTCTAACCTATAGAATTAGTATTTATATTAGGCAATATGATACCCTATTTTTTTATGATTAACTCGAATACATGCATGAAGGAGACATAATCAATGATTAAAATTCCCTTCAAGGATAGGGGATAAATTATTAAAAGAATTTATAAAACTATTATTA
This sequence comes from Viscum album, assembly GCA_963277665.1. Taxonomy (NCBI): domain Eukaryota; kingdom Viridiplantae; phylum Streptophyta; class Magnoliopsida; order Santalales; family Viscaceae; genus Viscum; species Viscum album. Next base: position 1,094,121,561 of record OY728145.1, on the reverse strand, counting down.
TGTAACATTAAATAAAAATTATTTCTTTAATGATAATGTTTTTTAAATAAAACGATTTATTTATAAAATAGGTTATATGATAAAGAAAGATGGTATATCTCAAATTAAAAACATAAAATATACGAGAATTAGTATTTTAGTTGGGAATGAGGTTATTGTCGATTGAGAAACATATCAAATAGTAGCTTACAGATTGATCCCTTTACATAAATCTTTGAAGTATAGCAGAAAACCTAGAGTTTCATAAATTTAAAACTGTGGGTATCAAGATATTGGAAGATGAGATATTGAAAGTCTATAGTTTTTGTGCTTTTTTAAATAAAATAATGGAATTGAAAGGAAAATATAATCAGTTTATAGAAGAATTGTTTTGGCCAATTTAAATAAATAAAAAGTGAGAATTTTATTTCCCATCTAAATATATTAGTAACAAAACATAGATACATGAAGGGAAAAAATAATAATGTAATGATTTAGAAATATTATTTTTTAAAAAATAAAAATTTGAGAGTAATTTTTTTGAGTATGCTTAGATCATTGGAATTAAAAAAATAAAAAATTAAGGAAATTTGACATTATATTTTTTTCTCTTCATAAAATTACTAATGGTTCACAATTAATCTAAAAGGTGAATAGGTGTGGTGTAATCTGGAGAAATAATCAAAAAATTTAAAAACTATAGGTCCAATTAGATATTTAAATAAAAACCCTTTCAAATACTGATTCTATCAATTTAAATTTCATGTAAATATTCCTTTCAAATGAAATACCTATAGGTAACATCAATAACCTTCTAATTGGAAAGTAATAGATGATTAAAAAAGTATAAAATAGTCACATCGTTTAAAAATTTCTTGTCACTAAACTTTTTTAAAATTTTTCCAAACACCTTAAAATCAATATAATCAAAAGTGGACATTATAATTTACACTTTTTTTGCATGGAAAAGAGACTTCATAAATAAAAAGTGGAAATAAAATATTTTTTATGATCAAAATTTAACTATTGAAAATAGAAATATTTGATTTTAAGACACTTTTAACTCATCTGGAAATGTCCATTAAAGATTCTAGATGAACTCTATCAAATAAAATGAATAGAACAAAGACTAATGATAAAACATATAAAATGATGCTAAGAATTTATTAATCATTATTATGAATGAATTAGTTATTTGAATAATGTGAGAAATAAATTATAGGATAACTATTCTGTAAGAATACATACAAATTTTTTGAAAAAATAAACACTATGTGTTTATTTTTTAACCAACTAAAGTCATTTATTATTTTAAATTCGGTTTAGAACATATAAAAACATGTTTCACTTCACACCAGAAAACACGTTTCAATGATTTATGGTCTTTTTTTTAAATTAAAACATACTTAATTTGACTAGAGTACACTTGAAGAAATTAGAATATATATTTTGGACTATATAAAATAATTCATAAACATATATAGGAAATAAAACATTTTTTACGATCAAATGAGCACAATTTTTTATAGAATTAGAAGAGAGAATATTTCAAGACCATATATGATCATCTAGAAACGTTCATTTAATAATGTTGATGAACACCATAAAAAACATTTATTAGAAGAAAACCCATAAATAAAAAACACATAGTTGTGCTGGGATTGTTTAAATATATATCAACATTGATTTAATTCAGTTATGAGAAATAGAGGATGGAGTTTGGGTGAGATGGTGCATCGATAATTTTAGAGTAATATAAAATCATGTTAAAGGAAACAAATTATATTTCACAATGATATATTAGATACAAATATGTTATCTCATAGAACCAAAAATAAGGGATAAATGATGCAACAAATGATGATGATCCACAAAAATTATTTCTATCCCATCCTTTATATAGATTTTATACAGTTGTGGAAGACTGAGAAAGGGAAAATTTTAAAACATAACATGAATTTAATTGCAATCAAGACTCAAATGTCACTAAAAATTTATGAAATTTCATATCTCTAATCTAAGGTATTCTAATCCAAATTTACATGCTAGAAACCCCTGACTTATAGAAATAGGGATTTTATGGTTTAGGTACATAGGAAAATTATGAAAAATTAAAACTTGAAACCTTTGATAATGTGGAATGGTCAATATACTGAGACTTCTAAGAGCTTGTTCATAGTGAGTATTTATACATGAACTGAATATTTTGGTGAGAAGAAACCATTGGTCAGTGCACATGATGTGGAATCTGTGTCTTGGGAGGAAATTTATGAGATGAGGAGAAGATAAAGAAGAATAAAAAAAAGTATCATGGAATGAAGAATCAATATTTATACACATTGATTCCAATATGGAATTGTATATTGGGATAGTTGTAAATGGAGGTTTAATATATATTATGGTTTGTTCAGACAGACAATTATTTTCACAAAGATGAATCGACGTATTAACTTGCTATAATAGTGTGTGTGTGGGGGTGGGGGGGGGGGGGTTATATGAAACTCAATAATCAATGATGAAGTTTCATTGAAAGAGAAGAGGATGTTTCTATGAGAGAATCATAATTTTTTAATGAAAAAACTAATGGGATTTGGAAGATGGATTCAAGGATGGATGGGGGTTTATGGAGAGATGAGGAGATAGGGAGACACTAGGACGGGGAGGTAGTGGTTCAAGGATAGATGGGGAGGCATAGATTGTGAGACCATAGAATAGTGGGAGATAAGGAGGTATGGACATGTAGGTTGGATGTGGAGATGGGAATACATGGTGCCTGGGATAGATGAGAAAATGGTGAGATGAGGTATGAGAGGCAGGAAATCATGAGGGGATGCTGGGAGGGTGGGTATAATTGAAGGAGAATGAGACCAATTTGGGAGAATTGTTGTAGAGATGACATGTGGATGAAAATTTATAAGATTTAGTATAGATAATAGAGTAATATATATTATAAATATATACATAAACCAAATTCATACTTATATCACTAAATTTCACCCCATATAACTTCCAATTAAATATTTGTTAATAATTATTCATTAAAATATATATTCAGGTGTCAACTATTATGTTTTATATGCATGTTTTAGTTTAGAGATTCCAATACTTACATTATGGTAATGCTTTAATAATCTCATGAAATAAAATCATATTATAAATATCATATTGAATCATTATATACATTTTTATAACTGTCATTGTTATGTGGTGATAAAAAATGAATTACATCACTTCTTGGAGATTCTAGTATGTATGTACGCACCAGTGACGTTTTAATTTTTCAATCGATGGAATGAAAGGATGGTAAATAAAAAATTAATTTATAGAATCCCAATAATATAATATTCATTCATTATGTCCATATATATAACTATCGATGAGAGGAAATAATGAAAAATGAAATACATCTCTTCATGGTGGTGATATTATGCACATATGCATGAGTGATGCATTATTTTTATTTTGGATGGATGATAACTATATATTGATTATTAAATCAACATAACAAAATTAATTTAAATTTATGATACTAATTTGATCATGATTTAAGATATATAACATATTCCGAGGAGGTGTGAAAAGAGATAAACTTGCAATAACTTAATTTAGATAATTGTATCTTCTTTGAGTATTGTTGATGCTCCTTTCCGTCACAAAGTCTAACAAATACAAAAGTGGAATACCTTAAGTACAAAGAGATTCATCCATTAAAGATACATCAAAAATTGACAAAGGCATGAAAAAGGATCTTTTTAAGCATGGGTCGTGCAAGTTTCACCATGGTCATGCAAGTATACTTGCGCGCCACACATTGGTCGCACATGTGACTTTCACACCCTATTTTATTCTCGACCAAGGTCATCAATGGCCTATAAATACCCCTTGTGGGACCCCATTTCGAGGACGAAAAATCCAAAAGTCAAATTTAAGCTCTCGGCGCCCTAGTCTTTGCTTGAAGTCTTATGAACACTTCTAAGGTAATTTATTACCTTTAATAGAAGATGTAAAGAGTTATAACAAGGCCCAAGTGTTGAAATTCATCCACACTTGCACGCCTAAGTGTCTAAGCCTTAAGGGAAATGGACACACTTGCGCGCCACCTTATCCCTTCAATAGAACTTTTGTGCCACCGTTTTGGATGCCTTTAGGGATAATACTAAGGGATTGAGCCATGTCTCATCCAAGTATTACCCTATTGGTTAACCATCGCCCATGTACACCCATGTCGCGCAAGTATACTTGCGCAAAAAGGAATTACTTTCCCAAACAATACTTGCACGCCTACCTCTTTTTGGGTGCCCCTCCTTCCTATTCAACTCTTTTCTTCAAATTCACCTCTAATCTTCAAGATTTAGCCTTCAAAACCCTCTTCAAATCCATTTATTCCATGGTTCCTTTGTTGGCTTCCTTATCTGAAAGGAATTCTGTGGAACATCTTCCAGAACCTTGTGATTTACATAACTTTATGTCACTAAGGTTAGTGATTTCATTCATTCAACTTCATCCTTTAAGAGGAGAGGTTCTCTAATCTGGGCCTCCTTTTCAAGAGTAAGCCCCAACTCCATGTTCCATAATCTAGGAATCCTTTTTAAGAGTAATCCCCAATCATAATTTCTCTTAACCCGGGCCTCTGTTTCAGGAGTAAGCCCCAGGCTTATTCATTTTGACTTGGGCTTCCTTCTCAGGAATAAATCCCAATCATAAATCAAGTCCCCTTTTTATCTGGGCATCCTCCTTAGGAGTAATCCCCAAATTAAGAATCTAAATCTCCATAAAGCACAAATACCTTTATGGACCCTGTTAATGGGCATCCTCCTTAGGATTAAGCCCCAAGTCCCCTTTAACTTTGGGCCTCCTTCTCAGGAGTAAACCCCAATCAAAAGTCCCCCTCTAATTTGAGAATCCTCCTTAGGAGTAAGACCCAAGTTAGAGTATCCAAATCTCCATAAAGAGAAAATACCTTTATGGACCTTGTTCCTAGGTTTATTCCCAGAAGTAAATCCTAATCTTCATTAACTTGGGTAGTCACACATATATAAGCCCCATATCATTCCTTATGACCACATCTTTCGTGGAACAAATCATCAAGATTACTAATACCTCTTGTTTCTCACACCGAGCATGACTCACGTGAGCTTAGAGTGTAAAAGTAACCACGACACATATCTTTGGACCATTAATCATACATAAGCCCCAAATTTCTAAATCGAACTATGTGGACTTTGATCTCTTCCTTAAAAGTAGAGTATGTAGGAAACCTTTCTAAGGTTCAAGCCCATCACCCATTAATTACCATCCGTCCCATATGACGTTAAACTATATCTTAACTCCCAATCTACGTGAGTTCTGATGCCTTTTCTAACAAGGATACGTAGGTAGCCTATCTGCGGGTAAGATCCCAACTCTAAAATAATCCATGTCCTTCTAAATGACAATAAACTTCAAGTGCCCCGCTCAGTGGCTTTAAAACCAGTATGGTTATCATAATGACCAATAGATTTCCATATAATGCATTGAAGGATACCATTGACTAAGAATATCCATTATATACAGATGATTCTCTATCGATGAAGAACCTCGAATACATATAAAATATTCTCTAAATTTCATACATATCAATCATTGATTGCAAAGTCTAAAGGAAAAACTCATTTTCATACTTGGTAAATTAATGAGGATTCATGAACATAACTTAAATCTATAAGAGAGTCCAGGAGTAGAAAATAATGTCCCCCAAAATGGTGTGATGAGTTCGACCTCCCATCCTCTCGACCAATACAAATTCTTAAGCCTCATCAGTCCATAACTAATGAGAACCTACCTTTGGAAAGTAGGTCCAAATGGATATAGAATCATTGGATGTTTCTGGTTTTACAAATAAACCCATTAGAAACCGATTGGAAAAGTTTGAACCTTAAACAAATGAGATCGTCCCCATTTCTAGAAGGAACAAAAATGGTGAACCCGATGTGAAGAGATTGGTATTGGGCTTGAACCTCGAGAGGTTTCCTACGTACCCATCCTAGAAGGCAAGGATCAAAGTCCTCATAGTTGAATTGAAGAATGAATTGATGATCAAGTTGTACTTGAGGACAACCCGAAGATGGTGTTGGGACTTACGTGTAGTTAGAGGCCCAAAGAGGGTGTTATGGTTGAAGTTTAATCTAAGCTCACACGAGTCATACTCAGTGTGAGAAACAAGAGGTAGAAACAACCCTAACGATGCACAGTTTAATGTCATGTAGGACATAAAAGAGTCTATTTCAATGTTTAAATGACATGTGTCATAGACATGGGGTGCTTGGAAGTTTAACGTCTTGTGGCTCAAACAAACAGTTTAACGTCATGCTGGAAGAAAAAACAAAGGGGACATAGTTTAACGTCATGTTGGACGAATGAGGGGACTATACAGTTTAAAGTCTTGTCGTAATGACTATTGTTGCTTCACAGTTAAGTGTCATGTATCAGGGACAAAATACCGTTTAACGTCATGTAGGACATATTAAGGGACTTTTTTTTAGTTTTATGTCATATAGGATGAACATGTGAACAGTTTAATGTCATGTAAGACAATACAGTTTTACATCATGTAGGATGTATTATGGGGATCATGCAGTTTAAAGTCTTGCAGTAAGGACTAAAATAGTTTGAGGTTATATGCATGGACTAGTGCTGCACAGTTTAGCATCATGTAGCTAGGACGTTGGTGATGCAGTTTAACATATTGCAGGATGTAAGTATTTACACAAAATACTTATTCAATAATTTGGCATTGGTTGGAGTTGTAATGAGTTCTCCATCCATTGAAATTAAATAATAAGATCCATTGGAGTAGACCTTATGTATTAAGTAAGGTCATTCCCACTTTGGCTCAAGCTTTGGAGGCTTCTTTCCTAGTATCATTAGAGTTCTAAGGACCAATACCAATTCTCCTTGAATGAATGAACGAAGGTGATCTTTTTTTGTTGAAAGCTCGTGCTATTCGATTCTGATAGACTTCCAAGTGGTGCAGAGTGCACAATATTTTTTCATCTAATCGTTCCAATTCATCCAATCAATTTTGAGATTGTTTATATGTAGATTACTGATCACAAATGGCTACTCTGAGCTAAGGAAATTTAACCTTAATGAGCAAGACTATTTCTGTTCTATATACCAATGAATATGGAGTTGACCGTGTAGAAGTGTGGGTGGTGGTTCGATAATCCCATAAAGCCTGAAAAAGTTTATCAGTCCATGATTTCTTATCTTTATCCACTATATTTTGCAGTATGTTTGAAAGAGACTTATTGAAGGCCTCTATTTGACCATTGGGCGCTGTATGATACCGAGATGAATGATTGGATTTGATGTTGTATTCTTGATACAACTTCCTTATCTCAGATGAATAGAAGTTGGTTCCATTGTCCGTCAATATGGTATAAGGGACACCAATTATGGTAATGATGTTAGACTTGATGAAGCTAAAAATGATTTTAGAACTAACTTCTTTGAGATGTATTACCTTGGCCCATTTGGAAAAGAAGTCAGTAGCAGTAAGAATATACTTAAACTGCTTGGATGTAGCTGAAGGGTAAGGTCCTACTACATCCATTCCCCATGTGGTAAATGGAAATGAGTATTTAGCTGTATGAAGAAAATCTGGGGGTTGATGAATGAAGTTGGCACATACTTGGAAAGAATGGCACTTCTTAGTGAAATCAACACAGTCTTGTATCATTGAAGGCTAAAAGTATCCAAGCATTTGAATTTGATCAGACAGTCTATGTCCAGACTGGTGGGCACCATAGACTATTGCATGTACTTATTTCATGACAACCATTGTCTCTTCACCATCAATGCATCTAAATAGAATTACATCAAAACCTCTTTTGAAGAGATTTTTTTCTAGGTGATCTGGGCTATCATAAGGAGTAAAATTGACCACACATCGCCGGACTTGTTCTTTCCCGGATCTATCAGGTGGGAGTGTTCCATTTTGAAGGTATTCCCAGATAGGTGTCATCCATCCTGTAGTATGATCATATTGTTCAGAAATGGGACTAATTTCATTGATTTCATCTATTCTGGTTTGAACATAAGGTGACACTGTATGATGGTGGGAAATACTGATGATTGTTTCGCCTCGATTTAGATCTTCCAGAGCTGTGGCTACATTAGGTAGTGCATTAGCTTGAGCATTTTGTGATCGAAAGACATAAGAAAATGTCGGTTCAGAAGGGAATTCCTCCTTTAACTCTCTAATGTAATCATACAAAGGGATTAACTCTTATTTTCTAATGGCATAATCCCCATTGACTTGTGTGATTACCAAGTCTGAATCACCTTTTACCTTTAAGTGATTCACCTATACTTGAAGCGCCAATTCAAAGCCTATAATGAGAGCTTGATATTCTGCTTCATTATTTGTACCGACTTCCTGCAATAAGAAGGAATAGGGTAGCACTGCCTTTTCTGGGGAAATAAGCACAATTCCTAACCCAACCTTGTTGAATTTAGGATCTTCCATTTTCTTTCCTATTGGACTTCAAGAAGCACCATCAAAGTACATTTACCATGTTTGAAGATTATCTTGAATAGAGAAGACTTCCTCCTTAGAAAGTTTAGTATCTAAAGATGTATCTTCTACTGAAGGGTGTTCGGCATGGAAATTAGCTAGATCTTGGCCCTTTATTGCCTTTTGAGACACATACTGCATATCAAATTGCTGTAAAATAACTGCCCACCTTGCCAGACGTCCTGTAAGCATTTGACGACTAAGGATAAATTTGAGCGGGTTATTGTGAGATACCAAGTGGACCTCATGATGTTGTAGGTAGTGTCTCAATTTCTAAAATGCAAATATTAATGCTAGGAAACACTTTTCAATACTTGAATATCGGGTTTCTTCTTTAAGCATAGTCCGACTGAGATAGTAAAGGCTATTTTCATTCCCAGCATCATTCTTTTGGGAAAAGAGGACACCTAATGACCGCTCTAAAGCTGTCACATAGAGGATAAGTGGTCTTCCTTCAATATGTGGCATTAATACCGGTGGACTCACGAGATATTTCTTGAGGATATCAAATGCATCTTGGAAATCTTCGGTCCATTGGTAGGTGACTCCCTTCTTCATTAATTTGGTGAAGGGTAAACATTTGCCCACCAAATTGGCAATGAAACGCTGAATATAGGCCATGTTTCCTTGAAGTCCTCTCAATTATTTCAAATTTTGAGGAGGTAAGATACCAAGGATTGATTTTTTCTTCTTAGGATCAAATTTGATACCATGATGGTGTACAACAAAGTCGAGAAATTTTCCTGAGGTTACCCCAAAAACACATTTCAAGGGGTTCATCTTCAAATTGTGTTATCAAAGTTTGTGGAATATGATTTCTAAATCAGCCAAGTGATTATAACGTTGTCTGGATTTAACCACCAAATCATCCACATAATATTCATCAAATTTCCCTAAAAGGGGTTTTAAGATAAGGTGCATGGCACATTGATACGTTGCGCATGCATTATTTAGGCCAAAGGGCATTACCTGATAGCAAAACACACCCTGAGGGGCTCCAAATGCTATAAATTCTTCATCTTATGGACCCATTCAGATTTGATTGTACCCCGAATATCAATCCATGAAGGAAAGTTCTTTATAGCCAGCTGTTGCATCAATTAAAAGTTATGTGATCGGAACTGGAAAATCATCCTTGGGACAATGCCAATTAAGATCTTTGAAATCAATGAAAACTCTAATTGGTCCGTTCTTTGTTTTCAGAGGGACAATATTAGCTAGACATTTGGGATATTTAGCTTCTCTGATGAAGTTAGCCTTGATAAGCTTATCTACCTCAACTTCAATTTTGGAAGCATAAGTTGGTTGTGTTCTTCTCACTACTTGATTGAATCCTCGATGTTCTTCTGGAAAACCCAAATGATGAGTGGAAACATCAAGATCAAGAAATGGAATTTCTTTATAATTCCAAGAAAATACATCTCTATTTTTCTTTAGAAAAGTAGTATAAGTTTCTTTCTCCTCAAGAGTTATGGCCGCACTAATTAAAGTGGGCTGTGGATCTTCTTTTTGTACCTAGGTTTATTTCTCTGAGTTCATCCAAAATGGTAGAGATACCCTCTTCAAATGCTGGAGGACAATCCCTGAGATCTTCCTCTTCTTCTTCAACACGTGTCATTTCTTCTGTTTCTACTTGCATAGTAGACGATGAAGCAAAATTTCCACGATCAGGAGAGAAGTTAAAACTTGAAAATCCTGAAGAAGAGTCTACCATTTATGACCCTATTAATGATGAAGAGTCTTCCTTTGGTAATAAAGAGGAGATGATGGATTGAGAATTGACATCATCATTCATCTCTGACATTTCTATAACTTTTTATGGCCTGGCTGATGAAGTATATAATTGCTGGATTTCAGCAGATGAAATGAAGACATCTCTATTTGAGATCTCATCATTGCTTGGTGAATCACCAATTTCTCCCATATTGTCTAGCTTGATTGCTGTAATTGTCATTATGGAAGTTTCTATAAGAGTATTTATATTTGGGTCTATCCTGTCAATTTGACTGATAGGAAACAAATAATCTGTACTCACATGTGTGAATGTGTTTACCGGAATCTTTTCCAAACCATATGGAGCATTAAATTTGGTGACCTCCCTTGTCATGGATTTCTCTTTCCCTTCCATGTGATAGAATTATTCCTCAATGTATTGAGATTCACATGTTTTAAATGGGGATTTATAACCACACAATGTCCCAATTTGACCATTGAAACAATATTTGAGACACTGATGGTATGACGAAGGCACGACTGCATGTTGATGTAGCCAAGGTCTTCCAAGAAAAATGTTGAAGGATATGTCATGATGAACAACCATGAAATCTGAATTGGATACTAGGTCTCTGAACTGAGTTCTGAGTGTAATCTCACCCAGAGTTTCTTGTTAATTTTTATCATATCTTTGAAATATCAAAGTAAAAGGAGATAAATCAGATTTAGTGAGGCCCAATCGATGAATTGTACGAATAGTGATGAGATTGACTCCTGAGCCATTATAAATGAAATCTTGTCGGATGTATACATCATTGACTTTTCTAGATAAATACAACGGTCTAATATGTCCATGCACAACATCATCTTCATCCTCATTTGTAAAAGATATCACTACATTGAATCTACAGGATCATTCTCTATATGGTAGAATTTAGCCACAAAAATTTCAATTTCAAATTCTTGAGGGCCTAAAAAAGCCTCAATGAGTCCCTCTTGAAGATCCTTTGATAGATTCAAGGCATCCAAAATTGAAAAATTGGCTAGTTCTTGGGCCAAATGTTTCAATACATCATACTTTTGGTCCAAAGGTTTGCGTTTCCCAATAGGAACATGTGGTTTCATAGGTTCCTTATAAGTTGATGATTTGGAAGTAGATGCATCTTGTATTGGGGTAGGAGTTGGAAATACTCATGGCTTTGGAAAATTAGACCGAATAGGTCTATTTATTTTCTGATAGGAAGAAGGTGTAACCTCTAATCGATCTTCCAAAATAACTGTACGAGGACTGAATCTATCATGCGTGGAAGAAATTTCTTGTTCTTGTTGAGCCCGCTGAAGGGGTTTACCACAAGTTTCTGCCATATATACAGTTCTAGAAGGGGTATGATTGAAATAGTGGCTTCCAGAATATCCACATCTTCCCCTATATCCTTGACCTCTGGAACTTCCTCTAATTCCTCTGTTTGATACAGGGAACTCAGGCTCATCAAGATCGAAGCTATGACTGGCATAAGGATCCGTTAAATGATTCAGATTAACATAACAAAAAATCAACTATTCATCTGACGAAGTCTCTGCCTGATTAGCTAGTTTAGGCTGTGCCATTTGGTGGGTGGTGCCTGTTCTTTTGAAGTAGATGGCATAAAATATTCCAGAGTCAAAGAAAATTTAGGATTTAACATGAAATCATTTTCTTATGACTATTCATATATCTTTGAATTATGTCGCTTCATTCTTCGATGAAGAGGGTTTTGCTGTGGCATTCATAGCAGAAGACAAAATTGGTTTCTTCAATTGTGTTCGTAAAACGGAATGAGTTCGGTTGATCGTTTTCTATAAAATCCAATCATCATATTTATGCACATTTTTGTTTTTGACTTCATGCCACTCGCCTTATTCCTTTGAATTAGTAGCAGTAACACATTCTACTTGGGCTGAAGAACCTTTCAGTTTCACCTATCCAGAGTCCACAATTTTTTGCAGGAGGTCTTTGAAGACAAAACAATCTTGAATGGGATGCCCCAACATTCGATGAATTGGGAAATAGTTGGAAAGGACTTCATCTCCTTCCCTGTTAGGCCTTTTAGGCCTTGGAAACTGAACCAAATTATTTTCTAATGCCAAAATGAAGTAACCAGTAACTTTTTCATTTCAGAAAGAATAAACTTTCTTCTATAACTCCTCAAACTGTTTCCTCCTTTGATCTCTTTGATCATCTTGATGTGGTGGCCTTTGTGGTTGATTCTCAGGAGGCAGAGCCCTTCTATATAATGATGGTTTTGTAGTGGAAGCAGGTATGGGTGCTTGTTTAAGTGTAACTATATCAGTCTCTTCTTTCCCTATTCTTCTTCCCAGAACTAGTGGAATTACACGAGTTTTAGCCTTAGTCTTCATAATAGAATATTTAATCTGCTGAGCGATTGAAGTATGGTCTCGAAACCCTTCTATGTATTTCACAGGGACCAACAGTGTGCATAATTTATCATGAAAATTTGCTACATATATTGCCAAAAATTCTTCTTGAGGGAGTGCTAAGCTTAAAGAATATGTTAATCCCTTCTCACGAGCAATGAAATATGAAGCTCTTTCATTTTCACTTTTCTTACAATTTTTATGATAAAAAACTATTGTCTTTGGCAATGTTGTGCTAAATTGAAGAAGGAATTTTTGACGGAGATCCTCCCACCTAGTAATTGATCGGGATTGCAAGCTTGTTTACCAAACAAAGGCAGGTCCTTGTAATGACTGTACAAAACACCTGAGCTTAACTGCTTCTTGTTATTCAGGAGTTCCCATCATAGGATCACAACAAGAAACAAAATGTCTTAGGTGTTGTTCTGTATCTCCTGAACCATTAAAAATTGGGAATGTGGTAGTTGCAAAATTTCATGGGGGAGGAATTGCATCCACCCATTCCGGGTAAGCTCTCTTATCCAGTTGAACTGGTGAATGCTTTACTTCCATAGCTTCCAACCAAGATGTTAATGACACAATGGTAGTCATTAATTTTTGAGAAACATCAGTTTGGGCTTGGACCTGTGCAGGTGCAGGAAATGGAGTTTGGATGGGTGTGGCGACCGGGACTACCACTGATGGTAGTATTGCCAGTTTTTGTTGCGTATAACCCATAGGATTGGACATGTGAGGGTGTACTCGTAAAGGAGGATATTATTGATCCATATCAGTAGCTGCAACAAATTCCCTTGACTGACTGACTCCAGCACGCTTAGGAGGAATACTAATTTGAAGTAGTTCTGCATTCAACCTCCTTAAATCCTTCATTTCCGCCTCTTGTTGTGCAAAACATTCCTCTAATTAGAGTTATTGGACTTCACTAGAGGTAGGGGTAACCTGAATTTTTACTTTCCCCTTGTTGTACGCCTTTCGGAGAGGGGGAGTTGGTTATTTGAAGGGATAACTAGATTCTGGGTAAGCCTTTGATTTTGTGTATACACACCTTCTTCATTTATGTCTGTGTGTACAACCTCTTGAGTAGGAACTTCCCCAATTGATTCCCCTGAGTGAGCCTCATGTTTTGGAGGATCAACAAAAATGGCATTGATGACATTTATTGATGCATAACGCATTGCATCTCTTCTATCAGCATTTCTGTGATACTGTCTTCTTCCATGGCCTTGATGAGACATTGCCTTTTGTTGAGTTGACCCCTCAGGAACTTCTTGATGAACCGTAATTTGGAGGGAATATCCTAATAATTCAGCTCTGTGTTCCTCTTGTGTCTTCTTCCCTAATCAAGAGAAGATTAACTTTCACCGAGGAAGAGATTGAGGATTTGAAAAAGTCCCCAGTCTGGTGGACTGGGGCTGTTATTGCTGTTCCTACTCAACTCCTCGAATCCTATTTGTTGATTATGAGGGTTGGGTTAAAAGGGTCCCCAGTCTGGAAAGATGGGGTGGTTTTTGAGCTGCTACATCTGAGAATTTATTAAAATAACTCATGATTTTGTGGACTTTAGTCCGGAAATTGGCTAGATGCATCAACCTACATCCACTCAAATCACATGGCTCAAATGACCGCTAGATGATTTCTGACACTTCCATCACCTGATGATGTGCACGCTCTAAATGAGAAGTTTGTTTGATATTATAATTTTCCTAATGCAAGATTAATTCGATAACTTGTTCTTTGTATGCTTGACTTTGGGAAGAACTATTTGAGGCATGTTATTGAGAAAGCATCTGATTACACACGAACCCAGTTGGCTATGGCTGACCATGGGCAATAACATTGCATGAGACCACTTTTGGCGGGCTTTGTTGACTGGAGAGTATAGTGAAATGCATTTATCCATGAACAAACCATCCCCTGATATGAATACCAGATGGGGAATTGGCAATTAACTGGCGCAATCATTTTAGTGCGCCAAGGCATGAACGCTGAAGGGCTCTCTGCTGCTTTTCAGCCTTTGGATATTGGGAAACTGAGAGAGATGCCAAATAAATTTGGAGTTGTAACCCTTTTATTATCTTGACATAATTTTCATATTCATCATAAGATAATATTTTCTTTTTCAATTGACAAAGAGTTTTCCACATGTTGAGACGAATATTGTGAATACAATGTTCTGTCAACATTTCAGGAATATTATACTGAGAGTCAACCAAAGGCCAAAATAGGACGGGTACTTTACTTTTTTCCAGTTGTTTTCTCATATTCAGTACTTACTCCTTATCATATGATGAAGATTATTCTACCTGATTAGACCAAAGCTAGTGCTTCTTTGTTGTTTCATCAGATTCAACAATATTGCTAGACAATTCATTTATCAAATTAGATGATGCATGACTCAGGGTTGGTTCGGAGAATTACCTACACCCCGAGCTATCTTCTCGCTGAGAAATTATTTCACCGGCTAGCGATAAAGCATCATACATGACTGGATTCGCATTTTCATGTGCCTCAAGATAAGAGGGTTTTCTCGTTATTGAATTTTCCTTTGAAAATTTTCATAGGAAATGTGAATTACAACTGTAGAGAAGACATTCGTAGCTAAATTAGTCATCATGGGGAGGACCACCATGGTGGGTTACAACAAAAGATGAAACCTCTTACTCCTTAGTCTTCTGGCCACGTAGAGGGTTATCGTGGCCCTCATATGAAAATGATACTTTGAGATCGACCGAACTATCATGAAGCAAGCCTTCATGAGGAAGTGTCTGATGAAGAACTTTGAAATTATTGTTCGCACTATTGGGAAATGAGAGAGTAGAATCTTGAGTTGCAACAGACACTTGTCTGAGTGTATCAAGAACTCCATCATCGAGCAAGGCCTTATTTCAGATTGGCTCTTGATTTCATGACTATGCTGAATGGGTATTTTTCTTAGATGCATTTTTACTCACTTTAGGAACCACTTGTTGACAAAAGTGGTTATTATGGACAGGTGTATGTTCCTGCTCAGGAGAAATGGTTAGGTTAGGCTGATTATCTCCATTTTAATCAGGTGTATGTTCCTGACGTGATTGTCCGCATGACACGAGGGAGTATGCCCCACGACCCTCCTCGACTAGAACAGAGATGCGTATCTTCTCCAGAGTGACATGTTGATGAGTCACTCCACTGGTAGGGACAGATTTGTATTTCTTTCCCTGTGATGCTTCTGAAGTTTTTATAATATTCTGATAGGCATCCAGAATATGGGCAGGGATTTGCTTCTACCCTTTCACCATCGTCAAAATGTGCTTGGTGAATTCAGCTACTAGAACGGGAATAAACATCCATTCCATGTCTGGAGTAGGTGTATGGGCCTACTCCTATAATCCTTTTCCTATCAATGAATTTTGATAGTACTTATGCATAGGGGTAGAGAATTGAGTCTGCTCCAAATTTGTTGTCAGAGCTTTCCGACTGACTTCTCCGGGTGCTACCAAACGAGACTGTTGGTTAGCTAGATGAACATTGGTAGGTGTATGTACCTTCTGTGTATTCTTCGTCAAGTATGGTTTATTAATTTCCTTCAATACTGGCAGACAAGACTTCTAATAGAATTATTGATTATAAACAGGTGTATGTGCCTGCTTATCAGTTGCCACCATATTAGATTGGAGAGATTCTTTGGTTGTAGTCAAATGAGCCTGATGACTTTCTAGTGAGTTATAAATAGGTGTATATTCCTGCCTATAATACTCCATCGGAATTGCCTGATGGGATTGGTGGGTTGCTGATAGATGAGTCTGCTGGACAACAGAATTAGAATGGATGAGTGTATGTGCCCGCTCGTTGCTTTCCATCAAGTTGGCTTGATGGAATTATCTAGAGGGGGAAGAAATAAGAACCTGCTCCCTGTTGACCAGATTTTACCTCTTGAGGTTCATCTTGCGGACTTGGGTCTGAGGGACCTAAGCCGAAACTCTAAAGGCGATACCCTCATCATGTTGAGGGCGCACTGCCGTATGAGTCTAGCGACGATTGTTGATGGGATCCCTTGGGAAGGACTCTTGTCTTCTTGAACTGAGGCCTTGAGTGACCTCTTCATTCACCTCCCTATAATATGGGAGGGACTGGTTGTTGTGTTCTAGGGATAATGACCCAATATGGTTGGAGATGGTGTTTAGCACCGTCTGCTTCTTGATCGCTGGTCATCACTGTCTGGACAACCAGGGTGAATTATGGACTTGGAGGTCTTGTCGAGCGGCCTCTAGAGTCAGAATGCTACTGTGTTGATGGTATGAATTAACCAACGCATTTGATACCCAGTTTTGCATACGCTGAGTGAGTGATTTCTTCCCCAGAGCAGATGAGGATCCAGCAAGAGTAGCAGCAGAAGCATTCACAGGTGTGAACTTTAGAGAAGCCATTTCTGTAGTGTAGAGAAATCTTGGAAAAGAATGCCTATTTGATATAAAAGACATAATCAAGATAAGTTTGGCCACTACATATTTTAGATGTGAATGTATGTTATTTATTTATTTGTTGTCCCTTATATTGAGTTAAATAGGGACCTAACAAATAAGTAAAACACCATTTAACTTGGTTAAGGATTCACGTCAGGTTCACCATTTTGGTTTCTTCCTAGAAATGGGGATGACCTCATTTGTTTAAGGTTCAAACTTTTCCAATTGGTTTCTAATGGGTTTATTTGTAGAACCGGAAACATCCAATGATTATATATCCATCTGGACCTACATTCCAAATGTAGGTGCTCATTAGTTGTGGACCGATGAGGATTAAGAATTTGCATTGGTTGAGAGGATGGGAGGTTGGAATCATCACACCTTTTTTGGGGGAATTATTGTTTACTATGGGATTATCTTATAGATTTAAGTTATGTTCATGAATCATTATTAATTTACCAAGCATGAAAATGAATTTTCCTTTAGATTTGGAAATCAATGGTTGATATGTATGAGATTTAGAGAATCTTTTATATGTATTTGAGGTTCTTCATTGATGGAGAATCATCTCTATGTATTGGAGGTTCTAGTCAATGGTATCCTTCAATACATTATGTAGAGATCTCTTGGTCATTATGATGACCATACTGGTTTTAAATCCACTCAGTGGGACACTTGAAGTTTATTGTCATTCAGAAGGACATGGATTATTTTAGAGTTGTGATCGTACCCGCAGATGGGATACCTATGTATCCTTTTTAGAAAAGGAATCAGAACACACGTAGTTTGGGAATAAAGATATAGTTTAACGTCATATGGGACAGATGATAATTAATGGGTGATGGGATTGAACCTTAGAAAGGTTTCCTATGTACCCTACTTTTAAGGCAGTGATCAAAGTCCACATAGTTCGATTAAGAAGTGTGGGGCTTACGTATTATTAACGACCCAAAGAGATGTTTCAATGTTACTTTTACACTCTAAGCTCACGTGAGTCATGCCCGGTGTGAGAAACAAGAGGTATCAGTAAGCCTGAAAATTTGTGCCACAAAATATGTGGTCATAAGGAATGATATGGGGCTTATGTATGTGTGACTTACCAAGTAGATGAAGACTAGGATTTACTTCTGGGAAGAAACCTAGGAATAATGTCCATAAAGGTATTTGTTCTTTATGGAGATTTGGATACTCTAACATGGGGCTTACTCCTGAGGAGGATTCTCAAATTAGGGGGGACTTATGATTGGGGTTTACTCCTGAGAAGGAGGCCCAAAGCTAAAGGGGACTTGGGGCTTAATCCTAAGGAGGATGCCCATTAACAGGATACATAAAGGTATTTGTGATTTATGGATATTAAGATTCTTAATTCAGAACTTACTCCTAAGGAGGATGCCCAGATAAAAAGGGAACTTGATTTATGATTGGGTTTTATTCCTGAGATGGAAGCCCAAGTCAAAAGAAATTAATCCTGGGGCTTACTCCTTAAAAGGAGGCCTATATTTTGGAATTTGAGATCTAGGCGAAAAGGAGGCCCAGGTTAAGAGAAATTATGATTGGCGCTTACTCTTAAAGAGGATGCCCAGATTAAGAAACATGGGAATCCTCCTTAGGAGTAATCCCTAAGTTCCCTAATTTGGGCATCTTCCTTAGGAGTAAGCCCCAAGTTCCCTAATCTGGGCATCCTCCTTAGGAGTAAGACCCTATCATAATTTCTCTTAATCTGGGCCTCCTTTTCATAAGTAAGCCCCAGATCTCAAATTCCCGAATATGGGCCTCCTTTTCAAGAGTAAGCCTTAGGCTTAATTCCTTTTGAATTGGGATTCCTTCTCAGGAATAAAACCCAATCATAAATCAAGTCCCCTTTTTATCTGGGCATCCTCCTTATAATTAAGCCCCAAATTAAGAATCTAAATATCCATAAAGCACAAATAACTTTATAGACCCTGTTAATGGGAATCCTCATTAGGAGTAAGCCCCAAGTACCCTTTAACTTTGGGTCTCCTTCTCAAGAGTAAACCACAATCATAATTCCCCCCTAATTTGAGCATCCTCCTCAGGAGTAAGCCTCAATTTAGAGTATCCAAATCTCCATAAAGCACAAATACCTTTATAGACTTTGTTCCTAGGTTTATTCCCAGAAGTAAATCATAGACTTCATCTACTTGGGCATTCACAAATACATAAGCCCCATATCATTCATTGTGACCACATCTTTTGTGGCACAAATTGTCAGGTTTACTGATACCTCTTGTTTCTCAGATCAGGCAAGACTCATGTGAGCTTAGAGTGTAAAAGTAACTACAAAACATCTCTTTGGGCCGTTAATCATACGCAAGCCCCACCCTTTTTAATCGAACTATGTTGACTTTGATCTCTACCTTAAAAATAGGGTATGTAGGAAACCTTTCTATGGCTCAAGCCCACCACCCATTAATTCTCATCCATCCCATGTGACGTTAAACTATATCTTAATTCCCGAACTACGTGGGTTTTGATTCCTTTTCTAAGAAAGATATGTAGGTAGCCCATCTGCGGGTACGATCCTAACTCTAAAATAATCCATGTCCTTCTAAATGACAATAAACTTCAAGTGCCCCACTGAATGGCTTTAAAACCATTATGGTCATCATAATTACCAAGAGACTTCTACATAATGTATTGATGGATACTATAGACTAAGAATATCTAATACATACGGATGATTCTCCATCGATGAAGAACCTGAAATACATATAAAAGATTCTCTAAATCTCATACATATTAATCATTGATTTCCAAATCTAAAGGAAAACTCATTTTCATACTTGGTAAATTAATAAGGACTTGTGAACATAAATTTAATCTATAAGAGAGTCCCAGAGTAAACAATAATTCCCCCCAAAAAGGTGAGATGAGTCCGACCTCCTAACCTCTCAACCAATGCAAATTCTTAAGCCTCATCGAACCATAACTAATGAGAACCTACCTTTGGAAAGTAGGTCCAAATGGATATAGAATCATTGGATATTTCTAGTTCTACGAATAAACCCATTATAAACTAATTGTAAAAGTTTAGACCTTAAACAAATGAGGTCATCCCCATTTCCAGGAAGAAACAAGTATCCTCATATATCTCACTCCTTATCCCTTATTAGGTTAGTAATTTTATGAGATGATAATATATTTAACCCTATTTGGAGTTTTTGAAGTGTTTTTGAAGTGGTTATTTGAGATAAGTTTCTCAAATTGAGTGGGTAAGTGAGGAGAAAAGGCCCCCTTTTATAAGTGACAGGAGTGACACCCTTGTAAATATTAAGAATATGTGAATACAATAAATAAAATTCTTCCACAGAGAGACTCCAAAACATCCTATTTTAAAATATCATGTTAGTTATGTCAATATATAGTCATCCAACTAAATTAATGATACGATTTTGTGATATCTTGAAGCCTTATCCCTTGATTTTAATCATTTTAATACATTTTAACTTCATAATGGCGATAAACATTATACGAAGGTATGTTATTCTTATGAAAAAAATGAAATGAAACTTATAATAAAATATAGAAATGATGAATCCAAACAGGGAATCAATTTTCTCAATTCATGTTATGAAATTGTATGAAATTAATTCCAACACCATAACAACAAATGGGTAATAACAATTTTGAATAAAATAACATTACACGTAAAATTGATTTTAAGCTTATTACATTCCTATTAAAACCCATTAGATGAATGCTAATTAATTTTATTTAATATATTATTTATAAATTTCAATAAAAATATTGACCAATAATGTTTAATGTATTTTATTAAGATAAAAATACATTAAACTCATAAAACAATTGTATGAGAAATATCACTTTTTACCTTCATATGACTTTATCATAACTTATTATCATTTGATAATAAATATATGAATTTTAATAAATTTTTATATAGGTAAAAAAAATATTATCCCATAAGTTTAATACTATAAATAATATAAATTAAAATTTAAAGGATAATATATAATAAAGTTTTTAAGACAAAACATCTCAATTTAACTAGGAATCGTTAAAATAATATTCTATATCATCAAATTACAATTTACATAATTTACTTATTTAATTTTATCAATACTCAATTTAAATTTATCAATAAATATTTTTGATATCATTATTTAAAATTATTTTATATTTAAAAAGAATAATTAAACATAATAGTTTGAAACTATCTATTTAGAATTAATTGTACATACTTATGTAAATTTGACCATTTTTACAAAGTCATTTGTTTTATCAATTTCACTTCACCATAAAATAATATCATTCATTTAATATTTTTATAAATCATTATCCACTTATGTTTAGTGTTGTATGCATCAGAATCCATCAGACATATAAAATTTATTAAAATCATTGGACGTTACACTTGATGAAGAGTAGGAGGATGTAAAACTTAAAAGAAATGTTAATTGATGAGAACTTACTTCATTAATTTCTAAGTAATGATTTCAATGACTTTTTTTTAATGAAATGAAAATAATTTTTTTAATCATCTTAAGGGAAATATCTTTTATATGTAATCACTTGACTATATTTTTTTAGAACTAAACTGGATATATTATCCTCTAAAACTGAAATTGAATACTAAAATGTTCTTTATTTAAAGGATGAAGTTATCAAAATTTAAGCTGACTAAAAAATGATCACAAATTGTTTGGAATATAATTAAACAATATTTTAAAATTATTCAATGTTTTTTATCTTTTAATCGTTAATTTTTTTATAATATAATCACTATTTATCAAAATGAGAATCTAAATTTTTTCAATACAAACATAAGTGAAATATTTATAATTCTCCAATGTATTCCTAAACCATTTTGGGTTCTAAATTTCACTTATAATTTTATGTTTATTTGGATTAGTATACTTGTTTTATTTCTAATGATTCCAAATAATTTCAAGGAATTACTTATAAACCTATTCTTTAATATAATTTCCCAAAATCAATAGTTCTCACAATTTTATTATTAACCTATTGGTCTAAAATAAGTAAGAGAGCATTGAGGATCATGAGATTCCCTTAGCAATTCCATTTTCATTGTTATTATATCATGAAGGTTTGAAAGGTATCCTTCCATGTAACAACCGAGGTACTGATAATTTTTTTTTATTTTTATATCTATTAGTATTCATGAATTTATTATTTAATTTTATTATAAAAATGTTATGTAATTCATAAAATGAAAAAGAAAATAATTTTATTTATATAATTTATTATATACCTATATTTAGAAAATTAATTTTATAATTATATAATATTAATTTTACAAAAAAATATTTTTTTAATTCATCATTTCAAAATTATCTTAGGATGTGTTTTTGAGATTTTTTTGAAATTATTGATTTTTCAATGAATTGTGAAAAATAGTGCCTTTAATTAGAAATGTATGTTATTTACCTGGTTAAATTATTATTGTATTAATTTTAAATTTTAATTACATAATTTTGATTTACATTAATCCAATTATGGTTTTTGGAATGGGTTTTATACTTAAATTATGTATAGAAACATTTTATATCTATATAAGGCATTTTTTACTGAAGAAACACTTTTTGTTGAATTTTTCAAGTATAATTTTTAAAAAATATTTCTCACCTTATATATTATAAATTTTGAGAAATGGATTGCATATTTGTAATCAGAAGGTCCAAATTTGGAAAATAGGTCCCTTTTATTTTTGTGAAATATGAATAGTAAACATTGAAATTTTTTTAGCATGGTAAATCGTAAATCGATTAATTTAGGGTAAAAAAAGGTGACAAGGAATATAAAATTATACTAAAACTTGTCATAATTTTATTTAATGAGGTAAAATCAACAAAATTAATCCTTGGATATAATTTTTGACCTCTTGGAGCCACTTGGTTTACATTAAGCCTCATACAGTAATTTATTTTAAAAAAAATTCAAACTTCCCACACTATTGTTTTTAATAAGAATTGCATTTTTAATATACTTTCATCTAAAAGCTATGTGAAAAAATAAATAGAATTTTGAAATAAAATATATTTATCTTTATCATGGAAATTTTCTTTCAATTTTTTAGGGAAGACAGAATTAACTTAAAGGCTTTCACAATGAAGATACAATAATTATTAAATTAATGGAAAAATCATATAAATGATATTAAAAATATTAAAATAAATATATTTTTTTATTTTAAATTTTATTCACGAATTATAATGATAACCATGAAATTAAGGTGATATAATGAAATAATGTTTTTGAATTTCAATCTTTTTTTTCTATTTTTAATGTCATTAAAATGAATACTACTAATTTTTACAATAAGGATGTTTCATGAATATTTTAATTTATGAAGTTATTCAATAATAATAAAAATCATAAATAAGGAAAAATAAAATAATAAATTATCTAAAATTTCATACACTATTCATTCATAGGGAATTTGGAATTATGTGGCTCTATAATAGCTTTATTATATTTTAATATTGTGAGAAATTCCAAATGTTCATGTGACCTCAATTATAAAAAGGTGTCCATTCATTCACATCATTTAACCACTTTAGGCATTATAGTTCAACCATACTCTAAAATAATTTCTTACACACTTCCCTATACACATTATATATTTTTTGATATCACCAAAAAAATAGATTCTATGTTATTTAATGGATCCTTCAAGGATGTGATATTCAAGAGGTAATATTCTTAAGTATCCTATCTTAATTTCATTTATTATTATACCTTATCCTCAAATAATATATACATCAAATAATAATAAATATATTATCATTTATAAATGAATATGTTCTATAAAACCATTTTCTCATATACCCTTATTTAATGAAACAAAAACAATGTCAAAATTATGACAGCTAAACATCTATGTGGACAATGAGTATCTTTTTTTAATTACCGCCATAAATACTGGTCATAAAAATATTATTATGTTAAAATAATATTGTAATAATAATTTTATAACCTAATTAATTCCCTATAATGATTATATAAACATGATAATAAATAAAATGAAACTAATTTGTGATGGTTGAAAAACGGCCATAATTAAACAAACAATTATCGTTAACATTTTATAAAATGAATCATCCTCATATCCAAAATAAAAATGGATTCATGGGACCTTTAAAAATTATTAAGGTGAAATAATACCATATAATTTTATTTCTAAAATATTATTACCATTTAACAATGACATCGATATATAAGAAAAAGTTATCCAACCATGAAACCACGGAACGAACTCTCCCAGAACAAAACTTTGGATCTTTATAACTCACCAGAATGACCATAAATGAACTTAATAAAATTATACTAAATTAAATATATGTTGAATAGGTTATGAATTATGTAATTAATTAATCTTAATTGATTATACAAGATATTAAATTCATGTTTAGGAGGAATTAATATATATGTTAAGGGAATTATTACCCCAATTTCCATTCATTGTGTTAAACTTCTACTCCATTGATTATGTCATGCTATGATTATGTGTAAAATTAATTTTGATTATAATATTTTTTATTTAAACTTTTATTCTACGGATTTACCACTAATTAACATAATCAATTCATTTTATTAATGTTTACTTGAATGATATGATATTTGTAATGGAATTTCTTTTTCCACTTGTAATGTTAAATTTTACTAAAGTAAAAATGTTATTTTTTATCTTATATGGAACAAGTGTATTTTACTTATGTAATAACCCATTAATGTTTTTATACATATTTAAAAAGATTACATGGTTATTTTAAAAGAAAAGGTTTCCCTTTGTATGTGTGTAGTATTCTTTTTAAAATAAGTGATTTTCCCCAAGGAATATTTTTTAATGAAAGCATTAAAGTTTTATGATTTTATTAAGGTTATCAAGAACTGTTTATGATTATGGGTGGTTCTGTGATAAACCTAGGATCATTGGTTACATAATTAATGAAGGACTGGGGGTTCCTTGATAATTCAAGGATAGGTGGTTATGTTATAACCTCCAATGCATTAGGAACCCTGAACATGGAAGTTGACCATATTGGTGATTCCACTTGTATGTTTTATATGGAAAATTATGTACCAAGTTAACAACATGTCATTTATATTCCTGATAATGAGTTTAGATGGAGATAATTTGATTTTCAAAAGGCAAAAAATAATATTTTTAAGATTATTTCTTTTTCATTCTAAAAATGTAGGTTTTCAATATTTTTTTTGTTTTTCACTAGACTAACTGCATTCTTATTTTTATATCCCCTAATAAGAATTTGTTCTCATAACAAGTTTTAATATATTTTTCATTAGGTTTAATGGAGGGTATGTAAATTATAAGATAAAGGAGAAAACTACTAACATTTTTCATCAAGTGAAACCATGTTTTATTTTAAAGAATTATTGTGGTGGGAAAATAGATACTGTGTATAAGTTTACATTTGTAAGTGGGTTTATCATGTAAGATTTATCCCCAATTATCTAAAACTCTAAACCTAAATTGTC
The DNA here is from genome assembly GCA_963277665.1 of Viscum album. Taxonomy (NCBI): domain Eukaryota; kingdom Viridiplantae; phylum Streptophyta; class Magnoliopsida; order Santalales; family Viscaceae; genus Viscum; species Viscum album. The sequence continues at coordinate 1,094,095,953 of OY728145.1, read as the reverse complement.
CTCGGGGTTTTAATAATTTGAAATCTAGTATAAAATCACTAGAATATGTAAAGTTTAAGGAAAATTCCTTACATTTTCTATCATATTATGGTTTATAGAACTTTATGGTTTGGGATAATGTTAATAGAATACCCATAAACAGGTTTTACTTTATGGTTATATTAAAGAATATAAATATTAAACTATTTCTTCCTTTAAGATATGTCTGTTCAGAATGTTTTTCCATAGAGGTAATAGGGTAGTTGTGGTGGGAAGGAATCAATAGGAAAACATTGTTCCAAATAAGCATATTGATATGGTCAAAATCAAAAAATAATAGTTTTTTGTAGTGATAGATCGATTTACATAAGATATAAATGGTTTTGGTATTTTTTTAGGAAGCATCTAGATCTAACACAAAGAAAAATATGCCCATAATAGATTATTTTATGAGAAAACATCCTCCATATTTCAATTGAACCTCAGAAATGGTGGTTTCTAAAGGATGGATCAATTATATAGAAATTATTTTCAAATTCACGGGATATTAGAAATGCCAAAAGTTAACCCTATTAATTTATCATTTTGAAGGTGAAGTTAATCAATTTTGGTATCTAGTTAGGAATACCTGAGATAAATATTATCTTAATTTTATATAATGGGATAATTTTAAGAATATTTTTGAAAAAAAATATTTTCCTAGGATAGATTGAATCCGAATAGAGATAAAATTCCTAGAACTGGGGCCAAAGGATAAATATTATATATCTATTTGTGAAAAACACATAACAATATTGTCTAGCAATGTACCTTTTATTTTGTGACATTGGAAGTAAAATTAATATATTTTAATATAGTTTTAAACCAATTTTATTATGAGATTTGGCTTCATGGGAGTTTAAAATAGTTTATAAACTTATTAGTTCTGATTTGAAGTTGAGATAATGTTTGCTAATATGTATGAGCATCATGATTACATGAATATTAAATTACAAGATTGGAAACCATTTTGGAATAATTTTTCAAATAAATTTTGAGGTAAGAAAAAAAAATTTCATTCTTCTGAAAAGTGTGGCCAAAACCATCCATCGATATGTGTCGCAATATTTGGGAATTTGTTTTCAATATAGATATTTTGGTCATATTTTTCATGACCATAAAGAAAATGAGAATAAAAATAATGAAATTCTTGCATTACGATGCTGTAATTAAAAGGAGTTGGAATATTATGCTAACTTATGCTTAAGTTTAGTGACTCGAGATAGAAATCATCATGACTGAAAATGAAAATACTTGGAATAATATTTCACTACCACTATAGTTGATGCATGACCAAAAAATTATTTGTTGAAAGGAATGTTGCTTTAATACTCAAACTATTTCAATACCCCTTTTGATATTGGATGTTTACAATCATTCATTTTTGTGAAATTGGTAAGAATACTGGGAATCTCACACCATGAATGTATGAAATAAATTTTCGTGAATGCTTTAGGAAGAAGTTTTAATGGAAGAAAGATTTATAGGAATCTTCATATTGTTATAAATTAAATGTAATTTCCTAAAAATATTGTTTAACTACCCATATTTGATTTTAAAATTAATTTGGGCCTGAATTAGAATTTAGTTTATCATGATAAGAAAGATGTCAAAGTTATTATTGTTATTTTAAATGATTTAATACCTTTTATAATTTACCAATAAGTAGAGTATTTGATTATAAATGGGAGTGAAAGTTACTAAGAACATGTCATTGAAAATAACCAAACAAATCAGATTAATGATGTTCCAGTAGTGAATGAATACAAGGATGTTAGTCCTGATGATTTCCTGGTATAATTAATTTTAAGGAGGTTTATTTTACTATTGAATTATTCCATGATTCTAAGATTATTTCAAAACCCCTTATAAAGTTTCTCAATCAGTCCTTTTGGGAAAGAAAATAATTACTAGAGTTTCAAGATAAAGGTTTTATTGGACCCATCACTTCACTGGGGGTGATCCTATTTTTTATGTTAAAAATAATGATTGTTAAATGAGATATTATATTAATTATATTACATCGAATAAAATCACTGTTAATAACATGTACCCATTTCCTCATATCTATAATTTTTTTATCATCTCCAGGGAGCACGATAATTTAAAATGATTTATCTAAGGTCGAGGTACCATCAGTTGAAAGTGATGGAGGAAAATGTTTTGAATATTTATTTTCACTCTAGATATAGGCATTATGAGTTTTTAGTTATTCCATTTGGGTTGAGAAATTCCCCTGATGTATTTATGGATCTTAGGAAAAGAGTATTCTATGATAATTTAGAGAAGTTTTTTTTGTTTTTATTAATGATAATTGTTTTCAAAAATTTATGAGGATCATGGAAAAATTCTAAGTATTATTCTAAAAATTCTCATAGAAAACAAGTTTTATGGAGAATTTAGAATCTTTTTTTTGATTAAAACATATTTCATACCCTGGGAACATTGTAAATAAATATGGAATAATAGTTGATCCCTCGAAAACAAAGTGGTTAATGAATGTACAAGACTAAAAAATTTTACTATGATTTTATGTTTTTCTGGATTATCATTATATTAATGGATGTTTGTGGAAAAAGTTTCATGGTTATCTAGAACACTGACTAAGTTAACTAAAAGTGGAATTAAATTTATCTCGATAAAGGTTTTGGATGATTATTTTCAAGAATTAAAAAGAATATTGGTGAATACTCTAATTTTTACCTTGACCAAGAGAAATATTAACTTTTTTAACTAAAATAATGCTTCATTGAAGGGACATGGTTGTGTTCTAATGAAGAACGATTAGGTAAATGTTTATGCTACAAGGAAAATAAATAATCATGAGTTAAGTTATCTAACCCATTATTTCTAGTTAGCTGTTGTGTTTTTGTCTTCGAACATTTTGAGGAATAATTTATATAGATCCAAGTATGAAATATAAACTTTTCATAAAAGTTTAAAGTATATATTTACATAAAAGAGTTAAAAATGATTTATATATGATGGATGGAACTAATTAAAGAATATGATTACATTATTTTCCACCATCCTGGATAAGAAAATAAAGTGGTTGATGCTTTGAGTTAGAAAAGTAATGCTACATTGACCATGTTATATTTGAAACATGACACTTTGGTTAATTATTTAATGAATTTTTTGATAGAATTTATGGGTTCATTAAATTACTCTGTTTTATATTAGGTGTCAGTGCAGTCATCTATGTGAGACAGAAAAAAGAAAGATCATAGGGAATATTTTGAGTTATAGAAAAAGGTAGAAATAAGGATTAAGGGTAATTTATTTTAATTTTATATTGATGAATACTTTTTTTATATTTAGGAAAATATTATGTGTTCCTTGTGATTTTCAATTGAATAAAGATTTGTTAATGGAAGCTCATAGTTCTCAATTTTCAGTTCATCATTGCATCACTAAGATGTATAGATACCTTCAAATGTATAATTGGTGGGTTGAAACTAATAAATATACTACATATTTTATCATGAAATATTTGACTATTCAATAGGTCAAAGTGGAATAAAAATTACCAATGGGGACACATATGTTATTGGAAGTTCCATAATTGAAATGGGAAAAGTATATCAATGAACTTTGTGGTTGGACTACCAATGAATTCCAAATGTAATAATTAAATTTAGGTTATTGTTGATCGACTGACTAAATCTGCAAATTTCCATCCCATTAGATATAATATATCATTAGATCAACATTATCTACTGTATCATAAGGAGGTAGTCATTTTACATGGTGTTCTTACCTCCATTTTATCTGATCGTGATCCTAGGTTCACTTATCACTTTTGGAATGTCTATTAGAAGTTGTTGGGAAATGAATTGAATTATAGCACAATATTTCATCCTCAATGTGATGGACAGTCAAAAAGAAATATTCAGACCGTGGAAGGTATGATATGTTATTTTTCAAAGGATCACTATGGAATTTGGGATCAACATCTTTCTTTATTTGAGTTTTCATATAATAATAGTTTAATTTCATTATTCAGATGAATCCTTTTGAGGCATTATATAGAAAGCGGTGTAAGACCCAATCATTTTGGGATGAAGAAGGTGAAGTGAAGTTAATGGGACCATAATTGGTAGAGTAAGTGGATAAGAATGTGAAAATGATTAAGCGACATATGATGATAGGTTAGAGTGTGTAGAAATGATATGTGGATAATAGGAGGATTGTCTATTAATTGGAGGTAGGTGATCATGTTTCTCTTAAAATATATCTATAGAAAAGTGATACACATTTTGTTAAGATGGGAAAGTTAATTATACATTTCATTTGACCATATGAAGTCCTAGAGAAATTTCGACAAATTTTCTACCCTATATACTTTATAATGATTTTATACTGGTTACACAATGTTTTTCATGTCTTGATGTTAAGAATGTATTCTCTGGATTCACTTCATATATGGAGTCATAATATATTCCAATTCGAAGATAACCTTTTGTATATGGAAAATATTATTAATATTATTGATATGGAAAAGAAATTATTTTGAAATAAGGTAATTAACTAGGTTAAGGTTTATTATAGAAAACATGTGGTTGAATAAACAATATGGGAATCTAAAAATCAGACGAGGGAAAGGTATCCCCATTTGATTAAGAAGTGAATAAAATTATGAGGATTCATTTTACATATGTGGGAGGGATATAATGAACTAGGTACTAATAGAATAATTTTTTTTCATATTTATTATTATTCTTGGACTAAAATGTTAAATTCATTATAAATATGTTAAGTATTTATTAAAATAAGAAATGTAGGTAATTTTATTAAACAAATTTGTTATACGGATATATAAAAAATAATAATTTTGAAATTTTGAAATTTTAAATATACAAAACTATTTTAATTTTTAAATTCATTAATTTGAAATTATCTTATGATTAGGTTTTTAGAATTTTGTGACAATATTGATTTTTCAATGAATAGTGAAAAATACAGGTTCTAATTAAAAAATGTATTTTATTTGAATGGTAAAAAAATTATTTATATTATTTTTAAACTTTAATTAGTTTAAATTTATTTATATTTATAAAATTATGGTTTTTGTAATGTGTTTATACTTTAATGTTGTATAAAAAAATTATATTTAAAAGAGGCATTTTTTCTGAATTTTTTTAATTACATTTTGCCGGTTTAATTTTTAATTAAATTATTATTGTTATATGTTTTTAATTTTTAAAAATATATTTTATATTTTGAATCATAAAATCCAAATTTTATAAATATGTCCCTCCAATTTTTGGGTAATATGAATAGTATACTTTGTAATTTTTATTACGACAATTAAGGGTAAATCATGTAAGTTATGATAAAAATAATATGATAAGGATTAGAAAATTACCCTAACCATTTTTTAAAATTTAATATATATGATATTTTGTAGAAAAATAATCATTTTTTAGAATTTATGACATATTGGAGCCATTCGGTTGACATTAGGCCCCTTATAGTATTTTATTTTAAGAAAATTCAATCTTGTCACACTATTGTTTTTAATGAGTATAGCATTTTTAATATATGGTCAACCAAAATATATGATTGAAAATAAATAGTATTTATAAATATAAAATATTTATCTTAATCATGGAAATTTATTTTAAATTTTTTAGGGAAGTAATAAGTATCTTAAAGGCTTTCAAAATAAAGATGTAGTAATTTATAAATTAATGAAAAAATAAAATATATGATAAAAATGATATAAAAATATATATAACATTAGATTTTCATTGTGATCCGTTAATTATATATAAAAATATAACATTTCTAGGATATAATTCTTTTTTTAATTTTACTAGTTTTATGTATTTAAAGTCATTGTAATGAATAATCATAAATTTGATAATAATGATATTTCATGAATAAAATATTTTATTAAATTATTTAAAAAAATTAAAATATTAAATAAAGAAAAAGGGGATAATATATACCCTAAAATTTTAACCTCTATGTTTTCGTATACCAATTTGAATATTTGGATTTATAAATGCTTTATTATATTTAAATATTTTGAGAAATTCCTAAAGTTCCCCTCACCTCATTTATAATAGGTCACCCCTTCATTCACTTAATTTCCCACCTTGATCCTTATTACTAAAAAAACCTAACAAATTATCTTATCAACATCCTTAGTAACATTATATACGTTTTTTTCTAAACAAAAGAACCAATCCCAATTTCCTTAAGGTATCCTTTAAGGAGGTGATATTCAAGAAGTATCTTTCCTAAATAACTCTTGTAATTTCTTTTCTTGTTTTTCTTTATACTAATATAATTCATTAATTAATGTTTAACAACTATATTATCATTTATATAAAATAATTTTATATTTATAATTGAATATCTTATATATCCACATTTTCTCATATACACTTATTCAATGAAACAAAACCACTATCCAAATTATGGCAGTCAACCGTCTCCGTCAATAATGAGTTTTTTTCATTACCACCTTCATGTCTGGTCATAAAACTGTTATTATCGAAAATTATATTTTAATAATTATATTGTAACTTATTTAATTTTTATAAAAAATATATAGGTATTATATTATATAAAATGAAACTAATTCGTGATGGTCGGAAGAACCATCTCAATAAACTAAAAAATTATCATTAACATTTTATCAAGTGAATCATTCACATGTGTGAATAAAAAAGGATTTATAATACCATTTAAAAATTTGGAGGTTCATGAATACCATATAGTTTACCTTATAGAATAATATTCTCATATTATAATAACATCTATAAATATAAACAGGTTAACAAACCATGAAACAATGATACAAATGCTCCCAGAATAATGAATTTGAATTTATAACTCATAAAAAAGGCCATAAATGAATTTAACTAAATTGTAATAAAAAAATATATGTTAAATATTTTCTTAATTTTGTTATTAATGAATTATAATTAATTATCAAAGATATTAAGATCATGTTCAAAATGTATTTTAACATAAGGTAAGATAATTGTTATCCAAATTTACATTCCTTAGGTAAAACTTATATTTAATTTATTGTGTCATGATAAGATTATATTTGAAATTTATTTTGATTATCTAATGTTGTATTTCCAATTTCTTATGTGTATTTGAAGTTCATACCCATAATTGATTTATTTATTAACATTCACTTCAATGATATGATATTTATAATGGATTTTTTTCCACTTTTAATGTTTCTTTTTAAAAAAGTCAAAATGGATGTTTTTTAACATATTCGACATGAAAGTATTTTCCCACAATCATGGAACCTTAATGTTTTGAATATAAATTAACAATATTTCATGGTTAGTTTCAAATAAAATGTTTTACTTTGTATGTGTGCAATGATCTTTTAAAATAAGTGATTTTCCTCAAGGAATATTTTCATGATGGAAGAATTAATGTTTTTTTTATTATGTCATTGTCCCTCCGAATTATTTATAATTAATGGTGGTTCTGTTATAAAATAATGAGGGTATTTCCATGATAAAACAAGGATATTTAGTTATTTTATTAACCAATTATTTGTGGTTCCATGATAATCCAAGGATGGGTGGTTACATTATAACCTCTAATGCATTGCGTACTCCATAGATGGAAGTTAAAAATACTGGTCATTCCATTTGTATGTGTGATATGGAAAATGATGTACCAAGTTTCCTACATGAATTTTATATTCTTGTTAGTGATTTTTCATTGAAATAATTTGATATAAAAAATTTTAAATAATGATCTTTTATAGGATGATTCATTTTTAGAGAAAAAATGTATGTTTTTAAGAAAATGACTTTTATGGTTTTTCACCGGAATAACCATTTCCTTTATACTATGTACATTATTGAGTTTTTTGAATTCATATCTAGTTATAAAAGGTTTTTCATAGGGTTTAAGGGATATTAGTGAAAATTATGCAATCAATAAGAAAATTATAAAGATTTCTCATAAATAGAAACCATGTTTTATTTTAATGTTTTTTGTTTTATGGAAAAAATAGATACTGAGTATAAGTTAAATTTTTTAACATATGGGTTTATCAAGTAACATTTATTCATAATTATCTAAAATTGTAAACCTAAAATATCCCCAGTATTGTAATAATGTGAATTCTAGTATAAAATAACGAGAATATGTAATGTTTAAGGCCGAATCTTAACAATCCTTAAAAAATTTAGAAGATGATAGAATACCAAATTATAATTCCCTGATTTAGTTTAAAGAGTTGTTTTTAGTAACATATTTTGAAGAAATTTTCATATAACTTGAAGGATTCTCCACATTTTCCTCAATTTACAAGTGTTTGGAAGAAACTATAATTGTGTAATGTTTAAGGTTTTTTCCAAATAATTTTGATTATTTTTTTGGATTTCCAACACTATCATGGGTTGCTTTCATGAAGATTTTCATCTATAAAGGGGTTATATTCTTCCCAGAGAGTTTTAAAATCCAAAATAACTAATTCAACCCATAAAAAAAATTTAGTTTTCAATATTTGGTGGTTTATAGATATTAACCCACACCATTAGTGGGACTATAAATTGTTTTCAAAGGAAGTCTAGATGGGGAAAAAATCTATTATTTCATTGGATGAAGCCAATGTTTAAAAATCATTATTTTTTCATTTAAATTTCATTCAATTCCCATTATCACTCTATATTATGAAACATCACTTAACCTAAAAATAATAAGTTTCTCTTCTATATGAGTTCCCTAAATTGAAATTGAAAGGGTTATTCCACTATAAAATCACATCATTCATCAATGCCTTGTACTTTTATTTCCGCATATTCTAACATTTAATCCAATAAAATTATATTTATATTAAATGAATAATTTTTCTAATTTTTTATTTTCAATATTATGAGAAAAATGTGGATCTTGAAGTGTTATAATAGCGAGTGAACAAATAGATATACATAAAATAAAAACACTGCCATTAAGGGTGTATTTAATTACATTTAATTAATTCTATCGTAACTTAATTAATTAAAACTATTGGTTGGTTCAAGGATAGTTACTGAATATCATGCCTAAAAATATCTTAATATTAGTAAATATCTATTTAATTTTGAAAACTATGTTTGTGTTTGTGTGTGTAGGGTGATGGGGATTATCTCAATAGTTTCAATCTAATTGCATACTAAATTATTGTTGTAACTGATGGGTGTTATAATTTCTTGAGTCTGTGTTTTAAAATTAATTATTAATAAGAATTTAAATTGTTCTTTATCACCCTAAAAAATTTGGATTATTTTTGAATTTTATATGTTTTCTTAATTTTTTTTCATGATGAATTCAAGAGAGACATTAGGATTTTTATTACTAATATTTTTTTCTTTGTTTAATTTTTTTTAATATTAATTTTTTTTAATTAATGAGAAATATTTTAAGAACTGTAACATAACATAATTAGTTTTTTTTTTCAAATAGTTAATTTTATCTGAAATTTTAAAATAAATAGATTCCTTGAAAACATCATTCACGTTGTTAGATTTTTATTTGTTGTGTTGTTTAGAAAATATGAATTTTGAGCTTTACTATAACCATTTGAATATTCTTATTTGATTTATATATGTGAATTCATTTTTAATAGAACTATTTTAGTTTTTTCTTCCATGTTGAAGTTTATTATTAATTAATATCTTGTGGTTTATGTGTTGGTGTGGGTTTTTTGTGTCAAACTATATTTCATTGAGTAGTCATCAATGAAACCATAAAATTTTTCTATATTGATAAATTTTAGCATCAATTTATATATTTATTTGTTAATTGTTTTTTAGAAAATTTAATATTGTTTTTCATATTTTATGTGGTTAATCATTTCATGATCTCTTAAGAAAATTTATTTTGGTGAAATTTTAGTAGTTATTTTTTAGTTTTAATTTAATATAAACATATTGATTAAATTTAAATTGATAAAATTTTCATTCAAATGGTCTAAATAGAACTCTGAATCATTGTTGAGCTATGTATGTTGATAATACTAGATGATTTAATTATATTATTCTGTTAATTAATTAACTCAATTATCTATATGCTTTTTAGTTTTTTTGAGATACTAAATTATATATATGTGTTCTTAAAAGTGAAAAATTAATGTTTATGAGAATGTTTTAATGAAAAATATGTTGGTTAATTTCCTCTTAACATTATCAAATTTTATCAAAGCCTTCAAAAAAGGAAAAAAATTTTATAAAATTTTATTTTTGAGAGTGAAATCATACATTTTTTCGAGAGAGATTCCTGGAGGTAAAATTGCTTTGAAAAAACCCTATTTCATATAAATATAATTCTTTAATTTTTATAAGAATTATAATTTATTGATTATAATTAGTTTATTGATTAAGGATAATAAATGTCTTAAATATGGCAGAATTCAATTTGGCTTTAATTTTATACATGTTTTCCATATCTAATTTACAAAAATTCAAATTCATTTTTTTATTTAAATTTTAATTTATTTGAAATTTATTCAAGGTTTATAATTTTATTTTGAAATTTAAAATCATTGAATATCTATATGAAAATGTGTTTTTCTGGGTTGTTTTATTGATCAAATGAATTTTTTATATAATTTAAAGATAGATTTTGATTAAATGGTTTGGTTGATTTTTGTGGAACCATCATTTAAATAATACATTGAAGTGATTTTATAAGGCTTTTGGCTATTGATTATTAATGTTTCCAATGTTATATGTATATATATTTAATATAATTAGTTGGAATAAATTTTAATTCTTCTTTTAATTGTTAAAATTCAATGTATATTCCAATTTTATATTTAATTTTACATTTTTAATTGATTAATTTCATGAAGTGTTGCAATATATCATTAATTTTCTTAAGTATGATATTCTTGTTTTATTGATAAAGAGATATTTAATATCCAAGAATAAGAAAAATAATAAATCCATAAAATAAGATGATATGTAAGAAATTTCATAAATGAGTCTAATGCATAACATTATACGGTTTATATTTTTTGTGAAATTTATTCACATGATGATTATTTATGACATATATTCATAGAGTCCCAAATATATAGAATATATTAGAGTTTGTTAAACTTGAAAAAGAAGTGATACATAAGATATTTCTCTACAGTACAACTAATACATATCATATTTTCCATTTAAAACTTCAAATAATCTCTCAAATAAATATCATATATAATATTTTTTCCCTAGGAGAGGAATATATTAATGTTTCCCTTTGGAAAATTAAAATATGGAATTCATAATGTTTTTTTGTTTCAAAGATGCATCGTTAAGTTGATTCAAATGGGTTTTGAAGTTGTAGTCGTCGATAAGTTATTTATTTCACTTTATCAAATTTTAAGAAGCATGTTGAAGTAAGTATATGAAATTATCATAAGGCGATACAACATATCTAAAAATTTTCTAAACTTAAATACTTGACTAGAGTTCCACAAATTTGAATCCCAGCCATTTCCCATAAATCCCTTATTTTGGATTACAAAAAATCAATGTAAGGTGTGGTTGTAGATCCATGAGGGAAGTTCTTAGGACAATACAAGAGAGTTTATACTGAATCTATATAATAATGAATATTTATTGAATATATATTTTAAATATATAATGATTCATGTCATGAGATGACCCAGGTTTCCTAGACCATCTATAAGACAAAATAGTTCTGACATGGAAAACTTTGTCATTCTCGATCCCCACATGCTTTTGGAAAGTGAATGTTCGTTACAAACTACCCTTGAGAATTATTTTTGCACATAAAACATGGAATATAGGCGATAAATAAAAAAATAAGTTTTAATTCAAGGAAATAAGACAATGATATATAGGTATAATCAACACAAAAAACAAGTGCAAAGATACATAAAACAATGAATGTACTCAAAAAAATTGAAAAGACCAAATCCATGTGACATGATGTCACCACCAAATTCTCACACCTTAATAATTTAGTAACTCATCGCCTCATGAAAACACAATTACCTTACCTTTATTAGATAAATTGAGGTCTACAGACACCCATAGTTGTATATAGGGTGTAATAAAAAGATCCAAACAGGATCCCACAAATTGTTTCATAAGAAGAATTTATAAAAAAAATTATTCTCTGATAATTTCAAAGAAATACATGGGATAATATTTTAAATAAATCATGGATAAAACACCCCTTTCAAAAATTTTAAAGAAATCCAAAAAATTGGTTTCCAAAGCATTTATATACAAACACCAGTAAAGAATTTAAATGATTACAAATATAGGTAAAAACCATGTCAAGAGACTATATTATGTTAATTAGGAACCCTATACCATTATAATTATTAGTAATATACTTGTTTTGAACATTAACCTTTCTTAATAGGAATAGGGGGAAAGGCTATGCTCTAAATGATGGATCTTATCCACAATATAAAAAACCTGATACACACATCTCCCTAATAGAAGAAGTCTATGAGAATGAGTTACTCTCAAATGATGGATAATTTATTCACTATTGATCACATTTGGGAGTATTAAAAACATATAAATTGAGGTAATTTAATCTATGAAACCATGGTTGGTCATAGAGACATCATCCTCTATAATAAAAAAAGGTTGGGATAATTTCTTCAATATATGGGTTTTCATGCTCCATTCATTTCGTTCAAGGATAAAAATTTATATCAAAACTTCCATGATTCTATTCTGAATAATGATCATATGGTTTGTTTTGAAATCATTATGTTGGTGGATGAATCGAATAGGTGTAATTTCACATGATCCAACTGAACAAGTTATTCCAGCCATGATTTTAAGGGAATGAATCATTCTCGTAGCTATGTGGATACATGGGCTTTGAAATTATGGTGCAAGTAGATTTTGGGGAAGATAAATTTTTGGTTAGTATTGTGAGATATAATGTGATCCCAACTGATGAAAATTTCTAAAAAATAAGAGTGGTTCAATCCTACCATTTTTAGTATTGTTCAAGGTGTCAATATGAAATGACAGTGCATGTATTCTTTCAAAGTGATTTGGAAAAGGCATTATAGAACAACTTATAGTAGGTGATGAATATTAACAATCTATGAGGATACATGAATGTTATGCTCAAGGATTAGTTTTATGGGTCGGGGAATCTTGGGATAGAGGTTATGGTTTACATAATGATTTTCTTATCTTCTTGCTGGATCCTCTAGGAAGAGAGATACAACACAATTCATGGCGTTAAGATTAATTATTTTCATACACTGGTGTTGGTATTGTTTTTAGTGATGAAGCTAAGCATGTTGAACAAGAATTTTGGGAATTATATTAATTTAAAAAGGATTTTACTAGGATGCTCCCTGAACATGGTTACTAGTAGACCTAATCTAGGTAGATAAGATAAATAAATTACCACTTTTCTGGGGATGAAGTTGAAAGTCTACATCTCTTTTCTGTATACGGTGATGAGAGGGTGTGGGTTGGTTAGAGAAAATATTTATTTCTATTCATATACGTTTTAGTTCCTTATTTGGTGAAATAAACTTTATATCTATGGAGGTTAAAGTGTTGTTCAATGGTATTTCTCTGTATAGGTGTTTTAAAATTCAAATTACAAAGGTTGAATCGTATTATGCTATGAAGATAATTTTTCTTCAAGACAAGAGTGACGTTCCCTGAAATCTAGTTTATATTGTCAAACATTTCAGTTATATCATCCAGAATATTCATGTTGGACATACATAGAGAAAAGTGAATTGTGTGAAAAACATGTTAGATAGAAAAGGAATCTCTAGTAAGAGACTAATTCATTACACCAACTTGGGGTCCCTACCGGATGATTGTTAGATTATTGACAGGAATGATTCTCTTGGTCTCCATTATTCTTGACCTCCGTAACATTTGGTGAACTTTGATATTTTCAAGATTTAATTATTTTCTTGAATAAAAAATTAATTTTTAGTCATCTATAAAACCACACAAATTAGGATTTAAAACCTTTTCCATAAAAAATAACAAGGGGGTATTTCATTTTTAAAGACATTGTAAAAAACATAATATTTAAGAAAAACCATTTTGATGAATTTAAATAAAATTTGAAATTAATTAAGAGGATGAACCAATCATGTTTCATTGAATAAAGTCAAATCAAAAGACCACATACTTTGAAACATTAAGAATAACCATTACCATGAGTGAACATTACGAAAAATTATTATAGGGCTATAAGAATAAATAAGTGACACCAGATCACGAATCACCAATCATAAATATCTATGTTTACATGTTTTATAATTATGAATACTATATAAATAACTTATCACTTCAATTAATTATCAATACACCATGAGGATTCGAGATCTGATCAACATACCAAAATTCCACAATGAATTAATGGGGAATGAATTTAAGAGATTTAGGGTTAGCTATACTCTTAGTGAAGTTAAATAGTCACTAAAGGTTTAAGGAAATGTTAAGGAGAAATGTTCAAATCAATGGTATTTTATAATTTATAGGGTGAAACTATGTAACATAATAGTACGAAACAAGCTCGATCCTATGGTGCAGGTGGACTGACACAAAACAAAATTGAAACATAAGGGAAAAGAATAAATCACAAAAGATACTATTCCAAACTATTTCATGGATCTACATCAATATAGAAAGTGAGATCTTATAAACTAGGAAATAGAGAACACTCTTATGACCCAAAAATATATAAATGAAATTCCCTTTTCAATTAATAAATTCATTATTATGTAATGTAGTTATAGAAAACACATGCACTACTTTGATTATTTCAAATAATTATATCCTGTTAGATTTAGAAGAATGTTATGCATCCTAACCATTTATAATATATCAATTATATAATGAACATTTACATTAGTATGTATTGGGGCCATCATAATGACTAATTTAACTATATGGAAGAAGCGATAGGTTAAACCTTGTGGATTGTTCATTATGAATCCGATTTATTATAGATTCCAAGGGAGATAGAATCATTTGGATTTTCCCTTGAACAAATCCAAGTTGATATTTAGAAACTAATACATCAAAGAAATCATTTATGGGATAATTTTAATATTATCAAGATCATGACCCAAACCATGTTTGTCGAACCAATAGAAAAAAGTTCCACAATCACTCACCATACCCATAATGCATATTCTTGAGTAATAAAGTGTTAAATATCTTGATCCTAGTAGTATGAATTTGAATTTTTTCTTTTAAATAAAAAAATAATTATATTTATCAGTTTTTATTACTAAATATAGATGATTAAATAATGAGTTTTATAAGGATGTGATATTTACACAAAGAAACCAAATTATTGTTTTTGGGAAATAAATTGTATCGATTAAAATACTATTTTGGTTAAATTGAAGAATTTCAACATAAATTCTATTTTCATGAAATATTCTTATTAAATTATATTTATTTTAATATTAATGATAATATAATTTACTATAGTCTAATATAATTTCTATAAGGTTCACAATATTTTTTGTGTCATAAATACTAGTATTTTCAATTAAATAATTTTTTTATGAAAAAGATAAAATTATAATACTTAGTAAAAAATTTCAAAAATTAAATATAATTTTTGAAATCAACATTCTAAATCTATTGAATCTTGAATTTTTCATAATTTTATGAGATATTCTAATTTATTAGTGTAAATTTAATACGATATAAACACATGTAATATATTATGACATAAAAATAGCCCAAAAAGTGGGGTAATGAATTCTATAAAAGTCATTAATTACCATATATAAACATACCCATTAAAAAATTCGTTTTAGAAGTTATTTTATTAATTTTATAAAATAATTACCAATCATCCAAAACATATATTATATTCTATGGTTTTAAAATCAATTATTTATGAACATGACTAACTTAAACATCACCATTGGCATTATTTTAATATGTTTGGTTCCTGTATGAATATAATGATTAAATATACTCCAAATTGAAATAATCTGTGGTCAAAAACCATTGTAAATATGGTAGTTATTATTTTTTTATATTCATTTGAAAAACTATTTTAAGAATGTAATATACAATTCCCCATATTTTTATATAAATACCCACACAACTTCCGACTCATCTTTAGTGAAAACCCATTGATCATGAATTTACTCTCCATCTACCTCTATATATCCCTCAAAATGTGTTTTTATTCCCTTAATAAGATCCCCCTAAACATTTAGAAGCACCCTCGCTTGGTAAGGGAATCTCTCTTCCTTACCTTTATTAATGAAAATTCTTTGTATTATACATCTTAGTTTTAAATTGTTCATGTTGGAATATTTTTTAAACATCCATTCAAACTATTTATTATTTATAGTTAATTATAGTATACTATTGACTCACATTAAATCCTTCAATAAATCATTACCTACACCCATTATGTTGAAAAAATTATCCTCTAATTTTTCTACATCAAACATTTTTGATATAAATAACCATACCCATTTCCACCCAATAGTATTCACCTATAAGTAACAATCCTTAATTTATTGGAGACATCATTATATTTTTCCCACAATACTTATTCATTGGATTAGAAGTGATTAAATGTTTTTTTATGTTGAATAATTTATGTGGCACAAAAATGGATGTATATGATTAAAATGTGATAGGTGGGACTAGAATTATATTTTCCTCTAATGCATTGGGTATTTTTTATCTCATTATATTCCATTTATGGTGAAAATTATTTTATCCTAAGCATACTATGTTATGATATTGGATATTATCCTTGACGTATTCTTATGATGTTTATTGACACTCTGTTTTTATAAGGGATGAAAATATCATCATGTATTAGAGAGTTGAAGAACCCTATAAAGGATTAAGGTAACCTTCCTAGAAGTTCCCTTCACAAACCAATCATGTGCACCCAAATTATGACAGAACCCTTCCTATGTGGAACTGAAGGACCGACCACCCCTATATTGGGTACCATTCATAGTTTCATTCCTTCAGTCATAGGTGTCCCTCACTTATCATAACATGTGGGTAGAGTCATTAGGGTGCATTTAAATATGAATTCCCTCTTTCATGAGGACCACGAGCCCGAGGTCAGTGACAAAAAACTGCTGGTCTCATATATAAGGGCTAGTACCATATCTGTCCCTTGTCATCTCCATGATCAAGGACTTTCAGTTCTAGGCGGGGGGGGGGGGAGGTTCATTCCTTCCATTCCATTTAAGGGATATTAGATTATCCCCCTCTATACCCTAGGAACTACTCATCAGGGAATCCCTCCAAGAGTAATCCACTGACTTCTATTGTAGGGCCTCTTATGCTTCATTCCATACTCCTCCACACCCATGGATTGTATCCAAATGGGTGGTCAAAACATGAATATGAATGGTATAATGATGAGAAGAGATGGGGACCAAATCCTTCTCTCTTTCTATATTCCACAGGGTCTTGGACTCGTCCATCAGCAAACAAAGTGGATTGTGTGGTTTCTCAGATCTTATCATGTTTATCATACCGAGCATGGATCACTTAGTCTTAGAGGTTGGAGGTGATCATGAAATCCTCCGGATCCTCAATTAAAGACAATTATATCCAGTTTAATCTCTAATAAAACACTGTGCATCATTTCAAGTGTAATCTACAAACACAATTCATCCCCCTACTTGGTATAATCCCCAACCACATCACCACACAACCACTATTTAAGCCTCATATTTGGTATAAACCCTAACCAATCTCATGCAAAAGGGAATCCTCCTAAACTACATAAGCCCCAAAATAATCTATTAATCCACTAAATGGTCCATATTACATATGAGAAAAACCTTAATAGGGCCTCTATATACATGGGTCCTTACAACTGAACTATTTGGGCTTTGATTCCCATCCAAATTTGATATGTAAAAGGACTCCATGAGGTCCAAACCCAACACTCCAAAATAAATCATAACCCCATCTTGGTCAAATTCCCAGTAGGGACATGTCTATCATGGGAGACCATATCCCTTATAGGTCAAGTATACCTCCTTGACATAAGTCCCACAGAAATATTTGGCTAGGATCCTTTCTCTTAAATGTCCGTTCCACATGGCGTTAAACTTTACAGTTTGGTCCTTATCACAGGACCTTAAAGTCCATGACGTGTCCCGTAAAGTGGTACTAAACTATGTGTTTCTAATTTCTTTCAAGAAGATACATAGGATTCCCATATAATTTTTTCTATTTTAATGTCAAAACAACTCCCACATACATGGATGATGACACAATCATGATTTATCCACTATGTCACTCAAAACTAGCATCATAATAATAAACAACAAAAGATTATCTAATCCATTCATAAAAGGGTACAACTGATGTATAAAATCAGATACGTATAGTTATATCAATCAATGAATAAAATCATATATATATATATATATATGATTCGAAGTTCCATGAATGATAATAAGTGATTCTTAATTAAAAGAGTGACCCACACCATACATGGGAGTTTAATGAAGGATCTTTTAATGTATCTAAAATCATTAAAAGAATCCAAGAGTAGGAAAAACATCCCATGAAGGGTTTGATGAGCCCAAACTCCCACCTTCTCTGCCAATGTGAGTTCTTAAGTATCATTGGATATGTTCATTAATGAGGTAATTATTTTAGAATGCATGATCAAGAGCCATCATGGATATAATATCATTAGGGAGATTCCATCTCCACAAAAGAATACCATTGGAATCTGTTCAAAAATAGTGAACCGTATGTGAATGGTTGTGAAAAATTTAAAACCCACACAATAAACCATCATGCGACATATATTTTTCATTAGAAAAAATGGTAAACCTGATGTTAATTTTTAACCATGATGACAGTTTCACCCACCTTTTAGGCCCCTTTCAGTCACGAAAAGATATATGTACAAACAAGATAATAAAGTATCCATGTTTTAGTTTATTGAGAAGCATCTTTTATGGGGTTTTATTGTTTTCTCTTATATTATAAGAAATTTCAGAATGATATCCCTTAAATCCAAATGTAGTCAAACAAGCTCCCCAAATATATGGATTGGCTATAGTTTATGCTAGTTCCACATATTAATAGACAAAACTATCACCAACCTGGTGTCATCAACATTGGGTCTCAAATGCGATGGTCTATGAGTACCACAAAAATGGTACTATCCTAACCCTGTAGGGTTTTATACACACCCTCCTTCTTACAAATCCCCTCCAATCATTTAATCAGTGATGGCCGATAGTCTAGAAGAATATGGAACCAATTGTTGTCTCCAACCATTTAAGGATATTTTCCCTATAATGAAACAATCATCACCTCCATTATCTTAGGTATGTAGATAAAGAGTCAAAAGACGACCCCACTAGGAAAAAATATGGGTCCATTCAATGGGATCATAAATGTAATCAATTCTGTAAATTCAACATGGTAGTGAGCCCTCAACATGATGAAGGTGTTTTCCTCGGGAGTCTACCTGTGGTCATCTAGACATGGGCACACAAGACGACCCACATAGGGCAGTGATCTCTTAACATTGGTCATTTATAAACCTCTGTCCCTACAGAAAATCCCACCAACAATTTTGTTTGGAAAACTATGAGAAGGAAAAACACCTACTCACATCAACCAAGCCTTCTAGTATAATCATCTAGAAGAATCCATAGAATCCCACCATCAAAATACAGCAGCAAAAATCTAGGAGGTGCAAACACCTATCCACACCCAGAAGTTCTTCCAGTCAAAATCATGGGAAACCGGTGATCAATAAAAAACACCTTCACATGATGATCAAGCATGCTAGTAGCCTCATATTGTAGTGACCAAGGAATACCTCCAGTAATGTGTGGTGGAAAACCATTAGTAGGTGCACACACCCGCCAAAATTTATCAAGACCGCCACCAAGATCATCTAAAACCATCCGTATAAGTCTTTTAAAAAGTCTTGAAGAAAAACTGGGGGAAGACTCAAATCTCTACCCCCACACCTGAGTACTATTAGTATCCAATAATTGAAATTTAAGGATATAAAAATACCCTTACTTCAGCTATGAAATGGGTATATATACCTTTTACAACCACTAGAGTTACCAAGAACATCCTAATAATTATGAAAGGGAAGACATAAATTCCTTCACATATCCTACAAACATGCCATGAAATCATAACCGAAATGTCTATCCCCACAAATGTGGTGTCTCATCAAAATGTCAATATGAAGAAGATACCCACATATTCTCTCACCCAAGTGGGTTATGGTGGAAAATACCCCATGATATAATGACAACCATATCAGGTCCATAGACCCATTCCAACTACAAGTAATCAGCATATTTTAATGACCACTCTAAATCAGGCTTAAACCCCTGTCAAAATTATAGGAACCTTTCAAAAAATCATTGTAAAAAATGATACATATTCAAATAATCATCCATACAAAAAAATTATTTTTTCTTATAAATGGAATTAGACACTCACGATAAGGTATCAAAAAACAAACCTCTTTTGAGATGACTAGTAAATGAGACGATCTATAATCCAAATATTCTTAATGTTAGAGTTCTTAAATCCTTTATATGCTTACATGTGGGTGGCCAGGATAGTACTTTTCAAATATGTTTTCTTGGGAAATAGAGTAGTAATTTTGATGGTCATTCCCAGACACTTCACCAATAATGATTTCTTCATGTCCATAATTTGATCAATATCGAGAGCCCATCTCTGGAAGGGAGATGCAGTAGCCCTCCCTATTCCCATAAGATCAAATAGTAATATGGTCTTCCACTTTCTATCTTCCACCATAAAGGTACTCCCCAGTGTATATTCTACAAGAATTATCCATGAATTCAGACGTCATTCCATAATGGTAGTTCTCCCCATATTGCTATTATCTATGAAATTTCTCTCTATATAAGTGTTTCACTTTTCTAATAGGGTCCTCCCCATGGATATTTAGAGATGATTAATACATCCCATCTTAAAGAACAATGGAAAATATGGCTAGTAATTCCTAATGACTTATCATTTAAAAGTGAAATTTTTTCTCAACTGTAATACAACCTAAGGCCACGATCATTCTCTAAACCACCCATAGATCACCTTTCTTATAACGTGACAATGGATGTTCTAACAAATATTTTTATTTATGATAAAGCAGTAGGGATGCGTCCACTTTCTTTGGACTAGGTTGAGGAACCTCTAATCAAATTTAAAGAAAAAAATTTGAATATGAGGAGATAATTTACAAAAGATGACATACCCTTCATGTTTTTCCTTTAGACTCTCCCCTATACTTCATTCTAGAGATGTTGTTGGAAGATTTTGTGCATGAAATATTTCTCAATATATGGAATACTCTTCATCACCTTGGAGATATTTTATTACCTTATGATGAATATAAAATTGATGTCAAGGTAATAGAGGGGAAAAAATACCAAATCGACTCAAGATCTCTCCTAGCTGCATGACATCCAATTGTGGGGTATCAGCAAGGAGTCCTTTGGCACAAATGTCTCAGTGAATTAAAAGAACTTCATCAGTTTATTGATGATTCACCAACCCATGTTAATATTATTGGACGAGGTAAACATATAGTATTTCATTTCACCACACTCCAAAATCATCAATGTTCTCTAAAAATGATGTTGTGCGACGTCATAGATTTAGGAAGACATCAAATGATGTTCACAATGAAATACATTCTCAACAAAAGTAGGCCCTGAATGACTCTCAATGAGGTCATTCCATAATAGAGAAATCCATTGAAATAATTTTTCCTTAGGTGCATAAATATATTGAGAGGGCCTCCCAATTAATGGAATTCAGACGTCAGATATCACAACTGTTTTCAGAAGCAGTTGTTTTAGTTGAAAAATTAAATGATTCACCCAAAAAATGTTCAAAAAAGACTCTATAAAATTACTAAGGTAGTTGTGGTAATAGTATCCATGGAAATCTAGGAGAAACCCTATCCTACAAGGATGGTGGTATTTCTTAACACAACCTATGAGGTTAGTAGAACATGCTGAAAAATGTTTAATTGTGGATCAAAAAAATCCATAGACCTTAGAGAATAGGGATTTGGGACCTCAATAAACACCTCTTTAGTGTAAGATAGTATTATCCTGATTAAGGGAACACTGTAGAATAAATCCCCCATGTCAACCCCATCACATGATTTGGAATTCTCATTGGGATTGTGTATTAACATAGTGATTAGAGATTCCCATAATATTAAATTCTATCATATGACTCCAAGAAACTAGTGTCAGAATGTAAAATGCCCCATGGAGGGGGTACACAATGGAAATTACACAAAGAGACTGATTACGTGCCTTTAATAAGTTACACATATGTGAATTTCATTAATAGAACCCCTACAGACCCTATAAAACTCAATAAAAATACTATAGATAGAGAAGATGTTGTTTTAGTTTGTAACATACTTAACATAGAAATGATTTAAAGAGGTGTGTGTACCTAGAATTTGTGGATTTCTATGAATTTGGGCATTCCCTCAAATGATCCATCGTTACCTCCTCATAGAGTGTACACTAAGGAAAAGGGTAAAAGTAATGTTGCAATACATAAACATCTGGAAACAATTGAACCCCTTACACTAGAGGAAACATTTTCTATGTAGGTGGAAAATATGAAAGAATTGAGATGACCCAATGTAGAACCACTATAAGGAAGTGTTTATACTGGATTTGTTCTATAAGAAGATCCTCAACTCACACTCCTAACTAGATAACCGTAACCAAGAGGGTTCACCACATATACCAAAATGGATTCAGAACATGCACTCAATGTTGGGAAACAAAAACAAATATACAAGGATCCCACACTACCTGATTGAGATTTCCCTCCATTGGGTACAAAATGAGATCAAGGATAGGAACATCCCTATAGATCTACCCCTATATGTCACCCATGATAGATACCAGTAGGGTCTCCACAATAGGCACTACCTTCTAACTCCCTGTTCAATCTTTATCTAATCTAGACGTTCCTCAATGGACTATAAATACTATTGTGTCAGTAAAATATCTATTAAAAGATATTAATTAAAGGTGTGCATCGGTACAACTAGAAAATAATACTTAAACCAAATTGGTTTTTTCGACTCATTGCATGTTGAACCTATAAAACTATAAATTCCAAATTTTTAATGGTTTAGGGGACCTATACCAGCATATAACACATTTTTTTATCCCATTGTGATAACTTAATTAGGACCCTTTCACAACAAGATGAATTGCAACTCATGTGTTCGTGCAGGCATTCAAGGGACCAACCTTTGTAGGGTGCACCGGTTTACCATCTCAGTCAATTATATGGTGGGGATATATCCATCATAAGTTTCTATTACAATTTAGATTAATTCTATAAAATATAATAGCCCTTTAATTCTCAATCTATAAATAATGGGATAATGAGGGTGTTTCAGATTTCATTTCTTGATGGAAGGGGTTGACATACTCTTTGAGACTACAACATCCTCAATAAGATTTTGTGTCTATCTTTATAGAGAATCTTAATGATGATTTTAACACACACCTCACCCCTATGAAATATAAAATATGGTTTCAGGATCATTCATCAATTTCCCAAAGAATTGATGACTCCATTGCACAAGCCAAGGCTAAGTCCAAAGTAATAAAATCATCATAAGGAAATATATTAGGGAACATATGTGATTCAAATATTAAAGTTATTTAAACCTATAATCCTTCTCTATCTCTGAAGATTAAACTATATTAGTCAATCCCCCCATTGATGCATAAAAAAATAAGGCCTCATTAGGAATGTAAAATGTATAAAAGGAAAAAATTGAGGATATGAATAAGAAATTGTATTCTTTTTCTAAATGAAATTGTCTCTAGATACATTATCTAAGATTTAGTGAATAACACAATAATGTTTATAAAGCCTAGGAAACCAAACTGGGATAGTGAATAAGATCTCCCGAACAATTTCCCCTTAAATAAATCATTGGTACACACTAACCAATAAATTTTTGTTATAAAATAAATCCTTTAAAAGATGGTAAACTCTAGGATATTGAATATTGGAAAGCCATCTACACAAGTATCATGTGTTTATACCATTGACCTAAAGGAGGAAAATGAATTAAAGGATGATAAATGAATGGGTACATAGAGATTCAGTTACTAGATGTTTAGAAATATGATCAACCAAACTCATGCTATCCTCCAAGCATAGGTGAATCATCCAATTTTTCCTTTGGATGCTTCCACTACGACCCAAACAAATTAATTTATTCCATAGTCTTCTGAAGGGATGTCAAACATGAGACAACATGTTATGAAGAGCATGAAACAAAACAAAAGATGAACCTCTAAAAATGACAGCGTATTCATTTACTCTCTCAGAATTCATGCCTATTGTCCACAAAGCACGATTTCCACCAATACAAATGGTACCCCAAGTATCGACTCACCAGATGGGGTTATCATTAGAAGAGGAGTTCACATTTAGTTCCATTAATATTATCTACTTTTTGGATCCCATGTTGGATGATGAGTGTGACAATGAACTTGATTTTTCTGTATCTAACTTTCGAATAGGTGGAAGAGGCCATTAATATTGAGGACAAATGGGAAGAAACAGTTGTGTTAGATGTTAGTACTCTGAACACATCCCCAATTAGACCATTTATGTTGCCAAAACTCATGGGGGAACCATCCAGTGAGATCAGTAGGAGAGTGAATGATCCCCCTAATAGGCACAATTTTTCTATGACTTGATAATTCTGGGAGATCAACTATAGGAGGCACCATCACCCAATCAACCTCAGCACATATGATGACCTAGTCAACCTAGAACACTACGGAATAAAGTTCCTTCAATTCATATTCCAAGGGCCAATCCCCCATCACAACGTAATTCAGTTTATAATGTTCTTGGAAAATAGAATCCCCAAGCATGGAACTACAAACCTTTATCAGATAATTTTGAAATTTTAAAGCTTCTATCCATGGTCTCATCCATGTTATCAATCCTGGATTTCTTGAGTCTAGGAAAAGACCTATTAGAAGTTCTAATAGTGTATTTTTCAATATATCAAGAATTTGAGGGTGATGTTGCTATTGTTGAAGTATATATTGCAGAGAATGATCTAACATAATTCCACGTGATCATATCATTCATAGAATAGGAAAAAGATACCACAATAAAGGGATACATAAGATAATTGTATATATCTAGAATTATAAAATTAATTAATATCCATTAATAATTCATTGAAAATGGATTATCGTTCAACATTATACCGGTTTGAACAGTTCATAAATTCGGTTAAAATGAGTCCCACATGACCCACACCACTATAAAACTATTGTGTTATGATAGGAGTGAAAAAATCAACATAGATAAATCATTCTCAAGAATTAGTTCAAGGATCTCATGTTGGACGCATAACTTAAGGATGTTTGGAATGATATGACCTTCAACATGCTTTCGCGAAGTCCTTTTTTAAAATAGCATGAGAATATTCCCTCATCATACAAAAAATGCCTCAAATATTGAATTAATAGTCAAATTGGGACATTTCTTGGTGACAAATCCCCATTTAATTGGTGGGAATCACAACACATTTATTTAGGATTTTACCCTTGTGAGGGGAAAAACCCCCTGATTAACAGCGTTTCTCAAATCGATGCCCTAAATGGTTCGGAGATGACATTGTCTAATATATTCTTGTATCTCTGTGAAGAGTTTCTTCTTCCAATCAATTAGATTTAATAGGTGGGTAAATATTTAGGCACATATTTATTGAATTACATGATATCTACTAAAATAGGTAGCACAAAAGGAGTCGTCAAACCTTTAGGTTGTAATGAAGTCCAAGGTGAATACGCCCTCATTTTGTCCCCTGAGATTTTAAAAATACCTAACTCACCATCTAGATCAGAAGAATTTTTCAAATTATTGATAGAAAATGAAGACGCTCATTCTTTTCCCCTCATCTCTCATTTAGAGCTTCAAAAGTTCCCAACATCATCAGTCAGATAGGATGTAGTCACCTCATCTTTCAAATATCAATATACTGACTCCCCACTAAATTCCAATAAAATTTTTTCATCGCCTACTACCTTGTAAGAGGTGGAAGAAGAAAATCATGAAGAAGAGGAAGAGGATTAATACCTCAGGGATTCCCCTCTAGTTTTTGTGGAATGTTTCTCTTCCACCATTTATGAACATAGAGAAATAAATATGGGTATAGAAGAATGTCCATGAACCACACTGATCAGTGTGATCATGTATTCCAAAGAATAAGAAATATACACCTCCTTCATAAAGAAACATAAAGAGGTGTTCACCTGGAATAAAACAGATACGCCAGCCCTAAATCCCGAGGTGGCCACTCACCGCTTATGCCTTCCTAAAAACCAATGGGGATATAAAAAGGTATCCATAAGGGAACACCTTACTCAAACCTCTATAGTTGAGGATGAAATGGAAAATCATATTAAGGTTTTCTTCATCTAGGAGCTTTAGTATCTATAATGGCTGGAAAACATCTTCGTGGTCAAGAATAATAATTATAAAAGTAGGGTTTGCATTAAATTCATAGATCTCAACTAAAACTTCCCGAATGATTACTTACAGGTTCCGATCACTGATATTATGATTGATGAAAAAGTAGGTTATGAATCCCTATACTTTATTGATGGATATTTATGTTACGAACGAATTTCAATGGCCCTAGAAGAAGAAAAATCCACCCCTCTGAGGGGCCCATTGGGATTTATTTATATCGGGTAATGCCCATTGGCTTAATGAATTCTGACGATATATACTAACATTCCATGTATCATATCATCAAAAAATTCCTTGTAAATTTTACTAAATTCTATGTTAACAACATGGTAGTTAAATCTCAACAATTTTCGGATCACCAGCATGATCATGAGACTTTCTTCAACAAATCACAACAAAAAAACTGATGGTGAATCCCTAAAAATGTTGTTTAGGGGTATCCTCAAGAAAATTTATTGAAATTATCATACACCATCATGGAATCAATGTCAACCCTGAGAAAAAAGTTTATAAACATAGAATTTTACTATCTCAGAACCCAGAAGAGTTTAGGGGTTAATAGGGACACCTTGCCTATATCCGGTGCTTTATAACTAACATAAAAGGAAAGTGTTTTCACTTAACCATGTTGATTAAGAAGGGGAAACATATCAATGAAACATGGAATTTTATTGTAACACCCCAAGATTTTATGAAAAAATATTCTTTTCTAATTTCATTAATGTCTTGTGTTTTATGTTACACCAAAAAGAGCATGCACAACACGCATCCCTGACTTGGCTTGCATTACATGCAATCACGACCTTCCACGATGGCGTGTGTTGTACGCAATACTAAGTTTCGCTAAACAACGATATGTTATATAAACTACCCTTTATGAATAGTATCTACTGTATTTTTAATTTTATAACATTATTATTCATCTTACACATTTTCTAGAACATGGTATGAGAATAAAATCATTTTTTCGAGTAAAATAAGTAATTTTCAAAAAATGTAGTTTTGCCGCATTTTGATGGCGCACCCACTTTAAATCTTGTTTTTGACATGTCTATAAGTTCAATTTGACAAAATAAAATTCTTATTTGGAATCAGAATATAAAAATTTACTTTGGATAAAATTTTCATATTATTATGTTAACTTTTATATTTTAATGAATAGTAAAAACACACTATATTTTAATTAAAAACAACTTTTTTCATCACAATAATTTATATGGTTAGATTATCTTTTTAATTGGGTTTAAAGTGTAATTAGAATATATTTTTACCATTCAATCCAATGTTGTTCATTGGAATTAATTTCACTTTGAAATTAGATATAAACAAGTATCAATCTTTTGATAGTTATTGTTTCTTAAAAAAACACGCTATTTGTTTTGATAATGAGAATTAATTTTAAAATTAATTAATGCTACTTATATGTTTTGAATTTGAAAAAATATACATCAATTTTGAATTCGGAATATCAAATAATGCTTAGGCTGAATTTTTGGTATTTTTCTGAAAAACTGCAATTTTTGATGAATAGTGAAACCACTTAGTGGTAGTTAAAAAACCGAATTTTTCATTTAAATGAAATTTTACCACTTCTGTGAATTGAATTTCGCAAATCCGAGAGACACGGTTAATATCAAAGACCAAAATGAGGTTCAATGAGATGAAAATAATTTTTGGTGAATAGTAACTTTTTACTTTTTTTACCACTCTTAAAAGTAAATAGTGTAATTAAGGGTAAAAATGATATTATTATTACCCTAAAACATGTCCTAATTCTATTGGATAAGTGTAATTCGACCAAAAACAACATTATAAATAAAATATGACCATTTAGGCCCACTTGGATTAGATTAGGACATTTAGTATTAATTTATTTAAAGAAGGGTTAAAATAGTTGAAATCAAAGTTTAATAACTAAATCATTTTTAATATAGGGTTATACATAAGATAAATTTGACTATAAATATTAATTAGAAATATAATAAGATTTAATACATAATGGTATTTTATTTGTAATTTGTAGACATTATATAAGTTAATTTATTTATGACACAATAATGACACAGTAATTATCTTATTAATGAAATATAAATATAATTGATGTTATAAATACCCAAATATATGTAATTTGAAACTTTTTATGATTTCCATTAATTTTATAGGTTAATATGACATGTTAGTATTGATTTAGTTAACTTTTTTTGAACTAATCATTCTGTTATGATTTTCAAAAAAATCAATTACCAAATAGTGTCAAAATTGACATAAAATAGTTTTTTAAAACAATATTATATTATTAATTGTTATTTTACTCCTAAAAATATAAGGTTCGGAAAAATGACTTATATAAGGTTATATATATTAATAATAAACAACTTGGGGTATGTTTGTCTTGTTATAGTAAGTTTATTAACCTTATAGTGTAAGAAAACAAGAAGACACTGTAAAAGTTAAATTATCTAATTTAAAGATAAATCTAAATGATAAGGTTAAAATAGAAACCTAAACTTGTATAAATTCAATTGTATGAGAGGATTTCGACCCATAACCACCTTAGCTTCTAAATAAAATCAATTTGGAGCTATTAAAAACCGAATATGACTTTATAATAAAATAATATTTTTAGTTTTTACTAAGGTGCCCCTCTCCTCCCTTATAAAAGGGCACCTCATACCTCTCTTCCTCACAAAATTTTGAGCCTTGAAGCTCGGCCAAACCCTACCAAAATATCTTCTCCACTTCCCTAGAAACATCCTAGAGGTCCTGGTATTCTTCAAAGACCAATTTTAGTGCCCTAAGAGGAGGTCTCAGAGAGGCTCTTCAAAGAAGAGGTAATGTCCGTTACTGATTCTTTCAACTTTATTTCTTCTTCAACTACTTCTTCTTTAGTTGTTTCATTATGAAGTAATAACATAAGTATCCCTAATATACTTATATGTTATTATAATTATGAAACAACCCTATTTCACCATCTATCCATCCTACGGAAAATGAAATCACCGCGCGTGCGTATGTACGGAATACCGTCTCCACACCATGGTGTAATCTATTTTTCCATCAACACCTTACATGAATGGGTATAATGGTGTAAATAATAACTATATATGGTTATTATAACATCATAATTATTATGATATATTATAACATTCACTCCAATTCTATTCAATAATTATTGGAACGATATCATCGCTTGTGCGTACGTACGGACTACCGTCTCCACGACGCGATGAGATTCACTCTCCATGTTAACCATTCAAGAATGATTATAAAATATATATAATAAGTAATCATTAAATATATGACATAATAATTCTACTGGATTTATGTATATATATATATGTATGTCATCTACTTAATTCCCTTCAATTTAATAAGGAAAAGAAAACAGCGTTTATGCGTACGTATGACCTACCGTCTCCATGAAGGGTGTATTTCTTTCCATTTATAAATCTATTATATATATGTATATTATGAATATATATTACATATAAATCATGTTTTACATTATGGATGTAAGTAATCATGATCTAAGTAATCATATGAATAATTACAAGTGAAAACACAAACGACAAATGAAATGATATTACCCAAAACGCTACTTTAACATGAATTTACAAAAGAACGGGTAATATAAAGTCATAAGTGAACTATATATGATATAATAACAATGAATATGATTCTTTAATAAGTCAATGACATTATTTAAATCATTATACATGGGGTTTGGATACGTACGAAGCATATCGGACCTAAGGTAAGGGATAATTATTCTAATCTCATTCTTATCTGAGATTGTTTATTCGTAAGTATTTACTGGGGTTATTGTTCTCATCCATGTCTATATT
The DNA here is from genome assembly GCA_963277665.1 of Viscum album. Taxonomy (NCBI): domain Eukaryota; kingdom Viridiplantae; phylum Streptophyta; class Magnoliopsida; order Santalales; family Viscaceae; genus Viscum; species Viscum album. The sequence continues at coordinate 1,094,065,559 of OY728145.1, read as the reverse complement.
TCCTAAAAATTGTTTCATGTATGTTTAATTTCATTTTTACCCATTTTTGACTTTTACTACATGGTATGTATGGAATCTTTCTTTTACGAGGTACTTTTTGACTTTTTCGGCAAAAGTATGAGAAGAATGTTTTTTTAACTTATACGGCACAAACATATTTTTATGGTTTTATAAAGTCTTATTTTCATAAAGATTACTCCAAAATATTTCATGACTATTTACAACAAAATCTCTTTCTTTTAAAATTTAATGGCATTTTGTGAAAAGTGAATGATTTTCAAGAAGAAAGGATATTTTCCTCAAGAATTCATTTCAAGTGCTTTATCAAAACCATTTTCCATCTAAGATGAAATTATTTCATATGTGTATGTGTCAAGTATAATGTCTCTATGATTTACATGGTTTCATTTTTCTTATGATGAAATATTCATTTGTTTTATATGGATTATGAAATGATGGGATGATGTTTATGAAACCCATTTTATTCTTTGGGTTATGATGAATGTTTTAAGTTTATTTTGTGGCACAAGTAAGAATGATTTAATTATGAGATAGGTGGGACCTATATCTCCCTCCAATGCATTTGGTAAAGATTTATATCTCATGAGATAGACATGGCTGGAATGGTAAGTTAATCCGGTTCAGTGTTATAGGACTGAAACGAGGAGTGAACTTGATTTAGAAAGGGACTTTGTCCACTAAGATGGTCTTGGCAGCAATGCCTTGGATACTATGGAAATCATGACATGTGCTGAATGGTTTCAACAATTACATGTTTTATTCCCATTATATTTTATCATTGTTGCTGTTCCATTATGATATATGCCTTACGTACTTCCACGATTTATGTCTTTGCTCAAGATTTTGACGTTTAAATTTCATGTTCAAGTTTCTTCTTCCAAATGTTTATGGATTGTTTTATGTTATCTATGTTTTCCCTTACTGAGCATTTGAGCTCACCATTTTTATGTTTTATTTTCCCCAGGAAATAAATAAAGGTTTTAGGTAAGGAAACAAAAAGGGGAAGATCATTATGGGAGATGTTGAAGATCTTTCAACATGATTAGATGTTTATATTCTGAGTTTCCAAAGACACTAAACTATTATGGTCCTTATGTGTCTGTTTTTGTTATGTATTAAGTATTCCGCAAATATAATGTAATGTCCATGTATGTCAAGCTTCGGGTCTCTACTATTGGTATCAGAGGAAAGGTTTAGTCAACCTTTGGAAACTAGGATTTGAAAAATTTAGTGAGATCCCTAGAGATATTTCTAAGGTATGTCTAGGGATGTCCGTAAGTTTAAGTATACGTATAGGTTATAGTCCTATAATTGTGCTAATGATCTTATAATTAAACCTAAGATGTTAGATATTGAAGGTACTCCCCCTTTATTATGTTGTTTTCCCTAGCATGGTATTTTCCTCTCACACTATTATTTTTGGGTTTTAGACGATGGCTAGAACCCCAAAGAACCGTGTTGATCAAGGTAATAGACAATGCAATGATTGTCCTCCTGACCAAACCAATGTCATGGGAGATGGAGTGCACAATCTTATTTCTATAATTACACAAGCTATGAATCATTATGGACTTCAAAATGAGCAGAGAAAGGAGCAACATTCTGTTGAATCCTTCATGAGGCAGCGTCCACCTTCATTCAGCGGGTCTTCTGATCCCTTAGTGGATGAACAATGGATCAATACTACTAAAAGGATATTTTAAGTTCTACAATGTTCTGATCATGATAAATTCATCTTATCAGTATATCGTTTGGAAGGTGATGCTGATCAATGGTGTAATCTTATCAAGAATACGAGGCAAAGAGATGAAATTGAGTCCATGTAATGGGATGAGTTCAAGAACTTGTTTTTCAGTAAGTACTTCCCTCGTATTCTTCGAAAAAAGATGGAAAAGGAGTTTCTTGAGCTTAAGAAGAAGGATGATGAATCTATTGGTATATACGAAGTGAATTTTACAAGACATGCAAGGTATGCATATGGCTTTATCATCAAACCTGAAAATAAAGTTGATCGATTTTTCAGTGGATTAAAACCAAGTCTTCGAAGGGAATTAGCTATAAGAGACTTCAGTAGCTATGAAGATATTGTGCATTGTGCTATCAAGGTAGAACTGGAAGTTGTTGTAACATATCCATATCATGGTTTTGACAAGAAACGAAAGATGGAGTTCAAGGAGAAATCTTAGAACACTGGTGAAAATAAGATGAATGTTTCTTTATGCTCAATGTGTGGAAAGAAGCATGGTGGAGATTTCCTAAAAGGTACTATAAAATGTTTTAAGTGTGGAAAAGAAGGTCATCGAGCTGTTGATTGTCAACGTAATGGGAAAAAAGGTTTCTAATGATGTGAATAGAGAAAAGACTACAGAGAACTCTCCACCAACACTTCAATGCTTCAAGTGCAAGAAAATGAGGCATTATACTAATAAATGCCCTAATCCATGGGTTAATGATGATCAACGTGAGAAACATCTTAAGGAAAAGGATAAAGGGAAGTCTCATGTGATCACTATTTGTGATGTTGAGTATGAAAATAAAGTTGTGTAATGATTAAGTGTTTATATAATGGGATTTCAAAATAGTATCATGGAATCTCATTTATGTTATTGTCGAATTTTGGAATATCTATGTATTAGTTTTCAATAATTATATGGTACTGGTAACCATGAAAAAGTGATTGAAATATTTTTGGAAAGTAGATAAAATGCACATAATGAAGGGATAAGGTGAAAATAATATGATAGTAATCATGAGATCATGACTGATATAAGGACTAAGTGATATTATGGTTTGATTATATAGAATTTTTGGGATTTTGGTATGTGGAAAGTGTTAAAATTTAACAACATTAATGTTTTCACTAAGGTTTAATGGGTATTCATTCTTCAAGAGAATACATGATTAAGGTATTCACATGTTTGTAATTTGACCAACAAGATATATCTTATGATATATGGGGGATAAATGATGGCATTCACGTGATTGTTATGTGACATTTCAAGTAATAATTTTCTTTATACTATGAGCTTGGACCGAAGTATTTTAGATAAGCCTCAAGATTGGAATGGATTATGTTAGACATAAGTTATTATTGTTTAAGGATAGAACTTTTTTCGATATTATTAATGGGATGTTATAGTAATTTAGTTTTAGAAAAAGGACAACCTGCCGGATGGGTGACATCCCATCACGTTGGACAAGGCTGTGGGAATCGAACCCACAACCGATGTGCGACAGGCCTTTATCACCTACCACTGGCCTACAGGATGTCCCTGGTTAGTAAAAATTAGTTTTAATTTTTTTAAGTGGTATGAGATATGAAGTATAAGTCCATTTTAGGAACCATATATGATTAATCAACTTATGTATATTTAATAACTTTTTCTAACCTTTTGTTTGAGACAGATGGAATGACCCATCATTCTATCACATGATCTGCTAACACTTCATGAATGACAAATTCAACTTCATTTCTTTAAGAGATGAAGTGGAAATTTTCCAAGGAACGACCAATGGTGAGACTGTACCAAAATCAGGAAAGTATTTCTTCTAATTCCAATTTCTTCAACTTTAGGGAAATGATCTTGAAAACCTAAAATGTTGTCCTAGTGCCCTTATATCTGATGAATCAGATGGTACCTTAGAACATCACAAATCTATGGCTTTGTGATTGCTGCCTTTTCTATAGCCATGTTCTCTACCACTCTCCATCAGAACATGATGGTTAGATTTCTCTTCCATATCCATATTTTCAACTATGTGGAAACCCAATGATTATTTAATTTGGGTAACCGTTACATTTCATAGTTTAGTTTTTAAAGTTTGGTTTTGGTATTGCTTTTTACGATGTGGGTTTCTATTAAAGAAACTTTTGAGTAGTAAACAATTTATAACCCCAATGACTTTTGAGGGCGAAATTAATTTTAAGGGGGTAGAATGTAACACCCCTAGATTTTATGAAAAATATTATTTTTAATTTCATTAATGTCTTGTGTTGTACGCTACACCAAAAGGAGCTTGCACAATACACATCCTTGACTTGGCTTGCATTACTCGCAATCGCGACCTTACACGATAGCGTGTGTTGTACGCAATACTGAGTTTCGCTAAACAACGATATGTTATATGAACTACCCGTGATTAATACTATCAACTAAATTTTGAATTTTATAACATTATTATTCATCTTATACATTTTCTAGAACATGGTATGAGAATAAAATCAATTTTTTGAGTAAAATAAGTAATTTTCAAAAAATGTAGTTTTTCCTCCTTTTGATGGCGCACCCAATTTAAATATTGTTTTTGACATGTCTATAAGTTCAATTTGACAAAATAAAATTATTATTTGGAATCAGGATATAAAAATTTATTTTGGATAAATTTTTCATATTATTCTGATAACTTTCATATTTTAATGAATAGTAATAACACACTATATTTTAATTGAAAACAACTTTTTTTATCGCAATAATTTATATTGTTATATTATATTTTTAATTGGGTTTAATGTTTAATTAGAATATATTTTTACCAATCAAACCAATGTTGGCCATTGGAATTAATTTCACTTTGAAATTGGATATAAACAAGTATCAATCTTTTGATAGTTATTGTTTCTTAAAAAACACGGTATTTGTTTTGATAACGGGAATTAATTTTAAAATTAATTAATTCCAATTATATGTTTTGAATTTGGAAAAATAGACATCAATTTTGAATTCAGAATATCAAATAATGCTTAGGCTGAATTTTTGGTATTTTTCTGAAAAACTGCAATTTTCGATGAATAGTGGAACCACTTAGTGGTAGTTAAAAAACTATATTTTTCATTTAAATAAAATTTTACCACTTCAGTGAATTGAATTTAGAAAATCCGTGAAACATGGTTAATATCAAGGACTAAAATGTGGTTCAATGAGATGAAAATATTTTTTGTTGAATAATAACTTTTTACTTTTTTTTTACCATAGTTAAAAGTAAATCGGGTAATTAAGGGTAAAAATGATATTATTATTACCCTAACACATGTACTAATTCAATTGGATAAGTATAATGCGACCAAAAACAACCTTAGAAATAAAATATGACCATTTGGTCCCACTTGGATTAGATTAGGACATTTATTATTAATTTATTTAAAGAAGGGTTAAAATAGATAAAATCAATGTTTAATAACTATATCATTTTTAATATAGGGTTATACATAAGATAAACTCGACTATAAATATTCAATATAAATATAAAAATATTTCCTAAATAATAGTATTTTATTTTTAATTTTTAGACATTAAATAATTTAATTTATTTATGACACGATGATGAAGCAGTAATTATCTTATTAATGAAATATAAACATAATTGATGTTATAAATACCCAAATAAATGTAATTTGATACTTTTTATGATTTCCATTAATTTTCTAGGTTAATATTACATGTTAGTATTAATTTAGTTACCTTTTTTCGAACTAATCATTATGTTATGATTTTCACAAAAATCAGTTACCAAATAGTGTCAAAATTGACATAAAATAGTTTTTTAAAAAAATATTATATTATTAATTGTTATTTTACTATTAAAAATCTGAGGTTCGGCCAAATGACTTTTATAAAGTTATATATATTAATAATAAACAACTTGGGGTATGTTTGTCTTGATATAGTAAGTTTATTAACCTTATAGTGTAAGAAAACAAGAAGACACTGTAAAAGTTAAATTATATAACTTAAAGATAAATCTAAATGATAAGGTTAAAATAGAAACCTAGACTTGTATAAATTCCATTGGATGAGAGGATTTTGACCCATACCCACCTTAGATTCGAAATAAAATAAATTTGGAGCTATTAAAAACTGAATATGACTTTATAATAAAATAATATTTTTTGTTTTTACTAAGGTGCCACTCTCCTCCCTTATAAAAGGGAACCTCATCCCTCTCTTCCACACAACATTTTGAGTGTTGAATCTCAGCAAAACCCTACCAAAATATCTTCTCCACTTCTCTAGTAACATCCTAGATGTCCTGGTATTCTTCAAATACCAATTTTAGTGCCCTAAGAGGAGGTCTCAGAGAGGCTCTTCAAAGAAGAGGTAATGTCCGTTACCAATTCTTTCAACTTTATTTCTTCTTCCACTTCTTCTTATTTAGTTGTTTAATTATGAAGTAATAACATAAGTATACCTTATATAATGATATGTTATTATAATTATGAAACAACCCTATTTCACAATCTATCCATCTTACGGAAAATGAAATCACCGCGCGTGCGTACGTACGGAATACCGTCTCCACGCCGCGGTGTAATATGTTTTTCCATCAACACATTACATGAATGGGTATAATGGTGTAATGAATAACTATATATGGTTATTATAACATAATAATGATTCTGATATATTATAAAATTCACTCCAATTCTATTCAATAATTATTGGAATGATATCATCGCTTGTGCGTACGTACGGACTACCGTCTCGACGACGCGATGAGATTCACTCTCCATGTTAACCATTCAAGAATGATTATAAATTATATATAATAAGTAATCATTAAATATATGACATACTAATGCTACTGGATTTATGTATATATATATATATATGTATGTCATCTACTTAATTCCTTTCAATTCAATAAGGAAATGAAAACAACGTTCATGCGTACGTACGGCCTACCGTCTCCATGAACGGTGTATTTCTTTCAATTTATCGATCTATTATATATATGAATATTCTGAATATATATTATATATAAATCATGTTTTAAATTATGGATGTAAGTAATCATGATCTAAGTAATCATATGAATAATTAAAAGTTAAAACACGAACGACAAATGAAATGATATTAACCAAAATGCTACTTTAACATGAATTTACAAAAGAACGGGTAATATGAAGTCATAAGTGAACCATATACGATATAATAACAATGAATATGATTCTGTAATAAGTCAATGAAATTATTTAAATCATTATACATGGGGTTTGGATACGTATGAAGCATATCAGACCTAAGGTAAGGGATAATTATTCCAATCTCATTCTTATCTGAGACTGTTTATTCGTAAGTATTTATTGGGTTTATTGTTCTCATCCATGTCCATGTTTCCTAAAAATGGTTTCATGTATGTTTAATGTCCTTTTTACCCATTTTTGACTTTTACTACATGGTATGTATCGAATCTTTCTTTTACGAGGTACTTTTGGACTTTTCTGGCAAAAGTATGAGAAGAATGTTTTTTTAACTTATATGGCATGAACGGATTTTTACAGTTTTATAAATCCTTATTTTTAGGAATCTTCCTCCAAAAGATTTCATTAATATTTACAACAAACTCTCTTTCTTTTAAAATTTCATGGCATTTTGTGAAAAGAAAATGATTTTCAAGAAGAAAGGATATTTTCCTCAAGAATTCATTTCAAGTGCTTTATCAAAACCATTTTCCATCTAAGATGACATTATTTCATATGTGTATGTTTCAAGTATAATGTCTCTATGATTTACATGGTTTCACTTTTCTTATGATGAAATGTCCATTTGTTTTATATGGATTATGAAATGATGGGATGATGTTTATGAAACCCATTTTATTCTTTGGGTTATGATGAATGTTTTGAGTTTATTTTGTGGCACAAGTAAGAATGATTTCATTATGAGATGGGTGGGAACTATATCTCCCTACAATGAATTGGGTAAAAATTTATATCTCATGAGATAGACATGGATGGAATGGTAAGTTAATCTGGTTCAGTGTTACGGGACTGAAACGAGAAGTGAACTCAATTCAGAAAGGGACTTTGTCCACTAAGATGGTCTTGGCAGTAATGCCTTGGCTACTATGGAAATCATGACATGTGCTGAATGGTTGCCATAATTACATGTTTTATTCCCATTATATTTTATCATGGTTGATGTTCCATTATGATATATGCCTTACGTACTTCCATGATTTATTTCTTTGCTCAAGATTTTGATGTTTAAATTTCATGTTCATGTTTTTTCTCCCAAATGTTTGTGGATTGTTTTATGTTATCTATGTTTTCCCTCACTGAGAATTTGAGCTCACCCTTTTTATGTTTTATTTTCCCCAAGAAATAAAGAAAGGTTTTAGGAAAGGAAACAAAAAGGGGAAGATCATTATGGGAGATGTTGAAGATCTTTCAACATGATTAGATGTTTATATTCCGAGTTTCCAAATACACTAAACTATTAAGGTCCTTATGTGTCTGTTTTTGTTATGTATTAAGTATTCTAAAAAAGTAATGTAATGTCCATGTACGTCAAGATTTGGGTCTCTACTTTTATGAATGATTTTAAAGCCTCAAGAAATAACTCTTGATCCCACCAGTGCTCATACATCCCATTGGGGGAAAGTCACTCATTCTATATGTAACATATGTTGAGTGATCACTAGGTTATTTCCTTGAACAAAATAACAACATTGTGAGTTAAAACAAATTTTATTATCTCTGTAAAACCATGTTTGATACTGATAATAATTATTTAGATATCAAGAAGATATTAATGGTGTTATTCTTCACAGTTCAAAAATTGAGGATGTACATACATCACAATGAGGTCTGTTTGGTCTCTTGAAATAACCCGCTCAAATATATCCCTTGAAATCCTATGTTAATATGTATTTTGGCATGGTGGGGATCTTTGTAATTGTTTGATACATATTTCATGCCATAATTGTTTTTAAAAGGATAGGATTTTTCTGTTTTTCTCATAGAGAAACCATCTAAAAACTAGCATAACTATATAAATAACTATGATATGAAGAGATTTTCACTATTATAGATGGTCCCTTAACATGGTAGATGTATTGTTATGGTGCATAAATAATCCCAACAAGAAATATAATGGAAGACCTTATGCTCAATAAATTCATGTCAGGTGTTGTGATCATTTCTCCAGCAAGGGTAGTATGTCCTTACTCCTTCATATTTTCAGAAGGTTTTACATAAAAATGAGGAAGAATATCAAGCCATAATTTCTAGCCTAGAACTAGCACTCCAAATAGTAGTGGGCCACCAATAGGTGAAAATGTTATTTGAAGTTGGTAACCAAATAGATCATTGTAGATTATACTATAAACAATGAAAAGTTAATCCCCAACCTGTAATGTTTTAGGTTTAATGGAAGATTTACCCTAAGATCTAACATTAACTCATGTCCCACGATCGTAGATTTCTTAGGAAGATGCATTGGAAAATACAAATACAACTTTGGCCAATCCAAATGGGGATAAAATGGTTATTGGAATTGAACATTTCCAATTGATCTCACCTTTTTATCATCTCATCAGGGAAGATATTGATTAAATATGTTTTATCCATCAACTTTATAGTCCTATCACTTAGTGGATCATTCCCATCATGGACTATATTCATAATTGTGTAGTCTCATCAAAAAAATCTGGGAAAGATAAAATTTAATAGTGATAAAAAAATCACTCTTTTTAATAGACCAAGGCACTAGAAAGTTTTCTATAGAAAAGTCTTTGATGGAGTCCTTCTTAGATGTATCAATGTAGAAGGGAATGTTTTTATCATTAAAGAAGTACACATGAGAGTCTATGGTTCCCTCTAGTCAGGGTTCATGATTCCTTATCCAATCTTGAGTCATTGGAATTACTAGAGCAATATGATATAGGATTATACAAATTTTACCAAAAAGTATCATTATTTCCAAGTGCATGCGAACTTCATCCATCAACCCCCAGAGTGTCTACATGCATCCATGTAATCCTATCCATCTTATATATGTGTATAGACATTATAGGAATATATCCTTCTACCACTTCCATTAAATTCAAGTATATCCTATATGCTACCAGCTTATTCTCCAAATGGGATGGGGTAGTACCCCTGAAATAAGTAATGTCCAAAATCATTGGTATCTTCAGAAAAGCCAACATCATTACGATATTTAATGTCCCACATAAAATACTAACAGAAAATGAATCCAACTTCTGTTATGATAAGTAGGAAAACCTATGCCTGGAGTATAATATCAAATCCAACCACTCAACCCACGATAATGTTGAAAAAATGGATAGATAGTGGCCTTAAACAATACCATAACAAGCATACTCCATAATATAGTGGATAAAGATAAAATACCATGGCCTGAAAAGCTCTTGAATTCTTTGTGGTACTATCATACTACAACCCATACCACAACATCACAAACACCATATTCACTTTTATATGGAATATAATAATTACTCCCCAAAGAGGTTTAATATCACTCACTCCATATTTTCATCTATAAAAAGAAATATATTGAGAAGAAATTCCATAAACAGTTGGATGAATTGATGTTAATTGATGAGAAGAGATGTCATTACGTGCATCACTTGGTGGTATATCAAAACCAGAAATAATGGAATTTCAACAATGAATGTTTTCCTACATTCATCTCATCAAGGATAATATGTACTGGTCCTTGAAACCCTTATGATACTAGGAAAGAGGCCTAAAAATCTTGATCCATACTTGGATGAACCTTACTCCTTACACAAGTTCCACTCTATCAGAGATTATTCTATAATATAGATGGATGGGGAGCATATTACGACCCATAACAATTCAAGGTTTCTCAAAAAGTTATTCATGTGATGAGAGTCCAGAAATATCAACTTCATGATATTAATTTTTTTAGTCAATCATTTCTTCATGAACTTAAAATGCATGATGCAACATCAACATCGCAAGATGATAAAATGTGTTACCCCAACATCATTAGTGTATGAAATTAAACTATATAGAATCATGGATCTATATGCATGATGATTCTCACTCAAATTTACCCGAGAGATGAAGGTAGAATGGTCCTTGTAGTTCAGCTTGGGTTATCGAATCCTCAGATACCTAAGAAGAAACCTATAGACACGTACATTATATGGACTATTTTTGGCTATGAAGTGGAAAACATGGGTTGATTTTATATGGGTTTAAAGGATAACTAATAGATTTAAGTGAATTCAATTTAAAATAATGAGTTGATCCTTGGTTATCGCTCAGGGTGGATTAGACGTATTTCCTTTTCAATGATTTCAATTTCTTATATTTGAGATGGGTTCATTTAAGAAGATAAAACAACATCATCACTTATTGGTTTAATTCCTACACCCTTTAATACTAATCACCTATACACTTGAAGGATCAAAGTTTTGAGAAATTCAAGGTAAAGGTTCGTATTAGCACATGAAGTGTGTGGCCTTAAATTCAACAAGGACGATAGAGTTTAAAAATCATCAAATAAAAATCTCAATTAAATAAGTGATTATATATTAATGGGGTGATAAATAACATCCAATCCAGCCCCTTTATACTCCCTTGGATCAAACCATAAGTGGGTTATCCCTCCATTGACTTTATGGTTTCAATGGAAGCGGAAAGTATACTCATGAGGGAGGAAATGGAAAAGTAAAGAAAGCAATAAAAGTAAAATGATCACTCCACCATTGTGTGAATAATTTTACAAGATTTGGTGTGAATAAATTCACACCTTGAGGAAATGGTATCAAAGTGAGATGGAGAAAAATATATTAAGAGGATAAGAATAAATTTTATTATGAAACTAAAGTGAATTGAACAACATACATGTGAAAGACAAACTTGAGACAACAAAATCGCAACATAACATTACAATTGAACAAAGCACCCAAGATGATAAAACTAATCCCCCACCACTGCCTTAAATAGGAATTTTGGAAGCCTCGGGTCGACCCTCAAATAGTAAAAAGTTTCCCACTTGATTATGGTAGGCCTAGGGTGGTGGAAAGCTTGTGGAACTTGGAATTTTCCACATATGACCCGAGGTGGAAGCCAAATTTCATCCACCGAACAGACGTGCTTGGACGGCCTTAGAGATGACTGAATCAGAGTGGGCTATAGAATACACAAATGGATCCACCGATTTCTTCTAACCTCCTGTAACATATGGGCCCATTTGGAGTTGTATATTCGGAGATAGGATTAGATTAGTGGAATGTTTTTCTGGGCCGTAGAATCTGGCCCAGAATTTTATATCTAACTTGGGCCTCCTAAATGACCACAATAGAGGCCGAATTAGCACCGGATCCTGAAAAATTATTTGTTACTATATATGTCCTCTAGCCTACAACCAAATTTGGGATTCATTGGATTTTAAATGTGGGTCCCACATTCTCTTCTGTGGGCTGGTGTCTAATCTGACTTCTTCAGAATTGTTTCCTTTCATCACAAAATATCCCCATCTTCTTCCATGAAATCTCCATTGATCCATGAATAAAAAATGTTAGTATTGAAGTTTATATCAATTTACCAAAATATAAAATTAAAATATGTATAATTAGATTCCTTAAAATTACATGAATCATTGGGTACTTTAAATGATGTTAAAAAATGTACCACATAATAGTGCAATTTATGTAAGAATCACAATCATAATGTGAAATGATGTTCAAAGTGTAAAATGCACTAAAATGGTGTTTATGAATAAAAAAGAACATGAATATTATATATATTAAAAATGAATATTATCCTCATTTAGTGGCTAATCACACCCCCAACTAAAGTTTTTCTAGTCCTGAGAAAAATATATCTCAACAATATGAAATTTGCATTCCCCTTTAAAAAAACATTTTAATACACAATGATCACCAAAAACCCTTATACAAAAAAATCATGAAACCCATCAAAATATTTTAATAAATGATAGTTTCATAAGCCTATCCCAATCTCAAGCCCATTCCTTTGTTCAAATTCATTGCCATATTTCATCCAATATCAATTAACTATGAGGATGTGTTGTGAATCACAATATACATGAGGGTTGATCTTTATTCAAGGGGGAAATGAAGGAAGCGCTAGGTGGAATCACATTTCAATATTAAGATGAGTATTCAATTTTTATTTTGTATCATATTTTTTTTTGTTTTTTTGTTTTTTTTTTTGAAATTTTTCCATGGTAATTGAAATTGTACTCAAAAGAGTCAACCCCTGTAGCGAGACTTTGCCGATGACTCCCAGGATCAAAGACCTTAGGGCACCAAGTGAAGCCCACATGCTCGGGCATCATATCAAGTTAACTCAGTAAAAAACAAATTCAAGTTACCAAAAACAGATATAAAATTACTAACTCTAGTCCAGACAACTATGGAGTCACGATCCCCAAGTGCCGAAATCCACGCATTAGGTCATTTCATTGCTCTACACGCAAATTTATTAGTATTATTTTTTATTGAATACTCATATTAAAACTAAAATTATCACCGAACCTATGATATTTATTTAGGGGACCCCATGAACGCAAACTAGTACACCACTATCCAATGGACGTGCATTGTGATCTTTTTTTATTTGGATGAAAATATAAACGATGAAATATCACATTGAACAGACACACTTTCCAAAATCTATACTCATGAAATTATACAAGGATTAAAATCAGAATCAGGGCATGCTAAATTATTTGATATTCAGTTTCAAAGTGTGCAATGTGAATTACCATGTTCAAAGTTAAAGGAATTTTTCCTTCCATTTACACTTTTTTTTTCAAATCAATCATTTTTTTTGACACAAAATCATTTTTTATTTTATCTCACCCCAACTTAAAATAACACTGTCCCTAGTGTTTAAAGAAAAGTAAATTCAGAATTGGGTAGAGGTAGAGAATTAAATTTCAAAAAGGAAATTGAAAATAAGGATCATGGAATGAAGTCACCTGGTGGTTGAAGTTGAAATTCTTACTGCTCCCTTTTAATCCGTTGACATCCATGTCACTTGCAGAGTTCCATAGTATAAAAAGGAAAAAAAAACAATATATATATTATTTTATATTCTTATTTTTATTTTTTTATTTTTATCTTGACATAAAAAAACATTAAAATAAAACAAACTGATGATACATTGTCTTCTTTTTAAATTTCTGGGAAAGGCATTACTCAATGATCACACCACGTGACACAGATGAATATGGTGCTCCCCTTTCAAACCCATCCATACTCATAAAATAAGAACATGTCAATAGTGTATTTTTTTTATTAAATATCAAAATTATTAATTAATCCTATTTAAAATAAAAAGTTTATTAAAAGAAAAAAATGATAGGAAACTTAAAAACCATGGGTTGACTCTCATGCAGCGCTTTGTTTAACGTTGTTAGCCCGACATGAACCCCATAACTTACCCAATACCAATTTTCAACATTTTAAGGACCCCCTATTTCTCCTTGTACACTATATTGAGATTTATTCTTTCTTTATAATTATTGTTGTGTGCAAACCTATGTTCTATAATGAGTGGTAAAATCCAAGGAATATCAGAAATGGTTGATCCATTTTCTTTTTTAGTATTTTTAAAGAAATTAAGAATCATTACCTCTTTATTGGTTTCAAGATAAGAAATTGTGAAAATTGGATGTTTTTGCCTATCCCCAATGAAGGAAAATTGGAGGGTGGATGGAAAGTCCCTTCATTCAAGTTCAGGTAGGCTAACGCTTTCAGACATAGGTTGGGACTTTGAATCAAACTCAATTTCATTTTCAAAATTTCTCAACAGAATTGGTTCATTTTGAATAGAAGATTCAACCACAAAATTGGAAAGATCAATTTTAGGAATGGGTATGGACTCAATGTTTGTAATTTCTCTCAATGGTTCAATGGTTGGTGTTTTTGAAAATTTATCAATGGAGTTATACTTATGAGACTCAATCCATGATGTGAAATTCTTCTCTTTTGAATCCAAAAAAGTCAATTTCCTCCTAATTTAAAGACCCTTCAACAATTCCTTTATCTTCTTCATCTATCCCAAATCCAAATGTTGGTTCTTCAATAAATTCATGTTGGGTTTGGGGGAAATAAGAAATGTCACAAAAGTTTATGGAAGGGACAGTTGGTGTAAGGATGTGTTCCTCATAAGTTTTAATGCTTTGTAGTTATAACCTCAAATATGAAACCTAAAAATTAATTTTCTACATTTGTTGACACATATTTTCAAGTAATGGTTGTGGATCCTGATTCGTAAGGGGTTGAGAAAAATGGTCAATTCTAGGTGGATAATTAAGTTGTTGGAATTGCACATGAGGGTGTTCAGATTGGGTTTGTGGGGATTGAAACTCATTATATGTTGGGATGTTTTTTGGATCATAGGAGGAGAAACATTGTGGTTCATTAGGTTGTATATGATCCCACAAGTAGAAATTAGGATGGTCATTGTACATCACACACGGGTTTGGGTGATCAGAGTAGGGATAAGTTTCCCATGTTTGGAATTGTTCAAAATTGATTTCCATAGGAGTGAGGGGGTGAGAAAAGAGAAGAGGGATGAAAAAAAAACGATAGTGTCTATAATAACTTACTTAGGTCCCTATAAACGACGCTAAAATTTGATTCTCGCTCAAATTTACCCAAGAGATGAAGGTTGAACGATCCTTGTAGTTTAGCTTGGGTTATCGTATCTTTAGAGACCTAATAAGAATCCTATAGACACGTACATTCTATGGACTATTTTTGGCTATGAAGTGGACAAATTGGGTTGAATTTATATGGGTTTAAAGAATAAATAACAGATTTATGTTAATTCAATTTAAAATAATGAGTTGATCCTAGGTTATCGCTCAGGGTGGATTGGATGTATTTCCTTTTCAATGATTTAAATTTCTTATATTTAAGATGGGTTCATTTAAGAAGATAAAATAACACCATCAATTACTGGTTTAATGCCTACACCCTTTTATACTAATCACCTACACACTTGAAGGATCAACTTTTTGAGCACTTCAAGGTAAAGGTTCGTATTAGCACATGAAGTGTGTGGCCTTAAATTCAACAAGGACAATGGAGTTTAAAAAACATTAAATAAAAATCTCAATTAAGGAAGTGATTATACATTAATGGGGTGATAAATAAAATCCAATCCAGCCCCTTGATACTACCTTGGATCAACCCATAGGTGGGTTATCCCTCCATTGATTCTATGGTTTCAATGGAAGCAGAAAGTTGACTCATGAGGGAGGAAATGGAGAAGTAAAGAAAACAATAAAAATAAAATGATCACTCCACCGTTGTGTGAATAATTTCACAAGATTTGGTGTGAATAAATTCACACCTTGAGGAAAAGGAATCAATGTGAGATGGAGAACAATAGAATAAGAGGATAAGAAGAACTTTTATTAAGAAAATAAAGTGAATTGAACAACTTACATGTGAAAGACAAACATGAGACAATAAAATCACAGCATAACATTACAATTGAACAAAGCACCCAAGATGATAAAACTACTCCACCAACACTGCCTTAAATAGGAATTTTGGAAGCCTTCTGTTGAGCCTATAACAGTAAAAAGCATCCCACTTGATTATGGTAGGCCTAGGGTGGTGGAAAGCTTGTGGAACTTGGACTTTTTCACATTTGACCCGAGGTGGCAGCCATCTTTCATCCACCGAACAGATGCACATCCGAGAAATTTTATATGGCTGAATTAGAGTGGTCCATAAAAGAAGAAAATGGATCCCTGGATATCACCTAACTGCCTGTAAAATATGGGACCATTTGGATTTTTAGATTATGCGATATGATTAGATTAGTAGGCTGTGTTTCTTGGCCACAGAATCTGGCCCAGAATTTTATCTCTAACTTGGGCTTCCTAAATGACCCTAATGAATGCCTAATTATCACTAGATCATGAAGAATAATTTTTTAATAAATCTGTCTTCTAGCCTCCCACAAAATTTTAGAATCATTGGGTTTGAAATGTGGTTCCCACATTCTCATCAGTGGGCTGGTGTCCAATCTGACTTCTTCAGAATTGTTTCCTTTAATCACAAAATATCCCCATCTTCTTCTATGAATTATTCATTGATCCCTGAATAAAAAATGTTCTGATTGAAGTTTAGATCAATTTACCAAAATATAAAATTAAAATATGTATAATTATATTCCTTAAAATCAGATGAATCATTGGGTACTTTAAATGATGTTAAAAAATGTACCACATAATAGTGCATTTTAAGAATGAATTACAATCATAATGTGAAATGATGTTCAAAGTGTAAAATGAACTAAAATGGTGTTTATGAATAAAAAAGAACATGAATATTATATATATTAACAATTAATATTAGCCTCATTTAGTGTATAATCACACCCCCCAACTTAAGTTTTGCTAGCCTGAGCAAAATATATCTCAACAATATAAAATTCGAATTCCCTTTTACAAAAAAATTTTAATACACAATGATCACGAAAAACCCTTATACCAAAAAATCATAAAACCCATCAAAATATTTTAATAAATGATAGTTTCATAAGAATATCCTAATCCCAAGCCCATTCCTTCGTTCAAATTCATTTCCATATTTCATCTAATATCAATTAAGTATGAGGATGTGTTGTGCATCACAATAGACATGGGGGTTCATATTTATTCAAGGGGGAAATGACAGAAGCACTATGTGGAATCACATTTCAATATTAAGATGAGTATTCAATTTTTTCTATAATTGTTTTTTGTTTTTTTTTTCAATTTATCCATGGTAATTGAAATTGCACTCAAAAGAGTCAACCCCTGTAGCGAGACTTCACCGATGACTCCCAATATCAAAGACATTAGGGCACCAAGTAAATCCCACATACTCGAGCATAATATCAAGTTAACTCAGTCAGAAAAAAAATTAAAATTACCAAAAATAGAGATAAAATTACTAACTATGGGTCAGACAACTATGGAGTCATGATCCCCAAGTGACGAAAGCCACGCATTAGGTCATTTCATTGCTCTACGCGCAAATTTATTATTTTTTTTATTGAATACTCATATTAAAACTAAAATGATCACCAAACCTATGATATTTATTTGGGGGACCCCATGAAATAAAACTAATACCCCACTATCCAAAGGACATGAATTATGATCTTTTTTTATTTGGATGAAAATATAAACGATGAAATATCACATTTGACAGCCACACTGTCCAAAATATATGATCATGAAATTATACAGGGATTAAAATCAGAATCAGGGAATTATAAATTATTTGATATTCAGTTTAAAAGTGTGCAATGCGTATTACCATGTTCAACGTTAAAGGAATTTTCCTTCCATTTACACTTTTTTTTCTTCAAATTATTCATTTTTTTGACACAAAAGCATTTTTTATTTTATCCCCCTCAACTAAAAATAACATTGTCCCCAGTGTTTAATGAAAAGAAAATTTATATGGGGGTAGAGGTAGAGAATTAAAGTTCAAAAAGGAAATTGGAAATGAGGAACATGGAATGAAGTCACCTGGTGGTTGAAGTTGAAATTCTTGCTGATCCCTTTTAATCCTTTGATATCCATGTCACTTGTAGAGTTCCCTAGTAGAAAAAGAAAAAAAAACAATATATATATTATTTTATATTCTTATTTTTCTTTTTTTATTTTTATTTTAACCTACAAAAACATTAAAATAAAACAAACTGATGAAACATTGTCTTCTTTTTAAATTTCAGGGTAAGGCATTACTCAAGGATCACCCCACATGACATGGATGAATATGGTGCTCCCCTTTCATACCCATCCATACTCATAAAAGAAGAACAGGTCAACAGTCTATTTTTTTATTAAATATCAAAATGATTAATTAATCATATTTAAAATATAAAGTTGATTAAAAAAAAGATAGGAAACTTGAAAACCATAGGTTTCCTCCCATGCAGTTCTTTGTTTAATGTCGTTAGCTCGACATGAACCCGATAACTTACCCAATACCAATTTTCAACATTTTAAGGACCCCATATTTCTCCATGTCCACTAGATTGAGATTGATTCTTTGTTTATAATTTTTGTCGTGTGAAAACCTATGTTCTATAATGAGTGGTAAAATCCAAGTAATATAAAAAATGGTTGATCAATTTTCTTTTTTAGTATTTTTAAATACATTAAGAATCATTAACTCTTTATTGGTTTCAAGATAAGAAATTGTAAAAATTGGATGTTTTTGGCTATCCTCAATGAATGAAAACTTGATGGTGGATGTAAAGTCCTTTTGTTCATGTTCGGGTAGGCTAACACTTTCAGACATAGATTGGGACTTTGAATCAAACTCAACTTCATTTTCAAAATTTCTCAACAGAATTGGTTCCTTTTGAATAGAAGATTCAACCACAAAATTGGAAAGATCAATTTTAGGAATGGGTATGGACTCAATGTTTGTGATTTCTCTAAATGGTTCAATGGTTGGTGTTTTTGAAAATTTATCAATGGAGTTATACTTAGGAGACTCAATATATGATGTCAAATTCTCCTCTTTTGAATCCAAAAAGTCAATTTCCTCATG
Organism: Viscum album; assembly: GCA_963277665.1. NCBI lineage: Eukaryota > Viridiplantae > Streptophyta > Magnoliopsida > Santalales > Viscaceae > Viscum > Viscum album. Next base: position 1,094,046,218 of record OY728145.1, on the reverse strand, counting down.
ATTTAAATACACTTCAACAATTCCTTGATACTATTCATCTATCCCAAATCCAAATTTTGGTTCTTCAACAAATTCATGTGTGGTTTGGGGGAAACAAGAATCATCACAAAAGTTTATGGAAGGGACAGTTGGTGTAAGGATGTGTTCCTCATAAGTTTTAATGCATTTTAGTTCTAACCTCAAAGATAAAACCTAAAAATTAATTTTCTCCATTTTTTGAAACATATTTTCAAGTAATTGTTGTGGATCATGATGGGTAAGGGGTTGAGAAAAATGGTCTATTCCAGTTGGATAATTAAGTTGTTGGAATTGCACATGAGGGTGTTCAGATTGGGTTTGTGGGGATTGAAACTCATTATATGTTGGGATGTTTTTTGGATAATAGAAGTAAAAAAATTGTGGTTCATTAGGTTGTTGATGATACCACAAGTAGAAATTAGGATGGTCATTGTACATCACACATGGGGTTGGGTGATCAAAGTAGGGATAGGTTTCCCATGTTTGGAATTGTTCAAAATTGATTTCCATAGGAGTGAGGGGCTGAGAACAGAAAAAAGGGATGAAAAAAAGATGATAGTGTCGAATATAAATTACTTAGGTCCCTGTAAATGGCGCCAAAATTTGATTCTCGCTCAAATTTACCCAAGAGATGAAGGTAGAACGATCCTTGTAGTTTAGCTTGGGTTATCGAATCCTCAGAGACCTAAGAGGAAACCTATAGACACGTACATTCTATGAACTATTTTTGGATATGAAGTTGCCAAATTGGGTTGATTATATATGGGTTTAAAGGATAACTAATAGATTAAAGTGAATTCAATTTTAAATAATGAGGTGATCCTAGGTTATCGCTTAGGGTGGATTGGACATATTTCCTTTTCAATGATTTAAATTTATTATATTTGAGATGGGTTCATTTAAGAAGATAAAACAACATCATCAGTTACTAGTTTAATGCCTACAAACTTTAATAATAATCACCTATACACTTTAAGGATCAAAGTTTTGAGCAATTCAAGGTAAAGGTTCGTATTAGCACATGAAGTGTGTGGCCTTAAATTCAATAAGCATGATGGAGTTTAAAAATCATCTAATAAAAATCTCAATTAAAGAAGTTATTATACATTAATGGGGTTATAAATAAGATTCAATCCAGCCCCTTGCTACTCCCATGGATCAACCCATAAGTGGGTTAGCCCTCCATTAATTCTATGGTTTCAATGGAAGCGGAAAGTAGACTCATGAGGGAGGAAATGGAGAAGTAAAGAAAACAATAAAAATAAAATAATCACTCCACCGTTTTGTGAATAATTTCACAAGATTTGGTGTGAATAAATTCAAACCTTGAGGCAACGGTATCAATGTGAGATCGAGAACAACAGAATAAGAGGTGAAGAAGAACTTTTATTAAGAAACTAAAGTGAAATGAACAACTTACATGTGAAAGACAAACATGAGATAACAAAATCACATCATAACATTACAATTGAACAAAGCACCCAAGATGATAAACATAATCCACCAAAAATGCCTTAAATAAGAATTTTGGAAGCCTTGGGTCGAGACTCCAATATTAAAAAGTATCCCACTTGATTATGGTAGGCCTAGGGTGGTGGAAAGCTTGTGGAACTTGGACTTTTCCACATTTGACCCGAGGTGGCAGCCAAATTTCATCCACCGAATAGACGTGCTTGGAATACCTTCTACATTGCCGAATCAGAGTGGTCCATAGAAGAAGAAAATGGAGCCACATATGATTTCTAACCGCCTGTAAAATTTGGACCCATTTGGATTTGTATATTGGGATATATGATTATATTTTGGGGATGTTTTTCCGGGCCACAGAATCTAGCTCAGAAGTTTGTCTCTAACTTGGGCCTCCTAAATGACCACAATGGAGGCCGAATTAACCCAGGATACTGAAGAATGATTTGTTATTATATATTTATTCTATCCTCCTACCAAATTTGGGACTAATTGGGTTTGAAATGTGGGTCCCACATTCTCATCAGTGGGATGGTTTCCAAGCTGACTTCTTCAGAATTGTTTCTTTCATCACAAAATATCCCCATATTCTTCCATGAATTCTCTATTGATCCCTGAATAAAAAATGTTCGTATTGAAGTTTATATAAATTTCCCAAAATATAAAATTAAAATATGTATAATTATATTCCTTAAAGGTAGATGAATCATTGGGTACTTTAAATGATGTTAAAAAATGTACCACATAATAGTGCATTTTAACTAAGAATTAAAATCATAATGTGAAATGATGTTCAAAGTGTAAAATGCACTAAAATGGTGTTTATGAATAAAAAATAACATGAATATTATATATATTATCAATTAATATTAGCCTCATTTTGTGGCTAATCACACCACCAACTTAAGTTTTGCTAGTCCCGAGAAAAATATATCTCAACAATATGAAATTTGAATTCCCTTTTACAAAAACATTTTAATACACAATGATAACCAAAAACTCTTATACCAAAAAATCATGAAACCCATAAAAATATTTTAATACATGATAGTTTTATAAGCAGATCCCAATCCCAACCCCATTCCTTTGTTCAAATTCATTTCCATATTTCATCCAATATCAATTAAGTATGAGGATGTGTTGTGCATCACAATAGACATGGGGTTTCATATTTATTCAAGGGGAAATGACGGAAGCGCTAGGTTGAATCATATTTGAATATTAAGATGAGTATTCAATTTTTTTTGTATCATATTTTTTTTTTGTTTTTTTGTTTTGTTTTTTTCCAATTTTTCCATGGTAATTGAAATTGCACTCAAAAGAGTCAACCCTTGTAGCGAGACTTTGCCGATGACACCCAGGCTCAAAGACCTTAGAGCACCAATTGAAGCCCATATACTCTGCATCATCTCATGTTAACTCAGTCAAAAAAAATTCAAATTACCAAAAATAGAGATAAAATTACTAACTATGGGCCAGAAAACTATGGAGTCATGATCCCCAAGTGCCGAAAGCCACACATTAGGTCATTTCATTGCTCTACGCACAAATTTATTATTATTATTGTTTATTATTTTTTTATTGAATACTCATATTAAAACTAAAATGACCACCAAACTTATGCTATTTATTTGGGGGACACCATGAACTCAACCTAATACCCCACTATCCAAAGGATGTGCACTGTGATCCTTTTTTTATTTGGATGAAAATATAAACGGTGAAATATCACATTGGACAACCACACTTTCCAAAATATATATTCATGAATTTATACAGGGATTACAATCAGAATCCGGGCATGCTAAATTATTTTATATTCAGTTTCAAAGTGTGCAACGTGTATTACCTTGTTCAAAGTTAAAGGAAGTTTTCATTCCATTTACACTTTTTTTTAAAATCATTCATTTTTTTGACACAAAATCATTTTTTTATTTTATCTCCCCCAACATAAAATAACACTGTCTCCAGTGTTTAAATAAAAGAAAATTTAGAAGGGGGTAGAGGTAGAGAATTAAAGTTGAAAAAGGAAATTGAAAATTAGGATCATGGAATGAAGTCACCTGGTGGTTGAAGTTGAAATTCTTGTTTCTCCCTTTTAATCCTTCGATATCCATGTCACTTGTAGAGTTCCCTAGTAGAAAAAGGAAAAACAAAACAAACAAAACAAAACAAAACAAAACATATATTATTTTATATTCTTATTTTTCTTTTTGTATTTTTATTTTAACCTACAAAAACATTAAAATAAATCAAACTGATAATATATTTTCTTCTTTTTAAATTTTTGGGTAAGACATTACTCAAGGATCACACCACATGACATGGATGAATATGGTGCTCCCCTTTTATAACCATACATATTCATAAAAGAAGAACATGTCAATAATCTATTTTTTTATTAAATATCAAAATTATTAATTAATCCTATTTAAAATATAAATTTGATTAAAACAAAAAAATGATAGGAAACTTGAAAACCATGGGTTGCCTCCCATGCAGCGCTTTATTTAACGTCGTTAGCCCGACATGAACCCCATAGCTTACCCAATACCAATTTTAATCATTTTAAAGACCCCATATTTCTCCATGTCCACTAGATTTAGATTGATTATTTGTTTATAATTTTTTTGGGCACAAACATATGTTCTATAATGAGTGGTAAAATCCAAGGAATATCAGAAATGGTAGATCCATTTTCTTTTTTAGTATTTTTAAAGACATTAAGAATCATTACCTCTTTATTGGTTTCAAGATAAGAAATTGGGAAAATTGTAAGTTTTTGGCTATCCCCAATGAATGAAAACTTGAGGGTGGATGGAAAGTCCTTTCGTTCAAGTTCGGGTAGGCTAACACTTTCATACATAGGTTGGGACTTTGAATCAAACTCAATTTCATTTTCAAAGTTTCTCTTAAAAATTGGTTCCTTTTGAATATAATATTCATTCACAAAATTGGAAAGATCAATTTTAGGAATGGGTATGGACTCAATGTTTGTGATTTCTCTCAATGGTTCAATGGTTGGTGTTTTTGAAAATGTATCAATGGATTTATACTTAGGAGACTCAATCCATGATGTCAAATTCTTCTCTTTTGAATCCAAAAATTCAATTTAATCCTGATTTAATGACCCTTAAAAAATTCCTTAATCCTATTCATCTATCCCAATTACAAATATTGGTTCTTCAATAAATTCATGTGGGGTTTGGGGGAAACAAGAAACATAACAAAAGTTTATGGAAGGGATAGTTGGTGTAATGATGTGTTCCTCATAAGTTTTAATGATTTGTAGTTCTAACCTCAAAGATGAAACCTCAAAATTCATTTTCTCAATTTGTTGATTTTTTTCAAGTAATGGTTGTGGATCATGATGGGTAAGGGGTTGAGAAAAATGGTCTATTACAGGTGGATAATTAATTTGTTGGAATTACACATGAGAGTGTTCAGATTGGATTTGTGGGGATTGAAACTCATTATAAATTGGGATTTTTTGGATCATAGGAGTAAAAACATTGTGGTTTATTAGGTTTTTGATGATCCCCCAAGTAGAAATTAGGATGGTCATTTTACATCACACATGGGGTTGGGTTATCAAAGTATGGATTGGTTTCCCATGTTTGGAATTGTTCAAAATTGATTTCCATAGGAGTGAGGGGGTGAGAACAGAGAAGAGGGATGAAAAAAAGATGATAGTGTCTAAGATAACTTACTTAGGTCCCTGGAAACGACACCAAAATTTGATTCTCGCTCAAATTTTCCCAAGAGATGAAGGTAGAACAGTCCTTGTAGTTTAGCTTGGGTTATCAAATCCTCAGAGACCTAAGAAGAAACCTATAGACACATACATTCTATAGACTGTTTTTGGCTATGAAGTGGCCAAATTGAGTTGATTTTATATGGGTTTAAAGGATAACTAATAGATTTAAGTGAATTTAATTTAAAATAATGAGTTGATCCTAGGTTATCACTCAGGATGGATTGGACATATTTCCTTTTCAATAATTTCAATTTCTTATATTTGAGATGGGTTCATTTAAGAAGATAAAAAAACATTATCACTTACTAGTTTAATGCCTATATCCTTTAATTATAATCACCTATACACTTGAAGGATCAATGTTTTGAGCACTTCAAGGTAAAGGTTCGTATTAGCACATGAAGTTTGTGGCCTTAAATTCAACAAGGACGATGAAGTTTAAAAATCATCAAATAAAAATCTCAATTAAAGAAGTGATTATACATTATTGGGGTGATAAATAACATCCAATCCATCCCCTTGCTACTCCCTTGGATCAACCCATAAGTGGGTTATCCCTCCATTGATTCTATGGTTTCAATGGAAGCGGAAAGTAGACTCATGAGGGAGGAAATGGAGAAGTAAAGAAAATAATAAAAATAAAATGATCACTCCCCCGTTGTGTGAATAATTTTACATGATTTGGTGTGACTAAATTCACACCATGAGGAAAAGGTATCAAAGTGAGATGGAGAAAAATATAATTAGAGGATAAGAAGAACATTTATTAAGAAACTAAAGTGAATTTTACAACTTATATGTGAAAGACAAACTTGAGACAACAAAATTGCAGCATAACATTACAATTGAACAAAGAACCCAAGATGATAAAAATACTCCACCATGACTAACTTAAATAGGAATTTTGGAAGCATTGGGTCGAGCCTCAAATAATAATAAGCATCCCACTTGATTATGGTAGGCCTAGGGTGGTGGAAAGCTTGTGGAACTTGGACTTTTCCACATTTGACCCGAGGTGGCAGATAGCATTCATCCACCGAACAGACGCGCTTGGAAGACCTTCTAGATGGAAGAATCAGAGTGTGACATGGTAGAAACAAATGGCTCCCAAGATTTCTCCTAATTTCCTGTAATATTTGGGCCCATTTGGAGATGTATATTCGGAGATATGATTAGGTTAGTGGGCTATGTTTCTGGGCCGCAGAATCTGACCCAAAATTTTATCTCTAACTTGGGATTCCCAAATGACTATAATGGAGGCCGAATTATCATTGGATCCTGAAGAATGATTTGTTAAATTATATTTATTCTATCCTCCCACCAAATTTGGGATTCATTGGGTTTTAAATGTGGGTCCTACATTCTCATCAGTGGGCTGGTGTCCAATCTGACTTTTTCAGAATTGTTTCCTTTCATCACAAAATATCCCCATCTTCATCCATGAATTCTCCATTGATCATTGAATAAAAAATGTTCACATTGAAGTGTAGATAAATTTACCAAAATATCAAATTAAAATATGTATAATTAGATTCCTTAAAATCCAATGAATCATTGGGTACCTTAAATGATGTTAAAAAATGTACCACATAATAGTGCATTTTAAGTAAGAATTACAATCATAATGTGAAATGATGTTCAAAGTGTAAAATGGTGTTTATGAATAAAAAAACATGAATATTATATATATTAAAAATGAACATTATCCTCATTTAGTGGCTAATCACATGACCTTAAAAGGTTAAACATATAGTCTTATTCATATGATCCAAAAAATAAGATTTCACAGTCTGAGCTATATGACCTTAAAAATCATAAAATAAAATCCTAGTACTAATACATTAAATGGTATGAAAACATCTTTGTAACACGACATGAAACTTCTTAATTCACATCCTTATTTCCTGACATAAAAAAACATGTCCTATCAATCCATGTTTTAGAATATCACAGTCTTTGGTACAAGTACCCCACAATACCTTTTTAAGAACTATGTGTAGATTGGTTATCATTATATTTAGATACATAGTGACAACTAGATCATGAAACCTTGGTTTATCCACAATACTAAAAAATTACACCTTCCCTATGTACGGGTTAGACATTCACATGAAACCTTTTAATAACTATGTAAAAATTTATAGTCATTCTAAAGAGATACATATATACACATGGATATTATACCCTAGTCAATCAACATAAAAATATATATTCCCCTACCCTTCACTTATTTTTCTATTGTTTAGAGGAAGAAAAAATTTCCACTCTATTTTTTTCACACTGAGCATAACTCACATGGGCTTAGGAGTTTTTGTAATATAATGTTCCCTGCATGAGTAAGTCATATCAATTTACACTAGGGTTGTTGTGGTCCTTGTTAAAAGACCATCAAGGAACATCAGTTGTCTTTGAATGTATGAATTCAAACTGTATGGTTCATTAAGGACTACATATGTATTGATTCACATTCCCATGAGATAAATAGTGACACTCAGATCCTACATTTTGGTCTAGCCACAAAACAAAAAATACACTCACTCTCCTATGTATGATTCATATCTATAAAAGAGGATCTAATGTGGTAATTTTTCTTGTCATGATTATAATAATATAGAAGATGTTAGTATTGGTAATGATGAATGTGTTTCAAATATACAGTGTAAAAAGTTTCCTATGAAAATTAATTTCTTATATTAGAGACTTAAGAAACAAGATTTTACTATCTAAGATAATTTGTAGAAGAGGGGGGGGGGGGTTCATCTTGTTTCTCGATACAGATATTGTCTTAGTCATAGTTAAGAAATAGTGTTGGATTAGCTTTTTGATGGAAATTGGCGTGAAAAATTTGGGGCCATCTGAATATTTTCATTATTATTTTAAGGCATGGAGACTCAATTCTAGAGTTCCTTATGAGTTGGTTCTATGTGGTGGGATAGAGGGAGTCATAGGTCTCTATTCATGGGATGATCATCAATATTGTTTGTTAGGTTATTCAGGAGGCTATAAATAAGGATCATGAAGGTAAACAATATTCTATGATTTGGATTCATAATCAATGAAATTCATAGTGGTGGAGCGTGTAGTTTTTTACAGCATTAGGGGACCATGACCTTAGTTCATAAAATAACCACAAGAGAAACCATTAATCCTAGGCGTCCATAAATAAGGAACAAGGGGGAGGTGGGTGTTCGGGAGCCCTATAGAGTCTAGGATGAAACACAAGGTGGATAGTTATTTACATCATGAGAAAATGAGTGGATTAGGTCTTGTGTGTAACAACAGAGGCTCTGTTATTTTTGGCTTCAGTGCCTTTTATAGGCAAGGTAATTCCATAGAAGCAGAATCAAAGGTGATGGATAGTGGACTCATGCTGAGTAGACTTTATAATATAAAAATTATAGAAGTGGAATCAGAATCTAAACTATTGGTCGAGTTCTTGCGTGAAATGGGAATCCCCATGAGATATTTCATATTTCATCAGTTTGTTAATGAAGAATATTTATCATAATTTTGAGATCAAATAAACTTAAAGGGAAGGAATTTTTTCTATAGATACTTTGGAGAGAAAGGGGATCCCATGGAGGCTATTAATTTTATCTATTTTTAATTATCCTTCCCAAATGATTTTAAACACATAAATAGGGGGATACCTTGGGTGTTAATCATTTTCTCCCCCCTAATCAATTTTGGACAAGTTTATTTTGAAAATTAATATAAATAATGATGATCCGATGTGGGGTTTCACACATTTTGTGAGACCATATTCAAAAAAAGAAGTTCCTTCCCCATAAATAATTCAATTATTAAGGGGGAATCTTCTAAAGAAATACATGTGGAATGATTCAAGATTTATCAATATATATAGTGAAGCCTCAGTCTATACCCTGGTCTAGCTACAATATTCCATTTTCACATTGAGTCACCTTATTTCTTACTGTATGAAATTAAACTGCATAGCTGATGCCATTTCATCATGAATTTAAACTACATGGTCTCTAAATAAATATGTCTTTATTGAATCTCATTTATATGATATATTTATTGATTCTTATACCCCATGTCGTAGTCCCATCAATGAGGTAAATAAAAATCCCCCTCATGCTTAAAAATAAATATCTATGTAGGAGATCATAATTTGGGATCCCTTATTCAATGGTCCACTAGGGAAACAATGATGTCCCCTTCTAGATATGGGTCGGATCTATTTAAGGGAATCTACAATTCATGGACAATATCATTCCAATTTCATCCTTTTTATTGAGACATATTATTTCTACACATCATACTCCAAATTTTGGACACATTAAAATATTCATACTATGTATCTTGCTACTCATAATAAAATGTCTGATACCTGAGGACTCCCTTGCATGACTATACAGTAACATGCCTTGGTTTTTCAAAATAATAACTTAAAAGGGACTATCATGCAATAAAAAACCCTAGTTGTATTTGTATAAAGTCTCCCAAAAAATGAGTTTTAAAATAGTTAAAACATTCATCCTTGGGTGAAGCCTCTTATAACTCCATAATCTCGCAAGAAATCATGATGGAACCCACTTTTCAACCATGGTCTTCAGTAATCCCCTATATTATTTCACCAATTTATTTCTCATAATCTGAGAATTCCCATGACCATGGTTTAAAATTTCCTCTCTCATGTAAAAAGTATAATAGAACAACCTTAGTCGGGTAGGTCTCATAATACTCATAGTTTCCATAATACTATGGTCCCTGTCGTTTGAACTGAAACTATATAAACTGTTTCTTTATCACCTTAATGAAGTTAGAATACACTAAAAGACCTAATAAAAAGAATTTATACTACACGGTTTTCCTAGAACTATGTATGGTTTTATTATCATTCAAATAAGATATGTAGAAATTACTAAACCCTATGTATCAGGCTAAGAATCAGTGAGAAAACCCCCTATTTCTATTCATTAAGGTCAAACTGACATTGGAAACCATTTCCACCTTTCTTGGGTAATTTTTTAATTGAAATTATCCATCTATGTTCAGGTATATTAATTCTACAAGAAATCATCTATGTCATGGGAAAACCAAATCTCCATAAACATTCTCCAGCCACCAATAATATAATTCTGGATTTTTTGAGAACTCCTTTGTCTATATATGTAGTAACATTCCCCCGCTATCTTTGCATAAGATTCCAACAAAAGGTTCAATCATCTATAGGATTCCACTATTTGACAATTCAGTAAAACCCCCCGGCTATCTTTTCATAAAGTCTCCCACAAAACTAGTTTTTTAATAATTAGTACACTCGCCCTCAAAAGATACCTCGTATATATCCATAAAATCTTCCTTATGTCCCTTTTCATATCATAAGGACCCCATATTATATCTTACAAACATTCCCATTCATACCTAAATATTATGGATCACTTCCAAAGTGATTATCAAGATTGGGAGAATCACTAATCAATCAATCAGAGCTACAAGCCCTTAAATTATATCCTTCAATGTCCCTTATGTTTGACATTAAACTACCTGGAATAATGTCCACATAATGAGATGTTAAAATGTGGGAAAACATCCTCTCCATGAGGCAATAAAAAACACGGTCCATGCCATAGTCATGTGACATTAAACTGCATGATACTTCAACCCTTATTAGAAAGAGGAATTCCCAAATGTCATTGGTCACTTAACATAGTATACCATCATTTACATGAGCAATATTTGTGTGGGAGATGTTTCCCTTTCATGTACAATGCTAATATATATTCTCTCTTCAATACAAAATACATTCGTTTGGAAAAAACCATCATGTTCTTGGGAAATTCAGAGCCTCACAAATTTCACAACTATTGATAATAGAATAATTTAATTTCTAAGGATATATATGTTTTAATATATAGTAACATTCCCTAGTTGTCATTGTGTAATTCACGCACCAAAGGGGGCAATATTCTAAAGGATACCAATTTTTGAATATGTAGTAACATTCATGTAGAGACCCGAAGCTTGATGTACATAGATATTACATTACTTTTGCGGAATAATTAATACATAACAAAAACAAACACACAAGGACCGTAATAGTTTAGTGTCTTTGGAAACTTGGAACGTAATCTTCTAATCGTGGTGAAAGATCTTCAACATCTCCCATAAAGATCTTCCACTTTTTGTTTCCTTACCTAAAACCTTTCTTTTGATCCTGGGGGAAAATAAAACATAAAAAGGGTGAGCTCAAATGCTCTGTAAGGGTAAGCATGGATAAAATAAAACATACCATGTACATTTGAACTTAAAAACATGAACATAATGTTTAAAAATCAAAATCTTGAGCAACGACATAAACATGGAAGTACATAAGGCATAGGTCATAATGGAACATAAACCATGATAAAATAGTATGGGAATAAAACATGTAATTTTGGAATCCATTAAGCACATGTAATGATTTCCATAGTAGCCAAGGCATTGCTGCCAAGACCATCTTAGTGGACAAAGTCCCATTCTGAATCGAGTTCACTCCTCGTTTCAGTCCTGTAACACTGAACCAGATTAACTTACCATTCCATCCATGTCTATCTCTTGAGATATAAAATCTTTACCCAATGCATTGGAGGGAGATATAGGTCCCACCCATCTCATAATGAAATCATTCTTACTTGTGCCACAAAATAAATATACATCATTCATAAAAACCCAATGAATAAAATGGGTTTCATAAACATCATACCATCATCACATAATCCATATAAAAGAAATGGATATCGTTTCATAAAAAGAGAAGTGAAACCATGTAAATCATAGAGACATTATACTTGAAACATACACATATGAAATAATGTCATCTTATATGAAAAATGGTTTTGATAAAACACTTGAAATGAATTCTTGAGGAAAATATCCTTTTTTCTTCAAAATCATTTTCTTTTCACAAAATGTCATGAAATTTTAAAAGAAAAGGATTTTGTTGTAAATAGTCATGAAATATTTTGGAGGAATCTTTATGAAAATAAAGCTTTATAAAACCGTAAAAATCCTTTAATGCCATATACGTTAAAAAAAACATTCTTCTCGTATTTTTGTCGGAAAAGTCAAAAAGTACCTTGTAGGGTAAATGAAAGAAAGATTCCTTCCATAACATGGGTTAAAAGTCAAAATGGGTAAAAAGGACTTTAAACATACATTAAAACACTTTTATAAAACATGGACATGGCCGATAGAAATAACCCCAGTAAATACTAATGAATAAGCAATCTCAGATAAAAATGAGATTTGCAAAATTATCCCTTACCTTAGGTCCGATATGCTTCATACATATCCAAACCTCCTGTATAATGATTTAAATAATGTCATTGACTTATTACAGAATCATATTCATTGTTATTATATCATATACGGTTCACTTATGACTTTATATTACCCATTCTTTTGTAAATTCCATGTTAAAGAGTGTTTTGGGTAAAATCGTTTCATTTGTCATCCATGTTTTGACTTGTAATTATTAATATGATTACCTAGATCATGATTAATTAATTCTAGAATATAAAACGTGATTTATATATAATATATATTCATATTATACATATATATAATAGATCGATAAATGGAAAGAAATACACCGTTCATGGAGACGGTAGGCCATACGTACGCATGAACGCTGTTTTCGTTTCGTTATTGAATTGAATAGAATTAAGTAGATGACATATATATATATATACATAAATCCAGTAGAATTATTATGTCATACATTTTATGATTACTTATTATATATACTTTATAATCATTCTTGAATGGTTATCAAGGAGAGTGAATCTCATCGCGTCGTGGAGACGGTATTCTGTACATACACACGAGGGATGATATCATTCCAATGATCGTCAAATTGTATTAAAGTGTATGTATAATATTAAATAATCAATATAACTTTACAATAATCATATATATTAATTACTTTCACCATTATACCCATCCAAGTAAGGTGGTGGTGGAAAATAGATTACACCATGGCGTGGAGACGGTATTCCGTACGTACGCACGTGCGGTGATTTCGTTTTCCATAGGATGGATAGATGGTAAAATAGGGTTGTTTTATACTTATAATAACATATAAGTATATGAGTGATACTGATGTTATTACTTCATAATGAAATAACCTAATAAGAAGAAGTGGAAGAAGAAATAAAGTTGAAAGAATCGGTAACGGACATTACCTCTTCTTTGAAGTGCCTCTTTGAGTCCTCCTCTTAGGGCACTAAAATTGGTTTTTTAAGAATCTCAGGACCTCTAGGATGTTTCTAGGGAAGTGTAGAAGATAATTTGGCAGGGTTTGGCCGAGATTGAAGGCTCAAAGTGGTGTGAGGAAGAGAGGGAGGAGGTGCCCTTTTATAAGGGAGGAGAGGGGCACCTTTGGAATAACTAAAAGTATTATTTTATTATAAAGCCAAATTCGATTTTAAATAGCTCCAAATTGATTTATTTAGAATCTAAGGTGGGGATGTGTCAAAATCCTCTCATCCAATATAATTTAGACAAGTTTAGGTATCAATTTTAACCTTATCATTTAGATTTAACTTTAAGTTAGATAATTTAACTTTTACCGTGTCTTCTTGTTTTCTTACACTATAAGGTTAATAAACTTACTATATCAATCCAAAAAAACCCCAAGTTGTTTATTATTAATATATATAACATTATCTAAGTCATTTGGCTGAACCGTATATTTTTAAGAATAAAATAACAATTATTAATATAATATTTGTTTTAAAAACTATTTTATGTCAATTTTGACACTATTTAGTAATTGATTTTTTTGAAAATAATAACAGAATTATTAGTTCAAAAAAAGTTAATTAAATCAATACTAACATGTCATATTAACCTAGAAAATTAGTGTAATTCATAAAAAGTCTCAAATTACATTTATTTGGGTATTTATAACATCAATTATGTAAATATTTCATTAAAAAGATAATTACTGCATCATCATTGTGTCATAAATAAATTAAATTATTTAATTTCTAAAAATTATAAATAAACTACCATCATGTTGGAACTATTTTTATCTTTCTAATGAGTATTTGTAGTCGAATTTATCTTAGGTATAACCCCATATTAAAAATTATTTACTTATTAAACTTTGATTTTAACTATTTTAACCCTTCTTTAAATAAATTAATAATAAATGTCCTAATCTAATCCAAGTGGGCCTAAATGGTCATATTTTATTTATAAGGTTATTTTTGGTCGAATTACACTTATAAAATAGAATTAGGACATGTGTTAGGGTAATAATAATATCATTTTTACCCTTAATTACCCTATTTACTTTTAACTGTGGTAAATAAAAGTAAAAAGTTACTATTCACCAAAAAATTATTTTTATCTCATTGAACCACATTTTACTTACTGACATTATCCTGTCTCTTGGATTTTCGAAATTCCACTCACAGAAGTGGTAAAATTACATTTTATGAAAAATTCAATTTTTTAACTACCACTTAGTGGTTTCACTATTCATCAAAAAATGAAAGTTTTCAGAAAAATACCAAAAATTAGGCCTAAGCTATATTTGATATTATGAACTCAAAAATGATGTCTATTTAACCAAATTCAAAAAATATTAGTTGCATTAATTAATTTAAAAATTAATTCCCGTCGTCAAAACATATAGCATGTTCTTAAGAGATAATAACTATCAAAAGATTGACACTTGTTTATGTCTGGTTTAAATGTGAAATTACATCCAATGACCAACATTGTATTAAATTGTAAAAATATATTCTAAATATACATTAAAACCACTCAAATTAATAATTTATCACTATTAATTATTTCGATTAAAAAGGTTGTTTTTAATTAAAATTTAGTAATTTTCACTATTCATCAGAAAATGAAAGTTATCCAAAAAGTACCAAAATTTCACCCTAAACTAATTTTGATATTCCGAATCCAAAAATGAAGTCCATTTTGAAAAATAAAATTTACAAAATTTCAAAAAGTGGTTATTACTATTCATAACGGCTAGTTTTAATAATATTTTAATAGCATATCGTTGTTTAGTGAAACTCGGTATTGCGTACTACACACGCTATCGAGGAAGGTCGCGATTGCGTGTAATTCAAGACAAGTCAAGGATGCGTGTTGTGTAAGCTCCTTTTGGTGTAGCGTACAACAAAAGACATTAATGAAATTAAAAAAAAAATTTCATAAAATCTCGGGGTGTTACATTCTACCCCCCTTAAAATGAATTTCACCCTCGAAATTCATCGGGGTTATAAATGGTTTACTACTCGAAAGTTTCTTTAATAGAAACCCACATCATAAAATGGAATACCAAAACCAATATTTAAAAAAAAAGTATAAAACGTAATGGTTACCCAAATAAACTAATCACTGGGTTTCCACATAGGTGAAAATATGAATATGGAAGAGAAATCTAACCATCACGTTCTGATGGAGAGTGGTAGAGAACATGGCTATGGAAAAGCCAGCAATCACAAATCCATAAGTTTGTGATGATCTAAGGTACCATCTGATTCATCAGATATAAGAGGACTAGGACAACTTTTTGGTTTTCAAGATCATTTCCCTAATGTTGAAGAATTTGAATAAGAATAAATACTTACTTTATTTTGGTACAATCCCACTGTTGTTCATGCCTTGAACAATTTCCACTTCATCTCTTAAAGAAATGAAGTTGAATTTGTTATTCGTGCAGTGTTACCAGATCATGTGAAAGAATGACGGGTCATTCCATCTGTCTCAAACAAAAGGTTAGTAAAAGTTATTAAATATACATAAGTCGATCTATAGTGAGATTAATCATATATGGTTCCTAAAATGGACTTATACTTCATATATCATACTTCTTAATATAATAAAACTAGTTTCTACTAAATAGGGACTTCCTGTAGGCCAGTGGTAGGAGATAAAGGCCAGTCGCACTTCGGTTGTGGGTTCGATTCCCAAAGCCTTGTCCGACGCGATGGGCTATCACCCGTCCTGCAGGTTGTCCTTTTTCTAAAACTACATTACTATAACATCCCATAAATAATATCAAAAAAAACTTCTATCCTTAAACAATACTAACTTATGTTCAACATAATCCATTCCAATCTTTAGGCTTATCCATAATACTGCAGTCCACTCTCATATTATAGTGAAAACAATTACCATATATTTCATATAACAATCATGTTAATTCCATCGTTGATCCCCATATATCATAAGATATGTCTTGTTGGTCACATTCCAAACATTCGAAGGCCTTAATCATGTATTCTCTTGAAAAATGAATACCCATTGAACCTTAGTGAAAACATGAATGCTGTTAAAAGTTAACTCTTTCCACATACCAAAATCCTCAAAATTCTATATACTCAAACAATGATATCACTTAGTCCTTATATCAATCATGAGCTCATGAATACTATCAAATATTTCATTTTTTCCTTATCCCTTCATTATGAGCATATCATCTTTTTTTCCAAAAATATATCAATCACTTTCCATGGTTACCGGTACCATAAAATTATTGAAAACTACAATAGACCAATACATAAATATTCCAATATTCCACGATACTATATACAACATTATTTTGGAATCCAATTACATAAACACTTAATCATTCCACCACATCATTTTCAGATTCAACATTGCCAATGGTGATCGCATGTGACTTCCCTTTGTCCTTTGCCTTAAGTGGTTGCTCATGTCTATCATCACTAACCCTTGGATTAGGGCATTTATTAGCATAATTCCCCATTTCCTTGCACTTGAAGCATTGAAGTGTAGTAGGTTCATTCCGTGTATCCCTTCCTTTGTTTGCATCATTAGATATCTTCTTCCTATCATTGCGGTATTCATATGCTCGATGACCTTCCTTTCCACATTTGAAACATTTACTTGTCCCTTTAAGACAATCTCCACCATGCTTCTTTCCACACTTTGAGCATAAGGAAACATTCATCTTCTTTTCACCGTTATTCTGAGATTTCTTCTTGAACTCCATATTTCGTTTCTTATCAAAACTATGAGATGGTTAAGTAACACCAACTTCCATTTCTACCTTGATAGCACAATGCACAATTTCTTCATAGCTACTGAAGTCTCTTATAGCTAATGCCCTTGGAAGACTTGGTTTTAAGCCACTAAAGAATCGATCAACTTTACTTTCAGGTTGGATGATAAATCCAGATGCATACCTTGCAAGCCTTGTAAAATTCGCTTCGTATATACCAACAGATTCATCATCCTTTTACATTAGTTCAAGAAATTCCTTCTTCATCTTTGTACACAGAATACGAGGGAATTAATTATTGAAAAATAAGTTCTTGAACTCGTCCCATTCCATGGACTCAATTTCATTTCTTTGCCTCGTATTCTGGATAAGATTCCACCATTGATCAGCTTCAACTTCCAAACGATATACTGCTAAGATGACTTTATCATGTTCAGAACATTGAAGAACTGAAAATATCTTTTCAGTGGTACTGATCCATTGTTCAGCAACAAGTGGATCAGAAGACCCAATGAAAGAAGGTGGACGTTATCTCATGAAGTAATCAATAGAATATTGTTCCCTTCTCTGCTCATTTGGAAGTCCAGAATGATTCATAGCTTGTGTAAGTATAGAAATAAGATTTTTCACTCCATCTCCCATAACATTTTTTTGTTCAGGAGGACAATCATTGCATTGTCCATTGCATTGATCAACACGGTTCCTTCGGGTTCTAGCCATCGTATAAAACCCAAAAAGAATAGTGTGAGAGGCAAAAATCCTGCTAGGGAAAACAACATAATAAAGGGGGATTACCCTCAATATCTAACATCTGGGGTTAATTTCTAAGATCGTTAGCACAATTCTAGGACTGTACGATATACGTATACTTAACCTTAGGGACATCCCTAGAAATACCTTAGAAATATCTCTAGGGATCTCACTAACGTTTTTGCATACTAGTTTCCAAAGGTTGACTAAACCTTTCCTCTGATACCAACTATAGAGACCCGAAGCTTACGTACGTAGATATTACATTACTTTTGCAGAATACTTAATACATAACAAAAACAGACACACAAGGACCGTAATAGTTTAGTGTCTTTGGAAACTTGGAACGTAATCTTCTAATCGTGGTGAAAGATCTTCAACATCTCCCATAAAGATCTTCCACTTTTTATTTCCTTACCTAAAACCTTTCTTTTGATCCTGGGGGAAAATAAAACATAAAAAGGGTGAGCTCAAATGCTCAGTAAGGGTAAGCATGGATAAAATAAAACATACCATGTACATTTGAACTTAAAAACATGAATATAATGTTTAAATATCAAAATTTTGAGCAACGACATAAACATGTAAGTACATAAGGAATAGATCATAATGGAACATAAACCATGATAAAATAGTATGGGAATAAAACATGTAATTTTGGAATCCATTAAGCACATGTAATTATTTCCATAGTAGCCAAGGCATTGCTTCCAAGACCATCTTAGTGGACAAAGTCCCATTCTGAATCGAGTTCACTCCTCGTTTCAGTCCTGTAACACTAAACCGGATTAACTTACTATTCTAGCCATGTCTATCTCTTGAGATATAAAATCTTTACCCAATGCATTGGAGGGAGATATAGGTCCCACCCATCTCATATTGAAATCATTCTTACTTGTGCCACAAAATAAACATACATCATTCATAAAAACCCAATGAATAAAATGGGTTTCATAAACATCATACCATCACCACATAATCCATATAAAAGAAATGGATATCATTTCATAATAAGAGAAGTGAAACCATGTAAATCATAAGTACATTATACTTGAAACATACACATATGAAATAATGTCATCTTAGATGAAAAATGGTTTTGATAAAACACTTGAAATGAATTCTTGAGGAAAATATCCTTTTTTCTTCAAAATCATTTTCTTTTCACAAAATGTCATGAAATTTTAAAAGAAAAGGATTTTGTTGAAAATAGTCATGAAATATTTTAGAGGAAGCTTTATGAAAATAAGGCTTTATAAAACTGTAAAAATCCTTTCATGCTGTATACGTTAAAAAAAACATTCTTCTCGAATTTTTGTCGGAAAAGTCAAAAAGTAACTTGTAGGGTAAATAAAAGAAAGATTCCTTCCATAACATGGGTTAAATGTAAAACTGGGTAAAATGACTTTAAACATACATGAAAACACTTTTATAAAACATGGACATGGCTGATAGAAATAACCCCAGTAAATACTAATGAATAAGCAATCTCGGATAAAAAGTAGATTTACAAAATTATCCATTACCTTAGGTCTTATATTCTTCATACGTATCCAAACCTCTTGTATAATGATTTAAATAATGCCATTGAATTATTACAGAATCATATTCATTGTTATTATATCATATATGGTTCACTTATGACTTTATATTACCCGTTCTTTTGTAAATTCCATGTTAAAGAGTGTTTTGGGTAAAATCGTTTCATTTGTCGTCCATGTTTTGACTTGTAATTATTAATATGATTACATAGATCATGATTACTTAATTCCAGAATATAAAACATTATTTATATATAATATATATTCATAATATAGATATATATAATAGATCGATAAATGGAAAGAAATACACCGTTCATGGAGACGGTAGGCCGTACGTACGCATGAACGCTGTTTTCGTTTCCTTATTGAATTGAATGGAATTAAGTAGATGACATATATATATATATACATAAATACAGTAGCATTATTATGTCATACATTTTATGATTACTTATTATATATACTTTATAATCATTCTTGAATGGTTATCATGGAGAGTGAATCTCATCGTGTCGTGGAGATGATATTCCGTACGTACGCACGAGCGATGATATCATTCCCATGATCGTCGAATTGTATTAAAGTTTATGTATAATATTACAGAATCAATATCACTTTACAATAATCATATATATTCATTACTTTCACCATTATAACCATCCAAGTAAGGTGGTGGTGGAAAATAGATTACACCACGGCGTGGAGACGGTATTCCGTACGTACGCATGTGCGGTGATTTCGTGTTCCATAGGATGGATAGATGGTGAAATAGGGTTGTTTCATACTTATAATAACATATCAGTATATGAGTGATACTGATGTTATTACTTCATAATAAACAACCTAAGAAGAAAAAGTGGAAGAAGAAATAAAGTTGAAAGAATCGGTAACGGACATTACCTCTTCTTTGAAGTGCCTCTTTGAGTCCTCCTCTTAGGGCACTAAAATTGGTCTTTGAAGAAGACCAGGACCTCTAGGATGTTTCTATGGAAGTGGAGAAGATAATTTGTCAGGGTTTGGCCGAGATTTAAGGCTCAAAGTGGTGTGAGGAAGAGAGGGAGGAGGTTCCCTTTTATAAGGGAGGAGAGGGGCACCTTTGGAATAACTAAAAATATTATTTTATTATAAAGCCAAATTCGGTTTTAAATAGCTCCAAATTGATTTATTTCCAAGATACGGTGGGGATGGGTCGAAATCCTCTCATCAAATAGATTTTAGACAAGCTTAGGTATCAATTTTAACCTTATCATTTAGATTTAACTTTAAGTTAGTTAATTTAACTTTTACCGTGTCTTCTTGTTTTCTTACACTATAAGGTTAATAAACTTACTATATCAAGTCAAACGAACCCAAAGTTGTTTATTATTAATATATATAACCTTATCTAAGTCATTTTTCTGAACCTTAGATTTTTAGGAATAAAATAAAAATTAATAATATAATATTTGTTTTAAAAACTATTTTATGTCAATTTTGACACTATTTAGTAATTGATTTTTGTGAAAATTATAACAGAATGATTAGTTCTAAAAAAGATAATTAAATAAATACTAACATGTCATATTAACCTAAATAATTAGTGTAATTCATAAAAAGTCTCAAATTTCATTTATTTGGGTATTTATAACATCAATTATGTTAATATTTCATTAATAAGATAATTACCGCATCATCGTTGTGTCATAAATAAATTAAATTATTTAATGTATAAAAATTATAAATAAACTACCATTATGTTGGAATGCTTTTTATATTCCTAATGAATATTTATAGTCGAATTTATCTTATGTATTACCCCATATTAAAAATTATTTACTTATTAAACATTGATTTTAACTATTTTAACCCTTCTTTAAATAAATTAATAATAAATGTCCTAATCTAATCCAAGTGGGCCTAAATGGTCATATTTTATTCCTAAGGTTATTTTTGGTGTAATTACACTACTCCAATAGAATTAGGACATGTGTTAGGGTAATAATAATATCATTTTTACCCTTAATTACACCATTTACTTTTAACCGTGGTAAATAAAAGTAAAAAGTTACTATTCACCAAAAAATTATTTTTAACTCATTGAATCACATTTTACTTACTAACATTAACCATGTCTCTCGGATTTTCAAAATTCCACTCAAAGAAGCGGTAAAATTATGTTTTATGAAAAATTTAGTTTTTTAACTACCACTTAGTGGTTTCACTATTCATAAAAAATTGGAAGTTTTCAGAAAAATACCAAAAATTAGGCCTAAGCTATATTTGATATTATGAACTCAAAAATGATGTCTATTTTACCAAATTCAAAACATATCAGTTGCATTAATTAATTTAAAAATTAATTCCCATCGTCAAAACATATAGCGTGTTCTTAAGAGATAATAACTATCAAAAGATTTACACTTGTTTATGTCTGGTTTAAATGTGAAATTACATCCAATGACCAACATTGTATTAAATTGTAAAAATATATTCTAAATATACTTTAAAACCACTCAAATTAATAATTTATCACTATTAATTATTTCGATTAAAAAGGTTGTTTTTAATTAAAATTTAATAATTTTCACTATTCATCCAAAAATGAAAGTTATCTGAAAAGTACCAAAATTTCACCCTAAGCTAATTTCGATATTCCGAATCAAAAAATGAAGTCCATTTTGAAAAATTAAACTTACAAAATTTCAAAAAGTGGTTATTACTATTCATAATGGCTAGTTTTAATAATATTTTAATAGCATATCGTTGTTTAGTGAAACTCGGTATTGCGTACTACACATGCTATCGAGAAAGGTCGCGATTGCGTGTAATGCAAGGCAAGTCAAGGATGCGTGTTGTGCAAGCTCCTTTTGGTGTAGCGTACAACACAAGAAATTAATGAAATTAAAAAGAATATTTTTCATAAAATCTCGGGGTGTTACAATTCACTAGTTGGCTATTCATAATGTTACCCATAAAGTAGGTTTATCAACCACTGACAAATTCATCATCTAGAGAGGACTCCTATATTCATATAATCCTTAACAATATCCTTTTAGAAGATACTTTTCAAACTTAGTCTACAAACATTCATCACATACTTTTCTCTCATCATGTTTTCAATACAAAAATCATGAAATGATGACTATAAATTCTTTATTAGGTGTATAAAGAATTTTGGAACATTAATGGATAACAAGCCTTGGTTGGCTTATCATTCCAAAAAATATGGTAAAAGATGTTTGATCGAAAACACTAGTATTTTTAGTCAAGTATGTGCGACTTTAATCTACCAACAAAAAGAGACACTGTGCCCACTAGGTTGAAGACCCGTAATGGGAAATCTATATAAATGTCAAGTCCCATATTTCTAAACATATGATTTTGTTTATTTTAGTTATGAATCTAGAAATGACAAAAAAAAGGTCCAAATCTTATTAGACTGAAAATCCACAAACGGTGGCCTAAAAAAAATCCATTTCTAAAATGATAATAATTTTTCATATTAGACATAGAGAAATTTTTGGGATGTAACACAAAAGACAAAATGATTGTAGGGTTCTCTATATTATCTTAAAAATATTCGAACTAAACTCATTTGGCTCTATGTATTTAGAATTTTTTTGAGCACTGCATCACCCTTATTGTCACCATTATAACGCGATGAAATTCAATCAAATGAGTCATTTTAGTGATATATTATGATTACGATTGGGACATTAATACAAGAATAGGTGATTGGAAACAAAAATAATTTTCATTTTTATTCTAATCATGTAGAGTAAATTCCACATGTTAGATACTCTCTACCAAATTTTATAGGCATTCCTCGACATATGCATGTTATGTTTAACTGTGTCTTGATTATTTTCGATAGCTTACCAAAACCAAACTAGTTGTGTGTAAAAGGAATCTTTAGCATGAAGAATATTATGTTTCTCTCTATCCTCTTAATATTTTATTTGTACCAAGAACTAATTCATTGATTGATGGATTTGCATAGTATTTTACCATGTGTAATTTAGTTCTTCTTCAAGGCATACCATTTGGTGAGATTTCACATCTTGATGGAGTTTATTCTCCTCCATCTCCTTAGATGGATTCTTCTCTTCCTAGGACACATTATCCCTGAGATCATTAAACCAGACAACACACTATGGCTCATCCCAATGCGGCCTTCAATAATCTTCCTTTTCTAGATGATTGATTTTATAACAAGGAATATCATACGATAATCACAGCCTCCATAATATAGAAAGGAAAACATGGTTTTAAGTTACTGAAGTCATGATGGTAGGAATTCAAGAGACATCTCCATGAATATGTTATAGATTTCTTGCCAAAGGATACGGTGTGTTGTGAGAAGAGTATCTTGTGTATCCAAATATGACTTTGAGGAGCTCTCTAATGGAGATATGTAATTTGGGATTATTGTACTCATCAAGTCCATTTGTTCCACTCCCTCCAAGACAACCATAGTTTCACCTACCTGTATTTAATGAACTGGAATATAATACCCCACTTCATGTTCATACATTTAATTAAATGGAACTAAATTGTAGGATACACCCCTTTTAAATTCATGAGTTTAACTGAAAACATATATAGTGAAGTAACCAAGATAGCTAGTTACACTCAGCTGTTGTTGGGTCAAATTTTGCGATTATTGCCTCCTCAGTACTCCTGAAATTAGTTTTTGGAGAAATAAAAAATCCAATATTTTCTCAATGTCTAGGATCAAGGGATTTTGGGAATATCCCACATTAAGAGTATTAGTTGTCACTCACTCAACAATGAGATTATGATGGACTTGGAGGCATCATTTGTGAATTTTCTTGGTGGAATTCTCTATAGAAAAGTCTCTATAGATTGAGCTATGATGTGAGAAATCAAATGAAAATAGGATGATTATATTTGAAATATTTAGTAATGATAGAACTAATGTATATACAAATAAACTAATAAACTCATATAACTCATCCATAGAGTAATGGACATTAATAATTTTTAACACATCCTCATGGTATGTCAATTAATACATTATTTCATTATAATTTCTGACACATTTCATAGCATCCTCACTAATATGAGAATCTGATATGCGGGGCTCATGACCCAAATTAGAATCAACATCAATTCTATATAATAAATTCATTGAAGGTAATACATCTTTGAACCCTTTAGGGTTAGAATCAGAACCAAAACATTCATTAGACTGTCTAAGATCCCTGCCTTCCCCTTTTGGAGTGGATACAGGGTTGGTGGTGGTTTTCGTAGGGTCCTCCAATGTATGAGGAAGATTTGGAATTTCATAAGAATGAAAATAATTGACCAGCACAAGGAAACCTATGATGAATATATTCCATTATGATGGCCCTATCCTCCAACAACATTAATAGGGGTAGTTGTAACTACATCTCTTCACACTTCACCCATCAGGTGAGGGATTCATTAGCATGAGTTTGTGCCTCTTTTAGGGTATCCCCCCTCGATACTTGAAGGATCAGAATCATACCTCATAAGGGAAGAAAGTGAAGCAGATCCTAAAAAGGAAGGAAAAGTAAAAAAGATTATGTCAACAAAGTTATGATATCAAATGAAAACAAAATGAATAACTATGGTTCATAGGATGTTACAACATTACATCTATCTTTTTCATCATCTCTCAAGATGTCCAGGGGCGCATATCAGTATTCTTAGTAATAGAAACCTGAGGTGGTGGTCGGGAAGACCCTCCCCCCATCTCCTCCACCACAATCCCCTAAATCGAGGATAGTTTTGGGGATATAAGAGACTCATTCACTACCCTATTGGGGGAACCCATGGGCCCATTTCTAGGTGATTCAATCCCCCTTCCTTCTTCTTCTCATACTTCTCAAAACTTCTATTTAAATCTAATTTAAATTAATGATGATGGATGAAGGAGCCTAAAAGTGAATTTATAATAGATATATACACCATAAAGGTTGATATAGTCATCAAATTCCTCTTTGGTATGACCAGATACCCCCTCCAGTCTTCATTGATCCAACATGTCATATACACACATTGTGGTCGGGATCTGATCATCAGTTGTGAATATAAACATCTCCTTCTCTAAAACCTATTGTTCTACCTTAGTCATATTTCTGTCATGGTGGATATAAAAACGTTCCTAGATTTCTTCTATTCTATAAATTCATATGCTAGCCTAGAGAAATACACTCAAATATTTGATACCATGAGGTATGCCTTTCAATGATTTGATTTCTAGAGATCTCACATAATCTAGTGTTAATACAATTGACGTTGAGGAATTCCCTGTGTCCTTTGAATTGTAATCCTTTATAGGCCTCTCTATTCTCATATAGGACCAGGTGTTCGGTACTCAAGTCTCTTCTGGTGAGGATTAATAGATCTCCTTGGCCTGAAACATGTGATTTTCTCAACCCTATCCCGCTCAATGTATTTTATCCTAATTTCAATGAAGACATCACAACATCAACATCCTAACCTTAATTTTAAATATTAATACCATTCATGAAACAATTTGTTTTTGTCATGGTCACCAATTGAGGAACACCATTTGTTAATATCCCTTGAGGGTATGAAAAAAATCCAAGCACTGATATACACAACCTCTAGCATGATTGATGAATCCAACTGTGGTAGTTTGATTGAAATTTCGTAGACCTCCATGGCCATTAGGATATAGAATTTTTCGTCCACCATCAGGTGTTTCTAAAGTTTTATGTACATGGGGGGTAAGACAATCGACTACTATAGACACATGAATTGGAGCGCTAACTGATATGAACATATTACTAATATATGACCTCACTATCAATGTGGGCCAAAGGTATTATGTCACTGAATGTGATCATGTATTCCTTCATATCATCATCCACCTTGCCATTATCGATGAAATCCTCAGTCGGGAGATCACTATATGAGAAAAAGATGAATCCTCAAGATACTTTTGGAATCCTAAGGACTTCATCACCTAGAGTGGATAATGGATGGATACCAAAAATAGACTGATCAACTAGGAAACACCAATCTCCAATGACATTAAATCTTCTTAAAATAGTGTAAGAACTGAAGTGTGCTCTAATCCGACCCTATAACACCTAAAATAACCCTGAAATACTAAATGGGTCCATCCCAGTGTACGCATGTTGTCAACACTAGTAAAGCATCACCATGATTGGGGTATTAAACCATATATTCCCCCTTATACCAATTTGGCTTCTATAACAAATGTCACATGTCTTACGCTATCGTTGGATTCACGGACTAACAATAAGTAGATACTCAACCACACTGTGAGGAAACAAGGAAAATGCATCCCCACACAAACCTATTAATTTAGTTGTAACCGCAATGAGTATACTATAATTACTCTAATGATTTCCAAACTATTCATGGAGTGCCCTGATTTTCTATGGTGGGGAATCATCCAGGGTTCTGGAGGGTGGAAAATTGTCCATTTGGATTGAGAAAGGTCTTTATCCAATTTTCTAGATGATTATAACTACTTGGGTGAGGATATTTCTTCTGAACATTTTGAGCCACCATGAAAAGCTCATGGGATAATGATGGTGTTCTCTCAGCACCATCCCATATTTCCACTAATGTGATAAACTCTTTATACATATCCATGAGAATAGGGGCTCCCAAAATTATGTAGCAGTCCTAGAGGCTAATGTCAAATTCACCATAAATCATATGGAAATAATTTTTTTTCCGGGACTCTATATGCTCAGAGACTGATGGATGATATTTTGAATCTTGTGCACATATGTTTTCCAATCTCAAATAGCCTCGTAAATGTGGAAGTGTTACATCTTATTCATGAATTTCTCACAAGTCTAGCACACCCAATATGACCAAATCCATTCAGGTCAAACTCACCATCCAAAGTAGAATTCCTAGTCCTATATCAAACATTTCCACTAGTCTTTCTAGGAAGTACAAAATGGTGATTCACAATAGTGAGGCTTTGGTTTATGGGTAAGAGGATTTATATCCAGGGTTAAATGGATATGATGCATGAAACAAGTAGTGGTAACTGTTCCCACCTTGATATAAAAATATCTGTACGATTGATTCACGCTCAAATTTACCCAAGAGAAGAAGGTAGGACGGTACTTGTAGTTTAGCTTGGGTTGTAGAATCCTCATAGACCTAAGAAGAAACCTATAGACACGTACATTCTATGGACTATTTTTGGCTATGAAGTGGCCAACTTGGGTTGATTTTAGATGGGTTTAAAGTAACTCTAATAGACTTAAGTCAATTCAAATTAAAATAATGAGTTGATCCTAGGTTATCACTTGGGGTAGATTGGATGTATTCCCTTTTCAATTATTTCAACTTCTTATATTTGAGTTGAGTTCATTTAAGGAGATAAAATAACTTCATAACTTACTGTTTTTATACCAACACATCATAATACTATTCACATATACACTTGAAGGATCAATGTTTTGAGCACTTCAAGGTAAAGGTTCGTATTATCACTTGAAGTGTGTGGCCTTAAATTCAACAAGGACGATGGAGTTTAAAAACCATCAAATAAAAATCTCAATTAAAGAAGTGATTAGAAATTAATGGGGTGATAAATAACATCCAATACAGCCCCTTTCTACTCCATTGGATCAACCCATAAGTGGGTTATCTCTCCAATGATTCTATAGTTTCAATAGAAGCGGAAAGTAGACTCATGAGGGAGGAAATGGAGAAGTAAAAAAACACAATAAAATAACGATCACTCCACCGTTGTGTGATAATTTCATAAGGTTTAGTGTGAATAAATTCACACCTTGATCAAACGATATCTAAGTGATATGAAGAACAACAGAATAAAAGGAAAATAAGAGATTTTATTATGAAATTAAAGTGAATTGAACAACTTACATGTGAAAGTCAAACTTGAGATAACAAAATCGCAGCATAACATTACAATTGATAAAAGCACCAAAGATGATAAAACTACTCCACCACCAATGCCTTAAATAGGAATCTTGGAAGCCTTGGGTCGAGCCTCCAACAGTACAAAGCATTCCACTTGATTATGATAGGCCTAGGGTAGTGTAAATCTTGTGGAACTTGGATTTTTCCACATTTGACCCGAGGTGGCATCCAACTTTCATCCATTGAGAAGACGCGCATGGAAGACCTTCTAGATGGATGAATCAGAGTGGGACATAGAAGAGTAAAATGGATCCCCGTATGTCTCTTAAGCCCCTGAAAAAGTTGGGCCCAGTTGGAGTTGTATATTCGGAGATATGATTATATTAGTGGTCTATTTTTTCTGGACATCAGAATCTGGACCAAAATTTTATCTCTAACTTGGGATGCTAAAATAACCACAATGGAGGCCGAATTAGCACTGGATCCTGAAAAATTATTTGTTCCTATATATTTATTATAGCCTCCCACCAAATTTGGGCTTCATTGGATTTGTAATGTGGGTCCCACATTCTCATCAGTGGGATGGTGTTCAATCTGCGTTCTCTAGAATTGCTTCCATTCATCTACAAATATATCCATCATAATTT
This sequence comes from Viscum album, assembly GCA_963277665.1. Taxonomy (NCBI): domain Eukaryota; kingdom Viridiplantae; phylum Streptophyta; class Magnoliopsida; order Santalales; family Viscaceae; genus Viscum; species Viscum album. The sequence continues at coordinate 1,094,017,160 of OY728145.1, read as the reverse complement.
ATGAATTATCCATTGATCCCTGAATGAAAAATGTTCATATTTATGTGTAGATACCGTTACCAAAATATAAAATTAAAATATGGATATTTAAATTCCTTAAAATTAGAATAATTATTGGGTGGTTTAAATGATGTTCAAAAATGTTCCACATAATAGTGAATTTTTAGAAGGAATTACAATCATAATATGAAATGATGTTCAAAGTGTAAAATGAACTAAAATGGTGTTTATGAATAATAAATCACATTAATATTATATATATTAACAACGAATATTAGCCTCATTTAGTGGCTAATCACACCCCCCAACTTGAGTTTTTCTAGTCCCGAGCAAAATGTATCTCAACAATATGAAATTCCAATTCGCTTTTCCAAAAACATTTTAATAAACAATGATCACCAAAAACCATTATATAAAAAAATAATGAAACCGATCAAAATATTTTAATACAATATTGTTTCATAAGCAGATCCCAATCCCAATCCCATTCCTTTGTTCAAATTCATTTCCATATTTCATCCAATATCAATTAAGTATAAGGATGTGTTGTGCATCACAATAGACATGGGGTTCTTCTTTATTCAAGGGGTAAATTATGGAAGAGCTAGGTGGTATCACATTTCACTATTAATATGAGTATTAAATTTTTTTTGTATTATATATATATATATAATCAATTTTTCCATGGTAATTGAAATTGCACTCAAAAGAGTCAACCCCTGTAGCGAGACTTTGCCAATGACTCCCAGGCTCAAAGACCACGGGGAACCAAGTGAAGCCCACATACTCAGGAATCATCTCAATTTAACTCATTAAAAAAAATTCAAATTACCAAAAATAGAGATAAAATTACAAACTCTGGGCCAGACAACTATGGAGTCATGATCCCAAAGTGCCGAAAGCCACTCATTAGGTCATTTCATTGCTCTACATGAAAATTTATTGTTTTTTTGAATACTCATATTAAAACTAAAATGATAACCAAACCTATGATATTTATTTGGGGGACCCCATGAACTCAAAATAATACCCCACTATCCAAAGGACGTGAATTGTGATCTTTTTTTTTTCATTTGGATGAAAATATAAATGACGAAATAAGACATTGGATATCCACACTTTCCAAAATCAATGCTCATGAAATTATAGATGTATTAAAATCAGAATCGGGGAATGCTAAATTATTAGATATTTAGTTTCAAAGTTTTCAATGTGTAATATAATGTTCAAAGTTAAAGGAATTTTTCCTTCCATTTACACGCATGTTTTTTTTCAAATCATTCATTTTTTTTGACACAAAAGAATTTTTTATTTTTTCTCCCCCCCAAATTAAAATAACATTATCCCCAGTGTTTAAAGAAAATAAAATTTAGAAGAGGGTAGAGGAATACAATTAATGTTCAAAAAGGAAATTGAAAATGAGGATCATGGAATGAAGTCACCTGGTGGTTGAAGTTGAAATTCTTGCTGCTCCCTTTTAATCCTTTGATATCCATGTCACTTGAAGAGTTCCCTAGTAGAAAAAGGAAAAAAAAACAAAAAAAAAACAAAAAAAAACAATATATATATTATTTTATATTCTTATTTTTCTTTTTGAATTTTTATTTTAACATACAAAAACATTAAAATAAAACAAACTGATGATACCTTGTCTTTTTTTTAAATTTCTAGGTAAGGCATTACTCAAGGATCACACCACGTGACATAGATGAATATGGTGATCCCCTTTCTGACCCATCCATACTCATTATAGAAGAGCATATCAACAGTCTATTTTTTTTTAAATATAAAAATGATTAATTAAAATATAAATTTTATTGAAACAAAAAAATGATAGGAAACTTGAAAACCCTGGGTTTCCTCCCATGCAGCGCTTTGTTTAATGTCATTATACCGACATGGATCATAAATCTATCAATGTTTTCCTGGTTGATAGATTGGCCCAATTAACTCAACCTCTATTTCCTGTTTATTGAATGATTCAATGAATGGTTTTAACCTTTGACCATTGACCTTGAAAATGTAACCTCTTGTGGGATCTTGAATCTCTACTGCCCCATGGGGGTATAAATGATGCACTATGAAGGGTCCTAACCATCTAGACCTTAAATTTCCCAGGTGTAAATGAAGTTTTGAACTATACAAGAGCACAAGTTTTCCCGGTTCGAAATGTTTGACCTTGATATTCCTAGATTTTGAGGCTTGAACTCTATCTTTATTGATCCTTGAATTTTCATAAGCCTCCATCTTTAGTTCCTCTAGTTCATTGGGTTTTAATTTCCTTTTTCTTCCGGCCAATGAGAGGTCATAATCCATTTTCTTAATTTCCCAAAAGGCCTTATGCTCAATTTCAACAGGTAAATGGCATGATTTTCCATAAACCAACCTATATGGTGACATTTCGTGGATGGTTTTGTATGCTGTACGATATTACCAAAGATCATCCAAGAGTTTCTCAGACCAATATTTCCTAGAATGATGGGCAGTTTTCTCAAGAATTTCACGATTGGCTAACTCAGCTTGACCATTGGTCTGTGGGTGGTAAGAAGTGGAAACTTTGTGAGAAATTCCATATTTTTCCATGAGTGATGAGAATGGACGATTGATAAAATGAGTTCCATGATCACTAATGATAGCCCTAGGAATTCCAAATCTAGAGAATATGTTTTCATTGAGAAATCTAATCATAGTTTGATGATCATTGGATTTTATAAGAATGGACTCAACCCATTTAGAGACATAATCGATAGCTAAGAGAATGTAAAGATATCCCCTAGAGTTTGGGAAGGGACCCATGAAATTAGTTCCCCAACAATCAAATATTTCAACCACTAAGATGGGAGTGAGTGGCATTTAATTCATTTTTGTGATGGACCCTACTTGTTGACACCTAGGATAGCTTTGAAAAAATGTGTAGGAGTCCCTTGAGAGGGTGGACTAGAAGAGACCACATTGAAGAATCTTAGTAGATGTTTTCTTAGAGGAAAAGTGACCTCCACATGCCTCACTATGACATAATTTAAGGATGGACACTTGTTCAGATTCTGGAACACACCTCCTAATGACTTGGTCAAGGCAGAACTTATAGAGGTATGGATCATCAAACACATAGTGTCTAAAATCAGAAAGGAATTTCCTTAGAGCTTGAGTCCCTATGAATTTTGGAATGACTCCTATAACTAAGAAATTGGCTATGTCGGCATACCAAGGGCAGTCACTCACAGAGTATAGATGTTCATCAGGAAATGAATCAGACATAGAAAGGTGATTTGAGTTGTCTTTGAATTCCGTCCTAGAGAGGTGATCAACTACAACATTTTCAACACCATTTTTATCCTTGATTGTGAGGTCAAATTCTTGTAAGAGAAGGACCCACCTAATCAGTCTAGCCTTAGCATCTTGTTTTTGGAAGAGGTATTTTAGTGCAGAATGGTCAGTGAACACAGTGATGGGGGATCCTAAGAGGTAGGACCTAAACTTCTCTAAGGCAAACACGATAGCGAGTATCTCCTTTTTAGTGGTGGTGTAGTTGATTTGGGCATCATTTAAGGATTTTCTTGCATAAGCAATGACATAAGGAGTTTTATCACAATGTTTTCCTAACACAGCTCCTATAGCAAAGTCTTTGGCATCACACATAAGTTCGAAAGGAAGGTTCCAATTTGGAGATTTCATAACGGGAGGATAGGTGAGAGAGGATTTGAGGGTTGAGAATGAACCCTCACAGCTTTCTATCAAAACAAATGGAGCATCCTTTAAAAGGAGAGCACAAAGAGGATAGGAGATTGAACTAAATTCCATGATTAATATTCTATAGAAATCAGCATGTCCTAAGAAATACCTCACTTCCTTGACAGTTTTGGGTGATGGAAGGTGACAGATGATGTCAACCTTGGCTTTATCATCTTCAATACCCCTAACTGAGACCATATGGCTTAGAACTAGTTCCTATTTAACCATGAAATGGAATTTTTCTCAATTTAGGACCAGATTTGTTTCTTCACATCTTGAAAAGACTCTCTCCACATTCTGCAGACATCCCTCAAATGTATCCCCAAACACCGAGAAGTCATCCATGAATACCTCTAGAAAATCCCCTACCATGTCTGAGAATATAACCATCATGCACCGCTAGAAGGTTCCAGGAGCATTGAATAAACCAAAGGGCATGCATTTGAAGGATAAGGTGCCAAATTGATAGGTGAATATAGTCTTCTCTTGATCCTCTAGGGAGACATCAATTTGATTGTACCTCAAGTACCCACATAAGAAACAGTAGAAGGCATGACCTGCCACTCTCTCAAGGACTTGGTCAATGAATGGAAAGAGGAAATGGTCCTTCATGGTGAATGATTTTAGCTTCCTATAGTCAATGCAGACCATCCATCCACTACTCACCCTTGTTGGAAGAATCTCTCCATCCTCATTGGTTATCACTATGATTCCAGCCTTTTTTGGAACCACTTGGATTGGACTCACCCATTCACTCTTAGCTATGGGATATATGATACTAGCTTTTAACAAGTTTAGAAGTTCTTTCCTTACTACCTCCATGAGATTAGGATTGAGTCACCGTTGAGGTTGACGACATGGATTTGAATCAGATTCCAGAACAATCCTATGAGTCCCAATAAGTGGGCTAATCCTAGGAATATCAGACAGGGTCCAACCAATGGCTTTCTTATGTTTTCTAAGGATATCTAAAAGCATCCTCTCGTGATTGGATTCAAGAGAAGAAGAAATGACAATAGGATGTGTTCGATTGACCCCTAGGAAGGCATACTTGAGTGTAGTGGGAAGTTCCTTCAATTCAAGATCAGGTTGGTTCATAATTTCAGTAGAATATTGGGACATTGGATCAATATCAATTTATTTTTTTAGAGTTTTAGATAGGATTGATTCCCCACATATAGAAGTTTCATCTACAAGATTGGCTTGATCAGATTTATGGAAGGAAGTTGGAGTGGCCTGCATGAAATTGGTTTCTTGAAAGGTTTCACTGATTTTTGGACCTAAGACTTCATCAAAAGAGCAATTTGAAAATGATTCAAGCCAAGGAGATAAACTTCCTTCATATGAACAAAGGAAATCAATCTCATCCTGAATTAAACATTCATCAAATATTCCTTTATGTTCTATGGATTCATTATCAATGCTTCCTATCATGTTTACTTCCTGAATATCTTCGTCATCACCTATTTGCGAGCTTGCATTATAGATGTTCAAGTCTAGACTCATGTTCCCAAAGGTGATGGTCATGTTCCCATTTCAGATTCGGATAAAAGAGTTGATTGTTGCAAGGAAAGGACGACCAAGGATGATTGGGGTTTGTTCCTTATTTCCAAATTTTGGATGGTTTTCAAGGACTATGAAGTCAGCATGGTAGATGAAGTTTTCAACCTTTACTAGAACGTCCTTTAAAATCCCCTTTTGAACCCTAATGCTACGATCAACAAGTTGAAGTGTGACAGATGTGGGTTAGAGTTCTTCTAGTCCTAATTGGAAGTACACAACATAAGGTATGAGATTGACACTAGCACCTAGGTCACACAAGGCCTTGACAACTTTGCCCTCTCCTAGTTCAACATTGATGTAAGGGAAAACCGGGCCTTTCAACATAGGAGGAATAGTCTCTTGAATGGTGGTACTCACATTAGTAGCCAAAAGGACTTGGTTTTTATGTGAATTTTTTTTTTTAAAAGTGCACAGGTCCTTAAGGTACTTTGAGTAGGCAGGTATGGTTTGGATTTCATCGAGAAGAGGAATGTTCAACTTGACTTTTGAGAAGATTTCCCTCAATGTTTCACTCAATTTAGGCTTGGTTTTCCCCCTCATGCATTGAGAAAAAGGTGCATGTTGTGGGGGTTGTTTGTTGAAGAGTTGTTTCTTTGACAATGTTATCAGTTTCCTCAATTTTATCTTGTGGTTCATTTGAATTTTCATCTAAGTTTGAATCTTCAGATGGGTTCTGAATTAGTTGTTCAGGTTTCTCAATTGATTTCCCACTTCTTAAAATAGTCACAAACTTTAGTTGTTCATGAGTTGTTTGAGTGAAACTTGACTCTCCCCTTGATGTTAAGGATAGAACCTCCTGAGTAGGCATGGGTGCCTTTTTAGTTTTGATGGTTTGATGTTATTGTTTAAGGGAAGAGACTTCTGAGTTCATCCTTTCCATTTGTTTGCACAGTTGTTCTAGTAGGCTTTGTGGAATAGTTTGGGTTGGTGCTCGAGAAGTTTGGTTTATCCCAGGGGGATATTTTGGAGGTGGGATGGTTTGTTGAAAATGGAACAGTGGATATTGGAATTGGATAGGTTGGGTTTGGAACTGGTTATGGGTTTTGTAGTTTTGATGGGGGTAAAGATTTTTTCCCTGGGGTTGGCTAGGTTGTTGGTTATCTTTCCAGTGGAAGCCTGGGTGGTCATTATACCTTGGGTTGAATTTGTTTTGGTATTGAGGCTTTTTAAAGTTCAAATAATTTACTTATACTGGGGGTCCTCCTAAAATAACATCCTTGATAGATGGAATGTTTGGTCAGTTGTCTATCTTATGGTCATGTTTGTCACAAATTGTGCAAACAGGGTCAACAGTTTGGATTTCATGGACTTTCTTAAGGTCAATCTCTTCAACCTTCCTAGAGAGTGCTGCGAGTTTTTCCCTAAGGCATTCCTCTTCTATAAGTGTATGAATTATAGTAGTTCTTTGTGGCTTTTCAGAATAAGGTTAAGTTCCCCATGTTTGGTTTTGTTCAGAAAGGCTTTCTAGATACTCATAAGCATCATTTGGGGATTTGTTTTTAAAGGTTTCATTACACATCATGTCAATGAATTATATATTCCCTGGACCCAACCCTTCATAGAAAATTCTCACTTGTTCAATATAGAAAAACCATGATGTGGAACCATTTTTATAGTGTCTTTGAACCTTTCCCATGTTTCATAGAATGACTCTCTCTCTTTTTCAAAAACGTTTTGGATAATCATTTTAAGTGCTATTTTTTTTGTGGTGGGGAAAGTATTTTTTGTAGAATTATCATTATAGTTGGTCCCAAGAGTTTATGGATGATGGTATCAAATTTTCTAGCCAATTTTTAGCTCAATCCATAAAGAAAAAGGAAATAGCCTCATCTTAGCTGATTCTAGTTAATGTGGGGGACACATGGTTTCTACAATGTCATTGAACTCCTTAATGTGAAGGTAGGGCATCTCAGACTCCATTCCATGGAATGTGGGAAGGTGGTTTAGGACATGGGGTTTAAAGATGTAGTTGGCATATCTTAGGGAATTGTGTCTAATGCATGAGGGGGAATTGGTCCAGGAAGGTGTGAGGTAGTCATTCATGGTTTGATCAACTGCATTCCCCAAGTTTGGGGCTACCTCATTTGGGTTTCCATTTTGGTTTCCACCCAGGTTTATGAGTTGGTTTCGTTGAAGAGATTCCATTGAAATGGGCTCAATTGTGGACTCTAGAGCATTAGGAAGATTAGTATCTAGTAGAATGAGTTCCCTTGGTGTACTTGACTCCCCAACCCCAGAACTATCCACCCTAACTAGACAGTTTGATTGATCGCAGGTGTAGGAGGACATGCGCCAAACGAAAAAATGAGAAACAGACAAGATAAGGGAATTTGGATGAGAAAAGAAGAAATTGGGGAGAATAGAATGGGTGTTTATATGAATTACTTGGGTCCCTATAAATGTCACCAAAATTTGATTTAGGATCAAATTTACCCAAGAGAAGAAGGTAGGACGGTCCTTATAGTTTAGCTTGGGTTGTCGAATCCTCAGAGACCTAAGAAGAAACCTATAGACATGTACATTCTCTAGACTATTTTTGGCTGAGAAGTGGCCAAAATGGGTTGATTTTAGATGTCTTTAAAGTAAATCTAAGAGACTTAAGTGAATTCAATTTAAAAGAATGAGTTTATCCTAGGTTATCACTTGGGGTGGATTGGTCATATTCCCTTTTCAATTATTTCAACTTCTTATATTTGAGTTGAGTTAATTTAAGGAGATGAAACAACTTCATCACTTAATGATTTTATACCAACACACAATAATACTAATCACCTATACACTTGAAGTATCAAAGTTTTGATCACTTCAAGGTAAATGTTCGTATTAGCACTTGAAGTGTGTGGCCTTAAATTCAACAAGGACGATGGAGTTTAAAAATCATCAAATAAAAATCTCAATTAAAGAAGTGATTAGAAATTAATGGGGTGATAAATAACATCTAATATATCCCCTTGCTACTCCATTGGATAAACCCATAATTGGGTTATCCCTCCATTTATTCTATGGTTTCCATGGAAGCAGAAAGTAGACTCACGAGGGAGGAAATGGAGAAGTAAAAAAAAACACAATAAAATAACGATCACTCCACCGTTGTGTGATAATTTCACAAGGTTTGGTGTGAATAAATTCACACATTGATCCAAATATATCAAAGTGATATGAAGAACAACAAAATAAGAGGAAAAAAAGAGATTTTATTAAGAAACTAAAGTGAATTGAACAACTTACATGTGAAAGACAAACATGAGACAACAAAATCACAGCATAACATTACAATTAAACAAAGCAGCAAAGATGATAAAACTACTCCACCACCACTACCTTAAATAGGAATTTTGGAAGCCTTGGGTAGAGCCTCCAATAGTACAAATCATACCACTTGATTATGGTAGTCCTAGGGTGGTGGAAAGCTTGTGGAACTTGGACTTTTCCACATTTGACCTGAGGTGGCAGCCAACTTTCATCCACCGAACATATGCGCTTAGAAGACAATCTATATGGCCGAATCAGAGTGGTCTATAGAGGACAACAATGTCTCCCCATATGTATTCTAACCCCCTATAAAATTGGGGCCCATTTGGAGTTGTAGATTCTGAGATATGATTATATTAGTGGGATGTGTTTCTGGGCTGCAGAATCTGGCCTAGAATTTTATCTCTAAATTGGGCCGCCTAAATGACCACAATGGAGGCCTAATTAGCACTGTATCCTAAATAATTATTTGTTCCAATATATTCCTTCTAGACTCAAACAAAATTTTGGATTTAGTGGTTTTGTAATGTGGGTCCCACAATCTCATCAGTGGGATGGTGTCCAATCTACCTTCTCTAGAATTGCTACCATTCATCTCCGAATATCTCCATCATACTTTATGAATCCTCCATTGACCCCTAAATGAAAATTGTTCATATTTAAGTTTAGATACCGTTCCCAAAATATCAAATTAAAATATGGATAATTACATTCCTTAAAATCAAATGAATGATTGGGTACTTTAAATGATGTTAAAAAATGTTCCACATAATAGTCCATTTTAAGAAGGAATTACAATCATAATGTGAAATGATGTTCAAACTGCAAAATGAACTAAAATGGTGTTTATGAATAATAAATCACATGAATATTATTTATATTAGCAATGAATATTCTCCTGATTTAGTGTCTAATCAAGGATACATTGGCATCATGTAAGTTGGTATGTTCCATGAACCAAGACATCGATATATAACTCTAAGTTTTCAGGATGAGAGTTCCCCTCAGAAATCTGTTATCGTACAAGGGAAGATAGTTTTTTAGAGGTTACTCATTTTAATATTTCATCAAGTTCTTCACCAAATCAAGGAGAGTGGATTCACAGATGTCATAATAATATGGCCTCACATTTTTTATCATCTATTTGGAACATGCAACAACTTGTTCATAACAGTCTATCAGGGAATCCTTTGAAGACCTATAACATGATATCAAGATTTTTCAATAAGGTAAAAATATTTATTTCGTAATGTCACTAAATTTTGGAAATTGAAGGCACATTATATAGGCACCTCAACAAGGTGCCTCATGCAGGCCCCTCAACCACGTTCATTGTGCAAGCCCCTCATCTAGATTCCTCAAACACGCTCCTTGACAAGGTGGTTGTACTATTTATGTGTGTGAGAATATTATCCAGTTGGCCGATGAAAAAGATGATCATAATATAAAAACACAAAAAATATGCGCAATGAGATAAAATATCACAAACATGGAGGAAAAAATTCAATAGAGGATCTGTGGAATTATAGACACCACTGACCTACATGTCTATCATGCACATCAAACCTACACATCAGACCTGCACTACTCACTTGTGTGGATGGCCTATATGGATGATTTGCGTAACCTTCAGAATTATTTCCTCCCTCTACCTTAGGACTGGAACCTATTTTTCCAATCATATATTATACCATGGAGGGTATATTTTGACACTCTATTTTATATAAGGGAGGAAAATATATTCAAGTATTAGATGGGTGAAGAAACTTATAGAGGATTAAGGTAAATTCCTTAAAAGTTCCCTATGCACAGCTAGCCAGTGCACTAGAAGGATCACGTAGTCCCCACTATGTGAAATTAAAGGGCCTTATATCTATTCACTAGGTATCTACACCGAGTAAATATGATAGGTAACTACAAGGAAAAGGGTACCATGTTTTTTAATAAATAGGACCCTAAGGATCCTCATTTGATATACTAGAAAATTGAAAGAATCCTCTAAGCTATGGTTATTTGTCCACATCACATAGTTCTTAAATCATACCTTAGGTATCTCTCCAAAACATGCGTGAATAGGTAATTAATGGGATAGTGAGATCAAATTCTCTATAGGGTTAGAAAAACAAACACCTAAATGAGGACCCCTTTCCCTCATAGTTGACAACCACTTGTGCTAAGGTTCCTCCCAAATACTAGGTCTTGAATGAGGCCCTTAAAGGGACACCTAATGAGGAACATGATTCCTAGGTTAAGGCCTTACACTCATGTTATGGCCAAGGTGGTCTATTTTCCAAGGAACCTCTAACTCACACAGGCCTACCCCCACCCCCACACAAAGCACATCCACCACCTCCCATTTCCCCCATGAAGCATGCCCTTCTCGAGAATCCTTGACCTATGTGATAAAAATTCAAGACATATTTCAAGCCACTAATATAAAAAATCACAATCTTTTGGATCTCTTATAATAGGGGGTCAAAATTAAAGCCTCCACTAAAGATGCCAGACTTGAAAGACCATGGAAAGAGGAAAACCAACATGTCTCCCATTCTTAAATGAATTACTTCTATTACAAGAGTACCATAATTGTCCTACCTAATGGATACATTCCCCAAGGTGAATTCAGCTATTCATTCTCTCAGTCATGAGGAAGTCAACCCTAGGGGGAGTGTTAACGAAATCCAATTCTCATATATGATGGATAGAACCATTTCTTCCCCTCACATTCTCTATTACTGGGGATCTCTAGTTCTAGGTATGGAGGGAGAGGAGGAAAATTTATTTTCCCTTTGAGGGATAGTGACTTATCCTCCTCTGTTCTCAAGGAACCAGTCATCCAGGCATCCTTCCTAGATTAAGCATAAACCTATCTTTCATAACCTCTACTAATTAATTCATTACTCCTTCTATATAAGCATGGAAAATATACAATTGGGTATTCAGTCATGACTATCTAGGGTACAACAATTAGAGGATATGGGAACTAGATCCTGCTCTCTTTCCCTATCACTTTGGTTATGGGGTTCATCCAACAGTGAAAAAAGTGTAATGTGTGGTATCCAAGATACACCAACTCATCTTTTCTCTCACAGTAATAATGACTTACATGGGACTAGAAGTTAGCGATGATCATAACATCAGCACGATCCCCAATAAATGGGAATTATTTGAAGGGTAATCCCCAACCAAACATTGGGCCTCATTCCAAGTGTAACCCCAAACAAACTTTGGGCCCCCTACTTAGTATACGCCCCAACCAGGTCACCATAAAACCACCATAATGTCCCCAATTTGTTATAATCCCTAACTACAATCATTCAAAATGGAATCATCCTAAATTATTTAATCCTCAAAATGATCCATTAATCCTCTCAAATGGACACATTCTCTATGAGAGAAAACTTTATAGGGCCTCCAAAGGTGTCAATCCTCACAACTGATCAATGTGAGATTTTATACCCATCCAAATTCGACACATAGTGTAACACCCCAAGATTTTATGAAAAATATTCTTTTAATATCATTGATGTCTTGTGTTGTATGCTGCAACAAGATTACCTTTTGCTACACGCAACACCGTATGAGCTTGTAGTATACACAACACTATTCTTGGATCATGTTACACATAATTTTGATAGTAGTTATTCTACAAAACATTGAGTGTATATATATATTTATATATTCAATGTATAGATGAAATATGGTTGGATTCTGTTATACGAAACAACGGAGGAGTCTTGCACAACACGCAACCCTGACTTGGCTTGCATTACACGTAATCACGACTTTCCTCGATAGCATATGTTGTACGCAATACCAGGTTTCACTAAACAATGATATATGGTTAAAATATTATTAAAACTAGCCATTATGAATAGTAATAACCACTTTTTAAATTTTTTTAAATTTTATCTTTCAAAATGGACTTCATTTTTTGGATTTAGAATATCAAAATTAGCCTAGGGTGAAATTTTGGTATTTTTCTGAAAACTTTCAATTTTTGATGAATAGTGAAAACACTGGGTTACTATTTAAAAACCGACTTTTTATTTAAATAATTATTTATTTTATTTAAATTTATTTTAGGTCAAAATTGACACATAATACTTATGTAATTTCAATGTAATTCATTGGAGTCATTTTATAATAATTTTAGATATATAAAATTTTTATTGAACTTTTGACCGTCTTTTACACACCTCCTAGGAGAATTTGCAAATTTACATAAAACATAATTTTACCGCTTTTGTGAATGAAATTTAAAAAATCCGAGAGACATAGTTGATGTCAGTAAGTAAAATGTGGTTCAATGAGATGAAAATAATTTTTGGTGAATAGTAACTTTTTACTTTTATTTACCACGGTTAAAAGTAAATAGGGTAATTAAGGGTAAAAATGATATTATTATTACTCTAACACATGTCCTAATTCTATCGGATAAGTGTAATTCGAGAAAAAACAGCCTTAGGAATAAAATATGACCATTTAGGCCCACTTGGATTAGATTAGGACATTTATTATTAATTTATTTAAAGAAGGGTTAAAATAGTTAAAATCAAAGTTTAATAAGTAAATCATTTTTAATATAGGGTTATACATAATATAAATTCGACTATAAATATTAATTATAATGCTAAAAGGATTTCCTAAATAATGATATTTTATTTGTAATTTTGAGACTTTTTATAATTTAATTTATTTATGAAACAATGATGATGCAGTAATTATCTTATTAATGAAATATTGACATAATTGATGTTATAAATACCCAAATAAATATAATTTGAGACTTTTTATGATTTCCAATTATTTTATATGTTAATATGACATGTTAGTATTGATTTAATTAATTGTTTTAGAACTAATCATTCGGTTATGAGTTTCTCAAAAATCAATTACCAAATAGTGTCAAAATTGACATAAAATAGTTTTTAAAACAAATATTATATTATTAATTGTTATTATATTCTTAAAAATCTAAGTTTCAGCCAAGAAACTTATATAATGATATATGTATCATTAATGGACCACTTGGGGGTCGCTTGTATGTATATGGTATGTTTATTAACTATATAATATAAAAATACAAAGTGACAATCTAATTAACTAAGAGTTAAAACTAAACGATAAGGTTAATATAATGACCTGAACATATCTAAATTTTATTGGATGAGAGGATTTCAACCGATCCCCACCTTAGCTTCAAAATATATCAATTTGGAGCTATTAAAAACCGAATTTGACTTTATAATAAAATAATATTGTTAGTTTTTCCAAAGGTGCTTCTCTCCTCCCTTATAAATGGGCACCTCCTCCCTCTCTTCCTCACACTATTTTGAGCCTTGATGCTCGGACAACCCATGCCAAATTCTCTTCTACACTTCCCTAGAAACATCCTAGAGGTCCTGGTCTTATTCAAAGACCAATTTTAGTGCCCTAAGAGGAGGTCTCAAAGAGGTGCTTCAAAGAAGAGGTAATGTCCGTTACCGATTCTTTCAACTTTATTTCTTCTTCTACATCTTCTTCTTTAGTTGTTTCATTAAGAAGTAATTACATAAGTATCACTCATATACTGATATGTTATTATAAGTATGAAACAACCCTATTTCACCATCTATCCATCCTACGGAAAATGAAATCACCGCGCGTGCGTACGTACGAAATACTGTCTCAACGCCGTGGTGTAATCTGTTTTTCCAACACCACCTTACTTGGATGGGTATAATGGTGTAAAGAATAACTATACATAGTTATTATAACATAATAATGATTATGATATATTTTATCATCCTATCCAATTCAATTCAATAATTATGGGAATGATATCATCGCTCGTGCGTACGTACGGACTACCGTCTCCACGACGTGATGAGATTCATTCTCCATTTTAACCATTTAAGAATGATTATAAAGTATGTATAAGAAATAATAATGAAATATATGACATTATAAAGCTACTGGATTTATGTATATATATATGTATGTCATCTACTTAATTCCATTCAATTCAATAAGGAAACGAAAATAGCGTTCATGCGTACGTACGACCTACCATCTCCATGAACGGTGTATTTATTTCCATTTATCGATCTATTATATATATGTATATTCTGAATATATATTATATATAAATCATGTTTTACATTCTGGATGTATGTAACCATGATCTAAGTAATCATATGAATAATTACAAGTTAAAACACAAACGACAAATGAAACGATTTTACCCAAAACGCTACTTTAACATTAATTTACAATAGAATGGATAATATAAAGTCATAAGTGAACCATATATGATATCGTAACAATGAATATGATTCTGTAATAAGTCAATGAAATTATTTAAATCATTATACAGGAGGTTCGGATCCATACAAAGCATATCGGACCTAAGGTAAGGGATAATTATTCCATTCTCATTCTTATTCGAGATTGTTTACTTGTAAGTATTTACTGGGGGTTATGTTTATTATCCATGTGCATATGCTCTCAAAATGTTTTCATAAAATGTTTAATTTACTTCCTTGTATGTCTAAGACATTTTTACCCTTTTCTTACTTTTACCACATCGTATGGAAGGAATCTTTCTTTTGTTTACCATACGAGGTGCTTTTTGACTTTTCTAACAAAAGTACGAGGAGACTGTTATTTTTTTTAACTTATACAGCTTGAACGGATTTTTACGGTTTCATAAAGCCTTATTTTCATGAAGATTCCTCCAAAATATTTCATGAATATTTTCAACAAAATCCTATTATTTTAAAATTTCATGACATTTTGTGAAAATAAAATGATTTTGAATAAGAAAGAATATTTTCCTCAAGAATTCATTTCAAGTGTTTTATCAAAACCATTTTCCATCTAAGATGACATTATTTCATATGTGTATGTTTCATGTATAATGTCTCTATGATTTACATGGTTTCACTTTTCTGATTATGAAATGATATCCATTTCTTTTATATGGATTATGTGGTGATAGGATGATGTTTATGAAACCCATTTTATTTGTTGGGTTATTATGAATGATGTATGTTTATTTTGTGGCACAAGTAAGAATGATTTCATTATGATATGGGTGGGACCTATATCTCCCTCCAATTCATTGGGTAAAGATTTATATCTCATGGGATAGACATGGATGGAACAATAAGTTAATCCGGTTCAGTGTTACAGGAGTGAAACGAGGAGTGAACTCGATTCAGAAAGGGACTTTGTCCACTAAGATGGTCTTGGCAGCAATGCCTTGGCTACTATGGAAATCATGACATTTGCTGAATGGTTTCCACAATTACATGTTTTATTCCCATTTTATCATGGTTAATGTTCTATTATGATATATGCCTTACGTACTTCCATGATTTATGTCTTTGCTCAAGATTTTGATGTTTAAATTTCATGTTCATGTTTTTGCTTCCAAATGTTTATGGATTGTTTTATGTTATCTATGTTTGCCCTTACTGAGCATTTGAGCTCACCATTTTTTTATGTTTTTTTTCCACAGGAAGTAAAGAAAGGTTTTAGTTAAGGAAACAAAAAGGGGAAGATCATTATGGGAGTTGTTGAAGATCTTTCACCACGATTAGAAGATTTTATTCTGAGTTTCCAAAGACACTAAACTATTACGGTCCTTGTGTGTCTGTTTTTGTTATGTATTAAGTATTCCGCAAAAGAAATGTATTGTCTATGTACGTCAAGCTTCGGGTCTCTATAGTTGGTATCAGAGGAAAGGTTTAGTCAACCTTTTGAAACTAGGATGCAAAAATGTTAGTGAGATCCCTAGAGATATTTCTAAGGTATGTCTAGGGATGCCCATAAGGATAAGTATACGTATAAGATATAGTCCTAGAACTATGATAAGGATCATAGAATTTAACCTAAGATGTTAGATATTCATGTTACTCCCCCTTGATTATGATTTTTGTCTCTCACACTATTATTTTTATGTTTTAGAAAATGGTTGGAAACAAGATGATTCACGATAATGGATGATATTATGGACAATGGAATGATATTCTTCATGAGCAACCAAATTAAATGGGGTTTGAAATTCCAAACATAATTATTATTCCAAATCAGCAATCTCATAATATGATCAATAAACTCAAATTTGGTAAGTTTCCTGACTCGGATAATAAGAGAAAGATGAGGTTTCATGATGATCATTGAAAAAAGACAGTTCAATTTCCGCTATGTAAATCATGTGGGAAGAGTCATGAAGGAGAATGTTTCAAAGGAACTGGAAGATGCTTTGGGTGTGGAAAAGAAGTACACAAAGCCAGTAAGTGCAAAGGAAAAGGTTCAGTTATCACCATGGATGAGGATAATGGTATTTCTACGACATCAACAATGGTTAAATGTTTCAAATGTGGAATGTACGGGCATTATGAAAACCAATGCCCTAAGGGAAAGTCTCATGAAGAGAATCAGTATGGTCGTAGGGGTAGTATTTATGTTGATGATGATGAAGAGACTACAAATGATATGTGAGATGAAAGAATTGTTGAAGCTCGGTCAATGGTTTAAGAATGTAGTGGAATGATTACATGTTTATCAAGTGTAATGTTGTATAAATAATCTCATGGTACTATGGAATAAAGAGACATCTAAGGATTGTTACACTGTTGTCTTTCCTTAAGTTTTGAAAGTGTATGATGAATGGTACCAGTAACCATGAAAGGTTATTCAGATATTTTTGTAAAGTAGATGATATGTGCATAATGAAGGGATAAGGAGAAAATTAAATGTTTGACAATATTCATGAGCTCATAACTGATATAAATAGAAGGTTATATCATGGTTTGAGTATATAGAATTTTTGGGATTTTGGTATATGGAAAGTGTAAAATTTAACAACATTCATGTTTTCACTATGGTTTAATGGGTATTCATTCTTTTAGAGAATACATTATTAAGGTATTCACATGTTTGTAATTTGACCAAAAAGATATATCTTATGATATATGGGGGATAAATGATGGCATTCACGTGATTGTTATGTGACATTTCAAGTAATCATTTTCTTTATACTATGAACTTGGACCGAAGTATTTTAGATAAGCCTAAAGATTGGAATGGATTATGTTGGACATAAGTTAGTTCGATATTATTGATGGGATGTTATAGTAATGTAGTTTTATAAAAAGGATAACCTGCAGGATGGGCGATATCCCATCACATCGGACAAGGCTGTGGGAATCGAACCCAAAACCAAAGTGCGACAGGCCTTTATCGCCTACCACTGGACTACAGGAAGTCCCTGTTTAGTAGAAACTAGTTTTATTATATTAAGCAGTATGATATATGAAGTATAAGTCCATTTTAGGAACCATATACGATTAATCTCACTATAGATTGACTTATGTATTTTTTGAAAACTTTTCTAACCTTTTGTTTGAGATAGATGGAATGACCCATCATTCTATCACATGATCTGCTAACACATCACGAATGACAAAATCAACTTCATTTCTTTAAGAGATGAAGTGGAAATTGTCCAAATAATGACCAACGGTGAGACTGTACCAAAATCATGAATGTATTTCTTCTAATTCCAATTTCATCATCTTTAGGGAAATAATCTTGAAAACCGAAAATATTGTCCCAGTGCTCATATATCCGATGAATAAGATGATACCTTAGATCATCACAAATTTATGGCTTTGCGATTGACGGCGTTTTCATAGCCATGTTCTCTACCACTCTCCATCAGAACATGATGGTTAGATTTTTATTCCATATCTATATTTTCACCTATTTTCTCCTACGTGGAAACCCAGTGATGAGTTAATTTGGGTAACCATTAAATTTCATACATTAGTTTTTAAATCCACGTTTTGGTATTCCTTTTTACGATGTGGGTTTCTATTAAACAAACTTTCGAGTAGTAAACCATTTATAACCCCGATGAATTTCGAGGGCGAAATTCATTTTAAGGGGGGTAGAATGTAACACCCTGAGATTTTATGAAAAATATTCTTTTAATATCATTGATGTCTTGTGTTGTATGCTACAACAAGATTACCTTGTGCTACATGCAACACCGTATGAGCTTGCAGTATACACAACACTATTCTTGGATCATGTTACACACAATTTTGATAGTAGTTATTCTATGAAACATTGAGTGTATATATATATATATATATTCAATGTATAAATGAAATATGGTTGGATTTTGTTATACGTAACAATAGAGGAGTCTTGCACAACACGCAACCCTGACTTGGCTTGCATTACACGCAATCACGACTTTCCTCGATAGCGTATGTCGTACGCAATACAAGGTTTCACTAAACAACGATATATGGTTAAAATATTATTAAAACTAGATGTTATGAATAGTAATAACAACTTTTTAAAATTTTGTAAATTTCATCTTTCAAAATGGACTTCATTTTTGGATTTAGAATATCGAAATTAGCCTAGGTTGAAATTTTGGTATTTTTCTGAAAACTTTCAATTTTTGAGGAATAGTGAAAACACTGGGTTACTATTTAAAAACCAAATTTTTATTTAAATAGTTATTTATTTTATTTAAATTTATTTTATGTCAATATTGACACATAATACCTATATAAGTTCAATGTAATTCATTGGAGTCATTTTATAATAATTTTAGATATATAAAAATTTTATTGAACTTTTGACCGTCTTTTACCCACCTCCTAGGAGAATTTTTAAATTTACATAAAACTTAATTTTACCGCTTTTGTGAATGGAATTTCAAAAATCCTAGAGACACAGTTGATGTCAGTAAGTAAAATGTGGTTCAATGAGATTACAATAATTTTTGGTGAATAGTAACTTTTTACTTTTATTTACCACGGTTAAAAGTAAATAGGGTAATTAAGGGTAAAAATGATATTATTATTACCCTAAAACATGTCCTAATTCTATTGGATAAGTGTAATTCGACCACAAAAAACCTTAGGAATAAAATATGACCATTTAGGTCAACTTGGAATAGATTAGGACATTTATTATTAAGTTCTTTAAAGAAGGGTTAAAATAGTTAAAATCAAAGTTTAATAAGTAAATAATTTTTAATATAGGGTTATACATAAGATAAATTCGACTATAAATATTAATTAGAAAGCTAAAAATATTTCCTACATAATTATATTTTATTTGTAATTTTTAGACTTTAAATAATTTAAAGTATTTATGACACAATGACGATGCAGTAATTATCTTATTAATGAAATATTGAAATAATTGATGTTATAAATACCCAAATAAATGTATTTTGAGACTTTTTAAGAATTAAAATTATTTTATATGTTAATATGACATGTTAGTATTGATTTAATTTATTTTTTTCTAACTAATAATTCTTTTATGATTTTCACAAAAATCAATTACCAAATAGTGTAAAAATTGACATAAAATAGTTTTTAAAACAAATATTATATTATTAATTGTAATTATATTCCTAAAAATCTAAGGTTCGGCCAAGATACTTATATATTGATAGGTGTATCATTAATGGACCACTTGGGTGTCGCTTGTATGTATATGGTAAGTTTATTAACTATATAATATAAAAATACAAAGTGACATGGTAAATGTCAATCTAATTAACTAAGAGTTAAAACTAAACGATAAGGTTAATATAATGACATAAACTTGTCTAAATTCTATTGGATGAGAGTATTTAGACCCATACCCACCTTATCTTAGAAATATATCAATTTGGAGCTACTAAAAACTGAATTTGGCTTTATAATAAAATAATATTTTTAGTTATTCCAAAGGTGCACCACTCCTCCCTTATAAATGGGCACCTCCTCCCTCTCTTCCTCACACCATTTTGAGCCTTGACGCTCGGCCAAACCATACCAAATTCTCTTCTCCACTTCCCTAGAAACATCCTAGAGGTCCTGGTTTTATTCAAATTCCAATTTTAGTGCCCTAAGATGAGTTCTCAAAGATGTGCTTCAAAGAAGAGATAATGTCGGTTACCGATTCTTTCAACTTTATTTCTTCTTCTACTTCTTCTTAATTAGTTGTTTAATTATGAAGTAATAACATCAGTATCACTAATATACTGATATGTTATTATAATTATGAAACAACCCTATTTCACCATCTATCCATCCTACGGAAAACAAAATCACCGCACATGCATACATACGGAATACCGTCTCCACGCCGTGGTGTAATCTGTTTTTCCAACACCACCTTACTTGGATGGGTATAATGGTGTAAAGAATAACTATACATAGTTATTATAAAATCATACTGATTATGATATATTGTATCATCCTATCCAATTCAATTCAATAATTATGGTAATGATATCATCGCTCGTGCGTACGTACGGACTACCGTCTCCACAGCGCGATGAGATTCATTCTCCATGTTATCCATTTAAGAATGATTATAAAGTATATATAAGCAATAATAATGAAATATATGACATTATAAAGCTACTGTATTTATGTATATATATATATATTTATTTTATCTACTTAATTCCATTCAATTCAATAAGGAAACGAAAACAACGTTCATGCGTACGTACGGCCTACCGTCTCCATGAACGGTGTATTTATTTCCATTTATCGATCTATTATATATATGTATATTCTGAATATATATTATATATAAATAATGTTTTACATTCTGGATGTATGTAACCATGATCTAAGTAATCATATGAATAATTACAAGTTGAAACACAAACTACAAATGAAACGATTTTACCAAAAACACTACTTTAACATTAATTTACAAAAGAATGGGTAATATAAAGTCATAAGTGAACCATATATGATTTCATAACAATGAATATGATTCTGTAATAAGTCAATGACATTATTTAAATCATTATACAGGATTTTTGGATCCATACAAAGCATATCGGAACTAAGGTAAGGGATAATTATTCCAATCTAATTCTTATCCGAGATTGTTTACTCGTAAGTATTTACTAGGGGTTATGTTTATTATCCATGTACATATGCTCTCAAAATGTTTTCATAAAATGTTTACTTTCTTTCCATGTATGTATAAGACATTTTTACCCTTTTCTTACTTTTACCACATCGTATGGAAGGAATCTTTCTTTTGTTTACCATACGAGGTACTTTTTGACTTTTTTGACAAAAGTACGAGGATAATGTTATTTTTTTAACTTATATGGTGTGAACAAATTTTTGCGGTTTTATGAAGCCTTATTTTCATGAAGCTTGCTCCAAAATATTTCATGAATATTTTCAACAAAATCCTATTCTTTTAAAATTTCATGACATTTTGTGAAAATAAAATGATTTTGAATAAGAAAGAATATTTTCCTCAAGAATTCATTTCAAGTGTTTTATCAAAACCATTTTCCATCTAAGATGAAATTATTTCATATGTGTATGTTTCATGTATAATGTCTCTATGATTTACATGGTTTCACTTTTCTGATTATGAAATGATATCCATTTCTTTTATATGGATTATGTGATGATGAGATGATGTTTATGAAACCCATTTTATTTGTTGGGTTATTATGAATGATGTATGTTTATTTTGTGGCACAAGTAAGAATGATTTCATTATGAGATGGGTGGGACCTATATCTCCCTCCAAGGAATTGGGTAAAGATTTATATCTCATGAGATAGACATGGTTGGAATGGTAAGTTAATCTGATTCAGTGTTACAGGACTGAAACGAGGAGTGAACTCGATTCAGAAAGGGACTTTGTCCACTAAGATGGTCTTGGAAGCAATGCCTTGGCTACTATGGAAATCATGACATGTGCTGAATGGTTGCCACAATTACATGTTTTATTCCCATTTTATCATGGTTTATGTTCTATTATGATATATGCCTTACGTACTTCCACGATTTATGTATTTCTTCAAGATTTTGATGTTTAAATTTCATGTTCATGTTTTTGCTTCCAAATGTTTATGGATTGTTTTATGTTATTTATGTTTGCCCTTACTGAGCATTTGAGCTCACCCTTTTTTTATGTTTTATTTTTCCCAGGAAGTAAAGAAAGGTTTTAGGTAAGGAAACAAAAAGGGGAAGATTGTTATGGGAGTTGTTGAAGATCTTTCACCACGATTAAAAGATTTTATTCTGAGTTTCCAAAGACACTAAACTATTACGGTCCTTGTGTGTCTGTTTTTGTTATGTATTAAGTATTCCACAAAAGTAATGTATTGTCCATGTACGTCAAGATTTGGGTCTCTACACATAGAAATCCTCCCTGATATCCAAACACAAAACTATCAAATCAACGATAATACTTTCTATGCCACATTCGCATTAGGGTAATGAATAACCTATGATGACATATCCCTTCCTGATCTCTTAGACCTCCTGAGCATAATTCACACACCATTCATTCAATATGAACATTTTTCATAGATATGATTTCCATGTGATGCTAAACTACATGGTTTGGTCCTTATCACATGACTATAAAAGGTATGATGTGTCTAGTTAAGTACCACTGAACTATATGGGTTCTGATTCATTTAAAGAGGAAACATAAGAATCCCATCTTATGGGAGTGCTGCATACATCAAAACAACTCCCATATCATTGAATGATGAAACACTATAGAGATCCACACTATGGGGCTCAAAATCAGTATCTTAATATGAAATAATAAAAAAATATAATCCATTCATAAAAGTGTTCCATTGAAGGATAATCCCCAATACATATAGATATATTCTGCAATGAATAACCTTAGATACATAAAAATTATTATATTATTTAGAAATTGAATTCAGTGGAATTAAATATTAGGAGACAAACCTTGTAAATTCATGACATTAATAGAAAAAATGGTAGATAAACAACCAATATAGTTAGTAACACCCACTTATTATTAGGTCAAATTTTGGGATTGATTACTCCCTATTACTCTCAGACTTAGTTTTTTGAGAAAGAACAATCCACGATTTTCTCAAGGACTAGGATAACAGGATCTTCAGAATTCTCCAAATTAGGATTATTAGTTGTCACTCACTCACCAATGGGATTATGATGGACTTGGAGGCATAAATATTGATTTTCCTTGGTGACCTATTCTTTATAAAAATTTTTATAGATTGATCTCTAAGGTGAGACATAAATTGAAAAGAGGAAGATTGTATTTAAAAAATTCAGTAACGAAAGAAATCATGTACATCCAACTAAACTAATAAACTCCTATAACTCCACCATAGATGTATGTACATTACTAATTTTTAACATATCCTCATAGTATATTAGATCATACATTATTTCTTTATAATTTCCTTGTCATTTCATAACATCCTCACTAGTAAGAGTATCTGAGATGTGGGTTTATGATCCAAATTTGATAAAACTTCAATTATATCTACCGACTTCTTGAAAGGAAAAATATCTTCGAACCCTATGGGGTTAGAATTAGAACAAAAACATTCATTATACTGTCTAAGATGTGTTTGAACACCTTTTAAAGTGGATTAAGGGTTGGTGGTGGTTATCGTAGGGTCCTCTAATGTATGTGGAATATTTGGAATCTCATAAGAAATAAAATTATTTACCAACACTAGTAAACTAATGATGAATACCCGAATTTCCATAACCCTATCCTCCCATAAAATTTAAAGGGGTAGGTGTAACTACATCTCTTGACACTTCATCCATCAGGGTATGGATTCATTTGAACGAGTGTGTGACTCTTCCTTAATATCCCCTCAATCTATAAAGGATAAGATTCAAACATAAAAAGGGAAGAAACTAAAGTGGATCCTACCAATGGAAAGAAAAGTCAATATAGTATGTTAAGAATGTTTTCAGATCAAATGAAAACATGTAGAATAACTATGTTTCATACAATGGACCAAAATTACAGCAATATTTCACTTCCTCTCTCGAGATGGTGAGGGGGCCATATCAGTCCTCTATGTAATAGAAACCTGAGGTGGTGGTCGATAAGACCCTCCCGCCATCTCCTCCACCACTATCCTCTAACTCGAGGATAATTTTGTGGATATTAGAGACTCATCCACTATCCAATTGGGGGTGCTAGTGGGCCCATATTTAAGTGACATAATCACCTTTCCATCTTCTTATCCTCCCAAAAAATACGAGTTAAATCTAATTTAAATTAATGATGGGGGTTGAAAGGTCATAAAAGGAAGGTATAATAGAGATATACATCATTATAGTTGACGAATTCATCACATTACTCTTTAGTCTAACCAGATAGCCCCTCCAGTTTTCATTGGTCCTACATGTTATATACTCACTTTGTCATCGGGATCTGATCATTAGTTTTGTTTATCAACATCTCCTACTCCAAAACCTATTGTTATACCTCATTCAAATTACCTTCATGGTGGATATAATAAAGTTCATAGATTTACCCTATCCCCTAAATGTGTATTCTAGCCCAGAGAAATACACACAAGTCTTGGATACCATGGGGCATTCATTTCTAAAATTGAATTTCTATAGGTATCACACAATATGGTGTTAATACAGTTGACTGTGAGGAATCCCATGTGTCTTTTGAATTTGAATCCTTTACAGCCATCCCTATTCAAACATAGGACTGGGTGTCTGGTTCCGGAGTGTCCTCTTAGTGATGATTACTAGATCTCCTTAGCCCGAAACATGCGATTTTCTCAACCCTAGACTACTCAATGTCTTTCAGAAAAGATTTCATTGATTACTTTAGATATTCAACATATTCAACTTTTGTTTAAATATTCATACCATTCGTGCCACGATTAGTGTTTTTCATGGTCACCACTCAAGTAACACCATTAGTTATTATCCCTTGAGGGTATGAATAAATCAAAGAACTAATATACACAAACTCTAGATTTATTTATGAATCCAATAGTAGAAGCTTGATTGACAATTGGGAGACCTCCATGGCCATCAGGATCCATATATTTTTGGCCACCATCGGGTGTTTTTGAAGATTTATGTGCATGGGGGGTAAGACACTCGACAGCTGGAGACACATGAATTGGAGCGTTAATTGATATGAATCATATTCTTCATATACGATCTCACTATCAATGTGGGCCACTTGTATTTTTTTCTTCAATGTTATCATGTATGACCTTAGATCATCATCCACCTTTCAATTATCGATGAAAGTCTTAGTCGACATATCACCATATAAGAAAAAGTTAAACCCTCCTTATAATTTTGGAATCCTATGGAATTCATCACATAGAGAGGTTAAGGGATGTATACCAAAAATATACTGATAATCTGGGAAACACCAAACTCCATGAACATTAACTCATCTTAACACATTGTAAGAAATAAAGTGTGATATAATCCACACCTAAAAAACATTAAATTACCTTAAAATACTAAATGGGTCTATCTTGGTATACACGTGTAGTAAACACTGGTATATATTCCCCAGGATTGGGGTATTAAACCAGATATTTAGTCCTTATAACAATTTTAATGCCATAACTAATGTCATAGGTCTCATGATGTCATTGGATTCATAGACTAGAAGTAAGTAGATAGTCAAACAAACTATGAGGGAACTTGCCAAATTGGTCCCACACAAACCTATGAATTGACTCTTTAACCACACTGAGTATATTGTAATTAATCCAATATTGTCCAAAACATTCATGGAGTGCCCTTATTTTCTATGGTGGGGCATCCTATAGGGTTATGGGGAGTGGGACATTATATTTTTGGCTTGAGAAAGGTGTTTATCCATTTTTGTGGATGATTATCACCCCTTGGGTGAGAATCATTCTTCTGGAACCTTATAAGACAAAGTGAAAATCTCATGGGACAATTCTGGTGGCCTCTCAACATCATCCCATGTTTCCATTAATGGTATGAACTCTTCATACATATCCCTGAGAATACAGGCTCCAAAAAATTTGTAGACATCCCATAGGATAATGTCAACTTCACCATACATCGGATGGAAATAATTTTTTGAGGACTCAATATGCTCAGAAACTTGAGGATGAGATCTATATTCACGTGCATGTATATTTTCCATTCTCAGATATCCTCGTAAATATGGACGTGATACATGTTCTTCATGAAATATGCACAAGTATGGTACACCCAATATGACCACATCTATTCATGTTTGACTCCCCATCCAAAGTAGAATTCCCAGTCCTCCTCCAAACATTTCCACTAGTCTATCATGGAATCAGAAAAGGTTGATTCGTAATAGCGAGGCTTTGGTTATTTGGTATGAGGCTTTAGATATTGGGTGAAATGCCTATGATGTATGAAACAAGCACTGAGATATATTATCACCCTGACATAAAAACCCTTGGAGGATATGTTAGAGGAATGATAGTTGGTATGTTCCCTAAACCAATACTTAGAGATGTAACTCTGAGTTTTCAGGATGAGAGTTCCCCTCAGAAGTCTATGATCATACACGGAGAGATAGTCATTTAGTAGATACTCATGTAAATATTGAATCAAGTGCTTCATCAAATCAGGGAGAGTGGATTCAAACATTTCATAATTATATGGCCTTAAATTTTTTATGATCTCTTTGGAACATGAAACAAGGTTTTCATAAGAATACATTTGGGAATCCTTTTAAGAACTGTAACAAGATATAATGATTTTTCATTAAGGTAAGAATCATGATTTCATAAAGTTAAATAATTTTGTAAATGGAAGGACCATTTCACAAGACCTTCAACATGGTGCCTCATGTAGGCCCCTCAACCAAGTTCATTGTGCAAGCCCCTCATCCTAGATGCCTCAAACAGGATCCTTAACATGGTGGTTGTACTTTTATGTTTGTGAAAATATTCTTCAATAGGCTGATGAAAATGGAGAGCACAATATTGAAACACAAACAATATGTGTAGTGAGGTAAAATATCATAATCCTTGATGGAAAAAATTCAACAGTGTTTATATGGAATTATAGACACCGCTAGGCTACATATCTAGCAGGAACATCAAACCTACACATTAGACCCACACTAGTGGATTTTGTGGATGGCCTATGTGGATGATTTGCGTATCCTTCGGAATCATTTTGTCACTCTACCTCATGACTAGACCCTATTTTTCCAATCAGATCCAATCCCATGGAGGGGATTTTTTGACACTTTGTTTTTTGATGGAGGAAAATATATTCAAGTATTAGAGAGGTGAAGAACCCTATAAAGGATTAAGGTAACTTGATTAAATGTTCCCTATGGACACCTAGCCTGTGAACTAGAAGGATAACATAGTCCCCCATACATGACATTGAAGGGCCTTCTAGCCACACGCTGGGTATCTACACCATGTAACTACAAGAGGTAACTAATTTGACTAGGGTGCCATGTTTTCCTATAAATAGGACACTAGGTATCCTCATTTTATATAATAGAAAAATTAAAATAAGTCTCTATGCTCTGGTTACATATCTAAATTTCCCAGTTCTACAAAAATAACTTAGGTATCTCCGCAAAACCCGAGTGAATAGGGAATTTAAGGGGATAATGAGACTAAATTATCTACAGGGATGAAAAAACAAGACACATAAATAGGACTCCTTTCCTCCATAGTTGACAACCACTTGTGTGAAGGTCCCTCCCCAATCCTAGGTCTTGAATGTGGCCCTTACAAGGACACCCAAGGAGGCCCATGATGCCTAGGCTAAGGCCTCAACCACGTGTTGTTTCCAAGGTGGTACATTTCTGAAGGAACCTCCAACTCAAACCAACCTACCCCCACCCCTATAAGAAGCACTTCCACCTCCTCCCATGTTCCGTGTGAAGCATGTACATCTCACCAAGCCTTTACCTATGAGAGTGACATTCAAGCCATATTTCATTCCACTAATAGAAATAATCTCCTTCATTTGGATCCCTCATAACAGGGGGACCAAATTCAGGCCTCCACAAAAGTCTCTAGACTTGCAAGAACATGGAAAGAGGCACACCAGCATGTGTCCCATTCATATATGCATTCCTTCAATTAGAGGGGTACCGTACTTGTCCTACCTAATGGTTAGGTTCTTCAAGGTGCATTTAGATATGAATTACCTCAGTCTTGAAAATGTCAACACTAGGGGAAGTTCTAGGGAACTCCAAATCTCATATATGAGGGCTAAAACCATGCCCTCCCCTAACATTCTCTATGACCAGGGTCCTCTATTTCTAGGTACGGAGGAATAGGATGGCACTTTATTTTATATTTGAGGGATAGTGACTTATCCCCCTCTGTTCTCCAGGAACCAGTCATCAGGGAATACATCCTAGAGTAAGCCTCGACCTCTCTTTCAAAACCTATCCTGATTCATTCTTTCCTCATTCTACATACATATTGGCTGTATCTAGATAGGTATTCACACCTGACTATCCAGGGTAAAACAGTGGGAGGAGATGGGAACCAGAGCTTGCTCTCTTTCCCTCTCTATTTGGGTATTGGTCTCATCCACCAGTAGAAAAGTGGAATGTTTGGTTTCCCAGATATAATAACTCATCTTTTTTTTCTCAAAATAATAATGAATTACATGGGATTAGAAGTTGTAGGTGATACGAATATCAGCATGATGACCAATTAATGGGAATTATTTGAAGGGTAATCCCCAAAACAACAGTGGGCCTCATTTCATGTGTAACCCCAAAAAAACATTGGTCCTCCAACTCAGCATATTCCCAAACCTAGTCACTATAAAACCACCATAATGGCCCCTAATTTGTTATAATCCCAAACTATAATCATTCAAAAAGGAATCATACTAAACGATTTAACCCTCAAAATGATTCCCTAATACCCTTAAAGGGATACATTCCCTTCGATACAAACCTTTATAGGGCCTTCATAGCTATGGATCCTCACAACTGAATTGTAGGGGATTTTATTCCCATCCAAATGGGACACATAGGAAGCCTCCATTGCATCCAAACCCAACACTCCCAAATCAACCATAATTTTCTCTAGGACACCTTCATAGTAGGGTCATGTCTATCCTATGTGGCCATATCCCTTATATCCCCCTAAACCTCCCTTGCATAATTCCTACACCATTATTTGACTAGGAACATTTTTCATAGATATCCTTGCCACATGATGCAAAAATAAAAGGTTTGGTCCTTATAAAAAGACCTTAAAAGGTATGATGTGTCCAGTTTAGTAGCACCAAACTGTATGGGATCTAATTCCTTTCATGAGGATACATAAGATGCCCATATTATGGGTTCGATGCAGACATCAAAACAACTCCAATATAATTGGATGATGAAACAATCTAGAGAACCCCACTCTGTGGCTCAAAACCAGTATGTTAAGACTAAATGATAAAAGAATATCTCACCCATTCATAAATAAGTTCCATTGAAGAAGAAGCTCCAATAAATATAGATATATTATTCAATGAGGAACCTCATATATATAAATATGATTATATGTTCCATCCATGTTAATAATTGATTGATAATTCAAGGGTGACCCATGTCATACATGTGATTTTAGTAAAGGATTATCAAACACGATATAAATCATTAAGAGAGACCAAGATTTGGAAACAATTAAATCCAAAAGGGTGTGATGAGCCTATCCTCCCATCCAATTGACCAATGTGAGTTCTTAGGTATCATTGGAAATGTTAATCAATGTGAAACTGCCTTTGTAAAGCATGTTCATGAGTCCTCATAGATATGAAAACCATTGGGTGTTTCCAGATCTAGAAATTATGATTGTTAGAAGAAATATGAAAATGATGAACCAATGTGAATGATTGAGAAAAATTCAAACCCCCACTATAAACCATAAGGTGGTTGATATTTCTTATAAGAAGCAATTCCATTTTCTATGTTGTTTTTACATTATTATGTTTCCTTGAGGTTATAATCTAATATCATGTTTCAATATTCATGTTTATTTTTCAATACCTTTATTTTCACCTTGATATGCCTCTTTTATCAAATGTTTTACTTTCATCATGTTATACATTGAATATTTCCATATTTGAATTTATAAATCATCCCTTTCTTATTTTAAATATTCGGTTATCCTGTGATGTATTAGATTACCAATGGAATATAATTTCATGTTTTTGAGTTTATAAATAATTTCTATATACCCATGTATTATATTATTATACTACTTATATAATTACACAAAGAGACTAGGCCTCATGATCCAAGGTGAGTATATTGTGTGCATCTCTTTGTAATAAATTATTAAATAATGTTTATAATGGATATTGGTTTCCATATCTAATATTAGAGAAATTCAAAATTATTTATAGGGATTTTGATTATAGAACCCCAGTGAAATCCCTAAGGGTAAGTATAAAGATAAGAAAATATACCTATATTTTGGTAATGTATAGAGGTGTTTTCTACGAAAAAAATAATTGTCTGTAATCTAAAAGTGGATATGGATCTAGCATGGCTTTACTAAGGTGTAATAACACATAAAATTGTGCATTAGGTATTGACTCAATATTCCACTAAATCATTAAAAAGAATCCATATTTCACACCTAGTTTTACACTCAATGAGGATATGAATTGGTAAATTCATAATTTTCTTATGAACGATTATGAAGGGAATACAAAGAATAACCATAAAATGTTATGTCAATAAATATAACATGGGTATCATAGATTGAAATATATCAATTAATAAGAAAAGGAATGCATGTAATTTATGAGTTATCCTCTCAATATTAATTGTTTCCATTTTTTTTGTGTCAAATAGATAGAAATTTCTCTAACCTAATTTTTTCTTTTATTGTAATCAATGTTTAAAAATAGCTGAAACAAATTCAAAAATAAATGTAAGGGGTAATGTAATTACTACCCAAATGAGATTACCTACTAGCTGAGAGCAGTAATTAGGAACATCCTGAATACTTTCTTAATTAACACTAATTTTGAATGTAATGTTAAATTATGAGGAACAACCAAACCACCCTAAGAATGATAATGTTATAATATATACCTTTATGTGACAAAGGCTACTAGATTTTAGTGGATATTTCAATCTGTTAACTTCAAAATAATAAGACACCTCCATTGAAAATATCATTTTTTCCTTCAATTATTTGAGTAGGATAAGGTTGTGTTGCATGTTTTTCATGTTGATGGAGAAGCTGATAAATGGTGGACAATGAAAAAAAATCTGATGTATTAGAAAGAGAAGAATGTGATGGGGTAGAAAGATTTCCTAAAAATAATTTTTGATAAATAATTTCAATGAACTCTCTGATATAAAATGGAGAAGGATTTCATTAGAATCATGAAAAGTATGACAAATCTATCATGGTGTAGGAGAATAACAACACAAGGCTTTCCAAATACACCAATGTCTTTTCATATATCTGGAAAGTAATGTTGACCACTTCCTTAGTAGTAAACATCAAAATGTAATAAATTACTTGAAAATTCAAGACTTATATTACTATGAGAAAATTGTTTATTTTCTATCAAAGTCTAAATAGTGATTGGTGAATCACATGGGTCTTATGGGTAAGGATATAGGAAGAATATAATTGATTTTAATTCTGAGGGAGTGATATAAATATATCATGGTTGAATCAATGTTCAACATCCCACTTATCAGAAGTGTGGGATGAAGCACATCAAAAAATTGCAGAAGGGGAAAATTATATTTTTTAGATGCAGGTTAGAAGAGAACCTAGCTAGAGAATACTGACATAAGAAACCAACTAATGTGATGGAAGAATGGAATTCTCCATTCCATGATCAACTTGTTGTAAAATGTTTTATCTGCAATGAACAAGAACCATATGTGAATTATTGAACATATCTAAGGGTTGTCAAAGATAACCGATGATAACAGCCTATATGGACCATAGAGAAGGGGAGATTTTATTACATCACTATCACATAGGTAGAAACTGGAAAATGATGTGGTGAAAGGTATGGTAAAAATTAATTGAATAATAATGAATATACAACTTGATTCTAGTTATATGAATTATTTCATATCCAATCATGTTTGTTATAACTATTTAGACACTACCACAAAACATGGAAGGTGATCTATTGGTGAAGATGAAAAATGGGGCAATAATTGTATCCCAAAAATATTTCTCTTCCCTTTAAACTTTTTTGGGATGAATTTATTAATGAACCATATAAAACTCAATTTACTAGAAACCAATACAATTATATGTTTGTATTGACTTTAATTTTATAAAGAAAACATAAATTTCTCAGAGAAGGAGATCAGTCATCATATCATGAATCACCCTCTAATTCTATAAATGTTAAAGGAGGAGGATAAATTTTCTATTGGAATCAACATCCCAGGGATGAATATTATTACCATATGAGTGAGTGTATCTATCTCAAATGACAAAAATTAAGGATAATAACATCATTGATTAAATAAAAATTGTAATAGAATATAATGATGTGTTACTTGGTGAATTCATTGGCTTTCCTCCTTTTCGAGAGGTTGAGTTCTCAATATAATATATGCCTAGATCTTTTCTGACATC
Source organism: Viscum album (assembly GCA_963277665.1). NCBI lineage: Eukaryota > Viridiplantae > Streptophyta > Magnoliopsida > Santalales > Viscaceae > Viscum > Viscum album. The sequence goes on along the minus strand of OY728145.1, from coordinate 1,093,984,195 downwards.
GATGCCTCTATATATGATTTCCACAATTGAATTTGAAGAGATAAGTAAGATAAAACTAGATAATTTAGATATATGTTTTATACACCAAAGTGCTTCACCATTGTATGAACCATTCAATTCTTCTGTGATGAAGGATTGATCAATGTGCCACTATATTGATTTTTATGGGGTCAACAAGATCATGATGAGGAAAAACTACCCTCTTCATGGAAATAATGAATTGTTAGATTAGTTACATGGATCTAGGTAACTGTCTATATTTTATTTTTTATCAAATTATTATTTAGTAATGTTGAAGATGGATATTATACCCAAGACTGATTTTCACACATGTACATGCACTATGAGTTCATAGTGATTCCATTTAGACCAAAAACTTTTCCAGTTACCTTCTTGGAATTAATTATTAAAGTATTTTTGGATTATCACATTTGGTTTATTACAACATTATTTATGTCATTATTATCTAATCCAAAACAAATGGGAAGATACATACAATTTAAATTATTTACTAAATACCTTAGAAAAGAAAATTTTACATTCTAACTGCAATGAATGGGATTTTTGGATGGATAAAGTAACAGTAATGGGGTATGTTTTTACTAGAAGAGGGTTATATGCAGGTCCTTTGAAAACAGAGTCAATTAAAGGATGGACTATACAGATATATGTAACAGATACCATAGTTACCTTATAGAAGTTGTATACTATCATCCATTTTTGAGAAACCTCTAAATTTTTTTAGGACCACTAATCATGATAACTGTGAAGGGTGTGAAGTTTCTTTAAACTGATAAATTAAAAGAGAGATTTTCTAATGATGATTCTAATCACTTCACTTGAGCTCAAATTACCCACAAGTGTGGAAGGATTTTTTATCTACAACGATACATCCAAAAATGGATTTTTTTTATACTCATAAAAGATCAAAAGGAGATATCCTATTTATCCCTACAATTAAAGATCCATGAAAATAAATACCTCACATATGATCTATAATTTTCTATAAGGATCCTGAAATTAAAGGTTTGGTGGAATTATCACTATAGGGAAAATGGTGACATATATATGAAACATTAAATCCTCAAGTATACATTCACACAGACAAAGTTCAATAAGAACCAATAAATGTGGTATGAAATTTTCCAAGATTATGAATTTTCAACCATATAAAATCTTAGGAAATTTAAAAAAATTGATTATTATATTTTTTAAAAGTATATTTCAACCTTATCCATGATTAGTATCAAAAGGGATAAATCTTATTGGAAATGCAATGGATGGTCATTTGAATCATTAAAAGAACTTTATCCTACCTTGATCAAATAATTTCTCAACCATACATTATTAATAGGATCTAGGAGGTCTAAAATAATAAAGAGGTTCTACAAAAAATGTTATTTAATTTTCTATATTTCAACATTGGTAAATTTGGGGTTATATGTTTTGGAACCTAGATATGCATCACATCAAAACCAAAAATCAAGAGAGAACTTATTGATTATTCTCATAGATCTTACATATCTATTAATCCAAGAATCACTAAGTTATATAGGGATCTATAGAGAAAATTATAGCGGGAGGACATGAAGAGGTTAATTGAAGAATTTATATCTCTCTACATGGTATTCCAACCATTAAAGGATGAATGACAAAATTATAATGGTATGATGAAACAATTTCCCATAAAATAGTGGAAATGGGAAAACATGACCATGGATTTCATCATAGTACTCCCTAATACATTTCAAGGTAATATTTCCATCTGTGTTGTAGTTGGTATCCATAAAAATTCATCGCACTTAATTTCAATCATGTATGATTTCGACCATGACCACATAAAAAATACATACAAAAGGGAAGTCATAATACTGCATGTTGTACCGTTATCCATTGTACAAGATGAATATCTAAGGTTTACCATAATGATCTTGAGAAGCCTTCTGCATGTTTTGGATACTGAGTTATGTTTCAGTGCAAATTATCACCATTATATTGATGTTCATTTGAAATTATCATTCAAACTCTAGAGTATATTTTGAGATCATGTTAAATTTATTTACAATGATGTTTGAATAATCACCTTCCCCTAGTGGAGTTCTCGTATAACTATAGTTTCCACTCTAGAATAAAAATGGAACCTTATGAGGATTTGGATGATCAGAGGTGTCAGGTTCCCACATAATAATAAGAAATTGGAGAGTGGAAGATTATGGGAGGTTATATTAAAAAATTGATGATAGAGAATGTTCAAACCATTCAACGTTATACCAATATCCAGAAAAATGTGACTAAAAAGCAATGATTTTAGTCATCAACAATACATAGAGATTTAGGTAGGAGATTAAGTGTTCCTCCATATATCACCATGGAATAAATTCATGAGGTTTTTAAAGATGAGAAATCGTAGTGCTATAAAATTTGACCCCTTTATGATACTTGTTTTGATTCGAGTTGTGGCCTATCTACTAGAATTGTCTCCTAACCAAACACATGTACATGATATGTCCTATGGATCCCTTATAAATAAGTATCTTCTAGACCCCTCACATGAACTAAATCTGTAGGTAGTACCATTATAGCATGATATTTTTTACTAGGAGTAGCCTGTAAAGATATTATATCATAGAGACAATGTTCTATAGAACAAGAAAACTCACATGGTCAATGTTTTGTGGATGAATTAAAAATATTAGTAAGAAACTTTTGAAATGGAAGAGGTGATAAAATAAAAGTAACCTCATTCATTTTATTGTATGAAATGAAACTTTAAAGGTGAAATTTCTTATGTAGGGTAGAATGTAATGACCTAAAAATTTACAAATAAAGGTCACTTTTGAGTTAATAAATTACTTATTATGTAATATAGTTATAGAAATCTCACGAAATACTTTGGTTATTTTGGATCTGTGAATCATATCAAATTTAAATGAAAATTAATCATCACAACCATTGATAATATATTAATTTTATAGTGACAAATAGTATTAGTGTATATAAAAAGTAAGGATAAAGTCTAATTAACACAAACGAAAGAATTTATGTCCTTTTCCAGTAGGATATTTCCCTATGAATCCCATTTATCGCATCATTAGAGGGAGATGACGTCATTTAGATTTACCCTTGACCAATCTCAATCCAAGAATAATCAATAGAAAAAAGAGGGAAACCTTTTACAAAACAAATTCAACCTTATTGAGATCATAACAAAATTAATGTCTGCCAAACCACACCATGAAAGTGTCACCATTGCACACATTATCATTAGGTAATACACTAGTTTAATAATGGGTTTGGTATGTAGACCTTACCTAAATGAACTTTCATTTTTTTATTTTGTATAATATCATTTTTTATTTATTCTTTTATATTACTACTATATTTAAATGAAGAATAATAACTATGACAAAAATTAGATTTTCATACAAAGAAATTTAAATAGTATTTTTTTTCTAAATATTATGTTTTGAATAAATTTTATTTTTTTTAATTTCATGATTTTTCAAATAATTTTTTTCCTTAAAATATTAAAATTAAATAATATTTCTTTTATTATTAATATTAACATAATATAATGATTTAAATATAATTCTTATGAGGGTCGTAATGTGTATAGTGTCGTAAAAATTATTATTTTCCAATAAATAAGGATTTTTATTTGAAAGCATAAATTATTATAGTTGTGTAATTATTTTGGTAAATTGATATCATCTTTGAAATTATCATTATGAAATTAGCCGATGGAAAACTTTTCATAATTTTTAGAGACAACAAAATTTTTGGATAAAAAAAATCATATATATTTGGACCCCATAATAGCACAAAAGTTATATAATAAATTATATAAATGGAATAAGAGAACAAATATATACTTCCACTTTAAAATAATTTGTATTTTATTTGATTTGATTAATTTTATCATACATTATTTAATCCCCCAGAAGCTACTTTATTGTTTCTATTTTTAAAATCAATTATTTAGAAACATGACTCACTTCCACATCCCCAATGTTATTATTTTAATATTTTTAGTTCATGGGATTATAAAATTTTAAAAATAACCCCCTTTATAAGAAACCATGGGAAAATACATTTTAATGTTTTGGTTTTCTGTAATGTTGTTATATAGAGTCCAAGAACTATTTTTAGAAGTTAATAAAGAATTCTACTATCTTCTCTATAAATACACACCTCTCCACCCAATCCTCATCAATTAAAAACCAGTGATATTGATGTTCCACTTCTAATACAACTAAATATCACTTAAAGTTTTTTCTTAATATCTTATAAATCTCCCCCAATCTTTTAGAATCTCCCTCTTAAGGTAAGGGATTATCTCTTCCACCCTTTTATTCAAGAAATTTCTCTACATTATTTTTTTTTATTTTAAATTATTCATGAGTTAATATGTTTTTACACTTCCATTTACTATAATTATTATTTAAATTTAATGGTAGACCACATATCATTCTTATTAAACCCTTCTATTATTCATTATAAAAACTCGTTATGCTATCGAAATTATTATGTGATTTTTCCATGTCAAAAAATTATTTTGTGAATACCCATAACCACTCACAATAAAGGGTATTCACCTAAATGTATCCATATGAAATTTATATTTTAATTATATTATTTTAAATAATACTCCTTAATCATTGGATTAAAATTGATGAAATGAAATCTTTAGTTGAGTGATTTATGTGGTAAAAAATGCATGTACATGATATGAATATGATGGGTCTACCTAAACTAATATAGCCCTCTAATGCATTGGGTAATAATTTTATCACATGAGATATAATGTATTTTAACTCACCATTACCTTTCTGTATGGTATGTTGTAATCTCTTTTTTTCATTTCCTTTTTCATTAGGTGAGTATTTATAACCTCTAATTGAGAGGATACCTATAAATGTGAAATCTAATATTTGTTTTAATTTTCAAAATAAACCTATAATTTTTTATATTCTATGGGTAGCTACAATATGTATAATGTGATGAATGGATTTCATAGTTTGAGAATTGTTAACTTCATGTAAGGGATGCACATTATGTAATGAAAAAATATGTTTTCTAATTAAAAACCAATGCATTTTTCAGAATAAAATAAAATAAAAGAGTTTCTTGATGTGTAAAAAATTACATACCATGTAATCCCCTACATATATTCTTTTAGGGTGTTTTATGGTTGTTCAAGGCCTCATTGGGTTTTCATCCTTCTCCTCTTGTCTAGAGCTCATAACCAGGGAGTTTTTGGGTGAGTATTTCCCATATTGATCGCTTTTTTCAACAACTGATTTACATTTTGATTGGATTTATCTTATCCAAGTAGGGTTTTTTGGTTCATCCTTAAATTTTTTGTTCTTATGGTTTTGATTTTGTTTCGTAATCATATTGTTTTTTCTATCAATCATTTTTAGTCACATGTTGTATAACATTTTCTAAAGGAAGATCTTGTGGTTCTTAATACCTATTTTCAGGGGTGATTAGGTTTTCTAAATCCTCAAAGTAGATGGATCTATTATATTTTTATAATTTATTTAATTTATTATATTTATTATTTACCTCTTGATATTTGAAATGGTATTTCATGTGTTGAAATTGATAAGGTAATGTGTTTGTTTTTTAAATGGGGTTTTCCTTTAAAAAGTAATTTCCTTGATTTAAATTTGGAAAATGGATTTTAAATATCTGATGAATATTGGATTTTCATTGAAATTATTTTTATAAAATGGTGAGCATGGTTTTCAAAAAAATAAATTGAAAAACATTTCACAGTAGGAACCTTGGGTGTATCGAGAACGAGACAATGACAGACTAAGTCATTGTAGAACCACTAAAAGGAAATCTTCTGTATATTGATTTATTTTTGTAGGACTCAATATTAGTTGGATGAAACCTTATTCATATTCAGTATCATGGGTGTCTAGTATGTATTATTCCATAGGCTAGAACTTGACTGAAAGGTATATTTTTTTGGTTGTTTATTATATGATTGAGTATTAAATGGATATTAGAACACAAAAATGTTTATATTTTGGTATCATTACTAGCTTTGTTATGGATTTGTAAAATATGACACGCAAGTTTAGAAAACTCAAGGATTGTGTGAAAAAAGTTTTGAAATTTTTTATTTATAAATATTATTATAAAACTATTTTGTTTTAATGCTTGAACTTGTGAAGTCCTATTCTTAGAAAATTTTATAGATGTCTTGGTGATATCACACAAAGATCTATTTATCACACCCTAGTTCTTATTGTGTGTTTTTATAGACCATGTTTTTATAGATATAGGAAAAGGGAACATTATTCTATAGCATGGATGCTTCTCTTTATCTTGTTGTTTTGGTTTGGGATTTTTTGGAGGTGACAATTGGTCACATGGAGTCATTTTTGTATGGAATTTTTATTTTTCTTGGTTTAGCCATTTTTTTGTTCTATCTCCATTTTTTATATTTTTTACTTCGGTTGTATGTATTTTTTTCCTTATATACGAGACTTATTTTGTTATCTTTTTTATACCACACCTCGTAAGGGGATGACTTGGGTGACTGGTTTTGTTGGACCAAGTAAGAATGTTAGAATTTCCTATCAGATGAGTTTCTCTACTTGAAGTATGTCAGTAGTGTCTATGTTGGTTATGCACCATGGGTAGATAAGAGTAGGGTCATTGTAATTTAGACAGTAGGTGTGGAAATTTGGGTTTTCCAGCTCACTAATATGACTAAATCAGAGTTTCCATGGGTGGTTAGAAAGACTTTACTAAGTCCAAGGATTAGAACTTAGATTCATATGGATGATTATGTATGGGAATTTAATTTAAATTAAACTATCTAAAATTTCTATGGACTAGGTGTGTGAAATTCCATTTGAATAAACTATGTGGGGAGTTTCTTTGGATGGACCTTCTCTTTATAAAGGGTGTTTTTCTTATTTGTGATAAAATTATTTATTTATTTAAATTCATATCCTTATAATGATTTTTTAAGATTTTAGAAGTTTTCTCAATGGTTTTAGAATTTTCTCATTTTTGATAGATTATTTTATTGTTTTTTATAGAAAATTCATCTGGGAAGTGATCTTATATATAAAAGAGTGGAAGCCACAAGGAAGGATGGATAAAAAGATCCTATAGTGGACCCTTTTTGGGTTAAGGTAATGGTCTATACCATTTAGACTCTAGTTTTAGTGGGGGAAGTAGACCTGGTATAAATAGTGGATTGTGGCTCATAATTTACCAAGAAACATCCAATAGTATTTAGTGATGACCAAGGAACCCAAAAATCAAAGGAGTGTCTTGAACGGATTGATATGATATTCAAAATATTGAAGAATCCTAATAATTCATAGGTGTGTTTTCCATGTAAATGGTTGAGGGGACATGAAGGAGATGGTGGGACTCTATAGTGAAATCAATGTTTCATAAAGGTATTAATTTGGTTTCTTTTAATAATATCTTTAATCAGAATTTTTATCATAATACATTAAGTGCGGCAAAGACATGAGAGTTTATAACCTTGTAAGAAAGAGAAAATACCGTTCTGGGGTACTCCACCCATTTTCCTGATTTGGTGCATATGGAACCAGGGCTTGTCAAAAATTATTACTTGATGTATTAGAGGTTTGATATGGGGATGAGGATTGATATTTGGTCAACGATCGTTATTTTTTTTCCTTCTAGCCATTGTTGATGTAGTGGATAATGATTTTTTTGGTGGAGGAAGACATAGATGGGAGGACAGGTTTTTGTGGAGATTTGGTAGGTGCAGTGGTTAGCTATGGTGCTTCTTCGAGATAGAAAAGTAATAACAAGAGTGGTTAGCATTCTACAGGACCATTTTCAGGGCCTTCTTTATGGAAACAATATAAAATTTGCAACAAGTGTGAGAGGAATGGCCATACCAAGCGTCATTTTATAGAGGCTTGTAGGAATTTACCTCTTTGTGGGTGAGATGGACATCTAAAAATTTTATATGATAAGTTTACCCAAGAATTTAAATAGGGACCCACTTTGACCAAGGGGTCACAGGTACATGTTAATGCTCGCACGGGTGGTGGGTCTCATTATTAGGCTACTGGGGATGCCCAAGTGGCTATGTTGGGATAATTATATACAGTATAGTGTGCACTAGAGGCATCTGAAGCACGACCAACTACTGTTAATGATATGGTTCTTATTTGATCATATATGGTGCTATCTTCGTTTGATATAGGTGCTACTCATTCATTTATATTGTTGAAGTTTGTAGACATGCAGGGTTTTTATTTTGATCTTATGTCATTCTTTTTGGATATTTCCATACCTTTGGGAAATTGGTTAGAACAAGGTTTCAAATAAACCACTTTTCAGGTGGTGATAGATGACCTTGATGATGTTTGGGAATTTTTAGGTCTTAATCATGGCATCTTTGACTTGATTATCATCTTGGATTTCTTGATCTTTATGAAGGTCCAGATAGAATTTCATCACCATCAGGTAATGTTCTTATATTCTGATGTGGTCACTCAAGTTTTCCTATATGAGTCAGACTTTATACGAGTAAGGGTAGGGCCTATTGTTCATTATGCTAAAAAAATATCAAGAAAATTGTCATAAATGGTTTTAAATACAGTTGACCCCATGTAGAGGTTATCAACAACCTTCTATTCTGTGTTCATACCCTATGCCTTTAAAGATGATTCTTTCTTGTTTACTACCATAGAAGGTGGTTGAGTTTACTATTGACCTACTCACTGGAATTTTTCCAATTTCTATTCCATCCTATCGAATGAAACCTACCGAGTTGTTGGATTTTAAGGTTTTAGTTGAGGACATGGAGGTGAAAGGATTTATTTTTCATAGTATGTCACAAAGGTCTTCACCTATACCCTTTTTGAATAAGTAATACATGAGACCTATACATTGTATTGGATATAAAATGTTAAATTTGGTGAATGTTAAGAATAGGCATCTCATACCCATAATTGATGATCTCTTCGATCATCTAAGAGGGTCATGTTGGTTTTCTAAGAATGAACTATGGTCAGGGTACCACAAGTTGAGAGTTTGGGAAGAGGATATATAACAACCCTACTCTTTATTTCAAAATTAAAAGAAATTTATTACATAAAATATTCACTTGGTACAAGATAGAAGATTGAGAGGTATAGTGTCTTTGGGGAATAGGAACATCACATAAACACTTAAAACATAAAACATAAAACAAAACAACTTTATTGAAACTCCTTTTACATGACCCCAATATTCCTTCGTACTTAGAATTTCATAGGATAACCTGGTGAAATGCATAAGAAAAGGGTGAGATATAAATCACATTAAGAGAGTAAAAAAAGAATAACATGAAGAATATAGTACATGTTAATTAATATTCATATCAGTAAAGAACAAGAGAAACATGAACATAAAGGCATGATATAGCATTACTATCATAATATGAAATGTGGGAACAACATTTAAAAATATATTAGCATGATCCAAGGCTCATTGCACATGGATCATGAGTAAAACCTCATTGAAATTAGATTATCATGTGTAAAACCTCATTGAAATTGACATATTATTATACTATTCTTTACCCAATGCATTGGAGAGCTATTAGGACTCACCCTTCTTAATCATTTCATTTCATGTAGAAGTGTTCCACATGGATCATATAATATAGATTCATTAAACATCATCATTTATTCCACAATAAAAGAAGTTAGAAATCATACATGATACTATATAGTCAATAAATAAATGCGAATAAATATTAATACCCTTGATATAGAAATGGGCATGGTATTCACTACACAATGACTTTGGATTGGAAAATAGTGGTGCAATTTTGACAACATAACATCGTGACATAAGAATTTATAAAAATGGATGATGAGAGAGAAAGGGGTGTCTCATCATATGTACATGAAATGGAAAGTAAGGGGGTCATATAGATACATGTACCAACATATGTAATGGAATTTAGATTCATAAAACAAAAGAATTGCTTGAATATAAATGAGGACAGAGAAATACCTTACAGAATTTTAGCACGGTAACTTGTGTACATAGGAGGAATTAATGAGAGATAAAGGGGTATATAATCATTAAAACATAAGGAGGGAAGTATGAGGGAAGTTAAATTTAATAACCCAACATTTGTAATTGAAGATAAAAGGGTTTATCAACATAAAGAATCTAGGACAAAAAATGAGAGAGGAAGAAATACCTTACTTGGAAGTGTGATACCAAAGGCATGGGAGAGGCTTAAGAGAAGATTCATGGGAGCTTGGGGTGCCTTGGGCAGGATATAGAGATAGAGTGAGAGAGTTTAGTATAGATAAAAATGTTTTTAGTGAAGATAAGTGGGATATTGGGTGGGTTTATATAGGAAAAGAGATGGAATTCAATATTATTTAGGTCTTGGAAACCTCACATTAAAATAATCAAAACCACAAAGAAACCCATGTTTTTTGACAATTAGAAGTGGGAAAAATTATTTTATAAGGCCAATGGACTAGAATCTTAAAATATTAGGCTTTATTATGTGGAGGTGAGTCACACACTCAAGAAAATGTTTTTAAAAGTTAAAATGTTTTATAATTATTGGAAGGTCCAATAAGGCACCATAAAAGTAATAGAACAAATAGAAAAGAAGATTATTTTAAAGGGAAAAAATATATTTTCCGAAAAACCCATTTATATTATTTTATTAGATCACTATTGGGTCATTATGATGCCATGAAACACATTATATAATTAAATGGTAATTAATTTTTACCCAAAATTTTGAATTTCTCAAAAAAATTATGATAAAATAACAGTTAGATAATTTTGATGTAGTGAATCAAAAAATGATATTAATTTTATATAAATAATTTTCAAAATATGTGATTTTTTACTTTTAAAATAAAAACTGACATTTATCGAAAATTACAGGGTTTTGTCAAAAACAGCTTTCAAACATTAATAAAAATTACAATTGTATTCATAAAAATTCTAGGATAATTTTTATTTAATAAAAATTAATTTAGTAATAATACTTTTCAAAAATATTTTTTAGTTAAAAAATCCATTAATTCATCAAAATAGATTTCTTAATTGAATATTAACTAAAAATACTATTTGTTATTTAATAAATATTTAAAAAGTAACAATAATAAAATGAATGTATATTATATATTCTATAAAAAAATATTTCCCATAATCATAGTTCTAGGGTCTTGTTATATAACCCCTTATAACACCTGCATATTATCTAAGGGTAAAGTGTGGGATTATGACTGAATCTTGGGGCGACTCAGATAACATCGCTCGAGTGGTAATCACTATCAACATCAAATTCTCACGTAGGTGGTTCCATTCAAGCATAACATGTTGAAACCTGGCTTGATCTTGGTCAAGATCAAATCCTAGTGAAGCTACCTCTTTTCTGAACTCTGACAAATGGGATTCGTATGGAGAAATTCTAATAGGTGAAAACACTGCTTTATTTTTCTGAGTAAATTTTATTTCTTAAAGCCCTATATTTAGACTAATCATTTGATCGTTGTTCAAAGAATATATTATCAACCATAACAACTCATAATGGTATTTTCAAATCCAAAATCATAAAACCAAAGAAGTACATATGTTATATAACCTTTTTTCATATTAAGACATTTAATTAGATGAAGAGTAATTTTCATTGATAAATTTTTGAGTCGTTACAGGATATACCCAACAAATTTTTTCAGAGTCAATATAGGAATTTTATGTTTCTAGTTATGTAATTTAGACTCACTCACTCTCATGTGGTGTTTAAATCTTTTATAAACAATATCTTTCATCGCTTCATTGAATATTTTTTTGTGTTCATAGATGATAGATTGGGTTACTCTAAGATAGAGGAGGATAATATAGACAATTTGGATATTGTTTATTAAAACCTGATATAACATCATCTTTATTTTATGATATCCAAGTGTGTGTTTTTTATCTGAGTGATAAGGTGTCTATAGAATCACATATCTGAGAAGGGAATCTCAGTAAATCCTAAAATGTTACATGATTTAATGTCTCGTAGAATCTAAGAAACATGTTTGAGATCCAGAACTTCTTATGTTTTTGGGATACTATAGGTAGTATTTTCATGACTTCTCCATGATCACATCTTCAATGACATATTTAACCAATAAGGGTGTAATATTTTAATAGAACCACGAGTGATAGAGATATTTTTTGGTTCTGAAGATTAGGTTGTCTTCAACACCATTTTGATGATTCTAGAATTGGGTTTTGGTTATGATGTTTTCTATGATGCTTCATATATGGGTTTGGGACATGTCTCGATGTAGGGGGTAAAAATTTGTGGCTTATGGATCTAGCTAGTTATGCTATCATGAGAAGAAATACCCTACCTAGGTTCTTGATTTGGCAGCTATTATGCATGCAATAAAAATTTGGAATCACTATATATTTAGATGTTTGTTTATAATTTATTCTAATAAAAATAGATTGAAATATATTTTTACTCATAGATATATGAAGTTGATACCTAGAAACTTGTTTAAGTATCTTCAGACCTTTGATTCTGATATCATATATATCCTTGGGAAAGGAAATGTGGCTATGGATGTGTTGAGCATAAAATCTAAAACATAATATTTGATGGAATTAATTGAGTCGTGGTCTTTGATGAGTTTCTATGCTGAGATGAACTTCTGGGTGAAGGAGTTTGGTGGAAAAATATTCATAGAATCAATAAATTGAATCATCTTTTGATGAGTGATTTTTAATTGAATAGATGATACACACCGAGTGTAGTTTCTTTAGAGAAATACTAAATAGTGGGGAGACCGTGAGTGAGTGGTATCAGTCTCCTAGTGGATTTATGTGTTTCTATATCAAGTTGGTAGTTATTTTTTCCTTGAAACATAAGTTTCTAGATAGTGGAAATCGATAATTTAGTTCTATGAAACCTAGATATATAATGATGTATCACGATTTGAGACGTCAGTATTGGTGGTTGTGGATGAGGTGGTCAGTTACAGATTTTCTATTGTTGTGTATCACTTGTCAAATAGTTATGGCTGAAAACCATATACCTATAGGTTTTTTGTAGTAACTTACCATTATATTGTAGAATTGGGACGAAATTTCCTTGGATTTCTTCATTAGTTCACCAAGAACTCCTAGTGTCAAGGATAATATTTGGGTGAACATTGATAGACTCACTAAATTAGAATATTTTAAACAAATAAAGGAAACAAATAAAGTGAAACATCCTAGGGAATCATATGTCTAAGAGATTGTGAGTCATCATGGAGTTCTTTTTGTGGTTGTTTATAGAATGGGATTGAGGATCACATATTGATTTTTGAATGTTTTTAGGAGGTTATGGGTTTCCAAATAAAATTGACAATGACTTATCAAATGAATATAGATTAATAAATTGAGAGGTATATCTAGGTTATCGAGGATATTCTCTTGGATTATTTGATTTATTTTTTTGATCATTGGATATTAATTTTCCTTTGGTTGAGTTTTACAATAACAAAAGTTATCAGGCTTTAATTAGGATGGAAAACTTTGAGGCATTGTATGGGCTTCCATGTCAATATACCTTATGTTGGGAAAAATTGGGTGAGTGTTCCTTAGCTGGGACCAAGGTTGCTTAGGAGATGAATGGGATAGTACATTTTATCTAGAGGCATTTGATCATAGAATAATGGTTTTAGTAATTATATGAGGACCATCATCATCAGCTACTGAAGTTTTAGGTTGGTGATCATGTCTTTATCAAAGTTTCACCACACATGGGACATCATCTGTTGGTTAATTAGAGTAAGCTGGAACCAAGGTTTCTCAGACCATTTGTGATCATTGAGTGGCTAGGGTGGCAATAATATATAATTTTTAACCATATGGATTTACTTTTATACATGAAACATTTCATAGTTCCTAGTTGATGAGGTGTGTACTAGATCCTTCCCATGTGATTACATGGGAGGATGTTGATATTGAGCACAATACCAATTTAGTAAAGCGTCCAATTCTGATTATGGATCACCATGATAAAGTAATATGCAGAAAAAGGATTCCCTTGGTATAGACACTCTATTAGAGGGGATAGGATTGTGATGGGATGTGGGACCAAGAGTCGTTGATGGGGAAACAATGGCCTTATATTTTTTCTGCTATAGGATATTGAGAAATTTATGTGGATAGAAAGATTTATGGTGGGGGAAATTGTAATTCCCCATTACCATTATCTAAGGTATGTTCTAATCTCTTCCTTTTGTTTCCTTTTTCGTTGGGTGAGTATTTCCAACCTTGAATTGGGAGGATACCTATAATAGTGTAGTTAGAGATTTATTGTAATTAATTGTATAAAATTGTAGTTTCTTCTATTCACTGTATCATTACATGACATGTAAAGGGATTACATGATGTGTATTCCTACCCGATAGATCGCATAAATGAATTTCATGGAATGAGAATTGTACACATCATGTAAGTGTTACAAGCCCTGTAATGTGACAATCCAGTTTTTAATTAAAAATACACTATTTATATGTGTAATATAAATTGGAAAAATTTGATAATGTGTAAAATATTACAGACTATGTTATCCCCCCTGAGTATCATCATTTAGAGTGTCATATTGGTGCTTGAGGCCTCATTGGATTTTGTAGCCTTCTCCTCTCAGCCTGAGTTCTTACCCTAGGACTTTTGTGTGATTCTATCACATCCAGACAACTTTATTCAGAGATTTATCACATTTGTGATAATATTTATCTTCTTTGGAAAAGAGTTCATTTTTGTTCCTCTATGTTTTCAATTGTAGTTGTGGTTTGGTTACTGTTTTGTAATGAAATTGTTTTTTCTATGAATCCTTTTAATTATCTTATAATGCCTTTTGTTCCAAATGAATATTTTGTTTGTTCTAACCCCCATTGTCAAAGGTGGTAAGGTTTTAAACATTCTGGAAGTAGGTGGATATATTCAATTGTTATAATTTCTTCTATTTTGTGTAGTTATTATTTATTTAATAAGATTCTAAATGGGATTAAATGTGATGGAATTGAAAATGGCATCAGTTCATGTTTTAAAGGGGGTTTTCCCGTGAAAATAGAACTTCCATGATTTGAAATGGGAAATAGATTTTCAAACCCCAAAGCAGATTTAATCATATTTGAAATCATTTTAAAATAAGTGTGAACATTGTTTTTAAAAACAAAAATTAATAAACACTACACATTCTGAACCTTGGGTGTGTCAACAAAGAGACATGTGTAGCCTTAGTGTGAGTCACACCACTAGAAGATAGCCTTTTTATATTGATGGACTTTGGTAGGAATCTATAGTACTTAGATCTAATATTATACCTTTTTAGGATTGTGAGTTTCTAGTACATATTATCTAGTATTCTAGTGCCTGATTTGAAGGTTTATTGTTGATTCTGGTTGTTTATTACATGATAAAATATTTCATGGATGTTGTCAGTATATTGGTCATCCTTTTTCTAGATTTGGAAAATATGAAATAAAATTTCTCAAAAATCAAGGGTTGCTTTAAAAATTTTTTCAGATTTTTTTATTTATAAAAATGTTTGGAAAACATTTTTTTTGAATTCATTTACTTTTTAATTTTTATTATTTGAACATGTATAGATCTCTTGGTGGTATCTTATTGGGTTATGTTTACCACACCTTAATTCTATCTATGGGTATCTATATAACTTGTTGTTTAGGATATAGTTAAATGGAAGATTATTATATAGCACAAAGGTTTCTCTTTATCTTGATGTTTTAGTTTGGGATGGTTTGGAGGTGATGGTTGGTCCCATGAAGGGTAATTGTATGGACTTATCATACTTCCTAGTTTATCATATTTGGATTAGTTGTATCTGCCTTTATTTAAACTTAGTACTCTGGTTTTATGTCTTTTTTACCTTATATATGAGTCTTTTTTTATATTTGTTATCCCTTACCCCGTAATAGGATGATGTGGGTGTCTGGTATGGTTGGCCCAGGTTTATATGATATATTTATGGTGCATGGGAGGTTATACTAAAAACACTATGTTATATTGTATCTACGGTTGGACTTTCCTTATTCTTAATATGTCATGTTTTATGTTGTTGACACATTCTTATATTTCCTTGGGATTATCGTCTTATATCATTAAATTATGTTCATATTTATGATTCTCACCCTTTTATGTAAATTTTATATTTATATTTTTTGACATGTATTAAATTCATAACATTATTCATGGATTATTCAATTATAGGTCCTTATAGGTCACCAAATTTCTTATACACATACCAAGGTTATTGCATATAGTATTAGAATATCAATGGACTATATGGGAATGTATTAGTGTTTTAAATATTTTTTTTGTGCCTGTATTTAATGTTATTTTACTATTTGTATTAATACCTAATGACACTAGGCCTCATAATCATTTTAGGATATATTATGTGTATATTTATTTAATAAATCACGAAATAAAATTTCTATAATGATACATGTTGTTGTAACAAAGTTAGAAGGTAAAAAACATGCCATAGAATTTTGAAGCTATGTAGGCTACACGACATCCTAACTCCATGGAGTTGTGGCTCTAAAATTGGTAGAAATACTGGGTTTCCCTTTCCATGTCTCTACATTATATTGGAATCTCAATGCCATAGCTTTTTCCAAATTGGAGAAACCATCAAATTTTCATTCTACGTTATAGTACCTCAACCATTTTTTATTCATAGTCTCTAAGATGTAATACATGCTCCAGGTGGAATAATTCAGTTTACATGGCCAATGTACCATGAAATGCCTGCCATGACCCGACCCAAATCGGGGATCAAGACACAACAACCCCATGTCCACCTCCATTGGCCAAAATGTGGAAACACGCACCAAAGGCATAACTAACTCAGGGACACCATTACCTAATTACATTTACATGTACCCACAACCATCTCAATGAAAAAATTTAGTGGGAAAGAATAAAAGATGAAAAAATGCTATAAAGTAAACCAAGCAGGAAAAAACCTATAGACAATACAGATGTTTGGTTGCTTAAACTGAAGGGAAAAAATACACTCCCACCCAAAAGTATGTCCCAAACAAATATAAAACTGAAAAAATTAAACATCTAAAAGATATACCAGCTCTGGAATCCCAAGCTACAATCACTACATGTTGTCCAAGCAGCCACTATCCCAAAGATCCTCTATAGTCACGGTCGACCTGTCCGTCGTTTTCATAATACATGAGACATGCATGAAATTTCCATGCATCAGTGAGTATAATCATACCTAGTAGTACACCTCAAAATATGAAGGGGGGGGGGAAGTAAGATATACAATAGAAAATAGATATAGTAGATAGACCAATTTATAGTTAGTGAGTTCATCTCAACCCAAGAAAGAGTGGATGTAATCTCTTTTAAACACAAGGGGATAAAAAATGTGAGTTTATGAACTATCCATCAAGTCTTATCCACATACTGTTGGAGATTAGACTCATGATAATCTAAACAATGAAAGAAAGTTTCATACCCCATGCATCTTTTCTACACTAGGAATGAGAGTAACCAAATCGAAGGTGTGAATATAGAATAAGAATATATATATAATCCATTAAAATAATTCCAAATGATAGAGTAATGGGATCTCTACTTCACAACTCTCCCCAAGAAGAATAATATACAATAGTTCCCAGAGTCCATCAGCAATTCCCATCATCTCACGTGTCTTCCCATAAGTAACCATCCAAGTCAATTCACACATCATTACAATGTTATATAGTAGAGGGGTACAAACACGAAATAGATAACATGTTCCCTAGTACATCATGGGTTTTACACTCTATAAGTATTCTTAGAGGACACATTCCCATATTGATGGTGGGTTACACTCTGGTGTCATATGGAATCGCACCATATCTTATAGGGTGTTCCACTATGAAGGCATCGAGAACCCACCCCTCAACTCAACTGGATTGTACCACTCATAATATGTCGATGATCCACTACCTGGATCAACTGAAGGGTAACACTCAAAAGTCCTCAAGGAACCACTGCCTAGCTCAATAGGAGGGTGCCACTTGGAAGCCATTGATGACCCACTTCTCAACTTAACTAGAGGGTACAACTTGGAAGTAATCGAAGACCCACTACACATAACTACCGGAGGGTA
Organism: Viscum album; assembly: GCA_963277665.1. Taxonomy (NCBI): domain Eukaryota; kingdom Viridiplantae; phylum Streptophyta; class Magnoliopsida; order Santalales; family Viscaceae; genus Viscum; species Viscum album. The sequence continues at coordinate 1,093,966,026 of OY728145.1, read as the reverse complement.
CCACTCAGAAGGCATATCAAGTGATCCTGAAATATCACTTTCATGATCGGCCATTTCTTATTAGTTTTTTCCCAAAAAATACCATAATATCTCTAAATACACAATGGAGGGAACATTCATGTACTATATAGAAACAAAATTAGGATAGACTACTCATGAGCCGAATTCCATGTTCAAATGAAAGAGATATATGAATTTTATGTTGTCTCAAAATAGGTCAAGGGTTACCTAGCATGTGAGGGGACCCACACAACATGTGGGCCCACTCCACCACCTATGTGTGTCTCTGGACGTCACATGACTCTATCCCATGTAGCTACAAATGATGTGTTGGTGGACTACACAACATGTCCATGCTAAATGAGACCTATGCCATGTCCTTCTTTCCATGTCTGCATACCAGATCCCATATCTAGGTACCATACCCTATGTTAGTGTAACAAACCCCCTTATGTTTGTACTTCGGTACATGATCATATACCCGGACAAGTACATTCAAATAGATTCGTGCCTGTGTGATTGACCAATTGGGTTGTACAATAGTAAATGGGTACCTGACATGTTGGATGACTACACATTATTTCAACCTTATGTTTTTTTAAAGTCAATCCACCACCACTGAGGGGGCCACACACCTTATGTTCATCCATGAACATGGTGTGTAGTCATTATTTTTCATGAAATCCTAGATATGATTTTACACCTTGAATTTTCTTGATCCACCACATATTGTATTATGAATTGATCTAAAAGATATAGATCAAGAGGAAAATCTCAGATCTTGGATATCATTCACCAGAAATCATCTTCGATGAAGCGTCATGGTTTAATTTCATGAACATCACACCACTGACCCTTCAAAACATTATTTATTTATCTTAAACCATCAAAATTACAATCCATTCCTTGCATGATTCTTAAATTTGGACATATATTTTCAACCCGTTCTTTATTTATTGATCTGTTGTAGTTATAAGGGTTTGTTTGGGATCATTACTGCCTGATAAAGTCGAACCACGACCACGAGGACCAACTGATTATGAATGTGAAACAAAAGGAGAGAAATGCACCATAACCAAGGATTAAAAGATCGTTTTCTAAGTATTCTTGGACAATTATTAAAATTTTTGATCCAGTAATTAGAAAAAAATAAATTAATTGAATTTCAGTACTTAGGCACATGAAAAGGTGTCAAAAAGGGTATAGATTAGAATAAAAATAGATCTAATAAATTACCTGATCAAAGGTCATAAAATACAAAATGATGTGTCCTAGATGGATTACGATTCTCTCATCATAAATGAATGCATCTGCCAATTATTTAGAGGAGTCATTAAATTCATTGCATCCTAATTTTCATTGATCTGAAGTATTATCGTCATCCTATGTAATTATCCAATAGAGGAGGTAGGAAGAGCTATGGATTTATCTCATGATTTATTTGTTTAAACTTGGCCAAATAATCCTAATAGTATTCTTATAGAGTTATATATTTCACTAAAATGAGTTAATTAATTAATTTAATAATTCATTAATCTACTAAACATACCACCAATGACCGAGGAGTCTGAGCACCCCATGCTGACCCATTTTACATCACACCTAGGGTAATCACATTGTTATGGAATCAACAGTGGAATCAAATTTCAGATCCAAGAAACTATTCATGAGTCATCCCTTTTTCATTGAGGTGTCATTCAAAATAAATATAAACTATATTTAATATGTGTATAAAATTAATTTCGAGTTCACCATGCCTCAGAATCCCATGTCTTATTAGTTCCTAGCTCTATAAATATATATAGAAAGATTTAAAATACTTACAATAAAAAATGTAGATCTCTAAATCATTCCCTTATTCAAGCATTTCATCCCCAAAAAGAAAAAACTATGTAAAAAACTCAGAACACTAAGCCCACATTTGGATCTCCTGATCCTATGAACTCTCCTACACATTCTCATGCTACCACATCTAATGAAACAATGGAATGGTCTTCCCATTCAGGGCAGTATCCTACCAATTCTTGAGCAGTAGTGGGTTCTCCAAAAAGGTGGATACATCCAAGATTCCTAGATCTACCCAATCAATGATGTGTGTGGGGTCATTCACATATCACATAAACTACAACACATGGACTATATCATTCACCTGATCCAGTTGTGGGGGTAGAGAGAGGCTATAAGAAACCTCACCAACCCTCTGCATGATCTCGAATAACTTGATAAAACTTATGGATAACCAGGCTCCTTCGCAAATCCAATGTAATTTTATTCATGGGGAGACTCTTAGGAAATCATGTTCTTCCTTCTCAAATTCCAAGGGAATATGATGGTGATCTACAAAATATTTTTTTTCTGCTCCGATCCATCCTCATCCACTCCTAGATGACCTGGAGTTTTTCTATCATCACCTTTACAAACTCCGGGGCCACAATAGATGTCTCACTGGTCACTATACAACATAAGGGTGGCATGTAGGGTCTCCCATACAAAGACAAAAAAGGTCCAATTCTAATGGTATAATGGTATCTTTTGTTGTATACAAACTCTACCAATGGTGGGTGATCCTCCTAACTCTGGATGCAGTCTAACACACAGGCCCTTAGCATATCCTACAACACCTGGATAGTGTGCTCGGTCTTCCCATTGGGTTGGGGGTGAAATTCCATACTCATCCTCGTGGGGTTCCTGAATTCCTTAGGCATACCCCTCTATAATCGTGAGGTAAACCACACGTCATGATTAGAGATAATCATCATCGGAACCCCATGAAGGCAATCCATAAAAAAAAACTTCCCCAAATTCTCCAATTAACTCTTATCACTGATTTCAAGGATGTTATCTATCTTTTTGATTTAGTCAACTATCACTCATATAGAATCATGGATCATTCTTATTAATGGAAGCCTTGGGAAAATGTTCATGCATTTTCCATTCAATTTATACTATGGGATATCAAGTAGTTGTAACAAACCCACTAGAACTTGGTGCTCTTCCATCACCTACTGATAGGTGAGGAATTGAGAGATGAAATCAACTATGATTTTACTCATGATAGACCACCAAAACTACCACTAAAGTTCATTTTAAATCTTACCCACACTAGGCTATACACCTTGGAGACAAGTGTGGAACAATCGCATCACCTCTTCCTGCAATATGACAAGAAGCAATGTTCTCCCTTGGAACAAGCTGATGTGATTACCTCTTTTAGAATATCCTTTTGGTGATTCACCTATGGATATCTGGTTATGAAAGACCTTGCAGTTGATATCTCATAGCTAGGACTCTCTCACATGTTCCAGAAGCAAAGGAGTCAACACCATCGAATGATGAAAAGCCATAACCTCTGTCACCACGATATAAGCTACAAGGAAACTAATTTCTCAGAATACTCCTATACTAAGAGAAACTAGGGCATCCTTATAATGCAATACACTAAAAAATTTCCTTTACCTAAAGTATATACTATCTTAATGACATAGTCATGTAGGAAGTCCAACTAGAGTTCTTGGATTAGATTCCGATGGCTCTATGTAAAGATGCACCAGAGACTCTAAGAGTCTGAGTAAAACCTAAAATGATCCACCATAAGGTATTGTCTCTGCATCCTCAGGGCTAAGACTACCTATACCAGCTCAATATTTTCAGTCACATAAGTATGCTCAAGGGGTCTCAACATCCTCAACCAATATATGATTACTGCATGTAATTTCATCCACACACAACCAATCCTAGCTCATGTGGCATCACAATACACTATGAACTAAACAGATTCAATAGGTAGTCTCAAAACATGAGCACTCATTAGCCGATTACACAACTTCTCAAAGGCCCTTTGGCACTACTTAGACTAGGTAAAAAGATACATTTTTTTCACAAGGGTGGTAAAAGGAGCTGCAGTTTAGGAAATGTATTCCAAAAACCTCATGTAGTACTCCACCTAGAAAATAATGCTCCAAACCTATGAAACACTATTTGGTGGATCCCAAGAAATAATTTCATTGATCTTCACTGGGTCTATTAATATACCATGATCAAAAATGAAATTCTCAAGAATGTAAACATCATAAAATCCATAATTGGAACATTGAGAGATTTCTATAAAGTTGGTGCCCTCAGATCAAGTCTAGGGCTATCTTAATGTGCTATCCCCAATCCTCCTTTGATGCATAGTAGACGATTATGTTTTCAATGAATATAAAAAAAACTAGTAAGTATCGCTGGAATACTTGGTTCATCAAATACATAAATACAACATAGTAAGTCATCGCACCAAAGGGAATCACTAGGAACTCATAGTGTTTGTAGTGATATTAAAATACCATCTTTAGAATATCATCCACACAAAACCTCAACTAGTGGAAGGATGAATTTAGATTGATGTTAGAGAACCATCTCATGCCTTGAAACTAGTAAAAGAGGAAATCAATCTTCAGCAATGGGGTACTTGTTCATTAGAATGTCCTAGTTCATGTTATGAAAATCCATGAAAATACATAAGTTCCAATCATTATTTTTTCATGAACAACGCCGGAGATACCCAGGGGAAAATACTAGGCCTGATTAAACCTCTATCCAGATGGTCTTACAGCTTCCACCATAGCTCTCAGAGCTTGACTGAGTCCATCCAATATGCTGAAAAATATATTGAAGTTTTACTAGGATGGAAATCAGTGAAAAACTCCATCGCCCACCTCAATGGTAGTCCCATAACATCATTATGGAAGAATTCTATATAATCCCCCACAAATGATGGAACCCAGATTCATGAAGAGACTAATTCACCAAGGGACATAGTCTCTCAATGATTGGTGATGGGTTACATCACATTTCTTATAAAACCCACTTGAATCACTATGAGGTCCCTCTCATCAGAAGAAGATAATCTCACCCCATAAGTGTATAGGAATATAACATATCTGTGGTGAAAATAGATCTGGGGTCAAACCCTAGACAACATTTCCATACCCAAGATTATATCATAGGTTTCTATCCTGATGACCAAAACGTCCCACAATAACCTTTCTCTACAAAGTGATACCTCCCACCACCAGTAGATAAAAGATACAGAAGAATCATTCCCTATATGAACTTCAGGACGAAACTGCTGGGATAATGCCTCAATTTTGAGCTCCAGATCTCACATTAGGAGTACAAAGATAAATTAATGACTGAAGACTATGTATACTAATAGTGAATAAAGTGTAGAAAACATGCATATCAGAACTATTATCCTCTCATGCATTTCAGGATCATAGACATACAAAGCCTAAAGTTGTTTGCGACATTAGTTTCCTCTCCTTGAGCCTGACATGGGCTACCTTGTAGTGACAGTGCAAGGATATCATAAAAGCATCAACAACCCAAAGCTCCTATTTCTCCTCAACTAGATCCACCTCCTTGGGAACCACCCTGTCCTCATGTAGGAGATCCTTGATCACGACAATGCCTCTTACTTGGAGGTCCATCATCTCGGCCTTGGATACTCTACATGTTTTGCCGGGTAATCTTGTTCCATGTGACCTCTCCCATCACAAGTAAAGAATAACCAATATACATTTTTCTATGGATCTTTACACTATCTCTGATCATTTGCCGGAGTCTGATCATGTAAGAGTCTCCTGCACCGAGATCGTGGCTCCCGATGTCTTCTAGTAGATGAAGATTATTCAGCTATGTGGAGCCCACTGCCAGTTATAGCTATCTATCAAGCCTATGACAGGAAGCACTCTATCCCCCAATTCCTTCTACAACACCCCGATATATGTGGGGATAAAAAAAGGCTCTACATTGGAACATATATCTATGTAGAGTCTCTAATCAATCATTCTTTCTCAGAATTATCTATCTTGGATCATGTAAAAAGAGTACTATATAAGGTATTTGAACCTCATTTCATACTTATCCATAGTAATACCTCCCTAATTCAGTTCTAGAAGATCATGAATCTATACAGAGAACCAGTATGATGGGCAGTATTCTTCATAGAACAACTATTGGAAGTCAGGACCAGAGAGTGTTGACTCATCGTTCATCTGTGTAATAAGGCTCCCACAATTCCCAACTATCCATGGAAAATAATATCTTCCAATGAAACAAACTAATCCTTTAGGGTCCTAATGAGACTGAAGATATGTACCACTAAATCTTTACAATTCTATTTTCCCAAAGGTGCGGTCTCCCCATGAATCATTATTAGGCTCTAACGCTAGAACTCATGGAGTGTACTAAGCCTGTATGCATCTTCAACCCACTCTTCTAGAATGATATACTGATCAACAAGGGGAGGTGATGCTACATTCCCACCTAGTGGAATGTAATTTTAAGAGGGACCCTAAACTGGGGCTTCATCGTTAATTGGGTCATTGCCAGGAACAAGAGCTATAACCTGGATGGCTGTCATCATAGAGGCATTCAAACAATTATCAAGGGGCACTATAGATAGATGATCACACACACACACACATATAATGAGGAGGTGAGTCAAGATGTAGAATAAAATACTTAATATTACATAAGGAATGTACTATTAAACCCTACAAAAAATTATTCAACATGTGAAGTCTATAGGCAGAAAGTCAGGGTCCAGAATAATTGATACCTCAGCCGCTGCACCATCAGTAGATTCCCTACTCTGAGATCCGCACTTGAGAAACTTGGACACTGTTTCCCTAAACACTCCCAAATCCACTTAAGGGGATACATCATAAAAACATCCCATGGAATGAAATTTCACTAATACATATCTATAATGACTTGACCCAATATGGGGCTTGATCTGCAACTACCTCAAGCCCTTCTCTATAGGCTAGGGGTGGAGACAAGTTCCCAAGGCATAAATAACTCACGGAAGGATTTTCCTAAGAACATGTTTGCACACACATTTCCATCTTGCTCCAAAATCCCAAGCTACAACCACCTTAGGAAATCTAAACACTCAATGTCCCTAATATCCTCTATAGTAATAGTCGAACTATCTGTTGTCTGCATAAGTAACGACACGTATCAGAAAATCTCATGCACCGGTGAGTATAAAATAACTAGTAGAACACACCGAAAGCTGAAGGGGGAGAGATAATAGATAAAATATAATAAAAATAATTAGATAGAACATGGTTAATTGAAATTGTAAAGCTCAACCAAAAAATTATGGAAATTAATATCATCCAAACATAAGGTTATAAACATGGTGAGTGGATGAACTACCCATTGACTATTCACCACCTATAATAGGAGAGTAGTCTTATCCAAACGCAAGAAGCTAAACATGGAAGGAACATGTCATAACCAACATGTATTCACATCTCTTAGAAGGAGAGTAACACAATACAAGGTGTGGATATAGATGAATAATATATATATATACTCAGTCAAAACTATCACAAATTTGAAATTAACAGGATTTAAACCTCATAGCTCATACCAAGATGAAGAGTATATAATAGTTCCAAAATCCCATCAACGATGACCTGACATCTCAAACGTATAACCAGAAATAACTATCTATGTCAAGACATTCCTCATCAATATTATTCATAGTAGAGGGGATACAAACTTGTAGTATAGGACTCTAGACCAAGTGAATCAGGGGGGGGGGTTCAATTTAGAAGTATCAATAGAGGCCATGTGTGAATGAAGATGGGGGGTTCAACTCTCATGTCACGAGGAATAGCACCATATCTGATAGGGGGTTCCACTTTGACAATGTTGAGGACCCAAAACAATGCTCAACTAGAGGGTACCACTCAGAGGAAATCAAGGAACCACTAACCAAATCGACTAGAAGGAACCACTCGGAAGGCTTCAGGGACCCACTACTCATCTCAATTGAAGGGTACCACTCATAAGTCATTAAGGAACCACTCCCCAGCTCAACTGGAGGGTACCACATGAAAGGCATCAAGGACCCACTGCCCAGATCAACTGAAGAGTACCACTCGGAAGGAATCTCTGGTGATCCTATACGATCAATGCCATTGTCAAGTGTTTCCTTATAATATTTAATTATTGAGACATTTAAAATCATATATCCAATGTCACAACTTGGGGAAACACTAATTTCTATATTGGAAAACACTCAGGATAGGCTAATTACAGGTCAAAACCCAAGTTCAAATGAAATAGACATGGGGGTTTGATGCTTCCTCAAAATCAGTCAAGGGGAACATGAAGTGTGAGTGGACCCACACAACATATGGTCCCACTTCACCGCAAGTCCATGTCCTTAGCCGTAAAAAGGATCCATCCCATGCAGTAGTACATGAAGTGTAGGTGGACTAAATGACATATCTAGGATAACAAGAACATGGGTTGTGCCTTGCTCATCATGTCCATGCACCATACCCCATGTCTATATATTGGATCCCATGTCCGTGAACATGGGTACACAACTAAGTAATTTCACCCCGATTCCAACCCCTGTGATCTTTCCATTGGTTGTCTAACTGGGAAGGGGTATATGACTTGTTGGAGGACCGAATAGCTTGTCTAGGCTAACTAGGACACAGATCGTGTCTTACTTGTTGTGTCCATGTACCTAGACATGTACTTCCACAAAATTTCCTACTCGTGAGATCCTTCACCCATGTTTTCCATGTGGGAAGAGGTGCATGATGTGTAGGAGGACTACACATCATGTCATAATTTTTTTTTGAAACCCTTGACACTGTTGGTGAAGAGGATGCACATGGTCTGTTCATCCTTGAACATAGTGTGTAGTCGGAATTTTTACGAAAATCCAAGATCCAATCTTGCACCTTGAATCTGCTCAATCCACCATATATTGCACTTTGATTTGGCCCAAAAATTATGGATCTATCTAAAATTAGTCGGAATTCAGATTTTATTTTCAATAAATCAACTGTAGTGAAGCTTATGGGGGTTTTTACCCAAACTGCACAACAGTGATTGTTCAAAGCCATATTTATTAATATTAAACCAATAGAATGATCATAGATTCCTTGAAGGATTCCTAAATATATCCACAATTCATCGATCCATTCCTTATTTCTCAATCTTCCATTGTTATGGGGGTACGATTGGGTTCGGTACCACCAAAAGAAGATGAATTGGGACTGCAGAGTCATATCGGTGAAGAACACAATGAAACAGGGGAGAACCCACAATAATAAAGTATTATACGATCTTTGGCCAATCGTTCTTTTCCAATGATTAGGAAATGTGATCCAAGGATTAAAAACAATTAAATTATTTTAATTTTAGTACTTTTGTACATGAAAAGTATATAAAAAGGGAATATATAAAATAATGAATATCGATCTACTCAACTATTTAATCAATTGGAGTAAAAATAAAAAATGATGAGTTCTGTATAAAATATGTTTCATTCATAATCGAATAACATGCCCACCAATGATTTAGAAAATAATTTCCATTCACTACACTTGGATCTGCTATGATCTGGAGTTTTATCATTGTCCGATGTGATTCTTCGACAGAGGAGGGATGAAGAGATCTGGATTTGTCCTAGGGTTTATGCAGCTAACCCTATAGAAATCAGTCTAGAGTAATCTCATAGAGTTATCCATCTCATTAAAATGATTTATTTAATTAATTTAGTAATTAAGTAATACACTTAACGTACCACTAATAAGTTTGGGGTCTGAATTTCCTAGAACAACCAATTTTATGTTGTGCTTAGGGTAAAAACCATGTTTCAGACTCAACGATGGTCTCAAATTTTTCATATAAGCTACCATTTAAAAGTTATCATGTTTTCTCTGAGGTATCATTCACGAGAAATATAAACACTATTTAATATTTTAATAAAATTAATTCATTAGACAATGGGACTCAAATTCTCATGCCATACACAACCACAAAATAGACCTTTAATAGCACTAAAAATGGATTTATCATCACTATAAAAACAATGACTACATGAGAAATTTTAAAATCCAAGGTATTTTATCAGCACTAAAAAAGAACTGATAAAGGGATCAATTATTGGATCTTAAAAATGTTGATAAATGGGACCTTTATCAGTGCTTTTACAAAAGAGGTGATAAAGGACCCAATTATCAGTGATTTTATTTAGGGATGCTAAAGTAACCCTTTATTAGCACTGATAAAAGGACAGATAAATTAGACCTTTATGAATTCTTTTAATAGCACTAATAAGGTCTATACTATAGTGTGTTGTAACTGTAGACAACAACATTAGAATGACCAGAAACACACCAGATATTATCTAAAACAAGTCCCAATATAGAATATAAATGAAATGAAATTTAACAAAAAAATTCAAGAAATAACACTATATTATAGATATTTAAAACATTGATTTATTCAATTACATAAATATAAATTATTACATACATTAAAAAACATCAACATTCCATTGTCATTTAATCTTGAATCGACAATGCTATTGTTGGAAAAGACACCCCTAGTCGAGAAAAATAAATAACATATTTAAGAAACATATTCTCATGTTAGAAATAATAAAAATAAATAAATTAACAAAATGTGTGAATTTTACAAAAATTTATCTCAATTTTTAAAAAATAGACACACTTGGAGTCATAACAGTAACACTGTTCATCAGTTTGAGGTGCTTCTAATTCCAACACATCTCAAATGATGGACAATAAGTCTATTGATGTTTTGGTGCAGAAAGGCATGAAATATGGAAAGAGAAACCTACATTGAACAAAAGAATCCACCTGTATAAGAAAACAATTATTATGTGAGTAATACTAGAAATAAATAAATAAAGCACAAATATGAAACGATAAATTAATTATATGGAAAATTATTTTACTATAAACATATTAAAATTACTTATTTCTTTGAGAAGAGGAAGCATCACTGCTCTTATTACAAAGGTAGTGGAATGAACATGAATGAAAGTGATAAATGAAACACAGCTGAGGTTAAAAGGTTTTGGGGTATTCTATACACCATTCATGCCTTTCTCCCCCAAAACACTATAAAGGAGTGACACATGGATAAAAATCTTCTAAAAAAAACAAAATCTACACGGAAAAATTAATATTAAATCAACATTTCATTATATATATTTTTTGTAAAATAGAGAATGTATATCGTAACATTACATTTACATATTTCTAAAGGGTTTCCTTTATTACAGTTTGTTCTTCCAAGGGATCAGTAGCATCATATTGTGTAGAAGATATTGTCTACATGTGTAGTCAGATATTTAATTTATATTATGTTAATGCAATAGGGAACATATAATATTATGAATAAAAAACATAATACATTAAAAAAATATTTTACCTTCTCAATGAAATCTATTTATTTTTTTAATGGTTCCCAGGATTTAGTTCCTCTTTCAAAAATACAAATTCCCTCTCTATGGTCCCCCATAATGTACAAGAAATTGTATATATTGGTACCGAACTGAACTGACTGTGATGTCCCAATGAAATGGTCATCCGTGATTGAATTCTCATCTTACTCAACATTTGTTTTAGTCACCATTAAAACAATCAACCAATTCATGTTTGTTAGATCAGAGACATAATATAGTTTCACTTCATGTAATTCCAATATGAACAACTCATCTTTTCTGCCTTCCACACTTAAATTCACCTTCACAAATCCCATTTCATTAATTTTCATCCCATTGATATTGTCAACCCATTTTTAATGGAAATGTGAAAATTGATATTTTTTATAATCCAACTCAAATATCTGTTTGATAATTCCAAAATAAAGCCTATTTCCATAAATTGGATTTCTACCCTCGGAACCAGATATCTGCATCACTTCAACAATAAGAATAACACCACGGTTTCTCATCATATTGAATTCACAATGTTATTTTGTATAAAATGTTTAACCATTTATTACAAATCTAGTGCAAGATATAACATTTTCATTCAGTCCTCTAGCTAGACGTTGAAGTCGTTCGACAATTGAATTCTAATTTTTAGATAAATACTTATAAATTCAACCTCTAAACCATCATATAATCTATTCAATATGTGTATTTGATATCCATCCTTCATGACATGATGGATTCAAATCTCTAAGATTTGTTTTGTGGATTCAATGTATGGATCGACATCTTCACTATTATTTAATATGTAAAGAGGTGATTTCTCCCACTCTATAATGGTAATTGTAACACAATCTCTTCCAAAAATCCCTTCTCCCATATGGAATTTATTTTGATTAGAATTTGTGGGACCAATTCATTCAATATCTTATAATAAATCAGTATATAATTCAATATCTTATTCAACAATATATCATTCTGCAATACAACTTTCTAGCTAACGTCGTTTCATAACATACCCTTTAAAAATCTTCATATATCGTTCAATGGGGTGTATCCATCTGTAATAGACATGACCACATAGTTGGACCTCTCTGACCATGTGAACCATCATATTGACTATTATATCAAATGATAATGGCAGGAATAATAATTGTAATTTATATAATATGACTGAAATATCCTTATTCATAATGGGAAACTTCACTGTGTCTAAAACCTTACTGCACATGGCATTGAAAAAGAAGTAATGTCTAGTTAATATATGTCATACAATTTGAGGCATAATGCAACATAAAGAAATGGGCATTAAATATTGCATCAAAATAGGAATGTTTTGTGATTTTAGTGCTTGTAACTTCAAACTACTCATTGAAATGATATTCTGGATATTTTATGAATACCCCTATTAATCTTTTACACTAGTAAAGTAAAGGGAAAATTTTAATTTTTATATCTGGAGAGAGTATAAGCTGCTGGAGGGAGAAAAGATCACCTTTTACCCTTCACTGAAGCCAAATCTTCCCTTATCCCCATTAATCAAGTGCAACCCAACCTTGATGCCATATTTTTTTCTAGGAATATTTAGTAACATGAAAATAACACCGTTGAATGAATTTTTTTCTACATGAATGACATCAATAAAATGCATCACATTCAAATGATTCCAATAAGGTAATTCAAGGAAGATTGAACTATTATTCCAACCAGATATTTTATGTTTTTTCGAAAATGGAGTAACTAAAATAGTATAAATATTTGTTACATTTTTTTATATTGATTTCCCGTTGTTGGAGATGGTTATATAAATTTTTTGATATTACCATTGAATGATTTCATCTAGGATCATTATTTATGTCATCGTGGTAAAAAATTTCAATTTACCACAAGCACAATCTTAAAGGAATGTTTCAGTCAAACTGAGTATGTTCATTTTTCACAAACGGTACAACCCAAAATTCATTTAATACTATAACCTGATAACTTTTCATAAGTGGGGAAGTAATTTATCATTCCATACAACATGGACCTCAATGTGAATTTGTCACTTCTATGAGAATCATGAATTGTAATTCTTGTAACCCACATCAATTTCAGATCATCGATCAGTGGATCCAAATAGACATCAATATCATTATCAGGTTTCTTTGGTCCTGATAAAAACAGATACAATCAACTTTATTTTCACTTCATGCATAACCATGGTAGAAAGTTATCATTTATCCACATGAAATGACATGTATTGTGTGTACTACTATGTGCAAAAAAATATTTATTCCATCTTTAGATAATTCCAGACATATATTTCTTAGTATATCTCTAAATTCATGAAAATCATAATCAACTTTATTCTACTGAGGAGAATTTTCTATATGATTTATGTTCTCATATTTAATTTTTGTATCTTCATTCCATGTTAATTGTATTCTGGTTTCTTGACATCCATATAGACTTCTAATCCATTGAATGATTGTAAATTACCATACATATTTCTAAGGACTTGATTTATTTCTCTTGTATTGATCTACACCACACTTAGGGAATTTTATGAGTGATTAGTGGTCCTTGTGAAAAAAATATGAAATCATTTGTTGAAGAATGTTTTATTTAGATATCATTCTCATTTAAAATAACATTTTTTAGCATCATATGTTCAATATGGTAGTTTATTTTCTTCTAGTAGCATATATTTCAGATGACCATGTTGTTCTATAAAGTTGGTGCCACTCCATCTACTATCACCTTTAAAATTATATAAATATAATACAAATGAAAATGTTGTGTATTTAGTTTAACCAATGTATAATTTTTTCTTGGAATAATCTTACTCCTCAAAAAACTTTATACAATCATGATGATCATCTTAAATTTCCATTTTCATTTTTCCCGTGTCATCTCCATCATATTTAACAATGATATTCATTTAAAATAATTCATAAACCATAGTGTCATCCCAATTGACGTCCACATTAAACTTTTTCTCTTGTTTAGTAAAAAAATTATAGATATGATCTATTCCATGGAAAATGAAATGTTCTTCCAACTCATTCAAACTATGTTTTCTGGAATAACCACAACATAAACCTAGACAAGGGGTTTTAAAAGGGTCTTCTGCCTGCTCTCTTGAAATGTTGATGAATTTTTTAACTCCATATTTATATTTGATTATCAAATTATTAGTGTGAATCAATTTTTGGTCAACATACATCCTACTATTTTCATATAAGATTAATTACATACAATATATAAATAAATACACATAACATATTCATTATCAAAAGTGAATGTTATATGAAATTTAAATAAGAAAAAATTTACATTTTATTGTTTCAATGAATTTTAGTATGTTGAAGAAAATGGGTAATGGAATTTAAGAAAATAATTACTCCAGATCAAAAATTTAATAAATACCCTAAAAAATGAAAATATAATATCAGAAATTAAGGAGTAATAATAAACTCAAATATGATAAACAAGAACAATAAACACTCATTCAATCGACTAGATTAGTGGTTTCATGGATTGAGGAATAATGGTAATGATAAAAGGGATATAACAATCATTATTTTTGTTTCATTTTGGTGAATATGTAAAGAAAGGCATAAATCTCGGTTCAAGGGGATTTATTTTTCAATCATGGAAATGAGTTTCAAAATAATATGATTGTTTCTAAATTTGTTGTAGACTCTCAAGGATTGGGATACTACTCCCTATCTCATTCTCATCAGGGTAATTATAAGGGAAATATAGATCATCTCTACTAGAATATTTGAGGGCCTAGATATTCCAAATCCAACAATAAGTGAATTAGGGATTTTAAAAAATAGTGGGAGATATAATATAATCATTAAAAACACCACAATTAGTTATCATTAAAATGTAATAAATATTATTTGATTTTTGAAGACAATGGAAAGTTAGTTGACTACATCACTTTCCTTATGATCTAAATTAGAAAAAAAGAATTTCATGTCCAGTGAAATATTTTAGAATTATTACATAAAAAAACTTATTATATTATAAATAGAATAGAAGTTAAATTTGATGGAATCCCTTATACCTGATTATCAACCATGCAGAGAGAGTGAGGGTGAGAAGGATGCCTATAAAAGGACCATAAGGGTTGCATCATATTTAAAATGAATCATGTTATTAGTTATGTCTCTAATATAAGGATACAAGATAATGACATGGATAGATACACTATATTGAACCATCTAGAATAATATGACAACATGAGGTAGATAATGGAAGATAATAAATGATATTATCACTAAAATTTATAGGTGTAAACCTGAAGAAATATATTTTAATGACCCTATCTTGAATTACCCAAACCACACTGAGTCAGATCATCCTATGAACTCTAATACACCTCAACGTCAATAAAATATGGTTTAAACATTGGGTGTAAAAAAATAAATTGGAGGTGGTCCCCTCCCACAAAAAACTAGAAACAATTTGTATTAGAGGTCGAACAAAATTCTTGCGCGACCCTTGGGTTCAATGGACATGCAGTCCCAAAATCATCATTACATGATATAGGCATACCTATTATAGAAACATATGGACATAAATAATTAAATAGGCATAAAAACACACATAAATATCACACCAGTATAAAAACTCACTTATAATATATAATAAATAAAAAATATATAAAAACCTGATAACTAAACATAACGTGTACTAAATGCACCATAATAATTCAAAAAGTGAAGGCTTAATGTGATAAAAACTCATGTGAATAAGTGGGGATGAACCGTTTGAATCTTCTATATAAGGAAAATAACTATCATAGTGAATTATAAGAGGAACTTAATCCTATAATACATATAACTAGTAGAGGAACATACATGACTCCACTAAATTGGTTCTAGAACAATATCATCTGAAGTTGCATGTCCATAGAGGTGTTTGGGAAAGGTGTCAACATATATATAACAATTAGGGAACAACCTTTTTGCCTCAAGTCTATAGTCAATAAACAATAATATACATGAAAATTTCTACACATTTATATGGATATATGAAAAAATAATTTAGTAAAAGATATAAAACATAATAGTAAACTAATAATGAATAAATCTAGGGTTTGGGGTTAGATATAAACAACATATCATACAATAGTATTCAATAAAAACAAAAAACCAGAAATCATTTTGTGAACAACAGATAAAAAAAATCATAAACAATGGATCATAAACATTGGATCTTAAAAAATCGTAAAATGAGAAATAAAAAAACTAAAAATACACAAATAAAATATGATGTCCGACCTTTCTAGTTTGAAGAAAATAAATGACGAGATGTTTGATAAATTGGAGGTAGTCGATTGATGTGATTCGATCTTCGATTCATCAAGGATGAGCACCAACATCAGGTGGCTTCTGTGGAAATCTTGTTATATCATGATATGTTCCCAAATAGTTATGGTTGTTAAAATAGATCAGGACAGATTTATCATATCTTATCTAGTGCTGATAAAGGTAGTTTGTTATCAGTGCTATAAAAGCACTTATAAAATCAATATTTTTCAGTACTAAACTATAGCGCTGATAAATATCAATTTTACCAGTGATTTATTTAGCACTGATAAATACTCATCTTTATCAATAGTAAAAAAATCCATAATAAAGAGTTTTTTATCAGCTCTAATTACGTAAGTGATGATAAAGGATTTATAATTATAACTATAATTTTTTTAAATATTTATATATACTTAATAAATATATATAATTTTATAAATATAGTAAAAGTATATTTATTAATATAGTAAACGAACAGTTATAAATATATTTATTTATAAATAATTTTTTACAAATAAAATTTTGACATTATTATTTAATATATAATTTTATGTTCTTGAATATATATAAAAAATGAATAAAATTAAAAAATTAGTAATAAGTACACCTTGACAACATTGAAAAATGAAAATGTTTTGGGTGTTTTCATTGTATATAAAAATGAATTTATTATATATATGTGAAATCAATTGAAAAATATAAAACACATTTGATATACGATAAAGTGAAAAATCAAGTAATATTCAATTATATATAGAGTACTATAGAATTAGTGAATATTTCTAATTCATATTAATTTTTAATTATAAACCATTATTCAATAAATATACTACTATTTTATGTAAGGAACAAGAATATTTTGTAATATCGAAATCATATTTATATACATTAATATATATCTATATATTTAATATATAAAATTCAGAATCATTTATTTTCATAATTATCTAATAGTAAAATGTTTACTTTTTAATAACGTATAATAAATTTATTCATTTTGTTCAATAATTATTTAACTAAAAAAATTGTAATTTTTTTAAACTCATTTTTTATTTTTATTTTATTTAATTATTTTAATTTATTTTTTTGGACCTTTATTAGTGCTAAGAATGTGCTGACCAAATAAATGTTTATCAATGCTAAAAATAAAGCAATGATAAAGGGAACCCTTTTTCAGTGCTAAAAACAAAGTATTGACAAATGAAAATCTTTATCTATGCTAAAAATAAAGAACTAATAATGGTATCCTTTACCAGTACTAGAAATAATGAATTGATAAAGGTTCCCTTATCAGTACTAAAAAACACTGATTAAAGGTACAATTTTTCATCTCTTTATTTAGCAATGATAAATATGCCATTCATCGTTGTTTTTTTCTAGTGTTGATAAATATCAGCATTGTTAAATGTAGGTTTTGCAGTTGTGGTCTCAATGCATATCTCTAGAAATTTATATTGAAATATTCTAAAGTTTTAAAAGAAAAAATCAGGTCGCTATATATACTTTTGACCACTAGTAAATTAAAACATACTAAAAAAGTAATAATAAGATAATAATGACCCATGGATGGAGGAAAATACGAAAATGTGAAAAATAGTACCAGAATTCAATACTGGGATGTTATAATTCTATCCATCATACTGTTTTCTGGACTAATGAATATGTGATGAATAAGGTTAGTCTCTAAAGAGTTGAGATCACTACTCTCTCATTAATGTCTCAGACTCCCATGCACCATGAGAATCTGAACCATGATTCCCCAACACTTGAACCAACTATGTAGAATTCCCTTATAGAACTATCACACGAGATTCAACAACCTAAAGTGGCTTCTCAATCATAGTCATATCAGGATAAATCTAAAGGACCTACCAATTTAGAATATAAGGTTGTTCTGGTTTAAAATTTTTTAGTTGAGACACATGGGAAACATTATAATGAAAATTAAAGTTAGTAAATAAAAATGGTTATCAAAATTTCTAATTCATTCCATAATGTCAAATCATCCCACATACATGGGAGAGAGCTATACCCGCTTTTCATGTTTTTATTGAACCAACCAGAGAGAGACATTCAAGAACAGTAGTACATCAACTATAGACTCAATGGGGTGATGATGTTGTTCCACATATAAATTGTACTAACTCTGTTCCAATACCAATAATTGATGGAAAAATTGGAATTCACCATTTTATCTTGAACCAAACTCGGTACAACAAAGTAAGCTTCTCCAACCTCGGTCCAACAAAGAGGTGAGTATCATGTATGTTGGTACGAGTCCATGAAAGGTGAAATTCATATGGATGATTGGAAAATAATGTTTTAAGAAAATTTAACCATCTCCAAATGAGTATACCAAGCCCCCCCAAAGTTACAGACCCATGCATGAAGCATATCTTATTTAATATGATTATCCCATTCATAATCCCATCTGTTAGAGGAGATATTCTATGAAAAACATTACTAGATATCCCATTTCCTCGTAGAGGAACATCCAAAACACTTGGATAAAAGCAGGGTCACTATTTGATAGAATGACTATAGGAACACCATATAACCTTTCAGTATCCTATTCATACAACATTCCTAAGACTTCAACATTTGTGGTGTCATATATCAGTATGAAATGAGTTGATTTTCACAACTGATCAATCAACACAAATACAATATTTTTACCATGTGGTTGTTCAAGGTAACAAAAAAATGAAACAAATAAAAATATAATTCCACTTCATATTTGGAGTGTGAAGAGGGTGAAAAAAACTAGAAGGCTTCTAATGATCAACCATAAGCTTCTGGTTAGTGTAATAATGAGGTAAAATGTAAGTGTAATGTCATTTAATTCTAGAATAAAAAAAATTGAATTTTATGTCATAGAACATTGTTTGGGTGTCCAGGTAGAAAACCCCGAATGAATGATGACAATCTTATATAAAGACATTCAATATATATGAATGGTTAATATATCAACTCACGAAGAAAAGGATACTATCTAAGGAAAGAGGCCACTCACTAATGGTCTCCCTAAAATATAAATAATCGTTTATACTTATGAACACTTAATCTTGTTTTTTCTCCTAAATAAGTATATAATTGAGAGTGGATGTCACTTGATAACATGTAAGATCATTACCAAAATCCCCCTTTCTTATGCCCAAGTGCATCTGAGAAAAAAGTGTCATCATCTTCTAATCATCCATGACCTATTTTACATTTACAAAAGGTAAATTATTTCTAATAGTGTTAGAGATTATGTAACCTTTATTGAGTGTATAAGAATTACCATATACAAATTACTATAGATATTCACCCTCACGATTCTACCAAATATTGATGGATTTTTGATAAATGATACACCCCAAAATTTTATTGTGAGAATAAATGGTAAAACCCTCATCGAAAAATATAGTGGCACAAAATCATGGGGGCCTACACAACCACTGAAAGTTATAAACCATGGGAGGGATAACTCATCTCATGAGTTCATATATAACATGATCCACATGCGACTACATGATATCTCTATATAAGGAAACATCCCAAACATGATCTTAAGGATGCATAAAAAACTACACATACCTATGTAGCCTCTAGTAATGTAAGGATCGATTAAAAATTAAAATTTCAAATATGATCATATAAGTATTCCTAACACATCTAGTCCTATATGAACTTCACCAATTTCTATGTGAGAGGATTAAATGGAGACACAATCATTGAGAAATATTTTATGAACACTGTATAGTAAACCTGCCACACATAATAATTTATGTATTTGTAATATGTTTCATGTTTCTTACCATGTGATTAAAAATGTTACATTTTCCTGATCTACTAAGATTCCATAAGACATCACACATTAATCAAATTTTCTTTACAAGCTCTTGGAAATATTCATTAGAAATTCTAAATCATTAATTAGGAGTTGATGATAATCCTAAAAAAGATATACTTTTGGAAAACACTTTTATCCTCCAAATAGTAAAAAAATAATCAATATATGATAAGTGATGTCATTTCTTGACTTTTACTTTATTGAGATTCTAATAATAGGAAGTAGACAAAGAGTTCCATCAACATTCTTGGAAAAAAGCACATGTGATTCCAAGGTGAAAAACTTGGGCATATAAGTCTCCTTTATGTTAAATCATCAAAATAAATTTTCCTATGTTTTAATTCAACTAAACCCATATTGTAAGATGACACCAATATCAGTTGAGTTCTATACACTAGGTCATTAGATAACTTTACCTCTTATTCCAAAATAAAAACCCAATAAGTCATCCAAATTCACATAAAGAACACATTGACTACTGGAGGAAGGATACCACTACTATATTCCTTCCCCAACCTATCAAATGTCAAAAAATGAACATATATTTTGAATATATCCCTCGTCTCGACTAGCCCATGGATCCCAATATCCATGAAACACAAGGGATCACCCATAAAAAGTAGTGAATAACACCCACCTATATTAAAAATTAATAAAATTCATATGATTGATCAACTAATCCATATAAAAATTATATTTAATAGGTATAATTAGAGATCCATGAAATAAAAAACAATAAATACATCACACAAAAATAATGTATGAACATAAAAAACACTACACCCTCTTATTTCCTGTAGGTGTCTCCAATTCCATAATGGATGGAATGGGTTTCATTAGATGTTTTAAAATATCCACTATACAACTTGATAAAAAGTAGTGATAGCCACTTGTATCAAATAGAGTAATCTCTTTTGTATTAAAAAGATAAATGGAACATCTCATATTTGTTGGACTCACATAAACCTATAATGGAAACTCATTGAAAATATGTAACTACTTCATTATAGAGGATTATGGATAGAATCATATATCATGTGAGGCATAATATCTCATATTATATCCTCTATGTTCTAATGATTTTTTACTAGAGTGAGTAAAATACACATCCTAAAAAACTTCTTTAAATTACCCTAACACCCATATGAGTTGGAAAAATTTAGAGGCACATACCAAACTCTCACTATGTACACTATCTAGACACACTGATAACATTACAATAAAATATCTAAAGATAATGGAATATGAAGATACTTATAAGAATATCCCAATAAATTTCCCCCAAAAAAATTATTTCACTTTTAATTTCCCATGAAAGAACTATTGGAGATACCATAATGAGGAAAATAAAATTCAGTCATACCTATCTTACCTACTTCGTCAAGCTCTACCTCGAGGCACTATCCGGGAATACATTATATGTTGTTATATTTAAAATGATTACATATACAAAAATATCATCTTGAAAACCCATTTTAAACCTCTAATACTTTATATTTTCATTATATATAATCATAGATGAAAACATAGAAATCTCAAAAAAGGGATTAACTTACTCTATCATAGATCAATATACATTATAATTCATTATAATCTCCATGCAATTCACAATGATCACAGATATAGGGTTTAAATATATATTAAATATGTCATTAATGTCTATCCACTCAAATAAAACTTTATTATTATCCAAAAAAACTGATTCCCACCACCATCTATTTGGGTCTTCTAGCATAAATACAATGAAAATTACCTTGATTGAGTCAGGGGACTCCATGAATGTGAAAATTCTCTGTATATATCCAATTCATTCCTATGATTCCAAATGATCATTTATCCCCTATAAAGATGGTGGATTTTGTAAAAAAATTGCTTTCCCAAATCATGTCCTCACCCCTTCATGGTCCTACCTCTCTAAGTTGAACATGGCTATGATCTACACCTTAGGCCATATCACTGACTTGAAAAACCCCAATTAAATCATATTATGATCAAATAATGGGTTTCTATATAATGGTTCATCGATAATTCTCTCTCAAGGAATAACTGGATGTATTCATGTGGTAATGGTACTACACATCAACAGACAAAGAGATACAAGAACATAAGATCTACAAATCCATTCAAGGTTATAAAAGCATAAGCCAACTGGAATTACAAAGAAACAACAAAATTATATAACATGATTAAAACCCCCCAAATAATAAATTAAATAATTACCTATAAATCATGGTAACATAAGGATTTTTGCGATTATATATATTCAGGAACTCACTCTAATCATGCCCCTTATATCCATACATTCCTATCTCCTATCTACCAACACACCGCCAAGCACATACCAATAATGGGAATAAAAAAAATTCCATTTTCTCCCAATTTTTCACAAACCAAACCGTGTTAAAAATACCATTACTAACCTTAATCAGTTTTGAAATAGTCTAAATGGGAAATCCTGATGCACATTGGCTGGAAACATGGACTTGGTGATCAATAATAGCCATTGGGAAGGATTTTTCCACAATTAACCAAGAATCAAAGTCATAAATAAAATGAATAACTAGATTTTACATATAAAATAAAAAATACTGTGATATTAAAATGGAAAATCATTTTCCAAGATACAATAATCCCACAAAGAACATAAAAATAGTAGAGACCAATTCCATGTGAGCCGATGTCATCTCCAAACTGTCAAACACAACTAACAGACAAAATCATTGCCACTTTGTGGAAAATTTCCCTTACTTTCATAATATATCATGAGTTATACACACACATAGAGTCATATATAGGGTGTGATAAAAGGATCTTAGTAGTATCTTACCAAGTGTTTCATGAGAAGAATTTACAAAATAAACCAGATCTGACCAGATATTATAAATGGAAGACATGAGATATAGTTTTCCATAAAGCCTGGATAAACTATCTTTTTCACTATTTAAAAAATCACAAGAATAAATAACATTCCAAATTATTCCCATAAACACACTGACAAAGCATATCAAATATAACTGATAAATAAAAGAAACCTCTATGTATAAGTAGTTTTTAGTTAATGAGGATCCTCTTTACATTATAATGGTCAATAGGATACATTATTTTCATAGTACTATAGTGGAAAATTTCTAGTGGCTAAGATTATACTCCCAAAAGTGTCTCATTACCACAAATGGGGAATCCTTGTGAACATATAACCCCATAAATCACACAAATCATGATTTAAAATATATTCCATTTAAAAAGGGGGAGTATTAATTTTTAAAACCATAATCAAGACCACTTTGTTTTATTAGAACCAATTTTATGACATTAATATATATTAGAAATAAATTTTGAAGATCAGAAAATCAATTTTATATCACAACGCCGAATCACAAAACCTCCTACCATGAAACACTTGAAAAAAACCCCATATAAGAACAATGAGATAATACGAGTATAGGGACTTAAGAATCAAGAAGGGACCCCAAATCATAAATTCACAACCATAAATACTCAAATTGGAATTTTCTTGGATGAGAAAGGGAAAATAGAAAACATAAAACCATATTTTATATTTAACACACCACATAGACTGAGGGTTTGATTAACATACTTCAATTACACAATAAAATAATAAATAATGAATCCAAGAGCCAGAGGGAAGGATGTACTCATGAATCAGAACAAGAGTCACCCTGTGATCGAGGAAAAGGTCTATAGAAATGGTACACATTAGGGTGTCTTATAATTTACTGGGAGAAGGTGTGAAACATAAAATTATGAAACAATCCCAACACTGTAATATAAGGTGATAAAAATTGGTCAAAACTATGAAGAAAGGAAAATTACTACACTATAAATGTTCCCAGTCAAAAATATTTATTAGATCAACACCACGATTAATGGAGTGATCTTATAAAGTAATAAATGGGTTCCCTAGTAACATGTAATGATAAAATCACAAGATTAGGATGATAATATAGAGGAAACTATATAGCTTATCTCTATGGTGTAGTGTCTTAGAAATTGGAAGAACCCTTGGGTGTCCCTTTCAAAGACTCTATATCATTTCCCAAACTCAATGCCATAACTATTCAAAAATAGGAATAACTAACAAATATATATGGTACACCATAGTCACCCAACCACACTACAACCACTTATTATATAATGTAAATGAAGATCCACACTATATAATTTAGTTTACTTGACTAATATCCTAATACATACCTCTTACCTTCCATGGTGATCTAAAACTGACTGAAAGGAATAATAATAACAATAAAATGATTAAAATAGTACCTCAAAACAATAAGGGGATGTTTTACATAGCGAAGAATATGAGAAAATGTGGGACAAAACATTCTATAGGGGATACTACTTGAGTCACATGAAAGAGATAGTGAATAGTGATAGTGGCTATATAAAGATCTTATATATGAGGTGGTGCATCATGGATATGAGGAAAGAGATAGGGTAAGGGATCATTCTATTTAAAATGTTGAATTTATTAAGGGGATTCATACACTTATAGAAAGTCTAAGATCATGGGGGAAGATAATATAGATGGGCAGTGATCATGGGTAGGGCTTTGAAGGGAGACCAAATAGATGAGAGGACCAAGCTCAATAGAGAAAATCTGTTATTCCTTTTCCATTTTACCATCATTCCATCCAATTTCTATGATAGTTTTCTTATAAATTTTTTCCTCATGGAATAGATTTAAGAAAATTCCTTTAGGTATATCATATTGAAATGTTATGGTTCTCTTTAATATTCTTTTACTAATTTATTACTTGTACCATTCATTTTTCATAAAAATTAAACCGATGAAACTTTTTCCATGTCTTATAATGAAAATTAAATTTATTATAATTATTGAATGAAAATTTTCAATGTAGTGAGAATTTTATTTCTTCTTCACCCAAAAAGGAAAATTAAGGAGGGTTATTAGAAGCATTATAGTGTGTATACGTCAATATGTTTTCTAATTTTTATTCTTATTAAGAATTATTTTTACACTATGATATATTTTGATGGATACTTTCTTTAAATGTATCACCCAATAAACTTAATCTATAAAAGGTTTGTCATATTTTCTCTAAGACATAATGCATTTTTTCTCTAAATTCAGTTGAAAACTCATTTCATAGTGTTAGTTAATAGAAAAATATTGACACCTCAATTACATTGATGTGATTCAACTATATAATTCCGTGATTTTGGAACAATTTTTTATTAATCATGAAGGAGGGACACGAATAATCTTATCAGTTTATATTATTTTAATATTACCTAGTTGATAAACTGTCCTCCCATTGTCTTCCATTATATTGTTACAAAAATATTCATTGATTTTTTTTCATCCAACGCTATTTCACTTTATTCTCCCTATATCACCCTCTTCAATGTTTTTTTAATTCTTTTTTATTTTAATTTTATTTAAACACACATATTTTATTTTGTTGGATTGAGAACTTTCCTACTATGTTATTAGTTTTAGTAGGTTTTATAAATTAATTTTTGGATAAGTGATGAAACATCATTCATCACATATGTGTCTCTAATACTTTTACAAACATAACAAAATATGAGTCTCATATATGCATCCCCAGTTCTGTATCTTTAATATTATTTATCCAATTGAAAATAAAATTCTCACATATGTTGAAACACTTATTAACATTCACCTCTTACAAAACCAATGTATTTATGAATGTTCTCTTACATAGTAAGTTGATTGTCATCCAATAATTATAAAATAAAAAATGATTTTTACTCAATTTTCTGCAAAACAAATGAACACTTTCATAAAAAGTTATTTTTTATTGATTATGTAGAGACATCAAATGTTACCAAAATTCGTTAAAAATATTTAAAACATCAACCATGACTAAAATTCATTAAAAATATTTAAACATCTTCATTATTCTCCAACATCCAGTTTAATGAATACATATATAGGTCATAAAAAATAATTACCTTCTCCAAAACATCATCAATGAATGAAAAGAAGTCTAATCATTAATGCTTATTTATTTAATCTATAGAAAATAGTAAAATACAATATTTTTTGTAGAGTTTTCATAAAATTTGGGTTTTGTTGTTATTTTAGATGGGTTTTTTAAAATCCCTGCTAATTTAGGCATTTTTAGCAACATTTTAATACATTACTAATGATTATTTTATCCATGGTATCATAAAATTGTTGATAATTTAGCCTTGTTTATTAAATTCATGTGTTAAAATGTGGCTAATATTTAACAATTTTTTTTAAAATTATATAGATGGATAACTTTAATTTTAATGATTTTTTAAACAAGGATAAATTGAAAATATATATTTAAATATTCTTATTTAATATAGTTTTTATTTTTATAATCACACAAAATTTACACACACAAATTATATATGTAACACCCCAAGCTTCTACGGTATGCTTCTCTTTGAATAATGTGATAGCGTGTGTTGTACGCAACACCGAGTTCTAACACACCATAACCAATCAAACTAGCCGTTATGAATAGTAAGACATATTTTTGAAATTATATATATTTTATATTTCAAAATGGACTTCATTTTTGGATTCAGAATATCGAATTTATCCTAAGGTGAAATTTTGGTACTTTTCGGATAACTTTAATATTTTGATGAATAGTGAAAATTAATAAATTTTAATTAAAAACAACTTTTTTAATCAAAATAATTTATATTGATAAATTATGAATTTGAGTGGTTTTAAAGTATATTTAGAATATATTTGTACAATTTAATACAATTTTGGTCATTGGACATAATTTCACAATTAAACCGAACATAAACAAGTATCAATCTTTTGATAGTTATTATATATTAAAAACACACTTTTTGTTTTGACAGCGGGAATTAATTTTAAATTAATTTTTGCCACTTCTGTGTTTTGAATTTAAAAAAATGGATTCTATATTTTGAATCAGGATGTTCAAATTGTGTAAATAGGTAACTTTTATTTTTATACTTTTTGAATAATTACCGCAGTAAATATTTTATTTACCATGGTTAAGGGTAAATCCGGTAAATAAGGGTTAACAAATAATATTATAATAATACTAAATTACCCTAAAATGTGTCCTAGACTTATTTTTTGATACATGTTTGACCATAGGCATCTTTGAGTCGATTTTTGGACCCCATGGAGCCACTTGTAGGTGATAGGGACACTTAATTTTAATTAAGTTAAAATAAGTACAAAAATGACATAAGCATATATCTTTTAGAAAAACAATTTTTACACAAGGTTATATATGTTGGATTTTCGACTATAAATATTCATTAGAAATATAAAAAGATTTCATACATAATGATATTTTATTTATAATTTTTAGATTTTAAATAATTTAATTTATTTATGACACAATGATGATGCAGTAATTACCATAATAGTAAAAAATTAAAATAATTGATATTATAAATACCCAAATAAATATAATTTCAGACTTTTAATGAATTAAACTAATTTTCTAGGATAATATGACATATTAGTATTGATTTAATTTACTTTTTTCAAAGTAATTATTCTGTTATATGTTTCAAAAAAATCAACTATTGAATAGTGTCAAAATTGACCTAAAAGAGTTTTTAAAACAAATATTATATTATTAATTGATATTAAATTCCTAAAAATCTAAGGTTCGGCCAAGAGACTTATATCATGATATTTGTATCATTAATGGACCATTTGGGGGGTTCTTGGATGCATATAGTAAGTTTATTAACCATATAATATAAAAATACAAAGAGACATTGTAAATGTGAAACTAATTAACTTAGAGTTAATACTTAAAGATAAGGTTAATACAAGTACCCAAACCTGTCTAATTTCTATTGGTTGAGTGATTTTCGACCCATACCCACATTAAAATATAAATAATCCACTTTGGATCCATTATAAACCGAATATGAATTTATTATAAATTAATATTTCTAGCTTTTCCAAAGGTGCCCCTCACCCCTCTTATAAAAGGGCACTCCTCCTTCTCATTTCTTCACACCTTCAAAGCCTTTTTGTTCGGCCAAACTCTGCCCAAATATTCTCCCAACAGCCCTCAATACAACGTAGAGGCCTTAGTTTGATCAGAAAGCCAACTTAATGAGCCCTTTTGATCAAATCAAAAGGAAGAACCCGAAGAAGAGGTAATGTTTTCACCACCCTTTTTCAAATTCATTTCTTCTTCCACTTATTCTTCCTTTGTTATTACCATTCTAAAATAATAACTCCAGTATCATATATATACTGTGATGTTATTATAAATATGGTACAACCATATTCAGTATTCTATCCATCCATTGAATAACATATCACCATACGTGCGTACGTACGGCTTACCGTCTCCACGTCGTGGTGTAATTGTTTTTAAATATATTATTATTTGGATGGGTATAATAATGATGTGTAACTCATGTAAATAATAAATATAACATGCTAATTATTATGTATATATGATATACCACCCATTTATATATTATTTTAATATCAAAATAATGATATTGTCGTTCATGCGTACGTACGGACTACCGTCTCCACGAACGCGATGAGATTCATTCTCCATCGTATCCATTGAAGTATAATTATCATTTGATGATTTAAAAATGATGTTTAAGGACTTGATATCATTCTGGATATGAATAATATACATTATATCCATTAAAAATATGGCTTACGTAACAAAACATATAAAAGAAAACGAGTAAGTTAACAACTGAAACAACGATAATACTAAGATATTATTAACAAATCAATGTTAAAAGATCATATATGATATCATATTAATGTATACGATTCTTGTATAATTTAATAACAATTATTTCACCATTATACAGGAGGTTAACCTACCCCAAAAAAAGAAAAGTACAAGGTATGGGTTATTTCACAATCTCTTCATTATCCGAGGTTGTTTATACGTAATAATCTACTGGGATCTCTTTATCATCCACATACATGTTTCTTAAAAAGGTATTTCAAAACATTTTTACTATTTAAAAGAACATGGGTTAAAGTCATTTATACCCTTGTTTGACTTTTTATAGGAGTTTTATAAATGAATCTTTCCTTTGTTTTCCAAACAAGGTGCTTTTAACCTTTTCGACAGAATTAAGGTAAGAATGTTTTTTTAACTTATACAGCGGGTGCGGTTATTTTCCGCCGTTATAAAATCACCGAAGCTTCCATTACAAGCTTATAAGAATATTTTGAAAGAAAATGTTTTATTTTATAAATATATGACTCTTAAATTATTTCAAAAATAGAAAGAGATATTTCTCTAAAAAAAGTTTTGATTTCATCTATGTCAACATCCTTTGATGGATTTTACGCTTATTTGAAGTTGATTTATTATGATACAAAACTTCTATATTGTATTGAAGGTTTTGTGATATGTTTGACTGTGGATGTGCTATTTTTATACCATTCATAGTTTATGGTGAAAGTATTGACATTTCGTATGCTAGTTTTAATACGAATGTTTATGTTATGTTTAAACCTTTTCATATGGGAATGCATTGGACTTAATATGTGACAGGTGGAGCCCGCTATAGCTCCTCAATGCATCGGTAGGTCTCATGAGAGAAAATAGTGTCTTGGCACAAGGCCTTGGAAAAATATTATTTATAGTCTTGGCACGAGGCCTTGGCTATGTGGTTATGATAGTCTGGCATTATGCATTCTATCATTATGAAAGTGGTTATTGATATTGCATGTGATTATTCGATTAGTAGAATATCCATGTGAATAAGTAAGTGGAATTATTTCATTTTATTTTTTCCATACTATGTTTAAGTTCAAGTTTAAAAGTCTTTTGTTTTAGTTATACATTTCCTTAAATGTTTATTCTTATTTATGAAAGTTTCCTCTATATTGTTATCCTTACTGGGCATTTAAGCTCACCCCTTTTCTATGTTTTATTTTTCCCAGGGTATGAAAAAGTAAATTATGAATGACCTGTAGGGATTGTATGTGGGTATATGAGTGTGGAATATGGGTACTATGTTGTTTTAGTAGTTTTTCACTTTATGATGTAATGTAAAACTTTATGAATATATCTAGTGTTTCCAAGGCTACTAAACCAATCGGTCTTTTGAGAATTGATCTTTCTTGTGATCATGCCAATGTTCTGTAATAATGCACCGACTCTGGGTAACTGGGGTCGGGGCATTACAGTTTGTATCAAAGGATGTTTAGTACAAACCTTGGAAGCTATATTTAGATAAAATCTGATTAGAGCACATAGATTTAAGATGGATTTTGAGGATTAGTATAGAAGAACTTCCTAGAATTTTGGTATTGTAGAGATTTTGTGAGTTTTCTGAGCAATACATCCCTGTCTGGATACAAGCAGGTAGAGGCGGCTCTGGCACAGATGTACCTAGGGGTAAAACCCAAAAACACCGCTTTGAGCTAGACTCGAACAGGAACTGGTGCACGAAAACGGGCCTTACTGCACTCTTGGTTACAACACTCCCGGGGGATATGCTTAGGATAACTCTCATTTTCATTACAAATCATTATGAAGGGTTTATGAGTATATACTTCCCCAAAGAAAACATTCTTATGATTATGGATTATATTCATAAATAGTTCAATTTATGTTAAGTGTTTTATAAGTATTGGATTATGTATTTTGATTCATAAACTGATCTAGTTTATGCCACTGTTTAGAAATGGCGCCTAGTGGAAGAAATGGAAACCGTATCAATGCACGCACTCCATATAGGGATTTCCCTCCTGCTCAAGATAATTATAGTGGAGCTGGTGATGCAACTGGTGCCGATCAGCTAATCACCATACTAGGACAACTTAATCAGGTTATGAATAATAACCTTACATGTATAGAGCACCCTGATCCACAGCGTGGAGGATCAATGTTAGATCGATTCATGAGGCAACAACCACCGACGTTCAATGGGAGTACAAATCCCTTATTAGCTGAGCAATGGATATTTTCCCTAGAGAAAATATTTCAGGCTTTGGGGAGTAGTGAAAGGGAAAAAGTTATCATGAAAGTTTACCGCCTCACTCGAGACGATGATCAATGGTGGTCATTGATTCAAAATACTAAGGAAGATGATGAAGTATCAAATATGGAATGTAGGGATTTCAAAGATCTATTTTTAGAAAAATACTTTCCTCGCGACCACCGAGCAGATATGGAAAGATGGTTTCTGAGTTTGAGACAAAAGGAGGATGATAATGTCGCAAAGTATGAGGCTAACTTTACAAGGTTAGCAAGGTATGCTGGAGATTATATATGTAACCCAAAAAGTAATATTGATCGTTTCTTTGATGGGTTAAAACCATTTCTCCGTCGAGTATTAGTCTCAAAATCCTTTTCATCGTACGAAGACATTGTCTCATGTGCTATTAAGACCGAAAAGGAATTCTCTAAGTCTTATGACTTTACTGAAAAGCAAGAGAAGAAGAGGCCTGATGATCAATCTGGGAATGGAAATAAGGGGAAGAAGGGAAAAGTTGAATATCCATCCTGTGGTAAATGTGGTAAGAAACACCCCGGTACTTGCTTGAAGGGAACATGAGTCTTTTACAAGTGTGGTGAAAAAGGCCACCAAGCTCATGATTGCAAGGGGAAGAAGGAAGCTACAAATGTTCAATGCTACAATTATAGGGAGATGGGGAATTATGCAAATGAATATCCTAAGCGTCAAGAGAACTTATCTCAGAAAAGGCCAAGGGATCAAGGCCAAGCTTATGCTATCACTACTGCTGAGGTAGAAGCTTCGAAAGACGTGGTGACAGGTTATTTAATGTTTTCCTCATGTTTAGAAAATGAATTATTTGATTCTGGATCATTGCATTGTTTCATATCTTCCCAGTTTTTTAAGAAAATTAGATATTTCCAATTAGATTTAACAAGGGAGTTTTCAGTTAAAACTCTTAAGGGAAGTATCATTGTAACAAAGTTTTGTGAATCGGTCCCCATTAGAGCACATAAATGTTCTTTATCAGCTGATCTCGTCGTCATACCTATGATTGAGTTTTATATAATCCTCGGTATGGACTGGCTTTCGGACTATTATGCAAAGATTTATTGTAAGAAGAAATAGGTTACGATTCTTGATGATGATGATAAGGAACACCTTATCTTTAGAGCAGAATCGTCACCACCTAATTCTTATTTAGATCCACCCCCGGTAGCTCAACTAAATTCAATTATTAGGGAGGAAGAGAATGAAATAACTGTGGGTGAGGAAAGGAATGTTCAAATAGAGGATGTACCCATTGTTAAAGAATATATAGATGTGTTTCCGGACGATTTACCTTGACATCCTCCAGAACGAGAAGTTGATTTTTCCATTGATTTAATTCCTGGATCAAGGCCTATATCAAAGACCCCTTATAGAATGGCCACTGTAGAATTAGTTGAACTAAAGAAACAACTAGAGGAATTGAGTAATAAGGGGTTTATTTACCCTAGTGTTTCTCTATGGGGATCCCATGTTCTTTTTGTTAAAAATAAAGACGGATCTATGAGGTTATGGATCAACTACAGGGAGATCAATGCTATAACAATAAAGAACAAGTATCCCCTACCACACATTGATGATTTATTTGAACAACTGCATGGATCTCAATACTTTTCAAATATTGACCTTCGATCTGGATACCATCAGTTATGTGTGAAGAAGGAAGACATTCCGAAGACATCATTTCGAACCAGGTACGAGCATTACGAGTTTACTGTAATGCCTTTTGAATTGACTAATGCACCCTTTGTATTCATGGATCTGATTAATAGAGTTTTCAAGGAGTATCTAGATGAATTTGTGGTGGTATTTATTGATGATATCTTAGTATACTCCAAAATCTACGAAGATCATGAAAATCACTTGTGCATTATCTTTAAGACTCTGAGAAGGCATGAATTATATGGTAAGTTTAGCAAGTGTGAATTCTGGCTTCAGGAGATTTCTTTTCTTGGCCATATTGTCTCTAAAGATGGAATCTCTGTTGATCCTTCTAATATCAAGACAATCCAAGAATGGACAACACCTACGAGTATAACTGAGGTACGTAGTTTTTTTGGTTTGGCAGGTTATTATCGACGTTTCGTCCAGAATTTTGCCCGATTGGCTAACCCATTAACGAAGCTCACACGTAAAGGGGTTAAATTTGTTTGGACAAAAGAGTGTGAATAATGTTTCGAAGAACTGAAGAGAAGATTAGTCAATGATTCTATATTGACTCTACCATCGGGGAATGATGGGTTCGTTATTTATATTAATGCATCGAAGAAAGGACTTGGTTGTGTCCTTATGCAGAATAATAGAGTTATTGCCTATGCATCATGACAGTTGAAAATTCATGAAAAAAACTATCCTACTCATGATCTCGAGTTAACAGCTATGATCTTTGCTTCGAAGATATGGAGGAACTACCTCTATGGTGAAACATGTGAGATTTATACTGATCACAAGAGTTTGAAGTATATTTTCTCACAAAAAGAACTCAACATGAGGCAAAGGAGATGGTTTGAATTACTCAAGGATTATGATTGTACGATACACTACCACCCGGGGAAGGAAAACAAGGTTGTAGATGATTTAAGCAGAAAAGACCATGGAGTTTTGAACAATATGAGAATTGAAAGGGATTCCATTTTCATGGATCTAGTGAAGATGGACATGGGAATAACTAGGGAAGGAGAAACATCAATGCTTTTTCAAATGGTTGCCAAACCATCTTCACTAGAAAGGATTAAGAGTTCTCAGGCCGATGATGAAGAATTTTAAAAGAAGATTAAAGCTGTGAATGATGGGAGACTGAGAGACTTTGTGTATGAAGATGGAATTTTGAAGTTTAGGAAGAGACTTTGTGTTCTCGATATACCGGATCTAAAAAGGGAATTGCTGGATGATGCTCATAGTTCCAATTTCTCTATACACCCTAAGAGCACCAAAATGTATATAGATTTGAAGGAACATTTTTGGTGGGACAACATGAAGAGGGAGATTGCTGATTTTGTGTCAAGATGTATGGTTTGTCAACAAGTGAAAGCTGGAAGGCAACAGTCAGGAGGAGTCATGCAACCTCTTCCCATACCGGAGTGGAAATTGGAAAATATTACGATGGACTTTATCATGGGGATACCAAAGACTCCTAGAAGGAATGATGCAATATGGGTTATTGTTGATCGTCTTACCAAGTCAGCACATTTTCTTGCTATAAAAGAAGATCTACCCCTGGAACGTCTAGCAAGACTATATATTAATGAAGTTGTGAGACTTCATGGATTACCCCTATCGATTGTTTCTGATCGTGATCCCCATTTTACTTCATGATTCTGGAAAAGTCTTTAGAAATCCCTGGATACTGAACTTCATTTGAGCACTGCTTACCACCCTCAGACAGACGGAAAATTAGAACTGACTATTTAAACTTTATAAGACATGTTGAGATCTTGCTCACTTGACTTTTAGGGTATGTGGGATCAGTATTTACCTCAGGTAGAATTTTCCTATAACAATAGCTTCCATTCGAGTATTCAGATGGCACCATATGAAGCGTTATACGGAAAGAGATGTCGTACACCAACCTATTTGGATGACGTTGGTGAAAGAAAACTTGTAGTCCAAGAACTGGTGGAGGAAACGATGGAAAAGGTGAATGTAATCCAAAATCACATCAAAGCAGCTCAAAGTAGGAAGAAGAGCTATGCCGATATTCGAAAGAAGGATTTGGAATTTCAAGTCGGTGATCATGTTTTTTTGAAGTTATCTCCATGGAAGGGAGTCATACATTTTGGTAAGAAAGGTAAATTGAGTCCCAGGTACATCGGACCTTTCGAAATTCTAGAACGAATTGGGGCTGTAGCTTACAGATTGGCAATGCCGCCCAGTCTCTCCAAAGTTCACGATGTGTTCCACGTATCTCTGTTGAGTAAATACATGCCTGACCCAACGCATGTACTCATCTATGAGGAATTAGAACTAGAACCCGATCTATCTTATTGTGAAGAGCCCGTCAGGATTCTTGATACGAGAGAATAGGTACTGAGAAACCGGATGACGCGTCTGGTAAAAGTTTTGTGGAGAAACCATAAGATGGAAGAGGAAACGTGGGAACCCGAGGAACTTATGATGAAGAACCACCTGAGTCTTTTCATGTGATAAGTATTCTAGAAATTTATAGGATGAAATTATTTGAAGGAGGGGAGAATGTAACACCTCAAGCTTCTACGGTACGCTTCTCTTTGAATAATGTGATAGCGTGTGTTGTACGCAACACCGAGTTCTAACACACCATAACCAATCAAACTAGACGTTATGAATAGTAATACCTAATTTTTGAAATTATATATATTTTATATTTCAAAATGGACTTCATTTTTGGATTCTTAATATCAAATTTAGCCTAAGGTGAAATTTTGGTACTTTTCGGATAACTTTAATATTTTGATGAATAGTGAAAATTTCTAAATTTTAACTAAAAACCACTTTTTTAATAGAAATAATTTATATTGATAAATTATGAATTTGAGTGGTTTTAAAGTATATTTAGAATATATTTTTACCATTTAATACAATGTTGGTCATTGGACATAATTTCACAATTAAACCGAACATAAACAAGTATCAATCTTTTGAGAGTTATTATATCTTAAAAACACACTTTTTGTTTTGACAGAGGGAATTAATTTTAAATTAATTTCTGCCACTTCTGTGTTTTGAATTTAGAAAAATGGATTCCATATTTGGAATTAGGATGTTCAAATAGTGTAAATAGGTAACTTTTATTTTTATACATTATGAATAATTACCGCGGTAAATATTTTATTTACCATGGTTAAGGGTAAATCCAGAAAATAAGGGTTAAAAAATAATATTATGATAATAATAAATTACCCTAAAACGTGTCCTAGACTTATTGGTTGACACATGTTCGACCATATGCATCTTTGGGTCGATTTTGGGACCCCATGTAGCCACTTGTAGGTGATAGGGACACTTAATTTTAATTAAGTTAAAATAAGTACAAAAATGACATAAGCGTATATCTTTTAGAAAAACAATTTTTACATAGGGTTATATATGTTGGATTTTCGACTATAAATATTCATTAGAAAGCTTAAAAGATTTCATAAATAATGATATTTTATTTATATTTTTTAGATTTTAAATAATTTAATTTAGTTATGACACAATTATTATGTAGTGATTACCATAATAGTGAAAAATTAAAAGAATTGATATTATAAATACCCAAATAAATATAATTTCAGACTTTTAATGAATTAAACGAATTTTATAAGATACCATGACATATTAGGATTGATTTAATTGAATTTTTTCGAAGTAATAATTCTGTTATAAGTTTCAAAAAAATCAACTATTGAATAGTGTCAAAATTGACATAAAAGAGTTTTTAAAACAAATATTATATTATTAATTGATATTAAATTCCTAAAAATCTAAGGTTCGGCCAAGAGACTTATATCATGATATTTGTATCATTAATGGACCATTTGGGGGTTTCTTGGATGTATATAGTAAGTTTATTAACTATATAATATAAAAATACAAAGAGACATTGTAAAAGTGAAACTAATTAACTTAGAGTTAATACTTAAAGATAAGGTTAATATTAGTACCCAAACCTGTCTAAATTCTATTTGTTGAGTGGTTTTCGACCCATACCCACATTAAAATTTAAATAATCCACTTTGGAGCCATTATAAACCGAATATGAATTTATTATAAATTAATATTTCTAGCTTTTCCAAAGTTGCCCCTCACCCCTCTTATAAAAGGGCACTCATCCTTCTCATTTCATCACACCTTCAAAGCCTTTTTTCTCGGCCAAACTCTGCCCAAATACTCTCCCAACTTCCCTCAATACAACCTATAAGCCTTAGTTGTATCTGAAAGCCAACCTAAGGAGACATTTTGATCAAATCAAAAGGAAGAACCCGAAGAAGAGGTAATGTTTTCACCACACTTTTTCAAATTCATTTCTTCTTCCACTTCTTCTTCCTTTGTTATTACCAATCTAAAATAATACCTCTAGTATCATATATATACTGTGATGTTATTATAAATATGGTACAACCATATTCAGTATTCTATCCATCCTTTGAATAACATGTCACCATACGTGCGTACGTACGACTTACCGTCTCCACGTCGTGGTGTAATTGTTATTCAATATATTATTATTTGGATGGGTATAATAATGATGTGTAACTCAAGTAAATAATAAATATAACATGTTTATTATTCTGTATATATGATATTCCATCCATTTATATATTATTTTAATATCAAAAGAATGATATTGTCGCTCGTGCGTACGTACGGACTACCGTCTCCACGAACACGATGAGATTCATTCTCCATCGTATCCATTGAAGTATAATTATCATTTGATGATTTAAAAATGATGTTTAAGGACTTGATATCATTCTGGTTATAAATAATATAAAACCTATCCATTACAAATATGGCATATGTAACAAAACATATAAAAGAAAACGAGTAAGTTAACACCCGAAACAACGATAATACTAAGATATTATTAACAAATCGATGTTAAAAGATCATATATGATATCATATTAATGTATATGATTCTTGTATAATTTAATAACAATTATTTCACCATTATACAGGAGGTTAACCTACCCCAACCATGTAAAAGTACAAGGTAAGGGTTATTTCGCAATCTCTTCATTATCCGAGGTTGTTTATACGTAATAATCTACTGGGATATCTTTATCATCCACATCCATGTTTCTTAAAAAGGTATTTCAAAACATTTTTACTATTTAAAAGAACATGGGTTAAAGTAATTTATACCCTTGTTTGACTTTTTTAAGAGTTTTATAAAGGAATCTTTCCGTCTTTTTCCAAACAAGGTGCTTTTAGCCTTTTCGACAGAATTAAGGTAAGAATGTTTTTTAACTTATACAGCGGGTGCAGTTATTTTCCGCCGTTATAAAATCGTCAAAGCTTCCCTTAGAATCTTATAAGAATATTTTCAAAGAAAATGTTTTATTTTATAAATATATGACTCTTAAATGATTTCAAAAATAGAAATAGATATTTCCTAAAAAATGTTTTGATTTCATCTATGTCAACATCCTTTGATGGATTTTACGCTTATTTGAAGTTGATTTATTATTATACAAAACTTCTATATTGTATTGAAGGATTTTTGATATGTTTGACTGTGGATGTGCTATTTTTATACCATTCATAGTTTATGGTGAAAGTATTGACATTTCGTATGCTAGTTTTAATACGAATGTTTATGTTATATTTAAACCTTTTCACATGGGAATGCATTAGACTTAATATGTGATGGGTGGAGCCCGATATAGCTCCTCGATGCATCGGTAGGTCTCATGAGACAAACTAGTGTCTTGGAACAAGGCCTTGGAAGAATCTTATTTGTATTCTTGGCACGAGGCCTTGGATATGTGGTTATGATAGTCTGGCATTATGCATTCCATCATTATGAAAGTGGATATTGATATTGCAGGTGATTATTCGATTAGTAGAATATCTATGTGAATAAGTAAATGACATTATTTCATTTTATTTTTTCCTTACTATGTTTATGTTCAAGATTAAAAGTCTTTTGTTTTAGTTATACATTGCCTTAAATGTTTATTCTAATTTATGAAAGTTTCCGCTATATTTTTATCCTTAATGGGCATTTGAGCTGTCCCCTTTTCTATGTTTTATTTTTCCCAGGGTATGAAGAAGTAAATTATGAATGACCTGCAGGGATAGTATGTGGGGATATGAGTGTGGAATATGGATACTATGTTGTTGTAGTAGTTTTTCACTTTATGATGTAATGTAAAACTTTATGAATATATCTAGTGTTTCCAAGGCTACTAAACCAATCGGTCTTTAGAGATTTGATCTTTCTTGTGATCATGCCAATGTTATGTAATAATGCACCGACTCTGGGTAACTGGGGTCGGGGCTTTAAAATATATAACTCAATATATGTAAAATCATAATGAATTTATCTTTTAATTGAAAACTAATATAAAAAAATATATTCTTATGTATTTTTTCTCTACATAATATATCATATTGAAATTTAATTTAATACACAAACACAATATTTAAATATTATATTAAAATAATATCAATTAATAATATATATGTTTTACATATATAATCGTAAATATTACATTTAAAAAACCGTATTTATATAATGTTTTTATACATGTACACTCACACCCTATATATTTTACACACATATATGGACACACACAGACAAAAAAATTAATATATATATATTTAAAAATGTGAATATATTTTTAATAATACTATAAATTCATAATTATATATTTTTATATATATGCATGTATGTATGTTTATTAATACATTAATTTATATTTATATACTATATATTTATGTAAATATATACATCCATGAATGGGTCCATGTGAGAATCTATACATGTTTGTTTATTAATAAATTATTATATATTCATAATATATATATATATATATATATTTGTGTGTGTGTGTGTGTTAATATATATTCATTTATAGAGAGATATATATATATATAGTTATACACCTAGATACATATTAATTGTATATATATTATTATATTTACATGTGTGTAAACGTTTTCACACACATAGACAAAAACACACACACACACACACAAACACACACACACACACACACACATATATATATATATGCGTCTAAATACATTAATTCATTTATAACTAGTATATTATTTAAAATTTTAAACTTATATGTTTATATTTAAATCCACACACACATATAACGATATATTTAAATTTATATATAAATTTAAAATTACATTATTCATATGTATGTTAGTAATATATATATATATATAAGCATACTAATATTTTAATTCTTGTATTGCTAGTATATTATTAATATATACCTAAACACACACACACACACACACATATATATATATATTTGTATTAAATGATATATGAATATATTGATGAATAGTGTATTTGTTCATGCATTTTTCACTTATATTCATGTAATTTTTTGAAGTCCTGTGTAACACAAGATCATTTATATAAAGTAATATTATGCAGGATTCTTGTGCATGATTGGGGGAGTGTTTTCTGATGGTGGGATGACTAGAATTTAGATGTGGTGTTGGTAGGTTAACATGGTAGTGTAAGTTAAGTGTGGGTTGTGAGAAATATTAAAGAAAAGAAAATAAAAGAAATGGCCGAGATACGTGAGAACCAAAAAATCACAGAGAACGATTAAAACCAAATGAAAATGTTTACCCATGTTTCAAAAAACATGGTTAATCTTGTGATATGGTGGGACACTTAATTTACCATTATCAAATTTAGCCTTGTTTTATATAAAATTTATACAAACACATTATTAGTATTTATTATTTTGACATATCTGAAATAGAAATACATATAAATTTATTTTTTATAGTATGATAATTCATCCAAGTTAATACATTGAATCTGTAATTAAATTTTAATTTAACATTATTAATACATAACCTCAAAATGAGGTGAACTACTGAGCTTATATTGGTTGTCAAAAAATACAATATATAAAAATCGGTTATAATAAGACAGATATTTTATGTCTTTGAGTATTGCCTCATTACCACCTAAAGAAATGGTGGTTAGAGTGATAAGTATTTATATTACCCTTTTTATATTTTAAATCCTCCAAAAGTTTATATTAATGTTATAAAGTGCATTTTGATTTCATTTAACTTGGAAAAAATTATTTTACCTAGAAGATGGTACATATTTGGGTCATAATTAGTATTTAGATAAAATGGATAAATAAATATTCTAAAAAATTGAAAACATAATATACACATACTTATAT
The DNA here is from genome assembly GCA_963277665.1 of Viscum album. Classification (NCBI taxonomy): domain Eukaryota; kingdom Viridiplantae; phylum Streptophyta; class Magnoliopsida; order Santalales; family Viscaceae; genus Viscum; species Viscum album. The sequence continues at coordinate 1,093,924,753 of OY728145.1, read as the reverse complement.
ATATATTCATTAAGAGGATGAATCTTGTTAGGTTTTGTCATGGTCATATTTTGGATTTGGAAATTCTGAGAATTCCTAAATAAGTAAAACATATTATTAAGGTAAAAGTTATTTTTAAAGTGAGGGAATGTTTTACTTTTTTAAAATATATTTTCAAAAATATATACGAACATGGTTTCGGCTCATTAAAAAAGGTTTTAGAATACAACAATTCTCTTTTGAAAAAACATAATTAAAATTGTATACATTTTTTGTTTATGTGTGTAAATTTTTTTTATTGAATAATTTTATAAACAGATTAATGTATATTTCATATTGTTTTTATTTTATTTTTAAAAAAATATATTATGGAATATATAATTTTTTTAAAACTAATTATCACAAATAAGATGTTCCATAAGAGTTTTATAAAATTTATTATCAAACATAAATGACATAACATGTTTATTATTTTATAAAAAAAATTAAAAACATTTTACAAATCTTCTTACCATATTTTTTATAATTTATCATAAAAACCATTGCCACATGGTTTTTATAAATATTTTTAATTAATATATATATATAAAAATGGATGAATATTAATCAATTATCAAATGAATTGGAGTATGGGATGATATTATTTATTACATCTTCAATTCATCATGTTGTATATTGTTATAAAATGTTATCCCATGTTTTAATTCTAATTACACAATAAAAATTAGTTTTTTTCAGTTACAGGGACATATATTATGTAATGGAATTAATCATTGTTTTATATATTGGATGATATATATATATATATATATGAATTTCCTTTTTAATGACCCAATGACCATATATTTTTATTTATTTTGGATAATACACATTTACACTGGGTTTAGAGGGATCTATTAAAATACCCATAATCCCAATGGCATAAGGCCCAAAACATGACCCTAAAGCCCAGAGTCACAAGGACCAATACATGACCCAAAGGCCCAACCAAACTACAAAATTGAACTATCTATCCCCAACATCTGCATCATTTAAGGCCTATCTCCCCCACCTTTTCATGGATGATTAGCTAGCATTGCCCCATGCTAGTGAACGGTACCTATGATGAATGTCATACCCCTTAATTCTTCCAATCTGGTTAGATATACACTGGTGGATGCTACATGCACTAAATAATCTTCTGGGGCCCACTCCTATGTGGTATGCTTAGGCTGTTTATTGGTACTTGTGTCATTAATTAACATGAAATTAAGGTTTGAGGTGGCACAAAGGCCCTATAGACTGAAGGCCTGAGGTGGATGAAAGGCCCAAATTTGGTGAATAGTTTACTGCTATAGTAATTGTTCTATTTATCTTTCTAGAAATGACTACAGTACTGTATGGTACTTGAAAAATCCACCCCACCAAGATTTGATCCTGAGTCTATTGGATGACAAACATGAGCATTTTATCACTAAGGTACAAGCTTAGTATTGAGTGTATATATATATATATATATTATTAATATATCTTTTGGTTGGTGAAATATGGATCACCTATTAATGGATTTTAATATAAGTATGTATAAGAAGGTTAACCCCCTTGAATACATAAAATATATGATCTAGGATGATATTTGTGGCAATCATAATATGTTTGAGATTTTGATAAGTGATACAGAACACTGATAATATAGTGATTTCTCTAAATTTAGAAACAAATACTTTTCTTTAATTTAATATTAATAGAAAGATCCTCATGACTGGATTTATATGATCATTTAAAATTATATCTTATATAGGAATGATTGATTCCAAATGGTAAATTTATTACTTACTAAACATATTTATGTCATTGGGTGCAAAATAATTCAGGTGAACATATTCCCAATGATGGGTTTTCATCACATCCAACAAATAATCCCTAAAAACATGAAGAAAAATGATGCATCTCATGATTATATCCAAATAAGTATTACAAAATAATCCCAAAAATCATTATAAGAAGTTTTAATGTTAAAATTAAAAATAATTGAGTAACCTGAAATTACTTCTATGTTGAGTTCTTTATTTGATATAGGTTGTGATTTTTTGAACCATAATTTGTTCATACCATCATTTCATCAAGAAGATCTAAATTTTAATCCCTCAAGATGTAATCTACATGTTATTTATTGATATTAAAGCATTGTCGATGGTACTTCGGTTGTTATGGTGATGACACTGATCATCTTTCATAGTTCACCTTTGATCATAACTTAGTCCTTTAGGTTTGAAGGATTTATTTTTATTCAATAATTCATGGGAGGGAAGATATAAGTGGAAGATATTCTCTAAAACATAAGAGAAAACCCTATAAAATTTATCCATTGAAAGAAGGAACTAGAGGAAATCATTATTCTAAATAATTTGATTTTTCCCTACTAGAAAAATCATAAAATCAGGTATATATTTTGTTAGGGTTACATAATTTATAATTATAAAATTAACCTTCACCATTATTTTAATACATAGTGAACAACATATTTCAGAATGTTAATAACTATCAATAATTAATACTCACATGTTTAATGGATAATATAAATATCAATAAATTATTAAATATTAATTTTACTTATATTCAATATATCATTTCAGTTATCTGAAATCTTATACTACATATCTACATTCATCAAAATTTATCAAACCTCGATTAATAATATTTAATAATTTGATAAAAAAAATAATATTTCTAGTATGGTGAGTATTATTTTATTTAATTTTCAACTCACATAATATAGTGGCTAAATATATGTATTGGGAAACAATTTCTCAAGATAGAATTGATGAATTTTTGGGATTGATGTGTTCATTGAAAATATTAGTTTACATGGTGAACTATTGGGTTCCATAAACATTTATTAAAATACATATTTCTAACTAACCATGGAAATGGAATGGATGATCTGGAGGTGTTACAAAATGAACAGATACAAGGTGGTTCTATTTTCGAGTGTTTCCCAAATTTTTGGGGTCCAAAATTTTGAGTTTCTCATGAATTGGGAATTATGTATTTCCTTGAAGATAACATCTAAATATGTAAAAGGAATGATTTTACCAAATATGGGATTAATAAAGTGGATTTCTTGAAGACATAATGATTCTGACAATAATCATCATGATTACGATAAATGGAGCATTGTGAGGTAACATCACGGTGGCACAATGGTTTTAACAAAAGCTCCGTGACTATGAGAAAAGGGGAATCATAGTGGTGTGATGTTTTCATGTAAATATCTTGGTTTATGAAAAGTATTGGGAAACTAGAAATGACTATGGAGCTTTGAGAATAATGGAGCATTGCAGCAGAAAAGTAGGAGCTTCGCAAAATGGGGATGATGTGCACTGAAATGTTTTTGATTCGGTGGAAATACTTAAAAATAGGCCTCCACCCACTTCATAATAAGTAGAGATTCATAATGATTAATTTAAGGCTCCAGCTTCATGAAGTTGGATCGAAAGGTTATTGAAAAAAATTTAAAAAAGGTAGGGATTTTGTGAGGAACTTTGTGAAGGTTGTATAAGCAAACCAAATGTTCCGAGCTTTATGAAACTAAGGGAATTTTAAAATGATATGTAAGCTTTGAGAAAGGAAGGTGCTTCACAAAGGCCAATTAAGCTATGTTAAAGAGGTGTTATTTTTTAAGGCTAAGTGAGTTTCAAAAAAAAAATTATTTCATTATGAAGGCTTGTATGAGATTTGTGAAATAGAGAGCTTCACAAAGACTTGTTTGAGATTCATGAAATGAAGAGCTTTATGAAGATAGTGTCATTTGTGAATGGGTCTTAAAAGTAATTTTCCATTATTCTCTAGGAAAGTGTTATTCATCAGTAGATGAAATTACGAAATGAGTAGAGCATTTACATATAGTGGTGTATGTAGTAATTACTGATAACAAAGGGACCTATAAGTCTATAAATAGATAGTGGATCTTTTGAATAAGTAGTTATCACATTTTAGTTGAGAGAGTAGTGAGATATCAAATTGTTATTGGTTGTAAACCAGGGGATTCAATGACTATGCTCCAAAATTTGTAAATAATAGTGCGATTATAGTGGATTTGGTTCATCAACTTATCGCTGGTGTATTCTCCATGGGTGTATCATATTGAGGGTGAAAAAAAGTAAAATTGTTGTGTCATGTTAATTATTTAAGATCAGTACATTATTTTTTTATGAATGAGAGAGAAAATAGATTTGTTTAACAACAAAAAAAGACCAAAATGTGATATTTTTTAATTTATCATACTTTGATTCACCCCCCCTTTCAGGGTATTTTAACTAGTGTACATAACAAATCTTATCAGTGGAAAAGGTTGAAATTATGTGGTTCTCTATCATAAGAAGAAATGGAGGTGGTCAATCATAATGGAATTATAATATTTGATTAGAACAATTTTCAACTATGAGAATCAGATGCAACACTACATTTGATCAATGAGAATGGTTGTTTTCATAGTAGCTATTCATGGAATATCAGCTGATATAAATATTTATTCATTATCAAAAGCTGAATGAAGGGAATTGGATACTGACATGAAAGGAAATAATGTGTTAGGGTTATTCATTTAAATGAAATATATACGAAGGTGATGTTGGGAAAATCATCACATTCTATGTGGGAAAATCTATTGAATATATATGATTGTGATTCAATGGTTATAGAGGCAATGCTACATGTTCAGTGGCATGCTTATGAAGATATGAGAATATTCTCGAATGAGTCTATTGACTCATTCTTTGTTAGGGTAAATGTTGTAGTGGAAGACATTAAAGGTTTTTTAGAAGACATTGAAGATATAAATATAGTGAATTGTATCACGAGGAAACAACCACCTTGGTTTAATCCAAAAATTTCAACACTGGAATATAATGATATGAAAGAGCTCACATTGGATAACTTACATAGTATCATTATAGTTTATGAAATGAAGAATGAAGATAAAAATTATTTAGAAAAGGGGAAATATAAATTAGTGGCATTCATGGACATGAAAAATCTCAACATTGAATATTCTCAGGAAGAAGAAGAGATATATGAGGTGATTTCATTCCATAATTCAAATCTACAAAGAGGAAAAGAAACATTCAAGGAGAAACTTCTACTTTCTTGGTTTAGATATGAAAATTTGGTCATCATGCAGCAATGTTCCCTAATAATTTCTAACAAAATTATGATGATGAAGATAAAATACCTATGAATAAGTATTCATTATATTTGAAAGGATTGAAAAATTTTGTGAAAATTTTCTTTAAGATAAAGAATCTTCTTTAAAGAGAATGTGATAGTTCAGATGAATCTGAGGTTGAAGAGGATGAAGAGATAAATAACTACAAAGATCATGGAACAAATTATATGGTGGTAGTTTTTGATAGTGCTCTAGAAAATAAAGACATTGACATTGATAAAGAAGAAGATGAAGGAAGAGTTGAGTTGCAAGCTGAATTAGAAGCCGCTCTTGAAGAGATAGAAGTTTTTAGAGCTAAAAAAAATAAATCCAAAAATATATTCCATGATGCCATACTATACATGAAACAGTAGGATGAAGAGAAGTCCAAGATGGTGTAAGAAATTGAAAAACTTAGGTTGTGAACACTAGAGAGCTCAAAAGAGGTATCTATGTATAAAATCAATATAAATGAATCGAATAGTGAAATAGATAGTTTTAATAACACAAAAAGGGGTCAAATCAAACCTACATATTAACATGAAGAATAAGTTTTCAGTAAATAATGAAAATTATAGGATAATTAAAAACTATTAACTCCCAATATGATACTGGTAATGAATATCATTTTGAAGACTGATAATTTAAAAGTGGAGCATAGTGGTCGAAAAAAAATAAGAAACAATTATGTTCAGACGTTGAGGCTGATGTGGTGCTAGAAAAAAAACAAAAATATGTTATAGTATAATTCATTCCGTAATCACCCATTTTGATATTGAAGGTTGATTTGGGTATGAAAGTTAATCCTACTATTCATATAACATAGGAGACACCCAGTGGTGCAAATGTGACATACAAGAATGCGCCTAACATTAGGTGTTATTGATATGGAAAGACAAGACACTCAATAATTGTGTGTTCTATAGCTTAGAGATATAGAATAGCATGAGAACAACAATGATATCCAAGTATAGGGTGATACTCAAGAATATCTTTCAAGGGATATTGTTTTTGGTGCTGGGTTTTTGGGCACATGGCTAGATTCCTTACAACGACCAAGTTGAGGAATGAGAAAAATCAGAAACAAAGTGTTTGGAAGAAAAAAATAAATGAATCAATTGGTGAAATGAAAAGAAAAAATCAATTTTCATTTCAATATGATAAATATAGTCCATAATACTCTGAGAAAGATCAATATTTCTAATATATTCTAATTATGAAGACAAAAAACATTGATGAAGTAGAAGAGAGATGAGAAGGCAGTTGTAGAAATTTCCCTTCAAGAATGAGACCGTTCTGTTGTATTGATCCTTGATAGTTGTTACAGATCATATTTGATAGGGAATAAAGATATTGTTAAATTCCTGAAATATGAAAAAGAAGGAGTCCTAAAATTTAGAAATGATAATGGCCAAAGAGAATTGGCTCATGGAAGCCAGGTTTGTGGAAACGAAATGAGACATGATGATGTCTTTGTAATAGACATATCTGTCACAATCTACTTATTGTAAGTCAGCTATGTGACTCAAGGAATTATATATGACTCACTAAGATGATGTGTATCATCAATGGAAGAAATAGTGCAGTTGTTCTATAGGGAAAAAGTACAACAGGAAATCTCTACATTGTACGTGGGGAGAGAGATATGTTCATTTTATCTAGAGAATAAGAAAAAAAGCTATGGAATAAATAACATGGTCATCTATGTCATCTATCCCCAGATGATCTGGAAAAATTTGATATATCTTGAGACCTCCCTTAGATATGACGTTATCATACTCTTATGTGTGATTCATGTCAATAAGGGACAATCATTATAAAAATGTACAAGGAAAAATAAATGAAATCAACTAGAGTAATTGAATTGGTGCATGATGATGTTTTTGGAACTATATCACAAAAAGACATTGATGGGAAGAGATATTATGCTCTTTTCATTAATGATTATAGATGAATGGAATTTGTATTTATCAGTTCCCACATGTTTTATGTGTTCATTTTCATAATGTTGTACTAGAGGTAACATGAAAGGTTGATTGGGTAGAAAATTCTCAGGTTTCATACTAATAATGGTACAAAATTAAAAAATAGTCAAGTGTAAGACTATATTGAGAAACATAGGATAAGACATCAAGTTTCTTTAGTGAGAACTCCCCAACAGAATGGAGTGGTTGAGAGGTGAAATCTTATCATAAATGACATGGATAGAACGATGCTTATTGAAAATGACCTACTAAAGGAATTTTGGAAAGAAGAAAACATGAAATCAGTGTAGATTTTTAGTAGGGATCTATTGTTTTAAAAGGAAGGAAATACTCAGTATGAGATTTGGTACAGAAATGTTCAAATGTTAAAATAGTTTCTAATGTTCGGAAGTAATTACTTTATTCTCATCAAAAGAAAAAACAAATTAAATTTGAGCCATGTGGAGATGAGGAGATATTACTTGGATACTCAGGAAAGATCAAAGAATATAAATGATTTAATAAGAGGCTTGTAAAATTAGTTGAGAGAAATGATGTTATTGTAGTGGAATATGAAGAGAATATTCAACCACACAGTGATGAATTTTCTGATGAAAGTGATTGGGAGGTAAGAAACAAAGGGGGATCAAAAGTCAAAGATGCGAAATCATAAGAAGATAAAGATGATGAATAATAGGATATCATGTTTGTATCTGCGAAGAAGCCAAAGAGTTGAGAATAATTTTATAGGAAGAATATCGTTGGTGATCATACAATGCCTCTTCAAACTGGAATAATGAATTCATTACAAAATGAATATTACCTATCTCAAGTAGAACCTAAATGTTTTTTTGATGTAGATATAGATGAAAACTAGTTTCATGCTATGAATGAAGCAATGGACTAGATTTAGAAGAATCAGATGTAGGAGATGGTTTCTCGGCCAACAGATAAAAATGTCATCGAGACTAAAAGGTTATTCTGAAAAAAATATGAATGAAGATGGTGCATTGATTTGAAAAAAAACATGACTTGTGTGAAATGGTTTCTCCCATAGAGAGGGTATCAATGTCGATGGGATATTTTCACCCATTGAAACACTAGAGACAATCATATTATCTTCTCCATTGTAGTACAATGGAAGTTTCAATTTTTCTAGATGGATATCCAGTCCACATATTTTAATGGGGTTCTGGAAGAAGAAGGGTATATTGAAAAACATAATTGTTTACACACTCATGATGATGAGAACAATGTTTTTCAGCTAAATAAGGTGCTATATGGGTTGAACCAGGTACTAAGAGCATGGTATTCAAGACTAGATTAGTATTTGAAGATGTCAGGATTTCAACATCATGGATTTGATTATAATATCTATGTAAATAATGAAAGTAATCAAATGATGACAGTGTGGGTTTATGTTGGTGAAATAATATTTGGTGGATCAGATGAATCAAAATGTAGAAAATTTTCCAAATTTAAGAAATGGGATTTCAAAATGCCAATGATTGGTGAGATGATGTTCTTTCTTTGTTTATAGTTAACACAAGGAAGGAATGCCACTTTTATTTGTCAATATAAATATTATAAGGAGGTTTAGAGATGATTAAGAATGGAAATTTCAAGGAAATTAAAACTCCAAACACAACCTAGATGAAACCATCAATATTTGATGGAGGAAAGGTAGTTAAAATCCCAAAATATAGGAAAGTCCCTGGATCTTTACTGTACATGATGGTGACAAGACCTGATATTATTTTTTCCACATTCCATACAGTGAGATATCATATCGTTACCAAGGAAATATACATTCTTTAAGGGAAATAAATACTTCAGTATATCAAGGGAACTATGGATTTTAGTTTGATGTATAATGAAGAATCTTAGTAAGAGTTATTGGGATATAAAAATGTAGAGTGGGATGGTTCAACAGATGACATGAAATCAACATCTATAATTTCTTTCTATCTTGGTGGATTTCACATTTCATTTCTATGAAAGTAAAAATATTACATTACATTGAACACTACAAAAGTTGAGTATATTTCAGCCTCTCAAGAATGCAAGTATTTATTGTGGATAAAGAAGCAACTTGATGAAATGGGAGTTGAAGTGAAGTCTCTAATCATAATCCATCTCGATAATTCTTGTCCTATAATTATTAGAAATAATCTTGTACATTACTCAAGGAAAAAGAAAATTTAAATCAAGTATCATTTTCTCAAGGATAATGTAGAGTAAGGGATTTTGAAGTTGGATTATTTTCCTACAGAACTACAGGTTTCAGACATTATTACAAAGGCATTACCCAATGAGGCTTTTGATGAACATCAATATGATCTGGGAGTTCACCCTACTCTCCACACTTAAACAAGTGTGGATTTGGGACCCCTCTTTCTACGGTATGGTTTTTTTACCTAATTTACTTATATTAATTTTTAACTTGTTGTATACCACAAAGGAGCGACAATTAGGTTCATTGACAAAGGGGGAGAAATATGTAAGAAGGGATAAAATACCATCATCAAGAGACATGAATATACTGACATGTGGAGCACTGAGATAGGGGGAGAAATAAGATAGGTGGAGTAGGATCATTAAATATGATTAGGCTAGAAGTAATTTATCAACGAATACATATCATGACCACTAAGGTGCATGATGAAATAAGAAGAATGATTTTTAATGGAATGAAGTGATTCAATGATGAACATTGTATATTAGTATTTTTTCTCACACTGAGCATTACTAATGTGGGCATTGTAACACCCCAAAACTTGTACCTCATGTATTGATGATTTTATGTTTTAGTTTTGTTTTAATTTCTTAATAACCGAAAAAAATTATTTCTCATGAAAAATTAATAATATGGTATTAATTTATTTTATTATACAACTGAGTAAAACAAAAAATGGACACAAGGAATTTCATTTAAATAAGTACTCCGTAGTGTTTACAATACACCGAGATCAAAATGGAAATCATGATAACCAAAAATAACTATTAAAACACTATCAAATCCATGGGAATACCACCAAATACAACAATGAGGCCCGATAAATAAAGGAGATCCCTCGGGTCAGTCGAAATGTAGAACATCACCACCGTGATCATGAAAACTGTACGGAGTATCAGGGGTATAACAATCACCATCTTATTCAATTTCCTTACACTTACGACATCCTATGACAAGGTTTTATAAGGCAAAAACCTGACTATTACCTTGGGTGACCATTATATTCCAACAGCTATAATTATTGTTGATGGAATTGTGGTAAATTAACTAAAAACATGTAAGTACAACTTAGTTTTCCAAAATTTAATAATTGGAAATTTTAAGATGAATTCTGATTATGGTGAAATATTTTACTTACACTTAAGTGATTGTAAAAGGTATTAAGGAATTCAAAACACTATGAAAATATTTCAAATACATTGTAGTGATTTTCATTTCTTAAACTGTGTTTTTAACTATGTTTAATTTGTTTTAATTAAACTATGTCTTTGATTAAACTATGTTTTGACTTCTATAATACTAGTATAAGAATTTTCAGTTTTTAATGTAAAACTTTTTATGTTAAAGGTTTAGTGTTTATAAATAATTTTATAAATACATTAAACTAAGACAAATTGTAATTTTTATTCATTAACCTTATAATTCATAAAATAAAATTCTTGTTAAAAAAGATAATTTATATATAGTGATAAATTTCTTTAAGACTATATAACTTTGAAAGATGGGATTTTATAAAATATAGACCTACTAGGGCTAGCCCTTTATTGCTAGGTCGAGGGAGGTGGCTCACTCTAGGTGGCTGATCGTAGCCCTTAGCCCAAGACAAGGCCTGCCTGATCATGGGCATAGGTTCCCTGATGGGCGCACGGGAGAAGGAGAACATGGTCACGTCACCGTGGGTGCAAGTTCATGACACGAAAGAGGTAGGCCGAAGGCCAATGGGGGTAGGATCCCATGTATAAGGCTCCCTAGGTGTGTGTTGTGTTTGTTTCTGATCCTCCGTTCGGAGCCTCAGGCTTATAAAGAGCCGAAAAACCCCTCACTGTTTCGATGTGGGATGGATAAAAATCACCTGGGATCAAATCTAGGCCATTGGATCGCATCACACGTAATCTGGGTCGTCGATCCCAATCTCGCGTTTAACCCTCAGCCACCACAGAACACCGCCATGTTTTTATAGAACATTCGATCAACATTAGATATAATCTCAACCATCCGAGAGTTATAAAAACCCCATCAACCCTAGACCATCTGATCAAACTTAGATCTAATATGAGCCACCCAATTTTTTTTAAAACCACGGAAATGCTCCAGCCATTGGATCAAGGTCGGACTTGATCCTGACCATCAGTTTTTCTTCTGGTTTCTTCCTGTAGCACCACATTCTTCATCCCCGAGGCAGGCACTGAACCAGTACTGTACACCCTATTCTTGCACTATTTTCTTTACACATGACAACCACTAGTCCCCCACCTTGAATGTTCCGTGAGCAGTGGAAGTGTATGGGTGGATATTCCTACTTGGCCTTTTGTCATTAGCAATGATCAATCCGGGATCAATACGACAATACACTCCAGTCTCCATGGATCAAATCACAGAAATAGACAAAGAAGAAAGATAGTAGAAAAACCACAAACAAGGACCGTTACATGTTGATTTTAATTAATTTAATTAATTGACAAGAAGTACCTTTTGGTTGTTCTTTCTTCATTGATATTCTTGATCACTTTATGATATTATTCGTCATTGCATCGTAGAAGCCAAGTGTAGACTTCCTCTAGAGGTGATCCACACATTCATCACATATCTCTGGACGTCTCCAAATGATTCTCCAGGTGCTAGTGTGGAGAAACCTTTGCTTGTGTTGTCTTCCTTAGATCATCTTGATCCTATGAAGGAGGATCACTCTCAGTCTTGAGAGCGTTCTTGAAGGAAAGAGTTATCTCGGCCTTAAAGGAATTCTCCATAATTGTTGTGCACAACAATTATGGAAAAGTGTTGGGGTTGTGAGGATATTTATAATCTGGTTTGAGGTTATAGAGTTATGACAATAAATAAACGCGTTACGCATTTTATTTATTTCATTAACTCTTATTGAATACCCCCATGTCGAGTCATTAATTTCTTTTCATGTGCCCACACTGATTATAATAAATATCATTTAATAAAAAATATTATTTCCCTAAAATCCCGACTAGAAAAACTACACAACATGTAATAATTAATAGACGACGTGTACTTGTTTTTCAGAAAACTACACGATGTGTAATCATTAATACCCGAAGTTTACTTGTTTTTATTTTCCATTCCAAATTAAAAACAACAGGGCTTGTAATCATTAATACATGTTGTGTACTTGTTTCCATTTTATTCTTCCTCTAATATTAAAATGATTTATGATTCCATGAATAATTATTAAACCACGTACAGAAAAAATCTATATCCTACTTGAGATACTTGGATACACTAATTGTGTGACCCTCTAGGCCAATTTCTCATTGGAATTAGGTGAGCTTGCCTAAAGTCCAATATTACTCTCTAGAAACAGGTCAAGGCACCCAAGAGAAAGAAGTTTCCGCCGCATTGACGTGTCACCTCATACAAATTATTACTGTGTAATTTAATCCCTTTGTCTCAATATCTCATCAAGCATGTTTCATGGCAGTGTCATAAACCTATATGCTTGATCTATCATTCTTTGACTTACAGAAATAAACTCATCATTAGACCATGGCTATGTAATTTGGGTGACAGTTCTATTTCAATCAAAGGGCCCGAGATATTTTCTTTAATAAATATGGATGGGATAAATCCTTCCTCGACTAATCCATTAACAAAATGTCATTCGTGACGCACCCAACGTACCCTACTTCCCTCTAACTGTCTACATGATGGTATTTGTCAGCAAATCTAAGTGTGCGAGTCATGACATTAGTTAATGATAATCATCCAGTCTACGGACCATTACACACACACGCAGATTGCAATATCCGATGACACCAAGACATGCAGAATTACTATTGGCGGGTCTGTTCTCATAATCTCCCATCTTGAAGATTACCAAGTGCGAACTCCATGAGAGAGAGTCTCGTCTTCTTACGAGTACTCGCACATGATGGTCTGTATACAATGTTTCTTATCATAGTATGTCATCCAACTGTAGAACTTTATTTAAAAATATTGTTATTGAATATCATGGTTCTCGTCATAGCGGGGATATTCCATGACCCCATTAATGAAAAAAATATTCCAAGACATTATTATATTATTGTTATGCAGGACAATGAAGAATATATAATATGTGAACATTCATGTAATCAAAGTATAAATAGTTTGTTCTCAGGACACCAACTCTAACAAACTCCCACTTAGACTAGAGCCAACTACCTATGAATTTTAGTCTGCTAGACCTCACATGATGATCATGTTTCTGCTGATTCATGGATTTATTCAAGGTGTCTGTGATGTTTTCTTCTGTGGAAATACTGCTCACTATAACTTCACCTCTCTGAGAAAAGTCCCTCATGAGATGATACTTTTGAAGAATGTGATTTATCATCTAATGTCACCTTGGCTCTTTTGCAAGTTCCACCGCTACAGTATTGTCACAATAGAGTGTGATAGGATCTTTACTTATAGGTAATACATCTAGCTCTTGGATAAAGCTTCGCATCCCTACTGCTTCTTTAGCTACCTAAGAAGCTGCGATATACTCAGACTCTAATGTAGAATCTGCGACCACACCTTGCTTTGAGATCTTCCAGCTCACTACACCTCCATTAAAACTGAAGATGTAGCCTGTCTATGACTTCGTGTCATCTTGACCAGTCTGGAAAATAGCATCCACATGTCCTATGATGACTAGTTCCTCATCTCCTCCATAAACTAGGAACATATCCTTAGTATGCCTCAGATACTTAAGGATAGTCTTGACTTCCATCCAATGATGGTCTCATGGATCAACTTGATATCTTCCCACTGCACTTAATACATAAGAAACATCTAGCCGTGTACATATCATACCATACATGACTAACCAAATCGCGGATGTGTAAGGGATCCTTTCCATTTCCTTCCTTTCCTCACTTTTCCGAGGACACATTTTCTTGGAAAGATGAATGCTATGTGACACTAGAAACAATCCCCTCTTAGACTGTTTCATATTGAATCTATTCGTTATCTTGTCAATGTATGTACATTGACTCAGGCCATTCATTATCTTGGATATGTCATGATGGATATTGATCTAAAGAATATATGCTACCTCAGCCAAGACTTTCATAGAGAAGAATTTATCCAAACATTCCTTAACTGACTATAAGATAGGTACTTAGTTTCCAATTAGTAATATGTCATTAATATATACTATTGGTAAAACTGCTATAGTTCCACTAATCCTTTTGTAGACAAAAGGCTCACATTCATTCTTAACAAAGACAAATTCTGTTAAGACTTATCAAAACGAATGTTCCATGACCTTGATGCTTTCTTTAATCCATAAATGGATTTATGCAACTTGCATACCTTGTTGGAATCCTTTGGAGTCACAAACCCTTCAGGTTGTGTCATGTAGACATCTTCCAGGAGGTTCCCATTAAGGAATTATATTTTGACATCCATTTTAAAAATTTCATAGGCATGGTAAGTGAAAATGACCAAGAGGATTATGATGGATTTCATCATCGCAAAAGGTGAAAAGGTTTCATCATAGTCAATTCCATGACACTGTCTAAAACCTTTTGCAACTAGCCATGCCCTATAGGTGTTGACTTTCCCCTCTATGTCCAGTTACTTCTTAAATACCCATTTATTAACAAACATGCTTTACATAAACTGGAGGATCTACCAAAATTCAGACATGGTTTTGGTAAATGGAATCCATTTCAGAATTCATGGATTCTTGGAAGTTTACAGTGTCTGTTCCTTGAACTGAATCCGTTCAGGTAAGCAGATCATCATTGTCAACCAATAATGAGTCACCATCCTCAGTGAAAAGAAAACCATATCGTTATGGTTGTCTCACCTCTCTCATGCTCCTACGCAGTTCTTGTGTCTCTGGAATAGATTTTTCTTCCACAGGGTTTTGTGTAATCTATTCTTGTACAAACTCCTGTGTATCTTGAGCCTTGACTTCATCAAAGTCTATCTCACTCCCACTATCTCTTTTAGAGTTGTTCTTCCTCTCAATGAATATGGTGTGTATTTCCACTATTACCTTTTTATCTTAGGGGTTGTATAGTTAACATCCCCTTGTTTCCTTGGGATATTGTTGATGATCCTTTCCGTCACAAAGTCTAATGAATTGAAAAGGGAAATACCTTAAACCCAAAGTGATTCATCCATTGGAGAAACATCAAAAATTAAAAAAGGCATGAATAAAGATTAAAATGCACTTGGGTCGTGCAAGTTCCACCAAGGTCACGTAAGAATACTTGTGTTCCACCCAATGGTCATGCATGTGACTTGCGCACCCTCTTTGAATTTCTCCCAGGGTCTTCACCAGCCTTTAAATACTGCTGATGGGCCCCCCATTTCAAAGACGAAAAGTTCTAGAAACTCAAATTTGAGCTCCCGGTGCCCTAGTCTCTTCTCAAAGCTTCCGAACACTTCTATGGTAATTTCATACCTAGAATGGAAGATCTAAAGAGAGGGAGTAAGGCCTAAGTGTTGAAACTAATCAACACTTGCACGCCTAAGTGGCCATACCTTAAGGGAAATGGCCACACTTGCGCGCCACCTTACCCATTAAATAGAACATGCGCGCCCCACTTCTGGAAGCCTCGAGCGATAGTACTAAGGGCTTGAGCCAAGTGACGCCCAAGTATTACCCTAAGGATTGACTGTCGCGCAAGTACCTCTATGTTGTGCAAGTATACTTATGCGACCATGACTTGTGCACCCACGAAGGACTTGCGCGCCACCTCCTTTTTGGGTTCCCCTCCGGCCTATTTCACCTCTCTTATGCCTATCCACCTATCCTTTTCAAGAATAGGCCTTCAGAACTCTCTCCAAATCCATTCATGGCATGATTTCCTTGTTGGATTACTTATCTAAAAGGAATTATGTGGAAAATCTCTTAAAACCTAGTGATTTATATATATTTATATCACTAAGGTCATAGATTTCATTCATTCAACCTCATCCTTTAAGATGAGAGAATCCTTAACCTGGGCCTTCTTTTCAGGAGTAAGCCCCAGTCCAAGTTCTCTTAATTTGGGAATCCTCCTCAGGAGTACGCCCCAAGTCCCCTAAATTGGGCATCCTCTTTATGAGTAAGCCCCTTTCATAATTTTCCATATCCGGGTTTCCTTTTCAGGAGTACACCCCAGTCTCAACGTTCCCAAAATCTGGGCATCCTCCTCAGGAGTAAGACCCAACCATGGTTCTCTTAACCTGGGATTCCTTTTCAAGAGTAATCCCTAGTCTCAAATATGGGAATCCTCCTTAATAGTAAGCCCCATTCATATTTCCCATAACCTGGGATTCCTTTTCAGAAGTAAGCCCCCAGTTTTCAAAACCTTTTATCCTGGGCCTCCTCCTAAAAAATAAGACCCAGTAATAATTTCTCTTAACTAGTCTTAATTTACTTTTGATTTTGGCTTCCTTTTCCGGAGTAAAACCCAATCATAAGTCCCATCCTAATTTGGGAACCTTCCTCAAGAGTAAGCCCCAAGTTATAGTATCCAAATATACATAATGCCCATATACCTTTATAGACCTTGTTCCTGGGTTTCTTCCCTGAAGTAAAACCCAATTTTCATCTATTTTGGGAAGTCATACATACATAATCCCCACATCATTTCTTATAATGGCACAATTGTCTAGTTTTACCAATACCTCTTATTTCTCACACCGAGCATGACTCACGTGAGATTAGAGTGTAAAAGTAATTATGACATCTTTCTTTGAGCCCTCAATCATGAATAAACCCCATACTACTTTACTCGAACTATGTGGGTTCTGAATCCTTTTCTAAAAACAAAGGATACGTAGGTATCCCATCAGTGGGTACGATCCCAACTATGAAATAATTCATGTCCTTCTGAATGAAAATAATCTTCAAGTGCCCCACTAAGTGGATTTAAAACTAGTATGGTCATCATAATGGCCAAGAGACTTTTTATAATGTTTTAAAGGATAACATTGACTAAGAATCTCTAAAAAAATATAGATTATTCTCTATCGATGAAGAATCTCGAATACATATAAAAGATTCTCTAAATATCATACATATTAATCATTGATTGTTAGATCTAAAGAAAAGATCATTTTCATACTTGGTAATGTAATAAGGATTCACGAACATAACTTAAATCTATAAAGAGAGTCCCGGAGTAGAAAATAATTCCCCTAAAAAATGTGCGATGAGTCCGACCTCCCATCCTCTTGACCAATGAAAATTATTAAGACTCATCAGTTCACCAACTAATGAGGACCTACCTTTGGAAAGTAGGTCTAAATGGAAATGGAATCATTGGATGTTTCCAATTCTACGAACAAACCCGTTAGAAACTTCTTGGAATGTTTGAATCTTAAATCAATGAGATCATCCCCAGTTCCAATGGAAACAAAAAATGGTGAACCCGACGTGAATCATTAACCAAGTTAAAATTATTTTTTACTTATTTGTTAGGCCCCTATTTAAACTCAATGAGAGGGCCAACAAGACAGCCAATAACATATGTGATCATCCAAAATATATAGTGGCCCAATTTATCTTGATTATGTTTGTTATATCAAACATGAACTATTTTCCAAGATCTTATGCATTACTAGAATGGATTATTTCTTAAGTTCACTACTGTGAATACTTCTATTGTGAATAATTCTACTGTGAAAACCTCTGCTGTGAATGCATATACTGCTACTCCTGCTGGAACGTCATCCACTCTGAGGAAGACATCACCTACTCAGCGTCTTCAACGCTGGGTATCAAATGAACTGGTTATGGGGTACCGTCAAAATGGTACTATTCCGACTCTAGAGGCCTCTAGACAAGCCCTCCAAGTCAATAATTTACCCTAGTCATCCGGACACTGACGACCAATGATCAAGAAGCAGGCGGTGCTAACCACTGTCTCCTACCATTTCAGGTCATTATCCCTGGAACGCAACAACCATTCCCTCCCATATTCTTAGGAGGTGAATGGGAAGGCCACTCAAGGACTTAATTCAAAAAAACAGGGGTCCTTCCTGAGGGATCCCACCAACAATCTCCGCCAAACTCATGCGGTAGTGCGCCCTCAACATGATGAGGGTGTCGTCTCCAGGCGTTCGGCTTAGGTTCCTCAAACCCAAGCAGGCAAGACGAACCACCAGAGGCGAAATCCAGTCAACAGTGAGAAGGTTCTCATCTCTTCCATTTCCGTAGAATTCTACCAACCTAACATGGTGGCAAGCAACGAGCGGGCACACACACCCGTTCGTTTTTATTCTGCTATCCAGTAGACTCGTCTGGCAGTAGCATGCCAATCTCGCCATGCAATTCTAGTGGAGTACTATAGACTGGAACATACACCTGTTTATAAATCATCATCTAGTCAGCAGGCTCGTCTGACTACATTTGATGGAGCCCACCAACCCAATGTGTTGACAACTGGTAAACAGGTACATACACCTGCTTACACTCATCAATTCTGCTAGTAGCCTCGTCTATCAGTATTGAAGGAATATCGTCAACCACGTTTGGCAGAGTGCAATAAGTAGGCACATACACCTACTAGTATTGATCAAGCCTACCAATAGTCTCGTTTGGAAGCATTTAGAGAAGTCAGTCGGAAAGCTCCGATGACAAACATGAGGCAGGCTCAAATCTCTGCCCCCACACATGAGTACTGTCAGAATTCACTGACAGGAAAAGGAGGACAGGAGCATGCATATACACCAACTCCAGGCATATAATGGACGTATATCCCCGTTCTGACAACTGAAGTCACCAAGCAGATTCTGTCACTGGTGAAAGAGTAGAAGAAAATCCCTGCTCATATTCTAGATGCCTGCCAGGATATTATAATAGCTTCAGCAGCATCTCAGGGAAAGACACATAAATCTATCCCTACTTGTGGAGTGAAACATCAACAGTTCACTCCGGAGCAGACACACACATCTATTCTAGTCCAAGAGGGTTGTGGGGCATACTCCCACATATCATATGAAGGTCCAAGTTAGGCACATACACCTGATTTGAGTGGAGATAATCAGCCTAACCTAATGATTTCTTCTGAGCAGGAAAATACACTTACCCATAATGACCACTTTCCACAACAAGTGGTTCCTAAAGTGAGTAATAAGGCATCTAAGAAGAATACCTTCCTAACACAGTCAAGAAATCAAGGGCCAATCTGTAACATGGCTTTACTCAATGCTGGAGTTCTTGATGCACTCAGACAACTATCTAATGAAACTCAAGATTTTACTCTCTCAGTTCCCAATAATGGGAACATTAATTTCAAAGGTCTGCATCAGACACTTCCTCATGAAGGATTGCTTCATTACAATTCAGTCGATCTCAAAGTTTCATCTTCAGATGAAAGCCACAAGAACCCTCTGTGTGGTCAGAAGACTAAGGAGCAAAATTTTTCATCTTATACTGTAACCCACCATGGTAGTTCTCCCCATGATGATGAATTTAGCTGGGAATGTCATCTCTGTAGTAATAATGCACATTGCCTGGAAAATGATCCAATGGACAATGTAGTGATATGAAAGCCCTCTTATCTTGAGGCACTTAAAAATGGGAAGCCAGTCATATCTGATGCTTTACATTTAGTTGGTGAAATACTTTCTCAACCAGAAGATAGTCTAGGGTGTAGGTCATTCTCTGAACCACCCCTAAGTCATGCATCTTCTAGTTTCATCAGTGATTTCTCTACCACTCATATTGAATCTGATGAAGCAACAAGGAATCACTAGATCTGGTCTAATCAGGTAGATGAATCTTCATCAAATAATAAAGAGGATGTACTGAATATGAGAAAACAACCGGCGAATGGTGAAGTTCCAATTATGTTTTGGCATTTGGCTGATTATCAGTATAACATTCCAGAGATGTTGACAGTAGATGGAATTAATGATATTCATCTAAACATAGGGAAAACTCTTTGTCAGTTGAAAAAGAAAATATTATCTTATGATAAATATGAAAATCATGTCAAGATAATATAAGGGTTACAATGCCAAATTGATTTGGATTCTCTCTTAGTTTCTTGATATCCGAAGGCTGAAAAGTAACAGAGAGCCCTTCAACGTTCATGCCTTGGCGCACTAAGAATATTGCGCCAGTTAATTGCCAATGCCCCATCTGGTATTCATATGAGGTGATGGGGCATTCATAGAGTACTATATTTCACTGTGCTCTCCAGTCAGCAAATCCCGCTGAAAATGGTCTCATGCAATGTTATTTCCCATGGATGGACATAGTCAATGAGTTTTGTTTTTAATCAAAAGATTTCCCAAGAACAGACCTCAAATAGTTCATCTCAAAATAAAGCATACAGAGAAAACGTTGTTGAGTTACTCATGCATCAAGAAGATGAGAATATTGAACAGGACTCTCATTTGGAGAAATCACATCATCAAGTGACAGAAGTGTCAAAAATCATCCAACGGTCTTTTGAGTTGGGTGAAAAAAGTGGATGCAGGTTAATGCATCCAGCTAATTTCCGGACTAAAGTCTGCAAGATCAGGAGAGCTTTCAAGAAGGTCTCATATATAGCATGTCAAGAACCACCCCATCTTTCCAGACCGGGGACTCTTTTAACCCAACCCTCGGAATCAACAAATAAGATTCGAGGAGTTGAACTGGAACAACCCCAGTCCACCAGACTAGGGACTTTTTCAAATCCTCAATCTCTCCCTTAGAGAAAGTCAGTCTTCTCTCGATTAGGGATGAAGCCTCAAGAGGAATGAAGATCCAAACTATTAGGAGATTCCCTCCAAATTATGGTTCGTCAAGAAGCTCTTGAGGGATCACATCAACAAAAGGCAATGTCTCATCAGGGACATGGAAAAAGGCATTATCACAAAAATGCTGATAGAAGATATACAATGCATTATGCATCAATTAATTTCATTAATGTCGTTGTTGCTGATCCAACATATGAGGTTCACTCAGAGGGATCGTATGAAGAGGATCCTTCTCAATAAGTTGTACGCATAGACAAAAATGAAGAAGGTGTGCATACACAAAATCAAAGGCTTACCCAGAATTTGGGTAATCCTTCAAGTAACCCACTTCCCCTTCTCCGAAAGGTGTCTAATAAGGGGAAATGAATGAATCAGGTTACATAACCTTCCTTTGGAGAAGGCCAATCTCTCTCAGTAGAGCAAAGATTTTCACAATAAGAGGAGAAAATGAAGGAATTAAGGAGGTTGAATATATAATTACTTCAAGGTAGTCTTCCTTCTAAGCGTGCTGGAGTCAGTCAGCCAAGGGAATTTGTTGCGGCCACTGAGATGGATCAATAATATCCACCTCTACTAGTACAACCTCACAGGTCTAATCCTATGTGTCAGTTGCAACAACAATTGGTGGTTCTACCTCAGTTGCAGTACCAACCACCACATCTGTATCATCTCCAGTCATTGCACCTGTTCAGGTCCAAGCCCAACATGATGTTTTCCAAAAGTTAATAACTACTATTGAGTCATTAGTAGCTCAGTTGGAATATATGGAGGGAAAGCGTGCTCAAATTAAACCAGAAAAGAGATCTTACCCTGAGTGGGTTGATGCAATTCCTCCCCATCAAATTTTTCAAGTACCAAATTCCCAATCTTTAATGGTTCGGGAGACCTAGAGCAACACTTAACACATTTTGTTTCTCGTTGCGATCCTTTGATGGGAACCCCATAACAACAAGAAGTAGTTAAGCTCAGGTGTTTTGTATAGTCATTACATGGGCCTACCTTTGTCTTGTACACATGCTTGTAATCCCAGTAAATTACCAAATGGGAGGATCTCCGCCAAAGATTCCTTCTTCAATTTAGTTCAACATTTCCAAAGATAGCAGTTTTTGATCTTACAAATTGTAAGGAAAGGGAAAATGAAAGGGTTTCAGATTTCATTGCTTTTTGGAAGGGATTAACATATTCCCTGAGCTTAGCACTCCCTCAAGAAGATTTGTTGCCAATATGTGTGGAAAATCTACGTGATGAATTACGCACACCGTTGATCCTTGTGAAATACATAAGAGGGTTTTGAGAGCTTACTTCAATCACTCAACAGATTGAAGATTCTATTATGAAGACTAAGGATAATGCTTATGTAATTCCATTAGCTTCAGGAAGGAGAATGGGTAAAGAAGAGACTGCTATAGTTATGCCTAAACAAGCACCTGTACCTGCTTCTACTTCAAGTCCTTCATCTTCTAGAAGGGCTCCACCTCCTGACCGCCAACAACAGAGGCCATTTCGTCAAGATGATCAAAGAGATCAAAGACTAAAACAATTTTAGGATTTAAAGAGCAATGTTTACTTTTTCCGAAATGATGAAGTTCCTGGTTACTTCATTTTGGCTCTGGAAAATAATTTGGTTCAATTACCAAGGCCCAAGAGGCCAAACAAGGAAGGAGATGAAGATCATCCCAATTATTTCCCATTTCTGTAGATGTTGGGGTGTTCCATTTTGGAGTGTTTTGTCTTCAAGGACCTCATAGAAAAAATGGTCGACTTGGGACAAGTCAAAATGAAAGGTTCTTCAGCTCAGGTAGCATGTGTTACTGCTTCAGATCCAGAGGAAGAAGGCGAGTGGCAAGAAGTCAAGAACAAAAATGCGAAAAAAATTGATGATTGGATGGTCAGAAAAATGATCAACTGAACTAATGCCATTTTTTGAACAGAATTAAAGAAACCAATTGTGTCTTCTACCATGAATACCACAGCAAAACCCTCTTCATCAGAGGGAAAATCCTCAAAAGGGCGGCATAATTCAAAGAAGGAGGAACAATCAGAAGAAGATGAAATCATGTCAAAGCATAAGTTGTCTTTGAATCTGGCAGATTTTATGACATCTCCTTCAATGTCATGGGCACTGCCCCACCAAAGGGAACATCCTAAACAGGCTAATCAGGTAGAGTCTTCATCGGATGAAGAGTTGATTATGGGTTCTGTTAATATGACTCAATTTATAGAACCATATGCTAGTAGTAGTTTCGATTTTGATGAGACCGAGTTCCCTGTAGCAAACAGAGGAATCTGAAGAAGTTCTAGAGGCTCAGGTTATAGGGGAAGACATGGATCTTTCAGAGGACACTATTGTAATTCTACCCCTTCTTGAACTGTGTATGTGGTAGAAACTCGTGGTAGATACCTACAACGAGCTCAACAAGAACAAGAAAGTTCTTCGACACAAGGCAGAATCAGTCCTGGCACAATTATTCTGGAAGATCGATTGAAGGTTCCATATTCTTCCTCTCAACAAGTAAATAGACCTAATAAGTCTAATCTTCCAAAGCCAGGAGTATTACCAACTCCTATTCTAGTACAAGATGCATCTACTTCCAAAGCATCAACTTCTAAGGCACCTGTGAAACTACATGTTTCTGTTGGAAGAAACAGACCTTTGTATCAAAAGTATGATGTATTGAAAAACTTGGCCCAAATACTGGCCATGTTATCAATTCTGGATACTTTGAATTTATCTAAGGATATTTGGGAGGCACTTATCGAGGATTTGTCGAGTCCTTGGGAGTTTGAAACTGAAATTGCTGCACCTGAAGTCTACCATGTAAAGAATAATCCAGCAGAATGCCATGCAGTGATATCTTTCTCAGATGAAGATGAATATGATGTAGTGCGTGGACATATTAGACCTTTGTACTTATCTGGGAAGGTCAATGGTGTAGACGAACAAAGAGTTTTCATTGATAATGGTTAAGGAGTCAACCTCATTCCCATTCATACACTTCGTCGATTGGGCCTCACATAATCTGATTTATCTCATTCTGTTTTGATGTTACAAGGATATGATAAAAATGAACAAGAACCAATAGGAGAGATTACACTCAAAACTCAGTTTGGATATCTTGTATCCAATTCAGATTTCATGGCTGTTGATCAAGACTCATCCTTCAACATCTTGCTTGGAAGACCCTGGCTACATCAACATGCAGCTATCCCTTCATCATACCATCAATGTCTCAAATATTGTTTTGATGGTCAAATTGGAACATTTTAGGGTGATAAATCCTCATTCAAGACATGTGAATCTCAATACATTGAGGTGGAATTCTATCACATAATGGGGAAGGAGGAATCCACAACAAGGGAGATTACCAAAGTTAATGCTCCATATGGTGTGGAAAAGATTCTAGTAAACCCATTTACACATGTGAGTACAGATTATGTGTTTCCTATCAGTCAAATTGATAGGATAGACCCAAATCAAAATAATCTTATAGAAACTTCCATAATTTCAATTACGACGATAATGCCAGACAACATGGGAGAAATTGGTGATTCACCAATAAATGATGAAGTATCAAATGGAGATGTCTTCATTTTGTCTGCTGAAATCTAGCAAGTATATACTTTGCCAATCAGGCTAGAAGAAGTTTTATAAATATCAGAGGTGAATGATGATGTCGATTCTCAATCCATCATCTTCTCTATATTACCCAAGGAAGAACATTCATCATCAATTGGGTCAAAAATGGAAGCTTCTTCTTCAAGATGTGAAAATTTTAACGTCTCTTCTGATCATGAAAAGTTTGCTTCATCATCTACTATGTAAGTAGAAAGAGATGAAAAAACACATATTGAAGAAGAAGAGGAAGATCTCAGGGATGCTCCTCCAACATTTGAAGAGGGTATCTCTACCACCATGGATGAACTCAGAGAAATAAAATTGGGTACAGAAGAAGATCCACACCCCACATAATTAGTGAGGCTATGACTCTTGAAGAGCAAGAGATGTATATTTCCATTCTAAAGATAAATCGAGATATATTTTCTTGCAAATATACAGAGATTCCAAGTCTTGATCCTGATGTTTCCACTCATCGTTTGGGTTTTCCAGAATAACATCGAGTATTCAAACAAGCCGCTAGAAGAACACACCCAACCTATGCATAAAAAATTGATGCTGAAGTGGATATGATCATCAAAGATAACTTCATTAGAGAAGTTCAATATCCCAAATGGTTGGATAATATTTTCCCAGTGAAAAAGATGAATGGAAAATTAGAGTTTTCATTGATTTCAGAGATCTTAATCGGCATTGTTCTAAGGATGATTTTACAGTACCAATTACAGAACTATTAATTGATAGAACAGCTGGTTATGAAACACTTTCCTTCATGGAAGGATATTAATCATATAATCAAATCCGAATGGCTCTATAAGATGAAGAATCTATAGCCTTCAAAGCCCCTTAGGGTGTGTTTTGCTATCAGGTAATTCCCTTTGGCTTGAAGAATTCAGGTGCAACATATCAGCGTGCCATGCATCGTATCTTCAAACCCTTTTTATGGATGTTTTTGAATGTTATGTGGAAGATTCGGTGGTTAAATCCAAACAACCTTCTAATCACTTGGCTGATTTAGAAGTCATATTTCACAAACTTCGGAAAAATATTTTGAAGATGGACCCCTTAAAATGTGTTTTTGGGGTAACCTTAGGAAAATTTCTTAGCTTCATCATACGTCATCGTGGTATCAAGGTTGATCTTGAGAAGACAAAGTCAATCCATGGTATGTCACCTCCTTGAAATATAAATTAATTAAGATGACTTCAAGGATAATTGGCCTATATTCGCCATTTCATTGCCAATTTGGCAGGAAAAAGTTTACCCTTCACCAAATTGATGAAGAAGGGAGTCACATACCAGTGGACTGAATAATTTCAAGAAGCATTTGATATTCTCAAACAACATCTCTTTAGTCCACCGGTGTTAATGCTACCTATTGAAGGAATACCACTTATCCTCTATGTGATAGCTTTATAGTGATCATTGGGTGCCTTTCTTGCTCATAAGAATGATGCTGGGAATGAAAACAACCTCTACTATCTCAGTCGGACTATGATTGAAGCCGAAACCCGATATTCAAGTATTAAGAAGTGATGCCTAGAATTAATCTTTGTAGTTAAGTAGTTGAGACACTACCTGCAACATCTTGAGGTCCAATTGGTATCTCGCAATAACCCGCTCAAATTAATCCTTAGTTGTCCAATGCTTACAGGACGTCTGGAAAGGTGGGAAGTTATTTTGCAGCAATTTGATATTCAGTATGTGTCTCAAAAAGCAATAAAGGGCCAAGATCTAGCTGATTTCCTTGATGAACATCCTTCAGTAGAAGATACACCTTCAGATATTGAGATTTCTGATGAGGAAGTATTCTTTATTCATGGTAGTCTTCAAATATGGGAAATGTACATTGATGGTGCTTCCAGAAGTCCAATAGGAAGGAAAATGTAAAATCCTAAATTCAACAAAGTTGTCTTAGGAATTGTACTCATTTCCCCAGAAAAAGTGGTTCTACCTTATTCATTCTCATTGTTGGGAGGTGGTACAAATAATAAAGTAGAGTACCAATCTCTCATCACAGGCTTGGAGTTGGGACTTCAAGCACATGTGAATCACTTAATGGTGATATGTGATTCAGACCTAGTAATCAAACAAATCAATGGGGATTATGCAATCAGAAAAGAAGAACTAATCCCTTTGTATGATTATTTCAGAGAGTTAATGGTGGAATTTCACCTTATGTTCAATCCAGAACAGAGGAGATTAATGAAATTAGTCCCATCTCTGAACCATATGGTCATACTATAGGATGGATGACACCTATCGGGGAATACCTTCAAAATGGAACACTTCCACCTGATAGAGCCGGGAAAGAACACGTCTAGAGATGTCTGGTCAATTTCACTTTTTATGATAGCCCATATCACATAGATAAAGGTCTCTACAAAAGGGGTTTTGATGGAGTTATCTTCAGATGCATTGATGGTGAAGAGACAACAGCTATCATGAAAGAAGTACACGTAGGAGTCTATGGTGCCCATCAGCCTGGACAAATATAATATGATCAAATTCCAAGGCTTTGATATTTTTGGCCTTCAATGATACAAGATTGTGTTGATATCACAAAGAAGTGTCATTTTTCCAATTACATGCTAAATTCATTCATCAACCCCCAGAGTTGCTTCATACAACTAAATACTCATGGCCATTTTCCACATGGGGAATGGATGTAGTAGGACCTTATCCTTCAGCTACATCCAAGTAGTTGAAGTATGTTCTTACTGCTACTGACTTCTTTTCTAAATGGGAAGAATCAATACCTCTCAATGAAGTTAGTTCTAAATGCATTGTTAGCTTCATCAAGTCTAACATCATTACCATATTTGGTGTCCCTCATACCATATTGACGGACAATGGAACCAAATTTTGTTCATATGAGGTGAGGAAGTTTTATCAAGAATACAACATTAAATCCAATCATTCATATAGGTATCATGTAGAGGCTAATATCCAGATAGAAGCTTTCAATAATACTCTATCAAACATACTACAAAAGATGGTGGATAAAGATAAGAAGTCATGGCCTGATAAACTATTTCATGCTTTATGGGCTTATCAGAACACCACCCACACTGCAACATAGTCAATTCCATATTCATTAGTATATGGAACAGAAGCAGTCTTGCCAATTGAGGTTCAACTACCCTTGCTCAGAGTAGCCATTTGTGATCAATCATCTATAGATGAACAATCTCAAAAGTGATTGGATGAATTGGAACTGTTAGATGAGAAAAGATTGTGCACCCTACACCACTTGGAAGTCTATCAGAATCGAATAGCATGAGTTTTCAACAAAAAAGTTTGTCTTCATTCATTCGTTTAGGGAGAATTGGTATTAGTTCTCAAAACTCAAATGATACCAGGAAAGAAACCTCCCAAGCTTCAGCCAAAATGGGAAGGACCTTATTCAATACATAAGGTCTACTCAAATAAAGCTTATTATTTAACCACAATGGATGGAGAACTCATCACTACTCCAACCAATTCCATATTTTTGAAGAAATATTTTGTATGAACACAAAATACACCAAGTTTCCATGTATAAAACTTTACACTATTGGAACTTAAGTCCAACATGACATTAAACTGTGACATCCTAACTACATGATGCTAAATTGTACAGAAGTCCCTTACGTCTAGCAAGACGTTAAACAACATAACTAGCGGTCCATGCATATGACCTTAAACTATTGGAATCCCTTTCATCCAACATGATGTTAAACTGTGAAAAAATACCTAATACGTCCAACATGACGTTAAACTTTGTCTCTATATTTGTCCTTACTGCAAGAAATTAAACATTACAGTCCCCCTTTCGTGAAACATGACGTTAAATTGTATTGTCCTCATCGTCTTAGCTATAAGACGCTAAACTGTACAACACCCTTATTTTCAAACATGACGTTAAACTGTGTCCTTATATTTTTCCTACATGATGTTAAACTGTATTTTGTCCCCGCTTCATGACAATAAACTATGCAACACCAATAGTCCCCATTGTAAGACTTTAAACTGCATAGTCCCTTCATATGTCCTACATGACATTAAACTGTGCATCATTGTGGTTTTTTCTACCTCTTGTTTCTCACACCGAGTATGAATCATGTGAGCTTAGAGAAAACTTCAACCATAAAACCCTCTCTGGGCCGCTAACCATGTGTAAGTCCCAACAACATTTTTTAGGTCGTTGTCTCCAAGAACAACTTGATAACTAATTCATTCTTTAATTGAACTACGCAGACTTTGATCCTTGCCTTCTAGGCTCGGTACGTAGGCAACCTCTTAAGGTTCAAGCCCAAAACCAATCTCTTCACATCTTTTTACCTCCGTCTCATATGATATTGTTTCATGAAGCAACCCCTAGAACCAATATTTTTACATTGGTTCACCTTTGTCCTTGCTACATGACATTAAACTGTATAACACTTTTTTCCTGTACAACAATAAACTACAACATTCTTTGACACCTTCACCTGAGAGGGAATAATTATTTACATTGATATTTAATCATGTTATATTCCAAAGACTACTTTAATACATGGCAATTCCTGAACCTTTTATCTTTGGTCAAACCACCATTGCACTAAATTCCCCTTTTCAACCTTCATATGTACGAACCAAATTTGTACAGAGGGTATTTCTAGAACTACGCGTGGCTTGATTCTCATCCTTATGGGATACGTATGAACGTTCTAGCATCCCTCAAATCCAGCCCCAAGTATTTGGGCCTATCCCCAAATTTTACTTTCAGTCCCCTGGCTAAAAAGTCCCTGTGAAAACACACACTGTGTATTCATTATTATGGTCCAATTTCTATGACCCTAAACTAATATTTTCTATACTTTCATCCCACATTACATTAAACTATATTTTAAGAACTATGTATGGCTTGATTCCCATCCTTATGGGATACGTAGTGAAGTCCAACACCTCAATTCAGGACCCAGCCACAAAATGATTATGGTTAGCTTTGATCTATGTATTTCTTTCATGAATTGAACAATATCAATTTTCATGTGTCATATTCCTAACCTAAAATACTTCCAGATCTCCATTACACTTTTCTTGACTTCTGGTCACAAAATTTTTAATTTTTGAGAGTTCTTTCGCCTGACCATGCAACACGTTCCCTTTGGCGGCCTTGCATAAACAGTCTACATAACAGATGTGTCAGTCAAAAGATGCTATTATTTGACTATGCATCAAATTCCCTTAGGCTTCCCTTCATAATTCAACCCCCTAACGGGTTTAAAAATAGTGGTAACTTCATTCTTGGGAAGAAAATCTCTTTTTTCCTTAGTTGTCTTAATGACATTATGTTGGGATCCCCAAAAAATGTCCATCCTTGACATATAGGTCCCATACTCTTTTTCATGATCTGAAAGTATTCAAGTCTATGGTTCATATTTTCCTTCCCTATGTTTAGGTCATACCTTCATAGGAGTGACATTCATCTAGTTCATAGACAATCCTGTTTGGAAATATCTTTTCCATATTAAAGTACCGCTCTCCATATAGAAAACTCTATGCTTTGGAAAATTTGAATCCCCATAAACTTCCACTGATTTTTTAGCAGTAGAAAGGTAAATTTCTAAGAGTTCTTTCGCCTAACTATGCAGCATGTGTCCTTAGGCGGCCTTGCATAAACAATCTACATAACAGACTTTTCAACCAAAAGATGCTATTATTTAACTATGCATCCATTACCCTTAGGTGGACCTGTATAATTCAACCCCCTGACGACTTTGTTAAATAGTGGTAACTTCATTCTTGGGAACTACTTCTTCTAATTCCTTTTTAGCCATTTTTCATATCATTCCTCAGATTCAAAATTTCTTAAGTCATCGTTTACATATTTTCCCTCATACTTGAACATGGTAATATGTTTTTAGATAAATTATCAAGGAATTGAGTCAATTTTAATCAATTTGGTAAAGCTATTTCTACCTTAAACATTATCCTTTTTATATCCGACATACATGACATTAAACTGCCAATAACCACAAAGACCCCTGGTTTCACTTTTTTTTCCTTAGAGTCAAATCCATATTTCTTTCAGATCCAACTCTAATGGGGGACTTTTTTGACGCTCCATTCTGTCACAGAGTCTAACAAATTGAAAAGGGAAATACCTTGAACCCAAAGTGATTCATCATTTGAAGAAACATCAAAAATTAAAAAAAGGCATGAACAAAGATTCAAATGCACTTGGGTCGTGCAAGTTCCACCACGGTCACGTAAGTATACTTGCGTGCCACCCAATTTTTACGCAGGTGACTTGCGCGCCCTCTTTGCATTTCGCCCAGGGTCTTCACCAACCTATAAATACCCCCGGTGGGCCACCCATTTCGAAGACGAAAACTTCTAGAAACACAGATTTGAGATCCCGATGCCCTAGTCTCTTTTCAAAGCTTCCGAACACTTCTAAGGTAATTTCATACCTAGAATGGAAGATCTAAAGAGAGGGAGTAAGGCCTAAGTGTTGAAACTAATCAACACTTGCGCACATAAGTGGCTAGCCCTTAAGGGAAATGGCCACACTTGTGTGCCGCCTTACCCCTTCAACAGAACTTGTGTGCCCCTCTTCTGGAAGCCTCTAGGGATAGTACTACAAGCTTGAGCCAAGACTCGCCCAAGTATTACCCTAAGGGTTGACTGTCGCGTATGTACCTATGTGTCGCGCAAGTATACTTGCATGAACATGATGTGAGTGCCCACACAGGACTTGCATGCAACCTCCTTTTTGGGTGCCCCTCCTGCCTATTTCACCTCCCTTATGCCTATCCTCCTATCCTTTTCAATATTAAGCCTTCAGAACACTCTCCAAAGCCATTCATGAAACGATTTCCTTGTT
The DNA here is from genome assembly GCA_963277665.1 of Viscum album. NCBI lineage: Eukaryota > Viridiplantae > Streptophyta > Magnoliopsida > Santalales > Viscaceae > Viscum > Viscum album. The sequence continues at coordinate 1,093,893,235 of OY728145.1, read as the reverse complement.
GGCTTCCTTATCTGAAAGGAATTTTGTGGAACATCTCTTAAAACCTCGTGATTTATATATAGTTATGTCACTAAGGTCAGATATTTCATTCATTCAACCTAATACTTTAAGATGAGAGAATCCTTAACATGTGCCTCCTTTTTAGGAGTAATCCCCAGTCTATGTTCTCTTAATTTGGGAATCCACCCCAGGAGTAAGCCCCAAGTCCCCTAAACTGGGCATCCTCTTTAGGAGTAAGCCCCAGTCATAATTTTCCCAATCTGGGTTTCCTTTTTAGGAGTAAGCCCCAGTCTCAAAGTTCCCAAAATCTGGGAATCCTCCTCAGGAGTAAGCCCCAACCATGGTTCTCTTAACCTAGGCTTCATTTTCAGGAGTAATCCCTAGTCTCAAATATGGGAATCCTTCTTAAGAGTAATCACTAGTAATAATTCCCTTAACCTGGGCTTCCTTTTCAGGAGTAAGCCCCCAGTTTTCAAAACCTTTTAACCTAGGCCTCCTCCTCAGGAATAATCCCCAGTCATAATTTCTCTTAACCAGTCTTAATTTAATTTTGATTTGGGCTTCCTTTTCAAGAGTAAAACCCAATCATAAGTCCCTTCCTAATTTGGACACCTTCCTCAAGAGTAAGCCCCATGTTAGAGTATCCAAATCTCTATAAAGCACATATACCTTTATGGTCCTTGTTCCTGGGTTTCTTCCCTGAAGTAAAACCCAATCTTCATCTATTTTGGAAGTCATACATACATAAGCCCCACATCATTTATTATGATGGCACAAGTGTCTGATTTTACCAGTACCTCTTGTTTCTCACACCGAGCATGACTCACGTGAGATTAGAGAGTAAAAGTAATTATGACATCTTTCGTTGAGCCATCAATCATGAATAAACCCCATACTTCTTTACTCGAACTATGTGGGTTCTGATTCCTTTTCTAAAAACGAAGGATACGTAGGTAGCCCATCTGCGGGTATGATCCTAACTATGAAATAATTTATGTCCTTATGAATGACAATAAACTTCAAGTGCCCCGCTGAGTGGCTTTAAAAATAGTATGGTTATCATAATGACCAAGAGAATTTTTATAATGTATTAAAGGATACAATTGAATAAGAATAACTAAACAAATACTGATGATGCTCTATCTATGAAGATGCTCGAATACATATAAAAGATTCTCTAGATCTCATACATATTAATCATTGATTGTCAGATCTAAAGAAAAGCTCATTTTCATACTTGGTAATGTAATAAGGATTAACAAACATAACTTAAATCTATTAAGAGAGTCCCGGAGTAGATAATAATTCCCCTCAGAAAGGTCTGATGAGTCCGACCTCCCATCCTCTCGACCAATGCAAATTATTAAGCCTCATCAGTTCACAACTAACGAGAACCTACCTTTGGAAAGTAGATGGATATGGAATCATTGGATGTTTCCGTTTCTATGAACAAACCCATTAGAAACTTCTTTGAATGTTTGAATCTTAAATCGATGAGATCATCTACAATTCCAGAGGAAATAGATATCCTATAAAGATACGCTTTGTGCCTTGGGGTGAATGATTGTTACCTGAAGAGGACTTAACAAATGCTTCTCTACCCCACACATGTAAATTTGATAACATGACTTTGCGTCCACTACATAATTCATATGGAATACCATTTATCAATTTAGTTGGTACTTAGTTTAGTATGTGTGCTGCTGTTTGTAATTAAAATCCCCAAAAGGATAATGGAATACTCGCATTACTCATCATTGATCTGCCGTTCCTCCTTTACCTTACACCATTCCACTAAGGCGTATAAGGAGATGTGAGTTGAGACAGAATCCCAAACTCCCGTAAGAAATCAGTGAAGTCCTGATTAAGATATTCTCCTCCTCTTTCTAAGTGGAGTTTCTTAATATTCTTACCAAGATGGTTCTCAACTTCATTCTTGTATTCTTTCAACTGATCAAAAGAATCTGACTTATACCTCATTATGTAAATATATCCACATCTACTAAAATCATCAGTAAAAGTTATGAAGTACAATAACCCACCCCTTGCTTCAACTAGAAATGGTCCACACACATCTGTGTGAACTAATTATAGAATCTCTTTAGACCTTTCACCTTTCCCACTAAATGGGGCTTTGGTATTTTTTCCTTGTAGACATGCATGACATACACCAAGTGATTTTAGTTCGAAAGAATCTAAATAAGCATCTTGATGTAATTTTTTCAAACGTTTCGCATTGAAATGACTTAGCCGATGATGCCAAAGTTGGGTGTGGTATGAGTCATGTGAATTTACTTTATCATCAATTTCCATTACTTGGTTTTTGTAGTCTAACACATAAAGTCCGTTATATAAATGTGCCCTACCAAAATAAATGCTATCTTCATAAAAGTAGAAACATTAATTTCCAAACTTGAAGAAGAATCCATCAGTATCTAATATGGATACTGAAATAATGTTTTTAGTAACAGATGGCACATAATAACAACCCTTTAATACCAATATCATTTCAGTTGGAAATGTGAGGTGGTAGTCCCCGTCAGCTACAACAACATGTTTAGCTTTGTTGGCTACTCATAGATCTACCTCCCCTCGATCAATCATCTTGAATCTACTTGATTCCTATATTTGGATACATATGTGAGCACCACAAGATATATCTAATAACAATTTTTTTGAAACAAATAGATTTCATTCAATAACAAACGCACCTGAAGCTTCCCCTTGCTTCCTTGGCTGGGTGCATTTTTTCTTCCTGTGGCCCATCTAGACAAATGAAAAATAAACAACCTACTATTCTCTTGGCTCCCATTTGATCTTCTTTTTCTTGGAAGGCCTTGAATAAGCTTTGGGATTAAAGCTCCTTGACTTCCCTTTCCTTTTATTCACCACAAGCAATTAAGGCTTTTCACTCTTAATATCATTTTCCACTTGGTGAATAAGGATAATAAGATTAGATAGATACTTCTCAATGTTTATCAAGTTGAAATTTACAACAAAGTTAGAGAAGCTCTGGGGGAGTGATGCAAGAATGAGATCGGTACCCAGTTCTTTGGGGAGTTTAAGCCTTAGAACCTCCAGGCACTCAATGTAGCCAATGAGCTTGACTACATGAGGCCTAGCTGGGGTACCCTCTCCAAGCTTTCTCTAGAATATAGCCTTGGAGATCTCAAACCATTCATATATTTCTCTCTCCTAGTATATACCATGGAGGTTCTCGAGCATGCTATTGGCATCCATGTCTTCATGAGACTTCATGAGCTCACTAGACATTTATTATAGCATCAAACATTGAATGTTGAGTGCATCATTCAAATGTTGATCATAGACTAAGAAATAATCCTCACATGCCCCTTGGGTGGGCGATTCAGGAAGTGCAGACTGCAGCACGGATAAATTTCATTCATGGCATTGGATAACCCGAAGGCATAGAAACCATTCTTGAAAGTTACTATCGATGAGGATATTTTCATTATCCAGAATTGATCACAGAGAAAATTTGGCTGACGAGTTTGTCATATTTATTTTACAAATTAAAAGAGAAGATTTATTGGTACCTTTTGATTACATTTTGTAAAAAATAATAAATGAATTTATTAATTCTCGCACTATTTTATCAAGTCCCAACAGCCCTCACCATTGAACTCTAAATGTCTAGTTGCTTTGACATTTTATTGGCAAGGATCAATATTCACTTTTTCACATCCCCAACAAGGGTTGGTCAAGCAATTTGAAGGTATTTAGGTAGGCAGGTCTTTGACAACTAAGAGGTTATAGTTCCTTGATCTGTTGAGTGGACTCCCCAATCCTAAAATCCGGACTTGGATTTCATCAAAACATGCCTCTATTTTACAACAATTCTATCAAGGGATACTCCTCTTGATGTAAAATTTTTATTTTAACCCAAAACATTCATAATAACTTCCTTTATAAAAGTAAGTATCCCAACAAGGGTTGGTAAAACATATAGTTTTGTTGAGTCTTTCCCTTAATCATGTAATGGAAGGCCTGGTCTGACTTAATATGGTATTTGAGGGATTTTATTCTTTATGTGTAGTTTTTCATTATCACATGCTTGTTAATATTAAGTGATTACTGCTTAAGTGATTAACCATTTTCCGATAATGTTTACGCATAGTCTGGTTTTTATATTATTCCATATTTTCATGTTTTTTTATTAATTATGTGATTGCAACAACACATACAAAATAAATAAACCATGAAATCAGACAAAAATAAAATAAGATTGCATGATCATGAGCTTCTATTGGTTAACATATCTTTTGGTTTTGATAAGCTAACCATGAAATAGGGGAAAACTCCTTGAACCGATGGTTTGTGTTTTGCAGCTCCCACCTGTTCACCTTTGTATATTCTTGGGTTGGTTTTGCCTTATATTTGGATTTCTGAACCATCTCCACTAGCTTGGGAGATCCTCTATTACATGGGGTTTACATTGAAGAAACCATGGGCATGCAGGCCTTACCTTTTATTGGAAGAAGGCTTACAGGCCAATGAATTTATATTAAACAAATTTAAATGAATTCATACACACATACAAAGGGTATTTGGTCTAGATCAAGATCATCTATAGCATGAAACAACATTAACGCAAGTTTAGAAATCAAATTATTTTAATCGTTCTATTATTCAATAAAAGTTGTGCTTGAATTCAATTAATTATGATCTTATAATTAATAAATTATTTATCTTAATTTCCTTTCTGAATTCCCTTGAGATATTTCTCATCCATATTCCTTATACAGGTCTTTGTACTTTTGGAGGAAACCTGGTGAAATTCCATTTCTGGAAAGTACACGACGTGTAGGCTATATTACATGGTGTGTATTTTTCACCCTTTATCCAAAGTACATGTCGGGGGCTTTGGTGTGTTTTTCTAAACTTTGGAAATTTTGGATTACACGACATGTAGATTAATCTAACAAAGTGTGTACTTCCTTGTTACGTGGTCACTGGCTTGATAATCCCATGTATGAGGAACACGACTTCTCATTGTACGTGGTTTCACTTGGGCTGGATCAGACTACATGGCGTGTTGATTCAACATACATGCCGTGTATTATAGTTCCCATGTGCCGTTCATTTATGGTCAACACGGTGTAATAAATACTTATGTATACTCAATTCACATAGCGTGGTTTCGAGGACCAGTACCGGTTTGTTGAACCTAAGTACACGACATGTAGTTTTCACTACACATAGTGTATTCTTGTGTTGTACAGATAGAAATAGTGGCTCCTCCAGATGAGTTAATCATTTTTAATTTAATCAAAATATAAAATTAAAAGTTCATTTCTGGGATGTGAATTGAGAAATGAAGGAGGAAGAACAGATCTCGTTCATTCAGTTTATAGAATGATTTATCTTGAATTGAATCAAGTATAAATGCATAAACTAAAAATGGAAATTAAATAAATATAATCAACGTTGTAACCTCCCTCTAATACCAATTGAAGGTTCCAGGTGCAACGGAAGCACATGGGTGGATGTTCCCACATGGATTTTTGTCATTATCAATGATCAATTCAGGATCAATACGATGATAAAGGCTAGTTTCCACGGATCGACTCACAGAAATAGACAAAGAAGAAAGATAGTGCCGGAACCACAAACACGGACCATTACAGGTTGATTATAATTAATTTAATTAATTTATAGGAAGTACCTTTTGGGTGTTCTTTCTTCTTTGATATTCTTGATCACATTCCGATTTGATTCATCATTGCATCGCAGAAGCCAAGTGTAGACTTCCTCTAGAAGTGATCCACACGTGCACCATATATCTCTGGACATCACCAAAGGATTATCCGGGTGCTATCATGGAGAAACCTTTGCATGCATTTTCCTCCTGAGATCATCTTGATCCGATGGAGGAGGATCTCTCTCGGGCTTGGGGGAATTCTTGGAGGAAGGAGTTCTCTCAGACTTGAGGGAATTCTCTATAATTGGTATGCACAACGATTAAGGAAAAGTGTTGGGGTTGTGAGGATATTTATAATCGGGTTTGAGGTTATAGAGTTATGACTATAAATAAACGTGTTACTCATTTTATTCATTTCATTAACTCTTATTGAAGAAGCCTACGTCGAATCATTAATTCCTTGACATGTGCCCACACTAATTATAATAAATATCATTTAATAAAACAATATTATTTCCTCAAAATTCTGACTAGAAAAACTACACGATGTGTAATTATTAATACATGGCATGTAATTGTTTTTCATAAAACTAAACGACGTGTAATCATTAATACATGGAGTGTAATTGTTTTTCATTTTCTTTCCAAAATAAAAACAACACTGCGTGTAATCATTAATACACTACATGAACTTGTTTTCATTTTATTCTTCCTCCAACATTACAACGATTTATTATTCCTTGAATTATTATTGAACCACGTACTGGAATAATCATTATTCTACTTGAGATACTTGGATACACTAAGTGTGTGACCCTATAGGCATCTTTTTCATTGGCATTAGGCGATATTTCCTAAAGTCCAAGATTACTCTCTAGCAATGGGTCAAAGCACCAAAGAGAAAGATGTTGATGTTGTATTGACATGTCACCTCATATGAACACTTACCATGTAATTTAGTCACTTTGTCTCAATATAAATTCATGTAAGTTTCATGGTAGTGTCATAAACCTATATGCTTGATCTGTCATTATTTTACTTCCATAAATAAACTCATTATTACACCATGTCAATGGAATTTGGGTGACAGTTCTATTTCAAACATAGGGCCCGAGATATATGCATACATAAATATGGAAGGGAAAAATCCTTCCTTGACTTATCCATTAAAAACATGTCATTCGTGACGCACACAACATACCCTACTTCCCGCCAATTGTCTATGTGACGATTTTAGTCAGAAAATCTTAGTGCTTGAGTCATGACATGAGTTCATGATAATCTTCCAGTCTAAGTCCCATTACACACACTCACAGATAGCAATATCCGATGACACCAATACATGGGGAATTACTACTGGTGGATCTGTTATCATAATCTCCCATATTGGAGATTACCAAGTGTGAACTCCATGAGAGAGAGTCTCGTCTTCTTACGAGTACTCGCACATGACAATCTGTATATTATGTGTCCTGTCATACTATTTCTTCCAACTGTAGAACATTATTTAAGAATATTGTTATAGAATTTCAAGGTTCTCTTCATAGATGGGATATTCAATGACCTCATTAATGCAATAAATATTCCAGGACATTATTATATAATAGTCATGCAGAACAGTGGAACATATATAATAAGTTAAAATTCATGTACTCAAAGTACAAATAGTTGGTTCTCAGGACACCAAATCTAACACACCTTTCACTTAGTATCCACAAAGACCGACTCTTAGTATTTTTTTAAAACATTTGGGCCCCGTATCCCTGGAAAATTGTATTGAAATATTCTGTATAGGTTTATTTTATAATATACATCCGAGGAAACCCAAAGAACCCCACTAAACTTATGCACTCAAACCTCCAGTGGGCTTCAATGAGTTCTCCCAAGCCCCTCTTCCTCCTCATGCTTTGGTAGGGGATTTATATTTATCTTGCCTATTGAGTTTAAGTTGTATGTTTATGTACGCATGTTATATAATTATAAATCATCTTGTGGATTGTGTTTGAACCCTTATTTACTCAATTTAGAGCTTCAGGATTTTGGGTTATAGATTATTAGTAGACCTGAGTATGAATACCTCATGAAAACTTATTTTAATACCTTATATACATAATCAGTGATATATATATATATATATATATCTGTGTGTGTGAGTGTGTATAAATATATAGAAATAAATATACACCCTCAGATTTTCATAAAATCCTTATGCCCAGAAGTAAAGTTTCTAAACGTGAGCATCGAAGTTAAAATAAGGACATCTACATGTGTGGAACTATTTTGCGTATAAAACTTTTTACCCAATTATTTATGTAATTATATATATATATATATACGGTCACACATGTTGTAAACCTAACATGTTTTGGTTTTTAGTCAAGTGATAATGGTGTATTAAATACATTTTAAATTATCTGTTACTTATAAGAAATTATTAAACATAGTATAATTATGAAAACTCATATATATACATTGTGTATATACAGGTATAGTTTCCAAAACCCAAATTTCATTTATATGATATTAGAATTTAATTAATGTATTGATGAAATTAATACTTGTAAGACTTAATGAATAACAGTCCCTGTGTAAGCCAATAGGTATTTATGTAAATATGTACATCCTATCTATAAAGTATGTCAAACTTTTTTTGGTTAAAGAACTCTTAATGATATTAACAATGATACAATTTCATGTTTCAAGGGTACTATATGATTGAACTTGTTATGTTTTATGATTAAAGATAATATAAGTTTTGATTTAACCAATGGATGAAGGGGTGTGATAAATCATGCGACCATGTTATGCTCACCTTATATTCTATCAACTGCGGTGATTGTTGTTAGTTAAGTCATGATTTAATCTAATAGATTGATCACTGACACTCTTATCAGCATATTAAATAAAATGTATTTTAATTCAAGGAAAAATGATTTTGAATTAAAGAGTTATTATTTTATCACCGAATATGCAAACCCCTTCTCATACATTATTTTATGTGTTCTAGTAATTTTATCATGTAAAAAAATGTGTAATAAACCATATATGCCTTTGATAAACTACTGCACCTATGTTTTCAATGTTATGTTTCATATTATTTATATTTTGGATTAAATAGTTTCATATTCTATTTTATTTGTATTTGCACTCAATTATGCATGCATATAGAATATCATAATGATAAGATAAGAAAATAAATTATTCAAAGTTTTATGGGACACCTTGAGTAATATAAAGTAAAATTTAAATTATTCAAGGTGGTACGTGACACTTTGAATAATGTGGAGTAAGGAACCAAGTAATACGTGCATGTGGTATGATAAGTAAAAAGTGATTTAATTAATCAATGTGGTATGTGCACTTTGGTTCAGAGTTATGAGGAATTCATTGGACTTAGTATATGACGGGTGGGACCCATACAACCCCTCAATGCATTGGTAGGTCTCATGAGACAACTAGAAGCAGATTCGGCTGAGGCCTTTCCAAATTATGAGTTATGGATTTTGGTCGAGGCCTTAATCATTAGATGTCTTGGCTGAAGCCTTGACATAGTTGGATATATGTGCTTTCCTCATTATGACTATGTAATTTATTTAACCAGACAAATATTCAACTAGTAGAATATTCCTTGTTAAGAGCCTATGCTTAAAAGAATCAGAAGAAGTAAAAGTTGTAGTATTTTATCTATGCAGTACATAGAGATTATTAACCAGTGTATGTTCACTATAGATGAATGAAATTGATGTTATTATTAAGCTCAACTCTGATCATTCATTACCCTTAGTTATTAATTTTGTACTTGCATTTTAACATAGAATGTATTCTTCTTATTACCCTGAATGAGAATCCCTATAACTAAATCATGTTTCCTTGAAATCCTGTTAGCATTCTCTTTAATGTAATCTTTTATTTCTTATACTCTGGTTAAGATATGTTACATGTGTTATAGCATGGTTTTTAAGTAAATGTTTTGTGAAATTATTAAATAATGACTTAAAAAGTTATATTTGTTATATCATGTTATATTTAAAACCCCTTACTAGGAATTAGTATGATCACCTTACATTTTTGATTAAAAGTTTTCATGTATCAGCTTTTAGTAGAAGAAGTATGACAGAACTGACTGGTTTCCCAGAACCTGAACTGAATTCGATCCTCTGGATGGTACATGATGTGAAATTTATCAGAGCATGTTTTTGTGTAAAATGATACATCATGTCCCAAAGGCACCAGTGCTGGGTATTCTGGGGTTTGGTCCTACCAGTTGTTATCAGATGATTCAATTTAGATAACTCTGGAAAACTAGAATTTAAACAATGAAAAAAATACTTAATCATTTCTAAATATGAGGATTTTTCTAATTTTTAGATAGAAAATGAAGGTACTAGTCTTCTGTCTATTCCCAATGAGGCCCCAGAAACCACAATTTCCATAGCCATCCATCAATTTTTTTAAACATTGCCTATATCCATATGACATGTAAAAACCTCTATGACGTATCCAACTCTCCCTGAGTACTTCAACTCCACCGAAGAGAAGGATTGGATTAAATCTTTATGATGAAATCCAAATTTCCATCCTATGCACGATGGGGAAAATACTATGAACAAATTTTTAGATGTTTCAATACATCGAAATGCATCCAGTCACTCATGGACTTCCAAGAAGCTGCAGTAGCGGGAGACCTTCGTGCGGAATATATGTGTCAAGTTTTTTACTATGGCCATTTTGGTCAGGTAATGGAATTTTAAATCCTGGAATACAAAACCTCATGTTCTGTGTATAGACAACAAGTACATACAGACATCTCACAACTGTACACTCTACATGCCAAACTCTAGAGACACCACAAGTGCACCCACAAGATAGAACTAGACTGCTCAGATTTCATATGGTTTAGAGAGATAGAGATTTTTGAGATTGTTTTGGGGATTTGTGTGTTAGGGAACTGGGGAAACAATTATCCCTTCTCTTTTTATGTACCAGTGGTTATATGATAATAAAACATGTTAACATTTCTTCATTTCTTCTCTCTTTTCATTATTCATACTTTTGGGATGGATTTCACCGATTGAACATTCATAATTAATCTTCATATGGAAGGCGAACCCAAATTTTATCTCTTCCCGTTGAAATACTAAAGGTTATCATGGTCAAAACATCCGAGGAAAAGTATCTAAATTTTGAAAATTTGAGAAAAAATTTCATGAAATGTTATGAAGTATCAAAAAGTCTGGACATTTTCCATTTCTATTAGGAGAATGCTTATATATACCACCAGATAACCACAATCCAATTGGCCGAGTACAAGCAAAGGGGAAAACACCACTAAGTCTTTTCCTACGATTTTCTATAGGCCGGAACTTCAAAGCTTGAGTAAGATTTCAATAGTATTCTTTGGAGGGAAACCTTAACACAACCTACATGTATCAACTCCTCAGTTTTAGATTATAATACAACATCTATGACTTATATTTTCTCAATCGAGAGGCAACCTGATGAATTTTTCGAGAGTTGGTTCATTTGGAAGTCTACGAACATTCCACCGTGCGATCCTGACTTTGGAAGTATGAATGTATGCGACATGAGTTAAACCCATTCTTTTTGAAGTTTATATGTGATAGAGAAGCATAAGAGTTGAACCTCAACATTGGAATTCACCAGGCAGCACCATAAGACCCTCCACAATAAAGGTTGTGGTGAATTTGGTGACGGTGTCTTTCTATTATGCGTATGTAGAATGAATTACGGGGACGAAATTATTCGTATGGCGGAATAATGTTACACCCTAAAATATGTAACTCATGTATTGATGATTTTATTTATTCATTATTTTTGAATTTCATAATAAATGAAAAAAACATGTTTCTCATGAAAAAGTAATAATATGGTTTTAATTTACTTTATTATACAACTAAGTAAAACACACAAAATTGAAACACGACATTTCATTTAAATAAAAAAATCATAGAGCTTATAATACACTAAGATAAAAAGGGTAATCATGCTAACCAAATATACCTATTAAAAACCCCATCAAATCCACACGAATACCCCTAAATACAACAATGAGGCCTAATAAATAAAGGAGATCCCTTAGGTTAGTCGAAACAAAGAACATCCCCACCGTGATCATGAAAACCATACTAAGAATCAAGGGTATAACAAGCACCATCTTCTTCAAATGCCTTAAGATTTAGACACCCTATTACTGGATTTTATAAGGCAACAACCCAACAGTTTCCATGGGTGACCATGGAATCCCATCTTCTATAATTATAGCTCTTGGCCTTGTACTGAATTAACTAAAAACATTTAAGTACAAAATAGTTAACCAAAATTTATGAATTGGAAATTATAAGATAACTTATGATTATGATGAAAAAATTTTAATTACACTTATGTGATTTTGGAAGGTATTAAGGAATTCAAAACACTGCAAATATTTCAAATACATTGTAAATATTTTCATTTCATAAACAGTGTTTTATACTATGTTAATTTATTTTAATTAAACTATGTTATTGATTAAACTATATTTTGACTTCTATAATACTAGTATATGAATTTCCATTTTTCAATTTACAACTTTGTATGTTAAAGGTTTAGTGATTATAAATAATTTTATGAATACTTTTAACTAAGAGAAGGTATAATTTGTATTCATTAACATTCTAATGATTAAAATAAAAGTCATGTTTAAAAAGATAATTTATATAAAGTGATTAATTTCTTTGAGACTCTATAACTTTGAAAGATGGGTTTTCATAAAAAAATAAACTCACTAGGGTTATCCCATTATAGCTGGGCCGAGGGAGGCGGCTCACACTAGGTCTTTGAGCCCAGACCTCATCCCAAGCCAAGGTCGTCCCGAGCGTGGGGATAGGTTCCCCAAAGGGTGCACGAGAGTAATAACACATGGGCACGCCACCATGGGTGCAAGGTCACGGTAAGGCAGGGGTAGGCCGAAGGCCTACGGGGGTCGGAGCCCGTGTAAAAGCTCCCTAGGTTCGTGCAGTGTGTTTTTCTGAGCCTTCATATGGAGTCTTAGGCATTAAAAGATCTGCAAAACCCTCACTATTTCGATGTGGGATGACTAAAAATTACATGGGATCAAATCTGTGCCATTGGATCGCGTCACGTGTGATCTGGACCATCAATCCTGATCTCGCATTCGACCCTCTGCCACTGTGGAAAACCACTGTGTTTTTTATGGATCGTTCAATCAACATTAGATCTAATCTTGACCATTTGAGAGTTCTAAAATGCTGCGTCAACCCTGGGCCATCAGATAAATCCCATATTTAATCCGAGCTGCCCAATTCTTTTTAAAACTACGAGCATGCCCCAACCATTGGATCAAGGTCAGACTTGATCTTGATCGTCACTTTTTCTTTGGGTTTCATCCCATATCACCACCTTCTTCTTACCCATGGAATACACTACACCATTACCCTATACCCTATTCTTTCACTATTTTCTCCACACATGACAGCCACTAGTCCCCCCCTTTCACGCGGTTTCCACAAAAACCGACTCTTAGTATTTTTTAAACCATTTGAGCCTCGGATCCCATGAAACTTGCATTAAAATATTCTATATAGGTTCAGTTTATAAAATAAACCCGAGGTACCCTAAGGAACCCCTCATACCTTCATCACTCAAACCTCCAGGGATATTCAACGAGTTCTCCCAAGCCCCTATTCCTCCTCAGGATAAAGAATGAGATTTATATTTCTCTTTCTTGTTTAGTTTAAGTTGTATGTTTATGTTCACTTTTTACATAAATATACATCATCTTGCAGTTTGAGTTTGAACCCTTATTTACCCGATATAGAGCTTCGGGATTTTGAGTTATAGAGAATTAGTAGACCAGAGTATGAATACCTCATGCAAACTTATTTTCATATCTTATATACATATTTAGTTACATATATATATAAATATATTGATATTAATATAAATATCCCATAATATTTTCATAAACTCTTTTTGCCAAGAAGTAAGGTTTGTAAACCTGAGATTCAAAGTTAATTTAAGGGCCTCTACATGCGGGGAACTATTTTGCATATATAACATTTTACCCAATTATGTATGTTCTTAGATATACATATATACATATAGTCACACATGTTATAAACCTAACAGGGTTTTGTTTTTAGTCAAGTGATAATAGTGTATTAAATATATTTTAAAGTATTTATTACTTATGATAAATTATTAAACATAGTATAATTATGAAATCTCATATATATACATTGTGTATATACAGTTATAGTTTCCAAAACCGTAATTTCATGTATGAATTATTAGAATTTAATTAATTTATTGATGCAATTAATACTTGTATGACATTAATGAATATCAGTCCCTATGTAAGCCAATTGGTACTTTTGTAAATATATACTTCATATCCATAAAGTATGTCAAACTTGTTTTGGTTAAAGAACACTTAATGATATTAACATTGTTTCAATTTCACGTTTCAACTGTACTATATGATTGAACTTGCTGTGTTTTATGATTAAAGCAAACATATGTTTTGATTTGACCAACGGATGAAAGGGTGTGTTAAATCATGTGACTATGTTATGATCACCTCATATTCTATCAACATTGGTGATTTTTGTTAGTTAAGTCATGGTTAAATCTAATAGCTTGATCACTGAAAATCTTACCACCATATTAAATAACATGTATTTTAATTCAAGGAATAATTATTTTGAATTAAAGAGTTATTATTTTATAACCTCATATGGAAAACCCCTTCTCATCCATTATTTTATGTTTTTTAGTAATTGTCTCATGTGCAGAGAATGTGTAATAAACCATATATGCCTTTGATAAACTACTGCAACCATTTTTTCAAAGTTATCTGTCATATTATGTATTTTTTGGATTAAATGGTTTCATTTTCCATTTTATTTGTAGTTTCACTCAATGATGCATGCATATAGAATATCATAATTATAAGATATTAAATCACATTACTCAAAGTGGCATGGGACATCTTGAGATTATTCAAGGTGTTACAGGACACTTTGAATATTGTGGATTAAGGAACCAAATAATACGTGAACTTGGTAAGGTAAGTAATAAGTGATATAATCAATCAAATTGGTATGTGCACTTTGGTTTAGAGTTATAATAATTGAATTTGAATTCGTATCTGACGGGTGGGGCCCACAACACCCCTCAATGAATCGGTAGGTCTAATGAGACAACTAGAATTATATTTCTCCAAGGCCTTTCCCAATTATGAGTTATGGATTTTGGACAAGGCCTTAATCGTTAGATGTCTTTTTCAAGGCCTTGACACAGTTCGACACATGCACTTTCCTCATTATGACTATGTAATTTATTTAACCAAACAAATATTCGACTAGTAGAATATTCTTGGTTAAGAGACCATGTTTAAGAGTATTAGAAGAAGTAAAAGTTGTAGTATGTTATCTATGTAGTACTAAGAGGTTATTAACCAGTGTATGTTTACAATAGAAGGATGAAATTGAAGTTATTATTAAGCACAACTATGATCATGCATTACCCTTAGTAATTAATTTTGTACATTTATTTTCACAAAGAATGTATTTTTCTTATTACCCTAAATGAGAATTCCTATAGTTGAATCATGTTTCCTTGAAATCCTGTTAGCATGCTTTTAAATGTACTCTTTTATTTCTTTGATTGTAGTTATGATATGTTATGTGTGTTACAGAATTTTTGTTATGTAAATATTTTGTGAAAATTTTAAATAATGAATTCAAAAGTTAAATTTGGCATATCATGTTATTTATAAAACCCCTTAATAGGCATTCATATGCTCATCCTATGTTTTTTATTAAATTTTTTCAAGTATCACCTTTTAGCAGAAGAAGTATGACAGAAGTGACTGGTTTCCCAGAACCTGAACAAAATTCTATCCTAAGGATGGGACATGATGTGTAATATATCATTTCATGTTTTTTAAAATGACAGAATATGTCTTGAAGGAACCAGATCTGGGTATTCTGGGGTCGGGTCTCATAGGCGTAGATTCCATGTTGAGTAAATCCTTGATCTCTATCTGAATCACATGATGTGAATGGTGTTACAGGATGGAAGGTGCTTCAATGAGGTTTCAAATTATGATAGATATATCAATAAAAAAGGGGGGATATTGTTGGTAAACAATCTATTAAGGTAACATTAAATCATTTTTGGGTTGGATGTGTTTTTTTACAAGGTGGGTATCCATAGTGAATTATTGAGTTCTAGAGATACCATTGACAATCCATGTTTAAAAATAACCATGAAAAAGGAATATATGATTTGTATGTGGTATAAGAAGAACAAATAGAAGGTGGAACTGTTTCCCAGTGTTTTCCATTTTTTTGGGGTCCAAAATTTGTAGTTTGGCTAGCATTGAAAAATATGGTTTCCTTGAATATATCATCGAAATATGGAAAAGGAATGAAATTAAAAAATATGGTCTTATTAAAGTGGATTTTTTGAAGACATTAATATTCTAATGGTGATCATTAAAATTGTGAGCTATTGAGCATTGAAAAGGAGCATCATGGTGGTATAAAGGTTTTAACAAAAGAAATATGGTTATGAGAATAAGAGCATCACATAGGCACAATTGTTTTGAAAAAATCCTCTGTGATTACGAAAAGAATTGTGAAAATGGAAATGAGAATATATATTCATGAAAAGTGTAGCATTATGGAAGAAAATTTAGAGCTCCATGAAATGGGGATGACGTGGAACAGAAGTTTATGGAGTCTGTTGAAATATCTATAAAAATGCCTCTACCACCTTCAGAAGAAGTAGAAAGACTAAACTATGATCTTAAGTATTTGGCTTCTAAAATTTGGTTCTCAAAGAAGTTTGTTGCAAAAATGTTCACAAAGGAACAAATTTCGCGAATTAGTTTTGAGAGGAAATTACCAAAGGTTGTATAATCCAACCGGATTTTCTAAGCATTGAGAAATTTTGGGAATTTGAGAAGGCTAAGTAATATTTGTGAAAGGAAGGTTATTCGTAATGTCCAATTGATATTTATGAAAGAGGTATTCTTTGTGAAGGCTAAGTGATCTTCGTGAAATTTGTTCTCGCTTCAGGAATCCTAGTATGATATTTTCAAAATCGGGAGCTTCAGGGAGGATTATTTCAACTTTTCAAAATGAAGAGCATCACAATGGAATATTGGTTTGTAAAAGTGTATTAAAATGTATTTCCTAATGATCTATAGTAAAGTGTTATCCATTCATGGATGAAAGTGTAAAATCAGTAGAGCATCAACATACAGTTGATGATGCGTTCATTAGTGATAGAAAAGGGACCTACATGTCTATATAATCTGAGTCAATCTTCTAAAGAAGCAGTGATTACATTTCAATGAGGGAGAAGTGAGCATTCAAATTTTGATTATTTGTATATTAGGAGAGATAGTGAGTGTTCTCCAAAATTTGTAAACAATAGTGTGCTTATAATTGATTTATTACACCAGCACATCACCATCATATGCTCTTTAGAGGTAGTCTATTAAGGGTGAACCAGTTAAAATTGTTGTGTTTTGTTCATTCGTTATGTTATATTCATTATCTTCAATGTTAATATGAGAGAATATAATTTTGTTTAACAATGAAACAAGATCAAAAGGGGAAAATTTTTTCATACCCTAATTCATCCCCATCTCAGGGTATTCGACCTAGTCAAACTAACAAAATGAGAACAATAATTCTAAAGTAAATATTATTTCTTAGTCTAGGAAACAATCATTATTCATATAGTTAAATTTAAATTGAATTTTATTAAGATCAATGTACAAAAAATTTGTGTCACCCTTGATGTATTTTCCTCAATGACATTTGGTTGGTTTTTCTAACATCCAATATTTGCATATGACAACATGTAATGTCTATAGTGTAGGAGGAAGAAAATTTAAAAATGAGAAAAACCAGATTTTAATGCACACTGTACAATATAATCCATTTGTAAGGATATCTCATCCTATTAGTGTCATACTCATGTTATCAACATTTATTTTTGGTAAATCATTCATTGACTTCCGGAAATGAAACTATCACCACAATATGGCTATGGAATTTCGTTATAATGTTACATTTCAAAAAAAGAGACAAGATATCAACATCCATGAATATGGAAGAGACAAATCTTTTCTCAACTAATTCTTTAATAAAATATAATTTGTGACATAAACCACAAACCTAATTTTAGTATGAACATATTTCATCATGATTTTTTATAATAAATCAAAATACATAACTCATAACAAGTATAAATAATAATATTAATGTCTAAAATTAGTTACACACATTAAATGAAATAAATATTCAACTATACATAAACATATGGATTTCCTACTGGTGAATGTGTCTTCATAGTATCCCATATCTGAGATTACAATGTGCGAGATTAATGAAATGGAGTCTATTCAGCATATAAGTACTCAAATTAGATTTTATTCATCATATGTTTCCCATATGATTATTTCATACAACCATATGACATATAGTTTAAAAGTATCATTATATCAATTCAAGGTTCTTATCATAACATTACAATACTATGAACTTTTTAGTGTGGTAGTTACTCTAAGACATTATCACATTAAATACAAATAAATGAATAATACGTATGATATAATATATTTATAAATATTAATTTATTTAATAAATGTGAAATCTAATATAAATATTAGATGGTTATAGTGAATCAACACCAAAAAATCCCTTTTACAGTAGTTCTAACTACTAACTGACTAGATATCTCTGACAAGTTAATTATGGATATAGCTTTTGGGCCAATCATGTCTCTATGGTTTTTGTTATTCCTTCAACATGTATTATTTTAAAACTACATATCATGACCTCACCACATTAAGAGAGATATCTCAAGTAGATAAATTTTAAAGTATCATTTTCTTATCCTGTTTTAATAAATTTGGCAATTTGGATAATACCATAGGTAATAATTATCATGATAATGATAACACTCTTACTATTTTAGTGTGACCCATAATAGGAAAATGTAATGATAAAACACTCCTTAAACTTCATCAAAATACGAAATATACTATTTCCTTATAGATTATAAAAGCACCAGCTATAGTATGTATGTCTTTCATATTAGAAATTTATTACTACTATCTTATATAAAAATGATTTGATGGAAGACACGTGTTATATTTCATTAGAAACTATTATTATTATTTCTCTTTTCTTAAGGAACACATCCAATTATACTTTCTCATGTACAATCAGATAAATATAACTATATGTCTTCATAGATCCACTAGTTTTTGTTTGATATATTCACTTCATTTAATATTTATTAGAAATATAAACTATTATTACATTTAATGGAACATTAGATATATTTCTTGAACTTATGAATGGGAAATTATATTCTTAATTTTCTTCTATTCCAAAAAATATATCATTTAGATATTTCATACCATCTCACTGGGGAAATAATATAGGTTTGAATTGTTCCATTTTTTAAATACAGGGTCTACATAGATAATATAACTACATTAAGAAAACCCATAAATCAAAATATGTGATCTTATTACCTATACATATGTTTTTATTTCAAGTTATTATTAAGGAAATTTATTTCTTTAGTCTTAATGCACTGGTAATATTGAATATATAGATCAATATTTTATCAATATATCTATCCTAGATAAATAGTTGTTCTACTAACTATTTTTGATACATGGAACTCCATTTTTTTATAATATTTTATGATAACTATTATTGAATTTATCCCTAAATAATATATTTAATTTTCATATCTTATTTTAATCCATTAGTTTCACCAACCATTTTAGTTATGTCATATACATATTCTATTTAGGTTTTATATTATGGAAAATGGTCTTGACATCCAGACACTTAATAAATAGATTATAAAATATTTATAATGAAGGTATAATTTAAATTGATTTGAGTATGATGATTGGAGTTAATAGTTTTTCATAAAATATGTATTAGATAGCATTTAATCATTTTAATTATCACTCATACATTATTGGTACTGATATGCACCATCCAAATATAATTTCTCTTGAATACTCACCAATAGTATCAAGTATAAAATAAATATATAATACAGTGCCCCTGAATTTTTCTACATGGTTTATGTTACTAACATTATAAACACCAACCAATCATAACATGTCTCTATTTTAACAAAATTTCATTATTTATTATTTATATTTAATAATATGTTACCTATCTTAATGAATATAATTATTTTTTGGTTTCAACTTTCTATAATGCATGTGTGTGTTAGAACAATTCCTCCCCCTATGATTAGTGAAGTGCATGTTCCTATTAAATATAACATGAATCAAAATACTTCATTTAAAATAAGTTTATCCTACTCAAAATATCTCAAAATAAGAATTCCATTCCTCTTATATAAATATATTTGATATGAAATAATAATATAGTTTAATACAATAAGAGTTTATAAGAGAACTCCCAGAGATCCATTTACTTTTTCATTGATCTACGTTTTTTGCTAAAACCAACCATTAACAAATGATACATGATTAATACTATAATTAATACCTAATGAACTCTTCATTATATTAATATGAAATCCATTAGTCAATATAATTTTCACTTGGATTGATGTTGTTTCCCTATTTGTGAAAAATGTATTGAAATAAATTATTTGTGGAATTTCAATACATATAATTAATTTCATTAAACCATTTTTTCTATCATAAAATAGTTTATGTATAAGGTAATTTATGTTTATGATTACCATAACTATAAATATAAATTATTCATAAATAATTTTTTAGGATACACTCTAACAAGCTAGCCCAAAGGAACCTATATCCTTTACCTTGTATCTTAATTCCTTCACCGATCATTCCTAAAATTACATAAATAAATATTATGATATATATGACCATACCACTACAATGCACCTTTAGAATAGTTCATTCTATTTTTTTAAACCAAAACTGGATGATTTTTGGCATTCCATTTTTTATAATGGTATTTTTGAAAAAAATTGATATTAAATTAGTTAGTCTACTGAGTGTATTAATATGAAATATACTAGACCACCCTATTGGATATAAGAGTTTCAAATTCCATATATTTTTATTGTTAAGGAATTAACTTTTAATGATGAGATATTCTAAGTCTTATAGTTATATTGTTCATTCATTATCGTGTTAGAATATATGTAATTTAATTACCACCAAACTATAAGTTGTGTATAAAATTCCATAACAACATGTCTTCCAAATATGAAATAGAGTCAAATTGTGTATAATTAGAAAACAAGAATTTATTTTGGTAATAATCAATAAAAATAAAATTAATATCTTGAATCTATAAATATATATACTATTTGGCTCCTTTTATACACTGATCTAGGAATAATCACAGTTTATATTTTTTAAATAATGAAATAAACTTGTAATATTTATGTAAATTTTCGATTCTTGCATTTGGATACACATATGTGATCCTGTTTATTTAATAAAAAATATTTAAGTCATAATTATTACATATTATTAATATACCTAAAATTGACATAACTAATTACTTATTCAATTCACTGCATTTTTTGTCTAGTTTCCTTTCTTAACTCATGAAAAAAAGTGACCTACCATTCCTTACTCTCTATTTGAATCTTTTTTCTCTTTGAAGGAGAACTTATGGGAACCATTAACCATGATTTAATCATGGGTTTTCATCCTTGTATTGAATTTTATTCACCATAAAGGATGAATAAAATTTGTTCAGTCTAACATGTATCTTTCTATTGAAGCATAGTCAAATTATTCAAAAGTGGATCATCTAACCAGAATAACCTATAATTCGAGAAAAATATATAGAAATTATAAGGTAAGGATGATAAAATTAGATTAATGAATAGTATCACACCCATATGAAAATCTAACATTTATAACTGATCAAAATAACATATCATTTATGAGTCATGATCACAAGGTTGGTTGAAGTATTCATGTTTATACTGGTATAGTGTAGATAGTTATCCTTTAGTTGGTGTTTTACAATATAATAGATAAGAGTTTATAGGGTGTAATAATCCATATCCTTATTCTACATCATAATCTCTCTATACATAACTGATAACATGATATAATGGGTATGATAAGTATCCTTCTACAATCTTTGGTAGGATTCCATTTCACCTTTGATCACACAATGGGAGGGATAATAAGGTACATGTTATTCTGAAATAAAAATATAAATTTACCTCTAATAATGCTGAGTGTAAAAAAGTATACCACTTTAGAAAATTTGTATTAGTGAGTACATGTCACAAGTCAAGGAGTCTTCTCATTTTTTCTTGGTCTCATATTTAATTTTTATACAAAGGGTAATGAAAATAATTAGTAATTTATTTTGATTAAAAAATACATGATATTAAATTATTTAATTTTATTATTAGTATCAAAATATTTTATCATGTCTGAATATCTCTCAAAATTGGAATTAGAATTTCTTGTCACATGGAAATTTTAATGGAAAGGATCTATATTAAACTTCTCATAATCCATGAAATGCATATGAAAATAATATAAAGGAATTTAGGTTGGTAGTCCTTCAAACTTATAACTTAAATCTCTTTGATTCATTGAGTGGATTCCACAATCACGAAATCCTAATTATAATTTAATAAATAAATTCACCAAATATCATTAATTTAATAGATTATATCTATTAATTGAAATACATTTTTGGATAACTTCATCAAACATCATTGTTTAGACTCGCTGAAATTAGAATGTTATTATTCCTATGGCCCTAATAAACACTTAAAATATGTTTCCATATTAATTTAGATAAAGATTTATTCTTGGAATTAATATGATATTCGTGTATTTTGTTTATTATGTTATTGAAATCAAAAAAATAAATCCACACACATTACCACATGACCCACGATTGTATATTCACTAAGACCACACATATTGAGTTTGAGTAGAGGTGTTCCTCGATACTAGAAGAAGTAGAATTTTATATTTCCATGAGCCGCAAGACTACTCACACACCGAGGTATGGGTGTTTCTTAGAAATACTACACAATATTATAGCATGGTAATAAGAAACTCCCTTTTGGAGTAAGTCGTGGATTCAAAAATTTTCCACTAAAAATTTCCCAATGCCTTTATACCATTTTTAATGGAATTATAGTCATTTTTTTGAATTGAATGATATCCTACTAGGGTGTATAAACCATATCTTGGAGAAACTATTTCTTTTTAGGATTTTATCTGACTACCCGTGAATCCCAAATAGACTTATGAATCCAAATTTAAAAATATTCTAATACGAGAATCATTTTTTCTCGATGGAAAATATAAAATTTCAAAAATTACACCAAGAAAATAAATAACGATAGGAGATGAAATTTTATTATTGCTCAAAATGGTTTTTTTTTGTATCCAAATCACATCAATTTTCACTATTCAAAATGCATTTCATGTAGTTCATGAATCCATTTTCTTTTGGGGATCCATGGTAATGAATATGTAGAGTAGATAGAACGTTACTCTGACAAAAAATAGCTTCTTATAGTTAACAAAAAACCAATCCCAAAAAATTAAATAATATACATTCTGAGGTAATATATTTCAGCCTCTAGAAAACTATATCCATTTTTGTAATGAGGTGGTGAATTTTTTCCTCCCATGAACTAAAGTCATTTTAAATTTGAGGTTTTTAA
Source organism: Viscum album (assembly GCA_963277665.1). NCBI lineage: Eukaryota > Viridiplantae > Streptophyta > Magnoliopsida > Santalales > Viscaceae > Viscum > Viscum album. The sequence goes on along the minus strand of OY728145.1, from coordinate 1,093,869,837 downwards.
TTTTGGACACCCTCATAGGGAACAAAAATGAAATGCAACCAAATGTTTATATGTGGATTCATGTTTATATGCACATGTCACTATGTGGATAGCTATTTTAAGAAAATTATTTTTTAAAATACATATAAATATTGACACCCACTTCAGTACTATGGAGGAATGGACACTCTCATAGGTGACAATGGGAAATGAAAAAAGATTAGACTCTATGTAACTAGACTCAATATCTTAAAGAAAACAATTATAAAAATTAATGAAACAAAAAAAGAGATCTGAGGGCCTTCATAAAGCACATTTACTATTTACATTCTTTAATAAATCACCTAGAAAGAATATTTTCCAAACACCATGCGGGTAGATCTATCAAGAGTTCCCCATATGTGAAATGTTCTATTTGATAATCCTTATATGGAAAATTATATACAATAATCCTTATAAAAAGTTAAATGATGGGATCCCATATGATATTTTATATGACCAAACCCATGATAACTAACCAATGAAGATAATTATATTTATATTTCTCTATGAGTGGCCACCTTTTAAGGTTTATATGTGAGCCTCCTATATGGACACCCATTCCTGAAGCACTATACAGATACTCTTATGTGAGATTACCATCCTTCAAAAACATTCTTTTGGGGACACTACATTAGGTGTAAGCCGAAACCGCATCAACTAGATCCTCTTACATGGTATATGATCTAACCATGATAATCTATCTTCCACATTCTATTACCAGTAGATGGAGGAGTCCTATTCTCAAGAAATTTACTTTAGGAATATCCCAACAAAACCATCAATTACCATTGAGGTGAGATACTCATAACGGTAACCATTAGTTACCATTAGTGGAGATAATCCTCTAGGTTTCATATATGAGAATCTGCCTAGGTAAAAGTCCCAACCAGGACTTCTATTATCATTGGGTTTTGAAGGTTCTAATGGTTATGTTTGTTCATATCGATTATAGACACACCTATTCGATTTAAATATGGGAACCTCCTAGGTGTAATCTATAACCAAAACATCAATTAACATTTATTTGACACCCACATCATGGTTATCATTATTCACATCAAGTAGATATACCCATATCAATTTAAAATATGAGTATCTTCATAGGCATGAGCCCCAACCAAACCTTCAATTTCCATTCTGTCAAGAAACACCTCATGGTTATCATGATTTTCACCAATTTTATATATGACTCAGTGTTATCCTAATAGGTATCCCCATAGTGTATTTCTGAACCATTCAATAATATACCTCAAGTTGATATAGTACTTTTGGTTCCCAAATATGGACATCCACCTTGATGTATGACAAAAAACATTGCCTCACATGATTCACCTACTAGGTCTAGTATCTAAGGGAAGCTTATGTGTAATATAGACCTTATATCCCATTTCACCATTTTATGGTGAAGGAATACTCCTAGACTATTCACACTGTGTAAGACTTCTACTTAAATATAATGTCACAATCTCATGCAATGCAACTAATACTCTACTATATCTTGTTTCTCACATGAAGAATGACTAAAAATGGTTTATAGATTTGTGATAAATATACTATTAGCATGATTAATTTTCCTATATTATGGGATTCCATTTGGGGTGTAAGTTTGAATCGTTAGATCAAAATATGGGTGTCTAATTCCTTTTCATAGAAGGATATATAAGAAACCATTGTCATGTTCAAACACAATTTTATTTATTCCTTACCCATTAAATTTAACAATGAAATGTTTGATTTATGTTCTCACATGATATTTAGGACACCTTTATGAGGTTCAATTACAAATCCAAACTATAAATTTCCTTCCTAGATGAAAATAAAATCAAGAGATCCAAATTAGTCTTCTTGAATACAAAGAATCCAAAATTGACTAGAGAATGATGGTAAACCTCTAATGCACCATGGTTTTCACATATACCAATATATTTAATCAGATCATTGTAATATGTGTAATTAGTCACATAATAGTATTTATAAATAATTCATGAATATATATTAAATCAATAAGAGTGTAACATAGTAGGAAATAATCCCCATCAAAATGGTGCGGTGAGTGTGACGATCCTTCCTCTGAATTAATTTATTTTATATTATGTACCTGATTAAATTATAGTATTAGTCTTCCATTGAAAAAATGTCTAAATTGAATAAAAAACAAGAATAGACTTGAGATCTTTCTAAAAAAAGTATTGAACCCAACATTATTCTCTATTATAGCATTTCATAATCAGATGATAGGACATTCTCAAATCATAAGAAATAGGCTGACATGAATCCTTTATGTATGGACATAATCCCATGACTGTGAAGTTTAATTTATGAGTTTGTACTGATGATTGTCTTATTGTTGTTTCCTATATAGGAAATTGAATATTTCCTACTATCCAATGGAATCACCAAATGTTCCAAATAATTCCAAAATAATTGGACAATATGGTAATACATGCAGGACACCCCATTCCCTTCCATATGACCTATATAATTTCGAAAAAAATCTATGACTATAAGATAGACACAAGAGTCACAACCACAATGTACACAATCATCAACCCAAAACCTCCAGTGCCATTTGATGAATTCCTTGATGCATTGCTATAATTGAGATGGATCCATCCCATTATTAGAAGAATATTAGGATTGTATCCCAAGGATGAAACCTTATAGGCCATCTTATCAATGATGCGATGTATGGAATAATGTGGCGGTCAACACCACATCCAATAGTTTTGGGGCCCTAAAGTGTATCAACCCATTCTTTCCATATCATTAAGAGGTGGAGGATAATGTTCACCTTGTCAAGGAAACCTCCATGGATCTTCCTATGATATAACTTGTATACCATGGTCATTAAAATCAATGTGTGAGAAACATTGTATAAGAAACTATAATGGAGTAGTTCATGCACCAAAAATATTGATTCAAGCATCTAGAAAGAGAACCTATCAAGGGTAGATATCCACTATAACTACCTCTTAGTTTCATTCATGTTCTACTAAAAATGCCTTTGAGTCCTATATGTTCTTCATGATAGTGTCTTAGGGCTAATTCTAGACTACCACTGGTGCAAAGCAACATACACATATACATCTAGACTCAATGATAGTAAAATACCAAAAAAAAAACGTTATCCCATAAGGATGGGGGATTTTTTTAATCATTTTTGAACCTCAAATTTACTCCAGTGTTATCATGTGAGTAGGAATGTAATATGATTTCAAATTATATTCAAAAGGGAATTTTTAATTTCTATAGCCTATTTAAAAATTTCAAATTTCATAAATATTAGACAAAATATTGATGAAAACTATAACAATATTGAGAAGGATATAGGTGTGTACATATTCACTAATCAACCATCACCCGACCATGATGATGTCATATAAACAGAAGATAATATTTATTATGTTGAATAGAAAATAGTAGAACATCAGCAGGTCAATTTTGAGCTTCTCAAGTGAGGAAAATCCATTGAGAATAATCATTTTATATTAGATTTCATGCAACCATCAACTAAACCTATTTGACATAAGAAGGTTTCTCAAACCATAATGGTATAATACCACCATCCTGTCGAAATGTGATTACATCAATATTTCATTCTACCATAGTGATGATTTATTGAACACTATTACAATTCTAGGAAGGCACCATCTACTTGATTAAGAAACTCATGCAAGGTAAACATAGATAGGGATATCACAGGAATTTCTATATTTCATAATTGACCAAAAGGATTATGTTGAAGGATGAAATTCACTGGTAAAACTAGATATGATTTGTTATTCCTATTTGGTAGATTTGACTCATTCCTCCCAATATTGGAAACCTAAATTTCCATACATTTGATGGAATTATAGATCCCAATTAGCACCTCAAACATTTTTTATCCCATCATGTTATAATTTTGGGAACCCCATAATGACAAGATTCCACCAAGATCATTTGAATTTTTTATTCAATGGGACTCCCTACATTTTCTTGGTATAATAACATTGCAATTAGGTCTATCTCATGATGGAATGGTATCTATCATAAATTCCCTGTAAAATTTTTCTATACCCTTTTGAAATCAACCACACTTGAATTTTGAAAATGAAAGAAGAAAGGAAATGAGAGGGTCATGGATTTGATTGCAAGATGGGAGGGTCTCATATATTATATAGAGAAATAACTTCCACATAAAAAAATAGTAGATATCATGGTGGAAAATATATCGGATGAGTTATCGACTATACTAATTCCATTTATATACACCGATGGGTTTTAAAAATATTTGACTAAATAAAAACATAAAATGGATGATATTATATGAACTAAGGATAGATCTTATAAAGAAAAACCAAAACTAATATGGAATCCAAGTAAGCTTGAAGTTGTTGTTGTCTCCCTTAATGAAAATAGGATGAAGTGACACAACTTTGAAAGAATAAAGGATACCATTTATTCCTTATATAATTATAAGGTTTTAGGGAACTTAACAATTTATCTGGAGCTCAACGTAATAAAACTTCTAGAACTAAATATTTAAAATGATTATGGGAAATATGATCATTAGAATTAATACACAAACTATTGTGTACTAGGTCAGACATTACAATAATGCTTCATCATCAAATATCTTCTACAAAAAATAGTTGATGAGGAAAAATATTCCAATTGAAAATTCCACGAATAATGTGAAATATGTATTGAAAATCCATATAAATGAATAAGAATAATGGTCATGGGTGTATTCCAACCAAATAATACAATTAATAATTTCCTTCCAAATAAGTGAATGGGTGATGGACCACCAAACTTCAACCTCAAATGAAGAGGAACAATAATTTTTAAACATTTCCATAAATATGGTTCTCCCATTTTGTACTCCTATCATTGATATAGAATGGATTAGTGAATCTTAACCTTCCTCTAAGGATGAAATATTCCACCTATTAGTGCCTCATAGTTCCCATCATCATACACCCATACTACCATTCATAATGGTTAGGGTGTCCCAAATTATTTGATCAGTTTGTCCCGTGAGGATGATAAGGCTATGTTTGATGATGAAAAAATTACTCCATTAGATTTGGAAAATATGGATCTATGGAAAGTAAATATGGATAATATTTGTAGAACTTTTCACTGTGTTGAAATACTAACATCCATTTACAGAGGTCTTACTTGTAGTGAAGTACCCTAGCCTATAGTATAGGGGGTACTATAAAAAATTTCACTCCCTCACCAAGTGAATTAAAAACATCATTCCACATCACCCTTGTCCATTGGTTTTGGGGTATTTTTATGTTTTACATTATCTCATTGGGATAATTCATAGTTAGTTATAGCCTCATCATATTCTCTTAAATTGATCTAGATCGACACACCACCTTTGAGACACCAAATTCCACAATGCTATCATGCCTATTAACAAAAATGCAGAACATAGGGGACGTATTGTGGTTTCCATAACTAAGGTACACGTAATGAAATGTATATTCATTTTAATTTTAGTAATTTACTAGGTATTTTAGCATGTAAATTGACAATAAACTGATTTATCTTTTAAGGATTAAGTGTGTTCAAGAGGAAACTTTAAGAGAACATCCAAAATAATGCCCCTACCATAGATTGTTAGGACATATACCATGAAGTGATTTTTCATTATGGATAGAATGTAGAGGAAGATAAATGATGTGATAATAGAATCATCCATAAATGAATCATTACTTCCACCATATGAGAGGACCATACAGTATGTTTGAATGAACTAGGGTCATCCATCACTCCTTGAAAAACATAAAAATTTCTCTCCTTTTATGTATATGGATGTTACTATGTACTTCACATGTTAACAAGATAACAACATTCTCATGATTATGAGGATCTAAACACATGAGAAGGTGTTCATTAAATATTATCTATATTATTTTCCTTATAATCAACTTTTGCAACATGTAATTATGTGTTGAATCCCATGTTTTGGACCGATTCATGTTTATGAGGGAATTTGAATTTTTGTGATTATGGGATGGTTAGTTTTAATTAAAGGAATTTATAATGAAATTTAGATAGTTGGAACCTCTCAAATTTCTATTTTTGGACTTGGTTGTTCGCTTGAGAACTTTCCCAGTTGTCTCGTTGAGTTTTGGAAGCGCTGGACCCAAAAAATCTAGGTTTTGAAGGACCTTCACTGGCCGAATGGGTTTTGTGAAACAATGAAAACCAAGTAAGAAACCATGTGACCTATTGCAGTTGGATAGAGTCTATTTCACAGGCTATGCAAAATATTCTAAACTGTGCACCTACCCCACATGAGTTTCTATTTAAGGCAATAACCTCACACTGTTCACGACACAGTTTGCACACAGTTTGGAAAATCCTATGGGGAAAACCGTGCGGTATGTTATATTTTAAGAAATTAAAATAATTAAAATAATTAAAATAAAAATAAAATACCAAAAACCCTATTATTCACTCATGGATTGTGATTCAGGCCCTCCCCTTAGGCTTCCCTTTGAGTTTTGCAGCACCCCTACTCCAGATCACTCTTGATTTCCAATTTTATATCGGATCCTTCATGATTCTTAGCTTATTCAATGAGGCAAGTCCTCCTCCTTCCATATCCTCCATCACATCATCCATTTTTGGTCTCCCCATCGCCCAACATGGTTCGGCCGAACCCTATGGTTAGTTATAACCATATTTTTTTCTTTCTTCTATTGTATTAGGATGTTTGAATGGTCTCCCAGGGTGCTTTCTTGTGTGTTTTGGCATCTACCACCGAAGGTAAGGTGGATGGGTTTGGTTGGGCTCACCATTGTTGATTTTGGTAATGTTTTCACCCATTGTTTTTTTATCACCCTTTTATTTGAGGTTTTAAGGTGTTTATGTGTTATTTGTAATGATATTTAGGTACATTGAACCTTTACTCTATGTATTTATTATTCAAGTAATTGTTTTAGGGATTTTTGAATGTCACTGGATGCATGTACACATATATATAGGTGTAAGTGTCCATATATATATATATATATATATATATATATATATATATATATTTCTTCCATGTATGTATTCCCCAATGGCATAGGTAATACTTGAATTGTGTTAAGATATATATATATATATATATATATATATATATTATTGTATAATAGTGTATGTGTGGAGAAGTTTATGGTGGTTGCCACCAAATCTTATTAATACCGAGTGTCATCTTGGTCTATTAATTGATGTAGGGTCTCTAACCTTTCACTTTAATTTAAAATGCTCGGTTTTTTTACATAATTATTATCTGATAAATGAATAATTATTCTGGAATGAACTACAAAATTGGGATAAATGATTTTTTTGAGAAACAAATTCAAGATTTTATAATTAAACTCTTCCAATAGAGGTCTGATGTATTCTAATACAATTTCATTATTTAATTTCTTAATACACGCTTAATTAATGCTTTGTAGTTTTTAATATGAATTTCCAGGTAGAAGAAGCATGTATATAACATAAGGGAATTTGTTTTCTTAATTTTGAGATGTACTACCTCCTTGTATGTTGATGCTTTTGGGTTAGATGAATTAATGTGATTAATAATAAATCGATGAGTATACACATGTGAGATGAATAAATGTAAATGAGAATAAATGGGTGGGTATGCCCATGTGACACATGAATGTAATTAGTTATAAGAGTGGGTATAATATTCATTGTAATTAATAGAAATGATGGATACTGGGTGGGTATACTCATTGAATGAATTTAATGGGAAATTGATAAACCGGAGGGAACACTTATAAGATGTTATTAAATATGAAATTTCATTAACCAGAGGGTATTTTCAATGGCTATCTTTATATATTTCATTAGGATTTTGGATACATGAGTTAGTAGAATCATGTGGTCTTGAACATTAAATGATATAAAATGGAAGAATGATTGTATATATTCCAAGGACAACTCTCCATGGATGTTGAACACAAAGTAGATGCCTTGGGTTGAGTATCCCACTTGGGTATTGATTCTTGGGGATGCCTTGGGACATGATACCCCTTGGATCTAGAATTCCTGGACTTGTGTAGTACATTTCTAGGATTACATGCTCATATGAATCAAAACAATTCCTTTACGAAGTTTCTATTGAGAAGCTCAAGGGACTCGACGAGGATGCTTTGGTCTTTGTCACATTGGATATGGACCTTTGTGGTCAGAATCTTTGATATATGACTGAACCATGAGGTATATAATTTTCTAAAATATACGTCTTGACCATGGTATATTGTTTCATATTGGTTCATTATACCTCAAGGCCATGGTTTTTTTATATGGTTTCATTATATGGAAAGAACGTTTGTTTTTAGATGGCTTCATTATACAGAAAGGCCATGGGTTTTTGTTATGGATTCATTATAGGAAAAGGACATGCGTTTTGAGATGATTTCATTATATGACAAGTCCATGGGTATTTTATTTAGATTAATTATATGATAATTTCATGGGTTTTTTCTTTGATTTCATTATATGAAAAGGCCATGTTATTTTTATATGACTTCATTATACAACAAGGACATGGGGTTAGGATGTGGGTGGATGTATAGTGCCGTTGTTATGTTTATTTGAGAATTAATTATGGCTTCCATGTTTTCGGATCATGAATATCTTGTGTAGGGAGCCTTGAGGGGATATTTTGAGTGTCACTATTTTCGTAGTTTACATGACATTGACATCTTCACATTAATTTAATACTTATCTATATACATGTAAAATTTATAAATTTTTATATTGTAAAAATTGGATTAGACTAGACACTATGGGTTTTGGCCTACTAAGATGTTATCTCACACCCTGATCAGGTACCAATGGGACCGGAGTGGACCCTTGTTTTTTGCAGTTCTACAGACCATAACATGTACTATTTTATTGTACTTGGGCATTAGGAACAAATGACTGAGTAGGAGCTCAGGATACATGTGGAGATCTTCCTTGGGGATTCTCTATTATATCATATATCTATAATGAAATGTAAATAATGTTTTATATTATCATTTTAGCTTATGTATCACCATCTATAATGAAATCATTATATAAATTTTCAATGGTTATATTATATACTCAGTTGTTTTGATATTTTTCCTTAGCAGATTTATCATTTCATTAAATTGTATTTGCTGTGATTTCTTTTTTACAACCTATTTTCCACTGTGCACTCTGAGTACAAGGGTATAGTCTCCCGACTAAACTACCTTGACACCCTCAATGCTAATTCACAACATCTAGTGTATGGGGAGATGCACTTGAGGCTAAATGGAGACCAACCCAGGTACTAGTTTAGTGTCCAGTCATGCCAAGACATTAGAAAGTGGTATCAGAATCTTTTTTTAATTTGTATTAATCTGTTAAGATGGTATACATGAGACTATATATGTTTAGGCGCCTGGTAGAAATCCATTCTCAGGACTGATCACCCCATGTATGATATATGACCATGTATCTAGGTTGGTAATTGTTGCTCATACTGTTTGATATTATAGTTCAATGGTATTTCACCTTGGGTGACAAGTGCATTTTCTGATGCGGAATGATTTATGTGATTTATGGTATTTTCCCCTTAGTATAGTATGTCAAAAATGTGTCATTACATCCATCATGTTAGGCACATAGAAATTAAGATTCCAGGTTTATTCAATGCCATTTAGTTTCATATGTAGTTTTCTTGATAATTTCAGTTGTTTTCTCCAGTGTCATACCACAATTAGTTTTACCTATTTAGGTAAATTGTAACACGATTCAATTTATAACATGTTTAGATGATTATATTCCATGAATAATCTTATTTTAGCTTTTTTTTTGATATTAATTAATTTTTTGATTTAAAATTCTAGAGGTGTATGATATATAAATGATGGAACTGGATAAATTTAATGGTTGTGATTATAACAGGAGGCAGGATTTAGTTGTAATGTGTATGTGAACCTTATAACTAGGAAAATATTTACCTGTGCACTCAAACCAATGAAAAATGGATATTAAAGGTAAAATATTAAAGGTGATTGATTTTGATTAAATGGGAGACAAATTCCACCTGTAATGTGTATGAGTGCTTTATTTATTAGTAGATGGCCACTAATATCACTAGACTATTATGTATATAAGAATATTATATTGTGAAATGAACCTGGATGTATAGGGGTTGTAAATTTCCATTTGAGATGGTTCTGATAAAATTTTAAATTCTCACCTGGACCCAAGTATGTTAATTGGGGAACACTTTTATGAAATTAACTATTATGGGGTTTTATTTTAAAGAACTCAGGTTGAATTAATGGGATACATAGTGGTCACATTCTCAGTTAAAAAAGAATTTATATGCTAAATTTCCTATTTATGATAGAATTTCATTAAATGATTAATTTTTAAGTGGATGTTTGTTTTAACATTCTTATTTTTCCCTTAGTTCAATGGTTAAACCAATTCCATTGTTATTAAATGGTATATGAGGTTTGTTAAAATTATTTGAAATGCATAAGGGGTGTAATGAATTAATGAAATGGTTTTGAAATTGAAGCTAAAGTGGTTTCATTTTCATAGAACCCTGTGGATGGGTTGTTTAGATGTTTCCTAGGTTATTTCTTTGTACAGAGACTATAGAGTTTAATAGTATGATGATTATTTTAATCATTGTCCTGAATGAAAGGGGCAATTTTGCCTAGATAAATCTATTTTTTTGACCCAGTGATGGGTTCAGAGTGTATTCTTTGTAAGGGGATAGACCATAGTAGGTAGCACCTTTAGAACTTGAAATTCCTTTATAAAGTGGTGAGCCTATTTACATTTGGTGTCGTTTGGGTGCCGTTGTACCTAGAATGATGTTTGGATTTTTAAAATTACACCCTTGTTCAGATGGGTAGTCATTGTATCATGACACATGATATGAGAAAAATCAATGAGTAATTCTTGTTTTAGTATGCCAGACATGCCTTGGTCATGTTCGACTACTTAGTATGTTGTGTGGACCTCTATTTTATTTTGTGATCAATGAATTGTTATTTTATAATCCGATTGATAGTTGTTTGAGATAATTTGATTTTGAGATAGTTTATTTGGGAGCCATATAATAATTGATTTAATTGTGTGTACATCTTATGGATAGTACTTAGGATGCGCCATTTACTCAAGTAAACTTGGTGTAGTATATGTTGGAGTACGTAGTACCCATCTAGTTTTAAATGCTGTAACGAACCGACTATGTTTGGTGTAATTGTTGCGCTTTATGATGTTGAGTATGTTCTTCCTTCAACACCTATGTATAGTGATTGGGGAATAAATGGAACAAGTTTTTCCCACCTCTCGAGAAAAATATATGGGACTCATGTGTTTTTACATGCCAACCGGTTTGATTTCATCACTCATTCCAATTACATTGATGTGGTTTTTGTGGATTAGAGGAGCATAACACATTCATTTAAGGTGAATATGATCTAGCGTGCTTTTTAGTAGCCGATATATTACTTATTTCGATGACTAGGACACTCCTAATGTGGGATGCATTGCATTAGTTCTAGTGTATGTCCCATTGCTTTCTTGTAAGAATCACATTCATATGGTTGGCTATGTATGAAAACTTAAAAAACATTGTTGGTCTAGGAAGGACATATGTTGTTATGTTGAACGGTCATGTGAACTCCTCGGAGTTAATTTATTATAATTGGTTAAATGACGATGTGTTGGTAGGTGATGCAAAGCTACTTTATAGAGGTCGATTGGTATAGGTTTTGACTATTTCTCCTTAGTATAGTCTTAGTGTACTTTTCTGAATAAGTTGATCATGTACCCAATCTTGGAGTCATCCTAAAAGAGTTTTAGTCTTATTCCATGCTATAATTTTTAAATTTGTTTCATGATTTTGAGATATATATCTATGTTTCATAGTGGATACCTAGTTCAGTGGAGGCTTGGTTAGTTCTGAGTGATACTTGGGTTCCCGTTTAGGAAAGCCTTGGATGGACTCTTGGAAACACTCCATTCCATTGATGTGACTGCCAGGCAGATTCCACTCTAGGCTTAGTCAATGTTTTGATCTGGATGTTGTGGCCATTTTCCAATGTCTTTCTTATAATATGTATTATGGGATACCTTGGGGTTTTTCAATGGAATCGAATTCAATGAATCCAAGGTAAACCCATACGTATAGTTGGGCTCAAAGGTGTGATTAAAGGATAATAACTCTAGTAGTTTGGAATTGGGTTATGCCTTTATTCATGATGATGCATGAAAATTTTAAATTTTCTTAATTATTTCTTTGATTTTGGAATATCACTGGATGTTAGGTAAGGGATTTGGTGTATGTTCACATATTAACTGATGAATTCCTTGGAGAAAGACATTGTAGTTCAGTTTGATTTGCTTCGGTCATCTAAGATGAGAATCTTCGAGAATGGTTATCCAGAGGTGTATTGGAAGGTTTCTTTATTTCTTATTGTATACTATTCACAATGAAATCCATTTAAAAGAACATTGCTAGTTTATGGTGAGGGTAGTTAATGGGTCGACAATGAATTTTAAGGAAATCTTACAAAACCAGTTTCAATGGTCGAATGAGATTTGACCATTCCCTTTTAGTGAGGTCTTTGTAATAGACTTAGATGTATTCGAGTTCTCCCATTCAAATAAATCATTTGATATGTGTTTCTATAACACATAGGACATTATATCTTATGAAATTACAATGGTGGATGTGCCATGGTTTGAAATTGGCCTTTAAATGGTAAGAGCCTTGTTGGAAGACCCCAAAAGGATATTGTTTAAAGATACAATAGTGAGATTGTGTCTGTAGTTTAGCGATCTTGGTTATGCACTAATTTAGTATTTTAGATGGAAGTTGATCTTTAGATCGTGTTTTAAAGGCTTAAATTCATTGGGATTGTGATATTGCATTAATGTGAATTTGGAATTTGGGAACACAACACAACCATTTGAATGAATCATAATGACCCTTGTGGTTTGGGAGATGTTATTTTGTTCTCTAGGGATTCTTAGGGATATGAAGTTTTGTGTTTGGGAGATCATAGAATCCAGTGTTTTGGAATATGTGGTTTTTACAAGGTAATTTGATTATTGTTGACTACTAGACGGTTGTTTTTACAAAAAAAGATTTGAAACACTATATTGAGTGTGAAAACCTCTTAAAGTAATGTTTATAGAGTTGGTTGAAGGATTGGGAAACTTCCTGGGTAGATCGAGCAGTTTTGAGAGTGATGGAACCAAAAAGTCATGTTTTAATGCACCTGCACTGAGTGAACAGTTTTTCTGAAACCATATGGCCCATGTAGAAAACCGTGTGACCTATTGTTGGTGGAAAGTGGAAGTCACACAGGCTGTACATGGATTTCTAAACCATGAGTCATGCCCACATAGGTTTCTATTAGAAGTAGTAACCTTTCACTATTCACTTCATGGTTTTCACATGTTTTTGAAAACCCTGTGGTATTTTCTATTTTAAGAAGTTAAAATAATTAAAATAAAATTAATAGGAAAATAAAAACCAAATAAACCTCTTATTACCTCCTAGATCATTATAGGACCCCTCCCCATTAGATCCCCTTTAATTTGTGTGACACCCCTCCTCTATCTCCCTCTCAATCACCAATTTTCATGAATATCCTTCAATATTCTTGGAAAATTACGCAAGGTAAGGCATTCTCCCTCATTCACTTCCTTTTATTCAGCCGCATTTTGTGTCCCCATATCCCTACATGGTTTAGCTGAACCCTATGGTTAGGGATAACCAGTTTTTTGGTTTCTTCTTTCGTAATACGGTTTGTGAATGGTCTCCCGAGGTGCCTTGTTTCATGTTCCAGTATCCACTACTGAAGGAGAGGCAAATGGGTTCGGTTAGGGTCACCACCATCGATTTGGCTATGGATCTACATGCACTGTTTTTTTCAAATAATATAATTTTGGGTTGTAATTTGATTATGAGTTCGTGGTAAATTTATTGGAGTGATTTGAACCATCACACAATGTTTTTATGGTTCTAGTAATTGTTTTAGGGAGTCTTTAATGTGTTTGAAGGCGCACACTATAGAATTGAAATGATGATGTAGATGCTCAAATTAAAGGGGGGGGGGGTTAATTTTATGCTTTTAAAATTCCTTCGGAACCTTTAAAGTTGGTATAAAAACATAGTCTTAAACTATAAGGAAATTTTTGTTAAACAAGGTTAAACTAGGAATATTCAAAACATCTCTTAGTTCTACGAACTTGATAGGTTCTGGAAATATGGTTCCAGATGATCAGGTTCTGGAAATTCAGGTTTTAAAAATTAACCTCAAGAAAAGTTTAAATGAAAAAGATTCTACCTTAAAGTGTATAGAATCTTATTAATCATAGTATATAAAAACTAAGAAATATAATATTGTTATAAATTCCTCAATAATCAAAATGTAATGAAAAAAACTTGAAACAATACAAGTAACAAGTGTGAAATCTTTTAACCCAAAGAGAAGGGTATCCAAAAACCATGGATAAAGTAACCTTTATTTATACTTTCAAGAGAGTCTATCTTACCCACAATAGGGTAAGCCCTCGATATGAATATCGGAATCTATCTTGCTATCCCCGCAAGCCCTCAACTTCAAGGTAGTCAGCATCTCTATCTTACTATCCCCTAAAGCCCTTGAAATATAAGGTAGTCAGCACCTATGTCTTCCTATCCCCAAAAGTCCTCGATTGTACACAACAAAAATCAGAGACGCACGAAGCAATTATGAACAAGATGTTCTGTATGCACAAAGCAATAAAGTCTCTCTCTCTATAAATCACTTCAACTGCATATAATCTCTAGATTTATCAAACTCTATGAGCTCGATCAAATGAGATTCTATTTATAGGCACAACTGGAATGGTCGGCTCCGTCCTCCAACGGTCATATTTTTCCTTAAATTTTGGTGGGACCTTTACATGTGTCACTCAAACTACGGTTAGTTGGAAATAGAATTTACGACACAATTTCATAACTTTAACAAGAGAAAGCAAAATATGTTTGTCTAAGAAAAACCAATTTTCAGAGTCTAAAGAAAATAAAAGTTCGAAATGAAATAAAAATAACATTCGGTGTCTATAAAACATGGATATTAAGATTCTGTTTTCCAAAGAATTATTGTCCCGAATTCTATAGAATTCAGAGTCTGAATTTCAAAGAAATTTGGAGTCTGAATTTTGGGGAATTCGGAGTCTGAACATGGAAAGTTTGGAGTATTAATTCAGAGAACGTGGAGTTTGATCTCAGAAATTTTGGAGTCTGAATTCATAAATGTTCGGAGTCTGAATTTAGAGAACTCAGAGTTTGAACTTATAAAAGATCGGAGTCTAAATTTAGATAACTTAGAGTCTGATCTTAGAATTTTCGAAGTTTAATTTCAGAGAACACCAAGTTTGAAAATAGAAAGTTTGGAGTATGAATTTAGGTAACTCGGAGTCTAAACTCAGAAAGATCAGATCCTAAATCTAAATAACTCGGAGTCTGAACATAGAAAGTTTAGAGTCTGAATCCAGAGAACTTGAAGTTTGAACTCAGAATGTTCGGAGTCTGAATTCATAGAACTCAAAACCTGAATTCAAAACCTAAAAACAGAATACTCTATATCTAATTATTTATAGGATTCATAGGTTTTTTATATGAAATATAATTTTACACTAATTAATAAAATGAATTATTCTTAAAGAAATTATATCATGAAAAATGAAAATAAGATAAGGAGAAAATTTCCTTGAGAAAGAAAAATTTCCTTAAAGAAGGGATGTTTTCCTTATCGGGGTAAAATAAAATTTTCCTTAAAATAGAGTGTTTGTGATTTTGAAAACATGATGGAACAGAAAAGTCATAAGGAAACCTTATTGACTCAATAATCTCCCTATTTTTGGAAAGCACAAACATCCTTGCGAAAAGAATATAAGGACTTAGAATATTTACGATTTTGAAAAATAAAACTTATCTCCCTTAACATATGGGAAATGATTAATATAAATAACTCCCCCTTAGGCTTTGGAAACACTAAGGATCATATTAATGATTTAAAAAATTAGATTTTACATTATCTAGAATATTTAAATCTTCAATGATAAGATCTCCCCCTTAGATGAACTCCCCCCAACTTAGGAAAATTTCATATTTACTTAGTATTACTTTTAACATTCCTTTCTCCCCCTTTGTGATTTTCAAAAAGGAATATATGGAATGGAAAATAAAATATGATACCTGAAATATTATTACTAGACAACCCAAATTATATAAAGGGAAACCAAAATTCCATCATGATTGGAAAAATTTATACAATGAAAAGTATGGAAAATGATCAGAATTGAAATGGTTAATCCTACCTTTTCCTTCGGCATCAACTTCTTCACTTTGGTTGTCAACCTCTTGATCTCCTTATTATATTCCTCTATACGCTTAAGAAGATGATCCCGATATTCTGTTTTGTTTTCTAAAGCTTTGATTTTGTCTTACTGAGCCTTAATATATTGTACTAGTGCCTTCATAAATTCTTCTTGCTTAACTTGCTTCTCTTCTATCTCAATCCTGTGATCCCTTTCTCTCTTCCAACTCTGAGAAACTGAGTACAACTTCCCATTCAGATCATTTACATCATGGTTCCTAGTATTTTCCTCAAAAGATAACTTTTCTTCAAAATATTTAGTGAGATATTTAAATGTTCTATCTTCGGTTTCAAAAGCATCCTTGACACATTCTTGAAATTCATCAAGGATATTCATCTCTTCAACTATCTTCCTTAACCAGCTTGTTATCTTTGTCCATGTCGTTTGTGAGCTCCATATCCAATAAGAAATGATTTGAATCTTGCCTACAATTTGACACACTTATCCATGACAATGGATACTGAATTCATTTTTTTATTTAGGGTGCGTTGAAGCATCTGGAATCTCGAGTCTATACTAGGTAATATTAGAATAGTACTAACTAGTTTCCTCAAAGATTGAACATCAAAATCATGTACAAGTGAGGTCAATTCTAAATCTGAGACTTTAGTTGGTGAGGTTTCATTTTCTAACTCAGCAACATTCCTCTTCAATGATCCACCAACATATTTGTTATTTACCACATCCTTGCTAGGTGTATCTACTACCACCTGGTTTTCCTTAGCAACCTTCATAATGGCTTCCTCTTGATTATGATATTCATGTTCACGATCAGATTGCTGAATTTTTTTGTCTCAATCTATTTCTTTCTTATTGTCTCCTGCCTCAACATCCTCTGGCTATAAAAAATCATGGTTGGAGCTTTCTTCTTCAGAGACTTTGTTCACTTCTTCTCCAATCTTCTCCTATTTCCCAGGTGTAGCAAGCTTTGAAGACTCGGCTTCAGTGGTTTGGAATGATAATTTTTTAGTGTGACTTTCCTTCTCATGAAAATATTCAACTTGATTAATCATGTCCTCGGTATCACCACTACCTTCCTCTTCTTCTTCTAGTAATACTTTCTCTTGAACTTTTTCCAGAGTCACATAATACTTTCCCGGTGTCTCTGGTAAAGCTTCAAATAAGAAGGATTGTGGTACCAAAAAATTTGTGGAAGCTTTCTCAGCAGCTTTCAGAAGAGACTACACTTTCTCATCCTCAGACAACTTCTTATTCTACTTCTTCTCTTTCCCTTCCCTTTCTAGACACATATCTGTCTTCTCCATTAGAGATTTTTCTTTAGTAGGGTCTAATCCAAACCTAGGCTCTCTTTATTTACTATTCTTCTTGTCTTCCCTCCATTTAGCTACTAACTCATCCAGATATTCTTTTTTTCTTCTTAGGCTTTGGTGGTACGGATTGGGTTTCCCTTGTCGTTAGGTATTTTTCTTTCTCTTCTAATTCCTTCAGCTTCATCATCCTCCAACCCTTTTTAGACTGTTCATCCACCTCCTTTTTCATTGAAATAGCTTCAACTTCCTCTTCAGGCATGTCAAATAAATCTTCATACTATTTAAAAAACCCAATTTTCATCCTTTTCAGAGTATTATCACATACCATCATGACTTTGCAATTTCATGGCTTAAAAATAAAAGGTATTTTGAAGGACTCTAAACACAAAACAATAAACATTGAGAGATTGGATGGATACATGATAATATGAGCCTTTAGATTTCCATTCTTTATGATTTCAATCGTAATAAAGATATTCTTAACCAGGATTATCTTTCTTAGATTCACCAAGAAATCTAAGATATACTTGTTACTCTTCTTCAAAGTATCCTTTCCCCTTTTCTCAGAATGTTGAATCCTTGAACACATAATTTGAGAATCCAAAAATTTACAGACATTTAAAGAATCCATGGAGTCTTAATATATGAGAGACCAAGGAAATCTATTTCCTTATCCTTTAAAAATGATCCTTTTACATCAGGTAGCTTATGTGAGCAAAACTCTGCCTCACCCTCACAGGGATTACCAATTAATCTTGCATTCTTAGTGTAAGAAAGAGTGTAAGTTATCCCATATATCTAAAAAGAGAACATGTCTTTTCCTTCTTCATTGAACAATCTTGATGACTTATAGAACTTAACCAACGGGTCCGGATACACCAGATCTTGTTTCTTTGGTTTGGATAAGCAGACAATCTTCCATCAATTCAGCTTGATATTCTTCAAAATTATAGAATCATACATAGAAAAGAAATTTGGATGTACCAACATTTCACTGTAAATCTACCATTCAGAAATCATCTTGACAGTTGACATGTCTTTCTGGGAAGTTACTTTGAAAGACATTCAAAGTTGTGGAATCCTTGAAAATCTAGAACATGCTTATATAGTAGGGAAGTGATCCAGCACATGAAATATTGGATCTCGATGTGGGACAACCATCGTGGCATCCTTTATATAGGAATTTTTAGTGATAGTTCATCTTGCAAACCCAATCCAATGGTTGAAAAACCTTCTGATCAAATCTGATGATTGAGAAGATAGACACATGGAAATTTTGGTAGAATCCGTTCTTTTGAGTCTTTAATGAAAAAACATTCGGATTTAAAGAAATGTGAATATGAAAAATTAAAAACAAAAGGAAAATACCAATAAGTAAAAGATGATTTTGAAAACTCAGGAAAGGAAAATACCTTCCAGATTTTAGGATGATTATTCATAATGGAAAAAATTCTTCTTGAAGAACTTTAGATTCTGAAAATTTTGATTATGAAAAAAAAATTGACGACCATAAATTTCCGAAAAATATTACTATGAAAAAAAATTTCATTATGAAAAATCTAACTAAAAAAAATTCATTAGGAGAATTTTTGAAAAAAACCTCATTACAAAAATTCTGAAAAACATCACTACGAAAATTTTGAAAAACTTCATTACGAAAATTTTGAAAAACATCAATATGAAAATTTTGAAAAACTTCATTACGAAAATCATGAAAAACTTCATTACTAAAATTTTGAAGATAAAATAACTTCAAAAAAATTTAGATTAATTTTTTTTTTCTAAACTACGAACATTTTTTATCTAACTAATATGAAAATGTACTCCCTATATGAAATGGAGTTTGTTATTGTAATGAGATAGGTTTAAACAGAAAGTTATCAAGGGGGATTACCTTACGATTATCATTACTAACTTTAGTTTAATGCATTCAAATCTATCGGAGGGTAATGATTTGGTGAAAATATCAGTAAATTGATCTTGTGTTCTGATAAATTAAATAATGATATCTCCTTTTAGTGCTTAATACTTTTAGAAATATTTGAAATTAATGTTTTTCCAAGAAGAATAATTTTACCTATACCAATAATTTCTCCCTTAGAATTATCTTCGAAAGTTTATTTTCCTATATTCTTCTTGATAATTTATTCAAAGATGTTTTTGTTACCAGTCATATGATGGGAACATCCACTATCCATGTACCATGTGTTACTATTGGTACTCTATTTATTTATTGAAAATAAAAGACTTAGAATTTCAAAATCCAAACTTTCCTGGATCCAGAAACTTCAGAAAGAAAAATTTTAAGAATCTACATCTTTTTAGAAAGACAAGCTTTATGAAACCCAAGAGATTGATCTTTATTTAAAAAAAAAATTTTCTTCCAATGCCCACCACATTGAAATTTAGTAAAAAAGGGGCTCTTTGAGGAACAATGTCATTATTTCTAAAAATAGATTTTTCATGAGAATTACCTAAACATTGATTATTACCATGAGGTCAGATCTGAAAAGAAATCTTGTCAAAATTTTCTTTACCAAAAGTAAAGTTAACAAGAATATTATTCAAGGAAACAAATTCATATTTTAGTCTCAGTAATAAATTCTTATCCTCAAGAATAATAGATTTAGCATTAAGTTTATCCTCTAAAAAATCTTTTTTCTAAAAGCTGGTTTTTAAGATGATTAGAAAGTTTATCCATCTCAGAATTAACATCCTCAAGTTTATTAGAAAGGTTTTTTAAAACATCATTTTTATCATCATGATCTTTAGTAGGCTCTGAAATTTCTTTTATTAAAATAGATTCTATAGAATTTTCTTTATCATTTTTCTTTCAAACTTTACAATTTCTTTTCTCAAGAAACATTGAAAACCTAGAAACTTCCTCATAGGAAGTCAAATAATTATCATTATTTCAAGAAGATTCTTTATCTGAAGAAACACCTTTATCAAGAATATTTTCACTTTAAGACATATTGGTTAAGGATTCATCAGTTCATACCTTAGCCATAAGATAATGATTTTGAAATGGAGCTCAGGATATTAGACAAATATTATATTGCTTAGAAGATTCATATTCTGAAGAGTCATCAGAACAATCTCCACTACATGAACTCCATGTGTCATTAGTTTTCAAGACTTTATTATGCTTTGATCTGTAGAATTTCATCCCATTTCTCTTATAATTCCTAGCTTTCTTGTCTCTTTTCATAAGAAAGGGACAATTAGGTCTGATATGACCAGTTCTTCTACATTCACAACATGTCACTTCCACATCTTTCTTATCTCTTCCATCATTATTTTTGTATCTTTATTGAAATTATTTTTTTCCAACTATCTAATTCATCCTTCAAGTAAGATTAGATAGTTCATTTTCAGAATGCTCACATTCACTTGATTCAGATAAAACAATGACCTTAGATTTAGATCTCATAACTCTCTCAAGTTTCTTGGATTTTATATAATTAGAGGTCATTGTAAAAGAAACACTTCCATTCTAATTCTTCTTTTTTACATTATCAAAATCTCTCTTCATTCTAGTCTCCTATTGAAGAAGAGTTCCAAAAATCTCATCAAGAGTAATCTGTGAGACTTTTCTATTCTCATATATAGTTGTTCTCTTTGATTCCCAATCATTAAGAATAATATCTTTAATCTTTTTCACATGGGTCTCATCATAAAAACCTTTTTTACCCATAGATTTTAAGATGTTGGAAATAGTCATAAACCTCTGTTGAACCTTACAAACTGGTTCTCTATAAGGAAAGCTAAAACAATGATACTCAGCTCTGAGAATATCTGTTCTAGTTTCAATAACATTGGATATACCAAAATGAGTAACTTAGAGATTCTTCTATGTATAGTTTGCTGCTTCACAAGAAGAAATCTAGCTATATATATTCTTATTCATGGAACATAACAAATTATTGAGTACCTTGTAGTTTAGTTGATATTCTGACTTCTCTTGATTAGTAAATGTTCTGACTTTCTTATCAAGAATTTCATAATCTCACGTAATAATAACAATGTTATCCACTCCAGTATTGATGAAAAAATTAATCATACAATATAACTAATAATCATAATAATTTCCATCAAAAATAGGTGGTCTTGTAGGATTAAGATTGTCTAAAGAACTAACATTCATTCTTGCCATCTTGGAAGAAATATTTCCACAACAAACTTTGTTAATAGTAAAAGTTAGTGAACAAGTAAAATATGAACGAGGAAAATATTCCTAAGAAAGGAAGATAGTTCAATGAAAAAATTGAAAAAGAAAACTTATATGTGAATATAATTATTTCAGAGACCTACTCTGATACCAATTGTAGGATCAAAATGATGATGGTGATGCTCAAATACAAGGGGGGGGGGGGTGAATTGTATACTTTAAAAATTCCTATGAAACTTTTAAAGTTGGTATAAAAACATAGTTTTAAATCTTAAGGAAAACTTATTTTAACAATGTTAAACTAGGAATATTCACAAATAATCCTAGTTCTACAAATTGGATAGGTTCCAGAAATATGTTTTCGGATATTCAGGTTCCAGAAATCCAGGTTCTGGAAATTAAACTAAAGAAAATATTAAAAGAAAATGATCTACCTTAAAGCGTATATAATATTATTATTCATAGTATACAAAAAATAACAAGTATAAGATTGTTATACTTTCCTTAAAAATCAAAATGCAGTAGAAAACAAACATGAAACAATACAAGTAAGAAGTATGAAATCTTTTAACCCAAAGAGAAGGGTATCCAAAAACCATGGATAAAGGTTCCATGATTTATACTTTAAAGAATGTATGTCGTACCCAAACTAGTGTAAGACCTCGATACAAATATCAGATTCTATCTTGATATCCCCAAAATACCTCAACTTCAAGGTAGTCGCACCTCAATCTTCCTATCCCCATAAGCCATCGAACAATAAGGTAGTCGGCACCTCTGTCTTCCTATCCCCAGAAGCCCTCAATTCTACACAGCAACAATCGGAGTTGCATGAAGCAATTCTGAACAAGATGTTCAGTACGCACAAAGAAATAATGTCTCTCTCTCTAGAAATCAATTATGCAGCATGTAATCTCTAGATTGATCAACCTCCATGAACTCATTAAAATGAGCTCCTATTTATAGGAACAACTTCAACGGTCAGCTCCCTCCTCCAACGATCATATTTTTCCTTAAATTTTGGAGTTACCTATACATGTGTCACTCTTATAATGGTTAGTTGGAAATAGAATGTACAACATTGTTTCATAACATTAACAAAAATAAGAAAAATATGGTTATTTAAGCAACACCAATTTTCATAGTGTAAGGAATATAAAAGTTCGTAATCTAATAAAAATAAAATTAGGTGTCTATAACACAAGGATATTCAGATTATATTTTCCAATGAATTCGTAACCTGAAATCTATATAAATCAGAGTTTGAATTTCAAGGAAATCCAGAGTCTGAATTTTGAGGAATTTGGAGTCTGAAGTTGGAATGATCAGAGTTAGAATTCAGAGAACTCAGAGTCAGAACTTAGAAAGTTTAGAGTCTGAATTCATAAAAGATTGAAGTCGGAATTTAGAGAACTCAGAGTCTGAACTCATAAATGTTCGGAGTCTGAATTCAAAGAACTCAGTGTCTAAACTTAGAATGTTCGGTGTCTGAATTCAGAGAACTTGGAGTCTAAACAAAGAATTTTTGGAGTCTAAATTCAGAGAACACGATGTCTAAACTCCGAAAGATTAGTGTCTGAATCCAGAGAACTCAATGTCTTAAATTAGAAAATTCAGAGTCTGAATCTAGAGAACTCGGAGTATGAACTTAGAATGTTAGGAGTCTGAATTCAGATAATCTGGAACCTGAATTTGGAACCTGAAATCAGAATAATCTATATCTAAGTATTTATAGGATTCCAAGGTTTTATATATGAAACTGAATTATACACTAAGTAATAAAATGAGTCAGTCTTAAAAAAATTATAGCATGAACAATGAAAATTAGATAAGTAGAAGATTTCCTAGAGGAAGGAAAATTTCCTTAAGGAAGGAAAGTTTTCTTTATCAGGGTAAAATACATTTCTCCTTAAAATAGAGTGTTTGTGATTTTCAAATCATGAATGAGTAGAAAATTCATAAGGAAAACTTATTGACTCAACACACACAAATATACATGGATATGTATATATATAAATATAACTATATATTCGATGTATGTGTTCCCTCATAGCACAAGGAATACATGCAATGTGTTAAGGTATGTATATATATATATATATATATATATATATATATATATATATATATTTCAAGGTATGTCTGTGTATGTGTGGAGTAGTTCAAGGTGGTTTCTACCAAATCTAAAAAGTGTTGAGTGTTGTCTTAGTCAACTGCTTGATTTAGTGTCCCCAACCTTTCACTTTAATTTAAGAAGGCAGTATTTTTTTTCTTAATGCTTCTTTCAAAAATTAATTGTGATTCTAGAATGAATTGAAAATTGGGATAAATGATTTTTTTTGTGAAACAATGTCATGATTTTAAAATAAAAACCCTCCAATAGAGGTGTGATTTCTTCTATGAAAAAGTATCATTTAGTTATTTATTACATTCTTGGATTAGTGGTTTTTAGTTTTTACTATGCTTTCCTAGTTAGAGAAAGATTGGATATAACTAAATAGAATTGGTTTTCTTAATTAGGAGATGTACTACCTTCCTTTCATGTTAATTCTCTTGGGTTAGAAGAACAAATGGTATTGATTATAAATGGGTGGGCATACCCATTTGATATGAATAAATGTAATTGAGGACAAATGGGTTGGTTTTCCATGTGACAAGTTGATGTAATTAAATATTATATTGGGTATACTATTGAGTGTAATTAATAAAAATAATGGATAATGAGTGGATATCCTCATTGAATGCATTGAATAGGAAAATGACAAGTGAGTGGGTAAACATTTAGGATGTGTTGATTTATGAATTTTCAATAATGAGAGGGTATGTTCATTGGTCTTCATTAGATTTTTTATTATGATTTGGGATACATGAGTGGGTATATTCATGTAGTGTTGAATGTTAAATGATATAAAGTGTATTAATGATTTTATAGATTACATGGATGGATCTCTATGAATGTTGAATGTGGTAGTGGACACATTTGGTTCAGTATGACCCTTGGGTCATGATTCCCTGGCATTCCTAGGGAATTGTTACACCTTCGATCCAGATTCCTTGGTCTCTCAGAGGAATTATCCAGTATAACTTACTCTTAGGACTCTAACCAGTTCCTTTACCATGTTTCTATTGTGACACTCATAGGACATGATGAGGATGCCTTTGTCTTTGAAACCATGTATCGATACCTTTGTCGTAAGTGTCATTAATATACATTTCAACAATGAGTTACATAATATGCTCTCATATACGGACTGGCCAGGAAAAATTGTGACTTATGGTTTCATTATATACCAAGGACATGGGTTTTAGATATGAATTTGTTATATGAAATGGATGTGGGTTTTGAGATTGTTTTATTATATAGAAATGGTGTGAGTTTTTTATATGGATTTGTTATATAGTAAAGCCATGGGGTTTGAGATGACTTTATTATGCATAATGTGTGTGGGTTTTTGTTATGGTTTAGTTATTTGAAAGGCTATGATTTTTAGATGGTTTAATTATACATCCAGGCCGTTTGATTTTGATATGACTTCATTATAAGGAAAGGTCATGTGTCTAATATATCGATGGATATATGATGATGATGTGTTGTTTATTAATGCATTATTTATAGATTCTTTGTTATATGTGCTTGAATATATTTTGTTTGGGGCCTTTATGGAATATTTTTAGTATCATTGTTTTAGGAGTTTACATGCCATGGGAATATTCAATTTCATCTACTACTTATCTGTTAACCTGTATGCTATCAATATTTCAATATTGCACAAATTGGATAAGGCAAAAACCATGGGTGTTGTCCTACTGAGATATTATATCACACCCTAATCAGGTACCATTGGTACTTGAGTGGAACATTATTACTTCTAGGGATATGGAACTTTTATTTTAATATTTTCTAGTACATGAGAGTTAGGATAAAAGGACTAAGCAGGAGCTTGATATGGTCATGGAAATCACCCAGGGGATTTTATTTCAATTATTATTTGATTACTAAAACGTTAAGAATGTTGTATATTACCATTTTATCTTTTTTACAATCTTCTTTCCTGAATTCATTATATAAAAATTCATTTCCATGTTCAATATTATACTGTTATTACATTTTCCTTCCACCTCATTATTATTGTTTTATTATATATCTAATGTGCTTTCTTTTTTACTATCTATTTACAACTTCACACTCTAAGAAAGTGGGGACAGTCTCCTCACTGAACTAACTTCAATATATCCCAACTAGTCAACAACATCTAGTGTATTGGGAGACACACATGAGCCCTTGTGGAGGCCCATCCAGGTACCAGTTCAGTGGTCAGTCATGCCAGTATGTTACATTATAGGTGTCATCATCAATAGATATTTTCTCCCAAAGTAGGTATATGAAGTACTTCTATATAAAATGAATCTTGAGACTCCTACCACATTTATGGGAGGTATTCTCATTCCACCTAAAGATCTCCATGCCTAATGAAAAATTGATCATTCTTAATGTAAATACCCGTAAATTTCATGGAATTTTTTTTCTTAATTTTCTTTGGAATTTTTCAAGAATGCAGTTTATGACGGCACCTAATTCCGAGGCCCGGTGTGCCCAGAATCATTTTTCGAAGTTTGGCTCGGGTACGTTCAGTGAACGGACGAGCAAGTTTTTCTAACTTTTGAACCGGTGCCCGGAATCGAATTCTGAGGGCACCGATGAAATCACAGTGCCGGTATTTGCATAGAAACGCCTCTTCCTGAGTTGCGTTTGCTCGGGTTTGGTTTTTTTGGGCTTAAAGTTAAGAAATAAAATAAATTGTTCGACAAACATTATTTTATTTCACTTAAGCCACTTGAAGCCACTTGAAAGCCACTTAAACTAAGTTAAAATGGATAGGGTACTATCCAAAAATATCCTACCCTCTTGGTAGGATATTTGTGAGGTGGGGCCTGCACGAGCCCCGCCATTTCTTTTCCGCTAAGTAATGCACCCGCGAAAACCCGTCATTATGAAAGTCAACTGACGCGTTTTCTTAAATTCTTAATGCACCATTTAATTGGGCG
Source organism: Viscum album (assembly GCA_963277665.1). Lineage (NCBI taxonomy): Eukaryota > Viridiplantae > Streptophyta > Magnoliopsida > Santalales > Viscaceae > Viscum > Viscum album. The sequence goes on along the minus strand of OY728145.1, from coordinate 1,093,842,909 downwards.
GTTTTATTCGTGAATAAAATGGGCAGTTTCTTTCATTGAATTAATTCTATGAATTAATGGGTTGTTACTTACCTCTTATTTGTTTTTTGGCGTAATAATAAAATAAGACCAACACGACATTTGGAGGATTACACCTTGAGAGGTTTTTGACAGAAGTTCTTGTGCCATCACCCTTCTTCGCGAAGAACGCGAAGAACGCGAAAAACGCTGGCCTCCGACGAAGAAAGCCGAACCCGCGGAAATCGAAGATGCGATGCCGTGTGCCGCGACGCCGACGTTTCCTCTCCCACGACGTTCTTCGGCGACATTCCTTAATCCGCAACAAAAACCTTTGATCATCCGTTGAGGTGAGAGTTTCAGATTTCTTTTTAAACTTCCTTTGTGGTTTTGAACTCAAGAAGGATTTAATTATTATTAATTAAATCTGTTGTTTCATGGACCTTGGAGTTCGTCGACGCAACGCCGGATACCTTGACGACGCGACAAACCCCTCCTTCCGCGACGATCGAACCCGCGAAGAACCCGTGTGCGAAGACGTAACGAGGTAGAGATTTTATTTTGGAAATGCCCCTTTTTCTTGTGAAAGTTTCTTTAAAATTAAAGAACCGGATTCATATGAACAATTTTAATTTATTAAAATTGTTGTTTCATGTGTTGAATAAATCTCCCGTTGGTATTATCTAACGCGGAGGGTGCGGGCCAAACGGACACGGCCCGACAACCCTCCGCCGTTCTTCGTGGTTGTGCGGATTTGGCGAGCGATGGAAAAAATGCGACGCAAGGGCGTTTTGTTGATTCCGCAGTGAAGAACGGAACCCAGGAGGGACAACAGCACAGACGAGAAGGAAAACGGACCCCCGGAGTGACTCCGGTGGCCGGCGGAAGCTGCCGGCGGCAGCGGCCAGCGGACTCGCGACCGCATGGGTCCAGCTCGCCCGCACGGGATGCGGCAGAAGCCGCATCCGCTCAATCCAGCATGGCCCCACGCGGGGCCGCGACACCTCCAATCCGCGGGGGGCAGTGCACCGCGGCGTCCAGCTGCTCGGCCGCTCGGCCGAGCCAAGCCAGGCCGGTCTGACCGGCCGGGCTGAGCACTTGCCAGAACGGACCGGGAACAGCCAGGTCGGACTGGGTCGGGTTGACATGGTTCGGCCGACCCAGGGGGGGGGGGGGGGGTCGGGCCGGGTCGACCCGGGCCCGGACCCCCCTTCTTCGGACCATTTTCGGTCAAATGCCCGTAACCTGAGTTACGAGCCTCCAAACGACTCGTCGTCAGCGGAAAAACGATCCTTGGATCGAGACAGTCGTTTCAGTATATCGCACTCAAGGTTTTGGAATACTTTGGGTTCGGCCGGGTTGGTTCGTACACGAAACCAACCGGGCCCTTGGAGCGGAAACGCTCATATCTTGAGCTACGGGCGTCCGATTGACGTGCCATCGACTTCGTTGATTTCCTCTAAGTGAGACGGATCTTTTGGCATACTCCGCCCGAGGTTTGGAGGCAGGTGGAGTACGGTCGGGTTGGTTTTGCCTTAAAAACCAACCGGGCCCCTGGGACGAAAAAGCCAATGACTCTTAGACCGGGCGTTCGATTGACGTGCCGTCTGCGACGTTGAGTTCCTGTTGGAGATATGAAACTTTTGGATACATCAACTTTGGAATTTGTGTCAGTTGATGTATCGGCCTCTCGGCTCGTGGAGCGGACCCTCCCGAACGAGCTTGCTGTGTGCGGAAACCCTAGAGCTGGCTGCGACTGCTACTTCGACAGCGACGACTGTGCAGAGATCCTCAGTGGACTGTGACGACGACTGTGTAGAGATCCTCTGTGGAATGCGACGACTACTGCACTCAGCGATCCTACGTGGATCAGTGCTACAGGTATTGTGTGGGCCCGATCCTGTGTGGGTCAGCGCTCAGCGGTTCTGTGTGAGCCAGCGTCTACAGGTCCTGTGTGGGCCCGATCCTGTGTGGGTCATTGTGGGGGTTAGTTACCTATCGATCCTTTGTGGGTCCGACGACTTAGATGGATCAGTGATCATCTTTATCGCCATTCGAAGAAGTATACCTGTGTGAGCTGAATCCTGTGTTACTCTCCTTTGTGGATTGTGTTGAGCTATCTTATGTGGATTTACTGTTTTACTCTCCTTTGTGGATTGTGTTGAGCTATCCTATGTGGATTACTTTTACTCTCCTTTGTGGATTGTGTTGTGCTATCCTGTGTGGGTATACGTTTTGCTTTCCAGTGTGGACTGGGTTGTGCTTGAGCTCAGACGTTGGAGCCGAGCGGGAATTGATGACTTAGGTATATGTATGGGCATATACCTAAGTAGTGTCGGATGTTACTTCGTGATTGTATCTTTCCTTTGTGGTTATCCTTTGTGGATTTTGAGAGACCATCAGGGGTCTCAGGGTCCCTACTGAGTAGCTTATACTCACCCCTGCACGGGATATGCCCGCACTTCGTTGTGTTGGTTGTAGATGACGGACAACACTGATCGTGGTGGAGGCTTGCGGAGCAGGATGGTACCTGGAGGTGGACCACTGGGGGGGACGTACTCGGAGTGGTCAGGTGGACCCGAGGAGCAGTAGAGGCTATCTGTACCCACCCTTCAGGTGGGACTTCCATAGGATGGCTCGACGCTGAGGCTTTTCTTTTTAGTTTCTTTTTTTCCCTTTTAGTTGTACTTTACAGTTGGGCTTGTATTTCCGGCCCCTTTTACTTTCAGCACAGCTTGTTACAGTTTTTACTTAGTGTTTACTTTTCCGCTTGCCTACTCTGTGGTGCTTGTTTACTTTTCAAAGGCAATGCCTTCCTGTTTGTTGGGATTTACACCTTGGTGCTAGTCGCCAGCCCCTGTCCTATGGAATGCGGGCTTGGGGTAGTCACGGCACGGGCCCCGAGGACGGGTCGTGACAAATTGGTATCAGAGGTGGTCGGTTCTACCGCAGACTCTGATCTTTCTTCTATGTGAAGCAATAGTGTTTAGCATATTGAGTGTGGTTATCAGTCCAGGGAGTCTAGTGTTGGTGCGGCGGCCGACTTATCCGTACACCAGGACCCTGACTTCTGATTTCCGACTTAATGCACGAAAACATTGATTGCATGTGTGTTTCAATTTTTCCTTGTGATTACTTGTGTCAGCTCACCAGGTATACTGTTCGGATCGTGGCGCACTTGTTTCCTTTTCAAGATGGCCCCACGATGGTAGCCAGCTAGGGTTCCGAGAGTAGAGCACGACGACAGCCCGCCGAGCGACGAGGCCTCGGTACAGGGCTCGTTGACAGCAGAGACACCGGCGGTACCTTTACCCGCCGAGCCCCCGATGCTTCCAGCACCGACCGCTGACGATGCACATCGCCTCGGAGCTCTGCACGAGTTCCAGTGCCAGCGACCACCTAGGTTTCGTGGGGAGACGGACCCCCAGGCAGCCGAGGACTGGCTGGAGGCGGTCGTTCCAGTTTTCAGGCTAGTGAGGACACCAGCAGACCTCATGGTGATCCTCGCGGCGAGCCTACTGCACGCAGCAGCAGGATGATGGTGGAGCTTGATGCTCCAGGTGCACGATGAGACCTCTCTCATCTGGATGGACTTCGAGATCCTCTTCTGCTCAAAGTTTGTCCCGGCCACCCTCCGTGCGGTGCGCATTCAGGAGCTTCTTCAGCTGCGATAGGGCAGCTTGACGGTCGCCTAGTACGCGGCGAGGTTCACCGACCTTTCTCGCTACTCGACAGACATGGTACGAGACCCCTTCTTCTGGGCTCGGACCTTTGAGCAGGGTTTGAGACACGAGATAAGAGCATTGCTGATCTCCCTCAGCATCCCGACCCAGGCAGGGGTACTGGAGCGAGCCCTTCTGATCGACAGCTTTCTGGATGAGTCCACAGCGAGACCTACCGCAGGGCGACAGGTAGCAGAGTCTTCGGTAAGAGGTAGCTGACGGATGACTCAGGGTTCCAGGAAGACCATACCTTCCTGCAGATGACCTCGGGACACTGGCTCAGCAGTGCGGGGCACACATCGCAGTGCCAGTCTTCCGAGAGGCAGGCAGTGCTACGCGTGCGGCGGGCAGGGCCACATGGCTCGTGACTGCCCGACCATCCGTACCGAGGAGCAGCAGACGGTGGATGGGCCACCCAGGTAGAGGCAGAGGGTTGACTGGGGTGGTCCGCAGGGAGGAGGCGGACGAGGTAGAGGAGCTGGCTGAGCAGCAGGTGGTGGACGACGCTTTGAGGCTCTGCCACCACCACCACCAGGAGGTCCGCCCCGACCACAGGGAGCTGGCGGGCAGAGACAGGCACAACTCCAGGCAGTGGAGGCCTATGACCACGGCGCACCAGAGATGATTCGAGGTACGATCTGTGTCTATTCCACCCTTGTTGCAGTTCTTATAGACACATGAGCGAGTCACTCTTTCATAACCACTGCCCTTGTTCGGAGCTCAGAGATTCCGACAGAGCCGTTGGCTCGATCCTTACAGCTAGAGACCCCTACGGGAGCAGACTCGACGATTAAACACTGGTGCTGGTAGTGTGAGCTTACTCTAGGAGGCGAGAGATTCGGCTAGGATCTTCTTGTAGCGGTGTCGAGGCCTTACGACATCATCTTGGGCATTGATTGGTTATCCACAGTCCATGCTCAGATTGACTGTTTTAGGCGCAAGGTGCGATGTGTGCGCACCGACCAAAGCAGGTTCACCTTCACCGGTGAGAAGGGAGCCTTTGCAGCACCGGAGGGACTATCGCAGAGGAGAGGACAGCCCATCACTCATCAGTTGGATAGCCTCATCCTTGGAGCAGTTGACGTGCAGAGTCCTAGTTTTCCTGCAGTGGTGGATCAGTACGCGGACGTCTTTCCCGATGACGTTCTAGGGCTACCTCCTCGCAGAGAGGTAGACTTTTACATTGATCTGTACCCCGGGACAGCCCCGATATCCACACCAGCGTATCGGATGGCCCCCGCTGAGCTTCGAGAGCTGCGGGTACAGTTGGAGGACTTGCAGGGCAAGGGGTTCATCCGACCCAGTGTTTCACCCTAGGCTTCACCGATATTGTTCGCCAAGAAGGCTGACAGGAGCTTGCGACTGTGTGTCGATTATCATCACCTGAACCAGGTGACAGTGAGGAACAAGTATCCGCTACCCAGGATTGATGACCTCTTCGATCATCTCAAGGGAGCACGGTGGTTCTCGAAGATAGACCTCAGGTCAGGCTATCATCAGCTCAGAGTCCAAGACAAGGACGTGCAGAAGACGACCTTCAGGTGTCGGTATGGCCACTATGTGTTCTTGGTTATTCCATTCGGCATAACCAATGCTCCAGCAGTGTTCATGAGCCTCATGAATAGGATCTTCCAGCCATACCTTGATCGATTTATCGTGGTCTTCATCGACGAAATTTTGGTGTACTCGACCACGGACGAGGAGCACGCCTACCACTTGCAGGTTGTACTAGACACACTCCGAGAGAACCAGATTTATGGCAAGCTCTCGAAGTGCCAGTTCTGGCTACGTGAGGATCACTTCTTGGGGAACGTGATTTCTGAGGAGGGAGTTGCAGTGGATCCCATGAAGATCAAGGTAGTGCTAGCTTGGGAGCCACCCAGGAGCGTGATGGAGGTGCGGAGTTTCTTGGGTCTAGCTGGATACTATTGGAGATTAGTGCTGAAATTCTCCAGATTTGAGGCGCCACTCTCAGCTTTGACGAAGAAGGGGAAACCCTTTGTGTGGTCAGACAGATGTCAGCAGAGCTTTCAGGAGCTGAGACAGAGATTGACCAGCGCGCCTATCTTGAGGTTGCCTGAGGAGGGAGTTGGATACGTAGTCTACTGCGATGCATCAGGGACCGGACTCGGGTGTGTCCTGATGTAGGAGCGGTCCGTGATTGCCTATGGATCACGTCAGTTGAGGCTGCATGAGCAGAACTACGCTACCCATGACCTAGTGTTAGTAGCAGTGGTCTTCGCTCTGAAGACATGCCGACACTATCTGATGGGCAAGCGCTTTACAGTCTTTTCTGACCACCAGAGTCTCAGGTACATCTTCTCTTAGAAGGAAATGAACCTGAGACAGCAGCGATGACTCGAGTTCCTCCAGGACTATGACTTTGAGATAGTCTATACTCCAGGGAAGCGGAACGTGGTAGCCGATGCCCTTAGTAGGAGGACGGGCATCCAGCTACTTGAGGAGGCGACAGAGAAGCTAGCCGCTTTGCAGATATCCTTCGTGGATAGAGACAGATCAACCTTCCTTCAGTCTGTCATAGTCTCTCCTCCACTTCTACAACGATTCAGAGAGGCACAGCGTGGGGACGCTGACTATGAGACACAGCGTGCACAGATATCCTCGGGACAGGCACCGGATGGTTTCTACCTTGGAGCAGATCACGACGTCCTTTTCAGAGGACGTACCTTGGTATCAGTCGCCTTACGAGAGGAGGTGCTGAGAGAGTTTCACACTTCTCATTTGGCAGTACATCCTGGAGTGGCGAAGATGCACCAGGATCTCAGACGACAGCACTGGTGGCCGTGCATGAAGAAGGCTGTGGCAGAGTTCGTTTCACGGTGCCTCACCTGCCAGTAGGTGAAGGTAGAGTATCAGGTACCAGCAGGCTTGGTATATCCCTTGGAGGTCCCGGAGTGGAAGTGAGACATGATATCTATGTTCTTCGTGACTGGACTTCCACGCACTTCCAGAGGTCACGACTCCATTTGGGTGATTGTTGACCGACTCACCAAGTCGGCATACTTCTTACCCATCCGAGAGCAGGGCTCTGTGGAGAGCTTGGGGCGTCTCTACGTTCAGAAGATTGTACGGCTTCACGGTGTTCCATCATCTATCGTCTCCGATCGGGACGCTCGTTTTACTTTCCGGCTTTGGAAGGGGTTGCAAGAGGCGTTTGGGACGCGGCTACATCTAAGCACCGCCTTTCACCCTCAGACATATGGTCAGACGGAGAGGGCCATTCAGACACTCGAGGACATGCTCTGCACATGTGTCCTTGACTTTGGTCGCAGTTGGGAGGACCACCTACCCTTGGTGGAGTTTGTGTACAACAACAGCTACCACTCCACCATCGGGATGGCACCATACGAGGCATTGTACGATAGACCTTGCAGATCTCCTTTGTGCTGGACAGACCCTGGGGAGTCAGCACTTGTGGGACCCGAGATGGTCTGGTCCACGACAGAGAAGGTCCAGGTCATCCAGGAGTGGATGAGGACAGCTCAGAGCTGGAAGAAGTCTTATACTGACAGGAGGCAGAGGCCACTAGAGTTCGAGGATGGCGACCATGTCTTCTTGCGTGTCTCACCTCGATGTGGATTACGGAGATTTGTCCGAGGCGGCAAGTTGTCTCCACGCTTCATCGATCCTTTCTAGGTCCTCAGCAGGATTGGTGAGGTGGCTTATCGCCTGGATCTACCACCTCAATTGCTCCAGGTGCACGATGTCTTCCACGTATCGCAGCTGAGGAGATACGTGTGCTACCCGACGCACATCATTGACCATGGGGAGCTAGACGTGGATGATGGGACGACTTTTACGGAGGTCCCGGTGGAGATAGAGGATCGACAAGAGCAGGTCCTACATGGGTGATCGATTCCTCTTGTGCGCATCAGATGGCAGCACGAGAACCTCCAGGAGAGCACATGGGAGTGGGAGGCTCAGATGCGTGCTCAGTACCCACTTTTTTTCCCCTAGTTTATGATGTATCTTTACGAGGACGTAAAGCCCTGAGGTTGGAGTAATATAAAGACACAAAATTTTCAAGGGAATTTTTTTCTTAATTTTTTTTGGAATTTTTCAAGAATGCAGTTTCTGACGGCACCTGATTCCGATGCCCGGTGTGCCCGGAATCATTTTTCGAAGTTTGGCTCGGGTACGTTCAGTGAACGGATGAGCAGGTTTTTCTAACTTTTGAACCGGTGCCCAGAATCAAATTCTGAGGGCACCAATGAAATCGCAGCGCCAGTATTTGCTTAGAAACACCTCTTTCGGAGTTGCGTTTAATCGGGTGTGGTTTTTAATTTTTTAATTTTTTTGGGCTTAAAGTTAAGAAATAAAATAAATTGTTCAACAATCTTTATTTTATTTCACTTAAGCCACTTGAAACCACTTGAAAGCCACTTAAACTGAGTTGAGACGGATAGGGTACTATCCAAAAATATCCCACCCTCTTGGTAGGATATTTGTGAGGTGGGGCCCGCATGAGCCCCGCCATTTCTTTTCCGCTAAGTAACGCACCCGCGAAAACCCGTCATTATGAAAGTCAACTGACACGTTTTCTTAAATTCTTAACGCACCATTTAATTGGGCGGTTTTTTGGTGAATTAAATGGGCAGTTTCTTTCGTTGAATTAATTCTACGAATTAATGGGTCGTTACTTACTTCTTATTCGTTTTTTGGCGTAATAATAAAATAAGACCAACACGACATTTGGAGGATTACACCTTGAGAGGTCTTTGACATAAGTTCTTGTGCCTTCACCCTTCTTTGCAAAGAACACGAAGAACGTGAAGAACGTGAAGAACGCCGGCATCCAACAAAGAACGCCGAACCTGCGGAAATCGACGACGCGACGCTGTGTGCCGCGATGCTGGCGTTTCCTCTCCCGCGACGTTCTTCGGCGACGTTCCTTAATCCGCAACAAAATCCTTCGATCATCCGTTGAGGTGAGAGTTTCAGATTTCTTTTTAAACTTACTTTGTGGTTTTTAACTCACGAAGGATTTAATTATTATTAATTAAATCTGTTGTTTCTTGGACCTCAGAGTTCGTTGATACAACGCCAAATACCGCGACGACGCGACGAACCCCTCCTTCTGCGATGATCGAACCCGCGAAGAACCCGCGTGCGATGACTTGACGAGGTATGGATTTTATTTTGGAAATTCCCCTTTCTCCCGTGAATGTTTCTTTAAAATTAAAGAACTGAATTCATATGAACAATTATAATTTATTAAAATTGTTGTTTCATGTGTTGAATAAATCTCTCGTTGTTATTATCTAACGCGGAGGGTGCGGGCCAAATGAACACGGCCCGACAACCCTCCGCAGTTATTCGTGGTTGTGCGGATTTGGAGGGTGACGGAAAAAAACGTGGCGCAATGGTGTTTTGTTGATTTCTCAGTGATGAACGGAACCCGGGAGGGACAACGGCGCAGACGGGAAGGAAAACGGCCCACTGGAGCGACTCCAGGGGCCCGCAGAAGCTGCCGACGACGCGATTCACCGGCGCGGCGGCGCCGGCGATCGGAGGTGGCGGCGCCCCGGCGCACCGCCAAATAGGGCCGCCGCGGCGGAAGCGGCCAGCAGACCCACGGCTGCGCGGGTCCGGCTTGCCCGCACGGGACGCGGCAGAATCCGTATCCGCTCGATCCAGCGAGGCCCCATGCGGGGCCGCGGCACCTCCAATCTGCGGGGGCAGCGCCCCACGGCGTCCAGCTGCTCGGCCGCTCGGCCGAGCCGAGCCAGGCCGGTCCGACTGGCCGGGCCTCGCCCTAGCCAGACCGGACCGGGTCTAGCTAGGTCGGACCGGGTTGGGTCGACCCAGTTCGGCCGACCCAGGGGGGGTCGGGCCGGGTCGGCTCGGGCCCGGACCCGGACCCCCCGTCTTCGGACCATTTTAGGTCAAATGCCCGTAACCTGAGCTACGGGCCTCCAAACGACTCGCCGTCAGCGGCAACGCGATCCTTGGATAGAGACGGTCGTTTCGGTATATCGCACTCAAGGATTCAGAATACATTGAATTCGGCCGGGTTGGTTCGTACACGAAACCAACCGGGCCCTCGGAGCGGAAACACTCATATCTTGAGCTACAGACGTCCGATTGACGTGCCGTCGACTTCGCTGATTTCCTCTAAGTGAGACGGATCTTTTGGCATAATCTGCCCGAGGTTTGGACACAGGCGGTGTATGGTCGGGTTGGTTTTGCCTTAAAAACCAACCGGGCCCCTGGGACGAAAAAGCCAATAACTCTCAGACCGGGCGTCCGATTGATGCGCCGTCTGCGACGTTGAGTTCCTGTTGGCGATACAGAACTTTTGGATACATCAACTTCGGACTTTGTGTCAGTTGATGTATCGGCCTCTCGACTCGTGGAGCGGACCCTCCCAAATGAGCTTAATGTGTGCGGGAACCCTAGAGCTGGCTGCGCCTGCTACTTCGACAGCGACGACTGTGCAGAGATCCTCAGCGGACTACGACGACGACTGTGCAAAGATTCTAAGTGGAATGCGACAAATACTGCACTCAGCGATCCTACGTGGATCAGTGCTACAAGTCCTGTGTGGGCCCGATCTTGTGTGGGTCCGATCCTGTGCGGGTCAGCGCTCAGCAGTTCTGTATGATCCAACGCCTACAGGTCCTGTGTGGGCCCGATCCTGTGTGGGTCATTACGGGGGTTAGTTACCTATCGATCCATTGTGGGTCCGATGACTTAGATGGATCAATGATTATCTTTATTGTCATTCGAAGAAGTATATCTGTGTGAGCTGAATCCTGTGTTACTCTCCTTTGTGGATTGTGTTGAGCTATCCTGTGTGGATTTACTGTTTTACTCTCCTTTGTGGATTGTGTTGAGCTATCCTATGTGGATTACTTTTACTCTCCTTTGTGGATTGTGTTGTGCTATCCTGTGTGGGTATACGTTTTTCTTTCCTGTGTGGACTGGGTTGTGCTTGAGCTCGGACGTTGGAGCCGAGCGGGAATTGATGACTTAGGTATATGTATCGGCATATACCTAAGCAGTGTCGGATGTTACTTCATGATTGTATCTTTACTTTGTGGTTATCCTTTGTTGATTCTGGGAGACCTTCGGGGGTCTCGGGGTCCCTACTGAGTATCTTATACTCACCCCTGGACGGGCTATGCCCGCACTTCGTTGTGTTGGTTGCAGATGACGGACAACACTGATCGTGGTGGAGGCTTGCGGAGCAGGACGATACCTGGAGGTGGACCACTGGGCGGGACGTACTCGGAGCGGTCAGGTGGACCCGAGGAGCAGTGGAGGATATCTGTACCCACCCTTCAGGTGGGACTTCCAGAGGACGGCTTGATGCTGCGACTTTTCTTTTCAGTTGCTATTTTTCCCTTTCAGTTGTACTTTACAGTTGGGCTTGTATTTCCAGCCCCTTTTACTTTCAGCACAGCTTGTTACAGTTTTTACTTAGTGTTTACTTTTCCGCTTGCTTACTCTGTGGTGCTTGTTTACTTTTCAGAGGCAATGCCTTCCCTTTTGTTGGGATTTACGCCTTGGTGCTAGTCGCTAGCCCCTGGCCTATGGAAGGCGGGCTTGGGGTAGTCAAGGCACGGGCCCCGAGGACAGGTCGTGACACTCAAAATGTGAATAAAAAAATTTCACCACACTCCAAGATTTATGAATTTAAACTTCTTATCACTGGTCCTAGTCATGTGACTATAAATTTGAAGACACTAATGTTCTGACCTACATGAATCTGAACTACATTGCCGAACATGATTTCTGCATGACAAAAAACATAATATCCTCCCATAACACCCTAATCATATTTTGTTAAACTACATAGTATAGGTCGATGCTTTAATACCTCAATCCATGTGGCACCATTGTACGGGTATCATGAAATTATGTAATATAACATTTATTCATGTTATTTGACCAACTATCATTTTATGTATGAACAAAATTTAGGAAAAGGGATTCTAGTGTTTGAATTTTCTTGCTCGTTTTACATTTATCCAATAACCCTACACTAGGATAGAGTTATCTCATCTCATCATATAATTGAGACCTCATCATCATCAGGTTACCTTCATTCTCTAGCCAAGAATATTTTCCATTTCATTGTCTATTCATTGAAAAGGATCCAAATATATTTAAAAAAATGTAATTCACTTATCCCTATAAAATATTCTAATCTACACAGGGGCCCTTTACCGAAACTACATGTTGATTGATTCCTATTTGACAGAATACATAGTGATACTTGAAATTATTATTTTAGTTCTAACCAGAAACACATTTTATTTTACTCATAGAGAATAAGATCAAATAAATTCACCTAGGGTCTAGAAAATTCCATTCTATAAGAATTTAAACTGCTTAGTATAGGTCCTCATTACATGACCATAAATTATAAATAATTTTATCCATGTCCCAATACATAAAACTACATGAAACCATACTCTAAGTATCTTTAATTTAAACTACCTATATTGTTCGTATTCATTAGAACCTAATCTAAGTGACACCAAAGTCCATGCTGGATGACTCCAAAAAATAAAACATAACAAGTCTTGGTAGTTAACTTGTTCAAGATTCGGTCATTTTAGTCATTATGTTAACCTGTGAAAGATTTGGTCTATGCCACACATCCTTTAAACTATGCAGTGCATAGTACATCCCTCATCACAATATTATTATATAATATGACAATAAAAAATTATCTTAATCAATAATTATGATTCAACCTTTATTTAGTGAGTTATAAATCTATATTTTGTGAGCACTAAATAAACCTTCCTATTAGTCAGGGTTCATTCCGGGTACCCAAATAACCCATTTAGCTTGTGATTATATAGCCATGGAATATTCTAAATCCTTCTGAACACCCATTATTACACCATTCCCCAGTTCATACATTATGTTTTTATAACCAAAAAATTCACTAAGTTGATATACTCCTTTAGGAATCACTTAAAATCGATTAGATCCTTCATCCTAGCTCCCTATTTCATAAATAATTATTAAACAAGATGGAAAAAGTCTGGTAATGTAGAACTAACTCCCACAGGTTTCCATCAACCAATAATGGAATTATATTCCACAATTACAAATGGTCATTCTAATCCCATTAACCTTCACCCAAACCCCGTATTCAATCCTCAGACTGAGTGTGGTAATGTATAGAATACTCCAACTAGTAATGATATAATGATTATGGCATTAGTTTTCTACCAATAAAATTTTCATTATACTCCTTAAAATCTTAAATATATTTTTCAAACATTGAATACATTGTTTACTTCATCAATTTTCCTATTTTTAACATGATAACAAATTCTTCTTTGTTTCATTCCATAATACTGAAAATCTTTTGTTAAGGAGCCTCCAAGTCACACAAGCAAAAAAAATAATGGTCTGGTTTACTATACATGAAAATAAACTATATAGATTGATTAGTCCATGTTACCCACTTTTATTATGTGTGATTGTGATATATATAATATCCCCTATCTTGTGATTATTTATTCAATATATTATGTAAGAATGATAATTTCCCCTATATAGAGACATCTCTAACCAATCCATGGTTTCTATAATTATTTTTTTCAAAATATTTATATTAGTTCACAAAATCCAGATCAGAAGATGTTAAACTATATTAAATTCATCCTAGTTTCCTGATATTAAACAATGGAGCATGGTCTTCTTCGCATGAACCTAAACTATATAACAAATGATACCTTCATGCATGAAATTAAACTTCATGAGACATGGCCCATTCTATGAGACCCACTACCCATATTAGACCATGATCCATGAAAATGTACCTAGTATATGAATCTTATATGAAAATCAATATTAGGGTTGAATACTATATTTCTAATAAATTCAGTTTCTTTTTTATGAAAGGTTATTTATATAGATCTTCACATTATTCTAATCCAATACCTTGATGAAATATTATAATTCCAATCCCCTATATAGGAGCTAGATCTATATAAGGGTCCATTTTCTTTTGTATAAGAATAAATGATTATTCCTTTAAGATATTACCATAATGTCATGGTATACAAAAAATATGACCACTATTTTCCTTTTCATTATATATGAGTAATATATTTGTAAGAAAACTTTCAATAATAATCATGTGTGAATTGATTCCCACACTGTGGGTCACATGGTGATGATCAGATCTTCTATTGTAGGAAAAAAACTGAATTTTCATCACTTCTAGTCTGGTCCCTCCATGAGATCCAAATACTTATAGAGATTATTTCTTTCATTGAAATTAAATTAACACCACATTTTCCCAACCATGCACTCTCTTTTGGTTTTAATGATTTAACAATTTTCAACTTTTCATCAATGTTGATCTTGAATCATGTGATATTTGATGACGTTGAGAGGATCTCTAACAAGCATACTTGAGATGAAGTTTTTTAAATGATTTGGAATTTAGTATAGGTTTAATGAATTGAAATATCATAGTTCTAGTTTTTTTGAAAATACTTTAAACTTCATAGCATCTAGTATTTATCACATGATATTAACTCTTGAAGTAGAATTACATCCTTTGAAACTCTAAAATTCTTAGGTTTTATCCATTTCCTATAGCCTATTTATTCCCTATATGAGTGGTTAATCCATTTATAGTGAATTTTAATAAAAGTCATCTATTTTTAGGAGTATTAATTCCCTACCTTCATTATATGATCCATATTTGCATAGGAGATTCTAATGTAACTTCTCCCACTCATAGACCCATCCCCAAAATATAGTTATTCTTTTCCACCATATACAATCCATATATGTCTATGGGACCCATTTTAATCGTCAAATAAGTTTATTTCTTGATTATCATCATAAATAGAAATGTAGTTATACATTTATCCCTTATCATTGGTCTATTTGTAACAAAATTCGCAGATCCCTGCATATAATCTAAGTATATGTAGGATGTTTCTTAAAGAATACTACAAATGGATTGATTCTATTTTTATGATATTGATTTGAGGCATTATGACATTATCTCCTAGGAAAATCCACATGCTATTTCTCTAAGAACCATTACCCTAATCAAAGCATGTTTACCCATGGGACAACACGTAATAGATTTGGGATCCCCATCCATGTTGGATTTTACCACTCCCTTTCTTTACAGGTTGACCATCCTTCTTGGTCAATGATGTGGGACCTTAAAACTCTAAAAAATTGGTCAATATTGTACAACCTTAAATTTTATCCATTTATGGTCCTAATTAAATAACATTAAAGTAAAAATAAAAAGTGTCTTAAAGGCTTGGTAGAATGAATATACATAAGAGGAATCCTATGAAACATTAAGGAATTTTCTCACTAATCCTTTTTATTTTTAGGTTTAGAAAACATTAAGTGTATAAAAAAGGAAAAAAGATCATGGGACACATAATGTGAATCTAGGAACAACCTGGTTATAATCAGAAGACCCATGATCTAATAAAAAATGATAGTATATTTCTGTTTGCCTTAACAACTGAACATAATATGTTCCATAGTTACCATTCCATTCTTGAAAATATTACCTCTTGATATTGATTACACCACCAATGTTATTGATGTTTTACTAAAAAATTTGAGATAGTATCTATTCTACATGTTTGTCCATTCATTATATGATGGAATAAACATTGGGGTTATTTAACCCATAATGATTATTCATATTATCTAGGAACACACTTCATATCTATTATTTCTAATTTAACACCAAGTTATTCTTTATGTTGATATAATTATCTAGGGACCCCTTAACATTAATTTGATCAATCCTAATGGTTCTCTCTATCATAAAAAATTGTATAAAGTATTATTTGATATAAAATGAATCTACATGGATTCAATAGTGAATATAAGAGTTTTAAATTTATCTTACGAAGTAACCCCATGGGGTTGTTTCAGTCCAAGAGGAAAGGACCACTTTAAACCCATGCATTTTCCTTTGACTGAGCATTAAATAAGTTTCCACCATTACTAGTCACTATTCTATTCACACCTGTCTCTATTGACTTAGTGTGGCTTTATATCCTTCATTAATTATATTTATTATACTCCTTACATTATCCATTTTCTAATAATTGAGTTATATTTTACTATTACAAATGGAAATTCTACAACCTCCAATATTCATTCACTGAGAATGGAGTTATTTTCCACCAGTATTAATGGACATTTTGACTATGGAATTAGTTTCTACCATTAAAAAGGTTTATTATAAAACACTAAGTGTCCATTTCTAATTACTAAAACATTAATTGGTTATGATTTACAAAATCCATAACCCATCAATTGTAGAAGATTCATGTGACCTAAATTTTTCAAATTTATGAATTGTTCCCACTTATAAAGAACATTTTAAAATTATATACTACTTCTATTTATTATCCTGAAATGCATCTCATTTAGATACCATAATGATTTACATTAGTATTTTTCTTTTGGAAACTCCTATCCTCCAAAGGAATAAAGATTCATTAGCATAAGTCTAATGTCATAATTTTCTATGGTAAATTATGATAGTTTTAGGTACTTATTCACATTGGGGTTTTCCTTGTTCCCACTAATTAGACTAACCTATTCATTGGGTGAATTAGTCTAGGAAAAAAGTTCCAAAAACCATTAATTCAAGCACTATGACAATAAACTAATTCTACTTATCAATAATATCAACTATACTAAAATTCAATTTTTTATTCAGCATTGGTTTCTATTTTCTACTGTTATGTAGACTTCCTCAAACTCCTTTATGTAAAATCTAAGTAACATTAAATTATATATTATGTGTTCAATTATGATCAACATAAAATATAATAACCCTATTTTTAAGCCACTGCGACTTTAAAATTTCTGCCCTAATCCTCTTGGTTTTCTACAATCATGATTTTGTCAACTCATCTCATATGGGGTTTGAGCCTCACATGTCACCATGTAGACCCCCTCAATATTTTGCAAAGATATCCTACTATAAACACCAGATAAATTTTTCCATCTTGCAAGAACATTAATTTCTAATAAAAATATACATGAAACTCTATATTTCAAAAAAATGAAAATGGAAACTATAGAAAAATTTGTGTCTTTACTCACTAAGTACGCACCTATCATATCTAAAAAATAACATTGGATTTTGAAATAAAAAAAGTAAGGGAATGAAACTTATCATGTTAAAACCCCTAAAGGGGAATACTAAAAAAAATCCATGTTCCTTCCAACTACTCCTCAACATTAATGGCTTATGAGAAAGTTAAGGTGAAAATGAAAAGATATATAGATCATAGGGATATAAATTCATCTCTAGAAAAAGCTCTATGATATCAAGGTTCATTAACATAAGAAACAATTAGAGCACATATTTTCTCCACAAGACCTACCGAGGGGTTACAAGTACTCATTCCATGACAAAAACATCATCAAATATTGTCTATCCTGTATGAACATAAATTGTTTCGAGCAACCTATTCCATGCGTCCTAAAATTTCAACATGAAAGTTAGATCTAGATCTATGATGCATCCACATAGAAACATGGTTCCCTTCCCATGAATCTATGGTAAAGTAATTATATCCCCTCCCCAACATATGAGATATATCTACATAGTAATATTCATTATATATTTTTTCATCAATGAAGTTGTGTTGAAAATTATTTCCCACTATATACGATATTGATCTATATAGGTGTATTTTACTTATAATATGCATGGCTTGATTCCTTCACTCATAGTAAACTAAGTAACATCCCCATGTGGTATTAGGAATCCAACCAAAAATTCATTTTCATTACACTACCTTATCCATCCTAAAATCTATACCTATTCCATATTAGGATATCCATTCCATGAGTAGATATTATTCACCTTGGAAACCCAATTTTATTGAGTTGATATTATCCACTTGGTGACAATCAATATAAATAAGGTGAGATGCTCATTTTTTAAATAATATCCCACTAGTGAAAGAGCTCGAAATACCACCATATTATTTAAGAATGCATCAAATTTCCATACATTAACAATATAATAAGATTACTGTTTTTAATGAATCCAAATCAATGAGGGGAGGGTATATTGATGGAATCATAAATCATTACTCATTGAACATTTACAAATGACTAATGATTATATACACACCTATACAAAACATTCTATGTTAGAGGAGAAATTTGTCTCCTTGTTGAATGAGGATTAAATTTTTTTATTTGTTTTTCATAAATTCTCACATACCGAGGTTTGGAGATTATATCATAGTTGTTCCCAATATAATGGTTTGGTAGTGAGAGACCACCTCTGGGAGTAGTCCATGGAATTCCTAAATTGTTGATGAATATGTTTTAATTCCTTAAGTACATTTTGGAGGGTCTTTTATGGATTTTTGGTAAAGGGAAAACATCATGATATGGTGTATTAACTCTATCAATTTGAGTAGATCCCTTTGAATGTTTTTATTTTACTACACATAACACAAAAAAAGAATTATAGATCCGAATTTATGATCATTTTATTCTAGGTTTTATTTCATCCCAAAGGAAAAGTATAAAAATTCATAAATTCTATATATAAACTTAATCCCTATGAGAAATTAAAAAAAATTTCATGCAAGGATGTGGTAGTATTATTCCCACCAAATATTAATTTTAACAATAATAAAATAATTTTATCCAATGGTTGAATCCTATGTCATTGGTGGATCAGAGGCAATGAGTTTTTCTACAACATATCACTATTCCCTAACCTCATAGAACTTTATATAGTTTTTAGAAAACTCATATAAAAAAATAAGGTTGTTTTCTCTCTATGGTTATAAATTTAAACATCCTAAAATGAATTTATTTACAATCCAAGGGTGTGAATTTTTTCATGCCCCAAATTGAAGTCATTTTCAGCCTGAGGCAGTGAATTATGACCTACCTCATATAATAAAAAAATGTTATGTTGCCACATGTTACTATATGGACTCAAATTTCAATTATTATAATACCAATAATATTTCTATTTCCTAGAATTAGTGAACCAAAACTACTTATAAATGTTGACACCCATTTTGGAACCTACGAGTGTCAAATCCTCTCTAAGGTGAGAGCATGAAATGCATAAGGATTAGACTCTATGGGAGTGAACTTCATATCTTTTAGGAACAAATCAGTTTATTTCATGGGACCAAAATGATCAGTAAGGGCCTTTGATAATAAAATTTAATAATTAAATATACAATAGAATCCCACCACATGGAAACCTAGTAAAAATCATTGTGAGAAACACTATGCGAAGTTCCCTATTCGTGATTCATGCTATGCGAGACCTATAAAAACCACAAAATGAGGATTTCTATATATATCCAACCCTATTTGAGGTCCCTTTATGAGGATCGCATGCATGCCTCCTATGATGAAACCACTTCACAATGTACTATGAAGACACTCTTATGGTTAGGGGAACTATTTTTGGGAATCCTATTACCTGTAATCCTCAACAAAACAATCAATTAACATTGATTTGATATATTAATATTGTTAATCACTATCCACATCATGTTTAAACACTCCCCTTGGTTTCAAATATATGAATCGTATTTAGTTTAATCCTAAAAAAACATTCAATTTATATTGAGTTGAGAATATCTACATGGTTATTTTTATTTTCCTTGAGTCAACATATGCCTCTTTGATTCAAATATGATCAACCATAGGAATAATTCTGTATAAAACCTTTAATTACCATTTATTTGAGATAATCCTCATGGTTATCATTATTCACCTTGAGTTAATATACTCCTCTCGGTTTCAAATATAACCATACTCTAAGGTGTAATCACATTAAAACACATCAATTAAAATTGAGTTGAGATAGGTCTCATTATTATCATCATTTAACTCGAGTTGAGATATTACTATTAGTTTCAAATATTCACATCATATTTGGTTTAATCCCTAAATTATCCTTCAATTACTACTGAATTGAGATAATTTTCATGGTTATCATTGTTTTCCTCAAGTAGATATAATCATATGGGTTACCCAATATAGAATCCATCAAGTCTTAACCCCTAAATGAACCATAATATACCTCAAGTTGATATATTCATCTTGGTTACCCAATATAAAAATCCTCTTTAGTGTAATCCCATAAATATACCATCACATGATCCACCCACTATGTCAGGTATCTCAGCGAAGCTCATGTTTAAGCCCCATAATATTTATTATTTCCACCCCATTCACAACTAATGAATATTATCAAGGTAGTATCAGTGTGTAGTCCCAAAAAAAATCTAACAGTACACACTCATGAAAGGTAAATAATATTTTTCTATCTCTTGTTTCTCACACCAATAATGACTCACATGTGCTTAGATATCATTAATGGTCATTCCATCATATTGATGAGAGTGCATATATTATGTTCCTCCTTTTAATGTATAAGCCCCGTATATTCAGAAAAACTATTTGGGATCTATTTCATATTTTTTGTAGGATACACAATACACCATGTTAATGTTCAAACCCAGTTTCATTTCTCCCTTAACAATTCTATGGAACTCTATGGGGTTTGATTTCAATTCATACAATATAAATATGATTCCTTTGTAAGGTTAAATCCCAAATCCAAAACACCAACCACCATACTAGATTCTAATAAACTTCAAAGAGTCCATCTACAAATCATTAACCAAAATCATAAAAAATTAATAAGATAAATTCAGGAAATATAAAATGAATAAAGGTGTTCAAATACCCACATGGTTTCAATCAGATCATCGGCTCAGGGGTTACCAGATATGCATTGGAATTTAGAAGGTATCCATGAATAAATCATGAATATATATGAGTGTCCTAATATAGTAAATGATCTATCTCAAAATTTTGTGGTGAGCTTAAACTCCCATACTTTTGACCAATAAATTTTCTTTAATGTCACAATTAATGTCCTAGTGACCGCTGACCCTTCAAAAGTAGGATACAAATGTTTTAAAATAAGCACAATAATGAAATACATATGAATCATATTCCTAAAAATACATTTTTCATATTATTTGGATTAAATATAATTAATTATCCTTATTTAAATAAAAAATAATTGCATAATTAGTTTTATTTTAATTCATTATTGCACACATGTTAATTCATTAATTTATGGGATCCTGAAAATGTTTAAAAAAATTAAACCGTGATCGTATAATAATATAAAGTGAATAAAATGAATCGACCACATACTTTTAATGGTTCATTTATTGACTAGATAAAAATTCATCCTATGACCCTAGGGGAATAAATACCTTGATTTGGTCATGGATCAAGTTGTAACATTACACCATTGACATTTGTATCTTCTATGTTAATTTCACCACATCTTGAGTCCTAAACCACCTCCCCTCCATGGAGATCTATCCTTTAAATATACTTACTCACAAATAGACAAGGGGATCCATTGAAATGGTTTCCAGATTTACAAAAATACCATGGACATAATGACCTTAAATAATAAAGGTGGAAGAGATGTCACATAGGCCACCATTATAATTTTATAATAATAAATCCCATATAATTAAATTAAAATAAATTCAAAAAATACATTGGTCGACCAATATCATCAAACAATCAATATATGCAACAAATTAACTTTTTAAAAAATAACTACCATTCATTTTTATCATTATTTATATTGCGATAATTTACTATATTAATTAGATAAATAGATAAATAAATAAATAAATAAATAAATAAATTAATCATAATTTACAGACAAATATTCCAGTAGATTCAAATCCAATGTAATTTTAAACAAATTAAAAAAATAATTTCATTTAAATTAATTAAATATATAATGTGTACATAAAGGCAACATGGAATGTGGTTGTCTAAATTGCCCATCATGGTCATTATCATGTACAATGAACTCAAATGGTATGAATTAAATATGATGTGTCACACAATTAAATGGAATGAAACATCAGTTAATGAAACAGAAGAAAATTTAAATTTATGTGATGCATACCTTCTTTAATAAACTAGAGTACACTATATGAAATGATTACCTCACACGATGTGTAGTTCCAAATTTAACATGAAAATAAAACTATTAATTAATATTTTATTTAACATATCACATGACATTTATTATTGATTAATGACACATAGACACATATTGATTATTTTTAATGGTGTTAATAATATGTTTTTACATTATATGAAACCATTTAAGATATACATTTGGTATATAAGCTATCCACACACAACATAATTTGATATTGTTTTTGCAATACACACCTAAGGACTCATCATGTATTTAATCAAGTAAATTTATGAGATACATAGATTATATTCAAGCTAAAGTCCATTTATCCTCCATATTTCACAATATTTATTCCCTTCAGATCATGTAATAAAACTATAACACCTAATTGAGCATAACATTTTTGCGATATATACTAAAACGGCATGAGGACTACTTACCATTCTATTTTTTTATATTTAGATAATTCATATTTTTATCTTGTTTGATTGGGTAACCTTTTAAAAAAACATATCACTTAAAGGAACAATGTTTTAATACTTTCATGTCCCAATGTCCTAGTGTCACATGGTGTAAATTGAAAAAATAAGCCTACCACCCATCCCCATTAGCTAATTGTGTATACAACTCTTTCTTGAAGATACAATGATATCATTTATTAAACATAGGAAAATAAGACAAAAATAAATATGATACATGATTCACATGAAATTTATGTTTTCATGATGGAAATTTAATACACATTATTTCACTTGTATGAGGAAACTGGAATGAGATAGAAATTCTTGAGGAAGTAGTTAGAGTATAAAATATGGAGACTAAGCATTGAATTATAAATTCATGATTATTGAAATTCACAATGGACATACGTTGTATGAATTTTGTGCATGGTATATTGAGACTGAGAGTAGTAATAACTTATATACCAAAGAATTCAGTCTGTTGAAAAGATTCATATCATTTGATGATCTACAAAATTGACTAAGATCATGCTGTTTTTATCGATTCCTTTAGTTCTCAGTGATTTTATAAAAATAGACAAGGTGATATAGATTGTTTGTAGGGAAAGATTATTTATCTACGTTTTTTAGAAGAAATCAGAATAATATAAAATTATTTAAATCTATAAATAATATCAGGAGATGAAAAGTATGCTTTCTATGTGAATCCTAAGTAGAAGAAGTCTTCATTGAGACATTTGGTTGTAGAATGATCTTGGAATGTCGGTAAAACTATGGTATTCTCTATTAGTATCCTCTTGTAGAATCATGAGTAATATTTTTTATGTAAGGGGTAACACTAACTCTATAGTCAGTCTATAAATAGGGAATTTTGTGGGACATAATGTTAATGTGAATAGTAATTTCTCTTATTTTAACCACCTTCATATTGAGAAGAATTGCTAACTATGGGGAATAACCAGTCGTAGAGAGGTGTATGTCATTTTACTAAACCTTATGAATACCTTTGTTTCATGTATTTTTTTTACTAATTTATATACAGTGTGGAAAACAATTAAAGACAAGGGATGGATATATTAGTTAGTTATATGAGTTTAATTAGAAATATATAAATTTTTAAAAACTATATGATTCTAATTTACCCATCCCCTATCAGTGGTACTGATTTGATACTTAGGTACATCATTTTAGAGTATCCAATAACATTAATGTTTTCATTAATATAATGAATAATGTCATCATATATTACATAGATCATTGTTTTCTAGTCTGTAGAGTTGATAATCTTGAATATTCTATGATAATGGAAGGGTATGGAGATATGTTAGAAAATTTGTAAAAGGGATAGAGATAGAAAATAGTATATAAAAATTTTATAAATTTTGATTTTTGGTTACAAAAAGGTAACATTCATGGGATGTGTAATTATAAGGATGGGTATATTAGTGGCTCCATCAAAGATAAAATTTATTATAAAATGAACGAGGCCAACCATGGTGGGTAAGATACTTTTATTATTGTATTGGAAAGATAATATCAATGATTTGTGAAAATTTTATCAAGAATATAAAACACACTAACATGGATGTCATGCTAAAGGAAAAGAACATTTTTTCATATGGATGTTAATAAAATTACATTGAACTGAATAGAAGTCCCTTCAATGCATGTGTTGTTACACTCCCCTACCACGGTGAAGGGTTTTGATATACAGAGCTGCATCAATGAAGTTTATCGTATTTTTTATCTTACAAAATTACATTTTAGTAAAATATATATCAATACAATTATTGGTTCCTAACAAAAATTATATTTCTCATTAAATAGAGATGACATTGGAAATGATTTCATTGATTGTATGGAGGTATAATATTTACGGGTAAAGGTGTGATAAATATATATTGATCATAATATATTGATGTATATATTAGTTAAAAAGTGGGTAATATGAGCTATATCTGTGATATGTATTTTATTAATGAATTTTAATTCTCATTACATTACCAAATTAATAGGGTGAATAATGTGTTTGATTATTTTAGATAGAATGATCATGTCATCTAGGTTATGATGATGAATAAAATTGAAACAATATATTTATACTTGCATATGATTGATACTGTAAAAATATTGGATGTGGAGAAATCCAATATTGATCAAATGGATGTTCAACCATCCATTATTTTAATCATTATTGTGTCATAGTAGGAAACTTTTTCATTTCAAATGCAGGTAAGCACTATCTATATTTAAATATTGATAATGATAAAATGATAAGATTCTAGAACCATATAGGTGTACCTTAAATACAATTATTGAAGGAGTTATTTGAAGAAGCATTTAACTAATCAATATATATTTATCTTAGAAGTGAAAATATATCTTGGGTATTTCATAAGGTTGTTAATAAATATTAAATGTTTATGGGGATAGTAAAACCATTTTCCATTCCCATATTGAAATGAAAAAGTATCACCATAGAGTCTGTTGTAATAATACCCAAGATATATAACGGAATTAACACAATTTATGTTGTAGTTGATCATATATTCCTATATAAAAATTACATTTACATCATTGAATATTTATTAATTTACCAAATTTCTAGAATATACATTTAAAAATATGAAATTATTCATAGTGTTTAACTCTCAAATGTTTCTGATCAATATTTGAGCTTTACCTCAATGTTATGATAAGTATTATGAAATCATTGATTAATTATTTGAACAATAATAATGTATATTTTATACAATTAGATGGTCAATTGATGAGTACTATTCAATTTATAGAAGTTATGTTGATATCTTTCACTATATATTTTAATATTGGTTGGGATCAACAGATTTCTTCGGTCAAATATTCTTAAACAAATACCGTTCACTTGAGCACATGGATAGAACCATATATGATCCCTATTGAAATAAGTGTGAAACTAAAAATTTTTGGGATAATGTAGTATAATGAATGTTATTAAAAAATTAGCTAGATAAGTAAATATAAAGGAATGTTAGATCCATCTAAAAACACAATAGGGTAACTTTGAGTCTAAAAAATGTTATGTTGAGAATCATCAGTGAGATCTATAGTTTGATATCACTAATGAGGTAATACATTATATATTTCATTGAAATGAGGTTATGATATTAGGAAATATAATAAAGTAAATCCCTATATATATTAGTCCCCTCGATTTGCATGATCATATCAGAATGGAAACATATTGATTTGAACATTTACCAAACCTCTCCTAAGCACATGAGGTGTTCCATGTATCAATTTTGATGAAATAAATACATAATACTTAACATTTACTACATTGAAGGGTTGTACTATTGTAACATGATATTTTCAATGTGTAAAATCTAATGAATATTTTTCACTTATGGGATAATGTGTTTTGTAATGAGACCACTAACCCAATCCATCATTTTTTTTGTGAAAAGAAAAAGTTGAGGAACCTATATTGGAACCTAAGGATGTAATGAGGTAGATTATTGCTCATATTTTTCAATAAGATATCAAAATTTAAATTTCTATAATCTTTTAAGGGGGTATAATATTAAACCCCTTGAATTTAGAATATATTTTTCCTCTAAATTAATTCAATTTGTTCTATAACATATGATAAGTGAAACGTCATAAAAATTAAATAAATAATTACTAATACAAAAAATTCATGAAATTATTATATATCTGAAGTAAATTTATAAACATATGAAATTTAAAAATGAAATATATCAGAATCATGTAATAACATGAAATTGATTATAATGAGTTTTTTGGATGTTGTTTTTATTGATTATACATTATAAAAAAATTAATACTATTATGGAATGATATTAAGAAACCTTAATGACGAAATATAATTAACTATTAATATATTAATTATGTACATCCATTAAATTTTTACATAATGATATGAAATACTAGTTTAATAATTCTTCCCTAAATAGAAATGTTTTGTTTTCCAACATTGTTTTATTTATATATGTTTTTATTTAAATTATAATATCTATTATTTTCAGAATAAAAAATGGAATAATATTGTTTATAAAATTACAAAAAATGATAATGTATTAATTTATTATCAATTTTTTAGAAATTTAGATAAAATCAATTGTAGGTAAAAGAGATATTTATAAGAAAATCTATTTTTTGTGAATAATGTATTTTTATCATAAAAAATTAAATTAATGACTATTGATTACCATTTAATGAAAATTATTATATAATATATTCAGTATAATATATTTACACTCATATAATTGTTTTTACTAGTCAATGAATAATAAAAAAATCATTTTCCTTCTTAAAGATTCATTTTTTCAAAAAAGGGTTTTATGAATTTTTAGAAATTATATTATAATTAGTTTATTATAACTTGTGAAATTGATTATAATAATATTTAATAAATATATATAATCAGCACATATGAAGTTTTTTCTGACAACACTTTTATTTTTATTCATATAAAATAGTTACCATGTTAAAAGGTAATGTATCATGGTAATATTTAAAATGGGTGAAAATGGGATAAACAATGGAAGAACGCTTCAAATATAATACACACACACAAAAATATATATAAATATATAAACAAATATATTTATATATATGATATTATGATTTTATTTATCGAATTTCTAATTTTGTTTTCAAAATTTGTTTTATTTGGTGCAATATTCCAATGAAAAGAACTCTATATTATTTTAAAGTTAGGGATATTTACAAGGGTGACACACTACTCAGTTATAAAAAGGAACCTACTCTCCTTAATTATAAAAACACTTTGAGAACCATATATCAACAAATAGAAACCAAAATAACTTTTGAAATCTCCTGCCCACATCCTATATATTCTTGTATCACTAAAATACCAACCAAAAAAAGAATAATGTTCAATCCAATAGAGGAAAACTAAGGAAGATGTAATTGTATTAATCGAGTTCTTTGATGGTTAATTTTTCTTATAAATCTAAATAATATATAATATCCAACATAATATTATTATATAAGTATAAAAATATACATAAATGTTATTATGTTGACATAAGAATCATTATATTTCCCATTTCCATCTAATGGAAATTGAAAGCGTTACTCATCTGTAAATACAGACTACTACCTCCGGGAAGCGATGCATTTCATTTTTGACCACTACCTATTATCGATGATGATATAGGCAGATTTAATTAAAGTATATGATATTTATAATTGATGTATTTTTTTATAGGGACAAATTATTTTTTAAATTAAATTCATTTAATCCATTTTAATATCGAAAACATCATCCATTAATACACATGGAATACCACCTATATGATGCGACGTATTCTATTTTCCATCAATGCCTAACCTAGATGTTTATAAATGTGAATATAATGTTAAAATATGATATTTATTAAATTTTCATATTCTTCAGATGATGAAACGATGAAATTGTTTAAATGATGAAATATCATTAGATTGAGTGAAATTTAATAGGTAGTGACCCAATCCCTTATTGGAATATGCGATCTACATTTATGTGAATGAGTAGCGAACCCAATACACTCTTGGACTCTGTCCACTATGTTATGATGGTCATATAAGTTATCCATAACTATGAAAATGATTTTATATACTTATTTTAAGTCCACGAATTTATATCTTAATATTATGAGATGATATTTTGGATCTTGGTGTATTATTTACAATTCCACACTCTTTTGACTCAGGTATTTTATTAAGAAAAATCCATATACCATACGTCATTATTTATATTCCATGACATGATGAGTATATTTTCTTAATACATGATCATGTTACCAAATCTTCATGATTATATTTTCCTCACTTATGATCATCAATTATTATCTCCCATATTAACTTTTATTTAGAATATGTGATTAAAATATCTTATTATTCAACTTCTCTAGGATATAAAAAAAGGTATTAAGAAGGATACGATTAAAAGCGATAATATGTAAGAAGAATCCTAGGGGATATGTTCGTGGTCTTTAATTAAATATGTTTATTATATATCTATTATCTAGAGAGAATAAACCTTTATGGTTCATGGGGAATGTATTATTTTGATATGTAACTGATATTCATCTAAAATGATGCAACATTTGTTTACATAATTATTGGATCATCTCATTATTCATTTTATTAAAGATCAATAAATAATAACAAATGAACCCCTATCTCCTATTATATAAATGGGATGAATAAATATACCAATTATTAGGAAGGATACCCTCTCACTATTGATTTTTTGGAACCATGAGTTGATGATAAATGGAGAGATAGAGAGATAATGAGATAGAGTATTTCATCCAAGGTATAATTCATTGAATTAATTTAGTATTAAAGTAAAAAATAAATCATATATTATGAGATAAAATATTGGTAAATCCAAGTATTCCTATATGATTCAAATATATCTGGTTATTTAATAATATTTTTTATATAATTTTCATTATTTATAACTCTTTTTAACGTATAACTCTTCAGTTTTAAACAAATGTTTAAATCATAACCAAATCGTTAGGACATTATAAATGTGTATATTATCATCTCAATATGTTCAGACAAATAATGATATATTAAGATATATTAGGGATGAAGTATCAAGTGATATCACATACCAAAATAAACTACTATTCACTACACCATGAAAAATAATCCTTCACCATATCATGGACAATAATATCATAGGTCATGAACAGATCTAACCCATTAACCCATGAATTATCTTTTAGTATATTTTACCATAAATCCCAAATATAAATTAACATACTCATATAGAGAGAATAGTATAACCTTATTATATGTCATATACAATATCTTGTGAAAAAAATTAATTTGTTTTGGAAATCCTAAAATAAATTATAATATATTATTGAGTGAATAAATCCTTTCATCCATACTTTGAAAATAAAAATAATATTAAATATTTTTTTACTTAACTTGAATATTTATTTAGTTAGTTTTATTTTTCATGATGAAATTATACTAACAGTAATTTTGTTATATTAAATTTTATCTCAAGATCAATAAATTCCATAGAAATAAAATTTTATACTAGGTTGATTTCACTAGATGATCTAGAAAAATAAAAATGTATGTTACTATAAATGAAATATGTAGAATGATCAGTTATTGAAGGGACTACCAAAATATTTATTACCCTTTAACACTAGTATAGTTATAATCTTGATCCTTTCAATAGGGAAGAAAACGAGTGCATTAAAATAAGAAAATGGAATAAAACATGAGGAAATATTTTATAAAATAAATAATAAAATTATGAAGTTGTATTGCATAATTTTGGATAAAATATAAAAATATAATGAATGTAGTGAAAATTTGGGCAATCTAAGAGAAAAATAAATAATAGAAACGAAAGATGATTGATTTAGTGTAAATATCAACTATTTGTTAGAAAACCATTTTCTTCATTTATATAGAAGAGTAATATGGATAATTAATTCTAAAAAAGTGAAAAACCGAACTCTCAAGAGGTGTGTCTCTTAACATGTATATTCAGTAGATTTTCTTCTACTAAATGCACACATTTAGTGATATGGTTATTTTTGTCCCACTAAGATAACATTTTCATTGATATTTTTGTTCTATTCAGATGATTGGAATTTCTATCATCATAATATTTTCAGAAATAATTTTCAAGATTTAGAAACTACAATCTAGATCAAGGGGTATTTATTCGTGAAGGATTAGAAAATATTTATTACATCGAAAATTTTAAAAAAATACCAATATAATATTTAAAATGATAGAAAAAAATTAAAAAAATGAGTTCAATACAATTTTATACCCCTAAAAAATTATTATCCTAAAGCTACACTAATTTCAATAACATAAAAGATATTTATGAAAATATATAATAAATGAAGAGTAGGGGAGGAATAGGCTTATCTTTTTAGTAGATCCAACTCCAAATTAATCTACCAATGAGCCACCTAGTTCATCCCCACTACTCATATCTATTCAATTATCTAATAAATTTCTATTTGGTGGAGTCGTAAATGTATTTTCAATTTTGTCATACACTCACTCCAAAATACAATATTACAAACTATAGCTATGAATTAATCTCTCGTGTTTACATGGCTATTTTTATTGTGTATCATCTCCCTAATGCAACATAATAAAATGTAAAATGAAAGATATTCAGTAAAATAAATCAATATTATGATTTCAAATTTTCCATTTTATGTATCTATATTCATCATTATTTTTCAAATAATTTTATAAAAATTTTCTAGTCAATAAAATAATGCTGTTTAGCTGATTTATTTTTCCATGAATTACATTGTTTTATTTAAAAGATAAATTTACTAATTTTGTAAATTTATTTTCATGAAATTGAAATAATATTTTCAAATAATTTTAACAAACATATCTTATGTTTAATTTTTTTTATTTTTCAGAAAATATTTTTTTATGTGTGAATAGTGAAAAATGCCATTTTTTTTGAAAATTGTCATTTAATTTATGAAAATAAATTAATATAGATCTAAAATTTAATTTTTGAGTTATTTTTAAATTAATATAATATATATATTTAAATTAGTTTAAATAAATATATTGAAATCAATATTTTTTTATTTTGGTATAAGTTTATTTTTATGCTTCAAATTTTATTTTTAAAAAATTACATTCCATTGTGTTTTGCACGCTTATATGAAAATTAATTTCATAATAATATAAAAAATGAATCTGGTAAAATTTGTTTCTTATTTTTCATTTTCAAGTTGAAAATTTATATTCTATTTATTTTAATTTATGTTTATTTTGAATACTAACCAATGTAAAAAATGTGTCACCATGGTAAAGGTAAATTTTATTAATTTCGGTAAATAATTTTTGTTAAGGGAGAAAAATTGTTTATAAATATTATTTTAGATTTTATTTAAATTATTATAACCTTATATTACTAATTTTATAGTTTATAAGGATCTTTATTATTATTAATAAATTTTAAATATTTCAATGTTTAGAGACATTACAAGTGTGTCAATATCCTTACTTATAAATGGGTACAAATGTTCCTCTATTATTCACACATTTTAAGAAATGTTCTTCATCAAATAAATATATAAATATGTCATTAATATACCTTTCCAAGTCCCAAAGTTCATTTTCTAACAAAAATACCAACCCTATAAGGATTAATGTGTATACCAAATGTGATTTCCAAATAAAGATATATAACTTTTAGCTGAATGTTTTCATGTGTATTTATTTCTATACCTCCTTAAAATTTTCCTTAACCATTATGAAATAATAGCATTGTTAAATTATATATAATTAAATGTCATTATAATTATTCTATAACAATTTTTTTCAAATCCATTTTCCATCCCATGTGAAATTAAAACATCACTCTTGTGTACCTAGGAACTACCACATCCATGAATCCAAATGTATAACTTTTTATCACCAAATAATAATAGTGGTTAAAATGATTAAATATATATATATATATTATATTTATAAAATAATTATGTTTTAATAATGATAATATGTCACTTTTTTTCTAATGATACCAGCTATTATAAAGGATAATAGCACTTGTGGGTACGTGAGACTACTACCTCTATGAAGTGATGTGATATGCGTATCAACTCCACCAAGTAAAAAGGATGGAGGTAATAAATAAATTTGACATGTATAAAATATTTAAGATTATTTAAAATTAAAATTTTGTGTAAAATATTTATTTTCCCCCATTGGAAAAAAGATAACATCACTAATGTGTATGTACAAACTAATGTCAACATGGAACTATGTGGTTTAATATTCATGACCACTTTAAATGGTTGGTTATAAAATTTCCATATATGTATGAATATGATTTTTATAACATTTTTTTTATCATTTTAGAGATATTGTAATCCTAAATAAATTAATATGGGAAACACATTGATGTTGTTTAATGTTATATTCAAAACCATCCCAAAACAACCAATAAGAACATTACAATTTAAGTAATTAAATAAAAAAGGGTAAAAAATTAAAATAAAGAGAGTAATGAAAATTTAATGTGTATGAAAAGGTTATTATTATTGTATAAACTAATATAAATTTATTACTCAAGAAGGTATACATGCGATTAAAATAATTTGGGACTTGGGATAAGTTTTCTTCCCTTAAAATGGAATTTTAAATTTCTTAAACACATTCTTCTCCATTTCCATGTCAATTTAGATGATAAAAAAATATTCATAATTATGATTCAATGGTTTATAATGTATTTTTAATCTATTTTATGTTATTTTTCACTGGTTGAAAAAGGAATTTTTTCAATGTTTTTCATATGGTTTATCTTAGACTTTTTATTATATTTTATAATGAATATTTGTTGACATATACATCTTGAGCCAATTTTCTCATCATCATAGCCATAATTAACCATCATGCTTCTAATATAAGTTATAAAGGGTATTTAAATTACATTATATTCTATATATTTTATAAATTATTCAATTATAGGATTTTTAGAACAAAAAAAATATTTTTTATTATTGTTATAGGAAAATAAACTACATTTTTATTATGGGTTCAAATGTGTGTTTGAGGATTTTATGCTTAAAACGTGAAATCATAATACAATTTGTTCATGATTTAGTATTTTATCATTTTAGATGCTGAATCATGAGCCCAATATAGATAATGGTGATGGGTGATCCTAATATATCTCTCAAATGTGTTGGGTAATACCGTAGTCTTCAAAGGTGAAACTAAGTGAGATAATTTAGATGGTTACTCTTATGGAATTAATAGGTGTTTTTATATACCAAAAAGTGTAGAAAATTATTGAAAATCGTTTATGAATAGGTTTCTAGATGAATCCTCTATTATAGAATCAAAAATAGTTTTAGGTAAATAATTTGGATTTTTGAGGTAAGGAATGTTTAAATATGAAAGGTTTGTTTTCAAATGAATTATTTAAGTGTTCCCATGCACCTCAAGATGAAATTATGTTTTGTTATTTATTAAAATGAGATTCATGGGCTTCATTTGAGAAAATAATGATTTTCACTTTTGTAATATTTGTATATATGTTATCAAGGTCTTATTATAGAAAAAGGTAAATATTATCATGGTTATTCATGTTTTTCACTGGAATATTGTTATTAATTTATTTTTAAACACCAAAAAGATAATTTTCATTATTATCCCCTCTTTGAAAATGTTTATCACATGATATATAGCTCAGAATTTTTTTAATCATGTTCATGACTTCAACTATGGTGAATCTTCTTAAATAAACAAATTTCTTGAATAAAATTAGAGTGTAAAATTAAGATATTGTTTGTGGGAAAATGTATTCTATATGAGTTTTTCGACTTTATAATATACATTTTTTAGAATTATCTAAAACTATAACTAAAAAATAATCCTGAATATAAAAATTTGAAACCCTTGTTATTAATCATGTATTATTGGTTTATTATATTTAATAATATTATAATTGGTATCCCAATTTACCTCTTCAGTGGGTTAGGTAATGATATAGGCATCCAAATAAAAATTGTGTGAGATAACAAAGATTGTTACTATTATGTAATTAATATAGATTTAGTTATTTTTACATGGGTTAAAAATGAGTGAACCTAGGATAATAATATCATGCTCTATGTTACATAATTTTTATTGAAAAAATAATTTTCATTAAAATATTTTGATTTCATGATGTAAAGAATAATTAAAATCGAAATATTTGATTTTCAATATAATTTATCATGAGTACCCATGTGACTCATGTTTCCTTTATAAATTTTATTGTACATTCAATTGGGTTTCAAGGGTATTAATTACATAATGATTTACTTTAATTTATGGAAATTCGATATCATTGTTTTATTCACTTTAGTTTAAAATTGTAAATATCATAATGAGTCTTCATGTTTGTCACTCAAGTAATTAAAATATTTTATTTTCATAACCTTCACTTAGAGTTTTTTTTCTCATTACATGTTTTCAAATGTTTTTTGCACAGGAAGTTAGAATGAGAATAAAAATTTTAAAGGTCAATATTCCCATTATCGCGACTCGTCTTAATAAAATACAATGTCTCTTCAATGAAATAGGGGTGTAAAAATAATATATATTGTTTTGGATTGTTTTTTAAATTTTCAATACTATTATATAATGTCTTTACCTAATTCTATATGATAATATAGGAAAAATATTATGTAAATGATAAATAACACAACCCTTGTTATAAATCATGTAATTATCAGTTTATTTTGTTCTAGATTGTCATAATTGTTTTCAAATGATAGGTTTTGATACCATTAAAGTTCCAGTGAATGCCAAATAACTCTTTTAATAAAATTTAATTTATAAATATAATATCATGATATAGATTTTATATGATTTACATGTCTCATTATCTAATCCATGTATATGAAGAATTTTTTCTTATAGAGGAAACAATGTTGCTGAGTTATAAAGATATCAGGGGGATAATAAAATTAAAAATTATGATCTTATAAAGTTTGGAATAGAGAAGTTGTTTTCTTAATAACTCAACTAAATTAGTATATTAATGGCGGAACCACCGAATGAGAGAAACTAAATTCTCTTTAGAGAAAAATATTAATAGCGTATCATTTGATGAAATAAAACCCCCAATATTCACTAGATATTTAAACCCAGTTAATGATGATTAATCAATTAATACTGCACAAAATATATTTTATGATTTCTAATACATATAAAATCTCAAGGAAAATCATTCTATTTATCATTTTGAAGGTGATGATGGGTATGTTGGTTATGATTAAGAATACTAAAAAAATTTGGAAATTAATTCCATGTAGTGGATTATCATAAGAAATATTTCAATTGAGAATCATTTTTATAATATTCATTGGAATATAATAGAAATAAATTCTCTATAGTAGATTAAAAATGAAGAAGAATGAGTGGCAATTTTTATGGAAAATTTTACAAGACTAGTGAGTATGCACTAAATTTTATTCAGTACCATGGTAGTCAAATTGATATATTTTATGTAGTTATATAACCTAGTTTATGAATATTGTTATCCATTCATGAATTTAAATGTTATAAGGGATTTTTTGGGGTTAATAAATTTGATATGTATTTTTCCTAAACTTATGTACTTCATGAGAAAAATAGTATGAATCCATCAATGTTGCAAGAAATGGATAAGTATTCATGTAATAAAAATTGTGGTAATAGGCTCATATGATTCAAATTTTTTAAAAATTTGGATAATGAATATTTAGTAGGATAAATAAATTATTAAAGATGCATTAAGCTCAGTAATTTTTATTGTGACTTCATGGAAAAGTGATTCCATGAGGCATGTAATGGGATAACATAAATCCAACAAAAAATATGATATTTTAATTATAAATAGTTTGGTCATTACCCTAATTTATGTATAAAAATACAAAATTAATGTTTGAATAATCAAGGAAAAAATTATAAATTTGTAAAAAAGTATTCATTAAAACTACTTTGGAAGATGATGAAAAATTAAATGAAGTAGTTTTAGGTACATTACTTTTATTTTTCATATTATTCTATTGAAATGTGTTATTCATGATATAAATATTCTTTTATATTTGGGAAATTTTCAATTAAAAAGTCAATAAAATCACAATTAATTTTGTTAGAACTTTTTGTAAAAACTATTGGGAGAAATTTGAAGGGAAAAATATTTTTTAGGAACCTTATGGTTATTCTCTAGTCAATGGTTTTCCATAATAACATTATTATCTTTTTTATTTTACTGCTTATGTTATTATATCATTGGATTTTATTTTTGTTTATTATAATAATATTGAATATAAAGCAAAATAATTACAACTCATTTTGAAGAGTGAGTTTTAATTTTTATATGAGAATGAGTTCATTCCCTTGATAATATATCAATACACTAAAAAACTAATTAAATATGGGATTGAATTTTAACATGAACATATTCTTTAAAATAAGGAAACTAATAAAATATTTTATGTTTAATTATGGAATAAATATACAGTCATACTTCTAGTTGATTTTCCTAGTGTTATTCCTAATTATGCGGTTGAGTTTCCTATTTAATTCATTATATTCGATAATTAAATTACAATAAATATTATCAAATTTATTTAGTTGTGGTTTTATAAATAAAAAATAAGTAATAGGAATTTCTTGATAAGGGTTATATATTCCCCAACACTTATACATTGGATTATCCTATTCTACTTCTTAAATAAAATGTTAATTTATTGAGACTTTTCATTGATTATAAATCACTTAGTAACATTAATATTAAGAAACATTATTTATTTCCTCCTATATAAGACTATTTTAATAACCCACAAAGTGATGATTGTTTTTGGCTGATTGTTCTAAGGTCTATGTATTACCAGTTGAAGGTGAGGGTAAAAAAAATATTAATAAAATTTTCAGTACTAATTATGTTCATTAAAACTTTGTGGTAATTCCATTCATGTTCAAAAATGAACATTTTTTTAAGGATATAATGAATATATATTTCCATGATTATATGAACAAATTTATGGTGGATTTAATTGAAGAACTTATATTTTATTCTATATTAAATGAGGAACTTGAGAAATATCTATGGAATGTTCTTTAAACTATAAACTAAAAGAATATTTGTGGCTAACTTTTTAATGGTAATTTTTCTTATAATAGGCTTTGTTTGGTTGGAATATTTATTCTATATATTATGTATATTTTGTTTCTACTAAAAAAAGTAGTTAATGATTAGCCACAACAAACAAATTGAGAAGTGATTCAATGTTTTCCTTGATTAGTAGATTAATGTTGACACCCTCTAGAAAAAATATAGAAATTTGAATTGGAAAAATGTGACACCACAAGTATTCATGATTTTTATTTTGAATTAATTTATTCATTTACATATTTTGTTACCCACAACATTGAGTTTTAACAAACATTGATAAACTGTTAATATTATTAATATTATTCCAAAATGACCAGTATAAAAAAACCATATAACATAGAAATATGGATAGTAATAAATAATTTTTAAATATTAGATATATTGTATTTATATAAATAAATCCTATTGATAAAAAATTTCTTATTTTTAGAAAATTCAATATGTTTTAAATATTACATTTTCTCTAAAAATGTTTATTTATTTATTTTTGTGAACAATAATAAAACTATTTTTTTGAAAATTTTATGAAATTAATTAATTTAAATAAATATAAGTTTGTGAATCATCATAATTTATTTGATCTCATAATGTTATCTTAGTTATTCACAATAATGAATAAAAATAATAATAAAACCTATTTACCTCGGTTAAGGTAAACAAGGGTTTATCAAGGGGATAAACAAAAATGATATGGGTGAAAATGGTGTAAGAATAATCTAAAATATATTATATTGTCATATTTTGACCGTATCATGTATGATGATCATGAATAATCTATTTTGGATCCATTTGGAAATATAAAACATGGGTACTCATTTTTTCTTTTCAAATATTTACATGTGTCCCACTAACCACACTTATAAAAGGACACAACTTATCATCTCTTCTTAACATCTTAAATCCCTTATTGTTCATCCATGACCTAAACAATTAACTTTATAAATTATTTACTCCCATCATAAAAGAATAATTTTTTAATTAAATATTACATAAGATGGATTTTTGGTGCAAAAAATAATGATGTTACCCGAATAAGTGGGCGTTTTAATGTGTGCGAAGGATGTTGAGACTTATGATAAGGGATTTCAATATGAATTTTATTTTCTATGAGACACATTATATATTCACTATGTGTTAAGTTTATATGGCTTATACAATACCTATTAATTTTTTTATGGTTATTATCCTAAAAATTATAAGGATTAACCTTTCATTTGATGATCTCTATTTCATGGGGATTATGTTTCAAATATTACCAAAGTGGTAATAATTTCATGTCATAATATCATCACTTATGAAAATTATTTTAATGAAATATCCTTCAACGTTGAAATAATTTGATCTACCCTTCAAAAAATATCTCTATATTTCATCTCCTTTGGACATTCATGATATTTTCCTTTAATGGTACCATTTTAAACTCATTGGTAATTAAACTGATTGAGAAAATATTTTTAATGAAATATGACTTTATTGATATCTATGGTGAGAAATAAATTATCTTCCAAAACTATTTTTTCTAAAAATGTTTCAAAAATATTTTTTATTCTGTTATAATTTTTAAAATTATATTTTTAATCATTTTTAACGTTTTGAAATTGTTTGAAATGAATCTTCATGTCATTTTCTAAAAAATACCTATTAAGATTTTATCAAAAATACGAATGGAATATTTGTTTTAAGATATACAGAATGAAATTAATTCTCTGACATCATGACAAATCATTGATTATAAAAATATATGATAATAATTAATATTTATTTTCAAATAGTAGGATTTTAAAAATCATTTATGTCTTAAAGAAATGTAATTTTCAAAGTAGAATAGATATTTTCTTCATGAAATGTTTTAAATAAACTTTAAAAATAATATCCATATAATGTGACATTGGTTGATGTTACCTATGTCTTAATGGGGATATTATCCAAGGGTACCATTTTTATTCATTATCTGTATGGTTTTTGTTCCTCATAGAAGATGTTTTATGAAAACCAGTTCTCTTCCACTGGTTATTCCATAATGAAGTGCTTATGAAACCATATTCTTTTCTATAGTTATGATATGATGAAATTATGAAATGAATTAGAAAACTATATCTTTTTCAAATTTTATGATATGATCAATTTTTTATGAAACACATTTCATTTTATGTGTTATGATATGATGAATGTTTTATAATAATTTAGTACACATATGTACGATTTTCATTATGTTATTTAAGGGACCTATATCCCCCTCTAATGCATTGGGTAATGAGTAATGTTATATGAGAGGAATATATACATGATATGTTATCCCAAGATTGAAAGATAATACATAGGGTGTTATCCCAAGCTAGAAGAAGGTAAAAAGGTGTTTATTCGAACCCCAATATTTTTTAAATGTCTTAGTTGGTATATTTGAAAGAAGATTTTCTATGATTATTTATATTACACAAACGAATGTCATATGTTAATGTTATGATCTCATGGATCATGTTCAATGATTCCATTATCATTCATTTCTTATGAAATACCAATATTAATTCCATGAATCAGTTTTATGATCTTTTATATTCATGGTATGGTTTTCATATGTTATTATCATGTTATCATCAATATATTCTTAGGTTATATCGATATCTATCTTGTTTCCCTTACTAAGAATCTGATCTAATGATTTGTAATTTTTTCTTTCCCCTAGATATGAATAATGATATAATTAATGATATGATTAATAAGTGTGATAATTATGATGAACATAGTGGAATCTGACATAACTAACTTATGAATTAGTTTTTTATGTGTTAAGTTTACAACGAATATAGAACTAAATGATTCTAGCCTAGATTTTTATTTTCATTAATGAATATTCATCTACAATGATGTAATATTTACATTTAATATGTTCAGGTATTTATAGTTCGTATCATATAATGTTTTATCTAACCTTTAGAAACTATGATGAGTAATATTTTGTGATATTCCTAGGGTTATTGATGGGGGTAAGTCTAATGATTAATAAAATATAGGAAAATATCCAGGAATTTTCCTAAGAGGTAATTTGAGTGGATTCCATGTAATAATATCCCTATATGGATACTACAAGTATATATGGATTTGTATAGAGGTACCTAGGGGTAATAAATATGAAAAGTGTGCATTGGTATGAATTCAGTTGTCCCTAGGTGATTGAAAGTGGGCCTTACTGCACACCTAGTTTGAAACTACCACATGATATGATTTATTAATTAAAAATTCATTATGAACCATAATATAGGATTTAAATATATGATGGCTATGAATGACATAATATAATCCTAAGGTGTTATAGACAAAAAATAAGGTGTCATTACTTAGACATCTTATAAGTTATTTTGATTATTGCGTGGTTCCTAAATATGATTATTGTTTCCTTCAATTTTATTTTCTTTAGTTAATCACTATAAACCATATTAAAGGAGTTAATTATAAGTGTGACAAAAAATTTATTGAATTCCCCCCTGTGAATCCAATTGTTATGGAACAGGAATGAAA
Source organism: Viscum album (assembly GCA_963277665.1). Lineage (NCBI taxonomy): Eukaryota > Viridiplantae > Streptophyta > Magnoliopsida > Santalales > Viscaceae > Viscum > Viscum album. The sequence continues at coordinate 1,093,802,502 of OY728145.1, read as the reverse complement.
CATAATATTTCTATGTTCACTTAACTATCTCATGCAATGAATAATTCTATAATTCTGAAATCACTATGTATAGAACAATATTTTTTGAGTACATCATGAGAAAAAATCAACATTTTTTAGTGGGTCTTCTAATACAACATTTTAGGAAATATTTATCATAACCAATCAATATATTTTTTCCCTCCAATGTTTGAAAATTTTAAAATTTCTTTTGGGTGTATATGGTTTGGATGGTGAATCTTATTAATGGTGGAAACTCAACACGAAGACGATTCATCATGATGAAATTCACTCCATCTATTGGGATGAGTTCAAGAACCTAATTTTCAATAAGTACTTTCCTTATATTCTTAATAAAATAATGTAGAATGTGTTTTTTGAGCTAAATCAAAAGGATGATGAATCTGTTTCTACAGTAATGAAACAAAATTCTACAGGATTTGTGAGGTATACTTATTGTATTATCATCTAACCTTAACTTAAGACTAATTGATTCCACTATCTCATGAAACAGTGTATCAAAAGTGCGTTATCTGGAATAGGCTTCAATAGATCTGAATATATTGTTGTTTGTTCTATCATGGTGAAAATTGAAGTTAGAGTCATGCATCAATCTCATGGTTTTTATATGAATATAAAAATTTAATTCTAGGAAAGCACTAAAAATAATAGAGGGAAGAACATTATATTTCTCTCAATATCAAAGTGTGGATGTAAACATGGTGGATGTTTTATTCAAGAAACATAAATGACCCAATGATCAAATACATAAATATTACTATATATTAAATGAATATTCATTACACAATATAATGATCCATGCCAAAATTGTATAGGTCTAGTGACTTTAGAAACATGTAATCATAAATAATTTGTATATAAGTGAGATATTTTATCTCTAACTATGTTCTATATGACTATAATCCTTATTATAAATTTCATACATAATAAATTAATTCATAACCTCGGGAAAGGAAACATTAGATATGGAGATCCAATATGCTCAATAAGTGTATACAAGGGAGATATCAATATATCATCAGAATAAGGGAATGAGAACATGTAAATAAAATTTAAAAAATATACCCTACATAAAAAGATCATAATTTTTATTTATGGAATGTTGATCAATTGTTAAAAATACACGAATAAAAAATAAATGGAAGAATAGGTGCCATCAGACTGTAACATTGTAAAATACAAGTATTTGTGTCATACACATAACCATAAGAAATCATTTACATAGTTATCAAGGATCAATTACATGGTTATCATAGTGTAATTTGTTCACTCCCCATACAATAATATTATTCAAGGTTCACTCCCAAGAATATCATATTGTACAATGTACCATAATGAATTGGGTTCACTCCCCATTAAAGGACTGTCTATCTCATGAAATATAAATATTTACAAAATGAATTGGAGGGATACATAGGTCCCACAAATATATTAATTAAAATCATAAATGTGTGTTCTATAATATTAATAAATATTTATCTTATTATAATACAATTAATGAAATCAGTTTCATAAATATTTCATCATATTATAACATATGGAAAAGAGACAGGCTTCATAATCATTTCATCATAGAATAACTCGAGAAAAGAAGCTTATTTCAAAATCATTTAAACATGGTATAACATTTAGAAGAGAAATGGGTTTCCTAATCATATTATCATTATATAAAATTTAAATAATTAATATGGATGGTTTCATTGGATCATATATGTAGAGAGGCATAATTAGCATCAAAGGATGTCATCTTAGATGGAAAATTATTTTGAAAGATCATTTAAAACATTTACTAAGGAAAATATCAATTTTGTGTTAGAAAAAACTTTTTAAATAATAAAATATTTTTGAAAATATTCTTCATTTAAAATATCCTCAAAAATATATAATTGATGCTTCAAATAAAGTGATGATGGGAATTTTTGTTAATATTATAAATGTCATAATGAATATTCCATTCAAATTTTTAGTAAAATTAAAATAGAAAATGCTAGGAAGACAACATAAAGCTTCCATTTAATTTATTTTGTGAAAAATAAAACATGTATAAAAATTATTCAGGATAATAATTGTATTATAGTAACAAATTATGGAAAATAAATTTACAAAACATGGTTTTGGAAGAAATGAATTTTCGATCGAAGAGAGAGATAAAGTCAGTTTTTTGTAAATTTTTTTATCAATTAATTTATTTTAAAATGGGTGAATAAATAGAAATATTAAATGAAAATATAATGAATAACCATTAGAGAAGATAATTCCAGAATAATTTGAGAAATTCCTCTTAATAGATTATCATTAGAAACATAATCGTAAATGATCTTGATAAAGGATATGATTATAACGTAAAATCATTACCACATTAGTATCCTTGAATTGTAAGACCCATGAATGAATAACATAAAATTAAAGATGAAATATCATGAGGATAAATATATTAAATATAATACATGTTAATGGGGATGTATATAAATCTCATAAAAAATATAGGTTCAACACATATCATATGTCTCAATTAATGAAAATTAAAGAAAAAATCCCATACTTTAAGTCTTGAATTCCATAGTAAATGTTGAAACATCATGTATAATAAATATAAGTTTATTATAAATCTATTGTAAAAACTTATTCACAAAGATAACACCATATATGATTTTAACATGACCTTTTATTACCCTTTTAATTATCAATTCCTTGTAAAATTCACCTTTCAGGTTATAATAGCTTTGTTTTCCGTGTATGTTTTGATGTTTTATTTTTTTGTCCTCTAAATTTAATCATATTTTCATAATATAAATAATCTTAAAAATTATATAAGTATCATTTTTATTCAATATATAATAATTTTTATTGATCCATAAATTTATAGATTGAAAATGAAGTACAACATTCATGGAGATGGAAGGTTGTACGCGGGCATGTGCGTGTTTCAATTTTATAGACCTATTGAAATAAGTAAAGTTAAATAATATAGTATCATTATAGTTTAATTATTATGACATATATATCACATATATTTACTAAACACATCCTTGTTAACTTCCATGTTAAAACGTGAATGAATCACATCGCTTCACGAGGCGGTAGCATGCCATGAACCCAAATGATATTATCTTAATTTCACAGAATGAATGGAAAGAAAGAACATCTGATTTCAGGATTATAGAAGCATAAAATATAAAAATCATCACATATTAAAACTAAATCCATCGTTATGTACATCCTTTATAGGTGGCAATGGAAAGAAAAATGTCATCGGTTCATGAGAGGGTAGGCCACCGTATGCACAAATGGTGATTTCATAAACCATATTATAGAAGTGAAGATGGTTTTAGATTATAAACATAAACTAAAAAAAATATAAGTATATTTATGACAATTTTTTAATTATATCATAATGGTTTAATAAAAATAAAAGAAGGTGGATGAAGAAATAAAATGAAAATGCTCGTTGATGAATATTATCTCTTCTTTGGGAACCGTACATAGCCTTGAACCAAAAGCCATCATATAAAGATTTATATAAAATAGATGGCTTCTAGGATGGATTAATGTAATTTGGGAATTGTTTATGGTAGGTCTTTTCTAAACCAAAATGGTTTTAATGTTTAAATGAGAGAGGAGAGGTGGTGACATTTTATAAGTGAGGTTAGGGGAATACCTATAATAGTTCAAAAAGAAAAAGATATACCCATGATTTTCTCATCCCATGATGAAAAAATATGGGTTACTAAAGAGAATTATAAATTATATGGTTAACATATGGAAATAAAATAGAGGTTTTACATGTTTTTGGTTATTCATAACCCTTCATGAACCCATTTTTGTACTTGAACCGCGATAATTTTTTTATAATGTTTTTACTATTAAATTTTTTCAAAAATTAAGTTAAAATAATTAGATAATAAAAATTATTATGATTAATTATATGGAATACATTTTAAATAAATAAATTCATATAATTTATAAAAGATAATTTAAAATTAATCCCACACACATGAGATAATGCCTGTTTTGAAAGAAAAAATGTTCAATAGTTTAGAATGTTTTCATATAAAATTTCAATATTAAATTGATTATAATAGATTATATTTTATTAATATATATATATAATTAAAAAAATTTAATTTTTAAAACAATATTAAAATATTGTTTTCTTTAAAATCATTGAAATAAATTATAATTCTTAATAAAAACTAGAATGGTTCACTATTCATCAAAAAAATTTATGTTTTTAGAATAATCCAAATAATTCAATGTAAGATTACTTTGAAATATTTATTAAAAAAATGAAGTTTATTTTAAGAAATTTATTTTCTAAATTTGTGAAAAAATATTTTTATTACTTTCCACCAAAGAATTAAAAATTATTTTTTTTGTGTGAAAATAGTATTTTTGAAACATATAAATACTCTTCAAAAAACTTTATTACCTTTTTATCAATATGTTTTCAATATATAAAATTATTATAGTTAATATTAAAAATATAGTTGTTTCTATTCATATCACTATGTTTTCTTGAATTTTTTTATAAAAGTCTTCTATAAATAATTTTTTTAATAATATATTGCAGTTCGTTAAAACTATGTGTCATGTGTAACACAAGATAACCCGGTGTTGTGTGTAACAGAAGATCAAATTGGTGTAGAATGTAATAAAACCTATCAAATTCATTTAAAATATTTTAAAAAATAATTCATTAAAACCCAATGTATTATATTCTAACCTGCATAAAATTACTTTCTCCCTCAAAATTTAATCACTTTAATATTAAAAAATGAGGATACTTCAGCCGCATATTATCCTAAATTTCCTATACTGCTTCTTCAAAACCTTGGTGTCCCCAAAAAATAGTTTCCATTTGAGTGGCCATTTTTCATATACTATTTTTTTTATCATCCATAATCTCCAAAGGTTGTTCCATATAAGAAAAATCATTCTCAAGTGGTTTGACTTCTTTGTTTTGTACATGTTAAGGGGAAGGTTTGTAATTACATATGAATGAAATATAGAACATATCATGGACTTGAAAGAGGTTTGGTGGTAGTTCCAACTAATAGGATACCATAAAAATATAATCAATAATTTTAAATGGACTGATATAACTAGTACATAGTTTACCATTCTTCGGGAATTTAATAACCTTATTCCATGGGGAAATTGTGAGAAAAAACCATATCACTAACATCAAATTCTAGATCACACTGACAATTTTCATCATAATTTATCATCACACGCTGAGCTACCTTAATATGTTTTTGGATATCTCTAACCATTTATCATATTTCTTCATCTATAATAGGTTTTAGGTGACTTCATTCCCCAACATAATTAAAAAATTTGTATATTAACACATATTTCCATAGAGGGCCTCATAAGGATTCATCTAAATATTTGAGTGAATTCTATTGTTGCTTGAAAATTCAAATATAGAAAGGTGCTGATCCCAAACACCATTAAAATCCAAATAAAATGATATCAACATATCATGTAGTGTTTTTTCTCATATTTACCATCTGATTGAGGATGATACACAGTTTTAAAACTGATCTCCGTATCATGAACATGTTGAGGAATTCACTAGATATTTTAGGTAAACTATAGATCCTAGTAAAAAAATAAAATGTAAGTATACATGAAAACCTTTCACTTCATTAATTTATATCTTGGAATTTTTATATATAGTGAAATATTATTTGATATCAATGATGTGGGATGACATTATAAAGTGATCTACTTCATCCCATATTGCATTATACATTTTAGACATTTTTGGGGGGTATAATGATATAATCCATGGTATTGTTTTACCATTTCTGTTCACGTATGGGTATGGGTATAACATCCCCATGGAATTTTGTCTTTTAGCCTCAGTATTCTTATAGGCAAAGTACAAAGATATAAATTCTGTGATATCACTCTTCATGACATCCCACTAAAAATACTCATTCAAATATATATAAATCATCATACTTCTAGGATAAATATAGAATAATGAAATGTGATCTTACTAAAATAAATCTCTCTTCAAATATGGTATGGACCAAACATAGACATGGTTCATAAACCATATCATTCCATCATGATCAATGTTATGAATAAAAATATTCTAACATTCTATTTCATCTCTTCACCTTCCTTATACACCTCTTTAAACTTCATTTTCTTATTTGGTTTAACGTTAAGTTGAAAAATGTATAATTTATCCCCTTAATTTAGGAATCCCAAATTAATCCTATTAAAACCCATTAATATTTTATATTATGTAATAATCATCATGGATAATCTAGAATGATCCATTCCACTCAAATCATCGACGACCTTGCTTAATTTCCTAGGGTGGTATTATATTGAGCAGTCATAATATTTAATCAGATATAACCATATTCGCTGGTTCATGTTCAACATATTCTCTATGAATATATAAATTAAATATCTATTATTCCTATATATGTCACACTTTTCCATATAATGATAATTCCTTCATATCTTTATTAGAAATCATTAAATCTAAATCCAAAACATGAGTTGTGTAATTTTTGTTATGAACCTAGAACTGTCATGAGACATAAGAAGTAAACATGTCATATTAATAATAGATCATCCTAATTACTTCTTGGATTCATCACTATAAATTGAAAACCATTCACCACAATATGGTAATATAAGAAAATGTATTTTGAAAAATCTTTTCTTTATTTCCTTGAAAATTTCCTCACATTATTCTATCGAGTTAAACATTGATCCCTTCCTTGTAATCATGGTGAGTGGATTTGATATTCCTGAGAAGTCCTTAAAAAACCATTTATAATATCTAGATAAACCAAGAAAACTATATATCTCATTCATTGTGGCTCATCTTGGAAAATATTCAATAGACTCTATCCTTGAAGGATCTACCAATATATCATTAATTTAGTTTATATAACTAAAAATGAATCATTTTCCTGACAAAACACACACCATGTAAATTTTTCATATAATTTCTCCTTCTTGAAGGACTTGAGAACAATTATCATGTGATCCTTGTGCTCTTAATTTCTTTTTCAATTGATAATAATACCATAAATAAGTACCATAACATTTGGACAACTTAATCTTTAAAGACTATATTCATTAAATCCTTGAATATACCAAAGACATTAGTACGACCAAATTAATTCACTATAAATTTATAGTGTCTATACCTTATATAGAAACTTTTCCCATTTATATCCTATTTTTGTCCCTCAATTGATGATATCCAAAATGATGGTTAATCCTGGAAAATTATTGATCTCTGCACAATTGATAAAATATGTCATTATTATGAGGCAGATGACACATTTTTAGGAATGTGATTTTATTTAGTTCTAAAAAATCAGTGCATAGTCGCATTGACCCATCATTCTATTTAACAATAAAAACATGTGCACCCTAAGTTGAAACACTTTTCCAAATGAATTGATTTCGAATGTTCTCTTAGAATATCTTCTTTAACTCTTAAAACCTAATCGGGACCATTTAATAGGGAGTCATTGAAATTGTTGCGTTACAAGGGATGATCCATATTGATAACACAACATAATGATTCAGTGGAATACTAGAAAAATAATTCATAAAAAAATAAATAAATCCCCACAAAATAGAAATATCATTGATGTTGAATTTTTCCCGAACCATCAGAGATAAACACCACTTATGAATGAGAATTAATACCAATATAAGGTTTGTGATCTATATTTGATTTTCATAATTTTTATCATGTTTATAGATAACCATAATTTTGGTGGGAATATGAAATATTACTTCCATTCCTTAATAATTGGTATGAGATTTATGTAGTGAAATCTAATCAATTCCTAAGATGAAATTAAATTAAACTATAGGAAAAATGAAAAGATTTACAAGAAGAAAATCCTAGAAAAATAAACCAGGGAGGAAACATATGCTTGAGATATTATCATTGTACTATTGGGGGTTTTTAGTGAAAATTCTATATCTAATAATTTTGGTGGCATCCTGATACCCATAGAATATTCTTAAAATATGAATAAATGGGTAGATATATATTCAAATAAATAATTTTTATTTATAGAGTGGATGGTAAGTGTACCTTTCACCATATCATTATCACACCCCTTTTAAAAAAAGTGATCAAATTATATTTCCCCTTAATCATCAGCTAAAGAGGTTTGGGATGTCTATCAATATCAATAACCTTTTGATTTTGGGAGTAAGGTAGTATAATACCCATACACTATTTATTTGAAACACTTCAGTGTGGGTGGTGTATTCATTGAATCATTCTCTCTATTTACAAAATTAGTTAACTTATTCCCATTAATAAAAAAAATAAAATTTTTGAGGACCTTCACTTCCACACATAAAATATTTTCTATCCCCCATAAAAAAATTTCCTCTGTATTTATTCCCACAATTTGGACATAGAGGACATATCATCTAACACACTCCTTGATTCTTATATTTTCTATTGAATTACAATATTTTCTTCTAATCAAATAATTGATATTTATACATATCTCCAACCACCATTTACTTATTGTTTTCAAATAAAATAAACCACATCATAACTATTAATGTATCTTTTCATTAACACCCTTTTGAGACTTTGTTTTAATCCACTAAAAAAATGAAAAAACTAACTTTAATGTTGGATGATAATACTATAAGAATTCTTCACAAGTATTGTAAATATTTTCTCATATGTAGTAACCAATTCATCATCATGTTCCTCTCAAATATCTCTTCTACTATATTTGTAAAAAGAATACAAGGAAAGTACTTATAGATAATAAGAACATGAACTCATCACAATCCATGGATTTGATTTCACATTGTTTCCTTGTATTTATGAAAAGAGCTTACCATTGATATGTTTCACCTTCCAATGGTTGAGAAAAAAAAAATGAATTTTTGATGTTTTGAACACTGTATAATGGAAAATATCATTTTGTGGTGTTGTTCCATTCTTCATCATCTTGTGGTTCAGAAGAACAACTAAAATAAAGTGGATGTTTCCTTATTAAATGATCAATAAAACAATATTCCTTACATTATTTTTATGGATGTATAGTTGGATTCATATTTTGAGAATATTTTTGATCATAACAAAAATATTTTACATTCCATCATCTATAATGTTTGTATTGTATGGAGGAAAATCTTTGCATTTCCCACCACACTCAAAATAAACATGTTTTCTTTAGTTTTTTGTGATTGACTAAAACCAAAAAAAATAATATTGTGAGAAATAATAATAACAGTGGGTAACTATATAGTCGTGAATAACACTTAATGGATATCTAAATCATGACACCCTTTATTTAATAAATGACAAATTATTATTATCCAATGTCACCATTAGTCATTATCTATTTAAATACGCTAGGATGGATCACAAAGAGTTTTTAATTTATAGTACATATCTTCAAGGAGTCTCAAAATAGTTGTGTAGAGAGACCTACTATTGTAAGAAATGTGACAAACAAGTCCATATTAATGCACCGTTTTAGGAGTTATTACCCAATGATAACAATGTTTAAATGAAATCTACTTGCAGTATAAGTAATTAGATTTAATTTGATGTATATCACTTTCTCTATCATTTGCAAAAATTGAAGACTTATTTTTTATTTTCTGACACATCCACAGACTTATCCTTAGACATATCATTAGGGTTTCCACTAATGTTTTTCAACCTAGTTTCTAAAGGTTAACTAAACCTTTCCATGATAACAAATGTAATGAAACAAGTTCATAAAAATATATTACATATAATTTGAAAAATATTCTTACATATCATATCAATCCATGCAAGAATAATTTATATATAGGTACTTTGGAAACATGTACACATTAAATACTTGTCAATAAGTGAGTGATTCCATCTCCAACTATGTTCTTAAAAACTATCACCCTTCTTATAAATTTAATAAATATCATATTTCTTCATAACCTTGGGAAATGAAACATAGTAAATAATTAACCCATATTCTTAGGAAGGGTAGAAAAGGGATATATATACATATTAGAAGAATACAGGTATGAGAAGATAAGAATAAAGTTTCTAAAACTACACCCTACCAATAATTGATAATAATATTGGGTCATGAAATAATGATTATAATTTTAAAATACATGAATCCTAATGGAATCAATAAAAATGGTCTTGAGATCATAACATTTTCATAAGGAATGGAATTATGAGATATACATAGTCATAAAAATTCATTATGACAGTAGTTAAGGATGACAACCAAGGATATCATAGTAGGAAGGGTTCACTCCCCAATACATCAAAGATGTAAAGTTTCCCTACCAAGCCCACCATAGTAGAATATGTACCTCACTGAACATGGTTCAATCCCCATTCTAGTTATCTATCTCTAAATATATAAATATTTACCCATTTCATTGGAGGGGGATGTAGGTTCCATCAATGTCTTGATAAAATTCAAACATATGTGGGAAAAAAATCCCAAAAAACTCATCATATTATAACCCATGAAATGAAATGTGATTCATAAAAATTACACCATAGCATAACATATGTAAAATAGACATGTTTTATAACCATTTCCTCATTTCATCATAGCATAATGAATGAAAACAAGAGTGTTTCATAAAAATTTCCTCATGGTAAATCCTATAGAAGACAATAATATTTAAAAAAATAATATCATTTTAAACTCTTCAAATAAATAATAATAATGGTTATCATGCATAATATATGTATTAAAGAATATTTTTTATTAAAGGATGTCATCATAGATGGAAAATTATTTTGAAATATCATTTAAAAAATTTCTTTAGGAAAATATCATTTCATAATTCAAAAAAAATTAATCATAAAATATTTTGATAATACTTTTTTATTTAAAATAAAAATGAAAACATATAATTTTATCTTTGAAGATATTTATGTCAATAAATTATGTTCATGCCATACACATCACAATAAATATTCCGTCCACATTTCTAATAAAATAAAAATGACATTGTTTGAAAAATGACTTGAATATTACTTTGAAAACAATTTTAAAAATTAAAAAATAGGTAAAAATATAATTTCTAAAATTATATTATAATATTTAAATTTTATTATTTTTTCTAAAAATTATGTTTTTAGAATAAAATGGATTTTCCACTAGAGAGAGAGATAATTTCATATTTTTTAAAAACATTTTCCCAATTATAATAATTGGAAATGTTTAGAAAATGGTAATATTACTAAAAAATATCATGAATTTATATGAGAGAATAAAATTCATGAGTTGCATTACAAATGGATCCTAATATTTTATTATCGGAACCATAATCATAAATAATCTCGACAAATAATGGGATTGTAATATAAAATATTTACAACTTTATTAAACATGAATCATAAGACTCATGAAGGAATGACATATAATGAAACATAAAAAAATAATGATGTTAAATAAATTCACGACATTTCATGTCAAATGGGTTGTATATAAATTTCTTAAATTAATAATAGTGTACAATATATCATATGTCTCAAAGATGGCACATTGATAGAAAAATACCTTACATTAAGTAATGAAATATTTTGTAAAACTTAGAGCCTCATGTATAATAAATATATGTTTATTAAACATCTATTTCAGAACCATAATAATATATATCATACCTTATAATATTTTTATATGACCATTTATTACCAATTTATTTAACGATTCCATAAAAAATTCATGTTTTTGGAAGTAACTATTTTTTTTCATATATGTCTTCATTATTTATTTTGGGTTATCTTAATTTTATCATGGTTTTGTAATATTAAAAATGTTATAAAACATATTAATATCATATATATTTAGTATATAGGTATTTTGAGTTCTCGATAAAGTTAGAGATATAAAATGGAATACATTATTCATGAAGATGATAGGCCATACATATGTATGAATATTGTTTCAAAATTTTCAAGGGATTGAAAGAAATAAAGGTAAATAATATATTATCATTATATAATTATTTTTATATCATATATATAACATATTTATATTAAACCCATCCTTATTACCTTCTATTTAAAGTGTGAATGAATCACATCACTTTATGGGGATATAGTCCACCGTACACTCCGATGACATCATCGTATTATCTCAGAATGGAATGTAAGAAGTAAAATTTGATATAATTATTTCAAAATGACAATAATATCATAAAAATCAAATATAATAAAAAAATCACTAGTTCTAGACAATATATGTGGTAATGAAGAAACAAATTACATTGGTCCACGAGGCTGTAGTCTGCCGTACATACAAATAATGATTTCATAACCCATTTGATTGAAGTGTAGATATGTTTAGAGAATTAAAAAAAATTAATTATATTTAATATAATATAATTATTATATCGTAACAGTTTAATAAAAACTTAAATAGGTGGATTAACAAATAGAAAAATGTTTGTTGATGAACATTACCTCATTTTTGGGTATCTTCCTTAGCTTTGCATTAAAATATTTCCTAGGATGGATTTATCTCAAAACAAAGGCTTCTAAGATTAGTGTATGGAAATTGGTAATATATTTTTATAGTTATTGGACAATCCAAATGTTTTTATGTGTGAATAATAGTGCAGAGGGGTGTCCTTTTATAAGTGAGGCGAGTGGAACACTTGTAATTTTTTGAAATTAAAAGGGTTTATCGATGTATTTATAATGTTACAATCCAAAAAAATGTTGTATTATCATTACATAGACATGATATGGTAATCATATTTCTAAAAAAATGTTTTCATAATTTTGTTTATTTATAACCTTTATATTTTTTACTTTATCCTCAATAAACCCATTTTTACTTAAATCACAATAAAGAATTTTTACTGTTTTTGTTATTCATTTTGGTAAAAAATTATAATTAAATTATTAAATAAAATAAATAATGACAATTAAGATTATATAATTCAACTTCAAAATTTACATAAAAATAATTGGGAGATTTTAATTTAAAATTAATCCCGTAGATGCGATGAGAATACATGTTTTTAAAGAGAAAATCATTAAAAGACTGGAAACATTTTATTTTAAAAATAAATTAAATATTTATTAAAATTACATATATTTTATTAATAGTTATATAATTTAACTATTTATTCTTTAAAATCAATTTTAAATTTTTACATTTTCAAAATCTTTTAAAAATAAAAATTCATAATAAGAACTCTTACGTTTCACTATTCATTGATTTTTTTTGTCTTCAAAAAAATAAAAAAATAATCTTGATTTAATTTTGAGATGTAGATTTAAAATATTATGTATATTTTGAAAAATAATTTTTTTAATTGTTTAAAAAATTAATCTAAATATTTTTTCACAAAATAAATAAAAATAATTTTTTGAGAAAAAAATATTTTTGAATCATAAAATGACTTTTATAAAAATAATTATAACATTTTAGAGATATGTTTTCTATATATAAAACCAATATAAAATATAATAAAAAAGTATTCATTACTATTCACATATCTATATTTAATTTCTAGGTTTTAATGGTCCCTTTCATATAATTATAATAAAAATATATCATAGTTTTTTCAAACTCAATATCTTGTATAAAATAAGATAACTCAATGTTTCTTGTAAAATAAGCTTTACTTATTTTAGTTTGTAATGAAAGATATCGAATGAAATTGATTTATTAAGGAATATTTCATTATAACATAAGGTGTTATAGAACTACTAAATGGTTCAAGTGTGGAATGGATGGTCGTCAATTGGATGAATACTGGTGTTTTGGGAAGGAGTTAGCTAGTGATATGAATAATGAGAAAGCTACATTGAATACACCACCCACATGAAGGTTTTTCAAGTGCAAGTATTTTGGGTATTATGCAAAAAAGTACTCAAATTCGAAGCTTAATGATAGTTATCAATAAAGGTTGCCTCTGAAATTGAGGGGAAAAGGAATGTATCATGAAATCAATGTTTATAAATAGGGGTAAGATAACTAAATGGTGAAAGGTACACCTATCTTCCACTCTAAAACTACAAATTTCTTATTTGAATATGGATCTACACATTCTATCATATGTTAATATTGTTTTATGGGTATCATGGTTCTAACCAAATCATTAGATGTATAATTATTAGTAAAAACTCATAATGTTTTGATGATCTCATATCAAGTATATCATTATTCTCTAGTTGATGTTATGGGAATGCACTTCCTAAAAATCTGTTCATTCTTCCTCTAGTTGAATTTGATGTTATCTTAGGCATGAATTGAATTTCTCTACATAAATCACACATCAATTTTCGATCAAGGGAAGTTTAATTTAATATTCCAATCCTAATTCTGTTGTTCTATCAATGTTATCATTATTATGAACTTTTGATAGAGATATCATCCATTTTATTTGTCTTGATTCGCATTCAGAAGTTCTATTTATCTCAAATGGTTGGGGAGAAACATAAAATCAATGGAATTGAAATTGTGTGGGAATTTAATATTGTATTTATAAATTTTTTTCTAAGCTTCCACAAAATCATGTAATTGAGCTATCAATTGAACTCATACATTTTTTCACATAAATTAAAAGGACTCGATACTGAATAAACCAGATTTAGATGGTGGAATTAAAGAAGAAAATACATGGAATCCTTTAAAAAGGATTCAATTGTCCAAGGGTGTCTCCCTAGGGTACGCATGATAAATTTTTAAAAATAAATATAGAACAATGAAACTATGGATTGATTATTTGGAGTTGGACAATATCATAATTAAGAACTAGTATCCACTTCTATATATGGATGATATGTTTGATCAATAACACATAGTTTAATACCATTACAAGATTTACCTTCTTTCAAGATATCTTAAATTTAGTTTCAATAAGGAGGATATAACCAAGAAAAAATTACATAAAAGGTATAGACACTGTGAATATAGATTGACACCATCCAGTCTTACTAATACCCCCACTATCTTCATTTATTTAAGAAATAGTGTCTTTAGGGACTACCTTTATTAGTTTTGGGTAGCCTTTATAGATAATATTTTTATATATTCAATGTATAAGGAACATAAGGAAGATCAATTGATAATTTTATTAACTATCATAAAGAAAATGTATATGAAAAATTTAAATAATATAAATTTTGGAAAAACAAGGTTTCATTTTTTTGTCGTATAATCTCAAGAGAGGTTATATTGGTAGATCTATAAAAATGAATGTTATTGAATGTTAGACCATGAAAACCATAATGACTATGATATTTAGTTTTCTTGGTTATGTTTGATATCATCGATTGATAATTTAGAATTTATAACAACTATCTAATTCATTCACCATGTTATCTCAAAAGGGAGCCATGTTCCTTTAGAAAAACGAATGTGAGGAAAATTTCAACAAACTAAAGAGAAGATTAGTCAGAACACATGTAGTTACATTAATTTATAATGAAGAAGGGGTTTTAATCTATATTGACTCATATAAGAATTCATTGAGACATTTTCTTACACTGAATGAAATGGCTATATATGTTTCTTCATGAAAACATATTGTTAATCTAAAAAAATACCAAACTCTTGATGTGGGGTAAGCTATTGTAATTTTTGTGTTAAAGATATAGAGGAATAATATTTAGAGGAAAAAATGTGATATATATGTTGGAACCATGGCTGTTATATGCAGGAATTGGATTTTAGTTTGTGTTTGTTTTCAATCCTTAGTGGAAGTTCCAAATGTGTGCTAGGAAAGTGATCATATAGTTCAAGCAGACAATAGTATTGAAGGTGGTGCTGTTTCCTTGTGTTTTCCAAATTTTTGGGCCACAAAATCGGAAAATGAAGACATGGATTGTCTGCAAAAGGAGGTGCACATAAAGAGGAAGTGGTGCGTGGAAAATAAGGGTTGTGCACGAAATACATGAGTTGGGCACAAAAAATAACATGGTGCGTGAAATAGAGGAGCAATGTTTTTCGTAAAAATAGTGTTTTAGAATCAAAATGTCGAAAAATGGAAAATGCATGGGCTACACGAAATATCTGGAGAGGTGCACAGAAAACGATTCCTGCGAGAAATATTACGCGTCAGATGAGAGGTTTTCTCACCGAAGGGGATTTTGCGCACGGGGGTCTCAAATGCCTATAAATATGAGGTGACCCCCTTCATTCCATACAGTTGGAGACTTAGAGAAGATCCGAGCTCTAATGTGTGAAAAAGGATCGTGTAAAGGGGCTTGCGTGGAATATTCTGAGTTGCGCGTAAAAATTGGGATCGTGCATAAAATGTTCAGTTGAAAGAAAAAGGGGGGTTTTCTGTGAAATATTTTTCCGCGCGAAAAGTAAAGTTTGCACGCGATAAGAAGGTTTTGCGTGAAAAGTGTTGGTGTTTCACGCAATTGTCAGTGAAGTTTTTCTGCACATTCTGGTTATCCAGTTCAGTGGTTCTGTGCGTTCTAGTGCATCAATTCTGGTCTTTGATGTATGCAGAGTCTTGTGCTAAGAGGAGACAAAGACATCAATGAAAATCTATTGAAGATACCTTCACATCTATAAAATGAGTGTGACTTCACCAAGGGTAGTGAGCTAGGGGGAGTCAGTGGGAGTGACCCAAGGGATGCTGTGAGATATCCCTGAACAATTGTAAAGCCAGTGAGCCTAGGATAGAGTGACTGTACCCGAACCATTGTAATCCACATCTAGTGAAGATTAGTGGAATTAGATATGACTGACAACTTGTCGGCGTATGCTCCTTGGACGTAGCCCTTAGTGGTGAACCAAGTAAAATTTGTTGTGTCACCTCTTTTTCATGCGAATGTTTGATTTCTGATCATATTCATCATACAGGTTCAACTAGTTCCTACCAACGTGGGAACAAGATCCATTAATTTAAAAGAAAAAGATGACACCCTGATTCACCCCTCCCCTCTTAGGGTGTCCCAGGGTCCTACAAGTGGTATCATAGGGAGGTTGCTGGCGTTGAATATGTCCTTTGTTGCCATGGAGAATGCAGTCAATGTTAGGGGAGTCCCTCTCTTCGATGGAAGTAATTTTCAGATATGGAAGAACATGATGAGATCTCATCTAAGGTCTCTTGTAATGGAAGTTATGTTTTCCAATGTTCAAGGAATACAAGTCACTGATCCAACAGGCCTGGCTATGACTGACATAGATAGGAAAATTATTGATGTAGATGATAAATCACAAAATGCACTCACCACAGCTCTTTCTGATCAGATCTATCTAGAGGTGATGAGTTGCACCTCAGCAAAATCTATGTGGGATAAACTGGAAAATATTTATGAAGGAGATATCAAAGTGAAGGATGCAAAATTACAAGTCCTGCACAATTGGTTTGATGATCTGAAGATGCACCCAGATGAGAATGCAGACTCATTCTTCAATCGAATTACTGAAGTGGTTGGAGCAATTTAGGGTCTAGGCGAAGAAATCAAAGACATGGATATTGTAAAGAAAATATTAAGAAGACTTCCACCCCTGCACAATGCAAAGGTTTCAGCTCTTGAGGGAAGAGATCTTTCCAAATATTCTCTTGATGATCTATTGAGCAGCTTGGTAGCATACAAAATGAGCATGAAACCAGAAGATGTGACGACTCGTGTGAGCAAGGAAATGGCATTCAAGGCCATGGATAAACTGAAAGTCTCAAAAGATAGTATTGGTGAAGATGATGAAGAAAAAGAGATTCTTTCTCTCATTGCAAAGAAGTTCCAGAAGGGAATATGGAAATTCAAAGGGAAGTTACCTCTCGCATGTTTTCGTTGTGGAAAAGTTGGGCACATTGCCTCTCAATGTTTAAAAAAGATCAATGATGAAGATAGTGAAGATGAGAACATCGAGAAGCCTCAAAAAATATTTTTTAAAAAGAGAGACTTCAAATCTAGATAGAAAATACCGAGGAAGAGTTTTGTCTGGGAAGAGGAAGATGAGGATACTGATTTTTGTGAAGAAGAAGAACCCGAATTTAAAACGGGAAAGCATGATTCCATGATGGCTACGGTTGAAAAGTTAGAACCCTTGATCAATAAAGATAGAGATAATCAGACTATTTATAACGGTGATTCAAAGACTCAAATTAAGGATTCTTTTTCCAAGCTTCAGAATAAATGTAAGAGATGTAATAAGTGGAAGGAAACGATGGAAGAATCATCAGAATATGTTGATGAGCTTGATGTAGAGATTGAGAGACTAGAAGAACAAGTGAGAGTTCAGTCTTCAATCCATGAAAGCACAGATGCTGTAGTGGAACTAAATCTTAAAATTGAAGAACAAGAAAAGGTCATAAATGAACATTCATATAGGCTAGAAGAGAAGTACAAGACTGTTGAAGGACTTGAGGAAGAATTTGTGACTCTTAGTAGTAAAATTGAATTTTAATCATTGACAAATGAGGGAAAGAAGAAAATTCATTTCAGAAGATTCTCAGATTCATAATTACTAGCAAGAGCCATGTATGGTTCAGATGGGGTTGAAAAAATATAAAGTTATCAAGGACCCACTTACATGGGAATGAGTGGAATTGGCTGTGAAGCTGAGACATCAATTGCTGGAAGTAAATAGATCCAAAAGAATGACAAGATAAAAGCTGGACATACTAAAACATTACCAAAAATGTTGAAAAAGAAACCCTCAATCCAAACTAAAAGAATAGCTGAAAATTATCCTCAAACATTCAAAAATGACATGCATTTCAACTATTGTCCCAATGAAGAATGCATGAGGAGAAATTCAAGTGAAAAGACATTTCCTCTCGTGAAGTGTCAGTTCTGTGGTTATCTGGGCCATACCTTGTCATACTGCGAAGAGGCAAGGATAGAAATGAATGGGAAAGATATGGGAAGTTTACAAAGGAGACTGATTTCATATCCGCCATCTTATAGAAGAAATAGCTTCTATGGTTACTGTTTTAATTGTTCTAACTTTGGCCATAAAGCTATGTATTGCAGGCAGCAGTACGACATGAGAAATTCATACAACACTCAAAGATGTGCTGGTTTTCATCCTTCTGATGATGTTGTTCTCACAAACAGTTTTTCCCCTCTGGAAGATGATTATGGGTATGAAGACACATATAATGTGGAAGAATGTATTAAAAGGCCATCAGAATCCTATGCTCAATCCAATATTGAATGGAAAGAGAAGAAGAAGATCAAGAAATCCAATCTTGCAGAAGTATCCCTCAAAGCTACAAAGAGAAGCAGCACCTGGATCCTTGATAGTGGATGCTCTTCTCATATGACGAGAAATGATGAACTTTTGAAGAACATTGAAAAGAAGGTTGATGGAACAATACAGTTTGGTAATGATGGTGCTCTAAAGATTAAAGGCAGTGGGCATACTGCTCTCGCCGACGGGGAGCTGAAGAAGACTGAAGTTCTTTATGTGGATGGTCTATGCCACAATCTCCTCAGTTTAAGTCAACTCTGTGACTCAAGGCTCATATTATCCTTCAATCAAAAAGGCTGCCCTATAAAAAGAAAAATAGGGAATTCTCTTATGAAATGTTGTAGAATAGATGGAAACTTATATCAGGTTGACAGCAAAGTGAACTCTTGCTATTTGTTTGTTGAAGAAGAAAACAATTTTTGGCATCGAAGACTGGGGCACATTAACCAAAAAGACATGGAAAAGATATCTAAGATGATGATAGTCATGGATATTTCCATTCTAAAACTTGGATGGGAAAAATTTTGTGATGCTTGTATTTGTGGGAAGCTGGTTTGTAGTTCATATCGGCCAAAGAAGAAAAGGGCATCACATCTTCTTGATCTCATTCATACAGACAAATGTGGCCCAATAAATGTTGCTGGAACCTATGGAGAAAGGTACTTCATCCTTTTCATTGATGATTATAGCATAATGGCTTGTGTAATTGTGATTCACAGGAAGCAACAAGTACTTGATTACATGAAAACATATCACCAGATTGCCGAGAATGATACCAGACGGACAATAAAAGTCCTGCAATCTGACAATGGAGGGTAATACACATCCATCGAGTTTGAAAATTACCTATAAAGACATGGAATACAGCATGAGGGAGCTGGTATGAGAAATCCACAAAAAAATAGATTTGTTGAGCGTCAGAATCGACAGGTCAACAATATGGCCAGGACTATGTTAATTGAGAGTGGTATCTCTCGCCATTACTGGAAGGAGGCTGTTGAAGCTACATTGCACATTCAGAATCGAACAGGTCATTATATGGGAGAAACGAAGACACTATACGAATTGTGGCATGGAAATAAGCCTTTGTTGAACTAATTTCGTGTTTTCGGAAGCAAATGTTTCATTCAGAATAAATAAGGAAACCAAGGAACGTTTGGTAACAATGCTGATGAAAGAATTTTTCTTGGGTATCCAATGAACATCAAAGTTTACAAGTGTCTCAATAAATGCTTGGGGAGGATTGTGGAAAGCAATTATGTTAAGATCATTGAAGAAAAAACCCCAAATGCTTCAAATAGTACCTATGCTGATGAGATTGATGATGAGAATTAATGTGAACATGGAATAAATACAAATAAAGAAATAGAGGAAAGTGTACACAACACCCAGGGGTCACATCATGATGTTGACTCAGAAAAAGAATCTGAAGAGGAAATCTTGGATGGTGAGAATGTGACTGAACCTCACAGGAGAAATCGAAGAGCATATATTGATCCTTCTAGCATAATTGGAGACAAGAATACACAACAGAAACAAGTAGGATGAGGAATAACACACCATCTGCATTTCTGTTAGTGGTGGAGCCATCCTCATTTGAAGAAGCTGCAAAGAATGAATCTTGGGTGAAAGTAATGAATGAAGAGTTAGATCAGATTGACATGAACCATACATGAGATCTTGTCCAGAGACCCAAAGGTCACAATGTGATTAGAACAAAATGGATATTCAAGAACAAGTTTGATGAGCATGGAAGTGTTATCATAAACAAGGCTCGACTGGTATGTAAAGGGTATTCTCAGGTTGAAGGTGTGGATGTTGAAGAAACCTTTGCTCTAGTGGCTAGACTGGAGTCAATCAGGATGTTCCTTGCCATGGATCTCCAAAGAGGATATAAAGTATATCAAATGGATGTCAAGACAACATTCTTAAATGGTGTACTCGAAGAAGAAATCTATATTGAACAACCAGTGGGTTTACTTCTTGGTGCTGATGAATCAAAGGTTTTCAAGCTAAAGAAAGCTCTTTATGGCTTAAAATAGGCACCACGGGCGTGGTACTCCAGACTGGATTCTTACCTCATGAAACTGGAATTCAAAAGAGGAGGAGTAGATCACAATATCTATGTAAGAATTCTCTGAAAGATAAGTTTATCGTTCTTGTTTATGTCGATGAAATTATATTTGGTGGCAGCAGGTAGCAATCAGTGGATGAATTTTCCAATCATATGAAATCAGAATTTGAAATTTCATTGATTTGGGAGCTCACATATTTCTTAGGACTACAGGTGACTCAAAGGAACGACTACACTTTTATCTCTCAGGAAAAGTATTCAAGAGAGCTCCAGAAGAAGTTTAATATGCAAGACTCCAAACCAATGTCAACTCTGATTTCAATTGGAACCAAAATTGGAAAGCATGAGGATGGGACATCTGTAGATACCACCATGTACAGGAGGATCATTGGGAGCCTACTGTACCTTACAGCGACACGTCCAGATATTGTTTTTTCCACATGTCTTGCAGCCCACTTTCAGAGTAATGCAAAGGAGGAACATATGGCAGTAGTAAAAAGAATCATGAGGTATATTCAATGTACTTAAAATTGTGGATTATACTTTGCTGCAGGAAGGGATAGTGAATTATCAGCATTTTCTGATGCTGACTGGGCTGGCGATGTTGTGGACAAAATGCCCACCAGTGGTGGAGCATTCTTTATTGGGAATAACTATGTTGACTGGATGAGCAAGAAACAAGAAAGTTATTCTCTTAGTACTGCTGAAGTTGAGTATATATCCGCCATAAAGGCATGCACTAAACTGCTATGGATGAAGCAACAATTAACATATATTGGTGATGAGGTAAAGCAACCAATGGTGATTTACTGTCATAACAAGAGTGCAATTGATCTTACAAAAAATCCTATCCAGCATTCCCGTACAAAACATATTGAAATCATGTATCACTTTATCAAAGAAAAAGTTGAGCAAGGGGTGATTAGAATGGATCACATGGGAACTGATGAGAAGGTAGCTGATATCCGGACGAAGCCACTGTCAGCAGTTGTGTTTGAAAAGAACCAGTTTAACCTCGGTGTTCAACCACCTCTTACTGCATAAGGAGGTTCCGAAATTCCCCTCTC
This sequence comes from Viscum album, assembly GCA_963277665.1. Lineage (NCBI taxonomy): Eukaryota > Viridiplantae > Streptophyta > Magnoliopsida > Santalales > Viscaceae > Viscum > Viscum album. The sequence continues at coordinate 1,093,780,177 of OY728145.1, read as the reverse complement.
CACGATTATGGTAACTGTTTCTATCTTTTTATGGCTGTGATGCAGGTTTATGGGGGAGATACTATCCAGGGGGAGTATGGTTTGAGCTGAACATTGAATAAATTACCGGCCATTGGGTTTATTGTTAATGGGGGAGAAAGGAATAAATTCAGTCATGTTCAGTCATGTAACGAATTCAGTGTTAGTGATAAGATGATATGGATGAGAAGGAATTCATTGGACATATAATGCTTCTATGGAACTGTAAGAAAATTTCATGGGCATCATTGAGAATTCCAAAACACGGGAACCCAATTCAAGCTTCCTCTCTTGTTTTTGACACCGAGCATTACTCACGTAGACTTAGAGTGTTGGCTGAGTTGATCCTTTCATTTTTGGATTGCATGGGGATGGTGATCTTATTGAATTTATTTGGTGATTTCCAACTAACCCAGAGGGTGAGATTTTTGGAACCATGGCTGTTCTATGCAGTAATTGGAGTTTGGTTTGTGTTTGTTGTCAGTCCTCAGTGGATATTACGAATATGTGCTAGCGAAGTGATCATACAGTTCAAGCAGACATCAATATTAAAGGTGGCGCTGTTTCCCAGTGTTTGCCAAATTTTTGGGCCACAAAATTGGAAAATGAAGACATGGATTGTCTGCAAAACGAGGTGCGCACAAAGAGGAAGTGGTGCTCGAAAAATAAGGGCTGTGTGCGAAATACATGAGTTGGGCATGAAAAATAGCTTGGTGTGTGAAATAGAAGAGCAATGTTTTTCGTGTAAATATTGTTTCAGAATCAAATCGTCGAAAAATGGCAAGGGCATGGGCTATGCGAAATATCTGGAGAGGTACACAGAAAATGATACCTATGCGATATATTACACACTAGATGAGAGGTTTTCACGCCGAAGGGGATTTTGCGCGTGGGGGTATTAGACGTCTTTAAATATGAGGTGACCCCCTTCATTTCGTACGGTTGAAGACATAGAGAAGATCTGAGGTCTGATGCATGAAAAAGGATTGCGTAAAGGGGCTTGTGCGAAATATTATGAGTTGCATTCAAAATTTCGGGATTCGTGAAAAATGAAGAGTTGCATGTAAAAATTGGGTTCGCGCATAAAAGTTTCAGTTGAGCGAAAAGGGGGGTTTTGCGAGAAATATTTTTCCGCGTGAAAAGTACAGTTTGTGCGCGATAAGAAGGTTTTGCGTGCAAAGGGTTGGTGTTGCACGCAATTGTCAGTGAAGTTTGTCTGCACATTCTGGTTATCCGGTTCAGTGGTTCTGTGTGTTCTAGTGCATCAATTCTAGTCTTTGATGCAAGCAGAGTCTCATGATAAGAGGAGACAAATACTTCAATGAAAATCTATTGAAGAGACCTTCACGTCTATAAACTGAGTGTGACTTCACCAAGGGAACTGAGCCAGGGGGAGTCAGTGGGAGTGACCCAAGGGACGCAGTGAGCTATCCTTGAACAATTGTAAAGGCAGTGATCCTGGAACAGAGTGACTATGCCCGAACCATTATAATCCACATCAAGTGAAGATTAGTGGAATTAGATACGACCGAAAACTTGTCAGCGTATGCTCCATGGACGTAGCCCTTAGTGGTGAACCAAGTAAAATTTGTTGTGTCACCGCTTTTGCATGCGAATGTTTGATTGCTAATCATATCCATCATACGGGTTCAACTAGTTCCTACCAATGTGGGAACAAGATCCTTTAATTTAAAAGAAAAATTTGACACCCTGATTCACCCCTCCCCTCTCAGGGTGTCCCAGGGTCCTACAATATACTTCAATCACAACAGTTTGATGTATATATTCACATAGAAGGAGTTGAACATGCACTCGAGGAGATGGCTAGAGCTAATAAATGATTATGACTGGTCAACACAAGATGGCAATTTTAAATCAAAATAGGTGGTATACACCTTGTTTCGAAAGGATCATGCATGATTATCTATTATGTGGAGCACAAAAGATCTAATATTTTTCTCTTTGTAAAGGATGTTTCTATAAATCCTAATATAATGGGAGAAATATTTTTTTCACAATTGATTTTTCAACCATCAATCATAGTGAATATTAAAGGGTAACAAGAGGAAGAGGTATAGTTTCAAAATAAGGATAGAAATGTTTCTATGTTAAAACATGATCATGATATAATGATAAGGTTTAAGAAATGTGTATGTGCTTCGTCCATACTAGATATAGAGAATGAGTTTTTATGGGAATCTCTTAGTTCTTATTTCACTATTAATCCTAGAATTATAAAGATGTATAATGATTTAAAAGAGTGATTATGGTTGGATTTATTAAAGGGAGATATCATAAAGTTTTTTTCTCTATTCATGGTATGTCTTCAAGAGAAGGCTTATAAGAAAATTTTAATGGGACATTACATCCATTACCCATACCAAAATGGAAATGGGAAAACATCATCTTTGATTTTTTTGTTGACTCCCTAATATGTCTAAAGATAATAATGAAATATTGGTTTTTTTATCTCCTTACTAAGTAAGAAAACTTCATGTCTATCATAAAATACTTTTCACTAGATATGATTTCCGTGATACACATTAACGACATGGTAATATTTCAGGGAGTACCAATTTCTATTATTTATTATCGTGATATGACGATTTCTTGAAAGTTTGGGTGAAGTATTTAGAAAAATCTTGATATAGATTTGAGATCTAGCACTACATACCATCCTTAAATAGATATTCATTCTAATAGAACAATTCAAACCCTAGGTGATATTTTGAGATCTTATTATATGTATTTCAAAGGTGTTTGTGAACAAAACCATCCTATATACGAGTCTTATTAAAACAATACCATTCACTTAACCATTAAAAATGATCCCTATAATGACCTATATGGAATGAAGTGTAGATATATAATGTTCTAGAATTCATTTAGAGAAACTAAGATATTGGGACCTTAGAGAGATGGAGAAATTTAAGAGAAGGTTAAAATAATTTAGCAACACATCAAGGTATCTCAATGTCAAAATAAATGTTATGGTGACAATTGTTAGCATGTTATAGAATTTGAATTTTGCGACATTGTGTTTATAAAAATTTCTCCATGGGGGAAGGTTATGATATTCTAGAAGAAATTGAAACTATTCCATAGGTATATCAACCCATTTTTAATTATTAAATATAGAGAGATCGTAGCATATCTTATAGTGCTTTCACCAAACCACTCTAAAGTCCAAAATGTGTTCTATGTATCTCTTATATGGATTTACATACAAGAAAATTCACATTTACTAATATCCTAGGTTATACTATTGAATAAACATATTTCCTGTTAGGAAAATAGGGAAATATTAGGTATTTTATAGAGAAATTTCTAAAAAATAGTTCAACTGACTTGGTAAATGTTTTGTGGTGAAACAACTAGTTTGAGGATGCTATGTGGTAAAATGAGGATACAATGAGGTAAGAGTATCCTATTTTTTTAAATTAGAGTAATAAATTTCAATGGTGATGTTAATTTTAAGAAGGCTATAATGAAACACCCCAAGTGTTCATGAAAAAATGTTTTCAAATAAATTAAATTTCTTCGATATCTTGTGTTATATAGAACATTGAGATTTAAAAAACCACAAAAATCTTTTAATGTTATTAATATTATTCAAACATGACTTCTATAACGTAAACATAATATATAGAAATATTAATAGTAATAACTAATTTATAAATATTAATTATAATTGATTTATATAAAAAAATCATATTTATAAAAAATCACTTAATTTTTTAAAAAGTATTTATATGTTTCAAAAATACTATTTTATCAATAAATATTTTTTTATTTATATTGGTGAATAAATTAAAAATTAATTTTTGACACTTAGAAAAATAATTTGATAAAATAAAATTTATTTTTTGAATCAGTATAATTACTATTATCTAAAAAGGTCAAATTAATTTTTAATAAAACATAATAGTAAAAATAGTAAAAATCATTTTCCACGTCTAAGGTGAAAATATGTTTACCAGAAAGTTAAACTAAAATTATGACTCAAAAATTTGTAGAAAATCTATTATATGGAAATATATTGACACTATCATGTATAAGGATTGAGAATACTCTATTTTAGAGCCTTTTGGTATGAGAAATATATTGGTACACTATTAAAATTTTCAAAAAATTAAAGGTGTTTTACTCACCACACATATAAAAGGCCACCCCTTATTCTATCATAACCATACCTTCAAACACTATTGGTTTGGATAATCTATAAACATGTCACTTTTGAACATAGATTCTATCATAATATGATTATTTTTCTGGAATAAATCCAACCTATGATGTATTCTTGTGAAATCCTCATGAGGATACCTAAAGAAGTGGAGATTCAAACATGTGTTAAGGAATTCAATATTTATAGTAAGATATTTCTATCTCAATATTATTATATTTAAGGCACATGCCATATGAATCCCATATTTCCTTGATTTTGTGTATATACTACTCATGAATTTATTTTATTATGTTTCTCTAAAAAATTACAACTATTTCATATCCATTTTTGCATCTCTATTCCATGAGGATTATGTTTTTTGTTTTATAACGTGGTAATGATTTTTTTATAATATCACTACCTATTGATATAATTTATGATTATGTCTCTTTTGATTAAATATTATGATTTACCTCTCAATAATTATTATGTATTTTATTATAATTTGTTTATCCATGATATTCTCACATAATAGAACCATTTTTATGTCATTGATACTTAAAATAATTGAGATTTTTTTTAATAAAATAGGACTTTATTTCTCTCTTTATTCAGAAATCTATTTTATTCTAAAATAGTGTTTTATAAATATTTTTTAAGAAATGTTTAACTATTTTAAAAATATTTCTATAATTTGTTTGACCCATGATTGACATTTTAATTTGTTTTTGAAAGGAATCCTCGTATTATTTTCCATACAATAGCCATTTTGATTGTACTAAAAATATGAAAGGAATCGTCATTTTAACATGTACGACATGAAATGAATTTTCTAACATTATAAATAATCATTCCATAAAATTTTTCTATATAATATTCAAGGGATATTTTCAATGAAAATGATTTCTAGAATATTTTATCTTTCAAAGAAATGTGTTTTCCAAAGTTGAAAGGATATTTTCGTTAGGAAAATTATTAAAATTAACTTTAAATTTCATTTTCCATCTAATATGTCATCTATTGATGTTACCTATTTTTTATGATGGATATGATCCCTGAATAACATAATTATTCTTTCATTGAATATTTTATGTCTTGTGAAAAAAATATTTATAAAACTCGTTTCTCTTCCATGGGTTATACGATGATGAAATTATTATGAAACTCGATTATTTTTATTGATTAAGGTATGATAAAAATATAAAATAATATGAATGCTATATCTTTTACATAGGTTTCTGATTTGTTAAAATGTTAATGAAACCCATTTCATTTTGTCGATTATGATATAATGAATTTTTTATGATATTTTGGCACATATAAGAATGATTTTTATTATGTGACATGTGGGAGATATATATCCCTCTAATGAATTGGGTAATGATTGTTGTTATTTTTTCTCAACGTGTACATGATAGGTTATCCGAAATGCCATAGAGTGTACAAGATAGGTTGTCCCAAGCCCAATGAAGGTACACGGGTGGTTATCCCAAGTATGTTTTAGTATGAATGTCTTGGAGGGTAACCCTGACATAAGATTTTATATGGTTATATATACACCAAAAAATGTATTATGATAATAGTATTATCTCAGAGATAATGTTTTGGAATCTAATTATGATTCATGTATTTTAGACATCCATGTTTTGTTAGATGAATCATGTTTATGATCTATGATATGTGGGGTATTTTTTTATTTGTTATTCTCATACTCTCATACCGATATTGCAATGTTTTATTGATATCTTCTTTTTTCCCTTACTGAGAATATAACATCACACAATATTATGTATTCATTTTCTTTGGATATGAACAATGTTATTATATATGACACACATAAGAAGGGTAATTTTTTAAAAGATATTAGCAAGAGATGGTGTAGCTCACTTATGGACCAGTTGTTTATATATCCGAGCTTCCAAAGACACTATATGTAATTGATTAATTCCTATATCATTACATAATGTAATGAATATTCATATATTAATATGTAATATTTTTGTATGATTAGATTGGTTATTTATATAAAATACCCAAAACACATTCTCCAAATTGATTCAATATGCCTTTATAAGGGAAGAAATATTTCATTATTAGATCACATGACTATATAAGGTTCACTATATTGGGTCATTCCAATTGTATGAACATAAATAAGACACATGATCATGTTCCCACAACCCTCTAATCCATTTAATTGATGTAAATCATTGAGGGATGCCTCTGACCGGGTTCTCATGAATGAACTATATTTTATACTATTGAATGGGATTAAAGGAATCTAACCCTGAATGGATTAGTATTCCAAATATTTATGAGGTGGAATTTTCATACATATTGTATTTTTTATGTGATGCATACCAGAGTAATCTGTAGACCCCATGAAAATCAGATCATGAGACTAGATCATTATGATGCTTCCCATGAAGGACCCATCTTGTAATACTTTGTTTGTCACATGGTATGATCGGGATGTCATTCATTATGTGTTTCTTGATCAAATTTAGTGAATAATACCATGATAATTTATATATAAAATCATCCTCCAATACAAGACAATGAATTTGGAATATTCACCAGGGGAATTATCATTGATACTAGGATTTTGAATATTATCAAACCATTTTACAATAAAAAATTATTGGAGTTTCTAAGTGAACAAACCTGGCCCTTTCAAGAAAAGTATATATAAAATTTCCATGAAAAGTGCTAAGGATAATCAAAGGACTATATATCCTAGAATTTAAAATTATGTAAGTAAATATCAATGGAATTCAATAAAAACTAGTGACTTCTTTCAAAACACATGAACTGATCCAGAATAGATGGATTTTTAGAACACTTGTGCAATTCCTAATTACAAGATGATCCATTATTCATGTCATCACATGAAAAAATGTTGGTCCTATAATCATTTTATGTGATGAACCATCCATAATATTGGTTATGTTATTATATGGATCTAATGACCTTGTACACTCATGTTTTTCACATCCTCCTTTAGGTGACCATGAGATTGCCTAATATTTACATGATTGTGTGTCCCCCTTTCCACCATGTGAATCATGAGACCCCATTTATTTTCCATGACCATCAAAATCTTAATGTTGTCACTCAAACATCCTATGATCCTAATTTTCTTCTATTACTATAATGTTGTATCCATTAATACACATTACAATATTACCTCAATTAATTGGTAATATTTCATTGATTTAAATAAGATTATGCACCCACTAGAAAGAGAGGAAATCATAAATTACACGGACTCAGATTTATGTTATAGTTAATATATTTTGGAATCTATTTCAATTTTTGATACCCATAATCCCCTCTCATGTATCATGAATTTATTTATTGAAATATTTCACATGAATACCATGATTCCCCGTGTAGTTTTCACATTACACAATTTCCCTGGGAATCATATAATTCATTTACCAAAGATACATATTACCCAAAAGATTCACAATCAAATTTCTATCACAGAATCCACTATGTGTATTCCCCATGATAAATCAATCTTATATACATGAAATGTGTCTAAATTATGCTATCTCTTATTTCATAAATATATAATGAGTCAACTGAGCTTAGTGATCTATGATGATTATTCCAATAGAATGATAAAAATGCCTCTAATTTTAGAATGCTCCCTAGGTTTATGTCCTGACTATACATTCTTCTCTTTCAATTTCCCACACTCACATTGAAAAATGAATTATGAGGATTATAAATCTAAGTATAAATAGGATAATTTGGATGTTTTTTCAATGTTCAATACCTGAAATAACATTTCAAATTCTAGTTTTATATATTTTCAGGTTATATCATTCCAGGTGGTCGCATTCCTTTTGATGTTTGTCATAACCTTCATGTATCATCCTGCATCAACATTGTCGTATCCCTTAAAGATATCACATCCTTAATACATTGTGATAAAATACATGGTTACTGCCTTCACATTATAATATTTCATATGAAGTACTATGTCTTTTTTCATGGAACCATATCCTCCACGGGACTCATAAGTATGTCTCCCATAGGGAATCACTAGTTCATTAGACCAACAACATCATCCAATGTGCTAGATATTTTCCTAGATCTTGTTTCTAAAATCATGAATGAATTATGTGGGATTAGAGACACACAATGATATTTCCATTATCCCAAAAAAAACTAACCATAATGGGAATCCTCCTTAGGTGTAAGTCTCAACTTGATATTCTATTTCTTTAAAGGGATATACTTTGAATAAAGAATCTTAGTTCACCACCATTATGTAATCCCTACACATATTCAATCCTATATCCTCATTAAATGGTTATAATATTTGGTTACCTCTTCTCTATCAAATCTTGCAAGACTCATGTGATCTTAAAGATCTATGATGATAATAACATTAAAATAATTCAAATGTCTCAATATATGCCCATTCCACATGATGTTAAAGTGAATGGTATTATATTTTTAGGACCTTATAATCGATCATTTTAATAACATGGGACCTGATTCTGATATTGTCAATATATGTAGGATGCCTCATTGAGGTTAAAACCCAACATCATTGTCCTTTCACAGTCATCCACTTTGCGATATATCCTTAATGCGAGTCATATTCATAGGATTATACTCTGTATAACATCATACCATCTATATAGGGATATATTACCAAAAGGAAATTTCTTCACTATGCCATACATCTAATGAAATTAGTTTATCTTCATTGGGACACACTAAAAAAAGGATTTATGCTCAAAAATTCATATTACTTTTGAAAAAAATCTTCTTTATAAGGGAATATTCGTTTTTAAGCCAACTAGATTGGGCCAATCATGTGTATTCACCACACTAATTAATTTTAGGATCCTCTATCACAAACATCTTTTCTGCAAGACTCAAAACTCTAAGAATATGTAATTTTCAAATGACCATATAATTTTGAATGATTTACAAACTATATGGTTTCTGATTCCATTTATTACGATATATAGGAATTCTATTTAGTGGTTCATTAACAATACCAAAAATTTCAATCATACTGTCTTAAAAAATAAAATCCAAAGTTCCTTAATTTAGGGATTCATAACATATCAATATTCAAAAAAATAATTGATAAGTAAAAATTCTAAAACAGATGAAGAATATTTGATATATATAGATGAATTTATTGATCAGATTCCCCTTATATATATGGTAATTAAAGTTAGTGAAATTTAGCAACAAATCATTAATATTTTTGTAACCTGTCTGAAATCGGGATCTGAGAAAGATTTATGATATATATTATATTTATAAGATAGTCATTGAGAAGGAAATAAATCCCCCCAAATAGGATTCGATGAGCTTGATGAATCATTCATGTCATGGGGCATGGAAAAAGGCATTTTAATTTTTTATAATGTATCATTGAGGATTTCTTGAGTCATCTCACATGAAAAGAATCACATTTAGTTGAATCAATTTTTTCTAATTTACATTCTCTAATTTTTTTTTTGTTTTTTAAATTTTATTGAAAAAATGAAATTTTAGGGTTTTCTGTTTTGTAAAATGAATATAATGCAATAAAACATCGAAAATATCTAACATGTAGGGGGAAAATAGAATAAGGGTCATATATAAGGGTCTCAGACTAGTTTTTGATAATGTGGTACATTTATTTTTTATTTTATTTTTAAATTAAATTTGGAAATTCATTTAATGGAACCTAATTAACAAATTAAATTTCATTGATTTATTGAGTTTTTCATTTTATAATATCTTCACCGCACCAGAATACAACTCCTCCGACATTAATATTTGATTACAACACAATTAATAACACAATTACTAATATTACAAGCCTTATCTTATGTCATTTCATCCATTTAGCAAAACCATAACTCAACTGTATGAAGGATATTCCTGAGATATAGGAGGGAAAAGAGTGAATCAAATAAATGGAATTTAATTTGAAATAATTCAATGGTGGATGAGAGAAAAACCTACGAAATACTCTAAGATACACCACAAATAGAATAAATACATATTGAATTGAAGTAAAATAAGTAATAATGTAATGGAAATTCCCCCATCTTCAAGCCTCAGGTTAGTCACTTTCCATTGAAAATCGAGAGGAGATCACAAGAGAATATTAGAAGATAGAGAGAACAATATTAGTCTCAAAAAATAACGAGAGATGGTACAAGAAAAGGGAAACACTTGAATTAAAAATATGAACATGATTAATTTAGGATGAACTTTAAAATATAAATAAAGGAAAAATCCTAAGGACAACATCCTACAGTATAAAAAAGTGGAATATCCTTGAGAAAAGACTAATTCCTTATCCTCCACCAAGATCATTTATTTATATGTTTCATAGATTTTTGGGTTACATCAATGTAATCATAAATAGTGTCAATTGTGGTAATAAACCATAACGTATTCATGAAGGGGGTGTGTCCACTTAATGTTATAAAATAAGATATTTATGCACTATGTATGAGACTTTGACATAGTGTAAATGATTCTAGATGTTTATTGTATAGGGATATAAAATCATATATTTTATTTACTAGTAAACCCTTTCATGTCAGGAAAACTATTCATGATGTGTAATGAGTGGGTCTATGAATCTTCTCATATATTGTTTTACATATTGTATTAGTTACATTTTGTGAATGTTGTTAATGACATAAACTATTATTTTCAAGAAGCATTCACCCAGTTTCTACCCAGTTCTTCATTCTCATGATTTATCCCTAGTCCAAAACAATCCATTGACTTATCTAAAATATCAATCAACCATATAAGATTTGATGTCATGCTGCACTACTTTTCGACATGTCGTGATGTCTCTTCATCATGACCCTGTTAACTATTTTAGGAATGTTTACAAATTGTATCTGGTATATAATTATAAATAACAAAAAAAATTAAATAATTTCATTATTAAATAATGAAAGTGTTATTTTTTTATTATATAAAAATATATATTCAAAATATGAATCTATAACCCAACCTCCCATCCTATCGTCTAATGTCAGTTTCTAAGTATCATTGGAAAGATGCTCTAATGACCACCTTCCTTTGGAAATTAGGAATGTAGACTAATAAAAATGAAAAATCTGTTGGGTATTTTCATTAGAAACATGAAATGATGAACCTAATGTGAATGATTTTGAAACCATACTCAACCTCTTACATTCAGTTATTAGGCCATTAAATTTATTTCCCTATACAAAAAAATTGAGCAATCGATTTGAATCTTTCAATAACTAAACATAATTTTATTTATCATTTATAAAAACATTTTTTTGATGCATCATATAAAAAGATATGGAAATTGAAAATAATTATATTTTTTTTTATTCCCTTCTGTGGGTAAATAATCATTTTTTCCACTTGAGATGCTATACTGATTAGTGGCCTTATTTATTGTTGTCTCTGAGATTAAAAATACCACTATAAAAATATTCACCTTATCCTAATGTGATGGAATCATCAAGCAACAATTCAATTACATCAACTACAACAACTACCTCCATGGATCCAAAAACATCATCACCTTCTATAAGACAATATAATTATGTGGAAAACATGGTGGTCAATATTTACCACTACCATAATACAATCATGAACCTTAAGGCTATATGTGAGGTTCTTTATGATCAAAATCTCACAGACCCACAACATTCAGGGATAATCACAATGGAGAAAATGACACATCATAACACTGATAAATTCTTTAGAAGTGTTCCACTAGAGAATAAGAATTAGAAATATACTTAGCATAGGTGGCAGAATCAATTAGTAGACCCATGTTACATCATTTTTTATGAGTCACCCTATAGGGATGCTGTCAACCACCCATAATGTCCTATGATAACCACCCCAATCACCTGTTAAGGGTGATTCTAAGTAGTTTTATTCTTTATATTCTTATATATACGTACCAGTGAGATATAACCTAGATAAAAATTCTTCAAATACATGGAATTAAGCCCAAATTCTTGATTCTACAGTTAAAGTATCATATTTTGACGATAACCAATGAGTGGGCCCATATACCTACTCACCCTAGTCAAGTCTGCCAACATTTTCTAGAAGTAATCATAGGGGATAATCATATCCTCAAACCCACACATGAAACCCATAATAATATTCAAATTGAACTAGGAGTAGCATAGTTGCCATATACTCCCACTTTATTAAAAAATGTCTACAAGTATATTACGGAGATGTAGAATGTGTATACCAATATTCCTAAGAATACCAATATGAAATAAATGTATATCCAATCAGTGATAGAATATATTTTCAAAAAATAAACTAGTAATCACATAGGGAATACTCTGGTTTCAATATCTATAATAAAATATTTGTGTGATAGAAATGTAAAAATGTATTCTGTAGAGCAAGATCATACAATTTCTCTTATCTAGAAGTAATATTTGAATATCCCATTAAAAGATGAGTCTCATGATTATGCTCATATACCCGTTCTTAATAAGGTTTATCAACTATGATTTGAAATCACATAATGGTAAGAGAATATTTCCTTTGATAAAATTAAATGGTTAATTCTAAATGAGAATCATGATACAATCCATACTCCGTCTCTATTTTAGGATCTTCAACATATTCAATCTGTAACCTCAAAGCAGATCCATATTTTTACTAGAAATCCACTTTAATTGAGGAATATTATTATATACAATATGATCATAGAGTATATTTTTTCTCCCTATGATGGAGTACTAAACCAACACCATTCAAACGAAATTCAAGTGTAGGATCATGTTCTATACTGTATTCTAAAGGGCCACCTCCATATTCTGGGTTAGAATACACATCAAAATCAGCCTCTCTTTTCTACTTCAACTAGTAATGTCTGGAATATCTATTAATGGATCATATTCCTACTAAAAATATAGAACATTATCTGTATAATCTAACAACATCCTTGTAGTGGGACCATATTCCAAGGGAAGGAGTCATCCATCATCATATTTTTTTAGCTACCACACAGCATACCCATATTCAATCACGAAATCAAATAGAAATCCAAAATATCCCATCCACCACATAGGATGATAAATATCTATATACCCTAATAAATACCATAAAATGTGAGGACATAAAATTTATATATACATTATACCATTTCAATTTTGACTCTTTTTCCTATGTTAAAGTTGAAAACTACCACGATAGTCCTCCATATGGTAGCACAAAGTTATATTGTGGGGCCAGACACATTAAATCTACCATGGTCATCGTCTATGTAGTAATATATTACAAAGGAATGGATATTATATCATTTTAAAGAAGTTTCATATATATATATATATATATTTGAAAAAATGAGGTTAACCATATACAGCTCCCCATCAAAGAGTAATGACACATCACAACAATTAGCAGGAGATCCAGAGAACAGACCTCTATAGTTTGTCCAGGTGGCGGAATATTCCTCTAATGGAGAATAGGTTGGATCATATATGTGGAATCAATTGGTTAATAACAACCCTCTAACAATATTATATCCTATTATAAATTCAAACGATAATATTCTAGATGATCTAAATGAGGAGATAATTCATTGCTTATGTGAAAACTTGTTGGAATACATTAAACAAATAATGTCTAAAACCTCCATTACGATGAAAAAAAGGATCATAAAGAGACCGTGAAAATGATCTAACATCAGATAGAACTTTGCTCACTCTATGTGGCCCGTGAACTAATATAAAAAAGAACTACAAGATCAAATGACACACTAACCTCCATAGCGTAACAGACCTCCAGTAGATAATCACTGAATCCTCATCAGATATACACATCCATAGGTGGGGATATCATCGAGAATTAAGATTCAACCATCACTCTAGGTAATAAGGTTCCCTAGATATAGAATCCTATAATGAAATTACTATTTTAGGGGTAATTAGTCTATAAAATGCATGAATTATCTAGTCAACCGCAAACACTGTTCCTATGACTATGTGATAAAGGCATCATGAGTAGAGGGAGTTGATTATTGATACGGCCATGAGATGGGAATTATGAAAAAATAATAATATATCACAATAAAGAATGAAAAAACACCAAACTTCTAGATGAATCACTCAAGAAATTAATAAATTATCTAAGAGGGTGCGACACCCATATCCTGTATTAGTGAAAATGTATCAAAATAAGAGAACCATGTTAGGAGCCCTAAGATAATCTATAAATGAGAAACCCATCCCATATGGGTGTGAGATATTTCTCCACCACCTCCACCATAGTGGTCACTAAATGTCTAGTAGGTATAAAATAAATCACCATATGCTCTAAATCAGCCCTATCCTATTTTTTTGGTGGCATTTTTACCTTGAAATCCATATCAGAACACCTCAAATCCCTAATAGCTCTAGGAAACAATGAATTTGGATTCATATCATCCACATCCCTTGGGTATGGGTGTATTATTACCATCTCCCACATTAATATTTTTCTTATCCACACTAGATAGAATATATCAATAACTAACACCACAGTCATCCATATCTCCATATGATACACCCCCTTTGTTTACATCTTGCTCAACGAGTGTGGTTAACGATTCCCTTAGGGAAACTATTCACATAAAAGAATAAAAGGAATATATGATAATTAAAATCTAAACAGACAATATTTGTGAGCCAAAATGGCCCAATTAGAAGAGTATTTAGGGATGATACATCAACCAAACTTTTGAGTTGGTGGTGGGTAGTGAAAAATCACTTCGTTATACAGACGTTGGAGAGTTGATCCCTTGCTATCACTTTGTTTTTATGATTTTCATCACTATCATTCTTATATGTGATACATATAGGACATAAATATCGAAGATTGTTTTGAAGAATAAATACACTAAGAGGCATGTTACATTGTTGCATACACCAAGGCCACATGTACATGGAATCAGAGGGGGAACCCAAATTTGGACCCAGTAAACAACTCATTTTCACCCCTTGATGGAATTAAACTAAAGATAATTTTATTGAAATGGAAACATCCAACTTGCTACTAAGAAAGGATACAATCCCATACCTTTAAGAGAGAATGGAATTATATGAGTTTGAAAAATTCAATCTCATGTGACTTTAGGTGGTATTGATCAGGGGAAAAATTCCCAAAGGGTGCCAACTTTATGTAGAAGTAAATACCTTCATCATACCCATTATGACGGAGTAAGTTTTCCTATAATAGTGGAATCATTATTCTTGGATTGATATGTATTTAGACTAAATATTTTTATGAAATAAGGAATTGAGGATGACCATTATTTTCCTCCATTATAGTAAAAAATCATCCATATCAGGATGATCCTCTGGTCCCATCATAAACATTAATTCATCATCTGATGAATGTAGAGAGACTGTGAGAATATCTACTAACACCCATATCATAGGATGTAGTAAAAATTGTTATATCCTCATATCTTTATAATACCATCAAGTCTCTTGATTCTATAAATAAATCCATGAAAGGGAGACTATCCCCAGTGAAGCCTGATAAAGCCATACCACGAGTGGGAGGATAATACTATTCCACCCCCAAATTTTTGAAACCCTTTATTTTTAATAGTTGATTATAAACATGATCCAGTGTAGCATCTGATAGACTACATGTCATTATGAGACAATGTGATGGATCCTTGAGACCAACAAAAGGATACAAAGCTGATATGATTTGGACATAATCTGGTGAGGAAAATTTTATTAGGTATAACGTTCATTCGCCATGTCCCATAATAGGATGATAAGAACAATATTTTCCATTCATTTATCAATTCTCCTATATGCTACGGAAAATGAAAAATATCAACTTAAATAACTACAAAGAACATGAAAATTAGAGATTAATCGACATTATTTCTAGTTAGAAAGGCCTAATGTACTCACTCAACATTGCACTCCCATATGAGTTGTTATTAGAACATTATTTTAAAAAAAACCTTCATGATATACATACATTGTTGATCTTAGTGAAATATATAGGTGGATTCTAGGATTACATTGAAAATTAATAGTGCCTAGTTTTTTATATTTTGAGAGTTAGGGAGAAATATCAGCCTATGCATGAAAAATAAGGGTAAATGTATGGAATTGAAGAAAATTTAATTTTCATACCCAAAATAAGATTTGTATTTACATAAGAACATAGTAATGCTATTACCCACCTAACACATCCCATTATGTGGTGAAACTAGATGAACAATCCTCGATTCGAGGGAAAAATTGAAAATAGATTCACACACCATGCAGGTTGAATGAACAATATGTATTCCTTATAAATTGAGAACACACCAAATTATTTTCTCATTGAAATGTTAAATGTCTAATTATCCTATCAAATACATAAAAACCCTACAGGGTTATCCTAAATGATTATCATAACCAGTGCCATTTTCATTGGATGTTGTTGCACTAAATGCAAGATTTCTTCTCCTTTAATGATAGCCTCCATGTCATTATTAACTCTATAGAGGTGATATTGTAGAAACCCTCAGTGTATGTGGTTCATGTTTCTATAACACAATCAGGATAATAAAGTGACTAGAAATATTTTTTAGACTACCTCAATCAAAATGTTTAAGGCTAGATGAGCCAAAATATAGTTGATCTAGATCATGCCATTCTCATTGTAAGACTTCATCAACTTTCAATGGTTGAGACACATATGAATTTATCCAATGGTATGATTTTGAAACCATCCTTTAAAGAAATAAAAAATCATCAAATATAGAATAAGGCATAATAAAAATATTCTCATGCAACCCCCAAAATTTCTATACAATCAAATAATTCTTTCCCTTATTTTCCAGAGCACATGTACCGCCATGAAAAATAGAATCCCCATAATAGAAATAACTCATTATTGGATTGTTTTTACATTATTAATATAGAATAATCTTTCTATAATGATGAATATACATATAATACATAGTTAACCATAACTGAATAGGTATATAGAGGATAAGGCCACAAAATATGAGATCATGTAGGGAGACACATTCACAGATGAGCATACTATCCTAGCCACATCCCCGCTAAATCCATATATATAGTTG
Source organism: Viscum album (assembly GCA_963277665.1). Classification (NCBI taxonomy): domain Eukaryota; kingdom Viridiplantae; phylum Streptophyta; class Magnoliopsida; order Santalales; family Viscaceae; genus Viscum; species Viscum album. The sequence continues at coordinate 1,093,762,910 of OY728145.1, read as the reverse complement.
AGACAATCGGGAACATGATTTAGTAATCCAAACAAGATAAAGGGTACCTCATAGAGTCATTTCATAATAAAGTGGCATCAACTCTTCTAGATTATTGGATAGAAGTTGTGAAACAATCCATCCAATCCTAAGAGGTAGGCAAAAAACCATACCCTAATTCAACAGTGATAGAAATGAAATCATATTTCTTCTATATAAATTCATCACATAAGTCACATGATAAAAGGAAAACGTATATTGGGAAGCTCTAACACCCTTTATAAGAGTATTATATCTTTAAAATGGTATGTGTTATCTTATACATGATCACCATCCTAATTAAACTTTATCTTTTAATAGAGAACAATGATGTGGATATCAAGGCCCCCCAAAATTCCAAAATATTTGAGGTAAAATTCACTATAGATAAGTTATATTGAAGAGAAATAACAATCATATAATTTTATTAGAATATTCAAATAACAAATAAAGATCATGATAAATCCATTCAAGTACATTTAAGAACCATTTTCATAATAATGAACCATGAAAATGTCAATATTCCATGGGATCTAGTTGATAACACATCTTTTGAAAAAAAGTTATTCTTGGTGTGGATTTGTTGACAATTAATTATTGGATTTGTTAGTGATGATATTGAAGATGATTTATTGAAAATATGTGACAATTAATTTGTTGATTAGACAATATTAAAGTTTATGTAGATCATGAAATTTCTCATGAAGACTGGAGGTTCATTATATTTAACCTGAAGTCATTTTAATTAAATATAGAAATAAACTACAACTATTTAAAGGACCTATAAGCTCTTGTTAGGTTAGATCCCATCATTTCGTATGTAAGGCTAGCATTCCAATTACATAAAAGAAACTAATGTAATATTAAAGAATTATATATGGGTAATAGGTTAAAGAATAATTGTAAATTAGTAAGGGTTTTTAAAGGTTTATGTACGCCCTATTTAATGGGTCATGGCTATATAGAGTATTCCCAGGTAAAGGTAACCCATAAGTTCTAATTAGCATGAAAAGGCTGATCCCAACCAATGTATGGGAAGATTATGTCTTTCATTCCCCGTGTAAGGGTAAACTAATAGCACTATAAATGTATAGTAGTCATTCAAAAGATTGAGTAAGGGTATGATGTTGAGGTTATAAAATTACAAATATTACCACTCCATAGTCCTTATGATGGTGATATGCTTAGAGTATAAACACAACATAGATATATGGATTATAATATGGGAGATATTTGGAAATGTTATTATAGAGGGAACTCCAACATGAATCTTATGTCTATGTTTCAATGGTGAGTAAAGATTTTATTAGTTATTATATCATTTATGAACTTTATATACCATAGAGAATATGCTACACCATAACAGTTTCTGGTTATGCATATTTAGATATGCGACACCATGGAAGACAAACTATTCCATAAGGGGTTTTTTGGTTGTCCCATTTAGTTAATGTATTCTCTATAGTATACCTCCAAGAATACATGAGTAATCCAATAATGAATTGAAAAAGTGTGGTTATTCTAAAATAGATATTTAAAAACAACTGATGAATGATTAATGATTGTGAATAATAACATTTCTAATTACTGAAGACTATTATCATAATGAGTGAAAATTCAGTTTTCTAAATTAAAAAAATTTGAAATTACATTTTAGAGAAATAGAAAGTCCCAGGTAGTAATATATTTTGGAAATATTTATTTATATACAACATAAGATATATGGAGAATTTAAGAATCATATATGGCTCCAAAAATAGATGTTACAACACATATGTAAATGATTGTATCATAAAAATTATCTAAATCATATGTACCATCACTCAATAGAAAAAAACTATACACCATTTGTGAAACCTATTGAATAAGGGGCGCATGGTTAGGGGGAATTTAAAGGAAGATCATAATTATAAAAAGACTATTTATACTAATATAAAAAAGTGAATAGAAATGGAGGTATTTTTATATCCCAAAAAGTGAATCTATGCTAGTATTATACAAGAATGGAGTTTTATATTTATTCTAGAAAGAATAATAATTATATATCCTAATGAAATTATAAAAGGAGGATTTTCCATGAATAATCATGGAATTAAGAGGCTCAAGGTGATATTTGAAATAAATCATTGAAGGGGAAATTGGAAATTCAAAATAAACCATCCTATAATTTTTACATGAAGAACAACAAGGTGACATTGTTATTTTCATGTGATCCCATTTTTTTTTAATTTTTAGTTGTGAGAGAGAAGAGGAGTTTAGAAATTAGTTTTCCAGATGAGATGGTGAATCTTCCCAAAAAATCTATAATTTAGTGATCCATGGAATGGGTGACCTAGAATAAAGTAACATAGAATGAGAATTGGTAGGAGTGACCGCACATATTGAAACAAGGAGTGATCCATAACATGAGAGACATATCCTAAACTGATAACTATTTAGTTTAGTGATTGTGGTGCAATAAAAAAATGTTTATTTCATGACCCTTGTACTATACCATTGTAATGAACCATGTAAAAACAAATTTATCATTGTTTTTGTTTTCTTTACATACAACTCACCATCATTAGAAAAAATTTATAAAGTTAATAAAAAGGGAAATTAATATATATATATCCTGGTTAAGTAAAATGTAATTGGATCAATAAGTGAAAATCAAAGTGACCCTTATAATTAGTAGGCCAGGACCCACTAGGGAATAAATAGATTTAAAATTGTCAATATCATGATTTACCACCCATATTAGGGTATCATATCCCCTCTCAAATCTTACTATTGGTATCGATGGGTAGATTTATTTAATGGATTTGTTTACACAATTCCTGTTCATCTGATTGTTGAAGTTGAAGAATAATTTTTTCATATATTACTGATTGACATGGAAAAATGAAGAACAAAAAATAATAATAATAAATCATGTAGAATATATCTATGTAGAATAATTTTTGAGAAAAGATAGATTCAATGGTATGAGTCTAAAAATGTGTAGAAAAAAGGTTTGATATATTCATATTATGAGTCCATTGAATCATTTATTTATTCCACAGGTATGAGTGTGGAGGTATATCAATCAATTGATATTTGGACCAACCAAGATGAGGTTATACCGAGGTAAATATGACGGTAAATTCCCATTATAAAAAAAAATTGACCACGAATTAATGTAGTATAATTGGAAACATAAATATGAAAATATTTTCGAGACATGAAGATTAATGTTCTTGAAAATGAGGCTTAAAATATTATATGCTTACACAAAATCCTTGTTGATGTTTTATCAAACCACAATGAAAATATTGGTTTTCAAGAAGTGGAGTTACAAAGAATATACAAAAAGTTAAAAAACTAAAATAATATTTAAAATAAAATAGTCTAACCACAAATGAGTTTGAGAATATGAGTAAAAATAAGGATGAATAGCCAAGTTATGTGGCTAAAGTGGTTTATGAGAATAGAAGGATACAAGAATAAAATGTATGATTTGGAGACATTATTTCTCAAATGAAATTTGAAATAAAGTAGTAAGATATAATGTTGGAAAATAATAACCAATCCATGGAAGAGGAGATGTCTATTTTCAAGACACTCATGGAATAATTTAGAGATCAACTTGAATCACAGAGCAAGAAGATAATGTCGTTGGAAGATGAATTGGGTTCATCCAAAAACTACTAATATAAAAATGGTAACACTAATATGATAAATTACTTTCAATTTTATTTTGTCACACATTAGAATATGATGATGATAAAAATATGAACTCTATCTTAGAGAAGAAACATGAAAATATTCTCATGTCACAATGATCTGACTTCATGGATTAAGTTTCTTTAGGCTATGACGGAACACCACCATGAAATGATAATATGAGAGAACAAAAAATTTAAAATATAAGAGAATTATGCGAGGGTGATTAAAATAGAATTGATTATACCAAACATGTGGTTAAAACACCCAGATCAGGACACATGATGTATTGGATAAATCCCATTTCATCAATGAATAATATTTTGAAGGGAACTCCCTTGAGTAGGGTTTCTCCATAGGTGGACCATTACAAATGTAGGTGATGGTCAATGCAATTGTCTATCCCCCCATTTTCGAGGAGGGACCTCCGCCATCCCTTGAGGTTGCAACTCTCTCTTTCTCCGCCTTCTCGAACCCCAACTGTCTCCTAGAATTCCCACAAATCCCACTCAACCCTCTGATCCCAAATCTATTCAAGGGTTTTCTACATCTTTTGATTTGGCATCGGAATTAAACGGTTCCTTATATCCTCTAAATAAAACATTTATTGTGTGATTTAAGATGTTACAACCCTTAGTCGACTCCTTCGATGGATTTATTTTTGGGTTTTGGGGATTGTAAGACCGAGAAATGGAAGGTTTTATTGATAAGTGACACATCATGATCTAGTTAGCATCAGAGGATGATCTGGTAAGTTCTTGTCCTAGTGACCCCCATAGCTACAACGACTTTCGTTTCTACTTCTTTATGTGGTATTAGGACATTCATTTGGTGCGGGACATCCCTTTGATGGAGATTTGGGTTAGTTTCCCCAAACTACATTTACCTTGTAAAAATAAATTGATTATATAAACTCTTGGGAAACTGGTTGGTTGATACTTATGCTATGACTAAAGAACCCAGTTAGTTTCCCATCCCATTTCACCCCACATCTACATGAAAGTTGATGTATCAAATATTCCAACTGATTTCATTTGGGTTACAGTGGAAGAATAATTTCAACATCAAAAGGTATTGATTTATGAACCATGGATCAATTTTTCTCTTTATGTACGAAATGAGGTCACTCTTCAGTTGTATGTCATCGACAACAGCTGAATGAAGTTTAAAGAGATAAAGGAAATGTATTAGGGTTGGGTGGTGGTGAAGGGATGATGTGGATCCATTAGGCCGCTTCTATCCCAGATAATTCGAAGTATATTCATCATGGGCATTAGGGAAAAAATCCTTTGATTTTTGATTTTTCAAGTGGTTAGAGGAGGACCTAGGTGATCCCATGTCATATACTAGTGTTATTACCGGTCATGCTGGCATTGAGGTGGTCCATGTGGATGTTTTTATGGATTCTTATCTTAGTAGCTCAAAAGAGTCCTCCAACAGAGGGGTTCTGAGATCTGAGATTGGAAAATTCAAAGTTGCTGATGATGGAGATGGAGGACTCCAAAGTTTTCATCCATTGATGATGTAGTTCTTTCAATTAATGGTTCCTTAGAAAGAATGGGATCCCATGAACCTGAGAGGATTATAGTGGATTCAAATGTAGTAAGGGGGCCTTGTGTGAGAAGGGACTATCCTATCCTAATACTTGATAAATGATTTGAGAGTCTAGATCCTAATAAGCTGGAATAAAAGTTGGAACCATCCTATCCAGATTATTCAAATGAGGTGTAGGGTGTAATTGGTGAGGTCTCCAGTGAAGATCAATTATTCCAACTCTTTGTAGATATTAATGATTATCTTTATGGTGATGATCTCCTTAATCAAAGGAGGAGGAAGGGTCTAAAAGGAAACATCATGTCTTGGAATGAGTATTCCAATTTTCCCCTTATAATGGAGTTGAGATCCACTAATTTAACGACAGCCATAGAGAGTGTAGATGACCCAAGGTTTCAGGTTTCCCTCTCAGGGCGAAGGCTATAGTCTTCGAGATTGTTCCTTTCAATGGAATTATTAATGTTCATTAGTAAGTGGACGTTGTGGGTATGATGAATAATATAGAGCTATTAATTCACTCGAGTGAAGAAATGTTCGGAAGAATGCTCATAGTGGACACTACTAGAGTTCAATGTTTTTGGATTGAAAACAAAGACTATATACTGACAAGATTCATCAATGAGGGGAAGATCAAGAAATAAGAATACATCCAATATTGGGATTATCAGGCATATCATTTTAAAGACCTTCTAAAGGATGATCCAGGTGATCAGGTAGCTTCTATCACTTAGAATTTTTTTGGGATAATGATTTGAGATGTATTAAACTTGTATTTGATAATTCTACCATTTGTTTTGTGCATGATCTCGTTATGCTTTGCGGGTTCTCATTTTCCCCAAATAATTTATTATTAAAAAAATTTACTTTTATGTTAGGACACATGATGTAATGTCACAAACTAGGATTCCACTAAATAGTGATCTGAGCCCTATTGGTCAGGTGGAATCAAGAACATCTCCCATAATTATAGAGGCTGGGAAATAGAAGTGAGGTAGTAGGTGATTTATTGGGGAGACTATGACCGAATTAATATAGTATGTAACAATTTAATGTTAATAACATACAATAGTAGAGGAAAATACCTCAAGCAGACAAATGAAAGTAAAAAAGGTAGGGATGTATCAAAAATCCATAAATGTCTCATATACAATGATGTAAATGATATATGAATCTGGAAAACAACCAAAATTGGTACATGGAAGTAAAGTACAATAAAATGGCCCAAAAAACCAAAAATACCAAAAGTATCCTAGTATAATTACAAGCCTTAGCTTGATCCCATGCTCCCCTACTCCAATGAAACAATCAAAACCCTGTGTTAAGGTGCATTCCCCTATTATAACTTACATCAATATAATCTTTTTGGGTCCCCAAGGAGGCCCAAATAGGGTGTGATATAACATCCTAGTAGGCAACCACCCATGATCTATACAAATCCTTGGAATGCAATATAACAAGCTATTTAGGTAAATAGTAAAATAGATGAGTATAAAATAAATGTATTGTTCTAATGGAACATAAAATACTAGTCAAGTGATACTATCAAGCCTTTCATGGACCCCTAGAAAATATGATCAACCACTAATATAAAGAATCTATTTTAAATTTATAATTAAAAAACAGAGCCTTGTCTTATATCCCATCATGTCATACCACCATGGATTTTCTATATATTCCATGAATCCAAAAATCCATGAAAAAGAAATATAATAGTTTGGATCACATTTCCACGGATGTATCATATGTCAACGTGTTAGACCACGAAGGGTTGAATCCAATGTTTCATGAACTAAGATATCCTCATTTAGTTCCATGAAAATCTCGATGGAAACTCAATTATGGACTAGATGGAGTCCTAGGATCATGTAATTTACGAAATGTTATACATGAGTCCACGTACTAAAAATCCAAGGGTTATCAAGGCCCATGAAATCCCAAGAAATCAAGATCCATGAGGCATTTCCATCTTAGGAATCCACCATCGCATTCCATATCCATGGAACATGTACATGACAACTCATCATACATCTACCAATCATACCATTCATCATCTCCACCTATTTGATTATACCCCCTCACATCATCTATAAATTATTCAATTTATCAAATGAGTATAACAACTCACACTTTGTTGGAAAAAATTCCCCATGGAATCCTGTTGATAAGTTTAGGGTGTGGTCGTGTTTTTTGTCAAAGGACGATGACCTCAAATGAGAATGTTTGGTGTTTGCCGAAGACAGGTTTTTAAGGTGGCGCAGTTTCCCAGTGTTTTCCAAACTTTAGGGCCTCAAAATAGAGAATTTTTGTGAATTATGGTGAATGAAATTGGAAATAGAAGAGAAATGAGGATCCCATGACATGGATCACATACCATATCCGAGAAGGGTATGCGACCATATACCAAGTAGTAGGAATGGTACGTGGATGCGGTTCGTGAAACCGAAAATGGTTCACGGTTGGTGGAGATGCGGTATTCCGATGGTGTGTCAACAGTAGAGGAAATCGACCGCATAGAAAAAAAGATGGTATGCAAAGCTCCTAGGAAAATGGTTCGTAGATGGGTTGTGGTTCGTGGTGGCTAAAGAATTGGTAAGCGGTGGAGGCTAGATTGAAGATTCTATAAATCATGATTTAGCGGATTAAGGGGATATAATTTTCATATATGAATTGTTTACCCCACCAATTACCATGGGGATTGAATATCATTAGAAATCATATTTTGCTCTGGGAAATCAGAAAAGTCCAAAAGTGATTCACGCTGATGTTTGCAGGGATTATTAACCCTCAATGGGCATCCAGTACGTGGAGGTGGGAGTCTAGTACATGGAAGCAGTTGTCTCAGTACATGGATGAGGAATCTCTGGTATCTAAGAGGGAGAATTCTGAAAGCGGTGTGTAGAGGGGAAGCTATGTTATGTGGAGGCAAAGACATTCCATGAACAATGAACTGTTCATAGAGAGAGAGAGAGTAATTCACAGAGGAGGTTCGCGGAATCGGTACATTGTAGCTGTATGTGATAGTGAAGGTGAAGGCAAAGTAGTCCGCGAACGGAGAATAGTTCGTGGAAAGAGAGTGATTTTCAGAGGAGATTTGTGGATCAGTACACAGTAGCGGTACACAATCGTAAAGGTGGAGGCAGTCCACAAACAAAGGGAGGTTCACGGTAGTGGTAGTGGTACGCAAAGAAGGTGTCCTGTGTAACAAAATCGGTACTCAGCACACAGGAGAGGAAATTGATTTTCGATTTTCACAAGGAAGCTTATTAGAGCTTCAAATCAGTTTGTTAAAGTATTTTCGAGTACAGTGAAGTACCCGTGAAGGTGGATTTTATCTATAGGTGAAAATAGATCATCGATAGAGCATCTACCTGTAGTTGAGGATGCATGAATTAATGATAATTAAATGACCTACATGTCCATAAAATGTGTTTGACATACAAGTCGAAAAAATATGATTGGATTCCTTTACAAGACCAGAGTGCAAATGAAGAGGAAAATGGTGACCCTTTCAACAAGTAGTGAGCCATAGAAAGAGAAAATGGGACTGACCCTTGGGAATGATGTGTGGAGACCCAAATCCTTGTAAAGGCAGTGATCCTGGGCATTAATGATCTATCGCAAACATTGTACTCATTATTGGCCATGAGCCTAATCATAAAAGTTCTAGCCCGAACATTGTACTCATTATTGGAAGCGAGCCTTAATTAATTTGGTACACTAGCACATAGTCATTTTATTCACCTTGGACATAGCTCAGTGATGGTGAACCAGTTAAAAATCTATGTGTTCTTGTTCATGATTTAGTGCTATACTTTCATTACATCATCATCAGATAAAATTGGAAAGGACATTAACATTATAGATCATAATACGTGACCCTTTTAATAAAGTTGTCAAGATCCCGTGGGGAAGAAATAATTTTGAAAATAATATTCATACCCTAATTCACCCCCCTTCTTAGGGTATCAAGGCCCCTTTTGTACCTAATAATTGGTATTAGAGGGAAGGTTCATTTTATCAGGATTTGTGTGCACCAAATTGGTTTATTCAATTTTTTAAGATAAAGTTTTAGTCTGCTATTATATTGGTGTTCCATGAAAAAGAGAATAACTATAAAGAGGAAGAAGAAGTCTACTGGTATTCCTCAGTGTGGAAGTTTCTACAAAAAAAGTGTGATTGAGTTTAAGGAATCTATCAGTTTACTAAATAAAGGTTTTGATAAATAAAACATAGAAAATATATACTCACTCAATGATGTTGCAGTAATGAGTGATGAACATGACATATCAAGTGATGATGAAAATACTGATGATGAAGAAACTCAAAGGACAGAAGAATAAGCTCACCATGAAACAAAGGAAATGGATCCAAAATTTGGTGAAGAAATTAAATCTAAAGATATCCATGTCCAAGAACTGGATATTGAGATCAATATGCTAAGTGGATTAAATATAAGGATTATTTATGTGGGTACTGACCTTAGGGAGAAGAATTATTCTCTTGGTAAAGAGATTTTATGGTTTTTCTCAATGATAGAAAAGAAGAAATCCAATGAAAAGGAAATGAATATGAAATCAAAAGAACTTGAGAATTTGAAAGTCAGAAATAATGATCTTCCAACATAGCTATCTAAACTGGTTGAGGAAAAGAAAAGGCTTCAATAAGAGAATGAACTATTTTCTAATTCTTTTTCTCAAGAAGATTTGAATGAAAAGAAGGAATGTGACATGGTGGATAAGATCACACCTAAATTGGAAAATGAGATTAGTTGAGGAAATAATATCAAGAGTGAAATTAATACTCATGTTATCTAGGTATATGAAGATTCAACAATTATAAGAAGAGTTAGAATTAGTTAAGAATGAAGTGGAGAGATCCAATGTTAATGGTAAGCCTAAAATAAAGGATTCCTTCGAATTACTATTTGTTTATCCTTGAACAAGTGCTGTTGAAATGAAAAGAAAATATGTTATTTAAATAGATGAAAAAGAAAATATATTCTCATATAAAATGCCATAAAATTTGGGAATAACGGGCATTGTATTTGATAAATCACCTTCCGTGGATGAGAGGAATAAAGCTATGAAAATATCAAGAGACAAGAAAAATCATGTAGGTTCTAGAGGTAGACTTAAAAATCCTTTTACGGGATTTAATGACCATATTTTCTATTTCTACAGAATGCAGGACATCCTTCAAGATTTTTCTATGAGTCATTGGAATACATTTCATTTTGTGAAGATATAAATTTTTCTAAATCTAAGAACAAGTATAAGCTTCATGAGAAATCAGAATAAAGATTCTCTTATAATAAAGCATTCATCAGATTCTATTATTGTATACGAATGGGACACACTATGAGTATGTGTCAGGAAGCTCAGTAGATCAATGTCAGAAAAATAATTCTAGCTGAATCTACATCTTGACAGAGAAAATATGATAAGAGAAAGAATAAATAAAGAAATTAAGGGGAACCCAGATGGATATTCCTGAGTCCAATGATGAATAATGAAAATTCCTAAACTATAATACAAAGTGTTATGTTTAAGAATAGACTTATTGTCATAGGGGAATCACAAGTAGGTTAAAGAATGGTTTACCAATCACCTCCACTATTACACTCACAAAAACTATCTTCAAAACAAGATGAACAAATCAAGAAGTATAAGAATGTATGTTCAGTGGAGGACCCACCACTAGGGAAAAATATTGTGGTGAATCAGATATCTGATAAAAGAAAAATTAACAATGAATGTATTGAAAACATATCATGTTCTGTTCCAGAGAGAGAAGAGGAGGGAAGAGTAAGATCCCTACATTGGAGGAAGGAGAAAGGGAATATGACAAGCAAAGATATTTTTTACTGAGAGAAGGAATAAAGGGAAGTGGAAGATGGTGGATCATCAATGAAGGAAATGTGTACCAATGGGATTAAACCCCAAATTGTGAGAAATTCCAAGCCTGCAAAATTTACATATCATAAAATGACTCAGTATGTGGGTAATGAATGCTTAGTCATATGGCCAAAATAGTTGAGGCTGGATAAGTAGTTGGTGTAGGTAAGGAAGGAGTGAAATGCTCTATAAGGAAATAAAAAATGGTTGAACCATTAGGATCAACCACAATCATCATCTTGAGGATTCTAGAAGAACCCCTATCCATATTTGTATAAATGAAGCTAACTGATTATTCATGTTTTTTAGGTCTTAGGGAGATACAATCCAAGGGGATGTTGCATCAAAGGATGCAATGTGACGAAGTGATACACTCCAGAGTTTCAATTGAATCAACATTGATACCAGAGATGAAGAACAATGGGAGAAACTAAGTACGATACCAAGTGGTGAAAGAGGAGAAGAATTTCTATGGGTCTAAACAGTGGGCCCAACTATAAGAAGAGTTGGACATAATAGGTTGAGAATTCGATCTCATAATCAGATGAAATTTGTCAAATGAATAAAATTAGGTTCAAGAAATGAATGAAGATCTTGAAAAAATTGAGAAGAATCAGACGTGGGAAATTGTTTCAAGGTGAGAAGACAAGAATACCACTGGGAAAAATGGGTCTTTTGCGAAAAAAAAGATTGAATATGGTGTTGTGATTCCAAAAAAATCATGAATTTTGTACAAAGGGTACTTCTAGATAGAGGGTATAAATTTTTGATGTGACTGTTTCACTTGTTGCAAGGCTGGAGACAATCATATTATTATTGGAAATAGTAGTGAAAAGAGTGTTTAAGGTTTTCCAGATAGATGTTTAGTCAGCATTTCAAAATCGAGTTCAGGAAGAAGAATTATACATTGAGTAACCATATGTTTTTCTTATTCATGAAGATGAGAATAGAGTTTTTCAGTTGAATAAGGCTTTATATGGCTTGAATCTAGCACCAATAGCATGGTATTCAAGTCTTGATTAGTTTCTAAAGAAACGTGGTTTCTAGAGTGGTGGAGTTAATTTAAATCTGTATTTCAATAGTGAAATCAGTCAAAGGATGATAGTACTGGCTTATGTCAATGACATAATATTTTGTCGATCATATGAAGCACAGTGGATATGGTTCTCTAAATACATGAAAATTTATTTTTAAATGGTGATGATTGGTGAGATGAAAATTTATCCCTTGGATAAAAGGTGGAAAATGGAAATAATGACACCGTTATTTCTCAATAAAAATATGCCAAATTAGTTTTGAGAAGATTTGTTATGGATAATTACAAAGATATTAACAATATAGTTTCTACTTAGTTGAAAATATCATAGGATGATGAAGGCCAGACAGTTAATACCAATGACTATAGGAAAATTATTGGATGTATATTGTAACTGATAGTGAAAAGCCTTGATATTGTTTTTTCCACATGCTAAGAAGCAAGGTATCGAAGAAATCATATGGAGAGCCACATGATTGTAGTAAAAATGATTTTTTGGTATATCAATGTCATAATGGATTTTGGCCTAATGTATTATGAAAAAACTCATCCAGAATTTTTGGGATATACGGATGTCAATTGGGCTGGTTCCGAAGATGATGGGAAATCAACATCAAGAGGTGCCTTTTATCATAGAGGGTTGTGTATTTCTTGGTTATGAATGAAACAAGACTGTATTTTATTTATCACTTCATAAGTTGAATATATCACAACTAATCAAGCTTGCATGCAGCTATTGTAGATGAAGAAACAACTTGAAGATATTTGAATTGAAGTGAAATATCCTATCGGAGTTCATTATGATAATTCAAGTGCTATAAATCTATGAAAAAATATAGTCCATCACTCAAGGACAAAGAACGTTGAAATAAAATATAATTTTATCAAGGAGAAGGTGGATCATGGGCTTGTGAATTTGGAGTATGTTCCTATAGAACAATAGGTTGTAGACATTATGACAAAGTCCATACCCAAAGAAGCATTTGAAAGGCATTGACTCGTTCTGGGAGTCCATTTGACTTCCCGCACTTGAAAAAGTGTATATGTGGGTTCCCCTCTCCCCGAGGTATTGTGTGTCTTTCCTTAATGTATTGATATGTATTCTATACCCTGTTGTAGACAACCATAATGTGGGCGTCAGATTTGTTGATAATGGGGGAGAATGTATGACTTCTAGGTGGATAAGAGACATGGGGAGAATCTGTTATGTGGAGCAGTGTGATATGGGTAGTTTAAGAGCTATAAGATAGGAGGATCATTAAATCTAACGAGACTAGAAGTGATCGATCAATACTTAGATATCACGACAGTTGAGGTTTATGATGAAAGCAGTTAATTTTTATCAGTATGGTATCATAAATTGGTGATTAGAAATGAAGTGATTCAGTGATGAACTTTTCATTATAGTCTTGTTTCTCATGTCGAACATGGATCATGTGGTCTTAGAGTATGTGTGGATTAAATCCTTGATCACTATCTTTTATGCGTAAGGTGAATGGTGGTTGAAGTTTAAAGAAGATTTAATGAGATATCAAAATGTAGAGAATTGTTTTAAGAAGAGTTTTCAACAAAATCAAAGAGGGATATTTTTGGGAAAAAAATCTTTCAAGGCATCCAATTGGTATGTTTTGTTTGTGGTTGTGTTTGTTGACAAAGGATGATGTCTTTAAATGAGAATGGTTGGTGTTTTCCGAAGAAAATTTTTTAAGGTCGCATAGTTTCTCAGTGTTTTCAAAATTTTGGGTCCTCAAAAATCAAGAATTTGTGTGAAGAATTGAAAACGAAATCAGCAAAGGAAGAAGAATGAGGAGCCTGACCCAAGGATCTTGTACCATTTTCGAGAAGGGTACGGGGCCGCGTACCATGTAGAAGGAACAGTACGCAGATTCAGTTCCCGAAACCAAAAATGGTTAGCAGTGGGTGGATGTGTGATATGTGGATGGCATGTCGACAGTAGAGGAAATTGACTGCATAAGAGTAAATACGGTACGTGGAGCACATAGAAAAATGGTTCGTGGATGGGTTGTAGTTTGTGGTGGCTGAAAAATTGGTAAGTAGTGGAGGTTGGACTGAAGATTTATTAAATCTTGATTTAGTGGATTAAGCAGATATCTCTTCTTATATAGTATTAGTTAACCCCACCAATTAATGTGGAGGTTGAACATAATTATAACGAATATTTTTCTCTAGGAATTCGATAACTTTCGAAAGTGGTTCATTCTAAATATTGTGGGGATTCCTATCCCGTAAAGGAAGTCCAGAATGCAGAGGAGGAAGTCCGGTATGCAGAAGGAGTTTTCTCGGTATGTGGTGTTGGAATCTCTGGTACATTAGGGGGAGATTTCCTCCAGTGGTACACGGAGGTGGAGCTCCAGTATGTGAAAGCTATGGAAGCCTATGAAAAAAACAGTTTTCGAACAGAGAGTGATTCACAAAGAAGGTACGTGGAGTCGGTATGTGGTAGTGGTACGTGATCACGATGGTGAAGGAAGTCCATGAACAACGAATAGTTTGTGGACTGATAGTGATTCACAGAGGAAGTTCATGGAATCATTATGTGGTAGAGGAATGAAATCGCGAAGGTGTAGGTAGTCTATGGATGAAGGGCAGTTCGCGGTAGCGGTAGTGGTACGTGAAGAAGGTGTCCCATGCACCAAACCCGATAATCAGTATGCGTTAGAGGAAAGTGATTTGTGATTTTCACAATAAAGCTTGTGAGATCTTCAAATCAGTTTGAGAATGTATATCTCGGTACGTAATAGTACCCATGAAGGTGGATTTATTCTAAGGGTGAAAATAGAAACTCAACAGAGCATCTACCTATAGTTGAAGATGCATTAATTTATGAAAATGAAGAGAACTACGTGTCCATAAATAGAAATTTACCTACAAGTCGATAAACATTTAGTGGATTCCTTTCCCAGAGTAGTGGGCGAAGGAAGAGAAATATGGTGACCCTTTCCACTGGCAGTGAGCGAGAGAAAGAGGCATAAGGAGTGACCCCTAGGAATTCATTGATCAAACCATAAATCTTGTAAAGGGAGTAAGCCTGGGGATAGAAGATCTAGCCCAAACATTGTACTCATTAGTAGAAGTGAGCCTTATTTAATTTGGTACACCAGAACATCATCTTTGTATTCTCCTTGTACGTAGCCCAATGAGGGTGAACCAAGTAGAAATCTATGTGTTCTTGTGCATGCTTTACTGCTTTACTTTCAGTGCATCATCATCAAATAAAATTAGAAAGGATATTAACATTAAAGATCATAATAAGTGACCCTTGTAATAAAGAGTTCACGATGATGTAGGGAAATTATAATTTTGAAAAGTATATTCATGCCCCTATCCCCCCCCTCTTAGGGAATCTAGGCCCCTTTTGGACCTAACACACGTCACTCTATCTATTTAACCATACAATAATTTCATGTAACAAAAAGAGTAATACCACTTCATTAATGACTTTACTTCAAAGGAAAATGAGAAATTAGTATACCCACTCATATAATAAAGTGGAAGAAAACAAAAAATTGAAAAATTTTAAGTTAGCCAAATATGTGTACCAACACATTTTACCGCAACCCTTAATCCATTAGAAAAAAAGAAGCATGGAAAATTAACTTAACATTAAACAAGGAGGAATTACATATCCTATTAAGAAATCCAAAACCCCTTAATCATATATGGGATTCCTACAACCAGGAACACATGACAACTCACCTATTTGGAAGGTTCAAAAATAAAAACTCGGTAATTCTCTAGGGAAAACCCCCTGGGTGACCATGATTCAGGTAAAAAATACCATCACATCCCAATGGAAACTAAGGGAACCTCTAATAGTTTATATTACATCAATAACATTTAACCAATTCAAAATCAAGGCCACGCCAGAAATTCCAATGTGTAGTATAATGGATGATAGCTCTATAAAGCACCAAAAAATAAAAATAAATGTATATAACAACAACCACAGCTCTGTAGTCATGTGATCATCCAGTATCAGGTGCTGATTCGGCTCAGATTAGGATAAATATGAAAAAATGATGAAGAATGTGCAATTAAGGCATATGAGATAAAATCCAAATTGAGTGTCCGGTATATAGAAGAATAAATAATGGATAAAATGTAATCTATATCTTACTGATTCATATCCATTTAGAGAAATAATTTCTATATCAGAGGCCGGACAAAATAATTTTATCAAAACCAAGAAAAGTCACATTTGAGATCCCAAAGAGGGTTGAGTTATAGTTCGAGAGATAATGAGTGAAATTAGTTTTAAAAATATTGAATTTAATTCTAAATTATAAAAATAACAAAAAATTAAAGGGGTTATACAATTTAGGTGCAAAAGCTTTCAAACCATGCACCAACCATGCATGGTTTCCTGTAGGTCAAGGGGAACCTTCATGGTTTACCCACATGGTTTACTAACTATGATCAACCCATGCAGAACCCCACTGCCAAGATCGACGAAAATTTCATACCAATCCATATGGACATGCACATTCTCTTGCATAGTTTTCTCAAACCATGTGGCCTTTATCATCCCTCTATCTGGCCTCACACGGTTTGGTCTAACTATGTGGCCTACCCCGCATAGTTTGAACTTACCATATACCAGATTTAAACCACCCCAAAACATGGGTTTTGGGCTCTGAAAATTCCCCAGAATACTCTGACACCTCTGTGACCTCAATGGGAGTTCACATTAGGCCATAATTAAATAGTTAAACTAAAAAGGAAGGATCTATTCCACTTATGAAAACTTAGGTTCTTAAAATACCTCCATTAAAGTAATTTATCCCCTAATTTCCCTCTGAAGGGTGGTCTATATTTGTCTGATAACAACTCTATAAACTGAGTGTGTATGTTGACCTACCACTCCCTAGTCTTATTGTATAAATGGTTGTGATGCCATAGTACCCATAATAGAGGAATTTACCTACCTATGATAACCTTTATCCTCCTGTAAAGTATTAAAATCATATGCTCCTCAAAGGATGAAACAACCTATAACTCAACCTCCACATGATAAAAATAATGAGTTATTTTTGTAATATAATTGAACAATTGAGGTTCCTGGAAGATTTCATGAATTTCTCAGTACATATGAGGTAATTGTAATGAATATGATACTAAAATGACTCTCTATAGAATCTCAAATTTCCAGATATATAATGCTGAAATATTTCCCTATATCATGCTTATTTTGTGCCCCAAACTCAGTGAAACAGGTAAGAAAACTTGATCCCCAAACTCAAACTCTAGAGTTCATTTTTGTTGATCTGTGTATGACTTCTATCAAGACTACACCATACCCATCCATTTCTGAATTAACTGAACCTCCTCAATAGTCTCTTGCATGAGATGTCGTCCTAGTAAAGTAGCCTCACCAACCTCTAACCATGATAGGAAAAATCAAAATGAAATACTGTATAATGCTTCATAAGGTTCCATATGTATAGTCCCCTAATAACTATTATTGTAGGAAAATTCAGCCATGGGAATATGCTTCAATAATGATCCCCCAAAATCTAGGGCGCATGCTTGAAACATGTCCTCTTACACATGTATCGTACAACCTGACTAGTAATCAGTATGATGGTGGTATGTTGTGATGAGAGGAACCTGTGTACCAAGTTACCTCTGAAAACTATTCTATAAATGAGATGTAAATCAGGAATCCCCATCTAAAATGATAGTGTGCGAGACCCCATAAAGACATTCTATCTCAAAAATGTACAACCATTAATGCTCATCAACACAGAAGGTCTTATTGATCAGAATGAAATTAGAGAACTTCAAGACCCTATCAATAAAAACCCACACATCATCATTACCTTGAGGTGACCTTAGTAAACTAGTCATGAAATCCATCAAAAAATAATCCCATTCCCACTTAAGAATAGGTAACTTCCAAAAAATTATAGCTGGTCTCTGATGTTCTGCCTTTACTTTTTAACATGCAAAACCCCTCGTAATTAAACCTACTAACTCAGACTTCATACTCAGACACCAGTACAGATGACACAAGTCACAATACATATTGGTGACTCCGTGATGCACTTCCCATGTAGAGGCATAAAATTATCGCATCTTCTCCTCATGTATAACCACTGGAACCCTAATTCATCCATGAATTCATTGTATATAATCTTCACTAACTATCTTATAAGGAGGTGGATCCTCACCATACCCACTCCCCAATAGAACTAGGGTCACTGAATTAGATAACCACCTAATGCTAAATCTATCAATAAGGATCGAGGTCTCAACTATGTATTATATACATGTATGTCCCTTTATGTTGTGAACCTCTAAGTGAATCTTAGAGAACACCACCATGGGATGCCACTCTCTATTGGATTACTGAACATTCTGTGTTTGAGTCTTCTGCTGAGTACAATGACTACTTCATTTCATTTGCTAGGTGTGTAGGAAATATTGAAGATGAAGGACTGTAGGCACTCCATTAACCTTCACATCCTATAATTCAGATCACATCTTGTATGTATGTACTTGAATATTTTTTTGGTTCATATACACAACCAAATGCTCTCCCAATAAATATTATCTCCAACAGCGTAATGTGCGGAAAACTATAGCTAGCATAAGAAAATGTGTCAGGTAATTCATCTCGTGTGGTGTCTGCTTTTGAGACCCATACTCTATGACTCTACCCCCTGCGTCAACACTACTTCCATCTTGATATCAGATGCAATGCAATAATAATTATAGTTATTTCCATGTTCCAGTAGTATAAGTATTGGTGATGAATTCAATCCCTGTTTAATCACAAGAAATGTTTTCTCAGAATAATATAACCATAAAAACATCAAAACCAAGTTATTCAAGCCTATTAAATATGTTTCTAAGGATGATAAGTCCTATATGAAACTCATGTATTAACCAGCTATCTCCAAGAAACTCTGTATGTCAAAATAATCCTTCAACTATTCCCAAGAAACCACAAATCATACCTTATCTGGATCCACCGATACTCTTATCTCTTGGAAGATGTGACCTAGGAAGTGAATCTAAAATATACAAAGTTTCACTTTGTGATCTTATCCTATAACTAATTCTCTCATAGTGAATTAAAAATGATCTCAAGATGGTAGGCATGGTCATGACAATCGTGAGAATTTACTAGGATATAATCAATGATTAGCTCAACAAAAAACCCAAATATTGATGTAACACTCTATTAATCAATGCCAGGAAAACCTTTGGCATGTTTTTTAGACCACATGACATAACAAGATACTCATATAAACCATAAATGGCATGGAAATAGGTACATGGTATGTCTTCAGATCAATCATTTACCTGGTGATATCATGAAATCAAGTCAATTTTTGAGAACAACATGGATCCATGAAGCTGATTGAACATTACATCTATCCATGATAAGGGATATCAGTTCTTGAACTTCATATGGTTAAACATCCAATAATCCATGCATAACCTAAGAGTTCCATATACCTTTTTGGAAAAAAGGACATACGAATCCCACAGAGAAGTACTTGGTTGGATAAACCCCTTCATCTCCAAATCCTATTGATACCTCTTGAGCCCCTAAGAATATGTCATATCCATCCTCTAAGGTGGAATGGATAATGATATAGCTCATAGAACTAGCTATATAGAGAACTCAAACTCTTTTTTGGAGGTAATCTATAAAATTCATCTAAAAAAGATGTCCCAAGTGTGCTAAACCATTCGAGGAAAGTTCACATGTCAGTATCCCTAATAATACATATAAAAACTAGAAATTTGGACTATCATCCCACCCATCACACAATGTTTTGGTCCAAATAGGCTCATCTTGACATCCCATTGACCCCCGTTAGAATACACTCCACCCTCTGGTGAAGTAAAACTCACCCACCAAAAATAGTAGTCAACATAATACAAATAAGCTACTAGATAGTCCATATAAAGTATGAAATCCAACCCCAATAACCATGATGAAATATAGATTTCGGATGATGTGACACCCACCAAACTCATGGGGAACTCCCTGCACTAGAGCACATCCTCCATTATAATTACCGACAGAGTATCTTACATAATAATGCTGTCAGAATGAAAAACAACAAGAAAAATTCCTTTCACCGTATGTGCAGATATGAAACTATGTGAATGACCTATATCAAAATGAGAAGAAGAAATAGTAGAGGATACTAATACTGTACATCTTATAGTAGATGGTTTGAAAACATTCTCCTCATGGGGATTCTATAAAAAAATAGATCTATCCATTTCTAAAGGCATATGATACATCCTCACTACCCGATGCTGGCCCACTATGATGTCTTGGTGTAACTGGTGACTGATTTTTTAGCCATAACCACCACTGCCTTGGCCTGACCAAACAACACTACTCAAACTCCCTACCTGAAAAGGTTCCGGGGAACCTAGTCCCAAACCTGTTGTCCGAGATAAAACCATACAACTCATTGCTAGTGGGATGGTCCTATAGAAATGCTTCACGTGAACCATCATGACACAAGCTCATTACTCAATTGTTTCACAATAAAACTAATTATTCATGTGGACTCTCCTAACACACTGATTATGGAACCCTAATATTCTAGTACTCACAATATGACTAGCATTAATCTCATTGGAATCCACAAAATGGTGACCCATTCCAAAAGATATTGAACCACTAGGTTGAGAGATGATATTGCTATGATATTCACCCCTATATTCTATCATGTTCTGTTATATAATCAGTTCCTAAATGAAAATCTCAATGATAGAGGTCAATTTGAACACATTGTCCTATGATTCGATAGCATGTTATAGACCTTCCTCAATGGGTCTATATCTAGAGAGGTCATCAGTTAGATACATCAGCATAAAACACTGAAACTATTTATCGTGTGCCGAGTACTCCATAACCATCATAATGCCCTACTCTAGATGCATAAATTCACTGTCCCTCTCCACCAACTATTTCACGGGGTATAAATATTCATAAAACTAGGATTTGAAATTATCCCAACCTATATCTCCCAGCCCTTGAGCATGGTTCAAAAAGTACCGCCAACGTTTTATTGCTCCACATTGCATGTAAGTGGCGATGTTTATTCTCATCTTTAGAGGCATCTAAAGATTCTAAAAATAATTAATATGGTCTCTATAAATAGCACTATAGCCTATGGACCACCATCTATTGAACGAATGGGATGATGCTTCTTCTGGAACACCCACGTTAGCTCATCCATATACAAGGAATGCTACAGTTCTACCAGATAAGTCTTGATGTAGTGAAATAGACCCTCATAGAACTTTTCCTTATCACATATGTCCCAAAGAGTATTTAATTCAAAAACTGAAACAAAATAATGATACTCTGATAGCCGATGGCCCACCACCTCTAGAGTGTGGTCATCGCAACCCTCACGATTTATGATTGAAGGTCATTGTGGTGGAATATCTCTATTATTCCAAACACATTCCCTAGAAAAATAATGATTCTAAGATTTAAAAATGAAAATAATTTTACATGTCAAAACTCTCCTAGAAAACTTCATACGCATAGCCTGCTCCTAACGCCCGGACTGTAAAATGAAAAAGTCACATCACAACTAGGGACACTACCTCTTGCCCACTCAAAAGTTTGGTGTATGTCATGTTTATGTTTAACATTTCATGTTTCCATTTCATTTTCATTTGAACTCACATTTATTATATATTTAATTTATATAATTCAACAATCCAAAAGTTTTTACAATTGGTTCCCTAGGCTCTAATCCATGAGGGCCCATAACACCTCATGAACAAGACTGTGATGCCCATTTATTTATACCACGTCAATTTACTTTAACATTTAAAACCAGGGTGCATCACTTCCTAGTCCATAAGGGCCCATACACCATAGGAACTAAAAGATGACATCACTTCCTCCATCCACTACACAAAATATATCAAAATAGTAGGTACATAAATCAAATCACCTATTGCAACAACATGCAACCTGTAATGCATCCCAAGTGACATGTAACAATTCATGGAATGAGATTTCTAAGAATTTATTATATAATGAATGATATGGAATACCCTCTTCTCATCAGGTTTAATCTGAAATAGAACCCTCAATATTATAAATAATATCAAATAATTTATGTGTGTGACCCCACAATTGAATCAAAGGAACAGAAATGGTCATAATCCAGAAAATGATAATTGAAATGAAGGTAATTTTAATTTCCCCTATATTGAAGGAAGATACTACTGATGAAATATAATTTAAAAACTCCATTTACACTATATACATTTATATTTTCACAAAATATTAAATCAACCCAGAAAAGATGGCTCGGATGCCAATTCATAACATCTTGAACTCTGATTCCACTCAACAGTGCTCAAAACCTGGTTGGTCACATGGATCTAAGGACATATCCCCAAATTCCAGAGGTTGGTGACTAGTAGTGTGGGCCAAGGTGAGTCATTGGGGATACTAGTCCTTTATAATCAGAGTATATCACATCGTAATGCCAATAACATATAGTAGTGGTAGAAAATACAACATGTAGAAAATTGAAAGTAATAAAGGTAGGGATCTATAAAAAAGCACAAAGTGTATCATATAAAATGATGAAGATTAAAAATTTATGTCCAGAACAACCAAAATATATACATGGAAGTACAATACGATACAAGTATCCAAAAAGACAAAATAATAAAAGTATCCCAATAGAATCTAAAGCCTTAGCATGGTCACATGATCCCCTTCCCCAATGAAATAATCAACAACATGTGTTGGGACACATTCCCCTATTATCACCCACAAACAAATAATATATTTTCATCCCCAAGGAGGCCCAAATAGGGTGTGAGATTACATCCTAGTAGGAAACCACCCAAGATTTATACAATTTCGTGGTATACAATATAACAAGGTATGCATGTAAACAATAAACTAGCTGATTAGTAAAGAAAAGTAAAGGTACTATGGAACATCC
Source organism: Viscum album (assembly GCA_963277665.1). Taxonomy (NCBI): domain Eukaryota; kingdom Viridiplantae; phylum Streptophyta; class Magnoliopsida; order Santalales; family Viscaceae; genus Viscum; species Viscum album. The sequence goes on along the minus strand of OY728145.1, from coordinate 1,093,739,745 downwards.
ATTACTAAAAAAGTTATACTGTCATGCCACTAAATCCTCTATAAAAAAATGTGGTCAAGCTCTTACACCTGGAATCTATATAAAATGCATAAGCAAACTACACAAACATTACATTGATCCCATAAAGTCATACCACCCTAGACATTCCATATATTCCAAGAATCAAAACACCACTGAACAAGATTTATAATCAAGTATATCACATTTACCTAGCCATTACGTATGTCAATGTGACATACCATGGAGGGATGAATCTAAGGATTCATGAACCAAGGAATCCTCATTATCTTCTTGGAGCACCTCGATTGAAACTCAGTTAGGCACTGATTGGAGTCCTTAGAGCATGTCATATCAAACATGTCCTCTCTGAGTCCAAACATACTGGATCCAAGGGTTATAAAGGCCCTTGTAATCCCACAGTATCAAGACCCAAGGAGCATATCCATTCAAGGAATCTAATACCACATTCCAGATCCATGGATCATATCGAAGGAATATCATCATAAATCTACCAAAAATACCATTCCTCATTTAAATATTTTTGAATTTAGCCACTCACATCATCCATTACACATTCAATTTATCATATGAGTATACCCACTCAAACATCACATTTACAATTTAAATATAAAATCAACACATGTATCCAAAAGAATACTCCCAATACTTTAACCATTTACCTTCAATGAAATCGAGAAATGAGTATACCCACTCATAAACGAAAATTTCCAAAAATAATTACACAAGAAATTAAAATCAACCAAATTTGTACAACCAACCCAACCCATAAAGCCATTTGAAAAACTGAAGAATAATATATTATGATAACATTAAGCGAGTAGTCAAGACATCAACTATTAATCAATTCAAAGACCTTTAATTGTAAATGGCCATCCTATAACTAGGATAGCATGAGAAATCATCTATTTGGGTGGTTAAACAAATCCAAATAGTGTAATTACATATGGAACACCCCATGAGTAACCATGAGTTTAGAAACTGCTCCCAACACATCCCAACATAACCTATGGGAATCCCTAAGATGTCTAATTATATCAATAGCATTTAACCAGTTCAAAATAAGGATCATGTCGAAAATCCTAGTGGGTATTATAACTGCCAATATCTCTATAAAAAACCAAAACTCATAAGAAATGTACAGACCTTTTACATTATCTTGTTAGTGGAGTGATTTTCTAGTAGCAGGTTCTAATTCAACTCAGATTAGAATAAATCTTAAAATGGTTAAAGAATATGGAATTATGGTTTTCGAGTCTAAATCAAAATAGAATATCTGATATCCATAAGAATAGAGAAAGGATAAAATTTTTAAAGATCTTATCGATATGGATAAAATGAAAAAAACTGTTATTGAATCAGATATCGGGCGAAATAAGTGTATCAAAACAAAGAAAATACACCTTTGAGAGCCCAAAGAGGGTTGAGCTGTTTTACGAGAGAGAAATAGTGATGTTAGGTTTACAAAGATTAAATTTTATTCTAAAATTTAAAATAACCAAAAATTACAAATCCTACATTGTTTTAGGTTATGGTTTGGAAAACATTTCATGGTTTACCTATATGTCAATGGGTACCTACATGGTTTACTATCTCTATGAAAATCATGCTAAAATCCACTATCAAGATCAATTAAAATTGATGACCTAGCCACGTAGTTGTGAACCTCCACTTGCATCGTTTCCTCAAGCAGTGTGGCCTAAATCACCCATATTTCCAACCTTGTAATGTTTGATCAAACCATACAATCTAACCAACAGTGCTTGAACTAAATTTGCACTAGTTTTAGCACAAAAACCTAGGATTTGTTGTCCAAAAAAATGTAAGACTCCCTAAAGACATCTGTGACCTCAATGGTCATTCTAAAAATGCCATATTTAAGCATTTAAACTAAAATGAAAGGGATATTTAACTCATACAAAACCTAGGTTCTTACACAGGATGACCTGGTAACCTGTGTTACTTTTCTAGAATATATATAAAGGTGTTCCATTATTTTTACAAGGCATAGAGATATATCCAATTCTATAAAGATGATGGAGAACCAGAAAGGATGATTCACTACGCATAATAAATTTTATATGGGTTTTATACCAATAATTATTATTTTTCTAACAATGACCAATGTGGAATTTTCATTTTATATTTAATAGGGTATGGAGTTATATTTTAGAATACATGTAAAGGGACAAATATTTAATTTTGAAAAAATTTCAATTATTATATGAATAATACCATTTTAATGAAATTGATGTTTAGAAATGATCTATATAAATCTCTAAACCTCAGACATTCTATAGATATACAAAATGTAATGGGAATAATGGAATGATATCACTTAATGATGGAATACAAAGATATATAGATAAAGGGATATCCCTAATAATGTAAAGAATTAAGAATCCTGATAATACAACAAGAGATAGTCAAGGTAGAATGATTTTTTTGAGAAAGGAAAATCATCATATTTTAGTAAAATGATCCATTTTAATAAATATACTGAAGAAATAAAATGTTGTGTAGAGGGATAACATAAAAAGAATAGGAATGATGGTTTGATTATAAAAAACTATGTACATATTTGAAGATGGATTCTAATGTTAATGTAAAATGAAAAATTGATGTCTATAGTGACTCACTATCATCCTAAACATGAGAATGATCAAAATACTCATCTCCCATTATTCTCTAAGTGTTATAAATTATTTTATGAGTTGTATGATTTAGAGGGAAACATAATCAATGGTAAAATATTTCTAACAATACCATGAAATAAATTAGAGGATATATTAGAATTTTAGCTGGAAATTATTTGATGAAAATGATATTTGATGCCTTTATTGTTTATTTGGTGTTAGCACTAGATCAACATGAAAGGTTGAAATTATCTTAATGAAATTTATTATTAAATTATTAATTTAAATTTAATTTATTTGATAAAGATAGATATTAATTAATCTACTTTACCATGAAAAATCTACCATCAAATGATGATTTATAAGACATGTAGTTTGTTGAATCAAAGAACTAATAGAGAATAATTTATTGTGGATTTTGCAAGGATGGATCTTGAATATACCTATTCATATTATAACCTTGTATATCAGTTGTGTTTCATGTTATCAAATGTTATTGAAAAAAATATGGAACTCCAATAATGATGTCCCAAGAAATGAAAATCCCTTCAGTTACACAGAGCTAAAATAAAATGGTAATTAGAGTTGAATATCCAAAGGATTTTTATGGTGTAAAAGGTGTGTCATGATGCTTCCTAATGTTTTTAGTCTATTTATGGACATCACATTTTGATTAAATGCATTCTCATGTTAATAGAGAGCTTAAAGAATCATATGTACAACTTGAGAAAGTTAAATAATTTAAATATCATTTTGGATTACCTAGATAATAAATATCTTTTCGAGGTTGTCAAATGGAGTATCCTATGATGTATTACATATTTTATTCACTCATTTTACATTGAATATTATCTTATAATAGGTTTTTTAGTTTATATGATAAGTTTTATAGAGAAAATTTAATGAAAATGGTGACTTGTTTATATTATACCATGTGAATTATATAGACGACAATGTGGGTGTTAGATAAGGATCCTATTTTCTACAATGAGATCTAGTTCATTAGGATTAGTGTGTTAGTTGATATATCATATACTAAGAAATATTATTTCTCACAAGATTTGTCTATAAAGTGAATCTTCTATTGTTGAATAGATGGATCCAAGAACATGAAATGTTACATATTATGGATATGGAAATTCAACTAGAATTTTTTTGATAGTTATTATTCATGAATGATGCAAAGAATATATTTACAAAGGGGGAGAATTTACCTTTCGTCAATTGAGATTTTCTTATGTGGATTATAAGTATATGGGGAGTCAAAGCACATAATATGTACACTTTATTTTTTTGAGTATGGGTGAGAACTGAATATGAAGATCATTTTAGTTGGTTTCAAGGTGATATTTTCTTGATGATATTTTCAACTGAATCCCATGTACAGATTTCTGAACCCTAAATGAAGTTTGCAGATGATTTGATGAAAATATAAGATTGTATTTATTGGTTAAAATATTAGAGATTATTTATTGGAAATATGTGATGATGAATTTCTTGATCACATAATATTAGGTTGAAGAAGTTCATGATATGTGTCATGAAGGAAGGAGGTTCTTTAAATTTATTCTAAAATTATTTTAATTGTATATGGACTTAACTGTAGTGACATAAATTTTATTGAAGCTCACATATGGGTAAATATCATCATGAAATATGTTAGTGAACTATACAAAATTTATATATGTTACTAAAGTAATATAGTATTTTTTCATAAGGGTAATTTGGTGTGGAATAATGGTAAATTGGTGATGTTGTGTAAGGGTGTCGGGGTGACCTGTATAATTGTACTTAGTTGTATAAAGTATTCTCGAGTAAATATAACCCTTGAGATCTTAATCTCAGCTATAAGTCATTCCCATCATGAGTTATGGGAGGCCAAGTCTACCATTACCCATGTAAGTGTAAACATACACTTGTGAGATTGTATAGTCGAGTTACTATATCTCATGTAATGGTACACTGATGAGTTTAAAACATACTATAACCCACATTTTCGCATTCCTTATGATGTTGAGATGATAAGTTTATTTACATAGTTTACAGATATGTATTGAATTGTGGAACAAGTTTGGAAAATTGTTTAAGGAGGGAACTATACATAGAATCTTATAACAATTCCATGATGGTGATTACGACTTTTTTCTGGAATTCTACTTTTTAAGAAGTGTTTTTTCCATAGTGAAAAAGATACACAATAAAAGTGGGTGGCTCTAAATATTTTGATTGTGCTTCACCATTGACGATTCACTACACTATATGGGTTTTGTGGATACACCATAGTGGTAATAATAACACCATAACAATCATTCATGAATATAGAATTAATCCACAAATAAATTAAATGTGTGGGTTAATTATTAAATGGATGTTATAAAATTTTTTACAAAGGATTTATGAAGGTGGTCCATAATGATTTAAAGGGTATAATAAATTATCATGTTCAATTTTTATCTGATTTTTCATATTTACATAGATGAAAAATCTATTTGGTAGGGGGATAAAGTCATAAGAAGTTATATCATTCAAAAATATAAATCCAGTTAAAACCCTATATACATAGATAATCTAAGAGTCATTTATGACTCTTAAAATTGAAGTTACAACACATTTTATTATGATTTTATAAGAGAATACATTATAAATCATACGAGTCTTCTCTAATATAATGAAAAACTCAACCACATTTGAAACATATACATAATAAGGAGAGAGAGAGATTCTAATCTATTGAAATATCCAAATTATAAATGAAGAGCATTTGATGTAGTGCAACAAAGTGAAGTGCATGGGAAGAGGTGATGTATCAAAAAATGTGAAGATATTGTAGTATTATTTTGGAAGGGTATTCCATAATTACTCTTGAAAGAAGAAAACATACATATGAAAATGATATTATTAAAGTATAATGAGTTTCTATTACCTCTCACAAAAATAAAATGCTCAAGGTGAAATTCAAAAAAAACCTATGAAGGAGAAAAAGATATTCAGATTCACCCGTCTTAAATTTATTGCATCTAAAACAAAAATGTTATATTTTACTTGGTTTATGAGGAAATCTGTTATTCCCAATGTATAATTTGGTGAAATGGGGAGTTGTGAGGGAACTGATCATGGGGAGGGAGTGCATTTACTCAAAAAAACTATAAGGTAGTGATCCTTGGATGGATAAAGGTAGCCTAGAGAAACAGGTAGTGAGCCTTGGTACGAGTGACATAGCCAAAATAATAGCTAGTGAGACTTGGTAGGAGTTACCTAGCCTAATGAAACAACTAGTTATCATAGTGATTTTGGTGCACCAACATGATGTTGGTATCATTATATTTAGACTAGCCCACTGTGGTGAACTAATTAGACTCCCATTTTTTCTTATGATTATTTTCTTCACATCTCATTCATAATTATCAGATAAAATTGATAAACACAATGAGAATATCAATTTAGACATAAATATTGATCAATTAAAATATAATTATAGAAATAAGAGATAATCGATATGAAAATTATAATTAAGAGTTCATGATCCACCATGGAAGGATGAAATTATAATGTATCCATAGCTTAATTCACTCTATCATAGTGTATCTTATCCCCTCGCATATATTACTAGATCTAAGATTAATCTTATTCTGGACTGAACTCTCCAAAATTTGGTTTACATTAATAATGATTTATCTCCAATTAAGATGAACATTTAAGGTTATGAATAGTGTGAGTAAAATCCCCTGATAATTTTGATGTTCATTGTGATAGTTTGGGACCTAATGTATCATTATGAGTTTTTATAAATCAAACAGGACACGACATACAACGTTCCACTCAAAATTCCTTTGGTTCATAGACATGCATCGACACCATCAACATTTCAACAATGCATGAATTACCATGTTAATGGAAAATATGGAATGTTTTATGCTGATGAAAGCCTATAATATTTTGAATCCAGTTACATTGAGGCATGATTCTATAAGAGATATGGTGATAAACTGATAACAATGTGTGATATATAGATGGATACTCCCAATGGACTCAAAATTTCCTCTACAGGCCATTGGATCCTGTTTAAAAACAAACAAGTATAACCCACAAAACTAATATAGGATCTAGTAGTCCATGTATAAATAGTAGCAGCCATTCCTAATGAAGTTAATACCCCATATAAGAGAACATATTTTTCATTACCATTTGGATTCACAAATTTCTGTTAGTAATTAATATAAAATGAAAATTACCCTATTACTTATTGTACAATTTTGTTTTTCAATGCTTCATCAACCCCAACAACAATGAATAAGAATTCATGAATATCAAAAAATAAACATGATAATGAAACTCATTACTTGACACTCATAGTTCTCATGTGTGACCATTTATCTTTTAAAATGAAAAATGATTATTCTTTATGATCTAATAGTTATGATGGAAATTTTGTTGATATATGGAAATTTGATGAAGAATATGACCTCTGAAACAGCCCTATAGTATATGAGGATGATTTCATCAGGACCATTGATGATCTCAAGCAAGTAAATCTAGGAAGATAAGAGGAAACCCAACCAAAATTGATTAGTGATGTTGTGTGGATTTAAGAGCATGATATGTATATTACATTTCTAAGGATTTTTCTTGTAAAAAAACAATGATTTCATATTTTTATTCCATTTTGTATATCTATCAAATGGGAATTAAAGATGAGCACCATGGTTTCAAATGTAAATTTGTGAAATTGAACCCTTCTCATACCACTATGGTTGAATCTAAATTTTATAAAATTGTAAAACAAAACATAATCTGAGAGGTGAAAAATCTGAAATAGATTTCATAAAATTTTCACAATAAGAGAAATAATTTGATAATTAGGGACCTCATTATTTATAGGGATCTAAATCGACACAACCCAAAGGATGATTTCCTAGTTCTAATAAAAGAACTCTTGATTTATGATACAATTTTATTATTACAATTTTTCATTATATATGGGTATATTGAGTATAATTAGATCAATATTGACCCTAAATATGTGGTAGAAATAATATACTGGGAAACACATGAGATATTTTACTTCTAGGTCATGACATTCGGTTTGAAGAATTATGGTGTGACCTACCAAAAACATATAATTCACATATTCAAGACCTTCATTGGAAAAATAATCGAATACTATGTTTATGACCTAGTGGATAAATACCAGTATAATTGTAATAACCTTATTAATATTTAATCACTTATTGAAAAATTATTGTTTCATAGTTTTAAAATGAAACATGTGATGTTTAATTTTATGGTATGTTTGGGGAAATAATGTCATGGTACACCACCATGACATTGAGGTTGATTTAGAGAAAAACTCTTAAATTCTCATGATGCTACCTTATATAAACCCTATGTACCTGAGAGGGATTCAGAGATTTCACACTTCCATTAGGTTTTTATAGAAAATATGGATCGTATATTCCACACATCTCAATGTTAATGAAAACCATGGTTTCCTAATAGTGGGATGCAGAATTCAAGGAATCATTTTTTAACAGAAAATAATATTTACTAGAACCACTGGGTTTAATTCCCCATAGAATAATGAATTCCACACATTCTCTATGTGACCACCAAAGAGAAATATCTTTACAACCATCTCAAACTGAATAATAATATAGAGAATGAAAATAGTCTATACTATATTAGAAAAAAAATTATAGATATAGAGACCCAATTTTCCAATAATAAGATGAAATTCATTGCACTCATATTTATATTGAAAAATATGAGTCAGTAATTACATCACCTGAATTCTAATTATTCTATTTTATAAAATTTCTTAAGTATATTCTCAGCCTCCCAATAATGGCCGAATGTTTGGAATGTTGGGAAGTACACCAACAATAATATCATATAAAAATTCTTCCTCAAAGGAAATAATATTTTTGGTTTTAGATAATTCCCATACTACATGTTATTCCCTTGAACGTACCACAATAAATATAGATCTCTTGAAGGAAGAGTTTTTCTATACCCATGGCAGTTCCTAGACAAGAGATATGTACTTTTAAAGGACTCTCAAAGAACAAATTGGAAAATAATTAAAAGAATAAATATTAATTTGGTTATATCAAGGATAATAGTTTCTTCCGTAACCAAGATCATTCTACCTTATACATTAAGGTTTCAAAAAATGGTGTAATACCAAACTTTCATTCAATATCTAGAACTAGCCATCCAGTCATTGATAAGCTATGTTAATGCCAAATTTGATTTAAAATTAGTGATCATGCTGATCAGTTGTTAATATGTAACCATGATGGATGAATTGAAACCTATCATAGGATATAATATGGTTATGATAGTGGGGTACCCTTTTGAACCAATGCCACATCACATACCTAATTCAATAAATTCCATTTCTTTTGTGCTATATAAATTATGCATGTCCTTATCCTATTCTAGAAAGTAGGATACAATATTTTTCATCACACATTAAAGGGTGGGTTTCCTAACCATCATCTGTGTCATGGGATAAATCAATCAATTTATCGCCACCCCAATGCATGATGGGTTAATGCCCCTTTTTATATTGAATAACCTAGTAATTAATTACATATAAAATAACACTATATTTACAGATTGTGAAAAAAGTAACAGATCCAATGTTGTGTAGTGAAATTCACCGGTTCATATAGGAAAAATGACGATAATGTCCTCTACAAATGAGGATTTGAGGGAGTCCATGGAAGATTAATCATAGAAGGATAATACCCATCCTTACTATAGGAAGTCCATGTAGACCTCTATACTACTCACTCGTCTAGATCTAAGATCAACCCCCAATTTTGGAGGCTTGATTATTTATGTCCAAAAATAATAAAACAATTTTTGAAATTCAATATTAAATGACATGAAATAAATATAAATGTAAACGTAAAAATTCAACCCCTAGATAAATGTCACATTGTAAAATACTTATGGCTGTTTTTCATATGGGTAAATAATTTTGTGTGGACTCACCCCCCCAATTATAGTGAAGTGTTTTATGTATATCCTGATGAACACTAAAAACTTATCCAAATTGGCATTGGTTATACCCCCCAAAAAATTTATAAATATGAACATCATCAACATCATGATTTATAGTATCAACACCATATTTGATGTCCCTCGGACAATGTTGATGGAAAATAACAAAAAATATTGGTATTTTGAATTAGAAATGATGTTTCAAAATTATAAAATTGCTAAACCTTCATTGAACTATATAATAGTGATAAATTTTCATATAGAGGCCTAAATAAGTGTCTATCATTAATAATGATGAAAATGGTTGAAAAAGATAAGAAACTCTTGCCAGAAATTTTTTTAAGCCTTGTGGCATATTATAAGACAACCTACAACACCACACAATGGAAATTATATTCACTTTTCCATGGAATAGAGTTTATGTTTTTGATATACGTTTAATTAAACATTACTCCAAAATTTATGTCTATAATCATCTATCATAAGATGAAATATCACATAGGGGAATAAATGAGTTATAATGAATCAATTAGAAGAAGTATCACACATTGAACAACTGTGAAGTATATCAAAATAAAATTATATATTCATTCAAACAAGAGGTACATATCCAATTATTCCTTCATGAGGAGTTGTTATTGGTTCTCAGTACCCCAAATATACAAGATAAGAATTCAAAAATGTATGCACTAATGTGTGAAGGACTATACATCATACATAAGGTTTATTACAATAGTTATTTCATTTGGGAAAATATAGACAAGGAACACATCAAACAACCCTTAATTAAAGGTTTATCAATAGATGAATTATTTAATTTCTACCTATATAATTCCTATGTTTAATTAATAAAAATTTCAAATATATAAGTCCTTGTATAATTAATTTTATGTAATTTGATATTGAGTCATTATCACATGAAATTAAGCTACATGATATGTGATCCATCCTGAATAATCATAAAATAATTAGAGTGGGATATGAATTTTGTATCTATATATGGGAGATATATCTATGGGTGGATATTTGGATTATTTCCACCTGTCCATAAATCTATGAAATAGTTGAATGTCCTATCCCTATATCATGATGGATTATGAAAATTCCCTCTCCCTGTATATATGCAAGAACTATATAGGGAGTATTTATGAGAACTATGTGTGTCTTGATCACCAATCCCTTGGGATAAATAGTGACATCAAGATATCATTCTCTAGGACCATATGTAACCTCTATTAATTAATTATTCCCCCCCTTTTCAATAGGATCAATATAGAGATGTGATCAAATTAATAACTACTTATGGAATGAATCCTGAAAATTAGGATATTTAGTTATGTCTTTAATTACCTTTTTTGGACCCAACTATACATTTTTTTGATACCAAATCCTATATCCAGGATTCATGGCATTAAACTGTGTAACAAAGTTTATCCTTAAAAGGTTTGGAGGTGATTATTTCTAATGGACCAAAATTGAATAATCCAACTCCCCAGATGTGATCAATATCTGTGCAAGTAATTTTAATTTGAAGGATCTCATATGGATTGATTATCATTCCTTTGAGTTATTCATTGACATATACATATTCTAATATATACCATAAAAAAATATTGAAATGTATTTGTTGTTCTCTCAAATCATAATTTAAAAAAACCCCAAATTTACCCAATGTAGGACTATTCTATCATTAATTTTGGGTCTTTCCTTTACCTAGTATAGAGAAAATATTCTTATACTTTGTATATGAACTAGTCCCATATCAAACCTTTCTTATTTTTATGTCGAAAAACATTAAACTATATAGAACCCCCTTACTCACTATATGATGTTAAATTACATGGTTTACATCATCACTATACAATGATAAACAATATAGTCATCATCCCACCCATTCTGTTTAAATATAAGGAGCAAAGCCCATAATTTATCAATCTAAACTAATTAGAGTGTCCCATTTTTTTTATCTTATTTCCTAATACATGAGAGAATAATCCATGAATAATTATATGGAAGAAAATCATCCTATGTCTTAGAGAATTGAACCACATATACCGTTCATAAAGGAATTATATTTTCAAGGAATAATATTATTAAAGAACTAAATGGAATCTTTATTCCAAAAAAAAAATACTATACGTAGTGACATGTATGTGCTATACAATATTACAGATAACCATTATTGTTATTATATTAATAACATAATCTTATCAAGTGCATGAACCTGATCTTCGTAGGATATTTTGACATTGGTTATCTCGCTTTGGGACCTATACTTTGAATAAAATTCCCCTACCCCTATATAGAAGTTAGATTTGTGAGGTGGAAATTTTCCTTCAAATAACTACATGTGTATTGATACCAATTTATTCAAGATACATACTCATTCCTCAATTATAATCATTCTTATAGTTGAAGTATCAAAAATAAAAACCCCCCATTTATTTTTCCTTTCTAATGAACCAATTAAATTCAAGGGAACCCCTTTACCTTTATTAACTATGAGTGTCTTGATTCACATATATATATGATACATAGTTATTTATGAATTCCTTTTCATGTGTCCAATAATAGTGCAAAAATATCCTCTCGCCCTTCACATGAGCCAGATATGTGTTGGGATATTATTTTTTATGAAATAGTTTGGAATTATTCCTTTATATAATAGATACATAAAGTGGTTATGGTAAATTTTTTCAGGCCCATTCGTAGGTGCATTATCATTATAAATATCCCCAATTCAATGTCTATATTGAAATTTTAACTCATATTAAAATGAATGAGAGTGGATATTTCTAAACAAGTTGATGGATTTCCAATATAAGATAGTCCATTTCTATCGCAAAAGATTGAGATCAAGAATAAGAGTGATAATTAGTAACATCCTCTTGAGGAGAATCACGGACCTTTCCCCTATATATTAGTAAAATCTATGTAAGGGACCTTTAATACAAATAAAAATGTTTTAATTGGTTCTTGTCTATACAAGATATGTTATGATGCCCGAATACTCCACCCTAGGCCTCGCCATAATGTTAAAAAATAGTACCCATTTTTCTTTTCCCAAGATATGAGTTAGATCTATGTCGGAAATTTTATTTCCCATAACTAGGTGTGTTTTATTCTAATAAATACAATATATGTAGTAATGCATAGATTCTATTTCAGTCGTAATGTTGATGAGACAAGAGGGGGTGAATTGATTACTTTTAATATCTATTAAATACATTATATATGACCCCCTTTGGTAATTTATAAATTTATATTATTCCATTTCCATAAATAGATTATGCATTTAAATATAATTAAAAGAAGAAACCAATTTTTATAGTTATCCAGGTAAAACGAATCACTTAGTCCCCTCCAACAACAATATCTATATGATCTTGGTGATTTCCACTAGAAAATCCATTTCCAATGGTTGTAGAAATATTATTTCAAGAAACTAAAACTTCTTATAATTTTTTTCAATGATTCAAACAGGACTAATAATATCCCTCAAAACACTCAACACTCGAGCATTCAGAACCAAAATATTTATTTCGATTTAAGGAATTCTATTTTTAAGAATTATATTGAAGATGAAGAAACTGACTAGTGAATATATCTTCATAAGAATAGATTAACATCTTGAAAAAAATATACTTAATAATAATATTAAAACATACTATAGAGACTATGTTCATATAAGAGAACAAAAAATAACAACATTTTTCTAGCATTATGAAGAACACACATTAGTATAATTAAGATGTATGTCTCAATAATGTAGTCCTAAAAATGTATAATAAACTATAGAATATGTATCATAGATATGAATTAGTAGTTATAGTAGAAATAAAATTATTATCTATATCAATAAATAACCAAGATATTTTTTGAGGAGTATATTTTTTTTAAATATTCAATGAAAAGTAGATTTGTAGGAAATAAGGATAACTTACCAAATTTAACTGTATATATATAATTTCTTTATAGAATAAATAATATGTCTGGTCAAAATAGTTTCAAAAAAATCCAAGAAAATTTCTTGATAAATCACAATAATGAAAAAAAGCAACATTTTTAAAATTGGAATTTAACTAGATATTGAAAATAAAAACATCCCCTAGAAATAGTAATGAATTAATGTGTTGTTTAATTCTTTGTGGAAATAGCCATTGAATATCATTATTGAGATATTTACTTAAAAAAATGTTTAGCTAAAATATTTGAAAATATAGATATTAAAATCCAACTAACAACCTATTTAGTATGGTTTTTTTCTATATGAGGATGAGTCCAATATTATGGTCCACAACTTACAATAGACTCTAAATGTATAATAAAATGTTATTAGGTTAAATAAAAATTTCAGGTTATCATACAAATTTCTAGATACTTAAACATGAGATTTACTCATGAACGTTTTGTTCCCAAACCCATCATTGATATGAAACTTGGGGTTCCAAAAGTGAGGTTAGATACCAAATTTATGTTTAAATTTCACTTTTTAAATAGTGATTCTATAGTTCTTTGAACATTCAAAATACTCTATAGAACAAAACATTAATGAATTTTTAAAAAATAACTTCCCAAAATTCATGGAAATAAAATAACCATTCAAAAAAATATAATTGTAAAATCAACATAAAAAACATTTTAAAAAAATTATGGTGTTTGAGGGAATCGAAATCAAAGAATCAATAATTATATATTTTTTGTTCAACATCCAATTTACCAAAAATAAATATATTTTTTTACCACAAAACCAATAGAATATAATGAAAAAAATTGATTACGAGTGATAATTATGAAAATATAAATTTTGTGCTTATCAAGATTTCTCCCCCTTTTACGAGATCAAAATAAATTATAAATATGGATTAAATATAATATAATTTAGAATATAACTATAATTTAATGTTATTTAGTCAAAAAACTAAATTCATTCTGAATGTTTATAGGCTTAGAAACATGAAACAATATCAAACCAAAACTCAAGGAGAATAGAACGTAATAAAATAATAGAATATTGATAATTTATGTCTCAGTAAAATGTAAATTTTGTCAATGATCAGAAGGTTATGGTTCAGGGTGAATGGAAGGATCAACTATACATTTTTTAATAAGATGCTAATTATATTGTTAAAGATCTTCTAAAGTATAAAGAACATCCTTTATCTCTACTATTAAATTATTTAAGTACTAATTTCTTAGGTCTTCCAACTCATTCATTGGATACATCAAAGGGATTATGCATAGTTTTAGAATACTAAGCACATTTATCCATTTAATACATAGATATTTGAAATCACTTATAACTCCTCTGTTTAAATAAGTCAACCATTGACTAATTCATTCGAATTTTACAATAGAGCATGCAATGGTACACTATACTACTATAAATGTTGAATATTTTTATTCATATATGATATATAACCAGAGAGATTATCCAACCATTTGAAAAAAACAATAATTATAGGTCCAACCAAAGTTTAATCCATTTTAAAACATTATTTTCAAACCATTAACCAATCAAATGGACATGAATTAAACATCTTTAAATCCCCAAGATTTGAAATTTAAACTGTTTCTCCTCAAACTTTCCCAAAATGGTAAACGATACCTTCATTAATGGCTTTAAAATCTCTCTTGGAAACTAATATTAAAAAAACCTTTATATTTATTATAGAGTTACTAAAACATAGTTATGGAAATAGATGAACTATTAAATTCCACAAAATACATTTAATAAATCTCAAGTTCTCCTTGTAACTTGAGAAATTTTATTTTGAATAATTGAACTTAGAAACCACACGATTATAAGAAGGGTGAGTACAAGACTCAGAATATTAATCACTCAAAATATATTAAACTCTCTAATGTATCCCGAATTATTCTTAGACCTCAACCTGTGGAATAGATTGAACTCCCAACACTTCACCAGAATGAGAATAAAACTATCCGAGAATTTTTAGTACATATAAAATTTATTCTACAGTATATTATAAGTACCCTTTTATCAATGGAACTAATTAATACCATATAAATTAATTTCAAACATATATTGGTGTACACAAGTACTCAATAAAATTATCCTTCTCTATCTATTTCAACACTAGGGTATGAAAAACTACCTTAGTAGGGGATTACTCATTATGAACATTTCTTCTACTATTTATGATTCTAGAGAATTAAAATCCTCATCTTCCAGTTGTATTTCACCACAAACAATTTCATCACCCCTTTCTTCTATTAGAGGATCCTTTATCTCAAAAATATGATATGACATTATTAATTTCCTTTACAACCGTTTCAATATGTATATGTGGTACTCTTCACCTATGTCATGGTACAATAATAGTCTCAACATTTACCTCAATAGAGTCTTCCTGAAAAATACTTGTAAGATAATCATTACACAAACTAGTTTAGTAATATTTTTATATATTAATCATTACTGTAGAGTGTGTGACAGAATTTTGGTAGAACCAAAAAAATAACACTCTAATTTAGAAGAAACTTATAGAACAAGAATTTCACCCTATATTCATGATTCCACAATATTATCTACAACAATACCTCTAGAACAAGCTAACATTAAACCCAATGTCCTCCCCCTCAGAATGATAACGCGATTTAAATTATTTTTCTCTAGAACTGACTATCACTACTTATCCTCTCTTAACACTGCATATAAATCCAAACCATCATATATTCCAAATTAAGAACTAGCATGTGCTTGAATGGGACGCCTAGCCGAACTATCCATGTGAAGGGGGAGAGCTGACATCAAGGTGAAGAAGTTGTGGAGGAGTAGTTCTATGTAGTTATATCTTGTATATTTCCTAAGACCTATGGGTCCTGTAATCTTTATTCCTATTGGCCTTGTAAGGGTTCCCCTTTATCCCTTGAAAGGTGGGTTATCAAAAATCAATAAAAATAAGACCTTAGGGCTATTCATTTTAGAATCCACTATCAATATTAGAAACTATTTGTTATTTAACATTGAAGAAACATCATTATCAACATCACTAAATCTATTCCATGAATTCTCATTATCTTATTTTTCATCCATTTCATATAAATATATTTAATTACCTCTTTTGAACATGTATTCCATTCATTTAAAGATCATTTATTTCTTTATAATCATATTTTTCTAAAACAACGATACAAATTTGCTAAAAATTCAATGTAGAAAATTCCTATCTAAACGTGAGGGTTTCTAACACTTTTAAAATTCAGGACCAACATTTTCATTCCTCTTAAACTTTTCTATTTTAATATGTAGAAGGTTTAGGGTTCATAAAAACTATTATTCGAGAGATCTGGTGCTCAGGGGATAAAATATTTGAGATCTCTATGTAGGTGATAGATAATGAAATTAAATTTGATGGGTTTAAGAGAATGTTTTATTCCTTAATAAAATTATTTAGTGTACCAATTGTGTTTTTAAAAATTAAATGTTGTTTTTAAATAATGAAATTATTTTTTTATTTTAATAAGAAGAAATAAAAATGTAATAAATAGTTGAATAAATAAATCATCAAAAGAAAATACATTAAAAAAATTAAATCAATTTATATTCTAATGATTAATTAAAAGAACAATGAATATGTAATTTAAATTAAACAAATATACAACCTTAATAAAATCAATATATGACATTGTAGGTGGATTAAATGAAATATAAGAAAGGTTATACTTAGTATTTTCAAATTTTAAATAAATAAACCTATATGAGACAAAATCCTAAAGAATAGGATGCCAAATACAAATTTTATTATCCCTAGATTGATCTAAAAGATTCTTTAAAATATTTATTTGTAAAATTAAAAACAATGTCTACTAGAGAATCTACCTAAGCTAGCCTGATAGGGAGTTTTATAACTATGATAATGGTGAAATTTTTTGAAATAATCAAAACAAAATGTACAATCACAGTACAATGTAGAAGAAAAAATATAACTAGATCCATACAACTAAGAAAAATAGGCCAAACTAGAAAAGTATGAATCCAAAAATATGAACAAGTCTCCATGTGACCAATTTTCACCTGTAACCCATCCCGAGCTGAAGGAAGAAACAACAAGAGAAAATAAAAATCCATAATATGTATTTACCATTAGCTAAATCCCACAATACAACATCTAAAACTACCTAAAGTAAAACTTTTGGTATGGGAACAATGATAAGTTGGATACGACCATAGATTCAATACAATGTATAATACCAAGAATTAAATATTTATTGGTAAAAAATAGTTTCACAACACATTATCATAAATCCTATCCATTTGTAAATCAAATTCCTTTGGTCTTTATAAAATACATTCATATTTAATAATATAAAAATATTACCAGTATAAGTGATAAAACTGAGATTTCAATATATTTTTCAAGAGGTAAAAATTTAAACACATATACATGAAATAACCAATCAGGATAATCTATTTGAAAAAACCTCATATTAAAACAAGGAGCAACAACACATAATAAAAACCCATCATGATATAAATAAATCCCAAATGAAATAATATCTCATATTGGGACCTATACTATGGGAATTCATAATAGACATATAATAGCATAAAGAAGTAACATTTTGGAACCAAACAATATTGAGTCCTTCTATATCTCATAAATACCCCAATGGTTACCTCATAGTTGTGTCACACTAACTAAGGCTACCCATATCGATTTATCTATGCCCCTAAGGTTCCAAATGTTCTAATTTTCAGTCTGCATCTAAAAAAAGATCACAATTTATAAAAAAACATAAATTCAAGAGAATCAAATTTAGTGTTTTAGAATATATTTCCATATCAAAACCATATCAAAAGCCTTAAAATAAATACTTTATGTAAAAAACTAGTTTTTAAAGAGAACCCATTTAAATAAATTATCCTTTTCAAGAAATATAATGAAACAAAAAATAAATTCAATTAAAAAAATAACCCAAGGGAATTTAAAAATAATAATAATTCATTCATATAATTGACACATTGTATAGAAACACCTACCTCAAAATGATATAAACCTAGCTGCATGTAATACAATTTATTGGAAACCAACAAATAGACCTATGAAATACATGAAATGAAAAGAAACTAAAAATTATTGATACAAAACACCATTTGACCATGAATCTAAAACATAAATTCTACTAACTCCACTATTGTGACAAAAAAAGAATGAAATAAGAAACACTTACCCGAAGAGGTACATCGGAACAAATCTAATGATCAATCATTTATTGAATGATCTGGATAGAGAATAGATCTCAAAAATAACTTATGGTGAGATAAGGATCATGATATGACGGATTCAAGTTTTAATGAAGTATTAATCAATCATGAAAATCCTCAATAACACAAGACGTGATAATTACACATCATGTAATCTGATTACATGTTGTGAATTCCCTGAAGGATACAAATAATGCTGAGTAAAACATTTTATTTATGACCATTCCATTTCATTTATTTTAGAAATATAAAACACTTTATTAAATACATAATTACTAACCTCTCATGTTCAAATTATTATTAATTTTTTTTGACAAAATATATATTTTTACCATACATAGAAATTGTTCTAAAGTATTCTAGAATAAAAACAAACGTTATTAATTTCAAATATCATACAAATTATGGAAGCGATAATAATCAGATTAAAATTTATCATTTAAATTATAAGACTATTTTTCTCGTATTTTGTATTGAAAAAAGAATCTATAATAAGAGTGATACCATAACTGATAAGGAGCAGTTTCTTAGTAATAATTACCATAGTAATGGAATATGTAAAAAAGTTCATCGGACTGAATAATGTTTGAATTTTGAATTCCAAACACCATTTTATTTCAAATTGGAATATCTTTTACATAGTGATTGTGCAATACAATATGATCTTCGACATTCTGTTATGCCAAAAAATTATGATTTTTCAAATTCCATGTGTGAAAGTCCATGCAACAAACTTGAAGAAAATATGACCATTGGAAGATCAACATGACAGTTCGAAGCACTCTTATAAATTCATGTTCATTTAATGTTTTTAGATCTAATAATGAGTTGATGATTTCTTGTTGTGTGTGACTCATTTGAAAAATTATTTTTGGGAAAAATACATGAATATTGTAATGCATTAAGAACTTGTTTGTAGTTTTTTTAATTGTTTTACATTTTTTATTTCTTAAGGGATCCTTGTAAATTTTTCCATTTAAGAATTATTTTTCATTTTAAATAATATGTTCGATATGTTATTATAATCAAGGGCTTAAAGGGATAAATATGTAGTGAAATCAATCATCGTATGGATCGAGGGTTGGTGGGGATATCAAGAGAGTGCTCATCCATCAAATTAAGGGTTTTTGAGGATAAAAAGATAGATCAAAGAAGATATTTTAATTGAGGGATTTAATTGTTTAGTAATGAAAAACATTATTGTATCTATAAAATAAGGGATAACATTCGTTATGGTTTTTTGGCTAACTTACATTTACGGATGAAAGAGATAAATTATTTTAAATTTCTATGTTATTCTGATTGTTGATATTTTTTACGTATTTCTTACAGGTTCTCTATTCCTCTATACATGTATTATTATTTTTTAATCATAAAGACACTAAATATGATAAACACAATCTGGATTATTAATTAGATCGATTATGAATATAATATATACTCATATAATGGCATCCCTTTCAAATACAATCCATTTCATATTATTTAATTTTATACTCTCTGATTATGATTCATGTACACTGATTTAATTGTATCCAGTTGGATTACAATTTAATCATATTACCCTTGATTTTTATTTTTTTACTCTAAAATATCAAAACAAATCTATGTTGAGTCAATAAGGTTTTCCTTATGACTTTTCCATTCCTTCTTCTTTTGAAAATCACAAACACCTTATCTTAAGGAAAGTTGCTTTTATAAGAAAAATCACTTTTCTAAGGAAAATCGCTTTTATAAGGAAAATCGTTTTCTTAAGGAAAATTGCCTTCATAAGAAAAATACTTTCTTAAGAAATTGCTTTTATAAGAAAAATAGATTTTATAAGAAAAATTATCCTTATCTTATTTTCATCCATATTTTTATTAAGTATGAGATTCAGATTCATTTCTATTTTCTCGGAATCGTTGAAACTTTGATATAAACCATTCTGTTTTAGGATTCGGATTCTGGATAAGAACTATAAGGAAGTTTCATTCCGAATTCCAGATATGAACTCTGATTAAGTTCTATTCCAGTTTAAGGATACGAATTATGAATAAGAATTCTCATTACGAATTCTAATGAATAAATCTCATTCCGAATTCCCATTACGAATTCTAATGAAGAATTCTCATTACGAATTCTGTTGATGAATTCTCATTACGATTTCTGATGACGAATTCCTATTCCGAATTCTCATTCAGAATTCACCTATTAAACAGAATTTGAGTATCTTTGTTTTATACACTCTGACTTAATTCAGACTCCAAAAAATATCTTTGTTAGACTCTGAACTTTTATATTGATTACATTTCTAAAATTTGTCTACTCTTATTATTTTCATTACACTCTGAACCTTTACTCCAAAGCGTTCATTCCGAACCTTTGAGTCAGAATTAAAACGATGTTGTACATTCTGTTACACTTGTTTTTTTATAAAACGATGTCGTCTGTTTTGTTATAAACTAACTGTTATCTAAGTGACATGTGTATAGGTCCCTCCGATCTTTAAGGAAGATATGACCGTTGGAGAAGGAGCCGACCTTACCTATAAATAGGAGCTCATTTGAAAGAGCTCGTGGATGAAAAAAAGTGCTGAAAGGCTGACTAATTTGCTTGAAGTGATTTCTAGAGCGAGAGACTCTTATTAACTCTCAAAGCTTCGTGCGACTCCGAATGTTGGTGATTACATTCAAGGGATTCTGAGGATAGAAAGACAGAGGTGCCGACTACCTTGAAGTTCGAGGGCTTCCTTGTTGAGGAAGACATAGGTTTCCAACTACCTTGAAGTTGAGGGCTTGCGGGGATAGCAAGACAGAGACTACGATCTTCGTATTGAGGGCTTACCCTGGTGTGGGTAAGACAGACTTGCTTGAAAGTATAAATCAGGGGACCTTTATCCAAGGTTGTTGGATACCCTTCTCTTTGGGTTAAAAGACTTATATCTTGTTACTTGATGTTTTACTACTTGTTTATATTCCGCTTCATTTTGTAATATAAGGAAAGTATAACTTTCTTATACTTCCTTACTTTTACTCTGTTTCATTTAGATTCTATACGCTTTAAGGTAGAATCTCATATTGTAATCTTTTGTTAAGTGTCAACTTCCGGAACCATATTTCCGGAACCTAGGTTCGGAATCTCTTTCCAAGTTTGCTTTTGGAATTACAGGTGTTATGAATCTACTAAGTCTAACTTTGTTAAACTTAGCCCTTTCCTTTGCTTAAGGAAAACATAGTTATTCTTAACTAACTTTAAAGGTTCCAAAGGAATTTTAAAAGTTTACAATTCACCCCCCTCTTGTAAATTGAGCATCTACATCACTATTTCGATCCTACAATTGGTATCAGAGGTTGGAAACCTCTTACTCTATACCAATCTTACATTTTGTATCAGAGGAGGTCTATGAAATAATTATACTCACAAATAAGTTTTTCTTGCTCACTTTCTCATTCCAAACTTTACCATTCCGTTTCCCATTCCGAACTTTGTGATTACGAACTTTTGCTACTAACAAGGTTGTGTGCAAAGTTATTTTAAGTATGGCAGGAGTCAATGTTGGATCAATTGATAATATGAATCCTACAAGACCACCAATCTTTGATGGTAATGACTATGAGTACTGGAGAGATCGTATGAAGACTTTTGTTATCAATACTGGAGTAGACAACTTTGTTATGCTTACTGATGATTATAAAATTCCTGACAAGGAAGTCAGATCTTTTACTAATCAAGAAAAGCAAGAATATCAACTAAACTATAAGGTACGCAACACTTTACTATGTTCAATGACCAGAAATATATATATCCAAATTTCTTCTTGTGAAGCAGCTAACTGTATATGGAAGAAGTTATAGGTTACACACTTTGGGACTTCCAAAGTGATTGAGACTAGAAGAGCTATGCTTAGAGATGAATATCATGGCTTCAATTTTCCTTATGGAGAACCTATCTGTAAAGTTCAACCAAGATTTATGACTATTATCAACAGTTTACAATCTATGGGAGAGAAAGGTTTAGATGATGAAGCTCTTGTGGATAAAATAATTGATATTATGCCCAATGAGTGGGAATCCAAGAGAACAGCTATAGATGAGAACAAGAAGGTCACTCAAATTACTCTTGATGAATTATTTGGAACTCTTCTACAACATGAAACTAGAATGAAGAGAGATGCAGACAACATCAAGAAGAAGAATGGAAATGGTACTGTTGCTTTTACTACAACTTTAAATCAGATGGAAGCTAAGACTCCTGAGAGAGTAAGCAGATCCAAGTCTAAGAAAGTTATTTTCCAATCTGAATCTAGTGAGAGTGAAGTCTCAGAAAATGAATTAGCAAATCTTGCTCGAAGGATGAACAAGATAGCTGGACAGAGAAATTTTCAATCTAAGTATAAGAAAAAGGAAAGGAAAGATAAGAAAGATGGACGAGTTACTTGTTATGAATGTAAAAGAGCTGGACATATTAGACCAGATTGCCATATGCTCAAAAAGAAAGAAAGGAAGGAAAGACATTCAGACAGGAACAAAAAGAAGTATTATAAAGCTAAAGCTAAGAAAGTTCTGAAAGCTAATGACACCTGGAGTGCCAGTGGTGGTGACTCTTCAGATGAATCTTCTGATTATGAATCTTTAGGACAGAAGAATCTTGGTCTTATAGCCAGATTACCTATTGATAATCATTGTCTTATGGATAAGGTACGAAATGCTGAATCTTTGACCAATGTTTCTTTAAATTCTAATGATAGTAAGTATTATAACTCTTCTGATGAAAATCATCTTCTGATGAAGAAAATACTTTACCCACTTATGAAGAAGTCTCTAGGTTTGCTGAACTTCTTGAGATTGAGAATTCCAAACTCAATAAGAAACTTGATAATGCAAACTCTAGGAATTCTATTCTTACAAAAGAGATATCAGATCTTTCTAAAGATCTTGATAAGAAAAATGCTGATTTTGAAAATATTTCAAAAAATCTTGAGGAAGTAAGTTTTGAGAAGAACAAACTCTCTAAAGAATTAGAAAAAGTAATTTCTAAGAAAAATGTTTTCGAGCCAAACTCTAGTTCTAAAACTAATGATTTTGAGGATAAAAACTTGTTTGTAAAACTCAAGTCCGAAATTTTTTCCTTAAAGAAGTGTTTATCAAACTTTACCCATGGTAAAGAAAATTTTGATAAGATGTATTCCCAAATTCGACCTTTAAGAAATAAATCCGTATTTGGTTATACCCATGCAAAAACTATTTTTAGTAACAATTATTTTGTTCCTCAAAGTTCCCCATTTTGTACCAAGTGTCAATGTGGTGGTCACTGGGAAAAGAATTGTTCCTTAAACAAAATCCAATCTCGAGGATTTCACAAAGCTTACTTTTCTAAGAAGATGTGGGTTCCTAAAATTTTATTGTCTGGAAATCTCGGATCCAAACAAGTTTGGATTCTGAAAATCTAATTTTCTTATTAATTTAAGGAAAAAAAAGAGAGTACCAGCAACAATACATGGTACATGGATAGTGGATGTTCCCGGAACATGACTGGTAACAAAAGTTTTTTTGAAAATATTATCAAAACTAAAGGAGATATTATTCTTCAGTTTATCGGAATGAAAGAATAACTTGCTGATATTTTCACAAAATATTTGCCTTCTGATAGATTTGAATATATTAAACAGAAGTTAGGAATGATAACTGTAAGGTAATCTTTCTTAATTAACTTTCTGTTGAAAAAATCTCCTTACAGTAATAAACTCCTTTTCATAGGGGGAGTACATTTGATTGTTTGTTTAACAAAGTTTTTCAAAATTTGTTTTCAAACTTTTCGGAACGAAGATATCCGGAATGGAGATTTCTGGAACTACAATTTTTATCTAAAATGGACATGTTCGTACAGAATAATTCTGGGATGGAAGTGTTCGTATTGAAAATTTCCGGAATAGAAAATTTTTGTACTAGAATTTTCATAACGGAATTTTCATACTAAATTCTTCGTAATGTATTTTTCGTACTAAGTTTTTCGTACTGATTTTTTTTCCTTACTAAGTTTGTTTTTCATACTGAGTTTTTCCGTAATGTATGTTCCGTAATGAGTTTTTCGTACTAAGTTTATTTTCCATAGTAAAATTTTTGCGAAATCTGTCTTTTCATAATAATGTTTTTTTTCTAGTCTTTGTTGTATTACCCAATACAAATAATCCTCCTAATCCAATCCGAAAGGTATGATTACCTTACTCAAGTTTTTGTAATCATATTTTACTTGCTGGAATTTTCTTGTATTATGTTTTCGGATTTTAGTTTTCTTAATTCCTTGTTTAAATAAAAACCTCAAAAAGATCGGATTCAAGTTTTCAACCGTCAGATCTGATCTCAGCTTATCACAACCGTTAGATCAACCGTGGAAGTTGAACCGTCATTTCATTGCCTATATAAAGGGGATCCAAATACTCATCCCACATTGATTTCAAGCTCTCGCGTCTCGATGCTCTGCCCCTCTGTTTTAAGGCCATTCCGAACTACAGTTGTCTTCGTTCCGAACTTCTCAGAGGATTACAGATCCGAATGTCTGCGGAGTTAGCGTCTCAAGAAATGTCATCCACCAAGCCTATTTCATAATGGTTAGATTACAGAGAAAGGTTAGTCCATCCGGATTTCTTGAACAACTATGATTCTCTTAATTCAAAGAACATTAAGTTGAATGGCTGGGAAGATGTTGCTGTATCCAAACCAGGGACTCAAGACGATGTTTTTACAGAGTTACTTGTTGAGTTCTATGAAACAGTTTCCTTCTTCCAGGAAGATAATAGGGAGAAGTTTTCTTTTAATTCTTATGGAAAGACCTACAAACTTTCTTATACCAAGGCAGTAAGCTTGGTAGGGTTGTCCTATGAAGGAGAAGCCGGATTTATTTCTCATGTTTTTCCGGACTCTAAGGGTAGCTTCGACAAAGAAAAAGCCTTAGAAACTCTCGAACTGGCTGATGACAAGGCTCCGAAGATTGCTAGTTTGCCTACAAATTTCTGGATTCAAGAAATGTGGGTGCAAGGGCTTATCGTACCGAGGAAAGGTGATAATGACAACTTGAAGAAGAGTGAGATCTATATCTTAGATTTCCTGATAAATCTAAGAAAGTTTAACTTCATGAGGCACATTCTTATAACCATTGAGAATCTTAAGAAAGGAAATCTCCGAGATCAAATCGTAATGTACCCAGCAATATTATCAAAGTTGATAGTTCGGTGCCTTGAATCTTTCAAGGAAGCCTGCAGATCTAAGCCAAGGGTTTGTAAAATTTTGTTGGTTAGTGATGACACCCTTAAGAGGATGGATGTGGCTTTCAACAAGGAGATTGGTGAGTTCGTTGATTTGCCTAATCAAGAAGAAACAGTTTCGAAGGCTGCTGAACTGGAATCATCCAAACCAGTAATGAAAAGGAAGTTGAAGGAAGTTGCAGCTGAAGTCGAATATCCTAAGACTAAGGAAGTTCAAACCGCACCTCCCAAACCAAAGAAGAAGAAGGCCTATCCTGATGAGGTTGTTGCGAAGTGGAGAGCAGATAAAGAGAAAAGGAAAGAAGGGGATCCGCAGTTCGGATTGGACCCTGCGGAAGCTAAGGCCCTGAAGGAGAAAACTGCTGATGAGCTTCAAAAACAAGTAAAGGAAAAGAAGCTTAAGAAGAAGATGTCAGAAGCCGAGGCAGTCCAAGCTTTGTTGAAATTTAATGAAATAGTATCTGGAAGCATTCCAGTTCCAAGATCTTTCTCCTTGGAATCTCTACCTGAGACTCCAGGAAGAAACCTTGATTTTCCGGAAGAGACTACAGCTGAGCATGTTGAGAAAATCGAGCAGATTCAGCAAGTGGGTGAGGAAGAAGAAGTTGCTGAAGGAAGTGGTGAAACAGGAGATCTTTTGAAACAAGTGGATGATTATAAAGGATCACCTTCGGAACATCTATCACTCCGAACTTCAGAGGCTGAATCCTCTAAGATAGTAACTCCAGAGAAGGATAAGAAGGAGGAAGATGATGTTCAAAAAGTTGTTGATGAGATTGTTCAAGTGTTTACTGGCGAGCAGAAAACTCCTGATCAAGAATCAATTCTGAAAAAATACAAGGGAAATCAACTCCTTGTTGAAACTTCGAAATCAGTGGCTAGAAAGAAAAGGGAATTTGGTGATTCATCTAAAAGGAAGTTGAAGCTTATTGAGGAAGAAAACTCTCCAAGCAAGATTTCAGATTCAGAGTCATCTTCGTTGGGGCATGACTTTGTTGTTCAGTCCTTAAAGAAGTTGGTGGGAACCATTCCGACCTTCTCTAGTATTGACTCAAGATGCCAGATGCTCCAACATGCTCTAAATCAGAAAACTGACTCCATATCTATGGTTATGGACAAGTGCGTTGAGATTGAGGCTCAGTTCAAAACGTTTTTTGTTGGTTACGAAGCTCATAGAAGATCTTGCAAGAGGATGACAAACTGGTCGAAGAAGAACGTGGAAGAGATGAGGTTGTTCGATGAGTTTCAAGACAATGTTAAAGATTCTTTTGAAATCGAGGACAAGAAGATAAATGAGTTAATTGCATCCTTTGAAGAGAAGTTGACAGAAGAAAAGAACTTCCGGATTCAAGAAGTGAGAGATCTGAATGGGAAGCTGAATTCCGTTTCTCAAAACTGGAAGTTTGAAAGGGATCATAGGATTGATTTTGAAGAAAGGATGAAGGCTCAGGAAGAAAAGATCAAAGCTCAGGAAGAAAATATCAAAGCCTAGGAAGAAAAAATTGAAGCTCAAGCCGCAAGAATAGTTGTCTTAGAGAAGCAAGCTGAAGAAGATCATAAAGACCTGAAGAAGATCAAGACTATTCTAAAGGGGATCATGACGAAGGAAAAATATGCGAAATAACCAAATCCGATCTTTTTGTTTTATTCTTTTTGTTGCTGAGATTTCAAATTTAATGAAAGTTCTGCTTGTCGTTTCTATTGTTGTCATTACTAATTTTTCAGGTACTTTGTTATTTTTTTTCCATTCCCTCCAATTCTTTTTAAAAATAACAACGGGGGAGAAGGAAAAGATCCTTAAGAAAAAGAAGAACTCTAATAATAGTTTATCAAAGGGGGAGAAGAAAAAGATCCTTAAGAAAAAGATAAACTCTAATAAGAGTTTGTTTAAGGGGGAGCTTTTTCATTAAAGAAGACCTTCTTATTTATCACTCCGGAAATCTGAATACGATCCTTAGAGTTTCAAAGCCTAAGGGGGAGTTAGTCGTATTCATCAATATTCTTAAAGCAAAGGGAGATAATCCTTAATGTTTTTCTTTCTTCATAGAATTTCTTTTTCGTAATAATGTTTGTGCTTTCCAAAAAGAGGGAGATTGTTGAGTCAATAAGGTTTTCCTTATGAATTTTCCATTCCTTCTTGTTTTAAAAATCACAAACACCTTATCTTAAGGAAAGTTGCTTTTATAAGAAAAATCGCTTTTATAAGGAAAATCTCTTTTATAAAGAAAATCATTTTCATAAGGAAAATTACTTTCATAAGAAAAATACTTTCTTAAGAAATTGATTTTATAAGAAAAATAGCTTTTATAAGAAAAATTATCCTTATCTTATTTTCAACCATATATTTATTAAGTATGAGATTCGGATTCATTTCTATTTTTTCGGAATCGCTGAAACTTTGATATAAAGCATTCTGTTTTAGGATTTGGATTTTGGATAAGAACTATAAGGAAGTTTCATTCCGAATTCCGAATATGAACTATGACTAAGTTCTATTCCAGATTCAGGATACGAATTCTGAAGAAGAATTCTCATTACGAATTCTAATGAAGAAATCTCATTCCGAATTCCCATTACGAATTCTAATGAAGAATTCTCATTACGATTTCTGATGACGAATTCCTATTCTGAATTCTCATTCCGAATTCACCTATTAAACAGAACTTGAGTATCTTTGTTTTATACACTCTGAATTAATTCAGACTCTGAAAAATATCTTTGTTAGACTCCGAACTTTTATATTGCTTACACTTCTAAAATTTGTCTACTCTTATTATTTTCATTACACTCCGAACCTTTACTCCGAAGCGTTCATTCCGAACCTTTGAGTGAGAATTAAAACGATGTCGTACATTCTGTTACACTTGTTTTGTTATAAAACGATGTCGTCTGTTTTGTTATAAACTAACCATTATCTAAGTGACACGTGTACAGGTCCCTCCGATCTTTAAGGAAAATATGACCGTTGGAGAAGGAGCCGACCTTACCTATAAATAGGAGCTCATTTGAAAGAGATCGTGGCTGAAAAAAAGTGCTGAAAGGCTGACTAATTTTCTTGAAGTGATTTCTAGAGAGAGAGACTCTTATTAACTCTCAAAGCTTCGTGCGACTCTGAATGTTGGGGATTACATTCGAGGGCTTCCGGGGATAGGAAGACAGAGGTGCCGACTACCTTGAAGTTCGAGGGCTTCCTTGTTGAGGAAGACAGAGGTTGCCAACTACCTTGAAGTTGAGGGCTTGCGGGGATAGCAAGACAGAGACTCTGATCTTCGTATCGAGGGCTTACCCCGGTGTGGGTAAGATGGACTTTCTTGAAAGTATAAATCAAGGGACCTTTATCCAAGGTTGTTGGATACCCTTCTCTTTGGGTTAAAAGACTTATATCTTGTTACTTGTTGTTTTACTATTTGTTTATATTCCGCTGCATTTTGTAATATAAGGAAAGTATAACATTCTTATACTTCCTTACTTGTACTCTGTTTCATTTAGATTCTATACGCTTTAAGGTAGAATCTCATATTGTAATCTTTTGTTAAGTGTCAACTTCCGGAACCATATTTCTGGAACCTATGTTCGGAATCTCTTTCCAAGTTTGCTTTTGGAATTACAGGTGTTATGAATCTACTATGTTTAACTTTGTTAAACATAGCCCTTTCCTTTGCTTAAGGAAAACATAGTTATTCTTAAATAAATTTAAAGGTTCCAAAGGAATTTTTAAAGTTTATAATTCACCCCCCTCCTGTAAATTGAGCATCTACATCACAATTTCGATCCTACAATTTGTATCAGAGGTTGGAAACCTCTTACTCTATACCAATCATACAATCTAATTATTATAGATTGGTAATCACAACAGGGCTATGTCTAAATCCGATCATTTTACATAAAGTGGTTGGTTGATTGTATTTGTTAAAAATCATTTAAACTAATGTTTTTTAAAACTACAATTCACCCCCTCTGGTAATAGGGCCACCAAGAATACATTAATTCAATACTAATCAGTATACATTTAATATAATAATCCAAAAAATTGGTATCAGAGTAGAAATCAACATATTAAATACACATTGAGTTTTTGTTTCTTTAAAATTACATGTTTATTAAAAAAATTATAATTCTTTTTATAAAAACATTAGTACACTAATTTTTTTAGAGAATTAATTTCAATTAATATGTTAGGTTTAAATATAAGATCCATAAATAATATTAATCCAAATAGACCACTAATTTTTGATTGTGTGGAATATGAATACTTGAGTGATCGAATGAAGACATTTTTTATTAATATAAGAGTTGATAAATTTTTTATTCTCACTATAAACTATAAGAATCCTAGTAAAGAAGTCACAATGTTTACTAATTTTAAAGGGCATAATGATCAACTCAAATATAGAGTAAGAAATAAATTGCTATTTTCTATATCCAGAAGCATATATAAAAAAATACCATATAGGAAACTAGATAACAATATATTGATGAATTTAGAGGTTACATATCTTTGTACCTTGATGGTGGTTGAAACCATAAGATTTATATTAATAAATATAATCAAGAATTTAAATTATTACTAGGTGAATTTGTTTCCAAGAGTCATCAAATATTTATCACATTTATTAATAGTCTTCAGTCCATTTGTGAAAAAAGTATAGAGGATAGGATTATATTTAATAAGATAATAGATATCATTCCCCGTAAATAAGAATCTAAAAGGTCTACTATTTATTAAACCAATAAGTTTTATAATATTAAATTTGATGATATTATTGGAACCTTGATGAAATATGAATGTATACTCAAGAGAGATGTTAAAAAAGTAATGAAAATGAATATTGGAGAATGTTTTTCTAAAAATACCATTATTATTTATGCTCGAACTCATAAAAATGTTGTTAGATCTTTATGACAGAGGAATTTAATATACAATTTGATACTAGAGTTTATTTTTATAAAAAATAGAATTATCTTATCTTTCATGAAGGATGAACAAGATAGTAACTAAAAAGGATTTTTAGTATCAGAATAAGAATGGTAACATGTTGAGGAAGGATAAGAAATATTCTAAAGTTACTTATTATTTGTGTAAAAGTTCATGAAAAATCAAACATGGTTTTCAATGACTAAAGAGAAAATATATAAATGAAATAAATTCCATAAGAATAAGAAAAGTTTTTAAAAACTATGAAGAATAATATTCTCAATGCTGATGATTACTTGAGTGAAGTTTAAAAGATTCCTCATATAATTGTTCTAATAATAATTGTTTAGGAAAGATGAAAATTGGTATTCTATCCAGAATAACCAAGAAAATATTCTCTTAATGGACAAGGTATGCAATGATAAAAACATTACAAATTAATCTTTAAATGGAAATTATCTAGAATATGATAATGTAAAAAATTCTAAATTCTCATATAAAGAATATTATTTAGTTGAGGATAATACTATACCTTCATATAATAAATTTTATCATTTTAAAAAACGTATAGTAAATAAAAATTGAAAAGGTTGTATAAAATGATAATTTTATTTCCATAAATAATTTTCAAATAAATTAATTATCAAATATTTCTAAGCATCATGATAAGGATATTTTAGAAATTTATTTTTTAAATATTAAGAGAAAGTGATTTCTTAAAAGAGTATTGTACAAACAAATTTTTGATCAAAGAAATTTCAAAATTATTTCTAAAGAGGATAAGAATATAGTTGTAAAACTATAGTCTGAAATTTATTATTTGATGTAAATTTTGAGAAACATTACTGTAGGTAAAGAAAACATTGAAAAAATATACGGATAACATTGTTCTCATGGACCAAGATTTTTAATGGGTTATACTCATAAAAAAATAGTCTTATGTCACAATTTTCTTGTTCCAAATAATTAAGCTTTTATACTAAATGCAAAATATGATTCCATTAAAAAAAAGTTGTTCTCTTAATAACATCCAATCATTAAGTTTCCAAAAACCATATTTCACAAATAAAATGCGGGTTGAAAATTTTTTATTTGATGATATTTATACACTAAACATGGACTGGGTTACGGAAATCTAATCCTTTTGACTTAAAAAAACAATAAATGTAGAAATAACAAGAATATTTGGTGTAGGGATAGTGGATATTCCAAACTTATGATGGCTAAAAAAATATTTTTTGAAAATTTCATCAAGAAGAATCTTCAGAAAATTAAAATCACATATAATTCTAAAGGAGAAATTATTAGTATAGGTACAATATTTATTCATGGTAAAAATTTAATTTCATGTTATTTATTTGTTAAAGGAATTAATAACACACCTATAAGTAAAATTTATTAATGAGATGATGTTTACCTTGTGAATTTTAGAAATGATAAGTTCTTAGTACAAAATTACAAGTATGAATTTATTATTTGTGCCGATAAGAATGAGAATAATAATACACTTAACATAGAAGACCTTACAATCCAAGACATACCATGACATAGTGAAAGAGAAGATCACTCTTTGTTATGGAATATAGGGTTATGAAACAATAACCTTAGAAACTTATATAAATAGACTAAGAAAAGACTTGTTGTGGATATAAGGGAACATAAGAAGTAATCTTCATAAGATTGTGACAATTTTTATTACGATAAGCAAAATATGTCTAGTTTTTAATACATAAGTGAAGTCTCAACTATTTATTCTTTATAGTGAGTTAAAATAGGTTTATTTGGTCCCATAAAACTTGGGATTATTTGAGGCAAATACAATTTATATATCTTGGTTTATGATTATAATATATACACATGGGTTTATTTTCTCTCGTAGAAATATGAATCATTTTTTTTAAAAATTTGTATTGAATGTTAAAAATTTGAAAAACCTTCCATTCAAAAAAATTTATTATGACCATTGTTGAGAATTTTGAAATTATTATTTAGAATCATTTTGTATCATAATTTTTATTTTATATAAATGTTTAGCTCCTAGAACTCCTTAGAAAAATGGTTTTGTTGAAAGAATATATTGTATTATTCAAGAAATAAAAAGAACCATGTGTAGGGAATACTCAATTTCTGAACATTTTTGGGATGAAGTAGTTAGTACTTCCTAATATAATGTAAATTGAGTTTTGATTAGATATTATCTTCATAAAACCCTTAATGAGTTATGGACTAGTTTAAAAACAAATGTTTCTTACTTCATAATATTTATATGCAAGGTATTCATCTGGAACATGATAGATAACCTAAAAATATTTGTAGGAAAATCTGATGAAGGAATATTTTTAGGTTATTCCACTACCTCTAAGGGTTATAGAGTATTTAATTAAAATTTTGGTAGTTTTGTTGAATCAATACATGTTAAAATGGATGAATCCAAACCTTTTTTAAACAACCTAAACCCACATCCTACACAAATGTTATTTCAAAAACTAATTTTCTACTTTTGTTGGGAATCACCTCTAATAAGGATAATACCGAATAAAATGTTTCTGAGTTATTTAACCAGAAATATTTTCAACCATATGTTGATGAACATTGTTTACAATAAATAAGAAGTCGGTTGTTTTTAAGGAATCATACAAGTGATAGTTTTATTTGTTATGATGGTCACCAATATAGGACTAGATGTTCATTAATAAATGAGGTTAAACATGAAGAATTCCATTCCCTATTTGATCATAAGAATCCTTATGAGGATTTATGTGATGAGGATTGGATTAGGGACATGAAACATGAGGTCAAGGAATTTTAAAGGAACAATATCTAGACTATAGTTTAATGACCTCAAGAAAATTATATAATTGGTGTAGAATGGGGTTTTAGAGTCAATTGCAATTAAAATGGAATTTATCTTAGAAATAAAGAAATACATATTGGAAAAGTTTATAACCAACAGGATGGAGTAGAATTTAAAGAATCCTTTGAACTGGTAGCTGGATTATAAGCTATTCATATTCTATTTGCCTTTTCGGAATTATTCAATTTCAAAATTTTTCAACTGGATGTGAAGTGATATTTTCATAATAGATATGTATAGGTGGATGTTTATGTTGAAAAAAACCCTATTTTTAAAAATAAAAAACATCAAGAATATGTTTATAAACCTACCAAATCTTTATATTCCCATTAAAAAGCCCCCAAAGCTTGGTATGATAGATTAATATGATCTTTGTTACAAAATTATTTTATTATGAATGCTATAGATCCAACTATTTTTATAAAATAAGCTAACAAAAACATTTTGATTGTTCAAATATATGTTGGTAAAATTATATTTAGGTCAACACTACAATCATTAACATATTACCTTAGAGATATTATGAAATCAGAGCTTGAGATGAGTATGCTGGGTGAGTTAAAAAAATTTCTTGGTTTTCAAATTTCTACAAAAACCTGAATGATCTTAAGTAACTGAACATAAGTATATAAATGATATTATTAAATTTTTTGGATATTACAATAATGAAAATATTAGTACTTCAATAATTACCTAAAATACACTTTATCTTGATGAATATGGGTAACTAGTTGATCAAAAAAAATTAGAGGTATGATAGGTAGTCTACTATACAGAAATTCTAGTAGTCCAAACATAATGTTTTCTGTATGCCTATGTATAATATATCAATATAATCTAATAGAATATAATCTAAATAATGTTAAAAAAATAAATTCAATCTAAAGGGAACTATGAATTTATGACTTTTCTATTCTTCCAGAAATGAATTTGTTTTAAAATGTTTTTTGGATGCTAACTTTGGTGGGTATAAAATGGATATGAAAAGAACATTTGGAACTTTTTATTTCATAGGAGACACATTATTTTCTTGGTCTTGTAAGAAGCAACACCTGAAATCACTTTCCACCACTGAAGATGAATATGTGGAAACTAGAATTTGTTATACTCATGTTTTACGAATGCAATATACACTCACTGACAATGACATGAATTTTAATAAAACTCAAATATAACATGCCAATACAAGAAACATTTAATTAAGTAAGAACCCTTCAAATACTTCTTGTGAAAAAAATAGATATCAGGAATCACTTTCTTATAGATCACACACTTAAATGGGATATCATTTTAAAATTCATCGAAATGCAAGAACAACATGTCGATGTTTTTATAAATCCATTCCCTTATGCTAGATTTAAATATTTTAAATATATTCTAGGAATGATCAATTTAAAGTGATATTTCAAATCAACTTGTTGTTTACACATATCCTAAAATTAATTTACAGTTTTTCCATAGGGGGTTTAAAGATGATATTTTGTTTTCATTATTTTTTATTTTTTCTTAAATATTAAATTTTAAGAATAATAAGGGTTTCAAGAATATTTTTTTCTAAAATTTTCAGATCCACTATTCTCAAAAGAATATTCATACTTAGAAAATATTATAATTTTTTTGAATCATGTTTTCTTAAACAATTTTTGGATTCTAAAAATATTTTTAATGAATTTTAAAATGTATTATGTTTTATCCCTAAAAATTATTTTTAGTTTAAAAAATATGTATATTATAATATAAATATCATATTCAAGAAGAACATAGCTTTAAACTCAGTGTCCTTCCATATTTGAAAGATATTCTTCATATTTTTTGATTTCTTGCACTATTTAATTAGAATTTTCTTCAATTTTTTGTTGTTATATTTTTTTCATTATAATTTTATCATATTTAGTATCAATATGATAATTTTTTTAAAACCTCATGAGTTTAATAAAAATTATATCCTTCTTAAGATCACTCTCAACCATTAGATCAAATAAAATCTAATTTTAACCATTGGAATATTCTTGGAATCAGAACGATCACCTTATGTTCATAGATAAAGTGGTGGACCCCATTATCCCACATTTGAAATATAATCCTCTTTGAGATAAAGTGTTACTAGCCTCAAAAGCATCATGTCAAAATATCATTAGTTCAAATGTTAGAATCTCATGTTTCTTCACAGACTACGACGCATTTAACTAGGGATTTTTATTAATGGTTTTTAGTGAAATATTTGTTGAGAAGTCCTTTTTTCAAAAAATTTATTATATATTAATGAATTTTATATAATTTAAATGTTTGGAATCCTTGTGTGTATCTAAATCTGATGAAATTCATGATTTATTTAGTATTGTTTTAGTCTGAGAATTCTATAGATTAGTGGAGTTTCTCAATGTTGATGGAAGAAATATTTCAGTCAAAATTTATAACAAAGTTCATAATATGATTTA
Organism: Viscum album; assembly: GCA_963277665.1. Classification (NCBI taxonomy): domain Eukaryota; kingdom Viridiplantae; phylum Streptophyta; class Magnoliopsida; order Santalales; family Viscaceae; genus Viscum; species Viscum album. The sequence goes on along the minus strand of OY728145.1, from coordinate 1,093,703,401 downwards.
TAATAAAGATAAAATATTTCTTATAATTACATCATTTTAGAAACATTCTGTACTTCTCATAAGTTTCCAGAAAGTCTTGGATGTTTTGTGAAAGAGTAAGTAGAGAATTATCTTTTTGATCATTATGAGAAGGTTAAGAATGTTCATTACCTAATAGATGATAATATAGTATTTTAATTATGGAATAAAGGTTTCATGATATAGAGAAAAGGATATCATGACACATTGAAGGTCATTGATGTTCTAATATAAGATTTCCTTTTAAATATGTGAAATTTAAAACACATGGGATACATATTTTTCAACATCATCAAAAAAAATTATAGATCCATTATGTCTTAAATAAGTATGTTTCTGGAAGTGATAACTATGTTTTCAATTGAATTCATGAATTTCATTAATATTGAAATAATTCAAAGATGAGGAAGACGAAAATACAATTTATCTATGATGATACTATCATTATTATAATGACCCATACTTTACATACATTATTATTACTTCAGAATTGAAGCATTCTTATTATAACATATAAAAAAACCATTAAAGGACCGTATAGGTATAGTGTCTTTAGAAACTGGGAAACATAAACAACTGGTTCATAAATCATCTACATATTTATTTCATCATATATAGACTCCCTTTTTGTCATATCCTACTTAATACCCTTCTTCCTGACCTAGGGAAAGGAAAACATACAAAAGGGTGAGCTCAAATGCTCAGTAAGGGTAATAAAAAGAAATATCAATCATATCATATTCAAAAGAACATAACATGGGATAAATCATAGTGGTAAAATGTAATCCCAATAATAATAACATAAAACATGATACTTTGTGGCATACACACATAATAATATAAAATCATTTCATTTTAGTCATGACTCACTGCCAAGACTATCATAGCGGACAAAGTCCATTACTGAACCGAGTTCACTCCTCGTTCTAGTCCTATATCACTGAACCAGATTAAGTTTGCATTCCAGCCATGTCTATCTCATGAGATATAAATATTTACGCAAGACATTGGAGGGAGATATTGGTCCCACCCATCTCATAATAAAACCATTCTTATGTGTTCTACAAAATTATAAATCATAAATCATAGCATAACCCATGTAATAAAAATGGGATTCTTAAACATTGTGACATCATAAAACAACTCATATAAGATAAAGGACTTCATAAAAATAATTCCATTATAACATAGTCAAATCAATGTAATAATAGAGATAGAAATAGAACCCTATATTATCTTATATGGAAAATAATTTTGATAAAACACATAAACTCCCTTCTTGAGGAGAATATCCTTTCTACTTAAAAAAGCATTTTTCCCATTCATAACATGTTATACAATTCTAAACTAAAAGAAGATTATTAAAAATAAACATGAAAACTTTTAAAGGAAGCTTCATGGAAATAATTTTCTATGAAATCAGAAAAATCCATTCACGCCGTATAAGTTAGAAAAAACATTCTTCCCGTACTTTGGCAGAAAAAGTCAAAAAGTACATTGTACTAAAAACGACAAAATATTCCTTTCATATCTTTTAATAAAGCTCACCAATGAGTAATATTGGATTTAATCAATTTTAATAGGATAGAAATAATATTACATATTTAGGATGCATTAATGTGGATGATAAATACTCCCTAGTAAATTATGAAGTATAAAAAATCACAGATAAAAATGAGATTGCAAAATTTTCCCTTACCTTAGGTCCGATATGCTTTGTACATGTCCGAACCTCCAGTATAATGATTTAAATAATGTCATTGACTTATTCCAGAATCATAATCATTGTTATGATATCATATATTTTCATATTCATAGCTTCTTATTTGTAATATTTCATTGCTACTTATTATTCGGGTGTTTATTGCTTTATGTTCTTATGCGTGTTTTTTCGAATATATTCTTATTCTTCTATTTTAGGTTATAGATACCTTATTTCCATAATATTATTAGTGTAATATATATCATATTTACTCATTCAATTCATTTATATAATCATTATTCAATGATGATCATGTAGAACGAGTCGCATCACATCGTGGAGACGGTAGGCCGTACGTACGCACGAGCGATGATATCGTTCTGATGATCGTGGAATTGTATTGAAGTGTATGTATACTATTTCAAAGTGAATATAATGTTAAAATAATCATATATAATTATTATTTACACAATTATACCCATCCAAGTAAGGTGGGGGTGGAAAACAGACTACACCACGGCCTGGAGACGACATTCTATACATACGCACGCGCGATGATTTTATTTCCCATAGGATGGATAGAAGGTTAAATAGGGTTATTTTATATTTATAATAAAATATCAGTATATGAGTGATACTGAAATTATTACTTAATAATGAAACAACTAAAGAAGAAGAAGTAGAAGAAGAAATAAATTTGAAAGAATTGGTAACGAATATTACCTCATCTTCGACACGCCTCTTTGAAACATCCTCACAGGGCACTAAAATTGGTCTTTGAAGAAGACTTAGACCTCTAGGATGTTTCTAGGGAAGTATATAAGGTAAATTGGCAGGGGTTGATGATCTTGAAGGCTCAAAGTGGTGTTAGGAGGAGAGGTATGAGGTGCCCTTTTAAAAGGGAGGAGATGGGCATATTTAGAATTATAAGGAATATTAATTTATAAAAAATTCCAAACCCACTTAACAACCCCCCAAAAATTACTCAAATATGAATATTAGATGATACAGGGTCGTAATATCATCAACCAATGAAATTTATACAAGTTGGGAATTTATTTTAAACCATATCAACATGATTTATCCTTATATAATCTATTTAATTTTATTTATGGTAATAATATTATAAAAAATTTAAATCAATATAACTAATTATGTATATGTTGTGAATTGTCCATAATTGTATAATTTATTACATTTTAGAATATATAAATTTTAATTTATAATTTATAAATATTTATCTAAATTTTAAACGATTGTATAATATGTAATTTTTATAAAATAACCAAAGTGTCAATTTTGACACTATTCATTTATTTGAATTTAAATAAAATATACACAAGAGATATGTTCAAAAAAAATATTCAATAGATTAATAACATTTCATATTTATCTAGAAAATTAGTGGTGCACATTAAATAGTTCATATAATATTTATTTTAATACTTTAAAAATCATTTATTTGATATTTCAATCAATAAAATAATTTCAACATCACTATTGTGTCATAATTAATGATAATTATATAATCCCTAAAAATTATAAATAAATTTATATAATGCATATAATTTTATTAAATTTCTAGGGACTATTTATATCCGATGTTTTATGATTTTTATCACTAAATTAAAAGTATTACACTTATAAGATTTAAGAGAGTGACATGTAGTCACTTTCTTTGGTTTCAATAACAATTATAGTATTTCATGGTCAAAAGTCCATGAAATGAATCTAGTCCAACCCTTAGGTGATATGGGTCATCTTTTATTTATCCAATAGGATTTTTTCAAGTGTTAGGGTAATTTTATAATCTTATTTTTACCCTTAATTACCATATTTACCTTTAACTCTAGTAAATAAAAATTACCGTAGTTACTATTCATAATATCAAAAACATAAAAGTAACCTATTAACATGATTTGGACCCACTAAATCCAAATATGGAATCCATTTTTCAAAATTCAAACCACGGAAGTTGCAGTAATTAATTTAAAAATAATCCCGTTCTTAAGAACACGAGTTTTAAAAGTTAAAACCTTGCCAAAGATTGAAATGTTTTTACCTATGAATTAAATATAAAATTAATACTAATGACATATATTATATTAAATGGTAAAAATATATTCTATTTATACTTTAAAACCATTAAATATTATAATTTATCCATATAAATTATTGCGATGAAAAAAGTTGTTTTTAATTAATATATAGCATCTTTTTACTATTCATTAAAATATGAAAGTTATCAGAATAATATGAAAATTTTATCCAAAGAAAATTTTTATAGCATTATTCCAAAGAAGAATTTTATTCTTTCAAACTGAACTTATAAACATGTCAAAAACTATATTTAAGGTGGGTGTGCCATCAAAAGGCGACAAAATTGCATTTTTTAAAAAATAATTATTTTACCAGAAAAATTTATTTTGTTCACATACCATGTTTTAGAAAATATGTAAGATGAATAATAATGTTATAAAATTCAAAATTCATATAATACTATTAATAATGGATAGTTTATAATATTATAATAATATATCATTGTTTAGTGAAACTCAGTAATGCGTACTACACACGCTATCGAGGAAGGTCGCGATTGCGTGTAACACAAGCCATGCCAGTGTTGTGTGCAGTGAAAGATTCCTTTGATGTTGCGTATAACATAAGGCATAAAAAAATATACTTCTCATAAAATATCAGGGTGTTACATTTTACCCCCCTTAAAAAGAATTTCCCCCTTGAAATTCGTCACTTCATAACAAACAGATGAGGATACCTCTCCCTCATCATATCCTCAAGCTACCATGTAGCTTCTTCTAATTGGTGGTTCCTCCATAAAATTTTCACCAAGAGAGTGGTATTATTCTGTAGAACTTTTTTTCTACGATCCAGAATCTCTATCAGCCATTCTTCATAAAAATGTCTTTCTCCAGCAGTACAACTTATGAGCTTAGTACATGTGAAGGATTAAGAATGTACTTTCTCAGGAGAGATACATGGAACACATCGTGAACTTGAGAGAGATTCGGTGGAAGCACCAATCTGTAAGCTAATGTCCCAACACGATCCATTATTTCGAAAGGACCAATATACCTAGGGATCAACTTTCCCTTCTTTCCAAATATCATTACTGTCTTCCAAGGAGATATTCGTAAGAACACTTTATCACAAACTTCAAAATCTAGGTCTTTTATTCAGTTATTAACATAAATTTTTTTTCAACTCTGAGATGATCTTATGTGTTGTAGAATATATCGTACCTTGTCTCCCATCTCATCAACAAGATCAGGTCCTAATATATTTCTTTCCCCAACTTCATCCCAACAATTTGGAGTTCGGAATTTATTTCCATAAAGAACTTTATAAGGAGCCATTTGAATACTTGAGTGAAAGCTATTATTATAAGAAAATTCCACCAAAGGTTGGTGTTGATCCCAACCATCTTTGAAATCAATAGAGCAAGCTCTCAACATGAATTCTAGAGTTTGAATTTTCCTATCATACTAACCATCTGTCTGAGGATGATAAGCAATGCTGAAACACAACTCTGTATCTAGAGTATGCTGAAGACTTTACCAAAACTTTGAGGTAAACCTCGGATCCTGATCAGATATAATGGAAAGTGGTACTTCATGCAATCATAGCACTTTCTTTAAATATATCCTGGCAAGCTGATCCAGAGAGAAATCTTCTCTAATAGCAATGAAGTGTGCAGACTTCGTAAACTGATCATCTATGACCCAGATAGCAGTATTTCCTTTGGATGTTTTATGAAGTCCAGTGACAAAGTCCATAGTGATGTTTTCTCATTTCCATTCAGGTATGGGTAATGGTTATGACATCCCCTTAGACTTCTATCTCTCAGCTTTAACTTGCTGACAAACCAAGCATCGAGAGACATATTCAGCAACATCTCTTTTCATGTCATCACATCAGAAATACGCTTTCAGGTCCCTATACATCTTCGTGCTTCCAGGATGAATATAAAATGAATAACTATGAGACTCATCTAGTAGATCCTTCTTTAATTCTGGGATGGGTGGACCATAAACCTGATTCCTGAACCTTATTATCCCATCACAATCATGGTTGAAATTCAAGAACATTTCTCAGCATCTTTTGTAACTCTATATCTTCTTTTTGTGCCTATTTAATCTTCACATGCATAGATGGTTGAACATTCATTTGAGAAAGATAATATTTTTCCCCTTCAATTATATTTCCAAGATCCATCCTTTGTAAATCCATAAATATTGGATCTTTTGAGATCCTCATCATGGATAAGCTAGCATGGTCTTGTCGACTTAATGCGTCTGCCACTTTGTTTGCTTTCCCAGGGTGGTAATGAATTAAGCATTTGTGATCTTTAATCAGCTCCAACCATCTTCTTTGGGGCATATTCACCTCCTTTTGTGTGAAAATATACTTTAAACTTTTATGATAATTATAAATATCACATCTTTCACCATAAAGATAATGCCTCCAAATCTTTAATGCAAAGATTACCACAGCTAACTCCAAATCATGAGTTGGGTAATTTTCCTCATGGATTTTCAACTATCGTGTGGCCTAAGCTATCATGATATCATTTTTCATGAGAACACATCCTAATCTCTTATTGGATACATCACTATAGATCACAAACCTTTGTCTAATACAAGGCAGTGTGAGCACATGTGCACTAGATAAACTTCTTTTCAACTCCTTGAAATTCTCATCACACTCCTTTATCCACACGAACTTAACTCCTTTTCGAGCCAACCTGGTGTGCGGATTAGATAATCGTGAAGAATCTTTCACAAAACGATGATAATATCCAGCCAAACCAAAAAACTTCAGATATCAGTTACTGTTGTTGGTCTCGACCATCTTTCGATAACTTATGTCTTTGCTGGATCCACATATATCCCCTATTTTGAGATTATGTGACCCAAAAATGAATCTTTTTGAAACCAAAATTCACACTTGGTAAATTTCACATAATGCTTCTCCTTTCTTAGTGTCTTTAGTACTATTCTCAAGGGATCTTCATGTTCATCCTTGCTCTTTGAATAGACAAGAATTTCCTCTACAAAGAGTACATGTCCTATGATGTCTTTAGTACAATTCTCACGGTGAGTACTTGTTTCCATTTTCTTATTCCTCCAACATTAAAATGGTTTATGATTCCATGAATAATTATTAAACCACGTTCGGAAATAATCTATATCCTACTTGAGATACTTGGATACACTAAGTGTGTGACCCTCTAGGCCTCTTTCTCATTGGAATTAGGTGAGCTTGCCTAAAGTCCAATATTACTCTCTAGCAACAGGTCAAGGCACCCAAGAAAAAGAAGTTTCTGCCACATTGACATGTCACCTCATACGAATTATTACGGTGTAATTTAATCCCATTGTCTCAATATCTCATCAAGCATGTTTCATGGCAATGTCATAAACCTATATGCTTGATCTGTCATTCTTTGACTTCTAGAAATAAACTGATCATTAGACCATGGCTATGTAATTTGGGCGACAGTTCTATTTCAATCACAGGGCCTGAGATATTTTCTTTAAGAAATATGGATGGGACAAATCCTTCCTTGACTAATCCATTAACAAAATGTCATTCGTGACGCACCCAACATACCCTACTTCCCGCTAACTGTCTACATGATGGTTTTTGTCAGCAAATCTAAGTGTGTGAGTCATGACATTAGTTAATGATAATCATCCAGTCTAAGGACCATTACTCTTGCACGCAGATTGCAATATCCGATGACACCAAGACATGTAGAATTATTACTAGCGGGTCTGTTCTCATAATCTCTCATCTTGAAGATTACCAAGTGCGAACTCCATGAGAGAGAGTCTCGTCTTCTTACGAGTACTCGCACATGATGGTGTGTATAAAATGTTTCCTATAATAGTATGTCATCCAACTATAGAACTTTATTTAAAAATATTGTTATTGAATATCATGGTTCTCGTCATAGCGGGGATCTTCCATGACCTCATAAATGCAAAAAATATTCCAAGACATTATTATATTATTGTCATGCAGGACAATGAAGAATATATAATAAGAGAACATTCATGTAATCAAAGTATTAAGAGTTTGTTCTCAGGACACCAACTCTAAAAAACTCCCACTTAGACTAGAGCCAACTGCCTATGAATTTTAGTCCGCTAGACCTCACATGATGATCATGTTTCTGCTGATTCATGGATTTATTCAAGGTGTCTGTGATGTTTTCTTCCATGGAAATACTGCTCACTAGAACATCACCTCTCTGAGAAAAATCCCTCATGAGATGATACTTTCGAAGAATGTGCTTTATCCTCTGATGTCACCTTGGCTCTTTTGCAAGTTCCACCACTACAGTATTGTCACAATAGAGTGTGATAGGACCTTTACTACTAGGTAATACATCTAGCTCTTGGATAAAGCTTCACATCTGTACTGCTTCTTTAGCTACCTAAGAAGCTGCGATATACTCAGACTCTAATGTAGAATCTGCGACCACACCTTTCTTTGAGCTCTTCCAGCTCACTACACCTCCATTAAAACTGAAGATGTATCCAGTCTGTGACATCGTGTCATCTTGATCAGTCTAGAAAATAACATCCACATGTCCTATGATGACTAGTTCCTCATCTCCTCCATAAACTAGGAACATATCCTTAGTATGCCTCAAATACTTAAGGATAGTCTTGACTTCCATCCAATGATGGTCTCATGGATCAACTTGATATCTTCCCACTGCACTTAATACATAAGAAACATCTAGCCGTGTACATATAATATCATACATGACTAAACAAACCGCGGATGTGTAAGGGATCCTTTCCATTTCCTTCCTTTCCTCACGTGTCTGAGGACACATTTTCATGGAAAGATGAATGCTATGTGACACTAGAAACAATCCCCTCTTAGTCTGTTTCATATTGATTCTATTTGTTATCTTGTCAATGTATGTACATTGACTCAGGTCATTCATTATCTTGGATCTATCACAATGGATATTGATCCAAAGAATATATACTGCCTCACCCAAGTCTTTCATAGAGAATAATTTATCCAAACATGCCTTAACTGACTGTAAGATAGGTACTTCGTTTCCAATTAGTAATATGTCATTAAAATATACTATTAGGAAAACTTTTGTAGTTCCACTAAACCTTTTGTTGAAAAAATGCTCACATTCATTCTTAACAAAGACAAATTCTGTTAAGAATTCATCAAAATGAATGTTCCATGACCTTGATGCTTGCTTTAATCCATATATGGACTTCTGAAACTTGCATACCTTGTTGGAATCTTTTGGAGTCACAAACCCTTCAGGTTGTGTCATGTAGACATCTTCCAGGAGGTCCCATTAAGGAATTCTATTTTGACAACCATTTTCCAAATTTCATAGGCATGGTAAGCAAAAATGACCAATAGGATTATGATGGATTTTATCCTCGCAAAAGGTGAAAAGGTTTCATCATAGTCAATTACATGACACTGTCTAAAACCTTTTGCAACTAGTCATGCCCTATTGGTGCTGACTTTCCCCTCCATGTCCAGTTACTTCTTAAATACCCATTTATTACCAAACAGGCTTTACATAAACTAGAGGATCTACCAAAATTTAGACTTGGTTTTGGTAAATGGAATCCATTTCAGAATTCATGGCTTCTTGGAAGTTTGCAGTGTCTGTTCCTTGAACTGCATTCGTGTAGGTAAGCAGATCATCATTGTCAACCAATAATGAGTCACCATCCTCAGTGAAAATGAAACCATATCGTTATGGTTCTCTCACCTCTCTCATGATCCTATGCAGTTCTTGTGTCTCTGGAATATATTTTTCTTCCACAGGGATTTGTGTAATCTATTCTTGTATAAACTCCTGTGTATCTTGAGCCTCGACTTCATCAAAGTCTATCTCACTGCCACTATCTATTTTAGAGTCGTTCTTCCTCTCAAAGAATATAGTGTGTATTTCCACTATTACCTTTTTATCTGAGGGGTTGTATAGTTAATATCCCCTTGTTTCTTTGGGATATTGTTGATGCTCCTTTCTGTCATAGAGTCTAATGAATTTAAAAGGGAAATACCTTAAACCCAAAGTGATTCATCCTTTTATGAAACATCAAAAATTAAAAAAGGCATGAACAAAGATTAAAATTCACTTGGGCCGTGAAAGTTCCACCAAGGTCACGTACGTATACTTGTGTTCCACCCAATGGTAATGCATATGACTTGCTCACCCTCTTTGAATTTCTCCCAGGGTTTTCACCAGCCTATAAATACCCTTGGGGGGCCCCCCATTTCAAAGACGAAAAGTTCTAGAAACTCAAATTTGAGCTCCCGGCGCCCTAGTCTATTATCAAAGCTTCCGAACACTTCTATGGTAATTTCATACCTAGAACGGAAAATCTAAAGATAGGGAGTAAGGCCTAAGTGTTGAAACTAATCAACACTTTCACGCCTAAGTGGCCATACCTTAAGGGAAATTGCCACACTTGCGTTCCACCTTACCCATTCAACAGAAATTGTACGCCCCACTTTTGGAAGCCTCAAGGGATAGTACTAAGGGATTGAGCCAAGTCTCACCCAAGTATTACCCTAAGGATTGACTGTCGCGCAAGTACCTCTATTCCGTGCAAGTATACTTACGCGACCATGACTTGTGCGCCCATGAAGGACTTGCACGCCACCTTTTTTTTGGGTGCCCCTCTAGCCTATTTCACCTCTCTTATGCCTATCCACCTATCCTTTTTAAGAATAGGCCTTCATAACTCTATCCAAATCCATTCATGGCTTGATTTCCTTGTTGGCTTCCTTATCTGCAAGGAATTATGTGGAACATCTCTCAAAACCTAGTGATTTATATATCTTTCTGTCACTAAGGTCATAGATTTCGTTCATTCAACCTCATCCTTTAAGATGAGATAATCCTTAACTTGGGCCTTCTTTTTAGGAGTAAGCCCTAGTCCAAGTTCACTTAATTTGGGCATCCTCCTCTGGAGTAAGCCCCAAGTCCCCTAAATTTGGAATCCTCTTTATGAGAAAGCCCCTATCATAATTTTCCATATCTGGGTTTCCTTTTCAGGAGTACACCCCAGTCTCAAAGTTCCCAAAATCTGGGCGTCCTCCTCAGGAGTAAGACCCAACCATGGTTCTCTTAACCTAGGATTCATTTTCAAGAGTAATCCACAGTCTCAAATATGGGCATCCTCCTTAATGGTAAGCCCCATTCATAATTTCCTTAACCTGGGATTCCTTTTCATGAGTAATCCCCCAGTTTTCCAAACCATTTATCCTGGGCCTCCTCCTAAAAAATAATCCCTAGTAATAATTTCTCTTAACTAGTCTTAATTTACTTTTGATTTGGGCTTCCTTTTCAGGAGTAAAACCCAATCATAAGTCCCATCCTAATTTCGGAACCTTCCTCAAGAGTATGCCCCAAGTTATAGTATCCAAATATACATAAAGCACATATACCTTTATAGAACTTGTTCATGGGTTTCTTCCCTGAAGTAAAACCAAATTTTCATCTATTTTGGGAAGTCATACATACATAATCCCCACATCATTTCTTATGATGGAACAGTTTTCTAGTTTTACCAATACATCTTATTTCTCACACCGAGCATGACTCACATGAGATTAGAGTGTAAAAGTAATTATGACATCTTTCTTTGAGCCCTCAATCATGAATAAACCCCATACTTCTTTACTCGAAATATGTGGGTTCTGACTCCTTTTCTAAAAACAAATGATACGTAGGTAGCCCATCAGTGGGTACGATCCTAACTATGAAATAATTCATGTCCTTCTAAATGAAAATAATCTTAAAGTTCCCCGCTAAGTGTATTTAAAACTAGTATGGTCATCATAATGGCCAATAGACTTTTTATAATGTTTTAAAGGATAACATTGACTAGGAATATCTAAAAAAATATAGATTATTCTCTATAGATGAAGAATCTAGAATACATATAAAAGATTCTCTAAATCTCATACATATTAATCATTGATTGTCAGATCTAAAGAAAAGCTCATTTTCATACTTGGTAATGTAATAAGGATTCACGAACATAACTTAAATCTATAAAGAGAGTCCGGAGTAGACAATAATTCCCCTAAAAAATGTGTGATGAGTCCGACCTCCCATCCTCTCGACCACTGAAAATTATTAAGACTCGTCAGTTCACCAACTAATGAGGACCTACCATGGGAAAGTAGGTCCAAATGGATATGGAATCGTTGGATGTTTCCAGTTCCACGAACAAACCCGTTAGAAACCGCTTGGAATGTTTGAATCTTAAATCAATGAGATCATCCCCAGTTCCAAAGGAAACAAAAAATGGTGAAACTGACATGAATCATTAACCAAGTTAAAATGATTTTTTTACTTAATTTTTAGGCCCCTATTTAAACTCAATAAGAGTGCCAACAAGACAGCCAATAACATATGTGCTCATCCAAAATATATAGTGTCCCAATTTATCTTGATTATGTTTGTTATATCAAACATGCACTCTTTTCCAAGATCTTCTGCATTACTAGAATGGATTTTTTCTTCAGTTCACTACTGTGAATACTTCTATTGTGAATAATTCTGCTATGAAAACCTCTACTGTGAATGCATCTACTGCTACTCCTGCTGGAACGTCATCCACTCTGAGGACGACATCACCTACTTAGCATCTTCAATGCTGGGTATCAAATGAAATGGTTATGGGGTACCGTCAAAATGGTACTATTCCGACTCTGGAGGCCTCTAGACATTCCCACCAAGTCAATAATTTACCCTGGTCATCCGAACAGTGACGACCAACGATCAAGAAGCAGGCGGTGCTAACCACTGTCTCCAACCGTTTTAGGTCATTATCCCTGGAACGAAAAAACCATTCCCTCCCATATTCTGAGGAGGTGAATGAGAAGGCCACTGAAGGACTTAATTCAAAAAAATAGGGGTCCTTCCTGAGGGCTCCCCCCAACAATCGCTGCAATACTCATGCGACAGTGCACCCTCAACATGATGAGGGTGTCATCTCCAGGCGTTCGGCTTAGGTTCCTCAAACCCGAGCAGGCATGATGAACCACCAGAGGCGAAATACATTCAACAGTGAGAAGGTTCTCATCTCTTCCATTTCTGGAGAAGCCCGCCAACCTAACTTGGTGGCAAGCAATGAGCGGGTACACACACCCGTTCATTTTGATTCTGCTGTTCATCAAACTCTTCTGGCAGCAGCTTACCAATCCTGCTAGGAAATTCTGGTGGAGTACTATAGACTGAAACATACACCTATTTATAAATCATCGGCTAGTCAGCAGGCTCGTCTGACTACATGTGATGGATCCCACCAACCCAATGTGTTGACAACTGGTAAACAGGTACATACACCTACTTACACTCTTCAATCCTGCCAGTAGCCTCGTCTGTCAGTATTGAAGGAAGATCATCAACCACGTTCGGCAGAGTGCAATAAAAAGGCACATACACCTACTAGTATTGATCAAGCCTACCAACAGTCTCATTTAGAAGCATTCAGAGAATTCAGTCGGAAATCTCCGATGAAAAACATGAGGCAGACTCAAATCTCTGCCCCCACACATGAGTACTGTCAGAATTCACTGATAGGAAAAGGAGTACAGGAGCATGCATATAAACCTACTCCAGGAACGGAATGGACGTATATCATTGTTCCAGCAGTTGAAGTCACCAAGCACAATTTGTCAATGGTGAAAGAGTAGAAGAAAATCCCTGCTTATATTTTGGATGCTTGCTAGGAAATTATAATAGCTTCAGCAGAATCTCAGGGAAAGACACAAAAATCTATCCCTACTAGTGGAGTGAAACATCAACAGTTCACTCTGGAGCAAACACAAACATCTCTTCCAGTCCAAGAGGGTTGTGGGGCATACTCCCACATATCATACGTAGGGCCATGTTAGGCACATACACCTGATTTGAGTGGAGATAACCAGCCTAACCTAATCATTTATCCTGAGCAGGAAAATACACCTACCCATAATGACCACATTCCTCAACAAGTGGTTCCTAAAGTGAGTAATAAGGCGTCTAATAAAAAGACCTTCCCAACACAGTCAAGAAATCAAGGAGCAATCTGTAATAAGGCTTTACTCGATGCTAGAGTTCTTGATGCACTCAGAAAACTATCTATTGAAACTCAAGATTTTACTATCTCAGTTCCCAATAATGGGAACATTAATTTCTAAGGTATACATCAGACACTTCCTCATGAAGGCTTGCTTCATGACAATTCGCTCAATCTCAAAGTTTCATCTTCAGATGAAAGCCACAAGAACCCTATGTGTGGTCAGAAGACCAAGGAGCAAAATTTTTCATCTTTTACTGTAACCCACCATGGTGGTCCCCCCTATGATGATGAATTTAGCTGGGAATGCCATCTCCGTAGTAATAATGCACATTTCCTAGAAAATGCTCCAATGGACAATGTAGTGATAATAAAGTCCTCTTATCTTGAGGCACTTAAAAATGGGAAGCCAGTCATATCTGATGCTTTACATTTATTTAGTGAAATATTTTCTCAACCAGAAGATAGTCTAGGGTGCAGGTCATTCTCTGAACCACCCCTAAGTCATGCATCTTCTAGTTTGATCAGTGATTTCTCTACCAATCTTATTGAATCTGATAAAGCAACAAGGAATCACTAGCTCTGGTCTAATCAGGTAGATGAATATTCATCTAATAATAAAGAGGAAGTATTGAATATGAGAAAACAACAGGCGAATGGTGAAGTGCTAGTTATGTTTTGGCCTTTGGCTGATTATCAGTATGACATTCTAGAGATGTTGACGGTAGATGGAATTAATGATATTCATCTAAAAATCTGGAAAACTCTTTGTCAGTTGAAAAATAAAATATTATCTTATGATACATATGAAAATCATGTCAAGATAATATAAGGGTTACAACGCCAAATTGATTTGGCTTCTCTCTTAGTTTCTCGATATCCGAAGGCTGAAAATTAACAGAGAGCCCTTCAACATTCATGCCTTGGCGCACTAAGAAGATTGTGCCAGTTAATTGACAATTCCCCATCTGGTATTCATATTAGGTGATGGGGCGTTCATGGAGCACTATACTTCACTGTGCTCTCCAGTCAGCAAAGCCCGCCGAAAATGGTTTCATGCAATGTTATTGCCCATGGCTGGACATAGTCAATGAGTTTTGTTTTTAATCAAAAGATTTCCCAAGAACTAGCCTCAACTAGTTCCTCTCAAAATCAAGCATACAGAGAAAAAGTTGTTGAGTTACTCATGCATCAAGAAGACGAGAATATTGAACAGCCCTCTCATTTGGAGCAAGAACATCATCAAGTGAGAGAAGTGTCAAAAATCATCCAACGGTCTTTTGATTTGAGTGAAAAAATTGGATGCAGGTTAATATATCCAGCTAATTGCCAGACTAAAGTCTGCAAGATCAGGAGAGCTTTCAAGAAGGTCTCAGATATAGTATGTCAAGAACCACCCCATCTTTCCTGACCAGGAACTCTTTTAACCGAACCCTCGGAATCAACAAATAAGATTCGAGGAGCTAAACTGGAACAACCCCAGTCCACCGGACTGGGGACTTTTTCAAATCCTCGATCTCTCCCTTAGATAAAGTCAGTCATCTCTTGATTAGGGAAGAAGCATCAAGAGGAATAAAGATCCAAACTATTAGGAGATTCCCTCCAAATTACGGTTCATCAAGAAGCTCTTGAGGGATCACATCAACAAAAGTCAATGTCTCATCTGGGACATGGAAAATGGCATTATCGCAAAAATGCCGATAGAAGAGATACAATGCATTATGCATAAATTAATTTCATTATTGCAGTTTTTGCTGATCCAACATATGAGGTTCACTCAGAGGGATCAGATGAAGAGGTTCATTCTCAAGAAGTTGTACGCAGAGGCATAAATGAAGAAGGTGTGCGTACACAAAATCAAAGTTTTACCCAGAATTTGGGTAATCCTTCAAGTAACCCACTTCCCCTTCTCCGAAAGGTGTCTAATAGGGGGAAATGAAAGAATCAGGTTACATACCCTTCCTCTGGAGAAGGCCAATCTCTCTCAGTAGAGAAAATATTTGCCCAACAAGAGGAGAAAATGAAGGAATTAAGGAGGTTGAATATATAATTACTTCAAGGTAGTCTTCCTCCTAAGCGTGCTGGAGTCAGTCAACCAAGGGAATTTGTTGTGGCCACTGAGATGGATCAATAATATCCTCCTCTACCAGTACACCCTCACAGGTCTAATCCTATGTGTCAGGTGCAACAACAATTGGCGGTGCTACCATTAGTTACAGTACCAACCACCACATATATATCAGCTCCAGTCATTGCACCTGTTCAGGTCCAAGCCCAACCGGATGTTTCCCAAAAGTTAATAACTACTATTGAGTCATTAACAGCTCATTTGGAAGATATGGAGGTAATGCGTGCTCAAATTAAACCATAAAAGAGAGCTTACCCTGAGTGGGTTAATGCAATTCCTCCCCCGTCAAGTTTTTCAAGTACCAAATTCCCAATCTTTAATGGTTCGGGAGACCCAGAGAAACACTTAGCACATTTTGTTTCTCGTTGCGATCTTTTGATGGGAACCCCTTAGCAACAAGAAGTAGTTAAGATCAGGTGTTTTTTACAGTCATTACATGGGCCTGCCTTTGTCTTGTACACAAGCTTGTAATCCCAGTCAATTACCAGATGGGGGGATCTCCGCCAAAGATTCCTTCTTCAATTCAGTTCAACATTGCCAAAGACAATAGTTTTTGATCTTACAAATTGTAAGGAAAGGTAAAATGAAAGGGTTTCAGATTTCATTACTTGCTGGAAGGGATTAACATATTCCCTGATCTTAGCACTCCCTCAAGAAGAAATGTTTCCAATATGTGTGGAAAATCTGAGTGATGAATTACGCACCCCGTTGATCCCTGTGAAATACATATGAGGGTTTTGAGAGCTTACTTAAATCACTCAACAGATAGAAGATTATATTATTAAGAATAAGGATAATGCTCATGTAATTCAATTAGCTTCAAAAAGGAGAATGGGTAAAGAAGTGACTGCTATAGTTATTCTTAAACAAGAACCTGTACCTACTTCTACTTCAAGACCTTCATCTTCTAGACGGGCTCCACCTCCTGACTGCCAACAACAGAGGCCGTTTCATCAAGATGATCAAAGAGATCACAGAATAAAACAATTTGATGATTTAAAGAGGAATGATTACTTTTTCTGAAATGAACAAGTTCCTGGTTACTTCATTTCGGCTCTGGAAAATAATTTGGTTCAATTACTAAGGCCCAAAGGGCCAAACAAGGAAGGATATGAAGATCGTCCCAATTATTTCCCATTTCTACAGATGTTGGGGCATTCCATTTAGGAGTGTTTTGTCTTCATGGACCTCATAGAAAAAATGGTCGACTTGGGACAAGTCAAAATGAAAGGTTCTTCAGCTCAGGTAGCATGTGTTACTGCTACATATCCAGAGGAAGAAGGCGAGTGGCAAGAAGTCAAGAACAAAAATGTGAAAAAATTTGATGATTGGATGGTCAGAAAAACGACAACCGAACTAATGCCATCTTTTGAACACAATTAAAGAAACCAATTGTGTCTTCTACCATGAATACCACAACAAAACCCTCTTCATCAGAGGGAAAATCCTCAAAGGGCGGCATAATTCAAAGAAAGAGGAACAATTAGAAGAAGATGAAATCACGTCAAAGCCAAAGTTGTCTTTGACTCTGGCAGATTTTATGCCATCTCCTTCAAAGTCATGGGCACTGCCCCCACCAAAGGGCACATCCTAAACAGGATAATCAGGCAGAGTCTTCATCAGATGAAGATTTTATTTTGGGTTCTGTTAATATGACTCAATTTACAGAACCATATACCAGTCGCAGTTTCGATTTTGATGAGACCGAGTTCCCTATAGCAAATAGAGGAATCAGAAGAAGTTTTAGAGGCTCATGTTATAGGGGAAGACATGGATCTTTTAGAGGCCACAATTCTAATTCTACCCCTGCTAGAACTGTGTATGCGGTAGAAACTCGTGGTAGAGACCTTTAACGAGCTCAACAAGAACAAGCAAATTCTTCCACACAAGGTAGAATCGGTCCTGGAAAAATTATTCTGGAAGAACGATAGAAGGTTCTATCTTCTTCCTCTCAGCAAGTAAATAGACCTAATAAGTCTAATGTTCTAAAGCCAGGATTATTACCAAATCCTATTCTAGTTCAAGATGCATCTACTTCCAAAGCATCAACATATAAGGCACCTGCGAAACTACATGTTCCTGTTGGAAAAAACAGACCTTTGTATCAAAAGTATGATGTATTGAAAAACTTGGCCCAAATACCGGCCAAGTTATCAATTCTATATGCTTTGAATTTATCTAATGATCTTTGGGAGGCACTCATCGAGGATTTGTCGAGTCCTCAGGAGTTTGAAACTGAAATTGCTGCACCTGAAGTCTAACATGTAAAGAATAATCCTGCAGAATGCCATGCAGTGATATCTTTCTCAGATGAAGATGAATATGATGTAGTGCATGGATATATTAGACCTTTGTACTTATCTAGGAAGGTCAATGGTGTAGACGTCCAAGGATTTTTCATCGATAATGGTTCAGGAGTCAACCTCATCCCCATTCGTACACTTCGTCGATTGAGCCTCACAGAATCTGATTTACCTCATTCTGCTTTGATGTTACAAGGATATGATAAAAATGAAGAAGAACCAATAGGATAGATTACACTCAAAACTCAGTTTGGAGATCTTGTATCCAATTCAGATTTCTTGGCTGTTGATCAAGACTCAGCCTTTAACATCTTGCTTGGAAGACCCTGGCTACATCAACATGCAGCTATCCCTTCATCATACCATCAATGTCTCAAATATTGTTTTGATGGTAAAATTGAAACATTTTAGGGTGATAAATCCTCATTCAAGACATGTGAATCTCAATACATTGAGGTGGAATTCTATCACATAGTGGGGAAGGAGAAATCCGCAACATGGGAGATTACCAAAGTTAATGCTCCATATGGCGTGGAAAAGAATCTAGTAAACCCATTTACACATGTGAGTACAGATTATGTGTTGCCTATCAGTCAAATTGATAGGATAGACCCAAATCAAAATAATCTTATGGAAACTTCCTTAATGTCAATTACAGCGACAATGCCAGACAACATGGGAGTAATTGGTGATTCACCAATAAATGATGAAGGCTCAAATGGAGATGTCTTCATTTCATCTGCTGAAATCTAGCAAGTCTATACTTTTCCAATCAGTCCAAAAGAAGTTATAGAAATATCATAGTTTAACGATGATGTCGATTCTCAATCCATCATCTTCTCTATATTACCCAAGGAAGAACATTCATCATCAATCGGGTCAAAAATGGAAGCTTGTTCTTCAAGATGTGAAAATTTTAAAGTCTCTTATGATCATGAAAATTTTTCTTCATCATCAACTATGCAAGTATAAATAGATGAAAAAACACATATTGAAGAAGAAGAGGAAGATCTCAGGGATGCTCCTCCAACATTTGAAGAGGGTATCTCTACCACCGTGGATGAACTCAGAGAAATAAAACTGGGTACAGAAGAAGATCCATGCCCCACATAATTAGTGAGGCTATGACTCTGGAAGGGCAAGAGATATATATTTCCTTTCTAAAGATAAATAGATATATATTTTCTTGGAACTATATGGAGATTCCAGGTCTTGATCCTGATGTTTCCACTCATCGTTTGGGTTTTCCAAAAAAACATCGAGTATTCAAACAAGCCGCTAGAAGAACACACCCAAGCTATGCTTCAAAAATTGATGCCGATGTGGATAAGCTCATCAAAGATAACTTTGTCAGAGAAGTTCAATATCCCAAATGGTTGGATAATATTTTCCCAGTGACTAAGATGAATGTAAAATTAGAGTTTGCATTGATTTCAGAGATCTTAATCGGCATTGTCCTAAGGATGATTTTCCAGTACCAATTACAGAACTATTCATTGATGGAACAACAGGTTATGAAACACTTTACTTCATGGAAGGATATTAATCATATAATCAAATCTGAATGGCTCCATAAGATGAAGAATCTACAGCCTTCAGAGCCCCTTAGGGTGTGTTTGGCTATCAGGTAATTCCCTTTGTCTTGAAGAATGCAGGCACAACAAATCAGTGTGCCATGCATCATATGTTCAAACCCTTTTTATGGATGTTTTTGAATGTTATGTGGATGATTTGGTGGTTAAATCCAAACAACCTTCTAATAACTTGGCTGATTTATAAGTTATATTTCACAAACTTCGGAAACATAATTTGAAGATGAACCCCTTAAAATGTGTTTTTGGGGTAACCTTAGGAAAATTTCTTGGCTTCGTCATACGTCATCGTGGTATCAAGGTTGATCTTGAGAAGACAAAGTAAATCCTTAGTATTTCACCTCCTTTAAATTTAAACGAATTAAGAAGACTTCATGGACAGTTGGCCTATATTCGGCGTTTTATTGCCAATTTGGCAGGAAAAAGTTTACCCTTCACCAAATTGATGAAGAAGGGAGTCACTTACCAGTGGACTGAATAATGTCAAGAAGCATTTGATATTCTCAAGAAGCATCTCTTCAGTCCACCGGTGTTAATGCTACCTGTTGAAGGAAGACCACTTATCCTCTATGTGATAGATTTATAGTGATCATTGGGTGCCTTTCTTGCTCATAATAATGATTCTGGGAATGAAAACAACCTATACTATCTCAGTCGGACCATGCTTGAAGCAGAAACCCAATATTCAAGTATTAAGAAGTGATGCCTAGAATTAATCTTTGCAGTTAAGTAGTTGAGACACTACCTGCAACATCATGAGGTCCAATTGGTATCTTGGAATAACTCTCTCAAATTAATCCTTAGTTGTCCAATGCTTACAGGATGTCTGGAAAGGTGGGAAGTTATTTTGCAGCAATTTGATATTCAGTATGTGTCTCAAAAGGCAATAAAGGGACACGATCTAGCTGATTTCCTTGATGAACATCGTTCAATAGAAGATACACCTTTAGATATTGAGCTTTATGATTAGGAAGTATTCTTTATTCAAGGTAGTCTTCAAACATGGGAAATGTACTTTGATGGTGCTTCCAGAAGTACAACAGGAAGGAAAATGGAAAATCCTAAATTCAACAAAGTTTTCTTAAGAATTGTACTAATTTCCCCAGAAAAAGCAGTTCTACCTTATTCATTCTCATTGTTGGGTGGTGGTACAAATAATGAAGTAGAGTACCAATCTGTCATCACAGGCTTGGAGTTGGCACTTCAAGAACAAGTGAATCACTTAATGGTGAAAGGTGATTCAGACCTAGTAATCAAACAAATCAATGGGGATTATGAAATCATAAAAGAAGAACTAATCCCTTTGTATGATTATGTCAGAGAGTTAATGGTGGAATTTCACCTTATGTTCATGCCAGAACAGAGGAAATTAATGAAATTAGTCCCATCTTTGAACCATATGGCCATACTATAGGATGGATGACACCTATCGGGGAATACCTTCAAAATGGAACACTTCCACCTGATAGAGCTGGGAAAGAACAAGTCCAGAGACGTCTAGTCAATTTCACTCTATATGATAGCCCATATCACTTAAATAATGTTCTCTATAAAAGGGGTTTTGATGGAGTTCTCTTCAGATGCATTGATGGTGAAGAGACAATAGCTGTCATGAAAGAAGAGCACGCAGGAGTCTGTGGTTCCCATCAGTCTGGACACATATTATCTGATCAAATTCCAAGGATTTGATATTTTTGGCCTTCAATGTTACAAGATTGTGTTGATTTCACAAAGAAGTGTCATTTTTAC
Organism: Viscum album; assembly: GCA_963277665.1. Taxonomy (NCBI): domain Eukaryota; kingdom Viridiplantae; phylum Streptophyta; class Magnoliopsida; order Santalales; family Viscaceae; genus Viscum; species Viscum album. The sequence continues at coordinate 1,093,681,811 of OY728145.1, read as the reverse complement.
AAGTACATGCCAACTTCACTCATCAACCCCAAGAGTTTCTTCATACAACTAAATACTCGTGGCCATTTTCCACATGGGGAATGGATCTAGTAGGACATTATCCTTTAGCTACATCCAAGTAGTTGAAGTATGTTCTTACTGCTGCTGACTTCTTTTCCAAATGGGCAGAAGAAATACCTCTCAATGAAGTTAGTTCTAAATTCATTGTTAGCTTCATCAAGTCTAACATAATTACCATATTTGGTGTCCCTCATACCATATTGATGGATAATGGAACTAACTTCTGTTCATCTGAGGTAAGGAAGTTGTATCAAGAATACAACATTAAATCCAATCATTCATATCGGTATCATGTAGAGGAAAATATCTAGATCGAAGCTTTCAATAATACTCTATCAAATATACTGCAAAAGATGGTGGATAAAGATAAGAAGTCATGGCCTGATAAACTCTTTCATGCTTTGTGGGCTTATTGGACCACCACCCTTACTGCAACGTGGTCAAATCCATATTCATTTGTATATGGAAAAGAAGCAGTCTTGCCAATTGAGGTTCAACTACCCTCGCTCAGAGTAGGCATTTGTGATAAATCATCTATAGATGAACAATCTCACAAGTGAATGGATAAATTGGAACGGTTAGATGAGAAAAGATTGTGCACCCTCCACCACTTGGAAGTATATCAGAATCGAATAGCATGAGCTTTCAACAAAAAAGTTTGTCTTCATTCATTCGTTCAGGGAGAATTGGTATTAGTTCTCAGAAATCCAATGATACCAGGAAATAAACCTCCCAAGCTTGAGCCAAAATGGGAAGGACCTTATTCAATACATAAGGTCTACTCAAATAAAGTTTATTATTTAATCACAATGGATGGAGAACTCATCACTACTCTAACCAATGCCATATTTCTGAAGAAATATTTTGTATGAACACAAAATACACCAACTGTCCATGTATAAAACTTTAAACTATTGGAACTTAAGTCCAACATGAAGTTAAAGTGTGACATCCTAACTACATGACACTAAATTGTACAGAAGTCCCTTACGTCTAGCAAGATGTTAAACAACATAACCAACGGTCCATACATATGACCTTAAACTATTGGAATCCGTTTCATCCAACATGATGTTCAACTATGAAAAAATAACTACTACGTCCAACAAGACGTTAAACTTTGTCTCTATATTTGTCCTTACTGTAAGAAATTAAACTGTACAATCCCCCATTCGTGATACATGACGTTAAACTGTATTGCCCTCATCGTCTTAGCTATAAGATGCTAAACTGTACAACACCCTTATTTTCCAACATGATGTTAAACTGTGTCCTTATATTTTTCCTACATGATGTTAAACTGTATTTTGTCCCCGCTTCATGACAATAAACTATGCAACACCAATAGTCTTCACTGTACGACTTTAAACTGCATAGTCCCTTCATATGTCCTACATGACATTAGACTGTGCATCATTGTGGTTGTTTCTACCTCTTGTTTCTCACACCGAGTATGACTCACGTGATCTTAGAGAAAACTTCAACCATAAAACCCTCTCTAGGCCGCTAACCCTGTGTAAGTCCCAACACCATTTTTAGGTCGTTGTCCCCAAGAACAACTTGATAACTAATTCATTCTTTAATTGAACTACACAGACATTGATCCTTTCCTTCTAGGATGGGTATGTGGGGAACCTCTTAAGGTTGAAGCCCAAAACCAATCTCTTCACATCGTTTTACCTCTGTCTCATATGAATTGATTCATGAAGCAACCCCTAGAACCAATATTTTTACATTGGTTCACCTTTGTCCTTGCTATATGAAATTAAACAGTATAACACTTTTTTCCTGTACAACAATAAACTACAACATTCTTTGACACCTTAACCTGAGAGGGAATAATTATTTACATTGATCTTTAATCATGTTATATTCCAAAGACTAAATGAATACATGGAAATTCCTGAACATTTTATCTTTGGTCAAACCGTCATTTCACTAAATTCCCCTTTTCAACCTTCATATGTACTAACCAAATTTGTACAGAGGGTATTTCTAGAACTACGTGCGGATTGATTCCCATCCTTATGGGATATGTATGAATGTTCGAGCATCCCTCAAATCCAGCCCCAAGTATTTGGGCCTAACCCCAAATTTTACTTTCAATCCCATGGCTGGAAAGTCCCTGTGAAAACACACACTGTGTATTCATTATTATGGTCTGATTTCTATGACCCTAAACTAATATTTTCCATACTTTCATCCCACATTACATTAAACTATATTTTAAGAACTACGTATGGATTGATTCCCATCCTTATGTGATACATAGTGAAGTCCAGCACCTCAATTCAGGACCCAGCCACAAATTGATTATGGTTAGCTTTGATCTATTTATTTCTTTCATGAATTGAACAATACCAATTTCCATGTGTCATATTCCCAATCCTAAATACTTCCAGATCTCCATTACACTTTTCTTGACTTATGGTCACAAAATGTTTAATTTCTGAGAGTTATTTTGCCAGACCATGCAGCACGTGCCCTTTGCGGCCTTGTATAAACGGTATACATAACATATGTGTCAGTCAAAAGATGCTATTATTTGACTATGCATCAAATTCCCTTAGGCTTTCCTTCATAATTCAACCCCCTAATGGGTTTGTCAAATAGTGGTAACTTCATTCTTGGGAATAAAATCTCTTTTTTCCTTATTTTTCTTAATGACATTATGTTGGGATCCCCAAAAAATGTCCATCCTTGACATATCGGTCGCATACTCTTTTTCATGATCTGAAAGTATTCAAGTCTATGGTTTATATTTTCCTTCCCTATGTTTGGGTCATACCTTCTTAGGAGTGACATTCATCTAGTTCATAGACAATCATGTTTGGAAATATCTTTTCCATATTAAAGTACCTCTCTCCATATAGAAAACTCTATGATTTGGAAAATTTGAATCCCCATAAACTTCCACTGATTTTTTAGCAGTAGAAAGGTAAATTTCTGAGAGTTCTTTCGCCTGACTATGCAGCACGTGCCCTTAGGTGGCCTTGCATAAACAGTCTACATAACCGACTTTTCAGCCAAAAGATTCTATTATTTAACTATGCATCAATTTCCCTTAGGTGGACCTATATAATTCAACCCCCTGACAGGTTTGTTAAATAGTGGTAACTTCATTCTTGGGAACTACTTCTTCAAATTCCTTTTTAGCCATTTTTCATATCATTCCAGAGATTCGAAATTTCTTAAGTCATCGTTTACATATTTTCCCTCATACATGAACATGGTAATATGTTTTCAGATAAATTATCAAGGAATTGAGTCAATTTTAATCAATTTGGAAAAGCTATTTCAACCTTAAAAATTAGCCTTTTTATATCCGACATACATGACATTAAATTGCCAATAACCACAAAGACCCCTGGTTTCTCTTTTTTTTCCTTAAAGTCAAATCCATATTTCTTTCAGATCCAACTCTGAGGGGGGACTTTCTTGATGCTCCATTCTGTCACAGAGTCTAAAGAATTGAAAGGGGAAATACCTTGAACCCAAAGTGATTTATCCTTTGAAGAAACACCAAAAATTAAAAAAACGGCATGAACAAAGATTCAAATGCACCTGGGTCGCACAAGTTCCACCATGGTCTCATAAGTATACTTGCGCACCACCCAATGGTCACACAGGTGATGTGCGCGCCCTCTTTGAATTTCACTCAGGGTCTTCACCAGCCTATAAATACCCCCAGTGGGACCCCTATTTCGAAGACGGAAACTTCTAGAAACACAGATTTGAGCTCTTGATGCCCTAGTCTCTTCTCAAAGATTCCAAACACTTCTAAGGTAATTTCATACCTAGAAAGGAAGATCTAAAGAGAGGGAGTAAGGCCTAAGTGTTGAAACTCAACAACACTTGCACACCTAAGGGGCCAACCCTCAAGGGAAATGGCCACACTTGTGTGGCACCTTACCCCTTCAATAGAACTTTTGTGCCCCTATTCTGGAAGCCTCTAGGGATAGTACTAAGGGCCTGAGCCAAGTCTCGCCCAAGTATTACCCTAAGGGTTGACTGTCGCGCAAGTACCTCTATGTCGTGCAAGTATACTTGCACGACCATGACTTGCGTGCCCACGTAGGACTTGCGCGCCACCTCATTTTTGGGTGCCCCTCTTGCCCATTTCACCTCTCTTATACCTATCCTTCTATCCATTTCAATATTAAGCCTTTAGAACCCTCTCCAAAGCCATTCATGAAACGATTTCCTTGTTGGCTTCCTTATCAGAAAAGAATTTTGTGGAACATCTCTTAAAACCTCGTGATTTATATATATTTATGTCACTAAGGTCAGATATTTCATTCATTCAACCTAATACTTTAAGATGAGAGAATCCTTAACCTAGGCCTCCTTTTCAGGAGTAAGCCACAGTCTATGTTCTCTTAATTTGGGAATCCACCTCAGGAGTAAGCCCAAGTCCCCTAAACTGGGCATCCTCTTTAGGAGTAAGCCCCAGTCATAATTTTCCAAATTTGGGTTTTCTTTTTAGGAGTAAGCCCCTGTCTCAAAGTTCCCAAAATATGGGAATCCTCCTCAGGAGTAAGCCCCAACCATGGTTCTCTTAACCTGGGATTCTTTTTCAGGAGTAATCCCTAGTCTCAAATATGGGAATCCTCCTAAAGAGTAAGCCCCAGTAATAATTCCCTTAACTTGGGCTTCCTTTTCAGGAGTAAGCCCCCAGTTTTCAAAACCTTTTAACCTAGGCCTCCTCCCCAGGAATAATCCATAGTCATAATTTTTCTTAACCAGTCTTAATTTACTTTTGATTTGGGCTTCCTTTTCAAGAGTAAAACCCAATAATAAGTCCCTTCCTAATTTGGACACCTTCCTCAAGAGTAAGCCCCATGTTAGAGTATCCAAATCTCCATAAAGCACATATACCTTTATGAACCTTGTTCCTGGGTTTCTTCCCTGAAGTAAAACCCAATATTCATCTATTTTGGAAGTCATACATACATAAGCCCCACATCAATTATTATGATGGCACAATTTTCTGGTTTTACCAGTACATCTTGTTTCTCACACCGAGCATGACTCACGTGAGCTTAGAGTGTAAAAGTAATTATGAAATCTTTCGTTGAGACATCAATCATGAATAAACCCCGTACTTATTTACTAAAACTATGTGGGTTCTAATTACTTTTCTAAAAACAAAGGATATGTAGGTAGCCCATCTGCAGGTACGATCCTAACTATGAAATAATTTTTGTCCTTCTGAATGACAATAAACTTCAAGTGCCCCGCTGAGTGGCTTTAAAACTAGTATGGTTATCATAATGACCAAGAGACTTTTTATAATGTATTAAAGGATACAATTGAATAACAATAAAGAAACAAATACAGATGATTCTCTATCTATGAAGACGCTCGAATACATATAAAAAATTCTCTAAATCTGATACATATTATTCATTGATTTCAGATCTAAAGAAAAGCTCATTTTTATACTTGGTAATGTAATAAGGATTCACGAACATAACTTAAATCTATTAAGAGAGTCCCGAAGTAGACAATAATTCCCCTCAGAAAGGTGTGATGAGTCCGAACTGCCATCCTCTCGACCAATGCAAATTATTAAGCCTCATCAGTTCACAACTAATGAGTACCTACCCTTGGAAAGTAGGTCCAATTGGATATGGAATCATTGGATGATTCTGTTTCTATGAACAAACTCATTAAAAACATCTTGGAATATTTGAATCATAAATCAATGAGATCATCCCCAATTCCAGAGGAAATAGATATCGTATAAAGATACGCTTTGTGCCTTGGGGTGAAATCTTGTTACCTGAAGAGGACTTAACAAATGCTTCTCTACCCCACACATGTAAATTTGATAACATGGCTTTGCGTCCACTCCATAATTCATATGGAATACCATTTATCGATTTAGTTGGTACTTAGTTTAGTATGTGAGCTATTGTTTGTAATTAAAATCCCCAAAAGGATAATGGAATACTCGCATTACTCATTATTGATCTCACCATGTGCAACATGGTGCCGTTACTCCTTTACCTTACACCATTCCACTAAGGCATATAAGGATATGTGAGTTGAGATAGAATCCCAAACTCCAGTAAGAAATCAATGAAGTCCTAATTAAGATATTATCCTCCTCTTTCTAAGTGGAGTTTGTTAATATTCTTAACAAGCTGGTTCTCCACTTCATTCTTTTATTCTTTCAACTGATCAAAAGAATCTGACATATACTTCATTATGTAAATATATCCACATCTACTAAAATGATCAGTAAAAGTTATTAAGTACAATAACCCAACCCTTGCTTCAACTAGAAATGGTCCACAGCCATCTGTGTGAACTAATTATAGAATCTCTTTAGCCCTTTAACCTTTCCCACTAAATGGGGCTTTGGTCTTTTTGCCTTGTAGTCATGCATGACATACACCAAGTGATTTTAGTTCAAAAGAATCTAAATACGCATCTTGATGTAATTTTTTCAAACGTTTCTCATTGAAATAACCTAGCTGATGATGCCAAATTTGGGTGTGGTATGAGTCATGTGAATTTACTTTATCATCAATTTCCATTACTTGGTTTTTGTAGTCTAACACATAAAGTCCGTTATATAAATGTGCCCTACCAAAATAAATTCTATCTTCATAAAAGAAGAAACATTCATTTCCAAACTTGAAGAAGAATCCATCAGTATCTAATATGGATACTGAAATAATTTTTTTAGTAACAGATGGCACATAATAACAACCCTTTAACACCAATATCATTCTAGTTGGCAATGTGAGGTGGTAGTCCCCGTCAGCTACAACAACATGTTTAGCTCTGTTGGCTACTCATAGATCTACCTCCCCTTGATCAATCTTCTTGAATATACTTGATTCCTGTATTTGGATATATATGTGAGCACCACAAGCTATATCTAATAACAATATTTTAAAACAAATATATTTCATTCAATAAAAAATGCACCTGAAGCTTCCCCTTTCTTCCTTGGCTGGGTGCATTTTTTCTTCCAGTGGCCCTACTAGACAAATGAAAAATAAACAACCTACTGTTCTCTTGGCTCCCATTTAGTCTTCTTTTTCATGGAAGGCCTTGAATAAGCTTTGGAATTAAATCTCTTTGACTTCCCTTTCCTTTTATTCACCATAAGGAAATAAGGCTTTTCACTCTTAATATCATTTTACACTTGGAGAATAAGGATAATAAGATTAGATAGATACTTCTCAATGTTTTTCATGTTGAAATTTACAACAAAGATAGAGAAGCTCTGGGGGAGTGGTGCAAGAATGAGATCAGTGCCCAGTTCTTTGGGGAGTTTAAGCCTTAGAACCTCCAGACACTCAATGTATCCAATGCGGTTGACTACATGAGGCATAGATGGGGCACCCTCTCCAAGCATGCTCTAGAATATAACCTTGGAGACCTCAAACCTTTCCTATCTTTCTCTCTCCTAGTATAGACCATGGAGGTGCTCGAGCATGCTATCGGCATCCATGTCTTCATGAGACTTCATGAGCTCACTAGACATTGATGATAGCATCAAACATTGAACTTCAAGTGCATCATTAAAATGTTGATCATAGACTAGGAAATCTTCATCACTTGCCCCTTGGGTGGGTGATTCAGGAAGTGCGGACTGCAGCACGAGAAAATTTCGTTCATGGCATTGGATAACACGAAGGCACCGAAACCATTCTTGAAAGTTACTATCGATGAGGATATTTTCATTACCTAGAATTGATCACAGAGAAAATTTGGCTGACGAGTTTTTCATATTGATTTTACAAATTAAAAGAGAAGATTTATTGGTACCTTTTGATTACATTTTGTAAAAAATAATAAATGAATTTATTAATTCTCGCACTATTTTATCATGTCCCAATAGCCCTCACCATTGAACTCTGAATGTCTAGTTGCTTTGACATTCTAGTGGCAAGGATCAATATTCCCTTTCGCACAACCCCAACAAGTGTTTGTCAAGAAATTTGAAGGTATTTAGGTAGGCATGTCTTTTCCAACTAAGAGGTTATAGTTCCTTGATCCGTTAAGTGGACTCCCCAATCCTAAAATCCGGACTTGGATTTCCTCAAAACTTTCCTCCATTTTACAACAATTCTATCAAGGGATACTGCTCTTGATGTAAAATGTTTATGTTAACCCAAAACATTCATAATAACTTCCTTTATAAAAGTAAGTATCCCAACAAGGGTTGGTCAAACACATAGTTTTGTTGAGTCTTTCCATTAATCAAGTAATGGAAGGCTTGGTCTGACTTAATATGGTATTTGAGGGATTTTATTCTTTATGTGTAGTTTTTCATTATGACATGCTTGTTAATATTAAGTGATTATTGCTTAAGTGATTAACCATGTTCTGATAATGTTTACGTATAGTCCGGTTTTTATATTATTCCAACTTTGCATGCTTGTTTATTAATTATTTGATTGCAACAACACATACAAACTAAATAAACCATGTAATCAGACAAAAATAAAATAAGATTTCATGATCATGAGCTTCTATTGGTTAACGTATCTTTTGTTTTTGATAAGCTAACCATGATATAGGGGAAAACACCTTGAACCGAAGGTTCGTGTTTTGAAGCTCCCACTGGTTCACTTTTGTATCTTCTTGGGTTGGTTTTGCCTCATCTTTGGATTTTTGAACCATCTCCACTAGCTTGGGAGATCCTCTATTACATGGGGTGTACATTGAAGAAACCATGGGCACGTAGGCCTTACATTTTATTGGAAGAAGGCTCGCAGGCCAATGAATTTAAATTAAACAAATTTAAATGAATCCATACACACATAAAAAGGGTATTTGGTCTATCTCATGATCATCTATATCATGAAACAACATTAACGCAAGTTTAGAAATAAAATTATTTTAATCGTTCTATTATTCAAAAAAAGTAGCGCTTGAATTCAATTAATTATGATCTAATAATTAATAAATTATTTATCTTAAATTCCTTTATGAATTCTCTTGAGATTTTTCTCATCCATATTCCTTATACAGGTCTTTGTACTTTTGGAGGAAACCTGGTGAAGTTCCATTTCTGGAAAGTACACGACGTGTAGGCTATATTACATGGTGGGTATTTTTCACCCTTTATCCAAAGTACATGTCGGGGGATTTGGTGTGTTTTTCTAAACATTGGAAATTTTGGATTACACGACATGTAGATTAATCTAACAAAGTGTGTAATTCCTTGTTATGTGGTCACTGGCTTAGTAATCCCATGTATGAGGAACACGACTTCTCCTTGTACACGGTTTCACTTGGGCTGTATTAGACTACATGGCGTGTTGATTCAACATACATGTCATGTATTATAGTTCCCATGTGCCATTCATTTCTAGTCAACACGGTGTAATAAATACTTATGTATACTCAATTCACACGGTGTGGTTTGGAGGACCAGTACCGGTTTGTTGAACCTAAGTACACGACATGTAGTTTTCACTACACACCGTGTATTCTTGTGTTGTACAGATAGAAAGAGTGGATCCTCCAGATGGGTTAATCATTTTTGATTCAATCAAAAATAAAATTAAAAGGTCATTTCTGTGATGTGAATCGAGAAATGAAGGAGGAAGAACAGATCTCGTTCATTCGGTTTATAAAATGATTTATCTTGAATTGAATCAAATATAAATGCATAAACTAAAAATAGAAATTAAATAAATATAATCAAAGTTGTAACCTCCCTCTAATACCCATTGAAGGTTCCAGGTGCAATGGAAGCACATGGGTTGATGTTCCCACTTGGCTTTTTGTCCTTATCAATGATCAATTCGGGATCAATACGATGATAAACACTAGTTTCCACGGATCGACTCACAGAAATAGACAAAGAAGAAAGATAGTACTGGAACCACAAACATGGACCATTACAGGTTGATTATAATTAATTTAATTAATTTATAAGAAGTACCTTTTGGGTGTTCTTTCTTCTTTGATATTCTTGATCACATTCCGATTTGATTCATCATTGCATCGCAGAAGCCAAGTGTAGACTTCCTCTAGAAGTGATCCACATGTGCACTACATATCTCTGAACCTCACCAAAGGATTATCTGGGTGCTATCATGGAGAAACCTTTGCGTGCATTTTCCTCCTGAGATCATCTTGATCCGATGGAGGAGGATCTCTCTCGGTCTTGAGGGAATTATTGGAAGAAGGAGTTCTCTCAGCCTTGAGGGAATTCATTATAATTGGTATGCACAACGATTAAGGAAAAGTGTTGGGGTTGTGAGGATATTTATAATCAGGATTGAGGTTATAGAGTTATGACTATAAATAAATGTGTTACTAATTTTATTCATTTCATTAACTCTTATTGAAGAAGCCTACGTCGAATAATTAATTCCTTGACATGCACCCACACTGATTATAATAATTATCATTTAATAAAACAATATTATTTCCTCAAAATCCTAACTAGAAAAACTATACAACGTGTAATTATTAATACACAGTGTGTACTTGTTTTTCATAAAACTACACAACGTGTAATCATTAATACATGGAGTGTAATTGTTTTTCATTTGCTTTCCAAATAAAAACAACACTGCATGTAATCATTAATACATGGCATGTACCTGTTTTCATTTTATTCTTCCTCCATCATTACAACGATTTAGGATTCTGTGAATTATTATTGAACCACGTACTGTAATAATCTTTATTCTACTTGAGATACTTTGATACACTAAGTGTGTGACCCTATAGGCCTCTTTTTCATTGGCATTATGCGATCTTGCCTAAAGTCCAAGATTACTCTCTAGCAACGGGTCAAAGCACCAAAGAGAATGATGTTGATGCTGTATTGACGTGTCACCTCATATGAAAACTTACCATGTAATTTAGTCACTTTGTCTCAATATCTCATCATGTAGGTTTCATGGTAGTGTCATAAACCTATATGCTTGATCTGTCATTATTTGACTTCCATAAATAAACTCATTATTACACCATGGCAATGGAATTTGGGTGATAGTTCTATTTCAAACAAAGGGCCCGAGATATATGCTTACATAAATATGGAAGGGAAAAATCCTTCCTCGACTTATCCATTAAAAACATTTCATTCGTGATGCACACAACATACCCTACTTCCCACCAATTGTCTATGTGACGATTTTAGTCAGAAAATCTTAGTGCTCGAGTCATGACATGATTTCATGATAATCTTCTAGTCTAAGGACCATTAAACACACTCACAGATAGAAATATCTGATGACACCAATACATGGGGAATTACTACTAGTGTATCTATTATCATAATCTCCCATATTAGAGATTACCAAGTGTGAACTCCATGAGAGAGTGTCTCGTCTTCTTACGAGTACTCGCACATGACGATCTGTATACTATGTGTCCTGTCATACTATTTCTTCCAACCGTAGAACATTATTTAAGAATATTGTTATAGAATTTCAAGGTTCTCTTCATAGAGGGGATATTCCAGGACCTCATTAATGCAACAAATATTCCAGGACATTATTATATAATAGTCATGCAGAACAGTGGACAATATATAATAAGTTAAAATGAATGTAATCAAAGTACAAACAGTTGGTTCTCAGGACACCAACTCTAACACACCTTTCATGTAGTATCCACAAAGTCCAACTCTTAGTATTTTCTTAAACCATTTGGGCCCCGTATCCCTGGAATATTGCATTAAAATATTCTTTATAGGTTTATTTTATAATATACACCCGAGGAAACCCAAGGAACCCCACTAAACTTCTGCACTCAATCCTCCAGCGGGCTTCAATGAGTTCTCCCAAGCCCCTCTTCCTCCTCATGCTTTGGTAGGGGATTTATATTTATCTTGCCTTTTGAGTTTACGTTGTATGTTTATGTACTCATGTTATATAATTATAAATCATCTTGTGGATTGTGTTTGAACCCTTATTTACTCAATTTAGAGCTTCGGGATTTTGGGTTATAGATTATTAGTAGACCCGAGTATGAATACCTCATGAAAACTTATTTTAATACCTTATATACATAATCGTTTATATATATGTATATATATATATATCTCTATGTGTGAGTGTGTATAAATATATAGATATAAATATACATAGCCCCTCAGATTTTCATGAATTCCTTATGCCCAGAAGTAATGTTTCTAAACTTGAGCTTCGAAGTTAAAATAAGGACATCTACATGTGTGGAACTATTTTGCATATAAAACTTTTTACCCAATTATTTATGTAATTATATATATATATATATATATATATATATATACGGTCACACATGTTGTAAACCTAACATGGTTTGGTTTTTAGTCAAGTGATAATGGTGTATTAAATACATTTTAAATTATCTGTTACTTATAAGAAATTATTAAACCTAGTATAATTATGACAACTCATATATATACATTGTGTATATACAGTTATAGTTTCCAAAACCCTAATTTCATTTATATGATATTAGAATTTAATTAATGTATTGATGATATTAATACTTGTTAGACTTTAATGAATAACAGTCCCTGTGTAAGCCAATAGGTATTTATGTAAATATGTACGTCCTATCTATAAAGTATGTCAAATTTTTTTGGTTAAATAACTCTTAAAGATATTAACAATGATACAATTTCGTGTTTCAAGGGTACTATATGATTGAACTTGTTATGTTTTATGATTAAAGATAATATAAGTTTTGATGTAACCAATCGATGAAGGGCTATGATAAATCATGCGACCATGTTATGCTCACCATATATTCTATAAACTTTGGTGATTATTGTTAGTTAAGTAATGATTTAATCTAATAGCTTGATCACTGAAACTCTTATAAGCATATTAAATAAAATGTATTTTATTTCAAGGAAAAAGGTTTTTTAATTAAAGAGTTATTATTTTATCACCTAATATGGAAAACCCCTTCTCATACATTAGTTTATGTGTTCTAGTAATTTTATCATGTAAAAAAATCTGTAATAAACCATATATGCCTTTGATAAACTACTGCACCTATGTTTTCAATGTTATCATTCATATTATTTATATTTTGGATTAAATGGTTTCATATTCTATTTTATTTTTATTTGAACTCAATTATGCATGCATATGGAATATCATAATGATAAGATAAGACAATAAATTATTCAAAGATTTATGGGACACCTTGAGTAATATAAAGTAAAATTTAAATTATTCAAGGTGTTACGTGACACTTTGAATAATGTGGAGTAAGGAACCAAGTAATACGTTCATGTTGTATGATAAGTAAAAAGTGATTTAATTAATCAATGTGGTATGTGAACTTTGGTTCAGAGTTATGAGGAATTCATTGGACTTAGTATATGACAAGTGGGACCCATACAACCCCACGATGCATCGGTAGGTCTCATGAGACAACTAGAAGCAGATTCGACCGAGGCCTTTCCAAATTATGAGTTATGGATTTTGGTCGAGGCCTTAATCATTAGATGTCTTGGATAAGGCCTTGACATAGTTGGATATATGTGCTTTCCTCATTATGACTATGTAATTTAATTAACCAGATGAATATTCAACTAGTAGAATATTCTTGGTTAAGAGCCCATGCTTAAAAGAATCAGAAGAAGTAAAAGTTATAGTATGTTATCTATGTAGTACATAGAGATTATTAACCAGTGTATGATCACTATAGAAGAATGAAATTGATGTTATTATCAAGCTCAACTCTGATCATTCATTACCCTTAGTTATTAATTTTGTACTTTCATTTTAACATAGAATGTATTCTTCTTATTACCCTGAATGAGAATTCCTATAACTAAATCATGTTTCCTTGAAATCCTGTTAGCATGCTCTTAAATGTAATCTTTTATTTCTTATACTCTGGTTAAGATATGTTACATGTGTTATAGCATGGTTTTTAAGTAAATATTTTGTGAAATTATTAAATAATGACTTCAAAAGTTATATTTGTTATATCATGTTATATTTAAAACCGCTTACTAGGAATTAGTATGATCACCCTACATTTTTGATTAAAAGTTTTCATGTATCAGCTTTTAGTAGAAGAAGTATGACAGAAGTGAATGGTTTCCCAGAACCTGAACTGAATTCGATCCTCTGGATGGTACATGATGTGAAATTAATCAGAGCATGTTTTTTTAAAATGATACATCATGTCCCAAAGGCACCAGTGCTGGGTATTCTGGGGTTTGGTCCTACCAGTTGTTATTAAGTGATTCAATTTAGATAACTCTGGAAAACTAGAATTTAAACAATGAAAAAAATTACCTAATAATTTCTAAATATGAGTATTTTCCTAATTTTTAGATGGAAAATGAAGGTACTAGTCTTCTGTCTATTCCCAATGAGGCCCTAGAAACCACAATTTCCATAGCCATCCATCAATTTTTTTAAACTATGCCAATATCCATATGACATGTAAAAACCTCTATGACGTATCCAACTCTCCCTGAGTACTTCAACTCCACTGAAGAGAAGGTTTGGATTAAATATTTATGATGATATCCAAATTTCCATCTTATGCACGATGGGGAAAATACTATGAAATTTTTATTAATTGCTTCACTGCAGCGAAAGGCATCCAGTCACTCATGGACTTCCAAGAAGCTGCAGTAGCAGGAGACCTGCGTGCGGAATATATGTGTCAAGTTTTTTACTATGGTCATTTTGGTCAGGTAATGGACTTTGAAATCCTTGAATACAAAACCTCATGTTTTGTGTATAGACAACAAGTACATAAAGTTATCTCAAAACTGTACACTCTACATGCCAAACTATGGAGACACCATAAGTTCACCCACGAGATATAACCAGACTACTCGGATTTCATATAGTTTAGAGAGATAGAGATTTTTGAACTTGTTTTGGGGATTTGTGTGTTAGTGAACTGGGGAAACCATTAGCCCTTCACTTTTTATGTACCAGAGGTTATATGATAATAAAACTTGTTAAAATTTATTTATTTCTTCTCTATTTTCATTATTCATACTTTTGGGATGAATTTCACAGATTGAAAATTCATAATTAATCTTCAGATGGAAGGAGAACCCACATTTTATCTCTTCCCGTCGAAATACTAAAGGTTTTCATGGTCAAAACATGCGAGGAAAAGTATCTACATTTTGAAAATTTGAGAAAAATTTGCAAGAAATGTTATGAAGTATCAAAAAGTCTGGAAATTATCAATTTCTATCAGGAGAATTCTTATATATACCACCAGATAACCACAATCCAATTGGCCGAGTACAAGCAAAGGGGAAAACACCACTAAGTATTTTCCTACGATTTTCTCAAGGCCGGAGCTTCACAGTTAGAGTAAGATTTCAATAGTCTTATTTGAAGGGAAACCTTAACACAACCTACATGTATCAACTCCTCAGTTTTAGATTATAAGACAACATCTATGACTTATATGTTCTCAATCGAGAGGCAACCTGACGAATTCTTTGAGAGTTGGTTCATTTGGAAGTCTCCGAACATTCCACCGTGCGAGCCTGACTTTGGAAGTATGAATGTATGCGACATGAGTTAATACCATAATTTTTGAAGTTTATATGTGATAGAGAAGCATAAGAGTTGAACATCAACATTGGAATTCACCAAGAAGCACTATAGGACCCTCCACAATAAAGGTTGTGGTGAATTTTGTGAGGGTGTCTTTCTATTATGCATATGTACAATGAATATCGGGGACACAATTCTTCGTATGGGGGAATAATGTAACACCCTAAAATATGTAACTCATGTATTGATGATTTTATGTAATCATTCTTTTGGAATTTTTTTAATAACCGAAAAAAACTTGTTTCTCATGAAAAAGTAATAATATGGTTTTAATTTACTTTATTATACAACTAAGTAAAACACAATAAATTGAAAGACAACATTTAATTTAAATAAAAAAATCATAGAGCTTACAATACACTGAGATGAAAAGGGTAATCATGCTAACCAAATATACCTATTAAAAAACCCCATCAAATCCACACGAAGACCCCTAAATACAACAATGAGGCCTGATAAATAAAGGAGATCCCTTATGTTAGTCGAAACAAAGAACATCCCCACCATGATCATGAAAACCATACTAAGCATCAAGGGTATAACAAGCACCATCTTCTTCTAATGCCTTACGATTTAGACAACCTATTACTGGATTTTATAAGGCAACAACCCAACAGTTTCCATGGGTGACCATGGAATCCCATCGGCTATAATTATAGCTCTTGGCCTTGTAGTGAATTAAATAAAAACATTTAAGTACAACATAGTTAACCAAAATTTACGAATTTGAAATTTTAAGATAACTTCTGATTATGATGAAAATTTTTTAATTACACTTATGTGATTTTGGAAGGTATTAAGGAATTCAAAACACTGCAAATATTTCAAATACATTGTAAATATTTTCATTTCATAAATAGTGTTTTATACTATGTTAATTTATTTTAATTAAACTATGTTTTTTTATTAAACTATATTTTGACTTCTATAATACTAGTATATGAAATTCCATTTTTTAATTTACAACATTGTATGTTGAAGGTTTAGTGATTATAAATAATTTTAGGAATACTTTTCACTAAGAGAAGGACTAATTTGTATTCATTAACATTCTAATGATTAAAATAAAAGTCATGTTTAAAAAGATAATTTATATGTAGTGATTAATTTCTTTGAGACTCTATAACTTTGAATGATGGATTTTCAAAAAAAAAAAAATAAACTCCCTAGGGTCATCCAATTATAGCTTGGCTGAGGGAGGCGGCTCACACTAGGTGTTTGAGCCTAGCCCTCATCCCAACCCAAGGTCGACCCGAGCGTGGGTATAGGTTCCCCGAAGGGTGCACGAGAGTAATAGCACATGGGCATGCCACCATGGACGCATGTTCATGGTAAGGCAAGGGTAGGCCGAAGGCTTTCAGAGGTGGGAGCCCGTGTAAAAGATCCCTAGGTGTGTGCGGTGTGTTTTTCTGAGCCTTCGTATGGAGTCTTAGGCTTAAAAAGATCTGCATACCCCTCACCATTTCGATGTGGGATGACTAAAAATCACATGGGATCAAATCTGTACCATTGGATCGCATCACGTGTGATCTGGGCCATCAATCCTAATCTCGCGTTCGACCCTCTGCCACTACGGAGCACCAATATGTTTTTTATGGATCATTCGATCAACATTAGATCTAATCTCGACCATTTGAGAGTTTTAAAATGCAGCGTCAACCCTGGGCCATCCGATAAATCCCATATTTAATCCGATCTGCCCAATTATTTTTAAAACTATGAGAATGCCCCAACCATTGGATCAAGGTTAGACTTGATCTTGACCGTCACTTTTTCTTTGGGTTTAATCCCATATCACCACCTTCTTCTTACCCATGGCATGCACTACACCAGTACCCTACACCCTATTCTTTCATTATTTTCTCCACACATGACAGCCACTAGTCCCCCCCTTTCGTGCGTTTTCCACAAAAACTGACTCTTAGTATTTTTTTAAACCATTTGAGACTCGGATCCCATGAAACATGCATTAAAATATTCTATATAGGTTCAGTTTATAAAATAAACCTGAGGCACCCTAAGGAACCCCTCATACCTTCGTCACTCAAACCTCCAGGGATCTTCAACGAGTTCTCCCAAGCCCCTATTCATCCTCAGGATAAAGAATGGGATTTATATTTCTCTTTCTTGTTTAGTTTAAGCTGTATGTTTATGTACACTTTTTACATAAATATACATCATCTTGCAGTTTGAGTTTGAACCCTTATTTACCCGATATAGAGCTTCGGGATTTTGAGTTATAGAGAATTAGTAGAATAGAGTATGAATACCTCATGAAAACTTATTTTCATATCTTATATACATATTTAGTTACATATATATATATATATATATTGATATTAATATAAATATCCCATCATATTTTCATAAACTCCTTATGCCAAGATGTAAGGTTTGTAAACCGGAGATTCAAAGTTTATTTAAGGACCTCTACATGCGGGGAACTATTTTTCATATATAACATTTTACCCAATTATGTATGTTCTTATTTATATATATATACATATAGTCACACATGTTATAAACCTAACAGGGTTTTGTTTTTAGTCAAGTGATAATTGTGTATTAAATACATTTTAAAGTATTGATTACTTATGAAAAATTATTAAACATAGTATAAATATGAAATCTCATATATATACATTGTGTATATACGGTTATAGTTTCCAAAACCATAATTTCATGTATGAATTATTAGAATTTAATTAATTTATTAATGCAATTAATACTTGTATGACATTAATGAATATCAGTCCCTATGTAAGCCAATAGGTATTTTTGTAAATATATACTTCTTATCCATAAAGTATGTCAAAAAAATTTTGGTTAAAGAACACTTAATGATATTAACATTGTTTCAATTTCAAGTTTCAAATTTACTATATGATTGAAATTGATGTGTTTTATGATTAAAGCAAACATATGTTTTTATTTGACCAACAGATGAAAGGGTGATTTAAATAATGCGACAATGTTATGCTCACCTCATATTCTATCAACGTTGGTGATTTTTGTTAGTTAGGTCATGGTTAAATCTAATAGTTTGATCACTGAAAATCTTACCAGCATATTAAATAACATGTATTTTAATTCAAGGAATAATTTTTTTGAATTAAAGAGTTATTATTTTATAACCACATATGGAAAACCCCTTCTCATCCATTATTTGATGTTTTTAGTAATTATCTCATGTGTAGAGAATGTGTAATAAACCATATATGCCTTTGATAAACTACTGCAACCATTTTTTCAAAGTTATCTGTAATATTATGTATTTTTTGGATTAATTGTTTTCATTTTCCATTTTATTTGTAGTTTCACTCAATGATGCATGCATATATAATATCATAATGATAAGATATTAAATCAAATTACTCAAAGTGGCATGGGACATCTTGAGTAATATGAAGTAAAATTTCTAATTATTCAAGGTGTTACATGACACTTTGAATATTGTGGATTAAGGAACCAAATAATATGTGAACTTGGTAAGGTAAGTAATAAGTGATATAATCAATCAAATTGGTATGTGCACTTTGGTTTAGAGTTATAAGGAATGAATTTGAAATAGTATCTGACGGGTGGGGCCCGCAACACCCCTCAATGCATCAGTAGGTCTAATTAGACAACTAGAAGTGTATTTCTCCAAGGCCTTTCCCAATTATGAGTTATGGATTTTGGACAAGGCCTTAATCATTAGATGTCTTTTTCAAGGCCTTGACACAGTCCAACACATGCACTTTCCTCATTATGACTATGTAATTTATTTAACCAAACAAATATTCGACAAGTAGATTATTATTGGTTAAGAGACTATGTTTAAGAGTATTAGAAGAAGTAAAAGTTGTAGTATGTTATCTATGTAGTACTAAGAGGTTATTAACCAGTGTATGTTTACAATATAAGGATGAAATTGATGTTATTTTTAAGCGCAACTATGATCATGCATTACCCTTAATTATTAATTTTGTAAATTCATTTTCACAAAGAATGTATTTTTCTTATTACCCTAAATGAGAATTCCTATAGTTGAATCATGTTTCCTTGAAATCCTGTTAGCATGCTTTTAAATGTACTCTTTTATTTCTTTGACTGTAGTTAAGATATGTTACATGTGTTACAGAAATTTTTTTATGTAAATGTTTTGTGAAAATTTTAATGAATGAATTCAAAAGTTAAATTTGGTATATCATGTTATTTTTAATACCCCTTACTGGTCATTCATATGCTCATCCTATGTTTTTTATTAAATTTTTTCAAGTATCACTTTTTAGCAGAATAAGTATGACAAAAGTGACTGGTTTCCCAGAACCTGAACCAAATTTTATCCTATGGATGGGACATGATGTGTAATTTATCATTTCATGTTTTTTAAAATGACAGAACATGTCTTGAAGGAACCAGATCTGGGTATTCTGGGGTTGGGTCTCATAGGCGTAGAGTCCATGTTGAGTAAATCCTTGATCTCTATCTGAATCACATGATGTGAATGGTGTTACAGGATAGAAGGTGCTTCAATGAGGTTTCAAATTATGAAAGATATATCAATGAAAAAGGGGGATATTGTTGGTAAACAGTCTCTCAAGGTAACATTAAAGCATTTTTGGGTTGGATGTGTTTTTTTACAAGGTGGGTATCCATAGTGAATTATTGAGTTCTAGAGATACCATTGACAATCCATGTTTAAAAATAACCATGGAAAAGGAATATATGATTTGAATGTGGTGTAAGAAGAACAAATAGAAGGTGGAACTATTTCCAATTGTTTTCCATTTTTTTGGGGTCCAAAATTTGTAGTTTGGCTAGCATTGAAAAATATGGTTTCCTTGAATATATCATCGAAATATGGAAAAGGAATGAAATTAAAAATTATGGGATTATTAAAGTGGATTTTTTGAAGACATTAATATTCTAATGGTGATCATTACAATTATGAGAAATGGAGGATTGAAAAGGAGCATCATGGTGGTACAAAGGTTTTAACAAAAGAAATATGATTATGAGAATAAGAGCATCACATAGGCACAATTGTTTTGAAAAAATCCTCTATGATTACGAAAAGAATTGTGAAACTGGAAATGAGAATAGATATTCATGAAAAGTGTAGCATTATGGAAGAAAATTTAGAGCTCCATGAAATGGGGATGACGTGGAACAGAAGTTTATGGAGTCTGTTGAACTATCTATAGAAATGCCTCTACCCCCTTCAGAAGAAGTAGAAAGATTAAACTATGATCTTAAGTCTTTGGCTTCTAAAAGTTGGTTCTCAAAGAAGTTTGTTGCAAAAATGTTCACAAAGGAACAAATTTCATGAATTAGGTTTGAGAGGAACTTACCAAAGGCTATATAATCCAACCGGATTTTCTAAGCATTGAGAAATTAAGGTAATTTTAGAAGGCTAAGTAATATTTGTGAAAGGAAGGTGATTCGTAAAGTCCAGTTGATATTTATGAAAGAGGTGTTCTTTGTGAAGGCTAAGTGATCTTCGTGAAATTTGTTTTTGCTTTAGGAATCCTAGTATGATATTTTCAAAATAGGGAGCTTCAGGGAGGATTATTTCAACTTTTCAAAATGAAGAGCATCACAATGGAATATTGGTTTGTAAAAGTGTCTTAAAATGTATTTCCTAATGATCTATAGTAAAGTGTTATCCATTCATGGATGAAAGTGTAAAATCGGTAGAGCATCTACATACAGTTGATGATGAGTTCATTAGTGATAAAAAAGGGACCTACATGTCTATATACTCTGAGTCAATCTTCTAAAGAAGCAGTGATTACATTTAAATGAGGGAGAAGTGAGCATTCAAATTTTGATTATTTGTATATTAGGAGAGATAGTGAGTGTTCTCCAAAATTTGTAAACAATAGTGTGCTTATAATGGATTTATTACATCATCACATCACCATCATATGCTCTTTAGAGGTAGTCCATTGAGGGTGAACCAGTTAAAATTGTTGTGTTCTATTCATTCGTTATGTTATATTCATTATCTTAAATGTTAATATGGGAGAATATAATTTTGTTTGACAATGAAACAAGATCAAAAGGGGAAAATTTTTTCATACCCTAATTCATCCTTATCTCAGGGTATTCGACCTAGTCAAACTAACAAAATGAGAACAATAATTCTAAAGTAAATATTATTTCTTATTCTAGGAAACAATCATTATTCTTATAATTAAATTTAAATTGAATTTGATTAAGATCAATGGAAAAACAATTTGTGTCACCCTTGATGTATTTTCCTCTATGACATTTGGTTGGTTTTTCTAACATCCAATATTTGCATATAACAACATGTAATGTCTATAGTGTAGGAGGAAGAAAATTTCATAATGAGAAAAACCAGATTTTAATGCACACTGTACAATATAATCCATTTGTAAGGATATCTCATCCTGTTAGTGTCATACTCATGTTATCAACCTTTATTTTTGGTATAACATTCACTGACTTCCTGAAATGAAACTGTCACCACAATATGGCTATGGAATTTCATTATAATGTTACATTTCAAAAAAAGAGACAAGATATCAACATCCATGAAGATGGAAGAGACAAATCTTTTCTCAACTAATTCATTAATAAAATATAATTTGTGACATAAACCACAAACCTAATTTCAGTATGAACATATACATCATGATTTTTTATAACAAATCACAATACATGACTCCTAACAAGTATAAATAATAATATTAATTTCTAAAATTCGTTACACACATTAAATGAAATAAATATATAACTATACATAAATATATGGATTTCCTACTGGTGAATGTGTCTTCTTAGTATCCCATATCTGAGATTACAATGTGCGAGATTAATGAAATGGAGTCTATTCAGCATACAAGTACTCAAATTAGATTTTATTCATCATATGTTTCCCATATGATTATTTCATACAACCATATGACATATAGTTTAAAAATATAATTATATCAATTCAAGGTTCTTATCATAACATTAAAATACTATGAAATTTTTAGTGCGGTAGTTACTGTAAGACATTATCACATTAAATAAAAATAAATGAATAATAAGTATGATATAATATATTTATAAATATTAATTTCTTTAATAAATGTGCAATCTAATGTAAATATTAGATGGTTATAGTGAATCAACACCAAAAAATCCCTTTTACACTAGTTCCAACTAATAACTGACTAGATATCTCTGACAAGTTAATTATGGATATAGCTTTCGAGCCAATCATGTCTCTATGGTTTTTGTTATTCATTTAACATGTATTATTTTAAAACTACATATCATGACCTCACCACATTGAGAGAGATATCTCACATAGATAAATTTCAACGTATCCTTTTCTTATCCGGTTTTAATAATTTTGGCAATTTAGATAATACCATAGGTAATCATTATCATGATAATGATAACACTCTTACTATTTTAGTGTGACCCGTAATTGGAAAATGTAATGATAAAAAACTCCTTAAACTTCATCAAAATACGAAATATAATATTTCCTTATATATTATATGACTTCATAGATCCACTAGTTTTTGTTTGATATATTCACTTCATTTAATATTTATTATAAATATAAACCATTATTACATTTAATGGAACATTAGATATATTTCTTGAACTTATGAATGGGAAATTATATTCTTAATTTTCTTCTATTCCAAAAAATATATCATTTAGATATTTCATACCATCTCACATGGGAAATAATATAGGTTTGAATTGTTCCATTTTTTTAAATACAGGGTCTACATAGATAAATAACTACATTATGCAAACCCATAAATCAAAATATGTGATATTATTACCTATACATATGTTTTTATTTCAAGTTATTATTAAGGAAATTTATTTCTTTAGTCTTAATACACTGGTAATATTGAATATATAGTTCAATATTTTATCAATATATCTATCCTAGATAAATAGTTGTTCTACTAACTGTTTTTGACACATGGAACTCCATTTTTTTTAAAATATATTATGATCACTATTATTGAATTTATCCCTAAATAATATATTAAATTTACATATCTTATTTTAATCCATTAGTTTCACCAACCATTTTAGTTATGTCATATACATATTCTATGTAGGTTTTATATTATGGAAAATAGTCTTGATATCCAGACACTTAATAAATAGATTATAAAATATTTATAATGAAGGTAAAATTTAAATTGATTTGAGTATGATGATTGGAGTTAATAATTTTTCATAAAATATGTCTTAGATATCATTTAATCATTTTAATTATCACAAATACATTATTGGTACTGATATGCACCATAAAAATATAATTTCTCTTTAATACTCACCAATAGTATCAAGTATAAAATAAAAATATTATAGAGTGCCCCTGAATTTTTCTACATGGTTTATGTTACTAACATTATAAACAGTAACCAATCATAACATCTCTCTATTTGAACATAATTTCATTATTAATTATTGATATTTAATAATATGTTACCTATATTAATGAATATAATTATTTTTTGGTTTCAACTTCCTATAATGCATGTGTGTGTTAGAACAAGTCCTCCCACTATGATTAGTGAAGTGCATGTTCCTATTAAATCTAACATGAATCCAAATCCTTCATTTAAAATAAGTTTATCCTACTCCAAATATCTCAAAATAAGAATTAAATTCCTCTTATATAAATATATTTGATATGAAATAATAATATATTTTAATACAATAAGAGTTTATAAGAGAACTCCCAGAGATCCATTTACTTTTTCATTGATCTACGTTCTTTGTTAAAACCAACCATTAACAAATGATACACGATTAATACTATAATTAATACCTAATGAACTCCTTATTATATTAATATGACATCCATTAGTCAATATAATTTTCACTTGGATTGATGTTGTTTCCCTATTTGTGAAAAACATATTAAAATAAATTATTTGTGGATTTTTAATACATATAATTAATTTCATCAAACCATTTTTTCTATCATAAAATAGTTTATGTATAAGGTAATTTATATTTATGATTACCATAACTATAAATATGAATTATTCATAAATACTTTTTTAGGATACACTCTAACAAGCTAGCCCAAAGGATCCTATATCCTTTACCTTGTATCATAATTCCATCACCGATCATTCCTAAAATTACATAAATAAATATTATGATATATATGACCATACCACTACAATTCACCTTTAGAATAGTTCATTCTATTTTTTTAAACCAAAACTGGATTATTTTTGGCATTCCATTTTTTATAATGGTATTTTTTTAAAAAATTGATATTAAATTAGTTAGTCTACAGAGCATATTAATATGAAATATACTAGACCACCCTATTGGATATAAGAGTTTCAAATTCCATATATTTTTATTGTTAAAGAATTAACTTTTAATGATGATATATTCTAAGTCTTATAGTTATATTCTTCATTCATTATTGTGTTAGGATATATGTAATTTAATTACCACCAAACTATAAGTTGTGTATAAAATTCCATAACAACATGTCTTCCGAATATGAAATAGAGTCAAATTGTGTATAATTAGAAACCAAGAATTTATTTTGGTAATAATCAATAAAAATAATATTAATATCTTGAATCTATAAATATATATATTATTTGGCTCCTTTTATACACTGATCTAGGAATAATCACAGTTTATATTTTTTAAATAATGAAATAAAATTGTCATATTTATGTAAATTTACGATTCTTGTGTTTGGATACACATATGTGAACATATTTATTTAAAAAAAACATTTAAGTCATAATTATTACATATTATTAATATACCTAAATTTGACATAACTAATTACTTATTCAATTCACTACTTTTTTTGTCTAGTGTCCTTTCTTAACACATGAAAAAAGTGACCTACCATTCCTTACTCTCTATATGAATCTTTTTTCTCTTTTAAGGAGAACTTATGAGAACCATTAACCATGATTTAATCATGGGTTTTCATCCTTGTATTGCATTTTATTCACCATAAAGGATGAATAAAATTTGGTCAGTCTAACATGTATCTTTCTACTGAAGCATAGTCAAATTATTCAAAAGTGGATCATCTAACCAGAATAACCTAGAATTCATGAAAAATATATAGAAATTATAAGGTAAGGATGATAAAATTAGATTAATGTATAGTATCACACCCATATGAAAATCTAACATTTATAACTGATCAACATAACATATCATTTGTGAGTCATGATCACATGGTTGGTTGAAGTATTCATGTTTATACTGGTATAGTGTAGACAGTTATCCTTTAGTTGGTGTTTTACAATATAATAAATAAGAGTTTATAGGGTCTAATAATCCATATACTTATTCTACATCATAATATCTTTATACATAACTGATAAAATGATATAATGGGTATGATAAGTATCCTCCTACAATATTTGGTAGGATTCCATTTCACCTTTGACCACACAATGGGAGGGATAATAAGTTACATGATATTCTGCAATAAAAATATTAATTTACCTCTAATAATGATGAGTGTAAAAAAGCATACCACTTTAGCAAATTAGTATTAGTGAGTACATGTCACAAGTCAAGGAGTCTTCTCATTTTTTCATGGTCTCATATTTAATTTTTATACAAAGGGTAATGAAAATAACTAGTAACTTATTTTGATTAAAAAAATACATGATATTAAATTATTTAATTTTATTATTAGTATCCAAATATTTTATCATGTCTGAATATCTCTCAAAATTGGAATTAGAATTTCTTGTCACATGGAAATTTTAATGGAAAGGATCTATATTAAACTTCTCATAATCCATGAAATGCATATGAAAATAATATAAAGGAATTTAGGTTGGCAGTCCTTCAAACTTATAACTTAAATCCGTTTGATTCATTGAGTGGATTCCCCAATCATGAAATCCTAATTATAATTTAATAAATAAATTACCCAAATATTATTAATTTAATAGATTATATCTATTAAGTGAAATAAATTTTTGGATAACTTCATCCAACATCATTGTTTAGACTCACTGAAATTAGAATGTTATTATTATTATGGCCCTAATAAACACTTAAACTATGTTTCCATATTAATTTAGATAAATATTTATTCTTGGAATTAATATGATATTCGTGTATTTTGTTTATTATGTTATTGAAATCAAAAAAATAAATCCACAAACATTACCACATGACCCACGATTGTATATTCACTAAGACCACACATATTGAGTTTTAGTAGAGGTGTTCCTCGATACTAGAAGAAGTAGAATATTATATTTCCATGAGCAATAAGACCACTCACACACCGAGGTATGGGTGTTTCTTAGAAATACTACACAATATTATAGCATGGTGATAAGAAACTCCCTTTTGGAGTACGTCATGGATTCAAAAATTTTCCACTAAAAATTTGTCAATGCCTTTATAACCTTTTTGATGGAATTATAGTCATTTTTTAGAATTGAATGATATCTTACTAGTGTGTATAAACCATATCCGGGAGAACCTATTTCTTTTAAAGATTTTATCTGACTACTCATGAATCCCAAATAGACTTATGAATCCAAATTTAAAAAATATTCTAATATGAGAATCATTTTGTCTCGATTGAAAACATAAAATTTCAAAAATTACACCAATAAAATAAATAACGATAGGAGATGAAATTTTATTATTGCTCAAATATGGGGTTTTTGTATCCAAATCACATCGATTTTCACTATTCAAATGCATTTCATGTAGTTCATGAATCCATTTTATTTTGGGGATCTAGGGTAATGAATATGTAGAGTAGATAGAACGTTACTCTGACAAAAAATAGCTTCTTATAGTTCACAAAAAACCAATCCCATAAAATTAAATAATATACATTTTGAGGTGATATATTTTAGCCTCTAGAAATCTATATCCATTTTTGTAATGAGGTGGTGAATTTTTTCCTCCCATAAACTAATGTCATTTTAAATTTGAGGTTTTGAATTTTGGACACCCTCATAGGGAACAAAAATTAAATGCAACCAAATGTTTATTTGTGGATTCATGTTTATATGCACATGTCACTATGTGGATAGCTATTTTAAGAATACTATTTTTTAAAATACATATAAATATTGACACCCACTTCAGTACTATGGAGGAATGGACACTCTCATAGGTGACAATGGGAAATGAAAAAATATTAGACTCTCTTTAATTGGACTCAATATCTTAAAGAAAACAATTATAAAAATTAATGAAATAAAAAAAGAGATCTGAGGGCCTTCACAATGCACATTTACTATGTCCATCCTTTAATAATTCACCTAGAAAGAATATTTTCCAAACACCATGTGGGTAGATCTATGCAGAGTTCCCCATATATGAAATGTTCTATTCGATAATACTTATATGGAAAATTATATACAATAATCCATATAAAAAGTGAAATGATGGGATCCCATATGATATTTTATATGACTAAACCCATGATAACTAACCAATGAAGATAATTATATTTATATTTCCCTATGAGTGGTCCCCTTATGAGGTTTATATGTGAGCCTCCTATATGGACACCCATTCTTGAAGCACTATACAGATACTCTTATGTGATATTACCATCCTTCAAAAACATTCTTTTGGGGACACTACATTAGGTGTAAGCCAAAACCGCATCAACTAGATCCTCTTACATGGTATATGATCTAACCATGATAATCTATCTTCCACATTCTATTACCAGTTGATGGGGGAGTCATATTCTCAAGAAATTTCCTTTAGGAACATCCAAACAAAACCATCAATTACCATTGAGGTGAGATACTCATAACGGTAACCATTATTTACCATTAGTGGAGATAACCCTCTAGGTTTTGTATATGAGAATCTGCCTAGGTAAAAGTCCCAACCAGGACTTCTATTATCATTGGGTTTTTAATGTTCTAATGGTTATGATTATTCATATCAATTATAGACACACCTGTTGGATTCAAATATGGGAACCTCCTACGTGTAATCTATAACCAAAACATCAATAAACATTTATTTGACACCCTCATCATGGTTATCGTTATTCAAATCAAGTCGATATACCCATATCAATTTAAAATATGAGTATCCTCATAGGCATGAGCCCCAACCAAACCTTCAATTTCCATTGTGTCAAGAAACACCTCATGGTTATCATGATTTTCACAGATTTTATATATTACTCAGTGTTATCCTAATAGGTATCCCCATAGTGTATTTCTGAACCATTCAATAATATACCTCGAGTTGATATAGTACTTTTAGTTCCCAAATATGGACATCCACCTTGATGTATGACAAAAAAATTTTCCTAACATGATGCACCTACTAGGTCTAATATCTAAGGGAAGCTTATGTGTAATATAGACCTTATATCCCATTTCACCATTTTATGGTGAAGGAATATTCCTAGACTAGTCACACTGTGTAAGTATTCTACTTAAATATAATGTCACAATCTCATGCAATGCAACTAAAACTCTACTATATCTTGTTTCTCACACGAAGAATGACTAAAAATGGTTTATAGATTTGTGATAAATATACTATTAGCATGATTAATTTTCCTATATTATGGGAATACATTTGGGGTGTAAGTTTGAATCGTTAGATCAAAATATAGTTGTCTAATTACTTTTCATAGAAGGATATATAAGAAACCATTGGCATGTTCAAACACAATTGTATTTATTCCTTAACAATAAAATTTAACAATGAAATGTTTGATTTATGTTCTCACATGATATTTAGGACACCTCTATGAGTTTCAATCACAAATCCAAACTATAAATTTCCTTCCTAGATGAAAATAAAATCAAGATATCCAAATTAGTTTTCTTGAATACAAAGAATCCAAAATAGACTATAGAATGATGGGAAACCTCTAATGCACCATGGTTTTCACATATACCCATATATTTAATCAGATCATTATAATATGTGTAATTAGTCCCATAATAGTATTTATAAATAATTCATGAATATATATTAAATCAATAAGAGTGTAACATAGTATGAAATAATCCCCCTCAAAATGGTGCGGTGAGTGTGACGATCCATCCTCTCAATTAATTTATTTTCTATTATGTACCTGATTGAATTATAGTTTTAGTCTTCCATTGAAAAAATGTCTAAATTGAATAAAAAACATGAATAGACTTGAGATCTATCTAAAAAAAGTATTGAACCCAACATTATTCTCTATTATAGCATTTCATAATCAGATGATAGGACATTCTCAAATCATAAGAAATTGGATGACATGAATCCTTTATGTATGGACATGATCACATGACTGTGAAGTTTAATTTATGATTTTGTACTGATGATTGTCTTATTGTTGTTTCCTATATAGGAAATTGAATATTTCTTACTATCCAATGGAATCACCAAATGTTCCAAATAATTCCAAAATAATTGGAGAATATGGTAATACATATAGGACACCCCATTCCCTTCCATATAACCTACATAATTTCGAAAAAAATCTATGACTAAAAGAGAGACACAAGAGTCACAACCACAATGTACACAATCATCAACCCAAAACCTCCAATGCCATATGATGAATGCCTTGATGCATTGCTATAATTGAGATGGATCCATCCCATTATTGGAAGAATATTAGGAATGTATCCCAAGGATGAAACCTTATAGGCTATCTTATCAATGATGGGATGTATGGAATAATGTGGCGGTTGACACCACATACAATAGTTTTGGGGTCTTATACCTAAAGTGTATCAACCCATTCTTTCCATATCATTAAGAGGTGGAGGATAATGTTCACCTTGTCAAGGAAACCTCCATGGATCTTCCTATGATATACCTTCTATACCATGGTCATTAAAATCAATGTGTGAGAAACATTGTATAAGAAACTATAATGGAGTAGTTCATGTACCAAATATATCGATTCAAGCATCTTGAAAGAGAACCTATCGAGGGTAGATATCCACTAGAACATTCTCTTAGTTTCATGTATGTTCTACTAAAAATGCCTTTGAGTCCTATATGTTCTTCATGATAGTGTCTTAGGGCCAATCCTAGACTACCACTGGTGAAAAGCAACATACACATATACATCTAGACTCAATGATAGTAAAATACCAAATAAAACGTTATCCCATAAGGATTGGGGATTTTTTAATCATTTTTGAACCTCAAATTTCCTCCAGTGTTATCATGTGAGTAGGAATGTAATATGATTTCAAATTATATTCAAAAGGGAATTTGTAATTTCTATAACCTATTGAAAAATTTCAAATTTCATAAATATTAGACAAAATATTGATGAAAACTATAACAATATTGAGAAGGATATAGGTGTGGACATATTCACTAATCAACGTTCACCCGACCATGATGAAGCCATATAAATAAAGAGTAATATTGATTATGTTGAATAGAAAATAGTAGAACATCAGCAGGTCAATTTTGAGCTTCTCAAGTGAGGAAAATCCATTGAGAATAATCATTTTATTTTAGATTTCATGAAACCATCAACTAAACCTATTTAACATAAGAAGGTTTCTCAAACCATAATGGTAGAATACCACTATCCTGTCGAACTGTGATTACATCAATATTTCGTTCTACCATAGTGATGATTTATTGAACACTATTAAAATTCTAGGAAGGCACCATCTACTTGATTAGGAAACACATGCAAGGTAAACATAGATAGGGATATCCCACGAATTTCTATATTCCATCATTGAACAAAAGGATTATGTTGAAGGATGAAATTCACTGGTAAAACTAGATATGATTTGTTATCCCTATTTGGTAGATTTGACTCATTCCTCCCAATATTGGAAACCTAAATTTCTATACGCTTCATGGAATTATAGATCCCAATCAGCACCTCAATCATTTTCTATCCCATCATGTTACAATTTTGGGAACCCCATAATGACAAGATTCCACCAAGATCATTTTAATTTTTTTATTCAATGGGACTCCCTACATTTTCTTGGTATAATAACATTGCAATTAGGTCTATCTCATGATGGAATGGTATCTATCATAAATTCCCTGTAAAATTTTTCTATACCCTTTGGAAATCAACCACAAATGAATTTTGAAAATTAAAGAAGAAAGGAAATGAGAGGGTCATGGATTTCATTGCAAGATGGGAGGGTCTCATATATTATATAGAGAAATAACTTCCACATAAAAAATAGTAGATACCATGGTGGAAAATATATCAGATGATTTGTCGACTATACTAATTCCATTTACGTACCTTAATGGGTTTTAAAAATATTTGACTAAATAACAACATAAAATGGATGATATTATATAAAAAAAGGATCAATCTTATAAAGAAAAACCAACACTAATACGGAATCCAAGTAAGCTTGAAGTTTTTGTTGTCTCCCTTAATGAAAAAAGGATGACGTGACCCAACTTTGAAAGAATAAAGCATACCATTTATTCCTTATATAATTATATGGTTTTAGGGAACTTAAAAATTTATCTGGATCTCAACTTAATAAAACTTATAGAACTAAAATTTTAAAATGATTAAGGGAAATATGATCATTATAATTAATACAAAAACTATTGTGTACTAGATCAGACATTATAAGAATGCTTCATCATCAAATATCTTCTCCAAAAAATAGTTGACGAGGAAAAATATTCCAATGGAAAATTCCATGAATAATGTGAAATATGTTTTGAAAATCCATATAAATGAATAAGAATAATATTCATGGGTGTATTCCAACCAAATAGTAAAATTAATAATTTCCTTCCAAACAAGTGAATGGGTGATGGACCACCAAACTTCAACCTCAAATGACGAGGAACAATAATTTTTAAACATTTCCATAATCATGGTTCTCCCATTTTGTACTCCTATCATTGATATAGAATGGATTAGTGAATCTTCAACATCCTCTAAGGATGAAATATTCCACCATATTAGTGCCTCATAGTTCCCATCATCATACACCCATACTACCATTCATAATGGATAGGGTGTCCCAAATTATTTGATCAATTTGTCCCATGAGGATGATAATGATATGTTTGACGATGAAAAAATTACTCCATTGGATTTGGAAAATATGGATCTATGGTAAGTAAATATTGATAATATTTTTAGACCTTTTCACTGTGTTGAAATACTAACATCCATTTATAGAGGTCTTACTTGTAGTGAAGTACCCTAGCCTATAGTGTAGGGGGTACTATAAAAAATTTCACTCCCTCACCAAGTGAATTAAAAACATCATTCCACATCACCCTTGTCCATTGGTTTTGGGGTATTTTTATATTTTACATTATCTCATTGGGATAATTCATAGTTAGTTATAACCTTATCATATTCTCTTAAATTGATCTAGATTGACACACCACCTTTGAGACACCAAATTCCACAATGCTATCATGGCTATTAACAAAAATGCAGATCATAGGGGACGTATTGTGGTTTCCATAACTAAGGTACACATAATGAAATGTATATTCCTTTTAATTTTAGTAATTTACTAGGTATTTTAACATGGAAATGGATAATAAACTGATTTATCTTTTAAGGATTAAGTGTGTTCAAGAGGAAACTTTAAGAGAACATCCAAAATAATGCCCCTACCATAGATTGTTAGGACATATACCATGAAGTGATTTTTCATTATGGATAGAATGTAGAAGAAGATAAATGATGTGATATTAGAATCATCCATAAATTAATCATTACTTCCACCATATGAGAGGACCATAAAGTATGTTTGAATGAACTAGGGACATCCATCACTCCTTGAAAAACATAAAAATTTCTCTCCTTTTATGTATATGCATGTTACTATGTACTTCACATGTTCATAAGATAACAATATTATCATGATTATGAGGATCTAAACACATGAGAAGGTGTTCATGAAATATTATCTATATTATTTTCCTTATAATCAACTTTTAAAACACGCAATTATGTGTAGAATCCCATGTTTTGGGCCGATTGATGTTTATGAGGGAATTTGAATTTTTGTGATTATGGGATGGTTCATTTTAATTAGAGGAATTTATAATTAAATTAAGATAGTTGGAACCTCTCAAATTTCTATTTTTGGACTTGGTTGTTCTCTAGAGAACTTTCCCAGTTGTCTTGTTGAGTTTCGGAAGCGCTAGACCCAAAAAATCTAGGTTTTGAAGGACCTTCACTTGTCGAATGGGTTTTTTGAAACAATGCAAACCAAGTAAGAAACAATGTGACCTATTTCAGTTGGATAGAGTCTATTTCACAGGCTATACAAAATATTCTAAACGGTGCACCTACCCCACATGAGTTTCTATTGGAGGCAATAACCTCACAATGTTTACGGCACAGTTTGCACATAGTTTGGAAAATCCTATGGGGAAAACCGCGTGGTATGTTATATTTTAAGAAATTAAAATAATTAAAATAAAATTAAAATAAAAATAAAATACCAAAAACCCTATTATTCACTCATGGATTGTGATTCAGGCCATCCCCTTAATCTTCCCTTTGAGTTTTACAACACCCCTACTCCAGATCACTCTTGATTTCCAATTTTCTATCAGATCCTTCATGATTCTTAGCTTATTCAATGAGGTAAGTCCTCCTCCTTCCATATCCTCTATCGCATCATCCATTTTTGGTATCCCCATCGCCCAACATGGTTCGGACAAACCCTATGGTTAGTTATAAACAAATTTTTTTTCTTCCTTCTCTTGTATTAGGATGTTTAAATGGTCTCCCAGGGTGCTTTCTTGTGTGTTTTGGAATCTACCACCGAAGGTAAGGTGGATGGGTTTGGTTTGGCTCACCATTTTTGATTTTGGTAATGTTGTCACCCATTGTTTTGTTTATCACCCTTTAATATGAGGTTTTAAGGTGTTTATGTGTTATTTTTAATGATATTTAGGTACATTGAACCTTTACTCTATGTTTTTTATTCAAGTAATTGTTTTAGGGATTTTTGAATGTCACTGGATGCATGTACACATATATATAGGTTTAAGTGTCCATATATATATATATATATATCTTCTATGTATGTATTCCCTAATGGCATAGGTAATACTTGAATTGTGTTAAGGGATATATATATATATATATATATATATATATATATGATTGTATAATAGTGTATGTGTGGAGAAGTTTATGGTGGTTGCCACCAAATCTTATTAATACCGAGTGGCATCTTGGTCTATTAATTGATGTAGGGTATCATACCTTTGAATTTAATTTAAAATGCTCGGGTTTTTTACTTAATTATTATCTGATAAATGAATAATTATTCCAGAATGAACTGCAAAATCGGGATAAATGATTTTTTTGAGAAACAAATTCAAGATTTTATAATTAAACTCCTCCAATAGAGGTGTGATGTATTCTAATACAATTTCATTATTTAATTGCTTAATACAGGCTTGATTAAGTATTTGTAGTTTTTAATATGAATTTCCAGGTAGAAGAAGTATGTATATAACATAAGGGAATTTGTTTTCTTAATTTGGAGATATACTACCTCCTTGTATGTTGATGCTTTTGGGTTAGATGAATTAATGTGATTAGTAATAAATCGATGTGTATACACATGTGAGATGAATAAATGTAAATGAAAATAAATGGGTGGGTATGCCCATGTGACACATGAATGTAATTAGTTATAAGAGTGGGTATAATATTCATTGTAATTAATATAAATGATGGATAATGGGTGGGTATACTCATTGAATGCCTTTAATGGGAAATTGATAAACAGGAGGGAACACTTATAAGATGTGATTAAATATGAAATTTCATTAACCAGAGGGTATTTTCAATGGCTATCATTATATATTTCATTAGGATTTTGGATAAATGAGTTAGTATACTCATGTGGTCTTGAACATTAAATGATATAAAATGGAAGAATGATTGTATAGATTCCAAGGACGACTCTCCATGGATGTTGAACACAACAGTAGATGCCTTGGGTTGAGTATCCCACTTGGGTATTGATTCTTGGGGATGCCTTGGGACATGATACCCCTTGGATATAGAATTCCTGGACTCATGTAGGACATTTCTAGGATTACATGCTCATATGAATCAAACCAGTTCCTTTACGAAGTTTCCATTGAGAAGCTCAAGGAACTCGACAAGGATGATTTGGTCTTTGTCACATTGGATATGGACCTTTGTGGTCAGAATCTTTGATATATGACTGAACCATGAGGTATATAATTTTCTTAAATATATGTCTTGACCATGGTATATTGTTACATATTGGTTCATTATACCTCAAGGACATGGTTTTTTTATATGGATTCATTATATGGAAAGAACCTTTGTTTTGAGATGGTTTCATTATACAGAAAGGCCATGGGTTTTTGATATTGATTCATTATAGGAAAAGGACATGCATTTTGAGATGATTTCATTATATGACAAGTCCATGGGTATTTTATTTAGATTCATTATATGAAAATTTCAGGTGTCTTTTCTTTGATTTCATTATATGAAAAGGCCATGTTATTTTTATATGACTTCAATATACAGCAAGGCCATGTGGTTAGGATGTGGGTGTATGTATATTGTCATTGTGTTGTTTATTTTAGAATTAATTATAGCTTCCATGTTATCAAATCATGACTATCTTGGGTAGGGAGCGTTGAGGGGCTATTTTGAGTGTCACTATTTTTGTAGTTTACATGTCATTGACATCTTCATATTAATTTAATACTTATCTATATACATGTGAACTTTATAAATTTTTATATTAAAAAAATTTTCTTAGACTAGAAACTATGGGTTTTGGGCTACTAAGATATTATCTCACACCCTGATCAGGTACCAATGGGACCTGATTAGACCCTTTTTTTGTAGTTCTACAGACCATAACATGTACTGCTTTATTGTACTTGGGCATTAGGAGAAAATGACTGAGTAGGAGCTCAGGATACATGTGGAGATCTTCCTTGGGGATTCTCTATTATATCATATATCTATAATGAAATGTAAATAATGTTTTATATTATCATTTTAGCTTATGTATCACCATCTAGAATGAAATCATTATATAAATTGTCAATGTTTATATTCTATACTCAGTTGTTGTGATATTTTTCTTTAGCAGATTTATCATTTCATTAAATTGTATTTTCTGTGATTTATTTTTTACAACCTATTTTCCACTGTGCACTCTGAGTACAAGGGTATAGTCTCCTGACTAAACTACCTTGACACCCACAATGCTAATTCATAGCATCTGGTGTATGGGGAGATGCACTTGAGGCTAAATGGTGACCAACCCAGGTACTAGTTCAGTGTCCCGTCATGCCGAGACATTAGAAAGTGGTATTAGAGTCTTGTTTTTTTCCTTTGTATTACTCTGCTAAGATGGTATACATGAGACTATATATGTTTAGGCGCCTGGTAGAAATCCATTCTCAGGACTGATCACCCCATGTATGATATATGACCAAGTATATAGGTTGGGAATTATTTTTCATACTGATTGATATTATAGTTGACTGGTATTTCACCTTGGGTGACAAGTGCATTTTCTGATGCTGAATGATTTATGTGATTTATGGTATTTTCCCCTTAGTATAGTATTTCAAAGATATATCATTACATGCATCATGTTAGACACATAGAAATTAAGATTCCAGGTTTATTCAACGCCATTTAGTTTCATATGTAGGTTTCATGATAATTTCAGTTGTTTTCTCGAGTATCATACAACAATTAGTTTTATCTATTTAGGTAAATTGTAACACGGTTCAATTTATAACATGTTTATATGATTATATTCCACGAATAATATTATTTTATCTTGTATTTTTGATATTCATTAATTTTTTGATTTAAAATTCTAGAGGTGTATGATATATAAATGATGGAAGTGGATAAATTTATTGGTTGTGATTATAACGGGAGCCAAGATTTAGTTGTAATGTGTATGTTAACCTTATAACAAGGAAAATGTTTACCTGTGCACTCAAACCAATGAAAAATGGATATTAAAGGTGATTGATTTTGATTGAATGGGAGACAAATTCCACCTGTAACGTGTATGGGTGCTTTATTTATTAGTCGATGGCCACTAATATCCCTAGACTATTATGTATATAAGAATATTATATTGTGAAATGGACCTGAATGTATAGGGGTTGTAAATTTCCATTTGAAATGGTTCTGATAAAATTTTAAATTCTCAACTGGACCCAAGTATGTTAATTTGGGAACACTTTTATGAAATGAACTATTATGTGGTATTATTTTGAAGAACTCAGGTTTAATTAATGGGATACATAATGGTCACATTCTTAGTTAAAAAGGAATTTATATGCTAAATTTCCTATTTATGATGGAATTTCATTAAATGATTAATTTTTAAGTGGATGTTTGTTTTAACATTCTTATTTTTCCCTTAGGTCAATGGTTAAACCAATTCCATTGTTATTAAATGGTATATGAGGTTTGTTAAAATTATTTGAAATGCATAATGGCTGTAATGAATTAATGAAATGGTTTTGAAATTGAAGCTAAAGTGGTTTCATTTTCATAGAACCTTGTGGATGGGTTGTTTAGATGTTTCCTAGGTTATTTATTTGTAGAGAGACTATAGAGTTTAATAGTATGATGAATATTTTAATCATTGGCTTGAATGAAAGGGGCACTTTATCCTAGATAAATCTATTTTTTGACCTAGTGATGGGTTCAGAGTGTATTCATTGTAAGGGGATAGACCATGGTAGGTAGCACCTTTAAAACTTGAAATTCCTTTATAATGTGGTGATCCTATTTACATTTGGCGTCGTTTGGGTGCCGTTGTACCTAGAATGGTGTTTGGATTTTAAAATTACACCCTTATTCAGAAGGCTAGTCATCGTATCCTGACACATGATATGTGAAAAATCATTGAGTAATTCTTGTTTTAGTATCCCAGACATGGCTCGGTCATTTTTGACTACTTAGTATATTGTGTGGACCTCTATTTTATTTTGTGATCGATGAATTGTTATTTTATAATCTGATTGATAGTTGTTTGAGATAATGTGATTTTGAGATAGTTTATATGTGAGCCATATAATAATTGATTTAATTGGGTGTACATCTTATGGATAGTACTCAGGATGCGCCATTTACTCAAGTAAACTTGGTGTAGTATGTGTTGGAGTACGCAGTACCCATCTAGTTTAAAATTTTGTAACGAACTGACTATGTTTGGTGTGATTGTTGTCCTTTATGATGTTGAGTATGTTCTTCCTTCAACACCTATGTAGAGTGATTGGGGAATAAAGGGAAGACGTTTTTCCCACTTCTCGAGAAAAATATAAGGGACTCATGTGTTTTTACATGCCAACCGGTTTGATTTCATCACACATTCCAATTACATTGATGTGGTTTTTGTGGATTAGAGGAGCATAACACATTCATTTAAGGTGAATATGATCTAGCGTGATTTTTAGTAGCCGATATATTACTTATTTCGATGACTAGGACACTCATAATGTGGGATTCATTTCATTAGTTCTAGTGTATGTTCCATTGCTTTCTTGTAAGCATCACAGTCATATGGTTGGCTATGTATGAAACCTTAGAAAACATTATTGGTCTAGGAAGGACATATGTTGTTATGTTGAACGGTCATGTGAACTCCTCAGAGTTAATTTATTATAATTGGTTAAATGACGATGTGTTGGTAGGTGATGCAAAGATACTTTATAGAGGTCGATTGGTACAGGTTTTGACAATTTCTCCTTAGTATAGTCTTAGTGTACTCTTCTGAATATGTTGATCATATACCCAATCTTGGAGTCATCCTAAAAGAGTTTCAGTCTTATTCCATGCTATAATTTTTAAATTTGTTTCATGATTTTGAGATATATATATATATATGTTTCATAATGGATTCCTAGTTCAGTGGAGGATTTGTTAGTTCTGAGTGATACTTGGGT
Organism: Viscum album; assembly: GCA_963277665.1. Classification (NCBI taxonomy): domain Eukaryota; kingdom Viridiplantae; phylum Streptophyta; class Magnoliopsida; order Santalales; family Viscaceae; genus Viscum; species Viscum album. Next base: position 1,093,642,302 of record OY728145.1, on the reverse strand, counting down.
TCCCGTTTAGGAAATCCTTGGATGGACTCTTGGAAGCACTCCATTCCATTGATGTGACTGCCAGGCAGATTCCACTATAGGATTAGTCAATGTTTTGATCTGGATGTTGTGGACATTTTTCAATGTCTTTCTTATAATATGTAGTATGGGATACCATGGGTTTTTTCAATGTAATCGAATTCAATGAATCCAAGGCAAACCCATAAATATAGTTGGGCTCAGAGGTGTGATTAAAGGATAATAACTCTAGTAGTTTGGAATTGGGTTATGCCTTTGTTCATGATGATGCATGAAAATTTTAAATTTTCTTAATTATTCCTTGATTTTGGAATATCACTGGATGTTAGGTAAGGTACTTGGTGTATGTTCACATATAACTGATGAATGTCTTGTAGAAAGACATTGTAGTTCAGTTTGATTTGCGTCGGTCATCTAAGATGAGAATCTTCGATAATGGTTATACAGAGGTGGATTGGCAGGTTTCCTTATTTCTTATTGTATACAATTCACAATGAAACCCATTTAAAAGAACATGACTAGTTTATGGTGAGGGTAGTTAATGGGTCGACAATGAATTTTAAGGAATTTATACACAACCAGTTTCAATGGAGAAATGAGATTTGAAAATTCCCTTTTAGTGAGGTCTTTATAATAGACTTAGATGTATTCGAGTTCTCCCATTCAAATAAATCATTTCATATGTGTTGCTAGAACACATATGACATGATATCTTAAGAAATTACAATGTTGGATGTGCCATGGTTTGGAATTAGCCTTTAAATGTTAAGAGCCTTGTTGAAAGACACCAAAAGGATATTGTTTAAAGATACAATAGTGAGATTGGGTCTCTAGTTCTGTGATCTTTGTTATGCACTACTTCAGTATTTTAGATGGATGTTTATCTTTAGATCATGTTTTAAAGGATTAAATTCATTGGGATTGTGATATTACATTAATGTGAATTTGGAATTTGGGAACACAACATAACCATTTGAATGAATCATAATGACCCTTGTGGTTTGGGAGATGTTTTTTTGTTCTCTAGGGATTCTTAGGGATATGATGTTTTGTGTTGGGGAGATCGTAGAATCTAGTGTTTTGGACTATGTGGTTTTTACAAGGTAATTTGATTATTATTGACTACTGGACGGTTGTTTTTACAGAAAAAGATTTGAAACACTATATTGAGTGTGAAACCCTCTTAAAGTGATGTTTATAGAGTTGGTTGAAGGCTTGGGAAACTTCCTGGGTAGATCGAGCAGTTTTGAGAGTGATGGAACCAAAAAGTCAAGTTTTAATTCACCTGCACTGGGTGAATAGTTTTTCTGAAACCATATGGAAAAAGTAGAAAACCGTGTGACCTATTGCTGGTGGAAAGTGGAAGTCACACAAGCTGTACATGGATTTCTAAACCTTGAGTCCTGCCCACACAAGTTTCTATTAGAGGTAGTAACCTTTCACTATTCACTACAAGGTTTTCACATGTTTTTGAAAACCCTGGGGTATTTTCTAGTTTAAGAAGTTAAAATAGTTAAAATAAAATTAACAGGAAAATAAAAACCAAATAGCCCTCTTATTACCTCCTAGATCATTATAGGAACCCTCCCCATTAGATCCCCTTTAATTTTTGTGACACCCCTCCTCTATCTCCCTCTCAATCAGCAATTTTCTTGAATATCATTCAATATTCTTGGCAAATTTTGCAAGGTAAGGCATTCTCCCTCATTCACTTCCTTTTATTCGGCCGCATTTTGTGTCCCCATATCCCTACATGGTTCAGCTAAACCCTATGGTTAAGGATAACCAGTTTTTTGGTTTCATCTTTGGTAATACGGTTTGTGAATGGTCTCCCGAGGTGACTTGTTTCATGTTCCAGTATCCACTACTGAAGGAGAGGCAAATGGGTTCGGTTAGGGTCACCACCATCGATTTGGCTATGGTTCTAAATGCACTGTTTTTTTTCAAATAATATAATTTTGGGTTGTAATTTGATTATGTGTTCCTGGTAAATTTATTGGAGTGATTTGAACCTTCACACAATGTTTTTATGGTTCTAGTAGTTTTTAGGGAGTCTTTAATGTGTTTGAAGGCACACACTGTTGAATTGAAATGATGATGTAGATGCTCAAATTGAAGGGGTGGGGGGTTAATTTTATGCTTTTAAAATTCCTTCAGAACCTTTAAAGTTGGAATAAAAACATAGTCTTAAACTATAAGGAAATGTTTGTTAAACAAGGATAAACTAGGAATATTCACAACATATCTTAGTTCTACAAACTTGATAGGTTCCGGAAATATGGTTCCAGATGATCAGGTTCTGGAAATTCAGGTTTTGAAAATTAACTTCAACAAAAGTTTAAATGAAAAAGATTCTACCTTAAAGTGTATATAATCTTATTAATCATAGTATATAAAAACTAAGAAGTATAATATAGTTATAAATTCCTCATCAATCAAAATGTAACGAAAAAAACTTGAAACAATATAAGTAACAAGTGTGAAATCTTTAAATCCAAAGAGAAGGGTATCCAAAAACCATGGATAAAGTAACATTTATTTATATTTTCCGGAATGTCTATCTTACCCACAACAGGGTAAGCCCTCGATACAAATATCGGAATCTATCTTGCTATCCCCGCAAGCCCTCAACTTCAAGGTAGTCGGTATCTCTATCTTACTATCCCCCAAAGCCCTTGAACTATAAGGCAGTTGGAACCTATGTCTTCCTATCCCCAGAAGTCCTCGATTGTACACAACAAAAATTAGAGTCGCACGAAGCAATTATGAACAAGATGTTCTGTATGCACAAAGCAATAAAGTCACTCTCTCTAGAAATCGCTTCAACTGCATATAATCTCTAGATTTATCAAACTCTCTGAGCTCATTCAAATGAGATTATATTTATAGGCACAACTTGAATAGTCAGCTCCATCCTCCAACGGTCATATTTTTCCTTAAATTTTGGAAGGACCTTTACATATGTCACTCAAACTACGGTTAGTTGGAAACAGAATTTACGACACAGTTTCATATCTTTAATAAGAGAAAGAAAAATATGTTTTTCTAAGAAAAACCATTTTCAGAGTCTAAGGAAAATAAATGTTAGAAATGAAATAAAAATAACATTCGGTGTCTATAAAACATGGATATTAAGATTCTGTTTTCCAAAGAATTAGTATCCCGAATTCTATAGATTTTAGAGTCTGAATTTCAAGGAAATTTGGAGTCTGAATTTTGGGGAATTCGGAGTCTGAACATGGAATGTTTGGAGTCTTAATTTAGAGATTGTGGAGTTTGATCTCAGAATGCTTGGAGTCTGAATTCATAAATGTTCAGAGTCTGAATTCAGAGAACTTAGAGTCTGAAATTATAAAAGCTCGGAGTCTAAATTTAGATAACTCAGAGTCTGATCTTAGAATTTTCGAAGTTTAAATTCAGAGAACTCCGAGTTTGAAACTAGAAAGTTTGGAGTATGAATTTAGATAACTCAGAGTCTAACCTCATAATTATCAGATCCTAAATCTAAAGAACATGGAGTCTAAACATAGAAAGTTTAGAGTCTGATTCTAGAGAACTCGAAGTCTGAACTTAGAATGTTCGGAGTCTGAATTCAGAGAACTCAAAACCTGAATTCAAAACCTAAAAACAGAATACTCTATATCTATGTTTTTACAGGATTCAGAGGTTTTAGATATGAAATATAATTTTACACTAAGTAAAAAAATGATTTATTCTTAAAGAAATTATATCATGAACAATGAAAATAAGATAAGGAGAAAATTTCCTTGAGAAAGAAAAATTTCCTTAAAGAAGGAATGTTTTCCTTATCGGGGTAAAATTTAATTTTCCTTAAAATAGAGTGTTTGTGATTTTCAAAACATGATGGAATGGAAAAGTTGTAAGGAATCCTTATTAACTCAATAATATCCCTATTTTTGGAAAGCACAAATATCCTTGCGAAAAGAATATAATGACTTAGAATATTTATGATTTTGAAAAATAAAACTTATCTCCCTTAACACATGGGCAATGATCAATATAAATAACTCCCCCTTAGGCTTTGGAAACACTAAGGATCATATTACTGATTTCCAAAATTAGATTTTACATTATCTTGCATATTTAAATCTTCAATGATAAGATATCCCCCTTAGATGAACTCCCCCCAACTTAGAGAGATTTCATCTTTACTTAGTATTCCTTTTAACATTCCTTTCTCCCCCTTTGTGATTTTCAAAAAAGGAATATAGGGAATGAAATAGAAAATATGATACCTGAAATATTATTACTAGATAACCCAAAAGATATAAAGGGCAACCAAAATTCCATCATGATTGGAAATATTTATACAATGAAAAGTATGGAAAATGATCAGAATTGAAATGGTTAATCCTACCTTTTCCTTAGGCATCAACTTCTTCACTATGGTTTCAACCTCTTGAGATCCTTATTATATTCCTCTATACACTTGAGAAGATGATCCTGATCTTCTGTTTTTTTTCTAAAGCCTTGATTTTTTCTTACTAAGCCTTAATATATTCTTCCTGTGCCTTCAGAAATTCTTCTTGCTTAACTAGCTTCTCTTCTATCTCAATCCTATGATCCCTTTCTCTCTTCCAACACTGAGCAACTGAATACAACTTCCCATTCAGATCATTTACATAATGGTTCCTAGTATTTTACTCAAGAGATAACTTTTCTTCAAAATATTTAGTGAGATATTTAAACCTTCTATCTTCAGTTTCAAAAGCATCCTTGACACTTTCTTGAAATTCATCAAGGATCTTCATCTCTTCAACTATCTTCCTTGACCAACTTGATATCTTTGCCTATGTTGTTTTGTGAGCTTCATATCCAATAAGAAATGATTTGAATCTTGCCTCCAATTTGACACACTTATCCATCACAATGGATACTGAATTCGATTTTTGATTTAGGGTGTGTTGAAGCATCTGGCATCTCCAGTCTATACTAGGAAATATTAGAATAGTCCCAACTAGTTTTCTCAAATATTGAACATCAAAATCATGTACAAGTGAGGTCAATTATAAATCTGAGACTTTACTTGGTGAGGTTTCTTTTTCTAACTCAGCAACATTCCTCTTCAATGATCCACCAACATATATCTTCTTTACCACAGCCTTGCTAGGTGTATCTACTACCACATGTTATCCCTTATCAACCTTTAGAATGGCTTCCTCTTGATTATGATATTCATGTTCACTATCATATTGCTAAAATATTTGTCTCCATCTATTTCTTTCTTATTGTTTCCGGCCTCAACATCCTCTGGCTATAAAAAATCATGGTTGGAGCTTTCGTTTTCAGAGACTTTGTTCACTTCTTCGCCAATCTTCTCCTCTTTCCCAGGTGTAGCATGCTTTGAAAAATTGGCTTCAGTGGTTTGGAATGATAATTTTTTAGTGGGACTTTCCTTCTCATGAAAATATTCAACTTGATTAATCATGTCTTCGGTATCACCACTACCTTCCTCTTCTTCTTCTAGAACTACTTTCTCTTGAACTTTTTACAGAGTCACATAATACTTTCTCGGTGTCTCTGGTAAAGCTTCAAATAAGAAGGATTGTTTTACCAGAATATTTGTGGAAGCTTTCTCAGCAGCTTTCAGAAGAGACTGCACTTTCTCATCCTCAGACAACTTCTTCTTCTACTTCTTCTCTTTCCCTTCCCTTTCTAGACACATATCTGTCTTCTCCATTAGAGATTTTTCTTTAGTAGGATCTAATCCAAACCTAGGATCTCTTTATTTACTATTCTTCTTGTCTTCCCTCCATTTAGATACTACCTCATCCAGATATTCGTTTTTGCTTCTTAGGCTTTGGTGGTGCGGATTGGGTTTCCCTTGTCGTTAGGTATTTTTTTTTCTCTTATAATTCCTTCAGCTTCATCTTCCTCCAACCCTTTTTAGAATTTTCATCCACCTCCTGTTTCATTGAAATAACTTCAACTTCCTCTTTAGGCATGTTAAATAAATCTTTATATTATTTAGAAAACCCAATTTTCATCCTTTTCAGAGTATTATCACATACCATAATGGCTTTGCAATTTCATGGCTTAAAAATAAAAGGTATTTTGAAGGAATCTAAACACCGAAAAATAAACTTTGAGATATTGGCTGGATACATGATAATATGAGCCTTTAGATTTCCATTATTTATGATTTCAGTCGTAATAAAGATATTCTTAACCAGGATTATCTTTCTTAGATTCACCAAGAAATCTAAGATATACTTGTTACTCTTCTTCAAAGTTTTATTTCCCCTTTTCTCGGAATGTTGAATCCTTGAACACATAATTTGAGAATCAAAAAATTTTCAGACATGTAAAGAATCCATGGAGTCTTAATATCTGAGAGACCAAGGAAATCTATTTCCTTATCCTTTACAAATGATCCATTTACATCAGGTAGCTTATGTGAGAAAAACTCTGCCCCACCCTCACAGGGATTACCAATTAATCTTGAATCCTTGGTGTAAGAAAGAGTGTATGTTATCCCATAGATCTAGAAAGAGAACATGTCTTTTCCTTCTTCCATGAACAAGCTTGATGACTCATAGAACTCAACCAACAGGTCCGGATACACCACATCTTGTTTCTTTGGTTTGGATAAGCAGAAAATCTTCCATCAATTCAGCTTGATATTCTTCAAAATTATAGAATCATACATAGAAAAGAAATTCAGATGTACCAACATTTCACTGTAAATCTACCATTTAGAAATCGTCTTGACAGTTGACATGTCTTTCTGGGAATATACTTTGAAAGACATTCAAAGTTGAGGAAACCTTGAAAATCTAGAACATGCTTATATAGTAGGGAAGGGATTCAGCACATGAAATCTTGGATCTCGATGTGGGACAACCATCTGGGAATCCTTTATATAGGAATTTTTAGTGATAGTTCATCTTCCAAACCCAATCGAATTGTTGAAAAACCTTTTGATCAGATCTGATGATTGAGAAGATAGACACATGGAAATTTTGGTAGAATCCGTTCTTTTGAGTTTTTAATGAAAAACATTCGGATTTAAAGAAATGTGAATATGAACAATTAAAAACAAAAGAAAATACCAATAAGTAAAAGATGATTTTGAAAACTAAGGAAAGGAAAATACCTTCCGTATTTTAGGATGATTATTCATAATGGGAAAAATTCTACTTGAAGAACTTTAGATTCCGAAAATTTTGATTACAAAAAAAAATGACGACAAAAAATTTATGAAAAATATTACTATGAAAAAAAATTTCATTATGAATAATCTAACTAAAGAAAATTCATTACGAGAATTTTTGAAAAAATCCTCCTTACAATTTTTTTGAAAAACATCACTACAAATTTTTTGAAAAACATCATTACGAAAATTTTGAAAAACTTTATTATGAAATTTTTGAAAAACATCATTACGAAAATCATGAAAAACTTCATTACTAAAATTTTGAAGATAAAATAACTTCAAAAAAATTTAGATTAAATATTTTTCCTAAACTACGAACATTTTTTATCTAACTAATATTAAAATGTACTCCCTATATGAAAAGGAGTTTTTTATTGTAATGAGATAAGCTTAAACAAAAAGTTATCAAGGGGGATTATCTTATGGTTATCATTCCTAACTTTCGTTTAATGTATTCAAATCTATCAGAGGGTAATGATTTGGTGAAAATATCAGTAAATTGATCTTGTGTTCTGATAAGTTAAATAATGATATCTCTGTTTAGTGCTTAATACTTTTAGAAACATTTGAAATTAATGTTTTTCCAAGAATAATAATTTTACCTATACCAATAATTTCTCCCTTAGCATTATCTCTGAAAGATACTTTTCCTCTATTCATCTTGATAATTTTTTCAAAGATGTTTTTGTTACCAGTTATATGCTGGGAATATCCACTATCCATGTACCATGTGTTACTATTGGTACTCTATTTATTTCTTGAAAATAAAAGAGTTAGAATTTTGAAATCCAAACATTCCTGGATCCAGAAACATCATAAAGAAAAATTCTAGGAATCTACATCTTTTTAGAAAAACAAGATTTATGAAACCCAAGAGATTGATCTTTATTTAAAGAACAATTTTCTACCAATGCCCACCACATTGAAATTTAGTAAAAAAAGGGGCTCTTTGAGGAACAATGTCATTATTTTTAAAAATAGGTTTTTCATGAGAATTACCTAAACCTTGATTATTACCATGAGGTCAGATCTGAGAATACATCTTGTCAAAATTTTCTTTACCAAAAGTAAATTTAGCAAGGATATTATTCAAGGAAAAAGAATTCATATTTTAGTCTCAGTAATAAATTCTTATCCTCAAGAATAATATATTTAGCATTAAGTTTATCCTCTAAAAAATCTTTTTCTAAAAGATGGTTTTTAAGATAATTATAAAGTTTATCCATCTTAGAATTAACATCCTCAAGTTTATTATAAAGGTTTTTAAAACATCATTTTTATCATCATGATCTTTAGTAAGCTCCAAAATTTCTTTTGTTAAAATATATTCTCTAGAATTTTCTTTTTCATTTTTCTTTCAAACTTTACAATTTCTTTTCTCAAGAAACATTGAAAACCTAGAAACTTCCTCATAGGAAGTCAAATAATTATCATTATTTAAATAAGATTCTTTATCTGAAGAAACACCATTATCCAGAATGTTTTCACTTTAAGACATATTGGTTAAGGATTCATCAGTTTATACCTTAGCCATAAGAGAATGATTTTGAAATGGAGCTCAGGCTATTAGACCAATATTATATTGCTTAAAAGATTCATATTTTGAAGAGTCATCAGAACAATCTCCACCACATGAACTCCATGTTTCATTAGTTTTCAAGACATTCTTATGCTTTTATCTGTATAATTCCATCCCATTTCTCTCAGAATTACTAGCTTTCTTGTCTCTTTTCATAAGCAAGGGACAATTAGGTCTGATATGACCAGTTCTTCTATATTCACAACATGTCACTTCCAAATCTTTCTTATCTCTTCAATCTTTATTTTTGTATCTTTATTGAAATTATTTTTTCCGAACTATCTAATTCATCTTTCAAGTAAGATTAGATTGTTCATTTTCAGAATGCTCACATTCACTTGATTCATATAAAACAATGACCTTAGATTTATATCTCATAACTCTCTCAGGTTTCGTGGATTTTATATAATTAGAGGTCATTTTAAAAGAAACACTTCCATTCCAATTCTTCTTCTTTACATTATCAAAATCTCTCTTCATTCTAGTCTCATATTGAAGAAGAGTTCCAAAAAGCTCATCAAGAGTAATCTGTGAGACTTTTATATTCTCATATATAGTTGTTCTCTTTGATTTCCACTCATTAAGAATAATATCTATAATCTTTTTCACATGTGTCTCATCATTAAATCCTTTTTTACCCATAGATTTTAAGATGTTGGAAATAGTCATAAACCTCTGTTGAACCTTACAAACTAGTTCTCCATAAATAAAGCTAAAACAATGATACTCAGCTCTGAGAATATCTGTTCTAGTTTCAATAACATTGGATGTACCAAAATGAGTAACTTCGAGATTCTTCTATATAAAGTTTGCTGATTCACAAGAATAAATCTTACTATATATATTTTTAGTCCTGGAACATAACAAATTATTGAGTACCTTGTAGTTTAGTTGATATTCTGACTTCTCTTGATTAGTAAAAGTTCTAACTTTCTTATGAAGAATTTCATAATCTCCAGTAAGAATAACAATGTTATCCACTGTAGTATTGATGAAAAAATTCATCATACTATATTTCCAATACTCATAATCATTTCCATCAAAAATCGGTGGTCTATTAGGATTATGATTTTCTATATAACTAACATTCATTCCTGCCATCTTGGAAGAAATATTTCCACAAAAAACTTTGTTAATAGTAAAAGTTAGTGAACAAGTAAAATATGAACCAGGAAAATATTCCTATGAAAGGAAGATAGATCAATGAAAAAATTGAAAAAGAAAACTTATATGTGAATATAATTATTTCAGAGACCTATTCTGATACCAATTGTAGGATCAAAATGATGATGTAGATGCTCAAATACAAGGGGGGGGGGGGGGAGGGTGAATTGTATACTTTAAAAATTCCTATGAAACCTTTAAAGTTGGTATAAAACATAGATTTAAATCATATGGAAAACTTTTTTTAACAATTTTAAACAAAGAATATTCTCAAAAACTCTTAGTTCTACAAATTGGATAGGTTCCATAAATATGTTTCCGGATATTCAGGTTCCAGAAATTCAGGTTCTGGAAATTAACCTGACGAAAATATTAAAAGAAAATGATCTACCTTAAAGCGTATAGAATCTTATTATTCATAGTATACAAAAAATAAGAAGTATAAGATTGTTATAATTTCCTTAACAATCAAAATGCAGCAGAAAACAAACTTGAAACAATACAAGTTACAAGTATGAAATCTTTTAACCCAAAGAGAAGGGTATCCAAAAACCATGGATAAAGGTTCCATGATTTATACTTTAAAGAATGTATGTCTTACCCACACCAGTGTAAGCCCTCGATACGAATATCAAATACTATATTGATATCCCCACAAGCCCTCAACTTCAAGGTAGTCACATCTCTGTCTTCCTATCCCTAGAAGCCATCGAACAATAAGGTAGTCGGCACCTCTGTCTTCCTATCCCCAGAAGCCCTCGATTCTACACAGCAACAATCAGAGTTGCATGAAGCAATTCTGAACAAGATGTTCAGTACGCACAATGAAATAACGTCTTTCTCTCTAGAAATCACTTATGCAGCATGTAATCTCTAGATTGATCAACCTCCATGAACTCATTCAAATGAGCTCCTATTTATAAGAACAACTTCAACGGTCGGCTCCCTCCTCCAATGATCATATTTTTCCTTAAATTTCAGATTTACCTATACATGTGTCACTCTAATAATGGTTAGTTGGAAATAGAATGTACAACATTGTTTCATAACATTAACAAAAATAAGAAAAATATGGTTATTTATGCAACACCAATTTTCATAGTCTAAGGAAAATAAAAGTTCGTAATCTAATAAAAATAAAATTCGGTCTATAACACAAGGATATTCAAATTATATTTTCCAATGAATTCGTAACCTGAAATCTACATAAATCAGAGTTTGAATTTCAAGGAAATCCAGAGTCTGAATTTTGAGTAATTTGGAGTCTGAACTTGGAATGACCAAAGTTAGAATTCAGAGAACTCAGAGTCAGAACATAGAAAGTTCAGAGTCTGAATTCCTAAATGTTTGGAGTCGGAATTTAGAGAACTCAGAGTCTGAACTCATAAATGTTCAGAGTCTGAATTGAAAGAACTCAGTGTCTAAACATAACAAGTTCGGAGTCTGAGTTCAGAGAACATGGAGGCTAAACAAAGAAATTTTGGAGTCTGAATTCAGAGAACACAGTGTCTGAACTCAGAAATATCGGAGTCTAAATCCAGAGAACTCAAAGTCTTAAATTAGAAAATTCAGAGTCTGAATCTAGAGAACTCGGAGTATGAACTTATAATGTTTGGAGTCTGAATTCAGATAACCTGGAACCTAAATTTGTAACCTGAAATCAGAATAATCTATATCTAAGTATTTATAGGATTTCAAGGTTTTATATATTAAACTGAATTTTACACTATGTAATAAAATGAGTTAGTCTTAAATAATTTATAGCATGAACAATGAAAATAAGATAAGGAGAGGATTTCCTGGAGTAAGGAAAATTTCCTTAAAGAAGGAATGTTTTCTTTATCAGGGTAAAATACATTTTTCCTTAAAATAGAGTGTTTGTGATTTTCAAATCATGAATGAGTGGAAAATTCATAAGGAAACATTATTGGCTCAACACACACAAGTATACATGGATATGTATATATATAAATATAAATATATATTCGATGTACGTGTTCCCTCATGGCACAAGGAATACATGCAATGTGTTAAGGTATTTATATATATATATATATATATATATATATATATATATATATATATATTTCAAGGTATGTCCGTGTATGTGTGGAGTAGTTCAAGGTGGTTTCTGCCAAATCTAAAAAGTGTTGAGTGTTGTCTTAGTCAACTGCTTGAGTTAGTGTCCCCAACCTTTCACTTTAATTTAAGAATACACTATTTCTTTATTAATTCTTCTTTCAAAAATTAATTGTGATTCTGGAATGAACTGAAAATTTGGATAAATGATTTTTTTTGTGAAACAATGTCATGATTTTAAAATAAAACCCCTCCAATAGAGGTGTGATTTCTTCTATAAAAAAGTATCATTTAGTTATTTATTACATGCTTGGATTAGTGGTTTTTTGTTTTTACTATGCTTTCCTAGTTAGAGAATGATTGGATATAACTAAATGGAATTGGTTTTCTTAATTAGGAGATGTACTACCTTCCTTTCATGTTGATTCTCTTGGGTTAGAAGAATAAATGGTATTGATTATAAATGGGTGGGCATACCCATTTGATATGAATAAATGTAATTGAGGATAAATGGGTTGGTTTTCCATGTGACAAGTGGATGTAATTGGTTATTATATTGGGTGTATTGTTGAGTGTAATTAATAAAAATGATGGATAATGAGTGGATATCCTCATTGAATGCCTTGAATTTGAAAATGATAAGTGAGTGGGTAAACATTTAGGATGTGTTGATTTATGAATTTTCAATAATGAGAGGGTATGTTAATTGGTCATCATTAGATTTTTTATTATGATTTGGGATACATGAGTGGGTATATTCATGTAGTGTTGAATGTTAAATGATATAAAGCGTATTAATGATTGTATAGATTACATGGGTGGATCTCTATGAATGTTGAATGTGATAATTGACACCTTTGGTTCGGTGTGACCCTTGGGTCATGATTCCTTGGGAATTGTTACACCTTCGATCCAGATTCCTTGGTCTCTCAGAGGAATTATCTAGTATAACTTACTCTTAGGACTCCAACCAGTTCTTTTACCATGTTTCTATTGTGACACTCATAGGAAATGATGAGGATGCCTTTGTCTTTGAAGCCTTGTATCGATAACTTTGTGGTAAGAGTCATTAATATACATCTCAATAGTGAGGTACATAATATGCTCTCATATACAGATTGGCCAGGATAAATTTTGACTTATGGTTTCATTATATACCAAGGCCATGGGTTTTAGATATGATTTTGTTATATGAAATGGACGTGGGTTTTGAGATTGTTTCATTATATAGAAATGCTGTGAGTTTTTTTATATTGATATGTTATATAGTAAAGCCATGGGGTTTGAGATGACTTTATTATGCATAATGTGTGTGGGTTTTTGTTATGGTTTAGTTATATGAAAGGCTATGGTTTTTAGATGGTTTCATTATACAGCCAGGCCGTTTGATTTTGATATGACTACATTATAAGGAAAGGTCATGTGTCTAATATATGGATGGATATATGATGATGAGGTGTTGTTTATTAATGCATTATTTATATATTATTTGTTATAGGTGCTTGACTATATTGTGTTTGGGGCTTTTATGGAATATTTTTAGTATCATTGTTTTAGGAGTTTACATGCCATGGGAATATTCAATTTCATCTACTACTTATCTGTTAACCTGTAGGCTATCAAAATTTCAATATTGCACAAATTGTATTAGGCAAAAAACCATGGGTGTTGTCTTACTGAGATGTTATATCACACCCTAATCAGGTACCATTGGTACCTGAGTGGAACATTATTACTTGTAGGGATATGAACCTTTTATTTTAATATTTTCTATTTCATGAGAGTTAGGATAAAAGGACTAAGCGGGAGATTAATATGGTCATGGAAATCACCCAGGGGATTTGATTTCCATTATTATTTGATTACGAAAACGTTAAGAATGTTGTATATTACCATTTTAGCTTTTTTTACAATCTTATGGCATGAATTCATTATATAAATATTCATTTCCATGTTCAATATTATATTGTTATTACATTTTCCTTCCACCTCATTATTATTATTTTATTATATATCTGATGTGCTTTCTTTTTTACTATCTATTTAAAACATTGCACTCTATGAAATTGGGTATAGTCTCCTCATTGAACTAACTTAAATATGTCCCAACTAGTCAACAACATCTAGTGTATTGGGAGACACACATGAGCCCATGTGGAGGCCCATCTAGGTACCAGTTCAGTGGTCAGTCAGGCCAGTATGTTACATTATAGGTGTCATCATCAGTAGATATTTTCTCCTGAAGTAGGTATATGAAGTACTTCTATAGAAAATGAATCATGAGGCTCCTACAACATTAATGGGAGGTATTCTCATTCCACCTAAAGATCTCCATGCCTGATGAACAATTTATCATTCTCAAAATGTGAATAAGAAAATTTCACCACACTCCAAGATTTATGAATTTAAACTTCTTATCACTGGTCCTAGTCATGTTACTATAAATTTGAAGACACCAATGTTCCGACCTACATGAATCCGAACTACATTTCTGAACAGGATTTCTGCATGACACAAAACGTTATATCCTCCCATAACACCCTAATCGTATTTTGTTAAACTACATAGTATAGGTCAATTCTTTAATACCTCAATCCATGTGGCACCATTGTACGGGTCTCATGAAATTATGTAATATAATATTTATTCATGTTATTTGACCAACTATCATTTTATGTATGAACAAAATTTAGGAAAAGGGATTCTAGTGTTTGAATTTTCTATCTCGTTTTACATTTATCCAATAACCCTACACTAGGATAGTGTTATCTCTTCTCATATTATAATTGGGTCCTCATCAACATCAGGTAACATTCCTTCTCTAGACAATAATATTGTACATTTCATTTTCCATTCATTGAAAAGGATCCAAATATATTTAAAAAAATGTAATTCTCTCATCCCTATAAAATATTCTAATCTACACAGTGGCCCTTTACCGAAACTAAATGTGGATTGATTCCTATTTGACAAAATACATAGTGATACTTGAAATTATTATTTTAGTTCTAACCAGAAACACATTTTATTTTACTCATAGAGAATAAGATCAAATAAATTCACCTGCGGTCTAGAAAATTCCATTATATAAGAATTTAAACTACTTAGTATAGGTCCTCATTACATGACCCTAAATTATAAAGAATTTTATCCATGTCCAAAGACATAAAACTACATGAAACCATACTCTAAGTATCTTTAATTTAAAATACCTATATTGTTCGTAGTCATTAGTACCTAATCTAAGTTACACCAAAGTCCATGCTGGATGACTCCAAGAAATAACACATAACAAGTCTTGGTAGTTAACTTGTTCAAGATTTGGTCAGTTTAGTCATTATATTAACCTGTGAAAGATTTGGTCTATGCCACATATCCTTTAAACTATGCAGTGCATAGTACATCCCTCAAGACAATAATATTATATTATATTACAATAAAAAATTATCTTAATAAATAATTATGATTCACCCTTTATTTCGTGAGTTACAAATCTATATTTTGTGAGCACTAAATAAACCTTCCTATCAGTCAGGGTTCATTCCTGCTACCCAAATAACCCATTTAGCTGGTGATTATATAGCCATGGAATATTCTAAATCCTTCTGATCACCCATTATTACACCTTTCCCAGTTCATAAATTATTTTTTTAAAACCAAAAAATTCACTGAGTTGATATACTCCTTTAAGAATCTTTTAAAATTGATTGGATCCTTCATCCTAGCTCCCTATTTCATAAATAATTGTTAAACAAGATGGAAAAAGTTTGGTAATGTAGAAGTAACTCCCACAGGTTTCCATCGACCAGGAATGGAATCATATTCCACAATTACAAATGGTCATTCTAATCCCATTAGCCTTCACCCAAACCCCGTATTCAATCCTAAGACCGAGTGTGGTAATGTATAGAATACTCCAACTAGTAACGATATAATGATCATGGCATTAGTTTTCTACCATTAAAAATGTTTATTATACTCCTTAAAATCTTAAATATCTTTTTCATACATTGAAGACGTTGTTTACTTCATCAATTTTCCTATTTTTAACATGATAACAAATTCTTCTTTGTTTCATTCCATAATACTGAAAATCTTTTGTTAAGGAGCCTCCAAGTCACACAAGCAAAAAAATAATGGTCTGGTTTACTATACATGACAATAAACTATATAGATTGATTAGTCCATGTTAACCACTTTGAATATGTGGGATTCTGATATATATAATATCCCCTATCTTGTGATTATTTATTCAATATATTATGTAAGAATGATAATTTCCCCTATATAGAGACATCTCTAACCAATCCATGGTTTCTCTAATTATTTTTTTCAAAATATTTATATTAGTTCACAAAATCCAGATCACAAGATATTAAACTATATTAAATTCATCCTAGTTTCTTGATATTAATCAATGGAGCATGGTCCACTTCTCATGAACCTAAGCTGTATAAAAAATGAAACCTTCATGTATGAATTTAAACTTCATGAGACATAGCCCATTCTATGAGACCCACTACCCATATGAGACCATGATCCATGAAAATGTACCTAGTATATGAATTTTATATGAAAATCAATATTAGGGTTGAATAATGTATTTCTAATAAATTCAGTTTCTTTTCTTATGAAAGGTTATTTCTATAGATCTTCAATTTATTCTAATCCAACACCATGATGAAATATTATAATTCTAATCCCCTATATAGGAGCAAGATCTATATAAGGGTCCCTTTTCATTTGTATAATAATAAATGATTATTCCTTTAAGATATTACCATAATGTCATGGTCTACCAAAAATATGACCACTATTTTCCTTTTCATTATATATGTGTTATATATTTGTAAGAAACCTTTCAATAATAATAATGTGTGAATTGATTCCCACACTGTGGGTCACATAGTGATGATCAGATCTTCTATTTTAGTCAAAAAACTGAATTTTCATCACTTTTAGTCTGTTCCCTCCATGAGATCCAAATATTTATAGAGATTCTTTCTTTCATTGAAATTAAATTAACACCACATTTTCCCAACCATGCACTCTCTTTTGGTTTTAATGATTTAACAATTTTCAACTTTTCATCAATGTTGATCTTGACTCATGTGATATTTGATGACGTTGAGAGGATCTCTAACAAGCATAATTGAGATGATGTTTTTTAAATGATTTAGAATTTAGTATAGGTTTAATGAATTGAAATATAATATTTCTAGTTTTTTTGAAAATACTTTAAACTTCATAGCATCTAGTATTTATCACATGATATTAAATCTTGATGTAGAATTACATCTTTTAAAACTCTAAAATTCTTAGGTTTTACCCATTTCCTATAGCCTATTTATTCCCTATATGAGTGGTTAATCCATTTATAATGAATTTTCATAAAAATAATCTATTTTTAGGAGAATTAATTCCCTACCTTCATTATATGATCCATATTTGCGTAAGAGATTCTAATGCAACTTCTCCCACTCATAGACCCATGCCCAAAATATAGTTATTCTTTTCCACCATATACAATCCATATATGTCTATGGGACCCATTTTAATCGTCATATAAGTGTATTTCTTTATTATCATCCTAAATAGATATGTAGTTATACATTGATCCCTTATCATTGGTCTATTTGTAACAAAATTCTCAGCTCCCTATATATAATCTAAGTATATGTAAGAAGTTTCTTAATAATACTACAAATGGATTGATTCTATTTTTTATGATATTTATTTGAGGCATTATGACATTATCTCCTAGGAAAATCCACATGCTATTTCTCTAAGAACCATTACCCTAATCAAATCATGTTTACCCATGAGACAACATGTACTAGATTTGGGATCCCCATCCAGGTTGGATTTTACCACTCCCTTTCTTTACAGGTTGACCATCCTTCTTGGTCAATGATATGGGACCTTAAAACTCAAAAAAATTGGTCAATATTGTACAATCGTAAATTTTATCCATTTATGGTCCTAATTGAATAACCGTAAAGTTAAAATAAAAAGTGTCTTAAAGGCTTGGTAGAATGCATATACATAAGAGGAATCCTATGAAACATTAAGGTATTTTCTCACTAATCCTTTTTATTTTGAGGTTTAGAGAACATTTAATGTATAAAAAAGGAAAAAAGATCATGGGACACATAATGTGAATCTAGGAATAACCTGGTTATAATCAGCAGACCCCTTATCTAATAAAAAATGATAGTATATTTCTGTTGGCCTTAACAACTGAACATAATATGTTCCATAGTTACCATTCCATTCATGAAAATATTACCTCTTGATATTGATTACACCACCAATGTAATTGATGTTTTACTCAAAAAATTTAGATAGTATCTATTCTACATGTTTGTCTATTCATTATATGATGGAATAAACATTGGGGTTATTTAACCCATAATGATTATTCATATTATCTAGGAACACACTTCATATCTATTATTTATAATTTAATACCAAGTTATTCTTTATGTTGATATAATTATCTAGGGACCCCTTAACATTAATTTGATCAATCCTCACGGTTCTCTCTATCATAAAAAAATTGTATAAAGGATTAGTTGATATAAAAGGAATCTACATAGATTCGATAGTGAATATAAGAGTTTTCAATTTAGCTTACGAAGTAACCCCATGGGGTTGTTTCAGTCCAAGAGGAAAGGACCACCTTAAACCCATGCGTTTTCCCTTGACTAAGCATTAAATAAGTTTCCACCATTACTAGTCACTATTGTATTCACACCAGTCTCTATTGACTTAGTGTGGCTTTATATCCTTCATTAATTATATTCATTATACTCCTTCCATTATCCATTGTCTAATAAATGAGTTATATTTTACTATTACAAATGGAAATTATACAACCTCCAATATTCATTCACTGAGAATGGAGTTAGTTTCCACCAGTATTAATGGACATTTTGTCTATGGAATTAGTTTCTACCATTAAAAATGTTCATTATAATACACTAAGTGTCCATTTCTAATTACTAAAATATTCATTGGTTATGATTTGCAAAATCCATAACCCATCAATTGTATAAGATTCATGTGTCCTAAATTTTTCAAATTTGGGAATTGTTCCCACTTATAAAGAACATTTTAAAATTATATACTGCTTCTATTTATTATCCTGAAATGCATCTTATTTATATACCATAATGATTCACATTAGTATTTTTCTTTTGGAAACTCCTATCCTCTATAGGAAGAAAGATTCATTAGCATAAATATAATGTCATAATTTTCTATGGTAAATTATGATAGTTTTAGGTACTTATTCACATTGGGGTTTTCCTTGTTCCCACTAATTAGAATAACCTATTCATTGGGTGAATTAGACAAGGAGAAAAGTTCCAAAAACCATTAATTCAAGCACTATGACAATAAACTAATTCTACTTATCAATAATATCAACTATACTAAAATTAAATTTTTTATTCAGCGTTGGTTTCTATTTTCTATTGTTATATAGACTTCCTCAAACTCCTTTATGTAAAATCTAAGTAACATTTAATTATATATTATGTGTTAAATTATAATCAACATAAAATATCATATCCCTATTTTTAAGCCATTGCGACTTTAAAATTTCAACCCTAATACTCTTGGTTTTCTGCAATCATGATTTTGTCAACTCATGTCATATGGGGTTAGTTCCTCACATGTCACCATGTAGACCCCCTCAATATTTTGCAAAGATATCCTACTATAAACACCGGATAAATTTTTCCATCTTACAATAACATTAATTTCTAAAAGAAATATACATGAAACTATATATTTCAAAAAACTGAATATGGAAACTATAGAAAAATTTGTGTCTTTACTGACTAAGTACGCACCTATCATATCTACAAAATAACATTGGATTTTGAAATAACAAAAGTAATGGAATGAAACTTATCATGTTAAAACCCCCAAAGGGGAATACTGAAAAAAAATCCATGTTCCTCCCAACTACGCCTCAACATTAATGTCTTATGAAAAAGTTAAGGTGAAAATGAAAAGATATATAGATCATAGGGATATAAATTCATCTCTAGAAAAAGCTCTATGATATCAAGGTTCATTAACATAGGAAACAATTAGAGCACATATTTTCTCCACATGACCTACCAAGGGGTTACAAGTACTCATTGCATGACAAAAACATCATCAAATATTGTCTATCCTGTATGAACATAAATTGTTTCGAGCAACCTATTCCATGCGTCATAAAATTTCGACATGAAAGTTAGATTTATGAGACATCAACATAGAAACATGGTTCCCTTCCCATGAATCCATGGTAAAGTAATTATATACCCTCTCCAACATATGAGATATATCTACACAATAATATTCATTATATATTTTTTCATCAATGAAGTTGTGTTGAAAATTATTTCCCACTATATATGATATTGATCTATATAGGTGTATTTTACTTATAATATGCGTGGCTTGATTCCTTCACTCATAGTAAACAAAGTAACATCCCCATGTGGTATTAGGAATCCAACCAAAAATTCATTTTCATTACACTACCTTATCCATCCTAAAATCTAGACCTCTTCCATATTAGGATATCAATTCCATGAGTAGATATTATTCACCTTGGAAACCCAACTGTCTTGAGTTGATATTATCCACTTGGTGATAATCAATATAAATAAGGTGAGATGCTCATTTTTTAAATAATATCCCACTGGTGAAAGAGCTTGAAATCCCACCATATTATTTAAGAATGCATCAAATTTCCATACATTAACAATATAATAAGATTACTGTTTTTAATGAATCCAAATCAATGAGGGGAGGGTATATTGATGGAATCATAAATCATTACTCATTGAACATTTACAAATGACCAATGATTATATACTAACCTATACAAAACATGCTAAGTTAGAGGAGAAATTTGTCTCCTTGTTGAATGAGGATTAAATTTTTTTTATTTGTTTTTCATAAATTATCACATACCGAGGTTTGGAGATTATATCATAGTTGTTCCCAATATAATGGTTTGGTAGTGAGAGACTCCCTCTGGGAGTATTACATGGACTTCCTAAATTTTTGATAAATATGTTTTAATTCCTTAAGTACATTTTGGAGGGTCTTTTATGGAATTTTTGTAAATAGAAAACTTCATGCTATGGTGTATAAACTCTCTCAATTTGAGTAGATCCATTTGAATGTTTTTATTTTACTACACATAACACAAAAATTGAATTATAGATCATAATTTATGATCATTTTATTCTAGGTTTCATTTCATCCCAAAGGAAAAGTATAAAAATTCATAAATTCTATATATAAACTTAATCCCTATGAGAAATTAAAAAAAATTTCTTGCAAGGATGTGGTAGTATTATTCCCACCAAATATTAATTTTCAAAATAATCAAATAATTTTAAACAATGGTCGAATCCTATGTCATTGGTGGATCAGAGGCAATGAGTTTTTCTACAACATATCACTATTCCCTCACCTCATAGAACTTCATATAGTTTTTAGAAGACTCATCTAAAAAACTAAGGTAGTTTTCTCTCTATGGTTATAAATTTAAACATCCTAAAATGAATTTATTTACAGTCCAAGGGTGTGAATTTTTTCATGCCCCAAATTGAAGTCATTTTCATCCTGAGGCAGTAAATTATGACCTAACTCATATAATAACAAAATGTTATGTTTCCAAATGTTACTGTAAGGACTCAAATTTCAATTTGTATAATACCAATAATATTTCTATTTCCTGGAATTTGTGAACCAAAACTACTTATAAATGTTGACACCCATTTTGGAACCTACGAGTGTCAAATGCTCTCTAAGGTGTGAGCATGAAATGCATAAGGATTAGACTCTATGGGAGTGAACACCATATCTTTTAGGAACCAATCAGTTTATTTCATGGGACCAAAATGATCAGTAAGGGCCTTTGAGAATAAAATTTTATAATTCAATCTACAATAGAATCCCACCACATGGAAACCCAGTAAAAAGCATTGTGAGAAACACTATGCGGAGTCCCGTATTTGTGATTCATGCTATGCGAGACCTATACAAAACAGAAAATGAGGATTTCTATATATATCCAACCCTATTTGAGGTCCCTTTATGAGGATCGCATGCATGCCTCCTATGATGAAACCACTTCACAATGTACTATGAAAACACTCTTATGGTTAGGGGAAGTATTTTTGGGAATCCTATTAGATGTAATCCTCATCAAAACAATCAATTAACATTGATTTGATATATTAATATTGTTAATCACTATCCACATCATGTTGATACACTCCCCTTGGTTTCAAATATATGAATCGTATTTAGTTTAATCCTCAAAAAAACATTCAATTTATATTTAGTTGAGAATATCTGCATGGTTATTTTTATTTTCCTTTAGTCCACATATGCCTCTTTGATTCAAATATATTCAACCCTAGGAATAATTATGTATATAACCTTTAATTACCATTTAGTTGAGATAATCCTCATGGTTATCATTATTCACCTTGAGTTAATATACTCCTCTCGGTTTCAAATACAACCATACTCTAAGGTGTAAGCACATTAAAAACCATCAATTACAATTGAGTTGAGATACATCTAATTATTATCATCATTTAACTCGAGTTGAGATATTACTATTAGTTTCAAATATTCACATCATATTTGGTGTAATAACTAAATAATCCTTCAATTACTACTGAATTGAGATAATTTTTATTGTTATCATTGTTTTCCTCAATTAGATATAATCATATGGGTTACCCAATATAGAATCCATCAAGTCTTAAGCCCTAAATGATCCATAATATACCTCAAGTTAATATATTCATCTTGGTTACCCAATATAAAAATCCTCTTTAGTGTAATCCCATAAATATACCCTCACATGATCCACCCACTATGTCAGGTATCTCAGTGAAGCTCATGTTTAGTCCCCATAATATTTATTATTTCCACCCCATTCACAACTAATGAATATTATCAAGGTAGTATCAGTGTGTAGTCCCAAAAAAAATCTAACAGTACACACTCATTAAAGGTAAATAATATTTTTCTATCTCTTGTTTCTCACACCAAGAATGACTCACATGTGCTTAGATATCATCAATGGTCATTCCATCATATTGATGAAAGTGCATATATTATGTTCCTCCTTTTGATGTATAAGCCCCGTATATTCAAAAAAACTATTTGGGATCTATTTCATATTTTTTGTAGGATACACAATACACCATGTTAATGTTCAACCCCAGTTGCATTTCTCCCTTAACCATTCTATGGAACTCTTTGGGGTTTGATTCCAATTCAAACAATATAAATATGATGCCTCTGTAGGGTTAAATCCCAAATCCAAAACACCAACCACAATATTAGATTCTAATAAACTTCAAAGAGTCCATCTACAAATCATTAACCAAAATCATAAAATAATAATAAGATAAATACAGGGACCATGAAATGAACAAAGGTGTTCAAATATCCACATGGTTTCAATCAGATCATCGGCTCAGGGGTAACCAGATATGAATTGGAATTTAGAAGGTATCCATGAATAAATCATGAATATATATGAGTGTCCTAATATAGTAAACAATCTATCTCAAAATTTTTTGGTGAGCTTAAACTCCCATACTTTTGACCAATAAATTTTCTATAATGTCACAGTTAATGTCCTAGTGACCGCTGACCCTTAAAAATTAGGTTAAAAATGTCTCAAAATAAGCACAATAATGAAATACATATGAATCATATTCCTAAAAATACATTTTTAATATTATTTGGATTATATATAATTAATTATACTTATTTAAATAAAAAATAATTTCATAATTAGTTTTATTTCAATTCATTATTTCACACATGTTAATTCATTAATTTATGGGATCTTGACAATGTTTCAAAAAATTAAACCGTGATCCTATAAAGAAATAATGTGAATAAAATGAATCGACCACATACTTTTAATGGTTCATTTATTGACTAGATAAAAAATCATCCTATGACCCTAGGGGAACAAATACCTTGATTTGGTCATGGATCAAGTTGTAACATTACACCATTGAAATTTTTATCTTCTATGTTAATTTCACAACATCTTGAGTCCTAAACCACCTCCCCTCCATGGGGATCTATCCTTTAAATATACTTACTCACAAATAGACAAGGGGATCCTTTGAAATGGTTTCCAGATTTACAAAAATACAGTGGACATAATGTCCTTAAATAATAAAGGTGTAAGAGATGTCACATAGGCCACCATTATAATTTTATAATAATAAATCCCATATAATTAAATTAAAATAAATTCGAAAAATACATTGGTCGACCAATCTCATCACAAAATAAATATATGCAACAAATTAACTTTTTAAAAAATAAATAGCATTCATTTTTATCATTTTTTATATTGCGATAATTTACTATATTAAATAGACAAATAGATAAATAAATTATTTAATTAATTAAGTAACTAATCATAATTTAAAGACAAATATTCCAGTAGATTCAAATCCAATGTAATTTTAAACAAATTAAAAAAATAATTTCATTTCAATTAATTAAATATATAATGTGTACATAAAGGCAACATGGAATACGGTTGTCTAAATTTCCCATCATGGTCATTATCATATACAATGAACTCAAATGGTATGAATTAAACATGATGTGTCAAAAAATTAAATGGAATGAAACAACATGTAATGACACAGAAGAAAATTTAAATTTATGTGATTCATACCTTATTTAATAAACTAGAGTACACTATATGAAATGATTACCTCACACGATGTGCAGTTCCAAATTTAACATGAAAATAAAACTATTAATTAATATTTTATTTAACATATCACATGACATTTACTATTGATTAATGACACATAGACACATATTGATTATGTTTAATGGTGTTAATAATATGTTTTTACATTATATGAAACCATTTAAGATATACATTTTGTATATAAGCTATACACACACAACATAATTTTATACTGTTTTCGCAATACACACCTAAGGACTCATCATGTATTTAATCATGTAAATTTATGAGCTAAATAGATTATATTCAAGCTAATGTCCATTTATCCTCCATATTTCACAATAGTTATTCCCTGTAGATCATGTAATAAAACTATAACACCTAATTGACCATAAAATTATTGTGATATATACTAAAACGGCATGAGGACTACTTAGCATTCTATTTTTTTATATTCAGATAATTCATATTTTTATCTTGTTTGATTGGGTACCCTTTTAAAAAAAACCTATCACATAAAGGAACAATGTTTTAATAATTTCATGTCCTAATTTTCTAGTGTCACATGGTGTAAATTGAAAAAATAAGCCTACCACCCATCCCCATTAGCTAATTGTGTATACAACTCTTTTATGAAGGTACAATGCTATCATGTATTAAACATAGGAAAATAAACCAAAAATAAATATGATACATGATTCACATGAAATTTATGTTTTCATGATGGAAATTTAATACATATTATTTCACTTGTATGAGGAAACTGGAATGAGATAGAAATTATTGAGGAAGTAGTTAGAGTATAAAATATGGAGACTAAGAATGGAATTATAAATTCATGATTATTGAAATTCACAATGGACATACGTTGTATGAATTTTGTGCATGGTATATTGAGACTGAGAGTAGTAATAACTTATATACCAAAGAATTCAGTTTGTTGAAAAGATTCATATCATTTGATGATCTACAAAATTGACTAAGATCATGTTGTTTTTATCGATTCCTTTAGTTCTCAGTGATTTTATAAAAATAGATGTGGTGATATAGATTGTTTGTAGAGAAAGATTATTTCTCTACGTTTTTTAGAAGAAATCAGAATAATATACAATTATTTCAATCTATAAATAATATCAGGAGATGAAAAGTATGCTTTCTATGTGAATCTGATGTAGAAGAAGTCTTCATTGGGACATTTGGTTGTAGAATGATCTTGGAATGTGGGTAAAACTATGGTATTCTCAATAAATATCCTCTTGTGGACTCATGAGTAATATTTATTATGTAATGGGTAACACTAACTCTATAGTCAGTCTATAAATAGGGAAATTTGTGGGACATAATGTTAATTGGAATAGTAATTTCTCTTATTTTAACCACCTGCATATTGTGAAGAATTTCTAACTATGGGGAATAACCCGTCGTCGAGAGCTGTATGTAATTTTACCAAACCTTATGAATACCTTTGTTTCATGTATCTTTTTTACTAATTATTATACAGTGTTGAAAACAATTAAAGACAAGGGATGTATATATTAGTTAGTTATATGAGTTGAATTAGAAATATATTAATTTTTAAAAACTATGTAATTCTAATTTACCCATCCCCTATCAGTGGTACCGATTTGATACTCAGGTACATCATTTTAGAGTATCCAATACCCTTAATGTTTTCATTAATATAATGAATAATGTCATCATATATTACATAGATCATTGTTTTCTAGTCTGTAGAGTTGATAATCTTGAATATTCTATGACAATGGAAGGGTATAAAGATATGTCAAAAAATTTGTAAAAGGGATAGAGATAGAAAATAGTATATAAAAAATGTATAAATTTTGATTTTTGGTTACAAAAAGGTATCATTCATGGGATGTGTAATTATAAGGATGGGTATATTAGTGGCTCCATCAAAGATAGAATTTATTATAATATGAAAGAGACCAACCATGGTGGGTAAGATACTTTTTTTATTGTATTGGAAAGATAATATCATTGATTTGTGGAAAATTTATCATGAATATAAACCACACTAACATGGTTGTCATGATAAAGGAAAAGAACATTTTTTCATATGGATGTTAATAAAATTACATTGAACTGAATAGAAGTCCCTTCAATGCATGTGTTGTTACACTCCCCTACCGCGGTGAAGGGTTTTGATATACAGAGATGTATCAATGAAGTTTATGGTATTTTTTATCTTACAAAATTAAATTTTAGTAAAATATATATCAATACAATTATTGGTTCCTATCAAAAATTATATTTCTCATGAATTAGAGATGACATTGGAAATTTTTTCATTGATTGTATGGAGGTATAATATTTACGAGTAAAGGTGTGATAAATATATATTGATCATAATATATTGATGTATATATTAGTTAAAAAGTGGGTAATATGAGCTATATCTCTAATATGTATTTGATTAATGAATTTTAATTCTCATTACATTACCAAATTAATAGGGTGAATAATGTGTTTGATTATTTTAGTTAGAATGATCATGTCATGTAGGATACGATGATGAATAAAATTGAAACAATATATTTATACTTGCATATGATTGATAATGTAAAAATATTGGAAGTGGAGAAATCCAATATTGATCAAATGGATGTTCAACCATCCATTATTTTAAACATTATTGTGTCATATTAGGAAACTTTTTCATTTCAAATGCAGGTAAGCACTATCTATATTTAAATATTGATAATGATAAAATGATAAGATTCTGGAACCATATAGGTGTACCTTAAATACAATAATTGAAGGAGTTATTGGAAGAAGCATATAACTTATCAGTATATATTTATCTTAGAAGTGAAAATATATCTTGGGTATTTCATAAGGTTATTAATGAATATTAAATGTTTAAGGGGATGGTAAAACCATTTTCCATTCCCATATTGAAATGTAAAAGTATCACCATAGAGTCCATTGTAATAATACCCAAGATATCTAAAGGAATTAACACAATTTATGTTGTAGTTGATCATATATTCCTGTATGAAAATTACATTTACATCATTGAATATTTATTAATTTACCAAATTTCTAGAATATACATTTAAAAATTTGAAATTATTCATAGTGTTTAACTATCAAATGTTTCTGATCAATATTTGAGCTTTACCTCAATGTTATGATAAGTATTATGAAATCATTGATTAATTATTTGAACAATAATAATGTATATTTTATACAATTAGATTGTCAATTGATGAGGAATATTCAATTTATAGAAGTTATGTTGATATCCTTCACAATATATTTTAATATTGGTTGGGATCAACACATTTCTACGATCAAATATTCTTAAACAAATACAGTTCACTTGAGCACTTGGATAGAACCATATATGATCCCTATGGAAATAAGTGTGAAACTAAAAATTTTTGGGATAATGTAGAATAATGAATTTTATTATAAAATTAGCTAAATATGTAAATATAAAGTAATGTTAGATCCATCTAAAAACACAATAGGGTAACTTTGAATCTACAAAATGTTATATTGAGAATCATCAGCGAGATCTATAGTTTGATATCACTAATGAGGTAATACATTATATATTTCATTGAAATGAGGTTATGATATTAGGAAATATAATAAAGTAAATCCTTATATATATTGGTCCCTTCGATTTGCATGATCATATCAGAATGGAAACATATTGATTTGAACATTTATCAAACCTCTCCTAAGCACATGAAGTGTTCCATGTATCGATTTTGATGAAATAAATACATAATACTTAACATTTACTACATTGAAGGGTTGTACTATTGTAACATGATATTTTCAATGTGTAAAATCTAATGAATACTTTTCACTTATGGGATAATGTGTTTTGTAATGAGACCACCAACCCAGACCATGATTTTTTGTGAAAAGAAAAATTTGAGGAAGGTATACTGGAACCTAAAGATGTAATGAGGTATATTATTCATCATATTTTTCAATAAGATATCAAAATTTAAATTTCTATAATCTTTTAAGGTGGTATAATATTAAACCCCTTGAATTTAGAATATATTTTGCCTCTAAATTAATTCAATGTGTTCTATAGCATATGATATATGAAAAGTCATAAAAATTAAATAAATCTTTACTAATACAAAAAAGTCATGAAATTAGTTTATATTTGAATTAAATTTATAAACATATGAAATTTAAAAAATAAATATATCAGAATCACGTAATAACATGAAATTGATTATAATGAGTTTTTTGGAAGTTGTTTATATTGATTTTACATTCAAAATAAAATTAATAGTATTATGGAATGATATTAAGAAACCTTAATGACGAAATATAATTAACTATTAATATATTAATTATGTACATCCATTTTATTTTTACATAATGATATGAAATACTAGTTTAATAATTCTTCCCTAAATAGAAATGTTCTGTTTTCCAACATTGTTTTATTTATATATGTTTTTATTTAAATTTTAATATGTATTATTTTCAGAATAAAAAATCGAATAATATTGTTTATAAAATTACAAAAAATGATAATTTATTAATTTATTATCAATTTTTTAGAAATTTAGATAAAATCAATTGTAGGTAAAAGAGATATTTATAAGAAAATATATTTTTTTGTGAATAATGTATTTTTATCATAAAAAATTAAATTAATGACTATTGATTACCATTTAAAGAAAATTATTATATAATATATTTAGTATAATATATTTACACTCATATAATGGTTTTTACTAGTCAATGAATAATAAAAAATCATTTTCCTTCTTAAAGATGCATTTTTTCAAAAAAGGGTTTTATGAATTTTTAGAAATTATATTATAATTAGTTTATTCTAACTAGTGAAGTTTATTATAATAATATTTAATAAATATATATAATCAGCACATATGAAGTTTTTTCTAACATCACCTTTATTTTTATTCATATAAAATAGTTACCATGTTAAAAGGTATGGTATCATGGTAATAGTTAAAATGGGTGAAAATGGGATAAACAATGGAAGAAAGCTTCAAATATAATACACACACACAAAAAATATATATAAATATATACACAAATATATTTATATATATGTTATTATGATTTTATTTATCGATTTTCTAATTTTTTTTTCAAAATTTGTTTTATTTGGTGCAATATTCCAATGAAAATAACTCTATATTATTTTATAGTTAGGGATATTTACAAGAGTGACACACCACTCACTTATAAAAAGGAACCTACTCTCCTTAATTATAAAAACACTTTGAGAACCATATATCAACAAATAGAAACCAAAATAACTTCTGAAATCTCCTCCCCACATCCTATATATTCTTGTATCACGAAAATACCAACCTAAAAAGATTATGGTTCAATCCAATAGAGGACAACTAAGGAAGAGGTAATTGTCTTAATCGAGTTCTTTGAAGGTTAATTTTTCTTATACATATAAATAATATATAATACCCATCATAATATTATTATATAAGTATAAAAATATACATAAATGTTATTATGTTGATATAAGAATAATTATATTTCCCATTTCCATCTAATGGAAATTGAAAACGTTACTCATCTATAAATATAGACTACTACCTCCGGGAAGCGATGCATTTCATTTTTGACCACTACCTATCATCGATGGTGATATAGGTGGATTTAATTAAATATATGATATTTAGAATTGATGTATTTTTTTATAGGGATAAATTATTCTTTAAATTAAATTCATTTAATCCATTTTAATATATAAAACATCATCCATTAATACACATGGAATACCACCTCTATGATGCGACGTATTCTATTTTCCATCAATGCCAAACCTAGATGTTTATAAATGTGAATATAATGTAAAAATATGATATTTATTAAATTTTAATATTCTTGAGATGATGAAACCATGACCATGGTCCAAGGATCAATATCATTAAATTGAAACATGGATGGAAAATAGAAAAGTTGGCACTCAAATATTAATTTTACTGAACACTTATTAATAAGTGAGTTATTGTAGATTATAATTTAATGATATATAGAAACAAAATTATGAATATGGTTCAATTATTGTTATATAATAAATTTAAAAATATTATTCTGGAGGGTAGATCATCTTTGAAGTAATTTAGGACATGAGGTAAGGGTTTATGATACAGTCTCAATTTTTATCGAGATTTATTATGCTTCAATTTTCATTAGTGGAATTATATGTTATTTATATAATAAAAAAACATATTATTTTATAATATGTTTATATCTATATTTATCATGTATATATTCGATTTTCATAGTTTTTACTCAAAATAAATAAATAAATATTAAAATAATGGAAACCTTAATTTTTTGGTTTTGGGGGCATTTTCATACATATCCATGTTCTTCAATATTGTTCTACAAAATTATTATAAATGTTTAAATAATTAATGAATTATTTTTATCATATCTATGAATTTATTTTATACCATTTTAATTGAATATATTTTTCATTTTTTGAAAGGTTCATTTTTTCTTTATTTGTAGAACTGTTAATATAATATTTTTAACATTTATGACATTAAAAATTTTCCTGATGTCATTTAATTTCTCAGTTATGAATATTTTAATATAATTTTAATAATTTTTCCAAATAAAATATTATTCCAATTATTATGGTGTTTTTTAAATGTTTCTAAAAAATTCTTTTTATTCTATTTATTGATGTTTATTTCTAATGATTTTATAATAATATTTTTCATCTATATCAACATACTATAAGGGATATTGTTATTATCTTGGCATATAATCTAATTATATAATCCAATAACATTCAATGGATATATTATGTTGATTATAATAAAGGAAATTTTTAATTAATATCAATTCATTCCCTTTAGTTAATTAAGATACGTTGAAATGATAATTGTTTTTGTGAAATAACGGAAGGAAATTATATGTTGTTCTTTAGGTGATGGGTCAAACTAGAATTATATAGACATCTTTGAAATTGTTTAAATGATGAAATATCATTAGATTGAGTGAAATTTAATAAGTAGTGACCCAATCCCTTATTGGAATATGCGATCTACATTTATGTGAATGAGTAGCGAACCCAATCCACTCTTGGACTCTGTCCACTATGTTATGATGGTCATATAAGTTATATATAACTATGGAAATGATTTTATATACTTATTTGAAGTCCAAGAATTTATATCTTAATATTATGAGATGATATTTTTGATATTGGTGTATTATTGACAATTCTACACTCTTTTGACTCAGGTATTTTATTAAGAAAAATCCATATACCATACGTCATTATTTATCTCCATGACATGATGAGTATATTTTCTTAATACATGACCATGTTACCAAACTTCATGATTATATTTTCCTCACTTATGATCATCAATTATAATCTCCCATATTTACTTTTATTTAGAATATGGGATTAAAATATCTTATTATTCAACTTCTCTAGGATATAAAAAAAGGTATTAAGAAGGATATGATTAAAAGTGATAATATGTGAGAAGAATCCTAGGGGATATGTTCATGGTCATTAATTAAATATGTTCATTATATAACTATTATCCAGAGAGAATAAACCTTTATGGTTCTTGGTGAATGTATTATTTTGATATGTAACTCATATTCATTTAAAATGATGAAACATTTGTTTACATAATTCTTGGATCATCTCATTATTCATTTTATTAAAGATTAATAAATAATAACAAATGAACCCCTATCTCCGATTATATAAATGGGATGAATAAATATACCAATTATTAGGAAGGATACCCTCTCACTATTGATTTTTTGGAACCATGAGTTGATGATAAAGGGAGGGAGAGAGAGAGAGATAATGAGACAGAGTATTTAATCCAAGGTATAATTCATCGAATTAATTTAGTATTAAATTAAAAAATAAATCACATATTATGAGATAAAATATTGGTAAATCTATGTATTCCTATATGATTCAAATATATCTAGTTATGTAATAATATTTTTTATATAATTTTCATTATTTATAACTCTTTTTAACGTATAGCTCTTCAGTTTGAAACAAATGTTTAACTCATAACAAAATCGTTAGGACATTATAAATGTGTATATTATCATCTCAATATGATCAACCAAATAATGATATATTAAGATATATTAGGGATGAAGTATCAAGTGATATCGCATACCAAAATAAACTACTATTTACTACACCATGAAAAATAATCCTTCACCATACCATGGACAATAATATCATAGGTCATGAACAAATCTAACCCATTAACCCATGAATTATCTTTTAGTATATATTACCATAAATCCCAAATATAAATTACCATACTCATATAGAGAGAATAGTTTCACCTTATTATATGTCATATACAATAGCTTGTGATAAAAATTAAAATATCTTTTGGAAATCCTAAAAAAAAATATAATATATTATTGAGTGAATAAATCCTTTCATCCATAAATTGAAAATAAAAATAATATTAAATATTGTTTTACTTAACTTGAATATTTATTTAGTTAGTTTTATTTTTCATGATGAAATTATACTAACAGTAATTCTGTTATATTAAATTTTATCTCAGGATCAATAAATTCCATAGATATAAAATTTTATACTAGGATGATTTCACTAAATGATCTAGAACAATAAAAATGTATGTTCCTATAAATGAAATATGCAGAGTGATCAGTTATTGAAGGGACTACCAAAATATTTATTACCCTTTAACACTAGTATAGTTATAATCTTGATCCTTTCAATAGGGTAGAAAATGAGTGCATTAAAATAAGAAAATGGAATAAAACATGATGAAATATTTTATAAAAGAAATAATGAAATTATGAAGTTGTATTGCATAATTTTCGATGAAAATATAATAATATAATGAATGTAGTGAAAATGTGGGAAATCTAAGAGAAAAATAAATAATAGAAACCAAAGACGACTGATTTAGTGTAAATATCAACTATTTGTCAGAAAACCATTTTCTTCATTTATATAGAAGAGTAATATGTATAATTAATTCTAAAAAAGTGAAAAACCGAAATCTCAAGAGGTGTGTCTCTTAACATGTATATTTAGTAGATTTTCTTCTACTAAATGCACACATTTAGTGAAATGGTTATTTTTTTCCCACTAAGATAACTTTTTCATTGATATTTTTGTTCTATTTAGATGATTGGAATTTATATCATCATAATATTTTCAGAAATAATTTTCAAGATTTAAAAACTACAATATAGATCAAGGGGTATTGATTCGTGAAGGATTAGAAAATATTTATTACATAAAAAATTTGAAAAAATACCAATGTAATATTTAAAATGATAGAAAAAAAATTAAAAAAATGAGTCCAATAAAATTTTATTCCCCTAAAAAATTCTTATCCAAAAGCTACACTAATTTCAATAACATAAAAATGTTTATGAAAATATATAATAAATGAGGAGTAGGCGAGGAATAGGCTTATCTTTTTAGTAGATCCAACTCCAGATTAATCTACCAATGAGCCACCTAGTTCATCCCCACTACTCATATCGATTCAATTGTCTAATAAATTTCTATTTGGTGGAGTCGTAAATGCATTTTCAATTTTGTGATACACTCACTCCAAAATACAATATAACAAACTATATATATGAATTCATCTCTTGTGTTTACATGGCTATTTTTATTGTGTATCATCTCCCTAATGCGACATAATAAAATGTAAAACGAACGATATTCAGTAAAATAAATCAATATTATGATTTCAAATTTTCCATTTTATGTACCTATATTCGTCATTATTTTTCAAATAATTTTATTAAAATTTTCCAGTCAATAAAATAATGTTGTTTAGCTAATTTATTTTTCCATGAATTAAATTGTTTTATTTAAAAGATAAATTTACTAATTTTGTAAATTTATTTTTATGAAATTGAAATAATATTTTCAAATAATTTTAACAAACATATCTTATGTTTAATTTTTTTTATTATTCATAAAATAATATTTTATTTGTGAATAGTGAAAAATGCCATTTTTTTTGAAAATTGTCATTTAATTTCTGAAAATAAATTAATATAGATATAAAATTTAATTTTCGAGTTATTTTTAAACTAATATAATATATATATTTAAATTAGTTTAAATAATTATATTGAAATCAATATTGTTTTTTATTTTGGTATAAGTTTATTTTTATTCTTCATGTTTTATTTTTCAAAAATTACATTCCATTGTGTTTTGCACGCTTATATGAAAATTAATTTCATAATAATATAAAAAATGAATCTTGAAAAATTTATTTCTTATTTTTAATTTTCAGGATGAAAATTTATATTATATTTATTTTAATTTACGTTTATTTTGAATACCAACCAATGTAAAAAATGTGTCACCATGGTAAAGGTAAATTTTATTAATTTCGGTAAATAATTTTTGTTAAGGTAGAAAAATTGTTTATAAATATTATTTTAGATTATATTTAAATTGTTATAACCTTATATTACTAATTGGATAGTTTATAAGGATCTTTATTATTATTAATAAGTTTTAAATATTTCAATGTTTTGAGACATTACAAGTGTGTCAATATCCTTACTTATAAATTGGAATAAATCATCCTCTATTATTCACACATTTTAAGAAATGTTCTTCATCAAATAAATATATAAATATGTCATTAATATACCTTCCCAAGTCCCAAAGTTCATTTTCTAACAAAAATACCAACCCTATAAGGATTAATGTGTATACCAAATGTGATTTCCAAATAAAGATATATAACTTTTAGCTGAATGTTTTCATGTGTATTTATTTCTATACCGCCTTCAAATGTTCCTTAACCATTATTAAATAATAACATTGTTATATTATATATAACTAAATGTCATTATAATTATTCTATAACAATGTTTTCAAATCCTTTTTCCATCCCATTGGAAATTAAAACATCACTCTTGTGTACCTAGGCACTACCACATCCATGAAGCCAAATGTATCACATTTTATCACCAAATAATAATAGTGGTTAAAATGATTAAATATATATATATATATATATATATTATATTTATAAAATAATTATGTTTTAATAATGATAATATGTCACTTTTTTTTCTAATGATACCAGCTATTATAAAGGATAATAGCGCTTGTGGGTACGTGAGACTACTACCTCTATGAAGTGATGTGATATGCGTATTAACTCCACCAAGTAAAAAGGATTGAGGTAATAAATAAATTTGACATGTATAAAAAATTTAAGATTTTTTAAAATTAAAATTTTGTGGAAAATATTTATTTTCCCACATTGGAAAAAAGATAACATCACTAATGTGTATGTACAAACTAATGTCAACATGGAACGATGTGGTTCAATTTTCATGACTGCTTTAAATGGTTGGTTATAAAATTTCCATATATGTATTAATATGAATTTTATAACATTTTTTTTATCATTTTATAGATATTGTTATCCTAAATAAATTAATATGGGAAACACATTGATGTTGTTTAATGTTATATTCAAAACCACCCCAAAACAACCAATAAGAACATTACAATTTAAGAAATTAAATAAAAAAGGGTAAAAAAATAAAATAAAGAGTGTAATGAAAATGCAATGAGTATGAAAATGGTATTATTATTGTATAAACTAATATAAATTTATTACTCAAGAAGGTATACATGCGATTAAAATAATTTGGGACTTGGGATAAGTTATATTCCCTTAAAACGGCATTTTAAATTTCTTAAACACATTCTTCTCCATTTCCATGTCAATTTAGATGATTCAAAAATATTCATAATTAGTTTCAATGGTTTATAATGTATTGTTTTCTATTTTATGTTATTTTTCACTGGTTTAAAAGGGAATTTTTTTAATGTTTTTTCGTATGGTTTATCTCAGACTTTTTATTATATTTTAAAATGAATATTTATTGACATATACATATTGAGCCAATTTTCTCATCATCATAACCATAATTTACCATCAAGATCCTAATATAAGTTATAAAGAGTATTTAAATTACATTATATTATATATATTTTATAAATTATTCAATTATAGGTTTTTTAGAACAAAAAAATATATTTTTTATTATTGTTATAGGAAAATAAACTACGTTTTTATTATGGGTTCAAATGTTTGTTTGAGGATTTTATGTTTAAAATGTGAAATCATAAAAATATTTTGTTCATGATTTAGTATTTTATCATTTTAGATGCTGAATCATGAGCCCAATATAGATAATGGTGATGGGCAATCCTAATATATCTCTCAAATGTGTTGGGTAATACCGTAGTCTTCAAAGGTGAAACTAAGTGAGATAATATAGATGGATACTACTATAGAATTAATAGGTGTTTTTATATACCAAAAAGTGTAGAAAATTATTTAAAATTGTTTATGAATAAGTTTCTAGATGAATCCTTTATTATAGAATAAAAAATATTTTTAAGTAAATAATTTGGATTTTTGAGGTAAGGAATGTTTAAATATGAAAGGTTTGTTTTCAAATGAATTCTTTAAGTGTTCCCATGCACCTAAAGTTGAACTTATGTTTTATTATTTTTTAAAATGGGATTCAAGGGCTTCATTTGAGAAAATAATGATTTCCAATTTTGTAATTTTTTTATATATGTGATCAATGTCTTATTATAGAAAAAGGTAAATATTATAATGGGTATTCATGTTTTTCACTGGAATATTGTTATTAATTTATTTTTAAACACCAAAAAGATAATTTTCATAATATCCCCTCTTTGAAAATGTTTATCACATGATATATAGCTCGAATTTTTTTAATCAACTTCATGAATTAAACTATGGTGATTCTTCTTAAATAAAAAAATTTATTGAATGAAATTAGAGTGTAAAATTAAGATATTTTTTGTGGGAAAACGTATTCTATATGAGTTTTTCGACTTTATAATGTACATTTTTTTGAATTATCTAAAACTATAACTAAAAAATATTCCTGAATATAAAAATTTTCAACCCTTGTTATTAATCATGTATTATGGGTTTATTATATTTCATAATATTATAGTTGGTATCCCAATTTACCTCTTCAGTGGGTTAGGTAATGATATAGGCATCAAAATAAAAATTGTGTGAGATGAAAAAGATGGTTACTATTATGGAATTAATTATGATTTAGTTATTTTTACATGGGTTAAAAATGAGTGAACCTAGGTTAATAATATCATGCTCTATGTTACATAATTTTTTTTGAAAAAATAATTTTTATT
Organism: Viscum album; assembly: GCA_963277665.1. Taxonomy (NCBI): domain Eukaryota; kingdom Viridiplantae; phylum Streptophyta; class Magnoliopsida; order Santalales; family Viscaceae; genus Viscum; species Viscum album. The sequence goes on along the minus strand of OY728145.1, from coordinate 1,093,604,282 downwards.
AAAATATTTTGATTTCATGATGTAAAGAATAATTAAAAGTGAAATATTTGTTTTTCAATATAGTTTTTCATGAGTACCCATGTGACTGATGTTTCCTTTAAAAATTTTACTGTACATTCAATTGGGTTTCAAGGGTATTAATTACATAATGATTTATTTTAATTTATTGAAATTCCATATCATTGTTTTATTCACTTTAGTTTCAAATTGTAAATATCATCATAAGTCTTCATGTTTCTCACTCAAGTAATTAAAATATTTTATTTTCATAACCTTCACTTATATTTTTTTTCTCATTACATGTTTTAAAATGTTTTTTGCACAGGAAGTTCGGATGAGTATAAAAATTTTAAAGGTCAATATTCCCATTATCGCGACCCGTCTTAATAAAATAAAATGTCTCTTCAATGAAATTGGGGTGTAAAAATAATATAAATTATTTTGGATTGTTTTTTAAATTTTCAACACTATTATGTAATGTCTTTACCTAATTCTCTATGATAATATAGGAGACATATTATGTAAATGATAAATAACACAACCCTTGTTATAAATCATGTAATTATCAGTTTATTTTGTTCTAGATTGTCATAATTGTTTTCATATGATAGGTTTGGATACCATTAAAGTTCCAGTGAATGCCAAATAACACTTTTAATAAAATCTAATTTATAGATATAATATCATGATATAGATTTTATATGATTTACAAGTCTCATTATTTAATCCATGTATATGAAGAATTTTTTCTTATAGAGGAAACAACATTTCTAAGTTATAAAGACATCAGGGGGATAATAAATTTAAAAATTATGATCTTATAATGTTTGGAAAAGAGAAGTTGTTTTCTTACTATCTCAACTAAAATAGTATATAAATGGGGGAACCACCGAATGAGGGAAACTAAATTCTCTTTAGAGAAAAATGATAATAGCGTATCATTTGATGAAATAAAACCCCCAATATTCACTAGATATTTAAACCCAGTTAATGATGATTAATCAATTAATACTGCACAAAATATATTTTATGATTTCTAATACATATAACATCTAAAGGAAAATCATTCTATTTATCATTTTGAAGGTGATGATGGGTACGTTGGTTTATGATTATGAATACTAAAAAAATTTCGAAATTAATTCCATGGAGTGGATTATCATAAGAAATATTTCAATTGAGAATCATTTTTATAATATTCTTTGGAATATAATAGAAATAAATTCTTTATAGTAGATAAAAAATGAAGAAGAATGAGTGGCCATTTTGAAGGAAAATTTTACAAGACTAGTGAGTATGCACTAAATTTTATTCAGTACCATGGTAGTCAAATTGATATATTTTATGTAGTTCTATAACCTAGTTTATGAATATTATTATCCATTCATGAATTCAAATGTTATAAGGGATTTTTTGGGTTTGATAAATTTGATATGTATTTTCCCAAAACTTATGTACTTCATGAGAAAAATAGTAAGAATCCATCAATGTTTCATGAAATGGAGAAGCATTCATGTAATAAAAATTGGGGTAATAGGCTCATATGATTCGACTGTTTTAAAAATTAGGATAATGAATATTTAGTAGGATAAATAAAGTATTAAGGATGCATTAAGCTCAGTAATTTTTATTGTGACTTCATGGAAAAGTGATTCCATGAGGCATGTAATGGGATAACATAAATCCAACCAACAATATGATATTTTAATTGTAAATAGTTTGTTCATTACCCTAATTTATGTATAAAAATACAAAATTAATGTTTGAATAATCAAGGAATAAATTATAAATTTGTAAAAAAATTATTCATTACAACTACTTTGGAAGATGATGAACAATTAAATGAAGTGGTTTTAGGTACAATAATTATATTTTTCATATTATTCCATTGAAATGTGTTATTCATGATATAAATATTCTTTTATATATTGGAAAGTTTCAATTAAAAAGGAAATTAATTCACAATTAATTTTGTTAGAACTTTTTGTAAAAACTATTGGGGGAAATATTAAGGGAAAAATAATTTTTAGGAACCTTATGGTTATTCTCTAGGGAATGGTTTTCCCTAAAAACATTGTTATCTTTTTTATTTTACTACTTATGTTATTCTATGATTGGATTTTATTTTTGTTTATTATAATAATAATGACTATAAATCAAAATAAGTACAACTAATTTTGAAGAGTGAGTTTTAATTTTTATATGAGAATGAGTTCATTCCCTTGATAATATATCTAGACACTAAAAAACTAATTAAAGATGGGATTGAATTTTAACATGAACATATTGTTAAAAATTAGGAAACTAATAAAATATTTGATGTTTAATTATGGAATAAATATAAAGTCATAGTTCTAGTTGATTTTACTAGTGTTATTCCTAATTATGCTGTTGAGTTTCCTATTTAATTCATTATATTCGATAATTAAATTACAATAAAAAATTATCAAATTGATTTAGTTGTGGTTTTATAAATAAAAAATAAGTAATAGGAATTTATTGGTAAGGGTTATATATTCCCCAACACTTATCCTTTGGGTTATCCTATTCTACTTCTTAAATAAAAGGTTAAATTATTGAGACTTTTCATTGATTATAAATCACTTAGTAACATTATTATTAAGAAAAATTATTTATTTCCTCATCTATACGACTATTTTGATAACCTACAAAGTGATGATTGTTTTTGGCTAATTGTTCTAAGGTCTATGTATTACCAGTTGAAGGTGAGGGTGGAAAAAACTATGAATAAAATTTTTAGTACCAATAATGTTCATTAAAACATTCTGGTCATTCAATTCATGTTCAAAAATGAACAATTTTTATTTATGGATATAATGAATATATATTTCCATGATTATATGAACAAATTTATTGTGGATTTAATTGAAGAATTTATATTTTATTCTATATTAAATGAGGAACTTGAGAAATATCTATGGAATGTTCTTCAGACTATAAACTAAAATAATATTTGTGGATAACTTTTTAATGGTAATTTTTCTTTTAATAGGCTTCGTTTGGTTGGAATATTTATTCTATAGATTATATATCTTTTGTTTCTACTAAAAAAAGTAGTTAATGATTAGCCACAATAAACAAATTGAGAAGTGATTCAATGTTTTCCTTGATTAGTAGATTACTGTTGACACCCTCTAGAAAAAATATAGAAATTAGAATTGAAAAAATGTGACACCACAAGTATTCATGATTTTTATTTTGAATTAATTTATTCATTTACATATTTTTTTACACACAACATTGAGTTTTGACAAACATAGATAAACTGTTAATATTATTAATATTATTCCAAAATGACCAGTATAAAAAACCCGTATAACATAGAAATATGGATAGTAATAAATAATTTTTAAATATGATATATATTTTATTTATATAAATAAATCCTATTGATAAAAATTTCTTATTTTTAGAAAATTATATATGTTTTAAATATTACATTTTTTCTTAAAATGTTTATTTATATATTTTTGTGAACAATAATAAAAATATTTTTTTGATAATTTTGTGAAATTAATTAATTTAAATAAATATAATTTTGTGAATCATCATAATTTATTTGATCTCATAATGTTATCTTATTTATTCACAATAATGAATAAAAATAATAATAAAACCTATTTACCTCGGTTAAGGTAAACAAGGGTTTATCAAGGGGCTAAACAAAAATGATATGGGTGGAAATGATGTAACAGTAATCTAAAATATATTATATTGTCATATTTTGACCATATCATGTATGAGTATCATGAATAAACTATTTTGGATCCATTTGGAAATATAAATCATGGGTACTTATTTTTTCTTTTCAAATATTTACATGTGTCCCACTAACCACACTTATAAAAGGAAACAACTTATCATCTCTTCTCAACATCTTCAATCCCTTATTGTTCAGCCATGACCTAAAAAATTTACTTTATAAATTATTTACTCCCATCCTAGAAGAATAATGTTTTAATTAAATATTACATAAGATGGATTTTTGGTGCAAAAAATAATGATGTTACCTGAATAAGAGGGCGTTTTAATGTGTGTGAAAGATGTTGGGACTTATGATAAGGGATTTCAATCTGAATTTTATTTTCGGTGAGACACATTATATATTCACCATGTGTTATGTTTATATGGATTATATAATACCTATTAATTTTTTAATGGTTATTATCCTAAAAATTATAAGGATTATACATTCATTTGATGATCTCTATTTCATGGGGATTAGGTTTCAAATATTACCAAAGTGGTAATAATTTCATGTCATAATATCATCACTTATGATGATTATTTTAATGAATTATCCTTCAATGTTGAAATAATTTGATCTACCCTTCAAAAAATATCACTATATTTCATCTCCTCTGGATATTCATGATATTTTCCTTTAATGGTACCATTTTAAACTCATTGGTAATTAAACTGATTGAGAAAATATTTTTAATGAAATATGACTTTATTGATATCTATGGTGAGAAATAAATTATCTTCCGAAACTATTTTTTCTAAAAATGTTTCAAAAATATTTTTTATTCTGTAATAATTTTTAAAATTATATTTTTAAACATTTTTAACGTTTTGAAATTGTTTGAAATGAATCTTCATGTCATTTTCTAGAAAATACCTATTAAGATTTTATCAAAAAATAAGAATGGAATATTTGTTTTAAGATATACAGAATGAAATTAATTCTCCGACATCATGACAAATCATTGATTTTAAAAATCTATTATTATAATCCATATTTATTTTCAAATAGTAGGATTTTAAAAATCATTAATTTTTAAAGAAAAGTATTTTTCAAAGTAGAATGGTTATTTTCTTCATGAAATGTTTTAAATTAACTTTAAAAATAATTTCCATATAATGTGACATTGGTTGATGTTACCTATGTATTAATGGGGATATTATCCAAGGGTAACATTTTTATTCCTTATCTGTATGGTTTATGTTCCTCATAGAATATTTTTTTATGAAAACCAGTTCTCTTCCACTGGTTATTCCATAATGAAGTGCTTATGAAACCATATTCTTTTCTATAGTTATGATATGATGAAATTATGAAATGAATACGAAAACTATCTCTTTTTCATATTTTATGATATGATCATTTTTTTATGAAAAACATTTCATTTTATGTGTTATGATATGATGAATGTTTTATAATAATTTTGCACACATATGTATGATTTTCATTATGTTATTTAAGGGACCTATATCACCCTCTAATGCATTGGGTAATGAGTAATGTTATATGGGAGGAATATATACATGATAGGTTATCCCAAGACTGAAAGATAATACATAGGTTGTTATCCCAAGCTAGAAGAAGGTAAAAATGTGTTTATCCATACCCCAATATTTTTTAAATGTCTTAGTTGGTAAATTTGAAAGAAGATTTTCTATGATTATTTATATTCCACAAATGAATGTCATATGTTAATGTTATGATCTCATGGATCATGTTCAATGATTCCATTATCATTAATTTCTTATGAACTACCAATATTAATTCCATGAATCAGTTTTATGATCTTTTATATTCATGGTATGGTTTTCATATGTTATTATCATGTTATTATTTATATATTCTTAGGTTATATCGATATCTATCTTGTTTCCCTTACTAAGAATCCGAGCTAATGATTTGTAATTTTTTCTTTCCCCAGGATATGAATAATGATATAATTAATGATATGATTAATAAGTGTGATAATTATGATGAACATACTGGGAGCTGACATAACTAACTTATTCATTAGTTTCTTATATGGTAAGTTTACAACAACTCTAGAACTAAATGATTCTAGCCTGGATTTTTATTTTCATAAATGAATATTCATCTACAATGATGTAATATTTTTGTTTGATATGTTCAGGTATTTATAGTTAGTATCATAGAATGTTTTATCTAACATTTAGAAACTATGATGAGTAATATTTTGTGATATTCCTAGGGATATTTATAGGGGTAAGTGTAATGATTAATAAAATATAGGAAAATATCCAGGAATTTTCCTAAGAGATAATTTGAGGGGATTCTATGTAATTATATCCCTATATGGATACTACAAGTGTATATGGATTTGTATAGAGGTACCTAGGGGTAATAAATATGAAATCTGTGCATCGGTATAGACTCAGTTGTCCCTAGGTGCTTGAAAGTGGGCCTTACTGCACACCTAGTTTGAAACTACCACATGATATGATTTCTTAATTAAAAAATCATTATGAACCATAATAATGGATTTAAATATATGATGGATATGAATGACATAATATAAGCCTAAGGTGTTATAGACAAAAAATAAGGTGTCATTATTTAGACATCTTATATGTTATTTTGATTATCATGTGGTTCCTAAATATGATTATTGTTTCCTTCAATTTAATTTTCTTTATTTAATCATTGTAAACCATATTAAGGGAGTTAATTATAAGTGTGACAAAAAATATAATGACTTTCCCCTATGAATCCAATTGTTATGGGAACAGGAATGAAACATAATATTTCTATGTTCACTAAACTATCTCATGCAATGAATAATTCTATAATTATGAAATCACTATGTATAGAACAATATTTTTTTGAGTACATCATGAGAAAAAATCAACATTCTTTTAGTAGGTCTTCTAATACAACATTTTAGGAAGTATTTATCATAACCAATCAATATATTTTTCCCCTCCAATGTTTGAAAATTTTAAAATTTCTTTTGGGTGTATATGGTTTGGATGGTGAATCTTATTAATGGTGGAAACTCAACACGAAGACGATTAATCATGATGAAATTCACTCCATCGATTGGGATGAGTTCAAGAACCTAATATTCAATAAGTACTTTACTTATATTATTAATAAAATAATGTAGAATGAGTTTTTTGAGCTAAATCAAAAGGATGATGAATCAGTTTTTACAGTAATGAAACAAAATTCTACAGGATTTGTGAGGTATACTTATTGTATTATCATCTAACCTTAAATTAAGACTAATTGATTCAACTATCTCATAAAACAATGTATCAAAAGTATGTTATCTGGAATAGGATTCAATAGATCTGAATATATTGTTCTATGATATATCATGGTGAAAATTAAAGTTAGAGTCATGCATCAATCTCATGGGTTTTATATGAATATAAAAATATAATTCTAGGAAAACACTAAAAATAATAGAGGGAAGAACATTATATTTCTCTCAATATCAAAGTGTGGATGTAAACATGGTGGAAGTTTTATTAAGGAAACATAAATGACCCAACATTCAAATACATAAATATTACTATATATTAGATGAATATTCATTACATGATATAATGATCTATGCGAAAATCCTATAGGTCTAGTGACTTTAGAAACATGTAATCATAAATAATTTTTATATAAGTGAGATATTTTATCTATAACTATGTTCTATATGACTATAATCCTTATTATAAATTTCCTAAAAAATAAATTAATTCATAACCTCGGGAAAGGAAACATTAGATATGGAGATCCAATATGCTCAATAAGTGTATATAAGGGAGATATCAACATATCATGAGAATACGGGAATGAGAACACGAAAATAAAATTCAAAAACTATACCCTATATAAAAAGATCATAATTTTTATTTATGGAATAATGATCAGTTCTTCAAAATACACGAATAAAAAATAAATGGAAGAACACGGGCCATGAGACTGTAACATTGTAAAATAAAAGTATTTGTGTCACACACATAACCATAGAAAATCATTTACATAGTTGTCAAGGATCATTTACATGGTTATCATAGTGTAATTTTTTCACTCCCCATACAATCATATTATTCAAGGTTCACTCCCAAGAATATCATATTGTACAATGTACCATAATGAATTGGGTTCACTCCCCATTAAAGTACTGTCTATCTCATTAAATACAAATATTTACAAAATGAATTGGAGGGATACATAGGTCCCACACATATATTAATTAAAATCATAAATGTGTGTTCTATAATATCAATAAATATTTATCTTATTATAAGACAATTAATGAAATCAGTTTCATAAATATTTCATCATATTATAACATATGGAAAAGAGATAGGCTTCATAATCATTTCAACATAGAATAACCCGAGAAAAGAAGCTTGTTTCATAGTCATTTAAACATGGTATAACATTTAGAATAGAAATGGGTTTCCTAATCATATTATCATTATATAAAATTTAAATAATTAATATGGATGGTTTCATTGGATTATATATGTAGAGAGGCATAATTAGCATCAAAGGATGTCATCTTAGATGGAAAATTATTTTGAAAGATCATTTAAAACATTTAATAAGGAAAATATCAATTTTGTGTTGGAAAACACTTTTTAAATAATAAAATATTTTTGAAAATATGTTACATTTAAAATATCCTCAAAAATATATAATTGATGCTTCAAATAAATTGATTATGGGAAATTCTGTTAATATTATAAACGTCAAAATGAATATTCCATTCAAATTTTTAGTAAAATGAAAATGGACAATGCTAGGAAGACAACATAAAGCTTCCATTAAATTTATTTTGTGAAAACTAAGAAATGTATAAAAATTATTCATGATAATAATTGTATTATAGTAACAAATTATGGAAAATAAATTTACAAAACATGGTTTTCGAAGAAATGAATTTTCGATCGAAGAGAGAGATAAAGTCATATTTTTGTAAATTTTTTTATCAATTAATTTAATTCAAAACGAGTGAATAAATAAAAATATTAAATGAAAATATCATGAATAACCATTATAGAAGATAATTCCGGAATAACGTGAGATATTCCTCTTAATAGATTATCATTAGAAACATAATCGTAAATGATCCTGATAAAGGATGTGATTAAAATGTAAAATCATTACCACATTAGTATCCTTGAATTGTAAGACCCATGAATGAATAATATAAAATTAAAGATTAAATATCATGAGGATAAATATATTAAATATAATACATGTTAATGGGGATGTATATAAATCTCATAAAAAATATAGGTTCAACACATATCATATGTCTCAGTTAATGAAAATTAAGGCAAAATCCCATACTTTAAGTCTTGAATTCCATAGTAAATGCTGAAACATCATGTTTAATAAATATATGTTTATTATAAATCTATTGGAAAAACTTATTCACAAATATAACACCATATATGATTTTAATATGACCTTTTATTACCCTTTTAATTAACAATTCCTTGTAAAATTCACCTTTCAGGTAATAATAGATTTGTTTTCTGTGTATGTTTTGATGTTTTATTTTTTTGTACTATAAATTTAATCATGTTTTCATAATCTAAATAACCTTAAAAATGATATAAGACTCATTTTTATTCAATATATTATAATTTTTATTGATCCATAAATTTATAGATTGAAAATGAAGTACACCATTCATGGAGATGGAAGGTTGTACGCGGGCATGCGCATGTTTCAATTTTATAGACCTATTGAAATAAATAAAGTTAAATAATATATTATCATTATAGTATAATTATTATTTCATATATATCAAATATATTTACTAAAAACATCCTTGTTATCTTCCATGTTAAAACATGAATGAATCACATCGCTTCACGAGGCAGTAGCATGCCATGAACAGAAATGATATTATCATAATTTCCCAGAATGAATGGAAAGAAAGAACATCTGATTTCAGGATTATAGATGTATAAAATATAAAAATAATTACATATTAAAACTAAATCCATCATTATATACATCCTTTATAGGTGGCGATGGAAAGAAAAATGACATCGGTGCATGAGAGGGTAGGCCGTCGTACGCACAAATGGTGATTTCATAACCCATATGATAGAAGTGAAGATGGTTTTAGATTATAAACATAAACTAAAAAAATATAAGTATATTTATGAAAATTTTTTAATTATATCATAATGGTTTAATAAAAATAAAAGAAGGTGGATGAAGAAATAAAATGAAAATGCTCGTTGATGAATATTATCTCTTCTTTGGGAACCGTACATAGGCTTGAACCAAAATCCATCATATAAAAATCTATATAAAATAGATGGCTTCTAGGATGGATGAATGTGATTTGGGAATTGTTTTTGGTAGGTCTTTTCTAAACCAAAATGGTTTTAAGGTTTAAATGAGAGAGGAGAGGTGGTGACATTTTATAAGTGAGGTTAGGGGAATGCCTATAATAGTTCAAAAAGAAAAAGATATACCCATGATTTTCTCATCCCATGATGAAAAAATATGGGTTACTAAAGAGAATTATACATTATATGGTTAACATATGGAAATAAAATAGACTTTTTACATGTTTTTGGTTATTTATAACCCTTGGTGAACCCATTTTTGTACTTGAACCGCGATAAAATTTTATAATGTTTTTACTATTAATTTTTTTCAAATATTAAGTTAAAATAATTAGATAATAAAAATTATTATGATTAATTATATGGAATAAATTTTAAATAATTTAATTTATATAATTTATAAAAGATAATTTAAAATTAATCCCATATACATGAGAGAATGCATATTTTGAAAGAGAAAATGTTCAATAGTTTAGAATGTTTTCATATAAAATTTCAATATTAAATTGATTATAATAGATTATATTTTATTAATATATATATATAAATTAAAAAATTTAATTTTTAAGACAATATTAAAATATTTTTTTATTTAAAATCAATAAAATAAATTATAATTCTTAATAAAAACTAGAATGGTTCACTATTCATCAAAAAATTTAGGTTTTTAGAATAATACAAATAATTCAATGTAAGATTATTTTGAAATATTTATTTAAAAAATGAAGTTTATTTTAAGAAATTTATTTTCTAAATTTGTGAAAAAATATTTTTATTACTTTCCACCAATGAATTAAAAATTATTTTTTTGTGAAAATAGTATTTTTGAAACATATAAATACTCATCAAAAAAATTATTACCTTTTTATCAACATGTTTTAAATATATATAAATATTATAGTTAATATTAAAAATATAGTTGTTTCTATTCATATCACTATGTTTAATGAATTTTTTTATAAATGTCTTCTATAAATAATTTTTTTAATAATATATTGCAGTTTGTTAGAACTATGTGTCATGTGTAACACAAGACAACCCAGTGTTGTGTGTAACACAAGATCAAATTGGTGTAACATGTAATAGAACCTATCAAATTCATTTAAAATATTTTAAAAAATAATTCATAAAAACCCAATGTGTTACATTCTACCCTGTATAAAATTACTTTCTCCCTAAAAATTTAATCACTCTTATATAAAAAAATGAGGATACTTCAGCCGCATATTATCCTAAATTTCCTATGCTGCTTCTTCAAAACCTTGGTGTCACAACAAAATAGTGTCCATGTGAGTGGCCATTTGTAATATACTGTTTTTTGTATCATCCATAATCTCCAAAGGTTGTTCCATATATGAAAAATCATTCTCAAGTGGTTTGACTTCTTTGTTTTGTACATGTTAAGGGGATGGTTTGTACTTACATATGAGAGAAATATAGAACAGATCATGGACTTGAAAGAGGTTTGGTGGTAGTTCCAACTGATAGGATACCATCAAAATATGATCAATAATTTTAAATGGACTGATATAACTAGTACACAGTTTTCCATTCTTCTGGAATTTAATAACCTTATTCCATGGAGAAATTGTGAGAAAAAACCATATCACTAACATCAAATTCTAGATCACACTGACAATTTTCATCATAATTTATCATCACACACTAAGCTTCCTTAATATGTTTTTTGATATCTCTAACCATTTATCATATTTCTTCATCTATAATAGGTTTTAGGTGACTTCATTCCCAAACATAATTAAAAAAAATTGTATATTAACACATATTTCTATTGAGGGCCTTATAAGGATTCATCTAAATTTTTGAGTGAATTATATTGTATCTTGAAAATTCAAATATAGAAAGGTGTTGATCCCAACCACCATAAAAATCCAAATAAAATGATATCAACATATCATTTAGTGTTTTTTTTCATATTTACCATCTGATTGAGGATGATACATAGTTTTGAAACTGAACTCCGTATCATGAACATGTTGAGGAATTCACTAGATATTTTAGGTAAACTATAGATCCTAGTCAAAAAAATAAAATGTAAGAATACATAAAAATCTTTCACTTCATTAATTTATATCTTGGAATTTTTATATATAGTGAAATCTTATTTGAGATCAATGAAGTGGGATGACATTGTAAAGTGATCTACTACAACCCATATTGCATTATACATTTTAGACATTTTTGGGGAGTCCAATGATATAATCCATGGTATTGTTTTACCATTTCAGTTCACGTATGGGTATAGGTATAACATCTCCATGGAATTTTGTCTTTTAGACTCACCATTCATATAGACAAAGTACCAAGATATAAATTCTGTGATATCACTCTTCATGACATCCCACTAAAAATACTCATTCAAATCTATATAAATCATCATACTTCTAGGATAAATATAGAATAATGAAATGTGATCTTACTAAAATAAATCTCTCTTCAAATATGGTATGGACCAAACATAGACATGGTTCATAAACCATATCATTCCATCATGATCAATGTTAAGAAGAAAAATATTCTAACATTATATTTCATCTCTTCACCTTCCTTATACACCTCTTTAAACTTCATTTTCCTATTTAGTTTAACATTAAGTTGAAAAAATGTAATATTTATCCCCTTCATTTAGGAATCCCAAATTAATCCTATTAAAACCCATTAATATTTTATATTATGTAATAATCATTTTGGATAATCTAGAATGATCCATTCCACTCAAAGCATCGATGACCTTGTTTAATTTCCTAGGGTGGTATTATATTGAGCAGTCATAATATTTAATTAGATATAACCATATTCGCTCGTGCATGTTCAACATATTCTCTATTAATATATAAATTAAATATCTATTATTCGTATATATGTCACACTTTTCCCTATAAATATAATTCCTTCATATCTTTATCAGAAATCATTAAATCTAAATCCAAAACATGAGTTGTGTAATTTTTGTCATGAACCTAGAACTGTCATGTGACATAAGAAGTAAACATGTCATATTAATAATAGATCATCCCAATTACTTCTTGGATCCATCACTATAAATTTAAAACCATTCACCACAATATGGTAATATAATAAAATGTATTTTGACAAATATTTTCTTTATTTCCTTGAAAACTTCCTCACATTATTCTATCGAGTTAAACATTGATCCCTTCCTTGTAATCTTGGTGAGTGGATTTGATATTCCTGAAAAGTATTTAAAAAACCATCGATAATATCTAGATAAACCAAGAAAACTATATATCTCATTCATTGTGGCTCATCTAGGAAAATATTCAACAGACTCTATCCTTGAAGGATCTACGAATATATCATCAATTTAGTTTATATAATGAAAAATGAATAGTTTTCTCGAAAAAACACACACCATGTAAATTTTTCATACAATTTCTCCTTCTTGAAGGACGTGAGAACAATTATCATGTGATCCTCGTGCTATTCATTTCTTTTTCAATTGATAAGAATACCATAAATATGTACTATAAAAACTGGCCAACTTAATTTTTAAAGACTATATTGAATAAATCCATGAATATACCAAAGACATTAGTACGACAAAATTAATTCACTATAAATTTATAGTGTCTATACCTTATATATAAACTTTTCTCGTGTATATCGTATTTTTTGACCCTCAATTGATGATATCCAAAATGATGGTCAATCCTGGAAAAATATTGATCTCTACACAATTGATAAAATATGCCATTATAATGTGGTAGATGACACATTTTCATGAATGTGATTTTTTAGTTCTAAAAACTAAATGCATAGTCGCATTGACCCATCATTCTATCTAACAATAAAAACACGTGCACCCTAATTTGAAACACTTTTCCAAATGAATTGATTTCGAAGGTTCTCTTAGAATATCTTCTTTAACTTTTAAAACCTAATTGGGGCCATTTAATAGGGATTCATTGAAATTGTAGTGTTACAAGGGATTATCCATATTGATAACACAACTTAATGATTCAGTGGAATAATAGAAAAAACATTCATAAAAAAATAAATAAATCCCCACAAAATAGAAATATCATTGATGTTGAATTTATCATAAACCATCAGAGATAAAGACCACTTATGAATGAGAATTAATACCAATATAAGGTTTGTGATCTCTATTTTATTTTCATAATTTTTATCATGTTGATAGATGACCATAATTTTGGTGGGAATATGAAATTTGACTTCAATTCCTTGATAATTGGTATGGGATTTATGTAGTGAAATCTAATCAATTCCTAAGATGAAATTAAATTAAACTAGAGGAAAAATGAAAAGACTTACAAGAAGAAAATCCTAGAAAAATAAACCAGGGAAGAAACATATGCTCGAGATATTATCATTGTACCATTTGGGGTTTTTAGTGAAAATTATACATCTAATAATTTTGGTGTCTTGCTAATACCCATAGAATATTCTTAAAATATGAATGAATGGGTAGATATATAGTAAAATAAATAATTTTTATTTATAGAGTAGATGGTAAGTGTACCATTCATCATATCATTATCACACCCCTTTTAAAAGAAGTGATCAAATTATATTTCCCGTTAATGATCAACTAAATAGGTTTGGGATGTCTATCAATATCAATAACCTTTTGATTTTGGGAATTAGGTAGCAAAATACCCATACAATATTTATTTGAAACACTTCAGTGTGGGTGGTGTATTCATTGAATCATTCTCTCTATTTACAACATTAGTTAACTTATTCCCATTAATAAAAAAAATAATTTTTTTGAGGACCTTCACTTCTACACATTAAATATTTTCTATCGCCCATAAAACAATTTCCTCCGTATTTATTCCCACAATTTGGACATAGAGGAAATATCATCTTACACACTCCCTGATTCTTATATTTTCTATTGAATTACAATATTTTCTTCTAATCAAATTATTGATATTGATACATAACTCCAACCACCATTTACTAATTGTTTTCAAATAAAATAAACCACTTCATAACTATTAATGTATCTTTTCGTTAATACCCTTTTGAGACTTTGTTTTAATCCACAAAAGAAATGATAAAACTAACTTTAATATTGGATGATAATACTATAAGAATTATTCACAAGTATTGTAAATATTTTCTCATTTGTAGTAACCAATTCATCATCATTTTCATCTCAAATATCTATTTCACCATACTTGTAAAAAGAATACAAGGAAAGTACTTATAGATAATAAGAACATGAACTCGTCCCAATCCATGGATTTGATTTCACATTGTTTCCTTTTATTTATGAAAAGAGCTCACCCTTGATATGTTTCACCTTCCAATGGATGAGAAACAAAATGAATTTTTGATGTCTTTAACACTGTATAATGGAAAATATCATTTTGTGGTGTTGTTCCATTTTTTATCATCTTGTGGTTCAGAAGAAGAACTAAAAGAAAGTGGATGTTTCCTCATGAAATGACCAATAAAATAATGTTCCTTGCATTATTTTTATGGATGTATAGTTGGATTCATATCTTGAGAAGTTGTGTGATCATAACAAAAATATTTTACATTCTATCATCTATAATGTTTGTATTGTATGGAGGACAATCTTTTCATTTCCCACCACACTCAGAATAAACATGTTTTCTTTAGTTTTTTGTGATTGACTAAAACAAAAAAAATATTGTGAGAAATAATAATAATAGTGGGTAACTATATAGTCGTGAATAACACTTAATGGATATCTAAATCATGACACCCTTTATTTAATAAATGAAAAATTATTATTATCCTATGTCCCCATTAGTCATTATTTATTTAAATACGCTAGGATGGATCACAAAGAGTTTTTAATTTCTAATACATATCTTTAATGAGTCTCACAATAGTTGTGTAGAGAGACCTACTGTTGTAAAAAATGTGACAACCAAGTCCATATTAATGCACCGTTTTAGGAGTTATTACCCAATGTTAAATATGTTTAAATAAAATCTACTTGCAGTATAAGTAATTAGATTTAATTTGATGTATATCACTTTATCTATCATTTTCAAAAATTGAAGACATTTTTTTTATTTTGTGACACATCCACAGACTTATCCATAGACATATCATTAGGGTTGCCACTAATGTTTTTTCAACCTAGTTTATAAAGGTTAACTAAACCTTTCTATGATAACAAATGTAATAAAACAATTTCATAAAAATAATTATTACATATAATTTGAAAAATATTCTTGCATAACATATCAATCCATGCCAGAATAATTTATATATAGGTACTTTGGAAACAAGGGCACATTAAATACTTTTCAATAAGTGAGTGATTCCATCTCCAACTATGTTCTTAAAAACTATCACCCTTCTTATAAATTTCATAAATATCATATTTCTTCATAACCTAGGGAAATGAAACATAATAAATAATTAACCCATATTATTAGGAAGGGTAGAAAAGGGATATATATACATATTAGAAGAATACAGGTATGAGAAGATAAGAATAATGTTTTTAAAACTACACCCTACCAATAATTGATACTAATATTGGGTCATGAAATAATGATTATAATTTTAAAATACATGAATCCTAAGGGAATCAATAAACATGGTCTTGAGATCATAAAATTTTCATAAGGAATGGAATTATGAGATATACATAGTCATAAAAATTCATTATGACACTAGTTAAGGATGACAACCAAGGATATCATAGTAGGAAGGGTTCACTCCCCAATACATCGTAGTTGTAAAGGTTCCCAACCAAGACCACCATATTAGAATATGTACCTCACTAAACATGGTTCACTCCCCATTCTAGTTTTCTATCTTCAAATATATAAATATTTACCCATTTAATTGGAGGGGGTGTAGGTTCCATCAATGTCTTGATAAAATTCAAACATATGTGGGAAAAAAATCTTAAAAAACTCATCATATTATAACCCATGAAATGAAATGTGATTCATAAAAATTTCACCATAGGATAACATATGTAAAATAGACATGTTTTATAACCATTTCATCATTTCATCATAGCATAATTAATGAAAACAAGAGTGTTCCATAACAATTTCTTCATGGTAAATCCTATAGAAGACAATAATATTTAAAAAAATAATATCATTATAAATTATCCTAATAAAGAATAATAATGGTTATCATGCATAATATATGTATTAAAGCATATTTTTTTGAAAGTATGTCATCATAAATAGAAAATTATTTTGAAATATCATTTAAAATTTTTTTTTAGGAAGATATCATTTCATAATTGAAAAAAATTAATCATAAAATATTTTGATAATACTTTTTATTTAAAATAAAAATGAAAACATATAATTTTATCTTTGAAGATATTTATGTCAATAAATTATGTTCATGCCATACACATCACAATAAAGATTCCGTCCACATTTCTAATAAAATAAAAATGACATTGTTTGAAAAATGACTTGAATATTACTTTGAAAACAATTTTAAAAATTAAAAAATAGGTAAAAATAGAATTTCTAAAATTATATTATA
This sequence comes from Viscum album, assembly GCA_963277665.1. NCBI lineage: Eukaryota > Viridiplantae > Streptophyta > Magnoliopsida > Santalales > Viscaceae > Viscum > Viscum album. The sequence continues at coordinate 1,093,586,666 of OY728145.1, read as the reverse complement.
ATATTTAAATATTATTATTTTGTCTAAAAATTATGTTTTTAAAATAAAACGGATTTTCGACTGAAGAGAGAGATAATTTCATATTTCTTAAAAACATTTTCCCAATTATAATAATTGGAAATGTTTAGAAAATGGTAATATTACAAAAAAATATCACGAATTTATATGAGAGAATAAAATTAACGAGTTTCATTACAAATGGATCCTAATATTTTATTATCGGAACCATAATCATAAATAATCTTGACAAATAATGGGATTGTAATATAAAATATTTACAACTCCAGTAAACATGAATCATAAGACTCATGAAGGAATGACATATAATGAAACATAAAAAATCATGAGGTTAAATTAATTCATGAAATTTCATGTCAAATGGGTTGTATATAAATTTCTTAAATTAATAATAGTGCACACTATCTCATATGTCTCAAAGATGGCACATTGATAGAAAAATACCTTACCTTAAGTAATGAAATATTTTATTAAAATTAGAGCCTCATGTATAATAAATATAAGTTTATTAAACATCTATTTAAGAACCATAATCATATATATCATACCTTATAATATTTTTTTATGACCATTTATTAGCAATTTATTTAACGATTCCATGACAAATTCATGTTTTTGCAAGTAACTATTTTTTTCATATATGTCTTCATTATTTATTTTGGGTTATCTTAATTTTATCATGGTTTTGTAATATTAAAAATGTTAAAAAACATATTAATATCATATATATTTAGTATATATGTATTTTGAGTTCTTGATAAAGTTATAGATAGAAAATGGAATACATTATTCATGAAGATGATAGGCCATACATATGTATGAATATTGTTTCAAAATTTTCAATGGATTGAAAGAAATAAAGGTAAATAATATATTATAATTATATAATTATTTTTATTTCATATATATAACATATTTATATTAAACCCATCATTATTACCTTCTATTTAAAGTGTGAATGAATCACATCACATTATGGGGATATAGTCCACCGTACACACTGATGACATCATTGTATTATCTTAGAATCGAATGTAAGAAGTAAAATTTGATATAATTATTTCAAAACGACAATAACATAATAAATATCAAATATAATAAAAAAAATCACTAGTTCTAGACAATATATGTGGTAATGAAGAAACAAATGACATTGGTCCACCAGGCCGTAGTCTGCCGTACATACAAATAATGATTTCATAACCCATTTGATTGAAGTGGAGATAGGTTTAGAGCATTAAAAAACAAAAAAATTAATTATATTTAATATAATATAATTATTATATCATAATAGTTTAATAAAAACTTAAATAGGTGGATTAACAAATAGAAAAATGTTTGTTGATGAACATTATCTCATTTTTGGGTATCTTCCTTAGCTTTTCATTAAAATATTTCCTAGGAAGGATTTATCTCAAAACAAAGGCTTCTAAGAATGGAGGATGGAAATTGGTAATATATTTTTATAGGTATTCGAAAATCCAAATGTTTTTATGTGTGAATAATAGCTTAGAGGGGTGTCCTTTTATAAGTGAGGTGAGTGGAACACTTGTAATTTTTTGAAATTAAAAGGGTTTATCGATGTATTTATTATGTTACAAGCCCAAAAAATGCTGTATTATCTATACATAGACATGATATGGTAAATATATTTCTAAAAAATTGTTTTTATAAAAATTTTTATTTATAAACTTTATATTTTTTACTTTATCCTCAATAAACCCATTTTTAGAAAAAATTGCAATAAAGAATTTTTACTGTTTTTGTTTTTCATTTTGTTAAAATATTATAATTAAATTATTAATTAAAATAAATTATGACTGTTAAGAATATATAATTCAACTTCAAAATTTACATTAAAATTATTGAGAGATTTTAATTTAAAATTAATCCCGTAGATGCGATGAGAATACATGTTTTTAAAGAGAAAATCTTCAAAAGACTGAAAAACTTTTATGTTAAAAATAAATTAAAAATTTATTAAAATTACATAGAATGTTTTAATACTTATATAATTTAACTATTTATTTGTTTAAAACAATTTTAATTTTTTACATTTTCATAATCTTTTAAAAATAAAAATTCTTAATAAGAACTCTTACGTTTCATTATTCATTGATTTTTTTTGTATTCAATAAAATAAAAAAATAATCGTAATTTAATTTTGACATGTAGATTTAAAATATTATGTATATTTTGAAAAATTATTTTTTTAATTATTTAAAAAATAAATCTAAATATTGTTCACAAAATAAATAAAAATAATTTTTTGAGAAAATAATATTTTTGAATCATAAAATGACTTTTATAAAAATAATTATAACATTTTATAGATATGTTTTCTATATATAAAACCAATATAAAAAATAATAAAAAAGTATTCTTTACTATTCACATATCTATATTTAATTTCTTGGTTTTAATGGTCCCTTTCATATAATTATAATAATAATATATCATAGTTTTTTTAAACTCAATATCTTGTATAAAATAAGATAACTCAATGTTTCTTGTAATATAAGCTTTACTTATTTTAGTTTGTAATGAAAGATATCGAATGAAATTGATTTATTAAGGAATATTTCATTATAACTTAATGTGTTACAGAACTACTAAATGGTTCTATTGTGGAATGGATGGTCGTCAATTGGATGAATACGGGTGTTTTGGGAAGAAGTTAGCTAGTGATATGAATAATGAGAAAGCTACATTGAATACACCACCCACACAAAGGTTTTTCAAGTGCATGTATTTTGGGTATTATGCTAACGAGTACTCAAATTCGAAGGTTAATGATAGTTATCAACAAAGGTAGCCTCTGAAATTGAGGGGGAAAAGGAATGTATCATGAAATCAATGTTTATAAATAGGGGTAAGATAACTAAATGGTGAAAGGTACAGCTATATTCCACTCTAAAACTACAAATTTCTTATTTGAATATGGATCAACACATTCTATCATTTCTTAATATTGTTTTATGGGTATCATGGTTCTAACCAAATCATTAGATGTATAATTATTAGTTGAAACTCATAATGTTTTGATGATCTCATATCAAGTATATCATTATTCACTGGTTGATGTTTATGGGAATGCACTTCCTAAAAATCAATTCATTCTTCCTCTAGTTGAATTTGATGTTATCTTAGGCATGAATTGTATTTCTCTACATAAATCACACATCAATTGTCAATCAAGGGAAGTTACATTTGATATTCCAATCATACTTCTGTTCTTCTAACAATGTTATAATTATTATGAATTTTTGATAGAGATATCATCCATTTTATTTGTCTTGATTCTCATTCAGAAGTTCTATTGATCCCAAATGGTTGGGGAGAAACATAAAATCAATGGTATTGAAATTGTGTGGGAATTTAATATATTATTTATAAATTTTTTTTCTAACCTTCCACAAAATCATGTAATTGAGCTATCAATTCAACTCATACATTTTTTCACACAAATTAAAAGGACTCGATACTGAATAGACCATATTTAGATGGTTGAATTAAAGAAGAAAATACATGGAATCCTTTAAAAATGATTCAATTGGCCAAGGGTGTCTCCCTAGGGTATGCATGATAAATTTTTAAAAATAAATATAGAACAATGAAACTATGCATTGATTATTTGGAGTTGGACAATATCATAATTAACAACTAGTATCCACTTCTATATATTGATGATACATTTGATCAATAACACATAGTTTAATACCATTACAAGATTTACCTTCTTTCAAGTTATCTTAAATTTAGTTTCAATAAGGAGGATATAACCAAGAAAAAATTACATAAAAGTTATAGACACTATGAATATAGATTGACGCCATCCAGTCTTACTAATACCCCCACTATCTTCGTTGATTTAAGAAATAGTGTCTTTAAGGACTACCTTTATTAGTTTTTGGTAGCCTTTATAGATAATATTCTTATATATTCAATGAATAAGGAACATAAGGAAGATCAATTGATAATTTTATTAACTATCATAAAGAGAATGTATATGAAAAATTTAAATAATATAAATTTAGGAAAAACAAGGTTTCATTTTTTTGCCGTATAATCTCAAGGGAGGTTATATTGGTAGATCTATAAAAATGAATGTTATTGAATGCTAGATGATGGAAACCAAAATGACTATGATATTTTGTTTTCTGGGTTAAGTTTGATATTAACTATTGATAATTTAGAATTTATAACAACTATATAATTCATTCACCATGTTATCTCAAAAGGGAGCCATGTTCCTTTAGAAAAATGAATGTGAGGAAAATTTCAAAAAACTAAAGAGAATATTAGTCAGAACCCATGTAGTTACATTAACTTATAATTAAGAAGGGTTTTTAATCTATATTGATTCATATAATAATTCATTGAGACATTTTCCTATACTGAATGAAATGGCTATATATGTTTCTTCATGAAAACATATTTTTCATCTAAAAAAATACCAAACCCTTGATGTGGAGTAAGCTATTGTAATTTTTGTGGTAAAGATATAGAGGAATAATATTTAGAGGAAAAAATGTGATATATATGTTGGAACCATGGCTGTTATATGCTGGAATTGGAGTTTGGTTTGTGTTTGTTTTAAATCCTTAGTGGATGTTCCAAATGTGTGCTAGGAAAGTGATCATACAGTTCAAGCAGACAACAATATTGAAGGTGGTGTTGTTTCCTAGTGTTTTCCAAATTTTTGGGCCACAAAATCAGAAAATGAAGACATGGATTGTCTGTAAAAGGAGGTGCACACAAAGAAGAAGCGTTGCACGTAAAATAAGGGTTGTGCACGAAATACTTGATTTGGGCACGAAAAACAGCGTGATGCATGAAATAGAGGAGTGATGTTTTTCGTGCAAATAGTGTTTCGAAATCAAAATGTTGAAAAATGTCAAATGCATAGGCTACACGAAATATCTGGAGAGGTGCACAAATAAACAATACCTGCGAGAAATATTACGCGTTAGATGAGAGGTTTTCGCACCGAAGGGGATTTTTCGCCTGGGGGTATCAAACTCCTATAAATATGAGGTGACACCCTTTATTCCATACGGTTGGAGACTTAGAGAAGATCCAAGCTCCAATGTGAAAAAAAGGATCATGTAAAGGGGCTTGCTCGAAATATACTGAGTTGCGCGGAAAATTTCGGGATGCCTGAAAAATGAAGAGTTGCGCGTAAAAATTAGGATCGCGCATAAAATGTTCAGTTGCGCGAAAAAGGGGGGTTTTTCGTGAAATATTTTTCCGCGCAAAAAGTAAAGTTTGCGCGTGATAAGAAGGTTTTGTGTGCAAAGTGTTGGTGTTGCACGCAATTGTCAGTGAAGTTTGTCTGCACATTCTGGTTATCCGGTTCAATGGTTATGTGCGTTCTAGTGCATCAATTTCGGTCTTTGATGAAAGAAGAGTCTTGGGCTAAGAGGAGACAAAGACTTCAATGCAAATATATTGAAGAGACCTTCACGTCTATAAACGGAGTTTGACTTCACCAAGGGAAGTGAGCCAGGGGGAGTCAGTGGGAGTGACCCAAGGGATGCAGTGAGCTATTACTGAACAATTGTAAAGTCAGTGAGCCTGGGACAGAGTTACTGTGCCCGAACCATTGTAATCCACATCTAGTGATGATTAGTGGAATTATATATGACCAACAACTTGTCAGCGTATGCTCCTTGGACATAGCCCTTAGTGGTGAACCAAGTAAAATTTGTTGTGTCACCTCTTTTGCATGCGAATGTTTGATTGGTGATCATATCCATCATACAGGTTCAACTAGTTCCTACCAACATGGGGACAAGATCCATTAATTTAAAAGAAAAATTTGACACCCTGATTCACCCATCCCCTCTTAGGGTGTCCCAGGGTCTTACAAGTGGTATTAGAGGGAGGTTGCTGGCGTTGAATCTGTCCTTTGTCACCATGGAGAATGCCGTCAATGTTAGGGGAGTCCCTCTCTTCGATGGAAGTAATTTTCAGATCTGGAAGAACAGGATGAGATCTCATCTAAGATCTCTTGGAATGGAAGTTATGTTTTCCACTGTGCAAGGAATACAAGTCACTGATCTAACAGGCCTGGCTATGACTGACACAGACAGGAAAATTAATGATGTAGATGATAAAGCACAGAATGCACTCGCCACATCTCTTTCCGATCAGATCTATCTAGAGGTGATGAGTTGCACCTCAGCAAAATCTATGTGGGATAAACTGGAAAATATTTATGAAGGAGATAACAAAGTGAAGGAGGCAAAATTACAAGTCCTGCACAATCGGTTTGATGATCTGAAGATGCACCCAGACGGGAATGCAGACTCATTCTTCAATCGAATTACTGAAGTGGTTGGAGCAATTCAGGGTCAAGGCAAAGAAATCGAAGATATTGATATTGTAAAGAAAATATTAAGAAGACTTCCACCCCTGTACAATTCATAGGTGTCAGCCCTTGAGGAAAGAGATCTTTCCAAACATTCTCTGGATGATCTACTGAGCAGGTTGGTTGCATACGAAATGAGAGTCAAACCAGAAGATGCAAAGAAATGGCATTTAAGGCCATGGATAAACTGAAAGTATCAAAAGATTGTAGTGGTGAAGATGATGAAGAAAAAGAGATTCTTTCTCTCATTGCAATGAAGTTCCAGAAGGGAATAGGGAAATTCAAAGGGAAGTTACCTCTCACATGTTTTCTTTGTGGAAAGGTTGGGCACATTGCCTCTCAATGTTTAAAAAAGATCAATGATGAAGATAGTGAAGATGAGAACATCGAGAAGCCTCAAAAAAGATTTTTAAAAAAGAGAGACTTCAAATCTAGAAAGAAAATATAGAGGAAGTGTTTTTTCTGTGAAGAGGAAGATGAGGATACTGATTTTTGTGAAGAAGAAGAACCCGAATTTAAAACGGGAAAGCAAGCTTCCATGATGGCTATGGTTGAAAAGTTAGAACCCTTGATCAATAAATATAGAGATAATCAGACTATTTATAATGGTGATTCAAAGACTCAAATTAAGGATTCTTTTTCCAAGCTTCATAATAAATATAAGAGATATAATAAGTGGAAGGAAATGATGGAAGAATCATCAGAATATGTTGATGAGCGTGAAGCAGAGATTGAGCGACTAGAAGAACAAGTGAGAGTTCAGTCTTCAATCCTTGAAAGCACAGATGTTGTAGTTGAACTAAATCTTAAAATTGAAGAAAAACCAAAGTTCATAAATGACCTTTCATCCAGGCTAGAAGAGAAGTACAAGACTGTTGAAGGACTTGAGGAAGAATTTGTTAATCTTAGATGTAAAATTGAATTTCAATCAACGACAAATGAGGGAAAGAAGAAAATTCATTTCAGAAGATTCTCAGATTCAGAATTACTAGCAAGATCCAAGTGTAGTTTATATGGGGTTGAAAAAATCATCAAGGACCCACTTACATGGGAATGAGTGGAATTGGCTGTGAAGCTGAGACATCAATTCCTGGAAGTAAAGAGATCCAAAAGAACAACATGATAAAAGTTTGACATACTAAAACATTACCTAAAATGTTGAAAAACAATCCCTCAATCCAAACAAAAAGAATAGCTAAAAATTATCCTCAAACTTTAAGAAATGACATGCAGTTCAACTATTCTTCCAAGGAAGAAGGAATGAGGAGATATTCAAGTGAAAAGACATTTCCTCTCATGAAGTGTCAGTTATGTGGTTATCTGGGCCATACCTTGTCATACTGCGAAGAGGCAAGGAGCTACATGAATGGGGAAGATCTGGGAAGTCAACAAAGGAGACCGATTTCATATCCTCCATCTTATAGAAGAAATAGCTTCTATGGTTACTGTTTTAATTGTTCTAACTTTTTCCATAAAGCTATGTATTGCAGGCAGCATTACGACATGAGAAATTCATAAAACACTCAAAGATGTGCCGGTTTTCATCCTTCTGATGATGTTGTTCTCGCAAACATTTTTTCCCCTCTGGAAGAAGATTATGGGTATGAAGACTCATATTATGTGGAAGAAAGTATTAAAAGGCCATCAGCATCCTATGCTCAATCCAATATCTCATGGAAAGAGAAGAAGAAGATCGAGAAATCCAATCTTGCAGAAGTAGCCCTCAAAGCTACAAAGAGTAGCATCACCTAGATCCTTGATAGTGGATGCTCTTCTCATATGATGGGAAATGCTGAAATTTTGAAGAACATTGAAAAGAAGGTTGAAGGAACAATACAGTTTGGTAATGATGGTGCTTTGAAGATTAAAGGTTGTGGGAATACTGCACTCGCCAACGGGGAGCTGAAGAAGACTGATGTTATTTATGTGGGCGGCCTATGCCACAATCTCCTCAGTGTAAGTCAACTATATGACTTAGGGCTCATAGTAGCCTTAAATCAAAAAGGCTGCCCTATAAAAAGAAAAATAGGGAATTCTCTTATGAAAGGTTGTAGAACAGATGGAACCATATATCAGGTTGACAGCAAAGTGAACTCTTGCTATTTTTCTGTTGAAGAAGAAAACAATTTTTGGCATCGAAGACTAGGGCACATTAACCAACAAGACATGGAAAAGATATCTCAGATGAAGATAGTCATGGAAATTACCATTCTAAAATGTGGACGGGGAAAATATTGCGATGCTTGTATTCGTGGGAAGATGGTTTGTATTTCATATTGGCCAAAGAAGAAAAGGGCATCACATCTTCTTGATCTCATTCATACAGACGTATGTGGCCCAATAAATGTTGCTGGAACCTATGGAGAAAGGTACTTCATCCTTTTTATTGATGATTATAGCACAATAGCTTGTGTAATTGTGATTCACTGGAAGCGACAAGTACTTGATTGCATGAAAACTTATCGCCGGATTGCCGAGAATGATACTGGACGGACAATAAAAGTCCTGCGATCAGAAAATGGAGGGTAATACACATCCATCAAGTTTGAAAATTACCTATAAAGACATGGAATAAAACATGAGGTAGCTACTATGAGAACTCCACAACAAAATGGAGTTGTTGAGCATCAGAATCGACATGTCAACAATATGGCCAAGACTATGTTAATTGAGAGTGGTATCTCTCACCATTACTGGAAGGATGCTGTTGATGCTACAGTGCACATTTAGAATCGAACAGGTCATTATATGGGAGAAACGAAGACACTATACAAATTGTGGCATGGAAATAAGCCTTTGTTGAAATAATTTCGTGTTTTCGGAAGCAAATGTTTCATTCAGAATAAATAAGGAAACCAAGGAAAGTTTGGTAACAATTCTAATGAAAGAATTTTTCTTGGGTATCCAATGAACATCAATGCTTACAAGTGTCTCAATAAACGCTTGGGGAGGATTGTGGAAAGCAATGATGTTAAGATCATTGAAGAAAAACCCCAAATGCTTTAAATAGTACCTATGCTGATGAGATTGAAGATGAGAATTAATGTGAACATGGAATAAATACAAATACAGAAATAGAGTAAAGTGTACAAAACACACTGGGGTTACTTCATGATGTTGACTCAGATGAAGAATCTGAAGAGGAAATATTGGATGGTGAGAATGTGACTGAACCTCACAGGAGAAATCGAAGAGCATATATTGATCCTTATAGCATAATTGGAGACGGGAATATACCCACAGAAATAGGTAGGATGAGGAATAACACACCATCTGCATTTCTGTTAGTGGTGGAGCCATCCTCATTTGAAGAAGCTGCAAAGGATGAATCTTGGGTGAAATTAATGAATGAAGAGTTAGATCAGATTGACATGAAACATACATGTGATCTTGTCCAGAGACCCAAAGGTCACAATGTGATTAGAACAAAATGGATATTCAAGAACAAGTTTGATGAGCATGGAAGTGTTATCATAAACAAGGCTCGACTGGTATGTAAAGGGTATTCTTAGATTGAAGGTGTTGATGTCGAAGAAACCTTTGCTCTAGTGGCTAGACTGGAGTCAATCAGGCTGTTCCTTGACATGGCTCTCCAAAGAGGATATAAAGTATATCAAATGGATGTCAAGACAACATTCTTAAATGGTGTACTCGAAGAAGAAGTCTACATTGAACAACCAATGGGTTTCCTTCTTGGTGCTGATGAATCAATGGTTTGCAAGCTAAAGAAAGCTCTTTATGGCTTGAAATAGGCACCACGAGCATGGTACTCCAGACTGGATTCTTACCTCATGAAACTGGAATTCAAAAGAGGAGGAGTAGATCACAATCTCTATGTAAAGAATTCTCCGAAATATCAGTTCATGGTTCTAGTTTATGTCAATGAAATTATATTTGGTGGCATCAAGTAGCAATCAGTGGATGAATTTGTCAATCATATGAAATCAGAATTTGAAATGCCATTGATTGGGGAGCTCACATATTTCTTTGGACTATAGGTGACTCAAAGGAATGACTACACTTTTATCTCTTAGGAAAATTATGCAAGAGAGATGCAGAAGAAGTTTAATATGAAAGACTCCAAACCAATGTCAACTCCGATTGCAATTGGAACCAAAATTAGAAAGCCTGAGGATGGGACATCTGTAGATCCCACCATGTATAGGAGGATCATTGGGAGCCTACTGTACCTTACAGTGACACGTACAGATATTGTTTTTCCACATGTCTTGCAGCCCGCTTTTAGAGTAATCCAAAGGAGGAACATATGGCAGTAGTAAGAAGAATCATGAGGTATATTCAAGGTACTTAAAATTGTGTATTATACTTTGCTGCAGGAAGGGATAGTGAATTATCATCATTTTATGATGCCGACTGGGCTGGCGATGTTGTGGAAAAAAAGTCCACCAGTGGTGGAGCATTCTTTATTGGGAATAAATGTGTTGGCTGGATGAGCAAGAAACAAGAAAGTTCTTCTCTTAGTACTCCTGAAGCTGAGTATATATCCTCCACAAAGGCATGCACTAAACTGCAATGGATGACGCAACAATTAACAGATATTGGTGATGAGGTAAAGCAATCAATGGTGATTTACTGTGATAACAAGAGTGCAATTGATCTTACAAAAAATTATATTCAGCATTCTCGTACAAAACACATTGAAATCAGGTATCACTTTATCAAAGAAAAAGTTGAGCAAGGGGTGATTAGAATGGATCACATGAGAACTGATGAGAATGTAGCTGATATCATGACGAAGCCACTGCCATCAACTGTGTTTGAAAAGCATTGGTTGATCCTCAGTGTTCAACCACCTCCTACTGCATAAGGAGGTTCCAAAATTCCCCTCTCCCCGATTATGGTAACTGTTTCTATCTGTTTATGGCTATGATGCAGGTTTATAGGGGAGATACTATCCAGGGGGAGTATGGTTTGAGCTGAACATTGAATAAATTACTGGCTGTTGGGTTTATTGTCAATGGGGGAGAAAGGAATAAATTCAGGCATGTTCAGTCATGTAACGAATTCAGTGTCAGTGATAAGATGATATGGATGAGAAGGAATTCATTGGACATATAATGCTTCTGTGACACTGTAAGAAAATTTCTTGGGCGTCCTTGAGAATTCCAAAACACGGGAACCCAATTCAATCTTCCTCTCTTGTTTTCTACACCGAGCATTACTCACGTAGACTTAGAGTGTTGGCTGAGTTAATCCTTTCATTTTTGGATTGCATGGGGATGGTGATCTTATTGAACTTATTTGGTGATTTCCAACAAACCCAGAGGGGGAGTTTTTTGGAACCATGGCTGTTCTATGCAGGAATTGGAGTTTGGTTTGTGTTTGTTGTCAGTCATCAGTGGATGTTATGAATATGTGCCAACAATGTGATCCTAAAGTTCAAGCAGACAACAATATTGAAGGTGGCGTTGTTTCCCAGTGTTTGCCAAATTTTTGGGCCACAAAATCAGATAATGAAGACATGGATTGTCTGCAAAAGGAGGTGCGCACAAAGAGGAAGTGGTGCGTGGAAAATAAGGGCTATGCGTGAAATACATGAGCTGGGCGCGAAAAATAGCGTGGTGCGTGAAATAGTAGAGAAAAGTTTTTCGTGCAAATAGTGTTTCAGAATCAAAACATTGAAAAATGGAAAAGGCATGGGCTGCGCAAAATATCTGGAGAGGTACACAGAAAACGATACTTGTGCGAAATATTACGCACTAGATGAGATATTTTCACGTCGATGGGGATTTTGCGTGCGGGGATCTCAGACGTCTTTAAATATGAGGTGACCCCCTTCATTCTGTACGATTGAAGACATAGAGAAGATCCGAGGTCTGATGCGTGAAAAAGGATTGCGTAAAGGGGCTTGCGTGAAATATTATCTGTTGTGTGGAAAATTTCGGGATGCGTGAAAAATTAAGAGTTGCGAGTAAAAATTAGGTTCGTGCATAAAAGGTTCAGTTGAGAGAAAGGGGGGGGGGGGGTTTGCGTGAAATATTTTTCCCCACGAAAAGTACAGTTTGCGCGTGATAAGAAGGTTTTGTGTGCAAAGGGTTGGTGTTGCGCGCAATTGTCAGTGATGTTTGTCTGCACATTATGGTTATCTGGTTCAGTGGTTCTGTGCGTTCTAGTGCATCAATTCTAGTCTTTGATGCAAGAAGAGTCTCATGCTAAGAGGAGACAAAGACTTCAATGCAAATCTATTAAAGAGACCTTCACGTCTATAAACTGAGTGTGACTTCACCAAGGGCAGTGAGCCAGGGGGAGTCAGTGGGAGTGACCCAAGGGACGCAGTGAGCTATCCCTGAATAATTGTAAAGGCAGTGATCCTGGGACAGAGTGACTTTGCCCGAACCATTATAATCCACATCAAGTGAAGATTAGTGGAATTAGATACGACTGACAAGTTTTCGGCATATACTCCATGGACGTAGGCCTTAGTGGTGAACCAATTAAAATTTGTTGTGTCACCTCTTTTTCATGCGAATGTTTGATTGCTGATCATATCCATCATATAGGTTCAACTAGTTCCTACCAACTTGGGAACAAGATCCTTTAATTTAAAAGAAAATTTTGACACCCTGATTCACCCCTCCCCTCTTAGGGTGTCCCAGGGTCCTACAATATATTCCAATCACAACAGTTTGATGTATATATTCAGATAGAAGGAGTTGAACATTCACTCAAGGAGATAGCTAGAGCTAATAAATGATTATGACTGGTCAACACATGATGGCCATTTTAAATTGAAATAGGTGGTAGACACCTTGTTTTGAAAGGATCATGCATGCTTATCTATGATGTGGAGCACAAAAGATCTAATATTTTTCTATTTGTAAAGGATGTTTCTATAAATTCTAATATAATGGGAGAAATATTATTTTCTCAATTGATTTTTCAAGCATCAATCAAAGTGAATATTAAAGGGTAACAAGAGGAAGAGGTATAGTTTCAAAATAAGGATAGAAATGCTTCTATGTTAAAACATGATCATGATATAATGATAAGGTTTAAGAAATGTGTATGTGCTTCATCCATACTAAATTTAAAGAATGAGTTTTTCTGGGAATATCTTAGTTCTTATTTCACTATTAATCCTAGAAGTATAAAGATGTATAATGATTTAAAAGAGTGATTATGATTGGATTTATTAAAGGGAGATATCATAATGTTTTTTTTCTCTATTCATGGTATGTCTTCAAGAGGAGGCTTATAAGAAAATTTTAATGGGACATTACATCCATTACCCATACCAAAATGGAAATGGGAAAACATCATCTTTGATTTTTTTGTTGGACTCCCTAATATGTCTAAAGATAATAATGAAATATTTGCTTTTATCTCATTACTAAGTAAGAAAACTTCATATCTATCAGAAAATACTTCTCACTAGATATGATTTCAATGATACACATTATAGACATGGTAATGTTTCATGGAGTACCAATTTCTAATATTTATGATCGTGATCTGACGATTTCCTAAAAGATTGGGTGAAGTCTTTAGAAAAATCTTGATACAGATTTGAGATCTAGCACTACATACCATCCTTAAATAGATATTCATTCTAATAGAACAATTAAAACCCTAGGTGATATTTTGAGATCTTATTGTGTGTATTTCAAAGGTGATTGTGAACAAAAACATCCTATATACGAGTCTTATTAAAACAATACCATTCACTTAACCATTAAAAAGGATCCCTATAATGACCTATATAGAATAAAGTGTAGAGATATAATGTTCTAGAATTCATTTAGAGAAACTAAGATATTGGGACCTTAGAGAGATGAAGAAATGTAAGAGAAGGTTAAAATAATTTAGCAACACATCAAGGTAGATCAATTGCAAAATAAATGTTATAGTGACAATTGTTAGCATGTTCTAGAATTTGAATTTTGTGAAATTGTGTTTATAAAAAGTTCTCCATGGGGGAAGGTTATGATATTCTAGAAGAAAGGGAAACTATTCCATTGGTATATCAACCCCCTTTTAATTCTTGAATATAGAGAGATCGTAGCATATCTTATAGTTCGTTCACCAAACCACTCTAAAGTCCACAATGTGTTCTATGTATCTCTTATGTGGATTTACATAAAAGAAAATTCACATTTACTGAAATCCTAGGTTATACTGTTGAATAAAAATATTTCCTATTTGGAAAATAGGGTATGATTAGGAATTTTATAGAGAGATTTCTAAAAAATAGTTCAACTGACTAGGTAAATGTTTGTGGCGAAACAACCAGTTTGACGATGCTATGTGGTAAAATAAGGATATAATGAGGTAGGAGTATCCTCATATTTTTAAATTAGAGTAATAAATTTCAATGGTGATGTTAATTTTAAGAGGCTATAATGAAACACCCAAATTGTTCATGAAAAAATGTTTTCAAATAAATTAATTTTCTTCAATATCTTGTGTTACATAGAACATTGAGATTTAAAAAACCACAAAAATATTTTAATGTTATTAATATTATTCAAACATGACTTCTATAACCTAAACATAATATATATAAATATTAATAGTAATAACTAATTTATAAATATTAATTATAATTGATTTATATAAAAAACATCATATTTATAAAAAATTACTTAATTTTTTAAAAAGTATTTATATGATTAAAAAATATACTTTATCAATAAATATTTTTTTTCTTTATATTGGTTAATACATTGATAATTAATTTTTGACACTTAGAAAAATAAATTGATAAAATAAAATTTATTTTTTGAATCAGTCTAATTACTATTATCTAATAAGGTCAAATTAATTTTTAAAAAAACATAATAGTAAAAATAGTAAAAATCATTTTCCAAGGCTATGGTGAAAATATGTTTACCATAATGTTAAACTAAAATTATGACTCAAAAATTTGTTGAAAATCTATTATATGGACATATATTAACACTATCATGGATAAGGATTGGGAATACTCTATTTTAGAGCCTTTTGGTATGAGAAATATATTGGTACATTATTAAAATTTTCAAAATATTAAAGGTGTTTTACTCACCACACATATAAAAGGCCACCCCTTATTCTATCATAACCATACCTTCAAACACTATTGGTTTGGATAATCTATACACATGTCACTTCTGAACTTAGATCCTATCATACTATACGCCGTTTTCTAGAATAAATCCAACCTATGATGTATTCTTGTGAAACACTCATGAGGATACCTAAAGATGTGGAGATTCAAACATGTGTTAAGGAAGTATATATTTATAGTAAGATATTTCTATCTCAATATTATTATATTTGAGGCACATGCCATGTGCACCCTATATTTCCTTGATTTTGTGTATATACTACCCATGAAATTATTTTATTATGTTCTCTTAAAAATTACAATTATTTCATATCCATTTTTGCATCTCTATTCCATGAGGATTATGTTTTATGTTTTATAACGTGGTAATGATTTTATTTTATAATATCACTGCCTATTGATATAATTTATGATTATGTCTTTTATGATTAAATATTATGATTTACCTCTCAATAATTATTCTGTATTTTATTATAATTTGTTTATCCATGATATTCTCACATAATAGAACCATTTTTTATGTCATTGATACTTAAAATAATTGAGATTTTTTTAATAAAATAGGACTTTATTTCTCTCTTTATTCAGAACTCTATTTTATTCTAAAATAGTGTTTTATAAATATTTTTTATGAAATGATCAACTATTTTAAAAATATTTCTATAATTTTTTTGACCCATGATTGACGTTTTAATTTGTTTTTGAATGGAATCCTCGTATTATTTTCAATACAATAGACATTTTTATTGTACTAAAAATATGAAAGGAATCATCATTTTAACATGTACGACATGAAATGAATTTTCTAACATTATTAATAATCATTCCATAAAATTTTTCTTTATTATATTCAAGGGATATTTTCAATGAAAATGATTCCTAGAATATTTTATGTTTCAAAGAAATGTGTTTTACAAAGTTGAAAGGATATTTCCCGTAGGAAAATTATTAAAATTAACTTTAAAATTCATTTTCCATCTAATATATCATCTGTTGATGTTACCTATTTTTTATGAGGGATATGATCTCTAAATAAAATAATTATTATTTCATTGAATATTTTATATCTTGTGAAAAAAATGTTTATAAAACCCGTTTCTCTTCCATGGGTTATACGATTATGAAATTATTATGAAACTCGATTATTTTTATAGATTAAGATATGATAAAAATATAAAATAATATGAATTCTATATCTTTTACATAGGTTTCTGATTTTTTAAAATGTTAATGAAACCCATTTCATTTTGTCGATTATGATATAATGAATTTTTTACGATATTTTGGCACATATAAGAATGATTTTTATTATGTGACATATGGGAGCTATATATCCCTCTAATGAATTGGGTAATGATTGTTGTTATTTGATCTCAATGTGTACATGATAGGTTATCTGATATGCCATAGAGTGTACAAGATAGGTTGTCCCAAGCCCTATGAGGGTACACGGGTGGTTATCTCAAGTATGTTTTAGTATGAATGTCTTGGAGGGTAGCCCTGACATAAGATTTTATATGGTTATATATACACCAAAAAATGTATTATGCTAATACTATTATCTCAGAGATAATGTTTTGGAATCTAATTATGATTCATGTCTTTTAGACATCCATGTTTTGTTATATGAATCATGTTTATGATCTATGATATGTGGGGTATTTTTTTTATTTGTTATTCTCATGCTCTCATACTGATATTGCAATGTTTTATTGATATCTTCTTTTTTTCCCTTACTGAGAATATAACATCACACATTATTATGTGTTAATTTTCTTAGTATATGAACAATGTTATTATATATGACACACATAATAAGGGTAATTTTAAAAAGATATTAGCAAGAGATGATGTAGCTCACTTATGGACCAGTTTTTTATGTATCTGAGATTCCAAAGACACTATAAGTAATTGATTCATTCCTGTATCATTACATAATGTAATGAATATTCATATATTAATATGTAATATTTTTGTATGATTATATTGGTTATTTATATAAAATACCCGAAACACATGCTCCAAATTGATGCAATATGCCTTTATAAGGGAAGAAATATTTCATTATTAGATCACATGACCATATAAGGTTCACTATATTAGGTCATTCCAATTTTATGACCATAAATAAGACACATGATCATGTTCCCACAACCCTCTAATCCATTTAATTGATGTAAATCATTGAGGGATGCCTCTGACCGGGTTCTCATGAATGAACAATATTTTATACTATTGAATGGGATTAAAGGAATCTAACCCGGAATGGATTAGTATTCCAAATATTTATGAGGTGGAATTTTAATACATATTGTATATTTTATGTGATACATAGCAGAGTAATCTGTAGACCCCATGAAAATCAGATCATGTTAGTAGATCATTATGATGCTTCCCATGAAGGACCCACCTTGTAATACTTTTTTTGTCACATGGTATGATCGGGATGTCATTCATTATTTGTTTCGTGATAAAATTTAGTGAATAATACCATGATAATTTATATATAAAATCATACTCCAATACAAGAGAATGAATTTGGAATTTTAACCAGGGGAATTATCATTGATACTAGGATTTTGAATATTATCAAACCATTTTAAAATAAAAAATTATTGGAGTTTCTATGCGAACAAACCTGTCCCTTTTAAGAAAAGTATACATAAAATTTCTATGAAAAGTGATAAGGATAATTAAAGGACTATATATCCAAGAATTTAAAATTATGTAAGTAAATATCAATGGAATTCAATAGAAACTAGTGACTTCTTTCAAAATACATGAACTGATCCAGAATAGATGGATTTTTAGAACACTTGTGCAAGTCCTAATTACAAGATGATCCATTATTCATGTCATCACCTGAAAAAATGTTGGTCCTATAATCATTTTATGTGATGAACCATCCATAATATTGGTTATGTTATTATATGGATCTAATGACCTTGGACACTCATGTTTTTCACATCCTCCATTAGGTGACCATGAGATTGCCTAATATTTACATGATTGTGTGCCCCCCTTTCCACCATGTGAATCATGAGACCCCATTTCTTTTCCATGACCATAAAACTCTTAATGTTGTCACTCAAACATCCTATGATCCTAATTGTCTTCTTTTACTATAATGTTGTATCCTTTAATACACCTTCCAATACTACCTCAATTAATTAGTAATATTTCATTGATTTAAATAAGATTATGCACCCACTAGAAGGTGAGGAAATCCTAAATTACAAGGACTCTGATTTATGTTATAGTTAATATATGTTGGAATCTATTTCAATTTTTGATACCCATAATCCCCTCTCATGTATCATGAATTTATTTATTGAAATATTTCACATGAAGACCATGATTCCCCATGTAGTTTTCACATTACATAATTTCCCTGGGAATCATATAATTCATTTACCAAAGATACATATTACCCAAAAGATTCACAATCCAATTTCTATCACAGAATCCACTATGTGTATTCCCCATGAAAAATAAATCTTATATACATGAAATGTGTCTAAATAATGCTATCTCTTATTTCATAAAGATATAATGAGTCAACTGAGCTTAGTGATCTATGATGATTATTCCAATAGAATGATTAAAATGCCTCTAATGTCAGAATGCTCCTTAGGTTTATGTCCTGACTATAAATTATTATCTTTCATTGTCACACACTCACATTGAAAAATGAATGATGAGGATTATAAATCTAGGTATAAATAGGATAATTTGGATGTTTTTTCAATGTTCAATACCTGAAATAACATTTCAAATTCCAGTTTTATATATTTTCATGTTATATCATTCCAAGTGGTCGTATTCCTTTTGATGTTTATCATGACCATCATGTATCATCCTGCATCAACATTGTCGTATCCCTTACAGAAATCACATCCTTAACAAATTGTGATAAAATACATGGTTACTGCCTTCACATTATAATATTTCATATGAAGTACTATGTCTTTTTTCATGGACCCATATCCTCCACGGGACTCATAAGTATGTCTCCCATAGAGAATAACTAGTGCATTAGACCCACACCATCATCCAATGTGTTAGATATTTTTCTAGATCTTGTTTCTAACATCATTAATGAATTATGTGGGATTAGAGACACACAATGATATTTCCATTAGCCCAACAAAAACTAACCATAATGGGAATCCTCCTTAGGTGTAAGTATCAACTTGATATTCTATTTCTTTAAAGGGATATACTTCGAATAAAGAATCTTAGTTCACCACCATTATGTAATCCCTACATATATTCAATCCTATATCCTCATTAAATGGTTAGAATATTTGGTTACCTCTTCTTTATCAAATCTTACAAGACTCATGTGATCTTAAAGATCTAGGATGATAATAACATTAAAATAATTCAAATGTCTCAATATATGCCCATTCCACATGATGTTAAAGTGAATGGTATTATCCTTTTAGGACCTTATACTCGATCATTTGAACAACATGGGACCTGATTCTGATATTGTTGATATATGTAGGATGCCTCGTTGAGGTTAAAACCCAACATCATTATCCTTTCACAGTCATCCACTTTGCGATATATCCTTAATGCGAGTCATATTCATATGATTATACTCTGTATAACATCATACCATCGATATAGGGATATATTACCAATAGGAAATATTTTCACTATGCCATACATCTAATGACATTAGTTTATCTTCATTGGGACACACTAAAAAAGGATTTATGCTCAAAAATTCATATTACTTTTGAAAAATATCTTCTTTATAATGGAATATTCGTTTTTAAGCCAACTAGATAGGGCCAATAATGTGTATTCACCATACTAATTAATTTTAGGATCATCTATCACAAACATCTTTTCTGCATGATTCAAAACTCTAAGAATATGTAATTTTCAAATGACCATATAATTTTGAATGATTTACAAACAATATGGTTTTTGATTCCAATTATTACAATATAAAGGAATTCTATTTAGTGGTTCATTAACAATACCAAAAATTTCAATCATACTTACATAAAAAATAAAATCCAAAGTTCCTAAATGTAGGGATTCATAACATATCAATATTCAAAAAAATAATTGATAACTAAAAATTCTTGAATAGATGAAGAATATTTGATATATATAGATGAATTTATTGATCGGATTCCCCTTATATGTATGGTCATTCAAGTCAGTGAATTTTAGAAACAAATCATTAATATTTGGGTAACCTGTCTGAAATCGGGATCTGAGAAAGATTTATGATATATATTATATTTATAAGATAGTCATTTAGAAGGAAATAAATCCCCCAAAATAGGATTCGATGAGCCTGATGAAGCATTCATGTCATGGGGCATGGAAAAAGGCATTTTAATTTTTTATAATGTATTATTGAGGATTTATTGAGTCATCTCACATAAAAAGAATCACATTTAGTTGAATTAATTTTTTCTAATTTACATAATCTAATTATTTTTTTTGTTTTTTAAATTTTAATGAAAAAAAATGAAATTTTAGGTTTTTGTGTTTTGTAAAATGAATACAATTCAATAAAACATCTAAATATCTAACATTTAGGGGGAAAATATAATAAGGTTCATAAATAAGGTTCTCAGACTAGTTTTTGATAATGTCGTACATTTATTATTTATTTTATTTTTAAATTAAATTTGGAAATTCATTTAATGGAACCTAATTAACAAATTAAATTTCATTGATTTATTGAGTTTTTCATTTTATAATACCATCAACGTACTAGAATCCAACTCCTCCAACATTAGTATTTGATAAAAACTCAATTAATAATGCAATTACTAATATTACTAGCCCTAACTTATGTCATTTCATCCGTTTAGCAAAACCATAACTCAACTGTATGAAGGATATTCCTGAGATAGATGAGGGAAAAGAGTGAATCAAATAAATGGAATTTAATTTGAAATAATTCAATGGTGGATGAGAGAAAAACCTATGAAATACTCTAAGATACACCACAAATAAAATAAATACATATTGAATTGAAGTAAAATAAATAATAATTTAATGGAAATTCCCCCATGTTTAAGCCTCAGGTTAGTCACTTTCCATTGAAAATCAAGAGGAGATCACAAGAGAATATTAGAAGACAGAGAGAACAATATTAGTCTCAAAAAAGAATGAGATATGGTACAAGAAAAGGGAAACACTTGAATTAAAAATATGAACATGATTAATTTATTAAGAACTTTAAAATATAAATAAAGGAAAAATCCTAAGGACAACATCCTATAGTATAAAAAAGTGGAATATCCTTGAGAAAAGACTGATTCCTTATCCTCCCTCAAGATCATTTATTTATATTTTTCATAGATGATTGGGATACATCAATAGATTCTTAAATAGTGTCAATTGTGGTAATAAACCATAACGTATTCATGAAGGGGGTGCATCCACTTAATGTTATAAAATAAGATATTTATGCACTATGTCCGAGACATTGACATAGTGTAAATGATTCTAGATGTTTATTGTATAGGGATATAAAATCATATATTTTATTTACCAGTAAACCCTTTCATGTCAATAAAACTATTCATGATGTGTAATGCGTGGTTCTATGAATCTTCTCATATATTTTTTTACATATTGTATTAGTTACATGTTGTGAATGTTTTTAATGACATAAACTATTATTTTCAAGAAGCATTCACCCAGTTTCTGCCCAGTTCTTCATTCTCATGATTTATACCTAGTCCAAAACAATCCATTGACTTATCTAAAATATCAATCAACCATAAAAAATTTGATATCATGCTGCACTACTTTTCAACATGTCGTGAAGTCTCTTCATCATGACCCTGTTAACTATTTTTGTAAGGTTTACAAATTGTATCTAGTATATAATTATATATAATAAAAAATTAAATAATTTCATTATTAAATAATGAAAGTGTAATTTTTTTTATTATATTCAAAAATATGAATCTATAACCCAACCTCCCATCCTATCGTCTAATGTTAGTTTCTACGTATCATTGGAAAGAAACTCTAATGACCACCTTCCTTTGGAAAGTAGGAATGTAGACTAATAAAATTGAAAAATCTGTTGGGTATTTTCATTAGAAACATGAAATGAATAACCTAATGTAAATGATTTTGATACCATACTCAACCTCCTATATTCAGTTATTAGGCCAATAAATTCATTTCCCTATAAAAAAAATTGAGCAATCGATTTGAATCTTTCAATAACTAAACATAATTTTATTTATCATCTATAAAAACATTTTTTCGATGCATAATATAAAAATATATTAAAATTGAAAATAATTATAAATTTTTTTAATTCCCTTCTGTGGGTAAATAATCATTTTTTCCACTTGAGATGCTACACTGATTAGTTGCCTTATTTATTGTTGTCTCTGAGATAAAAAATACCACTTTCAAAATTTTGACCTTATCATAATGTGATGGCATCATCAAGCAACAATTCAATTACATAAACTACCAAGACTACCTCCATGGATCCAAAAACATCATCACCTTCTATAAGACAATAAAATTATGTGGAAAACATGGTGGTCAAGATTTACCACTACCATAATACAATCATGAACCTTGAGGCTATATGTGTGGTTCTTTATGATCAAAATCTCATAGACCCACAACATTCAGGGATAATCACAATGGAGAAAATGACACATCATAGCTCTGATAAATTTTTAGAAGTGTTCCACTAGAGAATAAGAATTAGAAATATACTTAGCATAGGTGGAAGGAGCAATTAGTAGACCCATGTCACATCGTTGTTTATGAGTCACCCTATAGGGATGCTGTCAACCACCCATAGTGTCCTATGATAACCACCCCCAATCACCTGTTAAGGGTGATTCTCAGTAGTTTTATTCTTTATATGCTTATATATATGTACCAGTGAGATATAACCTAGATACAAATTCTACAAATACATGGAATTAAGCCCAAATTCGTGATTCTACAGTTAAAGTATCATATTTTGATGATAACCAATGAGTGGGCCCATGTACCTACTCACCCTAGTCAAGTCTGCCAACATTTTCTAGAAGTAATCATGGGGGATAATCATATCCTCAAACCCACACATGAAACCCATAATCATATTAAAATTGAACAGGGAGTACCATAGTTTCCATATACTCCCACTTTATTAAAATATTTCTACAAGTATATTACGGAGATGTAGAATGTGTATACCAATATTCCTAAGAATACCAATATGAAATAAATGTATATCCAATCGGTGATAGAATAGATTTTCAAAAAATAAACTAGTAACCACATAGGGAATAGTCTAGTTTCAATATCCATAATAAAATATTTGTGTGATAGAAATGTAAAAATTTATTCTGTAGAGCAAGATCATACAATTTCTCTTATCTAGAAGTAATATTTAAATATCCCATTAAAAGATGAGTCTCATGATTATGCTAATATACCCATTCTTAATAAGGTTTATCAACTAAGATTTGAAATCACATAATGTTAAGAGAATATTTCCTTTGATAAAATTAAATGGTTAATTCTAAATGAAAATCATGATACAATCTATATTCCATCACTATTTTAGGATCTCCAACATATTCAATCTGTAACCTCAAAGAAGATCCATATTTTTACTATAAATCCACTTTAATTGAGGAATATTATTATATCAAATATGATCATAGAGAATATTTTTTCTCCCTATGATGGAGTACTAAACCAACACCATTCAAACGACATTCAAGTGTAGGATCATGTTCTATACCGTATTCTAAAGGGCCACCTCCATATTCTGGGTTAGAATACCCATCAAAATCGGCCTCTCATTTCTACTTCAACTAGTAATGACTGGAATATCTATTAATGGACCATATTCCTACTAAAAATATAGGGTATTATCTGTATAATCTAACAACATCCTTGTGGTGGGACCATATTACAAGGGAAGGAGTCATCCATCATCATATTTTTTTAGCTACCACACAACATACCAATATTCAATCTTGAACTCAAATAGAAATCCAAAATATCCCATCCACCACATAGGATGAGAAATATCTATATACCCTAATAAATACCATAAAAAATGAGGACATAAAATTTATATCTACATTATACCATTTCAATTTTTACTTTTTTTTCCTATGTAAAAGGTGAAAACTACCACGATAGTCCTCCATATGGTATCACAAAGTTAGATTGTGGGGCCATACACATTAAATCAACCATGGTCATCGTCTATGTAGTAATATATTACAAAGGAATGGATATTATATACTTTTAAAAGAAGTTATATATATATGTATATATATATTTGAAAAAATGAGGTTAACCATATACATCTCCCCATCAAAGAGTAATGACACATCACAACAATTAGCAGGAGATCCAGAGAACAGACCTCTATAGTTTGTCCAGGTGGAGGAATATTCCTATAATGGAGAATAGGTTGGATCATATATGTGGAATCAATTGGTCAATAACAACCCTCTAACAATATTCTATCCTATTATAAATTCAAACCATAATATTCTAGATGATCTAAATGAGGAGTTAATTCATTGCTTATGTGAAAACTTGTTGGAATACATTCAACAAATAATGTCTAAAACCCCCATTATGATGAAAATAAGGATCATAAAGAGACTGTGAAAATGATCTAACATCAGATAGAACTTTGTTCACTCTTTGTGGCCCGTGAACTAATATAAAAAAGAACTACAAGATCAAATTACACACTTACCTCCATAGCGTAATAGACCTCCAGTAGATAATCACTAAAGCTTCATCATATATACACATCCATAGGTGGGGATAGCATCGAGAATTAAGATTCAACCATCACTCTAAGTAATAAGGTTCCCTAGATATGTAATCTATAAGGAAATTACTATTCTAGGTGTAATTAGTCTATAAAATTCATGAATGATCTAGTCAACCGAAAACACTGTTCCTATGACTATGTGATAAAGGCATCATGAGTAGAGGGAGCTGATTACTGATACAACCATGAGGTGGGAATTATGAAAAATAATAATACATCACAATACAGAATGAAAAAACACCAAACTTCAAGATGAATCACTCAAGAAATTAATAAATTATCTAAGAGGGTGTGACACCCATATCCTGTATTAGTGAAAATGTATCAAAATAAGAGAACCGTGTTAGGAGCCCTAAGATAATCTATAAATGAGAAACCCCATCCCATATGGGTTTGAGAAATTTCTCAACCACCTCCACCATAGTGGTCACTAAATATCTAGTAGGTCTAAAATAAATCACCATATCCTCTAAATCAGCCCCATCCTATTTTTTTGATGGCATTTTTACCTTTAAATCCATATCAGAACACCTCAAATCCCTAATAGTTCTAGGAAACAATGATTTTGGATTCATATCAACCACATCCCTTGGGTATGGGTGTATTATTACCATCTCCAATATTAATATTTTTCTTATCCACACTAGATAGAATATATCAATAACTAACACCACAGTCATCCATACCTCTATATGATACACCCCCTTTGTTTAGATCTTGCTCAACGAGTGTGGTTAACGATTCACATATGGAAACTATTCACATAAAAGAATAAAGGGAATATATGATAATTAAAATCTAAACGGACAATGTTTGTGAGCCAAAATGGCCCAAATAGAAGAGTATTTAGGGATGATACATCAACCAAACTTTTGATTTGGTGGTGGGTAGTGAAAAATTACTTCGTTATACAGAAGTTGGAGAGTTGATCCCTTGATATCACTTTTTTTTAAGAATTTCATCACTATCAGTCTTATATGTGATAGAGATAGGACATAAATATCGAGGATTTTTTTGATGAATAAATACAATAAGAGGCATGTTACATTGTTTCACACACCAAGGCCCCATGTATATGGAATCAGAGGCGGAACCCAAATTTGGACCCAGTAAACAACTCATTTTCACCCCTTGATGAAATTACACTAAAGAAAATTTTATTGAAATGGAAACATCCCACTAGCTACTAAGAAAGGATAAAATCCCATCCATTTAAGAGAGAATGTAATTATATGAGTTTCAAAAATTCAATCTCATATGACTTTAGGTGGTATTGATCAGGGGAAAATTCCCAAAGGGTACCAACTTTCTGTAGAAGTAAATACCTTCATCATACCCATTATGACGGAGTAAATTTTCCTATAATAGTGGAATATTTATTCTTGGATTGATATGTATTTAGACTAAATATTTTTATGAAATAAGGATTTGAGGATGACCATTATTTTCTTCCATTATATTAAAAAAATCATCCATATCCGGATGATCTTCTAGTCCCATCATAAACATTAATTCATCATCTGATGAATGCAGATAGACCGTGAGAATATCCACTAACACCCATATCATAGGATGTAGTAAAAATTGTTATATCCTCATATCTCTATAATACCATCAAGTCTCTTGATTCTCTAAAAGAATCCATGAAAGTGAGACTATCCCCGGTGAATCCTGTTAAAGCCATACCACGAGTGGGAGGATAATACTATTCCACCACCAAATTTTTGAAACCCTTCATTTTTAATAGTTGATTATAAACATGATCCAGTGTAGCATCTGACAGACTCCATGTCATTATGAGACAATGTGATGGATCCTTGATACCAACAAAAGGATACAAGGCTGATATGATTTGCACATAATCTGGTGAGGAAAACTTTTATTAGGTATAACGTTCATTTGCCATGTCCCATTATAGGTGATAAGAACATTATTTTCCATTCATTTATCAATTCTCATATATTCTTTGGAAAATGAAAAATATCAACTTAAATAACTACAAAGAACGTGAAAATGAGAGATTCATCGACATTATTTCTAGTTAGAAAGGCCTAACATACTCACTCAACATTGCACTCCTATATGAGTTGTTATTAGAACATCATTTTAACAACCACCTTCATGATATATAGACATTTTTGATCTTAGTGAAATATCTAGGTGGATTCTAGGATTTCATTTAAAATTAATAGTGCCTAGATTTTTATATTTTGGGAGTTAGAGAGAAATCTCAGCCTATGCCTGAAAAATAAGGATAAATGTATGGAATTGAAGAAAATTTAATTTTCATACGCAAAATAAGATTTGTATTTACATATGAACATAGTAATGCTATTACCCACCTAACACATCCCATTATGTGGTGAAACTAGATGAACAATCCTTGATTGGAGGAAAAAATAGAAAATAGATTCATAAACCATGCAGATTGAATGAACAATATGTATTCCTTATAAATTGAGAACACACCAAATTTTTTTATCATTGAAATGTTAAATGTCTAATTATCCTATCAAATACATAAAAACCCTACAGGGTTATCCTAAATTATTATCATAACCAGTGCCATTTTGATTGGATGGTGTTGCACTAAATGCAAGATTTCTTCTCCTTCAATGATAGCCTCCATGTCATTATTAACTCTATAGAGGTGATATTGTAGAAACCCTCAGTGTATGTGGGTCATGTTTCTAGAACACAATCAGGAAAATAAAGTGACTAGAAATATGTTGTAGACTACCTCAATCAAAATTTTTAAGGCTAGATGAGCCAAAATATAGTTGATATAGATCATTCTATTCTCGGTGTAAGACTTCATCAACATTCCTTGGTTGAGACACATATGAATTTATCCAATGGTATGATTTTGAAACCATACTTTAAAGAAATAAAAAATCATCAAATATAGAATAAGGAATAATAAAAATATTCTCATGCAACCCCCATAATTTCTATACCATTAAACAACTCTTTCCCTCATTTTCCAGAGCACATGTACCGCCATGAAAAATAGAATCCCCATAATATAAATAAATCATTATTGAATTTTTTATATTATCAATATAGAATAATATTTCTCTAATGATGAATATACATATAATACATAGTTAACCATAACTGACTAGGTATATAGAGGATAAGGCCACAAAATATGAGATCATGTAGGGAGACACAGTCACAGATGAGCATACTATCCTAGCGATATCCCCGCTAAATCCATATATATAGTTGAAACAATCGGGAACGCGATTTAGTAATCCAAACAAGATCAAGGGTACCTCATAGAGTCATTTCATAATAAAGTGGCATCAACTCTTCTAGATTATTGGTTGGAAGTTGTGAAACAATACATCCAATCCTAAGAGGTAGGCAAAAAACCTTACCCTAATTCATCAATTATAGTAATGAAATCATATTTCTTCCATGTACTAGGTCTATCTACCTCAATCACTTCATCACATAAGTCAATGATAAAAGGAAAACGTATATTGGGAAGCTCTTACACCCTTTATAAGATTATTATATCTTTAAAATGGTATGTGTTATCTTATACATGATCACCATCCTAATTACACTTCATCTTTTAATAGAGAACAATGATTTGGTTATCAAGGCCCCCCAAAATGCCAAAATATTTGAGATAAAATTCACTATAGATAAGTTATATTGAAGAGAAATAACATTCATGTAATTTTATTAGAATATTCAAATAACAAATAAAGATCATGATAAATCCATTCAAGTACATTTAAGAACCATTTTCATATTAATGAACCCTGGAAATGTCAATATTCCATGGGATCTAGTAGATAACACATCTTTTGAAAAAAAGTTATGCTTGGTGTGGAGTTGTTTACAATTAATTATTGGATTTGTTAGTGATGATATTGAAGATGATTTATTGAAACTATATGACAATTAATTTGTTGATTAGACAATTTTAATGTTTATGTAGATCATGAAATTTCTCATGAAGACTGGAGGTTCATTATATTTAACCTGAAGTCATTTTAATTAAAGATATAAATAAACTACAACTATTTAAAGGACCTATAAGCTCTTGTTAGGTTAGATCCCATCATTTCGTACGTAAGGGTAGCATTCCCATTACAAAAAAAACTAATGTAATATTAAAGAATTATATATGGGTAATAGGGTAAGGAATAATTGTAAATTAGTAAGGGCTTTTAAAGGTATATGTGCGCCCTATTTAATGGGTCATGGCTATATAGAGTATTCCCAAGTAAAGGTAACCCATGAGTTCTAATTAGCATGAAAAGGTAGATCCCAACCAATATATGCGAAGATTATGTCTTTCATTCCCCATGTAAGGGTAAACTAATAGCACTATAAATGTATAGTAGTCATTCATACGATTGAGTAGGGGTATGATGTTGAGGTTATAAAATTACAAAGATTACTACTCCATAGTCCTTATGATGGTGATATGCTGAGAGTATAAACACAACATAGATATAAGGATTATAATATGGGAGATATTTGGAAATGTTCTTATAGAGGGAACTACAACATGAATCTTATGTCTATGTTTCAATGGTGAGTAAAGATTTTATTAGTTATTATATCATTTATGAACTTTATATACCATATAGAATATGCTACACCATAACAGTTTCTAGTTATGCATATTTAGATATGCCACACCCTGGAAGACACACTATTCCATAAGGAGTTTTTTGGTTGTCCCATGTAGTTAATGTATTCTATATAGTATACCTCCATGAATACATGAGTAATCCAATAATGAATTGAAAAAGTGTTGTTATTCTAAAATAGATATTAAAAAACAACTGATGAATGATTAATGATTGTGAATAATAACATTTCTAATTACCGAAGACTATTATCATCATGAGTGAAAATTCAGTTTTCTAAATTTAAAAAATTTGAAATTACATTTTAGAGAAATAGAAAGTCCCAGGTAGTAATATATTTTGGAAATATCTATTTACATAAAACATAAGATATATGGAGAATTTAAGAATCATATATGACTCCAAAAATGGATGTTACAACACATCTGTTAATGACTGTATCATAAAAATTATCTACATCATATGTACCATCACTCAATAGAAAAAAACTATACACCATTTGTTAAACCTATTGAATAAGGGGCGCGTTGTTAGGGGGAATTCATAGGAATATCATAATTATAAAAAAGACTATTTATGATAATATAAAAAAGTGAATAGAAATGGAGGTATTTTTACATCCCAAAAAGTGAATCTATGCTAGTATTATACAAGAATGGAGTTTTATAATTATTCTGGAAATAATAATAATTATATATCCTAATGAAATTATAAAAGGAAGAGTTTCCATGAATACTCATGGAATTAAAAGGATCAAGGTGATATTTGAAATAAATAATTGAAGGGGAAATTGGAAATTCAAAAGAAACCATCCTATAATTTTTACATGAACAACAACAAGGTGACATTGTTATTTTCATGTGATCCCATATTTTTTTTTCATTTTTAGTAGTGATAGAGAAGAGGATTTTAGAAATTAGTTTTCCAGATGAGATGGTGAATCTTCCCAAAAAATCTATAATTTAGTGATCCTTGGAACAGGTGACCTAGAATAATGTAACATAGAATGATAATTGGTAGGAGTGACCTCACATATTGCAATAAGGAGTGATCCATAACATGAGATACATATCCTAAACTGATAACTAGTTAGTTTAGTGATTGAGGTGCAATAAAAAAATGTTTATTTCATGACCCGTGTACTATACCATTGTAATGAACCAAGTAAAAACAAATGTATCATTGTCTTTGTTTTCTTTACATCCAATTCAACATCATTAGAAGAAATTTATAAAGTTAATAAAAAGGGAAATTAATATATATATATCCTGGTTAAGTAAAAGGTAATTGGATCAATAAGTGAAAATAAAAGTGACCCTTATAATTCGATAGCCAGGACCCATAGGGAATAAAGATATTTAAAAGTATCCATATCATGATTTAGCAGCCATATTAGGGTATCATATCCCCTCTCAGATCTTACTATTGGTATCGATGGGTAGGTTTATTTATTGGATTTGTTTACACAATTCCTGTTCATCTGATTTTCGAAGTTGAAGAATAATTTTTTCATATATTACAGTTTGACATGGAAAAATGAAGAACAAAAAATAATAATAATAAATCATGTAGAATATATCTATGTGGAAATTTTTTTTAGAAAAGAGAGATTCAACGGTTTGAGTCTAAAAATGTGTAGAAAAGAGGTTTGATATATTCAGATTATGAGTCCATTCAATCATTTATTGATTCTTCAGGTATAAGTGTGGAGGTATATCAATCAATTGATATTTGGACCAACCATGATGAAGTTATACCGAGGTAAATATTTTGTTAAATTCCCATTATAAGAAATAATTGACCAAGAATTAATGTAGTATAATTTGAAACATAAATATGAAAATATTTTCGAGACATGAAGATTAATGTTCTTGAAAATGAGGATTAAAATATTATATACTTACACAAAATCCGTGTTGATGTTTTATCAAACCACAATGAAAATATTGGTTTTCAAGAAGTGGAGTTACAGATAATATACAAAAAGTTAAAAAACTAAAATAAGAGTTAAAATAAAATAGTCTAACCACAAATGAGTTTGAGAATATGAATAAAAATAAGGATGAACAGCCAGGTTATGTGGCTAAAGTGGTTTATGAGAATAGAAGGATACAAGAAGAAAATGTATGATTTGGAGACATTATTTCTCAAATGAAATATGAAATAAAGTAGTAAGAGATAATGTTGGAAAATCATAACCAAGCCATGGAAGAGGAGATGTCTATTGGCAAGACACTCGTGGAATATTTTAAAGATCAACTTGAATCACAGAGCAAGAAGATAATGTCGTTGGAAGATGAATTGGTTTCATCCAAAAACTACTAATATAAAAATGGTAACACTAATATGATAAATTAGTTTCAATTTTATTTTATCACACATTAGAATATGATGATGATAAAAATATGAACTCTATATTAGAGAAGAAACATGAAAATATTCTCATGTCACAATGATCTGACTTCATGGATTATATTTCTTTAGGCTATGACAGAATACCACCATGAAATGATAATATGAGAGAACTAAAAATTTAAAATATAAGAGAATTATGAGAGGGTGATTAAAATATAATTGATTGTACCAAACATGTGGTTAAAAAACCCAGATCAGGACACATGATGTAATGGATAAATCCCATTTCATCAATGAATAATATTTTGAAGGGAACTCCCTTTTGTTGGGTTTCTCCACAGGTGGACCATTACCAATGTAGGTGATGGTCAATGCAATTGTCCATCACCCGATTTTTGAGGAGGTACCTCCGCCATCCCTTGAGGCTTCAACTCTCTCTTTCTCCGCCTTCTCGAACCCCAACTGTCTCATAGCATTCCCTCAAATACCACCCAACCCTATGATCCCAAATCTATTCAAGGGTTTTCTACATCTTTTGATTTGGCATCGGAATTAAACGGTTCCTTATATCCTCTAAATAAAACATTTATTGTGTGATTTAATATGTTACAACCCTTAGTTGACTCCTTCGATGGATTTTTTTTTGGGTTTTGGGGATTGTAAGACCGAGAAATGGAAGGTTTTATTGATAAGTGACACATCATGATCCAGTTAGCATCAAAGGATGATCTGATAAGGTCTTGGCCTAGTGACCCCCATAGCTACAAAAAATTCTGTTTCTACTTCATTAGGTGGTATTAGGACATTCATTTGGTGCAGGACATCCCTTTGATGGAGATTTAGGTTAGTTTCCACAAAATACCTTTACCTTGTAAAAATAAATTGATTATATAAACTCTTGGGAAACTGGTTGGTTGATACTTATGCTACGACTAAAGAGCTCAGTTAGTTTCTCATCCCATTTCACCCCACATCTACATGAATGTTGATGTATCAAATATTCCAACTGATTTCATTTGGGTTACAGTGGAAGAATAATTTCAACATCAAAAGGTATTGATTTATGAATCATGGATCAATTTTTCTCTTTATGTAGGAAATGAGGTCACTCTTTAGTTGTATGTCATCGACAACAACTGAATGAGGTTTCAAGAGATAAAGGAAATGTATCAGGGTTCTGTGGTGGTGAAGGGATGACATGGAGCTAGTAGGCCGCTTCTATCCTAGATAATTCTAAGTATATTCATCATGGGTCTTACGGAAAAAATCCTTTGATTTTTGATTTTTCAAGTGGTTAGTGGAGGACCTAGGTGATCCCATGTCATATACTAGTGTTATTACGTGTCCTGCTGGCATTGAGGTGGTCGATGTGGATGTTTTTATGGATTCTGATCTTAGTAGCTTAAAAGAGTCCTCCAACAGAGGGGTTCTGAGATCTGAGATTGGAAAATTCAAAGTTGCTGATGATGGAGATGGAGGACTCCATAGTTTGCATCCATTGCTGATGTAGTTCATTCAATTAATGGTTCCTTAGAAAGAATGGGATCCCATGAACCTGAGAGGATTATAGTGGATTCAAATGTAGTAAGGGGGTCTTGTGTGAGAAGGGACTATCCTATCCTAATACCTGATAAACAATTTGAGAGTCCAGATCCCAATAAGATCAAATAAAAGTTGGAATCATCCAGTCCAGATTATTCAAATGAGGTGTAGGGTGTAATTGGTGAGGTCTCCAGTGAAGATCAATTATTCCAACTCTTTGTAGATAGTAATCATTATCTTCATGGTGATGATCTCCTTAATCAAAGGAGGAGGAAGGGTCTAAAAGGAAACATCATGTCTTGGAATGAGTATTCCAACTTTTCCCTTATAATGGAGATGAGATCCACTAATTTAACGACATCCATAGAGAGTGTAGATGACCCAAGGTTTCAAGTTCCCCTCTCAGGGCGAAGGCTATAGTCTACGAGATTGTTCCTTTCAATGGAATTATTAATGTTCATCAGTAAGTGGATGTTGTGGGTATGATGAATAATATAGAGCTATTAATTCACTCGAGTGAAGAAATGTTGAAGGACTTTCTCACAATTATGGACACATATGAGGATGCAGAAAAAATTATCGGAAGAATGGTCATAGTGGACACTACTAGAGTTCAATGTTTTTGGATTGAAAATAAAGACTATATACTGACAAGATTCATCAATTAGGGGAAGATCAATAAATAAGAATACATTCAATATTGGGATTATCGGGCATATCATTTTAAAGACCTTCTAAAGGATGATCCAGGTGCTTAGGTAGCTTCTAACACCTAGAATATTTTTAGGGATAATGATTTGAGATGTATTAAACTTGTATTTGATAATTCTACCATTTTTTTGTGTGCATGATCTCATTATGCTCTGTGGGTTCTCATTTCCACCAAAAAATTTATTATTAAAAGATTTTACTTTTATGTTAGGACACATGATGTAATGTCACAAACTACGATTCCACTAAATAGTGATCTGAGCCCTGTTGGTCTGGTGGAATCAAGAACATCTCCCATAATTATAGAGGCTGGGAAATAGAAGTGAGGTAGTAGGTGATTTATTGGTGAGTCTATGACCGCATTAATATAGTATGTCACAATTTACTGTTAATAACATACAATAGTAGATGAAAATACCTCAAGCCGACAAATGAAAGTAAAAAAGGTAGGGATATATCAAAAATCCATAAATGTCTCATATACAATGATGTAAATGATAGATGAATCTGGAAAACAACCAAAATTGGTACATGGAAGTAAAGTACAATAAAATGGCCCAAAAAACCAAAAATACCAAAAGTATCCTAGTATAATAACAAGCCTCATCTTGATCCCATGCTCCCCTACTCCAAAGAAACAATAAAAACCCTATGTTAAAGTGCATTCCCCTATTATAACTTACATCAATATCATCTTTTTGGGTCCCCAATGAGGCCCAAATAGGGTGTGATATAACATCCTAGTAGGAAACCACCCATGATCTATACAAATCCTTGGAATGCAATATAACAAGTTATATAGGTAAATAGTATAGATGAGTATAAAATAAATGTAATGTTCTAATGGCACATACACTACTAGTCCAGTGATACTATCAAGCCTTTCATGGACCCCTAGAAAATATGATCAACCACTAATATAAAGAATCTATTTTAAATTTATAATCAAAAAATAGAGCCTAGTATTTTATCCCATCATGTCATACCACCATGGATTTTCTATATATTCCATAAATCCAAAAATCCATGAAAAATAAATATAATTGTTTGGATCACATTTCCAAGAATGAATCGTATGTCAATGTGTTAGACCACAAAGGGTTGAATCCAATGTGTCATGAACTAATATATCCTCATTTAGTTCCATGAAAATCTTGATGGAAACTCAATTACGGACTAGATGGACTCCTAAGATCATGTAATTTACGACATGTTCTACATGAGTCCACGTAGTACAAATCCAAGGGTTATCAAGGCCCATGAAATCCCATGAAATCAAGATCCATGGAGCATATCCATCTCAGGAATCCACCACCGCATTCCGTATCTATGGAACATGTACATGACAACTCATCATACATCTACCAATCATACCATTCGTCATCTCCAACTATTTGATTATACCCCCTCACATCATCTATAACTTATTAAATTTATCATATGAGTATAACAACTCACAATTTCTTGGAAAAAATACCCCATGGAATCCTGTCGATATGTTTAGCATGTGGTCATGTTTTTTCTAAAAGGATGATGACCGCAAATGAGAATGTTTGGTGTTTGCCGAAGACAGGTTTTTAAGGTGGCTCAGTTTCCCAGTGTTTGCCAAACTTTAGGGCCTCAAAATCGATAATTTTTGTGAATTATGGTGAATAAAATTGGAAATGGAAGAGAAATGAGGATCCCATGACATGGATCACATACCATGTCCGAGAAGGGTATGCGACCATATACCAACCAGTAGGAATGGTAAGTGTATGTGGTTCGCGAAACCGAAAATGGTTCACGGTTGGTGGAGATGCGGTATTCCGATGGCGTGTCAACGGTAGAGGAAATCGACCGCATAGAAAAAAAGATGATATGCAAAGCTCCTAGGAAAATGGTTCACAGATGGGTTGTGGTTCGTGGTGGCTAAAGAATTGGTAAGTGGTGGAGGCTAGATTGAAGATTCAATAAATGATTTTTTAGCGGATTAACGGGATATCATTTTCTATATATAAATCGTTAACCCCACCAATTACCATGGAGATTGAATATCATTAGAAATAATATTTTTCTCTGGGAAATCTGAAAAGTCCAAAAGTGATTCACGATGATGTTTGCAGGGATTATTAACCCTCAATGGACATCCAGTACGTGGAGGTGGGAGTCTAGTACGTGGAAGTAGTTGTCTCTGTACATGGATGAGGAATCTCTAGTATCTGAGAGGGATAATTCTGCAAGCGGTGTGTAGAGGGGAAGCTCTGGTATGTGGAGGCAAAGACAGTCCATGAATAATGAACTGTTCACAGAGAGAGAGAGTGATTCACAGAGGTGGTTCGTGGAATCGGTACGTTGTAGATGTATGTGATAGTAAAGTTGAAGGAAAAGTAGTCCACGAACGGAGAATAGTTCGTGGAAAGAGAGTGATTTACATAGGAGATTTGTGGATCGGTACACAGTAGCGGTACACAATTGCGAAGGTGGAGGCAGTCCACAAATGAAGAGAGGTTCACGGTAGTGGTAGTGGTATGCAAAGAATGTGTCCTACGTAACAAAATCGGTACTCAGCACACAGGAGAGGAAATTGATTTGCGATTTTCACAAGGAAGCTTATTAGAGCTTCAAATCAGTTTGTTAATGTATTTTCGAGTACAGTGAAGTACCCGTGAAGGTGGATTTTATCTATAGGTGAAAACAGATCATCGAAATAGCATCTACCTGTAGTTGAGGATGCATGAATTCATGATAATTAAATGACCTACAAGTCCATAAAATGTGTTTGACATACAAGTAGAAAACTATGATTGGATTCCTTTACAAGAACATAGTGAAAATGAAGAGGAAAATGGTGACCCTTTCCACTAGTAGTGAGCCATAGAAAAAGAAAATGGTACTGAACCTTGGGAATGATGTGTGGAGATCCAAATCCTTGTAAAGGCAGTGAGCCTGGGCATAAATGATCTATCCCAAACATTTTACTCATTATTGTCCATGAGACTAGGAATAAAAGATCTAGCCTGAACATTGTACTCATTATTGGGAGCGAGCATTAGTTAATTTGGTACACTAGCACATAGTCGTTGTATTCACCTTGGAAATATCTCAGTGATGGTGAACCATTTAAAAATATATGTGTTCTTGTTCATGATTTAGTGCTATACTTTCATTACATCATCATCAGATAAAATTGGAAAGGACATTAACATTATAGATCATAATATGTGACCCTTTTAATAAAGTTGTCAAGATCCCGTGGGGAAGAAATAATTTTGAAAATAATATTCTAACCCTGATTCACCCCCCCCCCCCTTCTTAGGGTATCAAGGCCCCTTTTGTACCTAAGAATTGGTATCAGAGGGAAGGTTAATTTTATGAGGATTTGTGTGCACCAAATTGGTTTATTCAAAATTTTAAGATAAAGTTTTAGTCTGCTATTATATTGGTGTTCCATGAAAAAGAGAATAACTATAAAGTGGAAGAATAAGTTTGCTGGTATTCCTCAGTGTGGAAGTTTCTACAAAAAAAGTGTGATTGAGTTTAAAGAATCTATCAGTTTACTAAATAAAGGTTTTGATAAATAAAACATAGAAAAGATTTACTCACTCAATGATGTTGCAGGAATGAGTTATGAACATGACATATCAAGTGATGATGAAAATACTGATGATGAAGAAACTCAAAGAAGGACAGAAGAATAAGCTTACCATGAAACAAAGGAAATTGATCCAAAATTTGGTGAAGAAATTAAATCTAAAGATATCCATGTCCAAGCACTGCATATTGAGATCAATATGCTAAGTGTCTTAAATATAAGGATTATTTATGTGGCTACTGACCTTAGGGAGAAGTATTATTCTCTTGGTAAAGAGCTTTGATGGTTTTTCTCAATGATAAAAAAGAACAAATACATTGAAAAGGGAATCAATATGAAATCAGAAGAAATTGAGAATCTAAAAGTCAGAAATAATGATCTTCCAACAAAGCTATCTGAACTAGTTGAGGAAATGAAAAGGCTGCAATAAGAGATTGCACTATTTTCTAATTCTTTTTCTCAAGAAGATTTTAATGAAAAGGAGGAATGTGACATGGTGGATAAGATCACACCTAAATTGGAAAATGAGATTAGTTGAGGAAATAATCTCAAGAGTGAAATTAATACTCATGTTATCCAGGTATATGAAGATTCAAAAATTATAAGAAGAGTTAGAATTAGTTAAGAATGAAGTGGAGAGATCCAATGTTAATGGTAAGACTAAAATAAAGGATTCCTTTGAATTACTATTTGTTTATCCTTGAACAAGTGATGTTGAAATGAAAAGAAAATATGTTATTTCTATAGATGAAAAATAAAATATATTCTCATATAAAATGCCATAAAATTTGGGAATAACAGGAATTGGATTTGATGAATCACCTTCCGTGGATGAGAGGAATAAATCTGTGAAAATATCAAGAGACAAGAAAAATCATGTTGGTTCTAGAGGTAGACTTAAAATTCCTTTTACGAGATTTAATGACCATATTTTTTATTTCTGCAGAACACAGGACCTCCTTGAAGCTTTTTCTAAGAGTCATTGGAATAAATTTCATGTTGTGAAAATAGAAATTTTTCTAAATCTAAGTACAAGTAGAAGCTTCATGGGAAATCAGAATAAAGATTCTCTTTTAAGAAAGCATTCATCAGATTCTATTATTGTATAAGAATGGGACACAATATGAGTATGTGTCAGGAAGCTCAGTAGATCGATGTGATAAAAATAATTCTAGCTGAATCTACATCTTGATAGAGAAAGTATGATAAGAGAAAGAATAAAGAAATAAAGTAAGGGGAAACCATAAGGATATTCCTGAGTCAAATGATGAATAATGAAAATTTCAAAACTAGAATACAAAGTGTTATGTTTAAGAACAGACTTATTATCATAGGGGAATCACAAGTAGGTTAAAGAATGGTTTACCAATCACCTCCAATGTTACACTCACAAAAACTATCTTTGAAACAAGATGAAAAAATCTAGAAGTATAAGAATGTATGTTCAGTGGAGGACCCACTACTAGGGAAAATTATTGTGGTGAATCAGATATCTGATAAAAGAAAAATTAATGAAGAATGCATTGAAAACTTATCATGTTCTGTTCCAGAGAGAGAAGAGGAGGAAAGAGGAAGATCCCTACATTGGAGGAAGGAGAAAGGGAAGATGACAAGCAAAGGGATTTTTACTGAGAGAAATAATAAAGGGAAGTGGAAGATGATGGATCATCAATGAAAGAAATGTATACCAATGGGATTAAACCCCAAATTGTGAGAAATTCCAATCTTGGAAAATTTACATATCATAAAATGACTCAGTATGTGGGTAATGAATGCTTAGTCATATGGCCAAAATAGTTGAGGCTGACTAAGTAGTTGGTGCAGGTATGGAAGGAGTGAAATGCTCTATAAGGAAATACAAAATGGTTGAACCATCAGGATCAACCACAGTCATCATATTGAAGATTATAGAAGAACCCCTCTCCATATTTATATAAATGATGTTAACTGATTATTCATGTGTTTTAGGTTTTAGGGAGATACAATCCAAGGGGATGTTGCATCAAAGTATGCAATGTGATGAAGTGATACACTCCAGAGTTTCAATTGAATCAACCTAGATACCAGAGTTGAAGAACAATGGGAGAAAATGAGTATGATACCAAGTGGTGAAAGTGGAGAAGAATTTCTATGGGTCTAAACAGTGGACCCAACTATAAGAAGAGTTGGATATAGTAGGTTGAGAATTCCATCTCCTAATCAGATGAAATTTGTCAAATGAATAAAATTAGGTTCAAGAAATGAATGAAGATCTTGAAAAAATTGAGAAGAATCATACGTGGGAAATTGTTTCGAGGTGAGAAGGCAAGAATACCACTGGAAAAAATGGGTCTTTTGCAAAAAAATGATTGAATATGGTGTTGTGATTCCAAAAAAAGCATGAATTTTGTACAAAGGTTACTCCTAGATAGAGGGTACAAATTTTGATGTGACTGTTTCACCTGTTTCAAGGCTGGAGACAATCAAATTATTATTGGAAATAGTAGTGAAAATAATGTTTAAGGTTTTCCAGATGGATGTTAAGTCAGCATTTCAAAATCTAGTTCAGGAAGAAGAATTATACATTGAGTAACTATATGGTTTTCTTATTCATGAAGATGAGAACAGAGTTTTTCAGCTGAAGAAGGCTTTAT
Organism: Viscum album; assembly: GCA_963277665.1. Taxonomy (NCBI): domain Eukaryota; kingdom Viridiplantae; phylum Streptophyta; class Magnoliopsida; order Santalales; family Viscaceae; genus Viscum; species Viscum album. Next base: position 1,093,545,963 of record OY728145.1, on the reverse strand, counting down.
ATGGCATGAATCTAGAACCAAGAGCATGGTATTCAAGTCTGGATTAGTTTCTAAAGAAACTTGGTTTCTAGAGTGGTGGAGTTAATTTAAATCTATATTTCAATGTTGAAATCAGTCAAAGGATGATAGTACTAGCTTTTGTCGATGACATAATATTTTGTGGATCAGATGAAGCACAGTGGATATGGTTTTCTAAATACATGAAAATATATTTTTAAATGGTGACGATTGGTGAGATGAAAATTTATCCCTTGGATAAAAGTTGGCGAATTGAAATAATGACACCTTTATTTCTCAATAAAAATATTCCAAAGTAGTTATGAGAAGATTTGTTATGGATAATTACAAAGATATTAACAATATAGTTTCTACTTGGTTGAAAATATAATAGGATGATGAAGGCCAGGCAGTTAATACTATAGACTATAGGCAAATCATTGGATGTCTATTGTAACTGATGGAGAAAAGCCTTGATATTGTTTTTTCCACAAGCCAAGAAGCAAGGTATAAAAGAAATCATATGTGGAGCCACATGATTGTATTAAAAAGGATTCTTTGGTATATCAAGGGCATAATGGATTTTGGCCTAATGTATTATGAAAAAACTTATCCAGAATTATTGGGATATACAGATGTTGATTAGGCTGGTTCAGAAGATGATAGGAAATCAACATCAAGAGGTGCCTTTTATCATAGAAGGAAGTGTATTTCTTGGTTATGAATAAAACAACACTGCATTTTATTTAACACTTCATAAGTTGAATATATCACAACTAATCAAGCTTTCACACAACTATTGTAGATGAAGAAACAACTTGAAGATATATGAATTGAAGTGAAATAACCTATCGGAGTTCATTATGATAATTCAAGTGCTATAAATCTCAGCAAAAATATAGTCCATCACTCAAGGACAAAGAATGTTGAAATAAAATATAATTTTATCAAGGAGAAGGTGGATCATGGGCTTGTGAATTTGGAGTATGTTCCTATAGAACAATAGGTTGCAGACATTATGACAAAGTCCATACCCAAAGAAGCATTTGAAAGGCATTGACTCGTTCTGGGAGTCCATTTGACTTCCCGCACTTGAAAAAGTGTGTATGTTGGTCCCCCTCTCCCTGAGGTATTGTGTTTATTTCCTTAATGTATTGATATGTGTTCCTTACCCTATTGTAGACAACCATAATGTGGCCTTCATATTTGTTGACAAAGGGGGAGAATTTATGACTTCTAGGTGGATAAGAGACATGGGGAGAATCTGTTATGTGGAGTAGTGTGATATGGGTAGTTGAAGAGCTATAAGATAGGAGGAGCATTAAATATAATGAGACTAGAAGTGATCGATCAATAATTAGATATCACGACAGCTAAGATTTATGATGAAACCAGTTAATTTTTATCAGTATGGTATCGTAAATTTGTGATTAGCAGTGAAGTGATTCAGTGATGAACTTTTCATTATAGTCTTGTTTCTCATGCCGAACTTTGATCATGTGGTCTTAGAGTATGTGTGGATTAAATCCTTGATCACTATCTTTTATGCGTAAGGTGAATGTTGGGTGAAGTTTAAATCTGATTTAGTGAGATATCAAAATGTAGAGAATTGTTTTAAGAAGAGTTTTCAACAAAATCAATGGGGGATATTTTTGGGGAAAAAATCCTTCAAGGAATCCAATTAGTATGTTTTGTTTGTGGTTTTGTTTGTTGACAAAGGATGATGACTGTAAATGAGAATGGTTGGTGTTTTTCGAAGACATTTTTTTAAGGTGGCATAGTTTCCCAGTGTTTTCCAAATTTTGGGGCCTCAAAAATCCGGAATTTGTGTGAAAAATTGAAAACGAACTTAGCAAAGTAAGAAGAATGATGATCCCGACACAAGGATCATGTAACATTTCCGAGAAGGGTACAGGGCCGTGTACCATGTAGAAGGAACAGTACACAGATTCAGTTCCTGAAACCGAAAATGGTTAGCAGTGGGTGGATGTGTGATATGTGGATGGCATGTCAACAGTGGAGGAAATTGACTGCATAAGAGTAAATACGGTACGTAGAGAACATAGAAAAATGGTTCGTGGATGGGTTGCAGTTCCTGGTGGCTGAAAAATTGGTAAGTAGTGGAGGATGGATTCAAGATTTATTAAATCATGATTTAGTGAATTAAGTAGATATCTCTTCTTATATAGGATTAGTTAACCCCACCAATTAATGTGGAAGTTGAACATAATTATGAAGAATATTTTTCTCTAGGAATTCGATAACTTCCGAAAGTGGTTAATTCTAAAGATTATGGGGATTCATAACCCGTAAAGGAAGTCCAGAACGCAGAGGAGGAAGTTTGGTATGCAGGAGTAGTTGTGTCGGTATGTGGTGTTGGAATCTCCGGTACATTAGAGGGAGAATTCCTCCAGTGGTACACGGAGGTGGAGCTCCAGTATGTGAAAGCTATGGAATCCTATGAAAAAAAAACAGTTTGTGAACAGAGAGTGATTTACAAAGAAGGTACGTGGAGTCGGTATGCGGTAGTGGTACCCGATCATGATGGTGAAGGCAGTCCATGAACAACGAATAGTTTTTGGACCGAGAGTGATTCACAGAGGAAGTTCGTGGAATCATAATGTGGTTGAGGTATGCAATCGCGAAGGTGTTGGTAGTCTATGGACGAAGGGTAGTTCACAGTAGCGGTAGTGGTACGTAAAGAAGGTGTCCCATGCACCAAACCTGGTAATCAGTATGCGTTAGAGGAAAGTGATTTTTGATTTTCACAATAAAGCTTGTGAGATCTTCAAATCAGTTTGAGAATGTATATCCCGGTACCTAATAGTACCCATGAAGGTGGATTTATTCTATGGGTGAAAATAGAACTTCAACAGAGCATCTTCCTATAGTTAAAGATGCATGAATTTATGCAAATGAAGAGAAATACATGTCCATAAATAGTGATTTACCTACAAGTCAATAAACATTAAGTGGATTCCTTTCCCAGAGTAGTGGGTGAAGGAAGAGAAAGACGGTGACCCTTTCCACTGGCAGTGAGTGAGAGAAAGAGGCAATAGGAGTGAGCCTTGAGAATTAATTGATCAAACCATAAATCTTGTAAAGGCAGTGAGCCTGGGCATAGAAGATCTTGCCCAAACATTGTACTCATTATTAGAAGTGAGCCTTATTTTATTTGGTACACCAGAAAATCATCTTTGTATGATCCTTATACGTATCCCAATGAGGGTGAACCAAGTAGAAATCTATGTGTTCTTGTGCATGCTTTACTGCTTTATTTTCAGTGCATCATCATCAAATAAAATTGGAAAGGATATTAACATTAAAGATCATAATAATTGACCCTTGTAATAAAGAGTTCACGATGATGTATGGAAAGTATAATTTTTAAAAGTATATTAATGCCCCGATCCCCCCCCCCTCTTAGGGAATCTAGGCCGCTTTTAGACCTAACTCACGTCTCTCTATCTATTTGACCATACAATAATTTCATGTAACAAAAAGAGTAATCCCACTTCATTAATGACTTTACTTCAAAGGAAACTGAGAAATGAGTATACCCACTCATATAATAAAGTGGCAGAAAATAAAAAATTGAAAAAGTTTAAGTTAGCCAAATATGTGTACCAACACATTTTACCCCAAACCATAATCCATTAGAAAAAATGAAGCATGGAAAATTAACTTAACATTAATCAAGGAGGAATTACATATCCTATTAAGAAATCTAAAACCCCTTAATCATAAATGGGATTCCTACAACCAGGAAGACATAACAACTCACCTCTTTGGGAGGTTCAAAAATAAAAACTAGGTAATTCTTTATGGAAACCCCCCTGGGTGACCAAGATTCAGGTAAAAAATACTATCACATCCCAATGGAAACTAAGGGAACCTCTAATAGTTTTGATTACATCAATAACATTTAACCAATTCAAAATCAATGCCACGCCAGAAATTCCAATGTGTAGTATAATGTATGATAGCTCTATAAAGCACAAAAAAATAAAAAAAATGTATATAACACCTACCATAGCTCTATAGTCTTGTGATCATCCAGTATCAGGTCCTGATTCAGCTCAGATTAGGATAAATATGAAAAAATGATGAAGAATGTGCAATTAAGGCATATGAGATAAAATCCAAATTGAGTGTCCGGTATATAGAAGAATAAATAATGTATAAAAAGTAATCTATATCTTACTGATTCATATCCATTTATAGAAATAATTTCTATATCATAGGCCAGACAAAGTAATTTTATCAAAACCAAGAAAAGTCACATTTGAGATCCCAAAGAGGGTTGAGTTACAGTTCAATAGATAATGAGTGAAATTAGTTTTAAAAATATTTAATTTAATTCAAAATTATAAAAATAACAAAAAATTACAGGGGTTATACAATTTAGGTGCAAAAGATTTCAAACCATACACCAACCATGCATGGTTTCCTGTAGGTCAAGGGGAACCTTCATGGTTTACCCACATGGATTACTAACTATGATCAACCCATGTAGAAACCCACTGCCAAGATCTACAAAAATTTCATACCTATCCATATGGACATGCACATCCTCTTGAACAGTTTTCTCAAACCATGTGGCCTTTCTCATCCCTCTATTTCGCATCACACTGTTTGTTCTAACTATGTGTCCTACCTCGCATAGTTTGAACTTACCATATACTAAATTTAAACCACCCCAAAACATGGGTTTTGGGCTCTGAAAATTCCCTAGAATACTCTGACACCTCTGTGACCTCAATGGGAGTTCACATTAGGCCATAATTAAATTGTTAAACTAAAAAGGAAGGATCTATTCCACTTATGAAAACATAGGTTCTTAAAATACCCCCATTAAAGTAATATATCCCCTAATTTCCCTCTGAAGGGTGGTCTATATTTGTCTGATAACAACTCTAGAAACTAAGCATCTATGTCCACCTACCACTCCCTAGTCTTATTGTATAAATGGTTGTGATGCCATAGTACCCATAATAGAGGAATTTACCTACCTATGATAACTGTTATCCTCCTGTCAACTATTAAAATCATATTCTCCTCAAAGGATGTAATAACCTATAACTCAACGTCCACATGATGAAAATAATGAGTTAGTTTTGTAATATAATTGAACAATTGAGGTTTTTGGAAGATTTCATGAATTTCTCATTACATATGAGGTAATTGTAATGAATATGATACTAAAATGACTCTATAGAATCTCAAATTTCCAGATATATAATGCTGAAATATTTCCCTATATCATGCTTATTTTGTGCCCCAAAATCAGTGAAACAAGTAAGAAAACTTGATCCCCAAACTCAAACTCTAGAGGTCATTTTTTTTGATCTGTGTATGACTTCTATCAAGACTACACCATACCCATCCATTTATGAATTAACTAAACCTGCTCAATAGTATCTTACATGAGATGTCGTCCTAGTAAAGTAGCCTCACCAACCTCTAACCATGATAGGGAAAATCAAAATTAAATACTATATAATGCTTCATAAGTTTCCACATGTATAGTCCCCTAATTACTATTATTGTAGGAAAATTCAGCCATGGGAATATGCTTCAATAAAGATCCCCCAAAATCTAGGGCGCATGCTTGAAACATGTCCTCTTACACATGTATCATACAACCTGACTAGTAATCAGTATGGGGGTGGTATGTTGTGATGAGAGGAACCTGTGTACCAAGTTACCTCTGAAGACTATTCTATAAATGAGATGTAAATCAGGAATCCTAATCTAAAATGATTGTGTGCGAGACCCCATAAAGACATTCTATCTCAAAAATGTACAACCATCAATGCTCATCAACACTGATGGTCTTATTGATTAGAATGAAATTAGAGACCTTCAAGAGCCTATCAATAAAAACCCACACATCATCATTACCTTGAGGTGACCTCAGTAAACTAGTCAGGAAATCCATCAAAAAATAATCGCATTCCCACTTAATAATAGGTAACATCAAAAAATTATAGTTGCTCTCTGATGTTCTGCCTTTACTTTTTAATGTGCAGAACACCTCATAATTAAACCTACTAACTCAGACTTCATACTCAGACACCAGTACAGATGAAACAAGTCACAATACTTATTGGTGACTCCGTGATGCACTTCCCATGTAGAGGCATAAAATTATCGCATCTTCTCCTCATGTATAACCACTGGACCCCAAATTCATCCCTGAATTCATTATATATAATCTTCACTAACTATCTTAGAAGGAGGTGGATCCTCACCATACCCACTCCCCAATAGAACTAGGATCACTGAATTAGATAACCACCTAATGCTAAATTTATCAATAAGGGTAGAGGACTCAACTTTGTATTATATACATGTATGTCCCTTTATGTTCTGAACCTCTAAGTGAATCTTAGAGAACACCACCATGGGATGCCACTCTCTGTTGGCTTACTGAACATTCTGTATTTGAGTCTTCTGCTGAGTACAATGACTACTTCATTTCATTTTCTAGGTGTGTAGGAAATATTGAAGATGAAGGACTGTAGGCACTCCATCAACCTTCACTGCCTATAATTCAGATCACATCTTGTAAGTATGTACTTGAATATTTTTTTTGGTTCATATACAAAACCAAATGCTCTCCCAATAAATATTATCTCCAACAACGTAATGTGTGGAAAACTATAGCTAGCATATGAAAATGTGTCAGGTAATTCATCTCGTGTGGTGTCTGCTTCTGAGACCCATACTTTATGACCCTACCCCCTGCATCAACACTACTTCCATCTTGATATCAGATGCAATGCAATAATAATTATAGTTATTTCCAAGTTCCAGTAGTATAAGTATTGGTGATGAATTCAATCCCTGTTTCATCTCAAGAAATGTTGTCTCAAAAGAATATAACCATAAAAACATCAAACTCAAGTTATTCAAGCCAATTAAATATGTTTCTATGAATGATAAGTCCTATATGAAACTAATGTATTAACCAGCTAGCTCCAAGAAACTCTGTATGTCAAAATAATCCTTAGACTATTCCTAAGAAACCACAAATCATACCTTATCTGTATCCACCGATACTGTTATCTCTTGGAAGATGTGACCTTGGAAGTGAATCTAAAATATACAAAGTTTCACTTTGTGATCTTATCCTATAACTAATTCTTTCATAGGGAATTAAAAATGATCTCAAGATGGTAGGCATGGTCATGACAATCATGAGAATTTACCAATATATAATCGATCATTAGCACAATAAAAAACCCAAATATTGATGTAGCACTCTATTAATCAATGCCAGGAAAACCTTTGGAATGTTTTTTAGACCACATGACATAACAATATACTCATATAGACCATAAATGGAATAGAAATTGGTACATGGTATGTCTTCAGATCAATCATTTACCTGGTGATATCATGACCTCAAGTCAATTTTTGAGAACAACATGGATCCATGAAGCTGACTGAACATTCCATCTATCCATGATAAGGGATATTAGTTCTTGATCTTCATATGGTTAAACATCCAATAATCCATGCATAACCTAAGAGTTCCATCCACCTTTTTGGAAAAAAGGACATACGAATCCCACAGAGAAGTACTTGGTTGGATAAACCCCTTCATCTACAAATCCTATTGATACCTCGTGAGCCCCTAAGAATATGTCATATCCATCCTCTAAGGTGGAATGGATAATGATATAGCTTATAGAACTAGCTCTATATAGAAATCAAACTCTTTTTTGGAGGTAATCCATAAAATTCATCTAAAAAGATGTCCCAAGTGTGCTAAACCATTGGAGGAAAGTTCACCTGTCAATATCCCTAATAATACACATAAAAACTAGAAATTTGGACTATCATCCCACCCATCACACAATGTTTTGTTCCAAATAGGCTCACCTTGACATCCCATTGACCCCCGTTAGAATACACTCCACCCTCTGGTGAAGTAAAACTCACCCACCATTAATTGTAGTCAACATAATACAAATAAGCTACTAGATAGTCCATATAAAGTATGAAATCCAACCCCAATAACATTGATGAAATATATATTTCGGATGATGTGACACCCACCAAACTCATGGGGGAACACCCTGCACTAGATCACATCCTCCATTATAATTCCCAACAGAGTATCCTACATCATAATGCTATCAGAATGAAAAACAACAAGAAAAATTCTTTTCACCGTATGTGCAGCTATGAAACTATGTGAATGACCTATATCAAAATGAGAAGAAGAAAGAGTAGAGGATACTAATATTGTACATCCTATAGTAAATGGTTCGAAAACATTATCTTCATGGGAATGCTATAAAAAATAGATCTATCCTTTTCCAAAGGCCTATGATACATCCTCACTACCCGATGTTGGCCCACTATGATGTCTTGGTGTAACTGGTGACTGATTTTTTAGCCATAAAAACCACTACCTTGTCCTGACCAAACAACACTACTCAAACTCTCTACCAGAAAAGGTTCCGGGGAACCTAGTCCCAAACCTGTTGTCCGAGATAAAACCATACAACTCATTGCTAGTGGGATGGTCCTATAGAAATGCTTCACGTGAACCATCATGACACAAGCTCATTACTCAATTGTTTCACAATAAAACTAATTATTCATGTGGACTCACCTAACACACTGATTATGGAACCCTAATATTCTAGTACTCACAATATGACTAGCATTAATCTCATTGGAATCCACCAAATGATGACCCATTCCAAAAGATATTGAACCACTAGGTCGAGAGCTGATATTGCTATGATATTCACCCCTATATTCTCTCATGTTCTGTTATATAATCAGTTCCTAATTGAAAATATCAATGATAGGGGTCAATTTGAACACATTGACCAATGATTCGATAACATGTTATAGACCTTCCTCGAAGGGTCTCTATCTAGAGAGGTCATCAGTTAGATACATCAGCATAAAACACTGAAACTCTTTATCGTGTGCCTAGTACTCCATAACCATCATAATGCCCTACTCTAGATGCATAAATTCACTGTCCCTCTCCAACAACTATTTCACAGGGTATAAATATTCATAAAACTAGGATTTGAAATTATCCCAACCTATATCTCCCAGCCCTTGAGCATGGTCCAAAAAGTACCGCCAACATTTTTCTACTGCACATTGCATGTAAGTGGCGATGTTTATTCTCATATCTAGAGGCATCTAAAGATTCTAAAAATAATTAATATGATCTCTATAAATAGAACTATAGCCTATGGAGCACTATCTATTGAATGAATGGGATGATGCTTCTTCTGGAACACCCATGCCGGCTCATCCATATACAAGGAATGCTACAGTTCTACCAGATAATTCTTGATATAGTGAAATAGTCCCTCATAGAACATTTCCTTATAAAATATCTCCCAAAGAGTATTTAATTCAAAAACTAAAACAAAATTATGATACTCTGATAGCCGATGGCCCACCACCTCTAGAGTGTGGTCATCACAACCCTCAGGATTTATGATTGGAGGTCATTGTGGTGGAATATCTCTATAATTCCAAACACATTCCCCAAAAAAGAATGATTCTATGATTTACAAATGAAAATAATAGTTCATGTCAAAACTCTCCTACAAAACTTCATACGCATATCCTACTCCTAACTCCTAGACTGTAAAATGAAAAAGTCACATCACAACGAGGGACACTACCTCTTGCCCACTCAAAAGTTTGGTGTATGTCATGTTTATGTTTAACATTTCATGTTTCCATTTCATTTTCATTTGAACTCACATTTATTATACATTTAATTTATATAATTCAACAATCCAAAAGTTTTTACAATTGGTTCTCTAGGCTCTAATCCATGAGGGCCCATAACACCTCATGAACAAGACTGTGATGCCCATTTATTCATAACACGCCAATTTAGTTTAACATTTAAAACCAGGGTGCATCACTTCCCAGTCCATAAGGGCCCATACACCATAGGAACTAAAAGATGACATCACTTTCTCCATCGACTACACAAAATATATCAAAATAGTAGGTACATAAATCAAATCACCTATTACAACAACATGCAACCTGTAATGCATCCCATGTGACATGTAACAATTCATGGAATGAGATTTCTAAGAATTTATTATATAATGAATGATATGGAATACCCTCTTCTCATCAGGTTTAAACAGAAATAGAACGCTCAATATTATAAAAATTAACAACATAATTTATGTGTGTGACCCCACAATTGAATCAAAGGAACTAAAATAGTCGTAATCCAGAAAACGATAATTGAATTGAAGGTAATTTTAATTTTCCCTATATTCAAGGAAGATACTCATGATGACATATAATTTAAAAACTTCATTTACACTATATACATTTATATTGTCACAAAATATTAAATCAACCCAAAAAATATGGCTCGGATGCCAATTCATAACATCTCGAACTCATATTCCACTCAACAGTGCTCCAAACCCGATTGGTCACATGGATCTAAGGTCATATCCCCAAATTCCAGAGGTTGGTGACTAGTAGTGCGGGCCAAGGTGAGTAATTGGGGAGACTATTCCATCATAATCAGAGTATATCACATCGTAATTCCAATAACATATAGTAGTGGTAGAAAATACAACACGTAGAAAATTGAAAGTAATCAAGGTAGGGATCTATAAAAAAGCCCAAAGTGTATCATATAAAATGATGAATATTAAAAATTTATGTCCAGAACAACCAAAATATATACTTGGAAGTACAATACGATACAAGTATCCAAAAAGCAAAATACCAAAAGTATCCCAACATAATATCAAGTCTTAGCATGGTCACATGATCCCCTTCCCCAATGAAATAATCAACAACTTGTGTTGGGACACATTCCCCTATTATCACCCCCAAACAAATAATATGTTTGCATCCCCAAGGAGGCCCAAATAGGGTGTGAGATTACATCATAGCAGGAAACCACCCATGATTTATACATTTTCATGGTATACAATATAACAAGGTATGCATGTAAACAATAAAATAGCTGAGTAGTAGAGAAAAGTAAAGGTACTATGGAACATCCATTACTAAAAAAGTTATACTATCATGCCACTAAATGCTCCATAAAAAATGTGGTCAAGCTCTGACACCTGGAATCTATATAAAATGCATAAGCAAACCACAAAAACTTTACATTGATCCCATAAAGTCATACCACCCTAGAAATTCCATATATTCTAAGAATCAAAACACCACTGACCAATATGTATAATCAAGTATATCACTTTTCCCTAGCCATTACGTATGTCAATGTGAAATACCATGGAGGGATGAATCTAAGGATTCATGAACCAAGGCATCCTCATTGTCTCCTTGGAGCACCTCGATTGAAACTCAGTTAGGCACTGATTGGAGTCCTTAGAGCATGTCATATCAAACATGTCCTCTGTGAGTCCAAGCATACTGGATCCAAGGGTTATAAAGGCCCTTGTAATCCCACAGTATCAAGACCCAAGGAGCATATCCATTCAAGGAATCTAATACCACATTCCAGATCCAAGGATCATATCGAAGGAATATCATCATAAATCTACCAAAAATACCATTCCTCATTTAAATATTTTTGAATTTAGCCACTCACATCATCCATTACACGTTCAATTTATCATATGAGTATACCCACTCAAACTTCACATTTCCAATTTAAATATAAAATCAACTCATGTATCCAAAAGAATACTCCCAATACTTTAACCATTTACCTTCAATGAAATTGATAAATGAGTATACCCACTCATAAATGAAAATTTCCAAAAATATTTAAACAAAAAATTAAAATCAACCAAATGTGTACAACCAACCCAACCCATAAAGCCATTTGAAAAATTGAAGAATAAAATATTATGATAACATTAAGCGAGTAGTCAAGACATCACTTATTAATCAATTCAAAGCCCTTTAATTGTAAATGGGCATCCTATAACAAGGATAGCATAAGAAATCACCTCTTTGGGTGGTTAAACAAATCAAAATAGCGTAATTACATATGGAACACCCCATGAGTAACCATGATTTTACAAACTACTCCCAACACATCCCAACATAACCTATGGGAATCCCTAAGATGTATAATTATATCAATAACATTTAACCAGTTCAAAATCGGGATCATGTCGAAAATCCTAGTGGGTGTTATAACTGTCAATATCTCTATAAAAAAGCAAAACTCATAAGAAATGTACTGACCTTTTACATTATCTTGTTAGTGGAGTGATTTTCGAGTAGCGGGTTCTAATTCAACTCAGATTAGAATAAATATTAAGAATGGTTAAAGAATATGGAATTATGGTTTTTGAGTCTAAATCAAAATAGAATAGCTGATAGCCATAAGAATAGAGAAATGATAAAATTTTTAAAGATCTTATCAATATGAAAAAATGATAAAAAAGTTCTTGAATCAGATATCGGGTGAAATAAGTGTATCAAAACAAAGTAAATAAACCTTTGAGAGCCCAAAGAGCGTTGAGGTGTTTTACTGGAGAGAAATAGTGAAGTTAGGTTTACAAAGATTAAATTTTATTCTAAATTTTAAAATAACCAAAAATTACAAATCCTACATTATTTTAGGTTATGGTTTGGAAAACATTTCATGGTTTACCTATATGTCAATAGGTACCTGCATGGTTTACTATCTATATGAAAGTCATGTGAAAATCCACTATCAAGATCAATTAAAATTGATGACCTAGCCACGTAGTTGTGAACCTCCACTTGCATCATTTCCTCAAGCAGTGTGGCCTAAATCACCCCTATTTCCAACCTTGTAATGTCTGATCAAACCATACAATCTAACCCATAATGCTTGAACTAAATTTGCACTTGTTTTAGCACAAAAAACCTAGGATTTGTTGTTCGAAAAAATATCAGAATCCCTACAGACATCTGTGACCTCAAAGGTCATTCTAAAAATGCCATATTTAAGCATTTAAACTCAAATGAAAGGGATATTTAACTCATACAAAACCTAGGTTCTTACACAGGATGACCTGGTAACCTATTTTACTTTTTTAGAATATATGTAAAGGTGTTCTATTATTTTTACAAGGCATAGAGATATATCCAATTCTATAAAGATGATGGAGAACCAGAAAGGATGATTCACTATGCATAATAAATTTTATATGGGTTTTATACCAATAATTATTATTTTCCTAACAATGACCAATGTGGAATTTTCATTTGATATTTAATAGGGGATGAAGTTATATTTTAGAATACATGTAATGGGACAACTATTTAATTTAGAAAAAATTTCAATTATTGTATGAAGAATACCATTTTAATGATATTGATGTTTAGAAATGATCTATATAAATCTCTAAACCTCAGAAATTCTATAGATATACAAAATGTAATGGGAAGAATGGAATGATATCACTTAATGATGGAATACAGAGATATATAGAGAACGGGATATCCCTAAGAATGTAAAGAATTAAGAATCCTGATAATACAACAAGGGATAGTCAAGGTAGAATGATTTTTTTGAGAAAGGAAAATCATCATATTTTGGTAAAATGATCCCTTTTAATAAATATACTGAAGAACTAAAATGTTGTGTAGAGGGATAAAATACAAAGAATAGGAATGATGGTTTGATTATAGAAAACTATGTACATATTTGAAGATGGATTCTAAATTTAATGTAAAATGAAAAATTGATGTCTATAATGACTCACTGTCATCCTAAACACGAGAATGATCAAAATACTCATCTCCCATTATTCTCTAAGTGTTATACATTATTTTATGTGGTGTATGATTTAGAGGGAAACAAAGTCAATGGTAAAAGTTTTCTAACAATTCCATGAAATAAATTAGAGGTTATATTAGAATTTTAGCTAGAAATTATTTGTTGAAAATGATATTTGATGCCTTTATTGTTTATTTGGTGTTAGTACTAGATCAATATGAAAGGTTGAAATTATCTTAATGATATTTATTATTTAATTATTAATTTAAATGTAATTTATTTGATAAAGATAGATATTAATTAATCTACTTTACCATGAAAAATCTTCCATCAAATGATGATTTATAAGACATGTAGTTTGTTGAATCAAAGAACTAATAGAGAATAATTTATTGTGGATTTAGCAAGGATGGATCTTGAATATACCTATTCATATTATAAACTTTTATTTCAGTTGTGTTTCATGTTATCAAATGTTATTGAAAAAAATATGGAACTCCAATAATGATGTCCCACGAAATGAAAAGCCCTTCAGTTACACAAAGCTAAAATCAAACGGTAATTAGAGTTGAATATCCAAAGGATTTTTTATGGTGGAAAAGGTGTGTCATGATGCTTCCTAATGTTTTTAGTCTATTTCTGGACTTCACATTTTGATTCAATGCATTCTCATGTTAATAGAGAGCATGAAGAATCATATGTACAACTTGAGAAATTTAAATAATTTAAATATCATTTTTGATTACCTAGATAATAAATATCTTTTCGAGGTTGTCAAATGAAATATCCTATGATGTATTACATATTTTATTCACTCATTTTACATTGAATATTATCTTCTAATAGATTTTTTTAGTATATATAATATGTTTTATAGAGAAAATTGAATGAAAATGGTTACTTGTTTATATTATACCATGTGAATTATATGGACGACAATGTGGGTGTTAGATAAGGATCCTAATTTCTACAATGAGATCTAATTCATTAGGATTAGTGTGTTAGTTGATATATCATGTACTAAGTGGTATTATTTCTCACAAGATTTTTCTATAAAGTTAATCTTCTATTGTTGAATAGATGGATCCAAGAACATGAAATGTTACATATTATGGATATGGAAATTCACCTAGAATTTTTTTGATAGTTATTATTCATGAATGATGAAAAGAATCTATTTACAAAGGGGGAGAATTTACCTTTTTTCAATTGAGATTTTCTTATGTGGATTATAAGTCTATTGGGAGTCAAAGCACATAATATGTACCCTTTATTTTTTTTGAGTATGGGTGAAAACTGAATATGATGATCATTTTAGTTGGTTTCAAGGTGATATTTTCTTGATGATATTTTCAACTGAATCCCATGTATAGATTTTTGAACCCCAAATGAAGTTTGCAGATTATTTGATGATAATATAATATTGTATTTATTTTTTAAAATATTAGAGATTATTTATTGGAAATATGTGATCATGAATTTCTTGATCACAGAATATTAGGTTGAAGATGTTCATGATATGTGTCATAAAGGAAGGAGGCTCATTAAATTTATTCTAAAATCATTTGAATTGTATATGGACTTTACAATAGTGACATAAATTTTATTAAAGCTCACATATGGGTAAATATCATCATGAAATATGTTGGGGAACTATACAAAATTTATAAATGTTACTAAAGTAAAATAGTATTTTTTTTGTCATAAGGGTAATTTGGCGTGGCATAAAGGTAAATTGGTGATGTTGTGTAAGGGTGTCGTCGTGACCTGTATAATTGTAATTAGTTGTATAAAGGATTCTTGAGTAAATATAACCCTTCAGCTCTTAATCTCAGCTATAAGTCCTTCCCATCATGAGTTATGGGAGACCAAGTCTACCATTACCCATGTATTTGTAAACATACACTTGTGAGATTGTATAGTCGAGTTACAACATCTCATGTAATGGTACACTGATGAGTTTAAAACATACTATAACCCACATTTTCGCATTCCTTATGATGTTGAGATGATAAGTTTATTTACATAGTTTACAGATATGTATTGAATCGTGGAACAAGTTTGGAAAATTTTTTAAGGAGGAAACTATACATAGAATCTTATAACAATTCCATGATGGTGATTATGACTTTTATCTGGAATTCTACTTTTTAAAAAGTTTTTTTTCAATAGTGAAAAAGATACACAATAAAAGTGGGTGGCTCTAAATATTTTGATTGTTCTTCACCAAGGATGATTCACTACACTATAAGGGTTTTGTGGATACACCATAGTGGTAATAATAACACCATAACAACCATTCATGAATATAGAATTAATCCACAAATAAATTGAATGTGTGTGTTAATTATTAAATGGATGTTAAAAAAAATTAACAAAGGATTTATGATGGTGGTCCATAAGGATTTAAAGGGTATAAGAAATTATCATGTTCAATTTTTATCTGATTTTTCATATTTACATAGATGAAAAATCTATTTGGTAGGGGGATAAAGTCTTAAGATGTAATATCATTCAAAAATATATATCCAGTTAAAACC
Organism: Viscum album; assembly: GCA_963277665.1. NCBI lineage: Eukaryota > Viridiplantae > Streptophyta > Magnoliopsida > Santalales > Viscaceae > Viscum > Viscum album. Next base: position 1,093,529,715 of record OY728145.1, on the reverse strand, counting down.
CTATATACATAGATAATCTAAGAGTCATTTATGACTCTTAAAATTAAAGTTACAACACATTTTTTTATTATTTTATAATAGAATATATTATGAATCATATGAGTCTTCTCTAATATAATGAAAAACTCAACCACATTTGAAACGTATCCATAATATGGAGAGAGAGAGATACTAATCTATTGAAATATCCAAATTATAAATGAAGATCATTTGATGTAGTGAAACAAAGTAAAGTGCATGGGAAGAGGTGATGTATCAAAAAAGTTGAAGATATTGTAGTATTATTTTAGGAGGGTATTCCATATTTACTCTTGAAAGAAGAAAACATACATATAAAATTGATATTATTAAAGGATAATGAGTTTCTATTACATCTCATAGAAATAAAATGCTCAAGGTGAAATTCAAAAAAAAAATATGAAGGAGAAAAAAGATATTCAAATTCACCCTTCTTAAATTTATTTCATCTAAAACAAAAATGTGATATTTTACTTGGTTTGTGAGGAAATCTGTTATTACCAATGCATAAGTTGGTGAAATGGGAAGTTGTGAGGGAAATGATCATGGGGAGAGAGTGCATTTACTCCAAAAAACTATAAGGTAGTGATCCTTGGATGGATAAAGGAATCCTAGAGAAACAGTTAGTGAGCCTTGGTACGAGTGACATAGCCAAAATAACAGCTAGTGAGATTTTGTAGGAGTGACCTAGCCTAATGAAACAACTAGTGATCATAGAGATTTTGGTTCACCAACATGATATTGGTATCATTTTCTTTAGACTAGCCCACTGTGGTGAACTAATTAGACTCCCATTTTTCCTTATGATTATTTTCTTCACATCTTTTTCATAATTATCAAATAAAATTGATAAACACAATGAGAATATCAATTTAGACATAAATTTTGATCTATTAAAAGCTAATTATAGAAATAAGAGATAATTGATATGAAAATTATAATTAAGAGTTCATGATCCACTATGGAAGGATGAAATTATAATGTATCCATAGACTAATTCACTCTATCATAGTGTATCTTATCCCCTCTCATATATTACTAGATCTATGATTAATCTTATTCGTTACTGAACTCTCTAAAATTTGGTTTACATTGATAATTATTTATCTCCAATTAAGATGAAAATTTAAGGGTATGACTAGTGTGAGTAAAATACAGTGATAATTATGATTTTCAATGTGATAGTTTGGGACCTAATGTCTCATTATGAGTTTTTATAAATCAAATAGGACACGACATACAACATTCCACTCAAAATTCCTTGGGTTCATAGACATGCATAGACACCATCAACATTTCAACAATGCATGAATTACCATGTTAATGGAATATATGGAATGTTGTATGCTGATGAAAGCCTATAATATTTTGAATCTAGTTACATTGAGGCATGATTCTATAAGAGATATGGTGATAAACAGATAACAATGTGTGATATATAGATGGATACTCCGAATGGACTCAAAATTTCCTCTACATGCCATTGGATCATGCTTATAAATAAACAAGTATAACCCCAAAAACTAATATAGGATCTAGTAGTCCATGTATAAATAGTAGCAGCCATTCCTGATGAAGTTAATACCCCATATAAGAGAACATATTTTTCATTACCATTTGGATTCACAAATTACTGTTAGTAATTAATATAAAATGAATATTACCCTATTACTTATGGTTCAATTTTGTTTTTCAATGCTTCCTTAACCCCAACAACAATGAATAAGAATTCATGAATATCAAAAAATAAACCTGATAATTAAACTCATTCCTTGACACTCATAGTGCTCATGTGTGCCCATTTATCTTTTAAAATGGAAAATAATTATTCTTTATGATCTAATAGTTATGATGGAAATTTTGTTGATATGTGGACATTTGATGAAGAATATGACCCCTAAAACAGCCCTATAGTATATGATGATGATTTTATCAGGACCATTGATGATCTCAAGCAAGTAAATCTATGAAGAGAAGAGGAAAGACAACCAAAATTGATCAGTGATGTAGTGTGGATTCAAGAGCATGATATGTATATTACATTTCTAATGATTTTTCTTGTAAAAAAACAATGATTTCATATTTTTTCTCCATTTTTTCTACCTATCAAATGGGCATTAAAGATGAGCACCATGGTTTCAAATGTAAATTTGTGAAATTGAACCCTTCTCAAACCACTATCGTTGAATCTAAATTTTATAAAATTTTAAAACAAAACATAATCTGAGAGGTGAAAAATATGAAATAGATATCATACAATTTTTACAATAAGAGAAATAATTTGATAATTAGGGACCTCATTATTTCAAGGGATATAAATCGACACAACCCAAATGATGATTTCCTAGTTCTAATAATAGAACTACTGATTTATGATACAATTTTATTATTACAAATTTTCATTATATATGGGTATATTGAGTATAATTAGATCAAGATTGACCCTAAATATGTTGAAGAAATAATATACTGGGAAAATCATGAGATATTTTACTTCTAGGTCATGACAATCGGTTTGAATAATTATAGTGTGACCTACCAAAAACATATAATTTACATATTCAAGACCTTCATTGGAAAAATAATCGAATACTATGTTTATGACCTAGTGGATAAATACCAGTAGAATTGTGATCACCCTATTAATATTTAATCACTTATTGAAAAATTATTGTTTCATAGTTTGAAAATGAAACATGTGATGTTTAATTTTATGGTATGTTTGGGGAAATAATGTCATGGTACACCACCATGACATTGAGGTTGATTTATAGAAAAACACTTAAATTCTAATGATGCTACCGTATATAAACCCTATGTATCTAAGAGGGATTCAAAGATTTCACACTTCCATTAGGTTTTTCTAGAAAATATGGCTGGTATTTTCCACACATCTCAATGTTAATGAAACCCATGGTTTCCTAATAGTGGGATGGGGAATTCAAGGAATCATTTTTTAAAACAAAATAATATTTACAAGAACCACTAGTTTTAATTCCCCATAGAATAATGGATTCCAAACATTTTCTATGTGACCACCAACGAGAATTATCTTTACAACCTTATCAAACTAAATAATAATATAGAGATTGAAAATAGACTATACTATATTAGAAGAAAAATTATAGATATAGAGACCCAATATTCCAATAATAAGATGAAATTCATTGCACTCATATTTATAGTGAAAAATATGAGTCAGTAATTACATCACCTGAATTCCAATTATTCTATTTTATAAAATTTCTTAACTATATTCTCATCCAGCCAATAATGGCCGAATGTTTGGAATGTTGGGAAGTACACCAACAATAATATCATATAAAAATGCTTCCTTAAAGGAAATAATATTTTTGGTTTTAGATAATTCCCATAATACATGTTATTCCCTTGAACGTACCCCAATAAATATAGATCTCTTGAAGGAAGTGTTTTTCTATACCCATGGCAGTTCCTAGACAAGAGAGATGTACTTTTAAAGGACTCTCAAAGCACAAATTGCAAAACAAATAAAAGACTAAATATTAATTTGGTTATATCAAGGATAATAGTTTCTTCCGTAACCAAGATAATTCTACCTTACACATTAAGGTTTCAAAAAAATGGTGTAATAACAAACTCTCATTCAATATCTAGAACTAGCCATGCAGTTATTGATAAGCTATGTTAATGTCAAATTTTATTTAAAATTAGTTACCATGTCAATAAATTGTTAATATGTAACCATGATGGATGAATTGAACCCTATCATAGGTTATAATATGGTTATGATAGTGGAGTACCCTTTTGAACCAATGCCACATCACATACCTAATTCAATAAATTCCATTTCTTTTGTTCTAGATAAATTATCCATGTCCTTATCCTATACTAGAAAGTGGGATACAATATTTTTCATCACACATTGAAGGGTGGGTTTCCTAACAATAATCTATGTCAAGGGATAAATTAATCAATTTATCGCCACCCCAATAAATGATGGGTTAATGCCCCTTTTGATATTCAAGAACCTATTAATTAATTACATCTAAAATAACACTATATTTTCAGATTGTGAAAAAAGTAACAGATCCAATGTTGTGTAGTGAAATTCACCGGTTCAGATAGGAAAAATGATGATAATGTCCTCTACAAATGAGGCTTTGAGGGAGTCCATGGAAGATGAATCATAGAAGGATAATACCCATCCTTACTATAGGAAGCCCATGTAGAACTCTATACTACTCACTAGTCTAGATCTAAGATCAACCCCCAATTTTGGAGGCTTGATTATTTATGTCCAAAAATAATAAAACAATTTTTGAAATTCAATATAATATGAAATGAAATAAATATAAATGTAAACGTAAAAATTAAACCCCTGGATAAATGTCACATTGTTAAATACTTTTGGTTGTTTTTTGTATTGGTAAATAATGTTGTGTGGCCTCACCCCCCAATTATAGTGAATTATTTTATGTATATCCTGATGAACACTAAAAACTTATCCAAATTGGCATTGGTTATACCCCTCAAAAAATTTATAAATATAAACATCATCAACATCATGATTTATAGTATCAACACCATATTTGATGTCCCTCGCACAATGTTGATGGAAAATAACAAAAAATATTGGTATTTTGAATTAGAAATGATGCTTCAAAACTATAAAATTGAGTCTAAACCTTCATTGAACTATATAATAGTGATAAATTTTCATATAGAGGCCTAAATAAGTGTCTATCATTTAAAATGATGAAAATGGTTGAAAAAGATAATAAACTCTTGCCAGAAAAAATTTTGTAAGCCTTGGGGCATATTGTAAGACAACCTACAACACCACACAATGGAAATTATATTCCCTTTTCCATGGAATAGAGTTTATGTTTCTGATATACGTTTAATTAATCTTTACTCCAAAATTCACGTCTATAATCATCTATCATAAGATGAAATATCACATAGGGGAATAAATTAGTTATAATGAATCAATTAGAAGAAATATGACACATTGACCAACTGTGAAGTATATCAAAAAAATTATATAGTCATTCAAACAAGAGGTACATATCATATTATTCCTTCATGAAGAGTTGTTATTGGTTCTCAGTACCCCAAATATACAAGGTATGAATTCAACAATGTATGCACCAATGTGGGAAGGACTATACATCATACATAAGGTTTATTAGAAAAGTTATTTCATTTTGGAAAATATAGACAAGGACCACATTAAACAAACCTTAATTAAAGGTTTATTAATAGATGAATTATTTAATTTCTACCTATATAATGCCTATGATTAATTAATAAAAATTTCAAAGATATAAGTCCTTGTATAATTAATTTTATGTAATTTGATATTGAGTCATTATCACATGAAATTAAGCTACATGATATGTGATCCATCCTGAATAATCATAAAATTATTATAGTGGGATATGAATTTTGTATCTATACATGGGAGATATATCTATGGGTGGATATTTGGATTATTTCCACCTGTCCATAAATCTATGACATAGTTGAATGTCATATCCTTATATCTTGATAGATTATTAAAATTCCCTCTCCCTATATATATGTAAGAACTATGTAGGGAGTATTTACTAGAACTATGTGTGTCTTGATCACCAATACCTTGGGATACATAGTGACATCAAGATATCATTCTCTAGGACCATCTGTAACTTCTATTAATTAATTATTCCCCCCCTTTTCAATCGGATCAATATAGAGATGTGATCAGATTAATAACTACTTATGGAATGAATCCTGAAAATTAGGATATTTAGTTATGTCTTGAATTACCTTTTTGGGACCCAACTATACATTTTGTTGTATACCAAATCCTATATCCAGGATTCATGGCATTAAACTGTGTAACAAAGTTTATCCTTGAAAGGTTTGAAGGTGATTATTTCTTATGGACCAAAATTGAATATTCCAACTCCCCAGATGTGATCCATATCTATGCAAGTAATTTTAATTTGAAGGATCACATATGGATTGATTATCATTCCTTTGAGTTATTCATTCACATCTACATATTCTAATATATACCATAAGAAAATATTAAAATTTATTTGTTTTTCTCTCAAAACATAATTTAAAAGAACCCCCAAATTTAACCAATGTAGGACTATTCTCTCATTAATTTTGGGTCTTTCCTTTACCTAGTATAGAGAAAATATTCTTATCCTTTGTATATGAACTAGTCCTTTATCAAACCATTCTTATTTTTATGTAGAAAAACATTAAACTATATAGAACCCCCTCACTCACTATATGATGTTAAATTACATGGTTTACATCATCACTATACATTGATAAACTACATAGTCATCATCCCACCCATTCTGTTTAAATATAAGGAGTGAAGACCATAATTTATCAATCTAAAATAATTAGTGTGTCCCATTGTTTTTATCCTATTTCTAAATACATGAGAGACTAATCCATGAATAATTATATGGAAGACAATCATACTATGTCTAAGATAATTGAACCACATATACATTTCATAAAGGAATAATATTTTCAAGGAATAATATTATTAAAGAACTAAATGGATTATTTATTCCAAAAAAAATACTATATGTAGTGACATATATGTTCTATACAATATTACATATAACCATTATTGTTATTATTTTATGAACATACTCTTATCAAGTTCATGAACCTGATCTTCATAGTATATTTTGACATTGGTTATCTCGCTTTGGGACCTATACTTTGAATAAAATTCCCCTACCCCTATATAGATGTTAGATTTGTGAGGTGGAAATTTTCCTTCAAATAACTACATGTGTATTGATACCAATTTATACAAGATACATTCTCAGTCCTCGATTCTAATCATTCTTATAGTTGAAGTATCCAAAATAAAAACCCCCCATTTATTTTTCCTTTCGAATGAACCAGTTAAATGCAAGGGAACCCCTTTACCTTTATTAACTATGAGTGTCTTGATTCATATATATATATGATACATAGTTATTTCTGAATTCCTTTTCATGTGTCCAATAATAGTGCAAAAAAATCATCTCGCCTTGCACATGAGCCAAATATGTGTTGAGATATTATTTTTTATGAAATAGTTTGGAATGATTCCTTCATATAATAGATACATAGAGTGGTTATCGTAAAATTTTTCAGGCCCATTCGTAGGTGCCTTATCATTATAAATATCCCCAATTCAATGTCTATATTGAAATTTTAACTCATTTTAAAATAAATGAGAGTGGATATTTCTAAACAAGTTGATGGATTTACAATATAATATAGTCCATTTCTATCGCAAAATATTGAGATCAAGAATAAGAGTGATAATTAGTAACTTCCTCTTGAGGAGAATCATGGACCTTTCCCCTATATATTAGTAAAATCTATGTAAGGGACCTTTAATACAAATAATTTTTTTTATTTGGTTCTTATCTATACAAGATATGTTGTGATGCCCGAATACTCCACCATAGGCCTTGCCATAATGTTAAAAAATAGTACCCATTTTTCTTTTCCCAATATATGAGTTAGATCTATGTCGGGAATTTTATTTCCAACAACTAGGTGTGTTTTATTCCAATAAATACAATATATGTAGTAATGCATAGATTCTATGTCAGTCGTAATGTTGATGAGACAAGAGGGGGTGAATTGATTCCTTTTAATATCTATTAAACACATTATATATGATCCCCCTTTGGTAATTTATAAATTTATATTATTCCATTTCCATAAATAGATTATGTATTTAAATATAATTAAAATAAGAAACCAATTTTTATAGTTATCTGGGTAAAACTAACCACTTAGTCCCCTCCAACAACAATATCTATATGATCTTGGTGATTTCCACTAGAAAATACATTTCCAATGGTTGTAGAAATATGATTTCAAGAAACTAAAACTTCTTATAATTTTTTTACAATGATTCAAATAGGACTAATAATATCCTTCAAAACACTCAACACTCGAGCATTCAGAACCAAAATATTTATTTTGATTTAAGGAATCATATTTGTAAGAATTATATTGAAGATGAATAAACTGACTAGTGAATATATCTTCATAATAAAAGATTAACATCTTGAAAAAAATATACTTAATAATAATATTAAAACATACTATAGAGATATGTTCAGATAAGAGAACAAAAAATAACAACATTTTTCTAGCATTATAAAGAACACACAGTAGTATAATTAAGATGTATGTCTCAATAGTGTAGTCATAAAGATGCCTAATAAACTATAGAATATGTATCATATATAAGAATTAGTAGTTATAGCAGAAATAAAATTATCATCTATATCAATAAATAACCAAGATAGTTTTTGAGGAGTATATATTTTTTTAAATATTAAATGAAAATTAGATTTGTATGAAATAAGGATAACTGCCCAAATTTAACTGTATATATATAGTTTCTATATAGAATAAATAATATGTTTTGTCAAAATAGTTTCAATTAAATCCAAGAAAATTTCTTGATAAATCACAATAATGAAAAAAAACAACATTTTTAAAATTGGAATTTAACTAGATATTGAATATAAAAAAATCCCCTAGAAATAATAATGAATTAATGTGTTGTTTAATTCTTTGTGGAAATAGCCATTGAATATCATTATTGAGATATTTACTTAAAAAAATGTTTAGCTAAAATATTTGAAAATATAGATATTTAAATCCAACTAACAACCTATTTTGTATGGTTTTTTTTCTATATGACGATGATTCCAATATTATGGTCCACAACATACTATAGGCTCTAAATGAATAATAAAATGTAATTAGGTTAAATAAAAATTTCAGGTTATCATACCAATTTCTAGATACATAAACATGGGATTTCTTCATGAACGTTTTGTTCCCAAAACATGATTGATATGAAACTTGGGCTTCCAAAAGTGATGTTGGATACCAAATTTATGTTGAAATTTCACTTTTTCAATAGTGATTCTATAGTTCTTTGAACATTCCAAATACTCTATAGAACAAAAAATTATTGAATTTTTAAAAAATAACTTCCCAAATTTCATGGAAATAAAATAACCATTCTAAAAAATATAATTGTAAAATCCACATAAAAAACATTTTAAAAAAATTATGGTGTTTGTGGGAATCAAAATCAAAGAATCAATAATTATATATTTTTTGTTTAACATCCAATTTACCAAAAATAACTATACTTTTTTACCACAAAACCAATAGAATATAATGAAAAAAATGATTAAGAGTTATAATTATTAAAAAATAAATTTTGTGCTTATCCAGATTTCTCCCCCTTTTACGAAATCAAAATAAATTATAAATATGGATTAAATATAATATAATTTAGAATATAACAATTATTTAATGTTATATAGTCAAAAAAAAAATTCATTCTGAATGTTTATAGGCTCAGAAACATGAAACAATATCAAACCGAAACTCAAGGAGAATATAATGTAATAAAATAATAGAATATTGATAATTTATGTCTCAGTAAAATGTAAATTTGGTCAATGATCAGTAGGTTATGGTTCAGCGTGAATGGAAGGATCAACTATACATTTTTTAAGAAGATGATTATTATATTGTTAAAGATATTCTATAGTATAAAGAACATCCTTTATCACTACTATTAAATTATTTAAGTACTAATTTCTTAGGTCTTCCAACTCATTCATTAGATACGTCAAAGGGATTATGTATAGTTTTAGAATACTAAGCACATTTATCCATTTAATACATAGATATTTGAAATCATTTATAACTCCTAGGTTTAAATAAGTCAACCATTGACTAATTCATTCCAATTTTACAATATAGCATTCAATGGTACACTATACTACTATAAATGTTGAATATTTTTATTCATATATGATATATAACTAGAGAGATTATCCAACCATTTGAAAAAAACAATCATTATAGGTCTAACCAAAGTTTAATCCATTTCAAAACATTATTTTCAAACCATTAACCAATCAAATGGCCATGAATGAAACATCTTTTAATCCCCAATATTTGAAATTTAAACTGTTTCTCCTCAAAATTTCCCAAAATGGTAAACAATACCTTCATTAATGGAATTAAAATCTCTCTTAAAAACTAATATTTAAAAAAAACATTGATATTGATTATGGAGTTACTATTACATAGTTATGGAAATAGATGAACTATTAAATTCCTCAAAATACATTCAATAAATCTAAATTTCTCCTTGTAACTTAAGATATTTTATTTTGAATAATTGAACTTAGAAACCATATGATTACAAGAAGGGTGAGTACAAGATTCAGAATATTAATCACTCAAAACATATTAAACTCTCCAATGTATCCTGGATTATTCTTAGACCTCAACCTGTTGAATAGATTGAACTCCCCACACTTCACCAGAATGAGAAGAAAACTATCTGAGAATTTTTAGTACATAAAAAATTTATTCTACAGTATATTATAAGTACCCTTTCATCAATGGAACTAATTAATACCGTATAAATTAATTTCAAACATATATTGGTGTACACAAGTACTCAATAAAATTATCCTTCTCTCTCTATTTCAACACTAGGTGATGAAAAACTACCTTAGTAGGGGATTACTCATTGTGAAAATATCTTCTACTATTTATGATTCTAGAGAATTAAAATCCTCATCTTCCAGCTGTATTTCACCACAAAAAATTTCATCACCCCATTCTTCTATTAGAGGATCCTTTATCTCAAAAATATGATATGATATTATCAATTTCCTTTACAAACGATTCAATATGTATATGTGTTTCTCTTCACCTATGTCATGGTACAATAATAGTCTCAACATTTACCTCAATAGAGTCTTCTTGAAAAATAATTGGAATATAATCATTACACAAACTAGTTTAGTAATATTTTTATATAATAATCATTACTGTAGAGTGCGTGATAGAATTTTGGTAGAACAAAAAAATAATACTCTAATTTAGAAGAAACTTACAGAACAAACATTTCACCCTATACTCAGGATTCTAAAATATTATCTACAACAATACCTCTAGAACAAGCTAACATTAAACCCAATGTCCTCCCCCTCAGAATGATAATGCGATTTAAATTATTTTTCTCTATAACTTAATATCACTACTTATCCTCTCTTAACACTGCATATGAATCCAAACAATCATATATTCCAAATTATGAACTAGCATGTGCTTGAATAGGAAACCTAGCTGAACTTGCCATGTGAAGGGGGAGAGTTGACATCAAGGTGAAGAAGTTGTGGAGGAGTAGTTCCATGTTGTTATATCCTGTATATTTCCTAGGACCTATGGGTCCTATTATCTCTATGCCTATTGGCATTATAAGGGTTATCCTTCATCCCTTGAAAGGGGGGTTACAAAAAATCAATAAAAATAAGGCCTTAGGGCTATTTGTTTTAGAATCCACTATCAATATTGGAAACTATTTGTTATTTACCGTTGAAGAAACATCATTATCAACATCCCTAAATATATTCCACAAATTCTCACTATCTTATTTTTCATCAATTTCATATAAATATATTTAATTACCTCTATTGAACATGTATTCCATTCATTTAAAGATCATTTATTTCTTTATAATCATATTTTTCTGAAACAACCATACAAATTTGAAAAAAATTCAATGTAGAAAATTCCCATCTAAACGCGAGGGTTTCTAACACTTTTAAAATTCAGGACCAACATTTTAATTCCTCTTAGACTTTTCTATTTTAATATGTAGAAAGTTTAGGGTTCATAAAAACTATTATTTGAGAGATCAGGTGCTCAGGGGATAAAAAATTTGAGAGCTCTATGTAGGTGATAGATAATGAAATTAAATTTGATGGGTTTAAGAGAATGTTTTATTCCTTAATAAAATTATTTAGTGTAGTAATTGTGTTTTTAAAAATTAAATGTTGTTTTTAAATAATGAACTTATTTTTTTATTTTAATAAGAAGAACTAAAAATGGAATAAATAGTTGAATAAATAAATCATTAAAAGAAAATACATTAAAAAAATTAAAATCATTTTATATTATAAAGATAAATTAAAAGAACAATGAATATGTAATTTAAATTAAACAAATATACAACCTTAATAAAATAAATATATGATATTGTAGGTGGATTAAATGAAATATAGGAAAGGTGATACTTAGTATTAACAAATTATAAATAAATAAACCTATACGAGAAAAAATCCCAAAGAATATGATGCCAAATATGAATTTTATTATCCTTAGATTGATCTAAAAGAATCTTTAAAATATTTATTTGTAAAATTCAAAACAATGTCTACTAGAGAATCTACCTAAGATATCCTGATAAGGTGTTTTATAACTATGATAATGGTGAATTTTTTTGAAATAATCGAAACAAAATGTACAATCACAGTACAATGTAGAAGAAAAAAATATAACTAGATCCATACAACTAAGAAAAATATGCCAAACTAGAAATGTATGAATCCAACAAGATGAACAAGTCTCCATGTGACCAATTTTCACGTCTAACCCATCCTGAGCTGAAAGAAGAAACAACAAGAGAAAATAAAAATCCATAATATGTATTTACCATTAGCTAAATCCCATAATACAACATCTAAAACTACCTAAAGTAAAAATTTCGGTGTGGGAACAATGATAAGTTGGATACGACCCTAGATTCTATACAATGTATAATACCAATAATGAAATATATATTGGTAAAAAATAGTTTCACAACACATTTTCATAAATCCTATCCATTTGTAAATCAAATTCCTTTGGTCTTTATAAAATCCATTCATATTTAATAAAATAAAAATATTACCAGTATAGGTGATAAAACTGAGATTTCAATATATTTTTCAAGAGGTAAAAATTTAAACATATATACATGAAATAACCAATCAGGATAATCTATTTGAAAAAAAAAACCTCATATTAAAACAAGGAGCAAAAATACATGATAAAAAACCCATCATGATATAAATAAATCCCATATGAAATAAAATCTCATATTGGGACCTATACTATGGGAATTCATAATAGACATATAATTTCATAAAAAAGTAACATTTTGGAACCAAACAATATTGAGTCCTTCTATAGCTCATAAATACACCAATAGTTACCTCATAGTTGTGCCACACTGACTAAGGCTACCCATATCGATTTATCTATGCCCCTAAGGATCCAAATGTTCTAATTTTCAGTCTGAATCTAAAAAAAGATCACAATTTATAAAAAAACATAAATTCAAGAGAATCAAATTTAGTGTTTAGAATACATTTCCATATCAAAACCATGTCAAAAGCCTTAAAAAAACACTTTTTGTAAAAATCTAGTTTTTTAGGAGAACCCATTTAAATAAATTATCCTTTTCCAGAAATATAATAAAAGAAAATATAAATTCAATTAAAAAAATAATCTAAGGGAATTTAAAAAAAATAATAATTAATTCATATAATTGACACATTGTATAGAAACACCTACCTCAAAATGCTATAAACATAGCTGCATGTAATACAATTTATTGGAAACCAACAAATAGACCTATGAAATACATGAAATGAAAAGAAACTAAAAAATATTGATACAAAACACCAATTTATCATGAATCTGAAACATAAATTCTACTAACTCCACTATTGTGACAAAAAAAGAATGAAATAAGAAGCACTTACCCGAAGAGGTACATCAGAACAAATCTAGTGATCAATCATTTATTGAATGATCTGGATAGAGCATAGATCTCCAAAATCACTTATATTGAGATAAGGATCATGATATGAAGGATTCAAGGTTTAATGAAGTATTAATCAATCATGCAAATCACCAATAACACAACATGTGATAATTACACATCATGTAATCAGATTGCATGTCGTGAATTCCCTGAAGGATGAAAATAATGCTGAGTAAAACATTTTCTTTATAACCATTCCATTTCATTTATTTTATAAATATAAAACTCTTTATTAAATACATAATTACTAACCTCTCATGTTCAAATAATTATTAATTTTTTTGACAAAATATGTATTTTTGCCATACCTAGAAATTGTTCTAAAGTATTCAAGAATAATAACTAACGTTATTAATTTCAAATATCATAAAAATTATTGAACCGATTATAATCAGATTAAAATTTATCATATAAATTATAAGACTATTTTTTTGTATTTTGTATATAAAAAAGAATCTATAATAATAGTGATAACATAACTGATAAGGAACAGATTCTTAGTAATAATTACCATAGTAATGGAATATGTAAAAAAGTTCATCGGAGTGAATAATGTTTGAATTTTTAATTCCAAACAGCATTTTATTTCAAATTGGAAGATCTTTTACATTGTGATTGTGTAATACAATATGATGTTCAACATTATGTTATGCCAAAAATTTATGATTTTTCAAATTCCATGTGTGAAAGTCCATTAAACAAACTTGAAGAAAATATGACCATTGGAAGATCAAGATTACAGTTCGAAGCCCTCTTATAAATTCATGTTCATTTAATGTTTTTGGATCTAATAATGAGTTGATGATTTCTTGTTGTGTGAGACTCATTTAAGAAATTATTTTTGGGCAAAGTACATGAATATTGGAATGCATTAAGAACTTTTTTGTAGTTTTTTAAATTGTTTTACATTTTTTTATTTCCTAAGGGATCCTTGTAAATTTTTCCACTTAAGAATTATTTTTCATTTTAAATAATATGTTCGATATGTTATTATAATCAAGGGCTTAAATGGATAGATATGTAGTGAAATCAATCATCGTATGGATCGATGGTTGGTAGGGATATCAAGAGTGAGCTCATCCATCAAAAATGGGTTTTTGAGGATAAAAAGATAGATCAATGATGATATTTTAATTGAGGGATTTAATTGTTTAGTAATGAAAAACATTGCTGTATCTATAAAATAAGAGATACCATTCGTCATGGGTTTTTGGCTATCTTACATTTACGGATGAAAGAGATAAATTATTTTAAATTTCTAAGTTATTCTGATTGTTGATATTTTTTACATATTTCTTACAAGTTCTCTATTCCTCTATACATGTATTATTATTTTTTAATCATAAAGACACTAAATATGATAAAAACAATCTGTATTATTAATTATATCCATTATCAATATAATATATACTCATATAACGGAATCCCTTTCAAATACAACCCATTTCATATTATTTAATTTTATACTCTCTGATTATGATTCTTGTACACTGATTTTATTGTATCTAGTTGGATTACAATTTAATCATATTACTATTGATTTTAATTTTTTTACTCTAAAATATCTTATCAAATCTAATTATTATAGATTGGTAATCACAACAGGGCTAAGTCTAAATCCGATCATTTTACATAAAGTGGTTGGTTGATTGTATTTGTTAAAAATCATTTAAACTAATGTTTTGTAAAACTACAATTCACCCCCTCTGGTAATAGGCCACCAAGAATACATTAATTCAATAATAATCAGTATACATTTAATACACTAATCCAAAAAATTGGTATCAGAGTAGAAATCAACATATTAAATACACATTGAGTTTTAGTTTATTTAAAATTACAAGTTTATTAAAAAATTATAATTCTTTTTATAAAAACATTAGTACACTAATTTTTTTAGAGAATTAATTTCAATTAATATGTTAGGTTTAAATATAAGATCCATAAATAATATTAATCCAAAGAGACCACTAATTTTTGATTGTGAGGATTATGAATACATGAGTGATCGAATGAAGACATTTTTTATTAACATAAGAGTTGATAACTTTTTGATACTCACTATAAACTATAAGAATCCCAGTAAAGAAGTACAATGTTTACTAATTTTAAAGAGCATAATTATCAACTCAAATATAGAGTAAGAAATAAATTGCTATTTTCTATAACAAGAAGCATATATAAAAAACTACCCTATAGGAAACTAGATAATAGTATATTGATGAATTTAGAGGTTACATATCTTAGTACCTAGATGGTGGTTGAAACCATATGATTTATATTAATAGATATAATCAAGAATTTAAGTTATTACTAGGTGACTTTGTTTCCAAGATTCATCAAATATTCATCACATTTATTAATAGTCTTCAGTCCATTTGTGAAAAAAGTATAGAGGATAGGAATATTTTTAAAAATATAATAGATATCATTCCCCATGAATAAGAATCTAAAAAGTCTGTTATTTATTAAACCAATAAGTTTTATAATATTAAATTTGATGATATTATTGGAACCTTGATAAAATATGAATGTATACTCAAGTGAGATTTTAAAAAAGTAATGAAAATGAATATTGGAGAATGTTTTTCTAAAAATACCATTATTATTAATGCTCGAACTCATAAAAATGTTGTTATATCTTCATGACAGAGGAATTTAATATACAATTTGATACTAGAGTTTATTTTTATAAAAAAATTGAATTATCTTATCTTTAATGAAGGATGAACAAGATAGTAATTAAATAGGATTTTTAGTATCAGAATAAGAATGGTAACATGTTAAGGAATGATAAGAAATATTCTAAAGTTACTTATTATTTATGTAAAAGTTCATGAAAATTAAAACATGGTTTTCAATGACTAAAGAGAAAATATATAAATGAAATAAATTTCAATAAGAATCAGAAATGTTTTTAAAAACTATGAAGAATAATATTCTCAATGCTGATGATTACTTGAGTGAAGTTTAAAAGATTCCACATATAACTGTTCTTATAATAATTGTTCAAGAAAGAGGAAAAATGGTATTCTATCCAGAATAACCAAAGAAAATATTCTCTTAATGGACAAGGTATGCAATGCTAAAAACATTACAAATTAATCTTTAAATGGAAATTATCTAGAATATGATTATGTAAAAAATTATAAATCTTAATATGAAGAATATTATTTAGTTGAAGATAATAATCTACCTTCATATTATAACGACCCATACTTTACATACATTGTTAATACTTCAAAATTGAAGCACACTTATTACAACATATGATAAAACCACAAAGGACCGTATAGGTATAGTGTCTTTAGAAACTGGGAAACATAAACAACTGGTTCATAAATCTTCTACAGTGCCTCCCATTTATTTCATCATATCTAGGGTCCCTTTTAGCATATTCTACTTAATATCCATCTTCCTGACCTGGGGAAAACAAAACATAAAAGGGTGAGCTCAAATGCTCAGCAAGGGCAATAAAGGAAATAAAAATCATATCATATCTTTTTGAAAATCATAACCTGCAAAAGAGATCATAAAATCTTAATAAATCATAGAAGTGAAAATGAGATCCCCATAATCATAACATGAAACTTGAAACTTTGTGGCATGCACACATAATCATGGAAAATCATTTCTTGTTAGTCATGACTTATTGCCAAGACTATCTTAGTGGACAAAGTCCCTTTCTGAACCGAGTTCACTCCTCGTTTCAGTCCTGTATCACTGAACCGAAATAACCTTCCGTTCCAGCCATGTCTATCTCATGAGATATAAAATCTTTACCCAATGCATTGGAGGGAGATATAGGTCCCACCCATCTTATAATGAATCCTTTCTTATGTGTGCCACATAATCATAAAACATACATCATTGCATAACACATGTAACAAAAATGGGATTCTTGAAACATCATGACATCATAAATCAATTCATATAAGATAAAGGAATTCATAAACATAATTCCATCACAACATAGTCAAAACAATGTAAAAATATGGATAGAAACAGAACCCTTTATTATCTTAGATGGAAAATAATTTTGATAAAACACTTGAATTGAATTCTTGAGGAAAATATCCTTTCTTCTTCAAAATCAATTTCTTTTCACAAAACATTATGCAATTTTAAAAGAAAGAGATTTTATTGAAAATAGTCATGAAATCTTTAATAGGAAGCTTCATGAGAATAAGGCTTTATAAAACAGTAGAAATCCTGTTCGTGCCGTATAAGTTAAAAAAAACATTCTTCGTACTTTTGTCGGAAAAGTCAAAAAAGTACCTCGTACGGAAAAACGACAAAAGATTCCTTTCATATTCTTTACTAAAAACTCACCTAAGGGTAAAATTGGATTTAAACTATTGAAAGTGGATGGAAACAATATTACATATTGAGAGAACATGGATGTGGATGATAAAATACACCCCAGTAAATACTTACGAATAAACAATCTCGGATAAAAATGAGATTGTGATATTTCCCTTACCTTAGGTCCAATTTGCCTTGTATGTGTCCAAAGCTCCTGTATAATAGTTTAAATAATGTTATTGACTTATTCCAGAATCATAAATGTTGATATGATATCATATATGGTCATATTATTAGCTTCTTGTTAGTAATATTTCATTGTTACTTGTTACTCGGGTCTTTATAATTTTTTGTTCTTATGCGTGTTTTGCCGAATAAATTCTTATTCTTATTTCAAGGTTATAGATACCTTATATACAGAATGGTATTAGTGTAACATATATCATATTTACTCATTCAATTCATTTATATAATTACTATGTAATGATGATCATGTTAGAACGAGTCGCATCACATCGTGGAGACGGTATTCCGTACGTACGCACGAGTGATGATATCGTTCCTATGATCGTGGAAATGTATTGGAGTATATATATATATTATTTCAGTATCAATATTACTTCATAATAATCATATATAGTTACTTATTACACCATTATAACCATCCTTGTAAGGTGATGGTGGAAAAATAGATTACACCACGGCGTGGAGACGGTATTCCGTACGTACGCACGCGCGGTGATTTCATTTTTCCGTAGGATGGATAGAAGGTGAATTAGGGTTGTTTCATATTTATAATAACATATCAGTATGTAAGTAATACTGATGTTATTACTTTGTCATGAAACAACTAAAGAAGAAGAAGTTGAAGACGAAAGAAATTGAAAAGATCGGTAATCGATATTACCTCTTCTTTGGAACGCCTCTTTGAATCCTCCACTTAAGGAACTAAGATTGGTCTTTGGAGAAGACCAGGACCTCTAGGATTATTCTAGGGAAGTGTAGAGGAGAAAATGGCAGGGGTTGGCCGAGCTTGAGTGCTCAATTTGGTGTGAGGAGGAGGGGGAGGAGGTGCCCTTTTATAATGGAGGAGAGGGGCACCTTAGGAATATCTCAAAATATTATTTTATATTAAAGTCAAAATCGGTTTATAATGGTTCCAAAGGGTCTTATTTCGAAGCTAAAGTGGGGATGGGTCGAAATGCTATCAACCAATAGAATTTGGACAAGTTTAGGATATTATTTTAACCTTATCAATGAGATTTAACTCTAAGTTAAATAATTTAACTTTTACCATGTTTTCTTGTTTTCTTTAACTATATGGTTAATACACTTACTATAACATGCCAAACGAACCCCAAATTGTTTATTATTAAAATATATATCCTTATCTAAGTCATTTGGCCGAACCTTAGATTTTTAGGAATAAAATAACAATTAATAATATAATATTTGATTTAAAAACTATTTTGTGTCAATTTTGACACTATTTGATATATGATTTTTTTTGTGAAAGTTATAACAGAATTATATGTTCGAACCAAGTTGATTAAATCAACACTAATATATCATAGTAACCTAGAAAATTAGTGGAATTCATAAAAAGTCCTAAATTACATTTATTTTGGTGTTTATAACATTAATTATGTCAATATTTCATTAATAAGATAATTACTGCATCATCATTGTGTCATAAATAAATTAAATTATTTAAAGTCTAAAAATTACAAATAAAATACCATTATGTAGGAAATTTTTTTATCTTTCTAATGAATATTTATAATCTAAAATCCAACATATATAACCCTATGTAACAATTGTTTTTCTAAAAGATATATGCTTGTGTCATTTTTGTATTCATTTTAACTTAATTAAAATAAAGTGTCATTATCACTTACAAGTGGATCAATGGGGTCCCAAAATCGACCCAAAGATGCCCATGGTCGACCATGTATCAACCAATAGGTTTAAGACACGTTTTAGGGTAATTTAATATTATTATAATATTATTTGTTTAACCCTTATTTACCGGATTTACCCTTAACCATGGTAAATAAAATATTTACCGCAGTAATTATTCAAAATGTCTAAAAATAAAAGTTACCTATTTACACAATTTGAACATCCTGATTCCAAATATGGAATCCATTTTTCTAAATTCAAAACACAGAAGTGGCAGAAATTAATTTAAAATTAATTTCCGCTGTCAAAACAAAAAGCGTGTTTTTAGGAGATAATAACAATCAAAAGATTGACACTTGTTTATGTTCGGTTTAATTGTAACATTGTGTCCAATGACCAACAGTATATTAAGTGGTAAAAATATATTCTAAATATACTTTAAAACCACTCAAATTCATAATTTATCACTATTAAATGTTTTGATTAAAAAAGTTGTTTTTAATTAAAATTTAGTAATTTTCACTATTCATCAAAATATTAAAGTTATCCGAAAAGTACCAAAATTTCACCTTAGGCTAAATTTGATATTCTGAGTCCAAAAATGAAATCCATTTTGAAAAATAAAATTTATCAAATTTCAAAAAGTGGTTATTACTATTCATAACGGCTAGTTTTAATAGCATATTGTTATTTAGTGAAACTCGGTATTGCGTACGACGAAAGCTATCGAGGAAGGTCGCGATTGCGTGTAAAGCAAGCCAAGCAAGTGTTGTGTAGAAAAAGATTCCTTTGATGATTTATATAACATAAAAGTCTCGGGTGTTACATTCTACCCCCCTTAAAAAGAATTTCGCCCTCGAAATTCGTCACTTTGTAACAAACAAATGAGGATACTTCTCCCTCATCATATCCTCAAGCTCCCATGTAGCTTCTTCAAGTTGGTGGTTCCTCCATAAAACTTTCACCAAGCGAGTGGTCTTGTTTCGTAGGACTTTTTCGCTACGATCCAGAATCTCTATCGGCTGTTCTTCAAAAGAAAGATCTTGCTCCAGCGGTACAACTTCTGAGCTGAGTACATGTGAAGGATCTGGTATGTACTTTCTCAGGAGAGATACATGGAACACATCGTGAACTTGAGAGAGATTCGGTGGAAGCGCCAATCGGTAAGCTACCTTCCCAACACGATCCAGTATTTCGAAAGGACCGATATATCTAGGGCTCAACTTCCCCTTCTTTCCAAATCTCATAACCCTCTTCCAGGGAGATATTCGTAAGAACACTTTATCACCCACTTCAAACTCTAGGTCTTTTCTTCGGTTGTCGGCATAACTTTTCTGTCGACTCTGAGCTGCTCTTATGTGTTGTTGAATAGATCTGACCTTTTCTGCCATTTCATCAACGAGATCAGGTCCTAATAGCTTTCTTTCCCCAACTTCATCCCAGCAAGTTGGAGTCCTGCATTTCTTTCCATAGAGGGCTTCATAAGGAGCCATCTGAATACTGGAGTGAAAGCTATTATTATAAGAAAATTCCACCAAAGGTAGGTGTTGATCCCAACCTCCTTTGAAATCCATAGAGCAAGCTCTCAACATATCTTCTAGGGTTTGAATTGTTCTCTCAGACTGACCGTCTGTCTGGGGATGATAAGCAGTGCTGAAACTCAACTCTGTATCCAGAGTATGCTGAAGACTTCGCCAGAACTTCGAGGTAAATCTCGGATCCCGATCAGATATAATAGAAAGTGGTACTCCATGCAATCTTACCACTTCCTTTACATATATCCTGGCAAGCTGATCTAGAGAGAAATCCCTTCTAATAGCAATGAAGTGTGCAGACTTTGTAAGACGATCAACTATGACCCAGATAGCATTATTGCCTTTGGATGTTTTAGGAAGTCCTGTGACAAAGTCCATAGTGATGTTTTCCCATTTCCATTCGGGTATGGGTAATGGTTGTAACATCCCCTTAGACTTTTGTCTATCAGCTTTAACTTGTTGACAAACCAAGCATCGAGAGACATATTCAGCAACATCTCTTTTCATGCCATCCCACCAGAAGTACTCTTTCAGGTCCCTATACATCTTCGTACTTCCAGGATGAATAGAGAATAAAGAACTATGAGCCTCATCCAGCAGCTCCTTCTTTAATTCGGGGATGGGAGGAACACAAACCCGATTCCTGAACTTTATTATCCCATCACAATCAAGGTTGAATTCAGGAACATTTATCACCTTCTTTTGTAACTCGACATCTTCTTTCTGTGCCTCTTTAATCTTCACATGTATAGATGGTTGAACATTCATTTGAGAAAGATAAGATTTTTCCCCTTCCATTATAATTCCAAGATCCATCCTTTGTAAATCCATAAATATTGGATCTTTTGTGATCCTCATCATGGATAAACTAGCATGGTCTTGTCGACTTAATGCATCTGCCACCTTGTTTGCTTTCCCAGGGTGGTAATGGATTGAGCAGTCATAATCCTTAATCAGCTCCAACCATCTTCTTTGACGCATATTCAACTCCTTTTGTGTGAAAATATACTTTAAACTTTTATGATCAGTATAAATATCACACCTTTCACCATAAAGGTAATGCCTCCAAATCTTTAATGCAAAGATTACCGCAGCCAACTCCAAATCATGTGTTGGGTAATTTTGCTCATGGATTTTCAACTGTCGTGAGGCATAAGCTATCACCATATCATTTTTCATAAGAACACACCCCAATCCCTTCTTGGATGCATCACTGTAGATCACAAACCTTTCTCCACTACAAGGCAATGTGAGCACAGGTGCACTGGATAACCTTCTTTTCAACTCCTTGAAATTCTCTTCACATTCCTCTGTCCAGACAAACTTAACTCCTTTCCGAGTCAACTTGGTGATTGGATTAGATAATCGTGAAAAATCTTTTACAAAACGTCGATAATATCCAGCCAAACCAAGAAAACTTCGGATCTCAGTTACTGTTGTTGGTCTCGACCATCTTTCGATAACCTCTGTTTTTGCTGGATCCACAGATATCCCCTCTTTTGAGATTATGTGACCCAAAAATGCAACTTTTTGAAGCCAAAATTCACACTTGGTAAATTTGGCATAAAGCTTCTCCTTTATCAGGGTCTTCAATATAATTCTCAAGTGATCTTCATGCTCTTCCTTGCTCTTTGAATAGACAAGAATATCGTCTATAAAGACTACCACAAATTGATCAAGATAGTCTCTAAAGACTCTATTCATTAGATCCATGAAGATAGCAGGGGCATTAGTAAGACCAAATGGCATCACTATAAATTCATAGTGTCCATACCTTGTACGGAAAGCCGTCTTTGGTATATCCTCCCTTTTGACCCTTAATTGATGATACCCTGAACGAAGATCAATCTTGGAAAAGTATTGAGCTCCGCGTAGTTGGTCAAACAAGTCATCAATGCGTGGGAGAGGATATTTGTTCTTGATAGTGATCTTGTTAAGTTCTCGATAATCAATGCAGAGTCTCATTGATCCATCTTTCTTCTTAACAAATAGAACAGGTGCTCCCAAAGGTGACGCACTAGGGCGTATGAATCCCTTATCAAGATTCTCTTGGAGTTGCTTCTTCAATTCCTGCAACTCAATTGGGGCCATTCTATAAGGTGTCTTTGAAATAGGCAAAGCACCCGGTACGAGTTCTATTGAAAACTCAACTTCACGATTTGGTGGAAGACCCGGCAATTCCTCCGGAAAGACATCATCAAACTCCCGTACAATGGGCATATTCTTAATCATAAGTTTCTCTCCAACCATTTGAGATAAATAACCTTCATTTAGTGGAATCATGACCCATAAGATGGAAGGAATTTCCACTGGAAGGTTATGTTCATCCTTGCATTGATAGACGATCGTAGATTGATCTGGAATATGAAATGTGACTTCCCTTCTTTGGAAATTGATATGAGCTCCATGTAGAGAAAGCCAATCCATACCAAGAATCACATCAAATTCCACTAAAGGAAGGATCACAAGATTTGCAGGAAGCACTTTCCCACAAACATCGATCGGAGAAGACTTATAAACTTTTGATGCGATTGATGTGCCATTAGGTGTTGTCACAGCTAACTCAACATCTAATTGTTGAGGTAATACGGTGATACCCTTAGAAAAGTCTTCAGAAATAAAAGAGTGGGTGGATCCAGAATCAAATAAAACATTTGCTACTTTAGAGTGGATGGTAAGTGTACCTTTCACCACATCGTTATCGTACTCCACATCGCTGGTAGAAATTGCATGTGACTTTCCTTTGTCTTTAGCCTTAAGAGTTTGTTGACGTCGACCATCATCATCAACCCTTGGATTTGGGCATTGATTGGCATAATGCCCCATCTCCTTGCACTTGAAACATTGAAGTGTAGTAGGATCATTCTGTGTATCCATTCCTTTGTTTGCGTCATTAGACATATTCTTCCCATTATCACGGCATTCAAATGCCCGATGACCTTCTTTTCCACATTTAAAACATTTACTTGTCCCTTTAAGAAAACTCCCTCCATGTTTCTTTCCACACTTTGAGCATAAGGGAAAGTTCATCTTCTTTTCAGTGTGCTCTTTAGAGTTTCCTTTGAATTCCATCTTCCTCTTCCTATCAAACCCATGTGACTGATGGGTTACTCCAATCTCCATCTCGACTTTGAGAGCACATCGAACGATTTCCTCGTAGCTATTGAAGTCCCTTATGGCTAACGCCCTTCGAAGACTTGGTTTTAAGCCACTAAAGAATCGATCGATCTTACTCTCAGGTTGGATAATAATACCAGAAGCGTACCTTGAAAGTCTTGTAAAATTTGCTTCATAGGTACTAACAGATTCATCATCCCTTTGCTTCAGTTCAAGGAACTCTTTCTCCATATTTGTTCGGAGAATACGAGGGAAGTACTTATTGAAAAATAAGTTCTTGAACTTGTCCCATTCCATAGACTCAATTTCATCCCTTTGCCTCGTATTCTTAACAAGATTCCACCATTGATCAGCATCTCCTTCTAAACGATACACTGCTAGGATGACTTTATCATGTTCAGAACATTGAAGAACTGAAAATATCTTTTCAGTAGTACTAATCCATTGTTCAGCAACTAATGGATCAGTAGACCCACTGAAAGAAGGTGGACGCTGCCTCATGAAGGATTCAACAGAATGTTGCTCCCTCCTTTGCTCGTTTGGAAATCCTGCATGATTCATAGCTTGAGAAAGTTGTGTGAGCATGGCTACAAGATTTTGCATTCCATCTCCCATATTGTTTGGTTGCTCATGGGGACAATCATTGCATTGCCCATCGCATTCCGCATTAACACGGTTCCTTCGGGTTCCAGCCATTGACTAAAACCAAGAAGAATAGTGTGAGCAACACTAATAATAATAGGAAAACCACATAATTCAAGAATAAAATTTTCATGCTTAAGGTCTTATCCTAGGTTATTCAAGGACATTTCTAAAACACTAAGATTGTGTTCTATGCTTAGACTTATCCTTAGGGTTCTTACTAAGGCTTTCACATCCTAGTTTCCAAAGTTTGACTATACCTTTCCTCTGATACAAACTATAACGACCCATACTTTACATACATTGTTAATACTTCAAAATTGAAGCACACTTATTACAACATATGATAAAACCACAAAGGACCGTATAGGTATAGTGTCTTTAGAAACTGGGAAACATAAACAACTGGTTCATAAATCTTCTACAGTGCCTCCCATTTATTTCATCATATCTAGGGTCCCTTTTAGCATATTCTACTTAATATCCATCTTCCTGACCTGGGGAAAAGAAAATATAAAAGGGTGAGCTCAAATGCTCAGCAAGGGCAATAAAGGAAATAAAAATCATATCATATCTTTTTGAAAATCATAACCTACAAAAGAGATCATAAAATCTTAATAAATCATAGAAGTGAAAATGAGATCCCCATAATCATAACATGAAACTTGAAACTTTGTGGCATGCACACATAATCATGGAAAATCATTTCTTGTTAGTCATGACTTATTGCCAAGACTATCTTAGTGGACAAAGTCCCTTTCTGAACCGAGTTCACTCCTCGTTTCAGTCCTGTATCACTGAACCGAAATAACCTTCCGTTCCAGCCATGTCTATCTCATGAGATATAAAGTCTTTACCCAATGCATTGGAGGGAGATATAGGTCCCACCCATCTTATAATGAATCCTTTCTTATGTGTGCCACATAATCATAAAACATACATCATTGCATAACACATGTAACAAAAATGGGATTCTTGAAACATCATGACATCATAAATCAATTCATATAAGATAAAGGAATTCATAAACATAATTCCATCACAACATAGTCAAAACAATGTAAAAATATGGATAGAAACAGAACCCTTTATTATCTTAGATGGAAAATAATTTTGATAAAACACTTGAATTGAATTCTTGAGGAAAATATCCTTTCTTCTTCAAAATCAATTTTTTTTCACAAAACATCATGCAATTTTAAAAGAAAGAGATTTTATTGAAAATAGTCATGAAATATTTTATAGGAAGCTTCATGAGAATAAGGCTTTATAAAACAGTAGAAATCCTGTTCGTGCCGTATATGTTAAAAAAAACATTCTTCGTACTTTTGTCGGAAAAGTCAAAAAAGTACCTCGTACGGAAAAACGACAAAAGATTCCTTTCATATTCTTTACTAAAAACTCACCTAAGGGTAAAATTGGATTTAAACTATTGAAAGTGGATGGAAACAATATTACATATTGAGAGAACATGGATGTGGATGATAAAATACACCCCAGTAAATACTTAGGAATAAACAATCTCGGATAAAAATGAGATTGTGATATTTCCCTTACCTTAGGTCCAATTTGCCTTGTATGTGTCCGAAGCTCCTGTATAATGGTTTAAATAATGTTATTGACTTATTCCAGAATCATAAATGTTGATATGATATCATATATGGTCATATTATTAGCTTCTTGTTAGTAATATTTCATTGTTACTTGTTACTCGGGTCTTTATAATTTTTTGTTCTTATGCGTGTTTTGCCGAATAAATTCTTATTCTTATTTCAAGGTTATAGATACCTTATATCCAGAATGGTATTAGTGTAACATATATTATATTTACTCATTCAATTCATTTATATAATTACTATGTAATGATGATCATGTTAGAACGAGTCGCATCACATCGTGGAGACGGTATTCCGTACGTACGCACGAGTGATGATATCGTTCCTATGATCGTGGAAATGTATTGGAGTATATATATATATATTATTTCAGTATCAATATTACTTCATAATAATAATATATAGTTACTTATTACACCATTATAACCATCCTTGTAAGGTGATGGTGGAAAAATAGATTACACCACGGCGTGGAGACGGTATTCCGTACGTACGCACGCGCGGTGATTTCATTTTTCCGTAGGATGGATAGAAGGTGAATTAGGGTTGTTTCATATTTATAATAACATATCCGTATGTAAGTAATACTGATGTTATTACTTTGTCATGAAACAACTAAAGAAGAAGAAGTTGAAGATGAAAGAAATTGAAAAGATCGGTAATCGATATTACCTCTTCTTTGGAACGCCTCTTTGAATCCTCCACTTAAGGAACTAAGATTGGTCTTTGGAGAAGACCAGGACCTCTAGGATTATTCTAGGGAAGTGGAGAGGAGAAAATGGCAGGGGTTGGCCGAGCTTGAGTGCTCAATTTGGTGTGAGGAGGAGGGGGAGGAGGTGCCCTTTTATAATGGAGGAGAGGGGCACCTTAGGAATATCTCAAAATATTATTTTATATTAAAGTCAAAATCGGTTTATAATGGTTCCAAAGGGTCTTATTTCGAAGCTAAAGTGGGGATGGGTCGAAATCCTATCAACCAATATAATTTGGACAAGTTTAGGATATTATTTTAACCTTATCAATGAGATTTAACTCTAAGTTAAATAATTTAACTTTTACCATGTCTTCTTGTTTTCTTTAACTATATGGTTAATACACTTACTATAACATGCCAAACGAACCCCAAATTGTTTATTATTAAAATATATATCCTTATCTAAGTCATTTGGCCGAACCTTAGATTTTTAGGAATAAAATAACAATTAATAATATAATATTTGATTTAAAAACTATTTTGTGTCAATTTTGACACTATTTGATATATGATTTTTTTTGTGAAAGTTATAACAGAATTATATGTTCGAACCAAGTTGATTAAATCAACACTAATATATCATAGTAACCTATAAAATTAGTGGAATTCATAAAAAGTCCTAAATTACATTTATTTTGGTGTTTATAACATTAATTATGTCAATATTTCATTAATAAGATAATTACTGCATCATCATTGTGTCATAAATAAATTAAATTATTTAAAGTCTAAAAATTACAAATAAAATACCATTATGTAGGAAAGCTTTTTATCTTTCTAATTAATATTTATAATCTAAAATCCAACATATATAACCCTATGTAACAATTGTTTTTCTAAAAGATATATGCTTGTGTCATTTTTGTATTCATTTTAACTTAATTAAAATAAAGTGTCATTATCACTTACAAGTGGATCAATGGGGTCCCAAAATCGACCCAAAGATGCCCATGGTCGACCATGTATCAACCAATAGGTTTAAGACACGTTTTAGGGTAATTTAATATTATTATAATATTATTTTTTTAACCCTTATTTTCCGGATTTACCCTTAACCATGGTAAATAAAATATTTACCGCAGTAATTATTCAAAATGTCTAAAAATAAAAGTTACCTATTTACACAATTTGAACATCCTGATTCCAAATATGGAATCCATTTTTCTAAATTCAAAACACAGAAGTGGCAGAAATTAATTTAAAATTAATTCCCGCTGTCAAAACAAAAAGCGTGTTTTTAGGAGATAATAACTATCAAAAGATTGACACTTGTTTATGTTCGGTTTAATTGTAACATTGTGTCCAATGACCAACATTATATTAAGTGGTAAAAATATATTCTAAATATACTTTAAAACCACTCAAATTCATAATTTAT
Organism: Viscum album; assembly: GCA_963277665.1. Lineage (NCBI taxonomy): Eukaryota > Viridiplantae > Streptophyta > Magnoliopsida > Santalales > Viscaceae > Viscum > Viscum album. The sequence goes on along the minus strand of OY728145.1, from coordinate 1,093,500,740 downwards.
CACTATTAAATGTTTTGATTAAAAAAAGTTGTTTTTAATTAAAATTTAGTAATTTTCACTATTCATCAAAATATTAAAGTTATCCGAAAAGTACCAAAATTTCACCTTAGGCTAAATTTGATATTATGAGTCCAAAAATGAAGTCCATTTTGAAAAATAAAATTTATAAAATTTCAAAAAGTGGTTATTACTATTCATAACGGCTAGTTTTAATAGCATATTTTTATTTAGTGAAACTCGGTATTGCGTACGACGAAAGCTATCGAGGAAGGTCGCGATTGCGTGTAAAGCAAGCCAAGCAAGTGTTGTGTAGAAAAAGATTCCTTTGATGATTTATATAACATAAAAGTCTCGGGTGTTACACATATGATGAATTTTATCATTTTAAAAAACATATAGTAAATAAAAATTGAAAAGGTTGTATAAAATGATAATTTTATTTCTAAAAATAGTATTCAAATAAATTAATTATCTAATATTTCTAAGCATCATGATAAGGATATTTTAGAAATTTATTTTTTAAATATTACGAGAAAGTGATTTCTTAAAAGGGTATTGTACATAAAATTTTTTGATAAAATAAATTTCAAAATTATTTCTAAAGAGGATAAGAATATAGTGGTAAAAATATAGTATGAAATTTATTATTTGAAGGAAATTTTGTGAAGCATTACTATAGGTAAAAAAACATTGAAAAAATATACAGATAACATTATTCTCATGGACCAAGATTTTGAATGGGTTATACTCATAAAAAAACAGTCTTATGTCACAATTTTCTGGTTCCAAATAATTACCCTTTTCTACTAAATGAAAAATATGATTCCATTAAAAAAATAGATGTTCTCTTAATAACATCCAATCATTCAGTTTCCAAAAACCATATTTCACAAATAAAATGTGGTTTGAAATTTTTTTATTTGATGATATTTATAGACCGAACATGGATTGGGTTCCGGAAATCTAATCCTTTTGTCTTAAAAAACAATAAATGTAGAAATAACAAGAATATTTGGTTTAGGGATAGTGTATATTCCAAACATATGATGGATAAAAAATATTTTTTGAAAATTTCATCAATAAGAATCTTCAGAAAATTAAAATCACATATAATTCTAAAGGAGAAATTATTAGTATAGGTACAATATTTATTCATGGTAAAATTTTTATTTCATTTTATTTATTTGTTAAAGGAATTAATAACACACCTATAAGTAAAATTTATTTATGAGATGATGTTTACCTTGTGAATTTCAGAAATGATCAATTCTTAGTACAAAATTACAAGCATGAATTAATTATTTGTGCTGATAAGCATGAGAATAACAATACACTTAACATAGAAGACCTTACAATCCAAGACATACCATGATATAGTGCAAGAGAAGATCACTCATTGTTATGGAATATAGGGTTAAGACACTATAACCTTAGAAACTTATATAAATAGACTAAGAAAAGACTTGTTGTGGATATAAGGGAACATAGGTAGTAATATTCATAAGATTGTGACAATTTTTATTACGATAAGCAACATATATATAGTTTTTAATACATAAGTGAAGTCTCAACTATTTATTCTTTATAGTGAGTCAAAATAGGTTTATTTGGTCCTATAAAAATTGGGATTATTTGAGCTAAATACAATTTATATATCTTGGTTGATGATTATAATATATACACATGGGTCTATTTTCTCTCATAGAATTATGAATCAATTTTTTTAAAATTTGTATTGAATGTTAAAAATGTGAAAAACCTTCTATTCAAAAAAATTTCTTATGACCTGTGTTGAGAAGTTTTAAATTATTATTTGGAATCATTTTGTATCATAATTTTTAATTGATATAAATTTTTAGCTCCTAGAACTCCTTAGAAAAATGGTTTTGTTGAAAGAATATATTGTATTATTCAAGAAATAAAAAGAACCATGTTTAGTGAATACTCAATTTCTGAACATTTTTGGGATGAAGTAGTTAGTACTTCCTAATATAATGTAAATTGAGTTTTGATTAGATCTTATCTTCATAAAACCCCTTTTGAGTTATGGAATAGTTTAAAAACATATGTTTCTTACTTCATAATATTTATATGCAAGGTATTCATCTAGAACATGATACATAACTTAAAAATATTTGCAGGAAAATCTGATGAAGGAATATTTTTAGGTTATTCCACTACCTCTAAGGGTTATTGAGTATTTAATTAAAATCTTGGTAGTTTTTTTGAATCAATACATGTTAAAATGGATGAATCCAAACCTTTTTTAAACAACCTAAACCCACATCCTACACAAATGTTATTTCAAAAAATAATTTTTTACTTTTGTTGGAAATCTCCTCTAATAAGGATATTACCGAATAAAATGTTTCTGAGGTATTTAACCAGAAATATTTTCAACCATATGTTGATGAACATTGTTTACAATAAATAATAAGTCGGTTGTTTTTAAGGAATCATCCAAGTGATAGTATTATTTGTTATGATGGGCACCAATCTAGGACTAGATGTTCATTAATAAATGAGGTTAAACATGAAGAATTCCATTCCTTATTTGATCATAAGAATCCTTATGAGGATTTATGTGATGAGGATTGGATTAGGGACATGAAACATGAGGTCAATGAATTTTAAAGGAACAACATCTAGACCACAGTTTAACGACCTCAAGAAAATTATATAATTGGTGTAAAATGGGGTTTCAGAATCAATTGCAATTAAAATGGAATTTATCATAGAAATAAAGAAATACATATTGGAAAAGTTTATAACCAACAGGATGGAGTAGAATTTAAAGAAACCTTTGAACTGGTAGCTGGATTAGAAGCTATTCATATTCTATTAGCCTTTTTGGAATTCTTCAATTTCAAAAATTTTCAACTGGATGTGAAGTGATATTTTCATAATCGATATGTATAGGTGGATGTTTATGTTGAAAAAAAAAACATATTTTTTAAAAATAAAAAACATCAAGAATATGTTTATAAACCTACCAAATCATTATATTCCCATTAAAAATCCCCCAAAGCATGGTATGATAGATTAATATGATATTTGTTACAAATTGTTTTTATTAAGAATGCTATAGATCCAACTATTTTTATAAAAGAAGCTAACAAAAACATTTTGATTGTTCATATATATATTGGTAAAATTATATATAGGTCAACACTATAATCATTAACATATGACTTTAGAGATATTATGAAATCAGAGCTTGAGATGAGTATGCTAGGTGAGTTAAAAAAATTTCTTGGTTGTCAAATTTCTACAAAAACCTGAATGATCTTAAGTAACTAAACATAAGTATATAACTGATATTATGAAATTTTTTGGATATTACAATAATGAAAATATTAGTACTTCAATCAATACCTAAAATAAAATTTATCTTGATGAATATGGGTAACTAGTTGATCAAAAATAATTTAGAGGTATGATATGTAGTCTACTATACATAAATTCTAGTAGTCCAGACATAATGTTTTCTGTATTCCTATGTGTAATATATCAATATAATCTAATGGAATATCATCTAAATAATGTTAAAAAAATAAATTCAATCTAAAGGGAACTATGAATTTAGGACTTCTCTATTCTTCCTGAAATGAATTTGTTTTAAAAATTATTTTGGATGCTAACATTTGTGGCTATAAAATGGATATGAAAAGAACATTTGGGACTTTTAATTTCATAGGAGACACATTATTTTCTTGGTCTTGTATGAAACAACACCTGAAATCACTTGCCACCACTGAAGATGAATATGTGGAAACTAGAATTTGTTACACTCATGTTTTATGAATGAAAAATACACTCACTGACAATGATATGAATTTTAATAAAACTCAAATATAACATTCCAATAAAAGATACATTTAATTATGTAAGAACCCTTAAAATCATGCCTATGGAAAAAAGTTAGATATCAGGAATCACTTTCTTATAGATCACACACTTAAAGGGGATATCATTTTAAAATTCATCAAAATTCAAGAACAACATGTCGATGTTTTTATAAATCCATTCCCTTATGATATATTTAAATATTTTTAATAGATTCTATGAATGATCAATTTAAAGTGATATTTCAAATCAACTTGTTGTTTACACATATCCTAAAATTAATTTACTTCTTTTCCATAGGGGGTTTAAAGATGATTTTTTGTTTTTATTATTTTTTATTTATTTATTAATATTAAATTTTAAGAAAAATAAGGGTTTCAAGAATATAATTTTTATAAAATTTTCAGATCCACTGTTCTTAAAAGAATATTCATACTTAGAAAATATTATATTTTTTTTAATCATGTTTTTTTAAACAATTTTTGGATTCTATAAATACTTTTAATGAATTTTAAAATGTATTATGTTTTATCCTTAAAAATTATTTTTAGTTTAAAAATATATATATATATTATAATAAAAATATCATATTCAAGAAGAACATAGCTTTAAACTCAGTGTCCTTCCGTCTCAGAATGATATTCTTCATATTTTCTGTTTTCTTGCACTATTTAATTATAATTTTCTTCAATTTTTTGTTGTTATAATTTTTTTTCATTATAATTTTATCATATTTAGTATCAATACAATAATTTTTTTTAAAACCTGAAGAGTTTAATAAAAATTATATCCTTCTTAAGATCACTCTCAACCATTAGATCAAATAATATCTAATTTTAACCATTAAATTATTCCTGGAATCAGAACGATCACCTTAAGTTCATAGATAAAGTGGTGGACCCCGTTATCCCACATTTGAAATCTAATCCTCTTTGAGATGAAGTGTTACTAGCCTCAAAAGCATCATGTCAAAATATCATTAGTTAAAATTTTAGAATCTCAAGTTTCTTCACAGAATACGATGCATTTAACTAGGGATTTTTATTAATGTTTTTTAGTGAAATATTTGTTGAGAAGTCCTTTTTTCAAAAAATTTATTATATATTAATGAATGTTATATAATTTCAATGTTTGGAATCCTGGTGTGTATCTAAATCTGATGAAATTCATGATTTATTTAGTATTGTATTAGTCTGAGAATTCTATAGATTAGTTGAGTTTCTCAATGTTGATGGAAGAAATATTTCAGTCAAAATTTATAACAAAGTTCATAATATGATTTATAATAAAGTTAAATATTTCTTATAATTACATCATTTTAGAAAGATTCTGTATATCTCATAAGTTTCCAGAAAGTCTTGGATGTTTTGTAAAAGAGGAAGCAGAGAATTATCTTTTTGATCATTATGAGAAGGTTAAGAATGCACATCACCAAATAGCTAATAATATAGTATTTTAATTATGGAATAAAGGTTTCATGATATAGAGAAAAGGATATCATGACACATTGAAGGTCATTGATGTTCTAATTTAAGATTTCCTTTTAAATATGTGAAATATAGAACACATGGGATACGTATTTTTCAACATCATAAAATTAAATTATAGATCCATTATGTCTTAAATAAATATGTTTCTGGCAGTGATAACTATGTTTTCAATTGAATTCATGAAATTCATTAATATTGAAATAATTTAAAGATAAGGAAGACGAAAATACAATTGATCTATAATGATACTATCATTATTATAATGACCCGTACTTTACATACATTGTTATTACTTCAGAATTGAAGCATTGTTATTATAACATATAACAAAACCATTAAAGGACCGTATAGGTATAGTGTCTTTAGAAACTGGGAAACATAAACAACTGGTTCATAAATCATCTACATTGTCTCCCATTTATTTCATCATATATAGACTCCCTTTTTGGAATATCCTACTTAATACTCTTCTTCCTGACCTAGGGAAAGGAAAACATACAAAAGGGTGAGCTCAAATGCTCAGTAAGGGTAATAAAAAGAAATATCAATAATATCATATTCAAAAGAACATACCATTTGGAAAATCTTAACCTGCAAAAGAGATCATAATATCATAACATGTGATAAATCATAGTGGTGAAATGTAATCCCAATAATAATAACTTAAAACATGATACTTTGTGGCATACACACATAATAATAGAAAATCATTTCATTTTAGTCAAGACTCACTGCCAAGACTATCATAGCAGACAAAGTCCATTACTGAACAGAGTTCACTCCTCGTTCCAGTCCAATATCACTGAACCGGATTAACTTTGCGTTCCAGCCATGTCTATCTCATGTGATATAAATCGTTACCCAAGAAATTGGAGGGAGATATTGGTCCCACCCATCTCATAATAAAACCATTCTTATGTGTTCCACAAAATTATAAATCATACATCATAGCATAACCCATGTAATAAAAATTGGATTCTTAAACACTGTGACATCATAAAAAAATTCGTATAAGATAAAGGACTTCATAAAAATAATTCTATTATAACATAGTCAAATCAATGTAATAATAGAGATAGAAATAGAACCCTATATTATCTTATATGGAAAATAATTTTTATAAAACACTTGAACTCCCTTCTTGAGGAGAATATCCTTTCTACTTAAATTTTTTTTTCTATTCTTAACATGTCATAAAATTCTAAACTAACAGAATTTGATTAAAAATAAACATGAAAACTTTTAAAGGAAGCTTCATGGAAATAATTTTCTATGAAATCATAAAAATCCATTCATGCCGTATAAGATAGAAATAACATTCTTCTCGTACTTTGGAAGAAAAAGTCAGAAAGTACATTGAACTAAAAATGAAAAAATATTCCTTTCATATCTTTTAATAAAACTCACCAATGAGTAGTATTTGATCTAATCAATTTTAGTAGGATAGAAATAATATTACATATTGAGGAATCATGGATGTGGATGATAAATACTCCCTAGTAAATTATGAAGTATAAAAAATCACGGATAAAAATGAGATTTGGAGATTTTCACATACCTTAGGTCCGATATGCTTTGTACATGTCTGATCCTCCTGTATAATGATTTAAATAAGGTCATTGACGTATTCCATAATCATACCCATTGTTATGATATCATATATGGTCATATTCTTAGCTTCTTATTTGTAATATTCCATTGCTACTTGTTATTCGAGTGTTTATTGCTTTATGTTCTTATGCGTGTTTTGTCGAATAAATTTTTATTCTTCTTTTTTAGGTTATAGATACCTCATTTAAAGAATACTATTAGTGTAATATATATCATATTTACTCATTCAATTCATTTATATAATCATTATTCAATGAAGATCATGTAGAACGAGTCGCATCACATCATGGAGATGGTAGGCCGTACGTACGCATGAGCGATGATATCGTTCCGATCATCGTGGAATTGTATTGAAGTGTATGTATACTATTTCAGAGTCAATATAACGTTAAAATAATTATATATAGTGATTATTTACACAATTATACCCATCCAAGTAAGGTGGGGGTGGAAAACAGACTACACCACGGCCTGGAGACGGTATTCTGTATGTACGGATGCGCGGTGATTTTATTTCCCGTAGGATGGATAGAAGGTTAAATAGGGTTATTTCATATTTATAATAATATATTAGTATATGAGTGATACTGACGTTATTACTTAATAATGAAACAACTAAATAAGAAGAAGTAGAAGACGAAATAAATTTGAAAGAACCGGTAACAAATATTACATCATCTTTGACACGCCTCTTTGATACATCCTCGTAGGGCACTAAAATTGGTCTTTGAAGATAACTAGGACCTCTATAATGTTTCTAGGGAAATATAGAAGGTAAATTGGCAGGGTTTGGATGATCTAGAATGCTCAAAGTGGTGTTCGGAGGAGAGGTATGAGGTGCCCTTTTAAAAGGGAGGAGAGGGGCACCTTTAGATTTTTAAGGAATATGAATTTATAAAAAATTCCAACCCCACTTAAAACCCCCCAAAAATTACTCAAATACGAAGATTAGATGATACAGGGTTGTAATATAATTAACCAATAATATTTAGACAAGTTGGGAATTTATTTTAAACCTTATCAACATGATTTATTCTTATGTAATCTGTTTAATTTTATTTGTGGTAATAATATTATACATTTAAAATGATTATAAATAATTATGTATATGTTGTGAATTGTCCATAATTGTATAATTTATTACATTTTATAATATATAATTTTTAATTTATAATTTTTAAATATTTTTGTAAATTTTAAACGATTTTATATATATGTAATTTTTATAAAATAACAATAGTGTCAATTTTGACACTATTCATTTATTTGAATTTAAATAAAATATACACAGAAGATATGTTCTAAATAAAAGATTTAATAGATTAATAACATTTCATATTTTTCTAGAAAATTAGTGGTGTGCATTATATAGTTCATATAATATTTATTTTAATACTTTAAAAATAATTTATTTGATATTTCAATCAATAAAATAATTTCAACATCACTATTGTGTCATAATTAATTATAATTATTTAATCCCTAAAAATTATAAATAAATTTATATAATGTATATAATTTTAATATATTTCTAGGGACTATTTATATTCAATGTTTTATGATGTTTATCACTAAATTAAAATTATTACACTTATAAGATTTAAGAGAGTGACATGTTGGCACTTTCTTTGGTTTTAATAACAATTATAGTATTTCATGGTCAAAATTCCATGAAATGAATCTAGTCCTACCCTTAGGTGATATGGGTAAACTTTTATTTATCCAATAAGATTTTTCAAGTGTTAGGGTAATTTGTTAATCTTATTTTTACCCTTAATTACCATATTTACCTTTAACTCTAGTAAATAAAAATTACCGTAGTTACTATTCATAATGTCAAAAAAATAAAAGTAACCTATTAACAAGATTTAGACCCACTAAATCAAAATATGGAATCCATTTTTCAAAATTCAAAACATAGAAGTTGTAGTAATTAATTTAAAATTAATCTCGTTCTTAAGAACACGAGTTTTAATAGTTAAAACATTTCCAAAGATTGAAATGTTTTTACCAATGAATTAAATTTAAAATTAATAATAATGACATACATTATATTAAATAGTAAAAATATATTATATTTATACATTAAAACCATTCAATATTATAATTTATCCTTATAAATTATTGCGATGAAAAATGTTGTTTTTAATTAAAATATAGCATCTTTTTACAATTCGTTAAAATATGAAAGTTATCAGAATAATATGAAAATTTTATCGAAAGAAACATTTTATAGCCTTATTCAAAATAAGAATTTTATTTTTTCAAACTGAACTTTTAAACATGTCAAAAACTATATTTAATGTGGGTGTGCCATCAAAAGGCGACAAAATTGCATTTTTTGAAAAATACTTATTTTACCCGAAGAATTTATTTTGTTCACATACCATGTTTTAGAAAATATGTAAGATGAATAATAATGTTATAAAATTCAAAATTCAGATAATACTATTCATAACGACTAGTTTATAATATTATAAAAATATATCGTTGTTTAGTGAAACTCGGTATTGCGTACTACACACGCTATCGAGGAAGGTCGCGATTGCGTGTATCAAAAGCCAATCCAGTGTTGTGTGCAGTGAAAGATTCCTTTGATGTTGCGTATAACATAAGGCATAAAAAAAATACTTCTCATAAAATATTAGGGTGTTACATTTTACCCCCCTTAAAATGAATTCCCCCTTGAAATTCGTCACTTCGTAACAAACAGATGAGGATACCTCTCCCTCATCATATCCTCAAGCTACCATGTAGCTTCTTCTAATTGGTGGTTCCTCCATAAAACATTCACCAATCGATTGGTATTGTTCTGTAGAAATTTTTTTCTATGATCCAGAATCTCTATCAGTCGTTCTTCATAAAAAGGTCTTGCTCCAACAGTACAACATCTGAGCTTAGTACATGTGAAGGATTAGGTATGTATTTTCTCAAGAGAGATACATGGAACACATCGTGAACATGAGAGAGATTTAGTGGAAGCACCAATCTATAAGCTAACTTCCCAACATGATCCATTCTTTTGAAAGGACCAATATACCTAGGGATCAACTTTCCCTTCTTTCCAAATAACATTACTATCTTCCAAGGAGATATTCCTAAGAACACATAATCACCAATATCAAAATCTAGGTCTTTTCTTCGGTTATCAGCATAACTTTTTTTTTGACTCTGAGATGATCTTATGAGTTGTTGAATATATCATACATTTTCTTCCATCTCATCAACAAGATCATGTCCTAATAGATTTCTTTCCCCAACTTCATCCCAACAAGTTGGAGTTCGGCATTTCTTTACATAGAGAGCTTCATAATGAGCCATTTGAATACTTGAGTGAAAGCTATTATTATAAGAAAATTCCACCAATGGTAGGTGTTGATCCCAACCATCTTTGAAATAAATAGATCAAGCTATCAACATGCCTTATGGAGTTAGAATTTTAGTCTCAGACTGACCATCTGTCTGTGGATGATAAGTAGTGCTGAAACTCAACTATGTATCTAGAGTATGCTGAAGACTTCACCAAAACATCATGGTTAACCTCGGATCCTGATCAAATATAATGGAAAGTGGTACTTCATGAAATCTTACCAGTTCCTTTACATATATCCTGGCAAGCTGATCCAGAGAGAAATATTCTCAAATAACAATGAAGTTTTCCGACTTCGTAAGCTGATCAACTATAACCCAGATAGCATTATTTCCTTTGGATGTTTTAGGAATTCCAGTGACAAAGTCCATAGTGATGTTTTCCCATTTCCATTTAGGTATGAGTAATGGTTATAACATCTCCTTAGACATCTGTCTCTCAGATTTAACTTGCTGAAAAACCAAGTATCGAGAGACATATTCAGCAACATCTCTTTTCATGTCATCCCTCCAGAAATACTCTTTCAGGTCCCTATACATCTTCATGCTTCCAAGATGAATATAAAATGAAGAACTATGAGCCTTATCCAGAAGATCCTTCTTTAATTATGGTATGGGAGGAACATAAACTTGATTCCCGAACCATATTATCCCATCACAATCAAGGTTGAAATTCAACAACATTTCTCACCAACTTTTGTAACTCTACATCTTCTTTTTGTGCCTATTTAATCTTCACATGCATAGATGGTTGAACATTCATTTGAGTAAGATAAGATTTTTCCCCTTCCATTATAATTCCAAGATCCATCCTTTGTAAATCCATAAATATTGGATCTTTTGAGATCCTCATCAAAGATAAGCTAGCATGGTCTTGTCGACTTAATGCGTCTGCCACCTTGTTTGCTTTCCCAGGGTGGTAATTAATTAAGCAGTTGTGATCTTTAATTAGCTCCAACCATCTTCTTTGGGGCATATTCACCTCCTTTTGTCTGAAAATATACATTAAACTTTTATGATCATTATAAATATTACATCTTTCACCATAAATATAATGCCTCCAAATCTATAATGAAAAGATTACCACAGCTAACTCCAAATCATGATTTGGGTAATTTTCCTCATTTATTTTCAACTGTCGTGTGGCCTAAGCTATCACGATATCGTTTTTCATGAGAACACACCCTAATACCTTATTGGATACATCACTATAGATCAAAAACATGTGTCTAATACAAGGCAGTGTGAGCACAGGTGCACTAGATAACCTTCTTTTGAACTCATTGAAATTCTCTTCACACTCCATTGTCCACACGAACATAACTCCTTTTCGAGTCAACCTAGTGAGCGGATTAGATAATCATAAAGAATCTTTCACCAAATGATGATAATATCCATCCAAACCAAAAAACTTCAGATATTAGTTACTGTTGTTGTTCTCGACCATCTTTCGATAACTTATGTCTTTGCTGGATCCACAGATATCCCCCCTTTTGAGATTATGTGACCCAAAAATGAAACTTTTTGAAGCCAAAATTCACACTTGGTAAATTTGACATAACTCTTCTCCTTTCTTAGTGTCTTTAGTACAATTCTCAAGGGATATTCATGTTCTTCCTTTCTCTTTGAATAGACAAGAATGTCCTCTACAAAGACTACCACAAACTGATCAAGATATTCTCTAATGACTCTATTCATTAGATCCATGATGATAGCAAGGGCATTATTAAAACCAAAGGGAATCACTATAAATTCATAGTGTCCATACCTTTTACGGAAAGCCGTCTTTGGTATATCCTCTTTTTTTCCCTTAATTAATGATACCTTAAAAAAAGATCAAACTTGGAAAAGTATTGGGCTCCACATAGTTGGTAAAATAAGTAATCAATGCATGGGAGAGGATATTTGTTCTTGATAGTGATCTTGTTAAGTTCTCGATAATCAATGCAGAGTCTCATTGATCCATCTTTCTTCTTAATAAACAGAATAGGTGCTCCCCAAGGTGATGCACCAGGGCATATGAATCCCTTATTAATATTCTCTTGGAGTTGTTTCTTCAATTCCTGCTACTCAATTGGGGCCATTTTATAAGGTGTCTTTGAAATGGGCATAGCACCCAGTATGAGTTCTATTGAAAACTCAACTTCACGATTCGCTGGAAGACCAGGAAATTCCTCAAGAAAGATACCATAAAACTCCCATACAATGGGTGTATTATTAATTGTGGGTTTATCTCCAAATATTTGAGATAAATAACCTTCATTTATTGGAATCAAGACCCATAGGATGGAAGAAATTTCCACTGGAAGGTTATATTCATCCTTGCATCGATAGATGATAGTAGATTGTTCGAGAATATTAAACGTAATTTCCTTTCTATGGAAATTGATATGGGCTTCGTATAATGAAAGCCAATCCATGCCAAGAATCACATCAAATTCCACTATAGGAAGGATCATGAGATTTTCAGGAAGCACATTCCCAAAAACATCAATTGGAGAAGAATTTTAAACTTTTGATGTGATGGTTGTGCCATTAGGAGTTGTCACAACTAACTCAACATCTAATTGTTGAGGTAATACGACGATACCCTTAGAAAATTATCAGAAATAAAAGAGTGGATGGATCCAGAATCAAATAAAACATTTGCTACTTTAGAGTGAATGGTAAGTGTACCTTTCACCACTTTGTTATCATACTCCACATCGCTGATAGTAATCGCATGTGTCTTTCCTTTGCCCTTAGCCTTAAGAGTTTGTTGATGTTGATCATCATCAACAACCATTGGATTAGGGCATTGATTGGCATAATGCCCCATTTCCTTGCACTTGAAACATTGAAGTGTTGGAGGTGCATTCTGTGTATCCCTTTCTTTGTTCGCATCATTAGACATCTTTTTCCCATTATTTCGACATTCAATTGCCTGATGACCTTCTTTTCCACATTTAAATCATTTTCTTGTCCCTTTAAGAAAATTTTCTCCATGTTCTTTCCAAAATTTGAGCATAATGGAAAACTCATCTTCTTTTCAATGTGGTCATTAGAATTTCCTTTGAATTCCATTTTTCTCTTCTTATCAAACCAATATGATTGATGGGGTACACCAATCTCCATCTCAACCTTTAGAGCACATCGAAAAATTTCCTCGTAGCTATTGAAGTCCCTTATGGATAATGCCCTTTGAAGACTTTGTTTTAAGCCACTAAATATTCAATCGATCTTACTCTTAGGTTGGATAATAATTCTGGAAGCGTACCTTGCAAGTCTTGTAAAATTTGTTTCGTAGGTACCGACAGATTCATCATCCTTTTGCATCAGTTCAAGAAACTCCTACATATTTTTTCTAAGAATACGAGGGAAGTACTTATTGAAAAATAAGTTCTTGAACTTGTCCAATTCCATGGACTCAATTTCATCCCTTTGTCTCGTATTCTTGATAATATTCCACCATTGATCAGAATTACCTTCCAAACGATACACTGCTAAGATGAATTTTTAATGTTCAGAACAATGAAGGACTAAAAATATCTTTTGCATGGTATTGATCCATTTTTCAGACACTAATGGATCAGAATACCCGCTGAATGAAGGTGGATGCTGCCATATGAAGGATTAAACAAAATGCTGCTCCTTACATTGCTCGTTTGGAAGTCTGGCATGATTCATATCTTGAGAAAGCTGTGTGAGCATGGATACAAGATTTTTTATTCCAGCTCCCATAATGTTTGGTTGCTCAGGCGGATAATCATTGCATTGTCCGTCACATTCAGCATTAACACGGTTCCTTTAGGTTCCAGCCATTGACTAAAACTAAGAAGCATAGTGTGAGAAACACTAATTACAATAGGAAAACCGCATAATCAGTAATAAAATTACACACATTAGGTCTTATCATAGGTTATTCATGGCCATTTCTAAAACACTAATATTGTGTTCTATTCTTAGACATATCCTTAGGGTTCTTACTAAGGCTTTCACATCCTAGTTTCCAAAGGTTGACTATAACTTTCCTCTGATACAAACTATAACATCCCATACTTTACATACATTGTTATTAATTCAGAATTGAAGCATAATTATTACAAAATATAATAAAACCATGAAAGGACCATATAGGTATAGTGTCTTTAGAAACTGGGAAACATAAAAAACTGGTTCATAAATCATCTACATTGTCTCCCATTTATTTCATCATATCTAGAGTCCCTTTTTGGCATATCATACTTAATACCCTTCTTCCTGACCTAGGGAAAAGAAAACATACAAAAGGGTGAGCTCAAACGTTCAGTAAGGGTAACCAAAAGAAATATCAATCATATCATATTCATAAGAACATATCATTTTTAATATCTTAACATGCAAAAGAGATCATAATATCATAACATGGGATAAGTCATAGTGGCGAAATGTAATACCAATAATTATAACATAAAACATGATACTTTGTGGTATACACACATAATTAAAGAAAATCATTTCATTTTAGTGAATTCTCATTTCCAAGACTATCATGGCAGACAAATTCCATTACTGAACCGAGTTCACTCCTCATTTCAGTCCTATATCATTGAACAAGATTAACGTGCTGTTCTGGCCATGTCTATCTCAGGAGATATAATTCATTACCCGATGCATTGGAGGGACATATTGGTCCAAAATATCTCATAATGAAACCATTCTTATGTGTGCCACAAAATCATAAATCATACATCATAGCATAACCCATGTAATAAAAATGGGATTCTTAAACATCGCGACATCATAAAACAATTAGTATAAGATAAAGGACTTCATAAAAATAATTCCATCACAACATAGTCAAATCAATTTAATAATAGGGATAGAAAAATAACCCTATATTATCTTATATGGAAAATAATTTTGATAAAACACTTTAACTCCCTTCTTGAGTAGAATATCCTTTCTACTTTAAAAAAACATTTTTTCCATTCTTAACACGTCATACAATTTTAATCTAAAAGAAGTTGATTAAAAATAAACTTGAAAACTTGCAAAGGATTCTTCATGTAAATAATGTTCTATGAAATTAGAAAAATCCATTCATGCCATATAAGTTAAAAAAACATTCTTTTCATACTTTGGCTGAAAAAGTCAAAAAGTACCTTGTACGAAAAAAGAAAAAACATTCCATTCATATATTTTACCAAAAGTCACCAATGATTAATATTGGATTTAAAAAATTTTATGAGGATAGAAATAATATTACATATTTAGGAAACATGGATGTGGATGATACATATTCCCCAGTAAATTCCGAAGTATAAACAATCTCGAATAAAAATGAGATTGCGTGATTTTGCCTTACATTAGGTCCAATATGCTTTGTACGTGTCTGAACCTCCTATATAATGATTTAAATAATGTCATATAATTATTCTATATTCATAATAATTGTTATGATATCATATATTTTCATATTCTTAGCTTATTATTTGTAATATTTCATTGCTACTTGTTATTTGGGTGTTTATTGCTTTATGTTCTTATGCGTGTTTTATCGAATAAATTCTTATTCTTTATTTAGGTTATAGATAAATAATTTCCAGAATGGTATTAGTGTAATATATATCATATTTACTCATTCATGTCATTTATATAATCATTATTGAATGAATATCATGTAGAATGAGTCGCATCACATCATAGAGACGGTAGGCCGTACGTACAGACGAGTGATGATATCATTCCCATGATCGTGGAATTGTATTGAAGTTTATGTATAATATTTCAGAATCAATATCACTTTAAAATAATCATATATAGTTATTATTTACACAATTATACGCATCCATGTAAGGTGGTGGTGGAAACAGATTACACCACGACGTCGAGACAGTATTCCGTACGTCCGCACGCGCAGTGATTTCATTTTCCATAGGATGGATAGAAGGTTAAATAGGGTTGTTTCATATTTATAATAACATATAAGTATATGAGTGATACTTATGTTATTAACACATAGTGAAACAACAAAATAAGAAAAATTATAAGAAGACATAAATTTGAAAGAATCGGTAACGGATATTACCTCTTCTTCGACACGCCTATTTGATACCTCCTCTTAGGGCAGTAAAATTGGTCTTTGAAGAATACCATGACCTCTAGGATGTTTCTAGTTAAGTGGAGAAGATATATTATAAGGGGTTGGATGAGCTTGAAGGCTCAATGTTTTGTGAGGAGGAGAGGGATGAGGTTCCCTTT
Organism: Viscum album; assembly: GCA_963277665.1. Lineage (NCBI taxonomy): Eukaryota > Viridiplantae > Streptophyta > Magnoliopsida > Santalales > Viscaceae > Viscum > Viscum album. The sequence goes on along the minus strand of OY728145.1, from coordinate 1,093,484,202 downwards.
TATAAGGGAGGAGAGGGGCACCTTTGGAATTATAAGAAATATTAATTTATAATAAATTCCAACCCCACATAAAAACCTCAAAAAAGGACTCAAATACGAATCTTAGATGAGATAGGGTTTTAATATCATCAACCAATAAAATTTAGACAGTTTGGGAATTTATTTTATACATTATCCACATGATTTATCCTTATATAATCTATTTAATTGTATTTGTGGTAATAATATTTTAAATTTTAAATCATTATAAATAATTACATAGATGTTGTGAATTGTCCATAAGTGTATAATATATTACATGTTAGACAATATATATTTTAATTTGTAATTTTTAAATATTTTGGTGATTTTTAAACGATTTTATAATAAGTACTTTTTATAAAATAACAATAGTGTCAAATTTGACACTATTCATTTATTTGAATTTAAATAAAATATAAATAGAAGATATGTTCGAACTAAAAGATTTAATAGATTCATAACATGTCAGATGTATATAGAATATTAGTGGAGGGCATTAAATAGTTCATATAATATTTATTTTTATACTTTTAAAATCATTTATTTGATATTTCAATCAATAAAATAATTTCAACATCACAATTGTGTCATAATTAATGATAATTATTTAATCCCTAAAAATTATAAATAAATTAATAAGATGTAGAAAATTTTATTATCTTTGTAGGGACTATTTATATCCAATATTTAATGATGTTTATCACTAAATTAAAAGTATTACACTTATAATATATATGAGAGTGACATGTGGTCACTTTCTTTGGTTTTAATAATAATTATATTATTTCATGGTCAAAAGTCCATGAAATGAATCTAGTCCGACCCTTATGTGATATGGGTTTACTTTTATTCATCCAGTAGGATTTTGGAAAATGATAGGGTAATTTTATAATCTTATTTTTATACTTAATTACTAGATTTACCTTTAACTCTAGTAAATAAAGATTACCGTAGTTACTATTCATAATATCAAAAAAATAAAAGTAACCTATTAATATAATTCGGACCCACTAAATCTAAATATGGAATCCATTTTTCAAAATTCAAAACACAGAAGTTGTAGTAATTAATTTAAAATTAATCCCGTTGTTAAGCAAACGTGTTTTAATGTTTAAAACATTACCAAAGATTGAAATGTTTTTACCTATGAATTCAGTGTAAAATTAATTCTAATGACATAAATTATATAAAATGGTAAAAATATATTCTATTTATACTTTAAAATCATTAAATATTATAATTTTACCATATAAATTATTGAGATGAAAAAGATGTTTTTAATTAAAATATTTCATGTTTTTACTATTCATTAAAATATTAAAGTTATCAGAATAATATGTAAAATTTATCCAAAGTAAATTTTTATATCCTAATTCCAAAGAAGAATTTTATTTCATCAAATTGAACTTATAAACATGTCGAAAACTATATTTAATGTGGGTTCTCTATCAAAAGTTGGCAAAACTTCATTTTTGGAAAAATGCTTATTTTACCCGAAAATTTTATTTTGTTCACATTCCATGTTTTAGAAAATATGTAAGATTAATAATAATGTTATAAAATTAAAAATACACTTAATACTATTCATAATGGCTATTGTATAATATTATAATTATATATCGTTGTTTAGTGAAACTCAGTATTGCGTACTACACACACTATCGAGGAAGGTCGCGATTGTGTGTAACACAAGCCAAGATAGTGTTGTGTGCAGTGAATGATTCCTTTGATGTTGCGTATAACATAAGGCACAAAAAAATATAATTCTCATAAAATTTCGGGGTTTTACAATTATGATAATTTTTTTATTTTATGATGAACCAAATAATTTTATTGAAAAATAAATGGTACTACTCTGAATTAAGTATATTCAAAAAATCAAAATAATTATTTTCAAAAGAAGAAAAAGAATTTCTATCGGGTTGAGAAACATAAGAAACAAAAATTATAATCTTTAGAGACTTATAAAACCATTATCCATATTTCAATTCCATAATATGTATCTGAATAATTTAGAAATAAAAAGGAATAATGAAAGGTAGGATATAAAGAGTTCTGAATAAAAATAACTAAAAAATATTTAAGAATTCGTGGTGCAGATGTTTTTTAAAAAAATAAGAAAAAGAGAAGAAGTTGAAGAAAAAATATAAGTTGAATGTTTGGTAAAATTATAGATAAAAGAAATTAAGGAAACCTACAAAAATATTCTTATCTAATAAAAAAAATAATTCTAGATGCTAGTTTATTTTTTAGGAAAAAAAACATTGTTGATGCCAAAGATCCCTCTATAATAGAGAAGGGACTAGAAAACATTTTTGATCAATAGGTACCTCCTAAAGTGAATGAAAAATTGTCAGAATAGTTAGAAGCTGATTTGGATATTTTAATATATAAATAATCATAAATATTTTAATAAATCAATTGATAAAAATGATGATGAAATTGATATGTTAGCAAAAGAATGAAAATATTCAGAAGAATAAATTTAATATAAATAAGAAATAGTTGAAGAATATATTTATGATGATGGTAAAGATAATGAAAGTGAAGATGAAGAATATGAATATGAAGAGGGTGACAATTATAATTAAAATACAGAAAGCAAAAATTATTTTTAGTCCAAAAAATATTCTATGAAAAAATCATAGGATTATTCATTGGAGTTACTCTCTGTAATTGATCAAAAAGAATATTATGGAAGTCCCGAGAAGAAAAAGTCCCCAAAAATCAGAGAAGACAAATCTTTATCCATGAAAATTGATAAAAATTAAAAATTCTAAATATAAGAGAATGGAGATCACTCTGATAAATGAAATGATGATGAAAATATCCATGGAATTTTTAATGGAAAAAAGGTTAGTGAAAGAGTGGAGAAGATGGTATCAAAGAAGATGAAAAAAGAAACATAAAATAAGTGGAAATCTAAAAATGAAATCCTTGACTACCTTAAATTGAAATATTAGATTTATTAAATAAAATTATAGTACATGGAGTTCATTTTTTTGTAGTTTTTAAAAATACCTGAAGAATAGTCTAACACATTCCCAGATTAGAACCCAATATTATTTTAGTTCAGGAAAATCAAATTTAGGAATCAGAGGAAGTCAATGTTTTATCTAACAGTGTAATTCAAAATTATTTTGAGCTTAAAATTATTCAAAAGATATTTCAATCTCATAAAAAATAAAGTAGAAATGCCTTGAAATTGTTCTATAATGTTGATACTGATAGAATGATTCGTGATGATTCTATTAAAGATTTAAATTAATGAATCAATGAATCTGCAGAAGACTTTCAGGAATTATTATAAAGTAAATAATATAATGAGATGTTTGTGTATTAGTTCAATAATATGGTTAATTTCTTTATGTATGATGTGATATAAAAAATTGTAAAATAAAATACACGCAGATAGATATTCTATTGCTTAAAAATGAAAAATATAAGATCTCTACTCTAATTAATCAGAATGGTGTTTTGGATAAAAGGCTTTAGATCAATAATGATAAAAACCTATCCAAAGTTGAAATTATAACAAGCCTTCTAGAAGGAATAAAATAGTTCAATATGATGAATACCATTGTGAGATCCTTAATGAAGAAGAAATATTAAATCTTTCCCGTTGAACACTAGTTTTAAATTTAATTTCTTTTGCAAACATTTTTTATCAGTGGATAAATTTTCCATTTCATTATTAATTATTTGAATATCTTCTAATTATTATTAGATGAATATTATTTCATTTATTTTTGATGATCAAATACTTCATTACATTTTTGGTATATTTTTTCTCGAACCCTTACTAAGAAGTGAATAAAGTTTCCCAATACTTTTTAAAGTTAACAATATGAGAGAAATTATTCATTGTGGGAGAAATCATCATATTTGGAAAGGATATTTTATTTCATTAAGAAAATTATTATTCAAAATGGTAGAGAAATCATTTATGAAAAAAGAATACAATCCTTTTTTGGAGTTCATATCTTAAGGGAGAGTTAGTCGTATTCAACAGTGTATACATATGAGTGTTATCACACTGGAGGATATAAGCTTTAATATCATTTCTAAATATGATGTACATAAAAGATAATGAAATTATGTTTTAAAAAGTAATTTTGGTTTTTGGTTTTGGGGGTTTTTCTTTCCAAAATGGGGGAAATATTTGATTCATTGATTTCTTTATGAAATTAACACATCTTTTGTTCTATAAATCAGAAACATTTTCTTAAATACATAATTACTAACCTCTTCTGTCCAATGTTTTTTTAGAATGTGTTTTTATAAAACATATATTTTTCCATAAATAGAAATAGTTATAAATTATTTATTAATATAAACTATCTTTATTCATTAAAAATATCATAATGAGTATGGAACTGATAACAATTAGATTCAAATTTATCAGATTAGATATAATACATTTTGTCATGTATTTCATACTGACGAAGTATTTATAATCAGATTGATACCAGAACTTATATGCATCATATTTTCACTCATAAAGACCATTGTAATGAAATGTTTAAATAATTTTATAGAACTGACTAATGTTTAAATTGTGAATACAGAAAACTATTTTATATCATATTGGAACTTATATTACACTATGATGTTGTAATAAAATATGATGTCAGATATTATGTTATGCCAAAAAAGTATGACCTATCAAATGAAAGGTGTCCAATAACTTACAATAAAATCAGAGAAAATATGACCATTTGAAGATCGTGATTAAGATAATTTGATATTTGAACAATGGAAACCAAGAAGGCTCATAACAACAGTTCTTATTTGGAGGTACGAGGTTCGAATCATGGGAATCCATTCTAGGGGGAATTATACCTCCCCTAGTCCACTAACATTTTCAGGTCACCTGGTGAAGCATATGGTGGAAAACAGGTCACAACACACATATTTGGAATATTTTAGTGTCAAACCATTGCTGATCAGGCTATCACCCCACAGGATGCTCTGCCACCTCAGCTGACAATGACTTCTTCCCAGCTAGGGCTGTCTAGGAAGTGATCCCTTCATAGAGAGGGGGTTGTTTGGAATTAGGGGTTCAAAAAAAAATACAACCCTATGGATTAATTTTTAAAAATTCATATCATGCTGATTATTAGAATATCACCTTTAATACATTATAATTTAATGTTCTAAGAGCTAGTGATGAGATGGCTATTTCATGTTGTGTGGGACATAGTTGTAAAGTTCTCTTTGTGTGAGAGGTCTGATGATTACAAAGTGTTAGAAATATGTTCCTATTATTTTTTATATTTTTAGAGGTTTTTATTCTTAATATAACCTTTTTAGGTTTTCCCTTAAGTAATAATTTTCATTTTATATCATCTGTCTGATTTTTGATTACGATCAAGGGCTTGCGAAGATAACAAGATAGAGAAACAGATAGTAGTATTAATAGAGGTCTTGTGAGGATAACATTATAGAGATGATCCATCAGATCGAGGGATGACGAGGATAGAAAGACATATGATATACAATATTTATATATTGGTTTTTTACATTATATGGAAAAATAAAATTTCATGTAATTTTAAAATATGGGAAAACTTTTGTCATGTTTTTGTGGCTACCGTACCCTTAATTTTTAAATAGATAAATTGTTTATAATATATATGTCATTATTATTATTATTATTATTTATTATATCATACAAGGTCTTTATTACATTGTGCATGTATTGTTACTTTTTTTTCATAATGATAGTAACTATGATAAACACAATCTGTATTATTAATTTCATCTACTGTTAATCCAAGACATACTCATAAAATCGTAACGTTCTTAAATATGATATGTTTACTCTGATTTAAAAATACAATATGTGATTATGATTATATTACATTGATTTAATCATATACACTTTGATTCATATACATTCATATTCTTTATGATAGTAATTTTTTTACTTTTATATATCGAAATCACAATGATTATGATACTTTGGTAATCATAATGAAGGACAAGTCTAAATCTGATCTTTTATACTATAAGAAGATTGTGAAATAATTTATTTTAAACACATTAAAGCTAATAATTTTTAAACTAAAAATCTCCCCATATTGTAATAAACAAATATTGAATACTTTATTTCAATCCTAAAAAGTATAGTTATATTATAATGATCAAATTAATGAAGTAAAATTCATCAACTATATGTAGAAACATTATTTTTTCCTTAACGTGATGTAAATTCGAAATATGAGGCATGTATATCTTTCATTCCCTGAATGAGATTCCCAAAGTCTTCCCATAGAATTTTGTATAATGTGAAATCCCTTTACAGTTCCCCTAAATGCCCAACAGACAGTGATTCATCCATATTCCATATAAAATCCCCAAAACCATATCTGGTATTCTACAAACATGGGGATGACCCTATATGGATAATGAAAAAATTCTACCCAGACTCTATTAATTAAAATAAATACAAACATTCACATCAAGTCATATTCCCCATCCACAAATGTACCAAAAATAAAATTATAAACAAATCGCAAACATTGGAGTACCTAAAAAACAGAATGGGGTGTTACATTACATCATTAGTACCATCACAAAAAATGGACCTTTATCAAAGTCAAGTAAAAAATTATGAGGTGTGTGTTTCTTCCACAACATTTGTTCACAAACCTAATCGTAGACATTTATTTTTCTTCCTTAGCTGACAATAAAACTGAATGTTTCTTCCAAATAGACCATGAATCCATGGACATCCCTAAAATGAGACAAGTTATTGATGAACTTTTTCAAGATAAACTATACCCTTTAAAATAAACATATGGACATGAAATTTATTACAAATAAAATAGTTTTTATATAATAAAAATATAGTGAAACATTTCATTGTAAATATATCAAATTAAATTTAATAGAAATTAAACAATACACTTTTGGATATCATTGAAACCATGAATAAATTAAATGCTAATAATATATATATATATATATATATAAACTCTACTAGTATTAATATATCTCTTAGTATTTTCATGATTTTTTTTCAAAAAATTAAAAATATATTTTAATTGATTTAAAACATTTCACAAATAATTAGATAGATTTCAAATCTATGAAAGCAACTTAATTCACAAAATATAATCATTTAAAACTCATTTTCAATATGTTTTTGAACAATAATTAAAATATTTTAATTCATGTAACAAAAAATAACATGACCTTCTAAAATTTAAACTAATAAAATATCAGAATAAGATCTATTCATAATGATATTAGGATCATCTATACCTATTAAAAAAAATTATCTAAAATAAGATAAATCACTCTTTGACACAATATCTTTTCTCATTATTTATTTCAAAACATATCTTTAGTATATTAAATAATGATTGATATGGATTTTCAATTCATGGGGGGGGGGATGGTCAACATAAAATAATTATATTAAACAAAAATTCAATTTTTTACATCTATATTCTATAATTTGATATTCATATGAGATGTAGATGCTAAAAAGATTATAATAGATTCTATTCTAGAAACATGGGAAAATTTCATCTCATTAATAATTACTTATTCCTAATAATACAATTTCCAATTTCCCAATCCACATTCCACATAATTATACAATTTGCATAAAGCCTTTTTCTAAAAAACTATCTAACTCCCACCTCATGATTTTTTATGGGTGCATAAATAATTCTAAAACATTGTTTCCCAAAAATTTATTTTTCTCTTAGTTATGTAGACAATATTGAACTCTCATCACCTACTGATTCATCAATAAATAGATATTCAGACTAGGATAAAATGAAATATTAATCAACTAGGTTTCCAAAATTCCTCTTAGTATTCACTCCATTATCTAGGTCTCAAATAGTAGTTTCTCAAGGATGGTCCGATAATTGTCTAGAATGTTTATGTAAGAAACTTCATGGTAACTCGTTATCATGTTATTTAAAACTGGAATGATTATAATCATTATCTAATTTACATTCAATAATATAATATAAAGAATAATATCTCATGTTATACAAAAAATCAATAGATATATTAATATAGATTTTATTATGATCAAATAGACAAGTATCATCAAACATCATATGAATGTATTCTTCAACTGTACATTTCATTTAATTAAACAATGCATAATATTTAGAAGAATAAAAATAACCAAAAAATATTCCTTTATCAATAATTAGATTAATCTTTCCAATATTTTCCTTAGTATTAAATATATACACATTTTATAAAAAACATAAATTTATCAAACCTTCAGTTTTCTATTATTCCATTACTTATAAGGTGACATTTTTTAAAAAAAATAATTATTAATATTATTAATAATACGTATGGTTGTATTAATGTATTATACCAAAAAATTTGTTAGTAAAAATAAACTTTTTAGATAGGTTTATCCATTTCATGAATAGTAATATTAATCATTTAAGAAATACCTTTTATTACTTTTCTATGAAAATAATAGTATATTTAAAACCCATATTTCAGAAAAAAATAATTTAATTATTTATTCTCAAATTCTACCCAAAGATATATTATTAATGATTTTATTTTAAAATATTTTTTCATTTTAAACCAACATTAAAAAACTCATGAAGACTAAAAAAGATTCACTCTTGAACTTTCAAACACAAACCTAAGTAAATTTTGAAAAGTCATAAAGAACACAATGATTCTATCAGAAGTGTTCACTAATCTATATGTTCCAAAAAAATACACATGAATAATTTCAGAAGTATTTTGTTTAGTAATACTATTGGTGGTATTGAATAATGACTTATGTTTTATTCATATTTGAAATGAATTACCAAGTATTTTATCATCAAAATTTATATTGGGAAGACTAAAAGATAAAAAAATATTAGATAAATTAAAAATATAAAATATATAACATTGACTGAGACATATATTCAATATCAAAGATTCACATATTTTAAAAATTAAACAGATCACATTTTTTACCTAATGATCTAGCATCCATCGTATAAACATTTTATGTTCTAGGTGATATAAAAATTATAATTTTATCCTTAAATTGAGAATATAAATTGATTGAGAAATAATCACTACATGTTTGATAGATAATTATTTTATTATTCTACAACCCTTGAACAAAAATAACATTTTTTTATCAAGATAGATTTTGGATCTCCAACTAACCCAACTCTGTTGTTCATTCCTATAGATGTTTCTAACCAAAACGTAAAATTCCATCTACATTAGATAGTGCATGAAAATTGAAAAAGTTTACATTCATGTTCCCTTAATGGACACATTAAATATATCATATAGAATTTTTTTTCTTACGTACTTTCATGTAAAATAATATGAGAAAATAATTTGTTTTATAACCCAAATACTTTTTTCTCCTAAAATTTCAGTGAGTATAGATCTTGGAAACCAATTATTTATAATTCTTCTATAATATCATGAAATAACTCTATAACAGTCTATATAAATATAATCTATTTTTCAATACTAATTGGGGTATTCCTCAAAAACTTGTAATTAAAATTATGACCATAAATTAAGCAATAATAACATGTATCTTTTTATATGCTTTTATTTTTTCGGATAGTTGCAAAAATTTCTATAATATCTTTGTTACTCAAAATTACTACCAATTATATATTTTTATTTTATGAAAATATTATTCAAATTAATCTCATTTAAGAAATTAAATCCTAAAGTAATCACACTATAAACAAATTGAAAATATTCTATTTTAGACTACAACTCATTGGTTTTAATTTCATTTTCAGTGTAGCTTGATAAATATTTTATTAGTTTTTAATTAAATATTATGTGCTATTTCAGAAAAGTAACCTTATCACATAAGACTACATTATGATTATTCATCATAGATTTATACATTTTCATCAAATATTCAAATTCATATCTTATAATAGAGTTATATTTAATTAATTATTCATTATAGGTGTTTTAAAGATAAAATTCTGATGAAAATGAATATTATGATTATACCACATATTCTCTAGACATAAATCACATATTTCATTTTTAAATTGAATAATTATCATTATATTCTTAACATGATGAACTAATGGAATTTTAGAAAACATTTAGGTATCCATTATAGCCTTCTTAAATTTTCATTTATACTACCTTTCTTTTGGTGCTTCCTTTCCATATTCTTCAGTTTCCATTTTCTTCTATCAGTAACCAATATTGAAAATTACCATATTCCTACAATCATTACATCATAATTATTTCAGACACCATCTACTTATCTTAAAACCATAAAACATTTTCCTAAACACACTATTCATATTAGAAAATATACTGAATCTTTTGGGTGGCTTAATAAGTTTCTCTCCTAAATATGAACAACTTCAATCATATAGGGATATAAAACACACCATTAACATCTCTTCACCTTATAGGAAATAATAATTAATTATTATATTTTATCATTATCTTAATCTTTCATTTCGTCACTATACATAATATGAGTGTCAATAAATTCCATCATATTTAACTCTTTGATAGGGTTTGAAAATGTGATTTTAGTTGATGTTCCATTCCATGTAGTGGGTAAAAAACTATGTACATTTAACACCTCATCTAGTTCTATAATTAGTGTTCCTTGTATACATATACCATTGAAAATTGTAGTCAATTTTCCTTTCATCTATGTGATATATTCTCCTCTATATATTCTAAATGTATCAAACCCTTATATAATAGTAATATAGATTAGTTCTCTACCATGGTCAGTTCCTTCATAAGAAACATTTATTATCTACAACATTTCATAAGAATTTATAAATTTTGAGGCACAATAAAATTCATCATTCCCATTTAAAGTAATGATAAAATTCATATCTTCTAAATTTACATCAATTTACATTATATGGTATCATAAAAATTTTATATTTTATTCTTTTAAATTTAAAAAAATAAAAATAAAAATCATATAATATTAGAAACAAAGATTCATCAAATAGATATCAATAAAATCTTTCCAGTATCCATAACATTCACCATTGATATATGGAGGCCTGATAATTTACATACCTCCTTTATTTCATCTAATTAAATATTAATTTATCTAAATCATTAACTCATGATTACTATATATTAAAATGATTATATAGAATATCAATATTTTAAAACCAATTTTTATTCATAATGAAAAATATTCATGATGGTGGGGGAGAATTGTGTCATTTTAAAAACACTAGAATACTGTAGAACTAACCCCCATAGAAATATGGAAGGGATACTTTTCCCTTTTCATTTTAGAGATTATTCATAATAGTATAAAGAAAATAAACCCAGAATTTTTATAGTGGTTTGGTGAAAATGATTTCGTATTCCACTCTATCATCACTCTCTCCATGATTGTGGTGACTTTTATAGTAGATACATTTCCATGTTATCTTGATAGTTGTGTGCTTGAAAAAACCTTGTAAGAATTGATTTTACATGGATACAAATGGAATAACAAACAAACACAAAAAACTGAACACCCATGTGTTCAAAACCAAAATAAATTTTCTTTAGATGGGAATTAACTGATTTGAATACATGTATTACACACTACTGGAAACTTTTAGACTAGGAATTTATCTCAATAGGAAAAGGATATAGTCACATTCTGTTGAATTCACAAGATTACTTATTGAATGTTTGAAAGACTGGAAAGTCAATATAAAACTGGGTCTCCTTATAATTTTTGTCTAGGACTCTAGTTTTAACCTACACACATATAATAATACCATGTAACATGTCCAGGTCAAACTTCCTGGAATTATTTGGTTATTTTGGAACCATAAAATACGGAATGATATTGTTTCTGGTATTGGCTATCCTCTGAAAATTGATCAAATAACCTTTAATTCTTTATTAGGAATATTTTATAGATTTGTTATGGAAATTAGCTTAGACCCATTGCTACTGAAAATAATTAATTTCAATGTTAATGAATACAAAACTGAAATTAGAATTGGATATGAGAGGATAAACCATTTTGTGACCATGCTATAATCGTTGGTCATACAATCTCCAATTGTAGAGTGATTAGAAAACACATATATTGGCAAATTGAAAATGATTGTAAGGAAATAATGACAAATAGAAAAGCAAAATCTCCCATGATAGACATACATGACCCCCCAAAAAATAAATCTAAATTCTAGGTGAAATAATAACACAGTTTGACACACATAGAGGATAATTTAGGTATAACCTAGGCAGATGTGGCTTATGAAGAAGGAAATTCCATTAAAGGTCAAAGACTCTTATAAGAAATATAAAATCGGGTTATTGAGTCTATATGGTTATCCTACCATTAACATGAGAAGGAGGAACCTAATACTTGTCAGTCTCTACAGATGCCATGTTATAATCTCATCCAAAGTGTTGAACATACCTTGGGTATGAGGGATAAAATTTCTCCACCTGTACAGTTGAAGTGAAATGCATATAACACATACAGTACAACTTTTCACAATGAACCTAGGTTAACTTATGTACATTATATAGATTAAAGAAACTTCTCAAATTTGGTAACTAGACAGATCCAGGACCCCCCCCCCCCTCTTGAATACCATTGATACTATAGGGATAAAAATGAAAGAAACAATAAATAAAATGTCTTATATTCTCTTCCCTATAACCACAATACAACTGTTAATATGTATAAAACCCTGTATTCAAATGGAAATAATATAAAATAATGTAATCTTATTACTAAACTAAATTCTATTTAGGAAAAAGAACTGTACAATAGTACTAATGTTAATGTATCTATTTACATGGGCGTTGAATCTGTTAAACCATTAGAAGGAAACACACCCTTGGTAAAAAATCCTATAAAAATGTAATAATTCAATGTATCCACTAAGTATATACAATCCATGGATGAATCTGATGCGAAGAAGACAAAGGGTCCAAAATCAACCCTTAATGACTTACTAAATCAGCCTACTAAGAGGAATGTTATGTTAAACAATAGCCCAGATCATATCTACCAATGAAACTATTCCAGAGAAGAATAATGAAACCAAAAACAAGGATAATGATTTAGGTTCTTCTCCGTCTATTCACAATATTGGCATCCCTGTAGAGCCTTGGAAACTGACCATTATCCCTAAGGTTGTTTAGGATGATGCATATACCAAGATTACTATGCATATTAAAAATGATTTCATGAACATATAATCTATTAAACAATGAAAGAAAACCTTGGTACATGAATCTAATCGTATAACAGAAAATAATAATTCCATGGAGTAGAAGGCGTATCATCCATATGATCTGGGATTAGTCAAATAGTAGGACACAGCTGCTCCAAAGGTTCAAGGTCATCCTACTACTCTCTCTAAAACTAATTTTGTTGATTGTTCTGAATTTATAGAGTGTGATGATAGTTCTCTACAGCCTCTAATTTTGATTTCTAACCAAATTACCAATTTTTTTATTGTTGTGTCCTAGGAACTCTACATAACCAACTCTGAATGCTCCAAAAAAAACTACTAAGAAGAACCCTGTAATCTCTAAAAATGAATAGGAACAAACCACAAGTAGTACTCAAGAGATTACAAGGTATTATAAAATTAAAGGATTTGGATAAAAAAATGGCGTTCTAACTCCAAAATCAGGTCTATATGAAGTTCCTTTCTTGTAATTTTTAGGGTATTTCTAACTCTAATACATCCACTATTTTAAAAGGAATGGTCAACACTCATCATACCAGGATATTTGATATTACTAAGCCAAAAATTAACTTTTATTCTAAATATTCTAATTTATGTCAACATAAGTAAGTGTTTACTGGTGAAATCAATAATACCATCAATACTGAATCATTATGGATTTTTATGCACTTTTCTTTACAAAATTTTAGTGTTTTCAATATCTATGAACAGACTTTTACTTGCAAATTTATTTTGATGGCACACATATTTTCTTTTCTTTTGATTATTATATGAATAGATACCAAGAAAGGAAATATCTATGGAATTACCTTTCATTACAAGGATCTAAGATTAATAAACATGGTTTATTATTGGATACATTAATTCCATTCTCAACTCAAGTGAGAAAATTGGACCTTCCCCTGCTTCCATTTCCAAAGGAGAATTTAATGCCTCAGTCTAAGATAGAAATCTTATTAATATTAATCTCACTAGGGAAAAATACAGCTGGTATAGAAGAAATTAAAATAAAATGGTTTCCTCTAATCTAGATAGATCCTTCAAGAAAGCCCATACTTTAGATAAATGGACCACTATTTCCAGCACAACTCTACACAGAATGAACTATGATCATCAACCCATCATGGTCAATGTCTCCACCAAAGACATGAAACCATGATTTCATTTCAGATTTAATTATTTTTGGTTATTTTATGATGATTGCACTCATATTATACAAATATATTGGTGTTAAATGACATATAATAATGATGCCTTTTCTTGCAATGTCAAATTAAAACATCTCAAAGAGACTCTCACAACATAGTGAAACTCTAAAGATAATAATTAACAACGACATTATGATTCTTGAGGAAGAACTAAATGTTCTACAAAACAAAAACACAATCTGTGACCTCAACACTAATTCAAATCAAGAAATAAACATTTTTTTCAAACATAATTATTTTCTCATGTTTAATGAAAATATGGTAAAATAACCTTTTAATGTTAATTTGTTATTTGAAGCTGACTAAAAGACTAAATTCTATAACTATATTCAAAGAATCAAGAATAACTGTATCCCATTAACCTTTAAAAATTATGGGGGAAATATTTTTGACAATGAATATGTCATTGATCATTATATAGTCTCCCACTATGAGTCCATCTTCAATGGTCTTGATATCAATAAAGACCTTCTTATCGAGGTCATTCTGTTAATGATCACGGATGAGGAAAACACCTTCCTTCTCAACACTCTATTGGATTATGAAATCAATGACACTATATTTAGTATGAATCTTGGCAGTGACATGGGTTATGATGTATTCAATAATGGCTTCTTCCAACACTATTGGGATGTGACCTGTGTCAATGTTTTTAATCATCTAAAATCCTTTTCTTCAATGGGGTGGTACATTCTACTCTTAATTCCTAGTTTCCCACCATGATCAGTAAAGTAGAAATGCCTATAAGATTTATATATTTAGACCCATTAATATTATCAACAATCTCTAGAAAATCATTACCAAAATCATTGCTAATAGACATTCAAATCTCATAGAAAAAATTGTCTAATAGAACTAATTTGGTTTTATTGAGGGTAGATCCATTCGATGTTGCATCTTTTTTGCCTATACATTTTTAAATTAATTAAATAAAGATTAAAGAAGAGGTAACATAAATATTAACCCTAACACCATAAAATATTTAGATAGCATGGACTAGAGAATTATCTTCAATTTTCTTCAATGATTTGGTTTTAGTGCCTCTTTTATCAATGAAATCAAAACTCTTTTAAATTCAGTGTCTATTTCCTTTTTGTTGAATGTCTCTCCCATGTGCTATTTGAAATGAACCAAAGGTGGAAGTAAAGATTTCCCACTCTCTACCACACTCTTTTTGATTTCAGAAGACTACCTCAGTTGTCTGCTCAGCCATCTGGTGGACAATAATAAGATGAATCTCATCAATGACTCTAGGAAAATGAATGATCCCACCAACCTTTTCATGCTGCTGACATCATACTTTTCCTTCTGGGTGATAAAAGAAACTTTCTTAACCTCCAAAATGAGATCTCACACTATGAATATGTTTTTGGTCAAACCATTAGTTGGAACAAACCCAGGATATTCTTTGGGAAGAACATTCCTCCTAGTAAAAAATATAACATTATCAAAGAGATAGGTCTGAAATAAGATATTATCCATTTCACTTATCATGGTGTTACCATATTTTGTGGTATCTCTACGTCTTTTCACTTTGAGACTATTTTTTACCATGTTCTAAACCATATCTGTTCATGGAAAGTCAAATATCTTTCTATGGAAGGTAAGACATTCCTTGTAAAACCCACTATTTTCTCCAAGATGATTTAATCCATGATGGTCTACAAATTGCATGTTGGTATTATTAAAAAATGAACACCGCTATAAAGAATTTCATCACGACTGGTAGTATTCTTAAATGAAAACTTGTTACTGAACCTTGGTCAACATGTTGCAAGTCCGTTTGGAAGGGTGGTACTCATATTATAAATATAAATTACTTTAATGATTTCCTTAATGAGTGACTCACATGGAACCTTTTTCACAATTCTTATGAAGTTATTACATTTCCTAAAAATTGATTTCTTGACAAAAAAAAGATGTGAAATTCGAATTTCATTAATTCTTCTATATGGATATCCATGAAACACACCTTCACAAATATTATGAATAATTATATATGGATGGTATCTCGAGAATCCTCTTTGAATTTCTAGTTGTATAAATGGACATGAATGCCATTAATTTATATGATAGCTCCTGATCAAACACATAAAGGTACCAAATACTCTACCAGAGAAATTAAAAACTCTCAACATTATCAACACCATAAAACTATTATTAATGTCAATTAAACTACATTTTTACTCACACTAATGATTTATTCATTAGGTAGCCTAGTCACAATTGTATGCACAACTCAAAAAAATTCTAAATTCATTATTTCTATAACATTGAAAGAGATTACAGGTGTATAAATAATTTCAAAAATACTTGGATAAAACCTTCAAGATTTAATCTCATCTGGCGTCGAGTTCAAAATAGGGCTCCAACTGAGATTTGTCTCCAATATTTAGTAATCCAGCTCTGCTGTATGTGTAAAATCTTTAATCAACATAGAAAAGATGCTAAAAAACTCTTCCTTTTTTGTGATACTCCTTCTACTATTTGGAATTATATTTTTGACATTTTTACTACATATTGTTGATTCTGGACTCCATAAAAACTCAACTAATGACATGTGTGGAAATTGAAGTCTCTTAGAAATCAAGAGCATTTTTATCGATGTAGTTGTTGTGCTACACCATGTGATCTAGTATGATTGGAATTCTATTTTTCATAACAATTACTCACTCAATCAAAATGTATGTTGAATGTGAATCCTCATTGCCATACATGATGCTGCATTGATGCAAAAGGGACATTGCCACAACACTATTCATGAATTTGGAATTCTGAGAACTCTACATATTAATGATAATTTTTGTCAACTGGTTCACACTCTAGAGGTGTTTTGAAGAGTTCCTCTCCCTGGATAGATACAAATCAATACTTATGGTTTCTTCAAAGGCAATACGGTTCCTGTAGGATGTGGTGATGTCTTCAAAAATCACCTTAGTTAGATCCCTATATATTTCATGGGTATATTTAGAATTTCCACCTCCCCTGAAGCTAAGATGTAGAGTTTGATACATGCTATTTCCTTTTCCATTATCTTCGGTATGAACAACCTCTAGATTTATGGTGTCTCGAAGAACATCATGCAATCGATTTTGAATGGCATAACACATCTTGATTGGCCGATTACTACATGCTGGATGGAATGCACCCATTCACTTATCATTGTTAACTATATAATCACACATGTTTATCGAGAGGAAAACATTATATCAGATGGCCTGGCCAACATGAGAGTAAATCAAGAAATCACATGGTTTGAAGACCTCCCCACTTATCTTATTTCCATTCATGAAAAATATTTTAATATGATCCTGTATTTTAGACTCCTCTAATATTTCTATTAATAATAATTGTGCCTTGGTGGTTTTGAGCCAAGGAATCAACTTCATAAATAAATATCTATGATATATATATTGAGAATAAATAAGAATATACATTTAATTACATTTAAACACATCCAAAAAATATCTTCATAATTAATTATTAAAAAAAACATAGCACATACGAAATTTGAGTTTAATCATGCACAAAAAAAATTCATAACATCACTTAATACTAGGATTAAATTAAACTAATTTTGAAGTCTTTTTGAAATTTTCATTGAATCATATTATCTATATATTTAATTCCATTAAACTATAGTTTTCTAATAGAAATAATTCATATTTTAAATTGCATATACAACTGATTCAACATGGTTTTTCTATACCAGAGAATTACTAAAAAAATATAGTTTATAACATATGGTTGATTTTAAATATTGAATACCTTGGCGTGAGTTTCAATACCAAATATTTTTGACATACCAAATTTTAGATTCTCAAAATTGGGGTTTTATTATGAAAGAAAGGTTACTGAAAATAAAATTCCGTTCATACGTTGGGTTCTAACAGTAGAGTCAAATACCTAAGTCAAGGTGAAACTTCAATGTATGAATATTTATTCTATTATTCTATGAATATATAGAGTAATTTATATAATAAAATATTATTAAAATTAAATATAAATAACCTCCACAATTCTATAGAAATTAAAAACGTAATCAAATAATTAAGATTTTGAAATCCACATATAGTTATTCTATATTAAAATAATTTACAGTTATTTTTTCATAATAATAAAAGATATATTAAAGAGAAATTATTCAATAAATATCCAAAAATAAAAAAAATTTCCACCTGTGGAACCATGATAACCCTTAGGATAATATTAATCACATTTACTTTTCCTATCATAAAAACTAGATCTATGTTGTGGATCAGGGCTCGTAGCCAACTAAACCATTATGAGAAATAATAGATTTAGAAATACACCCTTTCACATTGATATATTGAAGCCAATCTCTTTATTTAATGGTAATTTACTATGGTGAAACAGGTTTTAATTTCCCTTTAAATTGAGTTAGATCTACAAAGGATACATTTCAGCATGTGAACTACCTGAAGATTTAATACTATCCCAATAGGATAGGTAGTGTTGCTCAGATCTCTTTTCTTGATCATAGATATAACCTTACAATAAATTCCCACCCCCATATTAGTGATTTTACAAATAAATTGATACCACACTTCCCTAGTCAAACCTTATTCTAGTAAATAATCCATATCTATGTAGAGTAAGCCTCATAAATATTACATAAGTCCTGACAAGATAGCCCCATGACTATATATAAGCACAATCACATATTATTTATAATCATTTCAATTAAATAAATAATTAAATTTATGTAATTATTTGTTCTTTGATGATACTGAAAGAATATCATCATTGACCCATCGGTGCATTGTAGGAATAAAATTATATTTTGTCGAGTGGTCATCCACGCATGTTATCTAAATATTTGTACATTACTTTAAGAATCTATGGGTGAAATCACGATAGATTCTATCACTTACATCATCCTCCTATGATTTCCTTGAGAACCAGTTTCAAACCATTTTTCTAGTTCTCTCTTGAAATGCGAGTGATAGGAAGAAGAAGATCTCACTCCATTCTTGGGAGAGTTCATGGAAAAGGGAGATCTCTAGGTCTTGAGAGGATTCTCTAAATCCATTATGCACAACCAACAAAAATTCATTTTCTCTATGAAAAATAATATAATTGGTATTATATATTTATTGGGACAGTAAAAAATAATTTCAAAAATTCCCTTTACTATTTATTTAATCCCTACAGAACCATATTTCACATAATAAAATATTATTATTATTATTTATCGACATGCATTTAAATTGAAAATTAAATTAAATAATATTTTTTCATATAATATTCAATATTTTTTTTATCTCTTACTAGAATAATAAAATCAAACCTCCATTCATCTGTAATATTTATCATGCCTTGAATAATGACTATTTCTTTATTAAAAAATTATCACTGCATTGTTCTCAAATAATCTAATAAAATATTTTATACACTAAATAGAAAATAAAAATTTATGAAATATTTTTCCCACATTATGTTCTCTCGAATAACTAGTAAAAAAATATATAATTATGAAAAAATTAAATACAAAAAATAAATGTGTGGGATTACTATTTATTCAAAATTTTAAATCATCAATCATAATATTATTATTTAACTTGGATTATGGATACACATAGTTTGTAACCCTCTAGGCCTCTTCTCTATAGAATTAGGCCAATCAGCCTAAAGTCCGAGGTTATCATCTTTCAGCAAGCCAAGGCACCCATAGAGAAAGCAGTGAGTATTGTAATGAAATAATACCTTATATAGATAGTTACTGTGTAATATAATCTCTTTATCTCAATATCTATAATCAAGATGATTGGACACCAGTGCCATAAACCTATATTCACGATGTATCTTTTATTCGACTTCCCATAAATATAAATTTCTTATAGAACACCATGGGAATGGAATTATTTAGGCTATATTATTTTCGTTAATAGGCTAGAGATATCAAATTCTCTTAAATTATAGAATTGGGAAATCCTTTCCCCCGTTATTCATTATTTCAATATTACTCATGATGTACCCAATGCATCCTACTCCAGTAAAAACATCTTTCATCGTATTGTTTGTCAACACATAAACATATGTGATTCATAATACTCATTAATAATAATCTTAATGTCTATAGACCAATACTCACATCTGTAGATAGGAACATCTAATGTCATATATAAATCTAGATTTCCCACTAGTGGGTCTCATTCTCAAAATATTCTTTTGGATATTACAAATGGAATACACCATGATAAGGCTTATCAATATCCAATGAGTCTCCACCCCTCAAAGACTTTATCATTTGTTTCCCTTAAATTATATCATCTTGCTATAGAAATTATATTGGAGAATAGTGTTGTGTAACACTTCTGGGATCTCATCATAATGGGGAACTACTTTGACCTTTTATTTCGATAAATACTCTTTGTACATTACCACATACAATGTCATTAATAAAAACCATAATTATTAGTTAATATTCTTATTAATATTCAAAAATATGAATAAATGATTTCATAAATTACATAGAAGATGATTCTAGGGAACTAAATCTAACACACACCCATGGACACTAGAGAAAAATACTAACTATGTTCAGTCCTTTAGTGGTATCATGATTCTCATGCTTCTACTAAGATAGACCTTTATTCATGTGGACTACCATTTTCTCTTCCATGGTACCCTACTTACATCCAAATCACCCCGCTAAAGGTAGTCCCTCTAGAGGTGATACTTCAAGATTAAATGATTTTCCTATTTGTGTGATCTAAGAACCTTTTCAAGATCACACAATTAACTATTATCATAATATAATGTGATAGGTTATTTATTTCGAGGTACCACATCATGCTCCTAGAAAAAGTTACAAATCCAAACCACCTCCTTGCCTACATTAGAAGTCACTACATACTCATACTCTACTATAGAATAAGAGACTACAGGATTTGTTGAACTCTACTAGCTCAAACATCCTCCGTTGAGATAGAAAACATATCCTGACTAGGACTTTAGATCACTTTTATCTATTTGAAAACATGAACTTGTATAACCTCTGATGAAAAGATCCCCATCTCTTCCATTAAATAGGAACATATCCTTATTTATTCTCTGATATGCAAGGATATCATTAATAGTAGACCAATATATTTTTCATGGGTCAACATGATATTTTTCTACCATGTTAATTGCATTGATTACATCATGTTTAGTAAATAACATGGCATGCATTATTGATCTTATTGATAAAGGGTGTGGGATATTACTCATTATATCATTCTCATGTTGTGTCTAATGACACATTTTCATTGAAATATGTAAACAACGTGACACTGGAACCAATCCCCTAATGGATAGTTCCGTACTAAATCTCTTTAATATCTGGTAAACATATATACTTTGACTTATTTCATGCATCCTCTAGGACATATCACAAAAGATCTGGATCCCTATAATATATTTCTCTTCAACTAAGTCCTTTATAGAGAAACAATTGTTTTACCAGTCATTAACTGACTGTATGACCAGTATGTCATTTCCAATAATTAATATGTTATAAAAATATAATACTATGATAAAAACCTAATTCTCACAAAACACCTTATAAATATACTACTCACATTCATTTTTTATGAAACTAAATTATTTTAGGGATTCATCAAATCAAATGTTCAATGACATGAATGCTTACATCAATCCATAAACTAATCTATAAAACATGTAAATCCTTTTGGCATCACTTGGAGTCACAAACCCTTCTAGTTGTGTCATATGGATATGATCCTAAAGGTTCCAATTATGGAATGCTGTTTTGAAATCGATCATTCAAATCTCAAAATCGGGGTAAGCTTCTATATCATGTAGAATACTGATGGATTTAAACATGTGAACAAGTTAAATTAGTTCATTAATTTTAATTCCTTATCATTGTTTAAGCCATTTATCCACTATCCTTTCATTATAGGTATTTAATTTACCTTCTATGTCCAATTTACTCTTGAATATCAATTTTCATCCAATAGGCTTTACATCTACTAGTGCATCGACCCAAACACAAACATGTTTTTGATGCATGGAATCCATTTCAGAATTCATGGATTCTTGCAATCTTTCAAAATATGATTTCTCTACTACCTCCTTGTAGAAGAGATATTAATCATTATCGACCAATAATGAGCCCCCAACATTTGTTACTAGAGAACCATATCTCTCTATAATTATTACCACTCTTATGCTTCTATGTATTAATTATGTTTCAGGATCTACCTCTTCCATGGGGACCTGTGGAATCTCATCTTGTACCATATCTTATATATCTTGATCATCAACTCCATCGAACTAAATATTTCCCCCACTACTATTTTTTTTTGTTCTCCCACCAAAAAATATGATTTTTTTGGAAATCAATTTCTTATCTGGTGAGTTTTATTGGTAGCCTCCATTTGTTTCCATAGAATTCCATATAATGATACACTTTGTGTCTCGAGATGCTAGTTTGTTACATGAGAGGTCCATAAAAATTTCTTCATAACCAAATACAAGTGTATGTGACGAAATAGGTTTCTTTACACTGCATAACTAGAAGATAATTCTATTTACACTTTTGATGGTACTCGGTTTAATGTGTATTCCGTAGTTTGAAATTAATATCCTCAAAATGATAATAGAATATCTTCATTTATAGTTAAAAATCATACAATGTCTAACAAGGTATAATTCATCCCATCAAAAACACTATTCCACTATGGTGTATACGGTATATTGAGGTGAGATAACATCCCAAACCCCATATGAAATCAGAGAACTATTGAACAAGATATTCACCCCCTCGATCTGATCAAAGCTTCTTTATCTTCTTACCAAGTTGATTCTATATTTCCTTCTTTAAATCCTTGAATTTCTCCAAGGACATGGACTTATACATTATCATGTAGAAATATCCATATATACTCAAGTAATCAGGAAATTTTATTAACGATGAATATCCACCGCTGGATTCTATTAGAATTGGTCCACACACATCAATGTATACAAATATATGAAGCTCTATGGGCCTTTCACTCTATCTGTATAATAGTTGATTATTCATTTCTCCTTCTAAATAAGCATGAAACATTTCAAGTGGTTTTATATTCGAAGTGTCTATATAACTGCCCTGACAGATCTTTGTTAGACACTTCTCGTTTACATGACTAAAATAGTGATGCCATAGATGGGTGTTAAGTGAGTCGTGTGGACATGATTCGTTATAAATTACCAATACATGGTTTTCATAATTAAATACATAAAGGCCATTATTTAAATGTTCTATATGATAAAATATAATGTCCTCATAAAAGAATCAACTATTATTTCCAAACATGGAAATAAACCCATCCGCATCGAAAAATGATTTAAAAATTATATTCCACATGAATGTAGGTACATAATAATAATAATTTAAAATGAAATTTATTCTCATTTGAAATGAACGTTGGTAGTCCCAAATTTCTAGGTCAGCTATCCTCACACCATTATAAGCTCGCAGATCTACCTCTCCACAAGTAATCATTCAGAATTTACTTGGTTCCTAAATTTGAATATAGATGTGAGAAAAAAAAGTTATATCTAATACCCAATGAGATTATATTGAATGATTACACTCAATAATGAACTCAAATTTGGATTCCCCTTTATTTTATGTGTATTTCCTCTTCTAGAGGTCCAACATGAGACATACAAAACTTACTACCTCCTTTTACTTAACCTCCAACAAGATATTCCTTTTAGTGGAAGGACAATGCTTGGGATCATTATACTATTTATAGGTTTTGGGACACTTTTCCTCATTCTTCATTTAAAAATACACTATATTGACATGGATTTATCATATCACATGTATTTATATAGTTTTGGAATCAAATAATGATGTTTTAGAAGACTATTAAAATTATTTATCATATTGTAATTAATAATAAAACTGGATAAGGTCATTGGTAGTGATGAATTTACGAGATCTTTACACTCCTTAACCAGGAATTTAATACTTAAGATTTATAGTTTTACAATGTACATAATAAGATTGACTACATGAGGACTAGTTAGCGCAAACTCGCTATGTATAGTTGTAAAAAAGAATCTAAGACATTGAATTTCTCTTACTTCACATTCTCTTCATAGAGACCTTAAAAGGTTATACATCATGATATATGAATCCATGTCATCATGTTGTTTCAAAATCTCATTGGACTTGGATGATAGCATGAAAAACTGAATATATATAGCTTCATTCAGCTGTTTTTCATAAATAGCCAACTTTTCATCATTTTATTCATTTACATGAACTATAGGAATAGGTTTTTCCGGCAAAAACAATTTTCATTGACGGAAAATGATAACACATATGCACTATTTCCCATTGGAGAAATTTGTGCCAATGATAAGGTTATCATTATCATGTATGGATCACTTCAATATGTTTAAAGTCATTTTAATAATATTTCTAGAAAATATGATATGAATAGTTTTACTATATTATCAGATAAAATTTAGAAAATAAATAAATATTATATTTATTATTTTCCCACTATTTTATTGAAACCAAATATCCCTCACTATTGGCTTCGAAATATATTGTTTCTTGGAAATTCTAGTGTAAATGATCTATATTCCTATTCTCATTACACAGCGATTTTTTTATCAAGTATCCTAAATGATTTTAGGTAGGAATTCGAAATTGAAACACCATTAACTCACTATTCCTTTGTATATTTAGTGGAATCCCAAATCATAAAATCATTATATTTGATTTACCCAACCCTTACCTCGCAGTCGCACCATGCCTTTCTTGAGATGTAAACCCTGATGTGAACAAATTTAAGTCCACCCAAGACTTCGTGATAGAATTACTCAACAATTGAAAGAACCCCAACATTGTATGATCATGCACATTGAAATATGGTTCAATTTTGACTGAAGGAGTAGATAATATTTATGCATAAGAAAAATTTTCTCTTTATTTCATGCATAATCGTTAATTTAATTAATTCATTTGATTTCGACAAAGCATGCATAGTGAAATAACCATTATAATAGAAGGAAATAATATAATAATGTGGTTTAAGAATGATATTATACTATTGTTTATTTTATATAGCTTTTGATAAAGTAACCTTTGTCCTAGGGGAAAACAAAATGAACCAATTATGGTTTTTGTTATAGCTTTCCACATATCCACCGATGTATCTCACATGGATTTGTTTCAGTTCATCTCAAAATAAGAATCAGTTACACTAGTTTGGAGTCTCTATCCACTATATATGATTTTACTCACATATAGGTGATAAAAAAAGGGATTACAAAAAATAAATCTTGGGCATGTAGGCCCAAATATAATAAGTGGATAGAAGCCATGCATTCTAAACAATTAATTTAATAATAAATTGAATGAACTGATCACATACAAGGGTTTAGTCTATGATCATTATCATCCACATGCGTAAAATGAATTAAAATTTTATTAAAACTAGAATTCAATTCTTAATTATTATTTTTTAGTTAAATATTGATCGAATCAATTAATTATCATCTTTAATTAATCAATTCATTTATCATAATTTTCATCCAAATTTCCATAAGATTACCATCCATTATTATTATAAAAAAATTAAATAAATTTATATAAAATCAACTATGTAGATAAATGTACCTTTAATGAAGTAAGGTGAATAACCATCCAACCCTACCCAACATGCATTATACTACTATAAAATTTACTCTTGTGACATATGATATACGTGAAATATCACATACTTTCATGTTGTATACTATCACATAATGATTACAAAAAGAATATGATTCTTCCAGTCGTGTGTTATGCTTCATTGCCCATAGTGTAACAACAATTAATATGACTCATACATGATATATAGATATAAAATTTTTGAAGAGATTAATTAACAATATATATATATATATATATATATATAACTCAACAGATGGTGTGACCTATCAACTTAATTACCACACACAAGCAAATGTTGATATGATTTGAAAAATATAATAAACCATTCTTTAAATTTGCATAATTTTTTATATTTATATGGTGTGTAAATCTGAGCTACAAAGAATGTATATATATCTCCATGTATTAGAGGTGCACACATTGGGACTCAAGATGTATACTTTATCATTGAAAATTTGGGCACATGACGTATACAAATGACTACATGGTATGTGGGATCCTTGTTACACGGTCACCAGTTATGGAGGCCATATATGATAATACACGACCATCTATGACTCAATAGGACTACACACCATGTACATGGGATACATGACATGTAATCCAACTAACTATGTTTCAGGTTGGTTGGTCAACGGGAAATGTATGAATTAACTACACCACAGGAAATCAATGGACATGGTCCTAATAATTTCTGAAATAACTAATGGTACACTGAACATAAGTACATGATGCGAAACACCGATGAAACTATATATAATCATGTGTTTTCTGGGTATAAATCCCATCACCATTGGTCAAGTTTTTATTTTTTTTCATAAAACTAATCATCATAAATAGATAGCTGAGAAAAAAATAGGAAGAATAAAATATCAAAATTAAGATTAAAATAACAAAGAAACTAGAATTGGAAAACACGATTACAAATGTTTAAATCAATAAATGATCTTTAAATAATTATAAATAATTATCTGATTGCTCTAATACCACATGTAGGTTCTAGTAGAAAATGGAAATGTGTGATGAGTCTTTCCCAACATGAATGTTTGTCATGATTGATGAGATTTACATAATTTTAAATGTCATGATCTAATGTATTGAATCAAATAATACAAATAATGGATAGAAAACATAATCAAAGGGAGGATCATTTCACATTATTTATAATCAATTTAATTAAATAATGAATTAACTAGAATAATTATTTCCTAATTTTTTTTATCATAAAATAGATATGAATTGTACATTCTTTTTGTTTTACTAATAATAATAGATCCCTCTTGAAGTGATCCAAATGTGTTCCAAAAATCATTGAACATCACCAAAGGAATCTTCGGGTGAGATCACGATAAATCCTATCTCTTGTGTTTTCCACCATTGATTTCCTTGATAACTGCTTCATAAGTATTCTCTTGGATCTCTCTTTCCCCATTATTGGGAGGTGGGGGAATATCACTTTCCCTTGTTGGGAACATTCTTGGAGAAGGAATCTTTCTAGGACTTTAGCAGATTCTCTAAATTTGTTGTGCACATCCAACAAAAATGAATTATCTCTATAAGAAAATAATATCCATGGTTTAATATATTTCTATGGTTAGAAATAAATAATTTCCCACATTCCCATTATAGTTTATTTAATCCTTACACATCCCCATGTCAAATAATAAAAATATTACTATTATTTATCAAAATTCCCTTATTGGGAAAATTAAAGGAAATCTTATTTAATAAATTAATATTCAATATTTATTATTTCTCACCAGACCATTAAACTTGTTCCTCTAATCCACCAAATTATTTATCGGCCCTTGAATAGAATATTTTTATTTATTTGATAAATAACACTACATTATTTTCTAATATGTAAATAAAATATCATATACACTGAATACAAAATTAATATTTTTTAAATATTATGTTCAAAATATATTCTTTTGAATTTATGGTGATGTGATATATCAGATCATGTAAACATGAATAATTAACAAACCACATGACAGAATAGTATTTATCCAACTTGTTAAAAAATAAATAATATTACTATTATTTTACTGAGATTATGGATACACTTAGTGTGTTACCCTCTATAACTCGTTCTCAGTGGCACTAGCTTAAGTATCCTGTAGTACAATGATGGAATCTAGAAACTTTCCAATCCACCCATACAAAAATTATTCAATGCCTCAGTGACATAATACTTATTATATATGAATACTATATAATATAATCCTTTTATCATGATATATATAATAAAGCAGGTTACACGTCGGTGCCATCAACCATTGTGATTGATGTCACTTTCATTGATTTCACAAAAATAGAACACACCTCTAAAACTCCATGGACATGGATTCATTTAAGATATATCATTTACATAAATGGTCTATAGATATAAACGACCATTACAGAACAGAAGGGACAAATACTTTCTCACATTATTCATTAATCCAATATTACTAAGGACATGCCTAATGTATCATACATCACCAATAATATATATCATCATGGTTTTCATAAATATATAAAATTATATGACAGATAATAGTAATTAATAATAATATTTAAATCTAAGTACCAATACAAACATCCATTGATATGAACATCCAATGAAACATATAAATGTGGATTTCCTACTGGACGACATTGTTCTCATAATATCTGACTAGATATTTCCAAGGGAGTACACCATGAGAAGTTGCCTCAATGTCCTCTGAGTCTCCATCCCTTATAGCCTGTATCATTTTTCTCCCTCTAATTATATCATCCGATTTTTGAATATATAATTAAAAATTGTGTCATAGCACATCCGGGTTCTCATCTTAGCTGGAAACTTCTATGACATTTTAGTGTGACAACTACTCATATTACATTATCACATTATATGTTACACATATAAACAATAGTGAAATGATATGGAGTTTACTAATAATCAAAATTATGAATAAAAGGTGTCATAATGTACACAAATGTTGGTTCAAGGGAAACAACTCTAACATAGGATATATAGTGACAGCAATATCTCTTATATTTTTTCCAAACATAATTACTAATAATTTGTTTTCTCATTTCAAGTATTATATGATCTAGCTCTACATATAGGTTTTCCCTTGAAAGAATAACTATTGCATGATTCTGGTCCTTGCTAGATGTAGGGATATACAAAATTTGTTCTAGATCTTGAAACCTCAAATATCATAAACTCATCTGGATTATTGATCAAATCATGACCCAACCACTATTGATAGTTTTTGTATACATCACTAAGATGAGTTACTTCTACCTCATGTACACATCAAATTTTATGAAAAACTGAAATTAGTAAAGGTATTCCTCCTACTTAGCAGTTAAATCATCACATGTGTCCTAAACATGAGTTCTCTCATTCATAGACCCATGTTATTATAATACATCCACTTAATTTCCAATCTATCTATGTTGTCAAACCCTATCCAATGCAGTATGTGTTATTCTTTAACCACCCCTTGTTTCTCATGCCGATCATGACTCATATGTGATAATATGTCTTTGGCTGACCAACCCATTTTTCATTATTATGAGTACCATGACTAGAGATGAGATCCTAAATGGTCCACATTGAAATACTATATGACCATTAGGAATGTTTTAGTCCTAAAAAAATCTTTTATTAAGTATTATTAATATATATATATGGCCCCTACCATGGTGTTTCTATAAATCCATAATCATATACAATGATAAAAATTCATTGAAATCTCATATAAGTAGGGTGATGATAAATTATTTACTGTGAGGTCCTCATCAGATGATCCAAAAATGTAGAGCCTATATTATTTTGTGGAAAAAATAATATTTATTGTCAATTTCATCTTTATTACACAAAATTTAAATTCCTATACCATCATGGTTTTTCATCCCTTATTAAATGACCATAATAACCTATCATTTGTTTACCATTGTTAGGGATACTTTGATCATGTTTTATTAACCTTATAAATCCCTAAATCATGCATCATATCTTGAAATTCTATTAATGATGGAAAGCCTCCATGATAATTAGAAATGGTTTTGTATAGCTTCAACTAACCTGTCTTCTTATCCATACAAGAGTTGGATATGTATAAGCACTCTTGATCCATAATCTCGTGGAATATTTTCATTTAAAACGTTACCCTAATCATTGTCATACCTGAAAAGGTGAAAATAATTTTCATCACATTAGTGTGATTTACATTCTTCCTTTTTATGTTTTTCTCAAACCAATAATCGTGATTCGAGTACAACGAGGAATGATATTAAAAACATTCATCACCCATTAGTAGGGTGTTGGGGTACGCTTGACCATTAGAATCCTAATTGGTTTATTGTTACCAACCTCCCTCAAACATTTTCTATTCACCATAGCCGTAAACTAAATATAAATTGGTCAAAGGTGTATACCTTTATACTCATTCCCATGATCATATAAATTACATAATCCTAAATTTCTAATTAAAGAGACTTATTACTTATCAAACTGAAAAACATAAATTAGATATCTTTGAAAAAGTCATGTATCTGATCACATACCTTAACTATTAAAAGTGATTAGGAAAATTTAGATCATAATTTATAAAAGGAAAAAAGTATTTCCAATATTATGAGCCTAGAAAATTCATATCCATCCTCACTAGATCCATCTGGCCTAGTAAAAATATAGACCAATGATTTACCAATCCCTTCACCCTGATAATGAGTCCAATACATGATGAACCAAATTTTAGGGTCCCATAAAACATCATGAATATTATATTCTATGTAAAAAACTTCATTATTGTGATAACATAGTTATTAACAACTCACCCATTGGTCCCACATTATCTTCGAATTTTTTGAAAATTAAGTTCACATTATCTTGGTTTTATCCTTTATAGAACATTGTTAATATGGTTTGATTGATTTAGAGGGAACCCACTAGTATTCAAGGGGGAATATCAAAATTATTCAGAGCATGTGACCTATTGGATATTTTTTGTCCTTGATTAATGTTCACCTTAAAATCAATGACATATTATTTTTAATTCATGCGATACTAGTTTACACCATTACCAATTTTCAACAAACTCTAACCGGTTTCTACATCTCATTAACATAGATAGTCTAATGTAATGATTTATACAAAACATTATCTAACTATTCATGTTTATTCAACATAATCAATGTTACTCTACTATATATCATACCCATTCAAGATGAAAGGATTTTTTACCTCAATATTAATACTTTTGGA
This sequence comes from Viscum album, assembly GCA_963277665.1. Classification (NCBI taxonomy): domain Eukaryota; kingdom Viridiplantae; phylum Streptophyta; class Magnoliopsida; order Santalales; family Viscaceae; genus Viscum; species Viscum album. The sequence goes on along the minus strand of OY728145.1, from coordinate 1,093,452,852 downwards.
AATCCTCTTCAAGAAACACTATACAACATTATATAAATTACAAGTATTATTACCATAAATTGAATACTCAATTAATTATAGTTATCCCATTAAACTAAATCTAGTGTGATACAAACCATTATGGATATATTTGTTCTCCAAAACCTATTTCCATGATCAAGTGTATGAATCATTGAAAATATTTCATGTCCCTTAAAAAATATTGAAACTGTATTAGAGGAAATCTCTATTTTACTATTAATGAATTCCCTTGGATCATGAATATGAGCTCTCAGTCTATCTTACAGTTGTGTTTCGTCCTCTAAAAGGGTCATCTAACACCTATAAAGCCTTGGAACATTGTAGTTGTATTATTCAACCACTTATGATAAAAAATCATCATTGATTTGTTTCCTTTATTTCTTTTCCCTTGGTTTCATCTATTTTAGTAATGATGGAAAAAACCCATGATGAAAATATCCATGTATATTTACTCTCTAAGGTATCATGACACCATCTACCAAAAACATATTTGATTAAGGGATATAGTGTGTTAGAACCGTTATTGAATACTCATCATTCGGTCACTAAGAGAGGATGTAGGGTCCTAAGAAACTTATTGAAGACTCATATTCCATAGACTAAGTGAGGATATAGTGTACTATAACTGTTAATTAATACTCATCATCCATGATCCCTATAGGATAAAAAATTCTGGAATGAATCTTATATATTCATTCTCAATGAAATACTATATGCATTATGCATATTTATCCACAAAAACATCCATAGACTATGGAAAGGTGTTATTGGCATCAAGGGACCCATTGTTTGCCTATTTATATTAGGATATGAAAATTTCATATAATCCCCAACCATATCAACCATATTCATATTTTTTATGAAAAAAAGTCCATAAGTTCCTTATGATCCTTGAAAACATTCTATTTGAAGTCGTCATCCAATGGTTATTCATTATCATCCTCTGTATATCTATCCCATATCAATATCATTGATTGAAACTAAAATATAATTGGGTTACCCTTAACATGAGTCCAACATTCATGACTTCAAAATTTATTCATTACGTTGGGTCCAAGCTATGTGACCCTAAACTATATAAAAATACGGTCAAAGTTATATAACCCTAAACATTATCATTACTATGTCAAGGTTGTTCGTCCAAAAAAATCAGTTGCATTTCTCTAACACACATGACCTTAAATGTAATAAGGAATGTTACATAGTACTCGTGAAATTTAAATCCTATAAAGGGTGTTTTATGAAAATGTGGTGTCTCTTATTTATTGAAATTTTCCTTGCATGACATAGATAAAATTGAGAAATAAAAAAAAAGATATCTGTAAAATGTTGGGTAAACAACCCACAAAGGAAATCCTAAGAAAAATTCAAGTCTCTTCCTGCTAATCATTCTAATATGAATCTTAGGAAAAATAAGTGAAATATAAAGAAAGAGACATAAAATCATATAGGGCCCAACATATGGATCTAATAATAGTCATGATAAACCCCATATACCCATGGCCTAGGAAAAATTAGATCACTCTCTCTTTATGATATATTCAACCAAGTCATCCTTTTAACCCAAACTATATATAGATGATTAGCCCCAAAATTTAAATGATGTTGTTTATATTTATAATATCCTATGATATATTCCTAGGATGGATGTATTACGGTTTTAGAATTTGAGTTTGAATATGGGATCACGTAAAATTATGATCGATTGTAAAAGGGATATATGACTTGGAAACTATAATGAGGACATCATTACCCAGACCAAGTTATATAATTGTGTAACACGAATCGCATAACCCTGGAAGAATTATAGGATTTCTTTACACCCATGATATATAATGAATAACATCTAGAGAGACATGATGAATGATAGAGAAACATAATATTTACTTGTTATGGATACTTTTAATGTGAGTTACTTATCACGAAATCATTTTACAAGTTCAGGTCACACAATATTGATCACTCGACATGGTTATGTGGGCTGATCACCCAAAGCAGTCACATGGAGAGCTCATGTGACCCATTCATTAAATATAAAACAAATTAACAGATATAGATATTCAAATAAAGTGAAAAGTTCACCATTAGTTATATTATTTATAGGATGTATCATGGTATACCACGAGTCACTCAAAATCCCATTAAACATCCAAAAAACAACAGTCATATAGAATCCCATGTGACTCAAGTGGTAATTTAATTCCAAAAAAACAAGTCTGAAAGTTTTCTTATGGATATTTGTTCCATGGGGGATAGAATTATTGATGACCACAGATGAGTTCTAGAAAATTAGAATTTTCAAAATACTAAATATTGAAGTATGACCTTGATGACTAAAATTTAGAATAAAAGGAATATTTAATTCTTAAATCGCATGTCATTTTAATTGTCAGGATACTCAGTCCCACAAATAAAATTTCCCTCAACGAGAAACATGAATTCATGAACACCACTAAACTCACGAAATACCATTACTGAATAAAGGAAGATTTTTTATGAAGGGGTTATCATGCATATACTATATTTCATGTAATGCCTTGGGTGAGAAGCTGTTTAACCCCGAATCGTTTAGACATCCAATTATTTATGAGGTAGGCCACTCATGTGCATGTTATTCATTATGAGATTCCCCAAGGACATACAATGGATCAATACCAATCATATCATGTGACCAACATAGGTAGATTTTGTCAATGACATAACCATATGGATAAATCTATTTGAAAAATAATACACTAGGTATGTAAATGATGATGTGCAACTTGATCACATTAATTACATTTTCCCATGATTATTTATTTAAAAAATATTCATCCAACTTAATAAATACTACATGACTCACTATCCATGATAATTCGAATAGATATAGTTGACATGTACCTATATATCCCACCCAATTAATAGGAATTCAAGAGACATTACCAAAGGAATAAACCTTACACATTTTAAGAAGAGTATTCATAATTGAATTAACAAGAAAATAGAGATATGTAATAACATGTAACAACAAATACACTAATCCAAAATTAATTAGGTAAATATGAAATAAATTTAATAGAAATTAGAGACTTTGTTCATAATTAATGAACTATTCTGGAAAAGAATTATCATAATAGCACTTGCGTAAGACCTGGTCGTAGGATGTTCCATCAGTAAAATGATCACAACCGAACCTCATGGTAATGAACTAATTTTATTTGATAGACCAACCAAAGTAATAATTATATTATTTCATTGATATAATTCCATTTCACACTCAAACAACCTTCATTTTCCTTTAAGTGATCACAAGAACTCCATGTAATTACATGATTGAGGGACCCCCTTTTTGCAATACCAATCTCGAGACTCCATTACATTTATATTATTGTCTATCTCCAAGGTGTTTCACTCAGACTACTAAAATCTTAATTATATTGTTCTCCCATAATTCTATACTATATAATGTTCTTTCCAATATTAAATCAATTAATTTGAAATATCCTTATTATGTTTACCAAGGCTCCTCACCCACTAGTGGGAGAGGAAAACATGAACTATGAGGACATTGATTCTTGTTATAGCTAGTATATTTTAGAACCTATTTCAAGGATTTATACCTACAATTAACCCATATATATCTTGTATTTTTATGTTTCTATTTCTCATGTGATAAAAATGATTCCCCATGAAGTTTTCAAATTTAAATATTCATAGTGGAAGACGATAATTATTTTATCATAAAACTATATTCTCAATTAAATTCATAGTCATGTTTCTTTTTCTAGAATGCCTCAGTGTGTAATACCTTTTCAGACACAATCATGTGTCCATTGTGATGCGTATAATCATTTGGTATCTCTTGTTTATCAAATCAAGAATTACCCATGTGAGCTTATATAACCACCATGATCATTCCTATAGGCCAATAAAAATTTATTTGTCATGGATCTCCTCTATAAGTGTCTGTCTTGAAAAAACCATATTCTCTTTCAAAGAAACATACTCCTTATGATAAATGAAGTTTGAGGAATATGAGTCCCATTATAAACAGGATTAACATGACTCATTTTCAATTATTTATCCCCCATATCATACATCATAATTCCCTAATATATATTTTTATACTATGTATTTATATGTGGATATATTCCATGTGAAGAATAATATTCCTTCTATGTATCATCCAACTTCCACATTGTCATTTACCATGTGGAAATTACATCATTACCTCATGATGATAAACAACCTGGTTAGTTCCTTAAAATTATAAAATTTATTATTACATATTATATTTTTTAAAGATCTATATAATCAGTTTGACTCATAACCATATTTCCATTATGTAATCCTTAGTGTGAAATTGCCACAGTTTCATGCAATGTTTTTAATCCATTTCTAGCTCTTTTTTATCACATAGATTATAGAATAAATAGGATTAGGGATTCAAAATAACAATTACATTAAAATAAAAATTTCCCCATTATAGGCATCCTCATTAGGTATATTTTCCAAGTCCACATAATTATATTTGGAAGGGAAATAAACCGAAAAATCATCTTTGGGTAGCCTTATTGTGTAATCCCCACATAGATATAATCCTATATCCTTTTGAAAGGGGTATTATATTTTGTTTCCTCTATTTTATTACACTGATAAATACTCACATGAGATTAAATAAGTGGGATGATCATGCCGTAATCATGATGTAAATTCCAAAACATACTTCCTTAACATATGACAATAAACTATCTGGTATGATCCATATGTAGAATATTAAATTGTTTCATTCAAATTACATGGGATTTGATTCTCGTCTTATTTATATATGTAGGTAACCTCTAATATGTTAAAAATCATAATAAATTCCCTTTCATAGTAATCCTTATTGATACATATCCATAATGAGATTAATATTTAAAAGAACATAAACCATGTAACATCATATGATCCTTTCTAGGACATATTTATGAAATAACACATCATGATGAGGAAAAACTCATTGTGAAATAAGTTAATCTTCATTGGGAAAAAGTCCTGACATGATTAATCTTCATTGGTCTATTATATAGATAAGATTTTTATTCACATATCTGAACTAAATGTCAAAAGAACTCTTCCCCATTATGATGTATTACCTTTAAGGCCACCCAGATAAGGATACTTAGGTGTATATTCCACACCAATCATTTCCAAGAACCATTCACATATATGTCCATACTTCATGATTATAAATTGCATGGATTGGTCCTTGTATGATGAAATTAAAAGGTATGATTTATCAAAAACTACATGGGTTTTTATTCCTTTTATAGTGATACATATGAATCCATATTATGGTCCTAATCCTAATACCATAAACATTGATTTCAATACTATATGATAATAACCTCTGGAGTTCTGAGTTTTATTTATTCAAAAAATAACAACCTCTTAAATAAGAATTGCAATGTAATAATGGTTAATAATATGGGGAACCTCTAAAATATACCTATGATTTTATTGATAGTATTCCTCTTATAAATATGGGAATTCACATCAACAAAAGTCAACAACCAATAATTTATATTAGGTGAACTGATCCCACATCGAGATAAATAAAACATTCACCAACATATAATAAATTTATTATATAGCCCCAAAGTAGGAAATATTTACCTCAAATAGGTGGGTTGAACCCAATATCCCATTCTCATTACCACAATGATTTCCTAAGCATTGTTTATAACAAACTCAAATGACCATACCATTGGAATGAAATATTGTAGCCCGTTAATGGTATGAAATATCTATGGGGTTTTATACATAAATAATAATTGGTGAACATAAGGTGAATCGTTATGTTACCATACTCAAACTCTGAAAATTATTCATTGATCCTGTAAATCCATGACTTTATCCCGTGAATATTACTATAAATGGATTTTTTGAATTGTAATTTTTTATATAGATCGAAAAATTAACTATAAAAAGGTTATATTCATCATGAAAATAGTATGTGATTTATACTTTCAGGAATTGAAACAAATATCAGTTAATATTATAATGTTATCCTTTCTTGAAACAAATGGTGAATTTTTTATAGTGATTATTATGTTAACAGACTTCATTGAGTCTTAATGAAATATTATGATATAACATCATATGATTTAAAATGATTGAAACGTGTAAGGATTATTGGGGTGAATGGAACCTCACTCAGCCGACTGCTCTGAGCTCTCAGTCTCCTAGGGTTTCGGCTTTCCCTAGTGGCGATTCGACTTCACTGCTCCTCTCCGGTTTTATCTTTTCTATCACTCGCTCTTGGTTGTGATGTTTTGTTGGTTTCTCCTTCCCTTTTTATTAGCTCCCAGATGGAATGCTCTCTCTCTCTCTATCGATTTCTCTTTCCCTTTCGCTCAACTCCCAGATGGCTCTCTAGTTTTATCTTCGACTGCCTCTTTGCGTTCTGACCATGCATTCCTTAGCTCCTCTCTAGGCCTAAATTGGAGCACGGGAGATGATGAGGTTTTGGGTTAATGTTTTGGTGTAAATCAGGTCTCCAAGCATTACTGGAGTTGTCCATTCTTCCTAGGGTTTCAGTACCTTTATCTTGTTTGGTTTTCTTCCCAGTTTACTTTTTCCTGTTCTAGTTTTTTCTGGTTACGGTTCTTTGTATGATATCCTTTATATCTATTTTATCCCAATGGTTTCATTACCAAATCCTCATTCATTGTTTAATTCCATTATTATCTCCAAATCACCTTTCTGGTTCTGGATTCAGTTTTTTGATGTTGGCTATTGATTTTGTTTGTCTTTGTGTTCTTTGTTGGTGTATACGACAACGACGTAAACATTCTTCTATGGCACAGAGGTGATGATGTTTCATCCCCAGTACATCAATGGTTTGGCTTTCTGGTGGGCGTTAGTGCTTTTTGACTGTGGTGGTGTTATTTTGGCGAGTCATTGTGGCTGATGATGATAACTGAATGATGGTGATAACAACGTGTTTTGGGATTAATGGTGTTTGGTTTAGCCGACGTCAGTTTTGGTTGCAGGTAGTGGACGTTGAAGATCAGGCCGACGGTGACGAGGCATGGAGGTTGATGACCGTGGTGAGGTGTTGACGTGGCGATGATGATCATGATTGGCCAGTGAAGTTGATGGTGCCTCTCGAGATGGAACATGTGATGAGTGTGTGACTCGAGATAGATGCATATAGCTTTTCTGAGATGGGTGATAATGACATTAAATTTGAAATTTTAATTTTGTGGGTTTTTTTGGAAGGCATTATGGAGGGTCTCAGTTCAGGTTTGTTGGAGTTTTGAATTTTGTATGTTGTAAGTGGTGTTTGTGCTGTTGGTTTGTGGAGGTTTTGTATAGTTCCCACCGTCCAAAAAAGTGAATATTTAAAAAATAAAAAAAATTGGAGTTGGACAGATTTACATTGATTGAAACTCCATGATAATAATTACCCTACTAATGATCTTGATCTTATAATAGTTGTTTCTTCTTAAAAAATATGAGGTATTATTTTATATGGGGTAAAATGTGACATATACGTCCACTGAAAATTTTTAATGTGTATATTCGCTCAAAAGGATTTGAACTCGAGGGATTATGGATGATTGGAAATGATAAAGATTTATGATTCATTGTTTCACTATGTTCATGGTAATGGAAACATGGTAGCTCATAACTTAAACCCAAAAGATAACATGCCATTATGAATTCTATATTTGGAACATAATATTTTGGTTAATTACTAAATGAACATTGGCCTGAATAATTTGTATGTACAAAACTCATCTGTTTTGGGTCAAGTATTAGTTCAGTCATATTTGTATAAAATAATTACGGATTCTCAAAAAGAAGTTCTTGGTTTGTATGAATGATTATAATCAGTCAATAAGGATAATTTTCCCATGTTAGATTTTTCTAAATAAGGTATTATTATATTTATTAATAGGTTATATGTTTCGAGTAATTTTTAGTTGAAGAATTAATTGTCAAGTGATGATCATAGATATATATTTTTTATCATGAAGGTAATATGTTGAATAATGTCCTTTAGTAATATTATTTTTGTGATGGAATGATAGATACAGTTTCTAATTTTACCCTGAAATGTTTGACTTTTCAAGAGGGGAATTCTACGATAAATCTACCAAAGGGGGTGAGACAAAAATTTCCAATGCGTAAATAGAAATAGAATAATATATACATTTGTTATGTGGTGAGAGTACCATTGGAATTTCAAGATAATAATGTGGCTTGGATTATTATTTATTGTTTTACTAAATATTTAAATATTCTCCACATTCAAGAATTATGAAATTGGATAAAATTTCTAGACATTGTCATAATGATATATTCATATTACATGGGATCCATCCATTTATTATTTCTTATCATGATATGATATTTGTATCAAATATTTAGAATATTCTTCAAAATCAATTTGGTACTGAATTAAATTTTAGGACAACCTTTCATCCTCAATCTGATGGATTGTTGATGTAACTGATTAAGTATTTGGGGAACATTCTTTGAGATTTTCAATTTTATTACTAGGTATGGTGGGATAAACATCATTCATTAGTATAATTTTCCAATAATACCATTTTTTGTTCCTGTTCATAGTCTAAACATTTTGAGGAATTATATGTAAACCAGAGTCGATCTCTATTTTGTTGGGATGGATTTGATGGAATGATATTGTTTGTACCAAAATATATATTTGAGTTATTTGAGCAGATAAATAAGATTCAACACCATATGAGGGAATCTGAAAGTTTGTATAAGATATTTCTAGATTACATGTGGGAAAAACTTTATATGATATTGGTGATCATGTTTTTCATAAATTATCTTATTGGAAAAGTGTTAGGTGTTTTGGAAAAAACATATTTTTATGTATAATGTTTACTGGATCCTATAAAATACTAAATAAATTATAATGACTCACATTATTGGTATATTTAACTCTAATATTATCTAAATTAGATGACATGGTTATGTTTATTTCTAAAGAATTATGTATCAATTTCATATCTTATGTTTATCCTTCAAGTGGTATACATATAAGAGAATCTATATTTTGGTTAAAATACAGCTTTAATTTTAGATCAAAGATAAAAAGGATTTTATAATATGTTTATTCACTAGGTAAAGGTTATATAGAATAAATATATGATTTATAAAGAAACATATGAATCAAAAAATTGTGAGGAATAAATAAACTCCCTTATTTTAGTAATGAATAAAATTGAGAGGATGTAGTTTCATAAGGGGGAATAATGCAAAAAACTATGTAATTATAGCAATAAACAAATCATAATAATTATAATTATTATTTATATATATTTATAATATTCATTTTTACATCTGAATATATTATAATATATTTTTCTATAAATAAATTTAATTTCTACAATAGATTGTGTTATACGCCACACGATGTTTAAATGAACCATGATAAAGTATTTATATTTTATTAATTAATGTTTTAGTAATAAAAATATGTAGTATTTTTGAGTATGACTAAGAATAATTAAATTATGAAATATTTATGGTCGACACTTAAATATTAATTTTTTGGTCATACAGTGATTACGAATGGAAAAAATCCTCATAATGTCAAAGAGTTTTTTTCTTCTAAAAAGTATTTTTATACGTGAAATATTTTTTTTCATAATAAAATAAATTAATATCTATTAGATAATAATTTTTATTTCATAAATTTATTTAATTTTGTGTATTATTTTCCTTTAGTCATGTGATAAAAAATATTCCGTTTTATAATAATTTTTTAAAAAGTTGGTTTCAATGAATTTTTAAACTTATTTTAGAAATAGTTTCCACAAATTATTTAAATTAAATAATTTAATATGAATTCTATATTTGGAATCAATATTTCAAAATTTGGTAAATACAACATTTTTATTTTTACACATTATGAATAGAAAATATGATAAAATTTATCAACTCGATAAAGGGTAAATCATGATAAAAGAGATTAAAAATAAGTGTTATGGTCACAATTTTTTTTCTTAATTATTATATAGTGAATTTATTTTTACATATATAACATTATAATAAAAATTTAATTGTATAATCGATAGTTTTTAATGGAAATGTCCAATATAATATTTACGGAAAAGAAAAATACTAAATTCCCCTCTCTTAATATTAAATACCTCTACAGTGTTAATGGAGGTATAGAAGTAAATTATGAATGAATATTGATGCTTATTTTGAGAATAATGAAATTATTTTCATGATGGTAATTTTTTTTAATTTTTTTAATCATATAATTACCAAAAATTCTAACACAACACTGACATAATATTTCTTCAATTAATAGAAAATGAAGATATGTGAATTTCCGATAATTTAAATTTTGTTAATTTGTTTATCTTATTGTCAACAAATAATTTTATATAGGAATATAAATTTTTAGTGTTGTGTTAGTTTCTAATATCAAAATTTTATTTATGTATTTAAATTAAATGTAAATTAATACAGTTTGAAACGAAATTATTGAAATTTGTTGAAAATAATATTTTATTTATCACAACCCTTCCTCGGGGCCCATGCCGTGACTACCCCAAGCCCGCCTTACATAGGCCAGGGGATGGTGACTAGCACCAGAGGCATAAATCCAGGTAAAAGTGAAGCCATTGCCTTTATAAAAGTAAAAAACCACAACAGAGTACGCAAGTGAAGTAAGCACAAAGTAAAAAATGAGTACAAAAGTAAGTGCTAAAAAGTAAATGGGCCAGTATACAAACACAACTGAAAGTACAGTACAACTGAAAATAAAGTACAACAGCAGTAAAGTAAATCGGCAACCACTGAGTCGTCCTACGGATATCCCACCTGAAGGGTGGGTACATATGGTCTCCTCAGCTCCTTGGGTCCAGTCGTGCGCCCTGTGAGTGTCACGCCAAGTGGTCCACCTTTGGGTACCGTCCACCTCAACAATCTTCCACATCGATTAGTGATGTACATCATCTACATCCAACATAAAGTAGTGTGGGCATAACCCGTGCTGTGGTGAGTATACAATACTCAGTAGGGACGCCAAAACCCCCGAATGTCTCCCAGAATCCACGGAGAATAAACCACAAAGGAAAGATACAATCACTATGTATCAACTGACACTAATTTGGTATATAACCATACATATACCTATGTCATCAATTCCAGTTCGGCTCCAACTCTCGAGCCCAAGGACCACCCAGTCCAAATAGGAATGAAGTCAATCACCTAATTGATAATGATTGAAATCCAAGACTCATCTCACACAGGTATAAAACTTTCGAAGAGGGGTGGAGATAATTATATGTAGCCTATAAATCATATCCTTTGTCGAACCCATGTAGGATCCTAGTACATAAGTAGTCGCTGCCGAAACCACATAGGATCCATCTATAATAACCATCGTTGTCAAACCCACGTAGGATCCAAGTATAGTAGTCATCAATGTTGAACCCACATAAGATCCAAGTATAGTAATCATCATCATTCAACCCACAGAGGATCCCTGTATAGTAGTCGTCATCATCGAACACACGGAGGATCCTAACACGGTAGTCGACGTAGTCACAACCAGCTCAAGGGTTCCCGCACACACCACGCTCGATTCCAGGAGGGTTTGATCCGTGAGCCAGGGGTCGATACATAAACTATCACAAATTCTAGAGTTTATGTATCCCAAAGTTCCTTCTTGTCAATAGTAACTCAACGCGATAGATGGCGCTTCAATCAGCTACCCTGTCTGAGAGATATTGGCTTTTCTATTCCAAGGGCTCTGTTAAAAATACGCTCGTTTCTAACTCGACCATTACCCAATGTCATCCAAAACTAACATAGAGTATCGCAAAAGGACCGCCTCTTCCCAAGGTTCCCAGTTCCATATAAAACATGTGTATCAGACACACGATCATCAAGTTATTATCCTTTATGTGAAAACGGGCCCGACTCGTTAAGCCCAGTGGGCCGATGGGTCGGGTTAACCTAGTTTTGGCAGGTCCGACCCGGCACGGGTGTCAGACTGTCCCGATGAAATGCGCGGCTCAGCTTGGATCGAAGGTGCGCAACACAGCATGACCAGGCTAGGCGCGACCTGGCCACGGCTCGGCCCCAGGGGGCCAAGCAGTCCAAGGCGGGGGGGGGGGGGGGGGGGGCACAACCCCCAAACTGCCCGAACCGGCAATGCAAAGCGGTGCTGCCCTCACTAACTGGCCTGCCAAAGCAGGCCGACCTTCTTGGTAGAAGCGGGCCGCACAGGCAGGCCGCGGCTCTTCTGGTGCATCGCCCTCATGGGGTCATTGTTCTCCTCCGCCGGGTCAGCCGACGGGCTGACTGGTTCTTTCACCGAAGCGGTTCGTGGAATGCGGGCCACAAACATCCACAGAACGACACCCCTTGTGGCACCGCGTTCCTCCTTCGGCCCGATCGGCTTTAGCTGGCCGGTTCTTCATCAGTCGAGCGGCCCACGATTGTGGGCCACAGTTCCTCCTCACGTGGCAAACACATTCATTTGCCTCTGCCTCTATATGTCACCAACTTTTTCTGACATGGTCTCAATCAAAAATAAAAGAAACTATAGAGGGTCGTCGGGCCCTGTGCGTTCAACTTGTGCCCTCCGTGTTAGGAGGTAACATTTGGACGAATTCATCTTAGAAAAAAAAATCAACGAATAACAATAACAATTTTGATCAACTAATATTGTTTATAATCCCCCTACCTCGATAATTGACATCGCACGTCAGGCGTCGCAGAAGATGGAATCACAGAGAGAGGATTATTAGACGACGTCGGAGTGCATCCGAGGAGGAAGTGATGTCTCCATGCTAGTTGCAGAGAAGAGGAAGGAAGGCACGTCGTCACTCTTCGTGGAGTCAGCGTTCTTCATCGAAGAGGTGTCGTTCTTCATTGACGGATGTTGTTCTTAAACAAAAGAGGACCCCTCTTCTTCTTTTACACAAGAGCTCTCTCAAATATCCTTCCAACAATACATGTGCCAATATAAAATAATAGCTATGGATATTATTTTATTAACACTTGAAAATAAAAATTCAAATCACTTAATTAATTAATTGAAGAGGTTGAATTCATTAATTAAGGTGTGTTGGCAAATAATAAAGAGAGAGAGAGAGAGAGGGAGAGTAAGAGTTCTCATTAAATATGGGGTGTTTTCAAGGAATTAAATAAAGGTGGGTTTAAGGGAGTTTAGGGAAGATGAAAGGTTGGGGCCAGTGTGGGCCCCACCCCACAAATATCCACACATGGGAAGTTATGTGGTTGTGGGTCCCACCCTTAACTCACCTTTTTAGGATATAACTACAGGAGATATAAATAAAATCCTGTACTACCAATTTTATTTATTTTATTATCAATCCCCTATTATTAAATTTCAACCCGAATAAAACGCAACTGCGGTAAAGGTCCCCAAAAGCGAATACCGGAGATATGAGTTAATCGGTGCCCTCAGATTTCAATTCGGAGCACCTGTTCAAAAGATAAAAAAATGCGCATGTAGATTTACCGAACGTAATCGAACAAAACTTCAGAAATTGGTTTTGCGCACACTAGGGCTCAGAATCAAGTGTCGTCCGATGCCACAGGCTCGTAAAATTTCAAAAAATTATATAAAAAAATTACCATCAAATTTTTGGATCTTTACATTACTCCCACCTCAATGATTTATGTCCCTGTAAAGCTACAACATACACTAGGGGAACAATGAGGGTAATGAGCATGCATTTGTGCCTCCCGCTCCCAGGTTCTCTCCTAGAGGTTCCTGTGCTGCCAGCGAATGTGAACCAGAGAAATCGACCGCCCACGTAGGAGCCACTCCTGTCGATCCTCTATCTCCACCAGGACCTCCATGAATTTTGCCCCGTCATCGATGTACAACTCATCATGATCGATGATGTGTGATGTATCATGCACCCAGTGCAACTAAGGCGGAAGGGCCAGGCGGTAAAACACCCCACCAACTCTACTGAGAACCTGGAATGGGCTGATAAAGCACATAGATAACTTTCTACCCCTTCCAATTCTTCGTAGACCTCATCGAGGTGAGACCCATTGGAAAACATGGTCGCCATCCTCAAACTCTAGTGGTCTCCATCTCCTATCAGCATAGGACTTCTGTCAGCTCTATGAAGTCTTATTTCTCTCCTTAGTGATCTGCACCTTTTCCATCATAGCCTGACCCATCCCCGATCCTCCTGTAATCCATTCCAAATATGGGAAGTAAAGCGAGTGTATCGATCAGAGACGATAGATGATGGCACACCATGATGCTGTATGATCTCCTGAACATAGAGGCGTCCCAAGATCTCTACTAAGCCCAACTCTCTGATAGGTAGGAAGTGGGACGACATGGTGACTCGGTTGACGATCTCCCAGATGGAGTCAGGTCCTATAAAAGTACATGGATGCCCCATCACGAAATCCATGGATATCCTGTCCCACTTCCACTCCAGGACCTCTAAGAGTTGTACCAAGCCTGCTGGTACCCAGTGCTCCACCTTCACTTACTGAAAAATGAGGCATCGTGAAACGAACTCTACTACAACATTTTTCATGCCCGGCCACCATTGATGTCTTATGAGATCCTGGTACATCTTTTCCACTCCTGGATGTACCGCTATAGGGGAAGTGTGAAACTCCCTCAGAACTTCCTCCTCTAATGCAAATGGTACCATAGTACGTCCCTTGAAGATGATGACGTGCTCCCCTCCTTCAGAAAACCCATCAGGTGCTCTCTATGTTGATATATGAGCACCTCGTGTCTTACAGTCAACATACCCATTTTGTGCCTCTCTGACTCACTGAATGAGTGTAGGAGTGACTATGAGAGACTGTATAAAGGCTGCTCCATCTTTATCCACAAAGGATATCTGTAATGTGTCTAGTTGCTCTATCTCCTCTCCCAGTAGATGAATGCCCAATCTCCTACTGAGAACATAAGCCACAATGTTCCCCTTCTTAGGAGTATAGACTATTTCAAAGTCATAGAACTGGAGGAACTCGAGCCATCATCATTGTCTTATGTTCAGATCTTTCTATGAAAAGATGTACCTGAGACTCTGGTGGTCATAGTAGACTGTAAAGTGCCCTCCCATCAGATAGTGTCGCCACATCTTCAAGGGAAAGACCACTGTTGCTAATTCAATGTCATGGGTAGCATAATTCTACTCATTCTATCTCAACTACTATGAACCATATGCGATCACTGCTCGCTCCTACATCAGGACACAACCATGTACAGTCCCTAATGCATCACAGTAAACATTGTACCCAACACCCTCTTCTAGTAGCCTCAAGATGGGCACACTGGTCAATCTCTTTCTCATCTAATGAAAGCTCAGCTGACATCTATCTTACCACACGAAGGGTTTCCTCTTCTTCTTCAAAGCTGAAAGTGGTGCTGCAACTCTAGAGAAGTCGGGCACAAATCCTCAATAGTACCTAGCCAGACCTAGGAAACTCAGCACCTCCATCACGCTCCTACGTCCCTCCCAAGAAAGTACCTCCTCGATCTTCACTGGATCCACTACAACTCCGGCCTCCTAGATGATGTGTCCCAAGAAGTGAACCTCTCGAATCCAGAACTGGTACTTCGAGAGCTTAACATAAATCTGGTGCTCTTGGTGTGTGTCCAATACAACCCGCAAGTGGTAGGCGTGCTCCTCCTCAGTAGTCGAGTAAATCAGTATGTCTTCGATGAAGACTATGACAAAACGATCAAGTTAAGGCTGGAAGATCCTTTTCATGAGACTCATGAACACTGCTGGTGCACTGGTTACGTCGAAGGGCATAACCAAGAACTTGTAGTGGCCATACCAACACTTGAAGGAAGTCTTCTTGCACATCCTCATCTCGAAATCTGAGATGGTGATAGCCTGACCTAAGGTATATCTTCGAGAACCAACATGCTCCCTTGATCCGATCAAAGAGTTTGTCAATCCTCGGGAGTGGGTACTTGTTCATTACAGTCACATGATTCAGGTGACTGTATTCGTCACATAGTCGTAAGCTCCCATCCGCCTTCTTGGTGAACAAAATCAGATATGCCTAGGGTGAAACATTGGGTCGGATTAATCCCTTTCCCTAAAAGTCCTCTAGTTGTACCCGCAGCTCATGAAGCTTGGCGGGACCCATCTGATATGATGGAGTAGATATTGGTGTTGTACCGGGGTAAAAGTCATTGTATATGTATACCTCTTTGTGAGGAGGTATTCCTGGAACGTCATCAGGAAAAATGTTTGCATACTGATCCACTACAACAAGAAAACTCAGAATCCACACATCAACTGCTCCTAGGATGAGACTAGCCAACTAATGTGTGATCGGCTGCCCTCTCCTATTCGTAAGTCCATCCTACACTGCAAAGGATCCCTTCTCACCGGTGAAGGTGAACCTAGTCCCATCCATGTGGACACACCACACTTGGTGCCTAATGTAGTCAATATGAGCATTGACTGTAGAAAACTAGTCCATACCCAAGATGATTTCGTATGGCCTAAACGCCACTACAAGAATATCCCAGTTGAAGCTATCGCCTCCTAGAGTAAGCACAAACTGCCGGCACCAGTGCGTAATCATCAATTCTGCTCCAATAGGAGTCTCTAGCCGTAAGGATCGAGCCAACGACTCTGTCGGAATCTCTGAGGTCCAAAAAAGGGCAGTGGCATTAAAATAATTAATTTCTCCCATTTCTATAAGAACTGCAGTAAGGGTAGATTAGACACAAATAGTACCTCAAATCATCTCAGGTGCTCTATGGTCATAGACCTCAAACACTTGGAGATGAGCCTACCCCTATCTGCCAGCTCCCTGTGGTCAGTGTGGTCCTCATGGTGGTGGTGGTGGTGGTGGTGGTAGAGCCTCAAAGCGTCTTCCACCACCCGCTGCTCGGCCAACTCTTTTTCCTCATCTGCCTTCTCCATTCGGACCGCCACGGTCGAATCTCTACCTCTGCCTGAGAGGTCCCTCTACTATCTGCTACTCATCTGCATGGTGGGTCGAGCAGTCCCGAGCCATGTGACCCTACTCGCCGCATGCATAGAATTGCCTGCCCCTCAAATGGCTGGCTCTGTTTCGTGTGCCACGCACCTCCAAAATATTTTCATGGGGTCTCCCAACTGATGGTCTAGTCCGCTTGGACCTCAGTGACATCTTTCTACTGCCGGCTGCAGAAGACTCTCTTACATGTCACCCTACGGTGGGTCTCTCTACAAGCATCAGCTCAAAAAGAAATCTCTCCATAAGAAGGGCTCGCTTTAGCACTCATACCTGTGCCGAAATGCTGACGGATATCATCGAAGCCCTAATGTCATGCTTGAATCCCTACTCGAAGGTCAGTGCCCGGAAGAATGTGTCCTGTACCTTGTTTTTGGAGTAGCATAAGAGGTCAGTGAACCTCACTGAGTACTGATCTGCTATCATACTTCCCTTCCATAGATGAAGTAACTCTTGGATGTGCACCACACAGAGGGTGGCAGGAAAAAACTTTGAGCGGAAGAGACTCTTGAAGTCTCTCCAAAGTAGAGATGCCTCGTTGTTCACATGGAGAATCAAGCTCCACAATCTACCTATAGCTACATGAAGTAGACTTGAGGAAAGGATAACCATATGGTCAGCTGGTGTCCCTACAAATCTGAAAACTCTAATGATAGCCCCCAGCCAATCCTTGGCTGCCTGAGGGTCTGTCCCTCCGAAGAACATGGGAGGCCTCTTTCGCTGAAACTCGTGAAATTCACTCAGGTGGTGTCCACTCTCTGCTGCTAGGGCTGGTAGTATTTGTGGCCAGTGGGTAGCCGTACCGCTGGTCCCTCCGGTGTGATGGGGCCCTGCACTGAGGCCTCTTCATTCGGTGGGCTTCCATCTTGTACGTGACTCGGAACCCTAGCTGGCTGCTTTCGTGGGGCCATTCTGAAAAGAAACAGCTGCGCCATGGTCAAATATTATATCTGGTGAGATGAAACAAAGTAATTACAAAGAATATTTTTGAAACACACATGCAATAAATGTTTTCATGCACTGAGTCATATATCAGATGTTAGGGTCCTGGTATATGGATACGTAGGCCGCCACACCAACACTGGACTCCCAAGACTGATAAATAAACTCAATACTCTTAACACTATTTCATTATAGAGAAGCAATTATCAGAGTCCTGAGTTCTAGGATAGAACCAACTCCCCGGATACCAATTTGTCACAACCCATCCTCGGGGCCCGTTCCGTGACTACCCGAAGCCCGCCTTCCACAGTCCAGGGGCTAGTGACTAGCACCAAAGGTATAAATCCCAGTAAAAGGGAAGACATTGCCTTTATAAAAGTAAACAAACACAATAGAGTACACATGTAAAGTAAGTATTAATTAAAAATGATTACAAAAGTAATTGTTGAAAAGTAAATGGGCTAGTATACAAACCCAACTAAAAGTATAATACATCTGAAAAGAAAGTAGAAGAGTAGTAAAGTAAAGCGACAACCACTGAGTTATCCTCCGGATATCCCATCTGATGGGTGGGTACAGATGGTCTCCTCAACTCCTCGGGTCCGGCCCTCCACCCCGTGTACGTCCCGCCAAGTGGTCCACCTCCAGGTACCATCCAGCTCCACAATCCTCCACATTGATCAGTGATTTCCGTCGTCTGCATACAAAACAATGCAGTGCAGGAATAGTCCATGTAGGGGTGAGTATAAGATACTAAGTAGGGACCCCGAGACCCCCAAAGTTCTCACAAAATCCATGAAGGGTAAACCACAAATGAATGATACAATCACGAAGTATCAACCAACTCTACTTAGGTATATTCCCATACATATACATAAGTAATCAATTTCAGTTCGGCTCCAACTCTCGAGCCCAAGAACAACCCAGTCAACACAAGAAAGAAGTCAATCACTTCATTGATAATGATTGAAGGCCAAGACTCAGCTCACATAGGTATACAACTTTCGAAGAGGGGTGGAGATAATTAGATTTAGCCTCTGAATAATCTCATCTTTCGAACCCACATAGGATCCTAGTTCAGAAGTTGTCACTACCGATCCCATGGAGGATCCATGTACAGTAACCATCACTGTCGAACCCACATAGGATCCAAGTACAATAGTCATCTCTGCCGAACCCATGTAGGATCCAAGTACAGTAGTCATCATCATCGAACCCAAGGAGGATCCCTGTACGGTAGTCAAAGTAGTCGCACCCACCTCTAGGGTTCCCGCACACAACACGCTAGATTCCGGGAAGGTCTGCTCCTCGAGCACAGGGGGGTTCGATACATCAACTATCACAAATCCCATAGTTGATGTATCCTAAAGTTTTGTCTCATCAATAGGAACTCAATGCGACAGACGACACATCCATTGGATGTCTGGTCTGAGAGATATTGGCTTTTCCATTCTAGGGGACCGGTTAAAAATACATTCGTTTCTTACCCGGCCATTCCCCGAAGTCATCCAAAACTAAATTAGAGTATCAGAAAAGGAATTCCTTGTCGCAAGGGTCCCAGTGCTGCAGAAAACGCGTCGATCAGACGCGTGGTCTTTGAGTTATTCACTTTTAAGTGAAAACGGGCCCGACTCGTTAAGCCCAATGGGCCGAAGGGTTAGGTTAACCCAGTTTTGGAAGGTCTGACCCAGCAGGGGTGTCGAACTAGCCTGCTGAAATGCACGGCTCAGCCCGGCCTGGCGCGACCTGGCCGCAGCTTGGCCGGTCGGCCGAGCAGCTCGGGCCGAGGGGGCCAAGCAGTCCGAGGCAGGGGGGGGGGGGGGGGCTGGCTGCCCGAACTGCCGGCGCCAAGTGGCGCCACCCACCCTTAACAGCTAGCTAAATCTTTCTCTCATTCTTGGCTCAAGCGGCCTAAACGGGGGGGGGGGGGCGTGGTTTGTCCGGATTGGTGCCCTCTTGGCGTCGCGGCTCTCCTCCACCCAACCGGCCGACGGGCCGACCGATTCTTATGCCGAAATGGCCCACGGAATGTGGGCCATGGTATTCCGCAGCGCGACACCCCTTGTGGTGCTACAATACTCCTTTGTCTCGACCAGCTTTAGCCAGCTGGTTCATCGTCAGTCGAGCGGCCTGCGGTTTCAGGCCCTGGGTCCTCCTTACACGGTCAGTGGCTTCGTTTTCCGCTGCCTCTATTAGTCACCACCTTTTTCTGATATGGTATCAATCGAAAATAAAAGTAACTATGGATGTTCATCAGGCTATGTGCATTTGGCCCTCACCCTCTGTGTTAGGTGGTAAAATTTGGTCGAATTCGTTTCAGAAAAATTCAATGAATAACATAAACAATTTTAATCAACTAAAATTGTTTATAATCCCCCTACCTCAATAATTGACATCGCACGTCAGGGGTCGCGGAAGATGGCGTCGCGGAGAGAGGATTCATAAACGACATCAGAGTGTGTCAGATGAGGAAGCGACATCTCCATGCTAGTTGCAGAGAAGAGGAATGAAGGCACGTCGTCACTCATTGTGAAGTCCATGTTCTTTGTTGAAGAGGCGTCGTTTTTCGTTGAAGGATGATGTTCTTCAATGAAAGAGGTACCCTCTTCTTCTTTTACACAAGAGCTCTCTCAAATATCCTCCCAACACAACGTGTGTCAAAATAAAATAATATCTATGGCTATTATTTTATTAACACTTGAAATTTAGAATTCAAATCACTTAATTAAATGATGAGGTTGAATTCATTAATTAAGGTGTGTTGGAAAATAATAAAGAGAGATAGAGGGAGAGGAAGAGTTATCATTCAATATGGGGAGTTGTCATGGAATTAAATAAAGGGGTGTTAAAGGGAGTTTAGTGAAGATGAATGGTTGGGGCCCGTGTGGGCCCCACCTCACAAATATCCACACATGGGAACTTAGGTGGTTGTGGGTCCCACCCTTAACTCCCCTTTGTAGGATATAAGTACCAAAGATATAAATAAAATTGTGTACTACCAATTTTATTTATTTTATTATAAATCCCAAATTATTAACTTTAACCCTGCATAAAATGCAACTGCAGAAACGATCGCCTTAAGGGAATATCAACGCTGCAAGTTCATCAGTACCCTCAGATTTTAATTCCAAGCACCGGTGAAAAAGATACGAAAACCCGCACCTATGTTTACCAAATATTCCTGAACAAAACTTCAGAAATTTATTCCGGCCACACTGGGCCTCAGAATCAAGTGGTGTCAGAAGCCACATTCTCGTAAAATTCCAAAGAATTAAAGAAAAAAATATCCTTGATTTTTCCGATTCATTACATTATTAAATTAGTTAAAAATTATAAAAATATTGAAATAGTACAAGGATGATAGGATTTGGTCTACAATTTCATAATATTTCCATTTTTCGGCAAATATTCCCCTTATTTGTTAGGTTATAACCCTATAATATTGAAGATGTCATTACCCTGTTTTAGGATTAAATAGGGTAAAAAAGGTGATAAACAAAATAATAATGTTTTAAAAACCATTTAAACCTACAAATTATTATTAGTAGAACATATTAAATTAATTCCTACCTTATATTTTAATATATTTCCATTTGGATGTTTTTTTGAGAATGACTTTAATATATTTAATCTTTTAAGAAATTCTAAGATTAGCCCTCCCCTTATAAAATGGAACCAAACATTTTTAATCTTGAGAAATATTTGAGCATTATATATCAACCAAACCCTAGAAAATTTTCTTCTAAAAATACATACACACATTATAATTATTCTTGTATTCCTAAAATACCAACCCTTGGATCCATATGTGGAGATATAATTGAGTTTTTCCAAAGAAGAGGTAACCATCCTACCTAATCACATTCTTTATTTTACTTCTTATTTTAACTCAAATAAATATTTTTTATTTATATTAAATTAATAACATTATTATTATAAATATACTAAAATTTTATTGTTATTATTCTAAAACCACGATTATCCTCCAACATTTTCATCAAATGGGATGTGAAAGTATATATCCTACGTACATACGGCTTACTATCTCCATGTATAGATACAATTAGTTTTTAATCACTATATTTTATTTTTGGGTATTATGATTGTTTTGATACTTATATATGATATTAATGAAAAAATAATTCATCTCTAATGGTATTATTATTTTTACCATCATACCTTTCAACTCGTTGGAAAAAATAACATCACTCAAGTGTACATGTAGACCACCATATCTATAATGTGACATGATTTTTTTTCATTACAAATGTACATGGATAATAATAGTTATTTATTTGAGAGAATAATAAAATTTATATGATATAATTATGATAATATAATTTTAAATTATAATTTTCCATTCTTTTTCTCCATCTATCAAAAAGTTGAAGCATCATGTATGTGTATATATGACCTACAATATCTTTTAAAAATGGCATTAAATTTAATATGTATACCTTTAATTAATGAATATAAATGTATATATAATGAATATATATAATATTTAAATTATTATTAACTCATTGGATTTGATATCATTACAATCATTTTACATGGTCATGAACTGCCGAATCTAGGTTCACATGAAAACCCAGACAATTAAAACCAAAAAATGATCATTTTAATAAATAATTATTAATAAAATGGTGTTTAAATGTTACAAGGGGATAATATATGATATTATATGTATGTAAAATACATTAATATTAAATTATAAAATATTTTAAATTTTTATACAAGATGCTAGAGTGCTTTTGACGAAATTTGAGACATGAGGTAAGGGTTTCTCATCCCACATTTAATTATATGATAAATATTTTATATTCACAAATTATTTAATTTTTTTGTTGTATATAAAACCCATATTATTTTTTATATATTGAATTTATTAATATTCATGGTATATAATTTTTCATTTGATCATATTATTTCTTCAATATTTTGATTCAAAAGTACCAAAGGGGTATGGAATTTATATTTGAATCCTATTTTAATTGATATATTTTATGTATGAATTTAAATTGTGGAAATTATATAATATTTATTTATTTAAAAAAATATTATTATAATTATATTGAACACTATTTTTTATTTATTGTACATCATTTTATGTAAACGATATTTGAAATAATGTATAAATTAAATCTTATTTTTTCTCCCTTCAATAGGAAATCCATTTTCTTCCATATATGTGTTTTATAAAAATGATTTAAAGGGGGAATTATATATTTTACTATGATTTTATAGTATCAATTTACCCTAGATTATCTTTTTAAAAAATAATTTATATGTAACCTTCTTTTAATTTCTTCAAAAAGATAAATTTTTATTTTTTACCAAAAAAAGTGAAAAGAATGTTTTTATTTAGCTTAAATGGCATGAAGATAATTTCACACCATACTGACTGCTTAATTAATAGACTCATCCTTTATAGTTTTCCATGTTTATTTTTAATGAATTTTTTTTTCATAATACTTTATAGATTTTCATATTATTAACAGTTATTTTAAAAGTGAAATGTTATTTTCCATAATAAATACTTCAATGATATTTTAATGTTAGTTTCAAATATGATACATCCTTTGAATATAATTATGATTTTATGGGTATATAATAAATGAAACCATCATTATTCATTATCTATATATTTTATGATTATGATGTATAGATGTTCATAAAACTCATTCAATATCAATGGGTTATACTATGATGAATTAGTGAAATATTTACGAAAGAAATTTTCTTTATATGGGTTATTACATAATGATATGATTAATATTATATTATCTTGTGGAACACATATGTATGGTTTTAATTATATGACATCTGATTTTTTATAATCCTTGGAATGATTAGTTACATCATAAACCAATTATATTTGTTTCCATTATAATCTGTGGATATGTGAACCCATTATAGATATATAATGAAATTTTAAATTTTTTATATTTTATTAGATAAAAATAAGATGATATTTTATGTTATTTTTCCACTATGAGATATGATTTGATTTGATTGATCCAATATGGGATGTATGTGGTGATGCCTAATCCATTTTATGGTATTCGCTATTAAACATAACATATGGATTTGTTTATACAATATTGTTGGTTACACACTTTTATGTTGTGAACATACAGTTCATGATTGATTTATGATGATTTTTCTCTCTAATGATTCAAGTATTCAAAAAATGTAATATTTTATTTCATATATCATGTTTGTAGCACATGAAATGTTTAGAATGAACTTAGTGTGTTATGGTCATGATATCATACCAATTTTATTATCTTATGATTTCATATGATCATCGATTGATAACTGCCATGTTTTCCCTTACTAAGAATCTAAGATCACACATTAGTCTGTTGACATTCCCCATGTTGTTAGGATAATAATAAATATGGAATGTCTATGAATAGTGCTATGTGTAATGAAAATTATAAAATATGTTAAATATCTTTCTTGAAATAAGATTATAGGTTATGTAGTCTCAAAATTCAATAAAACCATTATTTCACATAGGGGTTTAAATTTATTGAATTTAGAATAATAAGATTTTATATTTGTATATGAATGAAATTTTTCATTATATTTAGTATCAAATAATAGTCTTAGTCAATATTTAGTGATTATTTTTAAAAAACTTTGGTAAAAACCCTAGGGATAATTCAATGTATATGTTAGAATCCTAATGTTTTGATAAAGGCCATAGATAACATAGTTTGAATATAATGTTACATATATTGAGAAAAATGTTTCATTATTTAGACAAGATATAAATGATATTTCATAATTATATTTCACTCTGGATACAGTAGTTTTTTGTTTATAATTTTCTCCTTGGTTTTAGTAATGGATTTAACTAGAAGAATTAATGCTAGAAAAAATTTGATGGACAATGTATTGATTTTTCCCCATAGAATCAAAATTCTCTAGAATATAGAATATTTAATTCTGTTTCAATCCAAACACATCTTCATCCTATTAATCATGTTTGGATTCCAAATGATAAAGGGATTGGAAAACAAACATTGAGCCTTTAATGAGGGAAAATATCTCATCTTTTAGTGGATATTCTGATCAATTTGTGTCTATTTTATGGATCATCACCATAGAGAAAATATCTTTTGTTCTCCAATAATTGGAACATGAAAATATTGTCATTTATATTTATAGTTTTTAAGGTGAATCAAATCAATGGAGGAACCATATCATCAACATGATAAAGGAGGAAGAACTTGTGTCCATGTAATTTGTTGAGTTTAAGAAGATAATTTTTAGTATGTACTTTACGTTTATTCTACATAAACAATTTTGAAATAATTCCATGAGAATAAGAAAAAGTATGATGAATTAATTAATACTTATTATTAATTGGTTACAACAAATAAAATTTATCATTCTTTTAAATCATTTTCCCTTAAAGAAAAATTTATTGATTATATGTGGGATTAAAACCACATATACAAAAATATTTAGATATCATAGAATTTTGTTGTTTTGAAGAAATTGTTTGATGTTTCTAGTTAGAAATTGAAATACTAGGATCTCACTATTCCCATGGTTTTAAAAATTAATTTTTCGATCAATTCTCTTGAGAATTTAAATATATAATATCATGCGATGAAATTACATATATCTAAATTAAAAAACATAAAGATACATCATGGGAATTAATCGAATGGTTCTGGAAGTGATTTAATTGTGTTAAGGTTGATCATAATGATATTGAATATTTAAGGGCAATGAAGATGCCAATTGATATTATGGTGGAATGGAAAATTCTATCTATATCAATAAAAAAAATCTATTGTTTTAAATGATGTGAATATGAACATTATTCCAACCAGTGCCTATTTCTAAAGGATTTAAATCATCATCATAAACAACAATTTAATCATAAAGACAGAGTGAAACCTTGTGTGATATCTAATTGCAAAATAGGTAATGGGAATTACATGGGTAATGGTGTACTTATCCTCAACTAATATTTGGACTCATTTTATTCTTTCTATAGCCACTCTTTAATATATAAGGAATTTTAATGGTGTATCAAATCACTAACTAAATAATTATATATTGATTTAGTGGTTGAAGCTTCTAATGGTATGATGGTTACTTATCCTGGTTATAATTATTCTATTATCAAATAATTTCAGAAAGTACTCCATGAAAATCATATGGTCCACAATTTAGTCAGATTTATTGTTATTCTAAAAATTAAATGAATTTCGTTATATAGAGGTCATATAATTTTAAAAGGAAAGGGATTCCATGATTTATATTAAAACTTAACTTATGATCATTTATAAGTTCTAGGATGAATTCAAACATCCAATGAGAATTAATTCTATCCCGTGGGTATCAATTCTTATCAATAAATTATATCTATCTTAGATGGTTGGGGAGAAACAAAACATTTGGTAATTATAGTTATATGGGAATTTGTTCAAGAATTTTTATAGGAGTTTCCATGTATTCTTATGAGAAATGACATTAAATTTTTAATAGAACACAAACATGGGGATACACCTATTTCAGAGACTATATTCATTTTCCTTGATTGAGTTGTTGGAATTGAAGATGAAAATGTAGGATAATATTTATAATGTATTTACATTCACTACTATGTAACCATGGGGTGATCCTATTCTCATTTTTATGATGATAAAATGGTCAATGCATATTTTTATAGATTATCAGGAAAATTACAAGATCACTATCAAGAATAAGCAAATCCCCCCTATAATGATGCTTTCATTGATTAATTATATGGATCACAATACATGTCCAATATTGGACTTTATTATGGATATCATCAATTGATGTTTACGAAAAATTTTAAACCCAAGAAATAATTCCATACAAGGTATGGGATATTAAATTTTATAGTTATACCATTTGGACTTATTGGTTCCCTTACTATATAGATAGATTTAACAAATAGAATCATTATAAAATACCTAGATATGTTTTTTGTAGTCTCTATGGATGATATTATTATATATTCAAAGATTAAGGATATAAATTTTGATCATTTGAGAATTGTTCAAAACCTCAAGATAATGAAGAAGATATATGAAAAATTAAAAAACTGACAATTTTGGGTTTAAAATTTCAAATTCAAACGTCATATAATCTACAGTGATAGTATATTTCTAGATATATCAAATATATAATTTATTGAGAACTAAAAAACGCATTGTTTTCCAGGGTTATCTAGATACTACAAACATTTTGTGATATATTTCTCTAGACTACCTATTCAACTCTGCAATTTGAATCAGAATGGGGTTATATCCTTATGTAATGATGAACATGAATAGAGTTTCATGGATCTAAAGGGATGGTTGGTCACTCCTCTTGTGCTCACACTACTATGTAGTGGAAAGGGTTTTTAATATACAGTGATTCATTTTTGATGTGATTGTTATGTTCTTTCATGTAGAATGATATAGTGATTGATTATTCCTCATTTTAATTGAAAATACATTAGAAGATTTACACGATACATGATTTGGATATGAGAGAGGAAATTTTCTCATTACAGTATTGTGAAATTATCTTTATGGTAAAAGGTGTGACATATATAAAGATAATAAAATATTTAAGTATATATTCACACTAAAAGAGTTGAATAAGATCCCATGAATATAATTAGGTCTGATTAATTATTTTGATTGATTAATACATTACCCCGATTGGATGTTGAAAAAGGATGTTTATTCCTTATGTTAAAAAGATCATGCCAGTATGTCCATAATGATGAGTGAAATAAAACCAATATTTAGGGATTTATAGAATATATATCTTCAAATCCCAAGGTATGGGGAAATTAATTATATTTATTAGATGAATGTTTAACAATGCATCTATGATAGGATTAAATACATTCAAAAGGATTATGTCAAATTTCAAAATAGGGTTATGAATGTTCCTGAGTTCGACCATAGGAATACATGAATGATAAGTTACAATAATTGAGAATGTGTTCTATTAATACCCAAATTGAAGAGGGATCTATTAGATTATGTTCATAGTATGTTATTATAAATAAATTATAAGGAAAAAAATAATTATAGATGTTTAAAAGAGTATTTCATATAAGAAAACATTAATAGGGTTAATGAAAACGATGTTTCTCAATGCCTTATAAAGATCAATTTTAATGATGAGAGACATAAGTCTATGGGGACGTTACAATCATTACCCATACTGAAAACGAAGTGGGAAAACATTACCCTGGATTTCATCATTGGTCTCCAGAAAAAATTTCATGGACACAATTCAATTGTTGTTGTAGCTGATAACCTATGTATAACAGTAAAATTAATTTCTATCAAGGAATATTTCAATATTTATTATAGTGTAAGGATATACATTAAATATGTGGTGAAATTGTATTGAGTACCACATTTTATTCTATCATTTATGAATATGTGGTTTAACTTGATGTTTTGGAAAATTATTCAACAGGACATGGATATAGATTTATGTATCCGAAAAACATATCATCCTAAGATAGATGGTTAATCTGAGAGAAATATTCAAACCATGTAGGATATGATATGATTTTGTTCACTATATTTCAATGGTGGTAGAGACATACAAGTTCCTCTTGTTATGTTTTCCTAATTCAAAATCTCTCACGTGATCATTTAGATGGAACTTTATGAATACCACTATAGAAGAAAGTGCATAACTATTCTATGTTGGGTTGATGTTTATGTGATAAATCTATTAGGGACTAATATAGCTATGGAAACCACACAAAAATTTTGAAGTATTTAGGATCACATAAGGACAAACCATAGTTGATTGGAAATTTATACTATAAATCATCGATATAATCATGAGTTTTAATTTAGTGACAAGGATTTATCTATGGAAGAATGATATGAGGTTTATAAATAAGGTAATTTTGATTCTTATATATATTGTCCACAATGAAATTCATAACCATATTGGGACTATATCTTATCCCTTACTACTTCCATTAAATTTATACAATGTTCATGATGTGTTACAATTGTATCTCCTGGGGAAGTACATTTTTAATCCTTCACATGTATTGAGCTAAAATCCATACCACAATAGTATTATTTATTTGATGATGAAAAAACATTATAGTTTCTTGATTATAGAGAGAATATGAAATGAATCAAGTCCACACATATGGTCAAATTTTTTTTGTGAAATCCTAAAATATATGATGGTACATGGGACCCCAAGGATGTGATGATGTATAATTATCATCATTTTTTTATTAGATTGATGAATTTGGAGGGTGAAATTTATTTTAATGGGGGAAGAATATAACAATATGATATCATAGAATATATTTCTCTATAAATAAATTTCATTTCATTGATAGCTCATATTATATTCAACATTGATTTTAAACGAATCATCATATAATATCTATATATAATTATTTATTTTGATAGATTTTGAAAATACATTGGATTTATGTTTCTGAATAGGATTAAATAAATTATAAAAAATGTATGGTTCAAATATTTTTAAAAATTCATTGGTTATCAATTGATTAGAAATGTAAATAAAAATAATTTTAATGTAAGAGAGTTGTTTTTTCAAAATAACTATTTTTATACATAAAATTTTCTCTTCTAAATAATTTTAATTTTCAATATTAGTGAATGATTTTATTTTCAATCAGTTTTTTAGCAATAATAGAATATAATTTCCAGGGAATGAGATAAATTAAAACTACAGTTTTGTACATAAAATTTTTATTTCTCTAAAAATAAGTTCATTCAATGATTTTTTCACAATAATTATAAAATTAATTTCTACAACATATATAAATTTTATTATTGAAACATGTATTCATTATTTGGAATCATGATTTCTATATCATTTAAATACGCCCCTTTTATTTTTTGGCCTTTTGAATAGTAATCATGTTAACATTTTTCTCCTTGTAAGCAGTAAATAAGGCTAACATAGGTTAAAAATAATAATTATGGTAACCATTTATCATCATAATTGTTATTGGATTAATGGAATTATAAACTTATCAATGAAGAATAAAAATTCTGTTTTTAAGGTGGGTTTTTATGTGAAAATGAATTGTATAATATTTTATGAAAATATAAATATAAAATTTCATTCTCTTACATTAAAATATATATTTTGTTTTAAGATTGGAAAAATCAATTTTTGAATAAATATTTATGGTTATCTTGAGTATAATGAAATTATTTTCATGATGTAAACTCATGTATAATTTTTATTAGTTATATAATTACCTTAAATTCTAATGGAACACTAACACAATGTTTCTTCAATTAATATGAAGATAAAATATTTTTTTTCAAAAATATTAAAATTAATATAATATGTTTATGTTATAGTGGTTCAATAAATTTATATATGAATATAAAATATTTTTTATGTTTAATATTTTAATTAAATGTTTTTCTTGATGTTAATATTTTCAATTTAAATGATTTGAGTTAAAAATTATATTAATGATATTTTATGAATAAAATATTTCATTAAAATATTTATTTATTATAAAAATCATGAAATAAAACAGTTTTGGAAATATATGTTAAAAAATATCATCACATTCAAACTTTTGAGTGATAATTAATGTTATAAGTAAAATTATATCACATTAATGTTGAAAACGTTGTTAACATGGTTAATGATAGAATTGGATAACTATGTGGTTAAAACAAAATACAAGGTTGAAAACAGCACATAAACCTTTTCAAATTTTATTTATTGATTTTGATTCAACAAACATCTAAATTATTTTGTAATATATATCCACATGGAATCATTTTGATGGACACTAACTTTATTATATTTTAGTATTTTATTATATTTCGATATTTGCCCTCCCCACACTTATAAAATAGAACCTATCATTGATTTTTATTACACCAATTAAAGACTTAAAGTTCAAAAAAATTCTAAAAAATATATATTATCAACATAATTATACAAATTATAGATGTGTGTGCTTCCTATAATACAAAATCTTAGATCCTTAAGTGGGTATCTAAAAGAGTTCTTTGAAAGAAATTATAATCACCCTAAAAAATAACATTATTTTATAATTACTTTTTAACATATAAAAATATTTTTTTATTCATCATAAACTAATAAATTATGAATTCCTGATGTAAAAAAGTTTTATAAGGGTTATGAAACCACCAATATCCACCCACTTTACCATCAAATATGATGTAAAACTATTGATTGTGTGTACGTATGAAATCCCATCTCTTTAAAATTCACTCCTCATCCTCTCTCTCCAGGTACGTATGAACCCACCAACTATTATTCATGGATATAATCTTAGGTCCCAAGATTATATATGTTATTTATCACATAATTATTCTTCTGTAATTCAAATATCATATCTACCTTCATATATTTCATGCCATTTGAAAATGATAACGTCACAGGTGCATACATGTTTACTACCACCTCCACAAAGGGATGCGATTTGGTTTTTATTCATGATTTAGAATTGTAGTACTGATATTTTTTAGATGAATATATATTGTTCATATTATATAATATTGAATATTTAAAGGTAAATTATTATTTAACATTTTTTTCCTTTCATCTAAAAGTGAAAACATTTTTCTAGCTTATGCCCGACCTACCATATCCATGTATGGTTTAATTAATTTTTTGGTATCAACCTTTTATGAATAACTATAAATATATATATAAAATATTTATATAATATTAATATTTTTATTATCATTCTAGAGAATGTTGAATGATGTTCAATGTACAATGGTTAGAACTAATGAATAATGATCATCATGAAAAATGATATAGTTAAAAAAATGACATGAATATTTATATATGTAATTGTCAATAAACAGGTGATGTAATGTTATAATGGTATCATAAATCATTTTATAATTATTTAAATTATTCTTTTATAGAATTATAAAAACATTAAATTTATTATACCATATTATATATTTCATTCATAGAAAGTTGAGACATATGGTAATGGTTTCATGTTTAACTTTTACTTTTATGTGACATATGGAAGACATAAAACCCATACTTTCAAAGTGAGTTTTCAGTATTATGTATCTTAAATAAATTTATTAAATAAAAAATATTTAATGAAGACATTTATATAGTAAATAATTTATTTATACATCTTTAATACATCAATTACATACAGTAACTAACCCATCAAACCCACTATTATTGATAATAAAATAATTTTAATTCCCACAATGAATACAACAAGAATAATTGGATATTACACATATCTTGTATATGTTATAATAAAATAATTCATAGAAAAAATAGTAGAAATAATACTAATAATTAGATGGAAATATAACACAATTTTAAGAGCAATCAAATGATCTTAGAATTTTATGTGTATGTTAGAATACCTTTGAATATAGATATTTATATTTTTTGACCATTATAAATATATATATTTGAAGTTTATGTTAATTTTAAAATGGAAAACATTTTATTTATATATATAAATTAATTTACAATTATTCATTTTTCAAATAATAATAGAATTTTATTTCTAATAAATAATTTGTTTTTAGATTACTATTTTAAATGAGTGGTATTTATTTTAAAATATTTAAAATATTTAATAATTTTTTTGTAGAAAATATGCCAACCTTTGGATGGATACATACTCTACCACATGGAGGACCCAGTATGGGTCAAACCTAATTAGAATATTTTCACATAGGTGATGAGGTTGTTTCTCAGTGGGGAATCTAGTCAACCGTGATAAGAAGGTGGAACACGTTAGTCCCTCGTGTTTCAGCATAGTGTATTTCTTATACTATTGGGGAGATCACGCGTAAGGCCCCCATGGTGTTTGAATGTGTTATGGATTGTTTCGACCCACATCAATCCATATATGGTAGTCTCATAAACCATTTTCTTTCGTTGTGGTATGGTTCCGTATCCCATGATATAGTTTTGAAGATATTATATTGTGATCAATTCAATCTGAGATGTCTGCTTATTTCAATATATCCCTTCACTTCAACTGACAGATGAGATCAAGGTCAATAAAAAAAGATTTAATCTTAGCCATCCACTTATTATACCAGTGACTAGCCTCTTCGTTACACTATCAACAAACATGAGATCACATCTCGGTTAGATCTAATATGAACCATTCATTCTATATGTCATCTTCAACCTATAGTCGAACCCGAATACACCCTCAACATATCCTTCTTCTATTACTTTAGTGATCATTTCTATAGTCATCATCTATGTCCAAGTCACCTAAATTAATAGCTACAAAGGAATCCATATCATTTATTTGAGTAATAACAATATTTGAAAAAACACTCATTTCATTAATAAACATTAATGAAACCTAAAGCAACATGATATTATGTACTATAGAATCATAACATAATTATCATCATGGATGAACTACAAACCTCCATGCTACGAAAAATGGGCTATCGTCACTTAAAATATGTATGTATTTACACCATAGGATTATTTTTTCAGCATTGTATGATGTACTGGATATTATTAGTCCCCAAAAATTATAATGATACACATTATATATATATATTTCAATAAATTTAAATAAAATCATATCGATTATTTGCCGCGTATAAGAATCCAATGGAAAAGTAAAAAATATAGCTTTTAAAACTCCTCATAAAATTGAAATAAATCATATTTCAAAATAGTGTGTAGTAGGAAGAATAAGTTTATAAAAAGAAATAGATCCCTTCATTTCATATCTATCACCCTAATGTAAATTAATAATCTATAGAACCATTATATTATTTGAAAAATATTTTAGGTCATGGATGTTTGTTTATTTCATGTTATAATTTATAATTTTGGGTTTTGATAAGGGATTTATGAATTTCAAATTTATTTTTTTATATTTCATCAAATTGTTGAACAGTTGACCTATATATGTGTATATATATGTCAACACACACACCCACACACACACACACACACACACACACACACATATATATATATATATATATATATATATCAATTTTTAGTATATATGAGAAGGTTTTTTGGTTTTAACATTTTATTTCTAATACCTATGTTTTGTAAGGGGTTACTTGTTTATTATTATTATTTGAAAAAGTGTAAGTATTTTTAAATGATGTTTTTTTCTTTTCATAAATGATTTATGGGTTTAATATTCTATGTTATATAATAACACCTTGATTTTCCGCAAATTTAACACAATTATTTTAAGTGGTTTTTAGTAAACAAATGTTATCATTTTATGGGCATGAAGCTTATATACATGCATATGTTTCAATTACAATATTATATGTGTCCATTTTCTATAATATGTGAAATGTCATGAATGAAATAGTTTTATTTTTATTGAATAATTAAGGTAGTTTCATATTCAATAAATAAATAATTATTTCATAACAATATATGATAAAAATTATGTTAAAAATGGAATCTATGGGTTGTGAAGAATACATGGATGATAAAAATATTTTCACTCTATGTTTTATAAGTATTTTTTATTTTTAAATTAATCCATTTTCACTTTTTTATAAATATTTTTTACGTTATGTGTATAAATTATAATAAAGAATAGAGAAATATATATTTTTACGGTATCATGTTTTTAAAATAAAAACTCATGGGAAATAATATACATATGTATGGCATAAATAATGTATATTTTGAAAATTGGCACTTGAACATTGTAAATAAGGTAGGGAATGAGGAGTGAAACCATCCCTTAATAAGTGAGTTGGCCCAAGATAACCTTCAATATTTCAAATTTCTCTAGCGTTTTTTAGAAGCTTGTTTACAGTTAATCAGAGTTATCACAAGATTATTTTTAATGAAATTTGAGAATAATTATTTCTAAAATTATATGTATTTTCAACACCTAGAAAATTAAAATGTTATTATAAAAGGTATTTCTGAATTAATTGTATTAAAATAATTTATAAATCAATTCTGAAAATTTACATTCAAGGAATTATTTCCTAAAAGGTATTATATTTGTTTTAAAATACCTTACTAGGAAATTAAATGTGCATCCCATTATTTTTAATGATTTTCATAGGTATCATAGTGAAATTTGAGTTTACACATGTGGAAGCATAGTTGACATACTATTTTACTATATTTAAATGTGATATATTTTAAGGATTAGTGTTATTTTTAAACATCCTAATATATGAAATGATCTTATATTGTATAAATCACTATGAATTTTTCAGTTATATTTAATTAAAAAAATACATAGCATGTTTTGGAGAAAAATTTAGATGTATGGGATCTGGGAGTTACAATTGGTATCAAAGGAATAGTCTAGATTTTTTTTTGAAAATTAGAACCCTTTGATAAATTAAGTATCATTTCTCAGTCAAAATTTCACCTTGTAAATTGCAGATGTAATGATGGTGAACTCAAACCAATTCTTCTACGACTTTCAAATGGATTACTTTCTAAAATAATCTCAAACTGATGAAATAGAGAATTTCATCCATATGAAGCCATGAATCTTTAATAAAAACATGTTTACAATATCTTAGGTAAATCTCATATACTTCTCCATCATTGTTGTTGAGGCTTGATTTTAGAACACATTAGGAAGAGGCATTTTTTATTCTACAAACATAAATTTGAGTTGTGTGAGGGTATTTTTATACAATTTACCCTATACAAGCAACCATAACAAATCCTGGATTTTTATTGAACAATGGAAGATTGAAATCTTCATATAGCATATATGTGCCAACTCGAACATTTTTATGTTACGGGGAGAATCTAGGATAACATTGAAATTTTTGGATGATGCAATGAGATATTTTTATAGAAATAAAATTCAAAATGACCTTCTGGAGTACGTTATTGATTATCCTTTTATAAATACCATCATCCAGTGTTTACATCCATAAAAAATTATATGAACATTCTGCATATGAGAAAAGAAAGTGGAGGATTCTAAATCCATGGGGAATATTTTTTCCTAGGGAGATATTTTGGTAATCATGGAAGTAAAATTCTATAACATGGGGTTTGGAATATCATGCCTGAGTTAAGGGGTATGGAAACTGAGGGGGATGATTGTAAAGAACTGTGAGGGATTAATTCAATTTGGGGCGGGGAATATAATAACCCAATTATCAATGTTAGTTATTATGTATTATGTTTATTATATAAATGAAATAAACAAATAAATTTCTCAACACATAGATAGAAATAGTAGTAATTTTATTTATCCATCACTACTAAGTCACATCAATATATGAACTAACCCACCAAACCTAGTTTTATTAATAATAAAACTACTGAAATTCTCCCAAGACACACAATGAGACCAATTGGGTAGTTCACATCTATTGTATCTTTTATAAGTCTAATAGTTATAGGAAGTACAATATCAATAATACTAGGATTGAGAGGTAAATATTATTCCATTTTGAGAGAAATCAAATGAACATTAAATTTCATGCGTATGTTGGAATAACCTTAAAGGTAGATATATATATGTTTTCTATAACTGTTATAAATAATTCTATTATAATTTTCAATTGTAGTTGAAATTAAATATCATTATATATATATAAATAAATTAGTTTAATATTGTTCATTTTGGAAATAAAAATATTAAAAGAATTTTTTATAATAAATTACATGTTTTTATATTATTAATTTCAATGAGGGGTATTTATTTTACAAAATTTAAAATATTTAAGAATTATTTAAAAAAAATTTCAAACCTTCGGTAGGATACACACTCTATAACCTGGAGGACCTAGTAGGTGTCTGCCCTAGTGGGAATGTGACATCCTCGGAAACTAGGTAGTGGCTCAACAAAGAAGAAGAGTTGTCGCGACAAGCAGGTGGGACCCATAAGTTATTGGTGTTTAAGTAGAGAGTATGCCATATCCTGTTAGGGAGACCATGTGTAAGGCCCTTGCGGAGCATTCATGTGTTATCAATTGTATTTGACCCATGTCCATCCCTATAAGTCAGTCCCATAAACCATTTGGTTTCTACGTGGGTTGGTTGCATAACCACTGGATAGTTTTTATGCTTTTTGATCATGATCGATTCAATATGATTTTTACCCCTATTTCTGAATGAAAGTTAACTTCAACCAATGGCTAAGATCTAGGTAAAAGAATATATTTAATATAAGACACCTAGTTAATCTTTTGGTGAACATCCTCTTCACTCCACTATCAACAGATAAGATCTCATATCTTTGTTAGATCTAATATGAGCCTTTTATTATATCTTGTGTCTTTTACCTATAGTAAAACATGGAGACAGCCTCGATGCATCCTTCTTCTCTTCCCTCAATGATAGCTACTATGATCATAATATATGGCCCAATCTCTTTAATAAATATCTATGAATGAATCCATAACATTAATTATTATGATAAAAAAGTTATTAAACAACACTCATTTAATTAATGAAGTTTGATAAAATATGAAGTAACGTGATATTATGGATTAAATACACTTATCATACTCGTCATCACAGATGAAATACAACACTCCATTATAATATGTCAAGGATATAATCACTTAAAATATGTATATATTTACTTTTTAGGATTATTTTTTTACCACCGTAAGAATTAATATATATTCTAGGTCCCTAGCCTACAAACTGATATGCTTAATATATATATTTATATATATATATATATATACATCAATTGATCTGAAAACCATATCATTAGATGTACGGGTATAAAAATATAAGGTAAATTCCAAAAATCTAGCATTCAAAACCACTTAGAAAATTAAAATATATAATTTTTTCATAGTAGTGTAAAGTAAAAAAGAATACTTGTGTAAAAAGAAATAACTAACTTCCTCTCATATCTATCTACCTAATTTAAAACAATAATCTATTGAACCATTACCTTTTTTTAAATATTTGATGTTAGCGAAGTTTTTTTATTTATATCACGTTATAATTCCTATTTTGTGGTCTAGATAAGGGATTTTTTATTTTTTATTTTATTTTATGAGAGTTCCTCAGATCATTTAAGGGTTGTCCTATATATTTTTATATATACGTGAACACACACACACACACACCAATATATATAAACATATATAATTTTTTAGTATATATGATAAGGTTTTTATAGTTTAAAATTTTATTTCTAAAACCTATGTTTTGTTTTTGGTTACTTATAAATTATATTTTTTTGAAGAAGAGTCCGTATTTTCAAATGGTGTGTTTTGGTTTCTAGAAATGTTTTATGGGTTTGAGATTCTATGTTATATAATAAAAATTTGATATTACACACTGAGAACACTATAAGTTTATTTAGGTTTTAATCATCACATGTTATCATTTTTTGTTTATGAAGGTTATATACCTGAATATGTATCTATTTCATTATAAGATATGGCCATTTCCAATAATATGTTACATGTTATGCATGAACCAGTTTTATTTTTATTATATCATTTATGTCTCTACCTTTGTAATGAATAAATAATTTTTTACTATTAATATCTGATCAAAACTATGTTCAAATAGGATTCTAGGGGTTGTAATGAATACATGAACTACAGCCATATTTTAATTCTATGTATTTTATGTACTGTATGGAAGTAATGAAATCTAGTTGTAATATTTTGAAAATGATTTTTTATTAAAGTATGTGTACAAATTAAAATAAAAGAAATGTAAATGTTTATTGTTAGGGAATCATGTTTAAAAAAACACTAGTTAAATAATACACATAAGTATTGAAAGTGTAATATGTTTTCAGACAATTGGCACTTGAAAATTTTAAATATGATAGGAATGTGGAGTGAACCCTCCCTATAATAAGTGTGTTGGCCCAAAATATCCTTCAATGTTTCAAATTTCCATTGTGTTTTTTTATCAAAATATTGCATCTGTTTTTTAAAATTGTCACATGATTATTTTAAATGCAATTTGAGTATAATTATTTCTAAAATTACAAGTATTTTCAACATGTAAATAAATTCACACTTATTATCAATGGTATATCTAAAAGAATTTTCATTAAAAGAATTTCTAAATAATTTCTCTGAATTTATTATCAAATTATGATTTATGAAATGTAATTTCAAAGATTTTAAAACTTCGTTACTGGTCAATTGAATGCTCGTCCCATTATTTTGATTCATTTTCACAGGTATTGTAGTTTTATTATATTTAGAATGTGTGTAAGCATAGTACACATACTAATTTATAATATTTCAATGAATAAACATTGATTGTGTAGTTTAATATTTAAATAACCTTGAATGATAAATGTACCTTTATTGTGTAATGCAATATGTATTTTTCTATTATCTTTTATAAATAAAATAATAGCATGTTTTAGAACAGAATCCAGAAGCATGGGTTCAAGGTGTTACCAAATATCCCCTAATTATTTATTTACTGTGGTGAATATAATTCAAATTCCATATATTATAGTAGGAATATATTAATATTCCTTGTATTTAATGAATCTTTTGAATTTATTCTTTCTTGGGGCTCAAAATTCAGACATTACCAAAGTGGTAAAAAACTAATGTTTCAATCATATTTTAATCGAGATTGTTTAGGGATGAATTAAAAATGGGAAAACAACATTATTTTTATCTATTTCTTCACATATGGTTATTTTTATATAGAATAAATATTATCCTTTCATTTTACTCATTTTAAGTACCCAATAGATCAAATTTTTTTAATGAAACCCAATTTTATTTATCTCTTCTATCAAAAATATCTTTTTTCTCCCATATTAATTTTTTTTAAAAATGTTTTGAAGTGTGATTTTAAAATTATTTGATGATTATTTTCTGTCATTTTCCAATCATTGACATTTTAGATAATGTTATAAACAGAATCTTCTTGCCATCTTGAAAAAGTGGTAATTATTTATTTTTTAACCATCAATATAAAATGAATGTTTTATTTTAGCATATAAAAAATGAAAAAAATTTACATCAGTTTAGAATGATCAGTTATATTGAAGGTTTATTTAAAAGTTCCCACAGTTATTTTCAATGAATAAAAATTCCATAATAAAATTGGAATTTTATTTTTAAAGTGATTTTCAATTTTGAAATGTTATTTTCCCGAAGCAATAATTTAGTGATATTTTCAAATAAATTCCATATATGACAATATCTTTTGATGTTAATTATGATTTAATATGGATAATATCAAGTGTTACCATCCTAATTCATTATATAGATGGTTAATTATTTCCAAGATTTTATTTTTAGGAAAACAATTTATTAACCATGTGTTATACATTGATGAATTGAATAAAAATATATTAAACCGGTTTTCCTCACATGGGTTATGAAATGATTATATGATTAATATTTTATGATGTTGTAGAACACATATATATTGTTTTCATAATTTGATTGGTGGATCCATTACCAAGAAAGGATGAGTGGTTCCATTATATGAAACTAAAGGGTGGTTCCAGCATAAAATATGATGGGTGAGCTCGTTATATCTGTACAATTTATTTCATAGTGTTTTATATC
Source organism: Viscum album (assembly GCA_963277665.1). NCBI lineage: Eukaryota > Viridiplantae > Streptophyta > Magnoliopsida > Santalales > Viscaceae > Viscum > Viscum album. The sequence continues at coordinate 1,093,412,365 of OY728145.1, read as the reverse complement.
TCTTGAAATAACTTTGGGATGAATATATATGTTTTTTGTCCACTATAGTAAGTAAGTCTATGTTATTTATCCACTATGGAAAAAGGTGGTGATGCCAAATCAATTTAATGGTCTATATTGTTAACCCATAAAAATTAAATGGTTTTTGTACCATTGTTGGTCACACAATTTAATGACATGAAATTATTGTTTATGATTTATTTATGTTTTTTTCCAACTATAATAATTCATGTCCTTGAAATGTTTAATATTTAGGCCATGTCCCTTGTTTACAATTCATGAAATATTTGGTATAAACAATTTATATTATGATAATGTTGTCATACCCTTATTATTGTCTTATGTATTCATATGATAATTGCTTTATATCTATAATTTTTAAACATACTAATAATATTCCCACACGCATCCTTATGATTACTTCACATAGGGTATGAATAGTGGTATATTAGGCTTCTTATTTGAAGAGTAACAAATGAGATGATCTCTGTGGATGATGTTGAAGATCATTAAGGAAATAAAATGATTTGGTAACTATTATCAAAAGACACAAAACATTTATGGGCATGTGAAATGAACATGTATTGAATATTCAAAAAAAAAATTTGTATATAATTTATGGTTTCTATATTCATCATTATATAAATAATATTGTAGATGATTACCGTTAAAATGGAATAGTTATATTTATTTAAATATTTTCCATGAATTACATAGTTTTATTTTAAACATAAATTAACATATTTTTGAAATTTGAGTTGAAAAAATATATTTTTTTTTCAAAATATAAAATATAGTTTTGGAAAAACTTTTTGGTTTTTTATGAAAAAAATTATTTTAAATTTAATAATTAAATGTACTGATTATAGAAAAAGAGTAATTTCATTTATTGTAACAAATTAATTTAAAATTAAAATTATATTTTTGGTTTGTATTTGATGTAAAATAATTTACATTATAAAAACCATACTATAAATAATTATATATGAATTAATATTATTTTTAATTTTGGTATAAGTTTATTTCTATGCTAAAAAAAGTAACTTGTTTTCATTGAATTTTGTGAACATATATTAAATGGAAATGAAAAAAATTATATAAATTAATTCTGAAAATTTGATTCATTTTTTGGATTCATAAATCAAAAAATTATTAATTGGGAAAATTTTATTTTTTAGCATTATGGATTTTTACAATAGAAAAAATATGTCACAACAATAAATTTAAAATCAAGAAAAATAAGGAAAATAATTTTTAATAAGTCCCAAAATATTAATAATACATATTTATTTATGATTTATTTATTCTCTTATCTCTTTGTATTTTAAATGATATGGTTTTTTCTCCACATGACTATGTGTAAAAAACATATAATTTATAAAATATTAGAAAAAATAAAATCACTCCACTGGTTGTGATAGTAAAAGAGTACCTCCTTTTAACCATTTTTAATATGCTTTAGGAAAAATTGAATTTCCACTACCAAACAAAACATCTACCCAATATACCTACCAACATCCTGGTGTTCCTACTCTCATTGAAATTCCAAATCATGAATGATTAAGTTGTAGCAAACTGAGGTTCCCTAAAAAATATGTATAACTCGTAAACGTGTGTTTTCATATGAATTTATTATTTTAAATCATTCAAATATTCCCAAACCATGTTAAAATATTTAAATAGTTATCCAACATGTAATATAATGTTATTGTGATTACACTATAACATGTTTTCATCTCATTTTCTATCCCATGGAAAATGGACACATCACTCGTGTGTATGTGTAGACTACTACCTTGAAGAAGTGAAATGTCTCAAATTTATCAATCAATCATATAGATGGATAAAATTATAGAGAAAATGATCATACATGTTATTTATATAATATATTTGATTCAATAAATATAGTATATTCCTCACATTATTACCCTAGAATCCATTAGAAAACAACAGCGCCACTCATCTATACATGTGGACTACCACCTCTTTGAAGTGACACAATTTATTTTTCCTCATTACCATAAAATTTCGGTCATAATTATGGATTAAATAAATAAACATGACATTAATAACATATATTATTTAATATAAATAAAATTTCCCCTAATATATTTCATTTCCACCAATTGGAGTAGTGAAAACATCGTTTATGCATTCATATGTGCTACTTTGTCTATGAAACAACATTACTAATTATTCATAACCAAATAATATGGTTTTTTCTAAAAGCGAACTAAACTTAGAAATTTTATAATTATACATTTATTATTATTATTGATTTAGTGTAATAATAACCCCTTTTTCCATAGTCAATATAATGATTTTTTCTGAAGTTATAACCCAAACAACCCCATAACATCTAATAAAAGCATTACCATTTTAATAACTAAATAAAAAATCCAAATAAAATAAATTGAATATTGATATTGGAATGAACCTGAAGTTTTTTCATAAGAAATTATAATAATTATACAATTTCTTTAACATGGATGGTAGATAGATGAATGAAACATGTATGGATTCAATGTAACTAATTTTCATTTAAAATGTTGTTTTAAATGATTTAAACACATTATCCTCCTTATTCATATTATTTTAAATGTATTAATAATGCATATATTTATGATTAAAAAGATTTTAATTTCTAATTTATTTTACATTCATTACATGTTTTAAAAAGGAATCCATCAATTTTTTCTATATGTGTTATCTTTACCTATTTACATAATTGAAAATATAATATATTTATTATGTTTACATAAAAAATAACTTCTCCCAATTTTATTTAAATTAAAAATTATCAATATTAAACTAATATATAACATGTTTTTCAAGGTATATCATATAACCTTTCATCCATTTTTTCAATTTGATGTTCTTTTAAAATAAAAGATATTTAAAATTTGTATTATGTGAGAATTGAATGTGTTTTTTTCTAAGTTAAAATGAGTTTCTTATAGGTTATAAAATGATAAATGAATTATTAAACATGAATTATAAATTATATAGTAATTTGAAATTATATATGATGAGGGATAACTATATATAGATCACAATAATGGCTGACCTATATATTGCACTGCAATGTGTTGGGTAATGAAGATGATATTTAGGGTACAAATGAGGGATAAAATTTATATGGTTACTCAAATAGAATTAACAAGAAAACAGTAATTATAACATTTGATTAATAATAGAAAATAAGTTATGATTATGATTATCCATGATTATAATATTATTTTAATAAATTTTTATTTTATTAAAATCATATGATTTCCAAAGGACACAAATGCTTAAAGGTGAATATTTTAATTTTAAAAAGAATACTATGCTGATTTTCATCATGCCTCCAGATGTATTTATGGGGTTTACTAGGATATATAATTCGTTTCAAATGATTTTTGAAGTATTTATTTAATTTAAGTTTTTTAAATGATTAAATTGTTTTCTAAAAGTCTTATACTAAAAAATATAAATGCCATACTGATATTTCATTTTTTAAGGAAAAATATTTTTTGTATATTTTTATATTGCATATTTAGTTATTATTTCTCATATCATATTATTTATATTTTTCTATGGGATCTAAGGATGAGAAGGAATTTTTGAATAACTAATATTTATGATACTATGATTGTTTTTAAATGAATAAAATGATTCATTAAAGGAACATGGGTGCGAAATTTAGTTATCTATTTTTTGAAAAAAATATACAATATTAAATTTTCCACAATAATATATCTATTTTAAATTAATTTTCTAAAGAATAAACCAAGTTTGTTTTTTGAAATTTAAAAAGTTCAAATCCTCTTTATGAATATTTTAATTATCTTTCAATTATGTAACAAATAATTATAGAAAATTTCTCTAACAGGACATATACCTCCCAAATGGTATTCTTGATTCAAAATTCAATCATTGAAAATAATATTCAATGGATTAGTTAGTCCCATCTAGAGCTTACATTCAATCAACTCTTATTTTGTGTCATGGGACGATATAGATATTTATAATATTATTTAGAATTATTCATAGCATTATCCTCTTTCATTAATATTGATATATAAAGAGTTAACCATCAATAGGTGTAGATACATGAATTTACTATTATATAGGTTTAATTTATCTTTATGTAGCTTCTTGAGTGTGTATAGTTACCCTTATATAATTTTATAAAAACAAAATTTAAATAGATGTGTTTTTAACTAATATTGTACAACTCTTTGTGAATTTTCAATTACCCATTTTCAACACAATAATACACTTTTTAAGTACATTTTGATGTTTTGAGATTGTTCTTTACATGGAATCAGTAATGTTTATGGTACATCAATTCAATTGTAGTTAGGTGTGGTTGAACATTGTGTTGGTCACACTCACTAGACCTTACATGAGTAGTGAATTTAATTTTTATACTTTCATCTAACACCTCTAAAGATATATTTTTTATATAGGCATCCCAAGTACCCTTACAAATCATAGGTGGAAGGACCTCTAAACAAGGTTTATTTTCCTTTATTCAACATCAAAATACAAAATGCAATACACTTATTAAAATTTTCTCTGATAAAATAAATTTAAAATTCAATAAAACTAACAACTATATTAAAACCATGAATTTTTATATTTGATTAGTTGAATTAAACTGTGTTTCAAAATATAATATTTATTGTAAAAATATGAAAAATGGGAATATCAATTACAAAAAATAAAATAACATGAAAATACGTAATTCATCCATTAAATAAATATGATCACCTATAGTGTTAGATAATGAAAAATTCAGAAGTTAATACATTCATCATTTGTAAAACTTATAGCTAAAAAATATATTTTATGAAAACATTAATCGAATTTTAATTACAACAAGAAAATTATGAGAAATAAAAGATTTACCAATTAAGCACATTTTTACATAACAAAATAGAGATATACATTAAAATTATATAAAAAACATATAGTCATATGAGGGCTTATTATATTCACAGAAACTAAAATCATTTTATATCTTTATGAAATAAATTAATAAATTTCTATAAAAAAATTAATACAATATGAATTATTTATAATTCAAACAGATATGTGATTTTTAATGATGTCACACTATATATTTTCTCAAGTAAATATTGATGAATTTATCTGTGAAGATAATTATTTTTGGCTGAAGGTTGGTTTCAAATTTTAAAAAACTATTTGTTTTAAATATATATTGAAATAATTAATAAAAAGTAAATTTTCATTTATATATACATCATATATTATATATTTAATCATGGTGAATAAATTCACTTATTTTATCACAATATACTTATTTATAACTAGTGCATGAGTGAGATTAATAATTTAAATGAGTCCTAATTAACTCATTTACTAGTTTTAGCTTAGTTTCTTAACTGTTATTAAATATTTGGAGTTCCTTTAATAACCCATTTAAATCAATTATTGTGAGTTTAAAGATCAAAACCAAAATTTGTTTTTAAAACATACTCACCATGATTGTTCAAAAGGATTAAATGGTAATTGAAAATGTAAATAATATCATGGGATTGAATCCATGGATAAAAAGATGTAATTAGATTCTCAAATCCAAAAACTATCATAAATTTAAAATAAATAAAGAAAACTAATGAAAATAGAAAAATGGAGCTTGAAATTAGTTAATTTTGTAAATAATTTACAGATTCCTTAATGAGTAAAAAAATAAATTAATATTTAGCAGATTTTAAGAACTCTCTAGGACACTAAAACCCCAAAATTGACCCTATTTATGAATATCATCATTGAAAAAAACAATAAAGAACAATGATCAATAGATATAAATGATGTTTAAAAGGGTTATATAAAAACTAAAAAAAATTCCATATAACTCGTCCAATAAATATATTTCAGAACATATATTAAATTTCCATTGTGTATTACATAAAAAATTTAGTGCAATGAAATTAATGTTCAAAAAATAAATTTATTAATCCATGAATTAAATTTTTTAAGGTAGGAAATAATGAATTCATGCTATAAATTAATATGAACAATACAATTGGGATCATTGAACAATAGTATTTAAATAATAATTTTAGTATATATTAATTTATTTTTGAACCAATTTATTAAGAAAAAAAATATCAAAAAATGAATCAAATAGTTGTAGTTGATGGGTATAAATTTGTATATAATTTTTAAAAATACTCATTTGATTATAATACATTCAATATTAAATTCATAAAAACACTCCCACCATAATTTTTTAGTTAATCCCCCATATTAGTAATGTTTCATATCATATAATTAATACAAATATAACATTACTAACTATCAGATTCAACCCAAACTATAGAAAAACTATAGTTTATTTTTGAAAGAATTTTGGTTTATGTTTAATCATTATTCCCATTATTTTTTGATTTAATATAGTTGGAATATTTAGTATTTTATGTTCATAGAAGGTTAAAAAAAATCAGAAATGCCCAAAATATTAATAGATAATAGATAAATATTTATTCATAAAAATTAAAAAAACACATAATAATGGCCATGATTTGAGTATGTTAATTCACTAAATTTTATGTCTTCTTTAAGATATCAATAAAATGTCCACCCTCTTTCACAGATAAGGAATCCAAGAGCTTGTATTTCACTTAAAAATAAATGAAACACAATATCTATTAACATAAGACTATTTATTTTTATCTCCCAATAATTTAGGTTGCCTAATATGAGCGATGGTGGAAAACAGGACCTCAGAGTGGTAGTGATCTCCCCTTCCACGGTGCTAGGGTTTCTTCTCTGGATCTCACTCTCTCCCCTCCTATAGTTTGTCTCATCAGCTGAGTGTTTCACTCTTCTCTCAAATGTTCTTCTTCCAGTTATGTGGCTCGGCTTAGGATCCTATTCCATCTAGGTGCTGGATTGATTCCATGTGAAGGGGACCTATATCATTCACGATGGGATCTGGAGAGTCTCGATGGCCCAAGACTTGGGGGATGGCCTCATATCTAGAGTGTATTTGTGCTGTGAGGGCCGACGAAGGGTTTTCTGTCCTGGATCCTGGTCGATCATCATCGGGCATGGAGTTGTATTGGGAGATGTATTCCGGCCCTGTCAGGTTGGAATAACATCAACCCCTGAGTGATCAAGAGGGGAGGGGAGATGTATGGTGTCTAGAGGCCCTGCATTTCTTTCATGTAGTTTTAATCCTAATTTTTTCTTCATTTTGTTATTTGTGATGTAGTTTTGAATATGTGTATGAGTGGCGGCTGGCTCATTCCTGCTGTTCTTGATGTTTTCTCTTCCATTTTCTTATGGTTTCTGGCCCTGGATGATAGTGATATGCGTTTTTGTTCCAAATCTAAATAGATCCATGCCCATAGTAGTTTTTCTTGTTCGGAGCGGCCTATACTCCATCAATGGTGACGTCCCTTGGTGTGGGGTTGGGACATCCATTCCTAGGTGATGACGACCTGGTTTTGCATCCTTTGTATTGTCTTCCAGTTGCTTTGGCTGATATAGTGTTGGTTATGAGTCATGATGAGTCTGTAGGGTCTTGATTGGTGATGTTTTGTTGGAGGATGACTTGTGTAATGTTGTTTTATGTCATCGTATTCTGTTTATGGTTTGGTGAATTTAAACTATTCTCTGTATGATTATGATGGTGGAAAGGTAGTGCTTCTAGGCTTGACCACTTGGATAGGTCCCATAGGAGGTTCCAGAGATGGCAGTTTATCTTTATAGAGCTTTATAGATTTGGTTGTTTGGGAGGGTATGTAGTTACCCATCAGATTGGCTATGTGATTTTTCATAGGACACATGCTTTCTGAATAGCCTTTTAATGGTGGAGAGCTTTGTCATGATCATTTACTAGGGTGGGATAGTTCCTTGTTGTCAGTCTGGTATTAAACTTTTTTTCCTTCAGGTGTGATTATTCTTATGTCTCTGGAGTCTGTTTGGGTTTCCCCCATTAATCCCTTAAAAGGTGGCTTTATTTAAATAATAAAACAAACTGATGCCTTCAAGCCGTTGGATGAATGGATCTACCAATAATTTAATAAGTCCATTAGAATGAACTATATGAATTGACAAAGTAAGATAACCATTTGTTTTATGTTTTTTAATGAATATATTGAGTCATGAATTCGAAATAAGCACCCATTATCCATCCATGAAGTGTAAATATTAAATTATTGATTTATGAATGTTATTTTTTTCATTATTTTAAAACGTATTATTATTATCTGATTTTATTCTAATATCTTCTTATTGAATCATCTCAAGAAATCTTCTCTCACTAGAAACATTGATATCTACATTTAATACCTTTATAGGTAAATTAGACATATAATGAAGAACAATTGGCAAGAAGAATTATTTCCAAAAAGGCAACCTATATTGTGATAGTCATATGTGAGCTCTAGATTAATCCCAATATTCCTAAAATACTTCCTATAAGATTATATACATGTCTTTTCTTGAATTTAATAAATTGTTAAGGATCTATTTTTGTCTCCCTTTAGATATTTCAACCTTTCCACTAGAATAAAAATGGAATTTTCTTCTAGTATTATGAACAAAAACATATTTTTCAATGAAATTTGTGAAAATGATAGTCATAAATTAGGTATCATTATTAGAGATGAAGTCCCTAAGAACACCAAATAATGAAAAAATATATATTTAATGAATTTAACTACACTAGAAGCTTGTTTATTTTGAATTTCTAAAAATTAACCAATTTGGACACAACATACATTAACATAAAATCCTTCAGAGAAAATATGGAAAAGGTTCAAAATAATATAATATATATAAATCAACAATCATAACCTCTGTAATTTACTTTTGAGGATGCTTTTATTTGTAACTATTATTTCCCATTCACTAAAAATGATCATAACCCACTACTAGGACTCAATAGTCGAAGAAAAGTTTAGACCAATATATTCCATCTTGATTCATTTTTTGTGTAGTTATATCTCCATAATGGTAAATTATCAATAGTGATGCATGAAACATTATAAAATGTTCATAATCACTTCTAAGGGAACACACCTCATAAGGATTACATCATCACTACTTTTGATTAGTTGATAAGAACCACAAAAAATATTAAATGAATTTATTTTTTAGATTATGTGTATGATCCATTGGAACATATCTTGATGATATCACAATTGAAAAATATTCATACCACGTTTTTTTAATCAATCTATAAAAAATATTTCCTCAAGGAATAAGGAATTTATATCTATTTAGTTACCATTTAGGAAATTTATTATCCTAGATAGACACTTAAACAAAAAAAATTAAAACATTTCTTATAAATAATATCTGAATAAAAAATTATAGAGTAAGTGGATATAATTAATTAGTCTAGTTTTTGGATCATTATTGGAATGAATATTGTTTTTACAGAAACATTATTAGTTAATACTATAACTATAGAAAACTCAATTAATATCGAACTTTTTATGAGAAAAATATATAATAATAAGTCCTTCTTAGTTGTGGTGTAATTCCATTGGGAATTATATAGAAAGCTTCTAGTATTGTACACTACATGAAGCCTATATTCCCTTATATTTTCCAAAACATTCCACATATTTATACTAATGAAAACACACATTAATTCAAAGAGTAGACTCTAATCAATGGTAGTGATGTTGGGTGATGAAGTGTGTTTCACCTAGATAGGATTTAATGATTCTATTCATTTCTTATCAATGGGAAAGGGTCCATATTTAACCAATAATTTGAATAAAGATGTTTTTTTCTTAGAAAACTCATCACAATTTTTATACCAAAAACTAAAATTCCCTAAGAATATTCATACCCATTGATATTTTTATGATGTGACATATTTTTAATCACATATATCTTGGAATTATCAACCATTATTCGAATATATAAAGCCTTATACTCATGCACAATTTCCTCGATGATCATGAATTTAAAATTATCCATATAATGAAAAATGTTAGTCTCCTTAAATATTTCCAATACTAGTGCTATGATCATATTAATGAAATCATGTATTCTTAATAATATGATAAACTCATTGATAAACACTTCAATAATATTCTTAATCAAGTTTGTAAAACTATCCATTAAATTTATTCAAAATGTTGCATGGGTTCATTATAATACAAAGGGATTTAAATTGAATAGAAAATCCCAAAATGACCATGTTAATGTGGTTTTATTATAATCTTATAAGGCCATAAGAATCTAGTTATAACCAGATCCATCATCTATACAAGGTGAAAATACATTCCTAGTTAGTCTCTTATGAATTTTGTTTGAGAATGAAATGGGAAAATATTTCTTTCTAGTAGATGAGTTGAGTTTACTATCTTCAATGAAGATTCCCCATTTAGTCACATTACCAACCAAAATTTCCTCACCCTTACCATTTATTATTATTATTTCACCACTTTTCTCAGGAACCAATTTGACTTAATTTACAAAAGGGATGTTAGAAATGGGATAAATAATCCTATAATAAAAAGTTTTATACGTATTCTCTCATATCATCTATCATGATGGGATAGATAAAACATTATAACTGAACCCATATCATATAGTTAGGATCCCTTGGGATCATGTACATTTAGAGTGAAGTGATAAACCCAATGATTTCATCATTATAAAACCTATAATAATATTATACCATTTAAAAACATATATAACCCTTTACTCTTAACTTTTCCTTGACCTAGTATATATAATAACTGATAGTGATGAGCCCCAACCCAAAAATGTATACATTAAGTGTGCTGGTAGTGGTTTGGAATAGAAATGAATTATTTCATTGTGGGAATTTAGACTCTTAGGTTTAGGAAGCCTAAAGTATTCAATTTTATTCAATAAATATGAATACAAATAGAATAAAACAATGTTTTAACTCTATATAAACTGGGAAACTCCACAGATTTAGATTTTGACACCTAGTTTATGATGTTCTTTCATAGAAAATTTATCAATATATTCAAAAAACTCACCCTCATAAAAATTACATGTCTCTTTTTTATTACCTAATATTATTGATATAAATTTTTTTATATAGTGTTGGTTTTTATGATTCTATTCAATTGTTCTATGAATGTATTATTATTATTTATCTAAATATTATTCAAATTTTTGTAGCTCATTCTATTAAAGGTAATTTTAATGTGTGTGTTATTATTCATTTTCAAATATGTTTAATCCATCAATTTGACGGTGGCAAGAAAGGGTCTTTATAAGTGGATATTGACTTCTTTTTTGCACTCCATGTATAAAATAAGTATGTTTGATAATAAAAAGAATTTTCAAATAGAAAAATAATTTTAGCACTCTCCCAATATGGTGAGTGATAAGTAAATCAACTAACTTCAAGACCATTATTTTGGGTTAAAAAATCATAGTCACTTTAAAAAATAGTTAGTATGGGATCAAATTTATATTTGAAACAAAGTTAAAAAGTAAATTAAGTATCAATAATGTCTTAATGTTTACAAGAAGACAATGATACCTATAAATTAAGTATTTTGAGGTATTATATTTTAAACAATAATAGTACACTCTTTTATTAGGTTGTAGTTAGAAACATATTATAATTTTTTCTTGTTTGAAAAAATATTTTTTAATGATATATTATATAATGTACTATGAACCAAATATAAAAGGAATGGTTTTTTATTTAGATATTTATTACATACTCAAGGTACTTGAGTAGTTTAGTTTCAGAGTTATTATTATTCACTCTTTGGGGTAAAGGGATAGTTGGGAAAGAATTTCTCAAAATAGATTGTTTCCACTCAAGTTATTCCTAAATGTTTTTTATTTTTATTTTTATTAACATTACATTATTGTCATCATTTTTTATTTTGGAATGTTAGGTTTTATCTTAGTCACTTTATGCTTATCGATATTTCCTAATTTATGGTTACATAGATTTTTTACTTCTATATTTATCCATAAATTGATTCAATAACAAAATTATATAGAAATAATTATGATTTAAGACAAGTGAAAAACATTATTCTGATCTTATTGCACTAAAATAGAAGGTATTTTCACCATAGGTTTTGGTTTTACATCCCACATAGTTGTGAAAGGAGGTGAATGTCATAGTGAATATTTTGTGTCATCACTGAGAAGTCTTACAGGAATGAAAAAAGGCATGTGTGTAAATATTTCAGAGTGTTATGTATAATCCTTTTCAAGTGAAATACATTGATAATTCTATAAGAATAAGTATTTGAATCCCCAAGAATAAACCCTTTACATCGTACACATATAAGAATTAATCGAGCATATTTCATTGAAGGGTTGAGATAAATCCATTTAGAAGAAAATACATATAGAATTCAATGAGATTAAGAATTTGATTTCGTGGAAGAAATTGACATGGATCATTATTCCAATGATTGATAAACTTCATGGATGATTTTTTTACATTTAATAATTATAACACATAGTTATCATTACCAGTATTTAAGGGAGATTATAGGACATCAATGTTTTTATAAAATACGTAAATTGTTCATTGGTCTCCACGACATGGGAGATGGAACCACATGGAAATGAATCTTGACTCCACTAAATTTTAAATTTTAAATTTTTTAAAGAAGAATATTTCGTTAAATATTATAATGAATAAAATATCCCAAGTATTTTATATTTTTAAATGGATATATTGAGAAGGATTTCATTGAGTTTGAATAATAAATTTATTGTTTCCATTGACAGATTAATTTTCCAAAATATAATGATATCTCTATTTACATGACATTCCAAGAATACAAATTTTATAGGTTCCATATATTGTTGTTGAATGTAGTAGAAATTAAGATATACAAAACACATATATTGGATGAATAAACACATCACATTGATGGAAAATCCTATGAATGTGGTACTTAAAAATGTAAAAGAGATCGATGAAGTGTCTCAAGCATGAAGTTATTACACAGGAGATAAATAATGTCATTCTTAAGTATTCAAAATGTTTTGAAATTCCATGATCCTATTAAGATCTAGAGAATTCAATTTTAGGTAGATGTTTATGTTTTGAAAAATACATTGATATAAAATATTATAATTGTTACATGATATAAAAAAGTTCTATAGGATTATAGTGGGATATTATATATTCAAGTTGTGCATGAGAAATAATTGAGGAGAAATAGGAATTTTCATTTGAGAATCCAAAATATTGAAGCTGATATGGTGAGATTGGGGGTGTAAATAAAAATGGTTAGGGGAAAAAACCATAATAATATATTAATGTGTTTTGGATCATTATGTTGGATATAATATTGTTGTTCTAGTATATCTCAAATTTCATGCGTTTTGATGATGATAAAAATTCTTAAAATTTTTGTAATGAATTTATCTGATGTGATTAATTTGATATCATCGTATACATAATTTATCATACAGTAACATTAATTTATTATAATAGAACATTGTTCTTAACATATATGGATATTACCTCATTTTATATTAACACATAGCACAATACAAAAAAAAATTCCAATGGTGTGTATTAGTTTAGTTTCTTTGTAAACAAGATAACATAGTCATCTATCATGGTGAAATATCTTCAACAAATCCCTTAAAAGATCATCCCCTTTCGTACCCCTACTTAAAACCTTTCTTTAGAACCCAGGGAAAGGAAACATAAGAATGGAGTGATCTCAAATACACATCAAGGGTAAGAAGAAAGATGTCTAATCATAACTTAAGAATATAGGTATGAGAACAAGTGCATAAATAAAAAAATTATTCCATGAATATTAAATAATATTAAGATGAATCTGGGAATAAAATTTTTCTGTTCATAAGACATGAATCATTGGGTAATCAGTAGAATTATCCATGATATCATAACATAGTAATAATAAAAAAAATTCATATACATCAGTGTATAACTATTATCTCACTGCTAGTCAAGGATTAAGGAAAAATCCATGTTATCGAATTGAGATCACTCCCTAAACCAATTTAGTTGTCAAGGGTCACTCTTAAGACCATCTCAATATACGAGGACCGTAAAAATAAATTGGAATCACTCTCCATTCCATCCATGTATTACTGAGGTGGGTTCACAGCTCGTTCCATCCTTCTATTACTAATTTGAGTTCACTTCTCAATGTACCCATGTATTACTAAACTAGTTTCACTTTCTTTTACAACCCTTTATTACTATTCTCAGTTGACTTCTTGGTCCCCCTTTTATTATTGAACCGAGGACACTCCTCATTCCATCCATGTATTACTAAACCAGATACAATTCCTATTACAGAACTATATTATAAGAATCGAGTTCACCCCTTGTTCTGCCCTTATATTTCTATACTGAGTTCACTCCTTATTCTATCCATTTTTATAACATGAGATGTAAATAGTTACCCAATTATGTGGAGGGAGATATAGGTATAAACCAACACATAATAAAATCATATATACATGTGCAACATGATAAAAAACCATGCACTAAATCATTATCCATAAAAAGAGATGATTTTCCTAAACAACATATCATAACACATGAAATTAAATGGGTATTATAAAAATTTCATCACACCATTACGTTTGAAAATATATAGATCTAATAATCATTAATCAAATAATAAACCACTAGAATATTTGTGTTTTAAAATCCTATAACCCATGGAAGAGAAAAGGGTGTCATAAAAATCATTAAAAAAGAAGATTAACCATTCGAGAATGAATATGTATAGTAGTCATGAATCATATTCCCAGTAAATAATAAGCTATAAAAAAGTATGTCATCATTGATGAATAATAATTTAGAAACATCACATGGGTAATTTATTAAGAAAAATAGACATTTTTGGAAAATCCTTTTCATAAAACCATTTCAAAAATCATCTTCGTATATAGATGGCATTAGAATTTCATTTAAAACTTTTCTAGAGATAAAAATATTTTATTTTATTAAAAAATGAGTATTTAAAATGTAAATAATTTTGAAAACCATTTTGATTTTAAAATAGATATGAAAACATAAAAATAATGTTTGAAAATGTTTTGGAAAGACATTCTTTGTAAATATTTTTAAAAATTAAAAATAAGGATTGAAATCCATTTTTATACTAATGAAATTTAAAATACATTTCATACTTAAAAGAAGCCTTTGAATCATTTTAGAAACATTTTTCAATGAAATCCAATTTTAATAAAATAGATTCTAGAATACTATGAAAAATAATTCTTTAATGATAACATTGTAAACATTCAATGTAAGGTTTAATGAAATAATGGTCATGACATTGTGTATGTTAGAACATTATGAAAAATCCCTTTCAACCATATAAGGTTTCGAAAATTGAATTGATCATAATAAGATAACATGTTTCCTTTTAAAAAATTTTTTATTAAAAATTTAAAACATGGGTAAAAATTTCTTTTAATCATAATAGTAAAACATTTTTAATTCTTTTTTAGTAAACATGGTTTTATTATTTTATCAAATTTCTAATTAAATATGGAATTAATATTGACTTCTCCTAAAAAAACATTAATAATTATATTAATCACAAAAGAGTGGAAAATTGAACTAATAAATGGAGATATAATTTATCCCGATAGGGGAATAAAATTCATGATATTTCTTGAGATATGGATCATAATATTACAATAATGGATGCGTAATAATAAACAATCCAGATAAATGATGAGATTGTACTAATAAAATCTTACCACTTTTGTAAATTTAAATCAATATACACAAGAGAGAATAAAATTACATAAAAATTTTAATATCAGTAAACTAATTATATTAATTATATAACATGTTATTGGGACATATATATACCTTAAAAAATATTTGTGCTTAACATTACTTGTTTCACAATGAAAAAAAATTTGGGACACAATTTCATAACCGATTTGGTAACTTTAGAATGAAAAACCCCATGAAGGGGATATAATGAACTGGATAGTTAAGAAACCAATAAATTAATTATATGTATCATATTATACATTCATAGGTAGTATATACGTCACAAAATAATAAATGAGTGGTGAATGTTGCGTGTATCTCATGGGTATAAATATTGAGATGATAAAACCCTGATCTTAATTTGTGAATTTATTCATAAAAATTCAAATATCCTATATAATAAATATAATTATATTATTAATAAAAAACAATATTATTTTATATAATTCTATATATTATTTGTTTACGACTTTATATTACCTATTTATTAATAATTCCATGTTAGCATTATGGTTCGAGAAATATCAGCTTTCCTTTCCTTAAATGATTTGGATTGTTGTTTTTGATCTTCTTAAATATACCATGATGTAAATATTTATAGATTTTAAAACATGATATAAATATCATATTTATTCATTATATATTTATTTATAATAATATATAAAATATAGAAATGTGAAATGGAATACACCGTTCCTGGATACGGTAGGCCATATTTATGCAAGAACGATGTTTCTATTCTATTATCATATTGAAAAATAATAATAAATGATATATATATATATATATATATATATATTACATTACAGTAAAATTATTATGTTATATATGTCATATAAGTTCAAAAATCCCATACTCAATACTTTCCATGTCATGTGTGAACTAATCACATCGCTCTGAGGAGTTGTAGTTCACATGTCGATGAACAAAGTTATCAAATTTATAGAAAATTAAAACCATGAATGTATGTGTTATATAAATAACTAAATAAGAATAAATAAATCATAAATTTCTTATTTATCATATAAAATTTGGGTTTTCACCGTAATTTCTAACCATGATAGGTGGTAATGGAAAAATGAACATCATTGTTTTGAGAGGTAATAGTTCACCATACACAAGAACAGTAAGTTTGTTACCCATTACATGGAAGTGTGTCTATGTGTTGGTAGAATACATATAATATCTAAATATCAGTATATTTATTATACATATTTCATTATATAATAATTTAATAAAAATATTTTAGGGGGATGATAATGAAATAAACAAATTCCCTTTGGAAGGATGTTACCTATTCATTCGGTAACTCTTATTGGTTTGTATGAAAAGGCTCTCACAGTTGGATTTTTGAAAAAAGGGCAGATTCTAGAATAAAGGGTGGGATTTTTTGAAATTATTTTACTATATTTTTTAATCTAAATGGTTTGATAGGTGTGAATAAATGAGAGTGGTTAGTGACATTTTATTATAGAGGAGTGAAATTCTTGAAATTTTTTGAAAAGGGAATTACACCCACATTTTTCCAATATCATGTGGAACTGATAATTGTCCCATTCAAGAAAAGGGAGGAAAAGGTATAAATATGAATATAAAATGGATTTTGAATAAATTATAAGTCATTTTGGGATTTCTGTTTATGTAATATTTGTTTTCTATGCTAATTGTTTTCTCAGTAATTGTAATTAATTTTAACTACTTTCACTAATATTCGTTTAAATAACTAAAGTTTTCTTATTATAAATTATAAAGTACTGTTATTAAAAATATTTATTCAATATTTTGAGTGACAGAAGTGGAAGATAATAATTTAAAATTAATACCGTATATGAAAAAACAATGGGGGTTTTAATGTTAAATGGTCCAAAATATTGAAATTTTATTATTTCCAATTTCATAGTGAAATTGAGTAAAATGACATAAATTAGATTAATTTGTGTAAAATTTATCTAATTATACTTTAAAACAAAATCAAAACAATATTTAACTATATAAATAAATTATATGGAAATTTATTTTTGAATTATAATTTATTGTTTTTCATTATTCATCATGAAATGAAATATTTCAGAAAAATACCAAAAAATAACCTAATTTAAATTTTTATATCAAGATTTTAAAAAATATTTATATTTATTAAAATAAAAAATATAAATCTTTCAAAAATAATAATTAATATCAATTATCCATTAAAGGGTGGTAAAATTACCTTTTTTTGAATTATATATCATTGTATTCATAAAATTGAATTTATTCTTATATTATACCTAAATAATATATTGGATGAGTATAAAAAAATATTGAATATATAAAATATTAATTTTATTTAAATCATTAACCAAAAGTAAATTTTTTAATTTATTGATTTAAAAATGTTTTTGCACAGAGGAAATTAGTTTTATCAGGAATTTTTTTTATTTTCAAATAGTTATTTCATTCACTTATAATAATTTATAACAAATGGATTCATTTTAAATACATGTGTAAATAATATTTTTTGAATTTTTTTAATATTATTCTGAAAATCCATTCTAATAACTAGGTTATAGCAATAATAATATTTTAGTATTTCTATTAAAAGTAAATTGAGGATTGGTATAAACTATGAATTTTTTATAAAGAAATCTATATAAGGGATTAAATATAGTATATAATAAAAGACAAAAACATTGTTGTGAGTACTAAAAGATAGTATAAGTGTTTCTTATAGTGTAACATTAACTTGGTGTTGTATATAACACACACCAAAAATAGTTATTTTATATATTAAAACTATATTCAGCGGTGTGTGAAATGAAAAGTATCAAAAATATAAAATTATGTTGAAAACTTTTAACATAATATTTGGCTATCACATTCAACCCCCCACCCCATAAATTGAATTTATCTGTAGAAAAGTTTCTAGTATACTAATGGTTTAATACTTGTATTTTCCATTCATAAAAACGCACATTATAAAAAAAACAATAAAACATTCATTTAAAAGGGAATATTGGAAACATGATAGTTAGAGAAAGTGACTCAAAACTGAGATTCCACATGGGAGAACATTGGGGGAAAGTGAAAACATGGAATATGAAGAGAAATATAACTATTATGTTTTGATGGAAATTTATAGATAATATGGTTAGAATATAGTTAACTATTATAAATCCTTGAACCAAAGTGGATTGAAAAATTACATTGATATCATAAAAAATATGATAATATAACATATTTCATGTCCCTTTTTCTTAATGTTTAAAAATTTTCATGAAAAGATACACGTACATGAATTCAGGAAAACCATACCCTTTGTTGTCCCTTGATCAAATTCAACTTCATCTCTTATTCAAAGATATGAAAATGAATTTTTCATTACTGACGCATTAAAAGATCATGAGATCCACAAATTGAATGATAATTTAATCCATCTATCTTTAGTTAACCTCACAATAAAATGGTTATAACAGGTTATCAAATATGAAAAGTTCCAGATATGGAGAGATATTAGTTTAATCTCTAAAACCTCATCTAATGATTATCTTAATAAATTACATAAATGGTTAATCATATAACTGTACAGAAAGATATAATTATAATAAATTAGAAATAATGTCCCTAAATTTATCAAAAAACACTTCACATTGGTCCCCCATATATCTAAAATTAACTCTTAATTTTCACATGCCAAACATGTGAATACCTTCATCATATACTCTTCTCAAACATGGTAATAATATAAATTATCACTAATAAATGTTAAAAATATTCATGTTTCCTAATTCCATGGATTATTATATATATTCCATAAATTCAAAAATGTTTTAAACATCATTAATGATAACATAAACTACTTGTCAAAAAATCCTTCATTTGTTCTAATATAATCAATACCGTCTAATTTAACAAGGATAACTCATCATATTACATAATAACTATTTCACTTCATATTTCACCAGTAGTCTAATATTTATCAAAATTATAACCATTTCTCATTCCACCTTTTTGATTCTCTTCATGATATTTCCACTTGGGACATATATTTATATAATCACCATTCATTCCACATGTAAAGCATTTAAAATTTTATAATGTCTTAGGGAGTCGATTATTCCCTATATATTATTTGAATTGAAAAATTAATTTTTCCTTTGGAAGTAAATTGATTGTCTCCTTTTCCATAGTAAAAAAATATTATTATTCCCTTAATACATTTTCTTAGGCAATTAATTCAATTTTATTTACATAAAAGAAAACTAAAACTTCCTTCATCCATGGTCTCTATTACCAAAACCCTTGTCGAACTCTTTACTTTTATTCTTCGGTGAGTTTGAGAGTTCATTAAGGTAAAAGATTTTAATCATGTACTCTCGAATTTGATTAGGAATGATCATTACATACATTATTTTTATAATCCTAACATTTAGCTACTCATCTACAATTTTTCCATAACATTCAGAATTATCCCAGTTAATTATGGTTATCGCCGTTAACTAAAACAAAAAATGAAAGTGTGGGCATCACTTATCATAGAGGAAAGCCACCTAATCATTAAAAATTACTTCTAGGATGAAAAAATTATGAATCTTTCCTATGAAACAGTAGGCATATCCATAGTGACATCCAGGTATATATTCTATGAAATATACCTAGGAATATCACAATAGTTTTATAGTCATAGTTTCAAATGGTTTACTAGACCACTCATTTTTTACCAACTATAACGATCGTATCTTAACACACATGTATATTACCTCATTTTAGATAATTACTTAGCACATTAAGAAAAATATATACTCGAGGACCATATTAATTTATTATCATTGGAAACATGGGAGAATTATATTATTACTTGGTGAATGATAATCAAAATCTCTTTTACAGGTCTTCCTCTTTAGTACTCTTACTTAGAACCTTTCATCCAAACATAGGGAAAGGAATGATAAGAAAGTGGTGAGATCATTTGATCAGTAAGGGTAAAAAAATATATACTTAAGCATAAAAAATTACAGGGTCATGAGAAAATGTTCATAACATTGAAAAAAATTATACCATGCATATGAAAAAACATAAATATGAATCATGACATAAATATTGGTAGTTCATAATACATTAATCACAAGGGAATCAAGAGATTTATCAGTGAGAGAAAACATAGGAATAAGACATAGAATTTTTTGCAGACACACATATATATAAAATTTATTTTCGAGGTTATCTGGGATTAATGCCAAGGCCCTCTTAGTGGAATAGGTTCACTCCAAATACCATCATAGTAGTCAAGATTAACTCCTTGGACCATCATAGTGGACAAGGTCCTTTAATGAACTGGGTTTACTCCTTATTCCAACACTGTATTACTGGATTGCTTTCATTTCCCATTCTAGCCATGTATTACTAAACCATGTTCACTCATCATTCTATCCATTTATGAAATAGTTATAATCATTTGAAATTCCATCTATGAATGACTAAAAAAGGTTCACATATCATTCCAGTATTGTATTTTTGAATCAAGTTCACTAATCGTTATAGCTGAGTAATATTGGACATGATTTAGTTTCGATTACATCTCTTTATTATTGAACTGAGTTCACTCCTCATTCCGGTCCTATATTTTTAACTCATCTCACTCCTCATTCATTACATTTCCATATCATGAGTTATTAATATTTACCTAATACATTAGATGTAACACCCCGAGCTTCCACGATACGCATCTCATTCAACAATGCAATAGCTTGCATTGTACGCAACTTTGAGTTCTAACACACCGCAACTAATCAAAGTAGCCGTTATGAATAGTAATAACCACGTTTTAAATTTATAGAAATTTTATATTTCAAAATGGACTTCATTTTTGTATTCCTAATATTGAAATTAGCCTATGTTGAATTTTTTGTAATTTTCTGAGAACTTCCAAATTTTTATGAATAGTGAAAAATACATAAAACAACTTTTTTAATCAAAATAATTTATAGTGATCAATTATACTATTTAGTGGTTTGAAAGTATAATTAGAATATATTTTTACCATTTTATCCAATGGTGATCATTAGAATTAATTTAACATTGAAATTGGACATAAACAGTTGCCAATCTTTTGATATAAATTGTTTCTTAAAAACACGCTACTTGTTGTAACAGCGGGAATTAATTATAAAATTATTTAATGCAACATATATGTTTGGAATTTTTTAAAATAGACATCATTTTTGAATTCGGAATATCAATTATAGCTTAGGGTGAAATTTTGGCCTTATTCTGAAAAACATCAATTTTTGATGAATAGTGGAACCACTAAGTGGTTGTTAAAAACTGATTTTTCGTTAAAATGAAATATTACCACTTCTGTGATTTGATTTTCAAAAATCCGACATACATGGTTATCATTAAGAAGTAAAATGTGGTTCAATGAGATTAAAATATTTTTTTGGTGAATAGTAACTTTTAAGTTCTTAATCGCGATTAGAGGTAATTAGTGTAGTTTAAGGTAAAAATAATGTTTTAATAATATGAGATGAGATCGAAACTTGTCCTACTCCTATTGGATGAGTCATGGACGACCAGTACAACCCATGAGTCAACTTGGGGACTCCATGGAGCCACATTAGTTAGAAAATGACATAAATACCTTTTATTTAATGTTAAAGTAAAAAGTGACACAAACATAAAATGTTTTACTAGAACAATTTTTACATGGGGTTATACAAGTGATATTTTTGACTATAAATATTAATTGGAAAGATAAACAGATTTCCTACATCATAGTATTTTTTTTATAATTTTTAGACATTAAATAAATTAAATTATTTATGACATCATTATGATGCAGTGATGACATCATTATTTAACGATTTAAATATAATGAGAAGATAATGTAAAATCCAAGGCTTACACTTGTCAAAAGCCTATTGGATGGGTATATTTCGAACCCTTATCACCTTAGCCACGAATTATATAAGTGTGGGACCTTTAGAATCCGAAAAGCATTGTGTAATAATGTAACATTTCAATCTTTCCAAAAGATCCCCTCCTCTCCACTTATAAAAGGCCTCCACCTATCCCACCTAATTTACACCTTCAAGCCATTTGGCTCGGCCAACCTCTGCCCAAATACTCTCCCAACTTCCCTCTATTACTCCTAGAAGCCTCACTTTTGGCAGAACTCTTCCCAAGGAAGCCTTTGGCTCAAATCAAAAAGAGTTACCCGATTTTGAGGTAATGTCTTCTCTAATGTTGTTTTGTTTTTTTTTTCTTCTCCAACCCCCTAAACTCTTTTTATTCATTTCTTTTGTAACAACACCAGTATCCTCAATATACTAGGATGTTGTTATAAGAAGTATTCGAGCTACACTTACACACACCTACATCTAATGGTTAAAGAACATACGGTTTCTGTGGATGGAGAATTTCTGCCTCACGAAACGATGATTCTTCAACACTCATATAACACCTTCAAAGGTGGCCATTAAGATGTCACTATATTTATATATGATATATAATGTGTTTATGTTTTACTTATGCTTCTGTATTTCTCATTTATGGAATACTTTATGATTTCCATTATGGGTAAAATGCGATAATTTCATTTTAGGAAGTGCGGACTACCGCCCCCTCAAAGTGATTTGAATCGTTAATGCCATATGTGGGATGTATAAAGGATGGAGTAAATGGTATTATACACTATATTATACTGGAATTATATTATACATTTATATCATTATGATTTCGTTCCATTAAATATGAAATTGAAATGAAATTAGCGTTCATGCGTACGTACGGCTTACCGTCTCCATGAACGGTGCATTTCATTTCCTACCTCTAAATGTTATGTAATATTATAAATGAATGTATATACTGGATATATAAGATATATATGAAATCTAGGTCATGAATATAATTCTGGAGATAATGGATATTCTACCACATAAACAACTTGTAATTATAAGATGTTTATTGTTGACTCAAGTACCAAAGATCGACAAAACGACCGTTATTAACTTAAATAATTACATAATGTTCATATCATTGTAATAAGTGATATAATAAGGATAATGAAATTGAAAATGGTTCTTAATAAGGTATATATTAACTCTAGTTTATTATTCAGGAGGTTAAAGAACGGTTGAGTCAAGTCAGACACGAGGTAAGGGAATTTCTTAACCCAACTTCCATTCTTTGGGTTAATCTCCTACTTTCAAATTATGTCATGTTATTATTATGTCTTATTTTGTATTTTTACTTTCTTTATGTGTACCTATAGTGAATACACATAATAGATCTATTTTATTTTAAAAATTATCTTTTTAAGGACTTCGTCTCAATCTCCTTTCATTGAGGCATATTTGGTTTTATACACAACTTTCTTTTATACGGTGTATAAACCCCTTTGACTTTTAAGTTTATTCAAAAGGAGTCTTTTTTTATACGAAGCGTTTTACTAAACGACAAAAGGGGAATGTTTTTCTTTCCGTACATATGCGGCGACAATTACTTCTCCGCCTCCGTGACCATTATTTGGGTTTCGTCTTCCTCTACAAGCCATACTTTGTTTTAAAAGAAAAATAAATACCATGTTTTACTTTTCTTTTATTTTGGTATTGAAAATGGTTTTGAAAGCGTTTTTACTATATCAATGTGTTGTATTGATATCTTGTGATTGAAATGTGGAAATGTTATGTTTCCTTTATGCATGTTTTATGTGATACGATTATGTTATGGGTTATGATATGCTTAAACCTATTCATATGAGGAATGCATTGGACTTAATAAGTGACGGGTGGAGCCCGCTATAGCTCCTCGATGCATCGGCAGGTCTCATGAGACAAACTAGTGTCTTGGCACGAGGCCTTGACAAAATCTTATTTGTGGTCTTGGCACGAGGCCTTGGCTACGTGGTTATGATAGTCTGGCATTATGCATTCCATCATTATGAAAGTGGTTATTGATATTGCATGTGATTATTCGACCAGTAGAATATCCATGTGAAGAAGTATATGGAATTATCTCATTTTACTTTTGCCATATTATGTTGAAGTTCAAGTTTAAAAGGCTTTTTTAGTTATACATTGCCTTAAATGTAAATGTTTATTTATGAAAGCTTCCGCAATATTGTTATCCTTACTGAGCATCTGAGCTCACCCCTTTCAATGTTTTAATATTTTCCAGGATGTGAAGAAGTATTTTAGAAATGACCTGCAGGGATAGTCAGAAGAGGATATGAGTGTGGAATATGAAGACCATGTTATTGTAGTTTGTTTACTTTTTGATGCAATGAAAGACTTATGAATGTATCTAGTGTTTCCAAGGCTACTAAACTAATCGGTCTTTCGAGACTTGATCTTTTGTGATCATGCCAATGTTACGAAGTAATGCACCGACTCTGGGTAGATGGGGTCGGGGCGTTACAGTTGGTATCAGAGGGAGGTTAGTACTAACCTTGGAAGCTAGATTAAGATAAACTCTGATTAGAGCACATAGCCCAAAGATAGACTTTGAGGATTAGTATAGATGAACTTCCTAGAATTTTGGTATTATAGAGATGTTATGAGTTTTCCGAGCAATACATCCCTATCTGGATACGAGCAGGTAGAGGCGGCTCTGGCACAGATGTACCTAGGGGTAAAACCTGAAAACACCGCTTTGAGCTAGACTCGAATGGGAACTGGTGCACGACAACGGGCCTTGCTGCACTCTTGGTTATGACACTCCCGGGGGATATGCTTAGGATAATTCTCATTTTCTTTACAAACCACTATGAAGGGTTATGAGTACATACTTTCTCAAAGAAAACATTTCTTTTTATTATTATGGATTATATCCATAAATAGTTCAATTTATGTAAAGTGTTTAACAAGTATGGAATTATGTATTTTGATTCATAAACTAATCTAGTTTATGCCATTGTTTAGAAATGGCGCCTAGTGGAAGGAATGGAAACCGTATCAATGCACGAACTCCGTCTAGGGATTGCCCTCCTTCTCAAGAAAATTATTGTTGATCTGGAGATACAACTGGTGCTGATCAGCTTCTCACCATACTGGGACAACTCACGCAGGTTATGAATAATAACATTACTCGTATGGAGCACCCTGATCCACAGCGTGGAGGATCAATGTTAGATCGATTCATGAGGCAACAACCACCAACCTTCAATGGGAGTACAAATCCTATAGTAGCTGAGCAATGGATAAATTCCTTAGAGAAAATATTCCATGCCTTGGGGAGTAGTGAAAGGGAGAAGGTTGTCATGGCAGTCTACCGCCTCACTGGAGATGCTGATCAATGGTGGTCATTGATTCAAAACATGAAGGAAGATGATGAAGTATCAAATATGGAATGGAGGGAGTTAAAAGGGCTTTTATTAGAAAAATACTTTCCTCGTGACCATCGAGCAGATATGGAAAGGCAATTTCTGAGTCTGAGGCAGAAGGAGGATGAGAATGTCGCAAAGTATGAGGCTAACTTTACAAGGTTAGCAAGGCATGCCGCCGATTATATACGTAACCCAAGGAGTAATATTGATCGTTTCATTGATGGGTTAAAACCATTTCTCCGTCGAGCTTTAGTATCACAATCCTTCTCATCATACGAAGATATTGTCTCGTGTGCTATCAAGACAGAAAAGGAATTCTTTAAGTCTTATGACAACAAAGTAAAGCAAGAGAAGAAGAGAATGGTGGAACAAGAGATAGATAAATGGAAAAAGGGAAAGAAGGATTTTCCATTATGTGATAATTGTGGTAAGAATCACCCTGGTACTTGCCTAAAAGGAATGGGAGTTTGTTATAAATGTGGAGAAAAGGGTCACCAGGCTCGTGATTGCAAGGGAAAGAAAGAGGCTGTCAAAGTTGAATGCTACAATTGTAGGGAAATGGGGCATTATGCAAATGAATGTCCTAAGCGTCAAGGAAACTTACCTCAGAAAAGGCCAAGGGATCAAGGCCAATCTTATGTTGTGACTACAGTTGAAGCGGAATAATTAATGTATTGGTGCTTTTGGACTGATGGATTATATTTCGGTTATTAGAATAATGTGATATATATATATAAGGATTTTACTGCAATACTTTTTGATTTCAGTAAGGTTTTAATATGATTAAGGTAATCATATTTTTAGTATGTGACAATAAGAGAAACTTTTCTTTGTTTGGGGAATCTGATGTTACAATTGATTTTGGAATTTAGAGACCTTTTAGAGAAAGTCTGGACGGAGGTATTTTGGATAACTATTAAGGTTGGAATGGATTAAGTTGAACCATGGATAGTATTGTTTAAGGTTAAAGCATTTATGAAGATTAATTTTGGAATATTATGATACTATAGTTTTCGGAAAAGGACAACCTGCATGGTGGGGCATAACCCGTCGCGTCGGACAAAGCTGCAGGAATCGAACCCAC
Source organism: Viscum album (assembly GCA_963277665.1). Classification (NCBI taxonomy): domain Eukaryota; kingdom Viridiplantae; phylum Streptophyta; class Magnoliopsida; order Santalales; family Viscaceae; genus Viscum; species Viscum album. Next base: position 1,093,385,257 of record OY728145.1, on the reverse strand, counting down.
AACCATAGTGCGACCGGCCTTTATTTCCTACCACTAGACTACAGGAAGTCCCTGGTTATTACAAAATAATTTTACTAATCTAAATGGTATGTGTTAATATTTGGAACTTTATACAATTAGGATAAGTATAATATTTTTGAGTTCTATATCTTTTTGAGTGAAAGATGAGTTGAAGGTTGAAACTCTAATTGTCAAGCATAAATATATATATATATACCTATCTCTTATTCAATGAATAAATTAATTCTTAAACTTTAGTAAAGGGATATTAAAAAAATGTGTTATCCTAATACCTTATGTCTTTTTGAACTGATGATATTTCAAATCAACATAGATTGAAGGCTTTGAGGCCCTCAATTTGACAGTTGATTGTGATTAATGACCTCAATCACTCCCTACAAATATTTAAGTTTTTCCTCCAATTATATGTCTCTAATTGCCACCAATGTTCTCCTTATCGAGATCATAGTTTGGTGGTGACTTTCTTATTTCCATTTCCCCCTTATTAAGACTAAACATTATTAACCTTATTTCCGATGTGGGTTATCCTCAAAGGTAATTTCTCTTTTCAACCTTTTATTTTCAAAGAAAAATTTCAAATTGCGAGGACGCAATTTATTGAAGGAGGGGAGAATGTAACACCCCGAGCTTCCACGATACGCATTTAATTCAACAATGCAATAGCTTGCATTGTACGCAACTTTGAGTTCTAACACACCGCAACTAATCAAAGTAGCCGTTATGAATAGTAATAACCACATTTTAAATTTATAGAAATTTTATATTTCAAAATGGACTTCATTTTTGTATTCCTAATATTGAAATTAGCCTATGTTGAATTTTTTGTAATTTTCTGAGAACTTCAAAATTTTTATGAATAGTGAAAAATACATAAAACAACTTTTTTAATCAAAATAATTTATAGTGATCAATTATACTATTTAGTGGTTTGAAAGTATAATTAGAATATATTTTTACCATTTTATCCAATGGTGATCATTAGAATTAATTTAACATTGAAATTGGACATAAACAGTTGCCAATCTTTTGATATAAATTGTTTCTTAAAAACACGCTACTTGTTGTAACAGCGGGAATTAATTATAAAATTAATTAATGCAACATATATGTTTGGAATTTTGTAAAATAGACATCATTTTTTAATTCGGAATATCAATTATAGCTTAGGGTGAAATTTTGTCCTTATTCTGAAAAACTTCAATTTTTGATGAATAGTGAAACCACTAAGTGGTTGTTAAAAACTGATTTTTCGTTAAAATGAAATATTACCACTTCTGTGATTTGATTTTCAAAAATCTGACATACATGGTTATCATTAATAAGTAAAATGTGGTTCAATTAGATTAAAATAATTTTTTGGTGAATAGTAACTTTTAAGTTCTTAATCGCGATTAGAGGTAATTAGTGTAGTTTAAGGTAAAAATAATGTTTTAATAATATGAGATGAGATTGACACTTGTCCTACTACTATTGGATGAGTCATGGCCGACCAATAGAACCCATGGGTCAACTTGGGGACCCCATGGAGCCACTTTAGTTAGAAAATGACATAAATACCTTTTATTTAATGTTAAAGTAAAAAATGACACAAACATAAAATGTTTTACTAGAAAATTTTTTACATGGGGTTATACAAGTCATATTTTTGACTATAAATATTCATTGGAAACATAAAAAGATTTCCTACATCATAGTATTTTTTTATACTTTTTAGACATTAAATAAATTAAATTATTTATGACATCATGATGATGCAGTGATGACATCATTATTTAACGATTTAAATATAATGAGAAGATAATGTAAACTCCAAGGCTTACACTTGTCAAAAGCCTATTGGATGGGTAGATTTCGAACCCTTATCACCTTAGCCACGAATTATATAAGTTTAGGACCTTTAGAATCCGAAAAGCATTGTGTAATAATGTAACATTTCAATCTTTCCAAAAGAGCCCCTCCTCTCCACTTATAAAGGCCCCCACCTATCCCACCTCATTTACACCTTCAAGCCATTTGGCTCGGCCATCCTCTGCCCAAATACTCTCCCAACATCCCTCTCTTACTCCTAGAAGCCTCACTTTTGGCAGAACTCTTCCCAAGGAAGCCTTTGTCTCAAATCAAAAAGAGTTACCCGATTTTGAGGTAATGTCTTCTCTAATGTTGTTTTGTTTTATTTTTTCTTCTCCAACCCCCTAAACTCTTTTTATTCATTTCTTTTGTAACAACACCAGTATCCTCAATATACTAGGATGTTGTTATAAGAAGTATTAGAGCTACACTTACACACACCTACATCTAATGGTTAAAGAACATACAGTTTCTGTGGATGGAGAATTTCTGCCTCACGAAACGATGATTGTTCAACACTCATATAACACCTTCAAAGGTGGCCATTAAGATGTCCCTATATTTATATATGATATATAGTGTGTTTATGTTTCACTTATGCTTCTGTATTTCTCATTTATGGCATATTTTATGATTTCCATTATGGGTAAAACACGATAATTTCATTTTAGGAAGTGCGGACTACCGCCCCCTCAAAGTGATTTGAATCGTTAATGCCATATGTGGGATGTATAACGGATGGAGTAAATGGTATTATACACTATATTATACTGGATTTATATTATACATTTATATCATTATGATTTCATTCCATTAAATATGAAATTAAAATGAAATTAGCATTCATGCGTACGTACGGCTTACCGTCTCCATGAACGGTGCATTTCATTTCCTACCTCTAAATGTTATGTAATATTATAAATGAATGTATATAATGGATATATAAGATATATATGAAATCTAGATCATGAATATAATTCTGGAGATAATGGATATTCTACCACATAAACAACTTGTAATTATAAGAAGTTTATTGTTGACTCAAGTACCAAAGATCGACAAAACGACCGTTATTAACTTAAATAATTACATAATGTTCATATCATTGTAATAAGTGATATAATAAGGATAATGAAATTGAAAATGGTTCTTAATAAGGTATATATTAACTCTAGTTTATTATTCAGGAGGTTAAAGAACGGTTGAGTCAAGTCAGACACGAGGTAAGGGAATTTCTTAGCCCAACTTCCATTCTTTGGGTTAATCTCCTACTTTCAAATTATGTCATGTTATTATTATGTCTTATTTTGTATTGTTACTTTCTTTATGTGTACCTATAGTGAATACAGATAATAGATCTATTTTATTTTAAAAATTATCTTTTTAAGGACTTCGTCTCAATCTCCTTTCATTGAGGCATATTTGGTTTTATACACAACTTTCTTTTATACGGTGTATAAACCCCTTTGACTTTTAAGTTTATTCAAAAGGAATCTTTTTTATACGAATCATTTTACTCAACGACAAAAGGGGAATGTTTTTCTTTCCGTACATATGCGGCGACAATGACTTCTCCGCCTCCGTGACCATTATTTGGGTTTCGTCTTCCTCTACAAGCCATACTTTTTTTTAAAAGAAAAATAAATACCATGTTTTACTTTTCTTTTATTTTGGTATTGAAAATTGTTTTGAAAGCGTTTTTACTATATCAATGTGTTTTATTGATATATTGTGATTGAAATGTGGAAATGTTATGTTTCCTTTATGCATGTTTTATGTGATACGATTATGTTATGGTTTATGATATGTTTAAACCTATTCATATGAGGAATGCATTGGACTTAATAAGTGACGGGTGGAGCCCGCTATAGCTCCTCGATGCATCGGCAGGTCTCATGAGACAAACTAGTGTCTTGGCACGAGGCCTTGACAAAATCTTATTTGTGGTCTAGGCACGAGGCCTTGGCTACGTGGTTATGATAGTCTGGCATTATGCATTCCATCATTATGAAAGTGGTTATTGATATTGCATGTGATTATTCGACCAGTAGAATATCTATGTGAAGAAGTATATGGCATTATCTCATTTTACTTTTGCCATATTATGTTGAAGTTCAAGTTTAAAAGGCTTTTTTTTAGTTATACATTGCCTTAAATGTAAATGTTTATTTATGAAAGCTTCCGCAATATTGTTATACTTACTGAGCATCTGAGCTCACCCCTTTCAATGTTTTAATATTTTCCAGGATGTGAAGAAGTATTTTAGGAATGACCTGTAGGGATAGTCAGAAGAGGATATGAGTGTGGACTATGAAGACCATGTTATTGTAGTTTGTTTACTTTTTGATGTAATGAAAGACTTATGAATGTATCTAGTGTTTCCAAGGCTACTAAACTAATCGGTCTTTCAAGACTTGATCTTTTGTGATCATGCTAATGTTACGAAGTAATGTACCGACTCTGGGTAGCTGGGGTCGGGGCGTTACATTAGAGGGACATATTGGTGCCACCTATCAAATAATAAAATCATACATACATGTTCCACAAGATATTAAATCATGCATCATATCAGTACCCATAAAAAGGGATGGGTTTAATATGAATAATAAAATTATACATGATGTGAAATGTGTATCAGAAACAATTCATTGTGTCCTTAAATATGGAAAATAAATAGGTCTCATAATCATTTCATTAAATCATAATAAAAAAATAAAGCGGGTGTTAAAAGAATATAATTCTTGGAAGAGAAATGGGTTTCATAAACATCATTCCATCAAAACATAAACCATTCAAGAAATAATATTAATTTTATTCTTGGAACATATCCCCAATAATTTATAAACTACAACAAGATTTTTCATCTTAGAAGGAGAAGGATTTTGAAAGATCACATGGACCTTTTAATAAGGAAAATATCATTTATTCTAAAATAATTTTCATACTACAATTTAAATAATCCATCTGGTAAAAATAAGGAATCTAAATTTAATTTAAATATTTTGTAGAGTAAATTATCTATTATAATTTGAAAAATTATTTTCTATGCCTAATTTTTAAAAAAAATTCTTTTAAATAATCTTTGAAAACACATAAGAGATGTTTTAAAATTTTTTGGAATCTTTTTCCATTCAAAATACATTGGAATCATAAAGGATAATGCTTAAATTAATATTACAAACCAATTCCGTGAAAATAATTGGAAAATGTAAAAATAAAGATTGAAATAATTTGGGAAACCCTTTACTTTAAAAACAACGTTAAAGCAACAAATTTACATAATATTATGAAAAATAATTTTTTTCAATGATACCCTTGTAAAATTTTAGAGGAAGATTCCTAAAAACAACATCCATGAAGGTGTATAAGTCGATACATTCTGAATAACCCTTTTACTTATTAAAAACTATATAAATGCTACTTAATAGGAAAAGGATAAGGATAATCCATTTAAAACATCTTTATAATGTAAATATTTGTAAATAATTCTTATAAATATAATTGAAATTTTTTATAAAACGTTTTTATTATACATGGTTTTTTTGAATTAAACTAATTTCTGACTGAATAGAGAAATAAAGTAATATTTTTTTAAAAACACTTTCTTAATTATATTAACTACCAATGGGTGGATAAACTATACCAATACATGGGGATATTATTTATAACCATGTGAGAATAAAAATAATTAATTATCAAGATATATGGATAAAAAAAATCATCAATGGAAGCATAAATATAAACAATCTAGATGAACAATGAGATTTTAGTTATAAACCCGTACCACTTTTTGTAACTTTAAATCATAATCCCTAAGAGAGAATAATATTATGTGAAAATTTTAATATCATTAAAGGTATAATATTCTTGATTAAAAATGTTATAGGTAAATATATAAACATTATAAAATAATATGTGTGTATAACATAAGTCATGTCCCAATAAAGAAACATTGAGAAAAAATTACCTAACTGATTCGCTAATAATCAAAAAATAAACCCCATTGAAATAGATTTAATGAAATGGATATATAAATACACATAAATTTAATTATATTTATCATATAATACATTCATGTGACAAATATAAATCATAAAATATAAATAAGTGGTGAACATGGAATGCATCTCACATATATTAAAAGTGAGATGAGAAAAGTGTAAACTAAAGTCTTGAATTTCATCATACACATACAGACATACTTTATAATAAATATAAGTTAATTAAAAATATACCACATAACAATATAATAATATTGAATTTCATCTATTTTTTCTTAATATTTTATATTATCTTTTTATTAACTACTCTAGGTTTTTGTTACGTTTTGGCTAATATCCCCTTTTTTGTATATTTTTTCAATTTTTATTCTTGATCCTGTTATGTAGATCATGATTTAATTATTGAATAATTTAAAGAATTATAACAACATAATATATATTTATTATATATTTATTTATAATATTATATAAAATATATATATATGAAATGGAATACACCGTTCATGAAGACAGTTGTCCATATGTATACATAAATATTTTTTCCCATCTTATTTTAATATTGAAGGTAATAATGTCATATAATCAGACACACACACACACACACACACACATATATATAATACAATTATAATGGAATTATTATGTCATATATATCAAATAATTTCACTAAACCCTTCCTTAATTCATTCAATGTAAAGTGTGATTGAATTAGATTACTTTGAGGAGGTGGTAGTCCATATATCCACAAATTAAGTTTTTGTATTTACAAAAATAGAAATCATTGTTGTTTATGTTATATAATAATTATTTAATAATAATTAAATAATAAATATCATTAATATCATATAAAAACATAGTTCCCATCATAATTCCCATCCATTATAGGAAGTAAAGTAAAAATGAATAGCACCATTTCATGAGGCAGTAATTCACTGTACACAAGAACAATATGTTCATTTCCCATTAGATGGTTGTGTGTGTATGTTATTGGATTAAATATAAGAATAATTAAAATATCATTATGGTGAGTATAATGGGTTTATTATAAAGTCATGGTAAAATAATATTTGAGGGTGTGGATAATGAAAATAAAACAAATGTGATTTAGGAAGGATGTTACCTCTTTATTTGGAAACCACAATTTTTTTCACCAAAGAGCTTCCTCAGTTTTATTTATGCCCAATATAATGATTATAGGATGAAGGTAGGGATACTTGTAGATTATTTGAATAGATTATGAGTGATTTAAAGGGCTTTATAGGTGTTGATATGTGGTAGGGGTGAGTGATTTTTTATAGTGGGGGAGGAGTTGCAATCATGTAAATTTTAAAATATTGAATTCCAAAAATGTTTTTCCTATGTAAATGGGATAAACTAATGGTCCAAAATCCTGAAATATAATATAATAAATATATATTAACATAAATTTTATTTTTGATAAGTTTATAGGTAATTCCTGGCATTATGTTTAAGGCTTAGTTATTTTCAATTGTAATTTTTCTCTTAATCCTTATAAATAATTTTAATGAATTTCACTAATATTTTTAGTCACAACTAAGTATAAATTAATATAAATTATAAATATTTCAGATTAAAAATATTTAATCCATTTTCAAAATTATAATCAATTATGTTTGAAAATTAATTTAAAATTAATCCTTCATACAAGATGACAATGTATGTTTTAAAAGAGAAATGATCCAAAAGATAGAAATATTTTTATATATAATTTTCTTATAAAATTTGTCCTAATTAATTTCATTTTATTTTACTATGTTTTGTTTATATAATTGTAATTTAGATCCAAATTAATTCAAAACATAAATATATAAATAAATTAGATGAAATAGTATTTTTGAATTAAAATTCACTATTTTCACTATTTATCAAAAAATGCAACTTCAGAGAAAAATAAAAACCATTCAAATAGAGTAAAATTTTATATTTCTATTTCAAAAATTATTTTTATTTGTTAATATAATAATTAATAATGTGATAAAAAGATTATTTAAAAAGGGTTGTCCATTAAAAGGTGGTAATAAAACATTTTTGAAAAATACATCATTTTATTTATAATTTTTTATTTATTCTTATCATATAACTTCTAATTATATTTAATGATTATCAAAAATATTAATTTAATATATAATATATGTATTTTATTGAAAAAATTAACCAATAGTTGTTTGTTTAATTTATAATGATAAAAATGTGCTTTTACAGAAAAAAATACTTTTCTTGGAAATAAAATTTCATTATTTTCAAAATGGTATTTAATTAACCTATACTAATTGATAAAAAAATTAACAATTTATATAAACTTTTAATTAATATTCTCACAATTTAGTTTAAAATATTCATAACGTCAATTAAAATGGTATGGTGATTTCTATAATAAAATTTTAATAATCACATTAATAGTATATTGAAATTTGGTTAAAACTCAGCCTTGCATGTAATGTAAGATATCAAAGGGATAGAATATTTTGTGTAATACAATCCAATAATATAGTTGTGTGTGAAAAACTATAATTTAATTATTGTGTGTAGTGAAATATTAACATGGGGTTGTGTACAATGCATTCAAAAGTTGGTTCTTATATATAAAAATCTATACTCAGTGTAGCAAGAAATAAAAAATTCCATATATATTAAATTAATTCAAAAGATATATTTCACATGTTCTAAGGGTGTTAAAATTATCACAACAAATGTAGAGTATCTAATATTTGAAAATGTTTTTTATCATATTTGTATTGAATTGCTGAAATTTTATCTTTCATCTGATCAGAATAAAAAATCCCATTTGAATGTTTTATTCCAAAGTATGATAATATCATAACAAAATAATTGAATAGAAAATGCATACATAGAATTCACCTATTTTAGTCAGAGTTTAGTAATAAGAATTTATGATCTTATAAAAAGGTTTGTCATTATAGATTATCTTATGAGCATGATTGGAAGTCGAAAATATTAGTCTCAAAAATTAATAACATATATGTATTAAACAATGAAGAATTATCCTACACAATGTTTAATTTAGTTTATCTTTCACATTATCTAATTGAAAAATATATTTTTTATTTCAAGATTTCTATTAGATGTTTAAATTCCAAGAATAGTTCAATCAGTTGGATATCATAAAAAAATCTATATATTATTCAGAATTATATGATTACTTTAATAATTTCTTGATAAGTCATTTCATAATTTTATAGTGTATCATAGAACAGATTTTTCATTTAAAGAATAATTGTTTTATATTAAATTTCATTTTTTAATAAATACAATGATTTGACAAAGGAGATGTTTTCTGACATTTAGCTAGAGAAGTGTTTTCTTTTTTTAGAAAGAATGAACACATCCCAATAATACCCTATATTATCAATTCATTATAAATTTTAACATTATGATTATATAAAATTAATAATTTCAAAATAAACATATGATATTTAAATTATAGCTATCCACTTACGATAATATCAAAACACTTATGAGTACCCTGATAATAGTAACAATGAACATTCGTATGTGCACATTGTAGGATCTAAATGATAATGTAGATGCTCAATATACAAAGGGGGGGGGGTGAATTATATACATTAAAAAATTCTTTTGGAACCATTTAATTTAGAAAAAAACATAGTTTCTAACATTAATGAAAACTATTTTTAACAAGGTTAAACAAGGAAAATATCAACACCTATTAGTTCTACAAACTGAGTAGGTTCCGGAAATCTGGTTCCAAAAAATCAGGTTCCAGAAATCAGGTTCTGGAAATGAAACTTAAGAAATGTTTACAAGTAAAAAATTCTACCAAAATGCGTATAGAATCTCACTAATCAGAGTATAAAAAAAGGAAGTATTAGATAGTCATAATTTCCTCAACAATCAAAATAAATAAAAAAACATGATAAAATAATAAGTAACAAGTATGAAATCTTATAACCAAAAGAGAAGGGTATGCAACAACATTAGATAAAGGTTGCTTGATTTATACTTTCAAGAATGACTGTCGTACTCACATTGGGGTAAGCCCTCGATAGGAATATCAGAATCTGTCTTGCTATCCTTGCAATACCTCAACATCAAGATAGTTGGAACCTCTGTCATCTTATCCCTAGAAGCCCTCGAACTTTAATGTAGTCAACACCTCTGTCTTCCTATCCTCTAAAGCCCTCGATAGTAAATAGCTACAATCAGAGTTGCACGAAGCAATTATGAACATAATGTTCAGTACACACTATTCAATAAAGTCTCTCTCTCTAGAAATAACTTCAGAATCATGTAATCTCTAGATTGATCAACCTCATTGATCTCGTTCAAATGAGATCCTATTTATAGGAACATCTTCAACAGTAGGCTCCCTCCTCCAAGGATCATATTTTTCCATGAATTTCATAGGGACCTGTACACATGTCACTCAAACAATGGTTGGTTAGAAACAGAATGTATGACATTATTTCATAGATTTAGAAAGTATAAGCAAAATATGGATGCTTAAAAAAATAATTTTTTCGAAGTGTAAGGAAAAAATGACTATTCGAAGACTAAGAAAAAATGATATTCAGAGTCAATAATATATGGATATTCAGATTATGTTTATCAAGTAATTCGTAACCTGAATTCGGAGTCTAAATTTCAATGAAATTTTTAGTCTGAATTTAGAAGAATTCGGAGTCTGAATCCAGAGAGTTTGAAGTCTGAATTTAGAGTGTTCGGAGTCAAAATTCATGGAACTCTGAGTCAGAACTCAGAAATTTCCGAGTCTGAATTTAGAGAATTCGGAACATGAACTTATAACATATCGGAGTCTGAATTCAAAATTCGAAACCTGAACTTATAAAATTTTGGAGTCTGAAATCATAGAATTTAAAACCAGAAATTATAAAGGTTCGAAGTCTGAATTCAGAGAACTCAGAGTCAAAACTCGGATCTTGAAAACAGAATGCTTCATATCTAAGTAATTATAGGATTCCACGGTTTTGGATACGAAACTAAATTTTAACACTTAGAAATAAAAAAGATATATAAGGATAAAAAAGACATGAAAAATTAAAACATGGTAAGGATAAATTTCCTTGGAGAAGGAAAATTTTCCTTATGGAGATAAAACACTGGGGAAAAGAAATTTGCCTTACGAAAGAGTGTTTGTGATTTTCAACACATGAAAAAATAGGAAAGTCATAAGGAAACCTTATTGACTCAACAATCTCTACCTTTTTGGAAAGCACAAACATCCTTACAAAGAAGAATTTAAGGAAATAGAATTTTTATGAACATGAATAAAAAATTATCTTTGTTAACACATGGATCATAGTGTATACGAATAACTCCCTATTAGGATTTAGTAACACTAAGGATCATATTATTCATTTTCGGAATGGGATTTAGCATTTTATTGCATAAGAAAATCTTATTGGATAAAAAATTCCCCTTAGATGAACTCCTCATTACTTAGGAAAATTTGTCTACTTTGTATTCTTTTTGACATTCCTTTCTCCCCCTTTGTGATTTTAAAAAGGGATTAAAAAGAATGTAAATGAAATTGTGATACCTCAAAAATTAGAACCAGACAAGACGAAAATGTAAAGAGAAACCAAAATCTTGTTAAGTATGGAAAAAATTGATACACGAAATACAAAAAAAAGAAAATATTGCTTCTATCATCCTTCCTTCCCCTATAGTATCAACGTCTTCACTATTGTTTTCAACTTTTTGAGTTCCTTATGATCTTACTTAGCATGATTTGAAAGCTGATCCTGATCTTCTGATTTTTTCTCTATGGCATTGATCTTATCTTTGTGATCCTTATGATCCTCTGACTGAGCCTCTAGCACTTCATCTTGCATGACTAGATTTTCTTCAATCTCAATCCATAGATTCTTTTCAATATTCCAACTCTGAGAAACTGAATAAAACATCCCATTCAGGTCTTTTACTTCTTGAATCTGAGAAGTCTATTCCAGATTTATCTTTTACTCAAAAGGCATAGTGAGATCTTTTAAATTATTATATTCATTTTCAAAAGAATCCTTGACACATTCTTGAAACACATTAGAAATCCACACCACTTTAACTATCTTCCTTGAACATTTTGTCATCTTCTTGAATTATATCTTGTTAGCCTCATATCCAATAATAAAAATTTTGAATTCGGCCTCCAGTTTAACACACTTATCCATCACCATGATACTGAATTTGATTTCTAATTTAGTGTGTCCTAAAGCATTTGGTATCTAGAGTCTATACAAGGAAATATCAGAATAGTCCCAACATGATTCATTAAATATTGGACTAAAAAATCATGTCCTTTGGATGAAGATTTCGAATTTGAGACTTTTCTTGGTGAGGCCTCTTTCTCTAACTCTGTAGTTTTTCTTCTTCGATTATCCACCGACTTCCTTCTTCTTCACCACAGCTCTTCTCAAAGTATCAAAAAACAATTTTGTTCCTTTATGAGCTCTCGGAATGGCTTGTTCTTGATTTGGAGATTCATGCTCACTATCAGATAGATGAACAATCTTATCTTCATCGGGTTCTTCCTTCTCAACTCGTGCCTCTGCATCATCTGGTTGAATGAAGTCATGATTAGAAGTTTCTTCCTCAGATAGCTTATTCACATCATCTTCAACCATTATATCATCTCATTTCCCACCATTCCCAGGAGTAAAGAGCTTTGAAGACCCTTCTTCGGAAGTTCAGATTTAGAGGTTCTCAAATGGACTTTCCTTCTCATGAAAGTCTTCAACTTGTTTAATCAATGCTTCGGTGTCACCACTACTTTCTTTGTCTTCTTCTCCTTGCACTACTTTCTGTTGAGCTATTTCTGGAGTCATGCACTTCTTTCCCGGATTCTCTGGTAATGCTTCTACCAAGGAATATTTTGGTACCGAGATATTTTCAGATGCTATCTCAGTAGCCTTTAGAAGAGATTCCATAATCTATGCTTCCGTCATCTTCTTCTTTTCATTCTTTTATTTATCTTTCTTCTCAAGATTGTCAGCAATCTTCTCTTTTAAAGCATTAGTTTTTGTAGTATCCAAACCAAAACATGTCTCCCAACTTTATTTTTCTCTTTATCTTCACTACATTTAGCTACACCCTCATCCGGAAATGAATTTTTCTTCTTAGGTTTTGGTGGTGCGGATTGGGTTCCCTTATCCTATGGGGATTTTTCTTTCTCTTCTACTTCCTTTAGCTTCCTCTTCCTTCAACCTTTTTTAGAAGGTTCAAAAACCTCCCATTTCTTCTGCATTTCGTGAAAATCCTCCTCTGGAAAGTCATAAAATTATCCAGATTCCGTAGAAAATCCAACTTTCATCCTCATCAAGGTATCATCACTAATAAGAATAACATTGCAATTCCATGGAATTGAACTGAAAGGAATTTTGAAAGATACTAAGCACTGAACAATCAACTTAGAGATAATATATAGATACATAATAATCTAAGCCATCAGTTTTCCATTCATTATGTTATGAATCATAATCAAGATATTCATAACCTAGTTTATCATTTTAATATTCACAATGAAATCCATGATATACATGTCAAACTTCTTCAATGTATCCTTGTCACCTTTTTTGTGTATGATAAATTTTTGAACCCATCATTCAAGAATCCAGAAATTTTTAGATAAATGAATAATATTTGGAGTCTTCACTTCTAAGAGACCGAGACAAGCCATAAATTTCACCTTATCAAATATTCCATTTACATCAGGAAGCTTATGTGATCAGAAATCTGCCTAACCCTCATAAGGGATTCCAATCAAATTGGCTTCCTTGGTGAAAGAAAGATCATAAGTATTCCCATAGCTCTTTAAAGATAAATTTTCTTTTCCATCTTATTTGAAAAAGTGTTCTGACTCATATAAATCAATCAACAGGTCTAGATACACCAGATCTTGAGCTTCTTGTTTCGATACACAAACACTCTTGCATCCATTCAGCTTGATGTTCATGGAGATAAGAGAATCATACTTAGAAAAAAAATTTGATGTACCAACATTTCTCTATAAACCTGCCACTCCAAGATTGTCTTGATTGTTGACATTCTTTTTGAGATGATTTATTGATAGACATTTGTATTTGAGAAAGATCTAAGAAGTTCATAACAATCTTTTGTAGAAGGGAAAAGCTTCAGTATGAAAAGGCTTGAAATTTGATGTGGGACAACCATCGGGGGGTCCATTATATAGGCAATTGAGATGACGATTCATATTCCAAATAGAATCCAGTGGTTGAAAAATGTTCTGATCAAATCTGACGGTTGATATGATAGCCGCAAGGAAATTTTGGTAAAATTTAATCTTTTGAGGTTTATAAATAAAAACATTTGGATTTAAGGAAAAGTGAATCTGACGAGTTTAAAACTAAAGAAAAATACCAATAAGGAAAAGATGATTATGAATACTCGAGAAAGAAATCATACCATTCGGATTTCTAGGATGATTATTTGTAATGGGAAAATTCTTCTTGAGGAACGTTAAATTCAGAAAATTTAATTACAAAAAACTAACTATGAAAAAATTTAATAAGAAAATTTGGAAAAACCTCATTACAATATTTTTGAAACACTTCATAATGAAAATTTTGAAAATATTCATTAGAATTATTTAAAAAATCGTCATTATGAAAAGTTTTAAAAACTATGAAAAGTTTGAAAATCATCATTATGAAAAGTTTGAAAATATTCATTATGATAATTTAGAAAATCATTATTACCAAAATTTAGAAAATCTTCATTAGGAAAAGTTTAAAAATCATCGTTATGAATATTTTGAGAAACCAAAAAAGAAATGTACTCCCCCTATGAAAAGTACTTTGTTACTGTATAGAGATGGGTTTCAGTAAGAATTTAATAAGGAAGTTTACCTTATAGTTATAATTCCAAACTTCTATTTATGTATTCAAATCTATCGGAGGATAAATATTTTGTGAAAATATCAGTATGTTGATCTTCTGTTCTGATGAATTGAAGAATGATATCTCCTTTTTGCGTGCGATCTCAAAGAATGTGATGCCTAGTATCAATATTTTTTGCATGATAGTAATGTGAAAGGTTTTTACCTAAGTCAATATCACTGGTATTATCACAAAAAATTTGTGTTTTGGTGAATCTCATACCATAGTCTGTGAGTGTGTGTTGCATCTAAAACACTTGATCACAAAAACATCATGCGACTACATATTCAGCTTCAGCAGTGGAAAGTGCTACTGAGTATTGTTTTTTCCATGTCCACAAAACTAATGAATCTCATATGAAATGGCAAGTTCCATATGTTCTTTTCTTATACATTAAACCATCACCAAAGTCAGTATCCGAAAAACATTTCAAAATAAAATCATTTCCAGAAGTATAAAAGATTCATGAATCCATGGTTCCCTTTAAGTAGTGAAGAATTATTTTCACTTCCTTTAAATGAGATTCCTTATGATTAGATTGATATCTTTCATATAAGCCTTATGAAAACATTATGTCTGCATGACTAGATTTCTAGTATAGTAAACTTCCTATCCTACCTCTAAATGATGTTTGATCCTCTGGTTTCCGTGCTTCATCAAGATCAAGTGAATTTGAGGTACCAATGGGAGTACTTATATTCTTAGTATTTTCATATCCATACATTTTAATAATTCCTTTAATGTACTTATGTTGGGATATATAAGTTCATCCTGGTTTTTGGGAAATTTGAAAACCCAGGAAAAATGTTAACTCACCCATCATACTCATTTCAAAATAAAATTTCATTTGATCCACAAAGGAATAAGTTAATGATTGGTGAGTTGAACCAAATATAATGGCATCAAAATAAATTTAAACAATAAAAACGTTTTTATTATCTTTTTTAATAAAAAGGGTTGGATCATCATTTCCCTTAACATTATTATTTTGATGAAAAAGTCATGTAAGTCTATCATACAAGGCTCGAGGAGATTTCTTAATTCCATACAAAGAATTGGTAAGTTTAAAACATGTTCAAGATGTTTTTTATCTTTAAAATCAAGTGTTTGTTCAATAAAAACTTCTTCTTGAACATAACCATTAAGTAAAGCACATTGAACATCAATTTGAAAAGGTTTAGAAATGAAGAATGCTACAAAGGAATGTAGAATATGAATAGATTCAAGTCTAACTAATGGAGCATAGGATTCTTCATAGTCAATTCCTTCTTGTTGATTATAGCCTTTAGCAAATAATCTATCTTTATTTCTTACAATGACCCTATTTTCATCACACTTATTTCTAAGGATCCATTTTATTCCAATAATAGTAGTTTTTTAGGTCTTTCAACCAAAGTCCAAACATTATTCCTTTAGAAATCATTTAGATCCTTTTGTATAGAATTTATACAATCATTATCACCTAAAGAATCTTCAGTGAATTTTGGTTCTAATTGGGAAATAAATGCTAGATGTTATACTTAATTTCTCATGGAACTTATAGTCCTTACATAAAACCTGATTATTACCATGAGGTCAGATTTGAGAATACATCTTGTAAATATTTTCATTTCTAGAAGTAAATTTTGAAAGAATTTTCCTCAATGAAAATATTTTAGATTTTAGTCTTAGGATTAAATTATTATCCTCAAGAATAATAGATTTAGAGTTGAGTTTATCCTCTAAAACATCTTTTTCTAAAAGAAGGTTTTTAAGATCCTTATAAAGTTTATTCTTTTTAGAATTAACATCCCCATGTTTCTTAGAATGGTTTTATAAAACATCATTTTTATCATCATTATTTTTAGTAAGATCTGAAATTTATTTTATTATAAAAGATTATCTAGAATATGATTTTTCAATTTTCTTTGAAACTTTAAATTTTCTTATCTCATGAAACATAGAAAATCTAGAAACCTCCTCATAGAAAGGAAAACCATTTTCATTATCTGATGAAGAAGATACGTCATCTGTAGAAAAGTATCTATAAAAAAATTCACTTGAAGGGATATCGGTTAAGGATTCAATAGTTTGTACCTTAGCCATAAAACAATGATTTTGAAATGGAGCTTTGGCTATTAGGCAAGTATTCTTTTTCTCAGAATATTCATATTCTGACGAGTCATCAGAATAATCTACACTACTTGAAATCCAAGTGTCACTGGCCTTTAAGACTTTATTATGCTTTGATCTGTAGAAATTCTTCTTGTTTATTTCAAAACATTTATATTCCTTGTCTCTTTTCTTAATCAAGGTACGATCACGTCTAACATGAAATGTTCTTCTACATTCATAGCATGTAACATCCCCATCTTTCTTATGTCTTCCATATTTATTTTGGTATCTGTATTGAAAGTCTTTCTTCCCAACTATTTAGTTCATCCTTTGAGATAGATTAGCTAGTTCATTTTCAGAATGTTCACATTCACTTGATTTAGATAAAATAGTGACCTTCTTAGATTTAGATCTCATTACTCTCTCAGGAGTCTTGGATTTCACATGATTATAAGTAGTTGTAAAAGCAAAACATATATTTCCATTCTTCTTCTTAATATTGTCAGCATATCTCTTCATTCTTGTCTCATGTTGAAGAAGATTTCCAAACAGTTCATCAAGAGTGATCTGTGAGACTTTTATACTCTCATCTATAGCTATTCTTTTTGTTTCCCACTAATTTGGAATAATATAGATAACATTTTCCACCAGTTCTTCATCATGAAAACCTTTTTCACCCAATGATTTTAAGCAATTGAAAATAGTAATAAACCTCTATTGTACCTTACAAACCAGTTCTCTATAAAAAAATCTAAAACCATGATACTCATCTCTAAGCATAGCTCTTCTAGTTTCAATAACTTTAGATTTACCAAAATGAGTAACTTAAAGCTTTTATCAAATGCAATTTGATGCTTCACAAGAAGAAATATTTCTGTATATATTCCTAGTCATGGAACATAACAAAGTATAGTGTACCTTGTAGTTTATTATATATTCTGATTTCTCTTGAGTAGTAAATGTTCTGACATCCTTTTTATGAATTTTATAATCTATAGTAGGCATAACAAAGTTGTCCCCTCCAGTCATGATGAAAAAAGTCTTCATATGATCCCTCCAATATTAATAATCATTTCCATAAAAAATAGGTGGTCTAGTAAGATTAAGATTTTCTATGGAACCAACATTGATTCCGACCATCATAAAGACAATATATTTCCACACAAACTTTCCAGTAATTAATGATTGTAAACAAGGGATAAAATGAACAAGGAAAATATTCCTAATTAATGAAAAATGAAAAATGAAAAACATGAGAAAGAAAAACATATATGTGAATATAAGTATTTCAGATAACTCCTCTAGTACTAATTGTATGATCGAAATGATGATTTAGATGCTCAATATATCAGAGCGGGGGGGGGGGGGTGAATTGTAAAATTTAAAAATTATTTAGGAACCTTAAAATTTTGTATACATACTTAGTTTTTAACCTTAAGGAAAACAATGTTTAAAAATGTTAAACAAGGAAAATTCAAAACACCTCTTATTTATACAAACTATGTAGGTTCCAGAAATTTGGTTCTGGAAATTCAGGTTCAATAAATATGGTTCTAGAGATGAAACATAAGAAAAGTGTACAAGTATCATATTGTATCTTAAAGCATATAGAATCACACTAATTAATGTATACAATAACAAGGAAGTATAATATAGTCATACATTCCTCAAAAATCAAAATATAGTGTAAAAGAAACATGAAATAATAAAAAGTTACAAGTATGGAATATTTTAATTCAAAGAGAAGTGTATCCGACAACCTTGGATAAAGGTCCCTTGATTTATACTTTCAAGAAAGCTTGTCTAAACAACACTATGGTAATCCCTCGATATGAATATCGGAATCTGTCTTGCTATCCTCGCAAGACCTCAACTTCAAGGTAGTTGGAACCTATATCTTTATATCACCAGCAGCAATGGAACATTAAGGTAGTCAACACCTCTACCATCTCTCCCCAAAGCCCTAGATTTTACACATCAACAATCTAAGTCACATGAAGCAATTCTGAAAAAGATGTTGATTACACACTAAGAAATAATCTCTATATCTAGAAATGACATTTGCAGAATGTAATATCTAGATTGATGAACCTCATTGAGCTCATTCAAATGAGGTTCTATTTAAAGGAACATATTCAACGGTCGGCTCCCTCCTCCTACTGTTATATTTTTCCTTGAATTTTGGAGGGCCCTGTACATGTGTCACTCAAACAAATATTGGTTATAAATGGAAAGTACGACATCATTTCATTGCTTTAGAATGTATAAAAAAATATGGATGCTTAAGAAAATTCAATTTTTCGATGTCAAAGAAAAAATTGAATGTTTGGAGACTAATCAAAAATGATATTCGGAGTCTATAATAAATGGATATTTGGATTATGTTTATCATGGAATTTGTAACCTGAATTTGGAAACTAAATTTTAATTAAATTAGGATTCTGAATTGAGTAGAATTTGGAGTTTGAATCCAGAGAGTTTGGAGTCTGAATTCAGAGAGTTCGGAGTCTGAATTCTGGGAACTCGGAGTCAGAACTCAGAATTTTTGGAGTCTGAATTCAGAGAATTCGAAACCTGAACTTATTAATTTTCGGAGTCTGAATTCAAAATTCTGAACCTGAACATATAATATTTTAGTGTCTGAATTCAAAATTCGGATCCAGAACATATAAATGTTCTGAGCCTGAATTCAGAGAATTCAGAACCTAAACTTATAAATGTCCAGAGTCTGAATTCAGAGAACTCAGTGTCTGAACTTGAATCCTGAAAACAAAATTCTTCATATCTATGTAAATATAGGATTCCATGGTTTTGTATACAAAACTGAATTTTAACACTAATAAAAAAAGAGATATACATTTGGATAAAAAATACATGAACAATGAAAACATGGTAAGGATAATTTTCATTGCGGAAGAAAAATTTTCTTTATGGAGATAAAATATAGCAGAAAATAAATTTTCCTTAAGAAAGAGGGTGTGTAATTTTCAAAACATGAAGGAATGGAAAAGTCATATGAACGCCTTATTGACTCAATAATCTCACCCATTTTTGAAAGCACAAACATCGTTACAAAAAAGAATATAAGGACACATAATTTTTATAAACATGAATAAAAACTTGTGTCCATTAACACATGGATCATACAGAATATGACTAACTCCCCCTTAGGATTTGGAAACACTAAGGATCATATTCTTGATTTCCAGAATGGGATTTAGTATTTTATTGCATACAAAAACCTTCTTGGATAAATACTCTCTCTTAGATGAATTCCCCTAAGGAAAATATCTTTACTTAGTATTCTTTTTTACATTTCTTTATCCCCCTTTGTGATTTTCAAAATGTATTAAATGGAATGGAAAATAAATTATGGTACCTGAAAAATTAGCACTAGACAACACAAAAATGTGTTGAGCAACCAAAATTTCATTAATTTTGGAAAAAATTGATACAAGGAATAAAACAAAATATCAAATTTGTTCTATCATCCTTTCCTAGCCTTTATCATAAACTTCTTCACTATGGTTTTCAGATTTTTGAGGTCCTTAGGATATTCCTCTGCAAACTTTAGAAACTGATCTTGATCTTCTGATTTTTTTCTCTAATGTTTTGGTCTTATCTTCTTGAGACTTAAGATCCTCTACCTGAGCCTTTAACACATAATCTTGATTGAATAGATTTTCATAAATATCAATCTAGATATTGCTTTTAATCTTCCAACTCTGAGAAAATGAATACAACTTCCAATTCAGATCTAATAATTCTTGCATATGAGATGTCTGTTCTAGAGTTATATTTTTCTCAAAAGACTTAGTGGTATCTTTGAACTTATTATCTTCAGTGTAAAAAGAATCCTTGATAATTTCTTGAAACTCATCAAGAATATTCATCTTTTCAACAGTCTTCCATGACCAGCTTGTCATCTTCTTGTAGGATCTCTAGTGAGCCTCGTAGCCAATAAGAAAATTTTTGAAGTCTACCACCAGTTTAACACACTTATCCATCACCATGATACTAAATCGGATTTATTATTTAGTGTGTGTTGAAGTATTTTGAATCTGGAGTCTATACTAGGAAATATCGGAATAGTCCCAACATGCTTCTTCAAATATTGCACTACAAAATCATGTCTTAGGGATGATGATTCTGAATCTGAGACATTTCTTGGTGAGGTAAATTATAATTATTATTATGAGCTAGATATTTAATAATATAAAAAGAAAATTTTTCATTTCAATAATTAAATCAAAGTTATATAATTTTTGAAACTATGTTTGAATGTTTTAAATATAAAAATAAATCCATTAGGAATCATACAGTAAGATTGTTAATGAGGAGGATGAATAATAGAAAACAATTATTTGACTTGAATATTTAATTAGAAAAGTATACTAAATCATGTATTGTTCATATTAGCACAATTGATAACCTATAGAGGGAATTTGAAAACATTAAATATAAAAAAACTATTTTCACTAAATCATATATTTTTTAATAAAAATAATTGGAAGAAAACATATGTACAAAAAATTTTGAATATAAATTCCATGTGAAAGGCCCAAATTTTATAAAAAAATTATTTTTCCTATTTCGAGAAACAAAACCCTGACTAATGTTAATTTTTTCACCATAGAGAAGTTGATAATTATTCCAATATTTTTATTTTAATTCCCCGACCCCAGTTACCCAGATTCGGTGCATTATTACATAACATTGGCAAGATACAAGGAATTACGACACGAAAGACCGATCAGTTTAGTGGCCTTGGAAATACTAGATACATTCATAAGTTTTAAAATACATTACAGAATGAAAAACTACAACAACATAGTCTCCATATTCCACAATAATATCCCTTAGACTATCTTTGCAGGTCAATCATAATATACCTCTTCAAGTCTTGGGAAAAATAAAACATAGAAATGGGTGAGCTCAAATGCTCACTAAGGATAACAATATAGTGGAGACTTTCATAAATAAGAATAAGCATTTAAGGCAATGTATAAGACTAAAACAAAATCCTGTTAAACATGAACAAAAGCATAATATGGAAATGATAAAATCAAATAAGGCCATTTACTTATTCACATGGATATTCTACTAGTCGAATAATCACATGCAATATCAATAGTCACTTTCATAATAATGGAATGCATAATGCTAGATTTCATAACCACATGGTCAAGGCCTTTTTACAAGACTACACATAAGATTTTGTCAAGGCCTTGTGCCATGACAATAATTTGTCTCATGATATCTACTGATGGATCGATAAGCTATAGCAGGATCCGCCATCACATACTAAGTCCAATGCATTTTTTCATATGAAAAGGATTAAACATAACACAAACATTAATATTAAAACTATCATACAAAATTTCAATAATTTATCCATAAACCACGAATGGTATAAAATAACACATCCACTTTCAAACATATCACAAAACCTTCATTACAATATTGATGATTTTTATCATAATAAATCAACTTCAAATTTTTTTAAAATTCATCAAAGGAAGTTGACATAGATGAAAAAAAAACTATTTGAGAGAAATACAACATTCTATATTGGAACCATTGAAAATAAAACATTTATTTTGGAAATATTCTTATAATCTTGTAAGGGAATATTATAAGGTCTTATAATGGTGGAAAATAGCCACACCCTCCGTATAAGTTAAAAAACATTCTTACCTTAATTTTGTCGAAAAGGTCATAATGTACCTTGTTTGGAAAATGACAGAAATATTCCTTTAAAAAAAAGGTCAAATAAGGTTATAAATGACTTTAACCCATTTTCTAGGTAATAGTAAAAATGTTTTGAAATATATTTTTAGTAAAACACGGATGTGGATGATAATGAGGTCCCAGAAGATAATTACTTATAAACAACCTCGAATAATAAAGAGATTGTGAAATTTAACCATTACCTTGTACTTCTTATTGGTAGAGGGTAGGTTAAACTCACGTATAATGGTGAAATAATTGTTATCAAATTATAAAAGAACCATATAAATTAATATGATATCATATATGATCTTCTAATATTGCTTTGTTAATGATATTCCAGTAGTATCATCATTTCTTTTGTTAACTGATTCGTTTTCCTTTATATGTTCTTTTACGTAAGTAATGTTTATTATGGATAGGATGTATCTTATTCATATTAAAAATGATATTAAGTCTTAACAAATTATTTTTAATCATCAAATTAATATTATAATTGAATGGATATGATGGAGAATGAATCTCATCTGGTGTATGGAGACGGTAATTCGTACGTACACAAGAGCGAAAATATCATTATTTTGATTTTAAAATAGTATATAATTGGATGTTAAATAATACATGATGAATAATTATCATGATATATCTATTATTTAAATCATTTATACTAATTATTATACCCATCCAAATGATGAAGTGTTTGAATAACAAACTACACCACGACATGGAGACGGTAATTCGTGCGTACACACATATACTGACATGTCATTCATAGGATGGATATAATAATGAATATGGTTGTAAAATATTTATAATAACATCACAATATATAGAAGATATTGGAGTTATTATTTTATAATGGAATCAACATGGAAAAAATATGTGGATGAAGAAAAGTACGTGGAAGAGATGATGAAATATTTACCTCTTCTTCGGGTTCCTCCTTTTGATTTGATCAAAAGGGATCATTATAATGGATTTATGACTATTTTAAGGCCTCTAAAATGAAGGGAGGACCGTTGAGAGGATATTTGGGTAGGGGTTTCTGGAGAAATATGAATTTGAACGTGTGAATTTGAGATAAGGGGAAGTGACATTTTATAAGAGTGGTGAGGGGTACCTTAGGAAAACAGTGAAATATAATTTTATAATAAACTTATTTTCATATTCTAAAGGCTCCAAAATGATTTATTTCAAGTATAAGGTGAGGATGGGTAGAAAACCAATCAAACAATAGGTTTTATACGTATTTGGGTCACTATATTAACCTTATCGTTTAGATTTAACCCTTAGTAAATAGTTTAACATGTGCCATGTCTCTTTGTATTTTTATATTATATGGTTAATAAACATACGATAAACTTCCATGTGATCCTAAAGTGGTTCATTGGGGACATTTATAACATTAATTATTCCCTTGTTCAAAGTTTTAGTTTTTTAGGAATAGAATATCAATTTATAATATAATATTTGTTTAAAAAACACTTATATGTCAATCTTGACACTATTTGGTATTCTGTTTTTGTTAAATTAATAACAAAATTATTACTTAGAAAAAAATTAATTTAATCAAACCTAAAATGTCATATTATCTTATAAAATTAGTGTAGTTCATTAAACGTCTCAAATTTGATTTATTTGGATATTTATAATACCAATTATTTTAATATTTAATTAATAAGGTAATTACTGCATCATCATTCTGTCATAAATAAATTTAATTATTTAATGTCTAAAAATTATAAATAAAATTCCATCATGTAGGAAGTATTTTACTATTTATAATGAATATTTATAGTCTAGTTTATATTTTTTATAACCTTATATTAAAAATGTTTTTGTTATGAAAACTTGAATTTAATACTTTTAACTATTCTTAAAACTAAATAATAATAAATGTCCTAATCTAATCCAAATGTATCTAAAGGATCATATTTTATTTATAAGGTTGTTTTTGGTCGAATTATACTTATCTAATAGAATTAAGACACATTTTATAGTAATAATAATATCATTTTTACCATTAATTACCCTATTAACTTTTAACCGTGGTAAATAAAAGTTAAACGTTACAATTCAAAAAAAAACTATTTTCATCCTATTGAACTACATTTTACTTAATAATATCAGCCGTGTCTCTCATATTTTCAAAATTCAACTCATAGAAGCTGTAAAATTAAGTATTATGCAAATTTACAAATGCTTCTTGGAGGTTGGTAAAAGACGGTAAAAAGATCAATAAAATTATATATATATAAACATAATATAAAATGACACCAACGAATTACTTAGAAATTATATAGGTATTATGTATCTACTTTGACCTAAAATAAATTTAAATGAAATAAATAATAATATAAATAAAATTTCGTTTTTGAACAATAACTCAGTGTTTTTCACTATTAATCAAAAATTGATTGTTTTTAGAAAAATACAAAAAAATCACCCTAATCAAATTTTGATATTAAGAACATGAAAATGAAGTCCATTTGGAGAAATAAAATTTATACAATTACGAAAAGTGGGTATTACTATTCATAACAACTAGTTTGATTGGTCGTTGTGTGTTATAACTCAATGTTGCGTACAACATAAGCTATTATATTATTCAAAGGGAAACAAACCTTGGAAGCTTAGGGTGCTTCCTTAATTTTGTAAAATAAATATTTTTTTAAATTTAAAAATGTTTTTGCGAGAAAACGTTTTACATAAAATTCTTCTTATTTTCCTAAAAAACAAAATCATATTTGGATCCGTAAGTCTCTTATAGATAACATTTATAAACCAAATATAGTTTGTTTATCAAAGAATTCTGTTGTTTGATATATTATTTAATGAAACTATATAAGTAAATAGAAATGAAAAATGGTTATGGATAATGTATTTTCAAAAAAAAGCATATGGCTATTTGTCTAAAATTCACAAACTATCTATGATTATAGGAGTCTATATCACATTTCAAGACAGTGAAAAAGAAATAACACTAAATATTGGATATGTTGCAAATCATCCATCAATACTAATCAAAAATAAACTCTATGTTGAAGGCTTGAAGCACAACCTGATAAGTATTTCTCAACTTTGTAATGATGGTTTTATAGTTGATACATCAAGACATCTAGATCTTATCCACATGGATCTATTCAGACCTATTAAAAATTAATATATTAATGTAAATTCAATCTATGTAATTTACTCTACAATTTTTATGATTTATATGAGTTTACATATTAAAAAATAAGTGTAAATATTATTATATTTTTATAAATGTCTTTATCATTGTTGAAAATGAAAAATATTTAAATATTGTGACCCTGAGATGTGATCATGGAAGAGATTTTTCATAATCATGAATTAAATTCATAATCCTCTAAAAGGGTATGATTCATAGATTTTCTACCCATAAGACACCTCAATAGAATATTATTATCTAAATTATGAATAAGAAAATGTAAGATATTTATAGATACATGTTATGTCAATATTACATGCCCAATAATTTTTGGGCTAAATATGTTGACAATTAATTTTATGTCATTAATAATGTTATAATAAGACCAATATTAATGAAAACACCCAACGAGTTATTGATTTATTGAAAACCAAAGGTAGGATACTTTACAATATTTGTATACAAAGTTTATGTCTTAAACACCAAGGATAATCTTGATAGATTTGATGAAAAAGATGATAAATTTGTCATCCTAGAAAATTATAATAATTAAAAATCATATAGATTTTTCAAAAAATGGTCGAAGATTTTTGATGAATTATGTCATGTACAGTCTGATTAATAAGATCCTCTTTATAATAAAATCTCTTAAACTGAGGGGTTGAATGATTATCTTAAGGAAATGAGACCTGAAAAACTTATTTGTAACAACGAGGATGATTATTTGGATCTTCACTATCTTAAGCCATATCCTATATGTGTTAACTCAAGTTATCCAAAATTTTAGATTCCTATATTAACTATAAATATTAAGGATAATCCTTTAAAAATAGTCATAGAAAAATTTGATAGAAGGAGTTAAGACTTGTATACATAATTAAAATATATATAATTCTATTATTTTCAATCCCAATTAGATCTTAAATCTATAAAATAGTCTTTAGATGATGAAAGATGGTTTTTATCCATGTAAAATGAATTAAATTAGTTCAAATAAAAAAAAACTATGGGAACTAGTTAAACTAACATAAAAATATCAATTTTTTGAACAAATGAGTATTCAAAAACATAAAATATGATCATTGTATAATCACTAGAAATAATTCCATATTAGTTATAATAGATTATAATCAAGAAGAAGTAATAAATTAGGAAGAGAAATTTTCCCTATAGAAGGATGAAGAGAAAACATAATTCTTCTATCATATGCATCTTGTGTGAGTTTCAAATTATAACACATGAATTTAAAATATAATTTCCTAAATATATATTTAATTGAGGATTTTTATGTACAAAAAACTCTTGTTTATAAAGACTCCCACATTAAAAATTATTTTATAAAAACTTATATGGGACCTCTATGAACTTGAATGAGATCCCAGATCTTTGTATGAATGCTTAAGTTATTTTATTTTTTAAAAATATTTTACCATAGGAAAGGAAGATCCTACATTTTTTAAGAAACATGATTTTGAAATTTTTTATTGGTATAAATATATATTTATGGTGTTATTTTTCATTCAAGAATGCATAAATCATGAATTTTTTTTCAATACTTATGAAAAATTAATTTGAAATGACTATGACATTCGAGTTA
Organism: Viscum album; assembly: GCA_963277665.1. NCBI lineage: Eukaryota > Viridiplantae > Streptophyta > Magnoliopsida > Santalales > Viscaceae > Viscum > Viscum album. The sequence goes on along the minus strand of OY728145.1, from coordinate 1,093,357,882 downwards.
AACTATAATTTAGTATTGAGAATATACCAAAAAGTCCATGGAAAAATTTCACACCAAAGTGAATACATAATTTATTTACATATATCTTTTGGAATTGAAAAATGTAAGTCTTATTCAACACATATGAGCTCTAATATTAAACATTGTTTAGATGAGGCTGGAAAATAATTTGACAATAGGTTTTATAAAGTAATCATAGATTCTTTACTTCATATTACAACCAGTATACTAGGAAATATTTTTTCATTATGTCTTTGTGAAAAATTTCAACATAATCCAAAATAACATCAGTTAAATTATTCCAAAATAATTTTAATATATTTTGAAGGAAATGTATATATTTTTCTTCCTTTTCTAAAACGACTAATTTTAATTTAAATTCATATTTGGATGTGGATATCATTAGATATAGAACGGATAGGCAAAAAACCTCATGAACCAATCATTTCCATGGAAAATATCTATTATATTGGTGATGTAAGAAATAAGAATCTATATCACTAACAACTACTAAAGCTGAATATATTTAAGTACGATTTTTTTGGGCACAAGTGTTGTGGATGAAACACGTCCTATATATTTTGGATTTAATTTAAAATGTGTTTTAATAAAATGTTACAAAAAAAGTTCAATAACCATTTCAAAAAACCCAATAAATCATTATAGAAGAAATAATTTATATTCAATACATCATCTCTTAGCTGAACATAAAAAATTTGTGATATCTCTTTCGAATTTTTTTCACAAAAAAATCTACCACAATTCATTTTTAAAAAACTATTTCTTACTGATAGTTTTGATTTTATGAAATATGAAGTAGGATTATTTAATTTTTATTAATTTTAATTTAACATACGTGGTATCTTAATTTCTTAAATTAAATAAGTATTTTAGTTATTTAATATTTGGTATTAATATTTGAAATTCTAGTCATATCAAATATGATATTTCACATAAATTGTTTAAGGATATTTCAACATAACACTGAATTATCCTTCAATTACAATGAAAAAAATTAAGATGAGTTGGTTTTGAACATGATACATTGGTAAGACATTGTACACTGATGTTGATACCCAAACCTTGTTTCCATAACCCTAGAATCATCCAAACTTCTTTCAGGATGGTGAAAATGAAGAGAAATTATTATGAATCATTGATTAGAATTAACCATCAAAGGAAGAAAATAAATTTTTTAAATGGAAAATCAATAGATTTTAGTGGGTTGGATAGAAAATTCATGTCACATAAAATGTTCATTGACCATCAAGATTGTGTATTTTTTTCTAAGAAGGAAGAAATGAGGTTTGTTTTGAGACAGAGGATCATAATTTCTATGAAATATGCTTATTGAAATTTGGTGATAATGATGACCATGTCAGTGTGATAATCTACTATAAATTCTATTCGATAATATTTCTAGAAATGGTTGATTTGTTTGAATATTCTCATGAATGATATGAGGACATAACTAGATCTTTAGGATCTATAAGTGAGGTGACTGCATCAAAAATTATAAATTACTTGATCAGCATAACGGATGTTGGGAAGAGACTCATGATGGATTTATAACCCCAAAGAAATTTTCTAATAAATTTTATTCAGTTGAACATTAAATAGGGCAATAGTGAGATTTATATACATATGTTTTAGGATATTACATTAATTTATTTTTTATGATTGATAATAACATAAATGTATAATTTTATGTTATGAGATATATGTATCACAATTAGAATAGTTCTCGGAATTATTATTCATTTGGACGGATGTTAACCCCAGTCTTTTTTAACATTGGTGTTTTCCTAGATGAAATTACTAAAAATAATTTTCATGGACTGACATGTTTGAGTGAGAACATCATAAATCTAAGATAATTAAATTTCAATTCATCTCTATGTATGTTCAAACCCATAACATCAGAAGATGAAGTTAAAGGTGATCCCACTTCAACTATGATAAAGTCAACCTACTTTTTAGTTTCTAGTGGAGTTGTTTCTATAGTGTCTACAAAAGTACATGTTTCATAATAAATACTAGTTTTAATTGTTGAATGAAGAGATGTTCTATATGTTGAGACTCTTTCCCAAAATAAAGGAATATTAAGGGATATTATTCATTCCAGAGAGTGAACTACACATAAATCTATTTCACCGCCTACAATTATTCATACTTCTTATATTTAAATTTCATTTTACTGAGAGTGATTATCCTCACTGGTTACCTGAATAAATATTATTGGTTAAGGAAGGACCATTTAAATAATTTGGGGTTCCACATATCTCATTTAATTTTCTCCATCCACAGTGTCAAATTTGTCATATTCATGAAGAAAAATCAGATTAGAATATAGAGAATCACCATATGTTGAAGTGGTACCTCATGTTGGTGAAAAAAAATTGATGATGCTAAAATTGTATGAGTACAACAGGAAAAATAATATTTTCACCCTTTAGGGAGAAGGAATTCATAACTTCCTAAAGCTAATAAGGATTTTTTTGAGTGAGGTCAAGCGATATACTATAAGTTGAAATCTATGTAGAGTTTTTGAAATCATATTTTTTTGAGTCTATAAATTAAATTTGGACTCTTCATGAGAAGATTACTTCTAAAGATAATTATTATGAAGTAATGTTTCATGTTCAGTCCATGTTACAAAATTTCTCAACAGAACATACTGGGGAAGCAACCAATATGGTTAATATAATGATAAGGATATAAGGAATGTCTATAGTAATAAACATAATGACTTCTATAATTTTTTTATTTAAATGTGACCTTTTTTATAGAAATTATTTAGGAGAATCAAGATGATATAATCAATTATGTAATAATTCTTCTAGTTATCCCACAAGAATATCTCATTCCCATTGGTCAGTCTAAAAGGGTGATTACCATCTTGTTAAAATAGAATATTCAGTAAGTTCAACATCTTACATATCACATAAAAAAGGATACCAATCTCTTTATAAATAGTTTTAAACTAATTTTCTAATCTATATAAAATTATTTTTATGTTTTAAAATATATGTTTTATGTGATACATTAGTTAGTTATAATATTTTTAATCCATATTATTAGGAATAAAAAGAATATAAGAAACTGTTGAATCAATTTTTTGAAACCAAAGAAAAATAAGTTAATAAATGGTAATATAATTTGTTTTTTTTGATCATCCAGTTGGAAGGTCATATAATTAGTTTTTAGTGTTAATGAAGTTAGTAATTGGTTATGTCATGAAAAGAGATGTACAAAATTTCATTGGAATATTTTTTCAGTGGGTTTGGAATGGCATAAAACTCTTCTAGATTACTAAAAATGACATGGTTAGAATAATAAATTCTTGTACTAATACTCTATTTATAATTGGATGGAGAATTCTTCTAGGACATGTTATTGTCAATCGGTATGCTTCTATTCCCTTAAGACTAAAAAAATATTTTACCATTCTAAAATATATCTAATAAAAAAATTAAGATTTTATCAATATGTATATTTAACATTACCAAAACCATATTTGAATACATCATTTGGCCTAAAAACATATTTGATATGGCAAGATCTCAAAAATATTCTATCAAAATCCAATCCACCTCGGTAAGTATCATATGAAGTGATTTACCAGGATTTGGATAATCTTTAATTACAATGTGTGATGTTTTAGGATAAATAGATAATAATCCTTTTTCTACAACCCCTCTTCCTTCTGCCCATTCACTATATTTCAAAATCATGTCCAAAAGGATGTTTCAGGCATCATAATTGACATACATCAAAAATTTAGGTTTTTGGTTGAATGTTCTTTTTGAAAACATTTTAATGGGAATTTGAGAAATCATTTTATTTCATACATGAATATATTGAATGTTTTTAATGAATTTCCCCCTTTAATTTTAAAATATTGTTGAATGATATTTCGATATAATTCTACCTTATTATTATCATTTATTATCTATTCATGACGTATTATTTCATTTCTTTCTTATTATTACATAATATATTAAATTCATTTATAATTTTTTAATATTTGTTGAATTATATTATGGTTAATTTCATCAGTCAAGTTAACTTCATTCAAAATTCTATTCACATTTAGTATGATTAAATATTTTAAATTGATTTTTTTAAAATTAATTGTATTTTATTTCCTTATCATAAATAAACTTCATATCAATACAAGGGGGAGAATAAAATTGGAATAAAAGTTTTTATTTATACTAGAAAATGGAGAATAATTTTTTTATTAAATCATCTTTAATGCACTTTTCTATTTTAAAAAATTTTAGTTAATTGTTCATTTTTTATTTGACTTTATTAAAGGGGGAGATTGTTGGACACATAAATTTTTTTATATCATATAGAAGTTTTAATTTTATTTAATGATGAAAAAAATCCATATTTATATTCTAATGAGTTTATATGAAGTGTTTTAGATGATATATTTTTATAAATAATTTATCATATAATGACTATATATTATTATCCTATTCAATGTAATGTGTTTAATCTACTGAATAGTATTTTATCATACTATAAATAATGTGTTGAAATATTATCATTCATATTATCACTATCAAAAAATCCCACATGAATGTTTATATTATTACACAATATAATATATTGCAAATATAATTAAATAGATATAACATAAGTAAAGTTCATTTTTTTAATTAGAGTTCAGTAATATGATTTCATTATATTATTAAAAGGTTACTAAAAAATATTATCTTATGGGAATTATATGTTGTCATGAATGTTATGTAATACACTTTAATAATATTTTTATCTTACTCTTAAGAATTATACTAAGACGTATTGAATATAGTTTATCTGAAAAACACACTCATTAAATTGAATTTTTTATCTTATGATGCCCTTTATAAATATATCTTCTGAAAACATTTCTATCAGTCAAATATTTTACAAATATGTATCTAGAATGATATATTTAGTTTTTTATTCTCTTGATAAGTAATATTAGTAATTTGGAGCCTATTAGGGAAGCAATAGTCTAATTAAGGAATGATCGATATGTATAGAATGTTTTTTTTCATAAATAGAATGATTTGAAGAAGGATATTATTTATGACATTACTAATGTATATGCATTTTCAATATTTTGAAGGAATTTATAATATCCATTAATATAATATCTTATTAATTGATTATCAATTTTGACCTTTTTATTATTTTATATGCTTAAGATCAGAATCAAAATGATATACAAAAGTAAAAATTTCCCACTACATTCACATTTGATATAGAGACTTGTAATGATGAAAACACTTACAAATACCCCAATAATAGTAACAAGGAATGAGTGAGCTTAAAATAACATTATACAAAAACTCTTTTTCTATTTTTAAATTTTTATTAGTCGTGATCAAGATCATCTATAGATGTACTAAAATTTATATCTTATTCTAAGGATGTATCTTCATCTACTATTTATCCCTTCTTGCTTGTATGTGTTGTAATTGTTCATGAAATGTTTATACATATATTTTTTACACTCATTGTTTGTGAGTATTTTAATGGTTTGGAAAGATATTTTAAAGGGAGATAATGGGTGGAATATATTGTACCATTATAATAAGTAAAATCTATTTTTACTTAGCAAGAAACCACAAGAAAAAGGGATTTCACAGTAAGAATCACCAAACTCAGGGAGTAAAGTGTTGGTGGAGTAGACATGGGAAGTTGTGTTCCCTGAATAACTATAAATTAGTAGTGTTCAACTTATTTATTATAAGGTATAAATTTTATGATGTATATTTTTATGAAAACTATTTTAACTCTCAAACCTTTTAGAGGGAGATTTTCAACAAAAACATTTTTACCCACATAATTCAGCCACACTTGATTTTTCCGTAAACCATTCATTGGGACAACACATTGTAGATTACATGAACTAAAATATTGTAAAATATTTTTGATAAACCCTGATGGGATGGGAAACCAATATTGAGACTAGTAATATTTTTACCAAATCCATATAAATAGTATTGTACATGACTTCTTTAATTATTTTTACACATGAGGCGAGTTTATGTGTTTTCAATGAGTGGATAGAGAAACATAAAAACCTCCAAAGGATCAATTAAAAAAAGGGGAATTTATAAAATCAGTGTACAATGAAATCACCCATACATAGTGGTCCCTAATAATTACTTGGGACCTTAAATTAGTACAATGGAATATAGGTTCCCTCTAAATATCTATGCTTCCATGATTGATATTAGTTGATTTAATAAAAGGTATATTTATTTACGTGTCGGATCTAACATAGATCCTAGAAAAGTAACATAATGTAGATGAATATAAATATTAGATTCCAATCATGAATTATAAAAATAAGATCAAAATAGAGGAAATGATTCTACAGGAGATTCAAAATATAAATATTGGAACACCACTAACTAAAAGTAATTAGAGTGTTACAAGTTGTAGCAATTTTAGGGATTATTTTTTTATGAATCTTGTTCATGTAGTGATGATGATTCTTCATTTGGTATTAATTATTACTATATTAATTTTATTTTAAAAGATGTTCTTGAAATATTATAATGTTATATTTTTATAATATTTTGGGATTTAATATATATAAAATTAATTAGAATAACAATCTGATGAATTGGAGAATTAATGAATTAAAATATTTCTATAGTTCATTACTTTGACAAAACTTATAGAAACTATAGAGAAATTAACATCACATTAAAATGATATATATTATTGAGATGATGTATAATTAAAATTATATGTTTGTATGAATGTGGTTGATGAAATTAAATATATATAGAGGTTACCCATAAAAAAGAAAAATTTTAGAAACCCAATATGGGTATTAAGAATTCTTAGTGGTTAATGAAAAGACTAATAAAAGAATGTTATTATTCATTACTATATTTTAGAACATTTATTAAATTAATAAAATTGAAGTAAAAAGAGGGTTGGTAAATTAATCATATATCATCTAAGAATGAGAATAACTCTGAAAAAATAATGTTCCCTGATCATAATGTAAGGATAAGAAATATGGAATCTACACAACATAAAAATTCACATGTGGTTGAAAACAAATATGTTAAAACATATATTTACACTGAGATTCATATGACAATGAAGTATCTGATGTATAGAAATCAGTTCTTTTATGTAATTCCATTATTAATTAATAATGGATGTACTATCCATGTTTTTTTATTTTTATAAAAATATTTTTCCACATAGTGTAATAATTAAATAAATATTTTTTAGAATTTAGGGCAATGAAACAAATATGATATGTATACCAGTATGAATATATTGTATAGAATATTTTTTAAGAAATATTTTTCCCCAATATGATCCCAAACCACTAGAAAAACTTCCCTTATACTAGATGATTTTATATATGGACAACGTGAAATTTAAAAAAAAGATCAATATTTATCAGGAAATATTGGGGTGGTAACTCTTTTAGGAACAAGGAATTATAATGTTAAAATAACATGTTCATTAATGAAAAATATATAAGTCCATAAAATAAAGGGAGGAATTACTATGTTAGTAGAAAAAATTTAGAGGAAAAAGAAATTTAAAATTGAAAAATTAATATACCATGAGGAATAAATATAGGAAATGAGAAAAAAAAAATTATATTAAGATGTTAATAAAATAAAGATTTATTCCAATGAACAAAAACATGAAGATGGATGGTAACTTATGGGATGTTTCTATAATATATTGGTATTCTCCACACAACTACATGAATGTTATACCTAATCATTGGGAGTTATTTTTATATAATGTGAATGTTCCAGAAGATTCATGTTCTCTAATTGCTAAAGTGAAAAATGGATTTTTACATAACATAAAAAATTTATTGTAGATGGTATCCTCGAATAATAAAATAGTTAATGTGATAAGTTCTAGTAATATATATGTAATGATTTTTAATAATAAAAATAAAACATCGTATTCAATAATTAAAATAAAATAGATTACATGGTTGGGAGAAAACTCCAGGCCTAGGTTCTACTTCTTAAAACAATGAAGTCCCTATTTATTGCTAATTATTATTGTTTATTTATTTTATAATGAAAGGAATTTAAGGAGTATGTTTATGTTGTATACATTTAAAATAAAGATAAATAGTTATTTATGGTTTAATTTACCCACCTTGTGTATGATAATTTTACTGAATCCCTTGAGGGGGATAAAGTATGACAGCGGAGATATGAAAATATAGATTTCCTAAAAATATGGGATTTATAAATAGCCCATTTAACTAAAGAGAAAATTTTATAAAATAACAATTAAAAACCATAATTTGATGTTGTTAATTATATTTATAATTTTGGATGTTTTGGCTGATAGAAATAAGTGAGAAAGGGGTGGAGTTACAATTGTAACACCCTGGCCGAGTAGCCACTAAACTAGTGCCCTTAGTTTGTGTGGTAAATTTTCTCATGTACACCTCCTCATACCGAAGAGGCTTCCAACTAGTATTGAGGATATAATAAAAACATGGGTGACTATACCCTGTTTATCAATGTAATCCACATTAGATAAAAGATGAAACAATAGATCAACAGAATAAATAATTATGCATTCAAAAACCATTTCCCAAAACAGAGTACATACCCACTACATAATAGTAAATATTACATGACATATTATATTGTTCTATGTGTAATTAAAAACCAAAATATATACATGTTTGATAATCAAAAAATGGGTCCTAGAACCTTGTTTGGATACCCCATACGTGCACAACCTTGATCCCTAAAATCTACCATTGATCATAGGGCCTTTTGCATTTTCCGGACATAAAACCATGAAATCTACTCAGGTGCCCAATTTTGGCTTGATATGGATGTGAGTATGACTCAACTGGAAACCAACAACGGTGTATATAAAATATCATGTCTATTATAGTGTCCAAATAAGTACAAATATAATTACGAAATATAATTTCCTACATAATTTTTCATTTATTAGATATATTACTTTCATTTCCTTGTTCCATATTTTATCCATATTCACTAGACTATGCTAGACCATGTTTTTCATATAGCCATATGTTTCTTAATTAACTAAACCTGCTATGACGTACCAAGAATGTGGAAAATCCCCAAGAACATTGAATCTAATTCCTCTATCCAACATAACTTGGATTCGAAAAACCCTACCATAGTTGACCGTATATGTAACCATCTGAAAAATTTCCTCTTAACTAATGTTATAGGAAAACTAAAGATGTGCCATGTTATTTTCCCAAGATCTGACAAATTTTTGGACACATAGTCTTAGAGTGTCATCTTGCACTTAATTTGTACCCTCTGACTTTCCATCTATTTTTCAGTGGAAATCCATCTTCAAAAGCACATGAGGATTGTGTTTATTCTACAAAATTTCTATAAGCGTGAAGTGAAATGGGGATCACGATTTGAAATAGTAATCTAAGGTACCCCATGAAATAATACTATCTTTAGATGAAACATGTCACATAAATGGTCTAGGTAGGGGAGGAAAATTCATTTCATCAATTCCACAAATAGTTCTGGTGCATTTTTCAACCATAATGGCATCACAAAAAAAACGCATATAGACCTTATCATATTTAGATGATAGTGTGTGGTATATTAAAAGGTCTCACCCCCAGCTGATAAAAACATTACCTCAAGAAAATCTTGGAGAAAACCGAATCACCTCCCATGTAGTAAGAAAGGACATCATTATGTTGAAGATAATATTGTTTATTAAATATCATCCAATTCAACTTCTTGTAATATATTCTCAAGTATGTAGACTTATAATCTTTATTTCAAATAAAGATGAGTGAACCCGAAATCGACGTACATGGGTGGATAAATCCATTTCTTTATATTTCCTCTTTTTGGTTATTGATCTCTTAGAGATCTACTGGTTCTATTCTATATAAGAGAATGAATACTAGATCGACACCTTGAATCATATCAATGGTAAACTCAATATATATATCATAGGAGGAAGCACTGTGAAGTCATCAAGAAATAAGTACCATAACTGATCCATGATAGGAGGAAGGATTTCATTATCTCATTCCCCATCATCACTAATAAGACAATTCACTTGTTATATGAGATACCCTAAAAAAACAAGAAGTAGCCCTTCATGGCCGACATGGATATCCACTCCCCATGTTGAACATAAGGGTCCCCATAAAGTGACATAAACATTACCCTTCAGTAGTACAAGTCAACATGGGATTAATAAAACAACAATTGGTTAGCAGAATTTATACATAAATAATCGATACCTTTAATAAGGGATAATTCATTATTTACTTGAAAATGCATTGGGTTTCGGTTTTTTTATAAGGATTAGGAAGCATGGACTTAATGGAGGAAATGATGAATTTTTTCCAAAAATAGGGTTGACATTCCTAGTATCACATAAAAAATGTGTTGACCACATTTATAGTATTCTTGTAGAGAGACAAACTAGCTTGTGAATCTCAAGTACGATGTGAAGGCAATACACAGTCTGTGAACCCATAACACTATGTGTAACATTCAAAAATCATAATCCCAACAAATGTGAAATTCATATATGATGTGTAAGGATTATAACACATTCATGTTTTGATGGATCACTTGTTTAATGATATGAACCAATTATTATGAAGAAAATGTGGATATCAAATACATGATACACAACCATCTTACATGACGTGTAAATATTGGAAAAAGGTAACTTAATACATTACATGACATGAATGAATTATTAAAATTATACTTCTCAGGACTATTAATATTTGGAGCACTGCACCATGCATAATAGATTCATAAAGTATGGGTTTCCCTTAGTTTTATTCATCCATTTTCATTTTTTTCAATCCAAAACTATATTTTGTTCATTCCGCCTATATTTTTACTGAATCAAGGTGATTTCTAATGAATCTCCACTCATTATTTATCCTTTTCAATACCATTTCAAATCTCAATGTCAGTTTCAATTCCACATTCCATTCTTCATCAATTCTTGCATAGTTATTCATCGAATATTCATTCAGAGTAGTTTTTTATTGTTTCTTAGTTGTTTTGATTCCAATTTTTTATTTGTGTTTCATTGGACAATGCTAGTTATTTTTTAGTTTTATGTTTATTTATATATTATTTCATTGAATATTTCACTTATTAATACCATATTTCCTTATTTTCAAATGTTTTATGATTATGTAGAACATGCTTAATACATACTTGATCTTGATCATCATAGCCATGTGGGGCCAGCCCACCTAGGGTTTGGGTTTTTATGTGCCTAATGAATATCTATGTTGATCCTTGGTAAGCCTATGTATGGTAATTAGGTTAATAATATTTTTTTTCACATTATGATGGACAACCATGAACATGTGAAGTGAAACTAAATATACCTATCATAATTGGAGTTTAGAAGGACTATGAACATTATCCTATAATTATTTTTTCATAATTACCATGGGTAATGAACCAATGCTCTTAGTTATACGTTGACCATTTCATAATTAAATCATATGTAGATCTGGTTGGATTGAAAATAACCAGCTAGGGAGTCTTACACCTCATTCCAAGCTAATCATTAGAACTACATTAACATCAATATAGGATTATATTCCATCAAGAGATCTAAAATTAACCTCCATACCTTCCATTATTATATGATGTTATCTCTTATATACATAAATATTGTTAAAAAGAAATATAAATAGTAAAACTGAGGAATATTTTCAATGGGTATTGTTCTATTGGTTGTTGTCCTACTAGTAGTCCTCATGGGATCAACCATTCACTGACACTTTCCTATGAATTTTTTGTAATTTTAGGTTGGGAATATAAACTCATTCTTGGACCTATTCCCTAATGAACTCATGAATTCATATGGGTGATTAAAATTTTAGATATTTTTCTGGGTAATTTAGTTGTTCAGGCATAGTAACCTTTTTTGAGAAAATTCCATATTAACTCTCCCCTCCAAATTTAAATTTTCCCACTATTTTTCTTTTTACATTTTTCCCCATTGATATCAATTGTGTCATATCACATTCAATCATTATTTATTTTAATATAATAAATTTCATGTGCCAGAGACTCATGACATGATCAAAGTTTTTGGAAACCAAAGAAAAATTTCTCTTAGATATTGGGGTTGATAGTATAATTGATTCACATAACCGCATTCAAATGGTGGGGAAAACAATCTTTCTCTTCTAGACCATCAACAGTCCCAATATTCATAGCTTAGTAGTTAGGGTGAGAGTTTATCACTATAGGAGAGCATCGTTATGGTTTCAGTTTTCTATCCATTAGGGGTGAAACACCTAGCATTATGTGCTATCCTATTCCAGCACAAACATTTTAAATCAAACCTAGATTCATCCATATTATCTAGAACATGGGTCAGTTCAGTGGGATTCAATGAGAGGACACCCATGATCAAATTCCAACCTTTATTTTGATTGTGATACAATTCATAACAAAGACATATCATAAGACTCTATATGATTTATATTTTTTCCAGTTTCCTTTCATAATAGAGAAAAATAGTTGTTGATGATTCAATACCCTCAGTCAATTATTACATGGGAGGAATTAGTTAATAAATTTTTAGATTAATATATCACAACAATATTTACTTGGATGTTCTATAATTATAATTAAAAATTATCCAAGGCGGATGTAGAATTAGTGTAGGAAGCATTTAATTGAATTAAAGAGCTTCCCAGTAAATTCTCACATCACGAACTACATGTGTGGCTTAACAATTTGTCTTTTTATCAAGGACATTAACCAAATATTTGTACTGTGGTAAATGATGGATGATGCATGCCTATCATGGGGAGTGGGAGAACAATATTTAAATTAGCTAAGTATTTTTTATTAGCTAATATCAAGTAGTTTCTTCAAGTAGAATGCACACAATAAGATTTTATCCCTTTTTGTTGGTTCTTTGAAAAATATTAGTTTTAATTAAATATGAATAATTTAAGAGAAATTAGAAGCTTGTTTTTATTGGTTTTAAACAAATGAGAAAGGTCGTGATCAGAGTGGGTTTGTCTAGTCCATCCATAACTAGGAATTATTGTTACCTAATTATCAAATGTTAAAATATACAATTATACACATGTGCTGACTACTATCAATCACTCGCCACCAAAACCAAATATGTTCAACCATACAAAAAAATGAATTGGGTGGAGGGAGATATGATCATCGAACAAAAAAAATTTAAAATTAACAGAATCAAAAACTAATGAAACCGTATTTGGTATTTAAAACTGAATTAATAATTAAAACCAGATTAATAATGATGAAGGGATATTATTAATGTTAATCACATGAACTCAAGGAAATCACATAGGTATAACCTCCCCCCTTTCTGATCACTCAATGGAACTACCCCTCTATGGATGGGAATATTGAGATGATGTGGGAGAGGGGAGACCTTATAGATTTAATAACGTAAATTAAATGAAATAATATTTATGGGGGATCTTACTTGAGTTTATCTCAGCTTCATCCCATCCCGTGTTCCATAGAAGGGGTGGTTGATGACTCCTTCTATAGCCAATCCCATAAAAATAATTATTCACACCATCTTTATTTTTTTCTATATATAGACAGTTACACTATGTGTAATTTGGATTAACATCATGTCATCATGATCTATGTTTTCCAACGCATTATGCCAATCTCATGTATATCTTGTATGTATATTAGAATCATTGACCGCATTCAAGACATGTAATTTATTGACATGACATGTAACCATCTTTCAAAGTGTGTTACCTCATCTGGAATTTTCCTGGAGGCGACATTGATCTCTGAAATCTCACATCGTGTAATGAGGATAAAAAAATTTAATTGGTCTTTGTCTAGTTTTCCAGCTTATCTATTATCTCAAAAATTCAATGTTACGCCATGATAAAATCTCACGGAGACTATTTTTTTTGAGGTCATAATTTCTTTTCTTTTTGTTTATTTTTCAAAAATACAACATTTCTCTCCATAAAAAATAAAAGATAAATTCATTTCAGAAATGGTATGATTATTCATTTATTTACAAAATCAACACATTAAAATGTTTAAAAAATGTATGATTGAAATAAACTTATAAAATACCACCCACATGGACAATTTCTGTCATCAATCATAAAATATCAACTTGGACTTCAAAGGACACCAATGCTACCAATATTCAAATTTAATGGTAAAAAAATCTAACCATTTTCAATGTAAAATCAAAAATTCAAAAATAAAAATAAAACATCAATTCAATTTCACATTTTTCAATGAATGAAAAAATTCTTGTATTTTAATTTTACCCATTGAAAAATGATGGAACTTATCCTTTCATTGTTTCAAGCACCCAAATTCATTATTATTAATCATGTTATATCATGATTTACCTCACATGGTAGTTTTCTGTCATCTCACCTGACACAATTTATACGGAATTAAGCTCATATCATGAGAACATGATTAGTATCCATATTCATGTAAATGAACTCCTTTGTACCCATAATATCATGAGGTATTTCATTAAGGGTTCAAATGACTTTGATATATAAGGTTTATATGATTTGATTCTTTAATAATTATGGATCAAGGATGAGGTTTATCTATTAGTATAATCCATGATAACAAAAATAAAGTTTTAATGAAAATTTCCCATTATAGGTAGCAACTCTAATTTCTACAAAATTCAATGTAAATGTTATGATCAAATAAATCATAATGAATGATTTGAGCACCATCTAGAATAATTTTATACTTTCTTATTTTTCTTCAAAGAACCTTTTTTACTTTACCAATGTTATTATTAGGAAAAAACTTACACCCACCACCTAACTATTTTTGATAAAAAATTTAGGTCTAGTAAAGATGATGTATGGTTTTGCCTAAATCACAACCCAGTTTTCTCATTTCTTTTGTTCTTTTTACCATTTTTTCAGTTTTTTTTATTTTAAGTGGGGTAAAATAATAAATAAAATGAATAAATCAACAAAATTTATTTATTCCCATAATATTAACCACAACAATTCTTCCTTATAATGTATTATATCCCTTCCACCTTGAGTCCATTCACCCCCACACTTAAATTAGAAAATATCATGAAAATACCAAGAAACTGTAGGAATGGTTAAAAATGGCATGAAACATGGCTCAACCCTATATAAATAATTCATGGTATCTATAGTTTATAAATGTATTTATTTATAGGTCCTAAATAATGATATTTTGAAAATATTCCTGAAACATCTTAAATGAGTTTTTCCCAGATAATTGCTTTGACAAGTTTCAATACAAGTTTTGGTAGGTGATAGTCCCATGATAATTGAAGATATATAGTCAAGAAATTTTTTAATTATATAGTTTAGAAATCTTCTCAAGAATCCTAATATGATATTGGAAAATCATTCAAGATGTGTTTAATAATATCAAATCAATTCATATGAATTTCATAATTTCATAGCATGAAAAATGGTAGGGAAATTTCATTTACCTAAATCAAATAATTCACTCAAATCACAAGTCCTTATTTCAATATCCATGCTTCTTTTTAATCATATAAATATTCATATTACTCAATAATTATCAATATAATATAAAACTGAAACATGGAATAATAAGATTCATAATAAACTCATGTTTTTAGAAATAATTCATGAAAACAATAATTCAAGTAACGGAAGCTAATTTCAGTTTAATAATCAGATCGTGTTTAGGAAAAAAAATATAGGGAATTTAAATGATATTGAATATAATATAAAACTCCATTTAAAAATTAATCTTATGTTTGGTGGTCTTTCACTCATTTCAATTTTTCATCACATTCACGATGTGGGTTCTTATCAGTTTCTTTATTTTTTGAATATTGCATCATCATCATTAATGGACATAAAAAATATGAATAGAAACAAATGTCACTGTATACCTATTAAATATTTCTAGAATATGTTCCATAGTAAGAGTGTTCAAAGGTAAAAAATATGGGTTCCCTCCCAAAAGTTCTTTTGATTAATGTCATTAGCTTCAACCAAAAAATGGTTTAATATAGAAAAATCATAGACAAAAAGATTCCCTCCCCCACACATAATTGTTTTAGTTTCCTCGATAAATTTTGATTTAAATTTTTTATGTTTGTATTTAAAAAAATTGAGTTACTCAATTTAATCAAATGTAAAAGAAAGATAAATCATCATAGAGAATCATTGTAAATTAAGGTGAAAGAGTGTGATCTACTCCACTGGTTATTGATGTATGATCCCATGAAACATCATTAGCCTTAGACCATTTGGATTGAACTAGTTTTATCCTCCAACCTTTTTTGACTTGCATAGTTCCAAAGGGGAATACATTAATAGTATTAAAGGGAACATCCTAGATGGAATAATGTTTACAAGAAATTATCTTAAGTATGGATTTGGATAATAGCACCTGTTCTCTATGGATGAAGGTTCTTTGTTAAACCAACATATATTTGGAAATACTTGTTTTTCTTTTACGTATCATTGAATTTTCAAAACATTCCCTCCTAATTTACCCTAGCTCTAGAACATTCAATATTATCCCTTTCCTAGATTTATCAAAGACCATATTTATTTCTTTTACTTATCAATAGGATTTGTGATCAAATTTAAAAAAAAGATGGAATCACTTTCCATAAATCAATCTACATGGGATCATCTTGATGTGTGGGTTACATGATATTTTGTATGCCCAGGAGGTATCATCTAACCATTGGATATATTTTTTCTTATTGGGTTTAAAATTCATTTCCATAATTCTTTTAATTTCTCTATTTGAGACTTCAATGTGGCCATTTTTTGGGATGGTATAGTGTTGATGTTTTTTGATGTACCCCATACCTTTTCAGCAATCATTCCATTTTCTTGTAGTAGAAATGAGTTTCTTGGACACTAAGTATTTCTTATAGAACTTCAAAACTATAAAATATGTTATACAATACAAAATTATTAATATCTTTAGAATTGTTGTTTATGGTTTATTTTTCTTCCACCCATTTTGAAACATTTTCTACAACAAAAATAATATATAAATTTCCAAAAATGACATTGGGAATAGTCTCATGAACTCTATTCCCCATACTTAAAAAATTTCAAAAAAATTTATTTTTTGTTTACCTTCCTATCACTTTCAGATATTACCATAAAACTAGAAATTTTCACACCTTTCTAAAAATTCATATGAATATTTGAATAAGGAGGTCCAATAAATTCTAGATTATAGAACATTTCAGGCTGTCTGTTGAGCTCCAAAGTGGCCTCCATAAGATAATTTATGAAAGAAATCAAAAACTAATTCAATTTCACATAATTTTATGTATCTTCTTATAATTTTATCATTAATATTTTACATATAAATGGGTCTTACCAAATATATAATATTTATTACGATTTAAACTTATGTTGTGGATGAGATGTTAGATTAGAGGGTAATTGAGAAATAACCAAATAGTTGACAATATTAGCATTCCATGGTACTTCACTGATGTTGATGTATAGTTTTTGTCTATGAATCAAATCATTAATATGGTTAAGGTTTGGAATTTTTACTTCAACAACGTATGATAGCCAACATAGATGATTTTACACTTGATTCTTAGTTCTTATTTTATCAATAATTTCCAAATTGAACTCTTGTAGAAGTAGAATAAATCATACCAATTTTGGTTTAACATCTTACTTTTCATTAAATAACTAAGTGAGAATGATCATAAAAATCCACTTTACTTCCAAGAATATATTCGAAGAATGTATCTAGTTAATAAAACTACAAGGAACTCATTCTTAGGGGTTGTGTTATTTGTTTGGGTGTCATCTAAGGTCCTAGATTCATAGGAGATAACTTAAGTCTTGTTGTAAATTCTTTTTGATATAGAGGATCCCACCACTTGGTTGGATTCATCACAAATTAACTCAAAATGGTAATCCATGTTGGGTGGTTGCACTATTGGTGCTGTGATCAACATTTTCATCAGTTCATCAAATGGTTTCTTACATGCACAAGAAATATTATAGTCAACATCATTTAAAATTAATATTGATAGAGGGAGAGAAATATTACAAAAATCCTTGATGAATCATTAGTAAAACCATGAATGGACTAAAAAGGATCTGACATGTTTTTTAAAAAGTTTTATATATACGGGAATTTTTTACATAAACATTTGATTTATCAACCACATTAACTTTTTGTGAAATTATGTGTCCCAACACTATTCCCTTTTCATCCCTGAAAAAAAAAATTTCTGAAATTTAAGACAAGGTTAATTTCAAGGCATGTTTTCAAAACATTTTTCAAATTTCCTATGATATTATCTAATCATTTTCCAAAATTATGAAATCATCCAAAAATACCTCTAGTAAGTCCTCAATATGTTTTGAGATAATACTCACCATAGACCGTTGAAATGTACTAAAAAAAATTCATAGCCCAAATGGCATTATTTATTAGGAAAATGTGCCAAAAGGTAATGTGAAGGTTGTATTATCCTAGTCTTTGGGTGTGATTGGTACATAAAACTATCCTGAGAATAAAACTCAAAAATATTAATGAGTTCCTATAGGGAACTTTTTTAGCATCAGATCGATAAAAATAATTTGAAATTTGTCTTTTCAGGTAACATGATTTAGCTTCATGTAATCTATACAAACTCTCCATCTGCTTTTTACTCTCATGAGTATCAGTTCATTTCTTTCATTATTAATATTGTTCATGACTGTTTTTTTGGGACTACATGAATTGGGATGACCTACTAAGAATAAGAGGTTGCGTAAATGATTTCAACTACTAGAAATTTCTATTTCTATTTTTTAAAAACCTTAATGATGCTGATATTAAGTCATCTCTAATATTGTAATAATGGTGAAGAATCACTTTCTAAAAATAATCTATTTTAGCGGGCCTTTGAATTGATTCAAGTAATATCATCTAAACATCATCCTATTGCATCTACATTTATTTTGAAAAGTTTAATAAGAGTTTAATCGTGTGAAAGAGATATGATATTGGAAATTATTATTGGAAATTTATCTCCTTCCATTAGGTAAGAACACTTAAAATCACATGTAAATGGATTAAGTTATAAACATGGGGGTTTTTCAAGGGATGATATTGATTTTATGTTTATTAAATATAAGGATGGATTCACTATTATCATATCAATCTCCTCTAATATATCATTGAAACATTTATATTTTACCTCTTCCTCTAACATGAGATTAGGATTATCATGTTCTTTGGAATGGGAACATTCAAATAAAAAATGTTATCTAGATGATAAAAAGTCATGAAGCATATCTGAATCTTCAATTTTTTTTATACATTATTCATGGTTGACCTCCTAAAGTGAGTGATTTATAGAAGGACATTTCATCATATAAAGAATCTTGAAGTGTATTGTACTATTTCCAAGATACATTGTGACTGTTCGTGGACATTGATTATAATATTTTTTATTTTTAGGAAGGGTCTTTCTAGGATGATGAGAGATTGGCCTGGTGCTTGGTCATCATCCATGGTAGGGATAGAAAAGTATACTGGATAGATTAATCCTCTTACTGATATGTGTATATCTTCTACAAATCTAGCTGGGAAAATGGTTGATAATATTTCTAATTGTAACACAAATTTAGTTTTTTTAGATCACTAATTTGTAAGGATGAAAATAGTGAGTGAGTAATAACATTTATTATTTATCCCATATCACAAAGTGAATCAGTAAAATATAAACAACCAATAGTTTAAGGAATAAATAATATCCTTATATCAAGACATTTATTTTGTATCAAAGTGTGATCAGTTTAGAGATGCTTCTTCATAAGTTGATTCTTTTGTTTCCAATCAACCTCCTTCTTTTAGTGAAAAACTCCTTCAATTTTTTTTAAATAATGATTTTTTAGATTTCCTCTATAAGCGGGATGTTAAGATCAACATTCTTTAAGGTTTCAATAATTTCTTGTTGTATTCATTTTTCTTAAACCTACATGAAATAATATAATGCAGATAAGAATGGTTCTTGGATATCATTTTCCTACCAATGTTTTTTTCAAGGGTGTTTCCATCATGATCCTTGTCCTTTATCCTTTTTTGTCATGGTCTACTTGTTTTGGATGGTTGGTTTGAGTTTCTAGAGGATTCATGGAATCATCATCCTCATATTATCCAGGTTGTGTAGTTCCTTCATGATTCGGGTTGTGATTGTACTAACATTCTTCTTTTGATTTGGAGTTATCAATTTTGAGTGTTTTCCTTTCTAATAATTTTTCCCCATTTTCAAATGGCCGATTTAAGAGTTGCTGGTACCCAATACAGAATTCACCACACCTGCCATCACACCGCACACCATAAATCCATATTCTATTTTCAAAATCCAAAAAACCAAAGACAGTCCACGCGCCTCAGCATTGAGCCATGAGCCCATCAACAAACGTCACCATCATTGCAGGTCACCGAAGAGAGCAGCATGCCTTACTGTCGCCAGAGCATCCTCTTCAGATTGGACCACCACCTTCATCTCATCCCACCAGAGATTCAAATTACCATCACTGGGTACCTTCATACCGTCTCTGTAGAAGGAACCCACCGTCAAGACCGAAAGTAAGGCATGCAGCTTCTAGCCCTTCTATAGAATCAGCCGACCCCCCGCACCGGACCATCAGAACAAAAATGGGCTATGAATCCCATCTCCAAAACACAGAAAAACGAAACCATATCCAAACCATGAAATGAATGCGATCAACGATATAAAAATCATGGGAAATAGAACCCACAACTTCAGATATGGGGAAACCAACACCAGATCACACAATTCATAAAACCAAAGCATCTAAAGAAAGATTGAGGCCATGAAAACAAAGCCAGTAGAAGAGACCCAAATCAGGGAAAACCGTCGCCATCGAAGGTCCAATCAAAGAATAAAAAGTAAAAACCCCAACACTCTCACGAGATAGCTGAAATACCACCAACCGCATAAGCATGAACCTACTTGAAAACTTTCTCCACTCTTTCGAAGGAGCCCTATCCAGATGTGCATGAATGAAGTGAAGGTCAGTCCAGAAACGAAGCAACACCATCCAAAAAGCCACCAAAAATACTGCAGCTGAGAAAACTAGCCCATCCAACCAAGAGCATAAGGAGATGCTGCATCCACCCTCGGTGAAGAAATCGGCACTGACGAGAAGGAGGAGAGAAACCTAGCTAATCCCATTACTATGTCCATAAGGATATCAAAATTATATATATTTTTTCACTATCTTTTTTAGATCTTTAATCTCTATTTCTAGGTGGTTATTTTGAGATGTTTGAAGGGGTTTTCAAATGTTTTTGCTATAGATATATATTTTAATAGGTTTGTTAGAATGGTTGATGGTTCTGGTATTACTCCTGATGGAGTAGAGGTTTATTTTGGTATTGAATTTCAAAACGAAGTATATCCTATTTCTACTAGAATCTATATCATTGTTGGGTTTGGGGATAATGTTACTTTCTTGGTTGGAATTTACTTTTCGGAATGGATACAAAAAAACATTTAGACCCCTACACTTCTAGACACTGATAAGTGTATTGATAAGTAGAAGAGAATAAGCCACATAGATGAGTTGGAACTTGTTGTTCCTTTATATGGTTCATATAAAGTTGTATCATCACATTGGTCATTTAATTATATATTTATTTAAGTACATGTGAGGATGAATCTAAATTCCTTAAATCATTTTTGCTTTTGGTGATCATACCTCTATTATCAAATTGTTGTCAGTTCTATGAAATCAATTCAATCATACCTCTAGAATCCGTAGATGAATAGTCACTCACGTCTCCACCAGATGACATGTTTAGGAATTTGTGATCATTATCAAGTAATAAATTATATAAGAATACAAGTAAATGGTGTCATTCAATAATTTCATGTGGGTATCTTGTGCAGTGCTTCTTGAATCTCTCATAGTACACATATAGTGTTTAACAGGTTGATTGGGGAATAAAATAGATATATTTTCAAATGTTCTTTCTTCTAGATGTGAGAATAAACCATTGCATGAAGAATATTTTATGATCTTCCAAGTCTTGTACCTCTCATGGTGGAAGTCTATAAAACCATTCATTTTTCACTACCTAATTTGAGAAGGGAAATTCCATCCATTTTACATGTTCTTTCGCAACTACATGAGGTCTACAAAAGGATCACAAATTTGTAATAATTGGATATGTCTGTTTTCGTATTCTCATGTAAGAAAATGGAATTTATAAAGAATTTTAGTCATGTTAATGGATAATTCAAAATATTTCTTTAATAAGGGAAAACTAGTTGACTTTGTTGTTTAGAAAAGTGTGGTTTGTAGAGTTCACACAGTGGTTGATTGGTGTTTCCAATGATTTTAGAAAGTTTAGAGTGATCATTAAATGTGTCACTTTAATATGTGAGATGTATTTCCTCAAAACCTGTTCAAAAATTTTGATTTATCAATTTTTTGTTATTATATCAATTTTAGGATAAAATACAACTAAATCATTATTTGAACCATGGTTCATTAAGAAAATAATAATAATTATTTTGTTAAACAAAATGTATGGTTTAGAGGCACTACCTCCCTAGAATATTGAACCAAGATTGATGTACACCTATCCTAGGAAAATCATAACAATAATTATATTACATAAGTATAATATAATATTTAATAAAAGGTGGTCTCATGAAGATGAGTTCGCATGAGACAAGGTTTTTAGTTTTAGTTGGTTTGATGAAAAAATTGGTTTTATGTAAATTTTAATAATGTGAGAGAAATATTTGGATTGACTTTATTGGTTTTAAACTAATGAGAATATTGTTTATTTGAGTAGTTTTGGAGATACATAGTGTTGTTATATCATGGTTTCCATGTTTTCCCCCTTTTAATCATTTAACTAGTACCAGATAGATTTTTCTACTGGGTATTGTCTCTCCCTTAGCCAGATAGTTATAATGGGAATAATCCATACCAAAATATAGATTGTTATGTCCTTATTTCAATTTGTGTTGTGTTGTATAAGGTTTTATTTATTTATTTGACAAAAACCATACTATGAATAGTTGTTTTCTAATTAACCATTGTTCGACTATAAAATTATACACAAATGCTAACTACTATAGAGCGCTTATCACCCAACCCTAATATGTTCCACCATATATTGTAAATAATCGGGTGTAGGGAGATATGATAATCAACCAAAAAAGGATTAAATTTTCAATATAAAAACCTAACACAACCTCATTTTGAATTTATAAATGAATTAGTAATTGAAAAATAATTATGAATGAAGAAGGGATCTTCTTAATTTTAATCACATGAACTCATGCAAATCACATAGGTAGGACCTCCACATTTTTTGATCAATAATATATCTACCCCTCTTTTTATGGAAAATTGGAGATGATTTGGAATATGGAAGACATTATAGAGTAAATAAATCAAAATAATAGAACTAAATATAAAGGGGTTTTTCCCTAAGTGTATCTTGGCTTCCTCCCTTACATGGTTTCATTGAAGTGGAAGTTGATGTATACATTTATTTCCAAACCCATCAAAAGCATATGTCACTCCCTATCAATATTTTTCCCTGAATATATTGTAACATTATGGGTAAAGTGATTTCAGGTCATGTAATAATTATTCATGTTGGATGATGCATTTCATGAATGTCACAAAAATATCATACATATATTTGAAACATTGACTTCTTTCATGACGTGCAATTGTATTAAAAAACATTTTACCACCTTTAAAT
Source organism: Viscum album (assembly GCA_963277665.1). Classification (NCBI taxonomy): domain Eukaryota; kingdom Viridiplantae; phylum Streptophyta; class Magnoliopsida; order Santalales; family Viscaceae; genus Viscum; species Viscum album. Next base: position 1,093,334,084 of record OY728145.1, on the reverse strand, counting down.
TATTGTAACCTCTTCATGAATTTTCTTAGTAGTGGTCTTCAACTCTGAAATCCTTCATCTTGTAATGAGGTTACACGGTCTATAATTTTTCTTTTTCCTGTTTTTTAGCTTTTCTTCTCTCATAACTTCGGTGTCGTGCATCCAGCGAAACTCAGGGAACGATTTTTTAAGCTCATATTCTTTTCCTATTTTTGTTTCTTTACCATAAATCCATCATTTCCTTCAATAAAACCTAAAAAAATTAACTCATTCCAAAAAATGGAAATATTATTCATTTATATAAAAAATAAACACATTAAAACATTGTAAAATATATGTATGAAATTCACATATAACCAGTGCTGATATAATACATATGCTCCAATGCAAGAAGATATCCAAGATACTCTAGATAAAGGTTTCATAATTATAGTATGTGGAAAAGTTATTTAGGACCTCCTCATCATGAAATCCACCATGTGAAATAAACTAACAACATCACTGGAAAAGTAGAGGCTCTGAAAAAGAATATGGAATCATTTAAAAATCCTCCTACCCGACCACCCCCTCATGCTCTTATAATGGATGTTTAGTATTTCAAGATGTGAAGAGGTCGGTCTCAATAAAATGAAAATATATTGGGTGAAACTAATTCTCAATTAGAAGACAGTATGTATCCTAATTACAATTAACTGGACACAATACAAAAAACTCCAACAGTATAAAAAAACAAATACCAGAAGATACTACTTCAAAAGAAACAAATCAATGGTTTAGTATAGTAATATACATTCACAATAATAAAGGACCACCTAGGTACCCATCATATGATCAAACATCTCATCTATAGAAATAATTCCGACAATATTTTTCTAGAAGTTAGTGGATTCCACCAACACCACAGAAGAATTCCAATAAGATCCAAAAGACCACCTCACCAATCCAACCCTCTATAAACATGTATGATTATGTCCATTACAGGTATGTCTCTAGTTTACATTTCTTTATTTATCCTTTGTATCCAAGTCATGTTTTGGGAGAGGTATCATTATTAGATAAAATGAAATATTGTTCAAGGACATATTCTTGTTGGATTAATGGATTCTGGGTATAAATGAGATAAGTGTTTCACCAGTTCATGGTATGTTAAGATGGTTTAAAGGGTGTTCATTGTGTTAAAGATAAATTAGGATGAAAAATGAAGTATACAACCTTTACACTTCAGGTAATGTTATTAAATTCCATTTAATTGATCATGGGTTCAGTTAAATAAATTTGAGGTGATGGTTTTTCAATTAATCCCATCAAAAAAGTTATACAAATTATAACCACATTACACATCATGTAAATGACCACCCTGTTGATTTAAAAATTATATGCATATAATATTTATTCTAATCTACTACAGCTCATATCCAATTTAACCTAGGGAATTATCCTGGTTATTTTGGAGTGCCATCATCCCTTCCAGATATCTTATTTGTGTGAGTAATTCCTGGTACAAATTTTTGTTCCTCTTTCTTCCTTATTTTTATTCTCCAACCATTATGCTAAAATAATTTGATAAAAATGAGTTGTTGGTTTCGATCATGATTAGTTTTGATCTAGTATAATTTTCGTATTCATGCACACCTTCATTCACATGGGCGTTGTCCATTAGAAGTGGTTTTGTATCATTAGTAAAAGGTGTGGGGTTTAATATTAACCCTATGGTTGGATAATTATCAATGATATGTAGTATTATCATAGAACCATCACAGCGTGTTCCAAATTTAATTGAATATAAATTAATTGGATAATGGTTTAAAGTAATTTTATAATTACATGTGACCTAGGATGTTTTATTATAATATAATCCCTAAATTGTGACATATTTCTCATTGGTATAATATCCAATCAACTGTAAATCAAATTTCAATGTGGAATAAGAAATAAGTATGGTAATTCACATAATTAACCATTGTGAATTTTGATGTCATGTCGTGATAACCATGATATGTGATATGGATTGTGTTCCATACTATAATTCGTATATTTTTTTGATCGTCCCTATTACATGCACACTTATATTCATTAATGATGATATTGATAAGGATATTCACATTCCCATGTTTTAATTCATATAGAGAGTGGGATATTCCTAGTACCATGTTATAATTATTTTAGGGGTTTGACATTGTGTGTTGTAACACTCATAAGGATTTTACCTAGAAATATTGTAATTCTTATAGGCATTTTATCTTGACTGTTGTTACAATACCATGTTTATATGGTTTTGGTTTGCATGGTAATAATCCATGCTGAGAGATATTTTGGCATGAAACCAAATAATGTTTTTTCCTGGGTTATATGGTTTTGGTTTGAATGGATTTAATAAATGCTCAAATATATTCTTACATAGATCCTAATCATGTTGTGGTTATATTTTATTAATCTTTGATGTAATTAATGCATGTTTTTTTGTTTATTTCGTAAACTTCATAATAGACTAGTTTTTTAAAAATGGGGCATCAAACCATTGATTTATTCTCACATCCTATTTAGGTTGTCATTTGGTAGACAATATGATTACATGGTTGAGAGTATATACAAGGGAAAGGGACCTTGAGGTTGATTTCTTGTTTTCAAATGGACTAGAGTTTGGAGATGGGGCTGATGTGGGGTTTGGGACCCAGGACATTGAGTCTTTCATTTGAGTCTTCTAATACTTTTCTTTTAATTTTAGCATGAAATTTCATTAAATTCCATCAAATTAGTGAATTATTCCATTACTATTTTTTGGATGCTCAATTTGTATTTTATTAGTGTCTGCCCCTATGTATTTTCATTGATTATATCTGTTTTATTATGATTTATATACTACTAAAAAACTCATACTAGGGTTTGAAGTATATCCAATATACATTTCACCCGCCCACTAATAGGTGTTAGCCTATGCTGTATGTGATGGGGCATATGAGGCCCCATAACTAACCCTTTCTAGTCATAAAAGAGAGTGGTAGAATAGGGGATGTTATAAAGTTGTATTTGAACCAAGGGATTTATAATCATTTACCTTATAGTTTTAGAAACATAGAATATAGTATAAAATGTGTCAGGACATAGTAATTATCTTGTGAATGGTACTATCTAACACATGTATAAATTAAAATAAGAGTACCCAGGAATGGAAAATATAGTTAGTGTTGTGTGCTTCATACAATTAGTATTATTTCACCTTTGTTGATTCATATGTTGTGTGATTTTATTGTTTTATTATCCTTCCGTTTCATGATTTTTGATCTCATAGCATTCTATAGAAAGAGATGAAAATATATGAATTATTATATGAGCGTAGGGATATATTGACATGAATTCTTCATGATAGGGACATACATATTTTTTCATGTGATATATGATTTCATGTTGAATTGTGATATGAGATATCGATTCACTGGATAAAGAAATGTGTCAACAATCATTATAAAATAATTCTAATCCTTTTCTATTAAGACCTAGAGTTAGTGGTTCTCTATTTTTTCACTTGTTTGGTTGACCTTGTTTCTTTCCATCTCTCTATGTTGTGAATTTTTCTTCTAGAGAAAATGGCCCCTCATCATCTTTTACTTCCGCATCGGGGGAGTGGAAATCAACATGCTTCTTACACAGATGAACTGAAGATTCCTATTTTTCATGAAGAGCAGATGTATGTTCAGCTTCGCAAGAGCTTCCTAAGGGTCATGGGGTCCACTAAAAGAGAGAATATTTGTATCATTATTTTAATGATTGAGTTGATATTAGTGTTTTTGTAAAATCACCAACCTATATTTACTAGGGAAGGGGGCCCTATGAAGTTATGTTCTTGATTGAGTTAGTCCAGATGGTATTTAAGTATCACAAAAAACTAATGGCTATTGCCACGACCTGCCTTCACTAGAAGGAGGGAAGGGTCAGAAAATTTCCAGGCCCTTCCTTATTTATGTTGAAGGAGAGATAATGACCCCCGAGTCCCGCCTTTAATAGGTCCCGTAGTGGAGACTAGCACCAAGGGTAAATAATCACATACTAAATGGAAGGCATTACCCTTTATCTTCTAATAGGATCGGGAGATAGAATGTTAAATCCAAACAACACCAAAAGGTAAAGGTAAAAGTAAAAAAAAACGATTCCCATATGGGTGTTCCAAAAGTAAATACCACAAAGTACAAGTGGATACAAAGGTAAAGTACCCAAAGAAAGGAAAACAGAAACTGCAACTGCCCCAAAGGTGTGAGATTATACTGTCCCGCGCGATCCCAGAAGTCCTCCTGGAAACCTGAATGAAGTTTTAAATACATAGGGTGAGCATTCAAGTATACTTAGTAGGAAAAACCAAATACTCTTGTGCACAAGTGGGGGAACGTACTAAGTCCCGTGAGAAAAAGATTAAAACAAACACCTAACAAGGTAAAATATCCACCCAAGCCTCACCAAGGCACACTCCCAAATTACGCAAGTCAAGTATGTATATAATAAGAGCACATAGATGTTTGGGTACCCCGCGCCACTTTCCCACTGGTTGGTGAATCCATCCTATGCATCGAACCAATCTCGCCATTCTCACCACAGTCCCACTGCCACACCCACCCGTACACACCTAGGCCACAACCTCATGCAGTCCCACTGCCGAATCCCACCTGCACACACCTGGGCCACAACTGTCACATGTAACCACGCCTACAAACACCTAGGCCAGAACAACCACCGCCACACCCGAAGAAACATGGCATAGATGATCCTCCTCCATGCCCAAAGACACATGGGCCTCATCCTAAAGATACATGGGAAACTACCTACCCGCACACACCTGGTCCATAACCAACACACTACCCCGCCCGAAGGTTCTTGGGATAGTAATGGACCTCAGACCATCACAGCCTGACCGAAGATACTTGGGATATCCAGGAAAGGGAGCAAAAATGGAGCTAATAACCAGCCACTAATGGAAGTGTGGGGAAAAACACCCTCACCCATGAAATGGGGGTGTTTGGCACTATGTGCTCAACTTGTGTGGGGCGTGAATAAGAAACAAAAAACTACAAGTATATGTATAAGTAACAAGCACTCACCCAAAGTTTTGGTTTTTCTTCCGCCCGCCTAAAGAACCCAAACAACACTACGTCCAAGACACATCCCATGAAAAACAAAAACCCATTTTTTCCATCCTGGTTTACATGTTCATTAGTAATACCTAAATGAGTTTTCTAGAACTACTAGGCAACTAACACCATAAGAACAATCCAACGGGAAAAGATCCAGCCAAACGTCAAGCATCAACTACAACATCCACACCCGATTCTCTTGTAAATTCATAACAACAATGAGATAAGTGAGATCCCTCGAAGTACTGGAACCAACGAAAAACTCCGAGACATTGCCCAGTGTCCCCCTAGATGATTTCTCATCAATAGAGGATCCCACCCCAATTCGTGATATATGCAAGGTTACCACCCGTTCTTAAAATTCACAACCACTGAAAGCATAACACATGGCATCCCATCCCCAATTATCACATCCAATAAGAGAATAATAACAGAGGATCCAATACCCACCCAAATGACCCATTAAACGGCCCGTGAAAGAGGAATAATCGAACCACTACCACCAAGCAAAGCAGGCCCATGCCGGTATATTCATATTTATAAAATTTAACAAACTCCATGATTCCAATTTCTATGTGCTTTAACTGGGGTTATCACAAAAGGGAATTGATCCTAGTGATTTCAATTTTCCCAGCAGAATGTAAGAAATTAACCGATTTACTTTTCACAGCAATATTTCACAACTACAAAACAAGCCATTTAAAACATCACAAGGGGTTCATTAGTACAAAGAGAAAGTCCACCAACGACCATGATTTTTGGTAGGTGTAATCACACACAATTTAGAAATCATATAATTATGGAAGATCATAAAACAGAGTAGCATCATCAATCACAACCCTCTACCTTCATTAGAGTTCATTCATTATCTTCATTAAGGTTTGGGTTATCCAATTCTATAGAAACAAAAGCATGCCGACCCTGCATGATACACAAAAAGGGAGAGATGAAGGAGAAATTACCTACTTGTTATCAACGATCGACGCTAAGGCCGGGCGCAGAACTTCACCTATACCGATGTGGCTCGCCGAAACAAAAAGTAGTTCGTGAACAAAGCGAACTCCCAGCGGTGATCTAGAAAAGACGGAACCATGGCTAACTATTTATTTTATAAGGTATGGGGACAGTTGAGATAAGAACGTGAAACCGCGTAAGGAGCGGGGGTTGTGGGTTTACCTCGCGGCCCCACATGTTATTAAAGGAGTTTAAACGGATGCACACACTAGGTTAATTCATTAAATATTTAATTAAAACATTTATGGGCATTACCGGGTTTTAAAACAGGACAAAATAGGGTTTGAAACCCAATTTTTGTAAAAGGAGCGCGACTGGAGAAACCCCGACAAGGCTGGGTGATGCCGATCAGTCTCACCAACTGGCATGCCGATCGGTCTCATCGATCGGTCGTGCTGATTGGTCTCGTCGATTGGTCGTGTTGATCGGTCTCTCTAATCGGTCGTGCCGATCAGTGTCCCCGATCGGTCCCACTGATCGGAATTACGCCGAGACGCTACACCTTTAGGATCTGGATTCTTGGCAAAGGAAATGACCCCGGGAGTCTGGGTCATCAAATCAGATACCTCTCAAACCATTCTCACCCTTGAGAATTTAAACAACCCAGAAGGAAAGGGCGGTTCTGAGCAACCACCTTGAAAGATACCTCTCAAGAGTGGACCTTATTGTTAACTAAGAACGCCTTTCTGTCAAGATCCAAACAAAATACCATGCTGACTGCCCATCCATGTGAGTTGGGGAGTCTCCTTCCCCATGTCAAGATATTATCCGCTTTGTGCGGCACTGACTCGCCGGCATGGGTTTAATTACATCCACCTTAACGTGCCTTGATTAGGGTTCGGGCCCTCCCCTCTTCGTAGCCAGGACATTTCACACACATTCAGAGGAAAGAAAACCAGTATTTCGTAGCCAACAAGGTAAAATGTTCTATCACAACAGGTATAACAAACAGAACATCACAAACTCAAAACAACTCTGGGTACTGGGCACGCATCTATGATTCTCTCTCCCACGTACTCTCCTCAACCCACCATGTCTCCATAACACACGAACCAAGGGAATGGTTCACCCATGAAGCATCTTCTCCTTTCGATCCTCGACCATCACTGGTCTCTCCACAAAAGTCACGTCATCCTCGATGTCCAGCTCTCCCCAGCCGAGGACATGTGAATCTTCATGCTGATACCGACGGAGCTGGGACACATGGAATACATCATGTATCCTCAGTAGAGGCAGTGGTAAAGCTAGCTGATAAGACACTTTTCCGACCTGCCACAACACTTTGAAGGGCCCGATGAACCTAGCATAAATCTTATTCCCCTTGCCGAACCTCCGTTTTCCACGCTGAGGGGAGACCTTCAAGAATACATGGTCCCCAACCTCAAACTCCAAGGGCCTCCTCCTGGTATCAGCATATGACTTCTATCAGTCCTGGGCCACCTTCCTCCTTTCCCATATGGGCGGAACCTTCTCTGTCGTGGTCTACACCACCTCCGGGCCAAGGATGCCCGCCTCTCCGAGTTCGATCCAACACACATGTAAGTGGCATGACCTATCGTACAAGGACTCAAATGGGGCCATGCCAATGGTAGAGTGATGTCTATTATTGTAGGTGAACTCTACCAGTGGCAAGTGTCGCACCCATGATCCTCCTGAGTCTAGAACACACGCCCACATCATATCTTCCAAGGCCTAGATGGTGCGCTCTGTCCGTCTATCTGTATGGGGATGGAAAGCAGTGCTAATATGCAACTGGGTGCCAAAAGCATGTTGCAATCCTCTCCAGAATCGCGAGGTAAACTGGGCATCCCTATCTGATACTATAGACCTCAGAACTCCATGCAATCATACCACCTCATCCATGCACCTTCGTGCCAAAGAATCCACTACACTCGACTCCCTGATTTCTAGAATGTTAGTCAATTTAGTCAACCGGTCCACTACCACGCAGATGGCGGCGTATCCCCCTTGGACCTTGGGTAGTCCTGTGATGAAATCCATTGAGATGTCATCCCACTTCCACTCGGGGACATCTAGAGACTGCAGTAGGCCGCCTGGAACTCGGTGTTCATCCTTCACTTTCTGACACACTAAGAACTTGGCAACAAACTCTACCATTTCTCGCTTCACTCCGGGCCACCAAAACTATCTCTTCATTATCTGGTACAATTTGGAAACTCTTGGGTGTACTGCCAGGGATGAGTTGTGGAACTCACTGAGAACCATTCTGTGCATTACTTCTGGAACAAAAAAACTTCCCTGGAAAATCATCCGGTTCTGACCATCCTCTGTCCACCCTTCCGGAGTATTCCGCTGGTCAACCCTGTCAAGCATCACTTTGGACTCTGGGTCTCCCCACTGATACTCCTCCACTTACTCAAACAAAGAAGACTGCACTGGCATCTGATACAAGAAAGCTCTACCGCTATCCATCCTTGCATCCAGGTGTAAGGAAGCTAACTCCCCCATCGCCTTCCAGGTGTCTGCCGACTCTCGGACTGCATCCTTCTGTGATCTCCTACTCAAGGTATCAGCCACTACATTCCCCTTCCATGAAGTGTAGGAGATCTCGAAGTTGTAATCCTGGAGGAACTCCATCCACCTTCGCTGTCGCAAGTTTAGGTCCTGCTGGGAGAAGATATACCTCAAGCTTTTGTGATCTATGATGAAAAAACGCGTTCTATGATGAGGTAGTGCCGCCATAGCTTTAGTGGAAAAACAACCGCTGCAAGCTCCAGGTCGTGGGTGGCATAATTACTCTAACGAGGGAGTAGCTTCCTAGACCCATAAGAGATCACCCCTTGTCACTGCATCAACACACATCCCAGGCCCTGTCCTGAAGCATCACAGAACCCCTAATACGCCACCCCTTTTTCTGGTAATCTCAACATTGGGACACTAACCAACTTCTCTTTCAGATAGCTGAAGGCTGACTCACAATACTCACTCCACATGAAGACCTGGTCTTTCTTAGTCAGGGTTTTCAAAGGCACTACTACTTGGGAGAATTTGGGTACGAACCTCCAATAGTAACCCACCAGCCCGAGAAAACTCCGGACCTCTACCACATTCCTGGGGGCTTCCTAAGAAACAACTACCTCAACCTTTGATGGGTCCACCGCTACCCCCTGCTTGGACACCACAAGCCCGAGGAAGTGCACTTCTTATGTCCAGAATTTGCATTTCGACAACTTCCTATAGAGCTGATGCTGTCAGAGGACCTCCAAAACCCTCGTCAAGTGCTCCACATGGTCCCTCACTAATCTCGAATAGATCAGGATGTCGTCAATGAACACATCTACAAACCGATCCAGGTACTCCTGAAACATGGAGTTCATAATCCCCATAAACACAGCCGGGGCGTTCATAACACTGAAGGGAATAACTACGAACTCAATGTGCCCATATCTGCACCTAAAATCTGTCTTCATGATATCAATCTCCTTCAATATCAACTGGTGGTACCCAGACCACAGGTCAATCTTCAAGAACCATCCTTCCCCTTTCATCCGGTCAAAAAGATCGTTTATCCTCTGAAGAGGATAACGATTCTTGATCGTCTCCTGATTCATCCTCCTGAAGTCTATGCACAAACTGAGACCACCATCTGCCCTCTTTGAGAACAAGACTGGAGAACCCCATGGTGATGCACTTGGACAAACATAACCCCTCTTCATCAGATTGTCAATCTGAATCTGCAACTCCCGTAGCTCTGAAGGTGCCATCCGGTAAAGAGCCATCGAAATTGGACGAACATCGGGCTGTAGGTCTATCCTGAACTCGATATTACGTCAAGGGGGTAGAGTCGTAACATCCTTAGAGAAGACATCCACATACTCACAAACGATCTCTGGCACATCCAATATCTCATCATCTACTGAATCCACTCACATCTCGACAAACAAAGAAAGGAGGGGTTCCTCTCACCTACTGCCCTTCTGACTGCTCTGCTCGCTGGTGAAGGTAACACACCGGCCGCCCATGTCTGAGAACAAAACCCATCCTCGGAAGTAGTTGATGATGGTACAAACAAAGAATAGCTAGTCGATGCCTAGTATAACATTGAATGGATATATCTGTAGTATAAGAAGATCCATAACTGACTGATGTGGCCATATCATCAGTCTGCATCCTCGTCAAACAAATAACAAATCAGTCTGACCTCCGACTGGTGTGCTCTACAGCAGGGGAACTGGAAGTATCTCAGCATCTATACCCAAGGCACGAGCTAGACTAGGTGAAACAAAGGAGTGCGATGCTCTGGTATCGAACAAGGCAAAAGCAAGGGTACTAAACAAACTAATCGTACCTCGAACAACCTCTGACCCTTCTAGAACTGCTATCTCTGCGGCGTGTAGTTGTCCACACCCAGCCCCTCTTCCCCTCAGCTATCGACCACCTCCCTGACCATGCCTCTGTCGAGTTCCCTGAGGAGCGCCCTGAGGTTGGCCTCCTCCTCCTATGTCTTCCCTTGGAGGAGTGGGGGGTCACTGTCCCTGCAGCTGCTGCTGGAAAGGCCTGGGTGGAAGCCGCTACTGGGGTGGGTGCTGGGGCTATCCACCACCATCGTACTGTACCTAGTTCGGGCACTGACTCTGGAGGTTTATATGGCTCCCACAGACAAAGCACCATGGTCCTAGGCCCGAAAGAAAAGGGTGAGGACCAGGGGATCGAAACTGAAACTGTTGCGGCCTTCTCCCTACTGGTCAGAACCTGGAGGGTCCTGATGCTGGAGGCCTTGTACTGAAGGCCTTCCCCTTCGATGGTCCTAGATGGATCCCCTCTCATGACACACCTCCTAGAGCGTGCAACCTCTCCACCACTTCTGCCTTCTTCTGGACCTCCATGTACATCAGTATGGTAAAGGGGGTAACAACATACTGAAGGGAGGGTCAGAGAACCTCCTCCAAACATCTTTCCCAAGACTCCTCATCGGGAAAGAGGTCAAGAGAAAAATGTATGAGGTCCTTGAACTTGATGCCTAGATCCCTCACTGACATACTCCCCTACTGGAGGGAGAGTAGCTCCTATCTCTTTTCTGCCTTCATCATCGAAGAGAGGAACTCTGCTCGCAACTCCCTCTCAAAATCAACCCATGCCACCTCAGCCTCTCTCCTCTCCCCCAGGTAATGCATCCACCACTAACATGCCGCTCCCCGCATCTGGATGACGGCTAGAGGAACCCATTACTCGGTCGGAGCCCGGATCAAGCCGAAGGCTATCACCAGCTCCTCTAGACAGCTCTCTGTCTTCATGTCATAGGTGCTACCCTCATACTTCTCAAGGGTCTGTTGTTGGATGTCCTGAAGTGTCTTCTACCACTGGTCATCCAAATCCTCTCAATTAGCTCCTTGCTGATCAGCCAAGGTAGTCTCCAGGGCCTCAATCACCTGTACGACACGTGGTCGCCTTCCAGGTACCATATCTTCAAGGTAAATAAAGAATTCTTATGCCTATGTGGTGCAGAATATTGTCTTTAAAACTTTTTAAACTTTTTGTTTATTCTTAATTTCCAAGAAACCCCAGAAACAAGAGAACACAAGTCATTATGATGCATGTACCTTTCCTAGGGTCTCTATCCTACAATCTGCATGGCCTCACTTGATCGTTCGGTAGGTCCAGAGTCCTTGCATCGGATCACGGGGGGCCCTAAAATCTCGTGTTCTAGCTAGTCATCCCTGGCCTAATTCATGCACCAAGGTCACCCAACATTGATGCCCTACCATCCCATGCAATCCTCACTGTGCCAAACTCCAGAAAACATCCTATCTCTCAACCATTCCTCTGATACAATTCTATCACGACCCGCCTTCACCAGAAGGAGGAAAGGGTCAGCAGATTTCCAGGCCCTTCCTTATTTAATTTGAAGGAGAGATAATGACCCCCGAGACCCGCCTTCAATATGTCTCAGAGTGGCGACTAGCTCCAAGGGTATAGAATCACATACGAAATGGAAGGAATTACACTTTATCTTTTAATAGGATCAGGAGATAGAATGGTAAATCCCAATAACACCAAAAGATGAAGGTAAAAGTAAATCCAAAACAACCATTCCCATATGGATGTTCCAAAACTAAATACAACAAAGTACAAGTGCCTAAAAAGGTAATGTACCCAAAGAATGGAAATCAACAACTGCAACTGCCCCAAAGGTCCGAGCTAGTACAGTCCCGCGTGATCCCCGAAGTCCTCCTGGAAAACTGAAAGCAGTTTTATATACGTAGGGTGAGTATACACGTATAATCAGTAGGGAAAACCAAAGACTCTCATGCACAAGTGGGGGAACGTACTAAGTCCCATGAGAAAAAGAGTAAACCAAACACCTATCAAGGTAAACTATCCACCCAAGCCTAACCAAGGCACACTCCCCAAATAACACAAGTCAAGTAATGTATATAATAAGAGAACGTCGATGTTTGGGTACCCCGCGCCACTTTCCCACTGGTTATTGAAGACATCCTATGCATCAAACCAATCCTGCCATTATCACCGCAGTCCCACTGCCACACCCGCCCGCACACACCAGGTCCACAAACTCACGCAGTCCCACTGTTTAATCCTACCCACACACACCTGGGCCACAACTATCACATGTAACCATGCTTGCAAACACCTAGGCCAGAACAACCACCGCCACGCCTGAAGACACCTGGGCTAGAAGATCCCCCGCCACGCCCGAAGACACCTGGGCCACATCTCGAAGATACTTGGGAAACTACCTGCCCGCACACACCTGGCCCTAACCACCACACTACCCTGCCCGAAGGTTCTTGGGCTAGTAATGGACCTCATGCCATCACAGCCTCCCGAGGATACATGGGCTATCCAGGAAAGGGAGCACAAAAGGAGCTAATAACTAGCCACTAATAGAAGTGTTGGAAAAAAACACTCCCCCATGAAATGGGGGTGTTCAGCACTAAGTGCTCAACTTGGGTGGGGTGCGAATAAGAAACACAAAACTAAAAGTATATGTATAGGTAACACAGACTCACCCAATGTTTAGGTTTTTCTTCAGACAGCCAAAAGAACACAAACAACACTACGTCCAAGACACAACCCATGTCAAACCAAAACCCATTTGTCCCATCCTGTTTTACATGATCAGTAATAATTCCTAAATGTGTTTTATGCAACTACTAGGAAAATAACACCACAAGCACAATCCAATGGAAAAAGATCCATCCAAACATCAAGCATCAACTACAACATCCACACCCGGTTCTCTTGTAAAGTCATAACAAAAATGGGATAAGTGAGATCCCTCGTAGTACTGGAACCAAAGAAAAACCCCGATACACTACCCCGTGTCCCCCAAGATGGTTTCTCATCAATAGAGGATCCCACCCCAATTCGTGATATAAACAAGGTAACCACCCGGTCTTAAAATTCACAACCACTGAAAGCATAACACAGGGGATCCCATCCCCAATTCTCCAAACCACCGAGAGTATAATAACAGGGTATCCCATACCCACCCATATCACCCATCAAACAGCTAGTGAAGGAAGAACAATCGAACCACTACCACCAAGCAAAGCAGGCCCATGCCGGTATTTTCAGATTTATAAGATTTAACACACTCCATGATTCTAATTTCCGTGTGCTTTGACATCGGTTATCACATAAGGGAATTGATCATGGTGCTTTCAATTTGCTTAGCCGAATGTATGTAATTACCGAATTACGTTTCACAGCAGAAGTTCAAAACTACAAAACAAGCCATTTAAAACATCCCGATGGGTTCATTAGTTCACAGAGAATGACAACCAATGACCATGATTTTCAGTAGGCGTAAGCCCTCACAATTCAAAAATCATATAATTATGGAAGATCATAAAACAGAGCGGCATCATCGATCACATCCCTCCCCCTTTGTTAGAGTTCATTCATTATCTTCATTAAGGTTTGGGTTTATCGAATTCTATAGAAACAAAAGAATGCCCACCCCACATAATACACAAAAAGGGAGAGACGAAGGAGAAATTCCCTACTTGTTATCAGAGATCGACGCTAAGGCCGGGAGCGGAACTTCATTATACTGATGCAGCTCACCTAAACTAAAAGCTGTTTGGGAATGAAGGGTACTCCCGATGGTGATCGAGAAAAGAAGAAACCACGGCTAACCCTTTAGTTTATAAGGGATGGGGACGATTAAGATAAGAACATGATACCTCGTGAGGAGTGGGGGGTCGTGGGTTGACCACGCAACCCCACACATTATTAATGGGGTTTAAACAGATGCACACACCAGGTTAATTCATTAAATATTTAATTAAAACATTTATGGGAATTACTGGGCTTTAAAACATGTCAAAATATGGTTAAAAACCCAATTTACGCAAAAGGAGCGTGACTGGAAAAACCCCGACAAGGCTGGGTGATGTCGATCAGTCTCACCGACTGGTCAGGCCGATCGGGCTTGCTGACCGGTCACGCCACTCGGTCTCACCGATCGGTCAGGCCGATCAGTCTCGCTGACCGGTCGTACCAATCTGTCTCACTGATCGGTCATGTCGTTCGGTCACACTGATCGGCCTTACGCTGAGATGCTACCCCTTTAGGATCTGGATTTTTGGCAAAGGAAAGGACCCTGAGTGTCTGGGTCATCACAGCTATGAGGGTGAATCTTTCAACATATATTATTTGTGGTCTTTCCAAGCATTGGTGGGATATTCTTGAGTAATTTGGGGAGGATTATGAGCTATCTTGGGAGAAACTCAAGAGTGTTTTCCTAATAATTATTTATCCTAACATATTAAGGGATGAATAGATTGTGATTTCATCCATCGGACATAGGAGGGCTTGTTAGTACTGGATAATGTTAGAAGTTTTATAGACCTACACAGCTTTACACAATCTTTGGAAGTAGATGAGATATTTAGAGTGAGGAGTTTATAGGATGGTATACCATATGATATCATGTTGCAAGTAAATTTTTTCTATTTTAGATTATTTGAATACATGATGAATCATGAATTCATCAAAGAAGGTAATATTAGATAGTACCTGAGAAGCAGTCATGATGTTTTAGTAATGTGATCTGAGTCTTCTTCTCCGAGTGGTAAGAAGTGTTGTTTTGATTATTTCTATCAATGAAATAGTGGTAAGAGGAGGTAGGGTAGTGGGAAACCATATTTATTCTATGTTAACTTCCAGTGCTATTAGTGTATAAATCTTAGTCACAAGTTCTGATAGTGTGCTTACACCATAGTCGAGTGGAGTATCACTTGAATACTGGGTAATCTTCATAATTTTTATGAAAAAATTCAACAGTATTCAAGTCGAAGAGGATTAGGAAGGGCTCCAAAGTTGGGAAGTAGATTAGATACCTCACATCAGGCAAGTTTTGGGAGTTGCACATGTCGTTAGGTTCAAGTCATGGTATGTGGTACTCCAGTTACTAAGTTGAAATACTGAAAAAGGGATGTAGATTAGGGATGTAAGACTAAATCATAGGGCATATGGACTAGTCAGATGCACCTTATGTAGACTACTCTACCTAATGTGGATACATGGCTATCTATAGTCAAAGATAAAAGTCTTGTATGATCTATCATGTCTTTTTCTTTTTTAATAAAAGTGCATCATATTATTTTCTATCATCAATTTATAAAAATGGGTTTTTCTTTGATATGTAAAGTGTTGATGTTGTTTTATCCATTGAAACACCATTGCAATTGGGGTTAGAGAATATCAAATGTTGAAAGGTGTGTTATCTAGAGATTACTGGTTAGTGTTTATTTTGGTAACCATTCATACCAAAAATGGTAGTATTAAACTTTATTCTTGGTATGGATTTATTATTTATCTACCATGATCATATGGACTATTACAGGATGAGAGTTACCTTTCTAAATCAATGAGGTAGAAAATATTCTCCCTAGGGAGAGTGGGATCATCAAACTTGTCATTAAAGATCAAGCTAGTACATATTGTCTTTTTCTCATGGACTAGATCACTAGTAATTATCTAGATTCTATTGGAATTAAAGATGATTATTTTACTCCATTGGTAGACCATTTTTAGTATTTATTCTTAAATTAGATATATAGCTTACCAATTGAGTGAGATATTGAGTTCCCTATCTTGTTGGTGCCTTGAGTAGAGATAATTTTTATACCTCCTTATTGAATGGAAGCAGAAGTGCATTTGGAGTTAGAGGTCTAGTTGGAGGATCAGGAATCTAAATACTTCATTTGGATGAGTACATGTACTTGAAGTTTTCTTAAAATCTTTTCCAAAATTATTATTGGTATTTGTACTTATGTGCAGATTATCGGTGGTTAAACCATATGGTAGTCAGGAAATAGTATCCTCTCTCATGCATTGATGATCTTATCGATTAGTTGATAGGTCATAATATATTATCCAAGAATTATTTCAGATCAATATATCATTAGTTAAAGATGAGACTATCAGACGTACCACAGAAAAGTTTTAAAAGTAGGTATGTCATATAATAATTCATATTGATGACACTTGGGTTAACTAATTCACCATATGAATTCATAACATACATCAATATGATGTTTCATCCTATTCTGGATCAATCTGTGGTGATTTTTTTGATGATATCTTAGTGTACTCCCAATAATCAAATAGTCAATCCAAATGTCTTTAAATCATCTTATGTTCATTGAGAAATCATCATATTTATACCATGCTAACCTAATGGAATTTTGGGATAAATAAGGCTTACATCTTGGGAAACATCATCCTAGAGGATGGAGTGTTAGTGGACCCACAAAAAGTCACAACCGTGTATCTCAAGAAAAACCTTAGAGCAACTTTAAAATTTCATTATTTATGGGACAAATATATTATTACTAGAATTTCATCCAATATTACTTCCATTTAGAAGAAACAATGTCTTTAATGACCAAGAAAATGGTGAAGTTTGTTTGGACTAATTATTTTGATAAATATTTTCCAGATATGGAGGGTTGTTTGACTTAAACATCTATCCTAATTTTAATTATTTAGTAGACAACATATACTATGTAAGGTGATGCATTCAGAGTTGGAATCTACGCAGTTCTAATGTAGGAGGATTGTGTTGTTTTTGATGGTTCCAGGGAGAAAAGACTGAATGAGACAAATTAACCTAATCAGGATCTGGATTCTGAAGAAGTGGTACATGCCCTGAGAGGGTGGAGAAACTATCACATCGGTGAGAGAATTGGAATATTTATGGATAAAAACAGTCTTAAGTACATATTTTCCAAGTGGGACCTAAACCATTTTAAATGGAGGTGGGTCAAGTATCTTCAATCATTCAAATTTGAATTTCATTATAAACCAGGAAATGGAAATTTCATTATGGGTGATTTGATCCAAAAGATAAATGAAGATTAATTATTAAAGTATTTTGTTGTATGGAAGATAATGGACCATATTGAAGACAGGGTTATGGATGATCAAGATTCTTAGTGATGGATTGATTTGACTCTAACATTTATTATACATGAACTTTTAGACAATATTAGGACTGAAAAATTATATAATCAAAATTCATTAGTTCTAAGAGACAAATTATAAGGTGGTTAGGGACCATCAAGATGGTCTCTTAAGAGAGGGAATACTATTTTTTTTCATAGTTATGTATGGGTTCTTACAATCTTGGGTGTGGAGCTGATGGCAGTGTTTCATGAATATAGATGGGTGGTGTATCTTGGATTAATAAATATGTATCATGATATCCATACAAAATAGTACTGGTTAGTAATGATAAATGACGTGTGAAGATTTTTTGCTAGAATCTTCAACTGATAGTAGGTGAAATCCATGTATCAGTAGAAATATTGGATTTTACATCCTTTTCCCATTCATGAGTGGAAATGGAATAATGTCACCTTGGATTTTCTGTCAGGATTGTCGAGGCTGACCTGAAATAATGATTTTGTATGGGTTTCTTTGTATCAAATAACAATGATATAACAATTATTCCCTATTATTGAAACCTTCAAAGTAGATGTTCTGATATATCCTTACATGTACATGGTGGTTTGGTTCCTAAATATTCTACAAAGTATCATTTCAGACAATGATCCTCATTTGACATAGCATTTCAGATAGGTACTTCTGAAATCCCTCAGACCATGAGTTTTTTAGTATAATCTATTATCAATAGACTCACTGTCAAAATGAGATGGCTACTATAGTTCTATAGGATATATTACTAGCTTTTATTTTTTATTTTGATGGATTGTGGGAGTAAGATAACCCACTAATGGAGATTTCAAATAATTATTTCTTATATGAATCGATCAATGTGGCACCTCTAGAAGAGTTTTATGGAAAGTCATTCCATTAGGTTCTTTTTCAGATAGAGGAAGACGAGTCATCCCTTTTTGGGACTAGTCACGTGTAAGAGACATCAGAATATGTTTAACTGATTAGAAATCAGTTAGTAATTATTCCAAACATGAAAATATCATAAGCTAATCATTAGATATGAACTCTGGAATTCATGGTTTGTCAATTTTTTTTCCTTTAGGTTTCACCTAGGTTTGTGGAACACTGTACTAGAAAACTAGGAAAACTACTAGCTAGGGTTTTCGAACTTCTTAATATAGTGCCAAAGGTTTGTCTAGTGGAATTCCTTATTCCCTTCCACAACACTATGATTCCATAAAAAATGTGTTACCTTATCAAATAAATGAATATATAATCCATACAACTCTCATGTTATTTAAATTGTAGACATCAAGCATTATGTTGATGCATCCTTTTAGGATTATCCGATACGGGTTGTCGATCATAGTGATAAATATCTCAGAGAAGAATCATACCATTGGTTCAGGTGTAGTAAACAAATGGAAATGTTTAGGAAGAGCTCTGTTAGAGGGAGTTTGACAGGAGAACATTATGCATGTACATGTTCATTGAGACATCACAGTGTGTCATAGAGCAGCTTGGGGACGAGCTGCTATTTGGTGGGGAGGTTGTAAGATCCCATCATTTCCTGATATGTCTCACTTTGAGTTTTATTTCTTAATATTTTTTGGACGATTCTTGTTTAGATATGGAGGGACTTTTTGTTGAATGTTTCTTAATGTTCCTGGATGTATTCTTGTTTGTTTATTAGAGTCTAGTTATAAATGTGTTTATTGTTTAAAGGGTTCTTGGTATGATTTGAATTTTTAATGGAGGCTCTGAGAGATAAATGGAACATGGGATAAAAAATAAACAATATAACATTTAAAAATCATTTAAAGGGATTATAGTTCTGGTAAATTTTCATGTGTCTTAATTAAATAAATTTGAGGTGATGGATTTTTATAGGAAATCCCATTAAAAATATTTACATGATGTGTAACCACATTATGCATCGTGTAAATTCATGAACTCCTCTTTTTAATGTTTGGTGTGTATATCTTTCATTCTAATCCAATATATATAGTCTTCTCTAGACCATAGAGAAATCTATATGGGATTTTGGAGTTCTATATTCACATCTAAACATCATATTTGGGTGAGAAATCAATTGTAAGAGTATTTTATCATGTTTCTTCCATCTCTTCCTTCTTTTATAAATGTTGAAGTGAAATCAGTAGACCAATTTCATTGATGGGATTGATTATGATAATTTTTAATCTAGGAACCTATTTTTAATGATTTTTAGTATTTTCCCCATGGGAATTGTCCAAGGGAATCATATATGTTTTTTAGTAAAATGTAGCGGGTCTAAATCTGACCCTATGGTTAGATAATTTTCAAGGATATGAATTGTTATGATATCTTGAATGTATCGTCCAAACATATTAATTTAATACTAATGAATTTTATAATGATTTAAAATATGTTTATTATGACAAGTTACCAGTGTGATTTCTTATTACAGCATCCCTAAATTGTTGCTTATTACTTATTGATATAATTTTTTACCAATTGTAAATTGGATATTAATGGGGTATATGAAAGAATAATTTTAATTCAAAAAAATAAATATTTTGAATTGGGATGTGATACATTGATATCCATGATATCTTATGAGGATTTTGTTCCCTGATGTAATGGTTATATATCGAGATCATTCCTGGAACATGCACACTTGTATTCTATAATGCTGATAATGAGAGGGCTCGACCCAATCCCAAGCTATAATGTTTATAGATAGTGGTACATCTCCAATCCCATGCTATAATTCTTGTAGGTCTTTCTCTCGGAATATTTTAATGATTATATGGATTCTACCCGGAAATGCTGTAATGATTATAAGGATTTGACCTGGGTTATTGTGACTTTACCTTTTTATATAGTTTTGGTTGGAAAGATCATGTGAAATGCTCAGAGGCATTATGAAATGGTGTCAAAGCAATTTCTCTACCATATTTATATGGTATTCATTTGAATGGTCATAAGAAATAATCAAATCTATTCTGAAATAGAGCCGAACTAGGTTGTGGTTGTATTTAATTTATTTTTTAATTAATTAATAAACATTTTTGCCAATTTATTACATACACTCCTTAATAGACTGGTATTTTTAGACATGATTGTTTCATCATACTATGTTATACTCACTCCCTATTCGAGCCACCACTTGGTTCCTGATACGATTATGTAGATGAATATTTGGACAAGGTCAAGGGACCTTGTTATAGATTTCGTGTTTGCAGATGGGTTAAATTTTGGAGATGGGACCGATGTGGGGTTCCTGGAAATGGACTTTGAGTCTTCTATTCAATTATGCTGGAATTTTTATTCTATTGTTTAGAATTAAATTTAGGTATATTCTAAAATTTCATTACATTACACCATTAATTTTTCTTAGATTATCCTTTTAGATTTTATTCTTTTCATCCTCTATGTTTTTACTTTGATTATTTACATTTTATTATGATTTTTTCTACTACTATAGAAATTCATACTCGGGGGTATAGTCTCCACACAATACCTTTCACACCCCCACTACAATTAAATATCCATAGTCAAAAGTGGAGGAATACTTGAGGTCATGTAACTAATTCTTTCTGGCCACATGGAGAGTTCCAAATTGGGGGAAATTACAAAACAAATCTTCTAATCCTGCTCACTACCAGAACATAGAAATAATACCAAAAGATGAAAACCCATGAAATTGAGATAAAAAACAACAAGGCTACAAAACACAACCAAGATAATCAATTAAGGAAGATATCTAAGACCATATATGACCAGCCAGCAGGTATTGTACCTAATAATACCAAATGTCGTCTAAAGGATGAGGATATAATTATAACTCTTAGAAGTTAAATGATTATGTTTTTATAGAAAATTTAACTTTTTAAATAAAATCATTTTAAATAGTTTAAAAAGGTAATTGGGTGGTGGGGGGAGGATTCAAGAGGTATTACCAACTTGTAATGATAAAATTAAAAAACAACATTTGGAGGAAGAAATTTATGTAGGACCACCATAATACAATCTATATAGACCCTAAAATATCATACAATAACATATTTTTAACATTTTATGAATACGTAAAAATTATACAAATAGATACCGAAGACTGTAACTGGTATATTGTCATTGGAATCATGGAAACATAAACACTGGTACATAAATTGCTATATCATCCCCCGCTATGTTCTTATTGACTATAACTCTTCTTAGACACATCAGACATAATACATATCATCCTAACCTAGGGGAAAGGAAACATAGAAGGGGTGAGCACAAATGATCAGTAAGGGTAAAAAAGGGATACATATAAGCATAAACATGAGCATAGGGGTATAATAACATGATCATGAAAATAGAGTATTATACCATGCATATGAAATATCAGAATAGGAATCATGATATAAATATTGGATCATCATATGAAATGAATAATGATGAAACAAAAGGTAATATCCATGAAATACTCACATTGTAATAGAACATGGAATTGTGGTATACACATAATCATATATTCTTATTTCCATCATATCCATGGAATTTCTCCGAAGATCATCTTGGTTGTACGGGTTCACTCCCCATACCATCTTGGTTATCATGGTTCAATCCCATGGAAATCTTAGTATCATGAGTTGACTCCTCATACAATCTTGTTATTCATGGTACAATCCCATGGCTATCACAATAGTCAAGGTTCACTCCCAAGACCATCTTAGTTTATATAATTATATATAAATATTTACCCATTTCATTGAAGGGAGATATAGGTCCCACCTTTCACATAATTAATTAATATATTCATGTCCCACAATACCATAAATAATCATACCATAATCCTTTATATTAAATGGGTATTATAAAAAATTAATCATATAATAACATGTAGAAAGAGACAGGTTTCATAAAAATTTCATCATAAACATAACCAATGAAAATAAGTTGGTTTCAATATGCCAGGACCCGTGAAAGAGGAATGTTTTTTCATAAACATAATAGCATAAAAAATAATCCATTTAGAGAAATAATATGAATGGAAACAATAAATAATTTCTCCATAAATTCATGATTAACACCAATTAAGTTTATCTTATAAGGGAAATAATTCTTGAAAGATATTTTAAAAACATTTATTGAGGAAATGATTTTTCTTCTTAGAAAAAATGTTTTTATAACAGGGAAAATTAGGAAAAAAATATCCTTGAAAATAGATTTAAAAATATATAAAGGATGCATTTAAATCAATAAAAAAAATTAAAATCTATTTTTCCATAGAAATTATCTTCATGGATCTTTTGAAATTATTTTAAAAACATTTTTGAAAACATTTTTTAATACAATAGATTTCTGACCAAAGAGAAACAGAGATGATTAAATTTTATATAAAAATATTATATTATGTACCATGGAGTGTAAGGATGGTACTAAAATAGGGGGATATGTTGAAGAAATAGAGGAGAAGGAATCTCAAGAGTGTGCTTGAGAGATGGATCACAATATTTCATCAATGTAATCATAAATAGAAAAAATATGGAAAGGTTATGATATTGTCTTGATAAAATAACTTGGGATAATACTCTACATTTTGGAAAAGAAATATCATGATGATTATAATATCATCAAAAGGCATATATTAATTATATATAATGTAAAATTGAATTATATACACATTGAAAATAAATTTAGGTTCATAACAAAACATGAGCCTCAATGAAGAAAAATTTGGAGAGATATATTTTACCAATTTGGTATCTTTTGAAACATGATCACCATGAATTAATGAGCATAAAATAGATATGTGAATACCCATACTTTTGAAATAAGATACATAGAATAAAATCATGGGAAGTATATACACCACATTAAAATAAAGAGTGGTGGCCATAGAATGTATCTCAAAGAAATACAATGTGAGACGAACACAACTAACCTTGTGTCATGACTCTCTCTGTACTCGTACAAGAATCCAGTATAATAAATATATGTTATATATATATATTTTACATAATAATATTATTATACATAATACCATATATATTTTTATTATGAAATTATATTACCATCTTGTTTTCAATCATATGTTAAGGTTTCACTTCAGGTTATATTCTCTTTGTTCTTTGCATGTGTCATAATTTGTTATATAATTGGTCATTATACTTATATCACAATTCAATAACATAGATCAAGATACATATATAATTTATATCCATTTTATTTATTTAATAATATTCTATAGAATAATTAAGTATGAAAAGGAATACATTGTTCATAGAGAGGGTAAGATGTATGTACGCATCAATTTAGTTTCCATTTTTATTATCATATTTGAAAGAAAGCATGTAAATGAAATATTAGTATATATGTATACAATATAATTATAGTTGAATTATAATGTTTTACATAACATATAATTTCATTAAACCGATACTTAATTATTTCCATGTTTTGTGTGAATGAATCACATCATTTTGAGGGGGCGATAGTCCACACTTCCTCAAAAGAAATTATAATAATTACACAAAATTGAATGTAAAAAAATATATGTGTTAAAAAAGGAATAATTTAGATTAAATAAATTAAAAATATTTTATATAACTTATATAAACGGAATTTCCATCATAATGGACACACTGATTTGTGTTGAAGGAGAAATGAATGATCATTATTTCCTGAGGGAGTAGTTCACCGTATGCCGAAACGGTTCGTTCGCTATACATTAGATGGAGGTATGTGTAAGTGTAGGTAGAACCCAAAGAATAAAAAATCATATGATATTTAGGATATTTATTTTTCAATAAATAATCTTATAAATAGTGTGTTATGGGTGTAGAAGGAAAAAGAGAAATGAGTTTGAGCGAAGATGTTACCTCTAAATCGGGTAAGAGTCTTTGGATTGTTCGAAAATGATTTTATGTGTTTCATTATGCCAAATTTAAGGATTCAAGGAATAAGGGAGGGAATTTGGGAGATTATTTGAGTAGATATTGGTAGTGTAAAGGTTTTTGAGAGGTGTTATGAAGTGGGTAAAAATGGTGGCCTTTTATTGAGAAGGGAAATACTTCACTTATCATTTTTAAAAACAGGTTTTGTGTACAAACTTTTTTACCAAAAACAACTCATATATATCCACCCAAATAGAATAATGTAAGGTGTATGGCTGAATTATATCCATAAAATAGGTTTTGGATAGGACTAAAAGTGGTTATGGGTATTATATTTAATGTTTGATACTTTGTTAACCTAATGTTTCTCTTAACATATTTAATTAATTTAGATCACATTCACTAATATTTTTGGTCAAAAACAAATTTGACCTTATTAGAAGTTTGAAATTATTCTTATTACATATATGTAATCAATTTTAAAAATTATAATCATATAATTGGTATAAATAAATTTAAAATTAGTCGTGCTAGTGGGTCGATAGTGTGTGTTTTAAAAGAAAAAATGATCAAAAGTTTGCTAAATTATTATATCCAATTTCAGTGTGATATTTGTTCTTATGACCAAAAGTTGATTAATGGTAAAAAATATTATCTCATTAAAATTTGAAACTAGTTCAATATATAATTTACCCCTCTATATAAATTAATTTAAAAATAACTTTTGATTTAAAATCCGGTATTTTACACTATTCATCCAAAAATGATGTCTCATAGAAAAACCCCAAAAATTAACCCTAAGCTAATTTGGACATTATAAATTCAAAAAAATAATATTATTTTAACAAATATAATTTTTTCATGTTTATGAAATGAATTTTCTTATTTTTCACAAAAGGGCATTCAAATAAGTTCATTTAAGAAAATGGTATTTTTTAAACATAGAAGGACATAACCAAAAACAAGCTAATATATTATTATCAACATGTTTTATTTATATAAAAAAATTATAAAAAATATGTGAATTTTTTATTAATATTCATATAACAATGTGCAGCATCTATGTAATAATTATAAAATTTAAATAATTATATCAATAGAATGATGTTTTGTTGAAACATCAGTGTTTCGTGTTACATACGCCAAGTTGGAGTTGCAGGTAATATGTTCATAGTTATTTATCCATGAAACATAGTCCAATTTGGTGTTTTTTCAATGTAATGTTTTACTTATTGTATTGCAAGATACGAATTAAAACATAATTTATTCCAAAAATGATCTATAAAACCTTAGGGTGTTATATTCTTTCCCCCATAGAATGAATTTCTCCCTCAAAATCCGTCACTCAGGTAAAAATAGATAGGATTATTATACATCATAATATCCTTAAGTTCCCATGTTGATTCTTATATATGGTCATTTATCCACAAAATATAGACTGGGTGAGTGTTCATGTTTTGAAGAACATACTCTGATCAGTCCACAATTTCAATATGTTATTCCTTGTAAGAACGATCAGGCTCCAATGGTATGAAATCTAAGTTATATACATGTGAAGGGTCTGGTATCTACTTCTCAGGATATATACATTGAACAAATCAAGTATTTGAGAGATATTTAAAGTAAATTAAAATAAATTTTCTTCTATCCCAAAACAACCAATAATCTCAAAGGGTCTGATATACAGATGGATTAGTTTCCCCCTCTCCCCTAATCCCATATGTTTCTTCCGGGGTGAGATTTTCTAAAACACATTTTCACCAATATCAAATTCTAGATAAATTATATGGTTATTATCATAACTTTTCTATTAAAGTTTACTTTCCATGATATTCTATTGAATGGTTCTAACCGACTCTACCATTTCTTCTACGATCTCAAGTTATAATTTCTTTTTTCTCCAACCACATCCCAGCACATTGGTGCTCTAAATTTCTTACCATATAGGGAATAAAAAATTTCCATATTCATTTTGTGGTTGAAGAAATTTTTTTAAGAAACCAAATCTATAGGAAGGTTTTGATCCCACCCACCTTGAAATCTATAGAATAAGATGTCAACATATACTCTAGGGTTTGAATTGTTATTTCAGACTGAAAATCTATCTAAAAATGGTATGATGTTCTTAAACCCAATGTTTTTATCAAGTTATTTCTAAAAAAGATTCTAAAATTTTGAGAAAAACCTTAGATCATGATATGATATAATATAATTTGGTACTCCATGAAACCTTAACACTTCCTTGATATATATCCCAATATTCTTACAAGGTGATAAATCTTATCTAATAGCAAGGAAGTGTTCTGAAATAGTAATGAAATTTACTACCACCCATATATCATTAAACCCTTTAGAGGTTTTGGGTTGTCTAATGAAAAAATTCCAAGTAATGTTCTCCCATTTGTATTCTGGTATGGGTAATGGATGTTACATCCCTTTAGACATTTTCATTCAGCCTTAACAATCATTCACACCAAAAACTAAGATATAAAATCCGCAATAACTCTCTTCCTGGAATCCCACCAGATGTATTTTTTCATGTCCCTATACATATTTTTACTTACATGATGAATAGTGAATAAAGATCTATGAGCTTCCTCTAACATCTCTTTTTAAACATTGGGTATTTAAAGAACCCATATATAGTTGATGAACCTTATCATTACATCTTATTAATGGATAAATTTAGGAACATGACTATTATTCTTTTTCAGCTCTTTATCTCCCATCCCCACATCCTTAATCATTACATTGATAGAGGGTTGAATAGTCATTTGGGAAAGATAATATTTTTCCCCTTATTTCAGGATTTATAGATCCATCTTTTTAAAATATAGAAATATTGGATCTTTTTTTATCCTTATCATGGATAAGAAAATATGATTCTTTCAACTCAAAGCATCCGCCACCTTGTTTACATTCCCAGCATGGTATTTTATTAAGTAGTCTTAATCATTTAACAACTCTAATTATCTTATATTGTGCATGTTGAACTCCATCTATGTGGATATATATTTCATACATTTATGAGTAGTATATCTATCACACTTTTCTCTATAAAGATAATCCCTCCATGTATTTAATGAAATAATTACCACTGCTATGTCCAAATCATGAGTTGTGTAATTTTTCTCATGAATCATCAACTATTTAAGGGATAGGATATAACCATTTTATTTTTCATAATAATACATCCAAACACTTTATGGGATGAATTATTATATATTAATATCCCTTTCCACTAAATGTTAAGGTATGCATTGGTGCACTGACCAACCATCTATTTAGTTCCTTGAAATTTTCCTCACCTTCATCGTTCAAGAGGAGCATGACACCCTTCCATGTTTACTTGGATAGAGGATTACATAGAACTGAGAAATTTTCCATAGACCATCAATAATATCTTTCTAAACCAATAAATATGTGAATCTTAGTCACAATAGTTGGTCTATTCCAACTTACAATAGCCTCCATTTATGAATTATCTAATACCATACAATATTTTTATATTATATGAACCAAAAACAAATCCTTTTCTCTCAAAATTTACAGTTTTTAAAAATTGAATATAACATCTCCTTACTTAGTGTCATTACTAATATTCTAATGTGATATTTATTCCCTTCCATTCTCATTGAATAGATAATAATATAATCTATAAAGTCTACTATAGCCCTGTTGAGGAAACATTTGAAGACTCTATTCATTAATTCTATAAAGATAGTAGGGTCATTAGAACGTCCAAAAGGCTTCACTATATATTCATAGTGTCTATAACTTTTACGAAATGTTGTCTTGGGTATATCCTTCTTTATAAACCTCAATTTATGATATATAGTTTGAAGTTTTTCCTTAGATAAGTAATTGACTCTGTGTAGTCAATCAAAAACATCATCCATACTAGAAATAGGATACTTGTTCTTGATTATGATCTTGTCCAAATCCTAGCAATCAATGTAGAGTATCATTGATCCATATTCATTCTTAAAAAAAGGAAATTATTCCCCCAAAGGATATAGATTTTGTTGAATGAATCCCATATCAAGGTTTTCTTGGATTTTCTTCTTCAGTTGATGCAACTCAATCAGGTCCATTTTATATGGTTAATTTAAAATTAGTGTGGAACCAAATATGATTTATATTAAGAACTAATCATCAAATTTTACTGGTAGGATATGAAACTCTTCCTGAAAGACATCCAAAAAAATCATAAAAAACATGGATATCATCTATGTTGATCTTCTCCCCAACCATTTGAGATAAAAATCCCTTTTGAATAATAATTAAGACACATACAATATATGTAATCTATATAAGAAGCTCATAATTATCATCTCAATGATGGATGATTATAGAATCTTTTTAATTATCAAACATAAATTCTCTTCCCTGAAAATTTATTTTTGATTTATACAGTTAAATCCAATACATGCTTAGGATAACATTAAATAAAACCAAAGGAAGAATAATAAGATTTACTGGGAGCACATTCCCACAAACATTATCCAGAGAATGAATCCTAGACTTCAGATGCAATCATCAGGAGATTATGGATTTTCACTGCTAATTACACAATTAATTATTTTGGAGGAATCTTAACACCATTAGAATATTCATTAGATATTAATGATTGGGTGGATCATGAATCAAATATGTCGATAGAAGTTCCAGAGTTTATGGTAATTTTACCTTCCATCACATTGTTATTACACACCTCATACGAAATAGCTTTTACATGAGATTTCCCATTACCCCTTGGCATAAGTGGTTGTTGAAATTGGCCATCATCACCTAACCAAGGGTTTTATAAATGGTTATCATTATGAATATTATACTCAATGTTGTAGCACTAAATCCTAAGATATGCAATTTGTGCCACCTTTTCTCCATTAGCATTTTGGGCAAACTTCTTCCCATAATATCGAAAATCAATTTCCTGGTGATATTAAGTTCTGCACTTAAAAAATTTATGAGACACCTTAAGGAAATTTACTCCATTATTTTTCCAAAATATAGTGAATAAAATAATGTTTATAATATGTTCTTCATTGTTTTTAGATTTTCTTTTACAATTAACATTCCACTTCATTATAAAAGAATTATACTGATATGTGACTGCCACCTCCATTTCAACCTTGATTGACCAATTCAAAATCTCTTCATAGCTAATAATGTCTCTTATGGCCAAAAACCTTAAGATACATGTATTTAATCCACAAAATAACCTATCAAATTTAATTTATGATTGGATTAAAATTCATGAAGTGTACCTAACATGCCTAATGAAATAAGCCTCAGACATACCAATAAAATCACCATCCCTATTATTTTAATCAAGGAACAATTTCTCCATATTGGTATAAATAATTATAGGAATTTACTTCTTGAATAATAATATTTTTAAATCTTCCCAATCCATTGATTCAATATTATATTGCTACCTCAAATTCTTGGTTAGAGTACACGATTGATCTGCTTCAACTTCTAATCGATAAATACCCCAAATAACTTTCTCATGAACAGAAAACTGAAGAACTGAGAATATAGTTTCAGTATTACCTATCCATTATTTAGTAACTAGTGATCATAATACCCTCAGATAAAAGGTGGACGTTTCCTCAGGAAGGAGTCAATAGAATGTTTTTCCTCCTTTTCTCATTTAGAATTCCACCATCATTTATATCATGATAAGTTATTGTGAAGATGGAAATGATGTTTTTCATTCTAACATCTGTATAATTTGGATTATTAGGAGGATAATCAATGTATTTTCGTTCACAATCACTATTAACATGGTTCGTTTTGGTTCTATCCATTGACTAAATACATAATTTTAGAGTATGAAATTATTATCAAAATGAGGAACCACAATTTCAGGTATATTAACTTATAGGATGTCAAAATTATAACACCTTCCATAATCTATGACACATTAAGTGTATTGTAGGTTATTCATAGCCGACACATATATAATTCCATCATAATGGATTCTGAAGAGTTTGTGAATTCCCAAAGAATATCCACATGACGTGTCAAACCAGGTGTGAAGAAAGGCATGTTGCAATATACCAGATTACCCCAAGTCAACCTTAAATCAGGTTAGAGTTATTACCCCTAGGTACATATGTTCCAAAGTGATATCCACTTATAGTTTACACACATGTATGCATTTATAGTAAACAATTCAATCTATCCTTCACCAAAATTCTAGTAAATTTACCTATACATTTCCTTATCCGTATAATTATCCTCAAATGTGTCCTTAGGGTTATCCCTATGGTTTTCTCATCTTAGATTCTGAAGGAGAACTATACATTTTCTCTAATATCAAATAGATTGATTATAACTTTTCATACATTATCATTATATAACATTTTTGGAATACTTATATAGTATACAAAAAGACACCCAAAGACCTTATTGGTGTTGTTTCTTTGGAAACATGGAAGCATAAACACAAGTACATAAAGAAGCTACATCATCTCCCACTACGTTATTCTTAAAGGAAAAGGGGTGAACTTAGATACTTAGTGGGGGTAAACAAGGGAGAAATATAAGAATAAACATGAGCATATGGGTATGAGATCATGACCATGAAAATAGAGTATCATATACTACATATCAAATATAATAGTAGGAATCATGGAATAAATATTAGAAGCTCATAAGACATGAGTCAAAATGAAATAAAGAGTATAATACGTGAAATAATAATGTAGGAAAATGACTTGGAATATTTTTAGGCACATAATTATATAATATGATTTCCATAGTATCCATGGCATTACTAGAAAGAATATTTTGGTAGTATGGTATTACTCCCCATACAATATTTGTATTCATTGTTCACTCCCTTGGTCATCTTAGTAAGAGGTTGAAACATCCCAGGTAAATAAATAATATTACATTATAATGTTTATCAATATTTGTGAATAAAATGTTAATATTAATTTAAAGGGAATGCTATGCTTTATGGCATACCCAATACGCAACAACGAGTTTCTTTGGAATTTTACATTGCACACTAATAATATAATAATATTATAATAGTTAACGCCTAGTCGTTGTAATGGTGGTAATGAACAGAAATAACTACAATATGATTACATATTTTTTTTAAATATTTTTACACTTATCTAATAAATGTTAGAGGCTTAAAATCCAAATGAATCCAATTTGAAGAATGAATACTCTAATATTTTTAAAAGATTGTTTTACCGCCTTTTGATGGCGAACCTTTTTTAAATATAACTTTTGACAATTTTATAATCTTTTTTTCCAAAATAAACTTATTCTTTATGATTGGTACTTTGAAATTTACATTGGTTAAATTTTTGGTATGTTTCTGACATTGTTCATTTTTAATGAATAGTGAAAAAATAATGCATTTTACATCAAAACTTCATTTTCATCTAATTTAAATACATGGTTAGATTATATTTTTAATTGTCTGTAAATTGTAATTGGAATATTGTTTTACCATTTAATCCAATAGTGGTCATTGGAATTAATTTCAATTTGAAATTGGACTTAAACTAGTGTCAATCTTTTAATAGATATTGTTTCTTATTAACACGCTATTTGTTTTGACAGTGGGAATGAATTATTAAATTAATTAATGCAATTTATATATTTTGAATTTTGTAAAATAGACCTCGTTTTTTAATTCGTAATATCAAATATATCTTAGGGTTAATTTTTGGTATTTTTCTGAAAAACTTCAAATTTTGATGAATAGTGAAACCACTAAGTGGTAGTTAAAGAAACTGATTTTTCATTTAAATGAATCTTTTACACTTCTTTGATTTTATTTTCAAAAATACGGCATACATGGTTTTCATTATAAAGTAAAATGTGGTTCAATTAGATTAAAATAATATTTTTGTGAATAGTAACTTTTATGTTTTATTAATCCCGATTAAAGGTAATTAGTGTAATTTAAGGTAAAGATAAGGTTATAATAATATTAAATGACCTTGAAACATGTCCTACTCTTATTGTATGACTCATGGTCGACGAAGAAAATCCATGGGTCATCTTGGGGACCCCATAGATCTACTTTGGTTAGAAAATGACATTATTAACTTTTTATTTAAAGTTAAAATTAAAATGTCACAAACATGTATTGTTTTACTAAAAAAAATTTTACATGGTGTTATAGAAGTCATATTTATTACTATAAATATTCAATATAATGATAAAATTATTTCCTACATCATGATATTTTTTTATAATTTTTAAACTTTAAATAAATTAATTTATTTATGACACCGTGATGATGTAGTGATTACCTCATAAATGAACGATTTAAATAAAATGAGAAGATAGGGTGAAATATAAGTCTTACACTTGTCAAAAACCTATTGGATGGGTGGATTTAGAAACCTTATCACCATATCCTCTAAATATATCCTTTTGAGACCTTTGAAATCTGAATATCATTTTAGAATAAAGTAATAGTTTATAACTTTCCAAGAGTTACCCTCCTCTTCTCTTATCAAAGGCCCCCACCTCTACCACCTTAGACAAACCTCTCAAGGCTTTGTATCAAAAATCCTCTGAACATTTCATCTCTCCACATCCCTCTATTCATCATTTAAGCCACATCTTTGGCAGAATGATTTTCAAGAAACCCTTTTAGTTCAAACCAAGAGAAGTTACCCAATTTAAAGATAATGTCTTCACTTGTGTTATTTTGTTTTATTTTGCTTCTCCATACCCCTAAACTCTTTTTATTACTTTATTTTGTAACAACACCATTATATTCAATATACTAGGATGTTTTTATGTTAATTATAAGAGATAAAATTACACACACCTCCGTCTAATGGTTAAAGAACATACTATTTCTCTGGATGGGGAATTACTGCCTCACGAAACGATGATTGTTCAATATTCTCTTAACACATTTAATGGTGTCCATTATGATGTAATTGTATTTTTTATATGATATATATGGTATTTATGTTTCCCATATGCTTCAATATTTTATATTTAAAACATACCTTCATGCTTTTCATGATGTGCAATTGCGAAATTTTCATATGAGGAAGTGTGGACTACCGCCCCCTCAAGCGATGTGACTCGTTCATTAAATACATGGAATGTATAAATAATGAAACTAATGAACTTATGTGACCTATAAAAAATATATATTATACTTTAATTATAATATATGTATCTCTCAATTATTTTTAATTCCATTAATTTGACAAAGAAATGAAAGTAGCGTTCATGCGTACGTACGTCCCACCGTCTCCACAAATGGTGCATTTCATTTCTTTTTATCTCGAAATGTTATGGAATAGTATAAAATGTATATGTACTGGATATATATGATATTTAAATCATTAATACTATTCTGGCGATGATTTACTTATAACTACATGGACAATCATTTTCAAACAAGTTCATTTTTGACTCATGTACCAAACATCAACAAAATGTCTGATATGAACTCGCATTATTAACCAATTATTTTAACATTGTAATATGTGATATGAACTGAATAATAAAATTTAAAGGAGGAAATTAAGCAATTATAAATTTACCAATTTTTATTATTCAAGAATATAAAGAAACGAACAAGACAAGTCAGACATGAGGTAAGGGATCCGACCTTTCTCTTTCTTTTCAAGTACCCTCTTTTTTTTCATTTCATTTATGCTCCATGTTATTATGATGTAGGATGTTCTTTAATATTCACCATACTGTAATTTTTATTTTCATATGATGAGTTACCCCCTACTACTCTCATAAATTCATTTTAAAAATTTCTATGTCGCGCCATTAGGCTGCCGAATTTTCGTAAGGGATCCTACCTCTCCATTTCTTTTTAAGTACTCTTTTTTATGTAACTTACTTTAAGATCATCTTTCTTATGTTGGGGGATGTTATTTTATATTAATTTTTCTGTAAATTTTATGTTAATATGATTTGAGACCCTATTTTATATCATCAATCCATTTTTGGATGTTTTATGTGGCGCCGTTAGGCTGCCGAATTTTTGTATGGGATCCGACCTCCCTCTTTCTTTTCAAGTACCCTCTTTTATGTCATTTCATTTATTCACCATATTCATATGTTGGAGGATGTTCTTTAATATTCACCATAATGTAATTTTTTTTCATATTATGAGTTACCCCCTCTTACCCTAATCAATTGATTTTATGAATTTTTATGTGGCGCTGTTAGGCTGCCGAATTTTCTTAAGCGATCCTACCTCTCTCAATGTTTTTAAGTAATCTCTTTTATGAAATTTCATTCAAGCTCATCATTATTATGTTTGGGTATGTTCTTTTATATTCATATTTCTGTACTTTTTATGTTCATATTATTAGAGAACCTATTTGATATGATAAATCCATTTTTGGAAGTTTTAAATGGCATCATTAGGCTGCCCAGTTTTCGTAAGGGATTTTTCATCTCACTTTTATTCCCATGATATTTATTATACATTGGCCACTATTTACTTTTGTGTGGTGCATGTACTGCCCATTATTTTACTATTTGTATAATATACTCAAATTTATGGTTATTTACATCTTCATTGAATGACGCTTCTTTCATGGGGTGTATGTTTCGAAAGTTGCCCAAATCGGTAAGGGAACCTTTCACACTCCTCTTTTAAAAAGACTTTTTTTGTTATGTATTTTAATTCACATCTTTTTATGTTGGGATATGTTCTTCTATATCCTTATTGATTTAAATTTTATTTCCAAGTGATGAGATACCATTTTCTCTTTCATCAACTAATTTTATGAATTTTAAAGTGACACTGTTAGGCTGTCGAATTTTACCAAGGGAACTTTTTAACCAAATTTCGATTTCTTTGGGTTCAACATGTAGTTATTGAATATGTCATCCTTTTAATATGTGTTAATGGACTTTGATTGTTTTACACTTAATATCCACTTATTTTGGGTGTATTTATATTTTTCGCACATAATTTTTAGACTAACTTATCTTTAATTTAAGGATACCTTATTTATAATGGATTTCATCTCATTTTACATTTCTATTGAGACTTCATTGTTGTTATGAACCATGTCACTATTATATGGTGTATATACTATACTTTGGAATATTATATAATGAATCCATTTATTCTCATGATATTATAAATTTCGGATTAAATTTTATTCGTCAATTATTGTATTCAACTGTCTCTAATTTTGGTAAAAACCTTTTAACTAAAATATCACTTTAAATGTCTTAATGATTTATTCTTATTAATATCCATGTTTTAAAAATGGTATTAAGGATTTATATATATAGATATTAATTGTTTAAAATGTTAAAATCTTCAAGGTGGTATGGGACACTTTGATTCAAAAATCTATTTATTAAATGTTTTAAATGGTTTTGAAAATGGTTTTTTGAATGGATTAATTATTTCAATATCTTAAAATGTTATATTGTTATTTCAATATGGGAATGTTATATTTCCATTATGCTTAAGTTATGTGCTATGATTATGTTTTGTTTCTTGGCATTTTTTATGAAAATGTGTGGTTCCGTGATAAACTAAGGGCGGGTGAGCCTGATATAGATCTCCAATGCATTGGGTAACATGAAGGGGTTAAATGTCACGAACCAAATCTGGTCGCCGCCAAAACCGACACCATACCCAGTCCGTGACAAGGCCCGAAGGGCGTTATCGATCCCCACAGGCTGGCACAAGTGCCCGGGTATCATATAATGATAATTGGGAACGATTTACCCAATTTTATAAACATTAAACAACAAAAAAACTCAATAAAACAAATCTAGATTTTTCAACTAAAACCATCTTATACAAAATTCAGAACTGAATTACATCCTTTAAAACAACTCAAAAAGACTATAAAAAAAGTATGAAATCACAATTAAACATCCCAAGAACCCTCATGGAAAGGGGCGCTACCCCCATTCCATCTCTACAAAAAATTCACTACCAAGGACTTGCTAGAAACCCGAACCACTGGAACTAAAAACTATATCCAAACCTGAAACAATAAAATAACCAAATATACTTACACCCAAGGGTTTAAGTAGGGTGTGAGACAAAGCCAAATAGGATACCACCACTAATAGATTCCATATGATAAACATTTAATGACAAAAAGCATGAAAGTTTTCAAAAACATGGGATGCTAGTTAAAATTTCTAAAAGATGCAACATTAAATAAAAACAGTTTTTAGGTGGGCTAATTTAATGAATAAAAAAAATTTAAATGGTGGAGGTAAGGATATTCCCTAGAACACTCTCTGTGATATTGAAGTGATTGGAGTATGGATTCCAACCATATTCCCAAATCACCCACTGAAACTAGTTTCTGCTCATATTGTTTTGTTCTTAGGTTTTGAAATCTTGGCACTTTGGTTTTAAGAAGTGTAATGTTTTTGTGAAATGGTTTTCAAATAAAGAGGGAATGGTTTTATTTTTGAAATGGTGGAACTGAATTTTTACAATTGTTTTGAAATAGAAATGGTGTGCTAACACCTCTTTTGAAAGCATGAACTATACTGAAGTTGGTTTTGAAAATTTTTTCCAATAGAGTTTTCTAAAAAATCAAAGGGTGTTTTAATGGGATGAGATGTTTTGAAATTGATGTGAATATCTTGAAAGTGATTTATTTTATAAATGGTTGTGTATTTCTGAATTTTTTTGTAAGATGTGAGTTCGAATTTTGATCTTGTGGTTAGCGGTTTTGAGAAAAAGGATGTTTTAGTTGAGCATTTTTGTTTTGAAAAGTGGAAAGAATTTTTGTTCTAACCTTTGGTATTTTCATGATCAACCACATACATGGGGTTATATGAGATGATGAATGGTTGATGGAATGACTGTATGAGTGTCAGGATGGATATGAGGAGGGTGTCTGTTGTTGCACAGAAACATGCATGTGTAAGGCCCATGAGGCACCATTGGTGGATGCGCTAACCGCTGAACCATTTGTTTTCAAAGAAATGTTTTTAAATAAAAAAAAATGATTTCTTGATGATTTTTTTGGGATGGTTTATATTATGTGTTTTTGTAAAATGTTGACGTTGTGGGATGTTTTGAGTCCAAGAACCCCTCCTGTTTGAACTGTGTTTTGGGTTTGGGTTTGGTCAGTAAGTTGTGTTGTAGGGACGGTTAGTGGTCTCTTTTGAAAAATGTTTCGGGACGCCTTTACGATGGTTACCTACATGTGTTTGGATCTGTTTTGTGGTATATATTGACCAATGTACTATCTTGGTTGGGTCCTTGGGTTCAATCATTGGATAAGGTACACCCCCATTAAAGGTTAGTGAACAATTGAAGTGCAACCTGGATTGTTTCTCCGTTTGAAGACCCTCCAGTTGATCAATATAAGGAATCTTTTTCTTGAGATTTCTAGATTGAGTCTACACCCATTCCTTTCATTGATTTTTAGATCCTCTTACAACTCGAGAGTGCTCTTGGAAGGTTGAAATAGACCTTAGTTTCTTAAGTTTCTTGATTCGTCGAAGGTGGATATGGTCTAGGGTTGTTAGTGTGGATGAGTGTCTCGATGGTGTCTAAGAAGGCCTTTGGGTTCTTCGATGTTTCTATGAAGCATGAGTTCATGTTAAACTACCAGTGTGGGAAATCTGGTAATGAGAAGATATTGTGGCCACTTTCTAGAATTATGTGTTGTTTGGGGATGTTTTATAAGGTCTCTCTCCATGAATAGTTTATATCAGTCATAATGGTCATGTTCGGTGATGCCTTATGAAGTCATGTGCTCAATTGACCGTATAGGTTAAAGTCATGAAATCCTTTGAGAGTCCCTATTATGTTGGGCGAATGTCTCCCTTGGAAAAACTTCAAAATATTCCATTTTAGAGGAAGGTGAGTTTAGGTGTTCTTTACTTCTATTGTTTCTCACCTGAAGAAACAAGTTGTGATGTGTGTGTATCTTATTATCCCTTGTTTCAGTGAAATATCAAGATAAGGTAAAGTGAGTTTGGAATGTGTTATGTCTAGAAAACTTATTTGGGATTGCGGTGTAGTTTCTAGTGGCACCGAAAGGAAGAATTTTCATTCAGTGGGTTTCCAAATATTAACTACGAGGCCGAAGATGCTTCAATCATTTGAGCTCCAGCCATAGGTCTCGGAGAGTAGCTGGCTCGTAGTCAGGGGAAATCCCAGGGCCATTTAAACCCTTGTACAAATTCCTATCCTTAGTATTAAAGATGGGAATAGTTCAAACCTCTGGTTTCGTCATGGTTGAGCACATAGTTTGTGCACTTTTAGTAGTGGTCGTGTTCTAGGAAGCCAAGTAGAAAGAATAATATTCATAGTTAGTGCACAATTTCCCAAACCATGCGAACTAATCCTGTGCCCTTCCTAAATCTTTAATTTCTTTTTGGGTCTTTCTGTGTTGGCCTATGCTGATCGGTTAAGATGGTCAGTTCTTATGGTGGGGAGACCCACTATGATTCTCATGAATGTTACTTCATAAAAATTTAATGGAACTATATCCCTTGTACTAGAGAGTATGTTTGGGCCTCCCACTATTAGTGTCTTGATTCTATCTCGGGAAAACAACTTAAGTTGTCTCTTATGGTGGGGAGCCCATTTGTGTCTCTTCATACGAGTAACTCATATTTTTTTCCCTTGGACATGTCTGGGAAGTAGGTATTATCATTCAAAGATATCTAAATACCTACTTATTCATTGGGTAAACATTGATATTGGAGAGTTTCCAATGGTTTAGTTATAGTAGGGAAGTGTAACCTTGTTCGATGTGGTTGTTTTTTTGGGTAAATTGATTGAGTATTGTTTAGATTGTGTTTGAGGAGTTTTCATTTGGGATAAAGACTGAATGTACTTGATTGTTTCATTAAGGTGGTGTAAGTTTGGTTTGTGAGAGTATTCCTTCCATCATTGATCACTGGAGGTGTTTTGAACTTTGGGGGTGAAACCCGGTAAGGGTGTACCAATTGGTTTCTCAGTTGGGGTTGGTTGTTGCTTTGACCTTGCCGTGACTTTCCGGGGCGGAAAGTTTTCAAGGTGGGGAGAATTGTCACGTACGTAACCTATTTTACTTTTATTTTAAATTTATTTTCCACTCATGATTTGTTTTGGTGGTTTCTAAAGGTTTTATTGAGAATAGGCGAGTTTTCATGAATTGGGCCAAACTGCGAGCCCAATTCCAGATTTAAAAATAAATTTTGTTTCATTTATAACTTTTTCAATTTTTAATATTTTTTACTCATTCCATCTCCTAATTGTTCTCCCCTGATATAGTAACCCCACATTTAAATTTGGGGCCTTTATAAATCCATAAGCATGGGGGATTTTTGTTTTTATTTGAGAATTGGGCCAACCCGAAGGCCCATTTTCCAGTTTTAAATTGTTTCATTAATTTATTAATATCTTATTCATTAAAATGACTTTTTCAGTGCTTCCACCTCCCTCTCGACCCTAGGAAGCCGCGCGCTCCCATTTCCTTTCCCCCCACTTTGGAGATCTATTTCATCGCGATTTGGTGCTGACATTCTTGGGGATTCTAAACTCGGGAAGATTAAAAGAGGTAAG
The DNA here is from genome assembly GCA_963277665.1 of Viscum album. Lineage (NCBI taxonomy): Eukaryota > Viridiplantae > Streptophyta > Magnoliopsida > Santalales > Viscaceae > Viscum > Viscum album. Next base: position 1,093,294,182 of record OY728145.1, on the reverse strand, counting down.
TTCATTCCATCATAACTCTCTCAATTATTACTCTATTCCCCCCATTCCAATTCCTACATTATCTCATAATCCCTGTTCGAACTTCCCTTGAATGGTTTGATATTTTTAAATTCATATTCAGGTGGAGTTTAGGTCGTTTTATTCAAGATTATTTTGTGTAATGTTTCTCTTTTCAATTCTTCTCTTCTCCTTAGGGTTTCCACCCTATCTCAAGAGTTTATAGAATGTCCAGAACATAGGGTTCGAACATATGGTCTTATTTGGTATCTTTTGGGTCAATTTTTGGTGGTCTAGGTTAGGATTTATATTCCTTGATGTGCGGCGGTGGTGTGGTTGATGTTTCACACCATGTTTTTAGGGTTTCGGCATAAAAGATAGGTGATTCCATGTGTAATCATTTCTAGATGAGTTAGTTTTCTTGAATTACTTATTATGCATTTACTAATATGATGTGTGTTGTGCAGGAACTGTTTATTTTGTATTTGGTAAAGCATTTGTTTTTACAGTTTCATTTTAGTTTAAAAAATTGGGTGTTTTACATGTGCAACCCTTTGGGTATTGTTTGGGTGTGTTTTATAACATATGAAATTGGTTTAATAAATCTTGTTTGGGCTGAAAATTCTGATTTGGTAGGGTATTGGTGTGACATTAAGTTCTAAAGAGGTTTCTTTTAATGGGTTTAAGGTGTAAAGCCTTATTGTACTTCTTGAAAGTGATTTTGAAAATGTGTGCTTTTCATGTGGATATTTTTTGGTATTGTTTTCGGTGTTTTTATAACACATGGGGGTAGTTTAATAAATGTTTTTGGGGATGAAAATTATGTTTTTAATTTTTATTGGTGTGATTTTGTCCTTGAAATATGGTTTTGAAATGAGTTTTTTTGTGAAAAGATTTGGTACACTCTTTAGAATTGTTTTATGGAAGTTTTGAATGGTTTAATGATTTATGTAAGATGTGAAACCATATTGGAAAACTGTTTTGGATTGTTTATACTTTCAAATAGACCATTTTAAATGTTAATAGTTCTGTTATGTTATGTGTATCCTCTTGGAAATGTTTTATAAAAATGTTTAATGGATTTACTAAAATGTGAAAGAGGTGTGAACGTTATATAGGCTGTTTGTGTGGGTGCGATGTGAAAAGTGGATTTTGTTTATAAAAAGGGTTTTAGGAAACATATAAGTGGGCTGTTATGTGATGTTTAGTATATTTGTAGGTATTTTATAAAATTGTTAAAGGATGTGTTGGATTGTGAATGTTATTCAAAAAGTGTTGTGGGCTATTTTGGTGTGGGTTTGATTTCAAAATGCATTTGAATGAAAAGTGGACTTTTGTGACTTGTGTTGTATACATGTGGGCTGTTTGGTAAATTTATGATATAAAAATGATATTTTCATGTGAAATTTATATTCATTGACTTGTTGAAATTGTTTTATCACAAAGGGAATACCCGGGTATCTAGGTGGGTGGACGTGTACAAGTATACTAGTGATCCTATGGGGTTTGGCCTCAGTTTCACTTAGCAATATTGATACTTACAACTCTAACTAAACTAAGATGATGACGATTGGGGACCACTAGGTTATGGGTATGTTCCCTACTAGTGGCTCGTGCACGAGAACGAATATTTGTGATGGTTACTCTCACTGAGATACGAGGTACCTGGGACCCACAACTATCTGGTGCCTAGGGGTTATTTCCCATTGCTTGTGCTCACTGGATATTTTGTTCTTACTGTCAGCATATGGTACATTTTGCTGGAAAATTCAGTAGCTTTGGTGTTTATTTTAAAAAGTGTTAATCCTTTAAAATTGCCCACTTGAAAACTATTCTTATTCAAAGTTGTAGCTTTTAGAAATTGTAACTAGCTTTTCATGTTTTTGAAAACTTACATGCTTTTCATATTTAAATGATTATTATATGGAATCTATTAGTGGTGGTATCCTATTGGGATTTGGCTCACACCCTACTTACACCCTTGGGTGTAAGTAGACTTGGTTATTTTGTTCTCATAGGTTTGGGTATAACTTTTGTACCAACAGTTCGGGTTTCCACCGGTCATTCATGATGCGGTGTTGTGGAGATGGCTTGAGGAAGATGCCTCATGCCATGTTGAGGTTCTTAGGCTGAATTTTCTTGGGTTTGTACCTTTGTAATGATCTTCAAACATTGTTTAAAATTTTGCAAATTCAGTAATGAATTTATTAAAAATATGTTTCGGTTTGAAAAATCCAGATTTGGTTTCTTGGATTCATTTGATGTTTCAAGTATAAAAACTCGGGTAAATCGTTCCGAATTTTCAGTTTTTGATACCTGGGAACTTGTGCTAGCCCGTGGGGATCGGGAACGCCTTTCGGGACTTGCCACGGGTCGGGTCGGGTGTCGGTTTTTGCGGCGACTAGATTCGGTTCGTGACATTAAACGTTAAGGTTTCTCTGAAGATATTTTAGGAATATACTGTGATGGGTATTCCAAACGTAACCATGAGGGTTACTCCCTACATAAGAATATTATGAATGCCTCAAGTTACCTTTATGGCTTATGATTTCTATGAGTTATTCATAAATCATATGATTTCATGAGGTATGTTAACGTGTTTATGTTTTATGAGTAAAGTATGATTTCATTGATTCTTATGTATACATGTACTAATGTTTCCTATCTGAATTTTTATATCCCTTACTGAGATTTTTGTGATCATCCCATGTTTTTAAAATGTTATTCACAGGTCAAGGGAAAGGTACATGATATGATGACAGTGTCAAGGAAGTGTCAATAAAGAATCCATGTTTTATTTTAAATATGTTTCCATTGATGGGAAAAAATGAATACTATCTTTTATGTAACCACTTTGTTTAAATGTGGAATGTAATGCATGATTTATTATCTAATTCTCTAAAACTATAAACCTGAAAAGATCCTCAATGTGTATTCTTGAAATAACTGAAGATTAAGTAATGTTTAAGGCCAGGTTCTTATAGTTGGTATAAAAGGTCGGGTTAGATAACTTTAGAGGTTAGAGTGTTGTTTAAGCATAAGTGACAAGTTGTGTATAACCACAATGGTTATTATATTAGATAGTTTCATTGTTATTTTTGAAGTTTGTAATGAGTTTGAGATAACATGGATAAGTATATCTTATTGTTTATCTTCCTCTTTAGTACATGATGATTTTGTTGATATAATCACACTGACCTTTTTGGTTTTAGTAAATTGATGGATCTAGAAGGCAACAAATTGACAATGAGTTTGAAGGAAACTGTGGTGGTTCTCTGATTAAGTGTCTGGATGAAATGGGGAATTCAATGAGAAATCTCATGGTTATTCTAAACCAACTATCAGGAGTCATGATCAACCACTTGAACCTTGGTGAGTTCTCTAATTCCTCTTGTACAAGAGAACCAACTCGATGTGGAAGTCCATGTGATAATTATAAATGTAACCATTAGGGTTTATATGATCCTTACTTTTGAGGTAATTATGGGTTACTATATGTTATGATGGTAGATGAAAGGTATGAGGTAAAATTGAGGTTAAATTATGTTATGGTTATTTTTGAAGATTTTATCTCTTATTGGGGAATGTTTTAAGAATTATATATTTTGGAAAAAGGACAACACACAGACCGTGTGACAACCCATCGGATCAGACAAAGCTGTGGGAATCGAACCCACAACCAAAGTGTCACTGGTATTTATCACCTACCACTAGACTACATGAAGTCCTTGGTTAGTTTAACTAATTATTTTTAGTTAGATGATTTTATGAATCAAGAGTAAGTTTATTTTGGGTTATCTACGGAAATTATTAACCTCTCATGGAGGATATGTTATTAGGTTAATTACTTTTCAATATGAGACTTTAAGAGCAACTGATGTTATTTGGAGATAAATGTTAATTTTTACCTTGGTAGACTTTGTGATTAAATCCTTCAAATATTTGGGTTTCAATCTTAGTTGGGTTTACCTTGATGAATTTTATTGAAAATTTGTTTATTAAATGGTCTTCGTTGAACTTTTTGTTTTTTTTGAAAAATTTTGGAGATTAGGAGTAGTTTTTATTTTTGTAAAAAATATCCTTTTTTGGTTATTATCTGACCTCATTCTGAAATTTTTGGTTTGGTTTTGGTTGAGATCTAACGACATGGGAAATATATAGTTCTCTTTTGTGGATTAAGTGATTCTCAAGAAGTTGATTATAGTACTCTTAATGCGAACAAGTCTTCCTAAATACTCGTCTTTTGGAGTAAATATGAGTTTGATTAAGGAATGTAGTAAAAGTTGAAATTCTTCATGACAAGTAAGTATGTTTCATTATGATTTATTTAAGCTCAAGAAACATTCCTCAATGAAGAGTAACATAAATCCAAAATGTTGTCTGTTAAATTTTCCTATTGGGGAATCGAATACCATTTAACCCATCAGAAGATTGTGATTTTCTTATGGTTAAATTTCTCCTAGACATGTTTACTATCACTCTCCATCAGAACATGAACCTTTGTTTTCTCCTCCATATCCATATTTTCATACATGGAATCCTAGTATGGGTTAACTCGGGTGACCTTTGTACTTCTCTCCCTTTCTTTTAAAGTGATAGTTTTACTGACTCTTGTTCTGATGTGGGACTTTCAATGAAGTTTAGAAGCCCAATTTTAAAATTGTGAGGATGAAATTCCCAAAAGGGGGGAAGGATGTTACATCCCAGGTAAATAAATAAAATCACATTCTAATTTTTATCAATATTTTTGAATAAAATTTTAATATTACTTAAAAGAGAATTCTACCCTTGATGGCATGCCCAATACACAACAATGAGTTTCTTTGAAATATTACATTGCACACTAATAATATAATAATATTACAATAGTTAATGCCTAGTCATTTTAATTGAAGGAATGGACAAAAATAACTAAAAATGATTACATATGTTTGGTAAATATTTTCATATTTATCCAATAAATGATAGAGTCTTAAATTCCAAATGAATCCAAATTTAAGAATAAATACTCTAATATTTTTAAAAGTTTGTTTTACCACCTTTTGATAGAGAACCATTTTTAAATATAAATTTTGACAATTTTATAATCTCTTTTTTTCAAAGTAAACTTATTATTTATGATTTGGACATTGAAATTTACTTTGGATAAATTTTTGGTATGTTTCTGACATTGTTCATTTTTTGAATAAATAGTGGACAAATAGTTCATTTTACATCAAAACTGATTTTTCATAGAATTTAAATATATGGTTAGATTTTATTTTTAATTGGTTTTAAAGTGTAATTGGAATATGTTTTTACCATTTAATTAAATAGTGGTCATTGGAATTAATTTCACTTTGAAATTGGACTTAAACTAGTGTCAATCTTTTAATAGATACTGTTTCTTAAAAACATGCATTTTGTTTTGACAACGAGAATGAATTATTAAATTAATTAATGCAACTTAAATATTTTTAATTTTTTAAAATAGACCTCATTTTTGAATTCTGAATATCAAATATATCTTAGGGTGAATTTTTGGTATTTTTCTAAAAAACATCAATTTTTAATGAATAGTGAAACCACTAAGTGGTAGTTAAAGAAGATGATTTTTCATTTAAATCAAACATTACCACTTCTCTGATTTTATTTTCAAAAATTTGACATACATGGTTGTCATTAGGAAGTAAAATGTGGTTCAATGAGATTAAAATAAATTTTTTTTGGTGAATAGTAACTTTTATGTTTTATTAATCACGATTAAAGGTAATTAGTGTAATATAAGGTAAAGATAATGTTATAATAATATTAAATGACCTTGACACATGTCCTACCCTTATTTTATGAGTCATGAATGACCAATACAATCCGTGGGTCAAGTTGGGTACCCCATGGAGCCAGTTTGGTTGGAAAATTATATTAATAACTTTTAATTTAAAGTTAAAATTAAAATGTCACAAACATGTATTGTTTTACTAACACAATTTGTACATGGGGTTATACAAGTCATATTTTTTACTATAAATATTCATTATAAATATAAAAATATTTCTTATATGATGATATTTTTTATAATTTTTAACCATTAAATAAGTTAACTAATTTATTTCACCGTGATGATGCAGTGATTACCTCATAAATGAATGATTTAAATAAAATGAGATGATAGGGTGCAATCTAAGTCTCAAACTTGTGAAAAAACTATTGTATGGGTGGATGTAGAAACCTTATCACCTTATCCTCTAAATATACCTTTTTGGGACCTTTGAAATCCAAAAATCATTTTATTATAAAGTAATAGTTTATAACTTTCCAAGAGTGCCACTCCCCTTCTCATATAAAAGGCCCCCACCTCTACCACCATAGCCACACCTCTCAAGCCTTTGTCTCGGCCAAACCCTTCCCATTTCATCTCTCCACATCCCACTCTTCATCATTTATGCCTCACCTTTGGCATAATTCTCTTCAAGAAACCCTTTTGGTATAAACCAAGAGGAGTTACACGATTTAAAGGTAAAGCCTTCACTTGGATTCTTTTGTTTTATTTTTCTTCTAAAAACCCCTAAACTCTTTTTAATCCATTATTTTGTAACAATACCAGTATATTCAATATACTTGTATGTTGTTATGTTATGTATTAGATCTACACTTACACACACCTTCATCTAATGGTTAATGAATATACTATTTCTGTGGATGGAAAATTACTGTCTCACGAAACATTGATTGTTCAATCTTCTCTTAACAACTTTCATGGTGGCCATTATGATGCCACTGTATTTTAAATATGATATATATGGTATTTATGTTTCCCACATGCTTATGTATTTTATATTTAAAACATACCTTTATGCTTTTCATGTTGTGCAATTGCGATAATTTCATAAGAGGAATTGTGGACTACCGCCCCCTCAAGTGATGTGACTCACTCATTCTATATGTGGAATGTATAAAGAATGAAACTAATTAACTTATTTGAACTATAAGACATATATATTATACTGGATTTATAATATATATATCTCCCAATTATTTTTAATTCTAGTAATATGACAATGAAATAAAAGTAGCGTTCATGCGTACGTACGACCTACCGTCTCCATGAACAGTGCATTTCATTTCTTTTTATCTCCAAATGGTATGGAATTGTATAAAATGAATATTTATTTGATATATATGATATTTAAATCATTAATACTATTCTGGATATGATTTACTTATAACTACATAGACAATTATTTTCAAACAAGTTCATTTTTTCCTCATGTACCAAACATCGACAAAAACGTCTGATATGAACACACATTATTAACAAATTATTATAACATTTTAATATGTGATATGAAATGAATAATAATCTTTAAAGGAGGAACATAAGCAATTATAAATTGCCCAAAGTTTATTATTCAGGAATATAAAGAAACGAACAAGACAAGTCGGACTTGAGGTAAGGGATCTGACCTCCCTCTTTCTTTTCAAGTACCTTCTTTTATGTCATTTCATTTATGCTCCACGTTCTTATGTTAGATCATGTCATTTAATATTCAAAATACTGTAATTTTTATTTCAATATGATGAGTTACCCCCTAATACTATCATAAATTCATTTTAGGAATTTTTATGTGGCGCCGTTAGGTTGCCGAATTTTCGTAAGGGATCCTACCTCTCTCTTTCTTTTTAAGTACTTTTTTATATGTAACTTAATTGAAGCTCATATTTATTATGTTGGGGGATTTTATTTTATATTCCTCCTGATTTAAATTTTATGTTAATATGATTATATGCCCTATTTTATCTCATCAAACCATATTTGGAAGTTTTATGTGGCGTCGTTAGGCTGGCGAATTTTCGTAAGGGATCCGACCTCACTCTTTCTTTTCAAGTACCCTCTTTTATGTAATTTCACTTATGCTTCATGTTATTATGTTGGATGATGTTATTTAATATTAAATATACTGTAATTTTTATTTTCATATGATTAGTTACCCCATATTACTCTCATCAATTCATTTTCATAATTTTTATGTGGCGCCGTTAGGCTGCCGAATTTTCACAAGGGATCCTACCTCTCTCTTTCTTTTTAAGTACTCTATTTTATGTCATTTCTTTTAAGCTCATCTTTCATATGTTTGGGGATGTTATTTTATATTCCTAAATCTTTAATTTTTATGGTAATATTATGAGAGAACCTATTTGATCTCATAAATCCATTTTTGGAAGTTTTATGTGGCACTGTTAGGCTGCCGAGTTTTCTTAAGGGATTTTTCATCTCACTTTTATTCCCGTGAGATTTTTGCTACATTGGCCAATATTTCCTTTTGGGTGGTGTATGTACTGCCCATTATTTTACTATTTATATAATATACTCTAATTTATGGTTATTTACATCTTCATTGTATGACCCTTCTTTCATGGGGTGTACGTTTCGAAAGTTTCCCAAATCGGTAAGGGAACCTTTCACACTCCTCTTTTAAAAAGACTTATTTTGTTATGCCTTTTAATTTACATCTTTTTTATGTTGGGATATGTTCTTCTATATCCTTATTGATGTAAATTTTATTTCCATGTGATGAGATACCCTTTACTCTCTCATCAGATAATTTTATGAATTTTAATGTTATGCCGTTAGGCTGTCGAATTTTACCAAGGGAACTTTTTTACCCAATTTTGATTTCTTTGGTTTCAACATTTAGTTATAGAATATGTCATCCTTTGAATATGTGTGAATGACCTTTGATTGTTTTAGACTTAATATCCACTTATTTTGGGTGTATTTATATTTATCACACATAATGTTGAGATTGATTTATCCTTAATTTAAGGATACATTCTTTATAAGGGATTTTATATCATTTTTCATTGCTATTGAGACTTCATTGTTGTTATGCACCAATTCACTCTTATATGGTGTATATACTATCCTTTAAAATATTATATAATGAATCCATTTATTCTCATGATATTATAATGTTCTGATTAAATGTTATTCCTCAATTATTGTATTCAAGTTTCTCTAATTTTTGTAAAAACCCTTTAACTAAAATATCGCTTTAAATGTTTTAATGATTTATTCTTATTAATATCCATGTTTTTAAAATTGTTTATAATGATTTATTTATATTGATATTAATGTTTGAAAATGTTAAAAGCTTCCAGGTGGTATGGGACACTTTGATTCAAAAATCTCTTTATTAAATGTTTTAAATGGTTTAGAAAATGCTTTTTTGAATGGATTCATTATTTCAATCTCATAAATTGTTATATTGTTATTGAAATGTGGGAATGTTATCCTTACTTTATTCTTATGTTATTTACTATGATTATGTTTTGTTTCTTGGGCATTGTTTATGAAAATGGGTGGTTCCGTGATAAACTAAGGGCAGGTGAGCCCGATATAGCTTGCCAATGCATTGGGTAACGCGATGGGGTTAAACGTTAAGGTTTATCCGGAGAGATTTAGGGAATATACTATTATGGATATTCCAAACATAACCATGAGGGTTACTCCCTATGTCATAATGTTATGAATTCCTCAATTTACCTTTATATCTTAATATTTCTATGAGTTATTCATAAATCTTATGATTTCATGAGTTATGTTAATGTGCTTATGTTTTATGAGTAAAGTATGATTTCATTGATTCCTATGTATAAATGTACTAATGTTTCCTTTCCATGTTTTTATATCCCTTACTGATATGCTCATTACAAGTTTTTGAAATGTTTTTCACAGGTCAAGGGAAAGGTACATGATATGATGATAGTGTCAAGGAAGTGTCAAGAAAGAATCCATGTTTTATTTTTAAATATGTTTCCGTTAATGGGAAAAAATGAATAATATCTTTTATGTAACCACTTTGTTTAAATGTCGAATTTAATGCGTGATTTATGATCTAATTCTCTAAAACTCTAAACCTGAAAAGATCCTTAATGTGTATTCTTGAAATAACTTCAGATTACGTAAGGTTTAAGGTCGGGTCCTTATAGATGTGTTCACTCTTTATACTATATTTGTAGTCATGGTTCTCTCACATTAACATATTATTATTCAGGGTTCACTCCCAAGACAATTTTAGTCAATATAATAAAATTTAAATATTTACCCAATGTATTGGAGGGGGATATGGGTCTCACCCATCACATAATTAAATCATACATACATGTTCCATAAGATCATAAATAATCATATCATATCCCATTAAATTAAATGGGTATTAAAAAAATTTAATTATGTTATAACTTATGTAAGGATAAAGATTTCACAAGCATTTTATCAAAAACAAAACCTGTGAGAAGAAGTGGGTTTCAAAAGAATAGGAACTATGAAATTGGAACGACTATCATAAACCTTATACCATAAAAAATCAATTCAGAGAAATTATATTAATATAATCACTAAATAATTTTCCTCATAAATTCATGAGTGACACCAATGGATGCTAACTTATATGAAAAATAATTTTTATAGATATTTTAAAAAAATTTATTGAGTAAAATATTCATTCTTCATTAAAAAATTCATTTAAAATATAAAACATTTTGAAAACCATTTCCATTGAAAATATCATTTACAAATTATAAAGGATTAATTGAAAAAAATAAATCATATTTAAAATAATTCATTCTTTAATATTATCTTCAAGTATCCTTTGAAAACATATTTTTTTTGAAAGCATGGTTTTTTGAATAAAATAGATTTCCGACTAAAGAGAGAGAAAGATTCTAAAATATTACAGAAAACATTTTCTTATGTCCCAATGAATGGGAAAATTGTACTCAATCAAGAGGATATCTAGAATAAACTAAGGATAAGGAATATTATGAATATTTTAAAGATTTATTATAATATATCATTAATGTAATAAAAAGTATTTAAAATCTCAAAAAGTAAAGATATTGTCTCAATAAACTCTCATAACTCAATAACATGGGTTCACACTCTATATTTAAGGAAAAAAATTAAAAAAATCTTAAAATATCATGAAAAATAGTATATTCATGATATAACATGTAAAATCGAAGTATATACACCTGAAAAAATAATTTTCATGTATAAAATATCAAGAGTCTCAGCGATGGAAAATTGAGACAAAATAATTTTAGAGATTCGGTTACTTTTCAAACATGAACATCATGAAATAAGGATCATAAAATAGGCATGTCAATAACCATAAAATAATTATAAGATAAATAGAATACATTAATTGGCAGTAGATACACCATATAATGGAATGTGTGCTGAACATATCATGTATCTCATGGACATAAAATTGAGATTAAATTCCCATACCTTTTGTATTGACTTTGTCCCCACTAATATAAGATTTATATATAATAAATATATGTTTATTTTAAATATTTTACAGAATGATATTATTAAAATTAGAACCATATATGGCTTGATTATGAATTTATATTACCCACTTGTTAATGATCCTAAGATACGGTTTCACATCAGGTAATATTTTTTTTGTTCTTTGCATGTGTCGAATTTTTTTTATAACTGGTAATTATACATATATCATGATTCTAGAATATATATCATGATATAAATATCATGTATATTTAATATATTTATATTATATTCAGAAATAAAATAAATAATAATGAAATATAATACATCGTTCATGGATATGGTAATGTCTACATATGTATGAACAATGTTTTCATATTTATCGTTGTATTGAAAGAATGAATGTAATTGAAATATAATCACATATGTAACACCCCATGATTTTTCAAATAAATTTATTATTTAATTAATGAAATAATGAGTCTATATAAAACACCAGTTTTTATAACCTAGCTAGTAATTATAATATTTCCACTTCTCTGATTTGAATTTTGAAAAACTAACATACACGGTTGTGTTCAGTAGGTTATTTAGAGTCTGATAAGACAAACATAATTTCTATTGAATAGTAATATATCAATATTACTAGTAATATGAATATTAATATTCCCCTTATGAATTGTAAATAATATTATTATTACATTGTCTTATGGTTATAAAATAACGAGATCTTGATTATATTTTCAATGTGATATAAAATGAATTATAGTTTTAAAATTTTATTTTTCAAATAAATTATTATTTAATTTAAAAACTAATTTAATTATTTTTATAAAATTAAATTCCAAAAATGGAGTCCATTTTAAAATTTTACAAAATGAAAAAATATTAAGTTGAATTGTTTGTATTTTTCTAAAATACTCGTTTTTTGATGAATACAAAAATATAGTAATTTAGAGTATATATACATTAGTATTTAAATTAACTATTCCAATAATCATGGATTATTTGTGATCACCTATTTCAAACACACAATAAATTATTACTATTATGGTTCACTTGAGTCAAAACTATTGGTTGTCTTGAGTAAAATAATAAAATAATGAATTAGATATTCATAAGTCACCCTCTCCTCCACTATAACCCCCCTGCCTACCTCTTATCTTCACTCCTCTAATGACACAAGCCTTTCTTAAATTATACTAAAATATTCTACTAATAATGCCCCCCATGTCTAGAATCCATTGGACTAATAAAAAATACCAAAACATTTCACCTGAAGAGGCTCTGAAGGAAAATTACTTCAAGAGGTAAATTCCTCTTCTCATTTCTATTATTTCAAGTTCTATTTTTTTCATTTTCCATACTCATCTCCTTTAATCAAAATATTGTGATAAAACTAGTACCTTACATGTATTATAATGTTGTAATTATAAATGAATTAGTGTTCATCATCTCCCATTTCCCCATGTTTTATTATGTAAATTAAAATGCCATTGGAGATGTGTTAATTAATCACATTCAAGGATGATAGGGTTTTCTATTTCTATTACAGTCAAAAATTCTGGTCATGAAACCATTTTTATGGTTTAAACATACAATAATATATTTATTATAATGTATTTAATGTTATGGAATCCTTTATTACACATTATGTTAATTTATAAATCAAAATGAGTTCGTTGTGATCAAGAACCGCCAATTAACCCAATAGAAGGTCATTAACATATTATATAGTGACTTATCTTCATTACCAATAACCAAATAAATATTATGACCATGTAATATTCTTGTTGTTAACTTATAATATAAAACAACTATTCTATAAAACCATTCTCATTATACATGTTTATCCATACAAGAATATAAGTAAACCGATCATGAAACCCAAGGAACAAAACACTCCCAAACAACGAAATTGAATCTATTAACCAATCAAAAATCCATTAATGAACCTAATAAGTTTATAATAAATAAAATAATTGTATAGGATTTTCATAATAATTAAATTACTAATCTAAATTTTATTATTCAGGTCATTAAGATTAGGTGAGGAACTCCTTTGGGCTTAATGTAAGGGTTTCCACCCGAACCTCCATTTCTACTCGGTTACTCTTATTCTCAACATAACACAATTAAATTAATTTTTATTTATAAAAAATACTATTATAATATATGATAATGTTATACATATGTGTACCAATAATATTACTACTTTTATTTGTGGGGAGTTATATGTTTTAAAAGGATCTGTTAATAATTCTTCCCAACATACAAGCTATATTGAAGGAAATATCTCAAAATATTAACAATTATCAAGGGAAATCAATTGTAACACCCCATGATTCCATGGTACATTTCTCTTTGAATAATGAAACATATTGTGTTGTATGAAACTTTAAGTTCTAGAACCCAAGACCAATCAAACATGCCATTATGAATAGTAATACCCAGTTTTTTGTATTTTACAATTTTTATTTAGTAAAATGGATATAATTTTTGGATTCAAAATATCAAAACTAGCTTAGGGTGTTTTTTTATTTATCTGAAAACATTCATTTTTTTATGAATATTAAAAAACACACTATTATTGTTTAAAACTAACTTTTTATTTAAAAAAATATTTATTTTATTTAAATTTATTTTAGGTCAAAATAGATACGTAATCCCAATATATATTCAGTTCAATTAATTAGAGTCATTTTATAATAAGATTATATATATAATATTTTATTTAACTTTTAATGTCTTTTACCCATATTCTAGGCAAATTTTCAAATTTACATAAAACGTAATATTTCAGATTCTAAGAATTGAATTTACAAAATCATAGAGACACGGTTGACATCAGCATGTAAAATATGGTTCAACAAGAGAAAAGTAATTTTTGTTCAATAGTAACTTTTAAATTTTTTTTACCATGGTTAAAAGTAAACTGGGTAATTAAAAGTAAAAATGATATTATGATTAACCTAAAAAATGTCCTAATTCTATTAGATATGTTTATTTTCTACCAAAATAATCCATAGGAATAAAATATCATCCTTTTGGTCCACTTGGATTAGATTAAGACATTTATTATTTCTTTATTTAATGAAGTGTTAAAACTGTTAAATTCAAATTTTAACAACAAAAACATTTTTAATATAGGTTTATACATAAGATAAATTCCACTATAAATATTAATTATAATTATAAAAATATTTCTTACATATTTTTATTTTATTTTTATTTTGTATACATTAAATAATTAAATTCATTTATGAAAAATGATGATGTTGTAATTACGTTATTATTTAAATACTAAATTAATTTATTTTATAATAATTAACATAATTGTAAATTGAATATTTTTATGTATTCCATGAATTTTATAGTTTAATATATCATTTTAGGGGTTCTTAAATAATTGTTTTCTAAGTGACAATGTTTTTAGGACATTCAAAAAAATCAAATACTAAATAGTGTCAAAATTGACATAAATGAGTTTTTAAACAAAATAATTTGCAAATAAAAGATATAATATTCCGAAAAATCTAATTTTTTTCAGAATGACTTAGATAAGGTTAGATATATAAATAAATAACTACTATGGGTTCCATTTTCTTTTTATAGTACGTTTAATAACCATTTATTTTAATAATACAAGAATACATGGTAAAAGTTAAACTATTTAACTAAGAGTTAAATCGTACAGATAAGGGTAATATGGTGACCTAAACCATTCTATAACATATTGGTTGAGAGGTTTTTGACCAAGACCCACCTTATCCTTTATGTAAATCCTTTTAGAGCCATTATAAACTATATTTTATTATATAATAAAATAATATTTCAAGCTTTTCCTAAAGTGACCCTCACATCTCTTATAAAAGGGTACATACCCTTCTCTTAATTTCACACCACCAAATCCATTTGGCTCGGCCAAACCATACTCACATATAATCCCAACTACCCTAAATTAATCCTATAATCCTTATGTTTATCAGAATCCAACCTAAGGATGGCTTTTGATCAAATCAAAAGAGAGCACCTGAAGAAGAGGTAATAATTTCATCACCTCTTTGAAAGTTCATTTCATCTTCTACTTCAACTTTAATGGTTGTTTCAATACCAAAATAATAAATCCATTTCCTTATACATTCCATCATGTTATTTTAAATAGTTTACAACCATATTCATTATTATATCCATCCTATGAATGAAAAAGTCATCATATGTTCGTGCGTACGACTTACCGTTTCCACGTCGTGGTGTAGTTTGTTATTCAACACATCATTATTTGGATTGGTATAATAATGAGTATAATTGATTTAAATAATAAATAAAACATGTTAAGTATTATATATATATATATATGATATACTATCCAATTAAATATGATTTCACCATAAATAGAATTGTATTGTCGCTCGTCCGTATGTACGGATTACCGTCTCCATGAACGCGATGAGAGTCATTCCCCACCGTAACCATTCGAGAATAATTTTCCTTTAATGATTAAAAATAATGTTTAAGAACATAATATCATTCTAGATATGAATAAAATACATCCTATCTATAAAAAACATGACTTACCTAACAAAACATATAAAGGAAAACAAATCCTTAACACCGAAAATAATGATAATTCTGAGATATTGTAAACAATGAAATATTATAATATCATATATGATAGAATTTTATATATGTGGTTCTCGTATAATTTAATACCAGCTATTTAACTATTATATAGGATGTTAATGTTACCTCTATCAAGGAAAATTACAAAGGAAGGGTTAATTTTACAATCACTTTATTATCCAAGGTTGTTTATATGTAAGTATCTACTAGGACCTATTTATCATCCACATCTGTGTTTTTTGAAAATCTATTTCAAAACATTTTTATTTTTACTAGAATATGTGTTAATGTAATTTACACCTTCATTTGACTTTTTATAAAATGGTTTGAAATGAATCTTTCCATCGTATTCCAAACAAGGTACTTTGTGACCTTTTCGACAAATGATGGTAAGAATGTTTTTTAAATTATACGGAGGATGTAGCTATTTTACACCAATATAACACCTTAGAATCATCCCTTCAAATAATACAAGAATATTTTAAAAATAATTTTTCTCTTATAATTATGTTAATTTTAAATTATTTCAAAATAGAAAGAGATACTCATCTCAGAAATTTATGATTTTATCTATGTCAACATCCTTTGATAGATATTACATTTGATTGAAGTTAATTTATTATGATACAATCTTCCATATTGTATTTATGGTTTTTTGATACGTTACACTATGGATGTGTTATTTTTATAGCATTCAGGGCATATGGTTAAAGTATTAACATTTTGTATGCTAGTTTTAATACAAATGTTTACGTTATATTTCAACGTTTTCATATGTGGAATGCATTGGACTTAGTAAGTGATGGGTGGAGCCCTATATATCCTCTCGATGCATTGGTAGGTCTCATGATACAAACTAGTGTCTTGGAAAATGTCCTTGAAAAAATATTATTTGTATTATTGGCACGAGGCATTGATTATGTGGATATGATTTCTGAAATTATGAATTCCATCATTATGAAATTGGATATTGAAATTACATGTGAGAATTCGACTTCTAGAAAATTCATGTGAATAAGAAAATGGAATTATTTGAATTATATTATCAATATTATGATTATATTTATGTTTACAAGGATTTTGTTTTAGTCTTATACGTTTCCTTAAATATTTATGCTTATTTATGATAGTTTACTCTATATTGTTATCCGTACTAAGCATATGAGCCCACCCATTTATTATGTTTTACATTTCCTAGGATGTGAAGAAGTATATTATTACTAATCTGCAGGGATAGGCTAAAGGGTATGAGTGTGTTCTATAGAGATACAATGGTGTTTGTTTCAACTCATAATGTGATGTAATACTTATGTATGTATCTTGTTATTCCATGACTACTAAACTGATCCATCTTTCGGGACATGATTCTTTGTATCCTTCCAATGATATGTAATAATGCACTGACTCTAGGTAGTTGGGGACAGGGTGTTATAGTTGTTATCAGAGTTTGTTTTGTAACGACCATGGAAGCTAGATTTAGAAAAACATTGATTATTGAACATTACCATAATATTGAATTCAAGGATTAAGAAAGAAGAACTTTTTAGAATTTAGTAAATGTAAAGATTTTGTCCATTTTCCAAGAAATAAATCCTTGTCTTCATAAACGCATGTAGAGAAAGCTCTGGAAAATATGTACATAAGAGTAAAATATCCGATAAGGAATTTTGGGATTGACCTGGGATATCGTGGTACATGACAATGGGCCTTGCTGCACTATTGGTTACAACACTCCTAGGGGATATGCATAGGATAATTAAAATTTTCTTTACAAACTATTATGAAGGATTTATGAGTATAGACTTCTTCAAAGAAAACATTTTATTATTATTATTGATTATATGCATAAACTGTTCAATTAATGTCAGGTATATTACTAGTTTAGAATTATGTATTATGATTCATGAACTAATCTAGTGTATGACATTGTTTAGAAATGGTGACTATTGGAATGAATGGAAACCATATCAATTCATGTAATATATGTTGAGATTTCCCTCATACTCAAGATAATTATCGTGGAGCTGGTGATGCAACTAGTTTTGAACAACTTCTTACCATACTAGGACAACTCACTCATTTTTTGTATAATAACCTTACCTTTATGGAGAACCCTCATCCACAACATGGAAGATCATTGTAAGATTGCTTCATGAGGTAAAAAACACTAACATTCAATAGGACTACAAATCTATTTGTTACTAAGAAATTGATAAGTTATTTAGAAAAAATATTTCATTCTTTGGGGAGTAATGAAAGGGAAAAAGTTTTCATGGAATATTATCACCTCATGGGAGAAGCAGATCAATGGTGGTCATTAATTCAAAAAACAAAAGATGATGAAAAAGAATCAAATTTAGAATGGAGGGAGTTTAAAAATCTTTTCGTAGGAAAATTATTTTCTCATGACCATTAAATGGATATGGAAATACAATTTCGGATTGTATGGAAAAAAGAGGATGAGAATGTCGCAATATATGAGGAATACTTTCCAAGGATATCAAGGCATGAAACAGATTATGTACATAACCCAAGAAGTAATATTTATTGATTATTCGATGGGTTAAAACCATTTCTTCATTTATCATTAGTATCGCAATCCTTCTAATCATATGAAGATGTTGTCTCATGTGTTATCAAGACATAAAAGGAATCCTCTATGTCTTAAAGACTTCAATGCAAAGCAAGAGAAGAATAGATCTGTTGAAAAATATAGAAATGAAAATAAGGGGAAGAAGGAAATGTTAAATTCCCATCCTACAGTAATTGTGGGAATAAACACCCTTGTACATGATTGAAGGGAGTGAGAGTCTATTACAAGTGTGTTGAAAATGCCACCACGCTCATGAATATAAGGGAAAGAAATATTCTTTCAGTGCTGAATTATAAAATTATAGAAAAATGGGGCATTATGAAACTGAATGTTCTAAGCGTCACGGTAACTTACCTCAAAAAAGGTCAAGAGAGAAAGGCCGAGATTATGTGATCACTACTACTGAAGTTGAAGCTCTGAATGACACGGTGGAATGTAATTTAATGGTGTCCGAAAATTCAGCCAATGGTTTATTTGATTCTGTATCATCAAATTGTTTCATATATTCACAGTTTCTAAGAAAAATATATATTTCAAATTTGATTGAACAAGGGAGTTTTCAGTCAAAACTCTTTAGGGATGTATCATTGGAACTATTTTTTGTGAATTAGTTCTCATTATGGAATATAAATGTTCTTTATATACTGATGTCATCATTATACCCATGACGGAATATGATATAATCCTCGTTATGTATTATATTTCTGACTTTGATGAGAAAATTAATTATAAGAAGTAGGATGTTACAATTTTCGATGATGATAATGAGTAACATATCAATAGAGAAGAATCATCACCACTAGATTCTTATCTAGATCAACCCCCAGTAGATCTACTAAAATAAATTATTGGGGATGAAGAGAGTAAAATAAATATGTGTGGGGAAAGTAATTTTCAAATAGAGGATGTAACTATTGTGCAATAATATGTTGATGTGTTTCCAGAGGATTTATTAGGACATCCCTTAGAATGAGAGATTGAGTTATACATTGATTTAATTCCTGGTACAAGGCCCATATCGATGAACCCTTATAGAATGTCCATTGTGGAATTAGTGGAACTAAAGAAAAATTAGAGGAATTGAGTAATAAAGGATATATTCACTATAGGTATTCTCCATGGGGAGCCCCTATTCTATTTGTTAAGAATAAATATGGATCTATGAGGTTGTGCATTGACTATATAGTGATCAATGCTATTAAAATAAAGAACAAGTGTCCCCTACCTCACCTTTGTTATATATTCAATCAACATCATGGAGATCAATATTTTTCAATGATTGAACTTCTATCTAGATATCATCAGTTTTTTGTGAAGAAAGAAGACATTCTGAAAAAATCATTTCGAACTAGATACATGCATAATGCATTTTCAGTAATTCCTTTTGGACTAACTAATGCACAATCTGATTTCATGGATCTAATGAATAGAGTTTTCAAGGAATATCTTGATGACTTTTTAGTGTTATTTATTGATGATATCTTGGTATACTAAAAAACTACGGAGATCATGAAAATTACTTGATATATTTTTTGAAAACCCTAAGAAGAAATGAATTATATGGGAAGTTTAGCTAGTGTGAATTCTGGATTCATGAGATTTATTTTCCTGGCTATATTGTCTCTTAGGATTGAATATGTCTCTATCCTTCAAATACTAAGGCAATCAAATAATGGATAGCACCGACAACTATAACTGACGTACGCTGTTTTATTTCTTTAGTAGGTTATTATCAGCATATTGCTGAATATTTTCCCAAATTGTCTAACCCACTAAAAAATCTCCAACATAAAGTGATTAAATTTGTTTGGAAAGAAGAGTGTGATGAATGTTCCCAAGAACTGAAAAGAGGATTAATTAATGCTCTTATTTTGACTCTACAATCGAGGAATGATGGGTTTGTTATTTATAGTGATTTTTCAATGAAAGGACTTGGTTATGTCCTTATGTTTAATGGTACAGATATTGCATATGAATCACTAAAGCTAAAAATTCACGAACAGAACTATCTCACTCATGATATTGAGTTAACATCTTGAATAGTTTATTTGATGATATGTGTACACTATCTCTATGGTCAAAAATGTGAAATATATACTGATCAAAAGAGTTTGAATTATATTTTCACACATAAAGAAATCAACATGAATAAAATATGATGTCTTGAACTACACAAGAATTATAATTGCACTATACACTACCACTCGGGGATGGAAAATAATGTGGAAGATGCATTAAGAAGAAATAATCCTATAGAATTGAACAAGATTAGAGTTTGAATGTGTCTTATGTTCATGGATCTAGAAAGATGGATATAGTAATAATCATGGAAGTTGAAACATCAATATTATCACAAATAGTTTCCAAACAATCTTTACTATAATGGAAAAAAAGGTTCTTAGACAAATGATGAGGATTTTCAAAAATAAATTTAAAGCTGTGAATGCTGGTAGATTTATTGATATCGTATATAAAGATTGTATTTTTATATTTGGGAAGTGAGTTTTTGTTCCTAATATAACTGATATAAAAAGGGAATTTTTGGATGATGCTCATTCCTCCAATTTTCCAATAAACCCTGGTAGAATAAAATGTATAGATATTTGAAGGAAAAGTTTTTTTGGGACAACATGAAGAGGGAGATTTATTATTATGTGTCAATATGTATAGTTTATCAACATGTTATGGATAGAAGACAACATCCTAGAGGATTCATGCAACCTCTTCCCGTAATTGAGTGGAAATGGGAAGAAATTACAATGGAAGTTTTCTTGGGGATATCAGAGACTCCTAGAAGGAATGATGCAATATGGTTCATTGTTGATTGTCTTACCAAGTCAGCAAATTTTAATTATATAATAGAAGATTTACCATTTGAACGTTTATCAAGAATGTATATTAATGAAGTTTTAATACCTAATAGTGTACCCATATCGATTTTTTCTGATCTGAACCCCATTCTAAATCGTGATTCTGGAAATGTATTTAGAAATCCCTAGATACTGAACATTGTTTGAGCATTGTCTACCACCCTCAAAATGATGGATAATTAGAACAGAATATTAAAACA
The DNA here is from genome assembly GCA_963277665.1 of Viscum album. NCBI lineage: Eukaryota > Viridiplantae > Streptophyta > Magnoliopsida > Santalales > Viscaceae > Viscum > Viscum album. Next base: position 1,093,272,624 of record OY728145.1, on the reverse strand, counting down.
TTATATGGAATGAGGAGATCTTTTTCACTTGACATTCAAGGTATGTGGGATCAATACTTACCTCTGGTAAAAATTTCTTATAATAATAGCTTCCATTTAAGTATTTTGATCGCACAATATGAAGCATTATATGGGAAGAGATGTTGCACACCAACTAGTTTGGAAGATGTTGCTGACAGAAAACTCATAGGTCTAGAACTTTTTGATGAAACAATGGAAATGGTCAATATTATCTAAACCCAAATCAATGTAGCTCAAAGTAGGAAAAAGAGCTATGCCGATAACCGAAGGAAGTATTTGGCATTTCAAGTAGGAGATCATGTTTTCTTGAAGGTATCCCCATGGAAGGGTGTGATACATTTCCGTAAGAATGGTAAATTAAGACCCATGTACATTGGACCTTTCAAAATTCTAGAGTGAATTAGAGTTCTTTCTTACCATTTGGAAATGCCTCCAAGTCTCTCCAAAGTTCATGATGTCTTCCATATATCACTTTTGAGAAAATACATGCCTAACCCAACGCATGTACTCACCGATGATGAAATAGAACTGGAACCCAATCTGTCTTATTGTGAAGAGCCTATCATTATTCTTGATACCAGAGAATAAGTTATGATAAAGAAAACGACTCATCTGGTAAAAGTTATATAGAGAAACCATAAGATGGAACATGAAATGTGGGAACCGGAGGAACATATGATGAAGAACTACCCGAATCACTTTACATATTAGTATTCTATAAATTTCAAGGATGAAATTATTTGAAGGATGGAATAATGTAACACCCCAAGCTTCCATAGTACATTTATCTTTGAATAATTCAATAGCTTTCATTGTATGAAACTTCGAGATCTAGAACCCCATGACCAATCAAACATGCCGTTATGAATATTAATGCCTAATTTTGGAAATTTTATAAATTTTATTTTTCTAAATGCACATAATTTTTGGATTCAGAATATCAAATTAGACTAGGCTGATTTTTTTGTATTTTTCGGAAAACATTCATTTTTGGATTAATATTGAAAAACATTGTGTTATTTTTTAGAAGGGACTTTTAATTTAAATAACTAGTTATTTTATTTAAATTTATTTTAGGTAAAAATAGATACATAATATCTATATATGTTAAATTTAATTAATTGGAGTCATATTAAAATAAGAATATATATATATATTCTTATTGAACATTGAATGTCTTTTACCCACCTTCTAGGAACATTTACAAATTTTTATAAAATAGAATTTAACCACTTCTGTGAATTGAATTTAAAAAATCCTAAAGACATGGCTGACATCATTAATTTAAATGTGTTTCAATAGGATGAAAATAATTTTTGGTGAATAATATCTTTTGAATTTTATTTACCATGGTCAAAAGTAAATAGTGTAAATGAAGGTAAAAATTACATTATAATTATCCTAACACACATTCAAATTCTATTGGATAACTGTATTTAGACCAAAATTATCATTAGGAATAAGATGTGATCATTTTTATCCACTTTGACTATATTAGGAAATTTATTATTATTTTATATAAAGAATAGTTAAATATGTAAAATTCAAATTTTAATAAGTAGTACATTATTAATGTAGTTTAATATATAATTTAAATTCATCTAAAATTTTTAATCAGAAATCTAAAATTTTTTCGTACATATTTTTTTATTTATAATTTCAATACATTAAATAGTTAAATTTATTTATGAAACAATGATGATTTAGTATTTACATTATTATTTAAATATTAAAATAATTGATATTATAAATATTAAAATAATTATAAATTGAGAATTTTCATGTATTACACACAATTTTTAGGTTAATATAACATGTTAGGGTTGATTAGATAAATTTTTTTAAGTGATAATGTTTTTATGACTTTAAAAAAACCAAATAATAAATAGTGTTAAAATTGACATAAATGAGTTTTTAAAATAAATACCCTATTAATAACTAATTTAATATTATTAAAAGTATAAGGATCAGAAAAAGGACTTATATAAGGTTATATATATCAATTATTAACCAATTGGTGTTCTTTTGGATTTTTATAATTTGTTTATTAACCGTTTATTTTAACAATATAAGAATGCATGGTAAAAGTTAAACTATTTAACTGAGAGCTAAATCGAAAATATAAGGTTAATATTGTGATCTAAACCTATCTATAAACTATTGTATTAGATTTTTTTGACTCAAACCCACCTTATCCTATAAATAAATCCTTTTGGATCCATTATAAACCGAATATGATTTTATAATAAAATAATATTCCAAGATTTTCCTAAAGTGACCCTCACATCTCTTATAAAAGGGTACATCCCCTTCTCTTAATTTAACACCTCCAAAGCCATTTACTTCAGTCAAAAACTACTCAAATATACTTCCAACTACACTCACTTCCAATATAAGGCCCCAGCCTTAAACCTTACTTAATCTTGAGTTATTACAAGATTACACATTGAGGATCTTTTCGGGTTTAGAGTTTTATAGAATTAGATAATAAAACTTGCATTACATTCCACATATAAACAAAGTGGTTACATAAAGATAGTATTCTTCATTCCTATCAATGGAAACATATTTAAAATAAAACATGGATTCTTTCTTGACACTTCCTTGACACTATCATCATCTCATGTACCTTCCCTTGACCTGTGAAATTCATTTCAAAAAAAACTTGGGATGAGCATAAAAAGCTCAGTAAGGGATATAAAAATTTAGAAATGAAACATGGGTACATATATACATAAGAATGAAATCATACTTTACCCATAAAACATAATCACTTCAACATACCTCATAAAATCATGAAGAAATCATAGAAATCATAAGACATAAAGGTAACTTGAGGCATTCATAACATTCTTACGTAGGGAGTAACCTTCTTGGTTACGTTTGGAATACCCATCACAGTATATTCCCTAAATCTCTTCGGAGAAACCTTAATGTTTCACTCCTTCGCGTTACCCAATGCATTGAAGATCTATATCGGGCTCACCCACCCTTAGTTTATCACAGAACCACCCGTCTTCATAATAATGCCCAAGAACCATAACATAATCGTATCACATAAAACATGCATAAAGGAAACATAACACTTCCACATTTCAATCACAAGATATCAATACAACACAAAAAACATTGTGAAAACCATTTTCAATAACAAGAGAAAAGAAAAGTAAAACATGATATTTATTTTTCTTTTAAAAAGAAGGTATGGCTTGTAGAGGAAGCCGAAACTCAAATAACGGTCACGACGGCGGAGAAGTCGTTGTCACCACATACGTACAACAAAAACATTCCCTTTTGTCGTTTAGTAAACTCTTTGTATAAAAAAGATTCCTTTTGAATAAACGTAAAAGTCAAAGGGTTTTATACACCATATAAAAGAAAGTTGTGTATAAAATAAAATATGCCTCAATGAAAGGAGATTGAGACGAAGTCCCATACCTCGTATCCGACTTGACCCAACCATTCTTTAATCTCCTGAATAATAAACTTGAGTTAATATCTACTTGCTTATGAACCTTTTTCAAGTTCATTGTTCCTTTTATACAATGTTATGAACATCATGTAATCATTTAAGTTAATAATGTTCATTTTGTCGGTATTTGGTTCTTAAGTCAAAAATAGACTTCTTATACTTACATGTTGTTAATTTGGTCAAAGTTTTGTTATATCCATAATGATATTAATGATTTGGATAACATATATATCATATATATTCATCATATACGTGTATTTATTATATTACATCACATTTAGAGGTAAGAAATGAAATGCACCGTTCATGGAGACGGTAAGCCGTACGTACGCATGAATGATACTTCCATTTCTATCTCGTATTTTCTGGAATGGGATCATAATGATATAAGAGTATATTATAATTCCAGTATAATAACATATATAATATCATTAACTTTATCCTTTACACATCCCACATATGGTATTAAGGAATCAAATATCTTTTAGGGGGCGGTAGTCCGCACTTCCTAAAATGAAGATATCGTGTTTACCAATAATGGAAACCATAATGGTATGCCCAAAATGAAAAAAAACATAGGCTTAAGGAAAACATAAACATATTATATATAATATATAAAAATAGTGAAATCTTAATGGCCATCTTTGAAGGTGTTAAATGAGTATTGAACAATCATTGTTTCGGGAGGCAGAATTTCGCCATCCACGGAAACCGTATGTTCTTTAACCATTTGATGTAGTTGTGTGAGAGTGTAGCTCAAATAAATCTTATAACAACATCATAGTATAATGAAGATACTGGTGTTGTTAAAAAAATGTAAATAAAAAGAGTTTAGGGGGTTGGAGAAGCAAAATAAAACAAATGAACAAGAGAGAAAGAATTACCTTTAAAAGTGTAACTCCTTTTGATTTGAGCCTAAAGGCTTCCTTTTAAAGGATTCTGCCCAAAGGGAATCCTCTAGGAGGAGAGGGATGTGGAGAGAGTAAATGGGCCAGGGTTGGCCGAGCCAAAGGCTTGAGGAGTGTGTGAAATGAGGTAGAGGTGGGGGCCTTTTATAAGAGGAGAGGAGAGACACTTTTGGAAAGTAAAGAAATATTATTTTATTTGAAACTGTTTTTCTGTTTTAAAAGGTCCCACATTGATATAATTCATGGATAAGGTGATAAGGGTTCGAAATACACTCATCGAATTGGTTTTGGCCATGTGAAGGTTTTAGATTTTTCATTATCTTTCCATTTTATTTAAATCGTTAAATAATGAGGTCATCGCTGCATCATCATGATGTCATAAATAAATTATTTTATTTAAAGTCTAAAAATTATAAAAAAAATACAATGATGTAGGAAATCGTTTTATCTTTATAATTACTATTTATAATCAAAAATCTGATCTTTATAACCCCATGTAAAAATTGTTTTCGTTAAACATATTATGTTTGTGTCATTTTTACTTTTACATTAAATAAACAGTTATTTATGTCATTTCCCAACCAAAGTGGATCCATGGGGTCCCCAAGTTGACCCATGGCTTGTCCTGGTCGGCCATGACACAAAAAATGAGTGTAGGACATGTGTCAAGCTCATCTTATTTTATTAAAGCATTATTTTTACCTTAAACTACACTAATTACCACTAATCGCGATTAAAAACATAATAAGTTACTATTCACCAAAAAATTATTTTAATCTCATTGAACCACATTTTACATCTTAATGACAACCATGTATGTAGGATTTTTGAAATTCAAAACACAATTATGGCAAAATTTCATTTAAACGGAAAATCAGTATTTATATGTACCACTTAGTGGTTTCACTATTCATCAAAATTTGAAGTTTTTCAGAAAATTACCAAAAATACACCCTAAGCTGTATTTGATATTCTGAATTCAAAAATAAAGTATATTTTACAAAATTCTAAACATATAAGTCACATTAATTAATTTAATAATTAATTCCCGCTGTCAGAGCAAATAACGTGTTTTTATAAAACAATAAGTATCAAAAGATTGACACCAGTTTAAGTCCAATTTCAATGTGAAATTGATTCCAATGACCACCATTGGATTAAATGGTAAAAATATATACAGATTACACATTAAGATCAAATCAAAAGATAATCATATCATATAAATAAATTCGATTAAGAAGCAGTTTTGATGTAAAATGCAGTATTTTTCACTATTCATTAAAAAATGAACATTGTCTGAAAAATACCAAAAATTCACACAAAGTAAATTTTGATGTCCCAATCATAAATAATAAGTTTATTTTGACAAAAATAATTTATAAAATTGTCAAAAGATAGATTTAAAAAGGTTTTTCCATCAAAAGGCAGTAAAACAATCTTTTAAGAATATTAGTGTATTCCATGCTTAAGATTGGTTTTATTTTCATTTTAAGCCTCTAAAACACTATCTTAATCATTAATAGACATAGATAAAAATATCAATTATTCATTACTTACTTGGGATGTTACATCCTTCTGCCCTTTAGAAAATTGCGTCCCCGCAATTTATTTACTTATCGAATAAATGGGGGTACTTATCCCTCATTGCATTTTCAGATTCCCATGTTGCCTCTTCAATCATGTGATTTTTCCTCAAAACATTTACCTGGTGAATCGTCTTATTCCGTAACACTTGCTCCCTGTGGTCAAGAATCTGGACCGGTTGTTCCTCATAAGATAGGTTCTCTTCCAGCTGAACTACCTCTGGACTCAATACATGAGATGGATCTGGCATATATTTTCTCAACATCGAAACGTGAAAAACATTGTGTAACTGAGATAAACTCGGAGGTAAATCCACTCGGTATGCAACTGATCCAACTCTCTCCAGAATTTTGTATGGTCCAATGAACCTTGGACTCAACTTTCCTTTCTTACCAAATCTCATCACACTTTTCCAAGGAGAAATCTTGAGAAAAACATGATCACCTACCTCGAATGATAAATCCTTCCTCCGGTTATCTGCATAACCCTTCTGCCTACTCTGAGCTGTTCTCATGTGTTTCTGAATTAGCTGAACTTTTTCTGCCATCTCTTCTACCAATTCTGGTCCCATCAACTTCCTTTCACCCACTTCATCCCAGAAAGATGGAGTTCGACACCGCTTCCCATATAATGCTCGAAATGGTTCCATCTGTATACTGGAATGAAAACTGTTATTATATGAAAATTCAACCAATGAAAGATGTTGGTCCCAACTTACCTGATGATCCATAGAACATGCTCGTAGAATATCCTCAAATGTCTGAATTGTTTGTTCTGACTGCCCGTCTGATTGAGGATGAAAAGCCGTACTAAAATTTAATTCAGTACCCATCGACTTCTGAAGGCCTTTCCAAAAGTTAGTAGTAAACCTGGGATCACGATCCGATACAATGGAGAAAGGAACTCCATGTCACCTGACTATCCCTTTAAGATAAAAACGGGAAAGTTGATCAAGATAGAAAGTATCTCGTATAGTAAGAAAATGAGCAGATTTTGTCAAGCGATCGACAATAACCCAGATTGCATTATTACCTCGAGATGTCTTCGGTAATCCAACAACAAAGTCCATGGATATATTCTCCCATTTCCAATATGGCACTGGTAAAGGCTGAATCATGCCTTTCGGTAACTGCCGCTCTGCTTTAACCTGCTGACAAGTCAAACACATCACAGTAAAATCAGCAATATCTCTTTTCATTCCATCCCACCAGTAATACTCCCGCATATCTCTATACATCTTAGTACTGCCCGGATGAACTGAAAACAGAGAACTATGAGCTTCACATAACAACTCTCTCTTCAATTGTGAATCACAGGGCACACACAATCTCTTCCCAAATCTCAAAACACAGTCATTATCAATGTTGAATTCAGGCAACTTACCTTTCTGAACCAGCTCTACCTTTTTTGGCAACTCACTGTCTTGCTTCTGTGCTTGCTTGATTCTATCTGATAGAGAAGATCTCACTGATACCTGAAACAAAACAGAAGGACTTCCTGCACCAAAAACTTCTATGCCAATGTTCATCAAATCCTTAACCAAAGGGTCACGTTCCAAATGAAAAACATTGTTAATGAAGCATTAGTTTTTCGACTCAAAGCATCAGCCACTTTATTTGATTTTCCCGGATGGTAATGAATTGTGCAATCATAATCCTTGATTAATTCCAGCCATCTCCTTTGTCTCATGTTTAACTCTTTCTGAGTGAATATATACTTTAAACTTTTGTGATCGGTATATATTTCACACTTTACTCCATACAAATGATGCCTCCAAATTTTTAAAGCAAAAACAACAGCAGCTAATTCCAAATCATGTATAGGGTAATTTACCTCATGAGTTTTCAACTGTCGTGAAGCATAAGCAATTACCTGATCATTCTGCATTAGGATGCAACCAATTCCTTTCAATGAAGCATCACTGTAGATAACAAACTCACCATTCATGGAAGGTAGTGCCAAAACTGGAGCATTCACCAATATTTTTTTCAATTCCTAAAAACAATCATCACATAATTATCTAAGAACTCATGGAAAATTATATTCATTAAGTCCATGAATATAGCAGGTGCATTGGTTATCCCAAAAGGCATTAATACAAATTCCTAATGGCCATATCTCGTATGGAACGCGGTCTTCGGAATATCTTCCTCCTTTACCTTCAGCTGATGGTACCCCGATCTCAAGTCAATCTTTGAAAAATACTGAGCTCCCTGGAGCTGATACAACTTCATTTGATGGCCCGACATCTACTGAAGTAGTTGCAAAGGATTTCACCACCCCTTTCTGCTTGTAGTCTAACTGCTTCCCATCACTCAAGATCTTTGTCGGACACTTGTTTGCATAGTGACCCATCTCATTGCACTTATAAAATTTCACTAACTATAAATCAAATTTGTTCTTACCTTCACCTTGATCCTTTTCAGTGCAATCACGAGCCTTATGTCCCATCTTACCACATCGTTAGAACTTTCTAGAATTCATAAGACATTCCCCAGCATGCCTTTTGCCACATTTATCACAAACTGGAAACTTAGTTCTCTTACCATCAGACTTTTTTTAAGAATTATTACCTTTCTCCTGCCACCTCGGTCTCTTCTTCTGCTGGTTGTTATAGAACACTTGGTCATCAGCAAACTCCATTTCAACCTTCTCAGCACATCGAACAAGCTTTTCATAACTTTTAAACTCACAAGAAGCTAATGCCCTTTGATTTTTTGGCTTTAATCCTGAGTAAAAACGATTGATTTTACTATCAAGGTCTCAGATAAAATTTGGAGCATACCTTGGAAATCAAGTGAACCTTTCTTCATAGGCAGCCACTGAGTCTTCCTCTTGCCTCATTTCCAAGAATTGTTTTTCCATCCTAAGTCATGCAGCCTTAGGAAAATACTTCTCAAGAAATATACCTTTGAATTCATCCCAGTCAAGAGAATCAATCTCACCAGCATCCCTAATATTTTTAACCATAGACCACCACTGATCTGCTTCACCCTCCAAACGGAAAATAGCAAGACTAACCTTTTGATTGTCTGAACACCCCATGACATCAAAAATCTTCTCCAGTGCTTTAATCCACCCTTCAGCTAGCACAGGGTCAGATGATCCTCTAAATGATGGGGGATGTTGCCTCATGAAATGTTCCACCACTGACATGTTCCTCTACGGTTGATCTGGCTGATCTCGTGCATGGATACCACCACCATTTCTCGCTTGAGTCAACTGGGCCATTACTGCAACAAACTATTCAGTTCCAATTCCGACCATTTCTGGATGTTGATTCGGAAGGTTATTTCCTTCTGTATGCCTTCCTAGCACTGCTTCCCTGTTTCCTCTGCGGAAAACCATTCTGAACAAACATGTCTTAGATGAAGCAACATGGTTATCTTCAAATGCTATATCATTTCAATTTTTTTTGGATAATCATTTAATAGAATTCTAACTCCTAAAGTTATCTAAACCGACCTCTGATACCAACTATAAGGCCCCAGCCTTAAACCTTACTTAATTTTGAGTTATTACATGATTACACATTGAGGATATTTTCGGGTTTAGAGTTTTAGATAATTAGATCATAAAACATGCATTACATTCCACATATAAACAATGTTTTCACATAAAGATAGTATTCTTCATTCCCATCAATGGAAACATATTTAAAATAAAACATGGATTCTTTCTTGACACTTCCTTGACACTATCATCATATCATGTACCCTTCCCTTGACCTGTGAAAATCATTTCAAAAAAAAACTTGGGATGAGCATAAAAAGCTCAGTAAGGGATAATAAAATATGGAAATGAAACATGGGTACATATATACATAAGAATGAAATCATACTTTACCCATAAAACATATTCACTTCAACATACCTCATCAAATCATGAATAAATAATAGAAATCATAAGACATAAAGGTAACTTGAGGCATTCATAACATTCTTACGTAGGTAGTAACCATCTTGGTTACGTTTGGAATACCCATCACAGTATATTCCCTAAATCTCTTCATAAAAACCTTAACGTTTCACTCCTTCGCACTACCCAATGTATTGGAGAGCTATATTGGGCTCACCCGCCGTTAGTTTATCACGGAACCACCCATCTTCATAATAATTCCCAAGAACCATAACATAATCGTATCACATAAAACATGCATAAAGGAAGAATAACACTTCCATATTTCAATCACAAGATATCAATAAAACATAAAAAACATTGTGAAAACCATTTTCAATACCAAAATAAAAGATATTTAAAACATGGTATTTATTTTTCTTTTAAAAAGAAGGTATGGCTTGTAGAGGAAGCCGAAACTCAAATAACGGTCAAGAAGGCGGAGAAGTCATTGTCGCCGCATACATACGACAAAAACATTCGCTTTTGTCGTTTAGTAAACGCTTCGTATAAAAAATATTCCTTTTGAATAAACGTAAAAGTCAAAAGGGTTTATACACCATATAAAAGAATGTTGTGTATAAAATAAAATACGCCTCAATGAAAGGAGATTGAGACGAAGTCCCATACCTCATATCCGACTTGACCTGTCCGTTCTTTAATCTCCTGAATAATAAACTTGAGTGAATCTATACTATCTTATGAAACTTTTTCAAGTTCATTATTCCTTTTATACCATGTTATGAACATCATGTAATCCTTTAAGTTAATTATGTTCATTTTGTCGGTATTTGGTTCTTAAATCAAAAATAGACTTCTTACAATTACATGTTGTTATTTTGGTCAAAGTTTCGTTATATCTATAATGATATTAATGATTTGGATAACATATATATCATATATATTCAGAATATACATGTATTTATAATATTACATCACATTTAGAGGTAAGAAATGAAATGCACCGTTTATGGAGACGGTAAGTCGTACGTACGCATGAACGCTACTTCCATTTCTATTTCGTATTTTCTGGAATGGAATCATAATTATATAAGAGTATATTATAATTCTAGTATAATAACATATATAATATCATTAACTTTATCCTTTACACATCCCACATATGGTATTAACGAATCAAATCACTTTCAGGGGGCGGTAGTCCGCACTTCCTAAAATGAAGATATCGTGTTTACCCATAATGGAAACCATAAAGGTATACCCAAAATGAAAAAAAACAGAAGCTTAAGGAAAACATAAACATATTATATATCATATATAAAAATAGTGACATCATAATGGCCACCTTTGAAGGTGTTAAATGAGTATTGAACAATCATCGTTTCGGGAGGCAGAATTTCGCCATCCACGGAAACCGTAAGTTCTTTAACCATTTGATGTAGTTGTGTGAGAGTGTAGCTCAAATAAATCTTATAACAACATCCTAGTATATTGAAGATACTGGTGTTGTTACAAAAAAAGTAAATAAAAAGAGTTTATGGGGTTGGAGAAGCAAAATAAAACAAATGAACAAGAGAGAAAGAATTACCTTTAAAAGTGTAACTCCTTTTGATTTGAGCCTAAAGGCTTCCTTTGAAAGCATTCTGCCCAAAGGGAAACCTCTAGGAGGAGAGGGATGTGGAGAGAGTAAATGGGCAGGGGTTGTCCGAGCCAAAGGCTTGAGGAGTGTGTGAAATGAGGTAGAGGTGGGGGCCTTTTATAAGAGGAGAGGAGGGGCACTTTTGGAAAGTAAAGAAATATTATTTTATTTGAAAATGTTTTTCGGTTTTAAAAGGTCCCACATTGATATAATTCGTGGATAAGGTGATAAGGGTTAGAAATCCACTCATCCAATTGGTTTTGGCCATGTGTAGGTTTTATATTTTTCATTATCTTTCCATTTTATTTAAATCGTTAAATAATGAGGTCATCGCTACATTATCATGATGTCATAAATAATTTAAATTATTTAAAGTCTAAAAATTATAAAAAAAAATACTATGATGTAGGAAATATTTTTAGATTTCCAATGACTATTTATAATAAAAAATCTGATCTTTATATCCCCATGTAAAAATTGTTTTCGTTAAACATATTATGTTTGTGTCATTTTTACTTTTACATTAAATAAAAAGTTATTTATGTCATTTCCCAACCAAAGTGGATCCATGGGGTCCCCAAGAAGACCCATGACTTGTCTTGCTCGGCCATGACACAACCAATGAGGGTAGGACATGTTTCAAGCTCATCTTATTTTATTAAAGCATTATTTTTACCTTAAACTACACTAATTACCACTAATCGCGATTAAAAACTTAATAAGTTACTATTCACCAAAAAATTATTTTAATCTCATTGAACCACATTTTACTTCTTAATGACAACCATGTATGTTGGATTTTTGAAATTCAAAACACAATGATGGCAAAATTTCATTTAAACGGAAAATCAGTTTTTATAAGTACCACTTAGTGGTTTCACTATTCATCAAAATTTGAAATTTTTCAGAAAATTACCAAAAATCCACTGTAAGCTATATTTGATATTCCGAATTCAAAAATGAAGTCTATTTTACAAAATTCAAAACATATAAGTCACATTAATTAATTTAATAATTAATTCCCGCTGTCAAAGCAAATAGCGTGTTTTTATGAAACAATAAGTATCAAAAGTTTGACACCAGTTTATGTCCAATTTCAAAGTGAAATTGATTCCAATGACCAAAATTGGATTAAATGGTAAAAATATATTCAGATTAAACATTAAGATCAATTCAAAAGATAATATAATCATATAAATAAATTAGATTAAGAAGCAGTTTTGATGTAAAATGCAGTATTTTTCAGTATTCATTAAAAAATGAACATTGTCTGAAAAATACCAAAAATTCACACAAAGTAAATTTTGATGTCCCAATCATAAAGAATAAGTTTATTTTGACAAAAATAGTTTATAAAATTGTCAAAAGTTAGATTTAAAACGGTTTTTCCATCATAAGGTAGTAAAACAATCTTTTAAGAATATTAGTGTATTCCATGCTTAAGATTGGATTTATTTTCATTTGAAGCCTCTAAAACACTATCATAATCATTAATAGACAAAGATAAAAATATCTATTATTCATTACTTTCTTGGGATGTTACATCCAATTAGAAGCCTTACTTTGATTATAAGATATCCTAAGGATCCATTTTGATCAAATCGAGAGAAAGCACATGAATAAGTGGTAATAGTTTCATCAACACTTCGAATGTTATTTTCTTATTCCAAATCCACTTTATTTGTTGTTTACATACCAAAATAACAAATGAAGTACCATATACATATTTTGTTTTTATTATAAATATGGTACAACCCTATTAATGATTCTATCCATCCTATGAATGACAAAGTCACCATATGTGCGTACTTACAACTTACGATTTCCACATCGTGGTGTAGTTTGTTATTTAACACCTCATTATTTGGATGAGTATAATAATGAGAATAATAGATTTAAATAATAAATCAAATATGTTAATGATTCTATATATATGATATGTTATCCAATAACATATGATTTCACTATCTATAGAATGGTATTTTCGCTCGTGCGTATGAATTGATTACCGTCTCCACAAACGGGAAGAGATTCATTCCTCCTCGTAACCATTAAAGAATAATTTTAATTTTATGATAAAAAATAATGTCTAAGAACATAATCTCATTCTATATATGAATCAAATACATCCATTACATAATAATCATGAATTACGTTACAAAATACTTATAGGAAAATGAATCAGTTGACACCCGAAACAATGATACTACTAAAATATTATAAACAAAGAAATGACAGATGATCATATATGATATAATTTTTATGTATTTGGTTATTTTATAATTTCATAACAATTATTTGACTATTATACCATAGGTTAACATACCCTCTATGTAGGAGAAGTAAAAGGTAATTGTTAATTTTACAATCTCTTTATTATTTGAGGTTGTATATATGTAAGTATCTACTCAGACCTCTTTATCATCCACATTCGTATTTCTAAAAAATGCATTTCAAATTTTTTTTACTAATTATTAGAAAATTTCGTAAATTAATTAATAACCTATTTTGAATTTTTCTAAAATGGTTTGGAATCAATCCTTCAGTCATTTTCCAAACAACGTTCTTTGTGACTATTTCGACAAATTAAGGTAAGAATATTTTTTAACTTATACGGTGGGTGCAACTATTTTCCACCATTATAAAATCCTTTAAGCATCCCTTAAATTCTTATAGGAATATTTTAAAAATAATTAATTTTTATTTTATAATTATGATTGTTTTAAATTATTTCAAAATTGAAAGAGATATTCCTCTAAAATACTTTTTATTTCCTCTATGTCAAGATCCTTTGATGGATTTTACACATGTTTGAAGTTATGTTATTATGATATAATCTTCCATATTGCATTGACTATTTTGTGATATTATTAAATGTGGATTTGTTAATTTTATACCATTCATGGTTTATGGTTAAAGTATTAACATTTCATATTCTAGTTTTAATATTAATGTTTATGTTATGTTTCAATATTTTCATATGAGGAATGAATTGGACATAGTAAGTGAAAGGTGGAGCCCGCTATAGCTCCTCGATGCATCGGTAGGTCTCATGAGGAAAAATTGTGTCTTGGAACAAGTCCTTGAAAAAATAGTATTTATTGTCTTGGCATGAGGGCTTGACTTTGTGAATATGATGTACGACATTATGCATTCCATCATTATAGAATTAGCTATTTATATTAAATGTGATTATTCGACTAGTAGAGTATCCATGTGAATAAGTAAATGACATTATTTGATATAACTTTTCCATATTAGGCTACTGGTTAAGATTATAAGCCCTATGTTTTTGTCTTATAAATTTCCTTAAATGTTTATGCTTATTTATGATAGTTTCTGCTATATTGTTTTCCGTAATGAGCATCTGAGCTCACCCATTTCTTATGTTTTTTCCAAGGATGTGATGAAGTATATTATGACAAAACTAAAGGGATATGATAAGGGATATGAGTGTTTCAACAGAGACAAAATGTTGTTTTTTAACTCATAATGTAATGTAAAACTTATGAATATATCTAGTTCTTCCATGTCGATTAAACTGATCAGTCATTCGGGACATGATTCATTATATCATGCCAATGATATATAAAAAATCACCAACTCTGGGTAACTCAGGTTTGGGCGCTAAATCTATAGTTTATTTTTAGTTATAATTATCCTCATTAAAACAGTAATTTTATTATTAAAATACTATCGTACTTCACTTCTTCTTTTAAACAAATACATTTCCAAAAGGTACTTTCTTTGAAAGGTAAAACATATTTATCCCATGAATTACCTGATGATTTTATACGAGTATCATCATCTATTTCAATACTCTTGTTGATTGATATGTATTTCTGCGCTTAATATTTTATGATATAATCTACAATATTTAATTGAATTATTTATGATTAGTTTGACTAGTGATGTGATATCTTAAAAAAGTTCACTAATTTACTCTGAATGGTTAGTGTTTAATCTTAATGTTCGAGGAACGTTATTGACATTTAATATGTTATTTTTAATATGAATTTTTTATGTTGTTTATGTTCATCATTTTTATAATTATTAATACATTGAACTTATTATGTGATGGGTGGGGCCCTATATAGCCTCTCGATGCATAGGTATGTCTCACTAGCTAAACTACAGTCTTGAAACAAGGCCTTCACAAAATGATTATTTATGGTCATGGAATGAATCCTTGATTGTACGATAATTATGTTCATCATTATTCATTCCCTCATTATGAAACATTTAATTGAATGTTTGTGATGTTATTTGACCTGTAGAATACCCATGATTATGCTTTGTCATTGCATTATTTTTTCAGCTCTCATTCCTGCAATAATATGTTTAAGTGAATTTTTTAAGGCATCTGTTTTTAGTTATTCACCATACCTAATGTTTACATTTAATGATATCGTATACTATATTTCATACCCTTAGTGATCATTTGAGCTCACCCATTTCTTATGATTCATTTTCTCAGGACATGACGAGTTATATTATGAATGACATGAAGAAATAACATATGAATTATGGATATTCTGAAAAGGGTTTGTAAATTATTTTTACTTTAATGCATTAATGATTAAATTAAGTATGTATTTGGTTTTCCAAAACTAAAAAACTGTTAATTTCTTCACGATGGGACTTTCTTGAAATCCTGGCTATGTAATCGTATAAGGGACCGGCTTCGGGAATTATGGGTTGCGTCGTTGTAGTGTATGTATAATATATGATAAATTTAAATTTATAATGTTATATATATATCATATAATTTCACTAAACCCATCATTTAAACATTCTATGTTGTGTGTGAATGAATCACATCACATTGGGTGTGCAGTTGTCCACACTTCCTCAAACAAAATTACAGTAATTACATTGAATAGAATGTAAAAAAATGTGTGTTTTAAAAAGAATATATAATCATAAATAAATGATAAATATTTTATATAACATTGATAAACATGGTGTCCATCGTAATGGCCACCATTATTAGTGGTGATATAGAAACAAATAGTCATTGTTTCGTGAGGTAGTAGTTCGCCATACAAAAAAGCAGTATGGTCAATATTAATTAGATGGAGGTGTGTGTAAGTTTAGGCTGAACCCTTAGCATAAAATCATAATACTATATTTCATATACCAGTTTTTTACCACAATAATGGAATAATTATAGTGGAGTCTTTGGAGAATGAATATAAAGGAAATGCGCTTGAGAAAAGATGTTACCTAAAAATTGGATAACTCAATTTAGATTATCCAAAAACCCATCCTTGAGTTGCCTTAATCCAAATGTAAGTCTTCTAAGAAGATTGTATAGAGAGGAGGATATTATTTTATAAGTGTTTTAGAGATCCATAGGGCTTGAGTGGTGTGTGGAAGTGGGATGATGTGGTTGCATTTTAAATGGAAGGGAAATGGCACACATGGAAATTTTAAAACAAGTTAGGTGTACCAATATTTTTTAATAAAACAAGACATACCAATCATTAGAAAATTAACAATTTAAGGTTAAATTATGAATCATGGCCAGAAAATTCAATTTTAAAAACTATATAAACCATTTTTACTCTTATATTTATGTTTTATTACTATATTAAAATATTTTTTCTCTTAACTGATGTAATTAATTTTACTCACATTCACTAATATTTTAGGTAGGAAAAAAGACTACCTATTATAAATTATAAATTATTTAGATTCAAAATATGGAATATATTTTTCTAAATTCTAATCATAAAAATGTTGAAAGTAATTTAAAATTATGCCCGCAGACGGGTAGACTATGCGTGGTTTTAATGTAAAAATGATCAATGTTTTCCTATGTTTTTATATCCAATTTCAATGTTATATTGGTTCTAATGGACCAAATTAGATTGATGTTTAATAATATTATCTAATAAAACATTGAAATAATTTTTATATAAAATTTAACTTCATAAATAAAATAAATTTTAATAGAAATTTTGAATTAAAATCCTGTAGTTTTCACTATTCATCCAAAAAATATATTTTTCCAGAAAATGCCAAACAATCTCTGTAAGATAACAAAGAAATTTTAATTTAAATAATGAATATTATTTTTTTAATTCAATATCAATATATGTATAAAATAAATTATAATTTTTTTACATAAGGACATTAAAAGCAATTCATTAGAGAAAATGATATTTTTTAAACATGGAAGTACATGACCAAATAATCTATATTTTATTTAAAATATGTTTTCTTTATATAAAAAAAATATAAAAATATTTGAAATGTTTTTATTAATGTTACTATAAATAATATTAATTTCTAGGTTATAATTATACCAGTTAAATAATTATAAAAATAAAATTCAGTTTCGTAGAAACCTTAGTGTTGCCTGTAACCTAAGACAATCCATTGTTCTGTGTAATATATGCTAAATAGGAGTTTCCTATAACATTCAAAAATTAGGATATATGTGAATGGAATGTTTGAATTATTATATTTCAATATATAAATGATAATTTAATTTATTTGAAAAAATGGTCTATAAAACTCAGGATTTTACAAAAGTCGTGTTAACCCAATCAACAAAGGATGGAATGAAAAAAGGGGGGAAATATAAAAAATTCCAGAATAAGTTTAAAAAATGGCATATGAATACCGCCATTGAATAATAAATTATGAATTTACCTTATTATTCATGAATCAATTATAAATTTCTGAAAAGTAATAAATAAAATCGAAGACTTAGGTATTATCTCCATAAATCAAGAGTGTTCCTCCAGTAATCAAAGGTCATAACCTCAAAAAATGTGAGACCTTGAATGTTTTTAAATTCCTTCCACTATTGAGACTTTTTTATCTGAATTTTTTTTGAACTTATAGGAAGAAAAAATTTAATACCCAAGTATGTTTAAAAGAAGTCGGGTTTTAAAGAATTGAAACCAACTAGGGTGGCACACCAACTTACTGACGATTCTGTCAAGCATCCTCGGAGATTTCTCATGTAAATCTTGAAAATTGATTCCTTATTAATTTTCCCAACTAATATATTTGTTCTATATATGGAAGTGGAAAATTATACTCCCTTAATTCATGAAACACCATTTTTCACCATTCCAAGGGTGAATAATGATGTTAATCATGGATGATTGCTTTTTAGATTTGGTGAAGAGAAGGTTGTGTTTGATACAGAGAAGGTTTCTATTTAAAATGATGATTAATTAAATTTTGAAACCAACTATCTTACTAGTAATGTATACGATCATGATAATAGTGGAAATATAAAAATAAATTTCCTTTTATTGATGAGGGATCCATCATGGATAAAAATTAATGTTGTTTTGCAACTCAAACAAGGCATGTCTTCTCACATTTCATGCCCTTTATTTTCAAGAATCGTTCTAATAAGGGAATGAACTGAAATTTAAAGTCCTCGTAATAGAAATATGTCTATCTCTAGAATATAAATAATGTCCTAAAAAGGAGGAAAACCAGAGAATGTTTAATGGGATATGGTAGGGTAGTTTAGTCTTTAGAATGGTTTAGAGTGTGATGGATGTTTCTCAAGAGTAACAAACATAAAAAGGGGACAAAAATAAAAGAATACATTTCATATACACAATACAAAATGTTTATATGTCAAGAACCTAAATAATAATATATTAAATAAATACATACCATGTATCTAATGAATAATGTTTTTCCTTGAGTAATTTTAAAATATCGGGAACAAAGGGTTCACAAACCCCCCCTCCATTGCTCATCTCCTTTGAACCATCCCCCTCTCATGATGCTTTCCCTCCCACGAGAACCATCACCTGAAGCTGCCCCATATTCCATATTCCCCCAAAACCATGAACTGACTCCACACTTTCTAATATCCTCCCCCAGACCATTAAATCCATCCAAATTGGCCCGATTGAAAATAGTTTGTAACCCTCCCACGGATCAAGTTCCTAAGAAAGATAACACACCTACCCCACCAAAACGGTGTAGGGTTGTGCGTGTTCCACCACCCAATGATCCATATAACTCAGAATTAGCTTCTAAATATGCATTTAAATCCAATTTCAAAAACTTTTAGTCAATTTATGATGGATTATAGGGCCCTTACCATCCTCACCAACATCCCTGCCACCACTTTTCCAATCATGTTCACTTGGTTAGGTTGTTCTACATAGAGACAAAGCTAATATAGAATAACAAGACATTATTATTTTCTATTATAGAGTGAATCCCCCTTCAACATGAGGTTGTTATCATTAGTGACAACATAAGACTAACCTCTATTACACAACTATGATAGAAGACATACATAGAGTTCTTTCTTGAGTTCATGGACACCTTCAAGAAGGTCATTGATTCTGTTCACTTCTAACTTAGGGGTTGGACATGGGAGATCATTGTGGTTAATTTTTCTGATGGCCTAAAAATCTACACTTCAATGTTTACCACCTCCCATATATTTTCATATTTTTATCTCAATCCATCCATGTTTGAGGATTTATGAATTTGGGATAGGATCACCAGAGGTCAACAGGGAATTTATGATCCTCACACCACAAAATTAACCAAACACCATGGGGATGCCCTTCAGATCCGACATCGGGAACTCTCTCATTCTTGGATGGCTCATGGAAATTCCCATAGGGGGTCGTCCATATCAAGGTCATCTTTTTCAGTTCAGCCATGGGCTGATCAACCATTAAGATGGATTTGTAGTTCATTGAGTTCTACAGAACCCTATAGAAGAGGACTCGCAATAATTTTATAGTGAATTGTTTATCACACATATGGATATGATTCTCAATATCTTTATGGCCTCTTAGACCCACTCATTACATGGGAATAGGGAGTGATTTTTCATTCAATTTCTCCACATGATGAGGCTACTCACAAAAGATGATGATGTCTACCGATGGGAACCAGTATAATTGGCGGATGATGATGTGGCACTTTCTCATCATATGGATATCCAAAATACAATATCCTCCCCGAATCATACCACCAACACCTATACATACTACCTATTCCATCCCACCAGCCATTAATTCTCCTGAACCAATTTTTACTACCACCACCATTGGACCTGCCATACCTGTGTCCACCTAATCCATTCCATGAAACTAATTAAAAAATATTAAGTTTATACGAGAGAACATGCACCATGTATGCCACCACATCAATGTTCCCTTCTCTAAGATCACTCTTTTCACTACACCTACACTACCACTAGATAGAAATTCCCCCCACCCACTACCACTGACATGACCTTCCTCCTCCACCATTCGAGTACCACCCCTACCCTGGAAAACAACACATATATGTTGATGGAATCTATTACCACCCTAATTATTTTGTATATCTTTTTTAATGGGTAGGGGAATATACCTCCATCATATAATGTGGTGTTGTTCATTGGCCCTCTTTCCAAATACATGACCACCATAATGATTGATACCTTTCATCCATCATCTATCATGGAAATTTCTAGAACCACAACACCATCAAAGTTCATCGATAATCCACTTTCTATGTCCAGATGGGACATATATATAGAGGGTAAAATCCAGGGACATATTATTTGTTAGTGTTCATGAAATGCAGTAGCTAGTCAGAATTCCATTGAGTCTTATTATTCACATGTACCCCTCCCCTATTATTGTATTATGATTAGACAATATTTTTTATAGTACATAGATTCTATTTCTATATGATGTGTAATTTCTATATATATATACATGCGATAAAATTTCTCTCTCCATTTATAGATTTTATATATTTCATTTTATTATTTTTATTACATTATCCAGGTATAGATCATATCCCTCATCCATTAACATTGGCATTCCTATTTTGCAGCCATCTGCACTCCAATTTTTGATGACTCAACATCATTTTAACATCGACCACAATGTATATGATCTCTCACTTGATATCCATACCAATTATAGATCCCACCCATGATGGGAAAAGATTCAATTATTGCTTCACTAAATTCAGGATTAGTAATCTAATATCTTTTTAATCCTAATAAAGAATCCCCACAAATTCAATGACACAACCACTAATTTTTATAGGAGGAAAACTTTTTCTATGTTAAAGGAAAATAATAATTGATCCTATTTTCAATCAATCTAGATGATGACGGTGTGTTAGTGCTTTATGAGTGACAACCCATATTTACTTTTTTTCTATTCAATATTCTGATTAGGATATTTTTTTCCTTTTAATTGAATCATTATTTCTGTGTTGTGTCAAAATATGACTATACTCACATATATGCATTTATATGAGTTTATTTTCATTGATATTTAGTGTGTGCACCTAGCCATTTAACTACATTCATCTAGTTTAAACCTTATGGAATAATATTTAATCTAATTTAGTTTTTTCTTTATAAAAACTTATGAATGTATCCCAATATTAAATAGTCATCCACCATGTTTACATATAGAATGACATTAATTATCAAGAGATCATGATTCCTTAAATTAAATTTCATGTTTCCAATTCATTTTTTCTATGTAATATATGTGATTTTACTCCCATGATACTTTCCAAAAAAGTGAGGAAACTATATCATTTTATGTTTGTGGTAGTCTTTCATCAGCATTATTATTGATATACTTATATTGTCTCCCATTTTCTCATATCTAGGATATATTTTTTCAATTAATGTGTTCTTTAAAGATGAAAACTCAGGAAACCCATTGAAATTAATGAAAAAATTGTCTTCGAAATTGTTAAAATCAATATAATACTCCTATTTAGATTATTATAATGATTGATGAGTGTATTAATAAAATCAAATTTTAAAAAATATAATTGATATTGATTGAATTATTATAGGATTTTAAACCCTAAGTGACTTACAATTATTTTGTATAATTACATTATTTATAGGATTCTGGAACCAAGATTACATAATCTTTTCTATGAATATTTCTTGAGGGACACCTAGGGAATGTACGCTATTAAAATTTTTAATGTGGTTTTGTTGAGACTATTATTGAAAAAATACACTTTTAATATGATTGAGTAAATCTTTATGGGACAGTTTTACTGGAGAACCACCATACATTATTCCATATTTTGGTTGTAGTATCCATGAATAACCTTAATATTGTGGAGCCATTCCAATCCAATTATCCCTTCCTACTCCTCTCTTGGAATTATTGATGATTATGCATTGAATAAATTTGGGGGAATGTTCACTAGTGATCGACATGGGTTGTGATTTTTGGTGATATTTTATGCCCTTTTCAACAGACTGGTATGATGTGATTCATTATTACATTTTGTATTTTCTATTCCTATGTTGTTCTTTTAAAAAAACATAGAATGAAACAAAAATATATTGGGTTTTGTATTAGTGAGGTCAAAATTTACCATTTCATAACATATTAATCCTATGATATATCATATTTTTTATGGGATGTATGTGAGATCTATCTTGAACATGAAATTTAATAAATAAATACAATACAAATAAAAACAAAAATAAGGGAACAAGTGAATTTTCTGATACATACCAAATATATTCTTCTATACTCCACGAGGTTTTGGTAACATAGACACATTTTGATCATGGAGGAGTTAATTAATTTCATTAATCATGACATTCATGCTTTATAATTTATATCTTACCCTGTTAAAAGATTGATTTTTTTTCATTCCACATACCTTCCCATAGCATACGAGTCATTTTTACCCTTTTTGATGAAGATATCATGATTGATTTTGTATTTTTGTTTATGAAGTGGAGATTATAAAACCAATTGAACCCTGTGGTTATGAATATTTATTTAGGATATGATTATAACTCTAGTTAAAGTTTAACATGAGTGATGAGAGAAAATTTATTGTGAGGTAAATCCAAAAATGGGTGTAAAATTTATTGAATGGTTATGAAATTGTAATTAAAAGAATAAAGAATATAGATAAAGAACTAAAACAGAATTCATGAATGAATATTCCTAAGGGATTGATTCTAGAGAACACGATTTTTCTTCTTATGCTTTGTTTTATTTTTATAATGGTAAAGAATTATTCCAATTTTAATTACTATGTCTTCTTGGAATCCTTATTTAAAGTATTTTTTATTGATGATAAGAAATTTTCAAACTGTGGGTAATTTTAATATATGAATTTTATATACATATTGGATACTTTTAATTAGATTTTATTCATGAAATATTAGACAATTAAAATGGTTTGGTTTTTTTTCATAGGAATTCGGAATTATGAACATAATGGAAGAAATGTTGAAAATTTTAAAAAATAGGCTTTACACGCTGAATATCACTTACACGATTTGTAGACCTCACTCATTTCATGCCTAAAGATCCACATACCCACCTATCAATATTTTTTATGATTTTAATACAATACATAGTTCTATAATCCATTATATGACATGAATCCTTCAAAAAATTATAGTACTTCCAAAAGTGAAATGCATACACGATGTGAAATGATTTCAAAACATGCATGTTTTGAAGGATTTCATGATCATAGATATTAACAGATTCATATGTGGGAAATTTTGATCTCAAATACACATCATAAAAAATTCACATGTTGTGTACTTATTGGGTCGAAAGTGATAAAGATAGTACATGATGTTCCTGACGTACGCACTATGTACTTCTGAGGATTATTAATATTTTGAGTACTCCTCTATGCATAAGATCTTTCCACGATTTTCATTTCTAATAAATAATATTTTATCAATTTAATTAATTTTAATCCAAAACTACATTTCATTCAATAATTTATTTTTTTATGGAATCGTTGAGTGTTTTTAACTGTTATTCACTCGTTTTATATTTGTGTCAACCCAATTTACAATATCAATGTCATTTTCAATGCCACACATTAGTCTTCTTCAACTCTTTCATAGTTCATATATAATTCTTAATTAATAGATATTTCGTTATTTTTAATTTTTTTTAATTATGGATTTGTTTTTCTTAAATATTTTATTATTTTATGTAAATTGTCTTTAGATAAACAATGTATTCAAATGTTTGACATTAATTATTTCTTTATTTATTCTTGAATTTCCTCATTTTCAACCGTTTTATTATTATGCACAACATGGGTAATATTTCCTTGATTCTGATTTTCATTGTGATGGAAAACTAATCCATCTAGTGATAGGGGTTTAGATTAGGGGTTTTTCTTAGAATAATTATTATCTAATTTGAACCATGGTAACCCTAGGGATCGTAGTTAGCTTAATAATAATAATTTATCATTTTCATTTTCAAAATTGATACAAAGGGATGTGAAACTATATAAACTGAAAAAATTGAGAATTATGTAGGACTATGACCATCGAACTATACCAAACTAAACCTAGGATTATCCTCTATTAAGATCCTTGAAATTGACCCCAATCGATTCATTTTTTATCTGAATTTAATTCAAAACTACAATGATTCAGTTAAAAACAATAATGAATAGTTAAATATAGGAATCCATCAAAAGGGTTTTGTTCAACTGGCTGATGTCATACAAGTAGTCCATGTGGGTTCAACCCCACACTTCCACATTATTACACCTTTGTTGTAAGTGATGTTTGGGACTATAAAATTATAATATGAACTCACAACATAAAAAATTTCACAATTGGTGTTGGTGAGTCAAAAACCAATCCATACTCAATATCGATTCATAAATCAAAACCTCAAGTGTAATCAAACACTAAACAAAACAGAAACCACTACCCTCAAGATCACATCATTTAAGTAACTAGATAGTCTCTACTCAAATCCCCAATTTTGCTTCAATTGAAATAACCCCAAACACATGTCCCACAACTATAAAAATAATTTATAACCAAAGAAGATATAAAATAAATCAATGCCCATAAATCAAATAATGAACTTGAACGTATGAAAGCTACAGGAATCGTACCTAAAATAGTCGATGGTCTATCCTTAACACTACTAGGTATAGGATCAATAGCATCAAGGAGAACATATACTATATGATGGGTTCTAGTAATTGTTCCTTGTATTTGACTACACCTATTACAAGGAAAAAATTCTATTTATGTAATCCTTTCCCCATCTTGATTGGTACGACTGAGGGAACTCCAAATGGATGATTGATACAGAATAGTTAACCCACTTTCATCACTCTGTACTATCCTAGATCCTCCACCACTACCTTCTTACTATGGTATCCTAAAGAACCTCTTTATATATCTAATCCTTTTGCGTTCTCAATTCTATACCAGTGGTCGAGGACACTAGACTCATATGAGGACAGGACTACAACAATTTTATTAGACATACGAGCCACTCCCCAATGAGAATGTCCCTCTTCCTTGAATACATTATCCACAACTACACAAGTGTAAACTCTCAGAAAAATACATACAACTATAAAAACATATAACAACCAGTCACCTAGCTACAATGACCTATACACAACATGAATCATAATTTTGGTTCACCTTAGATACGAGAGTTAGATCCACGGCCTCATAAAATTTATTCAAGAAGAAGATATTCATTTGGGACGTTATCTCAAATCTAGGACCATCCTGAATACACCTAGCCATAACTGTCTCATGCTTAACAAAATTCATAGAAAAATGTTGTAGATCTATTTATAAGACATCATAATCCATGACTGTCACACTCCCCTATGTCAATCACATAAACACTTTATTCTTCCACTACCACAATATATTAGGGTAAAATCACGCTAGGAACTTCTCTTAAAAATCATTCCATCCCATTCCCTCTTTTTAATCATCCCGTTCACATATATCTCACCACTAATTTGATGGTCCCTACAACATATAAGTTGCATTATTAACTCTCTTATTAGGTGAGGTCTCTTAGTGATATAGGAAAATCTATATGGAATCAATATAGAACTCATATACCTCAGGTCCTCCATCTCTAAAAAATGTTGGAGGGTGTTACTGCTCAAACACCCTTGTCAAATCGAACAAGCTTGGTCTAGACCGCCCAGGGTCTTGCTCTATAAAATGAATTAAATAGGAAATGTTCTCATCGACTAATCCTAACCTCTATTACCAAAAACCATTGGAGATTCCGAATATTCTTATAGAGGACCATTCACGGTGGTACCCTATTGTCACTAATCCAGTAGACGTAGTTGTGGTGGCATCCCTATAAAATTCCAAACAGAGATATCATAACACATAACATTAGGTGTCCACAATTAAATAACGTTGGATAACCATAAGCCACAAAACACCACTTCCATATAAACTATCTCAATATGTATAACCACTATCCCAATAACATTTATCAGCCACCCATAATCTGGTCCAATTCAACAAAGGGGTAAACCAGCTCCCAATATTTCACATTACATTAATCATATTTTTATCCTATAAAAAACAATACATCAATTGTTTTTTCAATTTAAAATTTATTTTTGATACATTATTTTAATATTTTAATAGATTCAAAATGCATTTACACTTACAATATGTGACCACACCATATTTTCTTGCATGTACCTAGCATTATGAATATCACATGTAGCCCTAAGAGACTATAATTATGCATGAATATACAACATCATACAATTAAGGATCACATATTAAATATAAACAATTTCTAACATCATATTACATGTTCATGAATTATTGTTAAATAACATCCTATTGTAATTGAAACCATCAAAAAACACCATTACCTCCATGGGAACTTGTGTTTTCCCTTATATATGGGTTGGAGACTCACATCAATGAGATAATTTTCATGACCTAAAAAAATTGAATCATTTATACAATTCTAAAATAATATAAATAGTATTAAAAACCAATATGATTCCACTTTGTAACACCCTAACCCAGGATCCACTAAACTAGTGCCCCGAGCTGGTGAGATACATGACCTCAAGTGTGCCTCCCCATACACCAGAGGCTACTAACTAGTAGTGATGGTCTAATAAAAATGTGGAGATACTAAACCCTCATTATCAGAGTATGCCACAATAGATAAAATATTAAACATCAGCTCAAAACAAAATATAATAAGGAATTTCAAAATGAATTTTCCAAAACTGCATACATACTGAAAACCAAACAATAAATATTTCACAGCGTGAAATTCAGATCCAAGTGTAATAGAAAACCAAAAATATGTAAAAGTTAGAGAATAACAAAAATTGGACCTTACAGCTTGTTTAGTCCATCATCCATGAACATCATTAATCCCACAAATTAATCATATAGTGTAGTCCTTTTCTCTTGTCTTAACCCACAACACTGAAATATTCATGGGTTCCCAATGGAGGCTTTATAACGGTGTGATTATAACTCTGTTGGCCACCACAGATAGTGTCTAAAAAATATCCATTCTAATAAAATTTATGTACAAGTAAAAGTAATAGTAAAATGAAAAAATATATTAGCTTAAATCACTTAATATATATTAGATCAATTAATTTCATTTCCTATTCGACAGTTTACCCATTATTAGAAAACATATGTTTTCCCATGTCAGTCATCTAAGCCATCTGTAAAAAAGGTCACATGTTGGAAAACACAAAGACTCAGTCCATGAGTCTATCTAGGAATCGAAACGCCGAGTCTAACCATCCCAACCATGATATGGAACATCATGTCCATACCGTTGGGTTCAAAAGCATCATTCCATTCCCCAAATATCTATTATAGATAGGGGTGCCCAAGAAAAAAATCAGGCCCATCCACGAGAGTATAGAATAAATGTAATATCCGAGTACTATATTTCAAAATCACATAGGATAATTATAATTAACAATTACATTTTTGAAAAAAGGTTCACCATTTTTATTTAATCTCATTTCTTGGATTCATTACCATCTCTATGTACTCAATTACAAACTAAATACAAATTTTCCATTTAACACATTACAACAAATTATTCCCCATTCACAATAAAATTATCTATGAGGAAAATACCCATTTACCAATTATCATATCCATTAATAAATTACATATATTTTCATGTTAATCAAAATATCCAATAACACTATGATAGCATAAAATTCATTTTTACCATTGGTGAGCACATGATAAGTTAAATAATCACTATCTGTCCCATATGGATCATGAGGATTAAAATTCACAATTCATATTTCCCAAATACCTTTTAATACTAAGGGAAACTAACTATATATCATAGAGAAACCCCTGAAAAACCACATACACACTCAAATAAGGCATAAAGACTATAGGATATAACTTATAGACCACATACCTCAATATCGTAGTTGGAAACTCACATAACCTTATTTATTGATTCAATCTCAATCATTCTTTCAAGCCCCATGTTAGAAATTTACTCAGAAAGAAAGTTACAGGGATTCATAAGGAGAATAAAAACTAAATGAACTCTTGACCATAAATTATATAAAATAGCAGTGTTAGACTCACTCAACGGAATGATCTACACCCAGCAACACTACAAAATTAGGATGATATAGTAAAAATCATGTGGAAATTTGGATTAGAACACTTGAAGGCTGATGAAAAAAATGATTAAAACTAGGATTTAATTGGGATCATGATTGGCCAACCCATTGGCCAATCATGTGCCACCCTCTTTCCAAGGAGTCATGGGTTGAATGGTATCCTAAGAATCCTACATGGATAGAAAAACCTTATGGTGGCTATGAAGGATGCATTTATCCTATCCCACATGGTTTGGTTCCCTACCATGAAAATGTTTATCAAATATGAATCATCACTCTCAACAACATAGGTTTCTGGTGCACAGTTAGTACTGACATTCTTCCAGCAAATCATATTACTCTGGATGACCTCTTCTTCCTCCCTTTCTTGAACTGAACCCCTTGGGCACCCCCTATATTCTTCATACTCCAAAAAAATATTTCATTAACCATTTCAATTGAAGTTAAAAAATAAAGTAAAAAAACATACCTAACAAGATGTAAAAGATCGTACAAAATCATTTCATTTGAACAACATTATATTATTATTATGTGAACATGATTAAATTTTTCATTATAAATATATTCTGTAAAACCCCATTTTTGAAATTTTAAAAATAATATCACATGCATGGTATTTTTTAGGCAATATTGATAACCATGGTTGTATCTCTAGTATTTCTTATACCAGGTTATCCCATTTAGATTTAGAGAATAATAACTAAATTCTCTTTTCTAAGATAACCAAGTTGTACCATCCTTATATCCGGAAAATATAGGTTTCATTTCAAATTCCAAAAAGGAGAAGATTTATTTTTTGAGTTCCATTAAATTTAGATGAAATGGGGTATATGCACCCATAATAATTTTGTTATTATTCTAGATAAGGGGTAGAATTAAAAGCCTATATATAGATATAAGGTTTTAGAGGAATTGATAATTAAAAAAATATGGATATTATTGGGCCCATTGTATTTTTTTTAAATTTTTGTTAATATACCAATGCTTTTTGGGGATGTTGTGAATGTTCTAGAATTTATGAGGAACAATAAATACGTCATCTCTAATGATGAAGAGATGTTTTGTTAAAATGTATTGTTTTTCATAGAAAAAATGTGAATCTAAATCATACAATGTATAATAATGAATTTGGTTAAATAAATTGAATCTACCTTCTATGTTATTGTATGTTTTAAGATATGTTTAAATGTATATATAGTCTTTTTTCCCAAACTATTGTCTACTGGGTTAAAAAATGAGTCGTTATAATTTTATATTAGTTTGAAAATAAATCATACGATGATAACATATATGATCTTAATATATTTAACATCAGGATTTGACTGAATCCATTATGATTATTTCTTACTAAACATCATCAATACTGTGTTGATTCTTTGAGGAAGAGGATATATATTCTATAGAATGGGGTTACGTGTTGCAAGATTTCAATAAATAAATGGGACCGCATAATTTGAAAATATTGTAGATGTATTGAGATATAATTTTGATCGAGAAGAAAAAATAATTAGATATAATTCTTTTTAAGTAATGATTATAAGAATGATAGAGTAAAAAATTAGTAATTCAAATATTATATGTCTTTAATGGACTAATAATAATCTATTTTCTATATAATACATTGATTTTTTTTAGAATAGTGGTTTGAAGCACAAAGCATAATCTTTTTCATGTGTAATACATTGATAAATCAGTGATCATAAGACATTATGGAATCTAAAGACTTTGTGGTGGATCATAAGTCATTAAATCATAACATTCCAATTCCAATTTTATGACTTATACTGATTGTAAAACGTGGAAATTATCATATGTATTTGAGGGGGATCATATTTTGTTAAATTTTTATAATAAAAAAGAATAAATTTTATCAAATCCTTGATATAGAATCTAAGGACCCGACCTTAATACCATAAATAATCATGAATTAAATGAATAATTCACATAGAGGATCATTTCAGGATTAGAGTTTTAGAGAATTAGAAAATAACTATTACATCTCAAAATATTACAAAGTAGACACTTCTACTAAGTTTCCATGAAATAAAAACTCTTAAAAATAATCATGTCTATTTCCATGTTTTAGATAGAATGTATTTCCTTGATCGTATCCTTGTCCCTATTCCTGTTTAAGTCCATTGGAAAACATTTCAAAAAATTGGAATGAGAATAAAAATCCCAGTAAAGGATTCAAAAAGGAGGAAAACTGTTAGTTTTTCAAAACAACAAGTAAACCATGAATACTTTATCAAAGTAATACTTTTCCCCTTTACGAAGTAGTAAATACTCTTCACTGAATAAAAGATCACCACACATTATTTGTAACAAAAATATTACCATAAACCCATATAAAGAAAAAATAACATATAAAGGTAACTTTGGACATAAACATACTTAAATGGAATAACCACACAGTCAACATTCACAAATATCACTAAATGTAATAGCCATACGGCCGACTACCATACCCAATGCATCGGAGGTTATAACATAACCACCCGTCCTGGTATTCACAGCACCACCCGTCATATTGTTTATCATTTAACCACCTGTAAAACGTACAAGTACCATCATAAAACATAAAATATTGAAAATATATATATTTCACTGATAACATTTCATTTGCAATCACAAGATTTAATTTCAAGATATTGAAATACTCAATCCATTTTCAAAAACCATTTAAAAAGGATTTTCGAATCAAAGTGTCCCATACATCTTTGAATATTTTAATGGAATTATAATTTTAAAACATTAATGTCCATATAAATAAATAATCCAAACCATTTTAATACATGGACATTAAAGATAAATATTTTAAATATTAAATATTTAAAACATTTAAAAATGATATTTATGTTAAAATAGTTTTTAACAAAATGAGAGACTCTTGAATAAAAATAATTGCAGAAAAAAATTTAATCATTAATTTATAATATCATGAGAATAAAGGGATTCTTGATATAATATGTCAAAGGACAGTATATACACCATATAAGATTCAATTGGTGCATAACAACAATGAAGTCTCAATGGAAATGTAAATTGAGATGAAATCCATTATAAAGATGGTATCCTTAAATTAAGGATAAATCAATCTCATAATTATGTTTGACAAATATAAATACACCCAATATAAGTCGATATTAAGTGTAAAACAATCATAGTTAATTCGAACATATTCATAGGATGACATATTCAATAACTACAAGTTGAACCCAAAGAAATCGAAATTGGGTTAAGAAGTTCCTTTATAAAAATTTGGCAGCCTAACAGCGTCACTTTAATGTTTAGAAAATGAGTAGATGAAATATAAAATGGTATCTAATCACACTGAAATATAATTTACATCAATAATAATATAGGATAACATATCCCGACATAACAATATGTAAATTAAAACACCCAACAAAAGAAGTCTTTTAAAAAGAGGAGGGTGAAAGGTTCCCTTACCGATTTAGGTAACTTTCAAAACGTACACCACATGAAAGAAGGGTCATACAATGAATATTTAAATACCCATAAATTAAATTATATGACACAAAGAATAAAATAATGGGCAGTACATACACCACACAAAACGAAATAGTCGAAAATGTAGCATGAATCTCACGGGAACAAAAAGTGAGATAAAAACCCCTTTCCTCATTGTGATCATTCGAGTCGTATAACCAAAAGATAATAAACACCAAATGAATAAAATAATAACGTGAATATAAATATAATCATGATAATATATATTAAAGGGCAGTACAAAATACACCACATGAAATAAATAAGTGGCGAACAATGGAAATCTCACTGAATTAAATGTGAGATAAGAAATCCCATACGAAAATTCGGCAACCTAACGGCGCCACATAAAACATCCAAAAATGGTTTGTTGAGATCAAATAGGGTCCCAAATAAAATGAACATAAATATTACAGTAATAGGGATATAAAACAACATCCCCAACATAAGAAATATGAGATTAAAAGGAATGACATAAAAGAGATTACTTAAAAAGAAAGAGAGATGTTTGACCCCTTATCTCAAGTCTGACTTGTCTTGTTCATTTCGTTATATTTTGGAATAATAAACCTTGTTAAATTTATAATTTCTTAAATAACTCCTTTAAATATTATTATTCAGTTCATATCACATATTATAATGTTATAATAATTGGTTAATAATGTGAGTTCATATCAGACGTTTTTTGTCGATGTTTGGTACATGAGTCAAAAATGAAGTTGCTTGAAAATGATTGTCCATGTATTTATAAGTAAATCATCTCCTGAATAGTATTAATTTTTTAAATATCATATATATCCATTAAATATTCATTTTATACTATTCCATAACATTTGGAGATAAAAATAAATGAAATGCACCGTTCATGGAGACGGTAGGCCGTACGTACGCATGAACGCTACTTTCATTTCTTTGTCCTATTAATGGAATTAAAAATAAATGAGAGATATATATATATTATATTTATAGTATAATATATATGTTATATATGTCTCATATTTTCATTAATTTCATTCTTTATACATTCCATTTATTGCATGAAAGAGTCACATCACGTGAGAGGGCGGTAGTCCACACTTCCTCGTATGAAATTATTGCATTTGCACAACATGAAAAGCATAAAGGTATGTTTTAAATATAAAATACAGAAGCATATAGAAAACAAAAATACCATATATATCATATATATAAAATACTGGGACATTATAATGGCCACCATGAAAGGTGTTAAGAGAATATTGAACAATCATCATTTCGTGAGGTAGTAATTCGCCATCCACAAAAACAGTATTTTCTTGAACCATTAGACGGAGGTGTGTGTAAGTGTAGCTCTAATATTTCTCATAAAAACATACTAGTATATTTAGGATACCGTTTTTGTTATAAAATAAATGAATAAAAGTTGTTTAGGGGGTTTGAGAAACAAAATAAAACAAATGAACATAAGAGAAGACATTACCTTTAAATCGGGTAACTCCCCTTGGTTTGAAGCAAAATGGTTTATTGGAGAGCTTTATTCCAAAGGGAAGGATTCCAAGATGAAGATAGGGATGTGGAGAGATAAAATGATCATATTTTGGCTGAGCCAAAGTCTTGATAGGTGGGGGTAAGGGGGTATAGGTGGGGGACTTTTATAAGAGGGAGGAGGGGCACTCTTGGAAAGACTTGAAATGTTACTTTATTATTAAATGATTTTCGGATATAAAAGGTCCAAAAATTATATATTTAAAGGATAAGGTGATAAGGATTCTATATCCACCCATACAATAGGTTTTGGACAAATGTTGGTCTTATATTTTACATTATCTTTTCATTTTATTTAAATTGTTAAATAATGAGGTAATCACTGCATCATAATGGTGTCATAAATAATTTTGTTTATTTAATGTATAAAAATTATAAAACAAATATCATGATATAGGAAATCTTTTTATATTTTTAAATAATATTTATTGTAAAAAATATGACTTTTATAACCACATGTAAAAATTGTTTTAGTAAAACAATATATGTTTGTGACATTTTTATTTTAACTTTAAATAAAAGGTTATTAATGTCATTTTCTTACCCAGGTGGATACATGGGGTCCCCAAGTTGACCCATGGATTTTCTTGGTCGGCCATGACACATCCAATAAGCGTAGTATATGTTTAATGGTCATTTCATATTATTAATACACTATTTTTACCTTAAATTACACTAATTACCTCTAATCCCGATTAATAAAACATAAAAGTTGCTATTCACCAAAAAATTATTTTAATCCCATTGAACCTCATTTTACATACTAATGAAAAACATGTATGTCGGATTTTTGAAATTCAATTCACAAAAGTGGTAACGTTTAATTTAAATGGAAAAGTAGTTTTTAACTACCGCTTAGTGGTTTCACTATTCATCAAAAATTGAAGTTTTTCAGATAAATACCAAAAATTCACCCTAAGCTATATTTGATATTCTAAATTAATAAATGATGTCTATTTTAAAAAATTAAAAACATATAAGTTTCATTAATTAATTTAATAATTAATTCCTATTGTCAAAACAAATACTGTGTTTTTATGAAACAATAAATATCTAAAGATTGACACTAGTTTAAGTCTAATTTCAAAGTGAAATTAATTCAAATGACCACCATTTAATTATATGATAAAAATATATTCTAATTTCACTTTAAAACCAATTCAAAAGATAATATAATCATATAAATAAGTTATATTAAAAAGATTTTTTGATTTAAAATACAAAATTTTCACTATTCATTAAAAAAATGAACTTTATCAGAAAAATAACAAAAATTTACATAAAGTAAATTTTGATGTCCTGATTCTAAAGAAGAATTTTATTTGGTCCAATAGAATGTATAAGAGTGAACCAAACTATTTTTATGAGGTTTTACCATCAAAAGGCGATAAATCGACCTTTTAGTGAATATTAGAGTATTTATGCTTAAAATTGAATTCTTTTCTTATTTTAAGCCTTCATATTTTATTGGATAAATTTAAAAAAATTTAACAAACATGTATAATCATATTTTAGTTATTTCCATTCATTCCCTCCAATACAATGGCTAGGCGCTAACTCTCATTTAAATTAATATTATCTTATTATTAGAGTGCAACGTAAGATTTCAAAGAAACTCGTTGTTGCGTATTGGGTACACAATCAAGCATAGCATTCCCTTTAAAGTAATATTAATATTTTATTCAAAAATAATAATAAATATGAAGAATTAATATTCTTTATTTACTTGGGATGTTACATCCTTCCCCATTTTGAGAATTGTGTCCTCACAATTTTAAAATTGGGCATGGAAACTTCATTGAAAGCCCCACATTGGTAAAGGAGTAAATTAAACTGTCACTTTAAAAGAAATAAATGGAAGTACAAAGTTCACCCGAGTTAACCCATACTAAGATTTCATGTAGGAAAACATGGATATAGAAGAAAAAACAAAGGGTCATGTTCTGAGGGAGAGTGATAAAAAACATGTTTAGGAGAAAGTTAACCACAAGAAAATCACAAACATGTGATGGGTTAAACGACATTTGATTCCACATTAGGAAAAGTTAACATACAACATTTTTGTTTTAAGTTACTTATCATTGAGGAATTTATTTATGAGCATAACTACATTGCAAGTAAACATACTTTCTTGTCATTTAGACTTTCATCTCTTACTAGATTTCTTACACAAACTCCTTTTTTTCCTCCAAAAGATGAGTATTTAGGATGACTTGTTCACATTAAGAGCTCATTAATCAACATCTATACAATCACCTAATCCAAAAAATAGAAATATATATTTCCCATGTCTTTATACAAAAACCAAAACCAAAGTTTTTATTAAGAGATCAAATAATACCCAAAAATGATAATACTTTATAAAAACAATCTTTTCTTAATCACCAATGTTTTGTCCAATAAAACCCAAAGTTCAATGAAAACCCTTCGATAAATAATTTTTCCTTTAAATTCATTAAAGTAAACCAAACTAAGATTGAAACCCAAAAATTTGAAGGATTTAATCACATAGTCTTATATGGTACAAATTAACATTTTTCTCCAAATAACATCAGTTGCTCTTAAAGTCTCATATAGAAAAGTAATTATCCTAATCATATATCCTCCACGATGGGTAAATATTTTCCTAGATAACCCAAAATCAACTTATTCTTGATTCATAAAATCATCTAACTAAAATGAATAAGTCATACTAACCAGGGAATTCACATAGTCCAGTGGTAAGTGATAATTGCCAGTCGCAATTTGGTTGTGGGTTCGATTCCCGCAGCTTTTTCCTACGCGACGGGTTGTCACATGGTCTGATGTTGTCCTTTTTCCAAAACTATATAATTTTTAACACATTACCCAAAATGAGATAGAATCTTAAAAAATAACCGTAACATATTTTAACATCAATTTTATCTCATTCCTTTCACATTCCATCATATCATAGAGTAAGCCATAATTACCTAAAAAGTAAGGATCATATAAACATGAATTGTTAACTTTATAATTATTAACTGAACTCCCACATCAATTTGGTTCTCTCATACATGATGCATTATAGAACTCACCAAGGTTCAAGTGGTTGATCATGACTCCTGATAGTTGGTTTAGAATAACCACAATATTTCTCATTGAATCCCCCATTTCATCCAGTCTCTCAATTAGAGAACCACCACAGTTTCCTTCAAACCCATTGTCACTTTGGTTCCTGCTAGATCTATCCCTTTACTAAAACAAAAATGGTCAGTGTGAGCATATAAACAAAATCATCATGTACAAAATAATAATATAAACACTAATATATATTTATACAAGTTATCTTAAACTCATTCCAACATTCAAAAATTTCAATGACCCTATCTAATATAATAACGATTGTGGTTATACTCAACTTGTCACTTATGCTTAAACAACACTATAACCTCTAGAGTTATCTAAACCGACCTCTAATACCAACTATAAGGACCCACCCTTAAAACCTTAAATACTCGTAAATGAAATGAATAATTCACATAGAGGTTCATTTCAAGTTTAGAGTTTTAGAGAATTAAGACATAACTATTACAACTCAAAAGATTACAAAGGAGACACTTCTACTATGTTTCCAAAAAATAAAAACTCCTAAAAAGAAACATGTCTAGTTCCATGTTTTTGATAACATGTATTTCATTGATCCAATCCTTGTTCCTAATCATCTTTAAGTCCTGTGGAGAAAATTTCAAAAACATGGGATGAGAATAAAAATCCCAGTAAAGGATACCCAAAGAAGGAAAACTAGTAGTTTGTCAAAACAACATGTAAACCATGAATACTTTATAAAATTAATACTTTTCACCTTTACGAATTAGTATATACTCTTCACTGTATAAAAGATCCCCACCCATCCTTTGTATCCAAAAGATTACCATAAACCCATATAAAGAACACATAAAATATAAAGGTAACATGGGACATAAAAATACATAAATGGAATACCATATGGTCAACTTACACACATATCACTAAATGGAATAGCCGTACGACCGACTTCCATACCCAATGAATTGGAGGTTATAACATAACCACCCGTCCTGGAATTCACGACACCACCCTTCATATTGTTTATCATGTAACCACCCGTCAAATGTCCAAGTACCATCATAACAGCTAAAATATTCGAAATATAGACATTCCCATAATAAAAATTCTTTTGAAATCACAAGAAGTAATTTCAAGATATTGAAATATTCAATCAATTTTCAAAAACCATTTAAAAAGGATTTTCGAATCAAAGTGTCCCATACCACTTTGAATCTTTTAATGGAATTATAATTTTAAACCATTAATGTCCATATAAATAAATACTCAAAACCATTTTAAACCATGGAAATTAAAGATAAATATTTTGAATAATAAATCTTTAAAACTTTTAAAAATGATATTTATGTAAAAGTGTTTTTATCAAAATGAGAGACTCTTGAATACAAATAATTACAGAATAAAATTTAATTAGATCTTTATAATATCTTGAGAATAAAGGGATTCATTATATAATATGTCAAAGGACAGTATATACACCATATAAGAGTGAATTGGTGCATAACAACAATGAAGTCTCAATGGAAATGTAAATTGAGATAAAATCCATTATAAAGATGGTATCCTTAAATTAAGGATAAATCAATCTCATAATTATGATTGAAAAATATAAATTCACCCAATATAAGTGGATATTAAGTTTAAAACAATAATAGGTCATTAAAAAATATTAATAGGATGACATATTCAATAACTACAAGTTGAACCCATAGAAATCAAAATTGGGTAAAGAAGTTCCCTTGTAAAAATTCGACAGCCTAACGAACTCACTTTAAAGTTCAGAAAATGAGTTGATGAAAGTGAAAATGGTATCTCATCACATGGAAATAAAATTTACATAAATAAGGATATATAAGAACATATCCCAACATAACAATATGTAAATTAAAAGACCCAACAAAAAATTATTTTAAAAAGAGGAGGGTGAAAGGTTCCCTTACCGATTTGGGTAACTTTCGAAACGTACACCCCATGAAAGAAGGGTCATAAAATGAAGATGTAAATACATATAAATTAAATTATATTACACAAAGAATAAAATAATGGGCAGTAAGTACACCACAAAAAGAAATAGTTGCAAATGTAGCATGAATCTCACGGTAACAAAATGTGAGATAAAAACCCCTTACCTTGTTGTGATCAATAAAGTCATATCACCAAAAGATAATAAAAACCAAATGAATCAAATAATACCATTAATATAAAGACAATCATGATAATATATATGAAATGGAAGTACAAAATACACTACATGAAATAAATAAGTGGAGAACAATGGAAATCTCACAAAATTAAAAGTGAGATAAGAAATCCCTTACGTAAATTTGGCAGCCTAATGGAACCACTTAAAACTTCCAATAATGGTTTGATGATATCAAATAGAGTTTTTCATCAAATATAAAATAAAATTATTATACGAGGGATATAAAATAAAATCCACCAACATAAGAAAGATGATCATAAAAGGAATGACATAAAAGAGAGTACTTAAAAAGAAAGAGAGAGGTTGGATCCCTTACCTCAAGTCTGACTTGTCTTGTTCGTTTTTTTATATTCATGAATAATAAACTGTGGTCAGTCTATAATTTCTTAAGGAACTCATTTAAATATAATTATTCAGTTCATATCACATATTATAATGTTATAATAATTGGTTAATATTGTGTGTTCATAACAGATGTTTTTTGTCGATGTTTGGTATATGAGTAAAAAATGATCATGTTTGAAAATGATTGTCCATGTAGTTATAACTAAATAATCTCCATAATAGTATTAATGATTTAAATATCATATATATCCAGTACATATTCATTTTATACTATCCCATAACATTTGGATATAAAAATAAATGAAATGCATTGTTCATGGAGACGTTAGGCCATACGTACTTATAAACGCTACATTCATTTCTTTGTTATATTAATGGAGTTAAAAATAAATGAGGGATATATATATATATTATAATTATATTATAATATATATGTTTTATTGTTCTCATATGTTCATTAATTACATTCTTTATACATTCCATGTATTGCATGAACGAGTCACATCACTTGAGGGGGCGGTAGTCCACAATTCCTCATATGAAATTATCACATTTTCACAACATGAAAATCATAAAGGTATGTTTTAAATATAAATTCCAGAAGCATATAAAAAACAAAAATACCATATATATCATAGATAAAATATAGTGACATCATAATGGCCCCCATGAAAGGTATTAAGAGAAGATTGAACCATCATCGTTTCATGAGGCAATAATTCGCCATCCACAGAAACAGTATATTCTTTAACCATTAGACGGAGGTATTTGTAAGTTTAGCTCTAATATTTCTCATAAAAACATCCTATTATATTTACGATACTGGTTTTGTCACAAAATAAAGGAATAAAAATAGTTTATGGGGTTGGGGAAACAAAATAAAACAAATGAACATAAGAGAAGACATTACCTTTAAATTGGGTAACTACCGTTGTTTTGAAGAAAAAGGTTTTCTTGAAGAGAATTCTACCAAAGGGAATGCTTCTAGGATTAAGAGAGGGATGTGGATAGATAAAATGATCTGAGTTTGGCTGATCCAAGGTCTTGAGAGGTGTGGGTAAGGAGGTAGAGGTGGGAGACCTTTATAAGAGGGAGGATGGGTACTCTTGGAAAGACATGAAAAGTTACTTTATTATAAAATGATTTTTGGATATCAATGGTCCCAAAATTATATATTTAAGTATATGGTGATAAGGGTTCGAAATAAACCCATCCATTAGGTTTTTAACAAGTTTAGGTCTTATATTTTACATTATGTTTTCATTTTATTTAAATAATAAAATAACAAGTTAATTACTGCATCATCATGGTGTCATAAATAATTTAATTTATTTAATGTATAAAAATTATAAAATAAATATCATGATTTAGGAAACCTTTTTATAATTCTAATGAGTATTTATAGTAAAAAATATTACTTCTATAACCCCATGTAAAAATTGTTTTAGTAAAACAATACATGTTTGTGCTATTTTTATTTTAACTTTAAATAAAAAGTTATTAATGTCATTTTATTACCCAAGTGAATCCATGGGGTCCCCAAGTTGACCGATAGATTCCTTTGGTCGGCCATGACACATAATATAAGGGTAGGAAATTTTTCAAGGTCATTTCATAATATTAAAAGATTATTTTAATCTTAAATTACACTAATTACCTCTAATCGTGATTAGAAAAACTTACAAGTTATTATTCACAAAAAAATTATTTTAATCCAATTGAACCAACTTTTAAATCATAATTACAACCATGTATGTTGGATTTTTAAAATTCAATTCATGAGTTTGGTAATGTTTAATTTAAAAGAAAAATTAGTTTTTAACTGCCACTTAGTGGTTTCACTATTCATCAAAAATTGATGTTTTTCAGAAAAATACAAAAAATTCAACCTAAGATATATTTTATTTTCAGAATTCAAAAATAATTTCTATTTTAAAAAATTAAAAACATATAATATGCATTAATTAATTTATTAATTAATTCATATTGTCAAAACAAATAGCGTGTTTTTATGAAACAATATATTTCAAAAGATTGACACTAGTTTAATTCTAATTTCAATGTGAATTTAATTCAAATGACCACCATTGGATTAAATGGTAAAAATATATCTTAATTTCACCTTAAAACCAATTCAAAAGATAATCTAATCATTTAAATAAATTATATTAAAAAGAGGTTTTGAATTAAAATAAAATATTTTTCATTATTCAT
Organism: Viscum album; assembly: GCA_963277665.1. Lineage (NCBI taxonomy): Eukaryota > Viridiplantae > Streptophyta > Magnoliopsida > Santalales > Viscaceae > Viscum > Viscum album. The sequence goes on along the minus strand of OY728145.1, from coordinate 1,093,230,850 downwards.
TAAAAAATAAACTTTATAGGAAAAATACCAAAAATTTACACAAAGTAAATTTTGATGTCCTGATTCTAAAGAAGAATTTTATTTGGTCCAATAGATTTTATAAGAGTGGCCAATACTATTTTAAAGAGGGTTCACCATAAAAAGGCGATAAATCGACCTTTTAGTGAATATTCGAATATTTATGTTTAAAATTGAATTATTTTATTATTTTAACCCTTTATATTTTATTGGATAAATGTAAAAACATTTAAAAAACATATATAATCATATTTTAGTTATCTATATTCATTCCCTCCAATACAATGGCTAGGTGAAAAATACCATTTAAAATAATATTATTTTATTATGAGAGTGCAACGTAGGATTTCCAAGAAACTCGTTGTTGCGTATTGGGTACACCATCGAGCATAGCATTCCCTTTAAAGTAATAGTAATATTTTATTCACAAATATTAATAAATATGACAAATTAATATTTTTTATTTACCTGGGATGTTACATAGAATATGTTTCAACGGGGAAGTATTGAATGATTCCATGCATGTGAATATTTTTATTGGTGTAATAAAAATTATTTTGTATAGTAATTTAATGAATGAAATATAATTAGTCTTCAAGTGGTTTAAAATGATAGATATACCCAGATTTCAATGAGTTTGGATAAGTATATTATAATTATAAACAATTGAAGATATTAAAATGATAAAATTGAATCTAAATATTAACATGATATTAAATGAATATTAATTGTTTATATACCAAAGAGAGTGATTGAATGTAAAAAAATTAAGATACAATCAAATGTGATATTCCTTGAAGAAACACATCAGGTTAGACTAGAATACTAAGAGCCCAAAACATCACCAAATCAAGAGATAATATGATTATAAAACTTAGATTTCGTTAATATAAGAAGGATAACTACATCCCTTATAATTCAAAATTTTAAGGATGAACCGAATCCATTCAGTATGTTTTAAAACTAAATCAAGATATATATATATATATATTCGTGTTCTGGACAAGACCTAGATGCAAAAGACATGAAGTTGAACATGGGAAAATCTATTATTGTAAGTTCATTAAGGGAGATAACAAATTCAAGTGGTTAAAATGCTACCAAACTAGAGAATAACATCTTTACATTTTTGGAAGAAAATAATTAATGTTTAGAAGACTAGATTGTGGTATAGCCATTATCATTTGGTAGGTATAACCAATAGAAGATTTTATGGGACAATATATCCCTTCTGACTATGTGTTGTATAATATTGTTAATAAGAGTGTAAAATCCTTGTATAGGGAATAGATAACATCAAATAGATTATGCTATTAATTAGAATCATATAAATATCATATCTTGTGGATTCCACTAAGATATATTCTCATTAGGTGAGGATATTATTTTTTACATGGTTAATTGATAACCCTGGTAATTTCAAGAGATTTAGTTACAATTAGAAATTGTGAATATATTGTTATACTAATTCAACCAATCAAATTTCAAAATAATTAGTACATAGAATTAATAAATTTACCTTTTATAAGGATATATTATGCATCCATGCATAAATTTCTCCCAATCAGAGTCATGTTAGGATTTTTGGGAATCAAATTCATATTCTTTTATTCAATCTTCACATTAACATATATAATATATCAAATAAATACAATTGAGATGTTGGGGTATCAATATTGTCTTTAATTTTATAACAGGGCCTCATTTTTTCTGTGAATACAAAGGTATATTATCTTGTCATATCATTATATCTCCATTAGTGATTATGATGAGTTCGATATCATGGGATGTAGTTATTTGAAAATGTCCCATCACTAGATATTATCTTAATACTATAAATTGAAATATTAATATTAATTTATGGTTGGTATAACATGTAAAATTGTAAAAATAATATATAAAATAGAAAAATGGGATATAGTGGTGGCCCTATAGAAATGTATTTTTTGTTTTGACATAGGTATCAATTTTTAATTATAATTTTTGTATAATTTAATTACTTGAAAACATAATTATTACATTTATATAATAAATTTTTCCTTTTTATTTCACATCTGAACAAAATTTTCATTTTTCCTAATTTTGTATTCTTCTTCAAAAATATTTAGGTTATAAATCTAAAGAAGGACTGCTACATATTTTTTTAATTATTTATTATTATTTTTAATAAATAATTTTGATATATTATACAATCAAATTCTTCACTAAGTATGAAAACCGTTCATAAAAGGCATTTAAAATAATTTGGGTGTAGAGGTAGTAGTGTTTCCACATTATTATAAGGTCACAAAACAAGTCCAAGACTTCAAAAATAACATATTATTCCTCTTAGAAAAACTATTTCATTTTAATTATAAATTAAACATTATGTCTATTGGGGTAAAATTTCATAAAAAATGTATCATACAACTTATCCCAATATTCATAGATTTGTTGATCCAGTCCTAAGAAATAGTTTTTTGTATTCATATTAAGACAAAAAGGGAGGACCCACATTTTCATTTTATTTTTTGTATGACCTTAAATTATAAATTGCATAATATTATAATATAAGTCCCTACTAAGGGAAATATATTCATTATTTTTATTCAATTTGATGTATTAATAAAAAAAATATTACTATATCATTTCATAATTTTTATTTTTCAAATTTATCATAAACAATTATGGCATGATAGAATCTTCAAGAAGATAAAACTCTCTACCTTTAGGCCTTTCTATGTTTTCACGAATGATTTTTGGGTGTACATTCATTTTATTAGATATCTTTTCTATCATTATGAGGATCATTATTTCATTTTTCACTTATAGTTATATGTATGCTATTAAATTAACAAAAAAATCTCTATGATTTCATCCCTAAACCAAGTTTTCTTATAAAATATTTCCTATAATGTTAACGAATCTCAAAAGTGAATATTTTTTTCATTGAATTTTATATTATTTTTATAGTGACATGTTTCTTCCTATGAAATTAAGTGAAAATTGTACAGGTTTTTATAAGATATACAAAATTATTTATAACATACTAAATGTAGTAATGTTCTATGAAAATTCATAGCAATATGCATGGAAATAGTGTTTGTGAAATCCAAGAAAAAGGAATATAAACTCAAGGAAATATAAGAAAAAATAAAAAATTAAAATATTGAAGATGTAATGCATATTATTTAATGAAGATGTAATAAAAAAATTAATGTAGGGAATGTGAGTAACAAACTAATAGAAAACTGATGATAGTAAAAACTAGTGATGTATAAGTTAATAGAGTATTAAACTGTCTACCATTAGAAAATTCATTTTTTCATAAAAATAAATTATTATTATAGGGAAAAATAAATATAAAATTACGAATAACCTTACTATCAATAGGGGTGGTTCTTAAAAGGTATATTCAGTTTCTTTTCTACTATTTAATTTAAATAGTGTGGGAATTTGTTTTTGATTTTAGTCATTAGATGAAATTAAAAATGATCTTGGTTTTCTATTGAACGCTTATATACATTTAATTTAAAATGATATCTATAATGAAATTTTTAGTAGTTGAAAACTACAATCACATTGAAGAAGAATTTATTTTTAAATTGTTGGAAATTATTTATAGTAAGAGAAATTAAAATAATAGCAACCCAATTTTAAAAATTATATAAACAAGTAAAATAATTAGGATATAACAATTTTAGATCATTAATAAATATGTATTCCACAACCATAATTGTTTCAATAATATTTAAGATGTTTATTTCAAAAAGTTTAAATGATGAATAGGGTAGCAAGTTGTATTTATATCATGTAAATACAATTAAATATCAATCTAATACTAAGTCACCTGGTTCTTCCCCATTACTCTTGTCTAGTCTAGTATTGTATAGATGTCTTTAAGATAGAGTCAGGGTCCTCTTTTGAATAATGTTAAATGGTGAATCTGAACGTCAGGATCAAATAATGTATCTCTATTGATATTTAACATTTCTAAAACTTGATAAAATAATTGTTACACTTCTATATATTGTTACAAATAAAATACCACTAAAAATACAGAGACACAACACTTGGGATTCTTGATACATAAGTCACCATTGAAAAATGATATTTGATGAATAATTCAATCTTATCTTAAGAACATAGTTGTTCCATATTTATTTCGAGTTGACTTCATAATTTTTGATTTGTAGGAATCTTAAGATCACTTTAGAGTAATGGAAATTTTCAGGAACTATAAAATATATGGAGAAACTATTCATTAGGTGTAGAATATAAAATTTTCCGTTATATAGGACATTAAATGCCATTATATATAATATTATGAATCTTTGTTTACCCTTCAACAAATTTATACGAATGAATTTACTTCCAATGTTTTTAAAATATCTGCATGTAGATCCTTAATTGTGGATAGTTACCCTTATACTATGCTATATTATCCTTTCAAAAAACCCAATGATGTCATAGGGGACACCATTATATAGACTCAGTGAAGTGTGATGTACCTCTACAAAGAATATCGGAAGTGATTTTCCCCTTATTCTTGTCCTAACCGCAAACCCTTACACATGCACTGCATTTTGTGATTTACAATTATATCACCATCTTAAAATCCATGAGACTATTATTTAGGTCTCCAATACACCATTGTGTATAACTAGTATTAAAAAATCAACACATGTAATCATATACATTTTTAATGTATAAAAATAAAAAATACTATAATTATGATAATTGTTCATGATAAAATGAATTCAATAATCCATTAAACTATTAATGAAATTTAATTTCTTGTATTTTTGAAATCAAAAGATAAATTAAAATTTTCTGAATAAATCATTTATTAATGTAAAAATATTTTGTTTTAAAATAATAACTATATAATAAAAATAATATTCAAAATAAATATTCCATTCAAAGGGACAACAACATCACCCAATTTTATTGATCATAAAAATATGAAACCAAATAAAAAGGCAATTTGATGAATTGAGCAAATAAATTCCTATTTCATGTAAAATATTTTAGGAATTTAAAAAAATAATGAGAGAACAATTTTTTAAAAATTAATCACATGTTGAGTATTAGATATATATATTTCTATTAAAATTATGTGACAAAATGTAGTTAAATATAGAGACACCATTGTGATTTATATAATCTAATATAAGGTATATAATTCTTCTTTAGATATAATTACTACCATAAATGAGTTTTATAGAATATTACTATTATAGGTGAATCTTTAAATATACATACTATATTGTGGAAGTAAACTAAAATTTTACTCATAATGTAGATGAGGGAGTTGATAGTAATTTTTATGCTTTTAAAATTTAGATAATGATTAAGATTGAGATTTTTGTATTTTTTCTTTATGTGAATTATCTTCTAGTCAAATATATTTGTTAGGATATAATTAAATGTATACTAATATTTTCAAATTAGAATATGTTTTCTACTAATTATTGTGATGACATGAATTTTTGAGGAATGAAATGATTTTATAACTATCATACCGAGGGTATTTTAGTAATATGATGCATGTAATTTTTGTTATGTTTTTATGAGAATCCAAGACTAGGAATATACTATTGACCCAGAGTCGGGTAATCTTATTGTGGTTGAATCCTTGTGTTTCCAATGTGTTTATTGAGGAGTTGTATTATTGTAACGTGGTAGAAAGTGTAATATTAAGGTCACACTCCTCATTAAGATAAAATGAAAACCTCCCCCACTGGAAGGCATTATCCATTTAATAATATATTTCAAATGATTTTGATGTTTATTATCCTACGATATATTTTTTTTATAATTTCATATTTTCTATTTAGATTTTTTACTTTTTTCAATTCTATTATAATTATGTTACTTTTACAAATAATATTATTTTTGTTGTGTTTAATTACCCTTATTTATATGTTTATAAAAATTTTAAGTGGGATAGAAAAACATGGTTTAAATTTTTACTAAAATTCATTCGTATAAAATATATTTTGTGTTTTCTATATGAATGACAACACTATTTTATTATAGTGTGTCCTTATATTTTTTTACTGAATTTATACGTATTTTTGTATTTCTATTTTATTAGTAGAGACATAAATATCAATATTCTTATATGAAAATCAATTAGTAGAAAATATTATTTATGTATAATTAATTCTACTTGAATGTTGGGAAATCTAGATTCTATTAAACTAGAAATATTTTATGGGGATGAGTTCGAATATTTTCATTAAAAGATAAATATTTTATTCAATATCAACATGGATCGTTTTTAAAGGATTAAAAATATTACTGCATTCCATATAATGAGATGTGTACCTTTAGTCATGATTAAACGAAATAATATAATTAAAATTGTAAATTTTTAAATTTTAAGTAATGTTATATGACTAAAGATATTTATAGTCAAATTTCCCTATGTGAAACGACTGATGGATTCAGGAACAAATTTGAGATTATATATTTTTTAACATACAATGTTCATGAATAATAGGGGGTCAATTATATGAGTTTATTATCATGATATTTATATTCAATATGTTTATTATGTATCATTAAATCATAATAGGTTTGTAAAAGATTTTGAAGGGATTCAATATCTTGTAGATAAAGTGTTTTCAGAAGATTTATTTATATAAAAAATTATTCATATAGTTCTAATGATGTGTGAATCTAACAAAAAAATATTATAAAAATAAGATTATGAACATAAATCATGATTATTTTAATGGTAATAAAATTCAATAAGATAATATTGTGAATTGATATGGAAAAATAATAAAGTGAGAATGAATTATATTTTTCATTCTTCTTCTAGTAATGTGTCTTTAATTATAGTTAATTTTATACCTAATATTTCAAAGGCTACAATTTGAAAAAAAAATAAGAATTCATTCGGATCATTGTACATGTGATGATTATGGGTTTGAAAATTATCATCTTTCAATAATTATGGAAAAAAATTAAATTGGAAGAATAATTTACATTAGTATTATACAATGGAATAAAAGGAATCACAAAAATGGAAATAAAACTATAAAATTGATTATTATGAATTGTATAATCATTTTAATATTTGGTAAAACATTACAAATAGAAAATTATTTATGTAAAATCCTGGAGTTTTTAAAAAATTTGAGTAATTAAGAAAATATGATATTTTAACAAATAAATTTCAAGAAGTAGAGACACTACATCTGATAGTTATTTCTATTATAGTAATTGTAGTTAGATAATTAATGGATTCAATGTGAATATTTCTAGGAATGAAAATACTATTATGGATAAAGTAACTTCAAACGAACATAAAATATTTTCTTTGAATTCTAATTTTACATGTTCTTAGAATAATGAATCATGTTGATATCCATCAAAAGATAAAAAAGTATCTTCATTTGAGGATGAACAATATAATTTATCAAAACATGATAAATACAGAACTACATTTTATGAAATGAATGGATATAAAATTTTTGTACAATGAAATGAATACTATGTTAAAATAATATAATTAATTTGTAAGGTATATGTTAATATATAAAAGACTATAATTTGAAAATTTAATTATATGAATTGTAAATATTGAGCAGAATTAGATTATAAATCTAGTTTAAGTTCAATATCTAATTATTATAATTTTTTTTGTTAAAATAAAATCCAAAATATGTTGTATAAAAATTATTTTATACAATTTTATATCTCACATGGTGAAATTTATTATGATATCAAAATATTTTAAAACTTTAATATCTTCTTTCAAAATAGGTTTTATATATGAAAAGAATAATTTTCTTATAATTAATTTGTTCCTAAAAGATAATCTTTTTGACCTAAATATCAAAAATATGGTCATTAGAAATATTAGTTTTCATTAAATAATGTTCAATAATTTGGATTTCATAATTTTTTTATGACCCAACAACTATTTAAATTTGGATAATTGGATATATATATATATATATATATGGGATCCTATTATTTTATTTTCTATTATGTTTAGAATGATGAATTTTTTTGTTACAAGAAATTAGTATATTTTGTTTTCATGAAAAGACGCTCGGTAATAGAATCTTGAAAACATGGTATATGAACCTCAGTTCTTTTCAACATATAAAAAGATATGAATCTAATTTACATAAACTATAAAACAACTATGCTGAATAAATTACTTTAAAAAACAATGGAAATGGTGATATTATCAAAGTCAGGGTTGTATCTTTTATAAGTTAAAATATAATTTAAAATTTGTTATCTGTTTTATAACATAAGATCACCATTATCAACACTAGTCAACAATGTCATGCGGGTTACCATTTGATATTTTTGAAATGATAGATGTGTGGTTCAATGATTAGATGATAAAATTTTTCTATCATCTTATAGGCTTGAGAATGTGTAAACACAAAACCTATAATATCATAGGCCACAAAACATTCCTTCATTATAATACGATGACGATTTATCCAGGATTTGTCATTGGAGACCAAAACAATTGTACCTTATTCATTCAAAAAAACTATCTATGAATGGTCTTTTAGAAGATAAAATAGAACATATGGTTAAATCTTAATTTTTTTTTTCAGCCATGTACTTTTGGTTAGAATGATAATTCTACAATGAATTTTATTTCTTAATACATAAAATACGAATCACAATTGTTTGTGAACATGGAATTATCTGGTTCATTAAAAACTATATTTATTAGGTAAAACATTTTTTTTATATCTTGGTTTATGATTAAAATATATTTAATTTCACCTATTTATCACATGAAACTCTGAATATTTATTTTGTTTTAAAATTTTCATTGAATTTTGAAAAAATGATAAAAACACTATCTTTGATTACTCTATGAAGTACTCATGGTAGTGAGTTATTAAAATAATATTTTTTGAAAATTTTTAGTAATAATGTTAATAATCATAATATATCATATCCCAGAACAACTTTAATAATTATATGGTTGATTGATGAAATAGAACTCATCATAAAATTATTCAATCATTATTGAGGGACGATTTAATTGATAATTATTATTTTTACTATTTTTATATATTATGAATCATATACTATAAAACATGTTTTATATTGTCTATTTCTAAATAAAAACCGTATATGTTATAGACAATATGAAAAACAAAAAATTCATAGTTTCAGGTCTTCTGGTGTAAATTATAAATTATGCAAACTAAATATATTCATCCAAATTTTTATCCTCCGTCTGATGAAGATATTTATCTTGGTTTTTTGGTAAACATTCCAAAGATTATTGATATTTTAATTAAATTATTATTGTTGAATAATTATTTCAAATAATATTTGATGAAATGTGTCCATTTATGTTATGAATGTTTCTAAAATATAATCCCACAAATGGGGTTTTTATAATTTCGTTTGTTAATTTATTGGATGTTAAAACACAATTACCAATCGTAAATCCTCCCAATGTTATAACAATTAAGATTTAAATTTCTAAAGTCAATTCAATGGAATATATATTGCCAATTGTTGAGGAAAATAATTAAATTTTTATATGAAACTAGACTTTCTTTGTGAATCATCCCGTTATTAATATAATAAGTGATGTTGATAAACATGTCAAACATTATAGTTATCTAAGTAAAGAATGTGTAAATCATTCATTTCTTTCAATTTTTGAAATTATATTTGAAAAATATTCATTAGTTGATGAATGTTACAGAAGGTTCATGTTAGAAGTGAATAATATATTTCAACAGAACACCATTCAAACATTATTCAAACAACCCTAAGTAATTCTAGTGATGTTATTAAAATGGGATTTTTCATTGAAATAAGTGTTATGAATATATATCAAATGTTTTCAATAACGGAATTATTTTTTCCATGGGTTATTATCAAGATTATGTATCTATTATTGAAAAAATTTAGGATAGATACATAGAGATAAATCTATCACAATCTTATTATCCATTATGACACAACGAAAATTGTAACATTATGAGATCTAATGATATATTCATCATCAAATAAATTTAATTTACTTGATATCTTGCGATACATGAAACAACAATTCTAAATGAATTGAAATATAGTTTGAGAGATTATGTTATAAAAATTATTAGGAATAAACAAATTTAATAAAATATAATGTTTTAGATACAAATATTATATTATTATATATGTTTTTTATTTTTTGTAATTCTTTTATGTTGTTAAAAAATATTTCCCCTCAATAATAGTTTATCATACTTTCTGTGGAGAAAAAAATATAATAAATTTTTAAAACATTTATTAAATTTTTTTGAAAAAAATAACTTCAAATTTTAATTCATTATAGAGAAATTACCTTCGGATGATGATTTTTGTTATTTTCTAAAAATATTTTTTTCGATGAATGTTGAAATATTTTTATTTTTATTGAAAATTCATATATCATTTAAAGAATTACCAATGTTCCATTTTTAAATGGTTATAAAAGTTATATCAGTTTAGTTATTTTATTAATATTTAAATAATTGAAATTATAATTAATTTTTGTTGGAGCTTAATATAAAAAAAAATATACATAATAAATAATTCTAATGAGAAACAGAATTTCAACACAATATCTTGGAATAATTTCTAATTTAATTCTACCACTTAATTAAATTGAATTTGATAATGATGATTCGAAAATTAGAATCATCATGTCTGAATTTTTTAATTTTTCCACAATACATTTTGTTTACAATGAATAAAAAAATTATAAAATTTTTTCCTTGGTTGTAGTTAAAACCAGTTTTGGGTGGGTTAAACCAATATATAAAGATATTTTTTTGAATTGAAAATATATAAATCCAATTTTATGGATAAATTAGGTTAAAATCCTATCTCACCATTGAATGTATAGTTATTTGGAATATGTTGTCGTTATAATAAATTAAATATATATTAATATTTTGAGAAACATAAATAGATTCATCTCCCCCACAAATAAAAGTACTCCTCTCATTTCTCATTATTTCACTAAATTGATCAATATACATTTACCAAAACCTACTAAATTCTTTTCTATGATTCCTTATATAAGAACTAAAAGTGATGGCATTCTTGAAAAACTATACAAGGGTCCTTATGAAGGATTTAAATGAGTTCGTGTGAAGAGTATGTAATCATATTACTCAACATTTTTCAATTTATTTCTTCTTCTACCTCATCTATATATATGGTATTCAACATAAAATAATAAACGGATTATCAAAAATAGACTAAAATTCTATTATGATTATGAAACCACAATTATTGACCATATTTTTCATAAAATGTAATGTGGAATAATCACGCTTTCATAAATGTGGACTATCGCCTCAACATAGTGATACCACTCATTTTTAATCCCCAAATTCGATGGATTTTTTCTAGGTTGGATTTAATTTTTATAGTTGATATTTATGAAATAGTTTTACTTCATTAATTTTAAAATCATATTTTCCCTTTTTCCCTTCAAATCCTTTTTAAAATTACAATGTTCTTCCTTTATATGTGAGGAGTCCCACCTCCATGAATCTATGTGATTTTTTAATTTCTATTTTATATGGATCAGAATAAGAAAATATGTCTTAATATATATTATATATGTGTTAAAAAATGATATTATAAAGGGGAATTATTTTTTTATTTTCTTTATCTTGACTAGTTGAGAAGTGAAGATACGTTTTATGTGTTTGTATGACCCTACATATATATAAATGATGTAAATCAATTTTTTATATAATATTTCTGGTAGAAATTTAAATATTATATATAAATATATTTAATATATATGATATTTATTTTTTGATTCACATTCTAGTGATGATGTAACCATGATCAGTCTATAAGCACCAGAACATCCATAGAAGTGTTTTATTGAAAAACAAAAACAATAAATACTTTTAAAGGATGGATTTAATGAGTAATTATTAATAAATAAGTTTTTATGTGTAACAAGTGGATCACATATGATATTATATTTTTTTAAATTATTCTACTATTTAATTATAAAAAATATAAATTTATTATACCTGAGGTTAGAGTTATTTGTAATCAAGTAGAAGTTGAGGTAAGTGTTTTTCATCTCATATTTATTTTTCAGGGACACATTCCTTAATCACCAATTGTTTCCCTTATGTAGTGTTTGTACATCCATTGAAATGCTTTTACGATATTTTTTGTGAATTTTTTTTGTGTATAAAATCCATATATGGTTCTAAATTTATTGATATTTTGATTTGCGGATTAGCGTTGTGGAAAATATTTATCATATCAAATTTCATTCTATACAAAATATTTTATACTATGAAACTATTTTCTTTTATGATTTTTATAATAATTCCATTTAATATTTCATATATCTAATATCTTTATGATCATGATTTTTAATTCTTCGGTTATTATTATTCAATCATGGTTATTACGATTCCAAAATTTAATAGTATAGAAAAGGATTTATGTTACAATCACATTGGTCATTATCATTGATTGTGACTATGTTTCCGATGAAAATTTTATATAATCTACAACTCAAGTTACTAATGAAATATTTTTTACTCCAAAATTTTCATTAAAATACTTGTTGTTAATTCATTTTCCTCCATTTATTTTGTAAATATTATTAATGATTTTATTTATATAATTCCAACAATATTTTTCTATTCAGTTAAAAATATATTTTTTTCTAAATATATGTTTTCTAAATATGTTTTCATGCAATTTATTATATTATACTATTATTTTTGAAATTAATTTTTTTACATGATAGTTTTTTACATTTTTTATTGAAAGTGAATCATTATATCATTTTCCAAAGAAGGTAATTTTTATTTTTTACCAAAAACATTGAAGGATTAATTATTTTAATTTACATTGAATGAATATATTTTACTGCCATAATGATCTCTCAATGATTTTTTTATTATTTTATAATTTTCCTTTCTTATATTCCAATAAAAATCATTCCATTACTATTTGGGGATTTTTTAGATATAAAATAAGTTATTTCATTGAGAAAATGATATTTTACTGAATAAAAATTCCACTTAACATTCAAAAAACCATCCATCTATGAAAAAATCCTTTAATTTTTATTATGCATTATTGGGTGTATGGTCTAATGAGACCAGATGATTTAATTATTTGGATGGATTTTAATGATTTAAGGTTGATTCTATGATACTAATTTCTTTCCCATGGATTATCTGAGTTATGTTGAAACCTTTACGAAACTCATTACATTTAAATGAGTCATTCTATGATTAAATGATGAAGTGTTTATAAACTTATTTATTTTCTGTGGGTTATGATATGATTAAATGTTTATGAAACATTCTTATTTTCAATGGGTTATATTGTGATTAATGTTTTATGATATTTTGGAAAACATACGTATGATTTTTATTTTAATATGTGTGAACTTATAATTATATATCCTTCCAATTAAATATGTATCGATTGATATAACTTGTGATAATAAGGACTAAAATGGGGAATTCACCCAGTTTATTGAGGGAATAATTCCACTATTATATCATTTTACATAACCTTGGCTAATGAAATGATTTTATATCCTTATATATACTGCAATCATATGTCAAATGGAAGTATTATACTCTCATAGATCCATATTTATGATTCCTTTACAAATCACATATTATAAATTATGAATAATTATATTATAACAAAAAATAATGATATATGATTTGCTGGGTATGGTTTTCAAATGATAAGGTCTTGCTCTCAGACCATTATTCTGATGTTATGTTTAAGTGATCATTAAAATATACTTTATTTAACCATATTGGATATTTGTGATCACAAATATGTATGTTTTACTATTTTGTTTTATAAATATTGATTTTCAGTAGGATATGTATCTGAAGGGTGCTAGTTAGGAAGAACATGGAGGTATATAATTCAATTCTCATATGAATAAGTTTTTTATGTGACCATTTTTACAATGACACCATCATTTACACATCTAGTATGGGTTGTAATATTATGTGATTAATATTAATCTATTTAGTTATAAGATCATTATATGAAAATTGTGGGTTTTAGTAGTTAGTATCAGAGATAAAATTAATTACCTTTGGAAACATGGATAGGAAAAATATTGTGGGAACCATTAGTATAATCTTATTCATTGAAGAATTCCCTAAGTTATGGTATTGAAAGTACTGTATTTTTCCAACAAAAACATTTCTATCTAGAAAATTAAGATGAATTTTTTTAAATGATGCATCTAGAAGTAATAAACTAAATAGATTTTGTTAGGTATATCCCAACCATCATTCTGGTTTATGGTTAGTGTTCCCTTACTGCTAACATAGTTGGAAACTCCTATGAGATATTCTTCGGTTAATTCACATTTCTATTATGAACCATTATAAGGTATTTTTATATATAATTAAAATGGATTTATTAGTTTAAACCTAATGTTGCATATAATTAAAATTATCATTCATGATTTATATATCACATGAAGGATTTTTTAGGATTGATCATTTTGATTAATGATTATTGATGTTCATTGAAACCATTTTGGTTTTTGTTTGGGATTGAATATATATTGATTACATTGAGTTTGTAACATCTACACTTAAATATTCATGTATCATTTATAAGATTAGTTGTATGAGTTCCATTATTTCAATAATTATCCCTAGGAATGATAATTCTTTTTCCCAATAATTACATATTGAATTAGAGTTGAATAGTTGTAATGGCATGATGATTTAATATTATGTCTATCATTATTATCTGATTGAATTTTGTGGGAATGTGTTTCCTAAAAATCTCATTATTATCCCTCTATATTAGTTGGTTGTAATCTTGGGCATGGATTTTAATTCTTTACATTAATCCCACATCAATTTTCAAGGAAGTGAATTCATATTTGATATTCAAAACCATCCAGTGATCAACTATCCTGTGAAGATAAATTTTATCTTCCATTGGAAATTAAATCAAATATATGGTTCTTGATTACTAGTAAAAATGGGTGTTTATATCAAATGGTTTTGAATAAGCTCAACATTATTGATATACCTATTTTATGAACTTTTTTATGTTTTTTCTATGAATTTCTTAGTCTTACTCTAATTTCTGATGTTAAGTATTCATTATAACTCATGCCTAGCTATACACCAATATAAAAAAACTATATAGAATAGCCTCAATTGAGTTGAAATGAATTGAATATGAAACTAAAGAATAACCATGAAAAGTGATTCATTCAATAATGTATGTGACCCTATGGTGCACCTGTTATTTTTTCTAAGAATATATATGGGTCAATGAGTTTCCATATTGATTATAGATAACCTAATAAGACCACAATCAATAATTAGCATCATATTACCTATATTGATGATTTTTTATCAATTACACATAGCTCAATA
This sequence comes from Viscum album, assembly GCA_963277665.1. Lineage (NCBI taxonomy): Eukaryota > Viridiplantae > Streptophyta > Magnoliopsida > Santalales > Viscaceae > Viscum > Viscum album. The sequence goes on along the minus strand of OY728145.1, from coordinate 1,093,215,440 downwards.
TTTTTCCATGATTGATATTTGATCTATATAATATCAATTGAGGGTCTAAATTAATGAAATAATAAATATAACCTTTCATACTATCTATAGAACCCATGAATTTAGAGTGATTCTATTTGGTTAAAGTAATCCTCCCTCTATCTTTATACATTCAATGAATAGTATCATTGGATACTACCATGATTAGTTTGTGGTGGAATTTATTGATTATATTCTTATGTAGTTAAATAGATAAGAATAGATTTTATATCAATTAAGGATAGTTATGAAGTCCCTAAGGAAAGGGAATATGTATTATATGTTTAAGAAATGATAATTTTCTCTACATAAAGTCAAATTCATGGGTCATATAATCTAATGATTGGGAATATTGTTGAATCATACAAATACAGATGTTTTTTAATATTATACTACACTAAAAACTATTAATTAGTCCTATTATTTTCATGGTTTGATTGGATATTATCGATACATTGGGGAAAATTTCTCATGGTTGTCTTATCTAATCACCATGTTAACACATAAGGAATCATGTTTTTTTGGATAAATGAATGGTATGAAACTTTCAATGAATTGAATAGAAGGTTACTTAACACACCAATTATAACACTACCCTAAAATGGATATGGGATTTTCATCACTAGCGATGAATCAATAAATGGACTCTCGTGCGTCCACATGAAAAATGATTTGATGATAGTTTATACTTAATGATAATGATATATTCTTGAAAACAATTACCCAACTCATTATTTGGATTTAGATATGGTATCTTCTTTATTTAATATATTGGTGAATTTTATTTATGGATATTGTTATGAAATAAATACTAACCTAGAACTGTTAAATTATATATTCTATGGTGAATATCCACTAGATATGTTGGTTGAAGTTCACTATAGATTATGACTGCTTAATCCATTAGCATAATTGGAAATTGAACAAGGTGGAAGATTGTATAAGTGAAAAGTATCCGGACATATTTTCCCTGATAAAAATTACAAAACCCATTATTCTAGAATATCCAATAGATGGATCTAGAAATTGTGAAAGAAGTGGAGAAATATTATCTTTTTGAATTATGTGTTCAACCATATATCCATGTAATGATTAAATATGAAACAAAATAATATGTATAACTTTAATGTTTTATTATAAATGTTAATCGGTTTAAACGTGATTTTGATTGAATGATACGGTTTAGGAACCATGTATTTTTTAATCTTTTCTAAATTTGATGAAGAAGTTATCATACGATGATCGTAGTTCTTCATTATATTTTCATCACTAAATTATGATGGTGTATATTGTTTTGTAGGACTATTTCATGAGGTAAAACCTGAATATATATATATAATAATGTATCAATCATATAGATTTTTATTTCATCATGTTATAGAATATAGAAAAACGTGTATGGGGATGTTACAACCACTACCCATAGAATAAGAAAATGAAAAAACAACACCCTTTATTTGGTCATTGAACTCCCGAAAATATAGAAGGAACTAGTTATATGGATTATAAGCTTATAAATTAATCTAAATTAATTCCTATCAGAGAAAATGTATATTTGGATCAAAATTCTAGAACATAATTTAAAATAGTGGTAAGGTTCCATAGAGTTCAATGTTCTAATGTATTTGATCAAGATATGATGTTTACCTAAATGTTCTGGGAAATTGGTCCACTGGATCATGATATAGAGGTGTGGTTAGGTACTATTTTGTATACTAGACTAGATGATCAGTCTTAGAAGACCATTAAAACCCTGTAGGATATATTGATATCCTACACCGAAAATTTCATATGTGTTTGGGATCAATACCTTCCTCTTATCAAATTCTTTTATCTTAATATCATTCCCAAAGGAATTAATATTTATCCTTATGAATCCCTCTATAGAAATTAGTAATGAAATCTAATGTGTTAATAGTATGCTGGATACGTAATTCTTTTAGGATACGAGAGAGTAAGGGAAATTTCAAAAAACGTTATAGCCATTCAACCAAAAATAAAATCATCTCAGATACCATATAAATGTTATGTTGAAATTCAAAGATTAGATATTGAATTTGACTATGGTTAAAATGTATTCAACTGATTTTCTTTATAGAATAAGGTTATCATATTCTGAAAAAGGGATATCTAGGCACTTGGTAAATTGGCCCATTTTAGATTCTTGATCATGTTGGAATGGATTTTTATCAATTGATGATTCCATTGAACCTCTCTTAGGTTCTTAAAATATTCCACATATCAATCATATGGAATTTGATAACTAATTATTAACATGTACTAAACTCATAGGTTCGACCACCATGGAATGATCTTTCATATGGAGAATAATCAGTATAAATCATGGATTGATGATATAATGTTATAAGAAAGATGACTACTCACAAATATATAGTTTTATAGAGGAATGTTAAATTCAAAGAAGGTACATGGGAACCCAAGGATGTGAGGAAGCATATATAGTATCACTTTATTTTATTTTAGTGTTATAATTTTGATGGTGAAATTCATTTTAAGGGTGTAGAATGTAACACCTTGATATTTTATGATATATTTATCTTCAAAAATATTCATTCAATTGAGAGAATGTCATACATAAAACCTCCTGTCTAAATGAACTGTAATGAAGATACAAAAATCATGTTAGTTGAATGAATAAGAATAATTACATTTTAAAAGGCATGTGTATAAATATTTTTTTAAGAAATATTTTAATAAAAATCTTTTTAGTTTTTATTAATGTCTTTATATTCTTCAAAAATATATTTTTCAATAAAAATAGTTTCTATTACTATTTTATTCAAAATATTATATAATTATTTTGTTTCACTTTTCTAATACTTATATGATAAAAGTAACTTCATTATTTAAATCATAATGCTAAAATTTACATTGAGTGAAATTTTCAGAATTATTTGAAACGCTTTGTATTTCATGGAATAGATAGAAATATTGAGTTTCATTGATTACATTATTTTTTTACAGAATTTACAAAGATACAATATTTTTATATTATATTAAAAGTAAAAATATTTTAGTTATAGTATCAAAAATACAAATAATATCATTAAAAATATTTTTATGTTGTATTTTTTTGAATAGCTTTAAATACTTATCAAAACATTTATTCTGGATAAATACTTTTCATCCCATTTTGTCGGTCTAATATAAAAAAAAATTTCCAATTTTGTTAATTTTATTTGATAAAATGGTTTATATATTTTTAGTGTAAATATAAAAAAAATTTAGGTCCACATTCATTTTTTTTCACAATTAATGAAATATAATAGAAAAAAATTGTCAGCGCGGATAGGGTTAAATCATGCTTATCAAGCGAGGGGTGTGTGTATTAAACAATGTTCTTGGGATATGTTTTCCACTTAAAACTTCTCCATCATATTTTATAGAAATATTAAATTCCCCTCATATCCACAATTTAATCTCTATCCATTTCGGATCAGTTGGAATGTGATTAACATTATTATATTTTAATATTTTAAAAATTCATAGTTTCTCCCCTCCTCTTCTTATAAAAGGACACATATCATTCTCCTATTAAACTAAATTGTTCCATATAATCAAAAACTACCTAAAAAATTTTATTCTAAACTTACATATACATGAATTATAGTGAATGTATTCTTATAAGATTTTTCCAATGGTCTTTAAGGAGTGATATAAAGGAGGCCAACCGAAGTAGTAGTAATCATCTCACCTGAGATCTTTCAAATTATTTATTTTTATAAATCGTATAAATTTTTTTATTCATCATAAATTAATAAATTAATTGTTCTAAAGATAAATAAATATTATTATGATTATAGAACACCATTATTCACCATATTTTACATAAAATGGGAAGCAAATAATAACTTGTGCATAAATATAGACTACCACCTCTCTACGGTGTCAAATGTAATTTTACATATAAAATTTTCAAGGATGGTTATTATTATGGGTTTAATGATTATACTTGATATTTATGAAATAAATAATCTTCAATAATTATAATATCATTTCTCTATTCTTAGATTATCAACCCTGGGCAAAAAATAATTTTTTTTATGCGTATGAGTGCACTATAAAATGCACGAAGCAATATGATTTTTTTAATTTATATTTTATATAGATGGAAAAAGATAAATTTAATTAATATATATGATATATATGATATAATAACTATTTTAAAATGTTTAATTTTTATTTTCCCCGATTTTGTTCCATTTATCAAAACATGTAATCATTTCTTACGCATATGTATAACCTACTATCTTCATAAACATTGTAATTGTCACGAACCAGCCCGGGTCGACCCTTAACCGGTCACCCGAGCCGGTCCGCGGCAAGTCCCGAGGAGCGTTCCTGATCCCCCCGGGATGGCAACAAGTTCCGGGCATTAAAATTTCAATCGTTGGGAACGATTTTAGCCCAAATTAAAAACAGGATCAAATGAACGAATATAAATTAAACAAACAAACAGACACTAAAGACATAAACAAACCTACACCACGACATACCTCCATGTGACCTCGCGGTCACCACTCAACTACAAACCAACGTCGCCCCATCACTGAGCGACTCAAGCCAGGAAAACCTGAACACAAGGAACCTGCAACTGAAATGGTAAAAGATAGGCGTGAGCACAAAAGTACTCAGTAGGTGAGCCCAACAACAAATCCCAATGCACTGCCAGTAAATAAAGAATCTACCTATTTCAGGTTTGAACTACAATGTATAAAAGTATGCTTTTATAATGTTTCACTTGAAAAACTAAATGCGAGCCATTACCCTTATTCCTTTTCAAAAGTTGAATTTCTTTTCATTGGTTCTAAATTCGTTCTGAACGATAAAGAAGTGTTACATTTTCAGTTTTACCACACAAGAGAAAAACACATTTTTATTTGAAAGCCATTTCCGGAAGGCAACTAGTACAAGCTGTAAAGAAGAACTGAATGTAACAAGCAGGAAAGAAAACAAGTGCAAGTAAAATTAAACAGGCAAGGAAAAACCAAGTGCAAGTAAAAATAAACCAGAAGTTATCAGCAATAACCATGGGCACACACACACAATCACACACTCACTCACACACACACACATACTCACACACGCACACACTCACACCCAAGTGGTCCCCCGTATGCCGACGGAAGGTACCACGCCATAGATGGTAGAGCACTATGGGTAAATCCCCTAAGGTTCATCTAGCTCGCGTGGGACCCTAGAACCTCGTGTCTCGGTGAAACGTGGCTTAGAAGGCCACGACCCTCAGAAAACGTGGCTTAGAAGGCCACGACCCTCAGAACACGTGGCTTAGAAGGCCACGAACCTCAGATATCATATGTATAGTTAGTGTTGCAATCGTCAATCCAGCTAAGAGAAACAGGGACGACACCCATCCGGCTCACTAGCGCACTAGTTCTAGTCCACCCACCTAGATACCCAGGGTTTCCCGTGTGCTCAAACAAGCTTCACATTCACATAGTATATTTCTTCCTCATATCGCAGGCCAAACCAGATATCGCACACAAAAGTCACCATTTCCACACCCAAACAATATTTCAAAACTAACGCACGTCAAAAATACCTTTCTGAAAATATAATTGTCATTACCTAATGATTTCGCAAAACCCCCCTTTTTTTGGAAACACTCAAACAAGAACATAAACAACTTTCACAACCCAGAAAGAATTATTTTTAATAACACAACAAGGGAAAACATCTTTCGTCAACCAAGAACCACACGTAAAGTTTCCAAAAACAATTTCAAAGGGTCACACGACATTTTCTCTAATCAAGGTTATAAGAAAACACCATTTTCCATAAACAGTACATTTACTAATTTACACATGCCAAAAACATTTCAAAACCCAATTCAACATGTCTTTCGTTACTCAGGAAGAACCATTTAGCGACATTACTATGAAATCCCACAATTGAAACCAAGAAAACACTTTTAATGAAATGCTAGAATTAAACAGTTTGCATTATCAGCAAATCACCACACTATAAAAACTACTTAATATTATTTTTTTAAATTTACTGAAATTCAATAAAAGGACAAGGAATAAATAAATTCTTAATTTAGAGGCAAGTGCATAGGGAGACCTACCTCAAGACGCAGCTCGGAAAGAAACGACACGGCGCAAGACTCCCGTTGCGTAATGGTCGCACCGTACCGCGCCGTCAACCCAATCCTAAAACAATAGGCCGTTAATCAGGCTCATTAATGACAACATACTAATAATAATAATAATTATAATAACGTAATAATAACCAAAATGTAGTAATAGTAATGTAATAATAATAATAATAATAATTATTATTATTATGACATAATAATAATATAATAATAATAAGAGTAACAATAATATCATAACAATAATATTAACATAATAATAAGAATAATTATAATGACATAATACTAACAAGAACAATTAATAAATATAATAGCGCAATGATAATTATAATAATAACAATAATAATAATATTAATATTAATAATATGATAGTAATAATAATAATAATAATAATAATATGATAATTGAATAATAATAATAATTATAACAATAATGATAATAATAATAATAATATTAATATTAATGTGATAATAATTATAATAACAATAGTAACAATAATTATATAATAATAATTATAATAATTATTATAATATGATACATTAATTATAATAATGACATAATAAAATAATATTAATAATATGTTAGTAATCATAATAATAATAATAATAATAACAACAATATTTTTACACAATTATAATATAATAATAATAGTAATAATAATAATAATAATAATATAGTGATAAAATAATAATGTTAATAGAATAATATTAACATAATAATAATGAAATAATTATAATATTATTAATATGATAAAAATAATAAAAGTTATATAAGATTAACTTAAAAGAATAAAATAAAAAAAAATAAAAACATACCTACAGGGAAGGGGGGGGTCGAGCGGGGTGCAGGTCGCGCTGGAGGCGCGCGGGTGGAGGCCGGAGGGGAGGTCGGGTGAGCGGGACGGCGGAGGAGTCGGGACGGGGGTGGAGGCGGCAGGGCGCGGCGACGGGAGCTGGAGGGGAGCGGGGAGCCGCGCGGGGGAGAGGGAGCAGGAGCCGGACGAGAGGGGAGGGTGGCGGCTGGGCGGGTTGCGCAGGGAAGGCCGGGAAACGGGGTGCGGGTTGCGCAGAGAAGGCCGGGACAGCGGGGGTGAGACGGCGGTGATGGCCGGGACGCCGGTGGAATGCGCCGGAGATGGAGGCGCGGCGGTTCGGTTGAGGCGACGGATCGGGAGGCCGGGCGCGGCAGCGGCGGTTGCTGGGTGCGGGGTGCGGCGACAGGGTGTGCTGGGGCTGGGCGAGTCGGGACGGAGAGCAGGGAGGCAGACGCTGGGCGCGGCGAAGGCGGGGGTGCAGGGGGAGAGCAGGGGCGGCCGCCGGAGAGGGAGCACGCCGGGTCGGGTGCTGCGTGCGGAAGAGAGAAACGAGAGGGAGGAGAGAGGGGGATGGGGTGGCGGCTGGGTAGGGACGGGATTAGGGTTAGGCTAAGGGTAGGTTTATATATATATATATAATAATAAAAATAATATTAATAATAAAACTTATAATATTAATAATAATAAAACATATATAATAATAATAAAACTTATAATAATAATAAATAATAAATTAGTTAATTCAAATAATAATTGTTTTGATCAAATATTTAAAATAATAATTATAAAATAATTTGAAGATGTTACACACATATATATATATATTTATACATATATAGATCTATATATATACACACATTATTATACATATATATATAGCCATATATAAACATATATACAATAATAATAACACAAATAAAAAGGTATTAACAAAAAAAATACCAACATGAAAATTATAAAATTTAAAACACCGGGTGAACACACTGTCACCCGGGCTGAACGCACGGTCGCCGCTAACGATGCGGTGACCGCGCACCGGCGCGAAACCGCCAATCGCAATTAATCTTCGAAAAATTTAAATCGGGACCAAGAGAGGAGAAAAATTACTGATGTCCGCGGTCGGGGTGTGACAATTCTCCCCACCACAGACACTTTCTGCCCCCAGAAAGTCACCAGGTCACAAGTCAGCCAAAAATCCAAGTCTATGCCCAACAGTACTGAAGAAAACTGATGTTCTTGGGGATGACCTTACTCTACACAGGTCACACCCACCCAATTCAAGAGAAAACTGGGGTCTGAGGGTGAGGGGAGAACCCGAAGGGGTTCTCCCCACCACAAGAACTCAACTAGTGCAGAAAATTTGACCATCTAAATAGAACACCCTGGGAAAGGGGGGGGGGGGTCGACGCGGGAACTCCCAACCAATTCAAACCAACTCTTATAGTACGATTACTACAACGCCTCCGTCGAAACCTTGAACCCACGACTAGAGTCATCAACTTCAACAACAGGGAAAACCCATAGAAAAACATTTAACAAACATCAAATTGGAGACATGATCCACCGAAGTCCACGAAACATAACCACATCCAACAACATAACTAAAAAGAGGTCAACCCACACGAGAGTCAAACACACTTTAAAGAAGGACACACGCTTCAGAATATCACCTCCACGCGACAAGTCTGCTTTGATTATCATAGAACCAGTCCATCATCACTTTATAGAAATACTACACATTTACAACGCTGTTGAAACTTCAGTAGCAGGAAAACAAGTATGGAAGAGGATTCTAATTGCTTCACCGTCAACACGGAAGACAGAACTTGGACCAAGGCTTCACAACCCTGGGGACTCCTGACTGTGCGCGAGCTTCACCCCGAGACTTGTGGCTGGGGCTCTGATGGCTGAAGCATCTTCTGCCTCACAGTCAGGTACTGACATTCTCCCATCGCAGCTTCCTCTTCAAGCAACGCTTCTTGAAAAACTTCTCCAGATGACCCAGACAACCACAGCGATGACACGTCTTCGGAGGGTTGCGACAAGACGACTTTAAATGCCCGAAACGACCACACTGAAAGCATACCATCGAACGTTCCGATGAACTGGAAGCTGGAACCAAAGGGGATAACTCCTTAGGAATAGGTATCTCTGGCGCCTCTTCCTCACCAGAGGGGGAACTCTTACGAACAACAACAGGGGACGCTGAAGTAATAACCACCAACACACCAGAAACTAACTCAGCCAAGAAAGCTTCCTCCACCAGCTTCTCGAAACAAAGGTCTTTATAAGGGTGGACTCGCTCCTTGATCTCTGGACGAAGACCCCCAGTGAAAAGAGAGGCCTTCATGAGCTCATGCGACGCTACCTCTGGAGAAAAGGGAATCAGTTCCTTGAAATGGCCAACATATGCCTTCACCGTCCGTTGACCTTGTTGAATATGCACAAGCTCCCTCTTTTCTCCAGCTTCACTTCCTCAGGTACAAACCATTGGATGAAAACCGTTTTAAAGACATCCCACGTCATTTGACCTTTCGTTGACGGTGGGTTAACCATCTTCCACTGGTCCAGAGCTGGACCCTCAAACGACTCCATAATTGCACAGACCTTAACACTATCGGGAGTTCCCAATATTCTAAAGACACGCTCCACTTCCTCGAGCCATTCCACTGCCTCTAACGGACCCTGATCACCATGGAGAACATGCAAAGTCTGAGGAGGACCAAAAACTGGGCATGACATATCCGAATCCTTAGAGACCATTCTGGGCGGCATTTCCCGAGCGATATATAAAACACAAAGCCAAAACCAACATCAAATCGAAGCAACATCAATAAAAGCGCCTTCATCAAAAACAGTCAGCACAAGGACCAAACAAATACAACACAACCCAAAACAAAATCTCCTCTTTAAAATTCCCTTTTCATTTTAGATTTCAAACCCACTCTTTCTCAATATCACTTTAGAAAAACCAATCCACTTCCAAACCAAAAACTTTCCAAAACCATTTCCATTTAAAACCAATTTAGAAAACAAAGCCAAGCCTTTAACTTCAAATACACACCCAGGTAATTTCATGAACCGTTGCACATGTTTTCATCCACATTCCATTCATACGTGCATCAACACACACTTTCCATGCATTCTCACACATGTGCAAACGTTCATAAAGAGGACCTGGGGTTTTCATCCCGAACCATTCTTAGCCAACTCCAAGCAAACAACAGATTTCCAAATCAAGAGACTTTAGTTTTAAAACCCATTTCATATATTTAAAGTCCTTTAGAAGAAACCAGTCCAATTTTCAAAAACCCTTTTTCATTTCAAACAACGTACTATCACAGACCAAAACAAAAGCAGCATCCAAATTTGCATCAACCACTGAAGTGAGAGACTAGTAGTCACACTCAACCTGACGACATGGTAGTGAGCCATGTATCAAGTCAGTTTCGACCACTAGGAGGAATTCAAACCACGTACTCGAACTCCACATCGGTCACTACTCCATGTGAAATCACGATGTAACATCGGTTTGCCTCCATTTCATCTCTCAATCCAAGACAAACCAGAAAAGACAAGGACACAATTCCCGAACTACCCCTGGTAACTCGAGGATCAGTGCGAGCAAGAGTTCGCGACGCTCTTCCCGTACCTACCCCTCGAGTTCCGACAGTCCTAATCTCCTTCTACCGGACAACCCAAATAACAAGAACCACCTCTGATACCATTTTGTCACGAACCAGCTCGGGTCGACCCTGAACCGGTCACCCGAGCCTGTCCGCGACAAGTCCCGAGGAGCGTTCCCGATCCCCCCGGGATGGCAACAAGTGTCGGGCATTAAAATTTCAATCGTTGGGAACGATTTTAGCCCAAACTAAAAGCATGATAAAAGAAAGAATATAAACTAAACAAACAAACAGACACTAAAGACATAAACAAACCTACACCACGACATACCTCCATGTGACCTCGCGGTCACCACTCAACTACAAACCAACGTCGCCCCATCACTGAGCGACTCAAGCCAGGAAACCCTGAACACAAGGAACCTGCAACTGAAATGGTAAAAGATAGGCGTGAGCACAAAAGTACTCAGTAGGTGAGCCCAACAGCAAATCCCAATGCACTGCCAGTAAATAAAGAATCTACCTATTTCAGGTTTGAACTACAATGTATAAAAGTATGCTTTTATAATGTTTCACTTGAAAAACTAAACGCGAGCCATTACCCTTATTTCTTTTCAAAAGTTGAATTTCTTTTCATTGGTTCTAAATTCGTTCTGAACGATAAAGAAGTGTTACATTTTCAGTTTTACCACACAACAGAAAAATGCATTTTTATTTGAAAGCCATTTCCGCAAGGCAACTAGTACAAGCTGTAAAGAAGAACTGAATGTAACAAGCAGGAAAGAAAACAAGTGCAAGTAAAAGTAAACAGGCAAGGAAAAACCAAGTGCAAGTAAAAATAAACCAGAAGTTATCAGCAATAACCATGGGCACACACACACACTCACACACTCACACACACACACACACATACTCACACACGCACACACTCACACCCAAGTGGTCCCCCGTATGCCGACAGAAGGTACCATGCCAGAGATGGTGGAGCACTATGGGTAAATCCCCTAAGGTTCATCTAGCTCTCGTGGGACCCTAGAACCTCGTGTCTCGGTGAAACGTGGCATAGAAGGCCACAACCCTCTGAAAACGTGGCTTAGAAGGCCACGACCCTCAGAACACGTGGCTTAGAAGGCCACGACCCTCAGATATCATATGTTTAGTTAGTGTTGCAATCGTCAATCCAGCTAAGTGAAACAGGGACGACACCCATCCGGCTCACTAGCGCACTAGTTCTAGTCCGCCCACCTAGATACCCAGGGTTTCCCGTGTGCTCAAACAAGCTTCACATTCACATAGTATATTACTTCCACATATCGCATGCCAAACCAGATATCGCACACAAAAGTCACCATTTCCACACCCAAACAATATTTCAAAACTCACGCACGTCAAAAATACCTTTCTGAAAATATAATTGTCATTACCTAATGATTTCGCAAAAACCCCTTTTTTTTGGAAACACTCAAACAAGAACATAAACAACTTTCACAACCCAGAAAGCATTATTTTTAATAACACAACAAGGGAAAACATCTTTCGTCAACCAAGAACCACACGTAATGTTTCCAAAAACAATTTCAAAGGGTCACACGACGTTTTCTCTAATCAAGGTTATAAAAAAACACCATTTTCCATAAACAGTACATTTACTAATTTACACATGCCAAAAACATTTCAAAACCCAATTCAACATGTCTTTCGTTACTCAGGAAGAACCATTTAGCGACATTACTATGAAATCCCACAATTGAAACCAAGAAAACACTTTTAATGAAATGCTAGAATTAAACAGTTTGCATTATCAGCAAATCACCACACTATAAAAACTAATTAATATTATTTTTTTAAATTTTCTGAAATTCAATAAAAGGACAAGGAATAAATAAATTCTTAATTTAGAGGCAAGTGCATAGGGAGACCTACCTCAAGACGCAGCTCGGAATGAAACGACACGGCGCAAGACTCCCGTTGCGTAATGGTCGCACCGTACCGCGCCGTCAACCCAATCCTAAAACAATAGGCCGTTAAGCAGGCTCATTAATGACAACATAATAATAATAATAATAATTATAATAACGTAATAATAACCAATATGTAGTAATAGTAATGTCATAATAATATTTATTATTATTATTATTATTATGACATAATAATAATATAATAATAATAAGAGTAACAATAATATCATAACAATAATATTAACATAATAATAAGAATAATTATAATGACATAATACTAACAAGAACAATTAATAAATATAATAGCGCAATGATAATTATAATAATAACAATAATAATAATATTAATATTAATAATATGATAGTAATAATAATAATAATAATAATAATATGATAATTGAATAATAATAATTATTATAACAATAATGATAATAATAATATTAATATTAATATTAATGTGATAATAATTATAATAACAATAGTAACAATAATTATATAATAATAATTATAATAATAATTATAATATGATACATTAATTATAATAATGACATAATAAAATAATATTAATAATATGTTAGTAATCATAATGATAATAATAATAATAACAACAATATTTTTACACAATTATAATATAATAATAATAGTAATAATAATAATAATAATAATATAGTGATACAATAATAATGTTAATAGAATAATATTAACATAATAATAATGAAATAATTATAATATTATTAATATGATAAAAATAATAAAAGTTATATAAGATTAACTTAAAAGAATAAAATAAAAAAAACATACCTACAGGGAAGGGGGGGTCGAGCGGGGTGCAGGTCGCGCTGGAGGCGCGCGGGCGGAGGCCGGAGGGGAGGCCGGGTGAGCGGGACGGCGGAGGAGTCGGGACGGGGGTGGAGGCGGCAGGGTGCGGCGACGGGAGCAGGAGGGGAGCGGGGAGCCGCGCGGGGGAGAGGGAGCAGGAGCCGGACGAGAGGGGAGGCTGACGGCTGGGCGGGTTGCGCAGGGAAGGCCGGGCAACGGGGTGCGGGTTGCGCAGAGAAGGCCGGGACAGCAGGGGTGAGACGGCGGCGATGGCCGGGACGCCGGCGGGATGCGCCGGAGATGGAGGCGCGGCGGTTCGGTTGAGGCGACGGATCGGGAGGCCGGGCGCGGCAGCGGCGGTTGCTGGGTGCGGGGTGCGGCGACGGGGTGTGCTGGGGCTGGGCGAGTCGGGACGACGAGCAGGGAGGCAGCCGCTGGGCGCGGCGAAGGCGGGGGTGCAGGGGGAGAGCAGGGGCGTCCGCCGGAGAGGGAGTGCGCCGGGTCGGGTGCTGCGCACGGAAGAGAGAAACGAGAGGGAGGAGAGAGGGGGATGGGGTGGCGGCTGGGTAGGGACGGGATTAGGGTTAGGCTAAGGGTAGGTTTATATATATATATATAATAAAAATAATAATAATAATAAAACATATAAAATTAATAATAATAAAACTTATATAATAATAAAAAAAATTATAATAATAATAAATAATAAATTAGTTAATTCAAATAATAATTGTTTTGATCAAATATTTAAAATAATAATTATAAAATAATTTGAAGATGTTACACACATATATATATATTTATACATATATAGATCTATATATATAGCCATATATAAACATATATACAATAATAATAACACAAATAAAAAGGTATTAACAAAAAAAATACCAACATGAAAATTATAAAATTTAAAACACCGGGTGAACACACTGTCACCCGGGCTGAACGCACGGTCGCCGCTAACGATGCGGTGACCGCGCACCGGCGCGAAACCGCCAATCGCAATTAATCTTCGAAAAATTTAAATCGGGACCAAGAGAGGAGAAAAATTACTGATGTCCGCGGTCGGGGTGTGACAATTCTCCCCACCACAGACACTTTCTGCCCCCAGAAAGTCACCAGGTCACAAGTCAGCCAAAAATCCAAGTCTATTCCCAACAGTACTGAAGAAAACTGAAGTTCTCGGGGATGACCTTACTCTACACAGGTCACACCCAACCGATTCAAGAGAAAACTGGGGTCCGAGGGTGAGGGGAGAACCCGAAGGGGTTCTCCCCACCACAAGAACTCAACTAGTGCAGAAAAGTTGACCATCTAAATAAAACACCCTGGGAAAAAGGGGGGGGGGGGGTCGACGCGGGAACTCCCAACCAATTCAAACCAACTCTTATAGCACGATTACTACAACGCCTTCGTCAAAACCTTGAACCCACGACTAGAGTCATCAACTTCAACACCAGGGAAAACCCATAGAAAAACATTTAACCAACATCAAATTGGAGACATGATCCACCGAAGTCCACGAAACATAACTACATTCGACAACATAACTAAAAAGAGGTCAACCCACACGAGAGTCAAACACACTTTTAAGAAGGACACACGCTTCAGAATATCACCTCCACATGACAAGTCTGCTTAGATTATCATAGAACCAGTCCATCATCACTTTATAGAAAAACTACGCATTTACAACGCTGTTGAAACTTCAGTAGCAGGAAAACAAGTATGGAAGAGGTTTCTAATTGCTTCACCGTCAACACGGAAGACAGAACATGGACCAAGGCTTCACAACCCTGGGGACTCCTGACTGTGCGCGAGCTTCACCCCGAGACTTGTGGCTGGGGCTCTGATGGCTGAAGCATCTTCTGCCTCACAGTCAGGTACTGACATTCTCCCATCGCAGCTTCCTCTTCAAGCAACGCTTCTTGCAAAACTTCTCCAGATGACCCAGACAACCACAGCGATGACACGTCTTCAGAGGGTTGCGACAAGACGACTTTAAATGCCCGAAACGACCACACTGAAAGCATACCATCGAACGTTCCGATGAACTGGAAGCTGGAACCAAAGGGGATAACTCCTTAGGAACAGGTATCTCTGGCGCCTCTTCCTCACCAGAGGGGGAACTCTTACGAACAACAACAGGGGACGCTGAAGTAATAACCACCCACACACCAGAAACTAACTCAGCCAAGAAAGCTTCCTCCACCAGCTTCTCGAAACAAAAGTCTTTATAAGGGTGGACTCGCTCCTTGATCTCTGGACGAAGACCCCCAGTGAAAAGAGAGGCCTTAATGAGCTCATGCGACGCTACCTCTGGAGAAAAGGGAATCATTTCCTTGAAATGGTCAACATATGCCTTCACCGTCCGTTGACCTTGTTGAATATGCACAAGCTCCCTCTTTTCTCCAGCTTCACTTCCTCAGGTACAAACCATTGGATGAAAACCGTTTTAAAGACATCCCACGTCATTTGACCTTGCGTTGATGATGGGTTAACCATCTTCCACTGGTCCAGAGCTGGACCCTCAAACGACTCCATAATTGCACGGACCTTAACACTATCAGGAGTTCCCAATATTCTAAAGACAGGCTCCACTTCCTCGAGCCATTCCACTGCCTCTAAGGGACCCTGATCACCATGGAGAACAGGCAAAGTCTGAGGAGGACCAAAAACTGGGCATGACATATCCGAATCCTTAGAGACCTTTCTGGGCGGCATTTCCCGAGCGATATATAAAACACAAATCCAAAACCAACATCAAATCGAAGCAACATCAATAAAAGCGCCTTCATCAAAAACAGTCAGCACAAGGACCAAACAAATACAACACAACCCAAAACAAAATCTCCACTTTAAAATTCCCTTTTCATTTTAGATTTCAAAACCACTCTTTCTCAAGATCACTTTCCAAAAACCAATCCACTTCCAAACCAAAAACTTTCCAAAACCATTTCCATTTAAAACCAATTTAGAAAACAAAGCCAAGCCTTTAACTTCAAATAAACACCCAGGTAATTTCATGAACCGTTGCACATGTTTTCATCCACATTCCATTCATACGTGCATCAACACACACATTCCATGCATTCTCACACATGTGCAAACGTTCAAAAAGAGGACCTGGGGTTTTCATCCCGAACCATTCTTAGCCAACTCCAAGCAAACAACAGATTTCCAAATCAAGAGACTTTAGTTTTAAAACCCATTTCATATATTTATAGTCCTTTAGAAGAAACCAGTCCAATTTTCAAAAACCCTTTTTCATTTCAAACAACGTACTTACACAGACCAAAACAAAAGCAGCATCCAAATTTGCATCAACCACTGAAGTGAGAGACTAGTAGTCACACTCAACCTGACGACATGGTAGTGAGCCATGTCTCAAGTCATTTTCGACCACTAGGAGGAATTCAAACCACGTACTCGAACTCCACATGGGTCACTACTCCATGTGAAATCACGATGTAACATCGGTTTGCCTCCATTTCATCTCTCAATCCAAGACAAAACAGAAAAGACAAGGACACAATTCCCGAACTACCCCTGGTAACTCGAGGATCAGTGCGAGCAAGAGTTCGCGACGCTCTTCCCGTACCTACCCCTCGAGTTCCGACAGTCCTAATCTCCTTCTACCGGACAACCCAAATAACAAGAACCACCTCTGATACCATTTTGTCACGAACCAGCCCGGGTCGACCCTGAACCGGTCACCCGAGCCGGTCCGCGGCAAGTCCCGAGGAGCGTTCCCGATCCCCCCGGGATGACAACAAGTGCCGGGCATTAAAATTTCAATCGTTGGGAACGATTTTAGACCAAACTAAAAACAGGATCAAAATAACGAATATAAACTAAACAAACAAACAGACACTAAAGACATAAACAAACCTACACCACGACATACCTCCATGTGACCTCGCGGTCACCACTCAACTACAAACCAACGTCGCCCCATCACTGAGCGACTCAAGCCAGGAAAACCTGAACACAAGGAACCTGCAACTGAAATGGTAAAAGATAGGTGTGAGCACAAAAGTACTCAGTAGGTGAGCCCAACAACAAATCCCAATGCACTGCCAGTAAATAAAGAATCTACCTATTTCAGGTTTGAACTACAATGTATAAAAGTATGCTTTTATAATGTTTCACTTGAAAAACTAAACGCGAGCCATTACCCTTATTCCTTTTCAAAAGTTAAATTTCATTTCATTGGTTCTAAATTCGTTCTGAACGATAAAGAAGTGTTACATTTTCAGTTTTACCACACAAGAGAAAAACACATTTTTATTTGAAATCCATTTCCGCAAGGCAACTAGTACAAGCTGTAAAGAAGAACTGAATGTAACAAGCAGGAAAGAAAACATGTGCAAGTAAAAGTAAACAGGCAAGGAAAAACCAAGTGCAAGTAAAAATAAACCAGAAGTTATCAGCAATAACCATGGGCACACACACACACTCACACACTCACTCACACACACACATACTCACACACGCACACACTCACACCCAAGTGGTCCTCCGTATGCCGACGGAAGGTACCACGCCAGAGATGGTAGAGCACTGTGGGTAAATCCACTAAGGTTCATCTAGCTCGCGTGGGACCCTAGAACCTCGTGTCTCGGTGAAACATGGCTTAGAAGGCCACGACCCTCAGAAAACGTGGCTTAGAAGGCCACGACCCTCAGAACACGTGGCTTAGAAGGCCACGACCCTCAGATATCATATGTTTAGTTAGTGTTGCAATCGTCAATCCAGCTAAGTGAAACAGGGACGACACCCATCCGGCTCACTAGCGCACTAGTTCTAGTCCGCCCACCTAGATACCCAGGGTTTCCCGTGTGCTCAAACAAGCTTCACATTCACATAGTATATTACTTCCTCATATCACAGGCCAAACCAGATATCGCACACAAAAGTCACCATTTCCACACCCAAACAATATTTCAAAACTCACTCACGTCAAAAATACCTTTCTGAAAATATAATTGTCATTACCTAATGATTTCGCAAAACCCCCTTTTTTTTGGAAACACTCAAACAAGAACATAAACAACTTTCGCAACCCAGAAAGCATTATTTTTAATAACACAACAAGGGAAAACATCTTTCGTCAACCAAGAACCACACGTAAAGTTTCCAAAAACAATTTCAAAGGGTCACACGACGTTTTCTCTAATCAAGGTTATAAGAAAACACCATTTTCCATAAACAGTACATTTACTAATTTACACATGCCAAAAACATTTCAAAACCCAATTCAACATGTCTTTCGTTACTCAGGAAGAACCATTTAGAGACATTACTATGAAATCCCACAATTGAAACCAAGAAAACACTTTTAATGAAATGCTAGAATTAAACAGTTTGCATTATCAGCAAATCACCACACTATAAAAACTACTTAATATTTTTTTTTTAAATTTACTGAAATTCAATAAAAGGACAAGGAATAAATAAATTCTTAATTTAGAGGCAAGTGCATACTGAGACCTACCTCAAGACGCAGCTCGGAACGAAACGACACGGCGCAAGACTCCCGTTGCGTAATGGTCGCACCATACCGCGCCGTCAACCCAATCCTAAAAAAATAGGCCGTTAAGCAGGCTCATTAATGACAACATACTAATAATAATAATAATTATAATAACGTAATAATAACCAAAATGTAGTAATAGTAATGTCATAATAATAATAATAATTATTATTATTATGACATAATAATAATATAATAATAATAAGAGTAACAATAATATCATAACAATAATATTAACATAATAATAAGAATAATTATAATGACATAATACTAACAAGAACAATTAATAAATATAATAGCGCAATGATAATTATAATAATAACAATAATAATAATAATAATATTAATAATATGATAGTAATAATAATAATAATAATAATAATAATAATAATAATAATATGATAATTGAATAATAATAATTATTATAACAATAATGATAATAATAATAATAATATTAATATTAATGTGATAATAATTATAATAACAATAGTAACAATAATTATATAATAATAATTATAATAATAATTATAATATGATACATTAATTATAATAATGACATAATAAAATAATATTAATAATATGTTAGTAATCATAATAATAATAATAATAACAACAATATTTTTACACAATTATAATATAATAATAATAGTAATAATAATAATAATAATATAGTGATACAATAATAATGTTAATAGAATAATATTAACATAATAATAATGAAATAATTATAATATTATTAATATGATAAAAATAATAAAATTTATATAAGATTAACTTAAAAGAATAAAATAAAAAAAATAAAAACATACCTACAGGGAAGGGGGGGTCGAGCGGGGTACATGTCGCGCTGGAGGCGCGCGGGCGGAGGCCGGAGGGGAGGCCGGGTGAGCGGGGCGGTGGAGGAGTCGGGACGGGGGTGGAGGCGGCAGGGCGCGGCGACGGGAGCAGGAGGGGAGCAGGGAGCCGCGCGGGGGAGAGGGAGCAGGAGCCGGACGAGAGGGGAGGCTGGCGGCTGGGCGGGTTGCGCAGGGAAGGCCGGGCAATGGGGTGCGGGTTGCACAGAGAAGGCCGGGACAACGGGGGTGAGACGGCGGTGATGGCCGGGATGCCGGCGGGATGCGCCGGAGATGGAGGCGCAGCGGTTCGGTTGAGGCGACGGCTCGGGAGGCCGGGCGCGGCAGCGACGGTTGCTGGGTGCGGGGTGCGGCGACGGGGTGTGCTGGGGCTGGGCGAGTCGGGACGGCGAGCAGGGCGGTAGCCGCTGGGCGCGGCGAAGGCGGGGGTGCAGGGGGAGAGCAGGGGCGGCCGCCGGAGAGGGAGCGCGCCAGGTCGGGTGCTGCGCGCGGAAGAGAGAAACGAGAGGGAGGAGAGAGGGGGATGGGGTGGCGGCTGGGTAGGGACGGGATTAGGGTTAGGCTAAGGGTAGGTTTATATATATATATATATATAATAAAAATAATAATAATAAAACTTATAATATTAATAATAATAAAACTTATATAATAATAATAAAACTTATAATAATAATAAATAATAAATTAGTTAATTCAAATAATAATTGTTTTGATCAAATATTTAAAATAATAATTATAAAATAATTTGAAGATGTTACACACATATATATATATTTATACATATATAGATATATATATATACACACATTATTATACATATATATATAGCCATATATAAACATATATACAATAATAATAACACAAATAAAAAGGTATTAACAAAAAAAATACCAACATGAAAATTATAAAATTTAAAACACCGGGTGAACACACTGTCACCCGGGCTGAACGCACGGTCGCCGCTAATGATGCGGTGACCGCGCACCGGTGCGAAACCGCCAATCGCAATTAATCTTCGAAAAATTTAAATCGGGACCAAGAGAGGAGAAAAATTACTGATGTCCGCGGTCGGGGTGTGACAGTAATTCATTTTTATATCTATAATATTTTGGATTAATATATCTCTATATATAATGAATATATGTGATATATATATCACTATTAACATTATTTATATTATATAATAATGATTAACATAAAATTAATGGAACTACAAAAATGAAATTTTCATGAAAAATCACACATTTAACACCTAGAATCAATGGTTTTATAATTAATTTTTAATAAATAGGAATTTAAATCTCACAAGTTTATCATATATGATATTGTAAGTATTTAAATGATTATTTTTAAAAATTACAATAAATTTATATTTATAAGACAATACGTTATATAAATTTTTATACAAGTCAAACTCGAGATAAGAAATTTTCATGTAAATTTTATTTCTTCAAGACACATTCCATATTCATCACATGATTCCATTAGATTGTGTATATATTTACCATGAATTTATTTAATTATATTTTAATAAAATTAATGTGATGAAAAAATCCATATAAGGTTCTCTCTAAAATGTGGTTTTCATCATAATATTACAAAAGTGGTAAGGTTTTATCCCATCAAATTTTCTTCTTCAGGGAATATGATATGTTATGAAGCTAACCTATTTTATGATGTAAATAAATAAAACCTTAGATATTTTATATCATGAATATAATAATGATCATTATTTTTAATGTTTTATTTTATTTTATTCATTCATGGGGTTTACAATTCAAAAATTACAAAAGTGTAAAGGGATTTATAATCATAAATTTTATTATACTATGGTTATTTATTGATATTACATGTTTTCCATAATTTTAGTCTATTTACATCCTAAAGATACCTATATAAAATTTCTATGGAAATATTACTTTATTTATAACTTTTGTTAAAAATAAATTTTCATCTCCATCAATGTATTCATAAAAATGTTTTCAAGAATGTTTTTATATATTCATATGTTTTTAATGTCATTTTTAAACATGATTTAAATTATATAAATTTATTTAAAAGATTAATATTTATATTTTCCAAATATGTTAAATTTCAATTTCTGATAAAAATATTAAAGGATTCATTGTTTTAATTTGAAATTCATGAACACAATTTTCAACTGAAAATACCACCAAATGAATTTAAGAATCCGTTAAAAATTTTCAATGTTATTTTAAAAGAAAACATTTCACATAACATTTCAGAAATAATTATATTTTTAATTAGTTTTTCCAAGGATAAATGGGTAAATTCATTATAAAATCATGTAGTGATTTTTTAAATACATCATTTATTAATGATAACACCTTTTTATGTAACATATTCATTACTAGGGACATAAGCCATCGATACTATCCAATTTCATTATTTGGATGGATTATAATTATTTATGTTTGATTATATAAAATAGTTTTCATTCCCATATGTTAATTTAGTTTTTATGAAACTTTAATGAGACACATTTCTTTTCTACCAGTTGTTCTATGATGAAATTATGAAATGTTTTTTAAACATGATTTTCCCCCCATTATTATATTATGATTAAATGTTTATTAAACCTATTTCATTTCCACAAGTATTGTTACGATAGATTTATTTTGATATTGTTGTATAAATATAAATTATTTTCAATATAAAATTGGTGGTAAAAATTCTATGTAAACCTAAAATGAATTTGTTAAAGATGGATATCTCATGTGATAATAGGTACACAACTATTGAGTGAACCTTGTTTAGTAAGGGACTTTTTTCACTATGATGGTGTTGGGGTGAACCTTAAATAAGGATATGATAAAATAGGGAGTGAAACCTATCCACTTGGATATTATTGTTTGTGATACTTGACTAAGGGAATGATTTTATATGCTTATGTGTATGTCAAAAATGTATCTGTTATACAAATGTTTTTCTGTCATGGATCATGTTCTATGATTAAATTATGATTTATGTATTATGAACATACATGATTTATTTCATGAATTTATATTATGATTTATGAAAGTCTTGGTATTTTTTTTAAATTTCAAACTCATATTATCATACCCTTATTCTCATTTCATTTTTATGTGATAATTAATATCCCCTTGATTATACCCCACTAAGAATCTAAGGTCACCATTAGTTATGTATCATATACATTGTTTTTAAAGACCAAATTTATGTTTGATATGGATAAGATGGGTGGTGGTGGTGAAGTACATTCTTGGAGAGGATATATAACTCATATGAGTTCTTTCTATATGTATCCAATATTCCAATTGCACTAAAATCTTATAGTCTGGAAAAGTATCATATTTTTTTATGAAATATTCATTTCTTAAGATTTAATATTTATTTATTAAATATATGGTTTGATATAAAAATGTACATTAATATATATGGGTGTTAAATTTCTTGTTATTAATGTATATGTATAGTGGGAGATATATGTAGAACAACCCCTGATATTGAAGATTTTAATTTTTTGGAATGTTTATGTAAACTAAAAAAATATCCCTATAACATTCAAATTCCCCATGAGGATATTATAACATATTAACACTATTATTACATTAAAATGAATTTTAAATGAAAAATATAACCAAATATCTCTCTCATGAATGTTATTAATTACACTATACTTGTTTTAATTTATGTTAATATTATTCTTCCTTTACAAAAAAATCAATTAATTATGGATTTTGGGACCATTTTAAAAATGATTATGAAATGAGCATGGCTATAAAATATTAATTTACATTTTATTTTCAAATTTTTCCAAAATAGGAATGTAATATTTTAACAAATAATAAATACATTACTTATTTATTGAAACATTTTTTTACATTTCATTATATATATGTACAAAGATAGAAACATTGATTAAACATGCCCTTAATGAATCTCGGAAACCGATATATTGAAAAAATTATTATCGAATCATCGGAATATCACCATAAAAATTAGCTTTTTTAAATGGAATCATGTATTCTCTATTTAATCGTAGCTGGATGTTTTTATACTATAGTGTCTTGAATGAAAGAGTAACTCAATGATTTTGTTTTAGATTCTCTTGAACTATAATTATTATGATTTTAAAATCCCTATTACTCTTACTATAAACCAAACAAATCACTAATATGAAAAACTCATGGAAAATAAATTTCACTTATTAAGGGTTCACTTATAAATGATTTATATTTCTCAAACATATCATAATTAAATATTTTCTTGTTGTAATTTTCATTATTCCCTTGTATTTTGATAGATTTGAATATGATAAATAGAATTTTGATATGATCGATTTCAAGTGATCATAACATTAAATCGCTATTATATGACCACCTAACATTGATATTTCACATGATAATGGGGGAGGACATTCATTGTATTGGAACATTACTAACTATTTTCAAATGATAATTTTATAGGTTCATAATATAAATGAGTAGAATTTAATCCATGTGAATTTACTTTTACAATTTAATATATATTATTATATTTGATCATTTATTCATACTGAATATAATATATTTTTTTATATTATTTAATTTAATATTTACTTAATATCATTCTAAATAAGTGGCACGTTATACTAAAAAATTTCTCAATGATTTATTCTACAATGAGTTTTTCTCAGATCTAAAGTATCTTTCATTATTCAGCATATAGTTATATTGTTTTAACCTCCCAGGATAGAAGATGTTTTCATTGAATATTTATATAAGACCCTACCTTCATAATCTACAAGAGAATACAAATTTGTTTAGAAATTATTTGGAACAATTTTTTCATAAATAAGTGTACTAATAGGCATCAATAGATAACATAATTACGGTTCAACATTAATAAAATTATCATATATATTCGTTCCCTATCACAATTTGGTTACCCTTTAAACTCATGAAGATAAAATTATTATTTATGATATTTTTAATGTGAACTTTGTTTTATTGTTTTTTATAATCCTAAATCGAGAGAAATTATATATATGAATTTGTTTTATAAATTTGATATGGGTGAGATATTTATAGAAGTATATAATTGTTTATTTCTTTGTGGGATATAAACATTTTAATTATTTTAAATATTATATATTTTTCAATTGCGAATTTAAATTCAATTTATATTTGGTGATAATAAATTTAGTTTAGGATAATGAGATTCTCTTTTACTTCATGTATTAAATGTAAGAAAAATTAGATTTATTGTCTATATATAGTTATTATTTTATTTCAAATTACACCACCTTTTAAAAAAGAATTCATATATTGTGATTTTAAAAAATACATTCATTTTAAAGCCATTGATTGCTATGTATCATGGTTTTTAATATAAAAATATACCAACATATGAGTTTGATTTGACATCATGTATTTTTTAATTTGTTGTGTAGTAATAGAATAATTGTTTTAACCCAATTTCTCATGAATCTTGTTTTAGAGGAAGAGAAATAAATTCTAGAGAATAGAGATTCTATTCCAGAATACTTTTAATGGATGATGGAGCACTATAGTGGAATTCATTAATGTAATCATAAGATTTAGTTCATAATGAATCAATCAAATTAAAGAGGTGGATATATTTGATGTCATTATAAATACATAAGAGGTTTTTGTGGAATATGTCTATTGGAGGGTACTTTATAAATTTACCAGCTATATTATGGAATGGAACATAAACAATTTATATAAATCTATTAGGAGATCTTCAAATACATTTGAATATTGTTATATCATTTTTTCAATATAATTCTGATTTTAGTATTTATACATTATGTGTCTTTCTACTTAGAGAATAAATTTGTAAGTATCTAATTGTTTGTGATATTAGTTTTTATTTTTGTAATTATTATTATTTCAATCAGTTTCATCAAGGTATTTCTTGATGAATACATACTTTTTTAGTTCAGTCTATCAATGGGATTCATAGGATAAGATAAAGACTTATTCTAGTAGTTTGATGATAATATTTTAATGATAGATATAATCTAGAAACTATGTTCTAGAAGAATTTTCTTCTTGTTGATGATTTTTGATTTCAAAATATTTTTTGAGGAATTGAATTCTTGTAAGGGTTTATATAGATTTAGGTAAAATACTTAATATCATATATGTGATAATTCAAAAACCTCCTTGAATAGAATATATTTTCAATTTAATAATATACATTAAAGGTGTTCTTGGTTTGATAACATTTATCCTGTGTTTTTAATATTTATGTTCTTATATGAACTTTTTGAAAAATTATTATCCCTACACTTATAATAGCTTTAAAAATGGATTAAATTTTTTATATGCCAACTTACTATGATTTGTATATCTTTTTAAGATCATAATATCATGTAAACAAAATCCATTAGGGAGTGAAAAATATTTTTTTTATTTACTAGAATTCACTCATGCTGTTATGTTTATATATATTTTTATCTGGAATTACCGAGATACCAATCATGTTTCAAAATAATATTCATACTATTTAATAACTATTTACAATCTGTTCAAAGAATCTTTCTTGTTTCATCTAAAACACTTACTCTATATGACTTGTACATGAATTTTATAAAAAAACACAATACTTATTCACAAAATAGTATAAACTAGTGTTTTTTAGAATAGAAAATAATTAGGAATTTATTAATCTAAAAATTTATGAAAATATTACCATTTAAGAATATATTGATGACACCGAATCTATAAAGGGATATAAATGATCTATGTCCGAAACGTGTATCTCTATACACATATCAATGTGTTATATGATATAAATGTATAAAAAATACTATAATTACTTTATCTAAGAAACTATGATACTATTGGATAGAGTGTTTGTCAATAAGATATATTCTACTCAAACATTGATGATTCTATAAGTGCAAACAAACAATATTGATGAACAAATCACATGACATTCACAAAAGTGGAAAAAAACCACACATTTCACTCATAGATATAGATAATAAAATAACAAGTACCTTTTTAGTGCATGGGAATATATCTCCTTAGAGACTAAATGTTATAATAATCATGCCATAGAAAAAACCCCATATGTGTTAAGCCTCAACCAATGACATGATTAAAAATAGACCCATGCACCACATCATTATCTCATCCTCAACCCTAGTTTAATAAAGGTATCAAAGTATGAAGTTTCTCAATCTATCTATCTTACCTACGATAGGTATGGTTATTCAATATGAAATATTAACCCTTATTATACCAATGATATAGAGTATTCTGCATGATGTTGTATACTTGGAAGGTCATCCCATGCAAAAAATCATGTTTTTGTCTCAAGACCATATTCCATATATCAATATGAAATACTAAACATTTTATCCTTAAATACTCATCATTATATATAATTTTACATGATAAAAATCTTTTTGCAATAAGCCATAATCACACTTGGTGTGGTCAATTATCAGTTCATATAAAAGAATATGTGTATCAAATTTCAATGAATGATAATGTAAAGACTACATATTATATAATGTGATAACTTTTGTATTCTAATATCAATTATTATTATTAATAAAACCACACATAATCATCTATATGATCATATTTCATATTATGGACCACTAGAGAGGCCCTATTTTTCTTGCATTATTTTTAACTCAATACATCAATATGGAATGTTTACAATATCTCTATGTTATAATCTAATAAAACAACCCAAACAAATTTTTACTGAGAAGTATCCACGAAAAATGTTCTTTGGAATAACAAAGAGACCTCAAAATTATATCCCATGTGATTAGCACATCGAATAGGGTACCAAAAATTCGTTACATCACAATATCAATAGTTACAGAGGTAATAAATTCTATCAATGACAAAGATCCCTTTATAAGATCATCAGAATCATCATTGAAATTTTATATTTAGAATTTTTAATTCAAATCAATAATATATATAAATGACACTATTAACATTAAGGAAAATATTTTTGGAAAAAATGTGACTTTCACTTGGAATATAAATGGTTTAATATTTTATTTGTTTAACTTTGAATATCATTATGTTAAAATATAATTCTTACATCCTCGTAGAAATAATATTCTATATAAAGTATCATATAAGGATATAAAAACTCTGTTGTGTTGTAAAATAGAGCTTATATTTATTAGTGATAATATTGAAAAAAAATAAAATAGTAACTGCTATATAATTTATGGTATTCTGTGTATTCGAAGAAATATTATGAATAGTTTATTTTTTATTTTAAAATATTCCACTAATGGGTTACAGGAAATTTTTTGAATATTTTTTAATAAATATAATGATATACTCTTTTTACATGGCTAAAAAATTTTAATCTTTATATATATTTTGATTATGTTAAATAACAGATCAATATTAACAATGTATATAGAAAGCTTCCTTTTATTTATTGATAAAAACTCTATTTTTACAATAATATCTCATATAACATAAGAGTCAAACAAGTGGAAAATACAAAATATATATTCATACCCAACTTATAATTAATTTACTCTAATGAACAAAACTCTACAACGTAGTATAATTTTTTTCATCACATGGATATATATATATCAATATCTATCCATCAATCATTCTCAAATATTTAAATCTAATTCATATTTAAAACAATCATATTATAAATTCAGTATTATATACCCTTAAAAATAGAATAGTTGAATTCTAAAACAATAATACTAGACATAGAGTCTCTACGAATCCTTGTTCACACCATTATGTATTCAGAATATTTCACCATCTATTGTCAACATTATCTTCAATGGAAGCCCTGACAATGTTTCAATACTCATCCCTTATGTTCCAATGACATATTATAACTTTTGGGAAATCTGATATTCTCGATTCAACTAATAACACAAAACTCATTTACTTCCAAAAAAACATCATATCATTACAACCCATGTCCTTCATATGTATCTTGTATATACTAATGGGAGTCTATATACAATTATTGAAATTATTATGTTATAATTTACAATGAATGATTGATACTTTTATTTATGAAATTTTAGAATAATGTTTATAGACTGATGAATCCTTAAACGAGGCACAATTATCTATAGGATATTGACATACCCAATCATGTTTAATTACTTAGTAGATTCCATACCCCTTTAGTAATATTTAATTTAAAATTTTCCATTAAAACCTCACACCTCTCATGAATTTATTATTATTTATATATCATTTTAAGTTTTCATATATTCATGAATATATATAGGTTATAATGTTACCTATATAATGTAGGCCCCATAGATTCCCGAATTACAGTGAAGATATCAACAGAATCCCTATAGTTATTATAATTAGTACCTAATTTTTTTGTTGAATGAATTCACCAGTATACTGTTTTGAAATGGGTTTCACTAACACAAAAAATATAATCTCATTCCTTTGAATGACTCTTATGATTCTGTAATTTCATATGATATTTCTGCATTTATAATTAATCATTACTAATATTTATCTCAAATACAGGTTTGATGATGTTGATACAAGTTTATCTATAATATAAGCATTTATAAGATGACTCTCATGTTTTTACTTCAACTTTATAAGGAATTATTTTAATTTTTCCACATGAATATGATAAACAATGTTCAAACACCATTAAATCCATTGGAGGAATATGCTATTTATTTCTATATTAATGAACATACATAGAATTTATGTCACGGTTTATATATTTAATAAGTAGTTTAGGATAATCATATATTATATGAAACATGGTTAGGGGATAAGATAATTCCTTAGACAATCCAACAAATTTATAAAAGAGGCTATATTCCTATAATATTCTAAACATATAGTATGCTAGCTATGTTAATCCAAAATTATATTCCAAATATTCTCACGTAAACATACGAAGGTGACCCATAATTTTATTTCCTTATAATATACAATCCATAATTACCTAGCATAGGGATTACCTATATAGGTGGATGAGTGAGGACATACAAATATTTTTTAGAAAAAATATAATACATAATAATAATAATAATAATTTTTTATATGGTCATTTTATAAAATGTATTCCCTTTACATATATATGTATAATTACATTTGTATAAGTTTTTTAATCCATATTCCTTTCAAAATATATATATATTTAAACCATATTGATGTGTAAATTGTTACACTAGTCATAACATTCATTTTTGTCTATAATAAATGTAAACATTATTTACACATAATTTTTCTAATAACATGAATATTGATACATGTTGGGGTGGGGGGTGGGGGTGGGGGGGTATGTTAGTGTGTTATATTTTCAAATACCATCAATATTATTCTCTTTGAAAATCATTCTCATGAGACATTTAGTTATATAATAAAATATAAACATAACAATTTTCTAATAACATTTTTAATATTTTAGTAAAACTACATCCCCTATGAATCATGGTTACTATCTGATGCACACAAAACAATTCTTATAATGAAAAGGAACCAAAAAAATAGTACAAAATTGAATTCATGAAACTATTGGCACCAACTAGTTAAAATGTTGTACCCATAGAGTGAATCTTAAAGATAAGTGATTTAAATTGATTCTCCTAACCACCACATGGACTCTAAAAACTTTTTATTCTTCTTATATCAGGTACATCATAATCATTTGGATGTTCACAATTTTAATTAATTGAAATAAATGTGTATCATTACAAGTTCTATAAATATATTTTCGTCCACATTCCTTATTTCTGGTTATTTATAATCTCAAAATTGTTAAAGAATAATGTTTCCATAATACATACATAAATTTCAGTAAATTATCATAGGAATGGAATCATTGAAAAACACAAACCTTGAGTTAAGTATTCACTCAAATATTCATTTAAAATGACAATAATATTAGGCTTTATAATCCACATGATATTTGAATAATTTTAGATCCATATTCTCTATAATACCCAAGTCACTATTTATTTTAAGTATTTCTTTGTATATGTGAGAAATAATCTTATTGATGTTTTCAGGAATCTTCCCTATTCAGTTGAATAAAAGTTTTGGACATAGTGGGTCGTACCACAGGGGTCCCAGAATTGTCCAGAGTTAAACGATCACCAATCCAATAAATAAATTCATATAATTCAAGTTTAGAATAATGATTATTTAATTTATTTATTAAATATATTTATGAGTTTTAATTAAATGCATGAAAAATATTAAGTGAATAATATTGAATTATTCAATGTTCGATTAATATTAATGGAAGCCACTAGTCATGTTAATGACTTAATTATTATCATGTAATATATTTTAATATACTACAAGTATGTGATAATAATATTTCTGACTCAGTTTAGTAGTCATAAAATGACATTGATTGTGCGTTAAGTATTCAGGGGCGGGGTTGGAATTTCTGGGTAATTAATTAACCACTATAAATATTAGAGGAGAGGAGATTTCTAACATTTATTCATGAAGCTTCTCTCTCCTCTCCTCTCTCCCACATTCTAGAGAGAGATGCTCTTGATCCATGAATCTCGGATGGAGCTCTCTCTCAGGCATCACTAGTGAAGCGATGTGGTGATCATTGGAACATCGAACGAATTTTTGGTATTCCGTGCTAGCACATGGACTATGCTGAATGGTGCTCCCGCAGATTACATGAAGTGCATGTGGAGGATCTAGAGGAATTAAGATTCAGATTATTCAAGCAGCAATCACCAACGACGAGCAGAAATCGTGCACAGATTCAGATCTAAACTATGTATTTTATAGTTTATGTTTGTTCTTAAAATCCTCCACGTGTAGTCCTCACCTAAGACCGGGCTGCTCTTCTCTGACATCACCAAATTTATTTCGACCATCGGTGGAAATTTCTTAAAAACCCACTTGTTTGGGGCTTCCTTTTTGTTCCCGGTTCCAACAAGTGGTATCAGAGGGATGTGTGTCGATTTTAAGCAGAATAAACTAAATTCTCTTTAGTAAATGACGAGGGCATCATTCTGGTTCCAATGTAGATAAACTCATCTAAATCCAATATCGGATGGCCAATCTGTGACCATCCAAAGTTTTAAATCGGAAGAGCTCCTTCACCCTGATGGAATTCCGATCGCTGGAATAGTGTTTTCCGGAACCAGATTCTTCATAAATTTTTTAATTATTATTATCATTATAATATTTTTTATAATAAAATAGTGTTATTATAATAATAATTATTATAATATCATATTATAATAATATTATTTACATTATCATAATGATAATATTATTATAATAAAATAATCATATATTTTTTTCAAGCATACTAGATAGGCATCATATATAAAAAAAGTGACCACGACTCAAGTAGGTCATGTTTTAAAAAAAAGGGGAGATGACCTGGTTTTGGAATCAATGAAAAGGGGGAGGGGATCCTTCATTGCCCACAGAAAAAGCTGCACAATTCTCCATCCCACCTATCTCCTATTCCATACAGGTGTATCACCACCGCACGACTACCCCAGAGTGAGCAGCCTCCTTCCCACGGACATGCAGCGCACCGTGGCCTCCCAGGCCACCTTATATCCTCCTCCGGGGTGCAGCGGAGCCACCTCCTCCCTCGACCACAAAACCTTCCTCCTCCTAGTATCAACAGGTTGTGGCGGACAACCCCAGAGCCTAAGATGACCCTCTCCCCTTGAAATAGGCCAGTTCTTCTTGCACCCCATCAACCTGCCTCCCCCCAAGCCTCCTCCACCCACTGCAGCGGCAGCCCCACGGAGGCTCGAAGCAGAGAAACATGGCCGCCTCTTACATTCTGTCGAGCCGCAGCAGTCCAAAAGGCAAGTGAACCACCTCTACCTAGGATCCCCAGTCTCATATGATTCACCTCCTCCCTTCGGACATTCAAAAGGGGAGCCCCCCCGGCTAACCTTCTCCAAGTGGGTGCACCGCACTAGGTCGTCGAACTAGTGGCCAGCCACCTACTTCTCCCTGCTGCGATGAAGCATAGGGGTCGACTAGCCACAACAACTCCACATGAACCGGAACACACTAGACCTAGCTAGGAGGTATCAAAAACTCCCTAAAATAGGTTCAGGTGGGTTAACCTAACTCAGAATAGGCCTAGGTAGGCTGTCGCTCCCTAAGACTCCCTCGTACAGGGTCGCTACTAACCGGACAGGGCTTGTGCAGGTTTTCCCCGACCCACACAGGCCCTGCCTAAATTTTTAAGGGCCTTGGTGGTTTAGTTTAACCAAAAAATTTATTACTATAATTAATTTAATTACAGTTGATAATTAAATTAATTTAATATTAATTTTTGGTTTTTAAATATGTCCTGCGGCATAATTAATTAATTGGGATCACATAGAACATGGTTATAAAAATAAAAAATGATTTCATTCTTTACCTTAAAAATGATAAAACCCCCAAAAATATATCATGTCATAATTGCCTTATGTGATTAATGTTTGGACAAAACCTGTTGTTTGAGGTGCCGGTCATGTCATAGCTGAGGGTGCATCTTACTACTGGGGAGTCCTTATAATAATAATGGGTTGAATTAACTAAAATTGAAGCTATGAAATAGCTATAGCTATTTTGTTGTAATTTTTTAGGTAGGTGTTGAGTAAATCAAGTTCTGATTTTAAGAAGCTAGGACATCACTCAACAGATCGAGGAACTACAAGTTAAAGCGGCCGACCATCCAAAATACACACTATGACCCTCCAAGTAGTGGTGTAGCCATAACTTGTAGACTTTGAGGGGTGTTTCTGGGATACATGCTACTTGAACACTCAAGCGTAAGAGTATTTTGATTCTATAACAGAGGGTTCCTAAAATCCGATAAAATAGTGGGAGACATTAAATGATTTACGTAATTAATAAAAAATGTCTAAACATGTAATCCAGATAAAAGGAACTCATCTGCTAATTTTTTTTGTAGAAAAATTGAATGTTATGACAAAATATTAAAACTGAAATATTATAGTGGACCAAGTAAATGTCCACACTGACACAAGTATTTATGAATAGTACAGGCACATGCGCATTATACTATGATATAGGAAACTCAAAGTGTCAATGTCCCCAACACTGTTAAACTACCTCAAAAAGAGAGGGTGAAAATTCCTACAGGAGTATAATGTATAAATCATATGATATTAATATCATTATGCTTTCATCAACATCTGGTGTCAGTTGCGGTCTCTATACTAGTACATAGATGATATAACATAAAGTATCATCTCTAAGAAGTGTTCAAGGATAAAGCGAAGTAATTATATGAATGAAGCATTTTTTACATCGATATGTGTAGATTGAAAAATTGATGATTATCTTTAAATATCTTGTTCACCACATTCCTCAAGTTTCTTTTTATGTCACAAAATGATCATGTATTGAGTAAATGATTCATTTCCATTCTAGGTAATGTTTTCCAAGTGAATAAGAATTCAAAAACAGTATTATCATTAATTTATATAGCGAATAGATTGAATGAAAATGTGGAAAGGTCAAAGGAATTTAATTCCAATGACACATTCCTGACATCCTTCAATTAATGAGATATTAACAAATATTGTTTTCATTTCATATTATAAAATAATACTATGGATGTTTAAAATAAATAAACTAATTTAAAGAATTAAGTTACTGCTTCTACATCAGCCATATTCATCATTGTAATGTTTCCATTTACTACTTGAGTATTTAATACTATCTTCTTTTTACATATGTGTTTTGAAATACAATAAAAAAGTATAAAAACATTACTACAAGTCAGGTGTATAATCCAAGTCGCTGTGAAAGGGTGATACCTTGGACAGTTCTGAGAAGTACATAACTTCTTTAATTTCCAAGTGAATGATTCGTGTTGAACTATTATTGATTATAACCACTAACATTAATTTGATACATCCTTAGATATAAGGATACATTCTTTCATGTTTTGGAATGAATTTTGTTTTTGGTAAACTAAACTGGTAGTTCAGTAATACAATAATAATAGTCAATTAGAGATGATTATAAATGTAAGACTTATACCTAGTTATGAAAGGATAATTATTTGTCATGTAATACTAAAAAATGGTCGTCATGAATATACCAGGTATGGTATTTAGGCTCGGAGCAGCTAAATAATTTTGGTATTTTCAACATCTTTAGATTGGACAAAGGACCCTTTAGATATAAAGGTATGTCACAAGTATTTTGGATATAGTTCAACAAGTTAGCATGTACTATTCCAAGTATATGCTAGATAAATATTTGCTTTGTAAGGTTCTATTAAGAAATTAATGAATAATAAAGGAACATATTTGCATGGTCAGGAGACATAACTTTCTTTGGGTTGGGATACCGAAGAATATATTGACCAAGTATTCATCAATCATGATAATGTAGCATGTCGTAATTCCTAAACGCACATTACCTTATCAACATCACAACATTGATGTTAATTAAAAGTATTGATTATCAAGTCTTACATATCAAAATTGATCAATAAACATATAGCATGGAGAAATTCATAAATGAATATGTTATACAACAAAATTTTAATGAATGTAATATCAATGTTGAAACCAGAATAACCTTCAATTATATTTCATGAAATGCATTGCAAATAAAAACGATATCCCACAGCCATATACCAACTATAATGACATATGAATATCATATGAGCCATTTTATGATAGAAATACCTTATGTCATACATCCATGTGTTTGGACACAAATAGTTTATTCGGATACAAACAAACTTGCTTTAAGATAAACACATTGTGCAACTAAGGTACATATCTTAACAAATTGATTAGGATATTACATAAATCCCTAAGATAGAAAAGTTTTATTCAAGTAAGGGACTGCATATCTATATAAGGGTCAACATATCTATTAAATATAGTGGGATCTATATTGACTTGTATTTATTAAGTGCTCATGGTGCACAAAATAGATTGCATAGGAACTAGTTCCACAAGAGCATGTGGAATAAAGTATGTTCTGGAGACACATACTATGTAGGAAACAAAAAACCATGGTGATGATTTTTATATTCACCGTGGTAAGAGATATATTATTGAAAATGAATAAAATTTTCTACAAGTAAGCAGTATATAACAATATGCTAAAATTGATAAGGCCAACTGAAATTCAATTGATGGATTCCAAGTATCAATGCAGAAAGTGGCTTATTGTTTTCAATACTGCCGTGAGTATTCAAGTGAATTGATACGTGGATGGTACACGTGAAGTACCAATAAGGCTCGATCAGTTTCACCAAGTCTTAATGCCATAATATGATACAATTTTACTTATCATAGGTAATATCTATGATAAAAATATTTAGCATTAGATGTCAGGATCACCAATTGTGGATGGTGTCCATACGACACAACCAGAAAGGGATGGTCATGAAACAGAATTCAAATAAATGTTGCAAGTTATTGAATTCTAGTTTATGATTAAAGTAAGAAATGTGATCATAGAATATACATTTTCAACAAATTATTTCCATGTTTCTACTATTGGTTAGTGGGAGGGCTAATGTTTTCCAAGATGAAATATGTTCAGGCAACATATGGAAAGTAGACATTGGTCTCACAGTTAATTAAGACCTAAATAAAATTTACTCTCCAGTGATTGACTTAATGTTTCATCCTATGTTATAGGGAAAATGATCTATTGAGGTAGATATATAGGTTGTTTGGTCCTATTCAATTGTACTTATAGTGACATTGTATTGAAAAATACAAGTTGGAACAATTCAAGAGTTGAATCGTTGCCTATGTCATAGGGCATAATCTTTCCATGTTGACCTGTCCGTGACATAGGAAGAGATAAATTTGGTGAGTTGAAATCCATATGTCAGAGCGATGGATTGATCAGGTATGGCATGATATGTAAACGAACTAATATTTCCAAGGTATATTTTACAATAGGCAAGTATCAGTTATATCTAGGATCACTACAAGTGATGTAGTCAGAACTATCTAATTGTACTTCAGCAAGTACGAATGATATGTACCTGGTATGTGGAGATGAAAGGATACTAGTTTTCAGGAATACAAACTAGTCTTCCACGGATAATGAGATCTACTTTTGATGTTAAAGATGATTACTGAGACAAGATCATATAATCAACTGGTAGCCATACCTACGAAGACCGAGTACATTGCAGCTTCTAAGGAAGATCAGAAGAAGATATTCAACAATTTCTTCTAGTTCATGGAATCAATCATAGTATTAAACGTATTATAAAAATGTAAATTATGATATTCTTACTAGCCAAGATGTCAAGCTATGACAGTGGACATAAACGGATATACTCGAGAAACTATTTAATGAGAAGTTTTACTCAAGGAGATGAGGTCGCTATAGAAATATAGCCACGCGGTGGAACAGTGGAGGACCTAGTAGCTCAAGCTGTTATTCAGCAGGAACATGATATTCATCATGTTAGTAACTAACAATTTTGGTTATAATTTAGTATATAGTGCAAGTGGGAGTGTTGAAATAGTGGGTTCCTTAGACCCAACTATTTAGTTTTTTGATTATCATATCGTGTAAACATTTAGTTATACATTATATCATCTTACCATTATAGTGTAGTCTTCTCTGCTTCCACTATTTAAATGGTAATGTCCAAAGATTAATTGTCGTATAGAATGGTTATATAAGTTTCCATGATATATTGAGAACCTCTATATACTATGACATTAATCTTAAATATATGTTCTATAGTATAGATATATCCTACTGATTAGACATAGTAGATGTTTGAAAATCAGGTGCTGGGGGCTCATAAGCAGTGAGACTTCTACTCACAATGTTCACACTTAGTGATCTCTAGTATTGAGATCCTGAGGACTGACCCTCCAATAGGAAAACCACATGTTTCGGGTGTCATTGGATGTTCCTATCTACGATCATGTGTAATGGTATCTTGACATGATACCATTACCAATGTATTTCCCTTGATTACATACTTTGATGCAAGACGAAAACCATGATGATGAATTCATCGCGTGGTAGTTTCTGTCAGGTGCGTCATTGGTGGCCTTAGAATTGTTGAATATTTTAGAAATAATTTGTGTCTTCTGAATTATGGAAGCAATACATATCAATCCATGTTGATATCGACGGAAATACCTTTATAAGACCATGGCCCTGGCAGTCAAGGGTATATCCGTCCAGTTAAATCGACAAATTATATAGGATGAAAAGGGCGATGACATAAGAGTGAGTCCTGCTTTCTGAGATATTACAGATAGAGATATTATATTACACAGTGCGTGTTCGTTGGTTGGTTTTCACTGCGACGACAATCCTTATTTCATCAGGGGCCATGATGGGTTGCTATATCCCACTCATGGTCTGCGAATACTATTCACTACTATTGAGATAAGGGCCTTGAGGGTCACACACAATAACATATTCAAGAATCTACCCTATTTAGTTGAATAAGAGTTTTTTAAATAGTGGTCCCCACCACAGGGGTCCGAGATTTGTCCAGAGTTAAATGATCTCCAATGAAATAAATAAATTCATATTATTTATGTTTATAATAATGATTATTGAATTTATTTATTAAATATATTTACGAGTTTTAAGTAAATACATGCAAAATATTAATTGATTAATATTGAATTATTCATGGTTCAATTAATATTTATGGGAGCCACGATTCAAGTCAATGACTTAATTATTATCATGTAATATATTTTAATATCTTACACGTAAGTGATAATATTACTTATAACTCAGTTTAGTAGTCAAGAATTGTCAATGATAGTGTGTTATGTATTCAGGGGACCGGTTGGAATTTCTGGGTAATTAATTAACCACTATAAATATTAGAGGATAGGATATTTCTGATATATATTCATGGAGATTCTCTCTCCTCTCTACTCACCCACACTCTAGAGAGAGATGCTCTAGATCAAAGGAGTATGGATGGAGCTCTCTCTCTGGCATCGCTAGAGAAGCGATTCAGTGATCGTTTGAACGTCGAAGTCATCGTTAGTATTCCGTTCTAGCACCCAAACTACGATGAACAATGCTCTCTTATATTACATGTTGTGCATGTGGATGATCTAGAGGAATTCAGATTCAGATTCTTCGAGGAGTGATCACCAACGACGATCAGACGTCGTGGGTGGCTTTGGGTCTAAACCATATATTTTATGGATTATGTTTGTTCTTGAAATCCTCCACACATGGTCCTCGGCTAAGACCGGGCTACTCTTCTCCAGCGTCGAAAAATTTACATCGAACTTTGGTTGAATTTTTTTAAAAACCCAATGTTTGGGAAATCCGCTGCATGCCTGGTTCTTACAAAAGGTGTCTTCATTATCAAGTGTAATATTTCTTTTTATACACATTGCATATTAGATACATCTTGTGGGGATCACATCTATAATAAAATGCACGATGCAGTTATATATAGAAATATTTCTATAGGAGAGGTGGATATTTGAGCTACCAATGGAGCATGAGTGGCTCTGATGGCCATTGGCGATTGCCAACAATCATTGCCAATTGGAATGATTTTGGTTTTACATAACTGCTATTATGTACCTAGTGTTACTAAGAACATAATTTCCATATACTTTATGGATATGGATAGATTAATTTTCATCTTTATAAATAATGTTTTTTTCTTTAATAATAACAAAATATTTTGTGTTATGGATCATTTAAATAATTTTTTGTATGTATTAAATTATGAAAACCAAGTGTTGGAAATCGATAACATAACAAAATCCCATATCTCATACACCACCTAGTTATGGCATCACTACATCGGTCATGTAAACATGAAGCAAATGACAATGCTCTTATAATATGGTTATTTGGATTCTACTGAGTTAAAACATCTTGATTTATCTGACACTTGTTTATAAGTTAAAATGACCAAGCCACCTTTTAGTGGACAAGGTGAAAGGGTGACAGAGCTTCTAGGATTAGTGCACGTGGATGTGTGTAGACCATTTCTAGTTAAAGTTAGAGGTGGATATTCTTACTTCATTACTTTTAATGATGATTTGATTAGATATGGCTATGTATACTTAATGAGGTATAAGTTTGAGTCCCTAGAGAAATTAAAGGAATTCAAAAATAAATTATAGAATCAACATGGTATGAAGATAATGAAACTTTGATCAGATTGAGGTGGAGAATATCTGAACCAAGATTTCATCATTATTCTACAGGAGACTAGGATTCTATCTCAGACCACTTCACCTTATACAAAACAGTGTAATGGTGTTAGTGAAAGGGGGAACCACACCTTTTTGGACATGGTGAGATCGATGATAAGTCATTAAGATATTTCATTATCCTTTGGGAATATTCATTACAAACTGCATCATACACATTAGACTGAGTACTAACTATGGTGGAAAATGTAATTCCCTCTGATATATGTAATGTAATGAAACCCATTTTTTCGCACACATGTGTATGGGGATGCGAGGAATTTGTTAATGCCTTCTTAAGCAACAAACTATAACCTCGTGGCATGAAGTTTATCTATAAAGGTTATCCAAAGGAAATGAAATGATATTACCTATATAACCCTCCATACAAGAAGGTCACTTTCACCAAAAATGTCATTTTTCTTGAGAGGGAGAAAATCCCCAAAAAGGATAGTGGTAGAATGATTTACTTCAATGTAGATGATGCTTAAGATACACTGGATTTGGTATAAGATCAAGTTCCATAGGTCCCTGTGGACTTATGTTCAAGAAAAACAAGTACTACATAGGATCTCAATAGAGGTGAGGCAAAAAGTGAGATTTTGTTTCCTAGTCACTGAGGATGGTGAATAATTATTGTTGTTCAATGATGAACCTATCTTCTACAAGGAAGCAGTAGAATGTCCTGAAGCTGTAAGATGGCTAGAAGCTATGAATTCTGAAATGGATTCGATGTATTTGAACCAAGTCTAGGTTCTAGTTGATGATCTAGTTTATGTAAATCATGTTGGATGAAAATGGGCATTCAAGATAAAAATGGACATGGAAGGTCATGTTAGCACCATAAATTAATGTAGTGGCTAAAGAATTCTATGAGCATTAAGGAATTGACTATAATAGAGCCTTCTTTCCAGTTTCCATGTTTAAGTCCATAAGAATCATACATTCCAAATCATCTTACCATGACTACAATATTTGGTAGATGGATGTTAAATCAACGTTCCTTAATAGGAATCTTCAAGAAGTTGTCTATATGACACAACCAGAAGGGTTTGTGATAGCAGGTGTTTCCAAAAAGGTTTTTAAGTTGCATTAATCCATTTATTGATTAAAACAAGAATACAGGGTAGGGAAAATTCTATTTTATGATTCCATAATGGAATTTGGTTTAATTAAAAATGAACGGGAGACCTGTGTTTATAAAAGTTTTCATAGGAATTTTTCAATTATCCTAGTAGTATATGTTGATGATATATTACATATATGAAATATTGTACCAGAATTTCAGTCAGTTAAGGACTGGTTGGACAAGTGTTTCTAAATTATGTACTTGGATGAGGCAACAAACATTCTAGGGATCAAGATCATTCATGATATATCCAATAGGATGCATGGACTAATTCAGGGAATATACATTAACCATATACTAAAGTGATTTAGTATGGAACAATTGAAGAGGGCATTGGTTCCAGTGTCACATAGCCTACAACTTTCTAAGAAAATGTATCCTTAGACACAATAGGAGAAAGTTAGACTGAACAATATCCCATACGCTTTGACTATATGATATATCATGTATGCCATGTAATTTTCCAGTCTTGATGTTGACTATGCACTGAGCATGATATGAAGATATCAAGAACATCTAGGATAAAATCAATGGACTATTGTTAAGACTATCCTTATGTATATGAGTAGAACTATGTATATGTTCATGTTGAATGGAGGAGATGAGGAGATTTTCATCAGAGGAGATGTTGATTCTTGTTTTCAGACATATCAGAATGATCTGATATTGCAATTTGGATATGTTTTTCGTCTCAATGGAGGAGCTATGAGCTAGAAAAGTTCCAAGAAACAATTTTTCACATATTCTATAGTGGAATCTGAATATATAGCGGCTTATGATATATCCAAGTAAGCCTTCAAGAATTGGAAATATATCCAGGAGATTGATGTGGTGCCTAAGAGTAAAGATCTTATGACATTGTATTGTGATAATACTACAGTGTTGGATCTTGCTAAAGGAAAAAGGTCACATCAATGGACAAAGCTCATTATTTGAAAGTATCACCTCTTGAATGATTTCTATCAATGGGGTGAAGTTGTAGTGAACAGAGTATCCACAAAAGAGAATGTGGTAGACCAAATGACTAAAGGCATATCTTAGCATAAGCATAAATATCAGATGAGATCTAGTAGGTTAAATATTGTTAGTAGTTGACTCTGGACCTAGTTGGAGTCTGTTAAAGTTGGTGGCCCAGAACCAACTACTTTGTACTTTATTCCTTAAAAATACCTTATGATATATTTATTGTTCATCTACATGACAATGAATGTGATAATTTCCTAAGGATAGCTATTGCATTAAATGGTCATAGCATATTCCTACTATGATGAGAACCCGGATGTTCCATAACACTGTGCTTGAATATATTTTATATGGTCGGATGATTTTATTTAAGGGACACAAATAATACATTCCTTTAGGGGTGAGGACTCCTAAAACATTGATGTACATTTTATTGGTGTGCTCCCATGGTAATATCATGGATGATATTATGAGAACGAGACTTTCCAGTAGGAAATCCACATTTCACAGTGTCATCGGATGTTCCAATCTACATATGTGTGTATTTGTCCTTTGGAATTAAGATTTTTATTAATGAATATTACAACTCGTGCACTTAGATGTATTGTGGAAAACTGTGATAACACACCGTTCACAGTAAGGTAGGATATGTTGGGTGCGTCACGAGTAATACTACATTAATAGGTAACACAAGAAATGCTTTTTAACTTCTCTTCCATAAAAAAGTAGATATCTAAGGCTCTTCGATGGAATTGATATAGTCTAGATAAATCAATTTTCAGTGTAAAGAATGGGTGAGTTCAATTCCAGGAATTCATAGAAAAATAATTGAGCACATGGGATGATGACACTAACATGAAACCCACCTGATTCTAGATATAGATCCAAATGGATTTCATTACACAGCAAGCATTCGTAGGAGGTGACACGTCATTGCAGAGTTATCTTATTTCTCTATGGGTGCCTTGGCATGTTGCTAGATGCTAACCTTAGAATTTAGGTAGGCTCTATCTAATGCCAATGATAAATACCCCTAAAGGGTCACAAACTAAGTGTGTCCAAGTATCTCAGTTAAATATTAATTTAGCAAGTTTAATAATGATTATTTCCTATTGTGCTTAAATAATTATTCAAGGGTGCCTAATAGCATTTATTTCGACACTAGTAATTTGAGATAATATATTGTGGGAGAAATAATATATTTATTAGAATGTAATTTAGTGATATTTATTTGATTGATGAATTATCATTATTCATGTTCTAATAAATGTGGTATGGGAAATAAAGAAAATGGGAAAACAAAATTACACAGAATGTATATTAATATAAACACCATGTAGTTTTTATGGGGATTTGTGAGAAATAATATTTTTTATTTAATTAAATAATATTTGGTGTAATTCGCTGGGCACATGTCATGTAATACAAATAGTCAACTATTATTATTAGACATGATGTTTTTCTAAGAATTAAATAATATGAATAAATGATTTTGCGTAATTAATTAATTTTATTATTCTATGAAATTAAAATCCCAATTATATAATTCTCATTAGCCTATCCATTTTTGGGTGTTGTGCACAATGGATCGAGAGAAATCTCATAATCCAAAAGAGAATTATTTTCTTCCAAGAATGCTCTCATGATACGAGAGAGAGATCCTCCTCCACCAGATCAAGGAGATCAAAGACGTACATCACAAGTGAATGAACTTCCATGATAGACCCTGAATATCCCTTTAGAAACATCCAGAGATACATGTATCATGTGTGG
Source organism: Viscum album (assembly GCA_963277665.1). Lineage (NCBI taxonomy): Eukaryota > Viridiplantae > Streptophyta > Magnoliopsida > Santalales > Viscaceae > Viscum > Viscum album. Next base: position 1,093,171,658 of record OY728145.1, on the reverse strand, counting down.
ATCAGAGCTAGAGGAATCCCACACTTGTATTCTATGACACAATGAAGGATCACATAACATTGGGACCAGAAAGATCAACGAAAGGATATTTCCATCAAGGTAATTATCATCTTTAAATTAAATTAATTATAACCGACATATGATGATCCTCTATTTGGTTATGTGACTCCACTCTTTTCTTTCATTCATCATTCTATTCTGAAGATCTGGAATTTCATTATCGTGACAAATCTCAGATTAAACGTAATTAATGGAAAAAAATAAATTTTGGTAAACCCACCAACGCGCTTCCACTACACTCAGAACCTATAAAGTGGAAATTTAAAAAACCATATATATTTCCACATTAAACATACACAACTAGTTTAATGGAATAACCATATTCATCAGTATGGATAAAATACATGTATATTTATGGAATAACTATACATTTAGATCATGGATCTACTACATGTTCATTAGAAGGACCATGAGTATTAGCTTCATGAACCAGAAAATGAAAATAAATATACTAACCATATTTTTAATATAATTCTAACATGAATTCTTGTTTTACCACATGAACTAAATCTATTTATTGTGTGATGGGATTTTCAGTTGATTGATTTCATGCACATTTTTTGTGTCTCATTCTAGAAATTATAGACTTAACTCATCAAATTATGGGAAATCCTTATTCCATGTCAATGATATTATAAAATTTATTAACAATAAAAACTCATCCCATAAACATTTCAGATCAGCTCATTTGGTTCCCATGCCTTTATAACATCTTCGGAACAACTTTAACTTAGAGATAAAATGATTTGAATCATCCTACCTGATCAAGATTCATTAATATTGTTTTACTAGTATATTAAAAAATAAATTATGGAATGAAAACTAAAATTATGAGTAATTTTATTACATATTTCAAATTGTTCTTTAGTAGTCACACTTGAAAACATTTGACAATAATTTCAAACCACCCTTTAGAATAGTCAAAAATCCCCTCAATAATATTTTTTATTTATTTTTATCAATTTATTATCCCTCTAATTGTTAAAATCAAAATAGAATACAAGACATATGGAATATATAATGATTTCATAGTAAATATTCATACAATAATGATATATATGTATATGTGAATTAGCTCCTTTTATAAAACACAATTGACTAAATAAATCAAAAAATTTATTAATAAAAAAACTCAACAAAAACTTGAAAAAATTTCATGTGAAAAAAATAAAAACATACAGTGAAGAGTCCCCAATATTATTTCCTAAATAGCTCCAAATATATATGAAAATAGTTTAGTAATGTGAAAATAATATTTTTCCTATAAAATTACATATCTTTATGAATATGACCACGATAGATAAATTGAGGTTACATAAACAATATCATACTTTTTGAACATGAATTTCTATTCAATACTATTTGTATCCATAGCTTATGAAACTATTATGTTGCGAGTGTTTAGGTAGGAATATCAATAATATTTTCTTTTTATAGAATAAATTTTATCCTTATAATATATTCATCAACGTTATCCATAAAAATAGTACATTATCAATGAATTATTTTAAATAGATTCAGACAATAGAATTTTTGATATGTTTATGGAACGGTAATTTTCCACACCCATAAAAATAGGATAGGTTACTCTAACATCCAAGACATTCAATTGGTTTTTTATCCATGCCATCTTATTAACTATTTATTAGGTATCCATATTTTTAGATTTAGTATAGATTAGTTTCACTGAATATTTCATTTCTTGATTCTATGAAACAAAACATGTTATAATTGGAAATAATCTACTACATGTGTATTTTATAACTAGAACATCCCCTACTATGTTTTCATTAGTAAAACAATATTTTTACATCAATAATTTCTTCACATACATTATCCCATGATTGAAACCATTAGAGGTGTGTCTCAGGATACTATTTTTTTCCCAAAATATGGGTTTCCATTTAAATTTATTGGAAGAGGGAATAAAGGGCACAATTATATATTATTTTAGATATTTTTGTTGTCACATAAACAACAAATTAAATAAAAGATGTAAATAGATTCTCATTAACATTGTTATCTTAATCATCATTATTCAACATTAAGACCAACTGAATTGGTGTGGAACTTCATCTAAATTCCTATTTGATAAGAATCTCTAGGAGTTCCTTGGATGATTTTTCTTATTGTAAAAAATATAACCAACTTATTTCTTACACCATTATACTAATAAGAATCTCATTTCACCGAATATTTAAATATATAATCATTTTTCAATGTTCCTTGTGAACTCCCCCGAAAATAAATATTCAATATATGAAAGTATGTCACTTTTATCATAAATTGTGACAAAGAGTGATTGGAGGTCAATAATTTTCATATAATGATTATTCTCCAAAAAAATTTCTTATACATCTTGTTTATATGATACACATAAATTTTAATGTACTAGTCTCAGGTATAATTAACATAACCATAAGGAAATTTTTTTATACTACATACCATTATATCATATCAATATAAAAAAACCTTGATGAGGTTCTTTTTACACATTATCATAATGCCCTCCATTAATTTTTTTTATTTCTCAACTATATAAAATATTTTGTATTTTAAATGATCCAATATAGAGTGTAATATTCTAATGGACTGATTTGTAGATAATTAGAGAAAAGGTTCGACTATTTCAACCAGTTCAATTTTTTTCATCCCTTTTAATGTATTTTTGATTTATTTCATCAGACTAAACAATTCTCATCAATATTATTTTAGGAAACCCATTTGGAGCTTATAATATTCATTTTAGTGGTCTTGAGAACATGTTCCAAAATTTTTAGTCTTTTCAATATATATTAATTCTTCATTATTTTCATAAATCCACTCATAATGTTCAAATGTTTCCTCATCTATCTATAGTTCATATTTTGAAAAAAAAAACATTTATGGATAATTTCTAAGATCATCCCTCATTTTTAGCAAACCTATAATCTAATCTCGTATTATATCTTTATTTCCAATTTTTTAACTATAATCTAATCTCGTATTAAATTATCCATCTTCACCACTAGAATATCTATAATCCACATCATTATTTTTATATATCCAATTTTCTATATTTTCGTTAGTGGTTATTATTTGAAAGTGTTATCCCCATCATCTACAATAATACTCTACCTGAGATTTTATTCAAATTCAAAAAACCATTACATCATATATATATTAAAATATATACTATATTAATTTTTTAGAATGTATAAAATTTAAATTTGGAGTTTACATACGTTGGATTCAATCACCAGCCTTTACAACAAATGATCATCCACTTATGTCCGTCATAATGATACATAGTCTTATAAAAAAAAATTGTGTAACAATTGGATTCCATTTAACTAATAATGCATAAGGATTAATGTTTGAGATTTACTTAATATAAATATGTTTTGAAATATTCTATTTATTTTCATGGTATGTGTAGCTAGATATACCTTGATGTGTCATGTTTCAACTACATTTTCAGCCATGTCAATAAGAATACAAGTCATCTCTCTATAATGTCTTTGTTTTAGTGTTTATGGATCAATACATTAATGTTAGATCCCACATTTATTATTTATTTATTAAACTATTTTTTATATTACCACCCATTTTTTATAACAATATTTTTAAATAAAATCTTATTTTCTTCTCTATAGTTCTACCAAAATTCGTGAATATACCCAATTTATGTGATTTTTGTTACATTACAATTATTCTTATAACCATAGAGATATAATTTTTAGATGTGATGAAATTTCATGGGATCATATTTTCCAATGCCTCAAATGTGTACCATCCTACTCAGCTGGGTCGTCTAAATGAACTCATCACTGTGTGATGTGCATGTACCCACGAGGCTGCACACTGTGAGGATAATATTTACCAAAATTGGAATACATTTTCCAATAGGGGATAAGGAATGTTTTTAAATTTCTTATCAATTGTAAAAACCCTTTAAAGACACATAAAATATCCTCTTACTTAACAGGTATTACTTATTTTTGATTGACTATAGGAAAATTATTTTATTTGATGCTCGGACTAGTGGTTGGGAATTGTTTTTTTGTATTTCCAATAGAAATATATATTATCAAAAATTATAATTAATCATAAAAACATTCAATGGGATTTTAGTATAATCTATTTAAATGTAATTTTTTTGAAACCTCATTTATTACAATAATGGATACATGATACAACAGATATGTTAACAAGTTTTCATGAAAAATCTAGACATCAAAAATCTTATAGTCATCATAATATTTCCATTGAATCCTACTACTCCATATATGTATATTTATTATAACGTATCTTGATGTGGGTATGATTTAAAATCTTCAAAATACCATCTGAAATAGAAAGTGGAATTTTTTTTAAACCCTTTATATAATTAAATTATTTCCATTTTGATATGATTTATATAATATCTTTGGTTTTCTTATGAGGTATTAATTCCACTAGTTTCAGTTTAAATGATATTTATGGTCTAATGTGAATACAGATCACGTTTATAGGGATATGGTGGGTGTTTGGTTCTTTTTCAGAGCCTGGAAACCGACTTTTTAGAAAACAAAGGTATACCACATAGTTAAGAGAAATTTAGTGGGACAAGAATCACAATTATAAAAACTATGTGAGGCCTGGAAAAATTCCAAGAGGGGACTATATAGTTTTTAAAACCATGAAAAGGAGGCTCATGTGTGTGTGGGATCACCTTTACTTTTTGACTAAGGTGTTTTCCATGGTTTCTGAACAGTTAGTCAAACTATTCACAGTGACCACATGGGTTCTCCATTAGCACAAGATATGGAACATGGTTAACAAATGATTTATCCAATTATTCCACTAAACCATGTGACACCAGGAAATTATTGTGGAAAATTACTATTTTCCAGTTAAAATTTTTATAACACAAAATATATATAGTTTCTTCTGTTATGGACAACATGGGACCATGGGAAGCTCCTTCAAAATTTAAATCTACATATTTACCACCATTCTTCTATCCAAACATGAACTTGAGTTGCTATTATGTCATTAAATTTGTGATGGTGAGTAATCTGTTCCTTTTGTTCTATTTGTTTTCTTCTTGGTATCTAAGGAGTTATTTAGGTTGAAGATAATATGCCATATTTTATAATATTCTTATATTCTTTATTTCTCTTGAGATTTCAATCGAATTAAAGATTGATACTAGATTATCTCTCTACAATGGAGATACAATAGTTGATCTATAATGACAATATATTTCTTAAATTACTATTACATCATTATAAAGATAAAAAATAACTATGTTAAAAAAATAAGAACCAAAATTTATGTTTATTTGGAAAATTAGCACTATACATAAACCTGACATTATAAAACATAAAAAATATTTAATTAATTCTTATTTAGTCTCATAGTGGACCTTGTTTTCTCCTTATTAATTGGAATCACTTGAGGATATACATCAATGAATGGGGTGAGAAAATAAACACAGTAAGAGGATAGTTAATGACATGAATAAATTTAACTTGGGGTGAGAAAAATCATCATTATCCTAACAAAATGATGGAATCATGATCATAATACTGATATAATGTATAATATAAAGTCAATGAATAAAAAATGATTAAAAATGAAACATCGTGTCTTAGTGGTCAAATACCACACATAGTTATAAACAAAGCTATCATCATGATCAGACATAACATATGTTCATAATCATAACATCATCATTGTGAGAAATGAGAGCATAATTCTCATGCATATTTCACATTGACTCATTAGATACATCACATTATGTAATGCAAGGGAGTTCTATATAACTCTCAATGAAATTGTCACATCATATCATTTACATTATCATGCATGCAAAATAAGATGCATAACAAGATTCTTTCACAAAATAACACATGGAATGTAAATGGTTTTGATGAGAATTTCATAAAGAATTAATTATTGAATAATATTTGGGGTACACAAAATAAACAGTGAATAAATTTCATGGTATATGAATAATCAATCTTTGATGAAGAAGATACAATCTCAAGAGAATTAAAAGATGTATTTTTTAAAAGAAACATTTTTTCAGAAAACCAATAAATTTTTCAAAAAAAATCATATTTGGAGAATTTATATCATAATAAATAAAATTTATGTATAACAGAATTATATTCAAAGAGAATTTATGGAAATATTTTGATCCTAATTTGAAATGAAAGAGTGATAAACTAATGAAAGTTATTTTGGTTTGAGACCCCCTTACCATATATCTGAATTCTTTTTCACATTAATATCAAAGATAATATAATCACAGTAATTAATTAATAAATAATTATCCTATTATATATTTATTTTATTTTAAAAAAAAAGTTTTTTCTTTTATAGACGTTATGATGTGTTATATAGTTCAATTCTATTATCCCGAGAGTGTTCGTTTCTTGCATTCCACGATCGGTTTGTCAATACAAAAAGAAGGTTGATCATGTAAAATTAGAATAATTATATATAATAAAAATTATACATTATTAATGAACATAAAAATGTTTAATTGGACTCATATATAATTTTGTTACATTTTTTGAGGATGAATTGCTTAGATAAAAATATAATAATAATTGATCAGATTAATTTGGTGATTTTTTGATCATCACGAACTTATTATGTTTTATTATTTAATATTACAAATATATATGTTACTTACAAAAGATAAAAGAGGTTATAAAATACATTCAAAATCATTTTCATCCATTATCATGGATTTAAGACTACCCTATAAGATGGTAATGATAAACAGAAATTTTTCTTCCTCAAAGGTGATAAATTAACACCTCACTGATTATGATAACGTTTTTAGAATTATAGGTGGATTAGAAGAGGGGTTATAATTAATTATTAAAATAAAAAATTATATTATATATAATACACTAGATTTATCATTCCACATTGATAATGGGAGGTTATTATAGATTATAGAAAGAAAAGAAATTAAAAAGAAATTGAAAAAAATTGAATAAGGATTTTACCTCCGGAATTATCCTCATTGAGAACTTTCATAGGGAAATTGTATTTCGTACAATGTAATGAAAAACGACTATTATATATGGGTATAGGTTATTGGGAATAATAATGGACAAAATATGTAAACTATTCAAGGTGTTAATGGTTTGACGAGATGAGGTGTTGAGGGGTGGTATTTATAGGGGTGGAGAGGGGTATTTTTTAATTATTTTATTCATTATTTTATTATTATTCATCATTAATATGGATAGATTGAACCTTATAAATAAATATATTAAAATAATGAAGGAGTTTTCGAGATTATTGTCTAACATCAGCCATACATCATCAATGACTCCTAAAATCACTTATTTATTAAATACAATAGATTACCATTTTTTATATTCAGAAAAAATCATATAATTTAGAGAAATATTAAAAATTTACCATGAAAATATATAGACTTTCAGAATATAAAAATTCACTCAATTTTATGAAAATAATATTTTAAATAGGAAAATTTTAGTTTTTTAAATTCATAATTTTATATGAAAATTTCAATTTTAGAATTATAACTGATTTTATAACACATTGAATAATTAATTACAACCTCAAATAATTATTTTATAATCATAATAAAACAAAATTTTAATTTATGAATCTATTTTATTTAAATATATTTTATATTAAATAATAATATTAATTATGAAATTTTAAATAAACATTTATATTTTATAAAAACACTAAAACTTCATTTATAATTTCTAAAACATATATTTATATATACTATGATTTAATTGTATCATATTATCATTTAAAGGATACCTAAATTTTATTTATACTTTTAGAGTTGAGGTTACTATTCTTTTGGAAAAATTAATAGTCTTAATGGTAATGTTACTATTCCAAGGGTCAGGTTACTCTTCCATCATGATAGGTTCTATAATTTACTTAAATTTTAAATATTTTATTCATAATTTAGAATAATGAAGTTTTTATTCTGATATCCATTCTATATATGTGTTTTACACTATATCATATATTTATAATAAATGAAACAATTCAATTGATAAATGTGTCTAATCATTACATTCTTCCCCCTTTTGAAATTCCACCTTAGTTATTCGTTCTATTTAAATTGTTGAGGGTATTTATCATTTATGAATTTCTATAGTTCCCATTTTACTCCTCATAATTATGGTTCCACCATAGTACTTTGACCTGGTGAGTAGTGTTGTGGCATATAATTTTTATCTACAGTCCATGGTCTTCACCATCTTCTCTTCATACAAGTGGTTGTACTTTTATTGTGTCTCCTCAAAATTAATTACATGTAAGGGATGTGAAATGTACTTCCTTTAGAAGGATACATGGAATAAATCGTTTACTTGAGACATGGTAGGTGTGATTTCCAATTGATTGGTTACATCTTTGACTCGATCAAGAATCTCAATGGGGCTGATATACCTGAGACTTAGCTTTCCTATCTTTTAAAATATCATTATTGTATTCTATGGATATATTTGTAGGAAGACCATGTCACTAGACATAAATTCAAAGTTTCATTGATGATTGTCTGTACAGATCTTATATTGAATTTGGGCTTCCATTATCTTCTCAAGAATGGTTGTCCCATTTTCTACCACTTATTATAGCATTTTAGGTCCTAGTAGATTATGTTAAAAAACATCAAACCATGATGCTGATGTTCGGAATAGTTTCCCATAAAGGGGGTTTAATGGACCAATTTGGATGATCATATGAAAATTATTTTTGTAAGAAAAATTAGCTAGAGGTAGATATTCTTACAATGATCCTATAAAGTATGTAGAATATTCCCTCATCATGTCTTCCAATGTCTAAATAGTTCACTTTAGTCGGCCATTAGTTTGAGAATGAAAATCCAAACTAATCATCATCTTATTGATTTGACCATGTTGGAGTCATTTTGGTAACATTGAGGGAAATCATCAATCTCAATAATTTATGATTGATAGTGGTACTCCATTAAGACTTAAAACTTATCACACATATATTCGTGCAAGTTGGTCTATTGAGATATTGTCAAAAAAGGCGATAATGTGAGATGTCTTTATAACATGATTCATAAAAACCCGTATATAATTATCTCCACTAGATTTTCTCATTAGTCTGGTTAAAATTTCCATGGTGATATTTTTCCATTATCATGTTGTTATGGGAAATAGTTTTGTAATCCCCATAGACTCTTTCCTTTTATACTAAACTTTATAACATATCAGGGATTTTGATGTATGTCCACGTATCTCTTTCTTCATATGGTCCCACCAATAATTCTCTCACAGATCTCGATACACCTTCAAGCTCACGAAGGTGAATAGGGATGATTGAGCAATGTGTATTAATAAGAAGCTCATTTTACATATCTAAATTAGATGGTGCACATAATTTTGAATGAAATCATTCAACTACTTCAACATCAATTTTAAATTATGTGGATTTAAACTTTCTCAAATCCTCATCCTTCTTTTGAATTTCTATAACATTTCTTTGAGAATCTATTATTTTATTCATGATGGATGGTTGAGAAATCATTTGAGACGGTACTGGTCATGTTACTTCCTTAAATACTTCCATGCGAATCCTTTTCAAATCATTGATGATTAAATCCATCTCTATTCCAATCATTGATAATGTAGTAGGTTCCTTTCTACTTAGAGCATTCACATTTTTATTCGATTTTATAGGATGGTAGTCAATTTATTACTATTAATATCCACAGTGATCTCTAACCATATTCACTAGAAAATATTATTCTCCCACTATGTGAATATATATATATATATATTGTGTTCTTATGATCAGTTTATATTTCACACTTCTCCACATAGAGATAATGAAATAATATTTTCAATGCAAAGATCATAGCTACCTGTTCTAGATCATGCGTGGGATAGTGTTGATCATGAATTTTCTACTACATTGAGTTATATGATATAAATTTCTAATTTTTCATATATATATCCTAACCACTCCTTCGAATAATAGTTTTATACTAGAAAGAGTTCCCTACATGTCAGAAGTGTGATTACTCATGCAGTGATGACCCTCTTTTTTAACTTACATATTTAGTATTCACATTCACTGGTCCATAAAAACAGATATCCATTCTAAGTAAGGTCTCTTAGTGGGTTTAAAACTTTTGAGAATTGTTTAAAAAACTATTGGTAATACCCAGCTAATCCATGTAAACTATGGATCTCTGCTATAGTTTTTGTCCAGGGACACTCTCCGATTGACATTATCTTGGAAGGGTCAATGAGTATTGCCTTGATGGTGATAAAATTCCCCAATAATGATATTTCATCCATACATAACTCACACTTACTATAAAATTCATATAGATTATCCCTTCACATGGTATTTATCATATTATTCAAATTATCATCTTGTTCTTCCTTTATCTGGGATTATATCATAACATCATCGAGAAAGACTTCCGAAAATTTGTTGAAGTAATTACAAGAGACTCTATTAATTATTTCCATTAATATTTCTAGGGCATTAGTTAGTCTAAAATCAATCACTATGAACTCATAGTGTTAGTAACTCATTTGAAAGGATGTCTTGGGAATATCATCCTTCACCAATATTAATTTGTGATATCCCGATGGATGGTCCACCTTTGAGAAATAGTAGAACCCATACAGTTGATCAAATAAGTCATCTATCCATGGGAGAGGATATATTATCTTTATTTTGATCTTGATGAGATCCGGATAATCAATATAGATGAACATTGGACTATCCTTCATCTTGATGAAGGGGACTGGAGCGCCCAATGGTGAGGCACTTAGTCATATAAATCTATGGTACAAATTCTCTTGTGACAAGTTATTTAGTTCATCAAAATCAACAGTGTCCATCTAATAAGGTGTTTTTGATATCGGTAGAGATTTAGAAATATTTTTAATTGAGAAATCAACTCCCTAGTCAGGAAGAAGAATAAGATATTATTAATGGAACACATCAGTGTATTCCCTCACGATGGGTATGCCCTTTAGCATGATTACCTATTTTGTCTCAATAATGTTACTTATATACGTTTCTTCATAGTGTAATAATATATAAAATTTACATGATGCTTCTAAAGTAGATTCATCTGGATCTGTAAACATGTAAATATTTGGGGGATTCCTCGACATGGGAAGAGTAATCTCCCATTCCTAATAGTTGATGTTGTATTTTTTTAATGATATCCCATCCATTCCCCAAATAGAATCAAACTACAAAAAAGGAAGTAAAACCATATTTTTTGATAGGTTCTGTCTATAAATGTTTACTAGGGAGTGGTTATATACTTTGGATGAAATAATTTCCCCATCATTATTCTCATAGATAACACACCATCCATATTTTCGGTGGTGTTTGAATAATTATATTGAACTACTATGATATAAATGAATTCATAGAACTAGAATGAAATAGTACATTCAATATTATTGAATGAATTTCCTGTGTACCTATAACAACATTATTTATAAGATCACCATAGTTGTAGTAATGGAATAATATTTCCTTTTTCCCTTTTCCTTTGTTGCTTTATGACACCCATTACCCTCGAGAACATGTTGTTTTGTGCACTAGATTTCATAATGACCTTTCTACCTATATTTGATGTACTTATCCACGGGGGTGCTCTCCTTTCCTCCACAAAATTATCCAAATCTCTCATGTCTCTTGAAAATTCATGAGCTTGGTGGACTTCTCTTCCATACCTGAATCATCTCCCTATTACTTTGAGTCAATTCCAATGATGTTTATTTCACACTTTTGACACGTGAGTGGTTGAGTTTTCATTCCACCTTTGGAATTTTAAACTCTATCTTGAAACTCCATCATTATTTTATTATCTTAATATCCATGGGAATATTATCCAAATTCCATCACCACATTTATATAACATATAAAAATTCAATTATAAATCCAAATTTATCTAATTTCTAGAGATTTATGATGGTGTAGTTTCAAAACCCAAAAGAATATATATATTTTTCTATACTTGTTTATAATAAACCCAATTTCATAAATTTCCATCCTCATGAAATTTTCATTATTAGTCTTGATATATTCACCTTTATTTTTCTTTAGATCTAATAATTCTCTCTCTACCACTGTAAAAATATTTTGAGGAAAATACTTGTTATAAAATATATACATATAGTCTCTCACTCAATATCTTTAATTTTATCCTTTGGCTTGGTGTTATTAATCAATTACAAACATTTATTAGCTTCTTATTCTAAATAATAAATAAGTAGTGTAAACTTCGCCATCTTAGAATAAGGATGCAGACAAAAGATCTTATACATTGAGTAGAGAAACTATTCTGCAACTAGCGGGTTAGAAGATTCACAATACATAAGTGGTCTTTTCAACATAAACGACTCAATATCTAGTCTATCCCCCTTGAATGAAGGTGTATATTACATATTAGTGATTTTATAGTTCAGATTCAGAGGTAGATGGTTAAGCATAACCATGATATTTTTAGATCCCCCTTCCATAGATTTTGGGATGTCCTTTGGGAAATAGATTTATTGTAGCTCATAGGGATTTTTCGCATGGGTTCTCCTAGTTACCACTACTATCTAAATAGAAAAGGATTGAACAAAACCTAAATCAACTAGTCATGAATAAATAGATTATTCTCGATTGAAATTATATCTAAAGGAAGATCTTATGGGATCATTATGTTTATCATTTTTCTAGAAGAATGATTCTTGTGTTATTTAATTTACGTAGTCTCATAATAAAGGATTTCACTAATTTTTTATAATTTTAATTTCAATATTTTCTCTATTGTTCTATGATACCCATTGTAAAGTAACAACATTTATTACATTACTATTAATTTGTTTTAAAAGTAAAAAATATAATATGGTAAAAAAAAACAAGGACCCAATGGTTGTGTTCTATTGGAAAATTAGAAAGATAAATAAAATTTACATAATAAAAAATAATTAAAATTTAGTTCCTTAATATCTAGAATAATATAGGACATTTTTCCCCATAGTACACATAATCACCGAAGAATATATATCAATTAAAGGTCTGAGTTAATAAGACCAGTAGGATGATAGAGAAATACTTGAATAAATATAAATTGTGGTGAACATATTAACCATCATTATAAAATAAGAATGGGATATTAATCATATTCAACCTAGGAATAATTAAATAATGGAATGAAATTTTGAAATACATAACAACGAAACATCATGTCTTATTGGTTAAATAACCCACAAAGTTGTGAACAAATCTAACATCATGTCCATGCATAACATATCTGTATAATAAAAAAATTCCAATTTTGAACAAATATTGAATAATTTTTAGGAATAGTAAGCATTATATAATGAGATACATCAAATTAAAAAATACATTGGAGTGATATATAATTCTGGGTGCATCGGTCACATCATAACATTTACATTATCATGCATGAAACATAGAGCGTATAAAAAATATTTATCAAAAAATAAACCGACAAAGGAAAATCGGTTTAATGATAATTTTATAAAGAACAAATTCACGAATAAGCTATGAGGTTCCAAAATAAAAAGTTTATAATATACTTGGTATAAGAATCATGAATATTGAGTGAAGAAGAAATAATATCAAGATATGTAAAAGATGTGTGTTTTTTTAAAGAATAGTTCTTTTAGAATATTTTTTAACATTTTTCATAAAATCAGATTTCAAGCATTTACACACCCAAAAAAATGGTACAGATGATAAAATGGGATTTAATTATCATTTAAATAAATTTCCACATTGAAATTTTGAAGCATAGAGTGTTAACCCTATGAAAGGTAGTTGGGTTTGAGAATGTCCTTACCTTATGTCTGAATTCTATCATCACTTTTATATATTTTATTATCAAATTATATTATCTAATAAAAAAAATTAACATTTATACATTTATTAGATTTATTTTAATTTTATTATGTTATCTTATAACCATTATGATGAGTTATGGAGTTAAATTCCATTGTTCTGAGAGTGTTTGTTTCTTGGTTTCCATGACCAGATTGATTGTATACATGTAAGGAAGATCATCTAAAAGGTGGATATTAAGGGATAATTGAAATTATATTTTTCTAATGATATTTATGAATTTTAATTTGTTTTATATATAAGTTGGTTTAATTTCAAGAGGTTGATTAATTATATTAAACATTAATGATAATAATTTTGATTAGTTTTTTAGTTTTCTAATCATTATGAACTAATATTTTTTTATTTAATATTATGTGTATATGTAAGTTCAATAACATAAAATGGTTATAAGATATAATTTTAAATTTATTTATACCATTATAATGGTTTTTAGATTTGGTATGAAGCCGGTAATGGAAAATGTGAATTTTTCATCCTCAATGGTGATAAATTTACACATCACGGATGATGTTATAATTTTTCTAAGAAAATGGATTTTAGAAGCGGATTGCTGATGTATTAGTCCAATATGAAAATAAATATGCAGTATAAATAATGTAATGGTTTATTCATTCCACTTGGATACGGTGCAGTGAGGATCGAATGATAAATTAAAATAAAATAAAATGAAATTAATAGAAATTAAAAGAGGATTCTACCTCTTTAATTCAATGTGTTGAGAACCTCCTTATGGAAATTGAATATTTTTTTATACCAAAGGATCCTGGAAGTGGGGTAGGGGGTGTTAAAGAAGAATGTATAGAAATTTTACATGTCTCAAATTTGTGATGTTTTTAGGAGAATAGGTGGGGAGGGGTTGTATTTATAGGAGAGGAGAGGGGTGCTTTTTGGAATATTTAATTTATTCGTTTGTTATTTTAGCTCATAACAATGAATTTATTGATCAATATGACAAAATATAATAACATTGTAAATTATATTTCTATTTTATGTTCTTAAATCATCCATTCATCACCTAAAACTCAATAATTCATGTATTTGTTTAATATCTTAAACTACCATATTTCACAATTCATAATAAATTCAATTATATTAGAAAAATACAAAAAATAAACCGAATCTTTTTTTATTGTTCAAAAATTAAAAATTAACTACCTTTTATGAAAATAAATTTCGACGTATGATAACGTTTATTTTTGTTTAAATTAATCATCTACATGGAAAATACCAATTTTAAAATCACAACTGATTTTTTAAATGTTTGAAAAATTAATCAAGCCCTCGTATAATTATCTAATAAATATAAGACAAAAAATATCGATTTTCACTATATTTTATGAACTTAAATATTTTGTTAAATTGTTATATTAATTATAAAATTGAAAATAAACATTTTTGTTTTATAAAAATACAGACAATTAATTTATAATTTAGAAAACATTAATTGACTTATACTATGAAATAAATATATAATATTATCATTTATAATATTTGAAAATTCAATATAACTTTCATATATGAGGAAACTATTCCATCAACTGAATTACTATTCCTTATGGTCTTGTTAATATTCCTACAACCATGTTACTATTCCATCAAGATAGTTTCTTTGAATTATTTTAATTTTTCTTATATCATTATTCATTTACGAGAAGATTTTTTTGGGGTATCTATATAATGTATATGTTTTATACTATATAACGTCATTATAATAAGGGAAATAATTAAATTGGTTATTGTTTATAGTCATTAGATGTTCTCGTGGTTTTTCGTAATGTCGTGGTGTTTATATATATATATCATTGTGCCACATGCCTAATTTTTTGAGAGACTTCAATGAAATGGAATTTATTCTATGATTAAATAGATTTCTTTGACATATTTAATTAATTAAAAACGTTAATAAATGTTTAAATTCCATGGACATGGAATTAAATACACCCATTTTTTGATTTTTTTTAATAAGTTATAACTCCACGGGTGGCAATGCAATTTGATAAACATAAGGGTGTGTAATTTTCCCATTTAATAGGGATGTTGAATTATTAATTTTAAATGGATGTTTTAATTGATTAATGGAAGGGAATGGAAGACCATGTCCCTTGGTAATGGACTTGTATTTTGTTTCTTATGTATGAGTTTTTTCTTGTGTCAATATTCCCATGTGAGATAAGTAAGAGGCTAAGCCCTCCAAGCATACACTATGTTGGAGTCATATAATGAGGAGAGGATGAACTATAATTATTAAGTTAATAAACATTGAAGTAATTAAATGATATTGATTTAATGTTTGTTATACACCTTGGTTGATACTTTCCTTCTCATAGAAACATTATGGACCAAATCATTTGGCCACTAACTTACTCACACTTGTGTGATTCGTGGACATCTTATAGATTTACATGGATGGGATAAGTGGGATGATTTTATATATTCCCATGTGATATATGGAAATATTATGGTTTTCATAAATATTTCTATGAGTACATCATCTTTGAGATGTTGAGGGCCGATAGAGCCTGAGTGTTCATGCACATAGAGCATGGCTTATTATCAGTTATGAATAATTCAGTACATTTTACAGATCTGCAACACTTTAAACCTATTTTTATTGGAGATGACTTATCTAAATATAGTAGATTCAATTATGGTATTATGTATGAAATCTTATCATAGGTTAATGTCATTTGGATGACTTCCATTTATGTAATAGTTAATTAAGAGCTTACCACCGAGCATAACATGAGAGAGGTAGGGGTGAAAGACAGGGCAGTTCGACAACTAGTTCTCATACCAAATGACCATTAGTTTGATGATTCTTATAGAGAATTCACATGGTGATATTAGTAGAAAAAACACATACTTTGTTATCCAGGAGAGGTTCCACCGATGCGGTAGACTTGTATATACGAGACCTCGGTGTATGTGGAACCGAGTCAGGTGGATATCTTGTTGAAATTTGGGTCATCTACGTCACTTTTTCATAACCTTTTCTCAAGAAGATAGTGAGAGTGATTATTCTCAAATCCATGTTCATGAGCATACTCAAAAGCATCTCATCTAGTAGGGAGATATAGTGTAACAAGATGATCTACATAATGTGGTTATTATTGTTCTATTAGTCATAATCATTATTTGTAGAGAGATTTGAGGAGATATTGCCAGTGTGGCCTAACAGTATCATAGGGTTGTGTATCAGACCACATATAAACAGTTTAACTAACATGAGAGTAGAGAAATACAAGAACATATACTATGATAGGTACTATTATAGTAGCCTCTATCATATACTCTTTTAACTTAAGAAACTACTCATAGCTTTAAATATTTTCACATTAAAGATATCCTTAGGCTCAACATTAATTGCTGTAATTGATTTATGATTCTTGATAATCCATTGAGAATTATAAGGGAGGAATTATGTCCGTACATAGAGTGTACCCTGGATATTGGTAGGTTCAATTCATATGGAACCTCTTTTCCTTGAGATTAAAGGTTATTAAATCATTCATATGATATAATGGTTGGTTTCCTTTAATTCATTTATTAATTTATATCGCCAAAGGGTGACCATCACATCACTAGAGGGAAGAGTGTTTATTCAAAATGGTATATAGAATGTACATGAAACTCTAGATGAACAATATTATCATGGGTCCAGTGACATCATAAACTAGGTTTTGATTTTGTATCTCGATGATCAGGGTACACATCATGCAGATTTCCCTCCGGTGGTTTATTATTTCAGGGACATCTTCCTGGATGACATTTTAGATTACCTCTAGTGAGAGGGGTCGAGTTCCATATTGATCTAGTATCAGGATCCCCACCAGTATCCACTCAACCTTATGATATAGGTACTACTGAGATGAAGGAGCTCATGAAGAAGGCAAAGTTTTAAATGAAAAAATGGGTTTATCTGACCCTTTACATCCACATGGGGAATTTGGGTCTTTTTTTGAAAATGATAGATGGTAACATGAGGATATATGTGGATTATGAGAAATTGAATAATCTAACTATTAAAAACCAAAAACCTCTCTTGTGGATATATTATCATTATGAAAAAATCCATCGAACATGAATATTTTTTTTATTGATTAGATAACTGGTTGTCATCTGCTGTGTGTTAGATCATTGTACTTACCTTACACAAATTTTCAAAACATTTATGATCTATATGGTAAATTTGTAATGTAAATCTGTATAATGAACATTCCAGCTATTTCCATTTAACTAATGAATTGACTTTTCTATTTCTATCTAGATTTTTTGTGGTTGTTTTCATTAATGATATATTGGTGTAATCTCACAATCTACATGAAAATTTCATAAATCATGGTATTGTATTATAAATAATGACCGAGAATAATTTATTTTAAAATACCAAAAAGTGGAACTTCTAGAGGATCAGATTCACTTTATCAGTCATATTATCTCAGATATATAGCTATATGTTGACCTGGAGAAGGTAGGAGAAGTAGTTTCCTCGAAGATGCCCATGAAAATCATTGATATATAGAGTTTCTTGGGGATATAAATTTATTACATGGGATTTATACTGGACTTATCATGCTTAGAATCACCTATTACGATCATGACTAAGAAGGGTGTAATGTTTTTATGGTTAGAATCTAGTTATACATCCTTTAAGAAGTTGAATTAGAATTTGAATACAACATAGATACTAATTTTTCCAAAACCATGAATGATTTTTATGGTTAATTATGATGAATCTTGTATTAGTAATGGAGATATTATGATGGGAGTGGTGAGATTTTTTCCATAACACTACTGGAAAATGGGATTTTGACCCCCTTAATCTATAGTGACTGCCATTGGTGGTCGCTACCATTCCCTAAAAAAAGGTGGGGCTTTAGCGCCCCCTCCCCCCTCCCTCCTCGCAAATTCTCCCCCACCCTTCCCCCCTACCTGTTGCCATGCCCTCCTCATCGCTGCGCCCTCCCCATCACCGCGCCCTCCCCGTCGCCCCCGCCCTCTCCGTCGCCCCTGGTCTCCCCATCATCGCGCCCTCCCCATCGCTGCGCCCTCCCCGTCGCCGCACCCTCCCCGTCGCCCCGCCTGCCGGCCCCGCCCTCCGCCGGCCCCACCCTCCGCCGGCCCCGCCCTCCACCGGCCCCGCCCTCTGTCGGCCACCCTCCAGCCTCCGGCCGCCCTCTGGCTGCCCTTCGGCCGCCCTCTGCCAGCCCCGCCCTCCTCTGGCGGCCCTCCGCCCTCCGGCTCTATCCAGCCTCCGCCGTGCGGCCGCCCTGCGGCCTCTCTCTGCCCTCGGGCCTCCCCCCACCCACCTCTGGAAGCCCGAACGCCCTCCGATAGCCCTCCGGCCACCCCGGCCACCCTCCAGCAGCCATTCACCTGCCCCGGCCGCCCTCCTGCAGCCCTACGGCCGCCCTCCGGCCGCACTCCGCCATCCGACCGCCCTCTGCCGGCCCCACCCTCCTCCTGCCGCCCTCTGCCCTCCGGCTCCAGCCGCCCTCCACCTTGTGGTAGCCCTGTGGCCTCCATATGCCCTCGTGCCTCCCGCCACCAACCTCCGGCAGCCCTCTGGCCACCCTCTGGACTTCGGCCCCCAGCCCCTCCGGCCTCCGACCTCCACCCTCGGCCCTCCTCCCCCTCGTCCCTCCCACCCAGCACCCCAAACACCCCCCCACACCCCGCCAACCCTTGTCACCTTTGTCTTCGTCCCCTCCCTCACCGCACTACCTCCACCCGTCCACTCCTTCACCGTCCCCTCCCTCGCCGCACCAGCTCCAGCTCCGGCTCCCCACCGCTGCCTCTCCTCTCCCTCGCAGCACCACCTTCGGCTCCCCTCCCTTACAGGTTTGTAGCACAATCAGGTATGACATGGGCTTTCACTTACATTATTATTTTATAAATGGTTCACAAAAAATTAATTCGTATTTATTTTAAAAATATTTGATATGAAAAATGAAAATGTAATAATTTTTGTGTAAATGTTTGTTATAGGGATATTATTATGGATAAGAGTTGGATTGATCTTCCAAATCGAACATCTAGAGAGTATTTCAATGGAATTATGCAGTTTATTGACTTCACTAGAGGATTTGAAAGTGACTATATTAGATGTCCATGTAGAAAATGTGCGAACAGATATCAATTCACACGAGATACTGTGAGGGAGCCCCTATTATTTAATGGATTTCTGAGAAATTATAAGATTTGTACTCGTCATGGAGAAGAATATGTTTGTTGTGAAAATACGAATACAGTTCACATGGATATTGATGCAAGGATGAATAATCCAATGCATGAAATGCTTACTGAAATGGTACATGGGTTGGATCCTGAAGGCATTAACATCCAGAATCTTGAGACCGGTGAGATAAATCTTCTCTCTGGTGCAGATCGTGATTCGAGGAGGTTTTATGATGCAATTGATGATGCAAAAATAGAATTATATCCTGGATGTACTTCTTTCAATATATTGTTGTTTATCATGGAGTTGTTGTATTTGAAGACTTTGAATCATTGGTCAGACACATCATTCGACATGTTGTTGGTGTTATTGAAAAAGGTTCTTCCTGTCGATTCAAAAATTCCTGAGTCGTATTACCATGCTCGTAAGCTGACAGAGAACATAGGTTTTACATATGAGACAATAGATGCATGTTCAAACAACTGTATGTTGTTTAGAAAGGAAACTACCCATTTGGATATTTGTACAATTTTTTGTGCTTCCAGGTGGAAAGAGAACAGGGGAAATCAGACTCATCAAAGTCAGATTGTGATACAGTGGAAACCTATTGCCGTAAAGAAAATGCGTTAATTTCCCCTTAAACCAAGGTTGAAAAGATTTTTTATGACATCTAAAGTTTCTAATTTAATGAGATGGCATGCATAAAGAGTTCATGAAAGTGATATGTTAACCCACCCGGTAGACTCTCATGCATGGAAGGATTTTGATAAGAGACATCCTGAATTTTCCCAAGATGTTCGTAATGTCCGATTGGGGTTGGCAGTAGATTGTTTAAATCCATTCAAGACTATGGTTGGTGCAACTCATAGCACATGGCCCGGGGTGTTGGTTCTATATAATCTTCCTCCATGGCTTTTTATGAAGCACCAATTTATATTACTTTCCACTCTTATTGATGGACCTAAAAGTCTAGGGGATAAGATTGACGTTTAACTTCAGCCATTGATTGATGAGTTGAATGAATTTTGGGGTGATGGTGTGATGACTTGTAACTGTGAAACGAATGAAATGTTCAAACTGTAGGCTACTTTATTGTGGACAATAAATGACTTCAGAGCTTATGCAAATTTATCAGGCTGGAGTTCAAAAGGGGAATTTTCTTGCCCTTGTTGCAACAAAAGTAAAAAATCTGTATGGCTTAAGCATTCCAAAAAATGGGCATACATGGGTCACATACGTTTTCTCCCCCATCAGCACAGGTTCAGAAAGTAAAGAGTGGCATTTGATGGTTCTACAGAGTTCAGCCCAGCACCAATGATCATGACAGTAGTCGAAATGTTATCGCTGATTGAGGAAGAAAACTTCCACACGGTATATGAAATTCAGGATTTGGTGGCTCCTCCAGTACGTAATATTCGAGCTGCGGGTAGGCAACGCAGTCACAATTGGAAAAAGAAAAGTATTTTTTATAGTCTACCTTATTGGAAAAATAACATGTTGAGGCATAATTTGGATGTCATGCACATTGAAAAAATGTTTGTGATAACATATTGTGGACCATCTTAGGTGTTAGTGGGAAATCAAAGGACCATGTTAATGCACGCCATGAATTGGAAGAAATGGGTTTAAGGAAACAGTTGAATTTATAGTTAGCTGAGGGAAACAAGGCATATATGCCTGCTGTATAGTATACGATGACTACAAATGAGAAAGAGACATTTCATTCCATTTTGATGATGCTCATGGTTCCTGATGGTTACTATTCTAATATTTCAAAGTGTGTGAATCTGACGAGCAAGACATTGCAAGGGTTGAAAAGTCATGACAATCACATACTACATCAGTAGTTGATTTGAATAGCCATTTGTGATTGTTTATCCCCCAATTTTGTTCAGCCGTTGATTGAGATGATTAATTTGTTTAGATAGCATTTTTTAAGAAAACAACGAATGAGTGATTTAAAAAGTTTACAGGACCGAATTGTACTTACGCTTTGTCACTTTGAGAAACTATTTCCCCCCTCATTTTTTGATGTTATGGTCCACTTGACAGTGCACCTAACAAAAGAAGTAATGGATGCTGGTCTAGTGAAATTCAGGTGGATGTATCCTATTGAGCGGTATTTGAGTACATTGAAACGATTTGTACGCAACAGAGCTCGTCTGGAGGCATCAATAGCCAATGGTTACTTGATGGATGAGTGTACTAATTTTTGTGCAGAATATCTTACGGATGATTAAACAAAATTAGATAATCCATCTCGGATTCAGGATGGTCCAGTTGGAGAAGGAACCACATATGATATAGACAACATTGAGTGAATACAAGTGCATCGATATATCTTGTTCAATACTCCATCAGTTTCACAATTAATGTAGTAAGTATCTTATCACTTTTATTGTTTAACTTTTACATGTTTTGTTTGCATAAGTTGATCATTTAAGAATTGCGTTATCATTTGTAGAAAACACATTAATGAGATAAAAGAAGAGATGTATCGTGCGACTGAGTTGCAAATTCAACAGTCTCATTATGCGTCATTTCATGATTGGTTCAAGGATTATGTACGTATAAATTGATTTTCATTATAAGTGAAGTATTATAATAATTTCATTCTTCATATATCATTATTGAATTCTATGAATTATGTAGGTTCATAAGATGAGGGAGTTAGGGGACCCCATGCTAACTGAAGAATTTATCCAACTGGTTGAGGGTCCATCTATAACGACTTGTCTTTATAAATCTATATATGATAATGATTTCCGATATCGCATTAAAGATGATGACGACAAACAAGCAACACAAAACAGTGGCATCGATTCTACATTTGTCGATTCTGGTTATTAATATGGTCAATTGATAGACATCATTGAAGTTGTATACACACACGGGTTGAAGTACATATTGTTAAAGTGTAATTGGGTTGATCCAGTGCGTGGATGTAAAGTCGATCAATATCATTTTTCATTGGTGAATTTTAACTATATGTTATATAGAAATGAACGAGTTGATAATGAACATTTCATTTTGACATCACAACCGGAACAAGTATTCTTCGTTACTTTGCCTTCAAATCCAAGTTGGCAAGTTTTTGTCAAAATGTCTTAGCGAGGAGTATTTGTATTTGAACCAGATTAACCCGAGACTGTTCCTTTTGTTTCCGAACAACTTGATCAACATACCGTAGTTCAACGCGAAGAAGATATTTATTGGGTCAGATCGGCTGTTGAAGGATAAACGGTCGATTTTCATGCTTAATGAAAGGTATAATTGTTTTCCCACTTTTCAGCCTAAGATATCATAATTTATGTAAACATTTTATAAATCCTTGTACGTTTAATCCTCAATTTTTTAAGTTTATTCAGTTATAAATAGTTAGGGTGATTTAACTCATGTTATATTGATGTTATTATCTGTGTATCTTTCCATTGAGGTATTCTTCATTTGGTTCATGTGCTGCTTGAATTTTTATTAATTCAATTTGAAATTTGGCTATGCATTGACTGGTTTTGTACATAATTTGTATATCTATTTTGTGAATTTTTTGATTTTTTAAAATTCATTCCCAACTAATTATTCAATCCCTTTTTGTTTTGTTAACAACTGTACAAGTTTGATTTTTTTAAAACAATCCAATTTATCATTTGGACCCTTGGGATAGTCCCCTTACTAATGTTTTCCATGACTGCAGTCATGTCAGGGGAAGAGGCAGAAGATCCACATCATCCATCTGAGGCATCTACGTCTCAGGGTGGAGGTATGTTGGAATGTCATTGTCTCTATTTTTTATGTAATTAATAAACAAATATATATATTTATAACATTTGTCAATTTGTATATAAAATTATTTTCAACAGGATCAGACCCGACTACTTCTTCCTCTCACAGGTGAGGCCCCGGTCGAGGCATATTAGCATGGAATTCTGACACGACATTTGATGTTTCATTTGATGAGGTATTTCATCGTGTGGGACGGAATGCCCATACATTTATTCGTCAGTTGGGTCATATCATACATGATCCACATCGATTTCCATTGACCACGCGTGACTGGGCTTCTATCCCTCAGGACACATTAGATCATATTTGGAGGGAGGTTCAGGTAAGAAGACCATTTTAATTTATTCCATATGTATAATAAGCAATAACAAATGTGATTTTTTTCATTAATAGCAAAATTTGAAAGTATGTCCTGAGGAGTTTCGACCAGTGTGTATGAAAAAATGCCGTAAGATATGGAAAGACTATAAAGGCAAAGTCAAGAGGGACCACTGGGTAACAAATGTGGGTGCCCCAGACTGGAAAGACTATAAAGCCAAAGGTGGTCGCTATAGACTGGTTGCCAGGCAGAAGTAGCGCCCGCTAAAAGCGGTCGCTAATGGTCCCCGCCCGACACCTTATAGTGACTGCCAGGCGATCTCTTATGGCCGGTATTTTGGCCACCTATAGTGACCACCAATGGAGGTCGCTATTGGCCTACAACGACGAGGCTGATGCGACCGCCAATGGGGGTCGCTAATGCCCTTTTATAGTAGTGTAAGGTTATCATGAATTGTGGACCCATGGGAAGAAATACATGCCACACTATCTCAAGCTAGCTACTATTGTATATGTCTTGCACTGTTGGAGACTCTATTTACTAGGAGATAATTTTGTGGCATAAATAGACATCAAAAGACACAAATACATATTTACACAATATTAAATAAATTTCTAGCAATGTAGGTGGCTTGATTACCTACAATAGTTTCATTTTGATCATACATTTTGTCCTAAAAAAGGAAATTCATTTGTCGATTCACTAAGATGGAGGACTCAGATAATAGCAATTTAGGAGGCCAATAGTGAGTGGTTTTTTTGGAATTATTTTAATAAATTCACTTGGAGATTTAGGATAATAATTTTTTTGAATATTCTTTTGTCCTTATCTTTGAAATATTCCCTCATGGACAGAGTGATGATGAGACAACTATCTGACTCTGAGGGCCTAGTACTAGGGAGAGTGTGATTGGTGAGGAACCTCCTTCTAGTTGGACTGTTGATGAGGATGATATTCCACATATCCGTTGTTGTGTTTGGATTAAAGTGTGAATATGCAAGGAGATGATGTGATAATTTTATGCATTAGTAAGGGAACAATGTTTTAGTGATACCAAAATTTATCTGTACTTACATTACTAGTATTGGTGGATGATAATGAAAATGGACGTACATAGATTTTTTGTGTGGTATCCCACCTATCAGTAGGTGTTGGTAAAAACACCAGTGACCAGCCATACCTTTACAACAACTACCCATTTTGGAGTGGAAATTGGATGACACTATGATGGTTTCATGACTCATTTACAGAGGTCACCATGGGGCATCGATTCTGTTGGGGTATTTTTTTATAGGATTAAATTTTTTTATCATTTCCAACCTATCATAGAGAACATTTTAGTAGGAGATATTGTCTGTTTGTATATCTTTGAGATAGTACGACATCATGGGGAACATTGTTCTATCATTTCAGATATGGATTCCTATTTTTAGAATTATTTTTTGGCAGAGTTTATAGATGGAATTGGGTACATAGGTTGTCCTGAGTACATCACACTAGACTCATATTTTTGGACAGTCTGTGTGCATGAATCAAGTGTTTTAGGACATGATCAAAGTGCATGTCCTTGATTTTGGGGGCCCCAAGGAGAGGAAAATACAAATGGTTGAATTATCCTTCAGTAAAATATATGAGGATACTATAAAGATGGATCCTTATTAGGATATTTATGGTAAGACATGATTATTGTCCATGTGATTGTTAGAGTTAGGTGATAATATTTTATTAAGGTTTCATTTTATGCCAGAGACTTTTGAGCATGTCATGTTTATTAGAATATTGATGGATACTATTGAATCTCTAGAGAAATATTATGCTAATTTCCAAAAATGACCTCTATAGTTCATGGTTAGGGATCCAAAATTTTTATATGTTTCATCAAGCCTATGATACAAAAAGAACATGGGACATGGTACACTTTCCTCATAATATTTCAGGCCATTAATGACTCTAGAGAGAGCAAATATGGTAGCCTATTGGTTTTAGTTACATTAGAGGAACGAAGATAGGAAGAAAACGTCCATCTATATCAATTGTTTTGATATCATTTAGACCCATATCATGATTTTCAGCCCGAGGAGGTTGAGTTACATGTAGATTCATCCTTTTAAGAGCATAATATTTATATCATAGACAGAACCATGATGGTTTTTTGAGGATGGTTTTTTCTTCCAGGATAGGTAATATGGTAGAAAAGGCATTTATTGGATGAGACGTGGGAGTGGAAGGCCAACATTCATGCTAATGGGAATTTTAATTATTTGATGATTCCTAACCACCCTTGAGAGGGGAATTTGGGGATTATTGTAAGATGTCTCATTTTATTATGAGGTATGGATACCTTTAATTTTAGTTTAAATTATTTTTATGGACTACTGTGAATACCCTTGTAGGTTATGCGGGTATAAGTGATGTTTAGGGATTATTATGTTCTTAATGCCTAACTTTTTGAAAAGACTAGATAGACCTCAAGGTTAGTAGAAACCATGAAAAACAGGACACATAGTAATCCAAAATGTGAGAGGCCTAGAAAAAGGATAGAAGGACCCTTCAAAGTTTGTTACACCATGTGGAAGGAGGCTCACACCCATATGGGAGTACATAATGATTTTGATAGAGGTGTTTTTCAAGGTTTGTGATTTGTTAGAAAAATTATGCATAGTGACCATGTGGGTTTCCCTTAACACATTAGATAGGACAAGGTTTGGACAACTATTTGGGAAAACTATGTGGCTGAGGAAATTTTTATGGAATATTAATATTCTTCCCATAAAAGTATTTTACCCTAAAGTATTCCCCAATTTATCCTTCAAAGAAAACATGGGACTGTAGGATTCTACAATGAAATCCAAATCATAGGATTTGAAACCAATCATGCATTGAGACACAGATTCGATTTCTATTCATCTCATTGGATTCACAACAGTTAATACTCAATATACATTGTTTTAATATTTTTTCTTATTGATATTGATAAAGTAATTTATGTGTAAGCTAATATGCCATATTTTCAGGCTTTTGATTCATTCTTTGTTTTTCATTACATCTGAACCAAAAAAATATTGATATTGTATGAACAATTTTTTATGGACCTACGATAGGTTATCTCATGATGTTCCCTTAAATTAGGGATATTTATATATATATATATATATATATTTGTGGTGTGAACTTGATTTTCTAAGAGACACCCTTGAAATGGAATTTAGTCCATGATTAAATGGATATGTTTTACTTATGTAATAAACGAGACCCATTGATAAATGATTAAAGGTTATGGGACTTGAATTCATATAAATACATGGGTGTTTTATTTAATTAGTTGTGCCACTATGGGTGGAAAAGGATTATGATAAACTTAAGGTTGTTCTGTTTACCCCATGATAGATAATGTTTAATGATTATTTGTAAATTTAAATTTAAATTGATTAATGAAATTTAATAGAAACCCTTGCCCTATGCTATGGCCATGTATTTTATATATTAAGATTTTGTTTATTCCGATGTAGATATCCCCACATGTGATAATTAATAGGTTAATATTTCAATGCGTAGACTATTCTTCAGTAACATTGTGTGGTGAGGATTAATTAACATTACAATGGTTATGAAAATTTAAATAATTAAATGATATTGATTGAATTTTTTTTATATTCATTGGGTGACACATTGGTTGTCATATAAATTCCATGGACATTATCATATGGATATTGGATTACATACACCTGAATAATACAAGGATTGCTTATGGATTTCCAATGATGGACTCATTGGGATGATTTTCTATTTTCTCAAGTGATTCTCATACTCCTTATGGATTAACAAGGATAAAATCAGAAGTTCATTGATAATATACACCGTGGATGAAATTTGATCTCCCATATCCATATCAGGATTCAAATGAGGAGTGTCTTAGATGGGAATGTACGGTGTTGGGTCTATTTCATGTTTGAAGTGATAACTATATTACAAATCAAGAATGAAAAGGAAGGTCTCAGGTTCTCAATTGAATAATTAATTAAATAATTTATACAACACATATTCCAATCTGATGGAAAATTATGGATTTAGTAGAACCATTATACCTTACTAATTTCCTGGTTAGGTAACTCATATTCACATATCATTATGTGGGTTGTTGTGCTATTATTATGGACTTTATGCCTTATTATAATTTGAAATAGGACTGATATATTATATAGATACTTTCCATCTAAGGAAGAAGTAGGTTGGATGGGAAGGGTGTCCATTGGGACCCAAAATATTATGTGTTGTTTACATAAATCACATCATTTACGTATTCTATTAATAATTATAAAATTTTATTGTTATATGTTCATTGATTGGACGAAATTAGACACTGTTAGCAGTGGCCTAATCATATTTTATCTCACTACATACTCGTTATGCCATTGGTACCTATTTCGATTTCATAACTACATGTATGGGCAAGGGCAACTGACCTAGTTCAAGTTTTTGATTTCTTCATAGGCATATGGGAGAACATGACAAAAACTATGGATTTTGATTCTAGCCATGATAATTTTTTTTGGTCAGTTTTGTATTTTGATTTATTTATTATACTGAATATATGTATATTTCTTTTGGTTTCTTTGTCGATATATGAAATATATGATTGTTATATGTATATGAGGTTAATTTTGTAATTATTTATATAGTCAGTCATACAGATATGTATTTACGTTAAAATGTTTTATCTGCTTCAACAATTGATCTATATGATTTATAACAGTGTGTTAGATTCTGAAAAAAGGGCATAGTCTCCCCACAGACACAACATGAGCACTCGCTACTAGTCAGAAGCCACTGGAATTTGGGGAAATTTGATTGAGGCCATGTGATAAACCCTGCTCTAGGAACCCTTTAGTTTCTTTTGGTTCTAGTACATTACACTCTCCATGTTATCCCAAAATGGGTTTCCCATTTTGTTCTAATGTTGAAGGAAAATTATCATTTGATTTTCATCCCCTATGGAGAATTTCAGATTTTGATTTTATTTTTATAAATTATCTCTCTAAATTTTTTGAAAATTGTTTATAGGATCACACAATTTATACTGAATCAGTTGAAGATTATTTTATGTTATAACTTCAAATACATTAGGTATTTTTTAACCAATTCTCATTTTTTTCAAATAATTTATAAACAATGAATATTTATTATTCCAATAGGGGTGAATTTGTCAGAATTTCTTCTTGTATTAACTTCATTATATATTGTTTCCAAGATGACTATGTACTTTATCCCATAATCCTTTTTTACATCATTTATTAAGGAACTACTATAATTTTTTTGCACAATTTCATAAAAATTACATGATGTCCTCAACCACATTGATAAAACTACCTAATTTTTCATTTTTTGGAAAATCAATTCATTTATATATAATATAACCACATTTATGTCATAAAACACATATGATATACTAAAACATTTGTCCTTTAGTCCATCAATATGTAACAAACTCTCTTGAAAAAATTTCACCATTTAAAATGTTTTTTATCTTAATTAATATTATATTTAGTGAACATTATTTCTAAAATATCATAGCATCTCTTTCACATTTTTCATTGTTTATAATGTTTTTAAAATAATCTATCTTGTTAGATAAACGCCCAAAATTCATGATCCAATGATTCTCTGATTTTGTATTATAAAATGTAACATCAAATAAATTTTCCAATATCCAATTCTAAAATTGATACTTATTATATATTAGAATATATAATATATCTAGTTAAACTAGGATAAAATAAGCACACACATTTTTAGAATGATATTAATGATCATATAGTCCACAAATTTCTAATATGATTTTAAATCCATTTTGAATTGATATTTTCTATGTAAATATTGACTGCATGGATGAGTTAACATTTTTATTTCTATCTTCCCCAAAATTTTGGCACTATTATTAGTACAAGAACAGACAAATTGTACTATCTGTTACAAGACATATGTAATAACAAGATACTTATACAGAACTAACCATGAAATCTTCTATTTTGAAAAAATATTTACTTCTAAATGGGTAATTGGATTAATTTTATTAGCCCTTGATTTATTATATCTCAGAATTTCCTTTTATATATATCATTATAGAATAATTATGATTTATAAGTTACATTTTAAGAATTTTATCTCTATATATTTTATTATATTTAAGTTTCTATACTAGATGTTATACCATTAAATATTTTAATCTATCATATGATTATTCAAAAAGAATTTTTATACCTTAATAAAGGAATATTTGGTAGTATTTCTATTTTCTTTTCTTGACTCATTCTTAGAGTAGAGACTTATTATAGTTTTATTATAACAATCTATTTCTTCTTCAATAGCCTCATCCTATATCATTTAATTTCCCCATTACAATTTTTTGTTTTATGATTCTACATTCTCAATTTATTAATATATTTGACACCTAAGATAATGGTATAATTCGTAATTTTAATGATTTTTCCCTTTTTTGAATATCAAACATCTTAATCAAATTTTCTTCAAGATGTATTTTTTCATTCAGATGTTGATTATTCTGGTCTGATCCAAAATTCTGTCAATTATTTACTTCTCACATTATTCTAATTTATCACAAACAAATCATAATCTCTAGTTTCATTATATATTAATTAACTATCCCAACATCCCATATAGAATACTCACCATTGTATTTGGAATCATATTCTAACAGGACAAACTATGTTTCATCTTATTACATTTGAAATTATTAAGGGTCACCACTATGATCTTACCCATCAATAACTTATATAATTCCTAAAAAAATAATCATAAGATATAATTTTACCCCTAAAAGACCATGATGAAAATAGCTTCCTTTCTTTAAATTAAGATATTGATGGTTCTCTATAAGAGGTTTCAATTTAATCTGCCACATTATAATTTTTGTCATTAAATACGATACAATTAGTAGATAAATGGTAAAACGTATATATATCAAATAATTTTAAATGAAGTTTACCTTTTTTACTTACCACTTCTAGAACTTTTGAATCACCATTACCATATAGAATAATTTTATATATTATCTTCCAGGTCTACTCGTATATCAGATCATTCCTAATTAGTGCTAATCATAACAAATATTATGTATTTAAAAGAAAATTTTATTTCACCCACGACTATACTTTCATGTGTAGTTCTTTTTATAATTTAACTTTTAATTTTAGAAAGGGGGAGTTCGGCTGTGGTAATGTTATTAAAATATCTATCTTCAAGAGCTAATATATTTGTATCAAATTTCTCTACTATGATACTCATTATAATTTTTACCCCATTAGAGTTTTTATAAATTTTATGAACCCTATAATTATGATCAAATCGATTCTTATTCTATTAAATAACTCATCAATAATATTATCTTCAGTGAACCAGATGTCTTCAAAATATTATGGATTAATCTGCAACTTTTTTCTTTTACCTATTTATTACCTTTATAATTTCCATGAATATTTGTAAAAAATATAATAATTGTTCTTCACCCCATTACCATTTTAAACTCATAATAAGGTTATTAATAGAAAAATAATTTTTGTCCATTCTATCAATTTCATTTCTCTATTTTTTATTTATGGACCACGTTACGTCTTTATCAGATATAGTGAACCCTTATTGAAAAGAGTTGAGAATATTGATCCAAATAATGGGAGTAATGAGATAAATTTACTATTTTCATGATTGGAACACTTTAAAATTAAATCATGGGATTAAATTATTACTAATAGAGTTTTGTTAAACCATTTTATTCACATGATAATGTCATTGGTGACTAAACATCACTATGATAACAATTGTTTTATCACAAAAATGGTGGTACACAATGAATAGTTGTGGGGGTGTGGGGGGGGGGGGTAAATTAATGTGTCATGTTATTTAAAATAACATAACTATCATTGTATTTTATTACAACTATATGAAGATATAAAAAGATTAAATAAATAATATAAATGAAAAAAATGTTGATGATATTTATTTTATTTTAGAATAACTATGTCCCTTCTTAATTGTTGTTATTTACCATGAACATATTCCCATTATTATGGTTAAAAGGAACTCAATAAAAGTTATGAAATTGAACTTATTTCACTTATATCCCCAACCAATTACATTTTCAAATCATCAAAATGAATATCCTTGAATAAGGATATATAATGAAACTACGAGCCTCCACGTAGACTAAAATAAGTTTATGTTCTTCCCATTTTTGTGTTCATCAATCTACTTTGGATGTTATTATTTTTATTTATCTAATAAAATAATGTATCAATTTTTATTCTCATAATTATATCTTAATATAATTGAATAATTCCTAAACATTTTAGTCATTGAATATTAAAGTCATATTGTTTTAATAATCATTATAGAAATCTCCACAACTTTCTATAATCTTGGACTCATTTATACTCATAAACATAGAGTTATGTATCAAAAAAAAAGTTCCATTAAAAAATAATAAAGATTCATAATATAAAATCTAGGTTAATTTTGAATAATGAAAACCTCATATTTTCTAAAAACATAATGCATTTATATATTTTATTATATGCATATGTATGCCCTCCATAATCTTTTCCAGGTAATCCTCGTCTCAGCGTCGTCGAATAATTCATGAATCACTAATGAAAGGAAAGAACATGGTATGTTTTCCTTAACAAAAAAACCCATTATTCTCTAATATATTTAAATATTATTAGAAAATATAATTCAAGATTCATTGTTATCTTTATCCTTACATGACTCAGGATTTCCATGGATCTCTTTTATGTATCCCTAAAATATTCAAGATTATCAATAAATAAGCATTGAAATTATCACTTCATAATTAAATAAATTTTTTCTACCATTACATAGTTAGTGATAATCAATGAAACCCTTATATTGTTTGGGTAAATATAACCATTCCATGACTAGTCTATAACTTTACATAGATCATGAATTTCATCATTAACTCTATGCTCATCAGTGGTGCAGCTCAAGGATTTTTAATTGAGATGTATTATTATTAAAAGATTCTTTATGTTGCTATATATTTTTTAATCAATAACCATATATTAATAGATTAATGGTTCAAAAACATGTATAATTTTTGATCGACATATTGTACATAACTATATTGACTATATATATAGATTGAATATTGATTTCAAGTATTTTGATTGAATTTGAGTATTGATCACATGAACAAAAAAACAATGAATGGAATGAACAAAGTATAAATATAATCTATAGTTATGTTTAGATAATCCAAATTAAAAAAACACAATCAAATATAATTGATTAGATGGTTACTGGATCAACCACATATACTTTTTCATATCTTAATCTAGAAAATCCATACCTCACCCATTTCAAGATAGTGAATAAAAAATTCATCCAAACGAATTATTTATTGTTTTTAACAACATAAATTATCCCATTAGAACGTTATAATATATAAACAAGTCTACATGAATTCATAACATTTTTAAAACCACTTTAACATATTGATCAGTTTAATGGAACCATCATTCATTGACCGACTACATTACATACATAAAAGAATCCATACTCTATAATCTATCAAACAAATACACAACATGATTATATACCATTAATATGATGACATTCTTAGAAATAGTCATATACGACATGTATGGGAAATGAATTCAACTCTAAACTCGAATTCTTCAAAAAAACAATTCATCTAATGAACAAGTTTCATGAAACACATTCATGTGGATGATGAAAATAAGGTAAAATAATAAATCCACAAAAGATTTAGCATAGAGTGATTGGTAATTGACACACAAATTTCTAGATAGATCCATAAACCCATATTAGTGAATTATTTAACACAATATCCCTCTATCAGGGGTTCTTTACGTAAAAATATCATAAATGCAATCATAATTATATCACTTAATATGTATAAAAATATTTACCTTCTTAACTCGTCCCCAAAAACTTATAAAATTTGTATTCAAGGCAGTATATTATAAGATAAATTATCATAAAATGTACTTAACTCCATAAATTTAGGGAAAATAATTTATAGATGTAGTTTAAATGCCTTAAAATAATGCATAACAAAATGCAAACCCTAAAGTATACGTGTAAGAGTAATAATTTTGAGAATAATAAAATTAAATGAAAATTTTATAAATTTAGACACGAGATTAAAATAAATGAATATTTTATAGATAAATCATATTATATCTACATAATAATTTAGGTATAATATTATTGACTTTAAAAAAATAAATAAAAAAGACCATTAAATATTGATTCAAAAATTAACTCATTAATGTAAAAATATAATGTTGAGTTTAATATAGACCATTTCAATATAGAAATATTTGAATTTTATTTGGAAAATATTAATAATTATATAATATTTCATATTCTATGTAACTTATTTTTGTAAATTACATATGAATTTTTTTTATTTTAATTAAACCAGTAATTGATTCAACCTAAAAAACTATTTTCATGGATTAAATGATTTTACCAATAAGGTATATTAATATAGTAATGATATATTTAAACTTATGAATAATTTATAAATCAATATAAACGAATTTATAATTAAACTTTTTTATAATTTATAACGAATTTATGAATTATATACCCAGTAAATCAACCATTTTTCCTATATAGATGAAGGTTTTATGGATTTTTACCCAAATATAATTTTATTTTATATTATTCACACCAAAAAAACATGGGTATATTTTATTGTATGTTGGTGGACTAAATATGAACTATTTTCTGGACTACTTCAATTTCCACTATTATCGTTTTTATAGGTACACCATGACATAGTTGATCCTCGTTTGAAAAATGAAAACCATTATCATTTAGAAAAGGCACTCTCATTTGTAGTTGGTGGCTATTCTAGAAAAAATGGATCATCTATGAAACCATTTTTCTTAGCAAAGTCATTTCATGTATAAAAATTAGAATTCACACTCTTGAGACTATGTTATGTCCCTTTCATTTCTTTTTAATGGTGCTATTTAAAAAATACCTTATGAGAATTATGGTATGTAAACCTTCACATGAATATTTTTTTATGCTACACCATTTACATAAAAAAATTATGCATTGAGTTCAAAAAAAATATTTTATATAGATTTAAATTTTATATAACCATTCCCATTTTGAATCATGATATTTACCATAGTTTAACATAACCAACAACCAAAGTTGAATATTTAAACGAAAAACCATAGAATATTTAAATAACATATTCAAAAAAAATTATTTATAATAATAATCAATATATTCTAATATAAATTGGAAATTATACCATTGGTTGTTTTTGGTGGGGTTAATACTTTCTCGAAAATAGAAGAAAACATTAACCAAAACAGATTTAAATGAGTTGGATTATTAGTTTATATTGTAATCAACAAATTAATGAATAATTACATTCTATTAATCCTTTGATAATATGAAGTATCAATACATTTCCACATGAGATTGATAAAAATAAATAATATGAAATCAATGGAATCTATCAACTTAAATTATCCATAAGATGTGTTATTATACCAATTATTGGGAAGGATCCCCTCTACCACATGGTTTTCATGATCCTTGAGTTAGAGAGAGAAATAAAGAGAGTATGTGTTTGTGAGAGAGTTATAGAGCATCAAATATAAGAAAAATTACAACATAAATGTTGTATTATTGTCTCACTTAACTAATATAGCATTATACTATTTATATATCCATATCAGGATACCTATTGGAATCAAAATTTTAACCAATGTTATGAAATAATTTAAAAGTATTGCAAGATACAACCCATTGTAACTTATATTTCATTATTGTGATAATTTTTATCATTTTTAATCCATTGTTTTAGATTTTTAAACTCATCATATAACCATCACATAATTAATAATCCATGAATTATGTACTATGATTAGAGAAATTGAAAACAAAATTTAGTGTATACAAACAAACAATTTCATAATATTTATAATTTTTACAATCATGTATGGTTGTATAAATAATATTAATAAATTATCATGGAATTCAAATTACATAATTAAATATGGTAAAATTCAACATCCTATTGATGGTTATCATTAATAAAAATTGGACCATGATTTTCCTCTATTCATAAAAGAGTAATGTAAAAATTTTCATTCACTGGATAATGATAGAATAAATCCCTAGGGTATACAGAGTAAAACACATTGTATACAGATAGTGATTTAAGTAATTCATATATTATCATAATGGTTTCTCATAAAACATGTTTATATACTCTAAATATCAAAACTTATTATATATAAAAATTAAATCTTATTAGATTAATATTCATTACATTACATAACAATCCATGTAAGAATAGTTTGGGTCTAGTATATTTTGAAAAATTGACACCTTAGAAACTAGTCCATAAGTGAGCTCGGACATCTCTTAATAAGTTCTTAATAACTATAACCTATCACAAACATTCTAAACAATATAAATGTTTTCATACCCTCGGGATCAGGTACATAATAAAGGGTGAGTTTATATGTTCAGTTGTGGGAAAAAAGGGAAAAATCAATATATAAATAACATAAGGATATGTGAACATGAGAATAACATATGAAAAATAACCCTTCATATAAAAAATCATAATCATGAGCCATGGAATAATTACGAGTAGTTAAAAATACAATAATTATATAAGAATCAAAGATAATGGTCCATGAGAGAATAACATTGTCGTAAGGAATTGAATTGTGGAATACACAAAATAATATAAAATCATTCCTATATTAATTAAATATCAATTTTATGTACATTATAGTGGAATGAGTTCACTCCAAAAACCATAATAGTATTCACAGTATGTTCCCAAGACAATTATAAAATATAAAGTCTCTTACTGAACTATATTCGCACCTAGTTTCAGTCCTTTATATCACATAAGTTACAAATCAATACCTAATACTTTGGAGGGATATATAGGTCCAACCAATCACATAAGAAAAAGAATAATTATGTGTTCCCCATGATCATAAAACATTAACCATATCACATCCCATTAAATTAAATGGATTTCATAAACATTACATCATATCCTAAACATTAAAAAAGATAAATGTTTTATAACAAATGAATAACAAGTGAAATGAATTGGGTTTCTTATGGTATAACCCAAGGAAGAGAAATTGGCTTCATAATCATCTTATCATCATAATCCTTTCTATTAAATAATAATAATTGTTTCTTTTGATATTATATTTATTAAATCATAAGTAGCATCAAAGGATGTCATCCTATTTGGAACATGATTCTGAACGACCATTTAACACATTTCCAATGGAAAATATAATTTACACATGTAATAAACATTACAAAAGTGAAAACATTTTATCAATATTATTAATTGAACATAACCTAGAAAAAATATAAATGAATATTATAATAATATGAATTGTGAATTTTTGTTCAGGTTGTACATGTCATAACACAGATTCCATCCACATTTTCACTAAATGAAAAACATGAATTTTTTGGAAAATGAAATGAATATTACCTTTGAAGAATTTTTTAAATTAAAAATTGGTATTATTTATTATTAGAAATCAGTTTATAATAGTAAAACATGTTTGAAACCCTTTTTATAAAACATTGGTTTATAGGTAAATAGACTTCCAGCTTATGATAGAGAAAAATTCAGAATTTTTTAAAAATAATCCCTAACAAAAATATCTACCAAAGAGTTTAAATTTTTTATATTTAATAAAAATAACATAAATAACAAAAGGGTAAGACAATTAAACTATTTTTTGAAATTGTTATCATAATATTTTATCATCAGAATCATAATCAAAAATAATTCTGATAAATGATGAAATTGTACCATAAAAATTTCTTCTTCAGTAATTTTGATACACAAACAACATTAAAGAATAACATAAAATTAAACTTAAATTTTAGGATTATAAATATAATTATTTTATTACATATAAAAGTTGTTTTATATAGACCTTATGAAATAATATAGGTGCACAACATAACATTTTCCTCATAGAAGTCATGCTAACGCAAAAAATTCCATACATTAAGTGTTGACATCAATCTTACAAAATAAAAACTCCATTATAATAAAAAAAATATAAATATATTAAAAAACTATAATAATGTATACCATACAAGATAATATTTTCTCATGCCTTTTTATTAACTGTTTATTTGAAAATTCCATGCTAAATTCACATTTCATGCATTAACTTCATTGTTTTATGTGTATGATTTGATTTTTTATTTCTATTCCTCTTAAATTAATCATGGTTTCATAATATATATAATTATAACTGTGATATAAATATATTATATATTTATTTTATAAGTATTTATAGTGATCCTTAAACATTAAGATATAAAATAAAAAGCACCACTAATGAAGATAGCAGGCCATATATATGTAGAGATAATGTATCCATATATTTTACTAATTTAATGAAATAATGGTAAATAATATGTTACCATTCCAAAAAATATATCATATTTATAACATATTTTAATTAAACCCATCCATATTACTTAATATGTAAATTGTGAATGAATCACATTTCATTATGAGGTGGTAGTCCTCTGTAAACATGAACAAAGATATCGTGTTCACAAAAATTAAAAATTAAGAAGGAACATGTGATATCATTATTATAGAAACATAATAATATTATAAATATAATATATATATATATATATATAATAAATCATTAAGTTTGTTCTTTAGAGTTGGTATGGAAAAAAAATTCCATCAGTTCGCGAGGCTATAGTCCACCATACACACGAATGTTGATTTCAGATCTCTTTTTCTGGAAGTGGATATAGTTTTAGGTAATTAACCTAAAATAAAAAATAATTGTACCTATATGACACTGATATCATTATATCATCCCGGTTTAACAATTATTAATGGAATTGGATGAAGAAATAAAATAATAAACCACGTTGATGAACATTACCTCTTCTTCATCTATCCTACACAGGTTTTTTCCAAATGATTTACTAGGATATATTAATACAAAAAATATTTATTATAGTATTGAAGGGGGTATGTTGTAAAGTTATTTGGTCATATTTTGGACGAACAAAAATGTTTTATGTTCTTAATAGGATAGGAGTAATGGTGGCATTCTATAAGTGAGGTGAGTGGCACAGTTATAATTTTTTAAAATGAAAAAGGTGCATCCACATTTTTACCACTCTAAAGGGCCCATAAAAAGACTATTATATAGAATTGGAAATTTTATATTAAAAATATAGACATGAAATGTGTTTAGAATAGGTTTTGTGTTTTCAACCCTTATCTATGTAGATTAACCCCTGACAAACCCATTTTAACGATACATACCATAAATAATCTTTTCTATTTTTAATATTCATTTTTGTTGAAAATTAAGTTGAAATTATTACATAATATAATTTATTTTAATTCCATGTATATAATAAAAAATTAAAAATATCATTAATTGAATTTGAAAAGGTTAATTTAACATTAACCCCTGTGATGCAACAAGAAACCATGTTTCTAATGGGAAATTTTTCAAAATTTTGATATGTTTTTATATAAAAATTATATATTTAATTGAATCAAATAACCTTAATTTGATTTGAATATATATAATTGATCATAATTTAATTTTAATACCATATTTAAACAATTTATATGTTTTTTAAATATTACAATGAAATGAAATTTATTAATAGAAACAAATATTTTTTAATATTCATCGAGAAATTAATGATTCCATTCAAATAATAAAAAATAATAATATGATAATTTAGATGTTTATATTTCTAAAATGAAATTTATATCATGAAATTACTTTTTTAAATGTGAGACAAATTAATTTTACTACTGTTCAAACAAATGAAATAATAGTTTTTGATATAAAATTAATTTCGAAACATATAAATACTTTTATAAAAAGTAAGTACCTATTTATAAATATTTATTCATTATATAAAACCATTATATGTAACATTTAGAATGTATTTATTAATATTCATATCAATAATTTTAATGTATAGGTTATAAAATTCACTGGTAAATAATTATATTAATAACATACTACCATTTTTTAAAACTCATTTTAGTGTGTAATTAAATATGACATAGTGTTTCATGTGACAAAATATAAACTTTGTGTTGTGTGTAACTCAATCTATCAAATTAATTTAATTTATTAAAAAAATATTTCAGAAGAACGTAGGTTGTTACATTCTACCGTGCATAAAATGAGTTTCTCCCTCATAACTCCAATACTCTAATTCAAAAAAATTAGGACACTTCTACATCATCTTATCCTCATTTACCAACATTACTTCATCAAGCTAGTGGTTTTTCAAAAAATCATTGACTAGGTGAGAGGTTTTTTATTTTTGAACATTCTTCAAATGATCCAGAATCTCTACCAGTTATTCCTCATAAAAACCAATTTTCAGCAATTTTAGACCTATGAGATCAATATATATGATGGGTTTTGTATTTACATCATCAACAGAGATACATGCAACACATCATAGACATAAGAAAAGTTTGCAGGATGAACTAACTCATAGTATAACATAAAAATATGATCAAGAATTTTAATTGGATCGATATAAAGAGGACTTAATATCACCTTTTATTGAATCTCATAACCTTCTTCGATAGATAAATTCTTAAAAACACATTATCACCGAATTAAAATTCCTAATCACAGTAAGGATTTTTAGCAAAACATTTCTACTAACTATAAGCTACGTTAATGTATATATGAATACCCATAACCTATTATATCATTTAATAATCAATCATATTTCCTAATAGATTTCTTTCTCCAAATTCCTTCCTACATTGTAGATCTCCACACATCATTCCCTACAAGTATTCATATTGAGCCATATTAAGTACAAAGTGAATTAAATTGTTTTAAGAAAATATAACCTTATGAATGTGTTAATCCTAACCACCTTTGAGTTAAAAAATGATCTAAACATATCCTCTATGGTTTGAATTATTATTTTAGGTTTACCATTTATTTGAGTATTATATATAGTGATAAAAATCAACTCCATAAAAAGATATTGATGATGACCTCACCAAAAGGATGACATAAACTTCAGGTCTAAATTAGACATAGTGGAATGTGGTACACAATGAAACCATATCAGTTCACTAGTTTATATTAGGTAATGAAAATATAATTGTAATATTATCTGATAGTGATGATTTATTCTTACTTTTTCTGTCGGTCGACTAGAACCCAAATAGATTTATTCTCTTCATACTTTTTACAGATTCTAACAAAAAAATCTATGTTGATTTTTTCCCATTTCAATTGATGTATTGGTAATTGATTTAATATCCCCTTATAATTTTATCCTTTAGCCTTAACTTGATGATATACCACGAACTGATATAAAAACTATGTAATATCTCTCAACATCCAACACTCAATAAATACTCTATCAAATTTAAATACATCTTCTTACTTCATCAATGAATATAGAATGGAGAAATGTGAGATTAATATAATAAATTATTCTTATAATATGGTATAGATGGAACAAATATATGGTTCTTTTACCATTCAATCATGATCAATGTTAAACTAATTCACTTTTTTATCCTTATTTTATATTTTTGTACATCCCATCATCTCTTCATTAATCATCACCTTGATATATAATTACAAATCCAATTGAGAAAGATAATATTTCATCCCCTTACTCTTGATCTACATACTCCTTCGTTTAAAATCCATAAATATTGGATTTTTTATGATCTCTATTATGGATAAGCAGGAATGAATATTTTAACTAAAAGCATCAGTCACATTATTTTCTTTCCTAGGGTTATAATGTATTCAGAAGTCATAATCATTATTCAACTATAACAATCATATATGTAACATGTTAATCTTATTTGGTGTGAGTATATACTTTAAGCTTTTATGATCAAAATATATAAAACACATTTATCATTAATAATAATTCCTCCATATATTTAGTGAAAAAATTTCAATAACTAAATCTAAAGAATGAGTTAGGTAAATTTTTTATGAACCATAAACTATTATAAGTCATAGTAAATAAAAATATCATTTTCTGTAAGAAAACATATAAAGATTTCCATGGGTACATCACTATTGATTACAAACCCATCTCCACTATAGGTTAATATAGCACAAGTGTGCTGAATAATCATCTCTATATTTCCTTGAAATTATCCCCACATTGTTCTTTGTATTGGAACATGGATCGTGTCTTAGTAAAATAAATTATTGGATTAGAGATTCATGAGAAACATTCAAAAATTAGTTGATAATATTCAGATAAACCAAGAAAACTATGGACCTCAGTAATTATGGTTGTTGTGGGCCACCATTCAATAGTATATACCTTTGATGGATCTGATATACCATCTCATGATATTATATGAATCCAAAAGGAATTATTTTTCTTCAAAAAATCATACTTAATTAATTATTAATACATTTTCTCCTAACATATGGTCTTTAGAAAAATTATCACAAAATATTGGTGATCTTCATTTATTCGTGAATAGATAAGAATATAATCTATAATTTCTACCAATAATTTATCATGGAAGTCTATAAAAACAGTATTCATTACATCTGTGATGATATAAGGGTAACTAATAAGACTAAATAGTGTCATTATATACTCATAGGGTCCACACCTTGAATGAAATTCTATTTTTGGTATATCCACCTACACGACCCTTAATTTCTAA
This sequence comes from Viscum album, assembly GCA_963277665.1. Taxonomy (NCBI): domain Eukaryota; kingdom Viridiplantae; phylum Streptophyta; class Magnoliopsida; order Santalales; family Viscaceae; genus Viscum; species Viscum album. The sequence goes on along the minus strand of OY728145.1, from coordinate 1,093,128,632 downwards.
TATATATAAGGAAGGCCATACTGGAAAAGGTATGGAGCTCCACACAGTTCATCAAATAGGTCATCAATATGAGTTATAAGATACATGTTCTTGATAGTGATTTTTTGAAGATCTTTATAATCAATTCCAATTTCCATTGATCTTCCATTATATTTAACAAGAATTATATGTTCACCACAAGGTGACACACTTGGAAGAATGTATCCCTTAGGAATGTTCTTCTTTAGTTACTTCTTGAATTCCTTCAACTCAATTTGGGCCATTATATAGGGTGTTGTGAGAATTTTTCTAAAATCACCTATGATTTTATTGATAACAAAACATCAAATTTCCATTGAAGACTAATAATCTCTTCTATAAATTCAATAAAAAATTCCACCACAATAGGAAATTCATTGATGTTTATTTTCTCCCCAAAAAACTAATATAAACACCTATTAAATTGTAATTATGACCGATAAAATTGATGATATCTCTATTAAAAGTTCATACTTATCATCACATTAATAAAAGATCATAGATTTTTTTGGAGTATAAAATTTTACTTCCCATACACCCCAGTTGATGTAATACTTAAATAAAGAAAGTCAATTGATGTATAAGATGAAATTGATTTTGAATAAATGATAAATGAATAGATTTTTAGGAATAACATGTTCCCAAAAAATTCATTAGCGGAGAAATCACAAAATTTAGATTTGATAATCATACTATTAAAGGATTTCCCTACTAATTATACATATAATCTTTTATTGACATCTTGATACACTTATAAAATGATCATGATATGCATAAATGGGTATATATATAGAGAAATAATACATTAGATTTTATATAGTGGATGATAAGTGTACCTTTCACAATTTAATTATCGCACCCCTCTTCAAAAAAAGTGATAACATGAGATTTCCCCTTTTCCATTTACATAAGAGGTTTTTGAAAATGATCAACTTCATAAAACATAAAATTTAATCACTGGTTATCATAGAGCCCACACTCTATGCAAATTGAACACTAGAATGAGGGTGTTATATTGTATGTAGTTTTATATTTATTCACATAATCAACTAAAGTTTTACTTTCACATAAGGAATAAATTTTTTTATGATCATCCCTTTTATAGTTAAAACTTTTACAGTCCACTTATGAAAATTTCCTCCATGTTTCGTCCCACAATTTTAGTATAAAGAAAATTTCATATTATTCACTCCATGGTTTTTAGATGTTCCATGAAATTCTATTTTAATACACTTATCAAAACTATTTTATTGATATGTAACTCTCACCACTTTTTCAATCATTATAGAACATAAATAAACCTATTCATAAATACTAAAGTATGTAAAGGATAATTTCCTTGGGGGAATTATATTTAAGAATCTAAAAAATAGTTTAACATTCAGGTTTGTTGATAATAGTAGAGGAATACATAGAACGTATAGTAATGTATTTCTCATGTGTACCAAAAAATTCTTTTTAAATTTTCTAAATATCTAGGATCTCCCCTTTCATATTTATATGAAAAATAAAACGAAATTACTTTTTGAAAATTAATTTTTTGAACTCATCCCAATCCAATGAATTAATTTCATCATGTTTTTATATTATTGATAGGATCCCACCAAAAATTCAATTTAGCATGCCATTGATATATAACCACATCTAATTTTTCATGTTTTTAGCACTAGATAATGGAAAATATATTTCCAATGGTGTTAGTAAATTTTTTCAGAAACAAGGGGATCAAGAGACCCTTCGAGAGATTGTGAACATTAAGTAATGATGGACTTGATAAAATGTCTTTATCTATGTTATTATATTGAGTGTATATCTTGATTCATAGCATGAGAAAGTTGTGTGATCATAACAAAATGATTTTTCATTCCTTCTCCCACAACGTTTGGATTCTTTGGAGGAAAATAATTTCATTTTATGCCACACTAAACATTAACAAGGATCATTAGGTTTCCATCCATTGACTTAAGCTAAAATATTATATTGTGAGAAACAATAATAATTCTGGGGAACCACATAATCAAGAAACAACACTTGTCAGATCAATGAATCAAGTCCCATTTTTAATCAATGAAATCTTACATTTATCCATGGAAATTCATTGTTATAATCTATTTAAATCCTTTATAATTGTTTGAAAGAAGTTTATGAATTTCTAAAGCATATCTCCTAGGTGTTCTAAACCAGGAGTGTCATTAGGCCCATTATCGTGCACTTGGAATTGATTGATTCAATATAAATGTTCAATTTTTTAGTTATTACACCTTGGTACATCAATGATAGATTCTAATTTAGTATTAGTTTCTAGAAATTGATTTATTTTCTTAAAAACACTTTATTTATACATCATCAACATTATATTACATTTTTTAGAACATTGAATCATCCATGGAATTATCCTTAGAAATATCCTCATGGTTCTCACTAATGTTTTCCCATAATTATTTCCAAAGGATAAATACACCATTTTCGAATTGAAATTTTAAAGAATAAAATATATCATTCAAGAATTTTGTATCTTATTAGAATAATATATAGTAAATTACATAACGATCCCCCCCCATAATAATTTTTTAGGGCCTTTGGAGACATGAAAAAATAAGATAAATATTCTATAAGTGAGCTACAATATCTCCCTCTTTTATTTTACAACTATATCCATTCATAGATATTCCATACATAATACATTTTTTCATAACCTGGTGAATGGAAAAATAAGATTGGGTGATCTGATATGCTCAATAAGGGTAAACAAGGAAGATATCAACATGTAATGAGCATAATGTTATGATAAGATGAAAAAAATATATTAAATCCATAAACTGTATATAAATATCATAATATTGAGAGATGTTTAAATATTTCTAGTTCCAAATACATGTATCACAAATTATTAAAATAACATGGTCCTTGAGATAATAAAGTTGTTGTAAGATGTGTAATTGTACCGTATATATAAGCATAAGAAATAATTTTCATAGTAGTCAAGGACCACTTCTAAGGATATAATAGAGGAATGGGTTAAATCCACAAACCATCATAAAATAATGTTTTAATCCCTAGACTACCGTAGTAGACAATGTCACTTACTGAATAATGTTCAATTAATGTTCATGTCTTCTCTATCTCATGCGATATAAATATTTACCCAATGTATTATAGTGATATATAGGTACGACCTATATCATAATAAAAATAAAACGTATGTGTGCAAAGTGATCATAAAAATTAATAATATTATAACCTATAAAATTAAATGGGTTTCATAAAAATTTCATCACACAATTACCGATGGAAAATATATAGTTATAATAATGATAGCATAACCTGGGAAAAGAAGATGCATTCATAATTATTTCCCAATGGAACCTCCAATTTATGATAAATGGGTTTTATAAACATATTAGAATTATAATACATTCATATAAATATTTTAAATATCTAAAATGGAATATATATATATATATATATAGTAATTTATATTTATCATCAAATTATACCATCTCAGATAGAAAAAGATTTCGAATGATCATTTATATACATCCTAAGGAAAATAATCTATCAGATTTGAAAAAACAATTTTAAAACACAAAATATATTAAAAATTATTTTCATTGGAAATAAATTAAATCATATAATAGAATCATCAATGAAAATTATTACAGGAAAGTTTCTTCATGACATACATGTCACAAAGAAGATTTATTTCACATTTTTGGTAAAAGACAATCAAGATTGTTCAGAAAATAAAATAATGATTTCTTTTAATTTTTTTTCAATAAATTAAAACATATTTAAATAATTCTTTTCAAAAATATTAAGATAATAGTAAAATAATTTGTAATTTTTTTAAAAAAATATGGTTTTTAAAGAAAATAGATTTTCAATCGAATAGAGAGATAAAGTCATATTTTTTTAAAAAAGATATTAATTAAATTAAGTAGAAATTGGGGAAATATTACTAATACATGAAAATATATTGAATAAATATATGAAAATAAACATTAATATTTTTATGAGAGATTGATCTTAGGATTTTATCAATGAAACCATAATTATAAATAGTGATGATAAATTATCAGATTTTTACATAAAATCCATACCACTTCAGTAAAAATTAATTGTATGAACCATGAAGGAATAACATAAAATGGAACCTAAAATATCACAAGAATAAATAAATTTATAATATTAAATTTTTAATGGGCCTTATATACAATTCATAAAATAATATGGGTACACAACATATCATATGTTTCAAATAAGGCACATTATTGAAAAATCCATTACTATACATATTGACATCAATTATACACATGCATACCTACTGTTTAATAAATATACATTAATTATAAATATATCAAGGAACCATAATCATATATAATATATAATATATTATATTCTTAAGACCATATATTACCCAATTATTTAATAATTTCCTAATAATGTCATGTTTTGGGCTACAACTTCTTTATTTGTCATATATATATATATATATTGATTTGTTATTTTCATTAAAATAACATTGATCATGGTTTAATCACCTCAAAAATGGTATCCATTATATAAATATCATATATATTAATTATATAAATATTGTTTTATCCATAATCATATAGATAGAAAATGAAATACTTCGTTCATAGATATTGTATGTGGTACATATATGTGGACATCAAGTATATTTTTTGATGGATTGTAAGATATAATAGTAAATAATAAAGTATCATTAAAGATAATTTTTTAATTAATTCATATCAATTTTTCTTAATTAAACCCATCCTTATTACCTTCTATCTAAATCATGAATGAATCAAATCTCATTACGAGGTTTTAGTCCACTATTCACATAAAGGACATTATAGTATTCCAATAGAATGGAAATTAACAACTAACATGTGATATAATGCTTGTAGAAAAAAAATTATAAATATAAAATATTTTCTATAAATCCTTAATTATTTTTATACATGAGATGTGGTAATGGAAAAAATGATTGACATCAGTTCAAATGGAGGGCGTCTTCCTTAAACATAAATAATGATTTTCTAATCCTTTTTACAAATGTTTAAATGTTTGAATTAATTTTCATTAAATAAAAACATATAATTATGTTTAATATAATGATGTTATTATATAATAATGGTTTAATTATAACTAAATCTAGTGTTGGAAGAAATAAAATAAAAACACTCCTTGATGAACATTACCTGTTCTTCGGGTATCCTCCACAAGTTTTCACCAAAATCTTTTATATGATGGCTTTTATTCAAAAATAAATCTTATATGATGGAGGATGGATATATGTGTGTTATTGGGGAATGTATTTTATGAAACAAAAGAGGTTTATGGTGTAAATAATAGTATATAGTGGGTGACCATTTATAAGTGAGGTGAGTGACACGCCTGTACTTTTTTTTAAAAGAAAATGGTGTATCTACGTTTTTATCTTTCTAAACTGCTCATAAAAGGATTTTTATAATTATTAAACATCATTGGGTTTAGATAATTCCATTAAATATGTTTTTTGAAAAATATGTGTTGTGTTTAACTCTTAACATTTAAGTTTAACCTCTGAAAAACCCATTTGTAGCTTAAAGCCAATAATTAATTTTTACTATATTTTATTTTTAATTTTAGTCAATTATAATGTTGAAATTATTATATAATAAAATTTATTTTGACTCTAGAAATTTAATCCATTTTTGAAAATTAGTTTAACATTACTCGAATATTTTAATTGAAAATTAACCCAAGCACATGACGAGAAATCATGTTTTTAAATTGAACATGGTTGAATGTTTTAAAAGGGTTTATATAAAAACTCTATATAAAAATTATTAAAATGAAATAAATTGCATCAATAGATAAAAAAATATGTTTTTATTACTTTTAAAACTATATTAACATAATTTTTATGTTTTAAATTCATTAAAAGATTTGATAATTCTAAATAAAAACCATTATTTTTCAAAATTCGTCTAAAACATTATGTTTCCAAGAAATTCAAAAAATTAAATATATTTTAAATATTAAATTTAGATTTAAAAAATGAAATTTATTTTATGAAATTTATTTTTTAAAAGTTTCAAAATTTAATTTTTATTATTGTGCATATTAAATAGTAATATTTTTTTGAGAAAATATTATTTTAAAACTTAAAATAACATTTAAAAAAAATATTCTCTTTGAAGTCAATATTTTTTATTAAAATAAATACAGTACAATTTATATTTATAATTTATTTACTACTATTCATATCACTATGTTTAATGGATAGGTTTTAATAATCACCTTTAATAATTTATAGTCATAATATATTGTTGTTACTTAAAACAAAGTTTTATATGCAACACACACTATCATATTATTGTTTACAATGAAATCATAACATGGTGTTTCTTCTAATGTAAGATATAAATGGAAATAAAAAACTTTTTAAATATAATAATTAATAAAAATTTAGAGTGTTTCATAAAAAACTGTCTATTATTTTTTGTAGATTCAAAAAATATAGAAATGGCATAGACACAAAAATTATTTCATTAATTGAAGATTTAATGAATATATGGAATTATTGATTATATGATTATAATATATACCATAAATAATTTTTTTATAAGATATCCTCATTGGTATGGTAAATTATTTATAGTGGTTATGATCATTAAAATATATATCATCAACATCAAACATGTTATACCAATTTGTGAAAAAGAAATGAGTGATAAATGTTTTATTTTTTTATTTTCCACTTTATGTTTTAACCTTTGTTCCAACACTACAGTTGTTATAGAAAAAAAATAAATGGGAAAAAAAATCATTGTCTTCCCAAAATATTTTATTTTTTTTAAATTTTATGTTTTTCAATAATAATTTTTGTAAGACAATTTAAAGGGGTAATTCAGTGCATACATGGATAGAGAGTTTAATTTTCTTCAAAGTACCATTTTGGAAGATCTTATATTTTGGAAATATAATTAATATAAATAATATAGAAAATAAAATCATGTGATAATGTAATTATAAAATTACACAATATTTTCATAAATACCAAAAATAGAAGAAATGTAAGGTTAGTTATGGTTAATATGAGGTAATGATAAAAATTAAAAAATGTGATGGTAGGATTATACATCTTTTTTCTTCTAGTGGATCATACTCTATCTAGAATAGTGAAAAATAGTTTTTATGTCTTTTAAAATGACCAATGTTTTATAGAGGAATTATTGAAATATAATGTCACATATAAATGAAATAATTAATGCTAAACGATTCAAATTAACTAGAATACAGTGAATTTATAGAACATTTTTTAGTTTTTATAAAAAAATATTTACCAAAATGTTTTTGATAAACTATCAGCGAATTATGCTTCATATTTTATATCATTTTGAGTTAAGTGATAAAACTTTTAATGATTTTTAAATTAAAATTATATGTTATTATAAAATTATATTATATGTAAACAATTTTTTGAAATCATTCGTTTATTTCATTATTTATTTGTTGATACACATAGTAAGATATGTATAAGTATTTTTTTACATGGGATTTTTTAATGTATATTATTATTAGTTATATGAAAATTCAAAATTTATTTGTAAAAATTTATTTTATCCTAATATTTCATTTTTCTAGTGCCTTATATTTGAATATGTTTCTAAATTTTTAATAGAAAACTTATCAAATGATAAAACATTATAATTCTATGGTCTCACCATAATTAAAGAACAATATGAGAACTAATTTATTGAAATAATATAATTAGAAAATAAATTTTAGAATGGAATAAAACACACTTATATATATCTATTTTACCCATAATTATATAATATATATAAATATAATAAATAAACTTATTATATTTTTGAATCCAAATACGATTATTGGTTATATAATAATGTAATGTAATCATATCATTATTATTAAGCATAGAGAATAAATTATTCATGAATTTGTAGTAAATCATAATTCTATTTATAGAATAATAAAATAGATTGAAAGAGGATTAATAATAAATATTTTATCATATAATGAGTATTTTATTCAAGGATACAATTCCAATATGAAGGAAATTGATAATCAATTTACTAAGAAGGTTTTCTTATTGTTAAATATATTAAAATATTAATCAGAAATGATTGTATGAAAACATTTATGATTATATATCATACGATGATTCCACTAAAGGCATATAGGAGTTATATTATACTGTTTTTTAGGTAACATAATTTCTTTGTAAATGGGTTTATAATAAAAATTATATTCAAATTCATGAGTATTATTTATAAAAGTTAATCTATATAATGATGGATCTAATTATGAGACTTTTATTTTATAAATACTTTTTTAAATTCTGTCCTTTAAAAGAAATTCCACAAATAATTTAATGTATATTTATTATAAGAAAATTTAACAAATTTATCAGTTTTTTTTAATTTTAATGAATAATCAAGAATAAATTTTAATGATGATATATATATATGATCATTATAATGAATTTATATATTCTCCAAAAAATATATAACCATAGTGAAGAGAAATGATAAAATAGAATGAATTGGGAAAAAAGGGAAAAAAATTAAAACCCTTCCTAAGAAATAATGACATTAAATTAAATAATACATTAAGTCAATTATATTTATTTCTTCTATTATAATATTTTTTAAAAATTATATTTGTTTTTATAAAAATTAGTTATTAAATTATCATTAATTTGTATTTAGGATAAACTGAATCTTACCACAATATTTTAATCGTTAAGATAAATAATGAAATGATAACATTACTCATTATATATATGAACTAATTCCGAATTAAAATAGTCTCGATCTAATATATCAATTTTATAGTTTTTTGAGTAAAAAAGTAGTTCACAAAATCTTCTTGTGGTTGGCTAAAATAATTTTGTTGAAACCATAATCCCTAATAAATCAAAATTTATTAATTAAATTGGTATTCGGACTTTCATGAATGTGCTAATTAATCATGAAATTTAAACAAAAGTAGATTAGAATGAAAATAAAATCCATTAAGATGATGTAGTAGAAATATATTTTTAGTAGAAAATAAATAATATTAATTTTATGAATGTATTTTAGTTACATGTTTATGTTATTTCTTGACAAAATATTATAAATAATTAAGAATGAAAAATATGATTGTTGATGTTAATTGGACATGACCATGGGTCATTTGATATTATCCTTAATATAAATTATATTAAAATAATTGTTATAAATTTTATTCATCATCCCCCGATATTGTATTAAAACATATTCTTTGATATTATCATTTGATATGTGATTATAACTAATAGAATGGGTGAGTGAATAAGAGTTAATATTTTCTAATAAAATCACAAATAAAATGTATTCAGAATTGTTCTACCTAAATCTTCATATTCAAAAATTAAAAATTAAAATATAAAATTTGTTAACAATGTTCACCTCCATGATGGAAGACTATATCCCTAGATTATAATTGATTTTAACCAATTCAAATAGACATATAATTATTTTATCTATAATTATATTTAAGAAATGAAATATCCATGATCCTATAAAAATTAATGTCACTAACCATACTTGGCAAAGCACAAACATATTATAAGAAAAACACTTCTTTGATGAATGAAAAGTATTATGAGAATACTAATATGATGGAATAATTTATTTTTGGTCATCCTACTCTTCTCTGTATACAAAAAATGAGTATGATGTTCTCAACTTATTTATTAGTATATAAGTTTTGTCTAATCAATGAAAAAGTATCAGTATTTACATTATTTCATATATAAAAATCATATTGATTAGTTATAGTTTTCATACATTTAATATGAAAACCATTAATTATTTTCATCCCAATTATACATCAATATAATCTATTAAAAATAATTTATCCAAATATATATAATATCCCAAGATTTATTTTATTTTAATATCATTTTTATATATAAAATTATTAGATCTTTCACTTTTCAAAATATGAACATTATTCTCACTATGTTTTCCTTATAACATGAAAATGAACACTTTTATGGTGAATGATATTATCCTGCTTCAATGAAATTATATATATATCCCAAAATTCATCATATATTAAATCAAAACTAATTACCGTTAGCATTATGATAGGTATGATATAAATAAACCCTTATCATCGTCACATTTAAAACACTAATGTTCTTGTATTTGAAAAATTTGAAAAACCTTAGGTAATAAATATCATATGAATCAACGTGGAGAACTCAAAAAATTTAAAGATATTATTTGAAATATTATTACATATAACTCATATGGATATTATATATCCTAAGATATATTTTTTAGGATAATAATACATATTTCATATCACAATGCGTTTATTCCTTTTCTTTATTTCACATTGAAATCAATTTTTTCTTAAAAATAAATCTATATTTTTAACCTTATAACTATTTTTTATAACTATAAAAGTGTATTATATATCATTTATGTTCATAGATAATTTACAAATATCCACAAAAATGGAGTCTTACATTCCTTCTATATGAATATAACATATTCTATAAAAAAATTATTGTTCATAATTGATTCTTTATTCTATACATCAATTTTATTAATGATATTATGTATAAATATAACATGTTACATATTAACAAAAATATTTAGTATCACATAATTAATGATAAATATACTATCTTGAATGTTAGATTTTTAATTTTCCATGAACTTCAGAATATATTCCACATCTATGAAATGATTTTTCCATATTTGAGTGTAATGTATTATATTAATGATTATAGAGGGACTTCCCTGATTCTTATCCAAATATTAAAATTATAATAAATATTTTACATATGGATGTTAAAAACCTTATATATTAGTAATAACAACCCATAATAAACAATTTAAGGTTTATTTAATTTATATACTATTTATAAAATAGACTACTTATTCAGAAAACATGATCTTCATTAATTTTAAGAACATATATAAAAAATCACAAAACTTATTCAAAACTTATTATAGATTATACAGAACCTCTAGATCAATTAAAATAAATAATTGATAGTAAATAAAGAAATCATAATGTGGGTTAAAATTTTTTCATATTTAATATATTTTCAATACCTTATATTTTATTTCTAGGTGAAATATGAAATATTCTCTCCATCAATCGTTAAAATGAAAGAAAAAAATTTGAAATTTTATTTCTATCCCTTATTGAAACATACAATAATGATAGTTGTTTTAAAGAGTGCTATCATCTTATTCAAGGTAGTTCTAACTAAACAAAATAAATATATATCTACTTTTTCTTTCATTTTTTATATAACAACTATGATTATTTGAAAGATCAATGTTGAATTTAAGAATCTCAATAGGTGATAATTTATGTCAATATTCAATAAGTAAATTAAAATTTATTTTTAGACACTTTCCTACACTCACTGATAAAAATTATCATATCATTCAAAATGAATATAGTTTTTTCTCGTATATGATACTTCTCCCTATTGTATAAATTTATTAAAAATTAGAGTATGAGTGAAAAATAAAACAATTCCTTTATATTGTGGAATTATGAAATATACCATTTACTATTTTTCAATATATAAAAAATCACAATTGAGATAGATTTTATAATAATATGAGTAATTATATAAATTGATATAAAAAATTATATCTTCACATTATATTTAGAAAAAATTTATTTCAAAAAATTGTAGATAATATCAATATTCTGTTATCTGTAATATTCTTAATGATTCGTGGATGAATATATCGAATTATTTTTTCAATGATAAAAGATTTGATATCCAACTATAAAACTATATACTCATGTTTCATATTCATTTAAATTTTCGTTATAGATACCAGATGTATAAAAATATTCTAAAGATCTGAATATATTAATGTTCTTTATGATTACTTCATGGAATTCCATGACATAAATAATCAATCAAGGAATAACGGTCCATAATTAATAGAGTATCTATCATCAAAAATACTAGCCCAACCAACATCATTGAGGCCTTATATTCCCATACTTATGGTATTCCCATATCATATACTATATATAAATTTGATTATTATGTATCCATGAATTCCATTTGTTTCCAAGAAATGTTACTCATTAGGATATTATTTATACATAAAACAGTTAGTAAAAATATAGATAATATCTTTCCTTGATTAATTCAATTATAAAATACATCTAATAAATTTTTAGAATTTTTCTCAATTAAACACTTTCCATTATCATCTTTACTAAACAATATTCTATGTTGATATGGTATATACACACATTAATATTATTCAATGATAAATAGATTGAAAATATTATTGTGTTATTTTTTATAAGAAATTAAAATGTTATCAAAGCCATGGGTCATTTTCAAACCCCTGAATAGTTTCATCTCCCCATGTAAAAATATTAAAAAAATAATTATTTAAATTTAAACATATTCATAAAATTTCAACTCATAATTAGAAAATATGATATAATAAATATAAAATAATAACATTTTTTGATGTGGTGATAGCCTCATTCAAATTAAATATTTTATCCACCACCTCATTACTAAATTTCATTCCTATTTAGTACTAATCCATCTGGAAACCCCGATGTTGTTGGAAGTTGTTTCAATAATTAATGATCATTCAATAATTTTTCAGACATTATTTTCATGTTCATCAACAACAATACCATCATATTGGTCCATATTAACTACTAAATTTATCTCAAAATTACATAATATAGAATTCATATCCATTTGGAAAACAATAAAATATATTTGAGTTTAAATTTAAATTAAAATTTTTATGGTCTCATGACTTGAAACATGGGGAAGTTTTTGATGTAAATTACATCACTAAGTTCATTAGTTCTATTCCTTATAATCATGGCTTGGTTTCTAACAGCTTCACCTGTCATATTTTTCATGTTCATGAAATACATTTTTTTGTTTATTGTATTCTCCAGGTCCCTAAAAAATCACTCTTGTTTCATTAATTTAAATTTGATCCACATCATAATTTATTTATTTAAACATTTCTTTTGTTATCCAATGATTCATCAATAATTTGGTGTCTATATTTTAAAAGAATATTTATGTGAGTAGTTAATATGATTATTATTCTTATTTTCAACCATATATTATGAGAAAAAATTATTTCCACCCTACAGAACGTTTATTCATTCTAGGTTTTATTCATGTATACATCATATTTTCAGCATCATCATAGGAGTAAGATATATTATCATATCCATCATTAATTAGTTTGTTTCTATTTCACTCTTTTGTGGGTTCAATGTAATTAAACAACATATGCAATGATATGTATGGCAAAATTTTTGAACTACACTTTATTTTAAATAAATAACACTTCAATATTCGTCACCATCATCTCATATTTTTTCCTCTATATGGATTTTTATTTACTATATATCCTTTGATTATTTAACAATTATACATACAATAAAAAATACCACTGCGTCATATGATGTCATATATCATTTTTCCTCTTCAAGAATACATTTTACCAAATTCAATAAGTGTTGTATTCTTGAAACATTATGTTTTTTTAATTGTAATTCTAAATTATTATTGTTCTACATCTCTCTAATGTTCATGTTATTCATTTAAACCACTCTATTATTTTGTGACATTTAGTGTGAATTCAGCTCACAACATATTCAGTTTTTATATAGTTATTCTAAAACAATTTTTATTTTACTTGTAACCATTATCGTATCCCATAATATTCTATGGAAATCCTCTTTTATTTTCACATACAATTCAAAAAATTACAAAGATGCTAAATGATTGATATTTTTGAGTCATAAACATATTATTTGACACTTTATTTTATTTTTTAATGAAATTGATGATTTAATTATATCTTAGTTTTCAATTGAGGGTCATGGGATTAAACAATTTGTGTGAACAAGACCCAATGGTCTTCTGGTTTGTATCAAAACTCTCTTATAAATTTTTTCACAATCATCCATTTTGAAATGTTTTTAATTAATGATAGTTTCTTCTATGAACAATGAAATATCTATCATATATTATTTATTGAAAACCCAATTTATGGTCTTCTATCAAATACGATCATTTCTTCCTTGCCATAATTATTTTTCACCCTACATACACTTTCATCATCCCTTTGTGCTTCTCTAACAGCAAACATTTTACTTCTCAATAATATTGTTTTGGGATAAATTTATTTCAGCATATTCATGGAAAAAATTATTTTTGAAATTTATATTATTTATATCATCACCGTGTTGTGATAATGTCTATAGAATATCTTTAATCTCATAAACAAAAATAGATTTTTTAAAAAAAAAATTAAAATTGATTCCACTAAATAAACTTTTCAAATTAATTTAAATTTATTTTTAATATAAAAAAGTGATCTTTTATTTATTATAGATTTCATTATGTAGCAATTTCACCAATCATGTAACAATTGTAACCAATATCCATCACCCATTTATCCTCACGTTTTAATTAATTAAATGATCCAAAAAGGATATTTACTCTTTGTTTTAACTAAATATTATTTTAAACATTCACAATTTTTTCAAAAATAACAAATTTCACTTGTATAAAGGGTGAATTTTAAATTTGGTAGTTAACTTCCTAATCAAACATCATAAAAATATCTAGTTGAATCACCAAACTAATTTTCATTTTGAAATTCTTTTGTTCTTATTAATGTATATAATTAGTTCTCAAAAACTAGTTTTTTATCCTCCTTGATTCATTCTCTATTTATATTCTAAGTAAGGTAATGTTATACTATTACCCATACGATTTGTGGAAGAAATATTAAAAAACACCGTTAGTAGTGTTCAAGAATCCTTCATTTCATAAAATTAAATTTATTGATAGGTTATAGTTTATCCCTATTCTCATACATCCAATGAGTATATTTCTAAAAAAGGTTTTTTAGATAAATTATTTTCACATTTGGGGATATTGTAGACATTTTTATTGAATATTTACCCTTCCATAAATGATCATTTATTTCTTTCACTTTTGAATTATAAACTAATATATATTTACTTACTAGGTTATCTTATAATTCTGATTTTCTATTGAGTTTTATCCAATGTAAGTTTCCTTTATCTATGCCCAATGAGTTTATCAATAAATTTTATTGATGCTTATTTACTTGAATAACAACCTTCTCTAAAAAGATATATGTTATAGTCATAATTATTATTTTATTCATTCTTAATTCTTTCAGAAATCTTAATTGTTTTATGTTATACCTAATTATGGCCAGGGATGATAGCTAAACCCATATCATATAAAATATTCCATTTATCAATAATTTAAATATTTAACTATTTATCATCATTTAATATAAATTCCATCTTAATCTATATTTTATTTTTTTCATATCTTAGTTCTTTTTAAGATATAGTTTTCCCTTGTATGATTATTTAATCATACTTTGATCTCCATTATCACAGTTTAATCCTTGTGAGATTTTCATTATCCATAAATACATTCAATATTAATTTTTTTCATCCTTGAATAAATAACTTTATTGTTATACACGATTCAAAATTGTATTTTGAGGGTCCCCCAATTGATTTTACACATAATCATTGTTTTTATCAATACCATAAATTATTTATTCTACATATAGAATAATGAAATTTGTCTGGTCCATTGATTTTTCAGGAGGTGTTCCCAAGCAACATAAGATCAAGATTAGTTCAAAGGGAATTAATGAATTTTAATGGTAATGATTCCACATAAAGAAAAATTATTAAATAATTGGTTTCAACCAAGGAATCCACCATGACAAAACCGTATATTGGATGACCAGATTATTAAATATGATGAAATAAAATCAATGTTGGGTAAAAAAAGTTTTAATAATTATAATATATTCAAATGGAAATAATTTAAGATAATTGACCCAATTAATAAAATAATAAATCTAAAGTTGATTATAAAATAAATATAAAACAATAAGACAATTATGATGCAATAATCCCCAAGAGAAAATATCTATGTTTTATGTGAATCATTTCACTAGCCCCCATCCATGCCCAAAAAAATGAGTTAAATACTATTTCAGCACATTTATATAGAATTGGATAAACCTAATAAATATATATTAATAATAGAAAGGATAATAATTTCCCAATAGGTCAACACCTTCTAGTTCATCCATAAACATTAAAAACTAATTCTATTTCATGATACTTTGAAAATATAGGTGAAGGAAAAATACTTTTTTTAATATTTTATCATATTATAGAAAATAATAATGAACACATTTTTAAAAAAATTGAAAAGGTGTAGAAAACCCATAAAATATATCAATATTAATATAGATACTCACATATGTACATGAATATTCTCATATAAATGTTATTATGGTAACCCAAACACAAACATATAGACACAATCATTGGAAAAACTATGAAAATACCAAAAACAATGTATTTTCATTTAATATAATTGAAGAATAATACCCGGTCTAACATTACAAAACAACTAAACATTTAATATTGAAAAAATTTGAACATAAATAAATTTTAAAAAGTATCCCATGTGATCTTATGAGATATTTTGAAACAATCAAGGAAAAATACAAATAGGTTACTAAACAATATCAAAATTGGATAAAAATTAAAAAAAACCATAACCAATAGGGTCACCCACACTAGTCTAGTAATGGGTAATGTCCCATAAGTTATCTAAAACCCATATTATGGCAACATTTTAGAGAATGATCATGAAATCATGAAACATGTATAAATGAATTCTATAACATGTATCATAAGACCTATATTGAATAAAATGTGGAGGGAGTCAAAAAAATATTAAATCATAATATTTAATGAATACATTAAAAATAATGAAACACCCTCTCCTCTAACATCCTTATAAAAAACCCCTAGTTCCTTAAAAAAATATAAATACCCAATCTCATTCATTAGATATTATCTTATACGATGAAAAAAAGTTTCAAAAAATATATAAGATATTCCATTTCGACTCAAACCATTTGGAAAGTTCCTTTTTCATCTTCCAATAATTTCTTTTAAATATAAAATTTATAATCACTTTTCAAAACTAATAAACACAAACTTTGATAAAATAAATATTATTCAATTAAAACAGGTAAAATTAACCCTTAAAAATTCCACTGTCATTTTAAAATATCTAATGAAGAATTTCATTAAATGAAATGTGAGGAATATTTTTCAAAAATATTCATATATTTAAGGAAATGGGAATCCTAATACCTTATTATTGAAAACGAAAGTGAATCATCTAATTATAAATATCAAATAATAAATTTAATTTATGTGTATATTAAAACACTCAAAAAAGATAATTATGAAAACATGAAATAAAAGTTTTAAATTTAATGTGCCATGCTTATTACCACCTACGATGAAGCCTTTGAATTTTGGAAATAGTGGCGTTAAATCATACAAATGGGATATAGTAGGGATTTGATACCAATGGGTAACACTAAAAAACAATAATTAGAAATTGATCATGAATATGTTTTGGGATCCTGAGACCTTACATTGTAAGAAAAAAAAGAAGGAAATGTGGAATAAAGGTTAGAGAGGATATTATGAGATATTATATTTTCCATTCACACAAAAAAATATAAATATTATCGATCCTCCAATGGGATGCGGTAAATAAAGTGGAATCACTTTTGTGGTCATTCAAATTTAATGGGGGTGTTAAATTTGGGTTAAAAATAGGAATGGCTAAAATTGTAAAATTCAATTTATAATGAACTTGGGAACTTTAAATGGATTTAAAACATTATTTTCCAAACCATTTACCAATTACAATCACTCAAATTCTTACTAAGAGTACGATGATATATAAAAAAACATGTACCAACTATACAATTTTTCTCCTCTACAACTATATTTCATGTCGACTAGTTACGACATTGTTTGTACTAACGCTACACATAATCATTGTGTCCTATATTGTATCCCCCTCAATACCAAATACTAAATGAAAAATTACATTTCAATAGAGAGAAACAAAAGATACATAAAAATAAAAGAAACTAAATATGATATAGAAGAAAGTGGTATCAGGGGGTTACAAACACACAATTTTTATGCTTTCTACCATAAAACCACTCGAAGGATATGTTGATCATTGAAAGGGATAATATTTATGACTTCCTGAAAAATAGATATATTAATAGACAATAAAAAATGGTGAAGAGAGAAAATCCTAAAAAACCATATTAACAACCAAAAGATAACTATGTGTTCAATGAATTCTAAACTAGGACATAATATTTACCTCATATGATTAAAGACCCATACAATGATGTGTCACCACTAAAGATGAATGAACTCATGAAAAAGAATGGATTAATCATTACCAAGAGTAAAAAAACAAGGATCTCGCCTACCTAATCAAGTACACAATAAAAAATATGTTATACAATTATTCATATTAATATCAATGTATATAACCTGACCTGTGATACAAAATACACCAATGAATAAATACAGATTTCGACAGTGTTGGTATAAATGGGTATGATGTCACTGGAACCCACAATAAAAGAAAATAAATTATATTGGGGGTATCAACACACTGTTTATAACTATAATTAAACAATAATTGTTAAAACTAGAATGATAAATATTTCCCCAAAGATACCAATTAACTCAACAAATAAAAGGCATGACATAATATCCACTGAACATATCAACCAAAATTAAAAAAAAAACTCTATAAATAGTTTCCATTGTAAAAACAATCAAATAAAAACCAATATTATATAAAAAACATGAAATAAATTAATGAATATAATATAAATCATATAGATATAATGATACAATAAAAATAAGGAATGACTTTATAAGGTAAAACCTTGAATATATGATGCATTAACTCCCAGTTTAGTAGTTATAAGTTGAGGATTTTAAAAAATTAGTGGATCATGATCTATTCCTCTTATTACATGATCCATTATAGAACCACTATAAATGTCTTGAATAAACATAGGTATGATAATATTTAGGTCCAAATTGAGATGAATGAAAGTAGTTCCATTCATTCCCGCGCCAGTGAAACAACAACAATTAAATTCCAAAATTCTTTACCCTAAAAATGTATAACAACATCTTGATTCGACAACCCAATGTCTCTAACATTACTAGCTTTATTTCCATTCACATGAGCTTCCTCCACCTATACTAAGGATATGTTAAATGTCAAATTATTATATAATTTTTCCAATGATGGATTTAAAACACATGGTATGCTTCACTACGTTATCATGAGCGTCAATGCTTTGAGAACCCAGAAATATCAAAAGATTTTGTCAAAGTCATCATTTGAAAAATGGGTCTTCAAGGAGTCAGGCAATGAAATATCATGAATTTATAATGTAAACTCAACAAATTTACTCGTGCATTCTAGCGACAATATATAACATTGGTTGATACTATATAATTATATTATCCTCAGTATTATAAAGACATTATAGAAATACGACTAGATAAAAAATGTTTAGAATCATGGCAACGAAAGATACAATTTTGTATATATAAAAATATTTTACATTGAAAACTTCCAAAATAGTCTTTTAAGAATGAATATGGAGAAAAATATTTTAATAGTCTTGGGAATCATATAATAGAAAAAATCCCTTCAATCCTATGCAACCATACATCTACCACTTTATAAGAAATTTCCCCAAGGTTGTGAGGATTATTCAGACACTATATTTTGTGTATAAATTCATAGGGTCTTGGTGTAATATAAAAATCACCACAGCGATTAAACATATTATATGTCAAAAATACATTCGATGAAGTTTTATCAACCATAGGGTGCATATTAAACGATCCACCAATAGTTCCCTATTGCTAATCCATATATTATAATGAGATAAAACTATAGAATCAGAACTCATAAAAGAAATAAAATAACCATAAATTAATATTTTATAAAAAATAACAAAAAATAATAATAATACAAACACCCTTTATTAACACTCTGATATCTGATAATATATAAGAACCAAACACAAAAAAAAGAAGATGAAATATTAAAATAGAAAAAATATAAAAACCAACACCCATCCATCATAATTTTAAAACATAAAAAATTTCTAATTCTTCACAAGAAAATATCTTCAATAAATGAAAGTCCTAATTTGTAACAATTACCAATTTTAAATCATATACACTCTTAATTATTTCAAATCAAAAAACATTCTAGAAAGTATAAGAAAAACGTCTAATGTAAACTCATAAGACATTATTATATTTTTTTTACCAATTTAGACAATAATTTCAAATTTAATTAATGATTTTATAAAAAAAATTCATTATTATTGTAAATTATTTGATAAAATTATACATGTTTTAAAATTTTAACCACTTTTTTAAGTAAAATAAATTATGTTCATTTATGAAATTGATATTAAATAAATATGTCATTCATCCTCTATGAGAAATACCCTAAATAATTATAAATCTATATAATGTTAATAAAATGACAAAATACTCTTATTGGAAAAATCATAAATATTTCAATGATGTAATGGATGAATATATTTTAGAAAACTATGTTCCATTCTTATAAAGCTCCCAAGATGTCACCACGAGTTTGTTGCACAACTTGCACATGGTTTTCCAAAATTTGAACAATAATTATAGACCCTCTAAATTAGTAAAAAAATAATATACTCTTTGGAACATATCAACTTGACTAAAAAATTCTCAATAAAAATGAAAAATGAAAATAAAATTTGAAAACCTTGAATGGATCCAAAAAGAATGCATGAATCCCTGAAATAAACACACTAGACCACTATGGTAACTCAAGGGTAATCCCATATAAGTGATGATTAAAAACCTACTCATGTTTGATAAGTTGAATTTTTATGATGCCACGTCTAATATTCATAATATACAAAAATATCAATGGAATCTCAAGCACTATGTCTTTCACAAGGACATAGATCTTTTATTCAATTTTTTTCACACATAATTTCTTGGTAACCCCTTAATTTAAAACCTTAAGGGGCTGGTGACTTCCTTGATCAACATTCATTATTTTTCCACGCATGAAACTGGGGAAAAAGGCATCTAGGACTACCAAATGAAACACCCAAGACAATTCTTTAAGTGTGGGGTTTCCACCGAGGAACCCTACACGACCTTTCAATACATTGTACAACCACATCATCAAACATTTAAATATAAAATTATATAATAATTGAAAAAAATTAATTAATTCCTAATCATAACAATAGGTAAAACAAAAACATTGAATTATATTATATACAAATAATACTTGTTTTAATCCAAAATGGCATGTCCAATAGAGATATAAAAATAATCAAAAGATGATGGGGAATGCCCAAACAAAAAAATCAGTAAGAATCAATTGAACCATATTCATGAACCTCTATCTATACTAAAACCAAGAGTATGATATCAAAATTGTATATCCATGCGGAATTACCTAAAACCAAGAATCATGTAATGAGAATAGACGTGATCATAATTTCCCAGTAGGCCGACACCCAATGGTTTGTGCATACACTTAAAAATTAAAATTAATTCATGCTAGTTTGAAATCATATATGAAAGAAAA
This sequence comes from Viscum album, assembly GCA_963277665.1. Lineage (NCBI taxonomy): Eukaryota > Viridiplantae > Streptophyta > Magnoliopsida > Santalales > Viscaceae > Viscum > Viscum album. Next base: position 1,093,106,986 of record OY728145.1, on the reverse strand, counting down.
TTAAGTGTTTTTCTTTCTATCATAGATAATAAAATAAAAAAGATGATTTTATGAAACCAATTTATTTTTTAGAATATCATGAACCATCCTAATATTCACACACACACTCACTCACACACACACATATATATGTATGTATGTATGTCCACGTGCACATAAAAATCCATGAATGGTATGAACTCCTGCACTATCTCTCAATATATATATATATCTAATTTTATTCATTATGAGAATGTATCAGGAGGATACATAAAAAATAAATTTTATTTTTAAATAAATTAAGATCAAATACAATTTTACATTTGTAACAAATTGAAATTTTTTGTATTAAAAATATTTGAACACAAATAAATTGCAAAGATTGTTTCATAGAATATTAGGTTTTGAATGTAAACAATATAAAAAATTTATGTTTTTATATTAATTAGATCGATACTAGATATCAATCAAACTACCCTAGCACTCAGTTTCACCTTTAATAGTTTAAATAAGGGGAATATACCATAATATGTCTAAAATCCTTATAAATTGAAATAGTCTGAGTGTTATCATGATCTAGTTAATCAGGTGTATCTATAATTCCCACCAAGAAACCCAAGGAATTAAATTAATAAAATGTATAGGCAATAAAAAAACTAATAAATCACATTATACATTCAATAAATTTCAATAAAATGAACCTACCTAAAAACATACACCTTCAAGAGAAACATCCCAAATTTCACCAAAATTAATAGGAAATAAATAATCTTTATCATCAAGAAACATATCATGATATTTAAAAATAAACATTTACTTGTATAACACACGTGGAATTTTCCAAGGGGGGTTCTCTTAGAATAATAACTTTAGGAATTTCCATTAAGTCCTTACAAACATTTAGTTATGAAATATTTTTTTTATAACAATTTTAAAAATCTCGACACCAATTTTTTCATCAACTTGATCATTTTAAATTGAATCATGGTTAAAAAACATCTAAATTAAACCACTAATTTCAATTATTGAATATGGAATTTATATTAACCCATGATAAGTATATATTTCCAAAATTTCTAAAATATTTTATAAAAAATGGATAACATTATACAGTATTAAGGAAAAAAAATAAAATATCATATTTTCCATATAAAAATAATTAATTTATATAAATTTAAACATACTCAAAATATGAAATTAAATAAACATGAAATTTTAGTATTAAATTTAATGTGCCATGTGTAGGACTATTAACCTTGAAACAATTCTCTTTTTGAAGAAGCATAGTTAAATTTCCGTGGAAGGAACAAATAGGGATTAGGGAACTATAGGGGACCGAAATAATAACACAAATAATCCAGAAATTAAAATTCATGAATCCATAGGTAATCAAGACCTCCCTATGCCTGGAAAAGAGAAGAAAAACATGGATTAAAGGTAAGTAAAATGATTCATATATCGTATCTTGAACAGTCACACAAATACACAATGAAGAATTAAGGATCAAAAAATTGTTCAGAGGAAAATGAGGGGAGGATTTTATATGATCTTGGGAACCATATAAAAATAAAGGGGGGCTATTTTGTTGAAAAAATGAGAGTTAAAATCATAAAATTTCATTTTTAATTATCTCGATTAGTTCATATGGTTTGGAAACATAGTTTTTTAAACCATGCACCCACAGTGTGGCTTATATTGGGAAATAAGTGTATCACACTTGGTTTTTCCACATGTTTATAAAAATAATGTTCCAGCTATGATATTTAGTTACTCCAAAATATAAACACAGAATACATAGTTTCCTTGAGGCTTATATTAACAATGTGCCTAAATTTTGTGAAAAGATATGAACTAACCAAACAATAAAAATTTCAATTAAGACCCAATTGGGAGGATATAAAATCAAAATAACTAAAAAAGAAAAATCATAAAATATTATTGGAAATGTGGATCAAGTTGTTATATCTATAATCTATTATGATAGACATGGGGGAATTTAATATTCCCTTATAATTGATATTTGGTTTCGTTTAGGGAACAATCTTTTTTAGGGAATATATTACAATCCTCATTATCATCATTTTAATTTTTAATTTTTATGTGTCATGTATATGATAAATTGAAAATAGTTCCCTATAAAAATATACAAAAAAATATCTATTTATATCTACCATTTCATATTGTGATGTTTCATGACCTCGGAGAGAGAGAGTCCTAGAATAATATTCTGTATTATCTTCTCCAATATCAACAAATCTCGGATGGTATTAAAGAAATTAATTCATATTTCGTAGATTATACTTTGGCGATAGATTCAATACTCATCTCATAATTAAAGAATTTAATACAAACATAATCAAAAATCAAATAATCATGATCATTATCTTTGGGTAATTATATTGTGAATGAAACATTTCAGGATGAATTATCATGAATTTCATTAAAATTGTTAATTCACCATAAAATTATACATATCTACTTATGGTATATAAAATTACATTGAAGCTAGTGAATATATTTTTAGCAAATTTATATAATATAATTCTTTAAATCATTGATGTTTTTTCTATATATTTACCACATTTTGTCATTTATATTCTTATTTTTTCATAAAAGCTATGTTGTTTTCCCTAATTCCCATTTGTTTTTTAAATCTCATAATATAAGGATGGTCCTTCACCAATAATCGTAAAAATAGTGAATTAATTCCCTTAAAATCACATTCAACAATCCTATAACCAAATTGTGATGAAGTGGGAGTCTCTCATGGAAATTTGAAACCAGAATATACAAAATTTGAAATATCAAGCATATCAGATAGATAATTAAGAACATTACATTTCATCTAGAAATTAAGTCTATCACAATTAAATATTAGAGTAAAATTATGATTGACTTATTTTTATCAATATATTGAATATTCAAGGGATATATCTGAGAGACATTCTGGCTATGATACCAATTCACAAAATCACATGTTATTTGATTAACACTATGGGTGAATCACTATAATTATTTTTATCCAAAATCCAAAATTATCTCATACACATTAAATAGAGAGAACACTAACTAAAAATTGTGTAAAAGTTAAAATCCATAAAATTCTTTTTATCAAGTATCTCCTCTAAGATAGATGACTATGATCCCTATGAATAATGGATTTTATATCCTCCAAACAAAACATCCCTTAAAATTATCATGATTTAGATATAGGGTTGGGAATGAAATTTAACCTCTTATAATTGTTGGTAATGACAATACTTATATAATAACTAACCTCATACAACCCTAATAAAAAACTATTATGATGAATGGTCAGTAGTGAAAGCATTATCCTCAAATAGAATGGTATGATATTCATCCTTTTCCTCACCTCCTTATACAATAATCATTATGGAATGTTCTCAAATGATTTTATTACTATACAATTACATCACTATTATAGAACACATATTATCCTCATATTTTATACTTTTATAATAATAATTTTACTTGGATGTAGTTTTCATACATCAGATATCAAAACCCTTCAATAATATTATTTAAATTACCAATCATTAATGATAAACAACACTCATTTAACCAGAAATAAATAATATCTCCCTAAAACATAGTATTTTATTTTCCCCATGATATCAAATATTAAAACTTATTTCATTTTATACAATACATAAATTATTCTCTAATAGTATATATGAAAACATGCTATGATACTTTAAAAACATGAAAGATATACTCATGATGAAATATCCTTATTCAATTAAAGAAATTCATATATAATTGAATAATAGATATTCAGTACTAGATTCATGATATGAAATAATTGATGAACAACTCACTATTTTCACAATTCAACCTCAAGAGTTTTTATATTTAATTAATAAAAAACATACATAAAAAATATCATATGCATCATAGTGGGGATCACAAAATGTTTGAAAATATTAATTATAATTATATTTCATTTTACTCTATATGATATTATGTATCCTCATACATACTATAGAATATTCTATCATTTATTATGTTTTCTAGTGGATTTCTACTTTTTCCACATTTTAGGAGTCACTATATAATTTATAATTTATAACTATATGTTTTTTCCATTCATATAATTCTAATTGAGTAGTATAATTAATTTTACATATCAATTGTGAGATCATTTACATTACCAAAATTTAATATTTTAGAACCTTACATTCCATCCTTAGTCATATTATGTATTATCTAGAATGATTATGCAACACAAAGTGTTTTTACCTTTTCCACATTTATTTATTATAGATGATATTATATATGGTAAGAAGATGTCATGTTTGATAAAAAACATATAAATTCCATTAATGAGATTAAGAATCAAAATCTTTGAATTTAAAAATCCTTTTTTATGAACCCTTTAATAACTTCATTATACATAAAATGAATTTTAATAATTTTTGAGCACATAGGATATTACATAGCATATAATGATTTTTCCAATAGTTTTATACTTTTTTTAATTTATAAATATATTATTCATTCCTTTGATAAATCTTATTTATTTTTAATAGTAACCCTTACATACCGACATAGGGTCTTTTCATAAATTCCTTTAAAAATAATACAATTTTCCTTTAAAACTATCTCTTCTTGAATTTCCATAACTTCTTTATAACTATTTACAATATCATTAAAGCTTAAAAGGGTTTCTTTAAAAAATAATGATCATCTAAAGTAATATAATGAAATCAAAAAAACATGATCCTGCATATGGTTCAACAAACACTGAATAATATAAATATTCTTTTTTTTGAAAATGCATGGAAGAAAAATTCATGGTATCTTTGTAATATAAATTATATATTCTATTTAATTTATGTCGACCATTTAATTTTATAATTAAAAATAAAATTCTTCAATAGAAAATTATCATTGAAAATTTTATATATTCATTAAACAAATTGTGTCCCCATAAAAATTAATTTTTTGGATAATCATTCATCAAAAAATAATCGGTGGAAACAATTATAAAATGAGTATTATATTTTAAATTTCAAATATATCATGAAATTATGATACAATATTAAATTTACCAAATGTTATATACAACACAATCAATGTAATTCATACATTTATATCACATAATTTTATAAGGATATTAACTTCATCTCATAATAAGTGACATGCTATAACATATAGGATTAGTGAATTTTCTAACTAGTTACAAAATAAACATTTTTATAAACATCATTCAACATACCCCACAAGTGTTATTATTATATAATAAAAATCTAAAAATTTCTTTATTCTTATGATTTCTTTATTAAAAATGTAATAAAACATAGGAATGTGTGAGCTCAAATGCCTAGTAATGGTAATCATTAATGTCTTCAATCGCATTAAAAAATTAATTATATGAAAAACGTCTGGATTTGTGAAAAATGTCCTGGTAAAAAAATATCATAGGAAATGAATCACTAATTAAAAATGGATCTTAAATTAGGGATATAGACATATCTATTTGTATATAATAAAATACATGAGTCATGAGTCAAAAATATTTGACCACGACATGGAAATAATGTGTAACACAAGAATTTATCATGAACATGAGCATATACTAGTATTAAAGGTAAACCATAAGGGCATTGATCACATAAATGACTATGTCATTCTCCTATTTATAAAATATTTTCTATGGTATAAGCACAAATTTGAAAAATCAGTGTTTCTCTCACAACCCATATACCGAAGGGCTTTAGGTGAGCATTGATTTACCCATGTAAATCAGTTGAACACAAATACAACCTATTGATCACATGAGGTATAAAATATTATCCATTTTATTTGACAGTTATAATAGAATCACTAGTGAAATCATGATACATTATGAATAATTTGTCCATAATAACATGAAAAATTCATAATTCCATCATATCTTGATTACCCCTTTAAAAAGAAATAGGTTTCATGAAAAAACCACTAGACATTATAATGTTCTCAAGGAATAATTTTTGTGGTTTTATTAGAGAATATTATAAAAATAAGAACAAAAAAATGGATATTGAAATTGATGAAAAACACATTTATAAGTAATTGAAAATTACTTGTATTAGGAAGATGAAATTTCCATTTTGTTTATGTTATAATTAAAGAATTTATTTTATTAATAAATGGGATGAAAAATTTATTTGGAAATGAATGAAACCATAGAAAAGGTTTATTTATACTAAAACTAATATCGGTGGAATTAAAATATATTTTTATGATAAATGTTAAAAAAATATTCCTTTTATATATTTACAGAAGTTTGATGTTAATAGAAAAAACCATACCAAAAAATGGTTAAAGTATCCCACTTTTATAGTTAAATTAAATTTCATTATAAATGAACATACTTATAAATATAAATGTAAGAATCCAAGTTTTTACTCATGTATGGATCAATTATACTTAGGAATAATTCCTTATTTTGTACCTAATATGGATTACTAGTGAGTTACTGAAGGTCTCAGGGGTGTCTATGACTTTTTATGATACTAGAAACCATATTTTAATGAGAACAAGCCTTGTCAGGTTGGTAGAGTAAACCATACATGTATAGTGCATGGTTGAATATATCCATTTAAATGATCTTCATTTTTAGGATGAGCCATTCCAAACAGTTAGAACATAGCTTCATTAAATGTGTGGCCTAACCTTGCTGGTTTCATTTCTCCTAGGAACCCATGTATGGTTTGCACACAGTTTTTCAAACCATGCGGGAAAACCATACACTAGCTAATTTTTTGGAAAATTTACCATTTTCCCTTAATGATTAAATTACTCTTATACTTCCTCCAATATTTTATTTTTAGAGGAATTAGAATCAATTTATATCATTTTTGAGATTTTTGAATTCCCAGGAAAAGGATCAATAGAAATCCTTCATTTGGGATCAGATCAATATTTTTTTTATTGGCTGGATGCGCAAGAGTAAGTACAAGAGTCCACTAAAGTCGTTATTCTTCTATCTTTCTATGGACATAGTTTTCAAGGTGTGAGTGTTTTTCACTTTTGATAGATCATCATAAAACCACGCGAAACTAGAGGTGGATACCTTAGTAGGATATTCGTACAACCCGAAGGTGGGTGTTGTATAACTCATCCCTCAAGCTTGTAGATTTTTTAATTTTCATGTGGGACCCCACCCCAATTTCATCATGTGTCATTTTATTAATTTATATCCCATTCCAATGATAACTATAACCACATAGTTTTCTTTTTCTATATATGTTATAGTTTTTAGTGGTTACACCCAAAAATCCATCCATCATATTTAAAATGTTATTCCCAATTTAGGTTTTAGTCTTTGATTGTTTTGAGCCACCATTCGTGTGTTCCATAGATTAACATTTCTATTAGTAATAATTTATATGTTAAATGGACTTTTATAAAAATTTTATCTAACAATTAAAAGTACCACATAGTATCAACACTTTACCAACCTAAGGAATGTGCTTCACTTTGATAATTAAATAATAAATGGAAATTGAAAAGTATGATAAGTATATAACATGGAAAAAAATTAAAATTAATAATAGGATACATATCTATAGCACCACCCACAATGTTTATGTAAATTAGAATAGTGTACCATGCTTATTAAAATTCATAAATGAATTATGTGAATGGTTTTCCCCATATGGCCTTATCAAACTAATTAAATGAAAGGCTAGAACCAAATGTACTTATTGATTAATTAGGACTCGATTAAATGGTTACATGAATAATTGGCATTGTAACACTAATGAAAAGTAATGGAAAGATAAAAATGAATTAAATATGACTTTATAATCGATATAAGAATGTCCTTACTTGGGGTTCCCTTCAATTCTCATGGGAATGTCTTGAGCAATCGTGGACCCCATTTTGATTTAAATGATTCTACTTTCATAGGTTGAGAGATACTAAGAACATGATCCTTGTCTAACATTTGATGTCTAGTAAGACATAGTAGGATCGCTCATGTTGTACTATTGGATTCCTTGGATACACTCATTGGATCAAAAATTAAAAAATTGCTTCCATGGTTAAAGGCCATCAATCCCAAATAATTCTTAGCCCTGATTTACATTGGAGGAATTCCTTCGACTCTATAGGTGTCTCATTGTGGAATTCCAGGGACTATACTCCTTGTATTACACTCGTACGCTTTCCAAGGCTATAGTTAATTCTGATTTGGTGGTACTTGAGGTCTATGTTTCCATGGTTATTACCTTGGAACATCATTGTTAAATATCATTATAGGTTTCCTTGTTACATCTTTGAACCTTTTCTACTATTAATACATGATGTATTTATTAACTTGAAAAAATTAAATATTGAATTGGTTTCATGTTCAGACACTATATGAGGGCTGAAGCAGGTGCATGGGTGTTTATTTACATTGTATTTCATACATTATAAATGCATTCTTTAAATTTTTTGTATTCCATTACATGGTTTGAATATTATAAACACCATTTGTGGTGTCCCACTGAGATTTATCTTACACCCTCTTTGGGCGCCGTTTGGAACCTAGAGTATATAACATGGAAACATGTGTTGATAATGGGAATCATACAACTTAAAATACTTGATTTCTTGTTGTTAATGATGATTCATGATAGTATATGACCATGTTGGAGTATGAGATAATTATGGATAGTCTATTGATTTCCTTTATTTTTTTTGTAACATGTTATTCCTATTGTATTGTGTCAATGTTTTACAGTATTCTAGTGACATGAAATATTATCATCATTTGTTCTAGATGATTAATTTATTATTATCCCTATTATCTATTAGAATTTTATTCTATTTCTATACTTATAATGCATAATCTATTTACTTATGTTTATATTTATCTATTGTGCCCCACCTGGGTAAAGAGTTCATAGTCTCCACATGAACACACCCTGGTCCCTCTCTTTTAGGTGGAAGGCTCTGGAATATTGGGAGATGCGCATGAGGCCATGTGGACCACCAAGATGTGGGAACCTATTAAATAGTTTCCATTTATGATACATAAAAAATTGGTGTTTGTGTGGTTCCATTCATAATTTACTATATGGAGATAATAGTAAGGATATTTGGAATTCATTGAACTTGGTCATAATCTATAATTTGGTGTTACATGCCAATGTTCTAGGTAAAATTTGAGTTTTTTTAATTATGATTGTTTTTCTGATTTTTTCTATTACATTTGATATCATTTCACTATTGGGTGACTAACATGATGTGTGGAGTTTTTTATTGTTATTATGATTGATAATTTTATTTTATACATGGCATATTGATATGAGGTAATTGAGCATTTCTACATGTATCATCATAGGCACCTAGAATCTACATGTCATACATGATTCCACGCCATATAGGTGCATTTAACAGCTTTTCATTACTTGATATACATGTGGTTGTTGAGTAATGTTGTGATAGATAGTGTGTACTTATTTAACTCTTGGTTGAGAATGAGTTAATACCTATCCTAATCCATGAGGTATATGGGCCCTCGTGGGTTGGGATAAAGAATTTACCGAATCAATATGTTATGCTATAAATAAATGGGATTGGTTTTTAGTTATTATTTGAATTGGAATTGATTCAATGGTAATGAATACCAATTATAAATCAAAACATGACATCTAAAATGAAATTGTTTCACATCATTATCTTACTTTTTATGTCTTTGAAAGGTAATGGATTGAACCTCAAAATTAAATCTAAAATGAAATGAATCATATACTTGAGAAGATAACAATACATGGTAGTATATGTTTTTATTTAGGGTTTTATTCCTTGGGTAGTGGGTTTTCTTACCATCAGCATCCCCAAGTGATTCTATCTATCTTCTTAAATCATGCTCTGATGCATTTTTTTGGCATTTCTAGACCAATTACACAATGAAGTCTTTCTATCGTATGCTCAAAATGTGGTGACGACCATGATCCATATATGGTTGGCCCTATGCCTCCAGTCTTTCCTCCAATAGTGCCACACGATGAACTACCTACAATACCAAATTTAGGAACTAACACCCAATTTCGTGGTAGTTTGTTATTTATGTTGTATTCCATGCGTGGTTCTCCATGGAATTCACCTACGATGGCTGATCCAAATCTTGAGTTCGAGCAGCGTATCCTCCTACTTTCTATGGGGATGGAGGTCCACAGCATGCTGAGTCTTGGATAGAGAAAATCCTATCTATCTTTGAGCATCTAGAAAGTAATCCGTACAAATGGTTGTAGCCTACTACATACATGCTTCTAGATTCATCCAACCATTTGTGGGATGTGGTTTCCCATGATGATCTCCATCTTCACATGATATGGTATGATTTAAAGATTGTCTTCTATGATAACACTTTTACTTAAACATTGATATGTGAGAGATATAGGTATTTAATGCATCATTAATAGGTTTCTATGCCAGTTATGGAATATTTTGTGTGATTCATAATGTTACAACACTTTTCAACATTTCTAGCTGGTGATGAGCTTTCACGTGCTATACTATTTGAGGATGGTCTCTAGTACTCCATGAATATGAATGTGATTTTCTTTCACCTGCCTAATTTTTCTAAAAGATTCAATCAGTCTCTTATCGCTATATCTAACCCGAGGGAAGAAAATATTACAAGGTTAATAGGATTAGTTCAATGATAGGGAAATTGTTCTCTTAATGGTAAGATCGATGTTCATGAGTAATCTCATCTATGTTGTGACAACCTGAGAATTCATTTTGATGGTGTTTCATCAATGTCATAGACTGGGACACCAAAATCCCCATTACGGTAGACACCCTATATTGTTTCATTCTTGTAGCCATATGTGGATTCTTCAGAGATTCTATAGGACATTTTCCACCAACCACATGTGGAAATGGATCTACGCTAGCTCCACATTCAAGAGTAGGTTAATTTTCACCATTTCAAGTAAATAAAAGGGATAACACTGGTAGGATTGGTTGAGGAGGATTTAATGGCCGCACTTCATAGGATCCTGATCACCATAAGCGCCAACATAACAATTTTGATCATGATAGTCCAGCTATTGAACAGGGCCACATATCAGGTCAATTGCATGTACTGTAGTCGATACCCAAGGATTAGGCTACGAGACCATCCACAATGTGAGGTACTATTCTAGTGACATCTACAATATTATATAATTTATTTTTTATTGGATCTTCAAACACATTTATCTCCTTTTTATCATGGAAATTCTATGACTACTAATACAATATTACTATGGTTTATTGATTATAGATACATCGTTAGAGGTACGATAAAAGGCCATACACAATTGTAGGGACTTCCCCATTGAGGTTAGAAGATATCATTTCTTATGGGACCCTTTCTTTATTTATATGATAGGATTAAATACCATTCTCATAATGCATTGGTTGGTTCCATATCAATATTTTTTAGTCCACTATCATTGTTGGTTATCTTTCACATCACCATAAGGAATGAGTTATCTACATAAGGGTGGGAGGGATGTCAAATGCCTTATATAGATAACCACTATGACCAACTCCAATTAGTTTGGGTCTTAAGATAGATCAAAATGAGATTGGGTTATCATCAGCTACGATTTGGTCCATTAGACATAACTCATACATCTTTTTGTAGTAGGTATGGTCTATATGAAAACCTTTTCAGGTCATTTAGTATTACAAATTCACCAATCATTTTCATATATCTAATGAATGTGGTGTTCCACCCCTATTTGGATTCTTCTATGTTAGTTACTGTGGATGATATCATGAAGTATTCTCAAACATGTGGTGACAATGAAAAAATTATTGTTATTTTTTTGAGTTTACATAGAGATCAAAAGAATAACACCTAATACTAAGTGCCACATCATTATTGACAATTCTCACCTATGAGGGTGTTATTACCTCATAATTAGTTGTATTTGTTGACCCTAAAATGGATAGTGATGTAGTTTCCTAGGAGAATCGCCAAAATATGTTTACTAAATGATGATTATTGGGGATGACTGTATATCATTGGAATTTAATATAGGACATATCACAACAAGCTTCACCTCTTATTGGTCTTACAATTAAGGGTCATAGTTTTTTGTGATCATAAGTGTGTGAGAAACCCTTTCTATAGGGGAAAGGGAGGCTTGACTCATCTCATATTTTTTATTTTCTAGAGATAGGAAGTGGTTATTTTGCCTTTTGTGATGCATCAGGAATCATCCTAGGAGTCATGCTAATGCAGAAGGAATGTGTCATTGTAAACATATCTCAGAAGATGAGGCCACATGAGAGAAATTACATGATTCACAACCCTGAGCTAGCAGATGTTGTCCATGCCATACATTTCTAGAGAAACTCTGTATTGGGTGAGTTCTTTATGGTGTACACGAAACACAAGAGAATAAAATATATGTTTTCAAAACATTACATGAAACTCATATGGTGTAGAGATGGGTCAAATATGTACAATCCTTTGATTCTAGGATTTTCTATATGCCTGGAAAGGGTAATGTAGACATTGATACACTGAGTTGGAAAACTCAAACATATGTCATTTATAAATCCAGTGACTAATAGAAGTTAATGGCCCTCTTTTATGAGCCTTATCTAGAGTTTCATGATAGTCATGATAATTCATACCTATTGGCATTAATAGTTACCTATTCCTTCTTTAAGAAGTTTAATGGTATACAATATTCAGATCCTAAGGTCTTGGTTCTCCATTACATAATATCATGAGAAAACTCACCTCTTGATTTTTCTATTGATAGAGACGACATCCTTCAAATTCATTGATTTGTATATGCTTCTACAAATAGGATATAAGAGTTTTGAAAAGGGTATCATCTTCACAATGGGAAATTCATCCAGGCATATACAAGTTGTATCATTATATGCTACTATAGAATTTATGTCATGGGATCAAATGCTTCAGAGAATGATTTATCACTAGGTGTTCCACCTATTAGCAGGTGAATGGAGATCCCTAAAGACCTGCAAGGTTGTAACAGCAGCTTCCAATCATTGATGGGAAATGGAAATATGATTCTATGGAAATTGTAGTTTGGTTTTCTTAGGTCTCCTAGATTTATTGACAATGTATGGGTTGTCATTGATATACTGAAAAAAGTGTCTCACTTCATACCTATTGAGGATACAACTTTAGTCGATGATCATGGAAGAGTGTGTGTTAGTGAGATAGTATGACTACATAGGGCCACAAATACTCTCATTTCAGATAGGGATTCTTATTTCACTTCATAGTTCTTATAAGGATTAGAGAATACTTTGAGAACCCAAGTGATTCTAAGAAAATATTTTCACACACAGACCGATGGACAATAAGAACATACAATACATGTTCTAGAGGATAAGATTTGAGCATATGTCATTAATTTCAATAGTTATTTGGAGAATATTCTTCTCGTCAGATTTTTCTATAATAGTAGCTTAAAGTCAATAATTCAGATGTATCATTTTGTGGCCTTGTATGGTAGTCCATGTTTTTCATCCCTTTCTTGGAAAGTGGCAGGTGAGGTAGCTCTACTATGTCATCATTTCATTTAGGAGAAATCTGAATGGGTTCAACTAATCAGAAATTGTATGACTACTGAATAATCTCCAATGAAATCATTTTCCAATTTTCGTCGATGATCTTTTTATTTCAAGGTCAGGGGGGTCGTGTTTTCTATTGTGTATCTTTTTGGCTAAGGAATATATTGTTACATAAATATTGGAAGTTGTCTTCTTTTTTATGTAGGCGTGTTTTGATATTCTAAATTGAGTTAGGACAATAGTATATCCATTTCTAATACCTTAGAGGTATCATGCCATGTATGTCGTCATCCATGTCTCAAAAATTCACTAGTATCATTCGAACTCATCTTATAACTTTGTTACTGAGGAATTTTATTATGATTCCAATTCTACCTCTAAGGAATATACAATATGCATCGTTGAATGGTGCATGAAGGATCTATGAGTAATTATTTACCCTCCATTATGAGTTATATGATTGCAAAGCCACATTCAGGATGAGATATGGGAGTGAGAGGCTGACATACATGACTAATGTCCATAGTTGTTCTCAAATAGTATTTCTCCATCGTTGGAAGGTGAATGTGGGGAATATTCATTTTACGGGTGCAAGACTCTATGAATCTTGTATTTCACTCAGGTATGGATCCTTTAAATTCCATTCAATGTCCATATTTTTGTCCAAATATGGATGACTATTTTGTTAGATAATTTCTAAGGGGTGTATGATGCTTGATAAGAGCTTGATACCCATAATTTGAAGAAAACTAGGCCAGTATCATGGATAAAGTTATCGTTGCGGGTAGGGCCCCCAGTTAGATTTAACTGTGAAAATGGTCTACATTCTTAGGTAGATCCATTTGTAATGGTTGGCTCACAGTTTCAATAAAAATGAATCCAAACCATGCTAGTTCCATTTTTCCAATCATCCCATTCATGTTTTTCGCATGGTTTGTCAAACAATGCGGGCATACTGTACATATGATAATTTTTGGGTAATATTATCTTTTTCCCCTTAATGATATAATTAATATTCTCATTCTTAACTATTATTATTTTTAGCATGATTACCCTACATTTATATCATTTTTGATAGTCTTGAATTACATGTATGGGGATAAAGGTATCCACTTCATCTTTGATCAGATCTAGATTTTGTTGATTATGTTGGATGAACAATGGTAAGCACTCGAGTCTGTTTGAGTCTTTCTTTTACTCCCATTCTCTTGAACTAGTTATCGTGGTGTGAAAATTTTTCCTCTTTTCATATATCTACATTGATCGTAGAAAAATTATATGTTGATAAAGAAGTAGGAGAGTCATATAATCATAATATTTATGGTCTATAACACATCCCTCATGCTCGTTGATTTTGGAATTTTTGTGCGGGGTGTGCCGATTTCATCTGGTGTCATTTACTAAATATTAATCCAATGCTTCTAATAATTAGAACTATATAGTGATGTTCTTTCCAAATATGATATTATTTTTTAATTTTTACACTAACAACACCATCCATCCCATGTATGAAGTTATTCTATATTTGAGTTTTAGTATTTGACAGAATTGAGCAGCCTTTCAGGTGTGCCTGAGATTGAAAATTCTTAGGGCAAGCTTTTCTATATTAAATGGTTTCTTCTAAATTTTGAATTAAAAGATAGAATGGACCATGTATTCTCACCACTTGACCAAGCTAATGTATTTGATTCAATTTTAATAATAAAATGTTACATGGGAATTGACAAGTATGCTAAGTATATGGCATTGAATTAAATGTAAGTGAATGATATGTTTCATGTACATAGAACCCCACACCAAATTAATGTAAGGTAGAGGAGAGAACCCTGATTGTTGAAACCCATAAATTGAATAAATTAATGGTTTCTTGCTACTTGGCCATGTCACACTACTGATAGGAAAGGCTTGAACCAAATGGGATTATTGATTAACTGCGACTCGATTAAATGGTTGTGTACTCAATTATATTTGGCATAGTAATGAAAAGTAATGTATTGAACTTGAAGAATTAAATATGACTTCATTATTAAAATATAAGTGGCCCGACTCGAGCTTGCCTTGGATTCCTGAGGGAATTCCTTGAGCAGTCAAGGACCAATTCTAAATTCAAGGATTTAGATTTCTTAGGTTGAGACCCACCTAGAACCCGGTCATTTTATAAATTTGGATGCCTGGAATGACCCCATAGGATCCAACATGTAGTTCCATAGGATGCCTTCAAGACACTCCTATAATCTAGTATTGGCATGTAGGTTCCATTCTTAACGCTCATCAGGCCTAGTCATTGCATAGACCCATTTTACATTGGATGAAATCATTGGACTAGGTAGGCGTCTCATTGTGAAATTCCTTCTACTTTTCGGCTTGGATTACATTCATACCCTTTTCTATGATATAGTTAATACTATGCTGGTGACCCTTATGATCTATGTTACCTTATTTATTACCTTGGAACATCATTTTAAAATATCATTATAGTTTTCATTATTACATCTTGGAACATTTTCAATTATTAACAAATGAATTATTTTTAAACTGGAAATAATAAAATAATGAATTGGTTACATATTCAGACACCAACCAATGAAATAAGAAGGTACATTGGTTTTTAGTTAGCTTTCACTGCAAAATTTATAAATTCATTCTTTGAAATGTTATATTCCACTACACATCATGGTTGTTATAGACATTATTGGCGGTGGCCCACTTATATTTATCTCAAACCCTCTCTAGGAACTTTTTGTTACCTAGAGTAGATTGCATGACTGCATGTGTTGATAATAGGAAGCATAAAACTTATAACCCATGATTGCTTCCTCTTATGTTTGGGTAATGATATAAGATGACCATGTTGGATCTCAAGATTCTATGTGAAATTCATTGGATTTCGTATATATTTTTTGTGGAACATGTTATCCTTGTTATATTTTATACCTGATTTCTAGTCTTCTAGGGACATGACATATCATCATCATTTTTTTCTAGTTTAATCTGTTATTGTTTTCCTTATTATCTATTACAGTTTTATGCTATTGTGGTTTACATATAATGATTCATATATTTAAAAATGTTTATATTTATCTTCTATACTACATTCTAGTAGTGAGGTCATATTCTCCCAACAATCACACCCTAGGCCCTTGCTGGTAGTCGGAAGACTATAATGTTTGGGGAGATGTGCTTAAGGTCATCTTACCCACCAGGATAGGGGAATATATTATGTGGAATTTGGGTCTAGGATATAACAATACATATATAAGGGCATCAATAAAACATAATAACTATAATTGAAAATAAGGATATATATTCGTTAGTGAAAATATGTGGTAATGTATGTTTCAATTTCAATAATCAATTCATGTGAATTAGGAACAAAGGCTATATGAAATTTTATGGGGAAATGAAACACCCTTGGAGATGTAGTGGAGGTGAATATTAATTTTTTTAGAAATAATCATATAGTTTCCACTGATGAAATCATTTTCATAATAATCTTGAATAAAAAAAAGCGATTTCAAATAATATGATTACCTTTTTAACTCACCATGTATAAAAGTGATTAAACCACATGTTATATAAAAATAATCATTTTAAAAAATTATTTCATTAAAATATTAATATATATTACACTTTTTATTCATTAATAATTATTATTCATCCATAATACATTATTTATTTTATATTTATTTCCATAATAAGATGTTAGTAACTTTTATTATTTTATGCATGTTTCACAATAGAGATGTCAGTCCCCATTATTTGATAAAGGGTTCGTAATTTTTTGATTATAAAATGCATTTAAATTAGTTTTTATTTTTGAAAGTATATTGATGTTAATTTTACCTAAATTATTGGTATGTTTTATGAGGGTGGAATTTATTATGAGAATATTCAACTAATTTTCTAATACACGGGAGTGATGTTTTGTGACCATTAATTTATTTTTATTCCCTGAATAATCAAATTAATAACACAAATTACTGTTTAATGTCATAAATTACAAGTATATAGTTATTGGTATCATTTATTTTGGATATAATGAATAAAATAAAACAAAATTTATGTGGGTGGTTCAACAGACCCATATAAGAGCATTTTACACTAATTAACAAGAATTAATATGTTGTTATATATTATTTATATCATATTAAAAGAAGAATATTAACATTAATATGGGATCATTTCAATTCATAATGTGGTGTAAAATTTGTGGATATAAAAATTAACTAAAAACAGTAAGCTTGAAATGATTACCTACTTTGGTGAAATCAATTCTTGGTATGTTCAATTACCTGAGAATGGGAGTCATAATACTTAATCAAGTACCTAGTGGATCCCAAACATGGAATAGGTTTGAATGACATGTAAAATATATATGATATCTTGTGAAATCCTAATGAAATAGAGTGGTGTTTATGGGATATAAGAGAGATATATTAATATGTGAAAATGAGGAATCATCCCTTGAGGTAATAATTTATGTGACAGGTAATGATGAAATCTGATAGGGTTATGGTGAGGAGTTATTTGTGAGACGTGTGGTTATAAATTCTATGATGATAAATTATCACTATGAATTTCTATGTTAAATATTTATTTAGTAAATTTTTTGGCATGTTATATTAACTGTTTTTAGCTTTTTCTAACTTGTTTATTTTTTTATCATTGTAATTATTTATCACAGAGAATATAATATGGTACCTATTACCCAATATGGATATGATTGTAGCAAATTTTTAATCCATTTAATGTAATTCAATTAAAAATATGATAAATTTATCTTTTAAAATATAATACAATTGGAAAAAAAATTATAGAAAAATGAATTTTTAAAAACTTGGTTTTCATTATCATATTTATTAAAAAATATTAGTTTAAATATGTGTTAATATTTTTTTCTAAATTTATTCATTACATTAAAATAATATCACAATAAATCTATATTTGATTTATATATATGAAAAAACTTTATACATAAAAAATAGTTAATTAACCATTATTATTTTGAATATATAATTTTTAGAAAAATATCATAATAAATTTATATATTAATCTTCTAACATTTTTTTGAGTATTACAATATAAGACATTTCATTACATTTATGTAATAAATAATATATCTATTTATCCAAACAAATAAATAATATATGATGTAATAAATATTTCTATATTATAAAATGCGTTCATTTAATAATATCTCTTTTTATAATATATAATTTACTTCATTTTTTTAAAATTAAATATTACCGATTGGATATACTCAAAAACCAAATTTCATATGACCATATTTATTATAATAATATTTCATTCCAATATATAGTATTAGATACATTACTAAAATCATCTATCCAATTTACGTTGATGATAACAATAATATTGTGTTTCTACTGTTTTTCCACCTATACATAGTTATAGTTCAGGTGATGATCATCATGGAAAATCACAAGGATGAATATTTAAGGACAATGGACTCAATTTTTAATTTCATATTTATTTCAATTATAATAATCATAATATAATTTCATAATATAATAATTTTCTTATTATGTAATATTGCATCCCAACTAGGGGGCCACTGAAATGGTGCCCTGAGCTAGTAGGTCACTTGTTCTCGAGAATATATCCCCATACACCGAAGGTTTCTAAATGGACGTGAGGATCAAATGAGTTTATAGATTAGAGACTATACCCTTTAGAAAGATGATAATTATTGTGGAAATAATAATCAATAGAGGTAGATTAATATATTTAAAACATAAAATATACAATAAAAAATTAAATAATCTTGCATGAAAATGGTCTAAGATAAATATTGTAAGGTATATAGTGTACATGGAAGGACTGAGAACTGAGGTAAATAAATAAATAACCCAGTTTTTATAAAAAATAACATCATGAGAAAAGGGACTGTCCTCTGATCCCATACTCCATCCTATCCCAAAAGTATTATTAAAGAAAACACATTATATGAATAGAATCATGCAACCATGTGGTCTGTTCGAAAACCCTAGTGAAATGGACTCATAAACAAGGAGTGTGGTATACACATTAAGGAACCACCAATGGTGTTTAGTGAATAATCTAGTACATATATGTAAATTAAATCTGTGTACAATTATGTCAAGATTAATTTTTAAAAAAATGAGAAATAACAAAAAAATACATGTCGGTTTAGATTCCATATAATAAATCTGAAGGACAATACCTTCTTTAACATAAGCTATAATGTCTTTGATCTAACCCACATTTATATATATATATATATATATATATACATATAGGTCAATAGATATAGCATAGATATGCATGAATTGGTGATAATCCAAATAATCTAAAAAATAGTTAATTTGATAGTATTAATATAGTCTTAGGAATCCTAGCTATAAGCCCAAACATCCATACAATATTTTCTCTAGAACCATAGAGTATTTCAATGTAGTCAGATGCAACTAAATATAATAAAATCTGTTGTCAAGGGACCGAAGGTATATAGACAATGAATCCTAGCATAATAATCATTATAAACAGGTACCACTAGTCATATTTACAAATGAACATGCATGATATAATTCATTTGTCCAACAAGCCCATCGAATATGTCCTATAACGAGGGACCTAAGTTTCTCCAAAGGAGACATATAATACTTCATATTATTTGATCCCATCGTAAGATTTCCAAAAATTGATAATCCAAGTATTTATGATGAATTCCACATTCTCTATGATCCCATCCACGGTGTTTCATATAAATTCAACAAATTTATAGATCATAAAATGAGGAATGTATTCAAAACTATGGGCCCGTTAATGGATTTCCATGATGATGGAATCCAATTATCAATCAAGGTATAACATAAATCAAGTAGCCAATGAGCACAACCATGGAATTCATTCAAAAGTAATCCCATATATTTCATATGGTTCATATAATACCAAATATCCTATGATCCCATCCATGTCATTCCATAATGAGGAACCCAAGTATCACTCAAGGTGTACTTAGTTCATTCACATATGAACTCAAAAAAGGTTTCCCATAAAAAGAAACCATAGTATTTCTCATGGATTATTACTAATCATGAAACCATTTGAGTTTAATTTTTTTTGAAATTCCATGTTATTAATATTGTCATATCAAAAATAAATTATAAATAAATAGATTTATTCCCAAGAGTGTGCCATTTATTATAATTAGTATAATAGTAATTGAGGAAGACATATTCATAATAATTCCACATAGAAACTCAAGTATAAAATTTGAAATCATTAATTTTCTAGTAATTCAAGGGGGATATGTTATGAACCATTCTATATACCATGACAATTAACAATCCCATACCACATGACTCAAAAACCTTACCCACACTCTAAAGGGTTGTTCAACGTTGAGGCCTATTTGTCTATGGTACTTTTCACATCAGCCTCATTAAGAAAAAATTTCAAATGGAACTCATCTTCAAAATGACATCCACATGTAACAATATGTGTCAAATTACCACATTACCTACAACATTGTTTTATGTTTTCAATCACTATCCATCCTTATCAGCCTCTAATTTTTTTACCATTTCCAAATGGTCCTTCCCAGTCACATTAATTCGAATTAGAATGATATGATTATCATGATTGAAAATACTCTCCCTAATTGAAGAGTTTACTGGTCATCGAGCAACTAAACCCTTTTTGCAGATGATGTAACATGATATATCACCATTGAAATGGTTTCCTAGATGTAGTCAACCTGAAATACTAAATACTATTATTAAAAGATAGAAAATCACCCTCTAAAAGGAGAATTATGTTTGACTAAATTTTAGCTATACACATGAACCTTCTATGATGTATTGTATATAGGTTTCATAAATAGTAGACATATAATTTAAAAATATACTTGAAATGTACCATTAAAACACCTTATCAATTTTACAGTGTCATCTTGAATCATTTGGTTAAAATCAGCATTGGATTTCCATCTCAAAGGTACATTGCGTAAAATGAGATAACAATGCCAAGGTCACTCTACTATAGATATGAACCATAAACTTATAATTCAAGAACCCATGACCCATAATCCATGTGGATTGGTATCTGTAAAATTTAAGGTATTACATTTCATTTTCAATCGAATCACATGTGATTTAACTTATCAATGTTATCTCAATGGGAATAATGTGTTTCAATGAATCCCACTATGATAGTTAAAAAATCCAACAGTTATAACACATTCCTTGAATGAGATAGTCCATTAAAAAATTTTAAGGCCACACAACCCAAAAATATGTCAATCATAATAGAGAAATATCCATCATACTGAACTAGATCATTACATGATTCTCACACATTTAATATGGATCGATGTAGTGAATGATCACCCATGTATCCAGGATGTCAATTCACTATTAGGTGTATTATATTGTAAAAATTGAAACTGAACAATACAACTGAGTGAAAAAACATATCATGGTCATTTTTAAATTTTTATTGGATCTAATGGGTCTACCTATATAAGGATAAGACAATACTTTTTATCACAATGTGTAGATCCTGAAACTAGATTCATTCATTTAAAATTAACTAGGACTTACCACGTAACCTCTATGTATATTGTAATATAGAAAAAATTCCACTAGGATCCATGATCTGGTACCAAGAACTTATCAAGGAAAACATAATGATAATCCTCACAGGGAGTTCATTCTATAAACACCTCTACAGTTTCATGTAATGGAATTTAGACATTTTTCATTTGTTACAATATTTTATAAGATCATATAATTGAGTTTTAGGAACCATTTATTTTTTAATATGTACTTATCATCTTACCTTTCTAACAATATGTAATAATAAGGAAAAAATACACTACTTATTTTTAACCATATTATAATTTAGACATAAATCCATACATTAGGCTTGGTCAATGAAAAATTTAGTTTCCAATATATAGAGGATGAAACCAATAATGTTGTATCTAAAAACTTATCTTAACTAAGCCTCATAAAAAAATTCATAAAATGGACTAAAAATATGATATATTATTTGAAATTCTTATTGGTTAAATAATTCTATCATACATTTATACATAATCTATATAAGTGGCTACAAAAATATATATAACTATAACATATAGAAAGAATAATCCCCCGAGATATTATCTAACAGATAATATCTATATAAAGGTGAGAAGTATGTTCTCATGAACCTATAATGGGTATAGTTAAGTAAAATACATAAGAGTTAATTATTAGAAATTTCATAACAGCCTTAAAGGGTTTATCACTAATAAAAAATTCCCAAACTCACCAACTATAGTCCAACTATGTATTTAGAGATTTATCATATAGGAAACATTCAACAACTAACCCACATTTGTTTAGTTGTGAATTAATGAATTATATCACATGGTTAATCATGCCTTGATTATATAGGTAAAATCCCATATAAGTTAAATTTATCTCATAATTTATCAAAACCATCTTCAAGAAGAATTCTATTTCATTATATATAACATTACTGTTTGATGAATTAGAATTTCCATGTTATTATGGTACTTTATTATATATTTTTAAATTGGAATATATATATATATATAACCAATTTTTCATAATGGTTCAATTATATGATTTTCTATTGCATGTTTATAATGTAACCAAAACATTATAGTTGAAAAATTGACATCTAATTAATTTAATCATTTCTCATTTCAGAATGGGCAACAAATTTTAAATGAATCAACATGATTTAACTGAATCTTTACAGTGTTAGTTTAAATACATATCCTGAAACAACATTTAGGTTGATATTAACACATTAATAAATAATTATTTATTTTTATGATAATAAGTCATATTATTACAGAGTAATAATAATAGTAAACAACCAATTTATTGTGATAAGTTACTATTTATGTAGGGAAACAACCATGTATGGTATATAACGACACTTTCTAAATAATTTTAATATCATGTTATATAGTTCAACATGATAATAATAAACTAAACATAGTATGTTTTTATGCTTTCTAAATAATCATTGACGTTTGTATGAGAAAAAAGGAAAATATCCATGTAGTGACCTTAAATATAAAATCCTAGTGCATGTGCCTTCTTTATAACATTGGATTAAGACACCTATAATTTCATCCTGAAGTCCAAAAATTTTAGTAGCATTGGTAAACTAGATATGTAACCTCCTGGTTCTGGAAGGCACATAGAGGCGCCCCGTACCCGGTTGGTCAATGGCCATAAGAGAATTTCCCCAAACGCCAGAGGCTACCGACTAGCAATGAGTTCCTTGGGTATGATAGTGGGGAAACTACGCCCTCATTGGCAGAGTGATACCATTGATGAATAACAATAGAAATAGTGGAAGAAGTAATAATTTATACAAAATTAAACTTCGGAAGACTGTAAAATATCAAACTAGATCACACACACATATATATGAATGATACATTATACATAGGTCTAGGAAAGTATTCAAACAAATCAAAATGATGGAATGAAACAATACTAAAACAAATATAAAATATATAAAGTTAATGACTCATTATCTTCACAAACCATAGCTTGGTCTTATTCTATCTAGCTCTAGAGCAAGTCAAGTTCCTAAAGAAGAAGGGAATTTTCTCTTGTCTATACCTGCAACAATATAATCATTTTGGGCCAGAAAACATGGCCCAAGTAGGGTGTGAGACTAAATCTCAATAGGTAACCACCCATAGATATCTGCCTAACAGTCAGTGAATATATGGAAGGTAAAAGTACAGAATAATTAAACAAGAAAGTAGTCATTAAAAAACAATTCTACATATGAAAAAAACTAATCAAGAACAGTAAACCTCTATTAAGTTCACACAGCCTATCCCCTCTAGTTTAGTCATAATAATATTTAAAGGCTCTCTGAGGAAGCACTCACAGTCAATTCCACCTATAGTAAAAAGTAATTCAAGACTCCCTGATCAAGCTTACATGGTCAATTCCCCGTATAGTCTAATGTAGATCAATGACTCTATCAGAAATCTCACATGGTCAATGTCCCTTATAGCCCCAAGGTCAAGGACTCTCTGAGGAATCTCACTCGGTCAAATCCCCTTATATCCCCAAGTAGTTCAAAGACTCTTTGATGAAGATCACTTTGTCAAATCCCCTTATAGTCTACTACATCATGTTCTCATGGCCCTGTGTAGGTCAAAGAGAATAGCAATGAAATACGGACAAAGTAAACCTACAGAACTACTTGGATAATCAGTCTACAATATATCAAGCAGGTTATATAAAAAAATCATTCCAACCTATAGTGGTAGGCATGGGAAAAACATCAAGAAATCCTAACTGGCTAGACAGGACCAAATGGTCGTAAACAGATCATGCACAGGAAAACATATCCAAATCATGAAAAAAACCATATTCACATCAAATTAACATCTACACAGGCATACACGCAAGGAATGAAATCAACAGGGGTAAAACGGTAATCACACAATACCCCGTTCAAGGGTATTTCGAAAAATTGCACATAATACTCAATGACTTTCAATTTAAAGGCACAAACCACCTACTTCAGCATTGGTAGATCGAAATATGTGAACCTCAAAACTTTTATCACCACAGAACACTGCAAACCTACAAAAAGTTCTAAAACATTCAAGAGAGGGTAACTTGAGAAAAAATAAGAATAATGAAACGAATCTCATGAAGAAGAGATAGCATATCGATGCGATCCCAAAGAAATCGATGGTGGTTGAATCAGAATTTAGATGCTTGGTTGGAGGTTCAGAAGAATATCACGGCCATACGGGAGCTCTCAGCCGAACAAAACCAAGAAGAAGGTGTTTCTGCCCCTTAGGTGTGACCCCGATGGGTTTAATGAAAAATAGAAAATACACTGCAAATAATTTTGATGTACACCGCGTGTAAGTTCCGCTTCTATATGCTTTTTTAGGAGGCCTCCAAGTCACCCACACGGTCGTGTGTGTGGCTACTACACCGCCATCACACGACTACGTGTGGTGACCTAGTACATGGGTGTAATCATAATGTAAACAACATGTACTTAGAAAATTTTCAGAATTTCCTCTTTTTAACAAAAACGACCTGAAAATGTAAAACATACTTGAGAAGAATATCAGATTTCTTACAAACATCCCCACTTAAATAAGTTTTTCCCCAAATTTCTCTAGTGCTGCGTAGAAAAAGAAAACCTGAACAGCTCTGGTCACTGTTCTTGTACATCGGTCTCCCTCTCCCAAGTGTCATCATGTACTCACCTGTGTTTCCATAACACCCGTACGAAAGGAACCGATTGGTCATAGAGAAACTTCATAAAACGATCAACAATCGATATAGGATACTCTTCAAAAGACACATCCACTTCGAGCTCAAACTCCTCGGGTTGAAAGACATGATACAGGATTGAAAAGTAACGTCGGAGCTAAGAAACGTGAAAACATCTTACTTAGCCTGGTACCTCGGAGGTAACTGCAAATGAAAGGCAAATGAAAAAATTCTCTCCAACCCCTTAAATGGAACAATGTACCTCGGCAAAAGCTTACCCTGTATCCTAATTCTTCTATTCCCCAACCTTGGTGTGACACGCAAGAAAACCTGGTCCCCGACCTCGAACTCCATAGGTCGTCTCTACTGATCAGCATAAGACTACTGTCCGGACTATGTAGTAGCCATCCTTTTCTGAATCAACTCTGATTTCTCTGTGGTCTCCTGAACAAGATGAGGTCCCAGCAAAGCTGCCTCTCCTGCCTGCAGCCAACATAAGGGTGATCGGAATAGCCTACCATACAAAGCCTCTATGTTTCCATCTGAATAGTTTCATGAAAACTATTTTTGTAGGAAAACTCCACTAGAGGTATGTTATTCCCCCAAGAACCTCCAAAATCTTAGATTCATGCTAGGAGCCTGTCCTTAAGAACCTGAATCGTATGCTCAAACTGGCCATCTATCTGGGGGTGGTATGTTGTACTCAAAATCACCTATGTACCCAAAATCCTTTTAAAGCCCCTATGTGACCCGAGAAGTTAAACGGGAATCCCTATATTAATCAATTGAGTGTGGAAATCCATACAGATGTACAATCTCACAGATGTACAACCATCCTAGCACATCAGCACTGAAGGTCTCCTTGATCAGAAAGATGTGGGAAACCTTCCAAAGTCTGTCAATGGAAACCCAACTTGCATCATTCCCTCAAGGAAACCTCAACAACCCTATCACAAAATCCATCGCAACGTCATTCCACTTCCACTCAGGAATGAGTAACTACTGTAAAATACCTTCTGGTCATTGATTCTCCTCCTTCACGTACTAACAGGTGGAACACCTAATGGAAAAACACGAAACATCTTTCTTCATGCCTGGCCACCATTACAGACATTGTAGATCATGATACATCTTGGTGAAGCTAAGATGTACTTCAAAAACTGTGGAATTAAATTCCCTTATTAGCTCCTCGCATAAGTCTGCTATCACCCATATGCACCCCTAGATATGAAAGATCTCATCCCTTCTTACTGTCCATCCAAGAATAGGTTCTTCTGTTGACAGACTCTCTTGTAGGACAAGGCCTTTGGAATCTGATAGGTGCCTCATTTGCAATCGATCAAGAAGAGTTGACGTAACATCTATAGAAGAAATAAACATCTTCCCCTATCTGTCGTACACCATAAAATTCATCTCAGAAGATAGATCCATAAGCTTCCACTCACTTCCGGCCACCTGAATAGGTTGTATCTGAGTCCTCCTGCTCAATGCATCATCCACGACATTGCCTTTCCCAGGTGTGCTGGAAATCTCGAAGTCATAATACTGAAGGTACTCAACCTACATTCATTGTCTCAAATTCAGATCATGCTGTGTGAAGATGTACTTGAAACTCTTCTGGTCGGTGAAAACCACAACATTCTATCCCATATGATAATTTTTCCAATAGCGTAAAGCATGAACGACAACCGCCAACTCGAGATTGTGTGTCGGGTAATTCCTCTCATGTGGCCTCAACTACCGAATCACGTATGCAACGAATCCTTCTACCTTCATATGTAGAGCTCCTAGCCCGATAACTGAAGCATCATAGTACACAATATATCTCTTTCCCATCTCTGGAAATACTAGTATCTGCGCTGAAGTCAACCTCACTTTCATCTCTTAAAAGGTTGGCTCATAAGAATTTTACCATAAGAATGTCACACCCTTCTTATTCAGACTCATCAGTGGGGATGCTAACCATGAGAAGCCTTGTATGAAACATCTTTAGTATCCAGCCAATCCTAGAAAACTCTGTTCCTCAAAGATGTTCTTAGGATGCTCCCAAGAAACTACCACTCTCACATTCTATGGGTCTACATATACTCCTATCTCTAAGATAATATGACCCAAGAAGTGAATCTGATCCATCAAAAAGTGTAATTTTGAGATCTTAGCATATAACTGATGCTCTATCTATGTACTCAAAATGATCTCAGGATGTGTGGCATGGTCATGTAGAGTGTAAGAGTACACCAAGATATCGTCGGTGAAGACAACCACAAAAGAATCCAAGTATGGATAGAATACTCCATTTATAAGTTCCATGAAAACTGTAGGTGTAATCATGAGGCAAAAAGACATATACATATACTCTTATAGACCATACCTTCTTTGGAAGGTTGTAAGAGGTATATGTGGTGGTCTATGGTGCCAATGATGATAACCAGGCCTCATGTGAATGTTCGAGAACACCAGTTCTCCTAAAATCTGATCAAAGTTATAATCAATCCTTGGCAATAGATATCGCTTATTGAATGTCGACCGGTTTAACTTCTAATAATCTACACAAAACCTGAGAGTACCGTATGCCTTCTTTGAAACTAGGACAAGCGAACACCAAGGAGAAGTACAGAGATGAATGAAACACTTTCCGTACAACTCCTCCAACTATTTATTGAGCTCCTATAACACGGGTGTAGCCATCCTATATGGAGGAATGGACACTAGTTTCGCTCCGGGCACATTCTCATTCGAAAAGTCTACATCACATTCCGGAGGCAAACAATAAATTTCCACTAGAAAGAGGTCTTTGAAACAACCCACCACTGGAGAAATGTCTAACTATGAAGTCACCTGTTCATCGAGATAAAAACTATAAATCTTGGATGTAAATCATCCTAACCCATGATACTTTAGAACCATTCTGATAGCCTGAACATCCCACCCTCCCCTATGTTGAAATGATCGACCCTCTAGTGATGTGAAACTCTCCCTATAGTGATAATAGTTGATGACTTCCTAGAAGGTAAATATACAGTCCAATTCGAGAATGACATCCTAGCCTATCATCTCTAGGACATAGAGATCCCATAAGAAGTGACGCCCACCAACCTATAGAGGGAACTCCGTTTACTGACGTACACTAGCCATTCTAGTCCCCAACGGAGTGTCTAGAATAAAGATATCGGTAGAGGAAAAGATATAGAGACCAAGGATATACAGAACAGAAATTGATATAAAGCTATGGGAATACCCTATATCAAAAAGATAAGAAGTTAAAATTGAGGATACTAAGATCTTACCTCAAACTGCAGAGGGACCAGGATCCTACTCTTGCTGGGCCTACTCCAATGCAAAATTCTGACCTGTACCGTGGTCTTGTGACCCTGCATGAACACTCTGAGCTGATCCACCCTGTTGTCACTGATAGACCGGTGACCGAATACACATCCACAACCTCCACATCATCCTAAATGGACGGAAGGTCTCTAGTTCTCAGACTAGTGAGAAACTGGTGGCACTGCTCCTGAAAGTGCAGTCATAAAAGAACCCCTGTCACCAGATGCTGGTGATATGATCTGATAGAAGCACTGAAGGTGACCCATCTTGCCGCAAGATCAACACTCTACTAGGTCCCTCAGGAAATGGGCCTTCATAAGCCCCCTCTTCTCACAATGGTAGAACATCACCTAGCTACCAGAAGATGCATCCGGCCTACTCTGATCTCCTCGTGCAGTCTCCTTACAGCACGTCCTGATATTAGTAGGAGGAACACTAACACTCGATGCAGAACCACCCTAGATCAAATCCCTACAATCGCTCAGAATATGCAATGTGATCAACACCTGGTTGACGATAGAGGATATCAAAGTTAACCTGATGATGTTCACCTAAAATCGGATGTCATGCCTCAGACCATTCTCAAACTTTCATTGAAGGAACAAATCATATCCCCCTATAAAGGGTGTAAAACTCTATAGCTCGGTTAATCAATTGAAAAAATACATAAAAAAGAGTACCCTACTCTAGAATCATGATCTTTCAGGCTCGATTGGCCATCCATGTCTCCGGATAGAAGTAATCATATAAGATGTGATAAAACTCATCCCAATCCATATTCTGTCGGCGTCCTGCCCATGAGACCGCATCCCACCACCTCTTGGTGGATTCTCGAAGAATGTAGGTAGCGAGATTCACCCACTTCTCTAGAGATACCTCCAGATGCTCGAAAATTGTCATTGTGTCTTCTATCCATGACTATGCAGCCTAGGGTCCTCCATCCCCTGAGAAAGAGGGAGGGTGATACTCCTGAAAGACTCATGTCAATTTTTCCATCGACATGGAAAGAGACGATTCAACCTGAATGTTTTGCATAATCCTTATGAAACCCTCTTTGAACTATGCATCAACACCTATGTCAAGTACAACAGCTGGTGCCAAGGCCAACACAACTAGAGGATCCACTAGATGTCCCTGATCATCCATGTCTAATGTTTGATCACCATCTGGAAACTGGCATACAACTGGATGATGTCTTGATGGAATGACTCTGCAAGGTAAAGCGCACACCATAAAAAAAGATTTTCAAGGACTGAAAACTAGAATTATAGGATGAAACATGAGGAAGAAAGAATTCAAGGTTTGATAAACATGACTAAAGAGCACATATGTACCCTACACGGCGTGTTCCCTCAAGACATTAACATGGGTGTGAACTCTTGCCCTAAATGGTCATGTAACACCCCAAACACACGACATGTTGTCCTTACACACAGCTTGTACTTAACATACTTCCCCTGATTGAGTCTCCTAACATTGCTAACCCACACAGTTCTCTGAAAACAAATTGACACTGCGTGTTTGTGATAGACAACACATGTAATTGACGAGACTCACCGACCCGTGTTGGTAGTGACACGGTCGGATACTCGACTTATAGTACATGGCGTGTTCCAGGTGGACACAACGTGTATAAGTAGAGACTCCACCAACCCGTGTAGTTAGCTACTTGGCCATCTATACGGTTTACACTACACAACATGCAAAAAGGTAACACGATGTGCATAACATAATATTTATCCGTCTGTTTTGTTAGTCCCACTTGCAGACTCATGGTCAACACCACATGGCATGCAAAACCGGTACATGGTGTGTTTCCACAAGAATTTCCCTATCCTGTGTCTCTGCCCACACGGCCTATGCCACTGTTAGAGACAACACGATATGTACATCCAGTACACGGTGTGTACATAAGAAAAACAGTTTCATCCTGAAATGAAGAACACATGGCATGTATTCAAAACTACACAGTGTGTATTCATGGTTTTTCTAGACAAAAAACCTCAGAAACGACTCAAGACCCACGAAAACACTGAAACAAACATTGGATGTTCCAAATTATGATCAGTGAGGGCCCAAACTCTTCACAGATCAATGTTTGTAATATTAAACAAGTTATAAACAGGATAAAAAACGTCAATGTTCCACCAAATTCCAATACATGGGGTCCATAACACCTCAATAACCAATTTTTGGTGTTCATTCAAAAAAATCCTTATATAATCAATATTATGTCACACAACAGGTATCCTGACAAAGCATCTATCACAACATCAGGAATATCTATCACAAAATATATCAAAACAACATGAAATTTCTTATGCACCCAAAATGGCATGGTGAGAATGCATGACATGTGATTTCTAGAAAGTGACTACATAATTCATGAGATGGCATAACCTCATCTAAATGGGTTGTGACAGAAATCGAACCACAATAACATCAAGCATAACAACACAAGGAATGGGAATCACTAAAGGTGAAATCTAATAAACTAGAAATTGATAACTAGAAAAATTGTGATACACGAGGTAGATTGGATTTTCCCTATACACGGGTTAGCAACTCCTAGGCACAAATTATTACCAAGTACCTATTCTTCCCTATCCCTGACTATAGGTTCCAAATAGTAATTCAATAAGAAAATAATTCCTTTGATACCACTTTGTAAGGCCTCGTTTCTAGAAGCCACCAAGAGACGCCCTATACCCGGTTGGTCACATGGCCTCACACACATTTCCTGGAAATCCAGAGGCTTCCGACTAGCAGTGAGGGCCTTATGTGTGATAGTGGGGAATCTATTACCTCATTGGAATAGATATACAGAAGAAGAAAACAATAGAAATAAAGGAAGCAGTGATAATCCATACAAAAGTAAAAATAGAAGACTGGAAAATAATAAACTGGAGCACACACAAATATATATGAATGATGCATTATACATATCTCTAGGAAAGAAAAAAAATTCACAATTCTAGAATACAATAGTACTAAAAAAAATACAAAATAAATTATGTATAAGACATCTCATATTCTCAAGCCATAGCATGGTCTTAAGATTTCCAGATCCATAGCAAGTCATGATCCTGAAGTACAAGGGTGCTTGGCCTTATCTATAACTACAACAATATAATCTGTTTGGGCCCAAAAACATGGCCCAAACAGGGTGTGAGACTAAATCACAGTACGAAACCACCCAAAGACATGAGCCTAACAGTAAGTGAATATAAGGAAGGTAAAAGTACAGAAGCAGTAAACAAGAAAGTAATTAGCAGAAAACAATTCTACATATCAAAATACACTAATCAAGAATGGTAATCATCTAGGAAGTGAACAAAGCGTATAACCTTGCGTTCAGTCATATGAATAAAAAAAGAATCTTTGAGGAAGCACTCACAGTAAATTCCCCTTATAGTCAAATGTAATTCAAGACTCTCTGAGGAAGCTCACATTGTCAATTACCCTAATATTCTAAGGTAGATCAAGGACTCTCTGAGAAATATCACACGGTCAATTCCCCTTAGATCCTCAAGGTCAAGGACTCTCTGAATAATTTCATTTGATAAATTACCTGTATAAACCTATGTGGTTCAAAGAATCACTAAGGAAGCTCACTTGGTCACTTACCCTTATAGTCTAAAGTAATCAAAGACTCTCTGAGGAAGCTCACTCTGTCAATTCCCCTTATAGTCTACTATACCAGGTTATCATGGCCCTGCATAGGTCAACAATCATAGGAATAAAATAATTCCAAAGTAAACCTACAAAACCACATGGCTAATCAGTCTACAACATATCATGAAGGTTAGATAAAAATAATCAATCCAACCTACATTGCTAGGCATGATAAGATCATCCAGGAAGCCTAATAGGCTAAACATGACCAAACGGTCATAAACAGAGCATGCACAGGAAAACACATCCAAAGCATGTAAAAACCATATTTACATCCAATTAACCACTATGTGTGTGTACATGCATGGAAGGCAATCAACATGGGAAAATGGTAAACATGCAATACCCCGTTCAAGGGTATTGGAAAAAATTTCACATAATACGCTAAGACATTCAACCGAAAGGCACAAACCACCCACCTTAGCATTAGGAGATCAATATACGTGAACCTCAAAGAATAAATCATCATAGAACACCGTAGATCTACAAAACATCTAAAATGATTAATATAGGATAACTTGAGAATGAAGAGGAATCATGAAACAAAGCTCACGTAGAAGAGAGAGCCAACAAAGGTGATCCCAACTCAATCAATGGTGGTTGAATCAGAGTTTGGATTCTTGGTCAGAGGCTCAGAGGAAGGTCGTGAAAGTATTGGAGCTCTCGGCTGAACGAAGCCTGGAAGAAGGTTTTTCTGGCCATTAGACTCGACATTAGTGCGTTTAATGATAAAAATAAATACACATAGTGTACTTTTAATGTACATGACGCGTACTTGTCTCATTCATACTTTGCTTTATAAGGCCTCCAAGTCACCCCCACATGACCGTGTTTGTGGCCAGTACATGGCCAGCACACAACTACTCGTGGTGACCTAGTACACGGCGTGTACTCATAATGTATGCAGCGTGTACTTCCAAAATTTCTAGAATTTCCACTCTTTCTAAAAAATGTCTAGAAAAGGAAAAACATACCTGATAAGAAGATCTGGGTTCTTACAAGATACATTCACGATACTATTATTAGATTTTAATATAGAAATTAAAAGATATTATTTTCAAGAATATCATTATTTACTCTGGAATATAGTTTCATATATTCCATAGAGCACTTGGTGGATCTGTGGGAAAGGAAATAAAACAAGGATGATGTCAAATGCTCTGTAAGGGTTAAGTAAAATAGAATATATCATGAATCAATAAACATATTCAACATAGAAATGTAAATAACTAAACTAACATTACATTTAAATAACATAACTATTATGGTATGATAAAACAAAATCAACATGGAAATGTAAATAAATAAAATCACATTCATTTTGATCAATAAACATTGACTGATAAAATTTATA
This sequence comes from Viscum album, assembly GCA_963277665.1. Lineage (NCBI taxonomy): Eukaryota > Viridiplantae > Streptophyta > Magnoliopsida > Santalales > Viscaceae > Viscum > Viscum album. The sequence continues at coordinate 1,093,072,831 of OY728145.1, read as the reverse complement.
GTTATTATCATAACCTAAATCTAATTGATTTTAATAATGAATTAATTTCCAATGAATGAAATGATTAATTTTTGGTAAGCACATCTTAGGAACACGATACCTCTATCACTAAGTACTAACTATTGAAGGATTAAAACTATTAAGTATAAACTAGTCTAATTTTTCCAACTATATATATACTATCAAGAGCTTTCACAAGGTAGTCTAAAAAAATTGGTGACAATCACATAGGTTTTGGATAACTGATTTGGTTCATGAGACTCATCGATGCATATATGGGATATCTATACAAGGACTTATGAGTGTCTGCATGTCCAAATAATTCCACATATATCAAATAAATGATATAATTCGTGAATATTATTCCTTATAATCAAATATATATTAAAAGATATTGTTTTATTAGTTTCACCCCATTTAATCAAATGAATTTCAAAGTATATATTGTTTTTAAAAAATTATATGGTTTAGGAAATACTTTTATCCATAAAAATAATTAATATATTTTATGATAAATGTAGTAGACAATGAATAAAATCATAATAAAGTGATTTTTTCAATAGAATGTTAACAACCACAAATAAATGTGAGATTGTACAATAACATTTAAAACTTGGAAATTATCAAGTAAAATTTTCATGGATGATATGATTCAATGTGATACTTAAAATACCATTTAGTTTGAATTAATTGATAAATTAAATGTCAAAGGGTTCATATATAAACCAGATAAAAGTTAATACGTACAAAATAACAAATATTTCTCAATTAATGTTAATTTGGATGAAAAACCATACCCCAATATTCCATTTGGTTAAACATCCTTGAAAATCAGGTATAATAGGTTTAATAATGTTATTAATTTATACCAGAACCATATCAATACATATAAAATAATATAATATCATTTTATTATATTTTATAACTAGTTATTAGATAATGTTACTTTATTTTCACGATTTCGTGTGTTAGTTGACGTATTTTGTCATGCGTGTTTTTTATTGAATGTTCATGTTCACCAATATATAATTTATATCCTTTATATACATTATTATATTATTTTTACATATAAATATTTTACTCAGTAGATACATTACTAGAACCATTTAGGAATGTTGAACATAGAAAATAAACAGCATTGCTTCATGAAGACGGTAGGTCGTATATACAGATGAGCGTGGATATCATTATCTTAATGAGTGAAAGTGTAAAATTTTCGGTGATATTTTAAATTTCTATAATCAATATCATCTAAAATATATCACATATATTCATTAATTTTATCTATATTAAAGTCCATGTAAATCCTATCTGAATTACAAATATCATCAAATCCTGAGGTTGTAGTTTTACAAACACATTCGCAATATTTTAATATTTTAAAATTTATGGAATATGAAAAATGAATATTTTATATTATAATTAAATAAGTATAAAAATATAAAAAAATCATATACATGTGGTAAATCCATCATTACATTGATTAGTGATAGGTAGTAAAATAAAATATAATGGCATCGGTTACCTAGGTGGTAGTCTAACTTACACACAAATGATGATTTCATAACCTACTTAATGTAAGTGGATATGGGGAATTATTATTCCATAAACATAATAACATCTATTTATTTGGTATAAACTAGTGTTTTTATCTTGTATATATAATTACAAAACTACATTTCTAAACATAAGAAATATAATGAAACAAATTTGTTAAGATAACTACCTTCTCCAAGAGAACATTCATTTGGATATCCTCATAAAGACCCTGGATATGGATTTTTGGGGGAAAATAACTACAATGTTACAAAGTTTGTTGTAAGATAAATAGGTAGGGTTTTGTTAACCCAAGTGAATTGGATTGTGTGAAAGGTGAGGGGATGAGGCTCATTTATAAATGGGTAAAGGGAACCCTCTTGGAAATTACATTGGAATTCCCCAAAATAATCCAAAATGATAAATTAAATCACAAGGAATGTGATTAAAAATGTCCATATATTATAATTTTGGAATTATAATATAGAAATATGGCCAATTATTAATATTTTATAATGTTAGTAGGTCATTTTAACCCTTATCCTTTGTAGTTCATCCCCATGGTAAATATTTTTTTACCTTTAGAAAGGTAAATATTTTTTAAAATTATTTTACTATCCACTTTGGTAAATATTACGATTACCTTATTAGATATTAAAAATTATTTTGTTTTAAAATATGGATTACATTTTTTTAAATTCAATTCATAGAAGTGGAAATGTATTAATTAAAATTATTCTTACAGAAGTGACAAGGAAGTGTTTTTTCAAAATGAAAATGTCCAAACATTTACAATGTTTCAATATCATAATTCCATATGAGAATTATTTAAACAAAGTAATATTGGATTTATTGAAATATAATTAATCTAATGTTACTCTAAAAAAATTTTATGTTATAATTGAACATGATAAATACTTTAAACGAAAAGGCTATTTTCAATTATAATTTATTATTTCTCAATATTTATATAAAATAAAAAATTTAGGAAAATTCCCAAAAATTTATGTAGTATTCCATCCCTAATAAAACTTAATGTAGCCATGAGATGGTGGGTCATAAGACCTCAAGTTCATTTCCATGAAATCTTGAGGCTGGTGACTCGTTGTGAGGCCATGGGAGTGTTCGTATGGATTCATTTCCATAATTGATCAGAGTGGAGCACAAAAATATAGATACATTCAACATGTGAGAAAAATTATAAGTAGAAACTATAGGACTGGACCTGTAACCTTCTATAGTGGAATCAGTATCAATAGAAAGATAATAGTGGAAGAAAATACACAATCATTCAAGATAAATAAATAACTATCAAAAAATGAATAATATATAGAAACAACAAGATGATAATTATGGTGATGTTTCGATAAAAACACATAGACATGAGTCTGGGGAGATGACCATAATAAAAATTTATTTAAAAATATATAAAAATTAAAAAAAATAGAAAATACTAGCATCTAGGCCAGTATCTCGGTCCTCTTCTCCAAAACACTATCATAGATCTATCAATCAAGAATGAGATGTTGGATGCTTCCTATTATCTATACCTATAGTCATGAAGTACAATCGACTACAAAATCTTACCTAAGTTGGGATTGAGATAAAATCATAGTAGGCCACCACTAATGGTGTCTAACTCAATCCACCACATGGCATATAAAACAAACTATGATCAATAATTTATAAACAATATTTGAAAGGAAATAATTAATAAATAAATAGGTTCGATTGATATCTACTTGGGACACCCTTTCAACTCTTCCTACATTTTCCTAATCTTATGAGTCTAAAAAAGGGATCCTCCAAAGGTAATGTGGGTGATATAACTTGTAAGAAGATGATTTCCCCCATGATTGTGATTGTGTATAATAGACACGACTCTATGATTCCAATTTGAATGTTACATTTCTTATCTTTTATTTTTCTTTTAATTCTTAATCCAATTTAACCTCTTAATAAATATAAATATCCTCTCTTAGTCAGTTCATGTGAATTTTAAAAGAATTACAATAATCACTCTAGTCCTTAGTATATGTCTAATACCATGTTTCCCTTCCCATGGTGAAATAATAATATAATCCAATGTTTTAATCTATGCATGGTCTGATGAAAACATGAAATAACATCTGAGTGCATTCTCAGTATCAAATGTAGGGGCTCCAGTCTCTCTTGTCGAATGATATAACCATCGAGACATCGATCTGATCCATAGGGTCTCCTGAGGTAACCAATCTAACACATTTGGAGGTAAAAAAGGATTAATTCTGGGCGTGCCCATCCCAGACATAGCTATTATCACCTCTGAAATATTTATAATGTATTAAAAAATAATAAAAAAAGCATGATGAGCCTAGAAAATGGTTCCTCAAATCAGAACCCATTGTATCTTCCATGGTAGAATGATAATATGTGGTCTGGTTAGCAAAACAACATCTTTAACAAGAAATAATTTACAAACTGAGAGGCATGTTTTTCATTTAATTTAATTAAACAATCTATGTATGGAATAATTCAATGGTAATATAGACTACCCTCCTGAAAACTCCATTAAATTTGGTAGTTTCATTTATAGATTGAATGGTGAGGGCCCATCACATGTATCACCCTTCAAACCCAATAATTTTATTAATTCAACACTTTGACATTAGAAAAAAATTCTGCTCATGATTTTTAAGTAAATTTAGACAAAATGTAAAATTAGCCCTCTATAGTGGAGCACACGCATTAGGGTGGAAGATGTCAAGGAGATCTACCCAAGGGGTTGATTCACCATTAGTGTAGTGCACATTTCACAAGGTAATGATTTTGCTTTAATTTATTTCATAAAAGATAGCCATCATTTGAAAAGATACGGCTCAGAGAACCACATTTAATATGATAAAATTAATTATACTAGAGTTTAAGATGTACATAACCTACATTATCTCTATAGTGGTTCAATGATTTGAATTCTTCCATCGATTCAATATAGAATGGACGATATGAAGAAAATATCAAATTCCTTCTAGCTTTCCGGTGGATCTAATGGAGGGATATTTAGATAAGTAATAGTTGATATCTCTTGATAACTCAATTTTATAGAAGTAAAGTCAAGGGGGAGTTTTCTAGAATAAAGAGGAGGGGTGTTTTTAAATTATAGACATTTCAAGGATAAAATAAAATATTCACCCATATAAGAAGAGGCACACAGTTTTCCCCAAGGTTGGCCAAACCATGTAACAACCATGGGGACGGCCGCTATCAAGGATGTAACATCCCAAGTAAGTAATGAATAATAGATATTTTTATCTATGTCTATTAATTATTAAGATAGTGTTATAGAGGCTTAAAATGAAAATAAATACAATCTTATGCATGGAATACACTAATATTCTTAAAAGATTGTTTTACTGCCTTTTGATGGCAAACCATTTTTGAATCTATATTTTGACAATTTTATAAACTATGTTTGTCAAAATAAACTTATCCTTTATGATTGGGACATCAAAATTTATCTTGTGTGAATTTTTGGTATTTTTCTGACAATGTTCATTTTTTAATGAATAGTGAAAAATACTGCATTTTACATCAAAACTGCTTTTTAATATAATTTATTTATATGATTAGATTATGTTTTGAATTTGTTTTGAAGTGAAATTAGAATATATTTTTACCATTTTATCCAATGGTGGTCATTGGAATCAATTTCACATTGAAATTAGACTTAAACTGGTGTCAATCTTTTGATACTTATTGTTTTGTAAAAACACGCTATTTGCTATGGCAGCGGGAATTAATAATTAAATTAATTAATGTGACCTATATGTTTTGAATTTAGTAAAATAGACTTCATTTTTGAATTCGGAATATCAAATATAGCTTAGGGTGAATTTTTGGTAATTTTCTGAAAAACTTCAATTTTTGATGAATAGTGAAACCACTAAGTGATAATCAAGCAAAATGATTTTTCAGTTAAATGAAAGTTTACCACTAATGTGTATTGAATTTTGAAAATCCGACATACATGGTTGTCATTAAGAAGTAAAATGTGGTTCAATGAGATTATAATAATTTTTTGGTGAATAGTAACTTATTAAGTTCTTAATCGCGATTAGTAGTAATTAGTGTAGTTTAAGGTATAAATAATGCTTTAATAAAATGAAATGACCTAGACACATGTCCCAACCTCCTTGGTTGTGTCATGGCCGACCATGACATGCCATGGGTCAACTTGGGGACCCCATGGATCCACTTTTGTTGGGAAATGACATAAATTACTTTTTATTTAATGTTAAAGTGAAAATGACACAAACATAATATGTTTTACGAAAACAATTTTTAAGTGGGGTTATACAAGTCAAAATTTTTATTATAAATAGTCATTGGAAAGATAAAAATATTTCCCACATCATAGTAATTTTTTTATAATTTTTAGACATTAAATAAATTAAATTATTTATGACATAATAATGATGCAGCGATGACATCATTATTTGACGATTTAAATGAAATGGAAAGATAATGTAAAATCTATAAACTACACATGTCCAAAACCTATTGGATGAGTGGATTTCGAACCCTTATCATCTTATCCACGAATTCTATCAATGTGGGACCTTTTAAAACCGAAACACATTTTCAAATAAAGTAATGTTTCTTTACTTTCCAAAAGTGACCCTCCTCTCCTCTTATAAAAGGCCCCCACCTATACCTCATTTCACACACTCCTAAAGCCTTTGGCTCGGCCAAACCCTGCCCAATTTATCTCTCCACATCCCTCTCCTCATCCTAGAGGATTCCATTTTGGAAGAATCCTATCAAAGGAAGCCTTTAGACTCAAATCAAAAGGAGTTACACTTTTTAAGGTAATTCATTCTCTCATGTTCATTTGTTTTATTTTGCTTCTCCAACCCCCTAAAATCTTTTTATTTAATTCTTTTGTAACAACACCAGTATCTTCAATATACTAGGATGTTGTTATAATATTTATTTGAGCTACACTCTCACACAACTTCATCAAATGGTTAAAGAACATACGGTTTCCATGGATGGTGAAATTCTGCCACCCGAAACGATGATTGTTCAATACTCATTTAACACCTTCAAAGGTGGCCATTATGATGTCACTATTTTTATATATGATATATAATATGTTTATGTTTTCTTTAAGCTTCTGTTTTGTTCATTTTGGGCATACCTTTATGGTTTCCATTATGGGTAAACACGATATCTTCATTTTAGGAAGTGCGGACTACCGCCCCCTCAAAGTGATTTGATTCGTTAAATACCATATGTGGGACATATAAAGGATGGAACTACGATATTATATATGATATTATACTGGAATTATAATATACCTTTATATAATTATGATTCCATTCTATAAAATACGAAATAGAAATGAATGTAGCGTCCATGCGTACGTACGGCTTACCGTCTCCATGAACGGTGCATTTCATTTCTTACCTCTAAATGATTATGTAATATTATAAATGCATGTATGTACTGGATATATATAACATATATGATATCTACATCATGAATACCATTCTGGATATAATTAACCTTTGACCAAATTAACAACATGTAAGTGTAAGAAGTCTATTTTTGACTTAAGAACCAAATACCGACAAAATGAACATTATTAACTTAACTGATTAAATGATGTTCATAACATGGTATAAAAGGAATAATGAACTTGAAAAAGATTCATAATCAAATAGATATTAACTCAAGTTTATTATTCAGGAGATTAAAGAACGGTCGGGTCAAGTCGGATACGAGGTATGGGACTTCGTCTCAATCTCATTTCGTTGAGGCATATTTTATTTTATACACAACTTTCTTTTATACGGTGTATAAACCACTTTGACTTTTAAGTTTATTCAAAAGGAATATTTTTTATACGAAGAATTTACTAAACGACAAAAGGGAATGTTTTTGTCGTACGTATGCGGCGACAACGACTTCTCCGCCGTCGTGACCGTTATTTGAGTTTCGGATTCCTCTACAAGCCATACCTTTTTTTTAAAAAAACGAAAAAAATACCATGTTTTACTTTGGTATTGAAAATGGTTTTCATAATGTTTTTACTATATCAATGTGTTGTATTGATATCTCGTGATTGAAATGTGGAAATGTTATGTTTCCTTTATGCATGTTTTATGTGATATGATTATGTTATGGTTCTTGGGCATTATTATGAAGACGGGTGGTTCCGTGATAAACTAAGGGCGGGTGAGCCCGTTATAGCTCTCCAATGCATTGGGTAACGCGAAGGAGTGAAACGTTAAGGTTTCTCCGAAGAGATTTTAGGGAATATACTGTGATGGGTATTCCAAACTTAACCAAGAGGGTTACTCCCTACGTAAGAATGTTATGAATGCCTCAAGTTACCTTTATGTCTTATGATTTCTATGATTTATTCATGATTTTATGAGGTATGTTAAAGTGACTATGTTTTATGGGTAAAGTATGATTTCATTCTTATGTATATATGAACTCATGTTTCCTTTCCATGTTTTTTTTATAACCCATACTGAGTTTTTATGCTCATCCCAAGTTTTTGAAATGTTCTTCACAGGTCAAGGGAAAGGTACATGATAAGATGATAGAGTCAAGGATGTGTCAAGAAATAATCCATGTTTTATTTTAAATGTGTTTCCATTGATGGGAATGAAGAATACTATCTTTATGTAACCACTTTGTTTATATGTGGAATGTAATGCAAGTTTTATGATCTAATTCTCTAAAACTCTAAACCCGAAAAGATCCTCAATGTGTAATCTTGTAATAACTCAAGATTAAGTAAGGTTTAAGGCTGGGGCCTTATAGTTGGTATTAGAGGTCGGTTTAGATAACTTTAGGAGTTAGAATTCTATTAAACGATTATCCAAAATTTTTTTTTTTCGGAATGATATATCATTTAAAGATTACCATGTTGCTTCATCTAAGACATGTTTGTTCAGAATGGTTTTCCGCAGAGGAAACAGGGAAGCAGTGCTAGGAAGGCATACAGAAGGAAATAACCTTCCGAATCAGCATCCAGAAATGGTCAGAATTGGAACTGAACAGTTTGTTGCAGTGATGGAGCAGTTGACTCAAGCGATAAATGGCGGTGGTATCCATGCACGAGATCAGCCAGATCAACCGCAGAGGAACATGTCAGTGGTGGAACATTTCATGAGGCAACATCCACCATCATTCAGAGGATCATCTGACCCTGTGCTAGCTGAAGGGTGGATTAAAGCACTGGAGAAGATTTTTGATGTCATGGGGTGTTCAGACAATCAAAAGGTTAGTCTTGCTATTTACAGTTTGGAGGGTGAAGCAGATCAGTGGTGGTCTATGGTTAAAAATATCAGGGACGACGATGAGATTGATGCTCTTGACTGGGATGAATTCAAAGGTATGTTTCTTGAGAAGTATTTTCCTAACACTTTTCGACTTAGGATGGAAAAGCAATTCTTGGAATTGAGTCAAGAGGAAGACTTAGTGGCTGCCTATGAAGAAAGGTTCACTCGATTGTCAAGGTATGCTCCAAATTTTATTCGGGGCCTTGATAGTAAAATCAATCGTTTTTACTCAGGATTAAAGCCAAAATATCAAAGGGCATTAGCTTCTCGTGAGTTTAAAAGTTATGAAAATCTTGTTCGATGTGCTGAGAAGGTGGAAATGGAGTTTGCCGATGACCAAGTTTTCTATAACAACCAGCAGAAGAAGAGACCGAGGTGGCAGGAGAAAGGTAAGAATTCTTCAAAAAAGTCTGATGGTAAGAGAACTAGGTTTCCAGTTTGTGATAAATGTGGAAAAAGGCATGCTTGGTAATGTCTTCTGAATTCTGGGAAGTGCTACCGATGTGGTAAGATGGGACATAAGGCTCGTGAATGCACTGAAAAGGATCAAGGTGAAGGTAAGAACAAATTTGATTTACAGTTAGTGAAGTGTTATAAGTGCAATGAGATGGGTCACTATACAAACGAGTGTCCGACAAGGAGCTTGAGTGATGGGAAGCAGTTAGAATACAAGCAGAAAGGGGTGGTGAAATCCTTTGCAACTACTTCAGCAGATGTCGGGCCATCAAATGAAGTTGTATCAGGTACTTTGTTTGTTTTTTCAGATTATACCAGTGTGTTGTTTGATTCAGGTTCTACACATTCTTTCATCTCTGAAACCTTTTCTAGTAAAATGGGAATACCATCTCAAGAAATGACTCCTGAACTATTGGTAAAAACACCCGGGGGAAGTGTCGAGGCAAAAAGAATTTATAAGAATCTTCCTATCCTTATCTGTGGAAAGAACCTACTTGCAAACCTTATTGTTCTACCTCTAGTAGAGTTTGATGTTATCCTGGGTATGGATTGGCTCTCTATTTACCATGCTAAGATTGACTGTAGAGCTAAAGAAGTTTCTTTTCAGAAAGACTTTCAGTTTGTTTACAAGAATGAACCATTACTTTTGATAACATACCAAGAGGCCGAGAAACTTGTAAAAGATGGAAATGAATGTTACCTTGCACACGTCGTTGAAAATAAAGGAACTGTTCAGATTAATGATGTGCTAGTGGTAAATGAGTATCCTGATGTTTTTCCTGATGAGTTGCCTGGAATAATACCAGATCGGGAAGTTGAGTTTACTGTTGACTTAGTTTTTGATGCTAAGCCAATTTCAAAACCCCCTTATCGAATGGAACAAATTGAACTTTTAGAGTTGAAGGAGCAATTGCAAGATTTATTAGAGAAAGGTTTCATTAGACCTAGCACATCACCATGGGGTGCTCCTGTTTTATTTGTTAAAAACAAATATGGTTCTATGAGACTTTGCATTGATTATAGAGCCTTGAATAATATCACTGTTAAGAACAAATATCCTTTGCCTCATATCGATGATTTGTTTGATCAGCTCCAGGGAGCTCAGTTTTTTTCAAAGATTGACTTGAGATCGGGGTACCATCAGCTGAAGGTAAAGGAGGCAGATATTCCGAAGACCGCGTTCCGTACGAGATATGGCCATTATGAATTTGTAGTAATGCCTTTTGGGCTAACCAATGCACCTGCTGTATTCATGGACTTAATGAATAGAATTTTCCATGAGTTCTTGGATAAGTTTGTGGTGGTTTTCATTGATGATATTTTGGTGTTTTCTAAAAGTAAAGAGGAGCATGAAAAACATTTAAGGGTTATCTTGCAAACCTTAAAAGAAAAGAAATTGTATGGGAAATTCAGCAAGTGTGAGTTTTGGTTGCAACAAATTTCTTTCCTTGGTCACATTGTTTCTAAAGATGTAATAACTGTTGATCCTGCAAAAAACAAAGTTGTGGAAGAATGGCCAAGACCCATAAATGTAACCGAGATTCGTAGCCTCCTTGGTTTGGCGGGATATTACCGAAGGTTTGTTAGAAATTTTTCACGGTTATCTAGTCCAATGACTAAGCTAACTCCGAAGGGAGTTAAGTTTATCTGGACAAAAGAATGTGATGATTGTTTTCAGGAATTGAAAAGAAGATTGGTGAATGCTCCAGTTTTGGCACTACCTTCCAGGAATGGTGAGTTTGTTATATACAGTGATGCTTCATTGAAAGGACTTGGTTGCGTCCTAATGTAGAATGATCAGGTAATTGCTTATGCTTCACGACAGTTGAAAACTCATGAGGTATATTACCCTACACATGATTTGGAATTAGCTGCTGTTGTTTTTGCTTTAAAAATTTGGAGGCATCATTTGTATGGAGTAAAGTGTGAAATATATACTGATCACAAAAGTTTAAAGTATATATTCACTCAGAAAGAATTGAACATGAGACAAATGAGATGGATGGAATTAATCAAGGATTATGATTGTACAATTCATTACCATCCGGGAAAAGCAAATAAAGTGGCTGATGCTTTGAGTCGAAAAAGTAATGCTTCATTAACAATGTTGCGGTTGGAACGTGATCCTTTGGTTAAGGATTTGATGAACATTGGCATAGAAGTTGTTGGTGCTGGGAGTCCTTCTGTTTTGTTTCAGGTATCAGTGAGATCATATCTATCAGATAGAATCAAGCAAGCACAGAAGCAAGACAGTGAGTTGCAGAAAAAGGTAGAGCTGGTTCAGAAAGGTAAGTTGCCTGAATTCAACATTGATAATGATTGTGTTTTGAGATTTGGGAAGAGATTGTGTGTGCCTTGTGATTCACAGTTGAAGAGAGAGTTGTTATGTGAAGCTCATAGTTCTCCGTTTTCAATTCATTCGGGCAGTACTAAGATGTATAGAGATCTGCGGGAGTATTACTGGTGGGATGGAATGAAAAGAGATATTGCTGATTTTACTGTGAAGTGTTTGACTTGTCAGCAGGTTAAAGCAGAGCAGCAGTTACCGAAAGGGATGCTTCAGCCTTTACCAGTGCCAGAGTGGAAATGGGAGAATATATCAATGGACTTTTTTGTTGGATTACCTAAGACATCTCGAGGTAATAATGCAATCTGGGTTATCGTTGATCGCTTGACCAAATCTGCTCATTTCCTTGCTATACGAGATACTTTCTCTCTTGATCAACTTTCCCGTTTGTATCTTATAGTGATAGTCAGGTTACAAGGAGTTCCTCTCTCCATTGTATCGGATCGTGATCCCAGGTTTACTTCTAACTTTTGGAAAGGCCTTCAGAAGTCGTTGGGTACTGAATTAAATTTTAGTACAGCTTTTCATCCTCAATCAGATGGGCAGTCAGAACGAACAATTCAGACATTGGAGGATATGCTACGAGCTTGTTCTATGGATTATCAGGGAATTTGGGACCAACATCTTTCTTTGGTTGAATTTTCATATAATAACAGTTTCCATTCCAGTATACAGATGGTGCCATTTCAGGCATTATATGGGAAGCAGTGTCGAACTCCAGCTTTCTGGGATGAAGTGGGTGAAAGGAAGTTGATGGGACCAGAATTGGTAGAAGAGATGGCAGAAAAAGTTCAGCTGATTCAGAAACACATGAGAACAGCTCAGATCAGGCAGAAGAGTTATGCGGATAACCGGAGGAAGGATCTATCTTTCGAGGTAGGTGATCATGTTTTTCTCAAGGTTTCTCCTTGGAAAAGTGTGATGAGATTTGGTAAGAAAGGAAAGTTGAGTCCAAGGTTTATTGGACCATACGAAATTCTGGAGAGAGTTGGATCAGTTGCATACCGAGTGGCTTTACCTCCGAGTTTATCTCAGGTACACAATGTTTTTCAAGTTTCGATGTTGAGAAAGTATATGCCAGATCCATCTCATGTTTTGAGTCCAGAGGTAGTTCAGCTGGAAGAGAACCTATCTTATGAGAAACAACCGTTCCAGATTATTGACCACAGGGAGCAAGTGTAATGGAATAAGGTGCTTAAGCAGGTAATGGTTTTGTGGAAAAACCACATGATTGAAGAGGCAACATGGGAATCTGAAAATGCAATGAGGGATAAGTACCCCCATTTATTCGATAAGTAAATAAATTGCGGGGACGCAATTTTCTAAAGGGGGGAAGGATGTAACTTCCCAAGTAAGTAATTAATAATAGATATTTTTATCTATGTCTATTAATTATTAAGATAGTGTTATAGAGGCATAAAATGAAAATAAATACAATCTTATGCCTGGAATACACTAATATTCTTAAAAGATTGTTTTACTGCCTTTTGATGGCAAACCATTTTTGAATCTATATTTTGACAATTTTATAAACTATGTTTGTCAAAATAAACTTATCCTTTATGATTGGGACATCAAAATTTATCTTGTGTGAATTTTTGGTATTTTTCTGACAATGTTCATTTTTTAATGAATAGTGAAAAATACTGCATTTTACATCAAAACTGCTTTTTAATCTAATTTATTTATATGATTAGATTATGTTTTGAATTGGTTTTGAAGTGAAATTAGAATATATTTTTACCATTTTATCCATTGGTGGTCATTGGAATCAATTTCACTTTGAAATTAGACTTAAACTGGTGTCAATATTTTGATACTTATTGTTTTGTAAAAACACGCTATTTGCTCTGGCAGCGGGAATTAATTATTAAATTAATTAATGTGACCTATATGTTTTGAATTTTGTAAAATAGACTTCATTTTTGAATTCGGAATATCAAATATAGCTTAGGGTGATTTTTTGGTAATTTTTTGAAAACTTCAATTTTTGATGAATAGTGAAACCACTAAGTGATAATCAAGCAAACTGATTTTTCAGTTAAATGAAAGTTTACCACTAATGTGTATTGAATTTTGAAAATCCGACATACATGGTTGTCATTAAGAAGTAAAATGTGGTTCAATGAGATTATAATAATTTTTTGGTGAATAGTAACTTATTAAGTTCTTAATCGCGATTAGTGGTAATTAGTGTAGTTTAAGGTATAAATAATGCTTTAATAAAATGAAATGACCTAGACACATGTCCCAACCTCATTGGTTGTGTCATGGCCGACCATGACATGCCATGGGTCAACTTGGGGACCCCATGGATCCACTTTTGTTGGGAAATGACATAAATTACTTTTTATTTAATGTTAAAGTGAAAATGACACAAACATAATATGTTTTACGAAAATAATTTTTAAGTGGGGATATACAAGTCAAAATTTTGATTATAAATAGTAATTGGAAAGCTAAAAAGATTTCCTACATCATAGTAATTTTTTTATAATTTTTAGACATTAAATAAATTAAATTATATATGACATAATAATGATGCAGCGATGACATCATTATTTGACGATTTAAATAAAATGGAAAGATAATGTAAAATCTATAAACTAAACATGTCCAAAACCAATTGGATGAGTGGATTTCGAACCCTTATCACCTTATCCACGAATTATATCAATGTGGGACCTTTTAAAACCGAAACACATTTTCAAATAAAGTAATGTTTCTTTACTTTCCAAAAGTGCCCCTCCTCTCCTCTTATAAAAGGCCCCCACCTCTACCTCATTTCACACACTCCTCAAGCCTTTGGCTCGGCCAACCCCTGCCCATGTACTCTCTCCACATCCCTCTACTCATCATAGAGTATTCCCTTTGGGCATAATCCTATCAGAGGAAGCCTTTAGACTCAAATCAAAAGGAGTTACACTTTTTAAGATAATTCATTCTCTCATGTTCATTTGTTTTATTTTGCTTCTCCAACCCCCTAAACTCTATTTATTTAATTATTTTGTAACAAAACCAGTATCTTCTATATACTAGGATGTTTGTATAAGATTTATTTGAGCTACACTCTCACACAACTTCATCAAATGGTTAAATAACATACGGTTTCCGTGGATGGAGAAATTCTGCCTCCCGAAACGATGATTGTTCAATACTCATTTAACACCTTCAAAGGTGGCCATTATGATGTCACTATTTTTATATATGATATATAATATGTTTATGTTTTCCTTAAGCTTCTGTGTTTTTCATTTTGGGCATACCTTTATGGTTTCCATTATGTGTAAACACGATATCTTCATTTTAGGAAGTGCGGACTACCGCCCCCTCAAAGTGATTTGATTCGTTAAATACCATATGTGGGACATATAAAGGATGGAACTATGATATTATATATGATATTATACTGGAATTATAATATACCTTTATATCATTATGATTCCATTCTATAAAATACGAAATAGAAATCAAAGTAGCGTTCATGCGTACGTACGACTTACCGTCTCCATGAACGGTGAATTTCATTTATTACCTCTAAATGATTATGTAATATTATAAATGCATGTATGTACTGGATATATATGACATATATGATATCTACATCATGAATACCATTCTGGATATAATGAACCTTTGACCAAATTAACAACATGTAAGTGTAAGAAGTCTATTTTTGACTTAAGAGCCAAATACCGACAAAATGAACATTATTAACTTAACTGATTACATGATGTTCATAACATGTTATAAAAGGAATAATGAACTTGAAAAAGATTATTAATAAAGTAGATATTAACTCAAGTTTATTATTCAGGAGATTAAAGAACGGTCGGGTCATGTCGGATACGAGGTATGGGACTTCGTCTCAATCTCCTTTCGTTGAGGCATATTTTATTTTATACACAACTTTCTTTTATACGGTGTATAAACCACTTTGACTTTTACGTTTATTCAAAAGGAATATTTTTTATACGAAGCATTTACTAAACGACAAAAGGGATTGTTTTTGTCGTACGTATGCGGCGACAACGAATTCTCCGCCGTCGTGACCGTTATTTGAGTTTCGGCTTCCTCTACAAGCCATACCTTTTTTTTTAAACGAAAAAAAATACCATGTTTTACTTTGGTATTGAAAAAGGTTTTCATAATGTTTTTACTATATCAATGTGTTGTATTGATATCTCGTGATTGAAATGTGGAAATGTTATGTTTCCTGTATGCATGTTTTATGTGATATGATTATGTTATGGTTCTTGGGCATTATTATGAAGACGGGTGGTTCCGTGATAAACTAATGGCGGGTGAGCCCGTTATAGCTCTCCAATGCATTGGGTAACGCGAAGGAGTGAAACGTTAAGGTTTCTCCGAAGAGATTTTAGGGAATATACTGTGATGGGTATTCCAAACGTAACCAAGAGGGTTACTCCCTACGTAAGAATGTTATGAATGCCTCAAGTTACCTTTATGTCTTATGATTTCTATGATTTATTCATGATTTTATGAGGTATGTTAAAGTGCATATGTTTTATGGGTAATGTATGATTTCATTATTATGTATATATGAACTCATGTTTACTTTCCATGTTTTTTTATAACCCGTACTGAGTTTTTATGCTCATCCCATGTTTTTGAAATGTTTTTCACAGGTCAAGGGAAAGGTACATGATAAGATGATAGAGTCAAGGATGTGTCAAGAAATAATCCATGTTTTATTTTAACTGTGTTCCCATTGATGGGAATGAAGAATACTATCTTTATGTAACCACTTTGTTTATATGTGGAATGTAATGCAAGTTTTATGATCTAATTCTCTAAAACTCTAAACCCAAAAAGATCCTCAATGTGTAATCTTGTAATAACTCAAGATTAAGTAAGGTTTAGGGCTGGGGCCTTATAAAGGAGGCCTTTAAAATCCACAATTCCATGAACCTAGGGTGACATGGTTTTATAAAAACGATGGGGTCCCTAGTACCCCACTACCTCATGTTGTACCATTAGATAAATTGTGTGGTATGGGCTATACAATTTCTACTAACCGTGTTTCCCAGTTTGTTTCTTCATGTTTCATGGCTCCATATTCCAAAAAAGCCCGTAACCCCCTTTATCCTTTTTGACTTCTATAGGCATCATTATTACAGATGAATAATATAATTTCATCCTAAAACAAATTCTCTATACCATTGATAATAGAAGGGATGTTACATCCTCTCCTATTTAAGAAAACCCATCTACAAGATTCCCTTCCATGGGGGTAAGACATCATTTATGAAAAGTTAATATCATTATGCATGTACATTAGCCTCCACTACTAGGTAACATTCTTTATGAATACTCTCAACCATATCACCCAAACCAGTTAAACTGACCTACCTCTTAGAGGCTATGTTCATCAATCAACAATACATATCCGATGCAACTTGAAGGGCGCATCCACCACCAGCTCGATATCCTAATGTTCAAATTGATGATATGGGTGGACATGATGGTGAAAAAGTTGTGAAATTTTGAATACATAATTCATGGAATAATACCTTTATGGAAATTGTTACCGATAGAATATCAAACCAACTCTCTCCACTATCTCGAATGTCATGACATAATAAGGCGTTGAGATTCCCGATTTTTCAGATTTGTTTGTGACCTTATCTTGGTGATACACACAGAATGAGCAGAGGTCCCAACTCAAACTCCAGAGGACTATAGAGAGGATTTGTATATGAATTATTCCTGGACTGGTCAAAATTTATATGCTTCCGAATCAACCAGGATTACAATGATGACTCCTTAACGTGTTGAGGACCCAGTAGGAATTCCTCACCTACCTTCATCCATTATATAGGAAAACAAGATTTTATACCATAAAGGGCTTCATACAAAGCCATTTCAATCATTTCATGAATGATTTTAATTTAGAAAAACTAAACCATAGGTATATTAAGTTCCTATGTACCTCCATTTTCATGGATGAAATCTCTCTTAATATACTCTAACACCTCTATCCTCTGCTCATACTGCTCATCGGTCTGAGTGTGATAAGTTGTACTCAAGAGAACCTATGAACATAGTAGCTCGTTTATCCATTTGATTCAACTTCAAGGTGAAATGGTTATCCCAGTTGTAAATTTTAGAATTTGTATCATGATGAAGGTGCACTATATCTCAGATGAAATGTCTTCCAAGCTCATCAATAAAGATTGTTTCTCAGATTTTTTTGAAATTGTGATACATTGGACAAGATATCAATGACCACCCATATTGCATCACTACCTCGAGGTTATCTATGTAATGTCATCTCAAAATGGATGCTAATATCATTCTAATACTATTAATAACATGATAGAGCATATAAAATTCCTAAAGGCTAATGGCTCTCCGCCTTCACCTACTGACATGTGGTGCACATAGTGGAAAAGCCTGCAATTTACCTATTCATACTTGGAAAACAATTCTAATTTTTTATATATATGTACATACCCGTATGATGAGGATGATCCTCCCCTACAACAGGATGTCATTATTTCAGCAAATATTCATAAATTTCAAGTAACCCATAATTGAGTATATAAGAACATGGTTTCACATCCAATAACAACCTATTAGGGGTCTGGATTCTCACATGTGACCTTTTTCCTCAATACATAGCCCTTATAATTAGAAAACTACCTCATACTAACCTAATCCAAAATGGAGAATGTCACTTCTAGAAATGATTAGATTAGTTTTACTAGTATTATACAACCTTTATGTGTATGTATGAAATCAATGAAATCACCCTACACCCACATATATTCTGTAATATGTCTTTCCTTTGAGTCTTTTGGGTTATGAAATCAGATATGACATTTCCCATTATGGATTTATAATAAATATCAATGTTGAATGATTATAGG
The DNA here is from genome assembly GCA_963277665.1 of Viscum album. NCBI lineage: Eukaryota > Viridiplantae > Streptophyta > Magnoliopsida > Santalales > Viscaceae > Viscum > Viscum album. The sequence continues at coordinate 1,093,054,262 of OY728145.1, read as the reverse complement.
TATTTATCCCAATACCACTACCTATGATTCACATATTTTTGTATAGATATGTATTTGATACATTTATGATCCATGTAAAAAATGAACTGCTCTCCCAAAAAGTAGTGTCTCCAACAGCGTACAACATGGACCATGGAATTTATCTCGAGGTCATTAAAAGGATAGTTCTTATCCTGAGTCATGAACTAGTGGGACCCAAAAGCTACATCTCGACCACCCTATATTAGAATGGATCATAGGATAATACCTGAAGAATCACCGTAAATATTATACCTTATACCCATATTAGGAAAAACTAGGATTGGTGTAGAAGTGAGTATTCCCTTTAACATCTAAGAAGCTTTCTCCCATGCTTCAGTCCATTTTAATTTCACACCCATAGTAGTAAAGACCATAAGTACCCATGATAATATACATAAATCCTAAATGAATCACATATAATATCTATCCGACTCTATGACTATTTTTATATCAAACACATTATTTGGGTTCTCCTACGGAACAACAAAGCTCACCTTCTCTAGGAAAACTGAAATACCCATTTCAGAGATGATATGACCCATTAAGGGAACATGGATGATAAAAAGGTGGAAATTAATGGACTTTTCATAAATATGGTCCTCTATTAGTGTCTTCATCAAGATCTCATGATGGTTGGCATGGTCATGCCCGGTGTGGGAATAAACTAAGATTCCTTCAAGAAGGACTACCATAGAGGAATCAAGATACCATTCGAAAGATGGATTCATCAAATACATGAAGACTTCTATCACATTAGTTATACCAAACAACATGACATGACACTCATACAAGCCATAAATGATATTTAGGTCTATATGTGGTGTGTATGATGGCATCAAATTCATTTTATGTTACCTAGACATCAAAATAATCTTAGAGAACATGTGTTCTCCTCAGAGCTAGTCGAAGTTGTATTCTATACAAGGAAGGGGATACCTTCTCTTTATGCTAAGGTTATTCATTCAGCAGTAATACACACATAATCTATGTTTATCATCCTAATTAATGGAAAAGGTTTTTGTCATCTCCATGGTGATGTTCTAGGTTGGATTCAATCCTTACCTAATAGATCTTCAAGCTACTTCTTGTGTTCTTGGAGCTCTGTGGGTTCCAATATATTTAAATAAATTGGCATAGCTGCCACACCAAAAATAAGCTTGATTGTAAACTTGAACACACTCTCTATCGGTAATATAAAGAAATCATCTGGTTATAAACCCCTTAAATTATCAAAAACATGAAGGAAATCCACATTTTTCATTTTCTAATCTCTCATACAGAGACTCACTATCTAGGTTTCCCCACTACCTGGAATAGTACGGTTAGGTCTATATTTAAATTCATGGATATAAACACACCATTATGAATATAAATTCAGCCCTTTCAAATGATAATGAAACTATAAATATATAGTAATCCACCATGGATTGATAATTAAAAAGCAAGTCCATACAGATAATGACATTAAAAACGGTCATCATAAGGAAAACGAAACTGTATAGAAAGTGATACCCACATATATAAAGGGTGAAATCCATTTTATTGCTTATAAACTCCTCTTTAACACTTAGTGGTGTGTCATTATTCATAACTCCAAATGAGTAATCCATAACTAAACCCAAACAACCCACAATTATAGTATATAAAAAATAATGTGGTTCAATTGCATCAAACAAGGTTTATACTAGAGTTGGAGATTCCAGAATATTTCCAAAAACTATAGATATCCCTAGAATCTAATCATATCGAATAGGATGCACTGCATAAACATGGTCTACACTATAGAATTGTGATTCTTCTTAACTAACCTTAGAAGGTACACTCTACTGACACTGGAACTCTTAGGCCTGACCTCCACTACTATGGAAACTTTTTTTGACCCAAACGTCCTATAGAGGACTAACATTCATCCTGATGTATAATAATTGACATTCTAATTGAAGGTGTTCACTAACGATTGTAAGAAAGGATAATTTGAATGATTGTAGGTGACCCATCCTACTATAATCCCAATATTCGATCGGGTTAAACGCACACTTCATATTTTTATCATGTGGTTTACCAAAATAGTGATACACACCATAGCTATCAGTTCATATCATCTATCATGTACTTCACCCATGTGTTACCTCAAAACATCGCTTCCTACCACAAGATAAATCCCTACTCAGCCTGTAATATCAAGTTTCTTGTTTCACATTTCCATATTCCCTTAGGTTTATGTTAGTGATGTGGTACTAGTTTAATATTTTTGAAATGGTGGTAAAAAAAGACATTCAACTATGATTTAATGGAGTATACAATCCCATCCCTAAATTTCCCTTCTATTGTTTTTTCATCACTAGTTAAGGTTGGTGAGAAACTAAAAAATTCAATGGAGAGAGCTGAGTATTCTATCACTGAAATGTCAACATGAATAAGGTTTATGAATTATCGGTAAGGGATTGATCCCAAGTTATATATAAAGATGTAGTCAAATAAGGATATCTAGAAGTATGGCCATACCATTCCCAAATTTTGATAATCAAATGTAAGGATGCCCCACCAATGATTAAAGAAGTCACATAACATGTATGCCACAATCTTTATCCTCTCCTTTAGATGAATCATGATATGCTTGACGATATAAAACATAGCCTCTATCCATGACTCCAATTCTTGAGGTCATCAATCCCCAAAGATTTTGGGAGAATCTTGTTGCTGGAACTCCCTAGTCAAGTCCAACATAGTTGGGGTAGTTTGGGGAGCACCCTATACTTATTATATAAACAAGAATAATTTATCAGTGAACGTACAACAAATTCATGTGAATGATCTAGAGGAGGTGCCTCAAGTTGCACTATAAGAGGTATCATGGGTGGCTTAGTGCCCACATCCTATAAGGTATGATCATCACTACACTCTTGGTGAATAAAAAGAGGTTTCTACAGTGGAATATCTCTAAAATTTCCAATTTCATGCCTCATATAGAATTTATAATATATATTTGAAGTGATATAGAAAAAATGTATAGGGAATACATATAGGAACATCACAACCCTTATATTTCTATAGGATCCATGTCTAGGTGATTGAAAAATGTCACTAAATAATCATAGAATCCACAACCTACTTCCCACTACTATAGATTGGTTCTGTTTAGGGTATCATGTTACACCTATAAGGTGTCAATTTCATTTCACTTATCATATTAATTTTAATTTAATATACAACTATGAAATTTAATTTATTTTAAAAAATTAATTAAATGGATCACCATTTAAAAGTTTTAATGGAAACCACATATTACATGTTAAAATGTTGTATCCATTTAATCTTATCCATGAAATGTTCTTTTCTATGTGACAATTGGTCCCCAGAACAACGTTCCATAACCACCTACCAAAGGGGTCATCTTTAACATATGTATGAAAAATATAGTAGGTTAAGGTAGTAAAATTAAGTGTTAGTTTTGTATTAAAATCATTCAGGGAATGCCAACATAATTCCATATATTATTGTTGATGTAGTTCAAGAAATATCAAACAAGGAACAACAACAAGAACATACGATATAGGAAATGAATAAAGAATGTAGATATGGAATTTCAGAAGTGATGAAACTTTAATCATAAGGGAACTAGTATGATTAATGAAATTATACACCCTAATATCAATGGGCCATGAATAAAAACCCCTATATAATGAAATTTACATTAATAACATCACAAAATAAGTGAATCAACAAATTGTGAAAATATATGAATCCATAACAGAATAAGAAAAAACTGTGTTTTCTCATCCTATGAAATTTGGGTTTCCCCTAAACATGGGTTTGATACTCTTAGAAACATTCTCATTACCAAATTAAAATATTTGTGTCTCCAATATAACACTCATATGGTAAGAAAAATAGAAAATTTGTCTATGTTGACTCTTTTTAGAGTCCTTCCATGGATGCCACTTAATTGTACCCCAGGATGGTGGGACAAAAGACCACAAGGGCATCTCCCGGAACCACAGAAGTAGTTGACTAGAAAATTTCGACTTAGGAATGTCTCCAGGGAGACTATAAACTCATTTATTAGAGTGAATAATAACAATATAGGTATATAAAACAAGTGAGAACTATCAGTACTGGACATTATATGGCCAGACGAGTAAACCATCATAGTGAAAGAAGTATCAACATACAGATAGAAGTAGAAAAAAATAAAAGATCCTTAAATATAAAACAAATATCTGGAGGAAGAGAAAAAAATGTGTATATACAATATTATTATGATCACTGCGATGTTTTCACACAAAATCATTCATGGTAGTTACATGATACAAGAATATTCCATATGCAAAAAAATAATCAAATATCCCAAAAACATTAACAACTAGAATCCAGATCATGGGTTATGTCATTTATTCCCAAACTCTATCCTATATTATCAATATGTCACAAAATATGGACACTCCCTATATCTATACATGCAGTCATGATGTCTAATCAGGTACCAACGGAGGCCTGTGTAGAGTGTGATATAAAATCTAAGTAAGCTACCACAAACAGTGTTTAGATCAATCCATCTCATGAAATAAAAATTGAGATGTTTTATAAAATTAATAAATAATAAATTCAAGATATAAAATAAAATAAATAAATGTGTCAGACCATGCTATACATTGGATTAATATACAACTCTACCACCTCCAGCGTAAGCCAGTGATTCTAAACTAGGGGATCCTTTAAATATAATGTGAGTGATATGATATTTAAGAATATGGGCTATCCCCAAGATTGTGATTGGTCTTGGAAGACACTATCCTATGTTTACAAATCCAATGGGTCATTTATTATTTGAAAATTTTCACATAATATTTATCCAAATTTACCTATATATAAATAATGAGATTCACCTTGAAACCATCCATAAAAATCATAATGGAATTCCACATATCGCTCTATCTCTTGTTATAAGTCCAATTCATAGGGATTATGTCCAAGGTTACCCAATAATAAGGTACATCGTATCTCTCTATTCATGGTGTGACAAAATCATGAACAAACATATGAGTATGTCTCTATTATTGTATGTGGGGGCCCATTTCATTCTTATGGAATATTACAACAATCATTCCATTGATATTGTCTATGGTTTATCCTATAGGGAACTAGTTTCATTCTACTGAAGGTAAAAAAGGAATAATCGAAGGAAATAATATGCAAGAAATAGCTTATATCACCTCCATCATGTTTAGATATCGTTAATAAATTCTAACTAAGGCTCGACCAGCCTGTCCAATGGTTTCTTTAATTAGACCCATTGTATTGTCCATGTCATATGGAAAAGGTATATTCCTATTAGAGAAATCATATATTTTACAAGGGTGAATTTATAAAATAAAATTTATGTTGGTTAATTAATTCAATTAAATGATCCATTTATGGATTAATCAATATAAAATATGGCCAATCCTCTTGACCAATCCATTTAATTAATAAAATTTATTCATGGAACAAACTGTAAGGTCCCATCTCACGGTGCACCATTCAAAACCATTAATTTTTATTGTTCAAGGAATTTATGATGGGAAAATAATCCTTAAGTGGTGATATAAAATTTACAAAAAATGATAAATTAGGCCTCTAAGTTGGAGCACACCCATTGGAGAAATGTGCATCTTGGTAATCAACCCAAGGGGTTGATTCTCGACTAGATCGGGTAGCATTTGACAAGGTAATGGTTTTATATTCCATTATTTTAAAAAATAGAGGGATTTCCAGAACGGTCTGAATCGCGACACCATTACAAATCTTATAAAATTTCTCACAAATATTAGGTTTGAACTAGACCACATATTTTCATCCTGTAGTGCTTCCATAGTCTAGAGTGAAACTTGGATTTGAGCTAGAACACAAGATATAAAAATAAATTTTAAATTCCCTAAAGCATTCTATTGGGTATAATGGTGACTGATATGGATAAAATACTGAGGATATATCGTTATCCATAGGTTTTGTGTAAGGAGATACATCAGAGGAGGAGTCAAGTTAATCAATGTGGAAGATGGTTTTGAAATTGAAAATTACTTCATGTATAAAATTAGAAATTCACCCACACTGGAAGGAGAACATGGTTGGCCAAACTATGCACCAATCATGTGTAAGGACAAAATCATGGTTGTTTTAAATACCGCAGAGCCATAAAACAAGGGTTTCATGATTGCAATCAAATTGTGTGGCCCCCATTACCCCACTCCCTCAAGCATCATATTTAGAGAAACTGTATAGGGTGGGTTCCATGGTTTATTCTAACAGGGTGGCCTGGTATATTTCTTCATGATTTAGGTATATGAAATATAAAAATTACTAAAAACTCTTGGGATATCCTTGAGTCCTTTTTGTATCAATATTAGGGATGAACAAATGATCATAAAATGAATAGAAATGGTCTGTACCTTTGAGAAAATATTGGATGTTACAATTCATCTTATGAAAATTTTGATATTATGATTTCAAAAATGAAGATCATTTTATGAAATAAAGATCCTAAAATTTCATAATAATAATTTCAATTTATGTTCATAAATATTGACTATACCATACTGTTTAAAAATACTTTTTTAGATAAAAAATCTTTTTCATTAATGTTACACTCCGACCCTAGATGCCTGGAGCCAGTGTGTTATTTTATTGAATTTCCAGGATTATAAGGAATCATGTCCCTAAGGACTGATTAGTTTATATGTTTTGGAATATTAATTATATAAATGAACATTATATTAAAATTTATAACATAAAATATGGCATATATAATCCTTTTATAACACCATTATTCCCATAGATTAACCCTGGATATCAATAATAATACACTTCATTACATCATAGAAAAAGAAAACATAAGAAAGGGGGGATATGAGATCCTTAGTAAGGTTAAATAATTTAGCGTAATCTATAAGCATTTATTGAATTATGTATAATAATAAAACTACCTTTTTTTGATAAAATAAAAAATATACCTTTTTAAACATAAACATAGACAAAATATTCCCATAATAAATCTAAAACTACCATATGAACTTCACATTAACATTTTTCTAGTCAAATAATAACATGTATTAAATAATTTCTAAATGATGGAATGTATAATTCTAGACATAATAACTACTAAGCCATTTCCTTGTGACAATACCATTAACAAATATTCTATTGAGTCCTTGTGCAAAGATACTAGTTTTTCTCATGAGACCAACCGATGCATCGAGGGTCCATAAATGGACATGCCCATCACTTACTAAGTCCAATTCATTCCACGTATGAAAAGCATGAGACATAACATAAATATTTGTATGAAAACAAACATATGAATTGTCAATACATTAACCATAAACTATGAATGGTATAAAATAGAAAATCCACAGTAAATCATATCATAACTCATTCAATACTATATAGAATGTTTTACTATAATAAATCAACTTCATTGAAAACAAATATCCAATATAGGATGTTGACATAGTGGAAAATAATCAATAAAACTCTTCGATAGAAATATCCATTTTCATGTAATCATTTAAAATTAACATAACTAATAAAGGAATTATTTTAAAAGAAATTTTTGAATAAAAGTATCCTATACCACTTAGAAACTTATGAATAAAATTAAAATTTTAAATAAATCATGTCCATATAAATAAATCATTAAATTCATTTTGGAAACATGGACATTAATTACAAAGATTTAGATAAATCAAACATTAGAACATTAAAAATTATGATATATTTAAATATTCCCTTCCATAAAACCATAAAATATTATTTTTGAATTGTTTTTTTAAAACCTGTATATGTATGATAAATATTTCCCAATAAATAGTTACACAAAAAAATAATCAGATAATAAAGATATTGATGAATTAACCCTTACCTTAGGTCTGCTACTCTTCCTATGTGTCTAAAAGTCCTGTATAATATGTTTAAACATATTATTAACTGATTTTAGAATCATAATAATTTTTATGATATCATATATTATTCTTTAATGACATTATAGTACCCATTATTAACAATTCCAAGTTAATAAAACATTTCATGTAATAATCACTTTGTTTATCGTACATGTTTTGACTTGTTATTATTGATCATATTACTTAGATCATAAATAAATTATATAGAGAATTTAATATATGATTTATATATCATATATATTTTGTATATAAATATATATAATATATTGATAAATAAAATGGAACCCACCATTAATGGAGGCGGCATACCGTATGTATGCATGAACATTGTTATTGTTTTTTTATCGCATTGAATGGAAGTAAGTGAATGAAATATATGTTTGTATATATATAATCCTTGTAACATTATCATGTCATATATCTCATACTTATTAATATTATTTATTATTTTAATCATTATTTAACGGTGAACATAGAAGATGAGTCCCATTTCATCGTGGAGATGGTAAACCTTATATATGCAGAAGGGATAATAAAATTTCCTTAATAGTAAAATGTTATGGAATTGGATGGAATATAAATTTTATAGAATAAATAACTTTTTATATGTATTATTTAAATCTATTATATTCATTGTAATACCCATAAACATAATGTGTACATGAAAAACAATTTACACCATAGTGTGTAGACAGTAGGTCGTACGTCCGAATGCGTGGTGGCATTGTTTTTCATAGGATGTGTTAAAAGATAAATATAGTTGTTCCATAATCATAAGAACTTCTCAGAATATACTATATTATAGAGGTATTATTTTAGTATGGTAAAATATTAGTAAGAGAATTTTTAAGAGGAAATGAACTTTGAATGAAGGGATAAAATGATTAGATCTTCTTCAGGTGTCTCCTTTTGATTTTCTCAAAAGGACTCCTTCTGTTTTCTTTATTCCTAATTATTTTCATCTAATATTAAGTGAGGGATGTTTAGAGGATAATTGGGAAGGGTTTCCACAAGTCAAAGTTATTTTTAGGTTTTAATTAAAGATAAAGGGAGCTTCTATTTAAAAAGAGAGGTGAGGGAACTCTAAAAAATTCTTGAATTATTAATTTATTATAAATGATTTTCGTATTCAAATATCTCTAAATATGTAAAGTAAGTTAACTCTTACCACATCCTCTTGTATTTTTAAACTACATGCTTAATAACATTAATATAAAATACCAAGAAGACCAAAAGTGGATAATTTATGACATTTTTATCACTATCCATGTTATTTAGACGAACTATATATTTTTAGTATTTTTATATCATTTAAGAAAAAAGTTTTTTTTTAAACACATTTACTTCAATTTTGAGACTATTTAGAAATTTATTTTTGATAAAGTAAAAACCACATTATTCCTTAAAAAAAGGATTTAACTCATACTTCATAGGTCAATGTCATCTAGAAAATTGTTGTATTGAATAAAAACATTCAAATTATATTTATTTCAATATTTATGATACAAGTTATTTAATTCATTAATTCATATGGAAAAATAACTCATCATTTTTTGTCATAAATATATTTATTTATATATTGTAAAATATTTAGAAATAAAATACTATTATATATAAAATATTTTTATCTTTATAATGAATATTTAATTTAAAAGATATCATTCATATAAACCTATATTAAAATTGTTTTATTAGAAGATATGTGAGTATGTCATATTTATCATTACATTAAATTAATTCTTATAACATGTCATTATCACACACAAGTGGTACCATGGGGTCCTAAAATATTTGTAAGGATTCTCATGTTCAAATATATCTCATCAAATAGGATTAGGATAGGTGTTAGAATACTTTAATTTTATTATAATATTATTTTGTACCCTTATTTACCATATGTACCCTTTAACCATCGTAAAAAAAATAATTAGTGATGTTACTTTTTATAATGTTGAAAATTAAAAGGTACTTATTTATACAATTTGATCCTCCTGATTCCAAATATGGAATCCATTTTTCCAAATTCCAAACACAAAATTGGCAGACATTGACTTAAAATTAATTCTCGTTGTTAAGACAAGAGAGCAGGTTCTTGAGAAGTAAAAACTAACAATATATTGACATGTGTTTACATCCAATTTAAATGTGAAATTACATAAAATTAAATAAATTATACTAGATGATAAGAATTTTATTTAATTATAATTTAAAATAACTAAAATTTATTATTTAACAATATAAATTATATCGATTAAAACAGTTGTTTTCAATTAAAATTTATTATTTTCCACTATTTGTAAAAATATAAAATTTATCAAAAAGGTACAACAAATTATCCAAACTAAATTTTTATGTCCCTATTCTAAATAAAATTTTTTTTAATCATAATTAATAGATAAAATTGTGAAATATTGGATTTAAAAAGGGTTCTCTATTAAATATAGGGAAAACAACATTTTTTTAAAATTAATTTTTTTATCAAAAAAATTGTATTTGTCCTTATATTGTGTATAAGATACAAAAAATATGAATGTAAAATTATATTAAATATATAAAATTTAAAATTTGGTCAACACTATTTATAAAAACATTTTAAATCGTTAGTCTTATAGGTCGTAGTGCGCTTGAACTCAGGGTTATGTACATCACACGATATTTAATTATTTAAGATGGAAAAAGAATGTGGAATACTTGGGTGTGATATTATAACCTACTTCAATAAATTAATCCATAACAATTAAAAGTCAGGATAGGAAACTATGGGTTTGAAATTTCAAAATATCTTAGTTGAAACCCCACATCTAAAATTGGATTAATGATCCCTCTATTTTAAAATTAAGAATGTAAGTATAAAGGGTAGCAGGAATAACACATACTACGGTTTCATGTAGAAAAACATGGATATGGAATAGAATCCTAACCATCATGTCCTGTTGTAGAGTTATAGATAATATTATTAAGAGAAATTTAACAATATGAAATCTATAAATCTGTGATGATCTAAGGGACCACTTGATTCTTCAGAAAATAAAGTACTAGGAAAACATTTTTGGCCTTCGAGATCCTTTCCCTAATGTTAAAGAACAAGAGAAGAAATAATTACATTATTTCGGCATAATCTCACCGTTGGTAATTCCATGAACAATTTCCACATCATCTCTTATTCAATTAAATGATGTTGAATTTATCATTTATGATGTTTTGGATGATCATGTGATTCCTAAATAGAATGATATTTTACTCCATCTATCTCAAAAAACATGTTATCATAGGTTATCACATATGAATAAGTCCACATATAGCGAGATAATACATTAATCTAACTAAATTTAACTGGAGTAAAAATTATACTATCCATAAATGTATAAATTTACAGTTTTTCAAAAAACTGAAAATCGACAAATTTAGAAAGTGGTTAAAAAAATTGACTGTGCATTTATCTCTCATATCTCATAGGACGGTTAAATATTTTCACATTCAAAACACATGAACACATTCATCATGTATTCTTTTGAGTCACCGTAAGATCCTGAATTATCAGATATTATTATTGAAAACATTCATGATTCATTGTTCCAAAACATATTGTATTATTCCATATGTCCCAAAAATTTCGCACTTCATCCATGATAGAATAACCCTCTTGTCAAAAAATCCAAAATCAGTTCTATCATCATCCAATTTACTTATTCAAATCCAATATATCATTATCCAATCATTATTATCTTAACATAAGGAACATATTAAGGGTTATCTTTACCTTAATCAGATATTCTCCAAATATAATCATACCCTTAAATCAATTCTCTTGTCCATTATAACTATTCAAAATATTTTTGAAAATCCTTAGAGTTAAACGTAAACTGAATACTCCTTATATAATTTACTTATTCATAATTCATGGATCTAAATACATAAATACGTTAATGATTCCAATGTAATGGTTTGCATGGAATAGGTTCTTCTTTAGTATAGAGGTAGATTCTTATGTCTGATCAATGAGTTATGTAATTCCCATAATTTCCGCAATTGATAAATTGACCACCATAACAAATGGTCACTCTATAACCCTTTTTCCCACAGAGATAACATCTTCCCCTCCATTTGAGTAATTCCTCAAGGTTCTTATTTGCTTCCTCTTAACATGTAGGAAACAAAATATTCATTCCATTATTCTTCTTAATGATTGTACATTGATGAATTTTCATCTTCCCCTTACAAAATACATTAGTAATGTCATTAATGATTTTATTGTTAATCATTTATCAAGATAATTGATTCGAAATAATCACTATATCCTTCTCTCCAATCATTATCAGATTTTGTTGCTCAAAATCACCATATTTTCCATCACACTCAATGTTAATCAAATTCCTTCCGGTTTCCACCCTTATCTTATACCCGAAATCATAGTGTGAGAAACATATCTTATTTTAGAAAACCACATAATCACATTAAGGTAATTTCAATCTATAAAAACTTATGTTTAATCCTAGGTTCTCCATGATCGTTACAAAAATTCTAATAGGTTCTTCAACACTTATTCTCAAAGTCAATCGTACGGTTATGATCTCTAATCAACGTTTTCCAAATCTATTTGAATGGTTGTTTCTAAACTTCCTATGATATCAAATTTAATGCCTAGACCTAAAATCCAGGATATGATGCATTATTTTTATACATTATAATGATTATAAGGAATCATGTTCTGAAGGATCGATTATTTTAGCAGTCTTTGAAAATTGATTAGATAAATAAACATTACATTACAATTTTGAACAAAAAAATATTTCATAGATAATCCATTGATAATGCCAAAATTACCTTATATTAACCCTTAATATAAACAAATAATACACATAATGGAATCCTGGAAACATTAAATATAAGAAAGGGGTGATCTCAGATGCTCAGTAAGGGTAAATAATTCAGTAGAAGCTATAAACATTTATCGTAAGATGTATAATAAAAACAATACAATTTTTAATCACAAACATGAACATAATTTGGAAAAAATAAATCAAAATTACCATATAAACATTAAAATAGATATTCTACTAGTTGAATAATCAAATGTAATTACTAATTTCATAACGAGAGAATGCATACTGGCGGACATAATATGTAACATCCCATGTGAATAAAGAATATGATATTTTTATATTTATTAATATTTATGAATTAAATATTAATATTACTTTAAATGGGACACTATGTTTGATGGCGTACCCAGTACGCAACAATGGGTTTCTTTGAAATCCTATGTTGCACACAATGTTGATTAATTCTGAAAAATAATAGTATAATATTATTATTTTAAATGGTAGCTAACATACAGTCATTGTATTGGATAGAATTAACAGAACTAACTACAATATGATTATAAATTTTTGTTAAATGCTGTTACCTTAATCCAATAATAGTTAGAGGCTTAAAATGTCAATGAATTCAATTTTTAGCAAAAATACACTAATGATCTTTTAAAGGTCGATTTAGCACCTTTTGAAAAAGAAACCATTTTAAATATATTTCAGGTGAATTTTATATGTTATATTTGACTAAATTAACTTCTTCTTTATAATCGGGACATAAAATTTTACTTTGGGTATAATTTTGGTATTTTTCTAATAATGTTATTTTTTAATGGTTATTGAAAAATAATAAATTATAATTCAAAACTGCCTTTTAATTGAATTTATTTATATGGTTAGATTACCATTTTTATTGGTTTTAATGTTTAATTATATTTTATTTTTACTATTTAATCCAATTTTGGTCATTTTATGTCATAACAGTTTGAAATTGGATATAAACGTATGTCATTCTTTTGATAGTTATTATTTCCTAAAACACACATTATGGTGTTGAAAACAAGAATTAATTTAAAATTAATTAATGAAACTTATATTTTTTTAATTTTTGAAAATAGATTTCATTTTTGGATTCATAATATCTAATTTATCTTAGGGTGATTTTTTTTGTTTTTTTATGAAAACCTTTACTTTTTGAGGAATAGTGATAAATATTACTTAGTAATTAAAAACATACTTTTTAATTTAAATGAAATTTTTCCGCTTTTGTGAATTGATTTTTGAAAATCCTACATACAAGTTTGTCATTAGAATGTAATATTTTGGTCAATGCGATGAAAATAATTTTTGTTGAATAGTAACTTTTGATTTTTATTTATCATAGTTACTGGTAAATAGAGTAATTTAATGTAAAAATAATATTATAATATTATAAAAATACCTTAACCCTTGAAATGAACTTTTTGGATGAGTCACGGCTGAACAATAAAATATTTGGGTGAAACTTTTGGCCTTTGAATGTCAATTTTGTTAAATAATTACATTAATAACATTTTATTTTAATTAAAAATAAAAATATCCAAAGCATGTATTGTTTTTATAAAACAATTTTAATGTGGGGTTATATAATTGATATATTTGACTATAATAATTCATTAGAAATCTAATAATATTTCTTACATCATGTAATTTTATTTATAATTATTAGGCATTAAATAAATATATTTATTTATTAAACAGTGATGATGTACTGATTACTTCATTAATGGATGTTTTAAATAAATGAGAATATAAATGTTAAAATAAACTTATTATGAAAATTTTTAGGCCATCCACGAATTTAAGGTATGAGTATGAATTTTTATCTTTGAATTATTATCGGTCTTTCAAAAGAATCAAGTTGTTATATAATTTTTAAGAGTCTCTATATGAATAGTATTCAAATTGACATTAATGCGTTTTCAATTAAATAAATTTTTTATTAAATGATATAATAATCTTAAAAATATAAAATTTGACTAATTTATATAGATAAGGTTGAAAATTTAATTAATTAACCACTTTTTGTTCTATTGTCATTTTATGGTAACTATATTAACCATATAGTATGAATATATAAGAGAACATGGTATAGTTAAATAAGTTAAAAAGAGTTAAATAAAAAACATAAGGATTAATTATTATCCAAACCCTATACAATTATTATTGAATGATTTGATTTCGACTTATATTCACCTTATCCTCTAATTATATTAGTTTTGGACGTTTTGAAACCAAAATCAGTTAACAATAAAATAATATTTTCAAAAAAACCTAAAGATCCCCTCTTCCCCCTTATAAAGGCTATCACCTCTAACCCACTACTAACACCTCTCAAGCCCCATGGATTGTCCATAATCATTCAAAATATTCTCACAAGTTCCCTCTCTTCCACCAAGTAGCCTTACCATCTGGGATAAGGCACTTTAATAAATCCTTTTGGTTCAAACCAAAGGGAGCTACCCGATTTAAAGGTAACGTCTTACCTCATGTTCTCTACTTTTATTTTACTTATTCACTCCCTATGATCTTTTTATTCTCTTTTCACATAAAAACCTATATCTTAAATATACTGGGTTGTTTTTTGAGATTTATCCGAACTACACTTACACACACCTACATCTAATGGGTATAGAACATAATGTTTCTGTGGACGGTGAACTACTGCCTCACGAAACAATGATTGTTTAATATTCTCCTACCACCTCTTATTATGGCCATTATGATGAAACTATAATTTTATATGATATTTATGATATTTATTTTATCTATATGGTTCTATAATTTAATTTTATAACATACCTTTGTTATTTTCAATTTGTATATATACAAATATTTCTTTTTAGAAAGTGCGAACTACCACACCCTAAATGTGATATGACTCGTTCATACCATAAATAGAACGTATAAAAGATGGTGTTAATGAACATACATAAAGTATATAAAATTTCATATTATAACATAAAATAATATACCAATGTATCATTTTTCTTTCATTACTTTGGAAATGAAAAAAATTAAATCGAAGTAGCATTCATGCGTACGTACGGCTTACCCTCTCCATGAACGGTGCAATTCATTTTCGTATATTAAAATGATATAGACTATTATAAATACATATATGCTGGATATATATGATATATATGTTATATAAATAATTAAAATAATTCTTTCGATAAGAAATTTTGACCACATTGTCAATATATAATTTTAACATGTTCATTTTTTACTCAAGTATTGAACATCGACAAAATATTTCATATGAACTAAAATAATTAAATAATTATTTTAGAAAGGAAATAAGTGATATAAAATGAATAATAAACTTGAATATTTTTCTTATGGAATTAAAAATTAACTACAGATGATTATTCAAGAAATTAAAGAACGAACGAGTCAAATAAAAAATGAGGTAACAGAATTCATCTCAATCTCCATTCATTGAGGCATGTTTTAATAATATACACCTCCTTATTTTATACATTACATAATAAACCCCTTTTAATTTTAATTTTAATCAAAGGGAATCTTTTTTCTACGAAGTGTTTTAGTAAACGACAAAAGGAATGTTTTTAACGTTCGCGGCGACAATGACCTCTCTGCCACCATAATCGTTATTTAAATTCCTCTATAAGCCTGACTGATTATAAAAGGAAAAGAAATACCTTATTCCATTTTAGGGTGTTTTAGTATTGAAAATAGTTTTTGAAATAGATTTATTATTTCAATATCTTGAAATGATTTCTTGTGATTCAAATGAAATGTTATTAGTGAAATGGAATATTTTATGTTTTGTGATATTATAATTGTACATACACATTTGATGGTTGATTACATGATAAACCAAAGGACAAATGGTTCCATGAGAAACCAGGATGGGTGTTTAAATTTTAACCTCCAATACATAGGGTATGGAAGTCGGTCATATAGATATTCCATTTAGTGATATGTTTGGAAGTCAATCGTATGGTTATTGTATTTAAGTATGTTTATGTCCCAAGTTACCTTTATATGTTATATGTTCATTATATGAGTTTTATGGTAAACATTTGGTTACAGAAGGGTAATAAATGTTCATTTATTCAGTGGACAATATTTATTACTTTATAAAGGTTAAAAGTACTACATATGATAAAGTATTCATGGTTTACGTGTAGTTTTGAAAAACTAACATTTTTCTTACATAGTTTATCACTTAATGGGATTTTTATACTAATCAAAATATTTATTGAATTTTTTTCACATGATGTAATGATGAATAGGGTCAAGGATTGGATCATGGAAAATTCATGTTGTCTAAAATAAAGAACTAGACATGTCTTTTTTAAAAAAAATTTCATTTTATGAAAAGAATGGATACTGAGTAGAAGTGTCTAAATGTACTATTTAAAATTGTTATGTATATATTATGATCTAATTCTATAAATACATAAACTTGAAATGATCCACAATGTGAATTGTTAACTTAAATCATGATAATTTAATATTTAAGGCTAGGGCATTATAGTTGGAATCAAAGGTCGGTTTAAAGAACATCATGAGTATCAATATAGTTAAATTAACAATCATAAATTAATTTATGGAATGATTGAAATGATATGTCATTTATAGATTACCATGTTTCATATCCTATTATATTTTGGTTTTCAAAATAGTTTTTCGTAGAGGACACATGGAAGCTATGTCGAGAAGGCATACAAAGGAGAATAACTTTCCAAATCAGCATCCTAATAATGACAGAATTGGAACTGAATAGTTTGTTGAATTAATGGAATAATTGACTTCTAATATTAATGTTGGTGGTATACAAGCACGAGACTAACCAGGTCATCCTTTGAGGAACATGTCTATAGTGGATCAAATCATGAGAAAACGTCCCCCATCATTCAGTGAATCGTCTAACCCTGTTTAAGTTGAAGGGTGGATCAAAGCACTAGAAAAGATTTTTTATGTCATGGGTTATATAGAAAATAAAAAATATAGTCTTGTTGTTTACCATTTTTAAGGTGAAGCTGATCAGTGGTGGTAAATAGTGAAAAATATTAAGGATAATGAAGAGATTTTTTCTCTTGTTTAGGACAAATTTAAAGGTATATTTCTTGATAAATATTTTCCTAAGATGGTTAATCTTAGGATGGAAAACAATTCTTTGAAATGAGGCTGGACAATGACTCAGTGGCTGCTTATGAAGAAAAGTTCACTCGAATGGCAAGATATTCTCCAAATTTAATCAGATATCTTGATATTAAAATAAATCTATTTTAAATAGGACTGAGTCCATGATGTTGAATTGCATTAGCGTATTGTTAATGAAAAAGCTATGAGAAACTTGTGAGATGTTCTATGAAGGTAGAAATGGATTTTTCTGATAATCAAGTGTTCTAAGAGAGAAAACAAAAGAAGTTGTCCAGTTGGCAGGAAAAGGGAAATAATTCTTCAAATAAGACTGGTTGTAGGAAAATTAAAAATCCATCTTGTAAGAAGTGTGGTAAAAATAATCTTGGAGAATGTTAATCAAAGTCTAGAAAGTTATTCCAGTGTGGTAAGTCTAGTGATATTACTCGTAACTATAACGAATATGATCAAGAAGGCAATGAAAAGCCAGTGGTAAGATGTTTTAATTGCAATGAAATGGGCCCCTATGTAAATGAGTGTCCAATAAAGAACTCAACTAGAAATAATCTTCCTGACTACACGAATAAAGGGGTGGTGAAATCCATTGCAAGTACTTCAGCAGATGTTGGTCCATCAAATGTAGTAGTATAATATTAACTGTTTGTTTATTCAGATTATACCAATGTGTAGTTTGATTCATGGTCCACAAATTCATTCGATTCTAAGAAAGTTTCCTGTAAATTGTTAATTCCATCTCACGATATGAATCCTAAACATATGGTAAAAACAACAAAATTAAATGTTGAGAAAAAATGAAATTATAATAACCTTCATGTCGTTTGGTACAGAAAGAATCTACCTATAAACCATATTGTTTTTCATCTAGTATAGTTTGATGTTATTTTGGGAATGGATTGGAATTCCATTTAACATGATAATATTTACTGTAGAGCTAATGTGGTTTCTTTTTAAAAAAAATTCAGTTTGTGTACAATAATGAAACTTTATCTTTGATAACATATCAGGAAGCTAAGAAACTAGCGAAAGATGGAAATGAATGTTACATTACATATATTTTTGAAAAAAATGAACATTTTAGATTAATGATGTGCCATTAGTAAATGAGTAACTTGATATTTTTACTGATAAGGTTCCTAGTATAATACATGATCAGGAAGTAGAATTTATTGTTGACATAGTTCCTGATGATATGCCAATTTCAAAACCCCCTTACCGAGTGGATCAAATTAAACTTTTAGAGTTAATGATGGAATTGAAGTAGTTACTAGATTAAGGTTTCATTCGACCTATCTTTTCCCTAAGGGGTTATGTTGTCTTGTTCGTTAAAAAGAAATATGGTTCAATGATACTTTTAATTGATTATATAGCATTGAATAACATCAATGTTATAAACATGTATCATTTTCTATAGATCAATGATTTGTTTGATCACCACCATAGAGCTTAGTTTTTTTCAAAGATTGACTTGAGTTTGGGGGATAATCAGTTGAAAGTAAAGTAAGAAGACATTTCAAAGAGCGCATTTCATACTAAATATGGCCATTATGAATTTTTAGATATGCCTTTTGGGTTAACCAATTCACCTGCTTTATTTATGGATCTTATGAATATAATTTTTTTGTGACTTCTTGGATAATTTTTTGGTTGTTTTAATTGATGATATTTTTGGTTTTTTGTAGAATTAAATAGGAACACGAAATTCATTCAAGGGTTTTCTTGGAAACCATAAAAGAAAAATAAACTACATGAGAAATTCAGAATGTGGGAGTTTTGGATACTAAAAATTTCATTCCTTGGTCACATTGATTAAAAAAATGGAATAGCTATTGATCCTACTAAAAAAATGTTGTTGAAGAATGTCCATGACCTACCAATATCATAGATATATATAGTTTTCTTGGATTAGAAGGTTATTACTAGAGGGTTGTTTAAAATTTTCACAATTACCTAGCCCAATGACTATGTTAACTCAAAAAGGTGTTATGTTCATTTGTACAAAAGAATGTGATGATTGTTTTCAGGAATTGAAAAGAAGATTGGTGAATGCTCATGTTTTGGCATTTCCTTCCAAGGATAGTTAATTTTTTATCTACAGTGATCTTTCATTGAATGTACTTGGTTGTGTCCAAATTCAGAATGATTAGGTAGTTGACTATGTTTGACATCAGTTGAAACCTCTTAAGTTAAATTACCCTACCCGTGATTTGGAATTACAATATGTTGTTATTTCTTTAAAAATATAGAGTCATCATATGAATGGATTAAAATGTCAAATATATAATGACCAAAAAAGTTTGAAGTATATATTTACTCAGTCAGAATTCAAGATGAAACAAATGAGATGGTTAGAATTAATCAAGGATTATTATTGCACGATTCATTACCATCCGGGAAAGGAAGATAAAGTGACTGATGCATTGAGACAAAAGAGTAAGGATACCTAAACCAGGATACATTTGGAATAAGATTGTTTTTTTAATGATTTCATGAATTTTATATTGGAAGTTTTTGGTTCAAGAAATTCTGTTATTTTGTTTCATGTTTTAGTATAATAATCTCTAGAAGACAGAATAAAGAATGTGTAGAAAGATTATAGTGATTTGTAGAAAAAAGTAGAATTGTTTCAGAAGGTTATGTAACCCGGGTTTAATATTGATAGAGACTGTGTTTTGAGGTTTGGAAAGATATTATGTGCTCTTTTTGATTCAGAGTTGAAGAAAGAGTTGTTATATGAAGATCATAGTTTTCCATTTTCATCTCCCCCTGGTAGTAGTATGGGTGTATTACTGGTGTGATGGAATGAAAAATGATATTGTTGACTTTACTATGAAGTGTTTGACTTTTCCACAAGTTAAAGATGATCTACAGTTACCGAAAGGAATTCTTCAGCCTTTACCTGTTCCAGAGTGGAAATTGGAAAATATATCGATGGAATTCATTGTGGAATTACCAAAGAAATCTCAAGGTAATAATGAAAACTGGGTTATAGTTGATTGATTCACTAAAACTGCTCATTTTAGTCCAATTAAAGATAAATTGTCTCTAGATAAAATTTCTCAGTTGAATGCTAAAGAGATATTCAGGTTACATGGAGTTGCCCTCTCCATTGCATGTGATCGTGATCCCATGTTTACTTGTAACTTTTGGAAAGGCCTTCAGAATTCATTGGGTAATTAATTAAATTTTAGTACAGCTTGTCATCCACAATAAAATGGGATTACAAAATGAACAATTCCAAATTTGGAAGATATGTTACATGCTTCATCAATGGATTACAAGGGAAGTTGCGACTAACATATTTCTTTGGTTGAATTTTACTTTAATAACAGTTTTCATTCCATTATACAGATGGATCTATTTTTGGAATTATATGGAAACTGGTGTCAAACACCAGATTTTTGGGATGACCTATGTGAAAGGAGTGACATGGTATAAGAATTGATAAAAGATATGGTAGAGAATGTTCAGTTGATTTAGAAGCACATGAGAACTGCTCAGAGCAGGAAGAAAATTTATACGGATAACCAGAGGAAGGATCTTTCTTTTGAGGTAGGTGATCATGTCTTTCTCATATTTTTTCCATGGAAAAGTGTGACTCTCTATAGAAAGAAGGTAATATTGAGTCTTAGTTTCATTGGACCCTATGAAATCTCGAGAAATATTGGATCAGTTGCATACAGAGTGGATTTACCATCATGTTTATCCCAAGTACACAATGTTTTTCATGTTTCAATGTTGATAAAGTATATTCTGGATCCATCTCATGTTTTGAGTCCAAATGTAGTTTAGTTGGGAGAAAATATTTGTTATAAAGAACAAGGAGTTCAAATTCTTGACTGATGATAGTAAGTGTTGCAGAATAAGGTAATTTATCAGGTAAAAATTTTATAAAAAAACCATATGGTTGAAGAGGATACATGGGAATCTGGAAATTATATGATGGATATATACCCCCATTTATTTGATAAGTTAATAAAATTACAAGGATGCAATTTCAAAAATGGGGAAGAATGTAATAACCCATGGGAATAAAGGATATGATATTTGTGTTGGAACTATGGCTGTTCTATGAATGAATTGGAGTATGGTTTGAGTTTGTTTCAATCCTCATTACAAGTTTATAATTTTTTCAATGTAAAGTGATCATATAGTTCACACATAGAAAAGTATTTAAGGTGACATCATTTCCAAGTTTTTTCCAAATTTTTGGGCCTGAAAATCAGAAAATGAAGACATGGGTTGTTGGAGAAATGAGGTGTGAACAATGATGAGGTGGTTCACCAAATAGTTTTGATGTGCATGAAAAACAGCATGGTGTGCGAAAAACAACATGGTGCATGAAATATTGGAGAGAGGTTTTTCATGCAAGAGGTGTTTCAGAATCAGAAAGTCAAAATGGGAAAAGGCATGGGTTGTGTGAAAAATAAATAGATGTGTGCCAAAAATGATTCATGTGTGAAAATTATTTCTTTCCAAATGAGTGGGTTTTCACAACAAGATGGGTTTTTTCACATGAGGGTCGGAGACACCTACATATATGAGGTGAACCATCTCATTCAGATAGCTGAAGACTTAGAATAGATTCTAGTGCTGATGCACGTTAAAGGTTCACGTAAATGCAGTTGCGTAAAAAATTATGAGATGAATAAAAAAGATTGAGTTGCACAAAAAAGGAGAGGATGCATGTAAAATTGAAGGTTTTCAAAAAATTATAAGTGACGCGCAAAACATAAGGTTGGACATAAATTTTGATGTTGAACAAAAAATGTGGAGATACATGTAAAAATTGAGGCGGCGCGTAAAATATTCAGTTGCACGAAAGCAGATTTGTTAATAGAAATATTTTTCTAGGAGAAAAGAAAATATTTCACACAAAACTATGGTCTTGCACGCAAACGGTTGGTGTTGCAAGAAATTGTTAGTGAAACCTATTTGCCCATTCTATTTATCTGGTTCAGTGGTTCAGTGCATTCTAATGCATCATTTTCAGACTTCGATGCAAGAAGAGTCTTGTGCTAAGTAGAGGCAATGACTTCAATGTGAAACAATTGAAGAGACCCTCACCTCTATAAATAGACTGGGACTTCACCAAAGGAAATTATCTAGGGGGAGTCAACAGGAGTGACCCGTGGGACGTAGTGATCTATCCCTGAACTTTTTTAAAGTTAATGTTCCTGGTACAGAGTGACTGTACCAAAACATTATAATCCGCAGCTAGTGAGGTTCAGTGGAATTAGGTAATACCGGCAACCTGTTGGCGTATGCTCTTTGGACACAACCCTTTATGGCGAACCAAGCAAAATTGCTATGAAAACTTCATGATTTCATATATCTGATAGGTTTAATATGTTCCTACCAATGTGTGAACAAGATCCAAAAATGTAAAAAAGAAAACATTGACACCCTGAGTCACCCCTTCCCTCTTTGGGTGTTCTAGGGTCCTTCAATTTATATATTTATTAATATTATTGGATTAGATATTAATTTTAATTTAAAGGGGATTCTATGTTCGATGTTGTTCCTAATACGCAAAAACGAGTTTTTTTTGAAATCTTACGATACACACAATGTTGAGTTATACTGAAAAATAATATTAATATAATATTATTTTAAATAGTATTTAAGGCATAGTCGTTACATTGGTGGGAATGACCAAAACTAAAAAAATATGATTTAAATTTTTGTTAAATGTATTTACCTTTATCCAATAAATGATAGAGGCTTAAAATGTGAATGAATCAAATTTTAAGCATAAATACTCTAATATTCTTTAAACGGTCGATTTAATGCCTTTTGGTGGAAACCTATTTTTAATAGAGTTTTCCTCTTTATTAAATGTTGTATTTGAAAAAATAAACTTCTTATTTTGAATCCAGACATCAATATTTAATTAGGGTAGATGTTTTGTATTTTTCTGATAATGTTTATTTTTTAATAAATAGTAAAAAATACTACATTTTAATTCAAAATTAATTTTTAATAAAATTAATTTATATGGTTATATTTTCATTTAAATTGGTTTTAATGTTTAATTAGATTATATTTTTACTATTTAATACAATTTTGGTCACTTGATGTAATTTCAATTTGATATTAGACATAAAGTGTTTTCAATCTTTTGCAAGTTTTTATTTCAAAAAACACACTTTCTGATTTTGAAAAGAAGAAATAATTTTAAATTTTTTATTAAAACTTATAGGTTTTGAATTTGAATAAACAGAAATCATTTTTGGGTTTATAAATTTTTTTTATCTTTGAGTGAATTTTTGGTATTTTTCTAAAATACTTCAATTTTAGTATGAATAGTGAAAAATGTATCTTTGTAGTTAAAAACCAACTTCTTTTATTTAAATGAAAATTTACCACTTCTGTAAATTTAATTTTAAATATTTGACATACATGTTTTTCATAAGTATGTAAAAATCAGTTTAATGGGTTGAAAATAATATTTGGGGACTAGTAACTTTTTATTTTTATTTACTACAGTTAAAGGTAAATATTGTAATTCAAGGTAAAAATAATATTATAATAACATAAAATTATCATTAAACTTTTTCTGACCTTACTGTATGAGTCATGGTTGACCAATAAAATATTTGGGTGAATCTTTTGGCCTTTGAATGGAACTTTGGTAAGATAATGACATTAATAACTTTTTATTTTAAGTGAAAATAAAATTATCATAAAAATGTATTATTTTGATAAAAAAATATAATGTGGGGTATATAATTTAATATATTTGACTATAAATATTGATTATAAATATAAAAATATTTTCTACAACATGGTATTTTATTTATAATTTTTATATATAAAATAAATAAATTTATATATGACATAATGATGATGTAATGATTACCTTATTAGTGAATGTTTTACATAAATGATATTATAAATGTAAACATAAATATATTTTGAAACTTTTTATTCCATACATTAATTTTAGGGATGATTTTGAATTTTTATATTTGAATTGTTATAGGTTTTTCTAATTAATCTTGTTTTTATATATATTTTAAAAGTCTGGATATGAATAATATTTTAATTGTCATAAATGAGGTTTTAAATCATTAAATATTTTATTAAATGATATAATATTCATAAAAATCTATGATTCGGCCAAATTACTTAGATAATGATGATAATGTCCGTAATGAACATCTTTTTGTTCGATTGTCATTTTATAATAACTATATTAACAATATAGTATGAATATATAAGAGAACATGGAAAAGTTAAATAAGATAACAAAGGGTTAAATAAAAATAATAAGGCTTGAAAATTATCCAAACCAATCCAATTTTTAATGGATGATTTTATTTCGACTTATATTCACATTATCATTTAACAATATAATTTTTTGACCTTTGGATAACGGAAATTAGTTTATAATAAAATAATATTTTCCATTTTCTTAAAGAGCCCATGTTCCCCCATGTAAAAGGCTATCACATCCAACCCATTACTTACACCACTCAATACCCTTTCATCATCCATTATATTCCCAACAATTCTCCCAATATCCATCTATTCCTCCTATAAGCCTTACCTTAGGTAGAAGGAAATTCAATAAAGGCTTTTGGTTCAAACAAAAAAGAGTTACCTGAATTAAATGTTACATCTTTCCTCAAGTTCTCATCTTTTATTTTACTTCTTCACACCATATGACAATTTTATTTATTTTTTACATAATAACACCAGTATCCTAATTATACAAGTTTTATTTTATGAGAAGGATCAGAACTACACTTGCACAGACCTCCATATAATGGTTATATAACATAATGTTTATGTGGATGACGAACTTGTGCCTCACGAAACGACGATTGTTCAATCTTCTCTTACATCCTCTTATGTTTCACATTATGATGGAACTGTAATTATATATGATATTTATGAAATTTATTTTAACATAATTATTGTTTAATTATCTTTGATAACACACCTTTATGCTTTTCATGTTGTATATATATGATAATTTCATTTTTGGAAGTGTGGACTACTGCCCCATCAAAGTGATATTACTTTTTCATACTATACATGAATCATATAAAGGATGATGAAAATGAAATTACATAATGTATGTAAAATATTATATTATACTAGAATAATAATATACCAATGTATTATTTGGTTTACATTCATTTTAAAATGAATCAAAAAATGAAATGGAAGTGGAATTCATGCGTACGTACAAATTACAATCTCCATGAATGGTGCATTTCTTTTTAATATATCCAAATGATATGGAGTATTATAAATTAATATATACTGGATATATATACAATATATATGATATATAAATCATTAATATCATTATGAAGATAATGTCATTTTCTCCACATTGAAAATTTATAATTATAAAATGGTCATTTTTGAATTAAGTTCCAAACATCGACAAAATGTCTGATATGAACACACATAATTAACTAATTTTTATAGCAAATAAAGAAGTGATATAAAAGGAATAATTAAATTGAAAAAAGTTATTAATAATGTAGAAATAAAATTATGTTTATTATTTATGTAATTAATGAATGACTGGGTCATGTCGGGCATGAGGTAAGGGACTTAATCTCAATCACTTTTCCTTGAGGAATGTTTTGATAATATACACCTCCTTCTTTTACAAAGTATATAATAAACCCCTTCTACATTTAATTTCAATCATTGGGAATAGTTTTTCTATGAATATTTTTACTAAATGACATAAGTAATGTTTCTTAATGTTTGTGGAAGTAATGGCCTCTCTGCACTATAATCGTTGTTTGGATTCCATTATATTACTTAATGTTTTTAAAAGGAAAATAAATCCCTTATATAATTTTTTTGTTTTGGTATTGAAAATGTATTTTTATATACATTGTTCTTTTCGATATCTTGAAATGATTTCTTGTGATTTCAAATTAAATGTTTTTAGTGAAATGGAATATTTTATGTGTTATGATTTTATAATGGTACTTGGACATTTGATGGGTGGTTACGTGATGAACCAAATGACGGATGGTTCCATGAGAATCAAGGATGGGTGTTTATGTTATAAACTCCATTTCATTGGGTGAGGAAGTTGGTCATATGACTATTACAATTAGTGAGATTTGTAGAAGTCGACTGTATGGTTATTCCATAAAAGTATGATTATATCCCAAGTTACCTCTATATGTTATTTGTTTTTTCTATGGGTTTTACGATAATGGTAATATTTCTGTCAGAAAATGGTAATAAATGAGATTTTATTTAGTGAAGAGTATTTATTAATTCATAAAGGTGA
This sequence comes from Viscum album, assembly GCA_963277665.1. NCBI lineage: Eukaryota > Viridiplantae > Streptophyta > Magnoliopsida > Santalales > Viscaceae > Viscum > Viscum album. The sequence goes on along the minus strand of OY728145.1, from coordinate 1,093,027,047 downwards.
AAAGTACTACTTATGATACATTATTTTTGTTTACTTGTTGTTTTGAAAAATAATCCATTTTCCTACATTTTGTATCCCTTACTGAGATTTTTATGCCAATCCCATGTTTTTTTGAAATGTTTTTCACAGGACATAAATAATATTATGGTCAATGAGGAGATCAAGGAAAAGTTATGTTGTCTAAAATAAGGAACTAGACATGACACTATTTTAAGAGTTTTTATTTTATGGAAATTATGTATACTGATTAGAAGTGTCTACATGTAATATTTCAAATTGTTATGTATATGTTATGAAATAATTATCTAAATCTCTAATCCTGAAAAGATCCTCCATATAAATTTTTAACTTAATAAAATATTATGTAATTTTTAATGATGTGGCATTATATAATAACTACTATGTCAAGGCCTTATGGAAATACCATTCATAAATATTCTATCGAGGACTTTTTCCTAGACACTAGTTCGTATCGTGATACCTATTGATACATCAAGGGGCTATAGTGGGCGTCTTCCTTAAATTACTAAGTCCAATCCATTCCTCATATAAAAATGGTGAAACATAACATAAATATTTGTATTAAAACAAGAATTAGAAGTGTCAATACAGTTACCATAATCCCTGAATGGTATAAAAATAGAACATCCATAGTCAAACATATCATAAATCATAAAATACAATATGGATGATTTTATTATAATAAATCAACCTCAATCAAGAATAATACCCAATAAATGATGTTGAAATAGTTGAAAATAATCAATCGAACTCATTGAGAGAAATATAAATTTTTCATTAAATCATTTATAATTAATAAAATTTATATATGATATCATTTAAAATATATTTTTGAATCACATTGTCACATACCACATGGATACTTTTGATAGAAATTAAAATTTTAATACAATCATCTCCATAAAAATAAACCATTAAAACAATTTTTCAAACATGGACAATAATTAAAAAGATTTAGAAAAATAAATCTTTAAAACATATAAAATAATGATTTAGTTAAATATAACCTTCTATAAAACCATAAAAGATACTTTTTGAAGACATTTTTATGAATCATGGATATGGATGATAACTATGGCCCAATAAATACTTATAAATAAGCAATCATGTATAATAAAGAGATTGGGGAATTAACCATTACCATTGGTCTCATAATCTCTTTACGTGTCAAAAACATCTGTATAATGTGTTTAAACATATTATTAAATTATATCAGAATCATTATAATATTTATGTTATCATATATGATTATTTTATCACATTATATTACGTATTATTAAAAATTCCAAGTTAATGGAACATTTTACGTAATAATCTCTTTGTTCATCATATGTTTTTTGACTTGTTGTTCTTGATCATATTACATAGATCATAATATACTTACTTCCATAATATAAAATATGATTTATATATAATATTATATATATATAGATGATATATAAATAAAATGGAACACACCATTTAAGGAGGCGGTAGGCCACATGCATGCATGAACGCAATTTCTATTTTCGTATCGTATTGAATAGAAGTAGGTGAATGATATATATAAGTATATATATATATATATATAATTCCAGTAGAATTATTATTTCATATATTTCATACTTATTGAAAATATTTATTCCTATATTCATTATTGGATGGAGAATAAGGAAGATGAGTCTCATCACATCGTGGAGACAGTAAGCCGTACATTTACAAGAGGGATGATATCCTTTTATTTATGGTAAAATGGTATAGAATTGTATGGAATATGAATTTTAAAGAAAATATCACATTATATATATTATTTAAATCCATTATATTCAACGTTATTCCCAGAGAAAGAATGTGTACATGAAAAACAATTTACACCATGGCGTGGATACGGTAGACCGTACGCATGCACGCATCGTGGGATTGTTTTTCATAAAATTGTTTAAAAGAAGAATATGGTTTTATAATAATATTAAAAAAATAATATATTATATTATATTCTGGATTTATTATTTTATTATATTAGAATATTAGAAATAGGATGTATTAGAAGAAACGAACTTTGAAAAAATGGGTAATGTGATTACCTCTTCTTCGGGTGTCTTTTTTTGATTTCCATAAAAGGACTTCTTTAGTTGGATTTAAGCCCAAATTTATTCTTCTAGGATTAATTGAGGGTTTTTAGGAGATTTTAATAGGTTTTAGCTGAGCCAAAGGGATTTAGAGGTGTGAATTAAATAGAATTGGTGGTTCCCTTTTATAAGAGAGGTAAAGCGAAATTTAGGAAAATCATTAAATATAATTTATTATAAAATTATTTTTTGGATTCTAATATCTAAAACATTATGTAATTATATTATAATATGATTTTGGGTCTAAATATTCTCAAACAATAGTTTTAAAAATGTTTAAGTCATAAAAATAACCTTACCTTATAGATTTAACGCTTTATAAAATAAGTTAACTCTTACCATGTTCTCTTGTATTATTCTACATCATGATTAAAATAATTACTATAGAATTACAAGAGAACCTAAATTTGATATTTTATGAAATTTTTATTACGATCCATAGTATTTGGGTAAACTTTATATTTTTATAATTTTAATATCATTTAATACAATAGTATTTGTTTTAAAATCTCATTTTTGTCAATTTTGAAACTATTTAGTAATTGATTTTTGTAAAATTCATAACAACTTTATTCCTTAAAAAACGAACTAAATCATACCTCATATGTAAATTTCATTAATAAAATTTTTGGATTGTATCAACACATTAATTTTTTTTTATTTTAATACTTATAATATCATTTATTTGATTCTTTCATTAATAAGAAAAATCCTTCATCATTATTGTGTCATAAATAAATTTAATTATATAATATGTAAAAATTAAAAATAAAATAACATGATGTATGAAATATTTTCATATTTCTAATAAATATTTACATTCAAATAGATCATTCATATAACCCTATATTAAATTTCTTTAGTAAAATATATTTGTTTATGTTATATTTATCTTTACATTAAATAAATTTTTTAACATGTCATTATCACACCCAAGTGGTCCCATGGTGTCCTAAATTCATCATAATATTTCTCATGGTATAATATATCACTTCCAATAGGATTAGTTCATTTTTTTGTGTTTTTTAATATTATTATAATATTATATTTCCCAAATTTACCTGATTTAAACATTAACCATTATAAATAAAAATATTTACTGAAGTTTCTATTCATAATTTCAAAAAATAAAAGGTACATATTTAAACAATTTGGAACTCTTGATTAAAAATATGGAATCCATTTCTCCAAAATTCGAAACACAGAATTGGTGAATATTAATTTAAAATTAATTCCCATCATCAAAACAATAATGTGGGATTTCAAGAAGTAAAAACTATAAAAAATATTGACATGTGGTTCTGTTCAATTTAAATGTTAAATTAATTCCAATGAACTAAATTATATTAAAGGATAAAAATATAATATAATTATACTTTAAAACCACTAAAACTTACAATTTATCGATATAAATTATTTTTTATTAAAATAGTTATTTTCTTTCAAAATTTTGTATTTTCACTATTCATCGAAATTTGAATGTTATAAGAAAAGTAACAACATTTTATCTGAAATCAATTATTATTTTCTTATTATAAAGAATAATATGATTTAATAAAATTTAATATATAAAAATGTCAAATATTTTATTTAAAAAGTGTTCAACATTAAAAGGCAGGAAAGCTGTATTTTTTTTTGAAAAATACTTCTTTTATTAGAAAAGATTGAGGTTTTTCCTTATATTATGTCTATGAAACAAAAAATATGAATGTTAAAATTATATTCTATATATAAAATTAAAATTTTGATTAATAAAATTCATAACTGATTTTTCAAACCGCTAGTTTCATCGGTCGTGTTGTGCTTGAACTTGTTGTTGCGTTCATCGCACACTATTTAATTATTAAAAAAGGTAGTGTACTGTGGAAGCTGGGGGTGTTACATTTAAAATGTATGTTCTTTTATTTATAATAGATAGATAATCATAATTTTCACAAGTTATTTACTAGTATTCATAAAAATCTCTAAAATGGCTTGGTGATAACTATTATAATAATATTCTAATATTATGTAACAGTTTGTATAAACTTGATGTTACATGTAACACAAGATAAGCTAAGTGAAATGTGTAATGACTGTTATTGGGGAGATTTAATTTATTAAAAATAAATATATCATAAATTCTTGGGTTGTTATATTATCGACTATGATTGGTTGTTGGTTTCAATCATCCTAACAAATATGACATTCATATTTTAAATTTGTGTGGTTTTATATTCCACCTCCCACAATAAATAAATCATGTCATCATAATTTAAAAATTATCTTTGTAATAAAGGTTTTAATATTTGATTATTATTTTGTTAAAACCCACATCATGAAAATAGTTACTAAAAAATATTCTTAACAACAGATATAATGATGTTTCTAGGTTATCTAGAATAACATATAACATTTTTTCATGTTGGAAAAATTTGGTGGAAAATTAAATCATTATCGTGGAAGAAAAAAATTATAAGGAGTGATTGAGGTCATGAATAAAACACAAGTTAATAATCAATATAATTTTAAGGGCCAAAAAACCATACATTTTTGTAGTTTTAAATGACCATATTTTTCGTTAGATATTAATGTAATAAGGGAAATTTTTTGTTTCAAGATCATTTTTCTTTGTGTTTAGAAATTATTTTACTATATAAGAATATAGGGAAATATAAATACTTAGTGAATGTATATTTTAAAAGAACAATTTCATCCTTTAGTTTTCGATAAATAAATTTCTAATTAATTTCTTACTCTAATTTTTGAATATCCAGAAATAAATTTTTTATTTTTTAAGAATAGAAATACTCATTTAACAGATTGTAAGATCTATAAAAGAGTGACAAGTCTTTCCTTCTATCTGAAATAATTTTCCAAACCCAATATGGTAAGAATAAGTTATACAGTATTCATAAATCTTATTATGGGGATGTTATACATTAATATCTATTACCTCATAAAAATCCATTCATAAACCATTTCATAAATGGTTAAAGATATGGAATATAAAAATGATTAATATACATAAAATTACAAAAGAGGTCATTGTATTTCAAAAATAAACATTTAATTAATCGTCAAAACAACATGAAGTATCTCTTAATCTCCAAATATAAAGCATTTTAATTCCTTCATCATGTATTCTCAAGAAACATGGTAATAACATAATTTACCATAAATTCATATTGAATACATGAATTATTCATTATTTTATAAGAAGAAGGAATATTATTTGATATATTCTAGAGAACCCATTAAAACTTTTAATCCACCATTGACAGTATAATCCACATTGTCAATAGATCATTAACCATTTCCAAGGTAGTTAGTACTATCCAATTTAATTTATCCATATATTTAATCTCTTTATATTAGAATCATTATCACATCATCAATAACATATTTAAAGTTATGTTTCCCTCATTCATGTTTTTCAAAGAAGTCTAAAATTCCATTGAAGAAATTTTCTTGGAATCATTCAACACATTATTTCAAATAGTTTATGAAATAGTATTGAATTATAATCCTTATACATTTCATAATTTATATAATGATAAATTTGGAAATAAAAATAATTTAAGAAATATATAATGTATCTAAATAAAAAATAACATTAATCATTCATATTTTGTTGCTTTAATAACTTAAGCATGAACATGACCCCAAAACATCTTCTGAGGTATATTATCTTGATGATTGGATAATTCATTATTATAGTGTCCCATCTCCTTACAGTGGAAGCATTGAAAGATTTATATGTATTATTTTCCCATTAAATCATGAGCAGGGTAGCCATTCTGTCCACACATATAGAAAAATCAACTTCCCTACAATAACGTGCTAGGGTGTTTCTTTCCCTAAAAATCACATATGAGAAAATCCATGTTTCCCTTCTTCAATTAATCCATTTTTATGACATGTCATCTTCTTCTTCACCTGAATCCCTTATAATACATAATACATTGAGATTTCCTTTTCTATCTTGATAACAAATAAAACAATTTTATCATAGGATTAAAATGTTTTATGGACGAGCACCCCTCAATGCCTTGGATTATATACTTCAAAGAAGAGGTCAATCATGCACACCATAGTGCATAAGTGATTTATAATATACCAGGATAGCCTTGTAATGGTATATTCTTAGTTTTAAGTGATTTATTATTCATATTTATTTAAGATAAGAAAATATCATTAAAACTTTGTTTTTTATCAGGAGGGAAGTATTTTCCAAAAAAATATCTCTTAAAAAGAGTTCCATTACATGAGTTCTATTTCATATTCCTTCTTTGTATTCTTGATCAATAACCACCATATATCACTATCACCTGTTAAAAAATATATAACAATTATAACCATTTCCTTTTCACTATATCCTAGGGACATAAATAGTTTCTATTGATACTAAATACAATGTTTAGCTGCCATTGGATTAGTAGTCCAACTAAATGATGGGGGATTCAGTCACAAAAAGTGATCTATCATAGTATAATCATTCCATGTATTATTTTTCTCTGTCTAGAAATGTTTTTTTCATAACATGATTAAATTTACCTAATATAGAAATAATATTCTCATCTCCAATTCCAGTTGTACCAGATTCCTCGGAAGAGAAATATCTATATTGTCGAAGAGAATTTATACACTTCTTCATTATGGGTTCCATTTCTAAATAAGGTCATATAATTTATTAGATTAGAAAATTTTAAACATTAAATCATAATATATAGGTTCAAATATGTTGTAAAAATTAAAATATATTAAAAGATATGCTTTGATAATATTAGAATCGTAAAAAAGATTTCTTAGGGGATATAATTATTTTCATATACATCAAAATGGTCTGATGAAAATTTGATTAATCTTAATAATATCTCCTTGGAGTGATAAAAACATTGTATAGTAAGGCCTTTTTTTACATACCAGGTGATTATTGGTTCTAACCCAATGTTCACTTTTAGAGTTATTATACATAGGTACCTTGGCTCGATAAACACATCCACTTTTAGTTTCTAGATACAGTGTTATGCATAGGAATAAAAATATAATATATTCATTAATAAAACATTATGATAATCTTCTATACTTATCCTCAAAGTCTATTATTTAGTAATTTTTCCTAATCTATGTTTTTCTAAATCTAGTTTCCAATTTCTCTACTAGACTTCCTTTTATAAGACATTTACCAAACACTAACCCAAAAACCAATAGCATGTGTATTATTCCCATTAGAATATTATTGCATTACATTTTTAGTAAATATCATATATTCTTGTGAAATGAAACAAAATAACGATGTTCTCAAATGCTAAGTAAGGGTTAAGAACAACATAAGTTATTAAGAATCAATAAGAATTATCAAAATGGAAAGTAAATTACTAAACACACATTTAATTAAAATAAAATGTCTATCATGTTAAGATAAGGAAATATTAATATAGAAAGGTAAATAACTGAAAAATAATTCCATTTAATCAAGAAAAGGAGAAGTAAATGCATCCATATATAGTGTCATAGTAATGATCCATGTGAAAATAATAATAAATCAATTATAAATGAAAAAATGATTAATTATTAAACATATGGTCTAAGGAACATTACACATCTTCCCCCAAGACCATTCAAAAAATATATTATTACTAATGGGTAAAAAATGATTCAATTATTGAAACTATATATCTATATTAAATACCCTTCACATGATATTTTAAAACTACTAGGTGAAAACACATAGCAATTGAAAATTTTATTTTGCCTTTTGAGAAATGTTGATACATCAAGGGCTTATATATACTTCCCCCGCCTAAGGATGAATGTCAAAATAATTTCATGACTATTAAATAATGGATTAAATTCCAAAAATATATTTTTTATCATTAAATATCTATTTAATGCTTTAGATTTATCAGTGTCTCCTTATAATAATAAAGTAATCTAAAAACACACACTTTTTGAAAAAATACTATATTTTTAGGAAATAATTATATCAATCCTAGAAGAGTATATATTAATGATAAATGTAATTAAAACGAAAAAATGATCATGTGAATGTGATTTTTTGAAGATAATGTTTTCAATCCCAAAAGAAAAAGAGATTGTAAAATATCATTTACCACTTGGTAATTTTCATGTCAAATCCCCTTGAATGAAATGATTCTAAGTGATAAATTAAATTCCATAATGTATTAATTAATCATGATATTAAATGTCATAGGTGTTGTATATAAACTACATTAATGTGAATTTTTTCATAATAACATATATGTCTCAATGGAACGTATGTTTAGAATAAATAATTAACTTCTTATTCCTTATGGTTAAACACAATTTAATGTATTCGGTAATTGTATTGATCTTATTACTAATTTATAAATATACCATATAGATACTTATATTATCACCTATGATCCTTTTATTATGTTTTACCACCCATTAATTAAAAAAATATTTATTTTCATTATTTTAAGCGTTAATTGTATTTTTTTAAAATGCATACTTTTTAAATAATGAAATGTCTCCTATGAAAGTAATTCACATCCCTAATATCCAGAATATTAAATCCTATAAAAATAATATTGACTTATTATATACATTACTTAAACCATTTACCAATTTTGAAAATGGATATTGAAAAACAACGCTTCATGGATACCATTGGCCATATGTACGCATGTGTGACGATATCATTCCCTTTAAGAGTGAAAAGGTAAGACCATGGATGGTATATTAAATTTAAATAATCAATATCATATAAAATATATAATATATATCCATTAATTTTTAATCTTATTATATTCCATGTAAAATGTAATCAAAAAATGCACCACATTTCTTTTTGGTGTAGTATCCCATCGTAAAAATGAGTGACATTGTCATATTTTAAAATACACTGAACAGAAAAATGTATATCTGAGATAAAAATTTTAAAGTATCATAATATAATTAATATCATAAACTTTTGGTAAATTTATCATTATATCCAACTGTGATACATGGTAATGGAATAGCAAATGACACCATTTCGTGAGGTGGTTGACAACTATACATGCGAACAATGTTTTTGTAAACCATTTGATGGAAGTAGAGAAGGATAATTATTATTGGATAAAATCATATATATAATTATGTGTTAGATACTAGCGTTATTATATTTGATTCATTCATATAATAATTAATATGTAATAATAAAAAATATACTAAATGATATTTGTTAAGATAATTACATTCTCTAAGAGAAGCTTTCATTATTTCTCCTCTTAAGGACATTAGGGGTGGGCTCTTTTAGGAGAAAAAAAGATATATAATATAAATCAATGGGTTTAGGATATAATTTTTAGGGTTTATTTGAGAAATTTTATTTGGTAGGTGTGAAAAATTTATGGGGGAGAGTCCCCTTTTATAAGTGGGGAATGGTATCCCTATTGGAAATTACATGGAATGTTTCCAAAAGAATAAAAAAATTTAATGTATCATAGATGGAAACAACATAAAAATATCTATAGAGTCTAACATGATACAAATAATTTGGTTTTATGTCAATATAACAAAAAAATTACATGTCTGTAGGTCATTTTAACTCTTATCCTTTTAGTATAACCCCATAGTAAATCAATTTTTAACTGAACTAAAAATATAATTATATATTATTTTTATTATTCATTTTGGTGAAAATATTGTTGAAATTGTTATACATTATAAATTTTTATAATTAAAAATATTAAAACCATTTTTTAAAATTTAATTCGTAGTATTTGAAAATATTAATTTAAAATTTACTCCGCAGTTGTGACGAGAAATAAGGGTCTCAAAGAGAAAATGTCCAAGAGTTTACAACGATTATATATTAAAATTAAAAAAATATTGAAATGTATTAAATTTATATATTTATATGTAATTGAACTAATTTTACTTTTAAACTAATTTATAAATATCTTGATAAGTTATTTAAATGAAAGTGATTTTTTAATTAATTTTTTTTACTATTCACTGAAAATTGTAACATTACAGAAAATTCACAAAAAACACCCTAAGAAAATTTTCATATTCAAATTCAAAAAATTAATGATATATTTTAAAATAACGTTTTCAAATGGGGTACATATTATAGTTAATTGTTGTGCATAAATCATGACTAATATGCCTTTTAATAAAATACAGTTTTTATGAAACATTTTTCCCTACTAAATTATTCTTACAATGTTTATAAATAATATATAACCATAATGTTAATAATATAGTTTTTAATATTAAAATCATCCATTCCCATGGATAGGTGATAGCTTTTATATTATTATTTTTATAATATTTACCATTTTTTTGACTACGTGTTGACCATAACAGAACCTGAACTGAGTTTTTGAATATAATATATGCTATTAAAGAGATTGAATTTATTAAAAATAAATATATAATAAAGTATTCAGCCATTAAATTACCATATATGAATGGTGTTGGGTGTCATACACTCTATTTACAATGATGTTCATATTATAAAATATTTGGGTGTTACATCACAAGTATAGGGTGACCTATATGGAATGAAATATGCATGGAATGTCAATAAATATATACCTATAATTATGAATGAACAAACATTATCTATTAAAATATCAGGAAAATGATGTAAAATAAAAATCCATATATCAATAACTATTTTAATCACAATAATCACTCAATGTGAAATATTAATAAATTATAATAACAACGTTATAAAAAATAGTATCATTCCATGGGAATGCGATCTTTTCCTAATTCTTGGGTTTTCCCATCATAGACATATGATGTTTACCAAGTTTCAATATATTCATATCCTCATATATTGAATACAAAAATAATAAGAACAAATATTGAAATACCACTTATACCACATGTAGCATCTCATCTTGGAGCCAAAGAAATACTTCCTCATGATGGTATACAACTGAGCCTCAAGCATGCCTCCCCATATGCCATAGGCTATCGAATAGTACTAAGGGAATAATTGTTCAATAATGGGAATAATAAATCATTTGGTTCTGTTAAAAATTCCATAGACATAAAATTCCATAATGTAAGCGGAGTAAAATAATAACTGGTAAAAAAATAAGTAATGAAATAATAATGCATGAACATGCTCTTACATAAAATCAGAAACGTATACACAGTACATGGAATGATAGAAAATAAATGTAAAAAATAAAACACCCAATATCTATTTCCAATGGAATCCTGAGAAACTAATTTCTTTCACTTCTCTCGTACTTCATCCTACCATTAAAAGATAATAGCAATCAAGCAGAATCCACTAAACTGATCTTGCAACCATGAGGTCTGTTTTGGTACCCCATTGTAATAACCTCCAAAACATGGTGTGAGATATACTTAGTAGACCACCAATAATGGTTTGTAATGATTAATTCATTTCCATCTTATAAAATAAAGTGGTTTTCTAATATATCACAATTATATAGTGCAGTAATGACAAATAACAAAAAAACATATGTCTTCTCAGAATCCCTATGAAACATCCAATTGACATTAGCCTCTTCAACATAGGCCAGAATGTCTAAAAAATTGATAACATGTATAAATTATAATATATCTAAATAAATACATGTGTATATCTAAATTCACTTGTGAAGATAAAATTCATCAACAAAATCAGAATGGTGATATTAATAATATAGTCTCAGGACTCATGTCTCTAAACCTATGCGCACATAAAATGGTTCCTCAAAAACCGCAAGGAAATTCAGTGTAGTCACATGCAAATGAAAAAAAGTCCATTCATATTTCAATGTATCAAGGTACATTTCCAAGGTGTCTTATCATAATAATAATTGTTAATAGGAACCACTATTCATATGTACTATTTAACATGCATGATATAATTCATCTTTCTTACGAGCTGATACACAGTTCCCCGTAATGAGGAGCCTAAGTATCCCCCAAGGAGTCATATAATTCTTTTTATTATATAAACCCTTTCCTTGTATTTTGTAATGGCAAAACCCAAGCATCAATCATAACAAAAAATTTCTATATGATGATTTCCAGGGAATTTTTTTAAAAGTAAACCCATATATAATTCATAGAAAGATGGATATCATTTATCCTATGATCCCATCCAAGGCATTTTATGATGCGGAATCCCATGTATTTCTCAAGGCGTAACATAATTCAAGTAACCTATGTTTTATTCCATGACATTCCATCAAAATGAAACCCATGTATCCATCATGGTAGTAATAATTTTAAAAAAATATGAACAAATGTAAGGTGTTTCATAATAATGAACCAAATTATTTCCAAAGTCATACTTAATTAATAATCCTATGTTCCCTCCCAAAGGTGTCTTGAAAAAATAAACTCTATTACGACTCAATTATTGTCACCAATCATAGAATAATTTGGATTAATGTAGTATGTGTGTCCATGTTAAGAACCTTAACACATAAAAAATATAGTATAGTTAAAGAGTCATGCTTCCATGAATGTTCTATTTATCATAATTTTAATAATAATAATTGACATGGTCATATACATTATAATGGCACATCATATCTAATGTAGATAATTTGTTCCATGGAAATTACATGTAACTCAATGATTACATTAGAAGACCCATTTTATTTATCATTTAAATTTATATCAATTGATTATAACTATTTTAAATAGGGAATACTTTATATATTATCAAGGGACAAGTACATACTCATTTGTAATATAACAAACATTCATAATTAATTATTAATATGACATTTTATGTTAAAAATGATTCTCAAAGGGAAATTAATATCCCAAACCGAAAGGGGTTTTCCATGTTTACATCACCAATATCCAACATATCGATTTATCTATTATAGGTTCTTAGTTATATTTCAAGCAACTGATTTATGTATTTTAACCTATTATGATCAATGCACTGAGAGTCTGATGTGAATTTTTTTTAAAATAATTTATAACTGGTGTACAATAAAATGAAAAATAACCATACCACCATCCTCATTATGAAGATGATCCTCTCATCCATTAATAGGATTTGACTCAATCAAGAAGCAGAGAAATCATAATAATCAGCATGTAACTGAAAAATATTTAGATTTAGCTTATAAAAATATATATATTAATAGAGACTATGAAACAAAAAAATGAAGAAAGATGAGTCTTAAAATTCGTGATACACTTATAGTGTGACGAATTGTGTTGAAAACCAATAAAATTGAAGGAGTTCTCACCATTATAATAAGGGGAATGTAGGTACACGCCCAATGGGATTCATGGGAGAGTGAGTTAGAAAGGTAAGAAACCCCCATTTATGGGTACAGGGGAAAAGGTTCATTTCCTTATTAAATGTGGTGCATAGTTATACTATATAGTTTATCTTATAATTCATCAAATCAAAAACACCCACTACCTAAGTGCCACACCCCTCATGGTTTGGCCCCATGGTTTAAAGTAATAGTGTTATAACCATGTGGAGCTACTCGTCTAATTGATTTTACCATGCGGGATAGGAACAATGTTCTAAAAACCATGCACATCCCATGTTCACACCACTATAGTTCACATAGACCAGCCATAGAGTATTTTTTCCCACCATTAATTGTTTGAAAAACCATTTCCATTTAGATAAGATGTTTAAATGTTAGGATTGTACCATTAGGCGTAATAGTTCACTAACAGTATACCTCTATTTTTTCATCTGAAATAAATATATTGGTTTTTGATGCCATTAAAAATCACTTGAAATATCAATATGCCTCTTGGTCCTTTATAAATATCCAAAATAATAAATTTATGTTTTCTAACTCACATATTTACATTAAATGAAAAATTTTGTCATTCGGTCCATCCACTAAACAAGAATATAAAAATCTCATAGAATTTTCAACCCATTCAAAAATATAAGACATAACATGTTCCAGTATTTTATTCCAATAAATTTTGTCTTAGTTCATTTTATAACTTAGGTCCATTTGAAATAATATATTCAAGAAAATTTTTATTTAAATGAGGAATACACAGAAAAATCATGTTTTGTTTTATTAAACAATAAAAGAAATAATTTTTACCATCATATTTAATTACTCTTGTAAAAAAATTGAGAAAAGGCCTTCTTCATTACATTTTCAGGTTCCCAAATTTATTTCTCAAACTTATAATTCGTGTATAAAAGTCGAACCAATTATTTTTTTTGTTACTCTATCTAAATGGTCTATGTTCTCTACTGACTGCTACTTATAAGGGAGATAATATTCCAATTTTACTATATATATGTAATATATGTTTAGTGGGATTGGTTTTTACTACCATAAAAGTTATCTTTTGAACACATCATGCACTTGGTAGAGGTTTAGAGGATTTGGAAGATTGTAATCTACCATTCCCTCATGAATTAGGATTTAAAAGGAGAAGATGTATATATAGATCAACATTCCCATTTCCATAAATCTAATATATATATTCAAAGGTAATGTTTCCTGGAATACCTTATATCTGACATAAAAAAAATTATTTTTGGATTACCAATGCACCTATTTTATAAACCCATCATTTTTTAATATGATGTTGAATAGTTCGAATAGTTTTTTTCCTTTTTATACGAAAAATCTGGTCCCAATATTTTACACTCTCCAACATTATCAGAATATCTTGTAGTTCTAAACAACATCCATTATATATTATCATATGGTTACATATGAATGTAATTATAGAAATTGTTGTTGTATGAGATATATATGGTTAGAAGGTATTGATATAAGCATCATTTGATACTAATTAATGAATTTCTCATCATATGCTATAAAGATTAAATTTTACATTCATATTGTCTATCAGTCGAAGGAAGATAAGTAGTGTTGCATTTTTTCTACTTATCTAATGCTTATTGAATTTTTTTTCCAAACATTGGACTTAACCAAGAATATTGATTATATATAGTTGATTATGTTACTTCCATAAGCATTACAACATCCATTATCTATATCTTGGTATATTGTTAGAGTGAAAAATATTCTCTAATAAAAATGTAATGACATGACTTCATAATATAATCAAACATAACCTAAATGTAATTATAACCATTTCATGTATTCAGAATCCCAAAAATCAAATCCCTGGTTATTTTTTTCTATTCTATATAGGTAGGAGTAATGGTAACATCATCCCCTTAAATATATCCCATTTCTATTAATGATTATAAAATAACATATATTGAGATATATATTCTGGAATTTCCTTATTCATGTTGTCCTAAAAAAATGGTTGTTGACATTGATATATATCTTAGTGCTTCTATAATATATATATATATATATATATATATATATATATATAATAGTGAGAATTTTGCATCATCCAATAAATCATTCTATAATATTTGTGTTTATGGCACACATATATGCCTCCAGAATCTTATAATTTCATTATTGTCTAAATTAAACACCAAAATATTCCACAAAATATTCTTTTATTCCATATCCTCCATTTCTTCCTCCTTGATCACTATACAGATGTATAATAGATATGTCATCTTAGAAAGATATGATTTCTCCACTTCCCAATAATTTAAATGTACATCCATTGAAAATCCATGAGTATTAAGTCTTTTTAAATCCTCATAAAAAATAAGGTCCCATATTCCATATTTAATAGAGCATTAACCACTTTTTTGGCATACCATTTTCATAATTTATCCTATATTTATTGTCCATGATAAACTCCAGCCAACTCTTTTAGTGCATGTTTATCTCATTAAGATGGAATATATACATTAATTTACTGTTATTAGTATATACAATAACCATTAATACATATAACTAATTTCTCGATATAATCAATGCTAATATAATAGATTCTTACTCTAAATCATTCACAAGATAATTTTTCTCATGAATCATTAATTGATTCATGGAATAAGATACCAACATTTATATTTCCATGAGGAAACATCCGAATATAATCATTGATGCTTAAATATATATCATTATGTACTCTCTAATATAAAATATTGTGAGTATAGGTTTTTTGATCAACCTTCCCTTGAGCTCCTTGAAATTTTATTCACATTTGTCAATGTAGAGGATCTCAAATACCTTATAGGATATCTGAGTTATATTATTTCATAGTAAAGTTAAATTTCATAAATAAAACTAATTGTATCTATTCAATATATGAAACATTATATGTTAGTTATACTGGTTTTTAATTTTAATTCTTCATTTTCATTTCTATATGATGGTTCTAAAGATATACCATTTTTAATGATAATATAACAACATAATGACACTTCTTATAGCCATAATTCACTATATTTGAAATTCTATTCTGAAATCTGTTTCATAGTATATTTGAAAGAACCCTAAAATTATATTTATTATATTTCGTTCTCTTATAATAAATGAAATTGTTATTCATAATGGCTACCAAAAATTTCACTAGGTATTATCTAAAGAATCTTTTTATTAGATAAATAAATAATTTAGTGGTATTTGTGATTCTTAATGACTTTATTATGAACTCATTGTTCCAATATATTATAATAAATGTCTAAATTGTTATATCCTTTATTTTGATCCTTAAATGATGATATCTATATCAATGGTCAATTTTTAAGGAGTATTGAGCCTCGCATAGCTTATTTATGTGGACACCCATACAAGGTAGAGGATATTTTTTCTTCACCGTGATCTTATTAATAACATGATAATAAAAACTAATTAAAATTGAATCATCATTCATCTAAACAAACATGATTCAGTTGACCCATATGGAAGATGTACGTAATATAAAACTCTTAATATAATTTTATTGGTTTATTTTTTCAATTTATCCAATTAAGTCATTTTCATTCTTAAAGGATTATTCGAGATAAAATATCTCAATGTGTATGTTCTATACAAAACACAAGCACAAGATATAGGGGGAGACTATAAAACCCTTCTGTAAATACATCAACATATTATTTCAAAATATGATTAACTACAATATCATTTTTTACAGAGCCGAATGTGATAAATACAATTCATGATAGGATATTAAGACCAATATAATTGATTTAATTTCCATAATTATTAAATATTTAGATATTCATTAATAGGTGATCATGGAATGATTTAGGTTATAAAAAGTTATTTCCCAATCCTAAAAATTGATATGGGATTTATATTGAGATATCCAATACAAACCCAAAATAACAACAAATTAAATAGAAGGGAGATGAATAAGATTTTCATGAACACATTTGGAAAAATCTATATCAAAGAATAGTTATAGACATGGAATACAATCGTTGTACCAATACAAGTTTTCATAAATAACTTAGTGTCTATTTTGTTTTGGATATAGACCAATAGTCAAAGATAAATTTGTCAATATTAAGAATTTTATAGAACTATTATCATAATTTTTTTAAATATTTAATATAACTCTCATCATAATATATTTAGGAGTATTTATTAAATTATATATGAAAATAAAAATTATTTTCAAGAGTATACAACTATATGATTTTAACTGAATGAATCATAAGAAAAAAAATCTTAATATATATTAAATCATGACACCATTATTTCCTCTAATGTAATTTTTATTTCATATTATATAAAATTTTGTTCATCATATATTGTTTTCTGTTCTATCATCTTATTCTACATAATGCCTCATAAAGAGAATGTAAATCAAAAAAATCATGCCTTGAAATGTTTCAAAACTAGTGTAAAATTTTGATTATTTATTTTACACTTAGTGAAGATCTATTTAATAGCCAAAAAATGTTTAGGGTTACTAATCCAATTTTATTATGTTTTATATCCTACAACCTATTGTTTTTATCAAGATATTGGTGTTTTTATCATGGAAACCACACACACTATAATTAAAAAAATATTTGATGGTTTCCGATATTGTTTAATCCATGATGTTTTTAATAATTTTCTATACCCACAATAACCTAAAATAAATAAACACTTATTTTTTTACTAACTGATGTCATCCACACGTTTGATACATAAATTTCACATTATTTTACATGTATATTTATTTCATATTACAACTAATCACACCCCAGAACCAAGAGGTTAATTTTCATTAGATAGTTGATAATTTAAAAACTTATTTTAAAAACATTATTAAATATATCCCACAAATATTACCCATATATTGTACCCTAATACACATATAATACATCACATTGGTATTTATAATATATTTAATAGAAATATTTTAAATGTTGAGCTTAGATGATCAATATGGGTAAACAAGAATTTCATCAATTAATGAAAATTATTGAGATTCAAATAAACATGTAGGACTGAGAACATAGTCAATGTACCTGAAAATATCCTATAGATATCAAAAACAATTAATCATTTATTATAAAAATGACATCAAGATATAAAGATGTTCTGATATCATAAAAATCAGTGATGATTAAATTATATTTGACCATGAGAAAAAGAAGAATATTTATAAAATATTAATATTGAATGTGTATAATAAAGGAATTTAAATCAAGGTAGAAAATAAAAAAATCCATCACCAAAATGAAAAATCTATCTAATTTTTCGTAATATTTTATTCTTGGGACATCCTCCTGTGTACCTTACTATGTGTGGCCTTACCAACCGTTTACCATTAGGCTTGGGTCGACAACCCATATACCCTTGGGTTTGGGTAGACCACAAATGAACCATTTGAGATCATGAGGTATAAAAAATATCCATATCCATTAGATGGTTAAAAAACACCTATCACATTATGATATTCCACACATATGTGTACCATGTAATCTTAAAAAAATTCTAAATTTTATCACAACTAGATTAACCTACTAAAACTAAATGGGTTGCATGAAAACATTCATAACTTGTTACCATACCCCATATAAATAAAAATATTATTATTTCATCTTAACATATACTAAATGAATCATCTGAATCATTACATGATTTATACAATGATGAAATAAACTTTTATGAGGAAATTAATATTTTCTTATAGATTGAATAATAAATACATATTTATTTTATATTAATTTTGAAAAAAAATATATAAAAAAGTAATAGAAATTTCCACATCGAATAAGGAAAAGATAAAAAATATGACTCCTATGGAAAAGTGACATATATTAAAGGATAAATTATTTTATGAAAAATGTTTTAAAATAAATATTCCTGTAATATTTTTTGTGGAATTTTAATGTCCAGTGAAAATGACCATACTAAAATAATAAATAGAATATAAATTTTTTTATTAAGTTCATGTTTATTGAAACTGAATATTATAATTAATAAAATTTGATATATTGACAAACCTAAAACAATATAATTAATAGGGACATGATAGATAGATATTACCAACCAATAATAAGAGGTATGTTTGGTTTCTCTTACAACCTTCACCTCAAGTAAATTATTAATGAATGAGGATACAAAATGGTATGGCGAAATTTATAACTCATGAATGAATATGAGTATAAAATAATTATTTTTTATTTTGGAGAAAAATCCAGAAATTTTCATATATGGAAAATCATTTACTACAAGTGTAATTAAAAATGGTATATCTAAAAAACCCATACAATTTAATAATTAATTTTGTTAATGAAATTTAATGTCTTATATAAGAAAGATAACAATATTACTCCCAAACGTAAAAGCATATTTCATATATATTAACCATTTATATTCATAAATTATAATAATTCATTACTCATTAATTAGTTATTTAATGTTACTTACTATTAGATATTAGTAATATTAATCATTTAATATGTCAGCACCTAACCCAAGGTGGGGCTCAAGATGAAACTACACTAACCCCACCTCCATAATCCTAGGGGTCGCGGCACACACCAAAGGTTTAACTATCTAAGGGAGGTATTTTCCTACATATCTATACGCACATACACGATAGTCTCGATACAAAACTATAGAGGGAATGAAAAAATGAAACAATATCTTATTTTAATCGAAGGATTCATGAAACTCAAATAACTACAATAGTATTGTAGTGTAAACTAATATGTAATGGGAAAAAAGACAAACTGATCCTGAAATTTGTCCCAACCTAAAAAAAATTAATTTTTAATAGATTATAGAGCATATCTAATCCCAATATAAAACCATTATACAAGGTCTAAGAACCCAATATCCTTAGCATCATCTTTAGTTTTAGTTGAACTATCTGTCATCTGCATAAGACGCGACAAGTGCTGGAAAATCCCATGTAAGGGTGAGTATAAACATACCCAAAAAGGTGCATCAATAGTTTATGGGGGGTAGTAAGAGATACAATAGGAAAATAATGAAATTACATATTACTGGGTACAATCAAATGTAAAACTCAACAAAAAAGAGTTATAATAACCTTATCCAAAAAAAAGTGGCTCAACAATGCAAGTAAATGAACCACAAATTTAATATTTTCCACCTCTAGCAGTCGAGTAGAATCATCCATCAATAATAATTTAAACATAGAAATGTTTTGGGAAAACCCACACCTCATTTACTCTTCTAGAATTTGTAGTGACCCAAACATTCATTAATGGAAATCCCTCTTTATCTAATTAAATGTATCTTTGTGTAAAATTTTTATATAAATTTATTATATAAAATGTCAACTTATTTGGTTTTTTGTTATGAATTGTGACCGTTTCTAATATAGTCATTAAGTAGTGATCACATGATTAATATAAATATAGGTCTTTAACAAATACAATTTCCTCAGAAAAAGGAAGCGATGAAAAAATCTAGTATAATTGATCCATACGAATTCCATTTTCCGGAGTTCGGAAAAGAGGTGGCGTCTTTGGGATTATCTCTTAACCATGCCCAAGATGAGCTTCATCATGTCAAGATCGAAAGGGACTGCCTATGGGAGAAGTAGAAGTTGATAGAGACTACCACTCGAGTGATGTTATCCAAGCCACCCCTAGAGTCTTTCAACATCACACACCATACCTTTAGGTCTTACGTGGCTATTTTGAGGGGTTATGTATCAAATCTCTAGTACTATGATCATGTACATTATTTTTGTATATAATAATGAATATAATTTATTGTCATTATTGATACTTTGTAAATAGTTTTTAAAGAACAAAAATTATTTTTTTTAGTACTCAATTAAGAAAGCTATTTTTATAAATGAAAAGATTTTTGAAATAAATAATATTATAATAAAATATTATTATTATTATTAAATTAATTTTTATAAAATATAAATAATCGTATAATTTTATGAATGCAATTATAATTTTTATTAAGGTTCGAAAGCCATTTTCGTTCAAACCCATGAAGTTTTGATAAATGTCAGTTTTTATATTGAAAGTAAAAATTAACATATTTAAAAAATTATTAAGTTATTGTAAATACTATTTATAGAATCAGTAAATTGAAAATATCCAGTGGTGAATGTTTCATAATCTTCCAAGACTGTCAAATTTTTCGGTAAAAATTGAATACCGTTTAAATATATAGTGTGTTTTTTGACATCATAATAACCCAATAGTGATGTAATAAAATAAAATAAGCTTTATCATCGGCAAATATATGTCTTACCATTAAAATGATGTGATTTTTGGTTTGTTTTACTTGTTTTACAAATCATTAATGGACCCTCGAAGACTTATTTAACATATTGTTTTTTTAAATTGTTTTCCATGGGAGTCTGACTCACCTCCAAAAAAGCAACCCCATTATTTTAAGAATTTAGGACTTTGGCCTTATAAAATATTGTTTTACACTTACCTTATAAGGCCCCAGCCTTAAAACTTACTTAATATTTAATTAAATGAATAATTCACGTTGAGGATCTTTTCAGGTTTAGAGTTTTAGAGAATTAGAACATAACTATTATATCTCAAAAGATTACAAAGTAGTCACTTATACTAAGTTTCCATAATAAAAAAAACTCTTAAAATAATCATGTCTAGTTCCATGTTTTATATAGCATGACATTCCCTTAATCCCATCCTTGACCTTATTCCACATTAAGTCCTGTGAAAATCATTTCAAAAAAACTTGGGGTGAGCATAAAAAGCTCAGTAAGGGATACACAAAGAATGAAAACTGTTAGTTTTTCAAAATCCAGTAAACCATGTATACTCTATCACAGTAATACCTTCACCTTCATGAAGTAGTAAAAACTCTTCACTGAATAAAGTATCATTACTTACCTTTTCGTAACCAAAGTATTACCATAAAACCCATATAAAGAACACATAACATATATAAAGGTAACTTGGGACATAAACATACTTAAGTGGAATAACCATACGGTCGACTTCCACACATATCACTTAATGGAATAGCCATACGGCCAATTTCCATACATACTTAATGGAATAGCCATACGGCCGACTTCCATACCCAATGCATTGGAGGTTATAACGTAACCACCCGTCCTGGTATTCACGGCACCACCCGTCATATGGTTTATAACGTAACCACCCGTTAAAATGTCCAAGTACAAGTATAAAATCATAAAACATAAATCCAATATAAAGGAATGATAACATTTCAACATTTCAATCACAATATATCATAAATATATTTACATAGTATAATCATTTTTCAAAACCATTTTCAATACCAAAATACATAAAAGAGTATATGGTATTTATTTTATTTTAAAAACATTACGGCTTGTTGAGGAAGCCAAAGGCCAAATAATACTCGCGGCGGCATAAAAGGTCGTTGTCACCGCGTACGTTAAAAAACATTCCTTTTTGTCGTTTAGTAAAACTATTCGTAGAAAAAGATTCCTTTTGTATAAAAGTAAAAGTCAAAGTAGTTTATACACCGTATAAAATAAAGTTGTGTATAAAATGAAATATGCCTCAATGAAAGGAGATTGAGACGAAGTCCCTTAAAAGGATCTTTTTTTTAAAAAAAATAGATCTATTAGGTGTATTCACTATAATTACACATAAAGAAAGTACAAATACAAGATAGGACAAAATAATATCATGACGTAATTTGAAAGTAGGAGATTAACCCAAAGAATGGAAATTGGGTTAAGAAGTTCTCTTACCTCAGGTCCGACTTGACTCGATCGTTCTTTAACGTACTGAATAATAAACTTGAGTTAATTTATACTTGATTAAGAACCTTTTTAAAGTTCATTATTCCTTTTATATCACTTATTGCCATGTTATAAACATTATGTAACCCTTTAAGTTAATAATGTTTGTTTTGTCAATATTTGGTTCTTAAGTCGAAAGTTGACTTCTTACAATTACATGTTGTTCGTGTGGTCAAAAGTTCTTTATATCCAGAATGAAATTCCTGATTTGGATATCATATATATCATATATATCCAGCATATACATGTATTTATAATATTACATAATCATTTAGAGGTAAGAAATGAAATGCACCGTTCATGGAGACGGTAAGTCGTACGTACGCATTAACGCTACTTTCATTTCTTTGTCATATTAGTGGAATTAAAACTAAATGATAGGTATGTATACTTTAATTCCAGAATTATATTCATCATTTAGATATATCATTAATTATATATATACATTATATACATGTAATTTTAATAGTACATTACATTTGGGGATAAGAAATGAAATGCACCGTTCATGGAGACGGTAAGCCGTACGTACGCATGAACGCTACTTTCATTTCTATCTCATACTTTAATGGAAAGAAATAATAATGATATAGAGGTATATTATAATTCCAGTATAACATAATATATAATAACTTTAAATCCATCCTTTACACGTCCCACATATGGCATTAACGAATCACATCACTTTGAGGGGGCGGTAGTCCGCACTTCCTTAAATGAAGATATCGTGTTTACCCATAATGGAAACCATAAAGGTATGCCCAAAATGAAAAATATAGAAGATTAGAAAAAAAACATATTATATATCATATATAAAAATAGTGACATCATAATGGCCACCTTTGAAGGTGTTAAATGAGTATTGAACAATCATCGTTTCGGGAGGCAGAATTTCTCCATCCACAGAAACCGTATGTTCTTTAACCATTTGATGAAGTTGTGTGAGAGTGTAGCTCGAATAAATCTTATAACAACATCCTAGTATATTGAAGATACTGTTGTTGTTACAAAATAAGTAAATAAAAAGATTTTAGAGGGTTGGAGAAGCAAAATAAAACAAATGAACAAGAGAGAATGAATTACCTTTAAAAGTGTAACTCCCTTTTGATTTGAGCCTAAAGGCTTCCTTTGAAAGGATTCTTCCCAAAGGGAATACTCTAGGATGAGGAGATGGATGTGGATAGAGTAATTGGGCAGGGGTTGGCCGAGCCAAAGGCTTGAGAAGTGTGTGAAATGGGGTAGAGGTGGGGGCCTTTTATAAGAGGAGAGGAGGGGCACTTTTGGAAAGTAAAGAAATATTACTTTATTTGAAAATGTGTTTCGGTTTTAAAAGGATCCACATTGATATAATTCGTGGATAAGGTGATAAGGGTTCTAAATCCACTCATCCAATTGGTTTTGTACATGTGTAGGTTTTAGATTTTTCATTATCTTTCCATTTTATTTAAATCGTCAAATGATGATGTCATCGCTGCATCATTATTATGTCATATATAATTTAATTTATTTAATGTCTAAAAATTATAAAAAAAATACTATGATGTAGGAAATCTTTTTATATTTCCAATGACTATTTATAATCAAAATTTGGACTTGTATAACCCCACTCAAAAATTATTTTAGTAAAACAATTTATGTTAGTGTCATTTTCACTTTAACATTAAATAAAAATATATTAATGTCATTTTCCAACTAAAGTGGCTCCATGGGGTCCCCAAGTTGGCCCATGGCTTGTCTTGGTCGGCCATGACTCACCCAATTGGTGTAGGACAAGTTTCATGGTGTTTTCACATTCTTATAATACCATTTTTACCTTAAACTACACTAATTACCTCAAATCGCGATTAAAAACTTAATAAGTTACTATTCACCAAAAAATTATTATAATCTCATTGAACCAAATTTTATTTCTTAATGACAACCATGTATGTCGGATTTTTGAAATTCAAAACACAATGATGGAAAAATTTCATTTAAACGGAAAATCTGTCTTTATAAGTACCACTTTGTGGTTTCACTATTCTTCAAAAATTGAAGTTTTTCAGAAAATTACCAAAAATTCACCCTATGCTATATTTGATATTACGAATTCAAAAATGAAGTCTATTTTACAAATTTCAAAACATATAAGTCACATTAATTAATTTAATAATTTATTCCCGTTGTCAGAGTAAATAGCGTGTTTTTATGAAACAATAAGTATCAAAAGATTGACACTAGTTTAAGTCCGATTTCAAAGTGAAATTAATTCCAACGACCACTATTGGATTTAATGGTAAAAATATTTTCTATTTTCACTTTAAAACCAATTAAAATAATAATCTAATCATATAAATAATTTATATTAAAAAGAGGGTTTGAATTAAAATACAACATTTTACACTATTCATAAAAAATGAACTTTATCAGAAAGGTACCAAAAATTTACAAAAAGTATATTTTGATGTCCCGATTCTAAAGAAGAGTTATATTTGCTCCAAAATAATGTATAAGAGTGATCAAAACTATATTTAATGACGGTTCACCATTAAAAGGTGATAAGTGAACCTTTAGTGAAAATTAGAGTATATATGCCCTAAAATTGAACTCTCTCCGTATTTTAAGCCTTTATCTTTTATTGGGTAAATGTATAAAATTTAAAAACATATCTAATCATATTTTAGTTATTTCTATCCATTCTCGCCAGTACAACGGCTACTTGTTAACTAACATTTAAAATAATATTATTTTATTACTAGTGTGCTACGCAAGTTTCAAAGAAACTCATCGTTGTGTATCGGGTACGCTATCGAACATAGCAACCCCTTTAAAATAAAATTAATATTTAATTCGTAAATATTAATAAATATGAAAATTCTTTATACTTTATTTACCTGGGATGTTACATCCTTCCCCCCTTTTGGGAATTGCGTCCTCGCAATTTTATTCACTTATCAAAATAAGTGGGAGTATTTATCCCTCATAGCATTTTCAGATTCCCACATTGCCTCTTCAATCACATGGTTTTTCCACGAAACCTTTACCTGATAAATCACCTTATTCTGTAACACTTGCTCCATGTGGTTGTTCCTCATAAGATAGGTTCTCTTCCAGCTAAACTACCTCTGGACTCAAAACATGAGATGGATCTGGCATATACTTTCTCAACATCGAAATGTGAAAAACATTGTGTACCTGAGATAAACTCCGAGGTAAAGCCACTCGGTATGCAACTCATCCAACTCTTTCCAGAATTTCGTATGGTCCAACCAACCATGGACTCAACTTTCCTTTCTTACCAAATCTCATCACACTTTTCCAAGGAGAAACCTTGAGAAAAACATGATCACCTACCTCGAAAGATAGATCCTTCCTCCGGTTATCCGAATAACTCTTCTGCCTGCTCTGAGCTGTTCTCATGTGTTTTCTGAATCAACAGAACTTTTTCGGCCTTCTCTTCTACTAATTCTGGTCCCATCAGCTTCCTTTCACCCACTTCATTCCAAAATGCTGGAGTTCGACACCGCTTCCCATATAATGCCTCAAATAGTGCCATCTGTATACTGGAATGAAAAATGTTATTATAAGAAAACTCAACCAAAGAAAGATGTTGGTCCCAACTTCCGTGATAATCCATAGAACAAGCTCGTAGCATATCCTCCAATTTCTGGATTGTTCGTTCTGACTGCCCATCTGATTGAGGATGAAAAGTTGTACAAAAATTTTAATTCAGTACCCAACGACTTCTGAAGGCCTTTCCAAAATTTAAAAGTAAACCTGGGATCACGATCCGATACAATGGAGAGAGGAACTCCATGTAATCTGACTATCTCTTTAAGATACAAACGGGAAAGTTGATCTAGATAGAAAGTATCTCGTATAGAAATGAAATGAGCAGATTTGGTCAAGCGATCAACAATAACCCAGATTGCATTATTACCTCGAGATGTCCTCGGTAATCCCACAACAAAGTCCATGGATATGTTTTCCCATTTCCACTCTGGCACTGTTAAAGGCCGAAGCATCCCTTTCGGTAACTGCCACTCTGCTTTAACCTGTTGACATGTCAAACACTTCACAGTAAAATCAGCAATGTCTCTTTTCATTCCATCCCACCAGTAATACTCCCGCAGATCTTTGTACATCTTAGTACTTCCAGGATGAACTGAAAACGGGGAACTATGAGCCTCACATAACAACTCATTCTTAAACTGTGAAACACAAGGCACACATAACCTCTTCCCAAACCTCAAAACACAAACACAAACTTATCCAAGAACTCATGGAAAATTTTATTCATAAGGTCCATGAATACATCAGGTGCATTGGTTAACCCAAAAGGCATAACTACAAATTCATAATGGCCATATCTCGTACGGAACACAATCTTTGGAACGTCTGCTTCTTTTACTTTCAACTGATGGTACCCCGACCTCAAGTCAATCTTCGAAAAATACTGAGCTCCCTGGAGCTGATACCACTTCATTCGATGGCCCAACATCTGCTGAAGTTGTTGCAAAGGATTTCACCACCCCTTTCTGCTTGTAGTCTGGCTGCATTCCCCCAGTTGAGTTCTTCGTTGGAAACTCGTTTGCATAATGAGCCATTTCATTATACTTAAAACATCTTACCGTTGGCTTTTCATTTCCTGCTTGATCATCTTCCTTACAGTTACGAGCAATATGACCAGACTTACCACACCGAAAGCACTTACCAGACTTGGATAAACATTCTCCAGGATGCATTTTACCACACTTCTCACAGGATGGATATTTGGTTTTCTTACCTCCTTGCTTCTTTGATGAATTCTTCCCCTTTTCCTGCCAACTAGACCTCTTATTCTGTTGTTTTTCATAGAACACCTGATCATCGGAAAACTCCATTTCCACCTTCTCCGCACATCGAACAAGTTTTTCATAACTTTGAACTCACGAGAAGCTAAAGCCCTTCGATACTTTGGCTTTAACCCTGAGTAAAAACGGTTTATTTTACTATCAAGATCTCGTATGAAGTTTGGAGCATACCTTGCCAATCGAGTGAACTTTTCATCATAAGTAGCCACTGAATCATCCTCCTGCCTCAATTCTAGGAACTGTTTTTCCATCCTAAGACGAACCACCTTAGGAAAATATTTCTCAAGAAACATTCCTTTGAATTCATCCCAGTGAAGATCCTCAATCTCATCACTATCCCTTATATTTTTCACCATCGACCACCACTGATCAGCTTCACCTTCAAAACGGTAAACAACAAGACTAACCTTTTGATGTTCTGAACACCCCATGACATCAAAAATCTTCTCCAGTGCTTTAATCCACCCTTCAGCTTTCACAGGGTCAGATGATCCTCTGAATGATGGGGGATGTTTCCTCATGAAATGTTCCACCACTGACATGTTCCTCTGCGGTTGATCTGGCTGATCTCGTGCATGGATACCACCACCATTTATAGCCTGAGTCAACTGTGCCATCACTGCAACAAACTGTTCAGTTCCGATTCCGACCATCTCAAGTTGCTGATTTGGAAGGTTATCTTCCTCCTGATGTCGTCCCAACATAGATGCTTTGTTTCCTCTGCGGAAAACCATTCTGAACACAGAAATATCTTAGGAGAAGCAACATGGTAATCCGTAAATGCTACATCATTTCAAACATATTATAATTTAACACTTTTCTAACTCCTAAAGATGTCTAAACCGACCTATGATACCAACTATAAGGCCCCAGCCTTAAACCTTACTTAATATTTAATTAAAAGAATAATTCACGTTGAGGATCTTTTCAGGTTTAGAGTTTTAGAGAATTAGAACATAACTATTACATCTCAAAAGATTACAAAGCAGTCACTTATACTAAGTTTCCATAATAAAAAAAAACTCTTAAAAGAAACATGTCTAGTTCCATGTTTTATATAGCATTACATTCCCTTGATCCCATCCTTGACCTTATTCCACATTAAGTCCTGTGAAAAACATTTCAAAAAAACATGGGGTGAGCATAAAAAGCTCAGTAAGGGATACACAAAGAATGAAAACTGTTAGTTTTTCAAAATCCAGTAAACCATGTATACTCTATCAAAGTAATACCTTCACCTTCATGAAGTAGTAAAAACTCTTCACTGAATAATGTATCATTACTTACCTTTTTGTAACCAAAGTATTACCATAAAACCCATATAAAGAACACATAACATATATAAAGGTAACTTGGGACATAAACATACTTAAGTGGAATAACCATACGGTCGACTTCCACACATATCACTTAATGGAATAGCCATACGGACAATTTTCATACATACTTAATGGAATAGCCATACGGCCGACTTCCATACCCAATGCATTGGAGGTTATAACGTAACCACCCGTCCTGGTATTCACGGCACCACCCGTCATATGGTTTATAACGTAACCACCCGTTAAAATGTCCAAGTACCAGTATAAAATCATAAAACATAAAACCAATATAAAGGAATGATAACATTTCCACATTTCAATCACAATATATCATAAATATATTGACATAGTATAATCCTTTTTCAAAACCATTTTCAATACCAAAATACATAAAATAGTATATGGTATTTATTTTATTTTAAAAACATTACGGC
Organism: Viscum album; assembly: GCA_963277665.1. Lineage (NCBI taxonomy): Eukaryota > Viridiplantae > Streptophyta > Magnoliopsida > Santalales > Viscaceae > Viscum > Viscum album. The sequence goes on along the minus strand of OY728145.1, from coordinate 1,092,997,285 downwards.
TTGTTGAGGAAGCCAAAGGCCAAATAATACTCACGGCGGCGGAAAAGGACGTTGTCACCGCGTACGTTAAAAAACATTTCTTTTTGTCGTTTAGTAAAACGATTCGTAGAAAAAGATTCCTTTTGTATAAAAATAAAAGTCAAAGTAGTTTATACACCGTATAAAATAATGTTGTGTATAAAATGAAATATGCCTCAATGAAAGGAGATTGAGACGAAGTCCCTTACAAGGATCTTTTTTTTAAATAAAATAGATCTATTCTGTGTATTCACTATAATTACACATAAAGAAAGTACAAATACAAAATAGGACATAATAATATCATGACGTAATTTGAAAGTAGGATATTAACCCAAAGAATGGAAATTGGGTTAAGAAGTTCCCTTACCTCAGGTCCGACTTGACTTGATCGTTCTTTAACATCTTGAATAATAAACTTGAGTTAATTTATACTTGATTAAGAACCTTTTTAAAGTTCATTATTCCTTTTATATCACTTATTGCCATGTTATAAACAATATGTAACCATTTAAGTTAATAATGTTTGTTTTGTCAATATTTGGTTCTTAAGTCGAAAGTTGACTTCTTACAATTACATGTTGTTCATGTTGTCAAAAGTTCTTTATATCCAGAATGAAATTCCTTATTTGGATATCATATATATCATATATATCCAACATATACATGTATTTATAATATTACATAATCATTTAGAGGTAAGAAATTAAATGCACCGTTCATGGAGACGGTAAGCCGTACGTACGCATGAACGCTACTTTCATTTCTTTGTAATATTAGTGGAATTAAAACTAAATGAGAGGTATGTATATTTTAATTCCAGAATTATATTCATCATTTAGATATATCATTAATTATATATATACATTATATACATGTAATTTTAATAGTACATTACATTTGGGGATAAGAAATGAATTGCACCGTTCATGGAGACGGTAAGCCTTACGTACGCATGAACGCTACTTTCATTTCTATCTCATACTTTAATGGAAAGAAATAATAATTATATAGAGGTATATTATAATTCCAGTATAACATCATATATAATAACTTTAAATCCATCCTTTAAATGTCCCACATATGTCATTAACGAATCACATCATTTTGAGGGGGCGGTAGTCCGCACTTCCTTAAATGAAGATATCGTGTTTACCCATAATGGAAACCATAAAGATATGCACAAAATGAAAAATACAAAAGCTTAGAAAAAAAACATATTTTATATCATATATAAAAATAGTGACATCATAATGGCCACCTTTGAAGGTGTTAAATGAGTATTGAACAATCATCGTTTCGGGAGGCAGAATTTTGCCATCCAAAGAAACCGTATGTTCTTTAACCATTTGATGTAGTTGTGTGAGAGTGTTGCTCGAATAAATCTTATAACAACATCCTAGTATATTGAAGATACTGGTGTTGTTACAAAAGAAGTAAATAAAAAGAGTTTAGAGGGTTGGAGAAGCAAAATAAAACAAATGAACAAGAGAGAATGAATTACATTTAAAAGTGTAACTCCCTTTTGATTTGAGCCTAAAGGCTTCCTTTGAAAGGATTCTTCCCAAAGGGAATACTCTAGGATGGGGAGAGGGATGTTTAGAGAGTAATTGGGAAGGGGTTGGCCTAGACAAAGGCTTGAGAAGTGTGTGAAATGGGGTAGAGGTGGGGGCCTTTTATAAGAGGAGAGGAGGGGCACTTTTGGAAAGTAAAGAAATATTACTTTATTTGAAAATGTGTTTCGGTTTTAAAAGGTCCCACATTGATATAATTCGTGGATAAGGTGCCAAGGGTTCGAAATCCACTCATCCAATTGGTTTTGGACATGTGTAGGTTTTATATTTTTTATTATCTTTCCATTTTATTTAAATCATCAAATGATGATGTCATCGCTGCATCATTATTATGTCATATATAATTTAATTTATTTGATGTCTAAAAATTATAAAAAAAATACAAAGATGTAGGAAATCTTTTTAGATTTCCAATGACTATTTATAATCAAAATTTGTACTTGTATAACTCCACTCAAAAAGTATTTTAGTAAAACAATTTATGTTAGTGTCATTTTCACTTTAACATTAAATAAAAATATATTAATGTCATTTTCCAACTAAAGTGGCTCCATGGGGTCCCCAAGTTGGCCCATGGCTTGTCTCGGTCGGCCATGACTCACCCAATAGGTGTAGGACAAGTTTCATGGTGTTTTCACATTCTTATAATACCATTTTTACCTTAAACTACACTAATTACCTCTAATCACGATTAAAAACTTAATAAGTTACTATTCACCAAAAAAAATTATTATAATCTCATTGAACCACATTTTACTTCTTAATGACAACCATGTATGTCGGATTTTTTAAATTCAAAACACAATGATGGCAAAATTTCATTTAAACGGAAAATCAGTCTTTATAAGTACCACTTAGTGGTTTCACTATTCATCAAAAATTGAAGTTTTTCAGAAAATTACCAAAAATTCACCCTAAGCTATATTTGATATTACGAATTCAAAAATGAAGTCTATTTTACAAATTTCAAAAAATATAAGTCACATTAATTAATTTAATAATTATTTCCCGTTGTCAGACCAAATAGTGTGTTTTTATGAAACAATAAGTATCAAAAGATTGACACTAGTTTAAGTCCGATTTCAAAGTGAAATTAATTCCAACGACCACTATTGGATTTAATGGTAAAAATATTTTCTAATTTCACTTTAAAACCAATTAAAATAATAATCTAATCATATAAATAATTTAGATTAAAAAGAGGTTTTGAATTAAAATACAACATTTTACACTATTCATAAAATAAATGAACTTTATCAGAAAGGTACCAAAAATTTACACAAAGTAAATTTTGATGTCACGATTATAAAGAAGAGTTATATTTGGTCCAAAATAAAGTATAAGATTGATGAAAACTATATTTAATGACGGTTCACCATTAAAAGGTGATAAGTGAACCTTTAGTGAAAATTAGAGTATATATGCCCTAAAATTGAACTCTTTCCGTATTTTAAGCCTTTATCTTTTATTGGATAAATGTATAAACATTTAAAAACATATCTAATCATATTTTAGTTATTTCTATCCATTCCCGCCAGTACAACGGCTACTTGTTAACTAACATTTAAAATAATAATATTTTATTACTAGTGTGCTACGTAAGTTTCAAAGAAACTCATCGTTGCGTATCGGGTATGCTATCGAACATAGCAACCCCTTTAAAATAAAATTAATATTTAATTCGTAAATATTAATAAATATGAAAATTATTTATACTTTATTTACCTGGGATGTTACATCCCTTTTCCAAAAACTATGGGGAAAACCATGGGCTTGTTTGTGGTTAGTATTAGTTTAATGTGAGTTGACCCAAACATAAATAAAAAAGAATTCCCTCACCTTTCTTATTTAAACCCAACCATGCTCCGCCTTCCTCCTCACTAAAAGACAATGGAGTTCATCCAACCTCTGACCTACTATCACTATAATCCTCCCATGTTGGCCCAAGCTCCCAATAAGCCTCTCTCAATCCTCTCTCAAGACTTTGGATGCACACATCCAAGTAAGGGTTTTTTCATCCCTTCTCATTTTTGTCCAATTTTCACTAAGTTGTTACGCCCTTTTAATTTCAATAATAAATGATGGGGTATTGTTTAAAACCTCAACATACATCCATATATTTGTTTTAATGAATGTATACCCCTTTCTCTCTCATTAACTGCCTCCCATGTACACCCGTTGCTATGCCGAAATTCCGAAAGCTATTTCTCTCTTCTCATTTACATTCAAGAAATTCTTTTAAAAAATGAATATAAATTCCATTAAATTTATTGGAAAATGTTTCTAAATTACCCCCTTACTATCCATATCATGAAAATATGATGATACACCCCTTTCTCTTTCATAAAATATTTTTTTATGAGTTCTTATGTCATGTTGTAATGCTGCTGAAATTGCACAACATTTTTCCAAGCTGAAGTCATTGTGTAGTGAATGCCATGCTAGCTTCTCTATCAAGGGTATTCGAATTTATGAACATTTACATATTTTTTAATGATTTTAATATATTTACACCACATTTTTTATCATTTAATAAATGATTATGTTGAATGATTCAATGTTTTATAATCAATGTGGCACACTTATGCATGAAATGAAATGTTTAAGAAGGGTGCGCCGTAAAAGTGCTCCATATGCATTGGGTGAATTATAGAATCATGAAACGTTATGTGAAATGAGGGTTTACTCATGATAATACATGTCAAAAATTGTCTTAATCTTACTTAATTTTCAACGAGGCTTTACTCATGCTCTATGTGCAATGAGCCTTGGCTCGTGCTAATTCTATATTAAGTGTTGTTTCCACATTTCCATGTTATGATTATCGTGATTTATCATGAATTTTTGTTTATATTTCTCTTGTGCATTATTTATATGACTATTGTCTAACATGTATTGTAATCCTCATGTTATTCTAGGTTTATTCCCTTACTAGGCTTTATAGCTCACCCTTTTTTATGCATGTCCTCAGGTTAACCCATGCAATGCTAAGTACGATAGAATGTACTGGTCATGTAAAGGATGTTTTCAATAATGATGTGGTATTTCATGTTTTTAAGTTGTCATGTAATGATCCTAATCCCAAAAGACACTATAAATCTCGATCATTTATGTTTTATCAAGTGAAGTTTGTGTAATAAATTATGTTTAAGTGTGTAATAAAAAGGACGGTTTTCATAGTTGGTATCAAAGGATAAGTTTAGTTATTTTTAGCATTAGGATTAGAAATCCCAAGTGAAGCCTTAGAGACATGACTATGTATTATAAAAACATCCCTATGTTTTTGTGAGTATTGAGTAAGTGATTTATTAAAAAAATACATCCTTGTATGGACACGAGCAGGTAGAGGCGGCTCTGGAACAGATGTATTCTAGGGGTAAAAATCAAAAACACTACTTTGAGCTAGAATCGAATGGGAACTACAACACAACAATGGGCCTTGCTGCACTCTTGGTTACAACACTCATTAGGGATATACTTTGGTATATTCACGATCTTAGTACAAACCATTATTGATGAAAAAAATCCCATAAGAATATATGTTAGGAAATAGATTAAGGATAACATCGATTTAAAACTAAGAAATCACAATATAGTATATACTTCTTCTCTATAAGTTTATACCTTTATGATAAATGTTTCCTTTTTTGCTAAGAATTCAAGACCTCTAATTATATGCCCTTTTTCTTTGTTAATGGCGGGAAATAGAAGAACATGTTCCAATAACCAATTTGATAGGCAATGTGATGATTGCCCTAATGATATGAATGATTTGACGAGAGAAGGTGATAAGAACATCATGACAGTACTTGCTCAGATGGCTCAAGTTATGAATAATAACATGATTCAGGTGGAACTCCTTCCTCCAAGGAAAGGGAACATTGTTGTAGAATCCTTCATGTGGAAAAGGCCTCCCATGTTTAGTGGATATTCTGATCCCGTCCTCACAGAGCAATGGATTAACTCCATTGAGAAGATATTCTCTGTCCTACAGTGCTTCGAAGAGGGAAAATTTGTACTGGCAGTCTATCTTTTTGATGGAAAAGTTGATCAGGAGTGGACACTGATCCTGAATACAATGTCCTAAAAGGAAATTGATTCCATGAATTGAGAGGAATTCAAGTAAATGTTTTCAAAAAATATTTTCAACAAATCCTCCATCTCAATATGGAAAGAGTGTTCCTTAGACTCAAGCAGAAGGAAGGCAAGTCCATCGGGCCATATGAAGCCAACATTACAAGTCATACAAGGAATGCATCTTGATTTGTCATCAACACCTAATGCATGGTGGATCTCTTATTTAGAGGACTAATGCTGAGTCTATGAAAAACATTTGTGATTCAAGACTTTTATAGTTATGAAGATATTTTCTGTTGTGCCCTTAAGGTAGAAATAGAGATTGGAGACTCTTAGGGGTCCCATGGGCCTGGTGACAAGAAGCAGAAAATGGAGAAGAACATGGGTGGTCCATCAACAAACTCCCATGATGGAAAGAAGCCTAAATTTCCCCCTTGAAAAAATTAAAGGGTTGATAAATCCTTGTAACTGTCTCAAGGGAAACAGGAATTGCTTAAAATGTGGAAATAGTGGTCATCTCCCCAAGAACTAATGAAGGGATATGACAAATTCCATTAATGTTGAAGAAGAAAAGAAGGTTCAGGTCAACACTCAGATATCATTATTGTGTTACAACTATAGTGAGTTTTGGCATTATGCAAGAATTTTCCCTAAGCCAAGTGTTGTCTGAGAAAATCAACAACAACCTTCGAGGAAACAAGGGCTTATGCTATCACTACTGTTGAGGTGGAGCCGGACAATGATGTGTTGACCGGAAAACTAGTTATTCATTCATGAATAGAGAATGTACTATTTGATTATGGATCAATGCATTTTTCATATCTGGTATGTTTATTAGAATAATCCATACACCACAAATGTTTTTGGAGGAATAGTTATCTGTGAAAACAGTAAATGGGGCAATCGTTGCATCCATGGTTCATAACTCCTCCCCGGTTAATATTTGTGGACTGAACTTCCCAAAAAAGCTTATCATACTTCCTTTAGTAGATTTTGATTCTATCTTGGGCATGGATTGGCTATATTTATACAAATCCAATATCAACCTCTCGGAAAGGGAGATCACTCTTCACTTCCTGAAGCATCCTTTAATTCTCTAAAAATGCAAGGAGAAAGATGAATCTACTTTCGAATCATAGTCTCATCTATGGATATTAATTCATTATGAAAAAGCATAACTTGGTCAAATGATAGAGACAAAGGAAAGATTCATGCTTGAAGACATGCTCATCGTGAGGGATTACACTGATGTATTCCCAGAAGAGATTCAAGGTATTCTTTCAGACCGAGAGGTTGAGTTCTCAATTGTACTTATAACTGGATCGTTCACCAATCTCAAAGACACCTTACAGAATGGCCACCGTGGAGTAGGAATAATTGAAGAAGTAGTTACAGGAGAATATGGAGAAGGATTTTATACGCCCGCATTCTTCACCGTGGGGTGTGAAGATCTTATTCATTAAGAAGAAAGATGGATCAATGCACCTCTATATTGATATCTTGAGCCCAATAAAATCACGATACGGAATAAGTATCCCCTTCCATGGATAGATCAATTGTTTGATCAGCTTTGTGGGGCCAGTTATTTCTCTAAGGTAGACCTTCGGTCGGGATATCACCAATTCAAGTTGAGGAAGTAAGATATTCTCAAGACTACCTTTTGAATGAGGTGTGTACACTATGTGTCCATAGTGATGCCCTTCAGACTCACTAATGCTCCAGAAATTTTCATTGATTTGATTAATATAGTCTTTAGATATTACCTCGACTAATTTGTGGTAGTCTATATTTATGATATTATGATATACTCCACGATCAAGGACGAACATGAAGAGCATTTGGAAACTATGTTAAAGGCTTTGCGAAGGGAGAAGATGTATGCAATTTATAGAAAATGTGAGTTCTTAATGGAGGAAGTATTATTCTTGGGGCTTGTTATCACCTGTAAAGGGACGTTTTTGGACCCTACCAAGACAAAGGCAATTGAAGAGTGGTGCATGCCAGCTTCTGTAACATAGATCTGTCTGTTTTTGGGACTAGCTGGGTATTATCGATGATTTGTGAAGAACTTTTCCTGATTTTCAGACCCAATAACCATGCTGACACGGAAGGGAGTACAGTTTGTCTGTACCCAGTAAAGTGAAGATTCTTTCAAGGAGTTGAAAGAGAGGCTTATCACTGCTCTAGTACTCACACTCCCTACATGTGGAGAACTCTTTGTGGTGTATATTGATGCTACTAATAAGGGATTATGTTGTGTGTTGATGTAATATTATAAATTGATATCATATGCCTCAAGGAAGTTGAAACATCATGTGCAAAACTATCCAACACATGATTTGGAGTTGGCAGTTGTGATCATTGACTTGAAAATCTGGTGGCATTAACTCTATGGGGAGAAATGTGAGATATATACTAACCACGAGAGTCTCAAATATATATTCACACAGAAAGAGCATAATATGCAGTAGTGAAGGTGGATAGAGCTCATCAAGTATTATGACCGATCAATCCACTACCATACCGTTAAGGAAACCAAGGTGAAAGATTCTCTATGTAGAAATGATTCATTATGTTTTTCGATGATGAGAATTGAAAAAGATCCAATCTTCTTAGATTTTCAAAGGATGGACATGTGAATCATTAAGAGAGGAACATCATCAATTCTTTCTCAAATGATTTCTCAACCATCCCTCTTGAAGAGAATAATGGTTGCTCAACAAAAGTATGTGTAAATTTAGAAAAGGGTGGGAGCATTTAGAAATGGATAATCCTTTGATTTCAATGTTGATGAGGAAGGAGTTGTAGGAATTGGGATGAGATTATGTGTACCATCAGATCCAGAGATAAATAAGGAGCTATTGAATGATGTACATAGCTCGAACTTCTCTATCCATCCAAGGATCAGAAAGATGTATCGAGATCTCCGAGAAAACATTTTGTGGGACAATATGAAAAGAGAGATTTCTGAATATACATTAAAGAGTCTGGTATATCTGTTAGTGAAGGCAGAGAGGAAGAAGTCTCAAGGGATGATGCAACCATTTCCCATACCAGAATAGAAATGGCAGAACATCACTATGGTCTTTGTCAATGGACTTACAAAGACATCCAATGGAAACAATTCAATCTAAGTTCTTTTGGATCGTCTTTTGAAGGCTGCACACTTCATTTCTATTCTGGAGGATTTCTCATTGGATCAACTGGCACGAATATATTAAAAGGAATTGGTAAGGCTGCATGGAGTACCACTATTTATTATGTCCGATTGAGATCAAAGGCTCACCTCTATGATTTGGAAGTGTCTTCAACATGCTCTGGATACTGAACTAGACATCAGTACGTCCTATCATCCTCAAACTGATGGAAAATCTGAGCAAACTATCTTAACACTTGAGGACATGCTGAGAGAACGATCAATGGACTTTAAAGTAGGATGCGATCAAAATATTCCTCTGGTTGAGTTCTCTTATAAAAACAGTTTCCACTCGAGCATCCAAGTGGCACCTTATGAAGCCCTATATGGGAAGAGTTGCAGAACACCAACATTTTGGGATGAAGTCAGTGAGAGTAAGCTACTTGGACCATAAATGGTTTATGAAAAAGGTGAAGCAGGTGAATAAAAATCTGCATCATATCAATAAATCCCAGCGTCGAAATAAGAGTTATGCAGACAACCATCGACGAGACCATGAGTTTGAAGTTGGATACATGGTGTTTCTATGCATATATACATGGAAGCAGGTCATGAGGTTCGTAATGATTGGGAAGTTACGTCTAAGGTACATCAGTGCCTTCAAGATCCTTGATCGAGTCAGAGTTGTGGCCAATCAGCTGGAACATCCATCTACCATGTCGAAAGTACATGATGTCTTTCATGTATCCCTCTTATGGAAGTACATACCAGACCCTTTACATGTACTCTCTTCTGAGGTAGTACAATTGGAGGATGATCTTTCATATGAGGAGCATCCAGTGATGATCTTGGATTGTAGAGACAAAGTTCTACGCAACAAGACTACTAATCTAGTAAATGTACTATAGTGAAACCATAAGTACGAAGACGAAACATGGGTACTGGAGGAAGAAATGAAGGAAAAGTACCCTCTTCTATTTTTGGCATAGAATGTCAAATGAAATTTCAAGGGTGAAATTTCTTAACGGGGGAAGATTGTAATGACCCAAACTTTTATTAATGGAAATCCCTCTTGATCTAATTAAATTTATCTTTATGTAATATGTGTATATAAAATGTTTATATAAAATGTAAACTTATTCGGTTTTATTTTAATAATTGTTACCATTGATAATACAGTTGTTGAACAGTGATCACATGATTAGTATAACTATAGGGCAATAAAAAATACAATTTATTCAGTAAAAGGAAGCGATGGTGTTTTCCCGTAGAATTTCTCCATACGAAGCCCATTTTTCGGAGCTCAGAAAAGAGGTGGTGTCTTTGGGATTCTCTCTTGACCAAGCCCAAGATGAGCTTCATCATTTCATGCTTGAAGAGGACTGCCTATGGAAGAAGTGGAAGTTGATAGAGATTGCTACTCGAGCGATGTTATCTGATCCACCCCTAGAGTATGTCACTATCGTGCACCTTACCCTTAGGTATTCCACGGGTGTTTTAAGGGGTTATGTAAAAATTCTCTAGTACTATGTTCATGTACATTTTTTTTGTATATAATAATGAATATCCTTTCTTGTCATTATTGACACTTTTTAAATATTTCTTGAAGCACAAATAGTATATTTTGTTAATATTTAATTTAGATATATATGTTGATAAATTAATGGATTTTTGAAATAAATATTATTTTAATAAAATATTATTGTTATTATTAAATTACTTTTTTATTAAATATAAACGATCGTATAATTTTAGGAATGCAATTATAATTTTTATTATGGTTCGAAACCCATTTTCGTCAAAACCCATGAATTTTTGATAAATGATAGTTTTTATTTTAAAAGTTAAGGTTAACATATATAGGAAATTGTTATGATAGAATAAATATTATTTCTAGAATCAGGACTTCAAAATTATCCAATGATGAGATTTTCAAAATATTCGGAGACACTCAAATTTTTGGGTAAAAATTAAATACTGTTTAAATATTTAATGTGTTTTAGGACATCATAATGACCCAATAGTGATGTAATAAAATACAATAAGCTTTATATTAGACCAATATATGTTTACCCTTAAAATAATGTTATTTTGGGTTTATTTACCTTGTTTTACAAAACATTAATGGCCACTTCAAGACTTATTAAAAATCTTGTCTTTTAAAATTGTTTTCCATGGGAGTTTGACTGGCCTCCATATAAGAAACCCCATTTTTGAAGAAGTTTAGACCTTGGCCTTATAAAACAATTTTACACTTCCATTTTACAAAAATCATGCTAAAAACCCATGGGATGGTTTGTGGTTTGGATTAGATTAATGTGAGGTGTCCAAAACCTAAATAATAAAGAATCCCCTCACCTTTCCCATATAAACCCAACCAATCTCACCCTTCTTCCACACTCAAACCCTATAGAGTTCGTACAAACCCTGAAATTCTCTCTCTAGAATCCACAAAATGTACTGCAAGCTCCAAATAAGCCTCTCTCAATCCTCTCTCAAGCCTTTGTAAGCACACTACCAAGTAAAGGTTTTTTCTTCCTTTCTCATTTTTTGTCCAATTTTCTATAAGTTGTTAAGCCCTATTTATTTAATTAATAAATATGGGGGTATGGATTATCACCTCTACCATACTGCCATCTTAATGTTTGAATGATGTTATACCCCTTTCCCTCTCATTAAATTCCTCCCATGTACACCCCTTGCTATACTGATATTCTGATTGGAATTCCTCTCTTCTCATTTTCATTCAAGAAATTCATTAATAAAATGAATATAAATTAGATTAAATTTATTGGGAGAAGTATATAAATAAAACCCTTACTCTCTGTATCATGCAAATATGATGTGACACCCCTTTATCTCTCATAAACCATTTTAATGTGTTCTTATGTCATTTCGTTTTGCTACCGAAATTGCACCGCGTTTTTTCAAGACAAAGTCATTGTGTAGTGAATTCAATGCCAACTTCTCTATCAAGGGAATTCACCATTATTAAATTTTAATTATTTATTAATGATTTTGATGTATTTATTCCACATTCATTTATTGAGTAATAAATGATTATGTAGAATGATTCAATGTTTTATGATCCATGTGGCACAGTTATGAATGAAATGAAATGTTTAAGAAGGGTGCACCCAGATAGCCATCCAATTCATTGGGTAATGTATAGTATAATGATACGTTATGCACAATGATGGTTTACTAATTATAATATAAGTGCAATTAGGTTTTACTCGGGCTTCATGTTCAATGTGGGGTTACTCATTCTCATTGTGCAATGAGCCTTGGCACATGCTAATTCCTTATTAAGTGTTGTTGCCACATTTCCATGTTATGATTTTCATGCATTAACATGCCTTTATAATTATACTTCTTTTATTCTCTATTAATATTCCTATTACCTAACATGTATAGTAATCCTCAAGTTATTCCATGTTTATTCCCTTACTGGGATTTATAGATCACCCTTTTCTTATGCATGTCCATAGGTTATCCCATGCAATGCTATGTACGAGGGAATGTAGTGGTCTTGTAAATTATGTTTTCAACAATGATGTTGTATTTCTTTCTTTAAAGTTTTTATTTAATTATCATAAGCCACAAATACACTATACCTCTCGATATTATATGGTTTATCTTGTGATGTTTATATAATAAATTATGTTTAAGTGTGTAATAAAAAAGTGTGTTGTCAGAGAAGGAGAGTAAATAAATCCAGTGTTTGGATACAGAGGAATATATACATGCTCAGTCAAATGAATCCCAAATGATTGAGTAAGGGAATCTACATATTACATCTCTTCCCAATAAGAAGAGTCTCCATGAGTTAAAAATGTATATAAATGATTCCCAAAATCGGATTTGTGTTCTTAGAGGTAACTATCAAAGTCTACCTGTGCCTCGTCACTACACCACATAGTCGAGTGAGCACAAAATATAATTAGAGGACCATTTCCCAAGAATATCAGAGGGTTATACTTTCTAATTTGTTGATTACACCACTATCCAACTTTGTTTTAGTGTCATATCGATATCTGTCGAGGATTCCACTACCTAGCTATGCTGGAGGGTAATATCGGTAACAGTGGAGGATTCCACTTCCCAACTCTGATTATGGGTCAAATCAGTTTCCTTCAAGGACACCGCTGCCTAGCTCTACTAGAGGGTTAATACAATATCTATGAAGGATTTAACTCCCAATATACACATGGAGGTAAACATGTTGTCCGTTGAAGATACATGTTTCTAAATACACTAGAGGGTAAACATGGAATCTTTTAAGTATTCCAATTCCCATATATGATGGAGGCTAAACATTGTATCCATTAAAGATGCCACTACTGGGATTTCCTAGAGGATAAAATCCATATCTGCTAAGGATTACATTTCCCACCTATACTGGAGGGTTAACTCAGTATCTGTGGTTGATTCCACTGCCCATCAAGGTGAGAGGGTCAACTCCGGATGGTCCTAATGACCCTTTACGATAACTTCCTTTGTCTAGAATTTCTTTTATCTGGTTTATTTCCCAAAATATTCCAAATCATATCTCAATATCCAAAACATCTGTAACCTTAAAGTTCTATGTAAAAAAACATAGGATATGATACTTGAGATCCAAAATTACGGTTCATATGATAAAGATAATGATGAATATAGTTTCCTTAATGGAGATCAAGGGGTACACGATGTGTGAGAAGACCTACATGGTGTATGGTCCCACTCCAACACATTGTTGTGTCCCTATCCGTTATATGGATCCAACTCATATAGTTTAACATGATGTGTTGGTGGGCTAAAAAAATTCCTATACTAACCAAGATCTAGCCCTTTTACCGGATCTCTTGTAAGTGTACTGTGTACATCAAATGTTTCCTCACATGGGGGTGCCACTCATGTGACATTACCTTGTATGTGTACTCAGTTACATGGAAGTGTATCAATCCATGTACTTCCAAATGAGTTCCCAATCGTGTGATCCATCACATGGTTTGGTATCTGGGGATGGGCTACATGGTGTGTGAGAGAGTTTATGTGTCATGTTCTACTTATGATTTCCAAAACCCTTGATAATGTAACCACTAAGGAGGATACACATCCTATGTTCATCTATAAACATGGTGTGTACTTGTTTTTTTCATAAACCTAGATCATATATTCAGACATTGAATATGTCCATGACATAATTGGACTCTCCAAAAACCCATCCCAGATGACCAGATGTGTCCATGAATCATGGTTTCCAACCATTGATCTTCATGGATCGGTTTTGATGGTTAGTCTTGGATTGTACCACACATTCTGCATGAAACCATTCATTATACCATTAATTTATTGATCCAGAAACATAAAAATAACCATCCATGACTTTCAAAATTCTTATATTTAGCTATATATCACCACTTTGTTATTGTTCATGAATCTACTATGAATATAAGGTTCCAACCAATTTCATTACTACATAAATATTGTCAAATCTGAATATCGGGGTCCAACTGATGATAAAAACAAAGAAACGACATTGAAAGGAACATAAAAAAGGACTAAGAATCATTTTCTAAGACAACGTGGCCATCAATCAAGATTGGGAATATTTTTTTTGAAAACAATTGATAATAAATATGATTTCAATATTTAGGGTACATGCAAAGAATGAAAAAGGACAAATATCAAAGAACTATAGTCAATTGACTCAATATATATGATAAATGGAATGAAACACCAAATAAAGAGTCTTACCTCGATTATGGATCATTCATTGATGAATAATGTTCCAGATGTTTTTTGATAGATGTCACTACATTCATTACATCCTAGTATGACTGGATCCATCATTTCATCGTCGTTCTATGAGAATTGAAAATGGAGGAGGTAGAAAGAGCTCTTTAATTGTACTAGGGTTTATGAGGCTAACCGTATAAATTTATTTGTAGTGATATTCTTATATGTTTATCCATTTCATTTAAATGAAACAATTATTTATTTATTTATTTCTATGAAGGTACCTCCAGTGATAAATGGATCTATATTCCCTTCCCTGACACAGTATATGTATCACCTATGGTAATCACCAAATTACGAATTGAACCACTATCATATTATTCAATTCCAAACTTCATTTTTATAGTTTTATAACATTATTATGAATATTAATACATAAATTATAATATAAATTTAATATTAAAAAAATTACTTCCGAGAACACCGATACTCAGAATCAAGTGACATCCAAGTCCCTAGCTATTGAAATATATATAGAAATATTTCAAAGTATTAAATGGAAAAATATAGTCTCTAAATCATACCATCCTTAAAATATTTCTTCTCCAGATAGAAAAAAACAAGGTAAGAAACTCAGAATATAGAGTCCGCAGATGGCTAATAGACTCCCAATAACTCTCCTTCATTTCTTGTGATTCTACAAAATGTGAACCATGGAGATGGCTTGTACACATAGGTTCATCTCTTATAGATACAAATGTTTTCTTCATTATCATATTTTGATGTAAAGTTGATCAGTATATCTTTGATGAAGAAAAAAAAATTGGTCCATGTACAGTTGGAAGACAAGGTTCATCAAAGACATATACACATAGGGACATTTTTTACACCAAATGGAATCACCATGAAATCATAGTGTCTATAGTGAAATTAGAATTTAAACATTTGAATATCATCCTATAGAACCCAAATATAATGGTAGCTAGACCTATGGTCAATATTCACGAATAATACCTCCCCTTGTAACTTGTTAAGGAGGTCATTATTCAAAAAATAGGGGTACTTTTTCTTTATTATGGCATGATTAATGAAATGATAATCCATGAAAAACTATAATTTATCATCCACCATTTTCATGAAAAAGAAAGGTACTGCCTAGGGGGACACGCTAGGTGTGCTTAAAGCTTTCTACCATTGGTCCACCAACTAATACTTCATCTCTAACAATAATTAGGTTCCATATGATATATTGTATAAGATATCATAGTGGTATGGGGATGAAAGTCAATAAAACCCATCCCCCGCCTGGGTGGTAGTTCTCAAATGTAATCAAGGAAGATTTACATGTAATCATCTACAATTTATGGAACTCAGATGCCTGAAGATCCTATTACAACATGGGCTATACTGGCAAATAGATGGGTGATCAGTTTCAGCCTCCTGCTCATAGAACCCAATTCCCTAGCTCGATATCTCTCAAACTAGAAATAGAGAATCTCATCCCAATATTTCCCAAGCATCTGACCTATCTATAGGAATAATATATCTAGTTTTGGGACCTGGACATTAAATCTATAACCAATATAATTTCATTGGGTTCCATTACGATAACCAAAATGTCCCACATGATCCTCTCTCTACTAAGAGTTCTATATAAAGTTTTGAAAATTAAGGATATAGAATAAGCATACCATGTAGGAACCATTAGTGGCAGTTGGTGGGCTAGCACCTCAATTGTGTGCTCCATATCTCACTTGAGATGTATAAAGATTATGTAATGACTAGAACCTATGTGTAATAATACTATAGAAAGAGTATAAAACACATGGATCATACGTTTAATCATCTAATGTGTTATGGGGTCCTAAACCTCCTAATACTTCCATGGTCCATGGACCTCCCTGATATATCCCTAAGCCTAATGTTGGATGCTTGGTGGTGGTGATGGAATGACATCATAACACCATCCACCACCCATAAATACTCATACACCATTGCTAGTTTTACCTTCTTGGGGACCAACCTGATCAAAATGCTACCTCTACTATGGGGATCCATAAACTATCTTCATGTTCTTATAACAACATCTAGATTGGTGGTCTTGCATTGTGTAATATAACTCTTCACAATAAATAAACCTCCCCTATCCTATATACCCAAGTTCTCCACACTATAACTGCATTGTATGACCTCATACCTTAGCCTGAATGAGAAAGGGGTTCAAGTACTCATATCCTAGTGCCCAGAATTGTCTAGTTACTACGGAATACTCAATTCTGTGATGACTACTCTCAACATTATGTATCATGTGTCCCTATTATAGGACGATCTATGTCACCATCGATAATTTCTACAAACCATCATAGGTGAGGATGGAAATGGGAAAAACGATTTCTTGGATTTCTCAACAGATTCCCTTCTAAAATTTTCATTCTCGGAAGTATCCACCCAATAACATATTAACGGAGTACTATATAATGCCTATGAACCTCACAGCATACTCAAACACTATCATCCCTCCATGCTTAATATTTATAATCGTATTGAACAAAATGGGACCAAACACGAGTAGTAGTACTACTCACATAATAGCTACTGTAATTCGGTCCAAGAGAGTGTCAACTCATCACGAATCTATGTAACGAGGATCCCTATGTACCCAACCACACTGTGGAAAATCCTAGTTACCAGTGAAACAACCTGGTCTATTAGGTTCCAAACATTCCGAATGTTATAGACTAACAACTCTTTCCAATTCTCTATGAATTGAGGATATTTAATCACACAAAACCTCATCATCTTCTAGAACTAGAACTCACAAAGCATACTAAGCATGCATGTGTCCTCAAACTTCTCTATTTGAATTATATACCTCTTTATAAGAGGAGGTTCTTCTATATACCTACATGGATGTAGAGGAGTACAAGATAGTCCCCTAATTAATCCATCACCACTCATCAGGTCATATTCATGGACAAGGGCTAGTATCAGGGATGGCGGGCATTATAGAGGCATCAAAATTGTTTTCAATGTGTACCAAGGTAAAAAGAAACAATTAGAAAAATCACCTACAACCATTATTTAGAACGTTCTAAATACCTCATTACCACGGTTTTCAAAAATGGTTGTTGCTAGAGCCATTGCAATAGGCCATACCTATGGCAATGATTTTAACCATGGCTATAGATGACCTTTTTCAATTGTTTAAAATATAGACATCGGTTACCTATTTCTATAGATTAATTGTAACATCCCAAGTAAGTAATGAATTATATATATTTTTATCTACGTCTATTAATGATTAAGATAGTGTTATAGAGGCTTAAAATGAAAGTAAATACAATCTTATGCATGGAATACACTAATATTCTTAAAAGATTGTTTTACTGCCTTTTGATGGCAAACCATTTTTGAATCTATATTTTGACAATTTTATAAACTATGTTTGTCAAAATAAACTTATTCTTTATGATTGGGACATCAAAATTTACCTTGTGTGAATTTTTGGTATTTTTCTGACAATGTTCATTTTTTTAATGAATAGTGAAAAATACTTCATTTTACATCAAAAATGCTTTTTAATATAATTTATTTATATGATTAGATTATGTTTTGAATTGGTTTTGAAGTTAAATTAGAATATATTTTTACCATTTTATCCAATGGTGGTCATTGGAATCAATTTCACCTTGAAATTAGACTTAAACTGGTGTCAATCTTTTGATACTTATTGTTTTGTAAAAACACGTTTTTTGCTCTGGCAGCGGGAATTAATTATTAAATTAATTAATGTGACTTATATGATTTGAATTTTGTAAAATAGAATTCATTTTTGAATTCGGAATATCAAATATAGCTTAGGGTGTAACAACCCGAGATTTTATGAAAAATATTCTTTTTTATTTCACTAATGTCTTGTGTTGTACGCTACACCAAAAGGAGCTTGCACAACACGCATCCTTGACTTGCCTTGCATTATACGCAATCGCAACCTTCCTCGATAGCGTGTGTAATACGCAATACCGAGTTTCACTAAACAACGATATGCTATTAAAATATTATTAAAACTAGCCGATATGAATAGTAATAACCACTTTTTAAAATTCTGTAAATCTTATTTTTCAAAATGAACATCATTTTTGGATTCGGAGTATCGAATTTAGCCTAAGGTGAAATTTTGGTACTTTTCCGATAACTTTCATATTCTGATGAATAGTGAAAATTACTAAATTATAATTAAAAACAACTTTTTTAATCAAAATAATTAATAGTGAAAAATTATTAACTTGAGTTGTTTTAAAGTATATTTAGAATATATTTTTACAATTTAATACAATGTTGGTCATTGGATGTAATTTCACATTTAAACCAGACGTAATCAAGTGTCAATCTTTTGATATATATTGTTTTCTAAAAACACGCTATTTATTTTAACAGCGGGATTTAATTATAAAATTAATTAATGCAACTTCTATGTTATGAATTTGGTAAAATAGATTTCATTTTTGAATTCGGAATATGAAATATAGCTTAGGATGAAATTTTGGCATTATTTTGAAAAACATCAATTTTTTATGAATAGTGAAACTACTAAGTGGTAGTTAAAAAAACTAAATTTTTCATAAAACATAATTTTTCTGCTTCTGTGAATGGAATTTCGAAAATCCGAAAGACGCGGTTAATATCAAGGACTAAAATGTGGTTCAATGAGATGAAAATAATTTTTTGGTGAATAGTAACTTTTTACTTTTTTTTACCGCGGTTAATAGTAAATGGGGTAACTAAGGGTAAATATGATATTACTATTACCCTAACACATGTCCTAATTCTATTGGACAAGTGTAATTCGGCAAAAAACAAACTTAGGAATAAAATATGACCATTTAGGCCCACTTGGATTAGATTAGGACATTTATTATTAATTTATTTAAAGAAAGGTTAAAATAGTTAAAATCAAAGTTTAATAAGTAAATAATTTTTAATATGGGGTTATAGATAAGATAAATTCGATTGTAAATATTCATTAGAAAGCTAAAACGATTTCCTACATTATGGTATTTTATTTGTAATTTTTAGACATCAAATAATTTAATTTATTTATGACACAACGATGATGCAGTAATTATCTTATTAATGAAATATTGAAATAATTGATGTTATAAACACCAAAATAAATGTAATTTGAAAATTTTTATGAATTACACTAATTTTATAGGTTACTATGATATATTAATGTTGCTTTAATCAACTTGGTTCGAACATTTAATTCTGTTATGACTTTCACAAAAATCATATACCAAATAGTGTCAAACTTAACACAAAATTGTTTTTAAATCAAATATTATATTATTAATTGTTATTTTATTCCTAAAAATCTAAGGTTCGGCCAAATGACTTAGATAAGGATATATATATTAATAATAAACAATTTGGGGTTCGTTTGGCATGTTATAGTAAGTGTATTAACCATATAGTGAAAGAAAACAAAAAGACACGGTAAATGTTAAATTATTTAACTTAGAGTTAAATCTAATTGATAAGGTTAAAATAATATCCTAAACTTGTCTAAATTCTATTTGTTGATAGGATTTCGACCCATCCCCACTTTAGCTTCGAAATAAGACCCTTTGGAACCATTATAAACCGATTTTGACTTTAATATAAAATAATATTTTGAGATATTCCTAAGGTGCCCCTCTCCTCCCCTATAAAAGGACACCTCCTCCCCCTCCTCCGCACACCTATTTGAGCACTCAAGCTCGGCCAACCCCTGCCAAAATCTCTTCTCCACTTCCCTAGCAACATCCTAGAGGTTCTGGTCTTCCTCAAAGACCAATTCTAGTGCCCTAAGAGGAGGTCTCAAAGAGGCGCTTCAAAGAAGAGGTAATTACCGTTACCAATTCTTTCATCTTTATTTCTTCTTCCACTTCTTCTTCTTAGGTTGTTTCATTATGAAGTAATAACATCAGTATCACTCATATACTGATATGTTATTATAAGTATGAAACAACCCTATTTCACCATCTATCCATCCTACGGAAAAAGAAATCACCGCGCGTGCGTACGTACGGAATACCGTCTCCACGTCGTGGTGTAATCTATTTTCCACCACCACCTTACATGGATGAGTATAATGGTGTAAAGAATAACTATAAATAGTTATTACAACATCATATTGATTCTGATATATTGTATAATCCACTCCAATTCAATTCAGTATTTATGGAAATGATATCATCGCTCATGCGTACGTACGGACTACCGTCTCCACGACGCGATGAGATTCATTCTCCATGTTAACCATTTAAGAATGATTATAATGTATATATAAGAAATAATAATGAAATATATGACATTATAAAGCTACTGTATTTATTTATATATATACATATGTATGTCATCTACTTACTTCCATTTCAAGACAATAAAGAAAGAAAAACAGCGTTCATGCGTACGTACGGACTACCGTCTCCATGAACGGTGTTTTTCATTTTATTTATCTATCTATTATATATATATATATATACTGAATATATATGATATATAAATCATATTTTATATTCTGGAAGTATGTAAATCATGATATAAGTAATAATGATGTCAAGAACAACAAGTCAAAACACCTACGATAAATGAAACGATTTTACCCAAAACGCTTCTATAACATGGAATTTACAAAAGAACGGGTAATATAATGTCATAAGTGAACCATATATGATATCATAACAATGAATATGATTCTGTAATAAGTCAATAACATGATTTAAATCATTATACAGGAAGTTCGGACACTTACAAAGCAAGTCAGACCTAAGGTAAGGGAAATATGACAATCTCATTTTTATCCGAGATTGTTTATTCGTAAGTATTTACTGAGGTGTATTTTATCATCCACATCCATGTTCCCTCAATATGTAATATTGTTTCCATCCACTTACAATTGTTTAGATCCATTTTTACCCTTCGGTGAGTTTTTAGTAATATGTATGAAATGAATCTTTTGTCGTTTTTTGTACGAGGTACTTTTTGACTTTTCCGAAAAAAGTACGAAGAATGTTTTTTTAAACTTATACGACATGAATGGATTTTTAAAACATTATTTCCAAGAAGCTTCCTTTACATGTTTTCAAGTTTATTTTTAATCAACTTCTTTTAGTTTATAATTGTATGACATATGAAGAAAAGAAAAGTGTTTTTGAAGAAGAAAGGATATTTTCCTCAAGAATGGTGTTCAAGTGTTTTATCAAAATTATTTTCCATCTAAGATAATAAAGGGTTCTGTATTTATCCCTTTAATTACATTGATTTGATTATGTTGTGAGAGAATTATTTTTATGAAGTCATTTACCTTATATGGTTTGTTTTATGATGTCATGATGTTTCAAGAATCCCATTTTTGTTACATGTGTTATGTGATGATGTATGATTTATGATTATGTGGCACACATAAGAAAGGATTCATTATAAGATGGGTGGGACCTATATCTCCCTCCAATGCATTGGGTAAAGATTTCATATCTCATGAGATAGACATGGATGAAATGGTAGGTTATACCGGTTCAGTGAAACAGGACTGAAACGAGGGTTACTCGATTCAGAAAGGGACTTTGTCCACTAAGATAGTCTTGGCAATGAGTCTTGACTAACAAGAAATGATTCTCTATGATTATGTGTGTATGCCACAAAGTTTCATGTTTTAAGTTATGATTATTTGGATTACATTTCACTTCTATGATTTATCCCATGTTATGATATTATGAGCTTTTTGCAGGTTAAGATTTCCAAAAGCTATGTTCTTATATATATGATGTGATTGATATTTCTTTTGTTTACCCTTACTGAGAATTTGAGCTCACCCTTTTATGTTTTCTTTTCCCCAGGATATAAAGAAAGGTTTTAGGTAAAAAAAATGTATGACCTTTATGGGAGATATTGAAGAACTTTCACCACGATTAGAAGATTACGTTCCGAGTTTCCAAAGACACTAAACTATTACGATCCTTTAGTGTGTGTTTTTGTTATGTACTATGTATTCCGCAAATGTAATGTAATGTCCATGTACGTCAAGATACGGGTCTCTACAGTTGGTATCAGAGGAAAGGTTTAGTCAACCTTTGGAAACTTGGATGCGAGAACTTTAGTGAGATCCCTAGAGATATTTCTAAGGTATGTATAGGGATGTCCCTAAGGTTAAGTATACGTATAAGTTATAGTACTAGAACTACGCTAACGATCATAGAATTAAACCTAAGATGTTAGATATTGAAGGTACCCCCCCCTTTATAATGTTGTTTTCCCTAGCATGATTTTTGCCTCTCACACTATTCTTTTTTGGGTTTTAGAAAATGGATGGAAACAAGGTGATTCATGATAATGGAGGATATGCTGGACAATGGAATGATATTTTTTATGAGCAACCAAATGAAATGGGATTTGGAAGTCCAAACATCATTATTATGCCGAATCAGCATTCTCATAATATGATTAATAAAGTAAAATTTGGTAAGTTTCCTGACTAGGCTAATAAGAGAAAGATGGAGTTTCATGATGATCATAGAGGAAAGAAAATTCAATTTCCCCTATGTAAATCATGTGGGAAGAGGCATCAGGGAGAATGTTTCAAAGGAACTGGAAGATGCTTTGGGTGTGGAAAAGAAGGACCCAAAGCAAGTAAGTGCAAAGTAAAAGGTTCAGTTAACACCATGGATGAGGATAATGGTATTTCTATGACATCAACAATGGTTAAATGTTTAAAATGTGGAATGTACGGGCATTATGCAAACCAATGCCCTAAGGGAAAGTCTCATGAAGAGAATCAGTATGGTCGTATGGGAAGTATTTATGTTGATGATGATGAAGAAACTACAAATGATATGTGAGATGAAAGAAATGTTGAAGCTCGGTCAATGGTCTAAGAATGTAGTGGAATGATTACATGTTTATCATGTGTAATGTTGTATAAGTAATCTCATGGAATAAGGATACATCTAAGGATTGTTACACTGTTGTCTTTCCTTATGTTTTGAAAGTGTATGATGAATGGTACCAGTAACCATGAAAGGTTATTCAGATACTTTTGGAAAGTAGATGATAAGTGCATAATGAAAGGATAAGAAGATAATGAGATGTTTGATTGTATTCATGAGCTCATGATTGATATAAGGACTAAGTGATATCATGGTTTGAGTATA
The DNA here is from genome assembly GCA_963277665.1 of Viscum album. Classification (NCBI taxonomy): domain Eukaryota; kingdom Viridiplantae; phylum Streptophyta; class Magnoliopsida; order Santalales; family Viscaceae; genus Viscum; species Viscum album. The sequence goes on along the minus strand of OY728145.1, from coordinate 1,092,973,565 downwards.
TAGAATTTTGAGGATTTTGGTATGTGGAAAGTGTTAACTTTAAACTGCATTCATGTTTTCAATAAGGTATTCAAGCGAATACATGATTAAGGACTTTGAATGATTAGAATGTGACCAACAAGACATATCTTATGGGGATCGACGATGGTGTTAAATCTCTGGTAATCGTTTTCACTATGTTATGAGAATGGACTGCAGTATTATGGATAAGCCTAAAGATTGGAATGGATTATGTTGGACATAAGTTAGTATTGTTTAAGGATAGAAGATTTTCGATATTATTGATGAGATGTTATAGTAACGTAGTTTTAGAAAAAGGACAACCTGCAGGACGGGCGACAGCCCATCGCTTCGGACAAGGCTGTAGGAATCGAACCCACAACCGAAGTGCGACTGGCCTTTATCACCTACCACTGACCTACAGGAAGTCCCTGTTTAGTAGAAACTAGTGTTATTATATTAAGCAGTATGATATATGAAGTATAAGCCCATTTTAGGTACCATATATGATTAATCCCACTATAGATCGACTTATGTATATAAATTTTGCTAACCTTTTGAGACAGATGGAATGACCCGTCATTCTATCACATGATCTGCTAACACTTCACGAATAACAAATTCAACTTCATTTATTTAAGAGATGAAGTGGAAATTGTTAAAGGCACGAACAACAGTGAGATTGTACCAAAATAAAGTAAGTATTTATTCTAATTCAAATTCTTTAACTTTAGGGAAATGATCTTGAAAACCAAAAATGTTGTCCTAGTTCTCTTATACCTGATGAATCAGATGGTACCTTAGATCGTCACAAATTTATGGATTTGTGATTACTGGCTTTTCCATAGCCATGTTCTCTACCACTCTCCTTCAGAACATGATGGTTAGATTTCTCATCCATATCCATATTTTCACCTATGTGGAAACCCAGTGATTAGTTTATTTGGGTAATCGTTACATTTCATACTTTAGTTTTTAAAGCCAAGTTTTGGTATTCCTTTTTTACGATGTGGGTTTCTATTAAAGAAACTTTCGAATAGTAAACCATTTATAACCCCGACGAATTTCGAGGGCGAAATTCATTTTAAGGGGGGTAGAATGTAACAACCCGAGATTTTATGAAAAATATTCTTTTTTATTTCACTAATGTCTTGTGTTGTACGCTACACCAAAAGGAGCTTGCACAACACGCATCCTTGACTTGCCTTGCATTACACGCAATCGCAACCTTCCTCGATAGCGTGTGTAATACGCAATACCGAGTTTCACTAAACAACGATATGCTATTAAAATATTATTAAAACTAGCCGTTATGAATAGTAATAACCACTTTTTAAAATTCTGTAAATCTTATTTTTCAAAATGAACTTCATTTTTGGATTCGGAGTATCGAATTTAGCCTAAGATGAAATTTTGGTACTTTTCGGATAACTTTCATATTCTGATGAATAGTGAAAATTACTAAATTATAATTAAAAACAACTTTTTTAATCAAAATAATTAATAGTGAAAAATTATTAATTTGAGTTGTTTTAAAGTATATTTAGAATATATTTTTACAATTTAATACAATGTTGGTCATTGGATGTAATTTCACATTTAAACCAGACGTAATCAAGTGTCAATCTTTTGATATATATTGTTTTCTAAAAACACGCTATTTATTTTAACAGCGGGATTTAATTATAAAATTAATTAATGCAACTTCTATGTTATGAATTTTGTAAAATAGATTTCATTTTTGAATTCGGAATATGAAATATAGCTTAGGATGAAATTTTGGCATTATTTTGAAAAACATCAATTTTTGATGAATAGTGAAACTACTAAGTGGTAGTTAAAAAAACTTAATTTTTCATAAAACTTAATTTTTCCGCTTCTGTGAATGGAATTTCGAAAATCCGAAAGACACGGTTAATATCAAGGACTAAAATGTGGTTCAATGAGATGAAAATAATTTTTTGGTGAATAGTAACTTTTTACTTTTTTTTACCGCGGTTAATAGTAAATGGGGTAACTAAGGGTAAATATGATATTACTATTACCCTAACACATGTCCTAATTCTATTGGACAAGTGTAATTCGACAAAAAACAAACTTAGGAATAAAATATGACCATTTAGGCCCACTTGGATTAGATTAGGACATTTATTATTAATTTATTTAAAGAAAGGTTAAAATAGTTAAAATCAAAGTTTAATAAGTAAATCATTTTTAATATGGGGTTATACATAAGATGAATTCGATTGTAAATATTCATTAGAAAGCTAAAACGATTTCCTACATGATGGTATTTTATTTGTAATTTTTAGACATCAAATAATTTAATTTATTTATGACATAACGATGATGCAGTAATTATCTTTTTAATGAAATATTGACATAATTGAGGTTATAAACACCAAAATAAATGTAATTTGAACATTTTTATGAATTACACTAATTTAATAGGTTACTATGATATATTAATGTTGGTTTAATCAACTTGGTTCGAACATTTAATTCTGTTATGACTTTCACAAAAATCATATACCAAATAGTGTCAAACTTGACACAAAATAGTTTTTAAATCAAATATTATATTATTAATTGTTATTTTATTCCTAAAAATCTAAGGTTCGGCCAAATGACTTAGATAAGGATATATATATTAATAATAAAAAATTTGGGGTTCGTTTGGCATGTTATAGTAAGTGTATTAACCATATAGTGAAAGAAAACAAAAAGACACGGTAAATGTTAAATTATTTAACTTAGAGTTAAATCTAATTGATAAGGTTAAAATAATATCCTAAACTTGTCTAAATTCTATTGGTTGATAGTATTTCGACCCATCCCCACTTTAGCTTCGAAATAAGACCCTTTGGAACCATTATAAACCGATTTTGACTTTAATATAAAATAATATTTTGAGATATTCCTAAGGTGCCCCTCTCCTCCCCTATAAAAGGACACCTCCCCCCCCCTCCTTCTCACACCAATTTGAGCACTCAAGCTCGGCCAACCCCTGCCAAAATATCTTCTCCACTTCCCTAGCAACATCCTAGAGGTTCTGGTCTTCCTCAAAGACCAATTCTAGTGCCCTACGAGGAGGTTTCAAAGAGGCGCTTCAAAGAAGAGGTAATTACCGTTACCAATTCTTTCATCTTTATTTCTTCTTCCACTTCTTCTTCTTAGGTTGTTTCATTATGAAGTAATAACATCAGTATCACTCATATACTGATATGTTATTATAAGTATGAAACAACCCTAATTCACCATCTATCCATCCTACGGAGAAAGAAATCACCGCGCGTGCGTACGTACGGAATACCGTCTCCACGCCGTGGTGTAATCTATTTTCCACCCCCACCTTACATGGATGAGTATAATGGTGTAAAGAATAACTATAAATAGTTATTACAACATCATATTGATTCTGATATATTGTATAATCCACTCCAATTAAATTCAGTATTTATGGAAATGATATCATCGCTCGTGCGTACGTACGGACTACCGTCTCCACGACGCGATGAGATTCATTCTCCATGTTAACCATTTAAGAATGATTATAATGTATATATAAGAAATAATAATGAAATATATGACATTATAAAGCTACTGGATTTATGTATATATATACATATGTATGTCATCTACTTACTTCCATTTCAAGACAATAAAGAAAGAAAAACAGCGTTCATGCGTACGTACGGACTACCGTCTCCATGAACGGTGTTTTTCATTTTATTTATCTATCTATTATATATATATATATACTGAATATATATGATATATAAATCATATTTTATATTCTGGAAGTAAGTAAATCATGATATAAGTAATAATGATGTCAAGAACAACAAGTCAAAACACCTACGATAAATGAAACGATTTTACCCAAAACGCTTCTTTAACATGGAATTTACAAAAGAACGGGTAATATAATGTCATAAGTGAACCATATATGATATCATAACAATGAATATGATTCTGTAATAAGTCAATAACATGATTTAAATCATTATACAGGAAGTTTGGACACTTACAAAGCAAGTCAGACCTAAGGTAAGGGAAATATGACAATCTCATTTTTATCCGAGATTGTTTATTCGTAAGTATTTACTGAGGTGTATTTTATCATCCACATCCATGTTCCCTCAATATGTAATATTGTTTCCATCCACTTACAATTGTTTAGATCCATTTTTACCCTTCGCTGAGTTTTTAGTAATATGTATGAAAGGAATCTTTTGTCGTTTTTTGTACGAGGTACTTTTTGACTTTTCCGACAAAAGTACGAAGAATGTTTTTTTTAACTTATACGGCATGAATGGATTTTTAAAACATTATTTCCAAGAAGCTTCCTTTACAAGTTTTCAAGTTTATTTTTAATCAACTTCTTTTAGTTTATAATTGTATGACATATGAAGAAAAGAAAAGTGTTTTTGAAGAAGAAAGGATATTTTCCTCAAGAATGGTGTTCAAGTGTTTTATCAAAATTATTTTCCATATAAGATAATAAAGGGTTCTGTTTTTATCCCTTTAATTACATTGATTTGATTATGTTGTGAGAGAATTATTTTTATGAAGTCATTTAACTTATATGGTTTGTTTTATGATGTCATGATGTTTCAAGAATCCCATTTTTGTTACATGTGTTATGTGATGATGTATGATTTATGATTATGTGGCACACATAAGAAAGGATTCATTATAAGATGGGTGGGACCTATATCTCCCTCCAATGCATTGGGTAAAGATTTCATATCTCATGATATAGACATGGCTGAAATGGTAGGTTATACCGGTTCAGTGAAACAGGACTGAAACGAGGGTTACTCGATTCAGAAAGGGACTTTGTCCACTAAGATAGTCTTGGCAATGAGTCTTGACTAACAAGAAATGATTCTCTATGATTATGTGTGTATGCCACAAAGTTTCATGTTTTAAGTTATGATTATTGGGATTACATTTCACTTCTATGATTTATCCCATGTTATGATATTATGAGCTTTTTGCAGGTTAAGATTTCCAAAAGCTATGTTCTTATATATATGATGTGATTGATATTTCTTTTGTTTACCCTTACTGAGCATTTGAGCTCACCCTTTTATGTTTTCTTTTCCCCAGGATATAAAGAAAGGTTTTAGGTAAAAAAAATGGATGACCTTTATGGGAGATATTGAAGAACTTTCACCACGATTAGAAGATTAGGTTCCGAGTTTCCAAAGACACTAAACTATTACGATCCTTTAGTGTGTGTTTTTGTTATGTACTAAGTATTCCGAAAATGTAATGTAATGTCCATATACGTCAAGATACGGGTCTCTACATAGGGTGAATTTTTGGTAATTTTCTGAAAAACTTCAATTTTTGATGAATAGTGAAACCACTAAGTGGTAATCAAGCAAACCGATTTTTCAGTTAAATGAAAGTTTACCACTAATGTGTATTGAATTTTGAAAATCCCACATACATGGTTGTCATTAAGAAGTAAAATGTGGTTCAATGAGATTATAATAATTTTTTGGTGAATAGTAACTTATTAAGTTCTTAATCGCGATTAGTGGTAATTAGTGTAGCTTAAGGTATAAATAATGCTTTAATAAAATGAAATGACCAAGACACATGTCCCAACTTCATTGGTTGTGTCACGGCAGACCATGACATTCCATGGGTCAACTTGGGGACCCCATGGATCCACTTTTGTTGGGAAATGACATAAATTACTTTTTATTTAATGTTAAAGTGAAAATGACACAAACATAATATGTTTTACGAAAACAATTTTTAAGTGGGGTTATACAAGTCCAAATTTTGATTATAAATAGTAATTGGAAAGCTAAATAGAATTAATACACCATAGAAATTTTTTTATAATTTTTAGACATTAAAAAAGTTAAATTATTTATGACATAATAATGATGCAGTGATGACATCATTATTTGAAGATTTAAATAAAATGGAAAGACAATGTAAAATCTATGAACTAAACATGGCCAAAACCAATTGGATGAGTGGATTTCGAACCCTTATCACCTTATCCACGAATTATATCAATGTGGGACCTTTTAAAACCGAAACACATTTTCAAATAAAGTAATGTCTCTTTACTTAACAAAAGTGCCCCTCCTCTCCTCTTATAAAAGGCCCCCACCTCTACCTCATTTCACACACTACTCAAGCCTTTGGCTCGGCCAACCCCTGCCCATTTACTCTCTCCACATCTCTCTCCTCATTCTAGAGGATTCCCTTTGGGCAGAATCCTTTCAATTGAAGCCTTTAGGGTCAAATCAAAAGGAGTTACACTTTTTAAGGTAATTCATTCTCTCATGTTCATTTGTTTTATTTTTCTTCTCCAACCCCCTAAACTCTTTTTATTTACTTATTTTGTAACAAAACCAGTATCTTCAATATACAAGGATGTTGTTATAATATTTATTTGAGCTACACTCTCACACAACTACATCAAATGGTTAAAGAACATACGGTTTCCGTGGATGGTGAAATTCTGCCTCCCGAAACGATGATTGTTCAACACTCATTTAACACCTTCAAAGGTGGCCATTATGATGCCACTATTTTTATATATGATATATAATATGTTTATGTTTTCCTTAAGATTCTGTTTTTTTCATTTTGGGCATACCTTTATGGTTTCCATTATGGGTAAAACACGATATCTTCATTTTAGGAAGTGCGGACTACCGCCCCCTGAAAGTGATTTGATTCGTTAAATATCATATGTGGGACATATAAAGGATGGAACTATGATATTATATATGATATTATACTGGAATTATAATATACTCTTATATAATTATGATTCCATTCCAGAATATATGAAATAGAAATGGAAGTAGCGTAATGCGTACGTACGGCTTACCGTCTCCATGAACGGTGCATTTCATTTCTTACCTCTAAATGTGATGTAATATTATAAATGCATGTATGTACTAGATATATATGACATATATGATATCTACATCATGAATACCATTCTGGATATAATGATCCTTTGACCAAATTAACAACATGTAAGTGTAAGAAGTCTATTTTTGACTTAAGAACCAAATACCGACAAAATGAACATTATTAACTTAACCGATTACATGATGTTCATAACATGGTATAAAAGAAGTAATGAACTTGAAAAAGATTCATAAGAAAGTAGAGATTAACTCAAGTTTATTATTCAGGAGATTAAAGAACGGTCGGGTCAAGTTGGATACGAGGTATGGGACTTCGTCTCAATCTCCTTTCATTGAGGCATATTTTATTTTATACACAACATTCTTTTATATGGTGTATAAACCCCTTTGAATTTTACGTTTATTCAAAAGGAATCTTTTTTATACGAAGCGTTTACTAAACGACAAAAGGGAATGTTTTTGTCGTACGTATGCGGCGACAACGACTTCTCCGCCGTCATGACCATTATTTGAGTTTCGGCTTCCTCTACAAGTCATACCTTCTTTTTAAAAGAAAAATAAATACCATGTTTTACTTTTCTTTTATTTTAGTATTGAAAATGGTTTTCATAATGTTTTTATATCAATGTGTTGTATTGATATCTCGTGATTGAAATGTGGAAATTTTATGTTTACATTATGCATGTTTTATGTGATATGATTATGTTATGGTTCTTGGGCATCATTATGAAGACGGGTGGTTCCGTGATAAACTAAGGGCGGGTGAGCCCGTTATAGCTCTCTAATGCATTGGATAATGCGAAGGAGTGAAACGTTAAGGTTTCTATGAAGAGATTTTTAGGGAATATACTGTGTTGGGTATTCCAAAACGTAACCAAGAGGGTTACTCCCTACGTAAGAATGTTATGAATGCCTCAAGTTACCTTTATGTCTTATGATTTCTATGATTTATTCATGATTTTATGAGGTATGTTAAAGAGCCAATGTTTTATGGGTAAAGTATGATTTCATTCTTATGTATATATGAACTCATGTTTCCTTTCCATGTTTTTTTTATAACCCATACTGAGTTTTTATGCTCATCCCAAGTTTTTGAAATGTTTTTCACAGGTCAAGGGAAAGGTACATGATAAGATGATAGAGTCAAGGATGTGTCAAGAATTAATCCATGTTTTATTTTAAATGTGTTTCCATTGATGGGAATGAAGAATACTATCTTTATGTAACCACTTTGTTTATATGTGGAAAGTAATGCAAGTTTTATGATCTAATTTTCTAAAACTCTAAACCCGAAAAGATCCTCAATGTGTAATCTTGTAATAACTCAAAATTAAGTAAGGTTTAAGGCTGGGGCCTTATAGTTGGTATCAGAGGTCGGTTTAGATAACTTTAGGAGTTAGAATTCTATTAAATGATTATACAAAAAATATTTTTTTTAAATGGTATAGCATTTAAAGATTACCATGTTGCATCATCTAAGACATGTTTGTTCAGAATGGTTTTCCGCAGAGGAAACAAGGAAGCAGTGCTAGGAAGGCATACAGAAGGAAATAACCTTCCGAATCAGCATCCTGAGATGGTCGGAATTGGAACTGAACAGTTTGTTGCAGTAATGGCGCAGTTGACTCAAGCGATAAATGGCGGTGGTATCCATGCACGAGATCAGCCAGAACAACCGCAGAGGAACATGTCAGTGGTGGAACATTTCATGAGGCAACATCCACCATCATTCAAAGGATCATCTGACCCTGTGCTAGCTGAAGGGTGGATTAAAGCACTGGAGAAGATTTTTGATGTCATGGGGTGTTCAGACAATCAAAAGGTTAGTCTTGCTATTTACTGTTTGGAGGGTGAAGCAGATCAGTGGTGGTCTATGGTTAAAAATATCAGGGATGCCGATGAGATTGATGCTCTTGATTGGGATGAATTCAAAGGTATGTTTCTTGAGAAGTATTTTCCTAAGGCTATTTGACTTAGGATGGAAAAGCAATTCTTGGAATTGAGGCAAGAGTAAGACTCAGTGGCTGCCTATGAAGAAAGGTTCACTCGATTGGCAAGGTATGCTCCAAATTTTATCCGGGACCTTGATAGTAAAATCAATCGTTTCTACTCAGGATTAAAGCCAAAGTATCGAAGGGAATTAGCTTCTCGTGAGTTTAAAAGTTATGAAAATCTTGTTCGATGTGCTGAGAAGGTGGAAATGGAGTTTGCCGATGACCAAGTTTTCTATAACAACCAGCAGAAGAAGAGACCGAGGTGGCAGGAGAAAGGTAAGAATTCTTCAAAAAAGTCTGATGGTAAGAAAACTAAGTTTCCAGTTTGTGATAAATGAGGAAAAAGGCATGCTGGGGAATGTCTTCTGAATTCTAGAAAGTGCTACCGATGTGGTAAGATGGGACATAAGGCTCGTGATTGCACTGAAAAGGATCAAGGTGATGGTAAGAACAAATTTGATTTACAGTTAGTGAAATGTTATAAGTGCAATGAGATGGGTCACTATGCAAACGAGTGTCCGACAAGGAGCTTGAGTGATGGGAAGCAGCTAGACTACAAGCAGAAAGGGGTGGTGAAATCCTTTGCAACTACTTCAGCAGATGTCGGGCCATCAAATGAAGTTGTATCAGGTACTTTGTTTGTTTTTTCAGATTATGCCAGTGTGTTGTTTGATTTGGGGTCTACACATTCTTTCATCTCTGAAACCTTTTCTAGTAAAATGGGAATACCATCTCAAGAAATGACTCCTGAACTTTTGGTAAAAACACATGGGGGAAGTTTCGAGGCAAAAAGAATTTATAAGAATCTTCCTATCCTTATCTGTGGAAAGAACCTACATGCAAACCTTATTGTTCTACCTCTAGTAGAGTTTGATGTTATCCTGGGTATGGATTGGCTCTCTATTTTCCATGCTAAGATTGACTGTAGAACTAAAGAAGTTTCTTTTCAGAAAGACTTTCAGTTTGTTTACAAGAATGAACCCTTACTTTTGATAACATATCAAGAGGCCGAGAAACTTGTAAAAGATGGAAATGAATGTTACCTTGCACACGTCGTTGAAAATAAAGGAACTGTTCAGATTAATGATGTGCCAGTGGTAAATGAGTATCCTGATGTTTTTCCTGATGAGTTTCATGGAATAATACGAGATCGGGAAGTTGAGTTTACTGTTGACCTAGTTCCTGATGCTAAGCCAATTTCAAAACCCCCGTATCGAATGGCACAAATTGAACTTTTAGAGTTGAAGGAGGAATTGCAAGATTTATTAGAGAAAGGTTTCATTAGACCTAGCACATCACCATGGGGTGCTCCTATTTTATTTGTTAAAAAGAAAGATGGTTCTATGAGACTTTGCATTGATTATAGAGCCTTGAATAATATCACTGTTAAGAACAAATATCCTTTGCCTCATATCGATGATTTGTTTGATCAGCTCCAGGGAGCTCAGTTTTTTTCAAAGATTGACTTGAGATTGGGGTACCATCAGCTGAAGGTAAAGGAGGCAGATATTCCGAAGACCGCGTTCCGTATGAGATATGGCCATTATGAATTTGTAGTAATGCCTTCTGGGCTAACCAATGCACCTGCTGTATTCATGGACTTAATGAATAGAATTTTCCATGAGTTCTCGGATAAGTTTGTGGTGGTTTTCATTGATGATATTTTGGTGTTTTCTAAAAGTAAAGAGGAGCATGAAAGACATTTAAGGGTTATCTTGCAAACCGTAAAAGAAAAGAAACTTTATGGGAAATTCAGCAAGTGTGAGTTTTGGTTGCAACAAATTTCTTTCCTTGGTCACATTGTTTCTAAAGATGGAATAACTGTTGATCCTGCAAAAACAAAAGTTGTGGAAGAATGGCCAAGACCCACAAATGTAACTGAGATTCGTACCTTCCTTGGTTTGGCGGGCTATTACCGAAGGTTTGTTAGAAATTTTTCCCGGTTATCTAATCCAATGACTAAGCTAACTCGGAAGGGTGTTAAGTTTATCTGGACAAAAGAATGTGATGATTGTTTTCAGGAATTGAAAAGAAGATTGGTGAATGCTCCAGTTTTGGCACTACCTTCCAGGAATGGTGAGTTTGTTATATACAGTGATGCTTCATTGAAAGGACTTGGTTGCGTCCTAATGCAGAATGATCAGGTAATTGCTTATGCTTCACGATAGTTTAAAACTCATGAGGTAAATTACCCTACACATGATTTGGAATTAGCTGCTGTTGTTTTTTCTTTAAAAATATGGAGGCATCATTTGTATGGAGTAAAGTGTGAAATATATACCGATCACAAAAGTTTAAAGTATATATTCACTCAGAATGAATTGAACATGAGACAAAGGAGATGACTAGAATTAATCAAGGATTATGATTGTACAATTCATTACCATCCGGGAAAAGCAAATAAGGTGGCTGATGCTTTGAGTCGAAAAAGTAATGCTTCATTAACAATGTTGTGTTTGGAACGTGATCCTTTGGTTAAGGATTTGATGAACTTTGGCATAGAAGTTGTTGGTGCAGGAAGTCCTTCTGTTTTGTTTCAGGTATCAGTGAGATCTTCTCTATCAGATAGAATCAAGCAAGCACAGAAGCAAGACAGTGAGTTGCAGAAAAAGATAGAGCTGGTTCAGAAAGGTAGGTTGCCTGAATTCAACATTGATAATAATTGTGTTTTGAGATTTGGGAAGAGATTGTGTGTGCCTTGTGATTCACAGTTGAAGACAGAATTGTTATGTGAAGCTCATAGTTCTCCGTTTTCAGTTCATCTGGGCAGTACTAAGATGTATAGAGATCTGCGGGAGTATTACTGGTGGGATGGAATGAAAAGAGATATTGCTGATTTTACTGTGAAGTGTTTGACATGTCAACAGGTTAAAGCAAAGCGGCAGTTACCGAAAGGGATGCTTCAGCCTTTACCAGTTCCAGAGTGGAAATGGGAGAATATATGCATGGAATTTGTTGTTGGATTACCGAAGACATCTCGAGGTAATATTGCAATCTGGGTTATTGTTGATCGCTTGACCAAATCTGCTCATTTCCTTGCTATACGAGATACTTTCTCTCTTGATCAACTTTCCCGTTTGTATCTTAAAGAGATATTCAGGTTACATGGAGTTCCTCTCTCCATTGTATCAGATCGTGATCCCAGGTTTACTTCTAACTTTTGGAAAGGCCTTCAGAAGTCGTTGGGTAATGAATTAAATTTTAGTACAGCTTTTCATCCTCAATCAGATGGGCAGTCAGAACGAACAATTTAGACATTGGAGGATATGCTACGAGCTTGTTCTATGGATTATCAGGGAATTTGGGACCAACATCTTTCTTTGGTTGAGTTTTCATATAATAACAGTTTTCATTCCAGTATACAGATGGCACCATTTCAGGCATTATATGGGAAGCGGTGTCGAACTCCAGCTTTCTGGGATGAAGTGGGTGAAAGACAGTTGATGGGACCAGAATTGGTAGAAGAGATGGCAGAAAAAGTTCAGATGATTCAGAAACACATGAGAACAGCTCAGAGCAGGCAGAAGAGTTATGCGGATAACCGGAGGAAGGATCTATCTTTCGAGGTTGGTGATCATGTTTTTCTCAAGGTTTCTCCTTGGAAAAGAGTGATGAGATTTGGTAAGAAAGGAAAGTTGAGTCCAAGGTTCATTGGACCATACGAAATTCTGGAAAGAGTTGGATCAGTTGCATACCGAGTGGCTTTACCTCCGAGTTTATCTCAGGTACACAATGTTTTTCACGTTTCGATGTTGAGGAAGTATATGCCAGATCCATCTCATGTTTTGAGTCCAGAGGTAGTTCAGTTGGAAGAGAACCTATCTTTTGAGGAACAACCGGTCCAGATTCTTGACCACAGGGAGAAAGTGTTACGGAATAAGGTGATTCATCAGGTAAAGGTTTTGTGGAAAAACCACATGATTGAAGAGGCAACATGGGAATCTGAAAATGCAATGAGGGATAAGTACCCCCATTTATTCGATAAGTAAATAAATTGCGGGGATGCAATTTTATAAATGGGGGAAGGATGTAACATACCAAGTAAGTAATGAATAATAGATATTTTTATCTACTTCTATTAATGATTAAGATAGTGTTATAGAGGCTTCAAATGAAAGTAAATACAATCTTATGCATGGAATACACTAATATTCTTAAAAGATTGTTTTACTGCCTTTTGATGGCAAACCAGTTTTGAATCTATATTTTGACAATTTCATAAACTATGTTTTTCAAAATAAACTTATTCTTTATGATTGGGACATCAAAATTTACCTTGTGTGAATTTTTGGTATTTTTCTGACAATGTTCATTTTTTTAATGAATAGTGAAAAATACTGCATTTTACATCAAAACTGCATTTTAATCTAATTTATTTATATGATTAGATTATGTTTTGAATTGGTTTTGAAGTGAAATTAAAATATATTTTTACCATTTTATCCAATGGTGGTCATTGGAATCAATTTCACCTTGAAATTAGACTTAAACTGGTGTCAATCTTTTGATACTTATTGTTTTGTAAAAACACGTTTTTTGCTCTGGCAGCGGGAATTAATTATTAAATTAATTAATGTGAATTATATGATTTGAATTTTGTAAAATAGACTTCATTTTTGAATTCGGAATATCAAATATATCTTAGGGTGAATTTTTGGTAATTTTCTGAAAAACATCAATTTTTGATGAATAGTGAAACCACTAAGTGGTAATCAAGCAAACTGATTTTTCAGTTAAATGAAAGTTTACCACTAATGTGTATTGAATTTTAAAAATCCGACATACATGGTTGTCATTAAGAAGTAAAATGTGGTTCAATGAGATTATAAAATTTTTTTGGTGAATAGTAACTTATTAAGTTCTTATTAGCGATTAGTGGTAATTAGTGTAGTTTAAGGTATAAATAATGCTTTAATAAAATGAAATGACCTAGACACATGTCCCAACCTCATTGGTTGTGTCATGGCCGACCATGACATGCCATGGGTCAACTTGGGGACCCCATGGATCCACTTTTGTTGGGAAATGACATAAATTACTTTTTATTTAATGTTAAAGTGAAAATGACACAAACATAATATGTTTTACGAAAAAAAATTTTAAGTGGGGTTATACAAGTCCAAATTTTTATTATAAATAGTCATTGGAAAGCTAAAAAGATTTCCTAAATCATAGTAATTTTTTTTATAATTTTTAGACATTAAATAAATTAAATTATTTATGACATAATAATGATGCAGCGATGACATCATTATTTGACGATTTAAATAAAATGGAAAGACAATGTAAAATCTATGAACTACAATGGCCAAAACCAATTGGATGAGTTTATTTCGAACCCTTATCACCTTATCCACGAATTATATCAATGTGGGACCTTTTAAAACCGAAACACATTTTCAAATAATGTAATGTTTCTTTACTTGCCAAAAGTGCCCCTCCTCTCCTCTTATAAAACGCCCCCACCTCTACCTCATTTCACACACTACTCAAGCCTTTGGCTCGGCCAACCCCTGCCCATTTACTCTCTCCACATACCTCTCCTCATCATAGAGGATTCCCTTTGGGCAGAATCCTTTCATAGGAAGCCTTTAGGCTCAAATCAAAAGGAGTTACACTTTTTAAGGTAATTCATTCTCTAATGTTCATTTGTTTTATTTTGCTTCTCCAACCCCCTAAACTCTTTTTATTTACTTATTTTGTAACAACACCAGTATCTTCAATATACAAGGATGTTCTTATAATATTTATTTGAGCTACACTCTCACACAACTACATCAAATGGTTAAAGAACATACGGTTTCCGTGGATGGCGAAATTCTGCCTCCCGAAACGATGATTGTTCAACACTCATTTAACACCTTCAAAGGTGGCCATTATGATGTCACTATTATATATAATATGTTTATTTTTTCCTTAATATTCTGTTTTTTTCATTTTGGGCATACCTTTATGGTTTCCATTATGGGTAAAACACGATATCTTCATTTTAGGAAGTGCGGACTACCGCCCCCTGAAAGTGATTTGATTCGTTAAATATCATATGTGGTACATATAAAGGATGGAACTACGATATTATATATGATATTATACGGGAATTATAATATACTCTTATATCATTATGATTCCATTCCAGAAAATATGAAATAGAAATGGAAGTAGCGTTAATGCGTACGTACGGCTTACCGTCTCCATGAACGGTGCATTTCATTTCTTACCTCTAAATGTGATGTAATATTATAAATGCATGTATGTACTGGATATATATGACATATATGATATCTACATCATGAATACCATTCTGGATATAATGAACCTTTGACCAAATTAACAACATGTAAGTGTAAGAAGTCTATTTTTGACTTAAGAACCAAATACCGACAAAATGAACATTATTAACTTAACCGATTACATGATGTTCATAACATGGTATAAAAGGAATAATGAACTTGAAAAAGATTCATAAGAAATTAGAGATTAACTCAAGTTTATTATTTAGGAGATTAAAGAACGGTCGGGTCAAGTCGGATACGAGGTATGGGACTTCGTCTCAATCTCCTTTCATTGAGGCATATTTTATTTTATACACAACTTTCTTTTATACGGTGTATAAACCCCTTTGACTTTTACGTTTATTCAAAAGGAATATTTTTTATACGAAGCGTTTACTAAACGACAAAAGGGAATGTTTTTGTCGTACGTATGCGGCGACAACGACTTCTCCGCCGTCGTGACCGTTATTTGAGTTTTGGTTTCCTCTACAAGCCATACCTTCTTTTTAAAAGAAAAATAAATACCATGTTTTACATTTCTTTTATTTTAGTATTGAAAATTGTTTTCATAATGTTTTTATATCAATGTGTTGTATTGATATCTCGTGATTGAAATGTGGAAATTTTATGTTTCCTTTATGCATGTTTTATGTGATATGATTATGTTATGGTTCTTGGGAATTATTATGAAGATGGGTGGTTCTGTGATAAACTAAGGGCGGGTGAGCCTGTTATAGCTCTCCAATGCATTGGGTAACGCGAAGGAGTGAAACGTTAAGGTTTCTCTGAAAAGATTTTTAGGGAATATACTGTGATGGGTATTCCAAAACGTAACCAAGAGGGTTACTCCCTACGTAAGAATGTTATGAATGCCTCAAGTTACCTTTATGTCTTATGATTTCTATGATTTATTCATGATTTTATGAGGTATGTTAAAGTGCCAATGTTTTATGGGTAAAGTATGATTTCATTCTTATGTATATATGAACTCATGTTTCCTTTCCATGTTTTTTTTATAACCCATACTGAGTTTTTATGCTCATCCCAAGTTTTTGAAATGTTTTTCACAGGTCAAGGGAAAGGTACATGATAAGATGATAGAGTCAAGGATGTGTCAAGAATTAATCCATGTTTTATTTTAAATGTGTTTCCATTGATGGGAATGAAGAATACTATCTTTATGTAACCACTTTGTTTATATGTGCAATGTAATGCATGTTTTATGATCTAATTCTCTAAAACTCTAAACCCGAAAAGATCCTCAATGTGTAATCTTGTAATAACTGAAGATTAAGTAAGGTTTAAGACTGGGGCCTTATATTAATGATGGAAATTGGATCATTTCTCCATTGTTTAAACAATTGTAATAACTGACCCGTGGACATGGTTTAACCCATGGCTATTTCCACCAATACCCACATTTTGACCACAGTAATTAGATAATATTTACATGGTTAAAACTATAGAACTTGGTCCACTATAACCATAGTTTGTTATATGGATATTTCATGGTACACCCATGGTTCATCAATGGAAATGGGAGGATAGTTCCACTATTAAAACCATGTCTATATTATTTATATGGAAAAATAACTACCACCAAATCCCTTTATCCTCCAGCTACTGCAACGTATAATACTATATCACTATACTAGATCTGATAAACTACCATAAGACTACAATGAGAAATGATTTAATGAAAAAATGGATCTTCCTTTAACAGTGAACATATCCTTGGATAAGGAATATTTTCTACTATATCTAAATCACTCTAGCTTAGTGGAACTGGAAAACACCCGATGTTTTATCTCATTGGAAAATTATGAATTTAATAAGGAATTCCAAACTCCAATGGAATGACCCACACATGAATGGAAAAAATGAAACTCATTATTAACAATAATAATAATAATTTATATTCTCATAACCTATATTGAAATAAAAAATTGTATGTAATTCGTAAACCTCGATCAAACTGCAAATGAGAGATAGGGAAAACACACATAATAAAATGCACAAGGGAACAAGATTATCATTTGATTAATCTGATACAATATTTAAAATCCCTAAAAATAATACTACTTCCTATATAGAAAACATGAAATACTTATAACAAATCATGGATATAAATAATTAAAATTAATGCACAAAAAATAAAACAACTCGATAAAGATAACGAAATTATAAATTAGTAAGACTAAAAACATAGTACACAATAAAAAATTTAATTAAAAACAAATAAAATTTAGAAAAACAACATGAAAAAATAACAAAAATAAAACACTATAAATAAATTGTTACTAAATTATATCATTATTAGAACATGTGTCATGGTACAAGGATGACATTCATTATTCATAAATAATGCCAAAATTTCAAAATTGGAAAAACTGTGATCATGCTTTTTTTTCAGGTTATCATTAGTGTGTATCTTTTGGAAGCAATACATTTTAATTTATATTGAATACCTAATAAAATATATCTATATATCTATATATATATTCTTTTTCCTACTATGGAATACATGATTTTTAGACAAATTTTGGGAAGACTGGATATTATAGTACATATATATATTATCAAAAGATAATGAATATTTGTTTATCAATGATTTTATCCAAACAGTTTCATTAATTAAATTTGTTAATTTAATATATTTTCCCATAGAACAACACAAGGTAACTGTTGATTTATTATTAAATTTTCATGAAATTGGATCAATATAAAAACAATTAAATATGTGTATATTTTTATCAATTTATAAATGAATTTAAATTAATACATATATAGTGGAATATTTTTTTTTTCAAACTACCTACAAATAATTATCTCCCAAATCATATTAAATTATTATAATGAAAAATATCCATAAAAATAAAAATATTATAGGAATAAAATATTAATCAAACCATGAAATATATTTAGGGATTAATGTAGAAACACCACATTAATACTACTATATATTAGAGGGACTATTTCTACAAGAATTCAAAACCACATTTTCTATATCATGTATATGGGAGCAAATAAAACCTATATGGTGAAAAAAATGAAAAATGAAATAAATAAAAAAGAAAAATTAATAAAACACTATGAATTATGACTATTTTTTCATGAAATATTTCAATTAATATATCATGATTTTTAATCCAGGGTAAAATATAATCCAATTTAGCCACATGATATCAAATAATTATTGAAAAGGCTATGAAAATATATATCCTTTAATACTTGGATTTGATAATTATTTTAAATGGTGGGATTATTTTTTAGTCCAATGAATTCTCTATTAAATTACTTGGACTTACCAGTAATGTACGAGTCACTAAATAGAATAATAATGAAAATGAAATATAAATTTCACCTTAGAAACAATGTAACAATTTAGTTATCATTCACTATGATTATAATATGAAGTGAAGAATAAAAATGGGGAGCTCCCAACTACACATAGTATTTCCAAGGTGATAATTTTTAAAGAGAAAAAACTCATTCCCTAGTTTTATAGTGGCTTATGATCGGAGCACACATGTCGACATGCCTAATTGCTTCACAGAAAGATCCAACTAAACCTCCATTGTCAGGAGAATAAATTGTGTTTTATTTATTAATGATTAATATAATAATAAAATATGGTTGAAATACAAAGATATATATAGAAATGGGAATTGTGATATTTAATAAAAGTTTCTATGAATTAACCAAATTATTCTTAATTGAAGTGAAAAATTTCCAAGGAGGGGATAAATAATGAAAGTTAGAAAGATGATACCTAAAAGTTATCTAGTAATTAAGTATTTACCCTTGAATGATCCCAAGAAAAAAATATTAATTATAAAATTATCATGAAAATAATTCTTCCTTGCCTCAAATATATTTTATTAGATTGTTGTCAATTAAAAAAGATTACCACATGTTATGCTTTGATTTCATAGAATTTATAAGAATTATTTATAATACATAAAAAATATGGTAAATATTTAGAATTGATACTTGGGAAAACTGTAGGTGTTTATAAAAAGATAACTATCTTAATCTAGTATCAATAATTTCATTGATTGAACCATGTAAATCTAAGAGATTAAAATAGAATGAACCTACGTTGTTTTTTCTTTTGTCAAAATATCAGCAGAATAAGAATTTAGTACACCCAGTATCTGGTACTCAACCCTTTATTTTTATTTTTATGGATATAATGTATAAGGGGAAAACTATGGATTTTTTTGTGAACATTAAATTTGTTTTCCGGGATATAGGATAGGTGCATAGGTTGCATACAATTTATCCAAACCGTGTCAACATCCTAGGGGAAACAATGCGCCATAACATGTTTGATGTAGAGAGATTCGGGATGATGTCTTCATAGATAATGAGACCATGCAAGTAGTTGGTGTTAGGGTATTTCTAGACAGTATCTAATAGATTATTAGAACATGTATTGTTTGACAGTGAAAACTAAATGTGTTCGCAGATAATGTGACATCCTAGAAAACTGGATCTCCCATTTTTTTCTTGGAGTTTGTCGTTATTTCTCTTATGCATCCTTAAGATGGTATTTCTCTACCTTGAATGTAGTAGAACCTCTCTAAAGAATTTATGAGTCAATTAGAAAGATTGCATTGGTGTTTCGAACCCATATTCTTGAGGTATGTGATTATTCTTCATTGTTCGTGATCGGTTATTTAGATTTACTTAGATATACTTCTATTATATTCATGTATTCTCATATTTACACCATTTATGGGTAGATCTATAAGTTTTTATGCTAAATAAGTTGAGTTTTTATCTTTACCATTATTGGATAAGATATCTAAGGCAGTACCATGAAGAATCGACCCTGTTTTCTTGAGTGTTCTTCATCCGTAGTCAAGTTACATCAAAACAATTGAGGTAGGTGGATTCACTATCTTGTCCTCTTTATATAATTGATTGTCTCAATTTCAAAATGATTATATTGTATAATATTGAATGTGAAATATTGGTTTCATACATGGAATAAATCTATATAGTGATGATTTATCATTTTTGGTAGATTTGTGTAATATTGATAAATTGTTTTGAAAATTGTTTTATTTTAATTAATATAACATGGTGAATGAAAATGGATGATTTAGTGGAACTTGTTAATGTGTTAGTTGGGATAGGGTTTCAATAAAAAGTATTTTTATTTATTTTAGTTTGAATTTAAATGGTTGTAAGGAAAAATTGTTTTTAATAAAAAGGTGATTTTAATGAAAAGGGTTGTTTTGGAATGATCTTTGGTCATTGGTAGTGTGTGTGTGTTCATGTTACATATATGGGTCTTGGTTGAGATATGACCTTGTGCTCGGTTCCAAAGGTTTGATTACACATTGGAAACAATTATCCTCTGATGACTTTTTAGATCGATGAGAAACCACTCATGTGTATGGAACTGTCATCATGTAGAATGCATGGATTGTTGTGTAGATGAGAGGAATGTATTGGGTACACTAAAGGGATATTGGGAAATAGTTTTATATTTTTTCTTAGTTATTTTTTTTTGAAAAATAACTTTCATGAAAATTTGATGCAATTTCAATGGTATTATTTTGGATATAAATGGTTTTTGAGACATGTGTATATTTAGTTATAAATTGTTCTTGAGAAATTGTTTTATATAAAATATTTTATTTAGTTGTTTATAAAACTTATATCATAGTGGTGTGAGTAGGGAAGTTATTGTAGAAACCTTAAAGTGTTTTACATTCACCCCTTCCTTGTAACTTTGGTTCTTTTGAAGATGATATCTTTTAGGATACGGAAAAAGGTGTTGTTTCACACATATTTAGCACTACTTCAGGATTCTCAGGCTATTTGGTGATCTTTGAGAATGGGGAACAAGGAGAATGGAGTCTTTTGGACTAATTAGAGTCTTTATTTTGTTTTCTCTATTTACATTGATAGTTCTTAGGTCATCCTCTGTTGAATAATTTTCGGTTATATATATATATATATATATATAGTTGTTGAATTTCCTTTAATTTGTTCATGCATCATTTAGTGAGCCTTTTTGTGAATAGTTTGTTCATAATGGGTAAATCATCCCCCACAAATATTTTAATCAATTCAGAATTTATTTCTATCCTTTGGTGTCATGGGGATGTCACCTAAGGCCATGAAATGACTGGTTGTACTCTAAAGCCAATGAGAATTAGATAGTCATTCCAAATGGTATCACCTTCTTCGGTCCTTGACTAACAAATAGGTTTTACATTCTTTATCTTGGATTTAATTCATCCATGTATATTCTGTGGGTAGTGATATTATATAGGATTAGGATTTTCAAGACTTAAAATGTATAACATAAATGGATTTATCTAGCATGTTTATAATGAACTTTAAGTTACTAAGTTTTTGCTTACATACATGTTTTGGAGACACTTATAGGATACCAAAATATCATTATTAGTGGTTTATCCAATGAGGATAGAATGTATGGCATTTGAGAAACAACCTCCCCCTAGGATTTCATATTTCATTTCGAGTAACTATTTATGATATTATCAAAAGGTTTCTATTTTAAAAATTGAATAATTTGTTTTAAAATGATAGATTTTGAGATAAGGATACAAGGATTATTTTAAAAAAGGATTTATTTTTGAAAGAAAGAATTATTTTTTCAAAAAATGGTTGAATATGAAAAGGTTGTTTTTGGAAAACAATGTTCTGATGGTTAATGTGATATAACTTTAAATACTAATCCATAAGTTTCTAGACAGTGATACATATGGATTTTGAAGTTTTATTAGAAAATGTATCATGTTAGGAATAATAGAAAAAACACTATGAGGCTATAGAGAACTTGGTTGCACCAGAGCCATGGGTGAACCAAGAGCTAATTAAAAGCATCTAACATGAATTTCAGGCTTTGTACATAAGGAACTGGGGGAATTATCCAAAGCATGTGGACCATTCCATATAGCCACGAAGTTGATTCCAAAAATATTATAGGTATATTCTGAACCTGAGATTGAGGAGGTGTCGCTTAGTAGGATTGATCGTATCATAGAGTTCATCTATATACCGGTGGAGCTAAATGTCAATTTTGCGATGTATATGCTTGAGGATCGTGCACGCCAGTGGTGGGAATTATTTTTTCAAGAAAAAGTGGGTTAAACACTTACCTTGGATGATTTTTTGAAATTATTTAAAAAATAATTATATGCTCACACATTCAATATCTAGAGTATGACAAACTAATTTAGCCAAAAGTAATAGAATCTCTCTATTAGAGTGTTTGCAGACGAATTCATGAATTTAGTATGATTTTCACAAAAAGTTGTTGAATGTGTGTCTCTAAAGGAATGTATCTTTGAATCATGTCTAAGGAAGTATATTCAATTGAATATTATATTTCTATATATTAATGAATATACAGAGATAGTGAACAATTTAGCGGTTAGTGAGAGAGATATATCATGAGCTATGGGAGGATAAAGTATGATGATTACTAATAGAAATGGTGGAAACCGAAATTCTAGTATAAATTTAAAGAGAGATATAGATTTCCATGGTGGGAGTGGGAATCAGAATCTGACACATAGATCAACAAATTTTCCTTCACTACCAAAGTTCCAAGAGATATGCAACCAATATGGGTAATTTCACTACATAATGCTTGAGTGTACAACACACAAAGAGAATTCTATAATTTCAACAATATGTGACAACTTAAGCACATTTTTCATAGTGTTCCACGGTCTGGTGCTCGAGAAATTTCTCAGGTGTTGCAAGCATCATATGTTTCGACATAGAGAGACCAACATAAGTAGCCTCATCAGCCGAGCAATGCTATCTATGGTGATTCTAAAAATACCATGACTCCTCAGTAAAAACAGTCTCAGCAAGGAAATAAAGAGTAGTGTGTAGAGAAAATAAATTTTATGGAACTAAGGAGATTATTCTGGATGATCATGTAGGAACATCTATGGTGGGAGGTATGATTCTTTGGAATTATACCTTTGTGAATGTACTATTTGATATAGCTTCATCACATTCCATCATTGATTCTCATGTAGTTGACCTTCTATGTTTAAAAGATGAATTGATTCACTCTATGACAAAACAGAAAAATCCTCTGTGTGAAAGGGAATGTCAAGAATTTGATTGTAAAATATTTGATATTTCTATTGATGGAGTTGAGCTAAAATGGGAGTTCATGATGTTGGAGTTGGATGTATATGATGTAATCCTGGGTATGGATTGGTCGATAATGTTCAAGGCTCACATTAACTTTTATTGGAAGACAGTTTGATTCTTGAAAGAGTATGGTGTCTAGCATCTCTTCAAAAGGGAGAAGGTTGTAAAGAAGGATGAAACGGGATTCTTCACAATCACGGTGGGAAAAATATCTAACAATTTGGTGGTTTTGACTTTTGAATCAATGGAAGATATCTAGGATATCTATTTTCACATAGTGGTAGATCAATTTCTAGATGTATTTCCTGAGAACTTCTCAAGGTTACAACATGTAATGGAAGTGGAGTTTACAATTGATCTCCTTATAGGGACCAGTCTAATTTCCCTTATGTCTTGTAGAATGGAACCAGTAGAGTTAAGGGAATTGAAATTGCAGTTGGAGGAGCTATAAATAAATGGTTTAATTCTTCCACATACATCTCTTTGGGCAGCCTCATTCATGTTTGTGAAGAAAGCATAAGGAACTCTTCAGTTGTGTGTTGATTATCATAAGATTAACATAGTTATGATAAATAATGTATTTCAACTTCCAATAGTTGATGATATATTTGATTAATTTATGGGTGCTCAATGGTTCTCTAAAATTGAATTTTGAATAAGATATCATGAATTATATGTTTTGAAAGAAAAATATTATGATGACTGCTTTAAGAAGCATATATGGCAACTAAGAATATGCAGTCATGCCTTTCATTATCAAAAGTTCACCAGAAGTATTCAGGGCTTTGATGAACATGATATTTTATAAATATATAGACTCATTTGTTATGGTGTTTCTAGACAACATCTTTCTATATTCAAAGACAAGGCATGATCATGAGAAACTCATGAAGACAGTGTTAAATGTATTTAGAAATCACTGTTTTTATTCCAAACCATGTTAGTGTTATTTTGATATAGGAGTTACAAATTCATGGCCATGTGATTTCAAAAAAGGTATTTTGATGGATTCTAAAAAGATAGAATCTGTGATCTCATAGAAACTGTAGAAAAAATCCTTTGAGATACGAAGTTTTCCTGTCTTGGATTGTTATTTCCAATGGTTTGTGCCTGAATTATCTCAGATATCCTTATAAATGAAATTTTTCAAAAGGAAGAATAATCCATTCCAATAGACAGAGTAATTCCATAAGGATTTCTAGGAGATAATAGTTTTTATTACATCAGCACATATCATGATTTCTCCAGAATTTGGGTAGCGATATGTGGTGTACTGTGGTGCTTCAGAATCAGGGCAGTGTTGTGTTCTTGTGAAAAGAGACCATGTTGTGGCATATGGTTCATGGAAGTTAGGAGTGCATGAGAAGAACTACTGAACAAAAGACATGGAATTAGCAGCATTCATTCATGCCTTGAATACTCAGTGTAATTATCTCGTTGGTGATAAATTTACTGTGTTCACAAACCAAAAAAGCTTCAAAAACATTTTCTCATAGCAATATTTGAATATGAAGCAATAGATATGGATGGAGTATCTCAAATTATCTGTCTTTAATGTAATTTATAAAATGGGAAAAGAGAATTTAGTGTCAAATTCATTGAGGAGAATGTCATATGCTCAGTTAGCGAATGAAGATTCAGATGAATGGTAGTTGTTTTCAGTCCTAGCTGACATGTTTATGGAATGTGAAAACATGGTGATGTTGTGGTATTTTTCATCTCTACTTGTTCATGATTTTGAAAATATGTCCAAATAGTCATAAACATATGGAGATTAATTCATAGTAATGAGTTCCAAACTTAATTGTTGGGAGACCATTGAGGGATGGGAACTTGATGGGAGTTCAAATTTGTGTTTCTGATATCGAAAGGTTGTACCTATAGCTTTTCATGAATAACTCCTTTTTGCTTACCACCATTCGAGAAGGTCCATACATCCAGGAACTCATAAGATGTATAATTAATTTATGGTGACGTTTTGGTGGAGAGGCTAGAAAAGGAAGGAGGTAGTGTTTTTCTCACGGTGAAGAAATTTTCATCAAGTTAAAGAGAGAATCAGATACCATTAGGAATGCTACAGTCTTTACAGATTCCACTGTGGAAATGGGATCATTTAACTATGGATTTTTTTGTAGGTCTTCCAAGAGCGGTCTATAAACACAATTCCATATGGGTGATAGTGTATCATCTTACCATGTCGTTCAATTTCATTCAATTTTTGGAAACTCATATGATGGAGGATCTGTCTCAAATATATATCCAAGAAGTTGTAAAGAGGCATGGCATAATAGTGTCAATATATTCAGATATAGATCTGAGGTTTGTGTATCATTTCTACAAACCCTTACAAAAATCACTTGGAACATAGTTGAATATGAGCATGGCGTATCATCCTCACATAGATGGGAAATCCCATCAAACAATACAGACGTTGGATGGCACATTGTAGTCTTGTTTAATGGATTTTTGTGGCTCATGGGAGGATAACGCACCCCTAGTGGAGTTATCATATAATAAAAATTATCATCCCTCGATACATATGGATAATTTTGATGAATTTTATGGGATTCCTTAATATTATTCACTATGCTATGTGAAAATAGGTGAAACATTACAAGTTGGGCCATGAATTGTCCAAAAAATTGAGAATGTTAAGATAATCTGAAAGAGGGTGGTGACAACTCATCGTCATCAGAAATCTTATGTAGATCATTATCAAAGATCAATGTCATTTTATGAGAGTGATCATGTGTTCATGTGGATCTCTCCAAGACATGGACATAATCATTTTGGGAATCAGGGCTACTTGTCTCCAGGAACATTATCCCTTTCATGATATTGGAATGGGTTGGAGAGGTGACATATTAGATGGCACTACCACCATAGTTCATTTTGGATTATAGTGTGTTCCATGTATTTCATTTGAAAATGTACCAGCCTTGTCATAACCATGTGATCATATGGGATCATGTTGACCTAGAGTTGGATGCTTTGATGGTACATATCCTAGTGCGGATTGTGGATAGAAAATAGAAACTCTTATGTGGAAAAAGCATCAGTCTAGTGTGGGTTTTATGGAAACATGGTCATATTATGGAAGAGGCATGGGAACGCGATATGGTAATCAAAGAGTAATGACCAGAACACTTTTAGGTCAGCGATGGTATTATACTTTATAGGGAAGGAAATATAGATAGTGGGGAGAGTGTAAAATTCCCATTTTCTGGTACGTAACCCCTTCATGTTGTTTTTATGGGTATAATGTACAATAATAAATCTTGGATGATTTTGGTAAACTTTAAATATGTTTTAGTGGTTGAAGGAGAGGTTCACAGGTTGCACACATTTTAGCCTAACTGTGTATACATCCTAAGAGAACCAGTGCACAATAACATGGTTGAGGTAAAGAGATTTATCATGGTGTGCACACGGTTATGGGGAATGTTCCAGGAAGTCGTGCGAGGGTCTTTCTAGATAGTAGCTAATGCATAGTTAGCACACAGTTTGTATAACCGTGAAAACTAACCATGTACGTTGTTAAAGTGAGATCATAAAAAATTGGATCACATATAATTTTTCCTCTAACATACTAGTTTTTGGTTGATATGTTTTACTAACATAGAGTTTCATTTCCATGAAGGTAGAAGAACCTCTCCCACATTCTTTGGAGTCATTCTAAAGTCTTCCCTTGGTGTTTCGATAACGGATTCTAGAGGTATGTGATTGTTATTCATCATTCTTGATTGGTTTCATGGATATATTTAGGTCTAATTCTCATCTCTCCTGGGTTTCTCAGACCAACTCCTTTTATGGGTGTATCAATGACAATGTATTACAAAAAATTTAAGTTTTGATCTTGAACTTTTTAGGATAAGTGATCTATAGTGCTTCCACGAAGAATCATCCCGGTTTCCCTGAGCATTCCCCATCTATAGTGATGTTTCATCAAAACCTTTTATGTAGGTGGATTCACTCTAATATCATCTTACAATAATTTATTGTATTAATTTAAAATTTAGTAAATTGTATAATATAAATTTTAAAATATTTGTTTGATACAAGGAATAAATAAATTTAGTGATGATTTATCATTTTTCTATATTTTTTAAATCTTGATAAATTATTGTGAAAATTGTTTTAGTTTAAAAATTTTAAATGGAGATTTTAATGGTGTATTTTTTGTATCTTCTAAATGGAATGATTTGGGGGGGGGGGTTTAAATAAAAAGAATTTATTTTGAAATGAGTTGGAATTTTATTTGTTTTAATTAAAATCATTTTTTAATAGAAAGGTGATTTTATTGAAAATGGTTTTGTTGGCATGATCTTTTTTCATAGGTTGTTTGTGTGTTCATGTTTCATATACGAGGCTTGGTTGAAATATGACATTTTTCTCGATACCCAAGGGTCAATGGATGAATGGATTAAATTTTGTTGTGGCGACTTGGTAGATCGATGAGATACCACTATTGAGTATGGAATTGTCATTGCGTAGCATGCATGTATAGTTTTGTGGATCTATAGAATGGATTTGGTATGCCAATGGTATATTAAGAAATGGTTTACCTGTTTTGTTTTGCAATGTTTCTAGAAAATTTAATTGCTGGAAATAAATTTAAATTGAACTTGTATTTTTTTGGCTATAAATGGTTTTGGAAACATGTGTATATTTAGTTATAAATTGTTTTTGAGAAATTGTTTTATGTAAAATGATTAATATAATTTTTGCTAAGTCTTGTATTCTAGCGGCATGAGAAGGGAGTTAATCGGGGAAAACCTACTAAGATTTATACTCAAAGATTCTTTTTTTCTTTGGTTTTTTTGTAGATGTTATCTTCAATGATAAAAGAAAAGGAAACATTTCAAACACCTTAGCACCACTTTTCGATTCTTAGGATGTTTGGTGATCTAGGAGCATGGGTCACAAGGAGCATGGATTCTTATGCTATTAATAGAGTCTTTAGTTTTTTTACACTCTTTAAATTTATAATTTTTGGGTCTTATATTGTTTCATACATGGATGCGTTTTTGATATATATAATGTTGTTTAGTTTCCTTTCATTTGTTCATTCATCATTTAGTGAGCTGTTTGGTGAATAATTGTATTCTTAAAGGGTAAATCATCCCACACATCTATTTGAAAACATTCGATATGTATTTCAAGACTTTGACATCTTAGTAAGCTATACTAAGTCCAAGTATTGACTCATTGTACTCTCAGGCCATTGAAAATTATCGGGTCATTACAAAACTCATATATTCCAGCTTCTCAAGGTCATCACATCACAAAACACAACTAATATCATTAATCATCCATAAAAAACATTTATCATTGAAATTATTTGCATAAATATTATAAATTTCATTAATGAATAATTAAATAATATTCAACTACATTATTATAACATAAAATGGATGATATGAAATGATTCTAAACAATAAAAATTATTCAAACTCATTCCAAAAATCATGACATACCTATATCACTAGTAATGGTATAGGCATTACATAAAATAATGAAACACCCAAATATGTCAAATAGGAAAACAAAACTCAATTGTAATTCATACATACTAATACATAAGCAGTGAAAGTGATAGAGATAATTGAATAATGTGTGGATAATTCACACATAATAATAAAAAATATTTTATAATAAAAAATATTTTATACTAAGCTTTAATCTAATGATAGAAATTAAAACCAAACGATAAAAGGAAAATTTCAATTACCTAGAACATCATGAATCCCATTTGTATAAACACAGGTGTTAGGTATACTGTGTAATAACATAATCCATAGTAAAAACCAGAAAAACTATTTCAAATCAAGTAGTTAGTATGTTAATATATTAATAATATTGTAATTCTAAAAGTGACAATAACGTTTTGGAATAATTATTTCATACTAAGTAACTTCATAACTAAACCCACCATATTCCACTTGTAATTGAAAATTACCATATCATAATAATAGAACAACGTGGTTAGTGATAAAAAACTCATACATCACTAAAAACACGACATATCACAACATGTATTTCCCATAACAACACCTGCGGTCAATTTTCCCACTAAATATCACATGAAATCAACATAGTGATTGAAATTAATTGTCTATATTAAAGATCACAATTTTAGAAACCCAATACTCATTAATAATAATAATAAAAGGTCCCAATATCCAATATTTCATGTCCAGGATAATTATCCAACCATTACCCAATTATTAATCATATTTTAAAATTTAAATATTCATTTTCACCATCATTGCATATAAATTTATCAATTAGCTCACCCCATAACAAACCATTTTAAAGAAGAAATCCCAGTGACTATTAAAGAATTGGAATATATCATGCACCCTAAGATGTGATTCCTATATGTGGTTAAGGAAACAATTTTTTCTCTCAACACATCAAATGCCAATGGGCTACATAGTTTCACCAACCTATTCTACATGTAACTCAACAAAATGTTTCATAATGATTAGTTAAAATTGATTTATATTTTCTTTAAAAATTGTATTATTTATAAAATAGTTAACTCATTGTCTATTTTCAGATTTCTTAAATATTAATCTTTTGAATATCATAACATGTTCATACATGTTGTTCATTCAAATAGTTTCTATAGGATTTTTAGTGATATAGTAGACACGAGACACTATGTCATTGGGAAGGTGGTATCCGACCATCAGTTTTTATTTTTCTATAGGAGGAAAATAAAAAAATGTTTGGTTACAACATCTGAATATATAACATATTAAGGAAATAGTAGGACTGTTTTATATAAATTAACATAAACAATTATAAAAACATTTAAATACATATGAAGATATCAAATACTAAAAATTAAACCCTATACATTACATCATATATACAAATACATAAGAAATGAAATTAAAAGTGATAATGGGAGGACGTCTGGACAAAATAAACCTTAATAATCTATAAGATAGAAAACTAAGCATCAAACTGTCACTAGAAATCAACACTCACCTAAAAATGAAACTATCAATTACCTAAAATACAACAACCTATATTAAGTAAAGTAGTTAGTATGAAAATATATAAATAATAGTGTATTGCCAAAAAGTGCCAATTATCTTCATGTCCAATTATGTCATACCATGGAATCTCATAACTCACCCCATCATAATCCACCTATATATGACCATTACCATTGCTAAAACATTGTACAAGATAGTTAGTAAAAACATCGCATATATCACTAAAAACACAATATATGAAATCAATTTTTACGTATTACAACTCATGTTTCAATTTTATTCCCCATATAGATCATGTTAAATCAACCTCGAAATAAAAATATATTCTCTTTGTTAAAGATCATAATTACTACAACCAAAGTCACATAAAGAACCACTATAAATTTCATGATATTCAATATTTCACTTTCTGGTTATGTACCAAACCATTACAGAATTATTCTTCCAATGTAACCATTTATGGATTCATTTACAACTTCATTACAAATTAATTCATCATGTAACTAAAACCACAAAAAACTTAGTTAAGGAACATCAACACACAGTCTTGTTTAATTCACCAAAGTTGGCCTTAAATTCTTGTCCCTCTTAAATACTAATTTCCACTTGCATAAATTACCATTTCAGTAGAAATTGTACACCTTAAAACCACCAAACTATGATTAAAATATCAACAAGATATAATGAATCTTATATGTCCACCTTGAAAAAGTGATAAGTCATCCAACTCAATGTGGAAAAGTAATACTGTAATTTTATAAATATATAGTTTCTCTAAGATCAAAATAATTAAATAATACCATAAACTTGAATAAATGAAAAAGGAAGTGTAAATTTACAATTTTCAACATAACCATAATTTAAAATCATGTCATAACAATAGAGTAAAAATAAAATCACCCAAATGATAATTTTAAATTATTTTTTTTCACATTGAAAACAGTGTTTGATTTTCTGATTCAAAAAAAGTTCAGGTTACCTAATTACTCAAGTGAAAATTTTAAAACATGTTGGAATGAATCTTGATAAAATAATACATTTTAATTTGTTATTATGTCAATTAAAATTTCATTGTTAAATAAATTCATGACATTAAGAAACTATTAAATTTCAAAATAAAAGTAATTAACATCATAACATAAAAGTAAAATTTCTCATTACAACTAATTTTTTGAAATTATAATAAGAGAAAATTTGATGGAAGCAGAATTAAAGGAAACCTGGTGGCCTAAGTATAAAAATATTTTCTCAGGAACCTATCAAAACTCTAATAATATTTACTATCATATAAAATAAAAAATTTAGATTATTTTAACATGAAAAAATACATTATTCTAGTTTTAAATATGTGATTAGATTATTCATATAGAAAGAAATATATAAGTTTAATGTATAGATAGAAATTAATTTTTTATGTAATTGATATTTAAATTGAATAATTATAAATAACAAAAAATATATGTTTCCCATTGTAGTATGAATTTAAATAAAAGAGAAGTTAGATCACATACCTAATTTCTTCATAAAATATTAAAAGTATTTGTGAAAATATAACCTTGAACCCCAAGATATAGCAGCAAAAATAATGCATTAATTCATTTATGTATCATAGCTTAAAAAATAATAATTCATGTTGTTGTTTTGTATGTTTCCACAAAGGTTAATTTTTCTAGATAGTTCTGGGAAAAATAATTAAATATCATGAAAATAAATTTTTATAAAATGTCTTTGACTTTCATATATAAACCTGTTAATACAAAATATTTGGAAACTAATAAATAAGAATAATATATGTAAATTTCTATGATTATATATTAATACATTTTATTAAATGAATGATTAATGAAATCTAGAAAACATATGATGATTATTTTGATTATATGGAATACATTGACCAAATATATATATATATAGACATATATATACATATATATCTGTGTGTGTGAGTGTGTTTGTTAGTTGTAATACATTGTTTAAATTTACTATTTTGGGGGGAAAATACATCAACCATGGATATTTGAAATAAACAACATTTTTTGTGATACATAACACAGAGAATAGGTGAAATGGTCCCACATCAGTACTTTTTCTAATATTTTTTCATTTCATTATTATGATATACTATGAATGGATGA
Organism: Viscum album; assembly: GCA_963277665.1. Taxonomy (NCBI): domain Eukaryota; kingdom Viridiplantae; phylum Streptophyta; class Magnoliopsida; order Santalales; family Viscaceae; genus Viscum; species Viscum album. The sequence continues at coordinate 1,092,941,077 of OY728145.1, read as the reverse complement.
ATAAAATAACATAACAATAAATTTTAATTTAGTTATATTAATTTTAAATGCATTAAATAAATTGATAAATATTGAAATTCATGTTCTAAGTGAATTAATAAATAAATCAATTTCAGAATTAAATTTTATGAAGAGCATTGAAAGTAAAAAACATATAGAAAACACAAAATTAAATAGGGACACTTTGATAATCATTCACATGCAATGTAATTTTAATTAAAAAATATGTGTTAGAATTATTGCATTAAGAAATATATATAGTCAATATGGATATTTCATAAATGTAGAAATGTGGGATTTTAAATTAATTAGTTCATAAGGGTATTTAAACATAAATATAAAAATGAACATTTCTAGTCAAAATATATAAAATACATATGGAGAGTCTATAAAAAATTATTTAATCCATTAATCCAATAATAATTTAAGACCATAATACACGAAAATGATGATAGGATCACCAATATCTATTTTTATGAAAATGAAAAATATAAAAGCAATGTTTTTTATTAAAGGATGATCATATTTGAAGAAAAGAAACAAAAAATATTAAGGGAAGACAATGACATAAAATTATAGTACTCAAATAGAGAAAAATAAATTGTAACATTTCATAAAGGTTTGATATCATACTTTTATTTATTTATTAAAAAATTATAATATATAAAACTTATAATGTAAACTAAAAATAGTGGTATATTGCAAAAAAACCAAAAATCTACCATTTTTTAACATAATATCACTAAACAATATCTTTGCTAAAAATGATCCCCGACCTATATCAATATGAAGTGGCCTTTACATTAATACTATCAATTAGATCACAATAATTTTTAATGATAAATTATCAATCAATTCTCTAATGTCAATTAGAAAATATTGAAATCTTATAGGTTCAGTATTTACTAATTGAGAAATTAATAAATTAAAAATGATCACAAAAAATCTAAGTCACTATTAATTGAATTTAATCATGATACATTGCCTTGAAGACAGTCTTTAATATGATATCCTATTATATGGGATTACACAAAAAAATTTCAAGGAAATAAAGAATAATTGTATAAATATAAAATATTGATTTGATCTGAACCAGAATAATTCATATGGTTTAACTGGAATATTGTTATGAGTAATATGATTTTTAAATTATGGTTTAAATAAATTAGATTTGGAGACTACTATTTGGGATCAGTGTAGGAGTTGACGTCAATTGTAATATAGATTAAAGAGTGCAACTAGAGAAAAAAGTGTGCCATAGTTGTAACCCAGGAAACTTATATAGAGGCAAGATGCATGGAACACTTAAATTTATTAGGATATTCTTCAAAGGAGTTGGAGCAGATATCATGTGTGTCATAGAATAGAGAGTGAAGATAATAAGGTTTATAGATGTGGCAGGAGATGTGGGATGTTGGGAAACCATGTTGAATCCACGTCATTGGAGAGGTGGGGAGGCTATGTTAGAGTCACATTGGAGTCACATCAGTGGTGAGTTCCCATGGATACATTGGAGCTGCACTAGAGCAATGTCGGATTTGAGTTAGATAAGTAGGACCTCTAGAGACCGATATGCGAAGAATGGGCCTTGAAGGTGGAAAGGGAGCTGCGGGAGGGTTGAAACCATTAAAGATAGGTGTCCTTAAGTGCTTGAGGGTATGAAATTTTTTTTAATAAAACAATGGTTGTAGATGAGCTATCACCACCTTTTTAATAAACCAGGGGGATAAATGTGAAGATATAATGTATGTTTTTAGTTGTGGGAGCATATATATATATATATATAAATAATGGGGAGCTTACTCAAGAAGAATAGTAAAAGACTCAATTTTTAAAAATGCATGTTCCATTAATCTCTACAACTAATTTCATGGTATAAGGAGTCAAAAAATAGGTAATCAAGGTTCTAATGAACGAATACATCAGACTCAACACTATCATTGGATTCCCATGCTTGAGAACTGCACTCGAGAAACATTGACACTATTTCCCTAAACCCAACACAATAAATGTTATGGTAGTAGTCCAAACAAAATCCCAAGGAATGAACTTGTTCCAATACTAATCTATCACAACCTGACCCAAGATGTTTCTCAAGCTACAAGTCCCAAAAACATACAACCATAGGCCAGGGGTGGAGACAAGTGTTGAAGGAACAACTAACTCAGGGAGGCCTTTTCCTTAGTACCTATAAACATACACAAAACCATCTCAATGAAAAAGTACATAGAAATGAATAAAAGATACAAAATTTCTATATAGGTAAACCAAACATGCATGAAGATATAGATAGTACAAAAGAATGGAAGTGTAAAATGAAATATAAAGGGAAAAAAATACAATCCCATCCAAAAATATGTCCCAAATTGAAAAAATTGGAAACGTAAATAGCTAAGAGATCATATCTCCCGAATCCCAAGCTACGACCACCATACATGGTCGAAGCTACCAGTATCCCTATGCTCCTCTGCAGTAACATTTGACAAATCTGTCATCTATATAAGAGATGACATATATGGGAAAATCCCATTAACGACATAGTTTAATCATACCCCGTAGCACACCCCTAAATATTAAGGGGAGGAGTGAGAGATGAAATATTGAAATAAAGAAAACATAAAGAACAAGGTACAATCAATAGTGTTACTCAACCCAAAACGTATGAATATAACTTCATCCATGAACTAGGATCTCAACACAAGGAGTATAGGAACTATCCATATAGTCTCCACCCCCTATAATTGGAGAGTAGACTCATCCAACCATGAAAAACAAAAATTTGAAATAATGTGGCATAACCAACACATCTTCACATATAATGGAATGAGAGTATAAAAATCCATGGTCTTAATATAGATTAATAAATATATTTTTTGTCAAAAGAGACATAAATGTTAGTTTTAGGGGATATCCATCATATAGATCAGCCTAAGAATTAGGGTATCCAATAGTTCCAATAGATTATTAACGATGCCCAACATCTCATGAATCTTCCTCGACATAACCATCCATGCTTAACTATACCTTATCATTGCGCCACATAGTCATGTGGGCACAAAATCAAAGTATAGGACCCGTAATCTAGTATGTTTTGGGGTTACAATATATAATCCATTTAGGATTCCACAACCTAGAGATGCTATAAGTATCACCTACTATCCATTGATGCAACCACTTCCAAGCTATGATGGATGGTAAACTTTCTATCTTTTGAGTATTCCATTTCCCATATATGTGAGACAATCTACTCACTATCGCTCTAGATGAAACTATCCATATATGGTAGATGGTCAACTTGATATCCATCTATGATTCCACTACATAGCTAGTTTTTTGGATAAACAAAGTATCTATTGACGATGTGAGTGACCAGTTACGATAGAGGGTCAACTCATTATCTTCATATGTTTCCGTTCCCGTCTATGATAATGGGTCAACTAAATATCTATTGAGTATTCCAATACCAAGATATTTTAGATGGAAAACATGGAATTGTTTAAGGAAATTAAATCCCACATTTGTGGGAGGGTCATCTCGGTATACTTTGTGGACCCCATTGTCCATCTATATTAGAGTGTATACTCTAGAACGTCCTGGTGATCTTGTGTGATCAATGTTTTCATTAGACATTGATTTATCATGTTTCATTCATATAATATTACATATCTTATCTCTAAATAAACAAATTGGGTAAAATTTTATTATACTTGAAAAAAATCCTGATATGGTACTCACAGTCTAGAATCCAAGATCAAACGATGAAAATATGAATGGATGAATTTTCCTCAAGGGGTATAAAGGGGAAAACAACTTGTGAGGGGACCCATTTGATGTCTGGTTCCACTACACTGCCTGGACATGTCCCTTTGAATATACATGGTTCTATCTTACATATTAATACTTATGTAGGTGGGATACACTATGTGTCTATAAAAATTGGAATCAGGGCCATGTACTGGACCCCGTTGTTGTGTACTTTGTATATTCCATGTTTCCTCACATGGGGTGCTGGAAATGTTACATAGCCTTGAACATGTACTCGAGTAAATAGTTGTGTACTTGGCCATGTACATCCACATGCATTAATAAACATGGAATCCATCACAGATGTTCCCATCTGATAAAGGGGTACATTTCGTTTGAGTGATCTTACACGTCGTTCCAGCCAAAAGATTTCAAAAACTATAGCCACCACTAATGAGGAGGATATACACTATGTCTTCATCATTGAACATGGTGTTTAGTAGGGGTTACCCTAGATTCCAAAATCTAATCTTCAATCTTGGATTCTATCCACACCTATATAGATATCACCTCGAATCTGTCTAGGATTAGAGGTTCTATTCATGATTCACGGTTTAGGGTCATCGTTCTACGTGAATTGGCTTTGGTGTTTCATTATGGATTTCACCACATGTTCCACATTCCACCATTTCTTCCACCACTATTTTATTGATCCCAAAACTTTTAGAAAAATAATCCATGCCTCTGAAGATTCCACGATATAGCCCAATATCTCTCATCCCTTATTGTTTTCAAAACTGCTACGTACCCAGTGGGTCGATCGAGCTCAGTACCGCCTAGAAATTATCAATACGGGACCTCAGGGTAAAACTAGTGGTGAATGTGAATAATAATGTAAGAATGTAACAATAAAAAAGGATTAAACATATTTTTACAATCATTCATGGAAAACGATCCTGAAACGGAAACCGATTTAGAAAATAATTAAAACTAAATGGGATTTGAATATTCAGGTGCATGAAAAAGAATCAAATGAATAATGATCAAAGAACAATGATCCACATACTAATTAAATTTAATAAAAAGAGTAAACAATAAATTAAGAGTCCTGAATCAATTTGGATTATTTTTTGATAAATAAATTATATTCTAATGATTGGGTGATGTCGCTGCATTGATTGCATCTTATCTGATCTAATACAACATTTTTTCATTATCCAATGAGATTCACCGATTGAGTGGGAAGAGATAAATTTGGAATTATACCATGTTTTATGATTTAATCGCATGAAAATTCATCTTTGAGATATTCTAATAGAGTTATCTATTTCATTAAAAATAAAAAATTAATTAAAAAATTAATTAATTATTTCACCAAATGAACCATAATGAGCAAGGCATCTGAATGCCCCACATCAAGACATTTTATGTCATGCCTAGTTATATCCCCAAATTATGGATTCAAACATGGTCTCATATTTCTAATCTAATAATCTAATTAATAGTTATACCACTTTTTTTAGGAATATGCATGCATGAGATATTAAATATATTTAATATTTTTATAAAAAAAATAATTTCATCACACCAGGGATTAGCATCGTATTTTATCTTAGTACTTATCTATTTTAATATATATTGAAATATTTTGTCATATTTCAAGGAAAATATAGGTATCTACATCATACTTATTTCATAATGATTATGTTGGTACCCAATATTTGATATGATGTTCATCATCAAATTATTTTAAATGGATTTGAAATCAAGATTTATAAATGGTTTATTAAGACCCATTTTCATTTGACATATGTTAGTAGTATTGTTTTATAGGATATAATTCATGATGATCATTTTTCAGATATTTATGTAAAACAACGTGTTTATTTATATTTTTTAGTTTTTTCATCCTTTGAAAATATTATTATTAACATAAATTTTTATTTAATGTCATGTATCCATATTATTGATGAAGTTAGGGTATTTTATTATGAATATAGTGAATTTAGTGTTTCATTTCTCATATAGTTGGTTAAATCTGCCTATACATGATCATGGTATACTAATGAATAGTAATGATTATAAAGTTATGTAATAAAATAATAATTCTCTCAGCAGAAAGGTGATGAAAATATAAACTCAATACCATGTATATTTTTTAAGCAAGGTATAAGAAAATTTATAAAGGTTTTTGGTAGAAGAAAAATAGTCATGTATTCAAGAGAAACTATAATTAATAGAAAGGATTAGATGTGGTATAAGATATTTTAGTTTATAAGTTAAAATTGGGGTCATTTCCTTGGGAACATGTGTTATGTAATGGGTAAATATGTTTTCACATTGGAGTTAGTTGAGCTATTTAAGAAAAATATTATGAAAAATGTGAGTATGAATTTCACACATAATATTGTTCTTAATGAATGACATAGTTCCAAGATTATTTAATAAAAAAGGAGTCATGGTTTATTATATCGTTTTATTATTTATTAATTCATTTAATTATTTACCTATGTAATTATTTTTTACTAAAAAAATTAATATTTCCTTTCTTACCCAATTGAAATGTGATTATTATAATTTTTAGTCAAATTAATTTCTTTTTTTATATAATTAATATATATACTAAATGAAATAAAAATATATATTAAAAAAATACCATTTTTAATGAAAATTTACTTTTCAAAAAACATGTTTTGTTAATCTTATTTCTTATCAACAAAAAATTTAAATGAATGTTAAAATACTTTTAATATATTTAGTCAAAACTTTCCATTAATCGTTAAATATTGATTGATTATATTTTTTATGATACAAACACACAAAAAACTAAAAATATTTTTTTAATATTATTTTTAACATTAATTAATTTTAACTATATCCTAATAAAAATAATTTGACAAATTATAACTGTTGTAGGCAACCATTTGAATTAAAATATTTTTTTGGTTTCTTAAACTGTATAAAAACAATTATTAATAATAACATCAATATAAATTATATCATATAATTAATAATAAATAAATTTTTATAAAAAAAGTAATCAATTAAATATTATCCCATTATTTAATTACTAAATTACAATATTATTTCTAGTTATACAACATACCTATTTGATATACAGAACTACCATATATCCAACGACCATATTCTGAGTGACCAGTTTTTCAATATGAAATTTTATAATAGTAAAATTTTATTTATATATATAAACATATATACTCTACTAAAATCATTTATCAAATTTACATCACTCTAAAATAGTTTATTATATCTCAATGGTCTTCCTACTTTATACAGTTTCATTCTTGGTGATGATCATTGAGGAAATCCATGAGGATAAATATTTTTACCTTGGTGTTATTTATTTGTGGATTTATACCACTAGTAATTTTCTTAATGATGTTGTATATTTTATTCCCAGTTTAATTAGTATTTAGTCATCAAATATGGTTAAATAGTAGTTAAAAGAGTAAATATAATCTGCAAAGAATGTATAAATGTTAATTTTCGATAATTTTACATAAAATATTTAACAAAAATATATTTTATTAAATATATTTGTATTTACATTATTAGTTATTTGTACAAGGATTCTATTTAGAATCTACATCATATAAATGTTCCAAATATAGTATATTGAATTTATATTTGAATCACATAGTGTTCCCTGATAATGTTAATTTCAAACATAGTGGAGAAGGGAAACCAAAACATCATAGTATAAGATATAGAGGTACCATTTCACTAGTTTTGATGATAATGTAAATATGGATATTTCCTTCTATAACAACATATTATGATTATGAAATATATAAAATTACTCTCAAAAACAATTCCCATATTGGGTATTTATTGAAAACATGTATATGATACATCTAAAATATTTGTATGTTATAAATTATGCCGTAATGATTTAAAAGTTTTAGTGATCCATTTATATATTAAATAATGATTCATAATGATGAAAAATATTATTTTTTTCCTACAATATTAGTATTTAGTTGCACTATAAACTCAAATTATTCTTGTGAATATAAGGGGTTTATTGTTGGGTTATTTATAGAGTTGTATGTAGATTACATTATTCTTATTATAAATACCAACTGAAAGATACATTTTATTATGGAATGGTAGAGAAAATGGTTATTGAGGATAGACATAGAAAACAATAGATATATACTGTGTACAATGATATATAGAGATAGATGGTAGAATATTTTAGGCTAAGTCCGAGCACTTATATCAGTAATGTAATTAATTTTCTTACCATGGGGAACACCAAGAAGGATTTTTACAATTCTTCAATATATGATTATTATGGTGACTTGGTTTTCCTAAGAATAATTTAAAATTTTAAAAACAAGTATTATTACTAATGCATCCACCATATGACCTATCTTGTTTTCCATGATGTATAGTCAATCTGATTTCACTTACAATTTGAATATAATAAGTATATTCTAATCCAATATATGTGATAGACACTTTATTACTATAAGGATAGTCATTATGTACATGATAAAAAATTAGGAAATTTTTTTTGTCTTGGGAGGTGTGGAATAAATCATTTAATGGGTAACATAAATCAAAGTTTCTCTATATATAAGGGATAGTATGATTTCAAGATTCTTACAATAAGTGAACACTCAATTGAATAATTTGAGAGATTGTCAACCATAAATTACTCAAATATAGACGTAGAGTACATCACATCAATAGATGTTGTGATGGAATGAATTTGATTCAAAAAGTGTATTTTTAAACATGGGATTTTTATTTAAGAGTTGATATGTATTTGGGAGGTATTAAGATAAAAATAGATTTATTTTTTTTGTCACATTAACCAAAATATCACCTAACGACTGAAAATAACATTACAAATATGATACCATTTTTTAAATTATTGATAGGTGTGATATAAGGATTTTTTTTGTGGAGATGGATGATAATGTAATGGATCTATTAAAATATAAATTAAGGATGAAAATATTCTAGGGTTATGTTAGGACCCTATATATTAGAATTAATTGAAGGAATATTATCATAGTATCCCTTAAAAATAATTTTACAATTATAAATATAGTAAAATGGCTCCATGGTTTGTCAAATGAGGATGTTTTAGGATATTTTTTTTTCAAAAAATTCACAATTTTTAATTTTATGTTATTAAATATTAAATAAATTTTTTATTTTGAGTGGGAGATAAAAAATTTATACTAAAAAATATTAAATAAATCAATGTTGAAAAATAAGAACATTACAATCTAAGATTACAAGTGATATAATATTTTAGATTTTAGCAATGGACTAATATTGACCTTTACAAATTGGCTTCTTAATTTATAAAAATAATACCCAATAGAATTCCTCAATGTATATATAGAGAACTCAATGTATTCACAATTATTTTCTAGAAACCATGTTGACACAAAAAATGTGGGTGATTATCCACATATATAAGTGAATATGTTATCTAATGATATTTGGTAAACCATAACCAATTGATCCCATTATGCTAAAGATTGATACCTCGGTAAAAATATTTAAAATAGTATATTAATTACATTACATCCATAATATGTAAAACTATAAAAAAATATTGGAATAAAATGAATTTAGGATTGAATATAGGACTTTTTAATTCATTAAAACAGTATCCATGATAATTCATAGATTTTACGAATAAGTACATTTTAAATTTGTTGAGTAATATCCGTGGATATATACATTAAATACTAATAGGAGTTGAATGATATATTGATATATTACTCAATTTAAATTCTTATTTCCCCTATAATTATCCTTGTGTTGAATCAATGAATCTATATAACTATTGGTGTGGGATGATCCTGATATAAGACATCTAGTTCCCAAAAAAGGTATAAGAAAAGTTTTACATAAATAATTTAAAACAATTAATGATTGAAAATAAGAAGTAGATATTGATCTTTGAGAGATTATAGTAATTTTTTAAATAATATAAAAGTAAATTAACGATCATAAGAGACATAAGTGATTCAGACCTTTTCAAATGAACATGAATGATAATAAAATTATGATTATTACTAATTATATTAAAAAAAGAAAATTTATACAACATCAAATATGAATTAATGGAAACAACCATGGGACATAGTAGCTTAGTTTTTCTCATAGACATCATCGGTCCTTGATTTAGTGAAATGCACCAACATGAATATGGAATTTTACACCCTCAAACTGGGTATGATCATAGAATAATCATAATATAGACCAAAACAAGTGACTTATAAAAAAATTTCATATCCAAAAGAATAATGTAAACATATTTACATGATCAACACTATACAATGAAATCAAGAAATCATTCCTTGAAAGGGGTGATCGGGACATCCTGGTTAGATCTTATTCAAAACACTATGATCCCCAAATATTTCACATGACACAATATCTCTTTTATATTAGACGTCTATATAAGGGGAAGAAACACCATCAAGGATGGATTTTGGAAGTCTTAAAAGCTCTATCATTTCTATCTGAAAAAATTCAATTATTTCGAGATTTATAAATCTATGGTCATCAATTCCAATTATTGGGAGGTTATGTGATATGATAATAATAATAAATTATAGGGGATGGAAATGGGTCGGGTGAGACAATCATGGTAGTATAGTTGGATGTAGGATGATTCATAGAAGAATCATGTTGTAAGATGGAGTAACACATGTCAAGTGGTCATAGATATTAATATAATATTTTGAATGGTAGGGAGGCCTGAATATGGATTTCCCTATTGAACCAAGTTCATAAACAATAGGTGAGAATAACACATTTTCTTAGAAGAGTCTCCCAATCGAGGGTAATAGACAACAAAAATCCATATGATGTTGTATGATGATCTAGCCATGACTATCTGAAAAGCTACGAACTGACCCCAAAATGTACAAATAAGGTTCCCATATGACTTCCCAAAAGGATAACCACACATAAAGTATCACAAAATACATATTATTTTTAGCTCAATAAAAATTAAAAAAAAATTCAAAGAAAAATAAATAATTCAACATTTTCACTAAAAAAAATCCAACTTCAACAAATCTCCAATACTTCAAATAAAATTAAATATTAATAGGTGATATACATTAAAGGGTAATCCTATAAGTAATTAACATAGGATTTCATTAATATAAAAAACTAAGAAAATTAATATCCTCACAGTTTGGATATAACTTAGTGTGTTCCTCGTTATCAAATGGTCTTTTTATACCTACCCATTTACTACTATCATACAATTGAGAACAATCACTTGAAATTAAATTATATATCAAATGAGATTAATACATAATATTCCCACATATTATCTATGTATCCACTAAATCAAAAATAGATACCAAGCATCTAAACAACTATAAAAATATAAAAACCAATACAAGTGTTTCAAATATGTGAATCAGAAACATTATAAAACAATAAGAACAAGTAATGTAGTAGTAAAATGTTCAATAAAAAATAACTAAAAAACTGGAATCTAAATGGATAATAATATATAAAAATTACAGCTATCTTAATCCATATAAAAAATAGACATTCACACAATTTGGGGCCCCTAAAAATTGTATACATGTCGAGTCTAAGGTACACATAAAAGAGGAAGACTTTTGTATACTACGAACTCTAATAATGGGCCAATACAAACCGATAGAACATCCATAGTGTCAAAATATGTGTATGACTATATATCCATAGATTTATATTTTTGAAATAAATTCTAATATGTAAATTTTTTCTACACATAATGTGTTAGAATTTTTTGAAATAGTTATTACATATTCAGTCTATGTTGTTGTTTTTCGTCTGAACCCTAATTAAAAACATATGTGGATCACATTTTTCTAATCCCCTCATAATTCAATCAATATATTTCAAGATTGTGATATAACAATGCAACATTTAAATCGTCAAATGAAAATGATTTTCTACTGCACATCACGTAATCATTAATTGAGTAAAAAGTACCATTAAGGGTAGTTAAAAGTATTAAATATAGCTCTTCTTCCATAAAAAATAATCTATATGAGAAAGATAACGATGAAATTTATTAAAATAATCAATATTTACAAAAAAAATAAAAGAGTGGTTTCATTTTCAATTTATAAATCATCAATTGTTATATATATGAACAATAAGTTTCTTGGCCACCTATAGAAGTGTGACATTCAACTAAAGACATTTATTAGTAGTTTCATGGGAGAAATCCAAATTTTAATTTTCTCCTAATTCTAAATACATCATTCAATGGGACTATACTAAAATTTAAGGCTCGATGTCAACATATTTGGTGGTTGACTATCCATTAGAAAAAATAATCATTATTTGTTTTTGGGACGTTTTATGGTGTCTATGATTCCATTTTGGACAAAAGTCATGAACATATCATCTCTCCACATGTTAATGTAATTATCACTAAGAAACTTCACAAAACAATATTGAATTAATTTTTATGCTCAATTAATTTCTTTGATTCAATTTTTTGGAATAGTAGGGTCCGATATATGGCATCAAATGCCCAAAAGAGGCAAAACAAAGGTTGAACAATGAGTCATTAAAATAGATGATGAAAAATAATTAGAAATAGAGAGAGATTGGAGCATGAATAAAATAATTGAATAAAATAATATTAAAGAATATGATATATTTATATTATTCATAACATAGTTTTCCAAAATATACACTGAAAACACCATTTCCATTATTTATTATAGTACAAAATAAAAAAAAAATACAATAGTGAAGTAGAAGAAATGGAAACACAGAAGAACAACATAATCAATCAAAGAATAGAGAGATCATCATTGTAAGATCCATTGGTGAACACATTCTTGAATTTTTTATTATACACCCCATAATAAGAAGGACTCTCAAATATAACCATATATAATATGAAAATAATGAGTAAAAAGTCAACATATATGAAAAAGAATATTTTAAACACCCTTAGAATCTCAGTCGTATAACATGAAACCATGAAATTTCTCATCAGAAGCGACGTACCATAATTCCTAGGATGACTATCATTTAAAACACTCCAATAAAATGAGTACTTACTTGATGTGAAATAACCCACGGCAGAGATGATAGATCAAGGGCTACGCAGACATCAAGGAATGATGTTATAAGTTTAATATCTCTCTCTTGAATCTGTGGAATGATTAATGATGTTCTGAGAGCATCAGTTCATCAAATAAAAAACGCAATGGTTTGGGAGGGTAGGCATTAGGATAGTAATATGACATAAGTAGAGCACGCATCATTTCAGGTTTAGCAGTCAAGTTAGTATAGTATGCTGGTCAAATAAGTGTGAAACAATCAGGAACACTACTGTAATAAATTTCAAGTGGCCACAAGGATGCTTGACAGATATTAAATGATATAATTTCCCCAATAATGATTACCCCATTAAATATAGAGCGAATAAAATTAGTTTAAAATCACACATCCTCCAAATAGAGTGTCATAATGAATGGTAATTAGAGACTACAATCCACATAGAATTTTCCAAATTATTTATCCCTGAGTAATAGAATATTGTACTACCAATCCAGAAATCCATCATGTAGGATACAAATAGAAGGCCCACATTAAAAACCAAATAAAAATAGACACTAAAAATGATTTAATAAATATTAAAGTAAATTTTTTTTAAAAAAACATGAGTTAGTATTTAAATTTGAAAATAAATTAATCTCAAATCCAATTGACCCCAATAATATAAACAAGGACACAAATTTATAATGAATAGTTGTAGAAAAATTTCATTAAAAAATGTATCCCTTTGTTTTGAATAAATTTATCTTCTAATTAAGAGGATAAATATTTCAAGGAAATATTTTATATGGGTTTTCTAAATTTCATTGGATAACCACCCTAAAACTTTTTACATCAATTTAACATATTTATAAAAATTTATCAATAAATTACTATATTATATAAATTTTTGAAGATTCTTATATATTTTTAACTTAAAATTCATACATACATAAACTCTTTTAATGAACTCATTATCCCTTAATATCTATAGAACATATGATGGTACATGTTATTTTTAATTACCAACTAAAATCAACTCATTGAAATTTGTGTAGTCTGTCTTTTGACTCATTTAATACAAACTGGTCCATTGTATAACCCCAAATATTTTCAACCACAATGATTTATTTCAACCCCATATTCAATGATTAAGCACGAAGTTTAGTTTTATAAAATATCTCCCTTTAATATTATAATCCTATACAAAATGATTTTCCTAAATTGGGTTACTATGGAAAATGTTGTTTATAAAATATATTTTATATGAAATATATATATATAATTAATTAATATTTGTTAATAATAAAGAATATTTCCTTAAAATAACCATAATGTTTTATAATATAACTTATTATGATGAATCTAAGGGATTTTGAAAATTGAATTATAGAATAAATCATGTCAAATTATGATCATTAATAGATAAATGATAAAATAGACTTAATGTTTGTTTTTAATGTTAATGTATATCATTCTTAAAATAATTGAAATATACAATTTTCATTCATTAATATGTTCTACATATTTTACATAAAAAGTTGTATGATAAAATACTAATTAAGAATGAAATTTTGTATTAAATTATTTAAAAAAAGTATATAGTATTATTGGTCATTATGATATTATATGATTAGTAAGAGTAGAATCATTTATAATACACATTTTATGTTCCTGATATAATAAAAAAATTATTATTTTAATTGATTTATGATAGGAAATCACATGGAATGATATACAACCATTGATATACATATGGGATTATTAGTTATATTAACCCCCATTACAAGGGCTTGCATATTTAGTTATCATGTTAATCGTCATAAATTTTTACCTTTCATATAACTCCAGTATGATTGAATTAATTATGGTTGTTTAGGTATATTTATAATCTTGTAACTCATTGAGTTTTACAAATAATGGTATTTATCTACTTTATAACTAGTATAAAATAAGGTACATTAATTGTTTCTATCTGAGCAAATGCACATATATTCTTAGTTGGGTGATATGTGTTATACACAATGACTTGGTGGTATTACATGTGATGTATTCAATCAAACAATTCTGTCTATTTTAAGTTATCATGAACATATGAGATAAAATATATTATGTTGACATGTTTTATTTCTATTCATCACATGATGTCATTGAGAAATGGATTAAATATGAATAAATATGATACATAAAGATACATATTATAATGAACATGTTCATATGTCGATATTAGTGTATATGTTCGAGATCACGCTAGTCCCCCTTTTATCTTGAGTAGTAATAATTATTTTCTAGAGGCCTAACCAAACTTATAAATACACTACGGGATATTTATAATATTTTCAATGATATAAAGGGACCACAATGTGATATACTATGTCTAATATTAAGGTTTTCATTTCAAAAATCATTTTTAATCATAATTTGTGATAATTTTCATAATGAATATGTTCAAAGTTGTTTGGATGGATTTAAGAAGAGTGTTAATAGGTTTCATAATATCTTTTGAGATTTAGATAAATTTTGTTTTTTTGTCACAATATAAAATATCATAAACTAAAACATAGTGATAGTCACCATGTCATTCTCTGAGTTTGATCATAGATTATAAAACTACATTACAATGTATACTAAAAATAACGTTGGAGAAATTTTTTTTGACTCATAAAATAAGGCTATCATGTTGATTTAGCTTATTGACCAATATTTTGTTTGTGTGTAGAAAAACTATTTATTGTTATAGGAGATTATATATCATATTACATACATGAAATATTATTTTAAGAGTAAGAATAATGTGATTACAAGGTTGTGGTTCAAATATTTAATGAAATTTTAGACTCTAATATGAGCTTTTATTGAATGTAACACCACAAGCTTCTATGGTACGCTTCTCTTTGAATAATACGATAGCGTGTGTTGTACGCAACATCGAGTTCTAAAACACCACAACCAATAAAAATAGCCGTTATGAAAAGTAATACCTACTTTTTGAATTTATATATATTTTATATTTCAAAATGGACTTCATTTTTGGTTTCGGAATATCGAAATTATCCTAAGATGAATTTTTGGTATTTTTCTGGGAACTTCTAATTTTTATGAATAGTGAAAATACTTAAAAACAACTTTTTTAATCAAAATAATTTATAGTGATAAATTATATTATTGAGTGGTTTTAAATTATAATTAGAATATATTTTTACCATATTATCCAATGATGTTCATTATAATTAATTTCACTTTGAAATTGGACCTAAAAAATTGTCAATCTTTGGGTATATATTGTTTCTTAAAAACACGCTATTTGTTGTGACAGCGGGATTTAATTATAAAATTAATTAATGCAACCTATATGCTTGGAATTTTTTAAAATAGACATCATTTTTGAATTCGGAATATCAATTATAGCTTAGGGTGAAATTTTGGCATTGTTCTGAAAAACTTCAATTCTTGATGAATAGTGAATCTTCTACGTGGTAGTAAAAAAACTAAATTTTTCATAAAACATAATTTTACCCCTTCGATTAATGGAATTTTGAAAATCCGAGAGACACGATAAATATCAAGAAGAAAAATTTTGTTAAATGAGATGAAATAATTTTTGGTGAATAGTAACTTTTTACTTTTATTTACCACAGTTAAAAGAAAATAGGGTAATTAAGGGTAAAAATGATATTAATATTACCCTAAAACATGTCCTAATTCTATTGGAAAAGTTTATAACGACAAAAAACAACCTTTAGAATAAAATATTATCATTTAGGTCCACTTGTATTAGATTAGGACATTTATTATTATTTAATTCAAAGAAGTGTTAAAAGAGTTAAAATCAAAGTTTATTTACTCAAACATGTTTAATATAGGGTTATACATAAGATAAATTCGATTGTAAATATTCATTAGAATGATAAAAAGATTTCCTACATAATGATATTTTATTTATAATTTTTAGAAATTAAATAAGGTAATTTATTTATGACACAATGATAATGCAGTAATTACCATAATAGTGAAAAATTAAAATAATTGATTTTATAAATACTGAAATAAATATAATTTGAGACTTTTAAGGAATTACTCTAATTTTATAGGATAATATGACATATTAGGATTGATCTAACTAACTTTTTTTGAAGAAATAATTCTGTTATAAGTTTAAAAAATCAACTATTGAATAGTGTCAAAATTGACAGAAAAGAGCTTAAATAAAATATTATATTATTTATTGATATTAAATTCATAAAAATATATGGTTCGGCCAAGAGAACTATATCATGATAGGCGTATCATTAATGGACAAATTGGGGGTGTCTTGGATGTATATATTATGTTTATTAACCATATAATATAAAAATAGAAAGTCACATGTTAAATGTCAAACTAAATAACTAAGAGTAAAACTAAAAGATAAGGTTAATATAGTAACCCAAACCTGTCTAAATTCTATTGGTTGAATTTTTTTAGACCTATACCCACCTTAACCATTGAATAATCAAATTTGGAGCAATTAGAAACCGAATATGAATTTATTATAAATTAATAGTTCTAGCTTTTCCAAAGGCGCCCCTCACCCCTCTTATAAAAGGGCACTCCCCCTTCTCATTACATCACACCTTCAAAGCCTTTTGTATCAGCCAAAATCTGCCCAAATACTCTCTCAACTTCCCTCACTACAACCTAGAGGGCTTAGTTTGATCTTAATGCCAACCTAAGGAGCCCTTTTGATCAAATCAAAATGAAAAACCCGAGGAAGAGGTAATGTTTTCTCCACCCTTTTTCAAATTCATTTCATTTTCCACTTCATCATTCTTTGTTATTACCATTATAAAATAATAAATTCAGTATCTTATATATACTTTTATGTTATTATATATATGGTACAACCATATTCAGTATTCTATCCATCCTTTGAATAACATGTCAGCATGCGTGCGTACGTACGACTTACCGTCTCCACGTCGTGGTGTAATTGTTATTCAACATATTATTATTTGGATGGGTATAATAATGATGTGTAAATCATATAAATAATAAATATAACATGATAATGATTCTGTATATATGATATACTATCCAATTATATATTATTTTAATATCAAAAGAATGATATTGTCACTCGTGCGTACGTACGGACTACCGTCTCCACGAACGCGATAAGATTCATTCTCCATCGTATCCATTCAAGTATAATTATCATTTGATGATTTAAAAATAATGTTTAAGGACTTGATATAATTCTGGATTTGAATAATATAAAACCTAACCATGAAAAACATGGCTTACGTAACAAAACATATAATAGAAAACGAGTAAGTTAACAACCGAAACGAAGATAATACTAAGATATTATTAACAAATAAATGTTAAAAGATCATATATGATATAATATTAATATATATGATTCATGTATAATTTAATAACAATTATTTCACAATTATACAAGAGTTTAACCTACACTTAACTAAGGAAATGTACAAGGTAAGGGTTTATTTCGCAATCTCTTCATTATCTGAGGTTGTTTATACGTAATAATCTACTGGGATTTCATTATCATCCACATCCATGTTTCTCCAAAATGAATTTCAAAACATTTTTACCATTTACAAGAATATGGGTTAAAGTCATTATTACCCTTGTTTGACTTTTATAAGTGGGTTATAAAGGAATCTTTCTGTCGTTTTCTAAACAAGGTGCTTTTTAACCATTTGACAGAATTAAGGTAAGAATGATTTTTTATCTTATACGGTGGGTGCAGCTATTTTCCGCCATTATAAAATCGTCAAAGCTTCCCTTACAATCTTATAAGAATACATTCAACGAAAAGTTTTCATTTTACATGACTCTTAAATGATTTCAAAATAAAAAGAGATATTTCTCTAAAAAGAGTTTTGATTTCATCTATGTCAACATCCTTTGATGGATTTTATGCTTATTTGGTGATGATTTATTATGAAACAAAACATCCATATTGTATTGAAGGTTTTGAGATATTTTTGAATATGGGAATGTTATTTTCATGTTTTATGGATAATGTATTTTTAAATTTCGTATGCTAGTTTTAATACGAATGTTTATGTTATGTTTAAACCTTTTCATATGGGAATGTATTGGACTTAATATGTGACGGTTGGAGCCCGATATAGCTCCTCGATGCATTTGTAGGTCTCATGAGACATACTAGTGTCTTGGCACAAGGCCTTGGAAAAATCTTATTTGTAGTCTTGGCACGAGGCCTTGGCTATGTTGTTATGATAGTCTGCATTTATGCATTCCATCATTATGAAAGTGGTTATTGATATTGCATGTGATTATTGGATTAGTAGAATATCCATTTGAATAAGTAAATGGAATTATTTCATTTTACTTTTTCCATACTATGTTGAAGATCAAGTTTAAAAGGCTTTTGTTTTAGTTATACATTCACATAAATGTTTATTCTTATTTATGAAATTTTATGCAATATTGTTATCCTTACTGGGAATTTGAGCTCACCCCTTTTCTATGTTTTATTTTTCCCAGGATGTGAAGAATTAATTTATGAATGACTTGCAAGGCTAGTGTGAGGGGATACGAGTGTGGAATATGGAGACTATGTTGTTGTAAATTTCATTTTATGATGTAATCTAAACCTTATGAATATATATAGTGTTTTTATGGATACTAAACCAATCGGTCTTTCGAGATTTGATCTTTCTTGTGATCATGCCAATGTCATGTAATAATGCACCGACTCTGGGTAACTGAGGTCAGGGCGTTTAGAGTTGGTATTAGAGGAATTTTAGTACAAACCTTGGAAGCTAGATTTAGATAAACATTGATTAAAGCACATAGATTTAAGATGGACTTTGAGGATTAGTATAGAAAAACTTCCTCGAATTTTGGTATTGTAGAGATTTTGTGAGTTTTATGAGAATTAAATCCCAGTCTGGATACGAGTAGGTAGAGGTAGCTCTGGCATAGATGTACCTAGGGGTAAAACACGAAAACACCGCTTTGATCTAGACTCAAATGAGAACTGGTGCACGAAAACGGGCCTTGCTGCACTCTTGGTTACGACACTCCTGGGGGATATGCTCGGGATAACTCTCATTTTCTTTACAAATCATTATGAAGGGGTTATAAGTATATACTTCCTCAAAGAAAACATTCTTATGATTATGGATTATATCCATAAATAGTTCAATTTATGTTATGTGTTTTGTAAGTATGGGATTATGTATTTTGATTCATAAACATATCTATGTTATGAATAATAACCATACCCGTATGGAGCACCCTGATCCACAGTGTGGAGGATCAATGTTAGATCGCTTCATGAGGTAACAACCACCAACGTTCAATGGGAGTACAAATCCCTTAGTATCTGAGCAATGGATATTTTCCCTAGAAAAAATATTTCAGGCTTTGGGGAGTAGTGAAAGGGAAAAAGTTATCATTGCAGTTTACAGCATCACTGGAGATGTTGATCAATGGTGGTCATTGATTCAAAATATGAAGGAAGATGATGAAGTATCAAATATGGAATGGTGGTAGTTCAAAGATCTATTTTTATAAAAATACTTTCCTCGCGACCATCAAGCAGATATGGAAAGGCAGTTTATGAGTCTGAGACAAAAGGAGGATGAGAATGTCACAAAGTATGAGGATAACTTTACAAGGTTGGCAAGGTATGCTGGAGATTATATACATCACCCAAGAAGTAATATTGATCGTTTCTTTGATGGGATAAAAATATTTCTCTGCCGAGCATTAGTCTCACAATCCTTCTCGTCGTACGAAGACATTATCTCATGTGCTATCAAAACCGAAAAGGAATCCTCTAAGTCTTATGATTTTAAAGCAAAGCAAGAGAAGAAGAGATATGCTGATCAATCTGGGAATGGAAAGAAGTGGAAGAAGGGAAATGTTGAATATCCATCCTGTGGTAAATGTGGGAAGAAACACCCTGGTACTTTCTTGAAGGTAACGGGAGTCTATTACAAGTGTGGTGAAAAAGGCCACCAATCTCGTGATTGCAAAGGGAAGAAGGAAGCTACCAATGTTCAATGCTACAATTGCAGGGAGATCGAACATTATGCAAATTAATGTCCTAAGAGTTAGGGGAAATTAACATAGAAAATGCCAAGGGATCAAGGCCAAGATTATGATATCACTACTGCTGTGGTAGAAGCTCCAAAAGACGTTGTGGGAGGTAATTTAATGGTTTCCTCAAGTTTAGAAAATGCATTAATTGATTCTGGATCATCGCATTATTTCATATCATCCTAGTTTTCTATGAAAATTAGATATTTCCAATTTGATTTAACAAGGGAGTTGTCAGTTAAAACTTCTAAGGGAAGTATCATTGCAACAATGTTTTGTGAATCAGTCCCCATTAGAGCACATAAATGTTCTTTTTCCGCTGATCTCATTGTCATACCTATGATTGAGTTTGATATAATCCTCGGTATGGATTGGCTTTCGGATTATGATGTGAAGATTTATTTTAAGAATAAGGATGGTACGATTTTTGATGATGATGATAAGGAACACCTTATCTTTAGAGAAGAATCGTCACCACCTAATTCTTATCTAGATCCACCCCCAGTTGCTCAACTAAATTCAATTATTGAGGAGGAAGTGAATGAAATAACTGTGGGTGAGGAAATTAATGTTCAAATAGAGGATGTACCTGTTGTGAATGAATATGTAGATGTATTTCCGAAAGATTTACCTGGACATCCTCTAGAACGAGAAGTTGAGTTTTCCATTGATTTAATTCCTGGATCAAGGCCTATATCGAAGACCCCTTATAGAATGGCCACTGTATAATTAGTCGAACTAAAGAAACAACTATAGGAATTGAGTAATAAAAGATTTATTCTCCCTAGTGTTTCTCCAAGGGGAGCCCCTATTCTTTTTGTTAAAAAGAAAGATGGATCTATGAGGTTATGTATCGACTATAGGGAGATCAATGCTATAACAATAAAGAACAAGTATCCCCTATCTTGCATTGCTGATTTATATGACCAACTGCATAGAGCTCAATAATTTTCAAAGATTGACCTTTGATATGGATACCATCAGTTGTGTGTGAAGAAGGAAGACATTCCGAAGATATTATTTCAAACCAGGTATGGGCATTATGAGTTTACAGTAATGCCTTTTGGATTGACTAATTCACCCTATGTATTCATGGATCTGATGAATAGAGTTTTCAAGAAATATATCGATGAATTTTTGGTGGTATTTGTTGATGATATCTTGGTATAATAAAAATTATACGAATATCATGGAAATCACTTGCGCATTATCTTGAAGACTCTGACAAGACACGAATTATATGGGAAGTTTAGCAAATATGAATTCTGGCTTCAGGAGATTTCTTTTCTTGGCCATATTGTCTCTAAAGATGGAATCTATGTTGATCCTTCTAAGACCAAGGCAATCCAATAATGACCAGCACCTATGAATATTACTGAGGTACGTAGTTTTATTGGTTTAGTAGGTTATTATCGAGGTTTTGTCTAGAATTTTGCCCAATTGGATAACCCATTAACGAAGCTCACACGTAAAGGGGTTAAATTTGTTTGGTCAAAAGAGTGTAAAGAATATTTTGAAGAACTGAAGAGAAGATTAGTCAATTCTCCTATATTAACTCTACCATCGGTGAATTATGAGTTTGTTATTTATAGTGATTCATCGAATAAAGGACTTGGTTGTGTCCTTATGCAGAATTATAGGGCTAGTGCCTATGCATCACTACAGTTGAAAATTCATGAGAAAAACTATCCTACGCATGATCTTGAGATAGCAGCTGTGATCTTTTCTTTGAAGATAAGGAGTCACTACGTCTATGGTGAAAAATGTGAGATTTATACTGATCACAAGAGTTTGAAGTATATTTTCTAAAAAAAGAGCTCAACATGAGGCAAAGGTGATGGCTTTAATTACTCAAGCATTATGACTGTACGATACACTACCACCTGGGGAAAGAAAACAAGGTGGCTTATGCTTTGAGCAGAAAAGATCATGGAGATCTGAACAATATGAGAATTGAAAGGGATCCAATTTTCATGGATCTAGTGAAGATGGACATGGGAATAACCAGGGAAGGTGAAACATAAATTCTTTTTCAAATGGTTGCCAAAAAATCTTTACTAGAAATGATTAAGAGTTATCAGACTGATGATGGAGAATTTCAAAAGACGATTAAATCCGTGAATGATGTGAGATTGAGAGATTTTGTGTATGAAAATGGAATTTTGAAATTCAGGAAGAGGTTTTGTGTTCCCGATATACCTGATCTAAAAAGGGAATTTTTGGATGATTCTCGTAGTTCCAATTTCTCTATACACTATGGTAGCACCAAAATGTATAGAGATTTGAAGGAACATTTTTGGTGGGACAACATCAAGAGGGAGATTGCCGATTTTGTGTCAAGATGTATGGTTTGTCAACAAGTGAAAGCTGGAAGGCAACCTCCTGGTGGAGTATTGCAACCTCTTCCCATACCTGATTGGAAATGGGACAATATTACGATGGACTTTATCATGAGACTACCAAATACTCCTAGAAGGAACGATGCAATATGGGTTATTCTTGATCGTCTTACCAAGTCAGCACATTTTCTTGCTATAAGAGAAGATCTACCACTAGAATGTCCTAGAAAGACTATATATTAATGTAGTTGTGAGACATCATGGAGTACCCCTATCGATTATTTCTGATCGTGATCCTCATTTTACTTCAAGATTCTGGAAGTGTATTCAGAAATCCCTGGATACTGAACTTCATTTGAGCACTGCCTTCCACCCTCAGACAGACGGACAATCAGAATGGGCTATTCAAACCTTAGAAGACATGCTGAGATCTTGTTCACTTGACTTTCAGGGTATGTGGGATCAATATTTACCTTTGGTAGAATATTCCTATAACAATAGCTTCCATTCGAGTATTCAGATGGCACCATATGAAGTGTTATACGGAAAGAGATTTCACACACCAACTTATTGGGATGGCGTTGGTGAAAGAAAACTTATAGGTCCAGAACTGGTGGAGGAAACGATGGAAAAGGTGAAGGTGATCCAAAATCACATCAAAGCAGCTCAAAGTAGGCAAAAGAGCTATGACGATAATCGAATGAAGGATTTGAATTTTCAAGTCAGTTATCATGTTTTCCTGGAGGCATCTCCATGGAAGGGAGTCATACATTTTGGTAAGAATGGAAAATTGAGTCCCAAGTACATTGGACCTTTTGAAATGCTAGAACGACTTGGGGTTGCAGCTTACCGATTGGCAATGCCACAAAGTCTCACGAAAGTTAACGATGTGTTCCACGTATCTCTGTTTAAGAAATACATTTCTGACCCAACACATGTACTCACCTATGAAGAATTAGAACTTGAACCCGATCTGTCTTATTATAAAGAGCCTGTCAGGATTCTTGATACAAGAGGACAAGTACAGAGAAACCGGATGATGCGTCTAGTAAAAGTTTTGTGAAGAAACCATAAGATGAAAGAGGCAATGTGGGAACATGAGGAACTTATGATGAAGAACCACCCGAGTCTTTTCATGCTGTAGTATTCTGGAAATTTCGAGGACGAAATTATTTGAAGGATGGGAGAATGTAACACCCCAAACTTCTACAGTACTCTTCTCTTTGAATAATGCGATAGCGTGTGTTGTATGCAACATCGAGTTCTAACACACCACAACCAATCAAACTAGCCGTTATGAATAGTAATAATTACTTTTTGAAATTATATATATTTTATATTTCAAAATGGACTTCATTTTTGGTTTCGGAATATCGAAATTATCCTAAGATGAATTTTTGGTATTTTTCTGAGAACTTCCAATTTTTATGAATAGTGAAAAATACATAAAAACAACTTTTTTAATAACAATATTTTATAGTGATAAATTATATTATTTAGTGCTTTTTATGTATAATTAGTATATATTTTTACCATTTTATCTAATGGTGTTCATTAGAATTAATTTCACTTTGAAATTGGACCTAAACAATTATCAATCTTTGGGTATATATTGTTTCTTAAAAACACTCTATTTGTTGTGACAGTGGAAATTAATTATAAAATTAATTAATTCAACTTATATGTTTGTAATTTTGTATAAATAGACATCATTTTTGAATTCGGAATATCAATTATAGCTTAGGGTGAAATTTTGGCATTGTTCTGAAAAACGTCAATTTTTTATGAATAGTGAATCTACTAAGTGGTAGTTAAAAAACTGAATTTTTCATAAACCTTAATTTTACCTTTTCTGTGAATGGAATTTCGAATATCTGAGGGACACGGTTAATATAAAGAAGAAAAATGTGGTTCAATGAGATGAAAATACTTTTTGGTGAATAGTAACTTTTTATTTTTATTTACCATGGTTAAAAGTAAATAGGGTATTTAAGGGTAAAAATGATATTAATATTACCCTAACACATGTCCTAATTCTATTGGGAAAATGTATCTCGACCATAAAAAACCTTAGGAATACAATATTATCATTTAGGTCCACATGGATTAGATTAGGACATTTATTATTATTTAATTCAAAGAAGAGTTAAAAGAGTAAAAATCAAAGTTTATTTATTAAATATTTTGTAATATAGGGTTATAAATAAGATAAATTCGATTGTATATATTGATTATCAAGATAAAAATATTTCCTACGTAATGATATTTTATTTATAGTTTTTAGTCATTAAATAGTTTAATTTATTAATGACACAATGATGATGCAGTAATTAACATAATAGTGAAAAATTAAAATAATTGATATTATAAAACCCAAATAAATATAATTTGAGACTTTTAATGAATTACACTAATTTTATAGGATAATATGACATATTAGTATTGATTTAATTAACTTTTTTTGAAGTAATCATTCTGTTATAAGTTTCAAAAAAATCAACTATTGAATAGTGTCAAAATTGACATAAAATGGTTTTTAAAACAAATATTATATTATTAATTGATATTAAATTCCTATAAATCTAAGGTTCGACCAAGAGACTTATATCATGATAGGTGTATCATTAATGTTCCTCTTCGGGGTCTCTTGGATGTATATAGTATCTTTATTATCAATATAATATAAAAATACAAAGTGACATGGTAAATGTCAAACTAATTAACCAAGAGTTAAAACTCAAATATAATGTTAATATAGTAACCCAAACCTATCTAAATTCTATTGGATGAATGGTTTTCGACCTATAACCACCTTAACATATGAATAATCAACTTTGGAGCCATTATAATCCGAATATAAATTTATTATAAATTAATATTTCTAGCTTTTCCAAAGGTAACCCTCACCCCTCTTATAATAGGGCAATCCCCCTTCTCATTACTTCACACCTTCAAAGCCTTTTGGATCTGCCAAACACTGACGAAATACTCTCTTAACTTCACTCACTACAATCTAGTGGTCTTAGTTTGATCAGAAATCCAACCTAAGGAGCCCTTTTGATGAAATCAAAAGGAAGAACCGGAAGAAGAGGTAATGTTTTCACCACCCTTTTTCTAATTCATTTCCTCTTCCACTTCTTCTTTCTTTGTTATTACCATTCTGAAATAATAACTCTAGTATCTTATATATACTGTGATGTTATTATAAATATGGCACAACCATATTCAGTATTCTATCCACCCTTTTAATAACATGTCACCATACGTCCGTACATACGGCTTACCGTCTCCACGTCGTGGTGTAATTGTTATTCAATATATTATTATTTGGATGGGTATAATAATGATGTGTATCTCATGTAAATAATAAGTATAACATGATAATTATTATTTATATATGATATACTATCCAATTATATATTATTTTTATATCAAAAGAATGATATTGTCGCTCGTGCGTACGTACGGACTACCGCCTCCACGAACGCGATGAGATTCATTCTCCATCGTATCCATTCAAGTATAATATCATTTGATGATTTAAAAATAATTTTTAAGGACTTGATATAATTCTAGATATGAATAAGATACAACCTATCCATGAAAAACATGGCTTACTTAACAAAACATATAAAATAAAATGAGTAAGTTAACACCCGAAACGACGATAATACTAAGATATTATTAACAAAGCAATGTTTAAAGATCATATATGATATCATATTAATATATATGATTATTGTATAATTTAATAACAATTATTTCACCATTATACAGAAGGTTAACCTACCCTCAACGGAGGAAAATTACAAGGTTAGGTTTTATTTCACAATCTCTTCATTATCTGAGGTTGTTTATACGTAATAATCTACTGTGATTTCTTTATCATCCACATCCATGTTTCTCTAAAATGTATTTCAAAAACTTTTTACCCTTTAAAAGAATTTGGGTTAAAGTCATTTATACCCTTGTTTGACTATTATAAGAGGTTTATAAAGGAATCTTTCCGTCGTTTTCTAAACAAGGTGCTTTTTAACCTTTTGACAGAATTAAGGTAAGATTGTTTTTTTAACTTATACGGCGGGTGCGGCTATTTTACGCCGTTATAAAATCGTCGAAGCTTCCCTTACAATCTTATAAGATAAATTTCAAAGAAAATGTTTCATTTTATATGACTCTTAAATTATTTCAATATAAAAAGAGATATTTCTCTAAAAAGAGTTTTGATTTCATCTATGTCAACATCCTTTGATGGATTTTAAGCTTATTTGGAGATGATTTATTATGAAACAAAACTTCCATATTGTATTGAAGGTTTTGTGATATGTTTGACTACGGATATGTTATTTTCATGGTTTATGGATGAAGTATTTACATTTCGTATGCTAGTTTTTATACGAATGTTTATGTTATGTTTAAACCTTTTCATATGGGAATGCATTGGACTTCATACGTGACGGGTGGAGCCCGATATAGATCCTCGATGCATTGGTAGGTCTCATGAGACAAAATATTGTCTTGGTATAAGGCCTTGACAAAATCATATTTGTAGTCTTCTCACGAGGCCTTGGCTATGTGGTTATGATAGTCTGGAATTATGCATTCCATCATTATGAAAGTGGTTATTGATATTGAATGTGATTATTCGATTAGTAGAATATCCATGTGAATAAGTAAATGGCATTATTTCATTTTACTTTTCCCATAATATGTTGAAGTTAAAGTTTAAAAGGCTTTTGTTTTAGTTATACATTGCCTTAAATGTTTATTCTTATTTATAAAAGTTTCCACTATATTGTTATCCTTAATGGGCATTTGAGCTCACCCCTTTTCTATGTTTTATTTTTCCCAGGATGTGAAGAAGTAATTTAGGAATGACCTGAAAGGATAGTGTGAGGGGATAAAAGTGTGGACTATGGATACTATTTTGTTGTTTTTTTCATTTTATGATGTAATGTTAACCTTATGAATATATCTAATGTTTCCAAGGCTACTAAACCAATCGGTCTTTCTAGATTTGATCTTTCTTGTGATCATGAAAATGTCATGTAATAATGGACGGACTCTGGGTAACTGGGGTCGGGAGGTTTACATTGAAGAAAGGTGGCCTATAATTTATTGATTTTAGACATCCTTTTAGTATAATATAGATTATTCACATTAAATTTAAAACACTCTCTGTTTACATCATCACTATTTAATATCAAGGAAAAGGTGATAAAAAACGTTTATGTGAACAGATTATAAATGAATTATTCAATGATTCTTTTGGTTTGAGACTTTGGGTAGAGAAACCAATGGATTTATAACAAGTAAGATAGATAAAAATAACTAATATAGATTAATATACATGAATATTTATGTTTGACTATTTTATAGGTTTCTATTTTATATTTTTTATTTATCTTTCAACTATTCTTGATTGTGGGTTTTGATATTTTATTCCACTTTTAAGGATTTTTATATATTCCAAAAAACCTTTTAGTTGTATTTAATCCACTATTGTTGTAAAATGGATGATACATTGATCAAAATTTAAAACCAAATTTTCTGTTTTTAAATAACCATGACCATGGTTATAGAAGAACATCATTGTTTACAATTTCTTATTTCAAAAAATATATTATTTTATAGAATTATGGTAACTTTTAATAATAATATTGACGAAAGAAATCATGGTTTTAAAACAATTGTGTTTTATTTTTATACGGTGAAACAATTCCTTAGACAATGACATTAAAAAATCATAGAATTTTGAATAAATTAATTGTTTAATAGAAATATTTAATAAATGTATGAAATATTTTCATGATGATATTACATGATAAATATTTTATCTTATAACAAAATAATATTTTTTATTTTAATATTCTATGTAATGGTTCAATGTGGTTCCTTAGAGTAAATTTATGTCCAAAAAATATATCTACTAAGAAAACATTCCATAATAATTCACCATGGGTTTTACAAAATTAATTTTATTTCACTTTAAAACCATTATATTTGGGGAATATGAACTAGTTTAGATCATCTAAAATACATTTTAATGCAATTTATAGTTATCTGAAAATTTTAATTATCATGTGTCATATTTGAATTGTTTATTTTTTTATGATATCCATATTCATCGAGATAATTGTATTATCTTATAAATATGGACTGATTTAGAATAAATTGTACAAAAATATTTGTATAAATTACCATGCTATGCATATAATATTTACATGATTATAATTACCTAAAATATTTAGTTTTCATTCAACATATATGATGTATTTTTTATTTTAGATTTAAATTTGATAAATGTGGTTCATTATAGATTATGCATATTATGGGTTGTAAATTTATTTTGGAATTTACATATCCATTTAGTGTTTATAAATTGAAAGTTGAACTTGGGGATCTATTTCCAATGGACATAGGTACTTATTATCTATCTATGAAAATAGGTGGGTGGTAATTAATAAAAAAATTCATTCAACTATAAATTTTTTGGCTTCAAATGAATTTAAGACATTAAAATGAATATATTCACATAAAATATACTAGATATACATTTGATGGTTTATAGATATAGTTAGTTACTATTAAAGGAATGAAACCCAAATAATTAATTGTATATAATGTTACACGTAAAAATTTATTTGAAATATTAATTTGGTTTAAATGAATATTTTTCTGAAACTAAATCATTTCAACCAAAAAAATATTATGATAAGGTTAGATATAGTGATTTAGTGGGAATAATTTGTTATTTAAAATATTTAAATGATCACAAGGAACTAATGAGACTAAAAAACCATAGAGAAACTAAGTATTAGCTTACTTCTAATGTGAACACATATCTATACATAAATAATCCAAATCGGTAGGTTCATGATAATGAAGGGTTACCATGAATTATTTTGTGTCATGAATGACAGAGGAGGTTATATTTGGGAGTTTGGTGACACAATCTGATTATAATGTATCCATTACACATAATTGTAAAACACTATGTTTTAGGATACTATATAAATATACTTGGGTTTATCCATGTTTTGGATTTAGTCAAGTGGAAATACATTAAACAATCCACGAAATATATGTTATATGTTAGATTAAGAAAGTGGGATACTTATTCAATTTAATATGTATCATAGATAACTGAATGTATATAATATATGGGTAAATAAGTTTAGTGGGAATATATTTTTTAATTTCTTATTTTTCAATTGATATGAAAATATATACACACCTTTAAAAAGATATTATTATAGATAATGTAACTCCATGTGAACACAATTTTAATATTTCATACAGATAAGAGATATTTAATAACATATTGTTATCTATGTATATCATTTTTCTCTAGGTGAAGACTTATGATCGTATAAATATAATTTTATAGAAATATTTTTCTATTATTCTGATGGGTTGGTTCAAAAAAACTCCATGGGAATCCCAAAAAATATATACTAATAAATATGATATAATTATCAAAAGAAAATGAATATAAGCATAGTAGGAATTTGGAAACAATAAATATATTATATTATGGTATTTATGATCTAGGTATGCCAATTGGATTATATATATAATTCGAGAACCACTACTATATTTCTAAAACCAATTTATTTTCAATTTATATAAAATTTATGAATAATAATGGATTTTTATTCATGACTAAAAGAAATAATTATTCTATATACATGTGTAAGAAAAATTTATGACTATACAAACATGTAAAATGTTATATATGTTCTAAATATTTATAATTTTATCTATATAATTCATTATAATATGGTAAATGGTGATTACAACACTTCTCATTATTGTAATTTTTTGCATGAGTTTATAAATTCAGAACACATTAAAATATATAATAGATATGAATTATAGGATCATATAATTATGAATAATTCAATAAATTTTGATATTGTTTGTAATAAATAATATATAATTTACATCATTTTGATAAAGTTGAGAGGGCTTCAAGACTATTAGATATGATAAATATTGATGCTAGAAGACCAATGAGTACTCAAGAAAGTTATATTTTAGATATATCATAACCATGAATAATTAATTTAGACTGTATCATTATGTGTTTCTAAGGAAATTACTGTTTGAAACCATTTACAAATTTATATACACTGAAAATAAAATACAGTATAAACAATGAAAAAATATTTATATTTTCTAATTAAGTTCATGTGGTAAATATAGAAAATAATAATTTATTTATATGACTGATATTTTAAAATTTATTAACAACATAATCATTATGGAAAAACCACAGTGGAAAGCTATGTCAAAGAAGAAGAATCATTCCTTGTTTCACATTTATTAATCAATTATGAGTTAATGAATCCTTCTTGTATCATTTTTGAGATATGATCTATTAAGTGTTTTAATAATACCTAGCTATATTTGATCTAACGTATTAAGAAATAAATCATTTTAGATTATAAATGTGATTCATACTAGTTTTTATTTTAAGTGAATTTATGGGTTTAAATCATTTATATAACATTTGGATTCAGAAAAACCTTTCAATAAATGTGTTTTTTATTTTATTTTCTAAAACAAATTATATATGGAATATAAATTCTATAATCTAATTAGAAAATGTGTGTTTTAGTTTTGAGATGTTACTTATAAATGATTATAGGAATGAAATATTCAATTAGAGTGATATTGGTCTTTGATAAATTCACCACTGAAAAATAGTAATTTTTAATGAGATGTAAAGTGTGTTGTTGCCAAATTTATTTTAGAAATAGAATTAAATAATTAAAAAAATTAACAAATATTTTTATAGATAGAACAAGATATATGGATTTATTATAGAAAATTATAATGATATAATATTAATATTAGATGAAGCTATTGCCTAACAAGTGACCATTGAGAGTTATGATTCAATGGAATAGCTAGATTCCATCAGATATGAGAGGAATCCATTTACACTAATCATGTATATAGAATGGTAAATGAATGATAAATGTCAAGACCCATTGGGGGAGAATGGGGGTGCAATATTAAGGAAAAAAATTTATAGTATAGTGTCATCCTATAAATATTTCATATTTTAAATGGGTTATAAAAATATTAATGGTATTTACTATGATAAGGAATTTTGACTTATTATTATGATAATATCAATGTGTTTATTACAATCCATCGTAACTGATTATGATTTGATGATATGTTAAATTTATTCAAATACTACTTTATATAAAGGGGATTTAGTTACCTTTTTTTATTTAAACAAAATACAATTTTTTAAGTTCTAAATGATGTTGTTATATTATAACTGTTAGAATGGTTCACACATGGATTGAATCATCATTCTTTGATTAGAAATATCTAATTTCAATATGTAATCAAATACAATATTTTCATAGCAATCATGGATGGTTCTTCTAAATAATATCTGAATACTTGGTGTTATAGGCGTTTTTTAGTATTTTGTGTGAATGAAAAATACTCATCATAAATTATCTCGGAACGTTAAAGGTATAGTTGAAAAAATGATTCATTATTAATGAAATAAGAAGATTAAATACATGTAATAAATATCTATAACGTACTATTAATGAGGTTTCGTGGACTATGTTATAATAATTTTATTTCATAAATAAATAAATATATTTATCAAAAGGAATATTAATTACAGAATTTTACTATTATTGTATAGAACAAGGATTAATAAGACTTAATGATCATATAAGGAGTTTAATATTAGATAATTGATATTATTCCTTATAAATCTTACATAGGATCATCCATGTATGTAATGCAATGTACTAGAATATATTTTTCTCAATAATTAATCATGAAAATTATATTATGATAAAATCTTTATGAGAGTGACAAGATTATTTGGAATAGCATCATTTTGTACCATATAAGAAATGAGGATATTTTTTAGAGGTGGAGAGAGATCATTATAATTGGTTATATAGATCAAAGATTCAAAATTACCAAGGATGATGCTATATCTTATTTAGGTTTCATGTTTTTCTTCATTGGTGGACATATTAGTTAGAAATTTCCCAAAAACCCACTATGGAAAACTAAAAAATAGAGGTAAATTACACCATTATATCATATTTTTTAAATAATTAATTCTGGGGAAATAATTTAATAACTTCACTTGTGATTAATACTATAATTGTTGGGATAATAAAAATCAATTATGGTGATAAATATTAAGTTATTTCTTATGCTAAGGAACCCAAGTATCACAAAAAAATAGAAAAAATGATAAAAATTATCACCCCATTAAAGAAATAGTTGTGAGGTTTGATGTAATGAAATGTTGGGGACATAAATGAAAATTTATTTAATCTATGAAAAAAATTATTTCTAATGAAAAATCAGGAGGGTTATATGAATTTATAATGTATTAGATGTATGGGAGAGTGGATGTAATGAGTGTTGTCACTATAAATGTATCATTTTTTCAAATAAAGGAAATATATTATTATTATTTTCTTCTGTGTTCAAAATATATTACATGAAAATTTTAATTATAAAATCCCCTTAGTGTATTTATTTTTTCCATAATAAATGATTATCATATAGAGTTATTGGTTGCGATGATAGGATAAGATTAGAATGAGTAGAATATTATATAAAAAAACAATTATACACTTGATGTAATAATTGAAGACTTATTTTCAGGACCCATCCTTCAATATATTTCACATTGAATGTTATACAATTATATCTGTACAAAGGGGTATATTTTGTTGATGTGGCTCCTTGAACCCCTTTTCATACTTATGTATTAATAATTGGAACATTATTTCATAATTACCTATAACATTAAAAAAGAAATATGTTTTATTTTTTTAATTTTATAGTGATTAAAATAATGTTGTATATATGTTTTCTGTATTTTTATGTATTTAGAATGTGTATTATGAACACATTTTAGATGAAAAGCAATTTTCATTTTATTTGTGTAATAAATCATATGTAAGAGCTTTCATTATTTGATAATTATAATTTTTCACATCATTATTTTCATATTTACCAATACATATTTTTTGTTTTATTTATATATTATTTATTTTATTTTATTTATTTATTATAGATATTTTATGTTTATCTTTTTCATCCACTAAATGAAAAAAATATAATCGATTCACTGATACACAATAAATTAAATTATTTTAATACAATATAGAATAAATTTTACATAGATTATAATACAATATCTAGTTTATTAAGTTAGGATTAACAATCATAGGATCATAAAACGTGATAGAATGATGATTTTATAGATTAAGATTGTGTATTTGTAGAATTATAGGTTTATGGTCATTGTTGTATGATTCTTATATAAATCATGTCAATGGTTAGTTGATTCTTATGTTTCACAAAAAAAATCATTCTTAAGTAGAATAATGCTTATGAACATTAATCAATTCACACATTCATGGTTAGAAAAAATATTTTATACACAGAGGGGAAAATAGTGATTATAGATGATTATAATTGTTCTGTTTATTAAATTTGTAACATGATAGGATTTACATTTCATTTCATATTCCAATTAACTATATGTTTATATTAGTTATTTTTATTGTTTTTTGTAAATATTTAAAGGTCATTAAATATATATAAAAATAAATTTTGAAATAAATTATATTAGATTAAATCATCATCATGTGGGATTAAACATGCCTTATATTTCCACATTTCAATCATTGAAAATCATGAATTCCATTTTTATTCATTTGAGATATGAGGATTCTATCTTGCATGAGTTATTAGAGTGTCCCACAAAATTCAATATAGATAATCAATTTTTCCTCCCTTTATTCAATTTGTGTACACCAATGTTGTTTCATTTCTAGAAGATTAAAAATATGATCATTCTAGAAGTTTAAGAGTATTATTCACATGGACTATTGGGAATTATTAAATTATTAAGTTTTTATTATTTTTATATTAAATGAGTAATATATTATACTATTTCTATGAATATTATTTTTTTATAGGGAATAGAATAATTTAATTCAGATGTCATGTATTGATTTAGTAATTTAATTTATGAATAAGAAATATTGAAATTAAAGAGTATAATTTGGTAGTTACTGCTTATTTTATTGAAATAGGTCGAATCATAGTAGTGATGGTATATTAATGTGGTACACACTACATTGGATTTTATGGTTAAATATGTTATTGTGATGTAGGTTGAATATTCATCACTTACACTACCTTATTGAGCCATTAACAGATTCCGAATCATTGTTGTTGTTCATCCAAAGAGTGTCCTAAGATTTAGTAGATCCAATTTTCAACATTTTTTTTGAAAATCATTAATTAGTTATTCAATATATTCTATAACTACATCATATTTATTTTATCTACTACATCAATCTTTTTTCTGTGTTGTGTAGGGATATAAAACCCTTAAAACATTTGAGGAATATAGTATGCTCCAAAAGAGTCATGGGTTATACATAACACATAAAATAATAGAAATCATAAGAATGAACCATTAGATTCATGGGTTATACATAACCCATAAAATAATAGAAATCTGAAGAATTAACCTTTAGATTCATGTATTATTCTTAACCAAAAAAAATATTATTGGTTAAGAAATTTTATTATATTGTATGTGTTGTAAGAATTCCATAAAATAAAAAATCCAATGAAATACTTTTAAGTGTCTAATTTTGGAGTTCTTCTACAAAATGATTTGTTTCTGTCTAATTATGATAAATAAAATGGGGTTTTGGTTGTGGACCTAGTTTTGCAAAATTATGTCCACAAAGGTTACAATATCCCTATTAAAATTCATTATTCTTACTGTGGGAAACATATCACTTTTCATTTGATAGGGGTGATGAGTTGAAATTAGATCAAATTTATCTGAACTACTATAAAAATCTATTCTTATATCATTTAATATTTATACTTAAACTCTTCAAAATAACCATACATAAATATTTGTGGCTATTATTTATTTCATTAAATTCTATATATATCAAAAATTATGTTATAACTCTAATTAATTAAGATAAATGTTAATTGACCCCTCATTTCAATTTCTATCATCCCTTAGAGACCTACCAATTTGTTTAATTACTTTCCTATTGAAAATATATGTCATTATTTATTTTATTATTAGAAATATATATATACTAATTTTTTATTAGTCATTAAAAATACTAAATAAAATATCTTTTAAAATAATGGATTTCTTGAGGAACAAAATTGTTTTGAATCAAACCCTACCACAACAATTTAATGGATGTATATATATTCACTGTATGTTATTAATGGAATCTTTACTAAATAATATTGATATTTTATACTCATATATTAGTATTGATTCTAACATTATACTTGAATTTGACCAACTTGGTTTAAAATGTCATGATACTATTAAATATGATCATAATTATAATTTTATGAATATTATTTATTGTTATTTTGTGGGATATATTTTTTATAATATTTTTAGATGTATTGTTTCTCATAAAATATGGAATTAAATTTGTAATACCAATTTTAAATAATATAATACTGTGATGATTTTATTAAATTATATAATTATGGGAACATTCATGATGGCAGTCTATCAAAGACAAAGGAAAAGAGACATGGATCATGTATGATCCCCCCTTTTCTAGGTGTGCCTATATTTTTTATTTTTTATTAAGACTTGGTGGATGATTCTTGTTATTATACATAGAACATTTGTTGGGGAAATATATTATTTTATGGTGTTTAATTATAGT
Source organism: Viscum album (assembly GCA_963277665.1). Lineage (NCBI taxonomy): Eukaryota > Viridiplantae > Streptophyta > Magnoliopsida > Santalales > Viscaceae > Viscum > Viscum album. The sequence continues at coordinate 1,092,904,098 of OY728145.1, read as the reverse complement.
TTCAATTAATAGAGTCTTGGTACAAATGGGTTAAGTGTTATCATAAGATCTTGGTAAGTTGGGAAAAATTAAAGGTTGTTCGGTTTGTTTGATGGGAAAATGATTTGAAAACAGATGTGAAGATAAATTACATCGAAGTGAATTGATTAGACACCATATAATATTCAAGTATTTTAATTATGTAAATCCACGGTAATGGGGTTTTCAGTTTATCCCATTAAAAATATTTACATGACATGTATCTATATTACACATTGTGAAATTACATGACCTAATATTTTAAATTTGTTGTGCTGATGAATTTTATTCCATTATACTATAGTTCTTATCATCTTAGATAGAGGAAACCGTCCATGCAATTTTATAGTTCCAATGTCACTATTAGGTGCCCCATTTTCATTATCAAGCTTGAGAGTGTATTTTTAGTTTTGGTTTTCCCCTTATCTCCATTTTTTGTCTGACCATTGCGGTTTAATCCAGTGACCATGTGCATTGTTTGTTTTGATCGTAATATGTATAGATCTAGGTTTCTCCTGGAATTCATCTACACCATCTTGTTCATGGGTGATTTCCATTAGAATCATTACATTCATATCGAGTTAAGGTGGGGATAATATTAATACTTTGGTTTGAGAATTTCCATGTTTACGCAATATTTAGTAATTTCAGTGTGGTGTGAACCCAAATAATTTAAATAATAGAATGTCATTATTCCATTAATTACTTTTTTCAATAGGATTCAAACATTTCGTATGGATACTGATAGAGAAAATTTTTTCAATTAATATATATTGAGTATCATTTTTTTAAACCCACAAAAGTGATCCGCTAAGATTAATTGTTTCATTTTTATGATATTGGTGTTATTTTGAACTGAATAGTAAAAATTGGCCATTTTGGATTTTTAATAGTTTTAAATTATTTCTATATATTGGCCATAAAATTATATACAATGATCCAAATTTCCAAATTATTTCATTTTTCAGATTTTACACATCCAGGGCTTCATTTACTATTTTTGGACTAAAAGATGAATCAGCCATATGGAAGCTCAAAAGAAGCTCACAAGTGGGAGAAAGAAAATTGTTTTCAGTTCTGCCTAGATTTGTTGTGGGATCCATAACTCATCCATGGTGGGCCCAAATCTTGTGAAATTCGGTGGGTGGACGTGCAAGGAGTTTGGTAGAATCTTTTATGAAGGGCACACAAAGTGAATTGGCCCTTTATGGGGTCCATAAATAACCATAATCCGGAGGATTTCGTTTTGAAGAGTCTGACTGGACATAATACATTCTCAGTGTAAAACGGTCATAACTCATGTAATACATGTCCCAATCCGATGAAATTTTGAGGGGACACAGCCAAGGAAATTGTGAACAACATTCAAGAAGGTCTCAATGCGTGAAGATGTCATTTATTTGGGGTACAACGCGTCAACATCTGGGGGACAAATTCTGGCTATAAAAGGAGGAGAGCTCCACCCTCTCAAAGCATCCCATATTCCATCCCATTCCTTCAGGGACACCACAATCAGAGATGGGAGGAAGCCAAGGGACACTTGTGGAAATATTTCTTCAGAATCATTCTATTTCCTTCTTTTATTTTTTATTACTTTAAATTGTCTATCCTCTCCCGCATCATCTCATTTATCCCATCCATGGAGGGGTAGTTTCATTTGAGTGATCAGAAAGAGGGGAGGCTGGACCTATGTGTTGTGTTTGAGATTTTGTTTTTGAAATTAATTAAATTTCTTCTTCTTTCTTATAATGGTTTCAATTCTTAATTCAGTATTAAATTCTGAATGTCGTAGTGTTATGTTTTTGATTCTGAAATTATAAATTGCTTTGGTCGATGATCACATCTCCCTCCACCGAATTCTAATCTGTACACGGTGGAACAAGATTAGGGTTGGGTGATGATTACTCGGCAGTTTTCAAGAACATGTGTAGGATTGTATGTTGAAATCATGGTTTATTAGGGAGTAACAATTCCAGGTCTGGGATTTCTCTAATTAATCAAGAGACCTTCTACCACACTAATCACATTAGAAGGAGGATAGAGTGATCTATGATTCTAGAAAGGAAAATTCTCATCACATTTATCTGACTATGGGAGGGAGAGGACTCAGTAGATGAATCTCTCTCTTACCAATTTAAGGAAGAAGAAGAGATAAAATTTGGAAACCATGATGGCCCAACACTAGGTCTAGCCTAACTCAATCCGATCACCGTAATTATCATTTGTTAAAACCAATCTTTTTAAGAAAACCATAAAAAAGTGACAACCTTGTTTTGTGTGCACTCCTCTTCGGGAGACTACCTAGGATCAACTACTATACTATACTTAGGTAAATAAAATATCATTTTTCCATGCCCCACAATCGGCGTGCATCAAACTTGGCGCCGTTGTCGGGGAGGCAGTGCCTCAAATCTTTAAAAAAACAACCTCTTTGGAATGACCCGTAGTTCAAATAGAAATTTATTAGATCTTGATCCAGAAATTGAGCGCACAATATCCAAATTGAGAAATAAAAATCTTCCCAAATATTTTGACGAAATCAATCTAACTGATTCAAGTGAAACCTTGAGTGAAGTCTTTGAACCTTTAATAATGGCTGTAAATCCCAACTGAACCCTACGTGACATCTATGCACCTCAATTTGCCAATCAAAATTATCAAATTGCAATTCCTGCCATAGAAAATGATTTTGAATTGAGAATTAACATGATCCAAGTGCTTCCTAAATTTCATGGTCTTGTAGATGAAGACCCGAATCGACATATTCAAGAATTCACCTATATCTGCTCCAGCATCAAACCTCGAGCAGTCACGGAAGAACATTGAAGTGGAGGGATTTCCCCTTCTCACTAGAGGGAGAAGCGAAGGAATGGTTGTAAAATCTTCAACCGGGGGAGATCAGTGACTGGGAAGATCTAAAAAAATGCTTTCTATAAAGATTCTTACCAACATCTAGGAGCAATGCAATAAAGAAGGATATTTATGTCATCCATCAATCAACTGGAGAAACACTCTACGAATACTGGGAATGTTTCATGAAGCTTTGTGCAAGTTGTCCACACCAAGAAATAGAAGAGAACCAATTCCTTGTGTGCTTCTAACACGGATTTCTTGACAATGACAGGAATATTCTAGATTCCTCGTCGGGAGGATCCCTCGTTGATAAATCACCTCCAGATACACAAATTCTGATAAAAAAGATAGTACAAAATTCACAGCAATTTGGCACTCGAGGTATGATCGCCAGAGGAATCCATGAGGTAAGAACATCTGATTCAGTAAATTTAATTAGGAATGAAATGGGTGAACTCACCAAGTTGGTGCTACAAATATCTGTTAACCATGTGAAGGAACAACAAGGACCGAATCAGGTATTTGATTTACGCTCTTCGAATTCTAATTACACTGATCAATGTCCAGAAGTGCAGGGGATAGAAAGTTGTGCTGCAACCTATCAACAAAGGAAATACCAACCACAAACCCAACTAGTGTATGGGTTTCAACAGAACCAAGACAGAGCACCTTTTTAGCAGCAATATCAGAACGCGATAGCATTCCAACAACATTATCAGAAGCCCTTCGAACAACAACAAAATTTCCAACCACCACCTTTCCATCAGAAGAATAATGAGAAACCATCCACAAGTGCACTGAAAAATGAAGACCAACAGGTGAAGACAAGAGTTACAGGAATAGAAGATAAGATGGACAAGCTAGCTAATCAATTTTCAAGCATTATGGATGCTCTCACCAAGAACCAAGGTAAGCTTCCTGCATAAACAATTCCCAGTCCAATAGAGAATGTTAGTACAATCACAACCCGAAGTGGGAAGGAGCTTACACCACTAGTACAATGTGAGGAGTCAGAATATAGGGAACCTACTGAAACTCGTCCTGTCAGACCAAATTATGGAGTCAAAAACAAAGTAGAAAGAACAATGTTCAAGAAAGAAATACTTAAAACACCATTGCAGAAACAACAAAGGGAGAAAATGGATATACCAGCACCATTCCCATCATCATTGATTTAGTCAATGAAGGGAGAAGAAGAACGACATCAATGGGAAATTCAAGAAAACATTTCGAAAAGTTGGGATTAACATTCCACTAATGGATGCAATCAGGAAAATCAAACCATATGAAAATTTTCTGAAGGAGATTTGTACTAAAAGAATGAGACTGGATGGAAATGAAAGAATCAACTTAGGAAGAAGCGTCTCAGCATTGATCACACCACCAATACCGCAAAAATGTCATGATCCAGGGACTTTCTCTATTCCCTGCACTATTGGTTCTTTAAATTTTACTGATGCACTATGTGTGCTTGGAGCTTCGATAAATGTGATGCCTCACTCAGTGTTTTCATCTTTGTAGATCAGAGAACTAAAATCACCTCGGGTGGAGGTATAATTAGCAAACAGATCCACCGTTTTCCCAGTTGGAGTCGTTGAAGATGTACTTATAAGAGTGAGAGGATTAATCTTTCCAGCAGACTTTTATGTCCTTACCATGGAGGAAGACCGAGCACAATCCCAATCTCCCATCATCCTAGGGAGACCATTCTTGAAAATAGCAAGGACAATCATCAATGTGCATGAAGGAACACTCACCATGGAGCTCAGAGATAGTACGGTACAGTTCAATATTCTTGATACGATGAAACACCCGTCCATAAATCACTCACTTTATGCAATCTCACATTATGAAGGTATAGGACCAATTGAAGACTCGGGTATGCTTCATGACTTTTTATCTGTGGGAGAACACTCTTCATTTTAAATTTATAACTCCCATGAACCTGAAAATTTTGATATCATGTTGGAGGATCTGGTAAAATATGATTTTTTCAATGATTTGCTAAAAGAATGTGAGATTATTCCAGAGAATTCAACATTAGATGTGGGAAACCTAAATGCAATATCATCCATTGCAAAAACGCCCATGTTTAGAGCTGAAGCCTTTTTCTATGTGACTTGAAGTATTCTTACCTAATGGAAGGAGAGAAATTTCCTGTAATCATTGCCAACAACCTATCCCATTTACAAGAACAAATATTGATTGACCTTCTCAAAAGAAATGTCAAAGCTGTAGGATGGAGTTTAGTTGATATTCCTGGAATCAACCCTAAGGTATGCTCTCACAGGATATTTTTAGAAAGTGATTCTCGACCAGTTAGACAACCTTAAAGAAGACTCAATCCCACAATCATGGATGTCGTTAAGAAAGAGATTGAGAAATTGTTAGCAGCTAATATCATTTACCCAATCTCTGATTCTCAATGGGTCAGCCCAATTCATGTAGTCCCCAAGAAAACCGACTTGACCACTATTACAAATGAAAGAAATGAACTGATCCCCATGAGAATACAAAAAAGCTGGAGAGTGTGTATAGATTACAGGAAGCTAAATCAAGTTACCAGAAAAGATTACTTTCCTATTCCATTCATTGATCATATGCTTGAATGGTCATATGGAAAAAATCATTACTATTTTTTAGATGGATTCTCAGGATATTTTCAGGTACTAATTGCAACAGATGACCGGTAAAAGACAACCTTCACCTGCCCTTTTGAAAATTCGCCTAAAATAGGATGCCTATAGGGCTATGCAATGCCCCATGTAGATTTTAATGGTTTATAGTGAGTATTTTCTCGGACCACATTGAGGATTTCTTAGAGGTGATTATTGATGATTTCAGAGTTTTTGGAAATTCATTTGATCATTGCGTGGGAAATTTGGAAAAAGATTTAAAAGCATGCATTGAAAAGAGCCTTGTCTTAAATTTAAAAAAAATGTCATTTCATAGTTGAAAAATGGATAGTGTTGGGGCACATAATTTCACAAAAAGGGATTGAGGTTGATAAATCAAATGTTGACGTAATAAATTCCTTTCCATATCCAACTTGTTTCAATCATGTTAGATCCTTTTTTGGGCATGTAGGATTTTACAAAATATTCATCAAGGATTTCAGTAAGATTTATCTCCCTCTCTCAAGATTATTTTTAAAGGATACTGACTATAATTTTTATTGTGCATGTAGGGAATCATTTGATGAATTAAAGGAAAGGCTGATAACACCCTCAATAATGCAGCCACCCAATTGGGATTACCCTTTCGAGCTACATTGTGAAGCATCCAACCAAGCAGTGGGAGTCGCTCTATCACACAAAATTGATAGAAATACTCAAGTCATCTCCTACGCATCAAGGAACTTGGATGCAACACAAATAAATTACACAATCATAGAGAAGATTTCTTTGCAGTCATTTTTTCACTAGAGAAATTCCGATCATATCTTCTGGGAACTAAAGTTGTTGTTTTTTCTAATCATGCAGCTCTTAGGTACTTAATGAAAAAGGTGGATGCTAAACCACGGTTGGTGAGATGGATGCTACTCTTACAAGAGTTCAATTTGGAAATCAAATATAAGAAGGGGAATGAAAATCAAGTGGCTGATCATCTGAGTCGACTTCCCCACACCGCTGAAACAGAAATACCAAAGCAGAACCAACATAATGATGAGCTTCCTGGAGAACAACTCTACATCATCAACAGTGAAGTACCATGGTATGCATACATTGTGAACTATTTGGTAACATCGCAAGTACCCTCTCATCTAAGCTCTCATAAACAACATAATCTTAAATCTGAATCAAGATTTTACTTTTGGGAAGACCCGTTTTTGTGGAAAATTTGTAATGATCAAATCATAAGAAGATGCTTGCCAAATAAGTGAAATTGAATTAGTGTTTGAATTTTGTCATAAATTATCTTGTGGAGGCACATTAGACCTCATAGGATTGCCTGAAAAGTTTTAGAATCTGGACTCTACTGGCCCACCTTATTCAAGGATGCATATAAATTTTGTAAAAGATATAAAAATGGAAATTTTCTGGTAACATATCCAAACGACATGAAATGCCACAAAAACCAATAACCTTTTGAGAAATTTTTGAAGTCTAGGGAATAGATTTCATGGGACCATTCCCAATGTCATTTTGAAATTATTATATTGTTTTGGCTGTAGACTATGTTTCAAAATGGGTGGAAGCAAAAGAAACTAGAACTAATGATGCAAAAGTTATTTGTGATTTTGTTAGGGCTAAGAATTTTTGTATGTTTGTCGTGCCACGAGCAATCATCAGTGATCAGGGAACTCATTTCTGCAATAGGAAAATGGAAGCATTAATGAAGAAGTATGGGGTGCATCACAGTACATCTACCCCATACCATATCTAAACAAATGGCCACGTAGATGTCTCCAATAGAGAAATAAAAGCCATTCTAGAGAAGACTGTTAAATCCAACCAGAAGGACTGGAGCCAAAAGTTAGATGATATATTATGTCCATACAGAACAGACTACAAAACACTGATAGGGATGAGTCCCTATAGATTGATCTATGGAATGTGTTTCCACCTTCCTGTGGAATTGGAGCATAGAGCCTACTGGGTGGTCAGAGAGATGAATCTGGACCTTGAGAAAGCATGGAAAGTAAGAAGATTGCAGTTGCAGGAGTTAGAGGAAATTCGAAGGGAGTCTTTTGAAAACTCAATGATCTATAAAGAGAGAACAAGGATGGCCCATCAAAAGATAATTCAACCAAGAACCTTCAACCCTGGAGATCACGTGTTACTCTTCAAATCTAGACTTAATCTTATGCTAGGTAAACTTCGTTCCAGATGGGAAGGCCCCTTTACTGTTATTCATGTATACCCCTTTGGTGCTATGCAGATTGAAAAGGAAGGAGGAGGAAACCAATTCACTGTAAATGGGAAGAGGCTGAAGAAGTTCCATGAGACCGTACCTCAAGAACCTATGGAGGAGATCTCACTCCTTAACCCTGAATACAAATGAACACCTACCAGGTTACATCATTCCTTTACACTTGATTAAATGAAGTAACTCCATATTTTTGAAACTTACATAAAAAATTCCATTTACATGCATTGAGGACACTACATCAATTAAGTGTGGGGGAGGGAATCTTGTAGTCCAATCTTGTAGTCCAACAGATTTTTTATTTTTATTTTTATTTTTTGTTTTGTTTTGTTTTGTTGAGCCAATGAAATTAAACAAAGTCGCTATCTGGAGGTAACCCGCATTTTTCCCCATTGTCCACTTGTCTTCTTAGTCATTTACTAGAATGATTGAACAGTCTTGAACTATCAATTGTTTTCATTTTTATATTTCAAGTCAATTAATGAAAAAGTTCCAGTGGGATTATACGTTGTAAAGAAAATAATCCATTTGACAGGGGAGTAAGAGTTTCATTTCTATATTATCCAACTTTATTCCCTACAATTTTAGTCTTTTTAAGAAATAATCAAAAAAATGCATTCCCACGCTTGAATTCAGGTTTTATATGACTTATCTAGGAGACATGAGTTTCATAGAAATCTAGTGATTCAATGTTTTAGATTTCAATTTTAATTATACTGAATTATTAAAATGGAAAATTGGATGATTAAAGTGAAGAAAGGATATTGAAATAAGGACTCATGAATTGATGGAGTTAATTGATTCATGTAAATGAAATTTCCCTACCATTTTTCATTCATTGAATTTCTGAAATTCATGGGAATTAATTTTTTATTATTAATCATGCCATGAGTGATTGTCCAATATCATATTCTCATTCCTTAGAGGATTTCTAGACCAAATATTTCCTATTTTATCTTGAGCATATTTCTTGAGTGATCTTGGGACGTGCCACCTACTAGAACATGTATTGAAACATTTCAAAGCTATGACTATACAAAAAAACATTTTTAATGATTGAGGCACTACATTGGCTAGCCACATATTTACCTGAGACCCACCCTTACATTTATCTTCCGTTAGCCTATATAATCCATGAATTTCCTTATAGGCTTAAGCAACATTACAAGCTAATATTTCCTTACCTACCCACACTTTTAGTATTTTTGTATGTTAATTCATGTTTGAGTTTGGTGGAAGGGCCTTTTGTGTGAGTTTATTGTGATATGTATCATTTTTGGGTGGTGTAATGTGTGCGTCATCATTTGGGAAATGTATTATTAGAAAATCGGGCTTGAGTCATCATTTCATTATGCTTCTTTCATTGCATCTGGTTCTCCGTTAAAAAAAGTAAGAAAAAAATTCCAAATAAAGCTATACGTATTTGGAGCTTTACAAAAAATGAAAATAAAGTTGTGCCTTTCTGGAGATTTATAAAAAAATAGGGGGAACTTAGATGATATCATTCATTGTAAATAATTTATTGACTCATGACCCATGTCATTAAATGGGGAGTGGTGTTGTGATTCACATTTCAAGGGGATTTGAGTGAGGTTCATCTGGTGTTTTCACTTGATTAATCATGCACGGAACATAAGAGTCAAACCTTCTACTTCTGGCCTTAAATTATTTCAACCATTTACCCACCAACCATAAGCCACAGAGTCATTTGAACCTTTATTGAAAGTCCTCATGATTTTATGTGTGTTTTGTCTTTACAAAGTAGAGAAAGTAGTTCCTTTACAAGCCTATGGGTAAGGAGCATGTTCTCATGATATGAGCATAACCCTACTATTAATATTATCATGAGTGACGAGATAAATGATTCAAAAGTGAGGTAGATCATGATTTGGCATGTTTAATAATAATAAATTGAAAAGCTTGAATGATTAAAAGGAGAAGCTCCATTATTTGTTAAAGGGGAAAAGATAAATGCATGAATTGATTGTTTCTTATAAAAATGGGAAATTAAATTGGTGTTTTTGTGGAACTGGAAAATTTTATTGGACATTGGTAATCATTTTATTTTATTTCATTTGAAATTTAAATATTGGTGACATTGGTGCCCTTTGAATTCCACGTTGAGATTTTATACTTGAGGACAAGCATAGTTTAAGTGTGGGGAAATTGATATAGAAAATATTTTAAATTAATTTATATTTGATATCATTGTTTTAAACCCACAAAAGTGATCCTCTAAGATTAATTGTTTCATTTTTATGATATTGGTGTTATTTTGAGTTAAATTGTAAAAATTGGCCATTTTGGATTTTTAATAGTTTCAAAGTATTTCTATATATTTGCCATAACATTATCTACACTGATCCAAATTAAAAAATTCTTTCATTTTCAGATTCTACATATGCAGGGGGTCATTTACTATTTTTGGACTAAAAGCTGAATCGGCCATATAGACGCTCAAAAGAAGCCCACAGGTGGGAGAGAGAAAACTGTTTTTAGTTCTGCCTTGTTTTGGTGTGGGATCCATAACTCATCCATGGTGGGCCCAAAGCTTGTGAAATTCGTCGGGTGGACGCACAAGGAGTTTTGGAGAATCGTTTATGAAGGAAGAACTGAGTTAATTGGCCGTTTATAGGGTCATTAAATCACCCTAATCCGTAAGATTTCGTTTTGGAGATTCTGACTGGATAGAATAAATTCTCAGAGTAAAACAATCATAAATGTTGGAATACATTTCCAAATATGCTGATATTTTGAGGGGACACAGAAAAGGAAATTATGAACAACATTCAAGAAGGACTCAACGCGTGTAGATGTCATTTATTTTGGCTACAATGCGTCAACATCTGGGGGAAAAATTCTGGCTATAAAAGGAGGAGAGATCACCCTCTCAAAGCATCCCATATTCCATCCCATTCCATAAGGGACACCACAATCACAGATAGGAGGAAGCCAAGGGACACTTAGGGAAATATTTCTTCAGAATCATTCTATTTATTCCTTTTATTTTTCTTTACATTAAAATGTCTCTCCTCTCCCGCATCATCTCGTTTACCCCAACCGTGGAGGGGTAGTTTTATTTGAGTGATCAGAATGAGGGGAGGTTGGACCTATATGTTGTATTTGAGTTTTTGTTCTTAAAATGAATAAATTTTTTTATTTTTTCTTATAATGGTTTCAATTCTTAATTCATTATTAAATTACGAATGCGGTAGTGTTATGTTTTTCATTATGAAATTATAAATAGCTTTGGTCAATGATCACATCTCCCTCCACCCAATTCTAATCTGTATATGGTGGAACAAGATTAAGGTTGGGTGGTGATTTCTTGGCATTTTTCAAGAACGTGTGTAGGATTGTATGTTGAAATCATGGTTTATTAGGGAGCAAAAATTCCAGGACTGGGATTGCACTAATTAATCAAGAGACCTTCTACAACCCTAAGCACATTGGAAGGAAGATAGACCAATCTAAAGTTTTAGAAAGGAAAATTCTCATCACATTTATCTGACTAAGGGAGAGAGAGGACTCAGTATATGAATCTCTCTCTTACCAGTTTAAGGAAGAAGAAGAGATAAAATTTGGAAACCATGATTCCACAACACTAGTTCTAGTCGAACCCAATCTGATCACTATATTTATCATTTGTTAAAACCAATCCTTTTAAGAAAACCAACAAAAAGTGACAACCATGTTTTTTGTGCACTCCGCTTCGGGAGACTACCTAGGATCAACTTCTATACTATACTTAGGTAAATAAAATATCATTTTTCCACACCCCACGATAGGCATGCTTCAGTTACCAGTTTGGTTATAAAACCGTGAATATAATTGAATTATATATTGGATTAGTGTGTGTTAAGAATGCCATTAGAGCATAGTTGGTTTCTTAATAATGAATCCAAATGTTGTGAGTTATTTCTATTGATATACCTATTAATCAATTTTTATTTAAAATTTAAATTGGGTCATGAAATATAAATATTAATTCACATAATTAACCATTGATATTTAAATGTGATATTATGATACCCATGTTGTATGACCTGACATTGGTTTCATGGTGAAATTCATATATATCAGGTTCATCCCTGGAACATTAAGACTTATATGATGTCATGTTGATATTGAAAAGGATCAACATAGTCCCATGCTGTAATTCATCTAGATATAGGGATTTTCCTAGTCCCATGTTTTAATTCTTATAGGGTTTGACCTAGATATAATAATGTATATCATACTTTGACTCGGGTTGTTGGTACTTTACTATCGTTATAAGGTAGTGGATGGCGTGGTTTCATGGAATGTTGTGAGATATTCTGACATGGCACTAAAGAACATTATTTTATCACGATTATATGGTCATTATTGGAATATTCGTAACACATTCCAAGTGATCTTCCAGCACAGATGTGAATCATGTGGTTGTTTTATTTTATTAATCAATTAATTTATTAATACAAATATTTGTACCATTATTTTGTAATTTTTTATCATAATAATTTTTTTATAAATGGTGGTGTCAAGCTACTAAGTTATACTCAAATTCTATTCTTGTATTTATTTAGTACTAAAGAAGATTAAATGGATGATGGTTTTGATAAGGGAAAAGGACCATGATGTTGATTCCTTGCTTGCTAGATGGGATAGAGTTGGGAGGTGGTACAAACATGGGATTCAGGTTGAGAATTTTTTTAGACTTTATTTTTGTTTTCAATTCTTTTTCTTGTATTGTATATAACATGACATTTAGTTACATTGTAGTAGCTCATTATATTATTACTCTATTATTTATTGGATTATTTAATTTGAACTTATTATTTTTGTCCTCTATGTGTAAAATTTGATTTATTTTGATTATATGATATAATCATTATATCTCACACTTATTACTAGGGTGTATAGTCTCTCACTATAAATTTCACACCCCCAAAGCTAGATGGTAGCCTCTAGAATATGAGGAGGATCACTTGTGGTCCCATAACCACCCCTTTTTCATGTGAGAGAGTACCTTATCAGGGGGTACTACAATGTGGTATCAAAAGACCATGTTTTTTTTCAACTAATTTACTATTTTAGGAAAGATGGAATGGATAATAGGTTGTGTAAGGACTCGGTAATGATCTTGTTCATGGGAGTAGTTAATCCATATATGGGGGAGAATCCTAGGGCCCATGGATGGGATTTCTCTTGGTGATATGTGAATGTTACTGTTGATGATATTTCACATTGTGTTATTCAATATTTGTGGGAGGTTATTGTTTTAAGATGATACTATTTATTGAGATTTTTACTCATGGCCCAGTATAGAATGACATGGAATTACATCCATTATAATAGGCATATAGTAATATATTAAAAAGTATTTTTCCGGATAGGGGGATATTTATTCTTGCATGGGATATATTATGTCTGGGGAACTATATTGTGAGATATATGTTTCACTAGATAACTAAGAGGAATTGAAATGTCATTCTATAAAACATATAATCCTTAATTAGAGAGACCTAAAGTTAGTGATTCTAAATTGTTGTCATTTTTTGGGGTAACCTTATTACCATCCAATTCTATATCGTTCGTGTTTCTATTATAGAGAAAATGTATCATTTTTTTCCAGTTTGACTATTAGGAAAGTGGAAATTAGCACACACATAACGTAGCTAAATAAGATATTATTGTAGTTACTGAGGAGCATAACGATGTTCAACTTTTTGATACCTTCTGTAGGGTCATGTGATTCATGTAAATAGATATTTTTCATATCATTATTTCAGTGTCTCAACTACAAAGAGAGTTTAAAATGTAGCATCGACCAATATTTAGTAGGGAAGGATGACCCAAAGCAATCGAGTTCTTGATTGAGTTAGTCTATAAAATCATTACGAGTCATGAGACACCAAAAGATATAATGGTGAATCTTGTTGAATATATGCTTCATGAACCTACCAAACATTTGTGGTATATTCTAGAGTAAGATTTGACGAAGGTTAGGCTATCATGGTTGGACTTCGAGATAATGTTCCTGATCAATTACTATCTTGATCCCCTGATAAAAGAGAAATATTGTTAGTTTATTCATCTAAAATAGGAAAACATGTCAGTGCTAGACTATGTGGGACATTTCAAGGACATATAATGATTTAAAACATCTTCGACAACTAATAAGATCTCAAGTTTGAGAAATTATTAGGAAATTATTTCTTATGAGATCAAGTCGTAGGTAATTTTTTTTCGATTGAGAAACATTAAGGATGTGATGAACTCAAAAAACATCACATAAGGGAATATAATAGAGGCCCAAAGCAACAGTTAAGCTATTTCAGTATGGTTATTAGGATATATAATTTTTGTGGATAGAAGTTCAAATATGATAGATAACTCTAAGGTAGTAGTGGTAGAGTATTTAGAGATGTGGGAATCCATATCAGTATTGTATTATATTCATATTCTTTTACTATGGAATGTTCGGTCACAAGTTCCCACAGTGTCCTTACCCCAGAGTATAATTTTATATCTGTGGAAGAATTTTTCATATTAAGACATTCTTTTTGATCATTACACAATAGACTAGTCACAGGGGATCAGGACATGCACCTGATATAGAAAAGGGATCAGCTACACCATGGTGGGCTGGTAGATAGAGGTCCATGGGTCGTTCAGACCGAGCCATAGAACATTGTACCTCAGTGCATCAATAGTAGTACCATCATTGGTAAACATGTTAGGGTGATCAGACTAGAGACCTTGGAAGAAGGAAAATTAATTTCCACATTATGTCGTCTATCAGGATATCGTTGATGCATGGTAATCACAATAAGAGGTGTGAATCCTGTATCATATATCTTATCTTGTGTCTTGATTGATATATTAGAATCACATTATTTTATTTATATAATTTCTAAAAATGGATTGGTATTTTTTTTAGAAATATTGGATAGTGATTTAACCATCAAAAATCCATTGGGTGTTTGGTCATTGAATTTAGATCTTCGCAAGGGATGTTGTCTATAGATTAATGGTTACCATTTATTTTGGGAACCATTTGTGCTTAAAATAACTTGATTCAACCTTATTCAGGGAATTGAATGGTTAGTTCTATATTAGTTTCATATAGACAATTAATGTAAGAGTGTTAGCTTTCTATATCTAAAAAGAGGTAGTTATTTTCACCAAGGTGAGTGGGATCTTCCTAATTCTCATACGGATATAATTTTGTGTAGATCAGATTATCTAATTGAACAAATAGTTGTTCCATCTCTACATAATGGTGTAATGCATTAGGATTTTTTCATCTAGTGTAAGAGAATTTTTAGGAAGTTCATTCTGATGATTTTCACGGCTTACCACCAAAGTGAGAGATTGAGTTCCTAATTGGGTTGGTGTCAAGAGAAGATCCAGTTTATATTCTACAAGACAAAATAGAACAATCAGAGATTCTAAATTTTAAGGATATATTATAAGATCAAGAATCCAAATTATTCATACGCTCTAGTATATCTCATTAGTATTCTCAAGTTCTCTTCACTTGGAAGAATGATGGGTCATTACTCTTTAGTGTGCATTAGTAGATGTTAAACCAGATTATGGACAAAAATCGATATCCTCTTCTGTACATCAGTGATATTTTTTATCATTTAATATATTATAATATCTTCACCAAGGTTGATTTGTGGTTAGGTTACCATAAACATTGGGTGAGAACATCATACTACTTTTAGAAAAAGGTATGGCTTATATGAATTCGTATTGATGTTTTTTGGGTTAACTAACACACTATAATTATTCACAGCATCATTGAATAGAATATTTCTTCCTTTTTGGACTTTTTTTGGTTGTTTTATTTTAAAATATATTATTGTAATCTTAGTTAATAGTTGATATTACCAAACAACATGACCTCATACTAAGTATATAGAGAGATCAAAATCTTTATTCCATGCTCAAAAAAAATTTATGGAATAATAAAGTGAAATTCTTGGGCCATGTCATCTCATAGGTAGCAGTGGAAATAGACCCAAAGAAATTAATGACTCTTATATCTTGGGAACATCTTAGGAATGTATTTAAGATTCATATTCTTTTAGGGTTTTCATATTGTTATCAAATATTTATCCTAGATTTGTCCCGTTTGATTACACTAATGTCTTGGATGTCCAAGAAAGGGATAAACTATGTTTTGTCTGATGCATGTGATATAGATTGTCAAAAACTGAATATAATATGACCTCATCATATATCCTCACTTTAATAATTCCGAGTAATGCATATACCATATATTGTGATGCATGCAATGTTACAGTGATAGAATCAATAAATTCAGCGGGTTGAGTGTTTTTATATGGATCCCAGTAGTTGATACTACATTAGAGGAATTACCCTACTCCTCATCTAGAGTTAGCAGCAATGGTACATTACCTAGCATGTTGTAGGAACAATATCATGGGTGAGAGGATTATGAGAAACACAGACCAAAATATCTGAAGGTACATATTTTATCAACAAAACCGGATCTTTCGGAAGTGGAGGTGGGTCAATTATCATATGTATTTTGATATTTTATTGGATTATACATCAATAAAGGGATATTTTTCTAGTGATGATTTGAGGGGAATGAATAGACAAAGGAATTACAAGAGCCTTATGACGAGTGGTGGATAATGACCCTACATGATGAAATTAATCATAATACTCAAGAGTCTCAAGTGTGGGTAGATCTAACTTCAAAATATATTATACCCATAGTTTTGTATGATATGAAGACCAAGAAGTTTTCTAATCTAATCTAATCAGTTATGAGAGAAAATTTATATACTGGGGAGACTCCATCACAATGGTCTCTTTGTAGTGGAAATTATATTCTTTTCAATGGTCGAGTATGGGTATCTATAGTCATATTCAAGGATATGATGAGGTTGTTTAATTATTCCGGATGGTATATGTATCATGATATAACAAAAATGTGTCCCAAAATCCATAGAATGTAATGGTGTTTAGGAAACAAATGTGGTGCAAAGATTCATGGCTAGATTATTCACTTATTAGTATGTGAAATCAAAAAATCATAGGAATGTTGTTCATTTGCTGCGTTTTCACAATCTTGAGGGTAAATGTGATGATTACACAATGGATTTTGAGAGATTATTACCTTGGAAAATCCATATGAATATTGTATTATGGGTTTTTGTGGATCAACTAAAGAAGGTAACCAGCCTCCTAATTATAAAGGAAACCTTCACAATTTATTATTTGCTATTCTATATGTGTGTGAGGTAGATCAGTTGTATGATGTTCTACAAAGTATCATTTCAAATAGAGATCTTTGTTTCACATCTTGTTTTTGACAGGGTCTATAGAAGCTTCTTGTACTGTGGGTTCTTTTGAGAACAACCTACCATGCATAGAGTTATAGTCAATATAAATGGGATATTAATGTTCTGGAATATTTTTAAGAGAATATGTCTAACACCTCTGAAGTGCACTATGTTTTATTTGTTGTCAATGAGGCATGATGTTGTCATAATATGAATGGATGTCAAGGAATGTCAAGATGTGAATGACAAAGGATGTGATGGTGTTGGTGAGGAAAGGAGAATGGCCATGGTACTAAGATGCATGTCACTTAGGAGATTCACTAAGTGACATATGATGTTGTGGTTGAAACATTCTCTATGAATATCAGACGATTGTAGAACTGATCTTAATGTTTCAATACTTGTATCAAGATGATACTAAGTTACACCACTTGAAGAATGGATGATGATGGAGCATCATCATTACATCAGACGATTGTTTAACTGATCTTTAAGTTCCATGAACTTGTATCAACTGGATACAATGTCACAACAAGCTCTAGAAGGCCATGAATTGTTAAGACAATTCATGAGGAAGTGAATGGGATCCATCCACAACTTCTAAGTGGATGAATTGGATTAATAAAGTCCATTCACTAACACTTAGTGCATGTGAATGTGAAGAAGATCCAATTGATCTCTGATTAGATCAATGAAGCTCATTGGAGATTTTCTGTGATTCAGGAGCTCAGTTGATGAAGAACCTTCAAGAATTTCCATTCCTAAGTGATAAATAAATGTTGAGGATGAATGGAGGAATTCTTAAGAAGAAGAAGAAAAATGTAGAAGAAGAATGGATTAGAGGAAGATGGCTTGGCATTTAGAATTTTCATTTTTCATATGGAGTACTTTGTTTTTTTTTGACAAAGTAACATTCTGTCCCTTTGACAAAAATTAGGCCAGCCAAGGCCAGCCCACGAGTTCAACCCCATGGTTCATGTGGGCACTAGGCGCCACGCCCATGGGGGAACCCATGGTGCAAGCACAGGGCGGCAGGGCTACGCAAGGGTGTCACGCGCGCGCGGCAGGTGCGCATGATGCGCGCTCGGAGTGCATGGTGGGCGCTAGGAGCGCGCCCGCAGGTGGTGTGAGTGGGTGAAAAGCGCGCCCGCAGAATAACTCGGTGCGGGGCGGTACCGAGAGGGGAGGAGATTCAACTGGGCATTCATGGGAGCGGAACTTTGATAAACCGTAGAAAAACCGGCCGCGGCTTCGATGTGGGATGCGGAATTTTTCCGCGGAGTGAATCCCAGCCGCATGATTGATCGCGCGTGCGATCCGAGCCGCTCATCTAATCGCGCCATTCGAGATCTGATCCAGGCCTTCTGAGGTTATTTGATCGCCTGATCCAAAGGCTCCCCGTCCGTCTTCAACCATGAGCTCGCCCGAGGCCACCCGTGAGTCCACCTTCGAACTAGGCGCCTCCCGACGACAGAATTTGAGTTCACGGCCACCGTTGATCGAGCCGAAGTGTCTTTCGTGATCGTCTGAGCCTACTGAACCAATACATGCAATAAAATATGCATGGACACGTTGAGTGGAGAAAATTGGAGTTCGGCCGAGGCAAACGAAGTGCCGAGGCCATGAGGTTAATATTTTTCATGGATCACCCTTAACCGAAGGCCATGAATGCGTTCTATGTCGCATGCACGTAGAGGAAAATAAAGGAAGAAGTTTGTGTGAAACAGAAAAGAAAAAATGTGATTTTCGGATCGTGTTTAAAGATTTTCAAAGAACCAAAAATCTCGGTGGTTCAAGATTTATCTCACGCGGAAGATTTGGCATCCCTCTGCCTATATAAAGAGAGGTCGAGCCCTCGAGGAGGCTTGCTGAAAAATTCGAGAGAAGTCCCGTGAGTGCCTTTGTGCATCGGGAAGTAGAAGCCCCGCGCACACTTGCGCGACTGTTGTCCCGAAGCCACCCGAGTCTTTGAAGGTGTTCCTTGCGTGCAACTCCTTTGCGCGACAAGAATAAGGAGGTGAAGTGTTCCCTGCGAGCCTACTCCTTGCACGGCAGGAAGTACCCGGGGCAGTAGCACATGCGCGCACCGTGGTTGAGGTGCCTTGCAACCGAGGCCTTGCACGGCTCTTGTGCCTTGTGCACCCAAGTGCCTGCGCGACAGAAGATAAGTTGGCTGCACCCCTTGCGTGCCTCCTTTGGAGTTCGGGTGGAATAGCAAAAGAAGGCTGAGACCACACCATTGTGTGTGTGTGCTAAAGTGAAGGAAGTAAGCCGAGGCCAAGTGTGTGCAAGCAAGAAAGTGAAGGCCGTGGCATTTTGTGACTTTTGTGCAAAAAGAACAAGAGGAGGCCGTAGCCGTTGGTGGTTGTGCAAATAAGTGAAGGGTCATAGCCTTGTGGGTGAACACATTAAAGAACAAATAAAATAACACCTTTTGTATGTGTGCAAAACAAGAAGAAGAATAGGCCAAGTCTCAAGTGTGTGCAAAAGTGAAAGAAGTGTGTGCAAAGAGCAAAGAGGCCGAACCTAGTGTGTGTGCACTAAGTGAAGTGAACACACCTAGAATAAGGAAGAAAGAGAGGACCCACACTAAAAGTATAACACACATTAAGTGTGTGTAAACAAAAAGAACAAAGTGTGTGAAGGAAGTGAGGAGGTGTGTGCTAAAAAGGATTACACCCTTTGTGGGTTTACTACACCAAGAAGAGAAGAAGGGGAGTGCATGCTTTCATACATGCACGTGCACACGTAAACAAGTCAAATCTGCTTGTGTGCATCTGAGTTGACCAAGACCAGGAGTTCTTGAAGAGTTTTGAGAAGCCATGCAATCAGTGCATGAGGAACCAGAGATTCCATGCACTCAGTGCATGAAGTTGAAATGAACTGAGACTGGACCAGACTGAAGTTAAAGACATCAATTGTCTGAGTATTCAGTAATTGGAGAGAGGCCAGGTCATCCTTAGAAGAAGGAGATAAATCCTGAGCAAGACGAGAAGACCTGTTCACCACAAGTGATCATAAGAAGAGCAGGGCCAGCAGCCTTTATCCCAGGCTGCTGAGGATACTTGAAGAGCTTGAACATAAGAAGAGCTACTCGTGCGACTCGAGGAGCCAAGAGAAGACCCTGTGGGACTCAGGGAGAAGAAGTCTTCAGTGGGATTCTGGAGCAGGCCAGTGGGACGCTGGTAACACTGTGTGAAGCAGTATAAAGATCCTCTTGTGGGACTCAGGAGAGGTATAGTGGGACTCTATACCGACCATTGTAATTCTGACAGATTATAGTGGAGAATCCATGTTGGGGTGTTTAACCAACTTGGCAAGGACGTAGGCCTTTGGTGCCGAACCTTGTAAATCCTTGTGTCCAGTGCCTTTACATTTACTGCATCATTTGAGGAAAGGTGAGAGATACAAGAAGAGTGGATCGAGGATTTCACCAGCCATAGAGGTTTAATTGATAAAGAATAAATTAGTAAAAAGTTTTAAGGGATCACTAATTCACCCCCTCCCCCTCTCAGTGATTCACACTGATCTGGGCACTTCAATTGGTATCAGAGGGAGGTTACCTCTAAAAGATCCAAGGGAGTCTTTATGAAGTGCAGATTTGAGGAAATGAGTGTCCAGCCTCAAATGGAGATATCTGCCAAGACTCAGAAAAATAGAAATAAGAAACAGGCCAAGAAGATGAAGAAATCCTGTCCTAGCTGTGATGATGTTGGAACAATGAAAGATCTTCAAAGTGCAATCGAATATCTTCAGAAGACAGTCCCCAAGGAAGTGGCAATGTGTATAGCTACAGGCATCCTTGATCTTCAAGAAGAAAAATTACAGCTAGAAGAAGAAGCCAATGCAATGGAATATCAGTTGGCAAAAAGTGTTGGCATAACCAACACTCTCAGAAAGCTGGTGAATGCCAAGGATGAAACGGTTTCCCTTTGCAATGAAAGATATGAAGACACTACTAAAGAATTGAAAAGAAGCCTTTCTGAGAAAGAATTCTTTAAGACTGTGGTCAAAGATGTTTTCCATGCACTGGAAAAGAGGCACAAAGTTTCAATTAATGTCAGAGATGCTCAACTTGAAGAAAAAGTAAACAGGGTGAAGGAGCTTGACAATTCATTACTAGAATTGAAGAAGGTTCCTGAAGACCAGTTAGAACAGCTGAAAGAAACTTGGGAAGGAAGGCTAAGAACTGTTGAGGATGATAAGAACTCCCTTAACATGAAATGCTTAGAACTATAGGTGATATTGAAAAATCTGCAATCACCCAAAGCTGAATCCTCCCAGTCAGCTGAAAGTAGAAATGTTGCTACACAAGTATGCTTTGAGAAGGATGATTCTAAAAGAAAGACATCCTCTAATGAAAGGGAAACATCTTCTAAAAAGAAGGTACCATCCATACCATCTTGTACTCATGATTCTAAAAGTGTTTCTACTAAAAGTGCAGGATGGAAGAATGAATCCAAACAAGTATGGATGAAGACAGTGAAGAAAGAATGCTCTCCTGAAACAACAAATCAAGTCAAGAAAAGTACCCATCAATCAGAAGGACTGAAGAGGTCAAGATTTGTGGGTCCGTGTTGGTGTTGTAATAAGTATGGGCACTGTGCAAAGGATTGTTGGTACAATCCACTGAATGTCAAAGCACAAAGCAAGCCCATGCCAAGGGGGAGCAAGCCAAAAGGAAAGAAGCAACATCCATAGGTCCAGAGTCATCTGTTTACTGCTAACAGATTTGGATTGCTTGATAACATCTGGGATGTGTGAAAAAGTGGTCAAATAGATACATGTCAATCACCAACTGTATCCAGAGCTCAAAAGAAGAAAAGATCACAGAACCTGGCTCAAGAGGAATCCTTGGGAAGCAAGCATAAGAAAGTGGAAGATGCTCCCAAGAAGATTATGAAAAAGGAAGAGAAGACCTTGGAGTCTAAATCCAAGAAGGGTGATGCATCCAGAAGGACCACCAAGAAGAAATGCTTCTACTGTGTAAAGAAAGGGCATACTATGGATCTTTGTGAACAAGCCATGGAACTGAATAGAAGCAGACTGGACTCAAAAAGACAATCAATCTAGAAGAAGCAGAACGGATTGGTTGAAAACAAGTTTCCTAAGAAAGGTAACTTGAAAGCATCAAAGGAACCATGTGGAATATCCAGAACTGAGGCCACACTTCCAAGTGACTTACTAGTCATATGGCCAAATCAGTTGCAACTTGCCAAAGATCTACAAAGAGCTGAAGATGAAGTTCTGGCAATTGCTAAGGCAAAAGGGAAGAAGAATATTTCACCTGAATATGTGTTGAGATCCACACCAGCACAATCATCATTGAAGATCAGATGTGCAAGTGTGAAGAATGGTGAAAATGGGGCATCTCGGTTGAGAGAATCTTCTCAACCTTGTTGTTAACATTGATGAACCAAGGAGGTTCCATCTTATTCCCTAATCACTTGTATTTACATGTGCTAACAATGCAGGGAATTGAAGATGATGATCATTCTCAACTGGAGGATGGTTTTGGAAAGAATGGAGTGCACCCCTTGAGGGGGAGCCAATCTGGAGAAGATGATATTATAAGATTTAATACCATCTTTAGAAAAGTGAAGGTATTCCAATCATACTTTCATCCCTTGTTTCTTAATTGTATTCATCATAACAATTAAGTGGGAGTATTGATTGAAGACAAATGAATGAAAGGGGGGCTTTATATTTGCACCTGAACTTTCTGACGTGTTTGGTGAAGTATGTGCAGGATTTAGCAATTCATTGATATATCTGAAAAATTTCAAACCCCTAAAGCATGATCTCACATGTACAGTGATTGATGGACAACATTGAGTTCCTTGGTTACATCACTCTTGTTTTCTACACCGGGTTAGCCCAAGTAGACTTAGAGTTGAGTTACTAAAGGCTCTTTGCTAAAGAGAACATGTGACATCATCCCTCTCTTAGTAGTTGTGAAGAAAATGCTTTACAAAGGGAGGAAGTGATTTTTAGAAGATAACCACACCACACCTTTGCATTTGATTTCCAATAAGGGGGAGAAATATTGGCCCACATATTGACCCATTCATATGTGCTCTAGTGTATTGCCAACAAATACAAAGGGGGAGATTGAAGTGCACTATGTTGCATTTGTTGTCAATGAGGCATGATGTTGCCATAAGATGAATGGATGTCAAGGAATGTCAAGATGTGAATGAAAAAGGATGTGATGGTGTTGGTGAGGAAAGGATAATGGCCATGGTACTAAGATGCATGTCACTTAGGAGATTCACTAAGTGACATATGATGTTGTGGTTGAAACATTCTCTATGAATATCAGACGATTGTAGAACTGATCTTAATGTTTCAATACCTGTATCAAGATGATACTAAGTTACACCACTTGATGAATGGATGACGATGGAGCATCATCATTACATCAGACGATTGTTGAACTGATCTTTAAGTTCCAAGAACTTGTATCAACTGGATACAATGTCACAACAAGCGCTAGAAGGCCATGCATTGTTAAGACAATGCATGAGGAAGTGAATGGGATCCATCCACAACATCTAAGTGGATGAAGTGGATTAATAAAGTCCATGCACTAACACTTAGTGCATGTGATTGTGAAGAAGATATAATTGATCTCTGATTAGATCAATGAAGCTCATTGGAGATTTTCTGTGATTCAGGAGCTCAGTTGATGAAGAACCTTCAAGAATTTCCATTCCTAAGTGATAAATAAATGTTGAGGATGAATGGAGGAATTCTTAAGAAGAAGAAGAAAAATGTAGAAGAAGAATGGATTAGAGGAAGATGGCTTGGCATTTTAAATTGACATTTTTCATATGGAGTACTTTGTTTTTTTTTGACAAAGTAACATTCTGTCCCTTTGCCAAAAATTAGGCCAGCCAAGGCCAGCCCACGAGTTCAACCCCACGGCTCATGTGGGCACTAGGCGCCACACCCATGGGGGAACCCATGGTGCAAGAACAGGGCGGCAGGGCTACGCAGGGGTGTCACGCCCGCGCGGCAGGGGCGCATGAAGCGCGCCCGGAGTGCATGGTGGGCACTAGGAGCGTGCCTGCAGGTGGCGTGAGTGGGCGCAAAGCGTGCCCGCAGAAGAACTCGGTGCGGGGCGGCACCGAGAGGGGAGGAGATTCAACTGGCCGTTCATGGGAGCGGAACTTTGATAAACCGCAGAAAAACCGGCCGCGACTTTGATGTGGGATGCAGAATTTTTCCGCGGAGCGAATCCCAGCTGCATGATTGATCGCGCGTGCGATCCGAGCCGCTCATCTAATCGTGCCATTCGAGATCTGATCCAGGCCATCCGAGGTTATTTGATCACCTGATCCAATGGCTCCCCGTCTGTCTTCAACCATGAGCTCGCCCGAGGCCACCCACGAGTCCACCTTCGAACCAGGCGCCTCCCGACGACAGAATTTGAGTTCCCGACCACCGTTGATCGTGCCGAAGTGTCTTTCGTGATCGTCTGAGCCTACTGAACCAATACATGCAATAATATATGCATGCACACGTTGAGTGGAGAAAATTGGAGTTCGTCCGAGGCAAACGAAGTGCCGAGTCCATGAGGTTAATATTTTGCATGGATCACCCTTAACCGAAGGCCATGCATGCGTTTTATGTCGCATGCACGTAGATGAAAATAAAGGAAGAAGTCCGTGCGAAACAGAAAAGAAAAAACGTGATTTGCAGATCGTGTTTAAAGATTTTCAAAGAACCAGAAATCTCGGTGGTTCAAGATTTATCTCACGCGGAAGATTTGGCATCCCTCTGCCTATATAAAGAGAGGCCGAGCCCTCGAGGAGGCTTGCTGAAAAATTCGAGAGAAGTCCCGTGAGTGCCTTTGTGCCTCGCGAAGTAGAAGCCCCGCGCACACTTGCGCGACTATTGTCCCGAAGCCACCCGAGGCTTTGAAGGTGTTCCTTGCGTGCAACTCCTTTGCGCGACAAGAAGAAGGAGGTGAAGTGTTACTTGCGCGCCTACTCATTGCGCGGCAGGAAGTACCCGGGGCAGTAGCACTTGCGCGCCCCGTGGATGAGGTGCCTTGAACCTGAGGCCTTGCACGGCTCTTGTGCCTTGTGCACCGAAGTGCTTGCGCAACAGAAGATAATTTGGCCACACCCCTTGCGTGCCTCCTTTGGAGTTCGGGTGGAATAGCAAAAGAAGGCTGAGACCACACCATTGTGTGTGTGTGCTAAAGTGAAGGAAGTAAGCCGAGGCCAAGTGTGTGCAAGCAAGAAAGTGAAGGCCGTGGCATTTTGTGACTTTTTTGCAAAAAGAACAAGAGGAGGCCGTAGCTGTTGGTGGTTGTGCAAAGAAGTGAAGGGTCGTAGCCTTGTTGGTGAACACATTAAAGAACAAATAAAATAACACCTTTTGTATGTGTGCAAAACAAGAAGAAGAATAGGCCAAGTCTCAAGTGTGTGCAAAAGTGAAAGAAGTGTGTGCAAAGAGCAAAGAGGCCGAACCTAGTGTGTGTGCACTAAGTGAAGTGAACACACCTCGAAGAAGGAAGAAAGAGAGGACCCACAATAAAATTATAACACACATTAAGTGTGTGTAAACAAAAAGAACAAAGTGTGTGAAGGATGTGAGGAGGTGTGTGCTAAAAAGGATTACACCCTTTGTGGGTTTACTGCACCAAGATGAGAAGAAGGGGAGTGCATGCTTCCATGCATGCACGTGCACATGTAAACAAGTCAAATCTGCTTGTGTGCATCTGATTTGACCAAGACCAGGAGTTCTTGAAGAGTTTTGAGAAGCCATGCAATCAGTGCATGAGGAACCAGAGATTCCATGAACTTAGTGCATGAAGCTGAACTGAACTGAGACTGGACCAGACTGAAGTTAAAGACATCAATTGTCTGAGTATTCAGTAATTGGAGAGAGGCCAGGTCGTCCTTAGAAGAAGGAGATAAATCCTAAGCAAGACGAGAAGACCTGTTCACCACAAGTGATCAGAAGAAGAGCAAGGCTAGCAGCCTTTATCCCAGGCTGCTGAGGATACTTGAAGAGCTTGAACATAAGAAGAGCTACTCGTGCGACTCGAGGAGCCAAGAGAAGACCCTGTGGGACTCAGGGAGAAGAAGTCTTCAGTGGGATTCTGGAGCAGGCCAGTGGGACGCTGGTAACACAGTGTGAAGCAGTATAAAGATCCTCCTGTGGGACTCAGGAGAGGTATAGTGGGACTCTATACCGACCATTGTAATTCTGACAGATTATAGTGGATAATCCATGTTGGGGTGTTTAACCAACATGGCAAGGACGTAGGCTTTTAGTGCCGAACCTTGTAAATCCTTGTGTCAAGTGCCTTTACATTTACTGCATCATTCAAGGAAAGGTGAGAGATATAAGAAGAGTGGATCGAGGCTTTAACCAGCCATAGTGGTTTAATTGATAAAGAATCAATTAGTAAAAAGTTTTAAGGGATCACTGATTCACCCCCTCCCCCTCTCAGTGATTCACACTGATCTGGGCACTTCAACCTCGATCAAAATTACCCAGATCCAATGCATTATATTAATACACTGGCATGATTACATGGAATCATGTCCCTAAGGACCGATCATTTTAGAACACTTGGAAAATAGATTACATACATGAACATCACATTAAAATTTATAACATAAACAATACAGAAATAAAACTTTTATAACTCCATTATTCATCTATATTAACAATGCATATCAGTGATAATTAAACAACATAAGAAGAGGTGATCCAGATGCTCAATAAGGGTAAATAATTCAGAGAAAGAAATAATCTTTTAAGGCATGATGTATAATAAAAATATAATCCTTTTAAATAATAAACAAAAACATAATATGGAAAAAATAAATCAAACATCACAATATAAACATGAACATGGACCTTATACTAGTCGAATAATAATATGTAACAACTAATTTCATAACAAGTGTATGAATAATGTCAGACATAATAACTACTACGTCAAGGCCTTGTTCCATGACCATTATCCAATATTCTGTCAAGTCCTTGTGGAAAGTAACTAGTTTTTCTCATGAGCCCTACCGATGTATCAAGGGGCTATAAAGGACCCCACCTGTAAACTACTAAGTCCAATGCATTCTTCAAATGAGAAGGGTGAAACATAACAGAAACATTAGTATTAAAAATAGCATATGAAATATCAATACTTTAACCATAATTAATGAATCGTATACAAATAGCACATCTACAGTCAGACATATCATAACCCATTCAATACAATAAGGAAGATTATATTTTAATAAATCAACCCTAATCAAGAATAAAATCCAATAAATAAAGTTTAAATATTTTAAAATAATCAGTAAAACTCCTTGAGAGAAATATCCCTTTTCATGAAATCAATTAAATGTCTCACAATTTATAATGGAATTTATTTAAAAGTGATTTTTGAATCAAAATTTCCCATAACACATTGAATCTTTTGAAAGGAATTAACATTTTAAAACAATCATGTCTATATAAATAAATCCTTTAAATAATTTTTAAAACTTGGACAATAAATAAAAAGATTTAGAAAAAAAATATTTAAAATATTTAAAATGATGATTTAGTTAAAGAGTCCATTCCATGAAAACATAAAATATTTCTTTTGAAAACATTTTTATAAAACATATACAAGGATGATAAATATTTACCATTAAGAATGTACATATAACCAATATCAAATAATAGTGAGATTGATAAATTAACCCTTACCATAATTATGATACTCTTCACATGGCTCTGAAACTCAAGTATAATGTTTTTAAACAAACTTTTAACTTATATCATAATCCTAATAATATTTATTATATCATATTTTATTCCTTTAAGAATTTATATTACCTGTTTATTAACAATTCGAAGTTAAGAAACATTTTGGATAATAATCTCTTTGTTTATCGTACATGTTTTGACATGTTATTCTTGATCATATTATATAGATCATTATTTACATATTTAATTAATGTAAAATATGATTTATATATCATATATATTCATAATATAAATATATATAATAGATTGATATATAAAATGGAATACACCATTCATGTAGACGGTAGGACATATGTACGGATGAATGATGTTTCTGTTTTCTTATCGTATTGAATGGAAATAAGAGAATGACATATATGTACATGCATACATAAATATATATTTTTCTAGCAGACTTATTATGTCATGTATTGCATAATTATGAAGAAAATATTTTTTATAATCATTCATGGAGGGTTAAAGTGGAGAATGAATCTCATCGCATTGTAGATATGGTAGGCCATATGTAAGCACGAGCGACAAAATCGTTCCTTTAAAATTTATATGGTATGGAATTGGATGGAATATGAATTTTAAAGAAGAAACAAAATTTTATATTTATTAGTTACATCCATTAAATTAATCGTTATAACTAATGAAATAATGTGTGCAATAAAATAAATTGACACTGCGGCATGGAGAAGGAATGTCGTATGTACGCACACATAGAGGTATTTTTCATCATAGGATGGGAAAAAAGATGAATATGATTGTCACATTATATTAAAAACATCTCATAATATATTATATGCTAGAGTTATTATTTTAGTATGGTAATAACATAGTAAGAGGATGTATAATAAGAAGTAAACTTTTAAAGAAGAGATAAAACGATTACCTTTTCTTGGGGTGTCTGCTTTTGATTGGTATTAAAGGACTCCAAAAGATGAATTTATTCCCAAAGTTTTTCCTCTAAGAGGAATTGAAGGAATTTAGGAGGATATTGGTGTAGTTTTTGTCCGATAAAAAGGGGTTTGGAGGAGTGAATTAATGAGAAAATTATGTTACACTTATAAGAGAGGTGAGGGGTACATTTGGAAAAGATTGAAATATGAATTTATTATAAAATTATTTTCAGATTATAATAGCTTCAAATTGATTTATTTTGAGGATTAGATGATTAATGGTCGTTATAATCTCAACCAATAGGTTTTAGACATGTTTAATTCATAACACTAACATTATCATTTAGATTTAACCATGTGTTAAAAAGGTTAACTCTTACCGTGCCCTCTGGTATTTTTATACTACATGGTAAATATCATTACTATAAAATTCCAAGAGACCCTAAAGTGGATAATTTATCCCATTTATATCATAGCCCAATTTTTTTTCCTGAACATTAGATTTTGAGGATTATTATATCATCTAATAATATATTATTTGTTTAAAAACTCATTTACAACAATTTTGACACTATTTAGTAATTTAATTTTTAGGTAAAGTCATTAAAAAGAGATTCCTTTGAATACAAGGAATTAAAACATCTGTAATATGTATATTTCTTGTAGTAAATTTATTAATGACATAAAAATGTTCAATTTACAGTTATTTTAATATATATAAATTTATTTATTTGAATCCTTCATTAGTGAGGTAATCACTTCATTATTATTGTGTCATAAATAAATATATTTATCTAATGTCCAAAAATTGTAAATAAAATACCGTAATGTAGGAAATATTTTTTTTCTTTCTAATTAATATTTATATACATATATATCAGTTTTATACCCATATAATAAAATTTATTTGGTAAAAAATATATGTTTATGTTATAATTATCTATACTTCAAATTAATTTTTATAACATGTCATTATCACACCCAAGTGGTCCCCAAATGCCACATGTTCAGCCTAATGATTCTCATGGTCGAATATATCTCATACAATAGGTTTAGAACACATTTTAGGGTAGTTTTTATTATTATTATAATATTATTTTTATTACCCTTATTTACCGGATTTACCCTTTAACCATGGTAAATAAAAATAATTTATGATTTTATTATTCATAATGCCCCAAAATAAAAGGTAACTATTTAAAAAATTTCATACATATGATTCAAAATATGGAATATATTTTCCCAAATTCATAAAACATAATTTTCTGTAATTAATTTAAAATTAATTCTCATTGTCAAAATCAAAAGGTGGGTTTTATGAAGTAAAAACTATCAATATATTGACACGTGTTTTTGTAAAATTTTAATGTGAAATTACTTAAAAAAAACTAAATTATATTAAATGATTGATATTTGATCTAATAATACTTTAAAATAACTCAGATGAAAAATTTAACACTATAAATATTTTTTATTAAAATGTTGTTTTCAATTAAAATTTCGTATTTTTCATTATTCATGAAAATATGGAAGTTATCACAAAATTAAAAAAAAATTATCTAAACGACATTTTTGTTTCCATATTTCAAAGAAGAATTTAGTTTCTTCAAAAGGATTTAAAAAGGGTTCTCCATAAAAAGGTGAAAAAACTGTATTTTTTTTAAAATAATTCCTTTATCTGAAAAATTGAATTTGTAATTATATTAAGTATAATAAACAAAAAATATGAATTTATAATTATATTGGTTATTTAAAATTCAAAATATTGTTAATAGTATTTATAACCACTTTTTAAATGGCTAGTTTGATAGGTCGTGGTGCGCTTAAACTCGAAGTTCCGTACATCACACACTGTTAAATTATATTAAAAAATGTGTAATACTAAAGATTTTATTGTTCCATTATCCCCTCCAAAAATAAATTATGTTTCCACAATTTATCTTTGGTATATATAACAAGGGGTTTGACATTTCAAAATATCATGGTTGAAATACCACATCGAAAAATGGATTAATTAGGCAACAATTTTAAAATAAAGGTAAGTATGAAGGTTACTGAAGATAATACATAATAGGGTTACACATAAAAAAACATTGATATGGAAGAGAAAATTAACCATCATGTTCAGATGGAGAGTGATAGAGAATATTATTAAGAGAAAGTTATAAATCAGAAAGTCATAAATCTATGATGATCCCAGGGACAATTTTATTTATTGCAAAAGAAAGTAATATGATTTTTTTTCTTTTCATACTTTCCCTAGTGTTGTAGAATTATTTTACTTAATATACTATGAACACAAGGAATCATACTTACTTGACATGTAGAGGTTCTTCCTTTAACTAATTCATTCCACAATCTCATATTTCTCTTCAAAAGGTAAAACTAAAAAATATTCTATTTATTTGAATTGTATAATGATCCAAATATAAAATTAAATATTTAATTAAAGATAACTATGTTATACTAACCAGGACATTATGTAGGCCAGTGGTAGGTGATGCAACCTTGTCACACTTTGGTTGTGGGTTCAAGTCTTGCGGCCCTTCCGGATGCGACAGGTTGTCTCCAACCTGAGAGTTTTTCCTTTCTTTAATGTATAAAATTATAGAAAAATAACATTAATAAATGTTTTAACCATAAACATTATTATCAAATTTCCAACATAATACATTCCAACCGTTAGTCTTATCTGAAATACTCATGTCCCAATTCATATTCCCAAATTTTATAATGAAGGTTATATAACATACAAATGAATACCTTCATCATTTATTATCTTAAAACATGGTAATAAAAAGAATTAAAAGAAAACCATAGTGAAATTTTTTTATTCTTTATTCCTTATGTAAATCATAGAATACAGTATATACACCATAAATTAAAAAATGATGAAAACTACCAATAATGAAGGTATAAGAATCTTTTAAAAAAACCATTAATCAGTTCCAAAGATGTCAATAATATCCAATATACAATATCCAAATCAGTTATCTCTTGTTCCGAAATCATTATCTCAGTTTCAGGAATATATTATGGGTTATATTTCCTCCAAACATATATTTTCCAAAACGTTTAACATGAAACTTCGTCACATTACTTGGTACATTAAACTCTCAAATCCTTAATGATATAGTACTACAATACAATCCTTACTTAATCTATAATTATCATTACATGTAAAACATGAATACAATACTAAAATGACACTAATATTTAATAAAAGAAGAACAATAATCATTCATCTTAATATTTTGTAGTATCCTAACTTGATTATTGTCCAATAGCATCATTTTGGGTTAATATGATGATTGGGATATTGATTTTCATAGTGTCCCGACTCCTTGCATACAAAGCATTGTAAATTTGAAACCTTTTTCTTACCCTTGAAATCATGAAGTTGGTTTCCTTTTTAACCACACTTACAACAAACTACCATTCCCTTAATGCATTTACCAAGGTGATTCTTTCCACATGTATCACACGTGGTAAATTCCTTCTTTCCCTTCCTCCCTTTGTCTATATTTTTCTATATCATACTCTTCTTCTCTTGCTTCCATTCAAATCCATAAGACTCACAGAATTATTTAGTTATCTTGTTATCACATGATACTATTTCGGCATATGATGAGAATACGTGGGAGAATATTTATCTTCTAAATTTTTGATTAAGAACATGAAATATATGATCCTTCTTACTCATTGGATCATGCGTATTTCTGGATTTCTCAATCATTCTACTTGGATCCATTTATAAATGATGAAATAACTAGGTTATATTAGATCATAATATATAATATAATAACTAGAAACAATCTCACCATTAATTGAATATTTAAACATATTTAGTCTGATAATCATAAAAATGGTTTCCTTGCCAACATATTTACTCATTAATCATTTCTAATGGTTTGTAAATAAATTTTGAATTATCCTAAGCATATCCCCTGGGACTGTGAAACCAAGTGCACAGTAAGGCCAATTATGGTATACTAGGTTACCCCATGTCAAGATCGAAACACCTATTGCGAGTTTTCACCCCAAGGTGCATATATTCTAGAACCATGTACACTTTTAGTATCCAGAATTGATGTATTTTCTAGGAATACCCACATAATCACTACATTAAAATTCTAGGATTCACTTCATTACTTATCCTCAAAGTCTATCTTAGGGTTATGATCCACAATTCATGTTGTCTAAGCATATTTCCAAATTTGTTACTAAAATTCCTGATATACCAACTATAATTCCCCAGCCCCATTTACCCATATCTGGTGCATTATTTAAATGCATTGACATGATTACAACGAATCAAGTCCTGAAGGACTGATCATTTTTTAATCATTGTAAAATACATTACATATGTGAAAATCAAATTAAAATTTCTAAAAAAAAAGAAAACATAAATAATCCCTTGATAACGCCATTATTCTCTTATCTTAATCCTACACATCAATCATAATACACTTCTTATCATCTTGGGAAAATAAAACATAAGGGGTGAGATAAAATGATTAGTAAGGGTAAATAATTCAGAGGAGACTATAAACATTCAAGGCAATATGTATAATAAATTCATCATCCTTTTGAAAAATAAAATTAAACATAATTCAGAAAAAATAAAACATTAACACATAAACATGAACATAGATATTCTACTAGTTTAACAATCATATGTATTAACTAATTTTATAACGAGTGAATGCATAATGTCGGACATAATAACTACTACTTCAAGACCTTATGCCAATACAATTCACAAATATTCCATTAATTCCTTATTCCAAGAAACTAGTTTGTCTCATGAGACCTACAAAAGCAGCGAGAGGCTATAGAGGGATCCAACTAGCACTTACTAAATCCATTGCATTCCTCAAATAAAAAGGGTGAAACATAATATACACATTCATATTAAAACAAGCATACAAAATGTCAATAATTTATCCATAAATCTTGAATGGTATAAAATAGAACATCCATAGTCAATCATATCACAGATCATTCAATACAATATGGAATATTTTATTATAATAAATCAACCTCAATTGGGAATAATTTCTAATAAAGGATGTTGACATAGTTGAATATAATCAGTAAAACATTTTGAGAGAAATATCTCTTTTTCGAGAAATCATTTAATACTCACCAAATTTATAAAGGAATTCCTTTTAAAAAATATTCTAAATAAATGTGTCCCATACCACTTTGAAACATTTAAACAAAATTAACATTTTAAAAACAATCATGTCTTTATAAATAAATCCTTAAAATCATTTGAAAATCATGGACATTAATTAAAAATATTTAGAAAAACAAATCTATAAAACATTTAAAATTATGATCTAGTTAAAGTGTCCCTTCTGTAAAACCATAAAATATTACTTTTAAAAACATTTTTATGAGTCATGTATATGGATTTTAAATATGTATCTCTAATAACATACACATATCTAATCTCAAATAATAGTGAGATTGGGAAATTAACCCATACAATAAGTCTAATACTCTTTGTATGACTCTGAAACTCATATATATAGATTTTAAACAAATTATTAACTTATATAAGAATCATAATAATATTTATAATATCATATATGATTATTTTATGACATTATTTTAACTGTTATTATCAATTCTAAGTTAATGCAACATTTCAGGTAATCATCGCTTTGTTTATCGTACGTGTTTTGACTTTTTAGTCTTGATAATATTACTAATATCATGATTTACTATCATACATAATTTAAAATATGATTTATATATCTTATTTATTCCTAATATAAATATATAAAATAGATATTTAAATAAAATGGATTACACCCTTCATGGAGACTGTAGGTCTAATGTACCCAAGAACGCTGGTTCCATTTTCTTATCATATTTAATGGAAGTATGTGAATGAAATATATGTATATATATATTTTGTTCCACAAGACTAATAATTTCATATCTTTCATATTTATGAATAATATATTTTTTATAATCAATCTTGGATTATTAAAGTGGATAGTGAATCTCATCGCTTCATAGAGACGGTAGGTCGTACGTACGTACGAGTGACAATATCATTCCTTTAATGATTAAATGGTATGGAATAGGATGAAATATTAATTTTACAGAAGAAATATCATGTTATATTTATTATTTTCATCTATTATATTCATTGTTATACCCATATAAATAATGTGTACGTGAAAAACAATTTACACCACAGTGTGGAGACGACAAGTCGTACATACGCATGCATGGTGGTATTATTCTACATAGGACAAGTAAAAAGAGGAATATGGTTGTCCCATAAACTTAAAAAAAATATCAGAATATATTATATTATTTATTTATTATTTTATTATGGTAAAAACAAAGTAAGAGGATGTAAAAGAATAAATGAACTTTGAATGAAGGGATAAAACAATTACATCTTCTTCGGGTGTCTCCTTTTGATTTTCATAAAAGGACTCCTTAAGTTGGATTTATGCCAAAATGTTTCCCTATAAGATGAATTGAGGGAATATTAGAGGATATTTGATTAGATTTTGGACGAGCCAAAGTGTTTTCAGGTGTGAATTACATAGAAATGGAAGTTCCCTTTTATAAGAGAGGCGAGTCGCATTTTAGAAAAAACACGAAATATTAATTTATTTTAAAATTATTTTCAGATTATAATTGCTCAAAATTGATTTATTTCTAGGATTATATGATAATGTTAAGAAATACTCTCTACTAACAGGATTAAGATGTGTTTAGGTTCTAAAATTAACCTTATCTTTTAGGTTTAACCCTTTGTAAAATAACATAACACTTACTCTGTCCTCGTGTATTTTTATACTAAATGGTTAATATCATTACCATAAAATAAACAGAGAACCTAAAGTGGATCATTTATTACATTTTTATCCTTATAAAAGTTTTTTGGGTGAACAATATATTTTACGTATTTTGATATCATTTAATAAAATAATATTTGTTAAAAACTCATTTATGTCAATTTTGACACTATTTAGTAATTCATTTTTGTTAAAGTCATAAAATTTTATTACTTTGAAATAAAGGAATTAATTCATCTATAATATATATATTTAATCCAAAAAATTTATTTATATCATAAAAATGTTCAAATGAAAATTATTTTAATATTTATAAATTCATTTATTTGAATCTTTCCATAATGAGGAAATCACTGAATTATAATTGTGTAATAAATAAGTAAATGTATCCAACGTCTAAAACATATAAATAAAAATGATTTAGGAAATATTTTTAGCTTTCTATAGACTATCCATAGACATATATTTCATTTATATAACCGTATATTAAAATAATTTTTTTGAAAGCTATTTGTTTATGTTTTAATTATCATTATTTTTAATTAAATTTTTATAACAAGTCATTATCACACCTAAGTGGTCCCCAAATACAATTTTTTTGCCTATGGATTCTCATGGTCGAAAATATATCATGATTTTATTTTTTAGAAACGTGTTAGGGTAGTTTTATACTGTTATGATCTTTTTGTTCTTACCCTTATTTTTCCAGATTTACCCTTTAAATATTGTAAATAAAAATTATAACTAAAGTGACAATCCAAAATGTCCAAAAATAAAAGGTAAATATTTACAAAAATTGGAAATTATGATTCCAAATATAGAATTTTTTTTCCAAATTATAAATACATATGTTTTAGTAATTAATTTAAAATTAAATCCTATTGTCAAAACCAAAAAAAAAGTTTTTACAAAGTAAAAACTATCAAATGATTGAAATGTGTTTATGTCCAATTTAAATGTGGAATTACTTCCAATTACATAAATTATATTAAATTATAATAATATAACTAATTATACTTTAAATCCACTAAAATTATAATTTAACACTATAAATTATTGCGATTAATTTTTTTTAATTTTTATTAAGTATTTTTCACTATTTATCAATATATGAATGTTATCAGGAAAGTACCAAAAAAATATCCAAAATAAATTTTTATTTATTGATTCTAAATAAGAATTTTATTTCATAAATTACAATATATAAAAGATTCAAATATTCTATTTAAAAAGGGTTCACCATTAAATGGTGGAAAAATAACATTTTTTGAAAAATAATTCTTTTATCTGAAAAATTGATTTTGTCCTTATATTATTTCTAAGAAACAAAAAATATGACTGTTAAAATTATATGGGATATATAAAATTCAAAATCTGAGTGATATTATTTATATTCTCTTTTCATGCGGCTAGATTGATAGGTTATTGTGCGCTTGAACTTGTTGTTGCGTACATTGCATGCTACTGAATTATTTAAAAAGAAAGTGTACCATAGAAGCATGGGGGGTTACAATGTGTTTTGGATTTTAGTGGATCATGGAAAAGTCATATGGATCTTGGGGATTTTTCATATAAAAATAAATTCCATGCATCAATTCAAATGATAAATTTTGATTACTTTTAAGGCCATGCTATTAACCACTTTCTTTGATAGAGGCTGGTGAGTCAGCAATTGTTGATCCTTGTCTCATGAAGAAGATATCAAAGATTTTTCAGTTGATTAGATAGTGGATGGTGACCATGTAGATAATGTATTAATCATATTCTAAACATCATATATATGGTTAGTAATTCATGTGTGATCGTTATGTTTATCATTGGGTGTCACCTAGTCTTGGAAAAAATCATTTTAGGAAGAAGGGAAAACTCCCACCCTAGATTCTCGGGTAGTTTGAGATAGTGGAAGGGTTTCTCCAATGGCATGTCGTTTATCCCTTCCATAGTGATATAGTTACATGAAAAACATGTTCCACGTTTTACTACTACTAATATATCATCTAGACCCTTCCTTGGTGATAGATGTAGAAGATGTTGAGATTTTGTTAGATTCATCTATTGTGGAGAATCTGATAGAGGTTATATATCATAGTGATAAATATATTCATTGTAGTACTATATCATTTGTTCATGTGTAGTTTAATTATGGGTATTATTAGTAGGAGTCTTAGGAAAGGGAGAATGATATGTGAACATTGTGTCTAGACTTGTTTGTGATTACATCATAGAGATTATTAGTGTAGCTCAGAGACGAGGTATTATATGTAGGGGATGTTGTATGATCTGATATTTCTCTATGAATTTATCTCTCATAGATTATCATTTGAGCTTTTGCAGCTGATTCTTGTTTGGAGAAATATAGACGCTTTGGGGAAAATAACTTAATATTCAATGATGCATTATTTTTTGGATTAATGGATTTCGTATATAAATTTGTTATGTGTTTTCACAGGTTCTTGGTAAAGTGAGAAGCATTAAATTGCATTCAGTTTGTCTAAAGTGAAAATAGTATAAAAAAACATCTCCAAAAAATTTACACACCATGTAATTGGATTGAACATAATGTAATGTTCTGGTGTTTTAATAAAATAAATCTTAAGCAATAGGTTTTTTGGTGTATCCCATAACAAAAATTTATAGAATTATTCACTACTTTAAACACCATTTAAATCCCTCATCTACTATTTTAAAAATTTTGTGCACCTAAATTTCTTTTTATTTCACTATTTATCTTCTCTTCTTGACCTAGGGAAACCCACAATGCAATTTTAGATTGCCAAAAATCCCTTTACGATTTCCCGTTTTCATGATCAATCTCTTATATGTCTTTTTAGTTAGTTTATTCCCTTCTCCCTCTTATTCTACCCACTACTATAGTGTAATATTTTGACCATGTGTGTTGGTGGATTTGATATCAATAATTTTTTATCAAGGAATATATTGGAATTCATTTGAACCTTCTTCCTCATGGTTGTTTTCCATTGGAATCATTAAATTGATAGGGGGTCTAAATCCTAACCCTGTAGTTGGTTCATTTATTATGAAATATTATGATACATCCAATGTTGTTGTTTTATCAAATCAATTAAAAAACTGAATTGAAATATTCCTTGAAGTCATTTGGTTTCAATTGTCATTTGTAATGTCTTATGGATACCCATTGGGTGTGAAATCCATGAACATAACTAATTTGGATAATGGATTAATGTTCGTTTAGAATGACATGAGACCATAACTGATTGATTGATATATAATCCTTATGTTCGGATTTACTACATTTTATATATATGTTAATTAATTGTTATTTAAATAAAAATAGGTATACTAAATGTTAATGATAATTCTCATTATTAACTATTGGGATTTAAATGTGATATTGTGATATTCATGTTGTAATACATGACTTGTGTTCCATGATAAAATGATTATATATCGATCTTAGAACTTGAACATTCCCACTTATAGAATTTAATACCAATATAGAGTGGGATCGACCTAGTCCCATGCGACAATGCATATAAATTGATGGATTTTCCCAATCCCATATTGTAATTCTTATATGGATTCTAACCAGATGTTCTGACTCTTATAGGGATTTGACCAAGATTCTTGTGAATATAAAGTGGTGATATGGTAGTGGATGATATATTTGGAAGAAATTATTTGAGATATTATAGCATGGAACTGAATTAGATAATTTTACCAGGGTTATATGGTTGTTGTTGGAATGGTTATAAGACATGTCAGGAGAAAATCCATCACAGAGCTGAGCTAGGTGGTTGTTCTATTTTATTAGTTGTTGAATTAGATAATAAATATATTTGTTGAATTATTACAGATAGTACTTTTATGAATGATTTTTTTATACATGGTGGTATAAAACAGTGAGTTATACTCACACAATATTCAGTCCATCATTTGGTACTAGATTATATTATAGGGATACAGGATTGGAAAATGTCAAAGGACCTTACTGTTGATTGTTTTAATACAAGATGAGAAGGATTTTAGAGGTGGGACCGACATGGGGTTCTGGACCGGGGACTTTATTTTCATTATTTGATTCCTCTTTTCTTTTTCATGTATTTTTTTCTAATAGTAAAATTAGTTACATTTCAGCACATCCTAACTTTATTCCCTTGTGATTTAATAGATTATTGAGTTGGTAGTTATTTTTGTTTTAGAATATTTATATACATTGATTTTATTAGTTTATATGATTTAATTATTTTTGTTATGAGACATAATAATTTGGTCACTAGTCTCCCTAATATACATTTCAGACCCGATTACTAGTCGACATCCTTTCGTGTACAAGTTGGTGCACTTGAGGTCCTATAAAAACCCCTTTTGGCCACGTGAGAGAGATTTAAATCGTGGGACGTTACAGTTCAACAGGATAAAACACTCATGGTAATTAATTTATACCTTTATACCTTTAAAATTATCTATTTTATGTATGAATGATGGATGGAAACATTAATTCCAATTATTCAAGTATCAAAAATAGATAATGACCCAAAAGAATGAAAAAAACCAATGAATCATTAAGTTATTCAAAAATAATATTATCAAATGAATAAAATGAAAAAAATGGAATATTGTAATTTATAGAAATGTAAACAAGGGTTAAATATTGAAAACCTCATTTTTATTCTTTAATTTAGCTTAGTTCATAAGATACAAGATCTATTAAAATTTTCCTAATTTCTGTGAAAGTAAAATATAATGATTACAATTTTGATTCTCATTATAACTATCATTCATATTAAAAAATCTACGATCAGTATCATGATCAGATTAAATGGATGAAATAGATATATGTCAGTAAAATAAAATATATTAAATTTATAGAAAATGATTTCAATTTATCTCTTAATGTAAAAACTATTATTTCAAAAAACCTAACGACATACTAAAGACAATCATAAATGTAAAAATGAAATTAACAAGAATAAATATTTTATATATTAAACATAAAAATGAAAAACAAAGGAAACATTATATGTCATTGAATTATATGTCTAATTTTTAGGAACAATGTATCAATCATAATAATGAAAATGAAATTATTTGATATAAATATTTATTTATACATGAAAATTTTACTTATGATTTTTAATTATATCAAAATTAAAATTAATGTTCGAACATTGAATTGGATATACATAGATATAAAATGGTTTGCTTAAAAAAACTAATTTATAATAAATTAGTACAAAGTGTAAATTTTAGAAAACTATTCTATTTAAGAATATGTATTGATAAATGGAATTGTTTTATATAAAATTTATTTTCTCCTACTATGTTTAGAAATAATGTTTTGAAATGATTTTTTTTAATTTCATTTGTTAATTAATATAAATGCGAATTATATAGTCATAATACATGTTGTTCTTGATTGAAATTCACCTAAAAAATTAATTACAAAATGAATTTATTTTAAAAATCAATATTCAAAGCTAATATTTAAAAACCATCAAATGATTTAGTACAAACACTTATGTATTATAATTTATTTGAAATTAGTATCTTTTTATTACCTATTATATAAATATATTATCTAATTTTATATAGACAATATACATGATGTTATTGTTATATTTTAATCATTATGGAAATAAATTTAGTATTTTTTTAAAATATTTTAATATAGATACATTGGATATGTTTTTTATTGGACACTATTTTATAGATACATCACTATTTTATTTTTTACTATCAATGAAAAAAGAGAAAATAATTTTTTATTTTATGGAATATAAACATGAACATGAATTAATCCTCCTCACAAGAGTAAAAAATGTGTTCAATTATTGCACTTCCAATAAATATTATCATTATTATGCTAGTTTCATTGAATTTTTCATCATGTTGGTTATATATAATATAAACTGATTATAGTGAATTATTATGAGATGTTTTGTAACTCATACACTAGAGATTTAATAATTTGATAAATATTATTTCTACCAATATTATTTTCTTGATTTATAAATCAAATATGTTGGATTAATTAATTATTGATTTCTATTTTTTATATTCTATATTCCTTGTTTATATTTTTCACACATTTAAATATTGATATTATAAAAAATTTCTCATCCTTATGATAATTATATAATTAATGTTATACATGATAAAATCAGGTTTACATAGATTTGGATCATGGGTTTGTAAGATAGAATCCAGTATAAATGATTCAAGACCATGATTATGCTTGATTTAATGATGTTTACATATCATTGGATGATGATTATGTGAGACACTAGGTCGTTGTTCATGTTATATGATTCTTGTTGAAGTATTTAATAAGGTTATTTAATGATTATGCAGAATAGAAAATCATTGCTATGAGGAATTATGCCTACACATATTCATTGTTTTTCACAATCATGGTTAAAAATAATTATGTATACGAAGATTGGAAAATAATGCTAATACGTGCTTAAATAGTATTGTTTTGTTTGATTGTAAAAATTCGCTCACTCCATTAAAATTGGACATCAATAGAGCTCTAAACCCGTATAAAATTAATTTAGGGTGGTTTTATAAAACCACTTATAGTTGTGGTGTTGAGAAATATGTTGAATCATAAATTGAAGTCTTGCCGTGGATTTATACATTTCTTAGGAAACATAATCATTTTGGGGGTTTTTTCCTTTTTTGAAGAAATTTTACGATTGAAATTTTTATTGTTTTTTGTTGATAGATAAGACCACGACTATGTTTTAACTAAATAAGTATGTGATTTATACCTCTATTTTAAATTATCATAAAAATTAATACATAGAATATGTAGCTGTAAAATAATTGAACAACATAATCATGTACAATAATGTGGTAATTTTATGTCATGAATTCTTATTATAATGAGAAAATTCTATATTAGAAAAATACATAATGTAAATAAAATAAAATAAATGTATAAAAATATCTATACAGAAAAAATTTAAGTTAAATAAGGAAAAAACATATAAATTATCAAAATGAGATAAACAAACATCAATTTATTAAAATTGGAATCCTTGTGAGAAATCACACAATAATTATTCCTGGTAGTTTTATAGACCATGATTTTAGTTATGTAAAAGTGGTGTAATAATTTTTGTTATTATGATCCAATATCATTCATGCTAACATGTCTATTCACTTGTGGTAGACCATCCCATTTAATATATAGAAGTAATATCACTCTACCAAAAAATTGTAATAATAAAAAACGGTATAATTATGAATTCAATAGAATATATGAATTCATACAGTAATATATCTATATATAATAATGAAATAAACAATTTAATATTATAATTCCAAATAAAACAAATCTATGAGAATAATAATAAAAAATCCCCAAACCAAAAATATTTTATATATGGAAACTGAAAAATAATGTGGAATTCGTAGAAACAATGTAAATCATAAGAAAACTATGTTTTTCATTTATTATAAATAAAACCTTTCTATAAGAATATGATGTATGTCAATAACAATAACTACAACACCAGCATGTGGTTTTTATCACATAAAAACCAAAATGATATATCATGGTTTCTAACCATGTAATGTCTTTCATTATATAAAAATAAATTATGTCACGTGTCTGAATATGTATTCCCTAACAAAATAGTTATCATTATTGTTGAAATAGTTTATGTAATTATTTTATAAGAAAAAAAAATTATACTATCGAATTAAAATCACTATGTTGTATATTATATATATCCCAATAACTATAAAAATATTGTAGAGAGGATTGTTCAATTACTTTAAATTATGTTGAACTTTCATTTAATACAAAATAATGAGTATTGGTCACCACTATAAGAAATTTACCTATAGAAAATAAATATTTATTTGGTGTTTAATCACTACTTTAAATTATTTGTGAAATTTGGATAGTAAAACTATTGATTCACTATTAGTATATATATTAAATTAAAATTATTAAGCTACAAGTGTTTTTTAGTTATCTAAAAATATTAGTAAGATGGATATCAAATCCATCTCCCATGATTATCTCCTAATGATGGACAATAATATCCTTCAATATTTTAATCTTGATATTAATCTTAATATTTTTCTTTATCGCTAAGAAAATTTGATGATGCTTATATTGAGGTTGGACCATCTTGTACAAATTGATTACTATTATTGAATACTTTATTGTAATTTTTTCATTTAAAAATGAAAAACAATTTTAGAAAATGAATTTTAAAATAATTATAACATTTTTTTTAAATTAAACATTCAATGTCAAAAAATAAATATAAATATGATAAAATGTCCAAAATACTAAAAATATATAAAACATTTATTTTTGATTAGTTATTTGATGAAAATACATTGAACCATTTACTCCATCAATTATATCATTATTAGGGTCCATCATTACATCTTATATTTATTACTGCCATTTGAGGTAAATATTATCAATATCATCATAGAAAAATTAGTTCAATTATTATCCTTGAAGGTTTTAAATGGAATATGATAATCCTTAAAAATCATTAACCTAATAATACTAGTCTATTTGATTGATGTTCAAAAATACACTTCAACATTCATCCACTACATTGTCAATATAATTTTTCGTTTTATATTGAAATAAAAGGTTAAATAGGTAAACTTCTTCATGGTCTCCAAAATTCACCATGTTAGGGAACTTCACATAATTAACTTTTAAAGGATTTAATTAAATACACTAGATAATATTTCCCCACATACATTTAAATAATGTAACATAACAATTACCATGGAAATTTAAATCAATGATATCAGTCCACTATCCATAGTATCAGAGTATGTAAACTCAAAATGTACATATATTCTGTGATTTTAATCTTTATTTTTGATTATTCATATAAAATTTGAGGCCATTCACAATGTAAGTGTAAAATTTCCTTGCCTATATTAGAGGTTACCAATCCTAAATGTCAAATAATCAGAAAATTAAACTCAAATATTTATATTCATGATATAAAAACAATATATAATTTATTAAATTTAAATAATATATATATCATCATAATATATAAACAATATATAAAAATCGTCGTATTTACGATATTA
Source organism: Viscum album (assembly GCA_963277665.1). NCBI lineage: Eukaryota > Viridiplantae > Streptophyta > Magnoliopsida > Santalales > Viscaceae > Viscum > Viscum album. The sequence goes on along the minus strand of OY728145.1, from coordinate 1,092,859,485 downwards.
TGTGATTTGAAAACCATTATACCATATCTTTATTAATTTATTTTCATATATTATTCTCATTTTGTGTGTGATTTTCATTATCTCATTATCTATCTTCCCTACACAATAATGAATGGATTTTCAATTTTAATAATTAATAGAACTCATCGATGTTCTTATAAAATCTCAAATTATACAAATGTAATATTTTAGGACCACCCAACTAGTAGGCCTATAGTAAGAGTGATTGTTGATTTACTATATCAATGAAATTGTGTCAAGAAGTCATCAAAAAATACAAATTGTTTAAATCATGACAAAATATAATCGAAGTATCTTTACCAATTGGTAAAAAACTCAAAATCATTGTAGTCATCAAAAATAATTTTTTTTTTGGAATTTATTTTCCCTATATGAATTTCAAATACCTATGTATATGTAATAATAAATTAATAAAACATATTCAATATTTTTTTAATAAACTTCATTGAATGATTTACCTAATAAGTAGAAATACATTATGCAACTCTTAATTGGATATATCAACTAATAATTAAATAAACAATATAAATTATTTTCATTTATAAAATGAAACATTAACTGCATCATGAAAGTAAAAAATGATGGGGAATAGCATCTCAATTTTGAAAAGATTAAATAAAATTCATTCTTGAATATTTTTGTGGTCAATATTTTATCGTGTTGTCTCACATGGTTTTCTAATTAATGTATTGAACTCTAGTACAAATATATTATTTTTTTGGAAATATTCTATCTAATGATATAGGTAATAAATACTAAAGAAATAAAATTATTCATGGACTTTAAATCCATTTATCCTACAGTATCATGTTCCAATACATCTATATATATATTACATTAATAGATATCCTTAAAATTAAAAAAAATTATATTTTAAATACATATTTCTCATCAGTTTTCATTAAAAGAAATTATACAACATACATTCTAAAATCATATGTCCACATATGAAACTTTATATACATTTATTTTATTCCATTACGATATTTATGATGGTCCTTTTATTTTCTATGATCATTAAGTAATGTAAATGTCATATTATCAAAAACACTCTTATCAACATACATAACATCAAGAATATATACCAATTAATTAAATTTAAAATATGGAATTATGAAAATTATACATATGTTAATCCATTATCATCTTCCAATTTAATTAAATGATATCATATGTACTCATTTCACACTATATTTTTATTAATAGACTATACCAAATTCTCCCACAACATTTTCTAGTTTTTCCAATATTTAATACGCTAAAAGAAAGCTTGATGTTTTATATTGTCAATGATTCCATTGAATTTATTCATGTACGGCAGAAATCTATGACATTAATTAATGTTTAATGGCACATCCCATGGGGGACATGCTATTACACCCCCAATCCCACATCCCGATGGCCATGGGGTTTCAACTAGCATTGAATGCATCAACCTGTAAGTGAGAGAAATTTTCCTAAGTACATGTACACACACACACAACCACTTCTGAAAACCTTGAAAGGTAAATATGAATTCTAGTAAACAACCAATAAGTAAAGATAAATGGTGTGCATAAAATGGGTCAAAATACAAAACCAACCGAAGGAAATTGAAAACTAGAATGTACAAAAGATCTCTAAAAGTCTGTCAACTGAAAACCCCACATGCTGGGTAAATGTGGAGGAGCTACTAGAAGCCATAAAAGTACACCCTAATTACCTGATCTATCCGGGAACGACCATGTACTTGGCCAAAAAGCCATTCATCAATGTTTTTTTCATGTAAATGAGACACTACACATGTTGGAGAGTCCCGTAGGGTTGATTAAAAAAATACTTAGTAGGGATCCCAAACCCAAAGGAAACACCACAAAGAAATCCAAAAAATCAAATCAAAAATCATGATAACGAAGAAAGAAATCTCACATAGCTATAATATATGGTATGGAATGTAAGGATATCTATCATAAAAATAACCTCCTTGGACTAATAAGGCACTCATCCCTGATTAGTATTGTGGGTATGATAGGTCACATAGAGTCTCTCCCCGCTGTGGGTCTGTTGGGTCACACAGAGTCGCTTCCCACTTATGCCATTATAATTAATCCATATTGGGTCTCTTGTAGCTGATCCACATAGGTACTCTTGTAGCCGACCCACATAAGTCTGCTTGTTGTCAATCCACACAGGGTCTCTTATAGTTTATCCACACAGGGCTGCTTTTAGTTTATCCAAATTGGTTCGCTTGTCACCCATATGATTTTCGCATGTAGTGTGCTTGATTTCTAGATAATCCACTACTCATGCCCTACATTGTAATTTAACATCCATGAAATATTCCTTAGATCATTACAAATTAACCTCCTTTTCCCGAGGTTTCCATCATCACAAACGACTCATCAATCAGACACCTGATCATAATGATATTTGGTGTTTTAGTAAACAGGAGCCGGTTGTGTCTGGGGTCGGTCCGATCTAGTCGGACCGACCTGACCAACTCGGCCTGAGGGTCCCACATGACACGACCTGGTTTGGATATGTAAACCAACCTGGTTGGATCTAGGTTCGCCAATTATTGCCTAGCTATTGGACCAAGTCCATTGGGACTTGTTAGACCTTTCTAGGTTCGGTCATGTGTCCAACTCGTTGGGTCGACCCGTGAACATGTTCAATTCGGCCCTACTCTCAATACGCAGGCCACTTGTTCCTATCCCAGGCTTCCCCATGGCCTAGATTTATCATGTCATCCCACCTCGTAGAGGAGGGTCGACTTTACTCCAGCTCAACCCACACTGCGGTCCAGTTTACACCCCCAACCTGTCCCGTCGAGCAGGCCAGTCCCCTCTTTCCTGAACTCTAGGAGGGCATCCAGTTTGTGTGTCTTGTGTATGTCTTATCTGACCACCCTATCTGATCCCACATAAATTCCCCAATGGACTGTATACTAGTGCAAAGCTTCAGCCCACGTGACACGAGCCGCTCCATCGGCACGACGGGTTGGCTATGTCCGTCCTCAGTTAGTTATCAGATCGAGCACCAGAGGCTCTTTGTGCTGCACCAAGTCCTAAGCCATCTATGAAAAACTACTTTTTATTCCATCATGGCACTCTGCCACCCACCTATGGCCACTATCGGTATGATTTTATATGGGTTCTTCATTCTTCCTACACTTCAAACCAGCATGGGGTGTTGTCTTCCCTACTGTATGCTTAGAAATTCATCCCTATCAACTAAGAGGCCCATCCACGAATAATAGAAAACACCGCCCTTGGTGGATGGTCCCGAGCCTTGTTCGTTTCATCCCACACACTATGTGTTAGTGTTTTTAAAACATGAGGAATATTAGGAATCTAAAAAATAATCCTAATGAAAAACCACAAAAATGAGCACCCCCCCCACAAGAATAAGTGATCCACTGATCATACTATTCTTGAGTTGATCCACATTTGTTGTTTTTGTATGAAGAATGGGGAAACTCAAAAAACAAAAAGTAATCCCCTACCTGGGATAGAAGTTTGTTGTAGAAGAGTGGGTTTTCACACTATTTTTCTTCATTCTTAATCCACCCCCATGTTTCTAGCATCCCATAAATTAATTTAAGTAGAATGTGGTCATCGTTCATTGTTGGAGAGGATTCCTCACCATAGATTCATCAAATAAATACCCAAAGGCCCAACTGTTTCTCCAACCCATTATCTCATTAAAAGAAAAATTAGTCACACCATTTTTGTTATGATGTTTCGTCATGTCTTTAAGCCTATGGTTTAGAGATTAATTAATGGGATTCATTTAATGTGTTTTTTCATCACATCATTGTCTCACCACAGTGCTGAACTGCCACTGCTCAGTGGTGAGGAAACAAATAAAATATATTTTTAATTAATTTTATTTTTCTCTTGAATATTCTAAAAATGATATTTTACGGTCGACCCTTATCGATCGAACTTATGTCCTTTCTAGGAAAATTACTGATCTCCTGAGTTCAACGGTGCCCTAGGATTTTTGATTTGGGCACCAGTTTAAAGGATTGAAAAACCAAGTCACCCATTTATTTAAAAAAATATAAATATGTTTCAAATTTTATTCAAGGATTGTCAGGCCTCAAAATTTAGTGTTTTCAAAGTGTCTGGTTTTGAAATAATTCTATATTATTAAAATAAATTACAAGGAATCTTGGGGACATTACAATAACCATTATTTAAGGGATTATCCTCCCTATAATACAAAACAATGTATAAACAAACATATGGGGATACTGAGCATGATTCAGAGTCTCCCACTACCATATTATCTCCTAGAGATTGTTGTGCAGCCACCAAACATGTACCATAGGAATTGAACATCCATGAAGGAATTCATCTTGTCTATCCTCTATATCCACCGAAAACTCCACAAATGTCACCCCATCATCAATTTCAATGTCGGCCCCATCCATAACGTGTGATGTATCATACACATACCTCCCCAAATATGACATGTGGAAACCATAATTATCTTGATGAATTTGTGGGAGGAGGGCTAGAAGGTATGTCACCTTGCCAAATATGTTCAGAATATGGAAAGGTCTGAAGATCCTCAAAGATAACATACCACCCTAGCCAAATCTCTACAATCCCCATCGTTTTGAGAACCGAATGAACACATAGAATCCCTCCCACAACTCCATGGGCCTCTATCTCTAGTCAGTATAAGATTTTGGCCTACTATGTGTAGTAATCATCTACTCCAAGATGCTCTTCACCTTGTGAGTGGTATCTCATACAATCCCTGGACACATGAGTGATGACTCTCTTGAGTCTATTCAGCATTGAGTTGATCTTCATGGTTGCTCTTACAAAGTCTCGAATGGTTCCCTGACAATGGTAGTGTGATTGATGTTTTTGTTTGAAAACACTACTAGTGGTAGGTGGTCCTCCCAACATAAACCAAAATCAAGAACGCAAGTATGATGCATGTCCCCCATGGTCTGTATTGTCCTCTTATTATCACCATTCATTTGTTGGTGAAAGGATGTGTTCAGGAGAATTTGATTATCAAATGCCTCCTGTAATCCCTTCGACAAACTGGATGTTAACCGAGAATCGTAGTATGAGATAATCACCAAAGGAACCTCATGAAGCCTCACTATATCCTGCATGTAGAGGCGTCCCAATCCTTCTCCCGATCCCTACTCCCAAATGGGTAGGAAGTGATCCGACTAGGTGAGTCGGTCAATGATCACCTAGATATAATTGTGGCCCCTAGAAGTGTATGGTAATACTGTCACAATATACATCGAAATACCATCCCACTTCCACTCTATTACCTCAAGTGGCTAGTCCAATCCTTCTAGAACTTAATGCTCATCCTTCACTTGCTGACATGTGGGGCACTAAAAAAAATCCAAGCCAACACTTTCTTCATCCCAAGCCCCCAGTTCTGATGTTGATGATCCTAGTATATCTTCTCCACACCTGGATGTACCACCAAAGGGGATGTATAAAACTCACTCAACACTTGCTAAATCAATTACATTGGTAACAATGTAAACCCTCTAAAAAGGATTAATTCCTCCTTACCTATCGAAAATCCATGAGGATCCAATCCTAAGGATAACTGAGTGTGTCGGGCCTCAAAGGCAATATCAAGAAGTTCTACTTCCCTAACTCGCTGTAAGGATGGGAGGGAGACAATCATCGATGAAAAGTAATATGTTTCTTCATTATCCATAGCTTGGGTCTCTCCACCGACATGCGTTGCGTGGGTCTTCCTCTATCCATGGGACCAATAACTAGTGGATCTGTCAACATAGACACATCCAAATCCAGGTGTGGCATCCTCTTCAGCGCGCAATCATGGTGTGTCGTTAGGATTTCATACGGACCACTAGGTCTGCTCCGTTGGTCCATTTATTGGACCGTTTGAACATCTATATTTCATGGGGTGTCTTCTTCCCTACTATGGCCTCATAAACACATCAACATAAACTAATAGGTTCTTCCATCATGAAAAAACAAGAACCCCCAAGTCGGAGGGGGTTGTGCTTTGTTCATGTCAGCTCGCACCCTTTGTGTTAGAGTTATCAATACATGGGGGATGGAGATTAAGATTTAAAAAAAATAATCCCACTCAAAATCCGAAGAATGAGAAACCATTATAATGAAAAATAAATCCATGATTCATCCTATTTGTGGGTTGATCCACATTCATTGTTTTAGATTGATGAACCAAGAATCACGATACATAAAAAGTAAACCCCAGTCTGGGATAGACATTTGTCAGGGAAGATCAAGGTCACATGCCTTCATTCTCTGTTCTTGATTTATCTCCCACATTTCAAGAGATCCTTCCATGGTTTGAAGGATAATTTTTTACATCTTTTGTCTTTGGATAGGATTCCTAGCTATGGATTTATAAGAGAAATTCCGCAGATCTCTAACTATTTCACCAACCTGTTATCACATTAAAAATAAACTCTTCAAAATATTTCTGTTACGCTGCATTGTAGCATCAGTACAAATTAGTTAAAGATTCTAATTAATGGGATTTATTTAATGATTTTTGTTATCACCTTGTCGTTTCACTGCAGTGTTGTCGTGCCACTGCTCATCAGTGAGGAAAAAAATTAAAATAATTTTTTTATGTTATTTTATTTTTTCTCCAAAAAATCATAAACTAACTTTTATGGTTGACCATTTCTTGTCAAAATTAAGTCATTTATAGGAAAATATAGATGATCTATGTTTAATGGTGACTTTGTATTTTTGATGGTATCACTAGTTTAAAAGTTAGGAAAACATGTGCACATGTTTATTGAAATGGATTTAAAAATAAATTCTAAGTAATATTTTGGCCTCCTAAGGCCTCATAATCAGTTTTTGTCAAAGGGTTTGGTCTCAAAATAATTCCATATAATTAAAAAATATATTTAATTTAACGCACATTGCATAAAGAATATATGATGATAGATGAAGAAACTTTTTTTACTGTAAGTAATCTATCCATTCACAAAAACAATGTTACAATCTAGGGATTAGAAACTGGTGTTAGTTTTCTAACCAGATCAGTTACAATATCTTGGGAAGTACCTAATGGTCTACATTTTTTTCATTCATTTATAACATTATCCCAATAGATACATTCTATGTCAGAAAAAAATTGATTCATAACACATTAAATTATTCAATTAATTCTCAAAGGTAACCATCAATGTCATTTCTATTAAAATATTTTTTTAGTGTAATCATTAATTTGATGAAGGATGTTTTCTAGTAAAGATACATAGAAATAGATTATAAGGGAATATAAAAAATGAATAAATTATTTATGATGTACGTTAAGTCTAAAAAGGGTGTAACCTCTAAGTATTTAATCCCAATGATATATTCATAGGATCAGATGAGAAATTTGATTTTAAAAAATCAACACTTTTCAATTGTTTTTAATTTATTTGGATTCACATTATGTATATTTCCCTACTGTACTTGACTTTCAATATCTTCTTCTTAGTGTTTTGATAAGACTTGAATAAATTTTTCATTCCTGGGTTTAAAGGGTATTAATAAGATAAAAATTACATGACTATTCATTTTTTCCTCCTCATTGTAGTATGTTAATTCATAAATTTATCATAACTCATTGATATATATCTATAAGATATATAATTTTCCTACTCATATCTACATGAATCCTCTCCAAAAATTTTCATATATTCATTTTTTTAATTCATTCATTTTTGTATAATCTAGTCCATGGTTTTTTTAAAATATTCTTAATGTCATAATAATAATTAGGGTTCTTAGATTTAGTAAATTCATCATGATACAATTCAAAAATCATTGACATTTGTGCATTCATTATTCTATGTAAACACATGATATGATAAAAAAATAGTAGAAATTAATTATTTTAATACATTGTATATAATTTATATATCTCTTTCATTCCATATTCAACTAAATAATGAAACAATATTTACTACTGAATAGTTTTTTATCTTTTTGTCTCTACAACATTAGGAAGATAATCTAATGATATCTTTAATTCATAATCTTGTGGATATGAGGTTCCATAAAAATAATTTTCATGTTAATATTTTCACCATCTATCCCTGGTTGGACTAAAATATTTTGATTTCGATGATGTTTCCCTTGAATGATTAAAGTATCATTTATCATGTTCATAATTGTATTCTCCACTATAGAGGAACTGGTGTTCTCTTTTTATTTAATAACATTATGGAAGAAAAATTCAATAATATTTTATTCTCCATGAAAAATATAATTCACATATTGAGCATGAAATTGCTTCAATATCATGTGTCCCTAATCATCAAGTAACGTCTATAATGTTTTTAATTAATATTGAATACAATTTCATTTTATTCTAGAAAAAAAATGAATTAATTGAAAAATATTAAATATAAAACCACTTAAAAACCATTAACCTCAAAAAGTGTGTTCCTAGGTAACATGATCAAAATTTTATGTATATATACCCAACTGTATATATTTTTTGATGAAAAATAATATTAAAGGATAATTCATTAAAAAAAGTAAACAATTTACTCATAAAAGACACAAACCAGAACTATAGTACCAAATTCGAATAAAATTATTCAATAAACGTGATGTTTTTAAATAGAAACCATTGTCAAAATAATTGAAATATGAAAAAAAATATAGATTAATATTTTCTATCTAAATAATATAAAATTAAAAAAATGTATAATATCCTATAATACATTCAAAATTATCAATGTACATACCCTTTTTACTAGTCTCATTTCAAATTAATAAATTAATAATATTTAGAAAAAACTCCATTCTATATTTTATGATTTAATATAGGATGATAAAGTAATTAATTATCTAATTAGTTCATTTATGTATGGAACTAGTTATATAATTAGGAATTATGTTACCTTAATAGAGTTATTGTAACTTTTGAAAATGAAATTCAATGATTTTTTGATAGGTCATGGGAAATTTTATATGTTTATCACCAACATTAACCAAGAATAATAATGTTAAATATGTTAAAATTGATATTAGCATCGATTTTTATCTAACTACAGATAGTTATCCAATAAATTATAGACAATATTTGATAATCTAAAAAACCAAAATATAAAGCCTAAAGTAGCTATAGCCTAATATTTCCTATGTATGAAAGATAATTTAATGTTTTTCACTAATATAAATATTACATAGGATTGTTAAATTTGATATATATGATATCAATATCAATAAATTTAAAACTAGACTTATTTCATAATCAAATATGTCTAGATATTTTTAAATCACTTAATATGGAATTTAAAGGAAAACATATATAATTTATATTTTTTCATAGGAATATGAGAATATTTTTTTAATCTAATTCATAATATTTCCCAAGTATGATATAATATTATTACATGATTATTTTCTGAAAACTACGTAATTCATTCAGTAAAAACCATAGCATTATTTTTTTTATAGATTATTGTATTTAATATTTTCTCTTAATGAAAATAATGTTTTCAAAATAAATTAATTTTATATGGAATTAAATATAGGTCCAGAAAACTATCATGTGGTTATTCTCAACAATCACTCTCATATAATCCCTTAAATCATTATCAATGAAAATACCCAATAAATTATTCATGCAAAAAAAATAAACATATAGAAAAACTAAATAAAACCTTTCTAAAACATATTCATATTCCCATAATAATTCTTACATATTTAAAATGATGAAAATCACTAATAAGTTAGACAAAAAACTCCAATAACTGAATCCATAAAAATGGAAAAAACCATTATAATCATTGTAAATATAAAACATGGAATAATACTATGAAAATAATTGGAAATACTTTACATAGGTTTTCACTAAACTAAATAAGGGACCACACCAAAATTGTATTGGGGATAATATTTACTATTTAAGTGAAAATTATTTGGAATTGATATGTTCAATTTATAATTTAATAATAATTAAATTATGAAGATATCTTTCAAAATAGATCACACCTTCAATATAAAGAGTGATATTTCATCTCTGATAATATCTTCACTACTGTGATGGTTTCTCATCGATGGAAGGATCACACATCGCTATACAACCCAATCCTCATTAGAGGGTTCACATGTCATTTATAGGGGAATGAAACTTTATGGGTTATTAAAGATATGATATGGAGGATATTTAGAGGAAAGTGGTTTATTTTAGTTTGTTCAAAAAAAAATGATAGTATTTTCCCCCATTAAGCACCATATATTTTTAATTATGTATATTATTTATATCCTTTCATATTATTATTTTTTGTTTATATTGTTTATTCACTTGATTAATATATATAATAACCATATATTATAAATTAATATCCAATGAAACTTAAATTTTAAATATATGTTTCCAAATAAAATGATCATCTTGAGGGATTATGAACGTTTAATATTCTCATACTACTTTTCTATAAAAAATTGAGTTTTAAATTTGAAATATGTGAGAAATGAAGAGTTATTCTCACTTGATGTGTACGATTTTTATATAAATTTTTACAATGATATTAACTATTTGATTAAATTTTTCTTATGTGTAAAACAAATATTTTCTTATTGGAGATTTAAAATAGAAACTGTTTATAATAAAAAACAATTATTCAAATATACTACATGGAATGATTAAATAATTTAAAAGATATTTCATTGGGTATTAAAATTTATTATATATTATAAATAATTTAAATATTTTTTATGGGGTATCAAGTCATTAAAAACATTATATGTTGATTTAGTCATTTCATTTTCGAATTTGATTTTTCAAAATTAATGTGTAGAAAATGGCCATTGATTCACATTTTAATTAAAAGGGATAATTTTTATAAGTGTACAGAAATGAATGTGAACCTTGATATGTGACATATATCAATAATCATTTATATGTTTTATCATTTTATTATTTCACTTAGAATAAAATTTCAGCATTTGAATGTACATTACATGTGAAAATATCATGGGTTTATACTATGATATCCAAAGATAAAATGTTTTTGGGATTCACCATTGGTATATTAGGTTCGAATATACACATTAAATTTATATTTTATCACATATAAATATTTACTTTCTTAGGTTAAGCTTAATAGAAAAATAAAAAAGGATCTTGATTGAAATTATAAATTACATATTCTACTTAACTCAAAAAAATGGAGTAGAAAATAACTCTTTAATTATTATTGTTGGGGTTTTTCCTTTAAATGGCTGTTCTTTTTCAAAAAATTAAAAATACATGGTGTATACGGTTGTGAATCTATGTGTGAAAAATAAATTCTATATATAACAATGACTTCCAATAAAAATTCAATATTTTTATCTTGAGTTCCATTCCACTGATTGATTTATAGGACTGAATATTAGATCTAATATCACATTAATTTAAAATATTATAAAAAACCCTTAAAATATTTTAATCATTTTTCTAACATTAATAAATATTATCACTCATAATTATTTTTTGGATTAATTGATAATTTTTTAATCCATTATGTCTTTGAAACAATATAACCCATATTAATTATAAAATAATACAAATTTCACACCCTTGTGTCCACTGTAATTACCCATTCAAAAACTAAGATATTATTTATATGAATCCTCATTCGATGATGGTGAAATTATACATAGCATATTGAAATTAAAAAATCTATATATAGATACTTGAATAAAGGGTGAGTTAACAAGGGGTTTTTAGATTTTTCATTAATCATATCCTATGTTGAGTTTTACAATGATGTGATTTTCCATAATATATAATAAGTATAACTACTCTAACCTTGATAAAATTATATTTAGGTAATGAGTTTACATTCTCAGTTTATTGACATCTAATGTTCTCCATAATATTCATGAATTAATTGTGATGTATTCATTAAAATAGTTCGGTTCTAGTTATGAGAATAATGAACTATGAGATAACTAATACTATGTTTGAATTTTTGATCTCTAATTTCAATATAATATATTATAAAAATGGATTATATAATAATTTTAAATATAAATAGATTCATATTATGGACGAAAAGTTCATATAGAGATATAGTTGTGTTCGGTTGAGATAATGGAATCCCCCTTAATAACGATTGTATAAATGTTGTTTTTTATGGAGATATTATTTCTATAAAATTATGTTTTTATAATTTATAATTATTTCAATGTATATTAAGGTCCCATAGGGTAACATTGACGGTCTTGGAATAAGGATTAATATTGGAACCCAGTGTTTATCTGAAATATGAATGTATTAATATAATAATCATATATAGAGGAATTTTGATTGATTCACATATATGTGTATAGTTTTCCTAAGGTTTGTGAGTATTTAGTATATGTTTTATACTATTTAATTCATTCCCCAACATTCAAACCAAAACATGGTGAGAGTCATCACAATGTGGAATATGATTGACCATGGTTTTAAAATCAATTTCATCCCATAAATGATGAATGGAATTAAATAAAATTATACTGAATAACCAACTATAAGTATCATGTTCTTTTGGATTATATCTACACCTTATGATGATTTTTAGATATATTATATATTTATAGTGTTAAATAATTTTATTTCATAAATTAGAATATGTTATAAGAGTTAATACAATGGAGGATAATGGGAGGTAATTTCATAATATTCTTAATACTGGGCTCTGACATAATTTATTTTTAACAAAACAAAACAAATAAATTATGATTTTTAGATGAAATTTGATTAAAATGTATTTCATTATACATATAACGAATCTAGCTCTATTCTTCTTCACACATTTTACCATTAATATAATGTTTTGGTACACTATTTTTGTTAATGTATACTTATGAATAATTTATATTTAATATTATATTATGGATAACTTTAGAGGTAGTATCCCATTTATTTCTATTAAGTTAATTTTTTAAAATCATATCTAGAATAAAATTTTCATGGAATGTTAACTATAGATATTAAATAATTTTCTAATTCATATTTTTAATTCATATTTTTATAAATATCTTTAATGGGGTTGGTTCATTAATTCCCATGCTTATGTGAATATAGATTTTATAAAAAACCCATATGTAATAATGAGTGTTCTATGTCTATATTTTTCACATTAACTATGGTATTCAATTATTTTATATATTATGTAAAAAAATATTTAGGATTTTTCATATGAATAATTATTTCAGACATTTTTGTTTATGAAGGAATAGATAATGAATTACATTTCGACACCCCTACACATAAAATGATGTTTAATTTTATTTCATTTAATATTCTAGGAGGTAAGTTCATAATAAACAATTACCATTAAATATTATAAGAGTTATAGTTCATTTAGCTTCTAAGTCTACAATTGTTTTATAACATCTATCAGTAATGCGAATTTCACGATAATAAAAGACGAAATATATATATTTATAACATACACAATAAGCCTAATTAATGTAATAAATCATAAAAACATATTCTAAAAAAATTTGTTTTTTATATATTAACATTTAATAATATTTAAAATATCAAAATAATTTTTATTAGGTTGATATAATTATAAATATTAGTTTACTAGATGGATCCATTATTGTATTTCTAAATTCAATACCCCAAAAAAAATTTAAATGTGTTTCATATCTCTAAAATTTATTTTCATTAAGAGTTACATTGAAGAAAGAGTTCTTTTGGTACTATGATAGCATAATATCATATTAAATGAGCTTAGAAGAAATATCATACTAGTGTTATTTTGATTATATGAGTTTTTTAATTCAATAATGATTATTTTCAAGGGTATTTTATTTTAGTATATATATATATATTTTTTCTATGTTTTAAATATAAAATTTAATATCACATCTAATATTTTTACTTATTTATATTTATGATATTTATATTAAAAAATATTTGAGCATACAAATAAGAGATATTGTTTTGTATTTCTCAATCTATATAATATGGTTTACTTAGTTGTGTTAGAAATGAATGATATCATATGATATTAATAGTTAATTGCTGATATGTTTTCATAAATTGATTAAAATGATAAAATGTTTTTGAATATTTTATACTTTGATGAGTCATTTATTAACAATTTATAATGATATTTCTTAACGATTCATCAATATTATATCTTAATTATCATTTTTATCTTCATTAGGTCCCAATTATTGTTGATCCATTGATTCTTATGTCCATTTCATTTTGAATCATTTGGTATTTAATATTTCCATTCTTTTAATCATATTACATATAGTTGGTTTTAATTTCATATGGAAGTGAATTATTATTTATTAGAATATTTTTTTCGTGAAGGTTTCCTTAAAAATCAAGTAGAAACTATGTTCATCCTAAATGTTTCTATTATAATTATTTCTAAAACCATATAATGGATAAATCTCATGATATTTACAGATATAGAAAATATTTATGAGTTTCAATTTCTATTGTACAGAAATAAAAAAACATGCATTGTATGAGGATAAAAAAATATGAAGTTGTTACTATATGATGGTTATGGGAATGATTGATTTATAAAAGATATGATTAAAAAGAGAATGATTGCAGATATACATTTTAACCCTATCAAAGGAGATGTTCAGTTGTCTATTAGAAAAAGATGTATAATTTATACTAGGCATAAATATTTTATGATAAAAAATGTGTCAATGGATAGAGTGTTTTTATTTTCAGCAGACAAACATTAAAAAATTAATACTATATGGAGAAATCTATGAGGTTTTCCAGATGATGAAATCCAAATATGAGAAGTTGTATAAGAAGTCACCAAACTAAGATAATAATACCAATAAAAGTATAAAGTTTCGTTTTATACAAGATGAAATGTTATAGATGTTCCAACTCAAAGATTTTTTCATACTAGATTAACTTTTATGAGTTTATAAAATTGAGGAAACATGTTAATAGAACCGAACAGAGGAAGCCTGAGTACACCTACATGAGATAATTGGATGGATAAGACACGAGAAAAAAAGTATCTTATGAAGTGCTGCATTATAGAGGGATTCTAATAGATTCCACATGATTGAAGAAATTAAATTTTATTATATGGTTTAATATAAAAGTTTGAACACCATAGAAAGGTATGAAGTAAATTAGAAAAAATTCTAATGTAAAACATTATTATGATTCATAGTAGTTATTTTAGTATTTTTACATCTAGTTATTATTTATACAGGATTGATGAGAACACTGATGATAATATTTGAGGAATCATACATGAACAATGTTGAATTTTATTTTTTAGAATGTATTGAAATTTTTTTAAAAAAGGTTGTGCTGAGGGGAATTTCAATATTTATCCCAAAATTCATCCCTTCTTTGTAGGGGAAGTATACCTTTATAAAGAGGTTCATGAACATTTATATTGAAGTTTTTTTTATATTTTTTACAATGGATGCGTTATTTTAATCAATTCATGGTTTGTGGATTATGTATTGATATTTTGAATTCTAGTTTTAATATGAATGTTTATGTAATGTTTAAACCTTTTCGTATGAGGAAAGAATTGGACTTTGTATGTGACTACTAGAACCTTCTATATCTCCATGATGCATCAGTAGGTCTCATGAGACAAAATATTGACTTGGCACAAGGCCTTGAAAAAAATATTATTTGTAGTCATGGTTGGAGGCCTTGACTATGTGTTTATGAATTCTGGCATTATGAATTCCACCATTATAAAAGTGGCTAATAATATTGCATGTGATTATTCGACTAGTATAATATCAATGAGTATAAATAAATAGAAATATTTTATTATATCTTTTCCATATTATTCTGATGTTTATGTTGAAAATTCTTTTGTTTTAGTCTTATACATTGCCTTAAATGTTTACGCTTTTTTATGAAAGTATCCTCTATATTGTTATCCTTATTGGGCATCTAATCTCACCCCTTTATATGTTTAATTTTTCCTAGGATCTGAAGTAGTATTTTTTGGATGACTTATAGGGATAGGCTAAGGATATATGTGTGTTTAGAAGGGGACAAAATGTTGTTGATGTTTTTATTTCATGATGTAATTTAAACTTATGAATGTATCTAGTACATCCAAGGCTACAAAATTGATCGGCCTTTCGGGACATGATTCCTTGTATCATGCCAATGTTATGTAATAATCCACCCACTCTGGGTAACTAGGATGGGGTAATTATAGTTATTATCAATGGATTTTTAGTATCAACCATGTAAACTAGATTTAGATAAACTCATATTAGAGAATAATACCCTATGACAGACCTTGAAAATTAGTATAGAATAACTTTTCAGAATTTCGGAAATGCAGAGATTTTGTGAGTTTTCCAAGAAATACATTAGTTTCTAGATACGAGAAGGTAGAGGTTCCTCTGGAATAGATATACCTAAGGGTAAAACCCAAAAAATCCACATTGTACTAGACTCGAATGGGAACCGGTGCATGAAAACGGGCCTTGTTGCACTCTTGGTTACCACACTCCCAGGGGGTAAGATTTGGATAATTTACATTTTCATTATGAACCAATATAATGGATTTATGAGTATATACCTCATTAATGTAAACATTTTTATAAATATGGATTATATCCTTAAACTGTTCAATTTATGTTAAGTGTTTTAAAAGTTTGTAATTATTTAATGTGATTCATAAACTAATCTAATATATTCCATTTTTAATAAATGGAACATAGTGGAAGGAATGAAAACCTTATCAACACATGTAATCTATGGAGGGATTTCCCTCTTACTCAAGATAATTATGGTGGACCTAGTGATGTAACCAGTGCTGATCAACATATCACCATACTGGGAAAACTCACACAGGTTATTAAAAATAACCTTACCCATATGGAGCACCTTGATCCACAAAGTAGGGGATAAATGTTAGTCTGCTTCATGAGGAAACAAACACCAACATTCAATGGGTCTAAAAATCCATTTTTAGTTGAGGAATGGATATGTTACTTAGAGAAAGTATGTGCTACTTTGGAAGTAGCGAAAAGTAAAAAGTAGTCATGGATGTATATCGCCTCACAGGAGATGTAGATGAATAGTGGTCATTGATTCAAAACAAGAAGGAGGATGATGAAGTATCAAATATGGATTGGTGTGATTTTAATGATATTTTTTTAGAAAAAGACATTCATCACGACTATCGAGTAGATATGTTAAGACAATTTTTGAATCAGAGGCGGAATGTGGATGATAATGTCACAAACTATGAAGATAACATTACAAGGTTAGAAAGGAATGTTGTAGATTATATGTAACCTAAGGGGTAAGATTGATCGATTATTTGATGGGTTAAAATTGTTTCTCTATTGAGCATTAGACATAAAATCCTTCTGGTCATATGAATATATAGTCTCATGGGCTATCAAGATAGAAAAAGAATTCTCTATATCTTTTGACATTATAGCAAAGAAGGAGAAGAAGAGTTCTGCTGATAACTCTGGAAATGGAAATAATGGAAAGAAGGGAAAAGTTGAATATCCATCTTGTAGTAAATGTGGGAAGAAACACCCAGGTACATGCCTGAAGAGAATGTGTGTCTCTTACAAATGTGGTAAAAAATGCCACCAAGATCGTGATTGAAATGGAATGAAAAATACTTTGAATGTTGAATGCTAAAAAAATTTAGAAAGGGGGAATTATAAAAATTAATGTCCTAAGTGTCAAGGAAACATTCTTCAGAAAAGGATAGGGGAGAAATATTATTCTTATGCAATATCTAATGTTGAGGTTGAAGCTCCAAAAGACGTGATGGCGGGTAATTTAATTGATTCCTCTTGTTTAGTTGGTGATTTATTTGATTATGGATCATCACATTGTTTCATATCTTCTGTTTTTTCTATGAAAATTAAATATTTCCAATTTGATTTGGAGAAGGATTTCTCAGTCAAAACTCTTAAGGGAAGTATCACTGTAACAATGTTTTATGAATTAGATCCCATTAGGGAATATAAATGTTCTATATGGGTTAATCTCAACATCATACCCATGATTAAATTTGATATAATCCCCGTAATGGATTGACTTTCGGACCAAGATGAAAAAATTTATTGTAATAATAAGAAGATTACAATTTTCGATGATCATAAGAAGTACCTTATCTTTAGAGAGGAAATGTCCCCACCCGATTCGTATCCAGATCCGCCCCCATTAACTATAAAAAATTGAATTATTGGGGAAGATGAGAATGAAATAACTATGGGTGAGGAAAATAATTTATTAATATAGTATGTACCTATTGTACAAGAATATGATTATGTGCTTCCAGAGGATTTTCCTAGACATCCTCTAGAACAAGAAATTGAGTTTTCCTTTGAATTAATTCCTGGTTCAAGGCCTATATCGATGACCCCTTATAGAATAGACACTGAGAATTAGTGGAGATAATAAAACAACTAGAGGAGTTCAGTAATGAATGACTAATTAACCCTAGTTTTTCTCGCTAGGGAGCCACTATTCTTTTTGTTGCAAAGAAATTTTGATCTATAAGAATTGCATTAACAACAAGGAGATCAATACTATAACAATAAAGAACCAGTTTCCCCAACCTCGAATTGATGATTTGTTCGACCAACTTCATAGAGCTCAATATTTTTCAAATATTGACCTATGATCGGGATATCATCAGTTTTGTGTGAAGAAGGAAGACATTCCGAAAACTGCATTTCGAAACAAGTGTGGGAATTATGAGTTTACAGTAATGCTTTCTGGGATGACTAATGCACCCTCTATATTCATGGATCTAATGAACAGAGTTTTCAAGGAATATCATGATGAATTTGTAGTGTTATTTTTTTATGAAATCTTTGTATACTCCAAAAGCTACAAAGATCATGAAAATCACTTGTGCATTATCCTAAATACTCTTAGAAAAAATGAAATATATGGGAATTTTAACATGTGTGAATTATGGTTTCAAGAGATTTATTTTCAGGGACATATTGTCTCTAAGAATGAAATCTATGTCGATCCTTCAAAGACTAATGCACTCTAAGAATGGCCAAACCCAACAATTATAAATGTGGTATGAAATTTTATAGGATTATGAGGATATTATCTGCATTTTTTCGAGAACATTTCCCGATAGGATAACCCATTAACCAAGATCACACGTAAAGGTGTTAAATTTGTTTAGAACAAAAAGGGTGAAGAATGTTTTGAAGAAGAAAAGAGGAGAATATTCAATTCTCCTGTCATGACTCCTACATCACAGAATGATGAGTTTGTTAATCATATTGATGCTTCAAAGAAAGGATTTGGTTGTTTCATTATAGCCAATGAATGGGTTATTGGATATGCATCACAAAAGATAAAAATTCATGATAAAAACTATCCTAATCATGATATTGACATAGCATTGGTCATATTGTCTTTGAAGATATGGAGACACTATCTCTATGGTGAAAAATGTGAGAAATATATCGATAAAAATATTTCGATGTATATTTTCTCACATAAGGAACTAAACATGAGGCATAGGTGATGTCTTAAACTACTCAAAAATTATTATTGCACAATGCACTACCACTCGAGTAATGAGAATAATGTGGAAGTTGCTTTGAGCAGAAAGGATCATGGATTTTTGCATAAGATGAGAGTTGAAAGGGATCCTATGTACTTGGATCTAGTAAAAATAGATATGGAAATAATAATGGATGGTGAAACATTGATACTTTTTCGAATGGTTTCCAAAACATATTTAGTATAAAGGAAAAAAAATTATTAGACTAAGGATAAGGAATTTAAAAAGAAAATTAATGCTATGAATGATGGGAGATTGATCGACATCGTATATGAAAATGTGATTATGATATTTGGGAATAGAATTTGTGTTCCCGATATACCTGATCAGAAAAGGGAATTGTTATATGATGGTCACATCTCCAATTTCTCTATACACCATGGTAGCACTAATATGTATAGAGCTTTTTGAAAACATTTTGGTGGGACAACATGAAGAGTGAGATTGGTAATTTTTTGTTGAGATGTATGGTTTTCCAACTATTGAAAGCTGGAAGAAATCTTCCTTGATAAGTCATGCAACCATTTCCCATACCCGAGTGGAAATGGGATGAAATTACGATGGACTTTTTCATGGGGCTACCAAAGACTCCTAGAATAAATGTTGCAAAATGAATCATTGATGGCTGTCTTACAAAGTGATCACAATTTCATGCTATAATAGTAGATTTAACACTTGAACTCTTAGAAAGAATATATATTAATGATTTTTAAGACTTCATGGAGTACCCCTATTGATTGTTTCTGATCATGATCCCCGTTTTACATCAAGATTATGGAAATGTCTTCAGAAATACCTAGATACTTAACATTATTTGAGAATTACCTACCACCCTAAAACTGATGGACAATCCGAATGGACTATTCAAACCTTAAAATACATGTTGAGATATTTCTCACTAGACTTTCATGGTATGTGGGATTAATATTTAACTCTAGTAGAATTTTCTTCTACCAATATCTTCCATTAAAGTATTCAGATGGCACCATATGAAGCGTTATATTGAAAGATATGTCGTACACTGACTTGTTCGGATGATGTTGGTGAAAGAAATCTTGTAGGCCCAGAAATTGTTGATGAAATGATGGAAAAGGTGAAGGTCATCCGAACCCACATCAAAGTAGCTCAAAGTAAGTGAAAGAGTTTTACCGATAATCAAAGAATGGATTTGGAATTTCAAGCGGGTGATCATGTTTTCTAGAATGTATCTCCATAGAAGGGTGTTATATGATTCGGTAAGAAGGGTAAATTGTGTCACAAGAACATTGAACCTCTAGAAATTCTAGAACGAATTGTGGTTGTAGCTTAGAATTTGTCAATGCTGCTAAGGCTCTCCAAAGTTCATGATATGTTCCACATATCACTATTGAGAAAATACATGCCGGACCGAAAGCATTTTCTCACCTTTGAGGAAATTTAACGGATCCCAATCAATCTTATTTTGAAGAGACTATCAAGATTATTGATACATGAGAACATGGGCCGAGAAACCCGAAGGCTCGTCTGGTAAATGTTCAATGGAGAAACTATAAGGTGGAAGTGGAAATGTGGGAACCCAGGTTAATTATGATGAAAAACCACCTGAATCTTTTTATGCAGTAATATTATTGAAATTTCAAGGATGAAATTAATATAAGGAGTGGGGAATGTAACACCCCAAGCTTCCACGGTATATTTTTCATTTGAATAATACACTATCTTGTGTTGTACATAACTTCGAGTTCAAACACACCACAACTAATCAAACTACCCAGCATGAATAGTAATACCCACTTTTTAGAAATATTATAAATTTAATATTTCAAAATTTAATTCATTTTTGGACTCTGAATATCGAAATTATATTAGGGTGAATTTTTTTTATTTTTCGGAAAACATTCAATTTTTGAGGAATAGTGAAAAACACTAAGTTATTGTTTAAAACTGCCTTTTTATTTAAATAATTATTTATTTTATTTAAATATTTTTTGGTCAAAAGAGATAAATAATACTTATTTATGTTTAATGTAATTCATTGGAGTCAGTTTATAATAATTTTAGATATATAAGAATTTTATTGAGCTTTTTACGGTATTTTACCAATCTCCTTGAAGCATTTGCAAATTTTCATAAAACATAATTTTACTGCTTTTGTGAATTGAAATTCAAGAATACGAGAGACAAAGTTGATATTAGTAGGTAAATATTTCTTTAATAATATGAAAATATTATTTGGTGAACTGTAGATCTTAGCTTTTATTTACCACGGTTAAAAGTAAATAGGTTATTAAAAGTAAAAATAATATTATTATTACACTAACACATGTAATAATAATTTTGTATAAGTGTTATTCGACCAGAAACAACCTTATGAATAAAATATGACCCTTTAGGTACACTTGGATTAGATTAGGCCTTTATTATTATTTAATTCAACAAAGAGTTAAAAGTTCAAAATTCATGTTGTCATAAGAAAAAAAATTTAATATTGGGTTATACATAAGATAAATTCGACTATAAATATTCTTTAGAAATAGTAAAATGTTTCCTAAAAAATGGTATTTTATTTATTCTTTTTAGTCATTATATAATTAAAGGTATTTATCACATATTATGATGTTGTAATTACCATATTAATGAAAGATTAAAATAATTGATATTATAAATATCCGAATAAATCTAATATTAGACTTTTCATAAATCCAACTAATTTTAATGGTTAATACGACATGTTAGGTTAGATTAAATTAATTTATTGGAATTAATAATGCTTTTTTTACTTTAAAAAAACAAAATACCAAAAAGTGTCAAAATTGACATAAAAGAGTTTAAAACAAATATTATATTATTAATTGATATATTATTTATAAAAATATAAGGTTTGGCCAAATGAAATAGATAAGGTTATATATATTAATAATGAAATACTTTGGGTTCTCTTGGATTGTTATAGTATGTTTATTAACCATATAATATAAAAATACAAAAAGACATGGTAAATGTCAAACTTTTTTACTAATAGTTAATACTAACATATATGGTTAATATGGTGACTCAAACCTATATAAACATATATGATGCGAGTTTTGATGACCCATTCCAACCTTAGGCTCGAAATAATTAATTTTAGTGCCATTAGGAATCAAAAATGATTTTTTTATAAAATAATGTTTCAATTGTTTCCTAAAGATACCCTCTTCTCTCTTATAAAAGGGCACTTCCCATTCTCTCAAATTCACACCTCCAATGCCTTTTGTCTTAGCCAACCCCTACCCAAATATCCTCTCAACTATCCTCTCTTCATCATAGAGGCCTTCCTTTTTTCAGTAAGCCATACTAATGATCCATTTTGATCAAATCAAAAGGAGGAACCCAAAGAAGAGGTAAATATTGCATCACCTCTTTCAAGTTTTTTTTTCTTCCCATGACTATTTCATTGTTGTTTCCAGTCTAAAATATTAAATCCAGTATCTTTTATATCTTGTGATGTTATTATAAAAATGGTACAACCATATTCATTATTCAATCCATCATATGAATGACAAAGTCAACATACGTGCGTACGTACGGCTTACCGTATCTACATCGTGGTGTTGTTGTTATTCAACACATTATGATTTTTATGGGTATAATAAAGAGTATAATTGAATTAAACAATAAATATAACATGTTAATTATTCTGTATATATGATATAAAATCCAATTACATGTGATATCACCATCAATATAATGGTATTGTCACTCGTGCATATGTATAGATTACCATCTCCACGAACGCAATGAGATTTATTTCCCCATCGTAACCATTCAAGAATAATTTTCATTTGATGATTAAAAATTATGTTTAAATAACATAATATAATTATGGATATGAATCAAATACATCTTATCAATAACAAACACAACTTATGTAAAAATATA
The DNA here is from genome assembly GCA_963277665.1 of Viscum album. NCBI lineage: Eukaryota > Viridiplantae > Streptophyta > Magnoliopsida > Santalales > Viscaceae > Viscum > Viscum album. The sequence continues at coordinate 1,092,836,048 of OY728145.1, read as the reverse complement.
TATAAAGGAAAACCAATCATTTAACACCTGAAATGACGATATTACTAAAATATTATTAACAAACCCATATTATAAGATCATATATGATATCATATTTATGTATATGGATCTTTTATAATTTAATAACAATGATTAAACGTTCATACAAGAGGTTATCCAATACTCGAACAAGGATAAGTTCATGGTAAGGGTTAATTCTATAACCTCTTCAATATTTGAGGTTCTTTATAAATAATAATATACCAGGACCTCCTTATCATCCACATCCATGATTTTTAAAAAGTATTTCAAAACATTTTTAATATTTCATATACTACAGGATAAATTCATTTATACCCTTATATTAATTTTTATATGATTCTTATAAAGGAATATTTTTGTCGTCTTACAAACATGGTACATTAAGACCTTTTCAACAAACCTATGGAATGAATATTTATTAACTTATATGATGGGTGTAGCTATTTTACACCGATATAAAATCATTGAATCTTCCCTTATAGGATTATAAGAATATTATCAAAATTAAGGTTTTCTTTTATTATTATGTTACTTGAAAAAAAAGAAATAAATATTTCTCTCAAATAGTTTTGATTTCAACTATGTCAACATCCTTTGATAGATTTTACACTTGTTGGAAACTGATTCATTATGATACAAATATTCCACATGTTATTGAAGTTTTTGTGATATGTTTGACAGTGGAAGTATTATTTTTTTACCATTCTTTGTTTATGGATTATGTATTCACATTTTATATTCTATTTTTAATATGAATTTTTATATTATATTTTAACATTTTCGTGTGAGGAATGCATTGGAATTAGTATGTAATGGATGGATCCATCTATAGCTCCTCGATACATTGGTAGGTATCATTAGAAAAAATAGTGTCTTATAACAAGGCCTTGAAAAAATATTATTTGTATTCATTGAACAAGGCATTGACTATATTGTTGAGAAGTATGGTATTATGCATTCCATCATTATGAAAGAGGATATTGATATTTCATGTAATTATTTTACTAGTTAAATATACATGTGAATAAATAAATGTCATTATTTGATTTTATCTTTTCCATAATATGCTGATGTTTAAGCTCAAAAGCATTCTGCTTTATTCTTATACATTGCCTTAAATGTTTGTGCCTATTATTGAATGTTTCTGGTCTATTGTTATCCTTTATAAGCATCTGAGCTCACCCCTTTCAATGTTTTATTTTTTCCAGGATGAGAAGATGTATAGTGTGGTTGACCAACTTGGATAGTCATAGTATATATGTGTATTAAAAATTGTACAAAATTTTGTTGATGTTTTTATTTCATGATGTAATTTAAAACTTATTAATCTATCTAGTACTTCCAAGGCTACTAAAATGATCGGTCTTTTGGGACATGATTCCTTGTATCATAACAATGTTATGTAATAATGCACTAAATCTATGTAACTAGGGTTGGGGTGTTACAATATAATTTATGTCGTAGAATTTGCCTCCATAGAGTTCTGAATGATGTAATATGGAGAAATAATTGATGAAAAGAAATAGATTTCGTATTATTGATGGATGAAAATAAATAAATGCCATTAGAAGTCAAAAATATCTTACGAAAATACAGATTTCACTTCCTCAAGGAAATTTGGGTATGGTGTGACCAAATAAGTCACTAAGCTAAATATTATATGTCAACAACTCATATGAAATTAATTTATATCAGAATGGAAAATGATGATGGGAAAAAAATTCATTGAAAATCATTTATTGTTGATACTACACTAAAAGCCATCAAATATAATAAATAAGTGACTCTTGATAGTGGTTCTTCCGAAAATATGACTAGTGAAGTCAAAAATATTAAAAAAATTTAATTACATGATATATGAGAATTCACTTTTGAAAATAATAGATTTATTAAAATAAGTTAAACTGTTATCAATGTGATTGAGTCAAAAATTTTAATGTCAAAATATGATCAATTTTTTATGGGATTAAACAAAAGATACTGAGTTCTAGCCAACTCAGTGATGATGGAAAATAATTTACCTATATAAAATATTCATACATCAACCAATGCATAAATTAGGGAAATGTTGTTTCTATGAGAGAAAAGGAAGTGATCGTTTATTCCAGATTAGATATCCTAGTGACACTTGTTATTTATGTGTTCGGGACGAAAAGAATGTATAACATCAATGATGTAGAAATTTTTCTTCGAAATTTATTCGTATAAATTTCATGTAATTTTTTTATAAGATACTTACACACCTAAAATTGAATTATGAGGCTATTGGTATCACTTTCTTATAGGGTATTACGGTTAGTGTAGGACATATTAATGTTTAAATTCAATCCAACACACATCTTGATCTTATACACAATAATACATATGGGTTGAAGAGATATTAATCAAAACTAGCTCATTTGTAAATTATTAAATTAATTAATGATTTCACATGGATGAATCATGAAATTTTGATGAAACATAAATAAGGGGATTTATATTTATTAAATGATTTTATAAGGAATATTATGAATATTTGAGTTTATATATATTGAATTTGAGTATTAAAATTGTAATCATGTGTACAAGTAACACCTTTGATCTTTTTATGAAAAACAATTACAGACCAATATCATGAACCTAACACTCCATAATATAATGGGGAATAACAAATGGAAAAAAAAATCTAGATTATGTTGGAGGAACAGTGCTAATTTAATATAAACATTCAAAAAAATTAGAGATAATCATAATTTATAGATTCACATGATTAAAAAATATATATTAAGATTTTTTTTTGGAAAAGTATGAAGAAGTATTTCTCATGGAATATTCATCTGATGGTATATGGTACACATGTTTTAATAAAATATAATATATGATTATAGATTCATTTGATTTAAAAGTAAATAATAACTTAAAATCGTTAATATTGGTAATTTAAAATGTCTAGAATATAATAATTTACAACAAAATCATTAATTCTAGTGAATATATTGATAAAGTTGATGAGTGCATTCTTAATATTGTACAAGTAGATTTAGAATGGTCTAGTGACAAGGGGAAATTCTGGAAGAAAACTAAAAATGTAATATAATTCATAAAAATATTTTTGGTCTATAAATATTATTAGATATCTAAAATTTCAATTTTTGAATATAAGAATATTTAGTTTTGAGAATCAGACATCACTTATCCTACAGGTCGAACCAAAATTAGTATGTAAATGTTTGACCAGACAGAGTGTTTGAATGTTATTAATGTATAGTTTTATAAAATCTTTAAAAATGAAACCTATAATCATAATCCATTACCAAAATTAATAATTTCTTTAGGAAAAAATGTGTTTTAAAAAATAATCTCAATGACCTGGGATGAATATAGATTTATAAATTGAAAATTCTTATCAATGGATATTATCAATTGGACGGTGTTCATTATGAAGAAATATTTTCCCAAGTATCATGGATTAAATATATTAAATATTTTTTCGTTATCGTTACTCATTGAAATTTCAATTTCAATGAGATAGATGTTATGTATCAATTATTTAATATTTACTGATGATGAATTTTATATTGAGTAACCATGTAGGTTCATACATGATAATGTTATATTTGTTGTTTGTAAATCAAAAAAGATTTGTATGAGAAGAAACATGATAATTAGATCTTGTATTCCAAACATGTTTGTTCCCATATGTAGTGGAAATTTTCAAAATGAAAATTTAATCAGATCTTTTTTAAGGTGTTGAGAATAGATACCCTAATTTAAAATTTTCATGTTAATGATATACATTTTTTTGTATAAAATGATGAATATTGTGATTAACTTTCTATGAAATGAAGAATAATTAATAGTCAATTCGTAAAAATTGAGAATTTATTTTAGGGATTAAGGGTTCAATATAAAAGGAATATACATTTCATTATAGAGTAAAAATATTACAATGAAGTACAACAAATGTTTTTCATGTTAGATTCAACAGTGGTTTCTACTCCTATACCATTTTAATAGAATATGTGTAAAAATTAATATGCACAATTTGTGAAGTAAAAGGACATATGAATGTTTATCATATGTTAAATATATCTTACCACATTATGTCAATTCATTACATATGTTTAAACATAGGTTATATGATATCCTAGTGATCTCAAGGAATCAAACATGTATTGATAAAATATAATACTGAATCATATTATAGGAATATCGCAGTATGAACATATTTATAGAAAAATAAATAATTTGACCATTCATGCGGTCACTGATACTGATAAGGCTAATCATTATAATTATTAAAAATCAATATTTCAAGGAAAATTCATATTAGTAGAAAGTTGGGTGACATTAAAAATATATAAAATAAGATCTATTAATTTCATAATAGTTGAATAAGAGTATATTTATTTCTCCCATGCATGTACAAAAAAATATATTGAGGAAAATTCAATTAATATAATTTTTAGTCAATTTCAAATTTTTTTGGAAAATTCATTGTGATAATGAATGTTCCATTTATCTCTCAAAAAATTCAATATAATTGTTTACATTGGAGAACAATGAAATTAAATATCAAAGAATAAACGGTAATTTTTCTTGGGTAGTTATATTGGTTAATTATATTTTAAAGAAAATATCAAATTGGCGAAATTGTCACTAAATATATCCAAAATGAATAATTTTTTTAACTTAGGATGAAGTGACATGTTTAACCTTCAACACTAATATAAGAACCAACATGTTTAATCATGATATTGAATTAGACTTTTCCTAAGGAGGATAATAAGCAATATATCTTTGCAATCTATCTTTTCTCGATCAAATGCTTGTGTTTTCATATAACGTGGGAGTAAATGATCTGAAATACACAATTTAGGATATTGATAAAATAAACGGTGGCTTTTCAATTGAATTTAAAAAAATTATTTTATCTGAGGGATTTAATTAATTAAAAAATAATTCATAATTAATAATTATTGTGTCCAGATAGTCTCTATGAAAATTAATATGGTTTGATTAAATTTGATAGTAGAGTTGTTAAAGAATGATTACAAAAAATCAAATACAGGAGACTAAATATCATTTAGTTTGATTCAATGATGATTTTAGTATTTTATTGAACATATTATTAGTGATTGATTTTTTTTCTGGTGAAATTGAGTGGATTTTTATCAGAATAATTCTGTAGATAAATTCCTTACCAAGTTAGATTATAATATCTTTATCCTATATGTTTATAACATTAGGATTAAATATATGTGGTAAAAAAATTTAAATCAGGATTATATCCAGATGGAGTTATTTTTAATGATTTTTAGTTTGTAATTTTATAAAATTATAAGCATATAATGTTTGAAAATTTCATTATATGATTTAGATATTATAAAAATGTTACTAGAAAAATTCCAACAAACATAATATGATCAGACTTGGAATTATCACAACGAGCCCTTGTAACCCCAATGAAGGATGAGTTTGTCAGTCCATATGATAGAGATATTATAATAATAGAAGGTATATAGTGGTTATTATAAGTGAAGATATATAGGATTGACAATTTTAAGCTTTATTGATCAAAAATTTATAATGTTTTCACAGATGAATATTTCTATGAATATTACATGATGATGAAACATGAATATGATCGTATGTATACAAAATAAATATATTAATTTTAATAGAAAGTTATATATGGGGGAATTATTCAGAAATTGAATGGACAACCAATGATGTTCTGATACATTGGATATATAATATTGGATGAAATGTTTATGTCTATTAGATAGAGGAATCATATGAAGGGAATAGAATGGAATAATCCTTGTTATACCAAACATAGATGATTAGATGGAGAATTGGTAGACAAAGAAATATTGGAAAATGTGTTAGTAGATACAGTAGTTATTACAAATATCAATAAATGAACGAAATTTTTTTATGTTAGAAAATGAGTGCTTGTGCACTAGAAGGATGTTTGACTAACATTACAAATTATTTAAAAATTTAAGCATTGTAATGATACTCAACCATTCCATCAACATTTTAAAATATATAAAATATTTAAGGAAGATAGAAGTTCCCATTTTTATTTTTATTTGATGAAACATTGTTGAATAATGTTAACACTAATTGTTTAAAATGATTTTATGTTGGTCAAACAAATATTAATTTGAAAATAAAAAACAAACAAGAACACATAATAACACCTTAATTTTTGGGGTACGAGTACCTATATAATGGTGTGTAAGAACAATGAGAAGTATTTTTTATTTATGAATTATGTAAATTATGTTTTTCTAATAATGAATCGTGGATTCCCTATAAGGAATTATTTTATTTGAATAATAGTTTCTTGATAGAGCTTATTTGAGGGAGAATATCAAAATGACCCTAACCAATATATCTTAATGAGAAAATTTTTTTTAGATAAATTGAATATAATTGAGGTGAATTAGATGGAGGTTAATTAGTGGGAGACATTACAAATATGGAGTACAATAAAAACATTCCAAAATATATTATGTGGTCCACATTCAATGTTTTGTCATTATATTATCTTGAGAGGGTAAAAAATCATTTTAATTACTTCGAACTAGTATAATTGTTTATTTATAGGGAGAATGAGATTAATGGGATATGAAAGTATTTGTTTATATAAGTATAAAGAGGATATATATGGATTAATGGGCATTAACACAGTGGGGGCTGGGTACACACATTTTCATTTGACCTATTAAAACTTTTGTTCCATTCTTAATTTATTTATATTTCAAATGAGTGATGTTTTCATATAAAATTTTCAGATCAAAACATTAAATATTTAAATTTGTTTATTTTAGGGGAAGCTAGATTGAAAAAAATGTCACTACTGATTCATCCCCCCCCCCTCTATGTGTTATATATATTCTTAGGATCACCACTATAACATAATATTTAGAATATAATTCAATTGATCCATAATATAGGTAAAATATATTGATTATGTTAGAATAACATGAATAATATTTATTGTGGCATGAATATATATATATATATATATATATATATATATTACTAATTTCATATACTATTTTAACCCATGTTTTTTTCATAAAAATTTTATACAAGCTTAGTTTTTTTCTATAAATAAAATTGATATATGTTTCAAACCATCATATATTTTCCTATATTTTATTAATAATGTATTTAATTAATTGTATATATATTAAGGATATAGGATTATTATCTTATTATAATATATATATTACTTTATAGAGCCAAAAATTTTCCAATTTTATTGATTTGAGTTATCACAAGATGAAATTTATTTTATACCATTGAGAATGACCAATCAAGTATTCCATTAACTATATATAATGTATTATTCTTTATTATTATCTAATAATTTATCATCCATATAATAGAATAAATTTATTTTCTATTTTTTAAACATTAATGACCACTGAATGTATTATATTCATAAACTCCAATATATATTTTTTGAGAATAGTTGTTCTAGTATATAAATACTCAAGTCTCTATATAGATAGAACTATTGGATTCGTTATTAGTTTATTTTTTTCAAGTTTTGTGTTTCATTGGTTTTTTATGCTTTTGATTGCTGTTATTAATTCATATATAAGGTTAATTTTTTATTCAATTAGAATAATTATTCATTTAATATAACCAATTTTCTATCAAATGTTGATATACATCACTATTATGATATAGAATTTTCATAAATATTTTTTTTGATTTTATACATGATAATTGAATGGGATTTTTATCAAACTATTAGCAACTTAATTTATATATTATTAGTTTTTGAATACCCATTTATAGCTTTGGAAAAATATTATTGTACATTTATATGATATTATATTTGTCTAATTATATTATATTTTCTTTTATTTTTTGTCCTCTAAAAAGGTAATTTATAAATTGTTATTTTATTAATTTTTAATATTTTATTGTGGTCGGTTTTTTCTATCTCATCAAGTCAATTTTATTTAATAGTATTTCTAGGAAAATAATTTTCATTAATAAATTTTCATTTTCCAAAAATACAGCCATAAAATTTAGAATGATAGGGGATATAAAATTATAGGTAATCTAGCATTGAGGGAAGGTTGATGAAGTTGGAACATTATCATTTATTGACTATATCTTTCAAAAATGGAAGAATTGAAATATTATCTTATTGGAATAACAAATCTTATTGCAAATTATTCAAATTAATCTTATGTTTTTATGGTCATAAAAGCCAGGTTTACAATAGTGCTATTTTTTTAGGTGTGTTTAAGTGGTATAAATAGTTATATCATAGTATTATTATATTTTTCTTATAATTGGATATTATTAATTTTTTACTTAAATTTATTTATTTTTATTGTAAATGTTAAATGAAATCGGAAGTAACTCATACACATTTTCTAATGACATGTACGCGGAAGAAAAGTAATCACACATAGAAGAAAATTACTCATAAAATACTAAATATTATTTACCAATATTGGTTAATGTGTTATATATAGTATGGACCATCCATTGGATGAATCATTTTCGTAAGAATGTTGAATCATACCAAGATCCCTTAATTACATCATTTCAACATTAAAGATCAATCATCTTAGTATAAAATTTCTAATTTTTCAAAAAACATGAATGTTACAGATTTTATTTTGAAATTTACTCAATGATTAATTTCAACATTTTTTTAAATATTTCTTATTTAATTTTAATATATGATTCTTTGAAATAAAAAAAATATAATATTTGAATGGTTATAAATTTTTAATGATACAATCATATAAATCTATGAAAAAATTATTTTATTGTTATCTCCAATATCAGCTATAGTTAGAATAATAATGTGGTTACTATACTTGATTATGTGAAAAGTGTATATTTTTGTGGATAGAATAAAAATGAAATTAAATAATAAAACATGAATAAATAATGATATCAATGTCGCATAATTATTCTAAAATTACATATATTATTCTTCCTTCATGACCAAGATATATATGTGAATGTATATAAATAAGAAAATAAACTGATAAATTTTACTACTATGCATTGATAATATTCACTATAGTCAAAGAAATCATCCAATGATAATCTTTTCATGAATCAAAATTGAATTTATTTTTATGTTGTAAATGTGCAGAAACAATTTATTAAGTGGAATAAAGTAATAAATAGTAAAGACATACTAAATAAATATATAACAATATTATATTGTTATGGAATAAAGGGATGAAAATATTTTAATATTATGTGATATATAACCATTTCATGTAATTTTTTCACTTGAAATTTATTTCTTATTCATTCACTGATATTTCTATTATTTTATATTAGTATCTACTTACAACTATACACTTAAAAAATCTATTTTTTATTAAATATTATTAATGTGTAGAAAAGGTTTACTATGTTTATGAGGAGGATAGTATATATGTATTAAAAAGGGAGATGTTGATAAATTCATTCAACTACATTATATCAATTTTATGCTTCTTTAAGTATGCTATGTTGTCCATGGTAAAATAACTATAATAAAAAATAATCAAGATAAGTTTAAGTATTGGAGGTGTGGATATAAGAATTTATCTCACCCTATAACACTATAAAAAATTAATATTTTCATCTAATTTTTTCACTTTTATTATATAAAAAATAATTGATTTAAATGGATATAAATTTATTCAAATAGATATAAATAAGGAGGTTTTATTGGAAAAATTCATTAAATATAATTCACCCCTCTAATAGAGTGATTATTAAACATATCATGGAAACTAGCTGCTATCTAATTAAAGAATTTACAATTTTCAACTTAAAAATGATTAAGTTCAATGATTAATTCCATTTTTTACCATGGAATATATAAGAGAATGAATTTTTATGGTGATAGTTTCATATTTCAATAGATAAATATAAATGTTATTAAACCTTAAAATATTTCCATTTAAGAACCAAATAAATTGTGTTTTTAACAAGAATTTTAATATGATATATATTCTAAAGACATGAATTCTATCATTAATTATTTTCCATTGATGTTTTTAGAGAGACTCATTATGTGCTAAAAACATTATATTTGATGTAGTACCTCCATTTCATGTTATGTTACCATTTTGATGTCTTTTTTTGTTTTTCTAATTGTTAGGTAATTTTAGGGAGAGTTTGGGAATGTTTTCGAATGGTTGGGGGGATTTTCTATGGCTTCATGGTTAGAGAATGTTTAGGGGAAACCATGAAGAACATCTTAGGTAATTGTGCAACATGAGGTAGTGGGTTTCACATTGTCTGTAGATGGGTTGTCTAACTGTGTGAGGAAACTGTATGGGGAATCCTTTGGAAAGTGATAGGATAATGTTTAGTGAACAATTTTTATAAACGTGTGACATAACTATGTGGGATAGTAAATATTAGGGTTTTAAATATATGATTGCCCGAGATTTTCCAAAAAAACTAATTTCCTATCCTAATCATTCCACCTCGAGATTCCATCACCTCAAGGGTTAGGGTACCTCTCCCACCAATCATAGAGTCGTTTCTAAGGGTTTTCGAGGTGTGGTGATCGTGATCCTTCTCCAATAAGTCTCATATCTTTGTTTTTTCTTATTCTCTCTGCTATCCACATCTCCATATCTCTCGGTTTTCTATATCTATATATGTCACATGCAGATATATGGTTTTTTTCCTAAAATGGTATGATTTGGGCGTGATGATGTTAAAAAAAGTATTTATTGCTATTTTTCAGTGGTTTAACCTGAATTTGATGTACCGTTTTATAGTCCGTCGATTTATCCAAAACCCTAATGAAGGTGGCCTCACTCTCATATCCATTTTGTTATAACTAAAAGGTTTAGATTCCAAAATAAAATTTTTTTGTTGAAATTATTTTTGATTATGATACGTGATGCTTGGTGGAAACCCATTTTGTGATTTTTTGTGGATTTTACAAGTGGCATTAGTTTATTCGGTAGTTGACTTCAATGGTTTGTTTATTCCTTGGAATTGATTTTTTGTCTTGGATTTGGCATTACTTATTTGTTAGACCTTGATCTGGGATGGTAGAAATGCATATGATTGTCATAACAAGAAATTTATAGAATTAAAGTTTGAATTTAACCATTTTATGTTGAACTACAAGTTACCAGGGAGTTGGGTACATAAGGGTTTTGGAGACACTTATAGGAACATTATCTCATGGTCAGGGTTTTATACAAGGATATGTGCATTGCATGCTTGTTAGATTTGACTTACCGGATGGATGCATTTCCATTTTGTATACTGATTTATTTTGTGATAATAATTTGTGGAGTTCTGAAAAATATTGAAATTAGTATCAAATGTACTATTTTTAGAGGAAAATAGTTTTTAATATTTTGAAAATGTGTTGATTTTCAAAATATGGTGTATTTATAAAATATGGATCAACATGGTAAAATTGGAATTTGGAAATCATGAGTGTGGTAACATAATGTGATTGAATTTGAAATTTTAAGACTTCAGTTGCTAGAGAGTGAACCTTATGGTACTTTTGTTTTCTTGATATAGATGGCACTAGGTACCTATCATAGAGACCAACTAAAAGAATATGTGGAAAATGTGGTTGGACATAAGCCCTAGGTGAACCAACATCTAGTTTAGAGCACAATGGATTCCTTCCAAACTAGGGAAAGTGGTAATAAAATTGATGATTTGAGGCATGTGGATTGCATATTTTTGTTTCAAAATATAAAATCAACCAATTTTCGGTGTGATTTTGAGAAATAAAGGGGAAAGTCATTGTTAAACAAGATGAATCAAATATTTGATCATTTCAGAACACAAATAGGGTTAACAGTGAATTTATTGATGTACATTAAGAAATATATTCCATATTAGTGGTGGAAGTTGGTGGTTCATGTTGGAATAGATGAATGTATGACATGAGGGGTTTTGAAAAATAGTTTAATAAAATATTACACCATGATACATTCAAAATTTAGAACAAAACAGATTTATTCTACTTGATATAGGATAACAAGTTGGAGATAGAATGTGAAGCTAGGATTATGAACATATTACTGTTTTCAACTGAGGTAGAGGCTAGTTTGTGCTTGAAGGCACGTATCTTTGAATGAGGCTTACGAATAGACATTTATTCTAAAATTATTGTGCTATGTCTATGTGAATATATGGAAATGGTGAGTATAGAATCAATATATGAAAGGGATATCTTGGGGGTACATGTGGGGGAATAATGTTGGTACCCATGGTGAATAGAGGGAACTATAATGCAGGGAAAAAGTAGAGGGAATTATATTTCCAATCTATAAGTATAGATCAGTATCTGAAGGTAGGATCAGTGAATCTACCTATGAAGGATCAGAATAAGACAAAATGTTTTCATTATGTCTATATAGGCCACATAAAGATGGATTATATGGAAAAAACATGATAATTTCATAACAATTTGAAAATGTGGCATCTTCAGGGTTATTTTCATAATACATTGAGGTCGGTTGTTCGTGACACTCATCCAGGGTTGCAGGAATCCAATTCCATGATATGATGTAGGGAACAACATAACTTTAGTTATCATAGCTAGGTTAGTCCTAGTGATTCTGGGAATACACAAGATCATCATTAGGGGCTATTGTGGTAGTGTAATAAATAGTAGAGTGTAGTAAAAAAGTAGTTGTTTGGATCCGATCAAGTTGTGGTGGATGATCATTGGGGACCAACCATGGTACGTGGTACGCTTCTTTTGAATTATACCATTATTCATGGGTTTTTTTGATATGGTTGCTTATCATTTTTTCATTTCTTCCAGTATTTTTTACTTTTAGTATTATTTGTGGAAATGATTCCTTCTATTTTAAAAATAAATACACTTTTAGGAAAAAGATATTAAAAAGCCTTACAATTTAGAAAATGTTGTATAGTTGTTTAATATTTTGAGTTTATGTGGGATTTCTCAGTTCTTGAGATGGATGTGTATGATATAATACTTGTTATAAAATGTGTGATGGTTTTTAAGGCCCACATTAACTATTATCCATAAACTGTTATTTTTACAACATGTGACATCATTGAATATCTCTTTTTAGGGGAGAATAATGAAAAGGCAGGTGCATTAGTATTATTTGAACCAACATTTTTGATGACATCGAATTGGTTGGTGGCCTTGTCAATATCATCAACAGAAGAGGTCTAGAGAATCAGTTTTTTGGTAGTAGTCCATCAGTTTATGGATGTCTTTCCTAAAGAATTGTAAGGGTTTGCATCTATGAGTGAGGAGGAGTTTAAGATCGATCTACTTTTAGGGGCCATACCTATATCAAATCTATCAAAACAAATGTAACCTTCTAAATTTTGTTATTTGAAAGTGAATTTAGAGGATCTAGAAAAAAAGGTTCATTTGTCCTTTCATGCCGCCTTGATAATTGCCTATTATTTTGATAAGAAGGTTGATGGAACACTTCAGCTGTGTTTTGTTAATAACATGCCTAATCAAGTGATAATAAAGAACCGATATCCACATACTCTGGTTGATGAATTTTTCGATTAGATGAGGTAAGATCAATGGTTCTATAATATTGATTTTCAATTATGATATAATCAATGCGGTTGAGGAAAGATGATATTAAAGAAATAGCATTCCCATGTAGATGTGGCCATTATGAGTATGTGGTTATTCTCATTAGTCATAAGAATTCACTAGTTCTGTTCATGAAATTTATCAATTGAATATTTCAGATATATCAGGATTTTTTTAGTTGTCATGTTCATGGATGATATACTTGAGTATTCACAAACAAGGGACGAGCATGAAAAGAACAAGGTAATAGTTCTTTGGATCTTGATTGATAAACAGTTATATGAAAAACATTCAATGTGTTAATTTTTGATAAATTATGTTTGTTTCCTTGAATATGTTATTTCGGAGAGAGGTCTCTCAATGTATATTGGGAAGATATAGGTTATTATCTATTGGTGACCACCAAATTATGTTTTTAAGATACAATTATTTCTTGATCTATTAGGGTATTATCAACGCGTTGTTCATGAATTCTCACAATTAGCATCACCAATGATAGATTTGACAAGAAATAATGTTCCATTTCAATTGAATTAGTAGTGTGAAAAAATCCTTCAAAGAGTTTAAGGAATATCTTACATCAGCACAGATCATGGTTTTTTAGAAACATGGATAGAGTTAATGGTGTATTTTGATGCATCCAGATTAGTGTTGGTGTGAATTATCATGGAATGGGATCATGTTATTTCATATGGCTCATAATAGTTGAGGATTCATGAGAATAACTACCCAAACCATGATTTGGAGTCTGCGGTAATGGTTATTTATTTGAAAACATTTAATTACTATCTATTTGGTGAGAAATTCATGGTTTATACCTATCAAAAGTTCTTGAATCATATCTTCTCACATAGATATTTGAATTGGAGTAAAAGGTGATGTATGGAATATCTCAATATATTTGACATTGACATTATGTACAAATAGAGTGAGGTAAATTTGATATAAGATACATTAATCATAAATTCATACGCCCATGTGGTGAAACAAGCATCAGATCAGTGGAACTTGTTGTCAGTTATAGCTGACATGAGGATGGAATAAGATGACTAAAGAGAAGTGTCTATTTTCATTCCATTACAATTGGTTCTTGGCATGTCTATTTTTAAAAGAGGATCAAGTATTTGATTCATAGTGTGTGGCTATGAGATCCAAAATCAATGGTCGGGAGATAATTAAGGAATGAAAATTGGATAAGAATTCAGTGTTGTGCTTTTGGAATCGGATGGTTGTATTAGTGGATTTTCAATAGAAACTTTTTAGTGATAATCATCATTCCAGATGTTATGTCCACTCTATAATGGAAAAAATGTATAAATAATTAAAATCACAGTTTTGGTGGCATGGTATGAAAACGAATGTGGAGGAGATTGTATAATGATTCGTGAATTGTCAAAAAGTCAAGGAATAACATCAACAAGTGGTGGTTATTTTGTTTTTATTACCAAATCTAATGTGGAAATGGGATAATATTGGGGTGGATTTTGTAACAGGTTTACTAAAGAATAGTCTAGAAGCACAATTTTATATGGGTGACAATGGATCAGTCATAATGGAGGCCCGTTTCATTCTGATTCATGAATCTCATATTGTAGAGGATCTATCCAAAACCAATATCCATGATTTTCTTAAGAGTAATGGTGTGAATAATTTGATTATCTTAGATAGATATTAGAGGGTCATATATCGTTTCTAGAAATCTTCACAACACAATCTTGGGAGTCAGTTGAAGATGGGAACAACATATCATCCTCACATGGATGTGAAGTATGAGAGAATGATAAAACAATTGGATGATTTTTTTGGGCTTGTGTGATGGATTTTGGTGGCTGATGGGAGAAAAAATTTCAATTATAGGAGTTATCGTATAATAATATTTATCAATCCTCCATACATTTGGATCCATTTGAATCATTGTATGGGAATCTCTATCATTCCCCACTATGTTTTTGTAACAACCCGAGATTTTATGAGAATTATTCTTTTTAATTTCATTGATGTCTTTTGTTGTACGCTACACCATGATTATCTTGCACTAAACACAACACCGTATTAGCTTGTAGTATACGTAACACTAATCGTGGAACGTGTTACTCACAATTTCAAATTTGTTTGATAGTAGTTATTAAACGCAACATTGATTGTGTGTGTATATATATATATATTCAATGTATAAATGAAATATGGTAGGATTTTATTAAACATAACAACAAAGGAGTCTTACACTACAAGTCACCCTGACTTGTCTTGCATTACACGAAATGACGACCTTCCTCGATAGCGTGTGTCGTACGCAATAACGGGTATCACTATACGACGATATATTATTATAATATTATTATGAGATAGACATTATGAATAGTATTAACTACATTTTGAATTTTATAACATTATTATTCAACTTACACATTTTCTAGCACAAGGTATGAGAACAAAATAAATTTTTCAGGTAAAATAAGTATTTTTAAAAACATGCAGTTCTGCCGCCTTTTGATGGTGCACCAACTTTAAATCTAGTTTTTCACAAGTTTATAAGTTCAATTTGATAAAATAAAATTCTTCCTTGGAATCATGAAATAAAAATTTAATTTGGATAATTTTTTCATATTATTCTGATAACTTTCATTTTTTGATGAATAGTAAAAATATGCTATATTTAAATTAAAAACATCCTTTTTCATCGCAATAATTTATATGGAAAAATTATATTTTTAATTGGTTTTAAAGTTTAATTATAATATATTTTTACCATTTAATCTAATGTTGGTCATTGAAATTAATTTCACGTTGAAATTGGACATAAACAAGTGATGAACTTTTGATAGTTAATATTTCATAAAAACATGTTATTTGTTTTGATAACATGAATTAAATTTAAAATTAATTAATTTCACTTTTATGCGTTGAATTTGGAAAAATAGACATCAATTTGGAATTCGGAATATTAAATATAGCTTAGGATGAATTTTTGGTATTTTTCTGAAAAAAATCAATTTTAGATGAATAGTGAAAACACTGACTTTTTGGTTAAAACTGACTTTTTATTTATATAATAATTTATTTGATTTAAATTTATTTTAGGGCAAAATAGATACATAATACTTATATATGTTCAATTAAATTCATTGGAGTAATTTTATAAAAAATTTAGATTTATCAAAATTATATTGAACTTTTTTCTTCTTTTACCCACCTCCTAGGAGCTTTTGCAATTGTTCATAAAACATAATTTTACCGCTTCTTTGAATTGAATTTTGAAAATCCAAGAGACATGGTTAATATCAAGGATTAAAATTTAGTTCAATTAGATAAAAATCATTTTTGGTGAATAGTAACTTTTTACTTTTATTTAACACGGTTAAAGGTAAATAGGGTAATTCAAGGTTAAAAGAATACTATAATAATTCAAAATTACCATAACACTTGTCCAAACCTTATTGGCTGAGTAATGGACGACCATGTGCATCCTTGGGCGGATTGTGGGACCCCATGGAGCCACTTATGAAAGACAATGACACATTAGATTAATTAATTTAATGTAAAGACAAAATTGGCATTAACAAAAATCCATTAGTAATTAATTTTTATAAGGGGATATATAAATTATCTTTTCGACCATAATTACTAATTTGAAAGATAATAATATTTTCTACATTTTGGTATTTTTTTTATAATTTTTAGACATAATAAAAATTAAATTTTTTATGACACAATAATGATGCAGTATTTACCTCATTAATAAATGATTTAAATAAATAAGATTATAAGGATCAAAATATTATCCAAAAAATGTCCAATTCATATTGGATGATTTTATTTCGAATATGAGTCATCTTATCTTCGACATTAATGTGTTTTGGACCTCTTGAAACTGAATATAAGTTTATAATAAAATAATGTTTTCACAATTTTCTTAAGAGCCCATCCACTCGCTTATAAAATGAGACCACTTCTATGCAATTCCTCACATCTCTCAAGACTTTTGGATCGTCCAAAATCTGGAAAAATAATCTCCCTACATCCCTCTCCTCCCCCATGAAGCATTATATAAGGCATAAGAAACTCCAAGAAGTCATTTTGGTTCAATCCAAAGGATGTTACCCAAATTAAAGGAAATAGTTTCTCTTACGTTGTTTTCTTTTATTCTACTCCTCCAACCCATAAACTCTTTTTAATCCTTTATTTAGTGACAAAACCAGTATCCTAAAAATACTATGATGTTTTTATGATAATTATTAGAACTACACTTACAAACACCTCCATCAAATGGATGAAGAACATAATGTTTCTGTGATGGCAACCTTACACCTCACGAAACGATGACTGTTCGATTTTCTCCTACCACCTCTCATGGTGGCCATTATGATGGTACTGTATTTATATATGATATATATTATGTTTATGATTTTCTTATGCTTCTTTACTTCCCAATTATATCATGCTTTTATGGTTTCCATAGTGGGTAAATACGATGATCTCATTTGAGGAATTACGTACTACTGCCCCCTCAAAGTGATATGATTCGTTAATGCCTTATGTGGGATATATAAAGGTTGGAGTTAATGATATTATATATGATATTATACAAGAATTATAATATACCTATGTATCATTATGTTTTAATTCTATTAAAATAATAAATTAAAATCAATGTAGCGTTCATGCGTACATACGGTTTACCGTCTCCAAGAACGGTGCATTTCATTTCTTACCTCCATATGTTATGTAATATTATAAAATCATGTATATGATTGATATATAATGATTGTATATGATTTCTAAATCATGATTTATATTCTGGAAGTATGTACATCATGATATAAGTAATAATATCATCAAAAAAACAAGTCCAAACACGTACAATAAATAACAAGATTTTACCCAAAACGTTGCTTTAACGTGGGATTTTCAAAAGAACGGGTAATATAAATTCATAAGAGAACATTATATGATATCATAACAATGAATATGATTCTTTAATAGGTCAATGACATTATTTAAAATATTATACAGGAGGTTCGGATACGTACGAAGCATATCAGACCTAAGGTAAGGGATAACCTTTCCAACCTCATTTTTATCCGAGATTGTTTATTCGTAAGTATTTGTTGAGGTTATTGTTATCATCCAAGTATATGTTTTCAATAAGTGTTTTAATATATGTTTAATGTCCTTTTTACCCATTTTGTCTTTTACAACATGGTATGTATGGAATCTTTTTTTTACGTTATGAGGTTCTTTTTTACTTTTTCGAAAAAAGTAAGTGGAGAATTTTTTTTAACTTATATGACATGAAAGAATTTTTATTTTTTTATAAAGACTTATTTTTATGAAGCTTCCTAAAAAATATTTCATGACTATTTTCAACAAAATATCTTTCTTTTAAAATTTCATGATGTTGTGTGAAAAGAAATTGATTTTGAAGAAGAAATGATATTTTCCTCAAGAATTACTTTTTAGTGTTTTATCAAAACCATTTTTCCATCTAAGATGACATTAATTCATATCAGTATGTTTCAATTATAATGTCTCTATAATTTACATGGTTTCAATTTTCTTATGATGAAATGATATCGATTTGTTTTATATGGATTATGTTATGATGGGATGATGTTTATGAGACCCATTTTTATTCTTTGGGTTATGATGATTGATTTATGTTTATGTTGTGGCACATATAAGAATGATTTCATTATGAGATGGGTGAGACCTATATCTCCTGCCAATGCTTTGGGAAAAGAATTATATCTCATGAGATAGACATGGCTAGAATGGCATGTAAATCTGGTTCAATAATGCAGTGCTAGAACGACAAGTAAACCCGGTTCAGTAAGGGACATTGTCCACTAAGATGGTCTTGGAATCAATGACTTGGCTATTATGGAAATCATATAATGTTATTAATGTTTTTCCACAATTACATGTTTTATTCCCATGATATTTTATCATGCTTAAGGTTTCTTTATGATCTATGCCTTATGTATTTCCATGATTTATGTCATTGATGTTTAGATTTTATGTTCAAGTTTATGCATTCAAATGTTTAAGGATTGTTTTATGTTCTCTATGTTTACCATTAATGAGAATTTGTTATCACTCTTTATATGTTTTCTTTTCCCCAGGATTTAAATTAAGGTTTTAGGTAAGAAAACAAAACTGGATGATCTTTATGGGAGATGTTGAAGATATTTCACCATGATTAGAAGATAATATTCCGAGATTCCAAAGACACTAAACTATTAAGGTCCTTGTGTGTCTATTTTTGTTTTGTATTAAGTATTCCACAAATATAATGAAATGTTCATGTACATCAAGCTTTGGGCCTCTACAGTTGGTATCAGAGGAAATGTTTAGTTAACCATTGGAAACTAGGATGCGAAAACATTAGTGAGATATCTTGAGATATTTCTAAGGTATGTCTAGGGATGTCTCTAAGGTTAAGTATAAGTATAGGTTATAGTCCAAAATTACGGTAATGATCTTAGAGTTAAACCTAAGATGTTAGATATTGAAGTTACTCACCCTTTATTATGTTATTTTACCTATCATGATTTTTCCACCAAAAATATTATTTTTGTGATTTAGAAAATGGATGGACACAGGAAGATTCACCATAATGGAGAATATGGGGGACAATGGAATGATATTCTTCATTATCAAGCAAATGAAATGGTATTTGGAAGGTGAAATATTGTTATTAGGCGTAATCATAAATCTCATAATATGATAAATAATCATAGCATTGGTATGTTTCTTAACTCAGCTAATAAGAAAAAGATGGAGTTTCATGATGACCATAGAGGAACAAAAGTTAAATTTCCCTCATGTAAGTCATGTGGGAAGAGGCATCAAGGATAATGTATCAAAGGAACTGTAGATTCTTTGGGTGTGGAAAAGAAGGACACAAAGCTAATAATGGTAAAGGAAAAGATTCAGTTAACACCATGGACAAGGATAATGGTATTGCTAAGACATCAATAACAGTTAAGTGATTTAAATGTGGAATGCACAGGCATTATGAAAACCAATGCCCTAAGGAGAAATATCATAAAGAAAATCATCATGGTCATATGATTAGTATTTTGGTGGATGATGATGAAGATACTAGAAATGATATTTGAGATTAATGAATTGTTGAAGCTAGGTAAATGGTTTAAGAAGGTAGTGGAATGATTACATGTTTATCAAGAGTAATGTGTATAAGTAATCTCTTGGTAATATGAAATAATGAGACATCTAAGGATTGTTACATTGGTGTCTTTCCTTATGTTTTGAAAGTGCATGATGAATGGTACTGGTAACCATGAAAGGATATTCATATATTTTTCAAAATCACCTAATATGGGCATAAAGAAGTGCTAAGGAGCTAATGAAATGTTTGACAGATTTAATGAGCTCATGAATTATATAAGGACAAAGTGATATCATGGTTTGAGTATTAGAAAATTTTGGGATTTTGGTTTGTGGAAAGAGTTAACTATTAAAAGCATTGATATTTTTACTAAGGTTCAATGGATATTCATTTTTCAAGAGAATACATGATTAAGGTATTCACATTATTGGAATGTGATCAATAAGATATATCAGTGATAAATGATGGTATTCACTTGCTCGGTAGATAACGTTTCTATTAATTGTTTTCTATACTATAAGCTTGGATAGAAGTATTTTGGATAAGCCTAAGGATTTGAAATGGATTATGTTGGACATAAGATAGTATTATTTAAGGCTAGAACTGTTTTCTATATTATCGATGGAATGTCATAATGATGTAATTTTAGAAAAAAGACAACCTGCCGGACGGGCGACAACCCATTTCGTCGGACAAGGTTGTGGGAATCGAACCCACAACTGAAGTGTGAGAGGCCTTTATCGCCTACCACTGGCCTATAGGATGTCCCTATTTAGTATAAACGAGTTTTATTATATTAAGTAGTATGATAGATGAATTATAAGTCTATTTTAGAACCATATATGACTAATATCACCATTGATGGAATTATGTATATAACATTTTCTAACTATTGTTTGAGACAGATGGAATGAACTATCATTCAATCGTATGAACTGAAAAATTTTCGTGAAAGAAAAATTCAACTTCATTTCATTAAAAGATGAAGTGGAAATTGTTCAAGGCACGAACAACGATGATATTATACCAAAATAAAGTAAGTATTTCTTCTGATTCAAATTCTTTTACTTTGGGGAAATGATCTTGAAAACCAAAAATGTTGTCCTAGTGCCCTCATATCCGATTAATTAGATGGTACCTTAGATCATCACAAATTTAGGTCTTTTTGATTGTTGGATTTTTCATAGCCATGTTCTCTACCACTCTCCATCAGAACATGATGGTGAGATTTTTCTTCTATATCCATATTTTCACATATGTTCTCCTATGTGGAAACCCAATTATTAGTTAATTTGGGTAACCGTAACGTTTCATACATTAGTTTATAAAGATATGTTTTGGTATTCCCTATTATTATGTGGGTTTCTATGAAAGAAACTCTCGGGTAATTATCCTTTTATAACCTTGATGAATTTCGAGGGAGAAGTTCATTTTAAGGGGGTAGAATGTAATAACCCGAGATTTTATGAGAATTATTATTTTTAATTTCATTGATATTTTGTGTTATATGCTACACCAAGATTATCTTGCACTATACGCTACACCGTATTAGCTTTCAGTATATGCAACACTAATCTTGGATCATGTTTCACACAATTTTAAATTTGTTTGATAGTAGTTATTATACAAAACATTGAGTGTATATATATATATATATATTCAATGTATAAATGAAATATGGTTGGATTTTGTTATACGAAACAACAAAGGAGTCTTGCACTACATGTCACACTAACTTGGCTTGCATTTCACACGATCGCAACCTTCCTCGATAGCATGTGTTGTACGCAATACTGGGTTTCACTAAACAACGATTTATTATTATAATTTTATTATGAACTAGACATTATGAATAGTATTGAATACATTTTTAATTTTATTACATTATTATTCATCTTACATATTTTCTAAAACATGGTATGAGAACAAAATAATGTTTTTGGGAAAAATAAGTATTTTTAAAAAATTGTAGTTTTGACACCTTTTGATGTCCCACCAACTTTTAATATAGTTTTTGACATGTTTATAAGTACAATTTGACAAAATAAAATTATTCCGTGGAATCAGGATATAAAAATTTAATTTGGATAAATTTTCCATATTATTCTGACAACTTTCATATTTTGATGAATAGTAAAAACACGCTATATTTTAAATGAAAAAACTTTTATTCAACCCAATAATTTATATGTCTAGATTATCATTTTAATTGGTTTTAAAGTGTAATTAGAATATATTTTTACCATTTAATCCAATGTTGGTCATTGGAATTAATTTTACTTTGAAATTGGACATACACAAGTGATGATATTTTGATAGTTATTATTTCTTAAAAACACGCTATTTGTTTTGATAATGGGAATTGATTTTAAAATTACTTTATGACACTTATATTTTTTGAATTTTGAAAAATAGAAATCATTTTTGAATTCGTAATATCAAATATAGCTTAGGCTGAATTTTTGGTATTTTTCTGAAAAACATCAATTTTTGATGAATAGTGAAAATTCTAAGTTATTTGTTAAAACTAATTTTTTATTTAAATAATAATTTATTAGATTTAAATTTATTTTAAGTAAAAATAGATAAATAATACTTAAATATGTTCAATGAAATATATTGGATTCATTTTATAATAATTTTACATTTATTAAAATTATATTGAAATTTTCACCTTCTTTTACCCACCACATAGGTGCTTTTGAAATTGTTCACAAAACATAATTTTACCGCTCCTGTGAATTGAATTTTGAAAATACGAGAGACACGGTTAATATCAAGGAGTAAAATTTGGTTCAATTAGATAAAAATAATTTTTGGTGAATAGTAACTTTTTACTTTTATTTACCACAGTTAAAGGTAAATAGGGTAATTAAAGGTTAAAAGAATATTATAACAATTCAAAATTACCTTAACACTTGTCCAAAAATTATTGGATGAGTAATGGCCGACCATGGGAATCCATAGGTCTATTTTGGAACCCCATTGAGCCACTTATGAAGGACAATGACACATTATATTAATTAATTTAATGTAAAGACAAAAGTGGCATTAACAAAAATCCATTAGTAATTAATTTTTATAAGGGGATATATAAATTATATTTTAGACTATTAATATTCATTGAAAAGATAAAAATATTTCCTACATGTTGGTATTTTCTATAGTTTTTAGACATCAAATAAATTAAATTATTTATGACATAATAATGATGCAGTATATACCTCGTTAATATTTGATTTAAATAAATAAGATTATAATGACTAAAATATTATCCAAAACCTGTCCAATTCCTATTGGATGATTTTATTTCAAATATTAGTCGTCTTCATTTCTACATTAATGTGTTTTGGACCTCTAGAATCTGAATATATGTTTATAATAAAATAATGTTTTCACACTTTCCTAAAGAGCCCCTCCACTCCCTTATAAAAGGAGACCATGCAATTCCTCACACCACCCAAGCCTTTTGGATCGTCCAAACTCTGACCAACTAAGATCCCTGAATCCCTCTCCTCCCCATTGAAGCCTTAGATTAGGCAGAAGACACTCCAAGAAGTTCTTTTGGTTCAATCCAAAAGAATTTACCCAAATTAAAGGTAATAGTTTCTCTTAAGTTGTTTTCTTTTATTCTACTTCTCCAACCCCTAAACTCTTTTTAATCCTTTATTTTTGTGAAAACACTAGTATACTCAAAATAATATTATGTTGTTATGAGAATTATTATAACTACACTTACACACACCCCCATTTAATGCATGAAGAACATAATGTTTCTGTGATGGCAAACTAACACCTCACGAAACGATGTTTGTTCGATTTTCTCCTACCGCCTCTCATGGTGGCCATTATGATGGAACTATATTTATATATGATATATATTATTTTTTATGATTTCCTTATGCTTATTTAATTCCCAATTATGTCAAGCCTTTATGGTTTCCATAGTGGTTAAATACAATGATCTCTTTTGAGGAAGTGCGGACTACCGCCCCCTCAAAATGATGTGATTTGTTAATGACTTATGCAGGATGTATAAAGGTTGGAGTTAATGATATTATATATGATATTATACAATAATTATAATATAACTATGTATCATTATTTTATAATTCCATTAAAATAATAAATAGAAATGAAAGTAGCGTTCATGCGTACGTACGGTTTACCGTCTCTTTGAACGGTGCATTTCATTTCATACCTCCATATGTTATGTAAAATTATAAAAAGATTAATATTATAGATATATAATTAATATATATGATATATAAATCCTGATTTACATTCTGGAAGTAATTAAATCATGATATAAGTAATAATAACATCATGAACTACAAGTCCAAACACGTACGATAAGTATGATGAATTTACCCAAAACGTTGCTTTAACATGGGATTTACAAAAGAACGGGTAATATAAAGTCATAAGTGAACAATATATGATATTATAACAATGAATATGATTTTATAATAAGTCAATGACATTATTGAAATCATTATACAGGAGGTTCGGACACATACGAAGCATATCAGACTTATGGTAAGGGATAACCTTTCCAATCTCGTTCTTATCCGAGATTATTTATTCGTAAGTATTTGTTGGAGTTATTATTATCATCCAAGTACATGTATTCTAAAAACAATTATGTAGGTTTAATTTACTTTTTACCCATTTTGTCTTTTACTACAGGGTATTTATGGAATCATTCTTTTGTTTACTTTTTGAGGTACTTTTTGACTTTTCCGACAAAAGTAAGAGGAGAAGTTTTTTTAACATATACGACATGAAAGGATTTTTACGGTTTTATAAAGCCTTATTCTCATGAAGAATCCCCCAAAATATTTCATTACTATTTAAAAAATACATTTCTTTTAAAATTTCATGATATTTTGTGAAAAGAAATTTATTTTGAAGAAGAATGGATATTTTTCTCAAGAATTCATTTCAAGTGTTTTATCAGAACCATTTTTCCATCTAAGATGACATTATTTCATATGTGTATATTTCAAGTATAATTCTCTATTATTTACATGGTCTCACTTTTCTTATGATGAAATGATATCCATTTGATTTATATAGATTATGTTATGATGGGATGATGTTTATGAGACCCATTTTTATTCTTTGGGTTTTGATGAATGATTTATGATTATGTTGTGGCACAAGTAAGAATGATTTCATTATGAGATGGGTGGGACCTATATCTCCCTCAAATGCATTGGATAAATATTTATATCTCATGAGATAGACTTGGCTAGAATGGCAAGTAAATCCGGTTCAGTAATACAGGGCTGGAACGTCTAGTAAACCCTGTTCAATAAGGGACTTTGTCCACTAAGATGGTCTTGGAAGCAACGCCATGGCTACTATGGAAATAATATCATCTTCTTAATGTTTTTCCACAATTACATGTTTTATTCCCATGCTATTTTATCATGATAAATGTTTCTTTATGATCTATGCCTTATTTATTTCCATGATTTATGTCATTGATGTTTAGATTTTATGTTAAAGTTTTTGCATTCAATGGTTTATGGATTATTTTATGTTCTCAATGTTTATCCTTACTGAACATTTGAGCTCACCCTTTATATGTTTTCATTTCTCCAGAATTTAAAGAAATGTTTTAGGTATGAAAACAAAAAGGGAAGATCTTTATGGGAGATGTTGAAGATATTTAACCAGGATTAGAAGATTATATTTTGAGTTTACAAAGACACTAAACTATTACGGTCCGTGTGTATCTGCTTTTGTTGTGTATTAAGAATTTTGCAAAAATAATTTAATGTTCATGTATGTCAAGCTTCGGGCCTCTACAGTTGGTATCAGAGGAAAGGTTTAGTTAACCTTTGGAAACTAAGATGCGAAAACATTAGTGAGATCTCTAAAGATATTTCTAAGGTATGTGTAGGGATGTCTCTATGGTTAAGTATAAGTATAGGTTATAGTCCAAAATTACGGTAATGATCTTAGTGTTAAACCTAAGATGTTAGATATTGAAGTTACTCACCCTTTATTATGTTGTTTTACCTATCATGATTTTTTCAACCCACAGTATTCTTTTTGGGATGTAGAAAATGGATGGAAACATGAAGATTCACTATAATGGAGAATATGGGGGGACAATGGAATGATATTGTTCATGATCAAGAAAATGAAATGGGGTTTGGAAGGCGAAATATAGTTATTATGCCTAATCAAAAATCTAAAAATATTATCAATAATCTCAGCTTTGGTAAGATTCCTGACTCAGCTAATAAGAAAAAGATGGAGTTTCATGATGACAATAGAGGAAAGAAAGTTCAATTTCCCTCATGTAAGTCATTTGGGAAGAGGCATCAAGGAGAATGTATCAAAGGAATTGGAAGATGCCTTGGGTGTGGAAAATAAGGACACAAAGCTGGAAATTGTAAATGAAAAGGTTTAGTTAACACCATGGACAAGGATAATGGTATTGCTAAGACATCGACAACGGTTAAGTTTTTTAAATGTTGAATGTATGGGAATTATGCAAACCAATTCCCTAAGGGAAAATATCATAAAGAGAATCAGCATGGTCATATGAGTAGTATTTATGTGGATGATGATAAAGAGACTACAAATGATATGTGAGAGGAAAGAATTGTTAATGCTCGGTTAATGGTTTAAGAATGTAGTGGAATGATTAAATGTTTATCATGAGTAATGTTGTATAAGTAATCTCACAGTACTATTGAATAAAGAGACATCTAAGGATTGTTACATTGTTGTCTTTCCAATTTTTTTGAAATTGTATGACGGATGGTACTGGTAACCATGAATGGTTATTCAGATATTTTTGGAATGAACCTAATATATGCATAAAGAAGTTCTAAGGATATAATGAAATGTTTCATAGTATTAATGAGCTCATGAATTATATAAGGAAAAAGTGATATCATGGTTTGATTATAAAGAATATGTGGGATTTTGGTATGTGGAAAGAGTTATCTTTTGACAACATTCATGGTTTCACTAAGGTTCAATGGGTATTCATTTTTCAAGAGAATACATGATTAAGGTATTCACATGATTGGAATGTGATCAACAAGATATATCAGGGATAAATGATGGTATTCACATGGTCGATAGATGACGTTTCTAGTAATTGTTTCCTTTATAATATATGTTTGGACATAAGTATTTTGGAAAAGCTTATGGATTTGAAATGGAATATGTTGGAAATAAGTTAGTATTGTTTAAGGCTAGAACTGTTTTCTATATTTTCGATAGAATGTCATAATGATGTAATTTTAGAAAAAGGACAACCTGCAGGATGGGAGAAAACCCATCATGTCGGACAAGGTTGTGGGAATCAAACCGAAAACTGAAGTGCGATAGGCCTTTATCGGCTACCACTATCCTACAGGACGTCAATGTTTAGTATAAACCAGTTTTATTATATTAAGAAGTATGATAGATGAATTATAAGTCCATTTTGGAACCATATATGATTAATCTCACCATAGATGGAATTATGTATATAACATTTGATAACATGAGTTTGAAACAGATGGAATGACCTATCATTCAATCGTATGATCTGCTAAAATTTCGCAAAAGACAAATTCAACTTCATTTCTTTAAGAGATGAAGTGGAAATTGTTCAAGGCATGAACGACGGTGAGATTATACCAAAATAAATTAAGTATTTATTCTGATTCAAATTCATCAAATTTAGGGAAATGATCTTGAAAACCAAAAATGTTGTCCTAGTGCCCTCATATATAATGGATCAGATGGTACCTTAGATCATCACAAATTTATTGCGTTGTGATTTTTGGCTTTTCCATAGCCCTTTTCTCTACCACTCTCCATCATAACAGGATGGAAAGATTTTTATTCCATATCAATATTTCACCTATGTTCTCCTTTGTGGGAACCTAGTGATTAGTTTATTTGGGTAACTGTATCTTTTCATACTTTAGTTTTTAAAGATATGTTTTGGTATTCCATATTACGATGTCGGTTTCTATGAAAGAAAATCTCATGTAACAAACCATTTATAACCCTGACAAATTTCGAGGGAAAAATTCATTTTAAGCGGGGTAGAATGTAACAACCCGATATTTTATGAGAATTATACTTTTTAATTTCATTTATGTCTTGTGTTTTACGCTAAACCAAGATTATCTTGCACTATATGCAACACCGTATTAGCTTGAAGTATACACAACACTAATCGTGGACTGTGTTTCACACATTTTCAAATTTGTTTGATAGTAGTTATTCTACGCAACATTGAGTGTATATATATATATATTCAATGTAAAAATTATATATGGTTGGATTTTGTTATAAGAAACAACAAAAGAGTCTTTTACTACACGTCACCCTGACTTGGCTTACATTACACACAATCGTGACCTTCCTCGATAGCGTGTGTTGTACGCAATACTGGGTTTTACTAAACAACGATATATTATTATAATATTATTATAAACTAGCTGTTATGAATAGTATTAACTAAATTTTGAATTTGATAACATTATTTTTCATCTTAAATATTTTATATAACATGGTATGGGAACCAAATAATTTTTTCAGGAAAAATAAGTATTTTTTAAAAAATGTAGTTTTTCCACCATTTGATGGTGCACTAACTTTAAATATAGTTTTTGAAATGTTTATAAGTTCAATTTGACAAAATAAAACTCTTACTTGGATTTAGGATATAAAAAGTTAATTTTGATAAATTTTTCATATTATTCTGATAACTTTCATATTTTGATGAATAGTAAAAACATGTTATATTTTAATTTAAAAAACTTTTTTCATTGCAATAATTTATATGGCTAGATTATCTTTTTAATTTTTTTTGATGTTTAATTAGAATATATTTTTACTATTTAATCCAATGTTGTTCATTGAAATTAATTTCACTATGAAATTGGACATAAACATGTGATGATCTTTTGATAGTTATTGTTTCTAAAAAACACGCTATTTGTTTTCATAATGGGGATTAATATTAAAATTAATTAATTCTACTTATATGTTTTGAATTTGGAAAAATATACATCATTTTTTAATTCGGAATTTCAAATATAGCTTAGGCTGAATTTTTGGTATTTTTATGAAAAACTTCAATTTTTGATGAATAGTGAAAACACTGAGTTTTTGGTTATAACCGAATTTTTGTTTAAATAATCATTTATTTGATTTAAATTTATTTTATGTCAAAATAAATACATAATACATATATATGTTCAATGAAATTCATTGATGTCATTTTATAATAATTTTAGATTTATAAAAATTATATTGAACTTTTCACCTTCTTTTACCCACCTCCTAGGAACTTTTGCAATTGTTCATAAAACATAATTTTAACACTTCTTTGAGTTGAATTTATAAAATCTTAGAGACACGGATAATATCAAGGAGTTAAATTTGGTTCAATTAGATAAATATAGTTTTTGGTATATAGTAATTTTTTTCTTTTATTTTCCACGGTTAAAGGTAAAAAGGGTAATTCAAGGTTAAAAAATATTATAATAATTTAAAATTACCTTAACACTTGTCTAAACCTTAATGGATGAGTAATGGACGAACATGGGAATCCTTGGGTCGATTTTGGGACCCCATTTAGCCACTTATGAAAGACAATGACACATTAGATTAATTAATTTAATGTTAAGACAAAATCGCATTAACAAAAATCCATTAGTAATGAATTTTTATAAGGGGATATATAAATTATCTTTTCAACTATAAATATTAATTGGAAAGCTAAAAATATTTACTACATGATGGTATTTGTATTATAATATTTAGATATCATATTAATTAAATTATTTATGACACAATAATGATGCAGTATTTACCTCATTAATAAATGATTTAAAAAATAGATTATAATGATTAAAATATTATCCAAAACCTATCCAATTCCTATATGATTATTTTCTTTACAATATGAGTCATATTATCTCTTAAAGTAATTTGTTTTTGACCTCTTGAAACCAAATATATGTTTATAATAAAATAATGTTTTCACACTTTCCTAAAGAGCCCCTCAACTCCCTTATAAAAGGATACCACTTCTATGAAATTTCTCACACCTCTCAAGCCTTTTGGATCGTCCAAACTCTGCCCAACTAAGCTCCCAACGTTCTGCTCCTCCCCCATGAAGCCTTACATTAGGTAGAAGACACTCCAAGAAGTCCTTTTGGTTCAATCCAAAGGAAGATACCCAAATTAAAGGTATCAATTTCTTTTAAGTTGTTTTCTTTTATTCTACTTCTCCAGCCCCTAAACTTTTCTAATCCTCTATTTTGTGACAAAACCAGTATTATAAAAATACTATGATGTTGATATTATAAGGATTAAACTACACTTACACACACCTCAATATAATGGATGAAGAACATAATGTTTCGGTGATGGTAAACTAACGCCTCACGAAACTATGATTGTTCGATTTTCTCCTACCGCCTCTCATGTTGGCCATTAAGATGGAACTGTATTTATATATGATATATATTATGTTTATGATTTTATTATTATTCTTTACTTCCCAATTATATCAAGCCATTATGGTTTCCATAGTGTGTAAAAACAATGATCTCATTTGAGGAAGTGCACACTACCGCCCCCTCAAAGTGATGTGATTTGTTAATGGCTTATGTGAGATGTATAAAGGATGGAGTTAATGATATTATATATGATATTATAAAATAATTATAATATACCAATGTATAATTTTGTTTTAGTCCCATTAAAATAAGAAATAGAAATGAATGTACTGTTCATGCGTACGTATGGTTTACCGTCTCCATGAACGGTGCATTTCATTTCGTACCTCCATATGTTATGTACTATTATAAATACATCTATATGCTGGATATATAATGAATATATATGATATATAAATCATGATTTTCATTATGGATGTAATTAAATCATTATATAAGTAATAATAAAATCAATAACTACAAGTCCAAACATGTTTTTTAAATAAGATGATTTTACCCAAAACGTTGCTTTAACATGGGATTTACAAAATAACTGGTAATATAAAGTCATAAGTGAACCATATATGATATCATGACAATGAATATGATTATTTAATTAGTCAATGACATTATTCAAATCATTATATAGGAGGTTCAGATACGTATGAATCATATCGACCTAAGGTAATGGATAACCATTCCAATCCTGTTCTTATCTGAGATTATTTATTCGTAATTATTTGTTGGGGTTATTATTATCATCAATGTACATGTTTTCTAAATGTGTTTTTATGTATATTTAATTTAATTTTTACCCATTTTTTCTTTAACTACATGGTATGTAAGGAATATTTTTTTGTTTACGTTACAATGTACTTTTTGACTTTTCTGACAAAAGTACGAGGAGAATTTTTTTAACCTATACGGAATGAAATGATTTTTATGGGGTTATAAAGCCTTATTTTCATGATGCTTCCCCCAAAATATTTCATGACTATTTTCACAAAAATATATATATTTTAAAATTGAAGGGCGTTTTGTGAAAAGAAATTGATTTTTAAGATAAAAGGATATTTTCATCAAGAATTCATTTCAAGTGTTTTATCAAAACCATTTTTCCATATAAGATGACATTATTTCATATGTGTATGTTTCAAGTATAATGACTCTATGATTTACATGGTTTCAATTTTCTTATGATGAAATGATATCCATTTGTTTTATATGGAATATGTTATTATGGGATGATGTTTATGAGGCCCAATTTTATTCTTTGGGTTATGATGAATGATTTATGTTTATGTTGTGGAACAAGTATGAATGATTTCATTATGAGATGGGTGGGACCTATATCTCCCACTAATGTATTGGGTAAAGATTTATATCTCATGAAATAGACATGACTGGAACGACAAGTAAATCCTGTTAAGTAATACAAGGCTGGAATGGCAAGTAAACTCGGTTCGGTAAGGGAATTTGTCCACTAAGATGGTCTTGGTAGAAATGCCTTGGCTACTATGGAATTCATATCATGTGCTTAATGTTTTTCCACAATTACATGTTTTATTCCCATGCTATTTTATCATGATTAATGTTTATTTATGTTCTATGCCTTATGTATTTCCATGATTTATGTCATTAATGTTTAGATTTTATGTTAAATTTTTTGCATTAAAATGTTTTTGGATTGTTTTATGTTCCCTATGTTTACCCTTACTGAGCATTTGAGCTCACCCTTTATAGGTTATCATTTCACCCGGATTTAAAGAAAGATTTTAGGAAAGAAAACAAAAGGGGAATATCTTTATGATAGTTATTGAAGATATTTCACCATGATTAGAAGAATATATTCCAAGGTTCCAAAGACACTAAACTATTACGGTCCTTGTGTGTCTGTTTTTGTTATGTATTAAGTTTTCTGAAAAAATAATGTAATGTTCATGTACGTCAAGCTTCGGGCCTCTACAGTTGGGTGGAAATGGGTGAGACTTTGTTGGTGGTGCTAGGTATTTTAAAAGAGATAATAGTGAAGATTAATTTGATTATGAAGAGGATGGTGAAGACTCAGTGTCATTAGAAATAATATGTGGACCATTATTTATGACCGTATTCATTTGAGGTGGGTAATCATATGTTCAAGAGAATCTTTCAGAGGATGGGACATTTTCATTTTGGGAAGCAAGTAATGTTATATCAATGGTATATTGGGCGATTTTAGATACTTGAGAGGGTTGGAGAGGTGGAAAATTTGGTGTCTTTTCATCTACAGTTTAGTACAGTGCATAATGTGTTTCCTATGTTGTAATTGAAAATGTATCAGCTGGGTCGTGACCATGTGATTTGTTTGGATCATATTGAACTAGATCTAGTTGCTAATATTTTCACATGCCATTATGGATTTTGGATAAGAAATATACCATATTACATTGTGTAAGTATCGACCTAGTTCATGTATTGTGGAAACATAGTCAGATTCTAGTGGATACTTAGGTGCGGGAGAATGAGATGGCGTAGCAATGGCCCGAACACATTCAGCAAATCATTGGTTCTATAATTTATGAGTATGGAAAGTCCAATGGTGGGGACAATGTAGTACCATATTGTTGAGCTATGCAACCCTTTTTGAATTATTTTTATGCTTTTGTAATGGTTAGGTAATGTTGGAGAGATTTTGGGATGCTTTTCTAATGGTTTTCAAGATTTTTTAAGGGTTCATGGTCTTAACGTATTTAGGGGATACCATGTAGAACCTTCCAGGTAACCATGCAACATGCGGTAGTGGGTTTCACATGGTGTTTGAGTGGTTTTACTAACAATGTGATGAAACCATGTAGGGAACCATTTGAAAAGTGACAGGAGTACAATTAGCAAACGGTTTGTATAACTGTGCGATCTAAATGTGCAGTTCATATAAAATTGTGTTTTTAAATATATAACTACTCAAGATTTTCCAAAAATAACTCCATTATTCTACCAATTAATCCTTACTATTGATTTCCTCTCTTTCAGGGTTCGGGAACCTTCCTCACTAACTTGGAGTCATTTCAAATGGGTTTCAATGTCTGGTAAAGGCAATTATTTTTCAGTAAGTCTCATATTTGGATATTTTATTGGTTTCTCTTAGATATACATCTCTATCTCACATAGTCTCCTATATCAATATATATCACATGTATATAATGGTTTTTTCCTAAAATTTTGATATTTGGGCTTGTGGGTGTAAAGGAAAGGGATATAAGGTGATGTTGATAAGTTTAACCCGGATATGGTGTGCGGTTTGGCAGAGGGTCGATTTCGCTAAATCCATATGTTTAGTTGCCACAATATTATAAAACATTAGGTATAAATTTAAGGATAATATTTAGAATTAAATGATTTATCTTTAAATCGCATGTGATTATGAAATTTGATGCTTGGTGGAATCCCATTTTGTTATGGTTTTGGGATTTTGGAAAAAATGAGCTATTGTTGTGAAAGAGGGTTTTTTGTTTGATTTTAAAATGTTGGTTTTAAAATTTTGATATTAAAAGTGATGGCTAGGATGATTTATGGAAAATTGGTAATAAAATATGGATTAATTTTTTTTTTCAGAAATGTGGTTTATCATTGAAGATGGTTAATGTGTGATTTCTTGAATTAATTGGGAATGTTGTGTAAATTGTTGGTTTTCTTGTTCCTATAGTTTTGGTAAATTCTATTTTTTTGTTTAATAGATTATGGGTTAAGCATGTTTGGGAGTAATGAATAGTCAGAATGAAAAACAACCATAAAAGGTAATTTTGTTAGAATTACCACTATGACAATTGGACTAGTTTGGACATCAAGATACACCATCAAATGATAACACTGAGATTATGTGTGTGGACGGGAGTGTGTGTGAAATATGAGCATGTGGTTGGGATATGCATGTAGACACATAATTTAAAATGTTATATTTCATTGAGGAATGGGTTTTGAAATTTTTTTGTTACATTCCTTGGAATTGTTTTTAAATAGCTAAATTTCTTTTGTAATGTTTTTTTGGATTATTGATAATTAGGGAATCATTTTATTGGATTTATTTAATTCATTTAACAAAAATTGTTATAACGTGTTATATAATAGTATAATGTGTAGGTAATTCATTTTGGAGAAACCTACTAAGTATTATTACTCACCCCCGGATCTGATACTTTTGTGATTTTGTATATGTTGTATTCCGGTTCACAGGTAAAATCAAAGCATCTAATTTCATTTGTAGTTCATAAAGATGCTTGGGTGGTATTGTGGTGCTTGGTGCATGGATCTTTGTGTGGGTATATGGATTTGTGTCATATATTATTTGAGTTTGGTTGTTTTATCTTCTATTAGATACTTTGATTATGGATTATTATGGTGTATTTTCATTATTCTATGAGTCTTGTAATGGGTTTCATTTGGTGGCTTGGTTTTTTCTTGGTATGTATAGTATTAGTTTACATTGAGTGCATGCATCATGTAGTTCTGATGGGTTATAGATCATTTAATTGGTAGCTTAATTTCTAAATGAAAATACATCCCCAATTATATTGGATTCATCACAATTTATTTATGACATTCGGAGAATTGGGAACATCGCTTAAGGCCTTGTAGCACCTCCACCTCGACTCAATCCTATGAGGTGGACCGATATGTAACAAGTGAGAGACCATAAAAGTTAGTTATAAAGGGAATAATAAATTAGTAACACTATTTTATAAGACTAACTAACATATATTTGACTCATTTATGATTAATTATTGAAAAATCATCACCCATATACATTGAAGTCTCATAGGGATTATAAATGATATATCTTAAATGAGATTTATTGTTCCTGGTCTAGATCTATCACAATTTTTTTTTGAGATTACTACATTTAAAATTGAATTAAATTTTAGAATCTATTATGAAGTCCACTCTTATGTAGGATTTATAAATTAATGGTCTAAATGGGATCCTTATGAATTATATAAGAGAAATTAAAATCTAAGCAGATGATGATAATTTAATTATGAATAAGACTTTATCAATCTAATTTTTTGCATTAATGGATGAAAAAAATATCAATGGATAATTTTTTAATGTTATGATAAAACATAATCCACATAATATAAATTTGATGAAGAACATTACAAGTTGAATTGAAATTTCAAAAATATGAATAGAAAAATAATAGGATTCAATAATTCCATCAATATGTATACAAATAATTATGGTAATACAATGTGTATGAGACACCATTAATGAAAAATCATGGAAACATCAATCTTGATTTTCAACATCACAAAGAGAATAATAATTCTATAGAAAATGGTCAAAGAAAATATGATTATATGTAAAATACTAAGAAATATTTGAAAACCACATGGAGTTCATTTTATGTTTCTAGTAATGATTCATATTCTTGTTTAGAAGCATAAAATTCAAATACAAATTCTAATATATGATCTATGGATCATGAATAAAAGTTTCCATCATTATATTATTTTGAATCCAAATAAAAAAAACTTTTTTGAGGATCTAAATTAATACAAACTTATTTTGGAAGATAAATATGAACAACATAAGAACAATAATAGGACACATAACAATTATTATGACACTATAATATGCGTAAATTATGTTTAATCTAAAAAATAATTATAATTTAAATCTAAATTAGATTATTAGGTGTAACATGTACTTTATATTTCAATAAAATTAATGAACTTATAACTATTGGTTAATCTCTTAACATGATCCACATCTCATTAATATGGGGTCAGATTATCATAATGAAATGTTTGGATTAAATAAAGATGAAAAAGGATACCATGAATATATAGTAATAGGGAAAGGCATATGTTATATAGATACATGAAAAAGAAAAATTAAGAGAAATTGTGTAGTCAAATTATGATTATTTATTAATTAGATTCATTGATAAAACCCATGTATTTCAATTTTTTACTAAAATATTATGTAATTTTAAATATTGAATGATAATTGGATAAAATATGAAAATTAATTACGTATAGAATTTGGATATATTTTAGCAATTTTTTATTTTAATCATAAGATTTATATTAGCAATAAAATTTATTGATTTTTTTTACTAATTCATGGATTTTTTCTATAGATTTCGAACCTCGACCCAATGTAGAGTCCACCAATTGGATGCCCAAAACTAGCTATCAAGTTGGTCCATCACAACTATTCATAGAACTGAAAATTATTAATTGTGGGACAATATATCTTGTCAGGAAGGTCCAAATGCTATTAAATTTTGAATGGATATGAAAAATAAATTTCCAAACAAATTTCTTTCATATGTAAATACATTAATTGGAAATTTTAAGGCCATTAATGCATGGTAACCTGGAGACATAGAATATGGAGAGTCTCTCTGAGTAAATTAAATATCAGGGTGAAATGTGAATAAATATAACTGAAAATGGAGAAATACATTGAAATTTTTACGAGAGACACTCAACATATTTGGTAACAACATCCATGTGGGAGTCCACATGTGTATCAGTAATTTAATTAGTCTAACATGTGTTATCATTAAAATTAAAAATCTGGCCTATAAAAGGAGGAGAAATCCTCCTTTACAATTCATTTCAATCCATCTTATACTATAATTAGGGGCCCCAAGGTGGATATTTATGTTGATAGAGTCTATCCTCATATCTCCCCCTTTTATTATTCGTTATTTTTTCATCTTATTTAATTTGGTTTTTTTTCAATTGTAATTTAATTATTTTTATTAACTTAATCCATGATTTTTTGCTTCTCTATCAATTCTAAAATTCAGATTCTCATTTTTAATAT
This sequence comes from Viscum album, assembly GCA_963277665.1. Taxonomy (NCBI): domain Eukaryota; kingdom Viridiplantae; phylum Streptophyta; class Magnoliopsida; order Santalales; family Viscaceae; genus Viscum; species Viscum album. Next base: position 1,092,798,046 of record OY728145.1, on the reverse strand, counting down.
CATAACTATACTAATAAAAATACAAATAATAAAAATAATAATTATATTTTTTATAATTATATCATTTTTATTTTAAAGTAATTTTATCATTTTCTTTCTCCATTTTCTATTTCTAATATTTTTCATTTGATAATAATAATAAATATTATTATTATTTTATCATTATTTATTTATTTTACTTTTATATATCAATCTATCCCTTTCACTCTTTTAATTCACATTCTTCTATTTTTATTTTACATATCTCATCCACCATTTTTTTAGTTTATTCTTCTTATTTTATTCTTCTTATCCTATTCAACCCACTCCACCATATAATATCATAAACACATAATTGAAAGGCTGACCTCGATACATGCCTTTGAGGGAGGTGAAGGTGTTGTTGAAGTTTATTTAATTCTTAATTTTATGTTTGTTGATATAGTTGAGTAGCATACATGAGTGTAGAAAATGTCTCCAATGTTGTGAATACCCCCAATGAAATGCATCTCAATCAATATATATTCTTTTATTTAATTATTTTTACCTATTTCTATTGGGTAGTTCTTCATATGTTGGAGTTGTGCTATTCAATGAATGAAACAACAAAGATAAATATGGTTCCTAGAAGATTTCACCCCATAGACCAATGAGTGTCAACAACATTGATTAAGGGAGGAGGTTGAATTAAGTTTTCATTGACAATCAATGATATTATGCAATTTATTAATAATAAATAGTAATTTTATCAATATATTTCAGTCTTTTATTACCGAATTAACATAAAAAATATAAAAGGTAAAAATTATTGAACCTTAAATATAGAAATAATACCATGGGATTGTATTTTTAACTCATCATGTCAAAAAATTTAATGGTAGTTTAAATTCTACATTTTTCATGTCATTTGTTTTGAATATTCAAAACCCCAAAAATATTTATCATTTATTCATTAATTTATTAAACCACCAAAAAATAGTATATGTGAATTATATAAAGTAAGTGAACTAAACTATTATGGCTCATCAAGTGAGATAATCCTAGTTTGTCAATCTATTGTAGTAGGAAAAATTATAATTTCTTTTGACCATGCCACAAGATAGGAATGCATAAAAAATGGTGTCATTGTTGTGGAAATAAATCATCCACTTGTTTAATTTTTCTATCTTCACAATTTTGATAAATTTTCTAAGTATATAAATATAAAAACAATAAAAGAATTCAATTATGAATTTGAATTCCTATTTATCTACATAGAATGATGGTTACTCATAGGTGTCGAAACTAGTTTCTTAAGATGCTGGGTTTATAGAATAAGGTGTTACATTATGAGATAGATTGATTAGAGAATATAGATCCAAATTTTATAATAGGAATAATCTGTGGACCTCATCCAGGCTATCAAGGAGACCATTAAGAAACCATTTTTTTATGGATTGGATAGAGAGGTCATTTAATTATAGATGTAATTCTTTAAATTATATCAAGAAGATGCCATGACACAAGAAAAGTGATCCTCGATTACTCACATAACTATTGAAGATGTTACCTGATAATTTTTCCAAATAATGTAGAAAACACAAAATCAAGTATGATATTTCGGATCATGATGCATCAATTAATGGTCCATAATTAAAACATGATTTGATAATTGCATACTTACAACAATTATTAGATGAACCTGAATGTGAGTATGAACCCAAACCAGAAGATAATTCTTATTTCTTACCCAAAGAGGTGAAAGGGTAAGATATTCCTACTAAGATTCTTGCGGGGTATCAATGATAATTGGATGGATTCAGTAATTAATGTGAGGAAGTAAATGATCTCCCAAAACAATACAATGAAGAAGAGAAAATATTAATTAATTAAGATACCACCCATGTTATGGAATTTAATGTTAAAATTAAGGATCCTGACTACCTACATCAATCCTCATATAATATACTACATGAGGCACTTACCATTGAAGAATTAAATGAAAATGAACATACTCATGGTGTTGAAGCATTTTTGGACACTATCACTTCTAATTTTATTTAATCTGAATTGTGCATCACTCTTTATTTTTTTTATTATAAATAATCATTAAATATTTTCTATGTATTGGAGGAAGAAAAAGAAGCAGGATGTGCACCTGTTGAGGGACACATGGAACTCCATGATTTTGGGAACATAAATTTGAGGAATCCCATATTGAAGAGATCTATATTGTTGATAATGATGAAATTAATAAATAAGTGGATTATATGAAATTAGAAATATTAATTTTATAATTTAGAATTTTATTCTTATATATATATATTTACTTTTTTTACATCCCCTTTTATAATTTATATCATGTATCCCAGGTGAATCCAGTATTGGGATAGGATAATCATGTATCAACCAAAAAGGAGTATGATCCCTACTTTTTCCAATCCCCACTATGCAAGCTATACTTAATTTTAAATGGGGATAATCTGGTATACTATATTCATCAACAATTCCCCATGAAAAAATAATTTGATGATGGGAAAATCCACATGGGTTGGTTCTAGTAAAAGAATCCCCAAACACAATTATAATTTGGATAACTGCTAGCACTTCCCTCTAGAAGAAGTAAATATCCAAGGCTCACTTTGGGGATCGTACCAAATATTATCTTTGCATGCTTTTTAGGAATTTATATGTCTGTCTAGTTTCATATGAAGTAGTTCATCATGAAAAGAACTCCATTCTATATTTTTTAGCGTTAATGAATATATCATTATTCATAACTGAGTTGATTTATTTTATAGGTTCATGATTATAAAAGGATATACCAAATAGTGAAGGAAGATGAATAAGTTTCATTTCAAAAGGGTGTTCAATTTTACATTTTATATTCTGAAATCCATAAATATTATTTCTAAAAACATGTTTTCATATTTAATATTAATATTGCATGCCCAGAGTTGAATAATGCTTTACATGATTAATTTAGGTTAGAATAGCTTCCTAGAAATCATGTGATTCCATGTTTTAGATTTCAATGTTTATGTGATTAAATATGTAAAATAGATAATAAAATTTTTAAAAAAAATCATGGAAATTTAAATGAGGACTCGTTATTTGAAAAATTAAATAATTCATGTAAATGAAGTTTTGAAACCATTTTGTATACATTTATTTTCTGAAATTTATTTTAATTGAGTTATTATTGTTAATCATTCTTTAATTGGATAACCCAAATCAAATTTCCTTTAATGGGAGTATTTCTACACCATGTACTTACTATTTTATATTGAGCATATTTTTGGAGTAATATAGGGACATGTCATCAACCAGAAAATGATTTTGAACTTGTCGAAGCAATAATTGTAAAATTCACAGTTAAAATGATTAAGGCATATTTTGAAAATACTTTTATCCTAAAAATACCACATTTACATCAATACATCCAAATCCCTAGAGTCCATGAATGACAATGATAGAAATGAGCCTTTTTTCATGCCATTTTATCAATTCACACCATTCTCTTAGTATTTTAATTATATTTTAATGATTAAGTGTGTGAGTGAAGTGAATCATGGTAAATAGAAAGATTTTAATTTTAAGTAAAAAGTTTTTGGGTTCTTATTGTTGGAATTGTAAAAGGATGTTAAATCTTTCATTTTAATTTATTGTTTTCCCATCATGAATTAAAAAAAATGGCAATGGCATAAAGAATAAAAAATTAAGAAAAATGAGTTGTGATTTGGGGAAAAATAAATATTAGAAGACCTATGATTTTCCCAGATGTTGTTATTTGTTGGATGTGAGGTTTATTCTAATAATAAATTTAGATAAAAACATAAAAAATTAAAATGTTGTTTGAAAGTGAAAAAATTAAAAAATAAAAAAACTAATCAAGAGAGGGCATGAATAATTCATTATGCTTAAAATGATCACAATATTTACATTGGACATTTTGGGATTTTGGGTGGTGATATAATTTTAAGGGGTGAATGAAATTAATCATATACTGTGAATATAATGATTTATAATTAAAGAGATAAAACTCCCCCATTAGGTTTAATTTTTAAAATAAACTCCTACCAACCATTAGAGTAACAGAAAATTAATCCTTGATTACAACACCATGTGATTTTATGGGATTTTAGACTTTACAATATAGAAAGAGTAGTAATTTTAAATGATTATTGATAATAATCATGTTATAATTATATGAGAAAATATAAACTTCAATTGCATCATGAGAGATTACGGAAATGATTCAAATTCGATGTAAGTAATTATTTGACATGTTTAATAATAATTAATTGTGGAGTTTTAACGATTGAATGAAGGTGTTAAATCATATTTAAATTAGGAAAATTAAAAATTAATAATTGATTATTAATTTGAAAAAATGGGACATTGAATTGAAATTTTATGGGAATTTGAAATTTTGTTGTATCATTAGAAATTTTTAGATTTTATTACATTAAAATTTAAATACTACTAACATTTGTTCCCTTATAAATAGGTATTGGTATTTTATTATTTAAGACAATTATGTTTTTAGTGTGGGGGTATTTGGTATAGAAAAATTAAGTTAAATTTTCTTTTCAAATTAGGATGATTTTGTCATGATTTTCAATTATAAAACCCATGTATTTCAATGGTTTATAAAAATAATGGATAATTTGATTTATTGAAATAAAATGAGATAATAAAATAAATATACTTAAGTCCATATATTTAATATATTTTTATTACTTTTTTACTTTGATCATAACATTTTTCACATTTGGCTACAACATTCACTAAAAGACCCAAAGCTAACTCCACTATTTAGAATCATAAAACCAGATCACAAGTTAGACTATAAAAACTATTCATAGATCTGGAAATGTTTTATAATGGGACCATATGTCATGAGGTGAAGACACAAATACTCTAAAATTTGTAGTGTTGATGAACAAGACATTTAGGATCAACTTTCATGAAGCTTTTCATGCGTTCCCCGAAAAATAAATGATTCTAACATGAATAAACATTAAAAGGGAAAATCTATCCAATAATATGTGGAGGAGTCTAGTCTATAAAAGTATAAGAGTTATTCCTTCCCAAATCAATCCAATCCATTCCATACCATCATCTGGGGCAGGAAGGATGATATTTCATCTAAGAGTGGCTGGACTCAAATATCTCTCATTTCTTATTCTTCAATTTTTAGCCTTCTTTTTTTATATTTATTATCAATTATAATTTAAAATTTAGTGTTTGTTATGTTAATCGATGAATAAGTGTTCCTCCATCCATTCCACAATTCTTCTTCTGACTTATCGTATTTTAATTATAATAATAATAATTATTATTATTATTAATATAAATATAAATATTCTTATTAATATAAATATTATTTATATGATCCTTATATTATTTATAACATTATTATTTTAAAATTATTTTATCCTTCCCTTTCTCCATATCCTTTTTCATAATATATTAATTTAATAATAATAATAAAATTATTAATATTATTAGTTTTATTTTTATTATTCTTTTATCATTATATATATTATATAGATTTATTTTGTTTTGTTTTATTCTATGTCTATCTCTCTCCCTCACTCATTATCTCTCTCTTCTAATCTCGCAATCTTCAATTTTTATTTTACTTCTATCATGAAATATTAGTTTGGTACTTCATTATTCTTCTTGTTTTCTTCTTCTCCTATTCCACCAACTCCACCGTGTAATATCTTACTCTTATAAATGAGTGGCTGTGCAACATAATTGGACTGATGATAAGTGAAGGTGTTATTTTATTTTCATAAATGTTAAATATCATGTTTTTAGATAGAATTGAGTATCTTTCATGGATGAGATGAATTCAACTGATAATGTCACTTCCCGCAATGACATTAAAATCAATATATCTGTATTATTTTTTTAATCACATTACCTTTAACCATTGGTTAGTTCTTAACATGTTGGAGTTTAGATAATCAATGGATGAAGAAACATCAATAGAGCTAGGTCCTGGATGATGGAACCTCATAGACAAAGTAGTGTCATCAACCATGATTATAGGAGGAGGTGGAATTAAAAGTTTAATGAAATTCAACGATATTCCATTTTTTATCATTTATAATAGTTCAAATATGAGATTTCATCTTTTTATTATTAAACTAAAATCAAACATATAAAAGGGAGTGATGATTCAACATAAATTTGAACCCTAAAAACATGTTCTTTCTTATTAACCCAATATATATAGAAAATGATTGATAATTTAAATTCACTTTTTTCATGCCATTTTTTTAAATAATCAACACACCAAAAATATTTATCATTATTTCATTTAAATAATTATATAGAAAAATTAGTTTAGGTGAATTAGATAATCCTTGAAAACCTAAATAATATTACTTTTCAAGTTAGATGACACTGTTCAGCCATTGTGCTAGACTAGGAGAAAATAAAATATATTTTTACCACACCCCTTGATAGGCGTGGGGAAAAATATTTTGTGTAAAGTTATAAATATATAAGAATTTATTTATTCACATGTTTTCATTTTCAATATCTATTCATAATTCAAATTAATATAACATAAAGAAACACAAATTGTGTGTAGTTATGCATGAAGTTATTTAAAAAAATGACTAAATTGAAATATGTAAATTATCTAGTATGTCTACATATTTGGTTTTATAAAAAAAATATATAACCCATATTGACACAAAATCATAAAATATAAAAAAAATATTTTATTTAATTTTGTGATGGTTAATAATAATAAGGAGAATAATGTAAATTGTTATATAAATAGATTATTTTCGAGAAACATTAGTTGGTTTTTTTCAAATTTATAATCATCATTTTAGAATGAGAATGATATGATATATTATGTGACTTTCGAAAAGGAATGATCAAGAGTGTTGGATCTATAAGAGATACATTTTTAGTTATCATTAATAATGTATTCTAAGATTAATGTTTAAATTTACACCTCATACGTATTTCAAAACTCTATAATATTTGTTTTTAAATTGATTTTACAAATAATTAATGTTCTGTTTTTAACATAGATTGATTAAATGTAAATAACCTAAACCATAAAATCTCTATACTATAGACCCCAATTATTTATATATACCAAACAGAAACCCTTTGAATACTGAATAAATTAATCTTTTTTTTATATAAGACATGGATATTGTAATATATATTAACATGGAAAATAAAATTAGATTATTTTATTTTACAAACATTTGTAAGATTAAACTAAGCACTCTAATAAATTCCAAATGGGAAATGTGCATAAATATTATTTTAATCATATTATATTGGATTCTAATTCTTGAACATTTCAACATATCAACATAGATTTATAAACAACATCTAGGATAAATATACTTGGTAGGAAATCCTTTTCTAATAGTTGATGATTTCTCAATATTTTAGGGTTTTATTTTTAATAAATAATTTTTAATCATATTATATTTATATAATTTTATACATGATTGTTCATAATGAAAAATATTTAATGATTTATTAATTAACAATTGACTAAGATAAGAGTTTCAAAATAACGAATTTAATATTTTCATTGAAAACATGGTATTATAAATACATTATAATTTCATATAAAACACCAATATAATGGTATTTTTGATTAAATGAATAAAATTTTTTGAAAACATTCTGATTCTATTTTTAGTTAATGTTGAATTTCTAATAAACTTTGTTCTGATATTGGTTACATAAAAATTTATTCAATTAATAGTGATTTAAAAATTCATGACATTTAATATGTACCCAATGTGTAAAAAAATACAAAAACCAAAGGTGAAATACATTAATGTTGTTGAATGTATGTTTTATAACATAAACACCAAGTAAAATCTCAGTATGTTAGATCTAAAAGATGATAGAGGAATCTTTATTGTTTTTTGACATCTTATAAATCCAATATATTATTTATTAACTCGTAAAGAATATTTGAAGAGTCAAATCCTATGAATTATTTTGAATGTGACCCCTCAGATTATAATGAAGTGAAAATTGATGATATTATACATTAATTAAAAATACATAGACTTGATCATAAATTTAAGAATAAAAAGGATTATGATATGGACCCTGATGGAAGAACAATCCAAAACTAAAAAGGATAGAAACTAGTGAATATGAATGTATTATTTTTTTAAATCCCAAAACCTTGAAAACTAAAATTTATATATTTTCATAGGAAATGTTGATGAGATAGTTAGAAATAAATGTATTCCATGAAACATCAATGTTTTCATAATTAGTTTCTCAACATAAACTCAAATATATAGATTAATCCCTTAGTGATGATATTTGGGATTTAGGAACACACGATGAATTAATCTTTTTCAATAGGAAAATACTTTTAGAAATAGTATATAGTCCATTATATAAAAATTATTATGGTATGTAAAAGGACATTTTGAATCAAATATGTTTATCATTGCACAATAATAGGAAATAATTATAGGAAAATGAGAAAACGTCCAAATAAAGAGGATGTAATTTATTATAGAGAAACCATTACATTCATAGCTAGACTATAAGACATTACAACTAGTTTTTTCTCAAAATGATTTAATATTATACATTTTAATAAGGATATTAAATATTATTTTATAATTTTTTATTTTATTTTGGATATTTATGATAAAAAACCTCTTAGTTATGAAAAATAGCATTTTATACATTCTTTTTTTTAATTTTAAATATATGTATGATCATTATAAATAAGAATAATCTTTGTATGAATAATTTTATTAACATAACTTGTCAAATGATTTTAATTTTCGGTTGGTACATCTAATGTTAATCATGATAACTCCATCACAAAATACATTACTTCATTGAAATTATGTTGATGATGTTATATTGGGAACAAATAACCAAAAAATAGTGTATGTAATTTTAAAAAGTCATAAAAAATTTATATGAAATGATAATTATTGGATAATTAAATATTTTCCATGGTTTGAAATTAAATATAAAAATTATGATTTTTCTAAATCAAATTTAATAAATACATGACATGGTTATAATGAATGAACTTGAAAACAATAATACTTATATAACATATAGGAATTTTAATTTAAAATATGGTTTTGTAAAGCTGGAAAACAATTGAACAACATATTATATTAGAGAATAGTTGGTATTATATTGTATCTATCTACTTGTAGATAATTAACTATTTTTGTAGTATGTCTTTGTCATTGATTTGATGAAATCCTAAAGAATCTCATCTATGAAATATGCAAAATATTTTTAAAATATCAAAAATGATATATTTCTATTCCTCTATTTTTTTTCAATATAATATCGGTTTTCTTTAATTTATATTTATATTTTGACATTAGATGGGGATAAAAATATAAAAATAATACCTTATGAATCTACCAAATCAAATCAAAATAATTAGTTTCTTTGTCTATAATGAAGAAATGAACATTTTCATTATCTACATCCAAAGATTATTATATAAGAATGGGTAGTTTTTTTTGCACTGGTGCTATGAATAAAACACACATTAAGGTAATTTAATAATAAATTATAATATTATACCTATAAAATATGACAATACATGTTCATCAAAATTTTTATAAAATCTAATATCCATTCATGAATAAATAATATTTTACTAATGAATTAATTTTTTTATATCACTCATGAAATTATTATAGTTCTGTAAAATTTATAAATACTATAAATTAGATAGATGATATATTAAATAATTTAATATTTAATAAAATAATTAATTTAATTAAAATTGAATTAGGGATATTTGAGTTTATGTGAGTTTATTCATTGTTTATTAAGAATTATGATTTCATTTATTTTCATCTTATGTTCTATTTACGAAGATCAAGATGGTTTATATTATTATTAATATACGATTTGAACCCATTTATATATTTATATTTCCATCCATGTCACTATAAGTTTCATTTATCAGTTATATTACGAATCCAATCATATCCATTGATCTTTTGTTCGAACCCACTCATTTTTTAACATCATAGATATCTTTATCGATTATGAACCATTTGATCCATACTCATTAGTAGATGGAACCATCAACAAACTATATAATATAGGGAAGACAACAAGATCATTGGAAGGTTCATAAGTTTATTCATGGAAAAAAATAATGCAATATTGAGGGAAGAGTTCATTCTGGAAATGCCATTAACATTATTTCGATACATCAAAAAGATATGTTACTATTGATATTTTTGAGATTCCAATGTTAGAAGATCGTGTTTGATAAAAAAAAAAGATATTTTCTGTTAAATTGATTTTATATAATTTTATGGAATTTTATAGTTCATATTTTTTAAAAATGATGATATAATTATCTGAAAAGTGAATAATATAGAAATAAAAATTTCTACTATAGAGTTAGCTAAAATTCCCACTTACCAAAATACTATAGATTCAGGTTTAGTGCATTTATGGATAATTATGGACCCTTTTTTATTATGGTTATTATTTATATTTTATTTTTATAAAATACCATTAATAATTTTTTCAAAATAAATCAATCCTGAGAATAATGTTATTGTTATGATCATTAAAATAGGGATCAATCATTGAGTTGTAGTGTATAAAATGACTATCCTCATAGATATGTATCTCATTTTTCTAATACAATAATATGATTGAATTAAATATGATCGATACATGTCGAGGTGCAATTATGGATGTATCAAACGTTTAAATATGTTTATATTCAATCACTATGGATTTATATTAACTCAATTATTTGATTGCAATGAAATTTAATTTAATAAAATTTAAGATGTTATGTATCACTATAATTAAACTTTATCTGTGTGAATTTATGGGATCATGGAATTTTCATCAATTACTTACCGAAATAAGTTGGTTGTGAATATTTGATGTGATAAAGAAGATAGTGAGGGATATCAGATCACTACACTAATTGAGTGGGATCATTCAAGGGTATACACTATAGATAAGTCTTATTTGGATGAAGGTCAACTAGATAGAATCTATGTTTATGTACTTCAAAAGATATCTCATGATTTTTTTTCTATGATTAAAACCCATACTATTGTAATTACTGATGCGTAGTAGTTGGATGTTAAATAAGACCGACCTTCTTGACCAATTATTAATATAATATGAAATGAGGATATAGGTAATGGATTTAAAAATGATAGAGTTATAGTTGAAAAGGAAAATCATTAGTAAATATAAATATGATTATGTTAATATAGTGTTTGAGGTTTCTTGTGGTGGCCTATGATTTCAAAAGTATTTCACATATAGAAAATATGATGATAGATTTTTTATGTAGTATTTATTTTTTTAAATATTTTATTCCTCTAAATGATAAGATACCTCTTCCCAACCATATTCTCAAATAAATATAATTTTTCTTATACTATAATTCATTAAATAAATATATCTTCTCCATTGAATAAGAAGATATTATTAATTCAAACTCATTATGGAAGACAAAAGTCCTCCCTTGGATCCTCAAGATTGGAACATCGTCCATATGCACCTAGAAATCCAATCATTAATTGGGGAAATAATCCCCACATTCATCAAAATTATTAATCCTACCATTTCTCTACCGTGAGAAATATATAATGACCCATCAACCAACCCAAACCATGCACCTAATGAACGAAATTTTTTTATTGCATTTTTGTTTTTGATTTTTCATCATATTTATAATTATCTATATATTTATATAAATATTTATTCATCAAATGTTTAAAATTATATTTATTTTAATCAAATATTATCTCAGTTTTTTGTTTCATTTTTTTGAATTAAATCTTTGTCTCCAAATTATTTTTTAATAATTTTTTTATTTAATAAAAATATTGATAAAATTATTAAATGAAAAATTTATATAAAACAATGTTTCTTTATTTAACAACATGTGTAATATTTTAAATTATTAAACAATTTTTTTATATTTTATCTTTTTCATTTTGGAATTTAATAATAAATTAAATTAAACTTTTTGAATAAATCTCTATTATCTATTGAACTTTATTTTTAATGGTTATGTATTTTTGGATAATTAAAGGGGTATAATATTTTAGTACAATAATGTAATTATAATATAAATTATTGAATTGTTAATTATAATATTAATGAAATCAGTTTTGTTTTAACAAATAAGGTTATTTATTTAACATTAACATGTTTATATATGGTTATATTTGTATCATAACTTTTTAATATAATTACTTTTCTTTTTTGTATTGACATGAATATTTTACTATGTGTTGGATGACTTATACACACATGAAATTCCACATAAACTTTATAAAATCATTGGTACAAAATATCAAATGACTCGTATATATTAATAGATCACTCATAGGTAGACATAGAATGACTTATATATAGTAGAAAATGACTTGTATATTTAATTAATAATTCAAAAATATAATAACATATAAGAGAAACATGGCTCATATAGATATGCCTTAAATGAATCCTACAATATATGATGATAACTCTTAAATAGTGTATACCCAAAAAAATTTATAATATATCTGTAATTATATTTTTTAAGAATATATTTACTGTTTTATTAATATAATCAATTTTTAATAAATTATTTGATGGATTCATGTTTATTATGATTTGGAGGAAGACTAGCCACTCTATCATTTTAATAGAATAATATTTTTGAGTAAAATAGATTCGATAAATTTTATATAATTATTTTTAATGCATTATTTATATAAAATATTGTCAGAATGAAAAATGGGATACATCACTATTATTAAAAAACATAAAATTTTTATGAGACATGTAATATATTATAATTTATCTAATATTTAGTAACAAAAGCATGAAAATTTATAAATATCCTTTATCTGCTACTATTCGTCCTCCTTAATGATTAAGAGACACCTATTTATATAAAAGGTTTTAGAGAAAAATATTGTTCTGTAAATACTATTAATTGTGAAAATTAAATATATTCAAATAAATATTTCAATTCTTTGATTTGATGACTTATTCATTATGTATAATTTCTTTATCCATTTTGAGTTCTATCATTCAACTGTGTACTGAATTAGTTTCTCTCTCTTTTCTTATTTATTAATGTTTTATATGTGAAATAATTTTTTTATGTTTGGGATGAAGACTATGGATTATTCTGGTAATGGGAGATCAGTGTGAATGTTATTTGAACCATTGTAACATGTGTCAACCACGTTCACAAATTAGTAATATTTATAGGAAATGAATTTGAATAATTCTTCTTACACCCTAGGATTTAAGACCCAATTTCATTCATTAAAATATATATATAATTATAAATTATAAACTTCTATTGTTTTAAAATAAATAATGATTATTAATAAATGATTCATATAATATATGAATTAAACAAACACAATTTTCTTCATTCATAATTTTGAATTACAACTAAATTACATGAAACCATTTATTACATACCATGGATGACTACTACTCTTAAAAGTAATTTAATTAACATGTGACAATAAACATATTAGGATAAAATGTTTCAACTGGAAAATCACTTGGATCAAATCCACCCATGACAATAACCACTAGATGATCAAAACCAATAATGAAAAATAACATCATCAATGGAGAATGAATTACAAATTATCCTCACTGAAAATTAACATAATAAGTATTTTAATTAATGATGTTAGAATATAATGAGTATATAAGATTTAATTGATTTTTTATATCTTTTATACATACATACTAAAAGGGTTTATAAATTTTAGGTATAGTACTAGTAAACACACTACCGGTTTTGAATTAACAATATATAGTTAATATACCTAATGTATATTTAGATGTTATATATATATATATTCATTATAAATAATAAAATATAATAAAATAAAATAAAAGTTTTTTTAATATAATTGATGGATTATAATTTATTTAAAAAATTAAACTATATTTTAATGAAATTGATTTAATAAAATATTAATTTTTTAAAATTATTTATGTAATGAATGATTTAAATAAATTTATCTTAAAATAGAAGTAATTTTTAAAATATAAATTATTAACCTTAAATTAATTATTAATGAATAATAAGGTAAAATAATTTATCAATTTATGGATAATGAGATATTATATATAGAAACATTAATCAAATATATATTTTCCTAATTTCCCATATTTGAACTATGAGGATTTATAAAATTTATTGTTTATATGATTAGAAAATGAAAAAAATTCTAAAAATGTTTAAAACATAATGATGAAATCTCAAAATCATAAAAATATAGACTTTTGAAAAAATTTATTATGTTAGTAATGTTTTTATTTATTTTTAAATTTTTTTTATTACAATTAATTTATTTTATGGATGTAATTTTTTGATAATATATACAATAATGTTACATTAATGTAATAATTATTTATATGAAATTGTTAATAATAAAATAAATTTCTTATAGAGATACATATTGACTAAAAATAATATTTAATGATTTATATTTTTTATAACAAAATGTATATTTTACACATTTAGAAAATGTTTATAATAAAAGAGATTTATTTTTTGAAATATTTATGATCAAAACAGGTAATAAGTTGAATATATTTATGTACAGATAAATAATTTTCTAAGGTAAAATTTAGTTACTCTAATAAAGGAAAAGTGATATTTTCAAATTATTTTTTTTATAATGTATGTGTAAAATTTATATAACTAAATTAAATTGAACAATTTTTATGAAAATTATTTTTAAATATTTAAATATAAATAATATACAAAAAAATCATTATGTAAGTGATACAGAACTATTTTAACAATGCTAAATATTAGTAAAAGAAAATTTTCAGTAAAAAATGTTACTGTATATTTTTTTTTAATATAAATATTATTTTGGTTTTATTTTGAAATTTAATTAGATATAATTGAGGACAAATTTATAACCATAACATAGAAACTTCTATTTCCTTCATTTATTCGTAATGAAAATATAAGTACCATGATAAATAACTAAAAAATAACAATGAGGTAAAATCTTCAATCTACCATGGCTCACATTATATTAAATAAATGTGAAACATATAAATTATAATGGTAATTTGATCATTGTGGATTTCATAACCACATTTCTGGCCTTACATTCATTACCGAAATCACTTAAATCCCATGTGATTCCATCCTTTCCCTTCACCTAACTTATGTACCAAGGGAAAGATCCCCCATTTTATATTATCAAAATATCTCTCCTACACCCATTTAAACCGTGCCAAAATTTTGAATCACAGTTTAGAATATGATGAATTTAGTACTTCTTAATTCTTCTTCATTATATTTAACATCATTTAATAATATAGTTTCCCAAGTCCTCAATTTTCATGTGGATCTCCAAGAGAATATGGAAGCATCAAAAATGCGTATTTTCATCTCCAAAATAATATTTTAATTATATTTTCCTATACAAATATTCTTAAATTGAATAAAGTAAAAATAATTAAATTATTCTAATTTAAAAATTATACTATGAGAAAATAATCTTTTTCATAACCATACTAATTCATAAATTATAACATGTTCTTCTTTGGGGTATTTAACCAACAAAATGAATGATGTTATAAATTCAATCATGAATGAATTCAGAAACATAATTTCAGATAACATATGATATTAACAAGTAAATATTTATTTCTTTAATAATTAATTGTAATATTAATAAACTAATCATTATTAATATGAAATATTTTCCTCATTAAAAAATACAAAAACATGTTTTTTATAGATTTTTTCCACTAAAATCACACTGAAAACTCAAATTTAATGAAATAGGAATATCATAACTAATGTTGGATCTTCTATTCTAGTACAATGACAATTGCGAAGATGATAAACTCTTGAAAATGGAATGATAATTGAAACTATTATGTAAAGAAAGAAATGAATATATAATACTACCAACCAAATGGTGATCAATATTAATAATAAATAAATAATACCCAAGTAAAAACTGAATAAAATATAAAAATATAAAAGTTAGTAAATATGTATTTCATTTTATAATATATTATTAATTATTATATTATTTTTATATTGTAGGTTATAGAACCTACAACCTATCTAAGATAATTGGTCTGGGATATTATCTCAATTTCCCTCCTTTCAAACATTATTTAATAATATATAAATTCTATTTTTTTATATGGTGAATTTACTAACCTATTGAAATATTTAATCATAATAAAAATTTAATCAGGGTAATATAATTTCCAATTTCCAATCTCTCTTTTATATTCTTTTTACTCATTCAAAACCAATCCTCTAAGGGGTTTTCTAAACCAATCTCCGTTCGTTAAGTTATAATAATTATTATTGGAATTTGGTATAATAATATTGAATTCTATTGTAAAGTATTATATTATATTTTATACTAATATTCAATGGAAGTAATATTTTTACATCAATTAATTATTCTTTAACAGATTTATTTCTTCATAATATTTTGACATTGTTAAGAATATTTATCCCAATTTTTAATGGGTCCTTTCCCTCCAAGTAGAAATTATTTCATTCCTCTAATTTTTTAATATATTAGTTTAATATAAGAGTATTTTTATTGATTTATACTCATTTTATTTATATTTATTATGTTTTAAAAGTTTGTTTCAATACATTTTCATCGATGCAAGGATTTATCTACAAATACCTATAACGTATAAAATAGAATTACAAATCATTTTCATAAATATTGAATTTTAATTATCACATTTCCTAAATTTAACATTATTTAATTTTAAGTTACCATTATTTGGTAATATTTAAATATAATTTTTAACAAAGAATTATTCTCAATATTTCAAAACTGATTTCCGAAAGTGACATGTATCTTCATCTTATTAAAATAGTTTTAAAAATATTTTTTAAAAATATTTTT
The DNA here is from genome assembly GCA_963277665.1 of Viscum album. Taxonomy (NCBI): domain Eukaryota; kingdom Viridiplantae; phylum Streptophyta; class Magnoliopsida; order Santalales; family Viscaceae; genus Viscum; species Viscum album. Next base: position 1,092,781,151 of record OY728145.1, on the reverse strand, counting down.
TATGATTTTTCTTCAATATAACTCTCTATCACCACAAGATATATCTCTTATGGTTAATGTTTTTGATAACTAGCAAAATTAACTAATTATATACTACATCCATGAGATTAAACTTTTTATATTAGTAGATCTAATCATTAATATCATCTTATGTGGTATCATTTCAAAAATCAAATAGAATCCCGTTTCTTCCCATGGGTTTCAATGATAATTTTTATACCATATTTAATATGGAATATATGTAAATTCTATCATTAAGTCATGGTTGGGTTCTTATAAATACCTCTAATGTATATCTCATGTGATACACCATGAATATCATTGAAAAAATATAAATTCCAATGATTATCTATATAAATGGTTACAAATAGATATGATCCCTTGAAAATACATGAAAATGATTATGATTATCTATGATCAATAAATAATCCTTCTATATGATTTAAATTACAAATATTAATAATATAATACAGAAAAAATTATTAAAATAGTTTTTTACACAATTTTATGGATGGAAAAGATTTGAGTTATATTTTTTCACAATTCATTATGATGTTATGTAATAAAGAAATATTACCTTATTGGATGGGTAAATCAGGTTATTATAGAATAGTGGAAATTAAACACCTTATATTGATATTTTTTTCATGTCTATGTATAATTCTATATTTCCCTCCCAATCAGTCCAAGGATGATGAAAGAAGTTAAAGAAAAAAAGGTTTTTATATTTTTCATATTTAATATTAATATCCAAGGATCATACAAAAAAATTTCTCGTGAACTGAATACAATTAATTTCATCGATTATAGATTATGTATTTAGAGTGGCCTCATTGAACCTCTATGTTTACAACCCTGAATGACTTGGAATCTCACCTCCCTCCTTCACAAGTGAATTCATTACTCCTCATGGTTTTGTATTCATATTTATAAGATAGTGATTGAAATATAATATATATATATATATATGGTGACTCTCATATACAGTTTTTCGTAAAACATAAATCAAGAAAATAAACAATTCGAACACCTCCTCATTCAACTCTGACCATCTAGAAGAAATATGGAAGCTCTTTCAGTAATTTTAATAATAATATTCACTCATATTCTCTATTTTACACTGTATTTTCATTTCATTTTCATATTTATAATTCCTCTACAAATAGTATGTTTTTTAAATCTATTCTATCATGTACATTCCCCTCTTTTTAATAATTTTCCCTTAATATCGATTTCCTAACTTACTAGAAATATTTAAAAGACTAATAATTAAAATATTCAATTAGCCCTCAACACTATTAAATAGAAGACTTTAAAAGTGTTGGCCTTTATCAGTGCTAGAAAAAAAAAGCAATGATAATGTTTCCCCTTATCAGTACTAAAACAGGGTTGACAATGATTACATTTTAACAGTTCTTTTTTAGTGTTGATAAACAACACCATTTATTTGTGTATTATTATTGCTGGTAAATAGATACCTTTATCATCGCATATTTTAGTAATTATAAAAGAAAAAAATTATGATTGATTTGTTTTTAACACCCATAAAATATAACTTTATCATAACATTTTTTGTACTAATAAATGTCTGAATAAAATGAAATAATTATATAAAAAAATAATGAGTTTATTAAAAAAATATTAACAGTTTTATTTATTAAATAATTATTTATAAAAATAAATATATTTATTCTTATTTTTACAAATTATAAATTTTAATAAATATTTTTTATTAAATATATAAATATTTTTAAAATAAAAATAAAAATAATAAAAAAATATAAATAACTAGATTAAGAAAAATATTTATCATTTTATTAGTTAAATAATTATTAATAATGTTAAATAGTAGTGTATATTAAATACATATTTATATATAGATAGATATGAATGTATATACATATAATTTAAATAATAAACTTCTTTATTGTTTATATAAAATAGTAATGTATTTACAGAGTAGTGGTTTATAATTAAAAATTAAAATGAATGAAAAATATTGAATAATTTCATCGCGTAATGGATATAATTGAATGTCATTTTATTTTCAATTTAACTTATATCAAATGTATAATATTGAATTCCCATATACGTAATTAATGCATTTTAATTTACTATGAAAACTCACAAATATTTTTTATGTATTAAATCAATTTATATTATTTATTATATAAATATTTATTTAATATTTTAAATATTTTAATTATGTATTCATCTTTATTTCTACATATATCCATTTTTTAATGATTTATGTCTAACTAATAAAACTTATCCATTTTTTAATAAGTGTATTCATTTTTAATTTTTCAATTTCACTCATTTTTATCATGTATGCACTTAAGATTATATATAAATTAATAATGGTAAATAAATATTGTTAAAAAATATATAAATAAAAAACCTATAAATTCATATTAACCATTATTATACTTTTATAATTATAAATAAATTAATATCTATTTATATATATACTAATGAAGGATTTTCTACAACTTATGTGTCACCAAACAGTGCTACCACATCACCTAAAAAGTACAATCTTCCCTCCAATATCACACGTCTATTGTTTACGTACCCATCTCCCCCATGGTACCTCCCTCGGGATTTTGCTCCGCAGCGATTACATTTCTGTCCCCTTTTCCCCCGCCTCCTCCTATTCATCCTCGACCATCTGTGTCTTATACCAATCACTCCACCTCCAGGTTCGCATGCTCATCCCTAGGTTTCATATGAAACCCCCTTCTGCTACCTCCATCCAGTTTAGGGTTCCTATAGTGAGCTTCTTGATTATCCTCTCACTACCGATTTTCCGTTGTTCATATTGGGTTTCCTGAATATCCCCTCTTTCCTCACTGACTCGCCACTCCAACCACGCATCTGCCTCCACCTCAGCCTTCGATCTTCCTCAACCCTGATTTCCCTCCTCCTCCCTGACATTATCTATCCTCGACCCCCCCCCCACTAACCTCCCCCAATACCTCCTCAACCCCTCTTCACACCAGCTCATTCCCCGCCCCCTTCATCAACCCCCCTCTCCTTCGGCATCTCAAATTATATCGAACCACCGCTGCCCTTGCTGGATAGAAAGAAGATGACTCCACATCTCTAAAATAGGTATATTATCATAATTTGGTATAAATTTTTAACCTTCTATCCAGCAAGATTTATTAGTAGTATAACATGATTTATTAATACATTTATTGTATACATCTCTTATTTGGAACCATCAGTATTATGATTTCAGTTGAATTATTATTTTGAAACTGTGTAGTTTATCTTTCTACTCGGATCTATAGAGATGATGAAAGCGGTACTGGTGTTTAAAGATATAGAGGCTTCACTTTTGAGTGTTGTAACTTCAATTCATACCATAGTCATGAGGGCAGAAATAGATCGAATTCAGCTGAGAGATGTTGTTTTCAGAATACTGGATTCTTCCCTCAGTGATTATCTCTTCATTCATTTATAAATTTCATGGGATTCAATAGTTATATCATGTCATTATTTTTGAAATTAAAAATAGTTAAGTAATTTTCATGCATGATCTTTGAAATGATTACTCTGCTATGAAGCTATCTTTTTAATAATAGAATTTGGAATTGTTTTAATAATAAACCAGAGAGAATTTAATATAAAATTGGATTTTTTATAAAAAACTCATTCCCAGATTATTCATGTGATTTAAAGTTTGAGTTGTTGTATCAATTATATTTAATTCAGAGGTTTTTGGATTATTCATTAAATTTATACGCCTATAATTCATTTTTTTCATTACTATGTTTCATCATATTTTGCAGTATGTTTCTCCTCCACCTCCGCTTGACCAACCGATTTTCCTTCATTCCTATTAGGGTTCCCAAATATCCTATCCTTCTTTCCTGACTCACCTATCTATCCACGCATATACCTCCACCTCCGCCTTCCATCTTCCTCACCGTTGATTTCCCTCCTCCTCCTTGACTCTGTCGATCCTCGACCCCACCCCCCCCCCCCCCCACACACACCACTAAACTCCCCCAATCCCTCCTCGACCCCTCTTCACACCGGCTCACACCATGCCCCCTTCTTCAACCCCCCTCTCCTTCCGTGTCTCACATTAAATCGAACCACCACTGCCCTTGCTGGATTGAAAGAAGACAGATCGAGATATCTACAATGGGTATATTATCATAATGTTGTAGAAATTTTCAACCTTCTATCCATCATGATTTATTTGTAGTAGAACATGATTTACTGATACATTCATAGTATACATCACTTATTCAGAACGATTAGTATTATGATTTGTGATGAATCTTTATTTTGAAACTATGTAGTTTATATTCCTACTGGGTTCTATGGAGATGATGAAATATATGTTGGTGTTCATAGATATAGAGGCTTCAATTACCAGTGTTGCAACTTCAATTCATACCATATTCACGAGGGAAGCAACAGATCGAATTCAGCAGAGAGATGCAATTTTCATAATATTGGATTCTTCCCTCATTGATTTTCTCTTCTTTCATTTATAAATTTCATGGATTTCAACATGTATGTATTGTGATTATTTATGAAATTAAAAATAGTTAAGTAATGTCCATGCATGATCATGGATATTATTACTCTACTATGAAACAGATTATTTAATAATAGAATTTGGAGTTGTTTTAATTATCAACCAGGGAGAATTTATTATGAAATTTGATTTGTTATAAAAAAAATCATTCCCATTTTATTCATGTGATTTAATGATTGAGTTTTTGTATCAGTTATATTTAATTCACAGGTTTTTTGTTTGTTCTTTAAATGTAGAAGCCTATAAATCATTTGATTCATTACTATGTTTCATCATATTTTTTAGTACATTTTTCCTCCACCTCTGCTTGCTCCACCTATTCCTGCTCCACCTCTGTTTTCCTTACATCAGTTGACCTCATATTTCAGTCAAATGAAAGGATTTCTCACTTTCAAAATTTTAAACTCTTACATCTTATTACCATCATCTAGGGAATGATTGACGACATTCCATATCTCATAGCTTCTATAATTTACCTTTGATGGGATTTTTTTGTTTTTATTTTTTCCTTTGGCTAGGATCATGTCATTATTACATGTGTTTTAGATCCTTGATTTAATAGTTATATTGTTTTGGGAAATTGATTTGGTGTGATGGAGGATAAAAAATTATAGAACCCTCATTCTGAGGGATGATTGATGCATTTTGAATTTAAATATTGTATTGTGATTTATTTACAATTAGCTAATCATGAACATTGATCACATTTGTAAAATATGATGTAGATTAATGATTGGTTGTTTAATGTTTTCTATATAGGGGTATAATATTTGGTTTAGTGATGATGCTTCATCTTCCAACATCACTAGCATTGTGAAAACAATTTACATTCAAGAATAAAATTTATATGTTTAATTTTTTCATCAATAATCTTCATGGTATTGTTATCATTTCATTAATTTGATTTATTATTTCAGGTTAAGTGTCATTAGAAAGAACATTGAAAACGATTTTTCAATGATCCATAGAGATGGGTTGGGCAGAAAACAATTTATACAAGGTGTGTAATTCGAACATTTTTTTATTTTCAATTTATATTTATAGTAAATTAATTCATCAAAATCATTATAATTGTCAAAAAATTTCAGGGATCGTTTTCTCAGTTGAGGTTAAAGAATTATAGAACCCACTTTTTGAGTGACTGGTGATACATTTTTCATTTCATTAGTGGAACGTTCATTTTTTAGAATTAGCTACTCATTCCCCATTTTCACATTCTCATAAAATGATGTGGTTTCATGTTTGGTTGTATAATGTTTTCAATGTTGGGGTGAAATCTCCAGTTTTGGTGATGTTGCTTCATCTTCCAACATCAAAGTCATTGAAAAGTATGAAATTGTGATATCCTTTTATTTGAAAGATTAAAATTAATTTCTTCACTCTCACCATTAAGGAACCACATGGTATTGTTATCATTTAATTAATTTAATTTATGCTTTATGGTCAAGCATCATTGGAAATAATATTGGAAATAGTATTGAAATGTGCAATAAAAATGGGATTGGTGGGGCGAATTTGATAAAAGGTTTGTATTTTGACTATTTCTCAATTATCAATTAATATATTGTATTTTTATCCATATGAGACATTACAATTGTAAAAACTTTCTTAGATTCATTCACTATATTATTTCTTCCAAATCTTTTTAAATTTTTTTCATTTATGAAATCTATAATTTTCATGTTAAATTCGTTAAATTATTCATTTATATAAATTATTTTTCAATTAGTTAAAAATTTTCTTATGCGGGTTTCCCGTTTTTTGTTGTGTGTAAGTTTTCATTTTAATATCAAATACTATTGTATACCAAATGTTAATTTTTAATTTCTTATTTCATTAACCACATAGATGAATAACCCAATTATTTCAGTAAAATTTATTTTTTCATAGGTTATAAACTCTATATTAAAATATTCATTATTTTATTCTATTTGAGAAAGACATCATAATGTGCCAAGAAATCAGAATTTTGGGCCTATTTTTTATGCTTCTTCAGGTTAGGTCACTTCATTTTATTTTCTATTTATTACTTTGTGTTCACACTATTTTATATATTGATTTCACACAATTTATATCATGATAGGCTATCAGAGTTCATTTTATATCAAGTACATGAAGCAACTAACATTTAAAATATTATATATTTTCATGGAAAAAAGAATAAATGATGACTGCATGTTAGGGGGCTTCATCCCCATATCGATGTACATAGAATGATTGCCCAGAAAGTGTATATATTAATATCTATGCACAGATATTGTCTAATGTCTATATATATATTGAACTATACTTCATATATTTACAAAATATCTATATAGAGATTAATATAGTAGGGATGTTGGAAATGAAAATCATATTTTTGTAGATAATATATGGTTCCAAATTTCCCTTCCAATGTAAGAATTCACTGTCACTACAGTAGTAGTGTGGATAAACCACTATTAGAATGGAATAATTGTAGTTAAGTATCTCCCTATATTTTATAGGGTTTTCTTTTAGGATGGTGATTCTTTATATGAGTAGAGATGTTCCATGATTAAGAATAGCTCTAAATGGATAATGTTTCAATCTAATCACCCACCACTAGCTATATGTGGTATATTCCACACTCATGGTGCCATCCTCTAGGAACATATGATAATTAATACAAGGGTGGGACATGATCAGGTACTGCTTGAGATAGTTTTAGTTATAATATGTGTACTATATATATTATCACTTATAAACTGAATTCCCTTTGTAGTGTGGTTTCACTATTGAGAAATAGAGGTTCTATATGTGTTCAACCATCAATAATGTGTTCCTCCCTCTTTCAATGTAGGGATCATAAAATTTCGTATCATATTGAAGTTGAAACTACTCTTTTAGTCAGAGCCACCACCATTCGGTTCACATTGGATTCATGTATAAGTGTAATAATACAAATCAAATTGTCCATAAAATTTCATAGAATCTGAGATAAATCTATTTCTATTTGGTGATTTTTCTAATTATATTCCTCCTCACCCCATCTTTAAGAGAGGTCTGTAGACCCACAATATGGGGTCGATGCTATAACAGCTATAGCGAAGATCCAAAAAAATTTCATCATATGAATGATATTATAATAGGTTTACATGGAGACATTCCATCAAATTACCTCCAAAACATTCCTTATTTAGCTGGACTTGATTCACATTGCACACTAATTTATAAAATATGTTTTAATTTTTAACAGAAATTATTTTGTTTTTTTTTAAATTTACTATATATATTTTTACATAATCATATATTACAAATGTACTAACATAATGTGTAAATGTTTTCACACATTATTGTGGAATGTTGAAAAATTTTCATAAAGAATTGAGTTATTTATATTGGGCAGAAGATACACTCTGTAGAGGGAGGTTCTATGAAAATATTTGGAGGGATATTCATAAAAAATGATAATGAAGAATGATTTATAAGTGATGTCCACTAAAAGGTATAATTATTGGTTCATTATTTAAAATACATCATGGTTTTGGGTTTCATGCATGGTGTTATAAGGATTTTTGGATTCTTATGGTTTCCTATATGATAAATGAGTGTCTTTTGATCATATCGACCCCATCAGTTGTATCAAACCCCTTTTAGGTGCTTAGTTCACAAGGTCATGTTATAAAATGATGAAATTGCATGAATCATTCATGATGTAGAAAAATAGAGCACCATGTTTTATAAGAGATGGTGAAAATTGTTATATTTGAATAGAAGATGAAATAGTTAGTATTATGAAATTATGATAGGATCATAATTAATATTACATTGCCTAACCACATAAGAGACATTATATTAACCTACTGTTGTCACACAAGTGTCCGAGAATACATGTCCACTATAATAGTTAAAAGCACCGGGTAAAACTATTTTCTATTAGTACATAATAACACTTATTTTTATTTAAAGTGAGTTTTCATTTATTTTTATTGGACTACTTTTTGGGTATCCTAATTACTCTAATGTACTTTTTTCCCAGGTTGTACTACCTTACCAGGATCGGGTTTGAAATAGAATAAGGAATGGGCACACAATAAAAAAACTATTTCCTATTAAGAAAGATAATAATATTGTCATTTAGATGTGTTCTAGAGGTAAGTATATTAATTTTTTTTTTCATGTTCATGTCGTCCTGGTATATTTTCTGTTTAATTGATCACCCACATTACATGTTTTCCTATTACCTCAACTACATTACCTTATGATTATAAAAAACAAACATACAATTCAAATATGTTAATGTACAACCATATTCATGAAAAACAGATGACTGAATAAAATGTATTATGAAAATATAATATTAAATAATATCCATGTATGGTTTATATCCTCGAGATATGGTGACATAGTTAACCGAGCATTCGAATATTAATAAACAATGTGTTCGGGAAAACTAGTCCAATACTACAGTTTCATGCACTGGGTGAAACGATTTTGTATCAGTACATACTAACTATTATTTTTATTTACAGTGCATTGTTGTTTAGTTTTTTAGACATATTATTTGGTATCCTAATTTCTCAAATTGACTTTTCTTATAGGTTTCAGTACCTTACCCAGATCGCATCTACAACCGAACAATGGATGGGCATGAAACAAAACTCTTTCATGTTATAAAAGATCCTAATATTGGTAGTTATAAGCGTTATGATTTTGTCATTTATGTTGATAAAACATGTGATGGAGCTAAAATTTAAAAACCATTATACACAAACATTAAAAAAAGAACACATTTTAACTATTATGACCCATGTTTTTGTAATGAAACCCAGCTCTAATAATAGTTTTTACTTTAAAATATTCTCTTTTAAACTATTATTTTTTAATCGTTGATTCTTCCCTTGAAATTATTACTATTGAATATCTTATCTTATTAGTGCAGATATGGTAGACACAACTTCCAACAATAAGGAAACTTTCATGAAGAGTATGCGGGAAAGGGTATTATTTCTATCGAGAGGTATGTATATTTTTTTTATTTTAATTAAATTTCAGGTTCTTGTCTTCATGATATATTTTCTGTTTAATTGATCACCCACATTACATGTTTACCTATTACCTCAACTACCTTACCTTCTTATTCTAAAAACCAAACCTCCAATTGAAATATGGGAAAGTAATGAAATATAATTACAGAACTGATGACCAAATCAAATATTTTATTAAAATAAAATATAAATGAATTTCCAAGTATGGTTTCTATCATCCATATGTGGTGACATTGTTATCTGAACAATCAAATTTGAAGAAACACATTTTCCTGGGAAACATGTCCACTGCTACACCTTCCAGAACTGGGTAAAAATATTTTGTATCAGTAAATAATAACACTTATTTGTATTTGTAGTGAATTTTCATTATGTTTTTTTGGAATTATTTTAGGGTATCTTAATAAATCTTTGGGACCATTCTTTCAGGTTGGAGTACTTTTCTAGGATTGGGTCTGCAACTGATTATGTGATGCGCGTGATACTAAAAACTCTTTATTATTCAAAAGGATCTTAATATTGGCAGTTATAAGGGTTCCATGTTTGGAAGTTAATGTGCTAAAACATGTGATGAAGCTACAATTTTAAAAATAGTATACATATATTTTAAAAACATAACCCATTTTAACTCTTATGACCCATGTTTTTGCAATGAAAACAATCTCAAACAATTGTTTCTACTTTAAAATATTATCTTTTTTAACTATTGTTTTTTAATATTAGGTTTTTCCCTGGAAATTATTGTTATTTAATATCTTATTATATGACTTCCGGTTATAGAACACTCACATTCCAACAATAAAGAAATCTTCACGAAGAGTCAGTTGGAAAGAGTATTATTTCCATATATATGTATGTATATTATTATTATTTTAATTTTATTTCATGTTCCTGTCTTCATGAATTATTTTATGTTTAATCGACCACCCACATTACAAGTTTACCTCTTACCTCATCTACCTTACATTATGATTCACAAAACTGAAATTGGAATTCAAATATTGGAAAGGATAGCCATATACATGAAGAAATGATGACAAGTCGGATCTCTATCATTAGCTAAGGTTGTGTTCTTATTGAAAATCTATATTTTAATTCTATAGTAAAACAATTATTTAATATTATTAATATAGTGTCCATTGTAGACTCAAAAGATGCACATTATTTTACTTTTATCTTAATTTATTTTCTAATTACATATATTTTGTCTAAGTTTTTTAATAATAGGTTTCAAGTTAGATTTCCCCCTTTGAAGACATCTCCTTCAATAAGAGTATTAAAGATACATATCCACACATATGGTATGGTGTTTTTGTAAAAATTTGTAATCATTATTCTATTTCCTTTTTATTCATTCATTATTTGTTGTTTAATGCCAAAGAAATGTTTCTGGAATCTGTATACACTTATGTGGGTGCATATTCAATATGCACTTATAAATTATACAACTCCATGTTTATATAGAATGATGATATTATATCTCATACTCTATCAAGATTCAATTTTTTTTCATATATTTTATGATTCAATTTCATTTTTTCAGGTTCTATGAAGTCGTTGAAGGCTCTACATACCCAATATTTGTCTTGATTCATGTGGGGTTTAAAACCCACAATCCAGTTTCCATTATAAATTTCATGACATTTTTTTCAAATGTAAACTATGAATCGCTTATGTAACTACCTTTATGAGTTCAAGTGGATATTATTTGAATGAAATTCGAATATGTATATGTTTTGATTGATAGATAAAAATGTATTATTTATATGATTTAAAAGCAAATTTATTAGTCTCGTGAATTTGCATGGGTAGAGTACTAGTTATTTTTAAAAAAAAGTATTCATAAAATTATAAAACAAATATTTCTATATATTAGAATAATTATAATGTTATAATAAATTTATTTAAATAATGAATATTTTTACTATATTTATATTTATATATATTTAATATATATATATATATATATTATGATAAAAATATTGTATTCGAAAGTATTTATACATTAATAATAAAAATTTATAGATTCAAATAATTATAAGTTTATTATTTTATAAAATTTATTATTATAGCTATTATAATTATATATAATAATTATATTTTTTAAAAAATGAATTATTTTAAAAAATAATGATAAGTAATTATTTCTTCTTTTTGCACTCAAAAAATCAATCTTTATTAGTTCAAAAACATTTGTGCTGATAATAATTCCTCTAATAATGGCTTTTTCACTTATCAATGATAAAAGGGATCTTTATCATTGATTTTTTGGAAGCACTAATAAAAGTGTCTTGATTTATTTTAATAACTATAATCATCAAGAACCAATTTTTGATATTTGATGATCTCTGTGTAAGGTAACTACTAACATAACTCTTCATTGTCGAATCCAAGTTATAATTTTCACTAGAATCAATCCTCCAACTATTCCAAGGCTCTAATCAAAACCTCAAATGATTTATTGGTCAAACAAAAACAAGGCTGGAAAAAAATCCATGTTTTCGATATATCTATTTTCCCATGGTTATCTACTGATCTTTCTCATCCAACATATTGGATTCCCAAATACTCAAGTTTAATTATTCTACATCAAAACAACCCAAATTTCATACTTATATATATATATATATATTAAAGTATCATCTTCCCTGATAGCATGTGGATATGCATTGGACAACATTGGTACTATAAGACATGAAATATACACCACGCAATGTTGGGTCATGTTTTCTAGAAATAATATGCTCCCAATAACTACATTCTATGACATTTACCTATTTTCAATCATCACCTTTTGAAAAATTCATCCATATATCGTTCGGTATTGTCATTGGTTTTGAATATTCTATTGAAATTAATTTGGGATCCACATTTTCATATCTATGATTGAAAAATTAATGTGATATGATTTCCTTGATTCACCTATAAACCATGGAAAATTCTAAATTCATCAATCATAGACGTCTCAATATATTTCCTCATATAATATAAAAAAAATTTATTGTACTTTCAACAATCCTAAAATATTATGTTTTTGAAACATATGGGTTCCAAATAATTTTAATCATTCTCTTTATTGATGTAGAGGATTTAATCAACTCTACCACTCTCGAAATTAATCTTCTATATGTACTGATCCAACTTTAAATATTAGGACCTCATTGATTTCATTATATTATACACAGATTAATTTAAATGGAACAACTCTATCCCATTTTCATCAAGTATATTCCCATCCATTTTATCAATGTTGACTCCCCCTTATTTAGTACACTGAGGGATATAGATTTGACATCTATTTTTTATTAATTTAACTACATCTACTCTAAAATGGCCATTAAAATTCAAATAGCTTTTTTCTGAGTTATGTGAGTAAATTTAACATAAATATATATTCATTTTATTAGGTTGTTCCCCTTGGACACTATAATTTTTTTAATTTGAGCCACATTTCCATATTTGATGATTTTATTACTAAATACCCACTAGGTTTTGATATCATTATTGTCTTCCATCATTGGATAAAGTTTGTATGTAATATTGTTTTTATTCAGATAAATATCCTCATGCATGGATTTTGCCCAATTATAATCATATTATGCCTCTCCAAATGAATTGGTCTATATTAGATTAATGTGGTTTTTGTAGAGTCTTTCTCCTCCATGTTTTCATTAAAATGTTTCTCTCTGAAATGAAATATTATTCATTGATTTCAGCCTTCATGTCATTTCTCACATTTGATAACACTAATTCATCTTCCTCACTATAAATGTTTTATTTTGAGTATACTTCATACATGTCTGTGTCTCTATATAATATTCAATTAAACATAAATTTCCTCTCATATATAATCATTATTTTTATTATTAAACATATTTCATTTATAATTTGTATTAAATATCTCTCTATTATATCTTGTAATCATAAAAACATCTCAACACACACTTTTCAGTCATTCTTTAATTTTATCATATCTAATATGATCAATTACCCATTACCAAAAAACATATTCCAATTTCAAACTCAATTACTATAAATATTTACTAAACCCAAATGAAAAAATTTCTATGGCCATTTTTTTACCTTCTTAAAACCACTTCTATCTAGGAATTGATAAACTGCAAATTACTACTTCTTAAAAATAACTTCATTTATTTCATCATATATAAAATAAATATTATGAATTTTTTACATAATATATAAAAAAACATATCATATTTTACATTGAATTTTAGTTCCATCATTAGGAATCTTTGATTACCATCTATGTGACACTCACAAATGGGATCCATTACCACTATATGGAACAAAATTGAGTACAATTATCCTCCTCATTAGTTTCATCTCATGAATTGTTTTTATTCCAATTTGTAAATTGGAATTCATCCCCCATCTATTTTATATTTCCTAAACTACTTCTAGTATTATTCATCATATGGATGGATACTACTTTGAGTATTTCAAGAAATATAGGTTTGTATCCACATGAGATTGATGATGAGTTCCAAACAAAAAAATTGAAATGATCACTATTTAGAAGATGATATTATGAAGATACATTTTTTTTATAACATTCACCTTTGGATGAATTCAAAGGATGAAAGCTACCATAGTCGATTAATACAATTCGTAAATTCAATTACCCATTTTCATCAAAGCATGCTGAAATTAATTCAAATAATCAAATGTTGAGTTTCAATTATTAGAAAACTTTATTACTATCACCTTTGATAATAAATACATTATGTTTTTTTATTAATTAATTTTACAAACTAAATAATTTATGAACCCAATCATATATCTTCACATTGTCTCAGACCATTAAAATCATCAATCCAAGGTATTGTATTTTATCCCCATCCTCCCATTCATTGATAGATTATTTAGTGAGAAAATTTTTTATTTTTTATCTTCATTATTTTTAATAGATGTTATATCCCTATGTTCAATGATGTTTTCTCACTGAAATCCTTATAAAAATAATTAATTTATTGTTTTGAATTCTGTTTAATTGATTTATTTTTATTAATATTCGAATAGTAGTTTTTTCAGGTACATTGGGATTATTTTTTTTATTTTACGTGGTTTGTTTGAGGCTACTCATTGTAAAGATGGATTGGACTTCAAAACATCAATTGAGAAACAAAAAATAGGGAAATCCATCATGAATGCTTACAACCACAAGGAGAATGTGAATATTTACTACTTAGTTAATTTATTTTCTCATTATTTTTTCTACCACTTGTATGATAATTTACATATCATTTAAATTATATACTTATTTAGATTTTTCATAAATCATTTTAGATGTCATATTTTTCTTTCAGATGTCTGCAAAAATATACAAATGGGATAAAATTTTTCATTCTTCCAATGTTACCAAAATTTATATATCCATTTCCTTTATTTTTCGAACAACCAACACTGCATATAGATTTGATTTTCTTAGATGAAAAATATTTTTCATTTTTGAAAATCAAAAGAGTATAAGAAGGTCATGTTCCCATTGCTGCGACTTCTTATGATATAATGGGAACATGAGATTCCTCTTATATTTAGAATTTCAATACAGAAAAATGATTTTCAATTAAGTATATCAAGTCAATATGCATTTTTGGTTGTTTAAAAAATAATGGAAATTGGAATCATTGGATAATTGGTTGTTATAATTGTTCGAAGACTTTGGGATGTATAATAATCAAGAACACATCAATCTAACACATTGTGTGACTAATATGATTCAAAGTGCTTATTTTTATTTAATATTGACATTAATTTTATTAACGAGGAAACCAACATACTCAAAGCCAAATAATATAGTCCAATTTTTTAATACTTTTTGAAAATGATCCATAAGTCATTTGGGTTACATAGATATCATCTACACCTTAATCTGATGCAGGGTGTGATAGCTTTGACTTTAAGTGCATTTTTTTATTTAATATTTAAAAAAAATAAGCGAAAATAAAATAACACATTCTCAATACCAAACAAATACATTTGGATTCATTCAATATTTTTGGGAAGTGATTAATAAGACTTTTTTGATTTTAAGGAATCATTCACACCTTAATTTTATTCACGATGTTCCTGGTATGACTTAGTGTGTATTTTATCCATTTAAAATTGCCAATTTAGTTCAAAAATGTGCCTCACTAATAATGGAGAAAATGTGTTCCTATTTTCTTGATATTTTTGTACATATATATAATTAATTTTTTATATGTAGGATTTAGTCTCACATAAATGTGATACATGATGTGATCATTATGAGCCAATGATTGTGTTTCCATTTTAAAATGTATTTTTAGTAAAAAAATAATTAATGTACTCAAATAAAAGTAAAACGTTCAGATTTTTTTGATACATTGGGAAAATGACCCGTCTATTATATGAGATGTTTAGGAATTAGCCCCACATTAATCAGATGCATGGTGTGGCCAGAATGACTCAATGTGCATATTTTTATTTAAAATTGAGATCAATTTTAGTAAAAAAGGAAAACTCTCCAACTAAAAATAGTGAAAACACATTTATATTATTTTGATATTTCATGGAATATATCCCTTAGTTATTTTCTACATGAAGGAGTAATTCACACCTCAATTTGATATATATTGTCGTCGATATGAATCAATGTGTCTGTAATCAGTTTAAAATAGACAGATTGTTCCAAATGTATCACTCACTAAAAAGACAATAAAGACACACATAATTTTGTAATAATTTAGGAAATATATTAATAAGAAATTTGTTAAATCTAATAATTTTTATCACATCAAACGGATACATGATGTGATCTGTATGAGTAGAAATTCATGTTTTATGTTTATAATGAAAATTTAGTAAAAAAGAATAGTTACATACTTAAAACTAAGTAAATGAAATAGAATTATTTTGCTAGTTTAGGAAAAATAATACATAAGAAGATTGGGATGTGTATGAATTATCCACACCTCATTTTGATGCAGCGTGTTACTAGTATGGCTCCAACTGTATCTTTTTATTTTAAATTGACATTAATTTTCGTAAAAAGGAAAACTAACCTACTCAAAACTGATCAAATTCACTTAGATTATTTTAAAAATTTATCGAAATGATGAATATTTCATTTATGATGTTTGGGAATCAGAAACACCCTAATATGAGTCACAGTGTGATTTTAATGACTCAAAGAGCATTTTTATATTTAAAATTCAGACTATTTTTTGTAAAAATAAAATCGGAGCTACTCAAAATTGATAAAATACATTCCAATCATCTTGATACATTAGAAAAAAGTTATATGACTCATTTTTTATTTGTTGGAATTAACTAAACCTCATTTTGATACATGATGTGCTTTGTATGACATAATGTGTCCGTTATTAGTATAAAATTGACATTTATGTTCAAATATTTTCACTCAGTGAAAACTGAACAAACACCGTTATATTTTCTTTTTAATTTAGGAAAATAATTCATAATTCATTTTTATGATGTAGAAATTGGTATCATGTCAATCCAACATATGATTTGACTATAATGAGTCAAAGATCATGTTTCCAATTTAAAATTAAATTTTAGTGAAAAAGACAGGTGATATAATCAAAACCAAAAAATCATATTCAGGTAGTTTTGATAATTTTTGTAAATAGTTAATAAGTCAATAGAGACATTTAGTAATTATCCACACCTCAGTTTGACATATGGTTTGACCAGTATGATTCCATGTGTTTATTTTCAATAAATAATGGACAATTTAGTTTTAAACTCACATCACATTTCCAAAATTAAACAAATGAGCTTAGAATATTTTCTCATCATTATGTTTTTTATTACATACTTGATTTTCATATGATTTTTATCTTATATGTATTTAGTTATTTTTAAAAAAGGTAATTCATGAAGATGAAAAGTAAATGGTGTGACATGAAAGAATCAACTGCAACTGAACCTGATACACAATGTTCAAGGTATTACTCAATGTTTAGTTTTGAACAAACATTTTCTATTTATGTATTAATTTATGTTATTACTAACATTTATATTTTTTTTATTTTATAGGGGATATTTTTCATGAGGAGGGTTTATGATCACAATACAATGGGAGACTACTATTTTTGAATGTATGTGATATGTTTTACTTTTTGTAATTTTATAAACTAATGTTTGAAATTCATACAATGTAATATTTATTTCATTTATATGAATTTTCAATTCTATTTCTTTTAATTTAATTATTTATTCATGATTTTTCATAGTTTTTTAGATTATTTGTGATATAATTTACTATTATATCACAATTCAGCATGCCCCTTTATCAGTTCATATAAAATCATTGATAAAATAATATGTATTTTAATCTTTCTCTGATTTTCTATGGTTCTATAGAAATGATAAATTGCATTTTTAGCACTGTTATAGGACTTTTTGTAGTAGTGAAGGAACAATGATTCTTATTCTCTATACTTTACTATCTTTATCCCCCAAAAAATTGGAAAATGCCTTGCCTCCAAACACATTGAATTGGAATTGGTGTCTCCATAAAAAATGTTCTGAAACACTATGCTTAAAACCCTATGGTCCAATTTTTTCTCCCACATTATAAAAATTAAAATTAAAATTTAAATGTCCACCATGACCATTAAAAAACAATTATTTTGTCACCATATCACACTGAACTTCAATAATTTCATCGTGGTTAAGACCACCATAGAAAAGTCGATTCCCATTATGGGTTATCAGAATTCTCCAAAGAGTACATTAGAGGCACCATGCTAGCTGAAATGGAATGTTTTATATTGGATTTCCAGTTTTAAATATTGATACTAATGATATACAACACAATAAAACCACTTTTCAATTACCAAAAAATATTACAAAACCCTTGTTTTCAGATATGTTGATTTTTTCAAGTGATCTTATAGAAAAAAAGCAACATAAATTAAATTTTAACCTAAAAATCATTACTCAAGATTAAAATTTCTAAAAAATTACTTGGAAATTTTTACCATGGTGTGTTCCATGTTGTATTGAATATGTTTTTCAACTTATTGAACATTAATTCCAAACCACCTTAATTAAAAGCACTTATTATTTCTTAATTAGCTTCATTTTTCAAATATTTTGATATTCAAAACCAAAAAATTCATATGGTGGATGTTTTCTAGAAGTTAACCCCTTTATGTTTCATGAAAACTCCAAAACACATAATGTTTGAATGATCACCCTTAAGAACATGAATAATTGTTTCACAAATTCATGAATCTAACCCCACGTGAGCCATGATCGGTGTGAAAAACAACATTCAACTTAAAAATACTCATGAATACATATTATAAAATCTAACAAACACATTGTCACCCTGATTCATTATGGAGAAAATCAACCATTCAATTATATAATTATAATACTCCACTCTCTTATAAACAAATATTTTTTTGAAAAAGGGATTAAGAAATTTCCCAAATTTTTTCAATAAACACAAATAAAATACTAATTTAAATTTTATTTAAGAGGAAGAGAAATAATACAATAAATATGAAATACTAGAATAGACATCCATTAAGAGAAGATTCCTTGTTGGTTTTGGGGGACCCTTCTATTTTCCACCTATATAGACAGATTTTGTTAGACTCTAATAGTCAACTGATGTCATTCGATATCAATTTTGGTATATTCCTTTATCATAATGCCCCCCACTTGTCCATGGGTTGATATATACATTAACTCCACTATGAACTATTTGACATTCAATATTATGAAATTATATTTAATATCGATGTTATTTTCCTTCAATAATTAATAACATTTTTTATATAGATTTTACCACTCATGTTTTCATGCATAATCAGAACTGGAGAGCCAACTTTAGTTATATTATCTTCATGTTATTCATTCAACCATTCAAATTTAACAAAATATATAGTTTCCACAATATTATCATTCTCTACAATGCTAATTAATATAAAATCCATATTCTTAATGGGCCATGATATGAATGAACAATCAATGTAAAAAATAAAAAATATATAGACTTTTATTTATCAAACAAACCTTCCTAATCAAAATTGGTAAATCCTAATAACTACTGCTATGAAGTTTTATAGTAAAATAGCACATACAGAATTTCATGATACATGTGTCAACAAATTATTTTATCATAATCCACATGATATTTGTTGTAAAAAAATTTATTTTTTATGGATTGAAACATTTAAAAAATAATAAAACAACACATGGATATCAATCAAATAAAAAAATTAATTAATTTTGATTAAATAATCACATGAACTATAACAACCTGTGACATTTTCAAGTATTCCTAAACCCATATTTTTAAACATCCATTTGTTGGTTTTCATTTAGAGCTGTTTTGTGTAGAATTTTGAATGATTTGAAAACACCTGGGATTATGCATGGTTGGAGCAGGGTTTTTCCAAACCGTGCAACATCTCATGAAAAAGGATGAAAACATAAGAAGTGAGGTTTTATATAGATTCCATGTCACGACCCGCCCTCGGGGTCCGTGCCGTGACTACCCCAAGCCCGCCTTCCATAGGCCAGGGGCTGGCGACTAGCACCAAGGCGTAAATCCCGGTAAAAAGGGAAGGCATTGCCTTTGTAAAGTAAACAAACACCACAGATTAAGCAAGCGGAAAGTAAACACTAAGCAAAAGCAGAGTACAACTGAAAGTGCGGAAAAGTAAATGGGCCAGTATACAAACCCAAACTGAAAGTAAAGTACAACTCGAACGGTAAAACAGCAACTGTAAAGTAAAATCCGCTACACCGAGCTGTCCACTGGAAATCCCACCTGAAGGGTGGGTACAGATAGCTCCACTGCTCCACGGGTCCCGTCGTCCGCTCCAAGCACGTTCCGCCCAGTGGTCCACCTCCAGGTACCGTCCTACTCTGCAATCCTCAGCTAAGATCAACGCTGTCCGTCGTCTGCAACCAACACAACGTAGTGCGGGCAAAGCCCGTGCAGCGGTGAGTATAAGCTACTCAGTAGGGACCCCGAGACCCCTGAAGGTCTCTCAAAATCCACAAAGGATAAACCACAAACAAAGGTACAATCACGAAGTAACAACCGAAACTGCTTAGGTATATTCCAATACATATACCTAAGTCATTAATTTCAAATACGCTCCAACCTCCGAGCCCAAGTACAACTCAGTCCACACAGGAAAGTAAACGTATTCCACACAGGAAAGCAAAATGAAATCCACACAGGAAAGTAAACGTATTCCACATAAGAAAGCAAAACGAAATCCACACAGTAAAGTAAACGTATTCCACACAAGAAAGAAAAACGAAATCTACACAGGAAAGTAAATGTATTCTACACAGGAAAGTAAATGTAATCCACACAGGATAGCACAACACAATCCACACAGGAAAGCAACAGGATTCAGCTCACACATGTATACTTTTTCAAAGGACGATAAAGATGATCTCTGATCCATCTAAGTCGTCAGACCCACGAAGGATCATTAGGTAACTAACCCCAGCAAAAGACTGACATAGGATCGGGCCCACACAGGACCTGTAGGCGCTGGTTCACACAGGACCGCTGAGCGCAAGAACCCACATAGGATCGAACCCACACAGCATCGGGCCCACATAGGACCTGTAGCACTGATCCACGTAGGATCGCTGAGTGCTGTAGTCGTCGTCGTCGAATCCACACAGGAACTCTGTACTGTTGTCGTCGCAGTCACAGTAGCAGTAGTAGCAGTAGCAGTAGCAGTAGCAGTAGCAGTAGTCACAGTCACAGTCGCAGCCAACACTAGGGTTTCCGCACACAGCAAGCTTGTACAGGAGGGTCCGCTCCACGAGCCGTGAGACTGATACATCAACTGTCACAAAGTCCAGAGTTGATGTATCCAAAAGTTCGGTACCGTCAACGGGAACTCAACGCAACAGACGACACGTCGATCGGACGCCCGGTCTCAGAGTTATTGACATTTTCGTCCCCGGGGCCCGGTTGGGTTTTAAGGCAAAACCAACCCGACCGTACTCCACCTGCTTCCAAACCTCGGGCGAAGTATGCCAAAAGATCTGTCTCACTAAGAGGAACACAACAAAGCTGACGGCACGTCAATCGGACGTCCGTAGCTCAAGATATGAGCGTTTCCGCTCCGAAGGCCCGGTTGGTTTCGTGTACGAACCAACCCGGCCGAACACAAAGTATTCCGAAACATTGAGTGCGATATACCGAAACGACCGTCTCGATCCAAGGATCGTGTTGCCGCAGACGGTTCGTCATTCGGAGGTCCGTGGCTCATGTTATGGCCAATAGACCGAATTTGTCTCGAAAACGGGGGGTCCGGGTCCGGGCCGACCCGGCCCGACCGACCGGCGCGGCGGCCTGGCGCCGCACGGATGCAGCGCGGGGGGGGGGGGGGGGGGGAAAGGCCCCCCGCTTCTTCAAATGACGGCGCGGCTTTTAGCCGCGCCCTTTTTGTGAACCCCCCCCCCTTCGTGGGGGCCTGCTTGAGATAAACCGGGGGCCGCCTCCCCCCCCCCAAGGAAACCGCCCCCCCACCCCCCCTTCATAAATGGGCGGGGGCTTTTAGTGCTATCCGGGGGATTAATTTCCCCCGGCCTTTGACCTTCCGGCCGGCCACCTGGCCGGCCGGTTTTTCTCCAAGGGGACCGGCAAACTGGTCCCCTTTGCAGCATCCGACGCTGGCGGCCCGGTCGCCGGTCTTCTCGTCCAACCGCGGCCCAGAACCAGCCGCGGTGTTCATCGTCCGGTGCGGTGCGACGGCACCGCGCCCCTTCGCCGCGCCTTTGATTCCCTTCGACGCGGCGCGACAGCGTCGCGTTCTTGTTGATCCTTCCACGGCGCGGCGCGACGGCGCCGCGCAAAATAAGTGAGCGAATATCCACGTGGTGCGACGACACCACGCCATCTTGTTTCATCCGCAAGTTAAATCAACAAGAACAAAGGAGGGGGTTCGGCCGTGTTCATGCGGTCCGGCCCCCTCACGTTAAATGATATTACATATTTAAAATCCACACGTTAGTCATGCCAGAACTACGAACAAGGATAAATAAATAAACAAATAATAACAACCCCTACCTTGAAAATTGACGTCTCACATCGTTTATCGCGGAGAAAGGCGTTGCGGCGTCGGACGTAGATTCCGTGGACGTCGGGGTGCGTCCGAGGAGGAAACGACGTCTCTTCACTTGTTGCTATGACGAAGAAGGTAGGTACGTTGTCGTTGGCGATGATCACCACGGTCGGCGACTTCTCCCTTGTCGAGGAGGAAGATGAAGACGGAAGAATCCGGGACGCCGAGTCTTGAAGGTCGTGGGATCGATGTTCTTTGTCGGAGAAGAACCGTTCTTCACGTTCTTCGTCGAAGACGAATAAGATCTTCAAGTCTCTCAACGATTCTCCCAAACCTCTCAAGTAACAATGAAACTAACCAAAAATAAATTAAGCTCACACTTAATTTATTAACACAACCCAACCTTTGAAATTCAAGAGTTTGAATTTCAAAACTCAAATTAAACTCACTTATTAATTATACATGAGTTGTATAATTAATTAATTGTTAAGTTGTCAAGATTTTAATAGGGAGAGAGGGGAGTTATGGAATTTGAAAAGGTGGGGCTCGGGTGGGCCCCTCCTCACCTTAATCCTCTCTTAGGTGGTTAAACCACCCAACTTCCAACAAAAGATTATAACCACTTTAAAGATATAAAATAAATATTGTATCAGAAATTTATTTTACTCTTCATTTCATCCAGAAAATTAAACATCTCCTCCTACTCAAACGCAACTTCGGAAAAGGTCTTCTTAAGAGAATATCGGCACTGCGAGTTCATCGGTGTCCTCGGATTTCAATTCCGAGCACCGGATCAAAAGTTAGAAATTCCCGCTCGTTCGTTCACTGAATGTACCCGATCCAAACTTCGGAAATTGATTCCGGGCACTCCGGGCCTCGGAATCAGGTTCCGTCAGAAACCGCGCTCTTGTAAAATTCTAAAGAAAATTAAGAAAAAAAATTTCCTTTGAATTTTACGGGTCTTTACATTACTCCCACCTCAGGGCTTTACGTCCCCGTAAAGATACAATAAAAACTAGTGAAACAAATGAAGGTACTGAGCACGCATCTGAGCCTCCCGCTCCCATGTGCTCTCCTGGAGATTCCCGTGCTGCCATCTGATGCGCACAAGAGGAATCGATCGTCCACGTAGGACCCGCTCCTGTTGATCCTCTATCTCCACTGGGATCTCCGTAAAATTCGCCCCATCGTCAATGTCAAGCTCCCCATGGTCAATGATGTGTGTCGGGTCGTGCACGTATCTCCTCAGCTGAGACACGTGGAAGACATCGTGCACCCGGTGCAACTGAGGTGGTAGAGCCAGGCGATAAGCCACCTCACCAATCCTGCTGAGGACCTGGAAGGGTCCGATGAAGCACGGAGATAACTTGCAGCCTCGGCCAAATCTCCGAATACCACGTCGAGGTGAGACCCGCAAGAAGACGTGGTCGCCATGCTTGAACTCCAGTGGCCTCCGCCTCCTGTCAGCGTATGACTTCTCCCGGCTCTGTGCTGTCCTCATCCGCTTCTGGATGACCTGGACCTTCTCTGGTCCCACCAGTACTGACTACCCAGGGTCTGTCCTGCACAAAGGAGATCTAAAAGGTCGGCCGTACAACGCCTCATACGGTGCCATCCCGATGGTGGAGTGGTAGCTATTGATGTACGCAAACTCCACCAACGGTAGGTGGTCCTCCCAGCTGCGACCAATGTTGAGGACACATGCACGGAGCATGTCCTCGAGAGTCTGAATGGTCCTCTCCGTCTGACCATCCGTCTGAGGGTGAAAGGCTGTGCTCAGACATAGCTGTGTCCCGAATGCCTCCTGTAACCCCTTCCAAAGCCGGGAAGTAAAGCAAGCATCTCGATCGGAGACGATAGATGATGGCACGCCGTGGAGCCGCACAATCTCCTGAACGTAAAGACATCCCAAGCTCTCCACTAAGCCCTGCTCTCTAATGGGTAAGAAGTGTGCCGACTTGGTGAGTCGGTCAACAATCACCCATATGGAGTCGTGACCTCTGGAAGTGCGTGGAAGTCCAGTCACGAAGTCCATAGATATGCCGTCCTACTTCCACTCCGGAACCTCCAAGGGTTGTACCAAGCCCGCTGGTACCTGATGCTCTGCCTTCACCTGCTGGCAGGTGAGGCATCGAGAAACGAACTCTGCTACTGCCTTCTTCATGCCCGGCCACCAGTGCTGTCGTCTGAGGTCCTGGTACATCTTTGCCACTCCAGGATGTACCGCCAAAGGAGAAGTGTGAAACTCTCTCAGCACTTCCTCTCGTAAAGCGACTGGTACCATGGTACGTCCTCTGAAAAGGATGTCATGCTCTGCTCCAAGGGAGAAACCATCAGGTGCCTGTCCCGAGGATATCTGTGCACGCCGTGTCTCACAGTCAGCGTCCTCACGATGTGCCTCTCTGACCTGTTGTAGTAGAGGAGGGGTGACTGTGAGAGACTGGAGGAAGGCTGCTCCATCACTATCCACGAAGGATATCTGCAAAGAGGCTAGCTGCAAATATTTCTCCTTTTCCGAAAAGTGAAATCCGGTCTCATCCCCTAGATGAACCACGTTCCTTTCCTAATACAGTCAATCCTGTCATGATTAGATAATTCATGGCATGGATGACGTCGTAAGGCCTCGACGCTGCTACCAAGAGATCCAACCGTTACTCTCGCCTCCAAGGGTTGAGTCACACTGTCGGCATCAGTGTGTGGTCACTGGGTTTCCTCCAGTACGAATATCGCAAGTGAAGGTCAAGTCAACAGTTTTTAACCGGCACCTCTTAGTAGAAACAAACAAAAGACAAGATAACAAAAGTCACCAAGGCAAGTTTCTTTTATTACTTCAACTTAAAGTACAAGGACACAAAGCAACACAAACTACGAAGCTAGAGGCATTATGGGAAAAGGCCTCTATTCCTGGAGCTAGTCCCGCACTAGTCCACCCGCTTCCGGAGCTCCATGATCGTAAGCTTCAGCTGCCTGAAGCTGTGCTCTCCCCTGCGGTCGGGGTGGACCTCCTGGTGGTGGTGGTGGTAGAGCCTCAAAGCGTCGCCCACCACCTGCTGCTCAGCCAGCTCCTCTGCCTCATCCGCCTCCTCCCTGCGGACCACCACGGTCTAACCTCTGCCTCTGCCTAGGTGGTTCCTCAACCGTCTATTGCTCCTCTGCATGGCGGGTCGGGCAGTCACGAGCCATGTGGCCTTGCCCACCGCATGCATAGCACTGTCTTCCACTCGAAAGACTGGCTCCGCGCTGTGTGCCCCGCACTGCTGAGCCAATGTCCTGAGGTCGTCTTCCCGAAGGTCTGGTCTGTCTGGACCCCTGAGTCATCCGTCGTCTGCCTGCTGCAGATGACTCTGCCACGTGCCGCCCTGCGGTGGGTCGCTGCACTGGTGTAGACTCAGCAAGGAAGCTCTCGATCAGAAGGGCCCGCTCCAGTACTCCTGTCTGAGTCGGTATTGTGAGGGAGATCAGCGATGCCCTGATCTCATGTCTCAAACCCTGCTCGAAGGTCCGGGCCCGGAAGAATGGGTCCCGTACCATGTCAGTCGAGTAGCGCGAGAGATCAGTAAATCTCGCCGAGTATTGAGCGACTGTCATGCTGCCCTGCCGCAGCTGAAGAAGCTCCTGGATATGCACCGAATGAAGGGTGGCTGGGACGAACTCCGAGCGGAAGAGGCTCTCAAAGTCCGTCCATAGTAGAGATGCCTCATCGTGCACCTGGAGCATCAAGATCCACCATCGTCCTGCTGCTGCGTGTAGTAGGCTAGCAACGAGGATCACCATGAGGCATGCTGGTGTCCTCACTAGCCTAAACACACGTACCACTGCCTCCAGCCAGTCCTCGGCTGCCTGTGGATCCGTCTCCCCGCGAAACCTGGGTGGTCACTGGCGCTGAAACTCATGCAGTGCGCTGAGGCGACGTGCATCGTCAGCGGCTGGCGCTGGAAGCATCGGTGGCTCGGCGGGTAGAACTACCGACGGTGCCACTACTGACAAAGGGCCCTGCACCAAAGCCTCGTCACTCGGTGGGCTGTCGTCACACTCGACTCTCGGAACCCTAGCTGGCTGCCGTCGTGGGGCCATCCTGAATAGGAAACAGGTGCGCCACGGTCAAACAGTATACCTGATGAGCTGATATATAAGTAATCACAAAGAAAACTTTAAAACACACATGCAATCAATGTTTTCATGCATTAAGTCGGAAATCAGAAGTCAGGGTCCTGGTTTACGTATACGTCGGCCGCCGCACCAACACTGGACTCCCTGGACTGATAACCACACTCAATACGCTAAACATTATTTCTTCACATAGAAAAGATCAGAGTTCACGGTAGAACCAAACTCCTCTGATACCAATTTGTCATGACCCGCCCTCGGGGTCCGTGCCGTGACTACCCCAAGCCTGCCTTCCATAGGCCAGGGGCTGGCGACTAGCACCAAGGCGTAAATCCCGGTAAAAAGGGAAGGCATTGCCTTTGTAAAGTAAACAAACACCACAGATTAAGCAAGCGGAAAGTAAACACTAAGCAAAAGCAGAGTACAACTGAAAGTGGGGAAAAGTAAATGGGCCAGTATACAAACCCAAACTGAAAGTAAAGTACAACTCGAAAGGGAAAACAGCAACTGTAAAGTAAAAGCCGCTACACCGAGCTATCCACTGGAAATCCCAACTGAAGGGTGGGTACAGATAGCTCCACTGCTCCACGGGTCCCGCCGTTCGCTCCAAGCATGTCCCGCCTAGTGGTCCACCTCCAGGTACCGTCCTGCTCTGCAATCCTCAGCTATGATCAACGCTGTCCGTCATCTGCAACCAACACAACGTAGTGCGGGCAAAGCCCGTGCATGGGTGAGTATAAGCTACTCAGTAGGGACCCCGAGACCCCTGAAGGTCTCTCAAAATCCGAAAAGGATAAACCACAAAGAAAGGTACAATCACGAAGTAACAACCGACACTGCTTAGGTATATGCCCATACATATACCTAAGTCATCAATTTCAAATACGCTCCAACCTCCGAGCCCAAGTACAACTCAGTCCACACAGGAAAGTAAACGTATTCCACACAAGAAAGCAAAACGAAATCCACACAGGAAAGTAAACGTATTCCACACAGGAAAGCAAAACGAAATCCACACAAAAAAGTAAACGTATTCCACACAGGAAAGAAAAGTGAAATCCACACAGGAAAGTAAACGTATTCCACACAGGAAAGTAAACGTAATCCACACACGATAGCACAACACAATCCACACAGGAAAGCAACAAGATTCAGCTCACACACGTATACTTTTTCAATGGACGATAAGGATGATCTCTGATCCATCTAAGTCGTCAGACCCACGAAGGATCATTAGGTAACTAACCCCCACAAAAGACCGACACAGGATCGGGCCCACACAGGACCTGTAGGCGCTGGTTCACACAGGACC
Organism: Viscum album; assembly: GCA_963277665.1. Taxonomy (NCBI): domain Eukaryota; kingdom Viridiplantae; phylum Streptophyta; class Magnoliopsida; order Santalales; family Viscaceae; genus Viscum; species Viscum album. The sequence continues at coordinate 1,092,753,098 of OY728145.1, read as the reverse complement.
GCTGAGCGCAAGGACCCACACAGGATCGGACCCACACAGGATCGGGCCCACACAGGACCTATAGCACTGATCCACGTAGGATCGGTGAGTGCTGTAGTCGTCGTCGTCGAATCCACACAGGATCTCTGTACTGTCGTCGTCGCAGTCACAGTAGCAGTAGTAGCAGTAGCAGTAGCAGTAGCAGTAGCAGTAGTCACAGTCACAGTCGCAGTCAGCACTATGGTTCTCGCACACAGCAAGCTCGTACAGGAGGGTCCGCTCCACGAGGCGAGAGGCTGATACATCAACTGTCACAAAATCCAGAGTTGATGTATCCAAAAGTTCCGTACCGTCAACCGGAACTCAACGCAACAGACGGCGCGTCGATCGGACGCCCGGTCTGAGAGTTATTGACATTTTCGTCCCCGGGGCCCAGTTGGTTTTTAAGGAAAAACCAACCCGACCATACTCCACCTGCGTCCAAACCTCGGGCAGAGTATGCCAAAAGATCCGTCTCACTAAGAGGAACACAAAAAAGCTGACGGCACGTCAATCGGACGTCCGTAGCTCATGATATGAGTGTTTCTGCTCCGAAGGCCCAGTTGGTTTCGTGTACGAACCAACCCAGCCGAACACAAAGTACTCCAAAACTTTGAGTGCGATATACCGAAACGACCGTCTCGATCCAAGGATCGCGTTGCCGCAGACGGTTCATCATTCGGAGGTCTGTGGCTCATGTTCTGGCCAAAAGACCGAATTTGTCTCGAAAATGGGGGGGTCCGGGTCCGGGCCGACCCGGCCCGACCCCCCTTGGGTCGGGCCGAACCGGGTCGCCCGACCCGGGTCCGACCCGGCCCGATCGGCCGGCACGGCGGTGCGGCGGCGCGGCGGCCTGGCGGCGCGGCGTGGCGGCCTGGCGCCGCACGGATGCAGCGCGGGGGGGGGGGGGGGGGGGGGCAAGGCCCCCCGCTTCTTCAAATGACGGCGTGACTTTTAGCCGCGCCGTTTTTGTGAACCCCCCCCCCCCCCTTCGTGGGGGCCTACTTGAGATAAACCGGGGGGCCGCCTGCCCCCCTCAAGGAAACTGCCCCCCCCCCCCCTTCATAAATGGGGGGGGGGCTTTTAGTGCTGGCCGGGGGATTAATTTCCCCCGGCCTTTGACCTTTCCGCCGGCCACCTGGCCAGCCGGTTTTTCTCCAAGGGGACCGGCAAACCGGTCCCCTTTGCGGCATCCAACGCCGGCGGCCCGGCCGCCGATCTTGTCGTCCTGCCGCGGCCCGGAACCATCCGCGGTGTTCGTCGTCCGGCGCAGTGCGACGGCACCGCGCCCCTTCGCCGCGCCTTTGATTCCCTTCGACGCGGCGCGACGGAGTCGCGTTCTTGTTGATCCTTCCACGGCGCGGCGCGACGGCGCCGTGCAAAATAAGTGTGCGAATATCTGCATGGTGCGACGACACCACGCCATCTTGTTTCACCCGCAAGTTAAATCAACAAGAACAATGGAGGGGGTTCGGCCGTGTTCATGCGGTCCGGCCCCCTCACGTTAAATGATATTACATATTTAAAATCCTCACGTTAGTCATGCCAGAACTGCGAACAAGGATAAATAAATAAAAAAATAATAACAACCCCTACCTTGAAAATTGACGTCGCACGTCGGTTATCGCGGAGAAAGGCATCGCGGCGTCGGACGTAGATTCCGTGGACGTCGGGGTTCGTCCGAGGAGGAAACGACGTCTCTTCACTTGTTGCTATGATGAAGAAGGGAGGTACGTTGTCGTTGGCGATGATCACCACGGTCGGCGACTTCTCCCTTGTCGAGGAGGAAGATGAAGACGGAAGAATCCGGGACGCCGAGTCTTGAAGGTCGTGGGATCGATGTTCTTTGTCGGAGAAGAATCGTTCTTCACGTTCTTCGTCGAAGACGAAGAAGATCTTCAAGTCTCTCAACGATTCTCCCAAATCTCTCAAGTAACAAAGAAACTAACCAAAAATAAATTAAGCTCACACTTAATTTATTAACACAACCCAACCTTTGAAATTCATGAGTTTGAATTTCAAAACTCAAATTAAACTCACTTATTAATTATACATGAGTTGTACAATTAATTAAGTGTTAAGTTGTCATGATTTTAAGAGGGAGAGAGGGGAGTTAGGGAATTTGAAAAGGTGGGGCTCGGGTGGGCCCCTCCTCACCTTAATCCTCTCTTAGGTGGTTAAACCACCCAACATCCAACAAAAGATTATAACCACTTTAAAGATATAAAATAAATATTGTATCACAAATTTATTTTAGTCTTCATTTCATCTAGAAAATTAAACACCTCCTCCTAGGAAAACGCAACTTCGGAAAAGGTCTTCTTAAGCGAATATCGGCACTGCGAGTTCATCGGTGTCCTTGGATTTCAATTCCGAGCACCGGATCAAAAGTTAGAAATTCCCGCTCGTTCGTTCACTGAACATACCCGAGCCAAACATCGGAAATTGATTCCGGGCACTCCGGGCCTCGGAATCAGGTTCCGTCAGAAACCGCGCTCTTGTAAAATTCTAAAGAAAATTAAGAAAAAAAATTTCCTTTGAATTTTACGGGTCTTTACATTCCACATAGTTTGACCAACCATGCCCCCATATAGAAAAAAATGTGATTCCCTTTTAAAATAGGTTTTGCGGATAGGGCACATGGATTGGTCTATCCATGTTTCCTTACCCAGTTAATAGTGTGTATAGTTATTTATATCCAAACATAATTTTTAAAATATTTGAACCCATCATTTATTTCATTGATGGACCTATATGATTGAAAATTGGTTTCTCCTTCCAAAAGACCTATTAAGAGTAGTATTTGAGCCCTTGGTACCCTCTAAAATGTGGATCAAATCTTGGTAAATACTGATCGATCCTCTACCTATTATTATCATCTTCCCATTCTCTATATACTGATTACTACACATTCATATCTATGGTTTCATAGGCATCTTTATTGAGTATAGGATCTAATATCATCTTTTTGGGGATCATAAACATTGTATTTAATACTTGTTTTTATTGTCTTCATTTCTCATTAATTAATCCCAGCAAGAATTTGGGTTTTTGAGATAAAATGATTTTGGTATATGGTTCTTTCATATTGCTGAAATTTTATTAAAACTAAATTGCTTGATTTAAATTCAATTGTCGATTAAGATTCATTTTCTCTTATAAATGATAATTATTTCAATTGATTAATTAAAAACCTAATTCTATTTAATATGGTTTTTTTGAAATTGAATTTTTGTCCATATATCGGGAAACCTCCCAATTCTATTTAATTGGTCTGTTATTGTAAAATTGATAGAAAATTGTAGAGATTTGAATTTTTTAATTTAAATTATGAAATTCATGGAAAATATTTCAATTAAAATTTTGAAATTTTATTGGGTTATAGATTTGTAAAATTGAATTGTGAATTCATTTAAATTTATTATTTGAAAAAAATAGAGTAAGATGGTTTTTATAGTAATATTTTTGTTTAATATTAAAAAAATACTATTTTCATTAAAAACCAATTTTTGTTTCTAAATAGAAATTATGAATTATAAAAATTGGAAAAGATGATTTATTTTTATTTTAGGGTTGCTTAAAATATAGTTCACATCATTAATCTGTACTAAAGAACATGCAAGACGACATTATTAGTTAGTTATTATGGACTAACATGCAATGATGTGAATTCACTAGAAGGAAATTGATGCTTTACAACACTAAAAAACCATACTGGTGAGCAAATATTATTTCTCTGTAAAAAATATATATCTTTCGTTTCCTAAAAACTTGTGTACATATTTTTATTATTATCACCGAAGTGTGTGATGGTTCAATAAACTAGAACTATCGCACTTTATAGAAGACAGACATGTTGCTCACATGTTTATATATGAAATATAAATGTATTCTAATGTTGTGAACTGTTTTCCATGATTTTTTATTAATATAAATTATTTTATATAAACTTTTTGACAAGATATATATTCATTATTATTTCTATCATTTAAAATATAAATCATGTTTCATTTGTATACGAATTTGGAATGAAAGCCTCTTTATTTAAAAAGAGAATTCACATTACATGATTAATTAAATGATCATATATTATTATGGAATCCTTAGTGAGAACCTAATGTTATTTTATCTCAAATCCAACCTACACCTTTGGGTTTTTTACATATTTTCTCCCTCATATGATCGAGCAGGTGTAAAGCACCACTTGTAGGTGGTTCTAGATGTAGATTTATTGACATTTATAGTTCCATCTATTGGGACGTGGTCTATTTACCTTATTATTTTTCGTTATTTTTTCTAGTAATTTTGGATGTTTATACCTTCTTAAAATCTAGTACACTTATCCCTATGGAGTATTTCCTATATAAAGAATGTCATTGTTATTTTTCTAGAACATTTTTTGTGGAAAAAACATTCCCAAATTAATTTTTTTATGATTACTAGTTCTAGTCACCAACCCATGGGGATCAAGAACACCCTTCAGCCCATGTTGGGATTGGAATTTTTTTGTTACCAAGTCACCCATGAAGGTTCTTGAAAATGTGTAATTAGATAATTAGGTTGAGATTATTGTCTTAAAGACAATAATCAATGTCTAATCTTATGAGTAAATATGGTGTAGTTAGGACTAATTTCCTAGAAATATCTAATTGTAGCAATTCAGAAGTCACCAGGGATGGCGTGGAAAAGTTGTCTTGTAGATTAGTTCTTATTGTTCACTACCTTTTATTTAGAAAGTATTAAATCCAAATATTCTTTGTCTATATGTTGGGATTAATTTCCATTATTTCCCTGCATGAGTTTTCATTTGTTGTATTCCTTGATTTCTATTGATGTTTTTTAGAATCATTCGTTGTGGAAGATTTTATAATTAAATTCATGAAGAAACTACTGCTAAACCTCAGTGATAAAATACTCTAACGGACTCAAATATAGTTGCGGTTATCTTGATTATTTTCTAATCATTAAGACATTAACCTACAAAACTCTGATTCATGATCCACGTATGGAATATCAATGGTATGACCTCTAAAATAATTCTCCAAAATACCTTCTTTAGAATCTAATAGGGTTTATTGGACCAAATGATCCTCAAGAGTCTGAGTAATGGTTGAACATGATGAAATTTTACGTGGGTTATTGAAGACACTTGAAAAAATAAGGGTGAAGTGTGCCACCTTCATTCTTAAAGGACTGAGATAGAGATTTTAGGGAACTATGGTGATGAAAAAGAAGAATGAGGTCTTAGATTATAATTCATTCAATTTTCATTTCAACAAAAAAAATTGTCGAATTTTAATGCTGTTAGAAAAGAATATAATGTTTTTTCAAGCATGAGCTGGATGACATGACTGTGATAGAGTATGAAAACCATTTTTTTGGGCATATTCATTTCACAAAAATGATAGTATCCATTGATAATATGAAGGATCAAATATTTTTATTGTGACATTTATAGGATATTTTTTCTCATGTTTTCATGCTATTGTGAGCATCTTATTCTGATGTGATGGACTGAGTGTCAAGGGTTGAAGTGTACCTGGAAAAAATTCCATGGTTTTCATGAGTATCATTCAATCCTAGCGTTAGGTCAGGTTCCTTAAAATTAAATAATATGTGTAATTATTATAATAGTGTTTCTCTATAGTAGGGTCATTATAGACATCCTACAGTGCCTTAAAGAGGCACGTTGATTTGATAAAAGTGTGTCATATATGATAATTCGAACAGATTTTTTACTAAGGCACCCAAGGTATGTGGTTCTTGTGGACACTCAGGTCACCTACATAAGTTCTTTCATATTTCTTCCACTACTCATAGTGTTAGAGGATCATCTTATCCTCTTAAAACTATAGGGAAACCAGAATCTACAAGGAGAAAGGGTTTCATCCACATGAATCAGGAATAATGCTTATTCACACAGTAAAAGTGTCTCTATAGTATATGGATATGGGTCCATCAATTTTGAGAGCTACAAAAACTATAGATTGATCAATTGTGACTAATATATTTGATACTAGTTCATCTTAATGTTTTATGTCAACCTGTATTATTAATATGATAAATCTTCCACTAGATATTTATCATAACGAATGGATAGTACTACACCCCATTTAATGAAGAGAGATTTGGGTATATATAGTAACACATTTTTTCATTCATTCAGAGGTTTATCATTTTTGGAGTTTTTGATTTCTCAACATGAATATGATGTATTACATTTTTGGGATTGATTGGATCATTTCCAATGAATCCAAAATTTATTTTTTTATTCAATAGGTCTACTTCACTACACCTAATGGGGTGTTCTATGTCTTCTAAGGAAAATGTGACCCAAGGTCGACCAGTGCCAGTCCTTCTTATCCATGGTTAGGGAAGGTGATATTTTTTCTTTTGATTTAGTATTAGAATTATCGAGCAGTGATCTGCCACTAGTTTTCATCAAGTACCATTAGGTTTTACATTCTAAAATCACTAGTTTGGCACTGGTAAAAGAGGTAATGTTCTCTATCTATTTATAACATGTTACTCAAATAGTGTCAATTTATTCATACCACATGGAAGAATATGAAATGAAATATCTCAGGACTGAGTTTTACAATATTCTAGAGCAAGGATTTATATTTTTTAGTGTGTCTCCTTGGGCAATAACAGTTCAATTTTCTAATAAGGTTGATGTTTTGCTTCACCTCCATATTGAATACTAAAAAATCAAAAGAGTAATTGTAAAGAAAAATTTTCAACTTCATAGATTGATGATCTACTTGATTATTGGAAAGGGTAAAATAGGTTCTCAATTATTGATCTTCTATCTAGATACCATCATTTAAGGGTAAATGAATAAGACATCCAAAAAATTTCCTTTTATAGAATGTATGACCTTTGTGAGTAACTTGTCATGCTCATTATTATAAACAATGCTCCTATAGTTATCATGGAATTAATGAATAGTATTTTCTATGAGTATCTTGATACATTCATGGTATTCGTTTTGGATTACATCCTTGTTTACTCTCTGTATGAGGAGGATCATGTGGGTAATTTGAGAGAAATTCTAAAATTGTTGAGAAATCACTGAATATCTTCCAAGGTTTCAAAATGTGATTTTTTGATTCAAGAATTAAAATTCATTGGAACCATGGGGTTTAAACATGGTATTTCTGTTGATCTTCCTAATGTAAAATATGTTATTAAATGGGAATAACTACGTAATGATTTTGATATTCGAATCATGTTGGGTATAGTTGGGAATTATCGCCAGTTCATAAAGGACTTATCAATGTTAGCTCCACTAATGACTTCTATATCTCAAAATGTAGTAAATTTTACCTAGAATGATAAACACTAGATTATTTTTTAGAGATAAGGTGTATTTTGAATGTTACGTTGGGGTTGACTCTTCTAGAGGACGACAAAAGCAATGTGTTCTTCTGTGATTCATTGTGTTCAGATTTGGTCTGTGTTATAATGAAAGGATATCGTGTTGTTTCATATAGTTCTCAGTATCTTAGGCCACTCAAGAATAATTATGTCACCCATAAACATGAGATTTCAGGTATGTTCGACATGCTAATGAGTTGATGGAAGTACCTTCAATCAGAATGATTTAACATTTTTTAGACCACAAGTCATTGAGTTATATCTTCCATCAAAATTATTTAAATCATATCCAGAGGTATTGGGTGGAATATTTAAATCTTTTGACTATGAAATTGCAATTACCCTTTGAAAAGTTAATGAAATTTTAGACACTTTTAATAGAAAGCTTCACATATATGTTGTGAAAAAATCGTTGGAATAGTAGAACATGATGGATTACTTTGTATAGTTTCATACTAGAGTTAATGAATCAGGGGCTGAGGTTTCATTGGAAAGTGTAAAGATGCCATCCTATCTTCTCGGGATTATTATTTGGGAATACTAGCTTGATGATGATGTCTATATTTTTAGGGACTCCAATTACGGTTTAGAGATTGTTGATGGTTGTTTGTTCCCAAAGAGATCATTCTATGGTATTAAAATCTCTTTGTTGTTTAGTTAGTGGTAAAGAAATATGTTATGGGGATTTCCATAATTCCATGTGGGATGCGCACCAAGGAACCACGAAGCTGTTATATGACATGAGGCATCAATTATGGTAGATAGGTATGAGATTATACATTACAGAATTTCTCTCCCATTAAAATTTATTTAAATATGTTAAGGATGAAAAACAGAAACCTTCACATTTTCTTTTTCCACATCTAGTTCATTCTTCGAAGTGGTATAAAATATCTATGGACATTGAGTTTGGGATTCCATGTACCCATTTAATGAAAAATGTGATATGGGTTATCATCAACAAGTTAACCATGTTATATCACATTATACTTATTCAGGATTCAAAAAATGTTGAGGAGTTTGAAAAAAACTATGTGAATTTAATTTTTCAGTTCCATAGAGTCTCATATGATGTATTCTCGGATAGGTATCCTTGGATTAATTCTTGTTTTTGTAGAGTCATTTAAGAGGCACTGGGATCTCAGCTCCATTTATGGATGGCATACCATCAACATTCAGATGGCCAGACAAAAATATCTATATAATGTTTTTGAGGATTATTTCTGCACCTATGTTATTGACTTTGGTTGGGATTGGGATGAACATTTGGTGTTTATTGAGTTTTTTTACAAAAAAATTTACTAGTTTTTTTTCATAATGGATTCTTTTGAGGACTTGTATGGATGGACTTGGAGATCTCTAACGTGTTATTCAGAAATTGTTAAAGTTCTATGGATATACTATACATCGTTCAAGATATGGAAACAAGGATTCAGATGATTCCTCAGATATTTTTGATGGCACATAAGTATAAAGCTTTGATAACATCATTACCCATTACAGAATGGAAATGAAAATGTATAACCATCAAATTTTTTTGGGATAAAAAAATATATTAAAAGGTAATAAGGATATATTGGTGGAATTTTAATGCATTAAAAATTCTGCACATTTCATTACTATCAAGGAATATTAATTCCTTCTCCAAATTTCAAAGATATATATTTGACTAGTGGAAAGACTAAATGGATTTCCACTCTCAATTATATCTGATCACGTTCCAACAATTACCTCAATATTATGGATAATCCATAAGAAATCATTGAATACATATATGTGTTTTACCATGGATTATCACTCTCATATGGATGCTTAATCTGAAGAACCATTCCAACTCTAGAGGATATGTTGAGATCTTGTTAATAAGATTTTAAAATATATTTGGATCAATACCTTATCCAAGTGGTGTTAAAAAAATCATTATATTATACAATTCAAATGGATTCTAATGAGGATATAAACTAGAATATGTGTAACAAAATAACATTCTAGCATGAATTTGGAGTGTAGAAAGATGACAACTGATCATGACTATGACAAGATAGAGGAGGTTGATACCATTCATAGTTATATGAAATGTGTGAAAAATAAACAAAAAATCTATCATGATAATCATTTAGGTGACCTAATGTTTGAAGTTGGAGTTGAATTATTTCCTTTATATATCTCCATGGAAGAAAGTCATGATGTTTTGTAAGAAAATAATACATAGTCAGGGATACATTAGTGCATTGATATCATTAATCACATCGGAGATGTGGCATGCTAAATAGCACTACCACCAAACTTGTATCAATTACAAGATTTATTGTATGTATCACTATTGAGGAAGTATATAGAAAACCATTATCATATATTGACAAAAGATATGGTACCCTTGGAAAATGATCTTTCATATGGTGAGATTCTGGTGAAGATTTTAGATCATAGAGACAATGTTTTATGAATCCATAAAACTGTTCTGGTCAAATTGTTTTGGTGGAACTACAAGATTGAGGAAACAAAACTGGAACCCAAAGATGGGATCATGCAGAGACACCTTCATTGGTTTTTGTGTTTGAGATAAAATCATAGGGGAGAAATTTCTATAGTTGTAATAATATAAAAACCCATACATCCATAAATAAAAAAAGTTATTTGGATGAATTTTTTTATTATTAATAAATGTAGTTGGAGAAAACACATAAAAAATATTGGACCATTGTATCATATTCTATATAAAGGACAAGTTATAATTACAACATATGATAATATAGATATTTTTCAATGAATATTAATATTATTGTATATTAATGGATATGATAAAGTAAAATTATAGAGATGAAAGGAGAAATTTCATTGACTAGTAGGGTCGTACCCATTGAGCCCCATTTAACATAGCATATAATAGTTATGAAATTATGGGGATTTGAGCTTGAACAATTCCATTAAATGATTCATCAATTAAAGCTTCAGTCAGACTATTTAGGGGAGAATTTTTGGATCATCGATTTCACTTATCAAAACATGTTTGTTGAACAACCCCAATAAAGTACAACCATAACACACCATACGTTTAGGGAATTCATTGGTGTAATGAGGGGTAATGTATCAGGACCCAAGAAATATGAAATTGTACATTCCACTTTAAATGAGATTGTGATTATTCTTATTAATTTTTATTTGTACTTTATGAGGTCTTATATAATGAGTTTGAAAAAATTGGTTTTTGATAAGAATAAACCAAATTATATATTTGCGATATATTTAGTTTCATATGATTTTTATTGATAAAATCATGATATTTAATGAAATTGTTTTCATGATGATTTATTATTGAAATATTATTTATCTAATTACGAATGATAATATAAATTAATGAATTCAAATTTTATTTTTCTGTGTTGAAAAACATTTAGTATAGTAAGAACTAGTATTTTTTATTAAATAATGATTTTTATTCAAAAGTAAAAATTATTACATTTAGAAAATTATTATGATAAAATAAATATTATTTTTTAAATAATAATTTAGTACTTTGATAATGGTCAATTTTAGTAATTTTCATAGACAGATGATTTTCTGTGTACAAAAATTAATACTACAAGTATTATTTCATCATAATAATCCTAAAAATATGTAAAAAACAATATAAATATTATAAATTTACAAAAATATGATTCTTATTTACAATAATGTATTTATAATTTTATTTGATAATTTTTATAAACACTTAATGAATCCACCATAAACCAATCATATATTTTAGGTCTTTAAAATCATATAATTATAAACATGACTCACTTACACATAAAGATGGTTATTTTTTAAAGGAGTAAAATTCATAGACATATAAAATAATTAAATCCATAATTTATTTGAATAAGACATGGTAATTATCATGGTATGGTTTTTCTATTTATTCATCATATATAGTCCAAAACTAATGATTAGATATTAATAAATTATCCCATTCTATTTTACTATAAATAACCACCCAAATTACCACTCCCCTTCCCTCAAAACCCATTGGTAATGTTTTTTATCTCCATATCACTATCTATATCCCTCCTATGGTGTTTCAAATCCATAAAGAATCCCCTCCCAAGATATTAGAATCAGCTTCCCAAGGTAAGGGGTCCTCTCTTCATCCTCTTTATTTTAGAACATTATTTATATTATTCCATTTAATTTAAAATTTTACTCATTAGAATGTGTATATAAAGATTAATTTATCTATAATAATGATTTAAAAGTAATTCTAGACCCTATTTCACAATCATTAAGCCCATCATTGATTTTTTATGTGCACCTATAATGCTATCAAAAATATTATGTGAAATTTATATCCAGGAATCTTTTTAGTGATTTCCCAATAGAATTTATAATCAAGGGTATTATTTTAGACTAGATTATCCTTAATTTATTTGATAAATCAATGTATGTAAACAACAATCCATAGTTGTTGGGTTTAATTTGGTAATCAATGTTCTTATGATGTATGATCTATTTGGTAATATTATGAATATACTTGATATGAGTGTGTTAGGTGTTTTCAGAATTATATAGCCCTCCAATGCACTATGAAATGATTTTATATCATGAGATTCCAAGTATGATGGATTAGAGGATATCCAAATAACATTTATCTCTCATTTCATGGAGTTAAACCTTAGCATATGCATATTATGTCTTCTTTTATATTGTTTCTACATTTCTATTTTTCCTTAGTGTTACCATATTATATCATGCTTCACTGTTCATATTTATTATAATCACTAATTATATATCAGCATGATATAATTTTTGAATAACAAGTTGTAAATTCATAATGTTATGTTTTTTTATTCCATTATAGGGGTTAATATCTCAAACCATTCTTTTTTATATCCCCAGGTTATGCCTTACAGTTTTGGATGAAAATTGGTTTCTCAGGGCATGTTATAGTGTTTTTAAATATTTTTTTGTATATAAGTTTATGATTTTTCCACTATGTACCTAATTTCCAAAATTCACTTGGATAATTCATCATCTAAAATTTTACTAAGTGTGATATTTTTTTATAAACAAATAAATAATGTGGATTAATGATATGTGTTGTCATAAAAAAGGGACCTAAATGAACAATATAATTTCATTAACCATCCATGTGGAAATGTAAAATATGCATATTTGAACTAAATATCAAAAAACATTTTATCTATTGAATTTTTATTGAATTTTTAATCCCATAGTTCAAAATTTTTAAAATTACAATTTTTTATGCGATTTTCACCTTAATATTTTTTAATCGTATTATATAAAAATACTATTTTGATCATTTTTTGGATTGTAAAGTATCAGTTTGTCTTCATGGAGTCCCTTTATATATATCATAGTTTTGGTGATGATTTTATTTTTATAATGAATATACCAAAAATGTAGTGAAAGAATGAATTTTCTCATAGAGTAATGGGTTAACATAATCTGTTGTCTTGGGAACATAAGTATATTGAATCAATACTAGTTTGGAATAAATTTAGAAATTATATCCCTTTTAATTGTATTGAGAATTTATTTTTGATTGAGTTGACCAGATATGATACAAGAGTATATGGGGTTCAATTGTTTCCCTAAGGTCTTTGGGCAAAGCAGTCACCGATGAGTATTCTTGTAAGGGTTCACATGATTGGGTCTAATTTTGATAACATTGGAAGAAGTTATAATATAAAAAAATAAATAAATATTCATATAAGTATTAAAATGAGACTCTCTTCAATTTCATCATATTTATATACCATTAAAAAATGTATCAATATGTATTTTGTAATGTACAAAACATCTTTCGGATTTTATAAAATAAATGAAATGTGGAAATGAAATTAAATAATAAAATATAATGGGGAAATTAATTTAAAACTACATTATTTTAAATAAAATCAATGGGTTTCATGAATTTTTTAATGTTCGGATGCTAAGCATTTTATTTTATAATGAGTTTGAAAAAGGGAATTCAATTTTCATATATTTGAGACACTATTTTCTATTTACTGGGAAATATCAATTTTTGGGGTGTAATTACATAAAAACAGAGTCTAATATTTATTATTTATAGTACTATTTCCATGTGATTATTTTATCATAAAAACATGTATTAATTAATTTGTTAATTTTAAATCCATTTCTCATAATTTTTTAAATATATTAAAAAAATGTAGTAATAGTTGATAAATTGTAATAATATTTTTGAACAACTAATGGTAATAAATTTATATTGATATTAGATTATCATGTGTATCATTATTTTTTGGAGTAATTTTTCCTTCTAGGTTTCATGGATGTTCAAATTGTTTGAAACTCATCATGGGATATGAATCCCAAAAATTTTGGGTGGAGTGAACTGGGCAAGAGTCCAATAAAATGAATGTTATGAACATGTTAAAATCTAAACTAAGAATAAAAAAAATTTTATAGATGAAACAGAAGGGAATATTTCATCACAATGTGTCTAGAATAATTACTGTGGTTACATGGGTGATCTAGGAAGCATATGTCGAAGATGAAATTTTGTTCTAGATTGATTGGAAATAAATGGCAGCCCACAATATAGTTCTCAACATAGGGAATATGAGTTTAAATAGACTTAATATTAGATATTGTTAGAATAATTCTTTTAATTAGTATAATTATATGACCCGTCTGGATTATTAAATCTTCTAAGTCATTTTAAAATTTCTAATAGTGGGATGCTAGTTGGCTATTATTTTGGTCCATGGGAGGAGATTTCCAAATTCCAAAATCATTCCACCACATTATTCTTAACATAATTTAGTTTCATAACCTATAATAATATAATTGCAAACCAAAGTTCCTAAAACTCTATTATAAGTCTATGGTGTTTATGCAAAACATGGGAGTTTGTTTCTTTTTTACGGCTGTAATATTACTCTACATCTTTTTCATTAAAAGATCAATTTTCCCTTATGAATTATTTTAAAATACATTATTTGTAAATAAATGTTCATATTATTATCATATTATATTATTCATGTTAATTAATTGATATTTTTACCTCATGTTAAAAACATTTTTAACCAAAATGTTATGAAATTATTGACACAATGGTGATGTGTTAATTATTTTATTGTTTTAACTTCTTCAATAATTCCATAATGTTTATTTCTCTACTATCCATAGAGATAATTGATTCATTGGAGATGATTTATTGATTCTATCGAAGGACTCACTCTCCTTTCAATGAAATTTAAATCATCAAATAGAAATTCATCCAATTTACCACTAACAATAACCTATTATCAACTCGTTACTAATAATTGAATTCAATTAGTCATTTTATGTTTTAGCAATTCACAAAAATAAATCCCATATTTTTCTACTTTATATCCAAAACAACTCAATAAAATGTCTATGTATGAAGGATTATTCTATTTTATCTAATGATTTGAAAACCCATTATAAACAATAAGAGGGTGATTAAACCCTAATCTCGGATAAATTTATATTATACCACCAATTCTTCTTTTTGGGTAAAATGGAACCATCCAATTTTAAAAAAAAACAACCTAAAAAATACTTATGCGGATATTTATTTTTGAGAATTTTGACTTTCTATAGTTATTATTATGAAATATTTATATGTCATATTCCTATGTGATGCTCCATGGATGATAATTAATTTTTATTAATTACATAAACATATATTTGGCTATATATTGGATAATTTTATGTTATATGTCCTTTAATTTTAATTTATATACAAATATTATAGTTTTGTGATCCTTTTAAAAATATAGTTATATCATTCTTGTTATCTCTCATTTTTATGATCATAGAATTTATGAATCATCGATATATTTTCCCTTACTAAGAAATTTAATGCACCAAATAAACTTGAAACAATTCCCTGAGGAATTATATATTGGAATACATGTATAACGAATAAATTTTTTGATATGTTTATGGTATATGTTACTGAAATGATTTCTACAATTTTGCTTATATAGAAATTATATAAGGAAAAAAACCATTGGGATCAAAGATTGTGAGATTAATTGGGATATATATTTCCCAAATAATAGTAATTATATAATATATATAAATGATATGTTTGGGTCATCACAGTTGTTATCAAAGAGAGGTTTGATGTTTTTATTGTGAATTACGGCTAGAAAACATTAATATAACCCCTAGAGATAAGATTAAATTAAGGATAACATCCTAAAAATTGGAAAAAATTTATATATTCTTCTTTTATTGTAATTAAATCCTATTATAGATGCCAAAAACATTCGTATAAGATTTGGATCAGATGCACCAAAGGGTAATAAGGCTAAATAAGATTTCTTGGATATTAACTCTATCTTCTACCAGTGCACAAAGAATCAACCATACCAAATACACAGGTTTTCAAAGTCAGTTAATATGCATTAGTTGATTCACATGACTTAAAAACCCCCTTATGATGCATTTCAAGATATTGTTATGATATAAAACTAGTAATTATAGAAAACCAAATAAGAAAATAACTATAGAAAACCAAGATTGAAACCATAGAATATGATATATAAATCATTTATTTGATAACATTTATATGTTTATATTATAATTTTTAGTCATTTATTAATTTTAGTATTCTAATAACTCATATTCATTTTACTTATTGTAAATGATCGCTCTAGTAGGAATTATGTTAACAGTGTGCGATATGGGAAATGTATTGATGACCCCAATGAAAAAAACTAGATAGGTGATGGAGTGAGAAATATTATTTTCATTTCTAACCAGATATCACAATTTATGATTAAAACCATGTAACTCAATGTATTTTCAAACACAGCAAATAAGATAAAAATTTACAATCACGTATGTTTAGGGGATAAAAAATGCGCAGAAATTCATTAATGTCTTTATATGTCCATAATGTGGAAAATATTACCAAATGAAATATCTCAACGGAATGGGATTGTATTTTATTATTATAATACAATGGAAAAAAACAAAAAAATGAAGGAAAAAATATTTTAGTTAACATCATAAAATGAAATAAAAAACTCATTATGAAAACACTATAAATTTAATCTTTTAACTGATTGATTGTTATACATTATTGAAATAAATGCCCCAGTATAAGGGTTAACAAGGATAATTTGAATCAACAAACATTAAGACTAAGGGAATAACTAATATCATATTATATAACTACTATTAAATAGTATTTTAATATTGATGTCCGTGAAATTAATAATTCTTCTATATTATTGATGAAAAAATTATCATTTGAATCGGTTAATATCATATGACTTCATAGTATATTTTCCATTAAAATAAATTTAATTCATTTGATAACTTATGTAAAAGAATACAATAAACATAAATGAATAATGAAATTAATATTGAATAAAATGTAATACAATTCTATATATTTAAATGAAATTGATAAGTAAATGACATTATAAACTAAAAGGGGTCAAATTCACTTTAGAAAAAATAATTAATTCTAAAGAGACTAATTCTAATTATTATATTGAATGTTGTATTTTTGTCATATTTTTTCACTTTGGGTAATGATATAAATAAAAAATATTTCTATGATTAAATTAATCTCTAATATAAATTCTGAAAAATAATTAAATGGTTTTCAATGATATTTAACACTTATCTAATTAATTTTTAGTAAAAAAATGATTTATTTAAAAACAAAAATTTCAGTATATATATTTTAATTTAAAAGCTAATTTTAATTATTTGGAATATGAAACATATTCAATTTTTTTCATATTGATAAAAATACAAATATCATTCATAAGTTAATTATCATATCATTAGATATGAGTACAAAATAATTTAATTTGAAAATTATATATTTACCAGAAAAATGTTTTTATGTGTGGAATGAAATTTTATCTTAATAAATTAAATAAATGACTATTAATTATATGTTTTAATGAAATTGTTATATAATATATTAAATAATATAAATTAAAATTCATAAATGGTTGTTACTATGAATGGAATAAGAATAATAACTTTTACATTCATAATGGTTACTTTTTTCAATAAATTATTTTTAATGTTTTATGCGTGGATACTAGAGTTAATTTATTCCATGATTAGAAACTAAATCTGGTAAAATGGATTCTATTTTTACAATAAAAAATTCTATATTTCTCTTAATGTTAATTTTATTTTATTCCATAATGAATAGTTACAATGGTTAAATTTACGTCATTACGATATATGTTAAAAGGGGTTTAAAGTATAAAAATAAATCATAAGGATTAAAAAACACCCAATACTATTAATTAATTGATTTTTTGGGTGGATACCAGCCTTATATCAACATATATTCAAATTGATAAGTTTTTAATACACATTATTATGAAATAAATATTTTTTATTTTTAATGTTTAGCGAATTTACAATGGTTTCTCTCTGCACAATTATAAAAGGGGACCTCATTTTATCACTTCCCCACTAAAATTAATCACCTATAAAAAACCAATATTTACCAAATTATCTTCTAGAATATATTATCGATGACATTCATTTTATTCACCAAAACACCCTTCTTTAAAACCTCGAGCTGTAATCCCAATAGGATACACAATGAAGAGTTAATTATCACAATTATGTTATTTAATGTTTATTTGACTTTTCACATCCTCCAAATCTGTAATCACCTTTATAATATAATGAAATTAGAAAGATAAATATAGTAATTTTTTAATATGAATTACTATTCATAATCAGTAGTTTCATAAAATTTATTACATTTATGAATATGAGTCAATATGCAAAGAATATGGAGTAAACAATGATATCCCAGATCCAGCAAAAGCAAAGTTACATGTCAAAATATGATAACTCACTACCAAACCTGGACTCATAGTCATTTTCCTATTTGTATTTAGAGCTATATTAATTTTTTTCCTTGATAATATTAGTATTTTCTTACCTTGATACCTTAAATAAGGATATTGTAGTCACAGTCTTTGGCATGTTGTAATAGTACTTCCTCTACTTTATCTACAGGAGAGTAGAGGTAATGGCCCAACTATTAGAAAATTTATTCTTCCCACGTTTGAATATATCCTTTAAGAAGAATTTACTAAAACATAATGCATTAATGGGATTTTTTTCCCTTGCCCTTTCATCATCAGAAGAATTTTCCAATTTATCATGAAATGATGATTCTTTTTATAGTTCCTAGATCTTCTCCCTAATATTGTTGTATTTTCACTAGGAATAATATCACCATCAATTGGATCCAATTATGAAATATTAGTATAATACATCTGTATGAATCCTCGTCCCATAAAATGTGTATATGTGTTTGTTTCCTCTATGACTAGACCATCATGAGCTTCCCCATCCATCCCATCATTTTTAGATTGAATAAATGGGCCATGTTTCATGTGTATATGCACGTCCATATAAGCTCCTTCCTCTCAATTTTTAACACAGTAAACATGATATTACCTCCCATAAAGTGCATTAATATTATCATTATTATCTTTCTCATTACAAGCTGAAAGACCTACCCCTTTATAAGGATCAAAAACTCCATCCAGAATATCACCAAATACAGTGGAAGTACCCTGACCGACTACAGTACATGGATAGTTAACAAATTTAAGATCATCTCTAAACCAAAAAAATATGTCATTTATTTTTTAGATAAGGAGGTAGATCCTTTATTATTCATTTAATTCTATGAAAATGTTCACTTAAAAACACAATATGATCTTCCTGACAAGACGTTCTAGAAGGATCAACCAACTCAAAACACTTAATTGTATCAATTCCATCTACATTTATGGTAAACTATGAGTCATCCATAACTATAGGTTCTTTATATTTGTGATGATTTTGAACTATTCATCTACATCCCTCTAGATCTACTCATTTGACTATACATTCAGACATACCCATATGTGGATCAATTCTCCAACACCTGACTCCAAGGTGATAGTGGGAGGAAAATTTCCCAGTAAACTATACGAACAATAGTTATCAACCAATGAGTGAATTAAAAAAAAATTTCTTACATATGAATTATTCTCCAATGGTGATCCAAACCAACTCATCCAGTGGTTTTGAGACATCCACTTATAAAAATATCCATGGATTAATTTGGTTAGTCACAGATGATGTTTGACTATTAGAGCATAGGAATCAACCAATGAGTTTCCCCAACATACAAATAAATAATGTGTTTTGAAATTCTAAAGGAAGTTCATAGAAACATATCTAGGATAAGATGATGGATACATCCTAGTTCATGTAAAGATCACATGACCATCAAAAGAGATATAACATGCAATAATTAAATTTAATGGTATCCCTATACTATATGCATATCAGATCTTCTTCTAAGGGGAACTGAATTAGGATAATTTTTATTCAATGTCCATATTAATTGTTTTCCCTCTATAATGGCATTTTATATACTTAAATGATTTAAAATATCCATTAATATTATCCTGTAATTTTCCTTCAAATGGCTATATAGAATATTTTTATGGTTTTCATTATGGGTCTCTTTTGAAATTCATTAAAAAAATTTGAGATGTATGTTTTTTTAAAATTCAGGGAATGAATTGAGTTTCCTATAATAATATCGATTTTTTGTTATTACGATTAATATAAATTAATCCATGTTTTTTTCAAATAAATTCATATTCCCATTATTCTATAATTTTTTCTTCTTATAATTTTCGAAAATACAAGCATATACCTTTTTAAAATATATATTTCAAAAAAATTTATAAAGTTATTTCTCATCTCTATCAATATAACATTAGAAATATTATGATTAAAATAGGATATTGTCTTATTATACCATTAACTTTTTATATTTGGAAGGATTTTGATGATTATGCTTTAAGGTTGATTACAGAAAATAAATATTCTTTTGATGGGTTAACTAGGAAATGATGAATTAATTAATGTTTCTGATATCTTATGGCGTATATAAAAATACATTTAATTATATGATACTTATACCCAAAAATAAGGTTTCCTTCTATGTATTTGGATAATATTTACATCTTAAGAGATAATATAAAATGAAATTGGTTGTGAACTCATTTTAATCTTGTAATTGTTTCACTATGTCTATGGGAATGATGGGGGATCCCAATAAACTATAGGACTCTTTTACTATGTTATGTTAGTCGTTGAAGTTATACGAGACCGAGTAAATAATTTTTTATATGTATGTGTGTTCCAAATAATTATTTTATTATTCTTATGAAATTTTATAATAGATCAAGGTTGATTATTGGTGATTCCTCACTCTTGTGACTCATGTATTTTATTATAATAATGGCTTATTACATGACTCATTATTGATGATATATGATTTATTGTGAACTCTTTTTCATGTTAGGATCATGTTCTCATAATTTTTTTTTATTATTCACACTTATGATCCTAGATTCTAATCTCCCAAGTTACACTTACTGGGAACCTAATCTCACCCTTTCTTATCTTCCCATTTCCTAGGTTTTAAAGGTTCAGTGTATGTATGATAAATCTAGGAGGGTACCATGTGAGTATGATGTTTTGGGAGTTGTTTAACATTGTTGAAAATGAATGTTGATCATGTATCATTTCTCTAAATACACAATACCATTATTTTTAATCTCACTCTATTCATTTATTTCCTTAGTTTAGTTATTATTATTCATTATATGTGAATTCATCCTAGAGTATCAGATTTGTAATTTATAATTTTATAAGGGGTTTTTGTGGAAAATAATTGGAATTCATTGTTAAATAACTATGATGTTATGATATTAACATTGTTTTATGACTTCCTAAATCCTTACATGATTGGAACACGATTTCTCAAAACTATATGGACATACCATATAGGTTGGGTGTTATTATCCTAGGGGAAAATGGTTGAAAAACATATTATTAACCCATGAAATCATAACAAATATAGTAAAACTATATTTTAAAAAAATTAATGAACTCATATAAAAGGGGTTTGGACGCCTTTCACCTCTAAAATAATTCACATAGACATGATAAGAATATCAATTTATATTACACACCCTTTATAATAATATTTTGATCCTACATGATTTTATTATAAATATTTATTTATTTAATATTCCTTCCATAGATTTTTTATGACTTTCAACTTCCATGTAATCCCAGTTTCATTGGTTTTGGAATCCACATGAAAGTACTAGTGGTAGATATGGCTGAGATAGTGTTTGTGGTGGGTTTTAATTTATGTATTTTTCTGTTAATGGGTTTCTTGAGTCTTCTGCCTCTTGTAATCAAGTGTTCAACATCAAATATCCTAATATATGCATCAATTTTTTGTTACTATAGGTTTTAATTTTTATATATTTCATTATTCGATGTTTTATTGTGATCTTGGTGTTTAAATTCTTGTAATTGTAACAAATATAAAGATACATGATAGTTTATTTGATTTTTAAAAATTTGTTAATGTTCTGTAAAACATGGAAAAATTAGTTTTTATTTGGTTATTCTATATATAAAATAATATATATAATAAAGGTTTCTATGAAATTTTATGATGATTTAATAAAAGTTTATTTTTTATTTTTTAAATGGATTTTACGATGTAATATTTTTGAAATATATTAGAGGGTGGTTTATTATATTTAAAAAGGGATTCTAAAATGGTATTTGATTATTTATTTAATTTCATAAGTAGTTTTAAAAAGAATCTGTATTCCATGATTATTTTCATAGAGGCGCACATTAACATTAATGTTGTTTTTAAAAGGGTTTGGGATTATAGCCCCTCATTGTTATCTTTATTATTATTTCCCTTCATGAGTGGTTATTTATGCATGTGGATAAACTATTATGGATAAAATGTGGATATTTCATATGATTTTATTAGTGGTGAGGGGAATTTGTTTTTCACATATATTGATTCTTGTATGTATTATTTTCTTATGTTCTCCTTTGTCCGGATCTTGCTAAAATAGGTAACTTATAGAATGTTGAGATCTTTTTTACATTAAATAGTCCCATGATTATTATTTCTCCTCTAATGTGAGATATAACTAGATGGGGGTTCAGACGATGAGGCTCAAGACATTATATTCAAGTTTATTATGTTGGGATAAAACATTAGAAAACAGTAGGAATGTGTTTTGTAATGTCTATAATAATATAAACTAATGATCAAGGGTAGATACCATTAAACTCAGTTCTTTTTAGGTGGTTTAATGTTGGGGAATATCGTAAATTCCATTTATATCCTTTATTGACTGTCCCGTGACACAATGTACAGATTTATAAAATTTAATTTTTCATTTTTTGGATATCAATATAGTGTGTTTTTATGGAACATTTTTTATTTTTATAGAGTGAGTGGGTTTTTCTAAAGCATTTACCAAATTTTTTGATGAATGATTTTTTAATGGAATTTTTTTATTTTGAAGGTATTTTCTGATTTTAAAGAGACACTACCAGTGTTATTTTATTCATTTTAAAAGAAGTGATTGTTTATAAATAAGCTATCGACGTGACATTTTTCTTTCATGTTTTTTTGTTTGAGAAAGTTATTTTGAAAATAATTTTAATACTATGATAAATAACCTTTAATTTAAATTCAATATCAAAAACTGTTTGGTGGGATCCTAATAGTATTTTTTTTAAAACCTTGTATACACTTTGGGATGTGTACAGATTTTATGTCTCCAATATCCCCATCATTTATTATATTTGGGAGGTTTTGGTGGTTATTTTTATGTAATTATATTCATTCCTTTTATATTTACTTTTGGATTAATCTATATATTTGAAAATGAAATTTCACTCTTTGAATGTGATTAGTTTTTATATTCCAAGTTGATAAATATTCCCACTTGCAGACTCTATTGATATCATGACACTATTTACTAGAGTGTGGTGACTTGAAACACTCCTTAAGACTTACCATGGACTAGAATGGGTTCCTAATTCATGGTTTTCTTTATTTTTTCTAAAAAATTGTATTATATAAACTTATTATTATTAGTGGTGATTCTAGGAATTTTGGATATTATGGCCACTGGTAGGAAACAAGAGGTATATTGTAAATAGGCTCATGATCACCACTATTCATGATACAACATGATTCATTATGGATGGTTGGGACATGAGTGTTGATTTTAAATTTTGATTATTATTATGACAGGGTGTGATATATCTTAGTGATATTTCCATCCCCATTTAGATTATCAATTATTTTTCTAATCATCTTGATCTTCAAGGTGGGTAACACATTATATATCTATATTTTTATGGTTGAATCCAATGATCTATAAAACCATGAAGAGTCATTAGGGGGTGGATTGGGAACCCACAGAGCTGGATTTGTATGGTTATTGTTTAATTTTCCATTCCAAGTGACCACTAACTACACAACCATATTATTCACTTGGTTTGTTTCTTATAATATCCTTATCTTAAAAAAATATATATTTACTTTTAACAATACTCTGGGTTGAATAAATGGTTTTTTCCAAGAATGATGTTGTTTTCTGTATTGATTTAAATTTATGTTCATAACTAATTTCATGGAAATGTAATGAAATGATGGTTTAATGATTTTCTAAAAAAAATTGGCAAAGGGGGAATTTTAAAAAATTATTAAGGAACATAGGATTTAATATTTAAAATAATTAAAATTTTTTTAATAAAATATAATTTCATTAGGTGTTTAAAAGTAAATATTGGTTTTACTAGAACACAAAAGAAATATTTGAGTTCAAAATGGGGAAAAAACTTGATACTTATTTAATAATAATTTTTTTTTGGATTCATGTCTTGATTTTATAATAGGTTATATGGGTTTAATTTTAAATTTAAATTTTTTTAATATTTTAAACATGGTCCAAGAATATTTTTGTTCAATTATTTTGAATAATGATTTAAGGATGGAGAATCATGGGGAGAACAGTAAATGCCCTAAATCTAGGGGAAATGTAGGCCATGAGATGTTGAATTCAACTAAGTTCCCAAAGAATTCAGCACTGAATGATCACGTTGGACAAAAGGATTTGTTTCATCATGACTCCAAGAAGTAGAATGTGGAGGATTTTTCACCTAACAATGTGGTTGGCAGGAAGATAAACATTGTAGATTCAGAAAAATTCGTCACTAACCCATCCTTAATTAACATTGATCATCCTCCTCCCGGAATAATAATCTGCAAGGGATGGATCAGTCATGTATTAGTGAACCAAGAGGAAATATAATAAAGATTCAACCTATGAAGGTACATAATAATTGTGTCGTTCCTAGTATATAAAGGTGAAACACCCTGAAAATTTCAGGACCTCACATGTTGGATTTCTGAAATTTGGGGATATGGTGAATGGAAGATGACCGAAATGGGAAGAGGGTATTATCGTGTTCTCTTTCCTTAAAATTGCAATTAACTATTTTCTCGGGGTCATTTTTCACTCTCATTATGGTCTCGTTTCATGATAATCAAAGAGTTGAAAGTGAATTTTGACCCAAAAACATTAATAGGCATACATGCAAAATCTTAGATCTATATGTTTACAATTTAAATCATCTTTATTGGAACCTGATAATTTTATTAGATGTTTCTTAGGTGTTGGTAAATACAATTCGGATGCATAGATAGACTGATAATGCAATGATTGGGAATTATGAGAGAATAATTATTAATTTTCAGATGTCTTAGACACTTGTGGATAAAGTGGTCTTAAATATGATTAATAAGAGTATCAACTTGAAGATCCAATATGAAAGGAAACCATAGTTTTGCATGAAATGTATATTAATTTGTTAGTTTTCCTTAGAATATAATAGGTAAAAATTTAGTGTCCCTTATATATTATGAAGGGCCACGATGACTCTAACTATCGAAGGAGGAAGGGATAAGAGATTGTAGTCCATGTTTTGAAGAAGTGGAACATTGAAGAACCTTCTATTGTAGATAAGACAGGGGAAATATTTAAAGATAACAAGAAGGAAACAATGAAAACACACCCCTCTCTTAATGACATCTATAACCATCTCAAATAAATTTTGGATGTGAATATCACACATGATGTTGGTAAGGTAGGAATCTCATATAAAGGTGAATTTCATTGAAATTATAGTGACACTACTCCTCTAGATGAGTTTCATAAACCATGAAAAGATACAAAGGATTCACAACCGTTCAAGAATACTAGCTGAGTGGGAAGCCTCCATGTGTATTATGGTAACCCTGGTGACACTGACATTCCTTATAACTCGATTGAGGATGATTTGAACCTGAAAAAACATGTAGGGGATGGGAAAGGCATGGAGAATGTTTGTGTTGACAACAGAATGCAATTTGATTCCACTAAACCCATCAATGTAGAAATCATAATGTATACTACCACCTATGATGAGTCAAATAGAAATTCTACTCTGAGGGGCCAAAGAACCAGTACTCGTTGTAAAGTTGGGAAACCAAAAAATCAAATGGTCGATTTTGTTATAGATATAGCTAAATACCCTAAGAAAAGGAATGAATGAATATGAATGTCATAACCTGAATAAATGTATATTGATGTTCATGTGGACCCTCACTAATATGAATGCAACATGACAGAGTCTTTCTCATAGGTCCCTAGTGGTGAAATGTCTATAAGATAGGCACATATAGTGGAAACATTAGAACCTATAAAATACATTAATATGTTCTCCCCATAGAGTGTTAGATATTGGTATGACGAGTTTGATGATCATTAGCAGCCTATTTCAGTTAGCAGGGGAAACATAAGTGGGGAGGGGATCAAAGGGAACTATAAAATAGATGTCCATCCACATGTTGGGATGAAACGTTGCAGGAAAAAAATGAACGAGCATAACCAAATGTCACCAAATGAAGGGCCTATGACTCAGGGTAGATACCCAAAGTAATGAAGTCATTTTATTAGAACTTCCAGTTGATAAAGATCTCCCTAATGGAAAAATCCCACATTCACATCATTATTGACAAAAAAATACTTATTAATGGGATTTATGAACCAAAAATTAATATTGAAAATTGGAATCTTTTCATGTGGACATATTTTAGAAACAAAATTGTTTTTCAGAACCTCCATAAGAGTGACATGGATCATATATGGATGCTTTGACAATAGTTAATGAAACCAGAAATATGAATCAATGAAAACCAGAGCATCACAACCAATATTTGCATCTCATGAAACATGGTGTAGGGTTCTTTTTTTATCCCTCAACATCATTCATTTGAATTAGGGAACATGGGAGAAACTTTCTGGTAATCTATAGAAATTTGGTCCAAAACTAGGGGGTTATGGGTGAATTAACCACTATTCTATCACTTGATGAAAATATTAAATCCACCTATAATTGGACATCATTCAACGATATATCACAATTCACTAAACAGTTCAACATTACTGAGGTTCAAATTTTTGGAGTGGATTTCACTAGGAATTTATGATATAAAAAAATATTGATAGATTATTTATTAAAATGGGGGACAAAATTATCATCAATAGATTCATAGGATAAAAAAATCCCCAAACACCACTCTGATCACAACCCTATTATTGTATAACTTCACACAATGTCAAGGTTAGCACAACTCCTATATTGTCTCAATAATGGATGGGTCACCATCCTTGTATGTATGTGAATTATCTAAGAGTCTTGGGATATTATTCCATCTAGAAGCCAACTTTTAGGGCTCATGGAAAATATAAAACACACAAAGTGGAACTTATGGGAGTGGAGGGAAAAATTAATTTTAAATATTGATCATGATATTCATCTTACTGAACAACACCTTGATAACCTTAAAAAAATCGATAAGAATCATAAAACTCCGTCAAGAGACAAAATAAAATCACAGAGGCTGCTTGAAGATCTCTTAGTCATGAATTAATGGCTAGCCATGATTCATCTGAATGTGAAATGGATGACGTAATGTGACTGGAATTTGAAAATAATTCAAAAAATCAATAGGGGAAAAGATCTAAGGCATGTAACCATGCCATAAAATTAAATGGACAGGTTCATAATTCTAAAAATGAAATTTCCATGGTTATGGTGGACTATTTTATGAGCCTATACGCTAATTATGGACTGGGAAAAACATTAATGAGGATTGGTAAGACTCTCCCTTGTATTGATGACAAATGTTATCGAGATCATGTGAGGGAACCATAGAGGGATGAAATCATGAAAAATATGTTTTCCCCATTTCATGGATAGTGTTGTTGGACCTGATTGTTTTACCAAATATTCATTATGGTTTATTAGTAAATCCTCTAGGAGGACTTCATTAATGTAGTAATAGACTGCATTACTCATGACTTTCTACATTATGGAATTTACTCAAACTTTATTTCTAGAATTATAAATAAGTAAAAATATATTTATATCAATGAAATCAGATCCATGGATCTTGGTAATATTCTTCCAAAAATCATCAGAATGGTACTCATGTCTAAGCTAGTAAAATTTTTTAGGGATCATATCACTCCAAACTAGTTTGGGTTCAATCCTATAATATGCATATAAAACTATATTTTTACTGCCTTAGAGAGTATCACAAGCTTCATAAAGAATAAATAATAGGGCAATGTTTCCCTCATGATTGATATCTCTAATGTTTTAGAAACCTTCAAATGGACATTTCTTCTTAAGATCCTAAACAATTATATTATTTTGAGAACATATTTTTGGCAAATAAAATACTTTTTTCATCATCAAGGTTATCCATTATTATCAATGAGACCCTAAGAGGATATTTTCAACAAAATAGGGTAGTGATACAAGGTAACCAAATCTTAGGGGTTTTATTTTATATTTTTATAGATCACTTGATCTAGATCATGTATTTCTTCACAAACGTATGTATTTTCAAAAAAATGATAGGTGGAAGGAACATTTTTTCATGTCTCACATTTGCATTACGTTGATGAAATTTCCCTTTCTTAGTCTAGTGTCAAAGGGATCTATTTCAAATATTTATTCTATCATTAATAATTATAAAAAAGTTTATATACATTCCATCAGTTGGGGGAAGTAATTTATTGTATCTAGTTATAGTCCCTCTATTGGAAAACAGAATTGAGTGGTAATGAAACATGGAGTGTGGAGGGGTTAACATCAATCCAACTTTCTAGGTGCCCCACTTTTTTGGTCATGTTTAAGATCTAATTTTTCAGAGGGATCATCACATGCATCATTAGCTAGCTAGAAAATTGTAAATGAAATTCCATGTCTTAGGTAGGAATAGTTTGTCTTATGAACTCATCATCACCTCAAAGTTTTTGAATTATATATCCCTATATATGTGTCCTAGAGGAAACGTGAAGGAACTACAAGGAATGGTCAACAATTATATGAGGACCATATCTCTGCATGGGAGGAAATTGATCACATATGTCTAAATGGATGTCGTCAAACCTCTTGATATATGGGGACATGGAATCAAATACATGAAAATATTTACAAATGTATCAATTTCTATGTTCACAAGGAATATGATTACCACCAATTATCTTTATTTTGTTTTTTAGTATGACTATTCATAGGAAAATAGTTGTATGGATATCCACACTATCTTGGATCTTTTGTGTAGCCCTCAATCTATCTCTACTTCAAGGTTATTATGTTGAATACCAAATGACCTGTGAGGAGGTAGTCTAACCTCAACTATTGGAATACATGTTGCCTTGATCAACCCCTTAGGAACATACAGAGTGTTCCCCCTAACCATAGGTAGATGACCATTTTTTATTTGATCACTCATTATGCCACACTTGAGTTTGTTAAATTTTTTGTTGTACTAGAGGCCCAAAACACTTCCTTTATTGACGTTAACACCCTAGTGTGATGACTTGGTTGAAATGGTTTATTCACCTTGATGGAGTCCTATAA
This sequence comes from Viscum album, assembly GCA_963277665.1. Classification (NCBI taxonomy): domain Eukaryota; kingdom Viridiplantae; phylum Streptophyta; class Magnoliopsida; order Santalales; family Viscaceae; genus Viscum; species Viscum album. Next base: position 1,092,723,815 of record OY728145.1, on the reverse strand, counting down.
TATAAATATTGGGAGCTCCAATATAATTCCAAATTGGCTTCCACAATATACAGTGGATTTCATAAATACATCATGGTTTATTCCCATATAAAATCGATGGAGAAAGAAGATACACACCTATGATCACAAGAGGGGACATGGGAAATGAATTTCCTCTGAATTACACCTTTTTCTTTGAGTTGTTGAAGATACCCATTAAATATTCCATGAATACAGTTTTTCAATGTATCTATGGAAAACTACATGGATCATATTTGGAGTCAATCTCCCTATAGGGAGATACATGGAGGAGGTACTGGAATTCATACACAGTGATGGGAAGTAGAACTAGGTTTGTCACCTGATATTGGTAGTTTTAACACCTAATCATTCTTCCATGTGGAGGGAAAATGTGAGGTTTTTCTATGATCAAGATCCCACCAATCATTCTACAAATATCCTCATGTAAAAAATGTACATGCCTGTACAAAAACAAGATGATATAAATAAACAATGAAATGGATGATAAGGATATTCTAATGAGTATTGGAGTTATAGGTAATCTGAAACAACTAATTGTTTTGAAATATATGAGATATATAACCCCACATTATTTTGGATCAATTTGAATATTGATGTTTCAGACAATGGAATTCTACATTCATTAGGTTGTTGAGGATTTTTTTGAACACACTGTGGATTTGATAATGGGATAGGGATGGCATATTGAGCTATGTTTTGGGAAATGATTTACCCAATTAAATATTATTTACACCATAAGTGGCATTCCATATAAATTGAATCTGACTCTAAAAATCCTATCACAAATCTGAAGTCATAAAAATGGAGTGTACCATTGAAGAACCTACCCTCATGGATCGACTATATGAATCAAGTAACTCAGTTTAACCATATTGTGTGACATGTGTATAGAGTAGATAAAACGATGTAAAATTCATTTTAAAAGAGGACATTATGTGATTAAATCGCAATGTGAGTGTCCATATAATGTGATTATTGTACCACATTGAAGAATGACGACATGCATAGGGCAGTCAACTCCCGGGGGGTGAAAAACCACCTATATTACTTGATCATATTTTTTGTAATCTTTTCCATTAATAAATATTTATAGTACTGGGATATCCTAAATCTTTGAATTTACTTGGTAATGATTAATGGGTGGTTGGTTTTCTGGAAAAAATATGTAATGGTGTAAAATTTGATGTTTTCTATATGTTTATTGAGAGGGTATTCATTTGATGTTTGTTTTTTGTTATTATAGTGGTGTGTATAGAGAATTTATTAATAGTTATTAATGATATAGTTGGTGAATTTCATTAACATGTATTCATTTTTTTTCATTTTGTATATGTGGAATGAATAATTTACTTGCTACATTAATTTTATAGTTTTCTGCTTAAAGAATCACTAAATAAAAGTGGAAGTATTTTTTATTGGGTTTCCATCAAGGTGTTTCTTATCATACCTTATGAGTGGTCTCACCAACTTAATATTCTTGCTAGACATAGGATTGGGTGGTGAACCTAGGTACATTGTTTTCTTCAGATCCTAATCATGCTTATTTTCAACATTAATCACTATATTATTTGGTGATCGTGGTCTGCGTGATGTTATAGAGTGTACGCTAAATATTAATGGAATCTCTATTTCTATGGAAACTATTATATTTTCAAGATTAAAGAATGAAAATAATTTATTATAATTACTTAATCAATTGTGGTGGAAGGATATGGTTCCTCCTCAGAAGTAAGAGTGAAAGTCCTGGGAATTATTCATGATGGACTTTACTCAGTGATATTCTACTAATAATGTGAAAACATTGAATTTAATTTCCTTTTGTGAATTCATCAAATCGATGATTTGTATATCCACAGTCCCGCTTTGGAAGTCAGGAGGATGTCAACATAGATTTTTATCTGTTAATGATTATAAATCTAGGAAATATATTGTTGGTGACACCTCATTATTTGATTAAGTTCTTCATGGTGATCCATATAGAGCTGAAAATAAATTGGTTAAACTCATACTTGAAGGGTATAATGGAGGAAGTTAGTCTCTCAAAATATTATTTCATCTCCAAAGAAGAGGAATTATTTAATTTCTTTATTGTATAAGGATTCTTGGAATACTAATATTTAATACCAGGAGATTTTATGATATATTTATCCTCAATTATTTCTTTGATATATTTGTATACAAACAAAATCTATTATTAATGAAATGTCAAATATTATACCATTATATTATAGCCATTAAATTTGAATGTATGAATAATACTAACTAAATTATGAATCATTTATGATTTATGATGTATAAATTAAATTGATTCATTATCAAATTAGTAAAAGTAAAAATAAAATCATTTGAATGAAAAAGATTTAATTTCCAGAAAACATTTTTTATAAGTGGAAAGTGTTTATATAATAATAAACTAGATTAATCATTATTTAGTGATTGTTTTTTTATTATTGTTTTTTTAATATATATTAAAAAGTCACTAATATAATAATTTTTCAATACAATGGACAATAATAAATTCTGTTATATTATTAAAAATTTAGTTTTCTAAAAATAATTATTCATCACATTTTGCCCACATATTTTACAAACAATTTATACCACTTATAGAAATAGAATATAGAAATATGGATTCTATGAATTTTATTATGAGGATAAATTATAGTAAATATGTAGATTTTTCTAGTCAGCAGATATATTCACCTGGGTTAATAATTGTCACTTCAGTAAGGGTAGCATGAATGAATCATTGATAAAATGTTGGGAAGAGGCATTAAAAATTTGTCAAAAAATCATTCACCTATTGGATTAGTGTTGTTTTTTAATTTCCACAAAATCAATAAAAATATGTAAACATTTTCCAATTTTTTATTATAACTGTATCACACTGAGCCTAGACGATGGGAGAAGGTGAATTACTTTATTATATAAACATGATTACAAGAAAACAAATCTTGAAAAAACTAATAGTTTTGCAGTCTTGAAGAAACTAGAAACATTCTTATAACTCATTTATATTGGGAATGGAAAAAATATAATACATAACAAAAGCTAATAAACTACATCCATGAAAACAAAATAAATTATCACTTCATAAAAACTTTTGAAAGTAAAAAAAATGAATGGGGTGATCTCAAATGATCTAAAAGGATTATGTATAGAGAATGTATGAATCAATAATAAGTGTATCATAATCAATTTGACATAATTAATATGGAATGGTGAATAAATTAAAAACACATGACACAAATAAACATCGAATGATAATGAATCCATGTATTTATTCATAGTGAACCATCATGGAAAGTAATATCTAAAAAATAAATAAAATTAATTATTATTACTTATATATCATATATCATGAACATGAACCATAATATCGGCGATAAGGTCTATCTATGTGGGCAGATACTCATTTGATTCTATTTTTGAAACAAACTACAAGGGTTTTTTGGAAACTATTTTGTCTCATAAGACATATTAATACATCAAAGGTATATATTGGTACCATCCCATAACTGCAAGTCCAATTGATTCTATATTCAATGATTTAATACAGGTATAATATTTTTTTTAATATCCTTATTTAGTAGAAAATACAGATTCATCATAGCATTCAAAATAACAATTATATATAAAATGGTATATGTCCTAGAAAACATTCATATACATGAAAAAATAATATATATCGATAATATAACTACAATTTAAAATGAAAAATTTTTTCAACGGGGAAGTAGATTTACCACATAAGAATTATTAGGAACACAATACAAAATAAATCTCAATGAAATTGAAATTGTGAAATATACTCTTACCACATTATAATCTATCAAATCGTAAAACCTAAAATTAATAATCTTCAAATAAATCATTGAATAAAGTGTCTATAAATTGAATCATGATATTTTATATCAAATGGTATTAAAGATACACCATATACAAGATATAAGTGGTGAACAATTGAAATCTCACAGAAATAAAAGTAAGATGAGAAACCCCTTACCTTATGTCCGAATGTATTCTTTATTTAATATTGAAGTACTGAAAAATGAAATTAGATTCATTAATTAAGAATTAAAATCCTTATAAAAATTTAATTTATTATTATATTTTTATTAAGTTCATTTATATATTTTAAAATGGTTTAATAGATTCAATTTCATCATTTGGGAGTGTATGTTTTCTTAGTTTTCATGATTTGTTTTCTTGTACAAGATTATGTAAGTTTCCGTAAAATGAAAATTGAAATCCATTATTGAAGTTATGAGTGATTAATGATCATAAATTTGGATGAATGATAATATAAATCATTTGGTTATTTTTTGAGAGGATAAATCATTATATAAAATCTTATTGATAAACGCATGGATTATTTTTATTGTTTTCAATTACCACAAACTCCTTTTGTTTTATAACTAAACAACTTGTGAAAAATTTATAAAATAATAGAAAATATGATATATTACTTATATTATGACATTTTTCAACCAGTAAAATGGTTTCATGACCAGAATTGAAGATTCTAATAGAAATCAAAAACCCTTCATCCTTGAATGTGATAAATTAACACATCTCGGGCGGTGTTTTCATTTTTAGTGTAATAGTAGGGAGAAATAAAGATGATGATGAAATGTTACATTAGCATAATAATATTAATTATATTTAATCTACTTTAATTACCAAATAATTTGTATAAGGATAGGTTTGGAGAGATAAAAAAATTAATGGAACATTTAAAAGAAGTTGAATGGAAAAGGAAAGGAGGTTTATCTCTTGAGTACATCTCATTGAGAATCTATTTGAGGCAATTGTTTTGGCCTTTTGATGATTCCATAAGGTCTTGGATGTGGGGGAAGGTCTAGTTATCTGTATTTTTCAATACATAGGAAAGTCAAAAAAAATTATTGGTTTGATAGGAAGAGGGAGTGAGGGTGGTGTTTATAGTGGAGGGGAGTAGGAATTTCTCAATATTTTAGTAATTATTTTTTTTACTTTTCTCAACTAAAACCATTGTTTTGATTATTATTTCAAAAAATAGTAATAATTTAATGTGAGTTCGAACCTTGGGTTCTAAAATTATCCACACATCACCTACGACTCAATAAATCATGTATTTAGCATTTATCATATATTACTGTATTTCACTATTCACAAAATTTCATGTATTTATGAAAAATCCACGAAAAATAACCCTAACCATTTATCGACAAATATATTGAAAAATTTATTTCCATTTTATGAAAATAATTTTTTAAATATGAGAATTTTTTTACAAAACAATAATCATTTAATCAAAAAAAATACCAATTTTAATATTATAAAATATTTTATAACAGTTTGAAAAAATTAACTATGGTTTCAATAAATTATCCTACTATAATGGGGAAAGATAATTATAATTTGTGAATAAATTTTATGAATTATAAATTAAATAATATTATTAATTATAATATTGTAATTAAATATTTATTACTCTCAGAAATTCTGACACTTATTTTAAATATTCACCATCATTTATAAGGTGCCTAAATTTCATTTATACTTCCATGTGTAATGTTGCCATTAATAAGGGACACATTACTCTTCATAAGCTATGTTACAATTTATAAGGATAGGTTACTATTCATAAGTGTTTTTTACTATTCCAAAAAAGTTAGGTTGATTCTATCAAACTCCAAAAAACACCCTAATAACAACTGTGTATGTCAACTTTTCAAAATTCAAATCACATAAGTGGAAAATTTAGGGTTAATGGATTTGTTATGACTATCTCTTATAGCCAAGTGTTTTTTCATAGATACTCACTGTTGCATGAAATATAATCTATCTAATAAATTGAAAATATTTAAGAGAAACATACCATACAATATTTGCGGTGTTATATTCTTACCACATTCTGAAAGTTCGTGCTAAAAAATTTTCATGTATTAAGCCCTATAAAAAGTTATGGTTGGTTCTTCTTCATGACATCCGCAATTTCCATAGTCGTTTCCACTATATTATTATTTTCTCTAAATATCCATTACCATATGCTCTCTAGAGTAAAGAATATTTATAGGATCATCATGGAAAGACAAATTAGGTTCTAGTTATATTTAATCATAATTAGTACATGCATTGGTGCTGGCATGTACATCTTTAGCAATGACATGTAGAACACATCACACACTATGGATAGACATGGTGGAATCACTAAATTATAAGATAAAATTCCTATTAATTAAATAATTTCAAATGGTATGGTTTCCCAAGGACTCAGATTCCCTTTCTTAATAAACCATAGGATACCCTTCCATAGAGATACTTTTAGAAACACATGATCTCCCACATAAAATTCAAAATTATTTATATGATTGTTAGTGTAAATATTTTGTTTAATTTTGGATATTTAATATATTCCATTATTTTTCTATCCTTTTTCGGTGTCTCCTCTATAATTTTTCGGACTATAATTTTCCTCTCTCCGAATTCATCCCAACAAGTTGGAGTTGAACACCTCTTTCAATATAATGCTTCATATGGTGCATATTTTATTCTAGATTGGAAACTATTAATGTTGGAAAATACAACAAAAGGTATGTTTTGATCCCACATAACTTTTAATTGAAGAGATCATGATCTGAATATGTCTACCAGTGTTTGAATTTCCTTTTTAGATTGTTCATTGGTTTGGGTGTGATAAGAATTTCTCATATAATACTAAATAGCCAAAGCCCGCTAGATATATTTCCATAATTTTGATGTAAATTTGGGATCTTTATTGGACACAATATATACATGGGAACAATGATGTCTTAAAACATCATTAATATAATTTCTTTATCAGCGCTCAAGTGGTAAGTCATCTCTTATAGCATGTAAATGTTATGATTTTGTAAAATTATCCACAATTACACATATTGAGTCATTATTTATAGGTATCCTTAGTAGTCCTATGACAATGTCTGTCGTAATATCATCCCACTTCCACATAGAAATAGGTAGTGGTTTGATGACCCCTCTAGGATGTTTTCTATTAGCCTTCACTTTTTGGAAAACTAGACAACTTGAAACATACTCAGTAATTTTCTTTTCATATTATCCCACCAAAAATGTTACTTTAGATCTCTATACATATTAGTATAACCATTTTGTATATTGAAATTTGATCCATGAGAATCATACAAAAGATTCATTTTTAACTGAGGTACTGATGGAATACATAACCTCATTCCAATTTTCAAAAATCATTCATCAAACATGAATTCTTCCAAACATATATCCTTAATAGTATTAATTTTCTTTAAAAGGTTCTAATCATCATATTGAGAGGTATTTTTCTTCCCCAGAAAAGGTGGTTTAGAAATCATTTGAAAAAGTTAAGATGTTTCAATTTCATTTATAATCCACATATCTATCTTTAGTATATCCATTAATTTAGGTTCTCTCTCAATCCTCATTTGGGTTAGAGGTCCCTATTGTTTCTTATATAATGAATCTTCCACCATATTTGTAGAGACCCGAAGCATGACGTACATGGACATTACATTAATTTTTCAGAACACTTAATATATAACAAAAACAGATACACAAGGACCGTAATAGTTTCTTGTCCTTGGGAACTTGGAACACAATCCTCTAATCATGGTGAAAGATCTTCAACATCTCCCATAATGATCTTCCCCTTTTTTCATACCTAAAACCTTTGTTTATATCCTCGTGAAAAGAAAACATAAAAAGGGTGAGCTCAAATGCTCAAAAAGGGTAAGAATGGATAAAATAAAACATACCATATACATTTGAACTTAAAAACATGAACATAATGTTTAAACATCAAAATCATTATGCAATGACTTAAAGCATAGAAGTACATAAGGATTAGATCATAATGGAAGATAAATCATGATAACATAGCATGGGAATAAAACATGTAATTGTGGAATCCATTAAACACATGTAATGATTTCCATAGTAACCAAGGCATTGCTACCAAGACCATCTTAGTGGACAAAGTCCCTTTCTGAATTTAGTTCACTCCTCGTTTCAGTCCTGTAATACTGAACCATATTAACTTGCTGTTCCAACCTTGTCTATCTCATTAGATATAAATCTTTACCCAATGCATTTGAGTGAAATATTGGTCCCACATATCTCATATTGAAATCATTCTTACTTGTGACACAAAATAATCATACATCATTCATAATAACCCAACGAATAAATTGGGTTACATAAACATCATCCCATCATAACATAATTCATATAAAAACAAATTGATATCATTTCATAATAACAAAAGTGAAACCATGTAAATCATAGAGACATGATACTTGAAACATACACATATGAAATAATGTCCTCTTAGATGAAAAATGGTTTTGATAAAACACTTGAAATGAATTCTTTAGGAAAATATCTTTTTTTTCTTCAAAATAATTTTCTTTTCACAAAATTTAGTGAAATTTTTAAAGAAAATGATTTTGTTGAAAATAGTCATGAAATATTTTGGAGTAATCTTCATTAAAATAATGCTTTATAAAACCGTAAAAATCCTTTCATGCCGCATACGTTAAAAAAATATTCTTCTTGTACTTTTGTCGGAAAAGTCAAAAAGTACATCATAACGTAAACAAAAGAAAGATTCCTTACATTCCATGTAGTAAAAGTCAAAAATGGGTAAAAAGGGCTTTAAACATACATGAATACACTTTAATAAAACATGGTCATAGACAATAGAAATAACCCCAGTAAAAACTTACGAATAAGCAATCTCAGATAAAAATGAGATTTTCTAATTTATCCCTTATATTAGGTCTAATATGCTTTGTATGGATCCGATCCTACAGTATAATGATTTAAATAATTTCATTGACTTATTACATAATCCTATTCATTTTTATGATATCATATATATTTCTCTTTTGACTTTATATTACCCATTCTTTTGTAAATTAATGTTAAAGTAGCGTTTTGGGTAAAATCGTTTCATTTGTCATTCGGGTTTTAACTTGTAATTATTCATATGATTACATAGATCATGGATACATACATCCATAATTTAAAACATGATTTATATATAATATATATTCAGAATATACATATATATAATAGATCCATAAATGGAAAGAAATACATTGTTCATGGAGACGGTAGGCCGTACGTATGCATGAACGTTGTTTTCGTTTCCTTATTAAGTTGAATGGAATTAAGTAGATGACATACATATATATACATAAATCCAGTAGCTATATAATGTCATATATTTCATTATTATTTCTTATATATACTTTATAATCAATCTTAAATTGTTAAGATGGAGAATGAATCTCATCGCGTCGTGGAGACGGTAGTCCGTACGTACGCACGAGCGATGATATCGTTCCCATAGTTATTGAATTTAATTGGATAGGATGATAAAATATATCATAATCAGTATGATGTTATAATAACTATGTATAGTTATTCTTCACACCATTATAACCATCCAAGTAAGGTGGTGTTGGAAAAACAGATTACACCACAGCGTGGAGACAGTATTCAGTACGTACGCACACGCGGTGATTTTGTTTTCCGTGGGATCGATAGATGGTGAAATAGGGTTTTACCATACATATAATAACATATCAGTATATGAGTGATACTGATGTTATTACTTCATTATGAAACAACTGAATAAGAAGAAGTAGAAGAAGAAATAAAGTTGAATGAATCGGTAACAGACATTGCCTCTTCTTTGAAGCACCTCTTTGACACCTCCACATAGGGCACTAAAGTTGGTCTTTGAATAATACCAGGACCTCTAGGATGTTTCTAGTGAAGTGAAGTAGAGAATTTGGCAGGGGTTGGCCGAGCTTCAATTCTCAAAATGGTGTGAGGAAGAGAGGGAGGAGGTGCCCTTTTATATGGGAGGAGAGGGGTAACTTTGGAATAACGAAAAATATTATTTTATTATAAAGTCTAATTCGGTTATTAATAGCTCCAAATTGATATATTTCGAAGATAAGGTGGGGATGGTTCTAACCCCTCTCATCCAATATAATTTAGGCAAGTTTAGGTCATTATATTAACCTTATCTTTTAGTTTAAACTCTTAGTTAATTATATATTCATTTACCATGTAACTTTGTATTTTTATATTATATAGTTAATAAACTTACCATATACATACAAGCGACCCCCCAAGTGGTCCATTAATTATACAACTATAGTGATATAAGTATCTTGGCTGAACCTTAGATTTTTATGAATATAATCACAATTAATAATATAATATTTGTTTTAAAAAAATATTTTTTGTCAATTTTGACATTATTTGGTAACTGATTTTTGTGAAAATCATAACAGAATGATTATTTCGAAACAAATTTATTAAATCAATAATAACATGTCATATTAACATAGAAAATAATTGTAATTCATAAAAAGTCTCAAATTACATTTATTTGGGTATTAATAACATCAATTATGTCAATATATCATTAATAAAATATTTACTGCATCATCATTGTGTCATAAATAAATTAAATAATTTAAAGTCTAAAAATTACAAATAAAATATCATTATGTAGGAAATCTTTTTAGCTTTCTAATTAATATTTATATTCTAATTGATCTTATGTATAACCCTAAATTAAAAATGATTTACTTATTAAACATTGATTTTAACTATTTTAACCCTTCTTTAAATAAATTAATAATAAATGTCCTAATCTAATCCAAGTGGGTATAAATGGTCATATTTTATTCCTAATGTTGTTTTTGGTCGAATTACACTTATCCAATAGAATTAGGACATGTGTTAGGGTAATAATAATATCATTTTTACCCTTAATTAACCTATTTACTTTTAACTGTCGTAAATAAAAGTAAAAAGTTACTATTCACCAAAAATAATTTTCATCTCATTGAACAACATTTTACTTAGTGACATCAACCGTGTCTCTCGAATTTATGAAATTACATTCACAAAAGCGGTAAAATTATGTTTTATGTAAATTTTCAATTTCTTATAGGAGGTGGGTAAAAGACGGTCAAAAGTTCAATAAAAGTTTTGTATATCTAAAATTATTATAAAATGACTCCAATGAATTACATTGAACATAAATAAGTATTATTTGTCAATTTTGACCTAAAATAAATTTAAATAAAATAAATAATTATTTAAATAAAAAAGCCGTTTTTTAAATAGTAACCTAGTGTTTTCACTATTCATCAAAAATTGAAAGTTTTCAGAAAAATACCAAAATTTTACCCTAGGCTAATTTCGATATTCTGAATCCAAAAATGAAGTCCATTTTGAAAGATGAAATTTAAAAAATTTCAAAAAGTGGATATTACTATTCATAACGGATAGTTTTTATAATATTTTATGCATATATCGTTGTTTAGTTAAACCTGGTATTGTGTACAGCATACGCTATCAAGGAAAGTCGTGATTGCATGTAATGCAAGCGAAGTCATGGTTGCGTGTTGTGCAAAACTCCACCGTTGTTTTGTATAATAGAATCCAACCATATTTTATTTATACATTAAATATATATATATATATACACTCAATGTTTCGTAGAATAACTACTATCAAAATTCTGTGTAACATGATCCAAGAATAGTGTTGTGTATACTACAAGCCCATACGATGTTTCATGTAGCACAAGGTAATCTTGTTGTAGCATAAAACACACGACATCAATGATATTAAAAGAATATTTTTCATAAAATCTCGGTGTAGTACATTCTACCCCCCTTAAAATGAATTTCGCCCTCGAAATTTGTCGAGGTTATAAATGGTTTACTAATCGAAAGTTTGTTTAATAGAAACCCACATCGTAAAATAGAATACCAAAACATGGCTTTAAAAACTAATGTATGAAATGTAACGGTTACCCAAATTAACTCATCACTGGGTTTCCACATAGGAGAACATAGGTGAAAATATGGATATGGAAGAAAAATCTAACCATCATGTTCTAATGGAGAGTGGTAGAGAACATGGCTATGAAAAATCCATCAATCACAAAGCCATAAATTTGTGATGATCTAAGGTACCATTTGATTCATCGGATATAAGAGCACTAGGAAAACATTTTTGGTTTTCAAGATTATTTCCCTAAAGTTGATGAAATTGGAATTAGAAGATATACTTTTGTGATTTTGGTACAGTCTCACCATTGGTCATTCTTTGGACAATTTCCACTTCATCTTCTTAAAGAAATGAAGTTGAATTTGTCATTTGTGATGTGTTAGCAGATCATGTGATTGAATGATGGGTCATTCCATCTGTCTCAAACAAAAGGTTAGAAATGTTATCAAAAAAGACATAAGTCCATCTATAGTGAGATTAATCATATATGGTTCCTAAAATTGACTTATACTTCATATATCATACTTCATAATATAATAAAACTAATTTATACTAAATAGGGACTTCCTGTAGGCCAGTGGTTGGAGATAAAGGCCAGTCGCACTTCGGTTGTGGGTTCGATTCCCACAGCCTTCTCCGACGTGATGGGCTTTCACCCATCCTGTAGGTTGTCCTTTTTCTAAAACTACATTACAATAAAATCCCATCAATAATATCGAACTAACTTATGTACAACATAATCCATTCCAATCTTTAGGTTTATCTAAAATACTTCGGTCAAAGATCATAGTACAAAGAAAATGATTACATGAAATTTCACATAACAATTATGTGAATGCCGTCATTTATTCCCCATATATCATAAGATATATCTTTTTGGTCAAATTACAAACATGTTAATACCTTAATCATGTATTCTCTTAATGAATGAATTCCCATTGAACCTTAGTGAAAAAATAAATTTTGTTAAATTTTAACACTTTCCATATACCAAAATCTCAAAAATTCTATATACTCAAACCATGATATAACCTTCTCCTTATATCAGTCATGAGCTCATGAATACGATCAAACATTTAATTTTACCCTTATCCCTTCATTATGCGCATATCATCTACTTTCCAAAAATATCTAAATAACCTTTCATGGTTACTGGTACCATTCATCAGACACTTTCAAAACTTAAGAAAAGACATCACTGTAACAATCCTTATATTTCTCTTTATTCCATAGTACCATGATATTACTTATATAACATTACACTTGATTAACATATAATCATTCACTACATTCTTAAACCATTGACCGAGCTTCAAAAATTCTTTCAACTCACATATAATTTGTAGTTTGTTCATCATCATCAACATAAATACTACCCATATGACCATACTGATTCTCTTCATGAGACTTTCCCTTAGGGAATTGGTTTGAAAAATGCCCGTACAATCCACATTTGAAACATTTAACCATTGTTGATGTCGTAGCAATACCATTATCCTCATCCATAGTGTTAACTGAATCTTTTCCTTCGCACTTACTGGATTTGTGTCCTTCTTTTCCACACCCAAAGCATCTTCAAGTTCCTTTGATACATTCTCCATCATTCCTCATCCCACATGATTTACATAGGGGAAATTGAACTTTATTTCCTCTATGATCATCATGAAACCTCATCTTTCTCTTATTAGCCGAGTCCGGAAACATACCATATTTGAGTTTATTGATCATATTATGAGATTTCTGATTCGGTATAATAATTATGTTTGGACTTCAAAATCCCATTTCATTTGGTTGCTCATGAAGAATATCATTACATTGTCCATAATATCCTCCATTATCGTGAATCATCTTGTTTCCAGCCATTTTCAAAAACCCAAAAAGAATAGTGTGAGAGACAAAAATCATAATCAAGGGGGAGTAACTTGAATATCTAATATCATAGATTAAATTCTAAGATAGTTACCATAGTTCTAGGACTATATCCTATACGTATACTTATCCTTAGGGACATCCCTAGACATACCTCAGAAATATCTCCAGGGATCTCACTAACATTTTCGCATCCTAGTTTCCAATGGTTGACTAAACCTTTCCTCTGAAACCAACTGTCGCAGTCTGGAATTACTTCCAGTGGACTATAATTGATACCTATCAGGGCACTCCATGGGCGGCTACACCCCCTAGGTGGGACACAACACCATCCCCAGTGGCATCCATTTCCTCATTAAGCCCTTGGGCGGAGAGCCATGCTTCGTCCAACACTCACATGTGAGAGTTCCCAAGGATCAGATACATTCCTACCTACTTTGCCTCTGTTACCAACTGTAGTGACCCGAAACTTGATGTACATGGTCATTACATTACTTTTGTGCAATACTTAATACATAACAAAAACAGACACACAAGGACCGTAATAGTTTAGTGTCTTTGGAAACATGGAACATAATCCGCTAAACGTGGTGAAAGATCTTCATCATCTCCCATAAAGATCATCCACATTTTTTCTTACCTAAAACCTTTCTTTATATCCTGGGGAAAAGAAAACATAAAAAGGGTGAGCTCAAATGCTTAGTAAGGGTAAGAATGGATAAAATAATACATACCATATACATTTGAACTTAAAAACATGACCATAATGTTTAAACATCAAAATCATGAGCAATGACTTAAAACATGGAAGTACATAAGGCATAGAACATAATGGAACATAAATCATGATAACATAGCAGGGGGATAAAACATGTAATTATGGAATCCATTAAGCACATGTAATGATTTCCATAGTAGCCAAGGCATTTCTGCAAAGACAATCTTAGTGGACAAAGTCCCTTTCTGAATCGAGTTCACTCCTCGTTTCAGTCATGTAATCCTGAACCGGATTAACTTTCTGTTCCAACCATGTCTTTCTCATGAGATATAAATCATTACCCAATGCATTGGAGGGAGATATAGGTCCCACACATCTCATATTGAAATCATTCTTACTTGTTCCACAAAATAATCATACATCATTCATAATAACCCAACGAATAAATTGGGTTTCATAAACATCATCCCATCATAACATAATCCATATAAAAACAAATGGATATTATTTCATAATAAGAAAAGTGAAACCATGTAAATCATAGTGACATGATACTTGAAACAAACAAATATGAAATAATGTCATCTTAGATGAAAAATGGTTTTGATAAAACACTTTAAATGAATTCTTGAGGAAAATATCTTTTTTTCTTCAAAATAATTTTCTTTTCAAAAAATGTCATGCAATTTTAAAAGAAAAGGATTTTGTTGAAAATAATAATGAAATATTTTGGAGTAAGATTCATTAAAATAAGGCTTTATAAAACTGTAAAAATCCTTTCATGCTGCATATGTTAATAAAAAAATTCTTCTCATACTTTTGTCGGAAATGTCAAAAAGTACATCGTAACGTAAAAAAAAGAAAGATTCCTTAAATAACATGTAGTAAAAGTAAAAAATGGGTAAAAAGGACTTTAAACATACATGAATTCACTTTTATAAAACATGGACATGGATGATAGTAATAACCCCAGTAAATACTTACGAATAATCAATCTAAGATAAAAATGAGATTGGAAAATTTATCCCTTAACATAGGTCTGATATGCTTTGTATGGATCTGAACCTCCTGTATAATGATTTAAATAATGTCATTTACTTATTATAGAATAATATTAATTGTTACAATATCATATATGGTTCACTTATGTCTTTATATTACCAATTCTTTTGTAAATTAATGTTAATGTAGCGTTTTGGGTAAAATCGATTCATTTGTCGTTCATGTTTTAACTTTTAATTATTCATATGATTACATAGATCACGGTTACTTACATACAGAATGTAAAAAAATATTTATATATAATATATATATAGAATATACATATATATAATAGATCGATAAATGGAAGGAAATATACCGTTCATGGAGACGGTAGGTCGTACGAACACATGATTGTTGTTTTCGGTTCCTTATTGAATTGAATGGAATTAAGTAGATGACATAAATATATATACATAAATTCAGTAGCTTTATAATGTCATATATTTAATTATTATTTCTTATATATACTTTATAATCATTCATAAATGGTTAATATGGAGAATGAATCTCATCGCGCCGTGGAGACGGTAGTCCGTCCGTACGCACGAGCGATGATATCGTTACCATAATTATTGAATTTAATTGGATAGGATGATACAACATATCATAACCAGTATGATGTTATAATTACTATGTATATTTATTCATTATACCATTATACCCATCCATGTAAGGTGGTTTTGGAAAAACAGATTACACCACGGCGTGGAGACGGTATTCCGTACGTACGCCCGCGCGGTGATTTCATTTTCCATAGGATGGATAGATGGTGAAATAGGGTTGTTTCATACTTATAATAACATATCAGTATATGAGTGATACTGATGTTATTACTTAATAATTAAACAACTAAATAAGGAGAAGTAGAAGAAGAAATAAAGTTGAAAGAATCGGTAACGTACATTACCTCTTCTTTGAAGCACCTCTTTGAGACCTCCTCTTAGGACACTAAAATTGGTCTTTGAAGAAGACCAGGACCTCTAGGATGTTTCTGGTGAAGTTGAGAAGGGAATTTGGCAGGGTTTTTCCGAGCTTCAAGGATCAAAATGGTGTGAGGAAGAGAAGGAGGAGGTGCCCTTTTATAACGGAGGAGAGGGGCACATTTGGAATAACAAAAAATATTATTTTATTATAAAGTCAAATTCACTTTATAATAGCTCCAAATTGATATATTTAGATTCTATGGAGGGGATGGGTCTAAATCCTCTCATTCCATAGAATTTAGGCAAGTTTAGGTCATTATATTAACCTTATCTTTTAGTTTTAACTCTTAGTTAATTAGATTGACATTTACCATGTCACTTTGTATTTTTATATTATATAGTAAATAAACATACCATATACATACAAGAGACCCCCAAGTGTTCCATTAATGATACACCTATCATGATATATGTATCTTGGCAGAACCTTAGATTTTTAGGTATATAATAACAATTAATAATATAATATTTGTTTTAAAAACTATTTTATGTCAATTTTCACACTATTTGGAAATTGATTTGTGTGAAAATCATAACAGAATGATTAGTTCGCACAAAATTAATTAAATCAATACTAACATGTCATATTAACATAGAAAATAATTTTAATTCATAAAAAGTCTCAAATTACATTTATTTGTGTATTTATAACATCAATTATGTCAATATTTCATTTATAAGATAATTACTGCATCATCATTGTGTCATAAATAAATTAAATTATATAAAGTCTAAAAATTACAAATAAATTATAATAATATTGGAAATCTTTTTATCTTTCTAATGAATATTTATAGTCAAATTTATATTATGTATAACCCTATATTAAATATTATTTACTTATTAAACTTTGATTTTAACTATTTTAACCCTTGTTTAAATAAATTAATAATAAATGTCCTAATCTAATCCAAGTGGGCCTAAGTGGTCATTTTTTATTCGTAAGGTTGTTTTTGGTCGAATTAGTCTAATCCAATAGAATTATGACATTTCTTAGGGTAATAATAATATCATTTTTACCCTTAATTACCTTATTTACTTTTAACCATGTTAAATAAAAGTAAAAAGTCACTATTCACAAAAAATTATTTTAATCTCATTGAACCAAATTTTACTTACTGACATCAACTGTGTCTCTCATATTTTTGAAATTCTATTCACAAAAGCGGTAAAATTATGTTTTATGTAAATTTGCAATTTCTCCATGGAGGTGGGTAAAAGACGGTCAAAAGTTCAATAATATTATTATATATCTAAAATTATTATAAAATGACTCCAATGAATTACATTGTACGTACATAGGTATTATGTGTCAATTTTTACCTAAAATAAATTCAAATAAAATAAATAATTATTTAAATAAAAAGTCGGTTTTAAATAGTAACCTAGTGTTTTCACTATACATCAAAAATAGAATTTTTTTAGAAAAATACCAAAATTTCACCCTAGGCTCATTTCGATATTCTGAATCCAAAAATGAAGTCCATTTTGAAAGATGAAATATACAAAATTTCAAAAAGTTGTTATTACTATTCATAACTGCTAGTTTTAATAATATTTTAACCGTATATCGTTGTTTAGTGAAACCGGGTATTGTGTACAACATACGCTATCGAGGAAAATTGTGATTGTGTGTAATGCAAGCCATCTCAGGGATGCGTGTTGTGCAAAACTCATCCGTTGTTTCGTATAACAAAATCCAACCATATTTCATTTATACATTGAATATATATATATACACTCAATGTTTTGTAGAATAACTACTATCAAAATTTTGTGTAACATGATCCAAGAATAGTGTTGTGTATACTGCCAGCTCATACGGTGTTGCGTGTAGCACAAGGTAATCTTGTTGTAGGATACAACACAAGACATAAATGATATTAAAAGAATATTTTTCATAAAATTTCAGGGTGTTAAAATATTTTCCTTTCATAGGTGGTAGTGTATTGAACCATCATATTCATTGTTTAACTAAATCCATCTCATTTTCATCATGTTAATTTATTTCTTTGTAAAAATTAATTTCAAACTATTTTGATCTATATATATCTCACATCTTTCATCACAGATAAAATTTCATAATTTTTTAGAGAAATGATTATGTCTGCTAACTTAATATCATTATTTGGATAATATTTCTCACAGGTATTAAAATTCTTTGATTCATAATCAATAACATTTTCATTTTTCTTAAGCACACAACCATGTCCAATTTTTTAGGTATCACTGTATATCAAAAATTGATCATTTTCTGGATTGAAGAGTCAATATTAAAAAATTTACCTATATAGTTTTCAATTATTAGAAAAATTCCACACAAACAATTTACCATAAAAACATAAACCCTTTACATGTGATCTTGGATAACATGTTAGAGAATCGAGAAAATTCTAAATTAAATGTTGATAGTAACCTTATAAGACAATAAAACATTGTACCTCCATTATGTTCATTGGAATGTGAAATTATTATATTTCTTTTGTCTTTGTAGTATCAAATATGATTCCATAATTACAGAAAATATGTCCTAGAAAAGAAACTAATTGATGCGAACATTAATATTTTCTAAACATACCATATAATTCATTTCTTCTAATAGTTTTCAAAATGATTCGAAAGTGATTCTCATGGACTTTGTAGCATTTGGAGTATACTAAGATATCATCAATAAATACCATAAAAAAGAAATCATGATATTCTTTGAAAATTTTATTCATTAGATCCCTGAAAATATATGGTGCATTAGTCAGTCCAAAAGGCATAATGGTAAACTCATAATTCCTATACCTGGTTCGAAATGATGTATTCAGAACATCTTCCTTCCTCACACGTAGTTGATGATATCTATATCAAGGTTCAATCTTTGAAAAAAATTAGTCTCCATGAAGTTGATAAAATAAATCATCAGTACAAGGATTGTGATACTTTTTCTTTATCGTAATAGTATTGATCTCATTATTGAGAATGAAAAGCCTCATAGATCTATCATTCTTCTTGATAAAGAGAACATGGTATCCCAATTGAGAAACACTAGGGAGGATAAATAGTTTATCACTCAATTACCCTATTTTTTATTGATTTCTTCTAATTCCAAAGGGTCCATTATATAAGGAGGATTTTATATAGGTCTTCCACTATGAAATAAATCAATAGAGAACTCAACTTCCCACATTGGAGGATGTTTAGGAAAATACTCTAGAAAAACATCAATATATTTTTTTCACAACAGGTATATACTAAATTTGAATATCCATAGATGATGTTTTCTCTTCCACCAAAATAAATTCTTTTAGAAGATCCACTAGAGGTGGATCTAGATAAGATCTAGATGATGATGTTTCTACTCTAAAGAGAAGGTATTCTACATCATTCTAAAAAAATTTACTTCATTATTCTTCTAACAGATTTTATCCACATTATTTGAAAGACAATTCATAAAAAAATAATTATTCCAAAGTAAATCATAGGTATGATGATAAGGTTAGAAACTAAATTGTGCTTATGTGTCACAATGGGGCTGACCAACAAATATTTTATGCAATGGTACTTCCCTTTAAAGATTTGAATGACAACTCCTTTATTAAATCAAATTGGAAATGTATAAGTTTCTTAAAAAAATGGTACGATATAAAGGAATTTGATGATCCATAATCAAATAATGTGTTTTCTATGTTTTAGGAAATGATTAATGTAAATACTACAAGATAATTAATAATTTCAACATAATTATTTGTGAATGCATATTCTTGGCCTTTCTCTATTGTCCTTTTCTAAGCGAGGTTTCATTGTTGCTTAGGAAAATCATTTTTATAGTTCCCCATATCTCTAAAATCTTATCATTGAATTTCATTGACTATATTCTTACCCATGAATTAATAAGTTTGATAACCCTTTTCTCTACACATATAATAAACACTTATGCCATTCTGCTATTTCTAAAGATTATTCTTTCCAAAGTTCTCACATAATAGGAATTTCTTCAACTGCTTCTTATTCTTTGGGTCTTCACCATTTCCATGGTTATCATAATACTGCTTCTTATCTTGATTACCTAGAAATATTTTGATCTAGAAAATCCCTTCTCTGATTTTATGGAAGTTAGTATAATTTCATCATATGATGAAAATGATTGGGAATACAATTCCCTTCAAAAAATTGATTAATCACATTAAATAAAGGATCAATATGATCATCTGAGTCACATATGTTATCTATGGAATACCTAGAATTTCTTATGAAGGTATTTTCATACTCCGCAATAATCTCTTCCTAATTTTTATTTAAGATAATTAATTTCATCAACACCTATGTTTGTTTCTCATGATGGAAATACTTTTCAAATAATATTTCCTCAAATGTTCTCTATTCCAGATCTCTTATTTATTCTTCCTCCATGGTATTTTGTATAAAGGACCACCATTGATCACTAAAAACCATGAGAAAATTTATTTCCAACACTACCTTTTCATTTTTATTTCATCATAATTTGAGAAATAACTATTTAGGGACTTGATCCACTACTTAAATACACCTGTATTAGTAGTCCCACTAAAATATTGGGGATTCTATTGCATGAAACTATCCAAAAATGGTATAGCATGTTTATTTGTCACAGCCAGAGTAATATTTCCAAATATGGTCATGATATGATCCTCCCCAACACTAACTATATTGACTTTATCAGTGGGTAAATCTCTAAATTTTCTACGGGTATGGATTACCTTTCATCCATTACGTTTAATTACTAAATAATGGAATACACTATATTATGGACTAATGCATAATTTATCACAATAAAAATCATAACATTCTCTAAAAATTTATGCACAATTAATCTCATAATGATAAACATTGTTTCTATTTACTTTTAAATCCTTCATAATGGTTGTTTATGAAAATTACAAATATCCTATGCATATCTCATTGGAATGTCAAACTATGTGTGAAGTAAGGAATTTTATATTTTACCAGGATACCTAGGTCAGGCTCGAAACTCCTTGTCAGAGTTGTCACACCTAGTTTCATAATTTCTAGAACCAAATCCATCTGTAGTATCCAAAAATGGTTGTATTTTCTTTGAATACCTATATAATCACTAACTTACCATAACTTTACAATGTTAATATTTACTTATCCTCAAATTATATCTTAGTGTTATGTTCCCTAAGCTGTGTTTTCTATGTCCAACACCCAAGGATTCTACCAAAATTTTTCTGATACCAAATGTAATACCTTGAACCCAGAAACCTAGATCTGGTGTATTATTTTATTATGTTGGCATGATTAATAGAAAAAAAACTAAAAAATGAAAATTCTAGTACACATGAGGAAACTAGATAGACACATGTAAATCAATTTATATAGGGAATAGAAACAAAATATAATACATAAAAAATATAATAAATTGTATACATGAAAACTCAATAAATGATCCATCCTTCAAAATACATGGACAGAAAATTAATGAAAGGTGTGAGATTAAATTTGTCGGTAATTATTACATATATCAGAATCAGGAATCAATAATAAGTGAATCATAATCAATTTGACATAATCAATATGGAATAGTTAAAAAAATGAAAAACACATGCCATCAATAAACAGAGAACTATAATGCATCCATAGATTTTCTCATAGTGAAAAACTCATGGAATGTAATAAATAAATAATTATTACAGGAAATTCTTATAATTTGTATTTCATTTATCTAGGACAAAAACCATAATACAATCTATACTGTTTATGTCTTTAAGAAGATACCTGTTTGATTCTATTTTGGAAACCAACTTGAAGGGTTTATCACCAATATTCATTTCATCATGAGACCAGTCGATACATATTAGGGAAATAGAGGGCCCATACCATACCATTAATTCCAAATCACTCTTTATATAAGGATTAACTACAAGAAAAATATTATTTTTCAATATCCATGTTTAGTAGAGGATACATATTTATCATAACATTTTAAATAACCACTTTATATAAAATGGTATACATCTTTAATAATATTTTTATCCATGAAACAAGAATATAGATATATAATAAGGTAACAATTTTGAGTGGAAAATGATATAAAATGGGAATTATATACACCACATAAGAATGATTAGGTGCATAAAACAAAGTAAATCTCAATGAAATGGAAATTGTGGCAATGTCCTTTACCACATTTTAATCAATTGAGTCATATGACAAAAAATTAATTATCATTAAATGAATCAGTAAATACTATTAATATGAAAAGAATCATGATATTATATATAAAATTATAGTACACATACACCACATACCAGAAATATATGGACAATAATGGAAATAGCAAACAAAATAAATGTTAGTTGAGAAACCCCATATATTATGTCTGAATGTATTCTACACTTGATCTTAAAGACACGAATAATTATATTTTAATAATTAATTATAAATTATTGAACCATATAAATATGTAATTTAGTCTTTATATCTTTATTATTTTAATTTATTCCCCTTTATATGGGATAATATATTCATTTTCACCATTTGGGAGTTCACATTTTCATAGTTTTCATGATCAGTTCACTTGTAAAAGAATATTGAAGATTGTATAAAATTGAAAATGAAATCCAGGAATTATGTGATGAGTTATTAATGACCACATATAAGGTAAAACGTTCATATAAATCCATTGGTTATTTTATGATAATATGAAACAATAATTAATATTTTAATGATTAATGCTTCGGTTATTTTGATGGTTTTTCGATCACTATGAACTCATTTTGTTTTATAATTAAATAACACGTGTAAAAATGATTAAATAAAATTAAATTAGATACATAAATATATTGTGAAAATTTTTAACCATAAATATGGTTTCATGACCCTAATTGAATACGTTAATAGAAATAAAAAACCCCTCGCCCTTGAATGTGAAAAGTTAACACATCTCAAACAATAATTAATTTTTCATACAAGAGTTGGGGGAACGAGAGATGAGGATGAAATATTCCTGTATAATAATAAAATGAACATTAAATATAAGGTAATATAATTACTATATCATAAAGATGGGTGGGGATGAGTATGAAGAATCAATATAATGGAACATGTAAAAGAAGTTGAAAGGAAAAGGAATAAAGGTTTACTTCTTCAGTACTAATCTTTGGGAATCTTATTATGGCCTTTATTTTTTGAATTTTGTGGATTCTAGAAGGTCTTCGTCATGTGGGTAGGTCTTGGAAAGTTTATTTGAAAAACAAATATGAAAGGATACATTCATGAGTGATGTGATACTAAAAAGGAGTGAGGGGTGAATTTTATAGTGGATGAGAGGAGGGATTTCTCAATATTTTAATCATTATTTTGTCATTTTTCTCATGAAATCCAATAGTATTGATTATTTTTCATTTGTTCTTAAATATTCCACACATCACCTATGATTCAATAAATCATGTATTTAACATTTATCACAAATTATCGTATTTTACAATTCACAAAAAATTCATGTTTTTTAGGAAAATCACAAAAATTTACCAGAACTAATTTTCAATGTGTAGAATCCAAAAATGAAATCCATTTGATGAAAATAATTTTCTAAATATGATAAATTAAATTTTCAATTAATATCATTATTTAAACAAAAAATTCCAATTTTAATGTTATAACTGATTTTATGACACTATGAGAAAATTAATTAATGTCTCATTAGATTATCCTAAAATCATAGAGAATGAAAATATTTCATTATGAGTACATTTTATGAATTATGTTTTTAATCATATTATTTATTATAATATTGTAATGTAATATTTATTACTAAAAAAATATGAAAACATAATTAAAATATTCACCTTCATTTATAAGGTGCCTAAATTTTATTCATAATTTTATGGGTAAGTGTACCATTCATAAATGTCATATTACTATTGATATGGTTAAGTTAATATTCATAAGGGTAATTTAAAATTCATAATGGTATGATATTATTCACTAAAAAATTAGTTGATTCTATCTCACTCGAAATATCACCCTGATCACAACTGTGAGGGTCCATTTTTAAAAATTCAAATCACATAAGTAGAAAATTTAGGTTTAATGGACAGGTTATGACTATATTCTATAACCAAGTGTTGTTTCCTGTAGACTCAATGATTAATGCAATATAAGATATCTAATTAATTTATAATAAATAATATAAATAAGTCATTATATATTTGGGGTGTTATAATAACCCTTATATAATCTTTTGAAAATGATAAATAAAAAAAGTAACTCTCCTGACTTTAGTATCACAAAATATTCCTAATTCATATAAAATGAGGATAATTTTTGTAAGGAATATTTACATAATGTATGATTTTTTATGGTATTATATATATATATATATATATTATTTTTAGTGATGGAATAATTAAGATAAATGCTTATGTAATACGAACACAATATTTGTTCTAGTAATAGAAAAACAAAATATATTATTTTAAATATAATAAAGTTAATATAAACTGGATAAATTATTTTCTGAAATATTTTATTACATATATACAACATAGTAGTTATGTGATTAAGTGTTATTTTAAAATATGATATCTATCTTGCTGACTTTATTTTGAAAATAAATGAATAGTTTCAAAAATGACATTAATAATATTTTATAAAAAAACAAAATTTTATCAAATGATTTTAAATTCAAAGGAATTCTATATTATTCCATGTGAGAGGGATATGGTTTAAAACGAAATCAATTTTCCATTAATGGTTCACAATACTTATTATGGTAACACTCTCGATCCTAAAATTTTAAAAAACATCATCATTGTGTTACTTTTCTAAATGATTTATGGGGGATTAAATATAAGAGATATGTGTCAATAAATATTTAATATTATATAAATATAATTTAATGATATTATTTAATATTATACTAATAATATAGTCAAACTATATCAATTTATATCCATTTTAAATTTTAACTTCTTTCATATTAATTTAATACGTAAAATTCCAAGAGTTCTCTTCTACTCACCTGTAAAAGGACATTATTTCTCCCATTTATATGCTCATTATTGAGAGACTAAGCTAAATTAAAACGTTACAAATTAAAGTATAAAAATCATTATCCATTAATTGTATGTTAATTTTTCTTAAATTATAGTTCCAATGATCCTTAATAAAGTACCAATGGGGGCCAACCGAAGAGGAGATAATCATACTACCTGGCCACATTCAATTTATTAATTTGTATACCTCCCAAAATTACATTGAATTAATCATATAATAAAAACAGATGTTTCATAAATATAGAATTATTTTATTATAATTTTATAACAATAACTATCCACCCTTTATAATATTGCACATGCCTTATAAAAATTCAATCTATTTGTAAATAATAACGTCACTTGTTTGTATGCACAAAATTACATCTCCACAAAATGAAATAATTAATTTTTTCCATAAAATTTGACATAGATGGTAATAATTATACACTTCTTTAATTTATATGATATTTAGAATATAATATATATTTTTAAGGGTGGACTATTATTCACCTTTCATTCCTTCCATCCATTGATAAGTGAAATCATTGTTCATTTTTACATATAGCATACCATATCCATTAATGGATTAATTAATTATACTCTCACCATATATTAAGAATATATATAAATATATATTATATAAATAATTATTACCATTTTATATATGATAGAACCATGATCAAAGTACATTGACTAGAACTACCACATAGAAATTCTCATTAAAAAAGAAATAGTTAACGCCCAAAAACGATAATTTTAAAAATACATTATTAATAAATGTGTATTGAAATGTTATTAGTGGTTAATATATGAAATTATAAGTTTTTAAATAACCCTTTAATATAAATAACATAAATTCAATTTTATTATACAGTTGGACATAGGACTTTTATGCTGGTCGAGCTTGAGGTGGGTCTGTTTTATCAAAATATCATTACTTATCAAAATTAGTAACGATTAAGTATACAATAATGAAATATTATAACCTATATATTAAAAATTACATAAAATTTATTATCCTATTTTTATTTCAAGATATTTAAATTTTTACAGTCTTTTTCCTCCCTTTAATAACTCAATTGGATGAATAAATTTTTTTCAAGGAAAATCAATTTTATTTCACTCTTTGACCTAAAATTATATTTAATCCATATTTATGATTTCCAAAAATGGTTTCAATATTTTTTTATTATATTATGATATTTTAATTTCACTTTTATCGATGATTGAATTTTTATATAATGGTTTATAATGAATGTTCTATTCATTTAATAAACATGGTAATTTTTACTTTTTACTGATAATGTGAAAGGAATATTTATTTTAAATAGCATGACAAGGATGGAATTTACCAGAATTATGACCACACTATGATTTAATGTTTAATTTATAATTTTCTAAGTATATTTTCAATTATATTTTATTAATTACTATTTTGGTAATTTTTATATTATAGATAATTTTTTTCTATATTAAAATGGTACATTCCTCGAGAAATATTCAAGTGATATTCTAATGAATTTATTCATATAGTTTGACATCCAATGACTTCAAATATAATTTATAGGGATATTTTCAAATTATACCATCCAAATTAATTATTTTGATGTTTTTGATGATAATGATTTAAGGATTATTCTATGAAACCAATTTCTTTCCAATGTGTTTATTACGTTATAATGAAACCAATATGAAAATAAACTATTTTCTATGGGTGATGCATTTATGAAATGATGAAATATTTGTGAATTAAATTTAATTTTCTTGTGTTATGATATGATAAATTTATTATGATCATGTAAAATATATATGTGTAATTTTCAATATATGATGGGTGGGTATAAAATTATATTCCCCTCTGATTGATTAAGGATGAATATCTCATAAGATAACAAGAGATTGAATAAATTTTGAATCTTGTCCATTAACGGTCCATGTCCACTATGATAGTTGTTAGAGTAAACCATAACATCGTAAATTTTGGAAAGTGTAGTGAACCCAATCCAATATGACAGTAATGGTGGTTATCATTGAATACTTAATAAATGATTTTTATTCATGATTTGTATAAAAAACTACATATTATGCTTATGCTAGGATATCATAGCTCATATTATTTTATTACATTATGATTCAATTCTAAATAACATTAAAACATTATCCCATGACTCAATATTATGATATATGATAATATGGGTAAGGTATTAAACTTTTAAGCTCGTTCTATCATACTATGGTTCACATATTAGATTTATGTAGTCACAAAAATATCACGTGTTTACCTTTACTGGTCATCTGAGATAACCCCTTTGTTGGTTTTATTTCATTAAGACATGAAAAAAGTATTTAATTGTGATGTGTTTTTGAATGGTTATTATTATGAAAAACATTTTTAGAGATGATCTATACCTCTTATGAACAAGTTTTTTATATATCCAAGATTCTTATTACACTAATCCTATACAATTATTTTATGACTTGTAATGTTATATAATAAATATTAATATAATAACATATTACATCTATATATGATAATTATGGGTTTCTAATATTGGTATCCAGGAAATTTTTATTTATCTTTTGTAAAGAGTATGAGGAAACTTTAGTGAGATCACTAAGAATACGTTTTACTGTAATAAAAAAATACTAAAATTTTGGTATAGTTGAAAATATGTGTTATTCCTACTATGACTATTGTTCCTCACACTATAGAATTTAGTTTTTTCAACACATGTAACCCAAATTAATTTTTTTAATGTTATATGTGGCAGAATTTGAAATTATTTACCTCCAAGAAAACCATACTTTTTGATAGAGGGAATGAAAAATATCTTATTTATTCTTAAAATCATTCTAAAGGTATGAATTAATCTATGATTCCAATTGATAAAAGGAGGGGAAAACATTTTTTTATGTCCCTCAACAAAATTAATATTCCTTTTAGGGGGGTTTGAAGATATACTTGTAGATGAGAAATGGATATGTGACATTAAAACATTATTTTATGTTCTACATTTTCCAAAGCATGAAAATTTATTTTGGATTATTATCATTTTGAAGTATGAGTAAACTATTAGTGAGATCTTATACATAACATGAGGAAATAAGATGAAACTTCCTCAATGTATTGGGATGATATTAGGATATTATATTCCTAATAATTTAATTCTTAATATTCTTTATATGAAAATAGATAAGGAATTTGTTGAGCTAAAACTGAAGGATGGTGAATCTTATCATGACTATGATGAAAATATTACAACACTTTAAACGTATTCTTATAAATAAATCATCAAAATTAAATTATAAATGATAGATTTATTAATGGTATTAAATCATCACTAATAATTGAGTTATCTGTAAGATACATAAACAAATTAAAATAAATTAATTGATGTGAAATGAAGGTGGAAATGGATATTAGAGTAACCTATCAATATTGTTTTGTTGATGAGAAAATAAATATATAATTCAAAGGAAATTAATAAACAATATGGATATGAAGATGAACGGTCCATTATTATTGATGTTTGGAAGAAAAAAATGGAGGAAATTTTCTTAATGGTACAAGTAAATGAATTGTGTCTAGAAATAAAGTTCATCTGAAAATCGAATTATAAAGTGATCAGAATAAGTTTTCTAAAGATATGAGTAGAGAAAAAGATCCTAATAATGCACAACAAACACTATAGTGTTTCAAATTATTTAATTATAGGCATTAAGGTATGTGGTTCTCAAATTCGATTATTAATGTGAATGATTGATGTCAGGAACCTCTTATGCATAGATTAAAAGAGAAATATCTTGAAATAAATATTACGTAATTAGAATATTATAACTATGTGGTTAAAAGTACACTGATTATCCACTATAATACTTTTAATGTCTTGTTTAATGATGTTATCTACCCACTAATTTATATTTGAATAATATAATAATGGTTTCATAATACATCCTTAATGAATAAATTTTTTAATAGCATTAAAAAAATGACTGATTGGATGATATCTTCTCATGAAAATAATTCTTAACTAACTTAAATTTGGGGAATATATATCCTGAAAATACTATAATTCAACAACTTGTATAATTTAGTGTTGTTTTGGGTGTGGACAAGATTTATTTATAAAAATATAATATCAATTATCATTAAAATAAATCCATATTGGATATTTCAATCCAACATATGATTATTTTATCATAGTGATAAAAATATAAATTCATAATGAAAATTATATAAAATATATGCGTATTAATTCTGGGCGAAAATGGTGTTTTTTCTATGATAGATGGGGAAAACTCATCTTTGAATATATACAAATTATAAAAATGTTTTGTGATGTTTTCCTATATTAGTTTCATATTCTTCCCCTAAATATAGCACTTGAGTTTTCAAAAGAAATAATAATTAACACAAAACCTATTTTAATGACTCTATAAATAATATCTTGTAATGAATTAAAAAATTAAAGATTAAACCCCTGGATAATCATTAAAAGGTATTCATTCATGTAATTATTTCACCATGGGGTGAACCTATTCTTCTTATTAAGAAGCAATATGGATCAATGTGACTATTATTTGATTATATAGGATGTGACAAGATCATAATAATGAATAAATATATCCCCCCTTATATAAATGTTTATATTAATCAATTTATAGATGAAATATAATTTTCTATGATTTATCATCGATTTGGATATTATTATTTCAGATAAAAAAGTGAAAAAATCCCATGAAAGGCATTCATATGAGTTAAAGTCAATATAAATTAATAGTAATGTTATTTCTTCATACTAATTCACATTTTATCATTATGTATATAACTAATCGGGTATTTTAATATTACCTTCATTAGTTTTGGTAGTCATTATTAATCATATTATTATATATTCAATGATAAAGGAGGATTATAAAGAAATTTTTTGGATAGTTATTATGAAACTAAAAAGGTGAATCTATATAATCAACTCAACATGTTAACTCAGAAGGGATCCAAGTTCCATTATATATAGTAATGTGAGGAAAAATTAAAGGAACTATGGTTTAGTTGAAGAACTTTTTCTTAGAGATACCAATATTGGAGAAGTGTTTCTAATCAATAGTAATAGATCAAGGAATTGACCAGAATATGTCCTCAAGTTGAAAAATGTGGTGAATCATTTTTTCAAAAAAAAAATAAAGGTTCATAATAAGAATTACACAACTCATGAATTCATTTTATCTTTGGTAATTGTACAATAATGAAATGGTGCAATTATATTTATTGTGAAATTTTGGATAAATATATTATTCATAATTTTTAAAAGTGTATATTCAATAAAAAGTAATTAATATGTTCCAAGGAGGTTGGTTATAGTTGAATAATAATTATGAGTACTCAATAAATTACCACCAATATAAAGATAACAAGGTTGTATATGTTCTTTGTTGAATGTATTATTGATTTTTAGCTAAGATCAGGGTAAATAAATTTCCAATATTTTTATATTTTCAAAGGTTGGATATTGTAATTTAAATATAAGGGGTGGAATATTTTTATTCTCAAATGAGGGTTTAACCATATATTCATGTACATATGAATGAGACAAATATGGAAGATGATGAAATAAAAATGAAGGTGTGAAATATTAATGAGTTCCTCCATTATTATAATGGGATGATAAGGTTTAGGAAATACATATATGTACCATCAATACAATATTTAAAGAAAAAACTTTTTTATTAAACACATAGTTCATATTTCAATATTCATCCTGAATATATGAATATGTATACAGATCTGAAATTTTATTTAATGTGGGAAAAATAATGGCCATCCTTTTTAAGAAATTACAATTACATCATATTAAATATAATCATTATAATGGTGTTTCAAAAATTGAATCAATATATTTAGTGTCTTAATAAAATTAAGACCAAGAATAATATTTAAATAATGTATTATAATATAAATAATATTTCATTCAGTCTTATCTTGCTTCTTTTTGTCCCTCATGAACTCCTTAGTCTAAAAATTCAACTAAGGATAAAAACCAAAGAAACCGGTGAGACAAATGCATAGTAAGAGGATAGATATGAAAATTAATTATTATAGAATATGTGATCATAATCGTCATCATTGAAAAATAAATATGGTATCATCATCATAATCATGAGTGGATTCATTAGATAAAGTAATGGAATGTGGAAATGCAAAAAAATGAGGCATCATTTATCAGTGGTTAAATACCACACATAGCTGGGATCAAAGCTACCATATTGTTCACAGATAATATTTGTGAATAATCATAAAATTATAGTTTAAAAAAATCTATTATCTAGTTCACACATATTGAACCATACCTCATGAGATATATCATATTACCAAATGCATTGGGGTGCTATATAATTCTATGTGCATCCATCACATCATAAAATATACATAATAATTCATGACACATAGGACTTATATCAATCATAGAAATAAAATAAATTATGTAATGTAATAGGATTAATTTCATAAATAATTCATAATTTTAAAAACATTGAGGTTATAGAAGGATTAATACACTGGTATAAGAGTCATTAATCAAGAGTGAAGAAGAAATAATCAAAAGCGAAATAGAAGATGTGTTTTTACAAATCAATTTTATTCTGAAAAATAATTTTATTTTTCATAAATCCATATTAGAAAAATTTATATCAAAAAAATAAAATGAAATAAAAATTATATTCTTCTTTATTTAATTCACATCCATACTAAAATTTTACCCGAAAGAGGAATAACTCAATGAAATGAAATATGTTTTGCTAATCCTTGTACCTTATGTCAAAATGAATTCTTCACTTTAATATCATGGATAATAAAATTATATTGATTAATTAACAAAAAAATAACATTTTATAAATGTATATGATGTATTATAATTGTAATATGTTCATTTATGTATATTATAATGACTTCTAGAGTACAATTCTATCGTTCCAAGAGTGTTATTTTCATTGTTTCCACGATAGGTTCTATTGTATTGCAACATAAACGTTCATGTATGATGAGAATAATTATCTAGAATTGAAATTATATGTTATTAGTGAACATACACAATTTTAAATAGTTCTGTATCTTTTTTCAGATATGATGATGATTCATTAGATAAAATGTTAATGTTAATAGTTTAGATAAATTTTAGTTGTTTTTGTTAACAATGAAATTATCTTGTTTTATTAATTAATATTAGGTATATATGGTTGTTCTGGACCACAAAATAAGTATAACATAATTTTTTTAAATTTTTTTAATCCATTATAGTGGTTTTATGACATTCCTTGAAGAATGTAAAAGAAAATGAATACTTTTCATACTCGAAGTCATTAAGTCAACACCTTAAATATTATGTTTTAATTTTTATAATAAATGGATTAGAATAAAAGGTTTGATGATGGAATATTCCATTAACATAATAAAATTCAAGTATATATATGATACATATTTATAATTCCACATGAATGAGTTATGTTGGTGAGAAAATTACAAAATATAAGAACTTGAAAATAAATTATATTTAAAGAGAATATGATTTTACCTCTTAAGAATTTTCCCTTGAGAACCACCAAAGAAGAATTAGATTTGGTCTATTGTTGAGATAAATGGTTCTTGGATGTGAGGAAGAGGCTAGGAAATATTATTGGGTATAATTTCTACATCATTCAAATCGTGGAATGTGTGAGGAGAATATGTTGTGAGATGTGGTGTTTATAGGGGTGGAATGTGGTGTTTTTTCATTATTTTATTCATTATTTTAATGATTTTTCTGAACACTATAAATAGGTTTAACCATATCGAAAAATATTAAATAATAAAATATATTTTGAGATTATTGACTTACATTATCCATACAACATCTATGAATAAGTAATTCATGTATTTGTTAAATTTTCAAAATTATAATACATCATTATTTACCAAATGTTCAAATATTTTAGAAAAATTGAAAAAAATCAAGGATATTTTTTTACATGATAAATTAAAACATTAACTCCATTTTATGAGACTGTTTCTGAAATATGAGGAATTTAATTTTTAATTAAAATCATAATTTATTTTTGAAATAATTAATTTAAAATTATTACACATTTTATACCACTTTGAGAAATTTATTGTGTTATAATAAAATTATAATATAATTAGTAGAAAAGAATCTATAATTTATGAATATATTTTATGGAATTGATGGTTTTTTATATCATTATAGTAATTAGAAATTTTTAAATAAATAATTAATTTTTTTAAAAAAATAAAAACACTTAATTTAACATTTTGACAATATTTACTTTTTTATACTATGAAATAAATATGTAATATTTTCCTTTATAAGATGCATAAATTATATTTATTCATTCATAAGAATGGTTACTATTTTATTGGTCTGATTACTATTTCTAATGGTAATGTTAATATTCTATGGGTCATATTACTATTCCATATGTTTAGGTTCCTTAATTTCTCTGAATATTATGTATTTATGTTTTTAGAATGATGTTCAAATTGGGATATCCATGATATTTATGTGTTTTATATTATATAACATAACCTTTTTAATGAAAAATTTACATTGATAAATGTTTGGTTTGTTGCATTCTTCACCCTTTTGAAATTTAACACTCAAAATTTTGTTTTATATAAAAAGGTGAGGGTATTTATCCTTTATCACTTAATTTATTTATTATGTTTCCTATTTGAACTTATGATTCTTCCATATTATTTTGACTAGGTGAAGGGTCTTGTCATGTAGAACCTTATCTCCATGGTCCAAGACCTTCACTAGATGCACCTCGTAAGAGATATCATTTTCCAGCAATACCACATTTGGATTCAGTATTTTTAGGGATATTGTATGTACATGATTAAAATTGATATATTTAATACATTGGGTACATTATAAATGGTATGTGTATGTTCTACTCGGTTTTCAGTAGATCTAAAATTGTCACGAATATTTATAGGGACAATGTACCTGCAAACCATGTTTTCTTTCTTTACAAATATGATGATCTTCATTAATAGAGATATGTGGAATAATACCATGACTCTAACCACAAACTCAATATCACTTCACCAATTGTCTACAAAGACCTTTTATCAAATTTTGGAAGCCTTGATGTGATTATAAATGGTTTTCATTATTTCAACCATTTCATCGATTATTTCCTATCCAAGATTCTTTTGTTCTAATAAACCAAGATTGGTATACATGAAAATTAAAATTATTTTCAATAATACTAAATACATGACACAAAAAGACGTCAAATTACAATATCAGTTTAGTGTCTTTGAGAACTGGGAATACAATATTCTAACTTGGTGAATCATCTCCAATATCTCCCACAATGATCTTCCACATTAATTTTCATACCTAAAACCTTCCTCTATTCCTTAGGTAAAATAAAAAATATAAAAAGGGTTATCGTAATAGATTATTAAGGGTAAACATGTAAAATATAAAATAAAACCAAAATAAAAAACGTTAAAACTGTAACTTTTTGAAAATCATACCATATTTGACAAAAATCAAAATCACTAGTCCTGAAATAAATCTGATCAATTCATAAGGAATAAATCATAAAGGAACCTAAACCATGATAAAATAGACATGGAATAAATCATGGAATTATGGAAAACACATTAGTATAAAAACCATTTCGATATTAGCCATGTCCCATTTCAAATACCATCATAGTGGACAAAGTCTATTACTGAACCGAGTTCACTCCATGTTCCAGTAATATATTACTAAACTCAATTTACTTGTCATTCCATCCCTATATTACTAATCCATATTTACATTATGTTCCATACATGTTTATCTAATTAGATATAAATATTTACCGAATTTATATTTGGTAGATATATGTCTCATCCATCTCATAATGAAATCATTCTTTCCTCTTCAACAAAAACAAAAATCATCTATCACAACATATCCCATGGAATAAAAACGGGTTTCATAAACATAATTCCATAAGAACATAATCAATTAAAACAAATGGATTTCATAAACACAATTCCATCATAAACATAATAAAATCATAGGAATTATAGGTACAGTATACATGGAACGTAACTGTATTAAAAAATTTCATCTTAGATGGAAAATAATTTTGATAGAAAATAAGAAATTAATTAAAGAGAAAAATTTCCTCCTACAAAAAAAATTATTTTCTCAAAATTTCGTGAAATTTTAAAGGAAAATATTTTAATTAAGAGTAAAAAAAATTAAAAACACAACTTTAACATCCCTAGAATATGCCTTTATTAGCGTTAAAGAAGTGCTGACTACTTTAGGGTTATAACAAGTTCAAGTCTTTTATCAATGCTGAAAAATAGATAATAAAAGGTGTCTTTATTAGAATAAATAAAAGAACTGATAAAAGAAACCATTTGTCAATGCTTTAATATACTAATAATAAGGACACCCTTTATCATCACTTTTTCAAGAGCTATTAAACATACCATTACCAGTGCATTAAAAGTCAATGATAAAGGCTCTATTTATTAGTGAATTTAGATGTTATGATAAACTCTATATTTATTGGCACGTTTAGTAGCTTTGATAATGTTCAAAAACCGCAGTGTGGATCTACAACACACTACAATAATAGGAATACATGAATTGTTCTATAACAACAAACTAAATCAGAAGAAACGTCAATAGAAATGACCAAAATACAGAATATAAATGAAATTGAATTTCTATCAAAAATACATGAAAAAATAACAATTATCGAGTTTTCCAGTTGTTTTTTACTAAAAATATAGAAAATTTGAATACAAATGCACACGTTGAGTTATACAGTTACACCATGAGTCAAATTTTGGTGTGACTTATTTTTATACATCACAAATGACTTACATTTTGAGGTCCTAAACTATCAAAACAATCAAAATATGAAACTGATGGTCCTTTTTTAAGAAATTTTTTTTATGTTTCTTACGACAAGGTGATGAACCCTCAAAATATCTTGAACCGAACAATGACCCAACACTCATAGAAAAAATAGTGATTTCCACTAAAATAGATATCTCCATACAAGAATGATATAAATATGGGATGTGATTCATCAAAGGGTAACCATTTAATGGTTCACATTCAAAAAAATAAAAACATTTAAACTACGAATGGATAATTTCATTATAATTTTACAATGAATGATTGTCATAAAAGAAGAATAAAACAAAAAAAATGAGTAAACACTTAATGTATTCAACCAAACATGGGAGAAAGAAATTGAGCCAATGTGTTGTATGCTTCATTCACAATAATATAGTAAAAAATGCTTCCTCAACCATATTCTCCAAATGGAGATCCTTGGAGTACATGACTCGTTCCACAATCTCTAGATGAGTACCTCAGATGATAAACAAATATTTAAACAGATCCTATGAAACCACTTACGAATAAAATGAAACTAGATATTTGAATTGTTAAACATAAGCCTTCAATATCCTCTGACCTTTCTCGACACTCTTGAGCCCATCCCTTTTCATCATCTTCACCTCCTCATGTATAAACCATCAGACAACGATGAAATTAGTAACATCCCAAATAATCCCAAATATTAACATTGGTGGAGAAAACAACAGCCATTAAACCAAATCTGGACCCCCATGAAAACTAAGAGAAACATGAACTCAAACAGATTTAGGAGTCAAAACACTCTGACACATTCTCAACTTTAGAAAGCCACTTCACTTTCTCTAATGAAACTCAATTTCCACAGGATATGAGTATCAACTATAGAGAACCAGTAACAGGGTGATACCCATTAGACACATTGGGGACCCTTATATGATGAATTTTTGAAATAAAACAAAAATCATTAAATGATGTTCATATTCACTCTGAAAAAAAAATCAAAAGAAACATATCTTACCAAAACAACTGGATCCCAAGAATAATTTCATAACACAACCATAATTACCTCTTTAAAAACTACTACTTATTTTTAAATTTTAGACCACCTTCTTCTATGTCCAATTTTTACAACATAATTATCACGACCAGTCCTCGGGGCCCATGCCGTGACTACCCCATGCCCACCTTCCATAGTCCAGGGGCTACTGACTAGCACCAAAGGCGTAAATCCTGATAATTGTGAAGGCATTTCCATTATAAAACATAAACACATCCAACCAGAGTACAAGAGGAAGTAATACACTAAATAAAAAAGATTGTGCTGAAAAGTAAATGGGCCAGAATTCAAACCCAACTGAAATGTACAACTACAACTGAACAGTAGTACAACAGAAAAGACAAACAACAGGAAGATAGAAGCATCTCCTAGGTCGTCCACCTCAAATCCTACCAGAAGGGTTTGTACAGATAGTGCATCTCCTAGATCATCCACCATATATCCTACCTGAAGGGTAGGTATAGATAGTCTCCTCATCACCCTGGTCTGTCATTCCTCCTCCGGTAGTGACTCTTCGTGAGGTCCACCTCCAGTTACTCTCCAGTCCCCGTATAATCAGTCTCTATTAGTGTTGTCTGTTGTCTGCATCCAACACAACGAGATGTTGGCAAAGACCATGCCGGAGTGAGTATACGATTCTCAGTAGGGACCCTGAGACCCTCAAGGTCTCAATAAATCCATAATGGATAACCACAAATAAGGATATCAATAGATAACCCTTACTTAAGTATAAGTCCATACTTATACCTAAGATATCATGTAACCAATCTCAGTCATGAGATAGACACAAAGTTCATTGACTCTGCTCAAACTATGATTTTATTCATGATGTTGAAACCACATCTGCTAGAGAACTCCTCCTCTGTCGAGTACAGTGGGTCTGCCGCTACAACCAAGCGCTTCCCACTAACCTTGGACTACTGAAGTACTCCACCTTTTCGTGTACTATGGGCCTGCTGCTACAACCATGTGCTTCCCACCATGGGTATGATCCTAAAACCAAGTGTACCCCTCATAGCCTACAGAGGTACTGCTTCTATCGAGTACAGTAGGCCTTCCACTAAAACCATGCTCTCCTCCGTACATGGGTCTACCGCTATAACCAAGCGCTCCCCACTGGGCTATCCGAATCACTCCGAGTTGATCAATCAGTAGTCGTCAAGTCTCATACAGCTACTAGGTCTCTTCACTCAGCTTGCTCATCACTAGGAGGGTCCACTCCATGAGCTAATGATCGATACTCCAAGTATCACAAAGTCCCATGAAGAAGTATAACAAGGGACCACCTCGTCACAGGGGTCTCAACGTAACAGACGGCGCATCGATCGGGCACCCAGTCTGTAAGTCATTAGCATTTTCGTCCCAGGGGCCCGGTTGGATTTTATATGAACCCACATGACCGTAACTCAACTATACCCCAAACTCTCATAGGGTAAGCTCATAGGAACCATTTCTCAACGTGATTACCAACGCTGCAGACGGTTCGTCAAATGGACGTCCGGTATGAAAGTTATTAGCTTTTCCGTTCTAGGGGCCCGATTGGATTTTGGGTACAATCCAACCTGGCCTTACTCCAACTGCATCCAAAACTCAGGTTAAGTATGCCAAAAGTTCTGTCTCATCATGAGGAATCCAACAAAGTTGACGACACGTCAATTGGATGTCCTGAACTCAAGTCATAAGCGTTTCTTCTCTAACGTCCCGGTTGGTTTCGTGTTCGGACCTAACCGGCCATACCCAAAGTTCAACGAAACCTTGAGTGTAATATATCAAAATGGCCATCTCGATCGATGTATTCTAACGCAACTTACTGTGTGTTGATCGGATGTTCATAGCCCATGTTATGGGCATTTGAACAGATCTGTCCGAAAAATAGGGGGTTCAGGGCCGGTCCGACCCAGCCCGATACCCCCGGGGTCTGCCCGAACCGGGTCGACTCGACCCGCGTCCGGGTTCAGCCCAATTGGGTGTAGCCCAGCCGGTTGAGGTTCAGCCAATGTGGTCGAGCAGACACGGAGCTGGGGGGGCGTTGTTCCCCCTGGTTGACGGTGAACCGGTGCAGCTTTAAAGTCGTGCCCCCCCAATCCAGAACAGCTTTGCCATTCCGGTCCACCACAGCTTAGCTGCGGTGGTCTTCTCCAGCGGCGCGCCGCCGCCGCTATCCACAGACAACCGGACGTGCACCGGTGGTCCATTTCACCCGCCGTCTACTCCTTAGGTCACTATAGGACCCAAACATCACTGCGGAGACTTCAAATTGCCATTGAGGCCCGTTTCGTCATCACCTTTCAATCTGCACATCAACAAACAATCTGCGGAGGGTGGTCGGGCTGTGTTTGTTCGGCCCACGCCCTTTGAGTTAGGCGTTATCAATTGTCCATAATCAACACCTGATTTCAACAACTAAACAAGGCAAAAATTTAATAAATTAAAATTTAACCTAGTTCCCACCAATACTCCCGTAATTAAATATTCTCATCCAGCAAATAAAACATTCACAGATCAGCTTGATGATGAGTTGATCCACGTTATTTGTTTTAGAAGGAATCAACCATGGGAATAATATCATTCTCAAATTAATCCTCTACCTCAATGAAAAAAATGTCGAAAGACGGGTGTCGCGGAAAACAGCATCGTGGGGTGAGGTTCTGTAGACGTCGACGAAGAGTGTCAGAGGAGGAAGCAGTGTCTCCCCTTTTCATCTTGGAGAAATGAAAAGGAAGCGCATCATTGGAGAACTCCCACGTTGGTGTCTCCTCCCGTGTCACGGAGAAGAAGATTGGTGGCACGTCATCAA
This sequence comes from Viscum album, assembly GCA_963277665.1. Lineage (NCBI taxonomy): Eukaryota > Viridiplantae > Streptophyta > Magnoliopsida > Santalales > Viscaceae > Viscum > Viscum album. The sequence continues at coordinate 1,092,683,561 of OY728145.1, read as the reverse complement.
TCCATGAGGAACCGGCATTCTTCGTCATTATTCTTCGGAGGCCAGTGTTCTTCATCAAAAGCTCAATAGCTCCCCCAGGTTCGTTTCATCACCAACGAAGCTCTCCCAAAATTAAATAATAGGTTCCTCCTATTATTTAACTTCACACTCAATGAAACTCTACCTTAATTAATTCACCACACTAATTAAAATGTGTTGATATTTAATTAATGAAGGGAGAGAGAAGGTTTCCCATAATTAAACGTGTTGGAAGTTTAAATTGAAAAGGGTAAAAGGAAGGTTCCTCATTAATCAATATGAGGAGTTACCCAAGAATTAATCAAGGGATATTAATGGAGGAAAAGTCCAGGAAACAATAGGGGAATAAATGGGGTCAGAGGAAATTAAATGGTGGGACTCGTGTGGGGCCCACCTCTCAAACATCCTCACATGGTTAATTATGTGTCTGTGGGGCCCACCCTTAACTACCCATGGAAGGGAGTAACCTCTTTTAGCAATAAAAATTGTTCCAAAATTTTTTATTTATTTCCTAAACAAACCCCAAAAATTTAACTTCTCCTCTTTTGCGAATACAACTATGGTAAATACCCCCTTAAGCAATTACCGGCACTGCGAGTTCATCGGTTCCCTCAGATTTTAATTCCAAGAAATGATTTAAAAGTTAGAAAAACCCACTCATTCGTTCACTGAACGTACCTGATCTAAAATTTGAAAATTTATTCTGGGCAAACCAGTCCATGAAATCAAGCATTTTCAGAAGCCACAGACTCATAAAATTCCAATGTATAAAAAAAATACTTGAAATTTTAGGTTCTCTACATTAATCCCACTTCAAGGCTTTATGTCCTTGTAAAGATACAACATAAACTAAGGAAACAAATGAGGGTACTGAGCACGCAACTGAGCCTCCCGCTCCCATGTGCTCTCTTGGAGTTTCCCGTGCTGCCAAATAATGTGCACTAGTGTTATCGACTGTCCAAATAGGACCTTCTCCTGTCGATCCTCGATATCCACCGGGACCTCTACAAAATTCGCCCCGTCATCGATGTCCAGCTACCTGTGGTTGAGGATATGCATCGGTTCGTGCACATATATCCTCAGATGAGATACGTGTAGGACATTGTGAACCCAGTGCAACTGAGGTGGAAGGTCCAGGCGGTAAGCCACCTCGCCTACCCTGATGAGGACCTGAAAAGGCCTGATGAAGCATAGAGATAACTTGCCGCCCCGGCCAAATCTCCGCAACCCACGTCGAGGTGAGACCCGTAAGAAAACGTGGTCGCCATCCTTGAAATATAGTGGTATCTATCTCCTATCAGCTTGGAACTTCTATCTGTATTGTGCAGTCATCATCCGCTCTGGTACGAACTGTGATTTTCCATTGTAGTTTGAACCATCTTTGGTCCTACAAGAGCAACTAAGATTTCTCCTTTCCCAATAAGAGAAATTCAGTCTCATCACCTAGATGAAGCACGTTTTTTCCTAATACAATCAATCCTAACATGAATAATAATAATACATGCCATGGATGACATCGTAAGGCCTCGACGCTACTACCAAGAGATCCAACCGTTACTCTCACCTCCAAGGGTTGAGTCACACTGTTGGCATCAGTGTGTGGTCACTGGGTCTCCTCCTGTATGAATCTCAAAAGAGATGGTCAAGTGAATAGTTTAAACCAGATCCTCGTAGTACACAAAAAGAAAGGACGAAAATTTCACAATGACATGTGTCTTTTATTACTGCAGCTCGAAATAAATAGACATATAGTGACTACAAAAATCATCAATGACAACAAGGAAACTAGAAGCACCAGGATCAATGGTATCCATGCCTGGAACTAGTACTTATCTTGTCCGCCTACTTCCGGATCTCCATATTCGTATGCTTCAGCTGCCCGAAGCTGAGCTCTCCCATGTCCACCTGTTCCTTGTAGTCATGGTGGACCGCCTAGTGGTGGTGGTGGCAACACCTCAAAGCGTTGTCCACCCCAGCTGCACAGCCAGCTCCCCTGCCACGGTCTCCTACTCCTTGAGGTCTGCCTCGATCAAACCTCTACCTCTGCCTGGGAGGTCCGTCATTTTTCTGCTGATCATCTGTATAGTTTGTTAAAGAGTCATGTGCCATGTGACCAACTCCGCTATAGTAGTAACACTGTCCACTCCTGGTAATTCGTTCTCCACCCGGGTGCCTCGCACACACAATCATGTGTCATGCGGTCGACCACCTGTAGGTCTAATCCACTTAGACCTCTGCATCATCTGTCTACTTCCCACTGCCGAAAACTATGCCCCATGTCAACTAGTGGTGGGTCCTCTTGCTGGAGACTGCTCAGCAAGGAAACACTCCACTAAGAGGGATCGCTCCAATACCCATGTCTACGTCAGGATGTTGTGAGAAACAACTTAAGCTCTAATCTCTCGCCTGAGCCCCTGCTCGAATGATTGGGCCCTGAAGAACGGGTCTCGTACCATATCAGTGGAGTAGCGTGAGAGATCGGTGAAACTCACTGAATACTGTGCCACCATCATGCTACCCTGCGGAAGATTATGTAGCTCCTTTATACGCACCGCTCGAAGGGTGGCTGGTACATACTCTGCCCAGAACAGGATCTCGAATCTGCCCATAGAATTGTCACCTCGTCATGCTTCTGGATCATCATCCTCCACCATCTGTATTCTGCTGCCTGAAGGAGAATGGCAACAAAGATCACCATGAAGGTTGCTAGCATCCCTACTAGACAAAAGACTCTTACCACAGCATCCATCCTATACTCAACTGCTAGCAGGTCCGTCTCTCCCCTAAACCTAGGTGGGCTCTGGTGCTGGAACTCATGTAGTGCTCTCATGTGACGTGAACTCTATACTGCTAGGGCTAGTGGCATCAGTGTCTCAATGGGTTGTAGTACTGCAGTTGCCTCCACTGGTTCCTCAACTGGAATAGGGCCCTGTAATGAGGTCTCGTTGCTCGGCAAGCTGTCAGTATATAAAACTTTAGGGGCTCTAGTTGGTCGTCCATGGGGAGGCATCCTGAAAGAAACTGATGCGGCATGGTCAGAGACTATACCTGGTGAGCTGACCTGGTTTGAGATGATTTTAAAGAAACTTTTTAAAACACACACGGAATCAGTGTTTTCATGCACTGAGTCGGAAATCAGATGTCAGGGTCATGGTGTATGGATATGTCGGCCTCCCGCACCAACACTGGACTCCCTGGACTGATAACCACACTCAATACCCAAAGCACTATTGCTCTACATAGAAGAAATTATCAGAGTCATGAGTTCTATGGTAGAACTGACTCCTTTGATACCAATTTGTCACAACCCTTCCTCAGGGCCCGTGCCATAACTACCCCAAGCCCACCTTCCATAGGCCATGGGCTGGTGACCAGAACCAAAGGCATAAATCCTAATAAATGGGAAGGAATTTCCATTATAAAACATAAACAAATCTTACCAGAGTGCAAGCAGAAGTAATACACTAAGTACAAAAGAATGTGCTGAAAAGTAAATGGGCCAGAATAAAAACCCAACTGAAAAGTACTCTACAACTGAAGAAAATTACAACAGAATAGAAAAACAGTTGGAAGATCAAAGAATCTCCTGGGTTGTCCAGCTCGGATCCTACCTGAAGTGTATGTATAGATAACATAGATCTTGGATCAACCAACACGGATCCTACCTGGAGGGTAGGCAGAGATAGTCTCCTCCGCGCCCTCGTCCGTCAACCTCCTCCGGTACTGACTCATCATGAGATCCACCTCCAGGTACCGTCCAGTTCTCGTACACTCGGTCTCTGTTAGAGCTGTCCGTCGTTTGCATCCAACACAATGAGGTGCGGGCAAAGCCCATGCTGGGGTGAGTATACGATACTCATTAGGGACCCCGAGACCCATAAGGTCTCAATAAATCCAACATGGATAACTACAAAGAATGATCTCAACAGATAACCCATACTTAAGTATAAGCCCATAATTATACATAAGTTATCAAGTAACCCATCTCAATCATTAGGTAAACACAAAGGTCATTGAATCAGCTCAAACTAGGATTTTATTCATGATGTCAAAACAACAACCACTAGAGAACTCTTCCTCTGTCGAGTACAGTGGGCCCACCACTACAACCAAGCGCTTCCCACTAAACATGGACTAGTGATGTACTCCACCTGTGGAGTACTGTGAGCCTACTGCTAAAACCAAGTGCTTCCTACCATCGGTCTGTCTCTAAAACCAAGTGACCCCCTCATAGCCTACATAGGTACTCTTTCTGTCATGTACCAAGAGTCTGCCACTACAACCAAGCGCTCCTCCACCGTGGGTCTATCGCTACAACCAAGCGCTCCCCACTAGGCTATCTAAATCACTCCGAGTCAATCGATCAGCAGTCATCAAGTCTCAGCCAGCTACTAAGTCACTGCACTCTGCTAACTCATCACTATCAGGGTCCGCTCCATGAGCTACTAGTCGATACTCCAAGTATCACAATTTCCCAACAATAAGTATCACAAGGGATCTCCTTGTCACATGTGTCTCAATGAAAAAGACAGGGCGTCGATCGGAGGCCCGGTCTGTGTGTTTTTAGCCTTTTCGTCCTGAGGGACCGCTTGGTTTCTTATACGAACCAACCTGAACGTAACTCAACTGTACCCCAAACTCTCATACGTTATACTCATAGGAACAATTTCTCAACGTGATTACCAATGTCGTTGACGGTTCTTTAAACGGACGTCCGGTCTGAATGTTATTAATTTTTCTATTCCAGGGGCCTGGTTGGATTTCTGGTGTAATATAACTCATGCTTACTCCAATTGTGTCCAAACCTCAGGTGAGGTATTCCAAGAGTTCTGTCTCATCTTGAGGAATGCTACAAAGTCGACGAGACATCAATCGGATGTCCCGAACTCAAGTTATAAGAGTTTCTGCTCTGAGGGAAAGATTGGTTTCATGTTCGGATCATCCCTACCATACCCAAAGTTCACCGAAACATTGAGTGTTGTATAACAATACAACCATCTTGATCCAAAGTTTCCAACGCAACTGAACGTGCATTAATCGGAGGTCCATATCCTATGTTATGGGTATTTGAACGGATCTGTCTGAAAAATAGGGGGTTCGGGCCCGGTCCGACCTGACTCGATACCCCCTGGGTCGACCCGACCCAGGTCCGGGTCCGGCCTAGTTGGGCGTGGTCCGGCCCGGCAGGCCCGGCCCGACCCAGCAACGGCGGCCCAATCCGGCCGGTTGGGGCTCGGCCAACGTGGTCGAACAGACGTGGAGCTAGGGGGCATTGCTCCCCCATGGTTGATAGTGAACCATCACAGCTTTAATGAAGCAACCCCCCAAAATCCTGAACGGCTTTGCCGTTCCGGTCAGCTGTGGCTCAGGCGCTATGGTCTTCTCCAGTGGCGTGCTGCCTCCACTTTCCTCAGACCACCGGATGCGCACCGGTGGTCCGTTTCACCCGCCGTCTGCGCCTAAGGTCACTACGAGACCCGAGTATCACTACAGAGCCTTAGAATCCACATTGTGGCCCATTTCATTGTCTCCCGTCAATCGGCAAATCAATAGAAAATCTTTGGAGGGTTGTCGGGACGTGTTTGTTTGACCTGCACCCTACGTGTTAGGTGTTATCAATTGGTAACAATCAACACATGATTTCAACAACTAAACAAGGCACAATTTTAATCAATTAAAACTGAAACTAGTTCCCAAAAATACTCCATTAATTAAATATTCCTATCCCACAAATAATAACATTCGTAGATCAACTTGATGATGAGTTGGTCCGCATTCTTTGTTTTAGATGGAAACAACCATGGGAATAATATCATTCTCAAATTAATCTGCCACCTCAACGAAAAAAATGTTGAACGATTGGCGTCGCGGATAATGGCGTCGCGGGGTGAGGTTCTGTAGACATCGACGAAGAGTGTCCAAGGAGGAAGCGGCATCTCCCGTTTTCATGTCAGATAAATTAATAGGAAGCGCGTCATTGGAGAACTCCTGCGTCTATGTCTCTTCCCTTGTCGCAGAGAAGAATATTGGTGGTGCGTCGTCAATCTCTGAGGAACCGGCGTTTTTCGTCGTTCTTCTTCGGAGGTTGGTGTTCTTTGTCGAAATCATAAGAGCTCTCCCAGGTTCTTTTTTTCACCAACGAAGCACTCCTAAAATTAAATAATAGGTTCCTCCTATTATATAATTTAACACGCAAAGAAACTATCCTGTAATTAATTCACCACATTAATTAAAATGTGTTGACATTTAATAAAAGAAGTGAGAGAGAAGGTTTCCTATAATTAAACGCCTTGGCAGTTTAAATTGAAAAGGGGAAAATTAAGGTTCCTCATTAATCAAAACAAGGAGTTACCCAAGAATTAATCAAGGGATATCAATGGGCGAAAAGGCAAGGAAATAGTGTGGGAATAAATGGGGTCAGAGGAAATTCAATGGTGGGACTCGTGTGGGCCCCACCTCTATAACCTCCTCACTTGTTTAATTATGTGGCTGCGGGCCCCACCCTTAACTACCCATGGGAGGGAGTAACCTACTTTAGAAAAAAATTGTTCCGACAATTATTATAAATTTCTTAAACAAAACCCCAAAATTTAACTTCTCCTCTTATGCGAACGCAACTACGGTAAGTGTCCCCTTAAGAAATTACCATCGTTTTGAGTTCATCGGTTTCCACAGATATTAATTCTGAGCACCGGTTCAAAAGTTGGAAAAACCCGCTAGTTCGTTCACTAAACGTACCCGAGCTAAACATCCAAAATTGATTTCGGGCGCACCGGGCCTCAGAATTAAGCGTCGTCAGAAGCCACAGGATCATAAAATTCCAAAGTATAAAAAAAATCCAATCAAATTTCCAGGTCTTTAAAATAATAACAATAATTTATAAATCAAATAAAATTCCAAAAAACATATTTCCCCTTTCCAAAACAAATTTTGGAAAACCTAGCTAACCAATTGATTTAAAATTCCCATAGAAGTCACTCTATGAAAGAACACATATATGTCCATATGTTTCCATCCACAAATTCCAACATGAATTTTCAAATCATAACCACACATATGAAAATTCTCATAAGGAATATCAAGGGTCATACTTTCTACTTTATCACCAAACCCAATAATTTATCAAATTATTAATCCAAAACAGTTTCCATTAAAAACCCATTTTTGCATATTCTAAAACCATTTGAACAAAATAATTTTAATTTTTAAAATAAATTTCATTTCAAAATATTACTCACACCATCCATGACCCATACAAGACATAATTCATGCTAAACCACTAGAATGATATAATAGTAGTCATGCTTAACCCAGTATACAATAGTCTATCAACAGATTTCTGGATTCATTCCAATTGGTATTAATTGTCAACAGCATAAGAGTACCTTAATCTATTCACAACTCCTTCCAAAAAAATTATCAAACCACTCTTTTAACTCCCCTTAAACACAAAATACCCTATAAATGAGAATAATATACTAAGAGGAATGTTTATTTCAAGGTAAGATTGGATGGTACATTAAAAACTTCCATAGAGTCAAGCATTTTGTACTCGATAATATTCAACCAGCTTCTTTATGGAATATATTAGACCATTGGAAGTATAAAATTTCACCCATAACCTCATTGAAAATTGATTTTCTAGAGATATCGTAGATAAAAAATCATCTCCATATTAGATACAACACCAAATGGGTTACCTGGATGTATTATTATCCTCTTGACATACAATTAATCATATTCATAGAATTTCCTAAAAGTATAAGAAAGTATTAAATGAGAAATTATTTTATTTTTATTATTTTTCCTTTAAGAAATTATAGGTAAACAATTCAGTGAGGAAAAATATGAATCATTTCATCATTAAAAGACACAAAAATGGTTGGCTAAAACCATGGTATATCTTTATTATTCTTACATAAACCACAATGTGTCGCACCAGTAGTGGTATGTTGATGATACCAAGGATTCGTCAAGGATAAGAACAAAAAAAACGCAAAACACAGAACCCAAAAGATCAAACAACGATAGTGGAAAAGTATAAAATAACAAACATTTGATCGTATCATTAATTCATATTAAGGAATGTAAAGGGGTCGCACCAATGATAGAGGAGCTCCACAAGAGATTGAGAATCACAACTGAATGAGTAATGATTTGGGTTATTTTAAATAGATCATAAACACTTTTAATAGCACTTTCAAAAAAGCACAGAAAATATCCCTTTTATTAGTATTAAATTGGTAAGTGTTGTTAAATGGGATATTTATCATCATTAAAAAGCATTGATGAAAAACATCTTTATCAGCACTATTGATTTAACACTGATAAAGATTCTTTTTAACATCATTTGTTTTACATAGATAAATAATGATCTTTATCAGTGCATAAATTTTATCACTGATAAATTATTCATTTAAATAGATTTATTTTATTTTTTTAATTTTTAAATATATATAATTATGTATATATATTTATATAAATACATATTTTAAAACATTTATTATTTATTTATAATAATTATTAATTTAATAATGTATACCTATATTAAATATAAATTTATTAATATATTTATTTATTAATATTAATTTAAAAATATATTTTTAACATTATTAGTGGACATATAATCTTAAATACTTTCATTTTAAAAATGAGTGAAATTGATTAATTCAAAATGAGTACACTTTACAAATAATGAATAAATGGATAAGTTTTACTAATTAAAAATAAATTATTATAAAAATATGGATATATATAATGAAGAATATATGAATATATATTTAAAATACTAATAAATAATAAAATAAATAATTTAAATAAATAATTTAAAATGATCAAATTCAAAAATATAATCTAAAATCTAAAAAAATATAAAAAATGAATGCCCAAACTGTAATATTATTCAAAATAAATAAATAAAGCATCCTGATTAAAGACATAATATATTAAATGTATCATGTTATAATAAAAATCTAATAAATATTAAAATTAGAATAAATTACATAAATATTAGTTGTAGGGGATTTTATATATTTCGTAAATAAATTTGTGCATTCATTCATATATAAAACTTCATTAATTAAATATATTCTGATGTAAGTAAAGTGAATATAAATGAAGATTTTTCATATATTTTATATTTAACAATAAAAAAAATTATAAATGAATAATACATTAATATGTTTTTAATTATCATTTTATTCAATATATATATATATTTATATCGAACAAAAATTAATTATTAATATTTATAATTCATATATATGTATATATTATACTTATTCATTTATATTAATAATTGTTTCATTAATAAATTTATAATAAATTATTTAATTTAGTTATTTTAATTTTAATTTTATTTATATATTCATTTTTATATCTGAATTTTATATATTTTATTTATCAATATTTAAAATATATATATAGTAAATTTATTGATTTTTATCAATAATTACCAGGAAGGTGTAGCCAGAGGTAATCCCCTGGCCATTTATTAAAGTAAAGGAAAACAGTAACAAGAAAAACAGACACAACAAAGTCACATCAAATCCTCAAAATCACACCCCTTACCGTCACCATGATAAACAGACTCTTCCTCTGTCGCTGTTTCCCATACTGAACTCTCATAATGCTTCAGCACTTTTGCATATTTCCTCCTCAGATTTAGCTTCTCCAGCTCAAGAAACTCATTAGGAGACTGCATACTTTTGACAGCAGATCTGGTCGGCATCGGCTTCGGCAGGTGAGAGAAGTCCTTCCTCATCCTCCCGCGAGGTGGGGCATTCACCTTGTCTTGGGCCACCGGCAGCATCTTGTTCCCCACTTGAGCAATCTCGCTGTAAGACATCCGTACCGTGCTCTCACAATTCTCCTTCTCACTGTCATCGAGGTCCCCCCACTTCCCATAGTACTGCACCTCTGGGTATCTCACAAGCTGGTTCTGCTGAATCTGATTGTTCGTGTCAACAATGGCCAGGCATTGAGGCTGCTCCACCAATGTATGTTCTGCATCAAAAGCACCAGACTCCTGTCCCACATTCTGCAAATCAACACTGCCACCTAAGGGTGACATCTCATCCCCAGTTAACCTGCTCAATTCTTGGAACTGATTCTCCATAGTTACAGTGCCCAGCACACCCTTATCAGCAGTATTCTGGCCACTGCAATTTCCACCATGTCCCAAAAGTCTTCTATCTTGGCGGCCAACAGATTTCCATTTCTTCCCAGACGAAACAGACCCATGCCCTTTATCCAATTCTGCCATAGCATCAGACCCCCGCATATTTATAGCCAGATCCTCATTGCAACTTCCCTGGCAATGATTCACCACACCGGTAACTGGCACCATATGAGCAGTCTGTGAAGCAGGACCCGAAGCACCCAGTGATTCCATAACAGGTGCAATACCAGATCCAAATCCAACATCAACAGCAGGTGTCCTCTCCCTCTCAGGGGCCTTGCCACTGCCCTGCCCATTCTGGCTCTTTCCTGCGGCTGCAATTTCACCTGAAGCGAAACCACGAACAGCAGGAGCAGTCTGTGAAGCAGGACTCGAAGCATCATCCCTCCTACACAAGTCATGCCTCAGCTTGCTCATCACATGAGAAACCAAGGGGTTCATATGAGACCCTGGCGGATTCATCCTAGCTGAAACACCCCGGGACACCATAACAGAAGCAATACCAGAGCCAATTCCAACCTCAACAGTGGGTGACCTCTCCTTCACAGGGGCCTTACCAATGCCCTTTCCCATATCTGCAGACCTCTTGAGCGTGCCCCCAATCCGACACCTGGAATCCGAATGCCCCAAGCTGCTACAAGCTGTGCAGAAGTCAGTCCAGGTCTCATACACCACAACCTGCTTCCACCTAAACTCCTCACCCACCGAAATCCAGACCCATTCCACCGGCTGTTTAGCAACATCGACTTCAACACAAAGCCGGGGATTTATGGGATGACTCACAGAAGAGGTGCGAACATCAGTACACAAAAATCGTCCTATCATATTCCCAATCATACGTATAACTGCAGGATTTTGGAAAGGTAAAGGCAGATGCGGAAGGCTTACCCAAATCGGGACGGTGGATGGATCACGGTTCATGCAGAGATCAAAAGTCCACCGAAAGAGGAAGAATCTGCAACCGATGCATCGTCTGGGAGCACTGGACCATGCGCGAACCAAGTCTTCCTCCGAGGCGAAGCGAATCATGAAGTGACGACTATCCAAGAGACCAACGACTGCACGATCATTCAGATCCCATTTTCCAAACACAAATCTGTCGAACTCATCAACAGATGGTCGTCGATGGATGAAACGAGCCACCAGAGTTAAACCAAGGTGGCTCGATGCCTCAGAGAACTCCGAAACTGTAAGCGGAAGCTGGGGATTACCGAGGTGAAGTTCAGGAACCTTTGGGCTTAAAGAAATCGTGGGGAAATCTGGGAGGAAGTTAGGGTTGGAGAAGGGAACAAAAGGAATTCGGGGCTTCCGCGGTGAGAAATTCGAAACATCCACCCCCTTCCCACCGCCAGGAAGGGGGGGAAATGCTTCATCAAGCATGAACTAGGGTTCCTTCATCGAGCTTCGTCGGGAGCTTCGTCCTTTATCAATAATTATTTAATTAATAAAATTTCTAATATTTTTATAATTTACTCATTTTAAATATTTATTTGTTTAATTATTTATTTTTATTCATTTTACATATCAATATATTTAATATATACTATTTATTATTTTTGTAAATTTATATATATTTATATTCAATTTATATGTTTTTAATAATTAATTTTTAATTAATGAAATTGTAAAATATTTTTTATTTTTATTTTGTGATCCTCTATCAGTACTTTATTTTTAGGGCTGATAAAGGCTAATGTTTATTATTACCTTATTTATATCACTATATTTATAGCACTGATAAAGGGTATCCTTTTTCTACACTAAAATAACGTGCTGATAAAATTGACCTTTTATAAGTGTTAAACAATGAATGTTGATAAAGGGTTCCCTTTATCAGTTCTTTTCATTAGGACTAATAATGTTACCCCATCACCATCACTTATTTTAGCACTCATAACAATCCATTTTTTTATTGTTAACAATTTATAGTGCTGTTAAAGGAACATTTTTTAGTATTGAGACATGAAATATTATAAAGGAAGAATCATTGAAATATGGTGTTATGAAAATGTTAAAATCTGGTCATCCTGTGTTAGTTAAAGGGATTCATTATTCTAGGGCTTTTTCTAGAAAGTCAAAACAACATCATACTAAAAAAAAGTATTACTTTCATTACATTTAATCAAAATTCATAATTTGGTAAAATTGACTTTAAATAATTTTGGAATACATTTTTAGGAAACACATATGTAGATGATTAATATATCCTAGTAAATTTTTACGTAAAAATAATCTCAGTTAACATTGAGATTAAAAAATTATCCCTTACCAATTTATAATAAGTGGAATTGTATACCACATAAAATAAATGAAATTATATTCATATTATAACCTTGATAATAAGATTAATAAAATTTTTAAAGGGAAGAATAAACACCATAAAAAAAGAAATATGTGGTGTAGAAGGCATATGTCCCACAGAAATAAATGATTGGGAAATTAATCCTTTACTTTTGGCCTGATATCGTTTGTATGTATCCAAAACTCTTGTATAATGATTTAAATAATATAATTTATTTATTCTAAAATATTAATAACTGTTATGATTTAATATATGGTCATACTATCATATGTCTGTTAGTAACATTTCAGTGTTTCTCGTTATTTGGGTATTAACTACATTAAGTTCTTATACATGATTTGTCGAGTAAGTTCTGGTTATCCTTATTATTTAATCTATGTATCATTAAACAATGATATTATAATAATATGTACCATATGAATTCATTATTTACATTTATATAATTATTCATTAATGTATATCTTGTAGAATGAATCACATCACATCGTACAGAAGGTAGGCCATACGTGCACACAAGCGATTATATCATTATGATAACTGAGAAATGTTATGGAAGTGGATAGTATATATGTTTTTATAGAATCCATATCATTCTATAATTATCATATATAGTTATTATTTCAATCATTATATCCATCAAAGTAATGTGGTAGTGAAAAACATATTACACTCTGGCGTGGAGGCGGTATATCGTACGTAAGCACATGTAGTGATTTCATTTTTCGTAGGATGGATTGAAGGTGTAATATGGTTTTTCCATAACCATAACAACATCTCATTATATAATTTATACTATATATATTACTTTATTATGGAAACAACTCATGAATAAGATGTTGGTGAATAGATAATATGAATTAATCGGTAGAGGATATTACCGTTTCATCAGCCAGATCCCTCTAGATCTACTCATAATGTCACAAGAGATGGTCTTCTGAGAAGAATAGAACATCTAGAATTAGAATACTGAATTTCAGAAGTGAAATGGATATTGGATGACTAATATCGATTGCTCAATGTGAATTGAAATTATGATGGGGGATATGCCATTTATAAATGAGGTGAGGGGCACATTTGGAATGCCCAAAAATTATTAATTTATAATAAAATCGAAAAACATACAAAACAACAAAAATTTCATAATTTAAAAGTTGAGATGAGATGAAGTTATAATATCATCAACCAAACAATTTTAGACATGTTTTTCTGTCCATTTAATCCTTATCATTATAATTTCACACTTAGTTATTCTATTTCATTTTAAGTGGGGTAACAATTATTTCAATAATAAAAGGCTAAAATATTTACTAATTTGATATATATTAAATAATAAAAAAATAATTTAGAATATCTTACACAATATAATAACTATTATATATTTTTAAAAATGTATTTTTCAATTTTAATAATTTTATAAAACATTATTTTGATAAAATATCAATAATGCCTATTTTGACACTATTAATTTAATGGTTTTTTAACAATATCATAGTAATATTTTAACCTATGAAAATTATTTTAATATATACTTAAGGGGTCAAGGTAGTCAATAAAATTAATTTTATAGATTAGTTATCCCAAATTATATTTATTTGATTATTTTTTTAACATTAATATGATATTTCTATTATTAAAATAATTACTACATCATTTAGTGTAATTATTTAATTTAAATATAAACTAAATAAAAATTAAAAATAAAATACCATGAATACAATAAATCCTTAATTTTTCAAAATAATATCTATAGTCGGATATATCTATTGGAAAATTCATTACTAAAAAGTTATACTTATTTAATCATGAATGTGATGGGTTTAACGTCACTTTAAATAAAATAATATAAGTGTCATAATATATTCTAGAAGGCTGTAATTGGTCAATAACATTACCATTGGATGAATATGGTAGATTTATACTAGTCTAGTAAGAGTTGGTAAAGTTTTTTTCTATTAATGTTTAGTATCATTTTAATAAAAATTAGGTCATTGGTTTTTCATAAATTAAATAATTTTTTCATTATCAATATATAAACATTTAAGGTGATTAAATATTTCCTGAAAATTAAAAATAAATTATCATGATTATGGAAAAAACATATATTTCAAATGAGTATTTATAGTCAAATGTTTCTTCTATATAACCATATTTTGAAAATGATAAATTTATTAAAATTTGAGTAAGATGTATTTAGTTGTTCTCTAAATAAAATATATAAAATTCACTAATCACATTCATGTTTTATTAAACGGATATCATGTCAACCCAAGAATTTTTTATGTCAAAAATCACACATACAATAACATTAATAAAATTGTTATGGTAATTTTCTAATATTATATTTACCCTTTATTAATTTATTAACCTTTTTACAGTATTAATAATAATTATTGAAGATACTATTCAAAATTCCCAAAAATAAGAAAATTATATTTAGATAATTTTGACCTAATTATTCAAAATATGGTATAAATTTTTAAAAAATTACAACATAAAACTCGCAGTAATTAATGAAAAATTATTGCCATTTTTTGAATGAAAAAAGGGGTTTTTTATGAAAGATAATAGATTGCAAATGAATAAAATGATTTCACGTCAAATTTCATTGTAAAATTAATTTTATTGATAGAAATTATAATAACTGATAAAAAATTATTCTATTTTTACATTTAACCCATTCAATATTATAATTTATCTACATTAATTACTTTGATGAAATTTTTTTAATTAAAATTTACTATATTTTTATGATTCAACAAAACATTAAACATATCCGAAAATTATCAAAAGTTTATATAAAATATATTTATTTATCCCACATCTAATGAAGTCAATTAATTTTTTTAATAATATATATATAAATGTCAAAATGTATATTTAAAATTGGTGCGCCATCAAAAGGTGGAAAAGAATCTTTTTCTGAACAAATGATACTTTTATCCGAAAAATTTAAATTTTTCTTATATCAATTCTGGAAAACATATAATATGAATTTTAAACATTAGATTTATTATATTAAATATATATTACATTAATATGATCTATAAGTAATGATGTTATTGTTTTATAAACTCATTTATTTATCTTTTAAACAGTATCTTAAAAGAAAGTTATTACTATTCATACCCACCTTTATAATTACATGGTTATAAGGTAACATAATAATATTTAGGTTTTCACTTATACTCAGTATTTTGTGAAATTAATTCTATCAATAGAACTTTAAATTTTGTATAACATAAGCCAAGAAAAGTGTTACGTATACCTCCATCGATGTCATTATAGTGTATAGTGCAAGCTTATCATGGTGTAAAATAAAATAAAATAAATCACTAAAATTAAAAAAAATTGTTATTAAAATATATAGGTGTTAAATTCTACCCCCATTAAAATGATTTTTCCCTTTAAATTCATTAGGGTTATAAATGGATAAATTCTTGAAATTTTCATTAATAGAAACCCAAATCATAAAATGGAATAAAAAACCATTATTTTAAAATTAAATTTTGAAAAATAATAGTAACCCAAAGTAACTCATCATTGGGTTTCCACATAAAAGAACATAGGTGGGAAGTTAAAATATGGAAATGTGAGATAAATATATATATAATCTTCAAATAGAGAGTGAAAGGGAACATGTTTAAGAAAAAGTTAACAACCATAAAGACATATATATGTGATGATCTAAGGGACCATCTGATTCATCATACTTGAAGGTAGTAGTAGAAATTTTTTCATTAAAGATAAATTTCCTGATGTTGAAAATTTTTTAAGAGAAGAAATACTTAATTGATTTCAGTACAATCTCAATGTTGGTCCAGTCTTGAACAATTTCCACATTATCTCTTATTCAAAGAAATGATGTTGAACTTTTCATTCCAAAATAATTTTTGGATCATGATATCCATAAATAGAGTGATAGTTCTATTCTATATAACTTTACCAGGACAAAAAGGATAATCATATTAATCAATTATTCATAAGTCCACCTATGGATAGATAATAATTTAATCTAACAATATTTATCTGATATATAACATATTCATTCCATAGATGGAGAACCTTATAATCCTTCCAAAAGTTTATAATCCAATTTTTTTTAAATGGTGAACCAAATCAGAATAACATTTATCCCCCAAGTCTCACAAGGATGTTATTGGTAGCCACATTCCAATCATGTTAATACCATATGATTTTATTCTCTTGAAACATTTTAATTACGTAAATTACCATAAATAAATTTAAAAAAACATGCTACTTATTATATAGGTCACTAGATATATTCCATAAATCCAAATTTTTTTAATAATCATCCAAGATACCATCGACTGATTTTTCAACTAGTTAATAATCAGATTTTGGGTAATTAGTACTATCCAACATGTCAATTATACAAATACAGTTATCTTAACATTACGAACACATTAAGGGTTATCATTCCCATAATAATTTGTTTCTCATGAGTATCACCTTGTCCTTAAATAAATTTTCATTTCCATTATAACTATTTAACGTATTCTTGAAAATCTATATAAAAAAAATAAACTTATTAATACTTAGATAATTTACCATTAATAAATCATGGATCCAAATAAATAAATACTATAATCCTTCCATTTCAATTGTTTTCAATGAATAGTTCTTTCCTTGGCCAATAAGTAAATTAATATGCTTAGCCATTGATTTTGGTAATGGCCATTTTTTCCAAATATGAGACATAGAACTATATAACAATGCGTCACACTATGCCACTTTTTCAACCAAAGATTACATATCCCCCTCCATTTGAGGTATTCTTCAAGGTTCTTCATCCCTTTTTCCTGATATGTTGGATATTGAATCTTTTTTCCATTATTCTCCTTATAATTTGAACATTTATTAAATATCATCTTCCTCTTATTCAATGTGTTTGGAATCTCTCCATAGTTCACACTGTTAATCATATATCATGATATATAATTCAAGACAATCAGAATATCTTTCTATCTAGTCATTATTAAATTTCATTTCTCATAATCACTAGATTTTCCATAAGACTTATTGTTACCCAATTACTTCAAGTTTCCTCCACTAACTAAAACATGAATGTAAGGTGTGAGAACAAATATCATAGAAGAATAAAAAATAATTAAGGGAATGTACATTCAATCTATAACATCTTATGATTAGGCCTTGGTTTTCCATGATCATAACCAAAATTCATGTATTGTATCTTGTAAATAGACTTATGGTTAGGGAAATTATTAGACATATCCTAAGAAATATCTACATCGATCTCACTAAATTTTTATCATTATAGTTTCTCAATGTTGAAAAAACCTTTGCTCTGATACCAACTCTCTCAGCCTATTCATTGCGTACATGGATGTTACATTAATTTTGTAGAATACTAAATAAATGACACAAAAAGACACCCAATAATTATATTAGTTAATTGTATTTTGAAATTGGGAATAGATTCTGATAACTTAGTGAAATATATTCAACATCTCCCATAAATTTCATCCGCTTTATTTTTCCTGATTAGAATCTTTCATTATATCCTAGGGAAATAATAACATATAAAAAGGGTGAGATCAAATTCCCAACAAGGTTAATAATATATAATATAAAATAAAACCTAAGAATAAAAATAGAAAATTTTAAATTTTTGAAAATCATACCATGTATAACAAATATCAATATCATGAGTCATGAAATAAATATGGGAAGTTTATAAGTCATAAATCAAAGAGGAACATTAACCATGAAAAAATAGCATTGGCATAAAAGAAAAAATTTGGGATTAAACATAAGTATATGAACTTTTTTACATATTATCCAATTCTCATTCCCATTACCATAATATCATATACATTCCATTACTGAACAGAGATTACTCCACATTATATCCCTGTATTAATTAACCAGATTTACTTATTGTTCCAACCCAATATTACTAAACGGGATTTAATTCTAGTCCTATATATCTGAAAAGATATAAATATTTAACTAATTCATTGGTGGTAGATATAGGTCCCACCCATCTCATTATTAAATCATTCTTATTTGTTCCACAAAAACATAAATCATTCGCTATTGCATAAACCTTAGACAAAAATTGTTCTTTTAAACATCATTCCATCATAACATAATCCGTATAAAACAAATGAATAAATTAAATATCATTCCATCATAAACACAATAAAACAATATTAACAATATGTATTGTATATTTGAAACATTATCCTTTTAAATAATATCACCTTATATGGAAAATAATTTTCATAGAACACTTCAAATTAATTCTTGAGGAAAATATCCTTTCTTCTTCAAAAATATTTTCTTGTTAGAAAACACTACACAATTTTAAAATTAAATAATTTAATTAAAAATTACATGAATTATTGTAAAGAAATCATCATGGAAATAAGGTCTTATGGATATGTAAAAGTCTATTCATGTCATATATGTTAAAATAAAACATTTTTCTTGTAATTTTTTTGGACGGTCAAAAATTACCTCATACCAATAATGACCAAATATTCTATTAAATATTTTTAATAATAATAATAATCCAATGGATAAAATACAGATTAAAAAATTTTGAATACATATTAGGGAAACATGGATGTTAATGATAAATACACCCCCAACAAATACTTATTTATAAATAAACTCTCGTGATAATGAGATAACAACATTATCCTGTAGCATTATATAATCACCCAAATTGTATTCCTCAAAAAATAACGAAACTTATATTCATATAGTAACCATAATAATAAGAATCATAAAAACATTTATGGGAATTATAAATTCCACTTAAATGAAATAGGTGGTGTATGAGTCATATGCCCCATTGAAATAAAAGTGAGACCAAATAATCCCTTGTAAGAATGGTATAGAGTAAGAGGTTTCCAACCTCTGATACCAAATGTAGGATCGAAATATAATATGAGATGCTCAATATACAAGAGGGGGGGTGAATTGTATACTTTAAAAATTCCTTTGGAACATTTAAAGTTAGTTATGAATGACTAAAGTTTCCTTAAGAAAAGAAAAGGACTAAGTTTAACAAAGTTAAACTAAGTAAGTTCACAACACCTCTAACACCGAACTAAACTTGGAAAGAGATTCCAAAAGTAGGTTCCAGAAATATGATTCCGGAAATTGAAACTTAACAAAAGTTACAATATGAGATTCTACCTTAAAGCGTATAGAATCTAAATGAATCAGAGTAAGTAAGGAAGTATAAGAAAGTTATACTTTCCTTAAGATACAAAATACAGCGGAATAGAAACAAGTAGTAAAACTACTAGTAACAAGATTATAGTCTTTTAACCCAAAGAGAAAGGTATCCAAAAACCTTGGATAAAGGTCCCTTGATTTATACTTTCAAGCAAGTCTGTCTTACCCACACCAGGGTAAGCCCTCGATACGAAGATCGGAGTCTCTGTCTTGATATCCCCGCAAGCCCTCAACTTCAAGGTAGTTGGCAACCTCTGTATTTCTCAGCAAGAAAGCCCTCGATCTTTAAGGTAGTCGGCACCTCTGTCTTCCTATCCCCGGAAGCCCTCGAATGTAATCATCAACATTCGGAGTCGCACGAAGCATTGAGAGTTAATAAGAGACTATCTCTCTATAAATCACTTCAACAGCATGTGAGCACTTTTTCAACAATCAGCACATGCATCAGCCATCAGCCGCGAGCTCTTTCAATTGAGCTCCTATTTATAGGTAAGGTCGGCTCCCTCTCCAACGGTCATATTTTCCTTAAAGTTCGGAGGGACCTGTACACGTGTCACTTAGACAACGGTTAGTTTATAACAAAATGGACGACATCGTTTTATAACAAAGTAAGTGTAACAGAATGCACGACATCGTTTTAAACTCTAACATAAAAGTTCGGAATAAAAATTTCGGAGTGAAAGTTCGGAGTGAATAAATTCAGAGTGTATAAAACAATGATAATCAAATTCTGTTTAATAGGTGAATTCGGAATGAGAATTCGAAATAGGAATTCGGAATAGGAATTCGTCATTAGAAATAGTAATGAGAATTTGTCATCAGAATTCGTAATGAGAATTCGTCATCAGAATTCGTAATGAGAATTCTTCATCAGAATTCGTATCCGGAATCTGGAATAGAACTTAGTCAGAGTTCATATCCGGAATTCGGAATGAAACTTTCTTATAGTTCTTTATCCAGAATCCGAATACTAAACAGAATGCTTTATATCTAAGTTTTAATGACTCCGAGAAAATGAATCCGAAACTCATACTTAAGAAAAATGTGAATGAAAATATGATAAGGATAATTTTTCTTATAAAAGCGATTTTCCTTAAGAAAGCATTTTTCCTTATAAAAGCAATTTTCCTTAAGAAAGCATTTTTCCTTACAAAAGCGATTTTCCTTAAGAAATCAATTTTCCTTATAAAAGCAATTTTCCTTAAGAAAACATTTTTCCTTACAAAAGAGATTTTCCTTGAAGATAAGGTGTTTGTGATTTTCAAAACAAGAAGGAATGGAAAAGTCATATGGAAAACCTTATTGACTCAACAATCTCCCCCTTTTTGGAAAGCACAAACATCCTTACGAAAAATCTATTCTAAGAAGAAAGAAACACATTAAAGCTTATCTCCCTTGGTTTAAGAATATAGATGAATACGACTAACTCCCCCTTAGGCTTTGAAACTCTAAGGATCGTATTCATATTTCCGGAGTGATGTTTCTTTAAGAAAAACACCCCCTTAAACAAACTCTTATTAGAGTTCTTTTTCCTTTGGTATTTTCCTTTATCCCCCTTTGATAAGCACTTATTAGATTTCCTCTTTTTCTTAAGGATCTTTTCCTTCTCCCCCTTTGTGATTTTCAAAAAGAATTTGGAGGGAATGGAAAAAAAAAACAAAGTACCTGAAAGATTAGTAATGACAACAATAGTAACAACAAGCACAATTCTCATTAAATTTGGAATGTCGACAACAAAGGAAAAAAAATACAACAAAAAGATCGGATTGGTCATTTCGGATCTTTCTCCTTTGACATGAGCCCCTTAAGAATCGTCTTGATTTTCTTCAAGTCTTTGTGATCTTCCTCTGCTTGCTTCTCTAAGACGACTATTCTTGCTGACTGAGCTTCAATTATTTCTTCCTGAGCCTTCAACTTTTCTTCCTGAGATTTCATCTTCTCTTCCTGAGCCTTCATCCTTTCTTCAAACCCGATCCGATAATCCCTTTCATATTTCCAGCTTTGATTAACGGAGTTGAGCTTTCCATTCAGATCTCTTACTTCCTGAATCCGAAGGTTCTTTTCCTCTGTCAATTTCTCTTCGAATGATGCAGTCAGCTCATGAAACTTCTTGTCTTCGGTTTCAAATGCATCCTTAACATTATCCTGAAACTCATCAAGCGACCTCATCTCTTCCACAGTTTTCTTAGACCAGCTTGTCATCCTTTTGCAAGATCTTTTATGTGCTTCGTAACCAATAAAGAAAGTTTTGAATTGAGCTTCAATATCAACACACTTATCCATAACCATCGATACGGAGTCGGTTTTCTGATTCAACGCATGTTGGAGCATCTGGCATCTGGAGTCTATACTGGAGAAGGTCGGAATGGTTCCCACCAACTTCTTCAAAGATTGGACAACAAAATCATGCCCCAACGAGGATGACTCCGAATCTGAAATCTTGCTGGGAGAATTTTCTTCCTCAATAAGCTCCAACTTCCTCTTCGAAGAACTACCAGCTTCCTTCCTCATCTTCTTTTCTGAACTCGGGGTATCAGCAATAACTTTCTTTCCCTTATCTTTTTCCGGAATAGAAACCTGTTCCGGAGATTTCTTCTCGCTATCAGAAACTTGAACAAGATCATCTTCCCCAGCAGCAACTTCTACACTTTCCTTCTGAGCAACATCAAGTAAAATATGTTCTTCTTCTCCATGATAAGAAACTTCTTCCTCTACTTTCTCTTCTTCCAATACTGGGGTAACTAACTTTGAAGATTCAGCTTCAGACATTCGGAGCGACAGGTGTTCCGAAGGAGTTCCCTTGTATTCATCTACTTGTTTGAGCACATCTCCTGTCTCACTACTTCCTTCAGCAGCTTCTTCAACTAGTTCCACTTGCTCTTCTACCTCAGTATTCTTAGCAACATTCTCTTCCAGAGCAGCAAGATTTCTTCCTGGAGTCTCAGGTAGAGATTCCAGAGAGAAAGATCTTGGAACGGGAATGGTTGCTGAAACCATTTCATTGAACTTTAACAATGCTTGCACAGCCTCGGCTTCTGACATTTTCTTCTTCAGCTTCTTCTCCTTTTCTTGTTTCTCGAGCTCATCAGCAGCCTTCTATTTCAGAGCTTTAGCCTCTGCAGGATCCAATCCGAACTGCGGATCCCCTTCTTTTCTCTTCTCCTTGTCAGCTCTCCACTTCGCTGCAACCTCATCAGTATAGGTCTTCTTCTTCTTAGGCTTAGGAGGTGCGGAGTGGACTTCCTTAGACTTAGTTTCCTCAGCTTCGACTACCACTTCTTTCAGCTTCCTCTTCTTTACTGGCTTGGATGATTCCGGATCAGCAGATTTCGGAGCCACTTCTTCTTGAGGAGGTAGATCAATAAACATTCCTGACTTCTTGTCAAAAGCTACATTCATTCTCTTCAGAGTGGCATCACTGACTAGCATGATCTTGCACACCCTCGGTTTGGAACTATAGGCTACCTTGAAGGATTCCAGGCACCGAACTATGAGCTTCGATAATATTGCTGGGTACATCAAAATCTGAGCTCTCAGATTTCCCTTCGTCAAATTCTCAATATTAAGAAGAATATGCTTCATCAAGTTGAACTTCCTTAGATTTATCAGGAAATCTAAG
Source organism: Viscum album (assembly GCA_963277665.1). Lineage (NCBI taxonomy): Eukaryota > Viridiplantae > Streptophyta > Magnoliopsida > Santalales > Viscaceae > Viscum > Viscum album. The sequence goes on along the minus strand of OY728145.1, from coordinate 1,092,660,212 downwards.
ATATATATCTCACTCTTCTTCAAGCTATCCTTATCTCCTTTTCTCGGTACAATAATCCCCTGTACCCATAATTCCAGCATCTGGAAGTTTGTAGATAGACTTGCTATTTTCGGAGCCTTGCCATCATCCAATCCGAGAATTTCTAAGGCTTTCTCCTTGTTAAAACTACCCAAAGAGTCTGGCAACACGTGTGAAATAAACTCGGATTCTCCTTCATAGGATAGCCCTACCAAGCTTGCAGCCTTGGTGTGGGAAAGCTTATAAGTCTTGCCATACGATTTGAAAGAAAACTTCTCTCTATTATCTTCGTTGAAGAAAACAACTGACTCATAAAACTCAACAAGTAAATCAGAGTAGACTTCATCTTGGATGCCGGTTTTTGATACCGCAACATCCTCCCAGCCATTCAACTTGATGTTCTTCGAAATGATAGAATCATAGTTGCTGAAGAAATTAGGATGGACTAACCTTTCTCTGTAGACTAACCACTGAGAAATGGGTTTAGTTGAAGACATTTCTTGAGAAGCTAACTCTGCAGACATTCGGATCTGAGGTCTCTGAGAAGTTTGGAACTGAGAAGACTGAAGTTCGGAATGGCCTTAAATCAGAGAGTCAGAGCTTCAGCACGCAAAAGCTTGAAATCGATGTGGGACTCGAAAATAGGGTTCCCTTTATATAGGCAATGGGATGACGTTTCACCTTCCTCGGTTGATCTAACGGTTTAGAATGATCTGAGATCAAATCTGATGGTTGAGAGCTTGAATCCGATCTTTTTGAGGTTTTTATTAAAGTAAAGAATTAAGAAATCCAAAAACCGAAAACAAACTATAAGAAAATGCCAGCATGTAAAATATGATTACGAAAACGTCGGTAAGAAAAACATACCTTTCAGATTAGCTTAGGAAAGTTATTCGTAATGGGTAATATAAAGACGACTACGAAAAACGCAATACGAAAAACTAAATACGAAAAACTCAATACGGAAAAAAAATCATTACGAAAAAGTCAATACGAAAAAGAAAACTTGGTACGAAAATCTGGTTATGAAAATCCCAGTACAAAAGTTGTCCATTCCGGAAATTTTCAATACGAATACTTTCATTTCAGAAGTATTCTGTATGAAAATATCCATTCTGGAAAAGTTTCATTCCGGAAGTTTTCATTCCGGAAATCTTCGTTCCGAATAGTTTGAAAACAAATTTTGAAAAATTTTGTTAAACAAACAATCAAATGTACTCCCCCTATGAAAAGGAGGTTATTACTGTAAAGAGATTTTTTTTGAACAGAAAGTTAATTAAGAAAGATTACCTTACGGTTATCATTCCTAACTTCTGTTTAATATATTCAAATCTATCAGAAGGAAAAGATTTTGTGAATATATCAGCAAGTTGATCTTGCGTTCCGATGAACTGAAGAATAATATCTCCTTTAAGTGTGTGATCCCTAAGAAAGTGATGCCTAATATCTATGTGTTTTGCACTGGAGTGATGTGCAAGGTTTTTACTTAGGGAAATGGCACTTGTGTTATCACACAAAATTTGAGTTTTAGTAAAACTCAAGCCATAGTCTGTGAGTGTGTGTTGCATCCACAACACTTGTGCACAACAACTTCCAGCTGCTACATATTCAGCTTCAACAGTGGAGAGTGCAACAGAATGTTGCTTCTTGCATGACCATGAAACTAATGAATCTCCTAAGAAATGACAAGTTCCGGATGTACTCTTTCTATCCATTCTACATCCACCAAAGTCAGCATCAGAAAAGCTTTTTAGAACAAAATCATTTCCAGAAGTATAAAATAATCCTAAATCCATGGTTCCCTTAAGGTAGCGAAAAATTCTTTTTACTGCCTTTAAGTGAGATTCCTTAGGATTGGATTGATATCTTGCATATAAGCATACTGAAAACATTAAGTCTGGTCGACTAGCTGTTAAGTAAAGTAGACTTCCAATCATACCTCTAAAAGATGTTTGATCTACTGGTTTCCCAGCTTCATCAAGATCTAAAGAATTTGAGGTACCTATGGGAGTACTTATACTCTTAGTGTTGTCATAACCATACTTTTTAAGAAGATCTTTAATATACTTATTTTGAGATATGTATGTTCCTTCTGGTTTTTGAGAAATTTGAAAACCAAGGAAAAATGTTAACTCACCCATCATACTCATTTCAAACTCATATTTCATTAGACTAGAAAAAGAGTCAGTCAAAGATTGCTGAGTTGAACCAAATATAATTTCATCAACATAAATTTGAACAATCAAAACATTTTTCTTATCTTTCTTTATAAAAAGGGTTGGATCTGCATTTCCCTTAACATAGTTATTTTGAAGCAAAAATCCAGTAAGTCTATCATACCATGCTCGTGGGGCTTGTTTAAGGCCATACAAAGCTTTGGTAAGTCTAAAAACATGATCTGGATGTTTTGTATCTTCAAAGCCAGGAGGTTGTTCAACAAAAACTTCCTCTTGAACATAACCGTTAAGAAAAGCACATTTCACATCCATTTGGAAAAGTTTGAAATTAAAGAATGCTGCAAAGGCATGTAGAATACGGATAGATTCAAGTCTAGCTACTGGAGCATAGGTTTCTTCATAGTCTATTCCTTCTTGCTGATTATAGCCTTTAGCAACAAATCTAGCTTTATTTCTAACAATGACTCCATTTTCATCACATTTATTTCTGAAGACCCATTTTACTCCAATAACAGAAGTTTCCTTAGGTCTCTCAACCAGGGTCCAGACTTTATTCCTTTCGAATTCATTTAGTTCATCTTGCATTGCTTTGATCCAATCATCATCACCTAAAGCTTCATCAGTGCTTTTAGGCTCTAATTGGGAAAGAAATGCTAGATGTTCTACTTCATTTCTTAAGGAACTTCTAGTCCTTACAGGTTGATTTACATCACCAATGATACTATCACTGGGATGATTCTTAAGAAACGCCTGATTTGGGTTTTGTAAAACATGTTCATCAACATAAGGTAGAAAGTCTTCTGGGGTAAATGTTTCAGAAGTATCTTCAAGAACAATTTCCTTACCAGAAGGTTCTTCTATCAAAGGTTGATAATCAGTATTTGAAAACACATCCGAAGATGTAGGTTGGGAAGTTTTAAAAACAAAAGGGTCTGATTCATCAAATTTTATATGTACTGTTTCCTCAACAGTACAAGTATTTTTATTAAAAACTCTATAAGCCTTAGAGGTTGTGGAATAACCTAAGAAAATTCCTTCATCTGATTTTGGTGCGAATTTATGTAAGTTATCTTTAGTATTCAAAATGAATACTTTGCAACCAAAAACCTTGAAATAGGAAAGTCTTGGTTTTCTCCCATTCCATAACTCATAAGGAGTTTTATTAAGAAAAGGTCTAATCAAAACTCGAATTATAGTATAACAAGCAGTACTTACAGCTTCAGCCCAGAAATGTCTAGCAATAGAATATTCACTCAACATGGTTCTAGTTATTTCTTAAAGAATTCTATTTCTTCTTTCAACTACACCATTCTGTTGAGGAGTTCTAGGTGCTGAAAAATTGTGAGTAATACCTTTCTTACTACAAAAAGTTTCAAAATCTGAATTTTGAAATTCTCCTCCATGATCACTATGAATAGTTTTCAATGGAAGGTTTTTCTCATTTTTAACTTGAGCTCTAAAACTGTTGAAATAAGAAAAAGCTTCAGATTTCCTTGCTAGAAAATAGACCCAAGTAAATCTTGTGTAATCATCAACTAGAACAAACACATAGTATTTGCCTCCAATGCTTTCAGTCTGTGTTGGACCAAAAAGATCCATGTCCACCAACTGTAATGCATCGGTTGTTGAGACTTCACCGATTGACTTAAAACTAGATTTATGTTGCTTGCCATATTGACAAGGATCACAAACTTTAGAAGAATCAAATCTAAGCTCCGGTAGATCCTTAACAAGTTTCTTCTTAGAGAGTTTACATAGGTTCCTAAGATTACAGTGTCCTAATCTTCTATTCCATAACCAATAATGATCTTCTATTTCACTTAGGCAAGGTAAATCTTGGCTTCTTAGGTCTTCTAAGTTTAAGGTGTAAACATTCTCTTGCCTATTGGCTGAGAGAATAAATTCTTCCTTGGAATTGTGAACTAAGAATTTATCATTCATAAAATTCACAAGGTATCCTTCATCACATAACTGACTTATGATAATGAGGTTGTGCTTAAGACCTTTAACAAAAAGAACATTTGAAATCAAAGTTTTACCTAAAAGAACAATATTACCAATACCAACAATCTCTCCCTTAGCATTGTCTCCGAAAGTTACCTTTCCTCCTTTCGTTTTGATAATCTTTTCAAAAAAGCTTTTGTTACCAGTCATGTGCCGGGAACAACCACTATCCATGTACCAAATATTGTTGCTGGAACTTTCTTTATTTTCCTGAAATTAAGAAAAAAGTTAGATTTTCGGAATCCAAACTTGTTTGGATCCGAGATTTCCAGACAATAAAATTTTTGGAACCCACATTTTCTTAGAAAAGTAAGCTTTATGAAAACCTAAGGATTGGGTTTTGTTTAAGGAACAACTTCTTGCCCAGTGACCACCACATTGACACTTAGTAAAAAATGGGGCACTTTGAGGAACAAAATAATTGTTACTGAAAACAGGTTTTGCATGGGTATAACCAAATCCGGATTTATTTCTTAAAGGTCGTATTTGAGAATACATTTTATCAAAATTTTCTTTACCATGGGTAAAGTTTGATAAACACTTCTTTAAGGAAAAAATTTCAGACTTAAGTTTTACAACCAAGTTTTTATCCCCAAAATCATTAGTTTTGGAACTAGAGTTAGGCTCGAACACATTTTTATTAGAAATTACTTTTTCTAATTCTTTAGAAAGTTTATTCTTCTCAGAACTTACTTCCTCAAGATTTTTTGAAATATTTTAAAAATCAGCATTTTTCTTATCAAGATCATTAGAAAGATCTGATATATCTTTAGTAAGAATATAATTCCTAGAGTTTGCTTTATCAAGTTTCTTGTTGAGTTTGGAATTCTCAATCTCAAGAAGTTCAACAAACCTAGAGACTTCTTCAAAAGTAGGTAAAGTATTTTCCTCATCAGAAAATGATTCATTATCAGAAGAGTTATAATATTTACTATCATTAGGATTTAAAGAAACATTGGTCAATGATTCAGCATTACGTACCTTAGCCATAAGACAATGATTATCAATAGGTAATCTGGCTATAAGACCAAGATTCTTCTGTCCTGAAGATTCATAGTCAGAAGAGTCATCTGAAGAGTCACCACCACTGGCACTCCAAGTGTCATTAGCTTTCAGAACTTTCTTAGCTTTGGCTTTGTAATACTTCTTCCTGTTTCTGTCTGAATGTCTTTCCTTCCTTTCTTTCTTTCTGAGCATAGGGCAATCAGGTCTAATATGTCCAGCTCTTTTACATTCGTAAGAAGTAACTTCTCCATCTTTCTTATCTTTCCTGTCCTTCTTCTTATACTTGGATTGAAAGTTTCTCTGTCCAGCTATCTTGTTCATCCTTCGAGCAAGATTGGCTAATTCATTTTCTGAAACTTCACTCTCACTAGATTCGGATTGGAAAATGACTTTCTTAGATTTGGATCTGGTTTCTCTCTTAGGAGTCTTAGCTTTCATCTGATTTGAAGTTGAGGTAAAAGCAACAGTACCATTTCCATTCTTCTTCTTGATGTTGTCAGCATCTCTCTTCATTCTGGTCTCATGTTGTAGAAGAGTTCCAAATAATTCATCAAGAGTAATTTGAGTGACATTCCTGGTCTCATCTATAGCTGTTCTCTTGGATTCCCACTCATTGGGCATAATGTCAATTATCTTGTCCACAAGAGCTTCATCATCTAAACCTTTTTCTCCCATAGATTGTAGACTGTTGACAATAGTCATAAATCTTTGTTGAACTTTATAGATAGGTTCTCCATAAGGAAAATTGAAGCCATGATATTCAGCTCTAAGCATAGCTCTTCTAGTCTCAATTACTTTAGAAGTCCCAAAGTGTGTAACCTCTAACTTCTTCCATATACAGTTAGCTGCTTCACAAGAAGAAATTTGGCTATATATATTTCTGGTCATTGAACATAATAATGTATTGTGTACCTTATAGTTGAGTTGATATTCTTGCTTTTCCTGGTTAGTAAAGGTTCTGACTTCCTTGTCAGGAATTTTATAGTCACCAGTAAGCATGACAAAGTTATCTACACCAATATTGATAACAAAAGTCTTCATACGATCTCTCCAATATTCATAATCATTACCATCAAAGATAGGTGGTCTTGTAGGATTCAGATTGTCAATCGAACCAACATTAATTCCTGCCATACTGAAAATAACTTGGATACAAACTTGTTAGTAGAAAAAGATTCGTAGTCAAAAAGTTCGGAATGGGAAAAGTTCGGAATGGATAAACCGGAATGACAAAGTTCGGAATAGAAAAGTGAGCAAGAAAAACTTGTATGTGAGTACAAATATTCCAGTAACCTTGGCTCTGATACCAAATGTAAGAATGGTATAGAGTAAGAGGTTTCCAACCTCTGATACCAAATGTAGGATCGAAATATAATATGAGATGCTCAATATACAAGAGGGGGGTGAATTGTATACTTTAAAATTTCCTTTGGAACCTTTAAAGTTAGTTATGAATGACTAAAGTTTCCTTAAGAAAAGAAAAGGACTAAGTTTAACAAAGTTAAACTAAGTAAGTTCACAACACCTCTAACACCGAACTAAACTTGGAAAGAGATTCCAAAAGTAGGTTCCTGAAATATGATTCCGGAAATTGAAACTTAACAAAAGTTACAATATGAGATTCTACCTTAAAGCGTATAGAATCTAAATAAATCAGAGTAAGTAAGGAAGTATAAGAAAGTTATACTTTCCTTAAGATACAAAATACAGCGGAATAGAAACAAGTAGTAAAACTACTAGTAACAAGATAATAGTCTTTTAACCCAAAGAGAAGGGTATCCAACAACCTTGGATAAAGGCCCCTTGATTTATACTTTCAAGCAAGTCTGTCTTACCCACACCAGGGTAAGCCCTCGATACGAAGATCGGAGTCTCTGTCTTGCTATCCCCGCAAGCCCTCAACTTCAAGGTAGTTGGCAACCTCTGTCTTTCTCAGCAAGAAAGCCCTCGATCTTTAAGGTAGTCGGCACCTCTGTCTTCCTATCCCCGGAAGCCCTCGAATGTAATCATCAACATTCGGAGTCGCACGAAGCTTTGAGAGTTAATAAGAGACTCTCTCTCTAGAAATCACTTCAACAGCATGTAAGCAGTTTTTCAACAATCAGCACATGCATCAGCCATCAGCCGCGAGCTCTTTCAATTGAGCTCCTATTTATAGGTAAGATCGGCTCCCTCTCCAACGGTCATATTTTCCTTAAAGTTCGGAGGGACCTGTACACGTGTCACTTAGACAACGGTTAGTTTATAACAAAATGGACGACATCGTTTTATAACAAAGTAAGTGTAACAGAATGCACGACATCGTTTTAAACTCTAACATAAAAGTTCGGAATAAAAATTTCGGAGTGAAAGTTTGGAGTGAATAAATTCAGAGTGTATAAAACAATGATAATCAAATTCTGTTTAATAGGTGAATTCGGAATGAGAATTCGGAATAGGAATTCGGAATAGGAATTCGTCATCAGAAATCGTAATGAGAATTTGTCATCAGAATTCGTAATGAGAATTCGTCATCAGAATTCGTAATGAGAATTCTTCATCAGAATTTGTATCCTGAATCTGGAATAGAACTTAGTCAGAGTTCATATCCGGAATTCGGAATGAAACATTCTTATAGTTCTTTATCCAGAATCCGAATACTAAACAGAATGCTTTATATCTAAGTTTTAATGACTCCGAGAAAATGAATCCGAAACTCATACTTAAGAAAAATGTGAATGAAAATATGATAAGGATAATTTTTCTTATAAAAGCGATTTTCCTTAAGAAAGCAATTTTCCTTATAAAAGCAATTTTCTTTAAGAAAGCATTTTTCCTTACAAAAGCGATTTTCCTTAAGAAAGCAATTTTCCTTATAAATGCAATTTTCCTTAAGAAAGCATTTTTCCTTACAAAAGCGATTTTCCTTAAAGATAAAGTGTTTGTGATTTTCAAAACAAGAAGGAATGGAAAAGTCATAAGGAAAACCTTATTGACTCAACATCCCTTACCTTGGGAATTATATCCTTGGTATTTATCAGTGCCTCATTTATAATTTTTTAAATAAATTCATTAATTTATTAAAAAATAATATTTATTTTTATGATATCATATATTATCATATTATCATCCTTTTTTAGAAACATTTCATTTTTATTTTTTTCGGTTATTTGGTGATTCATGTTTTTATGCATGTTTTGTCAAATAATTTCTTGTTTTAATTCTTATGTCATAGAGATGTCATTTAAAAATGGTATGAACATAATATTTTTTATATTTATTTATTATTTAAATTTACATAATAACTCGTTAATGTTTATATTTTTTAATGAATCACATCACATCGTGGAGATGGTTCGTCATACGTACAAACGAGCGGCGATATCATTCCGATATCTTTGAAATTGTTTGGAATATGATGGTATATATGTTGCACCATAATCCATATAATTTTATAATAATAATATATTTTCATTATTTCTATCATTATATTCATCAGTGTATGGTGGTGATGTAAATCATATTATACCACGACGCGTAGACGGTAAGTTGTACCTACAAACACGTAGTGATTTTTTTATTATGAATAAAAAGAGGAATATGGTTGTTACAAAACAATAATTAAATATAATAATATAATTTATAAATTATTTATTAAATTATGATGAAAACAACTCATTAATAGTAAGTAGGAGAATAAATAAGTTTAAAGAATCGGTAGAGGAGATTACCTCTTCTTCGAGAAGCTCCCTCTAGATCTCCACTTAATGGAGGTATAGTTGGTATTTTGAGAAATCAAAAACCAATAAAATTTACTAAAGAATATGATAAGGGAAATTAGAATGGGATAGAAGATATTTATGGCCTAATGTGAATTGATATTGTTAGGGAGGATGTTCCGTTTTATAATTGAGGTGTGGGGCACATTTGGAATCTCAAAAAATAATATTTTATAATAAAATAAATCCACATCCAAAAACCAACTAATTTTCCTAATTTATAATAGAATATCATATAATGATGTAATATCATCAACAAATAAATTTTTGTACATGTTTCTATATCCATTTAAAACTTATAATTTAGATTTAACACTACGTTATTCTATTTCATTTAACTAGGGTAACAATTAATTCAATATTAAAATAGTGAATAATTATCTTATTTTTAATAAATTATGTCATAAATAAATAATTTAAAATATTTTATATTCCATCATAATAATTTTATCATTTTAAATTTTTTTTATTCTTTTCAAATAATTTAATAAAACATTATTTTGAAATAATATCAATAGTTTCAATTTTTTAAATATTTATTGAATTATTTTTTAAAAATATCAAGATAAGATGTTAACATGGAAAGAAATATTTTATTATATATTTAAAGGTTCATTTTCATATATAAACGTAATTGGATAAATAATATATCCAAAAATATATTTATGTTAATATTTTTCAAAAAATTAATTTGATATGTCCATTATCAAACTAATTACTACATCAATTTTTTGTAATTATTTAATAAAATTTTATGTTGAATAAAAATTAAAAATAAAACACTCTGACTATGATAAATGATATAGATTAATTAATAATATCTATAGTTGAATATATATCCTATAAAATCCATCATTAAAAAATTATACATATTAAAACATGAATGTGACAAGTTTAACATCACTTTAAATAAAATAATATAAGTGTCATAATATCTTCAATAAGGCTCCAAATGTTCAATAAATCTACCAATGGATTATTACAGTCATGTTATACTCAGCCAATATGATTTGGTCAATTTTTTTTGTCTTTTAATGGTTATTATAATTTTAATGAAGGTTAGTTTATTGATTTTTAATCAATTGAATAATTTCTTCATCATCAATATATAAAATAGTAAGGTAATTATTTATTTATGTACAGTTATAAATAAATTACCAAAAAAATAAACACAATTTATATTTAAATTATGTATTTACAGTTGAATTTATAATCTTTATGAATTTATTTTCAAAATTATAATGTTATTAAATTTGAGAAAAACATATTTAACTTTTCTTTAAATAAAATATATTACAAATCCAAATTTAATCCAATTGGCTTCTAAAGGGAATAATATCAATCCAAATATTTTTTTATTTTGAAAAAAAACAGATCCAATAACATTGGGACATATTTTATGGTATTTATATATTATTATATTTACCTTTAATTACCTTATTTACCTTTTTACTGTATTAATAATAATTAATAAAGTTATTATTTGTAATTACCAAAAATAATAAAATGATATTTAAATAATTTGGACAAATATAATCAAAATGTGTAATTCATTTGTTGAAAATAAAAACACACAAGTTTTTGTAATTATTTAAAATTAATCTCGTTGTCATAATGAAAAACTAGTGTTTTTAATTTGTAAAAAATTGAAAATGATTGAAATGTTTTTACATTAATATTATTTGTAAAATTAAGGCCAATGGGAAAAATTATACTAAATTAAAAATATGTATTCTATTATTACTTTTAAACGATTCAATAATGTAATTTAAACACATAAATTGTATCGAAAAAATGGTGTTTTCAATTTAAATTTATTATAAGTTTACTATTCGTCAAAACATAAATCATATTAGAAAAATATAAAAAGTTCATCAAAAGTAAATATTTTTTCACATATCCAAGAGTATTATTATTATTTGAAATAAAATATATAAAATTATCAAAAACTATATTTAAAATTTATGTGTCATCAAAAGGTGGTAAAATTCATTTATTTTGAAAAAATATTGCATTTATCAGAAAATTTTAATTTGTTCATATATCATATCTTGAAAACATATAATATTAATTTTAAACACTATATTGAATAAATTAAAAATATATTACATTTGTAAAATTATTGAAGAGTGATTTTATTATTTTAAAAACTCAATTATTTTCATTTTAATTGTATTTTCAAAGAAAGTTAATATTGTTCATACCCGCCATTATAATCACTAGGTTACATATAATGCATGTTTATCTTGATGTATTGTAAAACACAAGGCATCAAAGAAATTAAAAATATATATTTCATAAAACCATCACAGTGTTACAAACACACACTAACATCATCTCATCATGCTAGTTTTTGCATGTTTTTTAATAAATCTCAATATATGGTGCCATTTGGATGATCGAGTAGAAATTTTTGATGTAAGAGAACTCGGAAAGAGGAAGATATTGGTCCCATCCACTTAGGAAGTCCAGAAATTATTCTCTCAAAATGTCTAACAAGGTAAGAATACTCCAATATTATTTTCTATCAATTAGAGTATGATAGGTTGTGGATAACTTCATCTCAGTCGAAAGTGCATGTTGGACTCTTTTTAAGAACAAGGATGTGAATCTCAAATCTTGGTCAGATACAATTAATAGTGTTAGTTCATGGAGTATTACCACTTCTCTAATGTATATATGTGAATGTTAATTGAGTGAGAAGTCCTATCAAATTGGGATTAAGTGATATATCATTGTAATATTACCCACAAAAAACATATATAAAATTTTTTCAGTTAATTTTTATTTCGAAAGTCCGGTGAAAAATTACATGGTGATGTTGTAATATTTCCATGTTGGTATATCTAATTGTTTAATCATACCCTTATATAATTTTTCATTTTAACCTTCACTTCTTGACATACCAGGAACGTTGATGTATATTTAGTGATCTTCTTCTTCAAAATTTTCCACTAATAGTTCTCTCAACGATCTTGATACATATTTTTTCTCCTTTTGTGAATAAAGAAGGTTGATTTATATGGGTCACTTAGAATCTCCTTATTTATATCTATATTAGATGGTAAGCATATTCGTGAACCAAATATTGAAAATCCTTCATCATCAATTTTTACCACTGTTGATTTCACCATTCTCATGGCATTCACCTTATTCAGAATATCCACATCATTCCCTTGAGAATTATTTATTTCCTCTATGTGGTATTGTTGAGAAACCCTACAACAATATTATTGCAAGGGAAGAACTTCCTTTTTTCGGCGTTTAATAGAATGTACTGACAAAGGGTTGGGCCTTTATCATCACTAACTAAAAGTGCTGATAAAAGTTTTTAATAAAATATATTATTAATTTATATAAATATATTATATTTATATTCAGAAATAATGTTTAATTTTAAATATTAAATAAATAACAAAGGTTTATAATTAATACTTTTTTTTAATAATTCAAAAATATATATTTTTTTAATTGACAAAATTATTTATAATATTATTGTTAAATAAATAAATATATATATATATATATATATATATATTTAAATAAAAATAAGATTATAATAAATTAACTTAAATAATAAATATATTTAATATATTTATTATATATATTATATTTATAAGAGATTTTTTAGCTTAATTTTATTTATTTATTGGATATATTAGATTTATTCATTATATTATTTATATTATTTATTTTTAATATATTTATATTATTTAATATATTTATTTTATTTATAAATAAATAATAATTTTTAATATATATATTTATAATAAACATTTTTGAATATATATGTGTTTTCCAATGAATTATTTCTACGAATATTTTGATCATGTGTATATATGTGTTATCATGAATATGAATGTTCATTTATACATTACATCACATTGTCCATTGATGTGGTATATTGATTAATTCATAATGTTACCCATGTGAACTGTATATGTTCTAAAAAATGTACTTATAAAATTACATTAAATAAATTAAAATAATAAATATATTTTATTATATTTTTAATTATATATATAAATACTTCTGAAAGACATGTTTTTAATTATAATTATAACTATGTATATAAATATTTATAAAATTATATATATAATATTATAATTTCATTAATATATATATATTAACAATTACATACAAATATTTTTAAATATAATCTATTAATAGTAATAATAATAACTATATATATATATATATAAAGTTCTAAAATAATAATAAATATAATTATTATACTACCTGTAATGTTATAAAAATATAATAAAATAGATTTATTTATAAATATATAAAAATATTTATAAATAAATACAAATAAATGTAATCTTATTTAAATAAGTATTTAATTGGTTGGGAAAATGTTTTGATAATGATAGCCTTTATCATCGCTATAATTTTAGAATTGATAAAATATTTCATTCTCAGTGCTATAATTTTAGCATAGAGAAACAGGTATTTTATGTGATCCTTTTTAGGGTTGTTAGAGGCCTATCTTTATCAGCGCTGATAAAGGAATGTTTTATCATTGAGTTTTATTTTGTCCTGGATAAAACATACCTTTATCAGTGCTTTTAGTTAGTGTTGATAAATGTTCCAATGTGTTTTGTAGAAGAACCATAATAGGATCATCCTCCCTCACACCCTTTCCAATCTTCGCGGAAGCTGGACCGTGAGTTGTTGAGCCCTCCTCCATCGCAACCCCTCCTCTCTTATGATGCCTCCTCTTCTGTCATCATTCTCTCATCCTCCTCCATTGTGACCCCTCCTCAACCAAGTCCCCTCTTCCTCATATGGTACCACTACCTAATCCTCAGCTACCTTCTCCTCCTCCTCCCTGGCTTCCGACACATCATCCTTTGATGTCACCTACTCCTCCTCCTCCTCTTTGTGCGGCACCCTTGTCCACATGACTTGCTCTAGATCACCCTCCTCATCTGAAGCCTGTCTTGGAATCCTCCACTATAGCGCACAGATTCCCCACAGTGAGTCTCTATTGTGGTTTCCCTAGTTTCCATAGGGTGCATATGATTTGGGCGAGTTTTTCATATAATTTAAGGCCTATCTATTGAGTATTCTTGTTCACTCTGCGATTATTATTATTTACAATTATTTATTATTTATATTATGTAGAGATTCTTATTATATATATTCAATTGCCTTTCTTATTTATTAATTCTGTTTACTATTATTTTCAACATATTGCTCAAAATTTTCTAATTTTTTTTATCAAACAAAAAGGGGAGAGATATTAAAATTTTGGGAGAGTTTACTGGATTTGGTAATTATCAAATGGTTGAATGGTTCCTTTCCACTCTATCTATGTTTTGGTAAATTCATATCCCCTCTGAATTTGATTAATTTTTTTGATAATTACTTATTAATATTTTATTTTATAGTTTATTATTCTTTATTATGGTGATTATGCATATTAGATAAATCCATATCCCCTCTAAATTCATATGGTTGTTCTGTCACTTATTCTTCCACATTCTCTTTATACCTATATAGACCTATTATAATTATCTATACCCTCATACATGCTAATTTTTCATAGGAAATTCCTTTATGCTCGGTAGGTAGCCTCAATGATGGAAATATTATCTAGTAGTGTATACCTTTTAGAGTTGGACAATATTTTTTCTATATCTTCTTTTCTTAAATTCTAGAGTCTTGGGTAATATAATATCCAGAACCTATAATGAAAAACATGTTGGAATCATCTCCTTACATTTTAAAATTACCTTAGTAATATCAAAATATATTATATATGTAACACCCCAAGCTTCTACGGTATGCTTCTCTTTGAATAATGCGATAGCCTGTGTTGTACCCAACATCGAGTTCTAACACCCCACAACCAAAAACACTAGATGTTATGAATAGTAATACCTACTTTCTGAAATTATATATATTTTATATTTCAAAATGAACTTCATTTTTGGTTTCGAAATATCGAAATTATCCGAAGATGAATTTTTGGTATTTTTCTGAGAACTTCCAATTTTAATGAATAATGAAAAATACTTAAAAACAATTTTTTTAATCAAAATAATTTATAGTGATAAATTATATTATTGAATGGTTTTAAAGTATAATTAGAATATATTTTTACCATTTTATCCAATGGTCTTCATTAGAATTAATTTCACTTCGAAATTGGACCTTAACAATTGTCAATCTCTGGGAATATATTGTTTCTTAAAAACACGCTATTTGTTGTGACAACGGGAATTTATTATAAAATTAATTAATACAACTTATATGTTTGAAATTTTGTAAAATAGACATCATTTTTTAATTCAGAATATCAATTATATCTTAGGGTGAAATTTTGGCAGTGTTCTGAAAAACTTCCATTTTTGATGAATAGTGAATCTACTAAGTGGTAGTTAAAAAACTGAATTTTTCATAAAACATAATTTTACTGCTTCTATGAATGGAATTTAAAAAATCCGAGATACAAGGTTAATATCATGAAGAAAAATGTGGTTCATGGAGATGAAAATAATTTTTGGTGAATAGTATCTTTTTACTTTTATTTACCACGGTTAAAAGTAAATTGGGTAATTAAGGGTAAAAATGATATTAATATTACCATAACACATGTCCTAATTTTATTGTACAAGTTTATATCAACCAAAAACAACCTTAGGAATAAAATATTATCATTTAGGTCCACTTGGATTAGATTAGTACATTTATTATTACTTAATTCAAAGAAGAGTTAAAAGAGTTAAAATCATTGTTTATTTACTAACACATTTTTAATATAGTGTTATAAATAAGATAAAATCGATTGTAAATATTCATTAGAAAGATAAAGATATTTCCTACATAATGATATTTTATTTATAATTTTTAGACATTAAATAATTTAATTTATTTATGACACAATGATGATGCAGTAATTACCATAATAGTGAAAAATTAAACTAATTGATATTATAAATACCCAAATAAATATAATATGAGACTTTTAATGAATTACACTAATTTTATTGGATAATATGACATATTAGTACTGATTTAATTAACTTTGTTCGAATTAATCGTTCTTTTATAAGTTTCACAAAAATTAACTATTGAATAGTGTCAAAATTGACATAAAAGAGTTTTTAAAACAAATATTATATTATTAAATGATATTAATTTCTTAAAAATCTATGGATCGACCAAGAGACTTATATAATTATAGTTGTATCATTAATTGACCATTTTGGGGTCTCTTGGATGTATATAGTAAGTTTATTAACTATATAATATAAAAATACAAAGTGACATGGTAAATGTCAAACTAATTAACTAATAGTTAAAACTAAAAGATAAAGTTAATATAGTAACCCAAACCTGTCTAAATTATATTGTTTGAAAGTTTTTCGATCTATCCCCACCTTAAACTTTGAATAATCAACTTTGGAGCCATTAGAAACCGAATATATATTTATTATAAATTAATATTTCTAGCTTTTCGGAAGGTGCCCCTCACCCCTCTTATAAAAGGGCACCCCCCTTCTCATTACTTCACATCATAGAAGCCTTGTTTCGGCCAAAATCTGCCCAAATACTCTCTCAAGTTCCCTCACTACATCCTAGAGTCCTTAGTTTGATCATAAAGCCAACTTATGGAGCCCTTTTTTTCAATTCAAAAGGAAGAACTCGAAGAAGAGGTAATGTTTTCACCAACCTTTTTCAAATTCATTTATTCTTCCACTTATTCTTTCTTTGTTATTACCATTCTAAAATAATAACTCCAGTATCTTATATATACTGTGATGTTGTTATAAATATGGTACAATCATATTCTATATTCTATCCACCCTTTGAATAACATGTCACAATACGTGCGTACGTACGGCTTACCGTCTCCACGTCATGGTGTAATTGTTATTCAATATATTATTATTTGTATGGGTATAATAATGATGTGTAACTCATTTAAATAATAAATATAATATGATAATGATTCTGTATATATGACATAATATCCAATTATATTTTATTTTAATATCAAAAAAACGATATTGTCGCTCGTGCGTACGTACGGACTACCGACTCCACGAACGCGATGAGATTCATTATCCACCATATACATTCAAGTATAATTATCATTTGATGATTTAAAAATAATGTTTAAGGACTTGATATCATTCTGGATATGAATAATATACAACCTATCCATGAAAAACAAGGCTTATGTAACAAAACATATAAAAGAAAATGAGTAAGTTAACACCCAAAACGACGATTATACTAAGATATTATTAACAAAGCAATGTTAAAAGATCATATATGATATCATATTAATATATATGATTCTTGTATAATTTAATAACAATTATTTCACCATTATACAGGAGGTTAAACTACCCTCAACCAAGGAAAAGTACAAGGTAAGGTTTTATTTAGCAATCTTTTCATTATCCGAGGTTGTTTATACATAATAATCTACTGGGATTTCTTTATAATCCACATCTATGTTTCTTCAAAATGTATTTTAAAACATTTTTACCATTTAAAATAATATGGGTTAAAGTCATTTATACCCCTGTTTGACTTTTATAAGAGGTTTATAAAGGAATCTTTCCTTCGTTTTCTAAACAAGGTGCTTTTTAACCATTTGACAGAATTATGGTAAGAATGTTTTATTAACTTATACGGCAGGTGCAGCTATTGTTCGCCGTTATAAAATCGTCGAATCTTCCCTTGCATGATTATAAGAATACTTTCAATGAAAATGTTTCATTTTATATGAATCTTAGATGATTTTAAAATAAAAAGAGATATTTCTCTAAAAAGAGTTTTGATTTCATCTATGTCATTATCCTTTGATGGATTTTAAGCTTATTTGGAGATGATTTATTATGAAACAAAACTTTCATATTTTATTGAAGGTTTTGTGATATGTTTGACTATGTATATGTTATTTTCATGGTTTATGGATGAATTATTTACATTTTTTATGCTAGTTTTAATACGAATGTTTATGTTATGTTTAAAACTTTTCATATGGGAATGCATTGGACTTAATATGTGATAGGTGGAGCCCGCTATAGCTCCTCGATGCATCAGTAGGTCTCATGATACAAACTAGTGTCTTGGAATAAGGGCTTTAAAAAAATCTTATTTGTAGTCAAGGCAAGAGGACTTGGCTATGTGGTTATAATAGTCTGGCATTATGCATTCCATCATTATGAATGTGGTTATTGATATTTCATGTGATTATTCGATTATTAGAATATCCATGTGAATAAGTAAATGGAATTATTTCATTTTACATTTTCCATACTATATTGAAGTTCATGTTTAAAAGGCATTTTTATTTGTTATACATTGCCTTAAATGTTTATTCTTATTTATGAAGGTTTCCTCTATATTTTTATCCTTAATGGGAATTTGAGCTCTCCCCTTTTTTATGTTTTATTTTTTCCAGGATGTGAAGAAGTAATTTATGAATGACCTTCAAGGATAGTTTGAGGGGATAAGAGAGTGTAATATGGAGACTATGTTGTTGTTGTTTTCATTTTATGATTAAATGTAAACCTTATGAATATATCTAGTGTTTCCAAGGATACTAAACCAATCAGTCTTTCGAGATTTTATATTTCTTGTGACCATGCCAATGTCATGTTATAATGCACCGACTCTGTGTAACTGGGGTCGGGGCGTTTACAGTTGGTATCAGGGGTTGTTTCGTACAAACCTTGTAATATAGATTTAGATAACCTCTGATTAGAGCACATAGATTTAAGATGGACTTTGAGGATTAGTATAGAAGAACTTCCTAGAATTTTGGTAATGTAGAGATTTTGTGAGTTTTCCGAGCATTAGATCCCTGTCTGGATACAAGCAAGTTGAGGCGGCTCCGGCACAGATGTACCTAGAGGTAAAACCCAAAAACACCGCTTTGAGCTAGACTCGAATGGAAACTAGTGCACGACAACGGGCCTTGCTGCACTCTTGGTTACGACACTCCCAGGGGATATGCTTAGGATAACTCTAATTTTCTTTACAAATCATTATAAAGGGTTTATGAGTATATACTTCCTCAAGGAAAATATTCTTATGATTATGGATTATATCCATAAATAGTTCAATTTATGTTAAGTGTTTTTTATGTATTGGATTATGTATTTTGATTCATAAAGGATCTAGTTTATACCATTTTTTAGAAATGGTACCTAGTGGAAAAAATGGAAACCATATCAACGCACACACTCCATGTAGGGATTTCCCTCCTGCTCAAGATAATTATAGTGGAGTTGGTGATGCAACAGGTGCCGATAAACTAATCACCATACTGGGACAACTCACTCAGGTTATGAATAATAACCTTACCCGTATGGGGCACCTTGATCCGCAGCGTGGAGGATCAATGTTAGATCGCTTCATGAGGCAACAACCACCATCATTCCATGGGAGTACAAATCCCTTAGTAGCTGAGCAATGGATATTTTCCCTAGAGAAAATATTTCAGGCATTGGGGAGTAGTGAAAGGGAAAAAGTTATCGTGGAAGTTTACCGCCTCACTGGAGTTGCTGATCAAGGGTGGTCGTTGATTCAAAATAAGAAGGAAGATGATGAAGTATCGAATATGGAATGGAGGGAGTTCAAAGATCTGTTTTTAGAAAAATACTTTCCTTGCGACCATCGAGCAGATATGGAAAGGCATTTTCTGAGTCTGAGACAAAAGGAGGATGAGAATGTCACAAAGTATGAGGCTAACTTTACAAGGTTATCTAGGTATGCTGGAGATTATATATGTAACCCAAGAAGTATGATCGATCGTTTATTTGATGGGTTAAAACAATTTCTCCGTCGATTATTAGTCTCGCAATCCTTCTCGTCATATGAAGACAATGTCTCATGTGCTATAAAGACTGAAAAGGAATTCTCTAAGTCTTATGACTTTAAAGCAAAGAAAGAGAAGAAGAGATCTACTGATAAATATGGGAATGGAAATAAGTGGAAGTAGGGAAATGTTGAATATCCATCCTGTGGTAAATGTGGGAAAAAACACCCCGGTACTTGCTTGAAGGAAACAAGAGTCTGTTACAAGTGTGGTGAAAAAGGCCACCATGCTCGTGATTGCAAAGGGAATAAGGAAGCTACCAATGTTCAATGCTACAATTGCAGGGATATGGGACAATATGGAAATGAATGTCCTATGTGTCAGGGGAACATACCTCAGAAAATGCCAATGGATCAGGGCCAAGCTTATCCTATCACTACTGTTGAGGTAGATGCTCCGAAAGACGTGGTGGCAGGTAATTTAATGGTTTCCTCAAGTTTAGCAAATTCATTATTTGATTCCGGATCATCGCATTGTTTCATATCTTCCCAGTTTTCTATGAAAATTAGATATTTCCAATATGATTTAACAAGGGAGTTGTCAGTTAAAACTCTTAAGGGATGTATCATTGCAACATAGTTTTGTGAATCAGTCCCCATTAGAGAACATAAATGTTCTTTATCCGCTGATCTCATTGTCATTCCTATGATTGAGTTTGATATAATCCTTAGTATGGATTGGATTTCGGATTATGATGTGAAGATTTATTGTAAGAAGAAGGATTTTACGATTTTTGATAATGATGATAAGGAACACCTTATCTTTAGAGCAGAATCATCACCACCTAATTCTTATCTAGATACACCCCCAATAGCTCAACTAAATTCAATTATTAAGGAGGAATAGAATAAAATAACTGTGGGTGAGGAATGGAATGTTAAAATAGAGGATGTACCTGTTGTGAAAGAATATGTAGATCTATTTCCGGAATATTTACCTGGACATCCTCCAGAACGAGAAGTTGAGTTTTCCATTGATTTAATTCCTGGATCAAGGCCTACATCGAAGACCCCTTATAGAATTCCCACTATAGAATTAGTCGAACTAAAGAAACAACTAGAGGAGTTGAGTAATAAAGGATTTATTCTGCCTAGTGTTTCTCCATCAGGATCCCCTATTCTTTTTTATGAAAAGATAGACGGATCTCTGAGGTTATTATCGACTATAGGGAGATCAATGCTATAAAAATAAAGATCATTTATCCCCTACCTCGCATTGATGATTTATTTGACCAACTGCATGAAGCTCAATACTTTTCAAAGATTGACCTTTGATCTGGATACCATCAGTTGTGTGTGAAGAAGGAAGACATTTCGAAGACAGCATTTCGAACCAGGTACGGGCATTATGAGTTTACAGTAATGCCTTTTGGATTGACTAATGCACCCTCTGTATTCATGGATCTGATGAATAGAGTTTTCAAGGAATATCTCGATGTATTTTTGGTGGTATTTATTGATGATATCTTGGTATAATCAAAATGTTATGAAGATCAGGAAAATCACTTGCGCATTATCTTGAAGACTCTGAGAAGAAATGAATTATATGGGATGTTTAGAAAGTGTGAATTCTGGAATCAGGAGATTTCTTTTCATGGCCATATTGTCACTAAAGATGGAATCTCTGTTTATCCTTCTAATACCAAGGCAATCCAATAATGGCCAGCACCTGCGAATATAACTGAGGTACATAGTTTTATTTGTTTAGCAGGTTATTATCGACGTTTCGTCCATAATTTTGACCGATTGGCTAACCCATTAACGAAGATCACACGTAAAGGGGTTAAATTTGTTTGGAAAAAAGAGTGTGAAAAATGTTTTGAAGAACTGAATAGAAGATTATTCAGTGCTCCTATATTGACTCTACCATCGGGGAATGATGGGTTTGTTATTTATAGTGATGCATCGAAGAAAGGACGTGGTTGTTTCCTTATTTAGAATGATAGGGTTATTGCCTATGCATCACGACAGTTGAAAATTCATGAGAAAAAATATCCTACGCATGATCTTGAGTTAGCAGCTATGATATTTTCTTTGAATATATGGAGGCACTACCTCTATGGTGAAAAATGTGAGATTTATACTGATCACAAGAGTTTGGAGTATATTTTCTCACAAAAAGAGCTCAACATGAGGCAAAGGAGATGACTTGAATTACTCAAGGATTATGATTGTACGATACACTACCACCTAGGGAATGCAAACAAGGTGGCAGATGCTTTGAGCAGAAAAGATCATGGAGTTATGAACAATATGAGAATTGAAAGAGATCCAATTTTCATGGATCTAGTGAAGATGGACATGGGAATAACCAGGGAAGGTGAAACATCAATTCTCTTTCAAATGGTTGCCAAACTATCTTTACTAGAAAAGATTAATAGTTCTCAGACTGATGATGGATAATTTCAAATGAGGCTTAAAATTGTGAATGATGGGAGATTGAGAGATTTTGTGTATGAAAATGAAATTTTGAAATTCGGGAAGAGGCTTTGTGTTCCCGATATACCTGATCTAAAAAGTGAATTATTGGATGATGCACATAGTTCTAATTACTATATACACCCTGGGAGAACCAAAATGTATAGAAATTTGAAGAAACATTTTTGGTGGGACAACATGAAGAGGGAGATTGTCGATTTTGTGTCATGATGTATGGTTTGTCAACAAGTGAAAGCTGGAAGGCAACATCCTGGGGGAGTATTGCAACCTATTCCCATACCTGAGTGGAAATGGGACAATATTACGATGGACTTTGTCATGGGACTACCAAAGACTCCTAGAAGGAACGATGCAATATGGGTTATTGTTGATCATCTTACCAAGTCAGCACATTTTATTGCTATAAGAGAAGATCTACCACTGGAAAATTTAGCAAGACTATATATTAATGAAGTTGTGAGACTTCATGGAGTACCCCTATCGATTATTTCAGATCGTGATCCCTGTTTTACTTCACGATTCTGGAAGAGTCTTCAGAAATCCCTGGATACTGAACTTCATTTGAGCACTGCCTACCACCCTCAGACAGACGGACAATCAGAACGGACTATTCAAACCTTATACGACATGCTGAGTTCTTGTTCACTTGACTTTTAGGGTATGTGGGATCAATATTTACCAGTTGTAGAATTTTCCTATAACAATAGCTTCTATTCGAGTATTCAGATGGCACCATATGAAGCTTTATATAGAAAGAGATGTCGCATCCCAACCAGTTGGGATGACGTTGGTAAAAGAACATTTGTAGGTCCAGAAATGGTGGAGGAAACAATGGAAAAGGTGATGGTAATCCAAAATCACATCAAAGCAGCTCAAAATAGGCAAAAGAGCTATGCTGATAATACAATGAAGGATTTAGAATTTCAAGTCAGTGATCATGTTTTCCAGAAAGTATCTCCATGGAAGGGAGTTATACGTTTTGGTAAGAAATGTAAATTGAGTCTCAGGTACATCGGATCTTTCGAAATTCTAGAACGAATTGGGGCTGTAGCATACGGATTGGCAATGCCTCCAGGTCCCTCCAAAGTTCATGATGTGTTCCATGTATCTATGTTGAGGAAATACATTCCTGACTCAACACATGTACTCACCTATGAAGAATTAGAACTGGAACCCGATCTGTCTTATTGTGAATAGCCTATCAGGATTTTTGATACAATAGAACAAGTACTGAGAAACCGGACGAAGCGTCTGGTAAACGTTTTGTGGAGAAACCATAAGATAGAAGAGGCAACATGGGATCCCGATGAACTTATGATGAAGAACCACCCAAGTCTTATCATGCGGTAGTATTATGGAAACTTCGAGGACGAAATTATTTGAAGGAGATAGAATGTAACACCCCAAACTTCTACGGTACACTTCTCTTTGAATAATGTGATAGCGTGTGTTGTACGCAACATCGAGTTATAACACACCACAACCAATCAAACAAGCCGTTATGAATAATATTAGCTACTTTTTGAAATTATATATATATTATATTTCAAAATGGACTTCATTTTTGGTTTCGGAATATCGAAATTATCCTAAGATGAATTTTTTTTATTTTTCTGAGAACTTCCAATTTTTATGAATAGTGAAAAATACTTAAAAATAACTTTTTTAATAAAAATAATTTATAGTGATAGATTATATTATTTAGTGGTTTTAAAGTATAATTATAATATATTTTTACCATTTTATCCAATGGTGTTCATTAGAAATAATTTCACTTTGAAATTGGACATAAACAATTGTCTATCTTTGGGTATATATTGTTTCTTAAAAACACACTATTTGTGGTGACAGTGGGAATTAATTATAAAATTAATTAATGCAACTTATATTTTTGGAATTTTTTAAAATAGACATCATTTTTGAATTCAGAATATCAATTATAGCTTAGGGTGAAATTTTGGCATTGTTCTGAAAAACTTAAATTTTTGATGAATAATGAATCTACTAAGTGGTAGTTAAAAAACTGAATTTTTCATAAAAATTAATTTTACGGCTTCTGTGAATAATATTTCAAAAATCAGAGAGACACGGTTAATATCAAGATGAAAAATGTGGTTCAATGAGATGAAAATAATTTTTGGTGAATAGTAAGTTTTTACTTTTATTTACCACGGTTAAAAGTAAATAGTGTAATTAAGGGTAAAAATGATATTAATATTACCCTAACACATGTCCTAATTATATTGTACAAATGTATCTTGACCAAAAACAACCTTAGGAATAAAATATTATCATTTAGGTCCACTTGGATTAGACTAGGACATTTATTATTACTTAATTCAAAGTAGAGTTAAAAGAGTTAAAATCAATGTTTATTTACTAAAACATATTTAATATAGGGTTATACATAAGATAAATACAATTGTAAATATTCATTAGAAAGATAAAGAAATTTCATATATAATTGTATTTTATTTATAATTTTTATACATTAAATAATTTAATTTATTTATGACACAATGATGACACAGTAATTACCATATTAGTGAAACATTAAAATAATTGATATTATAAATACCCAAATAAATATAATTTGAGACTTTTAATGAATTACACTAATTTTCTAGGATAATATAACATA
Source organism: Viscum album (assembly GCA_963277665.1). Taxonomy (NCBI): domain Eukaryota; kingdom Viridiplantae; phylum Streptophyta; class Magnoliopsida; order Santalales; family Viscaceae; genus Viscum; species Viscum album. Next base: position 1,092,635,325 of record OY728145.1, on the reverse strand, counting down.
TTAGTATTGATTTAATTAACTTTTTTTGAAGTAATCATTCTATTATAAGTTTCACAAAAATCAACTATTGAATAGTGTCAAAATTGACATAAAACAGTTTTTAAAACAAATATTATATTATTAATTGATATTAAATTCCTAAAAATCTAAGGTTTGGCCAAAATACATATATCAAGATCGGTGTATCATTAATGGAACACTTGGGGGGTCTCTTGGATGTATATATTATATTTATTAACTATCTAATATAAAAATACAAAGTGACAAGGTAAATGTCAAACTAATTAACTAAGAGTTAAAACTAAAAGATAAGGTTAATATTTAACCCAAACCTATATAAATTCTATTTTTTGAATGGTTTTAGACCTATCCCCACCTTAACCTTTTGAATAATCTTCTTTTGAGCCATTAGAAACCGAATATGAATTTATTATAAATTAATATTTCTAGCTTTTCCAAAGGTGCCCCTCACTGCTCTTATAAAAGGGCACTCCCCCTTATCATTACTTCACACCTTAAAAGCCTTTTTAATCGGCCAAACACTTCCCAAATACTCTTTCAAAATCCCTCACTACAACCTATAGGCCTTAGTTTTATCACAAAGTCAACTTAAGGAGCCCTTTTGATCAAATCAAAAGAAAGAACCCGAAGAAGTTGTAATGTTTTCACCACACCTTTTCAAATTCATTTCTTCTTCCACTTCTTATTTCTTTGTTATTACCATTATAAAATAATAACTCCAATATCATATATATACTGTGATGTTATTATAAATATGGTACAACCATATTCAGTATTCTATCCTCCCTTTGAATAACATGTCACCATACGTGCGTACGTACGGCTTACCGTCTCCACGTCGTGTTGTAATTGTTATTCAATATATTATTATTTGTATGGGTATTATAAGGATGTTTAACTCATGTAAATAATAAATATAACATGATAATGATTATTTATATATGACATAATATCCAATTATATATTATTTTAATATCAAAAGAATGATATTGTCGCTCGTGCGTACGTACGGACTACCGTCTCCACGAACGCGATGAGATTCATTCTCCATCGTATCCATTCAAGTATAATTATCATTTGATGATTTAAAAATAATGTTTAAGGACTTGATATCATTCTGGATATGAATAAGATACAACCTATCCATGACAATCATGACTTATGTAACAAAACATATAAATGAAAACGAGTAAGTTAACACCTGAAACGACGATAATACAAAGATATTATTAACAAAGCAATGTTAAAAGATCATATATGATATCATATTAATATATATGATTCGTGTATAATATAATAACAATTATTTCACCATTATAAAAGAGTTTAACCTACCCACATCCAATTAAAATTACAAGGTAAGGGTTTATTTCGCAATCTCTTCATTATCCGAGGTGGTTTATACGTAATAATCTACTTGGATTTCTTTATCAACCACATCCATGTTTTTCCAAAATGTATTTCAAATTTTTTTTACCAATTAAAAGAATATGGGTTAAATTAATTTATACCCTTGGTTTACTTTTATAAGAGGTTTATAAAGGAATCTTTTCTTCGTTTTCTAAACAAGGTTCTTTTTAACCTTTTGACATAATTAAGGTAAGAATGTTTTTTTAACTTATACGGTCGGTGCGGCTATTTTCCACCGTTATAAAATCGTCGAAGCTTACCTTACAAGCTTATAGAAATACATTCAAAGAAAAATTTTCATTTTATATGACTCTTAAATGATTTCAAAATAAAAATAGATATTTCTCTAAAAAGAGTTTTGATTTCATATATGTCAACATCCTTTGATGGATTTTAAGCTTATTTTGAGAGGATTTATTTTGAAACAAAACTTCCATATTCTACTGAAGGTTTTGTGATATGTTTGACTATGGATATGTTATTTTCATGGTTTATGGATGAATTATTTGCATTTCGTATGATAGTTTTAATACGAATGTTTATGTTATGTTTAAACCTTTTCATATGGGAATGCATTGGACTTAATATGTGATGGGTGGAACACACAATAGCTCCTCGATGCATCGGTAGGTCTCATGAGACAAACTAGTTTCATGGCATAAGGCCTTGACACAATCTTATTTGTAGTCTTGGAATGAGGCCTTGGATATGTGGTTATGATAGTCTGACATTATGAATTCCATCATTATGAAAGTTGTTATTGATATTGCATGTGATTATTCGATTAGTAGAATATCTATGTGAATAAGTAAATGAAATTATTTCATTTTACTTTTTCCATACTATGATGAAGTTCAAGTTTAAAAGGCTTTTGTTTTAGTTAACATTTCCTTAAATGTTTATTCTTATTTATGAATGATTCCGCTATATTGTTATCCTTACTGGGCATTTGAGCTCACCCCTTTTCTATGTTTTATTTTTCCCAGGATGTGAAGAAGTAATTTATGAATGACCTGAAAGGATGGTGTGAGGGGAAAAGTGTGTGGACTATGGAGACTATGTTTTTGTAGTTTTCATTTTATGATGTAATGTAAACCTTATGAATATATCTAGTGTTTCCAAGGCTACTAAACCAAATAGTGTTTCGATATTTGATCTTTCTTGTGATCATGCCAATGTCATGTAATAATGCACCGACTCTGAGTAACTGGGGTCGAGGCATTTACAATATACTCCTCATTACATTTACTTTTCGTTTCCATATAAATTTAATTGGAAGGTATCATAATTGATTCCATGGAAAAAGTTATAACTTCAAACCTCTTTTAATATTCATAATTCATCAAACATAATAATAAATTTCTTAGTAACTCATATAATTGTGTCGACAAGATTGGGATCTCCATCATACTTCCAAATTGTCCTTCCCTTTTGTATAATGACATCAAGCTTATTGAAACTTCATGTTCATTGACAAAAATACCAAAAAGTTAATTTGGTCTCAATGACATCCTATTTTGATGATCACATATAAAAAATAAATATAATAATAAAATACATACGGGCATTACTCTATCCCCAAACCTCACTAAGGTTATACTATCACCAATAAATCTTCCCAGCCCGATTCTCACACTATTAAAACATTATGCAATAATAATGGGTTCTGATAGTGGTTATAGACCAATTAATAATAGATATAGTTTATATCCACTATCAGAACACCCATGGCTATTATCCTAGTTTCAATATCCCACTAGAAATGGCTATAGTCGGATGGTCTAGTACCATAGACAATTCTTGTGGATGTAGTCCCTATTATGGAGAACCTATAGCCATGGTTTGTAACCATTTTCATAGGTCATCAACTTCCATCAATGGACCATAGACACAGGTATCTCCAGATTTGGTTTATGAATGTTGTAATGTAATTCAAAATATTAAACAAAATAAGGATATTTCATCTTTATACCAGTTCTATAATTTATCTAATTCTTTAACAGTAAGCTACAATGAAATATATTTATAAATATATACATATCTATAGATCTACATATATAAATATATATCTTTGTGTGTATAATTCTTTGTAACTATAATAATTATAATTTTAGAAAATAAAATTATCATGGATTCTATAACCTTTTCCCATAGTCCATATAAACTATGGTAATAGGTGTTATAGGAATGTCCTACCACCACTATATATATAGATTGTGTCCTTAGAACATTCCCATTATCTTCCCATGAAAAAAATTCCCTTTTTCCATAGTCCATATCAACTCACACCCCAGTTATATCTCCATTAAAAGTTATGTGACTTGGTTATGCTAACCTAACCAAAAATCAAATCACAAGTTATGCCTTGTCATTAGAAAAGGGCATATGTCTGGTTATACCTATCGGTTTATAAATGGGAAGGGGTTCTTATTCATGCCTTGGTATAATGAAATATATATATTAAATAGTTACACTCTCCATCAAAATTGAGGTCTGTCTAGTGCATATCCATGTGACACACTTGTATCTTATAGTATAAACTATAGTTGGTTTTGATGGTGAAATATGGAAGTTGAACTAATTTTTTAAATGGATCCAAATTCCATGACATGGTGAATATTCTACATTATAGAGGTTGTCTTGTGCCATGGTTGTGGAACTACAGTGTGGAAGTTAGTTTTTATGGTTCTAGTTGTTTTGAAATAGTTGTGTCATGAATTGTTAGTTGTAGTGTGAAGTCTTATAATGTGGAGTTCACATTGTTCTTCCTCTTTTGGTATTATTTCCTTCTGGATGGTGTGAGGGATTATAGGTTATGGTGTAGTGATGATCAATTCATCATATTCCCATTCCCCTAGATTATATGATCTCATTTTTGGTCATGCATGTGGATTATAGATGTGTTTTTACCAGGTTCCATTGTGGTGTGTCCATTTCCTTCATGTCATAGTTCATTCTCATTTAGGACACATTGAATCATTAACCTATGTGTTGTTTTGTGATGCACATTTTCCAATAACTCATATGTGTTTTGTTATGATGCATTTCTTGTTCTCCCTTACATTTATGTCTTTTTCAATTATGTCTATTTGATGCTTGTATACTTGATGAACCTCTTATTATTGAACCTCATGATGGAATAACACAACTGACCTAAATATAATTACATTAAAAAACTTAATTCTAATAAAAATTAAACAATGAATATTTAAACACACTACCACATCATCATTTCTATCAACATATGCACATCATTCACCCCCAAGATTATTATCTACACATTCCACATAACTTGTAACTATACGACGAATGATACCAAACCTTTTAATATTCAATAATGTTTGTGAGATATTTCTTATTAGTTTCTGATGTATACTTCACACACTATTTTCCAAAAATATTACTACCATACAAATGAGGAAATACTTAGTAGTGACTACTCGAATGTCAAATCTATAAATTATTTTTCAGATATGAAACTAACAGGACCCACCCCATAGGAAGTGCAGTAGTGTTGGGAATGTATTAGTGTCTGAACCCCATCCTATATTTAATTGGTAATGGGTCTAGATATGGCCCAATCTGGAATCATAACCAACAACTGACGTGACATTCCACTAAACTAAGAGGTGTTCATGATCACTACGGGATACCAATGATCCCCTGGAAAAAAGATACAATTAACATGGAATGGTGTACCACTAAATTAGAGTAAATAAAAAATTATATTTATCCTAAAAATTAGACATGTTCCATTCATATGTTGAACATCATGGAAATTCGTATACACTCAAAAATTAAATAAACAGGAAGCGAATATCATAGATGGAAAAAATCCCACTATTGGCCAATAAAACTGTTTAACTAGACATGTCCCATTACTAAATCTCATTGGAACTATTTTGGATAAGTATAACATATGATTTCTAAATTTTTTTTATATTCATCTAGAAATATCTTCTATCATGCAGCTCTCCTCCATCGTGTATGCACATTCAATGCATACTGAACGACACCATTGTGGTGAGTTTTCTCCTCTTACTCAATTGTTTTGTCTTGTTCACATGTTATTACTATTTCATATTGATTGTAATTCATGGAATTGTATATGCTAAACGCCCTGCTGAAAATCATTTTCACAGGTGGTCATTGTTTGCACATTAAATTAATTTCATGTCGTTTGGTTCCTATTGAACATTTGAATATAGAAATTAGTAATTTATGTATACATGGTCAATGAATGAATTCACCAAGATGATAAAACAACTGAGATAACCGCTGAATTAACAAGAGTAATTTGATGAGGGTTGCTTTGTAAAATCTGAAATTGTGTTTGTTTGGACTATATGGTTTTTTGACTGTGAGAATGATTGTGTTTTTGTATGGTTTTGTGGTTGTTGGCATGATTGGCATGCCATTTGTTTTCCATGTTATAGTTGTTCCACCATTTAATACCAATCTAAACCTTACCCATTTCAATGGAACCACCACTTTTTTACTAGTGAAATTCCATTGAATCTTAGAAAACCACTTCACTATAAGACACTATAGAACACTATATGAACACTCTAGTCAGATAACCATAGAATCACATGTAATGAATCATTTCACTCTCAAGAACTCTTTGGAAAATCATACCATCTATTGTTTTAGTACCATATTTTTTGACTCGAGACATTATGTATCAAGAGAAACACTAAAACATTGGCTTTCAGCAATGCATATTGATCACATTTGGGATAATAAAACATTTTAGTGCAATGTATTCTCATAGATACTTCCATTAATCAGGTTTTTGGGAAGATGTGTGTGATCTAATTTGGTACTGATTATTGTATGGAGAGGTACGATTATTGTTTACCATAGCTAGTACCATTGACTATAGTCGTATGACGACCCTAGTTGAACATCAATTGGGTAATTATTTTGTTAAATATTAATATTATTGAATCCAATATTATAAATATGAATAAATAATGGATTAATTCCAATAGGTTTAGAAACAATATGATGATGGTGTGAAAGTGGTTAACATGTTTTCAAAAGATTATGCATATGACCCTTCTCAAATCCTTTATCAGTGTTTAGACTATTTTTATTCAAGATAAATTAGTCCAAAAGAGTTTGAAGACCACTATATCTATCAAGCAATAGATCAATGTTATACATGTTTGAATAAATATGGAGAAAAAAGAGTATAGGTAGTGGCTGGGATAACACTATGTTTTATAGACCATCTGTTATGATTACAAGCGTGAACAATGAATAAGACCGTATGGAGGATGTGATTACAAATGTTAGTGATGATAAAGTTCGTATTGAAGAAATGACAAGGATAGTTGAAAATGAACATCATGATTTCCCAAAAATGTTTCAGATGTTAATGAGTTTTTCAAAATGCCTTTTTATGTTTGTTGTAGTAAATATACAGCATTATATGTCATGACCCATCCCCCTTGACCCATGCCATGACTACCCCAAGACCACCTTCCATAGGCTACTGGCTGGTGACTAGAACCGAAGGCGTATTCCCTAAAACTGGGAAGACATTTCCTTTATAACCTGTAAGCACAAATCACCAAGCACAAAACAAGATACAAAGTCAATTAAACTAAATTGTAAAAAAAGTGAGTACAGTAAGAAGATAGAGCCAGAAGACAACCCCAACTAGAAAGTAAATGAATCTGAATGTACAAGTAAACTAGAACTAGTCTTGTGATCACCCAGCAAGGAGTCTACCTGAAGGTTATGTATAGCTCTCGAATGGTCATCTCTACTGTATGCCTCGTCTAAGGTCAACCTCCGAGCTAGCTCCAGTCCTGGTACTCTCGTCCTCAGTCAACGTTGTCCATTATTTGCACCAAACACAATGAGGTGTGAGTATTTCCCATGTAGGGGTGAGTATAATGATACCCAGTAGGGACCCTGAGACCCTAATGGACTCAAAAAATCCACCAAGGATGATCCACAAATCATGTAAACCAGTAACAGCCCAACATAGGTATATTTCCATACATATATCTATGTTATCAAGTAAACTCATCTCAGTCATTAAAAAAACATAGAGTCCAAAACAAGATCCCAAAGCTCAACTGTTCCACAAATGATGAAATACCACTTAGGTAAGTACTGCACATGTACACCACACAGAAAAATACCAACAATGTATTACCACAAATGAATGTACCACATAAGTATAGACTCAACTCACACCAAGTATAAGTAGGTAAAGTAGTAGAGATTATTAGATGTCACTAATGAATCATCTTACTCTGTTAAAAGGCTCTGTTGTTGACCTACATAGGATCTCTCAATGCTGAACCACACATGATCAATTAGTGCCGACCCACACTGGATCGCTCGGTGCGGACCCACACAGGATCGCTTGGTGCCGACCCACACAGGATCGCTAGGTGATAACACACATAGGATCACTCGGTGTTGACCCGCACATGATTGCTTAGAGTACACCCACACAGGATCTCTAGGTGATGACCCACACATGATAGCTCGGTGCTGACCCACACATGAACGATATTCATTCTTCAAGTCACATCCAGCTACTAGGTTCAGGCCCTACACTTGATATTCCCCTGGAGGTTCTTCTCTTCAAGCCACTGGTCAAGACTCCAACTACCATGAAGTCCCATGAGGTGGTATCTCAAAGGAAGACCTTGTTATAAGGGTCTCAACACAAAAAATTGTGTGTTAGTAGGATGCCCAGTCTGTAAGTTATTAGACTTTTTGTCTCGGGGGGCCTAGTTGGATTAGTGCTCGATCGAACCCAACTGCATCCCAACTTCATCAAAACATCAATTAGGGTATAACAATATGATCGTATAACTCTACGGTTTCCAGAAGCATAGATGGTTCGTCGAATAGACATGTGGTTCCAAATTTATATCCAAAAGAGTGTAAAGTTCATAGCTTGTTTGGGTCCGTTCCGACCCGGTCCAACTCGGCCTTGGCCGACCCAACCCAGTTTGGGTCGACAAGACCCTCTAGGACAGAACGGCCCACTGGGTTCGGCCCGTCGTGCACTGGGTGGTCCGACAGGCCATGTTTGTCGTGGGGCCGTGAGGGTGGCACGAGGCCACGAGGGGTCGCGAGGGTGGCGTGAGCCGTGGGGGCCACGGGGGCCACAGGGCCATGTGGGAAATGTCGCAGGCCACAGGTCAGTGAGGTCGTCGGGTGGTGCGGAAAGTCGAGAGATGGTGAGGCCGGGGGGAGGCGCCATAGGCCACGGGTCAGAAAGGCCGCGGGGCGGTGGGGGACGTGGGGTGGCTGCGACAACAGGGCTGCGGTTTCTGTGGGGCGGTGGCGACCATGGGTGGCAGTGGCCATGGGGAGGTGTCGTTGAGCCGCTGTTATCATCGCGGCCCGCGATGTGCCGGCCTCCGCATCCATTTTTCACTGTGTCAAAAAGTAACCATCTTCCATCATGAATGATAAACCATTGAAGAATAATGAAAGTGGGTTCGTGCCATGTTTGTTTGGCCAGCGCCCTCCGTGTTATAATGGTATCAAACGGAAAACAAGAACATGAACTATGAATGTCAAACCCAAAACTCTAGAAATGAATATTCCCAATCCCACAAAAAAAATCATCCATAGATCAAATAGATGGAGATTTGATCACTTTTATTTGTTTTATAAGGGATGAAAATGGGAATATAATCATACAAAATTAAAGCCCTTACTTGTTTGATTGTTGATGTTGATGAGAGAAGTCGAAGTTGTCGATGTTCGTCGCACCCGCCACATGCCTCTAATACCGAGCTCGTTCATCAGGTAAACGCTCCTCGATGGAGGTGGTTCTTCTTTGTTGAAGATTTCCACCATCGTAGGATGCCTTGAAGAATAAGTCGAAGTTGTGTGTTAGTGTTATTCGTTGGACGGGCTCTTCGTTGGAGGATGTGTTCTTCCATGTTCGTCTCTTTCCAGCCCTTTCGTCACAATTCCACCAAAATGAAAAGTATCCCAATAATTGAACTCATTATCTATTATGTTTGTTGGAATAATTATAAATTAGCTTAATTAATTAATTGATGAGTTTGTATAATTAATTACCAGGGTGGCACAAATAAAGTGTGGGGGGTCAATAGGTTTTTCTCCCATAAAGAGGGGAGTTCAAGGGGGTGTAGGCCTCAGGTGGTCCACACCACCATAAAATCTCATGGGAGGTTTAGGAGTTGTGGTCCCCACCACCATAACCACTCTTCAAAGGTTTTAGTTTAGGTGGTCCCCACCTATGAAGCATCCACATGGGAGTTTTAAAAGAAAATAGAAATAAAATGTTACACCAATTATTTTATTTTATTCTTTCACGAATAAGTGAAAAATTAACTTCCACCCTTGACCTACTACGGTCGAGGTGAAGGTCATCGTGAGAGAATTTTGGCACTTCGAGTTCTGCAGTGCCCGCAAATTTTAATTTTGAGCATCAGTTCAAAAGATAGAAAAATCCCACTCGTACGTTTACTGAACATACATGAAATAAAGTTCTGAAATTCATTTCGGGCACTCCGGGCATCGGAATCACACGCCGTCAATTTTCGTGAACTCGTAAAATTCAAATATATTTAAAAAAATTACATGGATATTTGGGGTTTTTACATTCTCCCAACCTCAGGGAATTACGTCAACGTAAGCCACAACTCAAAACTTGGAAATCAAGAAGATGTACTGAGCACGAATTTGAGCCTCTAACTAAAATTTTCACTCCTAGAGGTTCACGTGTTTCCACCGAACACGCACTAGAGGTACTAACCATGCATGAAGGAACCTCTCCTATAGATCTTCAATCTATACTAGAACATCTGAAAATGTCGCCCCATCATCAATGTCTAGCTCTCCATGGTCGATGATGTGAGAAGGGTCATACACGTATCTCATCAGCGGGTATACGTGGAAGACGTCGTGCACCCGGTGCAACTGAGGTGGAAGTGCTATGGGTAATTGACCTTGAAAACTATACTAAGAACCGAAAAGGGTCCGATGAACCTCAAATATAACTTTCCTCCTTAGCCAAATCTTTGCAAACCTCATCAAGGTGAGACCCGTAGAAAGACGTAGTCCCCATTGTCGAACTCCAGAGGTCTATGACTCCTAGAAGTATAATAATTTTGACTACTATGTGTAGTCTTAATCCACTCCTAGATGATCTACACATTCTCTGTGGTATCTCGTACCCTCTCCGGTTCCAATAGTGCAGACTCCCCTGGTTCAGTCCATCAAAAAAGTGACTTGAAAAGTCGTGCGTACAACGCCTCAAAAGATGACCTCCCAATGGTGGAGTGACAATGGTTGTTGTATGAAAACTCCACCAAAGGCATGTGATCCTCCCAACTACGACCAAAGTCAATGACTCAAGCATGTAACATGTCCTCGAGGGTCTGAATGGTCTGCTCAGTCTGGACATCCATCTGAGGATGTAAGGAGGCGCTCAAACGAAGTTGTGTCCTGAAAGCCTCCTTAAACCCCTTCCGCAGCCGGGAAGTGAAACGTGTATCATGATTTGAGGAAATCGTCGAGGTTACTCCATATAGCCTCACAATATCTTGCAGATAGAGGCATCCCAAGCTCTCTACTGAAGCTTTCTCTATGATCAGTAGGAAGTGGTCTAACTTGGTGAGTCGGTCAACGATCACACAAATAGAATCATGATCTATGGATGTACGTGGAGGTACTGTTACAAATTCCATGAATATCACATCCCACTTACACTATGTGATCTCTAATGGTTGAAAAAATCATGTTAATACTTGATCCTCCGCCTTTACATGCAGACAAGTGAGGCACCGAGGGACAAACTCTGCTACTACTTTCATCATTCCAGGCCACCAGTGATGTCATTGGAGATCCTCGTAAATCTTCCCTACTCTTAGATATACCGCTATAGGGGATGTGTGGAACTCCCTCAACACCTCCTTCCGAAGTGACACAGGTACCATGGTTCGTCCTCTAAAGAGGATGACGTGCTCCACGCCTTCATAAAATCCATCAGGTGCATGTCCTATTGATATCTGATCACATCGAGCCTTGCATTTAGTGTCCCCACGATGTGCCTCTCTGACTTGAGGAAGAAGTGGGGGACTAACTGTAAGGGACTGAATAAAAGATTCTCCATCTCATTCCACAAAGGATATCTGCAAAGCGGCCTGCTGCTCCATCTCCTCACCTAGTAGTTGTATACCAGATATCCTGATGAGTGCATCAGCTACAACGTTCCCCTTTCTAGAAGTATAGACTATTTTAAAGTCATTGTCATAGAGGAACTGAAGCCAACATCATTGTCTCATGTTCAGGTCCTTCTAAGAGAAGATGTATACATGAGACTATTTTGATTAGAGTACAATATAAAACACTTTCCCCTAAAGTAATGTTGCCACATATTCAAGGAGAAGACCACTGCTGCTAACTCTAGATCATGGGTAGGGTAGTTCTTATCAGGCTATCTCAGCTGTCGAGAACCATTTATGATCACTGCTCTCTCCTCCATCAGTACACATCCATGAACCATCCTTGATGCGTCATAGTAGACTGCGTACCCTACGCCCTCCTCCAGTAGCCTCAAGATGGGTGTAGTAGTCAACATCTGCCTCATCCATTGAAAACTATACTAGAATCTCTCCAACCACATGAAGGTTTTCCCCTTCTTCGTTAATGCTTAATGCGGTGCTGCAAATCTAGGGAAAAATGGCACAAATCTCTGGTAGTAACCAGACAATCCCATGAACTACGTACCTCCGTCACACTGCTGGGTGTCTCCCAAGCAATTACTGCCTCAGTCTTCGCTGGATCCACTGCAACTCTAGACTCCGAGATAGCATGTCCTAGAATGTGAACCTCTCAGATCCAGAACTGACACTTCGAGATATTTCCATAATGTCGGTGCTCTCGGATTGTGTCTATAACTATCTAAAAATGATAGGCCAGTTCCACCTCAATAGTTGAGTAGAACAGAATGTCTTCGATGAAGAATACTACAATGTGACCGAGGTATAGCTGAAATATCCTACTCATGAGTCCCATGAACACATCTGGAGCATTGGTCATGCCAAATGGCACATCCAAGAACTCGCAGTGGCCGTACCAACATATGAATGTCGTCCTCTACACATCCTCATCTGGTAATCTAAGCTGGTGATAGCCTGATATGAGGTCTATTTTCTAGAACCACCATGCTCCCTTCAGCTAATCAAAGAGGTCTTCAATCCTTGGAAGTGGGTACTTGTTCTTAATGGTCACCTGGTTCAGGAACCGATAGTCAACAAAAAGCCTCAATCTCCCATCCACCTTATTGGAAAACAAAATCAGGGCTGTCCAATGTGCAATTCTGGGCTGAATGAACCCTTTCACATGTAAGTCCTCCAATTGTACCTACAGGTCACGATGCTCCATGGGATCCATCTGATATGCTGGCATAGATATCGGTTCAATTCCAGAGTACAATTCAATGTAAAAGTCCACCTATCTGTGAAAAGGTAGAACTAGAACATCATCAGAGAAGACATTCATGTATTGGTCAACCACTACAGGATATCTTGGACACTCCACATCAACTACTCCTAAGGTAAGGCTAGCCAGCTGATGTGTAATCAACTGCACCCTCTTCCAGGTAAGTCTATCATGCGCTGCATAGGTTCCCTTCTTGTCAGTTAATGTGATCCTAGACCAATTTGTGTAGACACACTACACCTTGCGCCTAATACAGTAAATTTGAGCATGGAATGAAGATAACTAATCCATACCCATGATGACATCGTAAGGCCTCGACGCTACTACTAGGAGATCCCAGCCGAAGCTCTCACCTTATAGAGTAAACTCAAACTATTTTCACCAGTGCGTAATCGTCGAATCCTATCACGTAGGAGTCTTTAGCCATAAGAATTGCATCTATAGCTCCGTTGTAATCTTCGACCTCCGAATGTGGGCAGTTTCAATAAGAAAATTATTTGCACCTGTGTCTATAAGTACTGCATCAATGGTTGAGTTGATATTGATCGTACCTCGTATTATCTTCGGAGTGTCGTGATCATAGGCCTTAGCTGCCTGGAGCTAGGCTCTCCCATATCCACCTACACCCTATAGTCAGGGTGGACAAATTTGTGGTGGAGGAAGTAACATCTAGATTCGTCTCCCTTCTCCAGCTACACTTCCATCTCCTCTACCACGTCTGCCTTCTCCCTATGGACCTCCTCGGTCAAACCTGTGTCTCTATCAGGGTGGTCCTTCGACCATCTATTGAGAATCTGTACGATGGGTCAGATTGTCACGATCCACGTGACCCTGCCCGCCACATGCGTAACGCTTCTTGCTCCTGGCAGGTTGGCTCTGCATCGGGTGCCCCGCACAACCGATACAAAATCCTGCGTTTGTCTACCCATAGGTCTAGTCCTCTTGGACCTCTGTGACATCAGTCTCCTACCATATATATAAGACTCTTCTACCTGATGTCCTTTGGTGGGTCTCAATGCTGGTGACTGCTCATCAAGAAACATCTCCACTAAGAGGGCTATCTTTGACACCCCACACACGTTGGAATGCTAAGTGGGATCTTCGAAGCCCTAATCTTCCACATGAGACCCCTCTCGATGGTATGGGTCCTGAATAATGGTTCATGAACCATATTTGGAACACTCCGACCCCAGTTACCCATTGTCGGTGCAATATTTTGATACATTGGCATGATTACAAGGAATCAAGTCCCAAAGTAAAGAACAGTTTAGCTGTCTTGGAAAATAGATTACATACTTGAATGTTACACTACACTTTATAACATACAAACCAACATAAATAATAATTTATTAATTCCATTATTCCATTAGATTAACCTTGCATATCAATCACAATAAACTTCTTGAAATCCTGGAAAAAATAAAACACAGAAAGGTGTCAGCTAAGATGCTCAGTAAGGATAACTATACAGAAGATACCTTCATAAATAAGCATAAAAATTTAAGGCAATGTATAACTATAACAAAAGCCTATTAAACATGAAATTCAATATAATATGGAAAAAAATAAAATTAAGTAATGCCATTTACTAATTCACATTGATATTCTACTAGTCAAATAATCAAATTCAATATGAATACCCACTTTCATGATGATAGAATGAATAATGCCAGACTATCATAACCACATAGTCAAGGCCTTGTGCCAAGACAAAAAATAAGATTTTTTCAAGGCCTTGTTCTACGACACTACTTTGTCTCATGAGACCTACTAATTCATCGAGAAGTTATATCGGGCTCCACCCATCACTTATTAAGTCCAATGCATTCCTCATATGAATAGGTTTTAACATAACATAAACATTCGTATTAAAACTAACATATGAAATGTCAATACTTTATCCAAAACCCATAAATATTATAAAAATAACACATCCATAGTCAAACATATCACAAGACCTTCAATACAATATGGATGTTTTATATCATAATAAATCAAGTTCAAATAAGTTTAAAATCCAATAAAAGATGTTGACATAGATGAAATCAAAACTATTTGAGTGAAATATATCTATTTTTGATATCATTTAAAAGCCACATAATTATAAAATAAATCATTTACTTTGAGAATATTCTTATAATCTTGTAAGAAAAGCTATGATGATTTTATAATGGAGGAAAATAGCTGCACCCACTGTATAAGTTAAAAAACATTCTTACCTTAATTAGGTCGAAAAGGTTAAAAAGGACCCTGTCTGGAAAATGACGGAAAGATTCCTTTCAAAAAAATTTATAAAAAGTCAAAAAGGTTATAAATGAATTTAACCCATAATATTTAAAATAGTAATAATTATTTGAAATACATTGTTAGGAAACATGGATGTTGATGATAAAGAGGTCCCAGTAGATAATTATGTATAAAAAATCTCGGATAATGAAGAGATTGGAGAATAAACCCTTACCTTGTACTTTTCCTTGGTCTAGGGTTTGTTAACCTCCTGTATAATTGTGAAATAATTGTTATTAAATTATACAAGAATCATATACATTAATATGATATCATATATGATCTTTTAACATTTCTTTGTTAATAATATCTTTGTATTATCGTTGTTTCGGGTGTTAACTCATTCATTTTCCTTTATATGCATTATTTCGTAAGCCATGTTTGTTATGGATAGGTTGTATCTTGTTCATATCCAGAATGATATTAAGTCTTTAAACATTATTTTTATCCATCAAATGAAAATTATTCTTGAATGGATATGATGGGGAATAAATCTTATCGCGTTCGTGGAGACGGTAGTCCGTAAGTACGCACGAGCGACAATATCATTCTTTTGATATTAAAATAATATATAATTGGATAGAATATAATGTATAAAAAATAATTGTCATGTGATACTAATTATTTACATAAATTACACATCATTATTATACCCATCCAAATAATAATGTATTGAATAACAACTACACCATGACTTGGAGACGGTATGTCGTACGTACGAACGTCTAGTGACATGTCATTCAAAGGATGGATAAAATACTAAATATGGTTTTACAATATTTATAATAACATCACAGTATATAGAAGATATTAGAGTTATTATTTTAGAATGGGAATAAAAATTAATGAAGAAGTGGAAGAAGAAAGGAACATGAAAGAGGGTGGTGAAAAATTTACCTCTTATTCGTGTTCTAGATTTTGATTTGATCAAAACGGCTCCTTAGGTTGGCTTTCTGATCAAACTAAGGCCTCTAGGTCGAAGTGAGGGATGTTGAGAGGATATTTTGGCAGGGGTTGGTCGAACCATAATTCATTGATGGTATGAATTTGAGAAAAGAGGGAGTGCCCTTTTATAAGAGGGGTTGGGGACCATAAGAAAAGGTAGAAATATTAATTTATAATAAATTCATATTCGGTTTCTAATGTCTCCAAAGTGACTTATTTCGAGGATAATGTGGTTATGGGTCGAAATCCACTCAAACAATAGGTTTTAGAAAAGTTTGGGTAACTATTGTACCCTTATCTTTTAGATTAAACTCTTAGTTAAATAGTTTGACATTTCACATGTCTCTTTGTATTTTTATATTACATGGTTAATAAACATACTATTATCTTCCAAGTGAACCCCAAGTGGTTCAGTAATAAAATACCTATCATCATATAAATCCTTTGTTAGAATCTTAGATTTTTAGTAATATTATATCAATTAATAATATAATATTTGTTTTAAGACTCCCTTGTGTCAATTTTGACATTATTTCATAATTGATTTTTTGTTAAATTCTTCATAACTTTATTAATTCGAACCAAATTCATTTAATCAGTCCTAAAATTTCTTATTAACCAATTAAATTCATGAGATTCATCAAAAGGATCTTATTATATTTATTTGGGTATTTATAATATCAATTATTTTAATATTTCATTAAAATGATAAATACTCCATCATCATTGTGTCATAAATAAATAAAATTATTTAATGTCTAAAAATTATAAATAAAATACCATTATGTAGGAAATATGTTTTGATTTCTAATTAATATTTATAATCGAATTTATCTTATGTATAACCATATATTAAAAATGTTTTATTTATTTAACTTTGATTTTATCTCTTTTAACTCTTCTTTGAATTAAATAATAATAAATGTCCAAATCTAATCCAAGTGGACCAAAGAGATTCATATTTTATTCATAAGGTTTTTTTTGGTCGAATTATACTTATCCAATAGAATTAAGACATGTGTTTGGGTAATAATAATTTCATCTTTATCCTTAATTACCCTATTTACGTTTAACCGTGGTAAATAAAAGTAAAAAAGTTACTATTCACCGAAAATTATTTTTTCCTTATTGAACCACATTTTACTCCTTGATATTAATTTTTTTTCTCGGATTTTTGAAATTCAACTGACAGAAGCATTGAAATTACGTTTTATGTGAATTTTCAAATTCTCCTTAGAGGTTGGTAAAAGACGGTGGAAAGTTCAATAAATTTTTTATAAATATAAAATTATTTTTAACTAACTACTATGAATTTCATTGAACATATATAGATTTTATGTATCTATTTTTACCTAAAATAAAATTAAATAAAATAAATAAATTTTTAAATAAAAATAGGGTTTTAAACAATGACACAGTGTTTTTCACAATTCATAAAAAATTAAAAGTTTTCAGAAAAATACAAAACAATCACCCTAAGATAATTTTGATATTAAAAATTCAATAGTGTAGTATATTTTACCAAATTAAAAACATATAATTTTCATTTATTAATTTAAAATTAATTCTCGCTGTCAAAACCAAAAGGCGTATTTTTTAGAAATAATAACTATCAAATGTTTGGCACTTCTTTATGTCCAATTTCAATGTTAAATTACTTAAAATGACCATCATTGGATTAAATGGTAAAAATATAATATATTTATAATTCCAAACCATTAAAATGTATAATTTAACACTCTATATTATTTAGATAAAAAAATTGTTTTAATTAAAATATAGTATTTTTCACCATTTACCCAAATATGAAAGTTATCAAAAAAAGACCACAACTTTATTGAAACTAATTCATATATCCCAATTCTCAAGAAGAAATTTATTTTTTAAAATTGAATATTTAAAGGTTTCAAAAATTGGATTTAAAAAGGCTTCACCATTAAAAGGCGGTAAAATTGCATTTTTTTAAAAAGAATTTGTTGACCTCACCTGGTTTGATAATCCCAATCGTGTATTTATATGTTTTGATAATCCCAATTATGTGTTCATATATTATGCTATTATCAATTACTGTTGATCTATATTTTAATTCTTTCAAATCAGTGATCAAGTTAATAATAATGTTTAAATAATCTCTGATTTATGTTAATCTCGATTATCCTTGTTTATACAAGCTTTGAAACAATTCTAAGTCAATTAGATGTGGTTTGCATAAGACCCAGAGCTACCGATAGCCAGGGCTACCGATAGCCAGAGCTACCGATAGCCAGAGCTACCGATAGCCAGAGCTACCGATAGCCAGAGCTACCGATAGCCAGAGCTACCGATAGATAGAGAGCTACCGATGCACAGAGCTACCGATCGATAGAGAGCTACCGATGCACAGAGCTACCGATGGATAGAGAGCTACCGATGCACAGAGCTACCGATAAGAGCTACCGATAAGAGCTACCGATAAGATCTACCGATATCCTACACCGAGTCAACCGTACACGTCTACAAACAAAAGGCTACCTATAATGAACTGCGGATTCAAATCCTATATCCTCGACACTATATCCTCGACACTATTTGATCATTACACTAACGGCTACATTTTTTACTTTTGATGCATTTAAGGTTATTAAATGATTTCTGTTGCCATTTCAGGAAACTGTACCAAGTACGATTTAAAAATACAATCATTCCTTCTTCTCAGCAAAAAGGAATAAGGTTATAAAGGGGGTAAACGTAAAAAAAAGGCAAGAGAAAAACCATGAACAACGGGTATGTATCAGTAAGAGAGACAAAAGACTTAAAGAGATCAAGCACACAGAACACACTTGCGATCAAGCTCAAAACGTGCCAAGAACAACTAGAGAACTTGCACTCACGATACTACTACTACCAGCCTCCAGAACATAGAGCATGCATCGAGAAATCTATGCTAAAGAATAACTACACAAAAATCTTCATTCTTTGAGCCGATAAGCAAGCTGGACCTGGAAGTTAAGGAGACAGATGATACTCTGTTTTCCAGACAAAAACCAGAAGAAGACTCAGAACGAATTCTAATCAACAAAAGGAGTCAAGAGCTACACGAAGATCTCTAGAGCCATTTCTAAACTCTAAATATTTATCTCTGTGATTTACTTTTTACATTATGAGCAGTGTGTGTCATCTGTTGTATTTTACACACACACTGTGTCCTGAACCTTAACTGGAGGATTTGTAAATCCTCACTCACTATCTTTTCATTCATTTTCCCACTAGGGATAGTGGTAGAGGTCGTGTGTGACCTTGACAGCTGGTTGCTGTTGTTTTGTTTCCCACGAATAACAGTGGTAGAGGTGTTGGACCTGGACAGTTGTAAACTGTGGAAACCCGATCCAGGGTGTGGATCATCTTTATATAAACTTTTGAGAGGAATAAGTCTCGTCTTGAGACTGAACATCTTGGTTAACTCCTCTGTGTTTTTAGTTAATGTTTATATCCATACAGTACATATTTATTTCATATTCCGCTGCTATTACCGTGAAATATAATTTATCTTCAAAGCTACTTTGATAGTTAAACTTGCAAGTGTTTATATTTATTATAAACCAGTAAGTTAGTTTCAAAAGTTAATTTAATCATAAGATTAAGTCAACTGAGAATTAATCAATATTTGAGAAACTAATTGAAGCTTTATAATCTATATAAATTCACTACAGTTTAATTTGTTTTTTAAATTGGGGGATTTTAATAGAAATTTTTTTAGCTGAAATTTTAATTGGAACTCAATTCACCCCCCTCTTGAGTGTCCACTCCGACCAACATTTGGTATCAAAGGGTGGTTAATATATTCTAAATTACTCTGTTTTCAACTGTGATTTTAGTTGTATTTTAAAGTTCTTAAAATTTCTGTTATTTCTAAATTTTTATCTCTTTAAATTTTGTTTATAATGGATAATAGACTTGAGGGTGCTGCTACTAACCGACCACCTTTATTTAATGGAAATAACTATGCTTAGTGGAAACATAAATTGAAAATTCATCTAGAAAGCATGAGTTTTGATATTTGGACTGCCATTGAATCTGAATACAAAATTCCCACAACTGATAGATCAAATTGGGATGAACCTACAAAGACTGCTTACAATAATAATTGTAAAGCTATGAATGCTATGTACTGTGCTCTACGAGATGAAGAATTCAACAGAATTTCTGAATGCAAAACTGCTTTTGATATTTGGGATACCTTGGCTGTTTCTCACGAAGGAACAACTAATGTTAAAGAAATGAGATTAAACACTTATACTATTAAATATGATAATTTCAAAATGAAGCCTGATGAACCTATTTATGACATGTATCTCAGGTTCAATGAGATAGTGAACACAATGAGCTCACTGGGAATGATTGTTCCTGCAAAAGAACAAATTATGAGAATACTGAGATTTTTTCCAGATATATGGAGAGGTACATCCGTTTCAATTAGAGAATCATGTGACATTGGAGCACTGCCTATCAAGGAGTTAATTGGTAAGCTGATGATTTATGAAGAAGATCATAAAGTAAATAAAGAAGAAGATGAGGAACCCAAAAGAAAATCTGTAGCGTTAAAAATTACTGCCTTTAAGAGTAAAGACAAGGATAAACTACAAATGGAGACTGAGAGTTCAACGAGTGAAAATTCAGAATCTGACAGTGATTCCGAGATGACTCAAATAGCCAGGAGATTCAAGAAGTATTATAGGAAAAAGAAATTCTTTAGGAAAACAAATTACAAAGGAAAGTATGATCAACAAGGCAAGTGGAAAAAGGATTGGAAGAAGGCTGACAAGACTGATGAAGTTGTCTGCTACGAATGCAAGCGAAAAGGATATATCAAAGCAGACTGTACAAAGTTAAAATTCAAAAAGAAATATGATTACAAAGACAATAAGTACAAGAAAGCCATGAAGGCTACCTAGAGTGCTTCAGAAGACATCACTATTGAAGCCGAATCTTCGGACTCTGAAAGAAATCGAGCCAACATGTGTTTCATGACAAATACTTCTGAGGTAACATCTCACACTCCTGTTTTAAATTCATATTATTCTGGAGATGATTTTGATTCGGAATACATGTCAAAATCTGAACTATTTGAGTACTGTGATATGTTGGAAGAAACCTGTAATGGGCATAAAGACAAATACAAATGTTTAAAAAAACAGTATGCTTTAAGTGTTAAGCATAAATCTGATCTTGATATAGAAAAGGAAAAGAATGCTCAACTACTAAAGGAAAATATAGAACGTAAACTGTAAAATGAGAAACATATAAAGGATTTAGAAAAATTCACAATTGGAAAGGATGCTCTAACTCAAATGCTAGGAAAGCAAGTTGCACCTAGATATTCAACTGGTTTAGGATACCAACCTGGACAGAGACAGTTCACCAGAACCTGATTTATTCCTAAGTCTGAAAAAAAATATTGCTAGTTCCCGTTTTTGAAATTCATATGCTTCAACATGATATTCATATGGTTATAGACCAAATAAAGTCTATCTTTCAAAATCTGTTACTTCTGTTAATTGTATAAAACCAATAAAACAAATCTGGGTACCTAAAGCCATGATTGCTAACCTATCTGGACCCAAGAAAATCTGGGTACCAAAGTCATTTCCTGTTTAAATATGTTTTATAGGAGACCTGCTTGAAGAGCTGTCACAAGAAGATATGGTATTTAGACAGCGGGTGCTCAAGACACATGACTGGAGATTATTCTTGCTTCAAGAGCTTAATAAAGGTTGATTGAGGCCACGTCACCTTTGGTGACAACTCTAAGGGAAAAATCATCGGCCTAGGCCAGATTGGTAACACTGACTCAGTATTAATTTCTAACGTTTTATTCGTTGATGGACTTAAATATAATTTGCTTAGTATATCTCAATTATGTGACGATGGTTTCAATGTCATGTTTGAAAATGATTCATGTGATGTTTTTAACTCCAAAAATTCTTTAGTATTTTCTGCTCTAAGGAATGAAAATGTTTACGCTGTTGATTTAAATTCATTAGCCAAACAAAATATTTTTTGTTTGAATGCTTTTCATAAAGAATCTTGGCTATGGCACAAGAGATTAGGACACTGCAACATTCACTCAGTTAGAAAACTGGCTAGGAAAAACTTAGTTAGAGACTTACCTAAGTTAGAATTCCCAAATGACAAAGTGTGTAATCCCTGTCAAAAGGGAAAACAACACAAAGTTTCTTTTAAATCAAAGAACAAAGTCTCAACTTCTCAACGACTTGATTTGGTTCACATGGATTTGTTTGGACCATCTAGAGTTTCTAGTTTAATTGGGAAGCATTATGTCTATGTCCTTGTAGATGACTTTTCTAGATATACATGGGTATACTTTCTATCTCACAAAAGTGAAGCTTGTCCTTACTTTGTTAAATATTCCAAGTCTGTAGAGAACCTTAGTGGACTTAAGATTAAAACCCTAAGAAGTGATCATGGTCGTGAGTTTGAAAATCATGAGTTTGAATCTTACTGCTCACACAATGGCTATAGTCATAATTTCTCTGCCCCTAAAACACCCCAACAAAATGGTGTAGTAGAAAGGAGAAACCAAACCCTTCAATAAATAGCTAGAACCATGCTCAATGAATATGAACTGCCTATTTACTTTTGGGCTAAAGCTGTTGATACAGCTTGTTATGTTATCAATAGAGTCTTGATCAGACCTGTTCTTAAGAGGACACCTTATGAGTTGTGGAACCATAGGAAACCTAAGGTTAACTACTTCAAAGTTTTTGGCTGCAAAGTCTTTATTCTCAATATCAAAGACAATATTGACAAATATGCATCCAAGAGTGATGAAGGAATTTTTATGGGCTACTCTATTTCAAGTAAAGCTTATAGAGTTTTCAATAAGAGAACCAAATGTGTGGAAGAATCTGTTCACATCAAATTCGATGAAACTGATCCACATGAGCCTAAACCCTCTCTTGAGAATCTTGAAGAAAATTTGTCTATTCTGGACCTTAATGATAAATCTAAAGAACCTGTTATAAAAAAATCCAGTTCTGGACTTTTTCCAGAATCTACTTCTGTTGAACCTGAACCTATAGATGAACCTGAAGTTTCTAGTCCAACCTTTACCAAATCGACTAAGATTCTAAAGAATCATCCTTTAGATGCTGTTGTTTGTAATCTTGATAGAGGAACACAAACTAGAGCTTCTCTAAGGAACCAGGTTGAACATCAAGCTTTTCTGCCATAGCTAGAACCCAAAAATATAAATGATGCTATCAATGATGAATTTTGGGTAATAGGCATGCAAGAAGAGTTAAATCAATTTGAAAGAAACAAAGTCTGGGAATTAGTTGACAGACCCAAGGACACCTTGAAAATAGGCACAAAATGGGTTTTTAGAAATAAAGTTGATGAATCAGGAAACATAGTTAGAAACAAAGCTAGACTAGTTGAACAGGGATATAGTCAAGAAGAGGGTATAGACTATGGAGAATCTTTTGCACCTGTAGCTCGACAGGAATCTATTAGGATCTTACATGCATATGCATCACATCTAAATTTCATGTTATATCAAATGGATGTCAAAAGTGCATTTCTAAATGGTTTTATAATTGAAGATGTTTTTGTGGAACAACCACATGGATTTACAAAACCTCATTTTCCAAATCAAGTTTTTAAAATTTCTAATGCTTTATATGGTTTAAAACAACATCCAAGAGCTTGGTATGATAGACTCAACAATTTTGTTATTTCAAAAGGTTTTACTAAAGGGATTGCTGATCCAACTATTTTTATTAAGAGAATTTCTAAATATGTTTTAGTTGTACAAATCTTTGTTGATGATATTATATTTGGATCTTCTAAACACTCATTATGTACTGATTTTTCAAAAAGTATGCAAAATGAATTTGAAAGGAACATAATGGGAGAGCTTAAGTATTTTCTTGGTTTTCAAATTTTTCAAACTAGAGATGGAAATATTCTAAATAAAAGTAAATATACAAAAGATCTTTTAAAACATTTTGGATTGGATAGTATTATGGAAAATGATACACCTATGAGTACTACCTGTATGTTGGATACAGATGAAGCTGGGAAACCAGTGGATCAAACCAATTACAGAGGTATGATTGGGAGCTAACATTATCTTACTGCTAGTCGACCAGACATTATGTTCAGTGTATGTATGTGCGCTAGATTTCAAGCTAATCCTAAAGAATCACACTTACTGGCTGTTAAAAGGATTTTTAAATATCTTAAGCATACTGTAAATTTAGGTTTGTTTTATCCAAAAGGACAATCATTTGACCTCACTAGCTATTCAGATGCTGAATTTTCTGGATGTAAGTTAGAAAGGAAGAGCACATCTGGAACATGTCATTTACTTGGTAGATCCCTAGTGTCATGGTGTAGTGAGAAACAGAACTCAGTTGCATTGTCTACTGTCGGTGCAGAGTATATAGCTGTAGGTAGTTGCTGTGCACAAATTCTGTGGATAAAACACACTTTATTGGACTATGGATTTGAGTTTAAACATTTTTCAATTAACTGTGAAAACAGTAGTGCAATAAACATATCTATGAACCCTATATCTCACTCTAGAACCAAACACATAGATGTTAGAAACCATTTTCTGAGAGATCATTATCAAAAAGGTGATATTACTCTGGAATTTATTGGCACTGAACATCAATTGGCCGATATTTTCACTAAACCTTTAAGTTCAGATAGGTTAAGTTACATTAGGCACGAGATGGGGATGTTTAATTCTCACCGATGCTGAAATTCCCACCGATGTTGAAATTCTCACCGATGTTGAAATTCTCACCGATGTTGAAATTCTCACCGATGCTAAAATTCTCACCGATGTTGAAATTCTCACCAATGTTGAAATTCTCACCGATGTTGAAATTCTCACCGATGTTGAAATTCTCACCGATACTGAAATTCTCACCGATGCTGAAATTCTCACTGATGCTGAAATCCTCACCGATGATCAATTCTCATCGATGCAATGTTTTAAAACATCTGTCTGCCACCAAGAATATGAATCGTTTTATATTTATGTTATTTTGCTTTATTCATTTATTTATGATTCCTACATGATAAAACTAAGCCTAAGCCGCTTCTCACTCCACCAGACCCAAAACCTTTCACCTTAGAATCTTAGATCCCTAATCGACTGAGAACCTTAAATCCGCGATGGCAAAAACCAAGATTCCTGTCAGCAGAGATGACAGTGTAGAGCCTAAAACAAAGAAGCAGAAAGTGCAGCAAGAAGCTAGTGGAAGTAATGTCAGAACTAGGTCGGGAAAGCGACCAGTAAACCCTCATTTGCAGAATAGAGATATTGTGATTGAAAAGGAGCTATGCTTAGATTGGCTACTACCAAGAAAGTCGTTGGTGCTTTCAATTCTGGAAGATCAGAGATGGGTAGATTTTTTTTCAAATAACAATGTTCCCTACTACCCGAAGTTAGTGAAACATTTCTACAAATATGTAAGCTTTGAGTAGTCTGAGAATGAGAATAGGGTAAGTTATTTTTTAAATGGAAAAGAAATGTTGTTTTCTTCAGTAGAGTGGGCTGAATGTTTAAAAGTCCCACATGAAGGTGTATCCGGGTATGTCTCAAGAGCAATTCCACCTACCAGTAACATCTTTGACTATGAGACCGCTTTAAAAGAACTAACGGGTAATGGAAGTCAAAGGAAAGTGGTTGCTACTGAATTGGATGGAGAGAACATATTTCTTTTCAAATTTGTTCAACATGTTTTGATACCGAGGAGAGGAGATTTTTCTAATCTGAGATATCAAGATATTTATCTTCTACATCTGTTAAGACATGGTGTGAAAGTTATTCTGTGCAGACTGCTGTTGAGTCAAATGGAAGACATGATTAGGCCGAAATCAAAGACTAATGCTTTATTCTTTTCCAAAATGATCTCTGTGATGATAAAAGGGAAAGGGATAGCTGAGTCTCAAGATGAGACAGTTGTAGTTAAGAATAACTTCTGCATCACTACTATAGTTTGTAAGTACATGAAAATCAATTGGAACCCATGGAAAGGAGAATGGGTCTGTGATGACCAGAAGGTGTATAATAAATTTAATCCTGTGGATTATCCTTCAAGGCCAAACGATAAAAGATATCCAGGTTTAGGACCCGATGAAGTGGAACCAGAGTACAGTGATGAGTCAGAAGAAGAAGAAGAGGAAGAAACTCCTATGGATATTGGAGGAGATCCAGACTTGCCCCCAAGTCCGGTTACTGAGTTTGTATACTCAAGGAAAGGAAATGTAGAAGAAGTGTTATCTATTCATGAAGAAGACCAGCCAGTTCCTCAGCAAGAAGGAGAAAAATAGAATGTATCTGAATCATCTGATTTTGCTAGGCTGAGTCTGAGTCCATTGATTGGAAACTCAGTTGTGCCTACTGCTGAAGTAGAAACAGAAAGAGAAGAAGTTGAACCTTTTTTAGAAAATCTCCTTACTGCTGCTGAAATGGAAGTTGTTGTGGAAGATTCTGATGAAGAAAGACCAGCATAGAATGTAGTTGTTGTACATAAGAATTCACCCATTGAGGGGGAGTATCATTCCAATCTTGGAAATGTTACAGTGACTGTTGAGGTTGAAGACTGGGTAGAAGACCCAGGTTTTATAGTTTGTGGTTTGTATTATCCTGATTCTGATAATGAAGTATCGTTTAATAGACCAAAGATCAGCTATGACATCAATTCTGAGTTATTACCTGATGATATGGTCCGAGTACATGATTTAGATGTGCTGAAAGAAAATCTCAAAGTCAGTTTTGTAGAAGAAGTAAAGACAATGGAATCTTGTTTAGTATCCTCGATTCAATCAGTCATGAATGATTCTGTAGTCAGTTTAGCTTCTACAAGAGTATCTACTACAGGTGCTCCTACTGATTTTGTTACAAAGTCTGATCTCGAATCCCTAAAGCATGATCTGAAAGAATCCTTCAGTGCCTCAGTTGCTGAGATGAAGCACTGTTTTAGTGAAGAAATGAAGTTGATTGAACAATCTTTTGAGCTTTCTCTTGGTTTCAATCTGTCAACTTTTATGGGTGAGCTGATGGAAGCAGTCAAAGAGTGCCAGACCCAATATTCTAGAATAGAAGCAGATCTTGAAGCCTTAAAGAAGTCTGTTACTGATTTAGATTCTTACATGAGCTCAAAGCCTCAAGCTGATAAGGATTTAGCCTATGTGAAAAGTGTGGTAAGCCAAATGGTCTCAGTATTTGAAGATTTCAAATCTTCTATAAAGGATCATGTTAAAAATCAGGACTCTCAACTGCAAACTCTGATTAGTGGTTTGACCAAAAGTTTCAAAGAAACTGTATCTTTCTCAGTTGGTCCTCTAGCTTCAAAACCTGCATTTTATTTGAATCAATTACGAGCTATGATGAAGGAGGAGCTTGGTTCTATTTCAACCATTGGCTCTGTGGACTCATCATATCTAAGCCGAGTAGTGCTCTCTACAATAGATTCAGTCAGGGAAATAGTGAAAATCGTCCACGACCATATGAAAGAGGCCTCTGCCTCTCAGGAGGAAATCAAGAACAGGGTGGATTATTATTTCCAAAGGATTTTTACCAAGCAACAACTCAACCATAATTTCAAGCTGATGTTGGAAAACATGAAGTTACCCCCTGTAACTCAAGCCTTCCGAGAACAAGTGAGCAAGTTAAGGCAGCTTACTCCTACCTTAGAAAAATTCATGGAGAACAAAGATGATTTTATATATGCTATGGAAAGAGGAGGAGGAATCATTATGGATTTCAGAAATCTGTTGCTGCGCTTTTTGACTGTTGATGCCAGACCAGTTATTGTCCCTCCTGCCTTACCTGCCTCTGCCTCTACTGAGTCTCTCATCCAGATGACTCATGCTCAGGCCATTAGAAGCCTCACACCTATGATCACTCAACACAATTCCCCATACAGGCCCTACACTGTATCAGTGGCTCAGCCTCCTGTGATCATTTCTGGAATTCCAAAGCCCTCACCCACATCCTCACCTCCTGCATCCTCTTTTGATCCACAAGGAACATCTCATGTTCAAGATCAAGATTGCTAAAGTGGCCAGGCTGTTTGATAGGAATTTTTTTTTCTTTTTTTTTTCTATTCTGTTTATGTAAGTTTTGTCTGGTCTAATACAAATGCTTTTCTTTACACTATCTCTGTTTATCAGTTTTCTATGTCTGCTTTCCCACTTTTTGATTATCACAATGGGGGAGAAAAATATAAAGCAAGGGGAAGAAAGGGGGAGACAATATCAAAGGGGGAGAAATTTGAGCCTTTGATACTATTTCTTACATTTCCTTCTTTGGTACCAATTTTTTCAAAGCGTATCTTCGATACTATTTCTTACATTTCTTTCTTTGGTACCAATTCTTTCAAAGCTTATCTCTGATACTATTGTATTTAATACTAACTATGATAATTTTTGATCTATCTCATTCTATTACTATTTACTCTATTTCCTCTGATACTGATTTCTTTGAGAAATTCAAATATAAATGTTATATTCTCTTATAATATATTTTCACTATTTTTGGTCATATCATAAGTTGTGATTATCAAAATGGGGGAGATTGTTGACCTCACCTGGTTTGATAATCCCAATCTTGTATTTATATGTTTTGATAATCCCAATTATGTGTTCATATATTATGCTATTATCAATTACTGTTGATCTACATTTTAATTCTTTCAAATAAGTGATCAAGTTAATAATAATGTTTAAATAATCTCTGATTTATGTTAATCTCGATTATCCTTGTTTATACAAGCTTTGAAACAATTCTAAGTCAATTAGATGTGGTTTGCATAAGACCCAGAGCTACCGATAGCCAGAGCTACCGATAGCCAGAGCTACCGATAGCCAGAGCTACCGATAGCCAGAGCTACCGATAGCCAGAGCTACCGATAGCCAGAGCTACCGATGGATAGAGAGCGACCAATGCACAGAGCTACCGATGGATAGAGAGCTACCGATGCACAGAGCTACCGATGGATAGAGATCTACCGATGCACAGAGCTACCGATAAGAGCTACTGATAAGAGCTACGGATATCCTACACCGAGTCAACCGTACACGTCTACAAACAAACGACTACCTATAATGAACTGCAGAGTCAAATCCTATATCCTTGACACTATATCCTCGACACTATTTGATCATTACACTAATGGCTACATTTGTTACTTTTGATGCATTTAAGGTTATTAAATGATTTCTGTTGTTATTTCAGGAAACCGTACCAAGTACGATTTAAAAATACAATCATTCCTTCTTCTCAGCAAAAAGGCATAAGGTTATAAAGGGGGTAAACGTAAAAAAGGGAAGAGAAAAACCAAGAACAACAGGTACATATCAGTAAGAGAGACAAAAGACTTGAAGAGATCAAGCACACAGAACACACTTGCGATCAAGCTCAAAACGTGCCAAGAACAACTGGAGAACTTGCACTCACGATACTACTACTACAAGCCTCCAGAACATAGATCATACATCGAGCAATTTATGATAAAGAAGAACTACACAAAACTCTTCATTTTTTGAGCCGTTAAGCAAGCTGAACCTGGA
Source organism: Viscum album (assembly GCA_963277665.1). Classification (NCBI taxonomy): domain Eukaryota; kingdom Viridiplantae; phylum Streptophyta; class Magnoliopsida; order Santalales; family Viscaceae; genus Viscum; species Viscum album. The sequence goes on along the minus strand of OY728145.1, from coordinate 1,092,605,613 downwards.
AGTTAAGGAAACAGATGATACTCTGTTTTCTAGACAAAAACCAGAAGAAGACTCAGAACGAATTCTAATCAACAAAAGGAGTCAAGAGCTGCACGAAGATCACTAGAGCCATTTCTAAACTCTAAATCTTTATCTCTGTGATTTAATTTTTACATTACCAGCAGTGTGTGTCATCTGTTGTATTTTACACACACACTGTCTCCTGAACTTTAATTGTAGGATTTGTAAATCCTCACTCACTATCTTTTCATTCATTTTCTCTCTGTGGATAGTGGTAGAGGTCGTGTGTGACCTGGATAGCTGGTTGCTATTGTTTTGTTTCCCACGAATAACAGTGGTAGAGGTGTTGGACCTGGACAGTTGTAAACTGTGGAACCCTGATCCAAGGTGTGGATCATCTTTATATAAACTTTTGAGAGGACTAAGTCTCGGCTTGAGACTGAACCTCTTGGTTAACTCCTCTGTGTTTTTAGTTAAAGTTTATATCCATACAGTACATATTTATTTCATATTCCACTGCCATTACCTTGAAATATAATTTATCTTAAAATCTAGTTTGATAGTTAAACTCGCAAGTTTTTATATTTATTATAAACCAGTAAGTTAGTTTAAAAAGTTAATATAATCATAAGATTAAGTCAATTGATAATTAATCAATCATTGAGAAACTAATTGAAGCTTTATAATCTATATAAATTCACTATAGTTTAATTTTCTTTTGAAATTGGGGGATTTTAATAGAAATTTTTTTTAGCAGAAATTTTAATTGGAACTCAATTCACCCCCCTATTGAGTGTCCACTCTGTCCAACAGAATTCTTTTATCTGAAAAAATTATTTGTTCTTACATTAAGTCTATGAAACTCATAATATGGCTTCTAAAATTATAAGGAATATATAAGGTTCAAAATTCAGTTAATACTATTCATAACTGCTTTTGAACGGCTTGTTTGGTATGTCATGGTGCGCAAGAACTCATTGTTGCGTCTAGTGCAAGTTATTGAATTACTTTGAAGAAATAATGCACTAAGAAATCATGGGGTGTTACATTATTCCCTTATTTAATAAATTTCATCCTTGAAATTGGAATTTATTTTTCAAAAACAAAAGGTTGAAAATAGAAAATACCATTGATAAAACCCACATCTGAAATTTGGATAATAAAATTTAGTCTTAATAAGAGGAAAAGGGAATTGAAAGGTTCACCACCGAATTATGATCTCGATTAGGAGAACATTGGTGGAAATTAGGGACATATAATTGGAGGAAAAATTTAAATAATAATAGTTAGTGATTGAGATCATCAATCACAAACTAGTCTAAAATTGAGGGCCTTAAATTCATCAATCTTTGATGATTTAAAATACCATTGGTTCAAAAAAACATATGGTATTAGGATAACACATTTTTTGTTTTAATATCTCTTCACTAATATATAAGAATTATTTTATTCATAAAATAAGAGAAGAAGAAAAATATATACTTGACATGTATAGTACCATACATTGACTAATTTCTACCCCAAACTTATCTTTCACTCTAAAAGATAATAGAACTTAAAAATAATATGATATTTATCCTATTCTTAGAGGGTTCAAAAAATGAATTTATAATTCATCTACCTGACTTTTTTTAAAAAGACTACATTATTCAATCCAGGAAATCATGTGGGCCAGTGGTAGGTGATACACCCTTGTCACCCTTCGGTTGCAGGTTCATGTCTCACCGCCTTATCGGACGCGACAGGTTGCCGCCCGACCTCCGGGTTGTCCTTTTATGGAAATCCAAAACAAATCTCAAACTAGAATTATCCAAAATACTTATGTCCAAACTCATAGTCCAATATTTATAAGGAAGGTAAACACAATGAAGATCCATTTTTCCGCATAATAACATGTGAACACCTTCATCATGTATTCTTATGAAACACTGCAACATCTTGAATTACAATAAAACCTTATGGATTACATTCATGATCCCATATTATTTATATAATACTGGATATACTCCTTCTATTATAAAATGTTGTAAACTCCAACATTGATGGAATATACAAATCATTAATCAGTTTCAAGGTAGTCAATAATATCCAAAATAATTTATCTAAATCAATCATGTATTATTCCAAAATCACTACCTCAGTATCAGAACCATATTATGGTTTGTCTTTATCTCAACCATATATTTCAAAAAAAATTAACCTACTATTGAGTCACTTTTCATAGTTCCACACAATCTCAAGTCCTTAATGAAATAATACTACAATACAATCTTTATATACAACATAATTATAAAAAATAACAAATTCTTGATACAATACTCAAATGACATAATTCTATAATAACAACATAATAAATCTAATAATTCCACCTCATATGTGGTAGTATCATAACTTGATTATTATCCAATATCATCATTTGAGGCATACTCTTATGATATGGACATTATTTCACGTAGTGTCTCAACTCCTTGCAGATAAAGAATTATACATTTGAATCCTCTTTCATACCCTTGCAGTCACTTACATGCTGTCCTTTTTCTCCACACTTATAACAGACTCCAATTCCCTTCAGGCAAGTTCAAGGGTGTTTCTTCCCACAATTATCACATGTAGAAAAATTCTTCGTTTCCCTCTTCCCTTTATCCATATTTCTGTCTTCCATGCTTTTATTCTCTTTCATCCCTTTAAATCTATAGGACTCAGATAATTCATTACATATCTTATTAACACATGATACTATTTCTTCATATGTTGAGAATACATGGGAGATTGTTTCCCTTTTAAATGATGGCTTAATACCGTGAACGATATGATCCTTCTTACTCGTTGGATCATACACATTTTTGGAGTTCACATTCCTTCTACCGGGTGCCATTTCTATATAATAGCATAAACTAGGTCAGTTAATGAACTGCAATAAATAATTCAAAACATGTAAAATACCTAACATAAATTGAACGGTTTATGGATATAACGCATAATCATAAATACCTTTTCATTGAGGATGTATATACTCATAAACCATTAACAATTATTTGTAAATAAAATGAGATTTATTCTAATGATATCCCCCGGGAGTGTCGTAAACAAAAGTGCATCAAGGCCCATTGTCATGCACTAGTTCCCGTTCGAGTCTAGCTCAAATCTATGTTTTTAGATTTTACCCCTAGGTACATCTATGCCCGATCCACCTCTACCTGCTCATATCCATACATGGATGTATTTTCTTGGAAAATGCACAAAATCTCTCCATTACCAAAATTATTGAAATTTATTCTATACTAATCCCCAAAGTCTATCTTAGGTTTATGTGCTCAAATCAATGTTTATCAAAATCTAGCTTCAAAGGTTGTTGCTAAACATCCTTTGATACCAACTGAAACACCCCAACCCTATTTAACCTGTTTTGGTGCATTATTTTAATACATTGGCATGATTACAAGGAATCAAGCCTCGAATAATCGATCGGTTTAGCAGTCTTGGAAAATAGATTACATTCATAAATGTTACATTACACTTTATAACCTACAGAACAAAATAAATAATCCTTTATGAACACTATTATTCCCTTGTCTTAACCCTGTATATCAATCACAATACACTTCTTAAAATCCTATGAAAAATAAATCATAGAAAGGGGTGAGCTGAGATGCTCAGTTAGGATAACAATACAGCAGAAACATTCATGAATGAGCATAAACATTTATGGAAATGTATAAATAAAACAAAAGCCATTTTACCATGAACTTTAGCATAATATGGAAAAAATAATTTGAAGTAATGCCATTAAATTATTCACATTAATATTCTACTAGTCGAATAATCACATGCAATATCACTAACCACATTCATAATGATGGAAGGAATAATGCCAGACTATCATAACCACATAGTCAAAGACTTGTGCCAAGACTACAAATAATATTTTGTCAAGGCCTTATGCAAAGTCACTAGTTTGTCTCATGAGACCTACCGATGCATTGAAGAGCTATAGCAGACTCCTACCGTCACTTATTACGTCCAATGCATTCCTCATACGAATAGGATTAAAAAACATAAACATTCATATTCAAACTAGAATACGAACTGTCAATACTTTCTCCAAAAACCATTACTTTTAAAAGAAATAACACATCCACAATCAAACATATGAAAAAACCTTCAATACAATATGGAAGTTTTGTATCATAATAAATCAACATCAATTAATCATAAAATCTATCAAAGGATGTTGACATAAATAAAATCAAAACTATTTGAGAGAAATATATCTTTTTTTGAAATCATTTAAAACCCACATATTTATAAAATAAATCATTTACTTTTGAAATATTCTTATAATCTTGTAAGGGAAGCATCGATGATTTTATAATGATGGAAAATAGCTGCACCCGCCGTATAAAATAAAAAAACATTGTTACCATAATTTTGTCGAAATGGTTAAAAAATACCTTCTTTAGAAAATGACGGAAAGATTCCATTCAAACCATTTTATAAAATGTCAAACAAGGGTATAAATGACATTAACCCATAGTATGTAAAATATAATGAATGATTTGAAATACATTCTTAAGAAACATGGATGATAATGGTAAAGATGTCCCATTAGATAATTATGTATAAACAACCTCGGATAATGAACAGATTGTGAAATAAACCCTTACCTTGTAATTTTACATTGTTGAGAGTTGGTTAACATATTTTATAATGGTGATATAATTATTATTAAATTATACAAGAATCGTATACATTAATATGATATCATATATGATCTTTTAACATTGCTTTGTTAATAATATCTTTGTATTGTCGTTGTTTTGGGTGTTAACTGATTCATTTTACATTATAAGCTTTGTTACGTAAACTATGTTTGTTATGTATAGGTTGTATCTTATTCATATATAGAGTTATATTAAGTCCTTAAACAATATTTTTATCCATCAAATGATAGTTATTCTTGAATGGATGTGATGGGGAATGAATCTCATCGCGTTCGTGGAGACGGTAGTCCGTACGTACGCACGAACGACAATCTCATTATTTTGATATTAAAATAATATATAATTGGATATCATATCATATATAAAAAATAATTATCATGTTATACTGATTATTTATAACAATTACACATCATTATTATACCCATCCAAATAAAATTGTATTGAATAACAATTACACCACGACGTGGAGACGGTAAGCCGTACATATGCACGTATAGTGACATGTCATTCAAAGGATTGATAGAATAATGAAAATGGTTGTACCAAATTTATAAAAAAATTACATTATATATAATATACTAGAGTTATTATTTTATAATTGAAATAACAAATAAATAAGAAGTGGAAAAAGAAAGAAACTTGAAAGAGGGTGGTGAAAACATTACCTCTTCTTCAGGTTCTTCCTTCTGATTTGATCAAAATGGCTCCTTAGGTTGACTTTTTGATCAAAATAAGGCATCTGGGTTGAATTTAGGGAAGTTGAGAGAATATTTGGGCATGTTTTGGCCGAATCAAATTCATTGAAGGTATGAATTTGAGAGAAGGGTGAGTTCCCTTTTATAACAGGGGTGAGGGGCACCTTAGAAAAAACTAGAAATATTAATTTATAATAAATTAATATTCGGTTTCAGATGGATATAGAGTGAATTATTTCAAGGATAAGATGTGTATGGGTATAAATACTCTCAACTAATAGGTTTTAGAAAAGTTTGGGTTACTATTGTACCCATATATGTTATATTTAACTCTTAGTTAAATAGTTTGACATTTACAATGTATCTTTTGATTTCTATATTATATGGTTAATAACCATACTATAAACATCCAAGAGAACCCCAAGTGGTTTATTAATGAACATTATACCATAATATAAGTACTTTGGTCGAATCATAGATTTTTATGAACATTATATAAATTAATAATATAATACTTGTTTTAAAAACTGCTTCATGTCAATTTTGACACTATTTAAAAATTGATTTGTGATAAAGTCTTAATAATTTGATTAATTCGAAAAAAATTAATTAAATAAATCATAACATGTCACATTAACCAATAATATTCGTGTAATTCATTTAAAGTCTCAGATTATATTTATTTATGTATTTATAATATCAATTATTTTAATATTTCAGTAATAAGATAATTACCACATCATCATTGTGTCAAAATAAATTAAATTATTTAATGTCTAAAAATTATAATTAAAATACCATTATGTATGAAGTATTTTTATCTTTTTAATGAATATTTATAATAGAATTTATCTTTTGTATAACCCTATATTAAAAATGTTTTAATTATTTAACTTTGATATTATCTCTTTTAACTCTTCTTTATATTAAATAATAATAAATGTCCTATTCTAATCCAAATGGACCAAAGAGGTTAATATTCTATTTATAAGGTTATTTATGGTCTAATTATACTTATCCAATAGAATTAGGACATGTGTTAGGTTAATAATAATATCATTTTTACCCTTAATTACCTTATTTCCTTTTATCTGTGGTAAAAAAAGTAAAAAGTTACTATTCGCCATAATTTTTTAATCTTATTGAACCACATTTTACTCCTTTATATTAACTGTTTCTCTCTCGGGTTTTCAATATTGAACTCACAGAAGCAGCAAAATTAATTTTTTTGTTAATTTTCAAATTCTCCTAGGAGGTGGGTAAAAGACGGGGGAAAGTTTCATAAAATTATTATATATCTAAAATTATTATAAACGGAATCCAATGAGTTACCATGAACTTATATAGGAATTATGTATATGTTTTGACCAAAAATAAATTTAAATAAAATAAATAATTATTGAAATAAAATTTCAATTTTAAACTATAACTGAGTGTTTTTCACTATTCATCAAAAATTAATAGTTTTCAGAAAAATTAAAAAATTTCACCCTAAGATAATTTTGATATTCCAAATTCAATAATGAAGTTTATTTTATGAAATTAAAAACATAGATTTTTCATTTATTAAAATAAAATTAATTGCCGCTGTCAAAACTAAAAGGCGTATTTTTAAGAAATAATAACTATCAAAAGTTTGACACTTTTTTATGTCCAATTTCAAAGTGAAATAAATTAAAATGACCATCACAGGATTAAAGGGTAAAAATATAATCTATTTATACTTCCAAACCATTAAAATGTATAATTTAACAATATAAATTATTTTTATTAAAAAAATTAGTGTAATATAGTATTTTTCACTATTCACCAAAATATGAACGTTATCAGAAAAACACCACAACATTTTTGTAACTAAATTATTATGTCCGAATTCTAAAGAAGAATTTTATTTTGTCAAATTGAATATATAAAAATTTCAAATATTGGATTTAAAAATGCTTCTCCACTAAAAGGTGGTAAAATTGCATTTTTTGAAAAATACATCTTTTATGTGAAAAAATGTATTTGTTATTAAATTATATATAAGAAAATCATAATATGGATTCTAATATTATATGGAAAATATAAGGTTCAAAAATTAGTTAATACAATCCATAACTACATTTAAATGGCTAGTTTGGTAAGTCATGGTGCGCTAGAACTTGGTGTTGGGTGTTGTGCAAGTTATTGAATTAATTTTAAGAAATAATGTACTATAAAATCCTAGGGTGTTACAATATTAGTATATTATTGTGAGAGGCCAGTGATCCTTGCTGCGTACTAAGCTACAGTCATGATTCCCTTCTTCATATGAAGAAGTACCTGTATGTGCACTGTGCGAAGAGTCCATAGGACAAACGCTGCCTGGAATAGGCTCTCGAAGTCTTCCTAGAGAAGCATCACCTCGTCGTGAACTTGAAGCATCACGCTCCACCATCGTCTTACTGCTACCTGTATAAGACTAGAGGCAAGGATCACCATGAGGTTGGATGGTGTCCCTACCAGTGGGAAAACTCTCACCAAGGCCTCCATGAAATCCTCAGCCGCCTGTGGGTACGTCTCTCCTCTAAATCTGTGTGGCCTATGGCAGTGGAACTCATACAATGCTGTCAAGAGATGTGCACCCTCTGCTGCTGGGCCTTGTGGCATCGGTGGCCCAATGGGTAATGGTATTGCTTGTGCCTCTACTGGTGCCTCTACTGGAAGAGGGCCTTGCACTGATGTTTCAACGCTCGGTGGGGTATTAGTGGGTACTACTCTCAGAAACCTAGCTTAGTGTCTTCATGGAGGCATCCTAAAAAGAAATAGTTTTTCCAGGGTCAAAAGTTATACAAGATAAGCTGACTCAAGAGATCACAAAGAAAAATCTTGAAAACACAGATGCAGTCAGTGTTTTTTTTGAACTGAGTCGGAAATCATAAGTTAGGGTCCTAGTGTATGGATCCGTCGGCCACCGCACCAACACTGGATTCCCAAAATTGATAACCACACTCATTATACATAAAAATATTACCATTAAAAATAATGATCAGTGTCATTTGTTCTATGGTAGAACTAACTCCTCTGAAACCAATTAGTCATGACCTATCCCCCGGGGCCTGTGTCGTAACACCCCATGCCTGGCTTCCATAGGCTAGGGGCTGGAAACTAGCACTGAACGCCTATTACCAAAAACTGGGAAGGCATTTCCTTTATAACTTGTAAGGACATGCAAACAAGCACAACGAAAGATACAAACCCAAGTAAACTGAATAGTAAATAGAGTGTGTATAGTAAGTAAACATGTCCAGTGTAACGCCCCGATCCGAGTTACCCAGAGTCGGTGCATTATAACATAACATTGGCATGATCACAAGAAAGAACAAATATTGAATGACCGATTGGTTTAGTAGCCTTGGAAACACTAGATATATTCATAACGTTTTACATTACATCATAAAGTGAAAAACTACAACAACAACATATTGTCTCTATAGTCCACACTATTATCCCTTCATAATATCCCTGCAGGTCATTCATAATTTACTTCTTCACATCCTGGGATAAATAAAACATATAAAAAGGGGTGAGCTCAAATTCTCAGTAAGGATAACAATATAGCGGATACTTTAATAAATAAGAATAAACATTTAAGGCAATGTATAACTAAAACATAATCCTTTTAATCTAGAACATCAACATAGTATGGCAAAAATAAAATGAAATAATGTCATTGACTTATTCACATGGATATTGTACTAATCGAATAATCACATTCAATACCAATAACCACTTTTATAAAGATGGAGTGCATAATGCCAGACTATCATAACCACATAGCCAAGGCCTCATGCCAAGACTACAAAAAAGATTTTGCCAAGGCCTTGTCCCAAGACACTATTTTGTCTCATGTGACCTACCGATGCAATTATTTTTTTAGAAGATAATTAGGTTTAAAATTGTTAAAATACACTCTAGTGTTTTTCAGAAAACATTATGCAAGCTTCTGAAAACAAAATAACTAATTTTGAGACTTCTCAACTAATTACAGGCTATGATGGGTCCACTCCCAATCCTTTCCTGTCTACCAAACTCGAGAGTTAGGTTTTCTGAAAACATTTTTATGCTTGGATTAAATACGTATACATTTGCACTGGGTTTTCATGTATTTGAGGGAAATATCAATTTTTTGAAATAATTTAAAATCACATAATTAAAAATTAAAACATTTACATTAAAAATATTATTATAAGCTTGTATGGGAAGCTTAGTCGATTTTATAACGGCGAACAATAACCGTACTCACCGTATAAGTTTAAAAAAACATTCTTACCTTAATTCAGTCGAAAAGGATAAACAACACCTTGTTTGGAAAACGACGAAAATATTCCATTATAAACCTCATATAAAAATTCAAATAAGGGTATGAATTACTTTATCCCATATTCTTTTAAATAGTAAAAATATTTTGAAATACAATTTTATGAAACATAGATGTGGGTGATAAAGAAATCCCAGTAGATTATTACATATAAACAACCTCGGATAATGAAGAGATTGCGAAATAAATCCTTACCTTGTACTTTTCCTTGGTTGGGGTAGGTTAACCTACTGTATAATGGTGAAATAATTTTTACTAAATTATACAAGAATCATATTCATTAATATGATATCATATATGATCTTTTAACATTGTTTTTTTAATAATATCTTAGTATTATCGTTGTTTCGGGTGTTAACTTACTCATTTTCTTTTAAATGTTTTGTTACATAAGCTATGTTTTTCATTGATAGGTTGTATCTTAATCATATCCATAATGATATCAAGTCCATAGATACTATTATTAATCATCAAATGAGAATTATACTTGAATGGATACGATGGAGAATAAATCTTATCGTGTTCGTGGAGATGGTAGTCCGTATGTACGCACGACCGACAATATCATTCTTTTGATATTAAAATAATATATAATTGGATGGTATATCATATATATTGAATCATTATCATGTTATATTTATTATTTAAATGAGTCACACATCATTATTATACCCATCCAAATAATAATTTATTGAATAACAATTACACCACGACGTGGAGACGGTAAGCCGTACGTACGCTCGTATGGTGACATGTTATTGAAAATATGGATAGAATACTGAATAAGGATGTACCATATTTATAGTAATATTACAGTATATAGGAGATACTGGATTCATTATTTTATAATGGGAATAACAAAGAAAGAAGAGGTGGAAGAAGAAAGGAACTTGGAAAAGGGTGGTGAAATCATTACCTCTTCTTCGGGTTCTTCCTTTTGATTTGATCAAAAGGGATCCTTAAGATAGCTTTCTGACTAAATGAGGTCCTCTAGGATGAAGTGGGGATGTTGAGAGAGTATTTGGGAAGATTTTTGCCGATCCAAAAGTCTTTGAAGGTGTGAGTTAATGAGAAGGGAGAGTGCCCTTTTATAAGAGGGGTGAGGGGCACCTTTGGAAAAGCTAGAAATATTATTTTATAATAAATTCAGTTTCAGTTTAAAATGGCTCCAATGTGGATTATTTAAATTTTATGGGTTTTATAGGTTGCAAACCACCCAACCAATAGAATTTAGACAGGTTTGGGTCAATATACTAACCTTATGTTTAATTATTAACTCTTAGTTAATTAGTTTCACTTTTACAATGACTCTTTGTATTTTTATAATATATGGTTAATAAACATACTATATACATCCAAACGGCCCCCAAGTGGTCCATTAATGATAACCCTATCATGATATAAGTCTCTTGGCCAATCCTTAGATTTTTAGGAATTTAATATCAATTAATAATATACTATTTGTTTTAAAAACTCTTTTATGTCAATTTTGACAGTTTTCAATAATTGACTTTTTTTGAAAATCATAACAGATGGATTAGTTCAAACAAAGTCGATTAAATCAATTCTAATATGTCACATTATCCTAGAAAATTAGTTTAATTTATTAAAATCCTCAAATTGTATTTATTTTGGTATTTATAATATCAATTATTTAAATTTCCACTATTATTGTAATTACTGCATCATCATTGTGTCATAAATAAATTAAATTATATAATGTATAAAAATTATAAATAAAATATGATTATGTAGGAAAGCTTTTTGTCTTTCTAATTAATATTTATAGTCTAAAATCCAACATAAATTACCCTATGTAAAAATTGTTTTTCTAAAAGATATATGCTTGTGTCATTTTTTTATTCATTTAAACTTAATTAAAATAAAGTGTCCCAATCACTTACAAGTGGCACCATGGGGTCCCAAAATCGACCCAAAGATGCCCATTGTCGAACATGTATCAACCAATAAGGTTAGGACATGTTTTCAGGTAATTTTGTTTTATTATAATATTATTTTTTAACCATTATTTACCGGATTTACCTTTTAACCATGGTAAATAAAATATTTACCGAAGTAATTATTCAAAATGTCTAAAAATAAAAGTTACATATTTAAAAAATTTGAACATCCTGATTCCAAATATGGAATCCATTTTTCCAAATTCAAAACACAGAAGTGGTAGAAATTAATTTAAAATTAATTCCCAATGTCAAAACAAAAAGCGTGTTTTTATGATAAAATAACTATCAAAAGATTGATACTTGTTTATGTTTGGTTTAATTGTGAAATTATGTCTAATGACAAAAATTGTATTAAATGGTAAAAATATGTTATAAATATACATTAAAACCACTCAAATTCATAATTTATTACTATTAAATATTTTTTTTAAAGTTGTTTTTAATTAAAATTTAGTAATTTTCACTATTATCAAAATATTAAAGTTATCCGAAAAGTACCAAAATTTCACCTTAGGCAAAATTTGATACTCCGAATCCAAAAATTAAATCCATTTTGAGAGGTAAAATTTCAAACAGTAGGTATTACTATTCATAATGGCTAGTTTGATCAGTTGTGGTGTGTGTTAGAACTCGATGTTGCATACAACACACGCTATTGCATTATTCAAAGGGAAGTATACCGTAGAATCTTGGGGTGTAACATTCTCCCCTCCTTCAAATAATTTCATCCTCGAAATTTCTAGAGTACTACCGCATGAAAAGACTCAGGTGGTTCTTCATCATAAGTTCCTCGGGTTCCCATGTTGCCTCTTCCATCTTATGGTTTCTCCACAAAACATTTACCAGACTCGTCGTCCGGTTTCTCAGTACTTGTTCACTCGTATCAATCATCCTGAAGGGTTCTTCGCAATAATAAAGATCGGGTTCCAGTTCTAATTCCTCATAAGTGAGTACATGAGTTGGTTCAGGCATGTATTTCATCAATAGAAATATGTGGAACACATCGTGGACTTTGGAGATACTTGGAGGCATTGCCAATCGGTAAGCTACAGCCACAATTCATTCTAGAATTTCCAAAGGTCCAATATACCAGGGAATAAATTTACCTTTCTTACCTAAACGTATGACTCCCTTCCATGGAGATACCTTCATAAAAACATGATCACCGACTTGAAATTCCAAATCCTTCCTTCGATTATCGGTATAGCTCTTCTGCCTACTTTGAGATACTTTGATGTGTTTTTAGATTACCTTCACCTTTTCCATTGTTTCCTCTACCAGTTCTGGACCTACATGTTTTCTTTCACCAACGTCATTCCAATTGGTTGGTGTACGACATCTCTTTCTGTATAACGCTTCATATGGTGCCATATGAATACTCGAATGGAAGCTGTTGTTATAGGAAAATTCTACCAGAGGTAAATATTGATCCCACATACCCTGAAAGTCAAGTGAGATTGATCTGAAAATGTCTTCTATGTTTTGAATAGTTTGTTCTGATTGTCCATCCGTTTGAGGGTGGTAGGCAGTTCTTAGATGAAGTTCAGTATCCAGGGATTTCTGAAGACTTTTCTAGAATCTTGAAGTAAAACGGGGATCACGATCAGAAACAATCGATAGGGGTACTCCATGAAGTCTCACAACTTCATCAATATATAGTCGTTCTAGATGTTCTTGTGGTATATCTTCTCTTATATCAAGAAAATGTGCTGACTTGGTATGATGATCAATTATAACCCATATTGCATCATTCCTTCTAGGAGTATTTGGTAGTCCCATGACAAAGTCAATCGTAATATTGTTCCATTTCCACTCGGGTATGAGAAGAGGTTGCATGACTCATCTAGGCTATTGCCTTCAAGCATTCACTTATTGACAAACCATACATCCTGATACAAAATCTACAATCTCCCTCTTCATGTTGTCCCACCAAAAATGTTCCTTCAAATCTCTATACATTTTTGTGCTCCTAAGGTGTATAGAGAAATTGGAACTATGAGCATCATCCAGCAATTCCCTTTTTAGATCAGGTATATCGGGAACACAATGCCCCTTCCCAAATTTCAAAATTCCATCTTCATACACAATGTCTCTCAATCTCCCATCATTCACAGCTTTAATCTTCTTTTTAAATTCTTCATCATCGGTCTGAGAACTCTTAATTCTTTCTAGTAAAGATGGTTTGGCAACCATTTGAGAGAGCATTGATGTTTCACATTCCCCGGTTATTCCCATGACCATCTTCACTAGATCCATGAAAATTGGATCCCTTTCAATTCTCATATTGTTCAAAACACCATGGCCTTTTCTTCCCAAACCATCTACCACCTTGTTTGCCTTCCCCGGGTGGTAGTGTGTCGTGTAATAATAATCCTTGAGTAAATCAAGCCATCTCCTTTGCCTCATGTTGAGTTCTTTTTGTGAGAAAATATACTTCAAACTTTTGTGATCAGTATAAATCTCACCTTTTTCCCCATAGTGATAGTGCCTCTATATCTTCAAAGCAAATATCACAGATTCTTACTCGAGATCATGCATAAGATTGTTTTGCTCATGAATTTTCAACTCTCGTGATGCATAGGCAATAACCCTATCATTCTGCATAAGGACACAACCAATTCCTTTCTTCAATGCATCTCTATAAATAAAAAACCCATCATTCCCTGATGGTAGAGTCAATATAGGAGCATTGAATAATATTCTATTCAGTTCTTCGAAAAATTCTTCACACACTTTTGTCCAATCAAATTTAACCCCTTTACGTGTAAGCTTCATTAATGGGTTTGCCAATCGGGCAAAATTATGGATGAAACGTCGATAATAACCTGCCAAACCAATAAAACTTTTTACCTCTGTTATACTCATAGGTGTTGGCCATTCTTGGATTGCCTTTGTTTTAGAAAGTTTAACAGAGATTACATCTTTAGAGACAATATGGCCAAGAAAATAAATATCTTAAAGCCAGAATTCACACTTGCTAAACTTCCCAAATAATTCATGTCTTCTCAGAGTCTTCAGGATAATGCGCAAGTGACTTTCATGATTTTAGTATCTTTTAGAGTATACCAAGATATCATTAATAAATACAACCAAAAATTCATCTTGATATTACTTGAAAACTCTATTCATCATATCCATGAATATAGAGGGTGCATTAGTCTATCCAAAAGGCATTATAGTAAACTCCTAATGACCATACCTAGTTCAAAATGTTGTCTTCGGAATGACTTCCTTCTTTACACACAACTGATTGTATCCAGATCGAAGTTCAATCTTTGAAAAGTATTGACCTCCATGCAGTTGGTCAAATAAATCATCAATGCAAGGTTGGAGACAATTGTTCTTTATTGTTATAACATTGATCCCCCTATAGTAGATACATAACCTCATAGATCCATCTTTCTTTTTAACAAGAAGAACAGGGGCTCCCCATGGAGAAACACTAGGGCGAATAAATCCCTTATTACTCAATTCCTCTAGTTGTTTCTTTAGTTCAACTATTTCTACAGTGTCCATTCTATAAGGGGTCTTCAATATAGGCCTTGATCCAGGAATTAAATCAATGTAAAACTCAACTTCTCATTCTGGAGGATGTCCAGGTAAATCTTCCAGAAACACATCTACATATTCTTTCACAAAAGGTACATCCTCTATTTGAACATTCCTTTCTTCACCCACAGTCATTTCATTCTCTTCATCCCCAATAATTGAATTTAGTTGAGTTACTGGGGGTGTATCTAGATAAGAATTAGGTGGTGGTGATTCTGCTCTAAAGATAAGGTGTTCTTTATCATCATCATCAAAAATCGTAACCTCCTTCTTCTTACAATAAATCTTCGCTTCATAATCCTAAACCCAATCTATACTGAGGATTATATCAAACTCAATAATAGGTATGACAATGGGACCTGTGGATAAAGAACATTTATGTGCTCTAATGGGGACTGATTCACGAAACTTTATTGCAATGATACTTCCCTTAAGAGTTTTAACTGACAACACCCTTGTTAAATGAAATTGGAAATATCAAATTTTCTTAGGAAACTGGGAAGATATGAAACAATGCGATTATCCAGAATCATATAATGCATTTGCTAAACTTGAGGAAACCATTAAATTACCTACCACAATGTCTTTTGGAGCTTCTACCTCATCAGTAGGGATAGAAAATGCTTGGCCTTGATCCCTTGGACTTTTCTCAGGTAAGTTCCCCTGACGATTAATACATTCATTTACATAATGTCCCATCTCCCTGCAATTGTAGCATTGAACAGTGGTAGCTTCCTTCTTCCCTTTACATTCAAGAGCTTGGTGGCCTTTTTCACCACACCCGTAACAGACACCCATTACCTTCAAGAAAGTACAGGGGTGTTTCTTCCCATATTTACCACAGGATGGATATTCAACCATTCCCTTCATCCCCTTATTTCCATTCCCAGATTGACCATAAGATCTCTTCTTCTCTTGCTTTTATTTAAATTCATAAGACATAGAGAATTTCTTTTCTGTCTTTATAGCACATGAGACAATGTCTTCGTACGACGAGAAGGATTGTGAGACTAATGCTCGATGGAGAAATTTTTTTAACCCATCAATGAAATGATCAATATTACATCTTGGGTTACGTATATAATCTCCAACATACCTTGATAACCTTGTAATGTTAGCCTCATACTTTGCGATA
This sequence comes from Viscum album, assembly GCA_963277665.1. NCBI lineage: Eukaryota > Viridiplantae > Streptophyta > Magnoliopsida > Santalales > Viscaceae > Viscum > Viscum album. Next base: position 1,092,589,207 of record OY728145.1, on the reverse strand, counting down.
TTCTCATCCTCCTTTTGTCTCAGACTCAGAAATTGCCTTTCCATATCTACTCGATTGTCATGAGGAAAGTATTTTTCTAAAAACAGATCTTTGAACTCCCTCCATTCAATATTTGATACTTCATCATCTTCCTTCATGTTTTGAATCAATGACCACCATTGATCAGCATCTCCAGTGAGGCGGTAAACTTCCATGATAACTTTTTCCCTTTCACAACTCCCCAAAGCCAAAAATATTTTCTCTAGGGAATTTATCCATTGATCAGCTACTATAGGATTTGTACTCCCATTGAACGTTGGTGGTTGTTTCCTCATGAATCGATCTAACATTGATCCTCCACACCGCGGATCGGGGTGCTCCATATGGGTAAGGTTATTATTCATATCTTGAGTGAGTTGTCCCAGTATGGTGATTAGATGATCGGCACCAGTTGCATCAACAGCTCCACTATATTTATCTTGAGCAGGAGGGTAATCCCTACATTGAGTGCGTTCATTGATACAGTTTCCATTTCTTCCACTAGGTGCCATTTCAAAAAAATGGCATAAACACGATCATTTTATGAATCAGAATACATAATCCCATACTTATAAATCACTTAACATAAATTGAACTATTTATGGATATAATTCATAATCATAAAAATGTTTTCATTGAGGAAGTATATACTCATAAACCTTTGATAATGATTTTTAATGAAAATGATTGTTATCCTAAGCATATCCCCTGGGAGTGTCGTAACCAAGAGTGCAGCAAGGCCTGTTGTCGTGCACCAGTTCACGTTCGAGTCTAGCTCAAAGTTGTGTTTTCGGGGTTTTCCCCTAGGTACATCTGTGCCAGAGCCGCCTCTACATGCTCGTATCCAAACAGGGATGTATTGCTCAGAAAACTCACAAAATCACTACAATACCAAATTTCTAGGAAGTTCTTCAATACTAATCCTCAAAGTCCATCTTAGGTCTACGTGATCTAATCAGAGTTTATCTAAATCTAGCTTCCAAATTATGTACTAAACTTCCTCTGATACCAACTGTAACACCCCGACCACAGTTAACTAGAGTCGGTGCATTATTACATAACATTGGCATGATCACAAGAAAGATAAAATCTCGAAAGACCGATTTGTTTAGTAGAAATGGAAACACTAGATATATTCATAATGTTTTACATTGCATCATAAAGTGAAAAACTAATACAACAACATATTTTCTCCATAGTCCACACTATTATCCCCTCATAATATCCCTGCAGGTCATTCATAATTTACTTCTTCACATCCTGGGATAAATAAAACATATAAAAGGGGGTGAGCTCAAATGCCCAGTAAAGATAACAATATAGCGAAAACTTTCATAAATAAGAATAAACATTTAAGGAAATGTATAACTAAAACAAAAACCTTTTAAACATGAACTTCAACATACTATGGAAAAAATAAAATGAAATAATTCCATTTACTTATTCACATGGATATTATACTAATCGAATAATCACATGAAATACCAATAACCACTTTCATAATGATGGAATGCATAATGCCAGACTATAATAACCACATAGCCAAGGCCTCGTGCCAAGAATACAAATAAGATTTTTCCAAGGCCATGTGCCAAGACACTAGTTTGTCTCATTAGACCTACCTATTCAATTATTTTTTTAGAAGATACGTAGTTTTAAAATTTCTAAAATAAACTCCAGTGTTTTTCATAAAACATTATGCAAGGTTCTGAAAAAAAAAATAACTAATTCTGAGACTGCATGACTAATTATAGGCCATGATGGGTCCACTCCCAATCCCTTCCTATCTACCAAATCCAAGAGTCAGGTTTTCTGAAAACATTTTTAATCTTGCATTATATACGTATACATTTGCACGGGGTTTTCATGTATTTGAGAGAAATATCTCTTTTTTGAAATCATTTAAAAATCACATATTTATAAAATAAAACATTTAATTTAAAAATATTCTTATAAGCTTGTAAGGGAAGCTTAGACGATTTTATAACGGTGAAAAATAGCCACACCCTCCGTATAAGTTTAAAAAAACATTCTTACCTTAATTCAGTCGAAAAGGTTAAACAATACCTTATTTGGAAAATGGCAAAAATATTCCTTTATAAACCTCATATAAAAAGTCAAATAAGTGTATAAATGACTTTAAACCATATTCTTGTAAATAGAAAAAATGTTTTGAAATACATTTTTAAGAAACATAGATGTGGATGATAATGAAATCCCAGTAGATTATTATGTATAAACAACCTCGGATAATGAAGAGATTGCGAAATAAACCCTTACCATGTACTTTTTCGTGGTTGGGGTAGATTAACCTCCTTTATTATGGTGAAATAATTTTTATTAAATTATACAAGAATCATTTACATTAATATGATATCATATATGATCTTTTAACACGGATTTGTTAATAATATCTTAGTATTATCGTTGTTTCAGGTGTTAACTTACTCGTTTTCTTTTATATGTTTTGTTACGTAATCTATGTTTCTCATGGATAGTTTGTATCTTAATCATATCCAGAATGATATCAAGTCCTTATATACTATTATTAATCATCAAATGAGAATTATACTTGAATGGATACATTGGAGAATGAATCTAATCGTGTTCGTGGAGACGGTAATCCGTACGTACGCTCGAGCGACAATAGCATACTTTTGATATTAAAATAATATATAATTGGATGGTATATCATATATACATAATCATTATCATGTTATATTTATTATTTAAATGAGTTACACATCATTATTATACACATCCAAATAATAATTTATTGCATAACAATTACACCACGACGTGGAGATGGTAAGCCGTACGTACACACGTACGGTGACATGTTATTCAAAGGATGGATAGAATACTCAATATGTTTGTACAATATTTATAATAATATTACAGTATATTGGAGTTACTGGATTCATTATTTTAGAATGGGAATAACAAAGAAAGATGAAGTGGAAGAAGAAAGGAACTTGGAAATGGGTGGTGAAATCATTACCTCTTCTTCAGGTTCTTCATTTTGATGTAAACAAAAGGGATCCTTAAGTTATCTTTCTTACTAAAGGAAGGCCTCTAGGATGATGTGAGGAAAGTTGAGAGAGTATTTGGTTAGATTTTGGCCGAACCAAAAAGCTTTGAAGGAGTGAGTTAATGAGAAGGGAGAGTGCCCTTTTATAAGAGGGGTGAGGGGCACCTTTAGAAAAGTTAAAAATATTATTTTATAATAAATTCAGATTCTGTTTATAATGGATCAAAAGTATATTATTTAAATTTTAATGTGGGGATATATCGAAATCCTCCCAACCAATATAATATAGATAGGTTTGGGTCATTATACTAACCTTATCTTTATGTATTAACTCTTAGTTAATTAGTTTCACTTTTACAATGTCTCTTTGTATTTTTATATTATATGGTTAATAAACTTAATATATACATCCAAAAGACCCCAAAGTGGTCCATTAATGATACACCTATCATGATATAATTCACTTGGCCGAAACTTAGATTTTTAGGAATTTAATATCAATTAATAATATACTATTTGTTTTAAAAACTCTTTTATGTCAATTTTGACACTATTCAATAATTGATTTTTGTGAAAATCATAACAGAATGATTAGTTCAAAAAAAGTTGATTAAATCAATCCTAATATTTCATATTATCCTATAAAATTAGTTTAATTCATTAAAAGCCTCATATTGTAATTATTTGGGTATTTATAATATCAATTATTTTAATTTTTCACTATTATGGTAATTACTGTATCATCATTGTGTCATAAATAAATTAAAATATTTAATGTGTAAAAATTATAAATAAAATACCATTATGTAAGAAATATTTTTATCTTTCTAATTAATATTTATAGTCGAAAATCCAACATATATAACCCTATGTAATAATTGTTTTTCTAAAAGATATATGCTTGTGTCATTTTTGTATTCATTTTAACTTAATTAAAATAATGTGTCCCAATCACTTACAAGTGGCACCATGGGTTCCCAAAATCGCCCAAAGATGCCCATGGTCGAAAATGTATCAACCAATAAGGTTAGGACATGTTTTAGGGTAATTTGATATTATTATTATATTATTTTAACCCTTATTTACCGGATTTACCCTTTAACCATGGTAAATAAAATAATTACCGAAGTATTTATTTAAAATGTCAAAAAAATAAAAGTTACACATTTACACAATTTGAACATCCTGATTCCAAATATGTAATCCATTTTTCCAAATTCAAAACATAGAAGTGACAGAAATTAATTTAAAATTAATTCCTGCTGTCAAAACAAAAAGCATATTTTTAAGATATAATAACTATCAAAAGATTGATACTTGTTTATGTTCGGTTAAATTGTGAAATTATGTACAATGACCAACATTGTATTAAATGGTAAAAATATATTCTAAATATACTTTAAAACCACTGAAATTCATAATTTATCACTATTAATTATTTTGATTAAAAAAGTTGTTTTTAATTAAAATTTAGTAATTTTCACTATTCATCACAATATTAAAGTTATCCGAAAAGTAACAAAATTTCACCGTAGGCAAAATTCGATACTCCGAATCCAAAAATGAAGTCCATTTTGTGTGATAAAATTTCAAAATGTAGGTATTACTATTCATTATGGCTAGTTTGATCGGGTGTGGTGTGTGTTAGAACTCAATGTTGCGTATAACACACGCTATTGCATTATTCAAAGGGAAGCATACCGTAGAAGCTTGGGGTGTTACAGCCAGAATAAAAGCACAATTTGAAAGTAAAAGAGACTCTAAGTACAAGTAAAGTGGAATAGCTCTTGTGATCACCTGCCAAGGATCCTACCTAATTAGTAGGTACATCTCTCGAACGATCGTCTCTGTAGTACGTCTTGTCTATGGTCCACCTCCGAGCAATCTCTAGTCCTCGTACTCTCATCCTCAGTCAGTGTTGTCCTTCAGCTGCACCAAACACAATGAGGTGTTGGAATATCCCGTGTAGGGGTGAGTATAACGATACTCAGTAGGGACCTCGAGACCCTCACAGTCTCACAAAATCCACCAAAGTTGATCCAAAATGCCAGTAAACTAGTAACAATCCTAATTAGGTATATTCCCTTACATATAAATAATATATCATGTAAACCCATCTCAATCAGGAGTAAATCATTGATTCCAACTCATGATCCCAAAGATGAACTGTTCAACAAATGAAGAAATACCACATAGGTAAGTACCACATAGGTACACCACACAGAAGAATACCACCAAGGTATTACCACGATGGAATGTAGCACATAGGTACAGAATCAGCTCATACCAAGTGTAATTTCGTACATTAGTAGAGATAATTAGATGTAACTAATGAAACAACATACTCTGTTAAGAGGCACTATTACTGACCCACACAGGATCTCTCAGTGCTGACCCACACATGATCACTTTGTGCTGACCCACATAGTATCACTTGGTGCTGACCGACAAAGGATCACAAGGTGCTGACCCACACATGATCGCTCGGTGCTGACCCACATAGGATAGCTAGGTGCTGACCCACACAAGATCACAAGGGGTTCAACCACATAGGATATCTTTGTGCTGACTCACATAGGATCACTATTCATTTTTCACGTCACATCCAGCTATTGTGTTCCCGACTAGGCTTTCTTGTCTCCAGGATTGTCCTCTCTTCAATGTAGGATCAAAATATGAATGTAGATGCTCAATATAAAAGAGGGGGGGGGGTGAGTTGTATAATTTAAAAGTTAATTTGGAACCTTTAATGTTGGTATAAAACCATAGTTTTTAACCTTAAGTAAAACTATGTTTAATAAGGTTAAACAAGGTAAATTCACAAGACCTTTTAGTTATAAAAACATGCTAGGTTCTAGAAGTTTTGTTCCTGAAATTTATGTTCTGGAAAAAAGGTTCCAGAAATGAATCTTAAGAAAAATTTACAAGTAAAAGATTAGACCTTAAAGAATATATATTATTTTTAATCAGAGTATACAAAAACATGAAATTATAAGATAGTTATACTTTCCTTATCAATCAAAATGCAGCGAAAAATAAATTTGAAACAATACAAGTAACAAGTATGAAATATTTTAACACAACGAGTAGGGTATCCAACCTCCTTGGATAAAGGTCCCTTGATTTTTACATTCATGAAACGTTATCTTACCCACACTAGGGTAAGCCCTCGATATGAATATCAAAATCTTTGCATGCTATCTCTACATGCCCTCAACTTCATGGTAGTCGGCACCTCTGTCTTCATCTCCAGGGAACTCCTCAAACATTAAGGCAGTAAGCACCTCTGTCTTTCTATATCAGGAAGCCCTCGAATGCACTCCACAACATTCATAATTGCACAAATAAATATGAACAAGATGTTCAATATGCAAAAAGAATGAGAGTCACTCTCGAGAAATCAGTTCAACATCATGTAATCTCTAGAGTTGCAGAATAGTATTATGCTCATTCAAATGAGCTCCTATTTATAGGCACAAATTTAATGGTAAGCTACCTCTTATAAAGGTCATATTTTTCCTTAAATTTTGGAGGGACCTATACATGTGTCGCTCAAATAATGGTTAGTTAGAAACAGAATGAATGACATCATTTCATAACATTAATAAGAGAAAACAAGAAAATGTTTTCTTAAAAAAAATTCATTTTTCGGTGTCTAAGGAAAAAATAAACGTCCAGAGTCTAACCAAAAAATCATTCGGTCTCTATAATACATAAATATTCGGATTCAATTTTCTTGAAGAGTTAGAATCCTGAATTCAATGGAAATATGATGTCTAATGTTTAAGAAAATGTGGAATTTGAAATCATAATAATTCAAATCCTGAACTCATAAAGTTCGAAGTCTGAATTCAGAGATGTAGGAGTCTGAACATAAAAAGTTCAGAGTCTAAATTCATCGAACTCAGAGTCTGAACATAGAATGTTGAGAGTTTGAATTCCGAGAATTTGGAGTGTGAAGATAGAAATTTCAGAGTCTAAATTCGGTGAATTCAGAACCTGAATTTGGATCCAGAAAACTGAATGCTAAATATCTAAGTATATATAACGTTCTGACGGTTTAGATATGAATCGTAATTTTACACATAGAAACAAAGAGAGATTTAGGTTTAGATAAATTAATTCCTGAATAATTAAAAAATGATAAACATAAATTTTCATTGGGGAAGGAAGATTACCCTTATGAAAGAAAAGCTGGGTAAGGAGAAAATTTCCTTGAGGAAGGAAAATTTCTTTACGGAAGCAAAATTTTCCTTATCAGGATAAAATAAATGTTTCCTTAAAATAAAGTGTTTTTGATTTTAAAAACATGAAGTAATGGAAAAGTCATAAGGAACCCTTTTTAACTCAATAATCATGCCCTTTTTGTAAAGGACAAACATCTTTACAAAAAATAATGTAAGGACATGGAATTTTATTCAACATGAAAATAAAACGTATCCCCCTTAACCCAGGTTAAATGAAGAATAAAACTAACTCCCCCTTAGGTTTTCAAAACACTCAGGATTGTATTATCGATGTCTAGGTTGAGACTTATCATTTTATTTCATACAAAAATCATATTGGATAAGAACTCTCCCTTACTCAGAGAAATTGCTTTGTTATGTAGTATTTTTTTAACAAAACATATATTGGGAAAAAAATTTAAATATGATTGGAAAAAAATTATACAAGGAAGAAATACAAAAAAAGATCATATTTGAACAATATTATCCTTCCTTTTCCTTCAACATTAGCTTCTTCACTATTTTTTTGGGTAATAAAACAATTTATCACTTCTTCACTATGGTTTTTTGCTTCTTGAGTTCTTTTTGATCTTCCTCTGCATGTTTGAGAAGCTGATCCTAATCTTCTGTTTTCTTGTCAAAGGCTTTGATTTTATCTTCCATAGCCTTGAGAGATTTTTCCTGACCCATTAGAACATCTTCTTGCTTAACCAGCTTCTCTTATATCTCAATATTGATATACATTTCCCTCTTCTAACTCTATGAAACTGAATATAACTTCACATTAATATCATTCACATCTTAATTCTGAGACGTCTGTTGCATATTTAGCTTTTCCTCATAACAATTTGTGAGATCCTTGATCATTACATCTTTAGTTTCAAATGAATACTTGACACAATGTTGGAATTCTTCAAGGATTATCATATCTTCTACTATATTCCTTTAACACCATGTCATATTTTTTCATGACTTTTTATGAGCTTCATATTTAATAATAAAATTTTTCATTTCTACCTCTAGTTTGACACACTTATCCATCACCATGGATACTGAATCTAATTTTTTATTTAGGTGTTTTGATGCATCTGGCATCTAGATTCTGTGCTTGGAAATATTTTAATAGTACCAACAAGCTTCTTTAAAGACTAGAATAAAAAATCATGTCAAAGAGAGGATGATTATGAATCTGAGACTTTGGTTGATGAAGTATCTTTTTCTAAATCAACAGTTTTTCTCATTGATGAACCACCAACATCATTCTTCATTACCACAACCTTGCTAGGTGTATCAAATACCACCTTTTTTCCCGTATCAACCTTTGGAATGAATTCCTCTTGAATAAGAGATTCATGATCACTATTAGAGATATAAACAATTTTTTCATCATCAAATTCATCATTTTTTTCTCTTGCCTCAACATCCACTATGTGAATAAAATCTTTATCGATGATTTCTTCCCTTGATGGTTTGTTTTCTTCATATTCAACCTTTTCTTCATCCTTCCCAGGAGTAGCATGCTTCGACGATTCTACTTGAGAGGTTTTGAAAGATAATTTTTCAGAGATGCTTTCTTTCTCATGAAATTCTTCATCTTTCATTATCAGATATTCAGTATCATCACGACCTTCTTCTTCCTCCTCTTCTACATCTTCTTCTTAGAATAATTTTTATTCTTCAAATAAATCTTCTTAATGTTTTTCTGGAATAAAAAAATTATTTCCTAGAGATTTAGGTAATAGTTATAATAAAAAAGATTCTGGTACTGGAATATTCTTGGATGATTTCTCAGTAATCATCAGAATTGATTGAACTATGTTAGCCTCAGACATATATTTCTTCAGCTTCCTATATTTCTCTTGGTTTTCAAATATTCATCTGCCTTTTTTTCAATGATTTTACTTCAGTAGGGTCAATGAAAAACCTAGCCTCCCCTTATTTCCAATTTTTCGTATCTTTTCTCCATTTAGCCACAACCTCATTAGGATAGGCTTTTTGATTCTTTGGATATTGTGGTGCAGATTTGTTTGATTATCCACTGGGGTTTTTGCCTTCTCTTCCACTTCATTCAACGTCCTCTTCATTCCACCCTTTTTGGAGGTTTTAGCCACCTCTAGTTTCTTTGAATGGGTTTCAAATTCATTTACAGGAACATTGTAGAAGTTTCAAATTCATTGGAAATCCAACTTTCATTATTCTCAGAGTTTCATCACTCAAAAACATAACTTTACAATTATTGGATGTAGATATCCAAGGAATTTAGAAGGATTCTAATCACCGAACAATCATCTTTGACGGAATGGTAGGAAACATGATAATCTGAGCCTTCAGATTTTCATTCTTTATATTCTCAATCATAACCAATATATGTTTAACCAAGTTTATCTTCCTTAGGTTTATCATGAAATACTGTATATACATATCACTTTTCTTCAAAGTATCCTTGTCTCTTTTTCTCAGTATGTTGAGTCCTTGAACCCATAATTCATGAATCTGAAAGTTTTTAGACAGGTGAAGAATATTCATAGTCTTTACATCTCATAGACCAAGACAAACCATGGCATTTTCATTAATAAAATTTCTTTTAACATCAGGTAGCTTGTGAGTACAGAACTCAGCTTCCCCTTCATAAGGAATACCAACCAAGCTTTCAACCATGGTGTTTGATAGTAAATATGTGTGTCCATAACACTTCAATGAAAACTTACTCATGTATTCTTCCTTGAAGAAAGTTACTGACTCATTGAATTATATTAACAATTCTGGATATAAAAAATCGTGATATTTTGGTTTTGAAATTGAATAAATTTCCTATCAATTCTTCTTTATATTCCAAGAGATAATAGAATCATAATTTGAAAAAAAACAACGGATTAAATAACCATTATCTATATATCTTCCATTCAAGGATTGGTTTGACATTTTATAATTCTTTCTGAGTGGAGACGTCGGAAAACAATAGGAAGTAAATTTTTTTTGAGAAGTTCAGAACATGCTTATGTAGGAGGGCAGATCTTCATCACACAAAGGATTGAGTTTTGATGTGGGACAACCGTTGGGAGGTCCTTTATATTAGCAATCGAACTGATGGTTCAGATTCCCTGATTAATCCAACAGTTGAAAAACCTTCTAGAGAATTTCTGATGGTTGAGATGATAGCCACAATGAATTTTTGTGTAAATCCAATCTTTTGAGATTTTATAAGGAAAAAATATGGATTAAAAAAAAGTTGAATTCGAAAAATATAAAACCAAAGGAAAATACCAATAAGTAAAAAATGATTACAAAAACTCAATAAAGGAAACATACCATTCAGATTTCCTTGATGATTATTCGTAATGAGGAAAATTATTCTTGAATAACTTTAGATTTCAAAAAATTGATTACCAGAACATTGACTAAGAAAATCTTTATTACGAAAATTTAAATTACAAAAATATTCATTACAAAAATTCTAATTACAGAAATTATCATTACAAAAATATTATGTACGAAAAGCTTAATTATGAAAATTTTAAGTACGAAAATCTCTATTATGAATATATTGAGTACGAAAATAATCATTACGAAAATTTAATTTACGAAAATTTTCATTAAGAAAATTTTGAGTACTAAAATCTTCATTACAAAATTTTTTACTATGAAAGATTTAGAAAAACTAATTACCTAAATTTTGACTACAATATATTTAGAAAAATATATCATGAAGATTTTGACTAAAAAAATTTAGAAATATTGATTAAGAAAATTTTTTCTACGAAATATTTAAAAAAAATTTGATTACAAAAATTTTAACTACAATAAATATAGATAAATTTATTACCAAAATTTAGACTATGAAAAATTTAGAAAAACTGATTACCGAATTTTTTACTATGAAAAATTTAGAAAAACTAACAATAACATGTACTCTCTTTATGAAAAGGAGTTTGTTACTTTAAATAGATATGTTTCAACAATAAGTGAATAAGGAATATTACCGTATGGTTATCATTCCTAAATTTTGTTTAATGAATTCAAATCTATCAGAGGGTAAATACTTTGTGAAAATATTAGCATGTTGAAATTGTGTTCGGATAAATTGAAGAATGATACCTCTTTTATGTATGTGATCTCTAATAATGTGATGCCTAATATCTATATATTTTTCACGAGAGTTATGTGTAAGGTTTTTTTTAGTGAATGGGAACTCATATTATGAAACAACGATTTTGTTTTGGTAAAACTCATACCATAGTCTATGACTGTGTGTTGCATCAACAACACATGAGCACAACAACTTCCATCTGCTACATATTCATCTTTAGTAGAGGAATGTTCTACTGAGTGTTGCTTTTTTGCATGACCCAGAAACTAATGAATCTCCTATGAAATGAAAAGTTTCGTATGTACTTTTCCGATCCATTCTACACCATCCAAATTAGGCATTCAAAAATCTTTATAAAACAAAATCATTTCCATATGTATAAAAGATTCCTAAATCCATGGTTTCCTTTATGTAGAAAAATATACTTTTCACTTTGTTTAAATGAGATTACATAGGATTAGATTGATATCTTTCACATAATAATAATGAAAACATTAAGTCTAGATGACTAGCTGTCATATAATGTAGGCTTCCTATCATACATCTAAATGATGTTTAATACACAAGATTCTTATCTTCATCAAGATCAAGTGAATTTGAGATACCAATGTGATTACAAATATTCGTAGTGTTTTCATATCAATAATTTTTATGAAGATCTTTAATATAAATATGTTGAGATATATATGTTCCTTCTGGTTTTTGAAAAATTTGAAAACCTAGGAAAAATGTTTACTCACCCATCATAATCATTTCAAACTCAAATTTCATTAGATCTGCAATGGAATCAGTTAAATATTGCTAATTTGAACAAAATATAACGTCATCAACATAAATTTGAACAATAAAAACAAATTTCTTATCTTTATATATAAAAACGATTGGATCAACATTTCCCTTAACATAATTATTTTGAAGAAAAAATCCTGTAATTCTATCATACAGGGATCGAGGGGATTTCTTAAGTCCATAAAAAGATTTGGTATGTTTGTAAACATGTTCAGGATGAATTGAATATTTAAAAACCTGTTGGTTACTGTTGATGCTCCTTTCTGTCACAGAGTCTAACGACTGAAAAAAAGGAAATACCTTAGTCCAAAGTGATTCATCCTGTGAAGAAACATCAAAAATCGACAAAGGGATGAACAAGGAGAACATTGCTCATAGGTCGCGCACGTTCCATCATGGTCGCGCAATTACACTTGCACGCTGCCTAGTGGTTGTGCAAGTACTTGTGCGCCGCCTATTGGTCATGCAAGTTTACTTGCGCGATTCCTTATGGTCGTGCAAGTGACTTGTGCGACCTAAGTGATAATCGCCCGGTAACCGCCCGGGGACTTCTCCTGCCTATAAATAGACCCTGTGGGCCCCCCATTCGAGAGGATCATTTTCCAGAAACTCATATTGAAGCTCCCGACGCCCAAGTCTCTTATCAAAGCTTCCTGAACACTTCTAAGGTAATTTCTTACCTAGAACAGAAGATCTAAAGGGAGGGAGGAAGGCCTAAGTGTTGAAACTCATCAACACTTGCGCGGCTGAATGGCCAGCCCTTAAGGGAACTGGTCACACTTGCGCGCTGCCTTATTCCTTCAATAGAACATGCGCGTCCCTTTTTTGGGAGAACCTCAAGAGGATTCTAAAGGGTTTAATAAAGAGTCGCTCAAGTATTTTAATGCTGGTTGAAAATCGCGCAAGTACCCCACATGCCGCGCAGGTATACCTGCGCGACCAATACTTGCGCGCCCATGCAAGACTTGCGCGCCTTTAAAGACTTGCGCAAACCTACCTTTTTGGGTGCCCATCTTGCCCATTTTACCCCTCATAAGCCATTTCACCTTTCCTATTCAAGATTTAGTCTTCAAGATACTCTTCAAAGCCATTTATGGCATGATTTCTTGATTTGACTTCCTTATCTGAAAGGAATTCGGTGGAATATCTCTCAAAACCTAGTGATTTATACATCTTTATGTCACCAAAGATTGAGAGTTCATCCATTCAACCTCATCCTTTAAGATGAGAGAATCCTTAACCTGGTTCTCCTTTTCAGGAATAATCCCCAGTTATAAGTCCTTTAATCTGGGCATCTTCCTCAGGAGTAAGCCCCAAATTCTTAAAGTTCCCAAACTTGGGCATCCTCCTCAGGAGTAAGCCCCAAACTTTAATTCCTTAACTTGGGCATCCTCCTCAGGAGTATGCCCCAATAATATTCCTTTAATATGGGCATCCTTCTTAGGATTAAGCCCCAAGTCCTCTAATTTTGGGCATCCTTCTTCGGAGTAAGCCCCGAGTCCCTTAATTTGGGCATCCTTCCTAGGAGTAAGCCCCAATCTCAAATATGGGCATCCTTCTCATGAGTAAGCCCCAAACCTTAATCCCTAACTTGGGTCTCCTTTTCAGGAATAAGACTCAATTATAATCTTGGGCTTCCATTTCAGGAGTAAGCCCCAAGTCCCCTAACCTGGGCCTCCTTTTCAGGAATAAGTCCCAGTCATAATTATGGGCATCCTCTTCAGGAGTAAACCCCAAGTCCATTAATTTCTCTTAACCAATCCTAAATTACGTTTGATATGGGATTCCTCCTCAGGAGTAAAACCCAATTATCAATCCTCTCCTAATTTGGGTTTCCTTTCCAGGAATAAGTCCCAAGTTAGCGTATTCAAATCTCCATAAAGCACATATACCTTTATGGACCATGTTCCTGGATTTTCTCCCTAAAAGTAAATCCTAAACCTTCATATATCTGGGCAGTCATACATACATAAGCCCCAAACAATTTCTTATGATTTCATCTTTCATGGAACAATTGTCTAATTTTTACCAATACCTCTTGTTTCTCACACCGAGCATGACTCACGTGAGCTTAGAGTGTAAAAGTAATTATGAAATTCTTCTTTGAGCCATCAATCATTAACGTCATACTCCATTACTCAAACTACGTGGGTTCTGATTCCTTTTCCAAAACAAAGGATACGTAGGTAGCCCATTTATGGGTTCGATCCCAACTTTGAAATAATCCATGTCCTTCTGAATGACGATAAACTTCCAGTGCCCCACTGAGTGGCTTTAATACCAGCCTGGTCATTATAATGTCCAAGATACTTTTATATAAATGTTTTGAAGGAACCATTGACCAAGAATCTCTAAATAGATACAGATGATTCTCTATTGATGAAGAACCTCGAATACATATAAAATATTCTCTAAATTTCATACATATTTAATCATTGATTGTTAAAACTAAAGGAATGCCCATTTTATACTTGGTAATGTAATAAGGATTCACGAACATAACTTAAATCTATAAAGAGAGTCTCGGAGTAGACAATAATTCCCCTCAAAAAAGGTGTGATGAGTCCGACCTCCCATCCTCTCGACCAATGCAATTTCCTAAGCCTCATCAGTCCACAAGCTAATGAGCGCCTACCTTTGGAAAGTAGGTCCAAACAGATGTGGAATCATTGGATGTTTCTGGTTCTACGAACAAACCCACTAGAAACCGATCGGAACGTTTGAATCTCCCGTCCAGGAGGTTTATCCCCGAATTCCGTGCGAAACAAAAATGGTGAACCCGACGTGAATCCTTAAGCAAGTTAAAGTGATGTTCTTCTTATTTGTTAGGCCCCTTGGGCCAACAAAGCAATCATTGACATGTGCTCATCCAAAAGATGCAGTGGACGGATTCATCTTGATTATGTCTATTATATGGAACATGCACTCTTTTCTCAAGATCTTCTGCAAAATGGCTTTCCTTAAATTCACCCCTATGAATACTGCTGCTGTGAACACCTCTACTGTGAGTTCTGCAGCTGTGAAAACCAATGCTGCTACTCCTGCTGGAATGTCATCCGCTCTGAGGATGACATCACCAACTCAGTGTCTTCAACGCTGGGTTTCTAATGCACTGGTTAAGGAGTACCGTCGCAACGATACTATCCCAACTCTGGAGGCCGCTCATCAATCCCTCCAAGTTAACAACTCTACCTGTTCGTCCGGACAATGGCGGCCAGCGATCAAGAAGCAGGCGGTGCTGACTACCGTCTCCAACCGTTTCAGGTCGTTATCCCCGGAACGCAATTTCCATTCACTCTCTCACTCTGAGGAAGTGAATGAGCAGGTCCCTCAGGGCCTTAATTCAAAAAGACAGGAGTCCTTCCTGAGGGCTCCCATCAACAATCGCCGCCAGACTCGTGCGGTAGTGCACCCTCAACATGATGAGGGTACCGACTCCAGGCATTCAGCTCAGGTTCCTCGAACCTGAGCACGAAAGATGAACCGCTAGAGACGGAATCCGGTTAACAATAGGAAGGTTATCATCCCTGCCATCTCCGGAGAAGTCCACCAACCTAACTTGGTGGCGAACAACGAGCAGGCATACACACCTGCCCGTTTTAATTCCGTTGTCCAGCAGACTCGTCTGATAGCATCAAGCCAATCCCGCCAGGCAATTCCGGCAGAGTACTATAGGCAGGAACATACACCTGTTTATACATCATCAGTTATTCAGCAGGCTCGTCTGACTACATATGGTGGATCTCGTCAACCGAGTTTGGCGAAGTGTAATCAGCAGGCACATACACCTGCTAATACTAATCAAGCCTACCAACAGTCTCGCTTGGTAGCGCACAGAGAAGTCAGTCGGAAAGCCCCGACGACAAACAGGAGGCAGACTCAACTCTCTGCCTCCACACTTGAGTACTGTCAGGATTCACTAATAGGAAAAGGAGGACAGGAGCAGGCACATACACCTACTCGAAGCCCAGAATGGACGTATATCCTCGTTCCGGTGGCTGAAGTCACCAAGCATATTTTGTCAATGGTGAAAGAGCAGAAGCAAATTCCTGCTCATGTTCTGGATGATTGCCAGGATATCATAACAGCTTCAGCATCATATCAGGGACATACACATAAATCTATCCCTGGCAGTGGAGTGACACATCAACGATTCACTCCGGAACAGAAACACACATCTGTTCCAGTCCAAGAGGGTTATGGGGCATACTCCCCCATATCATACGGACAACCAAGTCGGGCACATACACCTGATTTGAGTGGAGATCGTCAGCCTAACCTGACCATCATTCCTGATCAGGCACATACACCTGCTCAGAGTAACCACTTTCTTCAATAAGTGGTTTCCAAAGCGAGTAAGAAGGCATCTAGTAAAAAGATCTGCCCAGCACAGTCAGGAGATCAAAGGCCAATCTGCAACAATGCCTTGCTCGATGCTGGAGTTCTTGAAGCCCTCAGACATTTATCTGTCGGAATTCAAGATTCTACTCCCTCAGTTCCCAATAACGGGAACATTAATTCTGAAGGTCTTCAATAGACACTTTCTCATGAAGGCTTGCTTCATGAAAATTCGGTCAATCTTGAAGTTTCTTCTTCAGATGAGAGCCACAGTAACCCTCTTTGTGGTCAGAAGACCAAGGAGCAAGAGATCTCATCTTTTGCTGTAACCCATTATGGTGGTCCCCCCATGATGATGAACTTCGCTGCGAAAGTCCTCTCCGCAGTAGTGATTCACATTGGCTGGAAAATACACCAGTGGATAATGTAGTGCCGAGAAATCCCTCTTATATTGAGGCACTTGCAAATGCGAAACCAGTCATGTCCGATGCTTTATCGCTAACAAGTGAAATACTTTCTCAATCAGAAGATAGCCCAGGGTGTAGGTCATTCTCCGAACCACAACTAAGTCATGCATCTTCTAGTTTGATCAATGATCTCTCTTCCAATCTTGTTGATCCGATGTAGCAACAAGGAAACACCAACTCTGGTCAAAACATGTAGTAGAATCTTCATTTAATGACAAAGAGGAAATGCTGAAAATGAGGAAAAAACTGGCAAAAGGTGAGGTACCAGTCATGTTTTGGCCTTTGGCTGACTCCCAGTACGACATTCCAAAGATGTTGACGGATGATGGAATCCATGATATTCGTCTAAACAAATGGAATAATATTTGTCAATTGGAGAAGAAGGTATTATATTATTATGAATATGAAAATCATCTTAAGATAATAGAAGGGCTACAACGTCAGATTGATTTGGCATCTCTATCAGCCTCTCGGTATCTGAAGGCTGAAAAGCAACAGAGAACCCTTCAACGTTCATGCCTTGGCGCACTAAGAAAATTGCGTCAGTTAATTTCCAATGCTGCATCTGATGTTCATATCAGAGGATGGGGTGTTCACGGAGCACTACATTTCACAGTGCTTTCTAGTCAGCAAAGCCCGCTGAAAATGGTCTCATGCAATGTTATTGCCCATGGCTAGCCATAGTCAATGGGATTTGTTCATAATCAAAGGCTTGCTCAAGAACAGGCATCAACTAGTTCCTCTCAAAATCAAGCATATAATGAACAAGTTGTTGAATTGCTCCTACATCAAGCAGGCGAGAATATTGCACAAGCCTCTAGTATGGAGCAAACACGTCATCAAATGACAGAAGTTTCGGAAATCATCCAACGGTCTGTTGAACCAGGTGATAAAAGTGGATACAGGTTAATGCATCCAGCTAATTTCCGAACTAAGATTCGCAAGATCGAGAAAGATTTTAAGAATATCTCAGACATAGCATGTCAAGAGACACCCCAGCTTGTGAGACTGGGGACTTCTCTAAATCAACCCTCAGAGTCAACAAATGGGATTCGAGGAGTTGAGCGGAAGCAGCAGGAACATCCCCAGTTCTCGAGACTGGGGACTCTTTCAAATCATCAATCCCCTCCTCAGATAATGTCGGTCTTTTATCGATTGGGGAAGAAGCCAAAAGAGGAAGAAAGAGCTAAATTATCAGGAGATTCCCTCCAAGTTATAGCTCATCAAGAAGTTCCTAAAAGATTGAATCAACAAAAGGCAATGTCTCGTCAAAGATATGAAAAAAGACAATATCACAGAAATGTTGATAGAAAGGATTTGATGCATTATGCATCAATCAATGTCATCAATTCCATTGTTGCTAATCCACCAGAGGAGACTCACTCGGGGGACTCAGATGAAGAGCGTCCTGCTCATGAAAATGTACGCACTGATACAAAAGAAGAAGGTGTACATACACGAAGTCAAAGGATCACTCAGAACCTAGGTAATCCACTTCCCTCCCTCTAAAAGGTATCCAACAAAGGGAAGGGAAAGAATCCGGTTACATATCCTTCCTATGAAGAATGTCAATCGCTCTCATTAGATCAAAGGTTTGCACAACAGGAAGAAGAAATGAAAGAATTAAGAAGGTTGAATGCAGAACTACTTCAGATTAGTCTTCTTCTTAATATGCTGAAGTCCGACAGCCAAAGAAATTTGTTGTAACTACTGAGATGGATCAGGAATATCCTCCTTTATCAGTACACCCTCAGAGGTCTAATCCTACGGGTCAAACGCAACAACGGTTGGCAGCACTACCATCAGTTGCAGCACCAACCACCACATCTGTCCAAGATCCATTCATTGCACCTACTCGAAACCAAGTTCAACATGATGTTTCTCAAAAGTTAATAACCACTATTGAGTCATTAACAGCTCGGTTAGAAACTATGGAAGTGAAACGAGTGCATGTTCAACCAGAAAAGAAAGTTTACCCTGAATGGGTAGATTGAATTTCTCCTCCATCCAGTTTTGGAAACCCTGTTTTCCCTACATTCAATGGATCAGGCGACCCTGAACAACATTTGACGCATTACGTGTCTTGTTGTGATCCTATGATGGGAACTCCAGAGCAGCAAGAAGCAGTGAAACTCAGATGCTTCGTGCGAACCTTTCAAGGACCAGCTTTTGTCTGGTATACAAGCTTGCAATCCCGGTCAATCATCGGATGGGAGGATCTTCGTCAAAAATTCCTTCTTCAGTTCAGCTGAACTTTTCCAAAAACGACAGTTTTTGATCTTACAAACTGCAAGCAAAGGGAGAATGAAAGAGTCTCTAATTTCATTTCTCATTGGAAGGGATTAACGTATTCCCTGATTTTAGCACTCCCTCAGGAGGAACTGTTGCGAATCTGTGTGGCAAATTTGCGTGACGAATTACGCACGCCATTGATCCCTGTGAAATACACAGGAGGGTTTCGAGACCTTACATCAATCGCTCAACAGATTGAAGATTCCCTTATACAGGTTATGGTTAAATCTCATGTAATTCCATCAGTTCCAGGAAGGAGAATGGGTAAAGTGGAAACTGCTACAGTTATGCTTAAACAAGCACCTGTACCAATTTCTACTTCAAAACCTTCATCTTCTCGAAGGGCTCCACCTCCTGAACGCCAACAACAAAGGTCGTTTCGTCAAAATGATCAAAGAGATCAACAACAAAAACAATTTGAGGATTTGAAGAGTAAAACATACTCTTTCCGAAGTGAGCAAGTTCCTGGTTACTTCATTTCAGCTCTGGAAAGTAATTTGGTTCAATTACCAGTGCCCAAGAGGCCAAACAAGGAAGGAGATGAAAACCATCCCAATTATTGTCCCTTTCAACAAATGTTGGGGCATCCCATCCAGGAGTGTTTTGTCTTTAAATACCTCCGGAAAAAGATGGTCGACTTGGGACAAGTCAAATTGAAGGGTTCTTCAGCTCATGTAGCGTGTATTACCGCTACAGATCCATAGGAAGGAGGCGAGTGGCAGGAAGTCAAAAGCAAAACTGCGCAAAAATATGATGATTGGATGGTCAGAAAGACAATCAATCGGACCCATTCCATTTTTCGAACAGAATTGAAGAAGCCAATTGTGTCTCCTACAAAAGCAGCAGTGAAGCCTCCATCAAAAGACAAATCCTCAAAAGGGCAGCGCAATTCAAAGAAGAAAGAGGAATCAGAAGAAGATGAGTATGTATCGAGGCGTAAGTTGTCTTTGACTCTGGAAGATTTCATGCCATCTACTTCAAAGCAACGGGCACCGCCCCACCAAACGGCATAGCCTAAACAGGCTAACCAGGCAGAGTCTTTATCAGACGAAGAGTTAATCTTTGGTTCTATTAATATGATTCAATTAACAGATCCATATTACAGTCTTGATGATCCTGAATTCCCTATATCAAATAAGGGAATCCGAGGAAGATCTAGAGGTTCCGGATACAGGGGAAGACGTGGATCTTTCCGAAGCCACTACTCTAATTCTACCCCTGCTAGCACTGTATATGCATCAGAAACTCGTGGTAGAGCCCTTCAGCGAGCTCAAAAAGAACAAGCAAGTTCTTCTGCCAATGGCCAACTCAGTTTCAGAACAATTATTTTGGAAGACCTATTAAAGGTTCCATCTTCTTTATCTCAGCAAGTAAATGGATCTAATCAGTCTAATCTTCCAAAACCAAGGATATTTCCAACTTCAATACAAGATGCATTAGCTTCCAAAGCATCTTCTTCCAAGGTACCTGCTAAACCGCATATTCCTGTTGGGAAACGCAGACCTCTAGATCAAAAGTATGATATATTGAAACACTTGGCCCATGTACCTGCCAAGTTATCAATTTTGGATGCTTTAAATCTTTCAAAAGATTTTCGGGAAGCACTAATAAAAGCTTTGTCAAGTCCTTAGGAGTTTGAAGCTGAAATCGCTGCAGCTAAAGTCTATCACTTAGAGAATAATCTTGAAGAATTCCATGCAGTGATATCTTTTACTGATAAAGATGAAGATGATGTTGTGCATGTGCACATTAAACCTTTGTACTTATCTGGAAAAGTCAATGGTGTAGATATCCGAAGAGCTTTCATTGACAATGGTTCAAGAGTCAACCTCATGCCCATTCATACACTTCGTCAATTAGGCCTCACGGAATCTTATTTATCTCCTTCTACCATGATGTTACAAGGATATGATAAAAATGAACAAGAACCACTGGGAGAAGTTACACTCAGAACTCAGTTTGGAGATCTTGTATCCAATTCGGATTTCATGATTGTTGATCAAGACTCAGCATTCAATATCTTGCTTGGAAGACCCTGGCTACATCAGCATGCAACTATTCCTTCATCATACCATCAATGTCTCAAATACTGTTTCAATGGTCATGTTGGAACATTGTATGGTTATAATGCCCCATTCAAGACATGTGAGTCTCAATACATTGAGGCGGAATTTTATCACATGAAGGGAAGAGAAAATTATACAATGAAGGAAATTACCAAAGTTAATGCTCCATATGGTTTGGAGAAAATTCCAATAAATCCATTTACACATGTGAGTACAGATTATGTGTTACCTATCAGTCAAATTGACAAAATAGGCCCAAATCAAAATACTCTTATGGAAAGATCCATAATGTCAATTACGGAAATCGAGCCAGACAACATGGGAGAAATTGGTAACCTACCAAGACATGATGAAAGCATAAGTGGTGACGTTTTCATTTCATCTGCTAAAGTCCAACAAGTTTATACTTCGCAAATCAGGACAGAAGAAGTTATAGCAACACTAGAGGTGTATAATGATGTCGATTCTCAATCCATCATCTCCTCTTTATTTCCCAAAGAAGACCCTTTATCATCAATAGGGTCGGAAATGGAAGCTTTTACTTCAAAATGTGAAAATTTTGACATCTCTTATGATCATGAGAATCTCGTTTTGTCATCTAATTTGCAAGTAGAAACAGAAGAAATAACACATGATGAAGAGGAAGAGGAAGATCTTAGAGATGCTCCTCCAGCATTTGAAGATGGTATCTCTACCACTGTGGATGAACTCAGAGAAGTAAATCTGGGTACAGAGAAAGATCCACGCCCCACATTAATTATTGCGGCCATGGCCCTTGAAGAGAAAGATATTTATATTTCTTTTCTAAAGCAAAATAAAGATATTTTTTCTTGGAATTATACAGAAATTCCTGGGCTTGATCCTGATGTTGATACTCATCATTTGGGTTTACCAAAAGAACATCGAGGATTTAAGCAAGCCGCGAGAAGAACACACCCAACCTATGCTTCCAAAATTGAAGCTGAAGTGGATAAGCTAATCAAAGCCAACTTCATCAGAGAAGTTCAATATCCCAAGTGGTTGGCTAATATTGTCCCTGTAAAGAAGAAGAACAGACAAATTAGGGTTTGCATCGATTTCAGAGATCATAATCGGTATTGTCCTAAAGATGATTTCCCAGTTCCGATTACAGAACTCTTAATTGATGTGACGGCTGGCTATGAAGTACTTTCCTTCATGGATGGATATTCTAGATATAATCAGATCTGAATGGACCCATAATATGAGGAATTTACAGCCTCTAGAGCCCCTCAAGGTGTGTTTTGTTACCTGGTGATGCCATTTGGTTTAAAGAATGCAGGTGCAACATATCAACGCGCCATGCATCGTATCTTCAAACCTCTTTTAGGGAAGTTTGTTGAATGCTATGTAGATGATTTGGTGGTTAAATCCAAACAACGTTCTAATCACTTGGCTGATTTGGAAGCCATATTCCACAAGCTTCGACAACATAATTTGAAGATGAACCCCTTAAAATGTGCTTTTGGGGTAACCTTAGGAAAATTCCTCAGCTTTGTTGTACGCCATCATGGTATTGAAGTCGGTCCTGAGAAGACCAAATCAATCCTTGGCATGTCACCTCCTCAGAATTTGAAAGAATTAAGAGGAATTCAAGGACACTTAGCCTATATTTGGCGTTTCATCGCCAATTTGGAAGGAAAAAGTTTACCCTTTAACAAATTATTGAAGAAAGGAGTCACTTACCAGTAGACTGAAGAATGTCAAGAAGCATTTGATGTTATCAAGAAATACCTCTTGAGTCCACCAGTACTCATGCCACCTGTTGAGGGTAGACCGCTTATCCTCTATGTGGCAGCTCTAGAGCGATCATTGGGTGCCTTTCTCGCTCAAAAGAATGATGTTGGGAATGAAAATAGCCTCTACTATCTCAGTAGAACTATGATTAAAGCATAAACTCGGTATTCAAGTATTGAGAAGTGCTGCCTGACATTAATCTTTACAGTTCAAAAACTGAGACACTACCTGCAACATCACGAGGTCCAATTGGTATCTCGCAATAATCCGCTGAAATTCATCCTTAGTCGTCCAACGCTTATAGGACGTATAGCAAGGTGGGCAGTTATTTTGCAGCAATTCGACATTCAGTATGTGTCTCAAAAGGCAATTAAGGGCCAAGCTCTGGCTGATTTCCTGGCTGAACATCCTTCAGTGGAAGACACGTCTTCAGATATTGAACTCCCTGATGAGGAAGTTTTCTCTATTCAATAGAGTCATCAAACATGGGAAATGTATTTTGATGGTGCTTCCAGAAGTCCAACAGGGAAGAAAATGGAAAATCTTAAATTCAACAAAGTTGGTTTAAAAATTGTGCTCATTTCTCCGGATAAGGCAGTGTTACCTTATTCCTTTTTATTGTGGGAAGGTGGTACCAATAATGAAGCTGAATACCAAGCTCTCATTACAGGATTGTAGTTAGCGCTTCAAGCACAAGTGAATCACTTAAAGGTGAAAGGTGATTCAAACCTAGTAATCAAACAAGTCAATGGGGATTATGCCATCAGAAAAGAAGAATTAATCCCTTTGTATGATTACGTCTGAGAGTTAATGTCGAAATTCCCTTCAGAACCAACAAATTATTATGTCCCAAGATCACAAAATGCTCAAGCTGATGCACTGGCTAATATAGCCACAGCTTTAGCAGATCCAAATCGAAACGAGACAACCATCATTATTGCCCACCGTCGTGCAATTTCTCTTTATGTTCAAGCCAGAACAGAGGAAATTAATGAAATTAGTCCCATTCCTGAACCGTATGGTCATACTACAGGATGGATGTCACCTATCAGGGAATACCTTCAAAATGGAACACTTCCACCTGATAGAGCCGAGAAAGAACAAATCCGGCAATGTGTGGTCAATTTTACTCTTTATGATAGTCCAAACCACCTAGAGAAAATTCTCTACAAACGTGGTTTTGATGGAGTTCTCTTCAGATGTATTGATGGTGAAGAGACAATGGCTATCATAAAAGAAGTGCATGCAGGAGTCTGTAGTGCCCACCAGTCTTGACATAGACTGTCTGATCAAATTCGAAGGCTTGGATACTTTTGTCCTTCAATGATACAAGATTGTGTTAATTTCACAAAGAAGTGTCATTCATGCCAAGTATATGCCAACTTCATTCATCAACCTCCAAAGTTGCTTCATATAGCTAAATACTTGTGGCCATTTTCCACATGGGGAATGGATGTGGTGGGACCTTACCCTTCAGCTACGGTCAAGCAGTTTAAGTACATTCTTACTGCTACTGATTTCTTTTCCAAATGGGTAGAGGCAGTACCTCTCAAAGAATCCAGTTCTATATGCATTGTTAGCTTCATCAAATCTAACATCATTACTAGATTTGGTGTCCCTCATACCATATTGACAGATAACGGCACCAACTTCTGTTCTTCTGAGGTGAGGAAATTGTATCAAGAATACAACATTAAATCCAACCATTCATCTCGGTATCATGCGGAGGCCAATGGCCAAATAGAAGCCTTTAACAAGACTCTTTCAAATATACTTCAAAAGATGGTGGATAAAGATAAGAGGTCATGGCCTGATAAACTCTTTCATGCTTTACGGGCTTATCGGACTACCACTCGCAATGCAACGCGGTCAACTCCATATTCGTTGGTATATGGAACAGAAGCAGTCCTGCCAATTGAAGTTCAATTTCCCTCACTCGGAATAGCCATTTGTGATCAGTTATCTAGAGATGAGCAATCCCAAAAGCGATTGAATGAATTGGAACAGTTAGATGAGAAAAGATTGTGCACTTTGCACCACTTGGAAATCTATCAGAATCGAATAGCACGTGCTTTTAACAAAAAAGTTCGTCTTCATTCATTCATTCAGGGAGAATTGGTATTGGTTCTCAGAGCACCAATGATACCAGGAAAGAAGCCTCCCAAGCTTGAAGCAAAATAGGAAGGACCTTATTCAATACATAAGGTCTACTCCAATGGAGCTTATTCATTAATCTCAATGGATGGAGAACTCATCAAGACTCCAAAAAATGCCAGATTTCTGAAGAAATATTTTGTATAAACACAAAATATGGTTCCTAAAACCAAGATTCTTACAAGTGGTTCATACAGCAATAGTCCAGTATGAGTTTAAACTGCATCATCATCCACGGTCTATGCATCTGACCTTAAACTATTTGCACTTTCGTCCAACATGACGTTAAACTGTAGAAAAGAACTTGTCCCCGCAACATTACATTAAACTGTGCAGCACCAGTTCGTCCTTGCTATATGACGTTAAACTATACAGCAATGGTCCAGTATGACCTTAAACTGCAACTTCGTCCCACACGACATTAAACTGTGAAAAAGTTCCCTAAACCGTCCAGAATGACCTTAAACTGTATCATCCCAGGTCCATGTATATGACCATAAACTATTTGCAAATCCCTTACGTCCAGCAAGACGTTAAACTGTGACATCCTAACTACTTGACGCTAAACTGTATAAAAATACCTTACGTCCGGAAAGATGTTAAACTATATAATCATCAAAGGTCCAACATGACATTAAACTGCACCATCCATGGTCCATGCATATAACCTTAAAATATTCGCACTTTCGTCCAACATGACATTAAACTGTGAAAAAAATTCCCAATGCGTCCAACATGATGTTAAAATGATGCACTCTTCTGTCCTCACTGCATGACATTAAAACTGCACAGTCCCCCTTTCGTCCAATATGACGTTAAACTCTATTATTCCCATCGTCCTAACTACATGACGCTAAAATGTACAGAAAATTCATAATATGTCCTACATGACATTAAACTGTATTTTGTCCCTACTACATGACACTAAACTGTGCAGCACCAATAGTCCTAACTACAAGACTTTAAACTGCATAGTCCCTTGATATGTCCTACATGACATTAAACTGTGTATCTTTAAGGTTGTTGTTACCTCTTGTTTCTCACACCGAGTATGACTTATGTGAGCATAGAGCAAACCTCAACCATAACACTCTCTTTGGGCCGCTAACCATGTGTAGGTCCCAACAACATTTTTTATTAGATCGTTGTCCCCAAGAACAACATGATCATTAATTCATTCTTTAATTGAACTACACGGACTATGATCCTTGCCCTCCAGGCTGGGTATGTAGGCAACCTTCCAGGGTTCAAGCCCAAAAACAATCTCTTCACATCGGTTCACCACCATCTCATATGATGTTGATTTGTGAAACCGCCCATAGAATCAATATTTTTAGATTGATTCACTTTCGTCCTTGTTATACGATGTTAAACTATACAACACTTTTGTCCAGTATGACAATAAACTACAATATTCTTTGATCTCCTCACTTGAGAGAGAACTATTATTGAAATTGATTTTTCAATCATGTATCATTTCAAAAAGACTACGTGCATACATGGTAATGCCTAAATATTTTATCTCAGGTTAAACCATTATTGCACTAAAGTCCCCTTTCACCCTTCACATGTACGAACCAAATTTGTACAAAGGGTAGTTCTAGAACTACGTGGGCTTGATTCCCATCCTTATGGGATACGTAGGAACGTTCGAGTATCCCTCGAATCCAGCCCCATGTCTTTTGGGCCTAACCCCAAATTTCACTTTCAGTCCCTTGGCTGAAAATTCCTCATGAAAACACACACTGTGTATTCATTACTATGGTCCGAATTCTATGACCCTAAACTAAGATTTCTCATACTTTTGTCCTGTAAGACGTTAAACTACATTTCAAGAACTATGTATGTCTTGATTCTCATTCTTATGAGATACGTAGTGAAGTCCAAAATTTCAATTCAGGACACAGCCACAACATGATTATGGTTATCATTGACCTATGTATCTCTATATACATTAGACAATACCCATATTTATGTGTTATAATCCTAACCTTAAATATTTTCAGATCTTCGTAACCCGTTTCATGACTTCTAGTCACAAAAATGTCAAACTTCTGAGAATTCTTTTGCCTTACTATGCAGCACGTGCCCATAGGTGTCCTTGCATAAATAGTCCACATAACAGACCTGTCAGCCGAAAGATACTATTTTATTTAACTATGCAGCCAATGCCCTTAGGTGGCCCTGCATAATTCAACCCCCTAACGGGTTTGCTAAATGATAGTAACTTCATTCTTGGGAAGAATGACTCTTTTGTCCTTGTTTGTCTTAAATGACGGTATGTAGGGATCTACAAAAAATAGCCATCCTTAACATATTTGTCCCATATCCTTTTTCATGATCTGAAAGTATTCAAGTCTATGGTTTATTCTTCTTCCCTACGTTTGGGTCAGACCTTCATAGGAGTGATGTTCACCCAGTTGTTCGATAAACTTGTCTGGAAATATCTTCTCCATATTCAAGTCCCTCTTTCCATACAACAAACTATATACTTTAGAAAATTTGAATATCCATAAACTTTCACTGGATTTTAGAACTAGGAAAGTAAATTTCTAAGAGTTATTTCGCCTGACTATGCCGCACGTGCCCATAGGTGGCCTTGCATAAACAGTCCACATAACAAACTTGTCAGCCGAAAGATGCTATTTATTTAACCATGCATCCAATGCCCTTAGGTGGCCTGCATATTTCAACACCCCTAATGGGTTTTGTTAATTAATAGTAACTTCATTCTTGGAAACTACTTATTCTAATTCTTTTTAGCTCTTTTTCATATCATTCCTCAGATTCAAATATTCTTAAGTAATAGTTTACATATTTTCCCTCATACTTGAGTATGGTAATATGTTTTCAGATAAATTGTCAAGGAATTGAATAAATTTTAACCCATTTTGGTCAAAGCTATTTTGACCCTAAACATTATCCCCTTTATGTCCGACATGCATGACTTTAAACTGCTAGATTTCTTGTTTTTCTTTTCAACTCAGAGTCAAATCCTCTTTTCTCTCCGGATCCAACTCTGAGGGGGGACTTTTGTTGACACTCCTTTCCGTCACAGAGTCTAACGACTGAAAAAAAAGGAAATACCTTAATCCAAAGTGATTCATCCTTTGAAGAAACATCAAAAATCGTCAAAGGGATGAACAATGAGAACATTGCCCATAGGTCGCGCAAGTTCCCTCAGGGTCGCGCAAGTACACTTGCGCGCCGCCTAGTGGTCGCGCAAGTACTTGCGCACCGCCTAGTGGTCATGCAAGTCTACTTGTGCGACGCCTTATGGTGGTGAAAGTGACTTGCGCGACCTAAGTGATAACCTCCCGGTAACCGCCCGGGGTCTTCTCCTGCCTATAAATAGACCCTGTGGGCCACCCATTCGAGAGGATCTTTTTCCAGAAACTCGGATTGAAGCTCCCGACGCCCAAGTCTCTTCTCAAAGCTTCCGGAACATTTCTAAGGTAATTTCTTACCGAGAACGGAAGATCTAAAGGGAGGGAGGAAGGCCTAAGTGTTGAAACTCATCAACACTTGCGCGCCTGAATGGCCAGCCCTTAAGGGAACTGGTCACACTTGTGCGCTGCCTTATTCCTTCAATAGAACTTGCGCGTCCCTTTTCTCGGAGAACCTCAAGAGGATTATAAAGGGTTTAATAAAGAGTCTCTCAAGTATTTTAATGCTGGTTAAAAATCACGCAAGGACCCCACATGTCGCGCAGGTATACCTGCGCGTCCAATAATTGCGCGCCCACGCAAGACTTGCGCGCCTTTCAAGACTTACGCGCCCCTACCTTTTTGGGTGCCCATCTTGCCCATTTTACCCCTGTTAAGCCATTTCACCTTTCCTAATCAAGATTCAGTTTTCAAGATACTCTTCCAAGCCATTTATGGCTTGATTTCTTGATTTGACTTCCTTATCTGAAAGGAATTCGGTGGAATATCTCTCAAAACCTAGTGATTTATACATCTTTATGTCACCAAAGATTGAGAGTTCATTCATTCAACCTCATCCTTCAAGATGAGAGAATCCTTAACCTGGGTATCCTTTTCAGGAATAATCCCCAGTTATAAGTCCTTTAATCTGGGCATCTTCCTCAGGAGTAAGCCCCAAATTCTTAAAGTTCCCAAACTTGGGCATCCTCCTCAGGAGTAAGCCCCAAACTTTAATTCCTTAACTTGGGAATCCTCCTCAGGAGTAAGACCCAATCATAATACTTTAATATGGGAATCCTTATTAGGAGTAAGCACCAAGTCCTCTAATTTTGGGCATCCTTCTTAGGAGTAAGCCCCGAGTCCCTTAATTTGGGGATCCTTCCTAGGAGTAAGCACCAATCTCAAATATGGGCATCCTTCTCAGGAGTAAGCCCCAAGCCTTAATTCCTAACCTGGGTCTAATTTTCAGGAATAAGACTCAGTTATAATCTTGGGCTTCCTTTTCAAGAGTAAGCCCCAAGTCCCCTAACCTAGGCCTCCTTTTCAGGAATAAGTCCCAGTCATAATTATGGGCATCCTCTTCAGGAGTAAACCTCAAGTCCCTTAATTTCTCTTAACCAGTCCTAAATTACGTTTGATATGGGATTCCTCCTCGGGAGTAAAACCCAATTATCAATCCTCTCCTAATTTGGGTTTCCTTTTCAGGAATAAGTCCCAAGTTAGAGTATTCAAATCTCCATAAAGCATATATACCATTATGGACCCTGTTCCTGGATTTTCTCCCAAAAAGTAAATCCTAAACCTTCATCTATCTGGGCAGTCATACATACATAATCCCCAAACAATTTCTTATGATTGCATCTTTCATGGCACAATTGTCTAATTTTTACCAATACCTCTTGTTTCTCACACCGAGCATGACTCAAGTGATCTTAGAGTGTAAAAGTAATTATGACATTCTTCTTTGAGCCATCAATCATAAACGTCATACTCCATTACTCGAACTATGTGGGTTCTGATTCCTTTTCCAAAACAAAGGATACGTAGGTAGCCCATTTATGGGTTCGATCCCAACTTTGAAATAATCCATGTCCTTCTGAATGACAATAAACTTCATGTGCCCCAATGAGTGGCTTTAAAACCAGCCTGGTCATCATAATGACCAAGAGACTTTTATATAAAAGTTTTGAAGGAACCATTGACCAAGAATCTCTAAATAGATACAGATGATTCTCTATTGATGTAGAACCTCGAATACATATAAAAGATTCTCTAAATTTCCTACATATTTAATCATTGATTGTTAAAACTAAAGGAAAGATAATTTTATACTTGGTAATGTAATAAGGATTCACGAACATAACTTAAATCTATAAAGAGAGTCTCGGAGTAGACAATAATTCCCCTCAAAAAAGGTGTGATGAGTCCGACCTCCCATCCTCTCGACCAATGCAAATTCCTAAGCCTCATCAGTCCACAAGATAATGAGAACCTACCTTTGGAAAGTAGGTCCAGACAGATGTGGAATCATTGGATATTTCCGGTTCTATGAACAAACCCGCTAGAAACCGATCGGAACGTTTGAATCTCCCGTCCAGGAGGTCATCCCCGAATTCCGTGCGAAACTGTTGCTCAAAAAGTACATCCCCTTTAACATAACCACTAAAGAGAACATTTAACATCCATTTAAATTTTTTTGAAATTAATTAATGCTGCAAAGGTATGTAGAATACAGATAAGTTCAAGTTTAGCTGTTGGAGCATAGGTTTCTTCATAGTATATTTCTTTTGTTTGATTATAGAATTTCGCAACCAATCAAGCTTTATTTCTTACACTGACTCCTTTTTCATTACACTTATCCATGAAGACCCATTTGACTCCAATAATAGAACTTTCCTTAGGTCTTTCAACCAAGGTCCAGATGTTGTTGTATTCAAATTCAGTTAGCTCATCTTTCATATCTTTTAACCAATCATCATCACCTAATACTTCATCAGGGATTTTTTGTTCTAATTGGGAAAAAAATGATAGATGTTCAACTTTATTCATTAAGGAACATATAGTCCTTATAGGTTGATTCACATCAGCAATGATACTATCACTGGGATGATTCTTAAGAAACAACTTATTTTGGTTTTGTAGACCTGTTCATCAATGCAGGGTAGGAAATATTCTGTGGTAAATGTTTCGAAATTACCTTCTTGAACATTTTACATATCAGAAGGATCTTCTTAAAAGGGATGATAATTAATTTTTTAAACACATCCAAAGATTTAGGTTGAGGTTTTTTTGAAAACAAAGGGATTAGTTTTATCAAATTTTACATGTAGTATTTCTTCAACAGTACAAATGTTTTTATTGAAAACTCTATAAGCATTAAAAGATGTGGGGTAAGCTATGAAAATTCCATGATCAGGTTTTTGTGCAAATTTGTGTCAATTATCATTATTATTCAGAATCAATACCTTGCAACCAAAAAACTTGAATTAGGAAAGTCTAGGTTTTCTACCGTTCCATAACTCATAATGAGTTTTATTAAGAAAAGGTCTAATAAAACACGATTTATATTATAATAAAAAGTACATACATCTTCATCCAAAAATGATTAGCTGCTGAATAATCACTCAATATGGTTCTTGTTATCTATTGAAGAATTCTACTTTTTATTTCAACAACACCTTTTTGTTGAGGTGTTCTGGGTGCTGAGAAGTTATGTGTAATGTCTTATCTACTAAAAAAAAGTTTCAAAATCAGAATTTTGGAATTCTACTCCATGATCACTATGGATACTTATAAATTGAAGGTTTTTATAATTTATAACTTGGCTCTAAAACTCTTGAAATAAGAAAAATCATCATATTTCATTGCTAGAAGATATAACCATGTAAATCTTGTGTAATCATCAACTAGAACAAATAAATAATATTTTCCACTGACGCTTCTAGTTTGTGTCGTTCCAAAAAGATAGAAATTCACTAACTATAATGCATCAGTTGTTGAGACTTCCCCAACTGATTTAGAACATTATTTTTGTTTCCTTCCATATTGACAAGGATCACAATATTTTTTAGAATCAAATATATGCTATGGTTGAACCTTAACTAGACTTTTCATAGAGAGATTACATATGTTCCTAAGGATACAATGCCCTAAATTTCTATTCCATAACCAGTAATGATTTTACATTACACTAAGGAAAGGTAAGTCCTGGCACTTAAGGTTTTTTAAGGTTAATGTGTAAAAATTCTTTTTCCATTTTGTTAGAAATAATAAACTCTTCCTTGTAATTAAAAAAAAACAGTTGTAATTATTAAAATTCATAAGGTATCCTTCATCACATAATTGACTTATGATAATTTGGTTGTGGTTAAGACCCTTAAAAAATAAAACATTTGAAATCAATGTTTTTCCTATACAAAAAATGTTACCTCTACCTATAATTTCTCTCTAAGAATTATCTCCGAAGGTTACTTTTCCTCCTTTCATCTTGATAATATTTTCAAAGAGGTTTCTATTACCAGTCATATGCCAATAGTATCCAATAACCACGTACCATGTATTATTCTTTGAACATTCTTTATTTTCCTAAAAATAAGAATGTTAGACTTTTGGAACCCAAACTTTCATGGATCCGGAAATTTATGAAAGAAAAATCAGAGGTATCCGCATTTTCATAGAAAAATAAGCATTATGAAAACGTAAAGACTGGGTTTTGTTTAAGGGAAAAATTTTTCCCAATGCCCACCACACTGACACTTAGTGTAGAAAGGAGCAATTTGAGGAACAAAATAATTTTTACTAAAAATTGGTTTTAAGCTAGTATAACCAAATCCAGAATTATTTTTTAGATGTGAAATTTGGGAATACATTTTATCAATGTTTTCCTTCCCTATGGTAAAATTTGACAAACACCTCCTGAAGGAAAATATTTCTGACTAACTATGTTATTGTATTTAAAAACCTCAGCTTTAGCTCTAGAGTTAAGCTCGAAACATTTTTCATAGAAATGACATTTTCTAGGTCCTTAAAAAGTTTATCTTTCTCAAAATTTATTTCCTCGTGGTTTTTTGAAATATTTTAAAAATCAAGAGTTTTCTTATCAAGATCCTTAGAGAGATATGGTATTTCCTTAGTAAGAATAGAAATCCTATAATTTATTTTTCAATATTTTTCTTGATATTAAAACATCCATTCTCAATGATCTTAGAAATATTAGAAGCATCTTCAAAGGTTGGTAAAGTATTATCTTCATAAGAAGAATATTCTTCATCCAATTATTAATATTATTTAATATCACAATAATTATCATTCAAGGATACGTTGGATATGGATTCAGCATTGTGTACCTTATCCATTAAGCAATGATTTTTAATAGGTATCTTGGAAATCAAACCAAGATTCTTCTATCAAGAATATTCTTAATCTGAGGATTCATCTGAAGAGTCACCACCACTTGCACTCCAGGTGTCATTAACTTTCAAGACTTTCATAGACATACCCTTGTAGTAATTCTTTCTATTCCTTTCAAAATTATTTTCCATTCAATACTTTCTCTTAAGCATAGTACAATCCTGTATTATATGCCCTGCTCATTTACAATCATAATAAGTGACTTTAGAGTCATTCTTCTCTTTTCTTTCTTTCATCTTGTATCTAGATTGAATGTTCTTCTATCCAATAATCATGTTCATCCTTCAAGAAATATTGGTTAATTAATTTATTGAGGAATAACTTATACTATATTCATATTTAATAACAACCGTCTTAGATATAGATCTAGTAACTCTCTCAGGAGTCCTACCGTTCATATGATTTGATGTTGTTGTAAAATAAAACTGCCATTTTCATTTCTCTTCTTAAATTTATAATATTCTCTCTTAATTATAGTTTCATGGTGAATTAGAGTTCCAAAATGTTCATCATGATAAATTTGTGTAACTTTTCTATTCTCATCTATAGCTGTCATTGTAGATTCCCATTCATTGGGTATGATGTCTATAGTTTTGTCCACAAGAGCTTTATAATCTAGTCCTTTGTCAACCATAGATTTAAAAATATTAACAATAGTCATGAATCTTTTTTGTACCTTGCATATGGGTTCTCCATAATGAAATCATATGCCATGATATTTAGATTAGAGAAAGACTCTTTTAGTTTTAATAACTGTTGATGTTCCAAAGTGAGTTACTTCGAGCTTCTTTCAAATTTAGTTTGGTTCTTCACAAGATGAAATCCGACTATATTAATTTCTAGTCATAGAACAAAGAAAATTATTACATACCTTATAAATTAGTTGATATTCATGATTATCTTGGTTGGTGAAAGTACTATATTTTTTGTCATGGATTTTATATCCTCCAGTAAACATGAAAAAATTGTCTACACTAGTATTGATAAAAAATACTTTATTCGATCTCTCCAATATTCATAATCATTTCCATTATAAATAGTTGGTATAGTAGGCTTTAGGTTGTCTATGGGACCAAAATTCATTCCCATCATCTTAAGAAATTCAATTTTTCCACAAAAACACTGTTAATAGTAAAAGTTAGTGATCAAGTAAAATATGAACAAGGAGAATATTCCTGAGCAAGTAAAATAATATGAACAATGAAAACCGAGCAAGGAAACATATATGTGAATATAAATGTTTTAGATACATCCTATGATACCAATTGTTTGATCTAATTATGAATGTAGATGGTCAATATACAATATGGGGTGAATTTTATACTTAAAAATTTCATTTGGAACCTTTAATGTTTGTATAAAACCTTTGTTTTTAACCTTATGGGAAACAATGTTTAAGAAGGTTAAACAAATTAAATTCACATGAACTCTTATTTCTACAAACATTCTAGGTTCCGGGAACATGGTTCTGGAATTTTAGGTTCTAGAAATATTGTTCCGAAAATGAAAATTAAGAAATGTTCACAAAAAAAAATATTCTACCATAAAGCGTATAGAATATTATTAATCAGAGTATACAAAAACAAGAAATTATAAGATAGTTACACTTCCCCATCAATCAAAATGCAGTGGAAAATAAACATGAAACTATAAAAGTAACAAGTATGAAATCTTTTAACCCAAAGAATAGGGTATCCAACAGCCTTGGATAATGGTCCCTTTATTTATTCTTTCAAGAAAGTTTGTCTTACCCCCACCAAGAAAATCCCTTGATATGAATATCATAATCTATCTTGATATCCTCACAAGAACTCAACATCAAGGTAGTCGACACCTCAGTCTTCCTCCACAATGATGTCCTCGAACATTAAGGTTGTCAGAACCTCTATCTTCCTATCCCTGGAAGCCCTCGAATATACTCAGCAACATTCAGATTCACACAAATCAATCTAAACAAGATGTTCAGTACGAACAAAGCATGAGAGTCTCTATCTAGAAATAACTTTTTCAACATGAAATCTCTAGATTTGTAGAACTGTATAGAGATTATTCTAATGAGCTCCTATTTATTGGAAATTCTCTAACAGTCAGCTCCCTCATCCAATAGTCATATTTTTCCTTGAATTTCGGTGGGACATGTACAGATGTTACTAAAATAATGGTTAGTTAAAAACAGAATGTATGACATCGTTTCATATCATTAACAGTAGTAATAAAAACAATCATTACATAACCAAAATCATTTTTTAGTGTCTAAGGAAAAATAAAAGTTTGGAGTATAACAAAAAAACCATTCGGTGTCTATAATAAATAAAAATTCAGATTATTTTTTGATGAAGAGTTAGAATCCTGAATTCAATAGAATTCTATAGTATGATGTTCAATGAAATTTGTAATATGAATTCATAATAATTCAGAGCCTAAAATTAGAATGACCAGAGTCTGAATATAGATATTTCAATGTCTGAACATAAAAAGTTTGGAGTCTGAATTCAGTGAAATTAGAGTCTTAATTCAGGGAATTCAGAGTCTCAACGTAGAATGTTCGGAGTCTGAATTCCGAGGATTTGGAGTCTCCACTTAGAAATTTCGGATTCTGAATTCAGAAAATTCCTAGTATGATCATATAATGTTCAGAGCATGAATTCCGTGAATTCGAAACCTACATTTAGATCCTAAAAAAATAATTCTCAATATCTAATTATTTATAAGATTCCGAGGTTTTGGATACAAAACTGAATTTTACACTTAGAAATAAAAAGAGTTAGGATTAGTGAAATTTAGTCATAAACAATAAAACCATGGTAAGGCTAAATTTTCCTTTGGTTAGGAAGATTTCCCTTACGAAATAAAAACCGTGTATTGAGAAAATTTCCCTGACTAAGGAAAATTTCCTTAAGGAATGAAAATTTTCCTTATCAGGATAAAATAAAATTTTCCATAAAATAGAGTGTGTGATTTTCAAAACGCAAAGGAATAGAGAAGTCATAAAGAATCCTTATTGAATCAACACTCAGGCCACCGGTTGATACTCCAACAACTACGAAGTCTTACGAGGAAGTATCTTAATGGACTGACTCATCATAGGGGTCTCAACACAATAGACCGTGCGTCAATCGGATGCCTGGTCTGTATGTTATAAACCTTTTTATCACGTGGGCCAGGTTGGATTCGTGATCGATCTAACCCGATTGCCTCCCAACATTATTCAAACCACAGGTGAGGTATACTAAAGGGACTGTCTTGGTCTAGGGTTTCCGACACTAGAGATAGTTTATCAAACGGACGTCCTATGCCAATGTTATGGCCAAAAGAGCGTAAAAGCTCGTAGTTGGTCCAAGTCTGGTCTTACCCGATCGGACCGAACTGACCCGGATTGGGTTGAAACAGCCTGATGGGTCAGGCTCGGCCTGCTAGGTTCATCCCAACCCACTGGTTATGGCCTAGCTCGGTTGGAGTTTGCCCGGCCCTCGTTGGGTGGTCCGGAAGGCTGTAAGGTCCCTGAGGGGCTGTAGAGGGCCTGGGGGGCGCGAGGGCGGTGCGAGGCCACGAGGGGTAGCAAGGGTGGTGTGGAGGCCCTGAGGGACTCAAGGTGGAATGAAAATGCAAAATCCACGTGAGTTCTTCAGCGCTGTGATGGTGGTGTGAGGACACGGGGTGGCGAGACAGGCTGCGACTCAGTGAGGTCCCAAGCTGGCGTGACGAGCTGTGAGGTGGCGAGGCCGTGGGGCAGTGTGGTGGGCCATGGGGCAGCAGGGGCCGCAAGGCAGGAGAGGCCTTGGGGCATTATTGGACGCGGGGTGGCGGGGGCTGCGTGTCGGCAAGGGCCGCGGGGAGGTGGTGGCCACCGGCGGCGGGGGCCGTGGGGCATTGTCCTTACTCTATCGCCATCATTGCGGCTGCTGATGTGCCCATGGCCACATACATTTTTTGTAGAGGCACAAATATTTCTTCTTCCATCATTAAGGATACAACATTCATGAAGAATGGAGGAGGGGTCAGACCATGTTTTCTTGTCCCGCGCCCTTCGAGTTAGAGTGGTAGCAAGCATCTCAACAAGAACATGAATGAAGAATGTCAAACCCTAACCTCCCGTAATGATTATTCCAAAACCGAAAAAGGAAATCATCCACAGATCAACTAGTAGGATAGTTGATCTACATTCTTTGTTTTATAAGGGAAGAACATTTGTATATAATAATACACAGTTAAACCCCTACCTCATTTGATTATTGACGTCGATGAGAGAAGTCGAAGTTGTCGATGTTCGTCGTACCCACCACACAGCTCCAATCCCAAGCTCTTTCATTGGATAAACGCTATTCGATGGAGGGGATTCTTCATTGTTGAAGATTTCCACCATTGGAGGATGTATTGAGTAAGAATTTGAATTTGTGTGTTGGCATTCTTCATTAGAGGATCTCTTCATTGGAGGTTGTGTTCTTCCAGTTTCTCCTCTTGACAACCCTTTCCTCTAAATTCCCCCAAAATGAAATATAGCCCACATAATAGAATGAGTTATCTATTAATTTTGTTGGAATAATTTCAATTTATATTAATTATTTTTTTGATGAGTTGTAATAATTAATTTATAGGGTGGCACAAATAAAGTGGGGGAGTTCAAGAGGTTTTTCTACCATAAAGAGGGGAGTTCAAGGGGGTTTTAGCCATGGGTGGTCTCCACCACAAAAACCCCTCATGGGACGATTAGGATCGGTGGTCCCCACCTCCATAACCTTTCATGGGAGGTTTTGGTTCAGGTGCTCCCCACCTATAAAACATCAACAAGGGAGTTTCAAAAGAAAATTGAAATAAAATGTTACAAAATTTTATTTTATTTTATTATATCACGAATAAGTGGAAAACTAACTTCCACCCTCGAACTAATGCAGTTGAGGTGAAGGTATCCTTAAGAAAATATCTGTGTTGTGAGTTTAATGGTGCCTCAGATTTCAATTCTGAGCAATAGTTCAAAAGTTAGAAAAATCATGCTCACACGTTTACAGAACATACCGGAAATAATGATCACAAATTCAATTCAGGCATTCCGGGCCTTAGAATAACGCGCCGTGAATTTTTTCGGACTCATAAAATTCCCATATATTTAAAAATAATGACATATAAATTTCAGGTCTTTACATTAGCAGTCGTACAAAATCTACATAATTTTACAACATGCAACGGGTGGAGTGTTTTTTGTTTTTCAGAACAACTTGCTCTCTTGAATGACATGATCCTAGAAGATAATTATCTCTCAAGAAAAAAATATGATTCCAAACGAATTATAAACTCAATGGATATGATCTTTGGAAGAATACAGACATTTCCAAATGACTATATAATATTTCTCAGTGTCAAAAAATCACTTAATGAATGCCTAAAGTGTGATGTTTCTCAATACAAGAATGATGAATCCAGTCCTACAAAATATTTATGGTTCTTTCAATCATTCCATGGTTTAGGGGCCTATATAGAAGTGAGGAGACTACATGGCAATTGAAATGGCTTGTTGAAACAAGAATTAAAGAAGGGAAACTATTTCATCCAACAGACTCTCCTCAATGGAACATAATTGATCAAGAGTATCCTGAATTTGAAAAGGATCCTAGAAATCATCATCTTTCATTATATACATATAGATTGAATCGTTTTGGTTTTCAAAGTAGAAATAATATTACATGGTTGGTTATGTTGGTAAATTATAACTTACCACCATGGCTATGCATGAAACTAAAATATATCATATTATTTATGCTTATATCAGGACCAAAAAAACCAGGTTATGATATTGATGTTTTTTTTGGATCCATTGCTCGATGAGTTTATATTATAGTTTGATTCAAGTGTTTCATTTTATGATTCATACAAATATGAATATTTCACTTTGAGATCCAAGTTGTACAGGGTGATAAATGACATTCCTACTTATGGAATTTTTTTGGATATAGAATTAAGGGGACTTATTGTTGTTCCATTTGTGAACAAAGTACATAGTCAATTAGGTTGAAACATTCATTGAAAATCATGTCTCTAGGACATCGTAGATTTCTACCTCAAAGGCATAAGTACCGATCATGGATGAAATCATTTGATGGAATTTCAGAAGAATTTACAACACTGTCTCCACTAATAGG
The DNA here is from genome assembly GCA_963277665.1 of Viscum album. NCBI lineage: Eukaryota > Viridiplantae > Streptophyta > Magnoliopsida > Santalales > Viscaceae > Viscum > Viscum album. The sequence goes on along the minus strand of OY728145.1, from coordinate 1,092,549,514 downwards.
TGATCAGTTGTTTGAGAAAGTAAAAGATGGGTAAAATAATTTTTTTAAACCATTTTCGAAAAACCTTTCGAAAACTGGATGGAAAAAGAGATCAGTTTTTTTAATTTTCATACACTTTTTGTCTATATCTCAGACATTTTCATGATGTTATTCTTGTTTAAAAATATATATACTATAGTGTCATCCACATGTTACTAAATGTACCGCAAAAAAAGTATGTAATTAAGGTTTGGTTGGACATGGTTGAGATGGGAATACGAGAAGATTTGGAACCAGTGAAGGGTGAAAAATGTATGTTTCTTCCTCCTATAATTACACTCATTCTAGACAGGAAATATATCAGTTTTGAAACTTCTTGAATGATGTAAAGGTTCTATAGGGGTATTCATTAAATATTAAGAACATCATGTTAATGAACGATTTAAAGTTAAAGGGTCTAAAATCACATGACGTCCATGTTTTGATGTAAGATCTAATTCATATATACTTATGTTGAATTTTTTCTAGGAATGTCCACCATACATTAACGAAGCTCTATTTCTTTTTCAAATCTATATGTAGAAAAGTTATAGACCAGGAGAAATTGCCAACTATCGATAGAGAAATTTCCGTCATATTATGTGAATTGGAAATGTTCTTCCCTCCCACATTCTTTGATATGATGGTTCATTTGATGGATCACTTGGGGAGGGATATCAGACTATATGGTCTTGTAAATTATAGATGGATGTACAATATTTAATGGTATATGAAGATATTTAATGTGTATGTCAAAAATCAAAGTAGGCCAGAGGTTTGTATTGTGGAGCGATATATTGGTGAGTAAGCCATTGAATTCTGTACCGAATACGGTTCTTGTGTAGAAACCATTGGCCTACCTAAATCTCATCACACTAGGTGGATTTTGGGTGATGTAATTTATATAATAGAGGTTGTAACAATCAATATTATAAATCGAGAGATGGCCCACCATTATGTTTTCTATAACAGTTTCAACGTTGACCCATACGTTGAAACCTAAAAAGCAATTATTAGGAATTTGAATCCATATAGGGATGAAAATTTTATATCAGATAAAAATAATAGATAGTTTATAGGATGGTTTTATGAACATATTTTTATGAAGTCAGAGAAAAAACTGGACTCAATTTCATAACGACTTCAATGGCCAGCTAGTGGACCAAGTGTGTATGTATTATCATAAAATGATTATATAGTTAAAGGTTACACATTATATACTAATGAACATGATGAAGAAAATACCATGCAGAATAGTGGGGTTACACTTGTGGCTGAAGTGATGCATGTTGCTGATACTAAGGAAAAAAAATCCAATTTATTCGAATATGTCATATGTTGGCATCATCAAACAAATATGTGAGTGGGATTATACGAAATTCCAATTGGTGATTTTTTAATGCAATCGAGTTGATAATAAGAGGGCTGTCAAAATAGATGAATTGGGATTTGTGAAAGTTTATTTTAATAAGGAATGTGACAAAAAAGAAATATTTATAATGGCATAAAAGGCAGTACAAGTATTCTATATTCCAGATCCCACAAACCGAATATGTTAAATTGTTATGTTATCGACCAAAACAACTGAAGGGTCTTATAAAAATTCAATGGAGGATGACCCTTTCATTGGGGTTTCACAAACATTTTGTAGCGGTCTTATGTATATGGTGTTTTTTTCAGAGGAGACCATAATAAATTGATTTACGTAGTCGATAGAGGGGTCAAATATTTTCATCCTTTAAGAAAAGAGAGTTCAATAATCATGTATGTTTTTTATTTTACTATACACTATGTTACCTTATGTTATTATTTGGTCATTAATGAATTTATGTAATCTAAATTAAATTTTAAACAATTTTTGTAGATAATGACTTCTGCACCTCCTGATGCACCCAATCTTAAGGCACTACAGGTCTCTCAACCAACTTTTGTTGGTCCTAGTGTAGAGGAACAACAGATTTCTCAACCATCTTCTATTGTTCATAGTTCTGAGGTACAACATGAATCTCAAACTATTTCGGCTGGTCACAATGCCGATGCTAGCGCTCCTCAAGAACATAATGATGATAATGAAACTAAGGAAATGGTATTCAATGATACCCTTATGGAACAAAAAAACAAGAGCATTGTAGTTTGATAGTGTTTTTCAAAATCCTTAAGTCAAAATAAAGTGGCATCAAATTTGAGGTGGGATGGCATAAGAGAGGTTAGCCTGTTAAGCCCAACAAGTCCATCTTTAGTATTTACATTGGAATCATCATTTGGAAACACTTGCAAATTGATGTATAGTTGTGGCACCATGTTGTCACTAGGCCTAATATACTAATGTTGGAATACATTACGGTAACATTATGATATCATTTATTTAATATATCAAAATAAAATAAAATATTAAAACATTGACATACTCTACATCATCTATCGTAATGTTCATTTATAGTAGATTCCTTGAATAAGGAATATGTTCTATAATTTTCATGAAGGATTCATAGAGGCATCAAAATTTTTTTAATGAAATATAATCTTAAAGATGATTAGTGGAAAATAAAGCTTCACGCACCTCCTCATTATGAACACTTTAAATCCCATGGAGCATGGGATACATTTAGCAGTCGTCGTACAGAGCAGAATTTTTAGGTACATTGTGTATGGTATTACATTGTTTGACGTTGCTTCTATTCATCACTTTAATTGACAGATTTTATATTTATGAAATATAAATTGAGTGTTGAAAATAAGGAAGAGGCATCAAAACTAGTGTATCCCTACCATAAATCATGGATGTGGTATAAATTACATGGGAAAAAATTGGTATGTATTTTAAATCTACTGTAATAATTTTTATGACAAAAAACAACACCATAAACATGTTCCTCAATTTATATGAACATCAATGAATCAAAATAATAATCCCTTTACATTTCAATCAATGTACATTGGAAGGAGGCTCATGTAAATAAATAATGGATACAGATTTTTGAAAACACTAAAACAGCGTGGGAAACATGTGTAAGTATGATATAATATAATTTTTTTGCCTTAAATCTCTATTACATAACAATTAGTACTTATATTTCTATATTATCAATCCAAAATTTTCAAAAGAATCAAAAACACCAACACTAGATGCATACATACATTAATCGGCCTTAAAAAACTAGAATAGTATGTCCATGTTAGAGGTGCAGTTTTTGGGGTGACACCCCACACATATTTTCAAAAAGAAAAAATATTGGATGATAAAAATGAGGAAATAAAAAGGTTGATAGAAACATTATCCATGTTTCATGAAGAATTTATATACTAGAGAGGGATAATAGAGAGTTTAATGGGGGGAGTAAAATAATAGAAAAAAACTCAAGAACAACCCATGTGTGATGATCCCACCCCACCCCCATCGGTTTTGAAGTGAGCCATTCTGCTAGAAAAAATGACGTAGCTAAGGTAATCAATGTTCTAATAAATATTTCTGTGAAATTTGAATCACATAGACATTGATACCATTCTGGTACTGTTGTTCTATAGGGTGAACATGAATGTGATTTATATGTATCAACTCCCACTTCTCTTATTGTAGTGATGGCTATGGTGTTAAATATTAATAATGACATGTTACACAACATAACACATAAAACAGATAATGTTAGAGTGTTTATTAATGTAGATCATGAGTGGAGTGTCGAGCTACATGTTCAAAATGAAGATGATGACATTAAACAATCAAACAAGCTATTGGAACATTCATCACATGGCCATCAATTCTTGTAAAAAACATGTCGATATGGAGGTATTCATTTATAATTTATTTTTCAAGATGAAACATTAACATTTAATGAAAGAATTTCTGAACCGATGAATGTTATTACAGAATGAAAATAATAAGGTGGTGGAATGAATGACTGGCTAAAAAATATCTCAAGGATCGACTAACCAATTGATGTTATCTACTTAGAGAACATTAACCCCACCTGTTCTATATCCACAATTAATATCATTGAAGGCTCATGTGGATACAATTTTAATAGATGAAAATACTCACATAGTTTATTTTGATAAAAATATGTATATATAAGAAGAATTAGATTACATTTGTACTGAAAATGTTAATGAAATCCTCATGTATGAATGTCTAGGAACTTCAGTAGTAATTCTATATATGAGGTATTGTTTCATGATTTTATTTTACAACATATGACATACTATGATAATTATGACTTAATAAATTTTGTATTTTCTGTAGGAGTGTATATGAAAAAAAATTGAAGGGATTTCCCCATTCTTTTTTTTGGACTGCTTAGTCCTCAAATTACCTTTTCAAAAGAAGAAATAAATTCTGATAAAGATGGTGAAATAATGTCATCCGTGCTCAAATCATTTGAAAAAAATATTGATGAATGACTCTTTTTATTACAATTGATATCGGGGTAAAACTCTACAATTTAATCATTTAAACTATATTTTCATTTCATTTATTATTTATTCCTTGTTGGGTTTTTAAGTAGCATTGGATACTCATTGTAGTAAATTTGGATACTCTAAAGATTTATTTCATGGTTTCAATACATGAATATCCAACAAACCGACCGCTCATGATGGAGTTTGTTAATTTGTAATAATCTAGATCCATGATTTTAGATCTAAGAGTCTAGTGATAAAATTTATATTACCTTTTAATGAGGATTATATTAAGATAGGGTGGTGCATCAATATCGTCTACTTTATGGAATGAATCCAGGGCCTAAGGATAAAAAAACCCACAAGATCTAAAACATGACAAGTATGCTAGTAGATATAATATTATTTCACAATCCAAACACATATCAAAAAAAATTACTTATTTTTATCGATGTTTTACATATTCCGAAACAAACAAATGAAAAATATTGTGGTTAATAAATTTTAAAATTTATGAAAGTGGTTGTATTTAATCAAAAAACTATCATCCCAAAAGAGGTATTTTCAAAAATAATTACTAATTCATTTATATAATTTATTATTCATTTCTGTATTTATATTTTTTTCCTACTTCTTTGAATGTCCCAAAAAATCATATTCACATGATGATATATATGTGTTTAGAAACAAATGTGTACCATACCTGAAGGAATATTGTACAGAAATAGGATGAAGGTAAATTATTACTACTTATGTTGTTCGTATATGATCATTGATATATCCCTTTTTACACATATTGAGCATATATGATCACCCTTTATTATGTTTTATATCCTTACATTATGAAGAATGGTTTTATAAATGATATTTCTTTGTAGTAATGTTTCACATAATGAGAGACTCTAATGAACTTGTTCTTTATTTTTCAATGTTTCCAAAAGTATTAGACCTAAACAATTATGGCTTGGATCATTTATATTCTATATTTTGGTCATTTATGAGGTTGTTTCTACTGATTTAGTTTTTTGGAAGAATATTGGTTGTGCATCACTCACACATTTAATAATAAAACTGAGGATTCTTCACTACTATTGGTAAACTACTACTTTTCAAATCATGTAATCTAAACTTCAAATCTGGAATCCCCCTTATGCTCTCATCCGACACCATCTCTATGATGTCATCATTAAAAGTTAACTTTTACTTCACTTCTTGCACCAATTTTCTAGGTAAATTGGTTTAGTAAGAGAAGTAAAAGTGAACTCTCAATGAGGATATCATATATATTGTGTCAGTTGAGAGAATCATGGGGATGCGAGATCGGATGTTCTGATCAGATGTTATGCTACGTGGTAGTTAGCCAACAATAATGAAGAGCACAAAGAATCATTAATTTTTTCTAATAGAAAATATTTGGACCAAATATACCCTTTGTAAATTTGTAAAGGTAATGTTGATATATAATATCTCAATTTTAACAAATATGATTTATATTTAAATGTTGATTTTATTTTCATTATTCATTGCTGGGATAGATTATTTTAAAAGATTTTTTTCCATGGTACTTGCCTTTTAGAGGAAGAGAAATGATAATGTGTATGCACAATAACAGATGTAATTTTTATGTTTTCACGGTAAAATCATTTTTTATATAATTAATTAATTGTTTTATATTTATGTTTAATTTATTTCTTTTTTAAATGGAATATTAATATAATCATATTTAAAATCAATTTTTGAAATGATTAGTTGACTGTAGTTGGTATCATAGTAACTGACCTATTCAAAATTGAGAAAATGTATTCAAATGTTTTGGTACATTAGAATGATGATCCATAAGTCATTTTAAATGTGTAGGATTCAACCCCACCACAACAAAAAACATGATGCAACAGATAATACTCAATGTTTCTATTTTTATTAAAAATTTAGATTGTTTTTAGTAAAAAACATCTGACATATTAAAAACTGAGAAAACACATTTGGATTGTTTTTATACCTTAGGAAAACGATCTATAAGTTATTTAGGACATATATTTATTGACCACACCTCAATTCAATTCACAATTTGAGTGGGATTACTCGAAGTGTATTCTATTATTTAAAATTGTCATTAAATTTAGAAAAAAACAGAAGTGACATTCTAAAGATAGATCAAACACATTTGGATTGTTTTGATACTTTTTTACAATGATGCATGAGTAATTTGTGACATGTAAGAATCAACCAAACCTCGATCTGACACACAATGTCACCGTTATGAAAAAAGTGTCTGTTATCAACTTAAAATTGATATTTTTGCTCACAACATGTCACTCACTGAAAATCAAGAAAAACATCTCCATTTTTTTTCATAATTTATGATTATGATTCATATGTACTTTTTTACATTTCTGAAGCTGTATCTAATCAAACAAATGTATGATGCGACTGGTAAGAAATAGAATGTGTGTTTCCAATTTGAAATGAAATTTTAGTAAAAAAACTAAATTGACATTTGAAAAATTGAGAAAATGCATTCGGATTATTTTTATACATTAAAAAATTGATCCATAAGTCATTTATAACATGTAGGAATCGACAGCACCTCAATTAAATATACAATGTGACTGGTATAACTCAAATTATCTCTTTTTATTTAAAATTGACATTAATTTAAATAAAAAACACAAGTGACATGCTAAATACTGAAAAAACGAATTCAGATTGTTTTGATACTTTAGAATAATAATCCATGAGTCATTTTTGACGTATAAGAATCAAAATCAACTCAATAAAATGCACGATGTCACTGGTATGGCTAAATGTGTCTCTTATTTGTTTAAAATTAACAATGTAGCTCAAAATGTGCCACTCCTTGAAAACTAAGAAATGCCTCTCCAATTTTCATAATAATTTAGGATAACGATTCAAAAGTTATTTGTGTTGTGTATCAAAAAGTCTCATATCAAGACAATACATTATGTGGTCGGTATGACCCAAAATTCGTGATTCCAGTTTGAAATGACATTCTAGTATAAAACAAAACTGACATACTAGAAACTGAGCAAACAGATTCGGATTGTTTTGATACTTTAGGAAAATTATCCATAAGTCATTTGTGAAATGTAGGAATCAACCAAACCTAAAATAGATGCATAATGTGACTGGTAAGACTCAAATTGTTTCTTTTAATTTAAATTTTACATCAATTTTAGAAAGATACACAAGTGACATACTGGAAACCAAAAAACGCATTTGGATTATTTTGGTACATTAGGATAATGATCCATAAGTCATTTGTGACATGTATGAATCAACTGCATGTCAATATGACACATGGGGTCACCGGTGTGGCTAAAAGTGTCTATTATCAGTTTAAAATATACATTTTAGCTCAAAACATGTCACTCACTACAAATCAAGAAAAAGCAGTCTAATTGTATTCATAATTTAGGATAATGATTCATAAATTCATTGGGACATGTATGAATCAGTCTCATATAAATCCAATACACAATGCAACTGGTATAACTAAAAATACATGTCTCTAGTTTGAAATGAGATTTTATTAAAAAAACACAACCGACATACAACAAACAGAGAAAAAACATAAGTATTTTTTTGATACATTAGAAAAACTATCCATTGTCATTTGTAACATTTAGGAATTGAACTCACCTAAATTCAAAGCACAATGTGACTAGTATAACTCAAACTGTCTCATTTTATTAAAAGTTGATATTAATTTTAGAAAAAAACAAGTGACATACTTATAACTGAGAAAACTCATTCGGATTGATTTGATATTTCTAGAAAATAATCCATGAGTTATTTGTGATGTGTATGAATCAACTGCACCTCAATCCAACACATAGTGTCACCGGTATGGCTAAAAGTGCATGTTATCAGTTTAAAATTGACATTTTATCTCAAAACATGTCACTCACTAAAAAACAAGCAAACCCACCCCAATTGTCTTAATAATTTTGGATAATGATTCTTATGTTCTATATGACGTGTATGAAGTTATACCATATCAAAAAAATAATGATGAAACTGGTATGACGCAAAATCCATGATTGCTAGTTTGAAATGGCATTTTAGTAAAAAAACACAACTAAAATACTACAAACTGAGAAAAAGTGTTCATCCTATTTTGATAATATAGGAAAAATATCCATAAGCAATTTTTGACATGTATGAGTCAAACTCACCTCAATTAAATGAAAAATGCAACTCGTATGACTCAAAGTGTCTCTTTTTATTTAAAATTGACATTAATTTTAGAAAAAAACAATTTTGATATACTAAAAACAAGGAAAACACATTCATTTTGTTTTGATAATTTAAGACAGTGATCCAAGAGTCATTTTTGGTGTGTACAAATCAACCACACCTCAATCTGATGAATGGTGTCCCCAGTATGGCTAAAATTTTCTGTAATCATTTTAAAATTGACATTTTTGCTCAAAATGTGTCACTCATTGAAAACCAAGAAGAACTTATTCAATTGTATTTATAATTTAGGAAAATGATTCATATGTTTTTTTGGTACATGTATGAAATTGTCTCATATCAAACCAACCCAAGCCATGACAAGTATGTCTCAAAATGTTTGTTCCTAGATTGACTATCCTCTAATTTTTCACCAACATGGTCATTATAAAAAAATCTAGATAAGATGTCCATGAAATAAACAATTAACTTATGTTCAATTCCCCCAAATCAGTCCAGGAGAATATAGGTTTTTCTAGACAAGACAAGATAGTAGTACACAATGTACTATCAAGATTTGGAGCAACATTCATGGAATGGGTACCTTCTATGTTTGACTTTTCTAGCCTAGTAAAATCTAAAATGGTTCCAACTTTTTCATTTAATGAGATAGAAACATTATTAACAGAAATAAACTATGGAGTTATGATAAGAGGTGTAACTACCAACATCTATATTCCCCTCTTTCTCATTAAGGAGTGTAGCACTCATGTATCTTCTTTTACAGTGATCTAATTCATGTCCCTTCAGGTGACATTAATGAGAAAAACTTTTCTTCTACAATCTGAAGTAGTACAACCAATAACAATACATTCTTCACAAAATAGAGTAATATTTTCATATTCCATTCAAAGATTAATATCATCTTACATAGTAGAAAGCACAATATTATCAATCCATGGGATACTCAGATCAACCTCTACCATCATATGAGAAAAATGCCCAAAAGACACCATTTCTTTGGCATTGTCCATCCTTATAGGGACTCCTAATGTAGTTGTGATATCAAATAAAATTTCTGGATTCCATAGGATTTAATTTAATACATGTATTTTTACCCAAACCTGGGCATATGTCTCCCTAAAATTAGGCTAGTTGAAATTTAGAAGCCAATCATGTAATCGCAAAGTTCCTGGACTTAAATTTATCAACCAAATTCTTTAATATTTTCCATTCAAGTTAGAAGAAGGAAGCCGAATTTGTAAAAACACATGTCCTAACGAAACACATTTAAAATCGATAAACCCACACATGGATGTAATCTTCTCTACAAGTTCTAAAAGCTTCAATGTTTTCATTCATTTTGATAGGTTGATTTGAGCCATGATAGAGAACATACAGAGATATAACCTTTCTATAATAGCATCGTTGGATGTCGAGATAGGGGTAGTTGTGCCATTTTGGATTATATTATGCGTTGTGTGGTTGCTAAAATACACAAAAGAACCGACAGTGGTACCCACGGTGGTCATCAGATCCCCTACGTCTTTCACCACAGTGAGACTTAAATGTTTTCATTGATGTGCATCTAGTCAAATTGAATAATAAGTGTATAGATTTATACTTCGTGGGTTTTCTATTGCAGTGTGTCCGCCAGTGAAAACTGGGGAGAATGAGTCCTGATCCTCCATCCTTCAATATTTTATATCATCTTATTAATTTAATCTTTAATATTATTGTTTAATTTATTTCATTATTGAATTACTGACATTAATTTTTTTTCATTCATAGGTGGAAATTTTTTCTTGAGTTTGGATGCTTTGTGCGGCAACTAATACAATGGATGTAAATCATTGGGAGGGGATCACAGATACAAAAGAATTAAACATTAATTTTTTTAACTATTTTTTTGGATAAATGTAATTATAACCATATTGAACATTTTTTGAAATGTATATCATAGCATGTTTTTTATTCATGATGTCATGTAAATTTATATATCATTGTTTGCAAAACTATTGTGTGCACTGTTTCGTTCTCTTGTGCTCTATTCGTCTAGAAGTGTTGATCCGTGCATGTGTGTACATATTGGGTGTGTTGTTAAATAAATAGTGCATCATAAGCAACTAGGCCATTAACAACTTTATATTGAGCATTGTTAAATGGGATCCCTATCTTTTCCTAGATTAACAGTTCTTTTCTAGCATTGTTAAAATATATTTTTTGAACTTTTAAAATCCTTATTTGTAATAGTAAACTAATTTGAGAAAATATTGATTATGAACCATCTGTAATGATTATCATGTCTGTCTATTGAAGTTCTATGAATATTGGATCCTTATCAATTATCAATATTGATAATGTTTTTGGATCCTTTATACGCCGATCATCCACTACTTTATTATATATTTCATGATTGTAGTGGATTGAGAAGTCATAATCCTTGATGATCTAAGAAATATTTTTCTTGCATATTAATATCCTTCTATGTGAATTTATATTTGAGGCTCTTATGACTAGTATATATTCTACTCTTCTCCCCATAAATATAATAACTCCATATTTTTAATGTGAATATCATAGATGCTAACAAAAAAATATGTGTGGGATAGTTATCCAAATGAATTATCAACTTCCCTTAGACACAACCTATCACATTATCATTTTTCATCAATAAAAAACCTAAGACCTTATTTAAATCATCATTGTGTACCAAAAATAGATTACCACCTATTAGAAGTGTGGGTAATAGGATGATTATATGGCTCTTTTATACTATATAACGTAGTATTCATATTCACTTGTATATAAAAACATTTCACTATTTCTTGTTTTCTTGGTTAGTGGGTTTTATATTTGTGATATGTTATTCAAAAATTGTTGGTAATACACATATAGACAAAAGAATCGTTGGATCTCCATTACATATGTTGGCATAGGACACTCTTAGTTTTCGTTTGTCTTGGAAGGGTCTTTAAATATTCTTTTTCTGGCAAATAAAATTCACCAAGAAGGATATCTCCCACATCCAAAACTCACATATTAATAAATCTATAGAAAGGTTATTTCTTCACAAATTCATTAGAATAGTATTAAAATTCTCTTTATTCCCGCCTTTCACTTAGAGTATATTAGAATATAATTTATAAATATTATGAAAAATATGTCAAGGTAATATGAAATACTATATTAATTATGTCAATGAATATTACTGGAGCGTTAGTGAGTCCAAATGGAATCAATATGAACTCATAGTGTCCATACCATATTTGAAAGGCATTCTTGTAAATATCTCCCTTACTCACCTTTAACTAGTGATATTCTGACTAAAGGGCCACCATAGATAAATACATCTCACCACTTAATTGATTGAATATGTCATCTATTCATGGAAAAAGATATGTTTTATTTATAAAGATTTTTTTTGAGATCACGATAATTAATGCAGAGGTACATTGATCAATCCATCTTCTTGATTATGAGGATATGTGCACCCCATGGTGAATCAATTAGGCATAAAAGATCCTAGAATATATTCAATTGATATTAACAAAGATCCAAGAACTATTTGATATCAACAAAGATCTAAGAATATATTAAATTGATAACCCAACCTCTTGGTTAAGAGAAACTCTAGTCAATTCATTAGGGAACACATCAGTGTATTCCCTAACAACTGGAATGATCTCGAGAATGATTTTATCCATTTTCGAAATAATTTCATATATATATTATTCACAGTTTATATGATAAATCATAAGGATTTTCATCTTCCTCTTTACACGTGTATTGAATATGAGGACTCCTTAGGTTATGAAGAGTTATATATATTTCCCAATAGTTGATGTTGGATTTGTATTAAAATAGAAATTCAGTGATCAATATAAAATCAAATTCAACAAATGGATGTAAGACATGATTTTTTTGGGAGGTTATGTACACAAACATTAACTAAGGATGATATATATACATTGGATCTAGTAACTACCCCATTTCATGATATCACAGACTACTCAACATCTATATTTTAAGGTGGACATATAATTGTTCTATTATTCATGAATGATATGAAATAATATATCAAATAATAATCAAATAATATGTTTCTTACTTGTTATGTCCACTAGGTCGAATAACCTAATAGGGCAGTGAATCGGGGTATGACAAATTAAAACATTCACCGGTTCGGATCTAGTTTCATTGTTAGACAAAACTCAATTATCCCTACCTATCATAGTAATATACGAACAGACATGAAATCATGCACAATAAAAAATGATTTTTTCTTGGTTCACCCTCACTAGGCTACGTCCAAGGAGCATACAATGACTATTTTCTGATTTACCAAATTCACTATGGCTCACGACCAATAATGAGAACAATTTTCAGTATAGATCTTCTATTCACAGGCTCACTACATTTAAATGGTTTAGGGTCTTCTCACTGCTTTTACAAGGGCGACTCCCTATGCCTCTTTCTCTATCTCACTACTGGTGGAATGGGTCATTGTATTCCTCTTCCTTCGCTCACTGCTCATGGAAAGGAATCCACACATAATTTATAGACTTGTAAGTAAAACGTAATTTATGGACTTGTAGGTCCCTTATTTTGCATGAATTTTTGTATCCTAAAATATAGGTATATTCTCTTATTTAGTTCATTTTTCACCCCTAGATGAATTCCACCTTCCAGGATATTGTTAGATACCTGAAAAATACTTTCGCAAACTGATTGTAAGCCTTTTTAAACTCCCTAGTGTGTTTTGAAAGCCACCTTCTTCATCTGCATAATGTATACTAAGAAAGATACATGGACCACCCACTCCTCGTACAACTGCATCTTCCATGAACCACTATCACCTTCACATACTGATGCCTTCGTTCCGTCACTGTGAACTGCCATCTATGCATGAATTGTTCTTTGTTGGCGGACTATCTTCGCTTCCGCATACCAGAGATCCCCCTCTGCGTACCACTTGCAGAACTCTCCCTATAACATAATGATGATTCATCCTCCACATATTGAGTCAACTCATTTTGCGTACCATACATCCTCCTCTGAAAACCGGACATACATTACGGGTTAAGATTCCCCAAAAATACCATCGCCAGAATTACTTTTGCACGAAGCACTTTCAGACATTCCGAATTACCAGAACAAAAATATTTTATCTAATTATATTAGGTATCCCTAATAATCATTGGTATTATCAATTCTTATATAAGAAAATATATTCACAAAAAAAGATAGTAAATGATTATCTAGATCATTGATTCAGCCTCCACTGCATATTGATCCTTATACTAAAACAAACCACAAGTCAATCGTGAACCGTTTCTCCCAACCAGTCCACATAATATCTTTGTTCATACGGTCGATCTCCTATGCCAATGTAAAGCCATCTGCGTACCAAAATGTCTTCCACCGAAATCCATTTTTGGTTTCACGAACATCTATGGTGTACCATTCCCACAGCTCCACATATTGTTCCTAGAACATGGTACATTGTCCATGAATTGTGGTACACGGTTCTCATCCTTTACTAATTTTATTCAATGTTATTCATCCAGTTCACTCCTATGAATTGATTCTTCCTTTTCCAACATCAGACTCTTGATTTTGAGGCCAAAAATATTTGCAAACATTGGGAAACTTCACTACATTTAAAACATATATTCAATATACACCAAATATACTCATTTGTAGTCATATGGCTTTTTCAACAAACACCACCACACCCAAAACATACCAAGAGGAAACGTTGATGGAATTATTCCCAATAATACCACCCTTTGGTTTTGTTGACAATTATTCTCATAACTATTCTATACATTTTGATACCTCATTAATACTCCCAATTTCAACCACCATTCACTTCACGCGATAAGGATAGTGATACTAAATTTACACAACAGATACTATAAGCCCACATGAGCTATGCTCAGCATGAGAGACAAGAGTAGTATGAAAATTTCAGCAATGAATCACTTCATTGATAATAACCAAATTTTGATACCATACTGATACCAATAAGCTTCTTTCATCTAAAACATCAAATTTCATTATATGTAATCATTGATAAATTTTTATAGAAATGTCCTATTTAATACTCCCCTTATATTATAGATCTTCCATATGGATTTATCTCGGCTTCAACTTCACCTATATCGCTGCTCCACCTAAAATCTTCTCCCTATTTCTTTTCTCCCCCTTGAATAGTGATACATTATCCCACTTTTTCAATGAACCCAATGGGAACTCCAAGGTTGTCTGCAACATGGTAAAGAACACATATAAGTACCTTAGGGAAAAAACACATCATTCTTTGGGGATAGGGGGGCCCGCATCCACAATTTTCAAGTGTGTGGATTCGACCGGACACATAGAGTAACTTGATGCATTTCAAAAGAATCATTGGGTAAGGCCTTCATAAAAATATCGGTAACTTGTTATTCTGTTGGCACATTTTCAAACTTCACAAACCCTTACTTCACCTTATCCTTGATAAAATGATATTTTATTTCAATTTTATTTTTCCATGAGTGATGCACTGGATTTTTTCTATGATTTATATAACATGAATTATCACAATGGATTCTGATCGGAGATTTCACTTCAAATACCATATATTCAAGCAACTTATTCATCCACAATAATTATGTACAAGATTGAGTAGCCGCAATATATTAATCATCGAAGGTGATGAATGAAATACAATCTTGTTTCTTGGTCAACGAAGAAATACACAATCCTCTATGATAAATGGTACCTCTATATGTTTATTTCCTATCATCTACTGAACCATCCTTATCCACATATGTATATCACAATAACTCCTTCAATGATTTTTTATTATAGAGAAGGCCAAAGTACACTAATCCATTCATATACTAAAGAATTAGTTTTACTATAATAATGTGGATCATGATGGATTATCTTTGATACCTCGCTTCTAGGAATGTGGAAAATAAAATATTAGGCCTTGTCGCTATCAGGTATAATAGACATCCAATGATTTTCAATATTTCGTGATCTTAATTTTTGTGCCTTGAACATCCAGTGACTGTTCATCCAAGTAGAAATCGGAGTCTTCATATCTTTGGAATTATCCATTAGAAATATTCTAAAATCATTTTGGAATATTTATTTTGAGAAATATCAAAGAAAGTTCTTCATTGTGTAACCTGTAATCCAAGGAAAAATGTCATCTCACCAATCAACGTCATTTAAAACATTCCTTTGATGAATTAAGAAAACTATCTACATTGTACTTCATCTAATCCACCAATGATAATGTCACTAATATAAACTGACACCCTCATCCTTTTATTGTTACAATTATTGAAATGCAGATTGTAATCAACTCCACCATGTTCAGAATTGAGCTTCTTAATAAATTGATCAATCAGTGGATATCATGTCATTGGTTCTTTCTTCAAACAATATAAATCCTTCTTCAGTCGAAAAACTCTGTTCTCAACATCAGGAATGATAAAACCATCTGGTTGATTAATGTATACTTCTTCTTCTAGAACTCCATTCAGAAATGCTGACTTGACCTCTATCAAGAAAACTTTAAACATTCTTTTCACTACTATATCCTGGA
This sequence comes from Viscum album, assembly GCA_963277665.1. Taxonomy (NCBI): domain Eukaryota; kingdom Viridiplantae; phylum Streptophyta; class Magnoliopsida; order Santalales; family Viscaceae; genus Viscum; species Viscum album. The sequence continues at coordinate 1,092,533,298 of OY728145.1, read as the reverse complement.
ATAATATTATTGTCTAAATATTTTAAACAGGTGAAAAAATACCATAAATATAAATACCCTCTATATGAGAGTACTTTATTTCACACTTGGAATTCTTTGTTTTGAATCACAACACCATCTTCATTTTTTTTGAAAGAACCATTTTTTCCTATGAAATTCTCGTATTCTGGTCTCAAAACAATTTCCCACATATGATTATTCTCAATTTATTCATGCTCTTTATTCATTTACTGAACCCAATTCTCATCTTCTGCATCTTTATCAATGAATTTAGGATCCACTTGTGATAAGTTTGATTACTGCTATAGATAATTTATTCTACGTATTTGTACTAGTGTTGTGTGATCCCCAATTTTGTTCTGCATATCTATTTCAACTCTACTTTCTAGTCTCTGGGAAGAAATTAATTTTTTCTCATCATATGTGTCTTCATCTGATTCAACCTATAGAGATGGAGAATCTCATGATCTTCTCATATCTTCATCACTATCCTCTTGAGTCTGTTTATGTATTTGTTAAAGGTTCTATTCATTCTCTACTATTGTCACATCATGACTTTCAACTATCTTTCTCAGCATCTTATTGAATCATTTATTTGTTTTTATTTTTCTTTTTGTTGCCATTAAATATCCCTTCACCCCCCATGTTATAAAAATTTCCTATGTTTCTCCTTATTGATATTGAAACATTTACTTCTGAATATTTAAAAGTAATTTAATAATGGATTATTTCCATACAATAACTCATATGGAGTCTTCTCCAATTTTGGACAAGATAAATATCTTTTTAAAGTGTATAATTGTTTCATTACTGCTTCCTTCCAAAATTTCAATGGAATGTCCATTTAAATGATTATTGTTCTGGCCATAATATTGATAGTCATATTTCTTCTCTCAGAACCTCCATTATGATGTAGAGTTATTACTGCTAAAACATGATTCCCTATCCCATGTTTTTCGAGATAGTACTCCACTTGGCTATTTGTGAACTTTCTTCCATTATCTGTTCAAATCGTCCAGATTTTCTAACTAAGCATGTTTTCACATTCCTATCTATATATTGTAATTAAACAAAACACTATATATTTGTGGGCAATTATTGAAACCCTTTCCCTTCTGCTATAGTAATCAATGAAGAGAACATAATATCTCCTCCCACCGATAGCCCTCTACAAAATTATCCCTCACACATCAATAGGTATCATCTCAATAAATCTTGTTTACTTTTTCTCCATTTTCTTATGTGTATTTCAAATGATTTTCTCCTATTGGCAGGCATCTCATATATGAGTACGGTCACATGATAATCTAGGGATATTTCAAGCTATATCATATTTCACTAGATCTTCCAGGGAACCTTGGATTATGTGGCCAAGACACTTATGCCATAACAGTTTTTCTTCAACCGTAGATAGAATGTACAAATCTTTTTCTCCACTCATGAGGTAGATATTTCCTTTCTTATGCTTTCCTTTCAAAACAACAACACCAACATTTGTTGTGATGATACACAATTTCCTGGAAAAACATATGGCATGCCCTGAGTCACACAATTTATTGATATTATGCAAGTTGTGAATAATCCCCTCAACAACAAAAACATATTCTCATCTCATGTATTTTCCTCCAGACAAGGATTTTCCTGAACAAATACATTTAAATACCTCATCATTACCAAATATTATGATACCTAATTTATAATACCAGATTACATTCATTATATCCTTATTTCTTATTATATGGTAATTTCATCCACTATAAATGATCTATATCCCAGTGTGATCTGGTTCCTTGAATGCATTTTTTCATTTGACTTAATATCCATGATAGAATGATAATCCTGATCTTCCTCAAAATATGATGGACCAGCTTCAACATATAGAGATGAAAATCAATTTTTAATTTTCAACTCTCTATATGATACATTTGGATGCTTCTTATGAACAAATCCAGGGTTCCTTTCCACATTACTCTGCATTGATGAAGTGAAATATCTTGAAATATGTCTGATTCCTTAATACCTAAAACAATTAACATCAAATGATGATATGAAATTATGAGCTCCGTACAACCATGTTTTTTGGACTTGTTCCCATTGGTACCTCTTTGATATGGAACATACATTTTGAAAATGTCCCATATTTCCAAAAAAATAGAATATTTTGTGAGTTACATTCCAATGTGGCAATGATGCACCACTAGTTGTGCCTTGGGTTCTCTGAATCTTCTGATTATGGTTAATACCCAAATCAATCATCAATCTCATAGTCGGTACTTGTGGTTTGACTTGAACAATAACTGACTTCTATTTTAGATCACGCCCCACAAAAACATTATCATTTATAAACGATTGTTGCTTCTATTATGATGAACCACTCTGCTCAAATCCCATATTATTTGTTTCATGCATGATCATTTATTCTGTTATCATTCTAGGAGTTAATAGTTTTTCCTGATCTTCAATTGTTTGTCATAGACTGATGACTTTCTATTCTAGTTGTTCAATATGTAATATTTTGTCTTTTTCAGTTTCATTAAAACTATTAATTTCAATTTTCTGTTCATAAATTTTTAGTTTGTACTCAAACACTTTTTCTATGATATCTTGTATTGAAGACATTATATTTTCAATTTCAAAATTCAACTGATGAATTTTCTTCTTGTTTTTGCTGTAAGAAGTGTTAGGAATCACAAAAAACTCTGTTAGAATTTTTTTCGGATCCCAAAATATCTTCAACTTCAAGGGATGCTTCTAATTTAGCCTGAAGATCAAATCTTCCTTCAATTTATCATTCTTAGTTGTCACTTTATTCTATTGTTAATGAATTTTTGACAACTAGCACCAAAGCATTTATTTTATGATCCTTGAGGTCCTCCAGCTCTTCTGCCTTAGATTATTATTATCTTCCATCTTATTTTGAAAGTAGATTCTATTTTTTATGAAATTTCTCCTTGAATTTCCCTTTCATTTATCAATTGATGAATACCTTTTTGGGGAATTTATTTATTTTCCCCATTTTCATCATCAAACCACTTAGGATGCTTTAAAAAAATTCCAATCTTTCCACATTGAATGAATTCAAAAGGAAGTTTACCTTTGAACTTCCATTTTATCCTTTTTTGATTGGAGGGGATAAACGACATGACATCAACCATATTGTCCTCCTTAGTACTATCTTCAATATAGAAATTACTCATGGAATTGAATTCCACTTCCTTACAATATCCCTTTTTGACTAAATCAAATTAATTGTTTTTATTTTAATATGTTACAAGGGTACTTTGTCGGTTATCTAGTGTAAACTCTTTTGGGACTTTGTCTTATAATATTGAAACTCTTAGATTGAACCGTAGTAGATGTTCCCTAAAGATATGTTTCACAGTCTTTATATCATAAATCACTTCTGAAAGACCCCACATATCTTCAACAATAATATTTATCCTGTCAGAGAATGAATCAACAGTATCATATGGATTTATTCTAAGGTCATCATTCTTGTTCCATATAACCTGTAGCTTCGCTTCTCGAACTTTTGAGTTGCCCTGATAATTTTTTTATAATTGTTCTCATATTTCATGTAATGTTTTAAAAGACGTCACCTTCATATAAATTGAATTTTATAGGGATCCTGCTAAAGGATTGGTCCCGTATGCCATAACATCCAAATTATATTCTTTCATCTTTTGATAAAGAAGCAATATTAATGTCAGCTAATATTCGATGAATAGCTACTGTGAAGACATCCATCCCAACTGATTTTAAGTCGTGTGGTATATGATTCCTCCATAGTTGAAAATTATTTCTCTCAAATATCATAATTCTTTTATAATTGACAACAACCATTTAATACTCTAGAGAGAGAACTACTGACACTCAACCTTTCTCTTTGATACCAATTGTTAGGTCCACTATGTCGAATACCCTGGGAGGGGGTGAATCAGAGTATGGAAGATTAAAACATTCACCCATTTGGATCTTGTTTCGTTGTTTGAAAAAACTCAATTATCCCTTCCCCCATAGTTATATACAAACATATATTAAATCAGGCACAAGACACAATAATTTTTATGTGGTTCACCCTCATTGGGCTACGTCCAAGGAGAATACAACTGCTATGTGATGATGTACCAAATTCACTGAGGATAGCAGACAATAATGAGTACAATGTCCAGGCTAGATATTATATGCCCAGGATCACCTCTTTTATAAGGTTTTGGGTCTTCTCACTACAATACCAAGGGTCACTACTTACTTCTCTTTCTCTGGCTCACTACTGGTGGAATGGGTCAATGTCTTCCTCTTCCTTCACCTGCTACTCTTGGAAAGGAATCCACACACAATTTATAAACTTATAGGTCAAACACAATTTACGAACATGTAGGTCTTTTAATTTTCAGAAATTATTTCATCCTCCACTATAGGTAGATGCTCTTTTGAATTTCATTCTTCACCTACAGATGAATTCCACCTTTCCATAAATTGTTAGAAACTAGAAACATACTATTAAAGAAAGATTGTAATATTTTACAATCTCCCTAGTGTATTTCGCGAACCACATTTCTCATTTGTGTACTACATACCAGGAATGGTACATGGACCACCCGCTCTACATATTGTTTCCTCTTCGGTGAACCACTATCACCTCCATGTACCACTGCCTTCGTTCTGCCTCTGCGAACTGCCCTCTGTCCGCAGACTATCTTCGTTTCTGCATACCATAGTTCCCCCAATGTGAAACACTTGCGGAAATCTCCCTATCACGTAACAAATATTCCTCCTCTATGTACATTTTCAAATCCTTCTGCATACCAGACTTCTTCCTCCATGTATCGGATTTCAATTGTGGGTTAATAATCCCTGCAAACAACTTCAAAAGAATTACTTCTGTGCGAACCACTTTCAGACATTGGAAAATTTCCGGACCAAATATATGTTCAATAATCATCTTTGGTCTCCCTAGTAATTGTTGGGATTATCAATTCATATTTAAGAAAAGATATATGAAAAAACTACAAATGCAAGATTTACAATATCTTCGATTTATCCTCCACCGCATATCGATCCTTTTGACACCGCGAACCGCAAGTCACCCACAAACTGCTTCTCCTGACCAGTCCATATATTGTCTTTGTTTATTTGTGGTTGATATCCTCTTCTAACATCATCCCACCCCGCATACCACACCTTTATGCACCGTGATCCATTTTTGGTTTCACAAACATCTATAGAGTATTGTTCCCACATCTCCGTGTTCCATTCCAAGAAAAAGGTATGTGGTCCATGAATTTTGGTACATAGTTCTCATTCGTTGCAAATTTTCTTCAATGTTATTCATTCAGTTCCCTCTTATGAATAAATTCTTCATTTTACAACATAAAACTTTAGATTTTGAGGCGCAAATTTTTTGAAAACACTGGATAATTGTACCACCAAAAAAATAAATCGTTGGAAAACACCAACCAGACTCATTTGCGGTCATCTATATTTCTCAAAAAACACATCCAAAACCAAAAACTACTTAGGGGATAACTTTAGGGATTTTCCCAAACACTTTTATTAATGAATAACCAGTATACATGTCACTACATCAGTGTTGGGGTCTACCTCAGAAGTTTTGATGGAATAATCCTTCTATAGATATTTTGTCTTTGGTGTTTTCTCTTGCTGACTACCCCTAAGGAGTCTTGTTTTAGTTCACTAGATTGCATAGTGACCTTTCTATACATTGTTCAATTGTTGATCCATGTGTGGTGATCTCTATTGCACCATATTTTTGTTAGATTATTTATGTTTATCTGAAATTCAAGAGATGAGTGTCCTTCTATTCCAAATGTGAATTAATTCCCCATCACTTTGAGGAAATTTCCATGATGCTTCTTCCCTCATTTTTTACATGACTGTGATTTTTTCCAGCCATTTTCATTTGATCCTCAATCTTCCAATTCCATCTTTTATTTTTTATCACCATATCTATGGGAAAACTATCCAAGATCCATCTCTACCTTGAGATCACATCATACAAATTCTTCACAACTCCCAATTCCTGAAACTTCTAGATCAATTCAATGTTGTGGTTTTAAACCAGTAATCAATCTATTTATTTTTTACTAATTATTTTTAAAAAAATCCCAATACATACATTGCAAAACTTTTGAAGTCTTCTTCATAAGACATGATAGATTCAACTTATTTTTTATTCATATATATAAATTCTCTCTCAATATTCATATGATGAGTTTCATGTAAATAATTGTTAAGAAACATTTTATTAAAGTCCTCCCACTCTATCTATCCAATTTCATCCTTCAACATGGTGTTCTAAATCAATGCCTGACATTGTTTGAACTCTCTATCTAAATTATAAAATTATAGAGTCACCATCTCTATCTCAGAATAATGAAGCACATATAGAATCATTTCCATTTAGTTGATCCTCTTTTCTATAACAAGTGGATCGAATGATCTAACAAATTTTGGTGGCCATTGATCCATAAAAAACATGGTAGCTAAAGGCTCCCTCTATGTGGATGGATGAAATTTTCTATAATATAGGTTATTGTTCATAACTTGAGACATATTGTTAGGAATAACCATGAAATTTTGAGCTCCACTTCCTAAGACATTGAGGATTTCATTTGGGCATTCCCTACACTTTCCCTCAGATAGATTGTTTTCTTGGATTTTCATTATTCCCACAATTTTATAAGATAGTAAAGGTATTTATAAAACGTAATTTAATAATTTTGAGACACAATGTTTATTACATTGTGAAATTAACCCTATAGGAATATATTGAGGGATCCCTATATTTATAATTTTTTGAAAACAAAGCTTCTTGGTTGTTTGAATTTACTAATTCTTATTTTGAGGGTTTTCAATAATGATCTCTAATACTAATTCTAATATTAACTCAACCAGGAATTGATCATAACTATAGAGACCTATGTTTTTTTATATTAATTTTACATCAATTTAAGGATACAAAATATAATTCCGTTACAATACAATGATACAATGTTTAGTGGTATGTAAAAATTAGGACACACAAATTTTACATAATAAAATATAAAACTTATTTAATTCTACCACCTCTACATTCATTTTTGCCTTGATGTACTCCTTTGTATAAGTAGTCACCTAATGGTATAAATAAAATAATGAGGTGTGATAGAAGCCTAGTAAAATGATAGATAATAAAATGAATCAACATAACATGGGTGAGAATAATAATAATCATCATAACTTATGTGTGGGATAACCATAATTATCATGAGAGGAATAATTACATAAAGTCACAAAATGTTGAAATGAATAAATATGATACATCATACCTTATCCAGAAAATACCACACATAGTTGTGAAAAATGATATCATCATGTTCATATATAAAATGATACCATAATCATCACATCATCATTGTTAAAAATCTATAATCACATTCATGCATATTTCACCTTATCCCAAGAGATACATGACTTTACATAATGAATTAGATTACTATATAATTATGGGTACATCCTTCATATCATAACATTTACATAATCATGAATTCTATAGAGAAAATGTATCAATCACAGACATAAAATAACCAATCAAATGAAATGGGTTTCAATTAATAAATAAAACATTCATGAATAATAATTTATGTTCCAAAAAGAATAACATAATTGTATTGGAGAAATCAATATTGAGTAAAGATATAACAATCTCAAGAGAATTAAAATATGTGTTTATAAAAATCATATTTATCTCAGAAAGACATTGGGTATTCATAAAACTAGACATGAAACATGTATATCCAATTATAAGAAAGGTAATATAAATTATATTTTATCATAAATAAATGAAATTCCATACTGAAATTTTAAATGAATGTGGAATAACATAATGGAAGTAAATTTGGTTAAATAATCCCCTTATATTACGTTTGATTGATTTCATCACATTAATATCCAGTATAAACAAATAGATTAATTAATTAATAAATATAAAACCACTTATACATTTATTATATTTATTATAATTGTATTAATTTCTTTTTAGTCCATTATTATGAGTCATAGAGATCAATTTCATTGTTTGTAAAGTGTTTTTATTGGATTTCATATTCGGTTCGCTTTTATACAAGTATAAAAGTTCATGTAAGATTAGAATAATTCACACGAATTGAAATTATATGTTATTAGTGACATTAATGATGATTAATTGGCCTTATATATTAATTTTTATAGATATGAAAATGATTCATTAGATAAAATGTTAATGGTAATCGTTTAGACTAATTTTGGTTAATACAAACACAGGGAACTCATTTTGTTATATTACAGAGTATTATGTATATATCTCGGTTCTAGAAAATAAAAAAGAATGAAATGCATTTCAAAAAATATTTCAACCGTTATATGTTTTTATGAACATTAATTATGATGTAAAAGGAAAATGAAAAATTTTCATCCTCAGAGGAGATAAATAAACACCCCACAGACTGCGTTTTCATTTTTAGAATAAATGGGAGAGAAAAAGAGGTTTTATGATGTATTATTCAATTAACATAATAATATTCCATTATATATACTATAATGGAGTTATCCTTCCACATTGATGTGGGGAGGTGAGTAGACAATCAAAAATGAAATGAAATTGAAAAAAAATTAAAACAAATTCGAAGAGGATTTTACCTCAAAAAATTATTCTCGCTGAGAACTAGCCTGGACATGAAAAAGGGGCTTGTGAAGAGTATTTTATAGAATTTGGAAAATAATAAAATATTAGAATTTGTGAGGAGAATAGGTAGTGAGGGGTAGTATTTATAGGGGTGTAGTGGTGTATATGTTCATTATTTTATTCATTATTTTATTATTTTAGATCAATAAAAATAATATTTTGATCCTAATCTCTAAATAAATTATAGATAGATATTGTGTTCTTACATTATCAAGACATCATTTATGATTCAAAAATTATAATATATGACTAAAAAATTCATGTATTTGTTAAATACTATAAATTAATGTATTTCCCTATTCACTAAAAATTCAAGTATTAAATTAAAATTCAAAAAACTCAACCTGATCATTTTTCGTCATGTAAAATTTAAAAAATAACTCCATTATATGAATATAATTGTTCAAATATGAGAAGGTTTATTTTTAATTATATTCATTAAATATTTGAAAAATACGTATTTTAAAATTTCATCTGATTTTATGAGACTCTAAAAAAATAATTAAGTTCTCATTAAATTATCTTATAATTAAATAGACAACAAAATATTAATTTATCTTTACAAATGATCAATATAAATTTTCTATTAAATAATTATATTTATTATAAAAATGTAAATTAACATTTATTTTTTATAAAAATACCAAAAAATAATTTATCTTTTTTAAAACATATATTTTCTTTTAATATGATATAATTATATCAAATTTTTTATTATAATTTACCAAATTTTGTCTATAAATTTATAATTCAGTTTACTATCTTATTGGATAGATTACTATTTTTAATGGTCATGTTACTATTCCATGGGTCTTGTTTTGATTCCATTGGTATACGTTTTCTAAATTATATGAATATTACATATTTATTTTATGACAATGATGCTTTTATTGGGATTTCCATTATAAGTATATGTTTTATAATATATAATAAAATTAAATGAAGGGAATATATTCTATTGATAAAAATATGGTTCGTTACAAACAACATGAAATGAGATACTATAGATTTTGTATATTAGTTCTTAGTATTCTAGATATTTAATGTTAAGAGAAAAAATTCTAGGGTTATTTTACAACCACTACCCATACCTAAATTAAAATGAAAAAACATCACCTAGTTTTTAGTTATTACACACCTGAAAGCAATTAAAGGAGATAATTATATTTTTGTTAATATTCATCTTTATACTATTTCATCACACATTTATATTATTTGAGTTGACTTATCTTCTGATAGGATTTCAAGAATATAAATTAAAGAAGTGGTAAGGTACAATGGAGTAATGCAATATACTATATCTGATCTAGATCTGAGGTTTCCCACAATGTTGTAGAAAATTATTCTAAAATCTCTTGATATTGAGTTGTGGTTTAGTGATTCTTATAACATTCAATCATATTTATGACATTATATAGGCATATATACTCTTGCTGATATTTTGAGCTACTTTATATGGATTCAAAATTATGTTGGTTTTAATACCACCCTATAATCACGTTGTCTTACAAAAACATATTTCACTCGAGAATTCATGTTGATCCTTATGAATCCCTCTATGGAATAAATTGTATAAATCTATTTGTTTGGGATAATGTTGTAGAATTGAATCTAATAGGAAATTGTGTATCATGGAAATTGAAGATAAATTCAAATCCATTCAATAGAACATCAATACATCTTAGAGTTGATGAAATTTTATACTTACAATAATCAATAAAATATTGAATTAACAATTAGAGAGAAGTAATTTCTTAAAATTTCTTCCTTCAAGATGTTTTTGAGATCCTAAAAAGTGTTAAAGTTGATCTTAATGTCTATTGAAACCATTAATATTCTTATTTAGTATGTATGGTAGCTTATCATTTATTTATTTTATTGAACCTTTATTACATTCAGGTAGTATTACACATATCTATCATTATAAAGTACTAAACATATCAATCACTTGTATTGAAATAATATGTTTTATGACTAGAGAATGATCTTTTTTATAATGAATACACATTAAAAATTATGAATCATAACGAAAAATATTTATGAAACATGACTACTCACCATCTAAAATTTCTCTCAGGGAATCATTAGTATGAATAATCTACTTGAGAGCCCATTGATTTCATGAAATAGAGATACCCCCATTATTTTGTATCAAAGTGAAAAAAAATTCACGGATAAATTCATTTTAAGGGTGGTAGAATGTAAACCCCTTAAATTTTATGATATATTTCCCCATAAAAAGGTATAATTTATTCTATTTATTATGATACATGAAACCCCAAGTATAAATAATAAATAATATTATTCCACATTATAACATATCCTCTAAATTGAACGGTACTAACAAGGGAAAATAAATCATTTAGAATTTATTTCTAAGATATGTCTAAAATAAATTCCATGGTTAACAATTTTTCAAAAATAAATGATCATTGGAAATAATGAGATATATTTATCTAGGAAAACTATTTTTATGAAAACAATGTGGTTTTACAATACTAAATTAAATTAATAAATATTGGTGAATTATTTTATTGAATTTTATGAATTATTTATTCATTCAATTATTTATATATTTATCTAATTTTTTTTCGATGCGTGGGATGAAAAAACTTTTTTTATTACTTAATATGTATATTTTTAAGAATCTGTTTGAATTACAGTTTATGTTCTTAATTTAAATTTTATTTTCCACTTATAGAAATAAAATCATGAAAAATGGAATTTATATTTGGAATTAGGAGGATAAATTTTTTAATAAAATATATCCTTTTTATTTTTTCATTAAAAATAGGATCCATGGTCAATATTTGTCATTCGATATGGGTAAAATGGGTAAAGCATGTTTAAAACATGTGAATATGGATTTAATATTTATATAATAATTTCCTTTTTTAGTAGATTAAGAGAGGTCATAAATTCCCATAATAAGTATGAAAATATATCAACTTTGTACCATTTTCCATTTATTATGAAATGATTATTTTTTGTGAAAATGATAAATAAAAAATTTCACAGTACTCACTTTAGTATCAAGAAAAGTTATCATAATTAAAAAACTAAGAAATTTCCATTTCTATTTTTTTAATATTATGATGAATTTATTTTATATTATGGTATTTATTTTTCAATATTTTATTTTTTAACAATTTAAATAAATTCATAATCTATTGTGACACAGTATTCATCAAGTAATTGAAAAATAGAATAAAATATTTTAAAAGTATTTAATGTAAAAAAATTTGAAGAATTGTTAGGTTATAGTAATTTGATAGAAAGATAAAACATATTTGGGATATGTTAAGGGGTCTATTCGTATTCTTAACTATGCTGATGAATTCAATGAAAAGTAAATGAATAGTTCAAAAAATGTAATTCATAATATTATATAATAAATATATTATATTATATGATTTATGTATTATAAAATACTTATAATCATACAATTTAGATGTAAAATAATAAAAATATAAATAATTATCCATTTATGGGTCAATTTACCATTTTTGTAACATTTTTTACTGTTAAAGAGAAAAAATATTGATATTTCTGTTATTTTCAAAAGAATTAACTATGGTTACAACATTGAGATCATGGTTAAGAAAGCATATAAACATTTATAAATATTTTTTTCAATATTTATTTTGTCCTATAGCAATTTCTACATTACGATATCAATTAAAATCAATTTGAACAATAAAAATAAATTATATTAAATTAATACTTTAAGTAAATCCAAGAGATAACCACCCCTCACTTATAAAATGATACAATTTCACTCTTTTCATTACAAATTAGTGTGCTACATAACTCAATGAAGATATACGAAATTATAGTTTTAAATTCCATATATAATATGTTTATGTTATATTCTTCATATAATACATTTCCATGGATGTTTATAGATGGATCTATATATGGCCTACAAAAAAGTGGAAGTATTCATATATGATGTCTTTTAATTTATTTCTTCTTATACCCCCTATAATAAAATATTATTCATCATAAAATAATATATTATGTGTACAAAATATGATGATACACTATATTTACTATCAAACAATAATTATCCACACTTTATTCCATCGAATGGGATGAGAAAATATTCCTCTTGCATACATGTGGACTACCACCGCCATATGAAAATAAAATATATATTCAATCACCATCACTCATAAAATGTTAATATTATGGTTTTATGGTTCATAAATTATATTATTAAAAAAATATGATTTGGGAGTTATACTATCCCATCTACCTTTAGACTTCCCAATCCTCTAGAAAATAATAATTTCACTAGTTTGTAGGTGTGGACTACCACCTCCAAAAAGAAATGTGATTTTTTTCACTTCTATTTTACTTGGATGGTAGGAATAATAGATATTTTGAATATATATTATATATATATTATATTAATACTATTCTAAAGAGGTGAACTATTTTTTTCTTTATTTTATTCCATCTATGAAATAGTGAAAACATCATTCATATGTAAATATGGCATACCATCTCCATTAATGATGTAATTAAGTTTTATATTACTATCTATTATTAATGACCATAAATATACATAATATATATATATATATATATCATTATTATAATGCTTGATTATATGGAACTAGGATCAATATAAGAGTTATGGAATTAAACATTTGAGATTATCTTGAAAATATAAACACTTAACACACAAAAATAAATATTTTTATTAAAAATTACTAATAAATAAGTGATGAAATATTATATATGGATCATATACGATATTATAAGTAGTTAAATAATACTAGTATAGATTTATTCTAAATTTAAATATATTATAAAATTGGTTATATCACCTTTTCAACAAGGTGAAGTTCATGTAAGGTATATATTTTATTGTACATTGTCTATTAGGATTGATTTTTATTAATTTTATGATTATGAAATATTTTTTCCCATATTTCAATAATCCAACGATTTTTCATATTTTCTATTTATTTCTAGCTATTAATTTCTCCCTTTCATTTTCCTCTAATTAATTTCAAAAGGGAACTGATGAATATTATCTACAAAAATTGACAATATTCTTTTCTTTGACTAAATGTAATTTTTTTTATCAATGTTTTATAAACAAATTTTTTTAATTATTTATTCTAATATAATAAATAAAATCCTTTTTAAAAATGACTAAATTCATAGAAAATTGTATTTAATGAATCTTATTTTCTTTTTCTAAATGATATTATTTTGAAATTGTATAAAAATGTGATATAATTATTTTAAAATAACGTGACACGAATGAATTTTCTTTCCATCAAGACCTTTCAGTTATTTGATTATTCCATTTTTTTTTCCAATGTTATTTTCAAATAATCCTTTTTCCATAATATGTTTTTTTATTTTAAAATAGTTATTTAAATGTAAAAATTGTACTTTAAATATGAAATGTTCCAATGATCTTTTAATAACATTTTTCATCTTGGATAGAATCAATGATGTTACTTATGATTTATACCTTATTTTATCCAATGATACAGTCCAATTTCATTATTTGGATGGAATATGATGATTTTGATGATTTAAATATGATTTCATGAAATCATTTCTTTCAAATAAGGTAATTGTTTTATGATGAAACAATTAGGAAATCTGTTTATTTCAATGAATTATTAGATTATGATATGATTAAATATTTTTGAAACCCCTTTCAATTAAATGAATTATGTGATGATGATGTTTTTTTGATATCCTAGAGCACATATATAATATTCACATTAAATAATGTATGGGTTAGAAATTATATATCCCTACTTTTATTTGGGTAAAAATTGATACATCAATAGATAATAAGGTCTATAATGTGGAGTGAACAGAATTCAGTAAGGTACATTATCCAAAATGATAATCATGAGAGTGAAATGCTTTTAAGAATATTATGAAATGGGGAGTGACCCCAATCTACTAAAATATTCATGATAGTGAGGCTTGGAACATAATAAAAATATTTTCGATACATATGGGTATTCCACAAAAAGATGTATTATGCTAATGTTATAATCTTATTGATCATGTCCATGGTTGAATTTTGGATTCACAAATTGTAAACATCTATGATTTATACAATGTATCAAGATAATAATCTATTTTATGATGTGTATGGTTTTCAAATTTTATATGTGTATACTCTTATATAGAATCTCTTATTATGTTTTAGTGATCATTGTTATCTCCCATATTTAACATACTAGCAAATATGAGCTCAAACTTACACATTTTTGCTTTCCCTAAGATTTTAGGGAAGAATTTATGTATTATAAGAATAGTTCTTGTTAGGATGATGTTAGTGGGAGATGATTTATGTATCTTTGGAATGAGTTATTTATATATACTTATTTGAAATGAAAATTAAAAAATGTGATTCTAGAATGGTTTTTAATCTTATTTAATTAATATTAATCTAATAATATGTAATATCTTTGTATAAAATGTATAGATCACAATATGAGTCCTCACATGTGAATGATTTGAAGGACCCCAAAACACCCTAAGAGGTGATGCATGAATTAGGGTGTAAAATGTTTCTTTTAAACTAATAGATCATATTAACTCATTGGTAGGAACCTGTTAAACTAGTTAGAAAAACACAAGAAAAAAGATGACACTGTAATTTTACATGGTTCACCACTGAGGGCTATATCGAAGGAGTATACACCCATAGTGTGTCAGTTATACAAAATCTCACTAATTTTCATAAGTTGGGGATTATAAATTTTTGGCCACAATAACTCTATGATTGGAACACGACCTTTACAAGGATTTAGGGACCGCTCACAACATCCCTCAAAAAACATTCACCAACTCCCCCTAGTGCACTGTTCTGAGAGAAGGCAATCTCAGTTTATCGATATTAATGTTTGAAAAATAATTTGGTTTAAATGTTATGGTCCCTAAAATTAGCACGAGACACTTATCACACCTTATACCTATGTTGATTCTCTTTGGAATCCCTGGCCACAAAAACTTAATATTAAAAAATTCGATTCACAAACCCCCTTTCCAAACCACAATCCATCACAAAGAACCCATGCCTTCATGGAGACAATTTCCTTCATAGAGAAATCTGCATTCATGAATCACCCTTTCCTTTTTAGAGAACACTACAACCATCCTTTTTGAAACTCACTGCGTACATACGGCAAACCTCATAATACAAAATTACCCTATTTTAAAGGCATGTACATCATTTAATAATTTTTTCCTCTTCATGTTGCACAATCTCACATAGAATGCCCAGTTCTGGAAGCTCTTCACAAACTCAAAGCATTTTATATTTTCATTCAAAACTTCATTTTATTTGAAGAGAGTTATCCTCATATTTATAGGCTTTTCCACATGTGAAGACCCACCCCTAAATGAGGATTTTGAAATTCTCCAAAATGTCTTTGCAACTCACCACCATTCGCAATGAACCATGAATTAAACTCTGTTTGGAAGATCAACATGACCACGTATCCTTCCGTCAAAACACTTTGTGACACCTATTATAATCATAATGATTTACAACAATGACTATGGAGAACTCCATCTCCGACCACAAATCTCGAAAACTCGTAATCCCAGACACCACTGTCAACATTCATGAAGCTCATCAGATTCATAGAGGACTCTATCAGAAAACATTAATCCATTTCAAAATTCAACTCACAAATACCATCTTTAGAAACTAATTAATTTTCAATATTGTAATGAATCCTCTAATACAAGCCTCTTTTCAAGCTGAAATCCATCCTCAATTGTTTGGACAAAATAAATTCGGAAATCATTGGAATGAAACACCACCATCAAACTATTTTTTATTTAACTGTGTGATCTATTTCTTTTCAATCTCTAGGATCATCATTGAGTGGATTGAAAAACAAAAAACAAGAACCATTTCTAGTAAAGAACAACCTTGGTTCCAACAATCTCCCCCTTTGTGTTTGTTATAATCTGCATCTAAATTCAACAGGGCAGCCGCTAATATCAAAACATGATACACAATAATCCACTCACCCAAAAATATAAGTCTATGTGAGAAATGATCGGTTTATAAAACAAGATACAATACATTAATAGAGTTATAATATATTCCAATGAAATCCTTGACTATTTCATCATAACACCATATTTTTTTCTCTATTCAAATTCTCCCCTTTAAAACTAATTGAATTTATTTTATATTCTTTAACCCCCACTATATAATTTTTACTCACATTTCCACATTTCCTCATTGAATTTTCCTCATGATTCTTTTCACTATCTCTATATGATCCTATTTCAGATTAATTTGAAAGTGGGCCACTAAGCAAGTTACAAATACAATATATGGTTGTGTCACTATCAGGTAAAGTATGCTTCCAAGGATTCTCATGTACATTATTGGATCGATATAATTCCCATTTTCATTCATTCAAAGATTGTTCCAACCACAATCGGAGTCGACATTGGTTTTGAATTGTTCATATTAAGTTTCTTCAATAGATCTCTTGCATACTTTTCCTAAGAAATAAATGTGTAATCCTTATTCCAAATCACCTACAACCCTAATAATTATGTGATTTAACCAAACAATTAAATTTAAAATTATGATTTCATGTGATTGGGAAATTCTTCCAATGATACCTACATGATTGCACTAAAAATAATATCATCAATGTACACCAATACCATGAACTGATCCTCTTGAGAATTCTTTACATATATATTGGGATCCACACCAAATATATTGAAATAAAAAATTATCAAGTATGAATCTAGTCAATAGTACCATGATTTTGGTGACTAATTTAGTCCATAGATTACATTGTTTAATCTGAATACCATCATTTCATCATTTCCTTGTAGGAAACCCACTAGTTGTTCTATGAAAACTTCTTCCTTATGAACACTATTGAAAAAAGTTATCATTTCATCCATTTGTTAAAAATTATATCCTATTTATATTTCCATTGCATAAAATAGCCTAATTGACTCCAGTTAATCCACCTAAGAATATTTTTCTTCAACTTCGACAATTTCAATATGTGAATATCCTTCACACATCAGTTGCGCCTCATTTCTGATCACATTTCCATGTTCATCAAATTAATTAATGAAAATAAAATTTGTACCAATGAAATTTTGATTTTTGTGTTTCTTAATTAGTTCCTGTGTTTCGTAATTGTCAATCTAATCCAGCTTTTCATTCTGGTATTTGACCCATGATTCATCCTTTATAGCTTCTTCAAATGAAGATGGTTCCAAAACATAATGGAATGTATATTGTGCACTTTTTATCATTCTCCTTATATTCTTGGGTGATGATCAGTCCCTTATGATGCTAGACTAATAAATTTATACTCTTATATATATTCTTTTAGGTTCAATAGTATTTTCTTTAGTCATAGTTTCCTCTTCTAATTATTTTTCACAATGAACATCTTTTTGTGAAACTAGATAGTTTTTTACACCTTCTTCTACATTTTTATTTTCATTTTCTACATGTCCACATTCTTCCTCATATTCTATCACATACTCATAATATTTATTTGAAGTATTTATCAGTTTATCTTCAATGATATTAACTAAAAAATTCCAAAATGTTCCCCAATAACTTATTTAAACACTTGTAGACGTTAAAGTTCATTGAGTATCCATGGAATAGTCCATCTTCTTTATTGTCATCATACATCCCTTAATTTACTTCTATGATTCGAATGAATCATTTATATCTAAAAACACAAGAATATTTCAAAAATTTCTTCCTTCTAGGAAACAATTCATAGGGTGTCTTCATCTCTCCCATGTAGGGCTCTTTTAAATTTTGAATGTACACAACATCTCAAAAAGATTCTTTCTATAAAATAATAGGGATATGACTCTCAATCTACATAGCACTATCCATGTTGTTCACATATTGATTTTGGGGCTCGAAAACTCTATTTTTCTATGGATTTATCACAAAATCTACCTCTTTGTGTATTCCATGATTCACTAGTTAAATTTCAAATTCATGGATGTGTATTCCATTTCATTTTTATATCACATAACTTCTATAGTCTGTCTAGTATTATTCTTAGCGATTATATGATATGTTTTCATGAAATCAAGGACTTGACATTTCTTTTGTACAATAATCACATATTACATTATACTATTATCAACTATGAAAAGGACTAATCACCTTTATATGTGAATTATAGAATCATTTATCAGTCTAGATACTTATATATGATTGATATCAATAAGATTATATATATATCTCTTCTTCGTCTGATATGAACTACAAATATGCTTCACCTGTATGCAAGCATAAAAATACTTTTCTCATTCATGCTTTAGGTTGGGGAAATACATGACAATATTCATCATGTATATACTTCCCATGTCTTTATAATTTATCTTCCCCTATATTCGATGCCACAAGATTTTTTATCATCAAAATTCATGTAGAAAATTGTTTCTTTACTAACGAACTGATATAAGTTTCCCTCTATTATTCATCCTTTCATAAGATAATTCCATGTCCTCACCCTTATAGTATATCCATTTTTATTGAAATTCACTATAACTCTTGATTCATAGATTTGACTCACACTAAGGGGATTTGGACGCAAACCATCAACATACAGAACATCAATCTTCATCTGATCTCTATTATCCATTACAATGCTTCCACTGCATTTTAACTTTATAACATCATCATTACTAAACCTTATTATCTGATTAACCCTTCTCTTAACATTTTTAATAATTCATTATTACACATCATGTGTTAAGAACATATTCTATCAAGAATCTAGGTGTTGTAACTATTTTTAGCATTGAGGGTTTCATCTGAATGGTTGGATTTCTCAATTTTCATCTTTTCATTCCCTTAGAAATTGGATTTCGTGTAAGAGAATGATTTCCTATCAATTATCTCGTCAATGTACATAAGTTATTCTTATTAATACTATTATTACATAGGATAAAACCTTTTTGAGAAAGAGAAACAATTTGGTTGGTGAGTATTGACCTATCTCTGAGCATTTTATAAATTTACCTAATCATACATCTACATATAATACAAAGATTTATGGAAAAATATAGAATAAAATCAATATCCAAAGAAACAATTTATTCTATAAGATGTATGATATGAAATATGTATCCTTTTTTACTTATCAAATTTTCCCCATTCAAATATCTTTTTTCCACTTTGAAAGATGACATGGTATGGTCCAAATATCTAAAGAACTCAAACCTTATGGGAGGAAATGACTTCTCACTTCTATTTCTCCTCACACCCTCTTCCTCAGGAAAATATTTTGACTACCTATAATTTCAGGAAGCTAAAGGATAATATTAATCTCTCCTTTTAGTTTGATTTAATGGTTTCTTTTTTATAACTTCTTTCAGATTTTCAGCAAGAAAAACTTTTATCTTACCATTATTCTGGTCCAATATTTTTGCAGCATTTTATGTTTCGACATCACAACATATCGACTGTTTACCATGCGTATAGGTATTTGATCACTCGTAATATTTTCAAGTCCATTAGAACCATGTTTTTCTATCTACAGTAGTTCAACATCATAGAACCTTGTAAATTTATTTTCTTCTTTTCTTCCTTTAAATTTAATTCACATTTTAATTTAATCCTAAGAGTAACAACTACTTCTTCACGTACCTCAAAGGTTTTGGACTTCTCTTCAACTATCATGGTAAGTCATCGATGACCTTAAACATTTTCTTATTATGATAATTAGTTCTACTACATAATATATGATTTCAAGTATTGATGAATTAACATTCATTAGTTTTTATAGTCATTCAATTTCAGATTCATGTTGAACAACACATTTTGATGATTCTTCCATAATTACATTCCACTAATTTCACCTCTTTCATTTATTCTAAATCTTACATAAGTAATCCTGAAGATACAACATGAGATCTGCATTAGTCTTCAATAAATTGTATATAGCTTTATCTTTTGATGATTCAAACTTTTCAATGGTATACATCATGGAGGCATGGTTTCCAGTTTTTTATTCTGGTTCTTCTTCTTTGCAAAATTAATTATAATCATCATCTTAATAAAAAAATTCTTCTTCTGTACTTTCTTTTTTTAATTGAAGTCTCCATTTCTGAAAAACCTTTTTCTAAGGCTTCTCTATGTTTTAATGTTTTCTCTCTTCATCATCAAACTATCATGAGCATTTAGAGGCAACATGCCCAACTATTCCACATTGAAAACAATCCATAGGTAACTGAACATTAAATTTACCTTTTCCATTACATACCATCTTGGAAATGAGGGAATGAATATATTTTTCTTCATCATCTTTACAACCACCCTATTCTAATTTTTTTACTTTTTTCCTCTCTTGGAATGACATTTCTTAAATTACACAACTTATAACAACTTTTATATTGACTCTCATCTAAAATGATACTTGGCTACTCTACAGATCATCCAGAGAATGTTTGGAAAGATACATTTCCTTAAGGGTTGAATTATTTTCATTTCAAATGTGTGGATGTCTTCTCAATATTTTTATATAGTATCAATGTCTCTTATTTTTTTCCATGAACGTGAATTTCTTCTAAAATTTCAGTAATTTGATTTAAGAAATAATTTTCATTCTCATCAGGATGAACCTTCAGATTATAAAACTTATTATTCAAAACATGAATTTTTTCTTACTTCACTTTTTTTCTCCTTCATAAATATTTTTAGGTTTCTCCCACATTAACATGGAATATTTTCAACTCATTTTCATTAGATAGATCAGATCTAAAAGAACTATAGTGAGAGAATTTTTTTCTTTACCATCTACATCATGCAATTTCCTGTCTGTAATAGTCATATACAGCCCTATCAGATTGGTGACTTTTAATCCATTCTTAGTAGAAAAATGTAATTAAATTTCAAGATATCTATTATTTGATCTCATAAAATTGTTCCAAATATTAAAGTTACATAAATAGAAGAGGGGAGCTCCTATAACATTAATTAAATTCCCCAGTATTGAAAAGGAAAAATTTAACACCAGCAACCTCCCTCCAAGGCCACTTGAAGGACCCCGTAACACCCTATGTTCTGAGGGGTGAATTAGTGTATCAAATATTTCTTTTTCACTGATGGATCATGTTACCTCATTGGTAGTAACAAGTTAAAATTTTTAGAAAAATACATGCAAATATATGACACTACAATTTTACACAGTTTCCACTATGTGCTACATCTAAAGAGCATACACCTTTAGTATATAAATCAAAAAAAAGTCCACTAATCTTCACATGATGATAATTCTAAGCATTCATCCATAGTAACTTTATTCTAAGAACATTTCCATTACAAGAATTCAGGGCGCACTATCTCCCCTAGAACAATTCTCCGAGAGAATACAAACATAGTTCATCGACTTGAAGGTCACATAAATGATTTGGAATTAATTTATTTGTACATGAAATTAGCACAAGACAATAAATTCACCTTATACCCATCTTGATTCTCTTTGAAATCCATATCCACTTAAACCTGATGTTCAAAACAACCCTTCGAGATGCCCCCTTTTGAATCACACTCTTTCTCAAAGCACCCTTACCTATGAAGAGGAAACTACCTTCATGAAGCTCCATTTACATCATGGAAGACACTACCTTTGTGAAACAACCTTCCATCATGAAACTCAAAGAGTCAATGGAGAATACCTCATCATAATGAAGTATCCTTTTTCAAAACCATGGGCATTAGTTAAGACTCATAGTATCTTCATGATGCACTAGCTTCTATATAAATCCTAGTTTGCGAATCTCTTCACGAACTAAAGTAATTACCATATTTTCCATCAAAACATCATTTCAAGTAATGAGGGTTATCCTCAAACTTATAGGATCTGCCATTCATGTAGCCCAACCACCTCTTTGTGGATTTTCTAGTTCTTCAAAAATATCTTCACGGTGCGCCTCCATTCGCAAAGAACAATGAAAAAAACATCATTACCAATGATCATCATGACCATATATACATCATTTAAAACCCTTTTTGGTGCCCATTGTAATTAGAATGATTTTTATCAATGATCATGGAAAACTCCCTGACCGATCGCAAAGACCATAAACTTGTAATCATAGAGACCACCATCTCTATTCAGAAAGCCCATCATATTTGCATAGCACTCTAAAAGAAAAAATTAATAATTTTTGAATCTCATCTCACAAATCCCATCTTTTAGAAGCTCATTAATTTTACATATTTTAATAAATCCGATAATATAAAATTCTTTCTACATTAAAATCAATCCTCAAAATTTTTTAAAACAAATATTTGGCAAACACAGTAAAATGACGCCACCTTTAAAACTACTTTGATCTCGGAATGTATGATATCTATCTTTTAAATCTCCCAGACCAACCATGAGTGGATTGAAAACAAACCTAAACTATGATCTGTTTCGAAAAAGAAAGATCCTTGGTTCCAACATTATCCAACTTATTATCTTCATTTTTATACATAGGCCATCCTAAAATGTTCTCAAATATAAATCATTGAATGAATTAATCATTGATTTAATTTGGTTTCTGGTTATAATATATATGGTTTTTGGTTTGTCCAATGTTTATGGGTAAAAAATAATTTTTTTTATTTATGATACATAATGTATGATTCCTTGGATTGATCTTTTAGATTAAAATGGATGTAGATTTATGGTGTTGGTTTTTTTGTCTGTGATCTGTTATTTTATTGATTTAATACTCTAGTGATCAATTCTATCATGGTATTATTTTGATGAATAGGGAATAAAGGACCACGAGTTCTGAATTTTTTGTTTAGGATGAATGTGTATTCCCATTTTTATCACATTCTAGTGATTTACATTTCAAGGGATCTCTATGTAATGTGGATTTATGTTAATGATCTTAATAAATCCACATGTGATGTAACCAATGTTTAAAAATAGATTTTATTTTTTTAGGTGCATTTGTATATTTTTTTGAAGTAGTAATTTTAGGCTTCCGTGTTTTATGAGGTTATAAAGTACATGTTTTATAAACATTTTCATTGTAACTTTTATCCAGTGAGATTTAGATATTATTATCTTTCTTGGGGGTTGTGGTTAATCATGAAATCCTTCATCCTTTTTTGATATCTATAATTTTGGAATATGTTATTATTTAACCATTTAATTATATTCCTAAAATAAATGTGAATACTTTGTTAGGAATCTACCTCTACTCTTATATATTATATCATGTGATTCTATATGTGGTGTTTTGTATAAATGTATTGATGTTGGTGTATATAACATGATAGATTTAGGAATTTAGATGGTGTTTTGTCCCTATTATCCGATTGACATATTAATATGTTTCCCGTTGTACCCACCTCATAAGTTTAGGTGTTGATGTGGAACTCCATTCATTACCGTATAATTATACCAAAAAAGTATGAGATAATTTTTTTTATATTGGTTATAATTATCAAACCTTGATATTTAATTTCCGTTATTGTCTTATTTTTTTATTGGGGTTCGACATTTTTCTTGATTTTTTGCTTCATAATACAAAATTTTATGAGGTTGTTTTTGTAGGATATGGTTATAGTACATATTAAGGTGAACTATGATTGTAGTTTTCAAATAATGTTTTGAATTTCAAGTGTCACAGAATTTTTTTTATGATATAAATAATTATTTATTTTTGTACGTGAAATAATTTCACCCCATTTAGGTATGGAAATAAATTAAAGGTAATTTATTGTAATTTTTGATTTTGTTTTAAAATGTTAATCAATTATTTAGTTAATTTTAGAAATAGATTTAAATGAAACAATCATTTCGATTTAGTTTTCACGAATGACCATTTAGAATGTTCAAGTGGTCTTATAAATGATTGGGTGTGGGTCACCAAATTTGTACCACTTATTATTATTTCAATTCCTTGGTGGTTAATGATATATGTGAGTAATAGGTGATGTATAAAAATATTTTGGTTTGTTATAGGGAGTTAGAGGTGAGGTTGAATTATTTTTCATGTCTATTGATCCTTGCATTGTTTGTTTTAAAACTGTCTCCCTTGTTTTAGTCATTGTAATGTTAGTATTAAGTGATAAATCTATATTTGTTTTCTACACTGGATATTCACAATCATCTGGAGTCTCATATGGTTTGATATTAGAAAAGGAGAGGGGTTCCCCCATTATGCCTTTATACAAGCTAGTCGAGTGGTGTTAGGGAGATACAGAGGTCGGTAGTTATTTCGTGGTTAGTATAGTCTAGTACCCTTTAACATTTGGACCCTCGGTAGTTCCCATCGCACCCACACAATATATATTGGTTTTTTATTTTGAGTTATCATTATTTCTCCTAATATACCATGTTCATGGGAATTTGACAACATAAAAACTATATTAAATTAAATGTATTCGACAGATTTAAATAAAAAAAATAGGAATCATTAGTCAATAAATATTTTATTCATCCAGACATAGTACACATTACTATATATTGAAATCAAACATTAAAATATATGATATGTTAAAATAAAAAGGTGTGAAATAAATTTTTTAAAATAAAATTAGTTCTAAAGAGATTCTTTTGAACTATATTGATAAATTATATATTTTATAATATTTAATAATTTTGAGAAATATTATAACTAAATTATATTTCTAATATTAAATTAATAAATAAAATAAAATAATAAAATCAATCTAAATATTATGTAATGCAATGAAATAACAGTCTAATAATTCTTTAAAAGATGAAATGTTTTGGTTAAAATCAATGTTTTATAATATATTATGATTTAAAATTACATTTTCTATTATTTTAAGTATGAAATAAAAAAAATTAATTTCTATCTTTCATATTAATGAATTCGCATTCATAAAATTATTATTATTTGGTTATGAATATAGATAAAATCATTTGATGATAAAATTAAATATTTTATTATAATTTTTTTTAAATTACCTAAAATATTTTTATCACTGTAAATTAAATTAATAAAAAATAATGAATTAATTTAATGAAATTTCTAAGAAATATTTTCAATCAAATAAATTTAAATTCAACCAATATTTTTTAATAGTCATGTTATAATAATATAATAATTTTTATACTTACAATTACATTTTCTTTAAAAATAATTTTTACGTTTTTTGTGCATGGGTATTAGAATTAATTTTATCCACCATTGTGAGTTTGATATAATGAAATGTATTCAATTTTTTTAATAATTATTTCAATTTTTTGTTATAATACCAATTTTATATTCTTTACAAAATAATAGTTTTCTTGTTAAAGATATGTAATCACAGTTATGGTTAAAATGGGTGAAATTAAGGGATATGGATTCAAATTTCACAAAAACTATATCATTATTCTAATAAATGACTTTATATCTACCTCCACACACCTTAAATTAATAATTAGACCAATTTAGTTCCACATTTCCATTAAAATTACTTTATATTAATTTTTATGGTTATTTACAAGGGTGTCACACCCCTCACATATAAAAGGGAACTTCCTCTCCTAACATCCATAAACACATTGAGCATGTTATCTTGTCCTTGAAATATAAAATTCACCTAAAAAATCACGTAAATATATCTTAGTTGTTCTTTTCTCACAAAAATCCCACTCCATGAAGCCTTAAGGTGTATTCCAAAGGAGGATATCCACGAAAGTGGTAATTATCATAACTGATTTTTGTCAAGATTATTTAATATTCTAGGTCCATAGTATCTATTATATAAGTCCAAATATGATGAAATATATATCATATATATAATTAAATTTAATTATAATGAGAAAATAATAATAATATACCTCTATTCTAAAAATTGGATGTAAAAAATGTCTCTCAGGCATAAGGTTGGAGAACCACCTCTAAGATGTATTGTATATCAGTTATCCACAATTCATATCATGGATTGTCAAATAAGAGGATTTAATGGTTATATATGATACTTATAAAAATAATTATGATTTTATAAAGGTAAATTATTATTTATAACATTTATTTTGGTATATTGAAAAATTATAACATCACATCTGTGTAAGTGTATACTAACACCTCTATGAAGTTATGTATTACATTTTTCATCACCACATTACATGGATTGATCATAAATGTGTATATAATGAATAAATATATTATTTATTAAAGGATTATATTCAATTAAATATGAAACCATGTCCAATTCACAAGGACTAGAATCACAAAAAAGAATCATGTTTGGAAAATACAACAGTTGAATCCAAAATTGTGATTTTATTAGAGAATTGTTAGTAAAATGGTAATTAGAAATTATAATTGAATTATATATATTCTAATATAAGTATGAATATTATTCTAGTGTATATTTATAATAAATCTCAAAACTTTATCCTTGATTTTAATAATTGTATACAGAAATTTAAGCCTTGGGGTAAGGGTTTATGTTTACAATCTCACCTTTTATTTGCATTATTTATGATTGAAAATGCATTTTGGGAAATATAATGTTATTTATCTTCACAAACTATATATTTTATTCCCTATAGATATTTCTAGGGTTTGGAAGTGTTATTTATATTTTACCCAATTTTTTACTCAACAATATAGAAATAATATTTTATTCGAATAGCTAACCATATTTCTTCTTTTAAGTTAGGAATATTTTCCCACCAAGTCCATGTTCAACTTTTTTATCCAAGAATGTTTTATAATATAGATCAATGATTTTGAATTCAAAAATAATATTATATTTTAATTATATTTAAAATTTATGGTATAAATATATTTTCCATTCATTATGTCCATTATATATTATTATGATTTAGTTAAAACATTCTAGGTTTTTTGAATGAAAATCATACTCCTATTTTTAGTGTAATAATTTATTATTAATTGTTATAAAATAAATGAGTAACTCTTATTTTTTAATTCATATTTACTAAAATTTTAATAATTTATTATCCACTTATGTAAACATCATTTAATGACTATTACGATTCATCTATGGTATTCTCTTATGAGATAGTACACATTTGATCTCTATATAGCTTATGATTAAAATGTTTTAGGTGTGTTTAAATAGAACATATTTCCTTCCCATAGGTTAATTAAGGTATGATGAAATATGGAATTTTTTTGTTATATTGTTTCAAACATATGGGTAAGTTTCATTTTGTGATAGGTGGGTAAAAATATATATATTCAAAATCATTTTTTAAATTTTATTATCTAATGATATAATATTAAATAAAAAAGGGGTGGAGCCCAATCCACAATGGGACTATGCCCACTATGTTTATGAGAATTTTGAGTAAACACATTGAAATAAGGGACACTTTTTAATATGTTATAATGGTCTTGAAAGTTATTCTTAACAAAGATAATTTTTTCAATGTTTATTTTTATTCAAAATACCTATTCAGTATCTGTATGAAATACTATATTGGATAATGAATTAATATTGATTAATTCAAATGAATATGTCTAATGTATTTTATTATAAAAATTATTAATTCCATGAGTCATTATTTATTTCTAATGACTTATTGGGTATGTTTTTATAAGTTATTATTGTGTTCACACACACATATAATTATCTTATGCTTAGTTATGATCTTTCAGAGTTTTCTCCCAAGTTAACCATTATTGGGAATATGATCTCACCATTTCATTATATTTTATTTCCCACAATTATGAAGAAATGTATTATGTATTAAAAATCAAGGAGAGTTCCTTGTATGATTGATGTTGTGGGATATGTTTAAGATTGTTCATAAATAAGGTGATTATACATAAATTATTCAAAGGAACTAATTTTTTTTGGATTCGGGGAATGTATTATTGTGGTATGAATTGAATATTCATATTAAATGATTTAATAGTTATGGAAGTAATTCTTGGGTCACCTCAATTATTTCACGTCATATTATCTCATATCATTAAAGATTTATATGAATGTAAATTCATCATCTATAATATTGGATATTTAATTATATATGAGAACACAAGGTGGTGAGATGATTGCATCCATGATATAAATCCATTTACTAATCAAGGTTCATTGGAAGATACCGCATGTATATATTTTACATTGTACATTATTATAATTTTTTTGTTATATTGGTCCTGGATTGAATCACCCTACAGATAGTTCATATCAATTCTTAAGTGAAGGAAATATCATTTCTTATCCAAAATCCTCCAATCATTAAATATCAATGAAATGATAATTATTAACAACCTTTTGAAACATCATCATAAATCGGGGTTTTAATACATAGGAAATAGTGGTATTTAAACCAAATGGTTGGGAAAAACTCAATATATAGATATTAAATTAATGAATTAATATGTGAGTCTCATTGGATTATGTAATATAGTGAGGTATATATTATATTATAAGTGTTATATATCCTCTGGATACCCTTAGATATTGCATTTAGGATGTAATTATTAAAATTATGAGGGAACCCTTTAATTTTCGGGGTAAAATGTTATACCCTAGCTTTTATGACCCATTTTGGTTTCCTTAAATTATATTTAATTAGTTATTAAGTATTTTTATTATTATATTAAATGAATTAAAACTTATTAGGAATTTATGCATATAATATATGAATCAATATGACAACATTTTATTCACTCATAATAGAGAATTACAACAAAAATAACTAAAACCATGTATTATATAAGAGGGATGATTGCATCCAATAAATTTCGATAAATTAAAATATTAAAAAAAAATATAAAATAATTATAATTTTACAACTTGGAAATCCACTAGATCATATTAACCAATGAATGTCACATTAAATACAATAAAACTTATAACGACAAAAAGAAACCTGAAAGAAGAATGAATTAAGTTAATAGAATCATAAGTATTATAATGACCCATACTTTACATACATTGTTAATACTTCAAAATTGACGCACCCTTATTACAACATATGACAAAACCACAAAGGACCGTATAGGTATAGTGTCTTTAGAAACTGGGAAACATAAACAATTGGTTCATAAATCTTCTATAGTGTCTCCCATTTATTTCATCATATCTAGGGTCCCTTTTAGCATGTTCTACTTAATATCCATCTTCCTGACCTGGGGAAAAGAAAACATAAAAGGGTGAGCTCAAATGCTCAGCAAGGGAAAATAAAGGAAATAAAAATCATATCATATCTTTTTGAAAATCATAACCTGCAAAAGAGATCATAATATCTTAACATGGAATAAATAATAGAAGTGAAAATGAGATCCCCATAATTATAACATTAAACTTTAAACTTTGTGGCATGCACACATAATCTTGGAACATCATTTCTTGTTAGTCATGACTCATTTCCAAGACTATCTTAGTGGACAGAGTCCCTTTCTGAACCGAGTCACCCTCGTTCCAGTCCTGTTTCACTGAACCAGTATAACCTACCGTTCCAGCCATGTCTATCTCATGAGATATAAAATCTTTACCCAATGCATTGGAGGGAGATATAGGTCCCACCCATCTTATAATGAATCCTTTCTTATGTGTTCCACATAATCATAAACCATACATCATAGCATAACCCATGTAATAAAAATGGAATTCTTATACAACATGAAATCATAAAACAATTCATATAAGATAATGGAATTCATAAAAATATTTCCATCACAACATAATCAAATCCATGTAATAATAGGGATAAAAACAGAACCCTTTTATTATCTTAGATGTAAAATAATTTTTATAAAATACTTGAACTCCATTCTTGAGGAAAATATCTTTTCTACTTCAAAAACATTTTTCCTTTCATAACATGTCATACGACTTTAAAATAAAAGAAGATGATTAAAAATAAACTTGAAAACTTATAAAGGATGCTTCTTGGAAATAATGTTTTAAAAATCCATTCATGCCGTATAAGTTAAAAAAACAGTCTTCTCATACTTTTGTCGGAAAAGTCAAAAAAGTACCTCGTACGAAAAACGACAAAAGATTCCTTTCATATCCTTTACTAAAAATTTACCTAAGGGTAAAATTGAATATAAACTATTTTATATGGATATAAATATTACATATTGAGGAAACAAGGATGTGGATGATAAAATACACCCCAGTAAATACTAAAGTATAAACAATCTCGGATAAAAATGAGATTGTGATATTTTCCTTACCTTAGGTCTGATTTGCTTTTTACGTGTCCGAAGCTCCTATATAATGGTTTAAATAATGTTATTGACTTATTCCAAAATCATATATATTGATATGATATCATATATGGTCATATTCTTAGCTTCTTGTTAGTAATATTTCATTGTTACTTGTTACTCGGGTCCTTATTGCCTTTTGTTCTTATGCGTGTTTTGCCGAATAAATTCTTATTATTCTTTTAAGGTTATAGATACCTTATATCCAGAATGGTATTAGTGTAACATATTTCATATTTATTCATTCAATTCATTTATATAATTACTATGTAATGATGATCATGTAGAACGAGTCGCATCACATCGTGGAGACGGTATTCCGTACGTACGCACGAGTGATGATATCGTTCCTATGATCGTGGAACTGTATTGGAGTATATATATATATTATTTCAGTATCAATATTACTTTATAATAATCATAAATAGTTACTCATTACACCATTATACCCATCCTTGTAAGGTGATGGTGGAAAATAGATTACACCACGGCGTGGAGATGGTATTCCGTACGTACGCACGCGTGGTGATTTCATTTTTCCGTAGGATGGATAGAAGGTGAATGAGGGTTGTTTCGTATTTATAATAACATATCAGTATGTAAGTAATACTGATGTTATTACTTTATCATGAAACAACTAAAGAAGAAGAAGTCGAAGAAGAATGAAATTGAAAAGATCGGTAATGGATATTACCTCTTCTTTGGAACGCCTATTTGAATCCTCCACTTAGGGACCTAAGATTGGTCTTTGAAGAAGACCAAGACCTCTAGGATTATTCTAGGGAAGTGTAGAGGAGAACATTTCTGGGGTTGGCCGAGCATGAGTGCTCAAATTGGTGTGAGGAGGAGGGGGAGGAGGTGCCCTTTTATAAGGGAGGAGAGGGGCACCTTAGGAATATCTCAAAATATTATTTTTTATTAAAGTCAAAATCGGTTTATAATGGTTCTAAAGGGTCTTATTTCGAAGCTAAAGTAGGGATGGGTCGAAATCCTATAAACCAATAGGATTTATAAAAGTTTAGGGTATTATTGTAACCTTATCAATTAGATTTAACTCTAAGTTAAATAATTTAACTTTTACCGTGTCTTTTTGTTTTCTTTCACTATATGGTTAATACACTTACTATAACATGTCAAACGAACCCCAAATTGTTTATTATTAATATATATATCCTTATCTAATTCATTTGGCCGAACCTTAGATTTTTAGGAATAAAATAACAATTAGTAATATAATATTTGATTTAAAAACTATTTTGTGTCAATTTTGACACTATTTGATATATGATTTTTTTGAAAGTCATAACAGAATTATATGTTCAAAAAAAGTTGATTAAATCAACCCTAATATATCATAGTAACCTAGAAAATTAGTGTAATTCATAAAAAGTCTCAGATTACATTTATTTTGGTTTTTATAACATCAATTATGTCAATATTTCATTAATAAGATAATTACTCCATCATCATTGTGTCATAAATAAATTAAATTATTTAATGTCTAAAAATTAAAAATAAAATACAATTATGTAGGAAATAGTTTTAGCTTTCTAATGAATATTTATAGTAGAATTTATCTTATGTATAACCCCATATTAAAAATGATTTACTTATTAAACATTGATTTTAACTATTTTAACCCTTCTTTAAATAAATTAATATTAAATGTCCTAATCTAACCCAAGTGGGCCTTAATGGTCATATTTTATTCCTAAGTTTTTTTGGTCGATTTAAACTTATACAATAGAATTAGAACATGTGTTATGGTAATAGTAATATAATTTTTACCTTTAGTTACCCTATTTACTATTAACCGCGGTAAAAAAAAGTAAAAAGTTACTATTCAGCATAAAATTATTTTTATCTCATTGAACCACATTTTACTTACTGATATCAACCGTGTCTGTCGGATTTTCGAAATTCCATTCACAGAAGAGGTAAAATTAAGTTTTATGCAAAAATTCAGTTTTTAACCTACCACTTAGTGGTTTCACTATTCATCAAAAATTGAAAGTTTTCAGAAAAATACCAAAATTTCACCTTAGGCTAATTTTGGTATTCCGAATCCAAAAATGAAGTCCATTTTGAAAAATAAAAATTTATAAAATTTCAAAAAGTGGTTATTACTATTCATAATGGCTAGTTTTAATAATATTTTAATAGCACATCATTGTTTAGTGAAACTCGGTATTGCGTACAACGCAAGCTATCGAGGAAGGTCGCGATTGCTTGTTAAGTATGACAAGTAAGTGTGTAGTGAAATATTCCTTTGATGATATATAAAAACAAAATATTACTCATAAAAATCTCGGGTGTTACATTCTACCCCCCTTAAAAAGAATTTCGCCCTCGAAATTCGTCACTTTGTAACAAACAGATGAGGATACCTCTCCCTCATCATATCCTCAAGCTCCAAAGTAGCTTCTTCTAATTGGTGGTTCCTCCATAAAACTTTCACCAAGAGAGTGGTCTTGTTTCTTAGGACTTTTTCGCTACGATCCAGAATCTCTATCGGCTGTTCTTCATAAGAAAGATCTTGCTCCATCGGTACAACTTCTGAGCTGAGTACATGAGAAGGATCTGGTATGTACTTTCTCAGGATAGATACATGGAAGACATCGTGAACTTGAGAGAGATTTGGTGGAAGCGCCAATCGGTAAGCTAACATCCCAACACGATCCAGTATTTCGAAAGGACCGATATATCTAGGGCTCAACTTCCCCTTCTTTCCAAATTTCATAACCCTCTTCCAGGGAGATATTCGTAAGAACACTTTATCACCCACTTCAAACTCTAGGTCTTTTCTTAGGTTGTTGGCATAACTTTTCTGTCGACTCTGATATTCTCTTATGTGTTGTTGAATAGATCTGACCTTTTCTGCCATTTCATCAACGAGATCAGG
The DNA here is from genome assembly GCA_963277665.1 of Viscum album. Lineage (NCBI taxonomy): Eukaryota > Viridiplantae > Streptophyta > Magnoliopsida > Santalales > Viscaceae > Viscum > Viscum album. The sequence goes on along the minus strand of OY728145.1, from coordinate 1,092,499,489 downwards.
TCCTAATAGCTTTCTTTCCCCAACTTCATCCCAGCACGTTGGAGTCCTGCATTTATTTCCATAGAGAGCTTCATAAGGAGCCATCTGAAGACTTCAGTGAAAGCTATTATTATATGAAAATTGCAACAAAGGTAGGTGTTTATCCCAACCTCCTTTGAAATCCATAGAGCAAGCTCTCAACATATCTTCTAGGGTTTGAATTGTTCTCTCAGACTGACCGTCTGTCTGGGGATGATAAGCAGTGCAGAAACTCACCTCTGTATCCAGAGTATGCTGAAGACTTCGCCAGAACTTCGAGGTAAATCTCGGATCCCGATCAGATATAATAGAAAGTGGTACTCCATGCAATCTTACCACTTCCTTTACATATATCCCGGCAAGCTGATCTAGAGAGAAATCATCTCTAATAGCAATGAAGTGTGCAGACTTTGTATGAAAATCAACTATGAACTAAATAGCATTATTTCCTTTGGATGTTTTAGGAAGTCCTGTGACAACGTCCATAGTGATGTTTTCCCATTTCCATTCAGGTATGGGTAATGGTTGTAACATCCCCTTAGACTTTTGTCTCGCAGCTTTAACTTGTTGACAAAACAAGCATCGAGGGACATATTCAACAACATATCTTTTCATGCCATCCCACCAGAAGTACACTTTCAGGTCCCTATACATCTTCGTGCTTCCAGGATGAATAGAGAATGATGAACTATGAGCCTCATCCAGCAGCTCCTTCTTTAATTCAGGGATGTGAAGAACACAAACCCGATTCCTGAACTTTATTATCCCATCACAATGAAGGTTGAATTCAGGAACATTTCTCACCTTCTTTTGTAACTCGACATCTTCTTTTTGTGCCTCTTTAATCTTCACATGTAGAGATGGTTGAACATTCATTTGAGAAAGATAAGATTTTTCCCCTTCTATTATAATTCCAAGATCCATCTTTTGTAAATCCGTAAATATTGGATCTTTTGTGATCCTCATCATGGATAAACTAGCATGGTCTTGTCGACTTAATGAATCTGCCACCTTGTTTGCTTTCCCAGGGTGGTAATGGATTGAGCAGTCGTAATCCTATCGGCCCCAACCATCTTGTTTGACGGATATTCAACTCCTTTTGTGTGAAAATATACTTTAAACTTTTATGATCAGTATAAATATCACACCTTTCACCATAAAGGTAATGCCTCCAAATCATTAATGCAAATATTACCACAGCCAACTCCAAATCATGTGTTGGGTAATTTTTCTCATGGATTTTCAACTGTCGTGAGGCATAAGCTATCACCATATCATTTTGCATAAGAACACACCCCAATCCCTTCATGGATGCATCACTGTAGATCACAAACCTTTCTCCACTACAAGGCAGTCTGAGCACAGGTGCACTGGATAACCTTCTTTTCAACTCCTTGAAATTCTCTTCACATTCCTCTGTCCAAATAAACTTAACTCCTTTCCGAGTCAACTTGGTGAGTGGATTAGATAATCGTGAAAAATCTTTTACAAAACATCGATAATATCCATCCAAACCATGAAAACTTCATATCTCAGCTACTGTTGTTGGTCTTGACCATCTTTCGATAACCTCTGTTTTTGCTGGATCCACAGATATCCTCTCTTTTGAGATTATATGACCCAAAAATGCAACTTTTTGAAGCCAAAATTCACACTTGGTAAATTTGGCATAATGCTTCTCCTTTCTCAGGGTCTTGAATATAATTCTCAAGTGATCTTCATGCTCTTCTTTGCTCTTTGAATAGACAAGAATATTGTCTATAAAGACTACCACAAATTGATCAAGATAGTCTCTATAGACTCTATTCATTGGATCCATGAAGATTGCAGGGGCATTAGTAAGACCAAATGGCATCACTATAAATTCATAGTGTCCATACCTTGTACGGAAAGCCATCTTTGGTATATCCTACCTTTTTACCCTTAATTGATGATACCCTGAACGAAGATCAATCTTGGAAAAGTATTGAGCTCCGCGTAGTTGGTCAAATAAGTCATCAATGTGTGGGAGAGGATATTTGTTCTTGATAGTGATCTTGTTAGGTTGTCGATAATCAATGCAGAGTCTCATTGATCCATCTTTCTTCTTAACAAATAGAACAGGTTCTCCCCAAGGTGACGCACTAGGGCGTATGAATCCCTTATCAAGATTCTCTTGGAGTTTCTTCTTCAATTCCTGCAACTCAATTGGGGCCATTATATAAGGTGTCTTTGAAATTGGCACAGCACCCGGTACGAGTTCTATTGAAAACTCAACTTCACGATTTGGTGGAAGACCCTGTAATTCCTCTGGAGAGACATCATCAAACTCCCGTACAATGGGCATATTCTTAATCGTGAGTTTCTCACCAACCATTTGAGATAAATAAACTTCATTTAGTGGAATCAATACCCATAAGATGGAAGAAATTTCCACCGGAAGGTTATGTTCATCCTTGCATTGATAGACGATCGTAGATTGATCTGGAATATGAAATGTGACTTCCCTTCTTTGGCAATTGATATGAGCTCCATGTAGAGAAAGCCAATCCATGCCAAGAATAACATCAAATTCCACTAAAGGAAGGATCACAAGATTTGCAGGAAGCACTTTCCCACAAACTTCGATCGGAGAAAAATTATAAACTTTTGATGCGACTGTTGTGCCATTAGGTGTTGTCACAGCTAACTCAACATCTAATTGTTGAGGTAATAAGGTGATACCCTTAGAAAATTTTTCAGAAATAAAAGAGTGGGTGGATCCAGAATCAAATAAAACATTTTCTACTTTACAGTGGATGGTAAGTGTACCTTTCACCACTTCGTTATCGTACTCCACATCGCTGATAGAAATTGCATGTGACATTCCTTTGTCTTTAGCCTTAAGATTTTGTTGACGTCGACCATCATCATCAACCCTTGGATTTGGGCATTGATTGTCATAATGCCCCATCTCCTTACACTTGAAACATTGAAGTGTAGTAGGTTCATTCTGTGTATCCCTTCCTTTGTTTGCATCATTAGACATCTTCTTCCCATTATCGCAGCATTCAAATGCCCAATGACCTTCCTTTCCACATTTAAAACATTTACTTGTCCCTTTAAGAAAACTCCCTCCATGTTTCTTTCCACACTTTGAGCATAAGGGAAAGCTCATCTTCTTTCTATTGTGCTATTTAGATTTTCCTTTGAATTCCATCGTCCTCTTCTTATCAAACCCATGTGACTGATGGGTTACTCCAATCTCCATCTCAACTTTGAGAGCACATCGAATGATTTCCTCGTAGCTATTGAAGTCCCTTATGGCTAACTCCCTTCGAAGACTTGGTTTTAAGCCACTAAAGAATCGATCGATCTTACTATCAGGTTGGATAATAATACCAGAAGCGTACCTTGCAAGTCTTGTAATATTTACTTCATAGGTACCAACAGATTCATCATCCCTTTGCTTCAGTTCAAGAAACTCTTTCTCCATCCTTGTTCAGAGAATACTAGGGAAGTACTTATTGAAAAATAAGTTATTGAACTTGTCCCATTCCATAGACTCAATTTCATCCCTTTGCCTCGTATTCTTAATAAGATTCCACCATTGATCAGCATCTTCTTCCAAACGATACACTGCTAGGATGACTTTATCATGTTTAGAACATTGAAGAACTGAAAATATCTTTTCAGTAGTACTAATCCATTGTTCAGCAACTAATGGATCAGTAGACCCGCTGAAAGAAGGTGGACGCTGCCTCAGGAAGGATTCAACATAATGTTGCTCCTTCCTTTTCTCGTTTGGAAGTCCTGCATGATTCATAGCCTGAGAAAGTTGTGTGAGCATGGCTACAATATTTTTCATTCCAGCTCCCATATTGTTTGGTTGCTCCGGGGGACAATCATTGCATTGCCCATCGCATTCTGCATTAACATGGTTCCTTCGGGTTCCAGCTATTGACTAAAACCAAGAAGAATAGTGTGAGCAACACTAATTATAATAGGAAAACCACATAATTCAAGAATAAAATTTTCATGCTTATGGTCTTATCCTAGGTTATTTATGGCCATTTCAAAAACACTAAGATTGTGTTCTATGCTTAGACTTATCCTTAGGGTTCTTACTAAGGCTTTCACATCCTAGTTTCCAAAGGTTGACTATAACTTTCCTCTGATACCAACTATAAAGACCCATACTTTACATACATTGTTAATACTTCAAAATTGAAGCACCCTTATTACAACATATGACAAAACCACAAAGGACCATATAGGTATAGTGTCTTTAGAAACTGGGAATCATAAACAACTGGTTCATAAATCTTCTATAGTGTCTCCCATTTATTTCATCATATCTAGGGTCCCTTTTAGCATATTCTACTTAATATCCATCTTCCTGAGCTGGGGAAAAGAAAACATAAAAGGGTGAGCTCAAATGCTCAGCAAGGGCAAATAAAGGAAATAAAAATCATATCATATCTTTTTGAAAATCATAACCTGCAAAAGAGATCATAATATCTTAACATGGAATAAATCATAGAAGTGAAAATGAGATCCCCATAATTATAACATGAAACATGAAACTTTGTGGCATGCACACATAATCATGGAACATCATTTCATGTTAGTCATGACTCATTTCCAAGACTATCTTAGTGGACAGAGTCCCTTTCTGAACCGAGTCACCCTCGTTCCAGTCCTGTTTCACTGAACTGGTGTAACCTACCTTTCCAGCCATGTCTATCTCATGAGATATAAAATCTTTACCCAATTCATTGGAGGGAGATATAGGTCCCACCCATCCTATAATGAATCCTTTCTTATGTGTGCCACATAATCATAAACCATACATCATAGCGTAACCCATGTAATAAAAATGGAATTCTTATACAACAGACATCATAAAACAATTCATATAAGATAAAGGAATTCATAAAAATATTTCCATCACAACATAATCAAATCCATGTAATAATAGGGATAAAAATAGAACCCTTTTATTATCATAGATGGAAAATAATTTTGATAAAATACTTGAACTCCATTCTTGAGAAAAATATCCTTTTTACTTCAAAAACATTTTTACTTTCATAACATGTCATATGACTTTAAAATAAAAGAAGATGATTAAATATAAACATGAAAACATGTAAAGGAAGCTTCTTGGAAATAATGTTTTAAAAATCCATTCATGCCGTATAAGTTAAAAAAAACATTCTTCTCGTACTTTTGTCGGAAAAGTCAAAAAAGTACCTCGTACGAAAAACGACAAAATATTCCTTTCATATCCTTTACTAAAAATTTACCGAAGGGTAAAATTGAATATAAACTATTGTATAAGGATATAAATATTACATATTGAGGGAACATGGATGTGGATGATAAAATACACCCCAGTAAATACTAAAGTATAGACAATCTCGGATAAAAATGAGATTGTGATATTTTCCTTACCTTAGGTCCGATTTTCTTTGTACGTGTCCGAAGCTCCTGTATAATGGTTTAAATAATGTTATTTACTTATTCCAGAATCATACATATTTATATGATATCATATATGGTCATATTCTTAGCTTCTTGTTAGTAATATTTCATTGTTACTTGTTACTCGGGTCCTTATTGCATTTTGTTCTTATGCGTGTTTTGCCGAATAAATTCTTATTCTTCTTTTAAGGTTATAGATAACATATATACAGAATGGTATTAGTGTAACATATATCATATATATTCATTCAATTCATTTATATAATTACTATGTAATGATGATCATGTAGAACGAGTCGCATCACATCGTGGAGACGGTAATCCGTACGTACGCACGAGTGATGATATCGTTCCTATGATCGTGGAACTGTATTGGAGTATATATATATTATTTCAGTATCAAAATTACTTTATAATAATCATAAATAGTTACTCATTACACCATTATACCCATCCTTGTAAGGTGATGGTGGAAAATAGATTACACCACGGCGTGGAGACGGTATTCCGTATGTACGCACGTGCGGTGATTTCGTTTTTCCGTAGGATGGATAGAAGGTGAATTAGGGTTGTTTCATATTTATAATAACATATCAGTATGTAAGTAATACTGATGTTATTACATTATAATGGAACAACTAATGAAGAAGAAGTTGAAGAAGAAAGAAATTGAAAAGATCGGTAATGGATATTACCTCTTCTTTGGAACGCCTCTTTGAATCCTCCACTTAGGGACCTATGATTGGTCATTGAAGAAGACCAGGACCTCTAGGATTATTCTAGGGAAGTGGAGAGGATAAAATGTCAGGGGTTGGCCGAGCTTGAGTGCTCAAATTGGTGTGAGGAGGAGGGGGAGGAGGTGCCCTTTTATAAGGGAGGAGAGGGGCACCTTAGGAATATCTCAATATATTATTTTATATTAAAGTCAAAATCGGTTTATAATGGTTCCAAAGGGTCTTATTTCAAAGCTAAAGTGGGGATGGGTCGAAATCATATCAACCAATAGGATTTATCCAAGTTTAGGGTATTATTTTAACCTTATCATTTAGATTTAACTCTAAGTTAAATAATTTTACTTTTACCGTGTCTTTTTGTTTTCTTTCACTATATGGTTAATACACATACTATAACATGCCAAAAGAACCCCAAATTGTTTATTATTAATATATATATCCTTATCTAAGTCATTTGGCCGAACCTTAGATTTTTAGGAATAAAATAACAATTAGTAATATAATATTTTATTTAACAACTATTTTGTGTCATTTTTGACACTATTTGATATATGATTTTTTTGAAAGTCATAACAGAATTATATGTTCGAACCATGTTGATTAAATCCACACTAATATATCATAGTAACCTAGAAAATTAGTGTAATTCATAAAAAGTCTCAAATTACATTTATTTTGGTGTTTATAACATCAATTATGTCAATATTTCATTAATAAGATAATTACTAGATCATCATTGTGTCATAAATAAATTAAATTATTTAATGTCTAAAAATTACAAATAAAATACCATTATGTAAGAAATCTTAGTAGATTTCTAATGAATATTTATAGTCGAATTTATCTTATGTATAACCCCATATTAAAAATGATTTACTTATTAAACATTGATTTTAACTATTTTAACCCTTCTTTAAATAAATTAATAATAAATGTCATAATCTATCCCATGTGGGCCTAAATGGTCATATTTTATTCCTATGTTTTTTTTGGTCGAATTAAACTTATCCAATAGAATTAGGACATGTGTTAGGGTAATAGTAATATCAATTTTACCCATAGTTAATCTATTTACTATTAACTGCGGTAAAAAAAAGAAAAAAGTTACTATTCACCAAAAAATTATTTTTATCTCATTGAACCAAATTTTTCTTACTGATATCAACCGTGTCTGTCGGATTTTAGAAATTCCATTCACAGAAGCGGTAAAATTATGTTTTATGCAAAAAATCAGTTTTTAACCTACCACTTAGTGGTTTCACTATTCATCAAAAATTGAAAGTTTTAAGAAAAATACCAAAATTTCACCCTAGGCTAATTTCGGTATTCCGAATCCAAAAATGAAGTCCATTTTGAAAAATAAAAATTTATAAAATTTCAAAAAGTGGTTATTACTATTCATAACGGCTAGTTTTAATAATATTTTAATAGCATATCGTTGTTTAGTGATGCTCGGTATTGCGTACAACGCAAGCTATCGAGGAAGGTCGCGATTGCATGTAAAGTAAGCCAAGTAAGTGTGTAGTGAAAGATTAATTTGATGATATATAAAAACAAAATATTAATCATAAAAATCTCGGGTGTTACAAGTTTTATATAAATATTTAATGGTGGAAATTTATATAAGGTAATGTAAGTAATATATATTTCATATAGCCTTTATAAAGGTGTATATACTAATTTTGGATAATATTGGAAAACATGTTTCTAGTTTACTTAAATATTGTAAATATATATAAATTTTCATTATAAATATATTCCATAAAAAAATATAAATAATATTTATAGTATAAATAATAGAAAATAATTAATTTTTGAAGATGAATTTCTATTTATAAATTTTATTAATAAAATATTATTTTTAAATAAATTTAATATATTTTTAAATGATATAAATTTTTTTTTTCAAAAAATAAAAATAATTATTTTCAAAATAAATTAACATCATAAAGTAAGTTATTAGGGAATTCTATTAATAAGGAATTAGTAAATTATGGATACAAAATATTTTATGTTGAAATATATTTCAATTTTATATTATTATAATTTCAAATACATGATATAGAAGATTAAAAACTATTTATATAAATTAATAAATGAATAAGATTTCAGGTTTTGATTATTAATTAAATTAAGAACCACCAAATGTTAAAATTAGAAAAATTAAAAAGAATTTTGTTTATGTTTGTATATATGATTTATATTTAATAAAATTGATCACTATTAAAGATTTATTTTAAGGAAAACTATTCATAAGATTTACAATAATGTAATATTCAATCAATAGTTATTTTTAGAAATATATTATGGAAAAATTAAAATTACTCTTTCAAATATGTTTTGTAAAAAAATATTCCCTCATATGCTATGTTTTTGTATTAAAATAAATGATTATCATATTTATATATTTGAAATAATATAATGGATTTAATATTGGGAATCAACATTTTCAAAATAGGTAATAAACCAAATTTATTTAGATAGAAAAATATTTTACCATGATAACAGTTATTCCGCGGGATGTTGATTAAAGTGTTATTTTCTATGAATTCTTATTTTAGGTGTTATGAACATTCTATCTATATAAATTAAATTGATCTTATTAAAATGATGATTCTAATTTCATATTATATATATAAATATTAAAACATAAATAATTATTATTTTATATCAAATAAGGTTAAGAGAACATAATATTTTTTTAAATGTATTTTTATAAAAAAACATTTTTTCTATTTTTTATATCTATAAATTTAATTGTTAAATTTCATATATATAGAAATTTAATCAAACATGGATCAAATTTTATTAAATCAACTTGAAAATAGTATATTCTATAATAACATATTGACATTTCTAATTCATTGAGATAGAAAATATTTTCATTATTATTCATATGTTATTCAGTTATTTAATCCCTACCAATTAATCAATGCGACCTGATTGGAACATTTTATGATATTTGGTGAGTTTTGAGATATAATCCGAAAATTGGTTAATTCTGTAAATTTTATAATTTTTTGGAGATTTTGTATTTTGGGTTAAACCTTTATAATTTTGATCCAAATGTGGTTATTATTTTTTTAGGATTAATTGATTTGTGGGATCAATTTTTTTCTTTTGGTCCATGACATAATTAGAAATATTTTATCACAGAAAAATCAATCAATTAGAAAAATTATTCTGGAAGATAGAGTTGACCCTACCACATTAAATAAATCATATCATTAGATACCAACCTTAACATGAGAAGATTCCAGATGAGTTAGATAGAAGGATTATGGTATCATGTTCACATTTAATTTCTATAATAATGGAGCTCGTTAATGAATCTTCTAAGGAAGTCAAAGATGAGTGGTTGGAACAGTATTTGGCGGCCAGGAAACATCATGTTCAATGATCCGAACATATATTCCCTTACACATATCCAAAATATTTGATATTTTGAGGGTTTACATCAAACTTGAATACTAATATATTTTTTAAAGAGACCTTGGTGTGTTTCGGCCAACTGGTGGGCATTAGACAGGCAATATTCTGGTGGTCATATTCTGGAGCATCAAGTTTTCTATTCCTTGTTTTCTCTCTTTTTTTTAATTACTGTAGTAATGAATTATTCTTTCTCCTTCAACTTGGTAACCCTTACCATTGTGGGGTAAAAATTATGAGTGATTTGGGAAGGTATGGTTATCCATTTTGTAAATCTTTAGTTCATTCACTATATGTTTTAATATCCTTTTCTCGCTTCTACAAAATCAGTTTCAATTTCATGTAACATTTGTTATTATCATATATGGTTGAATTTTTATTGTAGATTATATTGTTTCTTTTTATTTGGTTAATGATCAATTTCTCACTTCACTAGTTCTTGGTCTATAGACAGTGGAATAGATCAGGGATTCGTGGTGAAGTTATCAGTATTCTTCAGTACGTGTGAGAGGGGTAGTTCATATTCATGATTGTTTTGGATAAACAAGGCCAAATTGGGAATTTCCAATGCTAATGGGGGGTATTATCTACAAGTCTATAACATATTGGAAGGAGAGTAGGCTAATATAAGATTTTGTTAAGGTTTATTCTTGCAATTACTGTTTGACCAATGGGGTGAGATGAATCGATTGAAGAATCTCACTTTTATCAATTTAATATAAGAGAATTGGATAAATTGCAACTATGATAGGATTACAATCCTAGAACCGAACCCAAACTAATCACCGTTCTTGTATAATAGTTTCAATCACTTGTTTTATTGATTTCGCTCAATATTTTTCTTAAATATCATTCCTTTTTTAGGTTTTTTTCTTTTCATTTCAAAAGTATTTAAATTTACAAAAAACAACCCCACATATTTCTTTTATTTTAATGTGATAGCTTGATTTTTGTGCACTAATCTCTATAGAAAACCTATGTTAATCACTATACTACATTTTAACATGGTAAATTTTTTTTACACACCCCATGAAAGGAACATGTTAAAACATTGCACCGTTTCCGGGGAGGTACTACCAACATTTTTTTCTTTTTCTATATTTTATTGCATTAATTGAAGCACAAACCATGACCTTATCCCTGTATATCTTGAAATTGAAAGAAAAAAACTAAAGATACAAAGAATCCATAATTAGCATTATAAATTTGATGAAATTTATCTTGTAGCATTAAGTGAAACTTCAAGTGTTCACTCTGAGCCACTTATCATGGCTATAAATCCAAACCAAACCCTCATAGACCTTTGTGCCCCACAATTCATTAATCAAAATAATCACCATTCCATGCCTATATTAAAAAATTATTTTGATATGAAACCTAGCCTGATTATGTTGTTCCCAATTTTTCATGGCACAGCAGGTGAGGACCCAAAAAAAAATATCAAATATTTCACGCATGTCTTCTCTACTTTCAGATCCCGAGGAGTATCTGAGGAGTATGTAATGTGGAAGGTTGTTCCATTTTCATTGGAAGTAGCTTCCAAAGAATGTTTGTACACCCTACAACACAGATATTTGATTGATTGTAATGACTTGGTAATATGCTTCATGAAAAGATTCTTCCCAACCTCTAGGAGAACATCCTCAGAATGGAAATCAATTCCATCGAACAAGCATCTAGAGAGACTATTTACATGTACTGGGAAATATTTAAATATTTATTTTCCAACTACACACATCAAGAAATTGAGGATCACCACATTCTTGTATTATTTTATCAAGTCTTTCTAGAAAATGATAGAACCCTAATGGATGAATCATCTAGAGGGGTGTTGATTGACAAGTCAACAGAATAAGCCAAGGGCCTGATTGAGAAAATTTCTCAAAACTCACAACAATTTGGTACAAGATGTATTGGAACACGAGGTAGTGAAGAGGTAAAAAATCTCATCCATCACCATTATTAGAAACTAGGACTGAAGACCTAATTAGTTTGGTGTGATATATTGCCTTGAAACATGTGAGTGAACAACAAGTACCACCTACGGTATGTGGTTTATGCTCATCTCTTGATCATTTCACTGAACAGTGTGCTAAAATACAGGGAATGAAAAGGTGTGAGGTTGCCTTTCAAATAAGGAAGTTCCAGAAAAATCAATGATGGAGAGATAATAACCAAATCCAATATGGATTTGGAAATCAACAAAATCAAGCTAGACCCCTCTACCAAAATCAGTTTCAAAACCAACCCCCATTCCACAATCAATTCTAGAACCCACCACCATTTCAAAAAAATAAATGTTATAGCCATCCAAATTACCAATAACCACCCTCTTTCTAGAGACCTCATGATCATCCATACAGCAGTGCATAACCTCAAATTCAAAACCAAAATTAGACATCTGCGTTTGAGGGGCTAAAAGACACCGTAAAAGATTTTTCTATCACGTTTTATAATATAAGGGACTTCGTAACCAAAAATCCAATGAAACTCCCTTCCCATACAATACCAATCCAAATGAAGAATTTAATCATTATAATAATAATAATTAGAAAATAATTCATACCACCATATACCATTTAGCCAGAAATAAGACTATGAGGGCTAAGGGAGAATGATGTTGGAAATTATAAAAATTGTGTTAAAATGCACCAAGAATAATAGAAGAAAGAGGAGGAGGAGGAGGGTTGGTTAGGGAAGAAGAGAAAAGAAACACCATTTCAAAGGAAGCAAAGGGAGATGAAATACTTACCCCCACCATTTCCATCAAGGATGATTGAATCAAAGAGGTTGTTGGAGGAAGTGCTTCAAAAATATATTCTGGACACATTCTAAAAAGTGGAAATCAATATCCCCCCTGATAGAAGCACTCTATAAAATTCCAAACTATGCTAATTTTTTTGGTAACATTGTACCATTAAGAGGTTACAGCCAGGATATGATAGGATCAATTTTGGATGAATCATCTCAGCCCTAATCACACCATAGTTTCCACCCAAATGTCAAAATCCAGGGACATTTTCCATTCCATGGACCATTGGTTCTTTAAATTTCTATAATTATTTGTGTGATTTAGTGGCTTAAATTAATGTATTGCCTCACTCATTATACACTTCTTTGCATATGGGAGACTTAAAAACCACCAAATTCATGGTCCAACTTGCAAACAGATCCATAGTCTTCCCAGTAAGAGTTCTGGAGGATGACCTTGTGAATGTCAAAGATCTCTTATTCCCAGCTGACTTCAATGTGATAAATATGGAAGATGATATGAGACCATCACACTCACCCATAATTTTGGTGAGACCTTTCTTGAAGATGTCCAAAACCATCATCAATGTCCATGAAGGGACACCCACCATGGAGTTTGGAGATAGCACTGCCCACTTCAATATTTTTGATTCTATGAGGAACCCATCAGATGACCATTCACTCATAGAACTCTCCCATGAAGTTGTTACTAAACCCATTGAAGAATCAGGTATGTTCCATGAATTATTAGCCAAAGGTGATAGATCATTAATTAAAAATATCAATGCCTTTGAGGATGCCCAAACTGGAGGAGATTCTAATTTCATGTGGGAGGAAGAGGTAAAATCTGATTTCATGGATTCTTTGTTAAATGATAAAGAGGATGATATGATTTCTTGTGTGCATGATTTCCAACCTTTATAATTAGGGAGACTTAAATTAGTTTCATCCCTTGACCATCATCCTGATTGGAAATTAAAACCATTCCCCACTGATTTAAAATATTTGTATCTAATGGAGGGTGAGAAATTACCAGCAATAATTGTTTATAATCTATCTGAAACTCAATAAAATCATTGATCGAACTTATGAGAGAATATTTTCATTAAATAGGGTGGATCTTAGGTGATATCCCTAGAATGGACCCAAAAAAATTCTCACAGAGAATTCTTCTTGAGGGACATTTCAAACCTTTAAGAAAACCCCAAAGGAGAATGTATCCCACCCTGATGGAAGTTTTGAATAAAGAGATTGAGAAGCTACTAGATGCTGGGATCATATATACCATTTCTTATTAAAAATTGGTTATCTCCATCCATTTAGTTCCAAAAAAACTATACTAACCATTGTGAGGAATGAGAATACTGAATTAATCCCTGTAAGAATTCATAATTGATGGAGAATATGCATAGATTTTAGAGAGCTGAATTAGGTCACTCGAAAAGATCAATTCCCTATCCCGTTCATTGACCAGATGTTATAGATATTGGTAGGTAGAACTCATTGTTGCTTTTTGGATGGATTTTTGGGTTATTTATAGGTACTTATTGTTCCCTAAGATTAATAGAAAAATACATTAACTTTTCCCTTTAGTAATTTTTTATATAAAAGAATTCCATTTGTATTGTGTAATGCTAAAGGTAAGTTTTAGTGGTGTATGGTACAAATAATTTCTTATCACATTAGAGATTTCATGGAAGTTTTTGTGGATGTCATCATAGTTTTTTTGGAAAATCATTTGACTATTATTTGAAAAATCTAGAAAACGTTTTAAAAAAATGCATTGAAAATAATATTGTTTTGATTTTTGAAAAGTTTCATTTCATTATTGAAAGAGGAATTATCACTGGGCATGTAATTTCCAAAAATAGAATTGAAGTTGATAAATGAAAAATCACGTGATAAATTCATTACCTTACCCAACTTGTGTGAATCTTGTTACATCATTTTTAGGACATGCAAGATTCTATAGGAGGTTTATCCAGGATTTCAGTGAGATTTCACTCCCTCAATCTAGATTATTTTTGAACGATGTTGATTTTTATTTCAGTAGTTCATGTAGGGAATCATTTGATGAATTGATGAAGAGATTGATTACACCACCAGTGATGCAGCCATCAAATTATGGAGAACCACTTGAGAAACTTTGTGATGCTTCAAACTAATTATTTAAAGTAGTCATTTCTCAGCAAATTGAGGGCAGGCTACAAGTCATTGTCTATGCCTCAAGAACTTTAGATGTAGAAAAATTCAACTACACAATTACAAAAAAGGAGTTTTTACTAGTTTCCTTTGCTTTATAAATATTTAGATCATGTTTGCATGGAACTAAAGTCACTTTTTTATCATGCAGCTCTTATGTACATGATGATGAAGGAAGAAGCTAAACTATGGCTAGTGAGATGGATGTTACTACTGCAAGAGTTCAACATAGAAATCAAAGACAAGAAGGGATCTTAAGAACCAAGTGGCTGATCACTTATACAGACTACCCAACACCACTGAAGTTGAAATTACAGATATAAAACCATTGAATGATCACCTTCCAGTAGAGTAATTGTACTTTATTGAAGGTGAAGTGCCTTGGTATGCTGATATGGTCAATTATAGTAACTACCCAGGTAAATAAATAAATAATATGTTTTCAGATTTATTAATATTTGTTAATTAAATATTAATTATACATTAAATGGATTTCTATATTGATGGTGTACCAGATACACAACAACGTGTTTCAATGAAATATTACATTGCATACAACGTTGGTTCATAATAATAAAATAATAAAATAATATGATTTTATATGGTTATAAACACCTAGTCGTTGTATTGGTGTCAAAAAATATAAATAAGTAAAATATGATAATATATGTTAGTTAAATGTTTTTTACATTTATCTAATAAAAGTTATAGGCTTAAAATGTGAATGAATCTAATTTAAGCATAAATATTTTAATATTTTTAAAAGGTTGATTTACCGCCTTGTGGTGGCGAGCTATAATTAAATCAAGTTTTGGTCACATTTAAATGTTCTATTTGACCAAATAAAATTCTTCATTAGAACCAGGATATGAAAATTTACTTTTGGTAAAATTTTGTTATTTTTTGGACACAAATCATTTTTTGGTGAATAGTGAAAAATATTGTATTTTAATTCAAAACTTCATTTTAATCTAATTTATATATATATAGATTATCTTTTTAAATGGTTTTAAATTTTAATTGGAAAATATTTTCTCAATTTAATCAAATTTTGTTCATTGGAAATAATTTCACTTTGATGTTGGACATAAACAAGTGTCAATCTTTTAATAGTTATTATATCATAAAAACACGCTTTTTGTTTTGACAACGGGAATTAATTTTAAATTCATTTCTTCCAATTCCTTGTTTTGAACTTAAAAAATGGATTCCATATTTTGAATCAGGAGGTCCAAATTGTGTAAATAGGTTACTTTTTTTAGAAATGATGAATATTTACTTCAGTAAATATTTTATTTTCCACGATTAAATGGTAAATCTGGTAAATAAGGGTAAACAATTAATATTATAATAATCCTATATTAACCTAACATGGATCCTAATCCTATGTTTTGATACATTTCTGACCATTTAAATCCGTAGGTCAAATTTGGGACCCAATGGAGCCACATGGGATTGATAATGACACATTATATTAATTAATTTAAAGTAAAGACAAAAATGACATAAACATACATCTTTTAGTAAATATATTTTTATATAGGGTATATAAGATTTCTCTTAGAATATATATACTAAATTTAAATCGAAAAATATTTCCTACATCATGTAATTTTTTTATAATTTTTAGACATCAAATAAAAAAATTATTTAAGACACAATAATGATGTGGTGTTTAACTCATTAATTAATGATTTAAATAAATGAAATCATAAAATTAAAATAATATCAAAAACCTGTCCAATTATTATTTGATGATTTTATTTTGACCATGAGTCAATTTATCTTTGATTCAATATGTTTAGGACCTTTATAAAACGAAAATCATAATATTATAAAATAATATTTTCAAACATTCCTAAAGAGCCCATCCTCCCCTTATAAAAGGACACCACTTCTAACCCATTAACCACACTTCACAAGCCCCTTGGCTCATCCAAAATATACCCAATTAAGCACCATATATATACCTCTATTCATCCATGAATCCTTTCCTTATGAATAAGTTACTTTAATTAATCCTTTTGGTTCAAACCAAAGGGAGTTACACGATTTAAATGTAACGTTTTCTTTTAAGTTATTTAATTTAGTTCACTTTTCCACCCCCTAAAATATTTTTATTCATTTATTTTATAATAACAATAGTATCCTAAATATACTAGTTCTTTTTTATGAGAAGGATTCTATATACAGGTACACACACCTCCATCTAATATGTAAAGAACATACTGTTTCTGTGGACGGAAAACTACTGCCTCACGAAATGATGATTGTTCAAACTTCTCCTACCACCTATTATGGATGCCATTAATATGGAACTATATTTATATGTGACATATATTATATTTATATTGTTTATTTTCTTTTTTAATTTTCATTTATGTAATACCTTTGTTGTTTCCATAATGGGTAAACGCGATAATGTCATTTAAGGAAGTGTGGATTATCGACCCTTCAAACTGATATGACTCGTTCATACCATACATGGACCATAAAAAGGATGGAGTTACTAAAATTATATATTATATTATACTTGTATTATAATATACCTTTTTATCATTATGTTTTCATTTAATTAAATATTAAATAGAAATGAATGTTGCCTTCATGTGTACGTATGGATTACCGTCTCCATGAACGGTGCATTTCATTTCATATCTCTAAGAGTAATGTAATGTTATAACGACATAAAAATATATATACTAGATATATATGATATATATGAAATATAAATAATGAATATAATTCTAGATATAATTAACTTTTGACTACATGGACAAATTTTAATTATTAGAAGTTCATTTTTTACTCAAGTGCCAAATATCGACAAAACGACCGTTATTAACAAAAATGATATCATAATGTTTGTAAATTGGGAATAAGTGATATAAAAGGAATAATAAACTTGAAAAATATTCTTAATAAAGTATAAATTAACTTTAATTTATTATTTATGAGATTAATTAATGAACGTTTGAGGTTGGACACGAGGTAAGGGAAATTCTTAACCCAATTTCCATTCTGTGGGTTAAACTTCTACTTCTAGATTATGTAGTTCTGTGAATATGTGTGAATGAACATTGATTGTTTTACACTTAATATCCAATCATATTTAAGGTATTTATATTTTTCACACATAATTATGTCAGTGTTTTATATTTAATCTAAGGATTCCTTCTTTTTAAATAATTTCGTCTCAATTTACATTCCATTGGTACTTCACTGTTGTTATGAGGAAATTCCTAATTATATGGTGTATATACTATCATTTGTAATATTATATCATGAATCCTTTTATTCCCATGTTACTATAATGTTTTTATAAAATTTTATTTTTCACTTATTATTTTCCAAGCATCTCTCATTTTGTTAAAATCTCTTTAAATAAAATATCATTTTAAATGTCTAAAAGATTTATTCTTCTATATTTTTCTCATTAATGTACATGTTTTCAAATGGTTATTATAATTTATTTATTAGGGCGTTAATGTTTTATATGATAAATCATTTAAAAACATAAAAGTGTTATGGGACACTTTGATTAAGAAATATCTTTATTTAATGTTTTAAATGGTTTGAAAATGTTTTGATAATGCATTGATTCTTTCAATATATTGAAATGATATATAGAGATTTAAATGTGGATATGTTATCTTTCCATTATGCAAGTAAATTTTTTATGTTTATGTTGTGGTTCTTGTGTACTATTTATGTATACAGGTTGTCCGTGATAATCCTAGGGTGGGTGAGCCTAAGATAGCTCTCCAATGCACTGGGTAACATGATAGAGGTAAACATGAATGTTTCTCTTATGATTTTTCTAGAAAATACTTTTATTATTATTCCAAATGTAACTCCTTATGTAGTTATGATAAATACAATTTAAGTATTATATTGTTGCCAGAACTTACCTTTATTATTTATGATTTCTATGTGTTATTCATAAATCTTATGATTTCATGAGGTATATTAAAGAGAATATGTTATGTATATATTGATGTACTAATGTATTATTTATTTCTTTTATAACACTTACTGATTTTTTTGGTTATACCAAGTTTTGAATTGTTTTTCACAACACATAAAGATGAATATGGTCAAATATGGGATCAATGAAAAGTCATGAATCTAAAACATGGAACAAGACATTACTCTTTTTTTTCAAGAGTTTTTATTTTCTGAAAAAAATTAAAACTAAGTTGATGTGTCTAGATTATAATTTTTGAGATGTAATATAATATTTATGGCCTAATTATCTAGAACTCTAAACCTGAAAAAATCCATAATTTGTATTATTCATTTAATTCAAGATTATGTAATGTATAAGGGTGGGTCCTTATAGTTGGTATGAAAGGTCGGTTTATATAACATTAGGAGTTAGAATATTGTTAAATTCATGTCCCTATATTAATTTAAGGTAGTATTTAAATGATAACGCATTTAAAAATTACCATGTTGCTTCATCTAATATATTTCTATGTTCAGAATGGTTTTCTGTAGAAGAAATGGAAGCTATGATGGGATGACATCCGGAGGAAGACAACCTTCTAAATCAGCAACCTGAATTGGTCAGAATCAGAACTGAATAGTTTCTTATAGTGATTCCACAGTTGACATAGGCTATAAATGGTGGTCTTATACATTCATGAGATCATCCAGATCAGCCATAGAGGAACATGTAAGTAGAGGATCATTTCATGAGGCACCATCCCCCATCATTTAGAGGATCATATGACCTTGTGCTAGCTGAAGGGTGGATTAAAGAACTAGAGAATATTTTTTATGTCATGGGGTGTTGAAAACATCAAAAGGATAGTCTCATCATTTACCGTTTTGAAGGTAAAGTCGATCAGTGGTTTTCGATAGTGAAAAATATCGGGGATATTGAGGAGATTGATTCTCTTGATTGGGATTAATTTAGAGGTATGTTTCTTGAGAAATATCTTCTTATGGTGGTTCATCTAAATATGGAAAATCAATTCCTGGAATTGATATAGGAGGATGACTCAGTGGATTCTTATGAAGAAAAATTCACTCAACTAGGAAATTATGATCCAAATTTTATACAAGATCATGATAATAAAATAAATTGTTTTTACTCTGGATCAAACCCAAAGTATCGAAGGGTTTTAGCTTCTCATGAGTTCAAAAGTTTTGATAAACTTGTTAGATGTGCGGAGAAGGTTGAAATAGATTTTACAGATGATTAGGTCTTCTTTGAAAAACAAAAGAATAAGAGGTTGAGGTGGAAAACTAAAGGGATAAACACTTTAAAAATGTTTGATGGTAAGAAAATGATGTTTATGGTTTTGTGGAAATTGTTGTAAAAATCAAGATGGGGAATGTCTTTTGAATTATTGTAAGTTCTACCTATGTGTTAAAATGGGACATAAGGCTCGTAATTGCACAGAAAAAGATCAGGGGAGTGATAAGACAAAATTTGATTTATAATCAGTAAAAAAATTTAAGTGAAATGAAATGGTTCATCATGCAAATGAGTGTCCAAAGAAGAACTCAACTAATGGAAAGAAGCCAGACTACAGGCATAAAGGGGTAGTGAAATCCATTGCAACTACTTCAACAAATGTTGGTCCATCAAATGAAGTAGTATCAGGTACACTATCTTTTTGTTCAGATTATACCAATGTGTTGTTTGATTTGGGGTCTACAAAATCGTTCATTTATGAAAAGTTTTCTAGTAAATTTGGAATTACATATCAAGATATGAATCCTGAACTCATGGTAAAAAACACCATTAATGTACTTATGTGTGGGAAGAACTTATCTATAATCCTTATTGTTTTTCATCTAGTAGAGTTTGATGTTATTTTGGGTATGGATTGGATTTCTGTTTATCATGGTAAGATTGACTTCAGATCTAAAGCGGTTTATTTTCAGATTGATTTCCAGTTTATGTATAATAATGAACCAATGATCATGGTAACATATTAAGAATATGGGAAACTAGCAAAAGATGGAAAAGAATGTTACCCTTCGCATATTTTGGAAAACAAAACCAATAGTTCAAATTAATGATGTGGTAGTGGTAAATGAGTACCTTGATGTTTTTCCTAATGAGTTGACTATTATAACTCCTAATCATGAAGTTGAATTTACATTTGACATAGTTCTTTATGCTAAGAAAATTTAAAAACTCCCCTATCTAATGGCTCAAATTTAACATTTAGAGTTAAATAAACAATTGAATGAGTTATTAGATAAATTATTAGTTTGACCTAGCAAATCACCACGGGGTGATCCTGTCTTGTTTGTTAAAAGGAAATATGGTTCAAGGAGACTTTTAATTGATTATAGAGCCTTGAATAACTTCATTGTTAATAACATGTATCTTCCGCCTCATATCGAAGATATGTTTGATCAGCTTCAGGGAGTTCAATATTTTTCGAAGATTTATTTAAGGTTAGGTTACTATCAGATAAAAGTAAATGATGTAGACATTTCAATGATCGTGTTTCATAATATATATGACCATTATTAATTTTCAGATATGCATTTTTGGTTAACCAATGCACCTGCTTTATTAATAGATCTTATGAATAGAATTTTCCGTTAGTTCTAGGATATGTTTATGGTTTTGTTCATCGATGATATTCTTGAATATTCTAAAAGTAAATAGGATCATGAAAGTTATTTAAGGGTTGTCTTTCAAACCATAAAAAAAATAAACCGTATGGGAAATTCAGGAAGTGTGAGTTTTGGTTACCACAAATTTCTTTCCATGGTCACATTGTTTTAAAAAATTGAATAATTACTGATCTTGCTAAAACAAGTGTTGTTGAATAATGTCCAATACCCACAAATATAACAGATATTTATAGTTTTCTTGGCTAGGAATGTTATTACTAGAATTAAGTTGAAACTCTTTCAAGTTAATCTATTCCAATAACTATGTTAACTCGAATGGGTGTTAAGTTCATATTGAAAAAAGAATGTGATGATGGTTTTTAGGAATTGAAAAGAAGATTGTTGAATTATCCGGTTTTGGAACGGCCTTCTAGAAATGATGATTTTGTTATCTAAAGTGATTCTTTGTTTAAGGGACTTTTTTGTATCCTTATTCAGTATAATTAGGTAAATACATTTTCTTTACGTTAGTTGAAACCTCGTGATTTATGTTACCCTACAAAAGATTTGGAATCAGCTACTATTTTTTTATTTTAAAAATTTAGAGGCATTATTTGTTTGCAGAAAAATGTGAGAGATATACTTACCACAAAATTTTGAAGTATATATTCACTCAAAATAAATTGAACATGAGATAGAGGAGATGGTTGGAATTAGTCTGGTATTATGATTGCACAATCCATTAGCATGTGGGAAAAGAATATAAGTTGGATGATGCATTGAGTCGAAGAAGTAATGCTTCCCTAACCATGCTGCATTTTGAAAGAGATCCATTGGCTTTTTATTTCATGGACATTGGCATAGAAGTTTTTGGTGCATGGAATTCCTCTATTTTGTATCAGGTGTTAGTGAAATCATCTCCATCAGAAAAAATTAAACAAGATTAGAAGGAAGACAGTTAGTTGTAGAAAATGTTAGAGTTGGTTTAGAAGGGAATGTTGCATGATTTTATCATTTATAATGATTGTGTTTTGTGTTTTAGAAAGAGATTATGTGTGCCTTGTGATTTTCAGTTAAAGAATGAGTTTTTATGTGACGCTAATTGTTCTCAGTTTTCATTTCATCATGGTTTCACTAAGATGTTCAGATATCTTCTAGAGTGTTACTGGTGGGATGTAATGAAAAGAGATATTGTTGATTTTACTATGAAGTGTTTGACTTGTTAGTAGGTTAAAGAAGAGTGGATATTACCAAAAGGGATGTGTCAGTCTTTAGTGGTGAGAGGGTATAAATGGGAAAATATATCAATGGACTTCATTTTAGGATTACCAAAGACATTTTGAGGTAATAATGTAATCATGGTTATTGTTGACTGATTGACTAAATCTACTCACTTCCTTCCTATTTGATATAATTTTTCTCTTGATCAACTTTCTCAGTTGTATGTTATAGAGATAGTCAGGTTTCATGGAGTTCCCCTCTCCATTGTGTCTGATTGTGATCACAGTTTTTCTTATAACTCATGGAAATGACTTCAAAAGTTGTTGGGTACTAAAGTAAATTTTAGTACGGATTTTCATCTTTAAAATGATGGGTAGTCAGAACAAGAAATTCAGACCTTAGAGGATATGCTACGTGCTCGTTCACTAGATTAACAGGTAAGTTAGGACCAACATATTTCTTTAGTTGAATATTCTTATAATAACTATTTTCATTCTAGAATACGTATGGCTCCATTTTAGACATTATATGGGAAGTAGTGTCGAAATCTAGCTTTTTGGGTTGAAGTAGGTGAAAGGAAGCTTCTAGGTCCATAATTGTTAGAAGAGCTGCCAGAAAAAGTTCAGTTGATTTAGCAGAACATAAGAACAACTCAGGGTATGAAGAATGATCATGCGGATAAACTAAGGAAGGATGTTTCTTTTAAGATAGGTGATCATGTTTTTCCCAATTTTTCTCCATGGAAAAGTGTGATGTGTTTTGTAAAGGGAAAGATGTATATGAGGTTCATTGGACCTTGTGAAATCTGGGAGAAATTTGGATCAATTGCCTACATAGGGGATGTACCTCCACGTTTATCCCAGGTTCACATTATTTTCCATTTTTCAATGTTGATAAAGTATATGCGGGATCCATCTCATGTTTTGAGCCCAATGGTAGTTCAGTTTGAAAAGAATCTATCTTATGAAGAACAACTAGTCTAGATTCTTAACTGTAGAGTGAAAGTGTTGGGGAATAAGGTAATTCACCAGGTAAAGGTTTTATTTACGACCCATATGGTCGAATATGCGACATGGGAATATGAAAATTCTATGAGGGATAAATACCCTTCATTTAATTGACAAGTGAATAAAATTGTGAGGATGGAATTTTCAATAGGGGGAAGAATGTAACATCATAGGTAAATTAAGAATTATTACATTTTTATATTAATTAATATTTTTGAATTAAATATTAATTTTACTTTAAAGGTTGTCTTATGTTCAATGGCTTACCTGATACTCAACAATGAGTCTCATTGAAATCTTATATTGCCTACAACATTGGGTCATACTGAAAAATAATATAATATTATTTTAAAGAGTAGTTAACACCTAGTCATTGTATTAGAGGGAAAAAATATAACTATCTAAAATATGATAATATATTTCTATTAATAGTTTTTACATTTATCCAATAAAATTTCAAGGCTTAAAATTTGAATGAATCTAATATTAATCATAAATACTCTCATATTCTTTAAAAGGATGATTTACCGCCTTTTAATGGTGAACCCTAATTAAATCAATTTTGCTAACTTTTATATGTTCTATTATACCAAATTAAACAATTCATTAAAATCGAGACATCAAATTTTATTTTGGGTAATATTTAGGTATTTTTCAGAAAAAATTCATTTTTTAATGAACAGTGAAAAATACTTTATTTTAATTCAAAAATGTCTTTTAATATAATTTATTTATATGGATAGATTATCATTTTAAATGGTTTTAAATTTTATCTAGATTATAGTTTTACTATTTATTATAATTTTTGTCATTTTGAGTAATTTCACATTGAAATTGGATATAAAAAATTGTCAATATTTTGATAGTTATTATTTCTTAAAAACACGCTTATTTTTTTGACAGCAGGAATTAATTTTAAATTAATTTTTTCTAATTTTGTGTTTTGAATTTGGAAAAATTGATTTCATATTTGTAATCAGGAGGTCTAAATTGGGTTACTATGTAACTTTTATTTTTAGAAATTATTAATACTTACTTTAGTAAATATTTTATTTACCATGGTTAAAAGGTAAATCTGGATAATAAGGGTAAAAAAATAATATTATAATAATCTTAAACTACCCTAACATATATCTTAATCCTATTGGTTGATACATGTACAACCCTGGGAATCTGTGGGTAATATTTGGGACCCCATGGAGCCACATGGAAGTGATAATGACCCTTTATATTAATTAATTTAAAGTAAATAAAATAATAAAATAAACATATATATTTTAGTAAATAAATTTTTCATGCAGTTATATATGTTATCTTTTCTACTGTAAATATTAATTTTAAAAATTAAAAAATTTACTACATCATGGTTTTTTTATAATTTTAGACATAAAATAAATAAAATTATTTATGACACAATAATGAAGCAGTGTTCACCTCATTAATGAATGATTTAAATAAATAAGATTATAAAGATTAAAATAATATCCACAACCTATCCAATTATTATCGGATGATATTATATAGAACATGGGTCATCTTATATTATACATTAATTTGTTTTGGACCTTTAGAATCCTAAAATATATAATAAAATAATATTTTCAAACTTTTCTAAAGAGCCCCTCCTCCCCCTTATAAAAGGACACCACCTCTAACTCGTTCCTCACACTTCTCAATCCCCTTTGATCATTCAAAATCATCTAAATTAAGCTCCATACTTCGTAATCTTCATCCTATAAGACTTTAATTAGTCATAATGAACTTCTAGTATGCATTTTGGTTCAAACCAAAGGGAGTTACCCAATTTAAAGGTTATATCTTCTCTTAAGTTCTTTTAGTTTTATTTTACTTCTCCAACCCACTAAAATATTTTTTTTCCTTTCGTTTATAACAAAAACAGTATCCTAAATATGTTTGGTTGTTTTTAAGAGATGTATTCTTCATACACTTACACACACCTTTATCTAATGGGTAAAGAATATACCATTTCTGAGGACGGTGGATTACTGCCTCATGAAAAGATGATTGCTCAATCTTCTTCTACCACCTATTATAGTGGGCATTAAGATGGAACTATAATTATTTGTGATATATATTATTTTTATACTTTTTATTTTCTTATTAATTTTTCATTTATATCATACCTTTATGTTTTCCATAATGGGTAAACGTGATAATTCATTTGAGAAAATCCAGACTACTACTCATCATAGTGTTATGACTTGTTCATTCCATACATGGAACATATAAAGGATGGAGTTATTGAAATTATTGATAATATTATAATAGTATTATAATATACCTATGTATCATAGTTTTTTCATTCCATTAAATATGAAATAGAATTTAATGTAGCATTCATGTGTACGTACAACTTACCGTCTCCATGAACGGTGCATTTCATTTTTAATCTCCAAAGGTTATATATTGTTATAAAATCATATATATATATATATTAGATATATATAATATATATGATATATAAATAATTAATATCATTATGGAGATAATAAATTTTTTACCACATAGACAACCTTTAAATATTAGACGTTCGTTTTTTACTCAAGTACAAAATATCGACTAAACTACCGTTCTTAACATAAATAATTACATAGTGTTTATAAAATGTTAATAAGTGATATAAAATGAATAATAAACTTGAAAAAGGAACTTAATAAAGTATAAAATCAGTTTCATTTATTATTCAGGATATTAAATAATGAACAGGTCGAGTCGGATAGGAGGTATGGGAACTTGTTAACCCAATTTTCATTCTATAGGTTAGACATCTACTTGTTGATTATGTCATGCTATGAATATGTGTGAATGACCTAAGATTGTTTTACACTAAATATGCAATCATATTGAGTGTATTTATATTTTTCATATATAATTATGTCACTTTTTTATGCTCAATATATGGATTCTGTCTTTATAAGTGATTTCATATCAATTTACATTCTATCGGGACTTAATTGTAGTTATGTGCCAATTCACTATTATATGGTTTATATACTGTCCTTTAGAATATTATATCATGAATAGTTTTATTCTCATGATATTATAATGTATTTATTTAAGGTTATTCTTGAACTATTTTTTTTCAAGTGTCTCTCATTTTATTAAAATCTCTTTAACTAAAATATCATTTTAAAGGTTTTAAATATTTATTCTTTTAAATATTTATCAATAATGTTCATTTTTTCAAATGGTTATTAAGATTTATTTATATGGACATTAATTTTTTAAATTCTAAATCCTTTAAAAGCTTCAATGAAGAATGTGACACTTTTATTCAAAATTCTAATTATTAATTGTTTTAAATGGTTTCGAAAAAGGTATGATAAAGCATTCATTATGTCAATATCGTGAAATGATATATTGTGATTTCAATTTGGAAATGTTATCTTTCATTTATGCTTGATAATTTGTTATTTCTATGTTATTTTTCTTGGGCACTGTTTCCTTATATGGGTGGTCCTTGATAAACCTATGAAGGGTGAGCCCGAGATAGCTCTCCAATGCATTGGTTAACGTGATAGAACTAAACGTGAATGTTTATCCTAAGAGATTTATTGAATATATTGTGATTGGTATTCCAAATGTAACTCCCTACATAGTTATGATAATTATAATGTAATTATAATAAGGATGCAACATTTTACCTATATGATTTATGATTTATATTTGTTATTCATAAATCTTATGATTTCATGAGTTATGTTAAAGAGCTAATGTTATTTAGGTATTGAAGAACTAATGTTTTGTTTCTTTGTTTTATAACCCTTACTAGGGTTTTTATGCTCATCCCATGTTTTGAAATGTTTTTAACATGACATAAAGATGAATAGAATCAAATATGGGATCAGGGAAAAGTCATGTTCTCTAAAACATGTAACTAGAAAAGACTCTTTTTTCAATAGTTTTTATTTTTGTGATGAAAATGTAAACTGAGAAGAAGTATCTACTTTGTAATTATTGAGATGTAATGTAATAGTTTTGGACTATTTCTATAAAATAGTAAACCTGAAATGATCATCAATGCGAATTGTTAATTTAATTCAAGAATATGTAATGTTTAAGGCTGGGTCCTTATAATTATCTAGTAACTTTTACAGTCCCATCCCAATTAAATTTTCACCAAATTCAAAAGTTGTAATATGAATCTATATATTACATCTGGGATGATCCATTTATTTGGAATGATTTCAATGAACAAGTGGTAGAAGATGATTACCTAAAAGTGAAGATGATTCTATATTTAGGTTTTGTAACACTTTTTCTTTTGGAGGACACTTTGTAACTCAACGGAAATCCAGGAATGTTTTAGAATCTGGAATTTATTGTCCCTTACATTTCCAAGATGCTCATGAATTTTGAAAAAGGAGAGAAAATGTGAGTTTTTTGGAAATATTTCAAGGAGACAAGAAATTCCCCAAAGGCTACAGAATGTTTATTAAAATTTTGATGTTTGGGGGATAACTTTTATGGGCCCTTTCGCAATTTCACTTGGAAATTATTACATCATTCTTGCAGTTGATTATGTTTTCAAATTGGTGGATGAAAAAGCCACCAGGACTGATGATGGTAATGTTGTTTGTGATTTTGTATGGACTAATATATTTTGTAGGTTTGGAGTTTATATAGTCATCATCAATGATCAGGGGAATCATTTTCTAATGGGATAATAGAGGATTTACTGAATAAGTTTGGGGTGAATCATAAAAAAACAACTCCCTATCATCCACAGACTAATGTATAAGCTTAATTGTCCAACAAAAAAGTCAAATGAATTATTAAATAGACTATAAATCCAAATAGTAAAGATTGGAGCCATAGATTGGAAGATACAATATGGGATTATATGACAACCTACAAATCCCGAAATGGAATGAGTCCATACAGGTTGATTTATGAAAAAATATGTCATCTACCAGTGAAATTGGGGCATAAGGCATATTAACCTATAGGAAAGACAATTTTGGATCATGAAAGTGTTGGAAAAGAAAGAAGATTGTAGTTGCCGGAGCTGGATGAAATTAGAAAGGATTCATTAGAAAAATCAAGTATTTACAAGGAAATATAAACAGTTGCTCATGACAAGCTGATCCAACTAGAATAAATCCATCCTGGAGACACAGTGTTGTTATTCAACTCAAGTATCTTGTTAATACTTGGTAAACATAGTTCCAGAATGGAAGATCTATTTATAGTTACTCATTTATATCCTTTTGGTACTGTGTGGATAGTGAAGGATAGAGAGAAGTAGCCATTCACTTTTTATAGGCATAGGATAAATAAATTCCTTGGGACCATTCCATCAGATCCATTGGAGGAGATCAGACTCCTCTAACCTGTTTATCAATAAAATCTACAAAGTTTTACCTATGCTTTACAGATTATTTCTTATTGTAATTCATTAGGAAAATATAATCAAATCCATTTGAATGCATTGAGGAAAATGCATCATTTAAGTATGGGGGATGTAAAGATTAATGTTTAGGATTTTATGTTATTGTTTTACCTATATTTAAACAAATATTAAAATTTTGAGGTGAAATAATTATCTTTGAAATATTTGAAACCCATTTTCATGAGTAAAATAATTTATCCCATGAAACAAAGCTTAAATGAATGTTGAAAATGACTTTGTTTCATGTTCAAATCTTTTGGAATTTTATAAAAAGTACTCTAATTTTGGAATCCCATGCCACATCTCACTATCTTTATATTTGAAATCACATTCATCTGAGGATTATGAACCATTTTTTTCATATTCAATACATGTATATACCCAAGATTGACAAACATGTTCATTACAATACTTTCTAGAATAACATAATACATGACACAAACAGACTCCCAATGACCATTTTAGTTTAGTGTTTTTGGAAACTTGGAAAATAAACTTCTAATCATGTTGAAAGATCATAAACATCTCCCCTAAAGATCTTACCATTTTTTTCTTACATACAACCATTCGATATATCCTGGGGAAAATAAAACATACAAAGTGTGTGATTAAATGATTATTAAGGTTAAACATGGAGAACATAAGACAATCCATAAATATTTTAACATAAATACATGAACATAAAATATCAAAATCATGAGTAAGGACATAAATCATGGTAGTACATAAGGCATAAATAATAAAGGAACATTAATAATGATAAAATATAATGGAATTAAAACATTTAATTGTGATAAACCATAAAGCACATGATATTATTTCCATAGTATCCAAGGAATTTTTGCCAAGACAATCATAGTGGACAAATTCCATTACTGAACTGGGTTTACGCGTCGTTCCATCCCTTTATTACTAAACTGGATTTACTTTCTATTCCAGCCATGTATATCTCATGAGATATAAATATTTACCCAATACATTGTATGTAGATATAGGTCCCACCCATCTCGTAATAAAAAAATCCTTTCTTGTGCACAAAATAAACATAAATCATTCATCAAAACCCAAAGAATAAAATGGGTTTAATAAATATCATCCCACAATGACATAATACATATAAAATAAATGGATATCATTTCATCATAAACAAAATAATAGCATGTAAATAGTAGGGACATCATACATGAATCTTTACTATATTAAATAATGTCATCTTAGATGGAATACAGTGTTGTTAAAACACTTGAAATGAATTCTTGAGTAAAATATTCTGTCTTCTTCAAAATCATTTACTTTTCTCAACATTCCATGTAATTATAGAAGATAATATTTTTATTGAAAATAATCATGAAATATTATAGAGTATGCTTCATGGAAATAAGGGGTTGTGAAAATGTAAAAATTCATTCTATCTGTATAAGTTAAAAAAATTCTTCGTGATCTTTTCCCCAAAAAGTCAAAAAGAACCTTGTATGGAAAACAAAAGAAAGATTCCTTCCATACCATGTCGTAAAATTAAAAAAAGGTAATATTGACATTAAAAATAGGTGGAAGAATAGTAAACATTTCATGAAATCATTTTTAGAAAATATAGACATGTATGATAAACATAACCGTAGTAAATACTTACAAATAAAAAATCTCAGATAAGAACGAGATTAGAATCATTATCCCTTACCTTATATCCAATTTCTTCCGTACGTGTCCGAGACTCCTGTATAGTGTTTTTAAACAAATTATTAACTTGTAGCTGAACCATAATAATATTTATGTTATCATTTATGATTCACTTACGACTTTATATTACCCGTTCATTTGTCAATTCCATGTTGAAGTTGCGTTTTGTTTAAAATCTTTTCATTTATCTTATTTGTTTTGACTTGTAATTATTCATATGATTACTTTCATAAAGATTACATAATTCTAGATTGTAAACCATGATTTATATATAATATATATTCCAAATATATATATATATATATATAATATATCAATAAATGGAATGAAATACACCATTCTTGGAAATGGTAGGCCGTATGTACGCATGAACACTGTTGTCGTTTCCTTTTTAAATTGAATGGAAGTAAATAATTAAAATATAAATAAATCTAGTATAATTATTATGTCATGTATTTCATGATTATTTTTTATATATACTTTATAACCATTCATGAATGGTTAACATGGAGAATGAATCTAATTGCGTCGTGTAGACAGTAATCAGTACGTATGCACGAGCGATGATATGTTTCCCATATTTATTGAATGGAATTAGAGTTGATGATATAATATCCCAGAATATGTATGATGTTATAATAATCATATATAGTTATTATTTCCACCATTATACCCATCCATGTAATCTCGTGATGGAAAAAGAGATTACACCACGGCGTAGAGACGGTAAGCTGTATGTACGCATGCACAGTGATTTAATTTTTCGTTGGATGGATATAAGGTGATATAGGGTTGTTTCATATTTATAATAACATATCAATATATGATTGATAATTATGTTAGTACTTTTAAATGAAAAAAATAAAAAAGGGACGTAGAGGAATAAATAAATTTGAAAGAATCAGTAAAGGATATTACCTCTTCTTCGACGCAGATTCTCTAAACCTCCTCCTAGGGCAGTAATGATGGTATTTGAAGAAAACCAGGACCTCTATTATGTTTCTAGAGAAGTGCACTAGTGAAATGTATAGGGTTTGGCAAATCATGTAGGATCAAAATTTTGTTAAAAAAATAGGGAGGAGGAGTCCTTTTATAAGGAGGAGAGGGACACTTTTGGAAACCTCTAAAATAATAATTTATAATAAACTCAAACCCCACATAAAAACCACCAAAAATTATAGAAATTGGAATATTAGATTATATAGGGTTGTAATCTCATCAACTAATAAATTTATACATGTTGGTAATTTATGTTTAACCTTATCAACTTGATTTATCCTTATTTAATGTTTTTAATTTTATTTGTGGGAATAATATTCTAAATTTTAAATTTTTATAAATAATTACTTATTTGTTGTAAATTTTCCCTGATTTGATACTTTTTGACATTTTATGCCATATAAATTTCAATGTATAATTTTTAAATATTTTTGTGATTTTTATATATTTTAATAATA
This sequence comes from Viscum album, assembly GCA_963277665.1. Lineage (NCBI taxonomy): Eukaryota > Viridiplantae > Streptophyta > Magnoliopsida > Santalales > Viscaceae > Viscum > Viscum album. Next base: position 1,092,467,550 of record OY728145.1, on the reverse strand, counting down.
TTCTATTTATATAAAATAATAATAGTGTCAATTTTGAGATTATTTATTTATTTGAATTTAAATAAAATCCACACCAAGGATATATTAAGAACGGAAATATTTAAAATATTCATAACATTTCATATTTATCTAGAAACTTTGTGGATCACATTAAATAGTTAATTTAATATTTATTTTAATATTTTTAAAACATTTATTTGATATTTCAATCTGTAAAATAATTTATACATCACTATTGTGTCATCATTAATGATAAAAATTTAATCACTATAAATTAAAAATAAATTAACATGATGTAGATAAATTTATTAGATTTTTGGAGTCTATTTATGTGTGATGTTTTATGATGTTTATCAATAAATTAAAATTATTACACTTATAAGATATAAGAGAGTGACAAGTGGTCACTTTCACTAGTTTTAATAAGAATTACATAATTTTAAAGGTAAAAAGTCAATAAAATTAATCTATTACGACCCTTAGGTTATATGGGTCGACTTCAATTCATTAAATAAAATTTTTTCAAGTGTTCGGGAAATTATATAATATTATTTTTACCCTTAATTACTTGATTTTTCTTTAACTGTGGTTAATAAAATTTACCATAGTTAGTATTCATAATTCCCAAAAATAAAAAGTATCATATTAACATAATTTGTACCTACTGATTCCAAATATGGATTAAATTTTTCTAAATTCAAAACACAGAAGATGCAGTAAATAATTTAAAATTAATCCCATTGTGGAAATAAAGGGTTTTTGTTTAAAACATTGCAAAAGATTGAAACGATTTTACCTATGAATTAAATGTAAAACTAATGATAATGGAATGAATAATATTCAATGGTAAAAAAATATTCTAATTATACTTTAAACCATTAAATATTATAATTTAACCATATAAATTATCTCATTGAAAAAAATTGTATTTAATTAAAATTTAGTGTATTTTTACTATTCATCAAAATATGATCATTATCCAAAAAATATCAAAATATTATCCAACGTAAATTTTGATATCTTGATTCACAATAAAAATTTTATTTTTTAATATTAAACTTATAAACTTTTGAAAAATTATAATTAAAATGGGGGTGCCATCAAAAGGTGGATAAACTGCATTTTTTAAAAAAAAATATTTTATCCGAAAAAATTGATTTTGTTCTCAAACCTTTTCTAGAAAATGTGTGATATAAATTAATGTTATAAAATTTAAAATGTGGTTAATACTATTCATAACGGCTAATTCATAATAATATTATAATAATGTATAATTATTTAGTGAAACTTGGTTTTGTGTACCACACAAGAAATCGAGGAACGTCACTGTTATGTGTAACACAAGCCAAGTATATTATTGTGTATACTGCAATATAATATGTTGTTTCATATAGCACAATCTAATCTTGGTGTATTATACAAAACAAGATATCAATGATATTAAAAGGAATATTTCTCATAAAATCTTGGGGTGTTACAATAAATTCGCATCACATCTTGAGAGAACCAAATCATACATGATTTAACCATAATTTGAGTTATTCATATCAAAAATCATGGGATTTAGGTACTTGTGTTTTAAATAATTGAGGCATTTATATTGTTTTAAAGCCCCCCTTTCAAGATAATACCTTTCATAGTGGCCCACTCTGTACATTTAATCCTTGTAGCCCTTTGAAGCGATGAAGATCATATTATTTTAGCCACATTACCAGCCATTTTTATCCAACCCACTATTGAAGTGAAATTTAATAATCTAGTTGAACATAAGTGTGGGGGGAGATAGCTTTCCTTGTGATACAAAATTTTGAGATACAGTGGATTGATTATAATATTTTGAAGAGATTTTCTTGCTTCAAATAAATAAATTTGTTGAAAACTATGCATTTTTAGTGAATTTATTATATGAGAAGTTGTGCCTTTCAGGAGCTTCAAATGGATAACGAATGTTGTGCCTATCTAGTGATTTCAAGAAAAATCAGGTATGATATGATTGAAAATTATGTGGCTAAATGATGAATGTTGTAAAATATCATTGATTTTTTTTCATGGTGATGGAGATGATTTACTGCTAAAGGTATTGAGTAGGAGACCATATTTGAGTGAAAATTAGAATAATGTAATTCTACTTCAAAAATACTCAAGCCCTCCTTATTCTGCCTCATATTTTTTCACATTTAAAATCCTACCAACCGAAAGCCACAAAATAACCCTATAAACTCCTCATGATAAAAAAACGTCCTTGACTCATATCAGGCGGAGAATTTGGAATTTATCGAGCCTATGGTGACCCTTTTATGAGTTTGTATGAGAAAGTTGTTGCTTAAAAATTGAAAATTATGTGAAGAGTGAAAATACAAGTTAGTTAAGTGTTTTGTGTGCATTGGAGAGAAAATACATGGAAATATATTAAATGTTCTGAAGTGAAGAACTTGAAATAATGGTTTTTGAGGAGGCATGATATCTTTTGATTCTTGTTTTCAAATGGTTGGATCTTATGGGCATGTGTTTTGAATATGCATTGATTTGATTTCGATTCTAACTTGTCCAGGTGTCCATGTCCTATGTGTGGGGGAATTGATAGAGATAATATATTACTTATTATTTCTATTTTATTGAATTATTTAATCCCTAACAATTAATCAATTTGAGCATATTTGCAACATTTTGTGATATTTGGTGACTTTTGAGATAAAATGTGAAAATTGGTTAATTCTATAAATTTTACAGTTTTGAGGAGCTCTTTTATTTCAGTCATAAAATATATAATTTGTATCCAAATTAATTGATTCCTTTTTTTGGATACATTGATTTGTGGTATCTATGTTTTAATTATTCTCCATGACCTGATTAAAAATATATTATCACATAAAAATCAATCAATTGGAAAACATATTCTGGATGAAAGAGAGGACCCTACAAAATTAAATTAATTATATATTGAGATAAAATAGTAAAATGAACTTATTCCAGTAGGGATAGATGGAGTAATTATTGTATAATGTTCATAATTACTTTCAGGAATAAAGGAGCTAATTACGGCATCTTTTGAGCGACTCAAAGATGAGTTGTTGGAATAGTGTTTGGCGTCTATAAAAATTCATGTTCAATGATCCAGCCATATATTCCTTTATACCTATCCAAAATCTTTGATATTTTGAGGTTTGATATCAAACATCAATATTAACATCTTTTATAAACACACATTGGTGTGTTTCGGCTGACTGGTGGGCATAACAGAGGCTCACTTCTAGGAGATAGATTTTGGACCATCAAATTTTCTATTTCTTGTTATCTCTCTTTTGTTTTTCATAGTGTAGTAATGACATATTCTTCCTCCATCAACTAGGTTACCCTTACCATGGTGGGGTAAATACTATGAGTTATTGGGGAAGGTATGCTTTTCCATTTTTTAACTCTTGAGTTCTTGCACTACATGTTCAAATATCCTTTTCCATCTTCTATAAAATCGGGATCAATTTCTTGAAGAAGATTTTATTATCATGTATGATTGTATATTAATTTCAAATTATATTGTTTCTATTACATTGGTAAATGATAAATTTCTCCATCCACTAGGTCCTGGTCTATATAAAATGGAATAGATTAGGGATTAGTGTTTAATTACTCAGCGATTATCAGTACGTGTGAGAGGGGTAATTCATATTCCTGATTATTTGGGATAAACAAGGCAAGATTTGGAATTGCCTAAGATAATTGGGAGTATTATCTACATCAATATCACATATTGTATGTATATTAGACCAAGATAAGATTTTTTAAGGTTTATTCTTACCATTAATATTTGATAAAAGGAATGAGATGAATTTATTGAGGAATCTCACTTTTATCGACTTAGTAGAAGAGAATTGGATAAATTGGAACTATGATAGAATTTAAATTGGAGAACTGACCCTGACCTAATCAACATTCTCATATATTCGTTTCAATCACTTTTTTAATCTATTTGTTTCGATATATTTATTAAATTTATTTTTTTGATGTGTTTCATTCTTTTTTTTTAAACATAAATAAATTTCAAAAAAACTCACTTCTTTATATTATTTTAAGGTGATAGCTTTTTTTTGTAAACTATTCTCTGGAGACAACCTAAGTAAATCACAATACTGCATTTTATCATAGTAAATTATTTTTTTTTCACACCCCACGACAGTCACGTGTCAGTCATACCGATATATATCACTAAAATATCTTAATTTAACTCACTTAACTCACATGTGATTCCATCATTACCTTCACTTAACATCAATTTCCAAGTAAAGGTCAATCATTTTCACCTATAAAAGGATCTATCTTCCACCCCTTAACAAATACAATTATCCTTTAAATCCTTATATAATAAATTCCCATTTCTTCCTATATTAATCTCATATTTTAGGTTTCTTTAAACTATGGTCCCAAGAACAGGTCCTCGATACTATATTTTCTTGAGTTCTTCTAAGAGAAGACTCGATCCTTTAATTTGGTTATTAGACCATCCCATATAATTTAATCCCTATCTATTTGGATCAAATCATTATACAATAAAATTATTTACTTTAATAACCAACTAATTATATCAATTTACTTTTTTTATAATGATATAAAAATAAAATATTCCTTTTGATGACAATAGTAATCTATATATAATGTTATGATAATGTTTTTGAAATTTAACCACCTACATGAATGGTCTAGAAAATTAAATATTTTATATCTATGGATAATTTATTATAGGTATGATATGCTCTTATGGAGTAAAAAATGATTTTTTTTCAAATCTATAATGGTAACATGGATAATTAACTCCTTTTTAATATAATAATTTTTTTAAAATTTGTTAAATGATTCTCAGGATAGATGTATTCATTATTAATCATATAAAAAAACTCCCATTGAACAAACCTATAAAATCATCAAACATAATGAATATTCAATTTTTATTACAACCATATCTATATTTTCCTATATCCATTGTTTGTTATATTATATTTGTAAAATATACCAAATATCACATCATTTGACACCATATAATTTATCATACTTTGAAGATAATATACATACATGATTTAAAAAAAATCCAAAATTTCCTATTAAAATTTTAAATAATTCAATTAAGAAATATATTTTACCCTAGGTAATTGAATTAAATAATGTTTTAGCTAAGATGTCTATTAATGTAAAGTAAATAACATAATATATCATAGAATAATGAAGACCTATATAATATATTAGAGATAAAAACAATTTGTTTTCTATAAAAAAAAATATATAAAAGTTATATAATAATATATTTCATTGAAAAAAATTACTTATATGGATAAAAAAACCTAGTTTCATAAGGATATAATGAAAAATATCGATAGTAAAATATTTTCGGCATAGCCTCATGCCATGACATTATACAAAAATAGGTAAGGTATACACAAGATAACCAATCATGTTTATCTTAAAAGACCTACCAATTACACGAGGGGTTATATCATATTTGAGATCATATAACACATATTTTATCAAATTAATTCATCATAGGAAATAATTTATAAAAGTAAAATATATAATAAAAATTCCTTAATAACCAATGAATATTTTTCTTGAATTAAATATAAAGAATGTAAATATTTCACAGTAAATTGAATAAATTTCATCATAAGTATCAGTTATGAAATAATATATTTCCTAATGGTATATGGTAGGTATAATATTGGAATGATAAATATATCTATGATACATAAAATATGATTATAATGTCAACAAAATAATAGAGAGAGAGAGAGAACATAACATTAATTAATTAAAAGAACATAGAATAATCCTTGTTCATTATTATAGGTAAAAACCATAAAGTAGTAAATGATTAAAGAAGATCAAATATTTATTATAAATAATTCGATTTATTAAAGAATAATACTTTTTAATTTAGGGTGGGAAATTGAGGCAAAATGGAATAATATTTTAGAAATCATTAGTATCTTCGTTAAAAAACAGTGATATAAATAATTTTAAAAAAAATTTCATAAGGATTAAATTATTATTCTATAACAATAATTTTAAAATTAACTAAAATAATAGTATTTTTAAAATTAACAATATTTCTATAAGAAAATATTATAACCCATTTAATATATATATAAATAAAATGAAACACCCATTCCCTATGATTTTTTAAAAATAATTTCCCTTTAAATTTTATTTAATGTCAAAAAAAATATTGAAAAATATTATAATTATGGATTTATTTTCAATATAATGTAATCAGGTAAAATAATAGTAATAATTAATAATTTCTATCATATCGGGAAATCATGTAGAAGTAGTTGCGGTTAAAATGAAATATTCTTTTCAAAATGTTGTAATTAGAGTCAAAATGATCCAATTGGATAATGAAGAAAAGATCCAATTAAAAATTCATATATAGGATAAAATGAATTTCTAGATGAAATAATTGTTGTGTATAAAAGAAAAATCAGTAATTAAACTACTAAATTTTGAAATCAATTGAAATGATTTCTGACCAAGAAGTTGAATTATGTTTTAATTTTTTTTAATAAATATTATTTTAGTAGTATTGAGTTAAAATTTGAGGTAAAATGAAATGAATAACAATATACCATAGAAAAAACAAGTGCAGAATAAAACATATGGGGTTTAAGGAAGAAATTATAAACAATATCCCAAAATGTTATTCAATTTCATAAAATATCAATTAAATTGGAGATTGAAACATAAACAAATACGCCGGTATTCATCTTGGTCAGATGCATTCTAACATCCTATATAATAAATTTATATTTATTATTCAACTATATAATATATATATATAAATATTAACATATATTTTGAGTAACAAATTTTTCACAAATTATTTTTATTAATATACTCATAATTATTTATTAATATCAGTTTTTTGACCATTAACTATTTTTTTTCTTATGAATATTTTGATATGGGGTTTCCATTCCTCACACGATTCTCATTGTTTCATCACATATGGAATTTTAATAATTTTATATTAATCCTAATTATAAATTGAAATTAATTTTATAACCTTTCATGCATGGTTGTAATAAAAATAAAATTATTTGATTCATGGTGGCCATGATCTGTATATATGCATGGGTGGCATTTTAATTTCTCAAAAGTAGGTTGATAATGATTTTTATTTGATGAACATTGACAATGTCATTAATATAATATTTATAATTTTATTAAATCTTTATTACTACACATGTGATGTAGAAATCAAAAATTAATTTCATACTTTCTTAAAGGTTGTTGATTGTACGTACACATGAGTGATGTTTCTATTTTACAATGAATGAGAGATAGGTAAAATTTTAAAACATGTAATAATAAATAAATTATTGATTAAATTATATATATTATGTTTTTAAATTTATTATATTTCTTGGATCCTTTATTATTTTAATTTTATTTTAATAGTAAAATCATTATGTAATGATCATTTAGAAATAGTGTCCATTCATTACCCAAAAAAATATTCTTATATTGAAACTCATGGATCATTAATGATAATTATAATTCATTCAAGATGTGTTACCATTATCATTTCTTAAATCTACAATAATATATAGTCCCAGTTGGAAAACATTTAAAATGATTCCGGAGAGAAATAAATCATAGTAAGGTAAAAAACCATATTATTCCATTTGAAAATAAAGAAAATAAATAATAAAACATTACTTTTAACATAATAATATTTGTGATAAAATCATTATTTACATAACAGAAAATGAACCATTATTGTATAATTATTTCATAAAAAAATCATATGAAATCATAAAAGTAAACCCGTAATGATGAGGGATTCTCTAGGGACCATAAATCATTTCCCTAAAAATTCACCTTTAATCTAAAAATGTCATAAACATTATTTAATATATATTATAAATTTCATTAATATGATAAAAAATTATTTCCATCAAAACTCATTTCAAATTTAATAAAATCATTTAGATACCTAATATATTAATCTTCAATTTACATTTATAATGAATCTTATAATCACCTATGCAGGAGAATAACCTCCATGGTAAATTTTATCATGTGTTATCTTTGAGAAAAAATCAATATCCAATGCATTGGATTGAAGTATCAGGCCTAATAGTCATCAAAAAAAATATCCACCAACCATAACTAGAATTAAACAAATATAATAATTCAATAATATTAGATGACTCATAAAATTTTTTATTTTATCCCATAAGTAAAATCACTCTTAGTAACTTCCTAAAAATGTGATGAAATAAATTTTTCCCCTGAAAATATTAAGAAAATAAAAATTCAATGAAAAATAGGAATATTAATTATTTTTAAAAATTATATAATCCTTTAGAGTTATGTTTATAATGAATAACAACTATGATGTTATGAAAATTATTACATGTCTTATATGTAAATAAACATTAAATTTAAACTTTTATAAAAAAATCAAAAACACACCCTTCAAAAATTATTGAAAAAATATCATTTTACATATTATAATATAAAGTAAGGATTGATGAAAATGAACATAATATTTTATTTATTTATAATACATAGCATTTATGAAACACTTAAAAGAAAATTTATATTTATATAAATGACTTTAAACATTTTAAACAAGGTTTTAGATAAATGCCTCTTACATTGAGATATGACTCTCCATTTAAGTCTTTACATATATAGAATAATAAATTTACTATTTATAAGAGTATTTAATAACCTCTTACATGTTTATTAAATTTATATTTTTACTTTTATTTAATTTATTTAATTTATTTCCATTTTTTATTTTGTTACTAAATCAGTTAATTTTATGTCTGGAGTTTTGAGGTCTTTCAGTTTTTAATCCCTAAAATAACTCTATTGAATTGACTATTGAATAATAGGTCAAAGATAACTCATGTCAAGAAGAATAAAAATATTATAATTATCATTTTTATACATTATGAATATTCTTATAAATATCCGTGTAAGGTAGCTGGAAAATTGATCTATATCATTTCACAAAGGTGGTATTTTGTATATTCAAATGAGAAATGTTTTTATTTTCATAATGGATGAAAATGAAATAAAGTGAGAACTAGTTTAAATTTAAATAACAATAAAATTAATACAAATAGTATATTTATTCCTTTAAAACATCCTTATGCTCATCTATATGAGATGGTAATGCAAAATGAAATGTGTCCTTTATGGATGCAGTATTCCGCATTTAAGATTGGCCGACGTTTCCATTTTTTAGGGATGGGTGGGGATGATGTAATATAATATATTCAATATAAATAATAATAATTATTTCAAAAAAATCATATAAATTTATTTAATCCCCCTTTATAATCATCCACTAGATGTAGTGATGAAAAATAAATAGCATCTCATAATAGAGATCGTAGTCCATATATACTCATAATTGTTATTTTCATTTCCCATTAGAGGGAATATATAAGAAAATTTATTATTTAAAAAATATATTAACATTTAATTATATTAATTATATAATTTTTATGATATTATGATGCTTATGATATATTTTAAGAACGTATAATAATAAATAATCTTAACCCAATTCTATTATCATTTATATATCCTCCATGGATTAAATAATTTTGATGACATCTTATGTTTTCTATAATTGGTCATTTGGTGAGAAAATGTTCTTTTTAAAATGGATGAAATATTTTTTGAGTTATTTAGGATTAAATTGTTTGTGATGGAGTGATCATGGATTTTATATAAGTGAGGGGATGAGGTTCTATATTATATGTGAGCTAACTCATACCCTTATAAATATTAAAATCATTAAAAAATAAAAAAAAATTTATTCGAATGGGATGTGGATAAAACTTAGTGAAATATATAAAATAAAATATATTATGGAAATTATTCAATAATACAATATAATTTAGAGTATTTTTATAGACATTTGAATAATTATCTTTTACTTTACCCCTATCTTTATCCATTTTAACCTCTACCTAATCGATTACCCTTTACCAAGGTAAGTATTAATTATGATTAATATTGAAATTGGAATCCTTAAAAAAATTAAAATGATGAATTTAAATATAGAATTCATTTACTGTGAATGAATTTGAATAATTAGTAAAAAGTAATTTTAAAATATATTCACAAAATGCAACATTGTTTTTAAAATTTATCCTTATAATAGCATAAAAATGAGTTTACCAAAAAAAATTATAATATTAATTCTAGAAAATTGGATTGATTTATTATTTTAAAAATTAATAATTTAGATATTTAGCTAAATCTAAATCATAATTAACCTTATATCAATTTAATGGAGTGTAAAGGTGAAAAAATAGTTTTTATTTGATTAAGGTATTCGTTATGTTAAAAAATTTCATGAATGGGATACAAAATTAAATATAATAAATTCAAATTTTTTATAATAATAATTAGTAAATATTTATTAAAAAAATTACAATTTTTTGTTTCATGTTTATATCATAATGATTTCCTAAATTTTACGGTATTCGTAATATTGATAATTTTCACTATTAAAGAAACTAATTTTTAATAGAAAAATCCCAAAAGACACACTACTATAATTTTGAAATAATGATATAAAACATTTACACCGTTTAATCATATTAAATTTAAGAATTTATGAAATTTAATTTTTCATAAAATAAGATAATTTATGGAATAAATTTTAGTTATAATGAAACTTTTTCATTTTGAATAAATTATGACATAAAATGATTTTATTGAATATGAATTCATAAAATATAATAATGAAAATTAAGAATAGATGTTAATGAATTATTAAAATCATTTCCATGTTTTTCCTATTATTCCTACCTTAATGAAGTGGTGTCCTCATAATTTTATTCATTTCATAAACAAGGATATATTCCTGTATAGCATTTTCAAACTCCCATGTTGATTATTTATCTCATGTTTCTACTATAAAAACATAAATACGTGAGTTAACATAATAAAAAATTCCAACTCACTTATACCAAGAATACGAATTGGATTTTCCATTTATTAACTATTTCTCCCAAATAAACTACATCACTGATGAAAAAAATATATTCCTCAATTACCTATTTTCTCAGAAAAAGAACTTGAAACACATAATATACAAGATATATACATAAGGGTAGTTCCATGTACTATGTTAAAGAAACCACAATCGACATAATTCTCTATGGACTAATAAACCATGGTCATAATCATATTTTCTTTAAAAAACAAATAATAACATAACAAAGAGATATTTTAGTAAAAACATAAATAATTACCGCAAGGAAATATATTTTAAATAGTTATCATTAAAATGCATATTAAATATATAATATACACTCATATAGAGTATAATTATCATTAACTTTTCTAATATCTCTTCTACTAATTCTGGTCCTAACAAAGCTCTCACAAAGACTTCATCCAGACATGTTGGAGTCTAACACTATTTTCAATGTAATACCTCAAATTTATTCATCTATATACTAAAATATAGTTATTATAAGAACATTACAATAGTGAATGATTTTTATACAAAAGTATAAGATTATCCAATGATAAATACCAAATAATATACTTCAATATATAATTTTTATGCTCTTAATATCTATCAGGTTGATTATAAGAAATGGTTAGAAACATAATATTCAAGGAAATGACTTCTAATGTCTATTAAAAAATGTTATCATAAATATATTATTAGTATTAGATATATTTGAGAGCATAAATCCATGAAACCTGTCTATCTATTTAATATTGAGTCTATAATAATAATTTAAATAATAAATACAACAAATACGATTAAAATTAATAGATTTAGTCTAATGACTGACAATAAAAAATAAATTTATTATCTTGATATGTTTTTGGTAACACCATAAAAAATTACGGGGATAAAATCTATCATTTATAACAATGAAATTAAAAATATAAAAGAGTCCCCATCAATACTTGTCGGTCAATATTAAAATGACTATAATTCTGACATTTCATTATAAAATCAATAATGTCATTATTCATTCCTTTCCACCATTAATATTCCAAAATATATTTATACATTATAATACTATAAGGATGAATAGAAAATGAAGAGTTATGAGAATCAATGAAAAATTAAATTTTCATCTTAGAATCACTCAGCATAGACTACCACATTCCAAAATCATATAAAAATTTATTTATTACATTTAATATTTAGAAACTTAATTTTTTTAATTAATTATGTCTATTATTGTAAAAATGATCTTTTCTTTTAGACTTATTAATTATTCCCATATATAATTATTTTACAGTTACTTGGAAAAAATGGATAAGGTTTTTGGATAAACAACATCCTTCCAAAACATCATAAATCATTATTTATTATATTGTGTTATAGTCAAATAATTATTAAATATGATTTCTCATTCCTACTCAATGGTTCAACTAACCTATTGTATTTACCTATATGATATTGAATCATGAAATCCAAGTCCATTATTAGATCCATACATCTTCTTTTCAACATGATTAACTTTTTTGTGGTGGTATATACTTCAAATATTTATGATCATTATATATTTCACTTTTCTCACCATATAATGGATGCTTAAAATTATTTAAATTATAAATCACTATTGAATGTTCGTGATGACATACGAAATAATTCATCCCATGTATTTTCAATTTGCGTGATAAATTTTTATTACACTAATTATCTGGAATCAAGAGTCTTCTATTAATGTTTAATGAAGAATAAATACAATTTAAAAATTCTGTATTTTTTAATTGAATGGATAATATTAGATCATTAATTAAATATCCATTAAATTTATAGAAACATTAATAAAATTCAATTACCCAGATTAATTTGTATTCCATTCAATTTTACATAAATATTGGAATATGTAACCATGAAATATCATCAATGAACTGTTTGTTACAACTAACTAATCTATGAAAAAATTGATTATTAATGAAATTTGTAGGTTTTGACTACTCTTAAAACACATTATTTAACATTATCAACATATATAGAATTATTAGGATTAATATTCCTAAGGAGAGAAGTCTATTGTAACCAAAATTGACATTTCTTGAATATTCCATATTGATATTTTTCATTTAATGTTTTTAATGATTCTATAGATGTTTCTCGTTGTCCTTAAAAATTTTAGAATAAACCAAAATATCATAATTGATTAAAACCTCAAAATCATGCAAATCATGAGAGAAATTTAAATTCTTATGATCAAAAAATATATTGGGATGATTTGTTAACATGATTGGAATGAACAAAAACTCATTATTATTGTACCTATTATGAAACATTATCCTCAAAATGTATTCCTCCATCACATCAAACTATTAATACTCAATCATGTGGGAAAATCTTCATAATATTATGATATAAATTAATATAATTTTTTAATTTATTTATACTGTTAATGATACACTTATTATTAATTGTAATATTTTTTTTTCATCTATAATCCTTTAAAATCCTCACAGAAAAATCTTTAATTTTGGAAAACCAAATTATATCACCCAAAAGTGTGCATATAGGTAGAATGAAACCCTTATGAATTTAATAATGCAAATACCATTTATGTTATAGTAAATCAATTAGATCAAATAGATAATGATTTATTGAAGTAATATTAGTATCGAGAACTAAATCAAATTTAAATTTAACCGACAATTTAATAAAAACACTAGAAATATCTTTTCAGAAATACATCTGAAAATTGATTTTCTATATAAATATCAACAATTTGAAAAATTATAGACATTTAAATGACATTTTCTCTATAAATTTTACCTCATTATTTATATGTCTTATTATCTACTTAATATATTATCATATGTATAAAATCATTATTATATACAAGTTGATACTCACCCTGAGGATTAAATATATTTTTTAGAATATGATTTTCAAGAAAAAAATCCATATATAATGAAATGATGGTTCTGATAAGTATTTTATTCATTAATAAATATACTAAGAGTCTATACAAAATTAATTATCTCATTTATATTCTGTGATATTTTAATTTTATTAATAAATTTACAAAAAAAATTAATTGATAGATAATAAATATTTAAATAAATTAGATTAATCCCATAAACAATTCTTGTACCCATCACCACATTGATTTATGGCATACTATTCATTAAAAATGAAAAAATATAAATCATCTTGATCCATTATTTCTATGGTCTTTAGGATCTCCATCATTTAATATTTAAATCCAACACATATAATTATAATGGGCCATCTAATTACACTAAAAACATATTACTACAAGTTTAGCGTTAATTATTTTACCATTACAAATTATCTTTTCTTTATAGTCAGAAGACAAATATCTCATCTTACTAAATCTATATCACATTCCCAACATCAGTTAAAATTGTATAAAATTAATTTTACCACACATGTACCATGTTGAAAGTTAAATTTAATTACATTCAAATTTCATTGATTGATTTTTCTCCATTGTTTTCTAGCTAAAAAAATAATTAACATCATAATTATAAAAATAAAAGAACTTCATATCTACCTTCACGATATATCAACATATTTCCTAAAAAATTCTAAACTTATGAGAAACCTAATTCTTTAACTAGAATGGTTTAAAATTTTGTTAAAGTCTATTAATTTGACTATCATGGCCCAAAAAATTATTTTGGGCATATATGGTCAACTGTATAATATGTTATTCATTAGTAAATAATTATTCATTATATTTTTTCTTCAGTTACATTAATTATACTTAAATTATAAGTCAAAAACATGAATATATTTGTTAATGAAAATATATTTAAATATTTTTCACTACATTGAATTATTATCATATTTCTCCTTCATATTCTTTAGAAATCACTACATTATGTTGGATTTCAAATATTAATAAAAAATGGAAAGAGTTTCCTCACATGTGATAAACAACCAAATACATGTAATATCTTCTCTAAAGCATTGATATAAACATCAGCTACCACTATCTCTAAATGCCATCAGAAATATAGGTAGTTTTGTTTCATTAAAATATATAATATAGATATATTCCCTTTTGGAATATTATGTCTATTCTTATATGGGTGGTATAGTTAATTTTTTTTAACTGAGATAACATTGCTACAAAAAACAATGTTCAAATTCCATTAATTTTGGGTTACTGATTCACAAGGATATCATACTATTGTTTCTTTCTTACATCATTCAATATGTTTACATTGAGTAAAACAATTCAAGATAGACATAGATTATATGAGGAAACATAAAATTTCATAAAATCTATCTCATTATAACATAACCATAATTTATAATCTCTTAAATATATATCTTTACATCATCTAAGCCATTAATGTTATCTAAAACATTTCTCCAATACCGTATAAGAAATATTATCACATAATCAAGTATAATTAAATTATTCATAATAATGGTTTTAAATTCAATAATTTCTTGGATCTTTTTAGATTATAGTTTTAGAGAAATATAAAAACTAAAACATAAAAAATATTCTTTTTATATATTCTGTAAATTTTTTCCCATATAATATGTTTATATATTTAAATTTATATTTTATTCTATACACTTTCCGACATTCAATACAGGTAACCATTGACCATATTAAAATTAATACACATTTTTAGTCCCTCTGAAAATCTTTCAAAAATCTATGATGTGAAATAATTATTGTAATGGATATAGAAAAAAGAAACTTATTTATATATTTGAAATTTATGTAACCCGCGAAGATTGCCTTCTTTTTTAAGTAATAATAATTTTTATAAAATAAATATTCATTTAAAAATTAAGAAAGATTATTTTATAAATATTTCATCAAACATATCATAATAATGAATCATTGAAAATTCTTAATAATGGGGGATCCACATAAGAGAATTATACTTTAATAAGAAAAAATACCTTTAATCTAAAAGGGTTTTCATTTTTTAATATCATAATCTCATTTTCATAGATTATAATGTATAATTATTTCTATAAAAACACATTTATAATATTATATTATATTTTAGTTGCCTAGGGGAATTAATTTTATATAGATCTTATAATCACTCTAATAATAACACTTACAATGGAATGAACACCATCATTAATTCAATTTTGTCTTCTCCTCGAGAAGATATCATTGCCCATTATACTATATGGATATATCATAACCCTACAACATTATAAACATTATAAAATAATAATAATATGAATAAATCACATTAAACCAAAATTTTCCACTTTAACGCAAATAAGAATTGGAATTAGGGACATTAGTAAAAGCACTTTTAGTTATCTAAAAAATTAGAGAGGAAAAATCCATTTCTCCTGAAAAACCATTTAAAAACTTAAAACACTAAAAAAAAGTTATTTCAATCAATATTGATGATGGTGTTGTATATTTCTAAATAAATTTTATTTGTTAAAATTTAAGATCTAATATTTAATGAAATCAAATTGATGTGTTGATGGATGTTGTTTCATTATCTATTCAGATATAATGAAGGGTTAAAGGGGTTGAAAAGGCTTGGATGTTTTACAAAAAGGATCTAAGTAAATTTGATAGAAATATAGCATTTAATAGGATTATATTAGTGATTCCACCACTTATTAATATCCACATATTAGAATGTAGGGTGTAACTGAATGATCTGTATATCCAATTTCAAGAACATGCCCAAACTCAATATAAATCACCAATAATTTACAATATTTTCATTTTATAAAAAAAATTAATTTTTTCCTAGAATTATTTATATGAATCACTATGTTAAACAAATGTTACACATAACATAAAATTTATCTTTCTCTATATGGAACACAAATTTTATCTTGAATTACACAAAATAATGAATTTCTTTGATGGCTTGTGTAACACACAATACCCAGTTTTACCAAACAATTATACATTATCAAAAACCTTATTTTATAATCTAATAATATTTATACTAACCATAAAATATGTTTTTATTAATATTATAAAATAACTTATGAAAATATATAGTTCAATTCATTGGTTACCAATTAATTATAAATGAACATAAAAACCAAATGAATATAAAGGGAATGATTTCATTCAAAAACAATATTTATGATTTAAATGAATATTATCACAATAAATTAAATTAAAAACAATTAGTGACTGATATAAATTTAATATATATACATATATATTATATTTTAAATCGAATATTTTTTATATTTATACAATAGATTTTATAGGGATAAGATAATACTAAATCCATTTTTACCCCTAAAAATTGTATTTTTCTAAAATGGAAATTTTACCTAAATTCTAGGGAATATATGATTTAAAATTGTATCATGAAACATATATAAACTTTTTATGTAATAATAAGTATCATTTATGAAATATTAATTTAGTAATTTGTTATGGGTTATTTCTTTGTATTTTTTCATGATATTTCATTTTTTAATGAATAATGAAAACTACTAAAATTAAATTAAAAACATATATTTCATGTATTTTATAAATATAGTAAAATTATATTTTTAATTGGTTTTAATGATACGTTATATATATAATATATAAATTTATCCAATATATGTCATCTTTATCAAATTTACCATGAAAATTGATATAAAATTATCTTACTATTTTAAAACAATTACATTAAAACCCCGCTTTCTCATCCCATCTGCAAGATTAAATTAAAATTAATTTTTACAACTTTTATTATTGTAATTTTTTTTAAATTAATTCCATATTTTACACTAGGATTATATATAATTTCAATTAAGTTAAACATTGTTTTTTACCAATAATTGTTAATGTAGGTACAATTAGTTATATTGATTATCGTAAAATTTATCCTAATAAGGGAACAAACCTTAAAATTAAGGGAAAACATATCAGAGAAATCTTCCAAAAACTATTTACTTGAAATATTGTTTCCATATAATCCATTTTATTTAACATGTACCAATATTAGTGGGACAATATTTGAGGTATACCTTCCAATATTGTTTACCATTTTATATTTACCAGAATGACACTCCTCCTCCACTATAAAATGACACTCACCCCCTCGCATATTCACACCACTCAAGCCCTTTTTATTAGAAAAAGTATTCCCAAATAAGCTCAAAACATCCATAAACAAGTCATATAAGCCTCAGATTTGGAATTAATCAATCAATGGAATTGTTATGGTGCAATACTAAATGAGTTACCCAAATAACAGGTAGCATTCATCAATAATAACTTTTTTCATTTAATTATCCACAAATTCAGTAATTATTCTATATTTATTATATAATATACTCAGTATGATCAATATAATGAGATTGTTTTTGATATTTTAATGATTTACACCTACTACACACACTTCCGTAAAATGAAATACACAATCATCATTCGAATGTACAATGGACTACCACTTCATGATCTTATATTCTTTATTATTCCATTACCACCATTAATGGTTGTAATAATGATGGATTTATAATATATATATTATATTAATTATACTTATTATTTATTAATTCTTCGTTATTTTTAATATAACTCATACCATTATGATTTCCATTATGGGGAAATATAATAACATCATTTTTGGAAGTGTGGACTACAACCTCTTTAAGTCTATGTGATTAACTCACTCTTAAAAAAGAATGTTTTAAAAATGTTTTCAATTAAAATTTATGAAATATATTACATAATTATTATATTTTAATTATATTATACATAAAAATATCACTTACTTTTTTACATACAACAAGAAATGTAAGTAGCATTCATCTGTATATACACCCTACCATCTCCATGAATGGTGAATTTATTTTCCTATATCCAAATTTAATGGATTATTATAAATAAATATTTAATAAATATATATGATATTAATTTCATGGTTTAAATGATGGGGATTATTAATTAATTATATACATAATAATAACAAAAATTACAAGGAAAAACATACTAAAAAAACAAGTCAATTGACACCCTAAACGCTGAAATTAATAAAATAATATTAATAAACATGTAGTATTATCTTATAAAATATTATATATAATATCATAAATTTTAATATTGTTTATGAATAATTTATTAACATGTTTTAATCCACTATAAATGTTGATAAAACCCAAAAATCTAAAATGATGCTTGTGTTAAGGGATTCCATATCACTTTTTACATCTGTGAGATAATTGTCTTATTCACCACTTACTTATTTTGTATGGTGCATATACAAACACTTTTTAAATATTCTATCATTAATCCATTTATATTCATGGTATTTAAATTTTTAGTTTTAATTATATCATCCATGATGTTTTAACATGAAAATTACCAACTGGTATTAGTTATTTGGCCACATCACTTTATTTTGTCGTTGTTAGCATTCTAATAATAAAATCAATTTATTATAATCATGTATCATTGAACATTATATTTTACTTGGATTACCATATTATTTTATGAAGGGTATGAATATATCCCTAACTATATATCATACTTATATATGGATTTTAGTCTATATGTTAATTGATTTAGTGTAAAAATACTGATAAATATATATCCTTTACTAAATAAAAATATTTAATAAAGATCTTGGTTTATAAATTTAAATCAATAATTGGATGTGTGAGGAATTATTTCGACATGAATGGCATGGGTTTCCAATTAGGTAATTCAATCTCTTTGATTTTTTAGTAGTCTCGTGGTATTAATTTATTTGGACAAACCCTTTATGATTATAACCATCATATTTTAAAATGTATTGTGAATGGTATTTATGGTAAGGTTTTTATGTGCCTAAGATACATGAAATCTTATATTTATGATTTTTTTTCATTCTAGATACTATTATGCTGAGTATTTTCAGTACGAAAAAAATCCATGGAATAATTTCATTCTCAATTTTATGATTACAAGGCATGTGTGTTCAGTTATTTAGCATTCCATAATGATTATTTTAATGATTCTTTATTACTTTCATTGTAAAATGTGTATTGTTTATATATCTAGATATAGTGTCTATATTTGGTTTACAAAAATACTAATTTTATCATTCATTCAGGATTTGATTCGTTTTAATCATTCCAATGTAATGTAGTAAAACACTGACTTCAGGATTATAAGGCCCCAGCCTTAAACCTTACTTAATCTTGAGTTAATACAAGATTACACATTGAGGATATTTTCAGGTTTAGAGTTTTAGAGAATTAGATCATGAAACTCGCATTACATTCCACATTTAGACAAAGTGGTTACATAAAAGACAGTATTCATTCTTCCCATCAACGAAAACATACTTAAAAAATAAAACCTGGATTCTTTCTTGACACATCCTTAACACTATCATCACATCTTGTAACTTTCCCTTGACCTGTGAAAAACATTTCAAAAACATGGGATGAGCATAAAAAGCTCAGTAAGGGTTATAAAAATATGGAAAGGAAACATGATTACACATATACATAATGATGAGATCATACTTTACTCATAAAACATAAGCACTTTAACATACCTCATCAAATCATAGAAATCATAAGATTTAAAGGTAACTTGAGGAATTCATAACTTTCTTATGTAGGGAGTAACCCTCTTGGTTATGTTTGGAATACCCATCACAGTATATTCCCTAAATCTCTTCGGAAAAACCTTAACGTTTCACTCCTTCGCGTTACCCAATGCATTGGAGAGCTATATCGGGCTCACCCGCCCTTAGTTTATCACGGAACCACCCGTTTTCTTAACAATGCCCAAGAACCATAACATAAAAGTATCACATAAAAAATGCATAAAGGAAACATAATATTTCCTCATTTCAATCATAATATGACATTTTAGTATATTGAAATAATGAATTCGTTCAAGAAGAAACCATTTTCCAAAATCATTTAAAACATTTAATAAGGTGATTTTTGAATCAAAGTGTCACATACCACCTTGAAGCTTTTAACAATTTAAACCATTAATATCCATATAAATAAATCCTTAAAACCATTTTTAAAACATGGATACTAATAAGAACAAATCATTAAAACATTTAAAGCGATATTTTGGTTAAAGGGTTTTTACCAAAATTAGAGACACTTGAATACAATAATTGAGGAATAACATTAAATCAGAACATTATAATATCATGAGAATAAGTGGATTCATGATATTATATTCCAAATGACATTATATACACCATATAATAGTGAATTGGTGCATAACAACAATGAAGTCTCAATAGGGATGTAAAATGTGATGAAATCCCTTATAAAGAATGTATCATTAGGTTAAGGATAATTCAATCTCAAAATTATGCGTGAAAAATATTAATACACCCAATATAATTGGATATTAAGTGTAAAACAATAAAAGGTCATTCACACATATTCAATGGATGACATATTCAATAACTACAAGTTGAACCCAAAGAAATCGAAATTGGGTTAAATCGTTCCCTTGGTAAAATTCGACAGCCTAAACGGCGTCACTTCAAAAATTCAGAAAATGAGTGGATGAGAGATAAAAGGGAATCCCATCACTTTTAAATTAAATTTACATCAATCAGTATATAGAAGAATATATCCCAACATAATAGTATTTGAATTAAAAGACATGACAAACGAAGTCTTTTAAAATGAGGAGGGTGAAAGGATCCCTTACCGACATGGGTATCTTTCAAAACATACACCTCGTGAAAGAAGGAAAATACAACATTGATGTAAATACTCATAAAAGAATGTATATTACACAATGAGTAAAATAATGGGCAGTTCATACACCAGTCAAAAGAAATTGTGGCAAATGTAGCATAAATCTCATGGAAATAAAAGTGAGATGAAAAATCCCTTATGAAAAAATCGGCAGCCTAAAGGCGCCACTCAAAAGTTACAAAATGGATTAATGAGAGGAAATAGGGTCTCTCATCATATGAACATAATAAGTACAGTAGGAGTAATATAAAAGAACATCCCAATCATAAGAAATATGAGCTTAAAAGGAATGACATAAAAGAGTGTACTTAAAAAGAAAGAGAGGTGTAGGATCCCTTACCTCGGGTCCGACTTGACTCGATCGTTCTTTAATGTCCTGAATAATAAACTTGAGTTAATTTATACTTGCTTAAGAACCGTTTTAAATCTTATTATTCCTTTTATATCACTTATTTCCGTGTTATAAACATTATGTAATCATTAAGTTAATAATGATTGTTTTGTCGATATTTGGTTCTTAAGTCGAAAGTGGACTTCTTACAATTACATGTTGTTCATGTGGTCAAAGGTTCTATATATCCAAAATGAAATTCCTGATTTCGATATCATATATATCATATATATCCAGCATATACATTTATTTATAATATCACATAATCATTTAGAGGAAAGAAATGAAATGCACCGTTCATGGAGATGGTAAGCCGTACATAGACATGAACGCTACTTTCATTTCTATGTCGTATTAATGGAATTGAAACTATATGAGAGGTATGTATATTTTAATTACAGAATTATATTAATCATTTAGATGTATCATACATCATATATATCCATTATATATATGTACTTATAATAGTACATGATATTTTGAGATAAGAAATGAAATGTACTGTTCATGGAGACGTTAAGCCGTACGTACGCATGAACGCTACTTCCATTTCTATTTCATATTTAATGGAATTAAAACCTAATGATAAATAATAGTATTTTAATTCCAGTATGTTGTCATATATAATATCATTAAATATACCCTTTATACGTACCGCATATGGTAATAACGAATCAAATCACTTTGAGGGGGCGGTAGTCCACACTTCCTTAAATGAAGATATCGTGTATACCCATAATGGAAACCATAAAGGTATGCCCAAAATGTAAAATACAGAAACTTAAGGAAAACATAAACATATTATATATCATATATTAAAATAGTGACATCATAATGGCCACCTTTGAAGGTGTTAAATGAGTATGTGAATAATCATCGTTTCGGGAGGCAAAATTTCGCCATCCACGGGAACCGTATGTTCTTTAACCATTTGATGTAGTTGTGTGAGAGTGTAGCTCGAATAAATCTTATAACAACATCCTAGTATATTTAAGATACTGTTTTTATTACAAATAATGTAAATAAAAAGAGTTTAGGGGGTTGGATAATCAAAATAAAACAAATGAACATGAGAGAATGAATTACCTTTAAAAGTGAAACTCCTTTTGATTTGAGCCTAAAGGCTTCCTTTGAAAGGATTCTTCCCAAAGGGAATCCTATAGGACGAGAAGAGGTATGTGGAGAGAGTAAATGGGCAGGGGTTGGCCGAGAAAAATTCTTTGGGAGTGTGGGTAATGAGGTAGAGGTGGGGGCCTTTTATAAGAGTAGAGGAGGGGCACTTTTGGGAAGTAAAGAAATATTACTTTATTTGAAAATGAGTTTCGGATTTAAAGGGTCCCACATTGATATAATTCGAGGATAAGGTGATAAGGTTTCTAAATACACCCATCCAATTGGTTTTGGACATGTGTAGGTCTTACATTTCACATTATCTTTCCATTTTATTTAAATAGATAAATAATGAGGTCATCGCTTAATCATCATGATGTCATAAATAATTTAATTTATTTAGTGTCTAAAAATTATAAAAATACTGTCATGTTGTAGGAAAACCTTTTATCTTTACAATGACTATTTATAATCAAAAATATGAATTTTATAACCCCATGTAACAATTGTTTTAGTAAAACATGCCATGTTTGTGTTATTTTTATCTTAACATTAAATAAAAAGATATTTATGTCATTTTCCAACCCAAGTGGCTCCACGGTGTCCCCAAGTTGACCCATGGCTTGTCTTGGTCGGCCATGACACAACCAATGAGGGTAGGAAATGTGTCAATCTCATCTCATTTTATTAGAGCATTATTTTTACCTTAAACTACACTAATTACCACTAATCGCTATTAAAAACTTAATAAGTTACTATTCACCAAAAAATTATTTTTATCCCATTGAACCACATTTTACTTCTTAATGACAACCATGTATGTCGGATTTTTTAAATTCAAAACAAAAACATGGAAAATTTTCATTTAAACGGAAAAATCAGTTTTTATAAGTACCACTTAGTGGTTTCAATATTCATAAAAAATTGAAGTTTTTCAGAAAAATCCCAAAAATTCACCATAAGCTATATTTGATATTCCGAATTCTAAAATGAAGTCTATTTTAAAAAATTAAAAACATATAAGTCAGATTAATTAATTTAATAATTAATTCCCACTATCAAAGCAAATATCGTGTTTTTATGAAACAATAAGTATCAAAAGATTGACACTAGTTTAAGTCTGATTTCAAAGTGAAATTAATTCCAACGACCACTATTGGATTTAATGGTAAAAATATATTCTAATTTCACTTTAAAACCAATTGAAAGATAATCTAATCATATAAATAAATTATATTAAAAATATGTTTTGAATTAAAATACAACATTTTACACTATTCATTGAAAAAATGAACTTTATCGGAAAGATACCAAAAATTTACAAAATGTAAATTATGATGTCCCAATTCTAAAGAAGAGTTTTGTTTAGTCCAAAATAATGTATAAGAGTTATCAAAACTATATTTAATGACAGTTCACCATCAAAAGGCGATAAGTGAACCTTTAGTGAAAATTAGGGTATAAAATCCTAAAATTGAATTCTTTCCGTATTTTAAGCCTTTATCTTTTATTGGATAAATTTAAAAACATTTAAAAACATATATAATCATATTTTAGTTAATTCTATCCATTCTCGCCAATAAAATGGCTACCTGTTAACTTCCATTTAAAATAATTTTATTTTATTATTAGAGTGCAACCAAGGATTTCCAAGAAAGTTATTGTTGCATATTGGGTATGCCATCTAGCATAGCGTCCCCTTTAAAGTAATATTAATATTTTATTCACAAATATGGATAAATATGAAAATGTCATATTCTTTATTTACCTGGGGTGTTAAATCCTTCCCCCCTTTTGGGAATTGCGTCCTTGCAATTTTAAAATTGAGCTTGGAAACATCCTTGAAAGTCCCACATCAGAAGAAGGGTTGGTAAAACAATCACTTTAAAATAAAGGAAGATAAGTACAAAGGTCACCCGAGTTAACCCATACTAGGATTCCATGTATGAAAATATGTACATTGAGAAAAAAAAAGGGTCATGTTCTGATGGAGAGTTATAGAAAACATGTTTAGGAGAATGTTTACCATGAGAAAATCACAATCTTTTGATGGGTTAAACGGTATTCGATTCCACGGTAGGAAAAGTTAATAGACAACATTTTTGTTTTAAGTTACTTTTTATTGAGGAATTTATTCATAAGGAAACATAATCACTTATCATGTTGACTTTCAACTTTTATTAGATTCCTTACACAAACTCATATTTTCTCTAAATGACGAGTATTTAGGAAGACTTGTTCACATTAAGAGTACTATAATAAACTTCTAGAGAATCACCTAATCCACAAAAGAGAACTATATACATCCCATGTCTTTAGACTTTAACCAAAACCAAAACCAAAAAGGCTAGTACAAGGTCAGATAATCCAGAAAAGGATAACCCTTTATAAAAAGAAATTCTATTCTTAATCTCCAAAATTGGTCCAACAAAACCAAAAGTTCAAAGAGGACCATCCGATAATCAATTTGTCCATAAAATTCTTCAAAGTAAACCAATATAGGATTGAAACTCAAATATTTGAAGGATTTAGTCACATAGACTTCCAAGTTAAATCGTAACATTTATCTCCAAACAATATCAGTTGCTCCTAAAGTCTCGTATTGAAAAGTAATTAACCTAATCACATATCCTCCATGATAGGTTAATCATTTTCATAAATAACCCAAAATAAACTTACTCTTAGTTCATAAAATCATATAACTAGAAAGAATCAGTCAAACTAACTAGGGACTTCACGTAGTCCAGTGGTATGCCATAATACGAGTCACTATTTGGTTGTGAGTTCGATTCCCACGGCTTTGTCCGACGCGACAGGTTGTCACACGGTCTGCGTGTTGTCCTTTTTCCAAAACTATATAATTCTTAAAACATTTACTAGAACGAGATAAAATCTTCAAACATAACATATTTTAACCTCCAGTTTATCTCATGCCTTTCATTTTCCAGCATATCATATAATAACCCATAATTAATTCAAAAGTAAGGATCATATAAACTCTAATGGTTACCTTTATAATTATTACATGAATTTCCACATCGAGTTGGCCATCTCGTACATGAAGCATTACAGAACATACCAAGGTTCAAGTGGTTGATCATGACTCCTTGATAGTTGGTTTAGAACAACTATGAGATTCCTCATTGAATCCCCCATCTCATCCAGTATCTTAATCATAGAACCACCATAGTTTCCTTCAAACCTATTGTCTCTTTGGTGCCTGCTAAATCCATCCAATTCAATAAAAACATAAATGTCAGTGTGAGTATATCAACAAAACCATCATGTGCTAATGTGGAAGATAAAGACTAAGATATACTTACTCATTCACTTTATCTAAAACTAGGACTCTTTCTAAAATCCTAACCATTATGGTAATGTCACTTATGCTTAAAGAATACACTAACATCTAAAGTTATCTAAACCGAACTTTGATACCAACTATAAGGTCCCAACCTTAAACCTTACTTAATCTTGAGTTAATACATGATTACACATTGAGGATCTTTTCAGGTTTAGAGTTTTATAGAATTAGATCATTAAACTCGCATTACATTCCACATTTAGACAAAGTGGTTACATAAAAGACAGTATTCATTCTCCCCATCAACAGAAACATACTTAAAAAATAAAACATTGATTCTTTCTTGGCACATCCTTGACACTATCATCACATCATGTATCTTTCCCTTGTCCTGTGAAAAAAATTTCAAAAACTTGGGATGAGCATAAAAATCTCAGTAAGGGTTATAAAAATATGGAAAGGAAACATGAGTACATATATACATAAGGATGAGATCATACTTTACCCATAAAACATAAGCACTTTAACATACCTCATCAAATCATAGAAATCATAAGACATAACGGTAACTTGAGTCATTCATAAATTTCTTATGTAGGGAGTAACCCTCTTGGTTACGTTTGGAATACCCATCATAGTATATTCCCTAAATCTCTTCGGAAAAACCTTAACGTTTCACTCCTTCGTGTTACCCAATGCATTGGAGAGCTATATCAGGCTCACCCGCCCTTAGTTTAGCACGGAACCACCCGTTTTCATTACAATGCCCAAGAACAATAACATAAACGTATCACATAAAACATGCATAAAGGAAACATAACATTTCCACATTTCAATCACAATATAACATTTTAGTATATTGAAATAATGAATCCATTCAAAAAGAAACCATTTTCCAAAATCATTTAAAACATTTAATAAAGTGATTTTTGAATCAAAGTGTCCCATACCACCTTGAAGCTTTTAACATTTTAAACCATTAATATCCATATAAATAAATCCTTAAAACCATTTTGAAAACATGGATATTAATAAGAACAAATCATTATAACATTTAAAGCGATATTTTGGTTAAAGGGGTTTTACCAAAATTAGAGACACTTGAATACAATAATTGAGGAATAAAATTAAATCATAACTTTATAATATCATGAGAATAAGTGGATTCATGATATAATATTCCAAAGGACAGTATATACACCATATAAGAGTGAATTGGTGCATAACAACAATGAAGTCTCAATAGGGATGTAAAATGTGATGAAATCCCTTATAAAGAAGGTATCCTTAAGTTAAGGATAATTCAATCTCAAAATTATGAGTGAAAAATATAAATACACCCAATATAATTGGATATTAAGTGTAAAAAAATAAAAGGTCATTCACTCATATTCAAAGGATGACATATTCAATAACTACAAGTTGAACCCAAAGAAATCGAAATTGGGTTAAATCGTTCCCTTGGTAAAATTCGACAGCCTAAATGGCGTCACATCAAAAATTCAGAAAATGAGTTGATGAGAGATAAAAGGGAATCTCATCACTTGGACATAAAATTTACATCAATCAGGATATATAAGAACACATCCCAACATAATAGTATGTGAATTAAAAGACATAACAAACGAAGTCTTTTAAAATGAGGAGGGTGAAAGGTTCCCTTACCGACATGGGTATCTTTCAAAACATACACCTCTTGAAAGAAGGAAAATACATCATTGATGTAAATACTCATAAAAGAAAGTATATTACACAATGAGTAAAATAATGGGCAGTACATGCACCACTCAAAGGAAATTGTGGCAAATGTAGCATAAATATCACAGGAATAAAAGTGAGATGAAAAATCCCTTACGAAAAATTCGGCAGCCTAACGGTGCCACTCAAAACTTCCAAAATGGGTTAATGAGAGGAAATAGGGTCTCTAATCATATGAACATAATAAGTACAGTAGGATTTATATAAAAGAACATCCCAATCATAAGAAATATGAGCTTAAAAGGAATGACATAAAGGAGTGTACTTAAAAATAAAGAGTGGTGTATGATCCCTTACCTCGGGTCCGACTTGACTCGATCGTTCATTAATGTCCTAAATAATAAACATGAGTTAATTTCTACTTGCTTAAGAACCTTTTTCAAGCTTTTTATTCCTTTTATATCACTTATTTCAATGTTATAAACATTATGTTATCATTAAGTTAATAATGATTGTTTTGTCGATATTTGGTTCTTAAGTCGAAAGTGGACTTCTTACAATTACATGTTGTTCATGTGGTCAAAGGTTCATTATATCCAAAATTACATTCCTGATTTGGATATCATATATATCATATATATCCAGCATATACATGTATTTATAATATCACATAATCATTTAGAGGAAAGAAATGAAATGCACCGTTCATGGAGACGGTAAACCGTACGTACAAATGAATGCTACTTTCATTTCTATGCCGTATTAATGGAATTAAAACTATATGAGAGGTATTTATATTTTAATTCCAGAATTATATTAATCATTAAGATGTATCATATATCATATATATCCATTATATATATGTACTTAAAATAGTACATGATATTTTGAGATAAGAAATGAAATGTACCGTACATGGAGACGGTAAG
The DNA here is from genome assembly GCA_963277665.1 of Viscum album. Taxonomy (NCBI): domain Eukaryota; kingdom Viridiplantae; phylum Streptophyta; class Magnoliopsida; order Santalales; family Viscaceae; genus Viscum; species Viscum album. The sequence continues at coordinate 1,092,438,442 of OY728145.1, read as the reverse complement.
CCATACGTACGCATGAACGCTACTTCCATTTCTATTTCATATTTAATGGAATTAAAACATAATGATACATAATAGTATTTTGATTCCAGTATGGTATCGTATATAATACCATTAAATATACCCTTTATACGTACCACATATGGTAATAACGAATCAAATCACTTTGAGGGGGCGGTAGTCCGCACTTCCTTAAATGAAGATATCATGTATACCCATAATGGAAACCATAAAGGTATGCCCAAAATGTAAAATACAAAAGCTTAAGGAAACAATAAACATATTGTATATCATATATAAAAATAGTGACATCATAATGGCCAACATTGAAGGTGTTAAATGAGTATTGAACAATCATCATTTCGGGAGGCAGAATTTGCCCATCCACGGAAACCGTATGTTCAATAACCATTTGATGTAGTTGTTTGATAGTGAAGCTCAAATAAATCTTATAACAACATCATAGTATATTGAAGATACTGGTGTTGTTACAAATGAAGTAAATAAAAAGAGTTTAGGGGGTTTGAGAAGCAAAATAAAACAAATGAACATGAGAGAATGAATTACCTTTAAAAGTGTAACTCCTTTTGATTTGAGCCTAAAGGCTTCCTTTGAATGGATTATGCCCAAAGGGAATCCTCTAGGATTAGGAGAGGGATTTGGAGAGAGTAAATGGGTAGGGTTTGGCCGAGCAAAAGTCTTTGGGATTGTGGGTAATGAGGTAGAGGTGGGGGCCTTTTATAAGAGGAGAGGAGGGGCACTTTTGGGATGTAAAGAAATATTACTTTATTTGAAAATGAGTTTCGGATTTAAAGGGTCCCACATTGATATAATTCGAGTATAAGGTGATAAGGTTTATAACTCCACCCATCCAATTGGTTTTGGACATGTTTAAGTCTTAGATTTCTCATTATCTTTCCATTTTATTTAAATTGTTAAATAATGAGGTCATCCCTGTATCATCATGATGTCAGAAATAATTTAATTTATTTAGTGTCTAAAAATTATAGAAAAACTATCCTGATGTAGGAAATCGTTTTATCTTTCCAATGACTATTTATAATCAAATATCTGAATTGTATAACCCCATGTAACAATTGTTTTAGTAAAACATGTCATGTTTGTGTTATTTTTATCTTAACATTAAATAAAAAGATATTTATGTCATTTTCCAACCAAAGTTGCTCCATGGGGTCCCCAAGTTGACCCATGGCTTGTCTTGGTCGGCCAGGACACAAAAAATTATGGTAGGGCATGTTTCAATCTCATATCATTTTATTAGAGCATTATTTTTACCTTAAAATACACTAATTACCACTAATCGCGATTAAAAACATAATAAGTTACTATTCACCAAAAAAATTATTTTTATCCCATTTAACAAAATTTTACATCTTAATTACAACCATGTATGTCGGATTTTTGAAATTCAAAACACAAAGATGGAAAAATTTCATTTAAACGGAAAAATCAGTTTTTATAAGTACCACTTAGTGGTTTCACAATTCATCAAAAATTGAAGTTTTTCAGAAAATTCCCAAAAATTCACCATAAGCTATATTTGATATTCCAATTTCAAAAATGAAGTCTATTTTAAAAAATTCAAATCATATAAGTCAGATTAATTAATTTAATAATTAATTCCCACTGTCAAAGCAAATAGCGTGTTTTTATGAAACAATAAGTATCAAAAGATTGACACTAGTTTAAGTCTGATTTCAAAGTGAAATTAATTCCAACGACCACTATTGGATTTAATGGTAAAAATATATTCTAATTTCACTTTAAAACCTATAAAAAAGATAATCTAATCATATAAATAAATTAGATTAAAAAGTGGTTTTGAATTAAAACACAACATTTTACACTATTCATTGAAAAAATGAACTTTATTGGAAAGATACAAAAAATTTACACAAAGTAAATTTTGATGTTCCAATTCTAAAGAAGAGTTTTATTTGGTCCAAAATAATGTATAAGAGTGATCAAAACTATATTTAATGACAGTTCACCATCAAAAGGCGATAAATGAACATTTAGTGAAAATTAGGGTATAAAATCCTAAAATTGAATTCTTTTTTTATTTTAAGACTTTATATTTTATTGGATAAATGTAAAAACATTTAAAAACATATATAATCATATTTTAGTTATTTCTATCCACTCCTGCCAATACAACCGCTACATGTTAACTGCCATTTAAAATAATATTATTTTATTATTAGAGTGCAACCTAAGATTCCCAAGAAACTCGTTGTTGCGTATTGGGTACGCCATCGAGCATAGAGTCCCCTTTAATGTCATATTAATATTTTATTCACAAATATGGATAAATATGAAAATGTCATATTCTTTATTTACCTGGGGTGTTACAAGGATTCTAGTTTAATGGAGTTATAGTTAGTCTCACAGAAATTTTGGTGGAAAACATGGGAACTAGATTTAGAAAAAAAATATAAAAGATATCATGAACCTATGATAGACATTAAGGATAATAATATAATAACATAAAGAATTGTTGACGATTATGAGTTTTGATATACATAAATTCATTAATTTATGGTAAGTGTTTCACTTATTTTGGGACTAAAAACCAAGATATATAATGTTATGATACAATCTAATATATGTTATTTTATATAAATGGAACTTGGAAGGAAGAAGTGCTTCAATAATCTTTGCTGATGTAGAGATTTTCTTGCTGAGAAATCTAATATGATTGGAATTAGAACTAATTATGTTATGTATATATTAGGGAAGGATAACCACATTATTAAAAATAACCATACCTAGATAGAGAGTCTTATTCCAAAATGAAATTTTCCTATATTGGATTTCATAATGTGACTGAATCCCCAATATTTTAGTGGAACTACTAATCCGATTATAATCAATCTATTAAGTCTTAGGAGATGATATTTATGGAAATGAGATGTGGGGTAAAGGAAATGGTTATAAATAAAATGTATTATCTAATTGTGAGTTTGACTAGTTGTTGTTGTTCATATTGAACAATAGGGTGGAAGAGGAAATAGATCATAGGGAATGTAATTCTTCTAAGGATGAATTATTTGAAAAATATTTCCCCCACAATCAACAAATAATGAAGAAGAGGAATTTATTAAGATTAATGAAAAAGGATGAAGAAATAATTGGGGAGTATAAATCTACCATTAATGTGTTTCTAGGAATTTTATGGATTTCATATTAAATATATAGTGTATGATTGAAAATTTATTTAATGGTCTTAATCCAAGTACTCATAGTGCACTAGTTTCTAAAACATTTTCATACATTACTAAAATAGTTTTCTATGTGGGGTTTGAAGGGAATATGGAGAAAAATAGGATTTTATATAAAAAATGGATAAACAAAAAATAGAATGAATTATTTTCTTACATGTTGTAATTGTGGAATGTAACAACCTAATACATTCATGGTGGTAATGTGAGTTTTTTATAAGTGTGGGGAAAAGGACACAATGGACATGATTTAAAAGGAATGAAATAAAATTCCATTGTGAAATGATTCCACTATAAGGAAATTGGGAACTATATAAATGAATTCTACAAATTTCAAGGGAATATTCTGATGAAGACTAAAAAGGATCAAGGTCAAGCATATTTTATCAATAAAATTGATGTGGAATTATTAATATCCCTTTTTATTTTTATCAGTGAGTATTGTTTGAAATATATTTTATCAATATTTTACTGGTTATAAGAAATAGGAAATATTGATTTATTATAGAGAAATTTTATTTCATTATGAATTTGAGATCATATGTTGAACGGTACAAAGAAAATTGATTCGGTAATTATTTTACATTTTTAAAATCAAATGGTTTAGGGAAGGATAAACCTTAATATATTCCTGGTTTTGTGTTCCTAATTGTAGATAACGTTTCCATCGATATGGATAATCTATTTAAGATAATACTAACTACAATTAAAATAATTCTAATGTGTTGGATCATAATATTTTGGAATGGCTAATCATGTATTTAATGGTTTATGTTCAACATTTAATTCAGTTTTTGATATTCATATATTACATCAAGGTAAGATGAAACATATTCTAAGAGATGAATTAAAAATAGTTTGAGGCACAAAAAAGAATAATATTGGGCATATGAAATATAAATCTATCATGAAATTATATTCATTTATATTATTCTAAACTGAAATAATTCCTCAGCTCAAGGAAAAAGTTCTTGAATAAAAAAAATATAGTCATGTTATCTTCATTTGTGATGATATCAATGATTCTTTTCACACATCTAGTTCATGGATTTCTGGTCAGAAACATTTTTTATAAACTTTTCACTATCACACCCCATGAGAACATGATAGTTTCGTTTCTCTTCCAAATCGATCTTTTCAATAATGGTATCCTACTCAAAACCCAATTTTTTTGGTGACATTCATATTTGGTCATTCCTATTATTAATAAAATTATATATTATCCCTATTTACAATGTGTATTTTTCATAAAAAATTTATTTTCAAAAATATATCCCTTTATTACTGAGTTCATATTAGAATAATGATGATACAAATTATTTATTGTGGGGAGAATGCAACACCCCAAGACTTTACAATATTTTCCTTTAGGAATATATTTTATTTTCCTCCTATCATGATTTATATGAAACACCAGGTTAATATTATGTTATTTAAAACCTAAATTTTATCATTCACTATAATGAAAACAAATGTATGATTGTGTTACATGCAACAATGAATATCTATGATGGATTTTGTAACATGAAACACCTAGTTTTACAAAATTGTAATATAGTATTAAATATTTAATTATTTAATAAAAAGTGACATAACATTGACATTAAATTGGAGGTTATTAATAGGAGTAACTAAAATATTAAAGTGTATATTTGAATTCATCTCTTAACAATTAATAAGAAATGAATATAGAAACTAAAAGAATATAATGAAAATGATTTTATAAAAAACTATGTCTATACACCAAAGGTGTTTTATCTAATGAAAATAAATTTGTTATTATAAGTGATTAATATTAATTAAAAATATATTATATATTCAAAAAATATTTTTTTATATGCATACTATAGAGTTTATAGGAATAATATAAAAACATATCAGGTTTTACGCATCAAAATTGTATTTTTCTAAAAAGGAATTTTGACTCCCTTTTTATGGCGCACCTGATTTATACCTATTTTTTACAGTTGATAAAATTTTATATCTAAATATAAATAGTACTTTTAAAATTTTTATTTCATAATTATATAAGGATGATATTTTGTCCTATTTTTTTAGATGATTCATTTTTGGGTGAGTAGTAGAAAATAATGGATTTTAATTGAAAAATAATTATTCATCTACAATATTTATATGAATAATTTATATTTAAAATGGGATTAAAAATAAATTTAGATCATTTATAAATAAATTAATATAATATAGTTCATTTTAATAAATCTAACATTATAATCGGATATGAAAACATCTTAATCTTATAAAAATTTTAACATTAAAAACATATTTTCCCATCTCGTATTTAGGATTAAATTTAAAATAATTTATATCACTTATATTATTAAAAATTTGAAAATGAATTAAACTTTTTTTTATTCAGAGAACTTTATAATTTAAATTATGAGATACTTTTTTTTGATCAAAATTATTAGTGAATTCACATAAAATTAATTACATAGATTGAGGTGAAATTAATCTTAACAAATAATAATAACTTAAACTAAAGGGTTAGAATAACCTATAAACTAATATAAAATATATTTAATGGGTATTTTTCAAAAATATAATCTTATTTATCAATAATTGAACATTATTGGGTTTAAATAATGTAAGGGATACCTCCGAATAGTCTTTATATTTTTATATTTATGAAAATGACACTCGTCATCCCCTATAAAAAGGAACTCACACCCACATATCCTCAAACCTATCAATCCATTTTTAATATACATGATGTTCCCAAATAAAATCTAGAATTACCCACCCTCATCCTAGAAGCCTCAAGTTAGGCTGAAATAACACCAATTAAAACTGTTGGTTCAAACCAAAGTGAGTTACCCGAATAATAGATAACATTCTTTAATGATCACATTTGTTTCATTTATCTATCAAACGCTTTAGTTATTCTTTTATCTTGATTATATAAAAAAATAATTATCCTAAATAAATTTATATATTCTTATTATATGTTTATTACCTATAATTACACAAGCTTCCATCAAATTTGATTTGCAATCATTGTTTATGTGTGTGGCGGATTATCGCTTTGTGAACCAATGCAATTAATTCTTCCATTACAATAGTTCATGGTTGTAATAATGATGGATTTATAGTTTATATTTGATATATATTATGATTCTAATATATTAATTCTTTTTTAATTTTTATACAACCCATACTTTTATTCTGTCCATTTTGTGGGAATTCGATAACATCATTTGTGAAAGTGTGGATTACCGCCAACTCAAAGCGATGTAATTAGTTCACAAAATACCATGAATTTATTAATGATTGTTTCAGTGAAAATAGGTTGAAAATATAAAATAAATATGACAATGGATTGTTAATATACATACATATATATACATAATTTACATTTTTTAGCTATGATATGAAATGGATGTACCATTTTTGTGTCTGTATGACATGCTTCCTCCATGAACAGTAAATTTCATTTCCTATGTCAAAATGTTTTGTATTTTTCTTAGTAAATATGTAGTAGATATATATGATATTTAAATAAATGTATATATACCATAGATTATGAAATAATTATTTAGATAAGTAGATAAAAATTACAAGTCAAAACATACTCGACAAACAAGGTAATTAACAGCTGGAAGGATGAAAATAATGAAATGTTATTAACGAATGGGTAATGATATGTTATAAAAATACAAATATGATATCCTAAATATTAATATGATTCTATAATAATTTATTTACATGTTTTAAAAAGTAATATAGTTGGATAAATTCCAGAAAACATAATAGACAAAAATGGTAAGGGATTTCCTCTCAGTTTTTACATCAGTGAGATAAATGTCATATTCCCCACATACAAAATTTATGTGGTGTATCAAATTCCCCATTTGATATTTTATATCATGAATAATTTTTTTATCATGGTACATAATATTTTCCATTAAATTATATATTCAAAAGAGGTTTTATCTTGACAATTACAAATTGGGAATAATTATCCATCCATATTGCTTTTTTTTGTGAATGTACCTTTATCATAACACAATCACTTTATCAAAATAATTATTAAATGAAAATTATATTTATTTATGATATTTATTTTCTTGTATTATGGATATTATAATTTTAAAAAACGTATTTCAATTTTATATAATTTGTTTACATTAAATGATATTTGATTTAATGGAAAAATATTGATAAATTTGTATCCTTTGCATTATAGAGATATTTGATAAGGAACATTATGAATGAGTTTAAATTTATTATAGTATATATGAATTATTATTTAGGAATTTAATACATGGATTTTTGGGTTATTTAATGAATGACCCTTGATGCATCGATATTATCATGAGATGAATTCATTTGGATAAACGCTTCATGTTTGTAATGAGTATATTTTTAACAATCTTGTGAAAGGTCATAACATTAAAGATTTAATCTAACTAGGAAGCATTATGTCCAATTTTTACGAATTTATATCATTCCGATTATAATTATCAAGACGATTTTCACTATGAAAATATCTAAAGATGAATTTAATTATCAGTTTACTGATTACATGACATGTGTACTCATTTATTTACCATACCATTTTCATTATGATCATTGATACATTATTAAATCCATTTTACATAAACCTTATTGATCTTTTGAGATCACCGTTATTTTCTTCAATTACCTACATTATGAAGAAGATGTCACTTAATTTGTTTCAAGGATGCAGTTTATATGATTTATTATTTATTATGTTTCATTTTCTATTTCCCAATATAAAATGAGTATCATGTATCTATCTAGTTTCCAAAACTACTAAAAGTATATGTCCTTATGGACTTTTTTTCCTTTTAATCAAACAAATATAATAAATTAATGTAGAAAATTTGGGATTCGAGGTTCAAGGCATTACATTCTTTAAATCATGTATAAGTTTTCCATTTACTAGAATTCACATAGGAATATGTTCTAACATTATAATGTTCCATGATGTAAATGATGTTACTATACAGGTAAATTTGTGTATTAATATAGCCATCTAATTTTTCAAAACCAAATGCTTTATTGATGTAAATTGTGATTCATGTATCCAATTTCTTTTATATGAGAATATTATATGAGAAACACAAATCCAAATTATGATATAGTAAGGGACACATAAGATAAATTAATAATGTATCCAAATGGAAATTCCAATAAGGGAATTTTACATATGTACTGGTTAAAGGTCAATTTTTTTTACATTTTGATATTTGAAGAAATAAAACAAGTCTAGATGTTACTTGTTTGATTTTTATTATAGATTATGAATCTTGATCAAACCCATGAAAATAAATCCTGTTATGATTGAATGGAATGATCTTTACCAATTTAGAAGGTAGTAGGGTTGCATTGAGATCTCCACACCAAATAAGAGGATGTTGTGTCAAAAACACATGTGGTTAGGTGAGAGGTGGGATCTAAAAAAACATGATACATGATCCACATCATTAAGATTACAAGTAAATATCAATAAAACTAAATTGAATTTATTTATAAAGGGGAAGAATAGAATGATAATTGAATCAAGACTGATGGAATGTAGCTGAGTCTATTACTAGAAATTCAATGATATTTTAAATGATGATTTGACACATGTTTTATCAGATTTCAAGAAGTAATTTAATCTTACTGAAATTTAATGATATTTATATAATTATTATGGAAATTATATTCATGGATTATCTAGTGAATATAATTATTATGTTGTATAATGGAGAGTGGGTTTTGATAATTCTAATTAGAAGAGACGATATGATGAAATATCATGACTAAATATCTCTAAAAACTAGAAGTCATTACGTTATAAGGAAGACTATGGAGATCATCATCTGGGAATTATGTTAATTCAAATTTATATTGTGATCATTCTTCGATGAGCTACACTCTATTTATGTGAGATTGAAATTGGTATGTGTCTGTAATTGTACAAGTTCAAGGTCACACCATTGATCGAGTTCCATTTGATAATAAGTAGGGGACTATGTGTGTGGGATAATAACTCCATTAAACTGGTGATGTATTCATCTTCACAAAGGTGAACCTCATTAATAAATATTCTTAATGTAAATTTAATAAATCAGTTATTATTTAGAGGATGATAGTTACTGAAGTATCATTTTAGTTTATGTTATTTAAATTTTGTTTTCATATTGGTTGACCCACCATTTAGTACATGTCACCATTAGTGTTACACTATAATTGGAATCAGTGTAGGTTAACTCTATGTTACTCAATTTCATATTATGTTGAAAATAAAAACTATTTGTAGTAATATAAATCCAAAATTTTATTGAAATGTGTTGCATTCATGGAGAGAGAGAATTCGACCCCATATTCTTTTACATGGTCTTCCCGTTCTTGATTATATTAAATATGGATTGAATTTTTTTGGATTAAAATGTAGTGTGGTCTATGAAAAAAAGATATAACATTGAAATTTATTGGGAGACCCGAACATCCCTTTTATATACTCAATCTGAAATTGTTATGACAACGTTGACAGGCTTTAAAAGTAATAATGTAATTTGGAAGATCATTCATGTAATATAAGAAGGAAATAAACAAAATTCAATGAAATATATCTTTCGAATAAAATTTAATGATGTTAGAATAAAAAAGTATGAAAATAGTGAAGACATCATAACGAGGTAAAATGTTATTTTGATATATATAATATTTTTAAGAAACACATTTGGCAATTATAATGTGGTAATAAAATTGATTAGTATCCCGAAATAAAATTTTGATTCTAAGATATCAAAACATAAAAATTGGGATCTAGATATACTTACCATTGAAAAACTTCACAACATAATAAATAAGTATGAAATGTGAAGAGGACTTAATATTATGAAAAATTATAACAGTGAAATGGAAATTATCATTAAATCCATAAAAGTTTAATATATTAGAATGTAGAAGGGCCTCTCTAATGAATAAGAAAAAATATAATACAATTCTTAAAATCTTTCTATATTGTTATGAAATTTTATAATATGATCGAAATATAAGTATAAAGGTAAAATCAGAATACAAATGTTTTAACTAGGTAATGGTTGAAAATTTTTCTATGAACTATTGAATGAAATTTTAAAGGGAAAATGATAATTTGTAATATTCCTAGAATACCATTTCAAAATATCACCCAATGAAAAAATGAAAATAAATAGATAAGTTTTCTATTAGTTAAATTCTTATGAAATTTCCATTACTATAACATGTTTTTTCAAATAGATAAGAAAGTAGTGATGAGGACGATTGAAAATATATCCCAGGAAATTGTACTAATTACAGAAGAAGAAAAACAATAACAGGTTAATTTATCTATAGAAGAATAATAATACAATGTTGATTATGTATAATGTAAATAGGGTATGGTAAATAATATACCATGATAATAGAGAACATGAAGTGGCATAAATAAATTAAATTGATCATATTTGACAATACTCATCCAAAAAAGTTTTTTAGATAAGAATATAAAACTTATAGAGGAAATATAAAATATTTTGAATGAAATGGATATAATAAATCATTATAGTAGAAATACTGATAAACCCATAAAGGATATGACCAATAATATTATATTATGTGGTATTTAAATTTATAAAAAAAATTTGAAGAATGATGAAATAAAATATTTGGATAAGAATAACATATATAAGAATAACAATTGTGGTTGACAACAAGAAGAATGATCATGGAGAACTACATCATGTAGCTAATATAGGATAGAATCTATATATGAATAATGAAATAATGTATAAGCTCTAGTCTAATGTGATATTAAATATAATTAAATAAATTATAAAATATTAAAATCTAAAATAAAAATCTGATATAAATATTAACTAATTCTAAATAAATATAGAAAAAGAAAATCCTAAAATATTGTCTTTATCAGTCAGTAATTTTCAAGTAAAATCTCTATAAAATATATTTATGAGATTGAATAATTTAGTTAAAGAAGTTATTTTACAAAAAGAAATTGTTAAAAACATATTTTTTCCCTTAAAAGAAGGTTTCTGAGATATTATTTTTCTTTTGTTTTATTTGTCTATAATGATTACAAATGATTGAATGATATTTTTTTACTAAGAGTGATAAGAGATAAATAATCATTAAGGTCAAAAAACATGTGATATCTTTTAGGATGAATCAATAGTTTGAGAAAAAACAAAACATAAACATGCATATTATTCAATAAATGTATTATAGGGAATATGTGAATTAGAAGAAACATCTCAGATGAATTTTTTTCTTTTATACTAGTTCAATTGAATATATATTAGGTGTTTGGAAAAATGAAAATTAAATTCAACTAAACAACAAGTTGACATTGTTTTTGATTAATTTAAGTATGGAAAATATGAAATGACATGGATCATGGATAGTGGCACTATATGTGACATCCCAAGTAATTAAAAGAATAATATATTTATATTTATATATATTTATCTATTTATGAATTAGATATTGTTTTAGAGGATTAAAATGAGAATAAATCCATTCTTAATCATAGAATACTCTAATATTTTTAAAAGATTGTTTTACTGCCTTTTTGACGGAAACCCATTTTTAAATCTCACTTTTTACAATTTTATAAGGTATATTTATTAAAATAAACATATTCATTAGAATTGGGACATTAAAATTTACTTTGGATAAATATTTTTTATTTTTTTGACAATGTTCATTTTTTAATGAATAGTGAAAAGTACTACATTTTTCTTCAAAATTTCTTTTTCATTTAATTTAATTATAATGATATATTATATTTTTAATTGGTTGTGAAGGTTCATTAGAATATATTTTTACCATTTAATCCAATGGTGGTCATTATAATTAATTTCAGTTTGAAAACGGACATAAACAAGTATCAATCTTTTAATAGATATTGTTTCATAAAAACAAGCTATTTATTTTGACAATGGGAATTATTTTTAAATTAATTACTACAATTTCTATGTTTGTAATTTGGTAAAATCGATTCCATTGTGGAATCATATGGTCCAAATTATGTAATTAAGTATCTTTTGTTTTATGACATTATGAATAGTAACGATTGTAATTATCGTTAATTATCATGATAAATTAGTAATCAGGTAATTAAGTGTAATAAAATAATGTCATAATAATAAAAAATTACATCAAAATGTGTCCAAATCATCTTTTTGGAGTCATGGCCGACCATGGGAAGCTTTTTACCGAACATGAAGGCCCATGGAGTCACATGGGTGTGATTTTGACATTTATGACATTATTTTTAAAAAGAAGGGAAATATTACAACGGTTTGTATATTCTAAGTAAGTTATTTTTATTTTTTCCTACATAAATGTTATATTAGACTATAAATAGTCACTAGAAATCTAAAAATATTTAATACATCATGGTATTTTTTTTAAAATTTTATACATTAAATAAATAAATTTATTAATGACACCATGATGATGTAGTGATTACCTCATTAATGAATGATTTAAATATAATGAAAAGATAATGTAAAATATAAGAATTAAAATTTAGGAATACCTACTGTATGGGTGTATTTAGAACCCTTATCACCTTATCCTCAAAATATTTCATTATGGGAACTTTAAAATCTGAAAATCATTTTATAATAATGTAATATTTCAAGACTTTCAAAAAGTGACCCTCCTCCTTCTTATAAAAGGCCCCCACCTAAACCACCATACCAACTCCTATCAAGCCCTTTTATCATCCAAAATCTACTCATATTTTCTGTCCACATCCCTATCTTACTCCTATAATCCTAACTTTTGGCATAAGTCTTTCCATGGACTCATTTGGCTCAAATAAAAAAAAAAGAGTTACCCGATTTAGAGGTAATGTCTTCTCTCGAGTTCCTTTCTTTTATTTTCCTTCTTCACTCACCAATATATTCTTATTAATTGATCCCATAATAACACCAGTATCCTCAATATACTGTGATGTTGTTTTGATAAATATTCTACTTACATTTACACACACCTCCGTCTATTGGTTAAATAACATACTGTTTATATGGATGGAGAATTAATGCCTCACGAAAAAATGAATGGTAAATATTATTTTAACACCTTTCATGGTAACCATTATGATGTCACTGTATTTATATATGATATATATGGTATTTATTTTTTCTATATTCTTCTGAATTTTATTTTTAAATAACATAATTATTCTTTTCTTGTTGTGGAACCCCGATAATTTAATCCGAGGAAGTGTGGACTTCCGCCCCCTCAAGTGATGTGATTCATTCATGCCAAACATGGAATTTATATAAAATTTAATTAATGAACTTATTCTACATATATAACATAGATATTATACTGTAATTATAATATATATTTATATATGTCTCATTTAGTTTTAATTATTTTAATATAACAATGAAATGAAAGTAGCGTTCATGCGTACGTACGGCCTACCGTCTCCATGAACGGTGCATTTCATTTTTTATCTACAAATGTCATGGAATAATATAAAATGAATATATACTAGATATATATGATATTTAAGTCATTAATACCATTCTTTATATTATGTTCTTATAACTACGTGGGAAATTATTTTCAAACAACTTCATTTTTGAATCATGCACAAAATATCGACAAAATGTATGATATGAAATCAAATAATTAAATAATTATTATATAATCATAATATGTTATATGAATTGAATTATAAACATTAAAGGAAGTACTTATGAACTTATAAATTGACCTATGTTTATTATTTAGGAATATAAAGAACGAACAAGAACAAGTTGGACTTGAGGTATGGGACATCGTCTCAATCTCCTTTCGTTGAAGAATACTTCAATTTATAAATGACTTTCTTTTATTAATTGTATAATAAAATCTTTTGAATTTTACATTCAAGCCAATGGAATATTTTTACATGAAGTAGTTTACGAAATGACAAAAAAAAATTTTGTCTTATGTATGTGGCGACAACGACTTCTCCGCTGCCATGACAATTATTTGAGTTTAAACTTCCTCTACAAGACATAACATTTTAAATTAAAAATAAATTACATTTTTTTCTTTACATTTATTTTGTTATTGAAAATGTTTTTGATAATTTTTTTATTATATCAATGTGTTGTGTTGATATCTTGTGATTGAAATATGTAAATTTTATGTTTCCTTTAAGCATGTTTTATGTGATACGATTATGTTATGGTTCTTTGGAATTGTTTATGAAATCGAGTGGTTCTGTGATAATCTAAAGGCAGGTGATCCCGATATAGCTCTCGAACGCATTGGGTAACGCAAAGGAGTTAAATGCTATGGTCTCTTTGAAGAGATTTAGGGAATATACTATAAGGGTTATTCTAGATGTAACAATGAGGGTTACTCCCTACGTAAGAATGTTATGAATGCCTCAAGTTACACATATGTATTCTGATTTCTATGTGTAATTCATAAGTCTTATGATTTTCATGAGGTGTGTTAAAGTGCTAATGTTATATGAGTAAAGTATGATTTCAATGAATCTTATGTATACATGGACTATTGTTTTCTTTCAATATTTTTATATCCCTTACTGAGCGTTTTATAGCCATCCCATGTTTTTTAAATGTTTTTTACAGGTCAAGGGAAAATTACATGATGTGATGATAGTGTCGATGAATTGTCAAGAAAGAAACAATGTTTTATTTTAAATAAGTTTTATTTGGTGGAAAAAATGTATACTATCTTTGATGTAACCACCTTGTTTAAATGTGGAATGTAATGCATGTTTTATGATATAATTCTCTAAAACTCTATACCTAAAAATATCCTCAATGTGAATTCTTTAATAATCCAAGATTACGTAATGATTATGTCTGGGCCTTATAGTTGGTATCAGAGATCGATTTAGATAACTTTAGGAGTTATAATTCTGTCATATGATTATCCAAAAATATTTTTTTGGTCAAACTGAAATAATATAGCCTTTTAATATTACCATATTGCTTCATCTATGATATGTTTGTTCAGAATGGTTTTCCATAGAAGAAATAGGGAAGTCGTTCTAGGAAGGCATACAGAAAGAAATGAACTTCCAAATCAGCATCATGAGATTGTCAGAATTGGAACTAAATAGTTTGTTATAGTAAAGGCTCAGCTGAATCAAGTGATAAATGGTGGTGGTATCCATGCACGAGATCAGCCAGATCAACCGCAGAGGAACATGTCAGTGGTGGAACATTTCATGAGGCATCATCCTCTATCATTCAGATGATCATATGACCTTGTGATGCCTGAAGGGTGGATTAAAGCACTGGATAATATTTTCGAAGTCACTGGGTGTTCAGAAAATCATAATTTTCATCTTACTAATTACCCATTGGAGGGTAAAGAAGATCAGTTGTGGTCGATGGTTAAAAATACCAGGGACGCTGATCAGATTGATTCTCTTAACGAAGATGAATTCAAAGGTATGTTTCTTGAGAAATATTTTCCTAAGGTTGTTCGACTTAGGATGGAAAAACAATTAATGTAATTGAGGGAAGATGACAACTCAACGGCTTCTTATGAAGAAAAGTTCACTAGATTGGCAAGGTATGCTCCAAATTTTATCTGAGACCCTCATAGTAAAATCAATCATTTTTACGGAGGATTAATTCCAAAATATCTTATGGAATTAGCATCTCATGAGTTCAAAAGTTATGAAATGCATTTTCTATGTGTTGAGAAGGTGGAAATGGAGTTTACTGATGATAAAATGTTCTATGAAAACCAACAGAAGAAGAGACTGAGGTTGTAGGATAAAGGGAAGAATCCATCAAAAAGGTTTGATGGTAAGAAAACTATGTTTTCAGTTTTTGATAAATGTGGTAAAAAGAATGATGGGGAATGCCTTTTGAATTCTAGAATGTGCTTATGATGAGGTAAGATGGGGCATAATGCTCGTAATTGAACTAGAAAATATCAGGGTAATGGTAAGACCAAATTTGATTTACAGTTTGTGAAATGTTTCAACTACAATGAGATGGGTCATTTTGGAAACAAGTGTTCGACAAGGAGCTCGAATGATGGGAAGCAGTCAGACTACAAGCAGAAAGGTGTGATGAAATACTTTGCAACTACTTCAACAGATGTTGGGCCATCAAATGAAGTGGTATCAGGTACTTTTTATTTTTTGCAGATTATTCCAATGTATTTTTTGATTCGGGGTGTACATATTCTTTCATATCTAAAAACTTTTCTAGTAAATTTGGAATTCAATCTCACGAAATGAATCCGGAACTTGTGGTAAAAAACCTGGGGGAAATGTTGAGGCAAACAGAATTTATAAGAAACATTTGATCCTTATCTGTGGAAAGAAACTACATGCAAAGTATATTGTTTTACCACTATTAGAGTTTGAATCTATCCTGGTTATGGATTGGCTCTTTGATTACCATGATAAGATTTACAATTGAGCTGAAGAAGTTTTTTTATAAAGACATTCAGTTTGTGTACAAGAATGAACCCTTACTATTGATAACCTATCAAGAGGCTGAGAAACTTATAAAATATGTAAATGAATGTTACCTTGCACATATTGTTGAAAACAAATGAGTCATTCATATTAATTATGTGCCAGCGGTAAATGAGTATCTGTTGAGTCAAAAGTTCCCTTTTGAGTTCCATATCTTGTTTTGGAAATCACAATTGACTTTTTAATCATACTGATTCTGTCAATTGTATCGTACTGACTCTCTCAATCATATCGTAATGACTCTATCATTAGTATCATACTGACTCAGTCAATCGTACCGTACTGACTCTGTCAATCGTACCATATTGACTCTGTCAATCGTATCGTACTGAATCGGCTATTCATATGTTCATTACTTGTTTTGGTACTTTGTCAAAAACACTTGTTTCATATGAATCGTACCATTACTTATCATATACATATATCTTGTTTTAACCAATACGATTTCGTTGAGTTAGTTACAAACTAATCAAAACGATGTCGTGCTTTCTGTTTCAATATGACCGTTATGATACCAGGTGTCCAAGTCCCTCCGTGTTTTTCAGAGATATATGGACATTGGAGGCAACATGGCCATTGGAACCAAGGCCTATAAATAGGAGGTCATTTGATGCTAATAAAGAGAACGAATGAGACGTTGTTCAATCAAGATTCTAGAGAGAGATGTTGTGACTTCTCTCATCTGCTTTGTGCGCCCGATCATCGTATCGAGGGCTTTCAAGCAATTGAAACACAGAGGTGTCGATTACCTACAAAATCGAGGGATGTCGGGGATAGGCAGACAGACGTTCCAATCATCGTATCAAGGGCTGCCAGGGATAGGCAGACAGATGTCCCGATCATCGTATCGAGGGCTGCCGGGGATAGGCAGACAGACATGTCAATCATCGTATAGAGGACTCATCAAGGTGTTAGTGAGACAGACCTTTTATCCTAGGTAAAAGGATAACCCTTCTCTTTGGGTTAAAAGAATTTTAATTCTTTTACATTTCTGTTGTTACTTGTATTAGAAAGGAATTTGAATTGTTTCCTTTCTTCTTTACATATTCAATTGTAATTGTTTCAATTATGATAATTCTATTACATATTGTATTGTTTGATTCTATACGCTTTAAGGTAGATTAATTCATCTTTGTATTACTTTGATTATTGTGTTCATCTTGAATACATTTGCTTTACATTTCATTAGTATTACATTACATCATACCTTTTATATTCAATACAATTGTGGGTGTTTGTATTTGTATTAGTTTAAGACCTTTTAAACTAATCTCTTAATTGCTAAAATTCAATTGTTTTAAACCTACTATTCACCCCCCTCTTGTATTGTTCCATCTAATAGACATAAATATCTATATATTCGATCCAACAATTGGTATCAGAGGAGGTTTTCCACTGATTAGTTTTACTAGCTTTATTTCTTTTATATTACTATCTTAAATACTTACTACAGTAATGTGTGGAGTGGA
Source organism: Viscum album (assembly GCA_963277665.1). Lineage (NCBI taxonomy): Eukaryota > Viridiplantae > Streptophyta > Magnoliopsida > Santalales > Viscaceae > Viscum > Viscum album. The sequence goes on along the minus strand of OY728145.1, from coordinate 1,092,420,239 downwards.
AAAGCTTTTGGTGTTTTATATGGCAGGAGTAAATATTTGGTCAATAGACAATATGAATCCTTCTAGACCACCTATCTTTGATGGGAATGATTATGAGTATTGGAGAGATCGTATGAAGACGTTCGTTGTTAATACTGGTGTAGACAAATTTATAATGCTTACTGGAGGTTACAGAATTCCTGACAAAGAAGTCAGTACATTCACCAACCAAGAGAAGCAAGAATATCAACTGAATTACAAGGTACGCAATACATTATTATGCTCTATGACCAGGAATATATATAGTCAGATATCATCGTGTGAAGCAGCCAACTATATTTGAAAGAAATTAGAAGTCACTCATTTTTGTACATCCAATGTTATAGAAACAAGGAGAACAATTCTTCGAGCAGAGTATCATGGATTTGTTTTTCCTTATGGAGAGCCAGTATGTAAAGTGAAACAAAGGTTTATGACAATTGTCAATAGCTTAAAATCTATGGGAGAAAAAGGTCTTGATGATGAAGCTCTAGTTGATAAGATTATAGATATAATGCCAAATGAATGGGAGTCAAAAAGGACAGCTATTGATGATAATATAAAAGTTTCCCAGATTACTCTTGATGAACTCTTTGGAACTCTTCTACAGCACGAGACAAGAATGAAGAGAGATGTTGATTTCAACAAGAAGAAGAATGGTAATGGAAGTGTAGCCTTTGAATCTAAAGCTAAAACACCTGAAAGGCTTACAATGTCTAAATCCAAGAAAGTTGTTATATCTGATTCAATTGATTGTAATATTTCAGATAATGAGTTAGCCAATCTTGCTCCAAGAATGAAAAAGATTGTGGGAAAGAAATACTTTCAATACCGATTCAAAAATAAAGATAGGAAGGATAAGAAATATTTAGAGGTAACTTGTTATGAATGTAAAAAAAGCAGGACATATCAGGCCTGATTGTCCTTTACTGAAGAGGAATGACAGAAAGGAGAAACACTCTCAAAGAAAAAAGAAAAGGTTTTACAAGAAAAAAATTATTAAAGGAAAATGATACGTGGAGTGCAAGTGGTAGTGACTCTTCAGATGATTCTTCAGAATATGAGTCCTCATGACAAAGGAATATCGGACTTCTAGCCAGACTACCAATTGAAGATCAATGTCTCATGGCTAAGGTACACAATGCTGAAGCTATTACGAATGTCTCTTTGAATGAAAATTATACTGATAATAGATATTATGAATCTTCAAATGATGAATCTTCATCATCAGAAGATGATACTTTTCCTACATTTGATGAAGTCTCTAGATTTTCTAAATTACTTGAAAATGAAAATTCTAAACTCAAGAGGAGGCTTGAGAAAGCAAATTCTAGAATTTTAATCTTGAAAAAAGAAGTATCAGATCATTATAAAGATCTTGATGTGAAAACTTTTGATTTTGAAAGTATCTCAAAAACCCTTGAGAAAGTTAAATCTGAGAAGGATAAACATTCTAAGGATCTTGAAAATGTAATTTCAAAGAAAAATATTTTAGATCCTAACTCTAGTTCAGATTCAAATGTTTTAGAAAATAAAAAAATTGTTTTAAAATTAAAGTCAGAAATTTTTTCCTTGAAAAAATGTTTATAAAACTTTACTCATGGAAAGGAAAAATTTAACAGGATGTATTCTCAAATTAGTCATTTGAGAAATTTCTCTGGTCTTGGTTATACTTATTCCAAACCAGTTTTCAGTAATAACTATTTTTTTCCTCAAAAAACCACTTTTTGTTCTAAGTGTCAATGTGGGAGACACTGGAGAAGAGATTGTTCTCTTAACAAAACTCAATCATTAGGATTTCATATAGCTCATTTTTTGAAACATATGTGGATTCCTAAGATTATTTTATCTAACCCTTATGGATCGAAAAAAGTTTTGATTCCCAAAAACTAATTGTTTCTTTTTCAGTTAAATGAAAAGTGTATCAATAAGAACATTTGGTACATGGATAGTGGTTATTCTCGACACATGACTGGAAACAAAGATCTCTTTGAAAAGGTTATCAAAACAAAAGGTGGAAAAGGTACCTATGGAGATAATGCTCATGGAAAGATTGTTGGTATAGGTAATATCGTTTTTCTTGGAAAATTTCTTATTTCAAATGTTTTGTTTGTTAAAGGTCTTAGGCACAATCCTATCAGCATAAGCCAATTATGTGATGAAGGTTACCTTGTGAATTTTAGAAATGATAAGTGTCTTGTTCACAATTCCAAGGATGAGTTCATTCTTTCTGCCCATAGGAAAGGGAATGTTTACACTATTAACATAAAAGACCTTAGGAGCCAAAAAATACCCTGCCTAAGTGCAATAGATGACCAATCATGGCTATGGCATAGAAGACTAGGACACTGTAATCTGAGAAACCATAGTAAACTCTTAAAGAAAAGACTTGTAAAGGGGATACCGGATCTTAGATATGATTCTTCAAAAGTCTGTGATCCTTTTCAATTTGGAAATTAACATAAAACTAGATTTAAATCAATTAATGAAGTTTCAACTTCTAATGAATTACAACTAGTGCATGTGGATCTTTTTGTTCCCACACAAACTGGAAGCATTGGAGGAAAATACTATGTATTTGTTTTTGTTGAGGACTTGAAGCCTTTTCCTTTTTCAAAACTTTTAGAGCCCATGTTAAAAATGAGAAAAACATACCATTGATAACTATTCATAATGACCATGGTGGTGAATTTCAAAATTCATATTTTGAAACCTTTTTTAGTAAGAAAGGTATTAATCACAATTTCTCAGCTCCAAGAAACCCTCAGCAAAATGGTGTTGTTGAATGAAGAAATCGTATTCTTCGGGAAATGAATCGAACCATGTTCAATGAATACTCAATTGCTAAGCACTTCTGGGCTGAAGCTGTTAGTACTACCTGTTATACTATAAATAGTGTTCTAACGAGACCATTTCTTAATAAAACCCCTTATAAGTTATGGACTAGCCAAAAACCTAAAGTTTCATACTTCAATGTTTTTGGATGCAAAGTATTCATTCTGAATAAAAAAGATAATATACACAAATTTGCACCAAAATATGATGATGGAATCTTTCTAGGCTATTTTATAACCTCTAAGGCTTATAGAGTTTTCAATAAAAACACTTGTACTGTTGAGAAAACAGTACATGTAAAATTTTATGAAACTGATCCTTTTGTTTTCAACCAACCCAATCCTACATCCTCGGATGTGTTTTCTAAAAATGTTTATCAACCGTTACTAGGAGATCACTCTGATGAGGTAAATGTTCAAGAAAGTATTCCTGAAACTTTTACCATAGAGATTTTCTACCATATGTTGATGAACAGGTTTTACAAAACCCAAATCAATTGTTTCTTAGGAATCATCCCAGCGATAACATCATTGGTGATGTAAATCAACCTGTAAGGACCAGAAATTCCTTAAGAATTGAAGTATAACATCTTTCTTTTCATTCCCAATTTGAACCTAAAAGTCCAAGTGAGGCCTTAGGTGATGATGATTGGATCAAAGCAATGCAAGATGAACTAAATTAATTTGAAAGGAATCAAGTCTGGACATTAGTTGATAGACCTAATGAAAAAACTGTAATTGGTGTAAAATGGGTTTTCAGAAACAAATGTGATGAAAATGGAATCGTTGTAATAAACAAAGAATGACTTGTTGCTAAAGGCTATAATCAACAACAAGGAATAGACTATGAAGAAAAATATGCTCATATAGCTAGACTTGAATCTATTAGTATTCTATTAGCCTTTGCAGCATTTTTCAATTTCAAACTATTTCAAATGGATGCCCAATGTGCTTTTCTAAATGGTTTTGTTCAAGAAGAAGTTTTTTCCGAACAACCTCCTGGTTTTCAAGACCCAAAACATCCTGATCTTGTTTTTAAACTTACCAAGGCTCTATATGGTCTTAAACAAGCCCCTAGAGCATGGTATGATAGACCTACATGATTTATTTTACAAAACAATTATACAAAAGGTACAGCAGATCCAACCCTTTTTATAAAAATGGAAAACAAAAATGTTTTGATTGTTCAAATCTATGTTGATGACATGATATTTGGATCATCTCAGAAATCTTTAACTGATTCTTTTTCAAATTTAATGAAATCTGAGTTTGAAATGAGTATGATGGGTGAGTTAACATTCTTTTTTAGGTTTTCAAATTTCTCAAATGCCAGAAGGAACATATATATCTCAACATAAGTATATTAAGGACTTACTCAAAAATTATGGATATGAAAAATATATAAGTATTAGGACTCCAATTGGTACTTCAAATACTCTTGATCTTGATGAAACTGGGAAACCAGTAGATCAAATAATCCTTAGAAGTTTGATATGATGTTTTCTATAAATAACAGCTAGTCGACCCGACTTAATTTTCTGTATGATTATGTGCGAGATACCAATCTAATTCAAAAGAGTCTCACATAAAAGCCGTGAAGAGAATCTTTCGGTATTTAAAATGCACTATGGATTTAAGTCTTTTTTACTCTTCTGGAAATGATTTTGTTTTAAAACGTTTTTCAGATATTGACTTTGGTGGTTGTAGAATGGATAGAAAAAGTACATATGGAACATGTCATTTCTTAGGAGATTATCTGGTTTCTTGGTCCTATAAGAAACAACACTCATTAGCACTATCCACTGCTGAAGATGAATATGTAGCAGCTGGAAGTTGTTGTGCTCAAGTATTGTGGATGCAACACACACTCACTGACTATGGATTGAGTTTTTCAAAAACTCAAATTATTTGTGATAATACTAGTGCCATAGCTCTTAGTAAGAACCCAGCACACCAATCTCGTGCAAAAAAAATAGATGTTAGGTATCACTTTCTTAGAGATCACACACAAAAAGGAGAAATTATTTTACAATTTATCGGAACACAAGAACAACTTGATGACATTTTTACAAAACCATTACCCTCCGATAATTTTGAGTTTATAAAAAATAATCTAGGAATGATTACATTAAAATAATCATTCATATCTACTTCATGTTTTACAAATATCCTTCTAGTAAATAACTCCTCTTGAAAGGGGGAGGACATCTCTTACTATGTTTTGTTTGTTTCTTTTTATCTTATGATCTTTAATTCTTTTACTCTCCTGGTATGTGTCATTTACTTTTCTGTTTATCGTATTGACAGTTTTATCGTATCATTTACTTTTCAATTTATCGTATTGACAGTTTTATCATATCATTTACTTTTATGTTTATCGTATTGATAGTTTTATCGTATCATTTAATTTTCTGTTTATCGAATTGACAGTCTTATTAATGATTTTCTTTTCCATCATATCGACCGATGATGGTAATGAATTTCTTTTCCCTCGTATCGACCGATGATGGTAATGAATTTATTTTCCATCATATCGACCGATGATGGTAATGAATTTTTTTCCATCATATCGACCGATGATGGTAATGAATTTATTTTCCATCGTATCGAACAATGATGGTAATGAATTTCTTTTCAATCGTATCATCCTATGATTGTAATGAATTTTTTTTCCATCGTATCAACCGATGATGGTAATGAATTTCTTTTCCATTATATCAACCGATGATGGTAATGAATTTCTTTTCCATCGTATCGACCGATGATGGTAATGAATTTCTTTTCCATCATATCGACCGATGATGGTAATGAATTTCTTTTCCATCGTATCGACCGATGATGGTAATGAATTTCTTTTCCATCGTATCGACCGATGATGGTAATGAATTTCTTTTCCATCATATCAACCTATGATGGTAATGAATTTCTTTTCCATCGTATCAACCGATGATGGTAATGAATTTCTTTTCCATTGTATCGACCAATGATGGTAATGAATTTCTTTTCCATCATATCGACTGATGATGTTAATGAATTTCTTTTCCATCGTAATGATCGATGATGGTATCAAATTTCTTTTCCATCGGCTAGTCAGATCATGGTTACAAGATTGTTTTCCATCGTATTTTCAGTTCATGGTAACAACATTTTTTTCGATCGGCTTGTCAGTTCATGGTAATAAGATTGTTTTCCAGCAGCTTGTCAATTCATGGAAAGGATATCGTTTTCCATTGGCATGTCGATTGATACTTTTATCTTATTTTATTTCGTACAGTTGTGTATTCTTTAATTCTAAAAACCAACAACCTCCTTACGTTCTCCGGCAGGTAATTTCCATTTTTTTATTTTTTTTTCTCTTTTTCATTTTTAATCCTAACAATTGATCTTTTTTTCTCTAATCCTGACTGTAGAAGATCAACGGTCACTCTTTTTTCGCCTATAAATAGCCCCCCCTCCCCAAATCAACATTGGTTTTTCAGGTTTTGAGGCGAACCTCTGCTCCACCGATTTTAAATCATCATACGATCTTTTATCGACATCACCATTATGTCTCAATCCTCTCCTAACACTCCCGCCGAAATGTCTTCAAAGACTTTTACATAGAAAGACTTTAACAGAGAAAGGTTAGTTTCTAGAGATTTTTTTGATTCGTATGATTCCACAATTAGAAGAATCATTCTCTTTCAAAGATGGGAACATTTGTGTATTGAAAGACATGTTTCTCAAGATCCGGTTCTCTTTGATGAAGTTTGTCAGTTTTTAAAAACCATATCTTTCGACAAAGACATTACTATCAATTTTTTTTGTGTAAGATAGAAAGTTGTCTATGTCTGTGAAACAAGCGGATCATTTTATCAATTTCCCAACAGAAGGGGATTCTTTCTGTCCATCTCATAAACTACCAGAAGAAGTTGGTAGGTTTAATAGAAAAAGTGCTGAAAAGTATTTGTTTGTCATTAATGAAGAAAAGAGAAAAGTGTCTCATCTTTCTCCGGACAATCGTTTTGTGACTTTATGGATGCAAGGTTTTCTTATCCCAATGAAAGGGGATAGAGAAACTATGAAAGTTTATGATATTTTTATTCATGACTTTCTTGAAAATATAAGAAAAGTAAATCTCATTGGGTATGTTTTTGAAACCATTAAGAATGTCAAGACAGGAGGGATTAAGTACCAAATGATTATGTATCCATCCATCCTTACAAAGTTCATTCATGAAAGTATGATGTTTTGTAACATTCATTTGAAAGGAAACCCGATAGATTTGAAGCCATCGTGGATTAGTAAGAGTACGATGAAAAAGCTGAATGTTTGTTTTGATCCAAATTCAAAAACTTTTATCAGAGATGTAGAAGATGAATTGGCTCAGAATCAATCGACACCTATGCCAGCCAAAGACATTCAATCTACTGGTGTTAATCAAAAGTCTGATCCGCAAACCAGTTCAAAGCCCAAGAAGAAGCCAAGATACAGTAAGGAGGTTGTAGCTATATGGAGAAAGGATAAGGAACAGAGAAAGGAAGGTGATCCAAAGTTCGGTCTTGACCAGGCTGCGGCTTTTGCAGAAAGAATAAGGATAGAAGAAACCATTAAGGCTGAAAAGAAAAAGAAAACTATTTTGAAAATAAAGGCTCAAGACTTTGATATCTGTAAAGTCTTGAAAGTAGTTGATGAAGCTAGTGCTCAACATACCACAGAAGTGCATCAAGAACCCATCGTACAAAGTCTTCCTGTGAAAGAAAAAGGAAAACAAATGATGGAAGAGATAGAGGAAGTGGAAGAGGAAGGAGATTTTCTTTTATAATTCCTTCAGAGTTCAAAGAAGACTAAGGAGGAATCGGTTCAAAAGCTAAGTGAAGGTGTTCAACAAACCCCTAATACTGATCATACACCTTTTGAAACTTTTGAAACTCCAGATAAAACAACCCCTCAAGAAAAGCAAGGTGCTGAATCCTCTCACACTGATAATGTTGTTGTCATTGATGACAAAATGGAAGAAGAAAGAAAGTAGAAATAAAAAGCAAAAGGAAAACAACCAGTTGTAAACTCAAGCCGATCTAATGAACTGGCTTCGTACGATGAAGATACTGATTCAAACCATAAAATCTCTCTCAAGAAGAGTGATTACATTGTTCATGTTTTGAGAAGGGTTGAGAAGACTATTCCATATTTCCCGAGGCTGGAAGGGAAGATTGATTTTATTACTGACAATCAAAATAAGAAGTTTGGATCTATAAAAGAATTAAGAATGAAAGTTTTATCAGTTGAAGCCGATTTGAATGTTCATTCAGAACGATTGGTTTCTCATAAGAAGGCCTGCAATAAGATGACCAAGTGGTCGTACAAAACAGAGAGCTCAATCAATGATCATGAAATAGCTATTGAATATATAAGAAGGTTGTAAAATGAGCTTGCAATTGCATTCAATAAGATTGACAGAGAAACAGTTGAAAGGTTGAATCTTTTGTCTTTCCAACGAGCCGATGTTCCTTCAGTGAAAGACTTGCAATAGAGAATGAACGCTTTTCAATATGAATTCTTGAAGGATTCATATTTCAAGGATGAAATGGTTTTTTTGAAGAAACTAAATTATGTGTTATCCAAAGATAACAAGAATTTGCAAAACAGAATTGATACTCTTGAAGAAGTAATCAGAGTCCAGGAAGAGACTATCAAGAAACAATATTAGATTTTTTGCGGACCAACAAGAGCTTCTCATAACTCAGGGTGAATCAATTTCTGAAGACATGAATGAAATCAGAAAGATAAAAGTTGTTCTTCATGAGCACATAAATAAGTAGAAGGAAAGAGAAAACAAATGACTTGTATTTGTTTTCCTTTCAAAGCTATCTTTCTTTTGTAATAAATTTTATGATTCTTTTCTTTTATCCATTGTCTTGTGTTTATTTTCTAACCCCTTCAGAAAATTCAAGATTACCCCTTTCTTTTTGTAAATCACAAAGGGGGAGAATGTTTACAAAGGGGGAGAATGTTTATAAAGGGGAAGAATGCTTTACAAAACTCTTAAGGAAAATCTACGAATATAATCCTTAGGAAAGTCCATACCTAAGGGGGAGTTAGTTGTATTTGAATTCATATTCAGAAGAGTTTCCAATAACTCAGGGGGAGATAAGTATTTCTTATTTTATTTACTTTGTGTGTTGTGATTTCCAAAAAGGGGGAGATTGTTGAGTCAAAAGTTCCCTTTTGAAATCCATGTCTTGTTTTGGAAATCACAATTTTCTTTTTAATCATACTGATTCTGTCAATCGTATCGTACTGACTCTGTCACTCATATCGTACTGAATCTGTCAATCGTATCGTACTGACTCTGTCAATCCTACTGTATTGACTCTGTCAATCGTATCGTACTGACTCTGTCAATCGTATCGTACTGAATCTTCTATTCATATGCTCATTACTTGTTTTGGTACTTTGTCAAAAACACTTGTTTCATATGAATCGTACCATTACTTATCATAGACATATATCTTATTGTAACCAATACGATGTCATTGAGTTAGTTACAAAATAATAAAAACGATGTCATGCTTTCTGTTTCAATATGACCGTTAAGATGCCAGGTGTCCAAGTACCTCCGAGTTTTTCGGAGAAATATGACCGTTGGAGGCAACATGACCATTGGAACCCAAGGCCAATAAATAGGAGGTCATTTGAAGCTGAGAAAGAGAACGAATGAGACTTTGTTCAATCAATATTCTATAGAGAGATTATGTGACTTCTTTCATCTACTTTGTGCATCCGATCATCGTATCGGGGGCTTTCAAGCAATTGAAAGATAGAGGTGCCAATTACCTACAAAATCGAGGGCTGCCAGGGATAGGCAGACAGATATGCTGATCATCGTATCAAGGGCTACTGGGGATAGGTAGACAGACGTGCCGATCATCGTATTGATGGCTCACCAAGGTGTTGGTGAGACAGACCTTTTATCCTAGGTAAAAGGATAACCCTTCTCTTTGGGTTAAAAGAATTGTAATTCTTTTACATTTCCGTTGTTACTTGTATTAGAAAGGAATTTGTATTGTTTCCTTTCTTCTTTACATATTCAATAGTAATTGTTTCAATTACGATCATTCTATTACATATTGTATTGTTTGATTCTATACACATTAAGGTAGAATAATTCATCTTTGTATTACTCTGATTATTGTGTACATATTGAATACAATTTCTTTACATTTCATTAGTATTACATTACATCATACCTTTTATATTCAATATAATTGTGGGTGTTTGTATTTGTATTAGTTTAAGACCTTTTAAACTAATCTCTTAAGTGCTAAAACTAAAAGTTTTTAAACCTACAATTCACCCCCCCCCCCTCTTGTATTGTTCCATATAATAGATATATATATATCTATATATTTGATCCAATAGTATCCTGATGTTTTTCCTGATGATTTTCCTCGAATAATACCAGATCATGATTTTGAATTTACTATTGAATTAATTGCTGATGCTAAGCCAATTTTAAAACCCCCTAATCAAATGGCTCAAATTTATCTTTTAGAGTCGAAGGATCAATTGAAGGATTTATTAGAGAAAGGTTTCATTCAACCTAGCACATCACCATGGGGTGCACATGTCTTATTTGTTAAAATGAAATATTGTTCCATGAGACTTTTCAATGATTATAGAACCTCGATTAAAATTATTATTATGAACAAATATCCTTTTCCTCATATTGATGATTTGAATGATCAGCTCCAGGGAGCTCAATATTTTTTAACGATTGACTTGATATCGGGGTACCATCAGTTGAAGTTAAAGGAAGCAGATAGTTTGAAGACCACGTTTCCTACATGATATGGATATTATGAATTTGTAGTTATGCCTTTTGGGTAAACCAATGCACCTGCTGTAATCATGGACCTTATGAACATAATTTCCATGTGTTCTTGGATAAGTTTGTGGTTGTTTTCATTGATGATATTTTGGTGTTTTCAAAAATTAATGAGGATAATTAATTTGATTTAAGGGTTATTTTGCAAACATTAAAAGAAAAGATATTGTATAGTAAATTCACCAAATTTGAGTTTTGGTTGCAATAAATTTCTTTCCTTGGTCACATTGTTTATAAATATGGAATAATTATTCATCATTCAAAAACTACGGTTGTTGAAGAATGGATAATAAACACAAATGTAATAGAGATTCGAAGTTTTCTTAGTTTGGTAGGCTATTACCGAAGGTTTTTTAAAAAAAATTCACGATTGTCCAGCCCATTGACTAAGCTGACTCGGAAGGCTGTTATGTTTATCTAGACAAAAGAATGTGATGATTGTTTTTAGGAATTGAAAATATGATTGGTGAATGCCCCAGTATTGGAACTACCTTCTAGGAATAGTGATTTGTTATCTACAGTGATGCTTCATTGAAAGGACTTGGTTGCGTCCTAATGCAGAATGATTATGTAACACCCCAGGTAAATAAGGAATATGACATTTTCATATTTATCCATATTTGTGAATAAAATATTAATATGACTTTAAAGGGGATGCTATGCTCGATGGCGTACCCAACACGCAACCACGAGTTTCTTGGGAATCTTACGTTGCACTCTAATAATAATATAATATTATTTTAAATGGTAGTTAACATGTAGCCGTTGTAATGGCGGGAATGGATAGAAATAACTAAAATATGATTATAAATGTTTTTAAATGTTTTTACATTTATCCAATAAAAGATAATGGCTTAAAATACAGAATGAATTCAATTTTAGGCGTATATGCCCTAGTTTTCACTAAAGGTTCAGTTATCACCTTTTGATGGCGAACCATCATTAAATATAGTTTTGATCACTCTTATACATTCTTTTGGACCAAATAAAACTCTTATTAAGAATCGGGACATCAAAATTTACTTTGTGTAAATTTTTGGCATCTTTCCGATAAAGTTCATTTTTTAATGAATAGTGTAAAATGTTGTATTTTAATTCAAAAACACTTTTTAATCTAATTTATTTATATGATTAGATTATATTATGAATTGGTTTTAAAGTGAAATTAGAAAATATTTTTACCATTAAATCCAATAGTGTTCGTTGGAATCAATTTCACTTTGAAATCAGACTTAAACTAGTGTCAATCTTTTGATACTTATTGTTTTATAAAAACACGCTATTTGCTCTGATAGCGGGAATTAATTATTAAATTAATTAATGTGACTAATATGTTTTGAATTTTGTAAAACGGACTTCATTTTTGAATTCGGAATATCAAATATAGCTCAGGGTGAATTTTTGGGATTTTTCTGAAAAACTTCAATTTTTGATGAATAGTGAAACCACTAAGTTGTACTTATAAAGACTGATTTTCCGTTTAAATGAAATTTTGCCATCATTGTGTTTTGAATTTCAAAAATCCGACATACATGGTTGTCATTAAGAAGTAAAATGTGGTTCAATGAGATTAAAATAATTTTTTGGTGAATAGTAACTTATTAAGTTTTTAATCGCGATTAGTGGCAATTAGTGTAGTTTAAGGTATAAATAATGATTTAATAATATAAAGTGACCTATACACATGTACCAACCTTATTGGTTGTGTCATGGCCGACCAAGACAAGCCATGGGTCAACTTGGGGACCCCATGGATCCACTTGGGTTGGGAAATGACATAAATAACATTTTATTTAATGTAAAAGTAAAATTGACACAAACATGATATGTTTTACTAAAAAAAATTTTAAGTGGGGTTATACAAGTCATATTTTTGATTATAAATATTCATTGGAAATATAAAAAGATTTCCTACATCATAGTATTTTTTTTATAATTTTTAGACATTAAATAAATTAAATTATTTATGACATAATAATGATGCAGCGATGACATCATTATTTGACGATTTAAATAAAATGGAAAGATAATGTAAACTCTATGAACTACACATGTCCAAAACATATTGGATGAGTGGATTTCGAAGCCTTATCACCTTATCCACGAATTATAGCAATGTGGGACCTTTTGAAACCGAAACACATTTTCAAATAAAGTAATATTTCTTTACTATCCAAAAGTGCCCCTCCTCTCCTCTTATAAAAGGCCCCCAACTCTACCTCATTTAACACACTCCTCAAGCCTTTGGCTCGGCCAACCCCTGCCCATTTACTCTCTCCACATCCCTCTCCTCATCCTAGAGGATTCACTTTGGGCAGAATCCTTTCAAAGGAAGCCTTTAGGCTCAAATCAAAAGGAGTTACACATTTAAAGATAATTCTTTCTCTCATGTTCATTTGTTTTATTTTGCTTCTCCAACCCCCTAAACTCTTTTTATTTACTTCTTTTGTAACAAAACCAGTATCTTCAATATACTAGAATGTTGTTATAAGATTTATTCGAGCTACACTCTCACACAACTACATCAAATGGTTAAAGAACATACGGTTTCCGTGGATGGTGAAATTCTGCCTCCCGAAACGATGATTGTTCAATACTCATTTAACACCTTCAAAGGTGGCCATTATGATGTCACTACTTTTATATACGATATATAATATGTTTATGTTTTATTTATGCTTCTGTATTTTTCATTTTTGTCTTACCTTTATGGCTTCCATTATGGGTATACGCGATATCTTCATTTAAGGAAGTGCGGACTACCGCCCCCTCAAAGTGATTTGATTCGTTAAATACCATATGTGGGACGTATAAAGGATGGAACTATGATATTATATATGATATTATACTGTAATTATAAAATACCTTTATATCATTATTATTCTATTTTATAAAATACGAAATAGAAATGAAAGTAGCGTTCATGCGTACGTACGGCTTACCGTCTCCATGAACGGTGCATTTAATTTCTTACCTCTAAATGATTATGTAATGTTATAAATGCATGCATGTACTGGATATATATGACATATATGATATCTACATAATGAATACAATTCTGGATATAATAAACATTTGGCCACACGAACAACATGTAATTGTAAGAAGTCCACTTTCGACTTAAGAACCAAATATCGGCAAAACAAATATTATTAACTTAAATGATTACATAATGTTTATGACATGGTAATAAGTTGTATAAAAGTAATAATGAACTTGAAAAAGGTTCTTAAGGAAGTATAAATTAACTCATGTTTTTTATTCAGGAGATTAAAGAACGATCGAGTCAAGTCGGACCCGAGGTAAGGGATCCTACTCCTCTCTTTCTTTTTAAGTACACACTTTTATGTCATTCCTTTTAAAGCTCATTTTCTTGTTATTGGGATGATCATTTATATTACACTTACTGTAATTTTTATTTTCATGTGATGAGAGACCCTATTCTCTCTCATCAATCCATTTTGGATGTTTTGAGTGGCGCCGTTAGGCTGCCGAACTTTCGTAAGAGATCTAACCTCTCTCTTCTTTTTAACTACTCTCCTTTATGTCAATTCTTTTAAGCTCCTCTTTGTAATGTTGGGGGATGTTATTTTATATTCCTCTTGCTGTAAATTTTATTTTAATGTGATGAGATACCCTATTTGATCTCATCAATCCATATTCGGAAGTTTTATGTGGCGCCGTTAGGCTGCCGAGTTTTCGTAAGGGATTTTTCATCTCACTTTTATTCCCATGAGATTTATGCTACATTTGCCACAAATTCCCTTGAGTGGTGTATGTACTGCCCATTATTCTACTCTTTGTGTAATATACTTTTGTTTATGAGTATTTACATCAATGATCTTTTGTCCTTCTTTCATGGGGTGTATGTTTTGAAAGATACCCAAGTCGGTAAGGAACCTTTCACCCTCCTTTTTTTTAAAGACTTCTTTTGTTGGGACTTTTAATTTACATATCGTTATGTTGGGATATGTTCTCATATATCCTTATTGATGTAAATTTTAGGTCCAAGTGATGAGATACTCTTTTTATCTCTCATCAACTCTTTTTGATGTGATGCCGTTAGGCTGTCAAGGGAACTTTTTAACCCAATTTCGATTTCTTTGGGTTCAACATGTAGTCATTGAACATGTCGTCCATTGAATATGTGTGAATGAACTTTTATTGTTTTACACTTAATATCCACTTATATTGGGTGTATTTATATTTGTCACACATATTTTTGCGATTGATTTGTCCTTAATTTAAGGATACCTTCTTTATAAGGGATTTCATCACATTTGACATTTCTATTGAGGGTTCATTGTTGTTATGCACCAATTCACTCTTATATGGTGTATATACTGTCCTTTGGAGTATTATATCATGAATCCATTTATTCTCATGATATTATAAAGTTTTGACTAAATGTTATTCCTCAACTATTGTATTCAAGTGTCTTTAATTTTGGTAAAACCCCTTTAACCAAAATATTGTTTTAAATGTTTTAATTATTTGTTCTTATTAATATACATGTTTTCAAAATGGTTTTAAGGATTTATTTATATGGATATTAATGGATTAAAATTTTAAGCTTCAAGGTGGTATGGGATACTTTGATTCAAAAATCTCTATATTAAATGTTTTAAATGGTTTTGGAAATGGTTTCTTTTTGAATGGATTCATTATTTCAATATCCTAAAATGTTATATTGTGATTGAAATGTGGAATTGTTATGTTTCCTTTATTCATGTTTATGTGATACGATTATGTTATGGTTCTTGGGCATTGTTATGAAGAACGGGTGGTTCCGTGATAAACTAAGGGAGGGTGAGCCCGATATAGCTCTCCAATGCATTGGGTAACGCGAAGGAGTGAAACGTTAAGGTTTCTCCGAAGAGAATTAGGGAATATACTGTGATGGGTATTCCAAACGTAACCAATAGGGTTACTCCCCACGTAAGAATGTTATGAATGCCTCAAGTTACCTTTATGTCTTATGTTTTCTATGATTTATTCATGGTTTGATGAGGTATGCTAAAGTGCCTATGTATTATAGGTAATGTATGATTTCATTCTTATGTATATATGAACTCATGTTTCCTTTCCATATTTTAATAACCCTTACTGAGCTTTTTATGCCCATCCCAAGTTTTTGAAATGTTTTTCACAGGTCAAGGGAAAGGTACATGATGTGATGATAGTGTCAAGGATGTTTCAAGAATGAATCCGTGTTATATTTTAAATATGTTTCCGTTGATGGGAAGAATGAATACTGCCTTTTATGTAACCACTTTGTTCAAATGTGGAATGTAATGCAGGTTTCATGATCTAATTCTCTAAAACTCTAAACCTGAAAAGATCCTCAATGTGTAATCTTGTAATAACTCAAGATTAAGTAAGGTTTAAGGCTGGGGCCTTATAGTTGGTATCAAAGGCCGATTTAGATAACTTTAGAGGTTAGGGTATTCTTTAATCATAAGTGACATTACCATAATGGTTAGGATTTCAGAAAGAGTCCTAGTTTTAGATAAAGTGAATGAGTAAGTATATCTTAGTGTTTACCTTCCTCGTTAGTACATGATGGTTTTTTCAATATACTCACACTGACCTTTTTGGTTTTAGTAAATGGCTGGATCTAGCAGGCACCAAAGTGACAATGGGTTTAAAGGAAACTGTGGTGGTTCTCTGATTAAGATACTAGATAAAATTTAGGATTGAATGAGGAAACTCGTGGTTGTTCTAAACCAAATATCAAGGATTCATGATCAACAAATTGAACCTTGGTATGATCTTTAATGCATCATGTACGAGATGACCAATCCAAGTGGAAGTTCAGGTAATAATAATAAAGGTAACCATTAGAGTTTATATGATCCTTACTTTTGAGGTAATTATGGGTTATTATATGATATGCTGGAAAATGAAAAGCATGAGATAAAATTGAGGTTAAAAAATGTTATGATCATTTTTGATGATTTTATTTCTTTTTGGGGAATGATTTGAGAATTATATAGTTTTGGAAAAAGGACAACACGTAGACCGTGTGACTACCCGTCGCGTCGGACAAAGCTGCGAGAATCGAACCCACAACCAAAGTGCGACTGGTATTTATCACCTACCACTAGACTACGTGAAGTCCCTGGTTAGTTTGACCGATTCTTTTTAGTTATATGATTTTATGAATTATGAGTAAGTTGATTTTGGAGGATATGTGATTAGGATAATTACTTTTCAATGTGAGACTTTAGGAGCAACTGATGTTGTTTGGAGATAAATGTTACGATTTAACATGGTAGACTATGTGACTAAATCCTTCAAATATTTGGGTTTCAATATTAGTTTGGTTTACTTTGAAGAATTTTATGGACAAATGGTCCTCATTGAACTTTGGGTTTTGTTGGACAAATTTTGGAGATTAAGAATAGATTTTCTTTTTATAAAGGGTTATCCTTTTCTGGATTATCTGATCTTGTACTAGCCTTTTTGGTTTTGGTTTTGGTTAAAGACATGGAAAGTATATAGTTCTATTTTGTGGATTAGGTGATTCTCTAGAAGTTGATTATAGTACTCTTAATGAGAACAAGTCTTCCTAAATACTCGTCTTTTGGAGAAAATATGAGTTTGTGTAAGGAATCTAATAAAAGTTGAAAGTCAATATGATAAGTGATTATGTTTCCTTATGAATAAATTCCTCAATAAAAAGTAACTTAAAACAAAAATGTTGTCTATTAACTTTTCCTACTGGGGAATCCAATACCGTTTAACCCATCACAAGTTTGTGATTTTCTCGTGGTTAACTTTCTCCTAAACATTTTTTCTATCACTCTCCATCAGAACATGACCCTTTGTTTTTTCCTCCATGTCCATATTTTCATACCTGGAATCCTAGTATGGGTTAACTCGGGTGACCTTTGTACTTATCTTTCTTTATTTTAAAGTGATTTTTTTTACCGACTCTTCTCCGATGTGGGACGTTCAACGATGTTTCCAAGCGCAATTTTAAAATTGCGAGGACGCAATTCCCAAAAGGGGGGAAGGATGTAACACCCCAGGTAAATAAGGAATATGACATTTTCATATTTATCCATATTTGTGAATAAAATATTAATATGACTTTAAAGGGGACGTTATGCTCGATGGCGTACCCAACACGCAACCACGAGTTTCTTGGGAATCTTACGTTGCACTCTAATAATAATATAATATTATTTTAAATGGTAGTTAACATGTAGCCGTTGTAATGGCGGGAATGGATAGAAATAACTAAAATATGATTATATATGTTTTTAAATGTTTTTACATTTATCCAATAAAAGATAATGGCTTAAAATACGGAAAGAATTCAATTTTAGGCGTATATGCCCTAGTTTTCACTAAAGGTTCACTTATCACCTTTTGATGGCGAACCATCATTAAATATAGTTTTGATCACTCTTATAAATTCTTTTGGTCCAAATAAAACTCTTATTAAGAATCGGGACATCAAAATTTACTTTGTGTAAATTTTTGGTATCTTTCCGATAAAGTTCATTTTTTAATGAATAGTGTAAAATGTTGTATTTTAATTCAAAAACACTTTTTAATCTAATTTATTTATATGATTAGATTATATTTTGAATTGGTTTTAAAGTGAAATTAGAAAATATTTTTACCATTAAATCCAATAGTGTTCGTTGGAATCAATTTCACTTTGAAATCAGACTTAAACTAGTGTCAATCTTTTGATACTTATTGTTTTATAAAAACACGCTATTTGCTTTGACAGCGGGAATTAATTATTAAATTAATTAATGTGACTAATATGTTTTGAATTTTGTAAAACGGAAATCATTTTTTAATTCGGAATATCAAATATAGCTCAGGTTGAATTTTTGGGATTTTTCTGAAAAACTTCAATTTTTGATGAATAGTGAAACCACTAAGTGGTACTTATAAAGACTGATTTTCCGTTTAAATGAAATTTTTCCATCATTTAGTTTTGAATTTCAAAAATCCGACATACATGGTTGTCATTAAGAAGTAAAATGTGGTTCAATGAGATTAAAATAATTTTTTGGTGAATAGTAACTTATTAAGTTTTTAATCGCGATTAGTGGCAATTAGTGTAGTTTAAGGTATAAATAAGTATTTAATAATATAAAGTGACCTAGACACATGTCCAAACCTTATTGTTTGTGTCATGGCCGACCAAGACAAGCCATGGGTCAACTTGGGGACCCCATGGATCCACTTTGGTTGGGAAATGACATAAATAACATTTTATTTAATGTAAAAGTAAAATTGACACAAACATGATATGTTTTACTAAAACAATTTTTAAGTGGGGTTATACAAGTCATATTTTTGATTATAAATATTCATTGGAAATATAAAAAGATTTCCTACATCATAGTATTTTTTTATAATTTTTAGACATTAAATAAATTAAATTATTTATGACATAATAATGATGCAGCGATGACATCATTATTTGACGATTTAAATAAAATGGAAAGATAATGTAAACTCTATGAACTAAACATGTCCAAAACTTATTGGATGACTGTATTTCGAAGCCTTATCACCTTAGCCACGAATTATTGCAATGTGGGACCTTTTGAAACCGAAACACATTTTCAAATAAAGTAATATTTCTTTACTTTCCAAAAGTGCCCCTCCTCTCCTCTTATAAAAGGCCCCCAACTCTACCTCATTTAACAAACTCCTCAAGCCTTTGGCTCGGCCAACCCCTGCCCATATACTCTCTCCACATCCCTCTCCTCATCCTAGAGGATTCACTTTGGGCAGAATCCTTTCAAAGGAAGCCTTTAGGCTCAAATCAAAAGGAGTTACACTTTTAAAGGTAATTCATTCTCTCATGTTCATTTGTTTTATTTTGCTTCTCCAACCCCCTAAACTCTTTTTATTTACTTCTTTTGTAACAACACCAGTATCTTAAATATACTAGGATGTTGTTATAATATTTATTCGAGCTACACTCTCACACAACTACATCAAATGGTTAAAGAACATACGGTTTCCGTGGATGGTGAAATTATGCCTCCCGAAACGATGATTGTTCAATACTCATTTAACACTTTCAAAGGTGGCCATTATGATGTCACTATTTTTATATATGATATATAATATTTTTATGTTTTATTTATGCTTCTGTATTTTTCATTTTTTTCTTACCTTTATGGCTTCCATTATGGGTATACGTGATATCTTCATTTAAGGAAGTGCGGACTACCGCCCCCTCAAAGTGATTTGATTCGTTAAATACCATATGTGGGACGTATAAAGGATGGAACTATGATATTATATATGATATTATACTGTAATTATAATATAACTTTATATCATTATTATTCCATTCTATAAAATACGAAATAGAAATGAAAGTAGCATTCATGCGTACGTACGGCTTACCGTCTCCATGAACGGTGCATTTCATTTCTTACCTCTAAATGATTATGTAATGTTATAAATGCATGCATGTACTGGATATATATGAAATATATGATATCTACATAATGAATACAATTCTGGATATAATAAATATTTGGCCACACGAACAACATGTAATTGTAAGAAGTCCACTTTCGACTTAAGAACCAAATATCGGCAAAACAAATATTATTAACTTAAATGATTACATAATGTTTATGACATGGTAATAAGTGGTATAAAAGTAATAATGAACTTGAAAAAGGTTCTTAAGGAAGTAGAAATTAACTCAAGTTTATTATTCAGGAGATTAAAGAACGATCGAGTCAAGTCGGACCCGAGGTAAGGGATCCTACTCCTCTCTTTCTTTTTAAGTACACACTTTTATGTCATTCCTTTTAAAGCTCATCTTTCTTGTTATTGGGATGATCATTTATATTACACTTACTGTAATTTTTATTTTCATGTGATGAGAGACCCTATTCTCTCTCATCAATCAATTTTGGAAGTTTTGAGTGGCGCCGTTAGGCTTCCAAACTTTCGTAAGAGATCTAACCTCTCTCTTCTTTTTAAGTACTCTCCTTTATGTCACTTCTTTTAATATCCTATTTGTAATGTTGGGGGATGTTATTTTATATTCCTCTTGCTGTAAATATTATTTTAATGTGATGAGATACCCTATTTGATCTCATCAATCCATATTCGGAAGTTTTATGTGGTGCCGTTAGGCTGCTGAGTTTTCGTAAGGGATTTTTCATCTCACTTTTATTCCCGTGAGATTTATTATACATTTGCCAAAAATTCCATTGAGTGGTGTATGTACTGCCCATTATTCTACTCTTTGTGTAATATACTTTTGTTTATGAGTATTTACATCAATGATCTTTTGTCCTTCTTTCATGGGGTGTATGTTTTGAAAGATACCCAAGTCGGTAAGGGAACCTTTCACCCTCCTCTTTTTTAAAAGACTTCTTTTGTTGGGTCTTTTAATTTACATATCGTTATGTTGGGATATGTTCTCATATATCCTTATTGATGTAAATTTTATGTCCAAGTGATGAGATACTCTTTTTTATCTCTCATCAACTCTGTTTGATGTGATGCCGTTACGCTGTCAAGGGAACTTTTTAACCCAATTTCGATTTCTTTGGGTTCAACATGTATTCATTGAATATGTCGTCCATTGAATATGTGTGAATGACATTTTATTGTTTTACACTTAATATCCACTTATATTGGGTGTATTTATATTTGTCACACATATTTTTGAGATTGATTTGTCCTTAATTTAAGGATACCTTCTTTATAAGGGATTTCATCACATTTGACATTTCTATTGAGGGTTCATTGTTGTTATGCACCAATTCACACTTATATGGTGTATATACTGTCCTTTGGAGTATTGTATCATGAATCCATTTATTCTCATGATATTATAATGTTTTGACTAAATGTTATTCCTCAACTATTGTATTCAAGTGTCTCTAATTTTGGTAAAACCCCTTTAACCAAAATATTGTTTTAAATGATTTAATTATTTGTTCTTATTAATATCCATGTTTTCAAAATGGTTTTAAGGATTTATTTATATGGATATTAATGGTTTAAAATTTTAAGCTTCAAGGTGGTATGGGACACTTTAATTCAAAAATCTCTTTATTAAATGTTTTAAATGGTTTTGGAAATGGTTTCTTTTTGAATGGATTCATTATTTCAATATCCAAAAATGTTATATTGTGATTGAAATGTGGAATTGTTATGTTTCCTTTATTCATATTTATGTGATACGATTATGTTATGGTTCTTGGGGATTGTTATGAAGAACGGGTGGTTCCATAATAAACTAAGGGCGGGTGAGCCCGATATAGCTCTCCAATGCATTGGGTAACGCGAAGGAGTGAAACGTTAAGGTTTCTCCGAAGAGATTTAGGGAATATACTGTGATGGGTATTCCAAACGTAACCAAGAGGGTTACTCCCCACGTAAGAATGTTATGAATGCCTCAAGTTACCTTTATGTCTTATGTTTTCTATGATTTATTCATGGTTTGATGAGGTATGCTAAAGTGCCTATGTATTATGGGTAAAGTATGATTTCATTCTTATGTATATATGAACTCATGTTTCCTTTCCATATTTTAATAACCCTTACTGAGCTTTTTATGCTCATCCAAAGTTTTTGAAATGTTTTTCACAGGTAAAGGGAAAGGTACATGATGTGATGATAGTGTCAAGGATGTTTCAAGAAAGAATCCGTGTCATATTTTAAATATGTTTTCGTTGATGGGAAGAATGAATACTGCCTTTTATGTAACCACTTTGTTTAAATGTGGAATGTAATGCAAGTTTCATGATCTAATTCTCTAAAACTCTAAACCTGAAAAGATCCTCAATGTGTAATCTTGTAATAACTCAAGATTAAGTAAGGTTTAAGGCTGGGGCCTTATAGATTAGGTTATTGCTTAAGCTTCATGTAGATTGAAAACTCATGAGTTAAATTACAAATCACATGATTTGGAATTAGCTGTTGTTGTCTTCATTTTAAAAATATAAAGGCATCATTTGTATGGTGTTATGTTTGAAATATATACTGATCACAAAAGTTTAAAATATATATTCACTCAGAATGAATTAAACATGAGATAGTGGAGATGGCTAGAATTAATCAAGGATTATGATTGCACAATTCACTTCCACCCATGAAATGGAAATAAATTTTATGATGCTTTGAGTCGAAAAAGTAATGCTTCATTAAAATTGTGAAGTTTAGAACATGATCCTTTGGTTATGGATTTGATGAATTTTGGCTTTGAAGTTTTTGGTGTAGGAAATACTTCTGTTTTGTTTTATCTATCAGGGAAATATTCTCTATCAGGCAGAATTAAGCAAGCATAGAAGCAAGACAGTGCGTTGTAGAAAAAGGTAGAGCTAGTTCAGAAGGGTATGTTACCTGAATTCAACATTGATAATGATTGTGTTTTGAGATTTGGGAAGAGATTTTGTGTGCATTGTGATTCAAATTTGAAGAGAGTATTGTTATGTGAAGCTCATAGTTCTCCATTTTCAGTTCATCTATGTAGTACTAAGAAGTATAAAGATCTTTGAGAGAATAACTTGTGGGATGGAATGAAAAGATATATTGCTGATTTTACTGTGAAGTGTTTGACTTTTCAACAGGTTAAAGAAGAGTGGCAGTTACCAAAAGGGATGCTTCAGCCTTTACCAGTTCCAGAGAGAATATGGGAGAATAAATCCATGGACTTCGTTGTGGGATTACCGAAGACACCTCGTGGTAATAATGAAATCTGGGTTATTGTTGATTTCTTGACTAAATCTTCTCATTTCCTTGCAATACGAGAAACTTTTTCCCTAGATCAACTTTTTTGATTGTATCTTAAAGTTATAGTCATGTTAAACGGAGTTCCCCTCTCCGTTTTATCTGATCCTAATCCCATGTTAACTTCTAACTTTTTGAAAGGCTTCAGAGGTTGTTGGGTACTGGATTAAATTTTAGTACATCTTTTTATCCTCAATCAGATGAAAATCAGAATGAACAATTCAGAAATTGCAGGATATGTTGTGTTCTTGTTCGATGGATTATCAGGGAAGTTGGGACCAACATCTCTCATTGGTTGAGTTTTCTTATAATAGCAGTTTTCATTCCGGTATACAGATGGAACCATTTGAGGCATTATATGGAAAGCAATGTCGAACTCCAGCTTTTTGGGATGAAGTAGGTGAAAGAAAGTTAATGGGACCTGAATTGGTAGAAGAGATGGAAGAAAAACATTAGCTGATACAGAAATATATGAGAACATCTAAGAGACGGCAGAAAAGTTATGCAGACAATAGGAGGAATGATCTCTCTTTTGAGGTAGGTGATCATGTCTTTCTCAAAGTTTAACTATGGAAAAGTGTGATTGGTTTGGTAAGAAAGGAAAGCTGAGTCCAAGGTTCATTGGACCATATGAAATTCTGGAGAATGTTGGATCAGTTGCACATCGAGTGGCTTTACCCCTGAGTTTATCCCAGAAACATAATTTTTTTCGTGTTTCAATTTTAAGGAAGTACAATCCAGATACATCTCATGTTTTGAGTCTAGAGGTAGTTGAGCTAGAATAGAATCTATATTATGAGGACCAACTAGTCTAGATTCTTGACCACAGGGAGAAAGTGTTTCAGAATAAGGTGGTTAATCATGGAAATGTTTTCAGGAAAATCCATATAGTTGAAAAGGCGACATGGGAATCAGAAAATGCAATGAGGGATAAATACCCCCACTTATTCCATAGGTAAATAAATTGTGGGGACATAATTTCCTAAAGGGGGAAGGATTTAAAATCCCAATTATTTAAAAGAAATATATTTTCATATCTATAACTATTTATGAATTAGATAGTGTTTTAGAGGATTAAAATGAGAATAAATCCAATCATAAGCATAGAATACTCTAATATTTTTAAAAGATTGTTTTACCGCCTATTAATGGAAAAACATTTTTAAATCAAACATTTAAATATTTTATAAGCTCTATTTGTCAAAATAAACAAATATTTTAGAATACGGACATTGAAAATTACTTTGGATAAATTTTTGGTATTTTTCTGCCAATGTTGTTTTTTTAATTAAGAGTGAATATTATTGGATTATACTTCAAAATTGCATTTACATATAATTAAATTACATTGTTAGACTATATTTTTAAGTAGTTTAAAGTTTAATTAAAATATATTTTTAAAATATAATCCAATTGTGGTGATTATAATTATTTTCACTTTGAAAATGAACTCCAACAAGTATCAATCTTTTTATAGATATTGTTTCTTAAAAACATGCTATTTGTTTTGACAACATGAATTATTTTTATATTATTTAATGAAATTTATGTGTTTGGAATTTGGTAAAATTGAATCCATATTTTGAATAATAAGGTATAAATTATGTAATTAATACTCTTTTGTTTTTGGACATTATAAATAGTAACGACGGTAATTATCTTTAATTATCGTCATTAATTAGTAATCGAGTTGTTAAGGGTAATAAAATAACATCATAATAATATAAAATGACCCCAACATGTGTCCAAATCCCATATTATGAGTCATGTCCAACCATATAAAGCTTTGTACTAAACGTGAGGTCCCATGGAGTCACATGGGTGTGATAGTGACATTTATGACATTATTTTTAAAAAGAAGAGAAATATAACGATGGATTGTATATCATAAGTAAACCAATTTTAATTTTGTTTACATAAATTATCTTTTAAACTATAAATAGTTATTGGAAAGGTAAAAATATTTCCTATATCATGGTATTTTTTTATAATTTTTAGACATTAAATAAATAAATTTATTTATGACACCATGATGATGGAGTGATTACCTCATTAATGAACGATTTAAATAAAATGAAATGATAATGTAAAAACTAAGACGTACACCTGTCTAAAACCTATTGGATGGGTGGATTTCGAACCCTGATCACATTTTCCTTAAAATATATCATTGTGGGACATTTAAAATATGAAAAGCATTTTATAATAAAGTAACATTTCAAGACATTCCAAAAGTGAACATCCTCCCTCTTATAAATGGCCCCCACCTCTACCACCATACCCACAACTCTGAATCCCTTGGATCATCTAGCCTCTGCTCATATTATCTCTCTACATCCCTCTCTAACTCCTAGAACCCTCACTTTGGGCATTAGTCCTTCCAAGGAAGCCTTTGGCTCAAATCAAAAAAAAGTGTTACCCGATTTGTACTTAATGTCTTCTCTCGAGTTCCTTTATTTTATTTTCCTTCTTCACTCACCACTATATTCATTAAATTTGATCCCATAAAAACACTAGTATACTAAATATACTAGGATTTTGTTTGTATAAGGATTATAACTAGACTTACACACACCTCCGTATAATGGTTAATGAACATACTGTTTCTGTGGGTGGTGAATTACTGCCTCACGAAACTATGATTGTTCTATATTCTTTTAACACATTTAATAGTGGAAATTATGATGTCACTATATTTATATATGATATTTATGGTATTTAGTTTTTCTATATGTTTCTGAATTTTATTTTTAAATTACATCGTTATGCTTTTAAAGTTGTGGAACTGAGATAATTTCATCTGAGGAAGTGTGGACTACCGCCCCCTCAAGTGATGTGACTCGTTCATGCCATAAATGGAATTTATAAAGAATGTAATTAATGAAATTATATTACCTATATCTCATAGATATTATACTCTAATTACAATATATATATTTCTCATAGAGTTTTAATTCTTTTAATATGACAATGAAATGAAAGTAGCGTTCATGTGTACGTACGGTCTACCGTCTCCATGAACGATGCATTTCATTTTTTGTCTCCAAATGTAATGGAATAGTATCAAATTAATATATACTATATATATATGATATTTAAATAATTAATACCATTCTTGAGATGATGAAATTATAACTATATGTGCAATTATTTTCAAACTAGTTCATTTCTAACTCATGTACCGAACATCGATAAAACGTATGATATGAACTCGCATAATTAACTAATTATTATAACACAATAATATGTGATACGAATTGAAAAAATAAACATTAATGTAATTCCTTAAACAATTATAAATTGACCTATGTTTATTGTTCTGGAATATAAAGAATGAACGAGAACAAGTCAGACTTGAGGTAAGGGACTTTATCTCAATCTGTTTTCGTTGTGGCATTCATCAATTTATATACGACATTCATTAATTAGTTGTATAATAAACCCGTTTGACTTTTAATTTCATTAAAAATTAATCTTTTTACAATATTAATTTTACTAAATGACAAAAGGAATTTTTTTGACTTTCGTATATGGTAACAATTACTTCTCCGCTCTCATGACCATTAATTATGTTTTAGATCCCTCTACAAGCCATAACATTTTAAATGAAAAATAAATACCATGTTTTAATTTTCTTTAATTTTGGTATTTAAAATGGTTTTGATAATGTTCTGATTATATCAATGTGTTGTATTGATATCTTGTGATTGAAAAATTGAAATGTTATATTTTTTAATACATGATTTATGTGATACGATTATTATATGGTTCTAGGGAATTGTTTATGAAGTCCGTTTGTTCCGTGATAAAATAAGTGCGACTAAGCTCGAGATATCTCTCTAATGCATTGGGTAACATGAAGGAGTTAAATTTTAAGGTTTATCCTAAAAGATTTAGGGAATATACTATGATGGGTATTCCATATGTAACCATGAGGGTTACTCTCTACGTAAGAATGTTACAAATGCCTCAAGTTACCTTTATGTATTATGATTTCTATGAGTTATTGATATGCCTTATGATTTTCATGAGGTATGATAAAGTTATTATAATTTATAAGTAAATTATGATTTCATGTATTCTTATGTAAACATGGACTAATGTTTTCATTCCGTATTTTTATATCCCTTACTGAGCTTTGTATGCTCATCATATGTTTTTGAAATATCTGTCACAGGTTAAGGGAAATTTACATGATGTGATGATATTGTCGAGGAAGTGTCAAGAACGAAACCTTATTTTATTTTAAACATGTTTCAATTGGTGGAAAAAAATGAATACTTTCTTTGATGTAACCACCATGTTTAAATGTTGAATGTAATGCATGATTTATGATCTAATTCTCTAGAACTCTAAACCTGAAAAGATCCTCAATTTGAATTGTTGAAATAACCGAAGATTAAGTAATGTTTAAGGCTGTGGCCTTATACTATATTTCACTTGAAAGATGTTTTCCACGATCTGAAAATTGTTAAGAATCATGTAGGAGGACTGATGAAATTTGATAATGATATTTCACTTAGGTTCAAAAGTAATAGGTTAAATATTTTTTTTTGAAGTCAAAATGTCAAAATATGACGTTGTTTAGGGATGATCTAAATTTCAATAAGTTGACAATATCACAACTCTATCATAATGTAAATGGGTTTATCTTCCAAAAAAATATATTAATAGTAAAATTAATGTAATATTGGGTATTGGTTTACTTGAGTTTAATAAAACTAGAATATATTTTTTAAATTGTGGAAGTAATAAAAAGATTATTACATGAGTAATTAGAAAGAAAATTTGTTATGGAATATAACATCTATTCAATTTATTAAGAATTATTTTAAATTATTTATTCAAGTAGGAGACAAGTGAAATTTAAAACTAAAAACATAATATAGTACTACTATTTAGAAATCATTATTGATATGTGAAATAGTAAAGAAAACTCATATGGAAGATCTTATTTAGTAATAAAAACCACATAAAATGATTATTTCTATCATTTTTGGCCATATTAAATATAATTAAACATCTGAGGAAGTTATTAAATCAAATTTATAATTTAATTCAATAGTATATCATTTATTATATACATTCCTCATAAATAATAGGTATTGGACATGTTAAATATATTCATAATATATTTACAAACGAAAAAATATTATTTATATTAATATATTAATGTTAGATAATGGAACAGAATATTTCATAAAATATTTCCTTTAATATCTTACCAAACATAGAATCATACCTATGTTTAATTCTATAAATACTTCTCATAACAATAGGTTGTGTGAATGAAATAATTTCAACCATGTTGACAAATAATAGACTATGTTAGGAGAGTATGACTACTAATGATAATATTTTATTCATGACATCACTACTTCATATGTAAACCCAAAATTAGTTCTTATAAAGTCAATAATAGAAATTAACCCATATAATTTGTGGTTTAAATGAAATCCAAATGTTAAGAATAATGAGTTTTTTTGAATTCCATCATTTACCATGATAAAGGATGAAAATTAAAGAATTGTTGAAAAAAATGATGAATATGTAATTTTTTATACACATCCAATTAAAACATTTATAACTCATAATACAATATTTCTAAAAGAATAATTAATTTTAATGATGTCACAATTCATAAGAATGATGATAGTTTCAGACATACAATCTTTGAGCACGATAATGTTGATTTTTTCATATTATAACCTCCTAGAGAAAATAAAAAATAAATGAAAACAAGAACTAATGATAGAGATTATACATTTTTTAGTCATAATGTAGAAAAATAGAATCATAACAATACGAAAGCGTTAATTAGAAAACAAGAAGATGATGAAAAATAATCAGTTGATCAAAATCATGGTGTGTTGAAAAGAGTGACGATCATGTTTACTTTCCATACAAGTGTTGTGTCATTTGATAAACCTTATTTATTTGAGGGAATATGAAAATATAATGAGGGTTCATAGACAATTAATTATTAACTAAATTTTGATTAAAATAATTAATCATGGTAACATGTTCCCATACCCATAGAAAAAATATTATTTTATCCAAGTTATTTTTCATAAACATGCTTCATAAAAAATTTAGTGTGTATAAATGTAAATCCATATATATATGTAATGTGATCTCAAAAATTTAAAGGGTAATAATTGATAAAAATTTTATAATAGTGTTCAAAAATCAATCAATCAAAATATTCCTTCCCATTATAGCTTATATAAGCTTCCAGTTATTTTAGATAATTGATAAATTGGTTTTTTTGTTAATGGCTATGTTAATGAGGTAGTATATGTGGAATATCATGATGAATTTTGAAAATATAGAGATTAATGAATTATTTAATTTTATTAATGATCTTTATGGATTTAATTATCCTCTCATTGAATGTTATTTTATTAATGATGAGTATCTAAAAGGATTTATTTTTATAAAATGTTAGGTGTACAACAATCTATTTTTGAAAAAGACCAACATTACATAAACATTTTTTATTCTTTATATTTAGGATATGGCATTTTATTATAATGAAGAAATATTATTTGGGGAATTATCAATGAATATGAATGAATTTTTTGAAATATCAATTCTTACAGATTTGATATTCATCCCTGGGAGACAAATTATGCAAAAAAATGTTATAATTTTCCGTGATAGGAAAAATATTCAGTAGAAATTTTAACACATTTGAAATTAAAGAGTATATAGGTGTTTCCACACCAATTAAAGTTTTAATTTTGTTGAGTGGAAATAAAGAAAATAAATATATTAATGAGAGATGATTTGTATCTCTAATTGGATGTCAAAATTATATAATAATTTCGATACCTAACATTGTATATGTTATCACCCTTTGTGTGTAATATCAATGAAATCTAAACAAATCACATATTTAGGTATATAAAATTGTATGAGATAAATCATAAAATTTTGATATTATTCGAAAATTTGTATGAATATAAATGAGATAGAATTTAAGTGTTACATTGATGGTGGTTGGAAAAGTGATGTTTAGGAAAATAACTCATCATTCTGTGTAGTGGTTTTTCATTAGAATGATTTGTTTTTCTTGGTATACAATAAGAAAACATCATAAAAACTATGATATTCAAGGGAAAATATTAAGGACACATCATATTCAACTACATGTATGATATGGTTGGAGACATATTTAGAGTGCATGAGTGTTTAAGAAACACATCCTTAAATAATTGGATATATCAAATTGTGTTTTGAATGAATATCCAAAAATATGTTGTAACACTCTAATTCAATTCACATTGAGTTAAAGTGACATTTCATATTGGGGGGAGTTGAATAGGTAATTTTTCTCATATAATTTGTAACAACTAATGAATATATTTCTAATATCTTTACCAAACCACCTTCAACTAAACAGTTTAACAACCTAAGTTAGTAAATGGGTGTACAATTGATCCCCTCTCATTGAGTTATGTTATTTATTGGAGTTTTGATCCTCTATCGTTTCATATTCAAATTTATATTAGAGATTTTGTTTGTAGGCTGATAAATTTATTTTCCTAGGTTATAAATTATATTAGTGTGTGTTCATAGTGGTGTATTATATTTTCTAGAAAATATTTTTTTTGGTTGTTTATGTATTTTCATTAATATTTTAAATGGTTGAACTATATTGTGTAATGGATAGAATTGATGACTGAACATATAAATATTTTTTTATTCAATGATATTGCATATATATATTAAGGGATGATGAATTCAGGAATATTTTTGTTATAAGATCCTGAATCAATATCTTAACAATTACTCATCTTGGTTTTATTGTCAATATGGGGGAGATGAGTGATGAGGTATTGGAGACAAATATAAAGGGGAAATTTTTGGACCTTAATAAGTATGGTGTTTTATTTGTTATAAATATTTTTAATTGTAAATATTCATGAACTATTATTTTAATGAATCACAGTGAAATGTTGATATATTTTTGAGATGTGTATACACTATTATTGAGAAGTATTTAAGTGGTTGATATGTCTTGGAGGTGATATGAATAGGATTTGATTATGTCTGAGTGAAATCTATAATTTTATATAATACAATAAGTTATTCCTCTACATAAACATATCTATATAACTAAATATATAATTTAGATGAATTCTCCTTGTAGATAATTTATAGGTCTTATTGGAATTGTGGTCAAAATATTCATTTTTTTCTTCATCGACAAACATGCAGGTATTTTGGATGATGTAAGAGAACAATAAAAAAGTTTTTTAATTCTAATATTTTCGATAATTAGTATATTCACATAGTCTGGTACTAGTGTGTAACAATATTTCTCACATATATGAGTAGAGAGTTATATAGATTATTCTTTTCATTGGTTAATTATATTGGAGAATCATGTATATAGATTAGGATATGTTATGAGACACATATATGAATTCATTTACATTTTAAAATGGATATTAAGATAATGGCATTTCATATATCTATTACGTAAATTTCTATAGGCTTCTATATTTCCATATCTAAAGAGATAATCCAACTGAAGGTAATACAATTTTACAGTTCTTTATGGATCATGAATGTTGATCAAACTCATGATCATGACTATAGTAGACCTAAAAATAATGAATATAATAAGGGAGAAGTTTTTTGTATTGTGATTCTATCTCCACACCAAATAAGACAATGCCACATACTGAAACATGCGACCATTCTGAAAGGGAGTTACAAGTCATATGTTAGAAAAACAATGTCAAAATGTTTTCATTAAAAATAAAGTTATCTAAAGTGTGTGGATATTAAATTGGAAAGAATACTATTAAACATTAATATCATAATAAAGAAATAATCAATGAATTCTATCAAGATAT
Source organism: Viscum album (assembly GCA_963277665.1). NCBI lineage: Eukaryota > Viridiplantae > Streptophyta > Magnoliopsida > Santalales > Viscaceae > Viscum > Viscum album. The sequence goes on along the minus strand of OY728145.1, from coordinate 1,092,387,906 downwards.
TAAGATGGTTTTGAATAAATATTTTTCTCATTGGTATTTTCTTTAAATGAGTAATTAAATGTATTAATTATTCATGAATATTTAAAAAAAATATTAACATGATACTGCTACAATATTTAGTTATTAAAAATAATGATTTATATGATAGAGGTATGTTTTTTGGTATTCATATATGAAGAAAAGATTCACTATTGTATTAAAGAATAAGATCTTAAAGTAACTAGAGGTGATTGTTGTGTGAGGATGAGAAATGATATCATTATAAAATGTATGAATATTTATTTTTATTCCAAGATATCATTATTATAAGATCATATTTTTATTTATTTAAGATTTAAAATGGTTTGTTCTCATAGTTTTATGTGTTCAGGGTCAGAGCACTACTAAGGTTTCTTTTTATATTAATAAGGCTATTGCATGTGTGGGATAATAACAGTGACACACTAGGGATATATTTATCATGAAGGAGGAAGACCACATTAATAAATAATTCATTTCATTTTTTATAACTTAAGTGATAATTTTAAGAATGTTGTTGAAGAATTATTATGGTTTAGGGGATTTGAATTTTTTCTACACACTGATTCACCACATCCCCCTTAGTTTGTGTCACCCATCACATAATCCGACAAGTTATTCCATGAAAAATAATATAAAAATATAAAACAATAATTCTAATAAATAATGTCTATGATGGTTGTAAAATATATAATCATATTTTGTGCATTAAAAAACATTCTTCTCCCACATTACTTAAGTAAGTATGTGATGACTCGTTTAGAAAACATTGAAAATTTTCATTTTTAATCCTAAGTCGAAGTGTCAGTATATTGTAAAATCAATGTCATAATTAAATTTACTTATAAATAAGAATATCCAAGACACAGATAAATTAATAAGTATGTTTATGTAAAATATTTTAATCATTTAATTCAAGGTTTTCAATGAATATCAAATTTAATGATTCATGAGTACATGTGTTTTTAATTTATTTTCATAAAAAATATATTATATTAAATAGGATCAAGTTTTTTAATATATTTTTATGAATTATATAATAAAAATTATACAAAATATCTATCATATTATAATTATTATGATTAAATTAAATTTACTTTTATATCCATCCATGTAAGGGGGTCATGGAAAATGAAAAACATCTTTTCATAGAGGCTATTAACGAGATGTACTGAGGGGTGAATTTTCAATTTTATAATGGTTGAAAATGAAATAAATATATTAATTTTTCCCATTAACTATTCATAATAATTACATAAATATCATTTTTATTTATTAAATCCATTCTTTTTATTATCCTTGTGAGATTATATTGGTAAAAAATGTTTCGTTCATCGTGGAAGTATCGATGTTCCAACTAATGGGAATGTATGAAGGTAGATGATATAATAATATGAAAAAAAACAAATTATTTACATATAGTAAATATATATTCATTAAATTAAACTTTATAACCATACATTAAATGTTTTTATAATCGTAAGATATATCGCTTCGTGGAGATGGTAGTACATAAAAAGGTATGAGCGGTTTTTTAAATTAAAATTATAGAGAATAGTGGTAGAAAATTTTCCTTCAATTAACATAATAACAGTATATAATATAAATGATATGTATTTCATCATTTTATGATGGTTATAATATATTCTATAGAGGTTTATGTTTAAATAGACATTGTTGAATTCAGTTAAGACTTACACCTCCTCATTGGATTACTTTCTTTAAAATACATCTCAAGCCTTATAAGATTGATAATTTGGAGATACCAAGACCTCTAGGGAATTATAAAGAACATTTTACATGTATTTTTGTATAACATGGATGATATATAATTTTAAATAAGAGCGGTTTGGTTATGATTTGGGGTTCCATTTTATATGTTACAGGAGTGGCACCCTAGTAAATTTTAAGATGATTTACATAAAATAAATTCCATTACTAGGGAATGTGGCTAGAGTTTTTTTATTATGTCAAATTTAAGATTATGAATTTTATAAATAAATTAATACCATCATATTTAAACACATTTAGAGTTTTTTTTAAATGTTATCTCTTACTTTAACCCGCCTTGATAACCATTATAACCTTTAAGACGGTGACAATCTTTTTTCGTAACAACTATTCATTATCACTAAATAAGAATTGTTCATCATTAGAAAATAAGATTATTTTGAATTAAAATATTTAATTAATTTTATATGATTAAACACCGTGACATTGTAAAATTTCATTTAATATAATTTTGTAAATTCAAACGAAAACCGATTTTTAATATAATGACATTTTAAAATAAAAAATTGATTTTACACAAAAATGACGTATTTTATTTATTCAAAATTTTTTATGAATATTATTAATAATGATGGTTATTATATATTTATATCAATCTAAAACTATGTTAAACCTTTCAACCACTCAATTATATGTAATGAACCAAAAATATATTTTATTATATTAAAACATAACTTAGGATAAAGAATGTTAATCACGGGTTTCCAAATTCAATATAATATATTTAAGTAAAATATTTTTTAAATTAAATAGATATATTGTTATAGACAGTTTTAATTAATTTTCATGATATCATAAAAGTTATGGAATTTTCAAAATCGGTATTCTTCACAATTTACTGGAAAATAAAAAATCCAAAAAAATCCAAACAAATAACCCTATGATAATTCTGATATGTAGTATAAATAATGATGAGAATATTAGGATGTTAAAGTTATCAAATTATTAAAATTATCATTTCATTAACTATATATTTCATGGATATCAATTTATTTGGAATAAGGATTTCCATTTTTGTATTGGAAATTAACATTAAATTAGTATTTTGAATATGAATCCCTATAATATTATAAATAAATTTATTAATTAATTAATGTGATATATGTTTAAAATTACCTGGGTATTCACAGTTAGATTATATGTATTCTTCCCAATGTCATAATTATGACACAAATATAATGTAATAAACCATCTTGAGTCGTCTAAAAAATCCACCCGAGACGGCCATCACATGGTGAGGTAGAGAAAATATATTAGGAACATGTATTGAATAGAATAAAATAAGTTGTAAAATCATAGTAAAAAATGGAATTAATAAGAAATTACAAGATCCATATAAACAATGAAAAATTCAATAAAAAATGCACAACAAGAAAAAAACAACGACTCTCGATTTGACCAATCATCGCGTCCAATATATCCCGCTATGAAGGATGTGACAATGAGAGAAAAATCACTTCTATAAGATTCTCATCCCTCTACCTGGATCATTCAACACAACATATAAAACTACCTAATGTTTAATTTATGTTTTTATTACAAACTCATTAGGATACCAGCATAGAGTCTAATTAATGTCTAATAACAATAATTCATCGGTTCTAGTTTTTAAAAGAAAAACTATATTAATTTTTTTCCATAAATTAAAAGCTATTTGTATATATTTTTCCTCAATTTTTCAAAAAAACATTTCATATTCACAAATCCAAGAATATAAAAATTATATATGATAAAATAAAAAATCTTACACACACAACCTAATATAAGAAAGTAAACACATATCTATGAAATAATATATCATGTGAAAACACGTGATAGAACCTCATGTTAAAACATAATTCCAACAATCTATAACAGAATCCATAATCTGATAAACAAACCATATATGAAAATGAACTCAGTATTGGTAACTAGCCTATTGGGATATAGACTAGACATAAAAATATAAATCATGTATATGGTAGTACCAACTGATATGGATTCCTTCCACGATCTATCAATATCAAAAAACCTCTAATGGCATGTTGTACACTAGGAATGGCTTGTTTTTTCTAATACACCCAAGGTTCCCAATGTGAAAATTTTCTCAAATTCCATTTCAAAACCATTCTCAAAATTTGTAGAACATTTTATAAAAATAAAATCTACTTTAGGTTTTGAAAACTCATATAAAAATAAAAATAACCATTAATGAATTTCATCAAAGAATTGGTGTGGAAACCACTATATTTAAAGAAAACCCCATTTAAAAACATGTTTCTACCAAAGAAACATATTTAAATCACAAAATATTTCAATCTAATGAATAAAACCATGTAATTTTAAAAATAAAATAAGATATTCATATAATTAAACCTTTTTATAGAAGCACGTACCCAAATAATGGTTGTAAAACTAATAGACATTGAAATAGGAGATTGAGGAAGAGTAGATATGGACCCCCAGATCCTAGATCCATCAAACACACTCCCTTTTGTTTCCACATCATAATAGGATAATAAATCCATTTTTATTCTGAGAAGTAACGGAAAAACTGGAAAAAAATGCAACATTCATTAAGTTGATCCATCATGAATGATGAAAAATAACTTCTAATCCAATGGAATATTTCACTCTATAATAATTAAATGATTATATTGAGATAATATGTGGCCAGTGGGTCATTATATGTAAAAATAGTGTTCTGAATGTTTCAATTAATATTTAAAAGAAATAATTTTCCATGTTCATGCTTTTATGGAGAGAATGAAATGTTTGGAGTAACTGACTCCATTTACCATGTGCCCTATAAATAAATTCTATTCACGGTTAATATGATTTATATAAGTTCACATTAACAATTTTGGAATCATACAAGACCCATCTACCTATGGGTACATGGTTTGGATTGGTGGCCGATTTGTTTTTACAAATATTACGCCCCATTAAGGTAGACAATACATGGCACAATATTTCATTGTCCAAACTAAATGGTTTTATCTAAATGTTCACCAACAATTTAGATACGAAAAGGAATCCAAAAATCATTGAAAAAACACCAAACAACCCCATATATAGTCCCAAACAAATCACAATAAAAAAAAGATCAAGGCATGACTATATGAAATTAATGGAACATTATAATATCCCCACCATAAAGGCTTTAAATACCCAAAAAATTTCTCAAGATCCAAACTCACAAAAAGTGTATTCCACTTATCCCTCCTCAATGATTCCCTCTCCCACATCTCATATAATTAATATCTTATTTTTCATATAACCTAGAAAAATGGAATAATTTACCTCATAGTACATTTTCATAGAGATCCATAATCTGAGCATTTGGATCAATAAGTTTAGTGTCAAGATCATGATCAACATAATACCGTTTAATAAAATGGTAAGGATATGGTTGATACCAAATCATAAGGGGGAAATGAAAAATTTCTGGAATCGACGACATGTGAGATGGTATGTTTTACTGATATGCCAACTTTCCATGTTTCTGCATTATTTTTAAGATCCCAACAATCCTTGGTTCCAAATTATAATGCATACCCACTTAATGATGTCCTGTGAGAAGTGAATCTTGGAGAAAGATACAATCAACAAAATTAATCTCTAATAGATTTTGAAAAAAGTGTTAATAACATTTATTATGGATTTGTGTTGTGATCAACACCTTTAGGATCAACCACACCTTTTCCATCATCCCTTGATCAAGACTCAACCCAAACATGGACCGCTCTCCGAACTATTCCTATAACAATGAATTTATATATGGACACCCATAAAATTCATCATATATAACCATCATAAAGAATCCTAATAAAAATGATTATAGAAAATTTGACCAAAGAGAAATACTTTTCCCATTATCCACTAAAACCATCAACCCAAGCCAAGATCATATAATTGAGAATCTAGATAGATGTCTCTATTTATCCCTTAATCTATGGATGATATGATAGTCTCATTATCAATTGGGAACCAATTACCTCCTAAAATAATTTTGGAAACATGGATATGAAAATTGGTTCACTGTAAAAAACTATATATGGAAATCGATGAAGACTCATAATATCTCAGATATAAACATTCCCAATATATTCAACTTTCAATGTCACATTGATAGTTATGTATTGATTTTATTTTTTATATTGTTCAATGATCCCCAAAATCATATGCTTCCCATTATGATACAATAGAAACCCAATAATTAAGGGGATGAATTTGTCATAAACTTCTATACTAGAATGTGTAAACGTCAAAAAAACAATTAGGTCTCTATTTTTCGATTTAAATTTTCTATGATGTCAGGTGTCAACTTTCCATCAACTCCATCCTTATAAAAAATGGAACAACCAACCTACGATGAAAGAACAAAGCTCCACTAGGACAAAAAGGCCAGTCACAGGTGGTATCCCTAATATAAATGATTTTAGTATGGAATTGTCACTTGATGTTTGTCAGATTCATGAGAAAAACTCACTCTTCAATATTTTATTCATATTTCATCAGGTAAAGGAACACATGTCCATAGTAATATTATACTACTATTATCATCTCAGGAAAGAAACCCCTTTTTTACCACTCACCCACAAATTACATCATAATTTTTTATCTATAGTTTTATATTCAATGCATCAAAAACCACATTCATTTTTCCCAGAGAGTATGACGTATCAAAATAGGAAATTATAATGATATTCACCATAGTATCTCTATCACTTTTTCATATCCCTCATATTAAAAAATATATCTTAGGTTGTTCTTATCTGAATACACCTTAAATTTCACCACAAATATATATGAATGCCATATTTTGAGTGCATGAATAACCACTAATAACTAAATATTTTGGGTGTGGTAGTTGATCTTATGTAGTATTATCTAGTGATGTTTATAGGCCACCACATATTTCCCATACATAACAACAAATATCAAATGTATACCAGAATAATCTTAGAAAACATCATCACCCGAACCTAATTCCATAAGAATCAAAATTGGTGTTGAAGTAAACATATCTAGAGTGACTTATAAGATCTAATCTCATAGTCTCAAACACATTTCTAGGATTATCCATAGACATAAGTACATTTATATTTCTAGGATCACTAATACACCTCTCTCATAAACCATATCACCATAAAAGTTTACTTATCAGATATAGAGAATACATTTGGATATAATTCTAGATAGAAAATGATCCTTCATGGTTATAATAATGATATCTAAGTGGTATATATGCACCTCCTTGGTATTTTAGTACTCCATATTATCATCCCTTATTAAAAACATAAAATTCCATGAACTACGTAATGATTTGGTCATTCTAACTATAAATATAATAAGGGCATTGATGTCACCAAATGGAATTACAAGTTTCCTAAAATTCCTATAGCAGTTCCAGAATGATATATTAGGTATATCCCCTTATTAGACTCTCAACTGATGGCACCCTTAATGACGTAAAATATTTATAAACAAACTTCTACCTCTATGTTGGTTATAATGATCATCGATCCACAATAAATGATATTTTTTAACTTCCATAGGATTCAACACTCCCTAATTCATATAGTGTCTGAGACTCGTATAAGAATTCTTAGAAAAGAAGAAATTCGAAGCCCATTATGAAACGATATAGAGAATATATTTCTTATCCTCTAGGTCCCCATGTTGGAAATTAAGATCAACCAACTATGTACATTCTATTTGATAAGATGGAATTGAAATAGGCATCATACTAGTGAGATGATAAATTCTAAACTTGACCTATCTCTATAGTGGTAAAATTAAAAAATCATCATGAAATACCTCATGGTATGTACACACCCATACAAGGATAAAAATTCCAAAAGAAGTTTCAATGGAACCACAAAACATATTTGGAAACTTTAATGATACTACCCAAGCATAAATAACAATAGGCTCCACCATTCCTTATCTATAGTCTCACTCATGTAGAAAAAAAATGATTTAACCCATAAGAAGATAAAATACTGAACTCAATAAAATAAAATTATATATTTGAATTAAAACTGGTCATCCAATCCATTTAATGTATTGGTTAAATTATATCGATATCATTAACTACAAAGTTCCATGCCACCTCATATTCTATTATCATCACACAACACGCATGACATTTGAGTCCTTGTTTACACTCGTTATCCAAAGGTTTTTAAAGATCCCACAAGCTTGATATATGTTATGGTCATTATCCCAAAACATTAACTAACATTAATGGAATAACATATTTACCATAACATATATAAAAAAATTATGACACTATAGATTATGTATAAAACACCATACATCTATGAGTATCTAGCCCTACATCAAATTCCTCTAGTGTATGATCAGTTTCATAAAGTTGTCTAGTCTTAGACACATGATAATCCAAATTTTACTATGGAATAGACCAAGAACCCTAGGAATATTTAGTATGGACCCCTAACCCCTTGGTTATTATGTTTCTAACCTTATATCCATGAAGTATCCTTTCAAAAAAACTATTAAGATGACTAGATTTTCGATAAATATGACCTATCATATGAGCCTCTACACTGTTAGTCTTGGTATGAAAATTCCATACACACTTATAACATATGGAATGTAGCTACTATGAATAAGCCCTTGAAACAATTACTAATGGAAATTGACCATCCTTTCGGGTTTTTTCTAACCAGAGAATACACCCTCGCTAACAACAACACCAACTAATGATTCACACAAAATTTTCTCTCAAGATATGTCTTCCCCATCAAAATAATATTTTTTGACTACCTATCAAATGGTTATAGAATACATGATAATAAACATTTTCCAATTATCAGTCCTTAATCAAAACATAAAGCATTGTTCCTTTACGTACTCATTACTAATAAACTCTGCTTCCAGATTACCCTGCTAAGAAAAAAGGACTTCCCTAGAATGGTATGTTACCCTTAATCAAATGTTATAATCTCCCTAGTATTTTCCACACATAAAATATTAGGAAAAAATTACAGATTAATGATTTTCTTTTATGAATTCCATGTAAGTTCCTTAGAAACATAGATTTCACAATAGAGTCACATCATCCCATTCATAGTCCTTATAGTATTTATAAAGAGAAACATAGCTTATAGTAATCATAAGTCTTTAATAATTTAACTATACACTCAAGTTGATTAATGTACTCCATTAATTTATGAGTTTCCATGTCACCAAAGAATAAGAGTTTATTTATATTAGTGAATTATTATCCATGATCCACCAAATGACATGGGTTCCCAATATCTACCTAACCCATAGTCTGGATTTTATGGACTATAGCTTCAATCAAAGGAGGTTCCACTTGAGGATTCACCTCAAGATAATTTCTCAAAGCTTCTCCAGTAATATTTGGATAATCTATTCTCTTAGGAATTTCCTGTTATTAACAAGACAATGACCAATTTGCTTTAGTGTGGCTTCCAAAAACATATGAAAAACTCCATGATTTAAATTGCATGTATTAATACATCATGAATATAATGAAATTATGAATTATATGAATAAAAGTAAACTATTTATGAAATAAATTGTTCATTGAAATAAATTTTTAATTAATTTCATTCGATTAACCTCTTAAACCAATTCTCAAACTTGGTAAAAACATTGTGACCACCCATGGTATCTTGATATTAGACACCAAAGTGAGTTGTCCTGGCCCCCTCCCACACATACAACCTGAATTAATATGTTTTGTTCCACTTTTTTACATATGAAAAAGCATCCAAACATAGGTATTGTTAAAAAAATTAATAGGGTCATTTTCTCTGATACCTAAGGGTAAGAGACAAACCCAAGTCAACTAAATCCACATGATCTATCTTTAATATGGTGTGGTATAATAATTATAGTGGAAAAGGTAGTTGACAATATAGAAATAATAAATAAAATCATGGTAAAATATGACATAATGAAAAATATCCAAGATCCTAAAAAACCATGCCAAAATAGATAAACCAGATAGTTAAAATCAAACAAAAACAAGAAACCTCCATGAGACTAATCATATATACAATCCCATCCCTCTATGAATAATAAGACAAATAGAGGATTCATAATGCTTCAATATTCCATTCCTTTACATGGATCCATTAATAAAACATCTAAAACCTACAAAATTAAATAATAGGGTCTATCCAAAAAACCCATTATGATAAAACCATAGTGTCTAGAAAGATCTAATACCAAAAATTCAGTAGTTCTAGCTTTTGAAACAAAAAAAAAATTAAAATTAATTTTCATAAATCCTAACCCATTTTAAATCATTTGAAAGGTTTTTCATAAAATCCATTGATATTCACAAGTATAGTAATATTACTTCTATAAGTGATAAAAAATAGAGAATATCCACATATAAAATAATAATAATGGAAAGAAATTTCCATGAAATAATACATAATGAAAATCCACATGATACACCCTCATGTGAAAACATAGGAGCATGAATCTATTAAAAAACCCATCCAACGATAAAAAAACCCAATATGGATGAGAAATATGTATTGGGACCTAGCCTATTATAATACATATTAGACATAAAAACTCATAAATCAGAATTATTTTAGTACTAACGGATATTGAGTTCTTCCATAGTCTGTGGATATGAAAAAACCCAAGTGGCATTACTCACACTACCAGTGAAAAGCCTATTGCTGATGCACCCAAGGTTCCCAATGTTCTATGTTTGTAAAAATCCTATTTGAAACCATTACCAAAATTTATGAAGCATTTTCTATGCTAATCCATTATGCTTCAGTTTAGGAAAACACATTTCTATAATAAAACCACAATTCAATCATTTCATCAAACACTTAGTGTGAAGAAACATATTTTCAAAGAACACCTACATTAAAAACATGTACGTTTCCATGAAATTCATTGAAATCACAAATCAAATCAATACAAGGAAAATTTAACTTTAATATTACAATAACAATGATAAATTAAAACAATAAAAACATTGTACAGAAACACTTACATTATTAATAGAGGTAGATTTTATAACCTTTGAAATTAGAGATCCTAGAAGTGTAGATATGGTTCTAAAGAACCAATATCCATATAAAACAAACATATCCTATTAGAATTACCTTTTACCTCACTTACTCATAAATATAGCATTTTAAAAAATTATAGGTGAAGAGATATACATAAGATCTAAAAATAAAATAAAAAATTTCATTAAAAACCCCAACATGCCTTAGGATAATCCATCAGAAAACAATGAAAATATTTCTTGAATTTAGTGTTTGATATCTCTTGAGTATTGGGAAATGATTATTTGATGATGATAGAATGATAGGGGTCAGTAGATGATAAAATAGGGTCCCTATGGTATTAAATAAGAATTTCATAACATTAAAATTCAAAAAAAATAGTTTTTTTGAGAGTTCACATGGTTAGGATTACCCATTTTCCTTAATAGTTCACAATTATAGATATTCTAGTTCGGATTTATAGTTTTTCTAAAAATTTACTGTATCCATTCGCCAACAATGCATAACCCCTTTACATAGGGGTGTACAATTTGGAGGAATTGCCCCATGGTTTGACTAAGCTATATACACCATTCCAGTAGGCCATTATTAGACTCACTAATTACTGGACCGAGAACCATGGTTTTCTTTATCAAGTTGATAACCATGAACCACCAAAAAGGATTCCACAATTATCTAAAAATTCCCAAAATAACCCCAATTAATGACCATAACTAATTAATTTTCATAATAAAGATGATCAAGTTCCTATAAGAATGTATGATAACATTTCATACAATATATACTCAATAATTCCATATATATAACATAACATGTAAAGCATTGATGAGAAATGAATTATATATCTCAATGGAAGCATTTGTCCACATGTGTACATGGATGACATTTCCATTTTTTAATACATGGATGTTATGGCATTTAGAAAATTGTTTATCTTTATGGAATAATAATAATTTCATATATATAAATTATTTTAATTACATCCATCTATGTAAACATCTACATGAGGCGGTGGTGACAAATTAATTACATCGATTCATGGAGGTGGTAGTGAGAATTTATGGACAACTGATGTTTTCATTTTACATTACATAGATGCGAGATTAAAAATGGATTTATAATTAACATAATGAGTTTTACTATATAAATGATATTAATTAAAATATTTAAATATGGATATAGAATATGTTTATGAGGTTTATTATGAAATAAAATATAAAGAACATATTTATTTCTTATACCTCTTCATTATATAGTCTACTTTTGAAAACGCTTTAAGGATTTAGATATTTAAATTTTAGAAAGACCAGAATGTGTTGGATTTGGATAATGTTTTTTGGATTTCATTTGGTTAGGGATTCATATATCTAAGGGACCCTTATATGTGGGGATATTTTAAGAGATTATTTTTTATTTCTTATGTGAAAGTCATATTAATTTTGAAAACACAACACATTTTTAAATAATGTATAGACATTTTCATTTGTATGTGGAAGAAAGTGGAAAATATTTTAAATATAGAATATTATATAGTTGAAATCCACTCAACCAATAATATTTAGACACGTTTTAATGATGTTTTAATGAAATATCTAATTGCAACAACAATTTTAACCCATTTTACCTTTACTATGGCGACAAAAATTTACCATGTTAACCATTAATTTTGACTAAATATGTAAAAAGACATATTAATTAATTTGAATACGATAATTCCAAATATGGAATCTATTTTAGAAGATTATTTTTCTAGAACCAAGATTTGTCATGAATTATTTTCTAATATAAATCAAATTTCATTGATAACTTTATTTATATGAAACATTTATTTTCTTAATAAGCTTCTGTTACATGGGATGCTATGTTTTAATAAACCATGATATATTATTAATATTATAAAATAATTGGGATAGTGTTAATGTAGTCATTAAAATATCCGTAAAATAGTAAAATCTATTTTAAATTTTTTAAATATAATTTTTTATATAATCAAATAGTATCAAAAAATAACTTCTGTCTTAGAAAATTCATTAAATGTTAAAAAATAATATTTTCTAAAAAAATTTATTACATTATTGTAAAAAATAATAAATGTAATTTTTATAAAATTTTAGACAATTTGTTTCAATAAATTATATTTATTTTGAAAATGAGTTATTATGTTTAACGTGAAATTATTTTTTATTATTTTTCTAAAATGACTCATTTTTTCATTGATTGTGAAAATACTGAATTTTTTTAAAAAATTGATGTTTTCAAAGCATTTAGAAGATCATTTTTATTTTAAATTTGGTTAATATATTATATTAAATAAAATATATATTTGATAATTAAAATATATTTTTGATAATCAAAATTAGGTCATTTGAATAAATATCTTATTTAATGTCGATATATTTTTTCAACTATCTAATGTTTTTCCCTAGAAAATTATTTTTGATGCATATATGGATATAATTTTAATAACAATTAGGCTATTTTTTGAGTTGAATTTGAAAAAATCTATTCCATATTTTATATTTTCATAATTTATATTATTTAAAATGTTTAGCATAATTATTTACTATAATTAACAATAAAAACAATAAAAATTTTATGTTCTATGTTTCTAAAATGCTCCATTTAGATCCTTCTTTCATGAGGAAATGTTTTTGTAATTATTTCATTTAAAATATTCCATGGGAGTCATCTCCAGCACTTATAAATGGCCACCCACATTCCTCAACTGTATATGCCTCCAAACCCCATTATTTTTTCCAACACCTACCCAAATAACATCCTTAATTCCCTTTAATCATCCTATAATCCTTAGATTGGTTAGAAAAAAAATCTATTAAGGTTTTATGTGTAAACCTGCTGATGACACTCGAAGAAAAAAAATATTCAATGAACATTGATATTTTAAAATTTCCTTCACATCATTCAAATATTCTAAAACCATGATGATATAATAACCCCACTGCATTTAATATATTTATTTGTTTTTAATGGTATTACCTATGTCCATATCTGTTTTCTTCAAATTGGAAATTATAAGTTTGATCATGTGTACAATAGACTACCACCTCGCAAAATTATGTGACTTGTTTTCCATCAACGCCCCTCATGGATGGGTATGATGATGAAAATAATGTACATAAATGATATTTTTAATGTAATTTTTTTTAAATATATTATTTCATATTATTTGTCTTCTTTCCATTCTGTGGATATAAGATAGCATCATTTATTTGTATAAATGACTTCTACCTCACAAAGTCATGTGATTCATTTGTCACTTATGAATTATATAAGCGGTAATAAAGAAAATATTTCTTAATATATGTGATATATATGAAATAATAATGATTATTTGAAGGTGAATTATCATATACCTTTATTTTGATTTATCCATTTAAAATTTTTTATTAACATTCACGTGTATGCATGACCTACCGTATCCAAGAATGGTGTACTACATTTTTATATCATACATTTATAGATTACACTAAATGCATATACAATAAATATATATGATATTAATATCATGGTGAACATTTTTGATATTATTTCACTATGATCATAGAATAAGTACCAAAATCACTGAATGATAATAAGCATTAAAAACGAACCCTTTAATACCCAAAAGAGTGACTTTAACAATAAATTGAAAATAAATAGGTAAAAATTTGATAAAGTGAATCATATGAATTATTTAAAATATGTTCATAATTTTTTAATTGATACACAAAAATCGTATATATTAAATTCGTATTATTGTAATTTATTTTTAAGGGAATGTATTTTTTATATTGTTTTTTTGGGAAATAAGTTTTAATATGCTGTTATATTTTTTAATGAGTTATATATACTTACCCTTTAACATTTTATATCATGTATCCAATTTTTATAATTATATTTGGAATTTTTTTAGTGACATTCCTTATTTCATGGGGCTTATTATTCAAATGTTACCTATAGTTTTAATAGTTTTTTTTATAATATCATCATTTATCTGGATAATTTCTTATTATTTTTTCAAATTTGAAATACTATTACCAAAACACATGAGTTGATAGGTATTTATTCTCCTATAGTTACATCATGGAACTCATTTTTTCAATTAATTATTCTACCTTTATGTACTCAAGAAACAAAAATAATGTTTTTAAGAAAACATGACATTATATATTTATTTGGTATAAATTGATTTTCCATTCCATATCGATGTTTCTAAAATGTTCTAAAAAATATTATAAAATTATCTCAAGATTATTTAAATTCATTTTAACACATATTTTTTTACTTTTTTAAGTAAATGGTATAAATTGAATATTCATTTTATTTTGCGAAAAGGTTCCTTTTACTTTTTACCAAAAATGTGAAGGGATTCTTTTTTTAAATGTGCATGACTTGAAAACAATTCACCAAAATCATGAATAATGATTACATTGAATCTTCCATTCTAATCATATAAGGTTATATTCAAAGAAAACATTGTTGATTTTTTTTGTTTTACTGAGATTATATTAATGTGCAAATGCTATTTCCCCCATGAAATGAAAATAATGATCTTGCAAACTCATTTTCCCTATACAATGATATCGTTTGATGTCACCTGTGCATTTATAGGTATATGATCCATGGATTTCATTATTTTGTTTTCTCTAAATGGTTTTTTTAAAATGACATGATGTTTATAAAAACTATTTCATTTCTTGGGTTATGACATGATGAATATTTTATGATCTTGTATAAAGAATATATATGTTTTTAATTATGTTATTAGTGGGACTTATGTCTACCTCCAATTCATTGGGTAAATATTTTTATCTCATGATATATATATGATTTTAATATGGTGTGAACCTATTTCGGTAAGGGACTTTGTCCACTATTATCGTCTTGAGAGTAAATTTTGTCTAATATGATGGTCTAGGCTAGGAACTCATTCCTCTATGATAGCCTTACAAGCAATCATTGACTACAAGAGAAATGATTTTATATACTTATGTATACTAAAATATTCCATTTCATATGCCTATGTTACGATATCATGGTTCAAATTCCTTGTCTTTTTTTTTATTCTTATCTTATGAACTATAAATAAATAGTGATGACTCATGATTATAATCTTTTATATATGTTTTATGTATCTTATGATGTTATTTTTCATGTTATCATACCAGTAATCCCATGTTATGATGATGTGATCAGTGATATATCTCACGGATATGTTAATTGAGAATCTGATATCACTCTTTCTAATGTTTTATTTCTACATGTTATGAAGAACAATAATATTTATGATATTTCTAATAAGGGTTCTTGTTATGAAAAACATAATGTGGGAAAATGTAGTTAACTTATGAACTAATCATTTATATATCTGATTTATGAATACACAAAAATTATATAATTCATTAGAGTGTAATTGTGTAATGTAATTAATTTTCATATAATAATCCATAATTAATATGTATAAGAAAACAGGGTCACCAAAATTTAAATCATAGGATAGTTTTTGTAAAACCATTGTAATCAAGGATGTGAAAACATTAGTGATAACCTATTGGAAAATACTACGTATAATAAAACTTTTTATGTTATGGTAAATAAATTAAATGGTTTTCCATGAAATAAATCCATTTTTAGATACTATATTTGTGCTTCATTTTGGAACAATTGTACCTGGTGGTAAAAACTCTGAAAGAGGAAAGTTATGCTTGACTGGATCATTATCATGTACATGAAAATGGACCTTACTTCACTCTTGGTTTAACACTCCTGTGGGATATTCTTTAGTTAAATCACACCTAATTAATTATCATTTATAATATATATTAGTATATAATGATCAATGATGACCTAGGCTAAACATAAGGATTCATAAAATTAAAATAAATAATTATAATTTAGATATCCTATATTATTTTTCCTAAATATGTGGTTTTCATAGTTATTATCGTTTCTCACAATATGTTTTGTGGTTTTAGTCAATTAAGAAACCAAAATTTTCAGGCCACAACTATATTTTAGGGAACATTCAATGAAATTACTCTTGATAAATAATGTGTGACGGTATATGTAATGAAAAATCTCTTCCCCATTCCCACATAAATTTTTCAATATTTAAATCATGATAGACTTATAAATGAGCAATGTTGGGAATAATATTCTACTGAGTCCTTCACGAGTTAACACACACATTATTTTAAATGGGTTTTATGATCCACTATTTTTTAAGAAATGGAACAACCGAACTAAAAAGCTTGTCTATATCCTTCAGTGTTCAGTGCATGAGAAATTAATTTTTCATGTCTAATATTTTGAAGGTGAAAAAGTTCAATGGTGGAATCATATAAAGAATAAGAGGAAACATGTTGATATTGACTCTATGGATTATGATGCGTTCAGGAATATATATTTCAATAAAATGAATTGTCAAATTCTTTATAATAATATCTAAATGGTGTTAAAAAAACCAATGAAAAATATTTATGAATCTATATGTACCGTTGATTCATAATTTATAAGATGTGTGAAGTGAACTTCTAGTATTATCCTCCAACATAAATGTAATGTTGATTGATTTTTTATTGGCTTAAAACCAAGTCTCTGATCTGTTTTATCAATATGATATTTCCATAGATCTAAAGATATTTTTTGATGTCCTATCATGTTATAAATAGTGGTTTGGTTTATGTATCAATATCATGGTTTTGATAAGAAAAAAATATGGAATTAAAATTAAAATACAAAAAAAAATGGATAGAAGAAGAATATAATTAATTAATTCAAAATGTGTTTGAGGAAACCTATTGAAAATTATCATAAGGGGGATACTAAATGTTTCAAGTTCGTTAACAATGTTTATCTTGAAAATGACTGCCAATGTGATGGGAAAAATACAACTCATGATGTGAGAGGAGAGAAAGCTCTAGATAATTATCCACACACACTCTAGTGGATCAAGTGTAAAAGGAATGAGAATTATGTTAACATGGCTCCAAATAAAAATATAATGATAATGAGTGGAATCCAAAACCTCTTACATATATAGACGAGGAGATATCTCAAGTGATCGCTATTTACGATAAGGGGTATTATAACAATTTGGTGAATGATAAACATATCATCCTCTAAAGAACTATTAATCTATTAGTTTTCTCTCTATAAACCAATCAATTTTTATTTGAATAACTTTATAAGGGTATCAATATTCTACCCCGAAGATAAGATATTAAAATTGTAGTAAAACCCCCTAGTGGTACAATGATCACATCTTTGGTATATGGTTCTTATTCATTTGATTGTTGTGGGAATGTGCTTCCTGAAATTCCTTTTATTAATCCATTCCTTGAATTTGATGTTATCTTAGGAACAGATCAATATACATTATATAAATACCACATCAATTTTTGAGGTAATTATGTCATGTTTGATATTCAAAACAAACCGTTGATCATTTATCAGGGTGATGGTAAAAGTAAAATTTCTAGGGAAATCACATCCATTGTAGAGGCATTTATTCATAAAGGTGTATGTCTCCTATAGACAGAGAGCAAATCAGCATCGATGATGTGCATATCACGTGGGACATTATAAATCTATTTCCATAAGAATATAAAATTTCTCCACAGAATAGTGTAGTTGAATTCCCAATAGAACTCAAACCTAGTGGCTGACATATTTTGAAGAAACCCTAAATAATAATCGTAATTGAGTAGAATGAATTTGAGAATCAATATTAATAGAATCATTAATATGGATTCAAAGAGACAATTGTGTCACCTTAGGGTTTAACTATTCATTTTTTAATAAGAAATATGGATTAATTTGATACTATATTGATTATTGGGAACTAAACAAGTCCATAATCATGAATATGTAGCCTCTACCCATATTGATGATTTTATTAACAAAATATACAGATATTAATTCATCTCAAATATTTACCTTATTCAATAACATAATTATTCATGTTTTATGAATGAGGATATACCTAAGAAAACATTTCGATCAATGTATGGACACAATGAGTATATAGTGATGTCATTTAGTCTTATAATTCCACCCACATCTTAAAGGATTTAATGAATAGATGCCTCAAAGAATATGTTGATCAATTTTTTTAATCTTTATAGATGATATTATTATATATTAGAAGATCAATGATGATAATTAATATCACAAGAGGTTTGTAATGAAAATACTTTGAAAATATAAGTTGTACGAAAATGATAAATTGTTTGAATTTTTGGTATAAATGTTTTTATTTTTTGGCCATAAAATCAATATAGATAGTATCTATATTGATCCATCAAAGAATGCGGCTATTTAGCATTAGCTCATAATAACCATGATGAATGATATCCAATGACTTCATAGGTTTTATGTATATTATTGATACTTATTGAAAAAAAATTCACTACTATATATTCCGTTCATCAAGTTAACTCATAAGGGAGCCCTGTTATTTTTAAAAGTTCAATATGAAAAATAATTTAAGGATCTAAAGTGAATATTATTCACTAACCCTATATTTTGTATTCCCCTATAGAGGATAAGGTTTTTTAATCAGTGATGATGTTTCTGAGAAAGTATTATAATGAATTTTCTTGTAGAATGACCTTTTAATAATGTATGCCTCATGATAATTGAAGGTGTATGAGAAAAGTTACCCAACATCTAATTTTTTTCGATATGGTAATGTTTTCCTTCATTATTTTAAGACATTATAATTATGTACAAAAGTGTGATATATATACCCATAAAAAATTTAAATGAATATATTTAAAAATCATGAGTTGAATATGTGCCAAATAAGATGTTTAGTGCTGATTATGGTTTAAAACATATTAATACAATACCAAAATAGTAAAGAGAACATGGTTGTTGATACATTGAGTCAAGAGGATTATATTATATTATCTATGATGAGGATAAAAAATGATCTAATATTTTTTGTATTTAAAATTGTTGGATCTCAAAATCATGAAGGCATGAGATAAATAATGTATTTATTAAATAAGTGTTAAACCATCAATCCATGTGATGAAAAAGAAGGTGCCGAAGGATGAAATAGAGATGATAATTAGGTAATAAATGTTCCTTAGTTTATCTATACCATGGTGGATGGATAAGGATCAATAATCATGTATGTGTTCCATCAATAACTGATTTTAAGATGGAGCTATTTGAAAAAGCTATTACTACATAATTCTCTATCTATTCTATAAGTATTATAATTTATAGAGATTCTAAAGAATATTTTTTGATGGATGAATTGAAGATAAGTATTTCTGATTTTTCATATCAGTTATTCATATGGAATAATTTCAGGAGTACGATTAAAAAGCCTATTGGTAGTTTATAACCTATATCAATAATAGAATTGAAATGTGAAAACATCACTCTGGAGTTTTTCATTAGACTCCCCAAAACATCTAAAGGGTAGAATGCTACATGTGTTGAAGGTGATAACCATAAAAATTCATAACATTTCATCAATTTCATATAATATTCATCTCTTGATAATCTAATTAGAATATAAATTATGTATGTGGTAAGATTACATGGAGTACCACATTCTTTATTATCTGATTGGGATCAGAGATTTACCACATTGTTCCAGAGAAGACTTCAATCGGATCAATATATAGATTTATTCTTCAGAACTATGAATATTTCCAAAAAAACTAGTTTGTTTTGGTAGACAACTGAAACCCATAGGATATGTCCACATCTTGTTCTCAATATTTCCATGTTTTTTTGCATCAATGCCTTCCTCTAGTTGAGTTCTCATAGAACTATATCTTTTACACAACTATTAAGATGGATCCTTATGAATCCCTATATAGAAACAAGTGTATAAATATGAATTGTTTATATTAATTCATAAATTAATACCTTTTTCAACCAAAAAAAGATTATTAAATGGTAGATAATTTGATAAATATTCAGAAACACTTAATGGAAGCACAATGTCAACAGAAAATTTAGACTAATTATTGTTGATCTGATTTGAAATTTTATGTTAGAGTGAAAGTGTTTCAAGAAATTTATTCATGGAACAAAGTTATGATATTTTGAACGAATTTGAATCCAAGACCTAGTTATATTGGCACTATTGAATGTATTAATAATATTAGGACAATATCATACAATTTGGTGCTTCCTCTAACCCTCTATCAAGTCCATGATGGGTCCCCTATATCTCCCTTGAGGAAGAAAATACACGATCCATCACATGTATTAAAGTAAAAATTCATACAACTATAGAAGGACATATAATATGATGAGAATATAGTGGATATTTTAGATCATAGAGTGAAACTGCTACAAAATAATTCAATTGACTTGGTCACTATTGGCGAAACCACCATTTTTGAGAAGCAACGTGGGAACTCAAAGATTTCATGAGGGAGATGAATCATTAATTCTTTATAATAAAGTGACAAATATAGAGCCTGAAATTAATTTCAAGGGGTGTATAATGTAACACCACAAGTTTTTATGAATTATTTTAAAATTTTTTTTTATCTTGTATTACATGAAATTATAATTTTCATAAATAGTTTTCATCACATGTGATACTGAGCTATAACAAACTATGATATGTTATTAGTATTATTAAGTAAATGTGACCATTATAACATATCCATTAAATTTAGTTTAATTATTAATAATAAATATATTTTAAATATTATGTATGGTGGTTTATTTAAAAAACATATTGATAAACTTGTACATATTTTTTCGAAAAATATTACATGTCTAAAAAATAGTTTTTTCTCAAGAAAATTTTTTATTATATTTTATACAAACAGAAATTTTTTACATTTTCAGAAAATTTATTTTATAAATTTTAAAAAATATTTGAAATCATCATATCAATATTATATTAGGGGGAATTTTGGGTTTTCTCAAAAATGTTTCATTTTTCATTAGATAGTGAAAAATACTATTTAAAAAAAATATTGTTCCTTTAAAGTTGTTATAATAACCAATTTATATTATTATTTTTTAAAAATTAATATTATTTGAAAAATAATTTATTTATTCCAAATTATTAAATTATAATCTATTTTATATTTAATTATCATATAAATTCCTTTTAAACCTTGGAACAATTTTCTTTTGGAAAACCATTTTTCAAACATGTCTATGGGTTTGATTTTAAATTAAATTCTTCCACTTATTTGAGTTTAATTTTTAAAAATATATTATATATTATGAATCATAATAATTTATAATATATAGAAAGTTAATTATAATTTTTGATGATAATGATGAGTGAAAATATTAAAATTTATTTACCATGGATAAGATAAAAATTGGGTTACCATGGGGATAAACATAAATTATATAAGAAACAAATGACCCAAAACTATTATAGTTATTTATATATGGTCATATGTATATTTTATTTCTTCTAATATTATTGTTTCTAAAGAATTTCACTGGGGTGCGCGTCATCAGTTGTGGCATGCTGATTGGTTCCCTATATTCCTTCATTGTAATGGTGGGTGGAATTCATCACTTGTTCAGCAATGTTTAATCCTTGAACAAAATAGGATGATGGGATATTGGTCTCTCCTTCCATGTATCCCTAAATGGAATTTGTCACCTAGTCTTTGTCTCCCTTAATGATTAATACATTGTTCATGAAAATCATCCTACTGCTACATCATTGTGTATGTCATTCAATTACACTACATCTGGCATGACATTCCAAGGGTTCATGTAATGAAATCAACCTTTTGTCATGATATTAGTCACGTTGAGCATCACTTGCATATTTCAACACTGAAACGCTGCTACATATTTATTTTCTCTCATAATAAGCTTCTCAAGGTCGTGGAAGCCAGAGGAACCCCACATCGAATGTGGGGAATTATATGATGGGTGAATGTCTCCGATATTTTCCTAGGATTTCCATGTTTATAATAATGTATTCCATGAGTTTTGTATCTAGAAGAGATAAATAAGACCAGTCAGAACACCAGTGAGAGTAGTCCAGATGGGTGTATCCTGAGGAGGGATTACCTAGAAAGTTTACCAGATGGATGGGCTAGAACGACCCAAAAAGGGGTGGACCTATGGTTGTGTGTCCTTTGAAAGGGAGATTCCACATCGTGAGGGTTGATCTGGACACAACTGGGTGTGGTTCTGGATGATGGACCCGAGAGGGTTGAACACTAAAACTTACCAGTTGATGGGATTGAACCCCATAGAAGCTTCCTAAGTACAATGTATAGAAAATAGGGATCAAAACCCACAAAGAAAAAATGGGTGAAGCATGAAATCAGGGTTTACACAAATTAAAACAACCGAGAGATATTCTGGGGCTTACACATGGTTAGTGGCCCGGGTTCTATAAAGATCAATGAGAAGAATGGTACATACAAATGGTTAGCTGCCAGTACGGATGGCATGATTTCACTGAGATGTAGCATCCTGGATGCTACACAGATCAATGAGATGAATGGGACATATAAATGGTTAGATGCTATACGGATGGATTGATTTCACTGAGATGTGACGACCTGTGTAAACATCACGATGGGTATGGATGAAGTGTAGAAGGTTGGAATGTGTGGGGATGGAACTCAGAATTGGTTTTAAGGTGATGTTGTTCGGCTTGTACTTCATGGAGTTTTCTGATGTATCCATATGGTAGGGAATCAAAGTCCACATAGTTTTGGGATGCGGTGATGAGTCACATGAGAATGCGGTTCAAGAGAATTGGTGGATGGATGGGACCTTAAGGAAGTAGAACCAACGAGATGAGTCATGAACATCCCAAAACAGAAAGGATCGAAGGAGACACTAGGACGAGACATGGTCTATGGGCATGAACCATAGGGAGGATTCCTATGTAACATTCTTAAAAACCTAAAGGATCATTGTCCATGTAGTTTAAAAGTGGGGCATGGAATCAGGCTATACACAAAGGACAACAGCCTGGAGAGATGTCAGGGATCATGTGTGGTTAGCCGCCCATCAGAAGATTGTCACTCTTGGTTGGAGGAGTATGGATTGAATGTAGTACTTATGCAAGGTAAGCTACCTAGAAACTGACCTACCACCACTAATGGGAGGACCATGGATATGGGCCCCAATATACGGGACACCATAATTTACTAGTATGTGGGTTTAAACCTCAGGGCTGCTTCCTACATACCCTATCTAAGAGATAGAGATAAAAAATCACTTATTTCCAAGGAATACATTTTAATGTCCAATGATGTGAAAGGGTAATATAGTTAAATTTAATGAAGGATGAGGGTGATCTAATGTGTAGTGGTCGAGACTGAGGGGTGATGGGGTTGAACCACATATAATAATCCAATGGAACATTCCTACAAAAGTAAAAGATCAAAGTCTACTTAGTTGGGTATGGAGAACTGGGGATTATGGGTGGCTCATAGCCCATAGAATATCTTGGTCGATGATCACTCTAAGACCATATGAGTCAGGATCAGTGTGAGAAACAAGAAGTGGAATTAGGGAAAAATATCGGGTTCTGAAATATGCATCCATAAGGAATGGTGTGGGGATTATTCATGGCCAGCGGCCCATGAGAGGATGATTGGGATTTACTCAGATATGGAATCCCAAGTAGGGTAACATGTGTATGAGAAGGATATGACCACCGTACATAGATCTTCCTATCAAGGGCTGTCAGGTTTTATATAAGGGTTTCTCGGGGTACTAATGGTGACAATTTATTAAGGGAGTGAGGGAGTGAGAGGGTGTTGGTGCCCATCTCCTTCACGGTCCTCTAGTGATATGTCACTTATGTGGTGATCATTGTTTAACGTCACATGTTGAAGATATGGGGTTACTTTGCAGTTAAACATATTGTAACTCAAATGATGATGATTTACTCCTAACCCATAAGAATTACATAACATGTGAATTGTATCCCCTGGTGAAGGTGAGGCACCAGTAATGTCATAGTTAATGGGTTTTTGGAGTGACCCTTTGAGGGTTCCACAATAGTATGGCTATGTGATGAAAAAATATTCATTTGAATGCCTATACATATAATAATGAGGTAGAGCATCACAACATGAAACACCACTCAATGTACAAGTAAATCAATCCATGCAATATTAGAAGGGAACACGAGGAAGGCGTACGCAAGATAAGGGTGTCTCATGCAAGAGGGGCTCAAACACGGTGCCTTGGGGTGAGGACAACAAATGGATCATATTGGAAGTGATGTGTGAATCTTTTAATGGTTGTTCCAAGATCATGACCATTGAACAATATAGATGCATGAATGCAAGATTCGGGACTATGTGCAAGATGGAAGACTTGCGTGCATGATGAGGGGTTAGATAAGAATTTGGCTCTAGAAAAAGGAAATTCATTTCTTAAGGAAGGATTCATTGAACACAATTTCCATAGAGTAAAAGGAAATGGGATATTATCGGACCCTACTGGGACGACTCGAAGGAGGACCCATGGGAGACCTGTGGCACAACATCGAATACATTAAGCCCATATCTTTTACGCAGTCACATAAGTGGTCATCTTTCGTGTGCGGGTGAAAATGTTCATCTCCCTCAAGGGTAACCCAGAATGAAGGGGGACATTTCTTTTTATAAATTACAGCACCAGCAGCATCACACAAGGTGGAATGTGGGAAAGTGGAATTTGATGTTGCATTGGGCATGGAATATCTTGTGTGAGGTCACACTTATTTCATGTTATCAAAATTTTATTATCACTTCTGACTTGTATGTTTTCATAAGGATTAAATGGGAGAATACATTTACATCATGCTAGGTGTATAAGATGTTGCCTTCAATTTCCAATCACTCTCGTAGATCACAGATCATGCGTGCAGCTTCCTTTGGTGTCTTGGGATTGTCTACTGATTCCAAATATGCCTATGGTTTTCTAAAAGACGTCTATTTATGGAATTAATCTATATTCAATTACAAAAAACTCCCCCATTGAAATATGAGATGAAATGAGACTTGAGGGTATGATTCTGAGGTAAATTCCAAAGAGTGTAGTGTTTGAAAGTCACTACATGAAAAAACGACCATTCAGCGCACAAAAAATTTCCACAGGTGTGAAAGGATAGGTCTGCACCTCTAAACATGTGGAGGGGTAGGCCTTATACATTGATATTCCCATGTGAGAAGTAAATTATCTCTCATTCATGAAGTATCCTTCTTTCAGTGAAAATGGTCATTAATTTGGTCAGCACCTTGCATGCAACTGCATTTTCTTTCGTGCACCATCTAAAATTTGCATCCTCCTAACCTGGATGAATTTTCTACATCTAACACCCATCTTGTTCACACCCATGTTTCATACATTCCAAAACCTTATTATTTCATGCAAACCCCCTTGTCAATTCAATGGTCTAGTGGAAATGGATTTTCACCAGACTAACAATGAGAGGGAAGTTGATGCTTCTTCAAGGAGGATGTGGAGTATCATAATCCTTTAGACTCATCATCAAAGAAGGGTCTTATCCAATAATCAGATGCTTTTTAGTATATTGATTCATGCACAGATGTATTATGTTATGTTTGATAGTATACTGATATGGAACTTTGGTATTCTGGAAGAGTTGTTGAAGCCAGGCATTGAGACTAACATGCCACAATCATGGGTAACACACAAGGATATCCTTCCACAGTACAAATTCACAAGAAATGGTCACCCTACCAGGTAAATATAGAACATGGTTGTTTACATCTTCAATCCGAAGACCATAACTATTTTGGGGAGTGATCTAGCTCATGTGATATCTTCATCTCACTATGTTAGCACCTTGAGAATAAGCAATACTACTATGACCAAATGTTGGCAGGAATGGGACATGAGGGATCGGGGAAAAATCACGAATTAATTGGAATGGTAATACCAGGTACTCCTGAAATATGAGGAGTTTGGGGCTGAGATACTGTCTATTAGGCTATTTGAAGTTATGTAGACATCATAATTTCATTTCTACAGTCAGCAAGAACTAGTAATGGAGTTGTTCAGTTTGTTGCCTCCCAGCATAAATACAATCCATCGCCACTATTGAGAGGTGGGCATTAGATTTTGGTACATTCATTAAATTGGGAAAATCCCTTGGATGGGTACCAAAATGACGAGTTCCTACCAAAACAACTTTTGGGGGGACAGGTGGCACAGCCCCATTCGGACATGGCATATGTTGGAGCTAGATAAGGTGAAGTTGATGATCAAGTATATCATAAATGATATAGACTATCTAGGATGGTTCAGTCTATTTATGATGAAAGAAGATGCAGCGAAAATTCCAGGCTAAGGGATGTAGTTCTCGAACACATCATTGAGGGGAGAGACAGGATCATGTTGGATGGCCCTAGATGCAGGCGAGTACCGATCATGTGGATTCAGCATAAACAAAATTCAAGGCCTGAATGTATGATATGTTGTATTTCATAATACTTTACTGAGTGGATGTCTACTTCTAGTAAGCAAAATGAGGATGGGGGTCCTTTCTAGATATATTTGTGATGGATGGAATTATGGAATCCATGATCAAGGAAAAACTAGGAGTACTTATGTCAGCCAGGCTATATGATATTTTGGGGTGCATCTCAAGAGGGGGTCTGCCCAAAACAATATGTGGACCATTCGTGTTCCAACTTGGGTGGGTTGTAGCTCATTGTGGTCAGTACGACTTCCCGAATTCCATCCGTATTATAGGTTATTTTCAAAGACCATCCCTACTAAATATTGTTGGAATTAAGCCCTTCGTAGTCAATGAAGAGGGGATTAAACTCAATATCGGAAACAATTTGAACTCTAAATTTCGTCCATTTTCGACCTCTTATAGATAGATGGTAGAGGATGGTAGAGGCCCATTTGAGGATAGAAAATACATGAAAAAAAATCAGGTACATTGTGTTGGTTTCCTGGATCAAGGAAACAATCCTTTACGAACCCTATGTGCTGATGAGTTTTTCCAAAAAAATTGGGTGCATGAAAGGGATGCCAAATAACTTGTACATAGGGTTTCAACTATAGACAAATCCCAATATCCTTCACCAACAGTGGCTCATATTCACAACTGCATGTTTTTGTGAAGTTGTAACCTTTCCCCATTCTGATGTTAATGTCAGCCTATCAAACGATTATACTGACCATTTTATATCAGAGTACCCAGAGTTGATTATACAAGAATGAATTTGAAAAATTAAGGCAGCCAACGTGGAGCCTAGAAAATGAGGAAGTAGAAAAGGTACTTCTAGGGTGGTTAGACAAGGAAAAAGCCAGCCGGTTGGAATGAAACGAGCTAGAACATAATCAGCAGAAGCATCACAAGTGGAGAATGCTCTTCAACCTTCAAAAGAGAGGTGGTCCCATTGGCGACCTCGTGAACCATCTAGGGAACTCCCTAGGATGAAATTAATAAATATTCTAAAGGTGAACATCGAGTCCATTTCATAGTCTCTATGGTCTGCCTAGGAGATGTTGCACCAATTGATGTACAATGAAGTGTTATGGCAGAGACTGGTGCACACCTGGATTGACCTACCGGATGTAGGGCACATTCAGGTGGCGGATAGTATTGACATTCTTCTCCAACATGCGTAATTTACAGCCATTTATATTTATGCATGAAAAGAGAGGCAATATGTAGAACTGCATGTTATTATGAAATTGATGATTGGCCAGGAGCATGACCTGGAAAAGCTGTCATATGGGGATGTTGATGACGAGGAAGAAGAAGTATAAGGGGACTAATAAAAGTAATATAAAGTATAGTAATAGGGATAATATGAGGAAGGATAATAAGGTCAATGAGGTGAGATATGTTAGGAAATAGCCATCCTCTTGGGAAGCACATTTGAGAGAAATAAAATCGCAAGCTCTGACTTGGATCTAGCTGAACAACTTGAGGTGAGACCCAACTCATATTTCCACTGTTCTTTATCTTTTCATAGGTCAAATCCACTAACAAAAAAATTCTCTGTTCAAGAACTCATCATTGATGATAGGTAAGATGTTTCCCTTGTAGGGATGAAAATGTATCCATGGATGTGAGAGGACGTCCTCATGATAATACTTATGGGATCAAGTATAGTAGAAAAGCGACCATGAATATAGTGGGAGAGGGGCCATTCGTAGTTGAAATGTTCAGTTATAAGAAAACATGAAGGGATTAAATAGAAGACCCAGTGTCTCAAGTTGATATTTTCATTCAAAAGGATCCAGTTCCAATAATTGCATTAAAAAGAAATGAGGGATCTCCTATGGTGGTAGCTCCTGTCATGAATCATGCACTAGATACCACAATGCTCAGATCATATAAGTCTATACCTTTTTCTACTCACATATTTTATTGGGCAGCTCAGCTGAGCAGGATATCAATCCCCAATGTAGTGATCATAATACTAGAGGCTCAAGAAAATGTCGATTTCAGAACATCTATGGGATTTATTCCAGTTATTGAACTTTTTCACACAAGACCAATCATACAAACTAGTCCCACCATGTTACCCAGTTATCTGGGAACTAAAATAATGGGTGATGTGACTACTAGGGTTGATCTCTATGCTAGTTGTGGGAGAGGTCACTAAAGATGTAGGTATTCCCGATAAGCAACCTACTATTGAGCTCTTGGCTACTTTCCCTGAGTGTAGGCCTCAAAATCCTGTGGAAATTAATGACTTCGGTCCTAATGCAATGGTGGAGAGTCGTATGACATGTTTCAAGGTGTGGAAATGCATCCAGTGCTTCCTCATTTAATCATATGTAGAATGGCTAAATCGAATGGGGTCACTTCACATGAGTCTATTCATTATCTGCCCTAGAGGGTAGATTCTATCAATATTCATATAATGATCCGTGATTAACTATCTGATAATATGTGTGAGAGTATCTAACACACTGATATTTCTAGATGTTAGAAGAAATCAAAGAATACCTAGAATTTTCTTGAGGCCAAGCCAGAAGACTGATTCCTTAAAGAGAAAGAAAAATGAACAAGATACTTTTATCAAAAGCCAATATGATCTCATGGAATGGTTGAAATCCCAAATGGCAGATGCCTAGGAGAAGCAATGCAGGCAAGCCTTCAAATTACTAAACTTCTAGATGAGTGGGAATGAATGAAAAATGGGACTTATTAGCTTCGATAAGCATTTTTTGTTGATGAAAAGGAGCCTAGGGATAAGGAAATTATTTTGGAGGCTACTGGTTAGAAGTTGGTAGTACTATGTATTCCATTAATGTGGTTGATCCATAATGGATGTTTTTTTTCTATACTCATGAAACATATTTCATTATTTTTTAACGATATCTAACTATGTGTTTGGGTATATTGTTTTATTCTTTTTTTATTAGTTCATCTCTATCAAGATGGTGAAATTACTAGTTATCGATCCCTAAGATCACATGGGTCATACCCAGTGTGATAAATAAGGGAGGACTACATAATTATAAAATTTTTGTAAGGGAGTGCCAACTAAACATTTAATACTCTGGGTTTGTCATTTTAAACAAACTACTTAATTTATTCAGGTGGATATAAGATGTTAATAGAGGGAAAGGTTTCCAGATTAGTCAACTTTTCATTATCAACACTCTCTAGTGAATGAGTCAGGTAATTATAAGGACACTGGGATCAATCTGAACAAATGGGAATGACCAGTGTGCATCAAAATACCCAAAATTTGTAACAAAATGATGTAAGCATGATGATATAGGGTAATTTTACACCATATTCAAAACATATCATCCATATCACATTATTCTGTAATGGGGAAAAACAAATGAGGTCAAACAACTGACCGTATTCGAAAATATTGGGTCTATCTCAAAATTTCATCTGATTCCTTATGGAAGGTTGGACTCAGATGGTAGATTAGCCAAAATGGCATGTGACCAAACCATTAGGGGATTTCCATAGGTTTTAAAATGGTTGACTATCCAAATAAAGGGAACACAAAGTGTGGGGATGGAGTGATGGGGTTTTCGAATAATGTCCAGTATTCTTGAAATTATGCAAATATGATAAAAGCACATTGGATGGGGGTATCAGTATAAATTAAGATCAAAACTATTTTCAGAAGGGACCTCTCTGGTGATGACCTAGAAAATCGTGCAGTTTATGTAATGAAAATGGGGATGATAGGAACATAGTTTTAGCATCATACAGTGAGGACGATTGGAAACCATGTGGCATGGTACAAAACCCAACATGAATTGGGATAATAGAAATACTACATGACACATCTCGCAATCCTAAAAATGTTATAGGGATAAGGGGCCTAAAATATGAAATATGTTGTCAATGAACCATATTCAAGGAGTCTAGTCATCACTATATAACACATAATTATGGAAATCAAGCCATACATAGTTCTTGAATATGGTATAACAGATGGAGAATACCAAAAGGGGTGATTCCCTCTTAAGTGATGCAAATACTCATTATTAAACAATTTAATTTCATGAAAACATGGACACTGGATGTCTTAGTTTAAATTTCATAGAGTTTGGACCATTTTGTGGCTTGACCTAGAGGTAAAGTACCATTGTATCACTACATATCTCACATCATTGAGAATAAAACCACATGTAGTTTATGAATGTGGCATGGCAAAGGGCCAACACCAAAGGGGAAACACCTCCTCAAGTAAAGACATCATATGGATTGTTAGTTTATTGATACACTACATGGATGAAAGATATATAGTTTAATGTCATACAATAAGGATGTAAGAGATCTTAGTTTATGGTCATAGAGGTCAGACCAAAAGGGGAATATTGCGATAGTGAATGTAAGTGATTGAGTAAAATAAAGTTACCCAATGTGAATGGGGAAAAGGTAGTTTACACAGCATTCCAAAATTCCAAGAGAAAACACAAAATTTGAAGACACGATGGATGGACTAGGGGACCAGAGTTCCTAGTTTATGGTTATAGAGTTAGGACCAAAATAATGTGTGACTCTCCCATATAGTCACAAAACATACCAAAATCCATAATCCCACATGAGACTTATTCGGAGTGGAAACAAGGGTGGAGAGGATTGTTACAATTTGTGGAAGTAAACGGTACTTGATTATGTTTTGGAGTCAAGGGTGACCCCACGATATGTGTTCATCCTCCCAGTGCACCAAAGTGCATGGAGGGATGACACCTATGGTGTCGATGTTCTATATGAACATGATGATATTGTATAAGATGTGAATCATGAGACTAATAATTAGGTAATAATGGGGTGTGAATAATGACGGAGGATAGTTATTGACCATTTTTGAAGCACAACCTCCATATCATGTGGCTTGAAATGAAAACTAACACAATAGGATCAGTCGTCGACCACATTTGAAATGAGAAACCTATTTGAAAATTTCATTTGAAATCCTCTAGGATGTTGGTTCAAAATGGTCGGTGATCCTTAATTCCATGAATCCATACCATTTGGGGTTCCTTTTGGATGTCAATGGTTATGAAAAGAAAAATAAAGGGGCACTTGGATAATGTATATGGAATGAAAGAATATCCATATAGAATTCAACAAAATATGTCCTAAACCCTAGTTAATCTGTGCACCTTGATGAGGCATAATAGAGGCCATGAATTACATAAAATATGGTGGTGTAATGGGTTGATGAATCTATTGGTGGAGAAAATAACAAAATGTCTACATGTTCCTACGTATCCCAAAGGATGTGAATCATTCCATATGTAGATTTGAAATACCATGTAGTTTAATATCATGGGGTAAGGATGAATGTCAAAGGGGAGGTATTCCAAAGGGAGGAACATGGTGAAAATTTTATAAACCTGATATAAATGGGTACTAAAAAGTTCAGATGCCTCACCATGTAATCCCACCGGAATCATGGCCGAGGGGCTGAACAAAAGAGATAATTTTTGGAGCCTAGGCTGGACTCAGGGAAAAAATGTCGATGCGTTCCTATGAATCCTACGAGGGAAAAAATCAAGCCACACATTATTCTGTAGATCCATTCAGTATATCATCATTCGGTAAGAAAACAAATGAAGAGGAGTTATTACTAAGGGGGGGACATGGTGTGGCTATTGGAAACCCTATGTGAATATAGAACATAGATGTCCACAGCATGTCGAATGCTTCCAAAAGGAATTCTAAGCCATGTAACCAAAATTGGGAACATGGGGATGGACCTAAATGAAAATGTATGGGTGCTCGAACATATCCCATAATAATGGGAATAAATTCACACATTGTTCATGAATTCAGTACATTTTAACATCATTTGGTAAGGATGTGAAGGAATGGAAGATGTTTTGGAGGGAGGGTCACACATTGTATCTTGTTAAACCTGATGTGATTGAGGTCCAATGAACTCCACAGAACACCATATGCAGACCCCTAAGAGATCTAAACCGCAAGGGGGGAACCAATGGGATAAATTGATTTGTCGAGCTAGACACACAAAAAATGTATAGGCGTTCCTACATATCTGGCGAGGTCAAGAATCATGACACATTTATTTCTAAAATTCCATGCATTTTAAAGTCATGTTGTGAGGATAAATGTGAAAGGGTGTCACAAATGGCTTTGTGTGGTGTGTAAAAGTAAACCCATTGTCAACAATGATAGAAAATTCTATACCACGCCATAAAATCCTAAGAGATAACTTAGACAAAGAGGATAGAATGGTCCTGTGAACTGAGTTTGGGCCACAGATGAAATGTCTGTGTGTCACTATGTATCCAATAAATACGATAATCAAGCCATAAATAGTTCTTGAAATTTCATGATTTTCAACTTCATGCATCAAATATCTAAAAGATCTAAGTTTAAGGTTGTAGAACATGGACTTTAGATGCATAGTTTAAAGTCATGTGTGTGGGATGGAAGGGAAGAAAAAGGTTAATCACTGAACCTGATATTTAGGACACCATGGGGAGGTAGATAATGATAGAGGATAATTGTCGTGCACGTTCTCAACACAATATCCACATCCTGTGAATTGTAATGGGAGTAAAAAAGTAAGGGTCAGCCGCTGACCATGTTCGAAATGCAGGTCCTATCTAAAATGTTATTCAAGATCGTCCAAGATGTTGTCACAAAATGCTAAGTGAGCCAAGGTGGTATAAGACCAGGCTCTTGGGGGGTCCCTTCAGATGTGAAAGATGATGAAGCCCAAAATAAAGGGTACACCTGAACAATGGTATTACCCATGTAGTTTTATGTATTATGGCAAGGATGATAGAGATATTTTTTTATGTTCATAAAGCTCGGACCATGAATTCTATTTACAACTTGTAGTTTATCGTCATGGAGAACAAAATTGATCTTAATTGAAGGTTTTAAGGCTCGGAACATATATAGTTTAATGTCCTCCAGGACAAAAGCGCCACTTGTGGAAAGTACTTGTTGATAAATTTGGAATTTTTGGGAGGAGTGATGTGCTCACCATCAATGGTGATGAGGGAGTACACACCATTGGGTAAATATTCTGAATGATATAAGGTCCCTCCAATTTAAGATCATGATTTGGTGCCTTCCTACTAGGTTTCATTGAAGATATCAAGGACAATACCATGAAACCATGAAGCAAATAATGAATATGACCTATATTATTGAAACATATGGTTATCTTGTTATGATGCGTCTTCATATTGTGCAAGGCATGAAGCATGTTTTCATCAAGTTCATCTAATTCAGCCAAACAGACTACTTCAACTCTCTCGGATGTCTAATAAATTTTTATGGATGTTTATAGTGATGTTAACTAAATCATAGTGGGTATGAATACCTCTATTTTTTACAACATGTAATATGGAGTCACCTTGGTGGAATTACGAGTTGGTGTCTGATAAGCCCAGAGAGGGTTGGGGATATTCTCCGACCAACTCTTCTTGATATGACCAACTGTATTTCATAATGATACTAGTAAGGTTTTCGTGAAAACATTTATCTTCTCATATTTTTGTGCATGATAGTGGGAGGTATGACTAGAATAGATGTTGTACTTGGTGTAAATTTTCTTCAGCTCGGTTTCCCGGAAGTTGGTGTCATTATTGGTTTGGAGGACACGGGGGACACCGAATCGGTGGGTGATATTGGATCTCACGAAGTCAAAGATGGAATGGGACTTCACTTACTTCAGTATAGCTATGTCTTCCCACTAAGAAAATAAATCTTTAGTAGTCAGGATGAACATGTACTTGTGAGATGTTATTGGTGGATATGGCCCCATGACATCAAGCCCCCAGACAGAAATAATCTAAGAGTACATAGTAGTATTGAGATGCTCTGGCATCTGATGTACGAAATTATCAAGGATCTAGAATGTGTTTAAACTCTTGTCTGAATTGATATATTATAGGATGATGGTGGTCCTAAAATATACCATCCTTTGGGTCTGATGAGAGAGTTTTTACCCTTCCCGATGAGCTCTACATGAAACTGCATAAAATTCTTGCATGACCTGGGGAAACACATCTCCTTGAATATAGTAGAGTTGATCTCTATCAAACCAACATTTTTAGAGGATATTCTCAAGATTGGGTCCACTTTGGGGGGTGAACTACTCTATGCATTAACATACTTGCACAAGTTTGGTGCGGTCTGTCGGGAGACTATCGTGCTAGAGATCCTCAATAAAGGGAGTTTTCCAACTAGGGGGTTCCTTCCAGAACTATTTTAGAGGGAGTTGAGGGTACCGTTATGGATGTGTCAGTGGTTATATGGGTTACCTACTAGTTATCTCTGTCATATGAGGTGATGAGGGTAATGACTCTTCGATGCGCCACATGGATAATAAAGTCATCCATTCCAAGATCTGCAAGGGTTTTAACTAGGTTGGACATGTAATCGGGTCGACCATTATATGATCGAGGAAAATGAGAAATTTATATATGAGAAGGGAATTTTGATATAATAGGGAGAGTGCACTCTATCAAGGATACGAGATGTATCTTCCTAAAAATATATAAATTATTTATCTGTTGGATGACCAGTTCAGGTTCCCCCTTCACATGTTAGTGGGGAACATCGTTCTCAGGGGATATATTGAGTCCAGTGATAAGGGCATAATACACTACCTCATTGTTGGTGAAGTCTTTTGACAATAGGAATGAAATAGATAACCATCCTTTTCTGGTGTGGTGAATACGATTACTAGGCCTACCTTATTGATCCTTGGATCATTGAGTCTTCTACTGATTGGGCTTTGAAAAGAACCATCGAAGTGAATCTTAAAACATGTAATGGATTGATCCACCGAGAGGATTGCCTCATATAGGAAATCATGATCTGGAGACAGATTTGCGAGGGTCCGATGGGCAGTAATGAAGTCTTCCAGTTTCTATCTCCTGATTTCTTTCTAGGGGAAAACATGATGTCAAACTGTTGAAGGATCACTAGCCACCGAGCTAGATGTCCTGCCAACGTGGGGCAGTTTAGAATGCACTTCAGTGGGTCCATAGAGGATACCAGCTATATCTCATAGTTTTTCAAGTAATGTTGTATCTTCAGCACTATGTATACCAGTGCAAGTATACCCATCTTGATAGAGGAATATCTAGTCTCTATATCATGGAGCATTTAGATGAGATAGTATAATATGTTCTATTTTCACTCAATGATCAACTGGGAGAGAAGGTAACTGAGAGATCATTATTGTGTGGTCAAATATAGAGCCAGTATTTTTTTCAGAAATAACATGCATCAGAACTAGAGTCTATAAAAGGTACTAATTTATGACCTCAAAGGTGGCATAACACTGGTTATCCAACTTGTTGTCATAAACATTCTTCATGAACCGAGAAATGGTATTAAACATTCCATACATATTCTTAATGAATTGGAATATATATTCTATGTGACTTTGAGAACCTTAGAGATCTTAGAGGTTTCTCATATGAGGCATCTGGTTGATAGCCTTGATCTTCTCTAGATCTATTGTGATGCCTCTGTACCTAACAATGAAGATAAGGAACTTTCTAGAGCTAACCAAAAACGCACACTTCCATGTGTTCATCTTCAAATATTGGGAGTGGAGGAATCCAATCTCGTTCTCTAGTTATCAATGTTGGTCTTGGTAAAATAAGGATTTATCCACCAAATCATCTATGAAGTGTGCCACCAATGTTCTGTGAATCATTTTACATATGCATTCCATGACACACTGATAGGTGGCTACTTTATTCTTTAGACCGATATATATTAACTATAAATATAAAGTAACTTATGGTTCTCTATAGGTGGTGGATTATTCTTCCTTGGGTTACATCAATGTTTGATTATATTTGGAATACCCATCCATGAAGGATAATGACTATAACCCAGTGGTGGAATCAATCAATAGTTTTTTCACATGAAGGGGAAAAATATATTTCAGGAAATGACGATTGAGATCATGAAAGTCGATGTAGAATCTGATCTGTCTGTTTTTCTTCCTGACTGGCACAATGTGGGCTAACCATATGTGGTAATAGACCACTTTGTTGATGTTGTCTTCAATGATCATTTCTTCATCATCCTCAAACACAGAACCATAAGACGGGTTCATCTTTGAGGGAGTTTTTTTAAGCCTGTGATGTTTTATCAGGAGGACAATGTGATGGGTGGTGACCTAAGGATCTGGTCTGGGCATCTCTCCCTAGCTCCATAAAATCACATCTCGATGTTGTTTTATGAAATCCACATATTACCGCTGCATGTTTGTAGGAATATTTTTAGTGACCAGTGTTGTCTTTGGATATATATTGGTTCCAATGATCTCCTCTAACGACTTGTAAATGGTGGTGGAGACACATTTGTAAAATTTTGAAGCGACATCTTTCAAATACTCTACATTTTCTATGATGCGAGGATCATCGATAGGGGTAATTATTTTAAGTTGGATGACACTGACGGAATGCTAGTGCTAGGATAGGTTTCCATGGAATCTTCGTTGATGTTTGCACGCACAACTGACACCATGACGATGACAGATGTGGATCCGATCACATTAGGTCTTCAACACAAGGGGCCACCCTAGATAATATCAAGTAATTAGTGTTGTGTCGGATACTATTAGTTCATGATATCTTGGTGGAATAATAAATTATGGTGTCCTACTATTTCCATGGGGTGAATATCCTGATACTTTATAGGGGTAAGGGGCTCTAGAATCACTTGAGACTCGTTCATGTAATGGTACAAAGTAATATTCTAGAGTACCTTGATATTGGGAACACACTTTTTTCTCATCCTTGATATGATGATCAGTGTCCTAGATCCATGGGTCATGGCCTCCAATTAGTTAATTGGAAGGATGAAGGCATCATCTATTTATGTCCACAGATCGGTGTCATAAGTAGTGTGCTAAACCCCATTGGCCTAGTCCTTCACGTCTTTTCTCCTATAATAGTCAACATCTAAGTAATTAGATTCACAAGAAGAAAAGGGGTGACACATCACCTTGGATTATGCCTACTGGACCATTCAAAAAGTGCTTCAAGCATTGGGGATATGAAAAAGGGACTACCTCAAGTTGGTGGATCCATGGTCTACCCATAAATTCTTTATAAGCGGTGTCTTATAAGACCACCATAATCTCAATGCTGGAAATTGGGCCATCGAACTGGGTTTCTAGACAGGTCTTGAAAACCTATGACTTCTCTATCGAATCATAACCTTGAATCATCATTTCATAGGGACATATATCAATTTCAGATATACCTTCTTGTGAAGTGTTTGGGTTGGGATAAGATTGATCTTCAAACTTGTGTCAGCAAGATTGTGGTGGAATTCAATGCCATTGTAATTTCCAATGATATATAGAGGGAATATGTTCCATTTTATAGGATAACCATCATCTTCTCATATGAATAACATGATGGTCTGGTGCTTTTCCAGTTCGACTACATCTCATGGAATGATTTTACGGATGCTACATCCATTTTAAGTTAGAGGGGGATTCATTAAGCCTCTATAAGGGCTTCACATATAGCATCTGATAGTCAGAGGTCCTTGAAGATGGTGATCCACGAAGGAATTATATCAAGGTTCTTGATGATAGAATATTTCCGTTCTAGGAACAAACATCTACTGAAAATAGGTTGCTCAGTGGTAGGAGGCATGTTTGGGGCTACTGGTCGAACCGGATGATTCTAGATAGTGCTGGGAATTTCCTTCTTCTCACTAGTCAAACTACATAGAGTGACTATTATAGAAAATCTAAATTAATATGGTATATCCAAAATGGAATGTGACTGATCATAGTATGATCTTTGTGGCTCTGCCTAATCATGAAATACAAACGTCTATGGGGGTAGAACTAATGAAACAAGATGAGAAGGCTGCACGTGTTAAGATATGTGCTGAACCTACTGTTTGATCTCAATATCATGCACTTCTTGGATGGAAGAACTGGACAATGAATTTAATGATTCACATACACAAAGCTTCGTTGATGTTGGTGTCGACTGAGGATGTTGGTAGGGTCTTTCTAGCACTCCTCATCACCTGGAACCATGTAAGGGTTCACCAGGTTGACAATATTCACCGAAGTATACATCTGATCATCACTTGAAGAGTCTTCTATTATTTTATTTTTTTTGGGGGAAATCCCCATCTTTATGGGCATGATGTCTCTAATTGAATGGGTTGGATTCAGTATTCAAAAAGGTATTTTCTTTCCATTTCATCATCGATGTTTACTCTCCTGAGAGGATGAAGGCTGAGATGTCGATGTTGGGTATTATCGAAATGTAGAGTAGAGGGTTTAGAAGGATCATATAGATTTAAACATAAAAGGATAACACCATGGGTATGGGTGACTTCTTTTCAAGCTATCCAATTATCATAATTTTGAGTCCCGTGATTAGAAACATGTTTTCATTCACCCCCTCTATCATTATCATGATTTACTAACATGCATGATACATGTGTTGGGGTCGAGCCAAAATAGACTATGTTTTTATAAACCTCACCCCGGTGCAAGTATTTTATCACATATTAGTTCTTGAGGGTGTTCCCAAGGAACCCATGATAGGGGAAATAGTTAGGGTTATCTATGAGATCCGCCTTTTGGGTCTCTTGAATTTTGGAAACTGATGTATCCCCTGATCCATGTCACATTGGAAATAGACTAGTACCCGAACCTCATTGAACAAATAGGTTCAGTTTCTTCAATCTAGGAAAGGGACCCTGGGCACCTGGATATGTTGATGATATATATACCGATGAAGTTGTAGAACCTATTTTTCTCACCTAGGTTGTAAAGGTGCGTTACATGGAAACACTTTCTGATATTAAGGCAGGCGATTATGAGAAAGGGGCAGATCATGAGGTAGAGGCCCTCAGTTAGGATATATAGAGAGCGTTTCTGGTAAAAATTTCATCTATCTAGGGGCCTCTACATGCTCAACAACCAAGGTCTTGGCCTTGGATGCTCTTTTTATGAGAGCCTCATGAGGAAATGGATGTTCCTGTGTGGCCTGCTGTAAGGATTCCTTTAGATGATGAGCTTTATTTGAAAATACTGAAACCCACCTGGGATGTTCTGATTGATGAGAGAGGGGACTAATTCAATCTTCACATTCCCAACACAAATTTTTATCAGTTTCACCTGAGTTAGCATCATATCAAGTGAATATGTGAGGACCTTCCATCTGGCGACAAAGTCTGTGATGCACTCATCTGACCATTGATTGCACTTGAAGAGGTTATGAATACGTATCTTTTGGATGGTGGAACTAAACTGGTAGAGAAACATCCTTCTAAGATCCTCCCAACCATATATTGAACCAATAGGTAACTGGTTGTACTAGACAAACACAAGCCCTTCAAATGATTTTTTTTTCTGAAACACTAGAGCTTAGAAGCTTTGTGTTGTTCTGGAGTTCCAAACATGGGTCCAAACCTTGAAATAAAGTGTTCCAGGTGCTGTAATGGATCACATGTACCAATTAAAGGGGAGATGGTAGGAATTCATAAACATGGGGGTACTGGCATATAGTCAACCCATGGAGGATATGGATTTCCATCAGACAAGATTGGCACCTGTCATGATTCCAGAGCCTCGAGGTGAAATATAAGAGCATCCATTGGATATTCATGGCAAGGATTCCGGTCTTGATGAGGGACCCTGACTACCAATTTTTTGGAAGGACCATCAATTCAATATGTGGGCCCACTATCTCATGGAGTGATGTGTGTATTCACCTAAGGAGCTAGAGGAATAACCTATGGGTCAACTTGAAGAAACTAATTAACAGCTAATGAAACCTACAGGGTGCCCAGTGGAACCTGATTTGGGTCCTCAGGTAGTTTTTCACACAACTCAGGGAATTTGGGGATGCATATCACGACCACAGACCACATTTACCATCCTCTACCTTGTTAATATGTTCATGGGTTTTGAGATCACTTGGAAGCAACACACTGAGAGGATGTTGTATATAAACCTGCTCTTCTTACGCCATTTGAGGGTCACTATAATCTAGTCATCATTCCTTATCATGATCAATGAGGAGGTCATCATCCATCCTTATGTGTTCATTAAGATGTTGGTGTAGCATAGAGTTTTTGGGATCCTCTTCTGTATTCTATAATGAATTAGATTATTCAGAGGGCTTGACTACCCGAGTATGTTCTTTTACCTTGTTGAGCTCTCGACCCAAAGTGACGAAATCATTGGGCTATTTGAGACTGAGTGTAATCCTTTAGTGGCATGTTTGAATACCTTATCCACTCAGACTCAAGATTCAATCTTTGGTTTCCCCACTAATCAAAAGGGGTTGTTGTGGGACTGCTAAAGGAACAGATTTAGATCATTGCTTCGCTGGAAAAGCTAGTTGAGAGTACGGTGCACGAGCCGACAAGTCGATATATCTTGAACTTCTTCCAAAAGAAATATTCTAAATATAAAAACACATACCTATAATAGGGGGTAATAAACACTACTTCTTATAAAGGTGTGGTGCCCATTGGTGACAGATCATACTAGTACTCATAGTCAACTGATCCCAAAAAACAATCTCCATAATCTTTCTTTGAAGTGGAGATGGATAGAGTTGATGATAGGGAGGAAATTACATACAATACTTAGAAAGAAGTTAAATCTTCCACCTACTATATATATATATATATATATATATATATATGGTGGGATTCAGGGTTCAGGTACATCTCACCTTCCAGTATGATCAAACCGATGTGCCAGGTTCCTGCACCAGTCCCTAACACAGTGTATTTGGGTGATGCTACCATCAATGAATCACACGCTGCTTCAGAGTCTGAAAAGATTACATGATTGATTGTGATCTAAGGATTATTAGAGCACATTCAATGGTGACAACAACCCAGCCTCTATCCCTAAAACGGTTCTTCAGAGTAGGGCAGATATTCGACATGAGGAGGACCTTCATGTGGGTTAGTGCTGAGTGGGGAAAACCTCGCATGAATGAGCCAGGGTGTGGGGAGCACCTATGAAAATGTCAAATGGATCCGGGAGAGGAAATTCGAGGTTCATATTGAGGGATTAGGGAGGAACTTCTCTCATGTTGATGCTGATATGAAGATGGAATCCACTTGAACTTCTGATGAATTGAAGAGGGCCTTCACATCAATAATCTGAATCTTTGAGAAAACCTTCATACCTGGGACTATGTACATGAGGAGGAACTTCCTATCTGTTGTCAACAATATGTGGAGGAACTCTTCCTGGACTAATAGTAGTATCATGGAGAGAACATCCATACTGAACATAATAGTGGGTAAGACCCCTACTCTAGCTGGAAGCACTATGGGAAGGACCTGCGTACTGAATGTCACCACAGTGGGTCATCCCATGACGGCTACCACCAGTGCCAATGATCGAAAAAGATGATCCAGCCTACCTAGGGGATGGTTTGGATCTTAATCCTACTTGGTCATAATGGTTCCCCTTATTTTTAGTAATAGATAGTTGGTAACACATTTCAGTGGTGTCTTGAGTAACTTGAGCCATAGAAGATGATACCCCCTTGTGGGTGTCCTCCTAAGATTGTGACCGACATTAGCGTCTGGTCAGCCGAGCTAGGGACACCTATTCATGGTTATGCACTACCTACTCCTCATTCTATGGAACTAGATAATGGCACTAATGTGACCTGGTGGGATCCCTCATTGGTGGTCCCATGGCCGCAGTCACATCCGAGAGGACTCGAACACCCCATGCATCGTCAGCGTAAGGGAGTGACTAATAAGAATGTTCTGGGGAGAGGATCTTGAAAAAGTTGAACATCATAGTGGGGATGATTGGATCCATGTCTGTCCATTGAGGTGGTGGAAAAAACAAGGTGCAGGAGGGTCCAATTCTTAACGATCCATATACTTTGTTAGGATGAACCCCTCTGTTAATACCATTGTATGAGAGTATCGATAAACCTCCTTTAAATGAAATCATAGGATGAGATTGGCCATGGGTGCATTGCCATTTTAGTCATGGTAGTTACAACAGAAGAGTTAAATCCATGTGGGATTGTCACATTTTCATTTCCACTACCCAATCATCAGTGGTCGAGAGGTTATCGATTTCCTACAACTATAGCTTGTCTTTTATATAGTAGGAGGATTCTTCCATCTGTACAGATATTAGGAAAGCAATGCCCAATGCCCCAATTCCCTTTAGTCTTCAATATCTAGATATAAGGATCCACAATGATAATGTTATAGACTGTTATTCTCAATGATTAAATACATCAAATCCTGATGGGTTTCATGACATTCCTAATATTTTCTTAGCAGTACCTAGTCCCAGATAGGTAGATCTAGTGACAAAATTATATACTAATTTATCGAATGCTACTAATATCCTTATTTAGGAGAATAATTTCGTGTCGGGTTCACCATTTTTTACCAAAATGTTCCGCCAGGGTGCACGTAATCAGTGGTGACATGTTGATTGTTTCCATACATTCTCGCTTTCAAATGGTGTGTGAAATTCAACACTTCTATAGAAATGTTTACTCCTTGATCAAAAAGGGGTGATGAGATGTCAATATATCCATCCATGGATGCCTCAACATTATTTTTTTCCTATTATGGCTCTCCAATAATGATTTAAATGTTTTTCATGAAACTCTTCACTATGCCATATCATTGTGGATGCTGGTTAATTACAGTTCTTATGCTAGGACATTACAAGGGGTCATGTCAGGACAACAACCTTCAGTAAGGGGAGTGGTCATGTGGAGCATCACTGGCACGTCTGGACACTGAAACACTAATACATGTAGATTTTATCCTATAATAGAGCTTCTAAAGGGTGCGGAAGGCCAAGCCATCCCATGTCGAAGGTAACCGATTATATAACAGAGGCATGTCTCAGAGGTTTTCCTCAGTTTTCCATGTTTACCATGTGTTATACCACATGATTAACATCTAGAGGAGACTGACCAAAATGATTAGAAAAATAATGAGAGTGGATCAAATGGGTACATCCTGAGATGGGAGCTTCAAGAATTTTGACTGGATCGATGGGTTAGAACGCCCTAAAAAGAGGTAGACTGAGGGTTGTGTGTCCAAAGAAGGGAATAAGTCACACTGTGATGGTTTATTTGGACACCAATGAAGGAAGATCGGGATGGTGTACCCCAGAGTGGGGAACAAAAAGGGTTACCATTGGGTATTATTGATCCTTAGGGAGGCTTCATCCACACCTTGTATAGAATACAGGGATCAAAACCCTTGTAATTCGAATGGGTGAAGCATGAAATCGGGGTGTATGTAATGTACAACGACCTAGAGGTATTTTGGTGATCAAGAATGGTTAGAGGCATGGGTTCTACAAAGATAAATGAGATTAATAGGGCTTACACATTGTTAGCCTCCCGTATTGATGGGATGATTTCACAATGAGGTGGCATCCTAGGTAAATATCATGATAGATATGGATGAAGTATTGGATGGTAGAATTTATGGGGATGAAATAGAGAAAAGGTGAGAAGGTGGAGGTATTGGGATTTAACCTCAGGGA
The DNA here is from genome assembly GCA_963277665.1 of Viscum album. Taxonomy (NCBI): domain Eukaryota; kingdom Viridiplantae; phylum Streptophyta; class Magnoliopsida; order Santalales; family Viscaceae; genus Viscum; species Viscum album. Next base: position 1,092,343,130 of record OY728145.1, on the reverse strand, counting down.
TGATTCTTACATATCCCAATGGGGGGAATCAAAGTCCACGTATTAATGGGATAGTCAAATGAGTCACCTTGGGAGGTCATTTGTGAGAATGGATGCATGAATATGAACCAAAAAAGTAGGGCCTTGGAGATGAAGCATGGTCTTCCCAAAACACAAAAGATTGATGGAGAGACTAGGATGGGACATGGGAGATGTAATTGAACCACAAGTAGGCTTCCTATGAACCTTTCATTAAAAAGTAAATGACAAAAACCCATGTAGATAAATTGTGGAACTTGGAATTGGGGTGTACCTAAAGGAAAACATCCTGAAGACTTGTTGGGGCTCATGAGTGGTTAGTGGATGATCATAAAAGGGACACTCTTGGTTGGAGGAGTATGAATTTAATGTGGGACTTGAACTTGGTCATATACCTGGGAACATGTCTAACACCACTAAGGGGGGACCATGGATATGGGCACAAATATATTGTACACCATAGTTTACCAGTATTTGGGGTTGAACCTCAGGGAGCCTAACTACGTACCACATCTTGGTGATAGGTATCTAAACCTGTGTAGTTCAAAATAATATAGTTTAATATCTTGTGCAATGAAAATAAAATATAATTTAATGTCATACGGGATGAGGGTGGACCATTATGAAGTGGTTAGGACCAATGGTTGATGGGGATGAACCTCATAGAGGCTTCCTATATACTTTCCTTGAAAAGAGAAAAGATAAAATTCTATCTAGTTAGATGTGGGGAAGTGGGGATTATGTGTTCCTAGAATCCCATAGGACAACAAGGTTGATGCTTAATATAATTCTATGTGAGTCATGCTCAGTGTGAGAAGTAAGAGGTAGGATCATGCCCGATGATCATGTCATGAAGGAAAAGGCAAGAGGAATGGTGTGGGGCCTACACATAGAGAGCAACCCATGAGAATATGATTGGGACTTACTCTATGTGGGAAACCCAATAGGGGTCTTGGTATAGGAGGAGGATATGGGAACCATACATGGAAAACCCTATCAAGGGGTGTTGGTGATTCCTGGGGAATGCATGGTGACAAAGAGAAGCGGAAGAGAGGGTGTGAGTGCATACTGGTTCCCATTCACTTAGCGGTCATCTCAAGACCTTTCACTTATGTGGTGATCATAGATTAACATTTTTTGTTGAGGATGTGGTATTTTTTTGGCAGTTTAAAATCCTATAGCTCGGATGATGATGATTTTATCCTCACCACTAGGACATACATAATTGGCCCACTTTTACCTTTTTTAAGGGAAGGCACTAGAAATTCCATGGTAAACAGGATTTTGGAGTGATATATTGAGGGGTATACATTACCATGGATATGGGATAGAGAAATAGCCAATATAAGCCTATAAGAAGAAGCATGAGGCATGGTGTTGCAACACAGAACACCATTTGAGGGACAATTAAGTAATTGCAAGTAAACATTGAATGTCACACAAGGAATGTGAAATCATGATAAGGGTGTTGCATGCCGAATTGGATCAAACACATTGTCTTGGGGCAAGGAAAATTCATAGAGCATATATGAAGTGATGTGATCACGTTTTAACAGTTGCATGCAAGATGAAGACCGACGCCCAAGATGGATGCTCGTGCGCAAGATTAGGGGATGCATGAAAGATAGAAGACTTTCGCGAATGATGAGGCATTAGGGGAGAAAGCGGCACTTGAAAAAGGGAAATTTTGGGCACAACAAGGATTCTGTGTGAATATTTCCCATGGATAAAAAGGAAATTGGTGTGGATCAATCCCTAGTGGGACCATCTGATGGAGGACCCTTGGAGACATGTCACACATGATCCAGTACCTTGAGGCCATACCATACGTTTATTCATGGACGTTGTCTTCATTCATGCATGGGAGTGATAGTTAGTCTTCTATAATAGTACCCCAAAATGATGTGGAAATTTCTCTTTATAGCTGAAAACATCAGCGACGACATGCAAGGTGGCCCACATGAAAGTGGAATTTGACGTTCAATTGCACATGAAATATATTGAGTGTAGTCCCTCTTCTTGTGTTCCATCTAAATTTATTTTGAACTTCTGAATCCTATTTTTTGGGATTTAACATGGAAGAATCCAATTGACAATGCATTGGGTGAGTTTAATCTTGTGTGCAACATCCAATCTTGCGTGCAACCTCAGATCTTTTATGCACCTCCCTTGGGTGTCTTGGTATTGATCGCTAATTCAAAATTTGCCTTTCGTTTTCCCAAAAACTGTCCATGGATGTCCTTAATCAAAATTTGGAACCAATATTTATATTAAGTTACATTTCTATGCCTTGTGTATTGATAAAAACATGTTTATAATTCTTTCCTCTAAAATATTTTTTGTGTGTTCTCTCCCCAAGGAATGAATGGAAATTCGAATTCTATTCTCTTTAAACATCCAAAACCAATTGGTTCATAAAGTAATTTTTAATATATATTCCCATACCATTCACTATAATTATATAATCCTTATTTTTATGTTTAATCTATCATTCAAATGATTTTTTTATAAAACTAAAGATATTACAAGATGTTGAGATAACATTATTCAATAATATATTTTTATTTATTCCTCCACCCAATGAAAATATTGTGGAAATATTATTATATAAAAATGCCATTATCATCCTTCTAATTATTTTATTTTTATATTAATGGTATAAACTATATTACAGTCATATTCCCACAAATGGGAAAAATATAACATCGATCTTGTGGGCGGTGGACTTCCACCTCACGAACTGAGGTGACTCATTTTCTATCAACACCTCTCCTTGTTGGGTATGATGGTGGATATAATGTATATAAATGAAATTTATAAGGTATATATACTTATTAAAATATAATATCAAATATTTATGTTATTATCTTCTATTCTTTGGGAGATATGATAACATCATTTCTATGTACAACATAATATTGCCTCACGATGTAATGTGATCTATTAGTCACATATGATATTTATCAAAGATAAAAAGGGTAAGATTCATGAATTTATGTGATATTTTTAGGAAATAATAAATAATAATGATAGTTTAATTATCATTTATGTCTGTTTATTTTAATCTGTTGATAAAATCGAAATAGCCTTCATCACTTAGAAAAATTAACTCTCTCTATGAAAGGTGTAGTCCATTTTTCTTTCACTATATTTAATGATGAATCTAAATATGTATATAATAAATATATATATGATATTTATTTAATATTAAAATTATATATATTTTCTATCCATTATAAATTTATAGAAGTCAAATATAATTGATTGATAACATACATGGAAAATGATGAAATTATTAACAAAAATAGTGATTTGCACAAAAAAATTGATAATAATTAGGTGAAAAGTGTTTAGGTGAATCATATATGTAATTATAAATTTGGGTATGGATTTTTATTAGATATATAATAAAACTATTTTTATTATACATGAGTTTAAAACATGTATGAAATAATTGTGTACCTATGGTATGAGTTTATTGTGTGTGTTAGATTGCCTTTTAGGGACAGAAGTAATGCAATTCACCTATCTTAATTAATGAGGTGTATATACTAACAATTTTACATTTTATATCATGAATATGCTTATTTTCATGATACCTAACGTTTTTATATGATAATATTTTTATATTAAGGGGCTTATGATTCAATTGATTCCCAATGTGGAAAGGGTTTTAGTTTACAATATCATAATTTATTAGGATAGTTTTTTATTATGATTCCAATCCTGAAATAATTAGAAATTAAACTAATTATTTCTCAAGTAATTGATTCTCCTCTATTTAGTTCTTGATAATACATGTTTTCATTTATCTTTTCTCCGTTTATGTAATCGTCATAAAAATATTTTTTAACTAAAAAATACCATTATTTATATTTTTTGTCGAAAATTACATTCTCTTTCATATCTATTATTCTAAAAATGTTCTCAGTTTTTTAACATTGTATAAATATTTTTATGTTATTTTCTAAAAAATTTATACTTTTTATAAAATTGTTTAAATGTAATATTCTTTTTTTCAAAAAAAAGTATCACTCAACTATTTATTGAAAACATTAAATAAAACATATTTTAACTTGTATGGAATGAAATATAATCTACAAAATCATGAAAAATAATTTATTTGATTATTAATTTATAATTTCAAAATTTTATTTTTATATAAAAGTATTTTCAAAATGATTTATGATTTTAAACGTATTTCTCAATGGGAAAAATCTATTTTCATTTATAAATGATTTAAACGATCATTCAAACACATTTTCCATCTAAGATAACATCCATTGATGTTAAATATTATTTTATAGGGATGTGATACATGGATTCCATTATTAGTATTTATCTTAATAGTTTACATTTAAGATATAAATCCACTTATAAAATCCATTAAATTTCATTTATTATGGTATGATGCATGTTTTATAATCTTGTTGTACATATAATTATGATAATCGGTATATAATAGATCAGATCTATATCTTCATCTTATGAATTGGGGAAATGTTTATATGACATGGTATATATAGGACTGAAATACAAAGTGAACCCAGCTCAATAAAGGGATTTTTCTACTATGATGGTCATTGTAGTGATCCTTGACTACTATGATGGTTTGGGGTGTTAATATACACTATAATGATAGCCTTTGTAGTGGTCCTTGATTGTTATGGAAACAATTTTATATGCATATGTGTAATCTAATAATTTCTATCACCTATTAATATTATTCACAATTGGATTACATTCATTGATTCATTTATTAATCATGTATTATGAACATCCAATAATTAATACATGAAAAAATATAATGAACTTTTATTTATGGTTTATGGTTTTTCCAATATTATTCTCATGTTATCATACCCTTAAGACCATATAAAGATTATGTGATTGATGATATCTATCATGAAAACCATTAATGACCATATGAGCTCACCCTTTCATCTGTTTCATTCTCATGGTTATGAAGAACGATATCATGTATGTTATGCCTATGAAGTGTTCTAGTAATTAAAGACATATTGGGAGATGATGTAATTCACTTATGAACTAGTTTTTTATTTACCAAAATTTATGAAGATAGTAATCTAATAAGATCCTTTGGTTTAGACCTTTGTAATGTAATTAGTACTCGTCAATTAATTTTTAATTTCTTTTTATAAGAATCTAGGGTCACCAAAATTTCATAGATATTGTAAAAATTAATTTCTAAAAAATATTTTCAAAATTAAATGAAAATTATTATTTTCAAATTTCTTCTTAATCATAAAAATGATTTTATACAAAATTAATGAATAGAAATGATTCTCATGAAATTTATTCATTTAAAAATACAAAAATTAGATTATTTGGAAATTACAAAAGAATAACATAATGTAACTATTAAATTAGTTAATTTAATAGAATAATCAATCTAGATCTCCTATTAGGATAAATTTTAACAAGGGATATAAAATGTCAAATACAGGTTTCTAAGTTAATCATAATATTTTTATATAACAAATTGAGAAAATCAAAAAGAAAAATTATTATAATTTTTCATAAAATGTTTTAAATCCTTAAGAAACAATAATTATGTCATAAATGTTAAATTATTTTTAAAAAAATTATTTTTCATTATTTGCCTAAATTTTTTTTTCAAAAAATCTGAACTTTTAACTTAAATATAATTTTGAGAAGCTTAATTCAATAATTATGATCATACCCTCAATTTAAATGAATAAAAATCTGTAATTTAACTTTTAAATTAAAATATAATTTATAAATAAAATTAGTAATTGAAAAAAAATTAAACATCATGTGTTTGTAATCATATTTCATATAAATATAAAATTAATGTAGTTATAACATATTAGTGCATAAATAGATTTATTTTAAATTTGATCAAATTATTAAAAAGCCCAAAACTACATAAATAGTTATTTGGGAAATACCATATTTCTAATATTAATTTTTTTTAATAATATAAAATACATATTTATTATGAAATCATTATATAAAATTATCCATAATACAATACATTTTAAACATTATCATTGATTATTACATTTCTATTTACTAAGTGTTTATTGTAAAATTTTGAGATTTTTTTTATTTTACAGGTGTTATAAGATAATTAATATATTATATATTTAATGGAAAACATGTAGTAAAATCATATGACGTTATATTATCCCCCTAATACATGAATTTATTCCTCTAAAAAAATTTATCTTCTCCTTAATATAATTATATATTTTTATATTATCTTTATGTATATTTCATAAGTTACTAAAATAAGTAAAAATATTTCGTAACTAAATCATTATAAATAAATATTTATACTATTATTTCACGTGACCACATTCCAAGAGGAATACAGTGATATCTAAGAGACCTTTTCCACATAAGACATTATAAATTCGTCTTCTTCTTGTTAGACATTGAGGAATTATTTTACTATCTAGCTAGAGAATTTGAAAAAATATGCATAAATCATTATTTGACTGTTATTGGATATGTTTTTCGTCTATTCAACATCAAATATTATAAAAGTTGAATGAAATGTAAAATACTCCATACATGGAGTATGAAATTAAACTATTACTAGATCATATGTTCTATAAATAATGAATTTTTTTCCTTATAACCTTATCAATTAACTAAAATAAAAAAAAAGTGTGTTAAATTAACTTTAAAAAATTTTATACCTCTAAATTATCTATTATAAAAAATAAATATATTTGAATATAAATTATTTTATTCATTATCTATTAATTACATCATTCTAGAAAACTGTTAATCCAACAAAATATGTATTATGTAAAATTAAATCTATTGTATATTTTTTTTGAAAACATGGAAATATCATATAATCATAAGATATATATTATCATATATTATTTTTATATCCATATTCCAATTTGGTGTCTTAATTAAAAAAATAATTATTTATATTTTTAGGGAATGATTTAATTTTATATGTAAACATGCATGGCATAAAAGATAACATAGATTCAAAATCAAAGGAATAATTATCTAAATTTGATTTTATGATCAAATTATATATTATCACAACATATTGTACTTTAAACGGATTTGTAGTTATTTTATAAGGTTTCCATTGTTCCATTTTACTTTTTTGCGATGTATTCCACTGGTTATGGGATATTTAATATGATTAGTTCCTACATCTCCTTATAATTGATTTATTTGAACATTATTTTTTTTAAAAAAATCATGATGACCATAATATAAAAAAATTCAAAAATTCCCATTTTTTCAAAGGGAACCCCAAGGTGATTCATCCAAGGATTTTTACACAATTAAAATTTTGCAATTCTCCTTTTCACAATTTTCACATATTATTTTATGTAATGATCAATTATTATATTTTTATCTTTATTTATTTTGAAAATATAAGACATGGATAATTCCATCCCCATTTAGTGAACATAACATGTTATTATCATAAGTTTAAAATACTAGAGAGTGTAATATTGTATTATAGTAATGATTTTATAATCAATTAAAAAAATTATGTTATTTTCTAGATTACATATTTAGTTTTTGATATTCCTTGATAATATTGAATATTTACATTCATACTCACCATATTTTCATATCCTCAAGATCTTATATTTAGAAAAAAATTCATTTAAAAATCTACTCCTTACATATGAGATATGTATTTCTCACAAAATGTTTACATGAAATATCTCATTCCACACCCTTAATGTAACCCATTCTCTATTGAAATTCTAATCACTATGAACCATTTATTTTTTTCCCTCATTCAAAAATACAATCCTAGAATATCATTTTATAATTCATTAAATCTAAAATAGATAAATATTTTATTTGGGGACATGATCTATTTGTAAGCAATAAATAAATTAAATGTCCCACTACATGATAGAGGATTCACCAACATAAATGGATTTAGAATTGTAGTACCACGGTATAAAGAAAAAATATTTTTTATATCATGATATAGTATTCATAATATTCCCCAATATATATATAATCTTATTAGCTTCAACTCCATCCATATAGCCTTTCGGAATAATGAAATACCTAATTAAATTAAGGTGTTTGACATGAATTCCAATTCCTCCAATGGGTTCTATTTTATATAAATGAAATATAATTCTTCAGCACATATCATTAATTATTTTGATACATATCATTAAAAAAATTACTATGTAGTTAAAATATATTGATAATTCTATGGTTTAATCCTAACACTCATTCTAGTAATGTTGTTTAAAAATAATGTACCCATTGATTCAATTTAATGTTCTATTATAAAAATTATAGTGAAATTGATTCTATAATCCGTGATCTAGTGTTTATTTTTTTAATTGGTTATTTATATGTGAGATGGAACCCCAAGTGTATAGATAGTTTAGTTGTCTTGAGAGACTAAATACATATATGATTACCATAACTTATAATTTTTTTAATCATTATTATTATTCAATCAAGTAATTAAAATAATTATTATTTTATCATGAATAAGGAAAAAATAACATTTGAGATCAAATAATTTTTAAACAAAAGAGTATAATATATTCTGTCATGGAATAACAAAGTTATGTATAACATGCAAGACATATATAATAATTTATTGTTCCACATTACTAATATAAAGAATTAAAAATACATAAGTGGATGACATACTAATATAAATAATCCCGTGGATAAATATAATATTATTCATAGTTATATAATTTGTAAGGTTGAACATCATAATCATAAAATTAAGGCCTCATACATAGACATAATACGAAAAAATAGTAAGGTATATTCCAAATACCTAACCTAGTTTTTATAATTAGTCATACTAATTCATCTAGGGGATATATAATATCAGGCTGCATCCATCACACATTAAGTCTAATGCATAAATTATATTAAATAAATGTAATAAAATAAAATACAAATTCAATATTTCTTGACACACAATAAGTATATTTTCTGAGTCAAGTATTCAGAATGTCAATATTGTAACGACCCAAAATTTTGAATGAATCTTATTTCCTAATTTTGTGTGTTATTTTATTTTTATACTCAACAAAACTATTTCATTTGATAACATGAGTATTATTAAAATGAGACAGTTGGGTTTCGACTCTTATATGACCGTTAGTCAATATGGTCGTTGGAAACTAAATGTTGCGATTATTGTCTCTAAATACAACTGATCTTGGTTAATTAATATATAAAGAGGAATCGATGGCCTCATCCAGTAGTCTCGAGCCAATCGTAGACCATCTAATAGAACATAGGAAGGAGGAAACACCTTTGGGCTTTGCCTTGGACCAAACCCAAGCCGAACATCATAATGTGAAGCTAGAACGAAACTAGCTTCAAGAGAATTTCAAGCTAATATAAATCATAACTCCTTAAATGTTGGCAGAGCCTCCCAATGATTCTATCACCCTAGCACACCTTACTCTAAGGTTCTATGGTTTTTTTATAATGGGCTATGTAACGAGACCGTAACTGCCTTGTGTAATCATTTTATTTAAATAAAAATTGTGATTTCTTCTTATAATGAAGTTTGTGAATTTTCAAATGTCCGGATAAATATTGTATGCATAATTTTGATGAATTCAAGAAAAAATATATTTTAAAATATTTATGTAAACCTTAAAATTTTAATTATGTGTAATGATTTTCAAAAAATGGTCTTCTACAATTATGTTTAGTAAGAAATTTAGAGTCTAATAAGATCAAATTGATTTTTGATGAATAGTAAATTATGAATAGTGATTTTACGCTTAGGATTAGTAATGTGACCAAATAGATTAGTAATTTCACTTAACAAAAGTATTAATATAATCTAGGTACCTTGATTAAGTAATGTGATTCAATAAAATAGGTAAATAACTGTTTCAGAAATTATTAGTCAAGTATCAGTTTTTTTGGGTGAATAGTGTTTTTTATTTAAAAATTAAATTATAAATAATTAGAAAATTATTTTTTATAAAATGATGTTCATTTTTTAATTCATAGCATCAATATTTGTTTATGGTGATATTTTGGGATTTTTCTGAGAAAGTCGAATGATTGATGAATAGTAAATTTTTAGTTTTATGGTTTTGATATGTTTAATGACACCATGAATGCATCATGATGATTTCATGAGATATTTTAAGGAATGGTCGACTAAAGGGGATTAATTATTGTATGAGGGGTCCCATGTGGCCTAACACCTTGGTAAATACCATGGAAAAGCCCACGGTTTTTCCAATACCACCTATGAGGTGTCCCTTGGCCATTAATGCCTTGTCCCCTCACTGTCCCTATAAATACCATGCCATTATCCCATCCTTTCGACCCCAAAAACATCCTAAACGATGTTTTGGTCTCATTACCTCCTAAGGAATCCCCCTAAGGTTCCCCAAGACTTCCAAGGTCCCAAACATCAAGATATTGAAGTTACTCTTCATGGTAAGGGATCTTACCTCTCTCTTTCATTTCCAGTATTGTTTTTATGTCACTTCTTTTATGATCCATGTTATTATGTTGGAAGATGTTCTTTTATATTAATATTATTGTCCTTGTTATGTTCATATGATTAGAGACCCACTGTTTCCCTCATCATTTCATTTTAATAATGTTAAAGTTACCCCGTCAGGCTGCCGAATTTTTAAGGGATTCTTTCACCCTTCTCGTTTTCAAGATCTATTTTCATGTCAAGTCATTAATGTTCCTTTTTATTATGTTGGGGTATGATATATATATCTATCATACTGATATTTTATGTTCATATGATGAGAGACCTTATTTGATCTCATCAATTCATTTTTTTGTTGTTTTAAGTGACGTCGTTATGCTGCACAATTTTTAAGATATTCTTTCACCCTTCTCGTTTTCAAGATCTATTTTCATGTCAAGTCTTTCATGTTCCATTTTATTATGTTGGGGTATGATATCTATAATTATGATACTGATATTTTATGTTTATATGATGAGACAACCTATTTTATCTCATCAATTCATTTTTTGAATATTTTATGTGATGTCGTTAGGCTACCGAATTTTTAAGGGATTTATTCACCCATCTCATTTTCAAGATATATTTTCATTTCAAGTCTTTAATTTTCATTTATATTACGTTGGTATTTTATCTCTTTATCTATCATACTGATATTTTATGTTCATATGATGAGATACCCTATTTGATATCATCAATTCATTTTTTTGATGTTTTATGTGATGTCGTTAGGCTGCTGAATTTTTAAGGGATTCTTTCACCCTTCCCGTTTTCAAGATCAATTTTCATGTCAAGTCTTTCATGTTCCTTTTTATTATGTTAGTGTGTAATATATATATATATATATATATATATATATAATACTGATCTTTTATGTTTATATGATGAGAGTCCATATTTTATCTATTCTATTTAGTATTTTGATGATTTAAGTGGCGTCATTAGGCTGCCGAATTTTTTAGGGATTCATTCACCCTTCCCGTTTTCAAGATCTATTTTCATGTCAAGAATTTGAAGATACTTTTTATGATGCTAGGGTATGATCTCTATATCGATCATAATAATATTTTATGTTCATATGATGAGAGACCCTATTTTATCTCATCAAATATTATTTTTTGAAGATGTAAGTGACGCTGTTAGGCTGCCGAATTTTCATAAGAGAATTCTTATTTTTATCTTCCTTACATGTTTTTATTTCATATGGTATGTCTTTCAAATTTTATTATCATGTTCTTATTTCCATTATATTCTTTCCCTCTACTGTTTTTGGATCATTTATGAGAGGGTGACCCATGTCCCCTCTCTTTTCAATGTTTTCTAAAACACTATAACATAGCCGTTATGCTATAGAATTTTCGTCTCAAAATATCTCTCTCTTTTTCTAAAATTATTTTATTTTATTAAGTGAATAATCAAAGCTATTTATTCTATAGGGTTATTCACATATATATCAAAATGTTCTATTTTAAATTCTGGTATTTACATACATGAAACCCTCCTTCCTTTTCCATGGGTTTAAAGTGACATAAAGATCATGTCTTTAAAGCAGTTTACAAAATGTGATGACTATGAAATGAAACCCATTTATTTTATGCTATATGGGTTATTTTTGAAACGATTAATGATGATATATTTGGATCACATGATAATAAAGTAAAATTTTAATGTGTGCCCTGATTTTTCTCAATGCATTGGGTAAAGGCTTAATCTCTAGATATTACCATTTTTTTATGACGCCTTGGTGAATAAACTTGGTAATTTTTAATGACACCTTGGGGACAGACCTTGGCGAGACAGAAATGATGGCCTATGTTAAATGTCATAGCCACATCTTCATGTTATGAAACACATTATTTTTATTATGATATGACTCATGATTTCTTTCCCATGCTTTAATGTTATTTATCATGAACTTATTGATGTATCTCAAGTTCACATGTTAAATATTTCTCTTGTTTCCTTTACTAGGCCTTCTGCTCACCATTTATTTTGATGTATGTCCCCAGGTTATGAGATGAACTAATGAACCTAGGATAAACAAAAGGATAAGCATTTCATGTGTTTAAGAATAATGTTTTATGTTTTCATGTTTTATGTTCATGGTTTCCAAGACACTAACCCTTAAAGATACTCAGTTTTGTAAAACATAAAGAAATGTTATGTTATAAAAAGGAGGGATGCTATAGTTGGTATCAAAGGATGGTTTAGTTATTTGTGGAAATTAGGATTTGAAAACATTACAAGGGTTACTAATGTAAATATTAAATACATCAAAACATCTATTGTTATGAATCACATGTTGATGTTGTGAAGCAGTTATTCTTGAAAAAAATGATTAGTGGATTAAAAGATGAATATTTTTTTGGAAGACATTCACAATTTTTGGAACCCTATATGATCAAGGTAAATAGTTTACTACGAAATTTTCTTTGAGGAGTAAAGGTTGACTTATATTTTGAAGAACTGGTGAATTTAAGGTGAACATATAGTAATTTAAGTTACTTATGGAAATAATTAACCTATCATGGGGAAAATATGTTTAGGTTAGTTAGTTTTGTTATAAGATGTTAGTAGTGGTTGATGTTTTTTGGATATGAATGAGAATGTTAATCTTGGAAAACTATGTTATCAAATCATTCATGTATTTGGGTTTTAATCCTAGTTTGATTTATTTTGTGGAATTTTAATGACAATTATATATGGAATGGTCTATGATGAACTTTGGGTAGTACCGTAGACCTTTGAAGATTTAATGTAGTTTCCCATCCTATGTGGTTGTTTCTTTTTGAAGAGTTGTTTTATCTTACCCATTCTGTTTTTTTCAATAAATGTTTAAAGATATATAGTTAATTTTTTGGGTTAATTGATTCTCCAGAAAATGATTCTTGTACTTTTATGATACCATGTATTTTTGAATTCTCATCATTCAGAGAATAGATTAGTCTTGGTAGAAACTTATTAATAGTTGAAACTCTACTTGAATGTAGGTATATTTCCTTATGTTTTTATTCTATGTAGTAAATGAATTCCTCAAAAATATGAAAAGGAATGTAAAACAAAAAATCATTGTTGATTTATGTTTTATACTGGGTAATCAAAGACCGTTTACGCACATAATAAGTTTGTGGTTTTTTGGTGGTTAACTTCCTCTTAGACATGTTTTCTATCACTCTCCCTCAGAACTTGATCCATTCTTTTCTCCTCCATATCCATGTATTCCTACATGGAATCCTAATATGGGTTAACTCGGGTGACCTCTGTACATCCTTTTCATTCTTTTATCATAATAGTGTTACTGACTCTTTTTTCGATGAGGGACATTCAATGAAATTGCCAAGCCTAATTTTTAAAAATTGCAAGTACACAATTTCTTAATGGGGGAAGAATGTAACGACCTGAAATTTTGAATAAATATTGTTTCCGAATTTTGTGTATTAATTTATTTTTATACTCAACAAAACTGTTTCATTTGATAACATGAGTATATTTAAAATGAGACTGTTGGGTTTCGACTGTTATTTGACCATTAGTCAATATGACTGTTGGAAAATAAATGTTGAGATAATTGTCACTAAATACAAGTCATCTTGGTTAATTAATATTGAAAGATGATTCGGTGGCCTCATCCAGTAGTCTCAGAACAATCGAATCCCATCTAACAGATCTTTGGAAGGAGGTAGCACATTTGGGCTTTTCCCTAGACCAAATCCATGCCGAACATCGTCGTGTGAAGCTAGACTGGAATCGCCTTCGCGAGAAGTTCAAGCTAATAGAAATAACAACTTGGGATATTTTGGTTGAGTAGCACCAAGATTCTATCACCCTAGCACACCTTACTATTAGTTCATATTCTGGTGTTATAAGGGGCTATGTAATGAGACTATAACTGCCTTGTGTAATCCTTTGATTTAAATAAAAATGTGATTTCTTATTATAACGATTTTTGTGAATTTTCAAATGTCTGAATAAATATAGTATGTATTTTTTTGATGCATTATAGAAAAAGGATATTTGAAAATAATTATTTAAACCTTAAATAATTAATTATGTGTACTGATTTTCAGAAAATGGTCTTCAACAATTATGTTCAGTAAACATTTTAGTGTATAATAAGATCAACTTTATTTTTGATTAATAGTAAATTTTGAATAGTGATTTTACGCTTAGGTTTAGTAATGTGACCAAATGGATTAGTAATCTCACTTAAAGAAAGTATTAATATAATCTAGGCACCATTATTATTTAATGTGATTTAGTAAAATAGTTAAATAAATGTTTCATAAATTATTAATCAAATATCAGTTTTTTCAGGTCAATAGTGTTTTTTAATTAAAAATTAAATTAAACATATTTCGAAAATTATTTTTATAAAATGGAGTTCATTTTCTAAATAAGAGAATCGATATTTGGTTAAGGTTAAAATTTTTATTTTTCTAAGAAAGTTAAATTTTCGGTGAATAATGAATTTTCAGTTTTAGGGTTTTGGTATGTTTAACGACATCATGATTGCATCATGATGATGTAATTAGATATTTTAACTGATTGTCGACTAAAATGGATGAATTATTTTATGAATGGTCCCATGTGTCCTAAAACCTTTGGAAATACCATAGGAAAGCCCATGGTTTTTTCAATACCACCAATGAGGTGTCCCTTGGCCATTAATGCATTGTCCCCTCACTTTCCCTATGAATAACAATCGATTATTTCATCCATTAGACTCAAAAATTATCCTCAATGAAGTAATGGTCTCCTTACCTTCCAAAGAGTCCTCCCAAGGTTCCCTCAAGCCTCCCAAGGTACCAAACATCCTGATTTTGAAGTTACACTTCAAGGTAAGGGATCATACCTCTATCATTCTTTTCAAGTACTCTCTTTTATGTAATTTCTTTTATGTTCCATGTTTTTATGTTGGAGTATGTTATTTTATATTCATCCTACTATAATTTTTATTTTCATATGATGAGATACCCCCACTTTCCCTCATCAATTCATTTTAAGAATGTTATAGTGACGTCGTTAGGCGGCCGAATTTTTAAGGTATTCTTTCACCCTTCACATTTTCAAGATCTATTTTCATGTCAATTTTTTCATGTTCGTTTTTATTATGATGGGGTATGATTTCTATATATATCATACTGATATTTTATATTCATATGATTAGAGACCCTATTGGATATCTTCAATTAATTTTGTTATGATGTTTTAAGTGATGTCGTTCGGCTGCCGAATTTTTAAGTGATTCTTTCACCCTTCTCATTTTCAAGATCTATTTTCATGTCAAGTCTTTCATGTTACTTGTTATTATGTTTGGGTATGATCTATATATATCATACTGATATTTTATATTCATATGATGAGAGACCCTATTTGATCTCATGAATTCATTTTTTTATGTTTTTTGTGACGCTATTAGAATGCAGAATTTTTAAGGGATTCTTTCACCCTTCTCGTTTTCAAGATCTATATCAACGCCAAGTATTTAATGTTCCTTTTTATTATTATGGGGTATGATATATATATATATCTATCATACTTATATTTTATGTTCATATGATGAGAGACCCAATTTGATCTCGTCAATTCATTCTTTTCAAGTTTTAAGTGATGTCGTTAGGCTATAAAATTTTTAAGCGATTCTTTCACCCTTCTTGTTTTCAAGAATTATTTTCATGACATGTCTTTCATGTTACTTTTTTTAATGTTTGGGTATGATATGTATATCAATCATACTATCCTTTTATTTTAATATGATGAGAGACTCTATTTGATCTCTTCAATTCAGTATTTTGATGTTTTAAGTGGCGCCATTATCATGCCAAATTGTTTAGGGATTCATTCACCCTTCTCGTTTTCATGATCTATTTTCATGTAAAGTCTTAAAAGATCCTTTTTATTTTGTTGGGGTATGATCTCTATATGTATCATACTGATATATTATGTTCATATGATGAGAGACCCTATTTTATCTTGTCAATTCTTTTTTTTTGATGTTTTAAGTGACGTCGTTAGGCTGCCGAATTTTCATAATAGAAATCTTATTTTTGTCATCCTTCCATGTTTTCCTTTCATATGGTACGTCTTTGAAATTTTATTACCATGTACTTATGTCTTTTATATTCTGTCCCTATACTATTTTATGGGTAATTTATGAGTGGGTGACCCATGTCCCCTCTCTTTTCAATGTTTTCTAAAACCCTGTATGATAGTTGTTATGCTGCAGAATTTTCGTCTCAAAATATCTCTCTCTTTTTTTTCAAATTATTTTATTTTATTAAGTGAATACTAAATAATCATTCTTCTTTAGTGTTATTCACATATATATCAAAATTTTATGTTTTATATTCTGGGATTTACATACATGAAAATTGTTTTCCTTTTCTGTGGGTTTAAAGTGACATAAAGATCGCCTCTTTACACCAGTTTTCAAAATGTGATGACTATGAAATGAAACCCATTTATTTTATGATATATGGGTGTTTTATGAAACTATTGATGATTATATATGTAGCTCAAATGATAATAAAGTAAAATTTAATGGTGCCCCCTGATAGAGCTCCAATGCATTTGGTAAAGAATTAATCTCTAGAGATTACCATTTTTTACAATGACTTGTTGAATAACCTTGTTAATTTTTAATGACACCATGGGATGGACCTTGGTGAAACCGAAATGATTGTCTATGTTAAATGTTGTAGCCACATCTTCAAGTTATAGAACACATTATTTTTATTATGATATGACTCGTGATATCTCTCCCTTTCCTTAATGTTATTTATTATGACCTTATTGATGTATCTCAAGTTCACATGTAAAATGGTTCTCTGGTTTCTCTTACTGGGCCTTATGCTCACCCTTTCATTGGATGTATGTCCCCAGGTTATGAGATGCAGTAAAGAAATTAGGATGAACATAAGAAGAAGCCTCTCAAGTGTTTAAAAATAATGTTTTATGTTTTCATGTTTTATGTTCATGGATTCCATGACACTAAACCTTGAAGATCATTGGTTTTGTGAAATGTAATGAAACGTTATGTTATAAAAAGGTGGGATGCTATAAATATTCCATAGGTAATTGATTTTTTTAATATAGTTTACTGTAATGAAATATACAAAAATATTATATGGTTATTAAATTAGTGAAAATATATGTATATACATTATAAAAATAATATTGATATAATGTTAAAATAATAATTGAGCGTGATTGAGAGATCAACATCAAGGAAGCCAGTTACCTGAGAATTATCCTTATACATGACGAAATTTACAAAACAGAAGTCATTAAAGGATAAAAAAATAATATCACGTCATTATAGACGACATTTTGCTACTATATCATTGTATTTTTAGAAATTAGTGAGTAAAAATATAGTACATCATTTAAAAGATCTTTTAGATAAAATTAATAATTTTTTTTGTAAAAATAGACATGTTAGTAATTTTTAAATGTTTCTTCATGAGGTGATAAGATTTATTATTACTAAAAATTATAATATATGTTACAATAATTAAATTATTAAATTGTACAATGATTATGTTTTGAAATATATTATGGAAGATAAAATTATACATTAATATTGAACTACATTTTCATTGCATTAATGCAAATAGTGTCCCTTTATTTTTGGTAACATTAAAAAATGAAACATTTCTAAAATTATGTTATTATACTATTAATTAAAAACACATGGAAACATATAATGTAACCTTAATAATGAATAATGGCTATTACGGTGGGATATTGTGGTGAAACGGTAAATGTTGGAAGAAAATATTCTATTCATACCTTTGTATATAGAGACAAATTGACCCATAAGTAAATTGATAAAACTATTCCTTTAACATTTTAAACTTTAAGAAAAATTTAGAATATTTTTAACTAAATAAATTATTAAATTAAATAAAATTACAATATTAGAGAATAATATTGAATATTAAAACTGAGGATAATATTTCTCGACTAAAAATTGAAAATAGTGTCATTCTTCGTAAAAGCATTCTCTAAGAGTCTTTTATAACAAAAGGCATGGGAAAAAATGAATATTACATGAGACCCAAATCAATTAATAGGAAATAAAATACAATATCTTGTTTAAGAGATAAACATAATATAATGTACCCAAAGAATATTCAAGCATAAAAATCATAATTAAAAGTTAGTTTGAAACATAAAACCTTACATATAGTTCCATTTTGTTGGATGCATTAAAATATCATATATAATAACCTTACATTTATTAGTCAATAATAATAGATAAAAATGTATAATTATTTTTTTACTTTTACTCGTACTTGTTTATAAAAATCAATTATTTATTGGTTAATTGTTATATTTCAAATTCATGTGTTGATTTGGTGGTTCAATTCCATTAACCTTTGTAATGGTTCCACTAATTCTATATTTTTTATCTTGTTAAAAATAAATAAATAAATAAATATATATATATATCATATTTAATAAATAAATTTAGTTTTACTACAATATATGAAAGGATGTTATGAAAAATGATAACCATCTTCATGGAGGCGGTGTCTGCATATACGTATGAGTGAGATTATCATTATTCAAAAGGATTTTGATAATGATTTATCTTTGAAAACCCATTATTATATATTAATTCAAATATTTAATCATTAATTTAATCAATATAACCTTCCATGTGATGTTTGGGTAAAAATTGATTATATAACTTCGTAGATGTGATAGACTGCATGTACACATGAATGACGTTTCTACATTCCAATAGATGGGAGATATGAAAATTAAAAAACATTATTCTATAAACAATAATAATTACATAAAAATCAATATATATATTAATTAAATTGATCAACATAATCATCCACACGAGCTACTGATAAAATATGAATTACATAGCTTTACGTTCGAGGTAGTCAAGACATAACCATGCGTGACTTTTCCATTTTCCAATAGAAAATATGGAATGAAATAAAGAAAATTTATTATATTATAAAAATTATAATTATGACCAAAATATCAATTATATTAATTAAATCCTTCAATTTTTCAATATATGATTAATGGTGATGATAAATGAAATACATCGTTTTATGAATATGCTAGTCTGCATGTAGTAACAAATAGAATTTTCAATTTCTATTCAATGGATTAGAGAAAGAAAATGGTTGTAATATTGAAAAAATGTAATTTTTCCTTGTAAATATATATATTACTATATGTAAATGTTTTTATAAGTGATTTAAATTAGGTATAATTTAGAATATTCATGAAACATATTATTAAGAACTTATATCTCTTTATTGAAATATATCCAATAATAACACATTAAGGATACTTGTATATTTATTTTGGAAAGACTAGGACCTATAATTCATGGATAAGGGTGTTGAGAGGGAATTTTTACAAATTTAGGATAAGGTATTGGATAATTCTATATTTGGACAAGTGAATATTCAAGGTACCCTTTTGTAAGTTAGGGGGTAAGACTTTTGAAATTACTGTAAACATTAAAATAATATAATGACATATTCAATTTAATGTGTAACCAAATTACCTAAATTTAAAACATAGAATAATTTACTATCAAAATAAAATCAAACAATCTTGTTTAGATATGTTTTAGTGATATTTTAACATGTATCTCTTATTTTATAACTCATGTTAACCCTTTTAACCCTTATCATAGTGAATAACTTTTACTATGGTAACCATAAATTATTAAAATAAATGTAATTATAATTATTAAACAATATAAATATTCTAATCCCAAATATGAAATACTATTTAGAATATTAAATTTTTATATGTGGTAAAAAATTATTTTAATATAATAATGACAAACAAAACGAATTTCAGTTTTTATAAAAAGGTATTTTTAATAATAAATATGGTATTACATTATAATCATGTAAAGAATTAGATCTATAAACATATATTTCTCTATAAAAAATAAAATTAGATATTTAAAAATTTTAAATGAATTCAGAACTAAAAGAATCTTTTTGTTTAGATAATTATATAAAATGATAAAAGGTTCTTCTTTTATAAGAAGATACCTCTATACGGATTAAAATAACAAAAATTATGTTTCTAAATAAAACATAACATTTCCAAATGATTTGTATGAAATCATGATTTTTTAATTTTTATAAATTTTTTTACAGAAATCTATGAAATTCATTTACTATAATAATGGCTTATATTTTTTTCTATTTGTAAAAACAATAATTTTAACAATTCATCTAAATATTATCCTTCTAGAGAAATTTTAAAATTTCACAAAAATATAATTTTTAAAATATAAATTCATAAATTGTTTTCTGTTCATCAAATTGGAATAATTAAATTTTTAATTTATATTTTTAATTATAATATTAAATATAAATAAATAACATTTTCTATAAAAAATAAATATTTTATCCATCAATTATTATTAATAAAATTTTATATCATGCACTCAAAAATAAAATTTTATTCCATAAACCGTAAAACCGTGGAGGGTATAATTGGGTGGATCTAAAATGCATCACTATTAATAATTAGAATAAATTAATTTCGACGAGAACCTATGATATGTTAAAGAATGAGTTTATCACTGGGAAATCACTTAATTTATTTACTATCTACAATGATATTCCCCTCCATATAAGTGTGAGTGATAACCATGTAGTGACCCATGATTAATCTAAAATTCTAGATATCATAGTATATTGACCAATGTATATTTGTATTATCCATAAGAAAACTAGCTCAAATTAAGAAGTTTGACTTGACAAGGGAAAGTTGAATGTTTTACAGCATTCAAATAGAAATGTCAAAGAGAAGGCACTTGTTTTCACCCCAATATATTTTCCCAAACATAAAAAGATAAAGAAACCAAATATGATATATCCCCTTCCATCCAACATAAGAAATAATCCTATCATAAAAAATTGAGAATAGTACCCCTCAACATTAAGATTAAGGTTTGCATGGGGAGGACTCTACATGAAAAACCTCAATAAAGGATCTCTACAACTACCTTAAGGATTATAGAAAAACATTTAGAGGGGACCGTATTGATGGAAAAAGTACCATCCATATTAAGGTGGAAACAATGATCCAAAACTATTGAAAAATAATTAATTTTTATATAGGGATGCGTGAATTTCTTTCCTACAGAGATCTTATTACTAGCCACCCGGACCACCTAGCACGTAGAAAAAAACACTCTTTTGTGGATTTAATGTCACGACCCGTCCTCAGGGCCCGTGCCGTGACTACCCCAAGCCCGACTTCCATAGTCCAGGGGCTGGTGCCTAGCACCAAAGGCATAAATCCCGATAACTGGGAAGGCAATGCCTTTATAAAAGTAAACAAAACACCACACAGTACAAGCGGAAGTAAAACACTATGTACAAGAGAAGTGATGAAAGGTAAATGGGACAGATTACAAACCCAAAAGAAAGCTCAACTACAACTGAACAAAGTACAACAGAAAAATACAACAGCTGGAAGAATGGAAGCGGCTCCTGGGTCGTCCTCCTCAAATCCTACCTGAAGGGTAGGTACAGATAGTGCAGCTCATGGATCGCCCACCACGGATCCTACATGAAGGGTAGGTACAGATAGCCTCCACAACACTCTAACCCATCAACCTCCTCCAAGTGTTGCCTCGTTATGAAGTCCACCTCCGGATACCGACTCGTCGTGTGGTCTACCTCCGGGTACCGTCCAGTCCTCGAACACACGGCCTCTATCATCACTATCCATCGTCTGCAACCAACACAACGAGGTGCGGGCATAGCACGTGCAGGGGTGAGTATAACGATACTCAGTAGGGACCCCGAGACCCTCAAGGTCTCTCTAAAACAAACATGGATAACCACAAAGAAGATCTCAATAGATAACCTCTTCTTAGGTATATGCCCAAACATATACCTAAGTTATCAATTAACCCATCTCAATCATGAGAAAACACAAAGATTATGAAATCAACGGATACCCACTACCTAGGTATATGACCAAACATATACCTAAGTTATCAAGTGACCCATCTCAATCATGAGGTAAACACAAAGGTCATAGACTCTGCTCATACCGGGATTTTTCATTATCAAAACTATAACTGCGGAAGAGCCCCGTCTCTGGAGTGTACACTGGTCCTGTCACGACTCCGAGGTACTGCTCACTAACCTAAGACTGCTAGATTACTCCTCCTATCGAGTACCGCGGGTCAGCCACCCAAAGACAGTAGTGCTTCCCGCCGGGGTATGCCACCCAAACACAGCAGTGCACACCCCCTAGTAGCCTGTAGAGGTACTCTCCGGATGAGTACCACGGGTCTGCACTGTCACACAGGTAGTGCTCCAGCCACCATGGGTCTACACCCAAACAAAGTAGTGCTCCGTCCACTGGGCTAGTCGACTCACACCAAGTCGAGGCGGTCAAGCAGTCGTCAGGTCTCAGTCGGCTACACGATCTTCGTACTCAGCACGCTTGTCTCTGGGAGGGTCCGCTCCACGAGCTACAGGTCGAAACTCCAAGTATATCAAAGTCCAACGAAGAAGTATCTCGAAGAACCACCTCATCAAAGGGGTCTCAACGTAATAGATGGAGCGTCAATCGGACACCCGTTCTGTGAGTTAATAGTCTTTTCATCCCACGGGCCCGGTTGGTTTCGTGAGAGAACCAACCCAGTCGTATCTCAATTGTACCCCTAACTCTCATAGGATATACTCATATTGACTGTTACTCAACATGATCACCAACGCCACTGACGGTTCGTCAAACGGATGTCCGGTCTGAAAGATATCAGCTTTTCCGTTCTAGGGGCTCGGTTGGATTTTGGGTACAATCCAACCCGGTCACTATACAACAACAACCAAAACTCAGGAGAAGTATTCCAAATGTTCCGTCTCATAAATAGGAATTCAACGAGACAGACGACGCATCAATTGGACGTCCGGTCTTGGAGTTATTGGCTTTTTCGTTTCAGGGGTCCGGTTGGTTTAATGAGCGAACCAACCCGACCACACTCCGATGGCATCCAAACCTCGATCCGAGTAAGCCAAAATATCCGTCTCACTTAGAGGAATCCATCAATGACAATGGCACGTCAATCGGACGTCCAGATTTCATTATATGAGCGTTTCCGCTTCGAGGGCCCGATTGGTTTCGTGAACAGACCAACTCGGCTGAAATCAAAGTATTCTGAAACCTTCATTGCAATATACCGAAATGACCGTCTTGATCCAAAGATTGCATCACCGCAGAAAGAACTTTGTTCGAAGGTCCGTAGCCCTTGATATGGGCAAATGACAAAAAAGGGGTATGAAAATGGGGGTTTCGGGCCCGGACCGACCCAGCCCGAGACACCCTGGTTCGGGCCGAACCGAGTTGGCCTGGCTGGCGCGGCCCGGCGTGCAGCGCCAACTGACTCGGTCGATCGGCCGAGCCGTTCAGCTCGCGGGGGGGGGGGGGGGGGGGGGGGGGTGGGTGCTCCCCCCCCCCCCCCCCCCCCCCCCCCCCGTGATTTTGTAACCGCGGCCCACCTTAATGGGGGCCGATTGCTGGCCATCCGAGGGTTTAAACCCCGGGCTTTACTCCTGTCCGGCCGGCCCGCCCCGGCCGGCCAGTTTCTACCACCACGGGACCGGTGATGGACGGTCCCTTCCCTGCTCCGACGCCGGGGGCCCATTTCCGGCCGCCGGTCCTGCTCTGACACCGGTGGCCCATTTCTGGCTGTCGTTTCCCATGTTCCGCCACGGCCCGGTACCGGCCGCGACATTCATTTGTCTGATGCAGTGGGATGACGCCATACCCCTTCTCCGCAGCCCCTCGCCGGCAGCGGTGATTTTGCAGTTCTCCGCCGTGGCGCGACGACACCGCGACTTGGTTCAATTTCACGGCGCGGCGTGATAGCGCCACACATTACTTACCGCACGATCCCACGCGGTGCGACGACACCACGCCATTCCCATTCCAACACAATAGAAACAATAACATGGATAAAGGAGGAGGGTCCGCCGAGTTTGTGCAGTCCGGCCCCCTCTCGTTAATCGAAAGAAGTTGGTCATTTTCCATGAAGAACGTCAAGTGGTATTCACAAACAAAATAATTAAATAAATTCCTACAACTACCTGCTACAAAAACATTCCCAACCCGCAAGGAAAATGATCGCGGATCAACTAGTTAATAAGTTGATCAGTGTTCTTTGTTTTCTTTAGAATGAAAGAAACAAGGGAATAAAATCGTTCTCAAAATTATTCCCTACCTTGAGCGTAGCTTGAATGGAGTTTTGTCGAATGAGGATTCGTCGTGGAAAGAGATGTCGTGAAGAAGACCTCGTAACGTCATGATAAGAGGTGTCATGGAAGGAGACGTCGCAGAAGGAGACGTCGACCTCTGAGGAATCTGGCTTTCTTCACGTTTTTCACATTCTTCAAGTTCTTCGACGAAGAGGATGAAGAAACTCAAGTCTCCATTAGGTTTTCTCCCAAAGCACTAGAGCAAAAACCCTCCAACCCAAAATAAAATAAGTCCATTACTTATTTTATTAACATAACTTAAGGTTTGAAATTCAAGAGTTTGAAATTCAAAAACTCACATTTAAAACACTTCATTAATATAATAAGTTATCAAAACCTAAGTTATCAAAACTTAATTGTGAGTTGATGGGGTTAAATAATGTGATAGGGTGGGGTTAGTGTGGGCCCCACCACTCTCATAACCTCCCATGGGAAGTTGGAGAGTTACCCAACTTCCACCCCAAGAATAAACCCACCTAGAGAATAATAAAAATTGCAGTTAAATTTTTATTCTATCTTCCACAATTTTTATCAACCTCTCTCGTGAAAACGTAACTTCAGAAAATGTGTTTCTAAGCAAAAACGGGTGCTATGGTTCCCTCGGTGCCTTTGGAATTCAATTCCGAGCAATAGTTCAAAAGTAAAAACTTCCCGCTCGTTCGTTCACTGAATGTACCCGAGCTGAACTTTGGAAATTAATTTCAGGCACACCGAGCCTCAGAATCAGGTGCCATCAGAAATTGCATTCATGTAAA
Organism: Viscum album; assembly: GCA_963277665.1. Classification (NCBI taxonomy): domain Eukaryota; kingdom Viridiplantae; phylum Streptophyta; class Magnoliopsida; order Santalales; family Viscaceae; genus Viscum; species Viscum album. The sequence goes on along the minus strand of OY728145.1, from coordinate 1,092,317,598 downwards.
ATCCCAAAGAAAATTTAGAAAAAAATTTCCCTTGATTTTTATGGGTCTTTACATTACTCCCACCCAAGGGCTTTACGTCCTCGTAAAGTTTTAACACAAACTAGAGCTACAAAAACAGAACTGAGCACACATATGAGCCTCCCGCTCTCATGTGCTCACCTTGAGGTTCCCATAATGCCAGTGAATGCACACCCAAGGAATCGACCACCCTCGTAGGATCCTCTACTGTCGATCCTCCATTCCCTATTGGAACCTCCATGGAAGTCACCTCATCACCATCTTCCAGCTCCACATGGTCAATGATATGCGAAGAGTCGAGCACGTATCTCCTTAGTTGAGATACTTCGAAATCATCGTGCACCTGGTGCAACTGGGGTGGATGGTTCAAGCGGTAAACCAACTCACCTACCCAGCTGAGGACCTAGAAAGGTTCGTTGAACCTCAGAGATAACTTGCCACCTTGGCCACATATCCATAAACCTCGTCGAGGTGGGACCTGTATAAGGACGTGATCGTCATCCTCAAACTCCAGAGGTCTCCAATTCCTGTTAAAACTGAAACTCAAAACGACTGCTACCACGAGGGTAAGGATGACCGACTCAAGAGTGATTGTTCATACCTTTCTGTGCATGAGTTACCATGTGCTACCTGGGGTTTCCTTTTTCTCCGACAAAGGAAACCCCATTCCGACATGGTAGTTAAAATACAACCTTTTTTCCTAATACCGTCAATTTGTGTATGAACTGTTATTGCCCAGTCCATACACAAAAAAACTTCGTAAGGCCTCGACGCTTCCACCAAGAGATTCCAACCAAAACTCTCGCCTCTAGGGTCTAACCACACTGTCGTCATCAGTGTGAGGTGGAGTCTCCTCCAAAGGTATCTACAGACATGACAGTCAAGTCCACGACTTACCAGAAACTCTCGGTCTGGGACAAGATTTGTGAATGGAAAGAATGATTCATATCGACCTCTGTTACTACAACATCTAGTAGTGGACACAGACTGTTCCTTGAATCAATTTTTTAGAGCCATTGGGTCACACTCCTTGACCACATGCAGCCGCACTCTTCCTCCGCCCTCCAGCTCCTTAAGCCGGGCGGGGATAAGTAAGGCGGGTAGTTGTAGCATGTTAAAATGTACACCACCTCATGCTGCTCTCTGAGCTCTTCCTCCACGTCTGTTGCTTCGCAAACTCATTTCTCCTTAAAACTTCCTCTTCTTGAAACATTTAACATGCTCGAGTCTCTATGACTGGCACCGGTTTCATATTTCATACTGCACTGTGCAGTCTTCATCCGCTCATGGATGATCTACACCTTCATTGCCTACAATCTGAAAGAGCTACTAATATTTCTCCTTTGACGAAAAGAGAAACTCGGCCTCATCCCCTAGATGAACCACACCCACTGCCTAATACAGTCAATCCTGACATGAATGATGCATTCATGCCATGGATGACATCGTAAGGCCTCGACGTAACCACCAAGAGATCCAACCGTCACTCTCGCCTCCAACGGTCGAGTCACGCTGTCGGCATCAGTGTGAGGTCACTGGGTCTCCTCCAATAGAAAACTCAAAAGTGAGGGTCAGGTAAACAGTTTTTACCTAGGACCTCTCAGTATCAACCCAACAAAAAGGACAGGAAAGCAAATATCACAAAGATAAGTTTCTTTTTATTATTACAGCTCATAGTACAAAGACACGAATATAATAACGATATGGAACTAGAAGTACAAGGGACGTATCCAATAGTTCTTCTTCTGTCCACCTAGTACTTGAGCTCTACTGCCTTGTCCACTGCTCGGCTGTTGCTCAAGCACTCATCACTGCTTCTGCCTCGGTGGCTCCTCCAACGCCGGTGGACCAACAATGCGGGGGGTCGGACAGTCACGTGCCAGGTGACCCTTCCTTCCACATTCATATCACTTCCTGCACCTCGTACAGCTGGCTCTAGCCCCACCCCGGGTGGCCTGCACCACCGGTCCTAAAACCCGAGATCGCCCAACTAGTGGTATTGTCCTTCTGGACCTCTGCATCATCTGTCTACTACCCATAGATGACTCGGCTAATGATAAAAAAACATGCGGCAAAGGCAGAAACTCCTGAACACGCTCAGGGTGTAGAGCTACTGGCACAAACTCCACCATGAAGAAGGTCTTGAAGCCTTCCCATGCGAAGGTCATTCCGTCGCAAAACTGGAACAATTGGCTCCACCACCTGCCAGCTACTACCTGAAGAAGGCTGGAAGCAAAGATCACCATGACGTCTGCAGGCGTCCCCACTAGCCTGAAGACTCTCACCACTACCTCTAGCCAATCCTTAGCTGCCTACAGGTCCATATCTCCCTGGAACCTGGAAGGTCTCTTGCACTGTAACTCATGCATCGCGCTCGAGTGGCGTGTATTGCCTACTGCTGGGGCTGGTGGCATCGGTGGCCCAACGTATGGTAGTACCGCTGGTGCCTCAACTGCAAGAGGGCCCTATATCGAAGCCTTATCGCTCGGCTGGATGTCAGTACACCCATCCCTATGGGCTCTAGCTAGTCTTCGGTGAAATGGAATCCTTAAGAAACAACAGGACACGGTCAAACGATTATACCTAGTGAGCTGACCTGGTTTGAGCTGATATTTAAAAACTTCTTGAAACACACACGAAATCTGTGTTTTCATGCATAAAGTTAGAAATCAGTTGTCAGGGTCCTGGTGTATGGATACGTTGGCCGCCCGCACCAACACTGGACTCCATGAACTGAAGACCACACTTGGTACCCTTAATACTATTGCTTCACAGAATGAAAATATCAGAGTTATAAGTTCTGTGGTAGAACAGACTCCTTTGATACTAATTATCACGACCCATCCTCGGGGCACGTGCCGTGACTACCCCAAGCCCACCATCCAGAGGCCAGGGGCTGGCGACTAGCACCAAAGGAGTAAATCCTGATAACTGGGAAGGCATTTCGCTTATAAAAGTAATCAAAACACCACAGAGTACTAGTGGAAGTAAAACACTAAGTACAAGAGATGTGATGAAAGGTAAATGGGTCAGAATAAAAACCCAAAAGAAAGTACAAATACAACTGAACAATGTACAATAGAAAAAGACAACAGCTAGAAGAACGGAAGCGGCTCCTGGGTCGTCCTCCTCGTATCCTACCTGAAGGGTAGGTACAGATGGCGCTGCTCCTGGATCACCCACCACGGATCCTACTTAAAGGGTAGGTACAAATAGCCTCCACAACGCTCTCCCCTGTCAACCTCCTCCGAGTGTCGTCTCGTCGTGATGTCCACCTCCGGATACCGACTCGTCATGTGGTCCACCTCCGGGTACCATCCAGTCCTCGAACACTCGGCCTCCGTCAGCACTGTCCATCATCTGCAACCAACACAATGAGGTGCTGGCATAGCCTATGCAAGGGTGAGTATAACAATACTCAGTAGGGACCCCGAGACCCTCAATGTCTCTCTAAAACAAACATGGATTACCACAATGAAGATCTCAACATATAACCTCTACATAGGTATATGCCCAAACATATACCTATGTTATCAAGTAACCCATCTCAATCATGAGGAAACACAAAGATTATGAAATCAACGGATAACCACTACCTAGGTATATGACCATACATATACCTCAGTTATCAAGTGACCCATGTCAATCATGAGGTAAACACAAAGGTCATAGACTCAGCTCAAACTAGGATTTTCCCTTATCAAAACTGTAACTGCTAAAGAGCCCCGTCTCTGGAGTGTACAGTGGTCCTGTCACGACTCCGAGAAACTTCTCTCTAACATAAGACTACTGAGGTACTCCTCCTGTCGAGTACCGCGGGTCAGCCACCAAAACACAGTAGTGCTTCCTGCCGGGTTATGACACCCAAACACAGTAGGGAACACCCCCTAGTAGCCTGCAGAGGTACTCTCCGGAGGAGTACCATGGGTCTGCACGGTCACACAGGTAGTGCTCCGTCCGCCATGGGTCTGCACCCAAACAAAGTAGTTCTCCATCCACTGGGCTAGTCTACTCACTCCAAGTCGAGTTGGTCAAGCAGTCGTTAGGTCTCAGTCGGCTACATGGTCTCTGTACTCCGCACGCTTGTCTACGGGAGGGTCCGCTCCATGAGCTACAGGTCGATACTCCAAGCATCTCAAAGTCTCATGAAGATGTATATCAAAGGTTCGCCTCATCATAGGGGTCTCAACGCAACAGACGATGCATCAATCGGACGCCCGGTCTGTGAGTTATTAGCCTTTTCGTCCCAGGGGCCCGATTGGTTTCATGAGATATCCAACCCAGCTGTATCTCAACTGTACCCCAAACTCTCATAGTGTATACTCATAGGGACCATTACTCAATGTGATCATGAACGCCGCTGACGGTTCGTCAAACGGACATCCGGTCTGAAAGATATCAGCTTTTCCGTTACAGGGGCCCGGTTGGATTTCGGGAACGATCCATCCCGGCCACTATCCAATAGCAACCATGACTCAGGAGAAGTATGCCAAAATATCTGTCGCATCAAGAGGAATTCAACAAGAGAGACAGTGTGTCAATCGGACGTCCGGTCTGTGAGTTGTTGGCCTTTTCGTTTCAGGGACCCGGTTGGTTTCATGAGAGAACCAACCCGACCACACTCCGACGACATCCAAACCTCGAGCGGAGTAAGCCACAATATCCTTCTCACATATAGGAATCCATCAATGTTGACGACACGTCAATCGGACGTCCGGAGCTCAAGATATGAGGGTTTCCGCTCCGAGGGCCCAGTTGGTTTCGTCAACGAATCAACATGGCCGAACACAAAGTATTCTAAAACCTTGAGTGCGATATACCAAAACGACCGTCTCGATCCAAGTATCACATCTCTGCTAAAGGCGCGTCATTCAGAGGTACGTAGCACGACATATGGTCAAAATACCGAAAAGTTGTCCGAAAATGGGGGTTTTGGGCTCGGACCGACCCGGCCCGAGACCCCCTGTGTCGGTCCGAATCGGGTCGACCCGACCCAGGTCCAGGTCGGCCCGGCTGGTCACGACCCCAGCTGGCTCAGCCGAATGGCCGAGCCGTTTGGCTTGCGGGGGGGGGGGGGGGGGGGGGGCTGCCCCCCTAATTTTGTAACGGCGGCCCCCCTTAATGGGGGCCGCTTGCTGGCCGGTCGGGGGATTGAACCCCGGCTTTACTCCTATCCGGGCGGCCCGCCTCGCTCTGCCGGTTTCTTCCACCACAGGACCGGCGACGGCCGGTCCCTTCCCTGCTCTAACGACATCGGCCCGTTTCCAGCCGCCGGTCCCACTCCGACTCTGGAGGCCCATTTCCGGCCGGCGTTTCTCATGTTCCTCCACGGCCCGGTACCGGCCACGGCCTTCATTCGTCCGGTGCGGCGCGACGGTGCAGCACCCCTCCGCCGCGGCCCCGTGCCGGCTGCGGTGCTTTTGCGGTTCTCCAGCGTGGAGCGATGGCATCACGACTTGGTTCAATTTCATGGAGCGGTGCGACGGTGCAACACATTACTTGTCGCACGATCCAGCGTGGTGCGATGGCACCGCGCCATTCCCGTTCCAACACAATAGAAACAATAACATGGATAAAGGAGGAGGGTCAGCCATGTTTGTGCAGTCCGGCCCCCTCTCGTTAATCGAAAGCAATTGGTCATTTTCCACGAAGAACGTCATGTGGTAATCACGAAAAAAATAATTAAATAAACACCTACAACTTCCCGCAACAAAAACATTCCCAACCCGCAAGGAAAACGATCGCGGATCAACTAGTTAATAAGTTGATCCGTGTTCGTTGTTTTCTTTATAATGAAAGATATAAGGGAATAAAATCATTCTCAAAATAATTCCCTACCTCGAGCATAGCTTGAACAGAGGATCGTCGAACGAGGATTCTTCGCCGAAAGAGATGTCTCGAAAGAAGATGTCATCAGCGTCGCGGTAAGAGGCGTCTCAGAAGGAGACGTTGACCTCCATGGAATCTGGTGTTCTTCGCGTTCTTTGCATTCTTCGAGTTCTTCGATGAAGAGGATTAAGATACTCAAGTCTCCCTTAGCATTTCTCCCAATGCTCTCAAGAAACAAGCCTCCAACCCAAAATAAAATAAGTCCCTTACTTATTTTATTAACATAACTTAAGGTTTGAAATTCAAGAGTTTGAAATTCAAACACTCACATTTAACACACATAATTAATATCATATGTTATCAAAACTTATGTTATCAAAACATAATTGTGAGTTGAGGGAGTTAAGGAATGTGAAGGGGTGGGGTTCGTGTGGGCCCCACCACTCTCAAAACCTCCCATGGGAAGTTGGGTAGTTACCCAACATCCACCCAAATCTTAAAACCACATAGAGAATAAGAAAAATTGTAGATAAATTTTTATTCTATCTTCCACAATTTTTATCAACCTCTCTCGTGAAAACACAACTTCAGAAAATGTGTTTCTAAGCAAAAACTGGTGCTATGGTTCCATTGGTGCCTTCAGAATTCGATTCTGAGCACCGGTTCAAAATTTAGAAATTCTCACTTGTTCGTTCACTGAACGTACTAGAGCTAATCTTCAGACTTTAATTCCGGGCACACCGGGCCTCAGAATCAGGCGCCGTCAGAAACTGCATTCTTATAAAATCCCAAAGAAAATTTAGAAAAAAATTTCACTTGAAATTTACAGGTCGTTACATTTAAACCTCAAGAGTATTCTTATTATCCCACTAAAAAATTTGTTCATAATATCTAGGATTACAACCCATGTACTAGAGTAATAACACAATGCCTAAAAATAGGTGATGTAATCCCATTCTCAATAAAAAAATAATTTTCTTCCTGTAAAAAAATTATTCCTATGAAAAGGCATGTAACATAAAGCCATCTAGAATCCCTTCTTTTGAATATTATAATCAATAGATGCTTTTCTGTTACTTATACTATATAAAATGAGATTAATTTTCCATATTTTGTTTTTGAACTAAATTTTGGTTTCCCATTTTTTGTTCTATTGTGCAGTATTCATCAACAAACTATTGTCTCGAGTGAAAAAGGAACCAAAAACCATATCTGAGAACACCCACCTATCTGATTCTTCTAAATTTTCCATCATTGTTTCATGATTTTATATTATAATACTATTGTTAATTTAAATGTTTTATTTAATTACCTATTTTAAAATATTTCATAAAAATATTAATACTTGATTTACATGTCTATTTCAAATTTTAGATGACATGTTCCAATAATTCATATGTTGTCAAATTGGTAAGGGTGTTTATTGGCATCAATCCAATAATTGTATCATAATCATTCATATTTTAATATGTTCTGATAGGATATATATATATCTACATAAAAATCATATTATATTGTATTTTCTACTTATCTTCTTGATAATATATATTTTTACATAAAATCAATCATATTTAGTGAATTTACTTCTTTAAAAAAATATTATAAATTTAATATTAATTCATATCTATTCTAAACGATATTTTTCGACCATGTATGTATTACTTATTTCTAGAAGTCTTTTTCCCACATTTTCTTAATAATAAATATGAATCCTATAGCATACTATTTATATTTCTCATGTTACATTTTCTAATGTTAGTTTGGTAATCTTTTCAATGAGGGGGTTTTCTATAAAAAATACATTAAAATCATTAAAATGTATTTCATTTCACTTTTTAAATTTCGTTCTCCAATTATTTATATTTTATAACTTCTCTTATATATTGTTTTATGGTCCCGTTATTTGGTTGTTTTAATTATTTTACCAAAATTTATTCTTTTCATATTCTAGAAAATGGTTCTTGAATGTTTCGCATAACATAATATTTTTATTATAGTGTTAAAAATGTTTTATGAATACACATTTTATAATTTTTATTATATTTACCTTTATGTACTCAAAATGATCGATCACTTATGGAAAATGTTCATGATAATTCATTTAATTATCTTATAATTTATATCTTTTGAGCGAATAAATTTCTAGTATTAACCTTTTTATTCCTTTATATGATCTTTTGTTATAAAAATTTAAAATTTTATATAACCAATTTTCATTCCATGGGATTTCCTGATGATTTGTATGTTATCTTTCAAGTGCCATATATATATATATAGTTTATCATTAAATGAGAGGTGAGGGATATGTAATCATTAAATGAATTGATTATAGGTTTATATATCATGATTGAATGAATTGAACTTATTGTGCAAGGTTTTTTTTCATGAGATAATGTGTGGGCATGATTGTCTGGAGCTATGTTCATAATATAATGCATTAACATGATTCTAATTAGATATGTTCCCAAATAATTCATGGGAAAGATTATAATTAACTATATTCATTTGATAATTCATAGATATGATTAGTTGTTGTAAATTATATATTCTTGAATGTGATTATTGTTAACTATGAATGCAATGTTATGATTTCTTATGCTTATGCTTATCAAAAATTTCTATATAATATTCAATGTTTATTCATTATAGACCTAAATTATTGAATCTTGTTTAAACAATCTTTTATTATATAATATTTTTAATTATTTTTTGTAATACGTCATTCTATTATGCTTTATAGAAAACTCTTGTTTTTTTTCTTTTAGTGTGATATTATACCCATGATCATGTTTTCACACAATATTATATTTTTACCCATTAGAAAACATTGATATGTTTTCCTTTATGTTTTCTCGATCTTATTACCTCATTTTATATGACAAGGGGAATTACAGGAATCATTGTATATAGAATTAAGTCTTCTATTGAGATGTACATGGAATATGTTTAACGAATAATATGTAATAAGATGCTTATACAGGTAGTATCTATAGAAAAAACTTTTATATTGTGTAGTTTTTTATTAAATATGATAGTAGTGATTCAATGTTTTAAATTATGAAAAATATATGAATCATATGTTTTGGTTATCTCAAAAATAATCAATAACACAATGTGCACTGACACAGTCTTCTAGAAGAGTTTATTTCTCATCAAATAACTATATATATTTAATGTTTCTAAATCTTTTATGATTTTTTATTCAACTAATAAATCGATTTTAATATAAAATGAAAACTTATATAAAATTTGAAGTGGGGTGGGGGTTTATTTGGAAATTATTTATTGAACTCAAATTTCCTGCCCTTTGAGTTATTCTCTAATAAATGTAGGAAAACATATAGTTCCCTAATTTTCAAACTTTAGTTTCTTTTCCTTAGTAGCAATGTTAATAAACTCAAATATTATCTTTCCTCATATATTCACCTTCTATTACCTATTTCACTATTTTATATTGATTATACCAATTGAAAATATGTTGTTATTTAAATTTAATGTGTAATTTCATATGGACATCATGACATAAGTTACAAAATTAATTCATTGAATGACAAACTACCTCAAGTATATCACCTGAAATTGATTAGAAATTTTCAGTTTCTGAAAATTGATAATGTAAAATATATTATATGTATATTTATATCTTTGTTATGAACTAAAATACATAACATAACATTATATTTTGATTTTATTTTAACCTTTTTTTAAAATAGGATCACAGTAAAACGATGTGAGACAATCCAGAATTTTTGAACCACAAGATCCATTTTTGATCCTATATCAAGGGAGAATAATTATTAAAATATAAAATGAATAAAAATTATGTTTTTATGGCTTTAAGAGTATGATATTACAATAGGGAACCATTATATTCTGGATTTCTATTGTGATATATTTATGTTATATTTCCAATTAAGCATTTGATTTTCAATATTTAGCACACTTTTCACATTCCTAACATGGATCCAATAAATAGTTATATTAATTAAAAAAATCATTTATTTCTTTGTAGTAGTTTTGATAAATCAATAAATGACTTACATTTGTTTAATTTATTCATCACAATGATTTTTTCATTAAATAAACAAATCTAAAAATGTTTTTTCAAATTACTCCCAAGGAATGGGTGATTTTCTAATCGATATATATTATTTCCTATAATGTAGAAATAAAACATTAATTTGGTCTCATTATTGAATAGTCATGATCCTATGGAATAATATTTCCATTAAATTTAATATTTTATTTTTATTAATAATACTATTAATAAAATATATTTAATATTTATTCATACCAATATTGATTCATTGATTTTATTTCTATAAATAGAATATTGATTTAATTTTACATATATTTTCACAATCAATAGGTATTATTTTAGAATTAATTACTTTATCTAATTATATTTATTGTTTTTAAATAAATATTATATTTAATTTCATAATTTAATGCATTCCATGATTTTTCAAATAATTATCACTACCTTAAAATTTTATTGTGTAAGAAAATGTTATTTTGTTATAATAAAAATACTATGCAATATATTATAATATTTAAAAAATTTATAAAGACTTATAATAATCATATATATTATACCATCTCAAATTTATTTTATTTCATCATATTTAAACATATTATAATAGAGAAGTTATATTAATGAACTATTTAAAGACAAACTAAACCATATCACCAATTTATTTTTTTATACATGAATTTTTTTTAATAATGAGCTTTCATGTGATTTTTTAAATAGTAGGGATCCTATATGTAAGACAAAAATATTATATAACATAATTGAAAAATATTAATAACATGTAATAGAGAAATATCAAAACATCATATCATAATAAATAATTATATTGGAAATCGGGTTAACATAAAACCCATCGACTAGTACCATGTTCATGATTTCAATGGGTTTTATACCATTAAACAATGTAATAGTCCAATATCAATATCAAACACACATGATAATATTGATATAAAATTTTGGATGTTTTTATGATTATCAACTATGATATTTAGGGAAATCATGTACTGATGTTTTTTGGATGATAATCCTTGGTGTAGAGAAATTTTTTTCATTCAGATATTGTGGCATAATGTTCATCAAAATTTACATAGAAAATATATTTAGATCCTAAATTTGAGGTAAGGTTATTTTTAATAAAAAACATTTCTTAGTGGTGGATGAAAAATCCACAGAAATATTCAAAATCATGATTTCATAGAGAAAGTAAAACAACCAATAATAGATTTACCATATTAATCTTATAAATATTCTTGTTCAAATTTGAATTATTTTAGTCATTAATTCCTTTGTTCATTGGACCTTTTCACTTTTGGTAATGAATATGGTACCCTTATATTATTGTTTCTTTCTATATCATTGTTCATTGTAGATCATTAAATTTTATTTAAAAATTTTATAACTCCTATTTTATTATTTTAAAGATCAATTGTGTTGTGAAATATAAGAGTGAGTTTTATTTAATATGGGGAAAATAATTTTGTGTGACATTAGAACTTTTTTGTATCTATACAAAGTATCTCTCCACTAAATTCAGAAAAAAACATGGGAATATATGTATAACATTTTAGAAATTAAAAATAAGATCATTTAGGATTTTTATGTAATCCATGTTCAATATAATATCAAGAATACCAGATTGGTGAAAATGTAAACAATATCGTACTCAAAATCAGAGATCATGGTGTTACATGATTCACCTCACAACATAATAGTCCATTAGTTTTTTTCTAATTGATTTATATGTTTTGGGTTTTGTTATGATGATTAATATATTTATTTTTTTATTCCAGTCCTCTTATACCACACTATATTTGATTTTTAAAATATTTTTTTATTTTTGGGATAGTCCCATTAAATATAGATTATAAATAGGATTTCTATTAGTTTAACACAATAGAAGTGGAAATGTAATTAAAGGTAACCAATCATTTATTAATTCAACTCATGTTACAATTTTTTGCCACCACTTCATTACCTCCCGTGATAATTTTTCTTATAGTGTCCAATCACCAAAATACATTTAATGGATAGTAAATAAATTATATTAAATTATATGATAACTATATAGTAGGCCTTCTCTCTCTAACACACTCTCTCGGTTTTTTTTTAAATATGGTTTTTTTATCTCATAACCCATTCAAGACTCCACAAGATTTATACATGAGATCATGACATCCAAAAAAATGTTCATATCTAATAATAAATATGATCGAAATGTTCAAAAATTGTTTAAATATCAATATAGGGATAAATTCCCCTTTTATAAAGAAACATGAATAACTCGGAAAAAACATATACAATCAATGTCATAATATGTCGAAATTTTATTAGTATTTCATGGAATATAAAACACCAAAACTAAATAGATATACAAAATAATTTCTATGGAAAATACATAACATAATGAATTTAAAATAATAATTTCCTGCAACACCATCGAATCTAGGTAATAAAAAGATTATCTGAGTTAATATAATCGTGAAATAATTATTAATTGATTATTAATATCATAAATTTATAATAGTTGTAAAGTGTATTAAAAAACATCTACTAAGATCCTCTATAACCCATTTTTCTCAATGTTTATGTAGTATACACAATCTTATGTTAAACAAATAGTTAAAAAATAAATGAAACCAAACCGAATGTATGTTCATCACATCTCATATCATCAAAGACACACCCACTCAAAATTAGTGTGAAACATGTAGATTTAACCACTTCATCAAAATTATAATATCATTAGGGACCCCAAAAACTAAACCCCATTAAATATTTAAATTAATGAATACAACATAATTTGAAATATGAAATATCATAATTAAGGAAAAATATGGAATACAATACCAATGAGAGAATAAAATAGCCATAGGGGTATATTTTTTCCTATGAATATCATAAGAGGCTCATGGATCACTGAACAATATAATATGGATATTAGGGTTCACCAAAGATTTAATATGGAATGGATGTTGGTGATTACTGAGTCCAACATGGGTGTCGTTTGTTAAGTGAATATAGTATATAAAATCAACAATTGATAAAGTAAAAAACTCAATATTCATATACTCATAATAAGTGTAAAATTGTTTCTCATCACATTACAATTATTATTTTCTTTTCCCATATGAATGCACACTACATGGTCAATTAAATCACCATTAAATGTTCATATCAATGATCAATGGTTTCTAACATGTTTACTAATTGTTTTTTATATCAGCTCCAAAATAACGAAAATAATTACAAAATCTATAACTCAATAAAAACTCTACGTATTACTCCATTCTACTTCTTATCAATACTCCATTTTCCCATAGTTTTCATCATATCAAATTCACATAACTCAACCGAGATAACATAATATTCCATTTTTACACCTCTATTAATTTGAATATCAATTAACCTTTTCATAATGAAACACACACACACAGATATATTTATATATATAACATAAATACCAAATTTACCCACATTTCATGGAACAAAATGATAAAAACTACCCCAAAAAAATCTCTTTCAAGTTAATACTAAATAACAAATCCTGTATGTATCGATACTAAATCACTCAATCACTTAATACATAAAATAAATCTTTAATCCAAACATCCCAAAAAATATCATCAATATTTATATATAAATGATAGAAAAATTATAGTTTGATAACAATATGTTAAAAAATCACCCAAATTCCAAATAAATTTCTTAACCAATTATTTTAATATATAACCATAAAAAATTATACACACATTAAAAATAATTACTGGAAATTACAAATAAGAACCTAAATAATAGGAGTCTTATCGGAATAACCTACCACATAAGATATATAATTCCTTCAATTAATGTTTTTCATTTATACTCTATTATTCAGAAACTAATCATCCGTCCAAAATAACCACCATGATTGATAAATCATATATAATAATTAGATAAATATACAAAATTAATAGTTATATGAACAAATGGTTACTATATACTAAAGGCTCATCTTACATATGATCAATTATTTAATTAAATAACTCTCGCAATGAAATACATCAAGAAATGATCTTTTTATTTTGAAATATAATAAAATACACCTAATAGAACCTCTTTATTTTTATGATAACAATGAAGAGAAATTAAAAAGGGTTTGGTATGTTTCTAACATTTTTAATCCATTTTAATAAAAATAATGGCATGTCTATATGAAATATAAAATTTTTCACCAAACAAAATATAGATCTAAATTTATTTTAGTATTTTTACTTATCAATAATTAATACGAAACAATAACCACATAACATTATTCATATATGAACCATAAAAGAAAATATTTATTTTAACTATATCATGTTTTATGAATTCGTAGAAAATTGTAACATAAAGCCTTATTATTTTACCCTCAATAAGTCATCTATATATTCCCCAAACAAATCAACATGATCTTCTTTGAAGGTTTTTGATAAAAATTATCTAGTATTATTCTTCCTTATTTCTAGTAGATTTAGAAAAATCCTTGTCCAACCATTCCAATGAGATATGAAATTTACACTAGACGAAGACATCATTAACTAAAACATGACATGCTCATCAATTGATGTTAGTATAGAATCTCATTAATCAAAGATAATATATCCCATAAACACATTATTATAATAAACCAATAACTAAACAAACCATGACATGTATTAATTAAACATGATATTGATTTTGGGTGGGGATTAAATTTCATTCCAAATACAACCCTTAATCTTCATATTCATTAAAAAATCTTAAATAACGATAAAATGATATAAAACAAAAAATATGAGCCTCTATATTTTTTTCTACCAAATTGTCTTCCCATTAAAAATAATAAAAACTAAAAAATGTGAATGATATCACTGAGAAGAAACCAACCACATGAGATACATTTAAAAATATATTTTCCTCTGAAAATAAAAAATAAATCTTATATTATTAATAAAAAATTTACCTCATTTTATAATAAAAATATAACAAAAAAACTCAATATATTATACTTTCATATAAATATGATTGATATAAAAATAATAATATTCTACACCATATTTATAAAAAATATGCCCCATTGGAATGATACATTAACAAAACATGTTCTCTCATTAGTATTAAATGTCTACATGTTGCATAATGAATTTCGCATCAATTTCAACAGGAATCATGGACTAATCAATAACACGATAATATGCTTGAATGCTCTTGTAATGATATAATACATTGGAAATATCACCAATGCACTCTAGTTGGTGTAGAAGTGAAATCTAATATATCTATTTTCAAACATAATCCAATATAATGAAATAAACATTTTATATTTCATCCAAAATATATTTAATATATAATTCATATGTCATGACGAATCCTTCAAGAATAGTGATCTCAAAAATTTAAATCTAGTAGTTACCTCCTTCGATCAATATTTTACTATTGAACATCATGTATATTTTCCATATATTACTAATTCATCTACACAATTTCTATAATATCTTGTAATATAATAGTCTTATTATTCATTAACTAACTAATATAAATATAATATATAAGTTCCTGACATGGAAACCAAAAAAATATTTCATGTGGTTCCATAAAAATAGATTAGTGTTAACATCTATTATAGAAAAATCTTATATTGGAAATGCTTAAACAATTATCACTTGAAAAATTGTATAATCATTATATATATACTCAATTTTTTTACTCATCCACTCACTCTATCCATTTTTCTTTGGTTGGAAAGAGGTTTTAATGACAAATTTTAAACCAAGACAAGAATGCATCCTCCAACACATCCATTATCTAAATAATGGATCGGGATCTAAAACAATAATTAATATAATTCAAAAAATCATCACTTACTCAGTCATATACGTCCTCCCAAAAAAATCTCATAAGACTAATTAATTAGTTAGTAAGAAATCATATGACATTATAAAATAATCAAAAATATTTCTTGAAATGACTGTATCTGTTTAATGTATGAGAGATAATGATAAAAAATCTATTGAGATGTCTTCCCATTTACATTATGAAATTCTCAACGGTTGAAATAACATGGAAAAAACATACTATTTATATTTTACTATATGGAATTATACATATTCCCAATCATCAAACATAATAGTAAATGTATTCATTGAAACTCATACCAATATATCTCCCAATTTCCTTGAGTATTATATGGATTATTATACAATAATATATTATGTTCCCTATTATCTATCTATCTATTAATATCATTACTAGGGAATATTACATATTTCATTACATTCAACCTACGGTCTATAAATTATGACTATTCCACATGATAATTGATTGGAGGGTGTATAGTTTTCAAATTAATGAAATATTCAACTTTATCCACTTAAAAATAAATTTAAAAAAATGGAGAAATCAAATTATGTTTTCCTCGTTTTTAACTTCCAATGAAACATCACTGTAGTTGTAACATCCCAGGTAAATAAAGAATATGACATTTTTATATTTATTAATATGTATAAATTAAATATTAATTTTACCTTAAATATGATGCTATGTTCTATAGAGTACTCAACATGAAACAATGTATTTCTCAAAAATCTTACATTGCACACAATGTTGATTTATACCGAAAATAAAATATTATTATTATTATATTAAATGGTAGTTAACTACTAGTCATTATATAGGTGGTAATGAGCAGAACTAACAATATTATTATTAAAAATTTTTATTAGATATTTTTACATATATCCAATAAAATTTATATTCTTAAAATGATAATGAATCCAATTTTATGCACAAATACTCTAATATTTTTAAAAGGTAGTTTTACTGCCTTATGATATACAACCCATTTTAAACAAATTCTTCTTCACATTAATATGTTACATTTGAAAAAAATCAACTTATTATTTAGAATAGTGATATCAAAATTTACTTTTGGAAAATATATTTAATTTTTCCGATAAAGTTCATTTTTTAATGAATAGTGAAAAATATTGTATTTTAAGTCCAAACTGAATTTTCATTTGATTTATTTATATGGTAAAATTAAAATTTAAATGGTTTTAAATTGTAATTGGACTATATTTTTACCATTCAATCAATTTTTGGTCATTATAAGTAATTTAACGTTGAAATTGGACATAAACCCATGTCCATCTTTTTGTAGTTTTTACTTCATAAAAACACGCTTTCTAGATTTGACAATGGAAACTAATTATAAATAAATTAATTAATATTACATAATTTTATTTTTGTAAATTATACATCTTTTTTTAATTCATAATATTGAAATTTACTTTGGTTCAAATTCTGGTATTTTTCTGAAAACGTTCAGCTTTTGATGAATAGTGAAAAACACTACATAGTAGTTAAAAACCGAATTATTCATTTAAATGAGATTTTACTACTTTTAGGAATTGAATTTAAAAAATCAGAAATATATGGTTGTCATAATTAAGTAAAATGTGGTTCAATAAGATGAAAATAATTTGTGGTGAATATTAACTTTTGATTTTTATTTACAGCGGTTAAAGATAAATAGGGTTATTCAAGGTAAAAATAATATTATAATAATATAAAATTACCTTAACACTTGTTCTGCCCTTATTTTATGACTCATGGACGACTAATAAAATACTTTGGTAGAATTTTTAGCTTTTGGAAGCCACTTGGGTATGATAATTACATTAATAAATTTTTATATACAACAAAAATAAAAATATCATAAACATGAATTATTTTACAAAAACAATATTAATCTAGGGTTATAAAATTGATATCTTGATCTATAAATAGTCATTATAAAGATAAAAATATTTCCTACAACATGTTATTTTATTTATAATTTTTAGACATCATATAAATAAATTTATTTACAACACAATGATGATGTAATGAATACCTCATTAATGAATGTTTTAAATAATTGAGATTATAAATGTTAAACTAAATTTATTTTGAAACTTTTTATGTCATCAAAGAATTTTATGGATGATTATGACTTATTATATTATAATTAATGAAGTTTCTTCCTAATTTAACTTGTTTTTATGGATTTTTTAAAAATTCATCATATGAATAGTATAAAAATTTACATAAATGAGTTTTTAAATAAAATAATATTTTATTAAATGATAAAGTAGACCTAAAAATGTATTATTCTTAAAAATGACATATATGATAATAAAAATTTCATTAATGATCTATTTTGGGTCTCTTGAAATTTTATTGTAAATATATTAACCATATAGTATACATATACAAGAAGGCATAGTAAAAGATAAATA
Source organism: Viscum album (assembly GCA_963277665.1). NCBI lineage: Eukaryota > Viridiplantae > Streptophyta > Magnoliopsida > Santalales > Viscaceae > Viscum > Viscum album. The sequence continues at coordinate 1,092,299,442 of OY728145.1, read as the reverse complement.
AGTTAACATATGGTTAAATAAAAAATAAAAGGATTAAAATATACCAAAAACCTATACAATTATTATTAAATGATTTTATTTCAACTGATTTTAATCGTTTATTTTAATTTAATGAGTTTTGTTACCATTGAAATGAAAAATAATTTTATATGAAAATAATACTTTCAAACGTTTCTAAAGAGCCCCACATCCCTCTTATAAAAGGACACCACCTCTATCCCACTACTTACACCCCTAAAGCCCATTGTTTCTCAAAACTCTACCTAAATAGTCTTTAAAATCCCTATATTCCTCCTAGAATCCTTCCCCTTGGGATAAAAAAATTCAATAGATTCCTTTGGCTCAATTCAAAAGAAGTTACCAGATTTGAGGAAATGTCTTCTCTCATGTTTCTTTCTATTATTTTTCCTTATCCACTCCATATGATCTTATTATTATTTATTTATATATCAAGACCAATATCCAAAATATTCTAGGTTTTATTTTTAATAATTTTTGGAACTACACTTACACACACCTCTATCTAATGGATACGAACACATTGTTTCTGTGTAAGGCGAACTGTTGCCTCACGAAACAATGATTGTTTGATTTTCCCCTACCACCTATCATGGTGGAAATTTTTATGGAACTATAATTATATATGATATTTTTGATATATATATATATATATATTATTTTGTAATTATCATTTATAACATAGCCTTAAGCTTCTCCTATTGTATAAATTTGATAATTTCATTTGAGGAAGCACAGACTACCGCCCCCACAAGGTGAGATGACTCGTTCATGATATACATGGTACTCATAAAAGATATAATTAATTAAGTTATTTAAAATATTTAAAATATTATATTATACTAGAATTATAATATACCTATGTATCATTATATTTTCATTCCATTAAATATGAAATGGAAATGAAAGTACGTTCATCCGTACGTACAGTTTACCGTCTCCATGAACAATGCATTTCATTTCTTATATAAAATTTTATGGAATATTATAAATACATATATACTGGATATATATGATATATATATGAATAATATTCTTGAGATAATTTACTATTTATCACATGGACAAATTGTTATTATAACATGATCATTTTTTACTCAAGTACCCAATATCGACTAAATGACCGATATTAACAGAAATAATTATGTAATTTTATAATGTGGAAATATTTGATAAAAAAAATTATAAACATGAAAAGGTTTTTAAGATAGTATAAATTAATTTTTTTCTGTTATTATGGAAGAACAAGAAACATACAAGACAAGTCGGACACGCGGTAAGGGAATATTTCACCCACTTCTTTTAGTAAAAAACTTATTCTATGTTATTTATTTTAAATTTACATTTTATTATATCAAGTTATGTTATTTTATATTCTCAATGTTTTATATTTTATGTACATGTGATGAGAGACCCTTTTTCTCCCATCAACTCATTTTATGAAATTTAAAGTGACGTCGTTAGGCTGCCAAATTTTCATCAGAGGAATCATAATTCAATCTCCATTCATTGAGTTAAATATCCATGTCATTGGTTTTGTTTAATAAATAAAATCTATTAATGTTATCTTTTTTTAAACATAATATCTATTTTTTATTAGGTGTATTTATTTTTTTCACACATAATTAGGTCATTTATTTAACCATAATATAAGGGTATGATCTTTGTATAGTATTTCGTCTCAATGTCATTTCATTGAGGCATATCATGATGTTATATTCCCTTATTATATTATATGGTGTAAATAAAACCATTTTGACATGTTATATCATGAATTATTATATTTCTCATGATATATAATGTTTTTTTAATGTTATTCAAAAATTAATTTTATTCAAGTGTTTCTCAAGTTGTAAGAGACTCTTAAACTAAAACATCATTTTAAATGTTTTAATGAATTATTCTTATAAAACCTTATAGTTCATTTCCATGTCTTCAAAATCGTTTTTATGTAAATATTTATATAGACATGAGTGTTTAATGTGTAAATCCCTTTCTAAATTTTCAATGTGTTATGGGACACTTTTATTCAAAAATATTCTTTTTGAATCATTTAAATGAATTGATTATATGAAATTATTGAAATCATATCTTTTGATTGAAATGTGGAAATGTTATTTTCCCTTGCTGATAGTTTAATGTGTTATGATATATTATGGTACATAGACAGTTGAAGGGAATTTATTTTATAAACTAAAATACGGGTGGTTCCGTGATACACCACGGACGGGTGGTTACGTTATAACCTCCAATGCATTGGGTATGGAAGTTGGTCGTATGGATATTACATTTAGTGATTTGTGTGGAAGTTGACCGTATAATTATTCCATTTTTGTATTTATATTTAAAAAGTTATCTTTATATGCTATATGTTGTTTTATATGGGATTTATAGTAATCTTTTGGTTTCAAAAAGGGTAAGAAATGAGCTTATATGCAGTGATGTGTTTTTGATACTTCATTAAGTTGTGTAGTATTACTATATGATACATTATTCATGGTTTACATGTTGTTTTGAAATAATAACATTTTTAATTTTTTTTGTATCACTCACTTATCTTTTTATGTTCATCCCATGTTTTTGAAATGTTTTTTCATCTTTATTATGGAGGAATAAGGTCAAGGATGGGATCAATGAAAATCCATGATGTTTAAAACATGGAACCAACCATGTTTTGTTTCTTTTATGAGTTTTATTTTATAAAAAAATAGAATCTGAGAAGATGTGTCTATATTTAATATTCAAGTTGTTATGTATAAGTTATGACCTAATTATATAAATCTCAAAACTTGAAAATATACTCAATGTGAATTATTAACTAAATTCATGATTTTTTAATGTTTAAGGATGGATCCTTACAGTTGTTATCGATGTTCAGTTTAGATAACATTAGAGGTAATAGTGTAATTTAAGCATAAGTGAAATAACCATAATGGTTAGAATATTATAAAGATTCATAGTTAATTTTGATATATTGAAAGAGTTTTATGATAACATGAATAAGTATATCACAATGTTTACCCTCCTCACATGATTGTATAGGATTATTTGTTTGAAATACTCAGACTGACTTCTTTGGTTTTAGTATATTGAAGGATCTATCTGGCACCAAAGTAACCAAGGACTTGAAGAACACTGTGACGATTTATGGAATAAGAAATAGAATAAAATGGGTGCTATAATGAGAACTGTTATGGTTATTCTCAACCAACTATCTAGAGTCATTATTGACCACCTGAACCATGGTAATTTTTATACAAATTCGTATAAGCGAGAAGAAAATAACAACAGAATTTCAGGTAATAACCATAAAGGTTAGTGTATTCAAAATCATAAGTCTCAAGTATGTGGAATGAAACACATATAAAATGTTTCAACATGACGAAATGATTATATAGATGAGTTAATAAAAGTCATAAAGCAAGAACCAACCATGGAAAATTGAAGTGTCTAGTTTACTCCAGGAAAAGAAAAGAATTTCTTTCTGAGGGATCAATTGAATGTTTTTAAATGTGGTGTGCATGGTCATTACACAAATATATGTCCTACGAAGATGTTTTTGGAATGAGATCTATAGGACCATACAAATATATGTTTTCTAATACCTAATTCCATTCCAATTAAGGATGAGGAAACTAATAATTACCAATTAATTATATGGATTATTTCTAAGGTGAAGTTTTTAAATTATTGAATCTTAGGATATGATTCATGATTTTGTTTTTAGGAAATAATTATTATTTAATAATTTGTAAAATAATGTCTAATGGGCCAGGAAGAACGTTGAACGAGTATGAAGTCTACATATAAGGGATTTAAGAGTTATGGTATATTTTAGGATGATGAAATGATTAAAAATATTAAGGGTCTTTTGATGCTGGGATTACGTTGGAAGACTTTTTCTTTTATGTGTAACCCATAAGTTTTCTATGTGAAAATTCTATTCAAGAATGAATTATCTTTTCTTTAGTGGAGAGAATGGATAAACATAGGGGCTCATATGATATATTTTTGATGTGATAAATGGTTATTACATTTTGGGAAGAAAAATAAAAGGTATTAGATATCTTTTGAGGATAAAATAGGTTATGGTAATTCTTTAGGAAATTATATTATATTTGAAAATGTTATAAGAATGATATGGTTTTAGAAAAATGATATCTCGCAGGATGGGTGACAACCTGTCAAATCCATCAAGGTCATGGGAATCGAACCCACATCCGAAGGGTGACAAGGGAGAATCACCTACAAATGGACTATGTGATGTCCTTGGATATTATGACAAATTCTTTCTAGTTAAATGATGTTATGGATTAAAAATTATTTGATTTTGGACAATTAGGTTTTATCAAATGTATATAAATAGTATTGGAAAATTATTTGTTGATTATGTGATAAAAGTTATTTTTGAAGACATTAATTCTTCAGGGAACACTATATACCTAAGGAAAATAGAATACTATTCGATTTAATTTGTGGAGTAATAGTTAAAATTTTATTTTGGAAGAACCTATGTTTTAATTGTGGATATATGGAGATTTGGCTTATTTTTAGAAATTATTAACCTATCATTGAAAATTTATGATTAGGCTAATTACACTTCAGTATGAGATTTTAAGATTAGTCGATGTTATTTAGAGATAAATGTTAAAATTTACTATGAAATTCTATGTGATTAAATTATTTTGAGTTCTGGGTTTCAATCATAGTTTTTCTAATATTGAATTATTTTAAGGACAATTGTGTTTTAAATGGTATTTGTTGAACATTGGGTACTGTTTGTTGAATATTGGAGACTAAGAGTAGTATTTCCTTTTATTATATTTTTGGGTATTATCTAATCTCATAATATCCATTTTGGTTTTTTATAATTTCTAAAGATAGGGTAAATACCTAGTTCATATTTTTGGATTATGTGATTATCTAGAAGTTTATTCTAGCACATTTGATGTGACCAGTAATATTGAATACTCATCGTTTGGAGAAAAGATGAGTTCGTGATAGAATTTTAGTAAAAGGTGAATGTCTTAAAGACATGTAATTATGTTTCCTTATGATTTTAGTCAATATCATAAATAAATTCTGTAACATTATGAAAAATAACATAAAACAAAAAATATTACCAATTTAAATTTTTACTAGGTAATCAAAGACTGTTTAACCCTTCACGAGTTTGTTTTTATATGGTGGTTAACATTCTCCTGATCAGGTTTTCTATCACTCTCCATTAGAACATGACACTTAGTTTCTCCTCTATATCTATGTATTACTCCATGGAATCCTCGTATGTGTTATCATGGGTGGCCTATTTACTTCTATTTCTTTCTTTTAATGTGATGTTATTATTGACTCTTTTTTCCTATGTGGTACTTTCAATTAAGTTTCCATGGCTAATTTTAAAATGGAGAGGGTGAAATTCTCCAAAGAGAGGAAGGCTGTAACGTCCCAGGTAAATAAAGAATATGAAATTTTAGTATTTATTAATACTTTTGAATTAAATATTAATTTACCTTTAATGGGATGATATGTTTGATAGAATACTCAACACGCAACAATTGATTTCTCTGAAATCTTAAGTTGCACACAATGTTGAGTTCTACTGAAAAATAATATAATATTATTATTATTTTAAATGGTATTACACACCGAGATGTTATATTGGTGGGAATGAATAGAACAAACCATATTATAATTAAACATTTTTATTAAATGTTTTTACATTTATCCAAAAAAAATTGAGACTTAAAATATGAATGAATCCAAATTTATGCATAAATACTCTAATATTTTTAAAAGGTCGGTTTACCTCCTTTTGATAGCGAACCAATTTTAAATATACTTTTTTTAACTTTTATATGTTTTATTCAAATAAATAAACATCATATTTAGAATTGTGATATCAATATTTACTTTGGGTAAATTTGTTGTATTTTTTAATAAAGATCATTTTTAATGAATAGTGAAAAATACTGTATTTTATATCAAAACTGTAATTTCATCTAACTTGTTTATATAGTTATATTATCTTTTTAAATGGTTTCAAAGTGTAATTGGATTATATTTTTGCCATTTAATCCAATTTTTGTAATGGGATGTAATTTCACATTGAAATTGGACATAAAAACATGCTAATATTTTTAAAGATTATACATCATAAAAACACGCTTTATAGTTTTCACAATATAAATTAAATTTAAATTAATAAATGAAACATCCTTGTTTTGAATTTTTTAAAATTTACATAATTTTTTTAATTTGAAATATCAAAATTGTCCATGGGTGAATTTTTATTATTTTTCTAAAAACATTCAATTTTTTATGAATAGTGAAAAACACTACATAGTAGATAAAAACCGAATTATTCATTTTAATGAAATTTAACTACTTCTGGGAAATGAATTTCAAAAATCCGACTGGAATGTTTGTCATCAGTAAGTAAAATTTTGTTCAATAGGATGAAAATAATATTCAGTGAATAGTAACTTCTGATTTTTATTTACCACTGTTAAAGGTAAAAAAGGTTATTCAAGGTAAGAATAATATTATAATAATATAAAATTACTTTATCACTTGACATAACCATATTGGATGACTCATGGCTGACAAATACAATCCTTGGGTATAAATTTTGGCTTTTGGAAGCCACTAGGGTAAGATAATTACATTAATAACTATTTATATACATTTAAAATAAAAATATCATAAACATGTATTATTTTTATAAAAATATTAATGTGGAGTTATATAATGGATATCTTCATCTATAAATAATCATTATAATGATAAATTTATTTCCAACATCATGTTATTTTAATTATAATTTTTAGTGTTCATATAAATAAATTTATTTATGACACAATGATGATGTAATGATTACCTCATTAATGAATGTTTTAAATAAATGAGATTATAAATGTAAAAATAACTTTTTTTTAAACTTTTTATGTCATACATGAATTTTATGGATGATCATGACTTGTTAAATATTAATTAATGAAGTTTTTTTCTAATTTATCAAGTTTTTATAAATTTTTTAGAAAGTCATGATTTAAATAGTATAAAAAGGGACATAAATGTGTTATTAAATCAATTAATATTTTTTAAAATTATAAAATAGTCCTAAAAATATAATATTTATAAAAATTACATATATGATGTTAAAATGTTCATTAATGATCCATTTTGGGTCTCTTGGAATTTTTTAGTAAATATATTAACCATATATTATTAATATAGAAAAAGAAATGGTAAAAGTAAAATAAGATAACAAAGGGTTAAATAAAAAAGATAATGATTAAAAAACCTCTAAAACATGTCCAATTCTTATTGAATGATTCTATTTTGACTAAAATTCATCTTATATTATATTTTAATTAGTTTTAGACCCTTTGAAACCAATAATCATTTTGTAATAAAATAATAATTTCAAACATTCCAAAATAGACCATCCTCCCTCTTATAAAAGAACACCACCTCTAACTCATTACTCACACCTATAAAGCCCCTTTTATGATCCATAATCTGACTAAATAAGATCTCTAAATCACTAAATAACTCAAATAATTATTCTCTTAGGTAGAAGGAAATTGAAGAGAGCCCTTTGGATCAAATAAAATGAAGTTACCCGATTTGAGGTAACATCTTCTCTCAAGGTTCATTCCATTATATTTACTACTCCAATCTCTATGCTATTATTTATATATGTTTATATAGATACACAAGTATAATAAATATAGAAGGTTGTTTTTATGTGTATTATTCGAACTACACTTACACACACCTCCATCTAATGGATACGAACAAACTGTTTCTTTGTAAGGCGAATCGATGCCTCACAAAACGAAGATTGTTCAATTTTTCCCTACCACCTAACATTGTGTCCATTATTACAACATTGTAATTATATATGATATTTATGATATTTATTTTATCTCTATGCTTCTATAATTCTCTTTTTGAACATACTTCGATTCATATCATGTTGTATAAATACAATAATTTCAATTGAGGAAGTGCGGACTACTGCCCCCTCAAAGTGATATGACTCGTTCATGCTATAAATCATATGCCTAATGGATGGAATTAATGTAATTAAGTAAAATATATAAAATCTTATATAATAATTTAATTATAATTTAACTAGGTATGATTGTGTTTTCATTCCATTAAATATAAAATATAAATTACTCTAGCTTTCTGCGTACGTATGGCTTACCGTCTCCAGGAATGGTGCATTTAATTTATTATATAAATATGATATTAAATATTATAAATACATATATACTTGATATATATGATATATTTATATATATGAATATTATTCTGGAGATAACGTATTTTTTTATCACATGGAAAAATTCTAATTATAACAAGATCATTTTCGACTCAAGTACCCAATATCGACAAAATGACTGACACTAACTAAAATCATTATATAATTTCTATAATGTGGTAATTAGTGATAAAAAAGAATGATAAACTTGAAAATGGTTCTGAATAATGTATAAATTAACTTAAGTTTATTATTCAGGAAGAACAAGGAACATAAGAGACAAGTCAGACATGGGGTAAGGGAACCTTTCACCGGTCTCTTTTAGTTAAAGACTTATTTTCTGTTATGTATTTTATATTTCCATTTTATTATGTTGGGATATGTTATTTTATATACTTATTGATTGAAATTTTATTTTCAAGTGATTATAGAACCTTTTTCTCTCATAAACTCATTTTCTAAATTTTAAAGTGATGTCGTCAGGATACCGAATTTTCGTAAGGGAAATAATAACTCAATATCCATTCATTGAGTTAAATATCCATGTCATTGGTTTTGTTTTATCAATAATATATGTGAATGACCTATGATTTATTTAAACATAATATCTAAATATATTGAATGTATTAATTTTTTTCACACATAATTATTTCATTGATTTATCCTTAATCTAATGGTACGATATTTGTAAAGGATGTCATCTCAATCTCCTTTCATTGAGGCATATATTGATGTTAGGCGCCTTTATTATCTTATATTGTGAATATAAAAACCTTTTGAAATGTTATATCATGAATTATAATATTTTAATTATATTTAATGTTTTGTTTAATGTTATTCCTTAATGACGTTTATTAAAGTGTTTCTCAAGTGGCAATAGACTCTTTAACTGAAACATCATGTTGAATGTTTAAACGATTTATTATTCGAAAACATTGTATTTCATGCCCATGTTTTTAAAATGGTTTTAAGGATTTATATATATATACATGGGTGTTATAATGTTCAAATTAATTTCATAATTTTCAAAGTTATATGGGACACTTTAATTCAAAACTCTTCTTTTTGAATGATTTAAATGAATAGATTATATGAATTTTTTTAAATGTTATCTTCTAATTGAAATGTGGAAATGTTATTTTTCCATATTATTGTTTAATGTGTTGTTATTATGTTATGGTAAATAGAAATTTGATGTTGGTAGTATGGTTATTCCATTTAGTGATATGTGTCGATGTCGACTGTATGGTGATTAAATTTATGTATGTTTATGTCCCAAGTTACCATTATATGGTATATATTGGTTTCTATGGTATTTATAGTAATATTTTGGTTACAAAAATGGTATGAAATGATCTTAAATTCAGTGAAGGGTTTTTGCTACTTCTTTATTGTGAAAACTATTTATTTATGATAAAGTATTCATGGTTTACACTTTGTTTTAAAAAAATAATATTTTTCCTTCTATAGGCATCTCTTATATAGCTTTAAATGCTTATCCCAATTTTTCGAAACGTTTTTCACAGGACTTAAGGAAGAATAGGGTTATGGATGGGATCAAGGAAAAGTCATGCGGTTTAAAACATGGAACTAAACATGTGTCTTTTCTCTTTAGATTTTTTATTTTATGAAAAAAGTCTATATAGATTATAAGTGTATACATGTAATATTCATGTTTTTATGTATAATTTATGACCTAATTATCCAATGATATAAACCCTAAATGATCCTCAATGTGAATGATTAACATAATTCAGGATTATGTATTGTTTAAGGCTGGGGCCTTATAGTAGTTCTTTTAACTCACCATGTAAATTACTTGATTACCCATATAAAGTTTTTATGTGAACTAAAAGTTATAATAATGGGGGAAATAAATATATATTTGTTTATATGGATAAAATATCTCTTAGAAAATATATAATGAAATAAATTATGATTCATGAATACTATAAGGAATTATTTTAAAAATTAATGAATCTAAAATAATAAAATGAAATAAAACAGTTGTGAGTTCAAACACATTGATAGTGTAGTTTATTTAATTATATCATAAATTCCTGGGAAAAGAAATTTATTAATAATATCTATTCCTTCAATATTCACCCCAAAACAATATGATATACATCTCAACAAACGTCGATTGTGAATCCTTCATAAAAAAAACAAATATATTATAATTAAATTGTTCATCTTTTCTATTACATACTCAAAAGAGGATTCACATTTCACTATATTAACACAACCATGATCTATCTTATATAATGTGATTATAGAATTTGGGAGTTTTAATATTCTAAACAAATCATCCTAGAATAAAATAATATTCCTAAAAAATAGCACACCTTTAACGCAAATATCAGTACCTGAAAAGATAAAACATCCATAATAAACAATATATACACAAATACGACCTACTAAAAAATATCATTTCTAACAAATTGAGTATCTCAAATTAAAAATTCACACATTGATGTATTTTTAATTAATTTTTGAACATGAGAAGTAAAAAATATCCTCAAATTATTTGATTTTTATTCCGTTATACATAAAAGACACATGGTTCTACTAATGAATATTATCATAATATGATAAATATAGTGATGATAAAAATAATGAATCAACCTCTTAAACATTTTTGGTGTATTGGAAATGCTAATGAACATCCAATTAAAAAAAACTCAAATATATTTCATAATTTCATCTCGATAATATATACCTCTGTTACCCTCTAATGGATAACATTAAACATAGTTCCCCCATCATAAACCACTTAAATATTATAAAATATAAAAATAAATGATCAATATAATGAAAAATATATAATTTATTTATAATCAAAAAGCATATAATTTGATAATCAAAAGACAACCATCATCAATCATTGGACTTATTTGTAAGAAGAATTATACATTGATATAGGAACATAATAATCTAAATAGAAACAATATATATGAAATTTTCTATCAAAAATCGCAACTCACAAAGCTTAATTTTTTTTCAAATATGGTGACATAGAAATATGAGTTCTACTATGTTGATACACTGTACAAATTTTATTTTCTTGAATATGATGGAATCACACCACCTGTATAGGGATAACATAACAAAATTCATCCATAACCATCAATGTATAATTCACCTACATCTGTGCTAAAAATAACTTATAACATAATAACAAAGATATAATAATATTGAACTATTAATGATCTTATAGGTAGTCACCACATAAATGAAATTCATACAAATCTCTTCTATATTTTTAAAACAACATGTTATTAATTGATATATTGTATAGTTTATCATAGGGAAAAACCAATACATGTTTGGGATGATATGATAATATTTTATTTATAGAAATATTATCTCTTAACCCAATTAACACCACCTAATCACTATCAGACACCCATGATGAATGTAGCCCAATTTATCTAGACTTCCCATGAGAGTAAACTATATTTTTTTCTATGAAATATATAAAACTAATGTGGTAAAAAAAATATCCCTCAATGGGTCTCCTTATAATACACCTTTTACCAAGGTTCCAAATGATACAATATGTACTTTTTATTATGTAACTACAACAAGGGTGGAATATATTATTTATGTGGTTTATCCATTATGATAAAACCACGATCAGTATATCACCCATGATTAGAAGGTCATGTTAACAAAAAATTCATATGAATACCAAATAGATAACATATGATATTTCTGTTCATAGAAAAAGGTTTTAGAACCTCTAGATATGAAGAAAAATATATGGACTTATTTTGGTATCCATACATACAATGAGAAAAATAATATTTATCAAAAAGATATCACTTTTCCATAAATTCACTCCATATATCACTTTATATAATCTTCTCAATAATTATAATTTTCTGATCTAATTTTGTCTAAATCAACCTAACATTATTTATCACCTATTTAAAAGTTGTCAAGATGAAAGGCATATCCTGTAAATGAATCTTTGGTTGTAATGCCCACATAATATTTCATGCCCTAATCTTTTGTATAGTTAAAAAGACTAGTGAATTTGATATATAATTTATGGAGTAAACGTTATACATCCACACATTTTGACCCATTACTTAATAGTAATTAACTCATTCTACTCTATTTTTGTGAGTGTTTTTTGAATTATGAACTCCTGACAGTCCCTTTTAAAAGATCTAACATTATCTCAATCTTGTCTTAATTACAATGTTAAATATCATACCATTAGCTATAATCCCTATAAAATAAACTAGAAACCACCAATATCTTTTTCAAATCCTTCAATAGAATACATAATAATGAAAAATCCACCAATACAATTCAATAGTTCATATATTGTTCAAAAAATGGACCCAACATATCTCAACATGATCTTTTTATGAAACCATACGAAATAATCACTTTATATCTCAATAGCTTCCATATCAGCCCTCTAATGATCTTTCCTAAGAGTTTTCAACTCATCATCTAATATTTCCTTATTAGGATTTTATGAAAATGTTTGGTTCATATAAATAATGAAAAATTACTATGTGTAAGGACATATGAACTTTTTATATACAATACTAAACTATCTCCTCGCATAAATAAATACTGACATAGAATAAAAAATCATCATTACATAGTACTATATTATAACATTACACCTAAAATTAGTACTCCAATAATCATAAATTATTCATCACCCACGGAAAATAGTTAATAAAAATCCTAGGGTATGGATGTGTCATTCACCACATACATTATTGGGTTCCTTCGTTAATATTGATTTTTATGTTTAGAAAAAAATAACCTTACGAAACTATTGAAATCCATACATGTCCCCACTCAAAACTCCATGCCAATAATTACAGTAAATAAATTCTATCTTCTCATTAATCCTTCATAAAACCTCTTGAATCCCAAGATAGAATGAGAGTATCCCTTAAATTCATCCTCCATTAGATGATATGGTGTAAACTATCCATGGAGGCTTAAAAATCATGATATGAGAGGAATTAATCAATTAAATTTTAAATAACCACATGTTAACATAAACATCAACAATGAACATGAAATAATTAACTAAATAATAATAATAAAGTGATTATAATACAAACAAAGAATTGATCCCAATGAAAGTATATTCAATATATAAACCTCAAAATACTACATGTAAAAGTAATCTAAAATACAACACTAAACGGTTATATATTTTATATTTTTTCGCGATGTTTAAAAATTTTAAAAGATAAAATTATTGTTTCACATTATGCAATACATTATGTTTTCCAACCAAAAAACCCTCATGTTAATGTGTATAAATCATACTAATGTCTCTTTGAAATAAATAGTATATTCATATATATATGTCATTACAATGTATGTTCATAAAATAAAATATCAACAGAATCACAATCTCCATCATATTGGTAACAAAATATTCATAAAATCTCATTATCAATATAATAATATCAATAATTCACATTTTAAGAACTCGGGTTTTTAGAATGGGTCAAAATCCGTACCTTCGTTGATTTTTTGACTGGTTTCTGAGAAAACTAGAGAAACTGTGTTGTTTTTTCAAAATTCTAGATTACTTGTCATGTACCTTTAGTACACACCGTGTACTTCTGATTCTGTGTGAGGGTCATACATGGCATGAAGGCTTGTTGGCCATATAGAATTGTTTTTTCAAGTACACGATGTATACTATTTATACATGTTGTGTAGAGGGACCGTGTATGGAAATATACATTGCATTTTGGGGATGTCGTCCAGGTAGAGAAGTACACATAGTATACCCCCTAGGTACACATAGTGTAGTCTATCAGCAAGACCTCTATGAAATATTAGTCATCATATGAACAATAAAATGATACACACAACGTGTATTCCTAAGTACACGTTGTGTATATTATTTTTTCCTCTTAAAGCGGGAAGAAGCCTTATTTCATAGGTTTTGGATAGAACCCTAGAGAAACAGGCAGCCAAGACTTGAAATTTAACTCATTCTTTCATCCAAAGTCAGATTCAAAAACCATTTGATTTGTTAGAACCCCCTCAGTAAGGCCTTGATTCCCCTCGAGCCATTCTTCTTGATTTCTGATCTAAGAAGAATTATAGAGGTTTGATCATCATTGATTATTTTTTAGATCTACCACATTTTAGACCTAATTGGAGGCATAAGAGAAGTATCATCGTATTAGTACGAGGTAGGCAGTGCATACCTACATTCGTATTTTCATGGACTTTTGGGTGTAACAGCCTTTGGTGCGTCTCTAGTTATCTTTGAGAGGGACCTGTTCTATCTGAAGTTTCATACTGAATTAATTGTTAGACCTATGGGATACTATAGGGTATTCCCTTACCCTATTTTTCTTATGGAGTTTGGGCGAGGGGTCGTCACACAAATGGGGAATTTTGGCCGATTATACCAAGATGTTTTTAAAATGAATTGTGACAATTAGAATGCTGATTTTATATTGTTTAATCATGATTAAATGTATCAGTGGCATTCAAGACCTTAGTGATACTGTGTTATAGTCGTTTCACTAGTGCAATTCAGCAGTTTAGGTTTTTTGCTTGTTTTAATGAGATTCATTGATTATATATGTTATTGTTAAATTTAATATGCTAGAACGTTTGGGTTGTATTGGGAATGTCCTGTATATTTCATGAGTGATGTTGATCATTGGTTTGGCATGGCCCAAGTTAATTTGTGTGGTTTTGACCACTGGATTGGGCATCAAGAACATCGGGATTGATGGAGTGAGACTATCTGGTTGGGAATGGCTCGAGTTTCTTAGAATGCAAGGCCATCGGATACTGAGCGACATGGCCGCAGTGTCACATGGTTCTAGAGATGTTGTGGCTTGGGTATTATTTTGGTGATTACTGCTCACCTAGAGACTTCCGTAGTGCGCACATAGAGAGACATCGTGATGAGATCGTTTGGACCACTATTGTGGGTAGAGGCCCATATTACATGAAGTTTAGGTACTCTTGGTTTGGGGGTGCTTGTCATAGGAATCCACATAAAAGGTGAGGATCCTTTAGGGGATAGCGTTGAGGCTATCCGGTTGGGGGAAGAGGCTCACCGTTATTTGAGGGTAGACATTATTGTCCCAATGATTACTTTATTTGAGGGAAAACATCATTATCCCTATGGTTACTTATTTGAGGACAATTATCATTGGTCAACTAATAATCTACTTCTTGGGTGTGCCTTCGAGACGTCCGTACTTGTGACACGTGGTTTTAGGGGGCACATGGTGCCAGGATACATGACATAGAATTTGGCTTTGGCAGAGTAGGTGACACTCCATAGTGGATGTTGAGAACCAGTGGAGTTTTTGTTTATTCGTGCATCATACTATTTACTATTTTCCTTATAACAATATGCCTGCTTAAAAACTAATATTAGGTACGCACGACTTGGTGGTATCTTACTGAGATTCTCCTCACACTTTACATGGGCCCATTGGGACGCCTATAGACATTATGGATCAACGTGTAGGGAAGATGTCGGATTCAGGAGCCAGACTGTATGAGTTGTTTCATGGTGATGGTGTGGACCATGAGGTCTTGGCTTGATAGGGTTTACTTTGATTAGTTCCATTCTATATCAGCATATTTACTTATTTTGTTGCTACAATTGGTTATCCATTGGTGCCCTGTTTAATATATATTGACATTTTATATACCCATTATTGTCTTGTTTGGTAGTTACAAGTGGTGTTCAACATGTTGTTCTATTTTTTCCCTCTACTATTGTTTATATTAATTGCGTCCTTTGTTTATTTAAATTGATTGTACTTACGAATTGTGGGTCTTGTTTGATTCTGCTAAGTCATTTATTTCTGTTGCATGTTATATATTATCTCTCGTAATTGTACCATTATTGACCTTCGAGATGGTATAGCTTCTCCACTATACCTATCATACCCTCACTGCTAGTTAGCAGCCTTTGGCATTTAGGGAGGTGTGCCTATGGTAGTAACCCACAACATGTTTAGTACTATTATGATGGCTATTTGGGACCAGGTCATTACCAAGTTGTATCAAAGGTGTCTTGGGCATCAGGGATGTGGGTTATATATATATATATGAGATGCATAGAATTGTGAGAATCAAGAATGTGGGATACTTGAGGTGATGTGGGAATTAGGGAATCGATGATGAAGGTTTCTTGAGGTACTAGGCACCATGTTTGTTTTGATCATCAATGCAATGCAAGACCTCGTGGAGGCAGACGTTGATACGGTGCCAGATACCTTTGGTTGTCAGAAATGACATGGGATCACTAATGAGGTGATGGGATGACAATGCATCATGAGAGGACGATGGGTCCAAAAACATTTTAGTGAACCATTTCTTGATTTCGATTTTTTCAGGTTCAGAAAGAGTTAGGAAAATCAAATGTTGGGTAGCCTCTTAGAGAATTTACCTAGAACCATTAATACCGAGGTAGTCTGATTTACATCGATTGGGGTGGTACATTAAGTGTCATCATGGGGTTCGATTTGATATCTTAGTGACAATCCAAGTTTAGTTAGGGCGATTGTATGAACCTGGGTTTTTAGAAATGGTCAAAATCCTGAACCTAATTGAATATTTCAATATTTTGTGAGGAAACTGGAGAAGCGTGGTTGTTTCTAGAAAATTCTTGATTACACATCCTGGACCATCAGTACACGTCATGTACTCCTGACCATGTGTGAGGGTCATACATGGCGTGTTGTCCTGTTTACCGGGTAGAAGGATTCATGGAAGTACATGTCATGTACTATTTGTACACTCCATGTAGAGGGGTCATGTATGGTAATATACATGGTGTGTTGGGGATGTCATCCATGTAGAATCATATACGCCGTGTAGCCCAAGGTACATGTTGTGTAGTTAGTCGAAATGTCCTCGGTGAAATATCAATCATCATATGAATAGTAAAATGATACACACGACGTGTAGTCTTATGTACAGACTATGTAATTTCCTTTTTTTCTAAAAACGGGGAGTACCCTCGTTTCTCATGTTCAGTACAGAACCCTCTAAAAACAAGTGGTTGAGACTTCAAATTGATCTCTTTCCTTCGTCCAAAGTGGGATTCAAACACTATTTGATCTGTTAGAACCCCCTCGGTTTGTTCTTGATTCCACTTGATCCATTCATATTAATTATTTTTATAAGATGAGTTGAAGGGGTTTGAATTGTTTTGATTCTCTTTTAGATCTACCTCATTTTAGACCTAATTGGAAGTTGTTTTTAGAGGAGTATCATCTTAATAGTATGAGGTAGGTGATGCATACCTTCTTTCATGTTTTCATAGAATTTTGGATGGTGCGGCCTTTGGTGCATCTTCAGCTATCTTTGAACAGGAATCTTTATATTTTCTATTGCATATTGAATTAATTTTCGAATATGTGGGATGATGTTGGGTATTCAGTTACCATATTTTTCATGAGAGAGGCTGAGCAAGGGTTCGTCACTAAAATGTGGCATTTTGGTAAAGGATCCAAAAATGGTTTTAAAATGAATTGTGATGATTAAACGGCTGAGTTAAGATTGTTTAAGCATGATTAAATGTATCAGAGGCATTTATGTCCTTGGTGCTGCTGTGTGATAGCTGTTGCACTGGTGCAATTCAACTGTTTAGATTGTTTTCCTATTTTTTGGTGATTATTTGATTATATATGTAATTCCTAAATCACATATAATGGAACCTTTAGGTTCTGTTGGGAATGGCCTGGATAATTCTTGAGTTATGTTGATCACAGGCTGGGCTTCGCCTAGATTAAATCGGGTGGCTTTGACCACGATATTTGGAATCATGGACGTTGGGATTGAGGTAGTGAGACTGTCAGGCTAGGCATGGACCATGTTACTTGGATGGAAAGGCCATCAGATAATGAACCACGTGGTTGCAGGGGAATGATGTTCCAGAGATGTTGTGTCTTGGGTACTATTTTTTTGATTACCGCTCACCAGTAACAAGTGTACTGTGCGCACAGAGAGACTCTGTGATGAGGTGGTTTGGAACAGTCATGTGGGTAGAGGCCCCTGTTGCAGTTTAGGTTCCATTTTTTAGAGGTTCTTTCCATAGGAAGCCATGTGGAAGGTGAGGAGAATTAATGAGATAGTGTTGAGTCTATCCAGTTGGGGGTAGAGGCCCTCTATTATTTGAGGGCAGACATCTATGTCTATTGGATTACTTTATTTGAAGTAAGAAATCATTGTCCCTCCAGTTACTTATTTGATGATAGGAATATATGTTCCTCCGAGTTTATAATTATTGGCAGTGCTATAGGGATGTTGGTACTTGAGACACCCGGTGTCTGGGGGCACATGGTGCGGGGATACATTACGGAGATTCCAGTATTGGCCGAAGTAGGTGACACTCCATTGTGGTTGTTGAGAACTAGTGGAGTTTGTGTTTATTTGTTCATCATGTTGTTCACTGGTTTCCTTATAACTGCATACATGCTTAAACACATATACTAGGTATGCCCCATTAGATGGTATCCTATTGATATTTGTCTCACACCCTACATGGGCTCTTTCGAGACGCGGATCTACGTGCAAGAAAGAGGTCGACTTCAGGAGCCAGACTGTATTAGTTGCTGCATGGAGATGGTATAGATATTGAGGTCATGCATGGATGGAGTTTACTTTTTTAGTTCCATTATGTATCAGCATGATTACTTGTTTTGTATCTATTATTGTTTATCCATTAAAAGGGGTTGTCGTGGGTGCTTTCAATTGATGTTTGGTTTTGGGTTACTTAGGTGCAGTAGAGTGGCTGACCAAAGTCGTCTCTCAAAGGAGGAAGTAAATTAAAAAAAAACTTTTTAAAGTTGTTATAAAAATAAAATAGAATAGAATAAAAACAATAATTGGAATGATGTGGGGTTTTCTTATCATTAATAAAACTGTATTGATTTTTCTAGAAGAATATTACAATTGTTTGTTTTTAATTTTTTAATGAAACTCGATGCAACCAGAAGATGTTTATTTTAGAAAATATTTTAAAAGACTTAATCAATATAAATATACCTCTTCAATAAATCATTTATCATTACCATCTAAATTTTAATCCACTTAATTATGATCCACTAACTTTTTATCCCCCTAACACTACGAGAATATACTTTACCACAAAGTTGTACTGAATTAATCCCTAAGCTAACTTTGAAACATGCAATCGCAGCACCCTACTTTGATTAATGTTATAAATCTTGCTTATTATTAGTGGTAAATTAAGGCACATGTACATTATAGAAAATAAGGATAAATTGAGCTTAGGTTTTATATTTTTTACTCTATAAATTTATCCCACGTGGTCTTGTTTTACGGATTAAGTCTGCGATCTCAAAATTTACCCAATACCCGACCTCAGTTGTTTTTGTGATAATTGTTAAATTTCATACTTAGTTTCTTTTTATTTCAAAAATCTATAATGTATTTTGTTCACTGAATTCTGGTAGAACAATTATTCAAAATAAATAAATGAATATGGTATAATATATATCAGTCACTAAGAGAACTACTCTTCCTTGTCTAGTGTAGTCATCGCGGAGACGTTTTGCATTAGCAAAGGATTGAAAGGGTAGAACCTAATCTCATCACCACTATTGATTACAACCCTAATAGGATTAGTAAATAAGAATATATTTGAACAAAAAATAATAATAGTAAAGATTTAAAAAAATAACAATTAAGTTTATTACATAAAAAAACATTACAACATTATGAAGAGAAGAAGGCTTCGATGAGTGGATCATTGCTTCATGAGTTACCCCAATTACAATGGTTAGATAATTAGTGTGAAAAAATTTATCCTCTTCCTTAAATCTTCTAATTCACGTCTCAACACCACAAAAACAGGAAAACACCAATTTTTAGAGTGGTTTGGAGGACCAGTTCAAAGTGGTTTGAAGTGTGAATGGGGAATCCGAGACAAATATTTTATTCAAAATTTAACTGCCCATTTTACCACCAACACGCATGAATCAACTATCCTTCTAGGAGGGTTTTTTGTGAAAAAATGATTCCTTGAGATCCTCTCAGAATTTTTGCCTAACTGAAAAATGTATGAATAAGTTATGACCCAAATACAAAACCCATGTCCAATCTGGAAAGTCCATCCCATCTTTGACTTCATGGCCCATTTGTACCTACCAAATGCTTGATTTAGCTCTAATATTCTTAAATTAAATTTTTATAAATTTATGTCAATATCATGATTGAAAAATATTAAGGTCAAATATTTCAAATCAAAATATTTATTTTCGAAATATTACAGTGAATAGTTAAAGGGAAAAACTTAAATTTTCATCAAATTTTCAAATGAATGATCTATTCCCAAATATTCCAAAAAGGAAAATAGTTAACCCAATTTTAGGAAATTATTTCATTTATTATCAATAAAATATAAAATAAAATTGTATTTTATCAACTCCCCCACACTTACCCTTTTGAAATCCTAGGGAAAACCTCATATCACGTATTCCAAAAAATTGTGACAAGTAAACATCAATAGCAAATCAAAACAAATTTTAAAACCCATATCCTTGAGATCCAACAATTACGCACCAATGAACAAAATATATCATGCCTCATAAAAACACATTATTTCATGTTCTCCATTTATATCATTAAATATATTTCCACTTCATTTATCCTCCCATGCACAAAACACTTACTTCACTTGAATTTTCTATCATCACACAAATGTAAATTTTTTCAGCAATTCCTTTCTCATACAAACTAATAAAAGGGTCACCACAGGCTTAATAAACTCCTAAATCACCACCATATGTGACTCAAGGATATATATCTATCATGAGGACATTTCAGGGTTGTTTTGTGGCTTTATGTTATTATGATTTAGATGTAAAATATTCTAAGGATAAATGAGGAGGGATTGACTCTTTTGAAGAAAAATTGCATTATTCTAATTTTCACTCAAGTATGGTCTCCTCCTAAATCCTATTAGTATCAAATCAGTTCCATCATCATGAAAAATCATCGAAATTTTACACCAGTAATCATTTCAGGAACAAAAATTTCAATACTCTCAAACATATATTTTCATGATAGATCTAGTTAGGCGGAGCTTTCTTTCTTCACCGGAAGCTCCAGAAATGAACATTTTCTTTTATCATGGAAGGTCCAGAAAGGTAGAGCATTCAACAGAATGATTTTCTTCAGTATCAAAAACTTCTCTTGGAATTTGATTTTCCTTTCAAAGTATCACAAAATGTGGTATCACAATAGAAGACAGCTTCCCCCACACATAAGTTCATCTAGATTATGCAATTTCACTTATAGAGTTGGTTGGATATCGAAAATTGTCTTGTAATATGGCTAACCTAACATTATTTTCAAGGATTATAAGGGATAAAAGGATTAAATTTTCAAGGTGGGACATTATAAAAAATAATTTTTTGAAATAGGGGCTTTAATACCAAAAATATTCATCAATCATTTAAACATAAGTACCTCAAACCCTCATGTTTTGACAGGAATATATCAAACTCTAGTTAAATAAAGCATGGTTTGGTTCTCTAATGATGTGAGGTAAATGTGAATAATATAAAAATAATTGTTCAGAAGCCTCACAGGAAAGTGATTTCAGATATAAAGATAGTGAGGTGTGTCATGGGATTAAAAATTTATAGTAATTTTCATGAAATTACAAAATATTTGAATTTGAAACAATTTTATTTTCAAAATTCATTTAAGCTTTGTTTTATGGGAGAAATTATTTCATTTATTTATATGAATTTAAAATTGGTGATGAGAATCATTTCGGCTAAAAAATTAAAAAAATACACAAAAAACTGAAAAATAAACACACAACATTTAAAAAAACACACAATTATTTTTTAAATCACCGAAAAACTGGAAAACAATTGAAATTACAAAATTAAAAGGTTCTCTCCCCAACAAACAAAATAATTTATTTTCCTGAATGTGAACCCATGAGATTATATATGCAATAAAAATGTATAATTTTAAATAGGACAATGAATAAAAAATCAAAAGGGTTATGAACAGCCTGATATGCTCAAGTAATGATGGGGGGTGTGTAGTGTGATGAAATCCAATTCATCAGTATAAAGACGCATAATTTATCTCATAAAACATTTCCCATTGAATGTAAAACACCTTCCGATGTCCACATGCATGATCTCCACTACACCATAAGGAAAAACCATAGTCACAACATAAGGACCTAACCACCTGGAATGAAACATACCAGGAATTAACTTCAATCGTGAACTATAGAGAAGAACTTTATATTCAACATGAAACTCACATGGATTGATCATTTTATAATGGTATTCTATTGATAATTCCTTTTAGCGACTTCAGTTCTCATTTGAAGACAATCAAATATTCTCATGCTCTTGAATTTTCAACATCCTTGGGATTCCAGATTTTTCCAAATCCATGTTTCATTTCTATATATCCCAATAACCCCGATACTCAACATCCATTGGAAGATGAAACGATTTTCCAAAAACAATCTGAAATGGGGATATAACAATGGGTGTATTTTTTGTTGTCATATAATCCCAAAGTGCATCATCCATTCTCTTTCCCTAATCTTTCCTATTCGGCTGCACATTTTTCTCAAAAATTTCTTTCAACTCCCTATTTGAAACCTCATCCAAACCATTTGTTTTAGGGTGGTATGGTGCTGATGTTTTTTTGTGTCACCCCATACATCTAAAGCAAGGAATACAAATTCAGATTGAAAAAGTGTGTCCCTGGGTCACTGGTGATGTCATTAGGTACTCAAAACCATAAAAATTCTATGCTTTGACTACTTCCACAATAACATGAGAATCATCAGTCCCAGTGGCCTTAGCCTCCTCCCATTTTCTCACTTAATCAACAGTAACGAAAATATACAAAAACCCAAATGAACTAGGAAATGTACTAATAAAATTGATACCCCACACATCAAAAATCTAATAGAATAGTATGGGTTGTTAAGGCATCTCATGTCTCTTAGAAATGATCCCAGTGTGTCAGAAACGAGATCATTACATATAAAACACATGGGAATCATTGAATAAGCTAGGAAAATAAAAGCTAGTTTCTAACACTTTCTGAGATGTTTGTTGGGGTCTAAAGTGTCTTCCACAGGAAGTTTTATGACATAATTGAAGAATAGACTCAAAATCAAGAACAGGAACAAACCTCTTAGGAACATGATCACTACACATGTGACATAATTCGGGATTAAACCAAGCATAATATCTATACCCACACATTATCTTTTGGACTTGATGTTTTCTTAAATATGAAGAAATTTCATCTGCAACAATGTAGTTCACTAAATCATCATTCCATGTATGTGTACCTAAGATGGAATAAATATTCATATAAGGGAAAGTGTCCCGAAGTGGTACCTTTTCCAAGGTGTCATCCTCTAGTATGTGAGTAAGACTACTCACGTGGATAGCCACTATACTTTCTGACCCCTTCTTGTCCTTTATCTCAATTTCAAATTCTTGAAGAAGGAGCATCCATTAGATTCGCCTTGGAATTGTATCTTGCTTCTTCAATAGGTACCTCAGAGCTACATAGTTAGAATAAAAAACTACTCTAGAGCGAAATTAATATGAACAGAATTTGTCTAAAGAAGATATAATTTCAAGAAACTCATCTTCTTTGGGATTTTAGTTTGATTGGGCTGACTCAAGTGTCCTTGATGCATAGGCAATCACATATGAATGTCCCTCCACCCTCTGAGATAAGACACCTCCCTCTGCGAAGTTAGAGGTGTCATTCATAAGTTCAAAAGGAATCTCCCACCATGGGAGTATTATTATATGTGTAATGGTAATACAATGTTTTATCTCATCTGAGGTATTCTTGAAAGAATCATCAAACACATAATTAGAATCATTTTGAAGTAATCATGACATAAGAAGAGCAATCATACTAAAATATTTGATGAGGTGCTAATAAAATATTGCATGCCCTATGGATTATCTAACATCATGCACACATGAAGGTTAAGGAAAGGATAAAATAATGGATATCTTAGATCTATCAACCTTTATCCAATGTTTTGAAAATATACTCCATAAAACAAAACCATTCTCTACCATGAAATGTAACTTTTCAAAGATCAATACTAGATTCTTCTCAATAAAACGATTCAAAACCTTTCCCAAACGAGATATACAATCATCAAATGAAGACACATATAGTGTAAAATAATCCATGAATACCTCCATGAAGGTCTCAATAAAATCATAAAAAATACTCACCATGCATCTCTAAAAGGTACCTATGGCATTGTAAAGTACAAATGGTATCATTCGTTAGGAAAATGTACCAAATGCACAATTTTATGTTGTCTTATCCTGATCCCCCTGAGAAATAGGAACCTAAAAATATCCTTAAAATACACCCATGAAATAGTAGTGTGTTTTCCCAGCTAATAATTCAAGCATCTGATTAAGAAATCGGACGGTAAAATGGGCTTTGTGAGTGGACTGATTTAGTTTTCTATAATCAATACACACATGCCAACTATTTTTCACCCTCATTGAAACTAACTCATATTTATCATTTTTAAGAATTGTAACACCACCTTTCTTAGGAATAACCTAAATAGGACTTACCCACTACGAATTTGTAATGGGATAAATTATACATGCCTCAAGAAAATTATCAATCTATTTTTTAACAACATCTAAAAGGTTCAGATTGAGTCTCCTATGTGGATGCCTAACTGGTTTAGCCCCTTCTTCCAAAATAATCCTATGCATACAAATGGAGGGGCTAATACCTATATGTCAGCCAAGGTCTACCCAATTGACTTAATGTTGTCATTCAAAAGATTCAAAAAAAAATTCTTCATGTTCAAACGAAATACTTTTAGCAATTATAACAGGTAATCTATCACCACCCAAAAAGTCTGAGTATTTGAGGTTTGGTGGCAAGGGCTTGATCTCCAATGAAGGGGGTGGTGTAGGGATGGATATAGTGAACAAATTGAAATATGTACACAAAGAGCATCAGTATCAGAATAGAAATCATCAAAATTAGAGAGTAGCTTATGAAATCCATAAACATACCCAACAACCATGTCATAATATGAATTCAGAAGATCAAAATAAGAATACAAATCCATTTCAAAATCAAATTTATGAGAGTCTTGTAAATTATAAACAGGTGTGGAAGTAATATTAGACATCCAAGTAGAACCTATACTCATAATCTCTCAAATCATAGGACAAAAAAATTCCATGGGGTTTTTATTTGGTTTTTAAAAATGGGAGATAACAAATGTATAATGGTCCTCTGAGTGGTACTTCCTGCATTCCCTGACATTAAATATCACAAATTCATCTCCAGATTACATGGAAATGGTACCATCATTGACATTAATGATAGTTTTGGTAGTTTTGAGGATGGTTCTACCTATATTAATGGGATCATGAGAACTTATATGGTCATCCTCTATGTTAAGCACATAGAAATCGGCTGGGAAGATCATGTCTCTTACTCGGACAAGTACATCGACAAAAACTCCCTCTAGATATGTTATACCTCTATTTTCCAACTCCACCACTACTCATTTATACTTCTAATAACCAACTTGTAAAGAAGAGAATACAGAGTGATTAATTACATTTATAGAAGCTCCAAAATCACAAAGATCATTAAAAAAGATCAACTCCCCTATGTTTCATGGGATGGTGAAAGTACCTGAATCCATTCACTTTGCTGGCATTGCTAGATTTGATGTAATGAGTGCTGACACATTCCTTCCAAGATTGATCATCTCATTTCCCTTTGATCCCTCTTAGATTGGTACAATTTTCCTTTAATAATTTCACACACCATGTG
The DNA here is from genome assembly GCA_963277665.1 of Viscum album. Classification (NCBI taxonomy): domain Eukaryota; kingdom Viridiplantae; phylum Streptophyta; class Magnoliopsida; order Santalales; family Viscaceae; genus Viscum; species Viscum album. The sequence goes on along the minus strand of OY728145.1, from coordinate 1,092,273,296 downwards.
ATTTTCTTGATGGATTCATGTAAAAGTATGTTGATCTCAACACGCTTGAATGTGTCCAAAACTTCTTTTGCATCACCTATTCTACCATATTAATTGTCTATATAACTCTATTTTTAAAACGTAAGGGGTTTATGAGGAATATCAACAACATTTTTCTTACCTTTATCATTCTCCTTGGGTTTCTCATCAGCTAGTTTTGATTGGGGCTTCTCCAGATTTGAGGTGAATCCCAATGGAACAATAAGTGAAAATGTATCTATTGTTTTCATTCCACTTCTCAATGTGATGGAACTAAAATTCCACTTGGGATTTGGAGTAGGTTGGGAAGGAATATTACCTGAATTTTTACTTACCTGTTTATGGAGGGTGGTGGCAATCTGGATCATTTGAGTCATCAACTCCCTCAACTTCAAACCCTAACTCTTCATCCCCTTCTATTGATTAAGAAAAATTATCTTCAAAAGTCCATCAGTGTTAGTATCTACCTTGGTTGAGAGATACCTTGTTGTTGAATTGTTGATTCTTTATCTTCCAATCAACTTTGGGGTTATTTAAAACCCAGTTGGTAAGGTGGAGGCTAATGGATGTTTTGTTGAAATGGGGGTCTTTGTTGTTGTCTAGAGTTGTACTTCATGTCTGATTGAGCCTTCCACCCTTCATTTTATATTTTTGAAAAGGAATCAAACATCTTTGGGGGATATGGTTGTTTTTTCTCTTGATATGGTCACCCATGAAACACTATTTTGCACTCTTCTATTTCTTGTAGTTGGGGGAAATAGTCAGTTGGTTGGCTTGTCATAGTGAAAATGGCACAAGGCCTTTAAAGAGGGAGTTGAGATGTCTTTTTATCCAATGCAATATGCCTCACCATAGTGGTAAATTCTTCTAACATAGTATCAATAAAATGACCATCAAGAGAAGAAGGAATTACCTGATATACTCCTCGAACATGTGGTGTGCCTCGATAACCAAATTGATTTGAGTTTTGGGACATTTTTTCAATCAATGCACGTGTAGCTACTGGTGTCTTCTCCACCAATGCTCCTCCAGCCGAGAAATCCACAATGCTCCTCTCCATAGGATTGAGTCCTTCGTAGAAGTATTGGATGAGGAGTTTCATTCTGATTTGGTGATGTTTTCACCTTTTACACAACATCTTGAATTGCTTCCAGTACTCATACATTGACTCCCCTTGTTCTTACCTTAACCCATATATCTCATTTCAAATGGAAGTGGTCCTTACTGCAAGAAAAAATCTCTACAAGTAAATACATTTCAAATCATTCCAACATGTTACATCTTTAGGTTGTAAATAATACATCCAATATTTCACAGCTCCATCAAAGGAAAATGGGAATGCTCTTTTTTTAATCTGTAGAAATATTTCTTGGTTTTATGGTTGAACAAACCACATTAAATTTTTTGAGGTGTTTATCCGGATCCTCACCAGAGAGGCCATGAAATTTTTGAAGAAGGTGAATTAGTCCAGATTTCAGTTCAAAGTCTGATTCTAGATTTGGGTATTTAATTTAATTTTCATTATAATTAATATCAGGTGAATCCAATTCAAGAATAGTTATATTAATATCATTTAAATTATTTTCGAACATTGGTTCTTGTTTTATGGTTGAATTTGGATTGCTTCCATTTTCAATGTTCTGAGAGTGGAGGAATTATCTAACTCATTGATTGTTAAAACATCCCATAGACTAATAATGTTTGATTCAATCTCAAAGGCTACGTTCAATATTAGAGTCAAGATCTAAAATATCCTTGGGATTAGTTCTTTTGAGAAATCATACAAAAATGAAAATACAAAAAGTGTAGGATAAAAAAATAAAAGATGATAAGATAGTGTTGATGGTCCAAAAAGAAGAACAAGAAGAAAATAAAATGTAAAATAAATTAAATACCTTTAAATTGTTAAAATAATGACTTTCCTCCCCAGCAATGAGACCATTTAAAAGGGCACTATCATGGGCGCTTTCAAATGATGTTTGGTTTTGGGTTACTTAGGTGCAGCAGAGTGGCTGACCCAGGTCGTCTCTCAATGGAGGAAGTAAATTAAAAAAACTTCTTTAAGTATTCTAAAAACAAGATAAAATATAATTTACGCACTACATGAAAGGATGGTGGGGTTTTTTCTATTATATAAAACTAGAATATGTTTTCTAGAAGAATATTTCATTTTTTTATTTTCAAATGAAATTCGACGTAACAGAATATATTTTTTTAGAAAATATTATAAAAGGTGTAATCGATCTTACTCTACATCTTCAATCAATTATTTATCATTATCATCTAAATTAACATCCACTTAATTTTTATCCCATAACTTGTTAACTCTCTAACCCTACAAGTATTAACATCACCACAAAGATGAAGTGAATTAGACCTTAGGCTAACTTTGAAACATGCAATCACAACAACATAATTTAATTAATCTTATAAATATAGGTTATGGATAGTGGTAAATAAATGAACATTTCCATTCTATAAAATGAGGATGAATTGAGATTATTGATTATATTTTATCTATACAAATATATCTAACGGGGTCTTTTTTGACTGATTAAGTTCAGTCTCTCACAATTTACACAATGCTCAACCTCATGTGTTTTTGTGTTAATTGTTCAATTGATTTCATAGTTTATTATAATTTAACATCTCAATTCATTGATCATTTTAAGATAATTAATCTATCTCAAATAATAAAAATAATTAAATTAAGAGGGTAGAAGATAGATTGATCACTAAGAGAACTACTCTTCTATGGGCATTGAGGTCATCGTGGAGACGTTTTGCATTAGCAAAGGATTGAATGAGTAGAACCCAAACTCATATATTCTCTTGATTCCAACCAAAACTGGATGAGTAAAGATGATGATAATTAAAAATAATAATAAAAGAGATGAAATAAAATATGAACAATGATGTTTATTACACAAATGAAAACATTACAACATTAATAAGATAAGAAGGCTTCGATGACAGGATCCTTGCTTCAAGAGCTACCCCTATTACAATGATTGGATAATTTGTGTGAAATAAATTCTCCACTACCTTATATATCCTAATTAAAGTCCCAAGCCCACCAAATTAGTAAAAAACCAATTTATAGATTGGTGGGGAGGCTAGGTTCAAAGTAGTTTCATTATGAATGGGGAATCTCGTACAAATATTTTATGACATCATGAACCGAACATTTTAACACCAAAACTCGTGAATTAGATGTCCTTAAAAAGTATTATTGGTGATAAAATGAGTTCTAGAGCTACTATAAATATTTGGGCAAAATCCAAGAATGAATGATGAATTTATTGACCAAATACAGAACCCATGTCTAATTTGGGGAGTCCAACCCATCTGTCACTGAATGGCCCATTTGTACAAACCAAATGCATGATTTAGCTTCAATGTCCTAAATAAATGTTTTATGAAATTATGTAAGGAACATATTTAAAAAATAATAAATTCAAATAATTCAAATAAAATTATTTATGTTTGAAATATGATTGTGGTTTTTTAAAGGTTAAAACTAGAATTTTTATAAAATTTTCAAATGAATGATCTAATCCCGAATATTCAATAAATGATCATATTTACCAAAATGTGAGGAAATTAAATCATTTATTATCAATAAATTAATCAAAAAAATTATTTTTTATCAGCCATTAGAGCACCTTTATATATATATTGGCTGTCTATAGATGCATGTTTGGCATGTTTAGTAGTTACAAGTGGTGTTCAACATGTTGTTCTCTTTTCATACATTGTTTTTGTTTATATTTATTATTTCCACTATTTATAAATACTGATTGTACATCCTCAATGAGGGAATGGTTAGAGTATATAGAGTCATTTTTTCCATTTCATATTATAAATTATTGCTCGGACCAGTACCATTGTTGTCCTCTGAGATAGTATAGCCTCACCTCTATACCTATCAGACCCTTGCTGCAAATCGGCAACCTTTGGTGTTTGGGTTAGTATGGCTAATGTAGTAACCCCCAACCTATTTAAAACTATTCTGGTGGTTGTTCCAGTCCAGGTGGTTACTCCCATATAACCAACATCCCATGAAATTTAACTCTAAGGGCATACAACATCCTTGAGTCATATTCCATCTTGTAAGTAACTTGATCTATTAAATATGATATTATTTGTGTAATAAAGCATCCATTGGTATGAAATATACAATATGAATATCCTAAGAGGTCCCTAGATAGGTATACATTTTAAAATTAATTTGTGGAGGTCTCTATAAATATAATAAATCAAATAATGATTCTCTCACTAAATCTAACTCATGTTGTGTCCAAATTGAATAATAGAAATAAAATACCCTTCATCCCTAATGAAAGAAAAAATAAAATGACATAGAAATATTAAATATATTCATATGTCTCATCTATTCACTACCACAATATTAATGATTTCCTCTAAAACCCCACTACACATAATGTTAAATTCAACCTTCATAAAAAAAATTTATAACACATTAATATTTATTACACATTAAACAACATGGTTTCTATATATGCGTATTTTTAATGAAAAAATCCATAATATCAACAAAGAAAATAAATATATATAATCATTCATTTTTTCATATCATAACAACTTCATATCATATTTAAGAACATCTCAACCCTATAAGACTCACCAACCATACAAGAATAAAAAATTTAAATAATATAATTTTATAGAATATGGGATCTATGAGTTGATTTTACATCCCAAACACCAAAAACCTAGATCTCATAGTTATATTAAATTTTTGGTAAAATATTCAAGATTTAATGAAGTATCAAATATTTTAATAGTCTTGGATGACTAGATAAATATGTACAAAAAATTTTAGAATATAATATACAACATGAATATAATTTATGAATATAATTTTACCTTCAATTCTATCACTAAAAGTTATGCATAGTGCCCCAATAAGATTCTTGGGGGATGGAAAACAAATAAGAGGGAGATTAGATTCTTAGTAAAGAGAATAATACACAAGAAAACTAGGTAATAAAATCATGAAATATAATGATATTATGAGAATAAATGAAAAACATATATCCATATTTTTTTTAATATAGAGGGAATACATCGACCCTGAAAATAGTTTAAAACATGGATAAAAATATTAATTGATCTCATACTAATTGAATTCATACGTTTAAACCTCATAAATGTTCACAAGGACAAGTTCCAGGATATTAATCCTGTTATTAGAAAGGTTAGATACCAAATCCCAACCAGTTTTGTTTCATAGACTATTCGGTGCATAAAGGGGATATATAGTTCTTCTCTACACTTATCAATAGATTTTTTATGATGCCTAAATTCCATACATTTTATTAATGAAACACTTACTAACTATAACATTTCTATTTGTATATATAGAAATGTGGACATAAAATTCCTACCAATTTAATATAATAATATGGATGCCTCAAATAATATCTCAGAATTAACATAGAATCCATGGGGTATAATTATGGTAATAATTAGTAACTTTAACAATGAAATATATGGGTGAGAATAAATTTAATAATATGGGTTATCCATGAAAGACAAAAATTTGTTTCAGTAGTTTTTCTTTGTTGGAGGTTAATAAAACATTGGGAAGAATCCTTCATCATTGATCATTAAGAGCAGGTGAATTTTCCATGGATTATCTCATAGAGTGTCTCTACATATTTATAATATTAATCATGGTCATCATGTATTAGGGTTATGATTTCTTCAATGATCAACCAACCCTTTTATATGAGATTACTAGTAGTTTGATCTATGTCACATCTGTACCGACTTTCATGTATCTGGAAATCAAATGATTTTCTAGTAAATTTCTAAAACATTTACCTTAAAAAACATATAAATGATTTTTCACTATGTAAAAGGGTACTCTTGAATAAATAAAATATGATATATAGATAACAATATAAACTTCTAAATCTATTAAAATTCATGAATAATACACTACAAATAATAAAATATGTTGTTATTATAACAAGAGTCTCTTATAATGAAAATTGATAAAAAAATACTCATACATGGATATGGTAGAGATTAAAGAATAACAAAGTAAATGATATGGAATAATCATGATTTTAAAAAATCTTTCAAATTTTCAGTTCATGTTATAAAATCTCAAATATATAATATGTACACCACATAAAGGTAAATTGTTGCATAATAAAAATTATGTCGTAAAGAGGGGAGTTTGAGGTTAAAACACATTGCCTCATTTCCCAACATCCAATATCATAATTTCACATAATATATAATAAAAATTGATATCATAATCAATTAACTAAGAATTAATAAAAAAATTCCTTTCACAATCCTCATATATATATAAATTAAATCTCAATATGAATTATATATATTTCCCATATCAGTGTTTATAGTTTTGGTTATTCGTAATAGTTTCAAAATAGTAGTGTTTGTAATAATGATTCCTAAAAATTAAATTATTATAAGGTCCTTAATGTTATAGTTAATGATATTTATAATAATTATTGATGTTTGAAATTCCATTCATGGGTGTTTTAGACCATATTCATGAACATGATGTTAATATTAAACATGTTCTGGTGATTCATGACAAATGAAGGGTATTTATTTAATTGATGGGTAAGGTGTTGATATAATATATCCAAAACCTATAAAAATAATTATTTTCGCATTTATGTCATATTATTAAATAAAATTAATTTTTCATAGTCATCCATGGTATGAATATATAGTATCATTATAGTAAATAATTACTCCATCTGAAACAGGACATACCCTGCTTTAATAAATATTTTTATGTGTTATCATTATAATATAATTCTACAAGAAGAATGATGATATTACTTTTTAATTATTATTATATTTTTTAATTTTAAGTACAAAGAACATTAATTAATTGATATAAAATATTACATTCTTTAAATAAATTAATATCATCATTGAAAGCTTATTCTAAATGATTAAATTAAGGTTGATCTTTTTTATACTATGGTTAACAGGTTAAACATTTGTTCATACCAAAATCATAATGAAATCATAAAAATAATTTTTTTCCTTTAAAACCATCCATATATAAAACCTTGTAAATTGGTGATGCAAAACCAAACATGTCAAATCGTGGATGTGGTTTTATAAAAAAGAAATGGACCGTAGTTTTTTTCTTAATGGATGTGGTATATCAATAAGTAATAATAATTCCAATTGTATAGTAAAATTAATGTATAAAATTATAATAATGATGTTATATTAGTGTTTGTATAATAAATTTTAAAGATGAAAATTAAGAATAAAATTATGTAGATAATAGTACTCATGCTGGGGACATAAATTTTCAATGCATATTTACATTCTAATATAGGCCTTATAACAAATAATGGAGAAAAAAATATTTGCAAAATGGAATAGGGTTATATAAGAGAAAAAAAAATATTATATTGGTTAAATTTTAATGATAGTTGAGTCATGAGGTGTTGAGAATGTTACTAATTTATAAGTGAATGGAAGGGTAGTTCTAGGAGTGACCGTGACATTTTCATTAATTATGGTTTACAATTCAAGTGTGAAGGGAAAAAATTAGAAACAAGGAGATAAAAATGGCTGTGTATTTATAAATTGATCCAAAACACTTTTTTGATACAATGTGTATTATGTTTTTTATATTTTTTACTCTTTTATATTATACTATAATTAACCTTTTTTCTTGGTAATTAATTTCTATCATTTTTATTTACTATTTGTGAAATAGATTTATATTAAAACTATTTACAAATTTTTTAATTATAAATTAAAATTTAAAATTTATTTTATCAAATAATATATCTAAATATGTGAAAATGGAATTTATAATAAATTAAAAATAACATAATTTTTTATGAGAAATATTATTTTTAAGCAATAGATCTATATATATATTATAATATTAACATTGATAGTAATATTAATTGTATTCATTTTTTTATTATAATAAATAAATTTTATGATCCACTTATGATAACAAAAAACCAAATCCCCCTTGAAAATATTTTATATAATGAAATTATTGAATGTTTTATTTTTTATTATAGTACAATTTTAATTAGTTATAAGAACATTGGGCATAAGAGTTAACAATTCAATGAAGATTTCATAATCCTTTTCTTATTGAATAAATTATTTTTTATATTTATAAATTTTTTATCTTTTAAGTCATTACAATACAATGATTATTTCATATTTAATACATGTTTCATGATAGTCACGTGTTTTTACTAAAACTATACTTTTTATAAAAAAGAAAACAAAATCATACATGGCTAATTTTGATATTATGAATTCAAAAATAATTTTTTTGTCAATTTAAAACTATTAAAACAAACTATTTAATAATATAATGAAAAAAGGATATTTAAAAGGGGAATTTTGTGATAGTCCATGATACTTTGTTTACCTACTAAAGTATAGTCATTGTTGTTACGTTCTCCATATTATTTAATTTCATCCAAAAAATTGGTGTATTAATAATCTATTGTACAAATGTGGATATTTCTTCCTTATATATTATTTATTATACAAGAGTTCCTATTATAGTTTTTGATTTCTCCAAAATAATTCCAAAAAATGTGTTGTATTATTCTAAAAAGCTTTCCCAGATTTTGAAGAGTCTATATAGGCACCTCATTGTAATATAGGATAGCCTTCAACTCAATTCCCTCTGATGTGAGCTCATGCATTGGATCCAACATGTAATTCCTTGATAATAAAATTATAATGATGTTGTGTACATTATAATGGATGGGTAAAATATACAAACAACAATATATATTTCCCAAATTTACTATATAAATTTATAATTTCTTATGTACATATGGATTAAATTCCCTTTTTTACAAAATCATACAAAACCAACCACGGTTTTGCAAACCATATTACATGATAAGAAACATAGTTTGATATATTTCCATTTATTATTAGTATAATATCGTTGTTGTTTATGTGGTTCTTTAATATGATATTGAATAGTATATACAATGACTGTCTTCCCCTCACCAATATCTAAGCCAACTAACTTTTTTCTCAAATGTATTTCCAATAGGTTAGAGTACAAAACATCTTCTCATACAATTATTCATATTTCTCCATATGTATTGTCTAGTTAAATATATTATTGTATTCAAATTTCACCAATGGAAGATATTAATCCCATATAGATTTTATATCAAGGTAAATTGATCTCATCATTACTTCTAAATTCAATATTGTCCTTTTAGATAGCCCATCCATATGAGGATGTCAGGGAGTTCATAAATGTATCTTACTATTGAGATCCATTTGAATTGTGTAATATAATTTTTTTATGAACCATGTATCATGATCATATACAATAAATATAGGTTCTATATTAAGCCTTAACATTTCATTTATATAAATATACGAAATATACTTAATGGTTACCTATTTTCTTATTTCTAAGAGATGACCAGGATTAGTGAAATGTTCAATGATGACCCATATAATATCATTATCCCATGAAGACATTGGGTGTCTAGTGAAAATATACTTTATAACATTGGACCACTTCCATATTAGTATATAAAGTTGTTTCATAAATCGGTTTAGATGTTTTATTTTGTCCTTTAAGTACTAGCATATTAATCATCGGGACACATAGTCAAAAATTACTTGCATAATACCACCACCCCATAAATTATATTTTAAATCCATTTACATTATTGGTCTAAAATGATGAATATATAAATTTGAGCTATGTTCTTCATCAAGCAGTTTAATTTTCAACACTAGTATGAATGGAAGACATAAATTCTTTCCAAGCATCAACACTACATCTATATATATTAAGATCTCTGATTTTCCACAATTTAATACTCAAATATTACTTTTTATGTTCTCATAATCTACATAAAACATATCTATCAAATGTATTTATGGTGGTTTTTTAATTTCATATAAAATAAATGATGGATCTTCTTTCCTAGAAATCACCATATCTGTCATTACTAAATATCTATATATTTTATCCTTATTAATCCTCATAAAGGTCAAAACACGATGGTCTCTCCCATTAATTGAATTCATGACCCTTCTTTATCCCAAATTTAGTAGTGTATCACTATATCATTGTCCTCAAGTAGTCATAACCACCTTATTTGTCTCATATTGGAAACCTTATAAAAGAATATATGATAAAAAATTGTGTTGATCGTATATATATTTCATCATTTTCCATAGATGGTGATTCCTCATATTTTCAATGATAACATTATGAATCTCTTTGTAAAAATTATGATTATTTTATTCCTTAATTATCAATTAATTTAATGAATAATCAATCACCAAATCATTTCCCATGAGGACCCATTGAATTCCTTTCTTTAATTCATCACAATAAATTATAAATTATTCCTTACCTGATGGTAGTGGTGCTACCATTTAATTAATCATTATCTTATCACTCCCTTTAAAGCATTCATTAAATTATATTTAGCATGTGATTTTATATTTTATACATGTTAACATGGTTAATAGGTTGATTACTAAAAAAATATAGAAAAAAGTATTGATCATAAGATTATAAACCTGAGAAAATTTTTATCAAAGTTATTTTTTCCAATGTAGTACATTCTATGGACTCCCTTTTCATTAATGATAAATATATATACCACGGTTTAAGGAAATATTCCAATCAAATGACACTTCAATGAACTATAATTCATTCATATTTAATTTTTATATATTTACTTTTTCTTATATGGGTCTTTAGAGTTCTTGTATACTATTATCGTGATGTTAATATATATTAGTGTATATTAATATATCATCAACGAATATGAGAAAAAGTTTATTAAGAATCTACATGATACATTATTTATAAGATCGGGAAATATATATGGTTCATTAGTTTGTCCAAAAGGCATTACTGTAAACTCAAAATGTACATAATTTTTTTTGAAATTTCATATTTATTATATCATTCTTTATTACCCATAGTCAATGATAACTATACAAAAGATGGATATTGGAAAAATGGTTCATGAATGAGTGTAAAATGATAAATATTATTTTTAGTAATGGAATTGATCTCCATATAATCAATGTACAATCTCATGGATATATCATTAATATTAAACAAAAATAGTGGCATTTCATAGTGGAGAAGAGTGGAATATAAATTCATTTTTACTTAACTCCCATGAAACTATTTCATTTAATATAATAAACAGACTGGTTCTTATTTTTAATGAGTTTTGATGATATTAATGATATCATGAATGAGTTTAATAAAGAACATAACTAGGTTCACTAATTGATGACTATGTAATTATTCATGAAATACATCAAAATTTTTTTTATATGTATATCCATTGTTCATAAGATATCTACATCATCCATATATCACACTTGATATTCTTATATACGTATAACATCGTTCTGTAGAGCAAAATGAGAGGATCTTGAAATAATTTAGATGATGAATTTTCTTGTATAAAGGAAATAGATCCCACTACACATTCAAAATATTAATATCTTTATCCTAGAAATAAATCTTTTCATTATACATCCAAAGAATATATGTTCAATGGATAAAATCAATGCAAAAAATTGGTATGAAATCAAAAAATTTAAATAACATATTCCCATGAATCATAATTAAAACTTCCTAACACATCTATTTTGTAATTAGACTACCAGATGGTTCCTAATAGATTCAGCGAGAATTGATCCCTATTCACCTAAAATTCCATTCTTCTCTATGTATCATATTCTAACCTGCTAGGGTTTTCAATTACCTCATCAGTGATGATGGGACCTATTTCTTATATAAATTCCCTAGTTTTCCTCCTTCTATGTTTTCTTTTTCATTTCAGTATTCCCCTTCCTATCAATAGTTATTTATATTTTTCTGATTCTCTAGTTTTCTCATCACTCTACTACTCACTGTCACAAGTCATATTACTCTACATTTTTTGTTTATCCAACTATTTTTTTCCATTAATGGTCAGGAATGTTGGTGAGAATGACCAATTTTCATGTTTTAGTGATAGACCATAGTAGCATGTCCTTCGAGCCACTTGATAACATATTTTTTCATTCAAGTCTATTTATTTTATAATATAGGAACTTTTCTCAGTTCCTCTACATTCACCACATATCTTATGTCTTGATCCTATAAAATAAACCCTATCTTCGTGTTTTGTGTTGGTTTTGATGTTTTTTTTAGATTTTAATGGTGGGAGTACTAGAAATGGTGTCCTTTTTAGGATAAAATTTGTACCCTTGGATAAATTTAGATATTTTAATTCAGTTATCACTGTTTATAATTTAATCTCATTTTCATACAAGATTTTTTAAAATGGAATCAATAACTTGTTACTAAATTTTTCTTGTTAACGTAATTTTTTTGGGTTCTGGTTCATTTTATTAATGGTAGAGGCATATAATCACTACAATGATTTTTCATTTTCAATGGATGGTTCTTCTTTATAGATGGATTGGAAGTGACATGGTTTTGGTTTTGAGGCACGTATTTAGATGTAAGTATTGAATGATGTTAGTCCTATAAATGTTCATTGATAAATTAAGACCATGATTCATTAAAATCTTCTCTGGAATTAGACTACCATGATCTTTTCCTAGTCAGACTAGTGCAGTGGTTTATACGGAATCATTTAGATGTGTTTTTTTGAGTGGTTGATGGGGTTAAGAGGTTATTTTTTTAAGGATCCATGAATATAGTATTTTGGGGTTTTATTATCGATGTTTTTGGTGACTATATGCACATGTTGGGTGGTGGTATTATATCGTATTTAATGGGTTTCATTGGCTTCTCTCTAGTTTAGATCGTCATCGATGATGGTCAGGTTTTCATGTATAAGAGATGTTTATGACAAAAATAGTGTAATAGGTTTCTTAATTTATGATATTTCTCATTTAATTAGTAATATTTTCTCAATTATATTTCCTATAATATTTAAATTTAAATCTTGAACCTGGATTTGGGTCATTGTTTGGACTGAGGCACTGTGGATGTTTGAGGTTCTCATTTCCTTTTTTAAATTTTTGGCTTATTCTGTCATTAAAAGGTGTATGTATGATGGTGGTATGTGATTATTTTATTATTTTTATAAGCATTTTTTCTTTATTTTCTATATTTTTATGTTGTTCCTACTCAACCCGAAAGTGGTTATATCAAAAAAGTCCAAAAATAGATGGAATTGGATTGTTTCTTTACTAATAAATCCCATTATAGTGTGCTAGTAATGTATCTATTGCTTTTTTCAATAATAGAACATAAAAATGTTTTCAGTGATCCTATATATAATAAAACATTAGCTAGCATTGAGTCTATGACTAGATTATATGATAATACATAATTAAAGAATTTTAACTCATCTTTGGTAATCAAATAATATTTTCCCTTCACCCTTGAATTTACTAAAGGAAAATTTCTTTGATGTTTGGGGAATGAAATTCATAATTTCCCTTATACTTAAAATTTATTTAATTTAACATCAATAACTTATACCTTGTTGTTAAACTCAAGAGCATGGTGAAAATTTTATCTTCAGTTAGAAAAACTATAGTTCCCTTCCTACCATACCTATGAATTTTCATCCCAACTTTATCAAATGTGGTAAATCACATCCTTCCTTTCTGCCCATTACCCATATTTTTATTCTCATGATTTCTATAGAAACTATTAATATCCACATTTTCCATGAAAACATATATCTTAGGGAACTCATTTTCATTCATAATATCATGTCCTACCCCAAACCACATAATGGATTCAGTTACATAAAAATAATGTAACCATAGTAAAATTATCTCAATCTATATACTCTATTTTATCAATAATATATATATATATATATATATATATATTTGGTCAAAGACCAAGACCCAAATTATTATAAAAAAATGAAAAAAAAATTACACGAATCTGAAGGAGGAAATTTTATTACAATCTTTCTCCTAATAAGGGAAGATCTCAACTTTTTAGTCATCACCCTACATAATGTCTTGGTTGATACCTTTGTTGGAAAGACCATCAGCCACCAAGTTTGATTCTCGGTTTGAATGTGTGGTGATATATCAGATTTCCTGTAGCTAGCTAATATGGTTCTTCCAACGCACTGTAAGAGACCAAGCAAGATGAACTACTCCATTCCAAATAGCATTAATAATTGTGGTGTAATCACTTTCAATCCAAATATTAATACATCCTTTCAGCTTAATGAATTTGACCGCAGGAATCACCAGCATCTTCTCAGCCTCCAGATTGGTGGAAGATCCATAGACACCAAAAAATCATCCATGAAAATTCCCAAGAGAATCCCTGAAGATGGCCCCATCGCCCGCATGACCTGGATTTCCTTTAGAAGCACCATCAACGTTGATGTTTGTCCAGCCAAGAATCAGATCATGAAAAAACACTTTATGAAATCTCTTTGGTTGATTCTAGATCTCGTTGACTCTAAGCTGAAGAAGGATGACAATGTCACCAACCATGTTAGCGTAGGATTCTTTCTTAAGTTTGGAGGAATCCCTAATAGACATAAGAATTCTCTCCCGACCTACATTAAGATTGAGATATTAATTATTGTGGATAAAGGAATTTATATCATACCAGATAATGTGGAGAAGCTCCGCAACCGCAGATTGAAATAAATTTATGATTTGAGTCAAGAAATCCAGCTCAATATAACATTTGATCAATTAACATATATAGTCAACAAGTAACCATCTTCAGTAAAAAAAATTTAGTAACAAAATTCCAAAGATCAGTGGTTGTGGCACAGGAAAAAAATAGGTTATTTATATCCTCCATATGTTGATGATATAGGTGAAATATAGAGCTAAGCTGGACACCAAAGGATTATAAACATACCTCCATAGGTAAATTCTTTAGACCAATATGACAAACAAGAATAGGCATGGTAGGTTTGATCTAGGGTTTATCAAAAGGCTTCAACTAAGAAAAATTAGATTCATAAAAGAGAAAAAATGCATGTCATTAGTTTTTGAATCAAGGATCCCATTAGGGGCTGGTCCCCAAATAAGACTGTCATCATCATTCAAAAATTTTTAGTCCTCAACAACATGCTTGATATGATTAGGGAGGTCTAAGAGAGGAGAATACATGAATTCCTTTATGGTATAGGTTATAGAATCTGGAACATCATTTGAAGGAAGCATCAAATTAAGAGGAATGCCATCCCAATTGTCAAGATAGAATTTTAGGGTAGAATCTGAGATAAGCATCTATCTAGAGTTGTGCATGATATTGGAAAAGGAGTTTCTAATAGACGGCCAGAGGGAAGAATTACCATATCTCAAATTACAGGTTTTGAGTTTTTCCAGGAAATAATTTTTCAAAAAAGAAAGAGAGTCATCATTGTTGTTTATTAAATTACAAGTGAGTCTGGCTTGGAGGGATTCATTAAAAGCCTTGAGATTTTTCATTCCAATACCTCCATTATCAAGAGGTTTGTAGCAGGTAGACTAGGGTACAATGACAAGCTTCCTATAAACGGTATAGTGTCAAGCTTCCTATATCAAATTATGATAAAAACTATTGAGAGACTAAAAACCATTAAAGGATGAAATTTATCCGATATATGAAATAATAAATCATTCTTTCATGTATGTTTACATGTCTATATAATTCTAATCTATACTTTTAAAATAACCCTCATATTCAATAACATTTTCTTATAATTTTGACTAATATTTTGGAACCATTATTTCATTTCCACTCTTTACTCCTGAGGAATGTATTTTTCATAGAATGCTTCCATGTAAGAATCATATTCCATGTACGTGATATAATCATAAACATTAGTTTTTTTAATTAATGACAACAACTAGTCTGTATATCCCATCAGATGATAGAACGCATTGTTGAAAATTTAATTTTCACTACGTCCCAAAGAACTAAAGATTGCATCCAAGAACTTAATAAACTATTCATTTATTAATGGATTAGTTGTTACCCTAAATTTTGGATGTTGTTGTCTCTTGATGTAGTTGATCATAGTTACCCCATCACGTGGATTAGAATATATCTCATTACATGGGAGATTATCTACTTGAACCTCGTTCAAATTCATTAATATAGTTATGAAATGATTATTCTGATCTACATATAAATTAAAACATTTACGGTTGGATATATCTATGTTGACAATCAGTGTTGATACAAATCTCAATCCTCACATTATTCTATATATTTCTAAAATATCATAAACATAATCATCTCATGATATTTAAATTTATAATTTAATTACTACTAATTTTTCTATAGTGTTTGCTTGAAATATTGAGTGTTATTCATTGTACATGTGCTATCTCACTTGGTTCATCTGGACCTAATCCCCAAGGATGGTATTAAACATATTTAAGGATCAACTGTAACATCCCAAACACCAAAAACATAAAGTTTATAGTTACATTAAATTACCAGTAAAATGTATAAGAGTTCCTGATGGATATACCAAATTTTTATTCTTATAATACAAGGTGTCTAAATATAATACTTCTAAAAAATATTATATAAAATGAACACACTGCGAGAAAATAATTATTTATTATATAATTTATTTTATAATTTCACATGATTCACCAATTGGTTTTCTAGGGAAAGGAAAACAGATAATGGTGAAATCATATACACAGTATGAAGTAGAATATAATAGAGGGTTAAATAACATAAACATGGAATAAGAGATATAGAAATAATTAATGATAATTAATATTCCACTACCAGCTAAAAATAACAGAATTATATATCCATGAAAAAAAACATGAATTACATTCATCATTGACATTATACTAAAGGATTTTGTAATAATGGATATAATAAATTGTGGTCATATACTTGTTCAAATACATTTATCCTATTATTGTAAAAGGTATACTTCTACATTCAAACTATTTTATCCCTTTAGAAATGTTGATTCATCGAGTGGACCTATAATTCAATGCCCACCTTTCACATTACTAATTCCAATGCATTCATCATAACAATCATTGAGTCCTTTCATATGATTACCCATA
Organism: Viscum album; assembly: GCA_963277665.1. Taxonomy (NCBI): domain Eukaryota; kingdom Viridiplantae; phylum Streptophyta; class Magnoliopsida; order Santalales; family Viscaceae; genus Viscum; species Viscum album. Next base: position 1,092,256,220 of record OY728145.1, on the reverse strand, counting down.
GAACCAAATTATAATTAAAACATATAAATTTTTATATAGAGAAATAAAGAAATCAAATACTTCCACAGTTAATAGAATAATATAGATGTCTAATATAATATTAAAAAATCATATTAGATGTCAGGGAATTTAATTAAAGTAATATGTTTTTCCTTTATCAAAATATTATTCGACGAGGGTACCATTAATGTGTAGATTTATATATGGATATTAGTAATTGTGTTCAAGAGTAATAAGTTGTTAGAGACCAAGGTATTTATAGGAAAACCCTTTAGAATTGTTTATTATGTGCGCGTGAATATTATAATGCATATCATATCAGAGTTTATCTCCCAGTGTGCAGTCTTAAAACCACTCATCAGGTATAATGGTAATGATTAGTTAAATTCTCAAAAAACACATTTCAGTTGATTATAAATAGGTTCATTTATTCCACAAATATATCCACATTCCAATATCTATAATGAGATGTATTTTATTTGAAATTATAAAAACTCTACATCAGTAAAACTAAGGGTGTATTATTCACCAAGGAAAAGGTAAACCTAGAATCAGAAGAATATGAGATAGAGATAACAATATAAAAATTTAAATTCCCTAAATTATATGAATGATGAGAAGAAAATTATTATATGTCAATTTATGCACCACATGAAATAAAAGAGATGGTGATTAATATATCTATCCCAAAGAATGAAAATTGTGATGGAAAATAACCCCCCAATGGATCGGGTAGAAATTAAATCATAAGCTCTTAAAAAAGGGTTTTAACCTTATTATTGTAATATAATTAATAAATTAGTTTAATTACATGAAATCCAAAATAGGCATCATAATCACAAAATAATTTAAATTAGGTACATAATAAAAATGTTTTTAAAAGATAGAATTTTTTTATCAAAAACCCTTACCTATTATAGTAAATTAAAATATAGTAGCTTAACATCTTATATAATAAATGTATATATCTACGTTAATTAATTAATAACCTTTTTCATATCAATTTTAATTCATAATATTTTTAATTATGTAGTCATTATAACGACCCATACTTTACATACATTGTTAATACTTCAAAATTGAAGCACCCTTATTACAACATATGACAAAACCACAAAGGACAGTATAGGTATAGTGTCTTTAGAAACTGGGAAACATAAACAACTAGTTCATAAATCTTCTACAGTGTCTCCCATTTATTTCATCATATCTAGGGTCCCTTTTAGAATATTCTACTTAATATCCATCTTCCTGACCTGGGGAAAAGAAAACATAAAAGGGTGAGCTCAAATGCTCAGCAAGGGAAAATAAAGGAAATAAAAATCATATCATATCTTTTTGAAAATCATAACCTGCAAAAGAGATCATAATATCTTAACATGGAATAAATCATAGAAGTGAAAATGAGATCCCCATTATTATAACATGAGACTTGAAACTTTGTGGCATGCACACATAATCATGGAACATCATTTCTTGTTAGTCATGACTCATTGCCAAGACTATCTTAGTAGACAGAGACCCTTTCTGAACGGAGTCACCCTCGTTCCAGTCCTGTTTCACTGAACCGGTATAACCTACCATTCCAGCCATGTCTATCTCATGAGATATAAAATCTTTACCCAATGCATTGGAGGGAGATATAGGTCTCACCCATCTTATAATGAATCCTTCCTTATGTGTGCCACATAATCATAAACCATACATCATAGCGTAACCCATGTAATAAAAATGGAATTCTTAAACAACATGACATCATAAAACAATTCATATAAGATAAAGGAATTCATAAATATATTTCCATCACAACATAATCAAATCCATTTAATAATAGGGATAAAAACAGAACCCTTTTATTATCTTAGATGGAAAATAATTTTGATAAAATACTTGAACTCCATTCTTGAGGAAAATATCCTTTCTACTTCAAAAACATTTTTCCTTTCATAACATGTCATACGACTTTAAAATAAAAGAATATGATTAAAAATAAACTTGAAAACTTGTAAAGGAATCTTCTTCGAAATAATGTTTTAAAAATCCATTCATGCCGTATAAGTTAAAAAAACATTCTTCTCGTACTTTTGTCGGAAAAGTAAAAAAAGTACCTCATACGAAAAACGACAAAAGATTCCTTTCATATCTTTTACTAAAAATTTAACGAAGGGTAAAATTGAATATAAACTATTGTATAAGGATATAAATATTACATATTGAGGAAACATGGACGTGGATGATAAAATACACCCTAGTAAATACTAAAGTATAAACAATCTCAGATAAAAATGAGATTGTGATATTTTCCTTACCTTAGGTCCGATTTGCTTTGTATGTGTCCGATGCTCCTGTATAATGGTTTAAATAATGTTATTGACTTATTACAGAATCATACATATTTATATTATATCATATATGGTCATATTCTTAGCTTCTTGTTAGTAATATTTCATTGTTACTTGTTACTCGGGTCCTTATTGCCTTTTGTTCTTATGCGTGTTTTTCCAAATAAATTCTTATTCTTCTTTCAAGGTTATAGATACCTTATATCCAGAATGGTATTAGTGTAACATATATCATATTTATTCATTCAATTCATTTATATAATTACTATGTAATGATGATCATGTAGAACGAGTCACATCACATCGTGGAGACGATATTCCGTACGTACGCACGAGTGATGACATCGTTCCTATGATCGTGGAATTGTATTGGAGTATATATATATTATTTCAGTATCAATATTACTTTATAATAATAATAAATAGTTACTCATTACACCATTATACCCATCCTTGTATGGTGATGGTGAAAAATAGATTACACCACGGCGTGGAGACGGTATTCCGTACGTACGCACGCGCGGTGATTTCATTTTTCCGTAGGATGGATAGAAGGTGAATTAGGGTTGTTTTATATTTATAATTAAATATCAGTATGTAAGTAATACTGATTTTATTACTTTATCATGAAACAACTAAAGAAGAAGAAGTTGAAGAAGAAGGAAATTGAAAAGATTGGTAACGGATATTACCTCTTCTTTGGAACGCCTCTTTGAATCCTCCACTTAGGGACCTAGGATTGGTCTTTGAAGAAGACCAGGACCTCTAGGATTATTCTAGGGAAGTGCAGAGGAGAAAATGTCAGGGGTTGGCCGAGCATGAGTGCTCAAATTGGTGTGAGGAGGAGGGGGAGGAGGTGCCCATTTATAAGGGAGGAGAGGGGCACCTTAGGAATATCTCAAAATATTATATTATATTAAAGTCAAAATCACTTTATAATGGTTCCAAAGGGTCTTATTTCGAAGCTAAAGTGGGGATGGGTCGAAATCCTATCAACCAATAGGATTTAGACAAGTTTAGTGTATTATTTTAACCTTATCAATTAGATTTAACTCTAAGTTAAATAATTTAACTTTTACCGTGTCTTTTTGTTTTCTTTCACTATATGGTTAATAAACTTACTATAACATGCCAAACGAACCACAAATTGTTTATTATTAATATATATATCCTTATCTAAGTCATTTGGCCAAACATTAGATTTTTAGGAATAACATAACAATTAGTAATATAATATTTGATTTAAAAACTATTTTGTGTCAATTTTGACACTATTTGATATATGATTTTTTTGAAAGTCATAACAGAATTATATGTTCGAACCAAGTTGATTAAATAAACACTAATATATCATAGTAACCTATAAAATTAGTGCAATTGATAAAAAGTCTCATATTACATTTATTTTGGTGTTTATAACATCAATTGTGTCAATATTTCATTAATAAGATAATTACTGTATCATCATTGTGTCATAAATAAATTAATTTATTTAATGTCTAAAAATTACAAATAAAATACCATTATGTAGGAAATCTTTTTAGCTTTCTAAGGAATATTTATAGTAGAATTTATCTTACGTATAACCCCATATTAAAAATTATTTACTTATTAAACTTTGATTTTAACTATTTTAACCCTTCTTTAAATAAATTAATAATAAATGTCCTAATCTAACCCAAGTGGGCCTAAATGGTCATATATTATTCCTAAGTTTGTTTTTGGTCGAATTAAACTTATCCAATAGAATTAGTACATGTGTTAGGGTAATATTAATATTATTTTTACCCTTAGTTACCCTATTTACTATTAACCGCGGTAAAAAAAGTAAAAAGTTACTATTCACCAAAAAATTATTTTTATCTCATTGAACCACATTTTACTTACTAATATCAACCGTGTTTGTCGGATTTTCGAAATTCCATTCACAGAAGCGGTAAAATTATGTTTTATGCAAAAATTCACTTTTTAACCTACCACTTAGTGGTTTCACTATTCATCAAAAATTGAAAGTTTTTAGAGAAATACCAAAATTTCACCCTAGGCTAATTTTGGTATTCCGAATTCAAAAATGAAGTCCATTTTGAAAAATAAAAATTTATAAAATTTCAAAAAGTGGTTATTACTATTCATAACGGCTAGTTATAATAAAATTTTAATAGCATATCGTTGTTTAGTGAAACTCGGTATTGCGTACAACGCAAGCTATCGAGGAAGGTCGTGATTGCATGTAAAGTAAGCCATGTAAGTGTGTAGTGAAAGATTCCTTTGATGTTATATAAAAACAAAATATTACTCATAAAAATCTCGGGTGTTACAGTCATTCTATAGTTCAAAACTTTTAAATTTGTTTATATGTGTTTTTAGTTTTGATCATTTGTATTAGTTTCTTAATATGAGTGTTATTCATTATTATTACAAAGTAAATTGTTACTAGTCCATTAATGTAACTATTATCGATGATTTATAATGATTTATTATGATCCAAGATATTTTCATTAGTGTTTTGGATCTTATTAGATAAGATAAATCTAATAAAAAGCATGTTTTGGGGAATTTTGATTAATGAAGGTTGTTACCTTAATTTATGAATTTGATATTTGTGAAAAATCTCAAAAACCCATAAAATACATTGCTTAAAAAACTATAACATACTTTGCTTGTAAATTTTTTTTAATTGTCATACGTGATATAAATGCATAGTATTGTTCTAGTAGATGGCCAAACCGGCATTGACATTACAGAAATTGATTTAATGAATGATTATGATATGGTTTTATTTAATATAATTATAACAAAATAATAATTATCTCATTTAATTTTTATTAGTTTTATATATTATAATTTTATTTTAATGGAAGGAATAATTAATGGATATGAAATTATTGAATAAAATATTATCTTCTTAGGAAATTTATTTTAAATAATTAAATTAATGATGATCTTGTGTTGATCATATCATTAAAAGATTTTTTATTTATACATAACAAAACCATAATGATATTATTAACATCTTATTTATCATATAATTATATACTTTTTTATGATCCCTATAATGCGGGAAATGAAAATGAAGAAACACGTAATGGTGTGGGGATATAGTCTACACAACACATGCTAAATAGTTTTATTTTTGGTAATGGATTTGAAATACGAAAAAATAATTACAATAACCAGAATATAAAAACATTATTTTATATAATTTATATTAATATCATTATTTTAGTTTGTATAGAATAAAATAGAATGATAAAATTAAGCATAAAACTATGTTTTTGACAATACTCGTGGATGAGACTTAAATTTTTATTTTGGATACATCCTCAGAGATGAGGCCCTTATGATAAGTAATGTTGAGAAAAACATTTTAAATATGGTAGAAGGTACTAGAAATAGGATAATTTGAAATTTTCAATTATAAATGATAATGATAGTATTCTCTTGAAGTGGTAATGATGTTACCCTTTTATAATAGAAGTAAAGGTCGGTTTTTGTAGCATCCCTTACATTTTCGACATGGTAAGGTCACTATTAAAGAATCAATGGTAAAAAATAGAAAATAGTGTATAGTAAAAGTGGTTAGCGATGAAACATTCCTCAAAGATTCATTTATAACAAAAACATAGGTGTTATAGGATATTTTCATAACGGGTTCGTCTTTTACCTTAATTAACATCTACCTCGATAATAAATTTCTAACATGAGTAATTAGTTTTAATGATAATGATTATGATTGAATTGTTTTCCAAATTTAATAATGAAAATTTCAAGGTTAAAATTATATTATTCAAATAAATATTTCAAAATGTGTCAAATGTTAATTTTAAAAAATAAAAAATAACTTTTGTAAAAATAGAGTTTTGATAAATAATCTTTTCATTCATTAAATATATATTTAAGTTAATATTATATTGGATATTAAAATTAAAGAAATGAAAAATATTATAATAAAATTTATAATTATTTTGAGGATTTCATGGTAATGCATAACCAAACATTCTTTAAAAACACTAGATTTACTGAAATGAAAGTGTGTGGTTTTTTTCATTGAAGTAGCTTTTTAATTAGTTCAAAAAACATTTCAGATAGGATTTATATGTTGATATAATATTCCAAGATGAATATTTTAATTCCATAAATTTCAATTTTTTTACTAAAAATATTTTATGAAATTCTAGGATAATCATATATAATAATAATTTCATAAAAATCACATGTTTTGTGAAAAATGTATTTTCAAATAAAAATTGATTTTATTAGAAAAACTAAAAAATTCATAATATGAGAATTTTGATAATATTATTTAAAAAATTGAGGTATTTGAATCAATTTTAATATTTAATTTAAAAAAATTAAATTAGTTCTTGAATCAGCTCACTCTAAATAGCGAATTGTGTTATGGTTTAGAAATTATTTTTACCTATTATTATATAGCCTCATGTGTTATGGATGGTCTCAATGCAGAACAGATCAACATGTAATTGATCTTACATTGAGAGTTGTAGTACCAACATAAATATAATTCTATCATTTGGTGTTTCATTTGGTTAACCTGCATATTAGAGTTGTAATTTGAACTAATTATTATTGTAATTTATTATCGGAATATAAAAAATTATCTATTTTTCATTATATTAATCATTATCTCGGATGACTATGACGCTCATTTTATTTTAGTATAGATTAAAATGAAATATATATTTCCATGTTAGTGTTAATCTTCGAATGAAAGTGCTTAGTCGGTCATGGATAGGGGTGTTAAAAATGAAGTGATTTACTCTAATTTAGAAGCCTCACCCCATAGTTGTAGTGACCCAATATTATGAATCATTGAACATAACACAATATTAGAAATATTTTGTAATATTAAACACAAAAATAATATGAAACTATAATAAAAAATATTAAAATATTTAAAATACATGATGAATTAATTAATTATTATATAAAAATGTAATAATAAATAAAAATATTTATATATTATGAATTTGCGTTGATTAATATTGGAGAAAATGATTCCTTATTAAATATTATTTCAAGGTATTTTATTTTAACATTAGAAATTTAATTGATAAAAATGAAAATTTATTAAAATAGATAATATATATATATATAAACCAATAATTCAAAATTTAATTATTTAAATTTCTATATGAAATATGATTAAACAAATTTTTTGTTTATAAATGTAATTTTTCTACCAAACAATTGTTTAATTATATTTTCTATTTTCAATTAAATGATAAAATTATTAATTTAAATTTTTTATTTTTTAAATAAGCTTGTTTTATATATTTAACAGGATAATATTACCTTTGAGAAAAAATTTCCAAAAAATATTGATTTTTATAAAACTAGTACAAAATATAATATTTTGAAATACTATTAATTTTATCAATATATAAGTATATAAGTATCAGATGGAAATTTTTGGAATAATTTTCAAAATAAAAAAATTATTTTATAAGAGAAATTATATATTTATAAATATTGATTTTATATTACTAACCGATGTTTGTTATTTTACATCATTTATCACATTATCCTCTAAAACTATTTTTAACATACTATACATTTATTGTTTTAAAACATATATTTTTTAATGTGAATCTAATAATATTGATTTCAATATGGGAATTATATATTCTATGTTATGTGATAATTTAAATATTATTTTTAGGCGTAAATATGAATTAATTAGGTACATACAAGTTACTGTCGTAAACAATAAAATTTAAAATTTTGTTATCAAATGGGGTAAAACACCTAACATATTAAAAGATGTTTCTAATTAAGATATAGTGGTATTTAATGACATAAAATTATGTAAATTCAATTATTTTCCATGTTGGGGTCTTTTTGACATGTGAAAAATGATATCTATTTATATTAATATTAAATAATTACTAAAAGGAATTTTAACACATATAAATGGGGACTCTCGCAACCACTTCATGAATAGTAAAAAAATTAATTTACAATTCAATATATATCCACATTACATCCAATATAATCCTTATCCATTTCATTATGATTTTTAATAAAATCTTTTTACCCAAGTCGCTCGATTCCAAGGAATCCTCTATGAGAAGCTAAAAGTATCGAATGTATGTAATAAAATTTGTCTGTTTTTCTTTATTTTATTCATTTACCATTCAAATATTTATCCTGAATAGTATGTAATAATTTAAAATTTATATTATAATAATTGTTGTTATATATTTTTGATAACAATTAACCACCATTTAACTTTGTCATTAACATAAATGAATACACAATTCCTAACTTTATGCAAACTACAAACTCCACGAAGTGAGATATTTCATTTTTCACAATACAACATTTTATCTAGTTATAGATATGTAATTTAATAATTTATTAAACATATATAAAACACTTAATATTATTAATTGAAAATTTATAGTCCACCATTATTCCATCTCATTCACAAGAAATAGAATCTTTAATCATGTGTACATGCAAACTACCACCACCCCGAAGTAAAAATATCATTCTTCTTCTAGATTATTTCTTATTTAATAAAATATATTGATAAATGATAAAAAGATTTGAAATATATAAAAAATATAATTTTTTCTTCTATAATATTATTATTATTCTAAAATAAACATTTTTTGAAACCATATTCACTTATCAATTATGGTATGTTCATGTTTGGGATAATCCAGACACATAGTTGAAAAATGATATAAAATAACATAATGGATTACTATGTGATATTAATTATTGATTATTTTTGATATTTTGTTATAAATAATGATTTGATTCTAGTTTTTTAGTGGTGATCATAATTTTGAACTCAATAATTAACATACCGACATTTTTCCGTTAAAATCAACTGAATTTTGATCATGGCTGATTCCACCAGGATGGATTGTAACCAAAACTAAAATGGAATGAAATTATAAAATTATAAATTATTATAAAGTATAAATTATACTACCTAAAATTATTTGGAATTAGAATGATGAGAAACACATCTATTATGAAAATATTTCAAAACATTCAATATTACTCACGCCAAATATAAAAAATATATAACTACAAACTAATATAAACATAGAGAATAATAAAAAATGATTATTATAAATGTTTTAAATATAAATAATGTAATGAAAAATGTGATTATGATATTTATTATTTTTTATAGGAGATTCAATCATTGTAGTGAAAGTTGGGAATATCGATAATGGGTTATTTATCAAAAATTTAATTTCATGACACATATTTATTATTTTTCACAATGAAATATTTAATGTTTATTTATTAATTATTAATGATGATATATTATAATATTATTTGAATTTATGAATTTTTAAGATCGATATAATATTATCAATTTAAATGGCATTGGATTCTAAATAAATTCAAGTTGTAGAAGTTTATGTCAGCTAAAAAACCTTCATTGAGTTATAATATTTATTATTGAACTTATTTAATTAAATATTTATTTCTCTAATATGAATACATTATTTCAAGTACTATCTCTTTAACATTGAAGAAAATTTTTTTTCCCATCAAATAATTTTTCATTATAAAATTTCATTTTCAAAATATAGATCATTGTTTAGAAAAATTCCCATACTCTTTAAGGATTATTTCCCCGAGTCCATATTTTACATTCTATAAATTTACACCATTATATTTGGTGACCCAATTGCGTTTATTTCATGTGACCGATGCATGTTTTACTTATTTTATACATGAAGGTTTAATATACCATTTTACAATTCGGTTTATAATAAGGATATTTTAATTGGTTTTAAATCAATGATAATTTTTTTTCCACTACAATTTTTCTTATAATAAATAGTATGTAATTTCAAGGATCTGTTATTTGGGAATACTTTTAAGGTAAATTTTTCCAATAAATTTCACATTAACATTTTGAATTTTTTTTTAAATGTGAATGGTAACTTCTTCATTTCTGATAATGTATAAATTGTTTTGTAAAATATATTCCCATTTTGAATTATATTTTCATTATTATATAGAAATGATTTATTTACATTTAAATTCAATTTAATTAATTGACCACTAAATTACCTTATACAATTTCATGGGATTAAACACATGGAAATCGATGACATATTTGGACTTGGAAAATAACCCACTATGAATAAATAATGATTATATTCCAATACATTCCCTCCATGAACAATAATTATTTTAATTATTTGTTTTTGGTGTTCACATGTATTCTTAATATTTATTGACTATGGATGTTATTTACAAAATTTTATATCATGTATCTAAAGGTTTTAAATTAGAAATTCTTTAATGTATTTATTAAAGGGTTTTTACCAAGAATTTTTTAAAAACATTTGGATAAACATTAATTTTCCCTAGGAATATCATGACATAATTAATAGTGGGATTATAAATGATTTAATTATGTTATTCTGTTTGAAATGGATTTGAATCCCATTATGTATAATGTCATGTGATTTTGGATAAAGTGTATTAATAATATCATCAATAGATTTTGAGACACAATACATCAAACTAACACAACCTCATAATAAAATGATTCATTAAAATTAAAAAAAATTATGAATATAATTGTTCATAAATAAAAATAATATAATCTATTATAAATTCAATAAAAATATTATTAATAAAACATTTATTATTAAAAATAATTTTTATTGAAAATTTTATTTTAATTAAATACAACATTTTCATTTATAGGATAAACTTATAAATTAAAAAAAATTAAATTGTTATTTTATTTTTTACTAATAATTATTATATTCTAATTAGAGGAATTGTTTATTTTTTTCTAAAATAATAGATTTTCAGGTGAAAATGAAGAAACACCATTTTTTATAAAATCGTCATTTTATGATTTTGTCCAAGTAAAAGAATGATTAAATTTTTTCTAATAATTTTCAATAAAAAGTTTAATTATGAAGTAATTTAAATAATTTAATAACATTATTTTATTTTTATAAATTCTATATTTAACGTTATTTAAAATTAAAAAATATTTAATAAAAAATTTGTTTTTATTCAATAATATTAAAATTTTGTTTCCATAACTTGTAAAAAAACATATATATTGTGTTTTAGAAAAAATATTTCATATTTTGTAATATGTTAAATTTCATATTATAGAAAAAAATTTAAATTTCATGGATTAATGTTAATGTCTATGATAATTGTAAAACTATAATTTGTAGTCAATTTTATCTTAATATTTTGTATGATTTATCTAATAAATAAAATAATTATTCCAAAAAAATATTATATATTATTTACACAAATAAATAAATACATTAAACCTCATTAAATTTTTATGAAATTTTAAATAATATTAAAAATGGTTAATGGAAAAAATGATTTTACAAAACACAATTTTTCAATATATTTAATGATTTTATTGAAAATATAATATTCTATTATTTAGATATTAAATTATATTATGTGGTGATAATATTTATTTCATCGATTTTATATTTTGGATGAGGCGTTATCATTTTTTAATAAAATAAAAGTAGTTATTTAAAAATTAGTTACCAATTATAAAATAAATAATAGTCATATGTAAACATATTTTGATAAAATTCTTGAAACATGTTTGAAACATGTGGTAAAATGAGTGGAGGTTGTATTCTAGACCATATCTCACCCCAAACACATTTATTTACAAATTTTTGAGTGATTGGATCTTAAATTGTGTCATGCAAGTATTGTAAAATAGTGGTTGTTCTCGAGAGATCCATTTTCACCACATACAAAAGGTATTGAATTACACCCATTCAAAGTTACACATATGAATATATATTTCATTATACCACTACCTAGATTTCCACTCCAATAAATATATTTCCCGGTCTAAAGTACCAGGTCACCATATGTTTTCTTATTTCCTTCATTTCCATGGAGACATTCAAGAGAATTTTTACAGTCCCGATGTGAGTATAACATAATTATTTCCATTAACCACATATTCATTCTCATACAATCATAAATTATCTAAAGTAATATACTGAAGTAAGTGAATATAATATACAAATGTTTTATAATATTAATGTGAACCCTTATTTATTCATTTCCATCCACTAAAAAAACAATAGAATGTCGATCTTCCAAACATGCAGACAACCACCTCAATGAAGCAGTTTTCTTTTTAAATCATCACTACCTAACATATATGAATTTTTATTTGTATTTTTGGTCAATAAATTATTTTTATATATCTATTAATACTATAGAACTAAAATATTTGGCATTATATAGGTGATATAAATGATAAATAATTAGTATAAATAAAAAAACCTAACATGAAGATACCAGAGTACCGTTTATAATGATATTTAATTTTATAAATTCAAATATATATTATTAAATTATTTCAAAAAATAAAATTAATTATATAAAACCAATAAATTTATAGTAATTGTTATGGTAGTAAATAACACCTTTAACCATGGTTTAAACCAAAATTGTTATGTCAAAATTGAACAAACATACTTAATTATACAACATAAGAAAAATAATATATGATAAATAAATAGAATATGGAAAAAAATTCCTTAAAAATGTATATATATTTAAATAAATTTAATCAGAACATATCCAATAAAAATAATCTTATTATTCAATAATTTAGGTTCATGTGGAGAGATAATCAGGAAGAGTGTAAGTGTTTTTTTAACTATAGTTTTCTTCCATTGAGTTACATAAATTATTGATAAAATGTATTATTTTTAAAAAAATATTTAATCTACCTAATTAAATATTTTAAAATATTTTTATACCTCCCTTTTGTTTTATAAATAGTCACTATATTCCCATTATCAAATAATTCTTACCTCAATGATTCTATCAATTTTATGCATTTGTTGTCTCAATTTGATTTATTTGATGAATGCTTTCATGTTTATGCACCTAAAAATATTTCACATAATGTATCCATATACTATTAAATTATTTTATAAAAATAATACTAAATTATGTGTCCTATAATTTATTTTCATAATTGAACATTGACATTCATTATATCTTTTTACTACTTATGTTGTATGGGTTCTTTTTGCGATGTCCATTTTTGATATGTGTTTTATTAAACATATAATTTTATTTATATTTATATATGAGAACAATTTTTTTGTAATATGATATATATTTAATCCATGATATTTCATGTACAATTATAGGAACTCTCCCAATCAATGGGAATTGATTACTATATAATCATGTCTTAACAAATATCCTGAATCAAATTCTTTCTCCTTATGAAATAAATTCTATTCTTGTTTATAATTATTTATTAATATATTTATATCTAAATTTAATAATTTAAATGGAAATTTCTCATTTTCATTGGTAATATTTCATTATTTTATCAATACCAACATCATTATTGAAATACATTTTCAAATAATTTTTGACATTTCTAAGAATAACTATCGTTATTTTTTATGAATAATTCTTATAAATGTCTATATTTTCCAAAATACTAATGTTTTAATCTATTTCTGTAAACTCAATTATGAAAAAAATCATTCAAAATTTATACTTCTCATCAAAAAAATTGAAATAAATATTTTATTTATCAATATAATAAGGGTGTTTTAAATATAAGTGTTTAAAAATATAAATGGTATTATGCATCATAGATACATTTCATATAACACACTTCACATTTTCATTTTAAAAAAATTATGTCATTTGCAAGACTCCATTATAGATATTTACTAAAAAATAAATGTTTTTTATATATCAGATAATTTCATTCAACAAATTTTGGAAATGAAGTTTCATAATAATGTTTTTCCTTAGTCCCTTATAATTTCATTATAAAAATTTTCAGAGAATGTTATTGTTTAAAATTTTTTTACAAGAATAGATTGTATGTTGTTTTGAATATTCAATCCCTTATTTAATGGTTATAAAAGTATTTTTTAAAATAATTTCTCTAATTTGGTTTAAATGTAATTTAAAGAAATTTTTTTAAATTTTATAATTATTTTAAAATTTCAATTTATCTTTTTATTAAGTATTATTTTTTATATACTAGTTGATTCTTTACATGTGTTTTCCATAATTAATAATCTTAAATTTCTGTAATTGAATTGAAGCATCACATCCTTTTTAAATTGTAATAATATTTATTATTGTACAATAATTTTTCATACAATTTATTTCAATTATGAATACCCGAATTTTAAATCATTTGATTGAAATGTCTTCAACTTGATACCACACATTGATTGATTTGGGAATTTATTAATTTAATCATTTACCCTTTAACTATGTATGAACCCAATTATTATACAAGGTATCAACCCATTAATTTCACCTTTAATTCTTTGGTTTTACCCTTATATATAATACAAATGAGTTTATAGATGTTTAATGGGGTGTACCAGGCTTGTTTGGAGATTGGAACCCCAGTAGGTGGAACAAATAAAGGGAATGCACAATTAGTATAAACTGTATGATCTATTATGCATGGTTTCTCCTAACCATGAAGGGATTTTATGAGTGAAATGCAGGGTGCACATTTTTCCCAATCCTTGTTCACAAGTTCATTCACTCATACCAATTATCTGTAGTTTTTTATATAGGATAGATGAACGATCATCACATGGTTTGTCGAGTTGTTCACCCAGACCATGTGACTTAGGGTTTTAGCTATTAATGTGTGCACTGTTGGTGTATGGTTTGGTCAACTTTTTAGAAAATCCATGAAACCAATAAATGTTAGGGTAAAAATACCATATTCAATTAATGTAATATATGTTTATTTACGCTTATTTTTCACATCCCGCTGACATAGGCCCTCTTTTTTGTCCCATTGAAACTCCCAGGTCCCTTTTCATAGGTTTTGATCTCAATTCATCATTCAAACTCCTATTTGTTATATGTTTGTGTCATTGTTTTCACACTAGTAAGATCACTATAAAACATTTACATTTTATTGTATGTATTTCTCTTGACAGAATTATTCATTTAAATGCTCATATTCCCTATTTTACAATTGTTCGTAAGTTTTTTCATTTCATTACAATTATAACCATTCAATAGGCCGATACTGGATGATTACTCCTTTACTAGAAAAATATAGGTGGTCTAGTATTTATCCATAATGTCTCATTGTTTTATATTATGTTTCATGATTCTGCATGCCATATTCTCCATGTGTTTCCCTAAAAATACAGATAATGCATGTCTAATTAAGTATATATGATACGAATCAATCAGTGCTACACTATTCATATCGGATAAGAAATCGTCATCTCTTTATACCCTCTTAATAGAGATTATCGATTTTAACTTTGTATTGTTACTGATTTTGTGGAAAAATATCATCCCTATAGTGTTCTGTTACTTTGAAATGAAATGTTATTGATGATTTGAATTAAATATGCATGGTGAGACCACACCACATGATTAAATGGATACATTGGATATTTCCTTGTTAAAATAAAATATCAATAGTTGTAAATTCTATTTGACTACTTGTTGATTTTGAATTAAAATAGGTATGGAAATCCTTAAGCATATTTCATTCTGGCATGATGTCCCTTGGAATAATTTTTGATATGATCATAGAGACACATTATTTGTAACATCTCTATATTGTTAAAAGGAAACACGATGTGATTAAATTAACCACTAAATACTTTGTGACAATTATAAACTAAATAATAAACATAATTTTATCACTTATGTGTTTTGAATTTAAAAAAACAGACATACACGATTATGATAAGTACGTTTTTTGGAGTCTGATAGAACAAACTTCTTTTTGGTAGATAGTGTCCTACTCTAATGAATTGTAACATAACTGTTTGAATAGTAGTTCACCCTTATAAATAGTAACTTGAACATTCAGAATAGTAATGTACCCTTAGGAATAGTAGCTTAACCCTAATGTATAGTAATATACCCTTATGAATAGTAACATCAACTGTATGAATAGTAATGTACCCTTATGAATAGTAAACCCACCAATGAAATTATAAATAAAATTTATCCATGAGATAAGTATAAATATAATATAATTATTTCATAATAAATGTAGATAAATATATTAAAAATTATTGATTAAGTGTTGGTATTTATGTAAGTCAAATATATTTAATTAAAATTTTATGATTAATATAATAATTTAAATGAATATTTATTTTCATTAAATGTATTCATAAAGAAGTATTTTTATTACTTATGATTATAAGATAATTTTAAGAGACCATAACTACCTTTTCAAAGTGTTAGAAAAGTAGATTTAATTTTAAAATTGCATTTTTAAAGTAAGTTATGATTTTATTTAAAATTTAAATTAATCATGTTTTGAAAATTATTTTCAAAAAATGGAGTTTATTTTTAAATTATACACATCAAAAAATAGTTACGGTGAATTTTTATGATTTTTCAGAAATTTTGAATTCTTGATGAATAGTAAAATATGATAAATTTCAATAAATGCTAAACACCTTATTTATTACATAATTGGTGATTCAAGGTTGATGTTAGAAAACTTGGATCAAACTCACGAGAATTTATTACTATTTGGGGTCACATAAATCAGGACTATTAATAGTCTTGATCAAAAATATTAACCTAATGATTAAAATAATGTAAAATGCCTCCTCTACTCCACTATAAATATAACCTTCAAACCCCCTCCCCACTCTTCCATTCACATATATAAAGCCTAGATAATTGTCTATGTTCTTCCCAATCTCCTTCCCAAGGCTCTACCTCACATCTAAGACCTACCAGTCTCACTAAAACACCAAAAACGAGGGCCCTAAAATATATCTCAAGGAGAATACATAAAGAGTTACACAACCTCATTTGTATCCTTTCTTTTTTTTCATATTCTTTTTACTCTTATTCTTTCCTCACCTCCCCTTATCTAAGTGTAATTAATGATCCTATATCTTACATATTCTTGATTTCATTATGATTATGGATGAATCACAATTATACTTCTTCTCATCTCCCCCTTATTCAAGAAATTAAAGCACCATTCATGATGTGTCAATTTACCGACATCGTGGACAATGTGATTTAAATTTCTTATACAACCTTCAAGACTAGTCATGAAACAATTTTTATGGTTGAAACAAATAATAATTTATTTTGTAAAGTCTCATAATTTCTGTGTAATTTTTATTTAAATGGAATTATTTAGAGACCGCATATATCGACGACACATGATTCCGAGATCCAGAGTGCCTGGAACGGAATATTGTACATTTTTTAAGGTATATTCAAAAAATGTATGAGCAGGATTTTCTATATTTTAAAATGGTTCGTAGATCGTGAATATGAGGGAACCATTGAATTTGGAATGCCGTGATTCACCTAGAAATGACATCACATTGACTGACAAGGGCCGAGCATAAAAGTTATTTTTAGTACTTTTATAAAAAAATAATAAAATAATTTAAAGGGATTATTTTATTAATTTCTCACCATTAGATGTAGGAAAATGATGCTGAAGTGTAGTAATGAGGCGGCAAAGAGGAAAATTAATGGAGGGTCAGTAATGGCTCATTTGAAACCACGACGCTATTAATTTAATGACTCTTTAAATGTGGATCATTAAATGATGATAATAAAATGAGCATTATTAATGGGCATAGTGTCATTGTGCTTTTGGTTTTCATTAGATAATATAACATGTATAATTTGTGAATTAATTATGGAGGATTCTCTATTGAAACTTTAGATAATTTAATCTCCAATGAAGAACGACGATAAATGTCGGCGAGACTTCACCCAATTCGACGAACCTCGAAGTACATAGTCAAAAGTGACGACATCGACATCCTGAATCATTGAGGAAGAACTCTTCGACATCGAATGTCAACTTGGTAAGGATTTTATATGATTTTTAGGTTCTTCCTCATTGTTTTCTAGAAACGAAAAATTTGGATCGAACCATGAAAAGTTTCACTCGCGCTTCATGAGTTTATGAGGGAGGGTAACAATATTGGTCATTTCATTATTTAGGATTATGTTTATTCTTATATAATGAAACAAAAAATCCCTGAACCTCCCCCATGATTATACAAATCTTACTCAGAGGGACCGAGAAGACACGAACAAGGCTCGATCACCTCCTATTGTACGTTCTTGATTTCTACATTCTCATAATGATGACCATGGTGATTTAAGTCCTTAATAGTTAAGAAGGAAATCTCGATAGGCCATATACGCATGATGCATGAAGAACAGACCACTAGTGCACATCTGGTGGGCTACTAAAGGAACTTTTACAATGCCGGCAGTGACATAATGCACCAGCCATGTTCTGGTCAGTAGGACGGAGGGATTCCATCCACACCAGTGTCTTGGTGGAGCGGCATTCTACGGCGGTTGGAAACCATGGCCATCAGGTCATGGTAGTAGAGGACGCAGTTCCCAGTGAGGAGCTGCATGAAGGGAGGTGGCTCATGACTGGGCCACCTAGTTCGGTTTGAAGATCCACGGTCTGTTGATGGAGGTTGGAGGAGGCCATGTGGAATCCTGTGGGGTATAGGAGACCAGACGCATCACGGTTTCCACATCTCAGTGGGGTGGTGCACCCCACCACCACATGCGGCTAGTCCATGGGCCCACGGGCCACGCCTAAGCTAGTGGGATGAACCGACACCCTGGGGTAGACTTTTGCCCTTCAGTCTGGGCTAGATTAGACTAGGTCACAGAGCGACTCAGGGGGCTGGGCCCCTACCAAACCAGGTCGGGCCCAGCAAGACCTTTTGGGATTGTCCCACTGGATAGGCCGAACCAAAACGTTGATAACCCGCACTAGGTTAGTTAGAGTCTATCAAAATGAACCAAGATATGAGGAACCCTCGGGTTGGGTTGGTCGGGTCGGTCCGACCGGGTCGGACTAGGCCACATAGCAATCAGCCCCCTATTTACTAAAATGTTTGTATCTTGCAAACCACACGTATGACTGAAGAGATTTTTTCAGCATGGGGAGCCTCTCGAGAAGGAAGATATTTTGGAACACTCTATGTTGATTTTAATGGATTTTGAGATGTGAATAAGGGCTTGAGGTGTGGTTTTCCAAGTCGTGCTATGTACAGAACCTTGCAATTGGATGATACCTAAGGACTATTGACTGTTGAGTTTGTATGAATCAACATTGGCCTAGTGGGAAGAAATTCTCTATGAAATTTCACGAACATGGTGGGAAGCACTTCTCTATGACTTTATAGGCCCAAAGTATGTGATGAGGATGAGTATATAAGTTGCCCACGAAAAGTGGGAATCATTCCTCTCGGACTTTGCAGGCCCACAGTACGCGATATGGAGGAGTACCTAAGCAGTCCAAGGATAGTGGGATGAACTTCTTTGTGACTTGGAATGCCCATTGTTCTATTTAGAGGATGATTTCTCCAAAATATGAGGTGCTTGATGATGTGACTCATGATGATACTATTATTATCATATAATATTCATAATAGGAGTTATATTATGTTTCGTGTTTTAATTTGAAGAATTAATGTTTGGAATTACCTTATTGGGGGGACCCCTATTGAGTGTATGTTACTCAACCACACATGGGCTTTGCCCGCAGATGTTATGTCTGGTGTAGACAACTGGAATTTCAATAGGGGTGCTTAGGGAGACGAGACTCACATACGCTACAACGGTGGACTTGGGGGCCTATGACGAGGAGGGTCCCAGTACAACTGGGTGGATATGACACACTACTTCGGCATCCATTAGATTTAATACTCTTATGATCATGCGTGGTTTTCTGCATGTGGGAATTATAGATTAATTTTTGTAGTTGTTGTTTTCAGTTCATTATTGTCTTTCTATTCTGTCCCACTGACTTTCAGTTTTACATGAACTCAGCATAGTTTTAGTGGTACTTGTTTCCCTCTTTCAAAGTGTTGGGATGTGGTTGGGAATGTGACTGCATACAACTACTCATTAAAATGCCTCCCACATGCAGTTTTACGCCTTTGGTGCTAGTCTCTATCCCCTGGCCTCTGGGAGGCGGACTTCGTGTAGTTACGACATGGGCGACGGGGAACGGGTCGTGACAAAGTGGTGTTAGAGGGAGGTTGGTTCCACCTCAATGACCAAGATTATCTGTTTTATGGGAAATTGTTTTAAATGTTTCAAATCTGAGCTTTAGATTTGTGGAGTCTAGTGCTGGTGCAATGACTGATGTATCCATACACCAGGACATTGAATTCTACTTTTCAGCTCAATACATGAAACGATTGGTTTCATATGTGTATCCTTATGTTCATTTGAATATAGTCCATATCACCTGGTATAAAGTTTAAACCATGGTACATCATGATCTATTTAAGGAATCCTCAACATCAATAACCAGTCAGGTTATTGATATGAGGTCGTGAGGATAACCCGCCTAGAAATGAGGAATCTGTTCAGAGACCACATATAGAGATTTCCCCACCAGGTAGTGCACCAGTGCTACCACCACCCGATTCTCAGTATATACATCTGGAGGTTCCAGAAGAGTAAATTCATTGGCTTAGTTACCTATATTATTTTCAGAGACAAGGGCCTTCCTGGTTCAGGGGAGAGACAGATCCTCAGGTCGTTGAGGACTAGATGGAGGCTGTGACATGGGACTTACTCTTAGTAAGGACACCTCATGACCTGATGTTGATCATATATGTGCCCCTTCTATTGGGATCATCATGGAAATGGTGGTGCTTGACCACCTAGACTCATAATGTGGTGACCTCTACTTGGGTAGAAATCGAATAACTTCTCTAGGAGTAGTTTTTCCCATGACCATGTTCTCTATACTCATCCAGGTGATGCTTCACCATTAATAGGGAAGCATTATAGTGGTTGAATACTCATTGATGTTCAGAGAGCTACTTCGGTACTCAACAAACATGGTGTGAGACCCTTTATTCAGGGCTTGAACATTTGATCAAGGACTTATGTGGGAGGTCAAGGCATTAGGGTTGTCTCTCAGCATCCCTAACAAGGTCGGGGTGCGAGTAGGCCCTAGGCGAAAGAGTCTTTGGAAGGCAAAAGGCAAGAGATGTGAGGACCCAAACAGGCCTTTTCTTTCAGAGGACGACCCGAGGACTCGAATTTGGCTGTGCAAGGCTCCCAGATTAGAGGAAGTCATATGAGACTAGGCTTTTCTACTCGTGCAATGGACATGGACATATGGAAAAAGACTAACTGACCTGTCATACAAATGACCTGCAGATGATCGAGTGGCCGCCGAGATAGTGGAAACAGTTTGAGGTAGGTGGTCCACAGGGTGGCGGATGTGGCAGAGGAGTAGGATGAGAAACAAGCGATGGTTGTTACTTTGAGAAGATACTTCCACCACCCGAGGTGGTCCACCCCTACCTTAAGGAGAAGGAGTACAGGGATGATCACAGATTTAGGCAGCAGAGGCTTGTGACCATAATTCCCAAGAGATGATCTGATGTGCGATTTGTGTCTCCACCACCCTAGCTATAGTAATTTTAGACATAGGTTCTAGTCACTCCATCTATTACACATCTCGTGTTTCTGGCTCATAGATTCTGATGGAGCCTCTAGATCAACCCTTATGGCTAGAGACTCTTACATGATGGGATTTGATGATCACAAACAAGTTATAACAGTGTGATATTACTCTAGAAGGAGAAATATTTGGTTGGGACCTCCTTGTAGTAACGTCTAGGCCTTACGACATCATCTTTGGTATGGGCTGGATATCTACATTCTATGCTCAGATTGACTGTTTTAGGAGTACAGTGTGGTGTGTCCGTAGAGATGGGGCCAGGTTTTCCTTCACTTGTGAGAAGGAAACCCATGCAGTGATGACATACTCTCTCAGATGAGGGTGCATTCGATCACTCACTAGTTGGATAGCCTTACCCTTGGTGCAGTGGATGAGAGGAGTCCAAGTGTCCCTGTAGTGGAGGACGAGTATGAGGATGTTTTGCAGGATGATGTTCTAGGACTACCTCTTCATAGAGAGGTATACTTTTTCATCGAAATGTACCCTAGGACAACATATATATCCATACTAGAAAATCATATGGCTCCTACATAGCTTTTCGAGCTGAGGGTACAAATAGTGGAATTGTAGGAGAATGGGTTTGTTAGTCCCAAAATTTCACCATGGGAATCCCAAGTGATTTTTTCAATGGAGGAAGATGAGTGTTTTAGGTTGTTTGTGGACTTCTGGTGCCTGAATAGGATAAATGTGAAAAATAAGTATCCACTTCCAAGAATTGATGAACTCTTCGACCAGCTGAATGGAGTGAGGTGGTTCTCAATGATAGACCTCGTATCAGGCTATCACAACCTTCAGGTGCGGGATAAAAATGTACCAAAGACATGATTTTGGTACAAGTAGAACCACTATGAGTTCCTGGTGATTCTTTTTGGCATTACCAATTCCCCAAAAGTGTTCATGGGCCTCATAAATAAGATCTTCTTTACTTTCCTTGATCAATTTGTCGTGCTTTTCATTTATGACATCTTGGTGTACTCAGCATCAAAGGAGGAGCATATTACACACCTGTGGATTGTCTTAGATGCACTCTGATCACAACATATTTATTAGAATCTCTAGAAGTGCAAGTTTGGATTTTGGAAGGCCTCTTTTTGGGACACAACATCATAGAGGAATGGAGCTGCGATAGATCCAAAAAAATATAGAAGTAGTACTTTCTTAGGATCCACCAAGAAGCGTGAGTGAGGTGCATAGCTTCTTGGGGTTGATTGGTTACTATCTGAGGTTCATAACCAATGTTTCCATGTTAGAAGCACACTTATCAATACTAACATGCAAGGTACAACACTTCATGGGGATAAAGACATTCTAGAAGAGGTTCCAGGAGCTGAGGGGGAGACTGACTGGTTCCCCCATCTTGAGACTACCCGAGGAGGGAGTTGGGTATGTAGTTTACTACAACGCATCAGGGAGAAAACTGGATTGTGTCATGATGAAGGAGTGGGAAGTGATCACCTTTAGCTCACAAAATATGAGACAACATGTGTATAACTATGAATCTCACAACCTGGAGTTAGCAACAGTGGCCATTTCCTTACTGATGTAGTAGCACTAATAGATGGGTGAACGATTTAATGTTTACATCAACCATAAGAGTCTCAGGTATATCATCTCCCAGAAGTACCTGAACCTTATACAGTGGTGATGGCCAGAGTTCCTCTAGGACTATGACTTTGAGATAGTTTATACTCCTAGAAACAAGAACATGGTGGCAGATACACTCAGTAGGACGACCAGGTTGCAGCTACTGAGTGCGGCGACATAGCAGTTAGCCGCGATGCAGATATCCTTTATGGATGATGTTGAAGATGCTTACCTTCAGTCAATGACTGTTACTCCCCCACTGTAATATTGATTCAGGGAGGCCTAGTTGGTATATTTTGACTGTGAGGCCTGATTTTCTATGTTATCCTCAGTACGTGACCCTGATGGATTTTCGATAGGCGAGGATCACATCATCCTTTTCATATGAAGCACCTTAGTACCAACAGAGTTCCAAGAGGGGTGTTGATGGAGTTCTATACATCCCCTATGGTGGCACATCCTAGCGTGATGAAAATTTACCAGTACCTCTGACGTCAGTACCAGTGGCTGGGAATGAAGAAATTGGTGTTCAAGTTCATTTCAAAATGCCTCACTTGTCAGCAAGTGAAGTCCGAGCATCAGTTTCCAACAGGATTGTCCCAACACTTGAGGTACCAAAGTTAAAATGTGACGGTATCTCGATGGAATTTGTGATTGGGTTACCACGTACGTCTGGATTCCATGATACTATTTGGGTGATCATTGACTGACTCACCAAGTCAGCTCACTTACTATCCATCCTGGACTAGGGACCAGTGGAGGGATCAGGAAGACTCTTTATCAAGGAGATAGTGCAGATTAATGGGGTTCCTTCAATGATAATCTCGGATCGTGATGCCCAATTTACATAAAAGTTTTGTAAGGGATTATAGGTGGTGTTCGGGACACAACTGCATTTGAGCAGAGATTTTCATCATCAAATTGATGGTCAAACGGATAAGATAATAAAAAACCTGTAGGATATGCTTCGTGCTTGTGTACTTTACTTTGGTCATAGTTGGGAGGACCAGATCCCACCAGTGGAGTTTTCGTACAACAATATATATCACTCCACCATCAGCATGGAAAAATTTTAGGCCTTGTTCGGGCAGCATTATAGATAACCCATGTGCTTGATAGACCTTGGGGGTTTAGCACTAATGGGTTCATAGTTTGAACGGTGTACCACAGAGATGTTGTAGATCATTGAGGATCGGATGAGGATTGCACAGAGCATGCATAAGTCTTATGGTGACAGGAGATGGAGACAATTGGAATTCAAGGAGGGAGGTCGTGTTTTCCTTTAGGTCACACCCCATCCTGGATTATGGATTTTTGGCTGGGGTGGAAAGCTATCTATGAGGTTTATCAAAACTTTTTGGATCCTGTGTAGAGTTGGTGAGGTGGAATACCACCTATATCATCCCGAAATATTCATCTTGTGCATGATTTTTTTGATGTGTCGCAACTAAGTAGATACATGCAAAATCCATCACACGTCATCGAATAGGGAGATCTAGACATTGAAGATGGGGAAACATTTACAAAGTTACTAGTGGGAGTTGTGGATCAATAGGACATGGCCCTATATTGACAGTCAATTCCTCTAGTCCGCGTTCGGTGGTAGACCGTGAATCTCTAGAAGCGAACATGGGAGTAGGAGGCTCAGATTCTTGTTCAGTACCCCCATCTATATGATTATTTTTTTCTTTTGGGGACATAAATCCCTAAGGTGGGGAGAATTTAATGTCTGGTAATATTCGTGTAATTATTTTAAACTAAATGGAACGGTTTTGAGACCCTGAAATTTGACATCATCTGATTCCAAGGTTCTGAGAGCCCGGAATGGAATTTTGATGTTTTTAAGGTACATTCAGTAAATGTGTGAGCATGATTTTATATATTTTCAGCTAGTGATCAGATATATAATCTAAGGGAAACATTGAATTTGATGTGCTGGGATTCACCTAGAAATGAATTAACATCAGCCAAAATGGGAAGAGAATAAACGTTATTTTTTGGTCTTTTTGAGAAAAATAATAAAATAATTTAATGTTATTATTTTATTCCATTCTTGAGGTTGGGTGGAGGATGGAGACCCTGTGGTGCAGTGATGAGGTGGTGAAGAGGGAAATTAATGGAGGTTCAATAATGGATCATTTAGAACTCTGATGCTATTACCTTAATGGGTCGTTAAATGTGGCTCATTAAATGAGGCTAATTTAATAAGCATTATTAATGGGTGTAGCATTGTTGCACTTTTTTTCTTTAAATAATTCAATTTGTGGAATTTGGAAATTAAACATGGAGGATTCTCTTATTAAAATCCACCAAATTTCCTCTCTAATGAATAATGATGAAGAATGTTGGTGATACTTCATCGACTTCGACGAACCTAGAAGAATGGAGCCAGATGTGACGATGTCGACATATTTAATCCTTGAGAACGTATGATTCGACATCGAATGTCAATGAGGTAGGTGTTTTATATATTTTTTATTTTCTTCCATGTTCTTTTCTATAAATGACATGAGTGGATCAACCCACGAATAGGTTGACCCACGCTTCATGCGTTCATGCGGGTGGGTAACACTATTGGTAAGTTATTTATCCTGGATTAAGATTATTCTTGTATGATCAAACAACAAACCCTTGAGCCTCCTCTTTTATTATAATCCTCCAACGTGGAGGGATTGGGCTGATATTAACAGGGCTCATGAACCTCCTTTTGTCTGTTATTGATGGATGCATCCTCAAAATGATAATGATGGTGTTCTATGTACTTTTCAGTGAAGAACGAGAACTCTAGAGGCTATAGACTAAAGCAGTGTGAAGAATGGACCACCTGTATATGTATGGTGGTCCGCCGAAGGTCCTTCAACCACCGCCGCTACCATTGTGGGGGCACACATTAGCCTCATGCCAGTCGTAGGATGGAGGGACACTAGCCATGTCGGTGGGTGGGTGGAGTAGTGATCCACAGCGGCTGGACACCGCAGCTATCAGGCCATGACAGTAGAGGATGCAACGCCAGGTGCGGCGCTGCATGAAGGGAGGTGTCCTATGTTCAAGCCATCAGATTTGGCTGGACGAGTCATGGACCATCAACCGTGGCTGGAGGAGGTGGTCATGCGACATACCATAAGGAAGAGGAGGCTAGACGTAGTACAGATGTTGCATCTCGGTTTGACGGTTCCCCCGACCTCCTCATGCGGTCAGGCCTCAGGCCAGGGGGCTGCACCCCAGCCAGCAGGCCAGACTCATCCGGTGGGATGACCATGCACGTACGTGCATGACCCACACCGATAGGCCAGAGCCATACCCACCAGGTCAGATCGGCATTGACAGGCCCGATCCATGCCCTCCGAGCTGGGCCGGATTAGACCGGGTCACCGGGAAACCTGGTGGGTTGGACCCCTATCCAAAACGAGAGGGGTCCAGTGATACCTATTGGGCCCGTCCCACTGGCTGGATTGGACCATACTAACCTTGACCCACACCAGGTCATGTCGATTATGTCAAAATGAACTGGGGTATAAGGAACCCTCAGGTCGGGTTGGTCGGGTCTATTTGACCGGGTCAGAACGAGCCCATCCTAACCGGCTCCTTAGTTACTAAAACGCAGGTATCTTGAAAATTGTTTGTCCAATTAACGAGTCGTATATGGAATTGGGACCCCCTGGATGAGGAATATCTTTTATAATTTTATATGCTGACTTTAATGAATGTTTAGATGTGATGAAGGGATTTAGGGGTGGTTCTACCAGATGCGCTACGTATGGAACCCTGTGGTTGGATTAGACCTGAGGATAACTGACTTTCGACTCTATATGACTCAATAATGGACTAGTAAGCATCAATTATCTATGATGTTGCAGGTCCATGGTGCAAATAACTTCTATGTGACTTTGCAAGACCATGATACTCGATGAGGGGGAGTATCTATGTAGTCCACAACTAGTGGGAAGAATTTCTCTATTACTTGGAGGCCCACAGTACACGATGGGATGGTGTGCCTAAGTATTCCATGGTTAGTGGGAAGAACTTATTATTGACTTGGCATGCCCAGTGTACTCATAAGAGGAGGATTTATCCAGCAGCTAAGTTGTTTTATGATGTGACTGATAATGCTACCATCACTATCCTGGAATATACCTAGTGTGAGATGTATTGTATTTTGTGTTTTACGTTGAGGAATTAATTTGTGGTCTTTCTTTTTTTGGGTCGCTACTATGTATTGTGTTACTCACCCATACATGGGCTTCACCTGCACATGTTGTGTCTGCTGCAGACGACCGAGATTTTCATAGGGGTGCTCAGGGAGATGAGACTGACAGATGTTATGACAGTGGACTTGGTGGCTGAGGACCAGGCGAGGCACAATAGGACTTGGAAAATAGGAAATACTATTTTAGATTCTAGTAACATCACTAATCTTAAGATTGGGTGGAGTTTTATATAGATGGCCATCAGAGTTTATTTTGTACTTTTTGTTTTCAGTTCCTTGTTTGGTTTTTATTCTAGCCCACTTACATTTAGTTTCACTTTCTCTCAGCCTTGTTTTAGTGGAACTAGTTTCCCCCATTCAGTGTGATGGGATTTGTTTAGGTGTGTGTGAGCGTACATGTTCTTTGGAAAATTCCTCCCACTTGAAGGTTATTGCCTTCATCACTAGTCGCCAGCCCCTGGCCTTCGAGAGGTCGGATTAGGGTATTCACGAAATGGGCACCAGGGGACAGGTCGTGGCATATGTATTATATATTATGAAAGGTCTGTAATCTTTTTGTACACATTATTTTGATTTACTAAAAAATATGAGTTCGACATTATCAAAGAACCACTGATCTAATCGAAATTAACATCATTAATGTTTAATCTAATGAATCATCCTCATATAAAAATTATAAACAATAAATGGTACAATTTATGATTAAGGAAACATTAAAATACCATTTCATTCAACTTATTGATTTTCATTTAAAAAAAACTTTAAACTGGCCATGGAATTCATTTAAATAACACATTCGAAACTATGGAAGCAACAAAATACTAATAATTAAAGGATAATATGATTTTTTTGAAATGATCATATAAGGTGATAGAAACATGAATATTTTTCTTTTTGATATTAATAAAACATTTTTAGCCATTATAGATGAGTTTTAAACAAGTTTTAAGTAAGACGATCCCAATGTAACAGAATTCTTAACCCAATTTCCATCCATTGGGTTAACCTTCCCCTTTATTCAGTATGCGTTATTTTGATTATTTGTGTGATGAATTTTTGTTTATATTATGTTCTATTATGTGTATTTATAGGGTATAAATATATCAATTCCATTCAATTAATTCTCAATACAATTATATTTCTAAGGGACAATCCTCTTAAAATCATTTTTAAAGATTTTTTATGAAATTCAAAAATATTTTTTATATGATGTGAGTAGTTTTACTGATTTCATGATTATTTATTACAATGATGTTTACATTATATATTGGCATGGTAGTTTTTTATTAATATTACTTCATTATCATGTGAATGGTTTTAATATTTTTAAAGTGATTTGTTCTACAAAAAATGGAATCTTCAGAAAATTAATGTGATTTTCTCAAGGGATCAAATGAGTTGTCAAGTGTTTTATTCATGATATGTTCCTTGTACATAGTTATGTTCGGTTGATCCCATAATATCTAATGATATGTTTTTTCGAACCCATTATCACTCACGATATGTTAGTTTGACCGCATTATAGCTCATGATATGTTGGGTTGATCCCATTATTACTGAAGATATGATGGGTGAGCCCCATTATAGCTCTCCAATGCATTCGGTAATCTGGAGATAGAAGTTGACCTAATGGTTATTCCATGTGTAAGGGTGATTTTAAGAGTAATATGGTAAATATGTCCCAAGGAAACTACATGATGTTTCTATGAATTTTAATGAGTTTTCATGAAAATGGGGTATAAGGGGTTTTCATGCTTCCACTCAACTAAATGTTTTTCATTCTTTATGTACCTTACTGAGATTTTTGTGCTCATTCCATGTTATTAAAATATTTTTCATTAGATTACATAGTTGTCCATATGATAGTTAAGTTTGTACTGTAGATGAATCCAACTAGTTATATTTTAATTGTTTTTTAAAATATGATTCGATATATGTCAGTTGACAAATTTTCTAGAAACTATACCAGAAATGGTCCTCAATTATATAATGCATTCAGTATTTTATAGTTGTTTATTATAAAAAAATAAATAGCATGATTTAGTACTAAATCCATGTGTGTGTGATCATGTCTTTACATTTGGTATCAAAGGAACATTGTAGACATATTTTGGTATTAAACATTTTCATTTTTTAGAAACATTTTAGCGATATTATTTAATTATAAACTCTTATTTATTAATTATAGATAATAAAATATATTTTCATATTTATCAATAAGTAAATTCATAATTTTATGTATAATGAAAAAATAATGGGGGCACATTTCTTTTAAAGGAGGAGAATGTAACATCCCATGTTTTTTAAAAGGAACACTATGTGCTTAAATGAATCACTAAATATTATGTGGCCTTTATAAAATAACAATTAAACATAATTTTATCGCTTATATATGTTGAATTTTGGAAAATAGACATACATTGTTACGATCAATAAGTTTTATTAAATTTTGATAGAGAAAACATATTTTTTTGGTGAATAGTAACCTACCATTATGAATATTAACATGCCCTTTTGAATAGTAATCCACCCTTATGAATAGTTACATGTTTATTATGAATATTAATGTACCATTATGGATAGTAATATGAAACTAATGAATAGTTATTCACCTTTATGAATATTAACTTGATCTTTAAGAATAGTAATGTACCATTATGAATAGTAAATTCATCAATGAAATTATAAATAAATTTTTTCCATCTTATAAGTGTCAATATTATATAATTATTTCATAATATAAGTATGTAAATATTTTAAAAATTATTGATTAATTGTTTTTATTTTTGTATGTCATATATCATTAATTAAAAATTTAAGATTAATTTATAAATTTAATTGATTTCTTTTAATATAACGTATTCATAAATAAGTATTTTTTTAAATTATGATTATATGATAACTTTAGGAGACCATAAATAATTAGTCAATGTGTTACAAAATCAGTTTTACTTTTAAAATTATATACTTTATGTAAATTTTTATTTTATTTAAAAATTACATTAGTCATGTTTTAAATTTTTTTTTCAAAAAATGAATTTCATTTTTGAATTATAAAAATAAAAAAAATTTGTTTGGGTGAAATTTTCAGAAATTCAAGAATTTTAGATGAATGGTAAAATACAATAAATTACGATAAATACTATATACTTGATTTAATGCATAATAGGTGATGCAAGGCTAATGTAAGATTACTTGGTTCGAACTCACATGAATTTATTACGATTATGGGTGACATAAATAAAGACTATTCATAGTCTTGAGAAACAATAGTAATTTAATTATTAAAATAATGTAAAATCACTCCTCTCCTCCACTATAAATTCAACACTGACCCCCTCATCTACTCATACTTCTGAAGCCTTTAGCATTGTCTATATTATACCAAATCTCCTTCGCAAGGATATTCCTCATGTACAATACCTGATGGTATCACCAAATGTCCAAAATTGAAGGCCTTAAGAAGAATCTCAAGGAGAGGAGATCAAGAGGTAAATATCATCTTTTTTTTTATTTCTTTTCTTTCAATTTTCTTTTCTATTCTTCTTCTTTCCTCTACAATCATTATCCAATAGGAATTAATGATATAGTATCTTAAATATTATGGTTTTCATAATGTTTATGTAAGATTCACCATTATAAATCTTACCCTCTCCCACTAATTCTAGAAATTAAAACATTTTCTGTAATGTGACGATTTACTAACATCGTGGAAGATGTGATTTCAATTTCATTTATTTCATTCAATACTGTTCATAAAACCATTTTTTGGTTGAACAAGATTTTAATTTATGGATTATATCTTTTTCAATGGTTTTGTAATCTTTTTGTACACATGATATTATTTTACAAAACAATATGAGTTCGTTATTATCAAAAAACCACCAAAATGATCTAAACGAACATCATTAATGTTTTAACTAATGAATCATCCTAATATAAAAATTCAAAACAATAAATGGTAAAATTTATTTTTAAAGAAACATTAAAATAAATTTTCATTCCACTTCTATAATTTCTTTTCCATTATACTAGAAAATCAAATTCAAATCGTCCATGGAAATCATATAAAAAGTGCACCTGATACAATGGAAGCAACACAATACTAATAATTAAAGGATAATATAAAGTTGTTAAATGAGTATATATGGTGTCATAAACATGAGTATTTCCTTTTAAGATATTAATAACACTCTTCTAACCATAATATAGGTGGTTTAAACATGTTTTATGTATGTTGAACTCAAGGTAAGGGGATTCATAACCCATTTTCCATTCATTGGGTTAACCATATCCTTTATTCATTATGTGGTATTGAGATTTATTTTGTGACTCATATTGGATTAGATTATGTTTTATTATGTTAAATTACAGTGTATACACATATCCATGCGATTATATTAATTCTAACTCGATGTATATTTGTAAGGGATATTCAATTTAAAATTCTTTTAAAATTCTCTTTATTGAAATTCAAAAAGATTTTTTATATTGAATGAGTAGTTTTACAGATTTTATGAGGCTTTATTTCTATGTTGTTTCTATTATATGTTGACAAGGTATTTTTTTATGTATAATATTTTATTATTATGTGCACAGTTTTTATATTTTAAATGTGATTTGTTATATGAAAAATGTAATTTTGAAAACATTAATGTGTGTTCCTGAATGGTTAAAATGAGTTATCAAGTGTTTTATTCAGGAAATGTACAATGGAAATAGTTATGATGGGTTGAGGCCATCACAGCTCTTGAAATGTTGGGTTTAACCCATTATAGCTCATGATATGTTGGGTTGAGCCCATTATAGCACATGATATGTTGGGTTGAGCCCATTATATATCATGATATGACGGGTGAGCCCCATTATAGCTCTCCACTGGATTGGGTACTCATTAGATGGAAGTTGAATGAATAGTTATTCCATGTGTAAGGATGATTTAAATAGTGATATGGTAAATATGTCCCATGTAAACATCAGGGTTTTTCTATGCTTGCTTATGTGTTTTCAATAAAGGGGCTTTTAATGGGTTTTCATGTTTCCACTCGACTAACCATTTTTTCATTATTTATGAAACATACTGAGCTTTTGTGCTCATTAAAAGTTTTTAAATTTTTTTTACAGGATTACTTAGATATTAAAAGGATAATTATGGTGATACTGTTGATGAATCCAATTTTTTATATTTTATTTATTTTTGTAAAATCTGATTCAATATATGTAAGTTGTTTTCTAATTCTCAAAACCTTAGACTGGAAAAGGTCTCATTTGTTAAATGTACTGTCTGTTTTTTAGTAATATATTATAGATAATATACACATCATTTTTTAATGCTAAATCTGGATTTTTGGTTTAATGTTTTTGCATTATAAATGTTTTACGAGTATCGAAACACTTTATAAATGTGATAAGATTATGGATACCCTTAATAAATGTGATACATGAAAGGATTCCCTTTAGAAATATTATAAATTCATTAATAAACATTATAAACATGAAATTGGGGATGGAATCTCTCATAGTAATACTGGAAATGACCTCCCTTACTTTGATATAGGAATTCCAACCGTTTACAATATGATACTGGTAATGGTGACCTTATTGCTATGGTATTGGGAATAGCATCCCCTATTCCCATGTCATTGGTAATATAATCCCTTGATACTTCTGATATTCGATCTACAACTTATGGATATATGAGTTGCACAATGGGTCTAAGATAGTGGCTCTAGCGACATGTATGGTTATAAACGTCACTATATATAGAGTCTATATATGTGAATTCTCGTGGTTAATTAATCAAAGACCTTCCAATTTAGTCTAGATCATGTAACATCATCCTCATTTCCATACGGAAATAAAGCTATCCCTTTGAAATTATTGTTAATTATTCTCATAATTATATTTAAACACTACCACGTTATATACACAGACATTATGTAGTTACCAAATATTCTAAAATAAGAACATTGTATTTGATAGCATGTGTTACATATATCACCAAGCACACAAGGGAATAAAATATACCATGAAATTACAATATAATTACTACTTTTAATAAATTAAAACTATGATATATTTTGTAATATATAAAATACTCACATAGATTATGTTAAATTGAACAAATACCATCTTTGTTAACATTCATTACATGCAGGACTTAGATTTACCAAGAAACAATATAATATTAAAATATTATTTATTATATAAAATAAGATATAACCTTGACGTCAAATTTGAGGTTCATAATAGAAATAAAAAGCTTATGAAAACATACCTTTTATATAAATCTAATATAAATTCAATGGTTATGAATTAATTAGAAACAATCATATAAACTATTAATATATAAAGGGAATATAATTATTTTATTCTCTCAAAGGCATTTTGTCATAAAAATTTTAATTATATTAAACCATTGAATGTAATTAATTAAATATATATATTATATATATAGAATTTTTTTTATATTTATCAAATATATTTTATATACATAAGATAAATATGAACCCAATGTTATACACAAAAACCAATATTTTTATAAATGAACTTTTACAACCTTTTAATGGTGAACCTATTTAAAATAATTTTTTATGGAAATTTAATAAATTTTATATTTAAAAATAAAATATTTTTTTTAAATAAAAACATTAAAATTATATTAGGAATAATGTTTCACTTTTTTGGAGAAGTTTCATTCTTTGATGAATTTTGAAAAATACTGAATTTTTATTAAAAAATGTCTTTTCATTAAATTAATTTATATGGATAAATTATATGTTGAATTGGTTCTAAAACCAAATTATATAAATTATACATCATATAAACAAATATATGACATTTTAATCAATTTTACTTTAAAATTGAGTGTAAAAAAATTGCAAACTTTTGATCATTTTTACATTAATACCAATTTGTCATCCCATCCATAGGAATAAATATAAATTAATTTCTAACAATTTTGTTATATGAATTTGTAAAATGGATTCCATATTGTGAATAAGTATAATTTAAAAGTTATGATATTATGAACATAGTTTTTGACCAAAATTATTTGTAAAAGTGATTAAAATTCTTTGCAACGACTAAGAGAAAATAAACTTAAGAAAAGTCCAAACCATAAACTTATGGCACAAATGACCTATAAACATGTAAAAAGTTTATTTTATGGAAATAAATATACCCAACAATATCTTTTATATATTCTTTACTAATATTAAAGCCAATATTTATGGAAAAACCCTGGGTGGATTTCGCATTACAAAAATTCCCAAGAGTACCACTACTACTCCACTATAAAATGGCACTCAATCCTCCCACTTCCTCTCACCACTCAATACCTTTGAATCACCTAAAATCTGAGAAAATAATTTCTGAAATTACCTAACCAATTACTATAATAATTCCTTTGGTTATAAATTCATCCAATGAATCTATTTGGTGAAAACCAAAATGAGGTACCCAAAGAAGAGTTTACATCCTTCCTCATGCTCCTTTGTTTTATTTACATTATCCACCCACTAAAATATTTGTATTCATTGATTATATAATAAAATAATTATCCTCAATATACCTAAAAGTATTAATTATAATGGTTTTTCCTACAATTATAGAAACATACATCCAATTAGTAATGAACTTACCATTCTTGTGTAAGGTGAACAACCACCTCATGAAATGATGTTGTTAATTTTCCATTACCACCTACTAAGGGTGGGAATTATAATGGAAAAATTATTTCTATATAATATATATTATATTAAAATTTTCGTTATGAATATGAAATTATTTATTAACATGTGTATTTATGCACTCCATTTTGTTGGAATAGGAAAATAAATTTTGTGGAAGTGCAGACTATCACCTCCTCAAAGCGATGTGATTCGTTCATACAATACATGGAATATATAAAAGATATTTTAATTAAAAACATGTGAAATATTAAATATAAAATATATTAATCATAAAATTACATTTTTTGAAACAAAATATATCATTTTATGTATTACATATTTGACACACTAAAAAGCGATAACATCAGTCGTGGATGTGTGGATTACTACCTCCCCAACATGATGTGATTTTTTTCCCTGAAAATTATTATATATATAATGATATATGATCATTTATCATTGTTTTTATGATATAATTCTAATCATAGGATTATGTAGTGTTACTTAACCTCTTTCCATTACGATCATATAAAAAATTTGAATGTTACTCTGGCGAACGTACAACCAACAATCTCCTTGATTGTAATGTAGGTTCATTTTTCATAACCATGTTTCATGATTGGTTTTAAAATTTCAATTTATTTATAAATATAATTATTATTTCATTAAAATTATTCTACATATGTTTTTATAATGATCCCATTCACCATAGTTGACATAGTAATGTCATTTTTGACATATAAATAGAATTTGGTCAATACCCCTAATATAAACATAATTGTTTAAGTAGTTGTTCACAACATTGTGATAAATAAAATAAAATTAAAGATAAACATGAAAATTATTACTAATAATTTATATTAATAACATAATTATAATATTTATGAATATAAATACACATGTGAATAGACAATCTCAATGAAACGACTTTAGTCTGAATTTACATTCCATTGAGAATTAATTGTGGATTTAGATGAATTCACATCTATATGGTCTTTATACTACCATTGGACATGTTATATCATGAATATATTTATTCTAGTTATATTATATGTTTAATTTAATTTTTCTCTTTTATTGGGGCTATGAATCAAATGTTTCATAGTGGAATACGTCACTTTGAAATTTTTAATGATTACTTTACTCAATAAAATTGATATTGATATTTAAATGTTATTTCCATTTATCAACATCAAAAATACTTATATTTTTTACATGTCCTAAAATTTTGAATTATTGATAAATTCATATTATTTATTCAATATGGGTTTTTATGATAATGAACAATTTTTATTAATTAAATCAATAATTCGATATATGATGAATTATCTAAACATGTACTATACAGGTTGGGGACTTGTTAATGAAATACCTATGGGTTGGGTACTGGTTAATACGAGCCGTTTAGGTTGGGGAATATTTAGTGTAAGCACCTAGATACATTGGTAGTCTTATGTGGTGAATCAATAGTTCAAATAAAAGTAGTTTAAACTGTATTGAGAGTGAATATGAACATTATAATGGATCATGTTCCAAATCAATGAGGTCCAATAATTAAGCACTTAATTTATATATAATTCATTTTTTTATTATTATAAATGAGATTATTGTGTCGATAAAAAATTTAATATATTTTGTTCTAATTTTATTGATTAAATAGTATGCGTTTTAGTTTCTGACTTTTCCATATTGATTACGCCCTATTCCAGTTATTACAATGGAATGTGTTAGTTATTTTTCATCCTATGCTAATTATGTTTATCTATTTATTATTTATTTATATTTACATACCCTTACTGGTCATTTAAGATCACCCTAAATTATTTTTTTTCATTTTCCCATGATACATAGAATAAATAATTGAATAAGATTTCAAGGATGATGATTGTTTCAGCTCATTGTGTATCATGTTTTTATTTTATCTTCCAAATGAATTATGGGTATCATGTATCTAATATTTTATTAAAAAATACTAAATTATTCTATAATTTATGATTTTATTCTTTTATATATTCCAATTTAATATTTTAATTCTCCAACACTATGATTCTTTGGTTGGGGTGTGACATTTTTCATTAGATTAGGTTTTTCTATAATCGTGGAAACTAGATTTTTGAAACATAGATTACGGAACATAACCCTAATGTAGAAGTTGAGGATATGTATGAAATAACATACTAAATTAACAATTACATATAAATTGTATGGATTTCCTAGAAATATATCTCTTTCTAGATACTATAAGTGGATATTGTTATGGCATAGATGTACCTAGGGGTAACCACTCTAAAAAGGTCAATTAGGTCTGGCATGAATATAACATGGTACATGACCACTAGCATTACAACTAACCACGTTTTAAACTCTTATGGGATACTCTTAGGATAATTAACATTTTATTTACAAACCATTAATAAGGGTTTTAATAGACAATGAAAATTATTTACCTAGGAAAAACTGCAGACCATGGAAGGACCTATGTAGAGATAAAAAGGATGAAGTATTTATGTATTGTGGTTGTGTTTAAATCCTTTGATAAATGGATATTTAATGAATAAATTTAAAGGTTTTCTATAATATTTTATTTGGAAATTATATTAATGTGGTTTTGGAAAAAGAAAACATCATTTATGTCAATAAACAACCCATCATGTCCAGCAAGGACATGGGACTTTAACCCATGTTTAATGGATAAAAAGGGTTTCATGCCAACCACTAAACTATGTAATGACTTGGTTAATATCTTTTTTGAGTTAAAATGTCGGATTTATAAATATTAATGATGACCTGGTAGTGATTTTTTTTTAGGTTTAGAGATTATTGTATTAGACATATAATCTTTAAATAGTAGTTATAGAAAAATGGAAAGTCATGCCACACATTTATGGGTCATACAATATGTTATATTTTTATTTTAGTGCTCAAGGAAACGTTGTTAATTTTTTGATATCTACTTCATAAATCAGTGGATTAATTTGAAATTGATAAAATCAAAAAAAAAAAATATTTTGTTTCTAGAAATATTTTATGTATGTATATTTACGTATGTTCATAATTAGTAAAATAATTACCCAACATTAGGAAAATGATCTAAAATTAATAATTTCTCCTAAAAGATTCAATTTTTTAACCGTTGGTCTTCTAAATTATCACATATATATGAATTTGAGACCCTTAAAATTTAATTCATCAATAACTTTTTTTGATTACCCCAATCACCCGTTATAAAAATTAACACTCTTACTCTATTTATGTATCCCAAACATCCGCTAATGTTCCCATACATAGAAACCTAGATTTTTGTTAGTCCATCGGACTTTGTAATTCACATTATCATATTAAAGAGGGTGTTTTATGAACCCTTACTATGTTGTGATATTTCAACATAGGAAATGTTGAAGAATTTATTATCAATTTAATGTTTAAATTTAATGAAAACAATTTAATTATGCTATTTATAATGTAACGCCATGAAATTCTCAAATAAGAATAGTGTATTTGATATCATGTATGACACACAATAGCTACTGTGTAAAGGAATATAGTATCCCATGACATTACAATATAATTACTATATTAAATAAATTAAATCTATGATATATATTCCAATTAAGGAAATAAAAAATTTATCATTCATTACACAAAACAATGTTTTCTTCGATAACTTGCAATACACTCAATACTAAATTTTACCAAGAAACAATATATTATTACAATATTATTATTTAATATAAGATGATATATCCTAGATACTTAATTAGTGGATTTGTATAGTATTAAAATAAATATGAAAATATATTTCTTATAAAAATATAATATAAATCCATTTCTTACGAAATAAATTAAAATGAAAATATTAAAAAATTGAATATAAATAATATATTTTTTATAATCCCAAAGGAGTTTTGTATTAATAAATTAAATTAATTAAAATTAGTGAATTATATTAATGAAATTTATATTATATATATTCAATAAAATATATTTCATATTCATCCAATATATTTTATAAAAATAAGATTAGAACAATCCAAATTTATACAAAACACATATATGTTTATAAATGCACTTTTAACACCATTTAGTGGAGAACATAATTGAAATAAAATTTTGGAAGCATTTAAAATCATTTTACATAAAGAAAATAATTTTTTAAAGAGAAAAATATTAATTTTCTTAGGATGAATTATTTTTGTTTTTTTTTGAGAAGTTTCATTTTTAGATGAATAGTGAAAAATACTTAATTTTCATAAAAAACGATTTTCCATCATATTTATTCTTATGAATAAATTATATTTTGAACATGTTTTAAAGTTAAATTAGTTTAATTATAAATCATTAAATCCAATTTATGTCATTGGAATCAATTTCACGTTGAAATAGAAAATAAAAACATTGAGAATATTTGAACATTTTTACATTGTAACCCTGATTTGTCCTCCCGTTTGGGAGAATAAATTTAAATTAATTTCTTCCACTTATGTGACTGTAATATGAAAAAATTAATTCCTTATTTGGATTCATAATAATTTATAATTTATAGTGTGGTGAACAAAGATTTTTACAAAACAATATTAGTACAAGTGATTAAAATTAATTATAGTGATTAAGAAAAAAATTAGCTTAATAGTTGATTCAACCTTATGATTAAGGACCAAAATGCCAAAAAAATTCAAAATCAATTTTATGTATATAGTTTTACCATATTTTCTATTGTATT
This sequence comes from Viscum album, assembly GCA_963277665.1. Lineage (NCBI taxonomy): Eukaryota > Viridiplantae > Streptophyta > Magnoliopsida > Santalales > Viscaceae > Viscum > Viscum album. The sequence continues at coordinate 1,092,216,181 of OY728145.1, read as the reverse complement.
GATGGTTTTGTATTATTGGTTAAAATTTCCAAGGAAGAAATGAGGTTGGAATTCTGTTTCAAAAAATTTACAAAAATGACACTCCTCCTCCACCATTATAGGCACTCAACTTGACAATTCCTCACACCTATATAGACATTCAGATCACAAAAAATATAATCATATAATATCCCAAAATCCATTTATTAATTCTATAATCCTACAATTTAATATAAATCTTTCCAACGAAGCCCTTTTTTTCAAACCAATAGTAGTTACCCAAAGAAGACATAACATCCTTCCTCAAGGCCCTCTATTTAACTTTCATTTTCACCCAACCTAATAATTTTATACCATTATTATATAATAACCACTTTTTCCAAAAAATAATAATTTTTTTATCATAATGGTTCGACCTAAATGTATACAAACTTATATCTAATGGGTAATGAATTTATCATTCTTGTGTAAGGAGAACTACCACAACACGAAAAGCTATTGTTATTTTTTCCTTTACCACCTCTCTTGGGTGGGAATTGTGATAGAAAAATTATTTCTATATAATATATATTATATATATAAATTATTTGTTCAATGGTATTCTTTAGTAATTGATACCTTTATACAACCCATTTTCTGGGAAAATGATAACATCATTTGTGTAAGTGTGGATGATTGGCTCCTCAAAGAAAAGTGATTCCTTAAAAATATACATGAAATATATAAATGATGGTTTTAATTAAAAATTTGTATCACAAATGAAATATATATTATATTCAGGATATAATTAACTATCTGGAAACATAATATATCATTATATTTATTACCCATTTCACACACTAAAAAGTAATTACTTCGGTCATAGACATTTGAACTATCACCATCCCGACACGATGTGATTCCTTTAACATCATAAGAATTATATATATATATATAAGTATTTATGATTAAATAACATGTTTTTTATGATATAATTATTATTCTGGAATTATATAGTGTTATATACCTTTATTACATAATGATCAATGAATAATGGTAACATTACTCATGCGTATATAAGACATAACATCTCCATTATTATAAGGTTGTGTCCATTTTTCATAGCCATATTTCACGATTGGATTTAAAAGTATAACTGATGTGTTAATATGAAAATAATTTCATGATTATTATTCTAGATATGTTTTCCAATGGCCATTTGATCATAGTTTAAATACCAAAGTTGTTTTTGACACAAAAACTGAATTTTGTCAAAACTCTAGATGTAAACATAATGGTTTAACTAGTTATTTAAAACATTGTAATATGTGAAAAAAAATTAATCATAAACATGAAATAATTTCTAATGATTATAAATAAATAAAATAATTTTATTATTCATGAATTTAAATACACACTTGACAAGTAAATCTCAAGGTAATAGTTTTTGTTTTCGTTTCAATTTACATTCCATTGAGACTTACTTGTTATTATGAACAAATTCTATTTTATATGTTTTGTATAATGCCCTTTGAAATGTTATATCTTGAATATCCTTATTCACATGATATTTTATTTTTGATTTAATATTATTTATTCATTTTTTAAGATTCAAATTGTTTAATGTTGTATATGACACTTTAGAATGTTAAAATGTAATTTTCCTCATGAATTATTTTAATAATCCTTAAATAGAATCCCAATTCATTAACATTAACAAAAAAAATTTAGTTATCTTCCCCTGGGTAATTATTTTTAAATCCTTATTATTTTTTAATATGGATATTTAGTGATAAGGCCATTGCTTATTAAATAATTGATTATTTGATATATGATGAATGATTTGGGCATGCACTATTTAGATCGGGGACTGGTTAATGAATGTCACACTAGTTGGGGACTGGTTAATGAAATCACTATCAGTTGGTGACCATTTAAAAGAATACAGAATATATATTTATAGTATAATTAGATTAATTAGTTTACAAAATCTGAGCAGTTTAAAATGTCTTGAAAATAAATCTTTATTTTATAATGGAATATGTGATAGTAACATGAAATCCAAAAAATAAAAAATTTCCAATATTTAGAATTAATTTATTATAATCCATTAGATGATTTCATGGACTTATCTATAGATTCATTTAATTATTAGTTTTTTGTTACATGGAATGTGTTTCTTGTAACCAACTTCCCCATCATGGCCTCCATTAATTTCGAAGGAGTTGAAATCGTCCAAGGGGATTCCCTTGAAATTCAATATTTCATACCCCTATAGTTCCCTTTCTCTTGTTTTGTACATTGTATTTTTTAGATTTTCTTATTATTTTTCTTTTTTATATTCCATTCATTAATAAAAAAAATATATATGGATGAATAATCGTTCAAGGATGCTATTTATTTCATTTTATTAAGTATCATGTTTTTTTCCAATATATTATGGCTATAATATTGGTAACCTAGTTTTCCAAAACTATTAAACTATTCTGTATATTGGAATTTGAAGCTTGTATCTATGAAAATGTAATAAATCAATGTACGGGACACATGCCTCTAAGGTCAGGGTGCTGCACTAGATATTAATATACACCATTGGTGGTAGTCTACTATGTTTATATCACATTTTTTTGGGATTCCGATGGAACCCGGGAAGACTGTATACTTATAGGTTTTGATAAGGGATAGAATCAACTTATAAATGCCTGAGTTCTTTCATGTCCTGAGATGTGAGCTTAGTAGTAGATGATCATGATAGTTCTTGGGATGCTTGGATAAATTTTTTATTTTTGTTCCATTTTTATGTCATCTCTTGTATTGACTAAATTGTGCAATGTATCCATGTTTTCCAAATTCATTAGGGACATGGTATCATCATATTTTTTATATGATTATAATTATAAATTTTAATCATTATTTTTTTCTAGGATTTTTATACGTGGTTTTTCTTTGTTTTCCATTATTGATGTTTTTTTTGTTATTTTGTAAGTTGATTATAATGATGTTCTACTTTGACCAGGTGGAATTGTCTCCCCAATGACACAACTTTGGCCCTCGCTATTAGTCGGTAACCTATTCCATATGGGGAGACGTGCTTGGGGTCTTGTGGCCAACAATTTGACACCTATTATAGGATTATTCGGGAACGTATTTCATAAGCTATATTTTGTTAATTATATGTTATTTATTATCACGATTAAATGTCATTTACTTGGGTAGTTATATAATATCAATAGTTACCAATTTATCTTCCATGGTGTTATTATGTAATGATTCTTTATGTCATTAAAATTGGTTTATTTATGTAATTCATTTTGAAAAGTACATTAAACCCATTTTCATCTCATGGGATATTATGATATGTTGAATGATTGATATCATTTGTCACACATTTAAATAGATGATGATGGGTGGGGTCCTATATTTTCAAAAAATTCATTGGTTTTGGATTATATCTCATGATATGATGATGTGTGTACATACCATATTTCTGCATAACACATCTAATTGATATACTCATATTTTTTACAACATAATGGGTAAACATACATGGAATGTTTCAAAATATATTCACGTGATTATTATTTTTCCATAGTTTTTTTCTCATTCATCTGATTATGGTACATTATTATGTATCACACTTATTGATTCATGCTTCCACTAACATTTTATTCATATTTTATGTCAAACATGAAATATTCCTTCAATTATGTATTATGATATTTGTTTATGTCATTTTCTGGATCGTGTAACTATAGATATGTTAGTGTATTATGCTTAGAATAATTCATTTCATGCGCCCTCAAGATATCAAAATTTTTAGACCTTTTATCCTTTGGATGGATCTTGCACTTCGACGGAGTTCCGAGCTCCAATGACCTTCGACCTCGAATCCTGTTTAGATATTTCTCTTCCTCCTTCAGATTCATAGTGGAATCCTTGGGTTTGAGGGACCTATTTAGGATTCCTTATGTGCATCGAAATTCCTTCTACGTTGTCATGGACTTGGATTATGATTTTTTACATGGTTGGTGCAATATTCCTCAATATATGGGTCATTAAAGATTCAATTTATCTCACTGGTGACTGGAGTCCCATGAGCACATGGAAGGATCACACGCTACTGTATGGATTAGTCTCTTAATGGATTCTATTCCTTTCCAGAGTGGAACTTTTCTTAAGGCCATTGGTGACTTATTAGGTCAATTTCTTTGTGCAGATGATCAGACTTGATATTGTTCTGATGTTTTGGCGGCACACATATATGTAAATATGGATATCTCTATTCCTCTTCTAGACCATATCACCCTTTGAGTGCAGTATCTATTCATATAGGTTCAGGATCTTGCCTACCAAGTGACTCCAAGGTATTTCTCCTTCTAACTGCTTCAAGGAAATTTGGTAAAGGTGCACAGGAAACATTCCCAAGGAGGACAGTAATAATGATCGGCAAGGGGGGATTCACACAATTCTTACCCTATAAAGAATGACGAGACTCCTCTTCCGGTTATAGATCAAATATTCGTAGATGTTCTTGAAATGGGATCCTCTTTTAAGTCTTATTATTTTAATATAGGTTCACAGATGTCTCCCTCTATATTTATAGATGAGTATTGTTGAATATGCCTACATGATTCATTCTATTGCAAGAAAATTAATTATGTTTGTTTAACTTAGTACTTTGTTCTTCGGCATGGTTGAATGACACCTTTACGTGGGTATTTTCCCATTTCCAGCTCATCCTTACCATTTCTGGTTCGTATTATCAAGAACCCGGTTTTTTTCCTTACCTATTAGCAGGTGTATTTTGAACAGTTGATAAATAATGATCCAACTATTATGGAGATCCCTCAGCGTGTTTACTCGGCCAGCCCCAATCCCCAATTCATACAGCCCGAGTAATCTTGATGTGCCATATTTCCTCTGCACTGTGTTCGCTGCGATTATGTGAACGGTCTGTTTGATCCTGGCAGTCCATACGACCTTTATCACATACCTTCATTGAACTGCCTGATGGTTATATGATGCTCATTTATTGCACCCTTTCGTTACTCCATATCCGTGAATACTACTATATAAGATCTAGTGTCTTCTTTCTGGTTCCAAGGTAGCTCCTGGTGAAGCGTTACTCTACTCTGGCTCTGTGACGTAGAAGAAGGACCCTTCTGGGATCTTATGGGTACCCACACTCTACGTTGTCGCAGTATATGCGACCTCCTACAATCATTGTTCTTTTCTGGTGGAGAATCATTGGGTATCATCTCAAATCCGGATACATTTGACGACTACACTTCAAGTGGTAACATGCTTTACATTCTTTAATAATCATGAAAAAGTTCTTGTTTATAGATCATGGTTCTTTAACGATTCATATCTTCTTCCAAATGTTCGCGGTTGTATCCTACCTATGTGCTTGCATTAGTCCATCCAATCTTAGACAAGGCTAACTCTATGCGACATAACTAATCACTACCACCTAGTTTAGCAAGCCTAACAACCTCATATAGTTTCTGTGGTTCTTGAGTTTCTGCATCAGTGTCTGTAACTATGGCTTCTTTCGTTTTCTTGTTTTCTTAATAAATTTGTTGACCTGGTGGTGTTATCATCATTCTTGTAGGTCCCCATGGGTCTGAAGAACATTATATTTGTTTTCCTCTTTATATTTTTTCATTGTATGTTTATTTTTCTTGATTCATTCTGACTATATATATTCTATAAATCAAACATACCGTTTTCTTCACCATTAAAACCGAACAGTGGATCTTGTTTTATTTAGGGTTTAAGTAATTATCCTCATAAAGTAGTACCAGAGCCTACTATTCCTTTTCCATGGGTTAAACTTTGTTTTATATTGATAGGTTTGATGGTGAGAATGACTCTAATCTTTGGATAATTGAGATGCCTGTCTTATTAGATCACAATTATCTAATAGATGCCCTTGCTGGCTCTAAGAAGAAAGTCACCACCACTGGGCCTAATGGGAAGGCTACTCTATCGTTTGTAGATGTCCCTAGGGAGACCCTTTGGAAAGAACGTAGTTTAATACTTTTATATTTCGGAGTCAAAGAGCTATGATAAGTCACATATGAGTCTTATTCTGCAGGTATATTGTCCAAATTGGAATCCATTTATATGACTAAATCTCCTGTTGGGAGACTGTATAAAAATTTGAGATTATATACACACAAAATGCAACCTGGAACTGTAGTTAGGACACGCCTTGATGAATTTAATAAAATATTGTTAGACCTGGCCAACATTGACATTAAACCAGATGATGAATTCCAAGATATCATATTATTAACATCATTAGAGGATTCAATTAACTCTGTTGAAGAATTTATTTTTTTATGGGAAAGACACATTGAATCCTGAAGAAGTGAAATCATATTTTCCTTCTAAAGACCTTAAAAGTATGGTTAGGGTTAAAACTAAGGATCAAGGATTAAATATCTGGGACAGAGGAGAATCTAGAAGCCTTAGTGAGTCAAAGGGTAGGAGGAAGGATATAGGATAATTGAAGAAATGTATAAGAATGTCTAGAAATAAGTTAATCAATTGATTTCAATGCACGAAGCCTGGGAATATTAAAGGAAACTATCCTAATAGGAAAGGTGACTACAAAGATAGTAATAATGACAATTCCCTATTAGTTGAACAAGACATTATCATTGTTATTGTGTTAAATGTCACTGACACTGCCCTCTTAGATGAATGGATTCTAGATTTAGGATGCTCATTCCACATGTTCCCTATGAAGGAATTCATTAATGGTTTAAGGGAATATAAGATAGGTGAGGTCATCATAGGGAATAACTGGAGTTTTGACATCATCGGTATATGATCTATTTTATTATAGCTACATGATGGTTTTATTAAAACTCATAAGGTGGTTAGGTGGGTACCTGAATAAAAAAGGAACCTAATATCCCTAGGAACCATTTAACTGAAGGGGTATGGCTTCATGTCTAGATCAGGAACCCTAAGAGTTGTCTGAGGATCCCTTACAATAATTAAAGAATCCCTTCGTGATGGATAGTACGTGTTAGATGGTAATGTGTATAGAAGTCATTTTAACACCTCATCAACTTTAGAAGTTGATTCCACCACCTTATAAAATATGATGATTGGGAATGTTAGTGTCAAGGGTCTTAGTGAGCTTAAGAAGTAGGGGCTCTTAACCAACATCACTCCTAGCAGTTTACCATTTTGTGAAGACTATGTATATGAAAAGATAAAGAGAGTCAGTTTAAGTAGGTCCATCTATAAGATAAAATAACCTCTTGAATGTGTACATTATGACATATGGGGTCCCTCAAGGGTAACCTCCCATGGTGGAGGATTATATATTGCGACCATTATTTATGATTTCTCTAGAAGAGTGTGGATTTATATACTTAAGAACAAGTATGATACCTTTCAGAATTCTACGAAATGGAATGATGCTATAGAGAGTGAATGTAATAGGAAGCTTAAGGCCTTACGAAATGATTATGGTTTACAGTATCTATCTACTAAATTCTATGAATATTGTGAATATGAATAAACTAATAGATACTAGACTATTTTGGAAACCTCCCAATAGAATGTTTTGGTAGGGAGGATGAATAGGTCTATTATTGAGAGGGTGAAGTGTATGTTATCAAATTTAAAACTCTTCATGTCCTTTTGGGATGAGGCTGTTGCGACAATAGTGTACCTCATTTACCGCTATCCATCGTCAGCTAACTCCTTTAAGAAACCTGAAGAAGTTTGGAAGGGAACACCCCTGAACCTTGTCCACCTCAAAATATTTGGATCTATAGCCTATGTTCATACACACAATTATAACCTATCTCCAATAGATATTAAGTGCATATTAGTGGGATACCCAAAGGGTGTTAAGGTATATAGGTTTTGGGGTTATAGTCTATGTTTGCATAAATGCATCATTAGCCATGATGTGGTCTTCTATGAATATGGTGTGACCAGTGGGACATAACCATATCCTTTTGTAGCTTCTAATGAAGCTGTCGGACCCTTAGAAGTCCCAACTCCTTTAGGTGTTGACGTTCTTTTAGGATCAGAAGACCACCCCAAGTTCAGTGTTGGTCCTACTCCTTTAGTTCCCCAAGCGCAGTATGCACCAAATTTCAATTTCGAATCATAACCAGAGATAGAATAAGATGATGACATGATTAGCTATAATATTAATAGATATAGAGAAAGGAGGGTTTTCAACTAGGAAGACATTGCTGCCTATGATTTTAATTTTGCTCATGACCCATTCAGTGATGAGACCCAATCATATAAGAAAGCTGTTAAGTCCAACGAATTCAGAAGATGGTTGAGAGCAATGCAATAATAGATGAATTCCCCTCTTAAGAACAACACCTGGGTTGTTGATGCTATACCCAATAAAAAGAATGATATAGGTTTTATATGGATTTATATGTAAATGAAAACCAATGAATGAGAGCCTAAAATTAAATTCAAATCCTGTATGGTAGCCAAAGGGTATCTACAACATGAAGGCATTGATTATAGTGAAATATTCTAGCCTTTTGTTAATCATTCATTCATCATAATTATACATGAAATCGCTTCCAAACTTGATTTTCATGTTGAGAAACTTGATTTAAAAACAACATTCTTACATGGTAATCTTGATGAAACCATTTATATGACTCCACTTGAAGTATTTTCAAAATTGGTAAATCCTATCCATGTTTTTCTTTTACGTAATTCCTTGTATGGGGTTAAATAGTCTTCAAATCAACGGTATAAAAAGATAGATTCTTTATGATTGAGAATCCATTTTCAAGAAGTACATTTGATGATTGTGTTTATTTTAAAACTGTCAATAATTATTTTTATTATCTTTTATTTTATGTTGATGACATGTTATTAATCTATAAAATTATAATGATCATAAACTCAGTTATGCACCAGCATAACAATGACTTTGAAATGAAATAATTAGGCCATGATAATCAAATTATTGGCATGGACATATATAGGGATAGGAAGGCTAAAACCTTGTACATGTACCAATTTTATTATGTTAGAATGTTATTATATAGTAACAAATTTGACCATGTTAAACCTTTTAATATTCCATTGGGACAGATCATTAAACTGTCATTGAATCAATCACCTAGTAATGAACATGAAATAACCTTTATGAGTAAGATTCCATATGAAAATGCTTTAGGATGTCTTATGTATGCCATGATCTGCTCTAGACCTGATATAGCATTTTCTATTTGCACCCTAAGAAGGTTCACGAGGAAAACCTAGTAAGGATCATTTCCATGCTTTAATATGGTTGTTAAGGTACGTCTCAATGTCTGATAAATTGTGCCTTAGATGTGGATTGAATGATAGTTTTAATGATGATATAGTTGTATTTGTCGATTCTGATTATGCTAAAAACATTGATACTTGTAAGTCCATCACTGGTTATTTATTTCTTTCATATGGATGACTGGTCTCCTGGAAATGCAACATGCAATCATCAGTTACATTGTCCTCTACCGAGGAGGGTAACATTTCCCTAACAGGAGGAATTAAGGAAGCTATTTGGCTAAAATGTTTTCATTTAGAATTATCGTTATCTAATGATAGTATAATTGTACACTACAACATCTAGTCTACATTACATTTATCTAAATACTATTTATATCATGGTGGATATAATAACACCGACATTATATAACATTTTGTTAGAGATAATATTGAATCTAGGAAGGTGAGTGTCGCAAAGATACCGATGTGAGATAACCCAGCTGATAGTTTGACTAAGGCTGTTCCGTTATCCAAATTCATTCATTTCATTAAGCTTATGAATTTAGTCCCAGTTCTATAATATTGATCTTGATAACATAATCACTATATTTTAATTGATTTCATGGTTGAGAATTGTTGAATAAGCTTTCATCCTGCATCATATTTAACAGAAATTAATTAAGTTTGTTTCATTTACTACTTTTTTCTTCTTCATGGATGCATGGCACCTTTACGTGGGTATTTCCAAATATCTAGATCAGCATTACCATTTCTCGTTCTTCTTCTTTGGAACCCGATTTGTTTGTTTTTCTTACCTATTAGTGGGTGCATTTTGAACTTTTGATAAATGTTGATCCAATGATGATGGAGATCCCTCAGTGTGTTTCTTCATCAAGCCTCAATCCCCAATTCATAAATTCTGACCAATCTCGATGTGACATCCGTCCAGTGTGATGTGTTCGCTACGGTTATGTGAATGCTCTGTTTGATCATGGTCGTCCCGGAAAACATCATCCCATACCTCCAATGGACGGTCTGACGGCTCTTCGATGCGCATTGATGATTCCCTTTTGTTTCTCCTTATCCGTGAATACTATTGTACATGCCACCTCCTACAACTGGAGTTCTTCTCCAATGGAGATTCAGTGGGAACCATATTGACTCCGTATACATTTGACGGCTACACATCAAGTGGTAACATGCTTTACATTATTTTATAATTTTGACCATGTTCTAGTTTGTAGCTATTGGTTCTATAACTATTCATCTCTTCTTCACAATGAATGTGGTTGTATCTTTCTTGTTTATGTGTGTGAGTCCATCCCAGGTTTTATGGGGTTAACTTTATGTGATATAACTCATCATTTCCACCTAGTTTAGCATGCCCAACCTCCTTGGATTGTTTCTGTGGTTCTTCAATTTATGCATCCATGTCTGTAATTGCTGATTGTTTCATTTTCATACTGTCTTAATAAATTGGTTTCCCTGGTAGTGTTCTCGATGTTCACATAGGTCCCCTTGGGGACGAAGCACATTACATTCATCATCGTATTTATATTCTTTCATTTTATGTTTATAATTCTTGATTCATTATAACTATATATATTCTGTTAATCAAACATACCATTTTGATCTCCATTAAAACCGAACAATGGATCTTGTTTTATTTAGAGTTTATGTAATTAACCTCACCAAGGATGGACTTTAAATTTTTTCTATGGAATTGTATGCTCAGTTGTCACCTTTCCCTACACTGGTAGATATATTCTCTTACAGTGGGTTCCTACCACAGTTTTTAAGTGATGCCTGCAATGTGACGAGGGCCATAAGCTTGCTGTTACCCATCAGATGTCTCTACCCCCTATTTAAGCCCTCTCTACCTCTTGGATCATTTCAGAGTGCATTTTAGGTTATCCAGGAGGCCCTAATTGATTTGAGAAAACCCCTCCCCTTTCTTCTATCATAGTTCACCATCTAGAATAGGATCCTGGTACACTTCAGATCACAGGTGTGGTCTTAATGGGATCACTATTAATTGTCAGAAAAAACTCAACCTTTTAGTCTCCACCTAGTTAGAGTAAATGAACAATGTTTGGTCAGCATCCCTTATTGACCCCTCTATCTACACATATATCAGGGGGAACCTACTATTATATGCACTAGATAAAGATCAAAACAAATCTGGGAGTCCTCCCCCCACATGAAAGTTATTAAAATTCATGAGGCCAAATCTAGGCCACTTCCTTTTCATGTGGATCGAGTCTTAATCTAAATCTCCTAGGGCCTTAGTGCCCTAGATAAGATAGATTACATAGCTGCAGATATCAATAACTATAAGGCCTATATTGTTTTTGTCATTTATCAAAAACAAAATCTGTCTAAAATCAAGGTGTTTGCTCGAAAAAATGAACTTTCATAAGCGCATTCATACTGACACCATCAATCACCATATCTTAATCTTTTGTAATAATAACATCTCAGTTGATAAAGTTCCGGAAGATGAGCAGTTCATCCCTACCAAAGTGATACATGGATCCAATTTTCTACACATTTTCATTAATCTATGGTGGTTTTGATGGCCAGAAAATAGAATTCATGTGGCAGGGTATGATTGAGTTTTATTTGGGAGACAATCCATGGAGATTCATAAGGGGGTTTCTATATTTTAGTTTCCCAGTTGGAGAAGAAAGGAACACAGATCTACCAATAGAAGATAATTACAGAATTTTATGAATTCATTGCTAGAAAGGGTCTCATGGGCATGGGATATACTGGATAGCATTTTACATGGTGCAACATCCAAAAAGGAGGCAATATTTTATCAAGTCTCCATGATCGATGCTTGGCCACTATCCACGCCATCTTAGCCAACCCAAGTGCCAAGGTTAGTCATCTGGTATAGGGTATTTTTTATCTTATAAAACTTATGGTTTCCATATCTTCCAAGCAGGGGAATTGTGAGAGATTCATGTTCTACCAGCAGTGGAACTCCTTACCTGTGTATTAGGAAGCTGTTGAGAGTTCCTATAACGATCCTTCATAGGGTAATGATTAGATCATTCTTCATAATAAACCGAGGCATCTCAAAAATGATATTCAATAATTGGTTACAAATCTCCCACCAAATTATAAAAAAATGGATATGATTATAAAGGATATTAACACGCTGAAATCATACATTTGATGATGTATAGAGTGATGCCACATTTGAAGACATCTCCTGGAAAAAATACAGGCTGGTTGATATGTTATTGATGTAGGACTCTGGGACACCCTGAGAGGGGAGTGGTGAATCAAGGTGCAAAACTTTGCTTCTTAAAGTTGTGGATCTTGTTCCCACGTTGCTAGGATCTACTTAAACCTGTATGATGGATATGATCAGCAATTAAACATTCACATGCAACGAGATAACACATCAATTTTACTTGGTTCATCACTAAGGGCTACGTCCAAAGAGCATATGCCGAGAAGTTTCTAGTCGTTACAAATTCCACTAATCTTCACTAGTTGTGGATTACATTGTTTCAGGCATAGTCACTCTATCCTTGGCTCACTGCCTTTACAAAGGTTCAGGGACAACTCACGGTTTCCCTCAGGTCACTCTTATTGACTCCCCCTGGCTCACTACCCTTGGTGAAGCCACAATCAGTTTATAGACATGAAGGTATCTTCAATAGATTGACATTGAAGTCTTTGTATCCTGTTTAGCATGAGACTTTTCTTACATCAGGGTTCAGAGTTGATGCTCTTTTTAGTTCAAACCTTCTTCTTTAGTGAAAGGACTAATACACTATATCCTCTTGTCTTCATTTGCATGAATCAAAACCATTGATGTGATTAATCAATAAGTGAAGCTCATTTTACATGGTATTGACAGAATCTGTTCTCCATGTATGCATGAGATCATGAATTTATCATTTATATTTCCTCTTTAATCTCACTTTGCACCGAAAGTATCAGGAAATATTTTAGCTCTCGTGCTGCTCCAGAAAGGCGGGCGCGCTCCAACAACACCTGGCGCTCTTATTCAAGACCAGTGCAAAAGCCTCAATATGTCATAAAAAGTCCTAATACGGTGCACAAGTCTTCAGTATGCAAGTCCAAACCAGCGCAAAAGTGTCACCAAGGCACCTTTGTGACACTACCTTCTTGAACTTCAAACCTGCGTGACTCACTTCCTTTCTTGCCCAAATCATCTTGGGCATGCAGCCATCAACTGGCGCACAACATCTAAGAGATGGCATGTAAGTCTCTCCAAACCACTTTTGCGGACACTCACCACTTGCGCGACTCCTTCACCTATGTGACGAGAGCTCTGATTTTTCTAAGGGTTGAGCTTCGTAGGAAATGAGGAGGGTTGGTCTAGTATTTATAGGCAATTTGACCACCCTGGGCAACTGCGCGCAAGTCAACCATCGGCGTGCAATTCTCGGCGCACAGGTCTCTTCCCCTGCTAGTCACTTGCGTGACCAACATACATATGTGCGCGAACCTCTTTCGTCTTCCAAATTTTGATCTTCTGATCTTGAAAACCCAGAGGCGCAGAAGTTATCAAGCTTCCAAGGCATCGACGCACAAGTCTCTTCATGACACGCAAGTCAGCTGTGCGACCTCACTAAAACTTGCGCGCCCCTTATACCATTTCCATATTTTGATGATATGATCTTCAAAAACATATGGCACGCAAGTTTCCTATCCTCCAAGACCTCCGCGTACAAGTCCCTTTGCAAAAAAAGCTTTTCATTATTTTTCAATACTCAGGCCCAAAAATTTGGCAAACACTAGGAAATAGCACCACCATGTATCTGCTCTTTTTGTACACCTCCAGATCATCCATTCATTTTTATATGTTCATTGAATAAAACATGGACCATTATCCACAGTCCTTGAACTCGACATGCAACCATGGAATCTCCTTTGTCAACAAATTTGTATTTCATTTGTCTGCTTTGTCAGCAAGCACGATCACCTCAAAAGAACTTCTTCTTGGTGATCTGTATCTTTCAACAAATCTTCTAATTTTATCAAAAACTCCACTATTGTGATATGTGTTCTTTGAAGGAATAACATTAGAATCATCATCTTCTATGACTATGTGATGTGCATGGCTATCTCAGAATTCAAATTCCCGCAAGGCCATCTTAGAATTCCAATCATTTTCACATTGTCTTCTTCATCAACCATCATGATCTACTTCATGCAAAGCATATGATATAATTCGTCAAGAAGTATCTTGCTTGGTTCTCATGCAATAATGAGTAATTGTATGGTCTTCATCAAAAACCCATGATTCTCATACAATAATGAGGAATTGCATGGTCTTCATCAAAACCCATGGTTCTCATGAAATAATGAGAAATTTCATGGTCTTTATCCAAAAACCCCATTCTTCTTTAATCATCTTCAGATAGATTACACATCACATTCTTCATTTTTGTAAAAAATGTATCACCTTTGACACATGTTCTTTTAACTTATGACCAGTACAACAATGTCTGAATTACCATTCCTCTACTTCATCGGAGTACTTCATGATCTCCTTCATTTTAATCTTCCATTACCCCATTTCATTGGAGTACTTCTTGATCTCCTTCATTTTGATCTTCATTAAAAACTATTGACAACAAATACAACCTTATGCACAAAGTGGTTCTAACAATTGAGTCAAGAATGCATGGATTGGGAGCCATCAAGGACCAAAGGGCTGCATGAAGGGGACAAATCTACCATTTACTTTCATGCCGAAATTTTGGATAAACGAAGTCTAGGAAAACCCAATAGATTTCTAGAATATGGCACTTTTATAGTGTAAAATGAGGTTTTAGGGATGATTACCATCTATATTTTCTGTGATCTCCTTGCTGGTCCCAACCCATGTATGAATTATGGATATCTGAGAGGGCATACTGAGATTTGGATGTTATTCCGGCCCTTGTTACTGAATAGGACAATGTATTACTAGAGGTACAACCAAAAGAGTCATAAGTCAATGGGGTTGTGCATGGCCACGATCTTGATAGTTCCCTTGTCCCTGATAGCTTCTGGGGATCAATTTATAGTGATTCATTGTCTATGGTTAAGAATGAAATTGTTAGTCCCATTCATGATTTATTTCGGTGGGAGGAGGTAGTTAACCGAATGTAGCATTTGCTACTACTCTTGTCATATTACCCCAAATCAAGGCCACCGCCTCTCTCTATCACTACAAGATAGAGAGGTAATTTAAATTTCACTATAAAATTATAGTAAGAATCATTAACAGAATGCTATCTGTGACTTCCCATGATGTATTTCCCTTGAACAACATGGTTTCATGAAGGGTGATTCTATCGAAGGGGCTATTACACTAGATGATAAATTTATTAGAGACATAAACCTCAAAACATGTGGATCAAAAATGGATATAAAACTAGACATGAATGACTAATATGAATAGATATAATGGAGATTCATCAATAAGGTGTTAACCAGTATGGGTTTCTACCCTTGGTCCTCTAATAATGTTTTCAAGTGCTTTAGTTCCTCGTGGAGGGATGTCACCATTATGGGGAAAACTCATGGCTTCTTTAAGGATACTCATGGGTTGATACAGGGTGACCATATATGTATGACTATCTTCATCATCACTCAGGATATCCACAACCATCTTATTAATAAGGGCATGCTAAATGTAGATATTCTTCCCTATCATATCAGATCAAATCCCCCCCCCATTTTGCCTCCTTATATTTGTATATGATACCATTTATTTTAGAAATACTGTAAGGAAATAAGTTTGAGCCTTCAAAAAAATATTTGATGATTATTGTCACTATAGCGGGTAGGTTATCAAAAACCTAAGAGTAGTATCTGCCTCAAAATTATATGTGTGTCCAGTTGGGTCTCCTCTCTGTGACAAATACATGACCATTAGAAAGATAGTTTCCCAATGGAGTGTGTGTGGTCCCTCATATCCTAAGGGATAATTAGAGTCATAGAATTTTATTACAATGTGAGTAATATCACAGGTATAATTATTAAATCGAAAGAACATTATATTTATTTTGGGGACTGAATTTCTCTGGTTAATAGCATTCTGCAGGCTTTTTCTATTCACGCAGTAGCATCCATCAAGGATTCAAAGGTTGATGTAACATCTATCGATAAGATCCTGGATGTATTTATTTTATATGCATTATCCAAGGGAAAGCACCATTAGGTGTCTTGGTCTGGAATTATGAAACCAATCCAGGAAATAGGTGTCCACATCATGAGCTTTCCTGATACTCTTCATGGAATGCTTGCTAATTTAGGATGGGAGGATTTATAAGGTTGTATCCTATGGGAAATGACCATTTCCACTAGATACATAGAAGAAGTGAATGATTTGTGAAACCAAATCTATCCATTATGGTACATGATCTCAAAACACATTCTGACCCTACAACCCCTCACTAACTCGATCGTATGGAATGGTGAAATATCCTTCTGAAACCACATATGGGAAGGCTAAAAAATAAACTTTATGTATTTCCAGCTCTTGGTATATGCTTCCGAGAGGCTATAAGGAACCCAAAATTTATCAGGTCTATCTTGAAGAAACATCAAAAATAATCTTTTGAGCTCATTGAGTTATACTCCAAATAAGACACATTTGTGTTTACAAAACATGAGATGAGAATATTTAGAGATCTCGCATTTTCCTTTTTTCAAGGTGCACTTGATGTATAATCCATATGGAGGAGAGTTCGTAGAAACAATTTTTTAAAGTGATTACGCACATGCTATATAGAGTTCAATTGGAGTGTTTATGGGTTTCACTGTTCAGGGGTTATCTGATATAACTTCCCTTGAACTTTGGTTTCGCGGAGAGATCGATTTGGGGACAAAAAGGGCATCTCGAGTCATTATCTTAAGAACTTGGTTTTGCTGAATATGGAAAGAACAGAACATGGATATACATGAGGGAATCTATACCATAGGAAGGGCTCTCATCATCATGAAAAGGAATGATCTCATTGACCTGCTAAGGCTTAAAAAAAATTGGCATGTTTCTCTCACCCTAAGTCCACTCTGTGTGAGAAATCCTCCAAACTGTTGTGGTTCGCTGACCATGAAGAATGATAATAGAGGAATAAAATGGAAGGAGAATGGTCTTTATTTCAACATGAAAAAATCATAAAAAAACTTATCTTTACACCTCTCTCACATGGATTTCTCAATGTTCTCTTGGCTAGAAGGGATCTATTGGCTGGGATTTGGTCTATGGCTTGGATCTTAATATTGATGGAGGAATCCCAAAGCCTCCTTATATAGACGTGGTGGAGGAGTCCATGTTTGACACAACTCCTCCACCAATCCCCACATACCTTCAACAATTGAAGACTATATGATTAACATGTGAAACAACCAATGTTGAAGCTTCCATGGTGCTCGTGGGGTTGGTTCCCAGACCACCTACCACGGGCAGCTGGAAATTTCACCATCAATTATACCCCTCCATCAGAAATACACTAGAGCCTCTACAAAGGTCTATATTCTCCTGAGCATCCACCTTTGTCAGCATATCTATTAGGTTCACCTTCGTGTGGATCTTCACATGTCGCAGTATTTTTTGATCCATCACATTTTGTATCCAAAGATAGAAAACTTTTATTTGCTTCGTCCAAGAATGGTACAGAGATTTTGTGCTCAATTCCAAATCACATTTACTGTCACAATGAGCCCTTTACTATTTCTGGATGAATCTGAGATCTTGGAGAAAATGCGTTATCCCAAACATCTCCTTGCCAGCTTCCGATGCAGCAATGTACTCTGCTTCCATTGTGAATAAAGCGACGAACATCTACACCATTGATTTCCATGATAAAACTCCTCTTGAAAAAGTACATATGTATCCTGATTTAGAAATCCTTATATTAAGATCTCCAGCCATATCTGCATATGTATGGCCCTCCAGCATAGGTTCAGATACCCCATAGCACAAACATAACCTTTGAGAACCTTTATGATTCCTTAAAATACACTTGACTACTTCCCTGTACTAGTTTCAAGTATTAGAGAGAAAGCAGCACACGATTGCTGCTGCGTGGGAAATTTCAGGTCTCGTACTCACCATAGCGTACATCAAGCTTCCAATTGCTGAAAATTAGGGTATCATCTCCATCACCTAGAACTTTTCCTTCGATGACATACATGAAATATTTCTCAACTTCAAATGGTCTGGAAAAGGAATTCTCACTGGTTTGGCTTTATCCACGATGAAACATTTCAGAATACGTTCAACATTCTTCTCTTCAGATAGACAAACAACTTCCTCTTTCTATCATTAATGATTTGCATCCCAAAATCTCTTGATCTGGTCTTAAGCCTTTCATATAAAAATAATTGGATAACACCTTCTTCAACTGGATAATCATTGATGCAGCCTTCCCAATGATCAAAATGTCATAAACATAAAATAGATAGGAAACCAAGTTACCATCCTGAAATATCTGGATATAGACACACTGGTCTTCCTGTGTCTTTTTATAGACATGACTCAAAATGGATGAGTCAAACTTCTTGTACCACTGTCCAGGGGCCTGTTTCATTCCATACAAGCTCTTTTTTAATCTGAAAATGAGGTTTTATTGTTCAAAAACAAAAAATCCTATAGGATGATTCTTATAAATCCCCTAATAGAGGCCATCGTGAATAAAATCTATCTTCATGTATATTTTTTCCATCTCCATGTCCAAGCTAGCCACTAATATGAAAAAGTATCGGATTGAATCTATCTTCACCACGGGTGAAAAGATCTTGTCAAAATAAACTCCTTTCTTTTGA
Organism: Viscum album; assembly: GCA_963277665.1. Classification (NCBI taxonomy): domain Eukaryota; kingdom Viridiplantae; phylum Streptophyta; class Magnoliopsida; order Santalales; family Viscaceae; genus Viscum; species Viscum album. The sequence goes on along the minus strand of OY728145.1, from coordinate 1,092,197,152 downwards.
ATGGATCCCTCGAAAAATAACTGAAATTTATGCTTGACCACCCTTTTTCTACCATACTTCTTTAGCCTAAACACCCATTTGTGTATAAGTACATTCTCACCTTTGGGTAATTCCACAAAATCATATGTTTGGTTATTCATCAAAGAATCCATATCATTCTCTATTTTTCTGCAGCCACTTGATTTTTTTGAGATGAGACAATGAATCCTGGTATCCTTCTGGATCCCCCTCTATAGTCATTAACAGGTAAACTGACTCTAAATATTTTATTGATAGAATCCTTCCTCCTGAAGATCATTGAACCTGTGAAATGTTAGAATTAGGAGGAAAAAACTCACCTGGATCATATTTTGGTTCTGAGACTTCTTATGGAGATGATTGAGTCCCCCTCTGCTCAATATCCTCCTCTAATTCCCCCTTGTCCGCTTCCGATGAGTCTTATTGCACATTCTCCTCTTCAATGACAGGTGGTGATGGAATAGGTGTTGGATCATTAATTTAGTCCTCATCACATTCCCTTTGAGACAGTCTAGGATTTTGAATGTCCTCAATCATCTGGATCCCATGGGACACAACATCTCAATTTTTGGTCACCTTCTTCTCCTTTGGGTCCCAATGGTTGTATCCTAACTCCCCACCTCCACAGCTGATGAAGATTTATGGAGTACATATCCCATCTAGCTTCTTCCTAAGCACCTTGTATATATGTGAAAATTCCAATCATCAAAATACTCGTAAATAAGGGTAAGAGGGATGTTTACTAGACTATATATTCTTTGGAATCTGAAAATTCAGTGGGACTGATGGTGATATGTTTATGAGGTACCGGGAAACAGGAAAAGCTTCTCCCCAGAATGAATTAGGGAGCTTATCCAAACTCATCATGCTTCTGACTTTCTCCATAATGGTTTTGATCATCATTTTTCTAGTCCGTTGTGTTGTGGGGAGCGAGGGACCATCCTCTCATTTTGGATTCAATACTCCTGCAATAGGCATCAAATTCCATGGATTTGTGCTCTTCTCTGTTATATAAATGAGGACACATTATCTTCCTTCCAGTTTCATGCTCCTCCATGGTGTAGATCATTTTGAAGTTGTCCAATGCATGGTCCTTAGTCCTTAATAATAACACCCACACACTTCATGATGCATCATCAATAAAGGATAAGAAATATTTGTTACCTTCGAGTTAATCCACCTCCATGGGTCCGCATACATCAGAGTGCAATAGGTCCATTAACTCCGATCTCTATGATGAAGCAGTATTGAATGAAACTCTATGATGCTTCTCATAAACGCATTATTTGAAAGGATCAAGTGATGCATCCTAGTCAATACATATAATTATTCTTCATAGGGGTAGATAACCATTTTTGACTTAAGTAGTGTAGCTGTCTATGACACATATTGGATGACGTCTCTCTCTCCACCGTGTTTAGGCGGTCTTCACATATCTTCAAACGAGTTTTGTACAACATACCACATATGTGTCCTTGAGTGATGATGATAGATCCTTTTTTCATCATCCAGGCTCCATTGATGAAGATGTTTTCATATCCCTGTTGATGAAAGACTATACCTAATAATAGGTTGAGATGATGCCATGGAACATGATGAACATCCTTTAGGGTGATTGTGTATCCAATGTTCATCTTGACTGGGATATCACCCAAGCCAAAAATCTATGCCGAACTGGTTTTCCCATCTTCACATCACCAATTTCACCAGCTTGATAAGTCAAGAAATACTCACAATGTGGTGTGACGTGGTACGATGCTGCAATATTGACCACCCATTTTTTTTTCATGGCACGATGTATGAAAGCATGTTTCTACATCATCATTCGAGAAAATAATATCTTCTCTTATGATGATACATGCGCGTCTTTATTTATTCTTTGCTGGTTGCTACTTTGACCCTTTTCATTTAATAACATTAAGCAATTCTTCTTCATGTGTCCCTCTAGGCCATTATGGCAGCATGTGTATATTGGCCTCATACCATATATGGAACTTCCTCTATTCTTTCATCAACCTCTGGTTCTTTCCCCAAGACCTCTTTCTCGTTGCCTCTCTCACTTCTCCAGAACAAGATCTTGCGTCTGGTTGTAAATCACATCCTTCCATTGGGCCTCTTTGTTGAACAGTGAATCATTTACCATCACCATGGTATTTTTTCTTCTAGGCGCCGAGTTTATGAGTGAGATGACAATCATATCCCAGCTATGGGGAATAGTGACGAGTAAGTGGTTCACCTAATCTTCATCATTTAGAGTCTTACCAGCAGCCACCAACTCGTACACCAGGTTTTGGAACTCGTTGTTGTGATCATAAAAATAGCTTCCACTATGTTGTTGAATATTCATCAACCGCTTCAATAAGAGGTTCTTGTTTTGAGCAGTCTTTTACTGATATGTATTTTCAAATTTTTCCCATAGTTTGTATGCACTAGTTTATTGAGCAACATGGTGGTAAACGCTGTGATTGATCGATTGGAAAATTTGGAAAATCGTCTTCTTGTTCATCTTCATCCACTCCACATCCTTGGTGGCATCGAGGTTGATTCCTTCATTCTCAATGGGTTCAATATGTTCCTTAGCATTGAGAATGTCATCAATTCATGACTTCCAAATTGAGTGGTTTAATGAAGTCAACATGATCATCCCTCCCATTGATGATCCCTCCATGATATTTAAATTCAGTTAATATTTAAGTAGAATATAAAAAAATAGTGCTCCCCATTGCGTCTGGAATGGTTGAAATTGGTGGAATTGACTCCGGGATTGTCGAAATCGGATACCGATTGATCGTGTTATGATCAAAACAGTATAAATGACTAATATCATCTAATGACGTGGTGATGATGTGGTGATGACAAAATGATGATTTGGTAGGGTAGAGCACATGTCAAAATCTTTATGGAAAAGTCGTCGACATCGGAATAGTACCTTCTTCTCTAGAAAGGGGTACAGTAGCACACGAAGTTTGACAAAACTTTTACCAGGCCTAGGAAGCTCGTTTTAGCTCTGTTTTCGATGCCATTTAAACCATTAGAATCGTCATGACATATGATATTAGAATATTCCTTCAAAACACAATTCCGATCAACCTGAATTTTTTGGGCAATGGGAAAATTTTACTGCCCGTTGCTATTTCACCAGAACCACCTCTCATACCACTTGTTGTGGTTCACTGACTACTGAGAGTGATAATAGAGAAAGAACATGGAATTATAATGGGAATTATTTAAACATTAAAATAAATTACAAAAACATCTCTCTAAAACTCTCTCACATCGATCTCTGAAGCCACTCTTTGCTTGAAGAGCTCTCTTGGCTCGGATTTGATCTCTATCTTGGATTTGATTATTGAAGGAGGCATCCCAAAGCCTCCTTATATATCCATGGTACAAGAGTCCATGTTTGGCACAACTCCTCCACCAATCCCCACCTACCTTCAACAATGGAAGCCTACACAATTCTGATGTGCATCATCCAATGTGGAAGTATCCATGGTGCTAGTGGAGTTAGTGCACTGGCCACCTACCATGGGCAGCTGGAAATTTCTCCATCACAGACCACCTCTGTCACAATGCCTCATAGAGGTACTCAGTGTGATGGATTCTTCCGCTCAAAGGTCGGAAATTAAAAATGGTTTTCTCTTGTACATAAATAATCATTAAAGGTTGGGGGGAGTTCATGACTCCATAGGATCATACATAATGGTCTTTTCTACTCATTTTAGCTGCAGAAATTCCCTTCAGGCGGAAGGAAGGTCTATTCTTACTGGTTTGAATATTTACTGCCAACGTAATATTGAATAAATAATAGTTGAGGACAATTCCTTTATTCACTAAAACTCTTTGCATGAAACAGGTTTGATCCCATGGTCGATTTCTTATATTATCATAAATTTTATAGGCCTCCTCAACAGTTGCATCCACATGACTCACAACTGGTGTGAAGGCAGTAGTGTTGCGGATAATCTTACATCCATTGAAGTCCAGGACTGTTTTACATTTTCCATGGTTACATAAAACCTATTAGCATATTGGGGTTTTAAAGAGTAATAGGGTATTCCCTTGAACTTCCTTAATTTAGAATCCACTAGGTTCGGATTTCTATATCTTTTATATTCTCTCTTATTTCATTCGTAATAATTAATAAATGATGATTTTGATATATGATTTTGTAGGATTAATTTTTTATGTACATTAATTATACCTATATTATCTTAATATGTTAACTTATGATCTAGGAAATTATTTATTTATGTTTACCTTTAATGTGTGTTTCAGCTAACCCTTGTCTTATATATACATTTTTCTAGGTTATGAAGAAAACCAATATCTAATAGTATTTTTAAAAGTGAATATTGTGGAGTGAAATTTTCAGAAAATATAAATACATATTATTAAAAAATAAGTTGAAAATATTTTGGAAAATATCCATTAATAGAAAAATACATGAGTTTTTTTGTTAATTTTTCTCATACATATGTGAAACTCATAACTAAAAGGATTTGGGGATATATGTAATAATGGATTCTCTTTAAAGTCACTTAATTGAGATCACAACGTCTATAGGGAATTATAGTTGGTATCATGGTAGGGGTTAGGAAACTATAGTGGTTAGAATTTTAATAAAGGTAAATTTAGTGGTTGATAATTTAATATCTATTATAATTTAAAAGTTATCAAAAAATAATTATTTAAGATTATGTAATATTTTATATTTTATGAATTATGATATGAGAACATTAGTGGAATATCAAAGAATAAGTCTAAGGTATAAGTATTAGGGATATGTCAAATAATAGTATACTATTTGGATGATGTGGTAAACTAGTGATTGTGTGGTTATCATCAATATTAAATCCCTATCTAGTTACTTTCAAGTAGAAGTGATTGTATCATTGATGTACCTATGGGTAATCCCCATGAAAAATGATTTGTGAGTGTCATCTCAATCTTTACTCTGGTTCATAATGACATGGCTTAATTTCACACAACATTATTGACACATTCGAAAGATATGTTTTTGGTCAATCACACTCTATTAAAAATAATATTATGAAGTACATAAATTTATTTGAACAAAATGATGTGTTAGGTTAGGGAAACTAATAATAAAATGATCATATAGAACCTAGGCCAAACTAAAGGAGTGATTTCTAGTGCAAATTATGTAAATGCTGGATAAGTATTATCTTAGTTTAAATCATGGTTTCATGGGAGAAGTTATCTTAGATTTGATATTTCATATTTAAATGATAATTAACTATGGATTTATTAGATATTATAATAATTATTTTGGATGAAATATGTTGTTGGGAAAAAATAATTAAAATATAATTTTAAAAGGTATGTCTCTAGAAACGACAAAATAATATTGTTCTTGGAAAATGAATCCTTTTATTTCCTAAGAAAGTGTTATAAATATGTCATTATTTATTAAATCCTATATCTTATCATTTCAAACTCTTAATTATTTCATTAGTGAGTAATATATAAAAATATGAAAATGTAATTTATTTATGGGGTTATAATGTAATGACCTATTATTTTGATTTATTTAAATCAATATTCTCTTTGATTGATTGTGTCACATGAAACACCAAACTAATGAAATAACATAATAAAATGAATTATGTGTGACAAATTAAAATTACATGAAGTGTATAGCCATTATTAAATAAATATATTCTAATCCATTAAGAATGTATACAATATTGGATTAATAAAACATATAGTATTAAAAGGGCCTTTATAATATAATTATTTTTACATTATATACCATATTTTAATTTAAAGATAAATTTATAAATTCTATATTTTGTATATTAAATAAATAATTTCATTATTTAATTATGAATGTTTTAGGTAAAAAAATATTTTATATGTTTTTCTAAAATTATTTATTTTTTGGTGAATGGTGGAAAAAAATTAATGTCGTAAATTTTATGTAATTATAATAATAAAATAATAAATTTAAATGTTTTGAAATATTTGTTCTACTAATTTTTTAAATTAAAAAATATCATTAAAATATATAATTTTTAATTTATAAAACCCATCTAAAATATCTTGGAAACATAACTAAACATTTACTCTAAAAACATTTTTTATTCAGATATTTTAAAAAATATTTTTCATTAAATATAGAAATAAAAGAAATAGTTTTTATATTTTAGATCAAAATATTCATATTATTTTATAAGGCCAATTTTATTTTTTAGGCCAAAAAACAGTATAACTAGGATTATTGTTAAATAAATTGATACTTGTGAAACTATTATTTTCAATAAATTGTTTAATTAACATTGAGTAAATGTAATCTAATAAAAATATTAATTACTTTTCAAGAATTACAATTTCTTCTTTTCTAAACAATATATAAATAAATTAACACATATCTAATTGGTAATACATTAAAAATAATATTGATGACAATTAATGGTATAAACAACATTGTCTAAAAAATAGTTTTCTACATATTAAGTAATTTATTTTGAAAGAAATGTTTTCTTATTTTAACATTAAAATATAATATATTCAGATTAAATATCGGTTCATAACCCCAAATTTTGGTAATAATGGATATATTAATTTTTTTAAATAAAACTAAAATCACTATGATAAAAACTTGTTTCCAAGATAAAAAATGAAGTGATAAAATGGATAAATCAAGTGGTAAAATTCATGAAAAAGGCTTAAAACGTTTGAAAAAATTAATAGTGGAGTATATATATATATATTATCACCCAGAAACCATTCTTTTACACTTTTGGATACATTGACTCTTGAATAGTTTCATGCCATTACTGTATCATAATGAGAGTTCACAAAAGATTCATTCCGTTCAGTTAGAAACAGGGTTCACTTTATCACACTTAAAGGTACATATATCCTTATAAATATCCTTCAAAAAAATCCATATATACCTCTCATTTAGGTAACATGAATTTTTTAATGCTAGTGGTCAACTTATTTAAGGATACACCCATTATTTCTATGGAGACATTTAATATAATGTTTGAGGTCCCAAGGTTACTCTTACATAATACTTATCATTTAATTATTAATAATTCCAATTCAAACCAATCATAGACATGATGATATCATGAACTCATTATAAGTACTATCATATATTGTTATTATATAAATGGAACAACCCTAATTTATTCCATTCCATCCAATTTTTTTACAAAAGTGAATCAAAATTGCGTACATTTAGACATCCACATCCACAAAGTAACATACATTGTATTTCATCACAACCTAACATAGCTGACATTAAAAATATAATAAAGGTATAAAAATTATTCCTACTCCACCATTAATATAATCTATTGAAAATATTTGGATCTATCAGTGTGATATTTATAATAAAATATATTCAAAACATAACCCCCTAAAATGAACATATTCATGTTGCTTCTCTTATATAGAATTTTTTTATAAATACTAGTATGACTATTTATCTATTTATGATTTATTTTTATATAATAATAAAAAATATAATCACCATTTAATATAAATATTTTCAAGTTATTCTAAAACACCTTTGACTATGGCCAGCATACCGAAAGACTAATATAGAAATTTTTTGAACCACCATAGATAGCAAACATTATAAAAAATTATATAATAAATAATTAACTTTTGAAAATAAATTTTTATTAATAAATGAAATATAGAAAAAAAATGGTTCAAAATAATATATCTTATAAAATTGATATTATTATCCACGATGTTAGGTGTATAAATATTGAGAATATAAAAATTTGTAATTGTTACTTTGAACTAAAATATTCATCCAATGAGTTACTACTCTTCTTACTGAAATTATTTTTCCATGTATGATTAATTAAAAATAATGAATTTTTTGTGTTGTATTTCACCATATTTTTATGTGGTTTTACAATTCGTCTATATAACATCATTCCAAAATTTATTTCATCAATAATTACATTACTTATATTAGTTTATTGAATAAATTAAATTTTTTGAAGAATCATTTCATGTTCATTATCTAATCATATTTGAAATGGTGTATCCTATTTCCATTAAATTATTTCAAAAAAACCCATAAATAGGTTTTTAATAAGTCAATTTCACAATGAACATTTCATATTATATCAGCACATTTACTAGAAAATTTATTTTTGTTTTTGATATCAAAATATTTTAATTAATGCATGCTTATATGGTTCACCTATTATATTTTAAATGGCGTATATGCTACCTATTTGACTTATAATTACATAAATTATCATTAGTACATTTTAATTTGAGCTTACTTTGTTGATCCCACTCATTCAATGGGATTGTATTTAAATGTTACTTGCTTTGTAAAATATTTTTGATCTCAATTTCTACATCCTTGAGTACAAAATTACCTAATTGGTTTTGATAATATATGCCCCTTTTCATTATTCCATTTTGTTTTTCCATTGTTAATTTCACTATTACTAAAGGGAAGTGTCTTTGTCATCACTATTTTCTTCTTTTAGTATGTAACTTTTTTAATAAATGTTTTACATATATAACAATAGCTCCAAAATTTTTTATTGATATTTATCCTCTATGTACACATTTTTCTTGCTGAAAATGAATTCCCCAATTTTTAGGATCTCAGATATGGATTAATTCATGTTATAATTTAAATTATCACTAACACTTTTCAGTTAAATATTTTATGTCCTTATTTTTTATTTGTGTTTTCAATAATAAAATTTAAATATATTAAATTTTCTTAATTATCATAGCTATAATTAATATCATTAACTACATTATTTTCTTACATAACCGTTATGTATTTATGAAGAATCCAATATTGTTGAATAATTTAAAAATGTTGTGTTTTAAAATATCTATACAATTCCATTTTTGATCTTTTTTAAATAAATTTTAAAAAGAAATTCGTGACATTTTATCTTAATAAATAGTTAAAAAATGGAATAATATTATTTAAAAAAAATATAAGTAAAATGTATCTACAATAAATTTGAATATTTATTCACATCAATCATTTTTTAAAAAGTAATTTAATTTTTTACTATTATAGTTGATTTATTTGAAAATATTTTCATGGAAACGGTTTTCTTTCTTCATGATTTACAAGGTAAAATTGTATTATTATTCTCATAATATTTTTCATATACTAGTTGATTCGTTACCTTTGTTTCTAAAAGTGATAAATTTTTAATATCTATAAGTGAAATAATTCATCACTAACTTTTCCTTTATGAGTCATATTTGGAATGATTCAATAAAATTTATTCTAATTCCTTTCCAATGTTAATAATATATTTTTTGTTCCATTAATTGAGTGGTCTTAATGTATATTCCATACAACAATATATTGGTAATTATTGACATAATCATTTACTATTTATATATACAATTTAAATCCCATATGCTTTGTCATCATAATTGGTGATATTTACTTATATAGTTAATGAATATAATTACATAACCATTTATCATCCACAATTATAAAATTTTATGATTATTAATGGAGGTATGAATGATATATTTAGGTGATTCCATTTGACAAGTATATGAAATCCATTTCATACTAATAAATTATAATGATACGATGAATGATTGATTTCTTTTGGCACATATATGTATGTATGATGTGGGGTGGGGTCATATACCACCATAAAATGCATTACTTTTTGATTTGTATCTCATGATATAATGATTCATGGTCACACTATTATTTTTACAGAACAAAATCGTGGGAACACATGGTTTTTTTCACATTATAAATGGTTAATATAATTATAAATATTTACAACGTGTTCCATGATTTATGTTTGGTTCCCAGTTTTATACTTATTTCAATTGTTATTTTATTACCTCAAGTCATATGTTTATTTAATCATGATTTTAAAATCATTACATTAATTTATTATGGTCTTCTAGGTCATATTACCTGAATCATGTTTTATTATTTATGTTTTATTGAGTATGATTTTCTTATATAAATTGAGCATGCCCACATGCATATCATCTGTTCATTTATTTTAATTGATTGTACGTTCATATGTTATCCATAACTAAGAGTTCGATCACAATAATTTTTTATGTTTTCATTTCCCTTGGTTTTAATGAAATGTAATATATATAATATTTCTAAAAAATTACACTGTGTGGAGAATATATTAGCTATTTTTAAGGTTTATTTTTAATTATGACATTACTAATGTAGTAGGAATATGATTTATTAGTAGAAAAAGACATTATAACTATTAGTTAATGTTTCTCCAATTTATCTAATACACTAATCCTACAATCTGTTTTGGAATGTATGCAATGTAATAATTTCTATAATTTTGTGTAATTGATACAACCAAGTCTTTGGGGCTGTTAGGCGGAGAAAAAGGGAGTGTGATGGCAAGAGGGGGGGGGTGAATTGCCTTTTAAAAAGATGATTAACAAATTAAAATCAAAGTAAAGATGCAGCGGAAATAAAGAGGCAATCACACAAGAAATTGTTAACGGAGTTCGGCCAAAACCCGGCCTACGTCTCCGCTCCCAACTAAACCGTTGAGAGATTCTACCGCTTTCTTTTCAATGGTTTTAGCAAGAAACCCACTAGGCTTTGAGGTAGCACTAGAACCTATTACAGCTTGCTTTTGGTGGTTAAGTAAGAACCCACTTGCTTTTAATGGTTTAGCAAGAACCCACTATCCTTCTTACAGGTGAAGGATAGCTCACCTATGTCTCAAGCTATTTAGAGGAAAGCTTGACAACCTTTTCACACCTTAATGTTGATGTGAAACCCAAAAGAAAGAGGGGATGAGAAAAAGAGTGGTTTGTAGACACAAACCCAAATTAAGCTCAAAATAGATAAACAAGAAAAACCGTAATTGAGGAAGACTTGGGCGCCAAAGTATGATGGAGTTGATGTAGCGTGCTCTCCCAAGCTTCTTGAGATGCTCCATGGATTGGAAATTGGTTGGAGCACTTGAGGATCCTTGAAGGTGGAGCGCCAGAGGTTCGCCAAATGTTGGAAAATGTGTCCGTTGGCTTGGTATATGATCCGGTAAGTGTCCGGGGCTTACGTGGCCTTTATTTATAGGCATGGAACCCATTGGGGGCCTTCAGAGCCGTTGGAGAGGTCTTCGGAGTCGTTGGAGGCCAAAAGAGGGTTGACTGGTCAAAGCCAACAGCTAGTTTGACTGGGCTACCGGCTGGCCGGTACAGCTCCACCAGCTGGTCGGTGCCTTGGCAGAGGAGAAGAATTTTGGTCCAGGCTCCACCGGCTGACCGGTGGAGGAGCCACCGGCTGGCCGGTGTGGAGACAGTAGCTGGCCAATTGGTCTGGGTGCCACCGGCTGGCCGGTGACAGAGCCACCAGCTGATCGGTGGAACCTGGCAGTGGGCAATGCCTCTGCCAGGTCCACCGGCTGGCCGGTGCTATCACACCGGTTGGCCGGTGGACTGAATTTCAGTCCACTTCTTGTCCATTCTTGGGCCAACTTCTTGTCAACCTTGTGCCTATCATTCAAAAACACTTCAAACAATATTAGACAAATAATAATGTGATTCTGATCATGAAAATCAAACAACGAGGGGAACGAGAGGTACAACAATCTCCCCCTATTTTGATGATCACAATCACCAAAACAATAAATGTAAAGTACTGAAATTAAAGACATTCTTAAAGGATATTTTGAAAATAAATCAAAGCATGATAGAAAAGATTCTCCCCCAATAAATCAAGAAATTTCTCCCCCTTTGTGATTATCAAAATAGCACGGGGCATAAAACTTGATTGAGGGAAAGGGTTTGAAAAACTAGATATGAGAATTGAAAAATCAATTGAGAGTTTTGAAATTGAAATGAAAATTTGAATAACAGTTTGAATTGAAAGATTTGAATCAAAAACCAATTGAAATTTGAAATTTGAAACCAAATGAAATTTTTGAAATTGAGAGTTTTGAATCAGAAATGAATTTAAATTGAAAAATGAATCGAAAGAAATTTTTGAATTTAAGAAAATTTCTCCCCCTAAATAAAACAAAAGATCATCGGGGAAACGAAAATATTTTTGGCCCGGAGAGACTCGCCAAAAGGGATTTTTCAATCCAAATTTGTTTCATAGAGGGTCTTCTCCTATAAAACTCGTCCGAATAAAAAATAGATTTGGGTTGACCGTACCGGGCATTTTTGCAATCACACTCATAAATGAGGTGCCCTGGTTTTTTACAATAATTGCAAAATTTATAACTAGAGCTCCCCCTTACAAAAACAGTTGGAGCATGGGGGGAGGAAGCTACATTGGAATATCCTAGCCCTTGGGTGGTTCTTGAAATTCGTTGGGAACCAAGAAATTTTGAAAGATTTTGTTCCCCTTGGGTGAATTTGTCTAGGGATTCTCTAAGGTCCTTGATGGTTGATTCCAAAGAATCAACATTTGGGAAATTTTGTATTTTTAGGGAGAGTTCCTCCTTCTCTTTGAGAAGTTGTTCTTTTTCGGAGGAAAGTTTTTTGAAATTCTTTTTCAAAGAATCAAATTTAGATGAAAGTTCATGAAAACCATTTTCTAATTGGTCTCTAGCGTGTGAGAGTTCTTCATATGATAAATGATTAAAAGAATTAGAAGAACTAGAGGATGATGAGTAAGAAGAGTCGGAAGATGATACCTCTTGTTTTGCCATTAGGCATTTTTTACCTTGGTCACTCGAGGAGAAGGAGGAGAAGGAGGAGATATTACTCCATGTTTCTTTTGAAGCCTTCTTCTTTTTCTTCTTCTTGGACCTTTTCTTGTGAAGTGGGCAAGCGGGTGCGGATTTTGCATTGGGTTCTTGCTTTTGAGCGGGTTCTTGCTTTTGAGCCATGATAGTACCTTCATGGGTTAGCTCTAAATATTTCCAAATATCATGTGAAGTAGAGCAAGTAGAAATGCAATTAAAAACATTACGGTCAAGACCACAATGAAGAGTGTTCATGGCTTTGCCATCAAGCTCAAAATAAGCAATGTCATTGGGGGTCCATTTAGACTCGTCGAGAGAGGAGAGGGAAAATCCTTGCATAACAATTTTATAAATTGGATAACCAATACTTTTTAAAAAAGTGGTCATGCGGGTTTTCCAAAAAGAATAGTCGGTTCCATCAAACAATGGAGCACGACCCAATGAATGACCTTCGAGGGTTTGAGAAGAAGAAGCGGTAGAAGCCATCAAAAAGGATCTTTAATTTGAAACCAGTTTAGGGAATTATTCAAATTTTGCCTCTGATACCAATTGTTAGGCGGAGAAAAAGGGAGTGTGATGGCAAGAGGGGGGTGAATTGCCTTTTAAAAAGATGATTAACAAATTAAAATCAAAGTAAAGATGCAGCGGAAATAAAGAGGCAATCACACAAGAAATTGTTAACGGAGTTCGGCCAAAACCCGGCCTACGTCTCCGCTCCCAACTAAACCGTTGAGAGATTCTACCGCTTTCTTTTCAATGGTTTTAGCAAGAAACCCACTAGGCTTTGAGGTAGCACTAGAACCTATTACAGCTTGCTTTTGGTGGTTAAGCAAGAACCCACTAGCTTTTAATGGTTTAGCAAGAACCCACTATCCTTCTTACAGGTGAAGGATAGCTCACCTATGTCTCAAGCTATTTAGAGGAAAGCTTGACAACCTTTTCACACCTTAATGGTGATGTGAAACCCAAAAGAAAGAGGGTATGAGAAAAAGAGTGGTTTGTAGACACAAACCCAAATTAAGCTCAAAATAGATAAACAAGAAAAACCGTAATTGAGGAAGACTTGGGCGCCAAAGTATGATGGAGTTGATGTAGCGTGCTCTCCCAAGCTTCTTGAGATGCTCCTTGGATTGGAAATTGGTTGGAGCACTTGAGGATCCTTGAAGGTGGAGCGCCGGAGGTTCGCCAAATGTTGGAAAATGTGTCCGTTGGCTTGGTATATGATCCGGTAAGTGTCCGGGGCTTCCTTGGCCTTTATTTATAGGCATGGAACCCATTGGGGGACTTCGGAGCCATTGGAGAGGTCTTCGGAGCCGTTGGAGGCCAAAAGAGGGTTGACTGGTCAAAGCCAACGGCTAGTTTGACTGGGCTACCGGCTGGCCGGTACAGCTCCACCGGCTGGCCGGTGCCTTGGCAGAGGAGAAGAATTTTGGTCCAGGCTCCACCGGCTGACCGGTGGAGGAGCCACCGGCTGGCCGGTGTGGAGACAGTAGCTGGCCAATTGGTCTGGGTGCCACCAGCTGGCCGTTGACAGAGCCACCGGCTGATCGGTGGAACCTGGCAGTGGGCAATGCCTCTCCCAGGTCCACCGGCTGGCCGGTGCTATCACACCGGTTGGCCGGTGGACTGAATTTCAGTCCACTTCTTGTCCATTCTTGGGCCAACTTCTTGGCAACCTTGTGCCTATCATTCAAAAACACTTCAAACAATATTAGACAAATAATAAGGTGATTGTGATCATGAAAATCAAACAACGAGGGGAACGAGAGGTACAACAGGGGCATCATATTTTTGTTCCCTGAATTTTCAAGATATACTTTTGATATCTTATATAACACATATGTATGGTGGATGGAATTTTATTTCCTATTTCCACATCCAACTAATTGGTTAACTCTTTATTTATCATAAAATAACTATATGTGTGTCTTATTGGATATGCTCACAAGTCAAATGATGGGTATAGAAATATTACAAACACAACATTAAGGGTGTTCCATCATGGATATGGTTATAAAATAATTATAATTTTTCATTTTGTTAGTTAAAAATTTCTTTTTTATGCTACATATCAAGGGAATGTAACATTTCCCTGAAGAGTTTTATGATTTTTTTTTCAGGGATAATTTTGTATCTAATGATTTTTAACAATTTCTACTTAGTTAATGTTTTTTTATTAGTGATTTCATGTCATTATTTTCTTATTTATGGAATGTATTATTCTTCCTTGTTTGAAAGACATACCCCCCTTCTCATGTTTAATCATATGCATATAACCTAAACAATTGATGAAATAATGTTGTGTTTTTTCCAAACCGGGAATTTTATGGTACACCATTTATTATGTTTCCATTCCCCGCTTTATGATGATAATTATAACTAATGAGAAGTTTATATAGGATACTATAATAAATCCATTATATAATAATTGTATGTATTATTATAGAATAATCTTCTTATGTAGGTAGTCCTCAAAGAGACTAAAACACATGTTCTTCGGATTATTAGATGATTTTTGAGTTTCATTGTTTTCAATATGAAGTTATTATAATATAAATTTAGTTTTATCATTGATTATTATAAACAGTATAAGTTATGCGTTTATTTATTTTTTAATATTGTTTAAGAAATTTTGTTGATAGGGATGAGAGGAAATTGATAAAATTCTTATAATGTGTATAAATAATAATTCTATGTGTATGATAACATGATGGAATATTGTTTTTATTCTTGACTATGAAGGATTCGTAGAAACAAAATACCTATATCAAAAATAAATGTGGATAGAGGCTCTAACACAGATGTACTTTGTGGAAATAACAAAAAATTATAGATTGGGTATTAAATCCATCATAATAATTTTCATGACAAGGAGACATAATTATACATATGGTTATACACACTATGTGGATATTATGTGGTTTATTTACATTCTCTTTATTGAATCATTATGAAAAATTTGAGTATGAAGTTGACTAATTAGGTTCTATAATATCACAAGAAAATAACCAGATATTTCCATGTATTGAACAATGTGAGTCATAAGTTGAACCAAAAGTATAATATATTAAAAACAAAGTTTTCATTTGTGAAGAAATCTACATATTAATGTATTCATATTACAATTTTTTATATTTTCATAACCATTTTGTTTTTAATATTTTGTTGAAGTAGGGTCATGAAAATAAATATTATAATGGTATGTCTCTAGAAACTATTATGTCATATAACTGAATAAGGAATTGCAGTTAAATTGTTGAGATTATAAATATGATCTTATTATGATGGGAAATTTGAGTTTACTATACATTAAAAACAGGTGAGGTTGATATATTATTATAAATTAAATCTCAAGGCTCATTTCTATTTTCATGTGTGGGTGATATTATTCTATGACCATATGTTATATTATAAGACTTATGAGTATTCATTGAAATATATAAATAATTCTATGTTGGTTTTCTCTTATTGTTTGGAATAATATATTAAATGGAATCAAGAACTATAATAATTGACTTCATGAAAAGGTTATATTTATTGGGATTACAGGTTAATATCACATGGTTGAGTGATGGATAAATCTCCTTATAATATATGGTTTATATTGAGATAATAATGTGAAAATTATTTTGAAAAATAATGTTAGAAATTAATAGTAACACTAAGGTTTATAATCGATTCAATATACTTTTGGTGATGCTTATGATATATTTAGGATTATAGTATATACTTTCCAAAATATGATTTTATTACTTTCTAAGTAATACCATTTAATGGATAAATGGGGCATTATTTTCTTATTGAATATATAGTTTCAATAAATTATAATGTCTTAGAGGTTCTAATGGGTTTGGGAGGGGATTATTTTGGGAAATTTTATATGCAAGTATATTAATACCTGATTATATGAATATATGAATCACAAATTTTGTTTGAATAAATATTAGTAAATTAAAATTTCCTAATCTATTAAGGATGATATAATATTAAAGATATATCATGAATGGTAAATAAGTAATTAATACACACACCGATATTCATTAGAGTGTAATAATTCAAAAATGTGATAATATAATTTATTTAAGAGTGTTATAATGTAGTGAGAAAATATTATGGATCCTTTAAATTAACATTATATTCTATAGCTCATGTCATATTAAAAACTCAACTAATAAAACATCTGACTTATATGAACCATGACCTACTAAAAACCCATAAAAATATTGTAACACCAGGGCAAGAATCACCAATTCTGGGCTGGGGTGTCATTTGACCTCATATACACCTCCATATATGAAAGAGGCTACCAACTAGTAGTGGGGAATAAATTGGGACATGTATAGATCATAACCTTATTATAGATATCCAATCAACGCATATACAAAATAAAGTAGTAATAAAATAAATGATATATACAAGAGAAGTAGAGTACAAAATCCATACATTATACATATTGAATACAATAAAACTAGATAACCAACTAAATAAAAATCATGTAATAATGTAAAATAGATGATAGAAAAAAATTAATTCCATAATAATAAACCCAAATTCCATTATAACTACACCCATCTTCCCTACTCCTCTAGCCTTGTTTCCTGACACAGTGCCCTTGCTCCTTACTATATCCCTGGACATAAATTATTCACACACACACTTCAATATGACCATATATCATGTTAGTACAAAACCATTAAAACAATAATAATGCTTCTATAACATAATTGTGAAAATTATATAAAATTATAAGAAATTATTGGAAAATAAATTCAAAAGTAAATAATTACATGTTATGTCATTGTGTTCTAACTAATCTTCCCCAGACCCTAGAACCACCTACTTTTATTCCATGATTGAAGGGAAGTAATTCTTTGTTTTCAAAAATATAAGAATGTTCTATATGTCCATTTAAATTCAGAATACATAGGAAAATTAATTTATGCATTGGATAATGAACCAATATTATGATACCCCAATAATTAACTCATATTAGGTCACAATGTAATCATTACCCACATCGCAAACAATGGTCATGCCTCATGGCCGTTATGCCGTAATGTAAATAATTCAATAAAATTTCATAATAACCATATATCATACCATTCCCACAACCTTTATATTTTATTACCCAAGCCATGGTGGTTCCACCTATCACTCTGATATCACGTATAATAATTCTATAATCCATACAAATATTTAAATAATCAAGCAACAAAAATAAAGTTCATGGGTGATACCCATGAACAAACATGTCAATAAATCATTTACATGGGCCACACAAATACATATAAAATCCTGACATATCAGAAAAGGACTCTCATGGTACACACCCACACACTTAAACATGTCAAAACAAGATAGTTCACACGAGACACATAAACAAACATACAAGTTATATATATAGTTTATACAATTTTCAACACATGTTATGTAACATTCATACATAATTATATCTAAGGGAAACACCTAGGTTCACCAACAATATAAATATCCCATTCCTACGTTCCCTAATTAAAATGAAATTAATGAGATGATATTGATGAATTAGATAAGAATAAAAAAGTTATATTCTCACACACATTCCTTCAAATCAAGAAGTAATCTCATTAGATCATTTCATAATTCCATGATACAACAATGAAAATCATTATCTAATGTATTATACATGATAAAGTCAGATGATATTATATAAAAATTAAAATAAGGTAGAACAATCACATACATTGAAATTACTTGTTCTGATGTCTCAAGGTCAATGTAATAGATCTATAGTGGAATTTAATTCACTAGGAAGATACATCAGAGTCACTATGTTTGAAATAAAAAAATATGGATGGAATAATAAGTTTTTTCAAGGGGGTTCCAGGTAAAAATATTTATTTTTCCAAATAATTATTTATATGAACATAATGTTTTCACGCAATTTAATAAAAAAATATGCAATTCATGTGAGGCTCACTACAACTTCAGTTCACCCACATAGTTTGGCTGCACCATTTGGTAAAAACATGTTCAACCATTTTTTTGGTTTATATTATGATTCACATAGTTACCATATTATTTATATCTTTTTTAGATCAAACTATACCCCAAACATGAGTCACATACTTCCCTTATTCAACCGCATGCATGGTTTTCTAGGGAGAACCACATGGTTTTCCCTAAATGTTCTATGGTTTTTCATCCTTATAAGGTCTTCTAAAACCCTCAAAACCCACATAGAATTTATATAAGACATCACCCAAATATTGAATAACTATAAAATTTATACAAAGGATGGATTAAACATATAATGAAACTAAGAAAGGTTGGGTCTATTATAATCTTATCCACTAAGTACTGCTCATCCTCAATGAGTGTCTCTAATGTTCTTTTTAAAAAAACTCAAACCATTGAGATCCCACATTTTATTTTCTATTATCATTTGGTACATATATTCTATATTATAACTAAAATTAGGTTTTATCATCCATTAAATTATATTTTATCTTCGATCAAAAATCGTCACCATACATTTTTCAAATGAATCATCTACCACCAACACAACATATCAATCATAGGCAAAGGATTTGTCGCATACATTCTATACCGAGTGACATATAACTCATAGGGAATAAAAAATGTCATGTATTAATATGAAAATATTTATACACTATGTATATTCATTCCACAATCTCAAACATAAAAAACCAAAATTACAATTTTAATTGCCTCAACAATATTTAGTCCCCCATCAGGGTTGATTCTCATAAAAAACACGATCACCCATAATGAACAAAAATGTTCTGTATTGTTGATTTTTATGATAATGTTTCCATCATTGATGGGTTAAAAACCACATTCTGATTAATTTCACCAGTTTAGAGATTTCATTCACTAGTTATATCCAAATAACTACTAATATTACAGAATCATACCAACATAGTGTTGAATGATAGGGTTAACTATAAAGGTACTTTACAAGAGATATATGAATTTGATAATTTAATGTAATATTTTATTGAATCTATACCAAATTCATATAGTTATCCCATGATCTATCAATGTCTAGAACTCATCTAGTGAGGGTATTATCTAAAATCATGATTCTCCTGTTAGACTATACATCTATCTATGAGTGGTATGTCATTATTGTGTGCAAATGTTACCGAATCATATTCTAAAATAATTTATAAAATGACAAAGAAAATAGAGTATCCTCGTATGTTATTATTATAATATGAAATCTATGTTTCTGCACTATCTCTTGAAATAAAATTATAAACATCTTGTCCACGGATTGAGATTCTTAAAATGGTATAAAATGTGAGGGATTTGTAAGCTAATAAATGTTAAACCAATAAGCATCTTGATCTCTCTGAGTCTTGTTAAATCACAAGAAGATTTCTATATCCAACATATACCACTTCCACATAGGTATATTTTGAGTTTTATTTAAACATCATTTAATTAACATTCTACTTCGATCTGCTAAAAAATGAGGCATCGAGCGTTTAAACTTGGCATCTACTTTTCCATTCCTATCTGCCAAAAACTATGTTAGGTAATTCAATAAATTTTATTTGACATAATATTTATCACCCATGTTTACGTATAATAATCCAACATCTGTTACTCTCTATTAGAAGTAGAAACTACCACTATAACTTGGATATAAAACACCTCATTATCATACAAGGACTATCCTAGAATATTTTCATCTCTTTTCTGCCTCTCTCATATAACAAGATATTCTTGATAAGTCTATTAAATGGGCATTATTTATTAAACCAATTTTGGAGTGATGGATAAGGGTAAAACATTTTTTACCTCTCTTTCTCCTTAGATATATCCACCTTGCAATTTTCCACTAGTGTCATCAAATTCAACTCTTCTACCAATATCTAAGATCATTACTGTTGTGTCTTCTTATAATGATTGTCAGTAATAAAATTTCTGTTTTTTGGTTCATATGATATCTTAAAATATAATTTTCGTAGATACATGACCCAAAACTTATGTATCATATTTAGGCCATGTTATGAATAAGTATAATATAAGCTATTGTGCTCTATATCGGAAAAAAATATCTAATTTAAGAGTAAAATGAACAAAAATTTATTGGAATAACCCATAGTACATATCTAAAGGTCATGAGTAGCTATGTCTTTCCCGGATTTAATTATATTGATTATTATTATAGACAAAAATGTTTTCATTATAAATATATTCCCTCAAAAAAATCAATCATTATCACAATAAATCATATAATTAATCTAAGGTTTTGGTGGAATTAAAATTTTTGGTGATTTTAATCATCGATTCAGCTTTTAGAAGGATTCTTCATAGGCCTCGATACATTTATACTATACACCATTATTGGTAAAACAATTCTGAGGTGATACCAAATGGGAGATGTCTAAGATAAAGCATATATATTAGACAACTAATTGAAGGAAATAGGGAATCTATAACACAAGTATGTACTCTCCCGTGATATTACTACCTCCACATTCTTCATATCAATATAAATTCATGCCACATAAATAACAAGACCATGACTGCATACCTATTTGACAAAAAAATTGACCCTTTTAGATTTTGGAATATAGATGATGCACTCAAATCACACTCCACATGATCATCAAACTTCTAGCATGCAATTATGAAGATCATGAATATACGAAGATTCCATCAATAAACACAATGATGAATTAATCCAAATATGTGTTAAAATGTCTCTTCATAAGGGACTTGAAAACTAATTGTTATTCTTCAACTATAATATTATCACTAGTTTCTCGTATAACCATTATCTACATGAAAACAACACCATCATTATATCCTTTTCTTTGAAATAAATTTGGTTATATCCCAAATTCTAGAATAATTTGGGAGAACCATCGAGCTCCACCAAATAGATCAAATAAGTCACTGATCATAGGTAAAAAATTATAGATATTAACTATGACCTAATTCAATTTTTGATAATCTATGCATAGCATAATCATACTATCTATGTTTTAGGGAAAAATAAATGGATCGTTCTTAGGAGAAGATCTCACCTGAATAAACCACACATACTCAAGATCTTCATGATGCACTTTCACCTCATTTATATCGAATGGTTCCATGTGATATGGATGGAATGATAGAGGGTACAAACATGGCATGAGTTAAATCACAAACTCGATTACAGATTTGGTATGAACTCCTGAGAAATATATTAGAAAAATATCATTGTAAGGGGCCATCATAGGATAAGATGTTTTGGAAGTAATTACCTGATCTTATAATAGAATCATACCTGACGCTTGAGTTATACTGGTCATAATATTATAGTTTTTTGGTACTAATATACATTATACTATATCAGATTATATATTCTAAACCCAATTATCGATTTTCATAGATGTAAATTTCATATATTTATGTTGACATTCAATACAATAAGGGTAACATGTAAATCCAACCATACAGAAGATCAAATCAAAACTAGTCATCTGGAAAACTAGGAAATCCCACAATTTTTTATATCTTACTACCACTTTAGGATAATCTTGATAAATCAATGTATTTTATTGCTCATTCTAACAGGATTATAAAGATAATATAATTTTAAGAAATTAATTAATTGGAATCCTATCCTAAAAAAGTAATTGAGTATATATAAAAAAGGGGAAGTTACAATATCAAACAAGGAAGTAGATAATGTAGGTACAATCAAACCTATACGGATATATTTTAATATCCCATGTCTATAATCTGTTGAAATCTCATCAAACACATAAACTATATAAATATATGATATATGGACTTGTCCCCACAATCCCTGATTAACATGACTCAGTGAACAGTTAAATTTTCATACCTACAGCTTAGATCCCCGTCCTACACCATGTTCTGAAAATATTATAGCTTCCTAAATACATTTCCTTTATTATTATAGCCACATCTTTGGTGCCAATTTCTTCACAAAATTCCCACATAAACTCATTCATAATGATATTGAATAGAAATAATAAATATGTACCATCTAACAAAACCAATGACACTTCTATTGATTTTTTCGGCATAATATTTGGCAATGACTAAAAATCATATAGTTAAAGCACTATAGAGAAAAACTACCATTAGAGGGAGATGAAGTAACATTTATCTATGATGGATTCATAAATATATTGTGTCACATATCCTCAACAAGCATCATTTTTTGAATGATGTTCCCATAGTTTAACTCAAGAACTCTAATGTTAGTCTTAAATGTATATGAATAAGTCTTACTATTTTATCCAATATTAAACCCTTATCAATTACAAGGTCTTTGAATAGAACACACTTGTATGTGTTTAGTTCAATGTTCCTTTCATGGATCCTCATCTCAGGTTGGGATAAAAACACGAAAATTCATGATCTTTGTGCTTCAGTCCCCACTAAAAGATGTTCCAAAAATAGAATCTCCATGAAATAAGTTAAAAATAAAATGATACCATCATCACCCCTACTAGAGTTCCATGAACACCTATGTTCTATTTAACTCAAGAATATCTAAGAATAAATCCCATTGACTGTGATACTTGAAATTCTTCTATGTCATAACCTTATTCCTATTATCTTGGATCAACACACTCCAACATATCCTAGAGCAAATATTAAAAATAGATACAACCAATTTCACTCATATTTATCAATTAGTTTCTACTAGATTAAAAATTCCAATAATGATCTCATTATAGTCTCTATTATCCTGAGAGATTTTTGAGATTATAAATGCATGGAGTTTTTATAACTATAAATGTCAAGTAAAACCAATGATAAATTGTCTTCCCATGTGTTACTTTCAACCCTCAACATTTAATTGACAAAATAAAATAGCATAAATATGTTCTACTACATTTATTTCTTGACTGAAGATGGATAAATACTTTGATACATTCCCTTATAATCCTTGAAGTGATACATTATCATTTCCAAAGATATGATCATAATTTTCCATGACCCTAAGTGGATCCAAATAATTTCATTAAGGGAGAATAATCTAAAATGAAATAATTAACACATTGAAATTGATTTATTATCATAAATAAAAATACTATGATAATTTAATAGGGTAAAACATAAAAAAACATCACATAAAATAATGCCAAGAAGAAATCTTTTACAAAAATGCTATACCTCATATATTTCCTAACGTTTAAGTCCATGTCTCTTGTACCATCACATTATCCAGATTATTTAATGAATAATAAGATATAGAATGACTAGGTTTAATAATTAAATTTCAAAAATTAAACTTTAAAAGATCAAATAAAATAGTTTAAAACTAGAACATAAATAATTAAACCTATACGAATGATAAGAAATCTATCACAACCCTCGTGATCCTATATACATACTCAATATACATAAACATAGAAAAATAAAATAAGTAATAACTATAAAAAAATTTATGTAAATATGAAATTGATATAATAAAATCATTAATAGATATCCCACTTTTGATAAATTTGAGGTTTATTATAGAAGTGTAAGCTAAGAACATGTGTGACACCCATATATGGGTACCATCTATCCTATTAATTTTCATCTAGACTCCTAAACCATATTATTGGTAGAATCCAATGATATAATTTTGTAACATCCTGACTCAAATTTCATGGTAAATTATGGACTATCACGTGACATCATACTTGCCTCCCTGTATTAAACTGGAATTGGACTATCAAAAAGAGCTTAAATCATAAGCTTGACATTATACCATCGATATATATATCCAAGAAACACATATAATTGAAAAAGTAAATATAGTATAAAATAAAAATACAACATGTTTTATTTAAAATAACCATGTTGTATCAATATTTCATAAATGTCCAAAATTCCACTAAAAAAATATACGGCATGTATAAAATTAACAAAGATGAATGAGAATAAAATACATTATAACAATTTACCTCAAACCCATAGTAACCCCACCACTCTACCCTACTATTCTGGATTTGCTACTTCACACAATTATTTTACCCTTTACTAGATCCCTAAATATTAATTATATATACATTATATGATTCTCATACATGGGTTCAATATAAACACCGTATAATATAACCAAAAAATCCTTTAGATAAGTGAAAAATTTATAAAAAATAATTCAAAATTAATGTTAAATTAATACAATAGTAAAAAATCACATGTCGGGTCATTAGGTGTTTACCAGTTTTCCAAGAAACCAGAGCCCACCTTCTCCAACTCCATGCTAAAATTGAAGTTTTCTTGGATTCCACAAATCTCAAATTACTCCTCAAAGACAATGTAACTCTAGGGATACACTACAATAATTTAATTTATCATGTCTTTATATAAGACCTGTATGCCCCAAAAACTCATGTTGTCACACAAGGACATTAAGATCCACTACAAAAATATATGTCATGTCTCAATGCCATTATTAAATTAAAAATATAATTTATTACCCACCATTATCATCACACATCATTTAACACACACACCCATTATAAGTTATTTCACATCCCATGAAGGGATCACCATTCACGTCAAGACTAGATTTTAAAAGTTTTGAGGCCATACACACATATACATATACAATACACAATAAGAAAAATCTTGATCAATACACATGAACAAACATGTAAAAATATGAGTCCCCAACAAATTCAAAAAAACATACACAAGCATGTCATATCTTGAATGGTCTTTTGTGCTAGACACATAAGAAAAAGGCTTGTTATATCATGAAAGGTATATTGGGTAACACACACACACAAGTATATCGAATTATATAATTCATAAAATTGTTTTAACATTGTAGGAAACATATATCATTAATAATGTAAAATCATAAAATAATGATTCTCTATACCAAAAAATATGTAAAACATAATATCCAAAATAAATCTAGCATGATGAGTGGATCTAGAGTGATATGTAATTTTTTTGACAAAACCGGATTTCGACATTCCTTTCTATCAAATCTTCATGGATTCCCATAATATCATGTTTGAGTTCTATGATCCAAAAATGGAAGTATAGATCTAGGGTCATCACTATGGAGAAGTGAGAAGATCCAGTAAGAACATGAATATTAGATGATGAACGATCACTTACCCAGAAATCCAAAGGTTTTATGTCTCTTGATTTTGTATAATTTCCATCATTTGGGAGGGAATTGGCCATGAAGTTACTCTATAGTCCATTATATCTAGTTTTCATGATGTGGAAGGAAAAATGATGGGGTTCCATGTGGAAATATGAATTTATTATATGTTAATTTTTTAGGCATGATTTTTCCATATGGTTTACTAAATCATTCTATAGTAGTGTGAGGTGAACTACCTCATTAGGGAACCCACATGGTTTGGCCACAAAATTTGGTAAATGATTTACAAACTCTTCTTCGTCATCTTTTATGAGTCACACAGTTATTGATGGAATTTATAATGGTATTCTATAAACATGTTCCACTTACAAACACTCTCCAATATAACACATGGTTTATAGAGATAATAATGTACTTTACCTTAACCATGTTAAAATTGTGCTCCCCTTTAAAGGCTTCTAAAGTCTACAAAAAACCACCCACAGGAAACACGGGACTTCACCTAATAAAAGATTAACTCAAAAACACAAAAAGTATAAATGAAATTCATTACACAATCCAATATTATATTTCCATTAAAAATTTATTCATTTTAAAATAAAAATATAATATGAAATTAAATTTATTACATTTTTCATGATTTGTTGATTAATATTGAAAAGGATGATTCCTTTTAAAGAAGCATATTAAAAAAA
This sequence comes from Viscum album, assembly GCA_963277665.1. Taxonomy (NCBI): domain Eukaryota; kingdom Viridiplantae; phylum Streptophyta; class Magnoliopsida; order Santalales; family Viscaceae; genus Viscum; species Viscum album. The sequence goes on along the minus strand of OY728145.1, from coordinate 1,092,170,651 downwards.
TAAATTATATTTTACCTAAAGGAATTAAATTTATAAATATTAAACATATATTTTAAAATCTAATATATCCAATTATAAATTATTATTTCATCATTAATTTTTTTGAAATGTATACTAAATAATAATAATGATATATGATGATTAAAATGGATAAATTTTAAAAAAATAAGTTTTTTATAATATTTTTTATATTATTTTAAATGACCCATTTTTTTAATATTAGTTTGTTGAAATAAAAATCATTCATAGGATCATTATGTAAATATTATTGTAATAATATTTTTTGGTATTTTTCTAAATGGATTTATTTTTATGTATTTAATGAAAGGAATTGTTTTTATAAATTCTATGACTTTTATGAATAAATTATTATATATATTTTTCTTTGAAATTTATGAAAAAAAATTATATGGAAAATATGTATTTCATAAGAATGAATTTAAATTAAAAAAACCCTTATTTTAGTTAAAATAAATTATATTTGAGAACATAGGCTAAATTATTCCCTAAAAATATTTTTTATATATTATACATTAGCCAATTTAATATTATTTTATTAGAATAATTAAATGTGAATATAATATGGATTATTTAAAATGTTAAATTATATGATCCAAATTATTTAATATGGTATTTTTATTTTTTTATTAATATTGGTTGTTTTTAAAACTAGTTACCATGGTAAAATCCAAAATTGGAAAAATAGTTAACCAAATTGGAAAAAGTCTTCAAATGTTAAAAACCTATTTATAATTTAGTGGTTGAGGTGTGGCATAATAAAACCATATATCCACTCTATTATTTTTCTATCTTGGTGACTTCTTGAATTGTAAAACATGTTCCATATATATATTATAATGAAATATTCAATAAAATTACTTCTCACCACTTATATAAAGGGAATCTAACTATCCATTCAAGATGACTATGAAATATATTTTTTATTCTTGAACATATAAAATAAATAATTCTAGTAAAATTGGATTTCATATTGCTAATATTGAATAGAAAATATGTTTCTAAGTGCTATCGTGTTTCAATAGAATCCACTAAGAGAAACTCAATGTTCTCAACATATTTGATAACTTTTCTCTAGCTTTATTTCGTTTATATTAGCCACTTCAAAATATAATTTTCACATTATTATATAATGAAATAAATTCTTTTTTATTTTGGTAGTAAATTTATATACCACCTTTTTCGTTAAAAAATATAATCATCATTTAATCAATTTTGTGGACTACCATATACTTTAAGAGACATCTTCCATATTTCACCTCCACCTCTCTAACATGGTTACAAAGATGTAATTGAGGAATAAATATGAAAAAAATATAAAAAAATATTATTTATAAAATTTTTAATCGATATTCCCTATATCTCAATTTTGAAAATTGGAAACATGATCCATTAAAACATGAAGACTAACACCTCCAAGAAGTAACATATATCATTTTTCATATTGTTTAATTATTATTTATTAAACACTATTCAAATTAGAATCCTATCCTATGAAATATAAAAGTAATATCATTATTATAATTTAATTTTTATAAGATCCCAAATAAACAACTTTAATAACCATACCCATCCATTAATTATTGTATGCTAATTTTTTGGGTCGGTCTAACCACCTACTAGAATAATGATATAAAATACTATAAGAAATTTCTAGGAGAACATAATTAAAAAAATATTACATAAAAAAATATAAATAAGGATTTTTTTTGGTTTTGGAATTGTAACATTAATTTTATTCTTATTATTTAACATATCAATGTTCATTTTATAATATAACTAAAACCTTCTAATATTTGATTTCATACTAAATAATCACAACTGAAACACCCATATAATGAAATTATAAAATTATAAATAATTATAAATCATGATTCTAGTACCATATTTGTTATATTTATGATGAACATTGGGTGATTAATGAATAAAAACAATTATATTAAAAAACTTATTTATAATTTTAATGATTACTCACACCAATATCAATAATGGATAATATATAACTAAAATATCGATATAATACCTTTTAGCCCCACCTTTCTAAAGATAATTCAATTGATTTATTCATTCCAAAAACACCTCATTGAATTAGAATTGGGAAGTAAATCACCCACACTAATTTTTCATAAATTGTATAAATAATGTTCATTATGATCACTGTACTATGTTATGGATCCACACTTCATCCATATTGAATCCAACATATATATTCAAATGAATAAAATTTATATTTAATGTATTGAACTAAAGAACAAATCGATTTTACATGGTACACACTAATAATCCTATATATACTATAGAAACATTAAATCTTTTCATTTCTATAAAAATAAAACATTACAACATGGGAACTGATGTGTCACCAAGTAATTAATTAGACAGTTATCAAATAAATAAAACAATAGTTATAAAAAAACATCACAGTGGTCTAACAGTCCTTAAGTATTGAAAAAAAATTATTATCTTGTTGAAAAATACTCTAAAAAATAGAAGTGTCTATTTATTCTCTTATTTCCACTGCAGACCTTGTGAAGAAATCCTAAGTGTGATTGCCACATATGGTCAACTAAAAAACACTATAGAGTGTAACACTCACCCACTTATAGATTTAATAGTTAGAACTTCTAGAATTACACCACCTTTTTTCAAGACCATTAGAATAAATCATTTGGAACCATTTTCCTTCTCGAAACAAAAATCTATAACATTAATTTTATTTTATTTTGTCATTTTCCACATCAATAATATAAAAAACATCTAGTAATACTCATTTTTGTAGTTTATTGTAATTAACAGAAGAAAATTTCATGTTCCCAATAATCTCTCACATGAATACCACTTCATTTAAAACATCAGATTTTCTATCAAATTTATCTGTGGGAAATGTTCCACAACAACATTTATCTCACTAATATCATTATAAGGCTTTATGTTGTCACATTCTCTCTAGACACAAAATTTGGTAGACATGTCCAATAGAATAATTTTCCAGCTAAATTCTATATCACTAACTCAGCATCAACCAACATCTTCCTCATGTAATGGTATTTCAGATCAATGTTTATAGTTATTAAATAAATCACAAGATTATTAGTCAAATATATTAAACATTGTGTATCAATAAATAAAAAATTATTCTACTTACTATAACCCTTTTTTGAAACTAAACACAGTAACCATAACAGCTTCTTTTATTCATCAATTATAACCACATAATCTTCTTCCATTATGTAATGCTAAATCACAATTTTAATATTAGTCATCCAACATACTATATTTACTCAAAATAATAATCATTAAATGTGATTCTATTATGAGAATTTTTAATCACCACCTTAATTTTCATGAAATCCCCCAACAAATGGATCATTATCTCTAAATAAAGATATATACCTTTTATTCCATCTAGATACTGAAAAATCCATTTAATTTATTCCCAATAAAAGTTCCATTGATTTTCTATAAACTAAATAAACACATGTACTAGATGAGAAATATCGCGACAAGAAAAATCCGTGGAAAATTTGAGATATCTAACTACAGAGGTATACCGAACATTCAACACATACTTATTTTTTTCTTCTTATCATAGTACTTATTACATAGAATGTTTTAAGTGAAAATTAGGAGGAGTTGAAATTGAATTATATCCCCTCATTATATTTCTATCAATGATCTTCTAGATGTCATATTCTTCGGATAAAACCAATATTTTGATTTTCCTATCATTTTAATCCTCATTTCCTTGATATTTTTACCTTCACCAAGATCATTCATTTCAAACATTCTAGAGATTGTTTCCTTCAAATTACAAATATTCTAAACATTTGTATGAAAAATGTATATCAAACACATAAAAAAAGAAATATTCTTATTTAATTTCCAAATAATTCATTTATAGAAAAAAGTGACCGAGAAAACTCTCTGGGAATCAATTTCCATATATTATACAACAATACATTTTATTTTATTTTATTCAAAATACACTTTTATGGTAAGTAGAAACCTACAGATCCATTCCTACAGCAGAAAGTCACACCCCTATAAAACACACATCATAGAGTTCAAATATCCAAATAATAAAGGAGACCATATACCTTCCAAATATCGTCATTTGTAGCCTACATCAAATTATAAAAATACCAACATCATAGAAAATCCTGAAAATCCCACAAGCTGAAAAATGAAACTATGTTGCCAGAGAAACTATTGTACCATGATCCAATCCATAAAACTCCCACCAAATCATGTCACTGTAAACCAACCACTATTTCTAGAGTGAACATTAAAACCACAGTCGATGCTGGAGAAAAACCAAAAAGATCACTGACTAGGGAGACTATAAACCAACGATATATGTTAACCATAAAAAAACCCCGAACAAATAAACCCTTGAAATTGTCCTCCTTTTGAAACCATGTTGATGAAACCATCATTATCATCCCTAATATGAATAAATACTAGTTAACACCTGATATAGAATCCCTAGAAACCATCTGACATTGTGAGACGATACTCTCAATACACAATCAGGAAGAACACGTTCTAGAAAAACTAGAGCCATCGAACAATCCAAATCGAGGATTCCATTTCAATATATAAGGTAATAAAACTTCTAGTTAAAAAATCATGGTTCTTACATAATACTATAGTGAAATAATTTGTTTCCACACAATGTTATACATTCTATATACTATATAACCAAATGGTTGAAATTATAAATTTATTCCTCCAAATCACTATGACGTAAATCCATTTTCACCTATAATTTTTAGTGAAATATATTATAAATGAAAATAAATTAACATAATTCATATGATAATATGATTTAATATTGGAGGGAATATCTCAAAGAATTCAATACATTCTTTATACTAAAATCCATTTATAACCATCCTTGATTTATATCTATTAATTTTGTTAACCACTCACTCTAATTGGAATACCCAATTATTATCATGTTATTTCATCCCTAACTGTAATTTTTTTATCTCTTAGGTGTTAGTCAATTTGATGTATCCAACTCCACTTGTATTGTTAACTACCGCCTCCTGAAATATTCAAATGTATCTAATTCATCCAAATTATCTGGTTCTCTTGCATTAGTTAAAATTAGGAAACTCATATCAAATATATAACTTTGAACCCTATATATTTTCCTTGATAAACATTAAAAATTAACATCGATATCATCTTTATAATGAACTATTTCAAACATAACGTCTCCATCTTAAACTCCTCTCTAAGAAATTATGTTATCATAACACTTAAGAAATATTACATAGTTCATATGAATAATGAAATATATTCCACGGTTTAAACTATCAAAATTTATACACAATCCATTGATATTACATTCATAATATGAGTCCTATATTATTCAATGACATATAAAAATATAGTAAATCTGATCTTTCCAAAACAAAATTCTGATCAACATACAATGATAAAGTGTCTTTATTCAAAAAATATTTCTTCATTATATTTAGGCATTTTTAGTAGTTATACTCATTGAAAAAAACATCCCAAAATTTGAAAACATTTTTCTTTTCATCATCCCAAATTATTAATATAATGTCATAATATGTTTATCATCTAAAAAAATATTTCTGCGGTTTTTAATCAATTTTCTATCTATTATTATACATAATATACATAGAGGATAAACTTATGATTAATATACGATGAAATACCTCTATAAATTTCTAAAAACACAACACATCCAATATGAATTGTCCAAATCGTTTTGAAAGAACTTATTTATTAAATATATATCTACACCTACTTCTATGACAATAAATTCATTTATAATTTTAGAATATAGTAAGAAAGTTCTTATCTATTCCATAATTGTTTGATTCATTCTATCAGCTACACAATTTTAATTAGTTTCTTCTATAACAGTCACCACGCTTTAAATTACTGTTTTCATAGAGTAGTTATGGATACTCCATTTAGTGAACTCAGTGCCATTTTAAAATCATAAATATTGATACATCCTTATTCTTTCACTTAATCTTATATCCTTTTAATCTATAAATATACCAATAACCATACACTATTTCTTCAATATATAATCTCATATTCTAATTTTAAAATAAATAATTTAGTTAATAATATTCCATATATTTTCATAATAATGAAGAGGTAATATTCCCCAAACACGTGTATTCACTAAATTTAACTTTTTTAATTATGGTTTTCATTGGGAATGATTTAAATATAGAGATAATTTTCTTGTGGAATCATCATTAAACATAATAAAGTTACTAGATTTTCCAAACAAATGAACAAGGGTTGGTCACCAAATATTAATAGTAACTAATTTTAACTTACAAGATTTTAGTGTTCTTCAAAAAATATTAAAAGATGAATTTCACTACATCCCCTGTATACAATTCTCACACCTTAGAAAGTATAAATAATCCAACATCAAATTGTATATATATTATAGAATCAATATACCTTTATTGATAAGGATAAATTACCTATTATTAAGGTGCTATTAACATTTATAATATATCATTATATCATGTGAATCTACCAAATATCTTCCTTTCATATACAAAGATCCATATTTGATTCCTTTAGATACGATAAGAGAACCTTGATATATCTTACATACTCTTTCCACAATCCTCATTTTGATTCCATATTTATGAAAATAACCAGTAGAAATTAGGTTCTTATTATGTCTTTGAACATTTTTAGCTTCCCATAGTATAATAAAAATTTCATTCATTAACATAAAAATCACTTCCCCTTTCATATAATGTTATGTTATTCCTCACCAACCATATGTACTCTTCCAATATTCATGGATACGTAATTTTATATCCATCCTTTTTTCTCATATAGAAAGAAATGATGAACCAAAACCTATAATCCATGATTCTGATTGAGTAGAGACGGATGATAATATGTTTACCCTACCAACAATTATAATACTCAACTCTTCAGAATGAGACTTTCTTGAAGATGAATTTTTATCATAATGCTTTTATTTACATAGTTCCAATAAACATGTCTACTACCAAAATAATTCCATCTATTCTTCCCCATGTATTCATATAAAATTTCATCAGATTATTTTTGTGTGGTGAGTTTACCATTCCTTCCATATTTAATACATCATACAATTATGTTTCAATTGCTATCCTATGGAGAAACTCGTTGATAATTATGTTATGAAAATCAAGGAATACCAAATCATTCTTTACACATGAACTATTCAAAATTATAACCATGGATTAGAAAGACTATGTGAAGAGATTATAAGAAAAATATAACCCTAACTTCATATATAAATATATCTTTTAGAGACACCATATGGCTCTATATTATATTTTAATCATTCAATAAATCTTATTAATATCTTCTTTCTAATAAAATAATGTTGAGTAACCCATACATAAATAGTATTTTTTTCATTTATGTAGATTTTATATAAATATTTACAAGGGAATTCTTCAACTATAATGTGGGAATATTATATAAAATGATTAATACCACTTTCTAGACTAAATAATTTCCTATTAAACCATGTTTCTTTAAATCCAAAATATCATATTCAACTTTTTACAAGGATTATGGTTGTACTCCCTTCTAACAGAATATCTAAATAATTTTGAATAATAAAATCGTATATATGAATCATCCTAAAATTTATATCTATTTCATTAAATTATTCAATCAAGGAATCATCTTATTATAACACCATATTTTTGAAAAGCATTGAATGCCATTAAAATTCAATACATTTTGAGAAAAATAATGTTACCTAATATAAAAAGAAAAATAATAACCCTGTTATGAACCATTCATTTTATACTACATGATGGGTATAGTTTTTTACATCACTATTATAAAAGGTCAGCAGAATTTTTTTTGGAAATAACCTAGAAGAATCAAATTATATAAAGAACCCTCAAAATTTATTCGTCCAAAACATATTAGAAGGATTGCTCACTAAAATCACTTCACTATATAGAAGAACCTCCCAAAATCCTTATTCGCTCCAAAAGATATAACAAGTAAAAAAATACAATGCCAAACAAAACATTTAAAGAATAATTAGATTATAAATAATTTTGGGAGATATTCCTTATCAAATGGGAAAAATATTAAATCTTTTCATTTTTTAAAAAGAAAAAATTAGATCATAATGAATTAAGAATTACTGTAGTCTAATAGAGACAAGTAATCACATATATTATAAAATATATCACATAAATGCATCATAGGGGTCCAATCCTCTTTACATAGAGTGTACCATCCATAAATCAAGTTAATCTAAACTTTTAGAAATATAGTATTTCATTTGATCCATTATTAATACTTACATTCACTTGTAGCAATCCATAGTGTAACCACCACCCGTCGTAACTAGAAAACAAAGAAGAATTGAAATCTCGCCCACTTTCGGAGGTACTATCTAAATCATTTAGATTGAACAAACCAGCTTTGATCATATCATAAGAACATCTTCCAAACAATCCTCTTTCAAGAAACCTAAATATTATTTTTTTATTGAAATATATAATTTTCTCCACATATTCAATAAACATAATACGATCTAGAATAATATATTTATATTGTATCCTTATTATATATTAAATTGAAACTCACTTTCCAAACAATATAAATATATGAAATAAATAAAAATATTAATTATAATATTATAGAGATATTAATATCCTTCGGAAAATTGTAATTAAAATAGTATTTATTATTATACAGATGATTCATGTTCTTTAACAGATGTTGAGAATTTATGAATTTGGTTCATTTTCTGAAATTCAATATCTTGAGAAATATATATTATTATTCATGATGATATCTTAAATACTGTATAATAACTACCATGTAATTTCTTAACAAATTTATTTAATTTAGGTGGTTTGAAGGGATATATATTATTCTCTCTATATATAGATTTCAGTTCAATGGATACCAATATTATAATTGTATTTGATAACCCAAACCCAATAATTTATAATATTTCTTATTGAATGATTTTATTACAATATTGGTTTCATCAAAACTATAATGTTTTTGGATACCTTCTTTTACTCTCTAAAGATAATTTCAATTTAAATAAATTATTTTTCCTTTAAAAATTTTATATATCAAAAATTATATCATTGTTTGAGGATAAGTCATATATTAATTAATCAATTCTTCCATTAATTTTAAAATTTTACCTATATTTCTCTTTTCACTTTTATATTTGGAATCAAATTTATTAATTTTGTCATCTTACCATCAAGATTCTCTCTTCCTATTCTAAAAAGGAGGCTTTATGAACCATTTTTTTTTCTATTTTTGGTCCAATAAATATATTTTTAATTGTTTACCTTCCACTACCACTTGTTTCATTTTCCACTCCATATTTTACTAAAATAACATATAGAAATTTTTTAGGATTCATTGTTGAGGATTCTTTTGGATGATAAACATTTTTAATTGTTCTCACATAACCATTTCAAAAAAATGGTTCTGAAAATATCCCATAGAATTTTCTTTTATGATAATGTCAAAATTATTTACTGAAAATTATTTTATGTTTTGACTTCCTTTTTCCTCTTTATCTAAACATAATTAATTTATAATAATTTTTCTTCCTAAATTACCCAATATGTTACCATATTCCATTTTTATGGATTAAACCTATAAAAATTTATTAAAAATTTTCTGTTTCCAAATAAAAATATGCGAATAAATAACATTTCTATTCTAATTAATTACATTTATAAACACTCTTTATATAAATAAGTTTGTAGAATGTTGTTTAACTTGATTCAATTAATTTATTTAATATTTAAATTATTGACTTGAACTGATACCATTTATTTATTTTGTGTAAATATTACATGATTTATTATACTTTATTTTACTAAAATGATTCCAAATAAATTTGTTTACACATTTAATATCAATGGGATTATCATATTATGATTATTAATTGAATTATGAATGAGTTTTTTGATTAAATTGGAAAAGATTTGAAAAATATTTCCATGCCATGGGATTTTATGATATATTGAATGTTTGATATCTTATTGCACACAATCATATAGATGATGAGGTTTTGGGTCCATTATCGACCTCCAATGAATAAGTTATTTTCTTCATGCATCATAAAATAATTTAGTGTGGATAATCTTGGATATGGTAATAAATAAAAGGGTGAGACTTATTTGGTTATGATCCCAAAATAAATAGGACAATTATTGGATATACTTACAACATAAACATACTCTCTAGGTATGTTATATCTGAGGTTCATTTGTTTGTTATGTCTCTATTGCATCTTACATTTCCTTTCCATGTACTTGTGAAAATTACCAAATTATATATTTTTTATATTATTATTATGAACCTTTATTCCATGGTATATGTTTTTTCATGTTAGATTTTATTTAATCCAATACTTATTTATTGAAAACTTTCATTTTTCACGTTCTTATAAAATTTAACTTTCTCATGTTATATCAAACTCTCCTAATCAATTAATTTGATATCATATTGATATGTTTTACTTTACCAAGTGTTTAATATCTCCCCTTTTTTGTACTTACACTACATTTTTTATGATGATGATTATAACTATAAATAAGTATATAAGGGACTAATGTTGGTCTCAATTATATATTAATATAAAAAACTATTTAAAAAATTTTCATTTAGGGCTAGTTCTAAAAATAACTACACCATACATTCTTGGGATTGTGATAGGATTTATGTTCATAATGTTTAACATATAAAAATGATGAAAAATAATGATATATTTATATTGTTTTGTTATAACCTTAGTATTGTGTACTCCATGAATGTGTTGAGGTAGAATATTTTCATTCCTTAATATAATTATATTGGATTAATGATCTTACTAATGTGTTGTGGGTATTCTATTGTTCCTAGAAATTGAGGATATGATCATTTAGAACTTTACTATTTTGGTTGTAAACTAAAATCACCTAAAAATTGGGTTCTTAATATCCTAAATTTATTGTCTTACTAGAAATTGAAAAGGACATTGATCTCCTATGATTTAATATAACAGAGTGTATTAAGTAGTCATGTCACAAAAGGTATGATCATTCCCCTATATGCCTTCCAATATTTTTATATAACATTTGTAGATATGATTTTCATGCAACATTTCAAATCATCACACTATAAAACACATAAACGACATTTTGGGTTCTAATTTTCTATATTTTTTATCTGGATATCTTTCCACAACATATGTGGTTATATTAAAATGAATGTAGGGCTATACAAATATGTTATTCTTCCCCAAACATTGAGTGAGTGACTACAATAAAAAGTGGGTATTATTTTTCAAAACATACCACCCATTACATGAGACTTTTAACTATTACTGAGTAGTAAAATAAGTGGAAAATATTGATCTAAAACTTTTAGGCAGATGAGGATATGTAACTAATAATTTCTTTTTCATTTTGGCATGTGTTATTTCTTATTTTAATTTAGATTTCATATATATCTACCTCATAATTTAATTTTTTTAATTTAAATAAAATAAGAACATGTGTAGTGGGATCAAAACCAATGAAAAAGAGGTATTATACACAAGATTGAAATATTATTAAAACCATTTAATCTCCCTAATTCCGTGATTATTTATTCTCACTCAATAAATCATTATCACATCTCCATGATTGAGACAAAAATTCACAACCAGTTATGAGGGATTCTTTTAGAGTTTCTTTTTTTGATTTACCACTGATTCCTTCCCTCCAAGTATTTGTATGGTCTCTCTTTGGAAGATATTTTTGTGTCTTCCCATTCATGAAAATATTACAATTATTCTTGTGGATTTTATTATTTTCACTAAATATATCATTCAAAAATGAGATATATAATGTCTATGAACACCATTAACACCAATGGATATTCTATGTTTTTTGGGAAGTGATTCTATCGATGGAATTACATAATGGTTTATTATCCCTTATATATTTGATTGAATTTTATGATGTCAATGAGAGTGGTTTTTATATTTCTAATAGTGGAAAACCAAATAATTTTTATGAATATAAAATATCAAATATAACAATAGGGTATGAAATGTTCTACTCTCATCTATCCCATAGAATGAGCTTACAAAAGTTATGAGATTAAATAATATAAATGGAATTTGATACAAACTCAATGATATCATTAGGCGAGATAAAAAGAGCTTATATATTTAAGGTTATATACATTTTATGATAAATATGATGTGTTTATAGTGGGAAAAGTGAAAATGGGGGATGGATTTTTTGTTCATTTGAACAATATTTTATGCTCCAAATAAAATTATAGAGAATTTACTTATGTTTATACCTTAGTGAATAAATTGATGATATTAATTCAAGAAAACAATTTATCAAATATTTATTTCATAGATGATCATGTCATAGATGTATATATTATCTGCAACGGCCAAAAAAAAGTTTAGTATAATTTTTTCCTAACAGTTTGTGTTATATTATTTTATTAAAAACCCATGTTTTTTAAACAAGTGAATATAAAGGTAAATCTTAACATCTTTATGTAACCATTGTATGACCATTAGTCGATTATAACCATTATTAAATATGGCCATTGGATACTATTAATAATAATCTCAACATTATAATTATTTTTATAAATAGAAATTATAATGGTTAATTAATGTATAAAAGAGAAACCATGGCCTTAAATACAAGATTCATGTATTATGAAGCTAATTTTATAGATCTTGGGAGGGTGGTAGCATCACTAGGAATATATCATGACCAGAACTAAGCTGATATTCTACACCTTATGGTTTAATGACATTTCCTATGAAACAAGGTCATGTTAGGGGAGATTACTACTCGAGTGATGTTATCTGAGTCGTCCTACGAATCTATTACCATGGAACAACCTAACCTTAGGTCATATAAGAGAGTTTCGAAAGGTTACGTTTCATTGAATTAGTTTACAAATTTGAAATCAATTTGTATAAATCAAATCCTTATTCCACTATTTCCATTTTATGAATAATGTTTCTTAATAAAATCCAGAATGAATTTGATAAATTGATTTTCAGTACAAATTTGTACTTTTATCAAAGAAATAATAATTATAATAAATACTTATATTGTTAATAATGATAATTTTATTGAAATTTTATGATCAAAAGTATATTATTTAAATCTAAACGACAAAATAATTTTATTTTTTTCATTTGTAGAAAATTTTACAAATCATTTTACAATACATTTTTTTCCACTATTATTTCTAAAAAATAATGATTTTTTATATTTAAAAGAAAAATTTGTCATTCATAGAGAATTATTATGAAAAAATAAAAATAAATTTTGAAATCATAATGTCAACATTATTTTCGGGTTAATTTATTAATATTTTCAAAAATATATAGTCTTTCGTTGATTTGTATATTTTTGAGTTTTATTGTATGCTTAATAGAATCAAAATGATGTAACATTTAAAATAATATGTTGGAAAACTATTTTAGACTAATATAAAATAATTTGTGTCCCATGTAGCAAAAACCATGGGAATATAACATGGGAAACCCCATTGTTTTGAATTTAACATTGCTTGGGAGTCTAAGGAAATTAATAATCAAATTGACAATTTTTTCAAAGAATACACAACAATTTCTCAATTTTTGTTCTCTAAAAAATATTCCACAACTATGATCTGATAATTTTATATACCAAGGAGTACTTCCAAGGTTTCCTCAAGCCAATAGGATTCAATCTTCATGTCTTAGGAACACTCTTCAAGATAAGGTAAATATCAACATCTCCTTTACTTTTATGTACTTTTTTATGTGGTATATCATTCAAATTTCAATAATATATTCTTATGCAAATTTTATTATTTAACATTAATATATTAATATTCTTTTATGAGTGGGATTCACTTTTCATCTTTATTTTTAATATTTTTTAAACCAATGTTTTATACCTGTTATGCTATTGGAGTTTATTCTCAAGCATTATCTATTTTCTCAGGAAAGTATCCAATTTATTATTTTGTATACAAAAAAAAATTTTATAGGGTTATTTACCTAGATAAAAAATTATCTATTTTATTCAAGGATTAATATTCATAAATCCCACATTTCTGTTTTGCGGGGTAATAATGATATAATGATATTTTCTTTAATAACATTTTAATAAAGTAATGATTTTGATATGAATATCATTTGTTTTATTCTATAAAGGATATTTATAAAATGTTTTATGTGGATCAGATTAATTATAACATAATAGGATGTTCCCTAATAGCACTCAAATTCATTTTATAACGAATTTAATCTTGAGGGATGACATTTTTTACAATACCTTGGTGAATAAAAATGGTAATTCTTTTGACACCTCAGTGATATACCATTTTGATATGTTTATAAATGACTCAATTAAATGTTGTAGAAACAATTAAATGTTATGATTCATGTTATTTTCATTATTATATTCCTCTTGTATAATGACTTTATTATATTATTCAATTTCATGTCCAAAATTATCATGATCACATGTAAAATGTTTCCCTTACTATCCCTTACATGGTCTTATTCTCAAACTTTCCATTGATATATGTACATAGGTAATGAAATTTAGTAAATGTACATAGGATGAAACTTTGATAAATCATTTAAAGTGTTTTATAATAATTATTTATGTTTTTAGGTATTAGGTATCATGATTCCAAGAAAATAAACATTATAAGATCTTTTTTTGTATACTATAAAAGAAAATTTGGGTAATAAAAATGAGGGATGCGGAAGTTTGTGTCAATCGTTAGTTTAGTTATTTGTGGATATTATGCACGGAAAACATTAGAAAGAACCCTATATTATTGTTAAAATATAAGAAAACATCCCAATATTTTGGTAAATTATTATATAATTGTTTTTTGAGAAAATAAATCCATGTCTATATATAAATAATTGGAAGTGGGTTTGGAACAAATGTATAAAGGGGTTAAAAAATAAGATAATGTGCGTTGTGCCTGACTCAACGTAACGTGGTATATGAAAATCGGCCTTATTGTGCACCTGGTTTGACACTGTTAAGGGATATTATTGGTTAATCAAAATATTTTTAAGTACCATTATTAAGGATGTATAAAAAATTTAATTCTTGTTAAAAATTACATATTTATAGATGATGGTTTAATACATGAAAAAACTAAAGAATTGTAAGATTATTAAATGAAACATGTTTCTCATTAAGGTTTTATTCTTTTAGAAAATGGGGGTAAATGGGTAAAACCTCATAAATGGTGAGGACAATAGACTAAGTGCTAAAAACCATCAAACTAAAGATAGAAAAATAAATATTCATGAGAATGATGATTTAATTGACGTAAGTTATGAGGAATAACGTGAATCATGCTTGGAGAATGGATTTACATCCAAAGGATCAACTATCTATTGAGTCCATTATGTTTCAATGAACACATTCTTTTAGTAGATCTACTTACCCATTTACTTCTGAATAATGGAAAATATCATTTGAAGAGATCATTTTTGTACTCCATTTTTTGGAACAAGATAATGTATCCTTGACTATGTATCTATAATGGGGTGAAGCTAATCAGTTGTGGATAGTAATTAAAAACATAATGAAAATAAGGTAGATTGATTCTTTGAAGTGAGAGGAGTTTAGGGGAACATTTTTAAAAGACTACTTCACACTTTTTGATGCAAATGAAATTAGAGAAGGAATTCATAGAAGTGAAATAAATATGTGGGAGTTTATGAGATGAACATAAAAATAAATTCTCACTGCCCCTCTATCATTTTACTGGATCATTATTGGAAGGTTTATTGATTCTTCGGTGGAATAAGACCCCATATTTAGAAGAATCTATCCAACTGAGACTATAACTATTTTGATGAGATCATGTGTATTGGTATATAAATTGAACTTCAGTTCAGTGATACGTAGTGGTCCCATCGATCAAATGAAAATAAGTGATATTTATAACCAATCAGGGGGAACATTCGATCATGGAAGAGGAGGAATGCAATTGAAAATTTCCATATTCAATCAATATTGGAAAAAGAATTCTTGGAACTGGTACCTCGGGAGAGGGAAATGTTACATGTTTGGAAGAGATGTCCAAATTGCGCAAAACTATCCTAGCGAGGTGGAGACTTAGCTTATCAACAAAAATTACAATTGGAATATGGTACATGATCATCAAGAAGTATAATTATATAATTGTGGAAGGATTGGGAACTTTTCTAATCACTTTTAAAATCAAATGGTAGTATTGGGGACCATAAACCTCAATATAGGTAAAGGTAAAATGTTCATGATTTTGGTATCGATGCATATGAAGTTGAATCTCCAAATTAATTGGTGGAAGGTATTTTCATTTTTCTCTCAAATATATCAAGTAAATTATTTGATTCTCTTTATACTCATTATTTTATTTCCTCAAATTATACAAGGAATATGGAATCAATTCCTAAATTTGTAGAATTTTAACTATCATTCAAGACTCCCGAAGGTATTATCCAACCATCAACAATGTATTGAAATATTTTTATTTAATTTGGAGGGAATATTCTCATTGAAATTCTATTAGTCATTCCATGCTAGAATTTGACATTATACTATGGTTGAACTAGGTCTCGTAGTATAATCCTAAGATCAACCGATGAATCAAACAAATCATTATAGTCTTGAACGAAAAAACTAAAATTGTTTTCAATGGATAGATATATCGATTTGATCATTATCTTGAATCACCTCACATAGCCTTCATTATAATTCTAATTGATGAAGATGAATAAGGAAATGAATGTATATAAATATTGAATGTCCTCTTCCTTATGTAATGAATTTATTTGTTTATGGATGATTTACCTTGACCTCCCTCTAGAAATAGATGTTTTTCTCTATTGTTCTCATTCCTAGCTCTATGATGATTTCAGAGTCCACATATATAATGAAATATGTGGATCAGGAGGAATGAAAGGAGAAACTCAACGATCTTCTGGAGAAGGTGTTTATATTACCAAGTGTGTCTCCTTGGTGAGAATATTCTCTTTTTTTGAAGATGGATGGTTCAATATGGATATGCATTAATAGTTACAAATGGAATGGGATCACAGTGAAGAACAACTTCCATATTCCAAGAACTAATGATTTACTTGACTAGAATCATGGGTATCAATTCTTCTCAAAGACATATCTTTGATATAGTTATCATCAATTGTGGGTGATGAAGATGATATTCCAAATGATTCCTTCCAATCAATATAAGAGCATTAGGAGTTAGTTGTTATGAAAATTGGCATGACTAATTCTATTGATATATTTTTGGATTTGATAAATATATTATTTAAATAATACCTTGACAACATTGTGTTCTATTTTATTAATGATATTTTAATATATTCTAAAAGTTACATGGAGAATGAGGATAATGTATGGGCTATATTGTATACTCCTAGGAAGGAGAGGATATTTGGAATGTTAATAATAATCGAATATTGGTAAAAACAAGTTCTATTATTAGGGAAAATTTTATCCAATGCTAAAATTTCAGTTTAACCTACCAATACAATGGTTGAAGTGGAATGTCCCCATCCACCGACTATAACTGAGATTCATAGATTCATTATTTTAGCTATATATTTTTAGAATTTTTGTGAAATTTTTTTTCTCTACATTCTAATCAACTAACCAAGTTTACTAAAAAAGAGATTTAGTTTATCTGAAAAAAGTAGTGTTTTGAATGTTTCAATGAGCTGAAGAATTGATGGGTTACTGCACCCATGATAACACAATCCACTATTGGAGAAGGATTCTTTATTTATAGTGATGAATATCTGAAAGGAATTGGGTGCGTCCTCATGAAAAATGAGAATGTTATTGATTGTGCTTATCTAATGTTAAAGCCTCATGAGAAAATTTTTCCAACTCATGACCTATAGCTTTATGTGATTTCTTTTTCTCTGAAGATATGGAGGAAGTCTTTTTATTGGGGGAAATGTGTTATATAAAAAGATCAAAAAGTTTTGAATTATATTTTAATGAAAAACTAATTGAACATGAGACAAATGAAATGGATGGTACATCTGAATTACAATGATTGTTTTATTCATCCAATGTCTTGAAGGTCTTTATTCTTTATTGATTTTGATAATCCACCTTTAAAGAGGTGAGATGGAACCCTTACAGGGCCTGTATTTTCCATAGGATTCAAACATTACAACAAGCAATACTAAATACTTGGAACTGCTCCTCCCCATCATCTTCATCATGAAATAAGCTCTCCACCTTCTCATGGTTGTTTGGAAAGGCTTTTCCGTGGATACACAGTCTTGTCCCGATGGTAGGTTCCATACCCTCTCATCCTTGCAATAGTTTTATCTTCTACACTGGTGAGAGTAACTTGCTTATCCTCCTCCCCCATCATTTTTATCATGAAATCAGCTCTCCAACATTGCATGGTTGTTCAGCTACAATTTTCATATTCAAGAACAGGCTTGTCCCGATGGAATGTGTCATACCATCTCTTCTTGAAATCTATTTAGCATCTTCACTGGTGAAAGTTCGTTTCTAATCCTCCTCCCCCTCTTTCTCCCTTACCGAAAACCAATCCTCTAGCCTCCTCTTATCCTCCTATGGTTTGATTACGAAATAATGTTCCCACAATGAGACTGTTTCTCAAAAATGTCCTCATCTAACCGTCCTCTCCTCAGAACCCCCATCCTCCCTAGATCCCGGCAGTCCCCTTCGAGCCACTTTATATCAGATTAGCAGATGGTTCTTGGGGCCTAGATTTCCTAGTGTGTTCCTTAATAGCATCATTGGAACTCCTCTTTTGTACACTGGTTTCTTGTTTTGATGTAAAAATCCTCCTCTTGGGATTTTCAAATCCTTTGTGAATTCTTGTGGTTTATCAAGATTTCCTAGAGTTTCTATCCTGACCAAGAAATATTTCTGCATATGTATCTCCTCTAGAGAATATTTTGTGGTCGCTTGGTCTTGGAGCCCCCAGTCATTCAATCCCTGTAATTTTTATATTCTTCAGTTGTTGATGGAGGTCCACAAAGGAAGGGAGTCTTCTCAAGTGTTTTTTGGGACAACCTTTCAGGCATCTCTATCCCCTTTCAAAACCCCTCATTTTTCATGGTGATTAGAGACTCCCTTGGAGTATTTTTTTCATGGATGAATGCACGCTTCATCTTTAGGAGGCATCTGTGGCTCACAACTGTATCACCATCGACCTTGTTGTCTCTCCCCCTTCACGCATGATTCTTAGAGTGTAAGGGTCAATCAAATGGTGGAAAACCATCCATTATCCATTCCTTCCTCGGTGCTTCATGTATTGTCACATCAACAATAATTCCATGTCTGTATGTAGAATGAATAATTCGTATCCTATATCCTCACATCTCAATGATTTTCAATCATATGATGTCTCCTTGTTCCTAGCAGATAAAGTCACTAGGTCATTGGTAGCTTCTAGTGGGGCTTCCCTTGGACAAGTTTTTCCCACTCAGCCGACAG
The DNA here is from genome assembly GCA_963277665.1 of Viscum album. Taxonomy (NCBI): domain Eukaryota; kingdom Viridiplantae; phylum Streptophyta; class Magnoliopsida; order Santalales; family Viscaceae; genus Viscum; species Viscum album. The sequence goes on along the minus strand of OY728145.1, from coordinate 1,092,151,092 downwards.
AACCTTCTACCATAACTCCAATCAGTTGTCTTGAGAGGTCATTCCCTCAGCTTCCTCCTATATTGTTCTATCTCCATTTCAACCGCACGTCTCCTCGCCACCTCAGGATGTATGGTTTCCTAGAATCCCCTCCTGTCCCATCCGTTTTCCTTTTCAGGATCCTCCTTTGTCCCCTCCACCACCTCCTCTGTCTTTATCCCCCCTTATCTTCCAAAGGATTCATTGGTCTCCTCGATCCCCATTTATTACAGCTTCAGTGATTTATCCTAGGTTCTCGTCACCCCCCATCCCTCTCCCATAACATCAACCTCTATTCCTACCAGAACCACATCCCCTTTTATAGATGGCGACCCTCAGTCTTCTGCTACTCCCTCTTCCCTCCCAAATGATGAATTCACTATGTCACATTCCAAGTCGTTATCTTCGTGCTCTCCTTTTTTTTCTAAGAGACATGGAGTGTCTGGGGCCAAACCCAGGCGCGCCTTGCTTCAATGATTTCATGTATTATTTGGAACTCTCATGGATTATGTGCCCAAGTGAAGACCAACTTTCTCTCTAGTGATATCTCCCGACACAAATCATCTTTTTTTTAGTGCTCGAGACAAAACAAGATTCATCCAAGTTATATTTTTTTGACTAAATAATGGGAATATGATACTACAGTCATGGAGAGCCTATCATCCACCACATGTGGATCTTATGGAAGAGTTCTATCTCTATGGAAATCATTTTCTCATTAGAGTAACACATCAATGAGATGGTTTGTTCGGGCTATTCGTAATTCCTTTTTTTTCTTTTCTAAGAGATGTGTGAGGCTAGATAAAGAGATCAATTATGGAGCGCTCTGTAATAGATTGACACAAGAGGATTTGATTGGATGGTAAGAGGTGAATTTAACAATATCATTGAGAAATCACAGAATAAAGGAGGTCATCCCTACACCTAGAGATACATGATTTCATTTTCCTTATTTTCTTCTCGTTTGGGTCTTCTCGACCATGGCTTCACTGGAGACTAGTACACATGGTGCACCAATGCACAAGCCAATCGTCGCACCTGCTGTCGGCTGCACCGATGTATCGTCAATGAACAATTTATCACATCCTTACTAAATGATTCAGTTTTCCATTTTCTGTGTGCCATTTCTGATCAATCCCCCTTACTCCTCACTTTGAATGAATATCGTGATGGTGGTGAGTGTTTCTTCTTCTCCAACATATGGATACACTATCCCAATTATCACCATACTGTACAAGAGTCTTTGACAAAAACCATGCACATTAGACTCTGTAATGGCTTTTAAAATAAGATCTGATTATTGAAAAAATATCTATCTTCTTGGAATAGCTCTTGGCTCACCAACTTTCTAGATCTGGATTCTCTCAAAGATGATATAGACTTTATAGAATTCAATCTGTAAGATGTATGGGATGCAGATACATTTGTATCACTTTCTTTTAAGAAGAATCAACTTGATGATATGTTGTTGTAACAAGAGAGTCGGGCCGGGGAATTCTCCAAAACCACTCGGCTCAAGGAAGGAGACAAAAACACTATGTACTTTCATGCTTTCTTAAAGGAAAAGCACAGTGGATGCACTCCCAACATTTTTATGGATATTGGTTCCTTCTCTATTGACCTGATGGTTGTGGGTGGTATGGTGGAGTCTTACTTCAGGTCTCTTCTTGGTTATTCTATGATTTGTATATAGAATTTTAATCTATATGGGAAAGGTTAAATCTTAAGTTATTTCCCAAATATGACCTCGCCTGAAACCAAAAACACTCGAGAGAGACTTCTGAATGAGAATGAAATTCGGGATGCGATTCGATCTCTCAATCCAGAATGCTCTTCAAGGCCATATGGCTCTATAGGATCCTTCTATGTGAACTATTTGGAGATCATTAAAACAGACCTCATTCAATCCATTCATGACTTATTTTCAAGTGGTCATCACCCTTGGGTTGTAAGTGCCACAACAATGGTCCTCATTCCAAATGTGAATAATGAAACTTATATAAGGTAGTTTAGATGCATAAGGATGTGTAACTTACCTTATAAAGTCCTAGATTCTATCATCAATAGACAACTCTCTATCCACATTCATAGATGTGTTTCAGGCAAGCAACATGGTTTCCTCAAGGGAAGACCCATTCAAGGCGCTATTGGAATCGCTCAGAAAATGAAAAGTGGCATTAATAAGAAAACAATGGATTTAAATATCATTATAAAATTATATATTGACAAGGCCTATGATAGAATCGAGTGTAATTTCATTATTCATTTTATTAGGCATATGAGATTCTCATACTAGGTAGTTGACCTTCTCTTCTGTTTATATAATTCACCATGGTTCTCGGTTATCTTCAAGGGAAAATATTGCGGCTTCTTAATGTTGGTATATGGGATAAAGAAAAGATACCCCCTTTCACCCATAATTTTTATTATGGTGTAGGACACTTGAAGAAAATATCTTGACCACTATATGCTTCTTGGTTACATCAGTCCCATTCACTACATACCCCAATTCCACGAGGTCTCTCACCTCCACTTTATTGATGAAATAGTGTTTTTTATTAATGGATGTAGAGATTAAATTATAGGCTTCATCAACCTAATTGCGTATTATTATAAATAGAGTGGTTAATTCATCAATCATTACCTGAGATGTGTCTATTTTTCCTCCTCCTACTCAGAGCAGCGTGTTAATAGTGTTGAATCTATTCTTGGTTTTCACAGAAGTAAATTTCCCATGGACTACCTGGGAGCCCCACTTTATCCGGAATGTATCCTCATTCGTCACCTTGAAGGTGTGGTTGGAATGATTTCTAATAGAGTTTCTAATTGGACGATTAGATTCCTTTCCACTGGAGAAAGAATCACCCTGTTAATTTGTTTCTTGAACTTCATTCTGATACTCATTCTCTCTATTCTCAGGGTCCCCAAGGCAGTTCTCCATGGTATTGAAAATCTATTGAACTCATTCATTTGGGATGCCCATGATGATGTAATATGCCATTGGGATCCTTGGAACAAGATTCCTAAGTCCCCCTCCAATAGTCGCATTAATTTAAGGAATGTTATTGAAATGATGATATGTTTACAAGGTAAAATTGCATGGGAAGGGAACGAAGGCCGCTACCATGGGGATAGATTTATCATCAATAAGCATGTAAAAGACATGAATTCTCCTAAAGGAAGACACTCCTATCTTTGGGATAACCTGCAAAGGCACATCCTAACTCTTCAAAATATTTATCGCTGGATTTTTGGGAGGGGGATATCAGATTATGGACCCAGAACATGGTGGGTTCAATGTTGGGCTATTAGAGATGTCCTTCTCTAAGTATTTCCTTACAAGAAGCTAGATGCTACTCATCCTTCATTCAAGATATGTTGGACCACATCTAAAAAATTATTTTTGATAGAATTACCATGGATGACATGGACTGGTTATGTATTTTCTTAGGATCCTCTAAGAGAACCTTTTTTTTCAAAGGCATATAAGCGGTCGAAGTATGATTCATTCTTCAACAATCCATGGGGAGATATTATTTTGGTTAAAATAACTCCCTACCAAATATAGCTTCGTTCTATAGAACATCCTCTACCATGACATATCTACTGATACAACTACGGAAGGTAATGGGGTTTGTATCATCTCTAGTTGCTCTTACTTCTAGGTTCTCAAGGAATAACAAACAATGAATTTGTTATTTCAAAGATATTGGATGATTGTACTTTGGAAGATGTTAGGGTAACTAGTTTCACATCACCTCACCTATGAATAACATCAATGAGTTTCAGCACCTAAGGTTCAATGGGACATGTTCCATCTCAACTGAACGAAAGGGGCGTTCCCTCCTCCTTACGGTGGGTTGTTGGGTATCTGGGAAACACACAACTGGGTTCATCACAGTACCTTCTATTCCAATGGTTCAACCTTGATATTCACGGCTAGATGCATTGCCTTTGAGAACTATATCTTATTGAAATTATGGTATGATGATCTTTATCTGAATAATATTTTGTTGAATAAGATTTTAATTCCCTCAGACAGTTCCCATGGCCACTGGATCCATTGGATTCCCCCACGCTACAACCTTAAACACAATATGGACAGCTCATGCTATGGAAGCATCATGTGGGTTAGAGGTGTTTTCTATGATCAAAATAGAAATGTTTATATTTCATTCAACTATTTTTATGGGAAAAGTGATTTGTTAGGTGTAGAGGCTAATTCCATCCTTAGTGGTCTTTTTTTCTGTCATTCCAAAGGCTTCATCATAACAACGGTTGAATCAGATTCCAAAATTTTCTTTGAATCTCTCAAAGGTCTCTCTCCTACTCCATGGATGATTTCATATGTGATCCATAAATGAAATAAGAACATTAGCTGAAAGATGATTACTATTCGCACATGGAACATAGGGAATACTATAACTACCTTCCTCACCTGAAAGTCTCCCTCTAAATCTTCTCTAACGGTATACACCATAACTGGATCCCTCACCTTAGGATGTTCATATTATGTAATTGGGGATGGTCTAGTTCTATGTTATTTTATGACCCCTTAAAAATTTTCCTACACACCCCCTTCAATAAAATAAATGTTGTTGTTTGAAGGAGATCCCTCGATAAAGGACATAGTAAAATAGTCCATGGTAATTGTATGTGATGGGATATCATCGACCCTACACCAAATTATTTATCAACAATAATTACTAGATAAGATCTAGATATTTCAAAGAGATATTCCTTTGTTATATAATAAGTAAGAGAATATGAAAGATGCGAAGTTTCATGAGTTCAATTTTGATTAGGATGGTGTACTAATTTTTTTTCAAGGATATGTGTTGAAAATTTTCCAAAAATAGGGAAGGGGATGATGGATGAAGATCCTAATTCTAATTACTCTACACACTTTGGAAGCATAATATTGTATAAGGACCATTTTAATCATTATCGGTGGGATAAAAAGAAAATGGAGATTTATAAATATACTAAAAGGTGTATGGTGGGTCAACAAGTTAAGGAATATAGAGAAATTCATAATAAATTATTACAATCACTACCCATACCAGCATGGAAGTTAGATAATATCACTATAGATTTTTCACCAGTCTCCTTAGAATATCTAGAGGGAAAAATGATGTATGGGTTATATTGGACCATCTCACGAAGACTTACCATTTTATCTCTATCTGAAAAAATATATCAATTGATAATCTTTCCTAGATCTATGTAAAGAAGGAGGTGAGGATTCCTGGATTGTCACTTTATATAGTATCTGATAATGACCCATGGTTTACATCAAAATTATGGATAATTATTAATAATGATCATAGTATTTAATTGAATTTTAGTATGGCATATCACCCTAAAACTGTTAGCTAGTCTGAATATAATATTCATACACTCATGGAAATGCTGAGAACATGTTCAATGGAACATAATGGTAGATGGTATCATCATGTCATAGTAGTTGAATTTTCATTCAACAATTGATTCAATTATAGTATTCAAATGGATCTCTATGAATAACTATATTGAAACTGATGTAGATTTCATACTTATTGGGATAATTTTGGTAAGAGAAATATTCGTTGTCCTAATGTTGTGCATGGGATGACGAAAATGGTTCATTCCATCCAAAAAATCCATAAATTCTATTCATAGATGGTAGAGGAGCTATTCAGACAACTGTCGAAGGGATTTTGAGTTTGATATTTGTGATAATGTTTTCTGATTAATTTCATCTGGGAAGAGAGTCCTGAAGTTTGTTATGAATGGGAACCTTAACTGAGGTACGTTGGCCCCTATGAAATCCTTGATTTCATTATAAAAGTGGTCCATCAGCTAGAAATTCCTCCAAATCTAAATCATGATAATAATGTGTTCCATGTATCCCAATTGATGAAGTACATACCTAACCCTTCTTATGTACTGTATCCTGAAGTGGTAAAATTGGAACATGACCTCTCTGTTGAGGAGCAGTTAGTGGAGATAATTGAACATAGAGACACATTCTAGGAAACAAGACTACCCACCTTGTTAATGTGTCTTAGAGGAACAAAAAATATAAATAATCCATGTGGGAACTACAAGAAACAGTAATACAAAAGTTCCCAAACCTTTATTCACCATATGTTCTAAAATAATAATTATGAAGTCTTCTAAATATAAAATTTAGTTAATGATGCTCATAATGATACCATTTATTTTTTTACTATAGAATGGTTTCATGAATTTTCATATTAGATTCTCAAGGATGAAAAATATACATTGTAAAAATGACAAAAAAATGGGAAAAAGTTATTTTCATCACATGTGAAGGTCAATAAAATATTTTTTAATTGTAATGATGATTTTTTAAATTTCATAACAAATGGTATGTCAAAAAAACAAGTGGAATGTCAAATATAAGTATGAGGGAAATGAAATATTATTTTGGTCTTGGAATGTTTAAAATAAGTTTCATATTTTAATTCATAAACCATAATAATGGGAATATTTTTATGAATTTAGGTTTAATATTTATATAATGGTTTAGTGCAATAGAGTTTATAAAAAATTATAATATGTTTTCTGAATTAATTTTACACATCCCTTATAGAAGAGAGGACATGAATAAAGTGTTATTTAACATGAATTTCAAAGAGGCTATCGATTACAATATCTAAAAGAGAAACTAGATTTGAAAAATACATTTTATTTATATGTTCCCATATCATGGTATGTTCCGAGAGAGGGGAGGGGTTCAATAAATGATACAATATTTTTCTGAATTGTTCTCTAAAAGTTCATCCAATATAAAATTTTGGAGTTCTCAATCCAATAAAATTTTTCTAAATACCTCAAATTGTATGATGTAAATATTAAGAGAGATAATCACATGATATTTACAAGGCTCATCCCCAATGTTAGAGCATTCACATTAAAATGATTAAGAAGTAACCAATTACAGGATCCCCATTTATGTAAATATTAATTTTTTATACAAAAATTACAATATACATTAAATGGTTATACCACCAAATTAAAAAAATACTCAATGATTTTTTTATCCTTCATTAAAAGTCTCCAATTTCTGGAAATACCCACTTCCCACAAGCTCCTTTTTTGGATTGATCTCGTGCATAATGATCCTATTATTCAGATGGTCATCCTCCACATACATATTACATCACATATTATTATGTATAATGACCTCAATATCTAAAAAATATATTTGAAATTTTGGTTTGTCTTGAAAAAAATATTTTATATTAAACGACATGGATATACTCCAATCCAAACATTATAGACAATTTGTTAGGAATTATTTCTCTTGGAGCAGCGTTTCCACTAATTCTTCATCAGGTAAGATGTCTTAGGTACTCTTCAGTTTTTTATTATGTTTTCCCTTGAGCCACTATTTGGTAAAAATTTTGTGTATTGTCTTTATTTCTAATCTATCTAGTATCTAATTCTAGATTCACCTTTATCTAATATGTTATGTATACTATTAATTGTTCAAGTAAAAATTTGTATGATGCGCCTATATTTGTCAATCCTTTTCAAAAATGGAGTTGATTCACAGTTGAAAACATACACTAAAATTACATTACATCCACTCAGGATCAATTGGAAAACCAACCAAAAATGATCCCTCGTTATTTATATATTCAATTACCATTGATATATAAGGAGAAAACATTTGATTCAAATTTTATCTTCTTTCTCACCTCAAATTTCACTCCACATTCTTCAATTTACATCTGGAAATTAGTGTCAATGATCTTTTTCAACAATTCATTAATTCACTATATCAAAAAATCATCAAATCATCCAAAAATATAGCATTGTTTTTTGAACATTGAATTTTGAACTCAACAAAAACACAATGATTGAGTTTACTATTATTTTAAAAGCTCATACATCCCCCAACAATTGGGAAAAATTATTATTTCATTGATATGTGATATTCACATTTCACCATTGATTTAACTTCATTATTTAAGACTTATGATATCTGTATTATTTTAATTATATAGTTCTATTACGAATGGATTTATTAAGGAGAACCTATTAAAATCATCTTTCTCGATATAGAGAATTCTATAAACATTCTCTAATAGGTACAACATTTATTCTATGATCAAGACCTCCATAGACATTCCATCACCATATTATCTTTTTCTGATCAACTAATTCCCCTATACATATTTTGGTGGCTTAATAAACATTAAATTAGTTAACCTACAAAAATTACATTAATTGGAATCACAAAGTCTTATACAGATCATTCTGCATCTAATCATGACATCTTATCTTCTGGGATAAAACACCATAAAACCATAACAATATGATATCATTACTAGTAAATTATTATGTTAAACATTATAAATAAAATATTAATCTGATACAGTTTTTAAATATAACTTGTTTCATCTAAAAATTACATAATGAACATTATACAAATCATTTTTTATCTAAATTTTCTAAAACTCAAATTTTTAAAATCAATTTTGTATAACTGAAATGTCGTCTTGTAATGTATATAAATCCTAAACTAGAAAATTCAATTAGGCAACCTCAATCTAGTAACCAAATTTTTCTCAGTATTATTCTTTTGAAAAAAATTAGTTAGAATCCTTAACATCTTAGATTAATCAGGAAGTAAGAAACTTTTAGTAATAGTAAAGCATCATCTTAGTTATTATTGTTTCTCTAAACTAAGAAACGACACTTATATCAATCATTTCAAAGTAAATTATCATATAATCACATTTTCACATATTAAAAAAATCAAATCAAAATATCTTTTCCATAAATATCCCCCCCTTTGTGTTTGTTTTCAATATCCCCCCATATAATTTAAGATAATATGGGAGCTAAATTATTTATCCACTATAAGTGAGTACTTTTAATTTATCTCACTTTATGAACATCAAATGAAAATGGAAACATATTGGTTATCTTAAGTCATTTTCATTTATTTCATTTTCATAATAAAATTCTTCTTGAGAAGTCTCTAATTACACGAATATATAAAATAAAAACTTTTTATTAAAAAACTCCATGTCTACCTAGGAAGACATGATGTACAAAAACAAGAGTGTAAAATCTTGTTTATCAATGTTTTTCCTTAAGAAATTCTTTTTATAAATGTTTTCCTAAATCATATAAATAATATTTACTTATATTTTCTATTATAATATTCTTGGTAAGGTAGAACTGACTCCCATATGAAAAAACAAATCAAAATAATTCAAATGAACAAAAAAATACAATATAAATATCATTGTCTGCAATAATAACCACTCCCGATTGATGACCAGTTTTATATTATTAAAGAATGTGGTAAATGTTTGATACTCATCCCATATCGTCCTATTTTATCCTTTTAAGGTTTAAAAAAAATCCATCATCATTTTGATCATAATGCTTATATTATTGATATCTATGATTACTATATAACATCAATAATATATAGTTATCTTCGATATTTGTTATCCTTCAATTCACTAAATGTTATTTAAAATAAAAAAGAAATATATGGGTAAATATATCCTCAATGTTCTTTATATTAAATATTTTTATTAATATTGTCATCTCATCCATGATTTAATATTCAATATCTTATTCTTTTCATGGGATTTTCATTCTTCTTTCAAATTGTTTTTATTCGGTAGTTTTTTAATCATAGACCATCATTGAAATTCCTATGAAACTCTCTTAAAGCCATAGGCTTCTAGGGTTTTCATATGGTCCTACTGAATTCCTTCAATGTCATTTTTCATCTTTCTTATGATTAAGACTTTTATGATTATGGGTGAAATGTTCTTGGTGTTTTGGGGGTCTTTCCATGAATGTCCTAAAATGGACCCCCGATTTCAACCCCAATTTAGAGTCTCCCATTATCCTATTTAGATTGGCTTCCCAGGATTTAAAATACATTTATTTTAAAATTCATCCATGTTTCTGATCTCCACTCTCATTAGAAATCCATTAATATTTGATTTAGTGACAAAGAATCTTTCAAGACTATCTTATGTGAGAATTTGTGATAAAATTGATGTATTTTAGGATCGTCCCCCTTAAATATGGATTCAGAATGGTGACTATATATTTTATTAGGAGATTTTTTATGAAGGGTTCTAGATGATTTTCCTTTTTTCCTAAATATGGGTCACAATTTGAAGAAGTATAGATTTTTATATACACGTCGTGTGGCCAAAAAACCCACTTGGGTTAAAAAACCAAGAAGAACCATGATCTAGATAATGCTGGACCTTGGTAAATCAAATGATATTTAAATGAAGGATGAAAAAAAGTGATTTTGATTAATAATGATAATTCATGTATTAATTATGTAATTTCTGGTTCCGTTGATACCCATACTCGTTCCACAAGCACGATCATTTCCCCTAAAAATATGGTGGAGGATATGAAGAAAAAAGATCAAACATCTAATACACGAGACACAGATCATGGTGACCTCTCTGATTATAGTTATTATTTAGAGGATGATGGTGATAAAACTAATAAAATTGAGGAAGAACATTTTAAATAATGTTCCAGGAAATTGAAAATGCAAACAATGAATATTGATGGATATTTTACCCCAAATCCTAAAAATAATCAGAAATATAGGGATTGTTCTTCTCTTAGAAGAACAATGGTCACAAGGTCACTGAATGCCTCTAGGAAGAAAATCATTGAGCCTCCAAATCATATAATTTTTGTGGAACATGTTTCACCCCCTGCTTTAGAGGACTTGGATTATGATCCAAATAATGACCCCTTATACAGAGATTCCTATATGATTATAGATATAGATGATGTGAGTGAAGAAGCTATTGCATAGATAAATAAACAGGATAAAATTACATTCCCAAAATACAAAAATGATGTTATTTGTGCTAATATGTACCTTAAAATATGTAAATGTATGTTCATCACAATGTTGGATGAGTATATGAAGAGTCTTGATTTTAATATTATAGGTATTCCTTAGGAATTGAATGTTCTTTTCATTTTTAAACACTGTTCTGGACAAGATGATCATGTTGATTTTTTTGATGACTATACAACCATGTATGTGTTAGATTTATTAATTTTGTAAGCAAGGAAGCTTTATGGAATTACATTTTTGTGTACCTTAAAACACATTTGGTATTATCTAAGTCTGAACCATGTACTAATAATCATCTTCATATAACATTTTATCTTTGGATTGAGACTTGAAAGATGATCAATTTTATCTCTCAAGAAATTTTGTCATTCTTACATAAAAGATTTATAAATCAAACATTTATTAGTTATCCTTTTCAAACACTGGTGTCAGTGTATTAAGGTATTTTTTAGGTTGTAACAAAACCATTAATTATAAAAACACATTTTCTTAGCAGTGTGAATGATATAACACATGTTGATAGAGTTATAATGTTATTGAGGTAGGCATTGTCTTTCCTTTATAACAGAAGGTTGATTATGGTGGCATCAGACAATACAACCTAATATGCATATCATGGACTAGTTGATGATAGTTTTATTCGTTCATCTTATGCCACTTCATCTTTTTCATTATATTTCATGGTGTTTTTTGTTTCAAAATCACCATACCCTTCAAGTTTATGTTCTTTACACCACGTGTTTGTACTACAACTCATGTTCTTAATAAAATCCTTTAGGGAATTAATTGGGTGACTAATTCATGTCACCAGTTTTTTTTAAAAAACATCCTTATAATCATTATATACAAAGGATTAAATGAATTTCTTCTCATCTTTTGAGTCTTCAAATGATGGTTTTGCCTTATCTACAATTTTCAAATTTATTCATTTATTTTAATTTGCAACAAATCATTCCTAAATTTTACTAGGGATAGAAAAATATTATTACAATATTTTGTACTATCACCTTCTTTCTAACACATTATATATTTCATCTAAATTATCAAACCGACATATATAGATAAATTTTCATTTACTTTATTCTATTATTATAAAGTATATCTCTTCCATTTTTCATAAATGGTATTTATTTCTACCTCTATATTTCTATAATTGTCATTTTTATGGTAATGTAACTGAAAAAAATTTCTTTCCTTGGTCATAATTCTTATGATCCTCTCTTGCATCACATCATACATTAGTATACTTCTCTTTCTGAATATTATTTTGTTCCCCATTTTTATGTCATATAATATTTGGTCTTCTATATTTTTCATTTCCACCCCTCGATTGATACATCTTCCTCTTAGAGACACATTATACTAGATTGTGTTGGATATATTCTCTATTACACTACAATATCATGATTAACCAATAATCCATGATTTTTTTGATGAATAGTTTTTCATCACTGATGTTTTTCATTTTTTCCTATTTATAATTTTTGATATATATTTTTATGGATAATAATTAATTATTTTTTAATTTAATTCGATGTAGAAAAATAATTGTAACTATAACTTTTTGTCATATTTTATTCAATATTAAATTATAACCCTACTGTTTCAGAATAATGAGATGTGAATTGAGATTTTTTGGTGAAGGAATCAACCTAACTTCATGGACCATTCCTCTCATTATCTTGATACGATTCACTTTGATCTTCAACTTATTTAGTGCTTTCTTATATGATCTCCATTTAATCATTCTGTGTTTTAAGTCACAATAATTATGTCATAGATTACTCTTATACCTTTTCATTTAATATTTCATTATGACCTTTTTCCATCTTATCAAATTTATCAAACATAAATATTTTTTTTATTTTCCACAATAATTTTGTTTCATAATTTTTTTCTCATAATGTTTAGCTGGATTTTCTTTAGTATCATTCGTTATCATTTACATCCCATCTATTTTAAATTTATATTATGTAATATCATTATTGCGTGCTATGTAATTACAGAACTCCTCAAATCTAAAATTTTATTTCTCCATATATTCTTTATTGATCCTTTTTTATCCTCACAAAGATATGTAATATTCATAAGAGATGTTACAAAATAATCCTTTAGAACCCTCTATTTGTCTTGTATCTTTTATTAATTATCATCATAACTTTTTGATATAAATATTTTCTTATTATTAACTATGAAATTTCCTTCTGTAACAAATTAACTACATGATTGTTACTAATCCTTATATTTTTTACTCATCAAATTTTTCTATATCCTTGAAATATTTTTTTGTGATAATTTTATTTTTTTCCTTGGGATTCTTATACTATTAATTTGACCTAGAAGAAACAATAACATTTTTAGACAGTTACATACAAATGGAAATAGTTATTTTAATTACAAACACAAGAAAAATAATAATTTTTATTAAACATAATAATTAATCAACATCATAGTACTAGGAAGAGAACCAAATAGTTATGAGGGCTTATAGTAGTGGCGCCCATGTGCATATCTAATGACTATATTAACTCCCTTGCTATAAAAAGACACTGAGTTAGAGAAGATGGAAATGTGATCATATAGAGGATACTTGATGGATAAATAATTAGATACTTCCCCCCTGATACGTGTGTAAGTTATTCACATGCCTCTAGAGATCATGTTAATACACTTCCAAACATGGTACAACATCGAAAAGGTGTAGAGAAACGACTATGAAGAGCATTAAAAAATAGTTAGCAGTCCATCTACAAAAAATTTATCCTAATATTTTGTTTATTTGATAGATTTTGTTTGGATAAAATCATTTTGCCATCAACCAGAAGAGACTAACTTTTCCTAAAGAAAGCGAAAAAGGTGGTTAAAACAGAGGCGTTGATTTCCTGCACTAGACCTCCACCACACATCATCCTATAGTTAAAGTAATAATCCGTGTCTAACTTCCACCCTATGAACTGTGGGATAAAATGATTCTAGAAACCTATATTATCCCTTGGAGAAGATATATTGGGCATACATAGAGAAATAATATATTTAATATTTAATGAATGCTCTCAGTTCATGAGCTGGAAAACCAGGATAATCAAAAAATATCTTTTTTTTAAGGAAATAACCATTATCGAACTCGAGAGACCCTCGTAGAAATTTTTATTCCTTCTAATAAATTAAATACAACAGTCCAATATAAATATGTTGATATGATATTTCAATTCAGTAATGTTACTCCCTTATTAATGGAACCACAACACGAGAAAGGTAGACCACGTGTAGTCATATAAAGACACATCAATGAAGGTACTGAAGCCGAGCAATGGGCTTCTTGTCTATTAGATTTCATAGAAGATATGTTGCATTGATTTATCACTAGGTGTACTAGTATAATTGCATATCAAAATAATGAAACAACCAATATTATTAATATTATCATTTATGGGTATAAATTTGTTACTGAATTTCAGTAATATAAATTTTATTTTCAAAGGGATATCATTTCACCACAAATTCATACCCAAATCATTGTGACCCCCTATATAGTGAACCATCCTACAATAGTATTTAATAGAGAAGGTATCATAGGGGGATTCCAAAGGCACACATCTATCAGGGTCCATATATTTTTTAATTATATTAAAGACCCAATGTTGATCTCTAGAAAGAACAAAATGAATAAATATAGGATTATTACTATCTTTATTAAAGGATATATAATGACTGGGGAAGCTAGGAAAAAATGTTACGATCTTCTCCAGTCTCTGTTATAGAGAATAATATCACCCTAAACTACAATCCAAAATTCATTGGTCCCATTCTCCAAGATAATAGGATGAATAAAGATAAAAATTTCTAATGATCTTCGTTTCTACATGATCAAAGCATTTCCATATTTCTTGGATGTGATTTAAAAATAGGGTCTCTCCCACACTACATTTCCATGCCAGTTTAGCATGCTTCCCATGCATGGTATCAAACATGTTCTAAACACCTAGACCACCTTCCCTCACTGATCTAGCCAGCTCATCCTAGTAGTAAAAATTCTATTTCCCCTCCATATGAGGATCCAAAATGAAAGATCTGATTATGTTAAACAGTCTTGAAATAATAAATTTAGGAACATTGTTAACCAAAATCATTTTAATAGTAGTAGATTAAAGAATACTATTTTCCAGGGTTATCCTTACACCGAAGAATTTGAAGTGGTAGTTATAGTTTTTGATTTAGCTCGTGGGTTTTTCCATCAGTATTTTATGATGACGCCCATGAAGCCTACCAGATGAAATTAGGACACCAGGATACTACATGGGGGATCTCTAATAGTTTATCTATAGGAATTATTATATGAAACCCACTCTCCCATCTGAGATCTAGTTTAGGACTAATAAATTTCTATTTCCAATATTAACACATTGCCTAATCCATTAACAATATTCATCAATGATGTTGTTAACTCTATTAAATGAATGTTTACATACATTAACTATGATTATATTGTCATTTGAAAACATAAATAGGGGTAGAACATGGATACCACTCCTTCCTTAAAACATGATGATATTATTGTCAAAAAAGTTAATGTTTTTTCATATTCTGAAAGTGTCTTACATCAGATTGGAAAGAGTGGGGGATAATGGATCACCTTCGCCTAATTCCCTAATAGATTCAATAAAAACCGATATTTTTTTCCAAGGAATGATATTTACATCAATGGGGAGTGAAATAACTTGAATATATTATCAATAATCTGAACTTAAAAACCAATTAATGTGATTACCTTTATTATGTAGGACCATTCTATTCATTCAAAGGATTTTTCCATGTCAATATTGAACACAATGTGGGATCCAATGGTGTATTCATTTAAACTGATAATCAATTCTTGAACCATAAAATGGAACCCTGGATCTTTATTCATTTAAAAACATATTCTAGTCTTTAGATATCCACCAATAAAGATGATGGGAGAACAACTTATTGATCACATTGTTGTGGATTTGGTAAGGAAAATTACATAGGTTGATTATCATATAGTGCTTCTATGAGGGCATGTATATGATAATGGGAACGAGCACCATCGAGGTAGTTCTAGCCACACAAGAAATATTTCAACCAATGAATAATTCTTTCACTACACTAACAATATATTTCTCAAGATTATTTGAGGAAGATGTGTAAAAAAAGCATGGGAATCCATCTATTCCAGGTGTGCTATTAAGGATGAGGGCCATAAATTCTTCATAGATCTTCTACAAACTGATGACTAATTCCATCCTTGAGTTATCACCAGACAATATTGTGTATGAAATATCATATAAAAGGGGTTATGTCCCCTCAAGGGGCCTTCATCCATGCTTGAGTTTCGACTTGAGAAAGGGACTTGTAATGGTAAGTTCTATACCTCCAACCTCATCCTTGTTTTTTGAAAAATGATCCGTACTCCCAAATAATATTCAGACATGAGACACAACTTTTGTCCATGATAAAAGAATTTTAGAAGGAAGTATTTTTATCTAGTTAAAATATACATTTTACTATTGATTTCATGTGGTCTACATGTTTTATTTTCAGGAGTGATTCTGCCATTTCATTCTTCTTTGAAACCACAACTTTGAAATGAACATCATCCTATCTGTTCTCTATATTCAACATAATGGGTTTTAACTTAATCTTTAAATTAACCACATAGTGGAAAGATGATAATCATAATTACTCAACTATTGAGGTTTTCTCTTCTGATATATCTCTCTATTTTGTAAGAACACCAAGAGATTTACATCGATATGATATGTCCCTAGATCAGGTAATGTTTGATGAAATCCATGTTTAGATATCCAACTTTGGGAAATAAGGAAGAATTCACCCATGGTGTTGAAGAGAGATATGTCCACACAAATAAGAGAGTGTTTAGAAATTATGTGAGATAGAAGAGAAAACATATCATTAGAGAAGGAAGAATTGGCCTGGATATTAGTCTAGCATCATTCATGTCATCACATGGTCTACTCTATCTACTTATTAATTTTACACCAAGTGAATTAGTCTCTATTTTTTACTATATGTATGAAACCTGTGATAGAATGAAATTATATGTACTATTGGACAGCCTTCTTCAAGAAATATCCCCCTCATTTATATTCTATTGGGACCAAATTGGTGTTGATGTCTCCACTAATGAGCTGCAACACATCCCTATGATTGAGGGACTGAAATCCAACAAAAGAGACTCTCTCTAACACATGTCACACATGTGATTTACAAAGGTCATAAACAAATGTAAACCATGTATGTTAATATCTATTTGGATGAACTAATTTGAATCCTCCATGAGATTAAATGAGATGATGACATTCCATAAAATTAACATGTATTGGTTTTTGGTTCAGCCTGGATATTATTTCAGAATCTCATTGATGTGAAAAGTTGCCTATATTGGAAGGATGTTGGTTCTACTAAAGAAAAATTCCAATCATAGAGTTGTTATGTTGAATTTCATGAACAAGAAAATCATTTTTTTAGGGAACCAAAGCCAAATTCATTCTAGATAAATATGAACGAAATTTCTTAATGGAAGGGAATGCTTTGGCTCCTAACACCAATAGTTTTTAGAAGTTGGGTCCCAATGAGAAAAGTAGTTTGGATTGGTATTATGTTATAAATTCACTAGGGGGGATGGGGGGAGGAGTGGGATCCTATTCCGAGGGAGGAAGTGGCTGGTTGGGAGATGGAAGAGAAATACCATTCATCCTCTTCTACCTAAGAATCAATTTATTCTCCCTTTATTTCGTTAAATATGAACTTACCTTTTAACACAGATTCAAGAGTTATCTGATTATTATCATTATTCTTAAAAATAGTTACATTTCTCATTTCATATTTTGTGAGGATTTCGTAATTATCTTTTAGAGATAGATAATCATTCTCTTATAAAAATAAAAACATTTGATTTAACATATCTAGAAGGTTTATCATCAATTCCATAAAAATAGAATAATCTTCCTACTCTTATGAAATAGTATGATATTGATAATAATTTCATTGATCCTTATTATTCACTCAAAAATATTTCTAACATTATCACTCATAATATCATTTATTTGTGTCCTTCATATATGCATCTTAGCCTCCATGACCATCATTTGTCCTTTATAAATGTTTCTCAATTTCACCCACATCTCTTTAAATGTTATCAAACATATAATTTTTCTAAAAACCATCCCATAGAGATACATCAGAATATAATTTTGAGATTTTCCATAAACTTCAAAATATTTATTATCAATTGAAATAATGATAATCTCATAAAATGAATAACATCATTGTATAGTAGTTTCTCTAACCTCTATGACATGTGATAGAAGCTAGGGTAACATCATATTCAACTAAAAATGACAGTTCCTTCAAAAAAATATGAATAAAAATGTTATTAACTAAATTTATATTCCACATCATCATCAAATCATTTTATTTTTTAGAAGAATGCCATTCTATGATATTAAATGAAGTTCCTTGATCAGTGTAAAAAACCTGAGAGTTTGATGGGTGATTTTTTAAAAACATTATTTTTTAAATTCAACTTTCAAAATTATAACTCTAGAACATGTTAGATTTTCTAATCCACACCAATATATATCACAACCTGAACTCATATTCATTAAATATAATGAGATAATAATATATGATATTTAAAATGTTTTAAATCAATTTGTGATCATAATGTTTTCCATATTGATTATACCCCCACCAAATTGATTATATATAAACATCATATGTAATTTTTTATAAACCAAAATACAAAATTCAATAAATAGTTATATCCAAAGTTAAAAAATCCATTAAATATTTTTTTAACCCTAATCACAATAATATTAAAACTGATTATACCCCTCATCCGTAAGATCGTTCTTCAAAAATGATCTCCTATAGAATGAAAATTTTCATCCAATGGTCTTCCTCTAGTGGAATGTTGGATAGATATTTCCTACGTAATAATTTTATTAAATATTAAATAACTCAATTAAAATTATATTATTTTAAATACCTTCTCCAAATCATGACAGAAATATTAAATACTAATATATAAACTTTTAAGACTTTATAATCAGAACTCATCTTCAAGGACCAGTACATCCCTTACATATTCATCAAATAATATGTGCATATTTCTCATTGTTCTAGTGTGCATCAATATATTACACGTCCATTTAGTACACCTTCTAGATGGTACGTTCAGTTTTACACTGTCCATTATACTCTACATGATTCACCTCTTTTTGATGTGTTATATCTAATATGACTTTTTCCGGTATGAATCTGTATGATGCACCTCTATATGATACTCCTTATATTAATCCAAAATGATTCTTAGTCAGAAAAGATAACATAAATTATAATACACCCACTAAATATTAATTATAAACCACCTTTTAATAGTCTCCTTACATTTAATGAGACAATATTCATCTAACATATAATGAAACAATTTCTACTCTATAGTTGAATTTCCCATACAATTGATATTTTATTCTTTACTGTCTTCAATGTCTCTAATCAAAGCGGAGTAAAAATTAATCATCATTATTTCCAAAAATATTATCATCAATAAACTTATTATATACTCAAAAAATCTATATTATATTTATTAATATTTAAATTACTACTAATATCCTCAAAATGATTAAATTTACAATATTTTGTAAAGCTCCTCAAAACAATTCCTGATGTACAAAATTTCATATTTCTAAATCATGTGATCTTCATATTTTTCCATATGGTAATATTAATAATTTTTCATCTTGTACTATTAAAGGTTTTATAGAGTCAATGTTTCCTACCTTATGATTGCATGATATTTTATACATTAAAATCATGGTTTTCTCTTTTGAACATTTTAAAAAATTTATATATATGATCATACAATTATTATTTACACATAACATATTTATAATTTCCTCCATCAAATCAAATTCATTCATTATTTATAAGTTATTCTGTGTATTCTATTTTTCTATTAAATACTTATAATTTACACTATCCAATAATATTTATTTGATCATATTTTTATACAAAAAAATAGTTCGTTATATTTATAAAATCTTATTTACTCGAGTTAGAAAACATCATTGAGAAAGAATCTTAATGTCCCTATCTGAAAAAAATTTTCCTAGCCAAAACAATATATCATTCAACATCTAATATGATATAACCTCAACTAACTAGTTACATTAATCAACCATTCGACTTCTAATATTTATAAAATGATCATTTTATATATTAAAATTATAACTCTATGTTTGTAGATATTAACATTATAATATGAACAATGCATAAATAATCTTTATAACTCTAAATTTGTTTTTTAAATTAAAACATGAACATTTAATTGTAATAACATCATCCAATATTGTCTATAAATTCTATATATAGGTAAATAAATATAGTATAATCATTTTGGAAACATCTTTATTATCATCAATCTTCTTTTAATGAAATACATTGGGAATCATGAATCTCCAAGAGAAATTAATATTAATGAAACCATAAGAATAACTAAGGAATACTGTAATATTATAATATTTATCTAAACTAGAAAATAATTGTTTTCTCCATATTTTTAGGTTAACTTCTTATAAAAACCCATATTTTTATACTAACATTAAAATAAAACAAACAATAGTTTACAAAATAGATTCACATGGAAAAAACTTATGGGTTGTGTGATCATTACAAAGTCACATCCAAAAAGTTCTTCAATTTGATACTGGGTTAGCTTATGAAAAATGATAATAACAAATTTAAAATGATTAGGAATATTAAAGATTATGGTATTGTGGTTAATGTTACATATAATTTTTTAAAAAGAGATAAACCATGAATACATTATAGTGGTCTCTTATCATATAGTATTGATAAAAATAATATTTCTAAGGAAACATAATAGTATGGATTGGGAGATATTTTATATGGATTACTAGACATTTGACTACATTGAATCACCTATATGATTAAGAAGAAATCCAATGCCTTTGTCTTTTATGATGGGATGAGATATAATCTCTTGAATGTTTCCAAAATTATGATTATGTGAAATAAATATTATTTCAATATGAAGTATATATTTTCTGTAAATTGAATGATAAATTAATATTAACAAAGGTAAAATGGATAATTGTCATCATTTTCTAAATATCAATTGAACTATGTTTATATCAATTATTTATAAGGATATAAAATATAATATTAAATATTAGACTTTTTGATTTAGGGAAAAATAATACCGATAAACTAATAATGATTAATGATATGTGGAATCAAAAATAATTATATCCTAAAATTTTGAACAAATCATTTCATAAAGTACAAAGTAGAGTAAACGATTAATGAAGGGATAATGATCGATATGTGGAAACCTATTGAGTTGAACAAATATATGTGTCTAGTATAAAAATCTTGATGTAAACCTTCAATGATAAGTACATCATGAATTTGTTTTTCCAACATTAATAATTTAATATATATTTATATTATTCAAGTATGTGAAATGTGATATATATGGTTATAAATATCTATATATGTATTGAAAATCAAGCATGATGTTATATCAAAATGATTTAGTGTTATAGTGGATTTGAGTACTGGAAATGAGGCTAAAGATCACATCTTTTGAAGTTAGGAATAATGAATAAATATAGTATTTATACACACCTCGTAAAACATAATAGGTGAGATTTAGAATTATATATTAGTTTTGTTTATGAGAACTTTTTTATTAGAGTTTAGTACATCAATTTTCATTTGTGAATGAACCACCCTAGTAGTTTTATATTTTATCATATAGTTCCATCATTGATTGAATTTATCCCATCACTCCATATATTTTATGGATTAGAAGTACTTCCTTCTTGATAAACATTATGGTATTTGGAATCCTTTTTTAGATCTATATCAAAGGTAATTATTTAGTCCAATTTAATAATGGATATGGAAAATGTATATTTCTTAGATACATGACTTGTGAAAATAGCTACCAATGTTAATATATGAATTTTAAAAATATTATTGAAAACATTAATGTAATTTTTTTGTAAAATCAAGGTCCCTTACATGAATAATTAATAATTTCTTATGAAATTATAAAATCTCTTGGATAAGATTCTATATAGTATGAGTGTATTCCCTTTCATAAGAATATTTGTGAAACTCTCATGATGATTCAGAACTATCCAGTGATAGGTAATCACCTTGGAAAGGTGAATCTAATTTTTAAAGTCCAAAAATGTGTGTTAAAATTAAAATATGTACTTACATATATAATTACTAGTTTATAAAATAATCGAAATATAATAATTTACAAATGTGACATTACTCAATATTATATTTAACCAAAGGAAATTAAGGAGGATTTTGAACATGGGGATTAGATATCAGACATGTAAAAAATGTTGAATCAATCTTGGAATCATGATATTTCAAAATTTTTTATAACCTACTATAATAAAAATGTGATTTGGATCAATTATTTTTTAATAAATAAACATTATTATAGAAGATACACAACATGAGAAAGTTATCATCTTTTTTTTAAGAGAACTATAAAATTGATGATATTTATTTAGATGAAATATTTTCACTAATAAAATTGATTAAAATGATCTATATTTTTCTAATGATTTCTTTCTCATAAGAATTATAATATTTTCTAAATATAAGTAAGGTATTTGTTTTAAAATGATGGGAACAAAGATGAAATTTTCATTTAAAAATTATACATGTTTAACCATGATGGATATGGTTTCAGAGATTGAATGTTAAAAATGTATTTGAATGGATTGAAACAAGCACCCTAAAATGAAATATTGTACTAGATAGTATCTTATGGAATAATAATTTATTGATTCAAAAAGTATATTGTAATATCAATTTATTGTAGACAAAATAAACTCACACAATAAGATTTGGTCTAACAATGATGAAATTATTTATAGAAATATAAAGAAATATCGTGTGGGAATTTTTTACTAAATAAATAAGAAATTTTGAGATATTTATGATAGGAATTTTTGAATTCTTAATATGATTTAAAATGGTAAATATATTTGGTTTAACATTCTCACAAAATGAAATTATTATCATGTGTTGTTAAAGATGATTGGAATATGAGAATTGAGAGAGGTAATTGATTATGTTTTATTTTGTAATAGGTTCTCATTACATGAATAATGGATATGTGTGGATCAATAATACGTTCAAATGATTATTTTAATCCATTTTTATTTGATAACATTTAGGCTTGACACCATATTTGTTGTTAAAGTATTGAAATGATTCCAAAAATATCCTAAAGTGATACATCATGAATATTTAATGTGGATGTTAATATACATTAAAGGAAATATAGATATTGGGTTTAGGTATATCATGAAAAAATCAGTTAAAATTTATTATTCTTATAATGTCAATTGGGTGGGAAATAATTGTTACCAAAATTAGCCTTCTATATGTGAATTATTTTTTTGAAGATAGTTTGTTTCATTAGATTTGAAGATGAAAAAGGTTTTAATAATGTGTAAAAGGAAACATGAATATGTTTAGTTCTATGAAGTAATTATACAAATTATATATAAGGATACATATATTTAATATACAAGGGTGAAGGATTAAAAACAATACAAGATTTAGTGTGACCAAAAGGTAAATAAACTTGTCATGGAATCATGTTAAACATTTGTAGGAAAAGAATGTTATCATAAAATACTACTTCATTGAGGAGATTGTGAAACCTGGATAGATTTTACTCAAATATGTTAAAAACAATGAGTGATTCATTGAAATATAGATTATGTTCCTAAAGAAGGATTACTCTATAGGAATAATGTGGTATATTATACTCAAATTGTTTAAGAGGTCACAACCATGTGAAAAAAATGGTTAAAAATTATTATAGTTGGAGAAGGATTAACACTCTATCTAGGGAAATTTTCTAACTAATGTGTTTAATTTTTTTAATTTATAGATTATTAAAGTTTCATCTCTTTAGATATATTTGTAGGGGAATAAGACAAATCTCAAGATGGGAGGAAAAAGGGACATATAATGCAGATAATGGTTATTATAAATTATGACATGTGTTATTCATTAAATAATGTCAACAAGAATGCCTCTAAAACCCATCATCTTTATATTATGGAATAATAAATGATCTACAAAAATTAATTAATGAATAATTAAATAGTTATCTAGGTTTTAATTTTAAAATATATTTTTTGAATGTTTTTTTTGTTTTATTTTTTCTTCTTGCGAGTGTTCCCACTACACCAAAAAAATTGATTCATTTAAAAAATATTTTTGGAGGAGTAAAAAATATATATATGAATTCCAAAATATGAGTGTTCTATTAGGATTAAATTCTCTCACAAATTCTATATATGTTTTCTTTGATATTCTCTCCTTTTCATTCAATTAAATTTGTAATAAAAAAGGTAAAATCTAAAAATATCTATTTATTAAATCGGCATTATAATATTTGTTTCATTTGAAGTAAATGATCATGGAGGAGAGCTTAAGAGTTGGTAGTTTAAGCTTAGATAAGGGAACACATTATGATTCGCATGTTTCTAAAATAAGGACAATATTGAAGATCACTTAGGAATAGATTGAATGGTGGATATAAATGAGTGTTGAAGATATAGAATCCCATTATGAAATGAATTTTAAAACGGTAGCAATGATATTTTTTAATTGATACATTTTCAATATGTAATTGATCGTATATAGAATACCGAAGTGTTTTCTCAAATGCTATTTTATGATTTGGTGGATTAATCTTATAAATCTCACATTGAATTCATCCCATGAGTCTTTTCAAGTGACAATTCTTTCTTAGTTTATGAAAATATTTTTATATTTAATTTATTAAAATTTCATCACGGTTTATTGATAATATTATTACAATTCAGTGAATATAAAAAGAAATGAAAAACATCTTAATTGGAGTGCATAAAATAGTCTACAGTATAGTTATTGCATAATAGGGTTGTTGGAAGTGATTTTTTTTACTCCAATGTAAAATCCATAGGAAATAACAACAGTTTCTATATTATGACGATTTTGAGGTATAAATACATCATTTTAAGAAACATGGTTTGAATTGTGATGAAACATATAAATGTTTTCGGATGTTGGTTGCACATATTCTTTCATGAAGTTGTGAATATGCAAAAAAAATATAATGAATCACAATATTTGAGAGGATGAATCATGCAAACCAAAATGGTTAGATGAATATATAAAATTCATTCCACTAATATAGAACTATATTAATAGATATGATAGTTACAATATAATTCAAGGTTTCATGAAATAATTTTGTTCATGGATCTCTTGGATTCCATTTTAATATCTCTAATATATTATATTCTTATAGTAATGTAGTTGTTCAGGACATAATTAATGTTGGGGATATAAAAATATTTTATCTTCCATTAACAAAAAAATGTGATTGTGATAAAAAAGTGAGAATTATATTAGTTAAGTATCCACCCAATATTTGGGGATTTAGGGTAGAAATAAGGAGACAAATAGGGGTGGAAATGAGATCCAAATTTTTGAAATACTTTTGGAAAGGATTCAAATATTAGTTATATTATTATAAAATTACAATCATTCCCATAATTGAATTTTTTTCCACAATCATTTTCCATTTTCTTATTATTATTGATAATAAAATTGGAATGTGGGATGAGAGAAAAAAATCATTTACCACTTAGGATAATAAACATGATTGTATGAGTTAAAGAACCATTTCTTTTCACATATACCATTTTTATTCTTTCTATCTCTATCTATCATCATCTAAAAATCACCGTCATTATCATTATTCACAAAATATTGTTGGAAAAATATTTTCATGGTTTTTAAATTTTATATCATCTAATGATTCAACCCCTCAAATCAGTTGTAGAATATTTTATCTTATAGATATAAGATATTTTATTGAACCATTCAAAAATATATATCTATTCATATGTACATAAAAAAGAAATAAAAAATCAATTCATTTCTCTATTTCTATCTAGTCCATATGTCATACATCATCTATGTTTTTATGGGATGTAGTATCATTTTAGTTAATATAGATTACAAAATCCTGTTATAATATCATAATCATATTCCTCATTTCATATTTTTTAATATTCAAATAAAATATATTTTTAATTATAAAAAGTAATTAAAATAATAAAAAAATCCTTGATAATCATATACCCTATCATCATAACTATATTACTATGTTAAATTCTTCACATTTAAATAGTATATGATGATACATCCACATAATCAAATAAAATTTAAGATTGTTATCAAAAATATATTCATCATAGAAGATCAATTTAATTAAATGAACATTAATTAATCATCTTCCCCTTATATATTAATCAACATCCAGAAAAAATATTTTCCATGATTAAAAAATTCACATTCAATGCCTTTAGAAATAAAATAAAGAGTTTCATTAGGGCACCATAATAATGTACCCAATAGTCCTCTTACCAATTATTAATGATTATACCAGGTCACTCCCAAAAATAAATATATCTTGTTATGATAATGATACAAACAACTATCACTAATTTTAAACAATATTATTTTTGTAGGATTCAAATAACACTCATGAACAAATTTGTGGTTTGATGTGTTTTCACCTGTTTTTAATTTTTCACAAGGAAAAATTGTATATCTGTTAGAAACACTATATGTTTTCATTGTGGAAAACCCAATACAACATTCATGTAACTCTTCATGTTATCTTCAAAATAAGTAAATACCTTTACATTAAATGAAAAAATAACTAACCTCATAACTGGATTACTTAATTTTAATATGTCAGGTTTTATGAATTTCCCAAATAACATTACATAAACTAATAACATGTACCAATAATAATACCATCTATAAAATTACCTAAACATGTATCAATATCCTCTATGAAATTTTTAATTCTATTGTATCAAGTTTTTCATCAATGGAATTCCAAGGATTATCAAAATCCACTATAAACTATGCCCATAACAAGCTATATTTCGTCAAAAAAATTAAGTGGTTTCACAAAACATAAACAGTTCGTCTTATCATATTGTCTAACAATGTTTTCTATATTGAACAAAAATCCATTTACCATAATCCCCAATCATTATAAAAAATTTGTGTTTTTATAAAGCCTGATGTTTTTTTGAGTTATATATGAATTATTATAAATTCTAACAACTAATTTATCTCTTACATCTCCAACTCTAATAAAAGAAAAAATAATTAAAAAATCACCACTAAAGTTGTCATGTATTATACCATAGTTATCTTCAATTATAAGTATTTTAATAATTAAAATAATTATTTGAATTTTATCTTGAGAGGATAATGAATCATGAAAATAATTTATCATTTATATAATTTCAATTTTATATTCTTTTCTCAAATGGTTTTTGGAATTTTTTTATTAATATCTTTCAGACAATCTATCTCAAACATGGGTTGGAACTTGGTCTTTCGTGAATTAATCATTTGGTGATGGTGTTTAATTTTTATAGTTAATAGTATGGGTTTGGCTACTACAGTGTTATAGAGGCTTTTAGATTAATCTGATTCTTATTCTCTATGTTATATGATAGAGAGGTAATTTTCTTCCAACTACAGCAATGCATTGTACTTTAGACTTTGATAATTATTTCTCTTTATATTGAAATCTTTTTCAAGATAAAATGAATGTTTTTTTGGATGTAGTAGTGTCAAAGATTCATATATGATGTGTTTATTTTGGTAATCTATATAATAAATCACTATAAGTTAGAGTTCGAGTTTTTTGTTGCGGTTTTTTATATAATTGGTTTATTTATTCTATATAATATTATTGAATAAGTTGTAAAGACCCGCAAATTTCAAGGAAATTTTTTTCTTAATTTTCTTTGGAATTTTACAAGAGCGCAGCTTCAGACGGAACCTGATTCCGAGGCCCGGTGTGCCCGGAATCAATTTCCGAAGTTTGGCTCGGTACGTTAAGTAAACGGACGAGCGGGTTTTTCTATCTTTTGAACCGGTGCCCAGAATCAAATTCTGAGGGCACCGATGAAATCGCAGCGCCGGTATTTGCTTAGAAACGCCTCTTCCGGAGTTGCGTTTGCTCAGACGTGGTTTTTAAATTTTGCGTCTTTAAGTTAGGAATAAAATAAAGTTTGTGCGACAACTTTATTTTATTTCACTTAAGCTGCTTGGAAGTCACTTAAAGGCGGCTTGAGCTGAGTTGAACTGGATAGGATGCTATCCAGAAATATCCTACCCCTTGGTAGGATATTTGTGCGGTGGGGCCCGCACGAGCCCCGCCGTTTCTTTCGCTAAGTAACGCACCCGTGAAAACCTGTCAATGTAACTGAAAAGTCAACCGACGCGTTTTCTTTAATTCTTAACAGACCATTTAATTGGGCGGTTTATTTCGTGAATTAAATGGACTGTTTCTTCGTGAATTAAATGGGTCGTTTCTTTCGTTGAATTAATTCAACGAATTGATGGATCGTTTCTAAACCGGTTACGTGTTGGCATGTTTATAAAATAAGACCAACCTAAAAATCCTTGGAAAGGATTTGAGAGAATCGAATCTTCTAAATTCTCCCTTCTTAATTTCAATAACAACGGATTTAATTAATTAAATCCGTTTGTTCTTGATCCGGAGATTGGCGACGCGACGCCGGATACCGCGACGACGCGACGATCTCCTTCTTCCGCGACGAGTGATTCCGCGACGACCTCTCGTCCGACGACGACGACTTCGAGGTAGGGATTTATTTTGGAAAAGTTACCCCTTTTAAATTTTCTCGTGAGCGTTCTTGAAAATTTAAAAAGCCGGTTTCAAACGAACAATTTTATCTTTAAATAAAATTGTTGGATCATGTGTTGATCATCTTTTCCTTTCTCCCGTTGATTATGGCTAACGCGGAGGGTGCGGGTCTAACGAACAAGACCCGGCAACCCTCCGCCGATCTCTTTTGTTGTGCGGCGACGACGACGACGACAAACCGCGCGGCAGGGGCGATCCGTTGATTCCGCAGTGGAGGACGCGTCCCGGGAGGAGCAACGGCGCAGACGGGAAAGGAATCGGGCCACCGGAGCATCTCCGGCGGCCCGCGGAAGGCGGCGGCGGCGCGGGTCGCCGGCACGGCGGCGCCGGCGACCGGAGGCGGCGGCGCCCGGCGCGCCGCCGTGGAGGAAGCCCGCCGCGGCTTCAGCCGCGGCGGCAACGGCGGCCGGTTCCGCGGCCGCGCGGAACCGGGACGGATGCGGCGGCCCGGCCGCGTCCGCGTGACAGGCGGCCCCCCGCGGGGGCCGCGTTTCTTCAAAATGCCGCGGGTCAAACCCGCGGCGGCGGCCTGCTCGGCCGCTCGGCCGAAGCCGAGCCGGCCGGTCCGGTCGGCCGGGCCGCGCCCAGGCCGGACCGGACCCGGCCGAGCCGGTTCGGCCCGGTTCGGGCCGGCCCCAGGGGGGGGTTCGGGCCGGGTCGCCCCGGGCCCAGTACCCCCGTTTCGGGCCCTCTTCGGTCGTTCGCCCACATCTTGGGCCTGGGACCTCCGATTGACGAACCGTCAGCGGCTACGCGATCCTTGGATCGAGACGGTCGTTTCGGTATATTATACTCAAGGTTTCGGAAGACTTTGGGTTCGGCCGGGTTGGTTCGTACACGAAACCAACCGGGCCCTCGGAGCGGAAACGCTCATAACTTGAGCTACGGACGTCCGATCGACGTACCGTCAGCTGTGGTAGTTTCCTCTAAGTGAGACGGAACTTTTGGCATACTCCCCCCGAGGATCGGATACAGGCGGAGTACGGTCGGGTTGGTTTTGCCCTAAAAACCAACCGGGTCCCTGGGACGAAAATGCCAATAACTCTCAGACCGGGCGTCCGATTGACGCGCCGTCTGTTGCGTTGAGATCCTGTTGTCGATACGGAACTTTTGGATACATCAACTTCGGACCACGTGTCAGTTGATGTATCAGCCCCTCGGCTCGTGGAGCGGACCCTCCTAAACGATAGTCGACACATAGTCGCAAGCCCCCGTCCGCCTTCTTGGCGAACAAAATCGGGGAAGCCCAGGGTGAAACACTGGGTCGGATAAACCCCTTTCTCTGCAAGTCCTCCAACTGTACCCGCAGCTCTCGAAGCTCGGCGGGGGCCATCCGATACGCTGGAGTAGATATCGGGGCTGTCCCGGGGTACAAGTCGATGTAAAAGTCTACCTCTCTACGAGGAGGTAGCCCTGGAACATCGTCGGGAAAGACGTCCACGTACTGGTCCACCACTGCAGGAAAAGTCGGACTCCGCACGTCCACTGCTCCTAGGATGAGGCTAGCCAACTGATGAGAGATAGGCTGCACTCTCCTCCTCGGAAGTCCATCCTGAAAAGGAGAACAAGAGCACCACAGTCAGAACAGATGTCAGCAGAGCTTCCAGGAGCTGAGACAGAGATTGACCAGCGCACCTATCTTGAGGTTGCCTGAGGAGGGAGTTGGATACGTAGTTTACTGCGACGCATCAAGGACTGGACTCGGGTGCGTCCTGATGCAGGAGCGGGCCGTGATCGCCTACGGATCACATCAGTTGAGGCCTCATGAGCAGAACTACGCCACTCATGACCTGGAGTTAGCAGCAGTGGTCTTCGCTCTGAAGACTTGGAGGCACTATCTGATGGGCGAGCGCTTCACAGTCTTTTCTGACCACCAGAGTCTCAGGTATATCTTCTCTCAGAAGGACCTGAACCTGAGACAGCGGAGGTGGCTTGAGTTCCTCCAGGACTATGACTTTGAGATAGTCTATACTCCTGGGAAGGGGAACGTGGTAGCCGATGCCCTCAGCAGGAGGACGGGCATTCAGCTGCTTGAGGAGGCGACGGAGCAGCTAGCCTCCTTGCAGATATCCTTCGTGGATAGAGACGGAGCAGCCTTTCTTCAGTCTCTCACAGTCTCTCCTCCACTTCTACAGCGGGTCAGAGAGGCTCAGCGTGGGGACGCTGACTGTGAGACCCGGCGTGCACTGATATCCTCAGGTCAGGCGCCTGATGGTTTCTCCCTTGGAGCAGAGCACGACATCCTTTTCAGAGGACGTACCTTCGTACCAGTCGCTTTACGAGAGGAGGTGCTGAGAGAGTTTCACACTTCTCCCTTGGCGGTACATCCCGGAGTGGCGAAGATGTACCAGGATCTCAGACGACAGCACTGGTGGCCGGGCATGAAGAAAGCTGTGGCAGAGTTCGTTTCACGATGCCTCACCTGCCATCAGGTGAAGGTAGAGCATCAGGTACCAGCAGGTTTGGTACAGCCCTTGGAGGTCCCGGAGTGGAAGTGGGATAGCATATCTATGGACTTCGTGACTGGACTTCCACGTACTTCCAGAGGTCACGACTCCATTTGGGTGATTGTCGACCGACTCACCAAGTCGGCACACTTCTTACCCATCAGAGAGCAGGGCTCAGTGGAGAGCTTGGGACGTCTTTACGTCCAGGAGATCGTACGGCTTCACGGTGTGCCATCATCTATCGTCTCCGATCGAGATGCTCGTTTCACTTCCCGGCTTTGGAAGGGGTTGCAGGAGGCGTTCGGGACGCGGCTCCATCTGAGCACAGCCTTCCACCCTCAGACGGATGGTCAGACGGAGAGGACCATACAGACACTCGAGGACATGCTCCGTGCATGTGTTCTCGACTTTGGTCGCAGCTGGGAGGACCACCTACCCTTGGTGGAGTTCGCGTACAACAACAGCTACCACTCCACCATCGGGATGGCACCATACGAGGCGTTGTACGGCAGACCCTGCAGATCACCGTTGTGCTGGACAGACCCTGGGGAGTCAGCACTCGTGGGACCAGAGATGGTCCGAGCCACGACAGAGAAGGTCCAGATCATCCAGGAGAGGATGAGGATAGCTCAGAGCCGGCAGAAGTCATATGCTGACAGGAGGCGGAGGCCACTAGAGTTCGAGGATGGCGTCCACGTCTTTTTGCGTGTCTCACCTCGACGTGGTTTACGGAGATTTGGCCGAGGCGGCAAGTTGTCTCCATGCTTCATCGGGCCTTTCCAGGTCCTCAGCAGGATAGGAGAGGTGGCTTATCGCCTGGCTCTACCACCTCAGTTGCACCGGGTGCACGACGTCTTCCACGTGTCTCAGCTGAGGAGATACGTGCACGACCCGACGCACATCATCGACTTTGGGGAGCTGGACGTGGACGATGGGGCGACTTTTGCGGGGGTCCCAGTGGAGATCGAGGATCGACAGGAGCGGGTCCTACGTGGGCGGTCGATTCCTTTTGTGCGCATCAGATGGCAGCACGGGAACCTCCAGGAGAGCACTTGGGAGCGGGAGGCTCAGATGCATGCTCAGTACCCCCATTTGTTCCCCTAGTTTTTGATGTATCTTTACGGGGACGTAAAGCCCTGAGGTGGGAGTAATGTAAAGACCCGCAAATTTCATGGAAATTTTTTTCTTAATTTTATTTGGAATTTTACAAGAGAGCAGCTTCAGACGGCACCTGATTCCGAGGCCCGGTGTGCCCGGAATCAATTTCCGAAGTTTGGCTCGGTACGTTCAGTAAACGGACGAGCGGGTTTTTCTATCTTTTGAACCGGTGCCCGGAATCAAATTCTGAGGGCACCGATGAAATCGCAGCGCCGGTATTTGCTTAGAAACGCCTCTTCCGGAGTTGCGTTTGCTCAGACGTGGTTTTTAAATTTTGCGTCTTTAAGTTAGGAATAAAATAAAGTTTGTGCGACAACTTTATTTTATTTCACTTAAGCAGCTTGAAAGTCACTTAAAGGCGGCTTGAGCTGAGTTGAACTGGATAGGATGCTATCCAGAAATATCCTACCCCTTGGTAGGATATTTGTGCGGTGGGGCCCGCACGAGCCCCGTCGTTTCTTTCGCTAAGTAACGCACCCGTGAAAACCCGTCAAAGTAACTGAAAAGTCAACCGACGCGTTTTCTTTAATTCTTAACAGACCATTTAATTGGGCGGTTTATTTCGTGAATTAAATGGACTGTTTCTTCGTGAATTAAATGGGTCGTTTCTTTCGATGAATTAATTCAACGAATTGATGGATCGTTTCTTAACCGGTTACGTGTTGGCATGTTTATAAAATAAGACCAACCTAAAAATCCTTGGAAAGGATTTGAGAGAATCTTCGTTCCTCCACCCTCTCCGCGAAGAACGCGAAGAACGCGAAGAACGCGAGGAACGCGAAGAACGCCGGAACCGGAATCCGACGACGCACGATCCGCGACGTCAACGAGCAACCCCGCGACGTTCTTCGGCGACGTCTTTCTTCCGCGGCCGATCCTCGTTCGACAACAAAGGTGAGAATCGAATCTTCTAAATTCTCCCTTCTTAATTTCAATAACAACGGATTTAATTAATTAAATCCGTTTGTTCTTGATCCGGAGATTGGCGACGCGACGCCGGATACCGCGACGACGCGACGATCTCCTTCTTCCGCGACGAGTGATTCCGCGACGACCTCTCGTCCGACGACGACGACTTCGAGGTAGGGATTTATTTTGGAAAAGTTACCCCTTTTAAATTTTCTCGTGAGCGTTCTTGAAAATTTAAAAAGCCGGTTTCAAATGAACAATTTTATCTTTAAATAAAATTGTTGGATCATGTGTTGATCATCTTTTCCTTTCTCCCGTTGATTATGGCTAACGCGGAGGGTGCGGGTCTAACGAACAACACCCGGCAACCCTCCGCCGATCTCTTTTGTTGTGCGGCGACGACGACGACGACAAACCGCGCGGCAGGGGCGATCCGTTGATTCCGCAGTGGAGGACGCGTCCCGGGAGGAGCAACGGCGCAGACGGGAAAGGAATCGGGCCACCGGAGCATCTCCGGCGGCCCGCGGAAGGCGGCGGCGGCGCGGGTCGCCGGCACGGCGGCGCCGGCGACCGGAGGCGGCGGCGCCCGGCGCGCCGCCGTGGAGGAAGCCCGCCGCGGCTTCAGCCGCGGCGGCAACGGCGGCCGGTTCCGCGGCCGCGCGGAACCGGGACGGACGCGGCGGCCCGGCCGCGTCCGCGTGACAGGCGGCCCCCCGCGGGGGCCGCGTTTCTTCAAAATGCCGCGGGTCAAACCCGCGGCGGCGGCCTGCTCGGCCGCTCGGCCGAAGCCGAGCCGGCCGGTCCGGTCGGCCGGGCCGCGCCCAGGCCGGACCGGACCCGGCCGAGCCGGTTCGGGCCGGTTCGGGCCGGCCCGGTTCGGGCCGACCCGGTTCGGCCGACCCCAGGGGGGGGGTTCGGGCCGGGTCGCCCCGGGCCGAGTACCCCCGTTTCGGGCCCTCTTCGGTCTTTCGCCCACATCTTGGGCCTGGGACCTCCGATTGACGAACCGTCAGCGGCTACGCGATCCTTGGATCGAGACGGTCGTTTCGGTATATTATACTCAAGGTTTCGGAAGACTTTGGGTTCGGCCGGGTTGGTTCGTACACGAAACCAACCGGGCCCTCGGAGCGGAAACGCTCATAACTTGAGCTACGGACGTCCGATCGACGTACCGTCAGCTGTGGTAGTTTCCTCTAAGTGAGACGGAACTTTTGGCATACTCCGCCCGAGGATCGGATACAGGCAGAGTACGGTCGGGTTGCTTTTGCCCTAAAAACCAACCGGGCCCCTGGGACGAAAATGCCAATAACTCTCAGACCGGGCGTCCGATTGACGCGCCGTCTGTTGCGTTGAGATCCTGTTGTCGATACGGAACTTTTGGATACATCAACTTCGGACCACGTGTCAGTTGATGTATCAGCCCCTCGGCTCGTGGAGCGGACCCTCCTAAACGAGCTCGCTTTGTGCGGGAACCCTAGCGCTGGCTGTGACTTCGACGACAGAGCAGAGATCCTCCGTGGACTGCGACGACGGCAGAGCAGAGATCCTTCGTGGACTGCGGCGACGACTGTGCAGAGATCCTCAGTGGACTGCGTCGACTTCTGCACTCAGCGATCCCGTGTGGATCAGTGCCTACAGGTTCTTTGTGAGCCCGATCCTCCGTGGGTCCTTGCTACCGGTTCTGTGTGAGCCACTGCCTACAGGTTCTGTGTGAGCCCGATCCTACGTGGGTCTTTTTGCGGGGGTTAGTACCTATCGATCCTTCGTGGGTCCGACGACTGAGACGGATCAGTGATCGTCTTTGACGTCATCTGAAAAAGTATACCTGGTTGAGCTGAATCTTATGTTACTCTCCTTTGTGGATTGTGTTGAACTATCCTTTGTGGATTTACTATTTACTCTCCTTGTGGATTTGAGTCTTGCTTTCCTTTGTGGATTGAGTTGTTCTTGAGCTCGTGAGCAGAGCTGGAATTGGGTACTTAGGTATATGTATGGGAATATACCTAAGTCGAGTCAGATGTTACTTCGTGATTGCATCTTTCTTTTGTGCTATATCCTTTGTGGATTTCGGGAGACCTTCGGGGGTCTCGGGGTCCTTACTGAGTAGCTTGTACTCACCCCTGCACGGGCTATGCCCGCACCTTGTTGTGTTGGTTGCAGACGACGGACAGCGCTGATCACGGTTGGGGCGTAGAGCAGGACGGTACCTGGAGGTGGACCACTGGGCGGGACGTGCTCGGAGCGGACGTGGGACCCGAGGAGCCTGGAGGCTATCTGTACCCACCTTTCAGGTGGGATTGCCAGTGGACGACACGAGGCCGCCGTCCTTTCTTCAGTTGCTGTACTTTACTTTTCAGTTGTACTTTACAGTTGGGCTTGTATTTCCGGCCCCTTTACTTTTCTGCACTTTACTTTCCGCTTGCTGACTCTGTGTGGTTGTTACTTATAAAGGCAATGCCTTCCCTGTTTACTGGGGTTTTACGCCTTGGTGCTAGTCGCCAGCCCCTGGCCTATGGAAGGCGGGCTTGGGGTAGTCACGGCACGGGCCCCGAGGACGGGTCGTGACATAAGTGGTGATGAAAGATTATGTGTATGGTATATTGATATTTTTTATATTGAAAGGTTATTTCTCTATTTACAAATTAGTGAGGTTTTACTTAGTTGTTATGGATATTTTATGATCAATTATATCTATTTACAAGGTTGGGTATATTTGAGACTATTTAGTTATTTCCTATTTAATATTCTTTATTGAAACATGATTTCATGTTTTATTATTTGATTTTGTAATTCATATTCTTGAGAATAATGTTCTTATATTTGTTCCAAATATCACTCTTCTTAAAAAATTATAATTTTTCATGTTTCAAATATAATAATTGTTACCATCATCCTTCTGAAAAATAATGGGTCACTACATTAAATAATATATAATTTCTTATTTATTTTCAGTCATTTTATGTGTTTATGGGATTTGGAGGTTAAAAAAATATTTTCAATGAACATAGTTTGATGTTAATTATTAGTGAAATAATAGTAGTAACAGTGTGACAATCCATGATATTGGTTGTTATGGTTTCTTGATCATTTTTATGTTTTTTGTATAGTCATCCAGACTATATAGGGACTCTAGGAAACTACTCATATGAGTTTTCATATGAATAGACCATCAATATTGATTATTTGATGGTAAAACTATGTGGTCATCACTATTCTGTTAAATTTTCTAATTTAACCTATACGAAAGTATAATTTCATCCCTTACATCTCTCATTTCTACCATTTTCACAACTAGGTGAATTTATAATAGTTTGGACTCCACCAACCCATCATCTTTGGTGTGATTCCTCATAGGTTTTAGTGGATTCCCATATGTTCAATATAATTACTATTTGAGTTCTCATTTTTATATCCATACCATTAAGGTTTCCCAATTAATCTCATTTATATCAATCTATAAAAGAAATATATGGCCAAACTTAGGGTAAGAGTAGAGTATAGAAAAGCTTATATGGATTTTTGGATCGTAAGTATCTCCTTTCATCCATCATAATTTCATTTTTTAAAGAAGATTGTGTTTTATTACATTGTGGTAGGTGTAACTAAATATAAATTCTTTTTAATTGTAATTAAATTTTTCATGATTTTTTCCTTTGGTTTTGATGACTTTTTTTGTATAGATTTTTTGGGGGTTTTCATACATGTATTATTTTTATTTTTATATTATGTTTAAAAATAGTGAATTATTATTTTGTTATCATTGAAAATTAGTTCATTTCATGAATCAAGTTTGATGATATTATTTCATGAAAATTATTATATTAAATTTATATTTAAAATAAATTCTAATGGGGTATTTTTTGGAATGTATTTTTATTAATTATTTGATGGGGTTTATGAGATGGTTCTAGTTAAGGCTGCACATAGGAGAACATCAGTCTGGGGGTTTTATGATGGGTTTTTCCACAGGCTTAAGAATGAGCTATCTAGGGACCATTTAAGGTGAATTTCTCTAATACCTCAAAAAATATGACATTATTGAGGATCAAATATTTCTGATAGTGTTATATTATTAAGTACTATACACCAACATCTTAAACACTAAAGGTCCCCCATATTTCACATATACTTGATCATTTATGGATTTTTTATATTATCCCAATATATTTTTTTGGCTATGACAAATTTGGTTGTCTCTAGCTTCTCTTAGTAATATTTTCTAACAATAAATTCAATTTTATTCATTAAAATGTAATTCTTTCCTAAAACCAATTATTTTATGAGTTGTTTCCAAATAAAAAGGATTTTAAAAAATTCTCTTAAATTGAACAATTGGATT
Organism: Viscum album; assembly: GCA_963277665.1. Lineage (NCBI taxonomy): Eukaryota > Viridiplantae > Streptophyta > Magnoliopsida > Santalales > Viscaceae > Viscum > Viscum album. Next base: position 1,092,113,467 of record OY728145.1, on the reverse strand, counting down.
ACTCTATGAACAGTGGTATGTAAATTCATGATATTTTCCAATTGGGGAATTCTTCACAACCTTCATGTTCAAAGGGTGTACATAATCTTGGTTTTGCATGACATGGGTAATGGTAACAAAGTTCTTTCATATATAAGTACTTCTTGATGACCATGTCACATTTGATGGAATGATTATTTTAGTGGCCAAGGAAAACATGGAGGTAACATGTTTGGGTATTTTGAGATAATATATAACCTAATAAATTTGGGTTTATTAGATTTTCAATGAAAATTCAGCCTCAGATTTATTCTCACTCACTTTTTTATTTGTGTGAAATATTACCATCCCACATTAGTTGTATTTTTTATTAGTTTTATTTGTTCTCGTAATGATGATACTATATATACTATGATTTTAATTTATTATATCACTATTGTTTCTTACTAATTTGAGCCTTTGTTCAACATATGGAATTTCATATAATATTTTCTTTAGAAAAATAAAAGTTGTGTTATATTGAATTTCATATCACTTATCCATTATTAATTTGTTAACATTGATACCTCGGTGCTACATTCTATCCCAGGGTGATCGAGACCAATACTCGATCACTATTATAGGCCTCTAATTGTAATATGGAATGTTTTCATGGGTTGATTAATTGAAAAATGGTACACATATAACTCATAGTGTTTAGAAAGGGATTTATATTATAGTAAAACCTTCAAGAATATATTCAATGTGAAATGGTGTGAAATAAGGAACACCCATGTTTTTAGGAAATATTTCTCTTTAAAAGTTTTTATTTCTTCATTTCATTATGTCACCCAAAAAAGTGAGTATAAACAAATAATGAAATACTATTAAAATATATAAACCATTAAATTGGATTTTTTGTTTTGAACATGACTATATAAATTATTTAAATTAATGTATTATAAATTTATAAAATTAATAGTTTTATATTAATTAGTTATAAGTGAAAATATATAAAATTTGAAAATAAATGATGTTTTTATAAAAACCATTTTTATGTGTGAAAAGTAAATTTATCACAAAAAGTGAAATTAATTACTATAAATGAATGATTTTTTTTGAAATTTATATATTATATTTTCTCTAAATGGTTTTAAAATTAATATAATATTTTTTTTGTGAATAAGAAAATAATAAATCTAGTTTTATGGTTAAAAGGTATTTATTATAAAAAAACATTGAATTTTTTACTCATAATTTTAATTGAATTTATGAAATTTATATTTTTTTGAATTTCATAAATTATTTAATTATTCATAACTATTATAGTAAAATTTGGAAAATAGTCCCCTTTATTTTTACATTAAAATGAATAGTAACTATGGTAAAATGTATCACCTAGGTGAAGGGTAAATAGTGTCAATCGGGGTTAAAAATAGCATCATACCATTATTAATATATTCTCAAAATTGATTATATTAATGCACAGTTGGTCTTGAAAATTAACTATATAATATTTAAATCAATGAACGTTACAAAATTTCACTCTTTTTGTTATTAATATCCCATATGTGTATGCATAGAGAAAAACCCATGTTATGAATGAATAAAAATATATATTCATGAAATTAATTTATTTCTATTTTTAGTAATTATATAATGAAAATAATTTCTTATGAAATAATGATACGATATTTCCCAAATTAATAATAAAATTTAATGAATGACTTTAAAAATATTATATGTGAAAATATTTAAATAGTTAGTACATTCTAAGATTTTTTTAGATCATTATGAAATATTAAAGAGGTTTTAAAAAACTATATTAGAAATCATTTTTTTCTTGATGTATATTAAACCAAATATAATTAATAGTGTCAAAATTTAAAGTTTTGACATTTAATCCAAACAATAATTTATTAGATTGATAAATACATAATAATATTGAAATAAGATAGGTTGGATATTATATGTTGTAAAATGTTATAAAGTACCCATTTATGGTACAAATTTCATCTTAAAATTTAAATTTACAATCTATTCATGTTTAAAATGTTATTACCATTTTTAAAATTAAAATTTGCTTACGATGGGATAATCAATATAATAATGTTTAATATGAGACCAAAACATCTCTAAATTTTATAGGATAATGGGATATCAACACCTTCAACCCTTATCTTTGAATCTGTGTCTTTTTTAGGCATTTTCCTAGAGAGTGAATTTGTAATAATTTATCCCTTTGATAATTTTCAAAATAGCCCCTCACATTAGTTATAAAAGGGAACCTCCTGCATCATTTTTATACCACATTGGGCCTTCTATAGTGACCTAACTCTACCAATTACCACTATAAAATTACCAGGACATATTTTATATGATTTATATTCACAAATTTCCTACCCTAGATTCATTTAGAATATATTTGGTGAATTCTATTCAAAGAAGAGGTAATAATATTACCTAATCACTCTATCATCTACATTTCATTACCTCATAAAAATATATTATATTACTAATAATATTATTACATTAGTTTCCTCAAAAGGATTAAATTTTATTATTATTATTATTATTAAACACCATTATAAAACCTCATTCGCATTAAATGATATGTGAAATTATCATTTATCTATATAGACAACTCATTGTTTCTACATAGCAATACAATTCAATTTACATCACCATATTTTATGGATGGTTTCTAAAATAGTTTTAATTATTATATTTTTTATTTGTGAAAAAAAATTCTAATATTATATAATTATAATATCACATATACTAAATTACAATCAAACCCTTTGGGAAATGATAAAATTGTTCATGCATATATGTGAACTACCACCTCCATGAAGAGATTTAATTTATATACCATTTATATTTAACATGGATGGTAAGTACAACAAAATTGTAGAATATATATATATATATATATATGAAATAAAAATTTTATTTTAGTTGTTAATTAAAATTCAATATTCTTTTGTTCCATCCATTTTAGAATTAATAAAAATTTATGCATACATTTGGCTTACCATCTCTAAGAATAGTGTAATTATTTTCCCTGCCACTAACATTTATGGATGAATGTATATATAAATATATTTGTATAATGAATATATATGATATCTATATCCTCATTAATATTTTATAAATGATGTAACTATGACAAAGTTATAGGTATGTGAACTACTGAACTGGTATATTCATGTTAAAAGAAAAATTTTACTCATGTGAATAATTATTTTCATAATAAATTATTTATAAATTCTGGTATTGAGATGTTATAATTAGATCACATATGATATTATAAGTATTATCATAACTATATTATATAACTATAATAAATATAAATTTTTTTTATATGAGGTTACATTTCTATCAAATAAAATCGAACAAGGGATAATGGTTTTTTTGATAACAATATTATTATTTATCATCATTTTTTATGATTAATTTTTAAATGGTGAAATATTTTCTTTTATATCATAATAATGTTATTAATTTTTTATCACAAATATATATCTTTAATATAATTTATTCCATTTATATTTCCACACATTATGATCTCAAAAGACTAAAAATATTTTTTTTAATGAAAAATCTACATAATTTCATTCTTTGGTAAAAAAAACCCATTTTTTCTATATTTTAGGTTTATAAAAAAATTTAAAGATTATTTTTAATAAAATATATTTATTAATAAATGTAATAATTCTCTTTGTTTGATATTTAACAAAATTTCTTGAATGGAACCATCTTTTTTTAAAATTTGGTACTTTATGTCTTTTATGATAAGAGTATATGAATAATTTTTTTAACATAAACATCATGAATTTAATTTCCCACCGTCATGATTTTTCAATGATTTTAATATTCTATTAATGTTTACATGGGTTTTTAATGAAATAAATTTAATTGAAATTTCTAATATTTATATATTTTAAAATTTTAATTTTCAAAGGTTAATGTTTATTTTCCTCAAGAATATTGTTATGATATTTTGATTCATAAACAACAACAACAATCAATGTTTATTATGATTTTTGGGTAAAAATGATACATGTTTCTTACATTTATTATATCTATATATTTTCCATGTTTATGATTTCATTATGTTTAATATTTAATTATGTTTATGAAACCCATTCCTTTTACATAGGTTATTCTATGAATAAATTTTTATGAAACACATTTATTTTCATGGTTAGAAATATGATGAATAATATATGATATTTTAAGACACATATATATAATGTCAATTATGTGATGTTTTTGGTATGAATATAAATATAATTCATTGGGTAAATATTTATGTCTAATGATATTAATATGACTGGACTGGGATGTGAAGCTAGATCAGTAATGTATTTTTTACACTATGAAAATTATGAGTATGAACCTTGACTACTATGCTGGCTTGGGGATGTGAATCCATTCCACTATGAATGTTTTGGAAATTATCCATCAATTAAATTTTTCAAGGTTTTTCATATGATATAATTCCATGTCTTATTCCTATTTTATTCAATCATGGATCATGTTATTTGATTATTTTATGATTCATGTCTTAGGAACGACCATTATTTAATCCATAACATAAGATTATGAACTATAATTTGTATGGTATGGAATTCAGTTGTGAGGATCAAATACTTATAATCATCTTATCATGTTATGTCTATATTATCATTTCGTATATTTCACTTGTTTAACACTACTGAGAAACAGAAATCAAACTTTCTTATTTTTCTTTTCCCAGGTTTTGATAAATGTTTTTATATACATTTTTTATGAAGGGTGATAGTTATGAAAACTGATGTGGGAGAAAGTTTATATATTTTATGGACCAGTTGTTTTTGTTTAAATTTTCCTATAATACTTTATCCAAATTATTATATCAACGACTATAATATTATGAAATTAATATTAATATATTAATATTTAAAATCTATGTATGAATATTTTGGATTTCTATAGTTATTTTCAAATTAAGGTATATTAATATTTTGGAAAATAGGATGAGAAAACGTCTGGAATGAACCTCAGAGAAAGTATAAGTATATAATAAGGTCTGAAAGCTAGGATAGTGAGATGTAATGACGTAAATTAAAATAAATGTATCAGAGAATAATATATTATGAATTAGGTATCTTATCAGTTATTTTTAATGATTAGGTTTTTCCATAATTATTAGTATTTATCAAAAATTTATTTTTGTTTAATCCAAAGTATAGTTCCTGATGTAATAATTGTAATGATGAATAATGTGTAAAATATAATGATTGGCCTCCTGATAAAGCAAACAATATATGATATAAAATAAAAAAACTCACTACCATTCTCTTACGCCATTATCAATCTAAGAATCTTGATAACATTCCAAATGATCCGAAAAAAGTACAAAATTATATTTATTACATCGTGTGGAATTTTCCACATTCATTTAGTGGGTAAAATGTTCTTCTAGTCATTAAGAAATGGATAAGTACACAAAAAATACATTGTCAATTTTAGGTATTTTTATCTTTAAAATGTTAATTTTTTTTATTATTTAGAAGAAGAAGAATATAAATATTGAAATGTTATCAAGATTATAATAAAAAACAATTAAATTAAATATATAGGGTGGAAGAAGTTTAATATTTCATTTCATAAAAAATATTTTCCACATATTTTTCTTAACAAAATGGATATGAATTTCTTGAGCTAAAATTAAGAGGTGACAAATCTTTGGGTAACTATGAAGAAAATTTTATAAGACTTCTGTGACAAATTTTGATAATTATCATCAAATCAAATGTTAACGTTGAAAAATTATTTATTGGATTATTCAAATATAACAAGTGGGAAATATCCATAAGGGAAACCAATAGGAATTAATAATCCATTATATGTGTTATTAAATTCGATATAGATATTTGAGTTACCCATTAATATAGTTTTATTGAAAAGAAAGGAAAAATAAACATCAAAGAGAATTCTAAAAACCATGGATTGAAGAATATGAAATTTTATTTTCACTAAAAATTTGGAAAAAATGGGGAAAATTTTGTAAGAGAACTAAAAAGGATTCATGTATAGAATGGAAGGCCATTCGATAATCAAACACTAAAGTGATGGGATGAAGTCATCTCCTAGTACAAATGGAGAAAAATCTATATAAAAAGCACCACTCACACTCCAATGTTTTAAATGTAAGGAGCATTGAAATTATTCTTACTAGTTATCAAATTATAATATTAATTTTGTTGATAAACATCAATAAACTCTTAAACATTGAAATAAAGGGAAACCTCATTTAAATACTATTATGATGAGGTATATGACAACTATGTTGTAAAAAGTGTAGTTATTATTCAATATATAACTGATAATGTCTGATTTAATTCTAAAACTACCCTCATTATTATATATAAAGATATTTTTAATTGTATCTTAGTACAAAATAAAAATATTATATGTTGAGTTAGTAGTAAAACTCCATAAATAAATGATGGTCTCATTCTATGTCAATGATTTTTCATGAGTTGATGTTTTATGGATTCTATTTCATTTGAATATTTTCATTTTCCCCTAGTTGAATATGATGTTATTTTTGGAATTATATGGATTTCAATAGATAATCCCCAGATAAACTTATAATGAAGGGTATTTATGTTCGAAATTTTGAAATAACGAATGTCCTCTTATCAATGTGAAAGAAAAAATGATCTTCTGATAGAAATTACATCCATTTTGTAGGTCACAATTCTTATTTATATAATTCATCTATGTTATATGGATCTGGAGAAACACAAAATTGAATAATTTTCTTTTACGTGGTAGTTTACTGATGTATTTATAGTAGATACTCATTATCTTCAAGTGAATCATGAAGTGTTTTTTTCAATATAACTCATACTTGGGGTTACACCTATTTCCCAAACTCAATAAATAATGACCCCAAATGTGTTGTATGAATTGAATAATAATCTCTAAAAAGAATTAGTAAAAGATAATCATTGAGTCTAGTTCGTCACCTTTGGGCGTACATTTTCAATTTTTTATGAATAATGATTGATCAATGTGAATCTTCTTTGATTACCGAGAATATAACAATAACACTATCTAGAAAATGTATACTATTCCACATATCCGTGACCTTTTTGATCAATTGTACTATGGTCAAAACATTTATAGGATTGATATTAATTCTAGATATCATCAATTATTGGAATGTATGGAGGATATAACTTTTACAACATACATTATGAGGTAGATGAACTATGAATTTTTAGTGATTTCATTTGATTTTACTAATCCCCCCCAATCAACATTGTTTTAATTGTTGGCCTCACCTATTTTGATAATCCCAATAATGAATTAATATGCTTTGATAATATCAATAGGTTCTTATTATCATATGTATATATATATGCTTTCAAATTCTTTGATAATCCCATATAATTTTTTTCTATATATTAATTCATTCAATCTCTGATATTTTATTATTATGTAGATAAAAATATCAAAATAATCAGTGGAATATGATAATCAATTTTTATCTATATTTATATGTAACATGAAATAGTTCTAACAAAATCTAGACATATTTTTCCTAAAATAGATAAGTGTTAAGTCCACTGATATGCATAAGTCTGTTGATATGCATAAGTTCACTAGTACACACATATCTATTGATATAGACAAATAGAAATGCAGCTACTTATACAAAGGTCACTGATTTACACCACTACCGATACGACAATGTACACTGGTACATACAGTCAATGTTACACTAGAGCTACTGATATGTGTAATTCTACCGGTATGCAAGTCTACCGCTATAGAAATGTTACTGATTCAATGCCCACCAATACAATAAGACAAACTCTACCGATATGAGCTACCGTTAGAGTAAGTATACCGTTATGAAGTCCACTAGTATAAGGAAGTCACCGCTACTCAAGTTGATCGATAAAAGGAGATACTAATGGGAGAGATACCAATACATAGAGCTTCTATTATAAAGAGTTATATCTACTGATAGAAGTTCACTTATAAAATGACTCACAGACTGATACAAGGAGCTACCATTACAAGGATTAACAGCTATCGATGGCAACCAATCACTGTTCTCTAAACTCTATTTCTATTTGTTTATTTAGAAACGATCATATTTGATGTTTTTAATGCACATGACCTTAATTAGTGATAATTGTTTTCATTTCACGAAACTATACCTCATACCTTGATAATGGTAATCATTACTATTACCGGATCTAAAAGTATAAAATGAAGATCAATCTGCAGAGAAGATAGAGTGGTGCATATACACAATAATGAAAGTCGACATAAATATATCTGTTTACTTGAAGAACACTATACATATATGAGGCCATTCATAAAAGATAAGAACCCAAGATGAGTCATTTTCAAGGAGTGAAGAACTACAACGGTCTCTTTGTGCACTCAAGCTGATAAAAATGAACCTGAAATTCAAATAAGCGAACAAAACTCTGTTTTCAAGACAAAAACCATAAAACGACTCAGGAGAATTTCTGATTAATCAAAAGGATTCCAGAGCTGCACTTCAAATCACTAGAGAATTCTGAACTCATATATACTCTATCTTTATGATTCTTTTACTTATTTTTGAGTAGTGTCGGTACTATGTATATTCTACACACACTGACTCATGTACTGAACTAGAGGATTTATAAATCCTCACTCAATATTTTCCATACTCTCTAGTTCCCACTATGGATAGTGGTAGAGGTCAAGTGTGACATGGATAGCCTGTGTGCTATTGTTTTGTATTCCCACGTACAACTATGGTAGAGGTCATAGGACATGGAGAGTCTTTGTAATGTTGTTATCCCTGATCTAGGGTGTGGATAAAAATTTATATAAATTGTTTGAGAGGACTGAGTCATGGCATGAGACAGAACCTATTGTTTTAAAATGATGTCCTTATTTGTTTTGTTTTTAACTATATTGAATATTCCGCTACTATTTACTTTAAATATAAATCCATTTTTAGAGTAACTCTGATAGATAAACTAGAAAGTTTTGGTATTTATTGTAATGAATTAGGTTAGTTTCAAATGTTAATTAATCATCTAATTCGATTAACTGAGAACTAATCAATATCTTGAGAACTTGACTGAACCTTTAATTTATTACATATTCCCTATCGTTTAGCTTGTAATATTATTTAGGGGATTCTACTAAGAATATTTTTAACAGAAATATTAATTGGAACTCAATTCACCACCACTATTGAGTATCCACTCAAACCAACATTTGGTATCACATGGTTTTTGTTATTTATAAAGTATTTCTGAATAATCCTTTTTTCAACTATGATTTTAGTTGCTTCTTAAGGATCTTGAATTTCTATTAGTTCAAAATTTTATTTCATTAAATATATTTACTAAAAAATAATTATGGATAATAGATTATAAGGTGATGCTACCAACATGACACCTTTCATTAATGGTACAAATTATGTCCAATGGAAACATAAAATGAAAATTCATTTAGAAAGTATGGGATTTGATATCTGTACTGCTATAGCGACTCAATATAGGATTCCAGATACTGAAATAAGTACTTGGAATGAACCTACTGAAAAAGTTTACAATAATAATTGTAATGAAATTAATTCCATGTATCAAGCTTTAGGAGATGATGAATTTAACCAAATATCTGCATGGAAAATAGCTTATCAAATCTGGGACACTTTTGTTATTTCCCATGATGGAATACTAAGATGTTTTCCAAAAATATGGAGAGGCGCATCAGTCTCAACAATAGAATCGTGTGATATAAGTTCCCTGATTGATAAAGAATTAATTGGTATGTTGATGATATATGAAGAAGAACTGAAAGTAAACAAGGAAGAAGATGACAAACCAAAAAGAAATTCAGTAGCATTTAAATCTACTCCCTCAAAGAGCAAGGACACGGAAAATGTTTACAATCTTTATGAAAGATCAACAAGTGAAGGATCATATTTTGATAGTGATGAAGATATGGTTTATATAGAAAGATGGTTCATGAAAATATACAAGAAGATGAAATTCATCAGAAAACCACATTATAAATGAAAATATGAAAACAAAGGTCATTGGAAGAAGGATTGTAAAAATCCTGATAAAAGTGATGAAATTGTCTGTTATGAATATAAAAGGAAAGGACAAGTGAAATTAGACTGCCCGAAGTTAATGTTATAGAAAAAATAGGATTATAAGGAAATCAAATACAAGAAATCTACAAAAGCTACATGGAGTGCATCAGAAGATAGTTTAAGTGATTTTGATTCTTCTCAAGATGAAAAATCTCAAAAATCTAATATGTGTTTCATGATAAACACATCAGAGGAAACTTGCATGAAAAGATCATATAAGAAGGTATGGTACTTGGATAGTGGATGTTCAAGGAATATGACTAGATATTACTAATGCATCAAGAGTTTAATCAAAGTTGATAGAGGCCATGGAACCTTTGGTGATAATTCAAAATGAAAAATCATCAGCTTAGGCTAGATTGATAACCCTGATTTTATTTTAATTTCTATATTCTTATTTGTTTATGGACTTAAATATAACCTGTTATGTATTTCTCAATTGTGTGATGATTGTTTCAATGTTAAATTTGAAAATGATTCATGTAATGTTTTTAATTCTAAAAATATTTTAGTATTTTCTACTTTGGGAAACAAAAATGTGTATGCGGTTGATTTCAAATTTTTAGTTACACATAACATTACTTGCTTGAATGCTTTTCATAAAGAGTCTTGGCTATGGAACATAAGATTAGGAAATTGCAACATTCATTCACTTATAAAACTGACTACAAAAAACATAGTTAGAGACGTACCTAAACTTGAATTCCTAGCTGATAAACATTGTAATACCTTTTAAAAGGGAATGCAACATAAATTTTATTTTAAATCAAAGAAATATGTTTCAACTTCTAAACCTCTCGATTTGGTTCACATGGACATGTATGGACCTTTTAGAGTTTCTAGTTTAAATGTGAAACATTATGGCATTGAATTAGTAGATGACTATTCTATGTACACATGGGTATACTTCATAGCTCACAAAATTAAAGCTTGTTCTTACCTTATTAAATAATCCAAGTTTGTAGAAAACCATAGTGGAATTAAGATTAAGACCTTAAGAAGTTCTCATGGTTGTGTTTTTTAAAATCATGAATTTGAATCTTATTGCTTACAAAATGGGTATAATCACAATTTCTCTGCACCTAGGACACCTCAACAGAATGCTGTAGTAGAAAAAAAGAATAGTACTCTTCAAGAAATTGAATGAACTATGCTTAATGAGTATGACCTTCCAATTTACATTTGGGCTGAAGCTATGAATATAGATTGTTATATAATTAATAGAGTCTTGATTATACATGTTCCTAAGAAGACCCGTTACGAACTGTGAAATAATAGGAAACCTAAAGTTAGTTACTTCAGTGTTTTTGGTATCAAATACATTATTATTAATACTAAGGATAATCTTGACATGTTTTCTTCTAAAAGTGATGACGAAATACTTCTAGGATATTCTATAACTAGAAAATCCTATAGAGTCTTTAATAAAAGAACAAAATGTGTGGAAGAATCTGTTCACATCACGTTTGACGAAACTGATCCACATGAACCCAAATATTCCCTTGAAAATCATGAAGATTATCTATCAATTCTTGAACTTAATGATAAAGGTAGTAAACCTGGCGTAAAATCAACTAATTCTATAAATTTTATAGAATCTGATTCTGTTGAATCAGAACCTATGGAAGAACCTGAAATTTCTACTCCTAACTTTAATAGATCCACTATGATTGTAATGAATCATCCTTTAGATGTTTTTGTTGGTAATCATGATAGAGGCACACCGACTAGAGATTATATAAGAAACCAGGTTGAACATCAACCATTTCATTCACGGTTAGAACATAGAAATGTCATTTATACAATCAATGTTTAATTTTGGTTAATGGAAATGCAATAATAATTAAATCAATTTGAAAGAAACAAAGTCTGGGAATTAGTTGAAATACCAAAGGAAACTTTAAAAATATGCACTAAATGGGTTTTTTGAAATTAAGATGAATAATCAGAAAATATAGTATAGAACAAGGCAAGGCTAGTTGCAGAAGGGTGTAGTCAAAAGGATGTAATAGACTATGAGGAAAAAATTTCTTCCTACAGCTAGATTAGAAGCTATTAGGATGGTATATGCCTATGCTGCTCATTTGAGTTTCACGTTATATCAAATGGATTATAAAAGTGATTTTTTAAATGGCTTTATAATTGAAGATGTTTTTGTTGAAAAACCAACTAGATTTACTAATCCTCATTTTCCCAATAGTGTTTTTAATATCTCTAAAGCTTTATATGGTTTGAAATAAGCTCAACAATCTTGGTATGATATACTTAGTAATTTTCTTATTTCAAAAGTTTTTACAAAAGGGATTGATGATCCAACTCTATTTATCAAAATAATTTAAAATGATGTTTTTATAATATAAATCTATGTTGATTATACTATTTTTGGATTTTCTAAAAATATCTGTATTTATTTTTCAAAGAGTATGAAAAATGAATTTGAAATGAGTTTAATGGGAGATCTCAAATATTTTCTTGGATTTCAAGTCTTTCAAAATGAAAATGTTATTATTTTAAATCAGATTAAATATACAAAATATCTTTTAAAACGTTTTGGATTAGATAGTATTATGGAAATTGATACACCCATGAGTACCACCTGTATGTTGTACATTGATGAATCTGAAAGACCAGTAGATCCAAAAAAAATTACAGAGATATAATTGGTAGTCTACATTACCTTACTACTAGTCGAAGAGATATTATGTTTAGTGTGTGTATGTGTGCAAGATTTAACGATAATACTAAAGAATCCCACTTGCTCACTTTTAAAATAATTATCTAAAATGTTAATCATAATACAAATTTGGCATTGTTTTATCCAAAAGGAAAATCATTTGAATTAATAAGTTATTCAGATGCTGACTTTGCTAGTAGCAAGATAGAGAGAAAGTGCACTTCTGGAACATGTCATATTATAGGTAATTTCTTGGTATCGTGTTGTAGTCAAAAGTAGAATTCTGTTGCATTGTCTACATCTGAAGCAGAGCACATAGCTGCTGGTAGTTTCTATGCACAAATTCTGTGGATGAAACATACTTTGTTGCAGTATGGATATGATTTTAGACATGTATCTATAAATTGTGATAAAACTAGTGCAATTAACATCTCTAATAACCTTGTGTCTCACTCTAGGACCAAACAAATTGATGTAAGGCACCATTTTTTGAGATTCCATTACCAAAAATGAGATATTAATCTTGAATTTATAGTTACTGAACACCAATTTTCTGAAATTTTTACCAAGACTTTAACTTAGTATAGGTTATGTTATATTAGACATGAATTAGGAATGATATAATTTTTTTAGAACTCTCTTTCTGTTAGAAACCTCACCTGTATGAACCTCACCATTAGAAACCTCACCGGTATGAACCTCACCGTTAGTGATCCTCACCATTAGAAACCTCACCAGTATGAATCTCACTATTATACCTCAGTAGTAGTGGACCTCACTGATAAGAATACCTCACTGTTACGTATTCCCACCGATAAACACTACCGGTAGGTTTGTGCTATTTTTAAACTTCTATATTTTTAGCCACCTGAATCTGTATCATTTATACATTACTTATTATGTTTTATTTTTTTATTTTATGATTCCTAAATGATAATAAAACTATGTCTTAGTTACTTCTCAATCCACCGAACTCTCTTCTCTCAAACCCAACTCCTTGAATCCCCAAATCTCGTAAAAACCCTATGTTTTTCGATCCAAAGATGGAAAAAACCAATCTTCCAACTGTCATAGATTAATTTTATGTGATGAATACACACAGGTATAAGACAGGACCTGAAGCAAGTAACAATGTCAATCGAACAAGTTCAGGGAGGTGTCTGGTGAACCAGCATTTGAAAAATAGAGAAATTGTAATCAAGAAGGAGTTGTGTGTAGAATGGATTTTGCCAAGCAAATCGATGACCCTACGAATTTTGGAAGAGTAGTTATAGATAGAATGCTTCAAAAACAATAATGGTCCTTATTATCTAAAGCTGATAAAGGATTTCTAGGATATTGTTGTCTTTGAAAAATCAGATAAGGAGAATAGAATGGTTTCATTTGTAAATGGCAAGAAAATAGCTTTTTCAACCATTGAATGGGATGAATGCATGAAGGTACCACATGAAGGAGTATTTTGGTATTCATCGAAGACAATACCTCTTAATAGTGACATATTTGACTATGAATGTGCCTTAGAGGAGCTCACTAGTATGGAAAGCAGAGAAAAGTGGTGGCTGCTGAGATGGATGGGGGAAATAGAAGGATGTTGAAGTTCATTCTACATGTGCTAAGTTGAAGAAGAGAGAACATTGCAAATCTAAAATATCAAGATATTTATTTGTTGCATATCTTAAGTCATGGTGTAAAGGTGAATCTGTGTAGGTTGTTAATGATTCAAATAGAGGACATAACCAAACCCAAATAAAAAACCAAGGCAATATTCTTTTCCAAGCTAATATCGATTAGGATTAATGTAAAGGGGGTTGATGAGTCTTAGGATGAGACAGTGGGGGTAGTGAATAATTTTTGTATCACAATCACAGTATGTAAGTACATGAAGATTAGTTGGAACCCATGGAGAATGCAGTAGGTTATTGATGATGAAAACATATATGAAAACTTTAATCCTGTTGACCATCTAAATAGACCATAAAATAAGAGATATCTAGGTCTAGCACCTGATGAAAAGGAGCCATAGTATAGTGATGATTCAGATGAGAAGGATTCCTCTGTAGTAGATGGAGGAGATCCGGACTTGCCTCCTAGCCCAACTCCTAAAATTAAATCACAAAAAAAGGAAAATTCTTCTTTGAACCTATATAGTACAGAAACTGTTTTAGGAGTAAGAAGTGGAGAGGCACCTGTGGATGAGGAATACTAGTAGAGATCATACTAGGAAGAGGCTGCCCTAATGAATGAGGAAGAAGAAAGAGAATCTGAAACTGAAGCATATTCATCTACCACCCTAAGCATAAGTCCTGTGATTGAAAGTTCTATTGTGCCTTTAGAGGATATTCTTATTGAAGTAGATGGACCTAGTCCTATTCATGAGGTGCCTCTTGCTGTTGGAAATTAGGAATTAGTTGTGGAAGATTCTTCTAAGGAAGAAGGAGCGGCTGAAGATGATATTTCATTACACGTGAATGCACCAGTTGAGGGGGAGCATCCAACTAGACTTGGCTGTGTCTTAGTAGAAGATGGAATGGAAGACTGGGCAGTAGACCGAGGTTTTGTTGTTTGTGGATTGTATTATCCGGATTTTGATAATGAGGCATCCCTTAGTAGACTAAAGTCAATTATGATATTCTCTCTGAGTTATTATCTATGTATATAGTCATAAAACCTAATATGGATCAGTTAATGTCCGAGCAACAGCTAGCTTTTTGGAAGAAGTAATAAGAATGTAAACTTAACTGATTTCATCCATCCAATTTGATATGAATGCCTATGTGGCTAGTATTGTGTCAGAAAGATTTCCTATTATTGTGCCTGCTAGTATTGTAACCAGGGCTAACATGGAGTCTTTAAAGGCTAAGATGAAAGAGTCTTTGATTACATCTATTAATAATTTAATGAATTGTTTTGTTAAGGACTGGAGAAACATGGAAAAAACTATTGAACATTGTCTTGGTTGTAATATGTCAACCTCTGTGGTAGAGATGGTGGATTAAGTCATGGTTTGTCAGAATCATGTGTCTATCTTTGTAGAGGATTTTGAATTTCTAAAGAAGTCAGTTGTCTCTTTGGAATCCTATATGAGTTCCAAATCTCAAGAATTCATGGATTTGGCTTTGCTTAAGAGTGTAGTTAGCTATATTGTATTAGTTTTTGAGGTATTTATGCATTAATATAGAAGCATGATATCACACAGAATTTGGAAGAGACAATTCCTATTAGTGGGATTACTAATAGATTCAAGGAAACTGAGTCTTTTTTGTTAGTTCTTTTGATTCCAGAACATCAGTACAGATGGATCATATTCAAGCTTTGATGAAAGAAGATCTTGGTTCGGCATCAACCAGTAGCTCTGTAGACCCATCTTCCTTGACCCAGGTGGTAACTACCACATAAGATATCATGAAAAATTTTCAAGATTATATGAGAGATCTTCTGCCTCTAAGATAGAAGTAAAGGATAAAGTTGATTCTTATTTTCAGAAATTGTATACCATGAATCAGTTGACCAACCATTTTAAACTTCTTTTGGAAAATATGAAATTAACCCCGATCAATCAAGCTTTCAGATAACAAGTAAGCAAGTTTAGGGAAGTGACTGCAGCTTTGAATTATTTTTAGAAAACAATGATGATTTATTTTCATCTATGGAGAGAGGAGGATGGAACATTATGAAATTTTGGATTCTATTGTGGCCATTCATACATGTGGACATTACTCCTATCATTGCACCTCCGACTCTTCCTGTATCAGCTCAGTCTTCCACTATTCTTCATATGACCCTAGTTCAATCTATCCAAAGTCTCACTCATATGATCACAAAGGGAGATACCCACTACAGGCTAGGAAATGTCTCAGTAGCACAACCTCCTCTGATTACCTCTTGTATTCATCAGCCTCCACCAGCATCCACCACACCTGAATCCTCTTCTGATCCCAAGGGAAAATATAATTCTGGGGAGGTAGATTGATTACTAGATAAGATTTTGATACGAATCACTTGTATTCTTTTTTGATTCACCTGTGTATTTCTATGTATTTTTTCTTGAAGTAATATATAAATTATTTTTCTCTCTCTTGTACTTCTGTTACATCTCTTTTCCTGTATTTACCTTCTGTCTCTCTTTTTTTAAATCAGTAAGGGGGAGAACTAACATCTACGCGGGAGAAAAAAGGGAAAAATTACACATTTCCCTCTGGTACATTAGTTTCATATATCTTACCCCTGATACATTTATATTTTTATATATATATATACTTGTGTACATTTGTTTTTAATTTTATTACTTCTAAAAAATTGTATGTATAACTATATCCTCTAATACATTAATGATTATTTTGGATTATAATACCATGTGTTGTGATTAACAAAAAGGGGTAGATTGTTGACCGTATCTATTTTGTTAATCCCAATCATGCTTTAATATGTTTTGCTAATCTCAATATGTTCTTATAATCAGATATATATATATATATATATATATATATGGATTCACATGATTTGATAATCCAAAATAATGTTTATTTATAAATTAATTCTTTCAGTCTATGATATTTTATTATTAATTTCATAACAATATCAAAATAATCATTGAAATATGTAAATCAATGTTTATCTATGTTTATACATAACTTGAAAGAGATATTACTCAATTTGAACATATTTTTCATAAAACAGATAAGTGTTAAGTCCACTAATATTCATAAGTCCACTAATATGCATAAGTTCACTAGTACGCACATAGCTTCTGATACACACAAACAGATATATATATTCTGATACAAAGTTGACTAATTTACACAGCTACCGATACGACTAAGTACACCGGTACAGAGAGTCACCATTACACCAGAGCTACTGATATGTGTTAGTCTACCGGTATGCAAGTCTACCACTACAGAAATTTACCGATACAAGTTCCGCCGATACAGAAAGAAAATGTCTGTCGATATGATCTACCGTTAAAGTAAGTCTACCATTATGTTTTCCATAGGTATAAGGAAGTCACTGCTACTAAAGTTGACCGACACAAGGAGCTACTAATGGAAGGGTTACCGATACATAGAGCTACTATTATAAAGAGTTGATGCTACCAACAAAAGTCCACAGATACAATGATTCACCAACTGATACAAGGAGCTACTGTTACAAGGTGTAACAGCTACCGACGGAAACCATTCACTGTTCTCTAAACTCTATTTATATTTGTTTATTTATAAACAGTCATATTTGATGTTTTTAATGCACCTGCTGTTAATTAATCATAGTGGTTGGAATTTCATGAAATTGTAACTCATACCTAGATAATTGTAATCATTCCTATTACCGGAGCTAAAAGTATAAAAGGAAGATCATGTTGTAGAGAATATAGAGTGGTGTATATACACAATAATGAAATTCGACATCTATACATCTGTGTAATTGAAGAAAACTAGACATATATGAGGCCATTCATACAAGAAGAGAAAACAAGATGAATCATTGTTATCGAGTAAAGAACTACAATGATCACTTCGTGCACTCAAGCTGATCAAACTGAACCTAAAAATCAAGGAACCAAATGACAATATGTTTTCAAGACAAAAACCAGAGAACAACTCAGGAGAATTTTGGATTAATCAAAAGGAATCCAGAGCTACTCTTCAAATCAGTAGAGCATTATAAACTCATATCTACTCCCTCTCAGTGATTCTTTTACTTATTTTTGATTAATGTGTGTACTCTATATTATCTACACACACACACACACTAACTCATGTGCTGAACTGGAGGATTTATAAATCCTCACCCAATCATCCCCATACTCTCTAGTTCCCACAGTGGATAGTGGTAGAGGTCATGTGTGACCTAGATAAAATGTTTTCTATTGTTTTGTTTGCCCATGTAGGACTATGGTAAAGGTCACAGGATCAGGACAATATTTGTACTATTGTTAACCCAATCTAGGGTGTGGATAAAAATTTATATAAATTGTTTGAGAGGACTAAGTCTCGTCTTGAGACTGAACCTCTTGTTTTAAATTATTGTACTTATTTATTTCATTTTAAACAATATTGAACGTTCCGCTTCTAAGTACTTTAAATATAAATCCATTTTAGAGTAACTCTGATAGATAAACTAGCAAGTTCTTGTATTTATTGTAAAGCATTAGATTATCTTCATAAGTTAATTATTCTTCTGATTAGATTAACTGAGAACTAATCAATCCTTTAAGAACATAACTGACCCATTACTTTATTAAAAAAATCACTAACGTTAAGCTTGTTATTTAATTTGGGGGATTTAAATAAGAATGTTTTTAACAGAAATTTTAATTAAAACTCAATTCACCCCCCCCCTCTTGAGTATCCACTCCGACAAACATTAATGAATATAGTCGTTAGTTATTACCTTAATTAATGTGTGCTAGTTTTTTTAGATTATATTATTATATATTTGAATAGTAAGGAAAATAATAAAGATCACGTGGGGATTATGATGAAGTATCTATGGACGGATAATCATTTCGATAAAAAATTAACATGTGTGAATTTTGGATTCTGAAAGTTTTATTATTTTTGTCAATAAATTTCATGTGAGGGTATATCTGTAGATCCTTCAATGAAAGATGTTATTAAACATTGGCCTAGACCGACCATTGTGAAGAATATCTATAGTATTTTATGTTTAGAAATATGTTTTTGGGTATTTATGGAGATTTTTTATGGATATCAAATACACTCCCCTTGTTATCTTCAATGGGATCTATGTTTCATTGAAAAAATGGATGAGTGGAATGTCTTAAATAATATCCAAGAAGGATAGTTAGATCACTAGTTATTACGCAGTGGATATGGGATTTTAATCTATAATGATGAATCGATGGTACCCGGATTTATCCTCATGTACAATGTTAAAGTTATTTCTAATGAATCATAAAAATTGATGGTCAATGAGAAAAATCATCCAACATAGGATTTTTAGATTGGTATGTTATGTTTTTAATTATTTTTATTGAATAATTATCTCAATCGAGAATGATGTGACATATATAATAATAATAAACTTTTATCAAATATTTTTACCCTATACTAGATTAACATCCACCAAATAAGTTAGTTGGAGTTGATTAATGATTGTGATGGCTCAATATATAACCACCCTATAAAATAGACCAAGGTGGAATATTCTATGAGTCAGAAATACCATTTAAACTCATCTATTATGTGGATAAAAAATCCAATATTTTTGTAAATGTAATGGACAGATCATGATATATTGTAGGATGTGGAGATATATATTATCTTTCTCAAGTGGGTGTTTAACCACATATCTATGTGCTGATTAATGAGGTGCAGAATGAATATGTAGAGATGAAAACAATGGTGACAAATGATACAGAGTACATATTTAGTTATGAGTGTATAAAAAGATCTAATAAATGTGTATATTTGCATTCAATACTATATTCATAAAAGGAGTTATTGGATAATTCTCATAGTTCTTCATTCTAAATTCATCCATGATTTTTGAAGATATGTATAGATTTGATTAAATATTTTGGGTTGGATATGTTGTAGATATATATTTGATTGTTTATTTCATGATTCGTAGTATGTTATCAATTTTACTCTATGTTTATGCTACAATATTTACTATACTAGAATATTAATTTGAAATAATCACTATGGATTTTTTCATTGGTCTCCCCAAATAATATTTTAGACATAATACTATATGTGTTATAGTTGGCCATCCTAGGAATTCAGTACACATTGTTTCGATTATAGAATTATTATCCCTTGTTCAACATACTATATTATATAATATGTTATAATATTTCATTGTGTGAAACTATAAATTGTATCTTATCAGGATCAAAATTCTTCATGAAAATTTTATACATATCTTCATCAGGCTTTGCATACAGAGAATTATTTTTATTCATTATCTACATCATATATATTTTCAATCTGAGAGGACAATTAAAACTTTTGAAAACCTTTTTATAGAATTACCTATATATTTAAAAGTCTATTGTGATAAAAACCTTCATTTTGGGAAATTTTAATACAATAATACCATTCACTAGCATTCAGATAGCTCCTTATTAATCCCATTATTTTAGGTTATTCAGACCTCCATGTTGCTAAAATGAAGATATAGAAAGAAATAAATTAGGATAATTTGTATTTGAGGAAATATTATAGAAGGTTATTTCAATTCAACATTACAGAATATAATCATATTGATATCAAATGTGTTCTACCAACAATAATTGGAAAGATCTAGAGTTTGAAGTTGGAAAGAAGGAATTCAAATGAATATCTCCCTAGAAGATTGTGACGTGAATTTAAAACAATGGTTATATTTCTCCTAGGAATATCAAGAATTTTAAAATTATTTACTATAATTTAATTATCACTAATAGCTTGGATCATCCATCGAATCTATCACAATTTCTTGCTAGGTAACAATTATCTCTCCAGAATAAGTACATACCTGATCCTTCACATATACTGAAAATAGATTTTATACCATGAGAGAAAGATAATTCTGATAATGAATTACTTATAGAGATTCTAGAACATAGAGAAATAGTTTTATAAAACAAGACCACTCAAATGTTCAATGTTTTGTGGAAGAACCACCAATTTGAGTGTGTTATGTGGGAACCTTATGATATGATGAGGCGGAATTATCCTAATATTTTTGTCTCATAGTTAATAAATTTAAGGGAAAATTTATTTTAAAGGGGTTATAAAGTAACATCACAAGGTTTTAATAAACTTTTTCTCTTTGAATAATTTCATTCTTTCAATAGATTATATTGAAAAAAACAATGATTTTAGATGAACCATAATATGAAATTAAAATATTATCACATAGACATTTGTTTTGTTTTTATGAATAATAATTACCAAGTTTTTAATATATATGGTTCAATCATGTTTAAAATTAATTTATATGTTATCAAATAATTAGAACTGAAAATAAAAAAACATTTAAAAAAATATGATATATTTTTCATAAAAAAAAATTTTATGTGTGCAATGGCTTTTAATCCTAAAAAATTTAATTTTTAACTATTCCATACTTATTTTAATGAATATTATTATTATATTTTAAACAAAATTAACATTAATTTTAAATTTTTATTGTGGATAGGATAATAATATACATATTTTTCATCTTAAAATGTATGTTTTCTTAAAAATAGTAGTTTTTGCCACATTTTGGACACATACATTATAATAAATTTCAAAAATTTATATTTACTGAAATCGATAAAATTAATTAAATATTTGGAATCCATATCGTCAAATTTTGTAACAATGTTATTTTATTTTTCATCAATATGATTTGTATATTTGGTAAATTTTATCACCTTAGTAAAGGGTGAATTGGGTTAATCTTGGTCATAAAAAGGTTTTATGGCCACAATTATTTGACATAATTATTTTTAAATTAACTAAATTCTACCCATTTCACCATAGCATATTAATTTTTTATTTCAATAGACACATTTTCATGAAACTGACTTACATAATGTGTAAATTAATTAAACTTATAAATTTCCATTCTCACTGATTTTATTATATTTTATATTACCAAAGTAAAAAAAGAAAATTATGATTGAATATAAATTTGTATTCAATGTTTAATAATATTATTTTCTGGATAAGAATTTAATTCTAATATTTAGGAATTGGAAATGACATTAATTTATTATAAATCACTGATGCATTATTTCTTTATTTACTAAAAAATACAATAAATGACATTGAAAATATTAAATGTGACATACTATGATAATGTATATATTCCACATGATTTATATATATCAATAATATACATTATTATGGTTTTAATTAATTATATTCAAAACACACCATTGTATTTAGGTATTTTATGTAAAATTAAATGAACTATTCCAGAATTGAAAATGATGATATTTTATCAAAATAATATTTTATCAAGTTATATAAATATTATAAAAACCATAAATAAGAAAAATTTTATATTATATAGTCTTATATTTTATAACAGGCCCATTTATTGGATAATTGTTACCTTATAACTGTATATTAATCCCATAAATTTTGAAAATGTTTTCACTATAGTTAAAAGTAAAATATGATAACTAAAGGTTAATTAAATTGATAATTTTTAAACTGATTTAAAATGTTATATAAATTATATTAGTTGATCATATTACAAGACATTCTTTTTTATTATTCATTTAATTTTCCATTTTGAGGAATTTGGTTTGATAATTAAATTATTATAATATAATATTTTGAGAAATTCTAAAAGTTACCCTCACCATAATTTTAAAAGAGAACCTCCTCTATCATTTATTTACACCACATTGATCCTTATAGATCAAACCAAATATACCAATTACTTTTATAAACTTATATGGATACATTATATTGGTCCTTTTATCTTCCACAAATTCTAACTTCATACCCTATTGAAGATATTTAACGACGTCATTTCAAATAATTGGTAATCACCTTACCAGATAAATTTCTTTTCTACTCGTATTTACCCCACTAAATATGTGGTACTAACTAGAAAATGAAAATTTTATTATTATTAATATTTTATTTTTTATTTTTATTATAACTACACCATTAGTAACCCTTTTCACCATCAAATGATAAGTTAATGTATCACTCTGTCATATGTACACCTTACCATTTCCATGTATCAATACAATTCATTTTTAGAAAATTATTTTATGGATCCATATTATGATTTTCATAGTATTTACATATTATATTTAAGTGATAATTATAATATTATTCTTGAGTTATAATTTCACTTATACAATTTTACCATCCATTTTTTTAGAAATGACGACTTCGTTCATAGATATGTGTTGACTACCACCTCCCTAAAGTTATGTGATTTATTTTACTTTTTCAATGAATGAGGATTAATTTGATCAATATATATGATATATTTATGATATTGGAATGTCTAATTAATATTAACCTCTCTATATGTCCATTTATTGAAATAATAGAAAAAATGTTTATTTATATGTATGGCCTACCAACTCCATGACTGATGTAATTAATTTTTTTTCTCAAAAATATAAATTGATGTATCCAAATATATATATATATATATTGAATAATATATTATCTTTATCATTATTAATATTCCATTTATTATTGAACCATGAAAAATTCACAAGGACTATAACTACTGAACAGAAAAACTAATATTAGATGAAACAGAAAACACTCAGAAATGATGATTTTAATAAATATTTATTGATAAATGGGATGTTGAAATGTTATATATGGAATATATATTATTTTAAAACTATTAAAATGACTCTAGTATAGAATTATAATAAATTTATTTATATTATAGATGACCATAAAGCGACTTTCTCTTCGAGAGGAACCAAGATGGGATTGTATCCTCTCCATGACGACAGCGGCCTCTATACCGGTCCATCCCCCACTGATGGGGGGAGGGGGCTCTTCATCCATCAAAGGAGTGGCTTTCTCCTTCATCCACTTTTCAAACCATTATTTACATCATCCATTTCCTAAAGTTCATCATGGACCAAATGTTTTGGAGTTTTTTGATGGGTTCCCTAATCTACAGTTTTCATATACAGAGTTCTTGGAATCTTTTAGTCATCTGATGCATATATTAGTGTCTAGGTTTAATCAGTGACGACCTTCAGTGGACTCGTTCAATATGCACATCTTCGATGCTTGGGATTTGTTGTATGTGTATATAATGGGTCTTTTGGATGATCTTCACATTACTATTCACTTTTCCTCAAAAGTAGATCTCATCAGGGCCTGGTATAGTGCACCTCATGGGTTCAACGGTTTCATATTTTTAATGTTTATGTGTTCCTTAGATTTTCATATTATCTGTGATCCCCCAACTATGATACATGGGTATGATTTCCCAATCTCCCCCTTCCATTTCAAAATCCATTAGTTATGCATATTATATGGAATCTGATTGGTAGATATATGTTTTCGAATAGTCGAACTAAATCCATCTACCACCCTATCAATGTGTATGTTAGTTTTGAATTGGATGTGTCAAGAGTTCCATTTGATTATATGTGCATCACTATAGTCTATGAGTACATATTCAAGCAAAGTGTTGTCTATGAATCTTGGACTGATTTGTGTTCTGGATGCAAGTGCCTATGACACACACTGGACATCTATCATTGGGGGTATGAGTCTTCTTTCAGGAAGGGAAATGGTAGTAGAAATAGCATGAGGTGCCTGATGAGGCATAGATGTTGGATCAGTTGTCTACTGTGGTGGATGATAAGGTGGGGGGAAATATTTTACCAGTAGTTTCCGAATAGAAGAGATGAATTTCACCAGTCAAGTGGTTTGAGATGCAGCAATTGATGTAGGGTATGGTTGGTCACCCCAGTATTGTATGCCTGTGAGGAAGGGCTTAGTGCCTCAATACATTCCAATGGCTGCTAATATTTTTATTAGGTTTAGGATGGAGTTGACAGACATCGCATTTTGCTGCTGCTCAATGGTATTGTGAGGGATGATAGATTCATTGATTAAGATGTGGATCTAGTGGGAAACCATGATATTAGGAGTAAATTTGTTGTTTTTTAGATGGAGAATGATGAGAAGAGTGGTTCTACTGAGGTACTGGGGTCGGGTTGTGTTTTTTTGAAAAAAGAGTTTCAGGGGCCTACTACAGAGGTGGCTTCTCAAACCAGTGAAGGGAAATAATGGTGTTTTGATTTAAGGTACGAGACCTCAATTTATCTGAGAAATAAATATGAAGGGCTTGCAGAGGAAGGAATGGGTTCTCACCTTGCTAACTCATCATAGGTTGTCCGAGGATTCATGCATGATTGTAATGGAGATGAACATATCCATTCAGTAGGCAAAGAATCATGCCCGAAGAGTGATAGATGTAATATGAGGAGGATGGGTATGAAGGATTACTCTTAATTACCACATATTCTATAGACAATATCAGCTAGGAAGGATAACAACAAAAACTGACACTGAGGATATGAATCATCATGTACCAGTGGTCCAGGGTGAGAAACCCTTGGAATTAGTGTTAAACACTAAGGAAGAAGTTGTATAGCACGTCTTTCTACATAATTATTACGAGGAGGAGGAAGCTAAAATGATCGGGAGGTCATTAAGGGAGACCCTTAAAGATGATTAATATACATGGGTGAAGAAACATGACCTAATTCTGTATGGGGATTTCAAAAATGGGAAAATTAGCATTCAAGATAATATAAAGTCTTGGGACTAGCTTTCCTTTGTGTTTTAAAATATAGTGATTGAGGAACCTAGCATCTAGATAATATCTATCTCATAGAATTTTTTTTGGGAAAAGGACTTTGGTAATCTAAAATAACTCATCAATTACATTGGTTAAATTGGTGGATTTTTTTCTTGGTTTGGGATGTTTTGTGCTACAGTTTCAATCTACATTTGGATAAGTTATTCCTGTGTTTTTTGATGTGGTGTTTGGTGTGATGCATCCAACCATTTACATGAATCTACTTTAGATGGGGTTTAGAGAAAGAAGCCTTCAACTATGAATTCACTTTATATTTTTAATTCTTTGAGGGTATTGATATTCAATAGGTTCTAGGGTCATGCATCCCTGTGCAATATAGTTAGCCGAGTGGTCATGCATTAGTGAGGATTTGTTGGCATGAGTTAGTTTATGGGGAGAAGAAGATCCTATTTTTTGATTTGTATTTAATTATTTTATGGTTAATTTTGGTTCTAATGTTGGTCATTGTGGTTTCACACATTTCACTTAAAAGTGTTTTAATAATAAAAAAGTTAATTTTCAGTCATGCATGAGTTTTATGTTCCTTCGAAGGAAGTATAACATGAGATATGGGGTTTTATGATTTAAATATCATTTTTTATTTGGATTTTTTATCATTAAGTTTCCAATTATTTTATCTCTTGGTATATATCACAAGAAACTCATAAATTTTATTATACTCTTATAATTTCTTGAAAATAAATTTCCCATTAATTTTACACACCTATTGTACTTCAGATACCGAAATTCTTTTTTAATGAAAAATATAATTTATTTATCTTTTCAGTTAAAAACTGTTTTCATCAAAATAAAATATTTCTATATATGTTTTAAATAATGGATTTAAAATTATCCTATTATTTTTTGAAGTTATTTTTACCCATTTAAAAATTTTACTACATTGTAGTAAATTAATCATTGAATCCTTTTCCTAATGAGCAACATTATTAATTTTTTTAAAAAAATTAACATTGGAGGGACTATTTTTTAACATTTACAAATTGAATTGAATTTTCCACCATCTTTATGGCTAAATGATTTGAGACATGATTTAAATTTATAAAATTTTATTTTTAATGAAAATTATTTAATTAAAATGTAAATTTTTCTTTATAATTAAAAATTAAATTTTCAAATTTGAATGTTTTCCCACAATAATGTTTTAATGGTATTTTGATTCATCAATGGGAACAAAATTCAATGTTTCTTATACTTTACTAGAAACATGATACAATGATATCATACTTTTTATTATTCCTAATAGTTCAAGGTTATTATGGAATGGTGTTGATGAATTTCATTCCATTTAAATAGGTTATTATATAATTAGATTTTTATTATTCCAATTTCTATTCATGTGTACTAATATGATGACTTTTTTATGATCTTATCACTGTTATATGCATGTTTTTTATTATATAAAGGGTGGGAACTATATATCCCTCTAAATATTTTGTTATATATTTATATCTTTTGAGATAAATGAGACTGAAATTGGGAGTGAACATAGTTCATTAATGTATTATTTTCACTATAATAGTATTTGGAGTGAAAACTGAAAACTATGTTAGTTTTTAGAGTGATCTCACTCCACTATGATATATTTTCCAAAGATCCATTAATACTAAGTATACTATTTTCTATGATTATTTGAATCCCAAAATCCCATGTCTTATTAATATATTATTTTATTACAACTCAAGTTAAATAGGGTTATAATGATTTATGTCGTATGAACTCTTAAACATTATTCCATAACTTATGATTATGACCATTGATTTACATGGTTTGGATTTCATGTTTTCAGTTGATATTCATAGACCCTTTTTCTCATATTATTCTTATATGATAATTGATATCTCAATTGTTTAACCTTAGTGAGAAGTAGAACTCGTTCATTCTTATGTTTCCATTCCCAGGATATGAATGAGGGACTTTTATATGATATGTCTAAGATGGTGGATAGTTAAAAAGATCTTGGTGTGAGATAATTTGAATATTTTATCAACCATTTATTTATGATTATAATTTTAAAAAGATACTAGAAATAATTTATTTTCATATTCATATTCATTTTATGCAATTAATAGTCAACTATTCTATTGTAATACCTTTTTATAAAATTCTTCAGTCATCATACGTAGTCATATCCTTTTTATATTAAACCTAGAGATACTAGGGGAGGTTTAGATATTGTGTTGGATTATCTTTTTAATTATTAATTTCATGTATTCTTTTATGCTTTATTTTTTTGTATTTTTTGTGATGATTTCGCAATTTAGTTTTACATTAGTGTACTTTTAAAATGAGATATGTATTGATTATAGTTTTTGTATACTTTTCGTCCATGCCTCCAAGATGGACATTGTTGAACTAGAGGGATGAAGCCATATAGCACACCCCAATAGAAAATACATATATGGATCCCCATCCCATTAACATAGTAATTGAGAAAATTTATCCTCTTTGGTAGAGTATTTATTTATGGAAAGTCTATATAGTGTAAATTTACCAGGAGATCAAGAAGATGAATCCTCCTAAGTTCTAGTGTGACCAGGGGCCCCTTGACTTGAAATATGTTTATGATAATGATGAACATAAATTTAAATTCTTCATGTATTGTGATATTTCATACATAGTCTTCACTACCTATGTTCTAGATGGCATGCAATGAAGGTTATAGACTTTAATTGTGTTTTTAATGATTCATGAAAATATTTCGTGAATTGGGTTAAAGAATATGTTTAACAAATAATTATACACATATTCATTACATGTTGTTGAGGGCTAATATTTCAAAACATTTGAGTAGGTGGAACAATCCATGATGGAGTTTTCTAATCATATTACTATATTGGTTCACCATTCCTTCAAGATACCTGTGAATGAATTAATAAATGAAAACATTTGGAGAAAGTATTTGGGTTATAAATATAGTTAAGGAGAAAAATATTGTGTATATAAAATAATGGATAAGTGTTTAACAAGTATTCTATGGTCGATGAAAATATAAAAGGGTTTATTAGTATTATATATTCCACTACTACAATGTGTACTATATAGAGTTATCCTCTTTGAAAATATTAACATTCTAAGAGTCATAATATAGAAGTATCATGATTGGGAAACATGGATCTGAGCATGTTCAAGTATCTTATTATAGATGATGGGTATTTTTGTATTATAAGTAAAGGATATATGATTATTCCAAGAATAACTTTGAGGAACCAATGAGAAAATGGAATTAGTGTGGATTCTTGGGACATATTTTGTGATAATACATTTTCCCTACCTAGGTTGGTAAAGTGTGTTCTACTCATACCATGGATTAATATGTTTAATTAAATGCATCAATTGGGTGGTATCTCATTC
Organism: Viscum album; assembly: GCA_963277665.1. Taxonomy (NCBI): domain Eukaryota; kingdom Viridiplantae; phylum Streptophyta; class Magnoliopsida; order Santalales; family Viscaceae; genus Viscum; species Viscum album. The sequence goes on along the minus strand of OY728145.1, from coordinate 1,092,083,981 downwards.
CTGTGTGAAATGGTACTCTTACTACAACATGTAACCATAGACATTGATAGAATATAAAGAATTATATATTTTAAATCATAGTCAATAATAGTTGGAGACATGGTAATAAACCATGAAAGGTATTTTTATTATTTCATCATCTACGACCCAATATTAAACTCAAATAGTAAAATCCCATTTTTTATCATTTCATGTCGATTTATTCCTTGGAAATCCAATTTTATTTGATGGCATGTCTTATGGACATATTCAATCTGGTGAGGAAAATAAGTTAGTTTTTTTTAGGTGATTTGAGTGTTAAGTGATTTCAATTGATGAAGTGGTTTTTTTGTGATTTCATAGATTTTTATTTTTAATTCATCATCATTATCTTGAAAATGGATTTGATGGTAATAATTAAATAAAATATTCATTTCTACCATAGGAAGGTGTGATTTATGTCACATGATCGGAATAGGAATGTATTTCTGGGTGATTGAGATCCATGATTAGGTACATTGGGCCCACATGTCACTATTTTATGGTCTTAGTCATGTAATTTTTACATGAATCTTCTTCATTCCTTCAAAAGGCTATTGTATTACCAACATTAATTGGTAGTGAGTACATACCTTAAGATCTGTCCATTTGTTTTTATGGGTTTCCATGATAAAATAAATGGATTTAACCACCAATCAACATATTTGTATAGTCTGAATCTATTTTCAAACATACTAAATAAACTCTATAGAATTGAAGGTTTAGAACATTTAATTGGAATAACACAATTGAAATTGTTTTATTCTCCCTTGTGTGTCTCTATGAGAATCACCTATTCAATTAAGAATTTGGTTGAATGAAAAAATATATCTTTACATTTACTGATGGAATCATAACCTGATGATGATCTTGAAAAAGTGTCTATTTTATCAGGTTAATGAAATATTTGATCAAATGTATACATAATAATTTTAAATACATTACTAAGGATATGATTTAATCATTTGAGGACGAGGGAGGCCAAAATTCCAAATAATTCCTTCTAGATATGATATGTATATTTTTTATTGTGATTAATTTTTTTGGCCAAACAAATAACCCAATGGTTTTCATAAACATGAAGAATATATTTCCCAATGGAATATTCATTCTTCTAAGGTGGTGTTTATATATGATATATTATTTTATTATATAATAGAGGAGGACATAATTCATATTTCGAATTTTTTTTGATAATTTTTAGGGATTATTTTATATAGGAGAAGCTATCATAACATGTTTTTTTGATCTAGAAGGTGTAATTATTGGTTTATTCCATGTATGGAAGAGTAATATTATTTAAATTGCAGAATATTATGGTTGTGATATACATGGATAGATCATAGAACATAACTAATAAAAACATTTTATTTGGATCAATAGGATATTACATTAACATCATGTTGGATTTCTCTAGAATAGAATATCATTTGACATATTTGACAAAAAAGTGTGTGAAATTAAAATGTATTGGGTGATTATTAAAAAACATAAAGGAGTTAAACATGAGGTTGAGTTTAGTATCCCCCCCCCTCGAATATTAGAATGTGTTATGAAATGATTTTTGATTCTTATATTAGAGGACTGGGGTGTTAATTGATGTAGTATTATTTGTTTTTAGATTATATAACTAGAATGTTCTAAAATCATAATAATAAATACACAAATCATTATCATAAATTGGTTGTGGTGATTCAAGCTCTAAATATGTGGAACCACTACCTCTTCAGGGATAATTTCAAAGGGTGTTCAGATGAAAAAGTTATAAATTATATCATTATACATATTGATGTGAATCTTAGATGTACATGAAGGATATAAAACCTCTATAATTATTAATTTGGAATGGTGTACACATCTATAAATAGAATATGGATATTGTTATTATTATTAATAAATATCGATTATGGATGTGATGTAGTCTGATGATTACTAGGGCCTGATGGGGTTCTTCCATGGGCTTCAATTTTAAGTATAAAGGGATAGTTAATAGGTTTTATTAGCTATTATTCAAATAAAATCTTCTCGAGATGATCAGATTCTCCTTAAAACTGTATTGGCCCTATAGTTTAATTGTATTAGAGGAATCATAATTTATTGGTATTCCTTGAGGGAGGTGCTTGGACCTCTCGATACAATCCTCTATTTTTAGTCATGGTTGATAATTGAACAAGATTTGATGATGGAGAAGATCACTGGTCAAACACTCTAGATATACCATCCACCATTGATATTTAAAGATGTTTTATGGTTTAAAATTTTTATATTCATGGTTCTGAATGAATAAAACATTCATCCTCATTATATAACTATTAATAACTTGTCAAAGGATCATGTACAAGCAGAAGAATCCAAAAAATTATTTCACACTCCTCTCTTTACATTATATACATAATATAATATTTGAATGGATTGTCGTATTAGATTTTCATGATCTCAGAGTTCCATATTTGTGGTTTTCAGGTTATAAAAAAATCAACCTATTTTAGTCCCATTAAATAGTTAATTAATATACAGGAGATTAGATAATTTTATGTATAATCAGTTTTCATTTTTTATGGGGTACCTTTAATGATTATTTTGGATAAAGGAACAATCAACATGTCCTTTATCTGGAAGGGTATTCAGGATTCCATGGGTTTTATTTTAAATTGATAACACCCACCCATCTACTAAAATATGACCAAAATATGTAGGCTATCAAGATTATTGACGAGACTATATGTTATTGCTTCCATTACATCAGTGAATCATGGGATAAACAATTTTCATTTACTGAGTTATCCTACTATAATATATCCTAATACCTAATAATGGTGTATCATTTTGAAGATCTCTATGGGCGGTAGTTTTGTTCCCCATAATATTAGAACGAACTAGGTGAATTATCAATTTTAGGATAGATTTTCATTTAGGAGAAAACAAGTAAGGTTCATATAATTTTTAATTATTTTTCTGTGGATTAAAGACCATATTAATAAAAAGAAAACTATCATTGTCTTCAAAATGAATTTTATTTAGGTCACTAGGTATTTATTAATATCATACTATAACATGAGAAACCATCATTTTTTATGGAATACAGAGTTAAAGTGGTGTCATATTAGGCCATTAGAGTTTTGAGAGAACATTAGTACGGTGGTATACCGATTTGTTTTCAAATCCTTGATGACATCTATACATAATTTATTGTATATTTCCAAACAAAATAAGTTCCCTCCAAACCAATCTCACATGGTTGAATGAGAGAGCTAGGAATTTGGTCTAGATACCTCTATTGTTGAGAATCATATTCATTTTATTTACCATCAGTTCAAGATGACATGTGTTAAATTAATTATTTCAATTTGTTTGTTATGGATGCATATCCTGGATATTCATGATACAAGGGAGTGGGAGGCCATTGTAAGAGAGAAGTTTATATTTTTATGGAGATGATACATGAGGATTTTTTTTCACATAATGTGGTTTGGTTATGAGAATTAGGAAACATTATGGGTGACTTGTATAAATAATTTTTTTTCTTGTTTTCTTATTTGTATTTTTTTTGAGTTTATAGGAGATATAGGTTAATGATACATTTTTTGGGGAATGTAATTTGATTAACATGGTTGGAACACAATTTTTATAAACCATCCATGAACCCTATCAATGGGGGTGTGTAATTCCATACACATATTCCATGGTCTTCAAAAAGTTATAGGAACCATGTGCGGGATAGCTAAAAATCATGTATAAGAGTTTTTCATATGGGTATCCCCTATGGTTTTTACATGGTTGAGAAAATCATTTGTCCAAAATAGAAGGCCTACCCGTTTATAATCAACAAAAGTTATAATTATACTTCTATAAAATTACCACCCATATTCCCCAAAATAATCCTCATTTTAGGATTTTATTCTTTTCTATATAGCCTTACAAGTCATGGAGGTATAAACCTAGTGTTTAGGTATAAGGTTTGATTAGATTATTTCAATTATTAACCGGCGTGGATCCAATTTTATCTCACAATGCGTTTTTATATAATGGGGATGATGATTATCATATTTTTGGTGGGTGTATATACAAGTCATGGATTCTCAAATGGGTAACATTTTTCCTTTATTTTCATATTATTTTGATGGTTATTTATTCTTGGAGTAATTTTTTAATGGGTAGTTCACGTGGTTTATTTTAATTATGATATTTTGAAGAGAAATTAATGAATTTTTTGGTGTTTTCCTTTGAAAAATTATTTGTTTCCAAATTTTTTTTTGTAAAAATATTTTGAGGAAATTATAATTTTAAAAAGTGTTTTCAAAGATATTTTTAATGTGGATTTCATTAAAAACCTGATTACTTAATTTTATTCCTTTTTTATGTGATGGATTTGGTCATTGGTTTACATGGGAGACTATAGAAGTGTGGGTTTATGGAATGGTGTTTCCCAATCATTGGGTATGATCTGGCTATGGGATTTTTCTGGTGAGGCCATGTGAGGCTATAATATATATCCTTTGATTACATTAAAATCGGTTGTGCAATGTTTCTTTAGTAATTAATATTCACCTTGAACCTTTAGGTCCATGATCCAACATGTTTCACATAGAATTGATCTTTTTCATAGATCATTTATATTAATCACATGAATTGTTTGTCTATTATCAAAATGGCTATCTATTTGTTCCCCCAAATATATATTGTAGTATACCTTCCTTATTATTCAATTAAATAAATTTTAAAAAAATGGATTTATGATACATTTAAATAATGGATTTTAATCCGTTATTTTAAAAAAAATTATTATTTTCCAATATGAAATGTGGTTTGTCAATTTTTAGAGGAATCCAACTGGGCTTCATCTCAGAATATGTAAATAAAAATATTTTTGTGTGAAGATTATTATGTGTCACATAAAAAAATTGAATAAATTGGTCAATTGTATAATGGATTCAACATGATTATGTCACCTTATATTGTATCAGTTTTGGGGAGTGCATGGTCCACATGGGGAGAACTCAACCCAAAATATTGATACAAATTTTGTTGTTGTACTTTGGGACTTGTTGTTTTTTAATCACTACTTATGTATAGTATATATCTGGACTCTCATGTTCATTTCTATGGAATTAGGCCTTCTATAATTAGTTATAATTTTTCATCTGTTTATGGATTATTTTTATATCCATTATACATGATATCAAGTTGGAATGATTTATATTACTATGTATTATGAATTATTAGTATGGATGTTAAACATATGGTGGTATCATAATATTATTTCATAGGGAAAATACTTGAGGTGTTATATTCAATCTGAGATGGAGGAACCATTCCCATATAGTTTAGATTGTAATCAGGGTGCATGGCACAATACCAAAGTGAATAAGAAGGTGACAAAAGTCTTATGGTTGGAAAACCTAACTGACATGTTGGGTACACCTATGTTGGTATATTACAATCTATGAAGTTATGACTTTTTTAAATTATAAATTTATATTATCAGTACTAATATAATTTTTTGACTATTTTTAATTATAATAAACACTTTTATAAAAAGTGTTTTTATTTTACTTTACATTAGTGATAGTTATAAAAATAATTTAAAATATAAATTTAAATTTGTCGGTTTTTATTATATATATGGTAATATGTTTGTTTAAAATTAATCTTTTAGTATTTTTTATCAATATAAATAAATGTTTTATTTATTTAATAGTTTTTTTATTTATTTTTTAAAATATGTTAAAATGTTAAATACGTAATACTGTAAAAACAATCTTGTAGTAGTGTTGCACTTGACACGTCATATTCACATATCATTAATTCCAATAAGTCATAAATTAATAAAAGATCATTAATATAAATTTTAATCACAACCTAAGGTCATAAAATAGTTTGTTGATATTTTATTAATGTTTTCATTATAAAAAAAAGTTTAAATTTTTAAAATTATATAACATTCATAATTAAACATTTGATATCTTATTAACATGAATTTTATTTTATTTGGTTTTAATTATCTAAAGGATTAATTTTGAAACTTTTAAGGACTAATAATGTTATTTAAATTATAAAAGATTTTATGAATGTTTAAAAAATAGAAAATAATTTTTACTTAAAATAAGTAACATTTAATAATTATTATCATATCAAATATCTTTTAATTTGGTTAACAATACTACAAGACACATATTAGTTGTTGGTCATTAAAAATTGATCTTGTTTTCTTTGTTTTAAATATTTTTCCAATAGTAAATTATGTTTTCAATGTAAAATAAATTATTCTAACATTGAAAACACATATCACATCATATAAAAGATGAATCATTCCTAAATTTCAAAACACTCTATGAAATTTTATTTTTATGTGTTCTAAAATGGGGTTCCATGATGCTAAATAGGTATTGATAATTCTAGTATTGAGGAAATGCTAGGAATTTCATAACACTGAAAACCCATATAAAGGTACAATTGTCTTTTTTTAGTTTGTTAAGAAATACCTTTCTTCGAACATTTCTGAAATAAATTTTATTAATTATTACATGTTAAAATTAATTATTGATCATTTTACATCAGTTTTGTGACAATATTAATTTTTTCACATTTTGAATATGTGAAACACCTATTGAACTGAAATATCAGTTTAAAATTGAAAACACACATATCCAAACTTAATCATGAAAACATATATCTTAGTGACATTATGTTAAAAATTACATGATATAAATTAATATAAGATATATTTTTTAGAGTTTCAATAAAACTAAATATTGTTTGATTTCTATTAAACTTCTGATGGATGGTTTAATCATTTATAATTCGTTAAATTATAAATTTTACATTTGGTTAATTTTACCTCCCCTTAATTAAAATTGATAAAAGGATCATTCATATCAATTATTAATGAATCAATTAAAATTTTCCAATATGTTAATGATAAAATGATATAATTTTCTGAGATTATACAGCATATTATGTTTATTTAATATAAATATCACTTTGATATGATAAATATTTATTTTTATTTATTCAAAAAACAGTACATATTAGAATGATAAAAAACTCATTCCAATAAGTGGGTGATGTATCTAATATCATTTATATAGATTTTAATTTAAAAGTTGTTTTTTACTTATTTTTAAGATGTAATTTATGTTATTAATAGAAATATATATTTTGAATTTGAAATAAACATTTTTTTACTCTAGCCACACTACAAAATAGAATAAATAATATTTATTCCCACTTTTCATAATTTATCCAGTAATAATTTTTATTTATTTCTAGTTATTCTAATCTTGTTTTCTCTTTTTAATTATGTGAAATGCATACACACTTCTATCACATTTACAACACTAAGCATCAATAAGCTGTTCAATTAATTATTAAAATATTTTACTAAATCATATATCATTTTCTTATAGTTTCATTAATAAATTAGAATGATTTCTTTATTTATTATTTGAAATTCCATTCATACTTCATATATACTAAAATAAATAAGAAATTTATACCATATTTCATTTCAAAAATAATAAATGTTAAAACATGTTAAGATCAATCCTATAATTTCTAAATGATTCATGGTTAATATTATTTATTATTTGTAATAATTTTTGAATCTATTAATCGAGTTAATGGAGTTCTACTCTCATAGAGGTTTTATGTAACATAATTGAATAAAATAAATAAAATATTGGGAAACAAAACTTCATGAAAATATTAAATATTGAAACATGAAATGACATACTTATTTATCTGAAAATAAAACTACTTCAACATTCAAATATTACATAAAACATATAATTAATGAAATATATAATTATTATATTTATTGAAATTATATTTATTCATAAATATGTAAATAATACTATTTCCATTGTTGGGATTTTATTTGTTTCTTGGGTTATTTTTTTCAATGTAAATTTACAAATTTAGTAACCCCATGCTTAGATATTGAAATATTTTTTACTCTAAAAATAAATTACAAAAATATAATAAATTTTTTTTAATATATATTTAAATACTGAACTATTATTATATATATATAAATTTATTCATATATAAATTTTTCCATCATTTTATTATTCTTTTTATTTCTTCATTTAAAGTTTTATTTATTGATACATTATCATGAAAATTTGAATGTAATGACTTAATTTATAACTTATAATTGAAATAATTTACAATATTTAAAATCTATTACTTACTAATTAATGTGGAAAATCGGGTGTTGAATATTTATTTTATATATGAAGAATGCATCCATAAAATATATCATTATATTAAAAAGATTTATAAATATAATAATCTACTCCACCCTAGAAATATTTAATCATTAATGAGAAATATATATTAGTAAAATAAATTATTATAAAATTAATTAAACTAAAATGTTTTCCACATTCATAGTATGTAATCAAAATAGTTAATTATCAATTTTTAATTCTATAAAAACATTACTAAATAAAACTTCATTGCCTAATATTTTCTGTAATTCCTTGTTCTTTCTTCTATTAAATGAATACATGTATCATGAAATACAAAAATTTGATCAATTAGTCTTCAATTTTCTAAATGTAAAAATATTTATCGATAATAAAAGTTGCATTATATAAATTGTGATAGATTATTATAATAATAATTAGAAACCAACATATTTTATACATACCTCATAAATATATTTTTGATATATTATCTTAAACATCTATGCTCTACAATTTTATTCAGATTAATAATACAAATATAGTCAATAAACACTTTATTTGGTATATATTTTTCAATAAAATATCTCTTTAAAATATTAATTTTTTTGAAACCATAGTCCTAAAAATACATAATAATGTTGGGGTGGGGGTAAATTGTGGTGTTAAATGATTATTATTTTAAAATATATTGTGATTTTAGGTTTAAAATAACAATAAAAATGGATCATACTTAATCAATAATAAAAAACATACAAATATGAAATAAATTTATAGTAAATCATATATTATACTTGTTTCACGATAATGGGATTAATCCATGTAGAATACATCAATGGTAAATTAACTCCACAAGACACTACTCAAAATATATTTTTATTATTTTAGGAAGGAATTACTACCAATAAAACAATTATAGAATTCACAATTTTAAAATTCTACATTGAATTTCATTGAATTAATGGCCAATATTTTTAGATTTTATGAAAGGTTACATCATTTATTTTTATTGGTGATATTTTGTTGATTAATTTATGGATTATATAAATTAATTATTAATAAGTGTTTTTTATACTTTTAATATTTATTTGATCAAACCAAATTTTTATTTTTACTTTTTTTAATATTTGGAAAAGATCTATTATTGACTAATAATCAAAAAAAATTTATGTTTGGTTTATAAAGATAAGGCATGTAGGGTGGAAATTTAAATGTGTTATTGATACATAATATTTAATACTCTTACATATTAGATAAAAATTCTTTTTCATGTTCTCGACTTGAAATTTCTGAATAATGTAAACCCATTATGTATCATATAAAAAATTCATCCACATAAGTGTTGAAAAAAACTTCTTATACGAGTGATGAATAGTTTTTTTGAGATTGTTATCTTCTCATATTACATGAATAATATCCATATTATTTCATATCCCATGTAAATTGTACTTTTGGAAAAGTGAAACATATTATTTATAATATGAAAATGTTATATATCAACTAAATCTAGAATATTTAAAAAGTACAACATTATGTTTCTTTTGAACACACTCAAATCCCTTATCCAATTCTTGCAGGTCCATAATAATATACTTATTCGCATCCGGGGAAAAATAAAACATACGAAAGGGGTGAGATCAGATGCACATCATGGTTAACAATATAGAGTAAAATATCTTAAATATGCATAATAATTTAATGATGTGTATAAGACTCAAAAACAAGCCTTCTAAACATAAAAATTGAGCATAAGATAGAAAAGATAAATCAAATATTTCAATTTACTTATCCACAACAATATTATACTAGTTGAATAATCTCATGTAATATAAATAGATAATTTCATAATGATAGAATTCAGAATGTTAGACATCATAACCAGATAGTCAATGCCTCGTGACAAGACTAAAAATAATATTTTTTCAAGGATTTGTGCCAAATAACTATTTTTTCTTATGAGACTTACCAATGTGTTGAGGGGATATTACAGGCCTCGACTCTCACTTACTATATCCAATGCATTCCTCATATGAAAAGTTTGAAACATAACATAATAATTTTTATTGAAACTAGTTTACGAAATGTTAATACTTTAACCATAAACCATGTGTGGTATCAAAATAGCACATACACAGTCAATCATATCAGAAAACCATTAATACAGTATGGATGATTGTATTGTAATATATCAACTTCAAACAATATTAAACTCTAATAAAGGATGTTGACCAAGATTAAATAAAAACTATCTGAGATAAATATCTCTTTTTATTTTGAAATCATTAAAATGTCACATAATTATGAATGAAACATATATTTTTAAAATATTCATATAATATTGTAAGTTTTTCTTTGAAGGTGTTATAATGGCAGAAAATAGACACACCCTTTGTATAAGTTAAAAAATATTCTTCCTTAATTTGTTGAAAAGGTCATAAAGTAACTTTTTTAGAAAGCGACGAAAAGATTAATTTCAAAAAAAATTATAAAAAGTAAAAAAAAATTGTATAAATGAATTTAAACCCTATTCTAGTAAATAGTAATAATATTGATAAATAAATTTCTAGGAAACACATTTGTGGATGAGAAAGGAGTCCCATAAGATACATACATAAAAAAATCTCAGATAATAAAGAGTTTGTAAAAGTATCCCTTAACTTGTACTTTTCCTTAGTCGTGGGTACGTTAACCTCCAATATGATGGTTAAATAATTTTTATTAAATTATGAAACAACCAATTAAATAAATATTATATCATATATGATCCTATAATATTACATTGTTAATAATATTGCAGTAGTATCATTGTTTCAGTTGTTACTGATTTATTTTCTTTTATATGTTTTGTTACATAAGTCTTGTTTGTTAAGAATAGGATGTATTTGATTCATATAAATAATTACATTAATTTTTGAAACATTATTTTTATCCATCAAATTCAAATTATTTTTTAATGGTTACGATGCGGAATGAAATCGTATCATGTTAGGGGGACAGTAAGCCGTACGTACACACGATCAACAATATTGTTTTATTGATGGTGCAATAATATGTAGATGGATGATATATTATATATAAATAATCATTAACATTATATATTTATTATTGAGATCAATTATACCCGTTATTATACCTATCCAAATAACGAATCATTGAATAACAAACTACACCACGTCGCGGAGATAGTAATCCATACGTACACACGTATGGTGACTTTTTAATTCATAGGATGGATAGAATAAAGAATATGGTTGTACCATATTTATAATAACATTACAGTAGGAATAAGGTACTGGAGTTATAATTTTTTTATGGAAATAGTAAAGAAATTGGAAGTGGATGAAGAAAATAATTTTGAAATATGTGATGAAAAAATTACCTCTTCTTCGGATTCTTCTTTTGATTTGAACAAAAGGGCTCCATTGTATAGAATTATGATAAAATAAAGGACTCTAGGATTATGTGAGGGTAGTTGGGAGGATATTTAAAAGGTTTTGGCTGAGCCAAATGTATTTGGAGGTATTAATTTGAAAGAAGGGGAAGTAACTTAATACAATGTAGGTGTGGGTCACTTTAGGAAAAGCATGAAATAATATTTTATTATAAAATAATTTATGGTTTCTAATGTATAAAAATGGATTTATTTAGAGGATATAGTACAGATAGATCAAAAACCTCTAATACAATAGGTTTTAGATAAGTTTAGGTCACCATATTAACCGTATCTTTTAGATTTAACTCTTGATCAAATAGTTTAACTTTTACCATGTCTTCTAGTATTATTATAATATATGGTTTATAAACATAAATTAAAATTCCAAAAGAACCTCAAGTGGATCATTAATGACATTTATATCATTATATATGCCCTTTTTGTAATTTTAAATTTTTATAACTATTATATAATTTAACAAAATAGTATATGTTTTAAAAACACATTTATGTCAATTTTGACAATATTTAGAATTTGGTTTTTGGGAAATTAATAAAAATCTAATTTTTTTTAAAAAAATTAATTTAATCAACCCTAACTAGTCATATTAACATATAAAATTCATGTATGGAATAAAAAGCATCAATTTAAAATTACTTTAATATTTATAACATAAATTATTTTAGTCTCTCATTAATATGGTAATTACTACATCATCATTTTCATAAATAAATTTAATTAGTTAATGTCTAAAAATTATAAATAAAATACCATGATGTATTAAATATATTTATCTTTCTAATTAATATTTATAGTCGAATTTATCTTATGTATAACCATATATTAAAATTTTTTACTTAATAAAATTTGAATTTAACACATTTAACTTTTCTTTAAATATAATATAATAAATTTCCTAATATAATACAAGTTGATGAAAAAGAATCAGATTTTTTCCTAAGGATTATTTCGGCTGAAATAAAATTATCCAATAGAATTGGGACATGTTCTTTGGTAATTATAATATCATTTTTACCGTTAATTACCATATTTAATTTTAACCAATGTAAATAAAATTCAAAAGTTATTATTCACCAAAAATTATTTTCATCCTATTAAAACAAATTTTACTTAATGATGTCAACCGAGACTCTCATATTTTTTTAACTTAATTCACAAAATTTGTAAAAATACGTTTTATGAAAATTTTTTAATGTTCCTAGAAGGTGTGTAAAAGGCATTAAAAAATTACATAAAAATTTATATATCTAATTATATTATAAAATGTCTCTAATTAAGTACATTGGATTAATATAGGTATTATGTATCTATGTTTATGTCAAAATAAATTTAAATTTAAAAATAATTATTTAAATAAAAAGACTGTTTTGAATAATAAAAGAATGTTTTTCACTATTCATTAAAATTGAATGTTAAAAAAAAATTCATCCTATGCTAATTTTCACATTCTGAATCAAAAAATGAAGTCCATTTTGAAAAACAAAATTTATATGTTTTCAAAAATTGGGTATTACTATTCATAAGTTCTAGTTTGATTAGTTTTTGTGTGCTAGAACTCGAATTTGTGCAAAAAACAAGATATTGAATTATTCAAAGATAAGCATACTGTGGAAGCATGGAGTGTTACATTATTACATCCTTAAAATAATTTAAACCTCGAAATTTCTAGAATATTATTGCATAAAAAGAATTCGGTGTTTTTTCATCATAAGTTTCATAGGTTCCCACATTTCCTCTTCCCTTTTATGGTTTCACCGAAAAACATTTACAAGATGAGTCGTACGGTTTCTCAACACTTGTTCTCTGGTATCAAAAATCATGATAGACTCTTCACAAAAAGATAGATAAGGTTATAACTCTATTTATTCATATTTGAGTACATGCATTGGGTCAGGAATTTATTTTCTCAATAGAGTGAAGTGGAACACATCATGAACTTTGGTAATACTTGGCGGCATTTCCAAACATTAAGATTCAACTACAATTCTTTCTAGAATTTTGAATGGTCTAATATACCAGGGACATAAATTTACCTTCTTACCATATCGTATAACCCCCTTCTATGGAGATACCTTCAAGAAAACATGACCTCCTACTTGAAATTCATAATAATTCATTCGGTTATTGACATATTTGTTTTTCCTATTTTTATATTCTTTGATGTAGGTTTGGATAATCATCATATTTTCTATTGTTTCCTCCAAAAATTTTGGGCCTATGAGTTTTCTTTCACCAACATCATCCCAATAATTTTGTGTGAGACGTTTATTTCTATATAATTATTCATATGGTGCCATATGAATACTTGAGTGGGAGCTATTATTATAAGAAAATTCTAACAGATGTAAATAATGATCCCACATACCTTGAAAGTCAAGTGATCAAGATATCAGCATGTCCGGTAAGGTTTGAATAGTCTCTTCTTATTGTCCATCAGTTTTAGTGTGGTAGGTAGTGCTCAAACAAAGTTCATTATTTGGGATATCTGAATACTTTTCCATATTCATGATGTAAAATGGGGATCATGATTAGAAACAATCGATAGGGGTACAACATGAAGTCATTATATGTCATTATTATATAGAATTTCAAAATGTTCAAGTTGTAAATATTCAATTATATCAAGAAAATGTGCTGACTTTTTAAGACGATCAACAATGACCTATAATGAATTATTACTTTTAGGAGTATTTGGTAGCCCTATGAAAACTTTCTACAAAATTTCATCCCATTTACACTCAGGTAAGGCAAGAGGTTGCATGAATCCTCTAGGATGGTGTCTTCCATCCTTCACCTATTGAAAAAACATACATCATGACACATAACCAGCAATCTCCCTATTCATGTTTTTCCACAAAAAATGATTCATAAAATCTCTATACATCTTAGTACTTCCTGAAATTATAGAGAAATTGGAGCTATGAAAATCATCCAAAAATTCCCTTTTTATATCATGTATATAGGTAACATAAAGCCTCCTCCAGAATATCAAAATTACATCTTCGTATATGAAGTCAATCAATCTCCCATCATTCAATTCGTTAATTTTATTTTGAAACTCCTCATCATTATTATGAGATATTTTAATCCTTTAATGAAACAATGGTTTGGAAACTATTTGAAAAAGTATCAATGTTTTAACATCTATGATCATTCCTATATCAATATTTACTAGATCCATGAACAATGGATCCCTTTAAAATACCATCTTTTTCAAAACTCCATGATTCGTTCTTCTCAAATAATCTGCCACATTATTTTCTTTCCCTATGTGGGGGTGTATAGTGAAATCACAACCCATGAGTAATTCAATCCATAATCCTTGTATCATATTGATTTATTCCTGTTATAAAATATACTTCAAACTTTTGTGATCGATATATATATCTTAGATTTTTCACCACAGAGATAGTGTCTCTATATCTTCAACGAAACGATTATAGCTACTAACTTAAGATCACGAGTAGGTTAATTTTGTTTAGGAATTTTTAGCAGCTGTAATGCATTGGTAATAACTCTATCATTTTGTATAAGGATTATAATGACACATACATTACATACATTCTTATTACATTTTAATTAAATAATATTTATTACAACATATATCAAAACCATGATTGGGCCGTATAGGTATAATGTCTTTAGAAATTGGGAAACATAAATAATTGGTTCAAAAATCATCTACATTATCTTCCGTTTCTTTCATCATATCTAGAGTCCCTTTTGAAATATCATATATAACCCCTTCTTCCTGGTCTGAGGAAAAGGAAACATACAAAATACTGAGCTCAATTGTTCAGTAAGGGTTAAAAATGGAAATTTCAATGATATCATATTCATAATAACATAACATTTTGAAAATCTTATCCTGCAAAAGAGATCATATTATCATGACATGTGATAAATCATAGTAGTGAAATATAATCCAAATTATAATAACATAAAACATAAAACTCTGTTTCATAAACACATAATCGTACAAAATTATTTCATATTAGTCAAGAGTCATTTCCAAGACCATCATAGCGGACAATGTACATTTCTGAACCAAGTTCACTCCTTGCTCCATTCATGTATCACTGAACCAGATTACCTTGTCATTCCAGCCATGTCTATCTCATGAGATATAAATATTTATCCAATGCATTGGTGGGAGTTATAGGTCCCACCCATCTCATCAATAATCCATTCTTATGTGTGACACAACATCAAAAATCATACATCATATAATTATCCATGTAATAAAAATGGGATTCATAAACATCATGCCATCATAAAATAATCCATATAAGATAAAAGGACTTCATATAAATAATTACATCATAACATAATCCAATCAATGTAATAATAGGGATATAAATAATACCCTATATCTTCTTATATGGAATATAATTTTGATAAAACAATTGAACTCAGTTCTTGAGGAAAATATCCTTTCTTCTTCAAAATCATTTTCTTTTCTCAAAATGACATGCAATTTTAAAAGAAAATAATTTTTTTGAAAATAATCATGAAATCTTGTCGGGAAACATTTTTTTAAATAAAGAGATATGAAACATTAAAAATCAGTTCATTCTGTATACGTTAAAAAGCATTCTTCTCGTACTTTGACCAAAAAAGTCAAAATGTATCACATACTGAAAATGAAAAAAGATTCCTTTCACATCTTTTAAAAAAAATTAACCAATAGGTAAAGTTGGATATAAAAATGTGTAGGGGGGTAGAAATATTATTACATATTTAGGAATTAAGGATGTGGATGATAAATATTCCCCAGTAAATATTGAGGTATAAACAATCTCATATAAAAATAAGATTGTGAGATTTTCTCTTACCTTACGTCTGGTATGCATTGTACGTATCTAAAACTATTTTATAATGATCTAAATAATTTAATTGAATTATTATTGAATCATATTCATTTTTATGATATCATATATTGTCATGTTCTTATCTTTTTATTAGTAATATTTCATTGCTACTTGTTATTCAGATGTTAATTGCTTTATGTTCTTATTAGTGTTTTGATGAATAAATTTTTATTCTTATTTTTAGGATATAGATATATCATATATAGAATGTTATTAGTATAATATATGTCACATTTATTCATTCAATTCATTTATATAATCATTATTCAATGATGATCATGTAGAATGAGTCGCATTACATCGTGGAGACGGTAGGTTGTACGTACACATGAGCGATAATATCATTCCCTTGATTTTGGAATAATATTGAATTGGATAATAAAATATATCATAATCATTATAATGTTATTATAATCATATATATATATTATTGACAACATTATATCTATCCATGTAAGGTCGTGGTGGAAAACCGATTACACCACGACGTGGAGACTGTAATACGTATGTACGCACATGCAGTGATTTTGTTTTCTATAGGATGGATAGAAGGTGAAATAGGGCCTGTTTGAAATATATAATAACATATCATTATATTAGTGATACTTATTTTATTACCTTATAATGATACAATTAGATAATAATAAGTAAAAGAAGAAATAATTTTCAATGAATTGGTAAAGGATATTACCTATTCTTCGACGCGCCTTTTCTAAACCTCCTCTTAGGGTACTAAATTTGGTCTTTGAAGAGGAACAAGACCTATAGTATGTTTCTAAGGAAATTGATAAGAGAAATGGATAGGGTATGGTTGAACTTGAAGGCTCCAAATATTGTGAAGAGGAAAGGGAGGAGGTGCCCTTTTATAAGAGAGGAGAGGGGTACCTTTGGAAACCTCAAAAATACTAATTAATAATGAACTCAAAACCCACATAAAAAATACCAAAATGATTCAACATTGAATATTAGATGAGATATTCCTATTATCACATCAGCAAATAAATATTATACATGTTGGGAATTTATTTTAAACCATACCAACTTTATTTTTCCTTATTTAATAATTTTTTTTATTTGTGGTAATGATATTTTAAATTTTAAATTGTTATAAATAATTACTTATTTGTTGTGAATTCTCCATATTTGTATAATTTATGAAATTTTCAACCATATAAATATAAATATATAATTGATAAATATTTGGATTTTTAAACAATTTTATAATATGGTATTTTTATTAAATAACAATAGTGTCAATTTTGACACTATCCATATATTTGAATTTAAATAAAATCAAAATAGAGGATATATTAGATACAAAATATTTATTATATTCCTAACATGTCATATTAATCATGAAAATTTGTGTATGAAATTAATTAGTTCATATAATATTTATTTTAATATTTGTAAAACCATTTGTTTGATATTTCAATAAATAATATAATTTCTACATCATTATTGTGTCATCATTAATGATCATTATTTACTCCTTAAAAATTAAAAATAAATTCTAATGATGTAGATAATTTTATTAGATATCCGGATACTATTTATATTTGAAGTGTTATGAATTTTATCACTAAATTAAAATTAATAAACTTATAAGATATAAAATAGAGACATGTTGTCACTTTATTTGGTTTTAAAAATAATTTAACATTTTCATGGTCAAAGGTCCATAAAATGAATCTATTACGACCCTTAGGGGATATGGGTTTACTTTTATTCATCCAATAGAATTTTCTCAGTTGTTAGGGTAATTTTAAATGTTATTTTTACCCTTAATTACCTAATTTACATTTACCTATAGTAAACAATAATTACCGTAGTTTCTATTCATAATATCAAAAAAATAATTACCCAACTAACATAATTTGGGCCCACCAAATCCAAATACTGAATCCATTTTTAAAAATTCAAAATACATATGTTGCAGTAATTAATTTAAAATTAATCATGTTTTTATGAAAACAGGTTTTTGAAGTTAAATAATTGCCAAAGATTGAAATGTTTTTAACTATGAATTTAATGTAAAATTAATGGTAATGAAATAAATTATATTAAATGGTAAAAATATATTCTATTTATACTTTAAAATCATATAAATGTTTCATTTATTAATATAATGTATCTTGATGAAAAAAATCTGTTTATATGAAAAATTTTCCGTGTTTTTATTATTCATCAAAAAATAAAAGTTATTAGAAAAGTATCAAATTTTTATCAAATATAAATTTTTATATCTTGATTAAAAAGAATAAGTTTCTTTTGTCAAATTGAACTCAAAAACATTTCAAAAATTATATTTAAAATGGTTTCACCATAAAAAGGTGGAAAATTGTATTTTTGAAAAAACAAATTATCTGAAAAATTGATTTCCATGATATTCGTAGAGTTTGTATTATACCAAGGTATCATCAATAAATACCCCTAAAAGACATAAATATATTCCTTAAAAACTCTGTTCATTAGATCCATGAAAATAGAGGGTGCATTAGTCTTTCCAAAAGGAATTACTGTAAACTCGTAATGCTCGTTCCTGGTTCGAAATGTTGTCTTTGGAATGTGTTCCGTTTTCACACACAACTAGAGGTATCCTGATCAAAGGTCAATCGTTTTTAAAAAAATTGAGCTATATGAATTTTTTCAAATAAATATTTAATGTGAGGTAAGTGATACTTGTTCTTTATTTATAGAAATGATCTCCCAGTAGTCAATGCACAACCTCATTGATCCATCTTTCTTCTTAACAAAAAGAACAGGGGCTTCCCGTGGAGAAACACTAGGGGTGAATAAATCCTTTATTTCTCAATTCCTCCAGTTGTTTCTTTGGTTCCAATAATTTCATAGTGTTCATTCTATAAGGGGTCTTCAATATGGTCCTTGAACTAGAAAATAGGACAATAGAAAAAAAATTCACGTTATGGAGGATATCCAGGTAAATTTTTGGAAACACATCAACATATTCTTGAACAAAAGGTACATCTTCTATTTGAACATTAAATTCATCACACATATTTAATTCACTTTCTTCCTCCCCTATAATTTAATTTAGTATAGATACATGGGTTGGATCTAGATGATAATCAGATGGTGATGTTTCTTCTCTAAAGATATGATATTCCTTATCATCATCAAAAATTGTAACCCCTTCTTCTTAAAATTAATTTTCTCATCATGTTATGAAATCCAATCCATACAGATAATTATATCAAATTTAATCATGGTTTTGTGATGATATCCGAAGATAAATCATGTTTATATGCCATAATGGTAACTAATTCAAAAAACATTATTGAAAATGATACTTCCCCTATGAGTTTTGACTAATAACTCCCTTGTTAATTAAAATTGGAAATATCTTATTTTCATGTCAAAATAAGAAGATATGAATGAATGAGATGATCTAGAATCAAATAATGAAATTCCTAAATTTTAGGAAATGATTAAATTACATGCCACCACATCATTCGGAGCATCAACCTTATTAGTAGTGATCGCACAATGTTGGACTTTCTCCCTTGGGATTATTTGAGGTAAGTTTCCATGGACCATATGACATTAATTTTCACTATTCCCCATTTCTCAACAATTATATCATTCATACATTGGATGCCTATTTCTTTCCCTTACAAACTCGAGCTTGGTGATCTTTTTCTCAACACTTGTAACAAACTCTCATCCATTTTAGGAAATTGCTGGGGTGTTTCTTCCCACATTTACTACAGGATAAAAAATTCAAATTTTACCTTCTTCCCCTTATTTACATTTCTAGAGTTTTCAACATATCTATTATTCTCTTACTTTTCTTTAAAGTCACAGGACATAGATAATTATTTTTCTATCTTGATAGCACATGAGACTATATATTCGTATGATGAGACGGATTGTGTGATAAATGCTTTATGGAGAATTTGTTTTAACCCATCAATGAATCTATCAATATAGCTTCTCGGGATATGTATATAATATACAACATGCCTTTCTAAACACCTAAAGATAACCTCATACATTGCAACATTCTCATCTTCCATTCTCATTCGAAACCGAAATTTCCTTTCCTTATAAAATTGATGTTCAGGAGGAAAGTATTTTTATATTAAAAGTTCTTTAAAATCTATCAATTATATATTCATACTTATTCATCCTCTTTTTTTCATTAATTACCACCATTGATCTACATCTCTTATGATCTCATAAACTTCCACGAATAGTCTTTCCCTTTCGATACTACCCAATGAGTGAAACGTTTTCTCTAAAGAAATTATCCATTATTAAGCTAAAAATTTATTTTTAGTCCTAATTAATGTTAGTTGTTGTTGCCTCATGAAGCAGTATTACATTGATCCTCCATGTTGTGGATCATGGTACTCCATATGGGTACAATTATTATTCATAACCGGAGTGAGCTATCCCAATAAGGTTATTGTTGGACTCTTCATGTTTTAATAATGGTGTAATGATCAAAAATCCTATACAGTATATTGGGCATTCAAATCCTATATTAACATGGTTTTAATGATCACAAATATTATATGTCCTACAAATCATGTGTACATATGGTTGGTTTATTTATGCTTTAAATAAACCTACCTAATATGTTAGTTTCTAAAATCATGTTTGATTTGTATAAACTGTATTTAATTTGTTTTATAATTAATTTCTATTTTGAATTATTAAGTATAATTTAATCTATGAATATCACTATTTAAGTCTTTGTACAGATATTTGTCTAAGTCTGAGAAACTGTGAGTCTTCCAACGGTTATGTTTTTATGCAAAGGGACCTAGACACAGTGACCAGAAACCGTGATTAGACACCATGACAAGACATCGTGACCAGACAACGTGCCCCAGACATCATGACCAGACACCATGACCAGACACAGTGACCCAAACACCGTGACTAGACACCGTGATCCTAACACCACATCGATGCTACCAGTTCTTGATCACTATAAAACTATTCCAACATGATTGTCTCACTGCTCAAAGGAAAAGAAGAAGACAACATTTCTTGGTGACACTATTTCCAATTTACATTGTTCCCAGATAGACTGTGACACTGTTCATTAATATGTTTATTCATATTCAAACTTATTTCCGACAGTCATATTTCAGTCGTTTAAATGCAATGACATAATTAATATTTCTTTGTACACATGTCACCTAATAGTTTCATGTAAGAGGATGCAGAATACGTGTATCATTTCAACTCCAACACATGAATGCCAAGAATAAAAAGAAATGTGGGGCTCAGAAACTAACATGAGAGATAGTGAAAAAGAACGATCATTATTGAAGAAAAATAATTGAATCATGCAACAAGATACATCTGTAGAAAACAAGAAGAATTCATGAATTAAAAATTTGAGTGACTATAGATCAATGTTAAGAACATCTGTGTCCTATCAACTCCACAATGAACACAAGACATATCTACGTGACTAGAAATAATCTGTTTCTCTTAGGAGGACTCGATTCCTACATCTTCTTCATCCTAGAAGTTATGAGAAGCATAGAATAACAGTCAATGCACTTCTAGCCTTATCTCATCATCGTTGCTCTGTTGTGTATATTATGTAGATTTCGATAAGTTTGTTTGTGTCTTTATAAAAACACACACTATCTCCTACATTAAACTGGAGTATACAAGATATCCTTCCTCTCACATATTTTTACACTTTTTACTCCCACGGATATGAGTGGAAGTATTCCATGTGTGAACTGTTAGTTTATACCCAAAAATAACTTTGGAAGAGGTCGTGTGACTTGGACAGTCATGTGCACTGTTGTTTACCATGATTCAGGGTTTAGATCACGATTATTAATATTAACTTCTTCATAGTGGGTGATCACCAAGTTGAGTAGATTAGGTCTCAGCTTGAGACTGAAGCACCTATTTTATATCCACTGTGTTGTTTGATTTAGTTTTCTTTTTTTTTTACTGTACAATTCATAAATCACTAAATTATCCTTGATAGTTAATCTTGGAAATATGTTTTAATTGGTTTTCCTTTATAGAATAGATTCAAAAGTAATATTAATAACTGGTATTATTATTATTCAGAATTTATAAATCTCTTGAAAATTTATTTCAACAGTCAAACATTCATAAACGTATTACTTTGATTAACTAGGATATATTTATTTTATTGGGTAATCTTTTAAGAAAAATTTTCAAACAGAAATTTGAATAGATACTCCATTCACCCCCCCTCTTGAGTACTCTACTCCGACAAATATTTGGTATCAAATGAGTTTTTATTCTTATTAAGCCTCTATTTTTTAAACTATTCAACTATGACTTTAGTTGTACATTAAATATCAATAAATTTATGTCAATTATAAATTTATATCTCTTTCAAAGTATTTATTTGTTATAGTTAATAGATTGGTAGTGAAGCTACAAACATACCACTATTCTTTAATAAAACCAACCATTCCTAATGGAAAATTAAAAAGAAATTTCATTTAGAAAGCATGGGTTTTGAAATTTGGCCTTCACTTACAAATGAGTATGAGATTCCTGCTACCGATAAAATCACTTACTATGACCCAACTCGGACAGCCTACAATAACAATTGGAATTCCATGAATTCATTATATTTCATTTAATGAGGTGAGGAATTTAACCGAATTTCAACATGAAAAACTACCGATGCAATTTGGGATACTTTGTCTATTTCAGATGATGGATCATCTAGTGTGAATAAAATGAGACCTAATACATATGCTATCAAACATGAGAACTTTAAATAGAACCTGATGACCCTATTTCTAACATGTTTCACAGATTCAAAAATATTTGCAACACAATTATTTCTCTTGGAAGCGAAGTTACATTCACTGAAAAAATTATAAGGATTCTCATATTCCTACCAGATAGATGGATAAGACCCCTATCTCTATTATAGAGTCTTGCGACATCGGTACGTTACCTATAAAATACCTCACTATGAAACTAATGATGTATAAAGAGGAGATGAAATTCATCAAGGAAGAGGAGGAAAAACCCAAAAGAAAATATGTTTCATTTAAGCCCACCACCTCTAAACACAAATAAAAAAGAGAAATTATATGTCTCTGTAGAATGTTCTAGTAGTGAAGAATAATCACCTGACAGTGATGAGGAGATGGCTCAATTAGCTAGAAGTGTAATGTGATTTTACAACAAGAATAAATTTTTCATAAATCCTAACGTCATGGGAATATATGATAAAAAGGAAGCTAGATAAATGATTGGAATATAATTGACAAGTATGATGACATAGTATGCTATAAATGTAATAGAAAGTGACATGTAAAGGATGACTGTCACAAGCTCAAGTAAAAACATAAATACAATGGAAATGGTGGAATGTTTAAAAATGAAATGAATGAAATGTGATGTGAATTTGAGGAAAATTAAAGTGACTCAAAATCCTCACATGATGAACATGTCAACAAATCCATTATGTGTTTTATGACAGACACATCTAAGGTAACACTAGAATCTCATATACAAAATTCTTATTATTCTAGAGATGAATGTGACTCTGAAAATATGTCTAACAAATAAATGTCTGAGTACTGTAATATTCATATAGAGACATGTAATGAACTAAAAGATAAATACAATTATTTAAAGAAATAAAATTCTCTTACAGCAACTGTTAAATCTAAACAAACTATAGAATGAGGGAAAAATTATCAATTACTCAAATAATAAAATGAACTAAAGAGATCAAATGAGAAATTGAAAAGGTACATTGAAATGATTTCTAATGGTAAAGAAACATTTGTACAAATTCTAGGTAAATATATTTATTATAAATATACTACTGGAATTGGAAATCAACATGCTAAATGAAATTTTTGAATAACTAATTTTTTTCTATGTCTAAGATATACAACATTACTCCTAGTTCTAGAAAACATTCAGCTAGTTCAAATTATGATACACTCTCTACTGTGTAGAGATTTTTTGGACCAAATAAATTTTATCTTTCATGAACTTTACATAATTATTATATAAAATCTATGAGGCCTATGTGGGTTCTTATAGCACTAGTCACTAATATTACAGGACCCAGACAAATTTGGGTGCCAAGTTTTTTTTATTTCACTTTTATTGAGGAATGTTTCTTAATGAGATCCTGTAAAATATTATTGTACATTGACAGTGGGTGTTGAAGAAACATGACATGAGACTATTCATTCAGCAAGAATTTAATAAAAATTTATTGTGGACATGTCACCTTTGGTGAAAATTCCAATGGATGATCATTGGCCTTGTCCAAATCGGTAACTCTATCTCAGTTTTACTTTCCAAAGTACATCTTTTGATAGATTGAAATATAATCATCATAGTATTTCAAAAATATGTGACGATGGATTCCATGATAAATTTGAAAATTATTCTTGCAATATTTTCAATTCTAAAAATTAATTAGTGTCTTATTCATTAAGAAATGAATATGTATACTCGGTTAACTTAGAGTCTTTAGTTTCTCAAAAATGCTTCATGTTTAACTGTATTTCACAAAGATTCTTGGATTTATCATCGGAGACAAAGACACTGTAATATTTACTCTCTTAAAATGTTAACTAGAAAAATATTAGTCAAATATCTATCCAAACATGAGTTGCAAAATTATATAGTGTTTAATCCTTGTCAAAAGGGAATACAACACAAAATTTCATTCAAATCAAATAAAGAAGTGTCAAATTCTCAACATCTCGAACTAGTTCACGTGTATTTTTTTGGGCCATCTAGAGTTTTTTTGTAATGGAGAAGCACAATGTTTATTTTCTGGTAGATGAATTTTTATATATATAGTTGGAGTTTCTTTTTTGCTCACAAAAGTTAATCCTGATCTCATTTTACAAAATATTCCAGAACTGTATAAAATCATAAAGGACATAAAATTAAAAACAGAAGAAGTGATAATGTCCATGAGTTTGAAAATAAAGAGTTTGAATCTTATTGTTCTCAAAAGTACTATATTCATAATTCCCTCTTCCCCCAGAACACCTCAACATAATAATGTTATAGAAAGAAGAAATAGAACCATGGAATATATTTCTGGAACTATGCTTATTGAATATGACATACCTATATATTTGTGGGATGACACTATAAATACATCATTATATATTATCAATAGATTGTTGATTATACCAATTATTAAAATAAATCTATATGAGTTATAAAACAACAGAAAACCCAAAGTAATCTACTTCAAAGTTTTTGGTTGCAATGTCTATATCCTTAATACTAAGGAAAATATTGAAAATTTTACAAACAAGAGTGATGAAGGAATCGTTCTAGGATTTTCAATACCTTGTAATGCCTATAGTGTGATTAATAAAAGAACTAAATGTGTGATTGATTCTAACCAATTCAAATTTGATGATACAAATTCACATTAGCCTAAGACCACTCTAGATAACCTAGAGGATGATGTGTCAAATTGTGACATCAATTAAAAATTCTCTAACCATCAAAAAAATTAATCTATGAAAACCTCAAGTTCTAAAA
Source organism: Viscum album (assembly GCA_963277665.1). Lineage (NCBI taxonomy): Eukaryota > Viridiplantae > Streptophyta > Magnoliopsida > Santalales > Viscaceae > Viscum > Viscum album. The sequence goes on along the minus strand of OY728145.1, from coordinate 1,092,057,927 downwards.
ATCCTTTAGATTTAAGTCATAATGAACTCGAACCTGTTGTAAAACCTGAAATCCTAGTCCTTCTTTTTCAAGATCTATTACAACACTTAAGAACTATCTATTAGATTTTGTTGTTGTATATTTAGATTAAGGAACTCAAACTAGAGCTTCTCTCTGAAGTAATGTTGGGATTCAAGTCTTCTTGTCACAACATGAACCAAAAAACATTAATAATGCTATTCATATTGAATTTTGGGTGATGGCTATGCAATAAGAGTTAAATCAGTTTGAAAAGAACATAGAATGAAAACTTTTTAATAGTCCGAAAGACACATTTACCATAGGAACTAAGTGGGTGTTTAGAAATAAAGTATATGAAGCTAGAAAATAGTTATAAATGAGGATAGATTGGTTGCACAAGGATATATTCAAGAAGAAATAATTGACTATGAGGAAACCTTTGACCCAGTAGCTCGACTTGAAGCCACCAAAATTCTGCTTGCTTATGGTGCACATTTTAATTTCAAACAATATAAAATGGATGTGAGGAGTACATTCCTAAATTGGTATATAGCTGAGGATGTATTTGTTGAGAAACCCGCTGGTTTTACAAATTATCATTATCTAAATCATTTTATTAAGTTATCAAAGGAATTATATGGTTTAAAACAAGCTCCAAGATCCTGATATGATAGATATAGTACTTTTCTTATTTCCAAATGTTTTACAAAAGGAATAGTTTATCCTACCATTTTTATAAAACTAATTTCCAATTATGTTTTAGTAGTTCAAATTTATGTAGATGACATTATCTTTAGATCTTCAAGAAAATTATTTAAGTATTGAATTTTATAAAATGATGCGAAACAAATTTGAAATGAGTTTAATGGGTGAAATAAAATTCATTCTTGGATATCAAATATTTCAAAATAATGGTGGTATTATTTTAAATCAAATAAAATATACTAGAGATTTTCTAAAAAGTTTTGTCAATGATATTACTAAAAGTAGGAAAACTCTAATGAGTACTTCTTGTAAGTTGGATCTTGAAGAAGAAGGAAAATCTGTTGATCAAACCACTTATAGGGGAAGGATTGGAGGACAACTCTACCTAACTGCTATCCAACCTGACATTATATTTAATGTATATATGTCTGCTCATTTTAAAGAAAACCCTAAGGAATTTAATTTAAATTCTCTAAAGATAATTTTCAAATAACTCAAGCATAAAACTAATCTAGGATTGTTATATCATAGAGGAAAACCATTTCAGTTGGTTAGAAATTATAATGCATATTTTAGTGGTTGTATGTTAGATAGAAAAAGAACCTCTCGAACATGTCTTTTTTAGGTGAGTCACTAGTATCATAGTGTAGTATGAATCCAAACTACGTTTCATTATCTAATTTTGAAGTTGAGTACATAGATGATGGTATTTGTTGTGTGTAAATTTTGTAGATGAAACACACATTACTAGATTATGGATATCATTTTAGGGATGTAACTATAAATTGTGATAATACAAGTTCTATTAACATCTCAAAAAATAATGTTTCACACTATAGGAAAAAACATATTTATGTAAGACATCACTTTTTGAGAGACCATTATCAAAAAGGTTATATCACTTTGGAATTCATTGAAACAGAATTTCAACTTTGTGATATATTCACCAAGACATTAAATTCTGAAAAAATTGATTACATCATACATGACATGGGAATGATATATCAGAAGTAGTAAGTGTACTATTTCACATCATATTATTTCACAGCTTACTGTTTCACAGTTTATGGTTTCACAAGTCATTATCGTAATATTATAGTCTAACTATTATAGTTCTATAGCTTTAGTTTCTTAAAGGTTGTTATTTCATGTTCACGGTTTCATAGTTACTATCTCTCGGTTACTGTTCGACACATATTATCTCATAAAATATGGTCTCACAATTTATAAATCACGCATTAAACATCTCACCGTGAGAGTCCATTACGGCCTCACCATGAAAACCTATTACGGTCTCACCGTGAGTGTCTATTCCTTTATCACCATAAAGACACATTTTTTGTTTTATTTACATATTATAACTCGTATCTCAATATGTAATTATTTTATTATTATACTTTCCCATGCTTTTGATTTTGCAACTCATGATATCCCTAAATGATAGAAATGAAATAATTTTCACTTCTTTCATCACTCGATCTCTCTTCTCTCAAATTGTGACTCATCTTTCAACCTTTCTCTCTTTCGAAAAAATTCGTTGAATGACTAGAATGAATCTTCCAACCACATTAACTCCTAAGAAGTGAATATTAAAGAAGAATGAGAAAATAGCATAGAATTTAGTGCCTAAAGTCCCTTTGAATCCAATCCTGGTGAACAGAATAGTGGTACCCAAAAAAGAAATTTTCCTGAAGTTGTTTCTTGCAAGTAAGTATTTAGTATTGAACATACTAAAAGATTAGGATGACTAGATTGGTTCATAAAAAGAAGAAAGATTGATATACCAAAAGATAGTTTCATAGTTTTATCAGTTCATTCAATTCTCTTTTGACACAGAAGTCAGTTTTATTGTGAGAAGATGGATCAATGGCCATAGATGCACCATTTCTTAGAGGATATGGGTTGCATTCCTAAGGATACATCATGAGGATATTTTCGAGGAATACCATAGAGAATATCCACCTCTATGTGAGATCAATTTTTGGAAGAAGCCCTGTGAAGATTTACTGGGAATGAAATAAAGACAACAGTTATAGCTGCTGAGCGACATGGCGAAACCAGACTTTTGTTTAAATTTGTTCATAATCTGATCATTCCAAGAAAAGGTTATTTTGATACACTCAAGTATCAGGATGTATTTCTCATACATCTTATGAATAATGGACATAATATTAACCAATGTAAGATGTTTGAGTTGATAAAGAAAACTTCCAAGTCAACATTTCTATTCTACTGAAGCTTAATCTCACCAATGATTCATGCAAAAGGGTCGGTTGGAATAGATAAAGATGTCACTAAAGACTATGAATTTTGTATTTCTAATGTTACTCTCAAAATAATGAAAATCAGTTGTAATTCGTGGAGAAATGCAATGGTATAGGATAATGATAGGGTCTATGAAAAGTTCATCCCAGTTGATCAATCGTCAAGACCTAAGGAAATTTTAATACTAGTTTAGAACTAGATGAAATTGTTGACTATCCTGATGAGGAAGAAGAATAAGAGGTTGTTGCACCGACAGGGAAAATTGTCCTGGATAAGGAAGGCAATGAACTTGATCCTCATGTATTAATTTAGAAGGAAGTACTTCTTCCTGAAGAAATTTTTAATCTGGAAGAAGAACATGCCTTTAAAGAAGAACTTATTGTTGTTGAAAGGGAAAATCCTATTCTGGAAGAACATTTAGAAGAATATATTTCTCTTGATATAGAAGCTACTCTTGAGGAAAACCTAGAGGAACACATTGTTCTTTACTTTATCCCATCTGTTGAGGAGAGAATGAATAAAGCCTATAAATTTTCTAGAAAATAAATGGATGATGCTATTAGGGATGAAATCCTAGAAATTGATCAAATAACTAAATATCTTTGTCCTGAGAAAGATGCACATATTGAGTGGAGTAGTACCCGAATATGGAAACTATTGATATTCCTAATCCCATTGATCTAATATTTGTGGACACATGGTATAAATTACCTATCTATTTTGATGTAAATGATTCCCAAGAATTCTCAATTAAAGGTAAAGACCTCTATACTGTGTTTCAATTGAAATCAGTCTCTATTCATGTCTCTATAATAGACCATGAGCCTTTCTAAGCTCCTACCCCTAAACATTCACAAGAACCTTCCACCTTGGTGAGTAAGGATGATTTGAATGAATCTAGAGCTATACTATTATATGGGGTTAAAAATATCATGAATTCTAAACGTTATACTATGAAAAAAATCAGTTAAAGAGATGATTCCCTACTGTTAGAAAATATGATTTGGAATATTTTGCAAAAAATACTTCATAAAGTTCACAAAGTCAGAGTTTAGAACAATCAATTAAGTGATGAAGTGAAGTATCTTATGTTTATAGTTGATGATTTGTAAAGAGTTCTAAAATCACGACTAGAACCTATTGTTCATTCTATTGAGGATTTCATTAGTAATATTCCATAGGAAGTGGCCTCCCAAATTCAGCCTAACCTAAATACTTTAGCTGACAATGTGGCATAATGAAATAATAAAATAGTTCAGGAAATGTGTGTTATGGTTATTGGTCTTAACAAGTTGACTGATGATTATGAGGGTTGTCTATAGAACGTTCTAAATCAACTGAAGTCCCTTCCATCAGCTGTTACAAAATCTAATACCTATGGACAGTCATCTCAACCCTCCTTGGTCAATGATCTTCTCAGAATAGTTGATAAGGATGAACTCCAATCAGTGCACAGTGGTTTTGAAAAATAGACTCTATCCATGGTTGTCATGAATAGTGACATAGTTATTAATCTGGTAAGAATTAATTCCAATAATGGAAATGATTCTCATGATGAAATTTCATAGAATATGTATTTTTAACTTCAATAATATCTTCTCTAAGGAGGATATGAAAAACCATTTCACATACCTTGTTGAGAATCTAAAAATCCGTCATGTCACTCAATCATTCAGAACTCAATTCCAAAAGCTCAAAGATATCACTCCTTTATTGGAACAGTTCATAGAGAACAATGATGACATTGAGAAATCCATGAAGAATGGTGGTGAGATTATTACTTACTTCATCAAGCTATTTATGACACATCATCAAGTGCAGATCAATTATATTTGTGGCACCTGTAGTTGCACCCTTGTGATCTAGTTTTTATACCCTCTTATCCTCTGCCCTTGCCTCTAACTCTATGTCAGTTTCTCAGGCTCTGAGTTAGATCAAAACTGTTATCCTTAAACAAAAATTTTCCCGGCCTTCCACTACACCTACCTTGTTCCCCTCTATTTTTGGATGTCTCCTTCAACCTTATTTGTCAGTTGAATTAATTCATTCATCAACTTCTACCTCATCTCTTCTGCCTTCTAGTGATTATACTACTAAGGGAAAAGAGAAGACAACCATTGCTAAAGAAAAGTTACAACTATCATTGGATAAGATTATTGATGAATTTTTGTATTCTACTGTTTGAAATGACAAATTATTGTCCATCTAATTCATTGCACACCATTCTTATCTATTCGCTTCTTCGATTATGTAATCCTTTTGATAATCCAAAAAGGGGGAGAAATTTTCACTATAAATGCACACTAAGGAAGAGACCCTTTCACAAAAATAGATATCTCACTCACAAGATTTGTGTTCATCAAAAAGGGAGATTGTTGGACTCCCCATGTGTTAATCATGTTTTAATGGTCAAAATTCCTATACATTCTATAAATCTTATTAATCTTATCTTAATATAGTTTTAATGATCATAAATCTGATATTTCCTACAAGTCATTTGTACAGATGGTTGGTTTCATTATGCTTTAAACAAACCTATCCATGATCATAATTACTAAAATCATGTCTGATTAGTGTAAAATATATTATAATTGTTTTATAATTAATTTATTTTATGAATGATTAAGACTAATTCAATCTATGAATATCACTGTTTAATCCAGAATACAGAAATTGGATATTTCTGGGAAACCGTGAGTCTACCACTGATTATGGTTTTATGGAAATGAAACTAGACACAGGGACTAGACATCGTGACCAGACTCTATAACCCATAAACTATGACCAGCCACTGTGACCAAACCCCGTGACCCAGACAATGTGACTAGACACCATGATCCTAACACTGTATCGGTGCTACCGGTTATTGATCTCTATACAACTAGGCCATAATGACTGTCTCACAGCTCAACGAGATATAAGAAGACACCATTTCTTGGTGACACTGTTTCCAGGTGACACTGTTCCGAAACGGAATGTGAAACCATTCTTTAACATGTTTTTTCATTTTTAAAATAATTTCTAACAATCATTTTTGAGCATTTAAATGAACTGACATAATTAATATTTCATTGTTGACATGTCACCTTATAGTATGAGATACATGGTGAATAATACATGCATATTTTCGACTCCAACACATACACTCCACGAATAAAAATAAAAGCGTGGCACAGAAACTAACATTCACGATAGAAAATAAGCATGATATTTCTTGAAGAAAAAGAACTGACACATGCAACATGATACATCTGAAGATAAAACGAAGAACTCATGAATCCAAATGCTGAGTCACCATAGATTGGATTCAAGAACATCTTCACGCTATCAACTCCATGAATAACACAAGCCATATGTAAATGACATGTGCTGCTATGTTTCTCTCAAGAAGACTCTATTCTTGTATCCTATTCATCCTAGAATTATAGAGCTACATAAACTAACACTTATAGAACTTCTAACCTTATCTCATCATCTTTTCTCTACTGTGTATTGTTCTTACCTTTCGAGCAGTGTGTATGTATCTAAAAAAACACACACTGTCTCGTGCATTAAACGAGAGGATACAAGATATCATTCCTCTCACATATTTTTACACATGTTTACTCCCATGGATAAGTGTGTAAGAGGTGCTTGTGTGACCTATTAGTTTATACCCATGAAAAATTGTCAAAGAGGTTATGTGACATGGATAGTCATATGAAATAATTTTTAACCCGATCTAGGGTGTGGATCATGTTTATTAATATAAACATCATGGTGGCGGGTGATCACCAAGAGGAGTGGGTTCACTCTTGACTTGACACTGAACCACTTGTTTTATATCCACCATTTTGTTCGATTTAGTTTTCACTATTTTACTATACAACATAGAAATCAATAAATTTACTTTTATAGTTAATCTTGGAATGAAATTATAAATGATTTTCCTTATTATAGTAACTTCAAAAGTAATATTAATAACTGATATTAATATTAGTGAGAATTAATCAATCTTATGACGAGTTATTTAAATAGTCAAGCTTTTATAACCATATTACATTGATTATATGGGATGCATTTATTTCATTGAGAAATATTTTAAGAAATTATTTCAAAGAGAAATTTAAATAGATACTCAATTCTCCCCCTCTTTAGTTGTATACTCCGACAAACAGTTATAAGCTATTCAATACCAGTTGCATCACCAGATCAACTATAATTATCTTGAGTCGGAGGGAAATCCCTATATGGATTACGTGCATTGATACAGTTTCTATTCCTTCTACTAGATGCCATTTTAAAATAGTGGCATAAACTAGAATAGTTTATGAATAACAATATATAATTCCAAACTAGTAAATTACCTAAAATAAATTTAACAGTTTATGCATAAAATATATAATCATAAAAAATAGTTTTCTTTGGGGAATTATTTACTCATAAAACATTCATAATGGTTTTTAATGAAAATATGAATTATCCTAAACATATCTCCCAAGAGTGTTGTAACCAATAGTGTAGCAAAGCCCATTGTCGTGCACTAGTTCCTATTTGAGTCATGCTCAATGTCGCGTTTTTTTTGTTTTACCGTTGGATACATCTATGCCAATGCTTCCTCTAGCTATTCACATCCAGACAAGGATGTATTACTTGTAAAATTTAAAAAATATCTACATTACCAAAATTCTCGAAATTTACTCTATTATAATCCTGAACTCTATCTTAGGGTAATGTTATCTAATCAGAGTTTGTATTAATTTAGTTTCCAAGGATTGTACTAATCATCCCATAACACCAATTGTAATGCCATGGCCCAAGTTAACCCTATATGGTGAATGATTATATAACATCGGCATGATCACAAGAGATCATGTCCCAAAAAAACCAATCAATTTAGTGTCATTGGAAGTACTAGATACATAAATAAGTTTTATATAACATTATGAAATGAAAAAAAACATCAACATTTTGCCTCCTTTGAACACACTCATATCCCTTAGCCTATTCCTATAGCCCAATCATAATATACTTTTTTGCATCTTGGGGAAAATTAAACATAAGAAATGGGTGTGCTTAGATGCTACGTAAGGGAAACAATACAGTGAAAACTATCATAAATAAACAAAAAAATTTAAGGAAATGTATAAGACTAAAACACACGAATATTAAACATAAAACATTAGCATAATATAGAAAAGACAAATCAAATAATTCCATTTACTTATTCACTGAGATATTCTTCTACTCGAATAATCAAATGTAATATCATTAGCTAATTTCATAAATAAATAATGAATATTTTTGGACATCATAACCACATAGTTAAGTCCTTGTTCTAAGACTACAAATAAAAATTCTTTCTATCCCTTGTTCTAAAACACTATTTTGTCTCATGAGACCTATCGATGCAACGAGGGGCTGGAGAGGGCACCATCCGTCACTTACTACGTCCAATTTATTCATCATATGAAAAGGTTGAAACATAACATAAGCATTCGTATTAAAACTAGCACACAAAATGATAATACTATAGCCATAAACCATGAATGGTATAGAAATATCACATCCACAATCATACATATCACAAAACATTCAATATAATATGGAATATTGTATCACAATAATTCAACATCAAATAGGAATAAAATCCAACGAATGATGTTGACATAGATGAAATAAAAACTATTTTAGTGAAATACCACTTTCTATTTGGAAATCATTTAAAAGCCTCGTAATTATGAAAGAACACAATTGTTTTAAAATATTCTTATAATCATGTAAGGCAAGCTTCAAAGGTGTTATAAAGGCGGAAAACACCCTCACCTGTCGTATAAGTTAAAAAACATTCTTTCCTCAATATGTCGAAATGGACCTAAAGTACCTTGTTTGGAAAATGACAGAAAGATTACTTTCAAACCATTTTATATAAAGTAAAACAAGGGTATAAATTACTTTAATGCATAGACTAGTAAATGGTAAAAATGTTTTGAAATAAATTTTTAAACTGCAAGGATGTGTATGATAAAGGAGTCCTCGTAGATACTTGCGTAAAAACAACCTCAATAATAATGAGATTGGAAAATTAACCCTTACCTTGAACTATTACATAGACATGGGTGCCTTAAACTCATGTATGATGGATAAATAATTTTTATTAAATTATAAAATAACCACATGTATAAATATGATATCATATATTATCCTCTAATACTACCTTGTTAATAATATTTCAGTAGTATCATTGTTTCTGGTGTTAATTGATTCATTTTCCGTTATATGTTTTGTTACATAAGTCATATTTTTTATAGAATGTATTTATTTTATTCATATCAAGAATGATATTGTTTTTTTAAAAATTATTTTTAATCATCAAATTAGAATTATTCTTTAATGGTTACGATGGGGAATGAAATCGTATCGCGTCGTGGAGACGATAAGCCATACATAAACACGAGAGACAATAAAAATTTTATTGATGGTGAAAAAAATATGTAGTTGGATGGTATATTATATATACATAATCATTAACATGTTATATTTATTATTTACAACAATTATACTCATTACTATACCCATACAAATAATGAATTGTTGAGTAACAAACTACACCACGACATGGGGACAATAATTCGTATGTACGCACTTATGGTAACATTGTCATTCATAGGATAGATGGAATAATGAATATGGTATTAACATATTTATAATAATATCACAGTATGTAGAAGGTACTGGAGTTATTATTTTGGAATGGAAACAACAAAGAAAGAGGTAGTTTAAGAAGAAAAGGATTTTGAAATAGGTGATGAAATAATTACCTTGTTTTCAGGTTCTTTCTATTGATTTGAAAAAAAAATGTATCCTTAGGTTGGAATTATAATAAAATTAATTATGTTGAATTGAGGGTAGTTTTGAGGAGATTTGAGAAGGTTTTATCTGAGCCAAATGGCTTTGGAGGTGTGAATTAGTGAGAAGAGGATATACCCTTTTATAAGGGAGGTGAGGGTCATTTTTTGAAAATCGTGAAATATTATATTATTATAAACTCATTTTCCTTTTTTTATGGATAAAAGAAAATTTATTAATAGGATAAAGTAGGGGTGGTTATAATTAATCTCAAAAAATAGGATTTAGACAAGTTTACGTCACCATACTAGCCTTGTCATTTAGATTTAACTATTAGTTAAATAGTTTAACTTTTACCAAGTCTTCTTGTATTATTATAATACATGGTTAATAAAACTACAATAAAATTCCAAGAGAACCAAATGTGGTTAATTAATGACATATATATATCATTATAAATGTTCATTAGCTGAACCATATATTTTTAGGATTTTAATATTATTTAATAAAAAAGTATTGTTTTAATACTCATTAATGTCAATATTTACACTTTTTAGTATTTTCATTTTGTGAAATTAAAAACATTAATATTTCATTGAAAAAAATACAATGAATCAACCCTAAAGTGTCATATTAAAATAGAAAATTCTTTTCTGGAATCAAAGGTTTCAATTTACATTTATTTTAATATTTATAACATCAATTATTTTAGTCATTCAATAATATGGTAATTACTACTTCATCATTATGTCATAAATAAATTTATTTATTTAATGACTAAAAATTATAAATAAAATACCATGATGTATTAAATATTTTTATATTTCTAATGAATATTTATAGTCAAACTTATCTTATGAATAACCCTATATTAAAAAAAATTAGTTACTAAAATTTGAATTTAACAATTTTAACCCATCTTTAAATAAAATATAATAAATGTCCAAATCTAATCGAAGTGGATAAAAAAGAATCATATTTTTTTATTAAGGATTATTTTCGTTGAAATACACTTATAAAATAGAATTAAGACACCTATTAGTGTAATTATTATATCAATTTTACCTTTAATTACCCTATTTTATTTTAATAGTGGTAAATAAAAATCAGAAGTTACTATTCAGAAAAAAAATATTTTCATCATATTGAACCACATTTTACTTAAAATTGTAAACCGTGTCTCCCAAATTTTTGAAATTCAACTCACTGAAGTGATAAAATTATATTTTATATAAATTTAAAAATGTGCCAATAAGGTGGGTGAAAGACATTAAAAAGTTCAATAAAAATTTTAATATCTAATCTTATTATAAATTGCCCCATATGAATTACATTGGATTAATATAGGTGTTATATTTCTATTTTGAATTTAAAATAAATTTAAATTTAAAAATAATTATTTAAATAAAAATTCAGTTTTAATTATTAACACAATGTTTTTACTATTAAAATAAATTGAAGGTTTCGAGAAAAATACCAAAAATTCTCCTGAAGCTAATTTTTACATTCTAAATCAAAATAATGAAGCACATTTTAAAAAGTAAAATTTATAAAATTTAAAAAATTGGGAATTACTATTCATAACGGCTAGTTTGATTGGTTTTGGAATCCTAGAACTCGAAGTTGTGTACAACACAAACTATTGCATTATTCAAAGGGAAGCATACCATGGAAGCTTGGGATGTTACATTCTTCCATACTTCAAATACTTTATTCCTCAAAATTTATTGAATATTACTGCATAAGAAGATTCGAGTGGTTCTAAAACATAACTTCCTTATATTCCCACATTGCCTCTTCTATTTTATGGTTTCTCCAATGATCTTTTACAAGATGAGTCGTCCAGTTTCTCAATACATGTTCTCTGGTGTCAAGAATCTTAATAGGCTCTTCACAATAGGACATATTATGTTCCAACACTATTTCATCGTAGGAGAGTACATTCATTGGGCAAGGCATGTGTTTTCATAACAATGATATATGAAACACATCATGATCATTGGAGATACTTGGCAGCATTGCCAATGCTAATCTACATCTCCATTTTGTTCCAAAATTCTGAATGGTCTGATGTACCAGGGACTTAATTTACCATTCTTACCGAATCATATAAAACCCTTCAATGGAGATACCTTCATGAATACATGGTCTCCCACAAGAAATTCCAAAACCTTACTTTGGATTCTAACATAGCTCTTTTTCCTACTTTGAAGTACTTTTATGTGGGTTTCGATAATATTCACCTTTTCATTTTTTTCCTCAATATTTTTTGGGCCTACGAGTTTTATTTCACTAACATCATCCCAACAAGTTGTTGTGTGACATGTATTCCAATATAATTCTTTATATGGTGTCATCTGAATATTTGAGTGGAAGCTATTATTAAAGGAAAATACTACCAGAGGTTAATATTGATCCCACATACCAGGAATGTCAGGTGAGAAAGATCTCAAAATGTATTATAATGTTCGAATAGTCCATTCCAATTGTCCATTAGTTATAGGGTGGTTGGTAGTGTCCAAACAATGTTAGGTATCTCGTGATTTATGAATAATTTTCCATAATCTTGATGTAAAATAGTGATGACGATCAGAAACAATTAATAGGGGTACAACATGATGTATTACAACATCATTAATATATGTTCTTGCTAAATGTTCAAGTGGGAATCTTCTCTTACAACATGAAAATTTACTGACATGGTAAGACAATCAACAATGAGCAATATTGCATCATTAATTCTAGGATTCCTTGGTAGCCCTTTTAAAAAGTACATCCTAATATCATCCCATTTCAACTCAGTTATGGGAAGAGGTTGTGTGACTCCTCTATGATGTTTTCTTCCAGAATTCACATATTGACAAACAATACATCTTGAGATATAATAAGCAATCTCCCTCTTCATGTTGTCCCACCAAAAATGTCCCATCAAATCTTTATACATCTTAGTACTACCAAGGTGTATAGGGAAATTAGAGATATGAGAATCATCTAAGAATTCCATTTTTAGATTAGTTATTTTGGGAACAGAAAGCCTTCTCTGAAATTTCAAAATTTCATCTTTATATATGAAGTCAATCAATATCCCATCATTCATAGCTTTAAATTTTTTTGATACTCCCCATCATGAGTCTACGAACTTTTTATCCTTTCTAGTAAATATGGTTTGGAAACTATTTGAAAAAGTATCAATGTTTCACCTTCCATGATTAATCCAAAATCCATATTTACTAGATCTGTGAAGATTGGATCCCTTTAAACTCTCATCTTGTTCAAAACTCCATGATCCTTTCTGCTCATAGAATCTACCACCTTATTTCCCTTCCCTGGGTGGTCATGTATAGTGAAATCTTAATCCTTTAGTAGTGCAATCCATCATCGTTTCCTCATGTTGAGATCTTTCTGTGATAAAATATACTTCATACTCTTTTGATTGGTATACATCTCACATTTTTCACCATAGAGATAGTGACTCTATATATTCAATGTAATGATTATATCTACGAACTCAAAATAATGGGTAGGTTTGTTTTTTTCATTAAATTTTAGCTTATGTGATGCGTAGGAAATAACTCTATCATTATACAAAAGGACACAATTATGTTCTTTCGTAGAATCATAACAACAAATAACAAACCCACCATCCCCTGATGGTAGCGTCCGGATAGTAGCATTGAATAATCTTGTATTAAATTCATCAAAACAATTTCCACACTCTTTTCTCCAAAAAAATTTAACCCCTTTATGTGTGATCTTGGTTAATGGCTTAGCCAATTGGGAAAAATTCTTGATGAAACGCTGATAATAACCTACTATCCCAATAAAATGTTGTACCTCAGTTAAACTCATCGGGGATGTCCATTCTTGGATCACCCTTGTCTTTAAAGGACCAATAGATATTACATCATCAGAGAAAATATTTCCATCAAAATAAATCTCTTGAAGCTATAAAATTCATTTTTTTGGGCTAATGGTAATTATTGGTAATAATTAAAAACTTTTACCTAGAATAATATCATTATGGGTGAGTATTTGAATCTACTTTATCATTTCCCACAATATAATGACTATATGAAAACCCTAGTAATTTATACATTTTATTTCAAATTTTTTTACCTAAAAAACACATAATATAATACTAGATTAACTAGAGGAATACTATCCTTATGGAATAAGATACATAGAAAAATAATTTGATCCAGAGTGGGTTGTATATAATAATTGGGTTAGATATAAATCTTGATAATAGAATTATCCAACCATAACTTGATGAATTTAAAAATATGTGAGTTATGATTCATATAATGGTGAATTAAATGGGGTGTGAATCATACACATGGACATCGAATCATCATATAATATGATAACATCTTGTAATCATTAAAATTTCAAAAAAAGTAAAACATGAAAAAAATTTATGATAAGGATAATTGCTGATACATCATCAAATAATGTACATTTAATATCTTCTAATTCACAATACATGATACCTTATGATACTAAAACCTCACCCAAACCATTGAAGTGATATAAAATTATTATCCCACCTAGCACATTCATATCATGCACATGTATAAGTGTTACAGATTGATCATAAACCATAAGAATTACCTACTTCATTTTTACCCATACAATTATTGATCATGGGTCATGTATATGGATTTCCCAAATCAATAATAAATATACCTAATCATTCGTAATACAAATTAGAGGGAATATGAGGGTTATTCATAAAAACAATGACTGGCATGGAAAATCATGACATAATTTCAACAGTATAACTAGTATATATAGTTGATTGTGGGATGGTTTCAATTATTCTTAATGTTTATATCTCATTTATGGTATCAAACAAAATTATATGGATTTACAATAAATTAATACAATTTGAAAAATTGGAAATAAAAATTCTCAGTATAGAGGAAGTACATGAAATAAAAATGAAGAAGTGAAGAACCTGTTCATTAAGATGACATTTATAAAAGATTTGGAGAGATTCATATGTTCTTGTGAAGACCATGGGTTGGTTATAGATAGTGATATGGGGAGTAAAATTTGGATCTATGGGATTTTAGTGAAGAATATTTAGAGGATGGGTCGGTATTGGTTGTAAAATATAGTTAAATTCGTTACTATTTTATAAACATTGGTTTTGGAGTACGTATAATAAAATAATCCTAACCAAAAAACTTTCTATATATCTTTCCCATGGTTTCTCACAAATAATAATGGGTTTATTAATTTCTTAATTCTATGACCCTAACTCACAAAAATAAAACCATTGGTGACGTGGAAATGATTTAATTTAATAAAATAATTGATAATAAGACCAAAAAATATAATTTCGGATTTCATTGATTCATTAATGGATTTTTAATTTAATAAAATTATATAAAAACAAATAATTATAATAGGGAAACATAACTTGTATCCTCTGTTCACAATATAGATTTAATTACATAACTTTTGGACTATTCTCCTTTCATAATATGGACTATATATTTATTGCATATTATTTTTCACCAAAAAGTTTTACTGACTTAGAAAATCATAAAAAATACACCATTGGATAAATTTTATGACCTCATTTTTAAAACAATTATATAAAATAGATCATTTTTAAAAATATGAAAATAATAACATTAAAACCCAATTTTAATAAAAAATACAAGTTTTAATGAGACTATCACCTTTTTGAAACTTATACAAAATTTCATTAGACTAAATTAAATTATATAATAATTATAATTAATGTAGAAAATAATTAGTCAAAATAGGTTTATTAAAATAACATCTATTTCATAAATTAAATAAATTTTCAAAAAATCATGTATTAATGGAGTCTATAAATTTCATAAAATAAAATATTGATTTCATTATATCAACATTTGGTTTTTATCAACCTGATCATAAATACATTTTAATGTATTAATAAAAATGGTTAAATGAAATAATTATTTTGTTAAAAAGAGCCTATAAAAATTCACTTAAATAGGTATAGTTACAAAAACCCATCTTGTAATGGTGTATTTTATAAGGGTAAGTTGTGTGATGGTCGTTATTTCTTGGAGTGGTTTGATGAACACAGTTTGGACCATAATCTCAATACACTATAAATTATCATATAAATGGTTTTTATCTAGCCTTAGTTATTGAATCTTATCCTTTTATTGGTTATGGTTAAACCCTAATAATTCCATCATGCTTAAATGTTATGATAAATGGGTTTAATTTGGAACAATTCTTCTTGTTGAGGCTATCGCTTCTCACAACTCTATCAAATAGACATTATAATAAAAATTAATATATACATATCATAATAGTCATTGTGAAATTACTATATGTTAAATGGTTAGGCTTCTTAACAACCTTATTCATATGAGAGGCTATATTTTTCAATGGTTCAAAATAACTAAAGTATTGAATGTGTGGTATATAACAACATTAATTAATAAGTAATTTATTCATTCATATGTGAATTTCATTATTGAATGTTTCGGTCATTTCATTCCTCCCTCATTTTGAAGTTTTTATCTTTCTGTTGAATTTAATACACTAAAATAGATGTGGGTATTTATATTTCCTTTCCTTTTCTTGTTCCCAATGTTCTTGCCTCAAATTTTTTGTCTTCTAATAATAATCTAACCGGGTGATTTTTCATGTTTCATAGATGTTTACCTCCTTGACCTATAATCATCACTAGATACTTCTTGTATGAAATATCATTCTCTAAGTGTACCACCTCAAAATTAATTATAAGAGAGGGTTCCATTATATACATCAACAACATGGATACATAGAACATGACATTTAAATGAGATATATTTGGTGGGAGTGATATTCAATAACCCACAACATTGATGTGATATCATATCTCAAATGGATGGTGTGTCATGAAATATAAATTCTATTCTTCCCATACATCTTGAAATTATTCCATGGTAAAATACAAGGGATCAATTCATATTTGACATCTAACTATAGGTCATATTTATGATTATCTTTATAGTTTTGCTACTGACATTTCCTGGATTTTATATAATGTTGAATGGTAAGAACCATGTATATCATCTCTTGGATAATATTGTGTCTCATTACTTTCTTCTCTCCAAATATTTCTCATTATGTCAAAGTGTGATACCGATTAAATACACATACAAAATACATGATATTTAAATTCTAAAACAAGAAATATTTTTTATAAGAGATCCCCTAAGAGAAGGTATTATAAACAATAACCATGAAAACCAATTTAACGTAACCTTGTCAGATCATCTATTGTTTTAACGATCGTCTCAGACTTTCCTTCAATCAAAGGATAATAATAATTACTAATACTCAACTATATATCTCATTCTAACTGAAGGATTTTCTAGAACCTCGAGTTATACATAAAATTTCAATCAGGTATAATATAGGGTTTAATTTCACAATGTCTTCCATCTCAACTTATTTATATCTTAGTGAGTTAGTCATGAGGAAATTTTTCCATGATATAAATGAAATTCACTAAATTTTCAAGTTGATAGACTACCAACCAAATGTTGTTATTTCCTTTAGATGTCCTGGAGAGTTAAAAAATTAAATCCATGTTTCTGATTTCACATTTCTATAATGGTATGGGTAATGGATTCATAATACTTATATAGTTTTTTCATTCGCATTATCCACCTCACCTTTTCTGATGGGATACACCCATCCTTGTTCTATGGGGAATGGTGGTTGTTTTCATTAGTTTTCATCAACAACCCTTTTGTTTAGTGCATTGATTAAAATATTATCCTTGTTATTTATAGTTTAAACTTTAGACAATAGGATGAGGTTTGACTACAGTATTACATTATTCCATAATATTCATATGTTTCACCCATTACTATAATCTAGTTATGGGTCCATATGTCCCGTACATAAATTATTATATTTTCTCCATTAGTTCATCGCCAGGATTCTTTTTCCCAAACTTTGGAAAAGTGGGATGTTCTACATTTGTATGTCGATGATATTTCTTTGACAAAATACTCAAATTATAATCTATTAATTTATTTATATATCTTAACCCATAAGACCCATCAGATTCACTTATCTCTATTTTAAATATAAGGGAATAATATAAAAATACCCCCATTAATCAAGGTCATGAATTCCCAAATCATTTCATAGGTTTAGCATTATAAAATTAAATTAATTATGAATATTAATCTTAGTTTTAATGAAATATCTAGAGGTATATCATTCATGTATTTAATTTTATCCTTAAGAACCTAAAAGTTCTTATTATTCTTTTGTGTGAGTATAAGGAAATCCCAATCTATTTTATGTTTGAGAGTATGAGTAAATATCTTATCACAAAACATTTTATATAACTCTTTCTACTCCATCAAATCACTATCCTTATCAAGCTACAACATTTTGATCAAAGTCCACCATCGATCTATTTCACCCTATATAACATAAACATGAATCATGATCATATATTTCTCAGATCATTGAATAAATGGAGCTGGTATTTTCAATTGATTTAATCCACTATTTCTTGCTTAAGTGATATGATGGCCCACAAATATTTGATGTTCATTATCACATTATTTTTTCAATTGAAATACTCACTTACATAAGGGGATGTGGGTGTTCTTATGGAGATTTGTGTCTATTGAGAATAAGAGAAATTAAGATCATTAATTTAATAATTCTTTCCCCCAATGTTATGCAAATCTCATATGGGAATTCATTACATTTCACCACACATTTTTTATTTATTCACTTCCACTGATATCCAACCATTCAATAAATTAAAGGGATAATTAGAGAAGATTAATTTTTTTTAACTATTAAAAACATAAAATGGAAACTATAAACAGTGATTAGATAAATCAATAATGAAATATATTACTTAACAAAATAATTTATACCTTTCAATCAATGATATCCATGGCGTACTTTTTAAAATAAAATGTTGTACCAATTTTTATTCCCTTATTTGGAATTTGTAAGATGATTTTTAATTTATCCAAGAATTTAGACCATGAATTTTAATCTACTTTTTTAGTAGGGAATCATCTTCATGTACTAGGTGAAAATTTTGAAAGAACATAATACATTCCTTTTGGAGTTATTACCCCATTGTGATAAATTTTCATATCCACATCCAATTGTAGTTTCTAGACATGGATTTATTTCTTGGACATAACATAATCTATTTAGTTCTAATATTTTGTTATAAATTCCTATGTTTTGTTTTATCCAACATTAATTCCCATGGATTCAAAATACCAATCTATAATTTTAACTAGACTATCAACGTATCCAACTTTCTCTATAATATATTTTATTTCATGGTTTATTACTTAATGACGCACTTAATACAATTATAGAATATCCAGAAGCCATTTGCTTTTGGGGAATTACATAAATATAAAAAGAACATAAACCTGGGTACAAAAACAATATTTAAATTCTCTATAACAATAAATTATACTCAATTAATCTCTTAATACTCTACTAGAACAAAGGGAGTGATACATAAAAAATATGTGAGATATATATTGCACCATGGGGATCACCAAAGCGTAACATTATTATATTAAATAATTTTTAGTAAATAAGTTTATCATGGTGAAATTGAAGGGTTATGAATCATAAAACGGATCATTGAAGTATGATATAATATGATAACATCAAGGAATCACATGACTGTTTCATCCACCTAAAATGTGATATATAAAAAATTAATGGATAACTATTAAGAAATTATAACATAGTGAGATTAGGAAAACCTATGAAGAACCGTACATGGTATCTCATGAGACTAAAGCATTATACAATGCATGGTAGGGATATATAATTATTTTACAAAATTTAACATTAATATAATTTACATGCATTGTGTTCAACATAGATCTTAAAATACAATAATAGATTTCATCACTTTTAACACCATGATTAAGGAGTCTGGGTTATATACATGGATGTTATTAATTTATAAAGACCTGCACATATTTCATATATAATCTTGAATTTATTCAAGAAAACACTTCCTTTTACATTGAGGATCTTTTCAAGTTTAGAGTGTTAGAGAATTAAGACAAAACATTCATAACATTACACATTGTTACATAGTGGATACAATAAAATCAGTTTCCATTTTTCTCAGAATATAAAACATTAAAACTTAAAATAAAACTCCTTGACAATTATTCAACATTAAACATGCCTTCCTTCCTTTTATTACTCATCCATTAACCTGTGAAATATCATTTAAAAACTTGGGATGAGCACAAAAGCTCAGTAAGGTATGAAAAAGAAGGAGGAATCACAGTAGTCCATGAATACTCATATCGTATGAAAACATTTTCAAAAGACATGCTTTCCACCCATAAATACTTACTTCGTGTAACATGAGATTTACACAAGATCCAAAAAAACATAAATATAATCATAGA
Organism: Viscum album; assembly: GCA_963277665.1. Lineage (NCBI taxonomy): Eukaryota > Viridiplantae > Streptophyta > Magnoliopsida > Santalales > Viscaceae > Viscum > Viscum album. Next base: position 1,092,037,690 of record OY728145.1, on the reverse strand, counting down.
AGTATATTGGGGCATTACTTACATAATCTTGTAACCATCTTGGCTACCTTAAAATTTCTAACCCTCACGGCTACCTTACATTGTCTAACCATCGCAGTTACTCTTGGAGTAACCATACGGCCAACCTCCAACATACTCATACCCAATGAATTGGAGGGAAATATAGGTCCCATACTTCATCATAAACAATTCCCAATAACCAAAACATAATCATACAACATAAATAATAGCATAAAAACATTGCTTTTGAATATATTAAACAAAATTTTAAAATGGTATTTTAGAAGAAAAGACACTTATAAACATCATATACTTAAAGTGAGAATTAATAGAGTGGAAGGAATATGTATATAATCTGTAAATACACATTATTAAACATATTATAATCATAAGTCATCACACAAGCAATTTAAATTCCACATAAATAACGAAGTAGAATCTTAACCCAAAGAATGGAAATCGGGTTAAGAATTCCCTTACTTTAGGCTTGTTTTACTTAAAAATTGTTTAACCTCCTATATAATGGTTAAAAGAGTTTTTTTAGTATTATACAGAAACATTTTCATGTTTATAACATCTTATATGGTCATTTAATAACCTCATTTCACCCCTTAATTGTTTGTATTTTGTTCCTTACATTATTTTGGGTGAGTTCTTTTGTGATTTTCACGATCGGTTCATGATGAATCGTTCTTGTTGATTAGAAGTGAAACTCCAGAATTGGAATGGAGTAGTATTTACATATTTCCAGTACCATAATTTATTCCATTTATCACTTTGATGCTTTATATGATAATGACTTATAAGTTAAAACATTAATTATGTTCGTTTAGATCATTTAAGTGGTACTTTGATAATAACAACCTCATTTAGTCTTATAAATTAGAACCATGAGTACAAAATAATTACAGAACCATATATGAGTTATAAAACATCTATTATAACCTGATTCAACCATTTAAATGGTTTCATTACTAGACTTGAAATAATTAATGGAAAGTGAAATTACATCGTCCATGATGTCGATAATTTGACACATCACGGAGTATGATTTTATTCCTTAAATAAGTGAGAGAGGAGAGGAATAATGATTTGTAATTTTCCATAAACATGAAAACATCCAGAATATACATGATTCTGGAGATTTCATGGCTCTTGTATAAGAGGGGGTGAAGAATGAAGAGAATGGAATCATGAAATAAAGAAAACATGAGAAATTTCTTATGAAAATTCGGCAGCCTAACGGTGTCTCTTAAAATTTAATAAAAACAAGGTTGATGAGAGGAATGGAATATCTCATCATTCATACAAAATTTGTACAGTAAGGGGAAATATTATTTGAAATATCCCAACACAAGACAAAGGGAATGGAAGAGAATAACAAAAAATGAAAGAAATGAATGAAAACAAAAGTGGTTGTTTACCTCTTGATCTCTTCTCCTTGAGATCCTTCTTAAGGGCTTTGATTTTGTTCTTTTGGTGAGACCAGTATCTCTAGGACGTGGGGAATAAGATTGGGGAGGTAATTTCGCAGAAATTAGACAATTCTCAAGGCTTGAGAGGTTTGGGAGGAAGAGGGGAGTGAGGGTGATATTTATAGTGGAGGAGGGGAGGTATATTAGATTATTTTAATTATTATTATAATATTTTTATCAAGACTATGAATAATCTCAAATCAAGTGGCCCTAAATAGTGAAAATATCATGTGAGTTCGAATAAAGTGTCCTTGCATGACTTATGATGTCATAAATAGTGCATTTTTACCGATAAATTGATTATAAGGTATTTTATGGTATTTCACTATTCACCGAAAATTCAAGAGTTTCAGAAAAATACCAATAATTTACCCGAACCATTTTTTGACGTTTAGAATTCAAAAATGAACTCCATTTTACAAAAATAATTTTCTAAATATTATTAATTTAATTTTTAAATAAGGTCACAGTTAATTCGAAAGATAACAATATTGAAGTGCAATTAGTTTTATGTGACATTGGAAAATTAATTAAGATCCCACTATACTATTGCCATAGGAAAATAAAATAATATTATTATTTACTATTAATGAGGTCATATTACTATTCATATTACTATTCATAAGGGCATGTTACTATTCACCAAAAAACATGTTTGTTTCATCATACTCTAAATAACACACTGAACACAATTGTAGATGACAGTTTTTTGAAATTCAAAACATAGAAGAAATAAAATTATGTTTAAAGGATACTTATAAATATATAACATAAACAAAATTTCAAGAATTTTCAATTTATTTTCTTAGATAACCTTGGGATGTTACATAATTATCTATTTATAGGTACATATAATTGAATACCCTTGTGATAAAATAAGGATAAATATTCAAAATATAAAAATTCAACTACGAAAATAATAGGATAATGTTAGTTGCATAATAGGTGTAAAAAATGATTATATTAGTTGTTTAATGAGTGTGAAATTTTATATCCCATTTCATTTAATCAACAATAAGTTAATGGGATATGTAGAAAAATTAATACATGAACAAGTATAAATCAAATGTCTTAGTATAAAAAGATTACATGAAATTAAAAGGAAGAGGATATGATCCATTTAGGTGAGAGGGATATTTAAAATATTTAGATTAGATTCTTATGAGACTGGGAACATCATGGTAGTTCTATAGGGTGTTAGAGTTTGAGTAACATTGTTCTTATTGGCTTCAAAGTGAAGATAATTGGGACAAAGGGTGTGTATTTTTAGAAAATGTGAGGTGAATTCTTTTTTTTATTTCTAAACATAGGTTTTAGAATTAATATAACAATATAACCAGAACCAAAATCTATACCATGTTATTTACCATGGATTATACAAAATAGATATGGTTATTAAAAATTTTTAACTATATTAACAGAAATAATTAAATTAATACCATTACTGATGTGGAAATGAGTAATGTTAAAAAATATTTTCTTTTAAAAACATAATATATAATATTTCATTTTGAGAAATCATTAAAGGATTAAAAATTTAATAAAATGAATTCAAAAGGACATTATGTAAAACATGATGCATAATTTTTATCATGGATACTCCTTTTCATATTTATTACTTTCCATTTAGGATGTTGTATTGTCATAATATAGATAATTTATGTTTACCAATTTAATGTTTCCAAAAAAATTACTCTATCACATTAAATTTGGAAACATTACTTATTAGATAATTTCTATGAACATATTTCAAAAATAATATTTAATTTACCAAAGTAAATTTCAATATATGATAATTTTTTCATTTAAGTAAAATTCATTTCATAGAAAATTAATCATTCTTATGATACTACAAAAATTATGAAACATATTAAACATTGATTAACCATCTTATATTTTATTATCATCAATTTTCAAAAAATTTATATTTAACCAGAATATTTTATAATATAAATTTTATTTCAAATATTCATTAATTTATAAAAATGAGTGTCTTAATGAATCTATATACTTTTCTAAATAAAATTTTGATATTCTCATTTCAAAATATGTTTTTTAGCAATCTCATTATATAATAATCTATAAAGTAATATGAAAATGAATATATATAATAATTATTTTATTAAAATGAAATTATAAAAGTTTATACCACTAAGGTCAAGGTACACAAACCATTAGTACTCCTATGTATTCCCTAAGGTTATGGTGACTGGTGGTGGTTCTTTATTACGGTGATTAAATGAATATGGTTTGGATCATAATATCAATATGCTTGATCTTCTCCCACATATGTTTTTTCTCATGATTTTTTTTGTTTAATCTCATCATGGAATTATTTTCGCGAAAAATCCCAATGATTTCAACTCCCTCAAAATTTCATATAAATGGGATACATTGGGAACAAACCATCTAGTTGAGGCCATTTCCTCTCTCCTTATGATAAATAGTCATTATCATATCCCTAAATATATTGTAATATTAACATTAATTATATAATGTAAATATTATCAATGATTAAAATACTAAATCAAATTTTATACGAGACATCATATATTTTACAACAATTTAAAATAACCAATGTATTCCATATTGTTTCAACAAAATTACCTAATAAGGAATTTATTAATTCAAAATTGGATTTCCATTATGATAGTTCATTTCATTAAAAAAAATTTATAACACAATTCTTTAGGAATGACTAAATCATATTTTTATTTCATAATGGACCATTGTATCTCATTAAATGTGGGTTTGAGATAACAAAAAACCCATTCATAATCATTATCATTCCAATAGAAACACCAAAAAGGTATAATAATATATGTATTTTTTAATCACATAGATTGGATTATAACTTATGATAAAATTAATACCTTCACAATATATACACCAAAATAACGAAATAGGTTGTGAATATGTATCATATCAAAATAAAGGAACATTAAGATGCAAAAAATACATTTATTAATTATGGAATTCAATGAAAGTGTTTTTACCATATCTCATAGTGGATGTTATCCTATGGGTAACACTATTAGGATCATTGTATATGTAATTTTGAAAGTAAAATGATCATTGGATGTGGGATGATTGTGTAGGAGTGATTGTGGTATATTTTTCTGATGATAAAATTCTTTATAGTGACTGTATAAATTGAGTGTGGGTGAGCTCCATTTATAGGTGAATGGATATATGTTTTTTAAACATTATCTTTTAATATAATGAAAAAACTAGTTAAGAGAGAAAGATAATAAAAATTGTAAAATAATGGAGTGGGTGATTAATTGAAATTAATAATACCTCTATAGTTAAATTTAAAAAAATTTTATATTTCTCTAAGTCCATTATTCTTATAATTTTCCCTTATAAAATTTTTGCATAAAAAATCTGGGAATTCATTTTTTACCTTTGAAATTTAATTGTAATGCCTAAAAATAGTGTTTAATTTGTTATATAATCCAAATGTATTGATTCAAAATTTGATATCCCTTTTATTTTCAAAAAATATATATTCAAATAAAATAAATTTCAACTCTAATTTCACCTACAAAATATGTAATTATTAGATAATGAAAGAAATAATTTTTTATTGATAAATATTAGTTATGTTCTTATAATATTAAAAATAAATTTTCTAAAAAAATTATTTTAAAATGAATATGATTTCACCAAAAATGCATTTATTTCATGAAAAGTATTTTATATAACTTTTAATTCATGATTATATGATTATAAAGTAAAACATAACATAGTAATAGTAAAAAATATTTTTTTAACTATTCACTGAAAATTTATTATTTTCAAAAATATAAAAAATAAATCATAATATAATATATACACGATGATTCCAAAAATAATGTTCATTTTTTCGAACTACATTTCTATAAAATATTATCTTTACCATTAAATGGATTTGTAAAATATAATGAAAACTGTTATTAATAATAAAATACCATTTTAGATATTATATATTATTATTCTAATTTAATTTGACTTAAAGATTAATTTTTTATTATGTTATTAACATGTAATATATATTATAAATTTATTTTCATAGTATAAATTAAATAAAAAATAAATTTTTAAAAAATAGTTTTTAAAAACATATTTCCCATTATTTTTATAAATATATTCGTAATTAGTCATTTTTTATGTAAATATATAAAATTTTAAATGTTTCATAAAATTAATAAATAAATTATTTCATTATTTTTTAAAGGTGATAATCCCCATAATATATCTATATAATATATAAATAAGAAGTAAAATCTTGTGGAACTCGTGATTGATGATTCTCCTAGAATTGATCTCATGGAAATTTTAATGAGATTTTACTCGAGTGTCTTATGATTTTAATGAAACAATAATTTTTTTTTCAAATTGGGAATGGTAAAGTGAAAAACCAAGTGATTCTACATCATTTCCAAGGTCGTACAAAGGATGTTCAAAAATTATACTTTCACTGCCTAATACCATTTTATTCTCATTTATTTATATATTTCATAATATAGTTATTTCTTATTATATGTTTAAATTTTTTCACAAAACTATTATTTTAATATCATGAGTTTTTAATGTAAAATAAAATATTGGATAGCTTATATGATATACAACACCAAACTCATATGAACAATAAAATGTTATTATTTTAATATTACAATTATAATCAACTGGTCAAATTGGAAGTTATGAATAGTATTATTTTTTAATATATATATATATATATATATATATATTGGTTATAATCAATAAAACATTATTTATCAAATCTTATTAAAGAATAACTCAATTACTAATAAAACTAATTTATTCTTTAATGATATGTTTTGAACAAAAATGGTTTTAGATTTATTTTTCTAAAATAATAATAGAATTAATATATTGGAATTACATAAATTATATTTGATAAAGTAATATCATTTTTTAAATCATGATGTCAATATTTCTTATAGTTAATATTTTTAAATTTTACTACAAATATTCATTTTTATAGGAATAATAAAAAAACCTAATTTTATTGAAAATGGTAATTTATTGTATGTTATTTAAAAATTAAAATGTTATATTATTGTAGATTAAAATATTTATTTGTTAATTTTTATTTTAAAAAATATAATTATGGGTTATTAAATTCGTTTTTACTATAATTTAGTATAAAAACATATTGTATATAAAAGAGAATTTATCTAGAAAAATGGTTTTCATTGTGTCTATTTGGCTTAATATGAAATTAATTTTTTTTAATTTTTGAAAAATTAATCCATAATTTTAATCATTGGATCCAAATTTCTTAAATTGTTCCCTTTTATTTATAGTCAATGTTAATAGTAGCCTAAATAATTTCTTTTACCCTCGTAAAGGGTGAATCATGTTTTTAAGTATTAAAAATAAATTTATAAATACTATAATATTACCCTAACACCTTAATAAATTTTATTTTATGACTATATCTAGACCAAATTAATTCCAAGGTATTATATATTATGTTTTTCTAAAATTTTGAAGTGTTAATGACCTTTATAATATTTTATGTAATGAAAACTAAAAAATATCACACTATTGTTTTAAATAATTATAAGAAATTTGGAATGGTGTTAAACATAATATATTATTGGTTATAAATATTATATTGAATTATAAAATAATATTATTCGACATTGTATTTTATTTTTATTTTTTATTGAAAAATAAATAACATCAATTCTATTTAAATGATGATGTAGTAATTAATAATTTAAAGGAATGATCAAATACATGACATTAAAAATATTAAACTCAATAAAATTTGAAATAATTAATGTTATTAATTAATTTTATTTAAGAAAAAAATTTATATGGGTATAATAAATAATATATATATATATATATTCTAATTTAAGTTATTTTCATGATGAAATTAATGACAATGTAATGAATAGTTCTGAAAATCAACATTAAGTTTTTTAAACATAAATAATATTTTATTAAATTATATAAAATTACTAAAAGTAATATATTTCTCAAAGTGATTCATATATGTGTTAATAATAAACCATAGTCCATTTTTGGGACTTTTTAAAATTTATTGTAAACATATTGAGCCTCAAATAGAAAAAATCATTGTTGTAATATTAAGTTTAAAATGGGACAAGACCAAAATATATAGGTAAACAAACAGAATAAATTTTTATAGTGTTTATTGATTGTGATTATTTCATCCCATAATCATTATATATTGTAGATAATTTACCTGTTAGCTATTTGTAAATGAAAAATAATTCATATTATTTTAAAAATTTGAGAAATTCTAAGGTTTCTCCTCTAATATATTGTAAAAGGTAACCTCTCCATATCTTTTATTCACATAACCAAAACATATTTGTTCAATAATAATCTTCCCATAAACATTACTATAATCTCTCCTCACATTCTATAAGACACAATTTTATCATAATACACATCTTTGAGGGTATATGGTGTCTAGAAAACATTGTCGTATGAAAAGGAGATATTACATTTATCCAAAAATATTGATTTTATTTCCTCTTCCACATCCAGAAATTAATAATATATAAAACCTATATAGTAAAATAAGTGTATAAAATATACTTATATATTATAATTTTAATTTTATAACCTATATCCTTCTCCAAAATCTATCAAATGGGAAATTAACATATTGTTTGTCTTTAGGGAAGACAATTTCCTCACGAATGGATGTAATTCATTTTCCAACACCATATCTCAAGACTGATTATAATGATTTAATTATTATTTATATATGATATGGAGGACATATTTTCATTGTTAAAAGACATTATATCATTCATTTTCTCATTAATCTATTCCTTGATTAATTTTAATGTCGTTAGTGAGTGTGTGTAGAATACTCCCTTCATTAAGAGATGTGATTTTTTCATCACCACATGTCATGTATGATTTTTATAATTATATTTGAGTTATTAATATGATATTAATGGTGTTATGATCAATATATAATGATAATATGATTCTTAATTTCATTACATAATGATCATTGAAAAATAAAAACAATATTCATCTGTACGAATGGCCTATCATCTTCATGATTGTAACATATTGAATTTTTCATACCCAAAAATTATGTTTTTTGAAAAAAATATAATTTATTTATAAATTTTTAATTTTTTAATTATTATTATTGATCTGATTTTATAATTACCTCATTTACCATATTCAACTAACTAAGGCCATTATTTAACTATGAAATTAATTTTGTGAAGACACCAAATGTGAGTTTTAATTAATTAAATTATTTAATATAGAATTGTAGGTGATAAAATACATGGAAAATATTGAAAACCCATTATTAATAAACTAAATAATTAATCAATGTTTATAAATTAGGATGAAAAATAACATATGAGATTCTTCATACTAAAATTAAGGGATATTCATTTGTAAAATCTATTTTAAAACCCTATGTTAAACAACTTTAATTTAGTCAGAAAGACAGAATTTTTAAAATATATAGATGGAAAGGAATTTCTGATCATTATTATTCTTTAATAATATTATGTTTCCAATATATGTATCAATGGTTATTTTCGAAGGAAATAATATCATTAATATGTCTGCAGTTCTTAAATTTTAATAAAATTATTTTTTTGACTTTTTTTAAAAGGTTTTAAAAAAGTAATATTTTATAGAATTGTTCAATTTCATTACAATAGACAAAAAAATAATGCTATATTTTATCATATATGGTAATACGAAATTTCCAACCTCTATAATAATTATTGTATTGGGATTTCTATATAAGCATAAATTTTTTCATCAATGAAAACCCCTATTTTCGTTTCTCAGAGAATTTTGGTATTGAAAATGGGTTAAAATGTATTTTAAGATCCAAAACTGTATTCACAAGGGTTTAAAATCATTTTTGAACGTTTTTATTGAGGAAATAGTAATATAATTATATCTATAGGATGGATGATCCATATTAAATGTCATGGATAGTCCCATTATATCTTATATGATGGGTGTGCTTAGATAACCTTGAGTGAGACTGGAATATATTCTAAAATGGGTGGGCTCTTATTATTATTGAAATCATTGTGTAATGTTTATCTTCTGTAGATATTTATATTTAAATTCAATTGTATGGTAATTATAAAACTATTGGGTTTTAAGAGTTTTATAATGAAGATATCCCAAGGAACCAAAAGGAATCTATTGGGGTTGCTACAGAGTTTTAATGGATGTATTTTGATAAAAAAGGTAATATAATGTTTTTTAGTGTATAAAATGATTATCATTTGGGTAAAATGTATGTTGAAAAGCATTTTTATTTCTATTCATGTTCTTCACTGGACTAATATTTTTCTAATTTTTCAACCATGATTAGCTTTTTGTGCTCATCCTGAAATTTTATAATATTTTTTCTTTGTTATTGAAGGATGTGTATGGACAATGATGATGTGAATTTTTTTTAATATTTTATATAAATATATTTTCTGTTAATTTTTATAGTTTTTAATTTTTGAGAATTTTCAGATTTAAAATAAATTTAAATATTGTAATATATGAGCTTTTATTTAGGCATTATGACCTAATTATACACAAATATAAAACTAAATAGAACCTTGTGAATGAAATAACGTTAATTATTATTTTAGGACACTATATTATGAAATTATTATGTTATGGTCCTTAAATATAGTCTCAGAGGATTTTTTAGATGACATTGGAAATTATGATATTTTTATATAAGGTTATCTTAATATTTATGGATGCCATCATGGGTTTATAAAATTATATTTGATCGTAGGTTTAATGTCTCAGATACCCCTATTTAGATTTTATGTAATTTTAGGGTGATTACTGATATTTTGTTGGAAATTTAACTAAGTCATGTTATATGTCACCAATCTATTTAATGTGAAAATGTTTTTAAAAAAATTATATTAATTGTTATGGATCTGAATACGTAATATTTGAGTCTAAATAATTCATTAATATTAATATTATGAATGATATTTTTAAAGGTTAAATTATACTTAATCTCTTATAAGTATTTTTTTATAAGTATATTTCTCATTAAAATATTCATTAGATCATTTAATTTTAATAAAATACTTTTCTATACATATTAAAGGTTTTTATAGATATTGTATTAAATATATCTCATAGAACATTATTATTCCTTCCAAATGATTTAGTCATCAATATAGAGGAAAAAAATTCATATGATCTTGATTTTTTTATCATCATAATCATATACAAGAAACTATTTTATCTATTAAAAAACATTACTAAAATAAAATTTAAATTGATTATGTTATCCTTTTTATGTTATTTCAAAATTTTGAATCATCCGCCTCATTCGTTAATTGAAATTCCACCAAAACAATGAATATTTAACATATAGAGATATGGACTATATGATTGGTGTAAAAGGGAAAACTAATAGCACAAGTGAAGAACCTAATATCTATATTTAAGGTATGAATTAGTTTATTATGATATAATTATGAATCGTGATTTACTGACATGGAAGAGTCATAAGAAAACATTTTATATCATGGAATTAGAAGAAAATTGCTCATTTAGGGTCTAGGAAATGAGTTGAGTGATTTTTTTCAATGATATTATATAATTGAATCATTTTTTGTTAGTTTTTTTTTTAAATTTTAAACATATAGAAATCAATAAATTTAAAAAGTGGTGTAGAAAAAATGATATTATTTTACAAAAATTATTTTAAGAACATATGATAATGTGATAAATAAGCCTTTGGTTGAATATGTTCTGGATGATATATTATTATATTTTGTGAAAAAATTATCTATATTGATAAAATTATATCTTAAAAAGTTATATTTGTAGAATGATCCATATATTTATGGGAATATATGTTTTATCTTTTGGATTACGAAGATTTTGAAAAATTATTCAGTTATGAAGAGAATAATTATAGTTCAGAAGATTTATAGTATTTTTGGATCCTTATATTATATAGGTAAATAGAAAATTATTTGACATTAATTTTCGATTAAAGGATTGAATTATATTTTTGTGGTATATATGATTTAATGTGGTGTTATCACTATTAAAGTTATTTATGAAAGTTAATACAATTTTATGGAGAATATTTCATTAGGGAATATAAATATTAGGAATGAGATATTTAATGTGATTTATGTTATCGTGGAATAATTTTTGATCAAATATTTTTAATCAATGGTATTTAATCATTAATTGAATTATTTTGAAATTTTTAAAATTTAATATATTTATTAAATCATCTATGTTAATGTTTAGGTGTTTTTTATGAGGATTCTCTGGTTATTGTTGTATTTTTTTTAAATAATGGATTTAATTTTATCCTATTTGGGCGTTATTTTACCTTTGTTAAATTGATTCTATTGCTTTAAGTATGAATTTTTTTTAATACTCATCAATTGGCTAAAAATATGAGATTATTGAAGAAATTGATCAAAATATGAAATTAAACTTATCAAATTAGTATATTTCCTTATTATTTTCATATAGATTATAATGGAATTTCTGAAATCTTTGAAAAGGATATTGAAATAAATATGTTATTTGTTCACTTTTCTAATGAAGAAATAAATGACCTTTGGACCCAACATAGTTTTAAGGTTTTGTGATTGTTAACTCTATAGTGACCTTGTACTATATCACACTATATTAGTAAATGGTTGTTATGTTTATATTCCATGTCCATTTATGAGATTATAACTAATGTTTTTCTATTTATAAACTTAGAATGTGTTATCAAATATGACCTGCATACTTCCATATCTAATTTATTTCATGAAAAAATGTTGTTAACTCATTTTCTGTTATGGCATTTGAAAAAAGGTATTTTAAATTATGAAGCGATGAATATTGAGACCAGGTTCAAAACTTCTCTAATGAAACTTTAATATTTTTGGGGATAAGCTAATATCGTATGTTTTTAAAAGAAAATATGATATTTGATAATGTACTAGATCTGAAACACTCAGATTAAATGAAAAACAAAATATTATTATCTTAATATTGACGTTATAACCTAGCTATTAAGTTGTTGAGTATGAATATTATTAACTAATTTTTAATATATATGTATATATATAATGGTTTAATTTAAAAAAAATTACTTATTAATTCTTATGAAAAAAGAACACAATTTTTAGTGTCACTATTTTATTTCTAAAACTCATGTTTTCTATAATTTTTTTTACTTCTTATTAAGATGGAATAATATAATTTATTCATATAGGTTGAAATTTTTTTAATTCATAGAATAAATTTCTTGTTTATGTTAGTATATGTAAATTATCTTATGGTGAAATTGTTTTATTTGTCTTAAATGATTGATTTTTTAGTCAATATTTAAAAATAATAATTTTTTTATTGAAAATTATATTTTAGATTATTCATTAAATTTATATAGATGCATTTTAATTATAATAAACCAATTATAGATTTTTACATTTCATTAATAAATACATTTATTATAAAAAATTATATATAAATTGTTATATTTTATAAAAAAATTCTTTGATTTTTATGATTTAATATTAAATAAAATTAAAAAAATAATGCGTTTTGAGTATTAAAAATTTTATTACATATTTTCAATCATTGATTCCAAATGTGGTAAATATTTACCTTTAATTTTTTAAAATGAGTAGTAACCTTTTTAATGCTTGTTACCCCCTTAAATGGAAAATTGGGTAATTAGTGATTAAAAAGAAATTATATATGCTATAAGATGACCCGAAAACATAAATAAATTTTACTTAATTATTTCATATCATCCATATTTATCTATAGGTGGAATATATGTCATTCTATTTCCATTTTTATGTGATGATCACCATTATAGTTCTTTTGGTAAAGAAAAGGAAGAAATGTCACACTCTTGATTATAATAATTATATTAATTATAACATTGAAATTACAAAATTATACTATCAGTTATAAATGAAATTTTTAAATCTAAAGTATTTATCTTCATTATTAGAATATATTTTCATTTTTTAGTGATGAAATTATTAACTTAAATGCTTAAGAAATGCTAAGAGATTAATTATTCAATTAATGAAAAAAGATGATTAAAGATATTAAAAATATTTAATGGGATATAATATTAGAAAATTAATCTGATACCGTAATTTTGAAATTATAATTTCATTTTAGGGATATAATACCCAATTGTTATGGATTTTTAAATTTTTTCATTATTTCATTAATTTCAATGTAATGTATAGTTCTTAAAATGAACATTATTGATATTTTATGATAAAAAATATTTTTTAAAATAATAATATATTCTTAAAAATAATTTTCAACAATTTATTAATATATGGTTTATAAATTCAACCATGATCCATTTTTGTGAATTTTTCTTTTTATAATAACTATATTAACCCGCAAAGATTACAAAGCAGTGTTGTCATTGTAAGTTCAAAATGGGTTTGTGAGGGATTAAAACCAGAGTATATGCATAAGAACATAGAAAAAACATGTAAAATTTAATTTTATGATATTATTTAGTCCCTTAATCTTCATATATTAAAAATAAATAATTTTTTTTTACCATTTTTAATTAAACATTAATTTATATTGACTTAATATTTTGAGAAATTCCAAGGGTGACCTCCACTTTCATACCATGGGATCCTCTCCTTATATATTCTTCACACTTCCAATGCCACTTGGGTTAGAAATTATCTACCAAAACACATTTTTATAATCCATAACCATGTTTAGATGGCATATATGGGAAATATAAATAATCATAGATATCTTAAGGTGCTGATTAAGGGAGGTTTTCTTGAGAATATGTATATTGTTTAACTGAATTCATTTGTTTTATTTAATTTTAAACATCCATAAAATCATATAAAATAATGAATATATAATAAAATTAGTGTCTCATATATAATATGATTTAATTATTTTAATTATATAACCTATATCCATCTCCATGATAAATCAAATTCAAACAAATTAAGTCACTCATGTTTATGGAGGACTACCACCTCAGAAAACAATGTAATTGTTTACATCACCATCTCTCAAGACTAATTCCAATGACTTAATTAATGATTAGTTAATATATTCAATAGAAATTTATCATTATTAAAATATAATATATCATTATTTTTCTTATCAATTACATTCACCAATAAAACGATAGGGTTGTTCGTCTGTAGATGTAGACTACCACCTCCAAGAGCAATATTATTCTTTTTTCATCACCAAATAAAATGGGTGATATATATATATGTATATATATATATTTAAAGATGTAATATGATATATGATATATTATCATCATTATAAAATTATAAAATTATAAAATTATGCTTACCTTATTATCCATATTTATCATTGAAATATGGAAATTTTAATCTTTCAAACATATAAACTACCATCTCACTAATTATACGGTAATTTTATTTTTCATGTCAATATTTTATCAATAGTTAAAAAATTAAATTTTATGTCTACGATGATAATTATTTAAACTTAATTATTGTGGAAATAAATAAATAATTTCCTCTTGGACGATAGTTGAATACCAAATACATTTTGGGCATATGAAACAAATATCTTCAAAACAACTGTCATTAATTTAATTATTTAAATAATTAAATTTATCATTAAAATAGATAACATAAATAGAATAAAAATCATGGAATATGTACATAATAAATTAAATTATTTAAAAATGTTTTTTATTTAGGGGAACAAAGAACATAAGAAGTGAACCCGACATAGGCTAAGGTATTTTATTTTTAAAATACTCTTCTAAAATCCCCTTTAAATTCTTTTTACAAAGTAAGAAAGAATTTATATTTTAACAGATATAACATGACAAGAATTTATCACCATCACAATTCCTTAATACATTTTAGTTTCCTCCATAAGATTACATTTTAATTTTCAATGAACATGATTTCATTAAAGTGTGATTATTTTTTAGATTTTGACAGATTATTTTCTTTGAAATTTTGTCATTGGTTTACAAAAGGGAGTATTTTTGTCAAGTGGTTATCTTTATTTAAAAAAGGAAAAAAAATAAATGTTATAAATTAAAATATATATCTAAAATGTATTTCCTACCACTGTAATAGTTATTTGGTATTCATATTCATCTATAAGCTTCTATGTTTTCATTAAAGAATAAATCTCTTTACTTTTTTGAAGAAATATTGTTAATGAAGATGGATTTTAAAAAATGGTATTTTAATATTAAAAATTGTTTTTCAAATGGTTTTAAAATGGGTTTTAAAGGGTATTATTTAGGATATGGTTCTTGGTTATTATTTATCTGACATGTTAAGCCCAATTATAGCTTATGGATGTGCCTTTTGTAGGTTACACAATGAGTGTCCCCATATTGGTCTAGGTGAGCCCAAAATTGATTATATGATTAGTCTGACAAGGTCTGTGAAATATGAATTGTGTAATAATTGTGTTCTTCATATATTTATATTTTTGGTAGGTCATATGGTAATTCCAATTATAATGGTTTTGTAAGGGTACTATGATTGTGATCTCCCAAGGAACCAGCCTAACTGTTACATGATTTGTAATGAGTTTTTATTCGAATAATTTGTCTTTAAAAGGAAGGATAATGAAAATTTTATAGTAAAAAAATAATGCCATTTTGGGTAAAAAATTATTTTTCTAAAAGAAACATTTTCATGATATTTCATGCTTTTAATAGATTAATGATTTTCTTCATCCATTTTACCTACTAATCATTTGTGCTCATAATTTAGTTTTAAAATAATTTTCATATGTATTTAAGGATTTGTAGGGACAAGGAAATGATCATGAAAAAATCTATGATGATTTTTCGTGAAAATAAAAAAAATTATTATTATTTATTATTTTGATAATCAGATACTAATTTGAAATGTATAAATTTTTAATATATGAGTTTTCAGTTATGATTTGTGAAAAAATTTCCTAAAACACTAATCCTGGAAATATTATATTGAATTAATGCACATGAAATATAGTTTAAATGAACTATATTATGTAATTTTTATGGGTGACTCAACCTATAAATAGTCAAATTTAAAAATATTATTTTATAATTTCAGTGTTCTATTCCAATTTGGTGTCATGTGAAAATAATTCTATTAAACCATCAGGTTTTTTAAAATAAATGATATATATTAAAATATTTTTGAATTAAATTTATTTTATAAACCTCTAAAAACTTTGAAAAAATCTTACTATTAACATGGAATAGATTAATCAATAATTTTGAACAATTGACCAACTACAAATAAAAAATTCTCCATAAGTTCTCAACACTAGTTATAAATATAAAAAGATGTTATGGTAACTCCACGATCATACCACCACGGTGAGATCCATAATATTTTCCAATATTCACAAAGCTAAACCAAAACTGAAAAATGATTTCTAAAACATATTCATTGAGAAATTTATGCTTCAAGTGAACACTTTTATGATCAATGAAAAAACATTAATTGATCCTTTAATACATAATTTGTTGCTTTAAAGGGAGTCCATTCCAAACAAATCACATCAGACATTTTCAACCCTAATAAAAAAACAAGGTTGGAATAATCAGTCAAATGAAAAAAAAAATTATCAATCTAAAATTATGTTTCATTTATGTTTAGTAAATTAATTCAAAACCAATGGGGTTTTAAGAGAATGGGAATTCTAAATCAAGAATGATCGTTCTAATCTTAAGAAATATTTTATTAAATTAAAAAAATGGGATAATTTTTAAAAAGTAAAATATTTTGTTGAAAAATGTGATTAATAAATTTGGTTATTTTGATATTGATGTTGGTACTATAAAGAATAACCTGACAGTAACACTTCCTGTAGAATATTATTTGTATCTGAAGGGGAAGGGGGAGGAGAATTTGAGTTATATACAAGATAGAGGTGCTAGTAATTTATAAAATAAAAAAAACTAGAATAATAAGCCTAATTCTATTCACAGTCATGATCAATGGACATCCAATCATTTTTCAATTAAATTGATACTTATTAAACAATGGAAAACTATTATTGAACCTAGTGTAATATCAATATTTATTCTGATATAAAACAATTTCAAATATTGAATAATTTATTGAAATTAACTCGATTGATTAAACATGGATGATATGACGTTATGGTTATGAAAATGACATTAACATTGACCAAGATATTCCCATGACAAAATTTCCTTACACTAGGGGTATTCCACCATTATGAAAGAATGATGAGAGTGAATTAGAAAAAGAAAATTTTATAAAATATTAGGAATTCAAAAGTAAATAATTCTTTTTTGTACAACCATAAATAGGTATAGCCCGTACAGGGTGGAGTATAACGATAATCAGTAAGGACACTGAGACCCTCAAGGTCTAATAAAATCCATGAAGGATAAACTACAAGAATGAAAAAAACAAACAACCCTATATAGGTATATGCCCATACATATACATAAGTTATCCAGTAATCCCTTCCCAATCATGAAAGAACACAAGTTCCAACTCAAATTCCCAATGATCAACTGTTCTACAAAGGAAGTAATAACATGAAAGTAAGTACCACAAAGTTACACCAAACAAAATAATACCAACACGATATCACTATGAAGGAATGTATTACACTGGTACGCAACACATTAGAATACCAAAAACGTACAAACTCATCTCACACTAGGTATATCATTGTTACAAAAGTAGAGATGATTAGAAGTAACTACTGAATTATCTTACTCTGTTAAGAGGTAGACCCACGAAGGATCCTAAATCACAGACCTACATAAGATCCTAGTACATCATCAGACACACACATGATCCTTGTACATCGCCATACCCACACAAGAGCCTAGTACTTCGTCAGACCGACATAAGATCCTAGTACATTGGAAGACCCACAGAGGATCCTAGTAAAACATAACCACATGAAATAATGGTGTGGCCCCACATTGATTCATATATTGGTTCCATGTGGGACCCTCAATCATAGACCCACAAAGGATCCTTTTCTCATGTTAGTTCCAGTTATAGGGTTCCCACACTAAACATTAACGTCTCAGGGAGGGTCTGCTCCTCATGGAACTAATCGATACACCAAATTCAACGATGTCTCACAAAGAAGTATCTAAATGTAACTCCCCATGATAGGGGTTTCAACGCAACATATTTTGCATCATTTGGATGCACGGTCTGTATGTTAATAGCCTTTTAGTCCCGAGGGCCCATTTGGATTCATGCTCATTCGAACCCAATCGTTCCCAACATTATCCTAATCTCTATTGGGGTATACCAAATGGAACGTCTCCCTCCTAGGTTTATGGTTCCATATACGGGTTGTTAAATAGATGCCCAGTGCCAAGGTTATGGTCGATGAAGCAATAATGGGTCCATGCTGCCCCTATTTGGGTCGACCCGGCCCGACCCGCTAGGTCCGACTTAGCCTGCGGCGTGGCCTATCCCACAGTGTGGCCCAGCCTGCAATGGCTAGCTCGGCCCGGCCTGCAATGGCTGGCCTAGCCTGGCCTAGACGGCTGCAGTGTTGTGGGGCGCCGCAGTACAGTGGGTAGGCCGATGTGCTGCGGAGCTCCGTGGTGCGGCAGGGCGGCCGTGGTGCGGCTACAGTCTGGCGGGGTGGCCACTTTGCAGCAGGGTGGCTACAGTGAGAGGTGGGGGGGCATCCGAGAAGACATGGTTTAGCGGTCTGTTTATACTGGTTGGATGTCCAACCGTCCTCTCTGTGAGTCACAGTCATGTGTCGCGCCTTCGTCGGCGGCCGGTTCGGCTGTCGTCTGCACTTCGCTACTGCGACATAAGCCGCAGGCCTTCCTCGCTGGGCATTATGGGTGTGCGCTACAGTTTTTGTGTCCCACCAGTGCCAATCTCTAGCACCTGTCTCTATCCTCCACCATCTCAAAAACACACCATCCATGAAGAATGGTAGAGGGATCAGGATATGTTTATTTGGCCTGCTCCCTCCGCATTAGTTCAATATTAGGTGGATCAAGAGATTTAATTCAATGTAAAACAAAAAGTATAAAAAAACTCCTACCTAGTAGGTTTTTTTACATCATTGAGGATAGAAGGACGAACTTCGGTTCTTCATTGATTTATGACATCCGACATTGGAGGGTGTCCCGAGGAAGAAGTTGACGTCATTGGATAAAATCATTGTTCCTTGTAGGAGAAGCATTCTTCATTAGAGAAGCATTATTTTTTTTAGAGAAGATGAATTCCTCCAAAAGCTATCCTATTTCCAATCCTTTCTCCCAATTCCACATAAAATGAAATGTATCCAACGTATTAATTTATGTTTATGAAATTAAATTATGTTGGCACAATGATAGTTGGAATAATTAATTGGCTCAATTAAATGAATTGTGTTGTTATAATTAAATGGGTTGTGTTGGCATTATTAAAGTAGGGGAGTTAAGAGGATTTCTCCTATAAATGGGGTTCAGGTGGTTCCCTCCAATATAACTCAAATAGGGAGTTTTTAAGCTCATTGGACCCCACCTCCATAGCAATCACCTGAGAGGTTTTATGCTCGTTGGTCCCCGCTTATAGAACCTTTAATGGGAGGTTTTGAAAAAAAAATATAGAAGTTTATTTTTATTTTTATTTTTATTTCCATAAAAAATTGAAAACCTATCATTCACCCTCAATATACTATGGTCTAGGTAAAGGTCTCCTTAAGTTAGCACCAGCACTTAGGGTTCAACAGTGCCCTCAGATTTCATTTCTGAGAAACTGTTCAAAAGTTACAAGAACCCTCTGTCACGTTTACTAATCGTACCAAAAAAAGTTCATAAATTCATTCTGGGAACACCGTTATGAGATTCACATGGCTTCTTTTTTTTGCGGAATCTTTAAATTCCAATATAATAAAAGAAAAATTCTTATATAATTTTAGTATAGTTAAATTCACCCCACCTAAGGGCTTTAGATACCCAAAATCCACAACTCAAACTAAAGAATCAAGTTGGGGTACTAAGAACGTATCTGGGCATCTAGCTCCCATGTGCTCTCCTAGAGGTTCCCATGCTGCCAACGAACGTGCACTAGAGTTATCAACTAGCCACGATGGACCTGCTTCTCTCAATCCTCAATCTCTACTGGAACCTCTGAAAATGCCACCCCATCATCGATGTCCAGCTTTCCATCGATGATGACATGCGAATGGTCACGCACGTATCTCTTCATCTGGGATAAATGGAGTTCATAGTAGTAGGTCACCTCTCCAACTCTGCTGAGTACCTAAAATGGTCTGATGAACCTCAATGATAACTTGTATCCTAGGCTAAATATTCACAAACCCCGTTGAGGTGAGACCCGTAGAAAGACATGGTCACTATCCTCAATCTCTCGAGGTCTTGTTCTCCTGTCAGAATAAGACTTATCTCGGCTCTGTGTAGTCTAAATCTAGTTTTAGATGATCTGCACCTTCTCTGTGGTAGCTCATACCATCTCTGGTCCCACTAGTGATGACTCACCTTGGTTAGTCCATCCCAAAGGTGATCTACAAGGTTGCTCATACAACGTCTCAAAAGGTGACATCCCAATAGTGGATTGATAGATTTTGTTGTATGAAAACTCCATCAAAGCCAAGTGATCCTCCAAACTATGACTGAAGTCATGGAAGCAAGCACGTAGCATGTTCTAGAGGGTCTGAATGGTCCGCTTAGTCTAGCCTTCCATCTCAGTATGGAAGGCAGTGCTCAAACGAAGTTGTACCCCAAAAGCCTCCTACAACCCCTTCCATAGCTGGGACGTGAAACAAGTATCAAGATCAGATAACATCATTGAAGGTACTCCATGAGGTATTACAATATCATGCACATAGAGGGGTCCCATGCGCTCTACTGAACCCTACTCTCTGATCGATAGAAAGTGGGCCGACTTGGTGAGTCGGTCGATGATCACCTAGATAGAATCATGACCCCACAATGTACATGGATGTCATGCCATGAAGTCCATGGATATGCCATCACAATTACACTACGAGGCCTCTAAAGGCTTCACCAAGCCTGCTTCTACATGATGATCTGCTTTCACTTGCTGACAAGTTAGGCACCAAGAGGCAAACTCTGCTACTACCTTCTTCATTCCCGCACACCAGTGCTGTCGTTGGAGGTCCTGGTACATATTTTGCACTCATGGATGTACCACTAGAGGTGACATTTGGAACTCCCTAAACACTTCCTCCAGATGTGACACTGGTACCATGGTACGTCCTCTGAAGTGGATGACATGCTCCACACCTTCATAAAATCCATCATGTTCTTGTCCTGTGGATATCTAAGCACATAGATCCTGACATTCAGTGTCCCCGCAATGTGCCTCCATAACTCGTTGATGGAGTGGGGAAGTTAATGTAAGAGACTGAATAAAAACTACCCATCCTGATCCACAAAGGATATATGCAAAGCATCCAACTTCTATGTCGCCTCACCTAGCGGATGTATACCAGATCTCTTGCTAAGTTCATCTGCTACAACGTTCCCCTTCCCTCGAGTATCGACCATCTCGAAGTCATAGTCCTAGAGGAACAAAATCCAACTTCGTTGTCTTAGGTTTAATTACTTTTAATAATAGATATACCAAAGACTCTTTTGATCTGAGTAAACTATAAAATGATCGTACATCAAGTAATGTCTCCACATCTTCAAAGAGAAGACCACTACTGCTAACTCCAAGTCATTGGTAGCATAGTTCTACTCATGTTGTCTCAGATGCCGAGAACCATATGCCATAACTACTCGCTCATGCACCAGGACACATCTTATCCTGGTATCTGATTCGTCGCCGTAGACTACATACCCAACACCCTCCTCTAGAAGCCTCATGATGGGGGCACTAGTCTGCCTCTTCCTCAGCTTCTAAAAACTCTGCTAGCATCTCTATGACCACATGAAGAGTTTCCATTCTTCATCAATGCTGATAAAGGTGCTGGAACTCATGATAAATATAGCATGAACCTCTGGTAGTATCCTACCTACCCCAAGAAACTATGTACCTCCATCACTCTCCTAGGTGGCTCCAATGAATGTACCGCCTCAATCATTGCTGGATCCACTACAACTCAATCCTCTGATATGTCAAGTCCTAGAATGTGGACCTCTAGGATCTAAAACTAGCACTTCGAGAGCTTTCCATAAATCTGGTGCTCTTAGAGTGTGTCTAGTACTACCTAGAAATGATAGGAATGCTCCTCCTCAGTTGTCGAGTAGATCAGAATGTCATCGATGAAGACTACTACAAAGAAATAAAGGTATGGCTGAACGATCCGGTTCCCAAGTCCCATGAACATTGCTAGTGAATTGGTCATGATGAATGGAATAACCAAGAACTCATAATGGTCATACGGACATTTGAAATCCATCTTCTTCACAATATCATCTCTCACTATGAGCTGGTGATAGTCTGATCTGTGGTAAATATTCGAGGAAAACTATTCTCCCTACTACTGATTGAAGAGGTCGTCAATCCTCAAGAGTGGGTACTTGTTCATCACGGTCACCTGGTTCTAGTGCCGATAGTCAACACAAATCCACATACTCCCATCTACCCTCTTAGAGAACAAAATCGGGGCTGCCTAAGGAGAAACATTGAACCAGATAAACCCTTTCACGTGTATGTCCTCCACATGTACCTACTGCTCACAAAGCTCCACTAGAGCCATCCGATACAATGGTGTAGATATCAGTGTCATCCCAGGGTACAATTAAATGTAAAAGTCCACCTCGTATCAAGGAGGTAGACCCGAAACATCATTAGGTAAAACATCTGTGTACTAGTCGACCACTATAGGATAACCTGGGCTCTCCACATCAACTGCTCTCTCGGCAAGGCTAGCAAACTGATGTGTAATCGGCTACACCCTCCCCCGAGAAAGTCCATATGGTGCTTCAAAGGATCCATTCTCTCCGGTGATGGTAAACTCTGTCCTATCTATGTGAACACACCACACATTGCGCCTAATATAGTCATTTTGAGAATGGAATGTAGATAGCAGGTCCATACCCAAGATAACATCGTAAGGCCTTAACGCTGCTACTAGGATATCCCAGCCGAAGCTCTTCCCTCCTAGAGTAATATCACACTACCGAAACCAGTGTGTAATCGTCAAATCCACTACCGTGGGAGTCTCTAGCCGTAACGATCAAACCAACGGCTCCATCAGAATCATCGAGCTCTGAACGAGGGTAGTGGCAATAATTGAATAACTGGAACCTATGTCTATAAGTACTGTATCTAAAGTGGAGTAGACACAAATCATATATCGTATCATCTGCGGACTGCCATGGTGGTAGGCCTTAGCTACCTGGATCTGAGCTCGCCCATATCCACATACTCCCTATGGTCGGGGTAGTCAACCTGGTGGTTGTGGTGGTAACCTCTCGAATCGTCACCCACCACCATCTGCATGACCAGCTCCACTGAAATGTCTTCCTACTCTCTGTGGACCTCCTCAATTATACCTCTATCACTTCCTGGGTGGTCCCTCAACTGTCTGCTGATCATTTGTACAGCGGGTTGTAAATCCATGAGTCATGTAAACCTACCCCTTATATGTGTAACATTTCATGTTCCTTGCATGACTGGTTCTGTCTCTATTACCCTACACAACTGATCCTAAGTCATTCGGTCGTCCACCTATAGATCTGGTCAACTTGGACCTCTGTAACATCTAACTACTTCAAGCTGCAGATCACTCTGCTATGTGATGCTTAGTGGTGGGTCTTTCTACCATTGACTTCTTATGAAGAAAACTCTCCACTAATAGAGCTCGCTCTTACACCCTCGCCTGCATTGGGATGCTAAGAGAAATCATCAAGGCCCTGATCTCCTGCCTGAGTCCATACTTGAAGGTTCGGGTCTTGAAAAATGGGTCCCACACGATATCAATAGAGTAGCATGACAGGTCAGTGAATATCGCTAAGTACTAAGCCACCCTCATGCTGCCCTACTGTAGATAAAAAAATCTCATTTATGTGTATTGTGCGAAGAGTCGTCGGGAAAAACTCTTCCTGAAACAGGCTCTCAATGTCTACCATGTGATGCGTCACCTTGTCGTGAACCTGGAGAATCATGCTCCACTACCTGCCTATTTCTTCTTGTAGAAGACTAGAAGCAAGGATCAACATGAGATCAGATGGGGTCCCCACCAGTCGGAAGACTCTCACTACGGCCCCCATACAATACTCATCTTCATGTGGGTCTGTCTCTCCCATAATCCTAGGTGGCCTATAGCGTTGCAACTCATGCAATGTGCTCAAGTGGAGTGCACCCTCTGCTACTGGGGATGGTGGAATCGGTGGCCCAATGGGTAATGGTACAGCTGGTGGCTCCGCTTGTGCCTCTACTAGAAGAGGTCCTTGCACCAAGGCCTCGTCATTCAGTGGGCTATTAGTGCGTAATATACCTGGATCCCTAGCTAGCTGTCTGCATGGAGGAATCTTGAAAATAAACAGGTGTGCCACGGTCAATATGTTATACTTGGTGAGATGACTCAAAGGGATAAAAAACCTCTTCCAAAGACACTTGAAATCAGTGTTTTCATGCACTGAGTCAGATATCAGAGGTCAACTTATTGGTGTATGGCTACATCGGTCACCTCAACAACAATGGATTCCCTAAACATATAACCACACTCACTACAAATAACAGTATTTCCATTAAATGATCATAGTGCAATGTTCTAGGATAGAACTGACTCCTCTGATACCAATTTGTCACAACCTATCCTCCAGGGTCCATGCCGTGACTATGCCAAACCTGCCTTACATAGCCCAGGGGCTGGAGACTAGCCCTGAAAGGCCTATTCCTTAAAACCAGGAAGGCATTGCCTTTAGATTCTATAAACACACGAAACCAAGCACACAAAAAATAAGAATATTGGTAAACAAGATATTAAATAGAGTAAGTACAGTAAGTAAAAGGGTAAAGATTACAATCGCAAATGGAAGTACATGAAACTGAAAAGTACAAGTAAACTGGAACAACTCCAATGAACACCTTCCAAGGATCCTACCTGTTGGGTAGGTACATCTCTTGAATGGTCATCATTGTGGTACACCTTGTCTAGGTCCACCTCTGAGCTTCCTCCAGTCCTGGTACCCTCGTCCTCAGTCAGTGTTGTCTATCATCTCCAACAAAAACAACAATGTGCAGGCGTAACCCATGCAGGGGTGAGTATAATGATACTCAGTAGGGACCCCGAGACCCTCAGGGGATCACAAAATCCACAATGGATAATCCACAATCATGAAAAAAATTGACAACACTACTTAGATATATTTCCATACATATAACTAAGTCATTAAGTAATCCCATTTTAATCATGTGGAAACACAAGGTCCAACTCAAAATCCCAAAGATCAAATATTCCATAAAGAATGAATACCACTAAAGAAAGTAAAACACAAGAACGCCACACATAAGAATACCACCAAGGTATTACCACAAAGGAATGTTCCACATAGGTATGCAACACATAAGAATACCAAAAAGGCGCATACTCATCTCACACCTGGTATATCTTAGGTACAGTAGTAGAGATGATTCGATGTAGCTACTGAATCATCTTAATCTATTAGGAGGTAGACCCAAGAAGGATCAGAAATTACAGATCGACACAGGAACCTCATACATCATCAGACCCACATCGGATCCTAGTAAATCGTCAGACCAACAAAGGATCCTAGAACAGCAGACCCACAAAGGATCCTAGAGTAGTCCCACATTGATTCCTAGAGTGGTTCAAATGTAGGACCCTCAATCATAGACCCATGAAGGATCCCTTTCTCTTGTCACATCCATCTATAGGGTTCCCGCACTAAGTTTTCTCGTCTCTAGGAGGGTCCACTCCTTAAGCCACTTATTGATAATCCAACTACCACTAAGTCTCACAAGAAAGTATCCCAATGGACCGCCACGTCATAGGGATCTCAATGAAACAAACATTCCATCAATCAAACCATCAGTCTGTATGTTATTACCCTTTTAGTCCTAAGTGCCCGAATGGATTCATGCTCGATCCAACCCGACTATACCCTAACTTTATCTAAATATCTAGTGGGTTATACCCAATGTACCGTCTCTATCAATAGTTTTTGGCGCCATAGGCGGTCTATCAAATGAATGGTCGGTACTAAAGTTTTGGCTGATAGAGAGATAAGGGGTTAATGATGGCCTGAGTCTGGTCAGACCCGACCTGGTCCGACCCTGGTCAGGTCGATCCAGCCAGACTCACTAGTTCTGGCTCGACCTATGGTGAGGCACCGTGGTGCGGCAGGTTGGTGGTCCACCGCAGCGGCCCTGATATCCTTTCGTCCTCTCCGCATGGCGTGGTGACACGTTGCGCCTTCGTCGCTGGCTGATTTAGCTGTCGTCCTCCCTTCACCACCATAACACAAGCCATGATCCTTCCTCATGGGGAAGCGCGGACATGCGCCATCATTCTTGTGTTTCATTGGTTCCTATAGCCGGCATCGCTCGCCATCCTCCACCATTGCAAATACAAACAAACCATGAAGAACGACAGAGGGATCAGGCTATGTTTGTTTGGCCCACTCCCTCCACATTAGTTCTGTAGAAAGCAAACCAAGAGGATACATTCAATGTAAAACTAAATTATAACAAAAACTCTACCTCATAGGTTTGTTGAAGTCGATGAGGATAGAAGGATGAAATTTTTTCGTAATCGATTGAAGGCATACCATGTCAGAGGATGTCCTGAGGAAGAAGTAAAAGTTGTTGGAGAACGTCAGAGTTCTTTGTTGGGGAAAAGTTTTTCTTTGGAGAAGTGTTCTTCGTTGGGTAAGAATAATTACTCCAAAAGCACGCCTATTTCCAATCCTTTCTCCTAATTCCAACCAAAATTAAATGTAGCCTAATTATTAATTTATGTTTATCAAAATAAATTATTTCGGAACAAATAAAATTTGCACAATTAATTAGCTCAATTAATTTTCACAATTAAATGAATTGTCTCAACATAATTAAATAGGTTGTGTTGGCATTATTAATGTAAGGGATTTGAGAGGTTTTCTCCAATTAAAAGGGTTTTGGTGGTCCCTTCCACTAGACCTCAAAATTGGGAGGTTTTATGCTTGGGGGTACCCACCTCCATAACCTCCACATGGGAGGTTTTAAGCTCAGTGGCCCCCACCTACATAACCATCACATGGGAGGTTTCATCTTAAAAAAATAGATGTTTATTATATTTTTATTTTTATTTCCACGAGAAAAGTGAAAAACTATCCTTCACCCTGGTCCTACTGTGGTTGAGGAAAAGGTCTCTATAAGTTAATATAGGCATTGCGAGTTCAACGGTGCCCTCAGATTTCAATTCCAAGCACCGTTTAAAAATTTACAAAAACCCTCTCACACGTTTATAGAATGTACCAGAAAAAAAAAGATCAGAAATTCATTCCGGTCACACCGGGTATCAAAATCATGTGTTTTCAATTTTCATAGACTCATATAATTCACATATAATTAATGAAAAATTTAAATGGTATTTCTGGGTCTTTACAGCTACATATTAATATGACCTTAATACTAAAAATTATTCATATAATGCTATATATATTTATAATTTTTTCCATTAATTTCATTGAAACTACTGTAAATAGAAAATTTAGTGATCCAAATTACTAGTTTATTAATGAATATAACAAATTGGAATTTCAATCATTTTATGATTATATTAAAAGTATTTAAATTAATGTTTGTATTAAAAATAATAAATATATACATTTTCCATTTAATAAATGTATTCCACATCATTAAAAATATATTTTTTCTATTAGTAAAATTTCAAAATAGATTGTATTGGGAACCGCTTTGAAGATAAATTATACACTTTTGTGTCTAAAACCCATATTTTCCATCTAAAAACACCCCAATTTGTTAGATTTTAAACCCGTACATGAAAAAAAAATCCATTCATAGATTTGAATGAAATATTTCTTATGATCATTACTCAAATGAAATGACTAGATTTGGAAGATCAACATTATAGAGTCCTTGGAGAACACAAAAAACCCTTAGGGTGTACCTTATAAATATTTGAATGGAACTACTCTATTAGTTTAATTTAATATAATAGTGTTTGTGATTCATGATAAACTAGTAGGGAACTTTTAATGGTGGTTAAACCCCAGACATGTGGTTATTTTTATAAAAAAGGTTTTAGGTTTTATACCTAGAGGTGTAGTGAATCAGGGTATGTTAATAAAATATTTATCCCTTTGCAATGATATTTTACTATGTTTTATAATTAATCTTGTCTCTCCCAAATAGTTTATTTTATATAATGAAAGCACTTAGTAGGATCACGTGATACATTATATAGTTCAGCAAAATGCACTAATCCGAGGAACATGTATGAAAATGTATATATACATTTGAAACACATAATATCACTACTTTTTTTTACATTTTTGGGGTTTCCATAGTGAACCTCTAGGTTTACAAACAAGAACAAATGATAAACACGCATCTCTTCTTATGAAATGGAATTTAATACTAATCTTATAAATCTCATTATACATAATAAATATAGGATAAAATTTACACTAATAACAGTTTATCAGTTGAAACTATATCTAAAACATGGAAATAGATATATCTTTGG
Source organism: Viscum album (assembly GCA_963277665.1). NCBI lineage: Eukaryota > Viridiplantae > Streptophyta > Magnoliopsida > Santalales > Viscaceae > Viscum > Viscum album. The sequence goes on along the minus strand of OY728145.1, from coordinate 1,092,008,570 downwards.
AACACATTATTCCTCCCACTGAAAATTTTAAAATCATACCTACACATCAGCATTCTCCTTTATGGAGAAAAAATAAATTCTTTTGAATATTTTCATTATCATTTAGAGAGACCATTACTTCTCTATTTGTATCTATTGAGAGAACACTCAAATAACCTCTACTATTTATAAATATATAATTTCAATTCATGTTATTCCCCAATTTGACAGATGAGAAAATATTTCCATAAACAAATATAGAACATACATGGTCAAAATTTATATTTATTCAAATTTTAAATGGTAATTAAATAACCTAAACTCAACTAAATAATTATCTCCATAATTTTTAAATAAACCATGTCTTTAAAAATACACCACATATCATATAAGAACCCTCCACATTACAACCCTCCCTTTCCATATATTCATGTATCTAGTAAAAAATGGATTCAGAAATTCAAATTTAATAATGAAATTAAACAATTTATACATCATTTTTTCAGACAACCATAAATGTCATTTTTAGAATATTTTTCATTTCTAATTCTGAAAATATGAATTGTAATGATTTATATTCCCAATGAATATTTTTCAAAAGGTAATGATTATTAATTATGTTTAGAATGACTCATACACAAATCTAAATTTATTTTTTATATTCATAATGAATCCTATGTAGATTCTCCACCACTAATAAAGATAAAAATTCTAAAAAATACTCTCATAAATAAATTTAAATTTTCACATAATTTGATAATATAAGGTCATTTTCTCATTAAAATAATTTAAATTACATGATAACTCACACATAGTTTACCTAATTTCTCATAAAAATATTTATGACATGTATATAACCATTAATTAATTGTAAAAACCATTGATGGATCATATATAGTCCTTGATGGGACATATGAAATATACAATATATTTTACATTGAAAGACTCATTCCATGTTTGACGACTCCCCTAAAAAGATAACATATTAACATTTCAATTTTAGAATAAAAATTTAATTTATAAAAATTACACAGAAGACATACATTACACTTGCAACCTTTCATAAATAAACTACACAGAAACAAATATGAAATATTGATGATTCATTTTATATAATTAACCATAAATGAAACCCAACATCTACCCTAAGGATAACATATCTATTGATCTCCATCAATTGGTTTGATGAAAAATTAAAAATCGATTTATTTTTATAAATCATTATAACATCATATAGAAATAGATAAAATCCAAAAATTATTGGAAAACTCTTTATTTAAAGTAGTGAATCATGGATTCAGTAATCCTAAATACTAATACCACAACAATAATACTTGATTTGTGAAATAAGTGTTAAATAAAAATATCCTAATGAAAAACATTATCGGTCTCGATTCAATTCAGTTACATCATAAAGTATATCAAAAAAATAGGCCCCTTAAATAAAAATTAATGAAATCTCACCCTTTATCATCATTAAATTTAGGATTACTCCCACATTTTTAATTGGATAGAGAAATCCAATCCCTATAGATTTCATAATTGGGATTTATTCTTCCCCCATTTAATAATGTAACCAAATCGTAATTCTATTAATGTTCTAAAAATGGTTAAAAATATATTTATTTAATATATGATATAAATAAGGCATTAAGAGAAATAGATATTTCCACAAGGGAGTAGGTTAACTTTTCCAACTCACATTATTTGTGGGGGATGGTTAGCCTCCCAGAGACAAAAAATAAATTTTAAAATGTACCATGGGTTGTTCCATTTTCATAATAGTTTCTATTTGATTCTATATTGACACTTACTCCAACATCCCTAGAAATTGTACGACCATATATTATATGATGTGACATTTTTTCTCAATGTGGTTCTCCCATGAATGATATATAATTTTATTCTAAGATTAATATCACTCAATTAATATTACTAGATTCAAATTTTTTGATTGAGTTCAATTCCAATTTTATTAACTTATTTCCTCATATATATATATTTAATGAAACCATTATTTTTTTATATTGAACTTATATATTGATTGAAAAAGTGTAGTCTTTAATCATAATCAATGGGAAATATTAAAACTACCATGATAAATGGAACCATATAATGTTGAAATTCTTTTATCATATGAACCTTCCCAATCATCATGTTTAATTTATGGTAACAATTATTCATATATTTTATGATAAAAACATAAAATTCATTCAGTTATTGATATATAAAGCTACCCTCTAAACTATTAAAATATATATTTATTTTCGGGAAAATTAATATTTATAATGTTGGCATGTTGATAAAATTTTTGGCACTTTTTATATTATGTATATATTATTACAAATTATTTGAGTATGTTTATTGTTGTTAATATCCATTTGATAATTCTATTTTTATTATTAAATCTATATCTATGTTAGAGTCATAATTAGTCTCAAATCATCATTTCAAAAGCTTTTGATCACTTATTTGTAATTTTTTGGAAATAAATGTTCTTATCATTATTTTAGACTAATTTAAGAAAAAGGATAATGTTATCCCACAAATCATAGTCATTGAAATTCTTCACATAATGTATTCTTCAAATAGATTACATTGACTTTCATTCAAGCCTATAGTGATTATGACCTCAACATAGATGAGGACCCAAATACATCAATTATATTCCTTATTGATAAATAAATTATGATCAACACTACCTCTCATAAATCCTATCTTCTAAAAATATCTATCTAACCGATAGTATCAAGACCTAGGTTCCTTAACAAGGACATAAAATACCTTTTCAGGAAATAAACCTTATCTTCATATTAATCCTCTAGAAAACAATAATGTTCTATTATATAAACATCCTCTTCAAGGAATACATTCAAGAATCTATATTTACCATTCATTTGATAAAATTTTAATTCCCTTTTCATTTGAACTACAAAGAACTATTCATATCATCACTAAAAAGTACACATATTAAAATGTTTAATCCATATTAATTCATATTGTTTTGTAATAACCATTAAACAATAGCACTTATCTGATTCTTGTTTCTTTTTAAGAATGATTTTGTTTATTTAATAACACCCACATAGTTTTGATGAAAAATAAATTATATTTCTGTAATTTTTTTACCTAATATTGATTATTTTTTATTTCGATAAGTTCTTCATGTATTTAATTCATCCAATTGTAATAGTTATAAACAACATTTAATTTTTTATTCCCACTTATAAACAAAAGGATTCTTACTAATCCATGATCCTTCCTATTTGAACTTTATTTTTATGGTAATAAATAAAATTATTTTCACTGATTTCATTTTTCGTAATTTTATTTATTATCAAGAATTAACCCAATCAAATTGTCTAACTATTATTTTCTTATTCATAATTACTAAAACCTAAATTTATACCCATTAGAAACCCACATAAGCATTAATTAATTTTTTTAATACATCATTGTTTTAATGAATAATATTCACACTTATTTAATAATTATTCTCATATTCCAAAACTATAAATATTTTCTTACCATAATTTCTCCATTAACTTCGTTAAAAAATCTATAACCAACATTATTTGATTGATAAAAATGTATAATTTCTCATCCCCATGAGCCTCAAACTTTTGATACTTCCTCTCATTGAGAATAAAACATTTTTCAGTAGAATATGAATCATTTGAGTGTTAAATTATTTCGATGAAATAATTTATTGGTGGTACTATCGTAATTCAGTAATAATTAACCTATTTTGGAGATTTTCATTTATATATAAACTAGTTCACTCAAATATGTCTCTAAAGGATTCATGTTAAGGATCATTTTCTGAGACATGTTATATAAAATTTTGTTCCATTTATCAATGATCCTATATTCATGAGGAGTCTATAAAACTGATATGTTATACTAAATTACATGTTTTTATATTTTCATCATCATTATAGTTGGTAAATTCTATCCCTTTTTTTAAAATATTCATATTTTCTAAATATAATATATTATTCACATTTCCTCCAATGTTAGTTAATGGACTTGAACACAATAGAATTTTTGATAATAAACAATATCCATTCCATAATACTATTTTTATAAACTAAAAGGACACATTACCATTTTCCTATAAATGTTTTAAGGTGTTATGATCCCACATACATCAAAAAACACTACATCAATAAAACATATAAATTTATATTTCATTGGATTGTGGGTCATTGAAATGATTTTCCATTTTGAAATGTATCACACTCTTGAAATGATAAGCTGTGAGATTAGTCATGTCACTACCTCTTTCATTATTCATAATTTTTCAAATGAAATTTTGCGAAATTAAATGAGAAACTATTTTTAGAGTTTTTAACAACTTTTTGATCGATATATTACACAATTTTTACATTAATGAATTAAATATTTCAGTTGGATCATCTTCCTTGTAAAATAATTGATCAATGTATTCCCTTAAATATTTATGTGTGGATTTTAAACATAACACTATTCCACAAGTCATTATATTGACTTAGTCGAAGAAATATTTTGAATGAGACCATTACTAAAAAAATTCTTCAATGCTACTTAGTTCCCTATAACATTTAAAAAAATTTCGGAGAGATTGATCACCATCCCCTCATACATTAAAAAATAGATGACACCATCATTGTCATAAATCATTACCATTAAGTTATATTTATTTACATTTTTATAATGAGTACTCCAACATCCCATAATATATGTACCAACTATATTAATCATGCAACATGTGATTTCATAAATGTTGACCTTCTCATTATTACCCTTTTTGATCTATGATGGTTGTTTCACCTACATTATTAGAAATTCAATTTGACCCAACTTGAGATCTTTATATTATTATTCATATTTAATGGTTTCATATTGGTTTTTTGATTTCATATAACATTATTATGCTTCAAACTATCATGATATTCTAAATTTGATTTGTTCTGATGGTTACCTTCATAACAATGATTAAAAAACCTTTAATTTTGTGTTCGTAGAATCTACAATATAAGTAATAATAGATTTCAAATTTTTATTATAAATTATACTAGTTTTACTTTTTGATGTTATCCCTTAATGTTACACTTTTTTATGAAATACATATAGTATGTTTGTTTGATCAATATATAACAAAAACAAAATATCTATTTTTTTTGTGGATTTACTACTCCAAATTTAACTTTTGAGTAATCCATTCATCACATAATATAACCATCATATAAGAACTGGGATATTGATTTTTTCCCTCAATTGAAATTGATTTTTTCTTGTGATCATTTCCAGTAATATATTTTACTTTCTCTTCAAAACAATATACTTTTATGAACATAGAAAATTTCATAGTGAAATCTATGAAAACATCTTCATTGGTGAATTCACATGAACTTCGTGAGTTCATTAAATAAATTTGACAGTTTTCATGATTTTCACAATTTAGTCAAAACATAATGTTTTCACCATTGAGTACCTTTATTCTTTTTACCTGATATTTCACTGAGATGGTTAGTCCAAAAATAATCTGTGCATGTTCATAAATTTTAACCCAATACTCAATATATTTCATTTAGTTTCATGAATATCTAAATTTTATTTTTTAACATCTTTCTTTAATTGTGATTTTTACACTTTTTATTGTAATTAAATCATAAAATATAAACAACTAAAATAAATTTCTCTTCTTTTTTCCTATAAACATTTATTTTATTATGAGATACATAAACCATAGATTCAGGATCAAACAATCCTCTAATTTTTCTATCATTTTCACAAATTTCTTCTACTTGTGGTATATATAAAATATCCACCATGAAATCATCCATGAGGTCTCAATAGTCCTTGACATGCTCCACTTATGTATCCTCCTTACTCTCATTTTCCTATTATAATAGGTTATTATTCTTAATCAATTTCCTCAACGTTTTTCATTTTTTACTATTATTGACTTTAAATGTTTTCTTCATTGGTTCTTCATCTTCATAATATTCTTGAAATTTATTTATAAACCTAGTAGTAATATTCTATTTTTCCACATAAAAATTAAGCAACTAAAATCTTTCTCATGTATTTCCATTTTCCACTTTTTTAGATTAATCAAATTGTATATCATCACGAAAAAACATCCATCATAGGATCATTGTAGCAAACCAAAATATGTAATTCCTATTTAAATAGTACAATCATTATAGTTTGCGTTACATGAAACACTACACTATATTGAATCATATTTTATTTTATTTTCAAATGAATCATGGAAATACAATATGAAACAAAATAATAAAATTATAATAAATATAGAATATAAAATTAAATACAAAGTTAATAATTTATTTTTATTATATTATTATTAATTTTTGAAATTTAATGATTATATTAAAAATAATTAATGTGATACGGTTAAATTTATTCAATGGGAATAGTGGATATTTTTTGATGGATTTTTTACGTATTTTGAAATTTATCTTAAAATTTATATTTATAAAATTAAAAATATTATATATTTTATTTAAAATAATAAAAAAAATATATTTACACCTGATTAATTATTAATTAATAATTAATAATTTTCAGAACACTATAAGTTTAAAAGGGTCATTTCTTTAAAAAAGAATTTTTAATTTTTAATTTTTTTTCCTTTCAAGGTCAACATGATGAATTTTCGATATTTAATTTGATAAATGGAACATCATAACCAAATAAATTCTTAATTATGTCTTCCTCACATACTCCAAATCATTTCTAACCATACTAACAAAATTGAAAATGTATATTTTTTCTATTAATATTTTATTATGTATATGGAAAATCAATTATGTACGTAATATCGATACATTGGGAATTTGAGATGTTGCAATTGCATACAAGAGAGGTTCCTCTTCTATAAAAGACCAATTTCATATTTCTTCACTATATCACATGGATGGATATAAATATAGATAAACCATAAATTTTTATATAATATTTTAAAAAATTATAATTCTTTAAATGAAATATTTAATTGAATTTTTTTGCAATCCTTTATAAAAGAAAAACATTGAACCTCAATATACGTGGACTATCTCCTCTATGAATGGGGAAATTCATTTCCCATAACTACACAACATAGGCTTTTATAAAAATTAAATTTATTTTGAAATTTGATATTAATTACCTGATTACTGTATCTTAATGTCAATTAACATATTTTTAATCATAATTAAATTTAATTATTTTTATGGTATTGAAATACAAAAAATAGGATACTTTTTTGGTTTCCATGTGAATAATCATAATAAGATCAATAATTATAACATAGAACAATATATATATATCAAACAAATACTATATTCCTTTATTAAAATTCATTATATTACTAAAATAATATTATGGTGCAAGGCATGGAACCTCCAAATAAGATGTTTTGGGGAAAACAAAACTGGTATCATAAAATAATTATTTTAACAAATTATAGTTAGTATTCATTTAAACAAAATAATGAATAATATCATAATATAAATATTTAATAAATTATACATCATTAATTAATTAATCAATAAATTTACTTTACAGTATTTTCGAATGTATTTGACCAATCGATAATTCATGTTGTGGGATTCTCATATCAAACATTCTTTTTGGAGATATGTTTTGAATGACACATGTGTTTATATTATTTAGTGTAAATCATGAATATATCAAATATTATATCATAATAATTTATTTAATCATGTTAATAAATTTTTCATTTAATATTATCTCTTTTAAGATGGTTTTTTTTCATGTAGTAAATGATACATAATAGTTCTTGGTCTCAACTTCTATTTCATGAGATATGTTTGGTGTTTTGTACTATAATCTAATTTATATACTATAATTAATAAACAATGAATATATTATAGAATTTTATATAATTTATTACATTTATATAATCATATAATGTCATATGTTTCTATGAAATTATATTCAAAAGTCAATAAAGTAATAATTATTAATTTTACAATCATATAATTTTTGAATTGATTGTTTTTCAATTTCTTTTAGGGAATATTTCAGGTTATTTATCTCATAAAAATCACAAGGTTTCTTCCATTTTTTTCTATTGCTGTTATAAATTATGCTTTTATTTTACAATATCTTTTTGTGCTAAAAATCATACATAATGATTACAAAAAAATAAACCAATGTTTCCACATTTTCACTTGGAATATATATCTTCCATATATATATTATTTATTTTGTCTAAATATTGTTGGTTTTTAAAATTAAATAAATTATTAAGTACAGTTTCTATTATATTCAACATTATATTAAAATTTTTATAAGTAATATTCTTAATCATTAAAAAAATATTATTTTTCTCTTTCTCTAAAAATGATTAAAAATAATATATTTCTAAATATTTTCCAGATGAATATATTTTTCCTCAAGCATGAACATTCTTATTTATTTAGATTTATATATTAGTTTTTATGGTTTTATAAATTTAATATATATATCCATTACTTTTAGATTTTTTTGAATAAAGTATATTATTTACAAAAACGATTTGAAAATGGATTTCATTCAACTTATGTAATTTTTATATTTCAATCCATAAATTATTAATAAAGTTTATATTATTTTATTTATTTGATGATAATAATTTTTTTCTTAATTAATCATTCGAAATTGGTATTAATTTTAGAAAAAAGTGTTTTATAAGCGACTTTAGACATCGTTTTTTAATAATTATACAAAAACATTATGTAAATTTATTTTAATAAATTTCGCAACCATTTTACTATCTTTATAAAAAATATTTTTCTATAATGAAGTAACGTTCAAAACCAACCTATAATGAAATTATTATTTAAATTTTTGGATGATTTAAATTATTTAATCTATGGAAAAAATAGTTCATTTCTCCATTTTTAATACTATAAGATGGTGTTTTGTATCCATTTTTATTTCATGGGTTTTCTCATATATATCAATATTAATTAATGATTTTATTGTATATTGGGGATATATTCTATTGATAGCATACACCTTCATTCCATAGATAGATTATGATGATGTATAAATATGATTTAATATAACCCATTTCTATCTCATGGGTTAATTAAAAAATAAGTTAATGAGGAATTTTGTAATATTCTTTTGTAATTTATATATGTGGTATATTACAATGGAATTAGGAACTATTTTTAGATATTGTGGGAGCTAATGGATAAATATACATGTATCCCAAGAACAAAAGGTATACTAGTTATTATCACAATCCTAATGTACTTTGGTAAGGAGATTATACAAGAAAATTATGCGATTAATATAGTTCATAATAGATCTACGATATATTATGATTCCTATTCTTATGAATATGAAACACTCTTATTCAAAAAAATTATTTTATATGCATATGAATATATTATTCTCTTATGGACCATAATTTATAATTCTACTATGACTCATTTATTTTATTATACTAATGATTTATCCTACGAATCTTGTAATATAATCTACTATTTAATGGGTATAATGAACTTATTTTAGGATCATTCACTTTGATTATGTTATCAGACACTTATTTTCATCTTCTTCAAACTAGTGATATGTGATTTCTAATTTATATTTTTATACTTACAATGTTTTTTTGATAATAATTCATATCTTTCAATTTTCTCCACATTTTTTTATAATGATGTTATATAATATGTGTCATAAAATTTTACTCCTGTATAATTTTTTTGGAATATGGTGAAGACTTCTTATAGAATAATAAAATTTATTAATAATGGTAAAATTTTATATTGTATGGGAAAGACATGGTTGTTTTTTGGTAAAGGGTATTAATAATTCCATAAAAATCTAAAGATAAGAGGCCTTGGTTTCTTATGTGACCAATTGACGGTTATTGACAATGTAATTATGAATAGTTAAATGTGGGTTTCATTAAATGGTATCAAAATAGATATTTAAAGAACATGTTATTAGAAATATATCCATATGCATAGTTCATAGGATATCTCATTTTTAATTACTGTAGGTTTTAGATATCATTATATGATAATATTTTCTCAATTAATGATTTTTATAATTATGTAATTAATTGTGGGTTTATGATTTTATTTTTGAACATTAAAAAATGAAATATATACATCATTCTAAGTCATGTGTGATTGTTTTTTAAGGTGATTATTGATGGGTAAAGAGATTGTTATAGGGTTTTAAAATATTACTGTGGTATATCTACATATATGGTTTAACATTTGATTTAGTGTGAATAATATTTGAGAATAATTAATTTATATTTTTGGGGTATATTAAATATTAGGTTCAATACATTCCTTGAGGATTAGGGAGTTATGAGAAAGGATTATCAAATTATTAGAATTATTATAAGACTACACAAGATGGATAATTATTGGCCGGTATGGGATTTTATTTCTTTTATGTTGTTATTATTTTAAGAATTTATATTGAGTTATCTTTGGGTGGATTTATAATTTTTTTAGTATTATATAATGCTGATTGTGGTTATTTTGTGAAAATATAACTATAATTTATAGAAAATATGATGAGGAAATGTAAATTTAATTTTATTTAAATTTGTAGTGATTAATTATTTTGGAGATAATGTTATGTTTATTTTCGAAGAAAATTTTACCAGATATTTCAGATTATTGGTTTTAAAATTTGGTTTGGCATATTTATAAGAGATGTAGGGTTAATTTAGAAATTATTTAAGTTAAAATTTGTCGATTATTATTGTATTTTTTCTTTATTTTTGATATATTTATTAATATGATGGTTTATTTATATTGGTTATAATTTAGACATTCGATATATAGTTTGGTTTTCTTGAAACTATAGAAATAGAAAAATTAAATTTTATTTACTAGAGATCATGTGATCAATTAAAGTTTATATTCATGCTTTATACATGAGAAATTCATCATGGTTATTAATTATTTATAAAGTGAGATTATATAGATTTTGAAAAAATATAATAACCAATATTTATCGAAATAATTATCCTTAAATAACTGAAATAAAATAAATAAATACATTTCCTCATATTTTGTCTCTTGATGGTACAAGAATTCCATAAGCATCTACAAGTGGATGATAAATATATAACCACTTAAGTGTAAAATATCTCCAACTATTCAAGGTATTCCTTTAGAAACATTTTCATTATTATGAGTCTTATAATGGTACTTTAATGGTTTTAGAAATATTTAATTATGAAATACTAACATTACAAAAATAAAAATAGTAATTATTTATCATTATAAAGTATAACTAATATATTGTACCTATGTCATGATATATTTATTTTGTTAAGAATAAATTAAAATTACAATGAAACCATTTATTTTAAGTGGGAATTTTATAACAATATATTTCAATATGAATTTATCCTTAAAATAATACTATGGTCTTTTTCTAATTTTATATACAACAATGAACTAAAATTAATCTATAGATATTTTATTACAATTAATAATGAAAAGTAATTTTGAAATATAATTATGAGATTAAAATAAGTTAAAGCCTAAAACAAAATAAAAAATATGGTAGTTATTTTAATAATTAAATATTATAAGTATAAATTGATTAAATTTAATGATTGGAGGAAATTTAATTATTGTGACATGATTTAAATTATTCATCATTGAAAATGGATATATTTTTATAAAATATTTTAAAGGGTTATTAAAATTTTCATATTAAATTAAATTCATCATCATTAAAATTTATACGTAATATTTTATTGTGTAAAATATTATATTATTAATCAATTAATTATAAATTGATATGAAATAATATTTGGAACACATAATGTCCAAAAGGACCATTCTTCAATAAAAGATGATTTTTATAACTCATTACCAATTTAATTGGTAAATATGTGAATTTTAAATTTGAATTTGAATATAATAATACCATTTTTGGGTTTATAATTTCAAAAAACCCATAAATTGATTTTTTTAGGATTTCTCTAAATCGACTATTTTTTCAGAGAATGGTAGAAAATACCAAGTTTTATATATACAATAACTTTTATGACCTTATCATGCTACAATATTGAGTCTAATTTTTTTTAAAAACATTTCATCTAAAAATATAAATTTATGAAGTAAAATAAATCATTCAATAATTTTATTTTTAATTAATCAACCTATGATTGAAATTTTGAGACCTGTGAAATTTTTTACTCTAATAAACAAACACCATTTTAGATTTTTTATTTATTTTTTTAATTGCTAATTTTTTTGAATTTTTTTGAATTTTTTTAATTTCACGTAACATGAGTTGTATTATTATTAAACAAATAAGTGTCATAGGGATAAATTCTGTATATGATATTAATAAAAATTCATCAATACACATAGAAATGAATTTTTCGAAAAAAGTAATTTTCATTTTTTAAATATTTATATTTTATTTTATTTTTACCACATCTAAAACATAAAATTATAATTTTTATACCAAATTTTTTATTATAATATTCATATTATGTAATAAAATCCTTTAAATTTTTTGTCATAATTAATAGTTACTATAGTAAATGATCATCTCTTTGGTATGGCTATAAATTATAATGAGGGGTTAAACAAAGTGATATAACATAAAATGCCACTAAATTACGAATAATATGACTTAATGAGTTTATTTACACCCAATATTATCAGATATGTTCAAAAATATCAATTGGGATTCTCTTTAGCATTCAAATAAAATTTTCTAATTCTCAGGTTTTGAGTATTTACAAGGGGGATACTCATCTCACATATAAATGGATCCCCTCCCCACCACTAATTCACACTCATTTTGAAATTGTGATCAACAAATAACTGCCCAAATGAGTTTCGAAAACTATCTTCTCTTACCTATAAATTCTTATCTAATAAAAATTAAAACCTAAGAAGGCATAATGAGATATCCTAATGTGGATAAATACGAAATAGGTAATCATCATAACTAAACTCATTCATTTTTTTCATCTTCTTCCACCACCTAAATTTTTTTATAAACATAATTAAATAATTAAGAAATTATATTTTGTCTATATAATAGATATTATATTGATTTAATTACCACCATCAACCTAATTTTTAACAGTTTGGAAATGAAAACATTACAAATCTGTACTTATGGACTACTACCTCAATGTGGAAATATATTAAATTTTTCATCACCAACTCACAATGAATGTTATATAAAAGTCTATAAAAATTATATAGTATATTTATGACATACTTATGATTTTATAAAAAAATACATTATACTTTCATTCCTTTCCATACTTTGGAAAATGAAAACATCACTCATACGTCCATGCAGATTACAACATCCAAGAAAAACATAATTCATTTTCAATTACCAAATACAATGATTTTTTAATAAATAATATAATATATAAATAATATATATATGTAAATATGTCCATTCAATAATTTTTGTATACATATTTTTGTTATATAATTTATTAAATATTTATAGTTGGATTCAATTTTCTGGAAAATGATATTTTGAAGCTTTCATTATGAATCAACCACAAAAGATATATAAATTGATCAGGGAACTCAATAATTCCAAAAAAACCATAGTATATTTATTCATGAACATTATAGTGATTATAAAACCATCTCCCTAGTGCATAAACTGAAACCGATTAATTAGATTATTCGTATAAAATTGTATAGTTATGAAAAATATAATGTTTGTTTTTAAAAATGAATTACTTATAAATGGTAAAAATATGTTAGTAATGAAATATATCTCTGATTATTGACATAAATATTTATATGATATATATTAATAATAATTTTTAATATATTTTACATGATGTTATAAACATTATATCCTTATATGAATCCATGGATATGATGTCTTATATAAAAAATTATTTTTGAGACATGCATTTAAGTATGTATATATGTCAATTTTAAAGTGTATATACATAATTTGGGACATATTATATTATTATAAACTCAATGATAATGGTAAGAAAATTTATTTTATGTTTTAATATTTAAATTGTTTTGATTCAAATCATATAAAATATGAAAGTGTTCTTTGTCTCAATCTATATTACAAAAGACATGATTAAAATTATCCACCCTTATTTATTCTATATAGTGTACTTATTACCCCTGATTACATTTGGAAATATTATGACATATAATTAATGGGATCTATACAACAATATATTTTGGAGAATTTTTTGGCTATCGATTTGAATGTTACAAAATCTAAAATGGGTTTTTTATAATTTCACTTTTATAGAGATGGTTTATGATTAAATTTACATTGAATGAGATTATATGTTCATTCCCACCTAAAACCCATAAATTTCCTTCTTATATACATATTTTTAGGTTATTTATGCACTCTTTCCATTTTTCCTCTCATTTTTACTCAAAATCATTGAATTATTATTTATAATAAAATATAACCTTGTTTCTCCCTTTTCAATAGAATTATTTATATTCCATACACATAATAATTCATTTAAAAATAATGTTAATTTATATACATATTTTTAATTTAGATTTATGTAATATTTTACTTTATAATGTTTAAAAATAATATATTTAGGTTTTCTAAACAAAAAATTTTTTCCTTTTTTTATAAAGTGTTAACATAATTTATTTTTTTATGTTTTATGCATGAATGATTTTCCCTACATTATGACCATCATTTAGGAATATATTTCCTATTTATATCTTTGTGTTTCTCCAATGTAATTCATGCTACCAATTATTTATAATATTATTTAAAGAAGTTATTTTCTTAATTTTTTGACCATTTATTTCATTCAACATTTTTGTACTTTTATATTTTTATACAGTTTTTTTATAAATGTATAAATTATATTTATGATTAATTTATATAAAATAATTTGAATATTAATGTTTCAAATTTCTTCTTTATATTTCATGAATATAGTTTTGGGCGTGATGTTTAACATCAATTTTTAAAATAAACTACACTATTTTTTGGAATTTTTTCTAAAAAAATTCAATTCTATGGTAATATCTATATTTGGAGGATATATATCTTAAAATTAAATGTTTGAAATCAATATATGATGATATTAGTATTTAATTATTTAGTTTATTGAATCTTTGGTATCAAAAAATAAATTTATTCATATAGAGGCCCGAAGCTTGATGTACATGGAAATTACATTACTTTAGAGGAATACTTAATACATAACAAAAACAGACACACAAGGATCGTAATAGTTTACTGTCTTTGGAATCTCAGAATATAATCTTTAATTATGGTGAAAAGATCTTCAACATCTCCTATAAGATCATCCCCTTTTTGTTTTATTACCTAAAAACTTTCTTTAAATCCTGGGGAAAAGAAAACATATAAAGGGTGAGATCAAATGCTCAGTAAGGGTAAGAATGGATAAAATAAAACAAATAATATACATTTGAACTTCAAAACAAGAACATATTATTTAAACATTAGAATCTTGATCAATGACATAAATCATGGAAGTACGTAAGGCATAGATCATAAAGAAACATTAACCATGATAAAATAGCTTGGGAATTAAACATGTAATTATGGAAAAACATTAAGCACATGATATGATTTCAATAGTAGCCAAGACATTGCTGTCCAGACCATTTTGTGGACAAAGTCCCTTTCTGAATCGAGTTCACTCCTCGTTCCAGTCCTATATTACTGAACTGGTTTAACTTGTCCTTCCAACCCTGTCTATCTCATGAGATATAAATCATTAGCCAATGAATTAGAGGGATATATAGGTCCCACCCGTCTCATAAGGAAATCATTCTTACTTTTTCGACAAAATAAACTTAAAACACTCATCGTAACCCATAGAATGAAATGGGTTTCCTAAATATCAACCCATCATCACATAATCCATATAAAATAAATAGATATCATTTCATAATAAGAAAAGTGATACCATGTAAATCATAGAGGCATTATACTTAAAACATACACATATGAAATCATGTCATCTTAGATGGAAAAATGGTTTTGGTCAAACACTTGAATCAAATTCTTGAGGAAAATATCCTTTCTTCTTCAAAATCAATTTCTTTTCACAAAACCTCATTCAATTTTAAAAGAAATTGATTTTTTTGAAAATTATCATGAAATATTTTGGAATAAGATTCATGAAAATAATGCTTTATAAAACAGTAAAAATCCTTTCATTCCATATAAGTTAAAAAAACATTCTTCTCATACTTTTGCCGGAAAAGTCAAAAAAGTACCTCATAACGTAAACAAAAGAAAGATTCCTTACATACCATGTAGTAAGAGTCAAAAATGGATAAAAAGGACTTAAAACATAGATGAATACATTTTTAGAAAACAGAGACATGTATGATAATTATAACTACAGTAAATACTTATGAATAAACAATGCCGGATAAGAATGAGATTGGAATAATTATCCCTTACCTTAGGTATGATATGCTTCGCATGGATCCAAACCTCTGGTATAATTATTTAAATAATTTCATTGACTTATTACAGAATCATATTCATTGTTATGATATCATATATGTTTCACTTATGACTTTATATTACCCATTCTTTTGTAAATTCCATGTTAAAGAATCGTTTTGTGTAATATCATTTCATTTATCATATGTGTTTCGACTTATCGTTCATGATATTATTACTTATATCCTGATTTACATAATTACAGAATGTAAAACATGATTTATATATAATATATATTCATCATATACATATATATATTATAGATCGATAAAAGGAATGAAATACACCATTCATAGAGACGGTGGGTTGTACGTATGCATGAACGTTGTTTTTGTTTCCTTATTCAATTGAATGAAATTAACTAGATGACATACATACATATATACATAAACCCAGTAGCATTATTATTTCATATATTTCATTATTATTCATTATATGAACTTTATTATCATTCGTGTATGGTTAACATGGAGAATGAATCTCATCGCGTCGTGGAGACGGTAGTCCGTACATACGCACGAGCGATGATATCGTTCTCATAATTATTGAATAGAATTGGAGTAGATGGTATAATTTACCAGAATCCTTATGATGTTATAATAACCATATATAGTTATTCTTTACACCATTATACCCATCCATGTATGTTGTTGGTGGAAAAATAGATTTCACCACGGCTTGGAGACGGTATTCAGTACATACGCACGCGTGGTGATTTTGTTTTCTGTAGGATGGATAGATGGTGAAATAGGGTTGTTTACTACTTATATTAACATGTCAGTATATGATTTATACTGACGTTATTAATTCATAATGAAACAACTAAAGAAGAAGAAGTTGAAGAAGAAATAGAGTAGAAAGAATTGGTAACAGACATTACCTCTTCTTTGAAGCACCTCTTTGAGACCTCCTCTTAGGGCTGTAAAAGTGGACTTTGAAGAAGACCAGAACCTCTAAGTTGTTTCTATGGAAGTGGATAAGATAATTTGTCCAGGGTTTTCTGAGATTGAAGGCTCAATGTGGTGTGAGGAAGAGAGGGAGGAGGTGCCCTTTTATAAGGGAGGAGATGTGCACCTTTGGAATAACTAAAACTATTATTTTATTATGAAGTCATATTTGGTTTTTAATAGCTCAAAACTGATTTATTTCGAATCTAAGGTGGTGATGGGTCGAAATCCTCTCATCCAATAGAATTTAGACATGTTTAGGTCATTATATTAACCTTATAAATTAATTTTAACTCTTAGTAAATTATATTGACATTTACCATGTCACTTTGTATTTTTATATTATATAGTTAATAAACGTACAATATACATCCATGCAACCCCCATGTGGTCCATTAATAATACAAATATATTGATATAACTATCTTGGACGAACCATATATTTTTAGGAATATAATAACAATTAATAATATAATATTTGTTTCAAAAACTATTTTATGTCAATTATGACACTGTTTGATATTTGATTTTTGTAAAACTCATAACAGAATGATTAGTCCAAAAAAAATAATTAAATCAATACTAAAATGTCATATTAACATATTAAATTATTTTAATTCATAAAAAGTATCAAATTACATTTATTTGGGTATTTATAACATCAATTATGTCAATATTTCATTATCAATATAATTACTGCATCATCATTGTGTCATAAATAAATTAAATTATATAATGTCTAAAAATTACAAATAAAATACAATTATGTGTGAAATATTTTTATCTTTCTAATGAATATTTATAGTTGAATATATCTTATTTATAACCCTTTATTAAAAATGATTTACTTATTAATCTTTGATTTTAACAATTTTAACCCTTCTTTAAATAAATTAATAATAAATTTCCAAATCTAATCCATGTGGTCCTAAATGGTCATATTTTATTCCTAAGGTTGTTATTGGTCGAATTACATTTATCCAATATAATTAAGACACGTGTTAGGGTAATAATAATATCATTTTTACCCTTAATTATCCTATTTACTTTTAACCGTGGTAAATAAAAGTAAAATGTTACTATTCACCATAAATTATTTTCATCTCATTGAACCAAATTTTAGTCCTTTATATTAACCGTGTCTCTTGGATTTTTTAAATTCAATTCACTTAAGTGCTAAAATATAATTTAAATTTAAAAAGTTGGTTTTTTAACTACCACAAAGTGGTTTCACTATTAATCAAAAATTGCAGTTTTTCACAAAAAAACCAAAAATTCAGCCTAAGAATAATTTGATATTCCAAATTCAAAATTGATGTCTATTTTGAAAAATTAATAAAATATAAGTGGAATTAATTAATTTTAAATTTAATCCCCGTTATCAAAACAAATAGCGTGTTTTTAAGAAACAGAAACAATAAAAAGATTGATACTTGTTTATATCCAATTTCAAAGTGAAATTAATTCCAATGAACAACATTGGATTAAATGGTCGAAATATATTCTAATTACTCTTTAAACCCAATTAAAAATATAATCTAACCATATAAATTAATGCTATGAAAACATTTGTTTTTAATTAAAATATAGCGTGTTTTTTGCTATTATTTAATATATGAAAGTTATTAGAATAATATGTAAAATTTATTCAAAGAAAATTTTTATATCCTGATTCCAAAGAAGAATTTTATTTTGTCAAATTAAACGTATAGACAAGTTAAAAACAAGATATAATGTGGGTGCGCCATCGAAAGGCTCCAAAACAAATTTTTTTTAAAATTACTTATTTTACTCGAAAAAATTATTTTGTTCTCATACCATGTTCTAGAAAATGTGTAAGATGAATAATAATGGTATTAAATTAAAATTGATGTTGATACTATTCATAACAGGTAGTTCATATAACATATCATTGTTTAGCGAAGCTCAGTATTGAGTACAACACACGCTATTGTGGAAGGTCATGGTTGCATGTATTGCAAGCCAAGTTAGGGAAGTGTGTTGTGCAAGCTCATTTTGGTGTAGCGTACAACACAAGACATTAATGAAATTAAAAGAATATTTTTCATAAAATCTCTGGGTGTTGCATTCTACCCCCCTTAAAAGGAATTTCACCCTCGAAATTTATCGGGGTTATAAATGGTTTACTACTCGAAAGTTTTTTTAATAGAAACCCACATCATAAAACGAAATTCCAAAACATGGCTTTAAAAACAAAAGTATGAAATGTAACGGTTACCCAAATTAACTCATCACTAGGTTTCCTCGTAGGAAAACATAGGTGAAAATATGGATATGGAAGAATAATATAACCATCAAATTCTGATGGAGATTTGTAGAGAATATGGCTATGAAATATCCATCAATCACAAAGACATGGATTTGTGATGATCTAAGGTACCATCTGATTCATCTGATATAAGGTCACTAGGACAATATTTTTGGTTTTCAAGATCATTTCCCTAAAGTTGATGAAATTGGAATTAGAAGAAATACTTTCGTGATTTTGGTACAGTCACACCTTTGGTCGTTCTATGGAAAATTTCCACTTCATCGCTTAAAGAAATGAAGTTTAATTTGTCATTCATGAAGTGTTAGCAGATCATGCGATAGAATGATAGGTCATTCCATCTGTCTCAAACAAAAGGTTAAAAAAGTTATCAAAAATACATAATTCCATCTATAGTGAGATTAATCATATATGGTTCCTAAAATGGACTTATAAATCATATGTCATACTGCTTAATATAATTAAACTAGTTTCTACTAAACAGGGACTTCCTATAGGCCAGCGGTAGGCGATAAAGTCTAGTCACACTTCCGTTGTGGGTTTGATTCCCATAGCCTTGTCTGACGCGATGGGCTATCGCTCGTCCTGCAGGTTTTCCTTTTTCTAAAACTACATTACTATGACATCCCATTAATAATATCGAAAAAAGTTCTATCCTTAAACAATACAAACTTATGTCCAACTTAATCCATTCCAATCTATAGGCTTATCGAAAATACATCGATACAAGCTCATAGTATAAAGAAAACGATTACTTGAAATGTCATCAACCAAGAATGTGAGTACTATCATTTATCCCCCATATATCTTTTTGGTCACATTCCAATCATGTGAATACCTAAATAATTTATTCTCTTAAAAAATGAATACCCATTAAACCATAGTGAAAACATGAATGCTGTCAAAATTTAACTCCTTCCACATACCAAAATCCAAAAATTCTATATACTCAAACCATGATATAACCTTCTTCTTATATCAGTCATGTGCTCTTGAATACTATCAAACATTTAATTTTCTTTTTATCCCTTCATTATTCTCATATCATCTACTTTCCAAAAATATCCGAATAACCTTTCATGGTTACTGGTACCATTAATCATACATTTTAAAAACATAAGGAAAGAAAACAGTGTAACAATCCTTAGATGTCTCTTTATTCCATAGTAACATGAGATTACTTATACAACATTACACTTGATAAACATGTAATCATTCCACTACCTTCTTAAACTATTTACTGAGCTTTAACACTTCTTTCATCTCAAATATCATTTGTAGTTTCCTCATCATCATCCACATAAATACTACCCATCTGACCATGCTAATTCTCTTTATGAGATTTTCCCTTAGGTCATTGGTTTGCATAATGCCCGTACATTCCACATTTAAAACACATAACCATTGTTGATGTTGTAGAAATACCATTATCCTCATCCATGGCGTTAACTGAACCTTTTACTTTTCACTTACTGGATTTGTGTCCTTCTTTTCCACATCCAAAGCATCTTCTAGTTCCTTTGAAACAGTCTCCTTGATACCTCTTCCCACATGATTTACATGAGGGGAATTGAACTTTCTTTCCTCTATGATCATCATGAAACTCCATCTTTATCTTATTTGCTGAGTCGGGATACATACCAAAGTTGATATTATTGATCATATTTTGAGATTTCTGATTAGGCATAATAATGATGTTTAGACTTCCAAATCCCATTTCATTTGGTTGCTCATGAAAAATACCATTCCATTGTCCACCATATCCTCCATTATCGTGAATCTTCATATTTCCATCCATTTTGTAGAACCCAAAAAGAATAGTGTGAGAGGAAAAAATCATTCTAGGTAAAACAACATAGTAAAGTGGGAGTACCCTAAATATCTAACATCTTTGGTTAAATTATATGATCGTTACAATAGTTCTAGGACTATATCCTACACATATACATATCCTTAGGGACATCCCTAGAAATACATTAGAAATATCTCTATGGATCTCACTAACGTTTTCGCATCCTAGTTTCCAAAGGTTAACTAAACCTCCCTATGATACCATCTGTAGAGGCCTGAATCTTGATGTACGTGGACATTACATTACTTTAGCAGAATAATTAATACATAACAAAAACAGACACACAAGGATAATAATAGATTATTGTCTTTGGAAACTAAGAATATAATCTCCTAATCGTGGTGAAAGATCTTCAACATCTCCAATAAGATCTTCCTCTTTTGGTTATCTTACCTAAAACCTTTCTTTAAATCCTGGGGACAAGAAAACATATAAAGTGTGAGATCAAATTCTCAGTAAGGGTAAGCATGGATAAAATAAAACAAATCATATATATTTGAACTTCAAAACATGAACTTAGTATTTAAACATCAGAATCATGAGCAATGACATAAATCATTGAAGTACGTAAGGCATAGATCATAAAGAAACATTAATCATGATAAAATATAATGGTAATTAAACATGTAATTGTGGAAAAACATTAAGCACGTTATATGATTTCCATAGTATCCAAGGCATTGCTGTCAAGACTATCATAGTGGACAAAGTCCCTTTCTGAATCGAGTTCACTCCTTGTTCCAGTCCTGTATTACTGAACCGGTTTAACTTTCCATTCCATCCATGTCTATCTCATGAGATATAAATCTTTACCTAATGCATTGGAGGGAGATATAGATCCCACCCATCTCATAATGAAATCATTCTTACTTTTGTCACAAAATAAACATAAAACATTCATCATAACCCATAGAATAAAATGGATTTAATAATCATCATCCCATAATCACATAATCCATATAAAATAAATGGATATAATTTCATAATAAGAAAATTGAAACCATGTAAATCATAGAGAAATTATACTTGAAACATACACATATTAAATCATGTCATCTTAGATGCAAAAATGGTTTTGATCAAACACATGAAATGAATTATTGAGGAAAATATCCTTTCTTCTTCAAAATCAATTTCTTTTTACAAAACGTCATTCAATTTTAAAAGAAATAGATTTTTTAAAAAAATAGTCATGAAATATTTTGGAGGAAGCTTCATGAAAATAATGCTTTATAAAACCATAAAAATCCTTTCATGCTGTATAATTTAAAAAAACATTCTTCTCGTACTTTTGCAGGAAAAGTAAAAAAATTACCTCAAAACGTTAAAAAAAAGATTCCTTACATACCATATAGTAAAAGTAAAAAATAGTTAAAAAGTACTTTAAACATACAATAAACCATTTTTAGAAAACATGGACATGGCTGATAAATATAATCCCAGTAAATACTTATGAATAAACAATCTCAGATAAGAATGAGATTGGAATAATTATCCGTTACCTTAGGTCTGATATGTTTCATATGGATCTGAACCTCCTGTATAATGATTTAAATAATTTCATTGACATATTAAAGAATCATATTCATTGTTATGATATCATATATGTTTCACTTATCACTTTATATTACCCGTTCTTTTGTAAATTCCATGTTAAAGCAATGTTTTGGGTAAAATAATTTCATTTATCGTATGTGTTTCGACTTGTCGTTCTTGTTATTATTACATATATCCTGATTTAAATAATTACAGAATGTAAAAAATGATTTATATATAAAATATATTCATCATACACATATATATATTATAGATCGATAAAAGGAATGAAATACACTGTTCATGGAGAAGGTAGGCCATACGTACACATGAATGATTTCTTCGTTTCCTTATTGAATTGAATAAAATTAAATAGATGACATACATATATATATATACATAAATACAGTAGAATTATTATTTCATATATTTCATTGTTATTCATTATATAAAATTCATGATCATTCATGTATGGTCAACATGGAGTATGAATCTCATCGCGTCGTGGAGATGATAGTCTGTACGTACGCACGAGCGATGATATCGTTCCCATAATTATTGGAGAGAATTGTAGTGGATGGTATAATATATCAGAATCAGTATGATGTTATAATAACTATATATAGTTATTCTATAAACCATTATACCCATCCATGTAATGTGTTGGTGGAAAAACAAATTTCACCACGGCGTGGAGATGGTATTCCATAGGTACGCACACGTGGTGATTTCGTTTTTCTTAGGATGGATTGATGGTGAAATATGGTTTTTTCATACTTATAATAAAAAATCATTATATGAGTTATACTGATGTTATTCCTTCATAATGAAACAACTAAATAAGAAGATGTGGAAGAAGAAATAGAGTTGAATGAATCGGTAATGGACCTTACCTCTTCTTTGAAGCACCTCTTTGAGACCTCCTCTTAGGGCACTAAAATTGGTCTTTGAAGAAGACAAGAACCTTGAGAATGTTTCTATGGAAGTGTAGAGGATAGTTTTTCAGGGTTTGGTCGAGCGTGAAGGCTCAAAGTGGTGCGAGGAAGAGAGGGAGGAGGTGCCCTTTTATAAGCGAAGAGAGGGGCACCTTTGGAAAAACTAAAAATATTATTTTATTATATGTCCATATTCGGTATTTAATAGCTCCAAATTGATTTATTTCGAATCTATGGTGGGGATGTGTCTAAATACTCTCATCCAATAGAATTTATACATGTTTGGGTCATTATATTAACCTTGTCTTTTAGTTTTAACTCTTAGATAATTAGATTGACATTTACCATGTCACATTGTATTTTTATATTATATAGTAAATAAACAGACAATATACATCCAAGATACCCCCAAGTGGTCCATTAATGATACACCTATCATGATATATGTATATTGGCCGAACCTTAGATTTTTAAGAATATAATAACAAATAATAATATAATATGTTTTTTAAAAAATAATTATGTCAATTTTGACACTATTTGGTAATTGATTTTTGTGAAAATCATAACAGAATGATTAGTTCGAACAAATTTAATTAAATCAATAATAACATGTCATATTAACATATGAAATTATTGGAATTCATAGAAAGTCTCAAATTACATTTATTTGGGTATTTATAACATCTATTATGTCAATATTTCATTAATAAGATTATTACTGCATCATCATTGTGTCATAAATAAATTAAATAATTTAATGACTAAAAATAAAAAATAAAAAACCATTAGGTAGGAAATATTTTTAGTATTAGAATGAATATTTATAGTCGAATTTATCTTATGTATAATCCTTTATTGAAAATGATTTACTTATTAATCTTTGATTTTAACTATTTCAAACCTTCTTTAAATAAATTATTAATAAATGTCCGAATCTAATCCAAGTGGGAATAAATGGTCATATTTTATTCCTAAGTTTTTATTTGGTCTAATTACACTTATCCAATAGAATTAGGACATGTTTTAGGGTAATAATAAAATCATTTTTACAATTAATTATCCTATTTACTTTTAACCGTTGTAAATAAAAGTAAATAGATACTATTCACCTAAAATTATATTCATTTCATTGAACCACATTTTAATCCTTGATATTAACCAGTTCTCTCAGTATTTTGAAATTAAATTCACAGAAGTGGTAAAATTTAATTTAAATTAAAAAAGTCAGTTTTTTAACTACCACAAAGTGCTTTCACTATTCATCGAAAATTGATGTTATTCAGAAAAATACCAAAACTTCAGCCTAAGAATAATTTGATATTCCAAATTCAAAATTGATGTCTATTTTTCCAAATTCATAGAATATAAGTGGAATTAATGAATTTTAAATTTAATTCCCGTTATCAAAACAAATATCGTGTTTTTAAGAAACAAAAATAATCCAAAGATTGATACTTGTTTATATCCAATTACAAAGTGAAATTAATTCCAATGAACAACATTGGATTAAATGGTAAAAATATATTCTAATTACACTTTAAACTCAATTAAAAAGATAATCTAACCATATAAATTATTGCGATGAAAAAAGTTGTTTTTAATTAAAATATAACGTGTTTATACTATTCATTAAAATATCAAAGTTATCAGAATAATATGAAAAATTTATGCAAATAAATTTTTATATCATGATTCCAAAGAAGAATTTTATTTTTTTCAAATTGAAGTTATAGATAAGTCAGAAACAATATTTAAAGTGGGTGCACCATCAAAAGGCGACAAAACTATATTTTTTGAACATTACTTATTTTACTCGAAAATATTTATTTTGTCCTCATACAGTGTTCTAGAAAATGTGTAAGATGAATAATAATGTTATAAAATTCAAAATGTAGTTGATACTATTCATAATGAGTAGTTCATATAATATATCGTTGTTTAGAGAAACTCAGTATTACATAAAACACACGCTATCGTGGAAGGTCGTGATTGTGTGTAATGAAAGACATGTCAGGGATGCGCGTTGTGCAAGCTTCTTTTGGTGTAGCATAAAACACAAGAAATTAATGAAATTAAAAAGAATATTTTTCAAAAAATCTCGGGGAGTTACAATTCATTTCATATTTAGTGAAACCATATGATTGTATTATGTGGCCTATTTTCCTTCAATCGGTTTTAAATCTATGTCCAAATCCATTAATGATTAACATATTCTACTAGGGATATAGTAAAATTACATCATATATCTTATTTATCTAGAGAAAATATTCTGATATTTTTAAAAGAAATTAATTTTACTCATTTCATTTTAATAGGATAATTAAACTATAATAGAATGTTGAACGTTGTAAGGTAATTTTGGCCTACATTCATATGGTTTATTATTCAATTAAATCTGGTATTATTGAATCCCTATAATTAATTGGGTAATGTTTTTATATATCATGATCTTAACAGGTTAAACAATTTGTTATCGCAATCCCAATGGTGGAGTGATAGTTAAACCATGCCTAAAAGGTACATTGGTATTTAAGAAAGCCTACTATACATAGGGAAGTAGGATATCCTATCGAATTATGGGGTTAATTTATGATTTTTTATTCTTGAAATATTATGTATTTTATATGAATAAAATTATGATATACCCTTATGTCACACTTTTATGTCATATTCTTATGCTTATTTTATTCTCTTATGGTTCATGGATGATGATTCTCATATGACCCAATTATTATGTTTTTTCAAAAATTATAACATGATTCATGGGTTATGATTCGCGATATTTGGGTTTTCATTAGATTATTTTATTACCATTCACAATTATAAGTTTATTGTATGAATATTTTGATATTCTGATAACATAATATATTAGATTTTTGATTCTTATATATACCCTTAAAGATTGTTTTATTTAACCCAACGTTTGTTTCCATTTTCATTGGTTATGAAGAATAATATTATATAAAATATATAAAGATGTTTTCTTTATGTGGATATGTTTTTGGAGGACGTTTAAATTTTTTTATTGAATAAAATAATATGGGTTTTACTGAAAATATTTTCATTAGATGGGAAAGAAGAATGTATTGTTATTTAAATGTTTTTTTCTCAAAGTGTGTTCCTAAAAGGTATTGGGTATATTAGTGAATTAAATTATTATTGATAATATTATTGTGGATTTTCAAACTGTTTCTTATTTTTATAGTTTAAATGATAGTATATAGAGACTAATTTGGAAGCATAGAATCTATGTATAGAGTTATAGTGATCTCTCAATCATTTATCAATGGTTGTTTCTTCACAATATTTAATATTAGTTCGTAGGAATTTTATTTTATAATATAATCATTGTAATTCTTTCTAATATTATATTATATAAGATTACAATGGATGGAATCTAATGTCACCTCTATTAGGTTGTTATCTTCATGAATGAGTATTTTTTCATTTATCTGAGGTGGTAATTTTCTCAGGATCCTTTTAATAATTTTTACATTATCTATGAGTTATATGCATTAGTGCATATTTTCCATTAGATTATTCACCAGATTAAGCATCAAATTAACAATTTAATTAAGTTTCATTCATAATCCGTCATATTTTTTCCTTAAAACCTGCAACTTCACTACATAATTATTTGATTCACTTTCTTAAACATGGATAACATTATTTTTCATTAAATGATTGGTCTTCCATGAAATCACTATTTTCTAAATAAGTTTATCCATGGTTCCCCCTAAAGAACTAAATTACATGGTATATACATCCTAAAATTTTTGATCCTATCCAATCCGGATATACTCTTTATGATAATTAATATTACCTATATAAACATTATGTACACATCTCTCTCTAATGAGTAAATGTTATGGTGCATCAGGTTTTCCATAAATATATATTATTTAATTTGAATATAGTGTTTATTTAGTGATTGAAGATAAGTACCTTATCATTAGAGAGGTAGAGGAAAAAATAAAAAAAAAATATTTCAAAAGCCATATGTTTTTAGAAAACATGTTTTATAACCTAAGGGGGGATTAAAGGTAAAGTAAATTAAAAATTTATCCCTTGGAAAATATTTTTCCAACTATTAATTGGTACTCTTATATATTCCTCATATTCAATTTGATAAATGAATTCTATAGATAGATAAACTAATGTTTTTACTGGGTTTAACCAAATATGATAATCATTGGACAACATAATGAAATATTTAATTGCACCAAAAATCCTAGAGCTCGTTGTTTTGTACTTACATGTTCTAGATTGACCACAATATACCTCCTAGTATAAAAACATAATCAAATTAAAAATTAAATCCTAAACTTATAAACTATGATGTAGTGGTGGTCATATTTCATACATAATCCACAATGGTCTATAGATAAAAACTACACCAAAATGGGGTGACACCTGGCACTATACCCTTAAATATCTTTTAAGATACCACATCAAAACCATTCTTTATCTTCTTCGAAAATTCCATTTTATGCCTAGAATTACTCTACATATTTAATAGGGATCTAAATGTCTTCTCTAATCTACTTTTAATTCTATTTAGTATAAAAATATATCATATATGTGTTAACTTATAGATAGCCTTATCACAATCAATCCTCCATTATATTTATATATATATTATATATCTTCATGATATTTTATAATTTTCCATCTGATAAATTATTTAAATTACAAAATTTTGAACTTACAAGATCATAAAATTTATTTTATCTTGTTTTTAATACATATTATATTTATTGAATATTGGAAATAACCATCTCAAGGATCTTCCTCAAAATTGTGTATTGAAAAATATTCTTATGTCTCCCTGATGAAACATTCACATATTTACATTTTTATTCTATATCATGGTGTGTTCCATCAAACCCAGATACACACAAAAAACCTTAGTCATGAATTTAAAAAATATAATATTAATCCATTGAATATCCCTTAAATATCAACCAGATTTATTCATTTTAGAACAATTGTTTCTTCTATTTGTGAAAATACACTTGATGTTAAATTGATATACCCCACTAAGATTTTCCTAATGACAATGACTATAACATATGTACATAATGGTGTGTCTAAAAATCCAAATGAATGTTATGTGGTTTGGATGAATTCAATATAGTCTAATTTACATTTATAAATTTTAAACCTCAAAATATAATGAGTCATATAAAGATTCTATATTACCTATAAGTATATATTAATTAAAAATTATTCTCGAAGGACTCATACACATCCCATGATAACATTGACATATGAGACCTGAAAAATCATATGAAAACACTGAAGAATTATGTCGTACCATTGATAGCACACATCAAAACCTTAATAACTGAAATTAGTACTTTATAATTCATATTATATTTTTTTTAATCATACATTCATCCACTCATATGATGTTATATTACTCCTATATATAACATGACTTTGCTGAATTTCATATTCTTCTTAAAAAAAAATTTTATAAAAAATAATTGAGATCTATTACATTTCCCTTAAATCCTCAATGAAATTAACTCTAAACATCTAAATAGGTTTTATTAATTATTTATTACACTAAATTATCATCAAAAAGATTACAAAATCAAATTTGGGGGCATTTTTTCTAAAAAATGTGACATTTTTTATGTTATTAAGTATCAATTATTAATTTTTTAATATCTAATTTGTTATTACTATCAAAATTAATGATAAAAAGAGTGGATTTACACTTATATGGAATGAATTTAGAGTATACATTCCTATTATACTCATTAATAAATTTATAATGTTTATTGTTATAGAAAAAATATGATAACATTAACGGATTACATTCATTTAACATTTATTTTCCACTCCTGTGAGCATATTATATAGAGATACCATTATTGTTTCTTATATTTATTTTTTGAATAATTTCAAATTCTCTTCACACCTAATATAAAAGTGAATGAAAATATCACATGTAATTTTGGAACATCAGATTTAAAGGAATGCCTCTTTCGGTTGTATAGTGAATCTGGAATATTGAAAATGTCTATGGGAAATTTTTTTTTCAATTTTTTGAAATATAACTAGTTTTTTTATATTATTTCATAGTGTATATATCCTTTTTGTGGGTTATTTATTTATTTATCATAGTTTCTTTTAAATAAGTATTGATAAAAACTTTGTTTCTCAAATATGAATAAATTCATTTATTTTAGATGGTGGAATTGTCAAAAACAGTTTGTCTTTAAATATATAATAAAAATTGATCAATCCATGGATGAAATGATTTTATATATTCTATATCCCAAATTGATGAGAGAATATATATAATTAATAGTACATGTTGACTATTATAAAACATTTATATAATAATTTATATGTATATATTATTCATTAACCAAATTTATTTGAAAATAATATCAATTTTTCTATGGTTACAATTTTATGTAGGTATTTATGGAATTGGATGATTGTTTGTTATATCCACCAATTATAAAGAAACCATAATGGGGTTCTACCATTAAATTGATAACCAATGAATAAAAGATTTCTCTTTTTAAAATGATGAGTCAAATAACATAAAATATATCATATGTCATAGAATATGAATCTAAGAATAATTATCATGAATATTTTAAAAACACCACTAAAAATGAATTACTGAATGTTTTTGTAATATATTTTCCCTACCTATTGGGTTCATAAGATACTATATTTTTAGGAAATTTGATACATAAATTTTTATAAATAATCAGGATAATGAACTACGTATTTTATGTCTCAATTTATTTCTTCATATTTGATGTTGAACAAAATAAGAATGGTAGAGAACATTTAGTGTCTCATCATTTGTGTAATGTACATACTATTTTAAGTGAGAGTTTTAAAACATCTCTTGTAATCAAAGAGACATTTCCTAATGAGGAATTAAATTTTTTTATGTATTTTATACCATATACTGATGATCCTGTTGTTTAATTTGTCTCTAATTAATTTACCAATAATTTTCCTATAAAATTTGAAAATAAGTTATTGAGAGATTATACATAATGAAATTAGGATAATACATATTTATCAAATCATAAAATTTAAGAAATAATATAGGTATGTATTCTATATTTTAAAAATCAATTAGTGTAAAGTTTTTTCGAAACATTAAGTTGAGGTGGCCAATTTTAATTCCAAAGTTAGTCTAAAAAGGTTACAGTCTTAGGTTTATGTTGGTGCGTAGTTTTTATCAGTGCTTCAAAATTATCAATTGAATATCAATCCTAGTTGTTTCAAGGTAATATTTTGATGAAAAATTATTATCTCAATAATTCATGTAATTTTTTTATGTGTTTTATGTATTGTGTATGGACTTCATTGAACCATTCATAAACTCTTTTGGGTTCCATTAATTTTTTATTTTATTTTTTCTATATCATAATTTTTTGATATTATTCTCAATAAATATAACAATGGTATAATATTTTCATTATTTTAATATTTTAGCATGTTTTTTGGTTGAATATATTAAAATATATCATTATTTATCAAAGAACCCATTTTTCTAATATAATATCAGAATATATTTTTAGGAGTTATGGTGTTCAATATAGGGTTTATATAATCTATCACTCTAAAAAATAGAATTACTAGATTTTTAAATATTGAAATAAAATATATATGGGTGGAAAATGAAAACATATATTAAAAAATTATAATTTGATATTTTATGGTACTATTTGGGATTATAAGACTTATAATTAAAATAATAATTTTAATTTAACATTTTAGTATAATTTATGAAATATATTATAATTTACCTTTTGATATGGAATAAAAATATTTATAAGGATATAAAGAGCATCCACATAAATCTATTTGATGCTAAAAAAGAAAAAAAATTCATTCATTACTGGTTCTAATAAGTTATAAATAATACATAAGTAAAATAAAAGTAATAATAATTGGAAATATCAATTTTCATAATGAATTGAGCATAAAAAATAATTTTGAGATTAAGATAAACTGTTTCTTTTTAAATATAGAATTTATATTTTTATTAGTAAATTTAATTCCAAATGTTTAGGATAATTTATTGATAATCGTGTTTTCCATTTTTGGAAGTGTTTATTAAGGAAACATTGGAAAAAATTATTATAAATGGAAAAAGTGTAAGGTTGTTCACATGATATTTGAAAGAGCCTCTATGGGAAGAGATTCACCATCATTAAATTAAATAAATCTAAGGAAATGATATTTACTTCCTTCCTAGTTGTTCTTTATAATTCAATAATTTATGTTCTTTATTTAACCAGTTGAACTATTTAATAGTGATGAAATTGGGAAAACATTGTAGAGGGGTGGAGGGAAAACCATTACTATAGTAGTATTTTTTTGTTTGTATTTTTCATATTGTTTTATGTTATTGGTATATTATTACTATTTATGTTTAATTTGTTTGTGTCTCTATTCATTTTTATTGTAAACATGTAAGCATAATATGGGCACCTTTAAAATTTTTTGAACCTAAGTTAAAATGTGAACTAATTTTAACTATGTAAATAAAATTAATTGAATAATGTATTTTGAACCCGTTTACATTAATCACTATAAAAATATGAAATTAATGACCATTAAAGAATTATTTTATTTATAAGTACATACAAATACCTAAACATTTTGATAAAACAAAAAAATCCATTTAACCAAAATTTTAAATTTTTTAGTGAAAAGCTTCGATCATTAGGATACGTTCGGTGAAGATGATTGAGTAATTTAATTTAGTTTTCAAAATCCAATTTTTTTTAATAAAATTTATATTCTCGTATTATCGCTATATTTGAGTTTTTTTCTCTTATTAGATATGATAATCCAAGTACAATATCCCTATTAGAAACCAAAATCCATTATTATCATTTTATAGAATTAAATTTCATGATATTAATTAAAATCAAATGTTGGGGAGTGTGATATATTGTGTTTTTTAAATCATTTATGGTTTATATTGGGTAGATGCATAAGGGTATGAATGTATATTGAATATATCTATATATAATATAATTATAATGAAATGGAATCATTTCATGGAGGTGTTGTGAGATATGTTACAAATAAATGAAATTTGGAATTAAATTTGGGATTTTATAATAGCGATTTACCATCCCAAATTTTGGTGAAGAAGTTCAAAAAATTGATAAATTCTTAAAAAACCATCTAATTTACTCAAAATTGAAAAATAAATATAGAAATTTGAAATAAAAATAGAAGAAAATTGTTATTAAATATTGATGAGAGAAGATATTTGTGCTTCTGAAACGGTGAGAGTGAGAACTATCCATTAAATTTTTATTGATCTGAAAAGGTGAATCATTGCTAGGAATGTTTTTAGAATTTCATTATTTTTTGTAAAATAATAATAATTTGGTTTCCCAGTAAAATAACAAATAAGAATTACCCCATTTCAATATAATTACAAATTGAAACATACCTACCCATAACCCATGATGTTATTTGGAAAGTACTAAACATTAATATTTTTAATTAACATATTAGGTGGTGATTTATAAATTCATATTGCATATGGTTACAATTCAATGTGTTTTTATTAGAAAATCCTTTCTAAAATTCATGTTTTAGTGATTATAAAAATAATTCTATTGTGGATAGTGTTCATATGAATGGTATTATATAGATATTGGAAACTATTCAATGTTATTATGAAGGAATTTTGAATAAGGATAATGAGTCCAAGTAAATTGGTTATGAATTTGGTGACTCTTATTGGCATGCATTTTCAATTAACATTGTAACTTTTTTCCTCGTTTTCCTAGACTCCAAGTCCAATATTTTGGATAATTTATAGAACTAATATTTTCATCAATTAACATTGAATTGAAATTAACAAATCCCCACCATTTATTTCATTCTTTATATAATTAAATATTTTCTTGGTTTTGGGGAAATTTATTAATTTTTTATAAAAATTTATCAATTCATTATTTATTAAAAAAGTTATTCATTTATTGATTTTTATAATTATTCATTATATTAATTATTTTTTCATAATTCTTTAAATAGAAATTTATGGAAAAATTCTAATTGTGGATATTAATAGTTCAAATGTCTGAGGTTATTCAAGAGGGAAAATAGGTATGATTTTATTATATGTAACAAATATTTCATATTTTGTATTGGAGAGAAATTTATACATATCTAACAAAAATGATATTATTTAAAACATAAACTACTAATATATCTATTATAAGTCCATCCTCATAATCATTGACCAAATTTTTTTATTTTTACAGTAAAATGATTTTTTTTAAAATTTATCTTTTAATGTATCATTTATGATGTTAAAATTATTACATATCCCTTTGAAATAATATTTTTTGAAAATTTAAACATGTACATATGAAAAAATTCATACATATCAACTGAAAATGAAATATTTATAAGAAGAACTTTAAATATACCATATAAGATGTCCATAATATTACATATTTTATTTTATCCTAACATGGGGTGAACATAATATGTTATAATGTTTGAAAATTTTAAAATAGGTTCTCACATGGTAATATTTTTAATATATAATCATTGAGGCATTGTTTTGATTTTTGTAATTGATGTAACAGCACAAATTAGTAAATCAATTAATACATAGAAGATCAGTCATTCTATAAGGAATTAAGTAACACTAAGATATATATTTTTGTGGAATTATTATGGTACTTCCATAGTCGAGTATGCCACACAATGATGAATATACCATACTAAAAAATGATAATGAATAAAATTGTATTCTATGACCTGGAAATATAAGATGTGGAAGATTAATAGTTATAAGATAGGGGTGGAATATAATAACAAAATAAAAGGGAAATCATCATGGATGATTATAGTTTTGTATCCTCAAAACATAAGTAAAAGAGACACAATTAGTGAGACAATGTGAGGAGGTCATGCATTGGCCTTCCTAGGTAGTAGGTAATGCACGGTTAGCACACAATTTTTTTAACTATGTGAACTAACTGTGTGGATGGTTTAAAAGAGATTCTAAAAAATTGGATCTCATACATTTCTTCCTATAAGTGGATTTTATTTTCTCCTAATAGGCCATAACTCAAGATTTCTCTTCCTTGAAGGTAGAATAACATCTCCCAAGTGATTTGGTGTCAATCTGATGGCTTCTGTTGGTGTTTCAAAGCCATATTATTGAGATATGTGATCATTCATCATCATTCTTGATCTGGTTCTTAGTTAATCCAAGGTCTATTTCTAATGTCCTCTTGGTTTATCATATCTAAAACAGTTATTGGTATATCAGTGAGTGTGGATTCAAAATAGATTTATTTTGGGCCGTGATCATTCTAGGAGTAGATATATAAGGAGGTGCTGGGAAGAATTCACTGAGTATTCTTAAGTGTTCTTCATCCATTGTCAATTTTAGTCAAAAACATTGAGGTTCTTATCTTCTCTCTCGACTCCACTTAGTAGAACTGATGGGAATTATTTTAAATTCAATATCATGTTTGGAATTGGTTTTGAGTTTGATGATTAAAAATTATTTTACACCATTTTTGGGATGGTTTTAAAAATCAGGGAAATCTAGAAAATTGGGTATTTGAATAAAGTGCATGTGTAATTAATTTTAAAATCGTGATTTTAAATTTTGGAATTTTTAGAATTGTGTCATATGATTTGGATTAAACGTTTTCAATTAAAGGAACTATATTATTGAATGAAATTGTGGCTTTGAAATTGGGTTTTTCATTGATTTTCAATAAAAATGTAGTTTTATTGAAACAATTTATTTTGTTGATTTGAAATGGTTTTCCATACATGGGGTTTTGTGAGTTCATGACCAATGTTCCCATGAATAAGGCACATGTACCATTTGGGTAATAGGTGTGTGACCCTAGATTAGGGTTGTGTGTTATTGGGACCCAATGTAATTAGACAAGAGACCACTCATAATTATGGAACTATCAAATAAAGCATGAATGTGTGTATGTGTTGTAAACTATGGAATGGGTATTCCCATATAATAATCAGAATTTGTTTATAAGCTTCAATTAGTTATTTTCTAGAAAATAACATTCTAAAAATTATTTTCATTTACTTTTGTTTACACTTGGTTATGAATGGGTTTGGAACATTATTATATTAATCTATTTTGGTAAAAAAAATTATAGAAACTATTTTCTATAATTTAATAACCATTATATCCTAGGGGTGTGAGTAGGGAATTAATTGGAAAAAAACTACTCAGTTATATAATCACCCTTGCTTTGGTACATTGGTGATTTTTTAGATGCTACCTTCCGGGGCATGGGAAAAGGTAATGTATCACACTTATTTAGCACAACGTCATGATAATTTGGACTAATTGGTGATATTTGATCATAAAGATTGTGGATAATTGTGTCTTTTTGTTTTCTTGATCTACTTGGTGATATTGGAGCATAGATATTTTGGTAAATTGTTTTACAGAAACTGTTTTATTTATTAAAGGGTAAATCATCACCAACTTACTTTGAAACACATCAGAATTTATTTCTAGCCTCTGGATCATTGTTTACGTCTCTTAAGGCCCTTTAATGACTTTTTGTACTCTCAAGCCAATGGGAAATTTTGGCTCATTACTAATGGTATTAGCTTGTGCGGTTCTTGCCTCACAAGTAGTCATCAGTGTTATTGATATCGAAGATGAACTTACTTCATGTATATTCCCTGGAATGGAATATTAGAAAGGAGTAGGTTTGTTAGAACTTGAATTGTATTTCATCAAAGTAGGT
Source organism: Viscum album (assembly GCA_963277665.1). Taxonomy (NCBI): domain Eukaryota; kingdom Viridiplantae; phylum Streptophyta; class Magnoliopsida; order Santalales; family Viscaceae; genus Viscum; species Viscum album. Next base: position 1,091,971,785 of record OY728145.1, on the reverse strand, counting down.
AGCTAAATTTTATATGATGAAATTCGAGTTACCTGGGATTTGGTTACATAAGTTTTTGGAGAAACATCTAGAATGTTGGAAATCTCATTTTCATGGGTTTATTCAATGAAATGGACATGACATGCATTGTAGCTAAATGAATTCTTATTATGAGTTCATACAACATTTCAAGGATTGATTCATGTTGTCAAAAAGGTTTTTTTATGGTATGAAATTGTTTTTCAAATGGAAGAATTTTGAAAAAGGAAATGCTTATGGTATTTTGAAAATGGTTTAATTTTAAAAAATAAGTTGAATGTTTCAAAAATTGTTGAAAATTGAAAAAGGTCTATTTTGGGAAAATAATGTTTTGATAGTTTACATGATATAATTTGAAATGAAAATCCATCAGTTAATAGCATGATTGATCGAGTTTTTTCTAGTTTATAAAATGGCACCTAGAAGGCATCGTCAAAACCCAGCCGAAGAAGCTGTAGAGAATGTGGTTGCACCAGAACCACAATTGAACCAATAGCTAGTTCAGAGTATTTTCTATGATTTTTAGGATGTGAATATGGATAATTGAAGGAATGAGACATGGAATGTGGATCATACCATCCAGTTCATGAAGCAGAATCCACCCATCTACAGTATTGACTCTAAACCTATAAAAGGGGAGTTGTGGCTAAGTGGAATGAATCATATCGTTGATTTTATCGTCACACCATTAGATAACAATATAATAATTGTGAATTATATTCTTGAGGATATTGTATTCCAGTGGTGGGATTTAGCAGTGTAGGAAAAATTGGATGAAGTCCTTACATGGGAGGATTTTGTATAATTGATCAGCAAACAATTCTATCCTTATACGTTAAAGATCTAGAAAATAACAAAAATTAATTATCATGAAGTATGATAATTTCTCTATCATATAATATGTGAGTAAATTCATGAATATAGTGTGCTTTTCACTAAGAGTTGTGATAATTGTGTCCTTGAAGAGACACATTTTTTAATAGGGTCTATGGTAGGAGATTCAATCAATGATTGCAGTGCTCTGTATTACAGATTATACAATGATGGGGAACAGAGATACTGTGGATGAATGTGATATCTTAGTATATATAGGAGGAGATTTTATGATTCCTACAAAGAATAGTGGAAACTCAAATAATACAACCAAGAGGGATTGGGACACCCATTTCTAATGTGGAAGGGGAATTTAGAATCATACATTTGGATCAGTGAACCTTCCTCCATTACCATAGTGCAAAGCAAGCTTTTTTCAATGTGGTTTATTTTACCACATAAAGGGAGAGTGTATGACACAACCTAGAGGATGGAATAAATACAAGAAGGTGGGGCATATTTAGTCCCATTATCACAGTGGTCTATGGTCAGGTGCTCCAAACATTTCTAAAGTTTCGTAAGCATTGTATGGTTTAACAGGGAAAGGAAAATAGAATTATACACTTTAGTAGATCATATCTAGACATGGTGATTCTATAAATACCATGAATCCTCAACCTTGGAAGCCATAGTAATGAAACATGGTGAACCATGCAGCAATGAAAGAATTTAATTGATTTGAGAAAATGATTATTGATTATCTGGTTGGACCATCTATGGTGAGAGGTATAGTTAATTTGAATTATACACTTGCGCCAGTGCTCTTCAATACTGGCTCACTGCATTCTTTCATTGCTTCTTGTGCTGTTGATTTTTTATGTTCAAAGTTGGAAATTATGCATTCTATTTTAAACTAAAAAATCCTCCCTATGAAATAGAAGGTCCAGACTTTGTGTGTAGAGAATGTGTTATAACTGTTGATTGAGATGAGGTGAATGGGACTTATCAGTCTTAGTCATGGATGTATATGATATAATAATAGTTATGGATTGGTTGATAACTTCAAAGGCTCACATCGACTATTATTGGATAACAGTTAGTTTCATGTCTCGGAATGACATCGAGCATATCTTCACATGAGTGATGATGGTATTGAAAAGAGAAAAGATATTTTTGGCTTCAATGGTGGGAAAAATCATTTAAAAGTTGTAGTGTTATCATTGTAATCAATGAAATAAATCAAGGAAAATATTTTCCAGTAGTTTTTGATCAATTTCCAGATGATGTTCCCAATAACTTCTTAGGGTTACCACCTATAAGGGAAGTGGATTTTATGATGGACTCTATTTTGAGGAGTAGTCCTATTTCCATTTCATATTATAGGAAACCCCAACATCTTTTAGAGGAATTAAAATTGAAATTGGAGTTGTTGGAAATAAAGGGTTTAATTTGGCCACGTTAATCTCAATGGGTAGCACCGGTCTTATTTGCGAAGAATGACAATGGAGCTATTCGTCTATGTTTTGATTATCATAAGAATAACCAAGTTATGATAAAGAACGTGTACCCGCTATCACATAGTGACGATCATTTGATCAATTAAGGGGAGATCAATGGGTCTTCAAAACAGACTTGTGATCAAGATATCATCAATTGTGATTTCAAAAGGAAGATATTCTGAAGAAAACATTCAGAAGTAGATGTATCCACTATAAATATATTTACATACAATTTTGTCTAACAATGCACCAGCAATCTTCATGGATTTAATGAATCATATGATTTAGAAATATCTTGAATCTTTTATTGTGGTGTTTGTGGGGTACATCTTGGTGTATTCAAAGTCAAGGGATGACCATGATGAACACCTAGAGACGGTGTCACAAATCTTGAGGGGTCACAATTTTTATGGAAAATTATTAAATTTTTATTTTTGGATACAGAAAGTACATTTTCTTGGCCATGTCATTTTCGAGAAAGGGGTTTCTGTTGATCCTGAAAAGATACAAGCTGTTATCTTGTGGAAACAACCAAAGAATGTCTTTGAAATATGATGTTTTCTTTGTCTACCTAGTTACTACAAATGCTTTGTGTGTGATTTATCTTGACTAGCTTCACCAATGAAAATTCTGACAAAGAAGAATGCTCCATTGCAATTGATAAAGGAATTGCAAAAGTCTTTCTAAAAACTGAAATTTTTTCTTACATCAGCACCAATCTTGATTTTTCCATAATCATGAAAGGCATATGTGTTGTACTATGATGATATAGGGTTATGGATAGGTTGTGCTCTCATGCACAAAGAACATGTGGTTGCTTATGGTTCAAGGAATTTTAGGGTGCATGAGAAAAATTACCCATCACATTATTTGGATTTAGTTGTAGTCATAAAATCCTTTAAGGCATGGGTTCATTATCTCTTTGGTGATAAATTTAGGGTGTTCATGGACCAAAAAATCATGAAACACATTTTCTTATAGTGAGATTTGAATCTAAGGAAAAGGAGATGGATGGAGTATCTACAAATTTCAAACATTGACTTGAAAAATACAATAGGAATTGGAAATTTGGTAGAATATGCATTGAGTAGAAATTCATATGCTCAGTTGGAAAGACAACCATCATATGAATGAAAGTTGATCTCGGTCCTAGTTGAAATGCATGTCGAATGTGACGACCGAGGTGATGTTTGAGTTTTCCTTTTAGATATACTTGTTCCTAAATTGGTAAATGTGGTCATAGAAACACAAAAAGCTGATGCAGAATGTTGGTTATATGTTCAAAACTCAATGGTGGGGATACCATTGAGGGATGGAAAATTTACAGGATTTCGGTTATGTGTTTTAGATATCTGATGGATGTACCTATGTCTTGTTTGGAAAAACTCTATCATGATTACCACTATTTGAGATGGGTTGTACATCTAATAACACAGAAGATGTATAAGCTGTTGAAGGCATAGTTTTGATGGAGAGGCATTAAACGGAAGGTGGATGAGTTCTTTTCTATGTGCTTATTTTTTCAGCATGTTATGGTATATCATCAAAGACCAGTGAGTATTTTACACACTTTACCTATCATTATATGAAAATTGGAGTACATAGTGATTTATTTTGTTTCGGTTCTCCCATGAATGGTCCATAAACACTATTACATAGGGGTTATAGAGGACCACCATACCATGTTGGCCCATTTAATTCTAATTCATGAAACTCATATGGTGAAATATCTTTATAAAATATATATCCAATAAGTGGTAATGAGACATGGTGTACTAATATAAATCGTCTCAGACAGATATCTGAGGTTCACATCTGCATACTGGAAATCCTTAAATAATGTTATTGGGACTCACTTGACTATGAAAATGGCACATAATCCTTAGATAGAAAGATGGTCTCAACAGACAATACAAACATTGGAAGACATGTTGTGGGCTTCTATAATGGTTTTTGGTGGCTCATGGAAATAACGTATACCCTTTGTGGCTTTATCATATAAAAATTACTATTAGGGATCCATACGTACGACTATGATTGATGTATTTTTTTAGTTTCCTTGCTGTTCTCCACATTGTTGTGGGGGAATGACTGAGAATTAACTAGTTGGGTTGATCCTTTTCCACGAAACAGTGGATAAGATCCAATTGATTGGAAAGAGGATATAGATGGCTCATAGTTGTCATAAATCTTATGCGTATCATTGTCTAATTCCAATGACATTTTCTGTGAGTGATCATGTGTTCTTTAGGATATCTCCAAGACATGGACATCGTCATTTGGGGAAGAAGGTTAAGTTATCTCCTTAATACATAGGCCATTTCAAGATACTGGAATGGGTTAGAGAGGTAGAATATCAGTTGGAATTACCACCACAGTCCAGTTTAGTGTATAATGTGTTCCACATATCTTTGTTGAAAAGGTATTATCCTGATCATAACCATGTGATCAAATGGGATCATGTTGACTTAGAGTCAGTTGCTTCGTTGATAAATATCCTGGTATGGATTATGGATAATAAATAGAAAATATTGTGTGGAAAATTCATCAGTATTCTATGGGTTTTATGGGAGCATGGTCATATTCAAAAAGAGACTTGGGAACATGAAAGGAAGTGAAAGAGCAATGGCCAGAACTCATTTATAGAAGCATTGGTATTCTACTTTCTAATGATGGAATGACAGATAGTGGGAACAATGTAGTACCCCTAGTATCTAGTATGTAACCATTTCATTGTTTTTTATGGATATAAATTATAAGGGGGAACGTTGGGAGAGTTTGGGGAGCTTTGATTATTTTTTGGGGCTAAAGTCGATGTGCACAGGCTACACCAGGTATATCCAAACGGTGTCAACATCATAGTAGAAACCATCTGAAATGGCAGGTGTGAGGAAGTGATATTTGGCATGGTGTAGGCACTGTTATGGAGACTATGAGAGGTGTTCATGCGAGGGTCTGACTAGGTAGTAGCTAACACATGGTTAGCCCACGGTTTGCCTAACCGTGTGAACTAACTATGGGAATGGTTTAAATGAGATCCTAAAAAGTGGATCTTTAATATTTGGGCCTCTACGTGGATCTTTTTTGCTCTTAAATGTCCATTACTCGGTATTTCTCTTACATGAAGGTATAAGAACCTCTCCCATGAAATTTAGATTCAATTTGAATGAATCCCTTGGTGTATTGAACCCATATCCATGAGGTATATGATTCTTCTTCAACGTTCATGATTGGTTTCTTAGATTTTATTAGATATACATCTTCTATCCTCTTGGTATCTCATATATACACCCATTATGGGTATATATTTGAGTTTTGATTCTAATAGGTTGATTTTTGGTCTTGATTGTTCTAGGAGAATAGATATGTGGAGATTTTGTGAAGAATCAACCTGGTTTTCTAAAGCAGTCTTCATCCATTGACAAGTTTTGTGTAAACCTTTAATGTAAGTGGCTTCTCTCTCGACTCCACATGTTATAAATGATGGAAATGATTTTAAATTGAATATATTGTGTGGAATTGGTTTGATTTTTATGTGTATCAATTTATGGAAACCCTTCTTTTCTATGGTTTGGAAAGTTGGGGAAATATAGAAAATTGGGTATTTGAATAAAGTGATTGTGTTCTATATTGTGAAATATAGATTTGAAAATGGGGATTTTCTGGAATTTTGGAATATTTTTTTGGATTAAAGTTTTTCAAAAAAGTAATTTTTTATTGGAATCAAATGGTGGTTTTAAAATTGGGATGTTCGTTTGTTTTTAATAAAACTATAGTTTTATTGAAATAATTTGTTTTGGTGATTTCAAATGGTTTGGAATACATGGGGTTGTGTGACGTCATGATTGATCTACCCTTGAATAAGGGATTTGAACCATTGGGGTACAAGGTGCGTCAACCTAGATCGGGGGCGTACATCATTGGGAGAAAAGTTAATTTGACAAGAGACCCCTCATGAGTATAAAATTGTTGAACGAAGAAGGTATGTGTGGGTGTGTTGTAAACTATGGAATGGGTATGCCAAAATAATAATCAGAATTTGTTTATAAGAATTGATTAGTTATTTTCTAGAAAATAACTTGTAGAAAATTAGTTTCATTTACTTTTGTTTTCACTTGGTTATAAATGGTTTTCAAACTTGTTTATAATTGGTTTTAAAAAATTTTGGTAAATTGTTTTATAGAAATGGATCCATATATGTTTAAGCACTTCTATCCTAGTGGTGTGAGTAGAGATGTCACTGGGAAAACCTAATGAGTAATATAATCACCACATTTTTCGCACTTTGGTTATTTTGTAGGTGCTACATTATGGGACATGGGAAAAGGTAATGTATCACACGTATTTAACACCAAAACGTGATACGTTGGGATACTTGATGATTTTGAAGAATGGATCTAGTGAAACATTGAGTCTTTTTATCGTCTTGGAGATTATTCTTTGCCTTTCCACTGTTTAATTGGATGTTGAGTTTTCATCTGTTGTAGAATACATTGCATGGTTGTTTTAAATAGAATGATTTTAAATATCTTAGTTTATTTCACGAATCGTATAGTGAGTGGTTTTATATTGGTTTGTTGGGTTATTGGTTTTAGTCATTAAATGGTAAAATGCCTCTCATTTATTTTGAAAACCTTCGGTATTTATTTCCACCCTTTGGAACCATGGGTATGTCTCTTAAGACCCAATAAGGACTCATTGTACTCTCTTTCTGGTGGAAATTTGTGGGCCATTACAAACATCTTCCATGATAAGAAAATTTCTGAATGTTATTGAAAATTCTTAAGGGGTAAATTGTATAATAGAGAACCCCTAAATAACCACAATAGGAGTATAATTCCTAGTGAACATGGATCTTTAATGTGATATGATTACAATTTAATTATTCTATTTTTATCTAAGAATAAAAACATTATCTATAAATTTATTTATAAAACTTCTTCCCTTTTAACTAAACATATCAATATCACATTATCTTCTTCTAGACTAGACTCTTCTTTATTCACTCCTTATATTATTTTTCACCATAGTTTTTTACCCATAATATTTAATTCCCTATATATTACTCCACACTATGTGAACATTTCAATTATATGACTTTTATTTAATGTTTTATTACAATTTATTCTTAAGGTATTTTTGTTTTTTGAGTTTTAGACAGTAAATAGACACCATTTATTAAAAATTACCTTTAATTTTTTAAAATTGACATGTTTTAAACTATATAAGTGACTGGATATTGTGTAATTATTATTTAATATCTGAGAACAATTATTCAAACCAGATACTTGTATAGATATATATTACACATTACTTTTCTTCTTGACACCAGAAATTTGAAATAAAAGACTACGGTGAGCTCAAATGCTCATTAAGCGATAACCAATCAAATTAGAATATATCATATGAATGGCTTGGTGTATAACCAAAAAATATGAACATGATACCATGATGCATAACATGAAAACAATTACATGAGTAAGAATTTGTAAGGGTTTCTATAACATAAACATGATTAATTCATAACCACATCACCAAATCTCATCAATAAGGTCTCATAAAATCACATTATCATAGTTTTACAAAAAATAATCATAAAACATTTCCATGCTGATTCAAAATTATATCAACTTCTCTCATCAATATGATTCATAAAAAGAAAATCAATATGTTTTATCACTAACGTATCATAAAAACTAGCATTCCTTGCAATCAAGGTCTCATGATCATGTCATATATATAGAGTAATCCATTACCCATTTCATTAGAGTGCAATCATATAACACCCTTTATATTAACAAGGTTATTTATGAAGGTATCAATAAAACATCACAATGAATAGAACTTCGATATCATGAAATTTTCATTTCTAGAAATTATTTCTATACCCAATTCATTAGAGTTCATTCAGTGTGCACCATTCATACGTCTATCATTATATGTTCAATATAAGAAGATCACACATAATTCCATGAAAGCATAAAAACCATAGAGGGAAATGTGTTACAGGATAACAAAAAACATGAGCATAATCCATCTAGATAAATATGGTCGATGATATAATAATATAATATCGTATTAAAAGTAATGGATATTAACCTTAATGGAAAATACCATTTCAAGGTCATTTGGTAAATCACCTTGAATAATATATAATAAATATTCATTTTATATGAAAAATCCTATTGAATTTGGTTTAATTACAAACCATTTTAAAACATGGAAATAAGGATATATTTGGAGTAATTGTTATTATTGTGAGAGGATTTGATTACATATATGAGAAGGTAAAAAAGACATTTTTCAAAACATTTTAATCAGTATTATAAAAAGTCAATGTTATAAGTCCCATTAAAAAGTTACTTAAAAAAGTAAACTGAAAACTACTGAAAAATATAAATTTTAATAAAATAACATATCATTAAAAATTACCGAAAGTTTATCACATTGAAGTGAGGATATGAAAAAAACAACTTATCGTTGATTACAAAGATTTGTTATTTTAATCAACTATTACAGAAATATCACATCATAAAAGAGTGATAAAAAATACTTCTAAAAGGTTAAGAAGGTAAATATAAATTTTACATGAGATAGCACAATATTTCCTTCTAGATATTAAATTTAGTATTGTATGTTTATAAAATATATACAATAAGGATAAAATACCATTAAAGAATGTTAAAATTATTCTTCAAAATATTATACTTTTTGGGATGGAATTTTATAATCGTAAGAAAAATTAATTAAAAAATTAATTATACCTAATTTATAGAGTAATGTGATGCAAATTAATAACATATGGTATAATTAATAACAATATTGGAATAGAAAAGTTCACGAGGAGGATTTATAACTCAATTAGGCAAGATGAGTTTACAAAAGCAATTGCAACTTTTGAATTGAAATTGATTTGAAGAAATATATTGATATAGTTATTTAATACAAATTAGTTATATAAATATTTTATTATGTATTCTATAGGTAGTAATAAAACCTTATTAGTGATAACATGGTGAAAAGTATTAAGAATTACCCCTAAAAATAAATTTGAGGAATGAAAACAATACCTTAATTCCATAATTCCCCTAATGTTATTGAATATACCATATACAAAAATAAATAACGTTATAAAATATTTTACAAACTTTTTTATTTGTATATATGTTTATAATAATAATTTTTAATAGTTATCTATATGTATATTAGTTTTCTATTTTAAATAATAAATATTGGTTGACTGAAATCTCGATCATTTGGAACTAGTTTTGTAATTGTGGTGTTAATATTCACTATTCTCTTAATGTTCATCATTACCAAATCATAATAGGTACCATAATTAAGGTTCAATAATTATTTTTATTGTTTAAATTTCATTTAATATGTATTTATTTATTATAAGTGACAATAATGTCAGTGACGAGCTTGTTTTAACAATTTGTAAGAAACGAATGATGATATATTAATTACTGTCTTAATTTTGTATATAAAAATTATAAAAAATCATTATTTAGTTAATAATATTTAATAATAATTTTCTAAATCATTATTTTATATAAATTTACTGACTTTTTCATGTAACATTTTAAAATGATCAAATAAGAACATGCTAAAATCGGTGTGTGAGTGTCGATGTGGAAGGGATTAGTTTTCAATTATATTATTAACATTAAAGAAATACGATTTTATATATGTTTTATAATGATGAATAGTTATAATTGGTAAGAGTTTGATGTGTAATTTAAATGGAATAGTGGTTCGCACATATAAATAAATATCTTTTCCTCTGGGTATGTGTATTTCATGCAGTTTGATTTATAATTATCATTAAATTATAATATTTAGTATAGAGGGATTAATTTATTTTTAATTAATATTAATCAAGACATAAATAACATTTAAATTAATTAAAAAAATTAGAACTACTCTTGAAATGTTGGTGAAGTAAAATGAAACATATCATTCATGAATACAGTAGTTCACACCCATGGATGAGAAACATTTTCATTTCATCTGATTGAATGTAATTGTAATAGAAAATGGTTATACTATAAATATACATAAATTTTAGTCTATTATTTATAATAATTTCATTATATACATATTGTTATAATGTGTTTGGATGAGGGAGGTTTAGAATTATAATGAATGGAAGTAGAAGGTAAAGTAATACTTATATTAAGATTTTAATCATCCATATAACTATCATTTAGAAGTGAAGGACATGAGAAAATTTAATGAAGATAGAAGCTCTGAAATAGGTACTTACTCCATATAAGAGGTAAATTTTTTGTATAACCATTTGAATTTTGAAATATAGGTATGTCTTGATGTATGTGGATGTGAGCACCATTAATAAGTGAAAACGAGGGGAAAATGTTTGGAAAGTAATGTTAGGTAAGAGGGATGAATGGAATTTCATGAGGTTTAGATGATTTCATTTGGGAAATATTAGTGAGCTATGTAGTTATGGATTTAAAAACATACAATGGTGTTCAAAAATTTCTAGGAGTCAAATATATTTATAATAAATTAAACCACTTTAGAATCCCCATTTTTTCACTTACTAATCTTGACAGAAATTTAACTATGGTAATTATTTTGTTTATAAAATTAAAATATATCTCATTTAACCAAAATTGGACCTATTTAATTTGAATTTAGTATTTTTTCAATATTATATAAATTATAAATATATATTTAAAAAATTAATATTAAAAATATAATGTTTTGAGAAATTGTTGTTTAAGAAACATTTCATTGTAATAATTATGTTTTTTTTGAAAAATTTAATATTAATTTAAAATAAAATGAGTGAAAAATTATTATTATATATTTTAATAAAACATATTAGATTAAATATATAGAAATTGTTAAAAATAATCTAAAATAATAATATTTAGAAAGTTCTCATTCATTAAAGAATAATTGTTTATCAATGGAAACTAATATTTAGGTTGGTATCTTAATTTTATGTAAAAATTAAATTCAATCCATTAACTAATTAAAATATTATCATTAAATCTTTTAAATAAACTTATATTACTGAATTTTTAAATATAATAAAAACCAATTTCAATATAAATGGGTATAATGTACGAAACCAAATTAAAAATACATGTATATATTAAGAGTAAAAACAATTATTACATTTATAGTAATAACAATTGGTTGGAAGTTAATTATTTTATAATTATATATATTATGAGTAATTTCATTTTATATATGTATATATCGATAACATAATAATATATACAACACCTAAAAAAGGAAAATTCAACAAAATATATTTTTATCAATAAAATTATTATTATTTTGTTACTTGGTAAAAATATTTCAATTTTATTAACTATTTTGATTTTTAAAAGTCTTTAATTTTAATTAATAAATGTATTTCAAAATTCACTGATAAATATATTTTTCCTCTAAATAAACAACTACATTTTAATGGAAATGTAACTTTATATTATTTGTTTTGTTTTTTTGTAACATGTTGGTCAAGGTTTTGATAACATTTTGTTTTAAAGGGAAATAAATGTTTTAAAATCTAATGGTGTTACATTCTCCACCCTTAAATAACTTATTTTTGTATTAATTTTAACTCTCTCTTAATGCTGAATTAGCTAAGGGGAAAAATAATATAGACATCACATAGGATATATTTTCAAATGAGATGTCAAAATTAATATCATAGATATGGTTGGGAAACACTTTATTCCCTTCATTCTGTTAATCTATTTATTCATTCATCTTTATAATATTTATTCATTATTCCATACATTTCCTCATATAAAATATTTTACCAATTTTCACTCTCTTACATTAATAAAAATTAATTTTCATTCCTTCATTATCTATATTTCAAGGACATTCATGAAACTCCATCCTACTCTAATTTGGTTCATTTTCTAATTCATCAATGGTTATGTTAGCAAAAAAAATTCATGGTATTTAATTTTATATAATTACAAGCATTCTCACTCTATTTCTTATCCTGTTAGGTTTCTTGTTAGGAATATTCTCTACAATTTCCATGGTTTCCATTGTTAAATTGATTACTTCAAGAGTTGGTCATTATTAAATCTAAAAGGACTTAATCTTGAGTGATGAAAACTGAAAGAGAATTATTTTAGGATCTAAATAACAACATCAAAATATAATACTCATCAAAATTAATAAATTATATATTAGTCAAACCCAAATCAATATTAGTTAAATCTATATTTACTCTGGTTGGGTTCTCTCAGATTCCATTACTGAATTCCTTTATACAATGAATCCTTCAGATTTGAGAACCCCTAGGTCCATCAGTTCCATAACAATATCAAAATTCCAATATTTAGATTGGGATATAATTTCTAGGAGAACAATATAATATCTACTTTAACAAAACATTAGGAGGTTATCATATATATAGAATTATCTATTATACTTAACAATTAGACTTACCATTAATCTTATAAATAGAGTTTTTACAAAAAAATATTTTCTACATCCCTAAAATATTCAATAGTACATCAACTAGACTAAATAGTTATATATACTTTGGAAATTTTGATCAACATAAACATATCAACCCTTAAAAATACATAACAAACATTCTATCTTCTAAAGAATTCTATACGCTTATCATAGAGAAACTATAATGCCCCAAGGACATGATCATCTCAAAATTACATATCATATAGAAAATAATTTCCTAAAATGAATTAAAAATACCATGTCAGATTATAATTTTAAAGGGTTAGGAAAAAACACTAACTGAAAATACCCATATCTTTATCATATAACAGTTATTGCTCCCACTATATAAGAATCTGTTAATCTAAAAAAAGTGCTCAATATCATCAACAAATTATTTATACAATATTATCTTCAAGAAGCATCATATGTTTTTTATTTTTCATATCTTAGGGAAATGGAAACAAAATAAATGGGAGAACTAAATAACTCATTAATTGATAAAATATGATATCAGAAAATATCAAGGGTAATAATTGTTGCATAACAAAATAATATGAAAATAAGAAAATAAAGATATTTAAAAGTGGAATATTATCTTCATAAGATCATGAATAAATACTTTGATATTTTAGTAAAATATAAATGAGAGTGATTATCAAAAATATTTACACTTTTCATCACTAAGGGTTTGTAAAAGAACATTACAAAGGGGTTTCACAACAATATCATAAAACATTACCGAGACAACTTGTAAAGGAACTGAAAAAAATTCTATTCTAAGAGATCAATTAATTATAAAATTCATTAAATATCTACTATGGTTCACAGATCATATTACCAAGGATTTTCCAAAATTTATTATCAAATATTACCAAGAAATGATACTGAGGTATAATGAACAAATCATCTCAAGAGACTGATTTTGTACCCAATTTATTTTAGTTGTATCTAGGGAATCCATGTAAAAAACCAACCTAAATACCCTCTCAAATTTGTTTCCAATCCTATCCCTGATAATCACGATTGGAATTATTGATCCCCACAAGATTATGGTCAACACTGAGTAGTCAAACAACAACCATAAAGAATGATATTTACCAACCTAAATCAACAACATATATCATATATACAATATAATGTTATAACATAAAACTAATAGTTTAAACTAGACTACTGAATAGTTGGAAAAAACTCAAACTATATCTCCAACCACAAAGGACTACCAAAATATGAAAAATTACAAATCATTGTGATATCATGGGAGGAATCACACCATCCAACCACCAGCTTCCCATCCCAGCTAACATAAACCCTCACCGCCTCACTACAATACCTTTCCTTTCTCGACATCGAATGACAAAACCAAATCTATGCATCACTATAGGGGTACACATTATGTGAGATGAAATAAACAGTATTCTCTAACCAATGTGTTCAATATCATGTACCTAAAAATAATTAATCAATTCTCTACTCTAACAAAAATAAGGAATTGTAACTAGTTGATAGTTTTTATATCAAAATCATAAAAAAACCACCAATTTAACCTTTTTACAGACATAAAATTTATGTAGTTAAATCAGTTTCAATGAATTTATAATCCATATATCTTAGAAGATATATCATGTCAAAACAAAAAAAATAATACATCACATATCATATCAAATCTATTGTAGTGAAATCAAAACATTGAAAACCCAAAGAAGCCCAAAACAACCAAAATCACATGTAGAAACACTCAAAGTATTACACTAGCTCAGGATCGATAATATAATCATACCTAACATATAAAATTAAGTATTCATAAAGACTCAAGGCACATGGATTGAGTCTAAAGATAAGTTGAACACCCTACAAAGTGAACCCCCAATAGGTCTGATAAGACCCAAAAAAATATTCCTATGCAGGATATGAAATCTCCAATAGCCAAACTCTAGACTATGGATATGAAAAATTAATATACCCTCTTCCCAAGTACCCAAGGATTCTCATATTCTCCATTTTCCATCATAATTATTCAATCCATTCCAATCAAACCATACATTGAAAACAATTTCATAAAATTATTTCACAATGCATTAAACCCATTTCTAAATACAAAATCATGGGGATAATTATCATTTATTAAAACCGAGTTCCAGTTAAAAAAACTTAGTCATATCCTTCCATTTAATTTAATAAACCCATTTACCAAAAATAGATGAAATGTAGATATCCATTAGATGAATGATATGAAACCACACAACTCAAAACTCGTGTCACAAAAGCCCAAAATGAAATCCACAATAATAATGAATTAAAAAATATAAATGGAATCCTAATGATCAATATACACATCATATAATTGATTAAATTAAATAAAATTTTTGTAAAATAAGAGGGATAAACACATACCTTAAGAATTCACACCTACCGCACCATAACCAACATAGATTAGCCCTCAAAACAATATCACACGAAAATTATTGAAGGAAACAAGAGGAAACATAACCCTAGATCAAAAAAACCAATACTACAATGCAAGGATTATTCCATGATCAAATTATACAATTTAGTAGAAATTGTCTATTACCCATAGAGCAGAAACACGGCTACAATAATGATCCAATTCTTAAAGAATCAATCTTGATAGAAATGTGGCTTCCAAAATCTTATGATAAGTTATATAGGTCTATAGAGAGTAGAGTTTTTGAAGAATGGAATAGAAATCAATAGAAGTAGTTCCATAAAACCCTTGTCTATGAAATTTACATGGTAGGTAATTCAATTACATATATTTTAATCCTTGAGAATTAGATATTCCAAAAATCCCACAACCTATTTATTAAAAACAATTATTTTAACAATACATTGAATGAAACCCTTAAACCATGTGTTATCCCTCCATGTGATGTACTAGGTTCATGGATTACCCATAGAAGAACATACACATCTTGTACTCCCCGTAAACAGAATTTATTTCTCACTAAGACTACAAAAACAATATATTAATTATTGAAACCTAAAACCAACTTTTTAATTCTCTGAAATTAGGGAGAACATTATAGTAAAACTAATACATTTATACCCAAACACTATTAATTCAAAGAAACATAAATCATCTAATTTTATGTCATTTTTCTCATCAAATGATCTATTTCCTAAAAAGTCCCCAAACACACCCAAATCAATTAGAAAATAATAAAATGGAATAAAAATACCTGATATTGGGTAATAGTATGTTCAAAACCACCAACCATAAGAATTATTATCCTTGGGAAGTCATGTGGAAGATTAAATTACCATATGTTGTTGTGGTTATTGCTCTATCATTAATTAATTACACTCCCATGTCCTGTGAGAATCTGATCCATGATCCTATAAAACTCTGGCCAATGGAATAGAATTCAAATGCAATACATTCAATTTGGGGTTAGTGATCTCAAGTGTCTACTCAACAAAATAATCCTCTACCTCTAACTCAATTTCATCCCAAATCAAAATATAATAGGGGTTTAGATGATATTATCTATGATTTGAAACGTAAATAATATAATGAATCCATAACAAATGATCTAGAAATTCCATCTAATAAGAAACTATCCCTTCTTTCTCAATGAACTCAAATTGTACAACATATCTCAGAGCCAATGTTCCTAGTTTTTATGATGACTCTAACCCAATAGATGATAAACATGCAAGAAGACTTGGTCACCTATGAAAAACAATATGGTATGATTCAATTTAACAAAATATTATTTATTATAACTCTATATTGTTACTAGACACTAATGTATATCTTAAATCATCATATATATCTACTGAAGAAGACATAGTCCAAAAATTGATCCCACACCCACATCTACCCAACAAACAGGTGGTATGCATGGGAAATCATACAAATAATTGAAAAGAGAAATTATTATTAGTGAATGATAACAATATTTATAATAAAAATGAGTCCGACCTGGAAGTGTATCCCTTTTTTAACTAAAATATAAGACATATGAATAAATCATATCAATTAAAATTTTAATAGAATGATTCATCTCAGCACTTATCTGAATATGATTTGTTGTATTCCATGTGAACAGAGTCCCCATCACCACTTGAAGGCTCCTTCATAACCTCAATGTAACCCTAGGATCACAATATAAAACAATTTTTAATGAAAACCCATGTAACCTCAAATTTCATGGACATGTGACTTACCCTGATAAACAACATTAGAAGAATCTCTAATCAGAATGAAATGAACTGGTTTTTCTACCAATCAATCAACACCAATATATCAGTATTTCTCCATGGTAACCGTAGTAATACATCAAAAAATATGTGGACACCTGACCCACTTTTCAAAATATACTTGGAATTGAATGATGTAACCCATATGATTTCAAATGCTCTTCCTTAATATACTGGTAGGTGTAACAACAAGGGAAAAAATAAGAAATGTCGTGCTTCGTACCAGACAACCACAATGTCCATCTCATATCAAAACAAATCACTATAGTTCACAGTTGAAAATCCCATGAAGAGCTAAAAAAATTGGTATCAATATAGATGTTGGGATAGCAAATCAATCCCCAAAATGGAGAAAAAAATTGAAGAGAGAAACCAACCCAAACTGGGCTTCTCATTGTATAGGGTTTCTTAAATTCCTTTAAAATCATGAGATCGTTTCTGAATATATAAAATAGACACCAAGGGGATGAGATGATAAATTAATTTGTTTTAAAACCATTACTAAAATATCCTCTCATTAATTCATATGGAATAGAGTAAAAATGCCCAAAAGGTTCTACTCTTCTATCTACTCCAAAATATCTTCTGAATTAACTTTCCAACTATGAGCATCGGAAAAATTCTTCTTATTCAGTGGGGTGTGGGAGACATCAAAGTAAACTATATTAATGTATTCTACCCATCACCTTTTTATAAGATTTAATAATTTTTTAGAAATTATATAGCTTATATCTTATGGTCATAAATGACTATGATATTTCCCAAAATTTAATATCCATTATATATTATCACATGAATAAGTATGTAATGATCTAAGTCATTATTGGGGTAATTATTATCATGAATACAATGATAATGATTGCTATAAGCTACCACATGATCATACAGTATTAGAACAAAATCAAAACCAATTCCATAAGCATCGTAGAAAACCACATTCCCCATAACTGCGTCAGGTATGATCAAAATATAATGTGATGTCTGAAGTCATTTCATCTCATTGAATGAAGTCTTGCACCATAAATACCAAATTAATCTCACCCCTTTCCTCGTAAGAGATATCAATTTTGAGGTAAACATAGAGAAATACCTGATGAATAGTCTATAGTATCCTATAATCCCAAATATTATTTTTATATCAAAGACATTTTGTGGCTTTACCAAAAAAATAAAGCTGTTAAATTCTCAGGATCAACTGATAATCGATGCTTAGAAATCCAATTTCCTAAGAACATCACTTATTGAATACTTATGTTTCACTTAAAATTATTTTCATTCAAACAGAGACTTCTCTGGAGTTTAAAAAAAATATTTGATGGATATCTTAATTACGCTTGGATCTTCAAAAAACCAAAATTTCATCTACAAAAACTAACACTAAAAGTGTTGAGATAATTGTGGAATATATGATTTATCAAATATATAAAAACTATTCAACTGTAATTCTAAACAAATGTTATTAGAAGATAATTGAAATTTCTATACATGCTACTAAAATTTTTCTTCAGTGTAACACATTCCAAAACATTGAGTTGATGAAAAACCAGCTGATGGTCAATTTTTAAAAACACTTTCCCCTTCAACTAATCAAACAAATAATCCACATTATGCAAATGATACTTGTTGTTAACTATTTATTGGTTCAAGTTTAAGTATTACACACACAATAAATATGAAATATATTCCTTAATGGATATAGAACTATGAATCCATATAGAAAAACACTGGGGATAGACAACCCATTTTTCAACAGGTTGTCCAAATAAATCATGAATCCATTTATCAATTTAGGTTCTAGACAATAAAAATATATCAAAATATGATGTATACCTTCCAATATATCAATTGTAAATTATACATCTCTCTTTAGAGGAATCCCAAAAAAATATTTTATTAACACATCGAGAAAATCATGAAAAATTGTGCTAAGATAAAAAACTGAAAAAAATCATTTGGTTCAGCTGTTGCAATATATAACAAACTCTTGATATCTATGCGGGAAGAACCAACATGGCCAGACCTTATATTCCAATCTCCATAAAACTCTCATGAGATCCCTCTTCCATATAAAATTTGTAACACCATTGATTATAAAAACCCCTCATCAGGATGAGAAACAAGATAATCCATTAAAATGATGACATCAAATCGGTCATGATGTAGAACAAGAAAATCAAATACTAACTCTGTATCATCTTTTGATTGCTCACAAGGACACTGAAACCCTTTCACTTTCTTCTTCCCGAGAGGTGATACTGACTCTATAAAAAGGGCATGAGCTCCGTTGTATGGTTAAACATATCAAAAAATGAAAAAATATTTACAAGTGGGAACAACCATTATAAAATAATGAAAAATATATCAAATATAAAATAATGGTGGTACCTCTCACTATCACTGGACTCACATCTACCTTTGTTGAAAACTCATATACTTTGTAATTCTATATCAAACCTAAGACTATTGGTCAGATACCTTTAGTCTTTGAATCAGATAACTGTTCCATAGTGGTGTTTAGAGTTAAAAATCCCTGACTATATCATGGGTTAGATATTTCTTGAATAGTTTTTGTAGATGACCATATCATCCCCAACTTTTAATATTTTTGCAGGTGATGGAAAAGAACGTCGCGTGTTTTTGACCTTCCCACACTCATATAATGTTAAAGGAACACCAATAGCTATAATTAGTGTTTCCAAAGAGGCTTACTATTGAGAACTACCTCCTCCAATCCTAGGATGACCCATCCACTTCCTCTTTTCCTTAGAACACAACTGATGCTACCAATATGTAGAAGTTTTGGTGAAAATATGTAACATTTTCTTTCACATCAATTTCATCCATCATAGACCTATCCACTATATCCGCATTTGTTGAAATAAACATCATAAATACATATTATCTGATTTCTATTTCCAAACCCTCAAAGTATTTAAGATCTTTACAGTTATCATTATTCATCAACCCTAGTGGAAAATGAACCATATCAGCAAAATGATTGGTGTACACAAACCCTGAAAACTATCACTTTTGAAATTATAGAATCTACAGAGATTTATCCATCATTAAATACTCTATAAAAAACACTGGATAAAGAGATACAATAACCCCTTCTAGTCCAATCCTGCATTACTATACCTTGGAATCCCACCGTCACATTCTTGGACCCTGATGTCTTAATGTTGTTCACATTACCTTGATAATACCAGGTGTATCAAGGAAATTTGAGATTTGATATATCTTTTCCATCCAGTCTCATACCTTCTATGGTTCAATCATACTATTAAAGAATGGTGGGTTCTCACATAAGAACACTCATTATAGGTCAATTTCTCTTATAGATACTGTGTGTACCTTAATAACTAAATTTTGAGATTTCAATACATTGTTTCCAATGATAAAAACTACCCACTTGATAACCTCAAAAATGTTCTAATCCATTAGAGGATTACCATTAGAAGAATTATCTTCAACCTCTTATGTAACTCATTTGACAATTCTCTTTGGCATAACAATTCATAATAAAAAAATGAAACGGTTAGAAAATAAAACAATATTAGTTAAAAATATAAAAACAATAAGAAAAATCTCATATTTAGAAAAATAAATAAAAATATGAGACATAAATCCCAACATCCTATGTTAATATGAATCTCAACAAAAAAATAGTTTGACATGCACTCACCACAATCTACACCTCATGTAATGACAATCCTATCTCTACTCTACCAAATTTCGCAAGACATGTACTCTTGAGAACATACCCCCTATGTTAAAAAACTACAATGAACCAAATCTAATACCCTCGAAAACTGGTACCTAACTCTATACATCACATAACTGATGGTCATTCCTGATCTGAACAGTCTGGTAACCTACAATTAGGCATCAAACAAAACTATATGGAATTATTTCTCCCAACTTGAATCAGAATCATAACACATATATATAATAGAGAGAACAATAAAACAGGTAAATATATTCCATTACAAAAAACAAAAAACAATAACCAAACAACTCAAGAGTAGAAAATAATTCCATGTATAGGGACATACCTAAAAGAATACGAAAATATGAAAAATAACTACTATATGTGATAGTGTGGTAATACGCCCACCATATCACCTCTAACATCCCAACTAGGCTAATGGAATAACCATTCAACTAGAATACAATGCTTTTACAATCCCTTCATTGATATAAAAAACAAGGTCTATGCACCAATGAAGGGGTAAACATGGTGAAAGATAACAGTCTCAATAGGTTCTCCCCCTAGAGATCCATATCACAACAATAAAAAATTATCCAAGCATGGTCGGAATTAAAGAAAACAATGTATGATTACAGTTTAAATATTTTTATATCAAAAGAATGGAAAAAATTTTAATTTTTAATTTCCATAAATTTCTAAATAGCACATAAAAGGGAGTTTTAATGCTTTTCGAATCCCAATATCATAGATGATATATCATGTTAATACAATCCAAATCATGCATCACAAATCAAACCAAATCCATTATAGTACAAAATTAGTTTCACAAATTGGCTTTGAATCACAGGTAACAACATTCCAAGGATCACACTAGGTTTGGATGGGTAGGATGCTAGTACCAAACATATGAAATAATGTATGCATTAAGGCACTAAATATGTGGATCAATTCTAGAGAGCTGAAGAACACCCTTGTAATTGATCCTTCCAATAGTTATAAAAGTCCCTAGAAAAATAGTCCTACAGAGTATATGAGATCCATAAGAGACAACCGCCTAAGAGTGGATGAGACCTATAACTATAACTTCCACCAAAGAATCAAAGGATTCCTATGTGATATATTTTATAGACCAATTCTTCAAATATTTTCCATAAAACCATTATTTGAAAACCATTTCTCTAAACTATTTTAGAATGCTCTAAAAACCATTTCCATATATCTAAACTAAATAGAAAACATCATATATAAAAACAAAATCACACAAAATAATATAAAATCACATTATAATGAAATTTTATTTAAATAAAAAATTTATCCAAAATAGATGAAATTTAGTTAACTAACAATGAATAGATACGGAACCACCTACTTTAATGAAATGGTCACACATTCTAAAAATAGAACCCAAAATAACAAAGAATTTAATAATAAAAATAGAGGCCCAAGTATAAATTTACAAATCATATAATTGACTCAGTTGAATAAAAGGGTTTGAGGAGAAGAGGAAATAACACAATAATCAACAACACACACCCACTTCACCATAAACAATAAGGATTTCCCCCAAAAAAATCAAGAAAGGATCTAGAAGAAAACATGAAGGAACATCAGAATGGATCAAAATACTCAATAAAACAATGAAATGAATCTATCACAAACAAAGACAATGTAGAAGAAAAATTATCTCTTTCCCAGAGAGATACAAAATAATAGCCTTGATGATCCAACGTCGAAGGAATCAATCCGGATCAAATGAAGGCTCCCAAAATCTTCTTAGAGAAGCTCTATGCTAAGAGTAAGGAGGGATACTTGATAATGAAATTAAAATCAACCAATTCACTAACCAAAAATAAATTTAATTTAAAGTTAAATAATGTGTAATCCCTTCACTTGTTGTGTAATCCTTGGGAATTAGATACTTTGAAAAACCCATCACCTTTTTATTAAAAACCAATATTTTAACATAACACACATATAAGATTTACATAGAGTGTACTATATTCATTTTTATACCATGTTCATCAAATAAACTCTGTATAAAATAATCATCATGTTTTCCCACTACGTGACATGAATTTTCCTTACAGACTACAAAAAACTATAGATTGTTTACAAGAACCTAAAACCAACATAAAAATTCTCTAAACTCAAGGAGAACCATGTAAATCCATTAAATAATCAATATCGATAATCAATTAATTCATAAAACATAAATCCTCAGAAATTTATTTCCTTTTTCCAATAAACATTTTACAATCCGCAAGAGTCCACAGACACAACGATTTCACAATACAAAAAAATGGGCCATTACCGGTGGTTTTTTTCTGAACTAGTGGTTGTTTAAAATGTATCCTATTATTTTATATGTTCTTATTCAATCGTTTTGTATTGTATCGTTGGTCTTCATTTTGAGGTGGTGTTTTTAATTTCATGGATGTTTTGTTATGTTAAATTTATTGAGAATTTAGAGACATTAACGTTTTTATTTAACAGCAATTCATTAACATAATAATTATCTAGGGAATGTATAAACAAAATAAATGAAACCACCACAGAACATATAATCGGTGGTATTTTTGTGTTAGTTAATCATAAATGTCCCTATGCATATTATATTTAATATATTTAGTGTAGATTACTAAAACATGCTTTCAAATCAGTTATCTTTTCATTAATATTTAATAAAAAACTAAATATTATAAAATTAAAATATAATAATGTAAAACATAAATAGATGATTAACCCATCATACATTTATCATGCATCCACAATCATACAATAATATGGCCATAATAACCTTAATCTCAGTAAACCCATATATATATCAATAGACATATAAAATATGTACAACAACAACTGATAACCAATATACATCCATGTCATGAACTCCAATGCTTCTTTGTACCTCCACATCATCTCATCAACTGAAACGAAGCATGTCCTCTCACCAATGGTTACAAAAATTAAATCTAAATATAACAAATCATAATTACAGAAGAGTAATTGAAAACAATTAATCATGCCCGAGAATATATGAACCATCATGACCGCCTTTTGAAAAATTACATGGTCTAAAATGGTTAACCTCCTTCTACTATTGATATCATCCTCCTATAATAAATTATTGAACATTTAGTAGATGAAATGTGAATGATAAAAGACATATAATATAATCAAAATTTTCTTCATAAATTTTTTTATTTTTTAAATAAAATAGAAGAAATTTTAAAATAAAATAAATACTTATTGAAAAAAACATTGAAAACATGAACATGAATATTTATGATAAGAGTCAACAAATTAAATTGAAATGGGTTAAGGAAATATTCTAATTTATTTTAAAAGTGATGTGAAGTGTGCTGTAAATTTACATAATAAATTACTTTTAATGATTTTGGTAGCACAACATGTCCTATATTTGAAAAAAATCAGTAGTTGTCTAACCTTGATTTTATTTCTATCTGAGGCTATTTGTTATGGTTTTAATATTTTTAGGATCGTTTTAGTGTCCTAAAACTCAAAAAACACATTTACGATAATAATGGGAAACCATAATTCCAAATGATGTGTTTTTAGTTACTACATTTTTCAATTAAATCTATAGTATTTCTCCAATGATTTCATGGAAATATGATGTCATTTTCTTAGATTTGACCCCCAGACAATTGTTTTTAAAGGGTTTTCTACCTCTCAGAAGTGTTTATCAAGTAATTAGGACCACACCATACATCAGAATAATTTGGTTTCTACGCATACAATTAAATGTCTACATAGAGGTTTTTCCCCTGTTATTTGACATTAATCTCAATTCATTTTCTAGGTTTTTTATTGTTCCTTAAATAATTTAGTGGTTTAAAACAATAAAAATGAGTTTCAAAACTAATGATAAAACTGTAATTCAGAATGATATGTCATAGGTTCCTCTATTTCATAATTAAATCTATAGTCATTTTCCCATGACTTCAGGGAAATATTACATTTTTTATAGGTTTTGGCACCCCGATACTTGTTTTTAATGGCTTTTATATCTTTCAAAATTGTATACCGACTAATTTGGACAACAACACACATCTTATTGATAGGTTTTATAAATTTACATGTCAAAAAAAAGATTTTGGTGGTTTTCATATGATTTCACATCATCTTGAGGTTATTTTCTATGATTTTATCTATTTGACGCATTTTTTAGTTTTTTAAAACACTACAGACACGTTTTGTAGAAATAATGAGAAAACCGTATTTTGGAATGACGTTGAATCATCATATATATTTCAAAATTAAATATATATTAATTTCCCCATTATTTTAGGGCAATACGACATCATTTCCGATGTTTTCACCCCGTAACAATGGTTTTTAAAGGGTTTTGTAAGTGTCAAAAATGTATACCGAGTAATTAAGACCACACAACACGTCATATTGATGTTTTTTCTAGGATTACACATGAAAAAGAACCCATATGTTGTTATGAAATGATTAGACATCAATCTGAGGTCATTTTTTATGGGTTTTATGGTTGTGCACTCATTTTAGTATTTTAAAACACTAAATGCATGATTTCAGATATAATTGGAATCCCATAATTTAGATTGACGTATCATGGGATCCAAATTTTCACAATTAAATCTATGGTTCTTGTCCCGTGATTTTAGTGTAATTTGATGTCATTTTATTTGTTTTGACCCTCAAAAAATTATTTTTAAAAGATTTTGTATCATTCAAAAGTGTATACCGAGTAATTCGGAGAACACCGCATGTCAGATCAATGTGTTGTCTACATATACCAATAAAAAATAATTAATTGTGGTTTCCTATAATGTCACATCAATCTGAGTTCATTTTCAATGGTTATAACAATTTCACACAGATTTTAGTGTTTCAAAATAATAAATTGCATTTATATCCATAACAGGGAAACCATATTTCATAATGATGTTCAATTAGTTCATACATTTAAAAATTAAATCTACACATATTAGTCCATGATTTTAGGGTAATCCTACATCATGTTACATATTTTTACCCCGCAAAACTAGTTTTTAACGGATTTTCCACCTTTTATAAGTGTATACAGAGAAATTCACACCACACCTTACATGAAATAGACATGTTGTCTTCAATTGCACATCAAAATAATCTCAGTGGTGGGTTTCCCATGATGTCAGATTAACATGATGTCATTTTCTATGGCATTGACCATCCCATGCACATTTTATTGTTCTAAAACACTTAAAATGCATTTAACGTCATATTGAGAAAACAATAATTTGGAATAATGATTCATTGGTTGATATGTTAGAAAATTAAATATATTGTCATTTTCCCATGATTTCAATGAAATATGACTTCATTTTCTTGGTTTTAAGCCCCACCACTTGTTTTTAAAGTATTTTTTTACCATTTGAATGATTATACTGAGTAATTCTAACAACATTGCATGTCTAAATGACTTGTTTTATTCATATGCACATAAAAAATTACCTAGTAGTGGTTGTATAATGATTTAGCATCAATTTCATGAAATTTTATATTATTTTAATAATTACATAGTCATTTTATTGTCCTAAAACACTAAAAATAATTTATGTCCATAATGGAAAAATAGTATTTTGGAATGAAATTTTGTTAGTTCCTACATTTCATAATTAACTCTATAGCCATTTTCACATGATTTCAGTGCAATGAGTTATTTTTTTTTTTTGGTTATGACCAACAAAAAATGCTTCAAAAGGATTTTGTACACTTTAAAAATGAATAACAAGTAATTTGGACCACACCACACATCAATTCGACATGTTTTCTATGTGTACACCTAAAAAACATTGTTGTCAGTTTTCCATGAATTTACATCAATATAAGGTCCCATTATAGTTTTGACCATTCCACACATGTTATAGAGTTTCAAAACACTAAAAATGTTTTTATGGTCATAATGGGAAAACAATAATTCAGAATGATGTGTTATCAATTACTAAATTTCAAAATTAAATCCAAATATGTTTTACCATGATTTTAGTGAATGATGATGATGTTTTCATAGTTTGAATTCCCTATAATTACTTTTAATGGCTTTTATAAATTTCAAAAGTGTATACCGAGGAAATATAACCACACAACACGTCATATAGACATTGTTTTAGTTTGTCAATGTCAAAAAAAGTCATAAGTGTTGTTCCTATGATTCCAAAACAATATATGGTCGTTTTTGTGGTTCTGACCATTCCATGCACATTTTAGTGTTTATAGACAATAATATAAATTTATATCCATAACAGGAAAACCATAATTCATAATTACGTACCATCAGTTACTACATTTCCAAATTAAATTTATGTTCATTTTCCCATGATTTCATTGAAATATGACATATTTTTGTAAGGGTTCACCACATGACACTTGTTTTTTAATGAACGTTTATCATTTAAAACTATAGGACATGTAATTATGACCGCACCACCAATCATATTAATGTGGTTCCTATTTGTACAGATCAAAAAAATACTTTTTGGTGGTTATCCCATGTTTTCAAATCAATCCTTAGGATCAAAATATAGATGTATATGATAAATTATAATAGGGGTATAATTGTTGGTTTAAGAGAATTTTTTTATAACATTAAGGAAATCTATTTTTAAAAAAGTTAAACAAGGTGAATTCACAAAACCTCTTTGATTTTCTCACAAAGAGATAATTGGAAGGGCCCATGTCTAATTATATAAATCCTAAAAAAGTAAAACATAAAGAAACTTAAACAATTTTATCTTAGGGAATTATTATACTTCAAAGTGTATATAATTTTATTTATTAGAGAATGTATATGTACACAAAATTATAAGAAAGTTATATTTTATTTCGTTAAAAAATTAAGTTGGAAATAAAACATGAAACAACAAGAAGTAACCAAGTTGGAAATATTTTAAACCAAATAAAAGCGTATATAGAAACCCAGAATAAAGTTACATTGATTTATAATTTCATGAAATTCTGTCTTACCCACACTAGGGTAAGCCCTTTATAATAATATCAGTGTCTATTTTGATATCCCCATAAGCCCTCAAACATTAAGGTTTTCAACACCTTTTTCATCTCATCCTTGAGAGTCCTTAAACATTAATTTAGAAACCCAAAGCTTCACGTATATAGACATTACATTACTTTTACAGATTACTTAATACATGAAAAAATAGACGCTCAAATGCCATATTTGTTTAGTGTCTTTGGAAACTTGGAATATAATCTTCTAATCGTGGTGAAAGATATTCAACATCTCCCATAACTATCTTCCCCTATGATTTTTTACCTAAAAACTTTCGTTATATCATATTAAAAGAAAAAATATAAAGGGTGAGCTCAAATTCCCTGTAAGGGTAATCATGGAGAACTTTAAAACAATCCATAAACATTTGACCATAAAAACATGACCATAAAACATCAAAATCATGAGTAATGACATAAATCTTTGCAGTACATAAGTCATAGAACATAAAACAATATTAATCATGACAGAATAAAACATTTAATTGTGAAAAACCATTAAGCACATGATATGATTTTAATCGTAGCAAAGGCATTGTAACCAAGACCAACATTGTGGACAATGTCCCTTGCTAAATTAAGTTCACTCCTCGTTCCAGTCAGGTATCACTGAACCGGATTAACTTGACATTCCAGCCATGTCTATCTCTTGAGATATAAATCTTTACCCAATGATTTGGAGGTAGATATAGGTCCCACCAATCTCATAATGAAATCATTCTTACGTGTTCCATAAAATAAACATAAATCATTCCTCACAACCCAATAAATAAAATGGGTTTCATAAACATTATCCCATCATAACATAATCTACATAAAACAAATGGATATCATTTCATCAGAATAAAAATCACACCATGTAAATAATAGATACATTATACTTGAAACATTAACAAATTTAATACTGTCATTTTAGAGGAAAAATAGTTTTGATAAAACACTTGAAATTAATGATTGAGGAAAATATCCTTTCTTCTTCAAAATAATTTTCTTTTCATTTAATTTTAAATGAAAATTATTTTGTTGAAAATAATCATTAAATCGTGCAGAGTAATATTCATGAAAATAACGCGTTATAAAACCGTAAAAATTTGTTCAATCCATTTATGTTATAAAAAACATTATCCTCATACTTTTAATGGAAAAGTCAAAAAGTACCATGTATGGTAAACAAAATAAATATTCCTTCCATAACACAAAGTAAAATTTAAAGAGGGGTAAACATGACTTTAAAAAATACATGGAAGAATACTAAACACTTTATGAAAAACATTTTATGTATATGGATGAAAAATATAAGCCCAGTAAATACATACGGATAAGAAATATCTGAAAAAAATGATAATTCAAAATTATCCCTTACCTTAGGTCCAGTTTCTTCCATACATGTATGAAAATCCTCTTCTTCAAGTTTTTCGTTTTGATTTGACCAAAAGGGCTCCTTAGCTTGGTATTCTGACTAATGTAAGGCCTCTATGATTAAGTAATGACACTTTATAAGTTATTTGGGAAGGGTTTGGTAGATCTAAATGGATTTGCAGGTGTGAATTATAGAGAAGGGGGTGCCCTTTTATAAGAGGGGTGAGGGGCACCTTAAGAAAAACATAAAATATTAATTTATAATTAATTAATATTCAGTTTATAATGGAGCCAATATGACATATTTCAAGGATAGTGTGGGTATGGGTCGAAATCTTCTAAACCAATAGGTTTTAGACTAGTTTAGATTACCATGTTAACCTTATCATTTAGATTTAACTCTAACATAAATAATTTAACTTTTACTGTGTCTTATTGTATTCTTATATTATATTTATAAAAAACATACTATAAACTTCCAATAAAACCCCAATTGGTTCATTAATGGAATATATATTATTATATAAGTCTTTTGGCCGAAACATATATTTTTAGGACCATTATATCAATTAATAATATAATATTATTTAAAAAAAACTCTTTTATGTCAAATTTGACACTTTTTGGTATTTTGTTTTTTATAAATTCATAACATCAGTATAACTTCGAAAACAATTCTTCAAACCAACCATAATATGCTATAATAACCTATAAAATTAGTTTAATTCATAAAAAGTCTCAAATTACTTTTATTTGGGTATTTATAATATCAATTATGTTAATATTTAATTAATACAGTAATTACTGTATCATCATTGTGTCACAAATAAATAAAATTATTTAATGTCTAAAAAATATTAATAAAATACCATTACGTAGGAAATCATTTTATCTTTCTAATTAATATTTATAGTTGAATTTTCGTTATGTATAACCCTATATTAAAAATGTTTTAGTTATTAAACATTGATTTTACCTATTTTAACTCTTCTTTAAATAAAATAATAAAAAATGTTCTAATATAATCCATGTGAACATAAAGGGTAATATTTTATTCCTATGGTTTTTTTGGTTGAATTAAACTTATCCAATAGAATTATAAAATTTTTTAGGGTAACAATAAAATCATTTTTACCCTTAATTACCCTATTTACTTTTAACCATTGTTAATAAACGATAAAAGTTACTATTCACAAAAAAAATTATTTTATTCTCATTGATCAAAATTCTACATACTGATATCAACCTTGCCTCTCAGATTTTGGAATTTCAACTCCAAAAAGCGTTAAAATTACGTTTTATGTAAATTTGAAAATGCTCCTAGAAGGTGGGTAAAAGATGGTAAAAAGTTCAATAAAATTTTTATATATCTAAAATTATTATAAAATGACTCCAATGAATAACATTGAACATAAATAGGTATTATGTATCTTTTTTAACCTAATTTTTTTTAAATAAAATGAATTATTATTTAAATATAAAGTTGACTTTAACCAATAACTTAGTATTATCACTATTCATCAAAAATTGAATGTTTTCAGAAAAATACCAGAAATTCACCCTAGGCTAATTTTGATATTCTGAATCCAAAAATGAATTCCATTTTGAATGGTAAAATTTATAAAATTTCAAAAAGTGGGTATTACTATTCTTAACATCTTGTTTATATAATATTTTAATATTATATCATAGTTTAGTGAAACCCAATATTGCGTACTACACATGCTATCAATGAAGGTTGTGATTGCGTGTAATGTAAGCCAAGTTAGGGCTACGTGTAGTGCAAGATCCCTTTGGTGTTTCATATTACATAATCAAAACATATTTCATTTATCCATTAAACAAAATTTATACTTAATGTTGCGTAGAATAATTTCAACAAAACAACCTTGAAATTTTGTGTAACACGAGCCATGAATAGTGTTGTGTATACTACAATCTAATACGGTGTCACATATAGTACAAGGTATTCTTGGTGTAGTGTACAATAGATGACCTCAAAAAAATTAAATAGGATATATCTCATAAAATCTCGGGGTGATACAATCTACCCCCGTTAAAAGGAATTTCTCCCTAGAAATTCATCGGGGTTATAAATGGTTTACTACTTGAATGTTTAATTCATAGAAACCCAGATCGTAAAAAGGAATAATAAAACATAATTTTAAAAAGAAAAATAATTGTTAACCAAATTAACTCATCATTGGGTTTCCAAATAGAATAACATAGGTGAAAATATGGATATGGAAGAGAAATCGAACAATCATGTTCTCATGGAGAGTGGTAGAGAACATGGCTATAAAAAATCCAACAATCACAAAGCCATAAATTTGTGATGATCTAATGTACCATCTAGGAAAATGTTTTTGGTTTTCAAGATCATTTCACTAATATTGATAATTTTTTGCACAAGGAAAAATACTTACTTGATTTCAGTGTAATATCATCATTGATCATTCCATGAACAATTTCCACGTCATCTCTTATTTATAGAAATGAATTTGAATTTGTTGTTTTTGAAATGTAATCATATCATTCAATATAATGATAAGTCATTCCATCTGTATCAAACAAAATGCTAGACAAAGTTATTAAATATACATATGTCCATCTATGGTGAGGTTAATTGTATATGATTCCAAATATGGACTTAGTCTCTAACTACCATACCGCTTAATAAAATAAAACTAATTTCTACTAACCAGGTACCTCCTGTAGGCTAGTGGTATGTGATAAAGGATTGTCGCACATTGGTTGTGGGTTCGATTCACGCATCCTTGTCCAATATGAAGGGTTGACGCCCATTCAGTAGGTTGTCCCTTTTCTTAAACAATACTATTATAACATTCCAGAAATAAAATCGAAAAAAAATTTCTATCCTTAAACAATACTATCTGATGTTCAACATAATCCATTCCAACCTTAAGACTTATCCAAAATACTTCTATCCAAAATAATATTATAAAGAGAACAATTACTAAAATGTTCATATAACAAGCACGTAAATACCATCATTTATCCCTCATATATCACAAGATATATCTTGTTGGTCCAATTCCAAACATGTGATTACCTTAATCGTGTATTCTTTTGGAACATGTATTAACATAAAACCTTAGTGAAAACAATAATTCTATCAAAATAACACTCTTTACACATACCAAAATCCCAAAAATTATATATACTCAAACCATGATATCACTTTGTCCTTATATAAATCATGAGCTCATTAATAATATCCAACATATTATTTTATCTTTAACCCTTCATTATGCACATATCATCTTCTTTCCAAAAATATCTCAATAACCTTTCCTGTATACCTTTAGCATTCAACATATACTTTAAATACTCAAGGAAAAACAATAGGGTAACAATCCTTATGAATTTCTTTATTCCATAGTACCATTAAATTACCTCTACAACCTTACTCTTGATAAACATAAAAGCATTTCACTACCTTTCTAAACCATTGACCGATATTCATAATTTTATTCCTCAACACTCCTTTTATATCATATATCATATGTAGTCTCATCATCATCATCAACATAAATACTACCCATATGACCATGATGATTCTCTTCATGAGACTTTCCCTTAGGAAACTGGTCAGCATAATGCCCATAAATTCAACAATTAAAACATTTAACTATTGTTGATGTATTATAAATACCATTATCCTGGTCCATAGTGTTAACTAAACCCTTTCCTTTGTAATTACTGGCTTTGTGTTCTTGTTTTCCACACCCAAAGCATCTTCCAGTTCCTTTGAAACATTCTCCTTTATGTCTCTTCCCACATAACATACATGAGGTAAATTGATCTTTCATGCCTCTATGATCATCATTAAAGTCTTTCTTTCTATTATTAACTGAGTCAGGAAAATTACCAAAGTGATATTATTAATCATATTATGAGATAGCTGATTATTCATAATGATGATGTTTTGCCTTCCAAATCCCATTTAATTTTCTTGATCATAAAAAAAAATTAATCATGATAAAATATAACATTAATTGTGTAAAACCAGTAACCACATCATATTATTTCTATTGTAGCCCAAGAATTGTTTCCAAGACCATCATAGTGGACAATGTCCCTTACTGAATCGAGTTCACTCCACGTTCCAGTCCTGTATAACTAAACCGGATTAACTGGTTGTTCCGACCATGTCTATCTCATGAGATATAAATCTTAAACAATGTATTGGAGGGAGATATAGGTGTCACTAATATTATAATGAAATAATACTTACATGTGCCACTATATAACCATGAATCATTCATCAAAACCCAATAAATAAAATGGGTTTCATATACATCATCCAATCATAGCATAATCCTTATTAAAAAATGGATATCATTTCATCATAAGAAAAATCACACATTGTAAATAATAGAGACATTATACTTGAAATATAAACATATTAAATTTTGTCATTTTAGATGGAAGATAGTTTTGATAAAACACTTGAAATGAATTCTTGAGGAAAATATCCTTTCTTCTTCAAAATATTTTTCTTTTCATGAAATTTTAAAAGAAAATGATTTTGTTGAAAATAATCATGAAATCTGGTAGAGTGATGTTGATGAAAATAAGGCATTATGAAATAGTAAAAATCTTTCATTCCGTATAAGTTAAAAAAACAATCTCCTCATACTTTTAATGAAAAATTCATAATGTACCACATATCGTAAAAAAAGAAATAATCCTTCCATAATACAAAGTAAAAGTCTAAGAGGGGTAAACATGACTTTAAACATACATGGAACAATA
Organism: Viscum album; assembly: GCA_963277665.1. Taxonomy (NCBI): domain Eukaryota; kingdom Viridiplantae; phylum Streptophyta; class Magnoliopsida; order Santalales; family Viscaceae; genus Viscum; species Viscum album. The sequence continues at coordinate 1,091,937,882 of OY728145.1, read as the reverse complement.
TTAAAAACTTTATAAAAAACATATTATAGACATGGATGAAAAATGTAACCCCAGTACATATTTATATATAAATAATCTCGGATAAAAATGAGATTCCAAAATTATCCATTACCTTAGGTCCAATTTCTTCCATACATGTCTGAAACTACTCTTCTTCAGATTATTCCTTTTCATTTGATCAAAAGGGATACATAGGTTTGCTTTCTAACTAATGGAGGGCATCTAGGATTAAGGGAGGATAGTTGAGAGGGTATTTGGTAAGGGGATGGCCGAACCAAATGGCTTAAGAGGGGTGAATTAGAGAGAAGGGGAAGTTCCCTTTTATAAGTGGGGTGAGGGGCACTTAGAAAAAACATAAAATATTATTTTTTAAATAAATTCTAATTCGGTTTATAATGGCACCAATGTGACTTATTTTGAGGATAGGGTGGGTATGGGTCTAAATACTCTCAACTAATAGGTTTTATACATGTTTAGGTTACCATTTTAACCTTATCATTTAGATTTAACTCTAACTTAAATAATTTAACATTTATTGTGTCTTCTTGTATTCTTACACTATATGGTTAATAAAAGTACAATAAACTGCCAATAGAACCCCAATTGGTTCATTAATGTCATATATATTATTATATAATTATTTTGGCCGAACCTTAGATTTTTAGGGCCATTATATCAATTAATAATATAATTCTTTTTTAAAAAAACTCTTTTATATCAATTTTGACACAATTTGGTATTTTGTTTTTTCTAAATTCACAATATCATTATTACTTAACAAAAATTCATCTAACCAACAATAATATGTTATATTAACTAATAAAATTAGTTTAATTCATAAAAATTCTCAAATTACATTCATTTTGGTATTTATAATATCAATTATGTTAATATTACTTTAATAAGGTAATTACTGCATCATCATTGTGTCATAAATAAACAAAATTATTTAATGTCTAATTTTTTTTAATAAAATACCATTCTGTAGGAAATCCTTTTAGATTTCAAATGAATATTTATAGTCGAATTTATCTTATGAATAACCCTATATTAAAAATTCTCTAGTTATTAAACATTGATTTTAACTATTTTAACTCTTCTTTAAATAAAATAATAATAAATTTCCTATTCTAATCCAAGTGGAAGTAAATGGTAATATTTTATTACTAAGGTTTTTTTGATCGAATTACACTTATCCAATAGAATTACGACATGTGTTAGGGTAAAAATAATATCATGTTTACCCTTAATTACCCTATGTACTTTTAACCATTGTAAATAAAAGATAAAAGTTACTATTCACGAAAAATTATTTTCTTCTCATTGAATCACATTTTACTTACTAATACAAACTCTGGCTCTTGGATTTTTGAAAATCAACTCACAAAAGCTGTAAAATTATGTATTATATAAATTTGAAAATTCTCCTAGAATGTGGGAAAAAGATGGTAAAAAGTTCAATAAAATTTTTATATATCTAAAATAATTATAAAATTACTCCAATGAATTACATTGAACATATATAAGTATTATGTATCTATTTTTACCTAACATACATTTAAATAAAATAAATTATTATTTAAATAAAAAGTCAGTTTTAACTAATAACTGAGTGTTTTAACTATTCATAAAACATTGATAGTTTTAAGAAAATTACCATAAATCACTTTAGACTAATTTCAATATTCCAAATCCAAAAATCACGTCCATTTTGAAAGATAAATTTTCTCAATTTTCAAAACAAAAATTTTGACCATAGAATAAAAACAAAACGACTCGGTATCTAGGAAGCTGTAAGATTCCTATGTTTTAGATTAGGATCCAAATTTTTGACTTGTCAAAAATATTTCTAATCATGGTTTTAGAAAACCATGGATAAGAAAATGAAAAATATGAGATTAGATAAAACATTTCCTAGAGAAAGAAATTTATCCCTATGAAATTTATTCTTAGTGAATGATAATTTTACTTAATAAAATGTGATCGTGGTTGTCAAAACACAAAGTAATTGAAAATTTATAAGGATACTTATTTACATAACAATATCTCTGCTTTTGAAAATCCCAAACAAATTTTTGTATAAAATATAATGAATATGGGTTTTTATTTTCATACATCAAAATAAATATTTATCCCCTTTTTCTTTTGTCATATAATGAATATAAATAAATCCCACTTAGGTTTTGAAATCCCAAAGGATTTTATTATTTCCTATAATAATAAAGTTACTTTTTCTTAATAAAATATTTTTTATGTGAACTCCCCCTTAGTTAGAATTTCTCTTCTTGATATTCTTTTGAACATTATTTTCTCCACCTTTGTAATTTTGTAAAAGGAATGAAGGGAATGAAAATTTACCTTAAATTTTAATAATATAAATTAAAAAACAATTGAAGATCAATAAAATTTAATAATGATTGGTTAATATTTACATGGAGATTACAAAAAATATCATATTTTTTGAAAAAATTATTCATCTTTCTTTTCCTTTGGCATCACATTTCTCAAGTTTGTCAACAACTTATTGAGATATTTTTACTCATCCTAAAATCTCTTGAGTGGGTGATCCAGATCATGATTTTTCTTCTTGAGAACATTGATTCTTTCTTCTTGTGATATAATAAATTTGTCTTGAGACTTAACCAGTTTCTCTTTCTATTTTAATATTTCTTCCAACTCTTCCCTTAGTTCTCTTTCACTTTTCAAATGTAAAGAAATTGAATTGAGATTTCCATTCAGGTCATTGTCCTCTTGAAGCCAAAATACTTACTCTTGATTCAACATGTCAAAATTATTTGATATAATGTTCTTCACGGTGTCATCTAACTAATAAAATGAATCTTTTACTTAGTCCCATAAATAATCTATAATTTTCAGATCAGAAATAATTGACATAGATCATTTTGTTATTTCCATGCATGATCTCGTATGAGCATCCTAACCAATTTGAAATTTCTTGAACTCTGCTTTCGTCTTGATATAATTTTCCATTAGAGTGCTTATTGAATTCGACATTTTATTAATATAATGTTGATGCAACTGACATCTCGAATCGATACTAGGGAATATGGGTACTGTATTTACAAGATTATACAAATACTTGACCAAAAATAATTTCCTAGGGAGGATTAGGATCCGGAAAGAATATTCCCTTGCTGGTGTGGAAATTTATCTTGCTTATCAGATTTCCTATTATATGTTCCAACAACTACTTTACTGGATTTCACAACTATTGCATTTTTGGGTGAATCAACAAGCACCTGTTTTCCTTTATCAACTTTAAAAATAACCTTCTCATCTCTCAGAGACTCATTCTCCCTATCCGAGACTTTCATTATCATATCTTCTTCTATATCATATTTCTCATCACATTCCATAATATATTCAGGATGAATGAAATCATTATTTCTACTTTCATCATTAAAAGTTTTATCAACCACATATTATGCATCATCATCTTTATCATGGGATATTATCTGGGTTGATTCTATATGTGATGTTATGATTGATATCTTGTTAGATGTACTCTTAATCTCAAGATATTCTTCCACCTGTTTGACCACATCGTCACTTTCCTATTTATCTTCCTCTTCTTGTTCTTTCCAAACTATATATTCTTCCACAATAGTTCCCAGAAATGAAATTTTATTTCCTCGAGAATCTAAAGGAATTTATTCTAGAAAAAAGAATTTAGGTACCTGGATTTGTTCAGACTCTTTCTCAGTATAATTGACCAATGCTTGGAAAACATTATATTTTGATAAATTCTTTTTCATTTTATTTTATTTATAATCATTTTGATGCTCTTATGCTGCCTTAATCATCAAGACCTTGACCTTAGTAGGGTCTAAACCAAAACTAGCATCACCCTCTTTATTATTGTTCTTCTTATCTCTCTAATTTTCTACAAATTCATCAGAAAAGGTATTTTTATTTTTCATCTTGTATTGAGATGACTGTATTTTTGGGCTTGGATATTTTTCGTTTGGACATGGTTATTTTTTTTCTCTTGTTAGGGGTTTGAATTGAGGATTCACTAACTTCTTTTTTCTTGGTGATTTATTGAATCTCAATTTTAGGAAGATTATATTATTCTCCTTACATGAAACTAAAACCGATTTTCATCCTCCCTATAGTTTCACCACTCAACATAATTATCATAATGGTTTTTGATTTTTAACTACAAGTAATTTTGAATGATTTTAAACCAAGAACAATTATTTTTGAAAATATCACCATATATATAATAATATTGGACATGATGGTTCCATTATTAAAATTTATAATGGCAAGAAGAATATACGTAATGATAATTACCTTTCTCAGATTAACTAGTAAATCCATTTTAAAATATCACAATTCGTGAAGGAATCCTTACCTCAATTTCTCTAAATTATAATCACTTGAATACACAAGGCTAATAATTTTAAGTTAGTCGTAATATGATTTTTCATTAGTGACATGACTCCCTTAAGTCCAAGGCACTCAATTTCATTTTCCTTCTCAAAACATCCTTCCCTTTCTGTAATTTTGTGAGAGAAAAAGATTCCTTCACCTTCATATGTAATACCATGAATTTTTTCACCCATATTAAAGGATATCAATCTTTTGAATAATCAAATCTAAGATCCCATAGATCCTTAAAAATTATTTTTATTGAGGGTTTTCATATGTTCCTAATGATACAGTGTCTTATTCTTCTATTATATAACCAATATTGACCTTCCATTTTACTAAGGCATGGTAGATCACAGCTCCTGTGTTCATCTATGTTATGTTTATAAACATTCTCATGCCTATTGAAATAGGGAATAAAATATTTCTTGAAAGTGTTTACAAAGCATTTATCATTCATAAAATTCACAAGGTAACCTTCATCACATAATTGGATTATTCTTATAAGGTTGTTGTTAACACCTTTAGCAAATAAAATAGATGAACTTAATGCTTTTCCTAGAAGAACAATGTTACCTATACAAAAACGTTCACTCTAAGACTTATTTCCTAAAGTTACTTTCCCTATTTTTATCTTGATAATATTTTCACAGATGTTTTTTAACATTCATTTGTTAGAAACATCCACTATCCATGTACCATTTATTTTTGTTGTCACATCCTTTATTTTCATGCAAATAAAATAGTTAGACTTTTTGAATCCAAACTTTCTTGGATCCAGAAATTTTAAAAAGTAAAATTTTAGCTATCATCATTTTCATAAGAAAATATTTTTTATGAAAACATTAGTATTAGGTTTTATTTAAAGATCAACTTTTCTCCCCATTTTTACCACATTGACACATCGTGAACAATGAGCACTTTGGAATAGGTTTTGAGTGAGTATAACAAAATCTAGAACTCTTACTATGAAGAATAAGTTGTGAATACATTTTATGAAATTATTTCCCTCTCAAAGTAAAATTTAATAAATTATTCTTTAAGGAATATTTTATGGATTTTAGTCTGATGACTAAATTAATATACTCAAAGTAATTTTTCATAGATTTTGAGTTAGCCTATAAACCATTTTTCATACAAATAACATTTTCAAGATCTTTAGAAAGTTTATCTTTCTCATAAATAACTTCCTCAAGGTTTTTAGTAACAATTTCAATTTCAAGACTTTTCTGATCAATATCCTTATAAAGATCACATACTTCTTTTGTTAAAATATAAATTCTATAATTTTATTACTCTAACTCCTTTTTATCTTATAGTTCTTATTCAAATGTAATAATAATAATATAAACACTTTTTTAAATGAAAGTAAGGTATTATATTCTGATGAGAATGATTCATCATATTATCATTCATAATATTCATCAATAGGAATGTTAGAATTTAACTATATATTAATTAAGGATTTATAATTGTGTACCTCAGCCATAAGACAAGGATTTTCAATTGGTAATCTTGATATAAGACCAATATTATTCTAACCAAAAGATTTATATTATGAGGATTCATCTGATGAGTCCCCACCACTGGCACTCCAGATGTCATTAGCCTTCAAGAAATTATTAGACTTATAATTTCAGTACTTCTTTATGTTCCTGTTAGAATTATTTTCCTTTAAATATTTTCACTTCTACATGGGACAATCAAATCATCTATGTCTATCCCATTTTCATTCATAAAATCTTACTTTAAAATATTTCATGTTTTTTCTATATTTCTTCTTATATCTTCACCAAAAATCATTCTCTCCAATAATCTTGTTCATACATCAAGAAATATTTTATAACTCATTCTCAAACTGATCATTATCACTTGATTCAAATATAACAACAACATTCATAGCATTAGATCTAGTTACTCTTTCTGAAGTGTTAGATTTAGTTTTAGTAGTTAAATCAATGCTTCCATTACTATTATTTTTCTTATTGAAATCATAATCTCTCATCATTATTGTTTCATGATGAATAAGAGATCCAAATAACTCATCAAGAGTGTTGTTAAAAACATTCATATTTTTATCAATACATTTCTTTCTAGATTTCCACTCATTGTGTTTTATATCAATTATCTATACCATAATAACATCATCATCAAGAAAATTATCTCCCATGGATAGAAAAATGATGAAAATGGTCATAAATATTTGTTTTACTTTGCAAAAAGGTACTCCATAAAAAATAAAATTCCAGGATATTCACCTCTTAGCATAGCACTTCTAGTTTCAATCACTTTTGAGGTTCCAAATTTTGTAACATCATGTTTCTTCAAGATACTATTGCAATATTCAAAAGAATGTATTTTATTATAGATATTCATGGTCATTGATCATAAAAGATTATTGTGTACCTTATAGTTTAGTTGATATTCTTTTGTTTCCTGATTTTTGAATGTTATGATTTCTTTTTCAAGAATCTTGTAGTCCCAAGTAAGCATAACAAAGTTATCAACAATATTATTTATAATGAAAGTCTTCATCCAATATATCTATTACTCTTAATCATTACCATTAAATATTATTGGTATGGTGAAATTTAGGTTGACTATAAAACCGACATTCATTCCTGCCATCAATAAGAAAAATATATTTTCCACAGTACTTGTTTGTGGTAAAGTTTATATAAACAAATATAAAAATTATTAAGTAAAACATGATCCAGAAAAGGTGAGAAACAAAGCTTTGATCAAGAAAACTTATATTCAAGTATAAGTATTTCTAATAACCGCTCTGATACCAGTTGTAAGATATTAATATAGATGTAGATTCTCAATTACAAGAGGGATGGGTGAAATAAAGATTTAAAAATATTCACTTTTATCCTTAAGTAAATCTATGTTTAAAAAAGTGAAACAAAATGAATTCACAAACTCTTATTTATTCTAGATCAAAGGAATAATTGTAAGGTCCTAGGTCTAATTATAGTAGACCTAAACATGTTAAACTTAAGGAATCATAAATAAGTTTATATTAAGTAATGATTAAACCTTAATGCGCATAGACTATTATTTATCAGAGTAAGATTAAGTATAATAAATTATAAGAAAGTTATACATTATTTCTTTAACAAAATACAATGGAAATAAAACTTGAAATAAGAATAAGTAATCATATTGGAAATCATTTACCCCATAGAGAAGGGTATCCAAAAACCTTGGATAATGGTCACTTGATAAATATTTTCATGAATGTATGTATTACAAACACAAGTGTAAGGTCTTGATATGAATATCGGAGTCTATCTTTTTATCCCAACAATCCCTAAAAAATTAAGGTAGTCAACACCTATGTCATCCTATCCCTAGCAGTCCTCGAACATTAAATTAGTTGGAACCCATGTATTTTTATCCCTGGAAGAACTCAATTGTACATAGCAACAATCAGAATCACACAATGCAATTTGAACAAGTTATTCAAAACTGAAAAAGATGTTCCCAGATCGCACAAGGAATGAGAGTTTCCCTATTTAAAAATCACATCACATCATCACAACATTTAATCTCTTTAAATGTGTTTTTTCTCGTTCAAATGCACTTCTATTATATGAAAATACTTCAATGGTCAGCTCCCTCCTCTAAAGGTCATATTTCTCCTTGAATTATTGATGGGCCTGTATTGGCGTCACTCAACCAACGGTTAGTTAGAAATATATTTTACGACATCGTTTCATGTAAAAAACAATGGAAATATTATCATGCTTAAAAAACGGTAATATGTAAGTAAAAACAATATCATGTTTTAGAAACTAGGATCCAATAAAATTGAAATAATATGATAGGAATGTAATGTATGTTTTAAAATATGAATAATCAAGATCTATTAAGATAGTCCAAGCTTAAAAATTTAAATAATTTGATTATAGAAAAATGGATATTCGGTGTTTGAATTATGAGGAATTTGGTTTCTAAATTTCATAGAATTTTGAGTCTTAATTTCCTAGAATTCAGAGTATGAATTTCAAGGAATTTAAATTCATAATTTTATATAATTTAGAGTATGAATTTCAAATAAGTTAGAGTTAAAATTTTAGAGAATTTAGAAGATAAATTTCAGAGAATTTGGAGGCATAATTTCAAGTAATTCTATGTTTAAAATCAATAACAGTATGTATCTAAGAAAATATAAGATTTGCAGGTTTTAGATAAGGATAGACTTTTTTTACTTAATGAAAAAAGTTAATCTTGGTTTAAGAATAGGCTTGATAAGATAATGAAAAACATGGAAATAGATAAAAAATTTCATAGAGAAAGAAAATTTTCCTTATGAAAATAATTCTTACAGATGGATAATTTTCCTTAAGAAAATGTTTTCATGATTTTCAATACATAAATGAATGGAGGTACTATAAGGATACATATTGACTTAACACAATCTATGCTCGTTTTCTATGGTTTCAACCATTCTACACATGTTTTGTGTTTTCAAACACTAAAAATTCATTTCTATCCATAGCGGGAAAAATATCATTTAAAATGAAATTTAATCAATTCATATATTTAAAAAAATAAATATAAATTCATTGTCCCATTATTTTAGGGAAACCAGATGTCGTGTTCTTAGTTTTCGACCCCCAGAACATGTTTTTAATGGATATTATACATTTCAAAAGTTTATACTAAGTAGTAATGACCACACTGCATATAAGAGTGATGTTTCGTTTGTGAGTACACAATAAGAACAACTTATTGGTGTATTTTGTATTATTTCAAATCATTAGGAGGTCATTTTTTATGGTTTTATCCATTTTATTCTCATTATGGTGTTTTATAAACACTAAATACTAGGTTATGTCCATAACAAGGTAACTGTAATTTATAATTATGTTTCATCAGTTCGAATATTTGGAAATTAAATATCCAGTCATTTTACAGAGATTTCAAGGAAATCTGACATCATTTTCCTAGTTTTGAACCCCGATACTTGTTTTTAAAGGATATTATTTCGTTTAAAATTTTATACAAATAAATTTTGACCACTCCACACATAATATTTTATTTTTTTCTATGTGTACATATAGTGAACATGTCAGTAGTGGATTTAAAATGATTTCACATCAATATGAGTTTGTTTTCAATGATTTTGAAATTTCCAAGTATGTTATACTATTTTAAAACACTAAAACACATTCAAGCTCATAATCGGAAAACAGTAATTTATAATTATGTGATTTTAGTTCCAATATTTAAAAATTAAATCTATGTTCATTTTCCCCTTGTTTTAAGGCAAATAAAAAATTTTATTCCTAGTTTTGACCACCTGAAACTTGTTTTTAAATACTTTTATGAACTTATAATGTGCTGAGTAATTCCATCCACTCCACACATAGGATTGATGTATTTTCTGTGGGTACTCATTAAAAACAACTCATCGGTGGGTTTCACATGACATATCATTGATATGTGGTCGTTTTTTATGGTTTTGACTATTCTACAAATGTTCTGTTGTTTTAAAACATTAAAAATGTTTTGACAGCCATGACGGGAAAACCCTATTTTGGAATGACATACAATTAGTTACTACACTTCAAAATGAAATATATATTCATTTTCACATGATATCTAGGAAATATGCAATTTTTTCCTTGTTTTGACCATAGAAAGATGTTTTCAAAGGCTTCATTAACTTTCAGGAATGTTTACTGAGTCAAAAATGAGAAAACAAGCATATATTGTTTTGAAACATATATATAATGATCTATAATTCAATTTTGACATGTAAAAATAAAATATACTTTAATATGGAATATGATGTTGTTCGTATGACCTATTATGATTTTTTTTCTATAAATGAACTATTTTAGTTGTATTTATTATGTTTTATGGGTTCTTTATAAATGTGTGAATGATATATGGAATTTAGAATTTACCTTTCCGGGATGAGAAATACAGTTTGGAAATTATGTTGGAGATCATGTCGGTCATCTATTGAAATAAAGAAATAGTCAAAATTTTCATTTTTGACCATCATTGATCATCTCTTTCCTATATGACTCATGCTCTTTTACATTTTAATTAAATATTAAATTTTCTCTTTGAGATTATAAATCAATGGAAATACTTGAACCGTTTTTGGGTTTAGTAGTAATGGATCATTCCCCTACCAATTAAAGGTGATAAAGTAGTCCCAGAACCCATTTGTCAGACATGTCTGGGATGCTCATTCCCTAATACTGTACTAATATTATTGTTCTAGTAAATTGATGATTATTTTGAAAGTTTTGTATGATATTCATCTTAAATATTAACTTATTATTTCAAAATTATTTTCAATAATTTTTTAATATATCTGAAATATATAATTTTATATAAATAATATTTTTTTTATTTATTATTATAATAGAACTATATAAACAGAAAAAGGTAAATTAATTAATTATAAAGAATCTAGCATTAAACCCATTTATTTGAGGCTAGATAGACATGTCAAATGATTCCAAATTGGCATCATTAGATCCATGTAGATGTCCCGGTTTAATTTGGTTTAAGAATTGTTGGTGGAAAAAATATATTTTTCATTATTATATTTTTATGGTAATGAAATAATATGAAATGGTATTAAAACCTAATTACTCTTACATTTTTGGTATCATTATTTACAAAACAATAATCAGGTTTCCTATGAACATAAAAAAACATTTCAATTTAAAATATCTCTATTTCTTACCCATAATTTTCAATGTCCGTGGTCATTAAACGGTGTGAGGGGCATCAAATAAAATAAACATCTAGAAATAAAAAACCTAACACACTTTCAATATATCACATAATTTTATCCATGTAATTTAAATTAGTTATCAAAGAATATTAAATTAATATTACATTTACAAGACTATCAAAGATCTAATTTATCCAAGTTAAAGGAATATTCCTTGAATTTTTTTAATTAATTAGAAACCTCACCTCCTTTCAAGAAAACATCCAAATAATCAACCCATATATTTTGGTGTCAATACATGCAGTTTCCTTGAACTCATCAAATGTAATGATAATCATGAATTCCATCAGGTCCCATACATATTTCATGTTCATATTTTTAACCCCTTTGTGGTTGTCTTTATCAGTTTGAAAATGAGTTAAATAATTAAAAACAACGATAATTTAATTGTAAAATATCATACATACTATAAATAGTAACTTTCCAATATCACCTAGATGGAGTGGTGATGAACTTCTCAATCATCAGAGGTGAATCTGGTGTGGGGAACCAATGAAAACTAAGGAAATGACTCGCTGACTTGCAGTATCAAGAAAAAATTAATATCTAGAATCCGCATAAAATTAGGGTAGTGGTTTCATTCTATAAGATTTTTATTAGCTAAGATCCTAATGTTTTTCTTGTTGTCCACTTTCTTGAATCTCAAATTGTTAAGGTGCATTAAATGTATACAAATGAAAAACTCAAATCTTTACACTAAAGAAAATATTGAACAATGTATATATGTAAAAAACACTTATCAATGAGAAATTTTAATATATTTTCATTACCAATTTATTTAGTAAATCATTGTCATCATCATTATATTCATTGTTATCAACCTACATTACGATGAGTCCATCTTTTATCACTATCTTGCATGTTCAATTTTAATGATATTGTTAGGAAAAACCATTTCATGTTTCTGGTTGCTGAGGCACCCTTCCACAAAGAACTGATTGATATTTGTTACCCATATCGTATAAGTATCTATACATTAAGTTTACAAGAAAACTCTAATATTTATGTATTTAAGAATCCACTAAATAAATCATCGTCGATTTTGAATCCAAGATAAATTGATCATTATATGTATGCTCATTGGTGTCAATCAAATGATAGAAGTTAAAATAATTAAATTGTTACAAATTATTCATTATGACCTTATCAATGTTGACCAACTTGCATTTGAATAAGACAACTAAAAACTCTCCTAGATTGTTTAATTCAATTGTATCATTCAACTTCCCATAATAACCCACCTATGTAAATTTAAATACACCACTATTATGGGTTTTAAATTCTTCATCATGGTAAAATGTACAACACTTGATGTGATGAATATTATAGTCATCGAATATCTTAGCCTACATTATACGACACCGAGCCAAAAATGTCAAATCATTTGATATTTCCACTCATGTGTCAAAAATCGTTATCTAGACAAGAAGATATAAACTATTAATTTTAACCTAGAAAAATAACTACATTTTAATCATTGGACTATCATTATATACTTACATAATGGAATAACCCATCAAACATATCCTTATTAAAAACATTTCTTAATTACAGCTCTTTTTGAACATGACCACTTAGACATCTCTATTTTTGGAGTCACAATTCTTAAATAAATGGATCATTAATAACACTATTAGGTACAAAATTTCTATATGATTATAGAAACTCAAATTTAATTAGTTTGAAATTTTATCGCATTACTATTGGTCGTCCAATGGTTGGAAATAGTGATGATTGATTTTCAAAATGTGAATTATTGATGTTGTCATTATCATGTCCAACATGATTGAATCTAATCATAACCCCAACCATATACCTAGAACATAACGTACAGAACATTTTTCTTTGTAACAATCGACAATAGAGCCTTATTTTTATATTTTTCACTAAGATATGATACAAAATTACTTATGTACCTGATATAAATTATAAGAAACATAATAAAAAACCTTCTCCAATGATTTGATAATATTTAATTCACAAATGAATAAAAATATCAATATAACGCTCAATTTGATACATCCCTTGATTGTGTACTGGTCTAGTATGTTTAGATTCATCAACAAAATAATGAGTTAAATAAATCTTGAATGTAATGAATAAAGGGGGAAACAACATCTCCAAATAAAATAGTGTCAAAAAATCATTCTTGAAGCTTATCAATATTTGTTGGGTTTACTGTTTTAAGACAAAGCTCTCTAAAAAGGGATAGAAACCCAACTATAAGCATTGTTACATTTTCAGTTAATGTATAATGCAATGGAAACAACAACAACTGATCCATCAAAATATGTGATTCCTGACTTTTCAATCCATGTAACATTCAATGTTTTAATTCAACATACATTGATATGTTACTTTAATATCTATATAGAAATTTTATATTCATTAATGATTGATGGAATATGTCATTATCATGATTATTCATTGTTAAAATTTCAGAATAAAACATTCCATTCTCATTTTAACATAATTCATAATATATATTCATTATCTCAAAATCCTTACCAGCATTAATGTGATCCATTGATTTACCCCTCTCATTAAGCACTGTGAAAATTACACTATCACATATGTTCTTCTCAATATGAATTACATTAAGATATTTATGTACAAATTTAAATTCCAAATAATGAATTTAGAAAAATATAATATTTTTCTACCATTCTTGTGTTCCAACTTCTTTGGATACAGTATGATGTACCCTTTCCCCCTTCTTCAAACTAACGATAATTTACAAATTATTTTGTGAAGTTCATTAATTTCTCCATGATTTATGAACTAGAAAAAAAACGTTGATGACTTTATCAATTCAATATCTTTATTGAATAATGTCATTTTGAACCTAGATTTATGATATGTATCAATAAATCTATTATGATACCAAAAATACCATATTCAACTATGAGGTAATTTTTTAGGATCAAAATCCAAATTAAAAAATAGAAAAGACATATCTGTATGAGGGTTCCAACCAGATTGATTTATTATTCATATAAATTAACTAATTTTCCGCATTAAAGTAGCATGATATTTTAATAGTTATATCATTGGATCATCATGTGTTTCCATTCCATCATCCTATAATTCACTAAAATCATTGATTTGTGGTTGAAGGTATATATCAATTTAATTTACAGGCAGTTTATTTCTAGTAATAATAATTGAACTAATGAAATAATTATTCTTCATAAACATCCATAGAGGTAGATTATAGGGAATAAAAACAACCAACAAAAACATGTAATTGGTAATTAACATACCAAAATGGTTAAAATATTTGATTCCAATCCCAAATGTACATTACTAGGATTCAATAAAAAGATATGGTGAATCAAAAAACATCCATGATGTTTTATCATTTTGATGTCTCATCAAGCCATAATTAATATAATGAGAACTCCACCTCAGTTTATATGTATTGTTATATTACATGAATAATATTGGAAAATTTTTTATCAGAGAAATGATACAAAAAACATTAACTGATGTTTTTATTTATCAGTTTCATCCCTAGGTTTCATTGATTTGTAGTTTTATTATTGTTCACTGACTTCTATTTAATTGTATAAAATATTGTCTATTCTTATATATCAAAAAAATTTCCTTAATAAATAATGAAATCCTTTGAAAATACATGTGTCTTTATATAATCATGATCATGTTTTTGGAATACATTCTCCATCTCATATACTGATGTAGGGATACTAGAATCAGTAATTTCATCATGAAGAAACACTAAAATCATTGAAATTTATTTGTCAGTATTTATATAGAGACACTATATATTATACACCATAATTTTAAAAGAAAACATTGAATACATAGGACATCCCTCATATAGTTCTAGTTTTCTTTCTGTAAATAATTCATAAAAATAATTTTTTTCGTTAATAATGTTTTGATAAAGATTAACCTATATAAGATTAACTAAGGGTTCTGTTGATCTATTAAAATATTGGATGTTGTAGTCAGTAATTCCAAATGCATTATTTAAAAAAAATTAACTTAATTATCCTATGTTGAGTCAATTTTTATTTCATTATTATTATTTCCATTTTTTCAGAATAATTAACATTTTATTAACTATACCAAATTCAATATACATATCGAGCATGAAAATATTTAAATATCAAATTCTCATATACTTTATTTCTATTCAGCCATCATTTGAATTTAAAATCATGAAAGAAATAGTTTATTCTATAATCCACTAATCAGTTGGTAATTGAATAGTCATAAAATTCATCCATACCTTGGGATATTGAGGTGTTTTCTAGGTAAATTAATCTAAATTTTATACATAGGTATTTGATAGTATTCCCCTATTAAATTCAGATATAAAAAAATTAGTTAGACATGTATAATAAAAATTAAATATCACCCAAATTCATCATTAATTATTTCATAAAAATAATAATGGAATGTAGAATGAATAAAATTATGAAATTTTTCTTACTAATCATCTAATACAAAAACATGAATAAAAATTCATTATTTCTCACAATCATAGATGAATAATGAAATAAATTTTATAACCATCACATATTTTTATAATTGAATCCCACGAAAATTAAAATAAATATAAAATATGTCTTCCCAAATTTAGATTTGGAAGATTAAGTGTTATTCTCATTAAAGATTGAATTTATTTTTTAAGTTAATGAAGAATCTCTATGGTTTAGGATAATAATCAAGATCATGGTATTTGAATTTAGATACAGATATGAAAAAATTAATGTTTAATGAAGAATGTGTTGAAAAACATTTATATTACTGATGATAAATATGAGTTAATTTATGATACATTATATATAGATGATATTATTTTTATTGGAGAAAAACATAATTGTGTATTATGGCCTATTTTTCATACTATGGAGGGTTCATTCCCTTAAAAAACTCACTGCATTAAGAAATAGTTGAACAATTTCCCATTATCTAACTAACACCAAGATCACCACTATAATAATATGGATACAATGTATAAATTATATGAATATGTCATGCATAACAGAAATTTTAAACTCTACATATCTACATTATTTTGAACTAGTCTTGTGTCAATTCATGTTGTTCCATTAATTAAATAAATCAAATCTATTCACTTATGATCTAATTATATCATCCTTAAATTTTAGATAAATATAAATAACAAGATTTTAACATAATTTTTAATATTGTGTATTTTTTTCAATTAAAATGTTAAAATTTAACTAACATAAACTACACAAATTAATTAGTTATATTAAAAATCGTGTTATTTATTATAAAATCATTGAATCTATATTGGATTTTCCAGTTACTATAACAAATAATTTATTATCATGCATTCCATACATAACTGTAACTACACTATCATTATTCAATAGATTTTATTAGACTAAATCATTCCAAAAAATGCATAAAACATGAATAATTATGACAAATTTGAAAAGGTTTTAATATCTCATATTTGATCCCTTTATCCTTAGTGACCTCTACATTGTCAGTGATAAATCCATTTGTATCCACTAACCCCACCACCAATTTTTCATGAGTTGGAAAATAGTATCAATTATATATATGTAAAAAATTAGTTGTGTTAAATAAAATATACCAAATTGGAATTCATTAACATCAAATAAAAACCAGGAAATTATGAACAATGTTGAATTCATAACTGAATTATATCATAAATGATTTTTTAAAGTAATACAACATAAGAAATATTGATGATTATTATAACTCTGAAAAAATAACTGCAAAATCCAAAATAACGCTGTATAAAACAAAATTTCATATATAAATTATTTTTTATGAAACAATATACTATTTTTATCACTCATGATTGTCCATCTAATGATACTCAGAAATAAATTTAGTTTGAGGATGATGAAACCATTAGGGGGTCTGTATTTCCACCAAAGAGGTGATCGAAACCATAGGGAAGGGCGTAATTGGGGGGGGGGGTAGGAGTCACTACCACGGATGGAATTCGAGAATGGGAGATGGAGGTTTGTGATGGGTCAAAGTGTTCGATGTCCCAACTGAGAAGGGAGGAGGTAGGCAGGTGGGGTGGCAGGGGGGGGGGGTTAGAGGTCACGAGGATAGTGTTCCCACTAGATAAGGGATAGGATTATCCTTGGGAAGGAGGGGTGGAAATGGGTTGGGGTCACATAGAGGGAGCATAGGAGGGGGAAGAATTCATGATTTTTAAAAAACATTTAACAACGGAATAATTAAATACACTATTTTTTTTATAATATTAAATAAATTGATGTGGTTTTATCAAACTATAGATATATATTATTTTTTTACCGAATTAAACATGTTGTAGTTTGTATAACCACATCTAATAAACCTCTGTTATGTCGTTATTTTTTTCAATAGGAAAACACACATCAGAAAAAAGTACCAAAAAGTGGGTAACAAGATGTTTCTGTTTTTTAAATATCTAACATTATATATACCACATAAGGAAATCATATATAATTCCATCGTAGAATAATTATCCCTATAATGAAATGGGTTTCATGATGATACACAACACAAGAATAATTTTTCTCTAGAAAGAATATAGATAGAATCATAATAGAATATCATTGTAATAGATGGGGTTTTTTGATATTGAACAAAAATACCTTTCAATGTTCATTTGGTATATCACATTGAAAAAATTATACGTTATAACTATTTCCAAATTAAAATAATCTAGAATCATGTTTATTTGTGAAATTATTTTAAAACATTTAATAGAATACTGTTTGAAATTAATTTTTGTAAAAGATAAATGATGTGATCACATAGAAGAAAAATTGAAAAATGGATTTTATAATTAATTTTATATTTATTTTAAAAATAGAATAATACAGGTCACATTCACATTTAATTTTGGAAAAGAAAAAGTGAAAACTTTTGAATACTTTTACTTTTAATAAAAATTTTCCTTTAATAATGGAACCTTGAAAATGTTCTAAATAATATCCCATGTAAATGTGAATTAGAACACATAAATGACCATTATCGAAGGAAAACAAGTTTCTTAATTTAAAATATCATTATTCAAATCCCACATCATAATAGGATTTAATAATTTTATTTTATAAATATGATAATGCAAGTAATAATGTCATGTGAGATTACACCTAATTGGTTTTCCAAATATAATGGAAAATATTGGGGGTAGTAAAATATTGAAATTGAGGGGAAACCTTCTTTGAAGATGATAGAAATTATTCTCAACAATGATATATTTTTTTAAAATGTATTTTATTAATCTAAATGCATTGATTGAAATTGGAATTATCCCGAAAAATAAATATAATGTTCTATGAAGTATAATTTTAAGGTGGAAGAAACCAATCAATGATGAAACTATTTCATGAAAATACACTATAAATCAATGAGGGGAGTTGGGTTAAGAGAAACCCTTTCATCTTTTGAATCAAATTCTATATGAACAAAGAACATGATATGGATATTCAATCCCAATGTATTTTTTGAAAATGGAAAAAACATTAGTTAGTTTGTAAACATAAAATATTATAGGCAACAAGTTGCATAATATAAAGAATGTCTCATGAAATCAAATTTGAGATAATAAAACCCTTACCTTAATTATTAACTTTCATTAAAGATGGTGAAGAATATATAATAAATATAAATATCTTAATCAATTATTCGAGAATATTTTAAAAATTTATAACTTCCATATTCATTATTTTTAATTATTCACTAAAAATATTATAGTTACGTATTGTCTATTTTCAATATCGAGTGTGAGTAATATTAATTATTTTCATATAGTTTTATAGTATTGATTTTGTTCGCCATTATTATCCTATGTGAAAAATATCTGATATTTTAAAAGGAAATATAATGGATTTTTTTAAATATATATATTTTTAGAGTTAAATTTTACATGTATTTTTAATATTACTCAGGATAAAAACTTATATTACATGAATGTTTTGATAATTAATAATGAAGGATTGGTGTTGTCTTAAATAATGGGATAAATATTTATATTATAATTATAAATAATTATAAATAATTATTTAATTATTAATATCCTATAATATTTATATTATTAATTCCATTATATAATTTTATTTCATTGTTTATGTATGTTGTTAAACATAACCAATAAAAATATTCTACAGTCATTCGGTGAGTATTTATTTGGTGGTGATTTTTGTGTTATGACATCATCATTAGAAAAGTAAAAATAAATTATTTATATGTTACTAAGTCTGTTGATTAGAATCGAGAGGATTAATATTATAAATGTAAATGAGAAATATATTGTCACTTATAAATAATCCACTTCTCCTCTTGGTATGATCTTTTTTGTAGGTTAGTTTTAAAATGATCAATTTTTAATAATATTTATTATTAAAGGGATTATTTATATTTATAGAATATAAATTTTCACATAAATTATATATAAATTTAGTAAATGATAACTAGAAACAAACACGAATAGTGGTGTAGAAAAATTAAACTTGTCACTAATTGAGGGTGATACCCTCATACATTCTTTAGAAATGTCTTCATTTTTTAATTTAATTATATGGGAATACATTATTGTTATAAAAGTTTTTTAAAAATATGGTTTATTTTCTATAATAATATAATTATATAAATATGTTTTAATGTTTTTTAGGATGGTGGATGAGAAGGATAATGCAACGAATTTAAAGGGGATGAAATAGTTATGTTATGCACTTAGATATTCTATTGATGTATCTTATGGAAATAAAGGACACAAGGAACATTGTATTAGGATAGAGGATATAAGGAGGAATATTGGGGATCTATAAAAATTATTAATGGTATAATTTAAAAGGATTTTTTTCAAATGTTTTGTCTTTTTGTTCGTGGAAGTGATCTCTTAAATATGATATGATGAAGGGAAAATATATAGAGAAGAAAGTGAGGAAAGGTATAAGAAAATACTTTTACAAAAAGATATATGTGTTGTGTGGAGAAATTTTTGTGAGGCATGTAATATTAATATCCACCAAAAAAGGCATTCCAAATTTCTTTTAAATAGATTTATTAAGAAAAAATCCACATCTGATTACTATTTTTAAAAATTATTAATCATTAGTAAATTTTTTAAAAGGTAATTATATAATTATAAAAAAAATAATATTCCCCTTAATAAATAATTCATTCATTATAATTCTAAATTTTTAATCCATTTAATCTTAATCAATATTTAAATATGAGAAAATTATCATTTTAATTAAAACAGTTCATTTAAAAAACTATTTTGTAGAAAAATATAATGTTAATCATTATGTGTTCATAATATTATTTAACATTCATTACCAATATAATTACTCTTAATTTTTTTTATATATTTTTTAACATCCAAATAATTTTTTTAAATGTAATAATTTAATTGAAATTCATAACATTCCTAAAATTATCATTCTTTGAAAAAAAAACCTATTTTCGATGAAAACTACAGTTTATCTTTATAAATTAATTTTACGCATGAAAATAAAATTAAAACATTTGAATTATTTTAAAATTAATATTACAAATTATAATGTTATTTCATATGATTCAATTTCTATAAGTGAAAAAAATAAATATTAATATAAGCTACTATAATGTATAAATACAGTTTAAAAAAAAGTATCTTCAAATAATAAATTAAATTAATTAATACCTTATTAATAAATATTGTATGGATGTTAAATTATTCTATATTAAATATTACAACTAATTTTTCTTTACACCATTCTTTAACCATACTCTAATACACTATATAGTTCTTGATAAGGTAATTTTATTGAAAATATATTTTCCTTCTCTAAAAGGAATTTATTTATTAGTTAAAATAGTAGTTTAATTTTATCAATGAACTAGTATTATAAAAAATACTTTAATTATATTTATACATATATTTTATATATTTATAACGTATATATTTACACGCTAATTTAATATCTATATTTTAATGGTTGTATAATGAATGAGGATTAATGTTTTAGTGTTTCTTATGATGAATTTTATTGAAAACATTAGGTTTCAGTAGTAAATCTCTATTTTAAAATCATAGGGAGTTATAATCTATAGATGATTTATCTAGGAGTAACCCTCTCATGGGTATCCAAATATAATTAAAATGGTAAAAAAACCAAAAGACTACATTTTTAGCCATCTTTTAGAAACAATATTAATCCTGGAATGATTCTTGGAATATATGCACTAAGTTGTGACATATGGTCTAAATACTTGTTTTAAAAGATTTAATAATAAGGGACTCTGAGATCCCTAAAAAACAACACATATATCCAATAGTTCTTGGCCATTTTAATAATTGAAAATTATTTTGTCAAGGTCATCTCTGAAATGATGATCATTGGATGAAATCATAGGAAGCCTCTAGAAAAATTATTACTTACACAACAACCTGATCATGTAAACTCATCCCAACATAGACCAATGTAAAAAATTACATATAGTACAAAAAAATATAGTATCAATTTTTATTAAAAAAATAATCTAAATACTCAAACATATAATACACTACATCTTCCACAAAACCAATTTCTAGGCCCTCGTTTCACATGTGATAATTTTAAAAGGAAGAAAGTATAAACTATAAATTTTGTAGTTCCAAATCCCCATTATATTATGGAATCATAATCCACAATAAACAATTTCACAAAAAACTTCCATAATGAAACACCTTCCATAAAAACTTTTTGTGGCTATTTTTACTATCCCATATAAATAAAACCATTGAATAAAAGACGTTACATCTTAATCTATAATTTAATATCCACACCAGGATATCTGAAACATCAAATGTACTACTAAACTCATTGTTTTCAAAAACACTATAAAATAGATAATTATTAAATTAAATTATTCAGGTCCTTCACCAACCAACTTATTCAAGCCCTATCAGTGGTCCTCTAATCATCTCCAAATAATATATCATGCCATAAAATATAATATAATAGAAAAAATATATTTTATTGATAAAAATTACAATAGAAAAACATTCACCCTTCATTTATTAATCCAACATCTCAATGGAAAACCATTGGTCCCAAAATTCCCCCAATTGGGTATGTTAGCAGTCCAAGGTATTCCCAATGAAATGTACATACTATAATATCCAGTAAATTCAAATGCAAATGATATTAATTATTGATCACTCCATGTATATATTAGAAATTATCATTATATAAACAAATATATTTAGTGGTAATGACATTCTAAAAATATATACCTTGTCACTATAGCTTAAAATAATTTTTAACACTTTTTGATAAATTAAAAAAAGAAAATGATTCATAAATTTACATAAACTCTTTATTTTTTCCTTTTGTATCCATCTTAATATAACCCCTTATATAGTATCTTTGTAATTGTATTTCCATTATCTTTATCAAATTATCTACTATATAAATTGATTATTTCCTTTGTAAATTAAAATATTACTCTTAAAAATTGACTTTCTATATAATTAAATACAAATGTGTATTATATACGATACACAAAAAACCCATATTAATCAATAAATTCGTATTGGTAGAGGATACTTCCAAACATCCACACTTTGATGGTAGTGGTTGAACATCAATGTTCAACTAAAATTTGATGAAATCATGAACAAAAAAATAATGGTATATATATTGACCACATTAATTTGAGTACCAAAAAACATAAATTCAGAAAACCTTACTCAATCGTGTCATTTTTAATGTGATAATGAATTTTGATATTCGATATTTGGGAATTTTATACATTGTTGATTGTTAAAATGGTGGTACTATTATTATCGCATTTATTAAATTTTGTTGTTTCATAAATTCTACATGATATTATAACTATTTCTTCATCCACATCAATTTAGTAAAATAATTAGTGGAAAAAATGAATTCAGCCTTTTTTGTGATATATTATGTACTTTATTTATTTTTATTTAGCCATACCATATTATTTATTTTGATTAAGAATACATGGACACAACTAAATTTTCTATTCACAATATCACTATAAATGTATCTATATAATTGTGATGCTAAATTCATAGCTCCATAAACTTTAAAAAAATAAAAAATATTCCATTATTCCCAAAATATATCTCATTATTTGGTGCACCACTATGAGATTTTACTCCATCATAGATCTCGGAAAACATTCTACCAAGAAAGTGGAATAAAAAATAACATTCCATGTTTATATTATCTATAATAGTCTTTAAATTATCTTTCAATACAATTTTATGTCCACTACCTTCATACCCTAATGATTTATATGTTTTTTTAAACATTCATGGAATTGAAATGGGGTCATATAATTCCACTCTAAACTTCGTTACTAGATATCTTGCTAGCTCAACAGATCTGATGAATTGAAAGAATTTATTTTCAGGTATAGATAGCCTTATAATTTAGGATACTTCCCTAATAATTGAAATTGAAAATTATAAATAACTTATATTTGAAAATATTGAAATAGAATCACTATACCTTATACTAAATATCATTTTATCCACACACACACCATCACTATGGCATACACAACCAATGATATTTTAACATAAAGGGTGTAATCAACCTCTCTTGTTATGAAAAAACTATTTATCTTAAATTTTTTTATCCATTAATAGAAATAAAATGGGTTTTAATTGATTAAATATAAATAATTTCTTATACGTTTAATCATTTTATTCTCATCTATGTCATATGACAAAATAGTATGAATAATTTAGAATTCTTTCCATAGAAGTCTATTTTTTACTGATTGTCTTTATGGCCATTTAATATATATAACAATTTCTTTGTACATATATGACCCATTAAAAAATAAATTATTTCAACCTTTCCACTAATACATATTATTCAATGATACCATGCCTTATTTATTTAGGAATACTATTATATGCCAACATTTCCTTTCCACTCTTCAATTTTCTATATTCTTTTTTTATCAAAAACCATGTTATTGAAATCTCACAATGATGTTCTCTTTTTTAAACAAACTCTCATATATAATTTATATTGATTTGGTCAAACTTTTTATTCATCAAGTTTTACCATGATTCATCCTTAGAAAACTATTTTAATTCTTATAGTTCCTCCTATGATAATAAAATTGTGTTTTATATAATTATAATAATTCAAGAATGCAGTGGTGTAGACATGTCAACAGTAATTTTATTATTGTCAATTTTGATTATATATCATAATTATGAGTAAATAATTGAATACCATTAACAATATTTACATCATATTATTGAACATAAGAATCATGATCACTTGAAATATTATCAAAATCCCCAGAATCTATATTAATATATTTTTTTTCTATAATTTCATCAAATATAGTATATCAAGAATTTTTCTTAGCTTCATCCAGTTGTTATAGGAAATAAATTCTTTAATTTAGAGGATACTATTACTGTAGGTATTTTTATCATATTTTTTTTAATATTAAAAATGAAATTCAATATTACAATATATTAATTTTAATATTGGATAATTATAATTTTAGATAAATTCCATGAATCTTAAATAATATTTTATATGATTAATTTCTATGATTATTATTTTATAACGTATTTTTTAGTCACAATGTATGATTTTACTATTTAACTTATAAATACATTGTTATAACATTTGGAGGACATATATAAACCATAAAATTATTTATATTAACCTTGGGATGATTTTGTATAAACATTATTAAGGTCTATATAAATGATAAGAATATTTTCGTAAATCCATTTTATGAATTTTTTTCCTTACAAATAATTGTATATGACTTTTGATTTTAATATTATGATTTGTAGAATCATGAATACATAGGTATAAAATTTTCTTTAAACACTTACATTTTTATCCCTACAATGTATAAAATCATGTTTACACAAACTGAAATAATGATTTTATAAAAATAAAAACTATTTCTCAGTTAGTTCCTTAAATTAATTCCATATCATTGAAATATAATTATTTAAATTATTCTTATGTGAAATTAATCATATATATATATATATACTTATAAATTATTTCATTATTATAAACATATTATGTATATTTTATTTTTTGTATATATATATATATATATATCCACGTGCCTGTCATAGTTCTCCAAAGGTTGAATCATATGATTTTTGGATAAAAATTTTCAGATTGAATTAGTGTATCAGGAATATTGAAACCAACATGGATATGATCTTGGACCTCCTCACAGTATACCATAAGGGATTATATTTTTAATTTTCATATAGAGACAGTTTTGAATGATTGTAATGAAATAAAAAATTGATGATATTATACTAAAAAAATACATTTCTTTTACAATGAGAACAAAAAGAATATATATTAGAGGATCATTTATGAGAATATATCAGAACTACAACATAAAAAAATTATTCTTAATTTCATTTCTAATTTCTATGTTTTACTTTGTATTCATGTCTTTTTGTTCTCAAACAATCACCTTATAATTTTCTCTTCCAATGTATGTTTATGTAACACCCTGATATTTTATGAGATAGATTCTTTTTTTCATTGATGTATTGTGTGGTATGATACACCATGAATCATTTTCACTATACAAAACATTGTATTAGCTTGCAGTATACTAAAAAATATTTCTGTCTTGTGTAAAACATAATTTCATGTTCTTTTGATAGAAATAATTTCATCCAACATGGATTATATATTTTGTTCAATTTATAAAAGAACAATGTTTTGATTATTTTATACCCACCACAAAAGGAAGCTTTCACTACACAAAACATTTACATAGACCGTGTTATATACAAGAGAGGCCTTCTTTAATAGCTTGTGTTGTATAAAATACCATGTTTCACTAAAAAATGATATATTATATGAATATTATTATTTAATTGGATAAAAACTAGATTTTATGAGTAGTATTAACAAAATATTGAATTTTATATAACATTAGCATTCAACTTATGTATTTTCTAGAACATGATTTAAGAACAAGTTCAATTTTTTCAGATAAAAGAAGAATTTTTTAAAAAATAAAATTTAACCACCTTTTGATGGTGCACCCATTTTAAATATAGTTTTTGACACTTTTATAAGACCAAATAAATAAAATAAACATTTTATTTTTATGTGGGAAATAAAAATTTACATTGAATTATTTTTTGATATTTTTATGATAACTTTCATATTTTGATGAATAGAAATAAAACACTAAATTTTAATTGAAAAAATATTTTTTTGATCAAACTAATTTATATAGTTAAATTATATTATTGAATGGTTTTAAATTATAAATATAATAAATTTTTATATTTTAATACAATGTAATTCATTTTCATTAATTTTACACTGAATTAATATGTACAAACTTTTGATCCTTTTGCAATGTTTTAACAATTAAACAAAACCTTGTATTTTTATATGAACAATGGGATTAATTTTAAACTAATTACTACAACGTTTGTTTTTTGAATTTTTTAAAATGAATTATATATTAGGAATAATTGGGTCTATATTATGTTAATTCGTTACTTTTAGTTTTTTTATATTATGAATAGTAACTATAGAAATGTTTATTTAATGTGGTTAAAGGTAAATTGGTTTAATTATTTTAACAAATAATATTATAAGGACAATAAAATTATCTGAAAACCTGAAAGAAAATAAATTTTTATCAATATAAATCCGCCCTTTACATCTTAGGTTGGAAACATACTTATTTAATGTCCACATGACAATTACAATGACATAGATATTAATAAAATAAATGAATGTGACAAAATGTAAAACTCACATTACTTATAAGAATAATAGTTTAAATATATAGATAACCATGTGATTTCTTTGAAAGATAATAGTCCAAAGAAATATAAAATAATTTTCTAAGTCATGGAAATTTATTTTTAATCGTTACAAAAAATAATAATTACATTAACGGCTTATTCTTTGATGATGTAAAAATTAATTAATTCGTGAAAAATCAATGAAATAGTTTTTATTAAAATACTAATAACCATAAAATGGTCCAAACACTAGAAATAATCATATTGGCTGATTATAAATCAATCATAATAATCAAAATAACAATCTAGTGACCATTTAGTTCTTTATATAATATATTATGACCTTTATAATATTTTATTTAAAGTAATGTTAATGTTCTCACATTCATAGTTTAATAAGTATAGAATTTTAAATGATTTCTTTTATAGAAGACTAATTTGACTAAATATATCCTCATAAAATATATTAATTCTATCCTCATTATAGTATTTTATTTTTATATTTTAATCAATGAAATAATTATATTAAATAATTCCCCAAAGTTATTGTAGTGATTATATTATTAATAGAGATATCAAATAAATGTTACTAAAAATATAAAAATAAATATATATTTGATAATTAATATATATGGAATGAATTTTCTAGATTACTATGACCTATTAGGAATATAATAAGATTTTATTTTCGAAATAAACTTGGTATCTTAGTATTTTTAAAATCAATTCATTAAATAGTGTCAAAATTGACAATATTGATTATTTATAAAAATAGTGTTTTATTAAATTATTTAAAAATAATAAATCATTTTAAAAATTATTTATTATATTTTCAATAATATTATAAATTATATATTTATTATATAATTTACATCAAATAATAAACATTTTACCCTTTTAATATTGAAATATTTGTTACCCCTGTTAAAATGAAATAGAATAACTAAGTATTAAATTGATTGGATAAGGTTTAAAAGGACATATAAACTTGTAAAAAAAATTATTTTTTGATGGTATTACAACCATATATAATCTCATTTTATATCTTGGGACATTTTAGTGGTTTTAAGTGGGGTTTAATTTTATTATAAATTAATATTTTTATGGTTTCAAAAAGAGCCCCTCACCATAATTATATAAGGGCACCTCATCCCTCATTTATCCACAACTCATTAGGCATTCATGTTCTTCCATAACCTACCCATTTCTCTTATAATCTTAAATAGATAAAATCTAGTGGTTCTGGTATTCTCAAAAGGCAAATTCTAGTTCCATTAGGAGGATATCTAAAGATAGCACATCGAAGAAGATGTAATCTTCTCTATAGATTCATTCATATTTATTTTTACTTATAATGCTAATTCATGGGTTATTTCATTATAGAATAATATCTAAGATAGAACTTATATATTGAGATGTTATGATAATAATGAAACAATCCTATCCAACTTTATATCAATACTACGAAAGATGAAATCACCACGCGTACATACGTACGACTTATCATCTCCATGTCGTGGTGTAATATGTTTTTCAGCACCACCTTACTTGGATAGGTATAAAAATGGATGTAATTACAATATTTTATTTATATAAAATTATATTGATTCTGAAATAATGTACACCATGAAAATCAATACAATTACACAACTATAGGAATGATATCATCACTCGTGCATATGTATGACCTACCATCTTTAGGAACATTGTATTCCATTTCATTTAACTATCGATTATATATATATATATACTAAATATATATGATAAATAAATAATTTTATAAATTTTTTGAAGTATGTAAATCATGATCAAATTATTAATATCAAGAGTAACAAGCCAAAAACATGTATGAAAAATAAAACAATTATTACCCAAAATATTGATTTATCATGGAATTGGAAAAGTAATGGGTAATATAAAGTCATGGTTAAATCATATAAGATATAGTAAATATTATTATTGTTCGATAACAAGTTTATAATATGTTTAAACCCACTATATTTGAGTTTCATACACAAGCTGATGAGATACAACCCAAGATAAGGGATAATTTTTCAATCTCGTTATTATATGAGATTGTTTATTAGTAAGTATTTACTAGGTTAATTTTATTATCCATGTCATTGTTTCCTAAATAAATTATATTATTTATATTTTTCTACATATTTTGAAGTCAATTTTATCCATTTGAGATGTTTAATTAATTTTTATGGATAGAATATTTCATTTGTATTCCATACGAGTAAATATTTCACTTTTCCAAAAACAATTACGAGAAGAATGATTTTTAACATATATGGAATGAACTTATTTTTATGGTGTCATGAAGACTTATTTACATGAATATTCATTTATATAATTTAAATATTATTTTCAAATAAATTCATATATTATAAAATTGCATGCTATTTTTAGAAAAGAAAAGGTTTTTAAAAAAGAATGGATATTTTAATCAAGAATTAATTTCAAGTGTTTTAACAATTTTATTTTCCATATAAGATGACATAGGGTTATGATTATATCCGCATTATGAAATTTATTAAATTTTGTTTATGATGGAATTACTTTTATGAAATCCATTTATTTTATATATATTATCAGAGAATGATGTTTAAGAAACCAATTTTATTTCATGGGTTATTCTATGATGAATGAAATATATTCTTGCGGTACACATAACATAGATTTCATTTTGATTATAGTGTGACCTATATCTCCATACAATTCATTGGGAAAATATTTATATCTCATGAGATAGACCTAAATGGAATGGAAAGTAAATTCAGTTCAGTAATACAGGGTTGGAACGACAACTAAATCTTGTTTAGTAATACTGGTCTGGAACGACAAGTAAAACCAGTTCAGTAATACATGGCTGGAACTACTAGTAAACCTGGTTCAATAATGGACTTTGTCTAATATGATGGTCTTAGTAGCAATGACTTGGCTACTATGGAAATCATATTATGTTCTTATTTATTTTCTTGAATCCCATGTTTTATGCCAATGTTATTTTATCATTCTTAATGTTCCTTTATGACATATGCCTTAAGTACTACCAATATTTATTTCATGACTCAAGATTTTGATATTAAAATTATTTTTCATGTTTTCACATTCTTATTTTGTATTTTTTTATTTTCTTCATGTTTATCCTTACATAGTAATTGATCTCAAACCTTTCATATGTTTCTTTTCCCTAGGATATAAATAGATGTTTTGGTAGGGGCAAAAAGGAAGAGATATGTATAAGAGAGGTTAAAGATCTTTCACAAAGATAGTAGAATATGTTCAATGTTTCCAAAAACACTAAACTAATAAATTCATTGGTCATAAATTTGTGTAATTTATTAAGTATTCTTCAAATGAAATGTAATGCCCATTTGTGTCAAGATTGGGTCATTAGAGTTGGTATCAGAGTGAATTTTTAGATAACAATTTGAATCTACGATGTAAAAACAGTAGTGATATTTGTAGATATATTTCTAAGGATACATAAATGGATGTCCCTATGGATATGTCTAACTATAGGATACAATCCTAGAATTATGGTAATCATCATGAATAACCTAGGATTAATCATGAGATTTTATAGATTTAATGTACTCCCCCTTGATAACTTTTTTCCCTCCCTGAGATGTGTTTATCACAACATGATTTTTGGTTTTATTTAATGGAGGACACCAGAAGGAATTGGATTAACATTTAGTCTGATAGACAATATAGTGATTATGAGATATTAAATTGGATCATGATAGGAGGGAATAATATTGTGATTATTCCGACTCATATATCATGATATATGATTAACAATTTGATATTTAGGGACATTCCAAACACATAAAATCTAATGAAGATAAATTTTTATAAATGATCAAATATTACGAATCATAGCAGAATGAATATTTTTCTTCCTACACGTCAATAATAAGGAAAGAAGAACTTTGAGAAATACCTCAAATGGAGGGGAAGATGTTATCTCTATGTGAAAAAGTTCCAGAGTGTGATCAATTGTATTGAATCTCAATGTATCATATGTAGAAAACATAGGAATTATACAACTCAATGCCAAGACATATAAATCTACTTCTAAGACAAGTAATGAACTATTCCATTCCTACCATTAATGTTGAAGGATGGAATTATTTATGTATTTTAATCCAAGAATGATGAATGGTGTATTATATAAGGAGTATCAGTTTATGTTTTTTTATATGGATTTTCAAGAATACATTGAATAGTTATAATGGATAAGAAAATAAATTTAATGAAAATGTGATATTCATATGAAAAAAATGATTAATAGAATGATAACCCTTAATATGAGTGTGAAGTTGTGATTATGATATTTCAATAACAATATGTCTGTTATGAATAAGTAAATTGGATGATTTAGTTATCTTGGAAGTCATTAAGTTTTTATTGGGATGTGGGCTATGTTTTCATGGATGAAGAATAATAATTTTCAATATATATTGAAAATATCTAATAATATTTGGAAAAAGAAAACACGCATTTTTTTAAAATGGATATACAGAAATTTAGGCTATTACCATGACTCCATATAATGGATGATGAATTAATTCGAATGATTTGGAAGGTGACCAATAAGATATATCTTATGATATATGGGGGTAAATGAAGGTATTAACAATCTTGTTATATGACCTTTCTTTGAATTATTTTTACTATGAGTTTGGACATAAGTATTTTGGATAAGAATAATGATTGGAATGTATTATGATAGACATATCAATGTTTTGTTTAATCCAATTTTTTTTTAATATTATTTTTAGAATGTTAAAATATTATAGTTTTATAAAAAGAACGACCCGCAGGATGGGTGACAACCTGTTACATCGGACAAGGCTGTGGGAAATCAAACACTCAACTAAAGTGTTACATGACTCTATCGCATACCACTATCCTTTGGGAAGTCCCTGGTAGTAAATATGTATTTTTTATTTTATTTAAGTGGTACGATAGATGATGTATAATTCTATTTTGTGAACCATATTCTATTAATCTCACTATAAATGGACATATGAATATTTGATAATAGGTGGTAATATTTTGTGATAAATATAAATGGAATAACCTATCATTCAATTTATGGATCACATGATCTGCTAAAACATTAGTAATTACAAATTTAACACCATTTCTTTGAATACGAGATGAATTTCAATTTTTTCAAGGCACGAAAAATAACAAGATTCTACTGAAATCAAGTAAGTATTTCTTCTCATGATCATTAACTATAGGAAAAGGATATTAAAAAATCTATTGAAGTACCTTAATATCTAAAAAATCATAAGGTCCCTTAAATCATCACATATTTATGGATTTATGGATGTTAACTTTAAAGATACCTTGTTCTCTATTACTATCCATCAAAACATGATGGTTAGATTTTTCTTCCATATCCATGTTTTAACATCCCACCAATGTTCCACTCTGTGCAAAACCCATGATGAGTTATATAGGGTAACTATTATGTTTCTAACATTCCAATTTGAAATGATGTTTTCATATTCCTTTTAATGGTGTGGGATTATATGAAAGTATATTTCATGTAGAAAACCATTATAACTCCAACGAATTTCGAGAGAGAAATTAATTTTAGGTGGGGTAGAATGTAACACCCTGATATTTAATGAGATAGATTTATTTTATATGATTTATTGTGTTTTAAACTACACCATGATTATGTTTCACTATACGTAGCACCGTATTATCTTGCAGTATACACAAAAATATTTTTACCTTGTGTTACACACAATTTCATGTTCCTTTGATAGAATTCAATTCACGCAACATTAAGTCTAGATTTTGTTCAATTTATAAAATAACTATGTTTAGATTATTTTATACAGAACATAAAAGGAATCTTTCACTACACACATCACTGAACTTGCCTGTATTACATGAAAAATGGACTTTCCTCGATAGTTTTCATCGTACGTAATTCCGAGTTTCACTAAATAACAATATATTATTAAAATAAAATTATCTAATGGTATATTAACTAGTTGTTATGTATTTTATTAACCACATTTTTTATTTTACATAACATTAAAATTCTTTTTATGAATTTTCTAGAACATTATATTAGGAAAATTTAAATGTTTTCAAATAAAAGAATTTTTTTTCAAAATATGATGTTTTAAACTTATTGATGGTGCACCAAATTTAAATATAGTTTTTGACACTTTAATAAGTTAAATATAATAAAATAACATTATTCTTTTGGATTAAGAAATAAGATTTTACTTTGGTTGAATTTTTGATATTTTTATGATAACATTCATATATTGGTGAATAGTAAAAATACGCAAAATTTTAATTAAAAACAACTTTTTTAATAAAATTAATTTATATGGTTAAATAATATTACTAAATAGTTTAAAAGTATAAATGTAACCTATTTTTTAAATTTAATAAAATTTAATTCATTGTAATTAATTTTACATTGAATTCACATGTAAAAACATTTCAATCTTTTGCAATGTTTTAACTTTTAAACAAAAATATGTTTTTTTATTCTGACAATAGAAAAAATTATAAATTAATTAATACAACTTAAGGGCTTTGAATTTTGAAAAATGGATTCAATATTTGGAACCAGTGGTTCCAAATTATGTTAATAGGTTACATTTATTTTTTTTCTATTATGAATAGAAACTATGGTAATTTCTATTTAACACTATTAAAGGTAAATAAGGTAAATTATTGTAACAAAGAATATTAAAATGACAGTATAATTATCCAAAATCTAGAGAAAAATCATATTTTATGAATATTATTCTACCCTTAACATCTTAGTTTAAAATAATAGTAATTTAATATCCACCTGACAATGAAAATGGCATAGATATTAATAAAACCAATGAATGTGACAAAATATGAAACTATCAGTTTTTATAAGTATAATAATTTAAATATTAGGATAAGCAAAATATATATTCGAATATAAATATTCAATGAAAATATAATATAATTTTCTACATCATGGTAATTAATTTTTAATTTTTTTTAAATAAATAAATACCTTAATGTCTTTGTCTTTGATGATGTAAAAATTAGTTAATTGATGAGAAGTCAATGAATTTTTTTTATTAAAATAATAATAACCATAAAAAGATCCACAAACTTGTCCAATTAATATTGTATAAGAATATATCAACTATAATCATCCAAATATCAATCTAGTGACCATTTCCAACCGTATAGAATAGATAAGGACCTTTATATTATTTTATTTAAAGTAATATTAAAGTTGTCACATCATACTTTAGTAAGTATAAAATTTTTAATGTTTTATTTTATAAAAGATAAATTTGAATAAATATATCCCAATGAAATATATTTAATTTATCCTCATTATTTTATTTTTTTTAATTTTTACTCAACGCATAAGTGTATTAATTAATTACTCAAAATTATTATAGTAATTATTTTATTAATGGTGATATCATATAAATGTAATTAAAAATATTAAAATAAATAAATTTGTTATAATTAATATATAAAATTAATTTTATAGATAACCATTACCCATTATTAATATAATAAAATATGTTATTTGATGTTAACTTTTTATCTTAATGTTTTTAAAAATCATTAAATCGAATAGTGTCAAAATTGACACTATTGATTATTTATCAAAAATGTGTATTATTAAATAATTTTAAAACAATAAAAAAATTAAAAAATATAGAATAATTATTATATATTAAATGATTTTCTAAATTATTTGTTTATGAACTAATTTACATCAAATAAGTGAATTATTTACCTCTTTATTATTGAAATATTTTTTTTCTGAGTTAAAATGAAATAGAATAAGTAAGTGTTAAATTAAAATGAAAAGGTTGTAATGGACCTATTAACTTGTATAAAAGTTATTTTTTGATTATATTACAACCCTATATAATCTCATATTATAAATTGGGGCGTTTTGGAAGTATTTTATTAGGGTTTTATTTTATTATAAATTAATATTTTTGAAGTTTCTAAAAGTCCTCTCACCTCAATTATAAAACGACACCCCCTATCTTTTCCCCACAAATAATTAAGCATGGAAGTTAGTTCATACCCTACAAATTTATCATAAAAACTATCCTAGTTACATTATATTGGTTCTGGTCTTCTCAAAATACACACTCTAGTTCTATTAGTAGGAGATCTAAAGAGAGAACATCAAAGAAGAGGTAACATTCTCTATCGATTCTTTCATATTTCATTCTACTTATACTTCTACTTAATGAGTTGTTTCAATATAGAATAATAACTATAGTAGATACTATATACATATATGTTATTATAAATATTTATAAAACACAAGAAACTTTCTATTAATCCAAAGAAAGTAGAAATCACCACCCATACGTACGTATGACTTACCATCGTCACGTCGTGGTGTAATCTGTTTTTCACCACCACCATACTTCGATGGGTATAAAAATGATGTAATAACTATATATGATTATTAAAAAATTATATTTATTGTGAAATATATTAAACCATTAAAATCAATACCATTAAAATATAATTGGAATGATATCGTCGCTTGTGCATACGTATGACCTACAGTCTCCAGGACACAATCATATTCATTCTCCATATTAACTATTCAAGAATAATTATAAAGTATATATAATAAATAATCATAATATATATGAAATAATAATTCTATATATATATATATATATATTCATTTACTTACTTAAATTCTATTCAATAAGGAAACAGAAAGAGCATTCAGGCGTATATACGACCTACAGTCTCCATTAATGGTGTATTCAATTTCATTTATCTATATATTAAATATACATATTTATATACTGAATATATATGATATATAAATCATTTTCTAAATTCTTTATTTAATTAAATTTTGATCTATGTAATAATATCACAAATAATAAGTCAAAATATGTATGATAAATAAAAAAATTATTATTCAAAACGTTAATTTAACGTTAAATTGACGAATGAATGGGTAATATAAAGTAATAATTAAATCTTATATGATATCATAAATATTTTAATGGTTATTTTACAAGTTAATAATAATGTTATACCCACTATAAATTATTTTCAAACACTTATAGAAGAAATTATACCTAAGTTAAGCTATAATTTCGCATTCTCATTATTATCTGAGATTGTTTATTCATAAGTATTTACTAGGGGTATATTTTGCATCTGCATCCATGTTTCCTAAATTTTAAATATTATTTATATTCTTCTACTACTATTAATAGTAAATTTTACCCATTGGTTAAGTTTTATTAAATGGTATGGATGGAATCTTTCTTTCGTTTTCCTTACGAGGTACATTTTGACTATTCCAACAAGTGTACGAGAAGAAGGTTTTTTAATTTATATGGAATGAATGGATTTTTATTGTTTTATGATGCCGTATTTTCCTAAATCTAACTCTAGATGATGTAAATATCATTTTCAACAAAATTTTATTCTTTTAATATTGCATTTAATTTAGATAAAAGAAAATGTTTTTGGAAAATAACGAATATTTTCCTAGGAATTAAGTTCAAGTGTTTTATCAAAATTGTTTTCAATATAAGATGACATAGGTTTATGTTTATATACATATTATTACTTTAGTTTTATTGTGTTTATGATGTAATTAGTTTTTTGTAATACATTTATTTTACATAGATTATGATGGGATGATGTTTAATAAACCCATTTTATTTCATGGGTTCTGCTATGACGAATGCTTTATGTTTTTGTGGGACAAGTAACACTAATTTCATAATGATATTTTTAAGAACTATATCTCTGTCCAATGAATTGGGTAATGATTTATATCTTATGAGTTATACATTTTTGAAATGGAATGTAAATTCTGTTTAGTAATACAGGGATTGAATGGAAAGTAAATATGGTTCAGTAATACAGGACTGGAACAACAAGTAAATCTGGTTCTGTAATACCTGGATGGAACAACATGTAAACCAGGATTAGTAATGGTCCTTTTCCACTATTATGGTCTTGGAATCATTTTCATAGATTATATGGAAATAATATTTTGTTCTTATTTAATTTCCAAAATCCCATGTTTTATGCCAATGTTAGTTTATCCTGGTTAATGTTCCTTTATGATATATTCCATGTGTACTGCCAATATTTATTTCATGACTCCCGATTTTGATATTCAATATTTATTTTCAAATTTTCACATTCATAGTTTTAGGTTTGGTTTGATGTTATTCATCTTTACCATTAATAAAAATTTGAGCTCACCCCATTCATATGTTTCTTTTCCCCGGGATATAAAGATAGGTTTTATGTAGGAAAACAAGAATGGGAAAATCATTATGGGTGATTTTAAAGATCATTCACCAAGACAGAATATTATGTTCCATGTTTCCAAATACACTAAAATAATATGGTCTGTGGGCATATATTTTTATAATTTATTACTTATTCCATAAAAGAAATATAATGTCCATTTATGTCAAGAATGGGTAGTTAGATTATAATTGTTTTTATATTTCTCCAATAAAATTCAAGTCTATTGAATTAGGATACTCGTCATATTTCAAGTGTTCCACTGTTTGTGACATGGTCTTTAAAAAGGAACATTTATTTTATGATGTGCATATATGTAACAAAAAAGATACAATCTTATAAATTAATATCACATAATATTATAGAGTATGGTTTTTAGTGAGTTGTATTATTATCATGGAGAGTATAATATTGAAGATTATATGCAGGAAAAATTGACATGATTTACTAAAAAATTGATTTTCATTAATTTATTGTTCAACTGCACAAGAAGGCATATTTTATCGTAATTTATAAATCAATTTTTATCCATGAAATTGTATTTACATGATCTATATTACATTCATAGTGAACACTATTAAATAAAAATATTTATAAACTTTTAATGTTTCTTTATACCCATCTATACCTATTATATAAAATTAAGTGGGCCAAAAATTAGTATCAGAGCTTCTCTCTTTGGATTTAAGGTTCTACTACATATTTTTGTATGATAACCTTTTTACTAAAATAATTATTCTAATGGAAATAGTTTTTAGGTCCATAATGACTTAATTATAATTTTTTTGGGATCCCAAAAGAACCATATTTAAATAATTATTTTTATAGATTCTATAATGAAAATATGGAAGAATATTTCAAATATGCATGTATATATCATCTGATGATAATAGTAAAACCATATAAACAACATAATTTTGATCATTATATTTTTATGGGATATTATGAGGTATTGTTTGAGTTTAATTATGAAGTCAAGAATATATTTTATTGTGTTTACATTATGGAGTTTTTAGAATTTTTTCAACATGTAATATAGAAAATTATATTTAAAAAATATATTAAGTTAAAAACTACTATAATGAAAAGATAAATCAAAAAATACAATGAAAAAAAAGATATAGAATAATAGAAAATTAATATGTGTGATGATGAAATTGTGAACAAGAAATTTAAAAAATTTATGAGCATTCAAAATATTATGTGTTCACTTGGAGAGGTACTAAGAAATATAGTATTCGTTAAAGGGTGTTTTAGAATATACATAAAATGTGGTATTCTAAAATGGTGGTAATCGATGTGAATATAAATTTCATAGAATGTAAGATTGATGAACTCAATGTTTCACTACTATACTATGAAATCGTGCTAAAGTATATTGTGTGTCATGAAACATCTTTTATGAATGATTTTATATTCAAATAAATTATATAAGTCTATACTGACACTTCTGACTCTATGATTCAAAGAATTTTTTAAGATGAGATATCTCACATCAGTAAAGTAGTTTATAAAATGATTAGATAAAAAACATTTAGGGAGTGGTATATAAAAGATATCCAAAAACATGATCTAAGAAAGAAAGTAATTACTAGTAAATAAAATTATGTTTTCGAAATAACATGTTTTCAATAATAAAATAATGTAATCATTTTTCATACAACCTAAAATAAAAAAATATGGTTAAAAAATAACAATAGTAATAATTAAAAGAAATAAGTGATGATTGGATGGAGTTATAAAGAAGAATCAGACTCAATAAGTGACTCTAGAAATAATGGATAAGTAGATAAAATATTCTTGTTTGATAAAAACAATAATGTCATTATAAGTTACACTAGTTCAGGTTCTATATTGGATTTATATCGAAAAAATATTACTAAATAAGTTTCTAATGAAAAGGAAATATTTTGAAAAAATATTATTAGACATGATTAATTATATAGAGTTACTTGTTTTGCAATATGTAACTTGATATGAAAAATATATCTCTTACTCATGAAAAAAAATATTGAAGATAATGAGAATAAAATAAATTGATCTTCTTATTATAATGAAAAATTGTATGATGATTGTGAGTGGTCAAAAAGGATAATGGATATCATTAGATAGGAATTATTATGTTGAATGAAACATTATCTTATTCTATTTAATATATGGAAAATTATAAAAGATAAAGCCTAAGAATACAAAAATAATTCTAAAAATAGATTTGTATATACAAATAATATTAATAAAATATATATGTACATATTGTATTGCATAATTATTACATGTTATAGGTGAAATTTTCAAGGTCATTATTATAATTAATTTTTAGTGTCATTTATTCGACCTGTAGTTTATACTAAATGATTTATTTCTATGAATTTCTTTTATATATTAACTAGTATTAAATTTCTAAATTATCTCTAGCTACCTATGAAAATATTTATTAATATGGTTATACTTGTGATATATTTGATACCAATGATTTTTACTAAATGTTTTATATATAAATAATCTATAAGGCTATCTTGGACAAATAATACACGGATAAAGGATACTACCGACATATAACTGGCGATCAATTGAAATTTATTTCAAAAAATCAATGTGAATATGGAATGATGAAAATAGTTAAAAACTCAAAATATTTGATTATTGGATTTAGTTAAGATTATATTCAAAAGAAATAAATAATTATTATATTATTTTATATATAAGTTTTAAATCATAACATAATTAGTAATTCATAGATTTTTTATGGTGGAATGAAATTTATATTTACATATCATAATTTATAATCTTTTAAGAATGAATCTGTTTTATTTTATGATATTATATTATATAATATATAATATATTTTTTGAACATACGTTTTAAAACATTTATGTGTATTAATGATGTATAAAAAATGATATTTTATTGAATAAGATGATTTGAAATGAATAATTTTTTCTACTCCATATATTATTTTACCTTGAAATTTTAATACATGATTATGTCTAAATATGTTAATTTTCTTGATAGTATTGACTACATTCAACAACAAACATATACAAATCTATGATATATTTAAATAAAATATAATAATTTAACTATAATTGTTAAAATACTAGTTTTTGAATTAGGTGAAATAAATAGGAGTAACCAATATTTTAATTATATGTATAATAAATTTTATATTTTTATATGAAATAAATTACTTTAGATTACTTTAAATGAGTAATACAATCATATAATGTTTAAAAAATTATTTTTGATAAAATTGTCTATTCTGGGATATGAATTTATATTTCATAAAAATATTATTAATCATACTTTTTCATTTGTTTTAAATAATTATTTATGACCTATTTATTTGGTAAAGGTTAATGAGGATGAATTATCACGGCTAATATATGAAAATTTTATTTTCCAATAATTTTTTTCATTGTTATAATGATTTAATTAATAAATTTAATTTCTGAATTACAGAATTTGAAATTTATATAAATTAAAATTTTATTTTAATTCCTCATTTTAATATATAACTAGTATAAATATTTGATATTTTTTTTAAATGTTTAATTTGAATCTGAAAAAAAGGGTTTTCATGAATTATTTTAGTTTTAAGAAATTAATGTTAATTAGATTGACCAAGAAATTTAGAAAAACATTTATTTAGAAAATTATTAATTTTTGAAATAAAATTATTCATTTTATAATAATATTTTAAATTATAAAAATTATATATAAAAATTTTATATCTATTTAAAATTTTACTTATTATAAATACACTTTTAGACATTTTATTTGAAAAAAGTATTTTAAGAAATATTTCTTTTCCATCACATGGTAGCCCAATATCCTTTATTATATTTATAATACCTCTATTTATTTCGTTAAAATTATCATAAATGATAATTTTAGAATATATATAAATGTAATACATAAAATCCATATTTATCTAAAAACTATTTTTAAATTATTCAGCGAATTAATTTTACATTAAAAATCTCACCATTTATATATTGAATGAAAAAAGATTTAAAATTTAAAATTATAATTATCTAATTATCTAAAAGGATAATCTTTTATTTTTTAACTGTTAAATTAATCATAATTCATATATGTTAATTATATATGTAAATGTAACATATGCTATAAGATAGGAAGTTAAAATAAACTATAACAAAATCCTCATTTTTTAACAAAAAGGAGTGGTTGAAGCGATATTGTCCCAAACTCATTTCACTCTACTATTTTATCAATTTTTTGGAATATTAATCATTAATTGTAATCATACATTATTGAGAATTCATGGGTTACTCCCAAAAATACCCTTTCCTTAACGTATAAGGTGTAACAAATTCCCCACTTCAAGATAAAAATCACCATAAAATTAACCAATGAAACACATCCATATTGCCCTCCATATAATACTCACCCACTAAAAAATCTCAGGATTATTCATAGATATCTAAATCCATTCAACTTTAAACGGACACTAAAGTAAAATTAAAATTTTCTTATTGAGTATTATTAACAAATTAGATTTATGTTTTATAATATTATGTCAAATTTATTATATAAGAACTAAAAATTCATATTATATTAATTTTTATAATTAAATTTTACTTTATTATGGATGTTATTATCATTTAAACACATACCCTACCCCTGAAGAAAAACAGAAATGTTGTTCTTGTTTTGTTCGGACTACCACATGTTTGACATAATGTGTGTTTTTTCATTCAACACATTACATTGTTGGATATAATGATGGTATTAAAGGATAGATGTTATGTTAATGATATAATTAAGGTTGTAGTCTTAAAAATTTACTAAAACATTTTTATATGATGAAAAATATAGTCATCATTATTTTATGTTTATAGAATAATCACACTAAGAGGATATCATCTTATTAAAGTTATGTAATGTTATTACATGAATTTTTTATTTTTATAATTCTTTATAATTCTGATATATCACACTGGAAATAATAAATAATTTTATTGCTATTTTCTTATAATGATATGACAATAAATACACCCCATGATCATTTAATAAATATGGGTATCCATTAATAAGTTTTTATTATAAAAAATTTGAGATATTTTATCATGAATAAAATTTATTTCATGTTATATAAATACGCATTTTATGTTTTAACTACCAGGGGTTTCCTATTCAAAAGTGTTACTCAAGGTGAAAGGGTTTTCCAATGAGAATATTATATTTAAAACATATATACTATTATGAACATACATTATTTAATTTGGTGTGTGTATATCCAATTTGAGATATTTAATCATTAATTATCCTTAAATAATGGTATTTTATGGTCAATTTGAATCTTTCAATTTAAATATATTTTGATTAGTGTTTCATTAAGAAACAAATTTTTTTCTTGGTCTCCATTCTAATGCATTGATACATAATAAAAAATTTCACCATGTTTTAATTGTATAATGTATCCTCATACCATGGAAATATTTTTGAAAAACTCCTTTAACATCATGGGATTTACTAGAAAAATTATTTTCCTTCTTCAGGTGCCATGTGATTGATTAGTTTATCAAATAGTGAGGATTTCTAGAAACTCAATTTTAATTCATTGAGTTATGATAATTATTTGAACATATTTTATATAAGCTCCGTATATAATAAATTTAATTCAATTATTTTTTATTCACTAATTATTTAATGGAAATATATATTCTTTCAACATAAACCCTTGTAAATTTTTTTCACTTATTAGATTATTTTATTTTGATTGCATCCACCTTTATTCATTACATTTATTATAATCATGTTATTCTAGTATTGGACAAAGCATATTATCAATGTTATATATGGTTTGAAAATCATATTTTAAGGAACCCTTATTGGATTCAGTTCACTATGAAAGTGTGATATTACATTTTCACGCGGAAAAGTATTTATTTATATACATTAATTCCAATACATATGATTATTATCATTTTTATTATATATTTTTTAACCATACACATTATTATATTAGATGGGTTATTATTAGGTTATATATTTTAATGTCATATGGAAAAGTTTCCTCATTCAATATATTGATATTTCAAAATGTATGAATTTTGGAGAGGTAAATTTTCTATTGTTTATTAATTTCCTCTTATAGTGAATTTATTAGATTTTACAAATTAATGAGTCAGTCTAGATTTATATATCACCTAAATCTAATGACATATATCCTGACACAAATCATGTTGTTTTTTTTGTGAATGCATAGTATCATTATATGAGAGGATATTCCAAAAAATCCTTAATAGTATGATGTCTTCATGGTGGTACCAATGAAAAGTAAAGTGTCATGGTATTAAGCCTTGACTGTGGGATTTTGATGTCTATAATTATTAATTCCATCAGTATGAGACCAATATTATTGTTATTCATGATTTCATTTGTTATCATGGACATAAAATACTCCCAATTTCATGTTTATTATGGATTTATTTTTTACATCTTCCTTCCCTAATTTATATTCCATATTTATTCCATGATTGATATACTTTTATGGTTCCCTTAGTAACTATTTTTTCACAAACATTATTATGTTTTCCATTTCCAAAGGTTCTAGGGAATATTAGTTCATGTAACATATTTATAATGATATAACATGTGAAATATATTATTGTAAATATTTAAGACAGAAAATGAATTAATTAGTTTCGTATATAATGGTAATATTTTCCTTTTGATTCAAATAACCATGGATTTATCATTTTATATTATATCCTAACTATCTAAAGTAATAAAATTTAAAATATCAATTAGATTATAGAGATTCAAAAATGATTATTGTTTTTATAATTATGGATGGTTTTATCTAGTGTTTTATAGTTGGTATTAAACAAATAATCCAAATTATGTGTCTACAAGCACTGGATCAAGGATTCTTTGTCTAAGCCTACACTTTTGGAATTAAAGAAATAGTTTAAATAAACATAGAAATTATGATTTCTATTTATGATAATTTGGTGACTAATAATTTAGGGTTGATAATAAATTCCCTGGTATGTATGACCCTTTATAATAGTGTATGATTCAATGATTATGAAATAAATTTTGAGTTCAATTAGAAATTAGGACAAGAAAACTTGAATGAAAAACCTTGGAATATGACAATGTATTGGAAGATATCCAAATATTTTGGTAAAATAAATATTATGTTGTTTTCCTTGTAGTGCATCCCTATATAGATACTAGAATATGGATGATTTTGTATAAAATATGATCAAATGGGTCATCAATGAAAAAAAGGTTGGGTTGACCATTGAATCAATCATCACTCTAATGCATAATGGGTGGTCCTAATACTATAGAGAGAGAGATAGAAATGACTGAGGGACATGATTAATTTAGTAACATTCTACTCAAAAACCATTATGAAGGATTTAAGAGATTTTTCTACTAATTATATTAGATTGCCTAACAGAAAATGTTCATGTGTAAAATCTTCACATGGGTTCCACATGATGATGTCCTGAGGATTTTTGTTACATGACCTCAGGACATCCACCCCACACACCAGAGAATACCGAATAATAGCAATGGTCTAATATATATATCATGGGGATACTATACCATCATTATTAATGTATCTCAATAATGGAAACAAAAACCAAAATCACCTGATGATCCCAAATCAAGACCACAATATTTGTGACTATAGAATTTCAAATGACATTACATAATAAGTGTTATGTGATGAATGAAAACA
The DNA here is from genome assembly GCA_963277665.1 of Viscum album. Classification (NCBI taxonomy): domain Eukaryota; kingdom Viridiplantae; phylum Streptophyta; class Magnoliopsida; order Santalales; family Viscaceae; genus Viscum; species Viscum album. The sequence continues at coordinate 1,091,892,909 of OY728145.1, read as the reverse complement.
AAACATAAATAAATTCACTACTCCAAAGTGGGTCTCAACATAATTCATAGTTTCCTCATCCATGATAAATCCTAACTCATCTACCAAACATAGATCTATGAAACTTATCATGTCATGAAAACATGATGTCTATTCTGGTACTGATCAGGAAGCCTGAGTAAGGTGCGAGTAAAAATATGTTGGCCACCACCAATAGTTTCTAAAACAACATCTATTCTATTATAGGGTATAAATTAATTTACTAAATAAATTAAAACAAATTCTGTAAAAAGTATTCACATTAAATTATTCCTTAAATAATAAAATAATTTCATGGGTTCACAATGACACATAGGGAATAAATACCACCATTGTCCCATTTAAAAGTCTGAACTGTCCTCCAATGAAATATCTCCTTTAATTCCCTCATGGTTTTTAATTATTAAGTTATTTTCAATTATATATTTCAATGTATGTGGTCCTAGATAAGATTTTTCGGACCCAATGGGGTTTTATACCGGAAATACCTATCCCACAACTCTGTGATCAAATGTATATATAAATATATTGGGGTCCCATAGTGGTATTCGAGCACCCCAATGTTATTTGGAGATGAAGTCCCAATCCAAAAAGTCTATCATAGATATGTCATCAAAAGGTTCTGTTTATCCAAACATTTATCATCAATTATAATAATTTATTAATCTACCATTTCAATATTTCATTTAGTAATAAAAAATGAATTACAAATCAACATTTTTATCTTATCGAATGAAACATAGAGTGGATACTAGATTCATAATTCTATTGGTTAACCACATTTTATTAACCTAATATACATCAATTCCATATACCCAATTCCACCCAATTTCATTATCACCACATTTACTAATTTCATAATCATTTCTTAAATCAATTGATCAATTCAATTTAGGGTTCAATTGTTAAACAGTTGGTGTCATAGTGAATATAGAGGGAAGAATATTGAAAGAGAACACCAATTCCAATTAGACTACTTCACAAAGAACATTAAGTGAGTCCTTCAGCACTGCGGCCTCTATGGATCCCTTTAGCACCAAAACCTTCACGCATCCCTTTACCATCACGATCAGAGAAAATTCATGGCCCCCTCTATGATCACCATAGTGTAAAGATGTTAGAGAATATATAGTTATGAAACAATTGATGACATCTCCACACATCTGTGGGAACACAATCAACTTATCAATCCCTTGGAAATTGAATAAAGCATCTTCAAGTGATGCAGAGGGAATTTGGGAGGCCTCTGTGATGAAGATGAGATGACAGTCGACTACACAGTTACGAAAAAAAATTATGCAATATTCTTTAGATGGTAGAGCACAACTGTCTTTGTAACACGATGTTAGAGAATTGCACCTCCTCTCACTTATAAACAAAAGGTCTTCCTCAGACCCAAAGGATGAATACCCTATCTTTTCACCTTCTCTGCTCTCAAATCACGTAGAAACTTCTTCTCTGTGAAACATTGAAAAAAATGGGATCATGAAGGTACTTGGGAATTGCAAATTAAACTTTCCTTTAGCTCAAATAAAACCTCTCTTCAAGCATGGATGCCCTTCAGAGAGCCCATTGGTCACCGTAAAGGAAGCAAATTCCCAAGGAACTTGAGTCTTCGCAAATAACTTGTGCTACATAGAGTACCTTCCAAGAACATGTGGATTCCCTGAAAAGGAAGGATCACTGTTCTTCACAAAGTACATTTCTTCCCAATGTTTCATTTTACAAAGAACCCATTATCTATGAAGTCCTACTCTGTGAAAGCACGTAAACATTTTGAAGATCTATTTATACACATTTATACTCAATGCCCCGGTTAAGACATCCTACTTCGCAAATCATACACCTTCACGAAGTCTTTACATTCTGTGGAGGACCATATCATTGCAAGGACATTTCAGATGAATTATTTTTCTTTACCAAACACTCTCTCTTTCATCCCTTCAGGCTTGTATGACGTGATGTCAATCACCCTGGGGTGGTGTTTTATATTGCATTTCTTAGCCTAATGCTTCTTCGTAGAGGCATTCTAATGTCTATTTCTTCTTCAGATAGCCATTCTAAACTGATCCCCTCAATGGATCACTCCATAAACCCTTCATTAAATAGGAATTATGATTCCTTTCCTTCCCCATGTCTTGGCAGGAATAAATTATGCAACTCCCTGGGGTGAGGAGTGCATCCTCATCATTCAATCTTCAGGATATTAAACTTCCAAGAAAACTCAACCTCAGTACATGGCATTAAACTATAGCATCTCCCCACATTATATAAATGGACTTCCCTACCTCAAACATTTTCCACACCAACTAGTCTCTGTAATAGTGAGATCTTCCTCACATTGAATAAGATCCTCCTTAAATGGAACAAAATATTTCCACGGGGGAGGACAACCATCATGGTGTTAGACCCTAAAATTTCTTGAAGGAGGCAACATCCTTAATCCTACAATCTCCATCCATGAGAAATGTCCATTAGTGAGATGGGCACAAGGACATTCGTTACCCCATCCCTCTCCCTTTGGGCTTTATCACCATAATGCCTCTATCCTGGAGTAAGTACTAATCTCTTTCTCCCTAGTCCACTGACAAAGCATAATCCGCTGTTGCCTATTTGTGCCACTAACCAAGCATAAGCCCCTGTTTCTTCTTTGGGCCTTCAACCATGCATAATAACCACTCTATTTATTATAGGAACACCTTTAATGATTTGATCATTAGGTATTTGATACCTCTTATTTCTCCCACCAAGCATGACTCATGTGGGATTGGAGTAAGAATTGACCATGGAATCCTCCCTGGGCCACCTGAATAAGTAATCCCCATGACACCATTCGGAACTACATGTATTTTGATCCACACCCTCTCTATGAAAGGTATGTAGGATGTTTTCCTGAGGTCAAGACCATCACCCCTTGGTCCCGACCCCTTAATGTCGGTTCGCCTCCATCCTGCATGATGTTAAATTGAATGTACCTTTTCATAAAACATGATGTTTAACTCTGTCATATAAACTATGTGGGGTTTGCTCCCTATATCATAAACACGGTATGTTGGAAGCCTCACTAAGGTTCAATCCCAATATTCATTAAGACATTATATTCCACTTTATTAGGACTTAACTCTCTATTATTCCCTTGGGCGTTAGACCAACCCTCATGTTTCTATGAACGCATAATCCCCATCATCGTCTTAGGTTCGTTTTCCACTGCGTACACCCCGATCCTACATAAATCCTATATGAACATCTTGGCTTTTGATCCATGTATCCTAGATAGGGTATGTATGAAGCCTCCCTGTGGTTCAACCCAAAACATTTCTAAACATTGGTTTCCCCTTTCTGGGTCCCACATCCTTGGTTCGTCCTTTATAGGTGTCAGACCAACCCTCGGGCTGCTAAACACATTTAATCCTTAGCATGTTGTCGGGTCATTGTACTCTTCACACACCTTAGTTCAATTCCCCATTATAAACTATGTATAATTTTATTCCCTACAACAAAGATATGTAGGAAGTCATCCTAAGGTTCAATACCATCATCCATGTATCATCCTTGTCTCTCTGTTGAGCCTCTGTGTTTCAGGAATTTCATTCCTTAACCTAGTGGTTATACTCCCTCCTGGTCTCATCCATACATCCATTCTCATAGGACACCTCCTTAGGTGTCCCATTGTCCCATCTAACTATGTGGAATTAGACTACCTTCCACAGGGATATGTAGGAATCCTTTCTAAGGCTCAATCCCAACATCACCTTCAACTTCATGTCGGTTCCATCCCATTCATATCATTAATTTCATTCAACCATCCATCACCCATCCTGATTCTTACCTAGGTCACCACATCCTGGTATTATATTTTCATCCACCCATTCAAATAATCATGTAAGCCCCCACACAATCTATAACAATCCAACCAAGAGTGACCCTCTTCTGATATGTGGTTGTCCATGCGTAATCCCTATCATGTCTCTTAGTTTTTTTTCAATTTTTTACACACTGATTCATCATCCATTCATACTATGTGGGTTTTGATCCATGTTTTCCACACATGGTACCTAGGAAACCTCCCTAAGGATCAATTCCAGTTAACGGTAAACCCTAGTGTCCCCAATATAGGGACCCAATAATCCTCAAAACCATCTTCATTGGATGTTTTCATCCACTAATCTTGTAAGACCATTAAGTGATCCCTCCTGGGGACGTACCCATCTGATCAACTATTAGTAGTGTTCCTATTAGTCCGATCTATATCCTCTAGACATTGAACTTTTGGAATATACTATTTAAAAAATTGGAAGTTGGTGAAAAGATCAGGTACATGAATTTGACATATAATTCCTCATGCTCAACGTGGGATCCCTCTGGATTCTGCGACCTTGAAAAGCACTATCATACAGGGAAGAAACTCAAACTCATCAATGTTTTAGCATCCAAACATGCTAGCGAGGTCCAACATGACTACTCACCCAATCAAAGGTTGTTTCCCTGACATAAAACCTTGGAATGTCCAAATAGAATCAGTTTAATTAATTTAAATCCATGATGATACAGAAATAGGGAAGAGTTTCAAGAACAATGTCTTAATATTTTAGGGAGACTTGGAAGATTTAATGACTTCCAAGGAGGAATCCAGAGAAGTAGTGAACGACATCCCATCATCACATTCACATCAATGAGAAAACATCCCTGAATAAGGGATTAATGATTCCCACCTTTTTAAAGTGGGAATGTAATGATACACAGTCAGGGTGTCCTTATAGATGGATGTGTGCCATGAAAAAAGAATCAAAAATAGAAACGGTGAACTCGATGAGAATCTCTTCACCTCAATGTGGAGATTACTATCATTCGAGGAATCAATGGATAAGAATGTCACCAGATCCATCTATTCTATGCCAGGTCCAAACAAGAAAATTGAGATCTTGTGGTAAAACTCCCAAATGATTGTGGCAGTTAAATATTGGACATCCCAATCTGTGATGTTTTCAGCATGGAGCATTCTTTCCAGTTGTGGTAGAGATAATGGTGTTGTGGCACTAGACTACTCTTTCCCCCTTTCAGCACTAATGGTTGAATCTCCATGCTTTGTAGGACCCAATCTTCTTTGACAGGAAACCGATCAACACCCACCAACCAAGGAAGGGGCTTGGGAAACACTAATGAGGAACTCCCACCCGACTATATCTCTTCTATGAAGCCCTCCACATCCACAGTTTCTAGGTACCCACGAACTGTTTTATATTCCGATCTCGTTCGTAGGATGGTGATCAGAAACCTAGTATGAAGATATGAGGTATAATGGATTATCTCAAAATAGGATATGTTCCGACATGACCTAGAGGCCTTCATGCATTGTCATCATTTCTGCTCCCAAGGGCCACATTGGGATCCACTTCTCCCCACTCCAACATACAACCATTTTAAGATCCACTCCACAAAACACTTTGATGACTTGATAACTTATGCCAATGAGGTGAGGGAAGTCCAGGAAAGCCTATCTACAATCCTGTCCTAGGGGACTCTAAGGAGGGCTCCCACTAGGCTATGTCATTTACACCACCCAGTCCCATAGGCTGAAGAGAAGGTGAGTTATAACCTACAACCATGACCTCAGTCATGTTAACCCGACACCAACGTCTCGTGAAATGTGAGGAGAATTCTCACTACAGGGAATCCTCATCAATGGATATAGTGGCTTGTTTGAATGTCAACACATTACATTAATGCAACATTTATACTAAACATTGGAACTTATAATCTCTGCCCGAATCAAGGCGACAACCACCCCATAGTCAGGTTGGGACGAATTGCTTGGTTGCCGGTATAGGTAGCGCCCGTCGTGGTCGAACCCATGATAATGGAATTCGGTAGTGAGGTTATAGCATCCCGCCTTTTTATCACATAAACTTTCATTACATTTTACCAAACCGAGGATATTTAAGGTTTACTGTCTTGGAAACCAGGAACTTATAACATGAAAACATAAAACATTCTTCATAAAACACTTGAAAGGCTTCTCCTCATGTTCATCCTATGTTCATTACTGCATCTGATAAACTGGGGACATAAATCAAAAGAAAGTGTGAGCAGAATGCCTGGTAATTGAAACAAGGGAAAGATTTAACATGTGAACTTGAGATACATCAATAAAGTCATTAAAAAACATTAAGTCATGAGAATGAAATCATGAGGCATATAATAATAAAAATAAAAAATTTCATAACATGAATATGTGGCTACAACATTTAATATTGAAAATCATTTATTTTAAACAAGGTCCATCCCCAAGGTGTCATTAAAAAATAACCAAGGTTATTCACCAAAGTATCAATCTAAAAGTTCATCTCTAGAGATTAAGTCTTTACCCAATGCATTGGAGCGCTATCTGGGCGCACCCCTGACATGTATTTATTATCATGTGAGCCACATATATCATCATAAATTATTTCATAAACAACTCATATAGCATAAAATAAATGGGTTTCATTTTATAATCATAACGTTTTAAAAACTTCTTTAAGGACATGATCTTTACATCACTTTAAAACCACGAAAAGGGAGAGACTGTCTCATGTATGTAAATCCCAAACTTCAAAATAGAACATTTTATTATATATGTTAATACCCATTTAGAAGGAATAGATTTGAGTATTCACTTAATAGAATAAAATAATTTGATAAAAAGAGAGAGACATTTGAGATGGAAATTCTGCAGCCTAACAGCTATGTTTTGGGGTTTTAGAAAACATTGAAATGAGAGGGGACATAGGTCACCCACTCAAAAATGATCCAAAGGAAAGAATATAATGGATATATGAACATTGTAATGTAATTTGAAAGATATATCATATGAAATGAAAAACATATAAAGAAGACAAAAATAAGATTTCTCTTATGAAAAATTGGGAGCATAACGACATCACTTAAACATCAACAAAAATGAATTGATGAGATCAAGTAGGATCTCTCATCATATGATCATAAAAGATAAGTATGATAGATATGTAGATCATACCCCACCATAATAAAAAGGAACTTGAATGACTTGGCAGGAAAGTAGATCTTGAAAATGAGACGGGTGAAAGAACCACTTAAAAATTTGGCAGCCCAATGATGCCACTTAAAAGATCAAAATACTAAATTGATGAGATCAAATGGGGTATATCATCATATAATCATAAAAGATAAGTATTATAGATATATATATCATTCCCCAGAATAAAAAATGAACTTGAAAAAATTGACATGAAAGTAGAACTTCAAAACGGGAAGTGTGAAAGAACCACTTAAAAATTTGGCAGCCCAACGACGCCACATAAAACATCAAAATACAGAATTGAAGAGATCAAATGGGGTCTCTCATCATATGATAATAAATGATCATTATGATAGATATAGAGATAATACACCAACATAATAAAAAGAAACTTGAAATACTTTACATGAATGTAGAACTTCAAAATGAGAATGGTGAAAGAACCACTTAAAAATTCAGCAGCCTAACGGTGCCACTTAAAACTTTAAAATACTGAATTGAAGAGATCAAATGGGGTATCTAATAATATGATCATAAAATATCAGTATGATAGGTATATATATCATACCACAAAATAATAAAAAGGAACTTGAAGGAATTGACATGAATGTGGAACTTGAAAATGAGAAGGGTGAAAGAACCACATATAAATTCGGCAGCCTAACAGCGCCACTTAAAACGTCAAAATACTAAATTGAAGAGATCAAATGGGGTATCTCATCATATGATCATAAAAGATCAGTATGATAGATATAGATATCATACCCAAACATATTAAAAATGAACATGAAAGACTTGACATTAAAGTAGAAATTCAAAATGAGAAGGGTGAAATAACCATTTATAAATTAGGCAGCCTAACGGCACCACTTAAAACGTCAAAATACTAAATTGAAGTGATCAAATGGGGTATATCATCATATGATCATAAAATATCAGTATTATATATATAGATTTCATACCCCAACATAATAAAAATGAACTTGAAAGACTTTACATGAAAATAGATCTTGAAAAAAGAGAAGGGAGATAGAATCCGTTACAAAAATTTCGGCAACCTAACGGCACCACTTAAACATTCATAAAACTAAATAATGAGAGTAAGAGGGGATCTCTCATTATATGAACATAAAAAGGGAAGTATTAGGAATATAAAAGTACATCCTCCAACATAAGAACACGGATCATAAAAGAAATTACATAAAAGGGAGCATTTGGAAAGAAAGAGAGAGTTTGGATCCCTTACCATAAAATGAATCTCTTAAAACTCAAAGGTTGGAACCTTTTGGGCTTGGGGGCACCTTGGGAGGACTCTTTCAGAGGTAATGAGACCAGAACTTCGTTGGGGAAGAGTTGGGAGTTGAATGGATGAGAGGATGGCTTGGTATTTATAGGGAATGTGAGAGGACAATGCATTAATGGCCAAGGGACACCTCATTGGTGGTTTTGGCAAAACCATGGGCTTGACCATGGTATTTTCCCATGGTATTGGACACTTGGGACACCTCATACCTTATCATACAATTCATAATTCGACCATATTGATTACATACTTAATACATAATTTAATGATGTCATTAAACACCTGTAACTTAAAAACTGTATTTCCACTATTCATCGAAAATTCAACTTTCTCAGAAAGAACCCAAAATTTCACCTTAATCAAATATTGATGCTCTGATTTCAAAAATGAACTCCATTTTATAAAAATATTTTTCTAAATATTTTTAATTTAATTTTTAACTAAAAACACTATTCACCGAAAATTCATTTTTTCCAGAAAAATCCCCAAAAATTACCTTAACATAATATCGATGCTCTTAGTTCAAAAATGAAATCCATTTTATAAAAATATTTTTCAAAATATTTTTCATTTAATTTTTAATTAAAAAATACTATTCTCCTGAAAAATCTAATACTTGAATAATAAGTTAGGAAACCGTTATTTAACCATTTTATTGAATCACATTACTTAATCAAGGTGTCTAGATTATATTAATACTTTCGTTAAGTGAGATTACTAATTCATTTGGTCACATTACTAATCCTAGGCATAAAATCACTATTCATACTTTACTATTCATCAAAAATTATGTTGATCTTATTAGACTCTAAATTTCTTACTAAATATAATTGTAGAAGACCATTTTTTGAAAATCATTACACATTTTTAATTATTTAAGGTTTACATAAACTTTTTTAAAATGTCCTTTCTCTAAAATTCATCAAAAATATACTATATTTATCCGGACATTTGAAAATTCATAAACATCATCATAAGAAGAGATAAAAAAATATATTTAAAACAAAGGATTACACCAGGCAGTTACGGTCTCCTTACATAGCCCCTTCTCACACTAGTATAGGACCTAAGTGTAAAGTGTGCTAAAGTGAGAGAATCCGATGGAGGCTCGACCAACATCGCATGAGTAGTAATTTCTATTAGTTTGAACTTCTCACGAAGGCGATTCTGTTCTAGTTTCACACGATGAAGTTCGGCTTGGGTTTGGTCCAGAGCAAAGCCCAGTGGTGCTACCTCCATCCCAATTTCTGTTAGATGGGCTTCGATCGGTCCAAGACTACTGGGTGAGGCCATCGAATCTCCTTTCTATATTAATTAACCATGGTCACTAGTATTTAGAGATAAATATCGAAATGTTTAGTTTCTAGAGGTCATATTGATCAATGGTCATATAACAGTAAAAACCCAATGGTCTCATTTTAATTATACTCATGTTATTAAATGAAACAATTTTGTTGAGTATAAAAAATAAAATAACACACAAAATTAGGAAACAAGATTTATTCAAAATTTTAGGTCGTTACAATCTTCCCCCCTTAAGAAATTGCATCCTCGCAATTTTTAAAATTCGGGTTTTGAAACATCATTGAATGTACCACATCGGAAAAAGTGTCAGTAACACTATTACTTTAAAAGAAAGAAAAGGAAGTACAAAGGCCACCTGAGTTAACCCATACTAGGACTCCATGTAGGAAACATGGATATAAAAGAAAAAAAATGGTCTGGTTCAAAGGGAGAGTGATAGAAAACTTTCTTTGGAGAAAGTTAACCACAAAAAAATCACAAACATATGATGTGTGTAAAAGGTCTTTGATTACCCAGTAGGAAGCTTAAACTAACAATGTTTTTGTTTTATTATCCTTTAAATAATTTTGAGGAATTAATTTTCTACAAATAATAAAAACATAAAGAAATATACCTACCTTCTAGTAGTGTTTCATCCTTTAATAAGTCTCTACAAAAACTAATTTTTTCTCCAAACAATGGGAACTCAAAAACACTTTGTCTCATAAAATGTACAAGAATCATCTTATAGAGAATCACATAATTCACAAAAGATTTACTATATATTTCTTCTATCATTAAACATTATCCCCCAAAAAAGAAAGGGTAAGGTAAAACAACTCTTCAAAAAAGAAATAATCCCATTGGAATGGAAACTATATTTAAATCATCAATGTTCCATTGTACTACCCAAAGTTCATCATTGACCATTCCATAAATAATAGTTCTTAAAATTCCTCAAAAAAACCAAACTAAGATTGAAACCCAAATACAAGAAGGATTTGATAACATAGTCTTCCAAAATAAACATCATTGTTCATCTCCAAGCAACATCAACCACTCCTAACATCTTATAACATAAGTATCAAACCTAATAATATTTTAACCAATATAGGCTAATCATTTCCATAAGTAACCTAAATTACTATAAGTTCACCTTAAATTCATTGATTCTTCAAAATATAAGTCAACCTTTACTCCTCAAAGAAAATATCACAGTAATCTATTTACCTCGATCAAATAGGGATCCCAAAATAGTGAACATCTTCCAAAATAATAATCATCTTTTAATCCCCTAATCATCTTTGACATATTAATATGGCAATAGACACACTTACTATCTCATTGGTTTGTGGGAGATGTTCTTCCTTTTCCTGCCATTAACATAGAAAATAAAGTCCAATTAGGGGCTTAAATACTTAGCCAATAATCTTGAAAATGAGCTTAAAGCATAGAATGATAACATGTAGAAGAAAAGTATACCCTAACTTGTGATCCCCTAGGTTCCAAACTCAGTTATCCATGACCATATATTCTTACGTGGATATTTATTTTATTTTATCTTTGTTCCTTTAATAATGGGTCATACTAAGCTTATGAATTTACCAAAGCATATCCCCCGGGAGTGTCGTAACCAAGAGTGCATCAAGGCCCGTTGTCATGTACCATTTCCTGTTCATGTCTAGTTCAAAGTGGTGTTTTCAGGTTTGACCCCTATGTACATCTGTGCCAGAGCCACCTCTACCTACTCGTATCCATACAGGGATGTATTTGCTTGGAAACCTCTTACTCAATACTCATCAAAATAAAAGGAAGATTTCCTATATTTAAACTTTTCTTTAGTGTTCTTCATTGAGTTTTCATATCCTAATTTTCACACATAACTAGACCATCTTTTGATACCAACTATAGAATCCCACCTTTTTTCACATAAACTTTCATTACATTTTACAAAACCGAGGATCTTTAAGATTTAGTGTCATGGAAACAAGGAACATAAAACTTGAAAACATAAAACATTTTTCTTAAAAAACTTGAAAGGATTCTCCTCATGTTCATCCTAGGTTCATTACTGCATCTCGTAACCTAGGGACATACATCAAAAGAGAGGGTGAGCAGAAGTCCCCGTAAGGGAAACAAGGGAAACATTTAACTTGTGAACTTGAGATACATCAATAAAGTCATGAAAAGAACATTATGGCATGATAATGAAATCATGAGGCATATCATAATAAAAATAACATTTTTCATAACATGAAGATGTGGCTACAACATTTAATATTCACAATCATTTCGTTTCACCAATGTCCATCCCCAAGGAGTCATTAAAAATTACCAAGGTTATTCACCAAGGTATCAGTCTAAAAGGTCATCTCTAGAGATTAAGTCTTTACCCAATTCATTGGAGCGTTATCTGGGCGCACCCTTGACATGACATTATTATCATGTGAGACACATATATCGTCATAAATCATTTCATAAACAACTCATATATCATAAAAGAAATGGGTTTCATTTCATAATCATAACGTTTAAAAAACTGCTTTAAGGACGTGATCTTTACGTCACTTTAACCCCACGAAAAGGGAGAGAGGGTCTCATGTATGTAAATCATAGAATTCAAAATAGAACATTTTGGTTTATATGTGAATACCCATTTAGAAGGAATATCTTTGAGTATTCACTTAATAAAATAAAATAATTTGATAAAAAGAGAGAGACATTTGAGACGGAAATTCTTCAGCATAACAGCTATGTTTCGGGTTTTTAGAAAACATTGAAAAGGGTGGGGACATAGGTCACCCACTCATAAATGATGCAAAGGACAGAATATAATGGATATAATAACATGGTAATGAAATTTTAAAGATATAACATATGAAATGAAAAACATATAAGGAAGACAAAAATAAGATTTCTCTTATGAAAAATCAGGAGCCTAACGACGTCACTTAAACATCAACAAAAATGAATTGGTGAGATCAAATATGAACAATCATAATATGAAAATAAAATATCAGTATGATAGATATGTAGATCATACCCAAACTTAATAAAAAGGAACTTGAAAGACTTGACATGAAAGTAGAACTTGAAAACAAGAAGGTTGAAATAACCACTTAAAAATTCGGCAGCCTAACGAAACCACTTAAAACTTCAAAGTACTGAATTGAAAAGATAAAATGGGGTCTATCATAATATGATAATAACAGATCAGTATGATAGATATAGAGATCATACCCCAACACAATAAAAAATAACTTGAAATACATGACATGAAAGTAGAACTTCAAAACAAGAAGGGTGAAAGAACCACTTAAAAATTTGGCAGCCTAACGGTGCCACTTAAAACATCAAAATACTGAATTGAAGAGATCAAATGGTGTCTCTCATAAAATGATCATAAAATATCTGTATGATAGATATATAGATCATAAAACAACATAATAAAAATAAACTTGAATGATTTGACATGAAAGTATAACTTCAAAACGAGAAAGGTGAAAGAACCACTTAAAAATTCGTCAGCCTAACGGCGCCACTTAAACCTTCAAAATACTGAATTGAAGAGATGAAATTGGGAATCTCATCATGTGATCATAAAATATCATTATGATAGGTATAGAGATCATACCCCATCATAATAAAAAGGAACTTTAAATATTTGAAATGAATGTAGAACTTGAAAACGAGAAGGGTGAAAAAACAACCTGTAAATTCGGCAGCCTAACGGCGCCACTTAAAACTTCAAAATACTGAATTGAAGAGATCAAATGGGTTCTCTCATCATATGATCATAAATGATCAGTATGATAGATATAGATATAATACCCCAACATAATAAAAATTAACCTGAAAGACTTGACATGAAAGTAGAACTTCAAAACGAGAAGGGTGAAAGAACCACTTATAAATTAGGCTGCCTAACGACGCTACTTAAATGATCAAAATACAAAATTGAAGAGATAAAATGGGGTCTCTCATCATATGATCATAAAATATCAGTATGATATATATAGATATCATACCCCAACATTATAAAAAGGAACTTGAGAGACTTTACATGAAATGGATCTTGAAAAAAGAGAAGGGAGATAGAATCCGTTACAAAAATTTCGACAGCCTAACGGCACCACTTAAACATTCATAAAACTAAATAATGAGAGTAAGAAGGGATATATCATTATATTAACATAAAAAGGGCAGTAAGAGAAATATAAAAGAACATCCTCCAACATAAGAACATGTAGCATAAAACAAATGACTTAAAAGAGAGCATTTGGAAAGAAAGAGAGAGTTTGGATCACTTACCTTAAAACGTATCTCTTAAAACACAACGGTTGGGACCTTGAGGGCTTTGGGGCACCTTGGGAGGACTCCTTGGGAAGTAATGAGACCCGATCTTTGTTTGGAAAGAGTTGGGAGTCGAATGGATGAGAGGATGGCTTGGTATTTATAGGGAAAGTGAGGGGACGAGGCATTAATGGCCAAGGGACACCTCAATGGTGGTTTTGGCAAAACCATGGGCTTTCCCATGGTATTTTCCAATGGTATTGGCCACATGGGACACCTCATACCTTATATTACTATTCATAAGTTGACCATATTGATTACATACTTAATACATCATTTAATGATGTCATTAAACACCCGTAACTGAAAAACTGTATTTTCACTATTCATTGAAAATTCAACTTTCTCAGAAATAACCCAAAATTTCATCTTAATAAAATATCTATTCTCTGATTTCAAAAATGAACAAAATTTTATAAAAATAATTTTCTAAATATTTTTAATTTAATTTTTTAATAAAATCACTATTCACCGAATATTCATTTTTTCCAGAAAAATCACCAAAATTTACCTTAACATAATACTGATGCTCTGAGTTCAAAAATGAAATCCATTTTATAAAAATAATTTTCTAACTATTTTTAATTTAATTTCTAATTAAAAAGCACTATTCACTCGAAAAAACTAATACTTGAATAATAAGTTATGAAACCGTTATTTAACCATTTCTTTGAATGACATTACTTAATCAAGGTGCCTAGATTATATTAATACTTTCCTTAAGTGAGATTACTAATACATTTGGTCACATTACTAATCCAAAGCATAAAATCACTATTCATAATTTACAATTCATAAAAAATTATGTTCATCTTATTAGACTCTAAATTTCGTACTGAACATAATTGTAGAAGACCATTTTTTGAAAATCATTACACATTTTTAATTATTTATGGTTTACATAAACATTTGTAAAATATACATTCTCTAAAATTCATCAAAAAATATACTATATTTATCTAAAGATTTGAAAATTCATAAACTTCATCATGAGAAGAGATCAAAAGTTTTATTTAAAACAAAGGATTACACAAGGCAGTTACGGTGTCCTTACATAGCCCCTTATCACACTAGCATAGGACCTAAGTGTAAGGTGTGCTAAGGTCAGAGAATACGAGGCAGGCTCGGCCAACATCGCATGAGTTGTAATTTCTATCAGTTTGAACTTCTCGCGAAGGCGATTCCGTTCTAGCTTCACACGATGAAGTTCAGCTTGGGTTTGGTCCAGAGCAAAGCCTAGTGGTGCTACCTCCTTCCCATGTTCTGTTAGATGGGCTTCGATCAGTCCAAGACTACTGGGTGATCCATCAAATCTCCTTTATATATTAATTAACCAAGGTCACATGTATTTAGAGAAAAATATCGAAATTCTTAGTTTCTAGCAGTCATATTGACCAATGGTCATATAACAGTCAAAACCCAATGGTCTCATTTTAATTATACTCATGTTATTAAATGAAAAAGTTTTGTTGAGTATAAAAAATAAATTAACACACAAAATTTGGAAACAAGATTTATTAAAAATTTTGGGTCGTTACAGAGGTCCTCTCCATGCCACTATCAATGAGAGCGTAGTTCCTCCCTCCTCCCAAGCCCTGCATGGTGGTCCTCTTCATGACCCCATCAGTATGGGTGAAGGCGATCCCCACCGCACTGACATCTAGTATAGAGGTTCCTTTCACACCTGTTGTCATGTAAATGACTTATTTATAGTATTTTTGTAATTTAATTTACATTATTTATTTGTTTTAGGGGGGGTTCACAAGCATTTTGGAGGAAATGGTGGGTTTTCAAAATTTGGGCAAAACTGTGAGTCCATTTCCAATTTTAAAAACCAATTTTGTTTATTTTATAACTCCTTCATTTTTAATTATTTTACAAAAATTATACTTCTCAATAGTAATACCCTGATATATAAAAATAACCATATCAATCTGGGCCTCATACAAACCCATAATCATGATGGATTTGTGTTTTTTATTAAGGTTTTGGGCCAGCCCAAAATCCTATTTCCTACATTAAGTTTTATTCTTAATATTTTAATATCGCATTCAATATTTCCACTTTTTCGGTGATTATAACCCACACTCGAATCCAATAACCTAAGGAGAATCCCCATTATCTATTTCGCCGCTTTTGAGCTCATGTGTTTTGCAAACTTGGGAGAAACTTCTCTGGATTTCTCAAATCATCTAGATTTGAAGAGGTAAATTTTTTCTTTCATAACTCCTTCAATTTCTGCTCTTTTGCCCCTATTTCAGTCCCTATATGACCTTCTCATCCCCATTAGAGCCTCCATATCAGTTTTGGTTTCTTGGAGATTCAAATTCTGGATTATTTGGTTCGTTTGATTCAAGATGTTTCAAGTAAGTGTTTCTTTCCTTGATTTATTCCACTTCCTTAGAGTTGTGTTCACCCTTTCTGGAAGTTCGTCATGTTTAGAAGTTGATGTTTCAACCTAGGGTTTGAATTGAGGTATTTTTGGTAAAATATTGTGGTATAGGTTTGGATGTATCTTCCTTTTGGTGTGGCGGTGGTGCGTTTGATGTTTCGCACCATGTTTTGAGGGTTTCAGCTTAAAAAGTAGGTGATTTAATGTGTAATCATTTCTAGATGAGTTAGTTTGCTTGAATTACTTTTTATGAATGTTCTTAATATAATGTGTGTGGTGAGAAAATTGTTTATGTTGGATTTGGTGAAACATTTAATTTTATAGTTTCATTTTAGCTTAAAATTGGGTGTTTTTCATCTATAACTCTTTGTGTATTGTTTGTGTGTGTTTTACAACATATGAAATTTGTTTAATAAATCTTGTTTGGCTGAAAATTATTATTTTGTAGGGTATTGGTTTTCCATTAGTTTTTAAAGAGGTTTTTTAATTGCTTTACGGTGTAAAACCTTATTGTACATCTTGAAAGTGATTTTGAACACGTGTGCTTTTCATATGGATATTTTGTGGTATTGTTTGAGGTGTTTGTAAAACACTTGGGGGTAGATTAATAAATGTTTTTGGGGCTTCCAATTCTGTTTTGAATTTGTATTGGTGTGATTTGGTCCTTGAAATATGGTTTTGAAATGGGTTTTATGTGAAAAGCTTTGGTACACATTTTAGAATTGTTTTATGAAAGTTTTGAATGGTTTAACTATTAATGTAAGAGGTGAAACCATATTGGAAAACTGTTCTAGATTGTTTATACTATCAAATGTACCATTTTAAATGTGAATAGGTCTATCATGTGATGTGTATATTCTTGGAATTGTTTTCTAAAAATTTCTAATAGATTTACTAAAATGTGAAAGAGGTGTGAACGTGATCTGGGCTATTTGTGTGAGTGCGATGTGAAAAATGGATTTTGTTTATAAAAAGAGTTTTAAGAATCATGTGAGTGGGATGTTATGTGATTTTTATCATATTAGGAGGAACTTTATAAAATTGTTAAAGGATGTGTTGGATTGTGAAGGTTATGAAAAAAGTATTGTGGGATATTTTGGTGTGAGTTTGATTTCAAAATTAATTTTAATGAAAAGTGGAATTTGTTAATTGTGTGATGTAAGTGGGGATGTTTGGTTAATTTGTGATGTGGAAGTGATATTTTCATGTGAAAACTATATTTCTTGGCTTTTTGAACGTGTTTTATCAGAAAGGAAAAACTCGTGTGTCTAAGTGGGTGGACGTGCACTAGTATTCTAGTGAATCCATGGGGTTTGGCCTCAGTTTCACTTAGCATGATTGATGCTTACAAATCTAACTAAACTATGATGATGATGATTTGGGACCACTATGTTATGGCTATGTTCCCTACTAGTGGCTTGTGCACGAGAATAGATATTTTTTGTGGTTACTCTCACCGAGATACGAGGTACCTGGGACCCACAGCTAGGTAGTGCCTAGGGGTTATTTCCAATTGCTTGTGCTCATTAGATCCCTTATACATACCATCAACATACGGTATATTTGTCTGGAAAAAATTCAGTAGCTTTGGAATTTATTTTAAATGTGTTGATTCTTCAAATTAGCCCACTTGAAAACTGATTTTTTTAAGTTGCTTCTTTTAGAAATTCTAACTAGAAATTACATGTTTTTGAAAACATGCATGCTTTTATTCATTGAATGATTATAAAATGGAATATATTAGTGGTGGAATCCTAATGGGATTTTTCTCACACCCTAATTACACCCTTGTGTGTAAGTATACTAGGTTATTTTTGTCATCACAGGTTTGGGTATAACTTTTGTGACAACAGTCTTGGTTTTCACTGGTCATTCATGGTGCAGTGTTGCGGAGATGGCTTGAGGGTGATGCCTCTTTCCATTTTCAGGATCATGGTCTATTCATTTGTGGTTATGTACATTTATTATACTCTTTTTGAGTTGTTTTAGACTATGTAATTCAGTTCTGAATTTTTGTAAAACATTTTTTGGTTTGAAAAATCCAGATTTGTTTTATTGGATTCATTTGTTGTTTTATATTTATAATCAAGGGTAAATCATTCCCAATTCTCATTTTATGATACCCAGGAACATGTGCCATCCCATGGGGATCTGGAATGCCCTTCGGGCCTTGTCACGGGTTGGGTTTGGTGCCTATTTCGGTGGCGAACAAATTTGGTTCGTGACAAAATGGTATAAGATCCAAGGATCTGGTTAACTCTTTGGGTCATGTTATTTGGGGAAGCATTGGGATAGTATGGAGTTAGGAATGTTGGGACTTGATATTCCAGTTATGGGTAGTATTCTTGATCACCACACCTCATGATGGGATTCAATTCTCTAGGGAAAGTTAAGATTTATCTAAGTCCTTTGGTTTTATTGGTTTGATGATGATGAGGGGAAATGAAAAGAAAGTTGAATTAATTGTCTTAGTGAGATCGTAGGGCCTGGAAAGCAATGTGGAGTCGGGGATATTCACTAGAACACACTCTGTTATAGTAAAGTGATTGGGATATGGCCGCCAACCATATGTCCAACCCACCCACTGAAACTACTTTCCTCTCGCATTGTTTTGTGCTTTAGTTTTGCAATCATGGAACATTGGTTTTAATGTGACTTGGTTTTAAGAAGCATAATATTTTTTTAGCAATTATTTTAAAATAAATAAGGAATGGATTGATTTATAAAATGGTGGAACTGAATTTTCAGAATTTTTTTGAAATGTAAAATGGTGTTCGTACACCTCTTTTGAAATCAATAACTACATAGAATTTGGTTTTGAAAAAAGTGATTCCAATAGATTTTTCTAAACAATCAAAGGTTGTTTTAATGGAATGAGATGTTTTGAAATTTATTTATATGAATTGAAAGTGAGTATTAATTTGAATTATTTGGATTTTTATTCCATGGTTAGCGGTCTAGAGAAAAATGATGTATTGGTTGATTGTTTTGATTTTGAAAAGTGGAAAGTTTTTTTGTTTTATCATTTGTTATTTCAATGAGAGACCACATTAATGGGGTTATAGGGGATTATGTATGGATAATCACATGATTTTATGAGTTCATTGGTGGATATGAGGAGGGTTCCCGGCGTGGTACAAAAACATGCATGTGTAAGGCCCATGTGGTACCATTGGTGGATACGCTAGTCGATGAACCGTTTGTTTTCAAAGAAATGTTTTTAAAGGAAAACATGATGTCTTGATGACTGGTTTGGGATGGTGTGAATTATGTCTTTTTTATATTGATTTTTTGAGATGTTTTGTCTTCAATAAACCCTCTTGTTCGAACTCTGTTTTGGGATTGTGTTTGGACGACAAGTTGGGTAGAAGGATCAATTAGTAGTATCTTCTGAGATATGTTTCGGGAAACCTTTTTGGTGGTTACCTTCATGTGTTTTGATCTGGTTTGTGGCATGTTTTGTCCAATGGACCAGCTTTGTTGGGTCTTTGGTTTCACTCATTATATAGGGTAATCCCCCATTAGGGGTTAATGCACAACTGAAGTGCAACACATAATTTTTCTCCATTGGAAAATCCTCTATTTGATCAATATAAGGAATATTTTATATATCATTGTTGGTTGATTTTACACCCATTCATTACGTTGATTTTTGGATCCTCTTGTTATGGGATAGTGCTTGTGGAAGGTTTAAAGATACCATAGTTTCTTAAGATTCCTGATTCATCGAAGGTGGAAGCGTTCTGGGGTTGTTAGTGTGGATGAGTGTCTCAATGGTGTCTAAGAGGGCCTCTGGGTTCTTCATAGTTTCTTTGAAGTAGGAGTTCTTGTTTAACCACCAATTTTTTTATTTTGGTTAGGAGAGTCTATTGTGTCCACTTTTTGGACTTGTCTGTTGTTTAGGGACTTATCATAAGGTATCATTCGATGTATTGTTTCTATTAATCGCATAGTTCATGTTCGGTGATGCATTGTGATGTTGTGTTCTCATTTGACTATAATGGTGAAGGTTGCACAATCCTCAAAGGTCCTCCATTATGTTGGCAGTATGTATCCCTTGGAAAAAACATCAAATCCTCTATCTTAGAGGATGGTTTTTATGTGTTTCCTACCCTTATATTGTTTCTCACCCAAAGAAACAAGGTGCAATGTTTGTGCATCATCTAATCCATTGTTTAAGTGAAATGTCAGGTTTTTGTAAAGTGAGTTATAGAGTGTGTTACGTCTTGGTGAACCCATTGAGGTATGTGGTGTAGTTGTTTGTGGCACTGAAAGAAGAAGTTCCACACAGGGGTTTCCAAAGACTACCTGCGAGTCCAAAGATTCTTCAATATTTTGAGCTCCATCCATAGGTCCCGGAGAGAAGCTGGTGTGTAGTTAGGGGAAACCCTAGTGTCATTTAAAACCTTGTACAAAGTCTTATCCTCAGTATGAAAAATAGAAAGCGTTCAAACCTATGGTTTCATCAAAATTATTCTATTGTTCTAGTTCGGTGGAAATATGTGGGGGGCCATGTACCCATGTCATCACCCAATATCTCCCCCCTTTTAGTTTCCATTTAGTCTATGGAGAATGGATTTAAATCAGGCTAGACAGGCTGAACACGCGGTTTTTGCATTATTATTAGTGACCATGTATCCGGAATCCATGAGAAAAGAATTATCTACATGGATAGTGCATGGTTTCCCAATCCGTGTGGACTAATTGTGAATCCTTCCCAAATCAATAAATTTTTTTGGGTCTTTTCGTGTTGGCCCACGCTGGTCTGTTAAAATGGTTGGTTCTTGTGGTGTGGAGACCCACTATGGGTACCATGAATATTATATTGGTTATTTATAATGGATTTATACCCCCTATAATAGGGAATCTGTTTGGGCCTCCCCCTGTTAGTGTACTGATTCTCTCTCGGGAAAAAAATTTAAGTTGTCTCTTATGGTGGGGAGACCATTTGTATCTCTTCATACGAGTAACTCAATATTTTTTTTCTTTGCCTTGTCTTGGAAGTAGGTATTATCATTTGGAGATATATAAATACCTACATCTTCCTTGGGTAAACATTGAGATTGGAGAGTTCCCAATGGTTTAGTTATAGTAGGGTAAGTGTAACATTGTTCGATATTGTTGTTTGTTTAGGTAAATTTATTGAGTATTGTTCAGATTGTGTTTGAGGAGTTTTCACTTGGGATGAAGCATGAATGTTCATGATTTTTTCATGAATGTGGTGAAAGTTTTATTTGTGAGATTAATCTTTCCTTAAATGATCACTGGAGGTTTTTTGGCCTTTGGGGGAGAATCGTGGAAAATAATTACTTCTTGGTTTATAAGTTGGGTTTGGTTTTTTTATTTGGCATAATTCTGGCTTTCCGAGGGTGGAAAGTTTTATGGTGGGGAGAATTTTCACATACATGTCTTATTTTAAAGTTATTTTTTCATTTAATATACATCATTTCTTTGTTTGGGGGGGTGCGGGTTCACTTGCATTTTGGAGGAAATGGTGGGTTTTCAAAATTTGGGCCAAACCGTGAGCCCATTTCCAGATTTAAAAACCAATTTTTTTTATTTCATAACTCATACTTTTTCAAGATTTTACAATACTTCCATATCTCAATTGTCATACACTAATATATAAAAACTACCATATCCATTTTGGCCTCATAAAGAACAATAATCATGATGGATTTGGGTTTTTTCTTAAGGTTTTGGGCCAACTCGAAAGCCCATTTCCGGCTTTAAGTTTTATTTTTAATATTTTAATATCTCATTAAATATTTACTATTTTTTGGTGATTACACCTCCCAATTGAAGCCAAAAACCTAAGGATAACACCCATTATCTATTTCTCTTTTTTTGAGC
This sequence comes from Viscum album, assembly GCA_963277665.1. Lineage (NCBI taxonomy): Eukaryota > Viridiplantae > Streptophyta > Magnoliopsida > Santalales > Viscaceae > Viscum > Viscum album. Next base: position 1,091,870,670 of record OY728145.1, on the reverse strand, counting down.
TCATGTGTTTCGAAAATATGGGAAAAACATCTCTAGATTTCTCAAATTGTCCAAATTTGAAGAGGTAAATTGTTTCTTTCATAACTCCTTCAATTTATGATCTTTTTCCCCCATTTCAGTCCCCACATGACCCTATAATCCCTATTAGAGCCTCTATATCAGGTTTGGTTTCTTGGAGATTCATATTCTAGTGTATTTGTTTCGTTTGATTCAAGATGTTTCAAGTAAATGTTTCTTTCCATGATTTCTTCCCATTCCTTAGGGTTTCTTTCACAATTTATTGAAGTTATTCATGTACTTAAGTTGAGGTTAGAACCTAGGATTTTATTATGGGTATATTTGGTCAAATATTGTGATCTAGGGCTGGATTTATCTTCCTTGTGGATGGGCGGTGGTGCAGTTGATGTTTCGCCCCATGTTTTGAGGGTTTTGACATAAAAGGTAGGTGATTCCATGTGTAATCATTTCAAGATGAGTTAGTTTTCTTGAATTACTTATTATTCAATTTCTTAATATCCTTTGTGTGGTGTGAAAAGTTTTTATATTGGATTTGGTGAAGCATTTATTTTTATAGTTTAATTTTAGCTTAAAATTGAGTTTTTTTCATGTGTAACCCTTTGGGTATTGTTTGGGTGTGTTTTATAACATATGAAATTGGTTAAATAAATTTTTATTGGGCTGAAAATTATGATTTGGTAGGGTATTGGTGTGACATTATCTTTTAAAGAGGTTTTTTAATGGGTTTACGGTGTAAAACCTTATTGTACTTCTTGAAAATGATTTTGAAAACGTGTGCTTTTCATGTGGATCTTTTGTGGTATTGTTTAAAGTGTTTGTATAAAAAATGGGGGTAGATTACTAAATATTTTTAGGGCTTCCAGTTCGGTTTTGAATTTTATTTGGTGTGATTTTGTCCTTGAAATATGGTTTTGAAATGGGTTTTATGTGAAAAGCTTTGGTACACTCTTTAGAATTGTTTTATGAAAGTTTTGAATGGTTTAATTATTTATTTAAGAGGTGAAACCATATTGGAAAACTTTTTTGGATTGTTTATACATTCAAATATACCATTTTAAATGTGAATAGGTCTGCCATGTGATGTGTATACTCGTGTAAATGTTTTAGAAAAATGTCTAATGGAATTACTAAAATGTGAAAGAGGTGTGAACGTGATGTGGGCTATTTGTGTGAGTGTGATGTGAAAAATGGACTCTGTTTATAAAAAGAGTTTTATGAAACATGTGAGTGGGCTTTTATGTGATATTTATCATATTTTGAGGCAATTTATACACTTTTTATAGGATGTTTTGTATTGTTAATGATATTCAAAAAGTTTTGTGGGCAATTTTGATGTGAGTTTGATTTCAAAATGCATTTGAATGAAAAGTGGAATTTGTGAATTGTGTGATATACATGGTGTTGTTTGGTTAATGTGTGATGTGGAAGTGATATTTTCATGTGAAAACTATATTTCTTGGCCTTTTGATTTTTTTTTGAAAATTGGTTTTTTCAACTTGTTTGAGCACAAAGGGAAAACTCGGTTATCTAAGTGGGTGGACGTGTACTAGTATACTAGTGAATCTTTGGGGTTTAGCCTTAGTTTCACTTAGAAATATTGATGGTTACCACTCTAAAAAAACAATGATGATGGTTATTGGGGGCCTGTAGGTTATGGGTATGTTCCCTACTAGTGGATCGTGCATGAGAACATATATTTTTTGTGGTTACTCTCACCGAGATAGAAGGTACCTGGGACCCACAGCTAGCCAGTGCCTAGGTGTTATTTCCAATAGCTTGTGCTCATTAGTTCCCTTATACCTACCATCGACATACGGTATATTTTCCTGGAAAAAATTCAGTAGCTTTTGAATTTATTTTAAAATTTTTGATTCTTTAAATTAGCCCACTTGAAAACTGATTTTTTTAAAGTTTCATCTTTTAGAAATTTTAACTAGGAATTACATGTTTTTGGAAACTTGTATGCTTTTCCACATTGAATGTTTATCACATGGAATCTATTAGTGGTGGTATCCTACTGGGATTTTTCTCACACCCTACTTACACCCTTGGGTTTAAGTAGACTTGGTTATTTTTGTTGTCACATGATTCGGTATAACTTTTGTGCCAAAATTTCAGGTTTTCACAGGTCATTCTTGGTGCGATGTTGTGGAGATGGCTTGATGGTGACTCCTATTTCCATGTTGAGGTTCTTGGCCTCTTCATTTTTGGTTTTGTACATTTTTTATAGTCTTTTTGTGTAGTTTTAGACTCTATATTTCAGTTCTGAATTTTTGTAAAACATTGATTGGTTTTAAAAATCCAGATTCATTATATTGGATTCATTTGTTGTTTTATGTTTATAAACATTGGTAAATCATTCCCAATTATAATTTTATGATACCCAGGCACTTGTGCCAGCCCATGGGGATCAGAAATGCCTTTCAGGCCTTATCACGGGCCGGGTTTGGTCCTGGTTTCGGTGGTGATCAGATTCGGTTCGTGACACCCGTGATCCCGGGTATGGAGTCACCGCTTTTGTAAAACATTTCCAATGAAAATATTATCATAGATAAATCAACCATCAGCGTGGGGGTCTTCCCAATGTTCTTACCACAACATAAGAAGGACATCTTCATCTCGGTAATTAGAGAAGCGACAGTCTACCCTGCTTCATTTGTGTCCAATGGAAAGGTACTCCCCGTGTACAATTTGACCAGTATAGAGGCCCCCTTGTACTATCACTACTTAGAGAAAAAATCATGGAGTTACAACCCATGCTCCCATAAGTTATAGAAGAGGTCCTACCCTCTCTAATGCTTCTAGTGAGTATTCCCATTGTGCTCTAACTCGTGGTGGGGGAGTCCCTCAATGTGTTACTCTTGACATTTTTCAATGATCTCATCACACCCTAGGTCACCTAGGTAGAATTACACTGCACCCCAGTACTAGTTTGGTCAAAGGTCCTCCTTTTCACAAAACCTAACTTGTTTTGAAGAACCATCCTGTGGTTGGAGGAAGGGTCATCGCGGCCAAAGGAAGAGTATTGAGAACTTTCCGACCATGATTAAACGTGTATTATTTTTAGATTATGAAGTTGAATGTGATTAAACAATGGAACCCTCGCCCTGATCTTCTGTGTCGGGGGCCAGTCCGAACAAGGAGTATAAGCCTCATCCATATAGAAATAGAGTTCCATAAGAACCTCACAGAACCTTAAATATACATCCAGTAGGAGGATGATTTGTACTCTTTCTAGTTCCTGGCCTGAAATCATCATTATCATCAACTTGATAACCCGCTACCTCAACCAAATATCCTAGAAAATTATTCAGAGAACCAGTAGAGGACAATCAACAACATGTCCCACCATTAGTAAATGAATACCCTATATGAGAATCTGTGGTTTCTAGTCCCTCTTATTGAGATGTCATGGCAAAATCGTTGCAATATTCAGAAGACAACCCAAGATGTGATAGCATAATAGCTCGCTCACCGTATTATCAACCGACTAGTATACTGTCTCAGTGTTCTACTTCCAAGAAATTTTTGTCCCTCAGCCTCCCCAGTCGATGAATTGGGAAACCAAGAGCCAAACCCTATGTCAGAGATGAGGAGCTTGTGGGATATCATTACAGCAGACCATTTCATGGAGATGTTTGGGCCAGTTGAATCCTAAAACATCAGTATGCCTGAATCTCTTACCCAGGAGGAGGATGTCTGCTTTTTCAAACCAACCAGGAGACACACATTCGTCTATATTATCTGTGGGTGGCTTACCCCACGATCAAGGAACACTTTGAAGATATTGTCCTATAATTCCGTATGGTCGACTTGGATACACTCCCAGTGTCTTAGCACCCTAAGTTTCTCATTCTCCATCAGTCCCTCCATCAATAATGCATTCAGAGCATTAAAGTGCTCCATAAGATCATTAAGGATTCTTCCCCCAATATTAAGATCTGTGGTGGGGGTAGTATGTGGCACCTCATTTCAGTTCTAACCAGCGCCAGCCCAACCAGCCATGATATATTAAGTATATGAATTCAGGTACTGTCTTGGTTAACATGGATGACCTATCAGAGGAATAGAACGAGCTAGAGCTCCTTAAAGAGAACTTACCACATTAGGGAGTTCCAAACCAATGGGATCCATTGGTAAGGGATACTCTCCAAAAGAAATACATGGTGTTCATATACCTACTAAGTCATTAGCCTTCAGTCAGAATTACAATAAGAGAAAAGTGAATCTTGGGGCCATCAAACCCGTTGATCTGTCTGGCTCTGTATAAAAAAAAGAAATATGACCCGAAAAAGGATGTGTTGCTTCAACATATCATTATGTATAAAAGTATTGTTAATTACCTTCTCACTTAATGTTCTACGGATCGATGGCTAGACTATGGTAAACCTAGACCGAGGAAGCAGAGGAAGGGACACCCTCCCCCCGATGTGTTGACTCCAGGTGACATTGACAATCCTTCCCACATAGACATGGTAGATGATAGATTATATGGAAATATGGTATGATATGACTATCTAAATCCACATAAATTGTGTGATAACCCTCCTCAGGACCTAGCTCGTGTTCCCCCAGTAGCTCTGCAAGTCATTCCCCCAGTAGTTCCACAGGTCATCCCACCAGCTGCTCCACGAGTCACTCGGCCTTCTTATCATGATGAAGAACTATTCAAGGCACTAGTGGTTGGGGATACTCGTCAAGATAGGAATATCCACCCAGATCATCTAACGTCAATGTGTATTTCCCACCTTAAGACTTTGGAACACACACATATGTCAATTATTCTTGATGGAAAGCCATATCCGGCATGGGTTGATGATATGCCCACACCCCTGGTTTTGGAAATCCTGCGATTTCCCACTTAAATTGTATGATCGATCTATTCCAACATTTTTCCCACTTCATCTTAAGGTGTGGACCATGCTGGGTACTCTAGCCCAGCAGGAGGCCACCAAACTCTAGTTATTTGTTCAAAAATTTGAATGGACTTCGTTATCTAGTATAGTAAGTTACCCATTGGATCAGTAGCCAGTTGGGAAGATCATCATAGGTAGTTTCTTTACCATTTCATCTCTACCACCTAGAAGATGAGTATTGAATACCTCTTCAAGTGCAAGTAAATGTCTGACGAGCGTGTCCCAGCCTTTTTCACCCATTGGGGGGGGACTGACCTACTCCATTGATATGTCGATGACTCCAAAACAGCTACTGACATTGAGTGTTGGAATTTCAAAACTAAACTGGTCCCCTCTCTCATCAAAAGAGCCACCTTGGAGGATTTTGGGAACTCTCTAACAAATCCCATCATCTAGATAAATCTTTGAATCATGAAAAACAGGCACATCTGTTGCCTCCTATAGTTCCTACGTGAAGAGCCACTAAGGTCGATCCCACTGTGGAAACCCAAATAGAGGGCCCAAGGAAGCTGGAATATTTAAAAGTGGATTCACCTCCATATCCTTGCCTAGAACCACCACACTAGGCACAACCTCCATCCTAATAGCTTTCACCTCATAATCGGTAGCCCCCCTGGTAATGCGCCACCACCACCTAAGAAAGATTATCAGGTTACACATCGTTGATAGGATCCTCCATCCCCTCATCACAACAAGGATCCTCAATCCACATTTCTATATATAAGGAACCATACCTCTTAATTTAATGAGGCTTAGGTTCCCTGTTATTTTAGAAGTGAATTGGAATAAATAATTATACGGTTGCAGGAATACAGAAGGTATGAAGAGGAGGATCTCACTGATCACCCCAATTACAACCCATGTCACTAAATTATGGGGAACACCCTCAGTAATTTCTATGTGTTTAAAGACCAGATCTGATACCAGGTTGATAACAACATAGTTTGGTTATGTCTGGCCCCGACACCAGTGGCTTGCGTATTGATAAATCCTAATAGTAGTAGTGTTAGAAATGGTGCATGGTAGGAGGTTCCTAACTGCGGGTCCCAAAAATATGATGACTCGATGGCCCATAAGGCAGCATCCCATTCCCATGGTATTATCTGTGCATGTTTGAACTAACATGAGTCTTCAGAAGCTACCACATCACCTAAAAACACTACTTTAACATTGACATACTATCCTTTCTCTTCCCAAAGGGGAAATCATCAACAACACAAGGGAAAAAAAGTCCCCCACTAATGCCACATTCATCCTATACACTCGGCAATTTCAATCCTCCCAAGACAATGATCACCCCCACAATCATTCTAGCGATGGAGGATTCTTCAAGTGACGTCCAAGAGTATGCTTAAGTAAACACTGTGGAGCTGGTAAACCCCTACATGATTCTCGACAACAAAGAGCGCTAGGAGGATCCTCCCAACAACCTCAGCCAAAGCCATCATCGATGAAGCTACAGTTATGTGATTCATCAAAATGATTTGATGAATACTTCCAGACAAGCTATGAATGCCACCAATATAGAAAATAAGCCCAACCTAGAGACCAGCACACACAACCTTCTCATCTTTTGTTACCAGATACTCCTTCATGGTCATTTGTGCTACATAATAGGGAGAGCCACCATGACCATGAAATAATTATCCATGTTCTATTAAAAATCATCCACAGTCATCCATCCCTCATAGAATAGTATCTCCACAGGTTTTGACTAGTGATCTGGAGGACAATCCCAGTACAAGTCAGCCGCTGGTTCAACTTGAAGGGCCCATCATACCTCCTACCAGAAAACAACCTCATGTTAGTAGAAGTTCATTCTTGGAACTAAAGTATGATATCCTCAAGTCTCATGCCAGTATCCCTGTGAATCTATTTATCCTCAATGATATTCTCCTTTCATTGTATATGCATGAAGCCATTGCCAAGGCTTTATAAACACCCACTAGTTTGAGACGGAGGTAGCAACTGCTAGGCCTTCCATGCTGAGGCAGTCGATCATGTTGAATGTAGAGCCATTTTCTCTTTCTCTAGAAAATGTTTATGTTATCCCATATAGGGGTATATTCCCCCACTATAAATCACTATCCATTTCAATGACATGTAGGTACGTTGTTGTATTTTTGACATACGGTTAGGGATCAACCTCATCTCGACCCGAAAAAATATGAAATATGGGGTTGTATAAGGATGATTTGAGTCCCTATAACATGAAAATTCAAGGTTATTACAAGACAAAATATACACCATTTGGCAAGATCAACCTGAATACCCAGTTTAGTGTCCTAGTTTCTAGCACATAGTTTGTGGTTATCCCAAAATACATTGATTACAATGCATTTTTTGGTAGGCCATGGCCCCACATGCATGCAACGGTTCCTTCTTCATATCACCAATGACATACGTAATCCATTAATGGTTGAGTAGGTGTAATATATGGTGATGTGTCTTCCTTTGATTCATCTGATGCCCACTACCTGGATGCATACTATTACAATAGAAAGGACAAGAAGATTTAGCATAACATGTTTGAACAAGCTACGACTACGACAAACTCATGGGAAGACCTGGATGATACCTACATTTTCCCAATACACTGACTGGAGGCCGTGAATCTAGATTTTGGGAAGTGCTTTGCTTTTTTTGTAAAAGATGGGTAAGCACATTCCAAGGTATAAATAACACCAGAATAACCCCTTGTATTCCTATAAAAATAAGGCTCAGGTGATCCACGAGCCCCATACTCCCAAAAGGTATCTAGATGTCTTCCCCATGGCAATGACAATACATCACACTTGATTGTTTTTTTGGATAGGATAAACCAGATCAAGACGATGTGAGAAAATTTATTTGATATCATCAACCGTGGCCCTTTGGGATGAAGGATATATGAGATCCAGTTCACAACTTTCATTGCCATGGTTTCAGCAGCATAGAAACCCCTCGACACAGTGTCCACCACCGATCAAGATGGCACCAGTGTCATGTCATGATCTGTCGACTCGGATGAATTTCCTCCATCCAAGAGTCCCTCCTCAATGAACGAGTAAGTGGATTTAGAGGATTTCCTTTCTTCTATCTAAGAGGGTGTCTCCTCCATGGTCTATGTATTGGTACATGTGAACCTCAGTAACGAGATAGATCTGAAACCCACATTGATCAGCCTCGTTATGCCAATAGAATTTCAATACTGATACATGGAATTATTAAAGTAGCATCTTTATTTATTCGCATAGAGTTATGTTGAGATGACAAGGCTAGATCATTAGGTCTCCATCCACTGCCTCTATTTTCACGTAAATCATCACGGGGTCAAGCATCCTCCTAGAAAGATGTACCCTTCTCAGAGTGCCACAGTTGTGGATGAAGTTGTTAAGATCATCAGATCAAAATTTTTCAAGGAGGTCTAGTACCCCAGATGGTTTTCTAACATTGTTCCCATCCGGAAGAAGAATGGTCTATCATTTTCTGCATCAACTTCTAGTACCTCAACCATCACTATCCGAAAGATGATTTTCCCATTCCTGTCATGAAATTGTTGATTAATGTCACTGATCAAGTCCATTATCTCTCTTTCATGCATGGGAATTCCGTGTGTAAACAAATTTGAATGTCCCCCAAGGATAATGATTCTTTTGTCTTCCAGGCATCACAAGGTACTCTCTGTTACTAGGTAATTCCCTTCAATCTAATGAATGTAGGTGTCACCTACCAACGTTCCATGGATTTCATATTTAATTATATGCTTTAGAAATTGGTGGAATACTACGTGGATGATTTCGTGGTAAAATATTTCCATCATCGGGACTATCTCAAAGATCTTGAGAAAGTGTTCGACATCCTCAGATCCTGCCATCTGAAGATGAACCCATTTAAGTGTTCCATCAGGGTCATCTACGGAAATTTTATCGAATTTATTATCAGATATATAGGCATTGAGATTGATCTGGAGAAGATCAAGGCTATTATTCAGATGTCTCCTCTGAGCAACATTCATGCACTACGAGGCTTTCAAGGCCACTTATCATATATAAAACAATTCATCGCAAATTTGGGTGGAAAGTGTAAGATCTTTTCCAAGATCATGAAGATATGTTATGATTATCAGTGGGATGAGGAGTTTCAATCTACTTTTGAGGAAATCAAGTAGTACCTATTACAACCTCCGGTCAAGATGCCACATGTTTCATAAAATTCGCTTGTCCTTTAGGTGATCACTCTGGGATGATATTTTGGCACCCTTATCATCCAAAAGAATAATGATAGAATAGTGAAAATTTTATACAATCTCAGTCTCAAGCTCCTCGATATAGAGACCAGATATTCCTCTATCCTAAATAGATCCCTTGCACTTGTATTCGTAGTGAATAAATTGTGGCATTATTTGCAGCACCACAAGTTACAACTAGTGTCCCAAGTGGATCAACTAAAGTACATTTTGTATTTCCCCATGTTGACATTACGTCTTTCTCGGTGGGAAGTGATCCTAAAGTAGTTCGAAATCATGTTTTACCCCAAGAATGATATCAAGGGATAGGCATTAGAAGACTTTATTACTTCCCATACTCCTCCTGCAGACTAGTCTATGAATCATGATTTTCAAAATAAGGAAATTTTCATAGTAGATCAAGTCATTCTATTTTGAAAAATGCATTGCTATGGAACATCCAAAAGCTCCAATGATAGAATACTCAATAATCTCAAACGCAATAGAGTGGACCAATGTATCATCTTTATCACAATGGAACATGTTGTTCTTTCATATTCATTTCTATTTTCATAAGGATGTACCAATAATGAGGTAGGGTACAGGTCTCTCATCACTAGGCTTGAGCGAGACCTTGATATTGATGTTCACCACATACAGGTTAGAGGGGATGCGGAACTATTTATCATGAATGTCAACAGTGACTACATCATCAGGAATACAGAGCTTATGACACTATTTGAATGTACCCTCCAGCTAATGGCCCAGTTCTCATATTGGCCAGAAGTTACTCAGGTCCCTCGGTCCAAGAACTGTCAAGCCAACACCATGGCCATAATTACCGCATATCATACATAACATGGTCATGAGGATTTTATTATCTAGGCGGTTAATTAGATAGTCATCACTTCCATTACTCCAAAAGATGGTGATTTCCCACAGGAAATCCACCTTACCACTAGTGCCTTTATGTTGGGACCCTTAGGTCCCCCTGCTGCATTGTTGGAATTGACTCTTGACTGAAGGAGCCCCTTTATAGATTATCTCTATCACAATAATATCCTAGTATATAAGGACATGTGTGAGGAGATGAAAAGGTGTGCATTTCAGTTCACCCTCTATTGTGGTCCCAGTCTTGATCGGATCCTCTACAAGAATGGGTCTGATGTGATTCTTCATTATTACATTCAGTAAGGTGAAATCTATCAAGTTATACCGGAAGTCAATGCCGGTTCATGCGGGTCTCATCAGAAATGGCCAAAAAGCTCTCATCAGATTCAGAGATTGGGGTACTTCTGTACCTCTATGATCCTTTATTGTATTGAGTTTGCAAAGAGGTTCCATACATTCTAAATCAATGATAATTTTGAGCATCAACCACCAAAACCTCTCCACACTACCAATTACACATGGCCCTTTGCGGTATGGGGACATGATGTTGTGGGAACATATCCACTGGTGATAGCTCACCAGTGTAGGTTCATCCAAACTGCTACAAATTTATTTTCCATGTGGGAAGAGTCATTTCCGCTCAATAAAGACAAGGACTATTCTATTGTAAAATTTATGAGCTCCAATATCTTCTATCAATTCAGAGTCCCTCATGCCATCTTCATTGATAACAACACCAAAATCCGGGAAGTAGAACTGAATAAGTTGTATTCCATGTACAACATCCATTACACCCATACCTCCCACTATCACGAGCGTGAAAATGGGCAGATCGAGGTGTTCAACAAAACCCTCTCTAACATTATATAGAAGATGGTTGTTTAGATAAGAAGAGTTCTCTAGAAAGACTTCCCAATGCTCTATGGTCCTTTCAGATGACAACTCATAATTCCACTTAGGTGACCCCATATTCCATGGTGTACATAGTAAAAAAACTACTGCCCATCGAGATTCAGTTTATTTCATTTCACATGACTATCAATGATTAACAGACAACAGATAAGGTTGTCAAACTCCATCTAGCAGAACTGGAAGCACTCGACGAGAACATGCATCATGCCCTTCACAATCTGAGGAGGCATCAGAATAATATATCTAGAGTTTTCAAAAAGAATGTATGCCTCTACTATTTCTTACAAGGTGACAAGGTGTTGGACCAAAGAACTCCAATAATACCTAGTAAGAAATCAACCAAACTGAAGCCCGAATGGGAAGGAACTTACATCAGTCACAAAGAATACCCCAATGACGCGTAATCCCTAGTTACTATGTATAGAAAGCATATAACCCTTACCACCAATTCCAAATTCCTCAAGAAATACTTTTCCTGAGTAATTCACAATACCGTATGTATTTAAACTATACCATCTTCACCTCATGATGTTATACTGTGTGATTCATCCAGGCTGAATGACATGAAACTACATGGCACTCGTCCTGCATGACGTTAAACTACTATATCTTCATGTGTGATGTTAAAATGTGAGCGGCTGATATACCATTCTGGTATGAGATCTATGACCATAAACTAAGATCTATCAGTATCCTTGTTGCATGATGTTAAACATCATGACATCTCACGAACAATGTATGAATTTATTCATACCCTTTAGGATACATAAGAATGCCCAAAAAGTTCATCCATGGGCCCAGTCCCAAACATCATGATCTCCCCTTTGGACTGGCCACATGGTCTGCATGCTTCTTAATACACATGGTGTGGTAGATGGGCTTATTTATTCATTCGTGTCAAGTTTATCATGACCACACCATGAATCCCTCTCCTTATAGATCTCGTACCTTTCGTCCTTACTGCATGATGTTAAAATTCATAAGTATATTCACACTTCACGCATCCCATTTATTTAGGTCCCCATCAACATTCACACCCGAAAGGACCCCTGAACGGTATAGATGATAGGCATAAATGCTCTCCTATCATCCTAGGCCAATGTTCCTTAAGTTTTTCAACAAAACCATCATTCAGATCACGCATTTACAGTATGGCCAGTGGTTGACTCTCATTTGTTCTTCCCATTTTAGGTCACATGATATGGATATTGTGTTTTGAACATGGTAAATAGCCATCCTCTATCGTTATCACCACAACTATATGTACCAAATATTGGGTTCTATAGTTCATTTTTTCCTACTATCCCTTCAAACATTAGTCTTCCTCGAGACGAAATGTTCATCTGGTTGGGATTGACCATGCCCGATCTCCTTCCTTCATTGTCGTACCCTTATATTCTGGGGAGAACCTGATCCCATTACTTATTTCCCACATCCAGCATTTCTCATGTGGTATTAGGAGATTTGCTAAGGAAATACCCGCATAAAGGGCCATGTAATCATGATCTGATCTCTATTACCTTAAACTAATATAACCACCATTCTCACTGTATGACTATAAATTTTGTGATCCGTCCAAGCTAGATGATTTAAAACTACTCAATACTCGCCTCGCATGATGATATACTGCAAACTAGCTAGGGCTCTCCATCTGAAGCCCAAAGTCATGTCCCTTAACCTTTCCATCCCCCTATCCAAGGAACTCACTTAGGATTGTTCAATGTGGTATGGACTCTATATCCTTTTTCATGTTAGGATATTTTTCTACGCCACACACATCCCCTTGAGACACCCCTCCTTCATCCATCATCTTTGCCGCAAGATGTTAAACTACCCGGGTACCACCACGGTTTACAAATTCCATCATTTTGGTTTCTATCATCTTTCACATCTGATAGGGCCCCTAAATGGCTTGAATTCTTGGCCTCAGTGTTGTCATATCTTCTAGGGCCAACATCCCAAGGGATTTTGGATGACAAATTAATACAAATACCATGATTCAAATATGGTTTTCGGTCGATGCTCATTTTGTTTAATTCCAGGTCCCACGATACGGATACTTTGTTGCGAACATGGTCATTTGTTATCCTCAATAATTTTTCTGTTCTATCATCTCCCAAATGATAGGCATAGTGATTCACCCTTTCTACGCATCTATCCCACACACATCACATTAAACTGTGCATCTACAGTCCGAGGTCTATGTCCCTAAACAAGGAAATATCACAACTTTATCGCATGATGCTAAACCAAACAGTGTGCTTAGAACTGCATATGCTTTGATTACCATCCTTATGGGATACCTATAAAAACCCGAACATTTCATTTTTGGCTCCATCCCGGGTTCATATATCAAATCTATTGGGCACTTGGACAAAGTAATCTCTAGTAATTATGAATGGTGTGGTGTATGTTTTCTTATATCCTCATTCACATTGGGTTATTATTCATGCCAAACACATTCCTCATTCACATCCCCCTCCTATATTTTTCCTTACCACATGACGTTAAACAAAACGAAACATGAGAACTATGTATGGCATGATTACCATACTCATAGGATACATAGTAACACCTAGAAATTTTTATTCGGGTCTAACCCAGTTTCATGGAAACCATCTCTTCCTTACATCAACTTGGCCTAAGTCATCTCTGTGGGGTATGTGGTGTGTTGTGGGATTATGTCCTCATTCACGTCAGGATTGTAAAATCCATGACACCTTCCTCTCTTGCATGAGAGATCTCTATCCATCATTTCCCTAACCACCTTCTCGAGCAGTCTTCTCTCAAATTGGGACCCCGGACCTTCTTTGAAAATTCACGAACGTGCCCAGGAGCACTATTGTTTAGGACCTAAAGTGTTAGATTCTATGTAGAAATTTTCTTATCTATTTCCATGATTTATGTTTCACTTTATTTGGGATTTCATCATCATTCACATTAAAAATGACCCTTGAACGACATGTATGCTGGGCCTTAGTGCTCTCCTCCCATCTTGGGACAACGTCCCCTAGAATTTTGAACGACAATTTTACACAAGTCTCGCACTGCGAATATGGTAAATGATGGGTGATCATTTGTTTTTTCCCATTTTAGGTCACATGATATGGATATTTTGATTTGAACACGGTCAATCGTTATCCTACAACATTAATCCACCCCTTTTAAGCCTTAAATATCAGTTGCGTAATTCACATCCTTTTCCACTCCTTCATGTCCAAGTGGAATTTTGTCACTCTTGGTGTTATCCATCAGTGTGTGTCTACGCATTAAGTAGAAGAATCGATGGTGTAGTGTCATTCGAGTCTCTGCACCATTTCTCCTTTCTCAATGTTCCACGTGTTCTGAATAAATTTTCCAACCTCATTTTCCCCCATTTATCATTTCTCATGAGGTCTTAAGGATTTGGTAAAGGTTTACACTCACATGGAAGAGTGTCACTTCTTATGGTATGACTTATATGCCCTTAAACTATGATCTCCCACATCCTACATGCATGACATTAAACTGCCTAGAACTCTCAAGAACTACGTATGGCTTGATTCCCATTCTCATGTGGAATGTTGGATTTCCTAAACATTTTGTCTTCAGGTCAAGATCATTCTCTACTATTTATCTCTTCTATTCTGCCTCTTGGCCCTGACTCTTAGAGGATTGTGTGGTGTGGTGTATGTGTGATTATGTCCTTATTCATGTCAGGATTGTAATAGATGCACCACGTAATCCCCCTTTGTGATATAGTCTATCCCTCCATCGTCCATGTCATGTGACATTAAACTGTACGACATCTTTCAGAACTATGTTTGTCTTGATTCCCATCCTCATGGGATACATTGGAACACCCATACATTTTGTATTTGGTTCTAACCCAAAATCCTCTAATCTATCCCCCCATATCTTCAAATTGTTGTTCCTTTGTCATGATGTTAAAATTAATGGGTTGGACCGATCATACAACCCTAAACTATAACGATAGCATCTCGACTGCATGACAAAAAACGACGCCGCATTGTAGAATCCACACTCGATGTTACATCATATTTAGTATCAGTTATCCACCATGACATTTGCCAAGGCCTACATATGGATTGATTCTTATACGGATTCCCATATTCTTCATCCTTGGTTTCTTGCTTCTAAAAAAACACACATCCACTCTAAAGATAAAACAAGATCCATCAAATGCCACTTATTTTGGTGCATGGTCTAGACCTGCATGATTGTATTTCCCCTGGAATTGTCACCATACTATGCCAAATATGAGAACTAAGTATTTCTTGATTACCATCCTCATGGGATATGTAGGAACACCCAGACATTTAGTATTCAGGTCCAGCCCTAGGAATGTTTCCCAAGATGGATTTCCTCTTTGGTCCTAACCCACGTCAGGTTTTAATACATCTCCACCCTGCACACATTCCATTAAACTATGTCCCCTATTAAAACTGGGAGTTTGAATCCCCAGGACACTTGTTCTTAGAAAGGGGTTTGGCTCCCTCTATATGAAACTTATCATTGGCATACTCAAATTCATCATGGAAAAGATCCCAATGTGTGGGATTTCACAAAAACATTCCCTTGTTTTATTTTCGTGCTTCATGAGACCTTTATTTGGATCTCCAAACTTTTCCATGTCTGAAGGGACCCACTTTAAGGCCTGGTCCCAAGCCACATTGGATTACATAACTTCTTGGGCCAATTCCCCAGAATACCTCGGAAAAACATTTTGAGACAGGTCATGTGTTTCGAAAATGGTCACTGGTCGACCCTCATTTGTATGTCCCCATGTCAGGCTAACACGAAATGGATGTGGTGTTTCTAACATGGTTAATAGTTATCCTTTATATTAATGCCACCATCAATACAATCCAAGTCTTGGGCACCATGATTCCCATTTTTCTACTCCCTTATGTTCATGTTGAATCCCAACACATTCGGTTTTACCCCTTCTCACATCTATGTGCGTTGAGTAGGAAGGTCAGTAATTTTGGGACGTCATTCAGCTTTGACTCCATTTCTCTTAATGGGATTAGTGGGTTTAGAAGGATGTGTACTGGTGAATTCAAACCACACATACCTCTCACCCCTTATGATGATAAACTGAAATATGATAACTACGAATTGCAAGATTCTTATCCTAATGGGATACGTAGGAACTCTCGAACACTTTCCCTCATGTCCAACCCAATGTTAGGCCACCTATGGTCTATGTTATAATGAATACCACAAAGAACATGTGGTGTGGTGTGGATGGAATGGTCCTAATTCATGTCGTGATATGTACAACACCACAAATTTCCTTTCTGGGTAGCCATGTCCTCAATGAATGACATTAAACTATGATTATTCCCTTGATAAATTTAGGATAACCCATGATAAATATGGGATACTTTATCTTCTCCACCATATATTTTTTCCCTCAACAGTGTGGGTCTCTCACCAAATGGTGATTTGAAAACTATTTAAGTCTTGATTCCCATCCTCATGGGATACATAGAAACACCCAGGCATTTCTCCTCGGGTTTAGTTTAAAAATTACCCTTTTATCCCCTTGGCCCGAGATCTCTATTGGAGGCACATGATATGGAGTATACTTTATTATCTCCTCCTCCACATCAGGTTTATATTTACCTCATCACATAACCCTTTAGAGATCCATTCCCCCTCGTGTATTTACTACATGACGTTAAACTACATGGGTTCAGATAAACTATTTATGGCATGATTACTGCCCTAAGAAGATACATAGGGACATATGGAGGCCTAGTTACAACATATATTCACATTCTTGTAAACCCTTTATATGGTTGTCTCAACCTCGTTCTCCCTTGTGGGACTATTCATTTCTTCTGTCCTCACCGTACAACGTTAAACTATGTGTATGTTTTCCTCATTAGCATGATGTTAAACTACAGACCACTATTTGATCTATGTAGAGAGATCCTTTCAGGAAATTAATACAATCCAAAATATTATAGATGTGAAGACATAATAAGTTTCCATCATGGTGGCATAATTTCTAGATTGTTGGATTCCATTCCAAAAACCCATCACTCCACCCTCCATTCTTTATGTCCTCTTTATTTGGATCCTCATCTTCTTTCATGCTAGAAGTAATCCCTAATAGTACAAATTCCCAACCCAGTGCTCCCCTATTGTTCTAGGGTAACATTCTGAAAGACTAATGGGTGACATTTCGAGTCAGGCCCCATATTTCAAACATGGTTAGTGCTTGGCCCTATTTGTTATCCCAATTTAAAGCTAACACAATAGGGATAAAATGTATCAAACATTTTTAATAGTTATCCTTCAATAACATTCCATCCCTATAGTGTTATAAATTTTGGATACCATGATTCAAACTTTCCACTCCCTTCTATTTGGATTGATTATGATGCCCCTCGTGGTACCCCACTTGTGCACTACTGCATGTAAGGAAAATGATAATTCGACTACTCTAAGAACTTCATTATACATTCATGCATCCCACATTCTTCCCAGATGTCTAGATCAGTTATTTAGACCTCATATGACCAGATCCTGGCTAGCAAGCTCATATGAAAACATAATAACTATGTATTGATCCCTTGTTTCTCACATCAGGCGCGACCCACATGAGCTTAGGGACTGATCGTTGGGTATTTCACAAATGTGATGGAAATTAGAAAATCCATATAAAATAATAGAAATATTGAACACAACTAACTTAAATTGTCACTTCATGAATGTACATTTATGAGTTCATTAAAAATTACAACGCCCCAGGGTTGGCCCCTCCCATGGATGGGTTGACCTCTTCAATGGGGCATCCTATCACCTCCACTCTCTGGCATATAGATTCTAGGATAAGATGTTGAATGTTAATATCATTATCCTCCTCAATGGAAATGGGGTGTATTTCATTTTATTTGATCTAGGCCTGATCCTATTTGGATGAGATAATATCCATCTCTATAAATGATCACCTCATCTGTTCTTCGTCCTCCACCAGCTGGACCTTCAGTCACGATACGAACCCTGATTATTCATTGAGGAAAGAAGAGTACTTGTTCAATTATTCCCTCAACCATTGGATATCATTCTCGGCTCCTTGGAGTTTCTCAATGTTCACGTACATCCTCAACTGCCATCAAACACTGAGGTCGCATTCATGTTCTCTTATCTTCTCTTCCATGAAGTCGTAGATGAGCATATGAGGATGTTGGGCATCAACTCCTCCAGTGCATAGTTCGCACAACTGGGAATGAGTCCTCCACATATCTTCTATTTATTGTGCTTGTGGGGTCTCCTCAATGAAGTGATTGATCAGATTCCACGACCAGTGACAGACGACTTTGCTATCCTCCTCATCGGAAGTCATCTAATCCCAGTCCTCAGGGTAGGTGGGTTCATATGCAAGGAGCACCTCTAGGAACTAATCAGCAGGATCCTCATCTGGTGTCTGGCTGGGTAGGTCAACTCTCATGTCATTTGATTGATCCCTATCATCTGATTCCACCTTGATTATTTCAGGTTTGGTCTGGTTGAAGGTACCACCTCAAATCAAGATCACTGCTCCTTGGTCATTATGAATGTCTGCTACCACGACCATCAGTGTTCCCCTAGGAAAGGAATCTCTATGTGATACCTCCAACCTCACCAATACAGACCATGCAATTGGACATCTCTTCATTGTTTAATACACATACATCAGTCAACCTGATTTTATAGATGAAAATTACAAATTATGTGAAGATGAATTACAGATATCAAATAGTCAGTCTCACCCCTAATCTATCACCATCGGAATCCCGAGGTGTGGCCACCCATATATGGTTGTTAAATATGAAAACTATGGTAGAACCACCCTGGGTGTCGTGTCCCCACTAGGCGCGGTAATCATCATGGTCAGGTGAAGATCCCGAAGTCGCATCCACTATTTCATGGGAGTAGGTTTTTCATATGGGGACCTCTTGAACAGGTTGAATGTTAGTTGAAAAGGATTAAACAACCTAACTGAGGATCATAGAGAAATGGTTTATCGTTTACCTAAAGAACCTCTACAAACACTTTCATCTTTGAGATAGTGACCCCACCTTCTTCTGGGGGGCTCCCTCTACTATCATCTTCCCCCTAAGAGGACTCATCTAATTTATCTGTTAAGGGGAATCACTCCCTCAATTCAGTATAAGATAACTATGGAGGTATTGTGTGATTGAGAAATACATTCCCCTGATCAATCATTGGATGAAAAGAACCCTGAGAGTGTATAAATTTTTCCAGCTTAGCGATGTACTACTCCCCTTCTATCTGAGATACTGCAAAGCCATCCCTTACGTGATCAATCTGCAAAAAATCCATAATATTATACATTATATGGTACCACATCTGAAAAGGATTTAAGAATTTTCTATATGGTGAATCCGCTTACCATACCCCGAGTGGGTATATTACGAAACCCCATGGTGGAATCCCTTATTGTTGACATTGCTCTTAAGGGACCGCAAATTCCTCCACTATCACATGCCACTCAATAGGTGCTGGTCTAACTGCTACTGCAGCCCTGTCACCATGATATTTTCTTGATTCTTACCTACCCCGGCAATGAGGTTTAGGAGGTACATCTTCACTAGCACGGATGTTCCATTGATTAAACATCTATCCTAGGTAATCTTCCTCCAAACTCTTTGCATATTCTTTCACAATCCCATAGAGAGATATAGGAAGATGAATCTGATTCCACATATTCCCATTCCCCTATGTCAACATGATCCATATCTACCTCTTCACACTTTGATAGTCCTCATGGAGTACTCCCATGTAGACACATGGGGTGAGCCTTTACAAAGCACCGTAACTACCTCATGAAGCGGTGCAGGGAGTACGGATTATAGAGAGGATCACTATCAACACATTCACCCAGTACTCAATCTTGAATGTCTAGGAGGTTGGAATGATATTCCTCCATTCCCTGGTCTTTATCAGTGAACCAATATATTGGAAGTGGGAACATAATGATTTTGAACTCATCTTCCTTCCAAACTCAGTTCAGCACCATCAGCAGGGACATCATGGATAGGAAACACTTCCACCGAGTTCAAAATAGATGGTCAGAAGTCTGACCCTGGTGATTAAATAGGGTTCGAGTATTCAGTGATGCCCATATGCATCGTTATCCACCAATAAAAAGATGGAGTGGCCCACAGACCCTATGTGGTTTCTTCCCCACACTGATATTCCACAATACCTTGTACATATTATCCAACATTGGGATCCCCAGATTGATATGTTCCACCATCACCAACATGGATTCCATGATAAATGTGCCTGGTAATATGCCCATGTTAATATCCCTTATCAGAAGTATCCAAATATAAATGTGAGTCGAGATGATTGCATCCAACCTAACCACAGGCTACTGCTCAGTACTGACACAGAACCCCCATGTCTTTCACTGGCTATCCTCAAATAGTCTCTAGTATGAGTGATCTTTTCTATGTTATAACCACTTCAGGAAGGTGGGAGGCCTCAAAGGAATCATCCCATCAAAAGGTGAATTCATGATCCTCTGGAACGACATGTAAAAGTCGACATACCTCACTGCTTTCTTTTTCTCTCATAGAACATGGTCCATTAATACCTTTTTCCCATGGAATAATCTCTTCCAGGTCCTCCCATGTATTTTCAATGGGGAAGAACTCATTATACATCACCCCCATTATCGGAATCTCTGATATTTTTTGGCGGTCCAAGAGGCTATTACAAAACTCCCCATGATGAAAATTAAAAGTGTTGGTCCTCGGAGACTATCAACTGAACAACCCAGGAATCAGTTGCTTCAAATGGAAGATATGGAAATAGGAAGTCCATTCCACCTCATATAGTCCCACTCACCTAATATCTACCCCAAAGTCCACATAGGAGGCACAGACCCAGTAAGCCCATGCCCAGTCATTCGTGAAATTGCAGCCCTGGCATAGATCCCACACATCGGTCCACCCCTTCTCTTGGATCCCCAAGGCTGCCTTGAAAATGGTTAGGCACTACAGGCGAGATAACGTTGGATGAAACATTTTCCCATAAAATTTTTTAACAAGGTTATATAGGAAGTATCCATTTATGGGTTTATGATCCTCCCATGTATGATTGTTGAACACCCTGGTCCACTAGCACTGGCACGACGTACTCCTGAACCAATAGGTTGGCTCATCCCTACATTCTTTGTGAATGAAAAAATCACACCACATACCAAATCAATCTATGTAAGGTATTTTTCATATGTGGTAGTTCTTTTAGATATCTGAATAAAAACCCAACTAGAGATTTATGGTCTGAAAGAATCCAAACACATTCCCTAATTCCCATGTTATCATCCATCTTTTCCTTCCGAGCAGCATCTGCAAGGGCCCCCTAATAGCTTCATGATAAGTCATTCCATCTCAAACCTTATAATTTTATTGACATGGATCGTGTATCTTGGACGCAATGCTTAGCAGCAGAGATGGATTATAGAGACAGGTCGTAGATACCTTCCACCGATCTCGCAGGCATAAGCAGTGAAGCGCACAATCGTAGAGTTTGAAGACTCATTTTGTGTCATAGAGAAAAGAGGGCCTGATTCACAATGATCAGTCGTAGTGAGTGTGGATATTCATGAAACTAGATCCAAGCACAATATGTGCAGAGATATGTAAGGAAAAAAGAGAGTTCATCCTCTCCTATTTATAGGAAATGATCTTCGAGCTTCGCAGTGTTACTGGACACAGCGAGCTTCGTAGCATTCTCAACCCACACATCATATATCCGCAATATAACCCTAATTTTTGATCTTATTTAATATTTGCCTAAATAATTTTGGCAATATACCCTCATACATTGACACTCATTTTCTACTAGGATCTAAGTCTGAGGGGGGAAATTTGTTAGCTCCAAAATGTGTGAAGAGGAAAAAATGTGCACGAAGCAAACCAATGAAAAACGGACTAATTTATGAAGCACATTCACGGAGCCCATCATCATATCTTCCTTCATAGATCACTTTAGCACTGTGTCTTTCACAGATTCCCTTATCATTGCTGTCGGCTCAAATCCATGGCCCCCTCTGTGATTTCCGCATAGTAAATTGGCGAAAAAATCCATTGTTACGATGTAATTAATGAAAGAATCATGCCGCAGAGGGATCATGATTGATTCTATGATCCCTTGGAAATTGATGTAAAAAACTATGAGTTCCGCAATGGGAATTCAAGAGGCCTCTGTGCTGAGGATTGGATTATGATCAACTCTATAATTACGATAAACATGACACAATTTACATCTGATGGAAGAACATAGGTAGATTTTCAAAGTGCTGTCAGAGCATCGTGCAACCTCTCAACAATAAATACTAGGCTTCCCTCAGACCCAAAGGATGGATAACCCATACTATCTCTTTTCCATCTCTCAAATTGTGAAGCAACCTTTGAACTTTGAAACACTGCGAAAATGATCTCTCCAATGTACATGGGCATAGAGATATAGCTTTCTCTTATCTCAAATACAACCCCTCTTCAAACCGGGATTCCCTACGCAGAGCAGATGGACCATCATAAGGGAAGGGGATCCCAAATGGAACTAGGTTCTTCAGAAATCACTCATGCTTCGAAAATTTTATTCCATGAACATGTGGAACCCATGAAAAAGTTACATCACTATGCTTTACAAAGTACATTTCTTCGCAATGTCACATTTTGAATGGAACCCATGCTTTACAAATTCCCACTAAACGAAAGCACTTACACTCCCCAAAGCACCCTTTATACACATGTCTACTCCATTACTAGGCTAGGCCACGCCACATCATAAGGATTACCCCTTCATGGAGTTTTTCCACACTGTAGAACACCATAGCTTCACAAGGTCCTTTCCTGTGAACCCTTATGATTCACAAACCCTTCTCCCATATGGACATCCATGTTTGTATGATGTGATTTTCAAGTTACCTTGGGTGTTGTTTCATATTACGCTACATAGCCTCATTCGTCTTCTCATGGGCACACTAACAACTATGTATTATTCGCATAGCCATGCTAACGTGATCCCATCAATGGATCAGTACATAACCCCATATTCATGTGACATTACGGATTCCTTCCCTTATAAAAGTGTTGGAGGGTATAGTTTATGTAAATCCTAGGGTTGAGGAGTGAATATTCATTGTCCAAGCTATAGGATATTAAACTGCGAGGCACCCTTGTCCTCATTCCATGACGATAAACTATAACCTCACCCTGTGTAATATACATGGGGTCCCCAGTATGGACATTTTCCATGCCCACTAGTCTCTATGGGAGTGAGAAATGCTTCAAGTTGAATGAGATCCTCCTTGCATAGAATGAAATCTGTCCGCGTGGGAGGGAAACCATCATGGTGTAAGCCCTTACCCATTCTTGTAGAGGTACCAACCTTACTCCTACTCTCTTCTTCCATGCGAGAATTCTAGACAAGATATAGGCACTGGGAGCTTAATTACCCCATCCCTCTCCCTATGGGTTGTATCGACATCGATCCTCCATCCTAGAGTAAGTACCAATCTCCATCTCTATGGGACACTAACCAAGCATAATCCCCTATAACCACTTTGGGATTCTAACCAAGTGTAAGCCCCTGTTTCGTATTTGGGGCACCAAACATGCTTAAACCCCACTATATTCCTCATGGACTAACCTTTTGTGACTTTATCGTCAGGTATTTTCTGCCTATTATTTCTCACATCGAGCATGAATCTTGTATGCATAGATTAAGCACCAACCATGGCCTCCTCCATAGCCCCCTTAGCGTTTAAGCCCCGAGCCCTTATTCTAAACTACGTGGCCTTTGATCCATTCCCTATTTAGGAATGGTATGTAGGATGTATCCCTAAGGTTCATTCCCATCATCCATCAGTCCCGACCACTTTTAGTTAGTTCACTGCCATCCTGCATGATGTTAAACTGTATGTCCCACTACTGAAAATTCAGCCTATAACCACGGTTCAAAACTGTGGGTATAGCCCCCAAAATCGTGGGTATTGGCTATACCCACGGTTTTGGGAACCGTGGGTAGGAACGACATCGGTATAAGTCCCCAACCAATACCCACGGTTTTGGAAAACCGTGGGTATAGGTGTTCTGCCACCATGTCAACAAAACATACCCATTTTCCACAGCGTTAAAGGCTTTTCCCCACAGTTTCAAAACCGTGGGTATAGGTTGTAAAATAATGCGGCCGGTGGGTTTCGAACTACAACCTCTCCGCTGTAGAAGAAGCACTAACCACTACCCCAACACCGATTTTATGTATATATATTTATATTTAGTTAAATATAGTTATATAAACCATGGTTATAGAGGGAAGAACCGTGGGTATAGGACTCCTGTGAAAACAAAATTCCTTCCTGCGGAAAAAAAATTCCCCGCGCACACACGGGAACCCTATAGTGACATTTTTTCATAACAGTGGGTATATGTATTTTATCGCAGACCTATCCCCACAGTTCACCCCAAAACAGTGGGGATAAGTCCAATTTCCAGTAGTTTCCATTTTTATCTCAAATGACATTAAACTATATCTTATGAACTATGTGGGTTGTGATCCATGTCGCATAAATAGGGTACATAAGGAGCCTCCCTAAGGATAAATCCTAATCTATGGTAATATACTGTATTCCCCTTTGTTGGTATCTAACTATTTGGTCTACCCCTTGGGTTTAAGCAATCCTATCTGAGGTTCAACCCCAAACAATAGTAAACTTTGGTGTCCCCTTTGCTGGAACCCACATCCTTGGTCTGTCTCTTAGAAATACCAAACCGACCCTTGGCCGGCTGACAAAGCATAAGCCCTATCCTAGCGTCGAGTTGTTTTACTACGCACACCTTTATTCAATTCCCCCATCATAAAAATCTTGGATGTTCATTCCCTTCCATTGGATATGTACTAATCCTCCTTGAGTTTCAAGGTGATCATCCATATCTTATCCTAGTCTCTCCATGAGCCTCTATGTTTCGGAAAATTCATGCCCCAAACCTAATGTTTTACTCACTCTGGGTCCCATACATGCATCCATTCTCACATGTCGCCTCCCCATGTTTCTCATCGCCCCACCAAACAACGTGGAATTTGATTCCCTTCCACGAGGATAGGTAGGAATCCTTTCTGAGCACCATTCAAAACATCACCATCATCATCAAAACTGTTCATTCCCATTCCTCCTATTCACTTCGTTCAACCATCCATCATCCTTCCTGATTTTTATGTAGGCCACCACATCCTGATAAGATCATGTCATCCACTTAGGCAGCTAACCTTATAATCCCCACAAAATCCGTAACCATCTAACCATGAGTTAACCTATTATGATGAGATGTTGTCCGTGTGTAATCCCCATCATGTATTCATGTTGTTCTCTTTTTTGTAATCATAGATTCATCACTTATTCGAGAAATGTGCGTTTTGGTCACTGTTTTCCACACAGGGTATGTAGGAAACACTTCTAAGGATCAATCCCAACTAACAGTAAATCCTTGAACCCCCATTGTTGGGACCCAAGAATCCACAGATCTGTCTTCATTGGATGTTTTGATCCACTCATCCATTAATCCCCTTAGGTTCTCCCACCAAGGGATTCACATATCTAATCCACTCATATCAGTGTTAGATCAGTTTGACCCATCTCCACAAGAGATTGAACTCATGGAATGCCTTATTTCAAAAATGGTAAGCAGAGGAAAACATCAAGGAGATTCCCATGGAATATAATTACCCACACTCGACGTGGGATGCCTCAGGCTTCCACACTATCGAGAAGCCCTGTCATAATGGAAAAACCCCATATGCATCAGTGCATCTGCATCCACACATGCTAGTAGAGTCCAACATGAGTACTCCTCTGATTGAAATTTGTTACCATGAATTGACCCCTTGGAATATCTGGAAAAATGTGTTGTAATTAACCGGCATCTATGAAGGTATGTCACCAGGGAAGAGTTTCACGAAAGTCTTAATCTTTAAGGGAGACACAAACTGGGTAATGAGTTCCAAGGAGGAATCCACTGAAGTAGACACCGACATCCTATCATCCAGTTCAATCAATGAGAAAATGTCCCTGAATATGTTGTGGATTCTGCCTACCTTTGGAATGAGGGAATGAAGGGAAACACATTCAGCATGTCCTCACAGACAGAAGCGCACCCTGGTGAAAGTGTCAAAAAAAAACACCCCACATTTTTATAGAACCATTTTTTTAAGATAAATTTTAATTTTAATTTATATCTTTCAATTCACTATGTAAAATATGCTTTCACATGCAACACCTACTTGATGTATATTCCACACAACAACGATATGGCTTATGATGCACGCAACACTAAGATGGCGTATGATACACAAAACACCAAGTTTCTATAAAACAACTATTTTTATTATTTTAATTATTTAAATAATATAATTATCACATAGTAGTTAAACATTGTAACTGTTTCGGTGCGGATGTGCGTCGGGTTTCTGTTCCGGCGCTGTTCCGCCAGGACGCGTTCGCGCGTGCACCCGTCGACCCGAGGGGATGGGCGCGCGCGGCTTGTGGTCCCGCAGTCCCGCTTTCCAAAGGCGGGCGGCATCCGTCCCTTATTCAGGGGCGTCCGCTCCTTGATCGAAACCGGGATGATGGGATGTCGGCTCCTCCTTCCTTGGACGTCTCCTCGGAACTCGTCGCCTAATCCGGGTCTCCCTCATAGATTTAAGACATGCTCGTGAATCTCGTTCCCGGCGCCATATCTTCATGGACACCGGTTAATTACGCTGCTTCCGCCCGGACGCTCCAAGGAGTCTGGTCGGGGCAGCAACCTGCGGTGAGGAGTCCGGGTGGCTCTGGGTGTTGGGGGCGTGTATTTACGCTGCGGCTCTGCATATCTGTCTTCCGTCCCTAATAGGGATTCTCGAAGGCGTGATGGCCTGAGGCATCCCGCACTGGGTGCGGGGAACTGCATCACCTGAGGTTTTCCTCAGCCTCCCATGTTTAACACGGGGTATGCCGCGAGTTTAACGTCCAGCAGGGACGGCATCGGACTGATCGACACGAAGAGTGGATCAGATAACAGAACCCCTTGCGGGGAACCTCCAATGCTGGGGCCAGCACACTGGCGGCTTCCCGGGTGAAGTGGAGTGGAGTGAAGTGGCATGACCCCACCGGGATGTGGCAGCCCGGGTAAGGGTCAGGGTGGATGATGGAGTGAAGAGCTTGGACCTCGTAGAGGCTTCCTACGTACCGCGCGTTAGCGCGGATCAAAGTCAGAGTAGTTCGGATATACAGTTTAACGTCATGCTGGACGTTGGCGAGCCGACTCACAAGGGGATCGAGGCTGCCGGGCGGATGATTGAACCGAACCACCTCGCACAGAGGGGGATGGAACGGCCGGGTGGATCACAGTTTCACGTCATGCTGGACGAAAATAGAAAAAGGGGCAGTGGGGAAGCACGATGGAGATACACGCGTGCAGTCTCCCACAGGGGTGGACTCATATGTGAATCGACGCAAGCATGAACCCAGGAGGGGTCCACTGATGGACGAACCGACGTGAATACGACCGGGACGACCAGGTGGTGGGCTTGAACCTCAGGGAGGCTTCCTACGTACCCTGTTTAGGAGACAGGGATCAAAGTCCACGTAGTTCATTCAGTAGCACTCTACCCCCGTGGGCGAAGGCCACTCCAATCCCGACATTCCTGCAGAGACGAGCGGGTGGGGGCCACATCCAAACCGGGAGGGGGACCCTGCGTGCGAGGCACGAGATTGGGTGAAGCGGACGGTTTAACGTCTTGCCGGACGAAGTACAGTTTAACGTCGTGTGTTGAGGACGAAGCGGACGGTTTAACATCTTGCCGGACGAAGTACAGTTTAACGTCGTGTGCTGAGGACGATACGCTAGGCAGTTTAACGTCATGCAGCGCGGACGTTATGCTTGGCCGTTTAACGTCTTGCAGCGCGGACGATTACAGTTTAACGTCGTGCGGGACGAAACACTTGGCAGTTTAACGTCTTGCAGCGCGGACGTTATGCTAGGCAGTTTAACGTCTTGCAGCGCGGACGATTGGGGCTAGGAAGTTTAGCGTCATGTAGCTTGGACGATTGCAGTTTAACGTCGTGCAGAACGTATGATTTGCCGCCGAGGGGTTCGTGTCACTTTAAGCGAACCCGGAAGGCCGCACGGGAAGACAACGCACGGTGCGGGCACCCGGGATGAGAATCATCGGGTGCCACACAGGCGGGTACCCTCAGGGGGTCAACGGGGGCGACCCTGGCAGATTGCGCGCAAAAGAGGAGCTTTTCGCGCAATACTGCGGGTCGGCGCGCAATTGGGCCAGCGCCTTGCGCGCGGATGCTTGAGATTGCGCGCACCGGGCTTCGGATAGCGCGCGGGGGCAATCGGCTCATTCTTTAATCGAATGGCCACTTGAAAGAAGGGGGTGCGCGCAATCGGGCCGGATTGCGCGCACCCCGGGGGCAATTGCGCGCAAGAGGCTTCTTTTGCGCGCGAAGGCCTTAGGGTGAGTGTTTATTTAAAGGAAAGGAGCCAGGGGGGATTGCGCGCGAAGGCGGGCCCCGAGGCTTTCTTGCGCGAAAGAAAGGAGGTTACCTGGAGTTCGACATTGCGCGCGGAAGGGGTTGAATTGCGCGCACGAGAGACGTTTCGACTTCCAGCAACCTTTAAAACGTTGGGGGTCGCCTTGTATTTTTTGGCAACCCCGGGCGCGGAATCCAAGACGCGAGCGCGAAATTCTCCTCGCGGGCGCGGAATCGGGCACGGCGCGGATGGGAGTCACGCGGGCCAGCGGCGCGCAAAAAATGCGCGCCGGCCCGGCGCATTGCGCGCATCCCGGGGGTTTTGCGCGCGACTCATCCCCTTTGCGCGCGGGCCTCTGAAATTCCGCGCAAGGCCTCCGGGCCCTCCGAAACGTGCTTCTGACTCCAAATATGACCTCGCTTTCCGCATCCGGAGCTTCGTTTGGGAACAACGGACTTTTCCGGCGTCTACAAAAGCCCCCCCTCGGAATCTGATCGGCGAGAGGTCGCAACGATCGGGTTCCGAGGGAGACGCCGGAATGCCGAAGTCCTGGGCGGCGCGGGACTGTGGCGCGCAAAAATGGGTGTCGGGCGCGAAATTCGCCGATGCGGTCGCGCAAAGCCCTTTCCGCGCAGCGCGGACCCCGGCCTTGCCTATAAATAGGGGCACTGGGTCCCTTCGTGCCGTACACTTGCCTTCCGCGCGATAAGCATCTCTGCTCTCGTGCGCGAAATAGCCTTTTCCGGCGCGGAATTCGCCCGCTCGTCGCGCAAAACCGTCCGGATTTCGCTCTGCCTTTGCGCGAAAACCCGGGGTTTTTCGCGAAGGACTTCCCGATTGCGCGCCGTCCACTAGGATTGCGCGCCGACTCTCAAACTTTTCCACCAGCCTCGTCCGATTCCGCACGCTTCATCCCTTAACCCGCACGACTCCCGAAGCTTCTGAGATGGCCGCACACCAAGGAAATGAGGGGGATGCCGCCACTCGCAGGGCTGAGATGGCGACGAACGAGGAGGTTTACGGAGCCAAGGAGATTGTTTCTAACAATCAATCCTTGTTCGACCTGCTGACGCCGGCCCAGAAGACATATCCACTATCAGACAACCTGCCGCTCTGGAATTTTGGCCTCCTGGATGAGGTTCCAGAGCCAGGGTTCGAGGTTGACGTGCCGCGGACCTGGGTGACTCGGGAGGACGAGCTGCCCCGCTATAACATCACCAACAATGGGCATCCGGCCAGGGAGACCAGGCACTTGGACGTCTATGTCCTGAACCCGAGGACGCGAACCATTGACGGGGGTGAGCCTACTGCGGAGAATTCTCCAGCCCTCTACTCGAGCACATACCGCCAGAGTGTCACTGACGACACCAAGGGCTGGCTGAAGGACTGGGACTTGCGGTCTGGGGGCAATTTCACCAGTGAATGGGCCTGGGCGTTCTGGGTACGCCACACTTGCGATCACTTCGCAGAGGAGCTGCGGTACATCGGCCTGTTTGAGGCGGTGTGGACGTCGCAGTTCCACTTCTACCAGCAGTCTGAGCTCGGGCCGGAGCTGTTCACCCGCTGGTCCCCGGATACCAACACCTTCCATCTTCACCATGGGGAGGTCGGTATCAGCCTTTGGGACATCCACTGCATCGGAGGTATCCCGCTGGAGGGTTACCAGTACGATAAGTTCCTGCCTCCGAGGAACATCTGGGGCGACAGGTCACGGACCCCCATCCTGACATGGCACCTGCTGGACCTGGCTACGGAGCGGCTCGGGGTCAAGGACTTCCAGAAGGACATAGCCTACAAGGAGTGGTTCGGCCAGTTCCTGGAGCATGACCCGGCGGTCAAGATGCCAGGCAGGGGGAAGCGGTGCCCGACCGCGGCTCAGAGGAGCCGGAACGGGTCGTACTAGCGGGTCCTGGAGACAGGCGACTACCGCTCATGGGGGTACCGTGTCATCGAGGCCCGGGACCCGAATGTCCGGTACGCGGCGTTCCTGGCCGCCTTTCTGAGTGGGTGGCTCCTGCCAGTGTGGGATGCGAGGATGGGCGTCCACCCGGCGACACTGGCGATGGCGGGCGCCATGACTGCCAACAAAAGATACAACCTCGGGGTCCCAGTACTGGCAAGGCTGTATGCCATTCTGGGACGCATCTCACGAGGGGGGTCGCCACGAAGGATCTGTGGGCCCTTTCAGTTCTTCCACGGCTGGGTGGCTGCTCACCTCGGTGGGTATACGTTTCCGAACGCCGTCATCCCTCCGGGCAACGGCCTGCGACCCTCCCTGCTGAACATTACGGGGGTCGCTCCGATGAACCTAAGTGAGGAGGGCGTGAGGGTTCGGATTGGAAATCATGCCAATTTCAACTTCAGCCCGTTCCCCACTCCCGTTGGCCAGATGATCGACAATGGACAGGGCCCGCTGGAGCAGCATGAATACTTCCTGAACATGCGGGGCGGGGTGCTCGTGGCTCGGATCGACGAGAAGGTGATCTGCGAGCCTTACGTGCCAACCCGGTTCGCCAGGCAGTTCGGATGCCTTCAACGGATGCCGAAGAGGGTATTCACTGCTGTCCGGGAGGAGACGAACCCTTGCGTCCTTCACCAGATGTGGCTGATGTTCGTCGCCTTCGGCTCTGGCGACGTCATCACTCTCCCTCCCACCGGGGTCGACGCAGGCTTGGCAACCGAGTACGCTGAACACTGGGCCATCGCGTACCCTGAGGGGCTTCTACGGAAGCCAGTTTGGCGGCTCGAGGTCACCCGTGCGGAGACCGGGCGTCAAGGGAGGAGGCGAGGCGCCGCCACACGGGGGATAACGGAGGCGCGCCAAGCAGCAGAGCCGGCGCGAGCAGGGACTTCGGCGGCGGGCACATCGCAGGCTGCCGCTACGACCTCGGCGCCCAGAGAGGGGGCACATGCGGCGGTCGGGGAGCGGCCCGGGAAGCAGGTGAGGCGTCTGCTCGAACCCTCCCACGATGCGGTCTTCCCGGCGCTGTGGTCGGCCTGGATGACCCTGCGGCAGTCACTGGGGACCGACGTCATCTGGCGAAAGATACTCAGGGACGGAATCTATCTGCCAGAGGTCGGGCGCCTCCAGATCACCAACAAGGTGGACTTCAACCGACAGTATGCGTATCTGATGGCAATGGACGAGTACGCGTGCCAACGTGGTCAGCGTGCGGAGCCATCCCTTCTGGTGAAGGTGATGCTCGGTCTAGAGCCTGCTCCAGAACGGATGCCGCCGGGGGAAGATGACAGTAGCAGCGACTCCAAGGAGGAGGAGGAGACGGGAGAGGACGAAGGCTCCGAGGGAAAGTCCCATCAAGGGAGTCCGCGGGAGAGCGGCGAGGTGGCCGACTCCGACAATGTCGATGTCACTGAGCTCCTCGAGGTCCGCTTCTATCCCTACTCAACCTGCTTCATCCATTCTCTTATGCAGCTTCTAACCCATTTCTCCACCTTTCTCAGGAGTGCACGGATATTGGCCTGGCGTCCTCAGCGGGAGTAGGAGGGGCGCCAGCAGGACAAGGCGGGGGCCAGACACCTATCGTTGAACTGACAAGTGAGGTGGGGTCCCCTGCTGCAACTGTTCCTTCGGCGGCCGGGATAGCGGAAGATGACGCTCTGACCTCCCGTAAGTCTCCTTACTTTACTGCTAGTGCTTGCCATTGACGATCCGTGACTAACCACGGCATGCCCTGCGCAGTGATCTCAACCCTGGAGGCTCGTCGGGTTGCCGAACCCGGGCCGTCCACAAGTGGACCGGTGGCAGACATGCCGCCTGCTCCGGAACAGACTTTCCAAACCGAGCCGGCCCCATCAACTGCTGATCAGGGGGCTCCGGACGCCGGCGGCGCTGACATCGGAGAGAGGGGGGCTGAAGAGGGCGTCATTGCCACTGGGCCGAGAGGAGAAGGTCACCCAGGTGTTGGGGAACCTATCCCCCACGAGGACATCCCAAGGGCGGACCCTGCAGCAGACCTGTTGGCTGCCTTCCCTGCTTACCGGCCTGCCGACCCCGAGGAGATGGACGACTCGGACGCGGAGGCGGTCGAGGAGAGCCGGATAACGCGCCGCAGGGGTGGAAGTGCATCCAGCGCTTCCTCAAGCGACACCCATCGGAGTGGCTGGGGCGCATGGGATCACTTCAGACCTGGCTGCGCTTCCTGTGTGCCGGGGGAGCTGATGCTCAACGCCTCCATCTGACGGTCCGTGATTTCATGGCTGAGAAGATGCGCGAGAGCCGCCGGCGTGCCGACGTCGCACAAAGCCGGGACATGTCGGAGAGCACGCAGGCGCTCCTCGCGGCAGAGCAGGATGTTCGGCGCCTCGAAGGGCAGGCGGCAGAGAAGGAGGCCTTCGTCGCAGCATGTACCGAGCTTGTGGAGCAACTATCGGCCCAACTGATCGACGCTCAGGTACAGCTGACGGTGGCGGGCCAACAGATGGTCACATTCCAAATTGAGCGGGAGCGTGCACAGGCCAGGATCGATGAACTGCGCGCTGCGACCGCCGATGAGGAGAGGGCACGCAGAGAACGAGAAGCAGCCCTGGAGGCCGCCAGCCAAAGGGTATCGGCATTAGAAAGACTTATCCAGCACGCTAATCCTTAGGGGCTTTGTTTTTTTCCCCTCCCAGAACACTTACTTCCGCTACTCAATATTTCGATTTGTATGAATCAATATATTTATCTGCGTCTTTTGGCTTAACATGCTCAACCACAAATCGTCTCGCGGGAGTGTTAACCAAGCTTCAGGCATCCGTAATTGGTCCTGGATTTCTAAAGAAAAGAGGGAGATCATTCCTAGGAAAGGAGACCTCAGACCTAATCAATGTATCATCCCCCTAACTTGTTCCAACACATGAGCGGGACAACGCTAGGGGCGTTGAGATTTTATCCGAACATAGGGAAATGAGAAAGGGTGAATCGCGTGTCCCGACTTCAGAAATCCACGACGGTCAGTCTTCCAGGAAATGCCCAAGACGGTAGGCGGACAGTGGATCGACCATAACAACTGCAAGAGATGGACTGAAGGTCATCATTCATATTGCAGGAGGCGGACCACATGTCATCATGAATACCGCTTTGGGGGTTCCTTCAGACACAAGGGTGGAAATCCGGGTCAAAAGAGCATGCGAAGCGTGGGGCGAAGTGATGCTTTGTTCGGACAGAATCCAACGCTCCCAAAATTGCGCCACCGTGGGGAAAGCGTATTAGGCGGATGCACTAATCTGGCCGTGAATCACCCCAATTCTCAGACAGCACCTCTTTGACGAGGAAACCGTCACTTCCCATCATTGCAATGGGGCTTCCCGAGCTGAATCGGGGAGAATATCACAACTGCACCACTCTACCAGAAGCCAGGCCCGACGGCCGGCGACGAGGAGGGGCGGGACTTAGCGATCCCTAAGGCTGGACCCGAGTCGAGATGCCCGGGCGTTCCTACGTACTCCATCAGGTTGGAGATCAAGCCATACGTAGTTCTGAAAGTGCAGTTTAGCGACATGCAGGACGTGGAACCCCATTTGGGGAGATCTTAGTTCAAGGTCGTAGAGCTTGGACCAAAGGGGGAGATCTTAGTTTAAGGTCTTAGAGCTCGGACCATACGGGAGAGATCTTATTTTAAGGTCTTAGAGCTCGGACCATAGGGGAGAGATCTTAGTTTAAGGTCTTAGAGCTCGGACCATAGGGGCAGATCTTAGTTTAAGGTCTTAGAGCTCGGACCGAAGGGAACCTCAAAGTACGCCACATCGTGGTCCTATCCCCTGGATATGCAAAGATGCACTGAGGGATAGTGTCAAGAGTGTCGAGGTTTCGCCTGGTCAGAATGGGAAGTGGAAAGATTGTGAATCATGCGACCATTCACTCGAGGACTGGGAGCACCGGCGTGACGATATGAGAGTACTGCCGACCGTGGCGGAAAAGCAGCATCAATATCGCACTGACCGTTGATGGAATGAGGCAGCAAACGAGCATCAACCGCTCAAGCGCAGGATTCATATCGACTTGCTGCCCAAAGCCCTTGGGGGCACCAGCCCGAGTCGGTGGGAGAGCACTGGGGCATTGTATCCGAACCGCTCACGGGGGGCTCCACCCAGGGCGTAGGCGATGGGTCCGAATGAAATGGAGCATGAAGCCTGAAAGGTGGAAGAAACCTGACCAAGCAGAACCTGACCCTCCCGGCAATAAACCAGAGTACCCTTGACACCGGTGGACCACTGCATGGGGTCGAGGGACACGCCTTGAGGGTGACCCGAAGGCGGCGGACTCCCCAGAGAAGGGGGAATCTTCTAAGAGGTGGGGGCTGGACCCGAAGTTTCAAGCATCCGGGCGGTCCTACGTATCCCATAAGGATGGGAATCAAGCCACACGTAGTTCTTGAAGCGCGGCGCAACACAGTCGGGCACCAGCGCGGGGAAGGGTGCGGGTCTGACCCTCGCACACAGAAGAAGTGGCATTTGATCTTTCTTGTTTGTCCTTAAAGGTGGATGGTTTTTCTTTGTGCGGCGACATGCCCGTGATTAAGGAATCCCTGGCGTCGACACAACAATCAAGCCACGAAAGGCATTGATAAATGGCGTGGTTATTAACCAGCGCCCAACGTGAGTGTCCCCTGAGGAGAACATCACGATGCAGTGCCGTTTCTCATCGGGCGGCCAAGACGATCACAGTTTACGGTCGTGTGGTAGGACCAGACAACACAGTTTAAGGTCGTGTGGTTTGGACCATGGAGGAATCCGCTTATTGCGATACGGCGGACCCAGCGGAGGCGGGAACATATCCCGGCCCTGCAGTCACGCACGATTCCAAGAGAAGGGTCTTGGGATAGGGGCCTGCGTATGTTCATCACCCGAGGGGCAAAGATGCTAGCCTCCAGCCATGCTGGGCCCAGAACGCGATTGCTCGGGCGACTCCTTCCTCCTTATGGGGACGAGGGTCCAGCTACGCATGGCCCTTAGGGAGGACATCCGCATATATCCTTGGTGCTCAGATCGTGGGAGCCTCAAAAGACACCATTACCCTGGTTGGTCTGCCTAACAGGTAGAGGTATACTGAAGGTCAGTATGAAGAGAGTGTCGAGATCCCACTACAACGCACAAAGGCGGAGTGTGATGAGGACTGCGCAACCAATGTTCGGAGCCTGAAAGAGCCGACATGGCGATCAAGGGTGTTGCTGACCATGTTCGCAACACAACACCCGATCGCGTCAGCCTAGGATGGGGCAAGCAAACGAGCATCAATCGCTCAAGCGCAGGATTCATATCGATTTGCGGCCCAGGACCCGTCGGTAAATCGACCCGGAGCGGTAGGAGAGCGCTAAGGCATCGTACCCAAACCGCTAACGAGGATCCCTTTGAGTGAAGGCTCGAACAAGGAGAAGCGCAAGGCCTGACAAGCAACACAGGACTTTTCGGGATTGAATCTGACACCCCGAGCCATAGACCGAAGTACCCCAAACATGTTAACAGATCACCGGAAAGGGTCGGAGGACTCACCCTGAGAGCAACCGAAAGAGGGTATATCCCCGTGATCAACCAAGAGACGGGGCTGGACCTGAGACACAAGCGTCCAGGCGGTCCTACGTATCCCATAAGGATGGGAATTAAGCCGCACGTAGTTCTTGAAGTGCAGTTTAACGTCATGCAGGACGATGAGGGGTGTGAGGTAGTCCCACACACGGGGGAGGCGTACATCGCGGCCAGTAGACCAACGTGAATGGGGACATAATCCCCCGCTCACGTCATACGCCTCGCACAAAAAGAAGGAGAACTTGGGCCAGAGGCCCAATGCGGGATAGAGATTCCCGGGAAATGGGGCTGGGCCTGAAACATGAATGTTCAGGCGGTCCTACGTATCCCATAAGGATGGGAATCAAGCCGTACGTAGTTCTTGAAGTGCAGTTTAACGTCATGCAGGACGATGAGAGAAAGAAGGGGGAGCAGAAGGCATCCCCAAACGTGGGGGGCGTATAGCGTGACGAGCAAACCGACGTGAATGAGGGCATAGCCCCACGTCCACACCATACGCCGCATACCCAGGGGCAACTGGGCCAAGGGCCCGAGATGGGATGGAAATTCCCGAAGGATGAGGCTGGGCCTGAAACATGAATGTCCAGGCGGTCCTACGTATCCCATAAGGATGGGAATCAAGCCGCACATAGTTATTGAGGTGCAGTTTAACGTCATGCAGGACGAGGGAAAGGAGATCTTAGTTTAAAGTCGTAGAGCTCGGACCATATGAACCTCACGTACGACACTTCGCGGTCCTATCCCCTGGATATGCGAAGATGCACTGAGGGATAGTGTCGAGAGCGTTGAGATTTTGCCTGGTCAGAATGGGAAGTGGAAAGATTGTGAATCATGCGACCATTCACTCGAGGACTGGGAGCACCGGCGTGACGATATGAGAGTACTGCCGACCGTGGCGGAAAAGCAACATCAATATCGCACTGACCGTTGATGGAATGAGGCAGCAAACGAGCATCAACCGCTCAAGCGCAGGATTCATATCGACTTGCTCCCCAAAGCCCTTGGGGGCACCAGCCCGAGTCGGTGGGAGAGCACTGGGGCATTGTATCCGAACCGCTCACGGGGGGCTCCACCCAGGGCGTAGGCGATGGGTCCGAATGAAATGGAGCATGAAGCCTGAAAGGTGGAAGAAACCTGACCAAGCAGAACCTGACGCTCCCGGCAATAAACCAGAGTACTCTTGACACCAGTGGACCACTGCAAGGGGTCGAGGGACACGCCTTGAGGGTGACCCGAAGGCGGCGGACTCCCCAGAGAAGGGGGAATCTTCTAAGAGGTGGGGGCTGGACCCAAAGTTTCAAACATCCGGGCGTTCCTACGTATCCCATAAGGATGGGAATCAATCCGCACGTAGTTCTCAAAGTGCAGTTTAACGTCATGCAGGACGATGATGCTGGGCAGTTTAACGTCTTGCAGCGCGGACGTGGTATGGTTTAACGTCATGTTGGACGAATGCTGAACAGTTTAACGTCTTGTAGCTTGGACGATACGCTAGGCAGTTTAACGTCTTGCAGCTTGGACGATACGCTAGGCAGTTTAACGTCTTGCAGCTTGGACGATACGCTAGGCAGTTTAACATCTTGCAGCTTGGACGAGGCATAGTTTATCGTCATGTTGGACGTATGCTGAACAGTTTAACATCTTGTAGCT
This sequence comes from Viscum album, assembly GCA_963277665.1. Taxonomy (NCBI): domain Eukaryota; kingdom Viridiplantae; phylum Streptophyta; class Magnoliopsida; order Santalales; family Viscaceae; genus Viscum; species Viscum album. Next base: position 1,091,832,997 of record OY728145.1, on the reverse strand, counting down.
CGGAAGACTGCAGTTTAACGTCGTGCGGGACGATATAAAGTTTAACGTCATGTTGGACGTATGCTGAACAGTTTAACGTCTTGTAGCTTGGATGACTGCAGTTTAACGTCGTGCGGGACGAAAGCACAGTTTAACGTCGTGTTGGACGAAAGCACAGTTTAACGTCGTGTTGGACGTATTACAGTTAGGCAAAGTACTGCTTGAGGAACCTAGCGTTGGTGGGAGGAGTGACACGCTCACCATCCATAGTCGCTATGGAGTACGCGCCATTGGGATAGACCTTGTGGACAACAAAAGGTCCCTCCCACTTGGGCTCCAACTTGGGTGGCTTCCTGCCGGGGATCATCGGTGCTCTTAGGGCCAGCACTAGATCACCCTACAGGAAGGAGCGGAGGCGAACCTTTTTATTGAAAGCTCGAGCCATCCTGTTCTGATGCCTCTCCAAGTTGTGCAAAGCGCGAAGTCTATTCTCATCCAGTGCTTCCAACTCGACTAGACGGGCTTCAGCAGCTCTGTCCGGCGCTTGCTGGTCGTAGACCGCAGTGCGCAAGGACGGTAACTGGATCTCGATGGGCAGGACGGCCTCAGCTCCATACACCAGGGAATAAGGGGTCATCTGGGTGGAATTGCGAGTCGTCGTCCGATAAGCCCAGAGGGCGTTGGGGAGCTTGTCTGGCCAACTCTTCTTGTTCTGACCAACCATCTTTTGCAGAATGTTAGAGAGGGTCTTGTTAAACGCCTCGATCTGTCCATTCGCCTGCACATGATAGCGAGATGTATGGTTCGAGCGAATGTTATACTTGGCGTACAACTTCTTCAACTCGGCTGCTCGGAAATTGGTTCCGTTATCCGTGAGGATAGCGTGAGGCACTCCAAATCGATAAATGATGTTGGAGGTCACGATGTCAGCGATGGAACATGATTTGACCACTCTGAGCGGAATCGCCTCTGCCCATTTGGAGAAGAAGTCTGTGGCGGTCAGAATGAACCGGCACTGGCGAGCTGTCGCCGGCAGGTAAGGTCCTACAACGTCCAGACCCCAGACTGCAAAGGGCCAGGAATACCTGGTGGTATGGAGAGGCTCCGGCGGCCGATGCACAAAGTTCGCATGGACCTGGCACGCATGGCACCTCCTGGCATACTCGATGCAGTCATGGATCATGGAGGGCCAGAAGTATCCCAACCTCTGAATCTGGTGGGACAGCTTCGGCCCAGTCTGATGGGCGCCACATGAACCAGCATGAACCTCTTGCATGACTCGCGGGATCTCGACTCCCTGAAGGCAACGGAGGAGAACACCATCAAATCCGCGTTTATAGAGGATCTGCTCCAGGCCGGGACTGCTCTGGAGGACAAACTGCGATGCGCGGCGTCGAACTCGCTCGCGCTCGGCCCGATCTGACGGAAGAATGCCATGTTGGAGGTACTCAACCAAAGGCGTCCTCCGATCAGGGGCTGATTCGACTGCCATATCTGGGGTACTCGGGGCTCCAGGCACAGGGGCAACCACGGTGAGATTACTTACCAATGGGCCGCGATCTCCCTCCGGGATAAAGGGAGCAATGAGCCTGCGGTGCGTCACGCGGACGACCAGGTTATCCTGTTCAGGCTCTGCAAGCGACGCAGCAAGGCTGGCCAAAGCATCTGCTCGACCGTTTTGTGACCGGGGAATATGGACAATTTCTGGCCGAGAAGGGAGCTGGGCCATCAGAAGGAGGGTGCACTCCAGCAATGGCACAAGTTCCGGCTTCCTGACAACATAGTCGCCATTGATTTGCCTAATGACCAGCTCGGAGTCCCCTTTCACGCATAGATGGGGCACGTCGATCTCGAGAGCCAACTCGAGGCCGGTGATGAGGGCATGGTATTCCTCCTCATTGTTGGTACAGCCCTCTGACAACAGGAAGGAGTATGGCAGCACGGCTCGCTACGGGGTAATGAAGACGATACCCAAGCCCACTCTGTTGAGCATAGGATTATCGAGTCTTCTACCGGTGGGGCTCCGGGAGGCACCGTCAAAGTGCATCTGCCAGCATGGATCGGCATGATCGACCGAGAGAATGGTCTCGTCAGGAAAGCCTAGATCCAGCGGCTGATCCGCGGAGGTCGGGTGAGCTGCCAGAAAGTCTGCCAATGCCTGCCCTTTGATGGCCTTCTGAGACACGTACCTGATGTCGAACTGCTGGAGAATCACAGCCCACCGCGCTAGACGGCCAGTCAACATAGGCCGGCTCAGGATATATTTCAACGGGTCTACCCGAGAAACCAACTCTACCTCATGGTGCTGCAAGTAGTGTCGTAATTTCTGTATGGAAAATACGAGCGCCAGGAAGCTCTTCTCGATGGGGGAATACCTAACTTCCGCGTCGAGGAGCATGCGATTGAGGTAATAGAGGCTATTCTCTGTTCCCTCGTTGTTCTTCTGGGCTAGAAGGGCACCAAGAGACCGTTCCAGGGCAGTCACATAGAGGACCAGCGGCTTCCCGGATACAGGCGGCATCCGAACCGGAGGTTGAAGTAGGTACTGCTTGATTGCCTCAAAAGCAGTCTGACACTCTTTATCCCATACATAGGTGACACCCTTCTTCATGAGCCGAGAAAACGGCTTACACTTGCCGGCCAGATTCGCGATGAATCGGCGTATATAGGCTAAGTGGCCTTGGAACCCTTGCAGTTCCCGGATGTTACCTGGGGGAGGCATCTGGCTAATCGCCCTGATCTTCTCTGGGTCGATCTCAATACCCCGGTATCTTACCACAAAACCAAGGAACTTTCCGGAGGTGACCTCGAAGGCACACTTCAATGGGTTCATCTTCAGGCAGCGAGACCGGAGGAAGCCGAACACTTTCTCAAGATCTTTGAGATGGTCCTGACGCTGGCACGATTTGACCACCAAGTCTTCGACGTAGCATTCCACCAGTGTGCCGAGAATTGGCTTGAATATGCGGTGCATCGCCCGTTGGTAGGTGGCACCTGCATTCTTCAGGCCGAAGGGCATGACCCGGTAACAAAAGGTACCTTGGGGGGCCTTGAAGGCAGTGAACTCCTCATCCTCAGGGGCCATCCGGATTTGGTTGTATCCGGAGTATCCATCCATGAATGAGAGGGCTTGGAACCCTGTCGTGGTGTCAATCAACAACTCTGTCACTGGAAGGGGAAAATCATCCTTCGGACAGTGGCGGTTGAGATCGCGGAAGTCGATACAGACTCTGATCTGCCTGTTCTTCTTCCTGACCGGCACAATGTTGGCCAGCCATTTGGGGTACTGGACTTCCCTCACGAAGTTGGCTTTGATAAGCTTGTCAACTTCGGCCTCAACCATGGCACCGTGGGATGGGTGCATCTTCCTGGGAGGCTGCTTGAACCCGCGATGGTTCGCCGGGAGACCAAGGCGGTGGACGGCTACCTGAGGATCTAGCCCCGGCATCTCGTCATAGCCCCAAGCGAACACATCGCGGTGCTGCCTAAGAAAGTCCACGTACTGCTGCCGCTCCTCAGAGGGCATGGCGGCACTGACCAATGTGGGTCTTGGATCTGCCTCGGTTCCAAGGTTCACCTGTACTAACTCATCGACCGTGGTGGGGACGCCCTCCTCAAAGGCTGGGGGTGCATCTTCCACGTCCTCTCCACTCGGGGAGGGATCGTCCACGGGAGAGACTGCATTGGAAACTGCATTGGGGCAACCAGATCCTGCTGGGCCGCTGGTGCTGGCACGGGCGGTCGCGGTCATCTCATCAGGAGACTCACAGGCCGTCGAAACCATGGCTACATCCAACCGTTGAATCGGGAGGACGTAGGCGTCATCCAAACTGGCCCATGGATCGCTTGCAACAGCGACAGGCTCAACCTCACCTGCCAGGATCTGCTTATCCTTGCTCTTGTAATAGTCCGCGTCCAGATAACGGGCTTCACATGAGGCAAAAGGAGAGGCATCTCCCTGAAGCACGCCTACTCGACCATTAAGGGAGTATTTGAGGCATTGGTGGTATGATGAGGGAACCGCCGCATGAAGGTGGAGCCATGGCCTGCCCATCAATGCGTTATACGCAGTGTCCTGAGAGACTACCATGAATTCGGTGTTGGCAACCAAGTCACCGAACTGGGTCTTCAAACGTATCTTGCCGACTGGGGTTTTCTCGGTGCGGTCATACCCCTGGATCCTGAGGTCGGAGGGGATCAAGTCATCCTCAGACAACCCCAATCTTCGGAGCGTCCGAGTCGGAATCAGGTTGATCCCGGATCCCGTGTCGACAAGACAGCGCCGGACTTCAAGGCCGTTGAACTGGCCAGTAACATACAGCGGACGAATGTGTCCCTGTATAGGAGGGTCTTCATCCTTACCAGAGAACGAGATAACTGCCTGACATTCGGCGTCCTCAATCGTTTTGGCGTGAAAGGCCTCTGCGGCCGCAACCTCTGTCTCAAACTGGAGGGGGCTCTTCAGGGCTTCAGCGAGTGCCTCGCGCATCTCAGATGACATGCGCAGAACCTCAAGGATGGAGAGCCTTGCTGGGATGTCGGCCAAGTGCTTCAGGACATCATACTTTTTGGCCAAGCGCGAGCCCCTAGTTGTAGGAGGTTGCTCTGCGGTTGGCGGCATGACGGGCCTTGCCGGTCGGACCGGCGGCCGACTGGTACTTGGCGCATCTCGCTGTTCACTGGTTTCAGTCCGGGAAATGGTCACCGTACTGGGGTCAGGAGGCCGGGATGGACTCGTGGCAGGGCGGAGCTGGTCGCGACGCGGCTGAGGCGGTTCTGCCTGGTCCCACACCACAAACAGTGGCGGAGGCGAATCCGTCATCCCCGGATGGGGGGGCTGTGCACGCTGAGCTCGGTTTTGAGCCTGCTGCCTAGTCTCAGTGGCGTGCACGGCCTGGCTGGAGGTACCAACTGCTGTGCCCCGGCGACTCCTGCTACTGCGGTTCATCCGACGGTGACGACGACCGGGGACACTAGGGAGGTCCACCTGGTGTTCTTCAACGTCGGGAACCGAAAAGGGATTTACCAGCTCGACGGTATTAACCGAAGCGTACCCAACAATTTCATCGGATGAATCATCCACCACCGGGCGGATCCGAGGGGGGATCCCCATCTCCGGGGGCATGAAATCGCCGAGAGTGCGGGATAGTGGTGGAACTGGCGGGGCGCGCTCTTCCTTCTTGCACCGCCGCCGTTTGCTCTTCTTAGAAGAGGCAGGCTGGGACGACGATGCCGAAGCAGCACCCGCAGATTCTGGGGGCTCGGGCTGATTCAAGCGCGCACGGATGATTCCATGGGCGTGAATGATCGTCTTGCGGGCCATCCAGTTATTATACTTCTGGGATCCGCGGTCGGAGACCAGCTGCCATTCGTCCTCATTGCCACTATCGTCATCTGATCCCACGAACACGCCCGCCACTTGTGCTGGAGCTGGGCCCAACCTGATCACAATGTTGTTAATCTGGTCTTGGAGCCAGTCCTTAAACGCATAGCACCGCTGGATGGTGTGCCCCAGGGCTCGATGGTAAGGGCAGTAGCGGGGGTTATTCGTGAGATGTGCCTCCTCTGGCCTCCAGCACTCAGGCAGTCGCACAATCCTCTGCTCCAGGGCGCTCCGGAAATAGCCGGGGACCTGATCCTCACGAAATGAGTAAGTCAGGTATCGCGGGCCCCTGGGAGCGTGGTCTTGAAGAGGGGCTGGAGGGGCCTGCCGAGGAGGTGGACCCTGATTATCTCGCCTGGGTTGTGGCGGTACATTACGCGGAGGGGCCGGCCGGTTCTGGGGCTGCCGCTGCTGGGCCGGGAACTGAGCCCGTGGAGGCGGATTCCTGTGAGGCTGTGGAGCTGGCCTCGCCGGCAGCAGCTCCAACGGCCTGGGAGCCTCTATCTGGGCAACAGCAGCGGGCTCAGCCCTGCTGACGCTCCTTGCAGGAATCATAGGAGGCAGCGGGCGCGCCTGACTGGCCTGTTGCAGGGCCTCCTCAAGACGTTGAGCTTTGTCTGAGAAGTCCCTGAACCCTCCGGGGTAATTCTGAGTGATCAGGGAAGGGACCAGCTCGGTCTTGACGTTCCCGACGCACATTGTCAGCAACTGCTCCTGAGTCAATGGCATGTCAAGGGAGTACGTGAGACCCTTCCATCGGGCGACAAAGTCCGCGACTCGCTCATCAGGCCTCTGTTTGCACTTGAAGAGGTCTGCGATACTCGTCTTCCGGGTCGTGGAACTGAACTGGTAGAGGAATTGTCTACGAAGGTCCTCCCAGCTAGTTATCGACCCGACGGGAAGCTGGCTGTACCAGACAAATGCTGGCCCTTCCAGTGTCTGAACAAAGCAGCGAAGCTTAGCGGCCTCTTGTTGCGCCGGAGTCCCCAACATAGGCCCGCACCTCGAGTTGAAATGGGAAAATGCTGTGGCGGATCTCCGGTCCCGTTGAAGGGGGCGAAAGTTGGATTCCCGAATCCCGGAGGCACCGGCATGTCATCCACCCATGCTGGGTATGGCTTGCCGTCCGGTGGGATCGCCACTTGCCGAGTCTCCAAGGCTTCCAAGCGGGCGATGAGTGCCGCCATCGGATCGTCCGAACATGGGTTCCAGTCCTGGCGAGGATCTCTAACCACGAGCGCATTGCACGACCCTTCAATCGGGTCGTCGACCGGGTCGTCGAACTCGGCAGCTCGTGGGATGGCGGGCGGAGCGGCCCTTGGGGCAGCGGGAGGAATCCGAGCGGGGTCCCTCAAGTAGTCACGCCGCTCGGGAGGGTGTGGCGAAACATACCGCGCCCTCTTGCCATAGGCAATGGCCTCTCTCCTGTCGGCGAACACGGCATGATCACGGTTGCCCGGGAGAGTCTCATCGAGGAGCGGTTGATCCGGTCCCTGTTGTCCTGGCCTAGGATCACCGTAGTCAGGCCGCTGCTCTGCAGCGCGCTCGGCGATGAGCTGGTCAACCAGCCTCTTCTGCTCGGCGAGCTGTTGACGTAGCGCAGCCTTCTCGGGATCCTCCTCTGCCCTCCGCATGGAGGCAGATGGGTCGGCGGGCTTTACAGCCTCGCTGTGCTCTTTACCTTTGCTGACGTTCCGGCTCAACGTCAGCGCTTCAGTGGGCGCGGGGAGCCCCAGGAGGTTCCTCTGATGACGAGTAACTCTCACCGATGGATCTAACGACGGCTTGTCTTCGGGGGGGAGCCCCCGTCGAGAAGTTCCAAGTCGTTCCCTTCTCCTGACAGGTCAGCCATATTGACTGTTTCCGTCCCTGGGGATATACCCTCAGGGCCACCCAGCGAATCGGGCTATCGGCGAATCGCACTAAAGCGTAGGGCAGCGTACTGCCCCCATCCACGGATATACACGTGGGGAGTGGCTTCCTCGATAACTTTGCGGAGTATTTGAAAACACTCAACGCATCGTTGTCGGAGGGCCTCGTGGTGCCCAAATGACCCGGGGTGCCGAACCGCGGGGAGCGTGGCCAGGTCAATTTGGCGGCACTTCTCACCAATATCCTCCAGGTGTAGTTGACTCCCGGGGTATGGCATTTGTAGGCAGTGAAGACAGGAGTGAGTCTCCCGGAGAGTTCGGCGGAAGCATTCGAACTCATCCGGGGTGAGTGATTCGGGTGCATCAAAGCCCGATCCTGCGACTGGCCAAAACTTCTCAGGGAAGTGGCCCTCTGCAAGGACGGTCCAGAAGCTCCACGACTCAAACTCGGGACCCAGGTCTCCTTGGTCCTCTTCAATGGCTGGGAACGGACGGGGAACCGGCAGTGGTGCCGAGGCGGGCCGTCGGGCCGACGGGCTGGCCGGCGGTGAATACGGCGAGCAGGCCGATTGGCCTCCATATCTCGGGCCGCCCCCTGAGGGTGGCGGTGCCCCAGCTACCACATCACGATAGGACGGGCCGGCGAGTGAACATCCTGCCGTAGCATCGGTGCTCGCCGAGGGTGCACTAGATCGAGGTTCGACCGTCGGTCCCCAGATAAAGTTTCCGGCTTCTCCGATCGGGGCGGAAGGCACTTCCGGAGGGGCCGGTACCAACCGCAAGCTTAATCCTTGGGGGTCTACTAGGCCCTCGTTACTCCGGATATACCTTCGGAGAGAAGCAGGGATCACATCGATCTCGCTCTCGGGGAGTACGAGGCTGACGTGCTGCATTCCCATCCCTGCCCTTGACTGGCGGGATTGGGGAAAGGGCTCTGTCGCCGAATCATACTCCGCCTCTGAATCAGAGAAGCGAACAGGTCGGATCTCTGTCCGGAATTCCGTAACATTCTTCCCTCTGCGTCGACGCCCCGCCCTCCTGCCCCTGGGTGGTTCTTCGGGGCAGGGCTGATTTCTGTCCTGGCGTCCTCCGGCCGCACTGGTGCTGGGGCCAAGAGGACTGGAAACCAAGGTGCGAGGGGCACCGGGACAGATATCAAAGGGGACGCGGGGAGAGATGATTCCGGGCGGGCCTACGGACCGGGATCAGAAGGCGGTATGACCCATGCCTCCTGGATCGGCCACACGGAGTAACCCCTGTTGGCGAATAGCGCTACCGCGAGGTGGTCCGCGGTGGCCATCGTCTGTACCAGAAGTCGGGAGAGTCGACCCAACATGCCTTTGGGGCGGTCGGGGCCTCGATCCAGGTCGAGCATAGAAGTTCCCCTACTCAGGATGCGCAGGGGCCCGACGACTGGAGCCAACGGTGGCTTGGGCCAATGCGGCCGCTGTTGCTAGGGCCCCAAGGTGGGCATCCTCCTCCGCTCGTGCCCGACGTTGGCGTCGGGACAGACGAGTCGGGATGAGCGGCGCGGGCAGGTGGAGAGCCCGCTCTTCGACTTGAGAGGCCTGGCGGCGGTGTCGCCGTGGCCTGGCGGGAGCCCTTACCGCGGATCCCTGGAGCGAATCCCAGATAGGGTGGTCCCGGACATCTTCCACCTCATCCGCATAGGGGAAGGAGTTGTCGGAGCGCTCCGGGGATAAGCTCCCGAAGCGGTTGGATGTCGAGGTAGGCAGCAGTGCCTCCCTGCGCGGCCCTCGGGGGCGGCGGTGGTGGCGAGGCGCAGCCTCCTCGAGGTCTAGGCGAGCCATGTCCCTAGTGGGGATGACTCCCTCTTCCTCATATCTCCGCACCAGGTTGTTGATCACCCTTCTCTGGATGACCTCCGAGGGGGAGAGAGGGCGTGGTCGCCCCGCAGCTGCGGCTGCTGGGACGGCTGTGGAACTGGCGGGACCGCACGGAGTAGCCGCATCGGTGTTCCCCCTATCCCTGTGCCAGCGGGCGGGCGGCGATCGGGCACTGGGTTGGGCGACTTGATTCCTGAAAGCAGGCGGGAAAAAACCCATTAACACTGACAGGAAAAGGAATCGACAACCAACCTTTAGTGCCACGACGCCTTCCGTGGGGGGGACCCAGGCCATCGACGTCACGAGACGGAGTGCCCGATTTCACTTCCCCAGCCCCTGGCAGGTAGAACTGAATGCTCGGCCGGGCAACATGCCGGTCTTCCAACACCTCTGAAAGCCATTGGTCTTCATGTCGAGGAGAAGAGATTCACGTCGGGTTCACCATTTTTCTGTTTCGGTGCGGATGTGCGTCGGGTTTCTGTTCCGGCGCTGTTCCGCCAGGACGCGTTCGCGCGTGCACCCGTCGACCCGAGGGGATGGGCGCGCGCGGCTTGTGGTCCCGCAGTCCCGCTTTCCAAAGGCGGGCGGCATCCGTCCCTTATTCAGGGGCGTCTGCTCCTTGATCGAAACCGGGATGATGGGATGTCGTCTCCTCCTTCCTTGGACGTCTCCTCGGAACTCGTCGCCTAATCCGGGTCTCCCTCATAGATTTAAGACATGCTCGTGAATCTCGTTCCCGGCGCCATATCTTCATGGACACCGGTTAATTACGCTGCTTCCGCCCGGACGCTCCAAGGAGTCTGGTCGGGGCAGCAACCTGCGGTGAGGAGTCCGGGTGGCTCTGGGTGTTGGGGGCGTGTATTTACGCTGCGGCTCTGCATATCTGTCTTCCGTCCCTAATAGGGCTTCACGAAGGCGTGATGGCCTGAGGCATCCCGCACTGGGTGCGGGGAACTGCGTCACCTGAGGTTTTCCTCAGCTTCCCATGTTTAACACGGGGTATGCCGCGAGTTTAACGTCCAGCGGGGACGACATCGGACTGATCGACACGAAGAGTGGATCAGATAACAGAACCCCTTGCGGGGAACCTCCAATGCTGGGGCCAGCACACGGGCGGCTTCCCGGGTGAAGTGGAGTGGAGTGAAGTGGCATGACCCCACCGGGATGTGGCGGCCCGGGTAAGGGTCAGGGTGGATGATGGAGTGAAGAGCTTGGACCTCGTAGAGGCTTCCTACGTACCGCGCGTTAGCGCGGATCAAAGTCAGCGTAGTTCGGATATACAGTTTAACGTCATGCTGGACGTTGGCGAGCCGACTCACAAGGGGATCGAGGCTGCCGGGCGGATGATTGAACCGAACCACCTCGCACAGAGGGGGATGGAACGGCCGGGTGGATCACAGTTTCACGTCATGCTGGACGAAAATAGAAAAAGGGGCAGTGGGGAAGCACGATGGAGATACACGCGTGCAGTCTCCCACAGGGGCGGACTCATATGTGAATCGACGCAAGCATGAACCCAGGAGGGGTCCACTGATGGACGAACCGACGTGAATACGACTGGGACGACCAGGTGGTGGGCTTGAACCTCAGGGAGGCTTCCTACGTACCTTGTTTAGGAGACATGGATCAAAGTCCACGTAGTTCATTCGGTAGCACTCTACCCCCATGGGCGAAGGCCACTCTAATCCCGACATTCCTGCAGAGACGAGCGGGTGGGGGCCACATCCAAACCGGGAGGGGGACCCTGCGTGCGAGGCACGGGATCGGGTGAAGCGGACGGTTTAACGTCTTGCCGGACGAAGTATAGTTTAACGTCGTGTGTTGAGGACGAAGAGGACGGTTTAACGTCTTGCCGGACGAAGTACAGTTTAACGTCGTGTGCTGAGGACGATACGCTAGGCAGTTTAACGTCATGCAGCGCGGACGTTATGCTTGGCCGTTTAACGTCTTGCAGCGCGGACGATTACAGTTTAACGTCGTGCGGGACGAAACACTTGGCAGTTTAACGTCTTGCAGCGCGGACGTTATGCTAGGCAGTTTAACGTCTTGCAGCGCGGACGATTGGGGCTAGGCAGTTTAGCGTCATGCAGCTTGGACGATTGCAGTTTAACGTCGTGCAGGACGTATGATTTGCCGCTGAGGGGTTCGTGTCACTTCGCGCGAACCCGGAAGGCCGCACGGAAAGACAACGCATGGTGCGGGCACCCGGGATGAGAATCATCGGGTGCCACATAGGCGGGTACCCTCAGGGGGTCAACGGGGGCGACCCTGGAAGATTGCGCGCAAAAGAGGAGCTTTGCGCGCAATACTGCGGGTCGGCGCGCAATTGGGGCGGGCTGGCGCGCAATTGGGCCAGCGCCTTGTGCACGGATGCTTGAGATTGCGCGCACCGGGCTTCGGATAGCGCGCGGGGGCAATCGGCTCATTCTTTAATCGAATGGCCACTTGAAAGAAGGGGGTGCGCGCAATCGGGCCGGATTGCGCGCACCCCGGGGGAAATTGCACGCAAGAGGCTTCTTTTGCGCGCGAAGGCCTTATGGTGAGTGTTTATTTAAAGGAAAGGAGCCAGGGGGGATTGCGTGCGAAGGCGGGCCCCGAGGCTTTCTTGCGCGAAAGAAAGGAGGTTACCTGGAGTTCGACATTGTGCGCGGAAGGGGTTGAATTGCGCGCACGAGAGACGTTTCGACTTCCAGCAACCTTTAAAACGTTGGGGGTCGCCTTGTATTTATAGGCAACCCCGGGCGCGGAATCCAAGACGCGAGCGCGAAATTCTCCTCGCGGGCGCGGAATCGGGCACGGCGCGGAAGGGAGTCGCGCGGGCCAGCGGCGCGCAAAAAATGCGCGCCGGCCCGGCGCATTGCGCGCATCCCGGGGGTTTTGCGCGCGACTCATCCCCTTTGCGCGCGTGCCTCGGAAATTCCGCGCAAGGCATCCGGGCCCTCCGAAACGTGCTTCTGACTCCAAATATGACCTCGCTTTCCGCATCCGGAGCTTCGTTTGGGAACAACGGACTTTTCCGGCGTCTACAGTAACATTAATATTAAATACTACTCTTAAATTTTTTTAAATTTTTTTATATAAATAAAACATATTGATAATAAATGATATGATTTTTGGTAAATTCCTTTTTATGATTAAAAGCATCATTTTCTTGAATGAGAGGATTTTAATAATAAATGTATTTTTATAAACATTTAGAAATTTAATTTGACAAAATAAACTTCATATTTGATTTCAGAACATCAAATTTATCTTACAGTGAAATTTTGGTATTTTTTTGAGCAACTTCATATTTCGATTAATAGTGAAAAATACTGATTTTTAGTTAGAAAATTCCTTTTTGTATAATTAATTAATAATGATAAATTATATAATAAATTAGTTTTATTGTCAAATTAGTTAAATATTACATCTAATAATTCAATATAATCAATTCTACATTGATTTTGAATTTAAAATCTTAACAAATGTCTGAATTTTTCCTATTTTAAAACCATGTTATTTCGTCCCGTCCGTGGGATTAGAATTAATGTACATTTTTCCACTTCTATGATTTTAATTTCAAACGTTTTACATAAAATATTGTATTGATTCTAATTTTTTATATCTAATAATTCCATGTTAATTTTTGACCAAAATGATTTGTTAATGTGATTAAAATTAATCACAGTTGTTAAGGCCAGATGAAGCTTAATTAGGGACTAAACCATAAATTTAAAGGCCCAAATGACCTAGAGAGTTGTCCAAAACCCATTCACTACCCATATTAAGTAAATAAACCATCCATTATTGATTGTTTGGTATGAATTTTTTAAGGTTCAAATATTGCACACCTAATTTTTTTCTAAAAATTCCATGCGAGTCCTTTTCAATCCCAATAAAATGTCATCACCTCATCCCATTCCTTACACCTATAAAAACTTTTAAGTTCATCCAAGATACACACAATTAGCCTCCCAAAAACCCTCTCTTACACTTTGAAGCATCCATTTAGTCAAAAACCCTCTGAAAGATACATTTTATCCAATCCAAAAATAGTTACCCAATTTTGATGTAACGTCTTTTTTCATGCTCCTTTCATTTATTTACATTCTTCAAACCTCAAATATCTATATTCAATTATTTCATAAAAAACACATTATATAAAATATAATAGGATGTTTATATGCAGTGGTTCTAACTTACACTAACACACTCCTCTATCTAGGTGATGTTGAACATACTGTTTCTGTGTATGGTGAACTACTGCCTCACGTAACGATGATTGTTAATTTCTCCTCTACCAAAAATCATGGTGGCCATTATGATGGAAATATTATTTATATATTTAATATATTATATTTATTACTTCCTTATTATTATATATTCTTTTTACAACACACATCTTTTTCCTTCCATTTGGTGTTAATATGATAGTCGCATTTGAGGAAGTGTGGACCACCACCCCCTCAAAGCGATGTGATTCATCCACACAACAAATGGGATGTATTAAGGATGAATTTAATAGACATATATGATATATATGATATATTAATTATACAATAATAATAATATATATATACATATACATACATACATACATACAGACACACACACACACACACACATATATATATATATTTCAATTTCTTTTGTTCTTTTAATATGATAATTAAAAATGGAAACAATTTTCATACGTACATACAGTTTACCATCCCCTTGAACGGTGTATTCCATTTAATATTTCCATATGACATAAATTTATATAATATGGCTATAATTTATATAAATGATATTAATTTAATGATATAAATTCAGTAATCATGATATATGTATAAGTACCAAAGATATAGAAAATTATGAGACATGAGAAGAACAAAGCGAATATTATCCAATGTGAAAACTTTCCATAAGATCGTTAACAAGATGGTAAAATAAGGTATTAATAAAAACATATATGGTTTTATGTATAACTATATGTTTATGTAAAATATGTATAATAAACTTATATTTATTATAATGAAATCATGCACAAGTATGGAGAGAGTCAAGACACAAGGTAAGGGGAATTTCATCTCACTATTAATTTCTGTTAGATTCATGATATAATCACGAAAATTTCCTTTCTTGTAGTGTATGTACTGACCATTATTTAATTATATGTATATTATAAAAAAATTTACGGGTATTCACATATCCATTATATGATCCTTAATTTATAGTTTTTTACATTCAAAAGTTACCAAATTCGTAAAATAGTTTTGTCTCAATTTTTCTTCTTTGAGATTCATGTTTTTTATGAACCTAAACTCTTTTTTGATCTTTATATACTTCTATTGTACAGGTTATATCATGAATATTATTATATCTATGATTTATTATGGTTCATGTAATATTTTTCCTACATGGATAGTATAATCCCAACTAACCAAGTAATAAGAGTTTATTGAGACAATCTTATCGATTTGAGATATTGTTTATGTTTAGGATTATAATGATGAAAACTATCAATAATTTTAATGATTTTACTTATACTATATTTACTAATGATATATTCATTTATTATATCAATTTTTTCACTCTTTAATACATATGATAATGTTTTTGTTAAAATAGTATTGTCTCTATCCTAGTTTGTAAATTAATTATATTCAAAAACAATGTTTTCGAAAATGATTTCAAAAGATCCATGAAGACAATATCCAATGATAAAGGATTTTTAAAATGTTTTATTTTATTAAATTCTTTTTTTATATGTTTTCAAAGCTATTTTTAAAGATAACAGGATTAAATTTTTTTAATGTTATAAAAAAATTCAAAATAGAAAGGAGATTTACCTCAAGAAATGATTTTAGAATAAATTTCTAAATAATTTACCATATAAAATAACATCTTTTGGTGTTTCTCATGACATTATGGAGATATTATTCAATATTTCCATTCATCTCTCTCATAATGTATTATTAATGGATGTAACGATGATTATGATTCTCATTTGTCTTTCACTAGTAATATTCTTTAGAAACCCACTTCTTTTCATAGGGTATGTTTTTGATGAAATGATTATGAAACCCCTCTCTCTCCATAGGTTAAAATATGTTTGCATGGTTATGATGCCAGTTTCTTTACTTGGGTTATTATATGTTCATTTATGATCTTCTGGCACAGGAATGTATGATTTCATCTTGTCAAGGGTGGGACCTATTTATCCCCCCAATGCATTGTGTAATTATTTATATCTAATGTGATATACATAGATAGAATAAGGGTTTACTCGGTTTAGTAATACATGTCTAGAATTATGGTTTACATGGATTAGTAATATAGGGTTGGAATGAGGTATTACACGATTTAGTAATACATGGATGGAACCGGGGTTCACCCAGTTTGATAAAAGACTTTTTCCACTAATATGGTCTTGGAATTGATTCCCTTGATACTATAGAAATCAGTATATTATTATGTGTTGCCAATATTCCATGTCTTACTCCTATAATATTCATTCATGGATTATTTTCTTTACCTCATATTGATTCATATCTTTTGAACTACCATGCATTATTCCATGATTCATGTATATGATCTTTGATATGCAGGGTATGATCTTATATTTTCATGATCATGATCTCATACCCTTATGCTCATGTTTATTCTTACATTTATCCCTTGTTTACCCTTACTAAGTAGTTAAGATCCCCCTTTTTTGTTTCCATTCATAGGTTATGAATATATGTATTATGTTTGATGTGTCTAAGATGGGTGTTAGTAGAAATGGTCCTAGTTAATGGTGATGTTTCTCACATATGTACTATTTTGATTTTTCCATGTTTAGAAAGGAACTATACCAACTCTAGTCTTTGGGTTTCTGTTTGTATAATTTTAATATATTCAACATATGTAATAAAATTTTAATGTTTCAATAGAGAGGGTCACTATATTTGGTATAATAGAAAATGTATAGTTATCCTTTGCAAAATATGATGAGAAATCCTTATTGAGGACCCTATGCATTCATATAAGGATAAGTATGAGTACTAGGAAAGGTATAAGAAAATTTCCTATAATATTGGTGAATTATAGAGTGATTGGATTCATAGAAATACATCCCTATATAGATACTACAAGTATATTTGGATCTTCCGCATATGTACCTTGGGGAAACAACTCCGACAAAACTTTTTATTTTGACTCGGGGTAATCTGGTACATGACAACAGGCCTTTCTGCACACTAGGAATGACACTACTAGGGGATACACTTTTGGAAGTCATAAACTTTTCATGAAACATCATGATGCATTTAAACCATTGTTGACTATTAATAACCTAGGATGAACCTAATGTGTCATATATTACAAAAGATTTCATAAGTTAGGGATACTATAACTGACTTTTCATGATCATGTGGTTCCTCAATTTGATAACAATTTATTACTCTATGATTTTGGTTCTGGTCAATGGATGGAACACAAAGGAACCCCGTTAATAGAGATAATTATGAAAAATGAAATGATTTTCAAACATATTTTCTGAATTCTATGGGATATGGAATTTAAAACCTCATTTTTATGCTCATGCATATTTCTAATGTTATGAATCATGATGGACTTATAAATGAGAAAAATAGGGAACAACATTATATTGAGTCATTCATGTGGAAACTTCAACCATGATTCAGAGGGTCTCCAAATCCACTTGTTTATTAATAGTGGATTAGTAACACTTAGGTGATATTACCCATTATTCAGTGTTCAGATCAAGAGAACGTCATTCTTGCGGTTATTGATTGGAAGGAGAAGCATATCAATGGTGGACTCTAATCAAGAATACAATTAAGGATGATGAAATTGAATCCATGGTTTGGGATGAGTTGGTGAATTTATTTTTCAATATTATCATTCTTCTGTTTCTTCGTACCATGATGGAGAAGTAGTTCCTTGAGTTGAATCAATGTGATGATGAGTGTTTTGGTACCTATGAGGATAATTTCATGAGACTTGTAAGTTTTGCTTCAGGAATAATCATCCAACATGAATGAAAATTTGATAGGTTCTTTGGTGGTTTAAATCCATGTCTCAAAATGGTGTTTTATATATGAATCTTTACTATCTAGGAATATATTTTTCATTGTGAAATCATTGATGAAATGGGGGTTTGAGTCACATATCAATCTCTTGTTTTTGAGAAGAAGAGGAAGTTGGAGTTCGAATTAAACTCTATGAACCATGGACAAAAGAATATGAACAATAGTTTATTCTCCATGTGTGGGAAGAAAAATGGATTAAATTTACTTATGGGGTATAATAAATGTTTTTAGTGTGAAATAAAAGGCCATAAAAAATTCTTTCTCAAGGTTATGGGAATATGTTTACTCAAAATACCAATGGAGAAAATTCCGCACAGAATGAACCTCCATCTGTTTAATGCTAAAATTTTAAGAAGAATGGGAGTTTTTCTAAACATTTCCCATACCAAATGTTTGGTGAAAATTATCGATGTAATCATCCCCTTAAGTCGAGGGATAAGTGGAAATATCACGCAATCACTATATCTGAAGAGGGGTGTGTTAACAACATGGTGAAAAGTACACTTACCATCCACAATAGAACTGCTAATATTGTTGGAACAATGTTCATATATGCATGATTTGGAGAATGTTTTGTGTTTGTTGTCAATCCTCAGTGGAAGCTCAGAATGTGTACCAGCAAAGTGATCATACAGTTCAATCAGACAATAGTATTGAAGGTGGAACCATTTCCCAGTGTTTGCCAAATTTTTGGGCCTGAAAATCGACAAATGGAGAAAGGTGTTTTTGGCTAAGAGACTTTCTCACCATGTACTTGGAGGAGAGGAAAATTGCGTGCCATATGTTTTTCAAGATCAGAACATGGAAAAATGGCAAAGGGATAAGGGTCACACAAGAATTGGTGTTGTCGCACAAGTGACCTGTGCGCTGAGGAGGGACTTGCGCGCCGGTTCCTAAGAAGTCTGGAAACATGGGCGCCTATTGTTATTATTTTTCATATCATCAAAATAAATCAACGGGATGAGGATCGTGCAAGTATTGGTTTGGTCGCGCAACTGAGTTACGCAACAGAGGCTAGGGAAGTTGGAGCTGCGTGCCGAGACTTGAACGTCGTGAGGACACTTGTGCGCGATCGTGCAAGGGGTCCATTTTGCCTCTAAATAGAGGACAACCCCTCATCATTTGAAACAAAGTTCAATACTTAGAGATTTTTTTAGATCTTTCCCTGAAAGAGGTTGAGTCACGCAAATGGTAGTTGGGTCGTGCAAGTAGAGGTTGTGCGCCAGTTGTTGGCTGCGCGACCTAGGCGGTTTGAGAGTAAAAGGTGCAGAGTCGCACAAGTTTGGAGTGGAAGGAAGATGTCTTGCACAAGTGTGTTGGTGTCACATGTGCACCGATTTTGTACGATGCAGGTGACTTGTGAGCCGTTCATGAAACTTGTGTGCCGGTCTTGGAGAAGCGCGCCCGGTGAGGTTGTTGTACGCTAGTCATTTTGGAGTTTCACTAAAACTGGAACATTTCCCGATACCTTCGATGCAATGTGGGATTAGTATATGAGTGAAAGTTAGACATCAACAGAGCATCTATATTCAATAGAGGATACATTAATTGAGCAACGATGAAGAGACCTTCACGTCTATAAACTGAGTGGGACTTCACCATCGGTAGTGAGCCATGGGAGTCAACAGAAGTGACTAGAGGGACAAAGTGAGCTATCCCTACACTTTTGTAAAGGCAGTGATCCTGGTACATAGTGACTGATCCTAAACCTTTGTAATCCAAAAATAGTAACGATTAGTGAAATTGGGTATGACAGAAAACTTGTCGGTGTATGCTCCTTGGACGTAGCCCTTAGCGGTGAACCAAGTAAAAATTGTGGTGTCATCTCTTTGCATGTGAATGTTTCATTGCTGATCATTTTCATCATACTTGTTTAACTAGTTTCTACCAAGATGGGAACAAGATCCTTGTTTTTAAAAGAAAAATTTGACACCCTGATTCAGCCCTCCCCTCTCAGGGTGTCTTGAGGTCCTACAAATATCATATTTTATTTTTGGTGTACCCACACTTTCATATCTAAAGAATTTTTAATGGGTGTTAAGAATTATCCAAAACAATCAGAGTTGGAATTAGAAATGCAAACACCTAATGTTATGATGATTGAATCTTATTTTTATGATTCCTATCCAATAAATTTTGTGGTGATGAGCATCATACAAATAATTTCATTAATCCTTGACTATAATTTTATGTCATTTAATGAATGGATTGGATTTCTCTGTATAAATACAACATCAATTGTCCAGGAGGGGAAGTTGTGTTCGGTATATATAACCCTCTCATGATCATCCATCAGTGTGGCTCTAATATTTATCATACTAGGGATATTACATTATGTGTATGTGTCTTAATTCGAATTCAAAAGGGGTGTTTATATAAAAGTGGTTGGGGAGAAGATTGACATTGATGATATGCATATTATTTTGGATTTTTGGAATTTATTTCCAGAAGTTTTTCGTAGTCTTCCACCAAAATGTGATGATGAGTTCTCGATAGAACTTGTACGTGGTTCCACACCAATTTAAAATACTTCTTACAGAATATCCCCAATTGAGTTGAAATAATTAAAGAAGAAACCCCAATAAAACCATGATAAGGGATTCATTCAGCCATGTGTGTCACCTTGGGTTCCACAATTTCTTTTTGTGAAAAATAAAAATGGTTCAATGCGACTCTGCATTGATTATCGAGAGTAGAAAAAAAATCAAAATGAAAAACAAGTATCATCTTCCCCATACTAATGACTTATTTGATCAACTTCATAGAGATCAATACTTTTCCAATATTTACCTTCACTCTTGATATCGTCAATTGAGAGTCAAGAAGTAGGACATACCTATGATGTCATTCTGTACAAGGTATCATCGCTATTAATATATAGTGATGCCTTTTGGTCTCACTAATTCCCCTTCAATAATCATGTATATAATTAATAAAGACTTTATAAATTACCTTGACCAATTTGTGGTTGTATTTATAGATGATATTCTTATCTATTCAAATAGAAAGGAAGAGAATGAAGAGGACTTGAGAATTGTTCTGAATACCCTATGGAAATATAAGTTGTATGAAAAAATTTCAATGTGTGATTTTTTCTTAAAATTGATTTCTTTTTGGGTCACATAATATCAATGGATGTTATAAAGTAGATCCATCATGGACAAAGGCTATTCAAAACTGTAATAGACCAACCCCAGTGAATAAGATTCATAGAATTCTTGGTTGAGCTAGATATTGTCGATGGTTTGGGGAGAATTTCTCATGACTATCTAATCACCTAACCTTGTTAACTCAGAAGGATGTGATCGTCCTCTAGCCAGCATAATTTGAGTAAAATTTCAAGGAACTAAATAGAAGGTTGGTATGTGCACCTATTCATACATTAACCTATATTAGATAAGGGTTTATAATCTATATTGATGCATACAATAAGGGAGTGGGATGAGTTATTATAAAAATAACATGTTTATAGCCTATTCCTCATGATAGTTGATTATTCATGAGATAAATTACACAAATCATGATTTTAAATTAGTGGTAGTAATATTTTCATTAAAAATGTGGAGGCATTATCTTTATGGTGAAAAGTTAAATATATATTCTAATCATAAATATATGAAATATATATTCACATAGAAGGAGTTGAATATATTCCAGAGAAGATGGTTATGGTTGATAAAGTATTATGACTACTCAATACATTACCACCATGGGAAAGTGAACAAGGTGGCTGTTGTTTTGATTCAAAAGGATCATGCTAGCTTATCTATGATGAGGATCACAAAATAACAAATATTTGTTGATTTTCTAAGGATGGATCTAGAAATTATAAAATAATGGTACACATATTATTTTTCTCAAATTAATGTTCAGAAATATATCCAAGTTATGATTAAGGATACACGTAATGAAGATGATGAGATGAAAAAAAATGTTGGTAATGTTCATATGTTTAACCATGATTAGGATGGAATGTTAAGGTTAATGAACCATGTACGCGATCCTTCAATACCAGAGTTGAAGAAGGATTTGTTTGAGGAAGACCATAATACATCATTATCTATTCACCCTATAATTATAAATATGTATAGGTACTTGAAAAATACTTCTATTGTTATGGTGTGAAGAGAGATATCATGGATTTTGTATCTCGGTGTTTTGTATGCCAGCAAGTTAAGGCTGATAAAAAAACAATAAAGGGATGTTGCATCCATTAACCATACCATAATGGAAATAGGAGATCATTACTATGGATTTTTTCATTGTACTAACCAATCCTATAATGGTGTAATGCTATATGGATGGTATTCAATCTCCTTACTAAGTTAGCACACTTCATTAATAATAGATATTTTTTATCTCTTCATCAGCATTCTAGAATATAAATTAAGAAAGTTGTAAGGTTGCATGTAGTACCAAATTCTATTGTATTTGATCAGGATCTGATGTTTACCTCAATGTTCTGGAAGAGTCATCAGAAATCACATGATACAAAATTATGTTTCAACAGTTCTTATCATCCTAAAATAGATGGTCAGTCTAAAAGAACTATTCAAACCATAGAGGATAGGTTGAGATCTTATTCTCTGCATTTATAAGGTGGTTGGGATCATCAACTTCCTATAGTTTAGTTTTCTAACAATAATATCTTTCACTAAATAATTAATATGGATCCTTAAGACACCTTATATGGGATGAAATGTAGAGATCCAACATGTTCATATGTGGTTAGAGAAATAAAACTATTAGGGCCAGAAATTACTGATGAAATGGTTTAGAAGGTTAAAACCATTTCTGCATAATATCAAGTAATCTCAAAGATAGAAGAAAATTTATGCTAATAACCATTAAAATTATTTTTAATTTTAAATAGGCTAAATGGTGTTTTTACAAATCTCACCCTGGAATAATGTTATGTGATTTAGAAATAAAGGAAAACTAAGCCCTAGGAATATCAACACCTTTAAAATTCTCAATAATATTTGGACAACAACCTATCACTTGGTAATTCCCCCAAATATCTCTCAATTATATGATTTTTTCAATGTATTTCTCTTGAGAAAGTGAATACCTGACCTGTCACATGTATTGAACTGATACGTCATACTTTTGGAGTATGATCTTTCTTATCAGGAGAAACCAATTGAAATTTTGGACTGATTGGAGATAGTTCTATGAAACAAGACCACTAACTTGGTCGATGTTTTTTTTAGAGAAATAAATATTTATATGAAGCTACATGGGAATATGATGATATGATGTAGTAGAAGTATCCTCACTTGTTTTTAGCAGAGTGACCGATTTCAAAGATTAAATTCATTTTAAGGGGGGTAGAATGCAACACCATGAGTTTTATAGACCTTTTTTTGGGAATAAATTTATGTTTTCATTTACATCTTGAAATTATATATGTAAAATATTCCTTTCACATGAAACACCGACTTGGAATACGTAACATGCAACACCAACTTGGAGTATGATGATTTGGCGTGTGATACACGCCACACTGAGTTTCTATAAATTTTTTTATTTTTTTATTTATTTAAATAATATAATAAAAACATTGAGGTTAAACATAGTAATATGAATAGTATTAACAAGTTTTCAAATATTTTTTGTAATTGTTTTATATAAACAAAACATGTTGAAAATAACATATATCAGTTTTAGTAAAGTCTTTTTTATTATTGAAAACATTATTTTCTCGAATGAACAACCATTAATGACAAGATTAAATTTAGGAACATTTAGAAATTTAATTTGATAATATAAACATTATTTTTTAATTAAAAATTTAAAAATTAGCTTATGGTGAATTTTTGGAATTTTCTAAGAAACATCATTTTTTGATGAATATTATTAAAATACTCCTTTTTAGTTAAAAACTATCTTTTTTCTAATTAACTATTAATGATAAAAGGTAATATAAAATTTTTTTATGGTAACATTAGATAAATACTAAATCTATTAATTCATTAGAATAAATTAGACTTCTATACTAAAAATAACAACTAAACAAATGTTTGAATTTTTTACTACTTCAAAACCCTATTATTTCATCGAATCTACGGGATTATCATTGATCTTAATTTTTACTCTTAAGTGATTGGAATTTAAAAAATATGACATAAAACATTCTATTTATTCTAATATTTAGATTCTAATAATACCATGTTAATTTTTGACCAAAATAATTTGTTAATGTGATTTAAACTAATCACAACAGTTAAGGACAAATTAAGCTTAATTAGGGACTAAACCTTATAATTAAGTACCAACATGACATATACATTTGTCAAAAACCCATTTGATTTCCATATATCGACTCTAATCCTTCATTTATTGACTATTTTTGGTTTTTTGAGACTTGTTTTATATAATTACTTGTGCACACCTAATTGTTTCTAAAAATCCCATGTGAGTCCATTTCCTTCCATATAAAGGCCATCACCTCTGGCCATTCCTCGCAACTCTCAATCCTTTTATGTTCATCCAATATACTCCCAATAATCCTACCAAAAATACTCCCTTCTAATTTTAATAATACCTTTGGTCAAAAACGGTTTTAAGGAAACCTTTTGGCACACACCAAAAGGAGTTACCCAATGTAGAGGTAACGTCTTCTTTCATGCTATTTTCCTTTATATCTCATCTTCAAAACTCAAATATCTTTATTATATTATTGCATGAAAACCACAATATCTTAGACATACTAGGTTATTTTTATGAAATGGTTCTTAACTAAACTTACAAACACCTCCTTTTAATGGATGTTGAGCATACTATTTCTGTGTACGACGAACTACTACCTCACAAAATGAAGATTGTTCATTTCTCCTATACCACAAATCATGGAGGCCACTATGATGGAAAATTTATTTACATATTTAATATAATGCATTTATTATTTAATTAAGATTAAAAATTTCTTTTACATAACCCATATTTTTACTTTCCCTTTACTGTTAATACGATAGTCTCATTTGAGGAAGTGTGTACTACTACCCCCTCAAAGAAATGTTATTCTTTCACACACCACATGGGTTATATTAAGGATGATTTTCAAAAAAATTATATGATATATATGATATTGAAATTATACATTAATATATATATAAATTTACATAAATATATTTGTGTGTGGGTGTGTGCATGCGTGTGTGTTTCATTTTCCTTTGTTCTTTCAATTCGACAATTAAAAGCAGAAACAACATTCATGTGTATGTACGAGATACCATATCTATGAATCGTGTATTACATTTTTTTTACTTATATATGATATAAATAAGTATAATATTAATATAATTTAAATTAATAATATGTATATCATGACATACATTCTATAATCATTATATAACTATAATTATCAATGATATAACAAATTTAGACAGATGCGAAGAGCAAAGAGAATATTACCCAAAGTGAAAACATAAAATAAGATAATAAAAAAAAGGGAAATATAAGGTCATAATAAAACCATATATTGTATTATTTATAAGGATATGTTTATGTAAATTATTTATAATAAACTTATATTTATTATGAGGGAATATAGTATGATTACAAAGAGTGTCAAGAGACAAGGTAAGGTGAATTTCATCTCACTTTTAACTTCTGTGAGATTCATGCTATGTTCACCACTCATTACCTTTGGGTGGTGAATTTAGTAAACATGATTTAATGATATTTATCTTATACATAACCTTATAGTATTCACATATCCATTATATTATTTTTTCTTTCATGTGGTTTAACATTCAAAAGTTATCAAATTAGTAAAACAGTTTTTTTCACAATTTTCCTTCTTTGGGACTCAAACTTTTTATGAACCTAAACTATTTTTAGAGGTGTATATACACCCCTTTTACATGTTATATCACGAATATACATTATTTAATTATATATTAATCTTTATATAATTTCGGTTTCTTACATTGAGAGTTTGATCTCATGTAACCCAGTTATAATATTTTATTGATACAATCATATTATTTTTAGAGATTGTTTTTTATGTTTTCATTGATGAAATATCTCAATAATCATAATTAGATTCATTATCTTAAATTATTAATGATATCCTCATTTCATTAGTACCTTTTTTTCAAATCTTTGGTACATAAGATAATTATTTTATTTAAATTGGATAGTCTCTCTCTTCGGTCAGAAATCAATTTTATTCAGATACCATTTTTTTAAAAAAGTTTTTTATTGATAAATAAAGATAATTTTGAATGATTTTTTTTAAAATGTATTATTGCTTTAAAATCATCCATTACAAGTTTTCAAATCTATTGTCATCGAAAATGGGTTTCAAAAGGTTTTATGTTATAAAAACCATTTTTCAAAGAAGAAATAAAATTTTTCTCATGAAAAGTTTTAAAATACATTTCAAAATTATTTCACATATATGATAACATCCATTGGTGTTTATGATGCCTTTATGGGGGAATTATTAATTTTTTACTTTCTTATTCTCTATCTGAATGTATTAGGTTTTGATTGAATTATTTTTATGTATATCTTTCCTCTTTCAAAAGTTATATGATTTTGAAACCAGCTTCTTTTCATAGCTTATGTTTATGATGGAATGATTTTGAAACCTACATGTTTCAATAGTTTAAGATATGTTTATATGTTTGTGAAACAAATTTAATTTCAAGGGTTATGATATGTTCATTTATGATCTTGTGGCACCTGTATGTATGATTTCATTTTGTTATGGATGGGACCAATATCCCCCTCCACTATAATATGTAAATATTTATATCTCATGAGATAAAAAGGAATGAATTGAGGTTTTATTAGTTCAGTAATATATGTCTAGAATGAGGATTTACTCAGTTCAGTACTATATGACTGGAATGAGGGTTTACATGGTTCAGTTATATATGGTTGTAAATGGGGTTCACCCAGTTCTATAATGGACTTTCTCCACTAATATGGTCATGGAATTAATGCCTTTGCTACTTTGGAAATTAGTATATGATTATGTATTTCCACAATTCCATGTCTTAATCCAATGTTATATTTTCATGGTTTATGACATTTAATTTTGATTCATGTCTTATTTGTAACGCCCCGACCCCAGCTACCCAGAGTCGGTGCATTACTTCGTAACATTGGCATGATCACAAAAGATCAAGTCTCGAAAGACCGATTAGTTTAGTAGCCTTGGAAACACTAGATAGATTCACAAGTCTTACATTACATCATAAAGTGAAAAACTAATAACAAAGTCTTCATTGTCCACACTCATATCCTCTTCTGACTATCCCTGCAGATCATTCATAAAATACTTCTTCACATCCTGGAAAATATTAAAACATTGAAAGGGGTGAGCTCAGATGCTCAGTAAGGATAACAATAATGCGGATGCTTTCATAAATAAACATAAAAATTTAAGGCAATATATAACTAAAACAAAAGACTTTTAAACTTTAACATCAACATAATATGGCAAAAGTAAAATGAGATAATGCCATTCACTTCCTCACATGGATATTCTACTGGTCTAATAATCACATGCAATATTAATAACCACTTTCATAATGATGGAATGCATAATGCCAGACTATCATAACCACGTAGTCAAGGCCTCGTGCCAAGACCACAAATAAGATTTTGTCAAGGCCTCGTGCCAAGACACTAGTTTGTCTCATGAGACCTGCCGATGCATCGAGGAGCTATAGCGGGCTCCACCCGTCACTTATTAAGTCCAATGCATTCCTCATATGAATAGGTTTAAAAATATCATAAACCATAACATAATCGTATCACATAAAACATGCATAAAGGAAACATAACATTTCCACATTTCAATCACAAGATATCAATACAACACATTGATATAATAAAAACGCTTTCAAAACCATTTTCAATATCAAAATAAAAGAAAGTTTAAACTTTGTATTTATTTTTCATTAAAAAAATCATGGCTTTTAGAGGAAGCCGAAACTCAAATAATGGTCACGGCGACGGAGAAGTCGTTGTCGCCGCATAAGTACGGAAAGAAAAACATTCCCTTTTTGTCGTTTAGAAAAACTCTTCGTATAAAAAGATTCCTTTTGAATAAACTTAAAAGTAAAAGGGGTTTATACACCATATAAAAGAAAGTTGTGTATAAAACCAAATATGCCTCAATGAAAGGAGATTGAGACGAAGTCCTTAAAAAGATTATTTTTAAAATAAAATAGATCTATTATGTGTATTCACTATAGGTACACATAACGAAAGTAAAAATACAAAATTGGACATAATAATATCATGACATAATTTGAATGTAGGAGATTAACCCAAAGAATGGAAGTTGGGTTAAGAAATTCCCTTACCTTGTGTCCGACTTGACTCAACCGTTCTTTAACCTCCTGAATAATAAACTAGAGTTAATATATACCTTATTAAGAACCATTTTAAATTTCATTATCCTTTTTATATCACTTATTACAATGTTATGAACATTATGTAATTATTTAAGTTAATAACGGTCGTTTTGTCGATCTTTGGTAACTTGAGTCAACAATAAAATTCATATAATTACAAGTTGTTCATGTGGTAGAATATCCATTATATCCAGCATTATATTCATGATGTAGATATCATATATATCATATATATACAGTATATAGATTCATTCATATTGTCACGTAACATTTAGAGGTAAGAAATGAAATGCACCATTCATGGAGACGGTAAGCCGTACGTACGCATGAACGCTACTTTCATTTCTATTTCGTATTTAATGCAATGGAATCATAATTATATAAATGTATAATATAATTCCAGTATAATATAGGGTATAATACAATTTACTCCATCCTTTATACATCCCACATATGGCATTAACGATTCAAATAACTTTGAGGGGGCGGTAGTCCGCACTTCCTAAAATGAAATTATCGCGTTTTACCCATAATGGAAATCATAAAGTATGCCATAAATGAGAAATAAAGAAGCATTAGTAAAACATAAACATATTATATATCATATATAAATATAGTGACATCTCAATGGCCACCTTTGAAGGTGTTATATGAGTGTTGAACAATCATCGTTTCGTGAGGCAGAAATTCGCCATCCACAGAAACTGTATGTTCTTTAACCATTAGATGTAGGTGTGTGTAAGTGTAGCTAGAATCCT
This sequence comes from Viscum album, assembly GCA_963277665.1. Taxonomy (NCBI): domain Eukaryota; kingdom Viridiplantae; phylum Streptophyta; class Magnoliopsida; order Santalales; family Viscaceae; genus Viscum; species Viscum album. The sequence continues at coordinate 1,091,804,717 of OY728145.1, read as the reverse complement.
TCTTTTAAAAACATCCTAGTATATTGTAGATACTGGTGTTGTTACAAAATAAAGGAATGAAAAGAGTTTAGGGGGTTGGAGAAGAAAAATAAAACAAAACAACATTAGAGAAGACATTACCTCAAAATCGGGTAACTCTTTTTGATTTGAGCCAAAGGCTTCCTTGGGAAGTGTTCTGCCCAAAGTGAGGCTTCTAGGAGTAAGGGAGGAATGTTTGGAGAGTATTTGGGCATAGTTTGGCCGAGCCAAATGTCTTGAAGGTGTGAATAAGGTGGGAGAGGTGGGGGCCTTTTATAAGTGGAGAGGAGGGGCTCTTTTGGAATGATTGAAATGTTACATTATTACACAATTATTTTCGGATTCTAATGGTCCCACACTTATATAATTCGAGGATAAGGTGATAAGGGTTCGAAATATCCTCATCCAATTGGATTTGGACAAGTGTAAGCCTTGGAATTTTCATTATCTTCCCATTTTATTTAAATCGTTAAATAATGAGGTCATCGCTGCATCATCATGATGTCATAAATAATTTAATTTATATAATGTCTAAAAATTATAAAACAAATACTATGATGTAGAAAATCTTTTTATCTTTCTAATGAATATTTATAGTCAAAATTTGTACTTGTGTAACACCACTTAAAAAATGTTTTAGTAAAACAACTCACGTTTGTGTCAATTTAATTTTAACATTAAATAAATATATATTAATGTCATTTTCCAACTAAAGTTGCTCCATGGAGTCCCCAAGTTGACCCATGGGTTGTCTTGGTCGGCCATGACTCATACAATAGGAGTAGGACAAGTTTCAAGCTCATCTTATATTATTAAAACATTATTTTTACCTTAAACTACACCAATTACCTCTAATCGCGATTAAGAACTTAAAAGTTACTATTCACCAAAAAATTATTTTAATCTCATTGAACCACATTTTACTTCTTAATGACAACCATGTATGTTGGATTTTTTAAAATCAAATCACAGAAGTGGTAATATTTCATTTAAACGAAAAATCAGTTATTTAACTACCACTTAGTGGTTTCACTATTCATCAAAAATTGATGTTTTTCAGAACAAAGCCAAAATTTCAACCTAAGCTATAATTGATATTCTGAATTCAAAAATGATGTCTATTTTACAAAATTCCAAACATATAAGTTGCATTAATTAATTTTATAATCAATTCCCACTGTCACAACAAATAGCGTGTTTTTAAGAAACAATTTATATCAAAAGATTGGCAATTGTTTATGTCCAATTTCAATGTTAAATTAATTCTAATGACCACCATTGAAGAAAATGGTAAAAATATATTCTAATTATACTTTAAAACCACTAAATAGTATAATTTATCACTATAAATTATTTTGATTAAAAAAGTTGTTTTTAAGTATTTTTCACAATTCATAAAAAATTAGAGGTTCTCAGAAAAATACCAAAAATTCAACATAGGCTAATTTCGATATTACGAATACAAAAATGAAGTCCATTTTGAAATATAAAATTTCTATAATTTTAAAAAGTGGTTATTACTATTCATAACGGCTACATTGATTAGTCGCGGTGTTTTAGAACTCGAAGTTGCGTACAATGCAAGCTATTGCACTATTGAATGAGAAGCGTATCGTGGAAGCTCGGGGTGTTACATTCTCCCCTCCTTCAATAAATTGCGTCCTCGCAATTTGAAATTTTTCTTGGAAAATAAAAGGTTGAAAATAGAAAATACCTTTGAGGATAACCCACATCGGAAATAAGGTTAATAAATATATAACATTAAAAGAAAGCAATATAAGTACAAAGGTCACCCGATATAGCCCATTCTAGGATTCTATGAAAATATGGATATAAAAGAAAAACAAACCTTCAAGGTCTGATGGAGAGTTATAGAAAACAGGATTAGGAGAAAGTTTAACCACAAGAAAATCACAAACTTGTGATTGGTTAAACGGTCATTGAATCCCCAGTTGGAAAAGTTAACCGACAACATTTTTTTAAGTTACCTTTTATAATGTTGATGAATTTATTTAGGAGATTTACTAAGAACGTAAGGGAATATACATACTTGTTATGTATACTTTCATTAGTTAATAAATTTTTACCACAGACCCAACTTTTACTCCAAATGGTAACGGAACTCAAAAACATTCTATTTATCCTAATTGTATAAGGTTCCAAATGTTAACACATACCATTTAGATTAGTAAAACTATTTGTAATAACCAAGGACTTCCTGTAGGCTAGTGGTAGAAAATAAAGGCTTGTCGCACTATGGTTGTGGGTTCGATTCCTGCAGCTTTTTCCGACGCGACGGGTTATTCCCCACCCTACAGGTTGTCCTTTTTCCTAAAACTATAGTATTATAATATTCCAAAAATAATCTTCAGAAATGATTTAACCTTAAACAATACTATCCATGGTTCAACTTAATCCATTCCACCCTTAATAGTTATCCAAAATACCTCCGTCCAGACTTTCTCTAAAGGGTCTCTAAATTCCAAAATCAATTGTAACATCAGATTACCCAAACAAAGATAAGTTTCTCTTATTGTCACATACTAAAAATATGATTACCTTAATCATATTAAAACCATACTGAAATCAACAAGTACTGCAGTACAATCCTTATATATATATCACATTATTCCAATAACCAAGATATAATCCATGAGTCCAAAAGCACCAATACATTAGTTATCCTACTTCAACTGTAGTAACAGCATAAGATTGTCCTTGATCCCTTGGCCTTTTCTGAGGTAAGTTTCCTTGACGCTTAGGACATTCATTTGCATAATGCCCCATTTTCTACAACTGTAGCATTCAACATTTATAGCCTCTTTCTTTCCCTTGCAATCACGAGCCTGGTGACCCTTTTCTCCACATTTATAATGAACTCACATTCCTTTTAGGCAAGTATCAGGGTGATTCTTACCACAATTATCACATAATGGAAAATAATTATTTCCCTTTTTCCCTTTATTTGTCTCTTGTTCCACCGTTCTCTTCTTCTCTTGCTTTACTTTGTTGTCATAAGACTTAGAGAATTCCTTTTCTGTCTTGATAGCACACGAGACAATATCTTCGTATGATGAGAAGGATTGTGATACTAAAGTTCGACGGAGAAATGGTTTTAACCCATCGAAGAAACGATCAATCTTACTCCTTGGATTACGTATATAATCGGAAGCATGCCTCGCTATCCTTGTAATGTTAGCCTCATACTTTGCGACATTCTCATCCTCTTTCTGCCTCAGACTCAGAAATTGCCTTTCCATATCTGCTCGATGGTCACGAGGAAAGTATTTTTCTAAGAAAAGATCTTTGAACTCCCTCCATTCCATATTCGATACGTCATCATCTTCCTTTTTGTTTTGAATCAGCGACCACCACTTATCGGCATCTCCAGTGAGGCGGTAAACTGCCATGACAACCTTCTCCATTTCAGTACTCCCCAAGGCATGGAATATTTTCTCTAAGGAATTTATCCATTGCTCAGCTACTATAGGATTTGTACTCCCATTGAAGGTTGGTGGTTGTTGCCTAATGAAGCGGTCTAACATTGATCCTCCACGTTGCGGATCAGGGTGCTCCATACGAGTAAGTTTATTATTCATAACCTGAGTAAGTTGTCCCAGTTTGGTGATTAGCTGATCAGCACCAGTTCCATCACCAGCCCCACTATAATTATCTTGAGCAGGAGGGCAATCCCTACATGGAGTGCGTGCATTGATACGGTTTCCATTTCTTCCACTAGGCGCCATTTCTAAACAATGGCATAAACTAGATTAGTTTATGAATCAAAATACATAATTCCATACTTGTAAGATACATAACATAAATTTAACTATTTATGGATATAATCCATAAAAATGTTTTCTTTGAGGAAGTATATACTCATAACCCTTCATAGTGGTTTATAAAGAAAATGAGAATTATCCAAAGCATATCCCCCGGGAGTGTCGTAACCAATACTGCAGCAAGGCCCGTTGTTATGCACCAGTTCCCGTTCGAGTCTAGCTCAAAGCGGTGCTTTCGGGTTTTACCCCTAGGAACATCTGTGCCAGAGCCGCCTCTACCTGATCATATCCAGACTGGGATGTATTGCTCGGAAAACTCACAAAATCTCAACAATACCAAAATTCTAGGAAGTTCTTCTATACTAATCCTTAAAGTTCATCTTAGGTCTATGTGCTCTAATCAGAGTTTATCTAAATCAATCTTCCAAGATTAGTACTAAACTGCCTCTGATACCAACTGTAATGCCCCGACCCCAGCTACCCAGAGTCGATGCATTACTTCGTAACATTGGCATGATCACAAAAGATCAAGTCTCGAAAGACCGATTAGTTTAGTAGCCTTGGAAACACTAGATACATTCATAAGTCTTACATTACATCATAAAGTGAAAAACTAATAACAAAGTCTTCATAGTCCACACTCATATCCTCTTCTGACTATCCCTGCAGGTCATTCATAAAATACTTCTTCACATCCTGGAAAATATTAAAACATTGAAAGGGGTGAGCTCAGATGCTCAGTAAGGATAACAATAATGCGGAAGCTTTCATAAATAAACATAAAAATTTAAGGCAATATATAACTAAAACAAAAGCCTTTTAAACTTTAACATCAACATAATATGGCAAAAGTAAAATGAGATAATTCCATTCACTTCCTCACATGAATATTCTACTGGTCGAATAATCACATGCAATATCAATAACCACTTCCATAATGATGGAATGCATAATGCCAGACTATCATAACCACGTAGTCAAGGCCTCGTGCCAAGACCACAAATAAGATTTTGTCAAGGCCTCGTGCCAAGACACTAGTTTGTCTCATGAGACCTGCCGATGCATCGAGGAGCTATAGCGGGCTCCACCCGTCACTTATTAAGTCCAATGCATTCCTCATATGAATAGGTTTAAACATATCATAAACCATAACATAATCGTATCACATAAAACATGCATAAAGGAAACATAACATTTCCACATTTCAATCACAAGATATCAATACAACACATTGATATAATAAAAACGCTTTCAAAACCATTTTCAATACCAAAATAAAAGAAAGTTAAAACTTTGTATTTATTTTTCATTAAAAAAATGATGGCTTGTAGAGAAAGCCGAAACTCAAATAATGGTCACGGCGGTGGAGAAGTCGTTGTCGCCGCATAAGTACGGAAAGAAAAACATTCCCTTTTTGTCGTTTAGTAAAATGCTTCATATAAAAGGATTCCTTTTTAATAAACATAAAAGTCAAAGTGGTTTATACACCGTATAAAAGAAAGTTGTGTATAAAACCAAATATGTCTCAATGAAAGGAGATTGAGACGAAGTCCATAAAAAGATCATTTTTAAAATAAAATAGATCTATTATGTGTATTCACTATAGGTACACATAGAGAAAGTAAAAATACAAAATATGACATAATAATATCATGACATAATTTGAAAGTAGGAGATTAACCCAAAGAATGGAAGTTGGGTTAAGAAATTCCCTTACCTTGTGTCCGACTTGACTCAACCGTTCTTTAACCTCCTGAATAATAAACTAGAGTTAATATCTACCTTATTAAGAACCATTTTAAATTTCATTATCCTTTTTATATCACTTATTACAATGTTATGAACATTATGTAATTATTTAAGTTAATAACGGTCGTTTTGTCGATCTTTGGTAACTTGAGTCAACAATAAAATTCTTATAATTACAAGTTGTTCATGTGGTAGAATATCCATTATATCCAGAATTATATTCATGATGTAGATATCATATATATCATATATATACAGTATATACATTTATTCATATTGTCACGTAACATTTAGAGGTAAGAAATGAAATGCACCATTCATGGAGACGGTAAGCCGTACGTACGCATGAACGCTACTTTCATTTCTATTTCGTATTTAATGGAATGAAATCATAATGATATAAATGTATAATATAATTCCAGTATAATATAGTGTATAATACAATTTACTCCATCCTTTATACATCCCACATATGGCATTAACGATTCAAATCACTTTGAGGGGGCGGTAGTCCGCACTTCCTAAAATGAAATTATCGCGTTTTACCCATAATGGAAATCATAAAGTATGCAATAAATGAGAAATACAGAAGCATAAGTAAAACATAAACATATTATATATCATATATAAATATAGTGACATCTCAATGGCCACCTTTGAAGGTGTTATATGAGTGTTGAACAATCATCGTTTCGTGAGGCAGAAATTCGCCATCCACAGAAACCGTATGTTCTTTAACCATTAGATGTAGGTGTGTGTAAGTGTAGCTCGAATCCTTCTTTTAACAACATCCTAGTATATTTTAGATACTGTTGTTGTTACAAAATAAAGGAATGAAAAGAGTTTAGGGGGTTGGAGAAGAAAAATAAAACAAAAAAACATTAGAGAAGACATTACCTCAAAATCGGGTAACTCTTTTTGATTTGAACCAAAGGCTTCCTTGGTAAGAGTTATGCCCAAAGTGAGGCTTCTAGGAGTAAGGGAGGAATGTTGGGAGAGTATTTGGGCAGAGGTTGGCCGAGCCAAATGGCTTGAAGGTGTGAATAAGGTGGGATAGGTGGGGGCCTTTTATAAGTGGAGAGGAGGGGCTCTTTTGGAAATATTGAAATGTTACATTATTACACAATTCATTTCGGATTCTAAAGGTCCCAAAATTATATAATTCTTGGATAAGGTGATAAGGGTTCGAAATATCCTCATCCAATTGGCTTTGGACAAGTTTAAGCCTTGGATTTTGCATTATCTTCCCATTTTATTTAAATCGTTAAATAATGAGGTCATCGCTGCATCATCATGATGTCATAAATAATTTAATTTATATAATGTCTAAAAATTATAAAACAAATACTATGATGTAGGAAATCTTTTTATATTTCTAATGAATATTTATAGTCAAAATTTGGACTTGTGTAACCCCACTTAAAAATGTTTTAGTAAAACAACTCATGTTTGTGTCAATTTAATTTTAACATTAAATAAATATATATTAATGTCATTTTCCAACTAAAGTGGCTCCATGGAGTCCCCAAGTTGACCCATGGGTTGTCTTGGTCGGCCATGACTCATCCAATAGGAGTAGGACAAGTTTCAAGCTCATCTCATATTATTAAAACATTATTTTTACCTTAAACTACACCAATTACCTCTAATCGCGATTAAGAACTTAAAAGTTACTATTCACCAAAAAATTATTTTAATCTCATTGAACCACATTTTACTTCTTAATGAAAACCATGTATGTCGGATTTTTGAAAATCAAATCACAGAAGTGGTAATATTTCATTTAAACGAAAAATCAGTTATTTAACTACCACTTAGTGGTTTCACTATTCATCTAAAATTGAAGTTTTTCAGAACAAAGCCTAAATTTCACCCTAAGCTATAATTGATATTCCGAATTCAAAAATGATTTATATTTTACAAAATTCCAAACATATAAGTTGCATTAATTAATTTTATAATCAATTCCCGCTGTCACAACAAATAGCGTGTTTTTAAGAAACAATTTATATCAAAAGATTGGCAATTGTTTATGTCCAATTTCAATGTTAAATTAATTATAATGACCACCATTGAATAAAATGGTAAAAATATATTCTAAATATACTTTAAAACCACTAAATAGTATAATTTATCACTATAAATTATTTTGATTAAAAAAGATGTTTTTAAGTATTTTTCACAATTCATAAAAAATTAGAGGTTCTCAGAAAAATACCAAAAATTCAACATAGGCTAATTTCGATATTACGAATACAAAAATGAAGTCCATTTTGAAATATAAAATTTCTATAATTTTAAAAAGTGGTTATTACTATTCATAACGGCTACTTTGATTAGTCGCGGTGTTTTAGAACTCGAAGTTGCGTACAATGCAAGCTATTGCACTATTGAATTAGAAGCGTATCGTGGAAGCTCGGGGTGTTACATTCTCCCCTCCATCAATAAATTGCGTCCTCGCAATTTGAAATTTTTCTTGGAAAATAAAAGGTTGAAAATAGAAAATACCTTTGAGGATAACCCACATCGGAAATAAGGTTAATAAATATATATCATTAAAAGAAAGCAAGATAAGTACAAAGGTCACCCGATATAGCCCATTCTAGGATTCTATGAAAATAAGGATATGGAAAAAAAACAAACCATCAAGGTCTGATGGAGAGTTATAGAAAACAGGATTATGAGAAAGTTTAACCACAAGAAAATCACAAACTTGTGATTGGTTAAACGGTCATTGAATCCCCAGTTGGAAAAGTTAACCGACAACATTTTTTTAAGTTACCTTTTATAATGTTGAGGAATTTATTTAGGAGATTTACTAAGAATGTAAGGGAATATACATACTTGTTATGTATACTTTCATTCGTTAATAAATTTTTACCACAGACCCAACTTTTACTCCAAATGGTAACGGAACTCAAAAACATTCTATTTATCCTAATTGTATAAGGTTCCAAATGTTAACACATACCATTTAGATTAGTAAAACTATTTGTAATAACCAGCGACTTCCTGTAGGCTAGTGGTAGGAAATAAAGGCTTGTCGCACTATGGTTGTGGGTTCGATTCCTGCAGCTTTGTCCGACGCGACGGGTTATTCCCCACCCTGCAGGTTGTCCTTTTTCCTAAAACTATAGTATTATAATATTCCAAAAATAATCTTCAGAAATGCTTTAACGTTAAACAATACTATCCATGGTTCAACTTAATCTATTCCAACCTTAATAGTTATCCAAAATACCTCCGTCCAGACTTTCTCTAAAGGGTCTCTAAATTCCAAAATCAATTGTAACATCAGATTCCCCAAACAAATATAAGTTTCTCTTATTGTCACATACTAAAAATGTGATTACCTTAATCATATTAAAACCTTACTGAAATCAACAAGTACTGCAGTACAATCCTTATATATATATCACATTATTCCAATAACCAAGATATAATCCATGAGTCCAAAAGCACCAATACATTAGTTATCCTACTTCAATTGTAGTAACAACATAAGATTGTCCTTGATCCCTTGGCCTTTTCTGAGGTAAGTTTCCTTGATGCTTAGGACATTCATTTGCATAATGCCCCATTTCTCTACAACTATAGCATTCAACATTGATAGCCTCTTTCTTTCCCTTGCAATCACGAGCCTGGTGACCCTTTTCTCCACATTTATAACAAACTCCCATTCCTTTTAGGCAAGTACCAGGGTGATTCTTCCCACAATTATCACATAATGGAAAATCCTTCTTTCCCTTTTTCCCTTTATCTGTCTCTTGTTCCGCCGTTCTCTTCTTCTCTTGCTTTACTTTGTTGTCATAAGACTTAGAGAATTCCTTTTCTGTCTTGATAGCACACGAGATAATATCTTCGTATGATGAGAAGGATTGTGATACTAAAGTTCGACGGAGAAATGGTTTTAACCCATCAAAGAAACGATCAATCTTACTCCTTGGGTTACGTATATAATCGGCAGCATGCCTCGCTAACCTTGTAAAGTTAGCCTCATACTTTGTGACATTCTCATCCTCCTTCTGCCTCAGACTCAGAAATTGCCTTTCCATATCTGCTCGATGGTCATGAGGAAATTATTTTTCTAAGAAAAGCTCTTTGAACTCCCTCCATTCCATATTCGATATGCCATCATCTTCCTTTGTGTTTTGAATCAGCGACCACCACTGATCGGCATCTCCAGTGAGGCGGTAAACTGCCATGACAACCTTCTCCCTTTCAGTACTCCCCAAGGCATGGAATATTTTCTCTAAGAAATTTATCCATTTCTCAGCTACTATAGGATTTTTACTCCCATTGAAGGTTGGTGGTTGTTGCCTCATGAAGCGGTCTAACATTGATCCTCCACGTTGCGGATCAGGGTGCTCCATACGAGTAAGGTTATTATTCATAACCTGAGTAAGTTGTCCCAGTATGGTGATTAGCTGATCGGCACCAGTTGCATCACCAGCCCCACTATAATTATCTTGAGCAGGAAGGCAATCCCTACATGGAGTGCGTGCATTGATACGGTTTCCATTTCTTCCACTAGGCGCCATTTCTAAACAATGGCATAAACTAGATTAGTTTATGAATCAAAATACATAATTCCATACTTGTAAGATACTTAACACAAATTTAACTATTTATGGATATAATCCATAAAAATGTTTTCTTTGAGGAAGTATATACTCATAACCCTTCATAGTGGTTTATAAAGAAAATGAGAATTATCCAAAGCATATCCCCCGGGAGTGTCGTAACCAAGAGTGCAGCAAGGCCCGTTGTCGTGCACCAGTTCCCGTTAGAGTCTAGCTCAAAGCGGTGTTTTCGGGTTTTACCCCTAGGTACATCTGTGCCAAAGCCGCCTCTACCTGCTCATATCCAGACATGAATGTATTGCTCGGAAAACTCACAAAATCTCAACAATACCAAAATTCTAGAAAGTTCTTCTAAACTAATCCTTAAAATTCATCTTAGGTCTATGTGCTCTAATCAGAGTTTATCTAAATCTAGCTTCCAAGGTTAGTACTAAACTGCCTCTGATACCAACTGTAACGCCCCAACCCCAGCTACCCAGAGTCGGTGCATTACTTCGTAAAATTGGCATGATCACAAAAGATCAAGTCTCGAAAACCGATTAGTTTAGTAGCCTTGGAAACACTAGATACATTCATAAGTCTTACATTACATCATAAAGTGAAAAACTAATAACAAAGTCTTCATAGTCCACACTCATATCCTCTTCTGACTATCCCTGCAGGTCATTCATAAAATACTTGTTCACATCCTAGAAAATATTAAAACATTGAAAGGGGTGAGCTCAGATGCTCAGTAAGGATAACAATAATGCGGAAGCTTTCATAAATAAACATAAAAATTTAAGGCAATATATAACTAAAACAAAAGCCTTTTAAACTTTAACATCAACATAATATGGAAAAAGTAAAATGAGATAATGCCATTCACTTCCTCACATGGATATTCTACTGGTCGAATAATCACATGCAATATCAATAACCACTTTCATAATGATGGAATGCATAATGCCATACTATCATAACCACGTAGTCAAGGCCTCGTGCCAAGACCACAAATAAGATTTTGTCAAGGCCTCGTGCCAAGACACTAGTTTGTCTCATGAGACCTGCCGATGCATCGAGGAACTATAGCGGGCTCCACCCGTCACTTATTAAGTCCAATGCATTCCTCATATGAATAGGTTTAAACATATCATAAACCATAACATAATCGTATCACATAAAACATGCATAAAGGAAACATAACATTTCCACATTTCAATCACAAGATATCAATACAACACATTGATATTAAAAAAAAATGCTTTCACAACCATTTTCAATACCAAAATAAAAGAAAGTTAAAACTTTGTATTTATTTTTCATTAAAAAAATGATGGCTTGTAGAGGAAGCCGAAACTCAAATAATGGTCACGGCGGCGGAGAAGTCGTTGTCACCGCATAAGTACGGAAAGAAAAACATTCCCTTTTTGTCGTTTAGTAAAATGCTTCGTATAAAAAGATTCCTTTTGAATAAACATAAAAGTCAAAGGGGTTTATACACCGTATAAAAAAAGTTGTGTATAAAAACAAATATGCCTCAATGAAAGGAGATTGAGACGAAGTCCTTAAAAAGATCATTTTTAAAATAAAATAGATCTATTATGTGTATTCACTATAGGTACACATAAAGAAATTAAAAATACAAAATAGGACATAATAATATCATGACATAATTTGAAAGTAGGAGATTAACCCAAAGAATGGAAGTTGGGTTAAGAAATTCCCTTACCTTGTGTCCGACTTGACTCAACCGTTCTTTAACCTCCTGAATAATAAACTAGATTTAATATCTACCTCATTAAGAACCATTTTAAATTTCATTATCCTTTTTATATCACTTATTACAATTTTATGAACATTATTTAATTATTTAAGTTAATAACGGTCGTTTTGTCCATCTTTGGTAACTTGAGTCAACAATAAAATTTTTATAATTACAAGTTGTTCATGTGGTAGAATATCCATTATATCCAGCATTATATTCATGATGTAGATATCATATATATCATATATATACAGTATATACATTCATTCATATTGTCACGTAACATTTAGAGGTAAGAAATGAAATGCACCATTCATGGAGACGGTAAGCCGTACGTACGCATGAACGCTACTTTCATTTCTATTTCGTATTTAATGGAATGGAATCATAATGATATAAATGTATAATATAATTCCAGTATAATATAGTGTATAATACAATTTACTCCATCCTTTATACATCCCACATATGGCATTAACGATTCAAATCACTTTGAGGGGGCGGTAGTCCGCACTTCCTAAAATGAAATTATCGCGTTTTACCCATAATGGAAAACATAAAGAATTCCATAAATGAGAAATACAGAAGCATAAGTAAAACATAAACATATTATATATCATATATAAATATAGTGACATCTCAATGGCCACCTTTGAAGGTGTTATATGAGTGTTGAACAATCATCGTTTCGTGAGGCAGAAATTCGCCATCCACAGAAACCGTATGTTCTTTAACCATTAGATGTAGGTGTGTGTAAGTGTATCTCGAATCCTTCTTTTAACAACATCCTAGTATATTGTAGATACTGTTGGTGTTACAAAATAAAGGAATGAATAGAGTTTAGGGGGTTGGAGAAGAAAAATAAAACAAAACAACATTAGAGAAGACATTACCTCAAAATCGGGTAACTCTTTTTGATTTGAGCCAAATGCTTCCTTGGGAAGCGTTCTGCCCAAAGTGAGGCTTCTAGGCGTAAGGGAGGAATGTTGGGAGAGTATTTGGGCAGAGGTTGGCCGAGCCAAATGGCTTGAAGGTGTGAATAAGGTGGGAGAGGTGTGGGCCTTTTATAAGTGGAGAGGAGGGGCTCTTTTGGAAAGATTGAAATGTTACATTATTACACAATTCTTTTCGGATTCTAAAGGTCCCACACTTATATAATTCAAGGATAAGGTGATAAGGGTTCGAAATATCCTCATCTAATTGGCTTTGGACAATTGTATGCCTTGGATTTTTCATTATCTTCCCATTTTATTTAAATCGTTAAATAATGAGGTCATCGCTGTATCATCATGATGTCATAAATAATTTAATTTATATAATGTCTAAAAATTATAAAAAAAACTACTATTATGTAGGAAATATTTTTATCTTTCTAATGAATATTTATAGTCAAAATTTGGACTTGTGTAACCCCACTTAAAAATGTTTTAGTAAAACAACTCATGTTTTTGTCAATTTAATTTTAACATTAAATAAATATATATTAATGTCATTTTCCAACCAAAGTGTCTCCATGGGGTCCCCAAGTTGACCCATGGGTTGTCTTGGTCGGCCATGACTCATCCAATAGGATTAGGACAAGTTTCAAGCTCATCTCATATTATTAAAACATTATTTTTACCTTAAACTACACTAATTACCTCTAATCGCGATTAAGAACTTAAAAGTTACTATTCAACAAAAAATTATTTTAATCTCATTGAACCACATTTTACTTCTTAATGACAACCATGTATGTCGGATTTTTGAAAATCAAATCATAGAAGTGGTAATATTTCATTTAAACGAAAAATCAGTTATTTAACTACCACTTAGTGGTTTCACTATTCATCAAAAATTGAAGTTTTTCAGAACAAAGCCAAAATTTCACCCTAAGCTATAATTGATATTCCGAATTCAAAAATGATGTCTATTTTACAAAATTCCAAACATATAAGTTGATTATCAACATTTTCGTTTAAATTACAGAAAACAATTTCCATTCTAACAACTCTCCCACAAACTATTTTTTTATAAATGCCTAAAATGATTCATGTTACAATAATTAACATGTTTACAGAATGAATCATGTATTTATAACTCTCATTCCCTAATCTCCTAAAAATATAAATATTAGAAACAATAATAACACACAACAAGTGCATCACCCAAAGTGAAATAACATCAAACTATAAAATAAAACATCAATAACCAAAATTTGACCCTAAGTACTTCTGGTTTTCCCCCATACATGGGTTAGCTACTACCATACATGATCTCAAGAGAAAGGCCCAAATCCTCCAAGTCTAATGTCTATATTTCTAAAATATTAGGACAATGGAAAATATAATAAAACTTCCATAATTACAAATTTTTTACATTATAAATAGGGTTACATGTGTTGGTGCCCTGAGCCTATTTGTTACATGAGTTCAGGGGTGCCTCCTCATATGAAAAAGGCTACCAACTAGTAGTAAGGGTCTAATGTATATATCATAGAGAATATATACCATCATTATCCAAGATTCATGATAGTGGAAATAAATAAAAAAAATATATATAACTGATAATGATAATAGTTAATATAATTTCACAAATAATAAATACCCACATAAAATGATGCTACCAAAAGAGGATGAAAATATCAAAGACTAATTCGGTATATATGAAATTCCATAATAAGTTTCTAGTTCTAAATGAAAACCCCAAATAAGCCCACTAATTACTCCAGTGATGTTTCCAATATCATGATTGGTTCATTCATCCTTGCTATTTCCCACTCATTCATCTAATTTAGGACTCCTACCGTTATCCTATCATGAAAACCTGGTGTTTATTCAGGTAGGGATAAAGAAACCTAAGTAGGTTGTGAGTATAACTAAACATTATACCAATAATAACATCTAATAATATATTAAATCTATAACATTGCATGATGTTTTATATATAATAATGTTTGATAAATAAAGTGAATAATTTTCAAATTATATTGATCTAAAATTATCCACATGAAATCATTGGTTTCACGATGACACCAAATCCCTCAATATCTTCATCATCCCATTTCAGATTCTGAACTATCCCCCAAAGGGATAACAACATTAATTCTGTCATGGGTTTCATTAACCAGTTATTTTTAATTATATAATTTATGTAATGGAAGAATTAGGATGTAGTCCGGAACCCCATAGGTATATGCATAATCAATCATGGTCCCAAAAATTAGTGATCAAGTGAATACATAAATATATTGGGTTCCTAGAGAGATATTTGGGAACACTGTGGGTATGTGGAGTAGTAGTAACTGTCCCAAAACATAGTCACATATATCATATAACATGGTTCTATATTTCCAACCATTTATCATCAATTATCATAACTAATTCAACACCAATTCCAAAAAATCATTTAGGAATAAATAAAAATTTAAAAAACATCATTTTTATCTTATTATAGCATTCCAATGGTAGCTACCAGCTTCACAATTCCACTGATCACCCACATTTTAGTAGCCCATTATTAATCAATTTCATAAACCTATTTATTCTGGATATTATTATCACAACATTAATCGATTTCAATATCTTGTATTAAATCAATTAATGGTTTCATTTATGGATGAAATTTAACAATGTAAAAATAGAAATATAACAATTATATATATGAAACTAAAATAAATACAATGTGAATTAATTTGTATACCACCAGACTCAAGGACCTCGACAGACATTGTCTGAACTAAAATACCCACAAATTGAAGTGGATTTATTGAAATCAAAATGGAATTGAATATTTTGTTCCAAAACGTATGATCAAGAACAAATGAAACACAATGATCAATAACTATATCTAATCATAAAGCCAATGGAGAAAATCCCACATCTGAAAGTTGAGAGAATGATGGGATATAGGATGAACACCAACTTGGGAAGGGATCACATACCAACGTGGATAAAATCCTTCAACATAATCTTAAATTCATCAATAAAAGGGTTTGACGAGCCCTGAAATTGTCATGACCTATCCCCCGGGGCCCGTGCCATGACTACCCCAAGCCCACCTTCCATAGGCCAGGGGTAGGAAACTACATCGAAGGTGTATTACCTAAAATTGGGAAGGAATTGCCTTTATAACCTATTAACACGCATGACCAAGAACACGGAATGATATGAACTCAATCAAACTATATAGTAAACAAAGTGAGTACAGTACGTAAAAGGGGGCCAGAATACAAGTCCAACTAGAAAGTACAAAGAAATCTAGAAAGTACAAGAAAACTAATATGTGAAATGAAGCTCCTGGATCATCCTCCATGATTCCTACCTAAAGGGTAGGTGAAGATCATGAATGACCATCTCTTCAGTTTGACTCTTCTAACATCCACCTTCGAGCTACCTCCAGTCTGGTATGCTCATCCCCAGTCAGCATTGTCCGTCGTCTGCACCAAACACAATGAGGTATAGGTATAAGTTGTGTAGGGGTGTGTATAACGATACTCAGTAGGGACCCCGAGACCCTCAAGGTCTCACACAATCCAAAAAGTATAAACCACACAATATGAAAACAAATTTCAACCATACATAGTTATATGCCCATACAAATACCTAAGTTATCATGTAAACCCATACCAATTAGGAGGAAACACAAGGCCCAACTCATTATCCCAAAGATCAATTGTTCCACAAAGGAAGGAATACCTAGATGGGAAGTACCACAAAGGTACACCACACAGAAGAATACCATAAAGTATTACCACGAAAGAAGTACCACACAGGTATGGACTCAGCTCACATAAGGTATCTGTTAGGTAAAGTAGTAAATATGATTATATGTAACCACTGGATCATCTTACTCTATTAAAAGGCCGATGCACACAAGGTCAGTAGGTGCTGACCCACACAGGATCGAAATGTGCTGACCCACACAAGATCGCTAGGCACTCAGCAACACAAGATCCCAAGGTGATGAACCACACAAGATTTTTAGGTTCTTACCCACAGTGTATGGTACGATGTTGACCCACAAAGGATCACTAGGTGCTGACCCACCTCGGTTCGCAAGTTGCTGACCCACACAGGATCACTCAGTACAACGTCAGACCCACACATTATCCTAGTACATCTCCAGTACGTCCTTAGACACACAAAAGATCCTATTAAATCTCTAGTACATCTTCATACCCACAAAGGATCCTAGTACATATCCAGTACGCCGTCAAACCCACATAGAATTCTCATACAACTTTACGTCATAGCCAGCTAACCAATTCCCGCACTACGCTCGCTTTTCCCCGAGACAGTCCGCTCCACAACACACTGGTCAATACGCCAACTACCTCAAAGTCCCACAATGAATAATCTCAGTGGACCTCCATGTCATAGGGGTCTCAACACAACAAACGGTTCATCAATCGGAAGCTCGGTCTGTGAGTTATTAGCCTTTTAGTCCCGGGGGACTGGATGGGTTTGTGCTCAATCCAACCTGACCATACCCCATCTAAATTCAAAAATCTAGTGGGTTATACTCAAAGGGGCCATCTCACACCAAGGTTTCCTGGCACTGCTGACGGTTCGTCAAACAGATGTCTGGTGCCAATGTTATGTCATGTGTAAAGTATATGTTTGTATCTGGTCTGGGTCTGATCCGACCCGGTCAGACTGACCCGACCCATCCTGGCCTCGGTCGACCTGGTTCGGGTCAACCCAGCATGACCTGATGGGTCAAGACTGGCCTATGGTATGGCCTGGCCTGCTAGGTGGTCCGGAAGGCCACGAGGGCCGCAAGGGGTTGCAGAGTCCACGGGTGCCACGGGGTGGCGGAGGCCGCGAGTCGTCTCATCGTGGACGGTGGCCCAGCCAAGGGGGTGCCACGAGGTCTTGGGGTGGATATCCCTGGTGGACAGAGGCCTCGGGGTGGCACAGTCAGGCGGTTTGTCCGGATTGGAGAAGGCAGCTCGGGTGGCAGCTTGGCCTGGACGACAGTTGCGGATCGGGCTGCGGCTCGGCCCGGACATCGGTGGCGACCCAGGCAACGGCTGGGCCCAGACGGTAGAGGTGGCTCAGCTCGGATGGCGAAGGAGGATAGGGAGAGGACTAGGCCCAGACATAGGTGGTGGCACAACCCGAATGGCGGCAGCAGCTCGGGCGGCGGTTCGGCAAGGGCGGCAGCGGCGGCTCGGCCCGGACGGAGGTGGCGGCTCGGGTGGAGGCGGCAAGGCCGAGGGGTGGCGAGTCTGCGACGGTGGTGGTCATTTCTTCATCGCCTTCATAACGGTCGGTGGTGATTCCGGTCGCCGTTCTCGTGCCCCATGTGTTGGTATTCATTCCCCCATTGCGATCAACAAATGATCACAAGGTTTGCATAGGTGAATGGCCAAGTTTGTTTGGCCAACACTCTTCGCATTTGTGTAGTAGAAAGCATTGATAATTCATTATTGAATTACGAAGAATTCAACATGAATGGAAATAGAGAATAAATCCAAACAAGCACCTTAAAACATCCCACAAAATAATCATACTCAAATAAACCCCTACCTTGGATTGTTCATTGACGTTGTCATGTGAAAAAGTTGAAGTTGTCATCATTTTTATTGTTCACCACACACCTCCAATCCCGATCTCATTCATCGTTTTGTCATAGTCGAAGACATTCCTCATTTGAGGAAAATTCTTCATGGAAGACCGCGTTCTTTGTTGGAGAAGTGTAATCCTCCAAGGGTTCTCCTCTCATAATTCCACGGAAAAAATGTAATAGGTTCCAATATAATTAACATAAAATATTAATTACGTTGGAACACTCACAGAAGTTAGAAAAATTAATGTGGTGTGTTGGCATAATTAATTTGGAGGAATTTCAAGAGGCTCCTCCACATTAAAGAGGGAGTTGAGAGGTTTCTTCTCTATTAAGAGGGGCCAGGTGGTCCGTACCTCTAGGAATTTAAAATTGGGGTTTTTTCTCAGGTGGGCCCCACCACCATAACCCACAATGGGAGGTTTCAAGTGTAAAAATAAATTGTTAAATATTTTTTTTATTTTTCCATGTAAATTCCAAATTCTAGATTTCACTCTAGACCCACCACGGTTGTGGTAAAGGTCTCTTTAAGAGAATATCGGCGTTGCGAGATCAATGATGCCCTTAGATTTCAATTCCGAGCACCAGTTCAAATGTTAGAGAAAATACGCTCATATTTTTACTGAACGTTCCTGAAAAAAAGCTCAGAAATTCATTCTAGGCACTCCAGGCATTGGAGTCATGCACTGTCAATTTTTGTAGACTTGTAAAATTCCCATATACCTGAATAAAATTACATGGAAATTTTGGGTCATTACATTCTCCCCACATCAGGGCTCTACGTCCCCATAAGCCACAACATAAACTTGGTAATCAAGTGGGGGTACTGAGCATGCATCTGAGCATCCTGACACCATGTGCCCTCTTGGAGGTTCTCTTTCTACCTACGATCACGCACCAGAGGTATCGACCACTCATGAAGGACCCGGTCCTATCGATCCTCAATCTCAATTGGAAACTCCATAAAATTCTTCCCATTGTTGATGTGCAGCTCTCTGTGGATGATAACGTGGGATGGTTTGTGCACGTATCTTATCAGATGGGATAAATAGAAGATGCCATCCACCCGGTGCAGCTGAGGTGGAAGAGCTAAGCAGTATTCCACCTTTCCAACTCTGCTGAGAACAGGAAAAGGTCTAATGAGCCTCGGATATAACTTTCCACCTTTTCCAAATCTTCGCAAACCTCATCAAGGTGAGACCCATAGAAAGATGTGGTCACCATCCTCAAACTCTAGAGGTCTACGTCTCCTGTCAGAATTCGTATTCTTCCTACTCTGTGTAGTCTTGATCTGCTCCTAGATGATCTGCACTTTCTATGTGGTAGCCCATAGCATCTCTGATACCACTAGTGCTGACTGCCCTGGGTCAGTACAACACAAAGGTGATCTGCATGATCGCCCATACAACGCCTCAAAAAGTTACATCCCAATGGCGGAGTGATAATTTTGTTGTATACAAACTCCACAAAAGGAAATTGATCCTCCCATCCACGACCGAAGTCAAGTATGCAAGCATGTTGCATGTCCTCGAGGGTCTGAATAGTCTGCTCAGCCTGGTCATCCCTCTGAGAAAGGAAGGTGGTGCTCAATCGAAGCTTCTTCTCAAAATCCTCATGAAACCCCATCCATAGCCGGTAAGTAAAACATTAATCATCATTGAAGACAATTGTCGAGGGTACTCCATGTTACCGCAAAATCTACTACACATAGATTTGTCCCATGATCTCTACTGATCCCTTCTCTTTGATCGGTAGGAAGTGGGACGACATGGTAAGTCAGTTGATGATCAATCATATTGATTCATGTCCCCTGGATGTACATGGAAGACCTGTCATAAAGTCCATGGATATCCTATCACACTTCCACTCTAGGACCTCTAAAGGCTGAAACTAGCCTACTAGTACTTGATGCTCCGCCTTCACTTTCTAACAAGTGAGGCATCGAGAGACAAATTATTCTACTACTTTCTTCATTCCAAGACACCAGTGATGTCGTCGGATATCCTTGCACATATTTGTCACTCTTGGATGTACCGCTAGAGGGGATCTATGGAAATCCATCAACACTTCCTTATGAAGTGACAATGGTTCCATGGTACATCCTCTGATGAGAATGACGTGCTCCCCACATTTAGAAAATCCATCTGGTGCCTGTCTTATGGATATCAGAGCACGTCGAGTCTTGTAGTCAACATTCCCACACTGCGCATCCCTAACTTGCTGAAGACGTGGGGGAGTGACTGTATGATATTGTAGAAGAGATTCTCCATCCCAATCCACGATGGATATCTATAAAGTGGCTGGAAATTCTGTCGCATCACCTAGATGTTGTATACCAGATCTCATGCTATGTGAATCTGCTACCACGTTCACCTTCCCATGAGTATAGACGATCTCGATGCCATAGTCCTAGAAGTACTCAATCCAATTTCATTGTCTTAGGTTCAGGTCCTTCTGAGAGAAGATATACCTGAGACATTTATGATCCAAGAATACTGTAAAATGCTAGCCCATCAAGTAATTTCTCCACATCTTGAGGGTGAATACCATTGATACTAACTCTCGGTCATGGGTAGTATAGTTCTGCTCATGTTTTCTCATCTATTGACAACTATATGTGATCACCACTTGCTCCTATATCAGGACACATCCGATCTTGGTCCCTGATGAGTCACAGTTTACTACGTACCCTATGCCCTCCTCTGTAAGCCTCATGGTGGGGGGAACCAGTCAGCCTCTACCTTAGCATCTAAAACTCTGATGGTATCTCTCCGACCACATGAATGGTTACCCCTTATTCGTCAATGCATATAGTGGTGCTGCAACTCTGGTGAAATCTAGCACAAAACTCTGATAGTATCTAGCCAAACCTAAGAAACATCGTACCTCTGTCACACTTTTGTGTGGATCCTAAGAAAGTACTGTCTCAATATTTTCTAGATCCACTACAACTCCAGCCTCTGATATGACATGTCCCAGAAAGTGAACTTCTCAGATCAAAATCTAGAACTATGAGAGCTTACCAAAAAGCTGGTGCTCTCGGAGTTTGTCCAACACTACCCCTAAATGGTAGGCATGATCCTCCCCAGTAGCTGAGTAGATCAAAATGTCGTCAATGAAGACTACTACGAAGCGATCAAGGTATGATAATAAAATCCTTTTCATGAGTCCCATGAACACTACTGGAGAATTGCTAACGCCAAATGGAATAACCACGAAATCATAGTGGTCATACCGACATCTAAAAGATGTCTTTTTTACATCCTCATCTCACACTCTGAGCTGATGATAGCCTAATCTGAGGTCTATCTTCGAGAACCATCGTTCTCCCTTCAGCTGGTCATAGAGGTCTTCAATCATCGGTCATGGGTAATTGTTCTTCACAGTCACCTGGTTCAGGAACCGATAGTCAACACAATTTCTCAAGCTCTCATCCTCCTTCTTTCTGAACAAAATCAGGGCTTCCAAAGGAGTAACACTGGGCCGAATGAATCCCTTCCCCTGCAAGACCTCTAGCTTTAGCCGCAGCTCACGATGCTCTACAAGATCCATCCAATATGCTGGTGTAGATATTGGTGTCGTCCCAGGGTACAAGTCAATGTAAAATTCCTCCTCCCTATGAGGAGGTAGACCCGAAACATCATCCTGGAAGACATATGCTTACTGGTCCACCACTACCCAATTGCTCAGACTCTCCACATCAACTGATCCAAGGGTAAGGATAGCCCACTGATGAGTGATTGGATGCACTCTCATCTGAGTGAGTCCATCCTATTCTACAAAGGATATCTTCTCTCCAGTGAAGGAAAACATGTTCCCATCCATGTGAACACATCGAACATTTCACCAAATATAGTCTATCTGAGTATGAACTGTTGATAACCATTCCATACCCAAGATGACGTCGTAGGGCCTCAACGCTGTTACTAAAAGAACCGAGGTGAAGCTCTCCCCTCCTATAGTAAGCTCGCACTACTGCAACCGGTGTGTAATGGTCGAATCCTCTCTCGTAGGTGTCTCTAGCCATAAGGATCGATCCAATGGCTCCGTCGGAATCTCCGAGCTCTAAATGAGGGTAGTGAAAATAAAAGAATGACTCGAATCTATATAAAAGTAATGCAACTAAGGTGGAATAGACACATATCATACATTATATCATCTACAGAAGGCCGTGATCATAAGCCTAAGCTACATGGAGGTGGGCTCTCCCCTATCCACCAGCTCCATATGCTCGGGGTGGACCACCTGGTGTTGGTGGTGGTAACATCACGATTCGTCACACAATGCCAACTTCACAGCCAGCTCCGCTGCCACATCTACCTACTCCATGAAAACCTCCTCAGTCGAATCTCGGTCTCTTCCTGGGTGGTCCTTCTACAATCTGCTGATCATTCGTAAGGCTGGTTGGACAGTCACGAGCCATGTGACACCACCCTATGCATGTGTAACACTTCCCACTCTAGGCATGACTGGCTATGCCTCACGTGCCCTACCAAACTGACCCTAAATCCTTTGGTCATCCACCTATAGGTCTGGTCCTCTTGGACCTCTATGAAATCTTTCCATTGCTAGTTGTAGAAGACTATGCTATGTGAGGTCTAGTGGTGGATATCACTTCTATTGACATCTTAGAAAGGAAACTATTCACTAAGTGGTCTCTCTCTAAAACCCCCACCTTTGTTGAGATGCTGAGTGAGATCATCGATGCCCTAATCCCTCGCCTGAGCCCCTGCTCGAAAGTTCGGTCACTGAAAAATGGGACCCGCACTATATCCGTGGAGTAACGTGAGAGGTCAGTGAACCTCACTGACCACTGAGCTACATTCATGCTGCCCTACTTCAGATGAAACATATCCTGTACGCGCACTGCATAAAGAGTCTTGAGGACAAAATCTACCCAAAACAAGATCTTTAATTCTACCCAGAGAAGTGTCAGATCGTCGTGAACATGGAGCATCATGCTCCACAATATGTCTATTTCTTCTTGTAGAAAGATGGAAGAAAGGATCACCATGAGATCAGTTGGTGTCCCTACCAGTTAAAAAACTCTCACCACAGCCTCTATGCAATCCTCAGCCGCTTGTGGGTCCATCTCTACCTTGAACCTGGGTGGCCTCTGGCGCTAAAACTCATAAAACACACTCATGAAGCGTGAACCCTTCCCTGTTGGGGATGGTGGCATTAGTGGCCCAACGGGTAATGGTACTGTTGGTGCCTGCACTGGTGCCACTACTGGAAAAGGGCCCTGCACTATGGCCTCAACACTCGGTGTGCTATCAGTGCTTACTACTCCCGGAACCCTAGTTGGATGTCTTTGTGGAGGAATCATGAAATGAAATAGGTGTACCATGTTCAATAAGTTATACCTGGTGATCTGACTCCAGAGATCACAAAGAAAACTCTTGAAAATACACACACAATAATTGTTTTCGTGCACTAAGTTTGAAAGTAGAAGTCAAGTTCTTGGGGAAAGGAATTGTTGGCCACCGCACCAACATTGGATTCCCTAAACTAATAACCACACTCACTGCACTTAAAACTATTTACATTAAAATAATGATCAGAGTCTTATGTTCTATATTAGAACCGAATCCTCTAATAACAATTTGCCACGACCCATCCCCTGTGGCCTGTGCCGTGAATAACCCAATCCTGCCTTCCACAGGTCAGGGGTTGGCGACAATCACCAACTGAAAATTCAATATAACTGGGAAGGAATCTCCTTTATAACCTGTAAACACCCAAGAACAAGAACAAAGAAAGATACGAACTCAAGAAAACTGTATGGAAAACAAAGTGAGTACGGTAAGTAAAAGCAGGCCAGAATACATGTCCAACAAGAAATTACAAAGAAAACTGGAAAGTACAAGTAAAATGATAGGTGAAAACTTGCTCCTGGATCATCCACCACAATTCCTACCTAAAGTGTAGGTACAGATCACAAAAGGTTGTCTCTGCGGTTCTCCTTATCTAATGTCCACCTCTGAGCTACCTTCAGTCCTAGAACATGTCCTCAGTCAGCGTTGTCCATTGTCTACACCAAACACAATGAGGTGCGGGCATATCCCTTGTAGGGGTGAGTATAATGATACTCAGTATGGACCCCGAGACCCTCATGGTCTCACACAAATCCCCAAATGATAAACCACACAACTTGAAAACAACTATCAATCCTACTTAGGTATAAGCCCATAAATATACCTAAGTTATCAAGTAAGCCCATCTCAGTCACGAGGAAACACAAGGCCCAAATTATTAGTCCAAATCTATACCGTTCCAAAAAGGAAGGAATACAATGAAGGTGTGTACCACACAAGTTCTCCATAAATAACAATACCAACATGGTATTACTACGAAGGAAGTGCCACACAGGTATGAAATCATCTCAAACCAGGTATTTCTTAGGTACGGTAGTAAAGATGATTAGATATAGCTATTGAATCATCTTACTCCATTAAGAAGAAAACCCACACAGGATCACTAGGTGCTTACCCACACAGGATCCCAAGGTGATGACCAATACATGATCGCTATGTGCTGACCCAAACAAGATCGCAAGGTGCTGACCCATATAGGATCGCTAGGTGCTGACCCACACAGGATCAGATGGTGTTGACCCACACATGGTCATTTGATATAGCGTCATACCCACACCAGATCCTTGTAAATATCTAGTTTCTCATTATACCAACACAGGATCCTAGTACAAATTTAGTACATCGTCGGACCCACCCAGGATCCTAGTATATCATTACGTGACAACCAGCTACTGGTTTCCCGCAATACACTCGCTTGTCTCCTAGAGAGTCTACAAAAAAATCCACTGGTCGATACTACAACTTCCCCTAAGTCCCATGATTAATCATCTAAAAGGACTTCCATGTAATAAGGGTCACAACGCAACAGAAGGTGCGTCGATCGGATGCTCTGTCTGTGAGTTATTAGGATTTTAGTCCTGGGAGATCGGTTGGATTTCTGCTCGATCCAACCTTACCATAACCCATTTCAATCCAAAACTCTAATGGGGTATTCTCAAAAGGAAATTCTTGCTCCATGGTTTCCGGAACAGCTGGCGTTTCGTCAATATAATGCTCGGTGCCAATGTTATGGCCCAAGTAATGTAGAGGTTCATATCTGGTTCGGGTCTGGTCCCACCCCGTCGGACCGACGCGACCCATCCCTGCCTGGGTCGACCCAGTTTTGGTTGGCCATGCCCGTGGTGTGGCCTAGCCTACTGGGTGTTCTAGTAGGCTGTGAGATCCACAAGGGGTTGTGGAGGTTGTGGGTGCCGCGGGGCGGCATAGGCCATGGGTCGGCTATGCCTCAAACAACGGTTCGGCAGAGGGGTGCCATGAGGGCGCATGGAAGCTCGGCCCAGCCCGGGCCAGGGTAGCTTAGTTGGGATGTCTCTTCTAGGTAGTTCAGCTGGAAGGGGGGTGGCAGCTCGGGCAGCGGCTCTGGCAGCGGCTCGTCCACGTCAGACAGAGGTGGCACAGGCGGCGGTCGTCCCGGACGTTGGCGGAAGCTTAGGTGGCGGCGTCGAGGTTACGGGGCAGTGAGTTCACGGCAGCGGCAGCCATGGGCGGTGGTGGTGCCAGTCTACTTTCTCAGGCCTCATGTGTTGGTATTCTTTCCTCCATCGCGATTAAAAAATAATCACATTGTTTGCGGAGAGGACGGGCCATGTTTGTTTGGCCCACACTCTCCATGTTAGTGTGGCAGAAAGCGGCTATATTTCCTTCTTGAATTACGAAGAATTTATCAAGAATGTAACAACAGAATAAATTCGAACAACCACTCTACAACTTCCTTCAAAATAATCATACTCAAATAATCCTCTACCTTGGATGGTTTGTTGACGTTGGCGTGAGATGAAGTATAATTTTTTGTTTGTTTGCCTCGTCCCCCACACACCTCTAATCCCTGGCTCATTCGTCAGTTCGTCATAGTCGAATATGTTCCTCACTAGAGGATTTTTCTTCATGGAAGAACATGTTCTTTATTGGAGAAGTGTAATCCACCAAGGTTTCTCCTCTCATAATTCCACCCAAAAAAATGAAATAGGTTCCAATATAATTAACTTAAAGGATTAATTATGTTAGAAGACTCACACAACATTGAAAAATTAATGTGTTGCGGTGGAATAATTAATGTGGAGGAAGCTCAATAGGCTCCTCCACATTAAAGAGGGAGTTGAGAGATTCTCCTCTATTAAGAGGGGTCAGTTGGTCCCTGCCTCTAGAAATTCAAAATGGGGGATTTTTCTCGGGTGGTCCCCACCACCATAACCCACACATGGATGGATTCAAGAATAAAAAAAGATAATTATTTTTATTTTTATTTTCCCATGAAAACCCCAAATTCTATCATTCACTCTCGACCCACTACTGTTGAGGTGAAGTTATACATTAGAGAATATCGGAGTTACGTGTTCCACGGTTCCCTCAGCTTTCAATTCCGAGCACAAGTTCAAATGTTAGAGAAAACCTGCTTGCACATTAACTTAACGTACTAATGAAAAAGTTTATAAATTCATTCTGGGCACTCCGGGCTTCAAAATCACACGTCCTCAATTTTTGCAGACTCAAAATTCCCACATACCTGAAAAACAATTTACATGGAAATTCCGGGTCTTCACAGAAATCCTCTCATGGTATACAAAAAATTATGGAATGAGGTCTGGGACGAGTTGGGGTGATTTTGTGTTAATACTTCAGGGATTTGGAATTATAATTAGCATTTTTTGAGGAATGAAACCATCTTTTATAGTTTTCTATGTGGGGTGTATAATTTGACAAACTATACCCCTTAACTGAACACCACAAGTTTTAGGGTGCGGGCTTTATTCTAGGTGGGAGAATGGTTTATGAAAGCATGCCCTAAACATACAAAACCATTATATTTTAAGGTGCATGATTTGTTGGGGTGGGCACATGATTTGGAAAAACTATGAGCCAACTATGAAATTCCTATAATCCATGAAAAAAATTCTAAAATCGTCACAAATGTGGACAAGACAAGTCTCAAACATATTATGATAAAAATTCAGATATAATAATCCCTACAAATGTGTGGAAGGGTGAGGCTCATACAAAACAGCATATCATGGATTATACAAGGAAATTAAATTGTTGATTTGAAAGTATCATAAGTAAAACAAGAGTTCAAAATGGAATCCAAATTCAAATTGATGATTTCATATTCATATTTTTGATATTATAAAACCCTTTTTCTTTTTAGTATTAGTTTGAAATAGGATCATAGAAAAGAGGTAAGAAATTTATGTTTCAACAAACTACTATATCTTATAACAAACAAAGGGACAATACATTAACAGTTAATAATTTTATTATATTCTTATTATGATGGAAAATTTGGATCTTTTAGTAATACATATTGAAGTAATGTTTATATAATAATATAAATTAATTTATGATACTCTTAGCAATATTAGTTAGTGAATTGATATTTATCGATGACATTTTGGTGTATTCTATGTGTTATTAAATATTATATAAAACAGAAAAAATACTACTTCGGTATTTTTAAATTAATGTTTTCAAATAATATATTTAATTGTATCAAAAACCATGATAAATGATTTTATGTCAAAATTATATTCTATTGGATAACAATTGGTGAATAATTGATTGATGTATTTATAAATCATAATTTTAGTAATCAACTTATATTGAGAAAATTACTAATGGTTTTCTTTTGAATATGTATTTGATATTGTTAGTTTTAACCATTATACTGATAATTGATTCGTGATAATTATTAGAGAAGTTCCAATAATTTTTAAAACAATGACATACAGTGACTAGAGTACGATCACTTGGTTAATACCATTTGATTGTTAATGATATATTAAATTTTTAGTGAAACATGTATTCTTATTTTGAAAAAATTGCTAAGAAAATGAAATTGATTTTGGGGAAGGTATGCTATGGAGAGTATAAAATATGTGCATAAAAATACCTGGTTATATGATTGTAAGATTGAGTATTGTTTTATGAGGGAGGATTATAGATATTGTTAAATAATATATTTCAATTATTAGTATGTTTAGAATATTTAAAGAAATGTTTATGGAAATTTTGGATCTCTTAATTATTCATTATGATAACATCTATGACAAAACCCAAATTAATATACCCATGGATTAAACAGAAATGGAATATGTTGATGTAATTTTTTTGTATTTTAAACTAAATTAATTATAGTCTAAAATAGTTTTGTGGGAAAAAATTGTGATTGGATCCATTTTATGTTAGTGATTATAATAATTGTAATTTATTTTTAAAGATCATCAATAGTGTTAAATATATTAGTTTTAGTAATGGATAGAACAGGAAGGAATCATGGGTTTTAGGGAAAATATTTATATTACCTTAATGGATAACCCCTCTAAATGGGTGTTGGAATGAGAAATCTGGAAATTATAAATATAATTATTTCATTAATTATCTTCAACAACATGATCATAGTTGAATTCCCAAACACACTAATGAAGAGAAATATGTAGTGTCATAAAAGATCATGTGGATAATGTCATCAGACTAAAAAGTGTAAGAGAACTAAAGAATGAATAATTTTTTCTCATTAATAGAATGAGGTTTGGATGTTAAAAAATTCAATTTACTAATCCATAGATCAATGATGGATGTACTCACTAAAAACCAGGAGAAAAATAAACATCCAATGAAACCACTACAAATGATTCAAATATTTTGTTTTAAATCAATATGATCAAAATGTATATGTATATTTACCAATTAAAATAGGGGGATGAAATGAATTTTAGGTTTAAAAAACATTTATTTTTATCCTTAAGAGAATCATTATTTAAAAAAGTTAAATAACATGAATTTATAAACCCACTTCTGTTCTTAATAATGAAACTATCATTCTTAGGAACTGATAATTTGGATCTGATAATGAAACATAAACAAGATTACTTAATTAATGATTCTAACTTAAGGATTGTAGAATCTAAAATATCAATGTTTGTACAAGAATAATGATGGTTATTAATGTTACAGTTTCTATGTGTAACTAAATAAAGTAGAATTTAAACAAACTTGTAATAAGTAAAAAAGTAATAATGAAGTATTTTAACCCAAATATAAGGGTATCCAGCATCCTTGGATTAAGGTATCCTAATTTATACTTTAAACAAATTTTGTCTTAACCAAACGAGGGTAATCCCTCTATACAACGATCAATGTCTATTTTTCTATACCTACAAGCCCTCCATAAGTAGGTAATCGACACATCTGTCTTCATATCCCCAGAATCCCTTGATCATAAACAACAGCAATCATATTCACACTATCCGGTTGAGCATGATTTTTAAAACATGAATATGTTCTTCACAACACTCACACAAAGAATGTTGAGAATAGCTTTTTTAGTTTTTCACTTCAACAAAAATCACGATGAAATTAATCCCTGAATGGAAGCTCTCGAAAATAACTCCACACCTCGAATTGTTTTTGAGAAATCTGAAATGGCTGGGTTTTGATAATAAAAATCTAAAATGGCCATAATATCCTCCTTTGGTCATATTTTCCTGAAATTTCATAAGGACATGTATAACTAGAACTCCATAACAATAATTTTATAACAAATAGGATGACATCGTTTTTTGTAACAAAATATGAGAAACATTATCAATTCTGGGAAAAAATATCATATTTGGGAAATATTCTCGTGTAAAATATCTGAGAAACATTATCATAAAAAATATGTGGGAAAAAATATCATGAAAAGTGTGTTAGAAACATTATTATTTAAGAAACATTATCATTTCAGGAACACTATCATATAAAATATGAGAAACATTATCATGTAGAATGAAAGAATCATTATTATGCAGATTGTAAGAAACACAATCATGCAGAACCTGAGAAACATTATCAGGAATAAAGTAATAATCTTTACAATGTATAATTTAAGAAACATAATCATAATTAATTTATGAAACATTATCAAGTATAATTTAATAAAAATTATCATGTAGAATGAATGAAAAATTAATTTTTAGAATGTAAGAACCATTATTATTCATAATGTGAGAAACATTAAGAAAAAGATTAGGTTTATGAATTAATATTTATTAATTAAATGTAAAAAATTTAATAATGTTGTAAAATTAGATCACATGTATGAAACTATAAAAATAAGATTTTAAAATTATTTAGAATCATCATCTAAGAAATAGGGACCCAAAATCATATTTCTAAAAGAATCAGAGTCTGATTTCTGATGGAATAAGATTCAAAATTTTGTGGAACTCGGATTCAAAATTCTATGAAAATTGGATTCAAAATTCTATGTGAATCAGATTCACAAATATATCAGAATTGGATTGACAATTCTAGATTGATCAATGATATAGATAATGATTGGATTTTATACAATGTAATTTTTCTTAAGGAAAATATTGTTAGTCTTGGCTTAGGAAATCATTAGGCAAGACAGTGAAGACCATGGTTAAGGTTTGAGATGTTCTACATATTAAAATCCATAGAGAAAAAATATATCTTTAAGAAAATTTTTTTTGATTTTCCAAACATAATGTAAGGTAAAATTCAAAATGAAAGATATCGAATCATCAATCAATACTTTTTTGGAAAGTAAAAACATCATTTCATAAAATAATATTAAGTCCTATTATTTTAATTTTTGATCATAAAATAAATGCTTATCTCCCTTCCTTTTTATCACTCTAAATAAATATAACTAACTCCCCCTTATTCTATGAAATCACCTTAGATTATTATTTTTGTATTTGAGTTATTCTATCTTAATTAAATACATAAATCCCTTTTTATGAAAGACTACACCAAGAAATCTCCCCTTTCATAAACATCCTCCCCCTCAGTTTAATATTCTTTTTGGAGAATTCTTTTTTCTGCCTTTGTGATTTTCAAAAAATAATGGAGGGGAAAAATGTTTCTGGACAGTTTTTAATAATACATTAAAAAACAATTATACAAAAAAATTCATTAATTTATCCAAGTACAACAAAATTTTTGTTATAAAAAAATCATGAATTATTTTTTCATCATTCTTATTTTTTGGCATCAACTTTTTCATGGACTAAACAAATAAATATTCACATATTAAATATGGAGTTCTATAAATAGAAATTTTTCTTGTTGAGGTAACACCAATTTTCTCATTATCTTTCTTCCTGGATATACCAGAAACATCCATCTTTTTTTGTAAGAAAAACATATAGGGGCATCAACAACCACTTTCTTTCATTTCATTTCCATAGATATTTTATTCTCAATTATCATAGATTCTTTCTCTCCATTAAAAACATGATCTAATTGAACATCATGATAAACAACTTCTTTATCATAATATTTTTCTATAAAATCAATAAGGTTTCCTTAACATGTTATAAAATATCATTATTATCACTTTCATCATCAGAGGGGATTCAATTTACATATTCCTTAGAAAAAATATATTTTAGAAAAGACTACCATTTTGAAAAACGGAAATGTATCATAAAAATATATTATAATACCTTCCAAAACGTGATCTTCAATATTTTACTCCACTTCATAAATATTTTCCCATCCGTTGAGTTTGATAATATTTCTTATGATAGAATCACATTTGGAGAATAAATAATGATCTCGTAACCTTTTTATATTGATTATACAATGTTTAAGTTCATTATGAAAAATATTTGCAGTGTGTGAAGAATATTCTAGTGACATTTGGAGCTTAAAGGAAATAATAATCGGTTTGATGACAAATCTTAGGTGAAAAATCTATGGAAACCGATGTAGGATGCGAAGGATGGGTCCCTTTATATAGGCATCATTGTGATCATTCCACATTTTAGGTAAATGAAACTATTGATATTATTTTGATATGATCTTTTGGTTGATATTAATACTAATGAATAAATTATAGGTTCTAATATTTTCAGGTTTTATGGAAGTAATCAGATTTAAGAAATGTTGAATCCGATAAAATGTTTCTAAAAACATGTATGAAACACTAAAAACAATTATGTAACATGGAGGATATAAGAATGAAAACATATCTAATAGAGTTATGAAATAGATTTTCAGTATTGATAATGTTTCTCTTACAAAACATTGGTTCTAAAAAGTTTTATTAGTAAAATGAAATTTGTAAGGTTTTGGGAAACAATTAATAGGTTCCAAAAATAAAATATAAAAAAAGACGCCAACAAATGTACACCCACTATAAAAAGGAGTATCATTATCTTATAATATGTTTTAAAAAAATGTGGATATGAATGGTTATATTATATATAAGGCCCCAACATTAAACATTACTTAATATTGAGTTATTTCAAGAATTAACATTGAGTATCTTTCCAGGTTTGGAGCTTTAGAGAATTAGATCATAAATCATGTATTTCATTCCACATTTAAACAAGGTTGTTACATCAAAGACAATATTCATTTTTTCAACAAAATGAAACATAGTTAAAATAAAACATGGTTTACTTCTTAACACTTTCCAGAAACTGTCATCACATCATATAATTTTCACCTGACCTGTGAAAAACATTTCAAAAACATGGGATTAGCATAAAAATCTCAGTAAGGGATATAAAAATACCGAAGGAAACAATTCTTCCATGTATACATAAGAATAAATGAAATCATACTTTACTCATAAAAAATAAGCACTTTAATATACCTCATGAAATCATAATATTTATGAATAACTCATTGAAATCATAATACATAAAAGTAACTTGAGGCATTCATAACATTCTTACATAGGGAGTAACCCACATGATTACATTTTGAATAACCATCACAGTATATTCCCTAAATCTCTTCAGAGAAAACTTAGAATTTAACTCCCTCGCATTACCCAATGCATTGAAGAGCTATCTTAGGCTCACCCGCCCTTTGTTTATCAAAGAACCACCCGACTTCATAAACAATTCCCAAGAACCATAACATAATCGTATCACATAAAACACGCATAAAGGAAACATAACATTTCCATATTTCAATAAAAAGATATCAATAAAACACATTGAAATAATAAAAACATTTTCAAAAACATTTTCAAAACCAAAATAAAAAACATGGTATTTATATTTCATTTAAAAACATTATGGCTTGTAGAGGAAGTCGAAACTCAAATAATGGTCATGGCAGCGGAAAAGTGGTTGTCGCAGCAAACGCAAGACAAAAACATGCCTTTAGTCCTATAGTAAAATGCTTCATGTAAAAATATTCCTTTTGAATGAAATTATAAGTCAAAAGGGTTTATTATACAACTAATAAAATAAGGTCGTATATAAATTGAAGTATCCCTCAACGAAAAGAGATTGATACGAAGTCCCTTACCTCATGTCCGACTTGTTCTTGTTCATTCTTTATATTCCTGAATAATAAACATAGTTCAATATATAATTTCTTAAGGACTTAATTTAATGTTTATTATTCAATTCCTATCACATATTATCATGTTATAATAATTAGTTAATTATGTGAGTTCATATCATACGTTTTGACGATGTTCGGTACATGAGTCAAAAATAAAATTGTTTGAAAAGAATTACCCATGTAGTTATAATTACACCATCTCCATAATTGTATTAATGATTTAAATATCATATATATTCAGTATATATTCATTTTATACTATTCCATAACATTTGGAGATAAAAAATGACATGCACCATTCATGGATATGGTAGGTCGTACGTACGCATGAATGCTACATTCATTTTTTGTCATATTAAGGGACTTTGAAACTAAATGAAAAATAGATATATTATAATTCCAGTATAATATATATGTTATATAGGTAACATAATTTCATTAATTACATTCTTTATAAATTCTATTTTTGGTATGAATGTGTCACATCACTTGAGGGGGTGGTAGTCCACACTACCTCAGATGAAATTATCGTAGTTCCACAACATGAAAAGCATAAATATGTTATTTAAACCAAATAATAAGAAGCATATAGAAAACATAAATACCATATATATCACATATAAATATAGTGACATCATAATTTCTACCATGAAAGGTGTTAAAATAATATTGAACAATCATCGTTTCGTGAGGCAGTAATTCACCACCCACCAAAACAGTATCTTATTTAACCATAAGACAGAGGTGTGTGTAAGTGTAGGTAGAATCTTTTTTATGAATACATCCTAGTATATTAAGTATACTATTGTTATTATGGGATCATAATGTAAGAAGATAGTGGTTACTAAAGAAGGAAAATAAAAGGAAGGAACTCGAGAGAAGATATTACCTCTAAATTGGGTAATTCTTTTTGATTTGAGCCAAATGCTTCCTGGGAAAGACTTGTCTCCAAAGTGAGGCTTCTAGGAGTATTAGAGGTATGTGGAGAGATAATATGAGATGATTTTGGATGAGAAAAGGGCATGAGAGGTGTGGTTAAGGGGGTAGAGGTGGGGGAATGTTATAAGAGGGAGGAGGGTCACTTTTGGAAAGTCCTGAAATGCTACTTTATTATAAAATGATTTTCAGATTTCAAAGTTCCCACAATGAAATATTTTGAGGATAAGTTGATAAGGGTTCCAAATCCACCCATCCAATAGATTTTCTACAAGTTTAAGGCTTATATTTTACCATATCTATTAATTTTTTTTAAATCGTACATTAATAAGGTAATCACTGCATCATCATGGTGTCATAAATAAATTTATTTATTTAATATCTAAGAATTATAAAAAAAATAACATGATGTAGGAAATATTTTTAAATTCCCTATGACTATTTATACTCTAAGAGAAAATTTATGTAAATAAAATTAAAAAAATTACATAGGATATTCAAACCTTGTTATATTTCTCTTCTTTTTTAAAAATAATGTCACAAATGTCACTATCAATCCCATGTGACTCCATAGCCCCTGGAGTTTGGTAAAAATCTTCCCAGGGTCTTCCATGACTCAAACAATAGGATTTGGACACATTTTGGGGTCATTTTATATTATTATGATATTATATGATTACCCTTAACAACCCAATTATTAATTAATCATGATAATTAAAGTTAATTACCATCATTACTATTCATAATCTCCAAAAAAAAAGATTATTAACTATGTAATTTGGAACATATGACTCCTAATATGGAATCCATTTTACAAAATTCCAAATGCAGAAATTTCAGTAATTAATTTAAAAATAATTCTCATTGTCAAAACAAATAAGGTGTTTTTAAGAAACAATATCTTATAAAAGATTGACAATTGTTTATCTCTAATTTCAATGTGAAATTAAGTCTAATGACTAACATTGGATTAAATGGTAACAATATATTCTATTTACACTTTAAATCCAATTAAAAATATAATCTAACTATATAATCAAATAGGATGAAAAAGTAGTTTTGAAGTAAAAAAATAGTATTTTCACTATTCATTAAAAATATGAACATTGTCAGAAAAATACCAAACATTTATCCAAAGTAAATTTAAATATCCCAATTCTAAAGATTAAGTATATATTGAGAAATAGAGCTTATAAAATTATCAATATATTTATTTAAAAAGGGGTTTCCATCAAAAGGTGGTAAAACAATGTTTTAAAAATATTAGAGTATTTTATGCTTAAGATTGGATTTATTCACATTTTAAGCCTCTAAAACACTATCTAATTCATAAATAGACATAGATATGAAAATATATTATTCATTACTTACATGAGATGTTACATCCTTCCCCCTTTTATGAAATT
Organism: Viscum album; assembly: GCA_963277665.1. Classification (NCBI taxonomy): domain Eukaryota; kingdom Viridiplantae; phylum Streptophyta; class Magnoliopsida; order Santalales; family Viscaceae; genus Viscum; species Viscum album. Next base: position 1,091,768,540 of record OY728145.1, on the reverse strand, counting down.
GTGTCCCCATGATTTATTTACTTCTTGAATAAGTGGGGGTATTTATCCCTCAATGCATTTTGAGATTCCCATGTTGCCTCTTCTATCATGTTCTTTTTTCACAAAACCTTTAATTGATGAATCACCTTATTCCGCAACAATATCTCCCTATGGTTAAGAATCTGGACCATTTTTTCCTTATAAGATAGATTCTCGTCCAGCTGAACTATATCTGGACTCAAAACATGAGATGGATCTGGCATGTACATCCTTAACATTGAAACATGAAAAAAGTTATGTACCTGAGATAAAATCAGAGGTAAAACCACTCGGCATGCAACTGATCCAACTGTTTCTAGAATATCATATGGTCCAATGAACCATGGACTCGGCTTTCCTTTCTTAACAAATCGCATCACACTTTAACATGGTGATACTTTGAAGAAGACATGATCACTTACCTCAAATGAGAGATCCTTTCTCCTGTTGTCGACATAAAGTTTCCACCGGCTCTGAATAGTTCTCATGTTTTTCTGTATCAGCTAAACTTTTTCTTCCACATCGTCTAAAAATTCTGGACCCATCAACATCCTTTCACCTACTTCATCCCAAAAATCTGGAGTTCAACACTGCTTCCCATATAATGCCTCAAATGGTACCATTTGTATACTGGAATAAAAACTGTTATTATAAGAAAACTCAACCATTGAAAGTTGATCCTCCTAACTTCCCCGATAATCAATTGAATAAGCATGTAGCATATCCTCCAAAGACTGAATTTATCATTCTTACTGCCCATTTTATTGAGGATGATAATCTGATCAAAAATTTAATTCAGTACCCATCAACTTCTAGAGGCCTTTACAAAAGTTAGAAGTTAACCTGGGATCACGATCAGATACAATGGAGATTGGAACTCCATGTAACCTAAATATCTCATTAAGATAAAATCGAGAAATTTGATCTTGGAAAAGATTATCTCGTATAGCATGGAAATGAGCAGATTTAGTCAAGCGATCAATAATAACACATATTGCACTATTACCTCGAGGTGTCTTCGATAAACCCACAAAAATGTCCATGGATATAACCACCTATTTCTACTCTGGCACTGGTAAATGCTGGAAATTCCCTTTAGTAACTACCACACTACTTTAACCTATTGACATGTCAAACAATTCACAGTAAAATCAGCAATATCTCTTTTCATTCCATCCCACTAGTAATACTTTTGAATATCTCTGTACATCTTAGTACTGCCTAGATGAAATGAAAATTGTGAATTATGAGCTTCACGTAACTACTCTCTCTTCAACTGTGAATCACATGGCACCCACAATATCTTCAAAAATCTCAAAACATAATCGTTATCAATGTTGAATTCTGGTAACAGACACTTCTGAACCAGCTCTACCTTTTTCTGCAACTCACTGTAACGCCCCGACCCCAGCTACCCAGAGTCGGTGCATTAATTCGTAACATTGGCATGATCACAAAAGATCAAGTCTAGAAAGACCGATTAGTTTAGTAGCCTTGGAAACACTAGATACATTCATAAGTATTTCATTACATCAAAAAGTAAACAAACTACAATAACATGGTCTTCATAGTCCACACTCATATCCTCTTCTGACTATCCCTGCAGGTCATTCCTAAAATACTTCTTCACATCCTGGAAAATATTAAAACATTGAAAGGGGTGAGCTCAGATGCTCAGTAAGGATAACAATATTTCGGAAGCTTTCATAAATAAACATTTACATTTAAGGCAATGTATAACTAAAAAAAAGCCTTTTAAACATGAACTTCAACATAATATGGAAAAAGTAAAATGAGATAATGCCATATACTTCTTCACATGGATATTCTACTGGTCGAATAATCACATGCAATATCAATAACCACTTTCATAATGATGGAATGCATAATGCCAGACTATCATAACCACGTAGCCAAGGCCTCGTGCCAAGACCACAAATAAGATTTTCTCAAGGCCACGTGCCAAGACACTAGTTTGTCTCATGAGACCTGCCGATGCATCGAGGAACTATAGCGGGCTCCACCCGTCACTTATTAAGTCCAATGCATTCCTCATATGAATAGGTTTAAACATATCATAAACCATAACATAATCGTATCACATAAAACATGAATAAAGGAAACATAACATTTACACATTTCAATCACAAGATATCAATACACCACATTAATATAGTAAAAACGCTTTCAAAACCATTTTCAATACCAAAATAAAAGAAAAGTAAAACATGTTATTTATTTTTCTTTTAAAAAAAGTATGGCTTGTAGAGGAAGAAGAAACCCAAATAATGGTCACGGAGGCGGAGAAGTCATTGTCGCTGCATATGTACGGAAAGAAAAACATTCCCCTTTTGTCGTTTAGTAAAATGCTTCGTATAAAAAAGATTCCTTTTGAATAAACTTAAAAGTCAAAGGGGGTTATACACCGTATAAAATAAAGTTGTGTATAAAACCAAATATGCCTCAATGAAAGGAGATTGAGACGAAGTACTTAAAAAGATAATTTTTAAAATAAAATAGATCTATTATTTGTATTCACTATAGGTACACATAAAGAAAGTAAAAATACAAAATAAGACATAATAATCACATGACATAATTTGAAAGTAGGAGATTAACCCAAAGAATGGAAGTTGGGTTAATAAATTCCTTTACCTCGTGTCTGACTTGACTCAACCGTTCTTTAACCTCCTGAATAATAAACTAGAGTTAATATATACCTTATTAAGAACCATTTTCAATTTCATTATCCTTATTATATCACTTATTACAATGATATGAACATTATGTAATTATTTAAGTTAATAAAGGTCGTTTTGTCGATCTTTGGTACTTGAGTCAACAATAAACTTCTTATAATTACAAGTTGTTTATGTGGTAGAATATCCATTATCTCCAGAATTATATTCATGATATAGATTTCATATATATATTATATATCCAGTATATACATTCATTTATAATATTACATATCATTTAGAGGTAGGAAATGAAATGCACCGTTCATGGAGACGGTAAGCTGTACGTACGCATGAACGCTAATTTCTTTTCAATTTCATATTTAATGGAACGAAATCATAATGATATAAATGTATAATATAATTCTAGTATAATATAGTGTATAATACCATTTACTCCATCCTTTATACATCCCACATATGGCATTAACGATTCAAATCACATTGAGGGGGTGGTAGTCCGCACTTCCTAAAATGAAATTATCGCGTTTTACCCATAATGGAAATCATAAAGTATGCCATAAATGAGAAATACAGAAGCATAAGTAAATCATAAACACATTATATATCATATATAAATATAGTGACATCTTAATGGCCACCTTTGAAGGTGTTATATGAGTGTTGAACAATCATCGTTTCGTGAGGCAGAAATTCTCCATCCACAGAAACCGTATGTTCCTTAACCATTAGATGTAGGTGTGTGTAAGTGTAGCTCGAATCCTTCTTATAACAACATCCTAGTATATTGAGGATACTGGTGTTGTTACAATAGAAATGAATAAAAAGAGTTTAGGTGGTTGGAGAAGAAAAAAAAAACAAAACAACATTAGAGAAGACATTACCTCAAAATCGGGTAACTCTTTTTGATTTGAGCCAAAGGCTTCCTTGGGAAGCGTTCTGCCAAAAGTGAGGCTTCTAGGAGTAAGAGAGGGAACTTGGGAGAGTATTTAGGCAGAGGTTGGCCGATCCAAATGGCTTTAAGGTGTAAATGAGGTGGGATAGGTGGGGGCCTTTTATAAGTGGAGAGGAGGGGCTCTTTTGGAAAGATTGAACTGTTACATTATTACACAATGCTTTTCGGATTCTAAAGGTCCCACACTTATATAATTCGTGGATAAGGTGATAAGGGTTCGAAATATACCCATCCAATAGGCTTTTGACAAGTGTAATCCTTGGATTTTACATTATATTCTCATTATATTTAAATCGTTAAATAATGATGTCATCACTGCATCACCATGATGTCATAAATAATTTAATTTATTTAATGTCTAAAAATTATAAAAAAAATTACTATGATGTAGGAAATCTTTTTATCTTTCCAATGAATATTTATAGTCAAAAATATGACTTGTATACCCCCATGTAAAAAATTTTCTAGTAAAACATTTTATGTTTGTGTCATTTTTTACTTTAACATTAAATAAAAGGTATTTATGTCATTTTCTAACTAAAGTGGCTCCATGGGGTCCCCAAGTTGACCCATGGGTTGTATTGGTCGGCCATGACTCATCCAATAGGAGTAGGACAAGTGTTGAGCTAATCTCATATTATTAAAACATTATTTTTACCTTAAACTACACTAATTACCTCTAATCGCGATTAAGAACTTAAAAGTTACTATTCACCAAAAAATTATTTTAATCTCATTGAACCACATTTTACTTCTTAATGATAACCATGTATGTCGGATTTTTGAAAATCAAATCACAGAAGTGGTAATATTTCATTTTAACGAAAAATCAGTTTTTAACAACCACTTAGTTGTTTCACTATTCATCAAAAATTGAAGTTTTTCAGAATAAGGCCAAAATTTCACCCTAAGCTATAATTGATATTCCGAATTCAAAAATGATGTCTATTTTAAAAAATTCCAAACATATATGTTGCATTAATTAATTTTATACTTCATTCCCGCTGTTACAACAAGTAGCGTGTTTTTAAGAAACAATTTATATCAAAAGATTGACAACTGTTTATGTCCAATTTCAATGTTAAATTAATTCTAATGATCACCATTGGATAAAATGGTAAAAATATATTCTAATTATTCTTTCAAACCACTAAATAGTATAATTGATCACTATAAATTATTTTGATTAAAAAAGTTGTTTTATGTATTTTTCACTATTCATAAAAATTTGGAAGTTCTCAGAAAATTACAAAAAATTCAACATAGGCTAATTTCAATATTAGGAATACAAAAATGAAGTCCATTTTGAAATATAAAATTTCTATAAATTTGAAACGTGGTTATTACTATTCATAATGGCTAATTTGATTAGTTGCAGTGTGTTAGAACTCAAAGTTGCATACAATGCAAGCTATTGCATTGTTGAATGAGATGCGTATTGTGGAAGCTCGGGGTGTTACATTCTCCCCTCCTTCAATAAATTGCGTCCTCACAATTTGAAATTTTTCTTTGAAAATAAAAGGTTGAAAAGAGAAATTACCTTTGAGGATAACCCACATCGGAAATAAGGTTAATAAAGTTTAGTCTTAATAAGGGGGAAATGGAAATAAGAAAGTCACCACCAAACTATGATCTCGATAAGGAGAACATTGGTGGCAATTAGAGACATATAATTGGAGGAAAAATGTAAATATTTGTAGGGAGTGATTGAGGTCATTAATCACAATCAACTGTCAAATTGAGGGCCTCAAAGCCTTCAATCTATGTTGATTTGAAATATCATCAGTTCAAAAAGACATAAGGTATTAGGATAACACATTTTTTTTAATATCCCTTTACTAAAGTTTAAGAATTAATTTATTCATTGAATAAGAGATAGGTATATATATATATTTATGCTTGACAATTAGAGTTTCAACCTTCAACTCATCTTTCACTCAAAAAGATATAGAACTCAAAAATATTATACTTATCCTAATTGTATAAGGTTCCAAATATTAACACATACCATTTAGATTAGTAAAACTATTTTGTAATAACCAGAGACTTCCTGTAGGCTAGTGGTAGGAAATAAAGGCCTGTCGCACTATGGTTGTGGGTTCGATTCCTGCAGCATTGTCCGACGCGACGGGTTATGCCCCACCCTGCAGGTTGTCCTTTTCCTAAAACTATAGTATCATAATATTCCAAAAATAATCTTCATAAATGCTTTAACTTTAAGCAATACTATCCATGGTTCAACTTAATCCATTCCAACCTTAATAGTTATCCAAAATAACTCCGTCCAGACTTTCTCTAAAAGGTCTCTAAATTCCAAAATCAATTGTAACATCAGATTCCCCAAACAAAGAAAAGTTTCTCTTATTGTCACATACTAAAAATATGATTACCTTAATCATATTAAAACCTTAATGAAATCAAAAAGTATTGCAGTACAATCCTTATATATATATATATATCACATTATTCTAATAACCGAAATATAATCCATCAGTCCAAAAGCACCAATACAATAATTATTCCGCTTCAACTGTAGTCACAACATAAGATTGGTCTTGATCCCTTGGCCTTTTCTGAGGTAAGTTTCCTTGACGCTTAAGACATTCATTTGCATAATTCCCCATTTCCCTACAATTGTAGCATTCAACTTTGACAACCTCTTTCTTTCCCTTGCAATCACGAGCCTGGTGACCCTTTTCTCCACATTTATAACAAACTCCCATTCCTTTTAGGCAAGTACCAGGGTGATTCTTCCCACAATTATCACATAATGGAAAATCCTTCTTTCCCTTTTTCCCTTTATCTATCTCTTCTTCCACCGTTCTCTTCTTCTCTTGCTTTACTTTGTTGTCATAAGACTTAGAGAATTCCTTTTCTGTCTTGATAGCACACGAGACAATATCTTCGTATGATAAGAAGGATTGTGATACTAAAGCTCGATGGAGAAATGGTTTTAACCCATCAAAGAAACTAACAATCTTACTCCTTGGGTTACATATATAATCGGCCGCATGCCTCGCTAACCTTGTAAAGTTAGCCTCATACTTTGCGACATTCTCATCCCCCTTCTGCCTCAGACTCAGAAATTGCCTTTCCATATCTGCTCGATGGTCACGAGGAAAGTATTTTTCTAAGAAAAGCTCTTTGAACTCCCTCCATTCCATATTTGATACTTCATCATCTTCCTTCATGTTTTGAATCAATGACCACCATTGATCAGCATCTCCAGTGAGGCGGTAGACTGCCATGACAACATTCTCTCTTTCACTACTCCCCAAGGCGTGGAATATTTTCTCTAAGGAATTTATCCATTGCTTAGCTACTATAAGATTTGTACTCCCATTGAAGGTTGGTGGTTTTTGCCTCATGAATCGATCTAACATTGATCCTCCACGCTGTGGATCAGGGTGCTCCATACGAGTAAGGTTATTATTCATAACCTGCGTGAGTTGTCCCAGTATGGTGAGAAGCTGATCAGCACCAGTTGTATCTCCAGATCCACAATAATTATCTTGAGAAGGAGGGAAATCCCTACACGGAGTTCGTGCATTGATACGGTTTCCATTCCTTCCACTAGGCGCCATTTCTAAACAATGGCATAAACTAGATTAGTTTATGAATCAAAATACATAATTCCATACTTGTTAAACACTTTACATAAATTGAACTATTTATGGATATAATCCATAATAATAAATAGAAATGTTTTCTTTTAGAAAGTATGTACTCATAACCCTTCATAGTGGTTTGTAAAGAAAATGATAACTATCCTAAGAATATCCCCCGGGAGTGTCGTAACCAAGAGTGCAGCAAGGCCCGTTGTCGTGCACCAGTTCCCGTTCGAGTCTAGCTCAAAGCGGTGTTTTCGGGTTTTACCCCTAGGTACATCTGTGCCAGAGCCGCCTCTACCAGCTCGTATCCAGACAGGGATGTATTGCTCGGAAAACTCATAACATCTCTATAATACCAAAATTCTAGGAAGTTCTTCTATACTAATCCTCAAAGTCTATCTTTGGGCTATGTGATCTAATCAGAGTTTATCTAAATCTAGCTTCCAAGGTTAGTACTAAACTGCCTCTGATACCAACTGTAACGCCCCGACCCCAGCTACCCAGAGTCGGTGCATTACTTCGTAACATTGACATGATCACAAAAGATCAAGTCTCGAAAGACCGATTAGTTTAGTAGCCTTGGAAACACTAGATACATTCATAAGTCGTTCATTACATCAAAAAGTAAACAAACTACAATAACATGGTCTTCATAGTCCACACTCATATCCTCTTCTGACTATCCCTGCAGGTCATTCCTAAAATACTTCTTCACATCCTGGAAAATATTAAAACATTGAAAGGGGTGAGCTCAGATGCTCAGTAAGGATAACAATATTACGGAAGCTTTCATAAATAAAAATTTACATTTAAGGCAATGTATAACTAAAAAAAGCCTTTTAAACTTGAACTTCAACATAATATGGCAAAAGTAAAATGAGATTATGCCATATACTTCTTCACATGGATATTCTACTGGTCGAATAATCACATGTAATATCAATAACCACTTTCATAATGATGGAATGCATAATGCCAGACTATCATAACCACGTAGCCAAGGCCTCGTGCCAAGACCACAAATAAGATTTTGTCAAGGCCTCGTGCCAAGACACTAGTTTGTCTCATGAGACCTGCCGATGCATCGAGGAGCTATAGCGGGCTCCACCCGTCACTTATTAAGTCCAATGCATTCCTCATATGAATAGGTTTAAACATATCATAAACCATAACATAATCGTATCACATAAAACATGCATAAAGGAAACATAACATTTACACATTTCAATCACAAGATATCAATACAACACATTGATATAGTAAAAACGCTTTCAAAACCATTTTCAATACCAAAATAAAAGAAAATTAAAACATGGTATTTATTTTTCTTTTAAAAAAAAGTATGGCTTGTAGAGGAAGACGAAACCCAAATAATGGTCACGGAGGCGGAGAAGTCATTGTCGCCGCATATGTACGGAAAGAAAAACATTCCCCTTTTGTCGTTTAGTAAAACGCTTCGTATAAAAAATATTCCTTTTGAATAAACTTAAAAGTCAAAGGGGTTTATACACCGTATAAAAGAAAGTTGTGTATAAAACCAAATATGCCTCAATGAAAGGAGATTGAGACGAAGTCCTTAAAAAGATATTTTTTAAAATAAAATAGATCTATTATGTGTATTCACTATAGGTACACATAAAGAAAGTAAAAATACAAAATAAGACATAATAATAACATGACATAATTTGAAAGTAGGAGATTAACCCAAAGAATGGAAGTTGGGTTAAGAAATTCCCTTACATCGTGTCTGACTTGACTCAACCGTTCTTTAACCTCCTGAATAATAAACTAGAGTTAATATATACCTTATTAAGAACCATTTTCAATTTCATTATCTTTATTATATCACTTATTACAATGATATGAACATTATGTAATTATTTAAGTTAATAACGGTCGTTTTGTCGATCTTTGGTACTTGAGTCAACAATAAACTTCTTATAATTACATGTTGTTTATGTGGTAGAATATCCATTATCTCCAGAATTATATTCATGATCTAGATTTCATATATATCTTATATATCCAGTATATACATTCATATATAATATTACATAACATTTAGAGGTAGGAAATGAAATGCACCGTTCATGGAGACGGTAAGCCGTACGTACGCATGAACGCTAATTTCATTTCAATTTCATATTTAATGGAACGAAATAATAATGATATAAATTTATAATATAATTCCAGTATAATATAGTGTATAATACCATTTACTCCATCCTTTATACATCCCACATATGGCATTAACGATTCAAATCACTTTGAGGGGCGGTAGTCCGCACTTCCTAAAATGAAATTATCGCGTTTTAACCATAATGGAAATCATAAAGTATGCCATAAATGAGAAATACAGAAGCATAAGTAAAACATAAAAACATTATATATCATATATAAATATAGTGACATCTTAATGTCCACCTTTGAAGGTGTTATATGAGTGTTGAACAATCATCGTTTCGTGAGGCAGAAATTCTCCATCCACAGAAACCGTATGTTCTTTAACCATTAGATGTAGGTGTGTGTAAGTGTAGCTCGAATCCTTCTTATAACAACATCCTAGTATATTGAGGATACTGGTGTTGTTACAAAAGAAATGAATAAAAAGAGTTTATGTGGTTGGAGAAGAAAAATAAAACAAAACAACATTAGAGAAGACATTACCTCAAAATCGGGTAACTCTTTTTGATTTGAGCCAAAGGCTTCCTTGGGATGAGTTCTGCCAAAAGTGAGGCTTCTAGGGGTAAGAGAGGGAACTTGGGAGAGTATTTGGGCAGAGGTTGGCCGATCCAAATGGCTTGATGGTGTAAATGAGGTGGGATAGGTGGGGGCCTTTTATAAGTGGAGAGGAGGGGCTCTTTTGGAAAGATTGAAATGTTACATTATTACACAATGCTTTTCGGATTCTAAAGGTCCCACATTAATATACATCGTGGCTAAGGTGATAAGGGTTCGAAATATACCCATCCAATAGGCTTTTGACAAGTTTAAGCCTTGGATTTTACATTATCTTCTCATTATATTTAAATCGTTAAATAATGATGTCATCACTGCATCATTATGATGTCATAAATAATTTAATCTATTTAATGTCTAAAAATTATAAAAAAAATTCTATGATGTAAGAAATCTTTTTATCTTTCCAATGAATATTTATAGTCAAAAATATGACTTGTATAACCCCATGTAAAAATTGTTCTAGTAAAACATTTTATGTTTGTGTCATTTTTTACTTTAACATTAAATAAAAGGTATTTATGTCATTTTCTAACTAAAGTGGCTCCATGGGGTCCCCAAGTTGACCCATGGGTTGTATTGGTCGGCCATGACTCATCCAATAGGAGTAGGACAAGTGTCGAGCTCATCTCATATTATTAAAACATTATTTTTACCTTAAACTACACTAATTACCTCTAATCGCGATTAAGAACTTAAAAGTTACTATTCACCAAAAAATTATTTTAATCTCATTGAACCACATTTTACTTCTTAATGATAACCATGTATGTCGGATTTTTGAAAATCAAATCACAGAAGTGGTAATAATTCATTTTAACGAAAAATCAGTTTTTAACAACCACTTAGTGGTTTCACTATTCATCAAAAATTGATGTTTTTCAGAATAAGGCCAAAATTTCACCATAAGCTATAATTGATATTCCGAATTCAAAAATTATGTCTATTTTACAAAATTCCTAACATATATGTTGCATTAATTAATTTTATAATTAATTCCCGCTGTTACAACAAGTAGCGTGTTTTTAAGAAATAATTTATATCAAAAGATTGGCAACTGTTTATGTCCAATTTCAATGTTAAATTAATTCTAATGATCACCATTGGATAAAATGGTAAAAATATATTCTAATTATAATTTCAAACCACTAAATAGTATAATTGATCACTATAAATTATTTTTGATTAAAAAAGTTGTTTTATGTATTTTTCACTATTCATAAAAATTTGGAAGTTCTCAGAAAATTACAAAAAATTCAACATAGGCTAATTTCAATATTAGGAATACATAAATGAAGTCCATTTTGAAATATAAAATTTCTATAAATTTAAAACGTGGTTATTACTATTCATAACGGCTACTTTGATTAGTTGCGGTGTGTTAGAACTCAAAGTTGCGTACAATGCAAGCTATTGCATTGTTGAATGAGATGCGTATCGTGGAAGCTCGGGGTGTTACACTCACTGTCTTGCTTATGTGCTTGCTTAATTCTGTCTGATAGAGAAGATTTCCCTAATACCTAAAAAAACCAGAATAATTTCCTACACCAATAACTTTTAAGCCAAAATTCACCAAAACATTAACCAAAGGATCATATTCCAAACTTAAATTTGTTAATTAAGCATTACATTTTCTAATCAAAGCATCAACGACATTATTTTCTTTTCATGGGTGGTACTGAATCATGCATTCATAATCCTTGATTAATTCTATCCATCTCCTCTATCTCATGTTCAATTTTTTCAGAGTTAATATATACTTTAAACATTTGTGATCAGTATATATTTTACACTTTACACCATTAAAATGATGCCTCCAAATTTTTAAAGCGAAAATAATAGCAGCTAATTCTAAATCACGTGTAGGGTAATTTATCCCATGAGTTTTCAACTAACGTGAAGCATAGGAAATTACCTGATCATTCTGCATTATGATGCAACCAAGCCTTTTCAATGAAGCATTATTGTAGATAACAAACTCACCATTCCTATAAGGTTATGCCAATACTAGAGTATTCACCAATCTTGTTTTCAATTCCTAAAAATAATCATCACATTCTTGTGTCCATATAAACATAACACCCTTCCAAGTATGCTTAGTCAGTGGGCTGCACAACCTCGCAAATATTTTAATAAACCATCGGTTATATCCTACCAAAACATGGAAACTATGAAACGTGGTCGCATTTGTGGGTCCTGTCGATTCATCAAAAACCATTGTTTTTGCAGGATCATCAGTTATTCCATCTTTAGAAAAAATGTGACCAAGGAAAGAAATTTTTTGCAACCAAAACTCACACTTGTTGAATATCCCAATCAATTAATATTATTTTACGATTTTAAAAATAACCCTTAAATGACTTTCATGATCCTATTTACATTTAGAAAAAACCAAAATATCATCAATGAAAACAACCACAAACTTATCCATGAACTCATGGAAAATTAAATTCATAATGTCCATCAATACTGCAGGTTCATTGGTTAACCCAAAAGGCATAACTAAAAATTCCTAATGGCCATATCTTGTATGAGATACGATCTTCAGAATAAATACTTCCTTTACCTTCAACTGATGGTACCCAGATCTCAAGTCAATCTTTAAAAAATATTTATCTCCGTGGAGCTAATCAAACAAATCATCAATATGAGGCAAAGGATATTTGTTCTTAACATTGATGTTATTCAAGGCTCTATAATCAATGCAAAGTCTCGTTGAACCATCTTTCTTTTTAACAAATAAGATAGGAGCACCCCATGGTGATGTGCTAGTTCAAATGAAACCATTCTATAATAAATCTTGTAGTTTCTCGTTCAACTCTAAAAGATCAATTTGAGCCATTAGATAAGGGGTTTTGGAAATTGTCTTAGCATCAAGAACTCAGTCAATAATAAATTCAACTTCCCGATCATGTATTATTCTAGGCAATTCATCAGGAAAATCATCCAGATACTCATTTACCCCTGGAAAATCATAAATCTAAACAGTTCCTATGTTTTCAACAATATGTGAAAGGTAAAATTAATTTCAATCATTTACAAGTTTCTTAGCCCCTTGATATGTTATCAATAGTAAAGATTAATTCTTGTACACAAACTGAAAGTCTTTTTGAAAATAAAATTCTTAAGCTCTACAGTCATTCTTAGAATGGTAAACAGAGAGACAATCCATACCTAGGATAACATCAAACTCTACTAGAGGTAAAACAATAAGGTTTTCAAGTAGATTCTTTCCACGGATAAGTATTGAATGATTCTTATAATTTATTTTTGCCTCAACATTTCCCCCAAGTGTTTTTACCACAAGATCAGGATCCATTTCTGGAGATGGAATTCTCAATTTACTAGAAAATGTTTTAGAGATGGAAGAATGTTTAAAACCCAAATCAAACAACACATTGGAATAATATGAAAAAGAAAACAAATTACATTATACCACTTCATTTGATGGCCCAACATCTACTGAAGTAGTTGCAAAGGATTTCACCACATCATTCTTCTTACAGTCTGACTGCTTCCCATCATTCGAGCTCTTTGTCGAACACTCATTTTCATAATGACACATCTCATTGAACTTGAAACATTTCACTAACTGTAAATCATATTTGGTCATACCATTACCCTGATCTTTTACAATGCAATCACGAGCCTTATGTCCCATCTTACCACATCAGAAGCAATTTCCAGAATTTAGAAGACATTCCCTCGCATGCTTTTTGCCACATTTATCACAAACTGAAAACATAGTTTTATTACAATCAAACCATTTTGAAGGATTCCTTCCATTCTCCTGCCACCTCAGTCTCTTATTCTTTTGGTTGTCCTAGAACACTTCATCATTGACAAACTCCATTTACACCTTCTCAGCACATCGATAAAGATTTTCATAACTATTGAACTCACGAGAATCTAATTCCCTTTTATATTTTGGATTTAATATTGAATCAAAATGATTGATTTTACTATCAAGGTCTCGGATGAAATTTGGAGCATACCGTTCCAATCGAGTGAAATTTTCTTCATAAGCAGCAACTGAGTTGTCATGTTGCCTCAATTCCATGAATTGGTTTTCCATATAATGTCAAAGAACCTTAGGAAAATATTTCACAAGAAACATTCCTTTGAATTCATCCCAGTCAAGGGAATCAATATCATTAGTGTCTCTGATATTTTTAACCATCAACCACCATTTATCTACTTCACCCTCTAAACGGTAAAAAGCAAGACTAACCATTTGATTGTCTAAACCCCCCATGACATCGAAAATATTCTCCAGTTTGTTAAACAACCTTTCAGCTAGCACATGGTCAGATGATCCTCTGAATGATAGGTGATGCTAGCTCATGAAATGTTCCACTACTATCATGTTCCTATGCGGTTGATCTGGTTGATCTCATGCATGGATACAACCACCATTTATCGCTTGACTCAACTGCGCCATTACTACAACAAATAGTTCAATTCCAATTCCAAAAATCTCAAGATGCTGATTTGGATGGATATTTCCTTTTTTATGCCTTCTGAGAACTAATTCCTTATTTCCTCTATAGAAAACCATTATGAACAAACATGTCTTAGATGATACAACATGGTAATCTTCAAATGATATATCATTTAAATTTGACCATAAAAAATATTTTTGGATAATCATTTAACATAATTCTAACTCCTAAAGATATATAAACTGACCTTTAATACCAAATATAAGGCCTTATCCATAATCAATACATAATATTTAGTTATTTGAAGAATTCACTTTGAGGATATTTTCAGGTTTAGTGTTTTATAGAATTAGATCATTAATCATGCATTTCATTCAACATTTAAACAAGGTGGTTACATCAAAGACAATATTTATTTTTTTACACTTAAGGAAACATATTTATAATAAAACATGGTTTCATTCTTTAAACTTCCTCGACACTATCATCACATCATGTACTTTTCCCTTGATAGGTGAAAAACATTTAAAAAACATGGGATGAGCATAAAAAGCCCAGTATGGGATATAAAAATATGGAAAGAAAACATTAGTCCATGTATACATAATAATCAATGAAATCAAAATTTACTCATAAAACATAATCACTTTAACATACGTCATGAAATCATAAGATTTACAAATAACTCATAGAAATCATAAGAAACAAAGATAACTTCAGGAATTCATAACATTCATACGTAGGGAGTAAACCTCATGGTTACATTTGGAATACCCATTATATTATATTACATAAATCTCTTCAGAAGACCTTGGTGTTTAACTACTTCATGTTACCCAATGCATTATAGATCTATCTCGGGCTCACCCACCGTTGGTTTATTATGGAACCACCTGACATCATCAAAAAATACCAATTAAAATAACATAATCATATCACATAAAACATGCATAAAGGAAACATAACATTTCCATATTCCAACCACAAGATATAAATATAACACATTGATATAATCAAAACATTATCAAAACCATTTTCAATCCCAAAATAAAAGAAAAGTAAAACATTATATTTATTTTTCATTTAAAAACA
Source organism: Viscum album (assembly GCA_963277665.1). Taxonomy (NCBI): domain Eukaryota; kingdom Viridiplantae; phylum Streptophyta; class Magnoliopsida; order Santalales; family Viscaceae; genus Viscum; species Viscum album. The sequence goes on along the minus strand of OY728145.1, from coordinate 1,091,752,984 downwards.
TTATGTCTTGTAGAGCAAGCCGAAACTCAAATAATGGTCATGGCGGCGGAGAAGTCGTTGTCACTGCATATGTAATATAAAACAATTCCTTTTTCCGTTTAGTAAAACTCTTCATTTAAATATATTCCTTTTGAATGAAATTAAATTTCAAAAGGGTTTATTATACAACTAATAAAAGAAGGTCGTATATAAATTGAAGTATGCTTCAACAAAAGGAGACTGAGACGAAGTCCCTAACCTCAAGTATGACTTGTTCTTGTTCATTCTTTATATTCATGAATAATAAACTTAGGTCAATTTATAATTGATTAAGGACTTCCTTTAAAGTTTATTATTCAATTCATATCATGTATTATCATGTTTTAATAATTAGTTAATTAAGTGAGTTCATATCTGTAACACCCCAGGTTCATAAAGAATATGACATTTTCATATTTATCCATATTTGTGAATAAAATGATCATATAACTTTAAAGGGGATGCTATGCTCGATGGCGTACCCAATACGCAACAACGAGTTTCTTGGGAATCTTATAATTCACTCTAATAATAACATAATTTTATTTAAAATTGTAGTTAACGTCTAGCCGTTGTAATTGTGAGAATGAACAGATCCAACTATAAAATGATTATATATGTTTTTCAAATATATTTACTTTTTAAAATAAATGTTAGAGGCATAAAATGTGAATGAATCCAATTTTAAGCATAAATATTCTAATATTCTTTAAAAGGTCGACTAACCACCTTTTGTTGGAGAACGCATTTTAAATCCACTTTTTGAAATTTTCATATGTTATATTGGACCAAATAAAATTCTTCTTTAGAATCGGGACATCAAAATTTACAATGTGTAAATATTTGGTATTTTTCCGATAAAGTTCATTTTTTAATGAATAGTGAAAAATGTTGTATTTTAATTCAAACCCACTTTTTAATCTAATTTATTTATATGATTAGATTTTTTTTGAATTGGTTTTAAAATTAAATTAGAATATATTTTTACCATTTAATCCAATAATGTTCGTTGAAATTAATTTCATCTTGAAATTGGACTTAAACTAGTGTCAATCTTTTGATACTTATTGTTTCATAAAAACACGATATTTGCTCTGACAGTGGAAATTAATTATAAAATAAATTAATGTAACTTTTATGTTTTGAACTTTTCTAAATAGACATCATTTTTGAATTTGGAATATCAAATATAGATTAGGGTGAAATTTTGGTATTTTTCTGGAAAAATTCAATTTTTTATGAATAGTGAAACCACTAAGTGGTACTTAAAAAACTGATTTTCCATTTAAATAAAACTTTTCCACCTATGTGATTTGATTTTAAAAAATCTGACATACATGGTTATCATTAAGAAGTAAAATGTGGTTCAATGAGATTAAAATAATTTTTGGTGAATAGTAATTTAGATGTTTTATTAATAGCGATTAACGGTAATTAGTGTAATTTAAGGAAACATAATGCTTTAATAATATTAAATGACTAAGACACATGTCCTACCCTAATTGTATGTGTCATGGCTGAGCAAGACAATCCATTTGTCAACTTGGGGCCCTCATGGAGCCACTTTGGTTGGAAAATGACATTAATACCTTTTTATTTATAGTTAAAATTTAAATTTCACAAACATGTGTTGTTCTACTAAAACAGTTTTTACATGGGGTTATTCAAGTAATATTTTTGACAATAAATATTCATTAGAAAGGTAAAAATATTTCATACATCATGATATTTTTTTTACAATTTTTAGACCCTAAATAAATTAAATTATTTATGACACCATGATAATGCAGCGATTTCCTCATTATTTAACAATTTTAATAAAATGAAAAGATAATGTAAAATCTAAGACCTACACTTGTCACAAACCTATTGGATGGGTGGATTTCGAAACCTTATCACCTTATACTGTAAATATATCCTTTTGGGACCTCTAAAATCTGAAAAAAAAACATTATATAATAAAGTAATATTTTATAACATTCCAAGAGTACCCCTCCTCTCCTCTTATAAAAGGCCCCCACCTATACCACCTTACACACACCTCTCAAGCATTTGGCTCGGCCAACCCCTGCCATTTTCATCTCTCCAAATTCCTATATTTATCATTGAAGCCTCACTTTGGGCAGAATCCTTTTCCAAGGAAGCCTATGAGCTCAAATCAAAGAGAGTTACCCGATTTAAAGGTAATGTCTTCCGTAGTTTTCTTTTGTTGTATTTTTCTTCTCCAAACCCCTAAAAACTTTTTATTACTTTTTTTTTGTAACAAAACCAGTATCTTAAATATACTAAGACGTTTTTATATGAAGGATTCAAGCTACACTTTCACACACATCCGTCTAATGGTTAAATAACATACTGTTTATGTGGATGGCGAATTATTACCTCAAGAAACAGTGATTGTTCAATATTATTTTAACACCTTCAAAGGTGGCCATTAAGATGTCACTATATTTATATATGATATATAATATTTTTATGGTTTCCTTAAGCTTCTGTATTTTTCATTTATGGCATACCTTTATGGTTTCCATTATGGGTAAACGTGATATCTTCATTTTAGGAAGTGTGGACTACCACCCATCAAAGTGATTTGATTCGCTGATGCCATATGTGGGACATCTAAAGGATGGAATTAATGGTATTAAATATGATATCCTACTGGAATTATAATATACCTTTATATCATTATTATTTAATTCCATTGAATACAAAAAAACTAAATGAAAGTAGCGTTCATGCGTACGTACGACTTACCGTCTCCATGAAGGGTACCTTTCATTTCATATATCCAAATGATATGTACTATTATAAGTAAATATATATAATGGATATATATTTAATATATTACATATAAATGAAGGATATAATTCTTTAATTATAATATATATATCTCTCATTTTGTTTTAATTCCATTAATATGACAAAAAAAATCAAAGTAGTGTTCATGCGTATGTACGGCCTACAGTCTCCATGAACGGTTATTTTAATTTGTTATCTCCAAATGCTATGGAATAGTATAAAATGAATATATACGCGATATATATTATATTTAAAACATCAATACTATTCTGGATATGATGTACCTATAACTACATGGAAAATTCTTTTCTAACAAGTTCAATTTTTACTCATGTACCGAACATCGACAAAAACTTCTGATATGAACTCACTTTATTTATAAATTATTATAACATTATAATATATGATATTAACTGAATAATAATCTTTAAATAAGGTCCTTACGAAATTATAAATTGACCAAATTTTATTATTTAGGAAATTAAAGAACGATCGAGTCATGTCGGACACGAGGTAATGGATCCTACTCCTCTATTACTTTTTAATTACACTCTTTTATGTCATTCCTTTTAAGATCATATTTTTAATGATTGGAATGTTCTTTTATATTAATCCTACTGTACTTTTTATGTTCATATGATGAGAGACCCTATTTTCTCTCATCAATCTATTTTGGAAGTTTTGAGTGGCGCCGTTGGGCTGCCGAATTTTCGTAAGAGATCTAACATCTCTCTTTCTTTTTAAGTACTCTCCTTTATGTCACTTCTTTTAATATCCTCTTGGTTATGATGGAGGATTTTCTTTTATATTCCTCTTTATATACATTTTATTGTAACATTATGAGAGATCCTATTTGATCTCATCAATCAATTTTTGGATGTTTTAAGTGGCGTCGTTAGGCTGCCGAGTTTTCGTAAGGGATATTTCATCTCACTTTTATTCCCGTGAGATTTATGCTACATTTTCCACAATTTCCATTGAGTGTTGAATGTAATGCCCATTATTTTACTCATTGTGTAATATAAATTCATTTATGAGTATTTACATCAATGTTTTATTGTCCTTCTTTCATGGGGTGTATGTTTCGAAAGATACCCATGTCGGTAAAGGAACCTTTCACCCACCTCTTTTTTAAAAGACTTCTTTTGTTATGTCTTTTAATTCACATAATATTATGTTTTGATATGTTATTATATATCCTTATTGATTTAAATTTTATGTCCAAGTGATGATATACCCTTTTTATCTCTCATAAACTCATTTTCTGATTTTTTTTTTGTGACGCCGTTAAGCTGTCAAATTTTTGCAAAGGAACATCTTAACAAAATTTTTATTCTTTGGGATAAGCTTCTACTCCTTGAGTATGTAATTCTATGAATATGTGTGAATAATCTCTTATTGTTTTACACATAATATCCACTTATATTTGGTGTATTAGTTTTTCAAACATAATTATGTAATTGATTTATCCTTAATCCAAGGATACCGTCTTTGTAAGGGACTTCATCTCAATCTCCATTCATTGAGGCATATTTTGTTTTATACACAACATTCTTTTATACGGTGTATAAACCCCTTTGAATTTTAGGTTTACCCAAAAGTAATCATTTTTATACGAAGCGTTTTACTAAATGTTAAAAGGGAATGTTTTTGTCGTACGTATGCGGTGACAACGACTTCTCCGCTGTCGTGACCATTAATTGAGTTTCGACTTCCTCTACAAGCCATAACTTTTTTATAGAAAAATAAATACCATGTTTTACATATCATTTATTTTGGTATTGAAAATGGTTTTCATAATGTTTTTATATCAATGTGTTGTATTGATATCATGTGATTGAAAGGTGTAAATGTTATGTTTCCTTTATGCATGTTTTATGCGATACGATTATGTTATGGTTATTGGGAATTATAATAAAAACGGGTGGTTCCGTGATAATCTAAGGGTGAGTGAGCCCGATATATCTCTCCAATGCATTGGGTAACGCAAAGGGGTTAAACTTTGAGTTTTCTCCAAAGAGATTTAGGGAATATTCTGTGATGGGTATTCCAAACGTAACCAAGAGGGTTACTCCCTACGTAAGAATGTTATGAATGCCTCAATTTACCTTTATGACTTATGATTTCTATGATTTATTCATGATTTGATGAGGTATGTTAAAATGATTATGTTTTATGAGTAAATTATGTTTTAAAACATGGACTAATGTTTTCTTTTCATACTTTTATATCACTTACTGAGCTTTTTATGCTCATCCCAAGCTTTTGAAATGTTTTTCACAGGTCAAGGGAAAGGTGCATGATATGATGATAGTGTCAAGGAAGTGTCAATAAAAAATCCATGTTTTATTTTAAAGATGTTTCTGTTGATGGGAAAAAACGAATGCTATCTCTTATATAACCACTTTTTTTAAATGTGGAATATAATTCATGATTTATGATCTCATTCTCTAAAACACTAAACCTGAAAAGATCCTCAATGTGAATTATTCATTTAATTCAATATTAAGTAAGGTTTAAGGTCAGTTGGTATCAGAGGTCGGTTTAGATAACTTTAGAGGTTAGGGTATTCTCTAGGCATAAGTGACATTACGATAATGGTTAGGATTTCAGAAAGAGTCCTAGTTTTAGATAAAGTGAATGAGTAAGTATACCTTAGTTTTAATCTTACTAATTAGTACATGATGGTTTTGTTGATATACTCACACTTAAATTTCTATTTTTATTGAATTGATGGATCTAGAAAGCACCAAAGTGACAATAGGTTTGAAGGAAACTGTGGTGGTTCTCTGATTAAGAGACCGGATGAAATGGGGGATTCAATGAGGAAACTCATGGTTGTTCTAAACCAACTATCAAAGAGTCATGATCAACCACTTGTAAATTGGAATGTTCTGTAATGCATCATGTACGAGTTGAAAAATCGATGTGGAAGTTCAGGTAATAATTATAAAGGTAACCATTAGGGTTTATATGATCCTTTATTTTGAGGTAATTATGGGTTATTATATATTATGATGGAAAATTAAAGGCATGAGATAAACTTGATGTTAAAATATGTTATTATTATTTTTGAATATTTTATCTCGTTTTGGGGATGTTTTTAAGAAATATATACTTTTAGAAAAAGGGACAACACACAGACTGTGTGACAACCTGTCGCGTCGGACAAAGATGCGGGAATCGAACCCACAACTAATGTGCGACTGGTATTTATCACCTACCACTGGACTACATGAAGTCCCTGGTTAGTTTGAATAATTATTTTTAGTTAGATGATTTTAGGAATCAAGATAATGTTTATTTTGGGTTATCTATGGAAATGATTAACCTATCATCAAGGATATGTGATTAGGTTCATTACTTTTCAATAAGAGAATTTAAGAGAAACTAATGTTATTTGGAGATAAAAGTTAATTTGTACCTTGGAAGACTATGTGATTAAATACTTCAAATATTTGGGTTTCAATCGTAGTTTGGTTTACTTTGAAGAATTTTATGGACAATAGTTTATCGAATGGTCTTCATTGAACTTTGGGTTTTTTAGACAAATTTTGGAGATTAAGAATAGATTTTATTTTTATAAAGGATTATACTTTTTTGTAATATCTAATCTCATACTAACAATTTTGGTTTTTGATTTTGTCTAAATACATGGGAAATATATAGTTCTCTTTTGTGGATTAGGCGATTCTCAAGAAGTTGATTATAGTACTCATAATGCGATCAAGTCTTCCTAAATACTCGTCTTTTGGAGAATGTATGAGTTTGATTAAGGAATCTAGTAAAAGATGAAAGTCTACGAGACAAGTAATTATGTTTCATTATGATTTAGATATGCTAAAAAATAAATTTCTCAATGAAGAGTAACTTAAAACAAAAATGTTGTCTGTTAACTTTTCCCACTGGGGAATCGAATACCGTTTAACCCATCACAAGTTTGTGTTTTTCTTATGGTTATCTTTCTCCTAGACATGTTTACTATCACTCTCCCTCAGAACATGACCCTTTGTTTTTTCTTCCATGTCAATGTTTTCCTACATGGAATCCTATTATGGGTTAACTCGGGTGACCATTGTACTTCCCTTTCATTATTTTAAAGTGATTGTCGTATTGACTCTTGTTTCGATGTGGGATTTTCAATGAAGTTTCCATGCCGAATTTTAAAATTGTGAGGATGCAATTTCTAAAAGGTGGGAAGGATGTAACACCCCAGGTAAATAAAGAATATGAAATTTTCATATTTATCCATGTTTGTGAATAAAATGTTAATATAAAATTAAAGGGGACGCTATGCTCGATGGCGTACCCAATACGCGACAATGAGTTTCATGGGAATCATACGTTTCAATCTAATAATAGAATAATATTATTTAAAATTGTAGTTATCGCCTAGAAATTTTCATGGCGGGAATGAACAGAACCAACTATAAAATTATTATATATGTTTGTCAAATATTTTTACTTTTTACGATAAATGTTAAAGGCATAAAATGTGAATGAATTCAATTTTAAGCGTAAATATTATAATATTCTTTATAAGGTCGATTAGCCACCTTTTGATGGAGAACGCTTTTTAAATAAACTTTTTGACATTTTCATATGTTATATTGGACCAAATAAAATTATTCTTTAGAATCGGGTCATCAAAATTTAGATTGTGTAAATTTTTGGTATTTTTCCGATATAGTTCATTTTTTAATTAATAGTGAAAAATGTTGTATTTTAATTCAAAACCTCATTTTAATCTAATTTATTTATATGATTAGATTATCTTTTGAATTGGTTTTAATGTGAAATTAGAATATATTTTTACCATTTAATCCAATAGTGGTCATTGAAATTAATTTCATCCTGAAATTGGACTTAAACTAGTGTCAATCTTTTGATACTTATTGTTTCATAAAAACATGCTATTTTCTATGACAGAAGGAATTAATTATTAAATTAATTATTTTAACTTATATGTTTTGAATTTTTCAAAATAGTTATCATTTTTGAATTTGGAATATCAAATATAGTTTAGGGAAAATTTTTGGTATTTTTCTAGAAAACTTCAATTTTTTGATGAATAGTGAAACCACTAAGTGGTACTTAAAAAACTGATTTTTCATTTAAATGAAACGTTGGAACTTCTGTGATTTGATTTTCAAAAATCTAACATACATGGTTGTCAATAAGAAGTAAATTTTGGTTAAATGAGATTAAAATAATATTTGGTGAATAGTAATTTTTACGTTTTATTAATCACGATTAAAGGTAATTAGTGTAATTTAAGGAATAAATAATGCTTTAATAATATTAAATGACCTAGAAACATGTATTACCCTCATTGTATGTGTCATTTCAGACTAAAAAAATCCATGGGTCAACTTGGGGACCCCATGGAGCCACTTTGGTAGGAAAATGACATTAATAACTTTTTATTTAAAGTAAAAATTAAAATGTCACAAACATGTGTTGTTTTACTAAAACATTTTTTACATGGGGTTATACAAGTCATATTTCTGAATATAAATATTCATTAGAAAGATAAAAAAATTTCCTACATCATGATATTTTTTTTAATTTTTAGACACTAAATAAATTAAATTATTTATGACACCATGATGATGCAACGATTTCCTCATTATTTAACAATTTAAATAAAATGAAAAGATAATGTAAAATCTAAGACATACACTTGTCACAAACATATTGGATGGGTGGATTTAGAAACCTTATCACCTTATCCTCTAAATATATCCTTTTGGGACCTTTAAAATCCGAAAAAAACATTATATAATAAAGTATTATTTTATAACATTCGAAGAGTGCCCCTCCTCTCCTCTTATAAAAGGCCCCCACCTCTACCCCCTTACACACACCTCTCATTCCTTTGGCTCGGACAACCCCTACCCATTTTATCTCTCCACATACCTCGCTTAATCATTGAAGCCTCACTTTGGGTAAAATCCTTTCCAAAGAAGCCATTGAGCTCAAATCAAAGAGAGTTACCTGATTTAAAGGTAATGTCTTCCCTTGTTTTCTTTTATTTTATTTTTTTCTCCAAACCAATAAACTCTTTTTATTACTTTTTTTGTAAAGACACCAGTATCTTAAATATACTAGGATGTTTTTATAAGACAGATTCGAGCTACACTTTCACACACCTCCGTCTAATGGTTAAAGAACATACTTTTTATGTAGATGGCGAATTACCACCTCACGAAACAATGATTGTTCAATATTATTTTAACACCTTAAAAGGTGGCCATTAATATGTAAATATATTTATATATGATATATAATATTTTTATGTTTTCCTTATGCTTCTTTATTTTTCATTTATGGCATACCTTTATGGTTTCCATTATTGGTAAATGTGATATCTTCATTTTAGAAAGTGCAGACTACCACCCCCTCAAAGTGATTTGATTTGTTGATGCCATATGTGGGACGTATAAAGGATGTAATTAATGGTATTAAATATGACATCCTACTGGAATTATAATATACCTTTATAACATTTTTATTTAATTCCAATGAATACAAAAAAAAAAATAAATGAAAGTAGCGTAATGCGTACGTACGGAATACCGTCTCTATGAACGGTACATTTCATTTCTTATCTCGAAATGTTATGTACTATTATAAGTACATATATATAATGGATATATATGTAATATATTACATCTAAATGAAGGATATCATTCTGTAATTATAATATAAATATCACATTTTTTTAATTCCATTAATATGACAAAAAAATAAAAGTATTGTTCATGCGTACGTACGACCTACCGTCTCCATGAATGGTGCTTTTAATTTTTTATCTCCAAATGATATGGAATAGTATAAAATGAATATATACAAGATATATATGATATTTAAAACAACAATACTATTCTGGATATGATGTAGCAATAACTACATTGAAAATGTTTTCCAACAAGTTCAATTTTTACTCATGTACTGAACATCGACAAAAACGTCTGATATGAACTCACTTTATTAACAAATTATTATAACATTATAATATGTGATATTAACTGAATAATAATCTTTAAAGTAGGCCCTTATGAAATTATAAATTGGCCAAATTTTATTATTTAGGAGATTAAAGAACGATCGAGTCATGTCGGACATGAGGTAAGGGATCCTACTCCTCTATTTCTTTTTATGTACACTCTTTTATGTCATTCCTTTTAAGCTCATCTTTATTATGATTGGAATATTCTTTTATATTACTCCTACTATAATTTTTATGTTCATATGATGATAAACCCTATTTTCTATCATCAATCCATTTTTGAAGTTTTGAGTGGCGCCGTTAGGCTGCCGAATGTTCGTAAGAGATTTAACATCTCTCTTTCTTTTTTAAGTACTCTCCTTTATGTCACTTTTATTAATCTCCTCTTTGTTATGATGGGGTATTTTCTTTTATATTCCTCTTTCTGTACATGTTATTGTAATATGTTGAGAGACCCTATTTGATCTCATCAATCCATTTTGGGATGTTTTAAGTGGCACCGTTTGTCTGCTGAGTTTTCGTAAGGGATATTTCATCTCACTTTTATTCCCGTGAGATTTAGGCTACATTTGCCACAATTTCCTTTGAGTGGTGTATGTACTGCCCATTATTTTACTCATTGTGTAATATACATTCATTTATGAGTATTTACATCAATTTTGTATTGTCCTTCTTTCACGGGGTGTATGTTTCGAAAGATAACCATGTTGGTAAGGGAACCATTCGCCCAAATATTTTTTAAAAGACTTCTTTTGTTATGTCTTTTAATTCACATAATATTATGTTTGGATATGTTCTTCTATATCCTTATTGATTCAAATTTTATGTCCAAGTTATGAGATACCCTTTTTATCTCTCATCAACTCATTTTTTGAATTCTGTAGTGATGTCGTTAGGCTGTCAATTTTTTGTAAGGGAACTTCATAACCCAATTTTGATTCTTTGGGATAAGCTTGTACTCCTTGAATATGTCTTTCTATGAATATGTGTGAATAACCTCTGATTGTTTTACACTAAATATCCTCTTATATTTGGTGTATTAGTTTGTCACAAATAATTATGTAATTCATTTATCCTTAATCCAATGATATCATCTTTGTAAGGGACTTCATCTCCATCACCATTCATTGAGGAATATTTTGTTTTATACACAACCTTCTTTTATACGGTGTATAAAAATCATTGAATTTTATGTTTATACAAAATGAATCTTTTTTATATGAATCGTTTTTCTAAATGAAAAAAGGGAATGTTTTTGTCGTACGTATGCGGCGACAACGGCTTCTCCGCCGCCGTGACCATTATTTGAGTTTCAGATTCCTCTACAAGCCATACCTTTTTTTAAAGAAAAATAAATACCATGTTTTACTTTTCTTTTATTTTGGTATTGAAAATGTATTTCATAATGTTTTCATATCAATGTGTTGTAATGATATCTTGTGATTGAAAAGTGGAAATGTTATGTTTCCTTTATGCATGTTTTATGCGATACAATTATGTTATGGTTCTTGGGAATTATTATGAAGATGGGTGGTTCTGTGATAAACTAAGGGAGGGTGAGCCCGATATAGCTCTCCAATGCATTGGGTAAAGTGAAGTGGTTAAACGTTGAGGTTTATCTAAAGAGATTTAGGGAATATATTGTGATGGGTATTCCAAACGTATCCAAGAGGGTTAATCCCTACGTAAGAATGTTATGAATGCCTCAAGTTACCTTTATTTATTATTATTTCTATGATTTATTCATGATTTTATGAGGTATGTTAAAATTCTTATGTTTTATGAGTAAAGTATGTTTTCATACATGGACTAATGTTTTCTTTTCATACTTTTATATCCCTTACTAATCTTTTTATGCTCATCCCAATCTTTTGAAATGTTTTTCACAGGTCAAGGGAAAGGTGCATGATATGATGATAGTATCAGGGAAGTGTCAAGAAGGAATCCTTGTTTTATTTTAAAGATGTTTCCGATGATGGGAAAAAACGAATACTATCTTTTTTGTAACCACATTGTTTAAATGTGGAATGTAATTCATGATTTATGATCAAATTCTCTAAAATTCTAAACCTAAAAAGATCCTCAATGTGAATTTTTCATTTATTTCAATATTAATTAAGTTTTAATGTCGGGGCCTTATAATATCATATGTATTGTTGATGTTCAGTACCTGAGTCAAAAATGAACTTGTTTGAAAAGAATTGCCCATGTATTTAAAACTACATCATCTATAGAATGGTATTGATGATTTAAATATCATATATATAAGGTATATATTCATTTTATACTATTCCATAACATTTTAAGATAAAAAATGAAATGCACCGTTCAAGGAGATGGTAGGTCGTGCGTACGCATTAACGCAACTTTCATTTTTTGTCATATTAATGGACTTTGAAACTAAATGAGACATAGATATATTATAATTCAAGTATAATATATATGTTATATAGGTATAATATGTTCATTAATTACATTTTTTAGAAATTCAATGTTTGGCATGAATGAGTCTCATCACTTGAGGGGGCGGTAGTCCACACTTCCTCAGATTAAATTATCGCAGTTCCACAACCTGAAAAGCATAATGATGTTATTTAAACAGAAATTTCAGAAGCATAAAGAAAACATAAATAACATATATATCATATATATATACATTGAAATCATAATGGCCACCATTAACGGTGTTAAAATAAGATTAAACAATCATCGTTTCATGTGGCAGTAATTCGCCACACAGAAACAGTATGTTCTATAACCATTAGATGGAGGTGTCTATAAGTGTCAGTAGATTACTTATCATAACAAGATAATAGTATATGGAGGATACTGGGGTTATTATGGGATAAAATAATAAGAAGATAGCGGTGAGTGAAGAAGGAAAATAAAAGGAAGAAACTCGAGGGAAGATATTACCTTTAAATCGGGTAACTCATTTTGATTTGACCCAAAAGCTTAATTGGAAAGACTTTTTCCCAAAGTGATGCTTCTAAGAGTAATATAGGGATGCGAAGAGATAATATGACAAGAGGTTATATGAGAAAAGGGAATGAGAGGTGTGGGTAAGTGGGTAGAGGTCAGAGCCTTTTATAAGAGGGAGGAGGGTCACTTTTGGAACGTCTTGAAATTTTACTTTATTATAAAATCATTATCAGATTTTGAAGGTCCCAAAATGATATATTTCAAAGATAAGGTAATAAGGGTTATAAATCCACTCATCCAATAGTTTTTTTAAAAGTTTATGTTTTAGATTTTACCTTATTTTTTCATTTTATTTATATCGTTCATTAATTAATTAATCACTTCATCATCATGGTGTCATAAATAACTGTATTTATTTATTATCTAAAAATTATTAATAAAATACCATGATGTAGGAAATATTTTTAGTTTTCCACTGACTATTTATAGATTATGAGATAATTTATGTAAACAAAACTATAATTGTTTTACTTGTGATATAGAAACCACTATTATATTTCTCTTGTTTTTTAACAATAATGTCACAAATGTCACTATCACACCCATGTGACTCCATGGGCCCTAAAGTTCGGTAAAAATATTCACATGGTCGGAAATGACTCAAAAAAGAGGATTTTGACACATGTTGGGGTCATTTTATATTATTATGATATTATTTTATTACCTTTACCTACCCGATTACTAATTAATCACGATAATTAATGATAATTACCAACGTTACTATTCATAATGTCCAAAAACAAAATATTATTAATTTATTAATTTGGAACATATGATTCGAAATATGGAATAAATTTTACCAAATTTCAAACACAAAAATTCCAGTAATTAATTTACAAATAATTCCCGTTGTCAAAACAAATAGCGTGTTTTTATTACTAATATCTATCAAAAGATTGACAATAGTTTATGTCCAATTTCAAAGTGAAATTAATTATAATGACCACCATTGTATTAAATGGTAAAATAATATTATAATTACACATTAAAAGTAATTAATAATATAATCCAACCATATAATTAAATAAGATGAAAAAGATGTTTTGAAGTAAAATGCAGTATTTTTCACTATTCATTAAAAATGAACATTGTCAGAAAAATTCCAAAAATTTATCCAATGTAAATTTCAATGTCCCAATTCTAAAAAATAAGTTTATTTTGACAAATAGAGCATATAAAATTGTCAAAAGATAGATTTAATAATTGTTTTCCAACAAAAGGTGGTAAAACAATCTTTCAAAAATATTAAAGCATTATATGCTTAAGATTGGATTTATTCTCATTTTAAGCCTCCAAAATGGTATCTAATTCATAAATAGATATAGATATGAAAATATATTATTTTTTATATACATGGGATGTTACATTATAGTTATCATTCATAACTTTTGTTTAATGTATTCAAATTTATCATATGGTAATTATTTTGTAAAAATATCAGCAAGTTTTTCCTGCATTTCGATGAATTAAAGAATGATATCACCTTTAAGTGTGTGATCCCTAAGAATTTAATTCATAATATCTATGATATTTTCACACGTGTGATTTACAGGGTTATTACATAGTTAAATGTAACTAGTATTATCACACATTATCTGTGTTTTGGGGAAACTCATATCATATTCTATGATTATCTGTTGCATCCACAACCCTTGAGCACCACAACTTCCAACTACAAAATGTTCTGCGTTTGTAGTGGAATATGCTAATGAATGTTGTTTCTTGCATGACCAAGAAACTATTTTACCTCTTATGAAAGGACACGTTCCATATTCTGTTTCTTATCTACTCCATATCCACCAAAATCAGCATTCCAAAATGTTTTTAGTTCAAAATCATTTCTAGAAGAGTAGAAGAGTTCTCAATTCCTAGTGACGTTTAAAAAGTGAAAAATTCTTTTTCACTTATTTAAATTAAAATTTTATACAATTTTGTTGGTATCTTGGACATAATAATTCTAATAAGATTAATTCTGCTCGACTAGATATTATGTATTGTGAACTTCATATAATACCTATAAAAGTTGATTAATCTACTGGTTTCCCCGCTTTATCACGATCAAGTGTATTCAGGGTTCTTATCGGAGTACGCATAATTTTATTGTTTGCATAACCATACATTTTAAGTAAATATTTAATATAATTATCATGGGATATGTAAGATCCATTATGTTTTTGAGCAATTTGAAAACCAAGAAAAAATGATAACTTGCCCATGATAATAATCTCAAAAACAAATTTAATAAGATTCACATAATAACTAGTTAAGGATTGCTGAGTTGATCCGAATATAACATCATCAACACAAATATAAAAAACTAAAACATCTTTGTTTTCATTTTTAAAAATGGGTTGATGAACAGTTCCCTTAACATAATGGTTTGTAACCAAAATCTTGTAATTCTATCATACCTGGACCTCGGGCCCTTTTTATGTCCATTTAATGATTTGGTATGTTTGTAAAAATGTTAAGGACGTTTTGTGTCCTAAAATCCAGGAGGTTATTTAACATAAAATTCTTCATGAACATATATATTCAATAAGCACACTTCACATCCATTTGAAAATGTTTTAAATTGAATAATTCTACAAATTTTTGTAGAATACGAATAGATCCAAGTCTATCTAATGTGGCATAAGATTATTTATACTCTAATATTTCTTAGTGATTATGGACTTTAGAAACTAATATTTCCTTATTTCTAATTATGAATACATTTTCACCACACTTATTTATGAAAACCCATTTTACTCTAATAATTGATGTTTTTTTAGTTCGGTCAACCAAGTTACATATTTTATTCATTTTCTATTCATTTAGTTCGTCTTACATTAACTTTTTCCAATCATCATCATGCAATGATTCATTTGGAGTCTTAGTTTCGAATTGTGAGATAAATTCTAGATGTTATACATCCTTTCATAAGGAACATCTAATTCTTATTAGTTTATTAACACCACCAAAGATATTATCATTGGGATAATTCCTAATAAGCAACTAATTCTCATTTTTGTAAAACATTTTCATCAAAATAATTAGAAAATCAACATGGGTGAATAATTCAGAACATTTTCATATGTATTTTTTTGGGTATAAGATAATTTTATCAAAGGTTGATAGTCAGTTTTTGAAAACGTATTAGAAGATATATGTAACACCCCGACCCTAGTTACCCAGAGTTAGTGCATTATTACATACCATTGGCATGATCACAAGAAAGATCAAATCTCGAAAGACCGATTGGTTTAGTAGCCTTGGAAACACTAGATATATTCATATGTTTTACATTAAATCATAAAGTGAAAAACTACTACAACAACATAATGTCTCCATAGTCCACACTATTATCCCCTCATAGTATCCCTACAGGTCATTCATAACTTACTTCTTCACATCCTGGGAAAAATAAAACATAGAAAAGGGGTGAGCTCAAATGCCCAGAAATTACAACAATATAGCAGAAACTTTCGTAAATAAGAATAAACATTTAAGGCAATGTATAACTAAAACAAAAGCCTTTTAAACTTGAACTTCAACATAGTATGGAAAAAGTAAAATGAAATAATTCCATTTACTTATTCAGAATGGATATTCTACTAATCGAATAATAACATGCAATATCAACAAACACTTTCATAATGATGGAATGCATAATGCCAGACTGTCATAACCACATAGCCAAGGCCTCGTGCCAAGAATAAAAAAAATATTTTGTCAAGGACTTTTGCCAAGACACTAGTTTGTCTCATGAGACCTACCGATGCATCGAGGAGCTATAGCGGGCTCCACCCGTCACATATTAAGTCCAATGCATTCCGATATGAAAAGGTATAAACATAACATAAACATTCGTATTAAAACTAGCATATGAAATGTCAATACTTTCACCATGAACCATGAATGGTATAATAATAGCATATCCACAGTCAAACATATCACAAGACCTTCAATACAATAGAGAAGTTTTGTATCATAATAAATCAACTTCACATAAGCGTAAAATCCAACAATGGATGTTAACATAGATGAAATCAAAACTCTTTTTAGAGAAATATCTCTTTTTATTTTGAAATCATTTAAGAGCCATATAAAATAAAAAATTTTCTTTGAAAATATTAATATAAGCTTTTAAGGAAAGCTTTGAAGATTTTATAATGGTGGAAAATAGCCGCACCATCCGTATAAGTTAAAAAAACATTCTTACCTTAATTCTGTCAAAAAGGTCAAAAAGGACCTTATTTTGAAAACAACAGAAAGATTCCTTTATAAAACTCTTATAAAAAGTCAAAAAAGGGTATAATTGACTTTAACCCACATTCTGTTAAATAGTAATAATGTTTTGAAACACATTTTTACGAAACATGGAGGTGGATGATAAAGAGATCCCAGTAGATTATTACGTATAAACAACCTCGGATAATGATGAGATTGTGAAATAACCCTTACCTTGTACTTTTCCTTTGTTGGGGTAGGTTAACCTCTTGTATAATTTTGAAATAATTTTTATTAAATAATACAAGAATTATATACATTAATATGATATCATATATGATCTTTTAGTATTGATTTGATAATAATATCTTAGTATTATCGTTGTTTCGGGTGTTAACTTACTTGTTTTATTTTAAATGTTTTGTTACATAAGCCATGTTTGTAATGGATAGGTTGTATGATATTCATATCCAGAATGATATCAATTCCTCAAACATCATTTTTAAATCATCAAATGATAATTATACTTTAATGGATACGATGGAGAATGAATCTCATCGCGTTCGTGTAGACGGTAGACCATACGTACGCACGAGCGACAAAATCATTCTTTTGATATTAAAATAATATATAAATGTTTGTTATATTATATATAAAGAATAATTAACATGTTATATTTATTATTTACATGAGTTACATATCATTATTATACCCATCCAAATAATAATATATTGAATAACAATTACACCACGACGTGGAGACGGTAAGTCTTACGTACGCA
This sequence comes from Viscum album, assembly GCA_963277665.1. Taxonomy (NCBI): domain Eukaryota; kingdom Viridiplantae; phylum Streptophyta; class Magnoliopsida; order Santalales; family Viscaceae; genus Viscum; species Viscum album. The sequence goes on along the minus strand of OY728145.1, from coordinate 1,091,735,180 downwards.
CGTATGGTGAAATGTTATTCAAAGGGTGGATAGAATACTGAATATGGTTGTACCATATTTATAATAACATCACAGTATATATATGATACTATATTTATTATTTTAGATTGGTAATAATAAAGGAAGAAGAAGTGGAAGAAGAAAGGAACTTGGAAAAAGGTGGTGAAATCATTACCTCTTTTTCGTGTTCTTCCTTTTTATTTGATCAAAAGGGCTCTTTAGGTTGTCTTTATGAACAGAATAAGGCCTCTAGGTTGTAGTGAGGGATTTTGGGAGAGTATTTGGGCAGAATTTTGCTGAACCAAAAGGTTTTGAAGGTGTGAAAAAAAGATAAGGAGGGGTGCCCTTTTATAAGAGGGGTGAGGGGAACCTTTGGAAAATCTAGAAATATTAATTTATAATAAATTCATATTCGGTTTCCAATGGCTCCAAAGTTGATTATTAAATGTTTAAGGTGTGGATAGGTCGAAAAAAACTCAACCAATATAATTTAGACAGGTTTGGGTACTTATATTAACCTTATCTTTAAGTATTAACTCTAAGTTAATTAGTTTGACATTTACCATGTCACTTTGTATTTTTATATTATATGGTTAATAAACTTTCCATATACATCTAAGCGACCCCCCAAGTGGTCCATTAATGATGAGCCTATCATGATATAAGTCTCTTGGCCGAACCATAGATTTTTAAGAATTTAATATCAATTAATAATATAGTATTTGTTTTAAGAACTCTTTTATGTCAATTTTGACACTATTCAATAGTTGATTTTTGTGAAACTCATAACAGATTGATTACTTCGAAAAAAGTCAATTACATAAATACTAATATATCATATTATCCTAAAAAATTATTTTAATTCATTAAAAGTATCATATTATAATTATTTGGGTATTTATAATATCAATTATTTTAATTTTTCACTATTATAGTAATTAATTCATCATCATTGTGTCATAAATAAATTAAATTATTTAATGTCTAAAAATTATAAATAAAATATAATTATGTAGGAAATCTTTTTATATTTCTAATTAATATTTATAATCTAATATCCAACATATATAACCCTATGTAAAAATTGTTTTGCTAAAAGATATATGCTTGTGTCATTTTTGTATTCATTTTAACTTAATTAAATTAAAGTGTCCCTATCACCTACAAGTGGCACCATGCAGTCCCAAAATCGACCCAAAGATGCCTATGGTCGAACTTGTATCAACCCATAAGGCTATGACACGTTTTAGGGTAATTTAGTATTATTATAATATTATTTGTTATCCCTTATTTACCAGATTTACCCTTAACCATGTTAAATAAAATATTTACCGCAGTAATTATTCAAAATGTCTAAAAATAAAAGTTATCTATTTACACATTTTGAACATCCTGATTCCAAATATTCAATCCATTTTTCTAAATTCCAAACACAGAAGTGGTAGAAATTAATTTAAAATTAATTCCCGCTGTAAAAACAAAAAGCGTGTTTTTAAGAGATAATAACTATCAAAAGATTGACACTTGTTTATGTTCGGTTTAATTGTAAAATTATGTCCAATGACCTACATTATATTAAATGGTAAAAATATATTCTAAATATAATTTAAAACCAGTCAAATTCCTAATTTATCACTATTAATTATTTTTATTAAAAATGTTGTTTTTAATTAAAATTTTGTAATTTTCAATATTCATCAAAATATGAAAGTTATCAGAAAAGTACCAAAATTTCACCTTAGGCTAAATTCGATATTCCGAATCCAAAAATGAAGTTCATTTTAAAATATAAAATATATATAATTTCAAAAAGTAGGTATTACTATTCATAACGGCTAGTTTGATTGGTTATGGTGTGTTAGAACTCGGTGTTGCGTACAACACACGCTATCGCATTATTCAAAGAGAAGCGTACCATAGAAGCTTGGGGTGTTACATTCTCCCCACCTTCAAATAATTTCTTCCTCGAAATTTCTAGAATACTAATGCATGAAAAGACTCGGGTGGTTCTTCATCATAAGTTCCTTAGGTTCCCACGTTGCCTCTTCCATCTTATGGTTTCTCCACAAAACTTTTACCAGACGCGTCGTCCGGTTTCTCAGCACTTGTTCTCTCGTATCAAGAATCTTGACGGTCTCTTCGCAATAAGACAGATAGGGTTCCAGTTCTAACTCCTCGTAGGTGAGTACATGCATTGGGTCAGGCATGTAATTCCTCAACAGAGATATGTGGAACACATCGTGAACTTTGGAGAGACTTGGCAGCATTACCAATCAGTAAGCTACAGCCCCAATTCGTTCTAGAATTTCAAAAGTTCTGATGTACCTGGGACTCAATTTACCTTTCTTAACAAAACGTATGACCCCCTTCCATGGTGATACCTTCAGGAAAACATGATCACTGACTTGAAATTCCAAATCCTTCCTTTGATTATCGGCATAGCTCTTCTGCCTACTTTGAGCTGCTTTGATGTGATTTTGTATTACCTTCACCTTTTCCACCGTTTCCTCCACTAGTTCTGGGCCTACAAGTTTTCATTCACTAACGTCATCCCAACAGGTTGGTGTACGACATCTATTTCTGTATAAAGCTTCATATGGTTCCATCTGAATACTCGAATAGAAGCTATTGTTATAGGAAAATTCTACCAGAGGTAAATATTGATCCCACATACCCTGAAAGTCAAGTGAGCAAGATCTCAACATGTCTTCTATGGTTTGAATAGTCCGTTCTGATTGTCCATCTTTCTGATGATGGTAATCAGTTCTCAAATGAAGTTCAGTATCCAGGCATTTCTGATGACTGTTCTAGAATATTGAAGTAAAACGGGTATCACGATCATAAACAATCGATAGGGGTACTCCATGAAGTCTCACAACTTCATTAATATATAGTCTTGCTAGACGTTCTAGGGGTAGATCTTCTCTTATAGCAAGAAAATGTGCTGGCTTGGTAAGACGATCAACAATAACCCATATTGCATCGTTCCTTCTAGGATTCTTTGGTAGCCCCATGACAAAGTCCATCGTAATATTGTCCCATTTCCACTCCGGTATGGGAAGAGGTTGCATGACTCCCCCAGGCTGTTGCCTTCCAGCTTTTACTTGTTGAAAAACCATACATCTTGACACAAAATCAGCAATCTCCCTCTTCATGTTGTCCCACAAAAAAATTTTCCTTAAAATCTCTATACATTTTGGTTCTCCCAGAGTGTATAGAGAAATTGGAACTATGAGCATCATCCAGCAATTCCCTTTTTAGATCAGGTATATCGGGAACACAAAGTCTCTTCCCAAATTTCAAAATTCCATCTTCATACACAAAGTCTCTCAGTCTCCCATCATTCACAGCTTTAATATTCTTTTGACATTTTTTATCATCAGTCTGAGAACTCTAAATCTTTTCTAGTAAAGATGTTTTGGAAACCATTTGAAAAAGCATTTATGATTCACCTTCCCTGGTTATTCACATGTCCATCTTCACTAGATCGATCAAAATTGGATCCCTTTCAAATCTCATCATGTTCAAAACTCCATGGTCTTTTCTTCTCAAAGCATCTTCCACCTTGTTTGCTTTCCCCGAGTGGTATTGTATCATACAATCATAATCCTTGAGTAATTCAATCCATCTCCTTTGCCTCATGTTGAGTTCTTTTTGTGAGAAAATATACTTCAAACTCTTGTGATCAGTATAAATCTCACATTTTTCACCATTGAGGTAGTGCCTCCATATCTTCAAAGCAAAGATCATAGTTTCTAAATTGAGATCATGAGTATGATAGTTTTGTTCATTAATTTTCAACTGTCATGATGCATAGGCAATAACTCTATCATTCTTCATAAGGACACAACCAAGTCCTTTCTTCGATGCATCACTATAAATAACGAACCCATCATTCCCCGATGGTAGAGTCAATATAGGAGCATTGACTAATCTTCTCTTCAGTTCTTCGAATCATTCTTCACACTCTTTTGGCCAAACAAATTTAACCCCTTTACGTGTGAGCTTCGTTAATGGGTTAGCCAATCGGGAAAAATTCTGGATGAATCGTCAATAATAACCTTCCAAACCAATAAAACTGTGTACCTCAGTTGTACTCATAGGTGCCATCCATTCTTGGATCGCCTTGGTCTTAGAAGGATCAACAGATATTCCATCATTAGAGACAATATGGCCAAGAAAAAAAATCTCATGAAGCCAGAATTCACACTTGCTAAACATCCCATATAATTCATGTCTCCTCAGAGTCTTCAAGATAATACGCAAGTGATTTTCATGATCTTTGTAGCTTTTAGAGTATACTAAGATATCATCAATAAATACCACCACAAATTCATATAGATACTCCTTGAAAACTCTATTCATCAGATCCATGAATACAGAGGGTGCACTAGTCAATTCAAAAGGCATTACAGTAAACTCGTAATGCCTGTACCTGGTTCAAAATGATGTCTTCAGAATGTCTTCCTTCTTCACACACAACTGATGGTATCCAGATCGAAGGTCAATCTTTGAAAAGTATTGAGCTCCATGTAGTTGGTCAAATAAATCATCAATGCGTGGTAGGGGATACTTGTTCTATATTGTTATAGCATTCATCTCCCTGTAGTCGATACATAACCTCATAGACCCATCTTTCTTTTTAACAAAAAGAACAGGGGCTCCCCATGGAGAAACACTAGGGCGAATAAATCCCTTATTACTCAATTCCTCTAGTTGTTTCTTTAGTTAAACTAATTCTACAGTGGCCATTCTATAAGGGGTATTCGATATAGGCCTTGATCCAGGAATCAAATCAATGGAAAACTCAACTTCTCGTTCTGGAGGATGTCAAGGTAAATCTTCCAGAAATACATCTACAAATTCTTTTACAATAGGTACATCCTCTATTTGAACATTCCATTCCTCACCCACAGTTATTTCATTCTCATCCTCCCCAATAATTGAATTTAGTTGAGCTATTGAGGGTGGATCTAAATAAGAATTAGTGGTGACGATTCTACTCTAAAGATAAGGTGTTCCATTCATTATCATAAAGAATTGTAACCTCTTTCTTCTTACATTAAATATTCGCATCATAGTCCGAAAGCCAGTCCATGTCGAGGATTATATCAAACTCAATCATAGGTATGACGATGAGATCAGCAGATAAAGAACATTTATGTGCTCTAATGGGGACTGATTCACAAAACATTATTGCAATGACACTTCCCTTAGGAGTTTTAACTGACAAACCCCTTGTTAAATCAAATTGGAAATATCTAATTTTCTTAGCAAAATGGGAAGATATGAAACAATGCGATGATCCAGAATCAAATAATGCATTTTCTAAACTGAAAAACCATTAAATTACCTTCCACCACGTCTTTCGGAGCTTCTACCTCAGTAGTAGTGATAGCATAAGCCTGGCCTTGATCCCTTGGCCTTTTTTGAGTTATGTTCTCCTGACTCTTAGGACATTCTTTTGCATAATGTCCCATATCCCAACAATTGTAGCACTGAACGTTGGTGGCTTCCTTCTTCCCTTTACAATCACAAGCTTGGTGGCCTTTTTCACCACACTTGTATCAAACTCCCATTCCCTTCAAGCAAGTACCGGGGTGTTTATTCCCACATTTCTCACAGGATGGATATTCAACCTTTCCTTTCTTCCCCTTATTTCCATTCCCAGATTGATCAGCAGGCCTCTTCTTCTCTTGCTTTGCTTTAAAGTCATAAGACTTAGAGAATTAATTTTCGATCTTGATAGCACATGAGACAATGTTTTTGTATGATGAAAAGGATTGTGAGACTAATGATCGACGGAGAAATGGTTTTAACCCATCAAATATATGATCAATCTTACTTCTTGGGTTACATATATAATCTCCAGCATACCTTGCTAACCTTGTAAAGTTAGCCTCATACTTTGTGACATTCTCATCCTCCTTCTGTCTCAAACATAGAAATTGTCTTTCCATATCTGCTCGATGGTCGCGAGGAAAGTACTTTTCTAAAAACAAATCTTTGAACTCCCTCCATTCCATATTTGATACTTCATCATCTTCCTTCTTATTTTGAATCAATGACCACCATTGGTCAGCATCTCCAGTGAGGTGGTAAACTTCCATGATAACTTTTTCCCTTTCACTACTCCCCAAAGCCTGAAATATTTTCTCTTGGGAAAATATCCATTGCTCCGATACTAAGGGATTTGTACTCCCATTAAATGTTGGTGGTTGTTGCCTCATGAATCGATCTAACATTATTCCTCCATGCTGCGGATCAGGGTGCTCTATACTGGTAAGGTTATTATTCATAACCTGAGTGAGTTGTCCCGGTATGGTGATTAGCTGATCAACACCAGTTGCATCACCAGCTCCACTATAATTATCTTGAGCAGGAGGGAAATCCCTACATGGAGTGCGTGCATTGATACGGTTTCCATTTCTTCCACTAGGCACCATTTCTAAACAATGGCATAATCTATATCAGTTTATGAATCGAAATACATAATCCCATACATATAAAACACTTAACATAAATTGAACTATTTATGGATATAATCTATAATCATAAACATATTTTCTTTGAGGAAGTATATACTCATAAACCCTTCATAATGATTTGTAAAGAAAATGAGAGTTATCCTAAGCATATCCCCCGGGAGTGTCGTAACCAAGAGTGCTGCAAGGCCCGTTGTCTTGCACCAGTTCCCGTTCGAGTATAGCTCAAAGCGGTGTTTTCGGGTTTTACCCCTAGGTACATCTGTTCCAGAGCCGCCTCTACCTACTCGTATCCAGACAGGGATGTATTGCACGGAAAACTCACAAAATCTCTACAATACCAAAATTTAGGAAGTCCTTCTATACTAATCCTCAAAGTTCATCTTAGGTCTACGTGCTCTAATCCGAGTTTATCTAAATCCAGCTTCCATGTTTTGTACTAAACTTCCTCGGATACCAACTGTAACGCCCCGACCCTAGTTACCCAGAGTCGGTGCATTATTACATAACATTGGCATGATCACAAGAAAGATAAAATCTCGAAAGACCGATTGGTTTAGTAGCCTTGGAAACACTAGATATATTCATAAGTTTTACATTACATCATAAAGTGAAAAACTACTACAACAACATAATGTCTCCCTAGTCCAGACTATTATCCCCTCATAATATCCCTACAGGTCATTCATAACATAATTCTTCACATCCTTGGAAAAATAAAACATAGAAAAGGTGTGAGGTCATATCCCAATAAGGATAACAATATAGCGGAAACTTTCATAAATAAGAATAAACACTTAAGGCAATGTATAACTAAAATAAAAGCCTTTTAAACTTGAACTTCAACATAGTATGGAAAAAGTAAAATGAAATAATGACATTTACTTATTCACATAGATATTATACTAATCGAATAATCACATGCAATATCAATAACCACTTTCATAATGATGGAATGCATAATGCCAGACTATCATAACCACATAGCCAAGGCCTCGTGCCAAGACTACAAATAAGATTTTGTCAAGGCTTTGTGCCAAGACACTAGTTTGTCTCATGAGACCTACCGATGCATCGAGGAGCTATAGAGGGCTCCACCCGTCACATATTATGTCCAATGCATTCCCATATGAAAAGGTATAAACATAACATAATCATTCGTATTAAAACTAGCATACGAAATGTCAATACTTGCACCATGAACCATGAATGTTATAAAAATATCACATCCACAGTCAAACATATCACAAAACCTTCAATACAACATAGAAGTTTTGTATCATAATAAATCAACTTCACATAAGCGTAAAATCCAACAAAGGATGTTGACATAGATGAAATCAAAACACTTTTTAGAGAAATATCTCTTTTTATTTTGAAATCATTTCAGAGCCATATAAAATAAAACATTTTATTTCAAAATATTCTTATAAGCTTGTAAGGAAACCTTTGAAGATTTTATAACAGTGGAAAATAGCCGCACCCGCCGTATATGTTAAAAGAAATTATTACCTTAATTCTGTCAAAAAGGTTAAAAAGGACCTTGTTTTGAAAACGACTGAAAGATTCCTTTATAAAACTCTTATAAAAATCCAAACAAGGGTATAAATGACTTTAAACCATATTCTTTTAAATAGTAAAAATGTTTTGAAACACATTTTTATGAAACATGGAGGTGGATGATAAAGAGATCCCAGTAGATTATTACGTATAAACAACCTCGGATAATGAAGAGATTGTGAAATAACCCTTACCTTTTACATTTACATTGTTTCGGTAGGTTAACCTCCTTTATAATGGTGAAATAATTGTTATTAAATTATACAAGAATCATATACATTAATATGATATCATATATGACCTTTTAATATTGATTTTATAATAATATCTCAGTATTATCGTTGTTTCGGGTGTTAACATACTTGTTTTATTTTATATGTTTTATTACATAATCCTTGTTTGTAATGGATAGGATGTATTTTATTCATATCCAGAATGATATCAAGTCCATAAACATCATTTTTAAATCATCAAATGATAATTATACTTGAATGGATACGATGGAGAATGAATCTCATCACGTTCGTGGAGACGGTAGTCCATACGTACGCACGAGCGACAATATCATTCTTTTGATATTAAAATAATATATAAATGGTTGTTATATCATATATAAAGAATCATTAACATGTTATATTTACTATTTTCATGAGTTATATATCATTATTATACCCATCCAAATAATAATATATTGAATAACAATTACACCACGACGTGGAGACGGTAAGTCGTACGTACGCACGTATGGTGACATGTTATTCAAAGGGTGGATATAATACTGAATATGGTTGTACCATATTTATGATAACATCACAGTATATATATGATAATGGAGTTATTATTTTATAATGGTAATAATGAAGGAAGAGGAAGTGGAAGAAGAAAGGAACTTGGAAAAGGGTGGTGAAATCATGACCTCTTCTTTGGGTTCTTCCTTTTGATTTGATCAAAGGGCTCCTTAGGTAGGCTTTATGATCACAATAAGGCCTCTAGGTTGTAGTGAGGGATGTTGGGAGAGTATTTGGGCAGAGTTGGGCCGAACCAAAAGGTTTTGAAGGTGTGAAGAAAAGAGAAGGAGGAGTTCCCTTTTATAAGAGGGGTGAGGGGCACCTTTGGAAAAGCTAGACATATTAATTTTTAATAAATTCATATTCAGTTTCCAATGTGTCAAAAGCTTAGTATTCAAAGGTTAAGGTGGGGATAAGTCGAAAACAACTCAACCAATAGAATTTAGACAGGTTTGGGTACTTATATTAACCTTATCTTTAAGTATTAACTCTAAGATAATTAGTTTGACATTTACCATGTCACTTTGTATTTTTATATTATATGGTTAATAAACTTACCATATACATCCAATAGACCCCCAAGTGGTCCATTAATGATGAACCTATCATGATATAAGTCGCTTTTCCGAAAATTAGATTTTTAGGAATTTAATATCAATTAATAATATAATATTTGTTTTAAGAACTCTTTTATGTCAATTTTGACACTATTCAATAGTTGATTTTTGTGAAACTCATAACAGATTGATTACTTCGAACAAAGTAAATTACCTCAATCCTAATATATCATATTATCCTAGAAAATTAATTTAATTCATTAAAAGTGTCATATTATATTTATTTGGGTATTTATAATATCAATTATTTTAATTTTTCACTATTATATTAATTAATTCATCATCATTGTGTCATAAATAAATTAACTTATTTAATGTCTAAAAATTATAAATAAAATATCATTATATATGAAATCTTTTTTTCTTTCTAATGAAAATTTATAATCTAAAATCCAACATATATAACCCTATGTAAAAATTGTTTTTCTAAAAGATATATGCTTGCGTCATTTTTGTATTCATTTTAACTTAATTAAAAAAAGTGTCCCTATCACCTACAAGTGGCACCATGGGGTCCCAAATAGCCCCAAAGATGCCTATGGTCGAACATGTATCAACAAATAAGGATAGAACACCTTTTAGGGTAATATATTATAATTATAATATTATTTTTTAACCCTTATTTACCGGATTTACCCTTAACCGTGGTAAATAAAATATTTACCGCACTAATTATTCAAAATGCCTAAAAATAAATGTTACCTATATACACAAATTGAACATCCTGATTAAAAATATGGAATAAATTTTTCTAAATTCAAAACACAGAAGTGGCAGAAAATAATTTAAAATTAATTCCCGTTGTCAAAACAAAAATCGTGTTTTTAAGAGATAATAACTATCAAAAGATTGACACTTGTTTATGTTCGGTTTAATTGTAAAATTATGTCCAATGACCAAAATTATATTAAATGGTAAAAATATATTCTAAATATACTTTAAATCCACTCAAATTCATAATTTATCGCTATCAATTATTTTGATTAAAAAAGTTGTTTTTAATTAAAATTTAGTAATTTTCACTATTTATCAAAATATGAATGTTATCCGAAAAGTACCAAAATTTTACCTTAGCATAAATTAGATATTCCGAATCCAAAAATGAAGTCCATTTTAAAATATAAAATAAATATAATTTAAAAAATTAGGTATTACTATTCATAACGGCTAGTTTGATTGGTTATGGTGTGTTAGAACTCGGTGTTGCGTACAACACACGCTATCACATTATTCAAAGAGAAGCGTACTGTAGAAGCTTGGGGTGTTACAATATAGGATGGGGTTGTTTTTATACAAAAGTATCAGTTTCATCAAATTTAGCATGTATAATTTCTTGAATAGTACATGTATTTTTGTTAAAAAATCTATAAGCATTATATGTAGATGAATAGCCTAGGAAAATTCATTCCTCATATTTTTGTGTGAATTTTTGTAAGTTATAATTAGTATTCAAGATAAATACATTGATTCCAAATAATTTGAAGTAAGAAACAGTAGGTTTTAAACCAGTACATAACTCATAAGGGGTTTTATTAATAAAGGGTCTGATTAAAACATTATTTATAGTATAGTAAAAAGTAATAACACATTCACCCTAAAAGTGTTTATAAATATAGTATTCACTAAACAAGGTTCTTATTATTTATTGAAGAATACAATTTCTTCTTTTAACAACACCCTTTTTTAAGGAGTTATTGGAGCTTATAGGATACGAGCAATGCCTCTCATTCTGCAAAAAGTTTTAAAATCCAAAATTTCAAATTATCCTCCATGATCACTTTGAATAGTAATAAATGGATGGTTTTTTTAATGTTTAACATCGTCTATGAATGTTTTGAAATAATAAAAGTCTTCAGATTTTATTTTTGAAAATAGATCCATGACAATCTAGTGTAGTAATAAACTAAATCAAATACTTTGTACTTGCCTCCAATACATAGAGTATGTGTTGGAACAATCAAGTATGTGTGTACTAACTGTAAAGCATTAGAAGTTGAAACTTCACATTTTGAATTAAATGTATATTTATGTTTCTTTCCATTATGACAAGAATCATGTACTTTTGAAGAATCAATCCTTAGATCTGGTATATCATTAACAATAATTTTCTTTAATATTTTTCATTGGTTAATAAGGATATAGTTTCTTAGTCTATTATGAAATAAGAAAGATTTATCTTTTAATGAATTAAGGAAAGGTAAGTCTTGTATCATAGGGTCTTGTATGTTAAGTGTGTATGCATTCTCATTACAATGTGTGTGGAGAATAAACCCAACCTTCAAAATTTGTACTAAGATATTATCATCCCTAAAATTAACATGATAACATTCATCATATAATTTTGTTATTATTTTAAGGTTGTACTTAAGAACATTAAAAAATAAAACATTGAAATTTAATGCTTTTTTAAAAAGAAAAATGTTACTTATACCAACAATCTCTCCCTGAGCCTTATCTCTGAATTTTAGATTTCCACCTTTCATCTTAATGATCTTTTCAATGAAGTTTCTGTTACCTATCTTTTGGCGGTAACATCCAGTATCTTTGTACCATATTTTTTTGTTAGTACATCCATTTTTTTCCTACAAAAAACGAATAAGATTTTTGGAAACTATAAAAGTTTGGATCTAGTGTTGTTAGAAAGTAAAATATTATGGGTCTATATTTTCTTGAAAAAAATGAGCCTTATAAAAACCTAAGGATTGTATTTTCATTAAACAACAATTTCATTCCCATTTTCCACTGCTTTTAAATTTTGTGAAAAATGGAGAACTCTTAAGAGAAAAATATTTATAACAAAAAATAGGTTTTGGTTTAGAGTAACCAACTATATAACTATTTCATATATGTATAATTAGTGAATACATCTTGTCAAAGTTTTATTTACAAGTGCACAAGTTTGACATATTTTTCCTTAAATAAAAAATTACATATTTAATCTTATGACTAAATTCTTATCGACATGGTTAATATTTTTAAAATAATGGTTGGTCAATAGAAAAAAATTCATAGAAATAAATTTCTCATTATCCTTATAATGTTTTTATTTATGATAATTAACTTTCTTATGGTTTTTGGAATCTTTCTAAAAATCCTTGGTTTTCTAAACAAGATCACTTGAAAGATATCATTATTATTTTAATAAGATTGAGATTCTAGAAATTTCTTTTTCTAAATTCTTTTTTATCTTAAAATTTTTGTTTTAATGTAATTTAGAAAATCTAGAGAATTCTTATACTCAATGTAATGTATCCCCTTATGAAGAAAATTATTCAACTAGAGATTCATAATTCTTCTCATCGGGATAATTACAATTCAAAGAAATATTTGTTAATGATTCGACAATGTGTACATTAGCCATGAATCATTGATTTTCAATAGGAATTTTTTATATATGAAAAATATTCTTATATCCATAAGATTAAATATTAGAAGATTCTTCATAAGAGTAACCAAAACTGGAACTCCATGAGTCATTAGCTTTTAGTACATTCATTCCATTAGTCTTGTATTACATATTCCAATTAATTTCATAATTTCTATCATTTATTCCTTTCTTCTATACCATAGGATGATCTGGTCTGATATGTATTTCCATCATACATTCATAGAATGACACTTGAGATGAGTTTCTTTTTCTCTCTATCTTTCTTCTTTTATCTGTATTGTAAAAATTTCTTTCCCACAATATTGTTCATCCTTCAGACATGATTTTCTAGTTAATTATTTGAGTGATCACTATAAATTAAGTCTGATATAACATTATTACTATACATTGACCTAGTATATCTTTCAAGTGATGTGGATTTAATTTGATTATAAGTGGTTTTAAAATAAACACTCCCATTTACATTTTTTATAGCAATCTCAGCATCTTTTTCATTCAATTATCATGTTGTATAAGAATCCCGAATTACTCATTAAGGGTAACTATTCAAACTTTAATTATTTAATCAATATATATTATTTTAGATTCACACTCATTAGTCATTATGTAAATTATTGTTTCAAAAAGTATCTCGTCCTCTACACCTTTTTAACCATTTAGTTAAGGATGTTGACAATTATCATAACCCTCTAGGAGACTTCACATGTGCGATAAACAAAGGGAACTAAAAATCCATGGTAGTCATCACTTACCATAGATATTATTGTTTCTATAACCTTGAATAGAGCAAAATGAGTAACTTGTAATTTCTTCTAGAATCTATTAAGAAGATACAATTTATTTATTTGATTGGTAAATTGTTCGATTCCCTTTTTAAGAATCTTATAGTCTTTAGAAAGCATGATAAAGTTATCAACTCCATTATTGAAAAAAAGTCTTCATTCTATCTCTACAGTATTTATAGTCATTCCCATCATATATTGGAGGTTTGGTAAGATTTAAGTTATCTATTGATCCAATGCTCATTACCACATTTCTTAAAAATCCATTTCCACAAAATGGGTTTGTTGAAAATGTTTATAAACAATGTTTTTTGTAGTAAAATGTTAATAAAAACATGAAGAAAAAATATTAATAGAGAAATTTTGGGAATAAAATGTTGAGCAAGAAAAGCTGATCGAGAAAACTTATATAAAATTATAACTTTATTATAGATAGTGATATACAACAAATATAGGTATCAGTAATATAGAGTCCATACTCTAAAACCAATTTTATGATATAAATGTATATTTATATTTCTAAATTACAAGAATGGTGAATTTTAGGTTTTAAAAAATTTTGTTTACAACCTTAGAAAAATCTATTTTTATAAAAGTTAAATAAGATGAATTTATAGACCCTCTTTAGTTACTAATAATGAATCTTACATTCTTAGGATTTGATAATGTGGATCTGATAAAGAATCATAAAAAGTACACTTAAGGAACTATTCTACCTTAAAAAAAATAAGATATCAGATTTTGTTTAATTATAAGTATGTTTAAGTAATTTAGACCTTATGTCTATAAATAAATGATGCATAATTTAAACAAACATGAAATAAGTAAACAAGTAACAAAGAACTTATTTAACCATAAAATATGGGTATCCAAAAAACATGGATAAAGTTCCCTTGATTTATTATTGAAATAAATTATGTCTTACCCACACTAGGGAAAGCCCTTGATATGAAAATTTGTATCTATATTTATATCCCTGCAAGCCCCCGATTAATCATGTAATCAAAACCTCTATCTTCTTATCCCCTGAAGCCCTCAATTGTCAGAAGAATTATTTGGATTTTTAATAGGATGGCTAAAAAAGTTGTTCATAGTCTGAACAAGTTATTCACATCATTCATAGAAGGCATGTTGAGAAGAGATTTTACAGTGTATCACTTAAACACAAAGCTCAATGAAATCAATTCTGGATTAGTAGCTATCAGAAGAAACACCACAACTGTAAATTTTTTTAGTTCTTCTAAATGGCTGGGTATTGATAGGAAAAATCTAAAATAGTCAAATTATCCTCCATGATCATATTTCCCTGAAATTTTGAAGCGACCTATACATCCATCCCTTTGTAATGGTCATTTTATAATATATTGGATTATATTGTTTTATGTAATAAAATAATATATACATTATCATGAGTGGGAAACATTATCATATGTGGGAAACATTATCATGTAAAATATTTAAGAATCAGTATCATGCAATGTATGTGAGAATCATTATCATGAAATTTATGTTAGAAACATTATCATGTATGAATCATTATCATGTGAGAAACATTATCATGTAACAAACATTATCATGTGAGAAAAATTATCATATAGAATATGATAATCATTATCATGCAGAATATAATAAATGTTATCATGGAGAATGTGAGAAACATTATAACGTTGAACTAGAGAATCATTACCATGTAGAATGCAAGAAAAATTATCCTGTAGAATATAAGAAACATTATCATAAAGAATTTAAGAAACATTATCATGTTGAATGTTAGAAAAATTATCATGCAGAATATAAGAAACATTATCATGTATATTGCAAGAAACATTAATAAATAGATTAGGTTTATGAAAAAATAATTCTTAAGGAAATTTAATAACTTTAAGAAACTTGTATTATTATTTCACATTTAAGGATCTATGAAAATATAATCTAAAAATTATTGGCAATCGAATTCTAAGAAATAGAGAATTGGGTTCTAAATTCTAAAAGAATTAGAGTCTTATTTCTAATGGAATAAGATTCAAAATTATAAAGAAATCATATTCATAATTCTGTGAGAATCGGATTAGCAATTCTATGAGAATTGGATTCACATTTCTATGAGAACCAGATTCACAATTCTGTAATGATCTAAGATAATGATTAGGATCTGATTTAATTTAATGTATTTTTAAGGAAATTATGTTTATTCATTGCTTAGAAAATAATAGGTAATAAAATGAAGACCATGGTTGAGGATTTACATTTTCTAGGATATAAACTTCCATGGAGAAATAAAAATATCATTAAGAAATTGTGTGTGATAATTTTTAAAAATAAAATAATTGAAAATTCATAATTAAACTTATTAAATTAATAAAATCAAGATTTCCTAGTATATTATGTCATGTATTATTCAAAAATTACTATATAGTGACTTATAAAATAAAAAACTATGTTGAATGATTATTATGTAAATCATTTTCATGGTTTATGGGACATTATTATTTATAGGGTTAGATCAATATCACATAATTTTATTTTGTGTGTAATTAGAAATATGTTAAATAAATATATGATGAACTTCTAATAATCATTGATAATTTTTATATCTCTTATTCCATGTAATAGATAAACCTAGGATAATCTAGCGATTTATGGTCAATTATGAGTTCCCAAAAGGAATTACTCTAATCTGATAAAAACAATTGTGAGGATTCAATTTATTTAACGAGGGATAATGTCACACTGAAAAATTAGACTATATCATTAATGTTATATAAGGAAATTTTATCGATAGATTTCGGAACACAAACCACTATAATTAAACAATAAAACAATATTTTTAAATAAAATATAAATATTTTGGTATAATTATTAAAAACCAAGACATTAAATTAACAAGAAAAAAAAGAGTAATATTATTTTAGATTATATTTATATAGAAAATTAGGGCTAATCTAAATATAAATGAAATTAAATTATTTTACCTAAAATTACTAATAAGTTCTTTCATTTCATAGAAAAAACATTCTAAAAAATTATTTTTTTGACATTTCCTTTTATATTTCGAGATACATATGAATACTGATAAATTATTACTGATTTTAAGAATGGTATGATAATAAATTTAGTTGCTATATGATATTCAATGTGAATAATAATGGTTATTATTTCAAAATACCATTTTCAAGTAAAACATGTTTTAATTAGATTTTATGATTTTTTCTTAAATTTAATTTTTCTAATTTTTTTTATAATTAATTAAAATTATATTCATTATTAAATTCATCATATCTAAATTTGTTTATTATTTTTTTAAGAATTTTTAAAAAAATGATGGTTTTTCGTTAGTATATACGGTTTTCAAGAATGTTGTAATTATTTGCATTTTCCATTTTAAAAAATTGAACTATATACTTATAAAAAAAATTAGCTAATAAAATATTATTTTTGTGAAAAAACAATTATCATTGAAAATAATTATTTTAGCTTCTAAATCCAAGGGTAAAATTTATTAATTATTTAAATGTCACTTAATAAAAAATTATTTTGAGTCACTTATTTGGATAAAAAAAATTTCAAGAGAGCTTATAATTTTTCTTCACCTTTTATCCCTATGTAATTTTTTTATAATAATTAAATTTATTCCATTAAATTAATCATCTTTGTTAATTTTACATTAAATATAAATTTATATTATAAAATGTGTTTTCTCAAAAACCTATTTTTACTCAAATTCGAGTATCTATTTAAAAATTAAAATATAACATCATTAAAAATTTAATTTGATAAAATTATTTTTGGATTTGAAATTATAGATATCACATTAGGATAAAAGGTCAATAAAAAATTAATTACAATTTATTACCAAGATAATAAATTAATTAGCAATGTAAAAGTAAATTAGCGTGAAAGTAGAAAACATAAAATAAAAAGTGTCCAACCTGTCGATGATTCATATAAATAATATTTTTGAGGTAAGTTTCATACAACACTTATATTTCATTCATCTTCTTTCAGTTTTGTCTACTTTGAGACATGAATAGTAGCAGCACAATATTGAATATGTAAGAATATCTCACAAAACTACCCATTCCTTTAATTATAAATTAGTAACTTTTCCGGAACATCAACACACATATATCCCTTAGATACGTCATTGAAAACTTTCATTTTACTCTACCCACATTCCTCACTAACTAATATAATCCCATTGCCCCTCATAGATAACCCAATCCCTTCAAATTTGACCCTTTTAAGGAAAATTCAAGTCCCTAATTTTAGTATTATAAAAAATAGAGTTTTCTCATTAATATATATATTTCAAATTTATTATATACACAATAATATACTGATATTATTATAATTATATATTTCAGAATTAATATATTAAGGTAATTATATTTATTTTTTCATATACCCCATCCATCATGAAAAAAACTCGTGTCCGTGAATTCTGCAAATTAACACTTGCATGACGTAACATGTTTCATTTTTATTAATCGCCTTAAAACAATTGTTACATAGGATGACATTAAGGTATAATTAGTGTTTTTCTGATATCATTGAATTTAATTTGTGAGAAATATAACAACTTATTAATGATATGACTAGTAAAGTATCATTATATTTTTAGTTGTTATAATTAAGAATAGTAAGAGTATAGTATTTTATTCCAATGTTGTATTGTTTTCAAATAAAATATTTAATTTAAAAATTATTTAAATTTAGAGTACATCACACTATGAAAAAATAACAATTATCCTTATTTTCCTATTATAATGATATTTCGAAAATATAACAACTCAAGGATTATTTAAATCTGGTTATGTTCATGTTTGGGTTATTCTAACCACCTAATTGAACAACATTATGAATTTATATCATGATTGAATGTTGGAACATTATTAACAGTATAATATTATATAAATATGTCAATAATGATTTTATTTTATTTCTAGTAGATTTTATATTCATAATTAATTCATTAATTAAGATATAATTTGATCATCATGTTTCTGTGAAACATGCTAGTAATTAATTTCATATTCAAATAAAATGTCTAAAAGACTCGTGAAATGAGATTTAAACATCATAAATAATTATAAATTATCCTTAAAATTATTTTTAATTATCTAGAAATTATTGAATTTTAAAAAATATTGATCATTGAAACTTATATTTGGAAACTACCACAAACGACCAAAACTATAAACACTAAATGTGGAAATTTTTTAGAATTATCATAGATAAAGAATTTTTAAAACGTGTATAAATGAAAATAGATATGGTAAGGTTATGAATTAAATTATTGTTGTATATGAGTTTAGGATAATATAAGTTAAAGTACATTAATAGAATTCAATAACAATATGTATGTTATTCCAATTCAATTCCCATTCAATCAGTAAAGAAATAAATTTACACACCAATTTAAATTTTCAAGGTGTGTCTAGAAAAAATTTCATATATTTTACCATTACATACTTTTATTTAATTGTATATAAATATATATTTAATGTTTTAAATCTAATGTGATTATGATACAAAATTGAAAATCAAGGTGTAATGGTTTTCAACTCAAAATTCCTTTCATTATGACATGGTTCATATTATGAACCTAATTTTATTATGTTGTGTTTATACTACCTATTTGAGACATCTTATCATGAATTAAAATTTATTATATTCTATGATGTTCAATTTTATGTTATCTATTTCAAGGGGTTTTAAATATATTTTTTCCAAGTCATAGGTTTGTTATTGGTGTGAATTATAATTCATTAAGACATAATACTTTTTTTGCATTATTTCTCCTTTCTATGTGATTTTCAGTACCCATTTTTATATTTTAATCAAATAAATTCTATTTAATGATATTTTCTAACAAGGTCATGTTCTTTATCCATGTGGATACTAATTCAATTGTTTCCAAAGTAGTAATGATTTTTGGTAACTCAATTTTAATACGTTTATTTATGATCATTATTTTAGAATAATTCATATTATATGCATAAATTTTTCACATTTATGGTATTATGTGATATTATATCATTTTTAGAGATATTAATTCCAAAATCATAATACAGTTGATAAAAAATTTCACCTCTTGGGATATGTTATTTTTATATCATACACATTCATTATCTAGATTTATTATGATCATACTATTCCATTATTTTGATATTTGTTCCCTCAATGATCTATAAGGTGTAAACTAGATAATTTAAATAACTATAATTTTATGATGTTCCCATATAAATTTGATATTCAATTATTATAGTGAATATAAATTTCATTCCACCTGTTTTTATTCCAATAAGGATGATTATTATCATGTTGACAATGTATTCTTTAACCATCCACCATCTTCTTCTCGATAGTTTGTGATATGGTTATCCATTTATTTAAATGAATAAAATTACTATAATTCTCTATGTTATTATTTTAATACAGATGATTATATCAGTAGTTTAATATGTATTTTTTATTCAATGTATTTTATAAGGAGTTAATTATACTTAAACATGTGACAAGGTGGACCGTACAATATATATCCCCATGATGCATCATTATGTCTCATGAAAAACTCGGTTCGATGTTGGTGTCTAAATCTTTCTATATTTGGATAGTTTCTTGGAAAAACTCCTTTATGGAAGGATTTATTAACTATGGTGTCAATGACAAGTACCTTTTCATGTCCAAAGTCCATGACAACTGATTTTTGAAATACATCATTATAAAATCTATTAGTTGGATATCTGTATTATTGATAAACATATTTTATTTTATTATCATGGCTATGTCATTCTTCAAATTTCAATTTGAGTATTGCCTAATATTTTAATACTAATTATTTCATAATATTTATTCAATGTTTATGCCATGTTTTCTTAAATTATATGATTCCATTACTAATAATTTCATCTTACCCATTCATTCATTTTCCATTTCACTAGGTTATTAATAAAATTAATATACAAGACATGTTTAAGTGGATAACTATTCTCACATAATTTCCTAGGTAATTTGAATACAATTTATGAAATATTTATTTCCATATATAATGGTAAATTTATCCTTTTAATACAAAGAACATGGTATTTATCATTTCAATTTTTTTATAATTCACAAAATTTATATACATGAATAGATCCTTTTTATGTAAGTGAATATGTAATCATTATTTTTTGTAATTATATATGGTTAGATACATGATTTTACATCAGGTCTCAAAAAATTTATATAATGTATGTGTCTATGAATTTTTAATCTAGGAGTATCAATCATGGGTATCACAAAAACATTCAATGAATGGATCTATTCTGAAACTTCCTAAGCTTGAAGTGAGTAAGTGTTATTCTTGATGTTTTATTTTTAAATGGAAAGTAGAAAAAAAAATATAGATGTGGAATATATGTTACAAATAGAAAATATCATCATCTTATTCCACTATATTTATTCAGTCCATGTAAATGTTTTATTCTAGGAGGTATTAATTATGTGTTTGTGATATTTTATGGGTTTTATTAGGTTTTGTTGACCATATTATATCTCTAATAAAATTTTAAAAATATAATAATTTACTTTTTTATAAATTTTATTAAAAATAAAAATGGTTTATTATTTATCCTTATTGTAATTTCTTGAGTTGGTGAAAATCAAAATCTAGAATTTGTGAAATTTACAACAAGATAATGGATATTTATATAGTTGTTCCCCAATAAAACCCATGAAAAATAGGTTTTCACAAAATAATAAATATAAATAATTTGGAAATGAATAGAAAAATACATAAGGGATAAAAAATACCAAAATATTTTTAGGTTGAATCATTTAATAGATGAACATATATTTAAAATATATTATTTATTTGATGATTATTAATGAAAATGTTTTCTGAATTTTTAATGTCTTGAATCCAAATGTTTCCTATATTAGAGGTTTTGGGTGTGCCATTTTTATTTTAATTACTAAATGAAATTTATATGACATTCACTATAAAAATCATTAAGGGGGTTCTCAAGGATATTTTATTAACAAAAAATCTTATAGAGGGTATAATATGAGATCTATAATCTTGGAAGAAATAATGATGGTTAAATTTGAATACACATGATTCAAAACGAAAATCACGGATTTTGATAACATTACAAAAGAATTTTAAGAGTATAATTTTAGATAAAATAAACCACAAAATAATAATTTATATTTTGAAAAAAAGGATACAACATCAAAATATGTTAATAGATTATGGGGGAATCATAAGTGTCACCCATTAAGAAATTAAATTACAAATAATGATACTAGAATTAAAAATATATATATATTGTGAATTTATATGATAATTAATAAATTATTACGTGTTTTCATCCTAGTAATATTAATCAATAATTAAACTATTATAATCAGATGAATTCCATCGAATATATAATTAAACAATTATAATGAAATAATTTTTTCCCTTTACCTAAACCCCCAAATCATAAATATATTTCATGAACTAAATGAATTTTTCAAAATAAATGTCATTTAAATGGCCAACATGTTAAAAATAAAAATAAAATATTTTATCAAGAAAATTTTCAACAATAAGAAACTAATTTTAATCATTTGTTTTCTCTAGTTACTATGATTTTACTATTATGGTTTTATTTTGTTTTACTTATTTTAAATGTATAATATTATATTAAATGAAATATAAAATATATTTATTAAATGGTGTCAAGTGTATATTAATAATTCACCTATTATAGAGAATTAATTTTATTAAATAATAGTTTTAATTTATCATAATGATAAACGTTAAAAATATATGTCGATTATATTGTTGGTTTTTTATTAAAGTGATTATTTTGTGATGCATTTTATAAAGTGATGAATTATTAATTTGACATGAGTTTAATGGGAGAATTAAAATTATTTCATGAGCCAAAAATATTTCAAAGATCATAAGATATATTTTTAAACCAATGTATAATATAGTTATATTTAAATATATTAATCTTGAATATAATAAATCATTAGGAACAACCCTATGTGTTAATTCAATATTTTATTTACTTTAATCTAGAATACCTGAGGATATAAAATTGTTAGTAGGAATAATCATATGTTTATTAAAAATAACTGATTCTAGGATTGATATCATGATTATTTTTATATGTGTTCTATGTTTTAGTGTAATCCAAAGGAAATTCATTTATGTCAATTTAATATAATAATTATACATATTAATGTAAATATAAAGTATCATTTTTATTAAAATACAATCTCTTTAGATTTATTTTCTCATTATGTTTTTTTGTGGAAGTGGAGTTGAAAAATATATTTCTTCAAATCTGTGTTATTTCATTAAAAATTGTTGATTTTATAGAGCTCTAAAAAGAAATTATCAGTTTCCATATCCATATATTTGGTTTGGTATATGGATTCTTCTAGTTGATATATTTTAATTCTATGAACTAATAATGAATTATATATTTCTTTGTTTACATTGATAAAATTTCTATTTATTTTGATAATATATTTACTATTTAAATTTCAAATTATATATTTCAACGTTCTATAAAAAATTCCCATAGATGATATATTTCACTTCATTCAAAAAAAAATTAATAAAAGATAATTTTTATTAAAATTTATATCAACTAATAATTAAAAGGAATTATATTTAATAAACTATAAGATGTTATTAAGTTTATGAATAGTAAATATGCAATTTTGATGAAGGTTATTAACAATAAATTATAATAATCTTAAATATTTTTTAAAATTCATAATATATAATAGACTAACAACACAAAATAGAAAGAATATTTTTTTAAAACATTAATTTGTTAAATTTATTTACGTCTATACTACTAAATTTGTAATGTGGTGCAGTTATTATACTTATGTTTATGTGAATTTGGTTGTAAATGCTATATTTTTTATTGTTTGTTAATAATTTATATTATTTAATGTAATTGAAATTATGTAATGTATTTATATGTTTAGGGAATTAATTTTACGTTATTTAAAAAAATTTAAATTTTTTCTTTATGAATTATTTATAGGGAGCTTAAATATTTGTATAAATTATTCAAAATATGTAAATAAATAAATTTATAAATTTTTTTGTTTTTAGGATATGTTATTGGGTGTAAATTTTTTTAAATAGTTATTTTATATAAAAATGTGAGAGAGAAGTTGTAAAAAAAATTCAAATATTCATAAATGCATATATTGTTATTATTATAATTGGTTTTATTGAAGGATTGGGGATTAATAATACATACGTTTTTATTATTTTGTCATTGTTTTTTGAATAAAATTATTACACTACATTTTAACATTACATTTTTTTAATATTTGATAACTAAAATTTTCATATAATTAGTTTCTTGTTTCTTAAATAAACATTCTTAAGATAAGATACTATTTTATTTTTTTGATAAATGACATTTAAATCATCGTGTTTCTCAAATTTCTTTCGATTATGGTTACTTCTTCTCGCCCTTACAAGGACATATATGAACCATAATTTTGATTATATTAACCTTAAGATGGGTTTTCATATACCTTATTAAGGTCTACATGAACCATATGAAGGTTTTACTAAACCTAATGAGGATTTATGATAACCATTAAAATAGTTTTATTTAATTCAATATATTATCATTGTAATGTATAGAATCTTTCTTACATATGTGTAAAATAATATTTATACACTTTTTATTTTATCCTTTTGATATATTGAATCATGTTTATGAAAACTAAAATTATTCTTATGTAATAGAAGAAAATTATGATTTAATAGATCATTACATGAGTTATGTTTTTCAAAAAATTTAGGTCAAGAATTATACTTACCTAAAATGAATCATACATTAAGACACTCATACAAGATTTCACTATTAATAAGAAATTGTATTTATTTTTTTAAATATACATATATATATATATATCCATATTCCTGTAATACTTTTCCCATGCTATAATGTTGTGTCTTTTGGAAAAAAAATTTAAGATGCAACAGGAGGATAACAAATATAGAAAACCCCGAGGATCTGATCATGGATCACATTTTATTTGTTAATGTGGAATTTTATAATCAATTTTGGTAGTGAGGGATAATAGGTAATTGATTGAATTAGATACAAGTACAATTATATTATGATTCTACAACAATTATTTTTATTCTTTGTGATCACAAAGTAGTTACAATGTGTGATCATTTGTATATTGTGACCAAAACATCAACATTGAATCAATGTTATTAAATCCTAATCCAATTTTTATATTATAATCATTAGTATTTTTATTTTCAACCCATAATATAAACTTTTATATTTTCCAATAAAAAATATTTTAATCATTTTATACCTCTATTAAAAGTTTGCATAAACATGTTTTTTAAATAGATAAAAAAGTTATGTGTGTTTCTAATTGTTCCATGGTCATTAGAAATATATTAGGGTTCTACGTTATTCTACATGGTATGAAAAATGAAGGGGAATTTAAAATATTTTTCTTTACTCTCATTCCATTCTCTTTTTCTATGTTCATATAAACCCATCTTTCAGTTAAATAGGAACCACCAAAATGATTTTAAACATTGAATCAAAAGGATATCATAAAATATTTAAAAATATATATATATATATATTTGAAATAAAATTTTTTAAAATTGGATAAAAATAAAATCATCAATGCCACATCATATCAATCAATTAAACGATTTGTATATATAAGAACAGACCCTACTATATCACCCAAAATTACAATATGTTTCCATACTAGTGAGATTAATTCGAATAACACCATTAAAAGAGAATCACATAATAAAATATCACACAACATGATGAAAATTAAACACCACTTCAATTCTGATATTGAAGGAATCAATCGCCCCTTTCACAAGTCTATAGGATGAAGATATCCAAAAACAAACCAAATAACACAAACTATACCTTTATAAATTAATCCATGAAACCTAAAGAATTCATCATCATTGAGGATGAATCTTATAAAACCACAAGATAACATCATAGTCCTGGAAGAGTGAAAAAAAACTACACTATATTATCTCTATCATATCTTATCTAGAGGGAGTGAAGATGAATTCTAAAAGAAACCTCATTATATTCCTCAAATTATGAACCGCTTGATGAAACCAACTTCTAACTAAAACTAAATCCTTTGAAAACAATATATAATGTGAATCATAGTACAAGAATTAAAGGGCCCAGATTATGAAATCCCTACCTTTGTATAGTCAATGGGTCTAGATTTGTCGAGAGTGCGTTCAAGGCCCTTCTTCTTGTTATTTATAAGGTTGATTAATTTTAGTTTTTTTAATATTTATTCAACCCTTATGATTCCTTCCGCCAACATCTTTTGTGTTGGTAAAATATTTTACCCTTATGTAAATGATTTTAATTTGATGTGTAACAGTCATTTTTTAATTAACACATAGAACCACATTAATTAATTTGGAATTAATAATTGAAAAATTATTATTTTATTGAATCTAATAGGAGAAAAAAATTATTCTTTCAGTACATAGAAAAAAATAATTATTTATTATTTATTTAATTTTTCCTTTATATTTTTTATTTTCATTATGAAGCAAATTTTGGTGAAAATAAATTTTTGTTAGATTTTATAAGACTCATAAAATGAATCATTCTAAAGATGAAAATTTTAATTTTTTTACAAAATCCGATTCTTATTTCATAAAAAATATTTATCGTATGAATTTATTATCATCGATTACATTATTCTAGACATTATCATTTGATAATTTTCCCTTATAAATCCTGATGTATTTGTGTTTTTCTTTTATTTGAGTTCGCTATATCTGCATCCAATATTTAAAATGACATGTCTCAAACCTGTGTATAAATTACTATGAGTTATGTTATACTACATGAAGGGTTTTCATGTTATTATAATGAATTTGTTAGACATAATTATCCTTATACATGATATGTTTATAGATAGATAATTTTTATGAATTAAAAAATATTCATGGTCATACCGAATGAGGCTTACACATATTCATGTTTATTTAAAATGATATCTATATAGACTGATTCTTATTCAAAACATAACTATGATGACTAATAATATTCATTGTTATGTAGAAATGATAATTATTTTAATCTCAACACTCTTCTATTAATAATCTCAAAATATAAATTATTTTTGATAACTTTTGATATATTTATTTATTTTATGTTTATACAATTTATTTCACATGATTTTCTAGTTCTTACTTATTAACTAATTTTTTATTTTATAATAATTTTAATTTGGAAATATATTATGTGATATTTTATAACAATCAAATTGGATTAAGATATTTTTGGTTTACATACTTCATTTTAATAAAATAAAAAACTTCATATTTGATTAATTTGAGATATGATGAGTTAGTATCATATGAGTTGTCAGAGTGTTCCATGAATATCAATATTGTTATTAATCATTATATTATGTATTATAATGATTTATGTTATACGACTATATTATGTTTATATATTATCAAACCAACATGGTTCATTTAAATAGTTTTTTATAATAAAATATTAAATAGTATATATGGGAAAAGAAAAATGAAACAATTAGTAATTTCATTTTGTTTTACATGATGGATATCTATGTAATGTATTATATGTAAATAGTAGAGATGATCACAAAGGATGATAAAAATAAGAATGTACAGTGTGGAAAAATTATTTGATCATCACTAAATATCTCTTTGTTGAAATACATTGTTCTCATCTTTTTATACATTAATAGAACACTACTGAATAAATAATTTAATAGATCTATTTTTAAAATAGTTTTGTGGTTCCTAATTATTGTTATTCCATTTTAGTGTAATTTCAATGTTATAAACTATAATTTATATGGTAGGACCTCATTTCAGGTTGTAAATCCATAACATTATTCATGATATATCATTGTGCCTCAATGGTAAAAGGCTGAGATTTCAGTTTTGGATTCTCCAAATAACGGCATATTGATTTCATTAACCAGTAAAGAAGTATTCCAGATGGTTAGTAACACTAGGTTTATATATTTGGGTCTTATTTTTTTCATCTAGGTTTAATAAATACTTCTAAATAGTTTTTTATCCCAATATAATGTCATAGATTCAATATAGTTAGTATCACTTCTATCAACAAATGATGTCTGCAAAGAGTATACATATGATCAATTAGACCTAAACTACTTTAAAATGAATTGCACTCAATTTTCATGCAATAGAAATATTAAATTCTCTTAGATATGTGTTTAATAATAATTTATATGTCTAATTTATTCCCCATACATGTTAGCCATTCTATCACACTCACATTATGTCCAATAATTTATATCAAATCATAAAAAATATAATTTCTGTATATATATATATATATATTTGTGATTAATATTTCCTCACTTCCCCATTAGAGGTAAATTAACATCTTTAGGTTGTGTGAATGAGTACGAATGATTAATTGACAGTATAAAAATCACTATTTATCAAGGGAAGAATTAGGGGTTCTAAAAATCATGCATGAATGCATACAATAAAACTTAAGAATGGATAGTTAGACTACCATAGTAAATTCATAAAATGTACCTGAATTTTTTCGTGATATATTGGATGCTAATTATTTATTTTAATGTTTTATTAATTATAATAAAGGAAACATATTAAAATATTCTATAAGTTTAAATTTATAATTTCATGTGTTTTCACATAAAAAAATTAAATGTCAATTGGAACAAATTTTATGTCACCCATCTTGGTTGAAATAAGTTAATTAGAACTATACTTGGCGTGTTAAATGTCAAATATCACAGATTTATTATTTTAGAAGATGAAACCATAAATAAAACAATTTATATATTTACAATTATTATGAACAGAATGAGTACCTTATGTTAAATTTTGTATAAACTAGTTTTGGTTGGAAGAGATTTAGGAGCTTTACCAAATAAATGGAATGATAATAATTTAGAAGATTTTAAAAGAAAAAATTAAAAATATTTATTGTTTAAATTAAGTTATTGGATATTAATTATATTTTGAAAAAAATATATTTATGAAGTGTGGAATAAAAAAAGACATAAATTTATTTAAAATAAAAAAAATTCATTTTTCCATTTTCTCCTCCAATTATGAATTGCAATGAATTGAAGAGGACTATGTTATATTATTTTCCCATGGAAGATGGAAGAACAATAATTTAAGGATATATAAAAGGAATTACCCAGAAAATGATGAAATGGTTAGAAAGAAGGGTAATTATGTTTATACAGATTATTTAGATATGATTTTTAATGAATGTCGAAAATTTGGTCAAATCAAATCTGAATTCCCTCTTCATAAGAATTATTAGAATAACCGAAAATAGTATAACAAATAAAATAATTCTGAGGTCCCTAGATTCGATTCTACATAGGATTCTACTTCATGTGAAAAACCTTGTTCTAAATAAGTTTTCAAAACATATGCATGGTGTCCCTATCAAAACATAAAACTATAATATATTATTATTCATCTAATGATTATAATTCTAAAAACCAAATAAAAATATAATTAATAATAAAATCAATATATTAAATATCACGATTTAAAATACTTCATGTTTATTCAAATACCATAAAGGTAAATATAAATAAATTTTCATGAAAAATAGCTGATTTGATTCTCAAAAAGAGAAAAACATAAATAATATTCTTAGACATATTTAAATTATTCTTACAATGAACTAAAATCCACCCATTTTTCATCCAGATATTTCTCCAAGAAAAAAATGAAATTATACCTTTTAGATCCAAAAAAAAATATTAACATTGATGTTGTTTATATTTAATATCATGGACATAAGGATTATTTTTCTATGTGTGAAAATACTATTGAAATTATTTTAAATTGTACTTTCTAAGAAATTTATAATGCACTAAATGAGATTTAATTTCCAAAAACAATTTTTTAATTATATTTTAAAGGTAATTAATGTGATGAAAAATGAATATTTTGAATAAAATTAAAAAAATAGAAACTTTTTATTGTATTATAATATTTTACCAAATACATATAATACATTAATTATTAATTACATCAATAGAATTATATATAATGACACATTTTTTAGATATAAATGATGGGTCATTTTTCAATGATGTGTTTATTAATATTTCAGATATCAATATCATAAACAAAAGATTTTATTTATAAATCATTATATTATATAATACATATAAATAAATGTTCAGAATTTTATTGTGATAGAAAAAATTTATATACCAATCAAATACGATGCATGTTTTCATATGTAATCAAAATCATATATTCCTATTATTGTAGAAAAAAATTAAATAAAGTTTTCATAAATGTATCATGCTACATGGAAAGTAAAAGATCAATTTATATGGATCTATATTACTATCTCATAATATGTTTGATTTTGGTAGTGTAACAATTGGAGATAACTCTGATAGAAAATTAAATGGTTTTGGGAATATTTCAATATTATATATTTTTAATATTTCAATCATTTTGTTTATTGATGTTTAAAAAATATTTTAAATAGTATATCATAGATTAGCGGTGACATTATTAATGTAAAATTTTAAATTGATATATGTATCATTTTTAAATATATATCATTCATATTTTAATTAAATAGAAAAAAATATTTATTCAATTAAGTTTATTAAAAGAACATAGAAAAATGAAATACATGTAAATGTTGTACAATATATAATTATTTTATTGAATATAATAATAGATTACATAAATTTCATATTATTCCATAAGATCTATAGAAATAAAAAGTTTTTGGTAATGCACAATTTAAATATTGATAATGCATATGTATTTAATTCATGCTTAATATGAAAGATGTATAAGTAATATTTTAAATCCCTTCCTGAGGTATGAACATCTATACCACTTCACTGATTAAATTAAGCCCTATTTATCAACATAAAAACTAAATGTCTAGGAGGAAAAAGATAAGTGATTTTTTTGGGTTACTATGAAATATATGTATATGTTCTTATTATCAAACACTTAAATCTGAATTATTTTCTACATTTTAATATTTTTTCAATTTCATCACAATGGGAAACGATATATAATTTAATTAAATATATGTGGTATATATAGGGAGTTATAAAATATATATTTTTTAAATTCAATAAAGGTAATAAATATAGATATACCTTTTCAACACATATGGACCCACAACAAAATGGTCTTCTAGTGAAGACAATTAAGATAATAAAATGAATATATAGAAAATGATAAATGGGTAAAACATTCCACAAATATATCATTGTTTAATCTATTAATACATCCCATAACATTAAAATACATACATAGGCCATTCTTAAATACGTTTACTTATGAAAATTTAAAGGAAATGAATCTAATAAATTGATATTTCAGAGTATTTGGTTGCACATATTACATTCGTAATACTAAAGATTTAATGGAAAAAAGTGAATAATTTTTTTTAATGGAATTTTATTAGTGTATTTTAAATCTAAAAATTTATTTAGAGTTTACAATAAAATATCATTAGTTTTCGAAGAATTATTTATTGAAAAATTTAATTAAATTAATTTATAATAAGCTATATTTATTTTAAGGATGTCGAAGAATATTGTAGATATATTACCATAGGAGAAAATGAACAATAAAATTTTTCTGAATTAATATAAGGGGATATTTTTCCTTATTAACATACATTAAAATTCTATAAGGGTTATCTATTTGAATATATTATATTGGATATGATTATACTAAATATACATAAGAGGGGGGGGGGTGAATTGTATCTTTTCAAAAATCATCACGAGATCGTGTTATTCCCTTTATCTTTAATCAGATGAATTAATGCCGAGGAAATTTAAATAGTTAATACATAATATATATAGTGGTTTGTGGAATATAAGGCCCTTAGTCCACTCCACCAATGCTCTACTCCAAGATCTTGGTGATTTTAACTATCTGGTCCTCATTTCCACATACTGTTTTATAACTGAGTACAGCCAGTTGACACCATTACAATATATGGATAAACAAAGCCTTCTGGTTCACTCACAGAACCTACATAGATTAGTACGAGAAGCCGGTCACACGAGAATAGAAAAGAAAGACATCATTACTTTTGAAAATACATTATTGTATTTCTTCACAATTGAATCATAATGCAATTTACAATAGATGAATTGTCGCCTTAAAAAATAATGATCATCAAATAAGAGTTGTTCAAAGTCAATACTATTTCAGTAGATATATAGATATACTTCACAACTTCAATAGTAACAGATTCACAAATGATCTTCTATGTAGAACGATTGAATCATCTATCATGATTATTCTTCTTCAATAAACAGATCTTCATCGTTCTTTTGAATCAGTAGATCTGGGTTTTATAATAGTCTCTATTTGGCATCCTTTATATGAGTGATCGATTAATTCTTTTTTTAAAATACGCACATATTTTTTTTAAAAAATATCCATATAGTAATGTCTACCACTTCTTATATAAAATTTAGATCCAAAATAGTCCCCTTTTGACTCATGATATTCATACATTTGAATTTATAGAGTAGTCGTAACGTCCACTAAAATTTTCGGAGAATGGTTCCTTTTAATTCGATCCTTAAACGACTCTTAACTCGTCAAAGATGTATTTTAAAATCAGCTTTTAATCTATCTTGAAATCAGCCTAATAAACAGCTTGCTAATCGTTTCATAATAATATTGACTTTAAAAGCTCCGATGAAAAACATAAGGGTGAGTTGTATAGTATGCATCATCTGAACATAACATAGATAATAAATGTAAGATTGATGACATAGCCATCAAACATAAGGTTTTCAATTTATGGTTGATAATGAACATAGTGTTTCCAATGTATGGTTGATCACAAACATAGGGTTGGACATACATAATTTCTCTCTTCAACATTCAATCGTATTATAAAAGATCTATACTTTTATAAGATTTCAAATGAAAGGTACTTGATCCATACTTTTATAATAACTTATGGTTGTTTACAAAAGCATGGTTGATGAAACTTACTTTTGAGAAACAAACTTAATGTTTAAAACAAACATACGGTTCTTCTTCCCGATTTTTTCTTCAATAACCAAAATATAGGGTTCCTTCCAAACTTAGGGTTCCTCTTCCATACTTTTCTGATAACTCATAATGTATTCACTGAATTTTATCCTTACGCTACATTTCTCCACGTAGGGAATGAACAGTGTTTCCAGAACACACTAATGCGAATACTTTAGTAATAAATCCTTGTTGTTCATGAACATAAATATTTCATCCAAAAATAAAAATATAACGAATAACAAATTCATGCAATATAATTAACAAATAAAATCATTTGGAAATAATTAAGGGTATTTCTGAGCATCAAAATTATTATAAATAGATAGATTATTGTTCTTAATAAATTACCCCTTTAAATAAAATCATTATTTATTATTGAAAATAAAACATTCTCAACAATCTCCCCCTTTTTGATGTTCACAAACCTATAAAATAACCAATGAAATTAACTTGGAAAATTAATTACATATAATTTTGAATTTTTCTATGATAAATAAAATATTAGATTTAACTTAATTTCACCCTATAATTTCTCCAAAAATAATGATTAAAAAAACATTTAAAGTACATAATAAGAAACAATTAAAATAAATTGTTTTTTATCAAAATTTGTCCCCCTTTATGTGATATAAAAAAACATAGAATATGGAATGCAACACATTTAATGTAGTACTGAACATAAGTAAAATATATATTATTAAACATTAGTAAATAATTAAATCTAGATTATTGTCATATTGAAACAAGGGAAATAAAATAATAATAATAAAACAATGAATCTAGAGTTTCATTGAGAACATGGAATAGGTACAATCATGATGAACACATGAATCATGGTTTGTTAAGTGTATGAGATAGGGTCTATCTCCTCTGAACAACAGACTTCATTTCTTCCAACTGCTCCCTCATCCTTTTCAATAATCCATCACCAATCCATGAAATAAGATCCCTATTCTCTTAAGTCATATGAATGTCTTCAATGAGGATTACTCTGAAGAAATCCTGAATTATTTCTTCATTTTCCATAAACAATGATAGCTTTTCTGTGAACTGAGTCAACATATTTCAAATATTTGGTTTACTTGAGGTCAACTGATCAACCAAAATTTTTTGATTATCTACCAAAACTAATAAAGGATCAGTAATGCATTGAAGATCTTGAAATAGTTCATTCATATTTCTCATGGAAGTTGTGATAGCCTGAAACCTTCTGATTAAATTATGTGAACTACCTAATCCACTAGAAGCAGTATTCCCAATTGATGCAAATTTTGTCTCTAGAAATTCTTTAAACTCTAACAGATCTAACTTCTTTACAATTTTTTATTTCAGCCTGTAAACCTCTGTCAACATCTCTTGCTTAAAATTTTCAACTTCTTGTCCTGAATTTGTACTTACCTTAAGTCTCTGAAATTCCAACTGTTCTATTTCTAAGGCTCTCCTCAGAGTTACATTTTCAGATTCCAAATTAGACAACTTTTAGTACAGATCTTCTACTTCATTATTCATTGAATCAGAGGCACTCTATGATTGATTTGCATTCCCTATTTGAATGTGATAAACCAGTACTAATGGCAGTGAATCTACATCAGATTTTTCTTTTTTTCCTTTTCTTGAGATGGTTTATCCAAATATTTTCCTCAGAGTATTTTCCAGACTCTTCCATAGAAAAATCCTCAGGAATTACTTCAGTTTGAACTTCATAAACATTCACATTATGAAAATCAGCAATCTATTCTTCCATTGGATTTTTTAAAATAATATATTTTTGACTTTCTTGAGGACTGGCCACTTCTTCACCAGGCTCTGCCTCTTTTTCCTATTGAAGTGTATCTTCAGTTTCAGCTACAACTTGAGTTTTAATTTCAGTTTGGACGATTGGAGTCACTGAAATTTGATCAGTATCCTCTTTTTGTGGCTACTCAATAGGTTTTTCTCTAGAAAATCTTTAATGGAGTAAATCTATTGTTGTTGTTACAGGGGAAACATGTTCCTCATTAACAGTTCTTTTTCTTTGAGTTTGAAGTCCCTCTTGACTTCTTTCTTTGTGAGTGTCATTGGTTTCAAATCATATTCTTCTTACAGTAGTGCTTACTCTCGATTCAGCCTATCCCTCTTTAGACTTAACAAACTGAGCTTGAGCGCTCTCTGCTTCTTCCATAGTTCATTCTGGAAAATGTTTCTATCTTAATGTGCTCTAGAAATAGCCAATTTTTCTTAGGGTCCCAGCACCAAAGGTGTTATTGGGATGGAATCTAACTCTGCCTTCCTTTATCTTTACCATATCATTTTTGAACAGAATTTTTGATTTGAATCTACCAAATGGATAAAAATTCATCCTAGATTCACATTCACAGCGGTTATGAAGATACCTTATCATTTCCCTAGGAATGTTAAGGCGTATATCACTCATTAATAGAAACATTATATATATATATGGATACAATATTTTCTCCAACTCAGACATCCTCAGTGCAATCCATGTTTGCACAAATTTTAGTAGAATTATCTGATCTTAACCTGGGTATTTTATGAAAATATTCTTTATATGAGTAGAACCAAAAATAAAAGACATGATATCTTTAGACTAATGCACAAAATATCCTATATTTTTCAAATCAAAATGAAAAACTCCCTCATGAGGGCAGTTCAGTATCAGACCAACCTCCACAGAGGATATCAAGACATCTCAGTCGTCTATCTTATCTACCATAGTATCCACATCTTCTCCCAGATGAAATTGTACAGACATAAAGAAATATCTTAGTTCTACTTCATACAAAAACTCAGACTTCTCACTTTGGAAGGTCTGCTCTAGATTTTAAAAAGTGAGAGATTTTTTCAACAGAAGATTCGCCTGATATAGCCATTCCAGGTGAATGACCTTCCCTTGCAAAATTTTTCATCCTTTGGATCATTGTTTCTTGAGGTGCTGGTCTCAGCCTCATCGGTTCTCTTTGTTTTTTCCTTTTTTGTGAGAAATCTCTAAAAGTTCTAAAGAGGATTACGGGTTCAATGGTTTTTAGGTTTGAATGGACTAAGAGAAGTAAAGAACCACGAGTTTGAAAGGGTTTTTGGTAGAAATGAAGTGATTTAGAATTTGAAAGGTTTCTGATATCCTTGATTCTCGTGTCATCAATAAATATTACATAGGTTTTAAAAATGAATAAAATTGATTGTGTGGGGGAAAATGTACTCTCTTTGAAAAAAATAACTAATTTATTTTAAAATAGTATTACGATAATGAAACAGCATAATAAATTGAAATGTTATTTAAAATTAAATAAACCCAGATCCCCCTTAAAAAATCAAAACTAGCATAGGGAAGTTGTTTAGTAAAAATATCAGCTAATTGAATTTTAGAACTTAAAAATTCCAAAGTTATATCATTTTTAAGAACATGAACTCTTAGAAATTGATGTCTGATATCAATTTTCTTGGTCCTAGAATGATTTATAGTATTTTTTAAATATTAATTTCACTAGTCTTATCACCTAAAATAGGAATATTATTAGAATTTATTCCAAAGTCCATAAGAGTGTTTTTAATCCACAACACTTGTTCACATCAAGTGGTAGTAGAAACATATTATGCCTCAGCTATTGGTAGGGAAAATGAATGTGTTTCTTACTTGACCATTACACTAAGGATTTCCCTAAAAAGTGAAAAGTTATTGAAGTACATTTTATATTTAATCTACAAATTCCTAATTCATGATCTGAAAATTAAATTAAATTTAAATCAGACGTTTTGGGATAAATAAGAGATTGAAAAATAGTTCATTTTAAATATCTAAAAATTCTTTTAACGGTAGATAAATGGTATTCTTTACAATTTGATTGAAATATTGCACAAAGACATACTAAATACATTATAAATGGCATGCTAGCGGTATGATAAAATAAACTACCAATCATACCTCTATATAACATTTTGCCAACTGATTTTTCAATTTCATCCAAATCAATTCTTATATTAGTACACATAGAAGTTGTATATGTCTTGCTGTTTTCAAGTCCAAATTTTACAGAAAATCAGTAATGTATTTTATTTTATTTAAAACATTTACAAAATATTTTAAATAAATTTAAATTCCTAAACAAAAATTTAATTTACCCATAATACTCATTTCCAATTTTTTTGCATTAGATTTGAAAACTCATGAAAATGAGATTCATTAGTTGATCCTAAAATTAGAAAATCCAAATAAATTTGAACCAATACAATATTATAATGTACAATTTTCATAAAAAGTGTTGGATCTAACATTCTGACAGCAAAATAATTTTCCAATAGAAGATAGCTTAGTCTTTCATACCAAGCTCTAGGTCCTTGTTTAAGGCCAAGAAGAGCATTAGTATGTTTAAAAATTGAATCTGGTTTTTGTGGATTTTCAAAACCATGAGGTTTCTCAACATAAACATCCTCCAATAAATAACCATTTAAAAATACAGACTTAACATCCATCTGAAATAATTATACGTTCATATGAGATCCATACGCTAAAAGGATTTTGATTGATTTTGATCAAGCTATAGTTGATAATGTGTCCCCATAATCTATACCTTCTTCCTGATTATATCCTTTATCTACAAGTCATGGTTTATTTCTAGTTATTATTCCTTGACCATAATTTATTATTATAAAGACCGATTTGGTTCTTATCAATGGATAATTATGTGGTCTTTCCACTAGTTCCCAGACTTCATTTCTATTGAACTGGTTTAATTATTCTTGCATTACTATGATCCAGATTTCTTCATCTAAAGAATATTTTTTACACTTGGGTTCCAATTGGGATAGAATGATAGATAATTCTACAAAATTTCCAATATTTCTTCTTGTTTATATTCCTGTGTCTATGTCACCTATTATAGTTTCTAAATGGTGATTATTTAGGGTTCTAGTCTGTCTCGGCAGTACACTTATATGTTATTCAGTATCATGTTCTTCTGAACTAGACTAAATTTCATTTATATCTTTCTCAAAATCATTTTTCACGTTCTCAAGTCTCATGTTATCATTAGAGTTAGATTCATCCATTGGATATGTCCTTTTCTCAAAGGGATCAGATTCTTCAAATTTCACATGAACAGATTCTTCAATAATCCTTGACATCTTATTATAGACTCTATAAGCTTTAGAAGTAGTAGAATATCCTAAGAAAATTCCTTCATAAGATTTTGGATCAAACTTACCATGATTGTCTTTGGTGTTTAAGGTGTAAACCATGAATCCAAAAACACTAAAGTAATTTACTTTAGGTTTTTTGTATTTCTAGAGTTCATAGGGTGTATTTTTCAGAATTGGTCTAATTAAAACTCTATTAATTATATAGAAGGTTGTGCTTATAGCTTATGCCCAAAAATAACTAGTAAGACTTTATTCATTTAGCATAGTTTTAGAAATTTCTTTAATAGTCATATTTCTTCTTTCAACAATTCCATTTTGTTGAGGCATTCTTGGTGTAGAGAAGGTGTCTTTAATACCCATATTTGAGCAAAAGAAATTAACTTCAAGATTATAAAATTCTCCACCATGATCAATTCTTAATGAAATTATTATAAAACCTTATTATTTTTTAACATATTTATAAAAAAATTAAAATAATGTAAAAGCTTTATTTTTAAATTTTAAAAATAAAACCCATGTAAATCTTGAATAGTCATGAACTAAAACATAAACATATAATTTACCAGCCATGATTAATACTCTTGAAGGTCCAAACATATCCATATGGATAAGTTCTAGAGGTTTAGTTGTAGCAATTTTGTTAGCATATTTGAAGGATGATTTATGTTTCTTTCCATGTTGACATGCATCACATAATCTATCACATTCAAATATGTGACTATGAAAATCAGAATCTAATTTTTTCTTAAATAATTTATGTAAAAAATATACAATATAATGTTTAAGTCTTATATAATAGATCTAGGATTCATTTATTTTAGCAGTTAGGAAGTTTAATTTTTATTTATACAAGGAATTAAAATCATGTGTATACACATTTTCAGTTCTAGGTGCTCTAAATTTAAGCAGTTTATTTTTGAAAATAGAACAACAATTGTTAGAAAAATCAATAGCATAACCATCATCACATAGTTGAGAGACACATATCAGATTGTTTTTTAATCTTGGTACATAAATTACTTTATTGATTGAGATAGCTTCTGGATCTCCAATTGTTCTAATAACAATGATTTTCCCTTTGTCATAGTCACCAAAAGTGACAAGTCCACCATATTTTTGAGTTAATGTAGAGAAATTCAATGAGTTGCACTCATATGCCTTGAGAAGCCACTGTCCATATACCATATGTCCTTTTTTTCTTTTTTGACCTGCTCACTGCAAAGGCATTTACACAATTTGCTTTGGTGCGCATATTCTATTGGGTCCAATGGTGTTAACAAGCAATGATCTGGGAATCCAGACTTGCTATGATTTTCTAATTACATAATACTCAAATAAATTATTTGTTATAAAATATTTTTTAAGGACACTTATTTGAGGTGGTCTTAAGAAACAAATTTTAGAAATATGTCTCCTTGTTCCATAGTAATTAAAATTTAATCTTTTGTAATTGGAAGAAAATAATTTTTGTACAGCTTAGGTTTTTCACCCTCACTGCCAATTCCAAATCATTCTTTTTTAATTACATTATCCCTAAGAATTTCATTTAAATTAATTTCTCCTTTATTAAAAACAAGGGATGAGTTTTTATAAGTTTCCACTTCAGTTTGCAGTGTTTTTAACTTTGATACATAATTTGTATTGTTAGTGTTAATTCAGTTAAACTGTTCAGTTAACTCTTTATGTTGTTTCATCATTGTGTCTATTTAATTAGAAATATACTTGTGATAGTTCTTTAAAGAATAATTATTCTTAAATAGAGAATCATATTTTTCTTCAATCATATTGCAGTAGGCTGCAATCTTTTCATTAGAGTAAGTATCTTTCTGAACTACAGTCAGAAGAGTATCAAGATTGAACCTCATCTATTTCTACCATAAAATACATGTTATCGTCATGATTTTATTCTCCCTTCTCTGAGTATGATTCAGAAGTGCTACTATAGTCTTCAGATACACTCCATGTTGCTTTCATTTCATTCTTGTCCTTATGATTGTATTCATTTCTTTTGTAGACTTTATTTTTCTTGTCTAGTTTTAGCTGAGGACAATCTCGTCTGATGTACCCCATTTTCTTGCACTCATAACATATAGCTTCGTTATCATACTTTTTGACAGATTTAATGAATACCTTCTTCTTTTTATAGAATTTAGTTAATTTTTAAGCCGTCTGGGACAACTCCACATCAGAATTTGATAAATCAGATCTTTCTAATATCAGTTTTACACTTTTCTTTATCTTTCTATTTTTGCTATGTGATGACACTTTCAAGGCAGTGTCATCTCTCTTGATAAAAACTTTATGCTCCTTTTCTTCATCTTTTATCTCAGCTCCATACATTATTAGTGTTTCAATCAGTTCTCCAATGGTTAAGTCTTTGACAGTTGTCGACTGTCTGATTGCAGCAGATATTCCATTCCATCTTGTAGGCAGTACTCTCAGTACTTTTAAAGCTTGATCAGCTCGTTTAATGGGATATCCCAAGGAGGTTATGTTATTGAAAATATATATCAATATTCAATTAATTTGAGTAATACTTTAACCTTCAAACATTCTTGAATGTATAAAATTTAATCTTTGTAGTAGCATATCTCATTTCCATGATATTATCAATTCTTTCATAATAAATAGAAATAGTTTTACACATCTCATATGCTCTTGGGCATTGAGATACTCTGTTAAATTCATCAGGTCCTAGACCATATATAATTGTATTCATTTCCCTCGAGTTCATATCATATTCTGCTTCAGTATATGCACTCCATGTTTCATTTTCTTCTGGTTCTTCATATAGAGTCAGAATCTTAGAATATACTCTGTATCCAAGGTTTTTCAGAAAGATAATCATTCTCAACTTCCAGCATCCATAGTTTTCTCAATTAATGTATGGTTCTCTGGCCATAGACATTCCCTCTCTTGTATCATTAATCTTGCTTTGTGTATAATCACTTTCAGCTTGGTGAGGTTTTATTAGAAATATAAACTTATGATAACAATTATTGGATCAAATTATACTAAATATACACAAGATGGGGGTGAATTGTGTCTTCCCAAAAATCATCGTGAGATCTTGTTCTACACTTTAACTTTAATCAGATGAATTAATGCATTCGATATTTAAATATTAGAGACACATGATATATAGTTGTTCGGGGAATAGAAGGACCCTATCCCACTGCACCAATGCTCTACGACACAAGCTTGGTGACTTTCACTATCTAGCCCTTATTTCCACATACTGTTTCACAACTGAGTACATGATTTTGACACATTTACAATATAAGGAAAAACAAATCCTTTTATTTCACTCACAGAACCTACATGACTTAGTACGAGAATTCAGTCACTCGAGAATAGAAAAGCAAGATATCTATACTTTTCAAAATACTTTCCAGTTGTTCTTCACAATTGCAACAAGAATGAAATTGACAGTAGATGGATCGTTACCTTCATAAATAATGATCTTCAAATAAGAGTCATTCTGAGTTGATCCTATTGATGTAGATATATAAATATAAGTCACAACTTCAGCTGTAGTAGATTCACAAATTTTCTTCAATGTAGAATGATTGAATCTTCTATCGTGATTCTTCTTCTTCAATAAAAAAATATTTTTCATTCTTTTGACTCAGCAGATCATTGTTTTTTGATAGTCTCTATTTTTATTTCCTTTTATGAATGGTTGATGGATACAGTTTTTAAAATACCCACATATGTTTTATAAAATCATCTATATAATAACGTTGAGAACTAATCTTGGAAAATTTAGATCCACAAAAGTCACCTTCTGACTCGTGATATTCAAACATTTGAATTTACAGAGTAGTCGTAACATCCCTTGAAATTTTCCAAGAACAACTCTTTTTCATTTTATCCTTAAAAAACTCTGATCTCATCAAGGACGCATTTTAAAATCACCTTTTAATCTGTCTTGAAATCAGCCTAATAAACAGCTTACTAACCTTTTCATAATAATATCGACTTTAAACTCTATGATGCCAAACGTAAGGTTGAGTTGTACAGTATGAATCATCTGAATGTAATGTAGATAATAAACATAAGATTGATGACATATCCTTCAAATGTAAGGTTTTCAATGTATGGCTGATCACAAATATAGTGTTGGCAACGTATGGTGGATTAGAAATGTAGGGTTGGCCATCCATACTTTTTCTCTTCAACTTTCAAATGTATTATAAAAGATCCCGATTTTTATAAGCATTAAAATGAATGGTACTTGATCCATAATTTT
The DNA here is from genome assembly GCA_963277665.1 of Viscum album. Lineage (NCBI taxonomy): Eukaryota > Viridiplantae > Streptophyta > Magnoliopsida > Santalales > Viscaceae > Viscum > Viscum album. The sequence continues at coordinate 1,091,693,067 of OY728145.1, read as the reverse complement.
CTAAGAACATATGGTTGTTTACAAAATGATGGTTGATGAACCATACTTTTGAGAAACAAACATAACGTTTAAAACTTACGTACGGTTCTTCTTCTACATTTTTTTCAATAACCCAAACATAGGGTTCCTTCCAAACGTAGGGTTCTTCTTCCATACTTTTCTGATAACTCATAAAGTATACACTACATTTCATCCTTACGCTACAATTCTCGACATACTGTATGAACAGTGTTTCCAAAACACGCTAAAGTAGATCCCGAATATATAGATCATGAACAGTGTTTCCCGAACACACTAATGAAAATACTTTAGTAATTAATCATCGTTGTTCATGAACTTAAATATTTTGTCCTGAAATAAAAATATATTGAATAATAAATTCCTTTAATATACTTAACAAATAAAATCATTAGAAAAAAATAAGGGTATTTTTGAGCATCAATATTATCCTAAAGGGATAGAGTATTGTTCTCAACAAACTCCCCCTTTAATTATAAACATTATGGATTGTTGAAAACAACACCTGCTCAACAGATTATTGGTTATGTAAATTATTATGTTAAAACAAGAAATTCTGCATGAAATATTTTCAAAAATAAATTTTTTATTTTCTATTATATAACTTATAATATAAATAAATAATTAAATAATTTAAAATTTATTATGAAAATTGAAGAGGAAAAAAATTAGTTTTATTGTAATAAAGTGTGTACCATAGTTGAACATCCTATGTTGAAAAATATTATTTGAAAAAAATGGATATTTGGAGGCAAATTAGATGAATTATAATAAACAGATATATATATTTACAAATTAGCTAGTGAAGGAAATAATCTATAATATTGAACTGATTTTAATGAATCAGTTTCCTTAGATACAACATTTGAATCTGTATGATTATTGCTGAAATATGCATCGCATTTTGAAAATTATATTTCTCAAATAGACGTAAAAAATATAATTATAAATGTATATATTTAAAAATATGTATTTAAGATAACCTAAGGATTTTATAATGATTATAATACTAAAAATATATGTAATTTTATATATAAAAATATGTATTGAAACATGAACATCAATCATGATATGAAAGATTATCTAGTTTTTTTATTAATGATGTTGTAATGTAATATTTTAGTCCAACTAAATTTATTTTAAAATTTTTTAATTATATTTTAAATTTTTAAATATATATTTATGTCATTAAATTGGGATCATCTTGTGAAATTCTTATAATGAACATTAATATTTAATTTCATGTGAATATGATATGAGTTTAATAGGAGAACTTTCAATTATTGTTGGTTTTCAGATTTTCCTGAAGAATGTTATGAATTTATAAAATTAATCTAATTGTGAGAAATATATGTTAAAATAATTATATTAGACACTATTTTAACATAAAAATATTACATCTATTACATCATGTAAATATAATAAGGAATAATTTGGAAAATAAATTAATCTCAAACAATTCGAAGGCATGAATAGACGTTTATTGTACCTAACTACTTCTAGGAATGACTTAAGGATTAGTTTTTTAATATTTTTTACATTTAAATGTGATAATAAAAAATAAAATAACTACTTGTAATGGATTAAAAAATTAGTTAAAGGATATTTAAATATTGTTCTATTTTACCCTATAAGAAATTTTTAAGTATTTTTCCTTTATAGTAATTTTGATTTTGTTGGATACAAGATAGTTAGGTATAGCACATTAGTTATGATTAAACTTCATAGTTAATTTTAAATATTTCAGATTTATATGAAAAGAATTCAACATACTTATCAAATGCTGAAAGTTATTTTGTTAATGCAACATCATGGTGTTCATGTTCTTTGTGGGTAAAAAAACATTATGGTATTTGAGTTAAAATTTTAAAAATATATACTTATTCATTACGATTGAAAATAATCAATATGTATATATAAAAATCACTTACATCAATAGATTACTAATCAGATTAGAGTAATATTTTATTTTCAATTTTAGCATGTTCAATTACATATAAATATGGAGTCTCATTATTTAAAAAATAATATTGATGATATATTTTTTAAAACAATCATATTAAACTAAATTAAAATAATGAAAATTATTCTTATCCTATTAGAAGACTAATACTTTTATACATTTAAAATTTTTAGAGGGGATTTAAAACATTACATATATAATTAATGAATATATATTTTTTAAAAAATTATGAATAAATGTTTATCGATTATTATTTAATATATTATTTTTTGGTATCGTCTCCTTAAAATATTTTTTGGAAGCTACTTGTTGCAAAATATTTTATACACCTTATTTTAAAAAAAATCGATATATTTTTTGGTTTATTTAATATTTATCTTAATAAATCTATTTATCATATAAAATAATTTTTATTTATACATTATATTATTTGAATTCTTGAATAATTATATTTAGTGTGAGATTAAATTTAATTATTGATATATTTAGTGGATGAAGTTACTTTCCCATTATTGGATTTCAATCATATATATATAATGTATGGACAAATATTTTTGGTATACGAAATGATAAAACATGTTTTAAAAAATAATATAATTTTCTAAATTACAAAAAATAGGGAAAATTTTAAATTGGTATTTACATACTGTAATTATAAAAAGGGGGTAAATTAAAGAGTCTCCTCGAATTATTTTAGTTCATTTCATTTTTTTGATTTAAAATTTATTATTTTATTTTACTATATATGAGTAATGAAATAATATTTATCTGTATACCAATTGTTGAAGAAAATATTTTTATTTATTGTTTATTACTTTTTATATTCATGTTTGTAAAGTGTTTTATGAATTAATTTTTCATAAATATGTATCTCCATATGATTTTTGTTGTAATTCATATATTGATTCTTTCATAAGTGTATAATTTTAATTTCTCCAAGAATTAGTTAATTATTTCATAAATTATATTTTATGAATTAAAATATTATTGTTTATTCATTTTTTTTATATTTAATGTTCATATATTACCCTTATTAATCATAAATGATTTTTATTTTACATTTATGTGAGTTCACTGCCTCTGTAATTAATTTATATGGAAACTTGTCTCATGTTTACATAGAATTGTCTTATATTTGAAAAATTTATGATGATGTTTATATATGTTAGGATTATTATTTTACAATATAGATGCATTCTTATGAATGTTATGTTATGGATATACGATGTATTCCTCGACCAAAATATTTATTGAAATTTAGAATACTTCTTATTCATATTAATATTTATGAAGGTTTGATGTCTACATAAAATCATGTTTTAAAAGAGTACTATGATTTTGTACACATATTAATATTTTGGAAGATTTACTATAATCTATATTTTAAAACATTTTTTCCAAATATTTAGAATTTATTTATGATAAAATTGAACATATTGATTTACTAGAGGTTTATGTGATTTATTTCCCATGATTTATTATTTTCATAATTTTTAATTTATTATTTCAATCAAATGAAAAATATTTTGAAATTATATAATATGAGATTAAATTATCCTATTTCGAGAATAATCATAATTTAAATTTTAATTCTATATTATTAAATAATTGTGAATTTAATTTTTTTCATTTTATATTTGAATAATTTATCTCACATGATTTGTGGGAGTATTCTAAGAATTTCAATATTGATATTAACTATTATATTAATTTTTCCAATGAGATATTTTTAATATATGTTGTATTTTTTAAGATTATAATAGCACAAAAAAAATATGATGTAATTTTTTGGAATCACATAGGCACCTACTACTTTGGTAAAACATGAAATGAAATATTTGAAATGATTATTATGATGTGTATAAAATAACCTAATAAAAATAATTTTATGGTTAACATGGAAAATATCATAGAGGATGGGAATACATTAAAACTCTATTATGTGACAAACTCATATGAACATCACTACATCACACCTGGTTTTAATATGTCATTATGTTCGTTTGCTACTTAAAGAGAAAAACATTTCCTCGATGATCACAAATAATAATTTTCCACTGGTTTTGTGGTACCTAATTCATTCATTTACATTTTTGAGATAGTAATTATATTGGTTTATAATAATATTAAAATATAATATATTATTTTTTGGTTTTGTCTCTCTATCCAATGTTAGGATCTATGGTTGTATATGAATGTTAAAATATAAGGTTTTTTGTTGTATACTAATCCAGATAATAGAAGGTATATTTATTACACCACCATAAAAGGAATCTATCTATGTTTTGACTCTTAGTGTAAAAATTTATTATTTTGTTAAGCCTTACGTGTTTAAAATGGATTTGTAATGTTTTGTGACACCCCATCGATAAATTGAGACTCTTTGCAGTGGGCAAAATTTCAAAATTTTATTAAGAGTACTGATGATAAGACATAGAATCAATTATATCTAAATTACAATAAAAATCACATTATTCAAATTATTTTGATAGTAAATTATAATACTAACAATGTAAAGTGTTTTAATAAAATTAAAATTTCAATTAACCCACATTTTGACAATTATTTTTTTGTTACATTGTGATATAAAATTCGTGTTAAACGAATGTGTTATTAGATATATGTAAATTCCATTCAGTATAAATCATATGTGTAAAGGTAACTGTGGTATTTATAGAACTATATAATGTTGATCAGTTACCTAGGTAAGGGTAATATTTATATCTCTTTTATTATATGAAGGTTGATATTGTCTCATGTCATGTTATGGAGGTACATAATGTTAAAAATGTCTTCATGTTAGGGCCTTACATCAAGGAAATTGGATTCTTATCATGTAGTTAGACTCCATACATATATAATGTAGGATAATTTTCCAGTTAATGATGAGCATCCAATTAAATACCTATTTATGCTCGGTTAGATAGAACCACATTCAAGACTATAAATATCTTGAGGGTTATCACATATGGGTTGTCTGATTCTACATTTAGGTAATATTTTGTGTATAAAATATTCCATATTCATTCCATATCAACCTCTAACATCAATATAATCACTTTATAATTACAAATAAATAGATTAAAACATATTATAATGAATATAGAGATATTATTAACAATCCATATCGAGGGAGATTTAAATGAATCATGTAATGGATTTAAATCAAGACAGAAGTAATATTAAATTAAATTGATATTTTGATTTTTTTCTGTCGAAATATCTGAGATCATCTATCTATTAGTCTAAAAACCATAGTTTACTTCTCAATTCAAATTTATTTCATACCATTGATTCTAGGAAATAAAAACATTATAATTCTAATATAGAGAGTTCCCAATGTTAACCATAAACTATTTTTTTATTCAACCAATGTATTGTTCTGATTTCTAGTCTACTCGAATCACATTTTCTCTCTAGGATGATAGTACAATATGTGTGAAGCTTACATGATGAATGGTATTTGTGACTTATCCTATATTGTTTTTGGAATTCTGATCATAACATTATTTAACTTATTTAGAATTAATATATCGAATCATCATTGAAAAAAATAACAAACTTGAAATTATCAAAATGAGGAGAATATCATTAACCAAGAACGAAAAAATAATATATAATATTATTCAAATTTAATGGAAGTGGTGATATTATCAAATTCAATAGTTATTGAATATATTTTTTGTGATGTTTTCTCGATTATTTGTTCTAGATATTAACGTGTCCTCAACATTTCATTAGACATGAATTATATGACTAATACTGAATGTGAAATTAAATGTTTGAATTAATTGAATGATGAAATACTTTATAAGTATTTTTATTTAATGTTATTATTTATATTGTTCATGATAATTATTTTTAAATTTTTTTAAATAGTGTCAAACACACACATATATATATTAACAGTGTATTTTTGTTGATTATCTTCACTAATATTCTAGAAAATTAATAGAAAACATAAATTTAGAAATGTGTAAGGATTATATGAAATAGGAAAGAGTAAATTTATAAATGTTCATCCTTGGAATTAGTCAACTGTGGATGTACTTAATAAATAATGTTCGTGAATTCTTCTTCACTATTAATAACTGAGAATTATAAGATTATTTTTAAGTAAAACATATTCATAATGAATTGGTTATTTAAATATGGAAATAAAAATAATTTTTTATTTCATATATGTTATCAGGAATGAGAGATCTATTTTTTTGAAAGAGGATTTAATTCAATGACACTATAGACTTTGTTTCCAATGATTTCATTTGGAAATTATTTTGTATACATGTATGTATTGTCCATAAAGTCATATACTTGATTTTGATTATTTATTTCCTGGTATTATTGGATCATTTGGAAGGAAATTGTCTTATTTTCATAAGGATATAGTTTTTATTGATGTTAGTGATGACATGATGGAATGTATTTTGTATGATTGCGTTAAGGAAGGTTCTAGGGTGGAAGAAATGAGTAAAGAACGTATAATTATTATTATTTAAATGATTTTATCATTTTTTAATAAATTTATTATTATATTACGGTTAATTATGTTCATTTACGGGCGACTATAATTTTTTATATGTTGAAATTTTATCTTTGTTGTGGGTTTTGTATCATAGGATGATTTCAGGTATACCTTAAAATTATGAAATGATAATTTAATTATTCAATTAATTGGGATGGTTTATGATTATTATAAATAATGATTTAGTACATGAAAATTAATAAAATAAAATCTTTATTAGGGATGAATGATAGATTATGGATATATCAATAATAACTATATTAAGAAATATAATGAAATAAACATTAAATATTAATACTTATATTTGAGATCTATACATTAGTCTTGGATACTAGGTGTCTTGCGTGATGACAACTTCTGAAGAGTCCAAGACTATATAGTTTCCCTGAGAATGATTATGAGTTTTGTAATAAATATATATATATATATATATATATATTCTTATTTCTTACCCATCACTTCTTTAGTTAGTTCTGAAACCAACATCCAAATTTCTGGGGTGTTTTATACAACATCCATGACTTTAAGGGAACAGATAGTTGACTTCTCCCACTATCTAGCTATTCCTTGATCTATAGTATTATTTGTGGCCATAACCATGATATGATTGATTATATAATATTTTAAAGACTCGTACTAATGGATCTCATTTTTACGATATATTCAAGTCAGGGATATAGTGCAATTATGTTATAATGCATACCTGTATCTGGCCATGGTGTCTACAGATTCCCATGGTTGTACACACATAGACTATAATGGATTGAGGTATAATTAATGATACATATGTTAAAGTTTATTTCTAACTGATACATGGTTATTGGTGGGACTACGATGTGTTTTATAGGAATTAGAATGATATTCTGATTTGATTTCCTACTTTAAGGTAAAAATAGTTATAGAAGGGGTGAGCATATGATAACGTTGTGGGGGAATGAGAGAGACAAACAATTGGGAATATAGAATTTAGTTACCTATATATATCTATGTGTTTTTGTTTGTGTGTGTACATTGATATGTGTATTATTACTTTTATATTTTACATGGTTATAAATCCATGATGAGGATGAGATATACCATTACATGTTTAGATGAAAAGTTGGTCTCATTTGATTATTTAGTTGGTTATATTATATGTCATTCACATATTTCATGAGAGGTTTTATGGATGATCCTTATTAAATTACATGTTATACTAACCCTATGTATTTTTCATCTATTTATCAAGATAGTAAAAAATAGTTAATAATCGAGTTGGGCATTACCCATTCATTCGATTGTCCAAGGGTTTCTGGGATCAAGGTTGTTTTTGATTTTTTTAGAATTCACTTTCAATTTTTTTAAATAATGTATGATATCACATTTATATATTATCATCTATTCTTCATTTATTCATTATGTTCATGGGTGGTATCTCATATTATATTATATTCCTTAAATATTTTTGTGTGAAATGCCTCACGTTTGTTATTATATATCCTAGGTTATCTTCATTAATTCACGGACTACTAGAATTGGGGTTCTATAGTCATCATCATTTTTTCATTTCAATAATAGGAGGGTATAATAGGAAGGCAGTTGTGGTAGAGTGGTATCCAATTTTATACACAAAAAATAATATAAATCTCTAATATATAAATTTGTGAGGATGCATTGGTTTTTGGGGAAATGGTATCAGTTAGATGTAGTATATGATATTAATATAGGAGACTAACAATGAAAAAATAATTTACTACCACCTGTTACATAATACTAGGTGGCTCAATTGTTTCTAAACATACTATTAATTTTGATGTTACTTCAATGGTAAGGTCTTATATTAAGTCATGAATCATTATTTTATGTTCCTATGATTGAATTTCGTATAAAATAGAAATTATGTATAACTGAATTAAATATTTAAAATTAAATTTTCAATAAGGTGGGTTTTGGATCCCATGGCATTTTATCCTTCGTAGATATGGATTCAGTTTGATGTCCACATTAATTGTATTTCAATTATTCCCCATGAAATATGATGGTATATAATCGTATATTAGAGGGTAAAAACAATATCAAATGGAATTGGACACTATGAGTTCTTACACGAATATATATAAAATAATGAGGGAATTATTTATAAACAATGGATAGAGGATTAATTAGGGGTGAAAAATATTTACATCTTATTGATTCTTCATCAGTAGCAGTGCTGGGTTTAATTTTCATTGAGGATATTGTGTGGGGTATCTTAGGAGTGGTGGAACTTGAGCCTTCAGGATCAAAAGGGTTTGGTTATATTGTAGGATATTTTCATTAACCCATTTAATGGATATGATTTTTTTCCATAATGGAGACTTTTATGTAATAGATTATACAACATTTTAGTGTTTTTATGATGTGCTGGAGTTTAATGTATTCTATAAAGTCCTAATATGTTATACATAGACCCATTTTCAATATTGGGACGATAGGGTATGAATTTGGTTGTGGATTTCAGTCCTAATACGATCTTTCAATTAATAATGTATATATTGAAGTACATACCATTATTTTCTAAAAAGGGTAGTAGTTTTTGAGAGGGACTATGTGATAAAAATAATTTCATTAGAGGAGAGTCTTCAAGACTCTCCATATAGAAAATCAATGGCCATAACATCATAGTTTCTTTGTTAGAAGAATATTTATATAAAAAATTATGGGTTTTGACCTTTTAACTCTAGTTTCTCTAAAGTTTGTAGTTCTCATACCCCTTCCAGAAGACTAGCTATGGTTTATTTCACATGTTTTTGTTATGTAAATCATAATTTAGAGTTTAAAACCATAAAAAGTAGTCATCATATATCTTTTAGGCCACCATAACCATAGTTTTTTAGTAGTATCCTCAAATATATAATAAATTTATTTGTGATCAAGCATTAAATAAAAATATAATGGATGTGGTAGGTTTATAATAGCACCATGAGGACCCTAATTTTTAAGTACTATTAGAATATATTGGCCAGGGATGTAGTCTCTACTAGGTATAGTGTATTCAGAGATTAGGTCATAGTCTAATGAGTTCCTTATATTTTCCATCACCAGACTAGTTCAATGTCGTAAAAGGTATTATCTTCATTTTTTCTACTGTAATATATTCCATGTTTGATTTAAGATCCATATATTAGTTTTTTTCACTATCTAGAATATATTCTTCGGGAATTGAAGTGAAGATACATCTAGTTCCCTTGGTGTTGAATATATTTGTTGGTGGTCATGATAGCTTGTTTGATATGGGAAAAGATTGTTAGTTGATGAGAGGTATGAAATGATTTTGGGAAATTATTATATTGTAAATACAAAAATAAAACAACAACATAAATATGGATTGGAATAATTAAGTGTATTTTATTATTGATTTCATCAAAATGTGGGTCAAATTCTATGATGATGACAAAGACTAAGTGAAATTTGTTGTTGTGAGATACCCTCATTGGGGATAAAGGCATGTTGAGTACTTATCTTCATTGATTTATGTGATGATTTTTGGTTCCATGGAGTAAAATACAGTGGTATTGTAGAAAAATGTCAATGATTACCCTGATATATTACATAATAGGATGAGACTCTACCAAATTATTGGAGATCGAGTTTAAGACAATCAGAAATATGTGTCTCTACAATATCGATGTGTCTATATATGGTGGGCCCTTACAAGTTGCAGGACATATGAATTTAGGATGATTATATTTTTTAGAGAGGGATAATTTGACCTTGTGTGTTTATATAGGGTACTCCAGTGTTATTTTCAATTAACACCTATAGTAGAATATAGCCATATATTGATTAACATAACTTAAACTTGGTTATATTTAATAATTATAATATTCTAATCATGATTGAGAATATATTCAATTTATGATGGAGATAGTACATTATTAAAGACTAATTTTTGGTCTAGATATCACCATATTGGATTCAGCGCTAAGGATATCCCATATACTAATTTCAGACGCCCTTATGGGATTGTGAGTTCATCGATATGTCATTCAGTGTGATGAGTTATCCATCGATTTCCATCGTAGGGATAAATTTACTTTTCAAAAATATTATATATTTATTCATGGTGTTGAATATTGATGATATCTATATATTCTCTGGGTAGTAGGATCAGAAATAATAGCATCTTCGAACTATGTTAGGATATATTATATTTCATCATATGTTTTGGAAGCTATAAAATTGTGATTATTGGGCTCATGAGTTTCATTTCCTTGGTAATATTGTGTCTAAATATGGTGGTGTCTTGGAAAATTGATGATCTAAGATGTTATTTATTTGTTATCCCCTAAGAATGTTTAAATGACGTGGAGTTTATTTTGTCTTCCTAGTTATTACATAGATTTTATTCCTATATTTTTATAGATTACATATCCTATGATATTTAAGACCATTAATGATCATGTGTTTGATTGGAATAACTAGTAACATTCTACTTTCTAATATTTTATGGAGAATCTAGTATGTTCTCTTTTTTATCATTTTTCACATTTGATGTTTATTATGATACATTGCTTCTTCTCTTAGGTTATATGTCAACACAATATAGGGTTGTTATCCCTAATGGGTCTAGGAGGTTATTACCATATAAATGAAACTTTTCCACAAATTATTATTATATTCATGTGGTTGTGTTTTCTCAAATTCATTTTTGATATTACCTCATGCATGAACTCCTTAGAGTATTCAGATATCACATTCTCTTGGAGTATGTATTTTATCTATTCCATTTTAATTTGAATTATCATCAGAGGATAAAATTACTATCATAATATAACATTAATATTTTATATACACTAGGGAAAGGGAATGTTATTGTTAATGATTATTCATTGAAACAATTAGAATGTGGTGTATATAATACTAGTGACCCTTGGAGAATGATGAAAGTGTTAGATATGATTCAAATTTACATGGTAAAAATTAATTGTAGAGGATTGAATTATATCATTATAGTCTAGTATTCTATGATTTTGTAGTCTAGTGTGTCTCAGTTAGGGGATTCTGAGGTACAGATATGGTGATTTCTTGTTGTTTATACTAATATTTTTATGGGGTGGTTTGGTGAAGGTAGGAATAAAATATTATTTTGGGAAAGATCATTATTACCACAACGATGTGCGATATGATTCTTATATAATTCTATTGAATTACATGGTTATTGGTGGTATTTTTTTTACAAAATGTGATGTTTTATCCTTGTAATATTTGAGGGGTTATTCAGACACTTTTTGTTACCCATTATATGTGAAAAAACAACTCAATGGACTTTTTCACTAGGTTTCTTTAGGATCATGGTTTTTGTGATTATATATGTGTTATTATTAACCATTTTACATAGTCATATTAGTTATTATAAATTATGTTGTCAAGAATAGTACATTTTTTTATCAATGTGGTATCTAGAGGTGGTTGTGAGGTTTCATAGAGTTCAGAATATGATCAAATTTTATCGCGATCATCGGTTCATCAAATTTTTTGGAGAGGAATATAATATACATTTACTATGTAGTAAATCCTTAGTTTTTATTTTCATCAATATATAAAAATTTAAATTGATAATATTATTGAGATTATAAAAAATCATTTGGAATGTACATTTTATATTTTGATACTTAGTGGATTAGAAACAAATTCTTGGAAGAGTTTTCTAAAAATAACAATTCTCATTTTTCTATAATAGGTTCCTTGATTAAATTATTATATCAATTACAATTTTTTATATATTATGTAACAATGAGTATATGTAGTCAGTGATTCATGTATCAAAATTGGTTAAAAGAAAGAGAGATAAGTTATTGGTCATCCATGAGGGAATCAAGGTAGTTTATAATCATAAATGGCCCAATGTTTATCAATGTATGAAACTTGTTGAGATCAAAATAGGATATCAAATGTTATTGAGGGTGTATAGTTATAATGAATAGGGATGGTTCTATAAGAAACATAAACTTTCCCCCATTTTTTAAACTTTTCTAGTTGTTAATTTTTGAAAGGGATTTTGTGTATCTGGTAACACTACCCTACTAGTTAAGATGGATAATGGATATATTTCATTAATAAAAAAATTAATGAATTTGATATGATGAATCCCAAATAATCAATTTCGGTGAGATTAACTTTGAATGTTATAAAAGAATAAACTAAAATCATGTTGAGATATAGAATTTTCAGGAGAATAATTCTCATTAGTACGTTATTCAATTAGTTCATGTTTTGTAGAAAAAATAGCCACGTAAAGGAGAGAACATGGGAGAATAATTTGTAAATAGATGTTAAATTATCTATGTTTTTTTATGTTTTATCATTGTTGAGACTATTTTTTTGACCCTTGATGAGATTCATTGTTTTATTCATGTTGATATACATGCATTGATCATTTGTTGATACTTTGTTTTACCATTGTTTATTTTTTTAGATTATTAAGGATTATTTTTTTTGTTCTTATTTATTCAGATGTAATGGTTTTGATCATGTTGAAATGATATCCTTGAGTCCAATCTCATAGGGTGTCTATTATATTTTTCATTCGCTTACATTCGAGTTCAAATTTAAATTCTGGAGAAAGAATTTTTTTGAGATGTATTATATATAAGGTCATTGATTACCAAACACCCTACTATGTATATTCTAGACATGATATATGAATAAATAGAGTGTTTAGATCCCATATCTGTAGTGATTATATGTTTTTTAATTGTAAATTTTTATATTTAATGTTTATTCAAAATGTGCACCTCTCACTGCCAATGTGTAGATATAAGTGTTTACCCTTACATATTTTAATTTTATGATATGGGTAAGGGTAGTTTCCCATCTTTGTAATTATCAACCTCTCTTATATAAAGGTAATATTATGTTTTTATGTATTATAATTGAATTTTTGATATATTAAATAAAATCTCGTTTTCATAACCTTTGTAAATTTTTTTTCCTCTTAAGTAGAAATGTCAAATAAATAGCTTTTATAATTAATACCAATTCATACTACACTATGTATTAGTGGATATTATCTCATATCAGGGTAACTATATTCATTTAAATTGTCATGAATTCACATCATGTTTTGGTTCCATTGTAACTTAATTCATTGCTTGTATGTACATTACATCCTCTTGTGAATGTATGTGAGCTTTACACTGTGTGAGAGTAAACACATTAAATCTGTATTCGCATCCTGATATTTTCAACTTCATATAAGGCTAGAACTTGTATTATTTCTTTCATGTAAAGGTCATCTCATTAAATATATTAGTAACCAATATTGTATTGAAAAATCTATTCTCCAACCAAATCAACCTGTAACGTAAATATAATTAAATTAATATAAAAATTAATAGATTAAAATACTATTTTAAGGAATACATGAATCCTTTTTAATTATATTATATTGTAGAGATTTAAATTTTTCATTGGATGGAATTAAATCTATACTAATTTATTTTTTAGATTAAATGGAATTATTGGATGATTTTTTAGAAAAAAACACACGAGCTTCTATATATTTTTGTACAATAAATATCTTATTTCCCCATTCATGTTTCTTAAACACCTTTATATAGAGAAATCAAAACATATTCATTCTAAATCAATGAGTCTCATATATAATGTTGGAAGTAATAGATTATTTAACTTAAGGCTTCTTGTGATTTTAGAACATGTTCATATCCTTATATCTTCTTGTTCTTTCTATAGTTCATGTAAATATTCCATGAAGTTGTTGATTTGTGAATACAATTCTATTTTTAAGTGATCATGTGACTATATCATGGTCTATATTCCACATAATAAATATATTGGTCTATTATTTAAATAGATAATAAAAATAAAAATTTTATAACAGAGAAGAGAGAATCATCCCATGTATAAATTAAATAATATTTGATAGTTTTGAAATTAATGGTATGGGAAAGTATTAATAAATTTTTTATTTTATTGATATGTTTTTCTTGATATTTTATAGACAGTGCTAATAAGATATTTTGGCTTCTTTTTTATAAAATATTTCATGATTAGTATGATTAAATAGGTATAAAAAAATTATATAGGGGTTAATGGAAAAATAAATGATTGAATTGGAATATTTAATACAACATGAATAATTAAAATTGTCTTAGTGTTTCCACTTGTTTGTATATGTGGTGTTCTTTCTATTATATGATTCTTTTTTTATGTGTAATGATTAATATTATTGGGAACTAGAATAGAAAAAAATTCATACAAGATTAAATGATTAAATAAATGATGCTTGTGTATACTAATTATTGTTCTTCCTTTAAAAAGATAATCTATGGAAATACAAAGTAAATAATTTTCAAAAATTATTACTATCTATTGAAATTTATTCACTATAGGGATATTGATTATTAAAACATATTCAGAATGTGTTAATTAATAAAATGTTTAAATCAAAAATAATATATAATCAAAATGAGAGATTTGTGATGAGAAATCCCTTTCACGTTTGAAGTATGATTAAATACATCAAATTTATATCCATAGATAACTTTTATTGGGTGTCTGGAATATTTTATTTCTATATAAGTATTGTCTCAGAATTTTGTTCCTTGATGTGATTGTGGATAACTTGGAATGATTGGAATTTTTGGTGTTAAATGGGATGGTATTACATTGTATATATTTATTATTTTTTCTGCTAGTGGAGGGATGGAATTTATTTTTTAAATAGTCTCGGGGTTGGTTTTAGTGCAGTTTAGAGTGTTTAGGGTTATGATTACTATTTGATTCTATTTTAGATTATTTCCATTGATTATAGGATTTCAAGATAAATGTTTGTATGGTTCTCCCCTACTTGGTATAGTTATATTCTAAATAGAAAGTGAATTTGTTTATGGAAGTTCAGAATGATTCCTAGACCACCCATAAATTATGAAATGATAAATGAATTTATCAATAAAAGATATTGTTTTTTGCTGATTATAAATGATGATGGAATACATTAATATTATAAAATGTGAAATGGTTAATTTTATAATGATTAATGTTTATGGAAATATCAATAATTACTAAATTACTAAATGAAATATAGAAAAATATTGAATCATGATGCTTGTATTCATTTATGATATTTAGACATCAATGGTGGCTACTGAGAGTTTTTTTATGAATGATTCAAATAACTTTATATCTAGTTATTTTACCTTATATTTAATATGTATGATATATTCGTTATGTTTTTGGATTTCTTATACTTCACGACCCATTATGGTAGAAAACTTTATTCCCAAATATATATTGTCGGTATTTTCTTCAACATTCGGGACGGTGAAGGAATAGGTAGTTGATTTCTCCATCACCCCTTCCCTCCCTTTGGTTATAGTAATATGTGATTGAATATTTTTTTTTTGATTTGTTATATAATATTTTATGGAATCATAGTAGATTTCATGTAACTTATTTTCAAAATACGTTTATTTTAGGGTTGTAACATCTTGTGGTTATATTATATACTTATATCTGATTATTGCGGTTATGGATTCCCATTGGTGTACATGTTTCAGTTGTGTTGGATTGATGTATACTGATTTATATGAAAGATGAAGTGTCTTATGTATGAAAAATTGTTTGCATTTGAGATTGTGATATGTTTCATGGGATTCTAGATGATATTCTGAAATGATGCCCGGTTTGGAAAAGGATAACATATGGAAGAGGTGAACATTATTCATAGTTATTAGGATGGGAGAGGGAGAAAATAGTGTATAAGTTGAATATTGGTACATATATATATATATGTGTGTGTGTGTGTGTTTTTTTTGGTATGGGTATTCATACATGTATGTTTTACATAGTGAGTGATTAATGGTAAATAAGTGAAAGAGAAATACCTATTTTGGTGTTGAGTGGGTTTCAATTTCTTATTCACTAGGATTTATTATGTAATCATTAAAAAAATTAACATAAGTGTTGGGAGAGGTTCTTATATAGCATATAATTTATTCTCACCCTATCTATATATAAGATATTTTTTAGGTCTGAAGTTGTTGGTTGTTGTTGGTTGGTGTTGGAGTCTGGTGGTATTAGTTTGGGGGATTATTCTGGAGTTGGTGATATCATGGATATTGTGTAGTCTTGTTTTCGTAGTAAATATTAGTTTTTTATTTTATATATGATACCATATTATATATTCGGTTTGATTTTTTATTTCTGAATGGTTTTTATTGTTGGTATGTCATCTTATATCTTATTCTATAAATTCATTGAATATGGTACTTACTGTAATTTTTTACTATATATACTCAATTCATGTCATCAATATGTGTTATATTTTAAGTTGACCTCAGAGATAATAATAGGTCTCTTTATTTCCATCATATAAGGGGAAACATATATGGGGTTTTGATCGATCATGTTGCACTATATTCAAACCCTCATTCGACATATCCTAAAGAAATATTGAGAACCACTCCCATAGGATTCTATAAGGTCTTGTATGGTAGATCATGTTACAAGAGTATCATGAAGTATAATGTTGGTCCTCAATAATGAACTGAGACCACATAAAAACATAACCTAAAAATCATATAAAGGAAAATAAAAATATCCAATGAATATTAAAAATCATCATCAAATTCCCATCCAATCTAAAACTCTATCATTCATATTCCTGAATACAATATAATGCATCGATTTGGGTAGAAACGTCATATTTGAGTACGGGAACCTCAAATATTGAACAATATTTTATTAATTTACATAAATTATTTGAGGTAATTTCACATCTACTCTAGACCTATTTAGCATCACACACTAGGCCAACATCACCTTAAATCACTTTTACATCACTATTATAAAAAAATTTGTTGACCCTATTATTGAAACATTTATATGATTTAGTCTTAGTTGGGTAGTTTAGAAATATTTCATTTTCTATTATATCTCAAAATTTACCCACTTTCCTTCATTCATTATAGAATAAAACCATTCTTTGGAATACTATGAAATGGTTTAAATTATATTTTCTTCCATTCCAAATCATATACGACATTATCTACTATCTATGGAAACCAAATCCTTGGTTTCGGGTGTACAAAACCATTTCCACTAAATTGTTCATGTAATGGTAAGATATTCTACTCAAAATCAACAATGTCATATCCATGTTGTTAATAATGTGGTTCAAATGTTAAAAAATACCATTATTCCAAGGATTACACACTAAAAATACGTTATGCATTATTTCATTTTTCTATAAATAATTTTACACTATTCAAAAAGGTTTTTCCAATTTTATTATCATACAGTTGTAACTTCATTGTTATTATTATTTCTTTCTCCACCCTCATTTGGATATTTTCAAGCAATCAAATACTTCATTCTAACACCATATAAAAATAACGTAAAATATCCTATAATAGTCATCAAAAAATATAATGAAATAATTTTCACCACGAATTATACGTTGAATAATCATACCAAACACGCCAATGTGAGCTGAATATAATTGATTTAATTATAAATTTTCCTTTTAATAATACATGTTTCCCAATATATTTTTCAATAAGATTAAATCACATGATGTTTTTATATTTATATTCATTTTAAAGATATCCATTTCTTCCATTAATTTTGAATTATTTTCTATACTCAACAAGTTGATGTGTATAATCTATTGATTGCATAAAATATTTTATGTTACTATTATATGGAAATATGATTTCTTTGTTTACTATCCTCATGATGCAATTAGGTTATTATTCTCCCTCTATATATGAAATATTTTTAAACATTTATAATGATATGGAATCCATTTTTGTGATATATGGATTCTAATATCATGTAAAATAATAGGATCACACTTATTTGATTATGTTGAATATAATCTACATATATAACAATATAATTTTTTTACTCATCTCCAAAAAAAATGTGCTTTACCACATTAATTAATCCTTATAACACCACCATTTGTAATTAAAGACATCCATTCAATGCTTATGTTGTCATTATTAAGAATATTCTTATTTCCCATCATGTGGGATGAACACTCACTATCATAAATCCATATATCATCAGTCATCACAAAAAATAATGTGATATTTGAATTTATATCATTACTGGTTGTTTAAAAAAAATTCTATGAAATAATGTGGTTTCCAAGATATAACAACCAAATCATTACATTTTTAATAACACATATTTTACAACATCCAATCCCAATAACTTTTATTTATGGATACTTATAAAAATTGAAAAATTACCTAACTAAAATTTCTATGTATTAAACATGTAATGGATATTTTTTAACTATATAATAATCTAATTGATATATAATAATCCTTCAACAAATCCCTCAAATTTTCAACCCAAACTATTCATCTAAACATATCATCTGTAACAAAATTATTTTTATCCTAGGTAAATGGAATGATAAGATGGGGTGAGTTCAAATACACATTAATGGGAAACAAAAGCTATAATAATAAAATATAAAAATTAAGGATAAAATGATATTATATATTATGGATGTAATATATAAAAAAATATTCCCATAATATAAAGATATTATGATCATATCATATACAAAGACGATATATATATAAATATATGCATAGATAAGAATAATTCATTCCTTATTAATGAAATGAATAATGTTAAATAACTAATTACCCTTCCCTAATGAACGAAAGTAGTTAATATTATACAATACAATATTACTACCAATTCCCTTTTTCTAGAGAATAAAATTATGGGAAAACATAAACCAAAATACTGAAGGTAGTTTGTCCCGTGAGAACTATTGATGTACTAAGGGTATATTATAGGTCCCATCCATTACAATTAATTCAAATATATAAATACTATAAATGAATTATTTTATTATAAAATATATAAAAAAAATTAATAATAAACCAATAAATATACTTATTGATATAATACTTGTACGGATTGAAAATATTTTCCCAATAGATAAATGGAATATCTTTTTTATCAACATTTCTCAAGCTAAAACCATATAGAGTAAGAGTAATATAATTCAGTAAATAATTTATTGAATAAATAAATAGAATATCATTATATATAATTATACTTCAAACTGACATCATATGTATTATTGGTATATGTTTAATTCAACAATTTTCCAAAATAAAAAAATTTATAGGTATCTATGTTAATAAAAATTAAAAAAAAGTAAATTGAAATTGGTTATTCACCATGAAAATACATTGAAACATAAGTTTTTACAGTTCATAGTGGATATTTTTGAATGAGAAATGAAGAAATATATCATCAATCGTATAAGAAAATATTATTTATATTGTGAAAAAAATTAATTTTAGATTTAAATAATTTCCTTGATCATGTATATAATATCTCAAAAGATGTTGACATAGTTGAAAAACATGTTTGAAAATAATATAGAAAATAATTTTATAAGCTTGAAATATCCTTCATTATTTGAAATAAATATTAAAAAAAGAAATATATTACATACCATGGTGGATAATAATTTCCTTTAAAATGGATAGAGTATATTTCATAGAAAAATAAAAAACTGTTAAAATATGTGTTCTTAAGGAATACGTTGAAAAGATAATATTTTCACACATTGATGAAGATGAATTATACAATAATTAAATATTTATTTAAAATATTTAATAAATATAAGGGTATGAAAAAAAAATTATTAATCAATTACTGATCCCAATATAAGGACATTTAAAAACTCATGAATTGAGTACAGACAAGGTAGATGAAGGTTCCCATATGAAATTAAGCGGTAGGGATGGTTTCACATATATGAACAATTTCAGGTAAGATATGAGTTGCCCTTAAAAGATATTTAAATGTTAAATATTTAACCCCATTAATTATAAATTAAATTATTGGTGGTTTGTAGAAGAATACAAATTTCCTAAAAGTTTTATTTTATAAAGAATGTCGTGATTTGAATATGAAATTAGAGATAAAACTTCAATGGATTTAAAAATAATTGAGTTAAAATAAATGAAAAAATAGAACATGAATCTTAAAACATAATTAATTTCATGACTATTTTACAATATATTAATAATGTATTAATCACATCATATTAAATTTTTCATGGTGCACAATGATAAATGTTTCTCATTAAATTAAATTTCAGATAGTTGAAAACATACTTTAATTTTTGGCTTCCACTAAACCTCTTAATTATCCTATATAAACAAATATTTTAAACAGATATTTAGGGAAAATATTAATATTTATAACCCTTTTTATATTAAATTTTATTCATATTTGATCATTAGTGTACCTGTTAATATATATTTTTAAGATTGTGTTTGAGTAATATTGATGGTTTTAAACTAGTTTCGTTCTCATGACGTTTTTTTATTCCTATATAAAATTTCTTAATTAATTGATAAAAAATGTACTAAAATTAATTACTTATAATCATTTTTAGTTTTAGTTTTTTATTTTATTGTAGTTTTATGTATTTTTTTAATTATCAAATCGTTGATGATCATATTTCAGATATTTTTATAGAACAGATACACGTATCATAATTAATAAATTAAATATTAATGTAACCATTTAAAAAAATATTCATTATATAATTTTTTATATAATATATTATTAGTAAATATTTTCACATATTCATCCATGATATTATTATAAATCATTTTTCAAATATGTTTCTAAACCGACCCCAACAAGAACATACAATAAATAATTAATGAGTATGGTTATGACCGTTATTTATTTTGGAATAATATACTTATTATAGTATAATAATAATAATATTAAGATATTTTTATGTTTTCAATTAATATTTTACGATTATTTAATAAATAATAAATAAGGTAGATGAAAAATTATATGTGTTAATTCGTGGAGGCGGTAGTCCACAAAAATGAATGAATGTCGTTTTAATTTTTATTAATTGAAAATGGGGATGTTGGAGAGTGATTATTCTAATAATATAAAATAATTCAGTATAATATAAATATAGAATTCATCATATAGTATTGAAAAAAATACATTTGAAGTGAATGTTAAAGAGTCAATGTTATGGAAAAGTGAGCACTTATATTGATAAATATGAGCTTCCCTTATAGGATTCCTTTGAAGAGGAGGAAAAATGAGAAAATACAATTTTAAGAACATTTGATAAGATAAATAAGAATATAATAATTAATATATAGAAATATTTCATTATGAAAATGAAATTTTGTATTTTCCTTGAAGGGGTACTATAAATCCTTTACATAAGTCCTCAAAATGATATTTTGGTAAACTTTTAGTTGTAATATAATGAGACCTCAAGTTTCTCATTCAAAAAAGGCTCAATAATGTAAAATAATATATTATATATTTGTTCTGGTAAATCAACACATCAACCACTCATTAAAAAAAATTTATTTTAACATGTTAACACATTTTACCCTTTTGGCATTTACGGCGTTTACTATTTTTTATCTAAGTAATTCATAATTTGTATGTAAAAAAATTCCTCTTATAATAAAATATATACCTACATATTATAAAAATCAAATCCATTTAACAATTTACTATTTCAATTTTTAATAAAAGTTAATATTAACATTAGAGATTGTAATGGGAAAACCCTATTTCAATCAAAAGTGTATTTTTAGAATATAATTATCTAAAACAGAAATTTTTTAATATATTTTATTTCCATGATATATATATTTTTTATGAATAATGAATAATATATAATTTTTACTTATAATAATTATTGATCCTAATTTTAATAAAATAATATTTAATTATTAAAAATAAAAAAATACTTTCCCTTAATGGAAAATATAATCTACATTCAAAAAATAAAAAAATATTATTTATAAATATATAATGTAATTTAAGAATTTATAGATTAATTCCATAGAAAAATATTTTATCATCATTAATATTTTATATTTTTATGTTATACCTAATTCTCCATAAAGTAATAAATTTTATGCTTTTATTCAAAATTTTATTTTCACTACTCAATATAAATAAATCATTTCAAAAAAAATTCTAAAATTTATCTTGCGATAGATTTGAAATTATGAACTCAAAAATGTATAAAATTTTTAAGATAGAATTTAGAAAATATTTGAATTCAATTTTTTAATAAAAATATAAAATTAAATTTAAAATATTTTACTTATGTAATTAAATTTTAACAATATTTACTATTATTACTAACATTTCCAATAAATTATTATTCAAATTGTTCTTAATATATTATTCTTTTCAAAAATAAATTTTATGAATAATTTATTTAACATCTTCAAATAAAGATAAGAATAGATAATTTTAGAATTACTATATTTTAAATCATAAATAAATCATAATAGTATCTTAGTTTAACTAATTTCATCTTATCAACTCCTTATTAGTAATTTTGAAGTTTATTTTTATTTATAAATATATTTTATAATTAGGATACATCTATTTTAACCCACCAGTAATAAAAAAATAATTTTACATTTATATAATGTTTTATTGTTCTTTTAGGTTTTCTATTATATGTGAAGAAATTGAGGTACCAGTGTGGGTTTTGAAAGAAACTCTAATTTAATATTTTTTGTAGTTTTATTCAGCCCTCTAAAAAGAAACTGAATCTGTTAAATTTAAATTCGTCCATTGTTAATAAAATTAGTCAATGTAATCTAAATGATACACAAAACTCATGGTATAAACTAAAATAAAGTGATTAACTTAATATTATAGGTAATATATGGAAAAAATATACTTTCTATCCATCATTATAACCTTTTACATTATTTTTTTCTTTTAAAAATCATTGATTTTTTTATATTTTAGACTTTTTTGGAAATTTAGTCATTCTCCCTTGATCATATTTTTCGCAACGTATTTAATGAAACTCTATCCATCTCATCTTTTATGTGTTTTCAAATTTATCTCGGGTAAAATTATTAATAATGTTCATTATTTCAGGTATATTAAAATATATACATTTCTCACTCTAATGCTAATACATTCTGGTTATTGATTGGGATAATATATACATTTTCTGTAGAATAAATCATTAACTTGTTTTCCTAGGGATGTATCCATTATTAAAACCAAATTAGTAAACATGAGTGATGAAAAATTAGAATCATAAGAAAATTATTAAATATTAAACCTCAAGAAGTCTTACTCTCTGAGACAATCAAGTTAACATATAATTATTTTTAATTTAAGATATATTATTCTTTATTCAACCATTAATGATTCTTGATTGGTTATGTATCTCTCCTTATAACGACCCAAAATATCACTTTTTGTTTTTTATGCAAATATTATGAAAATAAATTATTCTACACAGAACGAAAATTAAAATGATACTATGATAAGCTAAAATAAAATTCTAACACTAAAAATACATATTAAATTATATGGGTATAAATGGATATTACTATATTCATAAATATATAAAAAAGGAATGTAATGGAATTATAAAGCATAATTATTCTATATGAACATCATTTATTTGATATATTGTAGGAGTTTTTCTCTATGAGTTTTTATTTAGAAGAAGGGGAAGGAAAAAATAGAACAATTATGGTATGAGTGAAAGAGTGTGAATCTGAAATTATGAATAAGGATTTTACCACAATATCTATTATAGAAGAAATCGATTTCTACTGGATCAAACAATATTATATTATGATACATATATATATTGAGGGAAAATGTAGCTGTAATGACCCAGAAATCGCATGTAATGATATTTCATACATTTAGTTTAATATTAATTATATTTAATAAATAAAAATCATAGGACCATACTATTTTAGTTTATTTGGAGACTATAAAAGTATTTTTTTTCCTTGATATAATTTCAACATCGACCACCAAAATATTTTAAAAAATTACACCACTTACACATATCCTATATAATCCATTCATCAGATCCTATGGAAGGAAATATAATAAATGATGATCTCTAATTCCATATAAGGGTATACAATGTAATTTAAAATTTAAAATCATAAATTAGAATAATAATTGAATGTTTTAATGAATAAATAATCATAGTCCATGAGTGAAATGCAAACAAATTTACCCCTAAATAATTTATCATTAATTCAGAAACATGAAATAAGTTTTTAATAATGGAATGATTCATAAAAAATAGAAAACGTGAGCTATATGATTTCAATATTGATCAAATTAAATATTATAATCCTATGGTAACTATAGAAAGACATGTTGGTATTATAGAACATCATTATAATATAACCATTAATATTTGAATAATCACACAACCAACATCCAATATAATTCAATTTATAAAACAATCATTACATAATACATTGATATGTAATATAGTTGCACCCATATTATAAGTTATATCAGGCTCACCCGACTTTATCTAGGCGCACCCATTATATAGGCTATATCGAACTCACCTGGTGCTATATGGGCCACCTTTCATATAACCTATTTCATGATGAACCAGTTATATATATGTGTTCACACATTGAATAAAAATATCCAAGAACCATAAATAAATGCATAGATCATTCATATCATCATCAAAATAATATAAATTATCATTATTCATTTTATATAATGATTATCCATGGAAAAGAAATGTTCCTATAATAATATCTATGTAACATGATTAACATGTGGAAAATGAAAATGTTCTATTACAATTTCAATTAAATAGTCTTAATATATCAAAAAAATAATGTGGATGGTATCATTACATAAAATCTTTATTATAGATTAAGTAACACCAACTGTTATTGACATTCAAAAAAGGAAATACATTTAAAATATGTCCAAAGTCATTTTGAGGGAAAACACAATTCATTTTGAAAATTATTTTTAAAAAATAATAATTCCCATAATATTTCAAAATTATTTTCATTAACAACAACCATGGAAACATATACTGGAATATTTAAAAATAATTTCAACAATTTCATTATGAAAATATAAATTCAATATTGAGAACACTATAAAACATAAATATTTTTGGAAATAATATTAATTTAAAAAAAAATGAAAATTATAATGGAATCTTTAAAGAAAATAATTTTTATGTAGTGAAATTACATTCATTTCAAACACATTAAGAATTTTATTTCTTTCAAATTTCATTGAAAGAGAAATGGGAAATGTTTAGAAAAAACATGAATATTCCTTTTAAAACCATTTATAAAAAGTCAAACGTATTAAATAATGACATTAATAAATCATTTTATGAATGTTAAAATCATTTTTAGAAAACAAGGATTTGGAGAAAAATTCCTTTAAACCAAAAATTAAAATAATGGAAATTTTTCGTAAAAAATTATGTTATAATATTGAGTTTATAAAGGGAAGATAATGACCAAAACCATTTATTGTCATGAAATAACTATAGTAAAGTAAAAATAATGTGTTAATTGAGATATTGATAATAATACTTCACAATAATAATCATTATC
This sequence comes from Viscum album, assembly GCA_963277665.1. NCBI lineage: Eukaryota > Viridiplantae > Streptophyta > Magnoliopsida > Santalales > Viscaceae > Viscum > Viscum album. The sequence continues at coordinate 1,091,667,140 of OY728145.1, read as the reverse complement.
ATAAGAAATCTTGATAAGTGATTAGATAGTATCATAAAAGCCTTACGACTGTGGTATGATTTTACTATAACCCACATAGAAAAGATGTAATCACATGTATATGATATTACATGTAATTTTTCTGATAAGTTTCATAATGTATATTCATTTTTATTATATAACCCAAATAAAATAAATATGTGGTGAATATGGAATTTGTCTCAGATAAAATAAATATGATATAGAAATCGCCTACGTCACGCCCGATCTTTCCTAGAATGTGGTTTAATTCAAATATAAAAATATTAAATCGATTATATAAATTCATAAGAACATTTCCATTATTATTAACTTATACATAAATAATTTATTTTATTTTTAATGAAATATTAATATACGTTATCACATATGTCCATATTTGCTATTTTTAGGATCCCTGGTTCATTGTTTCAAAATGGATTTGGTGTGTTAACCTTGGTGAAATAAATAACTACTAAAACATCTCCAGAATAATAATCATTAAGTAATAATATTATTTATTCATAAATTTTTATTTTAAAACCAATCATGGAAAATGGTTATTAAAAATGATTTATGTTACAATCATAGAGACGTTTTCTATTACATGCACCTGAGTAACATTTCAATATTTCAATGATAATTATAGATAAAATGTATGTATTTTTTATCATTATTGAATTATTATAATATAATAAATACCATATTATTTATTTATACATACTTATATATAAAATCCTTGTGAAGTGGTGATGAAAAAAAGAATCATGTCACTTGATGGAGGTGGTAGTCCACACGTATATGATTAAAGTTATCAATTTTTCACTACAAGAAACTAAATGATATATTATATATTTATAATGATAAATTTTTCATTTATAGCACATTTATTAATTAAATATGTATATATTTACTTCAATTTAAAGCATTGGTGAAAGATGAATTACATCATTTCGTGACTCGGTAGTCCGTCGTACACACAAGAAACATTATCTTCTCCATAAAACATAGAATGTAAGAATGTATATGTGATATCATAACTCTATATGTATGAATATTATATTAATATAATGTATATACATTAAATCAAACATTATTTAATTCCATGTGGGGTAATAATTAAAAGCAAATGACATCAGTTCGCGAGGTAATAGTCTCTCGTACAACTAAATTAAGATTTTGTAACACATTTAATCGAAGAGGAGATAGAATAAGGTTATTCAATTAACAAAATGAAATATAAGTATATAGGATATATGTTTGGTATTATATGATCATATTTGTCATATATTTGAATTATTCGGAGGGTGAAATAAAAAAACATAGTTTGTATATTTATCTCTTTCTGGACTAACTCAATAGGATTATACATGAATTTTTCTTATAATTAATTTAGGATTAAAACAAGTCAACTATAATGATAGGATTTAATTTTATAAGTTATTTTTGTATTTCATGTATGAACTATAAGTGTTTTAAAGAGTGAATAGGGGATAAGAGTGATTGACTTTTATAAGTGGGGAAAGAAACCCACTTCGAAATTACATGGTAATTTCCCAATTGAATGTAAAATTATAAATTCATTCACATTAAAAAAGAACAAAAATTACAAAAAAAATATTAATTTTAAATTATAAGATATAAATATTTTCACTCAATAAGAGTAATACTTGTGTTGGGTAATTTTAAACCATTATCTTTTTTGACTAACCCTCTTCTAAACCCATTTAATCCTTCGCCAAAATAATTAATTTTTACTATTTTCAAGAATAAAAAATTGTAATTAATTATGTTGACCTTATTATATAATAAAAATTATTCTGATTCCAAATTTTCATCCCAATTTAATAAAATTAAATTCATATATGTTGAATATTTTAATATAAACATAATCCCATAAATGCATTTAAAAATTAGTTTTCAGGAAGTTTGTTTTTATAGAAAAATATTATTTTTTAATTTCTCAATGATTTATAGTAATTATTGTATGAATAAATATTAAAATTTATTTATATGTACTATATAAATTCGATTTAAATCATTTTTCATTAGGGAATACTTTAATTAATTAAAATGGAGTAACATTATTCTCTTTAAAATAGATTTCAGAAAAAAAAACATTTGTTTTATCCAAGAAAAAAAATTATAATAAAATCTTAAATAAATCTTGTTCCAATGTAATTATGTTGATTCAAAATAACTAAATATTAATCATGCTATTTTAAACTATAATGGGATTTATAAATTATGTAATTTATTGAAAATAAATGTTTGTCTTTTGAAAATTGGTATTATTCACTCTTCAATGAAGAATCAATATGTCCCAAAAAATAACAAAATTTCACAATAAATTATCATTGATATTATTAATTAAAAAATGAATTACATTTTCAAAAATAGATTTTATAAAATCTCTACATGTTAATTTTAATATTTTCACATAAAAATAAAAATAAAATTGAATAAAACTTATTATTGACGAATATATTTACATTACTAAAACATTATTTGTTATTTTTGTAGAATTTCTATATAAATTTATATTGAGTTGGATATTCATATATATATTTATTAAATTAGTTACTACTATTCACAATCTTCTATTTAATTTCTAGGTTATAATAGTTATATTTAAAATAATATTATATCATGGATCGATGAATCTCATCATTGCATGTCATGCATGCTATCAAAGAAACTCATTGTAGTGTGAAATGATGTCCAAACTCATTTTTTCATAAAAATAATGATAACAATAAATTTAAATGATTTTTTTAAAACGATTTAATAAAATATTTGGATGATTCATTTTACCCCTGTTAAAATGAATTTATTCAACAATATTTTTCACAGTTATCATTGGTTTAACATTTGAAAATTCTTCCATAGATACCCTCATACAGAAAATTAATAACAAAAATTTCCTTAAAATGGAATTTTGGAAACAATATGGATACTTAATTTAACACATAATTAGATATCCATATAGAGAGAACACTCACATGATTCAAAATAATTGGAATGGAATAATGAACTAACTTTTAAAGTCTAATTTATAGTGATAAAGAACATGGTCATGATAATGTTAACAGAAAAAATATAATAAATATCAAATGGATTAAGAGACCTTCTATTTTTCATAAATGACAGTAAATGTACAAAATTTTATCACAATAACCTTTTCGTACGGTTGAGGGAATTCGTATGATCATGATAGAGATCATGAGAAGATATATTTACATGACATATTTGTAACACATAAGATCAATATCATCCTTTTGTTTCACCATAATCAATTTCCACTTCATCTCTTACTCTTAGAAAAAAAAATTAAAATTTATTTATATTTTATTTATGAAGAACTATCGGGTCACAAGATACATAATATAATTATAATTCAATACCTTTATCTCTGGTTATCTACAAAACAAAAATGTTAAGAAAAGATTATCTAATAAAGGTAATCCATTATATAAAAAAATATTTCACTTTTCTCTATAAACTCATCCATTGTTAATAAAATCCTATTTAATAAATGTTCAACCTTATGACCCTTGCAAACAAATAAAATAAATAAAATTATAAATAAGGTCATTAAATTTAGAAAGATAAATTTATCATTATTCGTTGGAAATAACATGAAGTAGCTCTTAATATTCAAACATAAATAATGTGAATTCATTTATAATGTATTCTATTTAGTAATGGATAAAAATATTTATTACCATATAACTATAATAAAAACTTGTATAATTTCAAAAATTAACTCTCTCTTTATTCCATAAGTTAAAAAACTTATTTACTATAAAACATGAATCCAAAATGTTGTAAAATATACCACATTGTTATCAAATAACTAATAAGTTATAAATTTATAAATATTTTCCAATTTATGGCACGACCCGTCTTCGGGGCCCGTGTCGTGACTACCCCAAGCCCACCTTCCATAGGCCAGGGGGTGGCGACTAGCACCAAAGGCGTAAATCCCGAAAAAAGGAAAGGCGTTGCCTTTATAAAGTAAACAAACACAATAGAGTGCGCATGTGAAGTAAGAACTAGGTAAAACTGAGTACCAAAGTAATTGATAAAAAGTAAATGGGCTAGTATACCAACCCAACTGAAAGTATAGTACAACTGAAAAGAAAGTACATCAATAGTAAAGTAAAATAGCAACACTGAGTCATCCACCATAAATCCAACCTGAATGGTGGGTATAGATAGTCTCCTTAGCTCCTCAGGTATGGTCGTCCGCTCCGTGTACATACCGCCAAGTGGTCCACCTCTGGGTGCCGTCCAGCTCCACAATCCTCCACCTCGATCAGTGCTATCTGTCGTCTGCATCCAACACAACTTAGTGCAGGAATAACCTGTGCAAGGGTGAGTATACGAAACTCAGTAGAGACCCTGAGACCCCCAAAGGTCTCTCAGAATCCATGAAGGAGAAACCAAAAAGGAAAGAAACAATCACTAAGTATCAACTGAATGTACTTAGGTATATACCCATACATATACCCAAGTCATCAATTACAATTTGGTTCCAACACTCTAACCCAAGTACACCCCATTCTATATAGGAAAACACAACCCAGTCCACACAGGAAAGCACAACCAAGTCCACACAAGAATGCAAGTCAATCTCATCGATGATAAATATTGAAGTCAAGACTCATCTCAAACAGGTATACTTCTCACGAAGGGGGGAGGATATGATTAGATGAGGCCTCTGAATCATATCCTCTGCCGAACCCACGTAGGATCCAAGTACATAAGTCATCGCCGCCGAACCCATGTAGGATCCATGTACAGTGACCATCGCTGCCGAACCCACGTAAGATCCAAGTATAGTCGTCATCACTGCCGAACCCACGGAGGATCCTAGTACAGTCTTCATCACTGCTGAACCCATAGAGTATCCAAGTACAGTCGTCCTCACTGCCGAACCCACGTAGGATCCATGTACAGTCGTCTTCGTCTTCGAACCCATGGAGGATCCCATCACGGTAGTCGTCACAGTCGCAGCCAGCTCTAGGGTTCCCGCACACAGCGTACTCGATTGCAGAAGGGTTCACTCCTCGTGTAAAGGGTTAAATACATCAACAGTAATGAATTCCAGAGTTGATGTATCCTGAAGTTCGGTCTCATCAAATGTAACTCAATGTGACAGACAATTCATCAATCGAACGCACGGTCTGAGAGATATTGGTTTTTTTATTCCAGGGGCCCGGATGGAAAGATGCTCATTCCACACCCTGAAGTTTACTGAAGTTGTCCAAAACTCACTTATAGTATAGAAAAAGGACCACCTAGTCGAAAGGTTCCTAGTGCCCCAGACGGCGCATCGATCAGACATGTAGTCTTTATGTTATTCAAGTTTAAGTGAATAACAGGCCAAGACCATTTATCCCAGTGGGCACATGGGTCAGGTTATCCCAATTTGATGGGTCTGACCCAGTAGGGGTGTCAGACCGGTCTGAAGGAAAACATAGCTCAGCCCAAAGGGCACGGCTCGGCCCGACCCAAAGTGGCATGGCCCGGCCAGGCTGGGCGCGACCCGACCCGGCCAGGCACAACCCGACTGGCTCAGCCCAAAGGCTGAGTGCTTCGGAGGGGGGGCACGGCCCCCCGGCTGTCTGAACTGGTGGTTCCAAGCGGCGCTGCCCTTCCCAAACTGGCTAGATGGCCTTCTGACGCAAGCGGCTCACATGGGTGGGCCACTGGGTCTTCTGGCATAGAGCCCTCCTAGCGCCGCGGATCTACTCCGCCCGGCCGGCTGACGGGCCGACCGGTTCTCTGGCACAGTGCCCTCCTGGTGTCGTGGCTTCCCTTCCCCCAGTTGACCGACGGGCCGGCCGGTTCTTCTACCGAAGCGTCTCGTACTATGCAGGCCGCGGTTTACGCAGCGCGGCGCCGTGGGGCACCGTAGTTCCTTCCGTCAGCCCGGACACTTTTGTTAGTCAAGTGTCACGTTGTTGCGGGCCTCGGTTCCTCCATGCGAGTCCTGAACTCGGTTTCTGCGTTTGTTCTTCAAAGCTTCCCGATTCCAAACAAGACATGAAAAGACTGAGGGTCGTCGGGCCATGTTTTTTCAGCCCGTGCCCTCCTCGTAAGATGGTAACAATCGGCCATGATGTTCACTTGAATACAATAAGATCCAAGGTGTAATTTATTTTAATTAAAATAATCAAACCCCCTAACTTGAATAATTGATGTCACACATCGGGCATCATGGAGGATGGTATCAGGGGCGTGGTTTCGTAGATGTGGTCGTGTGCTCCGGAGGTGGAGTCGGCGTCTCCTCACTTTTCACGGAGAAAAGATTGGGTGGCGTGTCGTTATTCTTCATGGAACTGGCATTCTTCAAAAACATAAGAGTCTCCTTAGCACAACAAAAGCCCTCCTCCCAGTAAAATTATAGGCTCCTCCTATTATTTTATTACACATGAAATTTATCTTTCAAAATTCAAATCACCTCATTAATTAAAAGCGTTGGAAATTAATTAAAGGGAGGGAGAGGAAAGATCGTCATTAATTAAATGCGTTGGAATTTAATTAAAGAGATGGGGAAGAGAGGGAGAGGAAAGATCCTCACTAATTTGAGGGGTCGTCAAACTAATGAGGGGTTTTAAGGAGTTTAGAGGAAAATAAATAGTTGGGTTTCCTAAAGGCCCCACCTCTCTAACATCCACACTTGGGTAGTTAGGTGTCTGTAGGTCCCACCCTTAACTACCAATCGGAGGAATTAACCTCCACAGATATATAATAAAATTGTTCTATCAATTTTAATTACTTCTTAATTAATCCCAAAAAAAAATTTCTCCACCCATGCAAATGAAACTACGGTAATGGTCCCCTTAAGCAATTACCGGCATTGCGAGTTAATAAGTGCCGTTTAATTTCAATTCTGATCACACGTTCAAAATATAGAAAAACTCGCTTGTTCATTTACTGAACGTACCCATGATAAACATCATAAATTGTTTCGGAGCACACCAGGCCTAGGAATCAAGTGTTTTCATAAGCCACAGACTCGTAAAAATTCAAAAGTTTTTAAGAAAAAAAAATTTCCTGGAAAATTTACGGGTCATTAAAATTTACATTATCCATTTATAATTCTTTATTTCCTAATAAATGTTTATCAACATCAGGAGTAATGTGCAATAATTTACTCAATTAGTTGTTTTTCATTAATATAACCCTACTATTAAATCACTTTTCGTGGAAATCATTACCAATCATTATATAATTGAAAATAAATAATGAAAATTACTGAGGAAAAATCCATTGATTCTTCATGATTCTAGTAATCAATATATAATTCCTTCAATCCCAATACATAATCACGTCAATCAATTCTCTTTATCCATAAACAATTTACCAGTTATCATCACATGATTCATTAATACTTCCTTCCCCCCATATCTCATTTGTAGTCCATTAATTTTCAGAAATATATCATTTACTCATATAACCATGTTTATTATCTATATTAGATTTCCCCTTAGAATATTTTTTTAAATAATTTTCACAATTTCCCCAATTAAATCATTTTATTGGGGATGATACCCTCGGTAGACCATTATTCTCATCCATTCTATTAACTCAACATATCATTTTTTCTATTGTAGTTAATTTGTTATACCCTTATTTTCCAAACCAAAAACATCACCACTTCCATCTAAGTCATTCCCGTGTGTACTTATTCCCATATTATCAATATATATGATATTTAATCTCATTTCCTAATTTTTCTCCACTACCCAAACTGTAAGAGAAAATTATCCCTCTCTTCTTTTGTGAGTCTATCAGTTGGTTAAGGTGAACATTATTAATCATGATTAATGATAAATTAGTAGTTATAATAATAATATCCTTTACTCTTTTCATTATCACATTTTTCTTCTCATCATAAAATTTTCTATCATATTCAATGTTAACCTAGTTCTTTCTATTTCCCTCCATTAAATAAAAGAAAAAGAATACCGTGGGAAACAAGAATAGTTATAGGAAAACATGTAATAAGGAAAACCACTTATATGATATCTAAATCATGAATCCTTACATAATATTTATGAATATATGGTCATAACGAAGGACTTCCATGGTCATTATTCAAATCCTTAATAATGGTTCTCAAATACTATTGTACTCTCCAAATAATATCTCTTACAAGGGTTAGAACACGTGAATATTAAGGCCTATATCATTTATTTTATAACTCTAGATTCAATCCCAAAATTACTTTTCTAAGTTATTAAACCTGTGTAACAATGCTCTAGAACTATTTCCACTTTTAGTATCTTGGATTGGATGTAATTAAATGGAAACCACTCGCTCTATCCAATGAAAAAATTCTAGACATGATTTAAATATTTACACTCATCATTAGACTTATCCTCATACGTAACCTTACACATATTCCTAGAGTTATCACTATTAATTTCATACAATAGTTTAAAATGAAAAGTAAATCTATCCTATAATTACAACTATAATGACCCAGACTTCCAAAACAGATATATTTCATATTTTTAGATGAATATTTGTTACATTACATGAATTCATTCCCAAGGACCATAAAATATTAGTGTCTCTAGATACTAGAGAAACAATTTTTTTCTTCATGAAAGACCATTAACATCTGACACAAAGATCTTTTCACAAATTACCACTCATAGACATACCAATATTAGTAATTTAACAATAATATGTGGATATTAAAATAAGAAAAGGTTATCTCAAATTCTATGTGAGGGTGAACATAATCATTAAAAATTTAATATCATCAATGTGAATAAGAAGTTTATATGTTTCTGATCACATATTTATAGTACATTAGAGAAACACAAATGAATTCATATCAATCAATACCTAAATCATAAATCTTCAAACATGACATAAGGTATTAATAAAGGAAATAATCATAAGGATAAATAATCATCATCTATATGATATCAATAAAGAGAAAATGATACATTATAAACTCATGGGAATCATAGATAAAACACATCGGTATCTTAAAACATCATTATTATATATCCTATGTAGAATCATTTTAATTGAAATTAAAATATAGATAACTTCCAATATAACCCCCTAGAGAACATAATCATTTCAAAATGAATTGGATCAATATTTGTGAAAATCAATCATATAACCTATATCAAGCTATGTTGGCTTTATCTTGTCCCATACATAGAATAATCAATATTTTCCTTATTTAGTGATATCTAGTTAAACCCATCATATAAGAAATATTTGTATCACCTAGAACTGTCTAGACACATCCATCATATAAAAAAACCAAGATCCTCGAAAATGTATAATTTTCTTTCATTTCATCATAATTATCATAGAAACAATTATTATTCATTTTATAAATTGAGTATCATAAGTGGTAATTATGTGTTCCATAACAATGACATTGTAAAATTATTAAACCATGAAAAAAAACTAATTCCCTTAAAATATCATTGAAACAATATTAATTAATCTAGAGAGAGAATGAGGATGGTATCATTAAGTAATATCCCCATTGGAGCCTAAGTAACAACAATGGTTATTGAAATTGGGGAATTGAAATTCTATTAAAATATAATTAAATTCATTGGGAGGAAAATAAACATTTTATTTTTAAAATATTTTTTTAAAATATAATCAATAAAAAAATATTCTGAAAATCATTTTCTTTTAAACAAACATGGAAACACATAAAGGAACCTTTATAAATATTTTAAAAATTTTATTGAGCAAAATAACCTTTCCATTTGAAAAATAATTTTTATAACAAAAAACATTTGCAAAATTATTTTTATATTAAAATATCCTTGAAAACATGTAATGGAATCTTCAATGAAAATATATTCTATGATGTATAGAAATTATATTCAGGCTTTACAAATTAAATGATATTCCTTTCACATTTTTAGTGAAATTATATTGGGAATTTTTTGGAAAATGGAATCATGGTTCCCTTCAAAAAATTTATAAACCAAACAAGGAAATAAATTCATTACGAAATCATTTAATGAATGAAAAAAATATTTTTGAATACATTTTTAGAAAAAATTGTTTTGGAAAACGGTGTTTTGATAAAAGAATGAAATAAATATGTTTTTTCATAAAAGAATTATTTTAAACTCTTTAGTACATAAAGTCAATATAATGAAGGGAGGCCCTTTTTTATCATGAAGTATCTAGAATATATTAAAATTAACATCTTTCTTGCGTGATGTATTATAATATATCACCACTGTAATAATAAAAATATCCATTCTCGATAAATAATGAAATTGTATCCTAAAAATTCCTCCACATTTGAATCTTTTGTACTATAAACCATGTAATGCTTCGAACCTAGAAACTCAGAGTCAGAGAATTACTTATTAAATTGGAATGGTTAAAAGGAAAAAATCACAAAGTAATGATCAATTTAGTAGTATTTAAGAGAATAGATACACACAAAACTCATATTACATTGGGAAAGGTAAAAAAATTCAATAAGTAACAAAAAATAATAAACTGCATCCATGGGAACTCAATAAAAATTCTCCTCCTCATAACCTGTTAAAGGTAAAAAAACGAATGGGGTGAGATCAAATGCTCAGTAAGGGTTCAAAATAGTAGAATTCTGAATAAAAAATAATTTAATCATAATCAAATTGGGATAGTCAATATGGAAAGGTGAATAAATGAAAATTGCAAGCCATTAATAAACTATGAATGAAACTACATCCCCATATTTTGGCATAGTGAAAAACTCATGAATATTATTAAATGAAAATGAATAATGAGAATTATCATTAAATTTATATCATGTATCTGGAAAATAAACCCACAATACAATAGAAATAGTTTAAGTCTATGGGTAGATACCTGTCTGATTCTATTTTGGAAACAAATGTAAAGGGTTTATTGCGAACTGATTTGTCTAATAACACATGTCGATGCATCAAGGGGATATAGAGGGCCCTACATATCTTTGAATGTTTAAATCATTCATTATACATATATTTAATATAATTACAATATTCATTCTCAACATCTATATAGAGTAGAAAATTTTGGTTCATCAATATTTCAATAGTTAAAACATCATTCAAAATAAACACCGAATGTGAAATGGTATACACCTTATGGAAATAATCATATCAAGGCAAAAAAATGGATTTTTACCCGAATTTTACTTTAAAATGAAAAATTATCTCAAATGGGAATTAGATTCTCCACATAAGTATTATTGGGTGCAAAATACTATTTAGGTCTCAATGAAATGAAAATTGAGACAAAGTCCCTTACAATATTGTCATCAATTTAATTGTATTCCCAAAAATCAATAATCACCAAATGAATCATTGAATAACATTAATATAAATATAATCATGATATTATATATCAAATGGAAGTACACATATACCAAATATAATAAATAAGTGGTGATCAATGGAAATCTCATGGAATTAAATGTGAGAAGAGAAACCCCTTACCTTACGCCTGAATGTGTTCTTCGTTTGACCATAATAACCTGAATAACAAAATTTAACTTCATTAGATAAAAATTAATGAATATAATATAAATATAATTTATTTATTATAACCTTATTAGAGTAATTCATTACATTTTCCATGGGTTTAAGAGGATCCATTTTATTGATTTGGAAGCATTTTCATCCTTTCTTTTCATGATCGTTTTACTCGTATTCATGAATTGTTGTTCCTTTGAAATGTGGTTAAACATCCATAATTTTAAATATATATTATCAATGACATTAAATATATATAAATTATCTTATAATGATTCTGGTTATATACCATGATGATGAGTCACTAAATAAAAGATAATGATAAACACTTTGATTAACTTGGCGGTTTTGTGCACAGTGAACTTGTATTCTATTAACATTTTTTTATTATGGGTGTGTAAGGATATCCAAAACTTTTATCAAGGAAAAATAAATATATTATGATTTGGTTAAGAAATTAAAAAGGTTTCATGACCAGTCTTGAATATAGTAATATAAATTTAAAAACGGTCATCCTTGAAAGTGAAAAATTAACACATCTCGGATGGTATGTTCATTTTTAGTGAAAGAGGAGGAGGAAAAGAGAGATGATAATGAAATATTACATTTTCATAATAAAATTTCATTCCATGTATGTAACATGAATTAGAATAACATTTGGATGTGGGGAGGTGAGGAGGGAGCTATAAATAAATGGAACTTGAAAAAGAAGTTGAAAGAAAAATGACGAGAGGTTCACCTCTTGAGTACCCCACCTTGAGAATCTCATTAAGGCCTTTGTTTTTGGCCTTCTGGTGAGACCAATAGGTCATGGACGTGGGGGAAGGAATTGGGTAGTGTATTTGAAAAAACATAGGTTTGTCTCAATGCTTGGGTGGTGTGGGAGGAAGACGGAAATATGGTTGGTAATTATAGTAGAGGAAATAATGGATTTTACCTTATTATAATCATAATTTTATTATTGTTTCTCAAGAATATAAATAGAATCGAATCATGTGACCCAAAATAGTAATAGTTTCATTTAGATTGAAAAAATTGGTCTTACATCTTCCTTGAATCACTTATGATGCAGTAAAACCTGTATTTATAATTTATTATATTTTATTATATTTTACTGTTCATAAAAAATTCAATAAATTCATAAAAATCCCTTAAAATTCACCATAACAATTTTTTGACATGTAGAATTAGAAAATAAAATACATTTTTTGAAAATAGATATCTAAATATTATTAATTAAATTTTCTAAAAAATATTAATTTATTCAAAAATAAAAATTTTAAATTTATTACTCAATTTTATATAACATGAAAAATTATTCAACATCTCATTAGATTATAACCTTATGAAAATAAAATAATAAAATGGTTTACTATTCATAAGGTTTATATTACTATTCATATCACTATTCATAAGTATATATTATAATTCACCAAAAAAACATGTTGGTTCTATCAGACCACAAATAACTTACTGATCACAACCGTGGATGACCTTTATTAGAAATACAAAGAAAAGAAGAAGAAAATTTATCTTTAATGGCTAGGTTATGACTTTATCTTATATATAACTAAGTGTTGTTTCATATAAACTTAGTGTTCATGAAATATATATTATTAAATTAATTGAAGGTATTTAAGATTAACATGTCATGAAATGTTTGGGGTGTGATATTCTTCCCACCTTTAAAACTTTTTATCCTCAAAATTTTCTAGGTATAAATCCCTTCAAAAAGATAATGGTGGTTCTTCCTCATAACATCATTAGGTTCTCATATCGCTTCCTCCATATTATGGTTTCTCCAATAAACCATTACTTGAAGAGTTGTCTGATTTCTCAATAAAATCTCCCTTTTGTCAAGAATCTTGATAGGCTCTTCCCAGTATGAAAAATCAAGTCCCAGTTATAGTTTTTCATAATTTTGTACATGCATTGGGTATGTAATGTATTTCTTCAACGATGACATGTGGAAAAAATTATGAACTTTTTGGAGACTTGGTGGCATTACTAAATGGTAAGATATGACTAATTATTTCCAGGATTTTGAGCGGTCTGATATACCTATGTCTCAGTTTCCCTTTATTACAAAAACATAAGACACCCTTCCATAGAGATACTTTTAGAAATACATGATCTCCTACTTGAAATTCCAAATCCATTCCCCGGTTTTCAAAATAACACTTTTTCATACTTTGGGCGGCCTCAATATAGGGCTAAATTTTCTTTAACATTGATGTTTTCTCTTTGATATTTTTTGGACCTATAATTTTCCTCTCTCCAACTTCATCCCAAAAAGTTATAGTTTGACACCTCTTACCATATAATGCTTCATATGGAACCATTTTTATTCTATAATGGAAACTATTATTGGAGTAAAATTACAGAAAAGGTATGTATTGATCTCACATACCTTGAAAGACAAGAGAGAATCATATCAACATGCCTTCTAGTGTTTTAAGAGTCCTTTCAGACTGTCTATCAGTTAGAGGGGAATTACTCATATGAATATCAGTACCGAAATACATTGGGTCAATTTTCCAAATTTTTGATATAAACTGAGGATCTCAATTAGTCACAATCAATAGAGGATCACCATGAAGTCTTATAGATTCTTTAATATAAATCCCTTACAGGATCTCAAGTGGTATATCCACTCTTATAGCAACGAAAAATGATGATTTTGTGAGAAAATAAAAAATTACACATGTTAAATCATTTATTATAGGTTTTCTTGATAGTCCTGTGAAAAAAATAAATCTTAATTTCATCCCACATCCAAATTGGAATAGGTAGCGGTGGAATGACCACTCTAGGATATTGTCCCTCATCCTTCACATGTTGACAAACAAGACACCTTGACACATAGTCAGCAAATTCTCGCTTCATGTTATCGTATAAAAAATGTCCATCCAGATCTCCATACATCTTAGTGCTACCACTGTTTATTGAGAAATTTGAACAATGAGAATAGAATAATATTTCCTTTTTCCATAGGTACTAATGGAACACCTAACATCTTCCCAAATTTCATAACACCATATATATAAACAAAGTCTTCTAATATTCCATCCACATCATTTTTAATTTTTTTCATGATTCTCATCATGATATTGAGATATTTTTATCTTCTCTAGTAATGATGCTTTAAAAATCATTTGAAAGAAGGAAATATGGTTCCCCTTCCATAACAATTAACATATCTATCTTTTGTATATCCCTGAATATAGGATCTCTCGTAATCCTCATTTTGGTTGGATGTCCATGATCTCTCTTGCTTAATGCATCTTCCACCTTATTTTCCTTTCTTAAGTGGTAGTTTATTGAAAAATAATAATCATTGTGTAACTCAAGCCATCTCCTTTGCCTAATTATTTTTTATTTCATGAAAAAATATATTTTAAAATATTTTGATCTATATATATCTCATATCATACACCATAGAGATATTCTCTCCGTATTTTCTACAAAACGATTATTGTTGATAACTTTTGATAATGAGTTGGATAATTTTTCTCATGAGTCATCAGCTGTCTGGATGCATAAGCAATAATTATATCATTTTTAATAAGGACATATCCCAGTCTATTCTTTTATGATTAGTATATATCACAAATCCATCATTTCTAAATGGAAGAGTCAAAATTGGATGATTGATCAGTCCCCTTTTTAATTATTCAATTTGTTATTCACATTTCATAATCCAAAAAAAACATATCCCTTTTCCTTGTGATCTTATTTAGGGGGTCATTGAGTCAGGAAAAATTCTAAACAAAACACTAATATTAACATGATAATCCAATAAACCTATATACCTCAGTTATGTTTGTTAGCGTGGGATATTATTAGATTTCCAATATCTTCATAGGATCAACTAAGATTCCATCGTTATAGAAAATATTTACATGAAATGAAACTGATAGAATTAAAAATTAACAACTTATAAGCATCCCATATTATTTATGTTTTGTAAAAGATTTCAAAATAATCCTCATGTGATTCTCATGGTCTTCATAGCTTTTCAAGTATACCAAGAAATCATCGATAAATTCCACAAAAATGTCATCATTCTAGCCCTTGAAAACTTTATTCATTAGATCCATGAAAACATAGGGTTCATTATTTATTATAAAAGTAATTACTATAAACTCATAATGACCATAACTATTTTTATATGTTGTCTTTATTATATCCCCCTTCCTCGCAGATAGCTGATGATATCCAGATTGACGGACAATCTATGAAAAATATTGGTCTCCATGAATTTGATTAAATAAATCATCAATGCATGGACGAGGCCACAATTTATTTATTGTAATAGAATTGATTTCCATATTATTGGTTCATAGCTTCATGGATCTATCATTATCTCGATAAAAAGGACACGGGATCCCCATTGAGAAACACTAGGTAGAATAAACCCCTTTCCACTCAATTCTTCTGGTTGTTTCCTTAGCTCCACTAATTCCACAGAGGCCATTCTATATGGATACTTTTATATAGGTCATTCACTAGGAGTTAAATCAATATAGAAGTCAACTTCCCGCTCTGGAGTATTTCTTGGTAAATCATCTAGAAATACATCAATGTATTATTTCATAATAGGTATGTCTTCAATCTAAATATTTCTTTCCCCCCCCCCCCATCGATATTGTATTATCGTCATCTCAATGAATTGCATTCAATAGAGCTACATGGGATGGATCATGTTAAGAATTATATGGAAATGGTTTTTCTCTACAGATAAGGGATTATACACCACTCTAAAAATATGTAACTTCCTTATTTTTATAGTAGATATTTGTATCATATTTTGATATCCAATTCATACAGAGAATTATATCAAAGTAAATCATTGGCATGATGATAAGGTTAGTAACTAAATAACATTTATGTTCCATGATGGGGACTAAATGACACATATTTGTTTCAATGAAAAAACCCTCCAAGAATATTGGCTGACAACTCCTTTATTAATGAAAATTTGACATGTCTAATTTTCCTAAAAAATTGGGAAGATATAACTGAATGTGATGATCCAGAATAAAATAATGCATTGTATAAGTTTGTGGATAAAAATTAAGTACATTCTACCACATCATTAGGAACAATAACTATCGTGGTTGTAATCACAAAAGCATTCCATTATTCTCATGGCCTTTTCTAAGGAATGTTTCCTTGGCCCTAGGACACTTATTTTAATAGTGTACCATCTCTCTAAAATTGTATCATTGAACATAATAGATTTATCTCTTATTTTTCCATTCACAAGATTGACGAACCTCTCCTCACAATTAAAACCCAAAACATTCCCCAATATTGACTCTCAAGGTGGGAGACAGTACTGTTCAAAATAGATGGACATTTCAGCTAAAAATGGATATGGATGGGTATCAATGAAGTTAAAAAAATTTCTTTTCCACATAAAAAGTGTAAGAAAACAAAAACATAAATAAAATAAAATAGAAGATCCCAACCCCACCAACCATCACCAGCAACCAAGTGAATTTATATTCCTAAAATGTTCATTCTTTGAATTTTTTAAATATAAGACCAAAGATTTTATCAATTTACATCAGATAGTGGTTGGATTAACATTGATGTGCAGCCGATGCAGCATAATGAAATTTAAAGTAGTGGGTGCAAGCATGAATTACAAATTAACTCAAAATAAATTTTCAACTCTATAGATATTAACATCTAACACCCAAGAATAAAACAAAGTCCAGGAGTTTCAAAAATCTGTGGGAAGACCCCCTCTCTTAGTTCACAGCTGCATGAAATAAAAATGTGAAGATTAAAACATTGAAACGTAATAAAATACTCCCCTGAATGTGTAACATCTCAATTTTACAAAATTCTCCCTATGATTTCCATGTGCAAGAACTTTGGCTACTCCAGTTTGTCACCTACATGATGAAACAATTTAACATTAGTGTACAATATTTAAATCTCAAATAAAAAGCAACTCCAGAGTATGAGTTAGGGAGTTTTATCCATTAATCCATTGAGCTGCCCCCCTGAGACTTGAATGATAGCCACGTGGAATCTACTGCATATTTATTTTCTAAAGAAACACAATTTAAAAAAAACATCATGCAATAAGTAAGTAAAGAAGGAAATTAAAGAGTATAATCATGGGATAACCCCCCGGGGGGTGCTGTAGTTTGACTTTCCATATATGGACAGTCCTCAGATCAACCCCATTCAGATGGGTGATTTAACTTTTTTTTTAAGAAACACCAAGTGTGATTCCTTCCAACTTCATTCATTTTCGATCTTTGGAGTGCCCCTTGTGCATCTTCAATCACATTCCCCTCCTTGGATTTTAAGTACTTCATGTTGAATAGTGGAGGGAAGAATAGGATATAGGGGTACATCCCTACTTATTCTACTTGAGATTTAGTGTGCACAAGTTGTGATGTTGGAAAAAATGGATGGGACTTGTATTTCGGTTCATTCTAATAAATTATTTTATTTTCAGAAAAAACAGTCTTTTTCAACATCCACTTGTAAACCTGTGCATATCTCCAAAAATTACTTTTCAAAAATAACTCCCAAACTAGAAGTATTATCATGAATTCGGAGTTCCATTAACTCTTCAACAGATGTAACCTCAATTTCCTCACCCTCTAGGAAATCACAAAAGATAGATGGATGTTTAAAACCTTAATAGGGAGCAACACAATTAAAATCAGATTCAATGTAATCCATGTTGAATAAAAATTCTTCTTCTTCCATAAAATTTTCAACTCCCTTTATCGGCACGGATTGTTCCTCCTCGTGATAGAATAGTGATCCTGGGAGTGGGTCTAGGGCAAGAGCAAGGTATTCATCCTACTCCATCCTCTCTTCAAAACACACCACCTCACTTGCTAAATCTTCCATGGTGAGTGATATGATGTCATGTGTTGGCTCCACTTGTTGAAGCCTTGAAAATAGTTATAATAGTAATTGAAAGAAAATTCATTAGATTGAAAATTAGAGACAAAATGATCATCAAAGAAATGCCCAACATCATGAGTCATTGAAAGTTCCATCTCTTGTCAGCCCTTGAAAACATCCAAAAAAATTGTTTCTATAATTTCCAGCATTGGATCTAGGAACAAATCCATATCAAAGTTGGGAAACTCCAAATTTTCCATTCTTCTGTTTTTTTTCTCTTTCCTTCACAAATGTTTTCAAGAATGATGGGCTTCAATGGGAGGTGCTGG
Source organism: Viscum album (assembly GCA_963277665.1). Lineage (NCBI taxonomy): Eukaryota > Viridiplantae > Streptophyta > Magnoliopsida > Santalales > Viscaceae > Viscum > Viscum album. Next base: position 1,091,648,413 of record OY728145.1, on the reverse strand, counting down.
TACTGCACCGTATTCTTGGTATCCTTTGACCTTATCCATGGCTTGTTGTATCAACTGCATGATCTCGTGAGAATAAACTATCTCCACATCAGTAATTTCATGATGTTGTCTTTCAGGCATCAAACAATGAAGCTTAGCAACAGCCTCCTCAAGATATTGAACTGTGTCAAATAGTGATAGTATACCCGTTTTGTAAAAGCTCATTACTGTGTGTGTGTGTGTATTTTTGTTTTTTTTGTGTTATAAAATAAAATAATAATTGGAGAAACCCAATAAGACACTCATTGCTTCCTTGTCAATGGAGCCAAAATTTTATGGGAATCCTTGTCACGAGGACGGTCAAGCTTAAATTTATAAAGACCCAAGATATAGCACAGTGTATAACCTCGGGGTCGCTCTCAAGGAATCATTGTCGAGATCCTATGTGGTTTGTTCCGAAAATAATTTTGTGTTTTAAAATACATTGAAAACATAAAAACACTCTCCTAAGGTAACACTAATCAATAATGAATAACACAGTGGAGTGGGAAATAGACTGTGATGAGAAAAATGAAGAACACAGAAACACAAGACAAAACCAAGGAATGAAAGCAGGAACAAACAGAACACAAGTCACAAAACAAACAGATGACACTAGGACGCATTAGAAGAAAGTCAATGTTAACAAGACCAGACCTAGGTTAATCCACTCTCTAATCCTGATCCTAGATCAGCTTAAGTAATTGATCAATAATTCACTAATTTTTACAGTCCATGGCCGGTGTCTCGGATCACATACCAATCATGCATATAAATTGAACACTCAAGCATAAAAATTTTTCAATACTCAAGTGTTCCTCCGAACTACAAGGCGATTCACTTGGCAAGGTCATACCATCCAAATATTGTCACTTGGAAAAATGGTCTTGCAAAGACTACCAGGTTGCATAATCAATCTTGATTCTCAGTTCGAGAAATCAAGACAGGGAGGGGAGAAGAAATTAAGAAATAAAGTAGTCAATCATCCTGTGCAAGATCTCGCTCTCACTCAATCTAACTCGCAGTTCTGATCGACCAAGGAGAATAAAAAGAATGTGATCGCATTAATGTGAGGATCTGTAGATCGTGTTGGGTTTCATAAACATGATCTAGCCTCACTGATTAGATCTGTACTTCTGGATATTGAAAATCAAAACACGAAGTGAGGACGAATGAATGAAACAAGAGAAATAAAACAAACATAATAATTCGATTGACAAAACATAAACACATGTAATTATAGACACAATTGAAATTAAAACATGGACAGATCAACGAGGTTGAGGCAGAGAATAGAGACGTAGGTCCCATCTCCAGGTCAAAGATGATCCATGCCCATGAGATGTTGATGAAATGGATGTGTTAATCGGGATGGAGTCTCCCCCCGGGTACTCTGCTCTTTCTCCCCCCTCCTATTCTAAATACGTGTTGGCTGTTCTTTTATTCTAAAAAAAACTCAACTCAAACAGAGGCAAACTGACAAGCAGTAAATCCATGTGGCGCGTCTTTGAGTGCACTCATCACTAACTCTCGAGTGAACTCTCTATGAGTGTAAACAACCCCTGCTATGAACCCATGAATATTCTCACGTCATTCCCTTGAACTACTTCATTAATCCCTGCATCTATGAGTAACTCCCCCTGCATAGAACAAAAGAAAAACCAAAACAGGTTAAACAAATAAAATGAAACTAAAAGAACTATATATAAATATTATTACTTAGATTAGTTAATAAAATTACTTATTAATATATATATATAATACATAATATTATTATTACTATTATATGTTATTGTTTACTATATTTTTTATTATTATGCATATTGATATTATATATGATATTTTAAAATTTTATTAAAATACCTATAATTATTATAGTATTGAATACGATTTATAATGCATATTATATATATTTTATTATATGATATAATAAAACATAATAAAAATTAAAAAAAAGAAGAAGAAGAATAAAGAAGTGAATAAGGGGGGGAGAGTTCGGTGTGGAATAGAAAAGGTGTGAATGCAAGGGGGGTCGGCCGCTAGCGCAAAATGAAGGTAGAAAGGGCTCTCGGTGAGGTAAATACATGCCGGACGGCGATCCAATGGCACATGAAAGGTGTGGCAGGGGGTTCAACGGAGAGCAGGGCATCTCATGGTGTGGGTTTACAGCTGTGGAGAAAGGGGTGCATTGACGATTGGTGTGGGATTCAGGTGGTTGGCCGGCGAGAAGGGGGTGTGAGGTGCAGCGTAGGTGTTGCGGATAGCGACGAAGCTCGAGCAGAGGGGTGGCATGATGAGAGCAGGGTCGCTGGCGGCAATGGCTCAAGAAAAGAATGTGTGCAAACTGATTTGGGTTTCTGGATCTGAAAATATGATTAATACCAGTTTGATATTTTCAATGTTTGATGAATTCTTCTGCATGAGGTTGGTTTTTATGTGCTGTTGTGGTTCGTGTTGTATTTCTGCGTCATTTATTATATGTTGCTAGAGATTTTTCCTGATATTGGAGTTGATGCGGTTGTGAGTGGGGGTGGGTGTAGTGGAAAGATGGGGCAGATGCATGATATGCTTGGAGAACGGTAGAAAGATAGTCGGTGCAACACAGTGAGACAGTGAAGAGATAAAATGGTGGGACATTGAACTGTTGTGATGGCTGGGAAAACAGTGAGACAATGTAGAGATATTAGTGACACCGTGAAGGACCGGTGGAAAAGTGATAAGGGTGCAAGACGGTGGAACCGGTTCTGAAATGCTGCCACAGTGATTGGGGGTGGAACAGTGACATCATGATGGAAATAGTGAGTGATGTCGCACGGTGCCAAAGTAGGAAGGAGGAAGACACGGTGAGACCGTAATGGAAATTATGAGACCATAAAGAAGGACACAATGGGATAGTAATGAAATTAAAATGGAGGCACTGTTAGGAATTTAAAACGGTGGCACCGTGAAAATATACCACCGGAACACATGAAAAATAAAACGAAAATTAAATTAATTAAAACTCTAATACAACATAAAATTAATCGATTAAATTAAATAGAAAATAAAAAACTAAATAAATAAAACAAGAATAATAATAAAATTAATTATACTTTAAAAGAATAATTATATTTTTGTTATAAACAAATTATTTCAAAAAAAATCAAACAATTGTTGTTACATGCTCAAATTAATTAACGAAATAATTAGAGAATTAATAAACTAAATTAAAGAATAGGAAATATTAATTGAATAAACATTAATTGTTAAAATTAAGTTAATTATTAAAATACTAAAAAAGAACTAAAATGAGTTATTTATTTAAAATATAAGAATAAAGAATTATTCAGTTTAAATAATGAATTAAAAATTATTGAAAACTAAAAACATAGAGAATTAATTAAATGAAGTTGAGATAACAACTAAATTTTATTATTGAAAAAAAATAAAAAAATATCAACAAAAACACACTTTTAATACATAAACACATTATTTTTATTATAATATATAAAATACAACAATTTCTAAAAATTACATAAAATACAAAGGCTTGATATTAAAAAGTAAACAAAAATATAAAAAAGTATGTGGAAAAGAGCATGAAAACATTGCCACATCACCATCGAACATAGTATTCCCTTTAAATTAATATTAATATCTTATTCAGAAATATTAGTAAATATGAAAATTTCATATTCTTTATTTACCTGGAATGTTACAATTATTGTTTAAATGACCATATAGAATAATTCTAATATAATTCTCTAAAGAACATAATCATTTATTAATACATTGGAGGGGTATCTAGGAACACCCTTAATAAAATATATATTGCGCTCACCCGGTGTAATCTGAGTATACCCATCATATTAAATTTTCTAGTAACTATAAATAAAGTACATAGAGCATCCAGTTCATCATAAAACACATAAAAACAATAATTATTCCTGTTATTACATGATTAAATTGTGGGAAAGAAATGGATTCCATAACATCCTGTTGAGGCATTATTAACCCTTGGAAAATAAATGATTTCTCTTAAAATATCATTGAAAAATTGTTAATCCATCCAATGAATGAATAAGGATTGTATCTTTACAAAATGCCGCCATTTTTCATTTATAACAACAATGGAGGTTGATATTGTTGAGGTAAAATTATAATTTATGTTCATTAAAGATATTTTGAGGAAAATTACATTTTTTTTAAATCAGATTTTAAAAACAAAAAATTCACTAAATATTTAGAAGACCCTTTTCGTTTAAAGGAACCATGGAAACATATAAATGTAGTTTTAAAAATAATTTAAAACATTTCTTGAAAAAAGTATACTTTCCATTTTGAAAAAAAACATAAAAAAATTTAATATTATTTTATTTATAATAAAATTGAAAAAATAGTGGATTTATTAAAGAAAATAATGTACATGATAACAGAAAATTTGGTTCACATCATAAACATTAAAACAAATATTTCTTTTACATTTTTGTTAATGTTCATATTATATTTTTCTGGAAAATGGTATGAAAATTCCTTTCTCAAATGTTTGTAAAATGATAGACATGGGTAAACATGATTTTAAAAAACATTTTCATAACATTAAAATGATTTTTGAAATACCTTTTAAAAAACATGGTTTTGGAAAATATGGCTTTCAACTATCAAGAGAAATAAATATGATTTATCATATAATAATTTATTTGAGCTATTGAGTACATAAAGAGAATAAAATGAATGGAAAACATGTATTATCATGAAAAAATAAAAATTTAAAAAATTTCCTTGTGTTTCATGAGAGTTGGATCATAATATTTCACTATCATAATCATAAACAAAAAAAGTCCCAATAAATGAATATATTAAATCTTAAAACCCTAACCATATTATTAACATCTGTACTTTAAAAACCATGAAAGAGAAATACTAAAAAATATATACATACCATTAAATTTATTTTGAAGCCTCATAGAATAAATTTATGCAAAATATATATACCATAAAAATAGAAACAAATGGTGAATATGACATGAGTCTCATAAAAAATAAAATTGAGACAATAATTCCTTACTGAAAGACCAAAAAATTTATTGAATGTCCTTTATTAGCAATATAATATGCTGAAATAAATTATTTGAATCATTATGAACATTGAATTATTTTAAAACCATATACTTAAATAATTGTTTTCATTTTAAATGACATATTAAAATACTTAATCAGTTTATTCCACGTCAGGCATTTTGGAGATCTTCGATTCATTGTTTCAAAATGTCATCGGTGTGTTGACCATGGTAAAAATGATTATTGATTTAAAATATCCAGAATAATAATAATGACATATCAATCATATTTATATATCAAATATAATTTTAAAAAATCTGGAAAATTTGTTTTGAAATATGAACAACGCTGCGATCATGGAGATGGTAAGTTGTACATACAAATGAGTAGCGTTTTCAATTTTTAATGATCATTATAGAAAGGAATGTATTTTTTATATTTAAATAATTATAATAAAAAATTAAATACTATATTATGTAATTAAATATACTTATATATATCATTCTTTTTAGGTGGTGATGAAAAATAGAATCATATAACATCATAAAGGCGGTAGTCCACATGTATGCAAATGATGTTATCATTTTTCACAATAAGAAATAAAATGAAATTTTATCTTTTATGAATGATAAATATTTAATTAATATAAGTTTTATTTCATATATTTCCCATATATTCATTAAATATATAATTATTATCTTCCATGTAAAATTTTAGTGAAAAAATAATCACGTCGTTTCGCGAGGCGGTAGTCTCCCATACACACGACCAATACTATCATATCCTCCAAGGAATGGAATTTATAAATAAATATGTGATATGAAAACATTTTAAGTATAAATACGTTATAAATATATTATATATAGTTTAAATCAACAATTATATTAAGCCATGAGGGGTGAAAATGGAAAACGAATGATATTAGTTTGCATGGCGGTGGTCTGTTGTACACACAAATGATGGTTTTAGATCCCATTTGATGTAAGATAAGAAAATTTTCTGTTATTACATTAAAATAATAATTTTTATAATATAAGATATAATAGTGTTATTTTATGGTAATATTTTAAAAATATTATATGGTGGTGTATTAATAAATAAAAAAACAAATATTTAGGTATTTAATCTCTTTTGGACCTCCTACTTATGATTATACCTAATGTATTTTTAGAATGAAATTATGAACAAACCCTAGTTTATAGGATTAGTGAATGGTAATTTGGAAAATGTTTGGATAGGTATTTTCTTAACCACAATGTATTTATGGTTTGAAGAGGAGATTAGAGCTGGTGGCCATTTATATGTGGAGAATGAAACCCAACAGATAACTACTCGAAAATTTCTCAAAAAAATACAAACATGTATACTAATTCACTTGAAAAATGCATCTAATTGAGCATATATTCTAAATTTGGAATTATTATATGCATATATAGACATATAATTTGATTTGGACTAATTTTGGGTCATTTTTAACCATTAAATTATTAGTTTGACCCCTCATAAAACCATTTTTACCTTATCTGCAGTAATTAGTTTTTAATTTCATCGGCATTCATTATTATAAAAAAATTAAGTTAGATATATTAGAAATTATATATTATTCATATTAAAAATATGTAATAAATATTATCAAATTCAATCAAAATATTTTTAAAATTTTAGGTTATGAAAAATCCGACAGACGTGATAAAAATGAGGGTTTTCAAGAAGTGTATTTCTCCAATAAAAGATGATTTTATATTATATATATGAGTAATAATAATTATGTTTTGAATTTAGGTTAAAATGTATTAAAATATATTCTACAAATTACATTTAACCGATTGATAATTTCAAATTATTTTATTTTATTAAAAACAAGAAACATTGCTCTCAACAAATTAGTATTCATAAAAAACCTAATTTTAATCCCAAAAATAAACATATACTGAAATCTAATATAATGTTGATTAAAAGCTAATTATTTTGATTAAAATAAGTAAATAATTTTTATGTTTTATTAAAAAGAATTAGTAATTTAAGTTAATTTATTTTTTGAATAAAATGATTGTTATAGAAAAATTGGTATTTTTACTATTCCCTGAAATATTCGTATTTCCAAAAATATCCAAAAATATCAACATTAATTAATTTCAATTTCATGGTTTAAAATATGAATTTGTTTTAATAGAATAAAATTTCTAAACGTTAAATATATTATTTATAAAGTTTTCTTATTAAAATCAATAGAAATCATTTTGGAAGAAAACATATTTTTTATGAATATAATTAGTTTTCTAAAAATTTATTCATTATTTATTAAGTATTTATAAATAAATATTTATTTGTTTGAAAATTTATATTTATATTTCACAAATTATTTAATAATATTCATCACTGACTATGTTATTGCTCTATTATAAAAATTATTTTTAATATACATTTATTTCATGGTTCCCCAAAGCTTGGTGTTGTGTGTTGGGATCTCTATCAAAAAAACTCATTGTAGAATGTAACAAAAGTTATACCCAGTGTTGTGTATACCTCAAGATATCAATAAAAAATTAATTTGTAAAAAACAAATTTCAAAACATCACTTGATGTAATAATAACTATAAATTTGGATTATATAATCTCATATGTATTTATTTTATATTTTATTTATCATAAATATTTAACACATTTCTGATTTTTACATAAAATGAAAAATTATATTTACATATAAAAATAGTTTTTCATTATATTTCATATTTAAAAACAGAATTTATAAATTATAAAATATGAATGAGATAAATCTAATATCTTTTTTAATTTATAATTACAATATTACTATAATATGAATTTCTGGGATTTTTATGAAATTTCATTATTTTATTTGAACAGTAATAAATAATGATACTAACTAAAACAACCTCTTTAAAAAAATTAATTATGAAATAATGACTTAAATGTTTTTATTCAATTTTATAATAAATACATATTTTAATTATCTTAATAAATCTTAAAAAATTACTATTTTTTATTTATAAAACTCACATATATCATTTTGGAATCATATGTAATATTTTATTATAGAAACTGAGTTATTTTTTATATTAATTTCTTTTGTTTTCATCAATAGTATAAATTAAATCCAAAAAATTTTATTTCATATTTTATAACACCATTCTCATATAATGCAATATTGTAATTTTCATTTATTCACATAAATTTATTTTCAAAAATATTAATGTTATCAATAATGATAATGGCAAAACTGTTATTTTTTAAGAATTATATTCATAATATATTGTAATTTTTCACCTTTCAAATTTATTAATATCCTAAAAAATTAATTTATTTCCATTAATAATATATATTTATATATATTATTAAATATTAAATTTTTAAGCAATACTAAATAATATAAGTAACACTTAATGATGAAGTCAATATTTTCCCACAAAACAGTTTTTAAATAGAAAAGTTATTTAAATTTAGAAATTAATTTTTTCTTAAATTAAAAGCCATTTTCATTAAATCCATATTACAGTTACTGCCATTAAACCCAAAAGTTGCGAGCAAGGTTATTTTATATTTGTATGCAGACATAAGTTATAGGGTTAAAATTAGTTACCATGCTACAAACCAAAATATAAACTAAAAATATAATAAACAATGTCTTTCAACATGATTAATTGTTTTAAAATACATGGTTTAGGATGGATTAACCCAATATCAGTCTACTGACTGATTGAATTTTGTTTTTTATTTTATTAATAAGGATAGGTAGAGCCCAGCATGGAATATCAAAAGGACCTAAGGAGGTGTGAAACGGTGATGTCCTGGGGCATCCTGTTGGACACAATTCTGACAATCACGAGGAAGAGAACCGAAACTATTAAAGATAATGAGGGGATCCCTAGCACTACCAACCTGGGACAATGCATCTTCTGTGATGTTGGATTTCATCCTCGTATGATGAATGTTTTTCCATGAACAGAACTCTAAATAACACTATATAAAGAGATAAATCTGTTCCCATGGAATGGAAAGATTCCAGTTTTTTTTTGTTTTTTATGTTTTAAATATATTTTGGCAGAAAATGGTTAGGGTAAAAAAATTTCACAATGTGGTGCAAAGGTGGCATCTGGGATGCTAGCTTTGTGTTGCGGGTGAAAGGCGGCATCTGTGATGCTGCCTTCCCGCTAAAAAATAATTTTTAACAAAAAATCTTATTTTTATTTTTCATTTTTTATATATATTTATATATTTATATATAAACTAAACAAAAAATTTTGGCAAAATTTTTATCCTATTAATGATCTAGCGTTACAACCATTACAGCAGTCTGGATTCTGGTAGAACCCCTCACCCAGACCTGCCTTTTATAAGAGGTCTTGCCCTAAAAATCTTTCTGCATTTTCAATGTGGTATTCTGGTTCTCCCTTTCCTCCACAATACATTCTGCATTTCCGATGTGAGATTTTGTTTCAAGTACGTGACATTGAAATATAAAAAAATATAAACTATAAGACCAATACAAATGAATTTTTAAATATTGATTAAACATATAATAAATAGTTGAAAACAAAAATAATATCCTCAAAAATGTTGTTGAAAAATAATCTATAACCTTTCAAAATCACATACTTGAAACATAAAAATGATTCAAGTACGTGAATTTGATAGACTATAAAATATTAACGATTAGACGAATATAATTTAATCATTAAACATTGATTAAAAATATAATAAATAGTTGAAAACAAAAGTAATTTCCAAAGAAATGTTGATGAAAAGTAATTTATAAGCATTCAAAACTGCTTACTTGAAACGAAAAAATGTTTCAAGAACATGAATTTGAAAGGCTATAAAATATAAAATATAACACCAATATAAATGAAACATAAAAAACATTGATTAAACATATATGAAATAATTGAAAACAAAAGGAAAATTCCTAAAAAATGTTGATGAAAAATAATTTGTAAGCTTTCAAAACTGCCTACTTGAAACAAAAAAATGTTTCAAGTACGTGACTTTGAAAGACCATAAAACATAAAATAAAAGAACAATATAAATTAAACGTTAAACAATGATTAAACATATAATAAATAGTTGAAAAAAAGTAATTTCCAAAAAAATGTTAACGAAAAATAATTTATAAGCTCTCAAAACTGCCTACTTAAAACATAAAATGGTTTCAAGTATGTAACTTTGAAATACTATAATTATATTACTAATTAACAAATTAATAACTATATAATTAATAGTTATATTAATAATTAACTAAATAATTATTATATAAGTAATAATTAATAATTAATAATTTAATGAATAATTATAATTAATATTTATATTACTAACTAACTAATTAATAATAACTAATTACTTATTAATAATTATTAATTACTAATGAATAATTATAATGAATAATTATAATGAATAATTATAATTAATAATTATATTACTAATTAACTAATAAATAATTAATAATTACTAATTACTAATTAATTAGTTATAATTATTAATTATATTACTAATTAGCTAGATAATTATTATATGTGTAATAATTATATTACTAATTAATTATTATATAATTAAAAAATATTACTAATTAACTAATTAATTATGACATATTTTATTATTAATAATTACTAATTAAAAATGTTTTTTCTTTTTCATTTATATTATTGTTATATTTTATATTTTATAGTCTTTAAAATTCACGTACTTGAAACATTTTTTAATTTCATGTAAGTGGTTTTGAATGCTTATAAATTAATATTCATCAAAAAACAAATTTTTAAATTCCTTTTGTTTTCAAATTTTTATTATATGTTTAATCAATGTTTAAAGATCCAATTATATTCGTTTTATAGTTCATATTTTATATTCTTTCAAAGTCACATACATGAAACATTTTGATGTTTCATGTATGCTATTTTGAAAGGTTATAAATTATTTTTCATCAACATTTTTGAGGAAATTATTTTTGTTTTCAACAATTTATTATATTTTTAATCAATGTTTAAAATTTCAATAATATTGGTCTTATATTTGATATTTTATTTTATTTCAAAGTCACGTACTTGAAACAGAATCTCATATCGGAAATGCAGAATTTACTATACAGGAAAGGGAGAACCAGAATACCACATGGAAAATGCAGAATGATTTTCCGAGCAAGCCCTCTATTAAAAGGGAGGCATGGGTGAGGGTTTTTGTGAGAATCTATACTACTACAATCGATGTAGAGCTTGATCATTAATAGAAGAGAAATTATAATGTAATCTTTTGTTTTATTTATATATATAAATATATATATATATACAAAATAAAATAAAAGGAGGTATCCCGGATTCCTCCTTGTACCCGAAATGCAATGGCAGCATCCGGGATGTCGCATTTCAAGTGCATTTTTAAAAACATTTTCACCCTAACCGTTTTCTACAAAAAATAATTACAACCTTAAAAAAAATCTAAAGATTCCATTTCATAGTACGCACCAACACCATCCGCTCAACTCGATTTCTATATCATGCCCACCAAAATTTTCATACAACACGATACCTGAATTTAAAGCATGCACCTCCGCACTAATGGAGTTCCCTGGACCAAAGAAGGCACTAATAGCGAAGAGAATAGAGTCGTTGTAGTGATGGAGAAAGCCACCCCCTCCCATCATTCTCACCCTGAAAGATCCATCATTATTGAGATTATTTCCCTTTAGAGGAGGTAACCAATTAACCCATAGACTGGGAGAATTGGTATCATCTACAGGGTGAATAAGAAAACTACACAGCATCTTCGACTTCAGCCCTCCCCTGATAAGCACTCTCATGTCATTAATCAGGCCCTTTATTCTGACCTGCATGAAAGATAACGATAGTTGCATACCCATCCTCACACTATTACTTGCCTCCCAGATCATCCAATACATGGAAATAAAATTAATACCATGAATCCTTTAACCCATTGCATTACTCTCCTAACCCCGAAACAACTCGAAGATAAAATCCTAGATGAAAAGAATACAATTTCATAAGATGATATCTCCTCTCCCCACAATCCAATGTGCGACCTCCATATGAGAATCCAGGTTCCAAAACAAACACATAGCTAGGTTACAGGGCCTTGGTATATACAATCCTCATTCCTCCCAGCTGGTTCTATATTTCTTCATGAAAAACATGTCCCAAATTGACTTCCATAAGAAAATATCCCTATACAAGCGGGCATTCAAGGCCTGCATAGACTCAGACACGTCCTGCAAACCTATTCTTCCATCCTCCACCAGTTTGACCATGCATTTCAAGCAGTCCCAATGACATTGGCCTATAGATTTTTTTAACGTTTAAAAAAACAGAAAATAGTTAGGGCAAAAATATTTTCCAAAATGCGCCACAAAGGCGGCATCGCGGCTGCCGCCTTTGCACTGTGGCTGAAAGGCAGCACCCACGATCCCACTTTTCTCCTAAAAAAACAATATTTGAATTTTTTATGTTTCTTTATTTTGTTTATATATTTGTTTTTATATATAATTCATAAAAAATGTTCAGGAGGATGCCGCCTTTCACTTAACAAAAAAATTATTATTTTTCATGATTTTGTTTTGATTTTTTGTTTTCTTTTGTTTATATTTTTATTTATATATATAATTCATAAAAAATTTAAAAATTATAATTTTTGAAAATTCGGTTTTTTTTGTTTTTTTGTTCATATATTTATTTATTTATATAACTCATAAAGATTGTTCAGGAAAATTAATTTATAAGCTTTCAAAACCACCTATTTGAAAGTTAAAAATGTTTCAAGTATGTGACTTTGAAAGGATATAAAATATAAATCATAATACCAATATAAAATAAACATTAAACATTCATTACAAACATACAAAATTGTTGAAAACAAAAATCATTTAAAAAAAATCGAGAAAAATAATTTATAAGCATTCAAAATCACCTAATTGAAACATAATAATATTTCAAGTTCGTGACATTGAATGACTATAAAAAAACCATATGACTAATATAAATGAATCATTAAACATATAAGAAATTGTTGAAAACAAAAATCATTTCTTAAAAAATGATCAAGAAAAATAATTTATAAGCTTTCAAAACTGACTACATGATACTTAAAAATGTTTCGAGTATGTGACTTTGAAAGACTATAAAATATAAACCATGAGACCAATATGAAAGAAACATTAAACATTCAGTAAACATAAAGGAAATTGTTGAAAACAAAAAATTATTTTATAAAAAATATTCATGAAACATTATTTATAAGCTTTTAAAACTGCCTACTTGAAACAAAAAAAATCTTTCAAGTACATGACTTTGAAAGACTATAAAATACAGAACCATAAGACCAATATAAAAGAAAAATTAAACATTGATTAAACATATACTAAATTGTTGAAAGAAAAAATAATTTGAAAAAAAATGATCATGAAAAATAATTTATAATCTTCCAAATGTGCATATTTGAAACTTAAAAATGTTATAATTAGGTGACTTTGAAAGACTATAAAATATAAACCACAAGAGCAATATAAACTAAACATTAAACATTAATTAAACATATATTAGTCAACCCATCATCAATTTTATACACGGTGTCGCTAGTATCACATACATCTATAATCTTTGATGCATGAGAACATGTTATATCTCCTTTCATGGGACAACGAAATCCATTCTTCCACCCGCCATGTCCATATCCATATAAACATCCATCCACATAAGGGTGTGGTGAAAGGTATGCCACATGAAATTCTCATCTATTCCCATTATGACAAATACCAACCCCTTCAACACCACCATGAATCCAACCATTATAATATCTTCTATAATTATCACCCCATTTCCCCAGGCCCAGTTGATCAGATGAAAACACCAACGATGCATCCAACCATTATAATTTGTAATATTATGGTTTAGAATTTTAGGAATACAGTATAAGAAAGACGTTTTAGGGTATACTATAATGATTTTCAGTTTTGGGGGTTAGAAACCCGATGTAAAAAAAGAAGAGATAACAATATAAAATTTACAATATGAGAATCTCTCAATAACAATAATACATCATTGTGGATTAGAGTGTGAATTCGACCAAACAATGTTTGGGCATCATTTTCGATTATGACCTTCTTGATGACATATGGTGCATCTCAAACTCTTTCATTGTTCTTGAGTCCAATCTATCTCATTTCTAATCTTGCTGGCCTTCGGCTTTCCACAGGGACGAAACCGATTCATATCACGTACCACTATCTGGTGACCTTCGAGCATTGGGAAAAAACAAAACTCACCAATAGGTGTCCATGGTCCATCATAACCATTAGGAATAGTGTTCATCCGGTAAATTGTAACAACATATGCCTCCCATGATATGTTAACAGAGGAAAATGATTCCATGGCGTGTGAGCATGGATACCGTAAGGCCTGAATGTTTCCACATTGACATTGCCTCATTTCTAGTAATACCACCATTTATCCACTAATCCTATTTGTAATGGGGTTAGACTAATCAAGAACATAAAATCAAGAGTCTTCTCATCGAAATAGGAAGACTGGATAACCAGAAGCTTCTCCAATATTATTTTCAATCCCTAATTGAAAATGTATTCTATAAGTTAGCCCCTGATGTATTCCATCTGATGCTAGTTTTTTTCAATCAAAAAAGTACTTCATGCAACGATATAATGTCTCTTGAACTAGGGAAGTTATAGGTAGATTGTTAATCCCTTTGAAGACACCATTTATGCCTTCTAAAATGCTGGTGGTCTTGTGTTCGTACCTATTCCCCCCATCAAATGCCAATGTCCATTTTTCTTTTGGAATGAGAATAATATAATCGTAAACTTCTTCATTAACCTGGTGGATTTGTTCAAAACATTCTTCACACCGTCGTTGATCTGACACATATGCTACATAGAACAGATGATATTTCACATATTTCGAATTTAAATTTACATTGATATAAAAAAATAACAAATACAATGTGTACCAATTTTGTTGATTGACTTCTTCATCGGTTCATTGTGGAATTTTTTATGCAAGTTTCTACAAATGTGTCTAATGAAAAAATGATGATTTTCATTTGGGTTACTCCATATATCAGGATCCTCATTGATTGCGTGATTAATTTCATGATGCCGATCAGATATCAAACAAACCCCTGAATGTGGGGGAAATGGTTGTTGATACATGCCAAAAACCAACTCTATGATTCATAGTTTTCTTTCCCTACAATGTATAATCAAGAGGAAGAGGTGAACAATTTCTATCTTGGGTGGCCACAATCAACAATTTACCCTTGTATTTTCTGAATAGAAACATTCCATAAATCTAAATGAAGTGTTTGATAAAATGAAATGTGGAGATACATGAGAGGAATTTCCAAAAAATTCGATGATATTGAACACGAGATGGATCAAGTCAGTTATCAGGAAACACATATTAGTTTTTATAAAAATAGAATACAACTAGGTTATGATGACTCAGTATAGCTAGAAATTGTGTCAATACTCGATATGAGTTATCCCAATCACCATAGACCTTCACAATTTTCTTCTTTTTCGCCATCCATGCCTTATTATACGAAATCTTATAACCAAATGTATATTGTATCCTCTCTTTAAAAAGGGCTATTGGAACATCTTCACATGTCCTAATCATCTCAACATCAATGGATGAAACAAATTCTACATCCAATGAACTATGATCTTATGTCAGGATTGGCTGAACACAAGTATGAGCTGCATCAATCCTCGAGATTCTCCAACCTTCAAATGAAATGTCCGGAATCACCCTTAATAGAAATCTACAATCATCCCCATAATTCTCAGACCATATGACATATTTTCTATGGTTTGATTTGTATGATACATAGCTACAGTTCCTCTCAATGTGAAATCACTTTAGCGTACTTTTTAATACATCTTTACTTGGAAAATTCCTTCCAACATATAATGTTTTTCCCATCTCACTAAACATATCTCGTATTACTCTGGGAAACTCAGTTCCCAATGTGAGAACATTATATTCAAATTTATGCACATGTGTCATTGATTCTGACCAATATACAAAGAGTGGTGGATGTTTTATTGTAGGTTGAGCCTTCTATACAACTAATGCATTTCTCAAAACATCCATTGTTCCTTCCTAATCAGTACTATTATCACTATCTGTTTTGTTATTATGAAACTCCTACTCAGATGTCGAATTAACATGTATGTAGAGACCCAAATCATGATGTACATGGACATTACATTACTTTTAGGGAATACTTAATACATAACAAAAATAGACACACAAGGACCATAATAGTTTAGTGTCTTTGAAAACATGGAACATAATCTTCTAATCTTGGTGAAAGATCTTCATCATCTCCCATAAAGATCTAACCTTTTTTTCTTACCTAAAACTGTTCTTTATATCCTAGGGAAACTAAAACATATAAAGGGTGATATGAAATTCTCAGTAAGTGTAATCATGGAGAAAATAAAACAAACCATATACATTTGAACTTCAAAACATGAGCATAATATTTAAACATTAAATTCTTGAGCAATGACATAAAACATGGCAGTACATAAGGCATGTATCATAATGGAACATAAATCATGATAAAAATGAATTGGAATAATACATGTAATTGTGGAAACCATTAAGCACATGTTATGATTTCTATAGTATCCAAGACATTGCTACCAAGACCATCTTAGTGGACAAAGTCCTTTACTAAACTGGGTTTACTTGCTGTTCCAGCCCGATATTACTAAACCAGATTTACTTTTTGTTCCAGCCATGTCTATCTCATGAGATATAAATGTTTTCCCAATAAATTTGAGGGAGATATATGTCCCACACTTCTCATAATGAAATCATTCTTACTTTTTCGACAACATAGACATAAATCATTCATCACAACCCAATGAATAAAATGGCTTTCAAAAACATCATCCCATCATAAAATAATCCATATAATTAAAATTTATATCATTTCATCATATGAAAAGTGAACCCATATATATCATAGAGAAATTATACATGAAACATACACATATGAAATAATGTCATCTTATAAGGAAATTGGTTTTGATAAAACACTTGAAATGAATTCTTGAGGAAAATATCCTTTCTTCTTAAAAATCATTTTTTTAAAATCCCATCCAATTTTAAAAGAAAATAATTTGGTTGAAAATAGTCCTGAAATCTTATAGATTAAGCTTCATGAAATTATGGCGTTATTAAACCGTAAAAATCTGTTCATGCCGTATAAGTTAAAAAAACATTCTTCTTGTACTTTTTCTGGAAAAGTAAAAAAGTAACTTGTATGGTAAACACAAGAAAGATTCATTTACTACCATGTAGTAAAAGTCAAAAATGGGTAAAAGGAACTTTAAACATACATGAAACCATTTTTATAAAACAGGGACATGGATGATGAATATTATCCCAGTAAATACTTATGAATAAACAATCTCAGATAAAAATGAGATTGGAAATGTTTTCCCTTACCTTAGGTCCGATTTTCTTCGTACGTATCCGAACATCCTGTATAATGATATTAATAATGTCATTGAGTTATAAAATAATCATATTCATTGTTATGATATCATATATGGTTCACTTATGACTTTATATTACCCATTCTTTTGTAAATTCATGTTAGAGTGGAGTTTTGGGTAAAATCGTTTCATTTTTCGTCCCTGTTTTGACTTGTAATTATTAATATGATTACATAGATCATGGTTACTTAATTCCAGAATATAAAATATGATTTATATTTAATATATATTCAGAATATACATATATATAATAGATCAATAAATGGAAAGAAATACACCGTTCCTGGAGAAGGTAGGTCGTACGTACACATGAACGTTGTTTCCATTTCCTTATTGAATTGAATGAAATTAATTAGATGACATACATATATATATATATATATACTAAATACATTAGAATTATTATGTCATATATGTCATGATTACTTATTATATATACTTTATAATCATTCTTCAATTGTTAACATGGAAAATGAATCTAATCGCGTTGTGGAGATTGTAATCCGTACGTACGCCGGAGCGATGATATCGTTCCCATATTTATTGAATGGAATTGGAGTGAGTGATATAATATCTTAGAATAATTATTATGTTATAATAATCATATGTAGTTATTCTTTACACCATTATACTCATCCAAGTAAGGTGGTGGTGGAAAAACAGGTTACACCACGTTGTGGAGACGGTATTTCGTACGTACGCATGCGCGGTGATTTTGTTTTCTTTAGTATGAATATAAGGTGAAATATGGTTGTTTAATATTTATAATAACATATCATTTTATTAGTGATACTGATGTTATTAATTTATAATGATACAACTAAAGAAGAATAAATAGAATAAGAAATAAATTTGAATGATTTGGTAACGGATATTACCTCTTCTTTGACACGCCTCTTTGAAATCTCCTCCTTGGGTAGTAAAATTTGTAATTGAAGAATTCAAGGACCTATAGTATGTTTCTAAGGATGTTGATAAGGTATATCGGCAGGGGTTGGCCATGCATGAAGGCTCAAAAAGTTGTGAGGAGGAGAGGGAGGTGGTGCCCTTTTATAAGGGAGGAGATGGGAGCTATTGGAATTATAAGAAATATTAATTTATAATAAATTCCAACCCCACATAAAAACCTCAAAAATGACTCAAATACTATTATTAGATGAGATAGGGTTGTAATCTCATCATCCAATAAAATTTAGGCATGTTGATAATTTATTTTAAACATTATCAACTTGATTTATCCTTATATAATCTATTTAATTTTATTTGTAGTAATAATATTCTAAATTTTAAATCATTATAAATAATTACTTATATGTTGTGAATAATCCATAATTATCTTCACTATTAAATTTTAGACCATATAAATTTTAAATTATAATTTTTAAATATTTATTTTGATTTTTAAACAATTTTATAATATGTAATTTTATAAAATAACGATAGTGTCAATTTTAAAATTATTGAATTATTTGAATTTATTGAAAATATATACAGAAGATATGTTCGATCTAAAACATTTGATAGATTAATAACATTTCATATTGTTCTATAAAATTAGTGGATCACATTAAATAGTTCATATAATATTTATTTTAATACTTTTAAAATAATTTTTTTCATATTTCAATCAATAAAATAATTTCAACATCAATATTGTGTCACAATTAATGATAATTATTTAATCCCTGCGAATTATAAATAAATTTATATGATGTTTATAATTTTATTATCTTTCTACAGGTTATTTATATACAATGTTTTATGACATTTATCACTAAATTAAAATTATTAAATTATAAGATTTAAGAGAATGACATGTTGTCACTTTCTTTTGTTTTAATAATAATTATATTATTTCAGGGTGAAAAGTCCATGAAAGGAATCTAGTCCGACCCGTAGGTGATTTGGGTCATCTTTTATTCATCCAATATGATTTTTTCATGTGTTAGGGTAATTTTATAATATTTGTTTTACCCTTAATAACCAGGTTTAACTTTAACTATAGTAAAAAAAATTACTGTAGTTACTATTCATAATATCAAAAAAATAAAAGTAACCTATTATCATAATTTGGACCCACTGAATTCAAATATGGAATTAATTTTTCAAAATTAAAAACAAAGGAGTTGCAGTAATTAATTTAAAATTAGTCCCGTTGTTATGAAAATGGGTTTTAAAACTTTAAACATTGCAAAAGATTGAAATGAATTTACCAATAAATTCAATGTAAAATCAATGATAATGACATAAATTATATTAAATGGAAAAAATATATTCTATTTATACTTTAAAATAATGATTATTTAAATTTAACCATATAATTATTATGATGAAAAAATTTGTTTTTAATTAAAATATAGCGTGTTTTTACTATTCATTAAAATATGAAAGTTATCAGAATAATATGAAAAATTTATCCAAAGTAAATTTTTATATCATGATTACAAAGAAGAATTTTATTTTGTCAATTTAAACTTATAAAAATTTCAAAAACTAGATTTAATGTGGGTGCACCATCAAAAGGCGGGAAAAAACTGCATTTTTTTAAAATACTTAAATTACCTGAAAGAATTTATTTTGTTCGCATACCATGTTTTAGAAAATGTGTAAGATGAATAATAATGTTATAAAATTAAAAATGTAGTTAATACTATTCATAACGGCTAGTCCATAATAATATTATAATAATATAACGTTGTTTAGTGAAACCTGATATTGCGTACTACACACGCTATCGAGGAAGGTCGTGATTGCGTGTAACAAAATCCAAGTCAGGGTTGCATGTAGTGAAAGACTCTTTTGTCATTTCATATAACAAAATCCATCCATATTTCATTTATACATTGAATATATATATATTTATATATATATACACACACTCAAGGTTGCATAGAATAACTACTATCAAACGAACTTGAAATTGTGTGTAACACAATCCAAGAATAGTGTTGTGTATACTACATGTTAATATTGTATTGAGTATAGTGATAGAAAATATTGGTTTAGCGTACAACAGAATATATGAATGAAATTAAAAATAATATATCTCATAAAATCTTAGGGTGGTACATTCTACCCCCCTTAAAATGAATTTTGACCTCGAAATTCGTCGAGGTTATAAATGGTTTATTACATGAGAGATTCTTTTATAGAAACCCACATCATGAAAATGAATACGAAAAATTTTACTTAAAAACTAAATTATGAAACGTAATGGTTACCCAAACTAACTAATCACTGGCTTTCCACATAGGATAACAAAGGTGAAAATATGGATATGGAAGAGAAATCTCACCATCAAGTTCTGATGGAAAGTGGTAGAGGACATGGCTATGATAACGCCAACAGTCAGAAAGCCATAAATTTGTGATGATATAAGGTACCATCTGATTCATCAGATATGATAGCACTAGGACAACATTTTGGGTTTTCAAGATCATTTACCTAATGTTAAAGAATTTTTTAAATTAAAATATACACTTACTTGATTTTGGTACAATATCACTGTTGTTCGGCCTTGTACAATTTCCAATTCATCTCTTAAAGAAATGAAGTTGGATTTGTCTTCCGTGAAGTGTTAAAGGATCATGATATAGAATGATAGGTCATTCCATTTGACATAATCAAAAGGTTAGAAAAAGTTACTAAATATACATAAGTCTATCTATAGTGAGATTAATCGTATATGGAGCCTAAAATGGGCATATACTTCATATATCATACCACTTAATAAAATAAAACTAGTTTCAACTAACCAAGGACTTCCTGTAGGCCAGTGGTTAGTGATAATGTCCTATCGCACTTTGGTTGTGGGTTCGATTCCAGCAGCCTTGTCCGACACGATGGGTTGTCGCCCATCCTATGGGTTGTCCTTTTGCTAAAACTACACTATTATAACATTCCTACAATGATATCGAAAAAATTTATAGCCTGAAACAATATTATCTTAATTCATTTGAATCTTTAGGATTATCCAAAATACTCTTGTCCAAGCTCATAGTATAAAGAAAACAATTACTAGAAATGTCATCTACTGAGCATGTTAATACCATAATTTATCCCCCATA
Source organism: Viscum album (assembly GCA_963277665.1). Taxonomy (NCBI): domain Eukaryota; kingdom Viridiplantae; phylum Streptophyta; class Magnoliopsida; order Santalales; family Viscaceae; genus Viscum; species Viscum album. The sequence goes on along the minus strand of OY728145.1, from coordinate 1,091,626,741 downwards.
TGTCATAAAATATATCATGATGGTCACATTCCAGAAATGTAAATAACTTAATCATGCATTCTCTTGAAAAATGAATACCCATTGAACCTCAGTGAAAACATGATTACTTTCAAAAGCTAACCCTTTCTACATACCAAAATCCCAAAAATTCTATATACTCAAACCATGATATCACTTTGTCCTCATATCAGTCATGAGCTCATTAATACTATCAAACATTTAATTTTCTCCTTATCCCTACATTATGCACATATCATCTGCTTTCCAAAATATTTGAATCACCTTCCATGGTTACTGGTACCATATAATTATCTAAAACCACAATAAACCATTACATAGATATTCCAATGTTTCAAAATTACTATAAATGAGATTCCACAACATTATTTGGCAATCCCTTTACATAAACACATAATCGTTCCACCCCATTGTTCTCATTCTAAACAATGCTAGTAGTGATAGCATGTGATTTCCCTTTGTCCTTTTCCTTAAGAGGTTTCTCACATTGATCATCATTAACCAATGGATTAGGACATTGATTAGCATAACGCCCCATTTCCTTGAACATGAAGCATTGAAGTGTTGGTGGTGCATTCTCTACAGTCTTTTCATTTTTTATATCATTACCAATAATTTTTCCATTACTTCGTAACTTAGCTACTCGATGACCTTCTTTTACTCACTTAAAACATTTTCTAGTCCCTTTAAGACAATCTCCACCATGATTCTTTCCGAACTTTGAGCATAAAGAAACATTCACATTCTTTTCTCCATTATTCTGATATTTCTCCTTGAACTCCATCTTTCATTTCTTATCAAAACCATGAGCTGAATATGTAATACCAACTTCTATTTCTACCTTGATAGCAGAATGCATAATTTCTTCATTGCTACTGAAGTATCTTATAGCTAATGCCCTTCGAAGACTTGGTTTTAAACCACTAAAGAATCGATCAACTTTTCTTTCAGTTTGGATGATAAAGCCAGATGCATACCTTTCAAGCCTTGTAAAATTCACTTCGTATATACCAACAGATTCATCATCCTTTTGCTTAAGCTCAAGGAAATCCTTTTACATCTTTTTTCTAAGGATACGAGGGAATTATTTTTTGACAAATAAGTTCTTTAACTCATCTCATTTCATGGATTCAATTTCATCTCGGGGCCTCGTATTCTTAATTAGAGTCCACCATTGATCTGCTTCACCTTCTAAATAGTAAATAGCCAGAATGACTTTTTCATGTTCCGAGCAGTGAAGTATGGAAAATATCATTTCAATGGTACTGATCCATTTTTCAGCAACAAGTGGATCAGGAGACCCACTAAAAGAAGGTGGATGTTGCCTCATGAAGGACTCAATAGAATATTGTTCTCTTATTGGCTCATTTGGATGTCCAGAATGATTCATAGCTTGTGTAAGTATTGCAATATGATTTTTCACTCCATCTCCCATAACGTTGGTTTGTTCAGGAGGACAATCATTGCATCGTCCATTACATTGATCAACACGGTTCCTTCAGGTTCCAACAATCGTCTAAAACCCAAAAAGAATAGTGTGAGAGGCAAAAATAATTCTTGGAAAAAAACATAATAAAGGGGGAGTAACTTCAGTATATAACATCCTAGGTTTTATTATAAGACCGTTACCTTTATTCTAGGACTATAACCTATACGTATAGTTATCCTTAGAGACATCTCTAGACATACCTTATAAATATCTCTAGGGACTTCACTAAAGTTTTCGCATCCTTGTTTCCAAAGGTTAACTAAACCTCCCTTTGATACAAACTGCAGGGACACAAAGCGTGACGTACGAGGACATTAAATAAATTTTTTGGAATACTTAATACATAACAAAAATAGACACACAAGGATCGTAATAGTTTAGTGTCTTTGAAAACATGGAACATAATCTTCTAATATTTGTGAAATATCTTCAACATCTCCCATAATGATCTTCCCATTTTTTCTTACCTAAAAACATTCTTTATATCATGGGGAAAATAAGACATATAAAGTGTAAGACCCTGACCCCAGTTACCCAGAGTCGGTGCATTATTACATAACATTGGCATGATCACAAGAAAGATCAAATCTCGAAAGACCGATTGGTTTAGTAGCCTTGGAAACACTAGATATGTTCATAAGTTTTACATTACATCATAAAGTGAAAAACTACTACAACAACATAATGTCTCCATAGTCTACACTATTATCCCCTTATAATATCTCTACAGGTCATTCATAACTTACTTCTTCACATCCTGGGAAAAATAAAACATAGAAAAGGGGTGAGCTCAAATGCCCAGTAAGGTTAACAATATAGCGGAAACTTTCATAAATAAGAATAAACATTTAAGGCATTGTATAACTAAAAAAAGCCTTTTAATCATGAACTTCAACATAGTATGGAAAAAGTAAAATGAAATAATTCCATTTACTTATTCACATGGATATTCTACTAATCGAATAATCACATGCAATATCAATAACCACTTTCATAATGATGGAATGCATAATGCCAGACTATCATAACCACATAGCCAAGGCCTCGTGCCAAGACTACAAATAAGATTTTTTCAAGGCATTGTTCCAAGACACTAGTTTGTCTCATGAGACCTACCGATGCAATTATTATATTGAAGATACTTATGTTTAAAATTGCTAAAATACACTCCAGTGATTTTCTGAAAACATTATGCAAGCTTCTGAAAACAAAATAACTAATTCTGAGATTGCTCGACTAATTACAGGCCATGATGGGTCCACTCCCAATCCCTTCTTGTCCACGAAACTCGAGAGTCAGGTTTTCTGAAATCATTTCTAAGCTTGCGTTAAATACATATACATTTGCACTGGAATTTTCATATATTTGAGAGAAATATCTCTTTTTTGAAATCATTTAATAATCACATAATTATTAAAGAATCCCTTTATTTTGAAAATATCCTTATAAGCATGTAAGGGAAGCATTGAGGATTTTATAACGGTGTAAAATTGCAACATACACCGTATAAGTTATAATACCTTCTTACCTTCATTCTGTCGAAAAGGTTAAAAAAGACCGTGTTTGGAAAACGACGGAATGATTCCTTTATTAACATCTTATAAAAAGCCAAAAAAGGGTATAAATGAATTTAAACCATATTCTTGTAAATAGTAAATATGTTTTGAAATACATTTTTAAGAAACATGGATGTGGATGATAAAGAGATCCCAGTAGATAATTACGTATAAACAACCTCGGATAATGAAGAGATTGTGAAATAAACCCTTACCTTGTACTTTTCCTTTGTTGGGGTAGGTTAACCTCCTGTATAATGGTGATATAATTGTTATTAAATTATAAAATAATCATATACATTAATATGATATCATATATGATCTTTTAATATTGATTTGATAATAATATCTTAGTATTATCGTTGTTTCGGGTGTTAACTTACTTGTTTTCTTTTATATGTCTTGTCACGTAAGCCATGTTTCTAATGGATAGGTTGTATATTATTGATATCCAGAATGATATCAGGTCCTTAAACATCATTTTTAAATCATAAAATGATAATTATACTTGAATGGATACGATGGAAAATGAATCTCATCGCGTTCGTGGAGACGGTAGTCCGTACGTACGCACGAGCGACAATATCATTCTTTTGATATTAAAATAATATATAAATGGTTGTTATATCATATATACAGAATCATTAACATGTTATATTTATTATTTACATGAGTTACTTATCATTATTATACCCATCCAAATAATAATATATTGAATAACAATTACACCACGACGTGGAGACGGTAAGCCGTACGTAAGCACGTATGGTGACATGTTATTCAAAGGGTGGATAGAATACTGAATATGGTTGTACCATATTTATAATAACATCATAGTATATATATGATACTGGAGTTATTATTTTAGAATGTTAATAATAAAGTAAGAAGAAGTGGAAGAAGAAAGGAACTTGGAAAAGGGTGGTGAAATCATTACCTCTTCTTCGAGTTCTTCCTTTTGATTTGATCAAAAGGGCTCCTTAGGTTGGAATTCTGATCAAACTAAGGCCTCTAGGTTGTATTGAGGGATGTTGGGAGAGTATTCGGGCAGAGTTAGGCCGAACCAAAAGGTTTTTAAGGTGTGAAGTAAAGAGAAGGAGGAGTGCCCTTTTATAAGAGGGGTGAGGGGCACCTTTGGAAAAGCTAGAAATATTAGTTTATAATAAATTAATATTCGGTTTCTAATGGCTCCAAAGTTGATTATTTAAATGTTACGGTGTGGAGGGGTCTAAAAAAACTCAACCAATATAATTTAGACAGCTTTGGGTACTTATACTATCATTATCTTTAAGTATTAACTCTAAGTTAATTAGTTTCACTTTTACAATGTCTCTTTGTATTTTTATATTATATGGTTAATAAACATACCATATACATCCAAAATACCCCCATGTGGTCCATTAATAATGAACCTATCATTATATAAGTCTCTTGGCCGAACAATAGATTTTTAGGAATTTAATATCAATTAATAATATAATATTTGTTTTAAAAACGTTTTTATGTCAATTTTGACACTATTCAATAGTTGATTTTTTTGAAACTCATAACAGATTTATTACTTAGAAAAAAGTCAATTAAATCAATCCTAATATATCATACTATCCTCAAAAATTAGTTTAATTCATTAAAAGTTTCATATTATATTTATTTGGTTATTTATAATATCAATTATTTTAATTTTTCACTATTATAGTAATTTTATTTATCATCATTGTGTCATAAATAAATAAATTTATTTAATTTTTAAAAATTCTAAATAAACTTTCATTATGTGGGAAATCATTTTAGCTTTCTAATGAATATTTAGAATCTAAAATCCATCATATATAACCCTATGTAAAAAAAGGTTCTAAAAGATATATGCTTGTGTCATTTTTGTATTCATTTTATCTTAATTAAAATAAAGTGTCCCTATCACCTACAAGTGGCACCATGGGGTCCCAAAATCGACCCAAATATGCCTATGGTCGAACATGTATCAACCAATAAGGCTAGGACACGTTTTAGTGTAATTTAGTGTTATTATAATATTATTTTTTAACCCTTATTTACCGGATTTACCCTTAACCATGGTAAATAAATTATTTACCGTAGTAATTATTCAAAATTTCTAACAATAAAAGTTACCTATTTACACAATTTGAACATCATGATTCCAAATATGGAATCCATTTTTCTAAATTCAAAACACAGAAGTGGCAGAAATTAATTTATAATTAATTACCGCTGTCAAAACAAAAATCGTGTTTTTAAGAGATAATAACTATCAAAAGATTGACACTTGTTTATGTTCAGTTTAATTGTAAAATTATTTCCAATGACCAAAATTATATTCAATGGTAAAAAGATATTCTAAATATAATTTAAAACAACTCAAATTAATAATTTATCACTATTAATTATTTTGATTATAAAAGTTGTTTTTAATTAAAATTTTGTAATTTTCACTATTCATTAAAATATGAAAGTTATCCGAAAAGTACCAAAATTTCACCTTAGGATAAATTCGATATTACGAATCCAAAAATGAAGTCCATTTTAAAATATTAAATATATATAATTTCAAAATTTAGGTATTACTATTCATAACGGCTAGTTGGATTGGTTATGGTGTGTTAGAACTCGGTGTTGCGTACAACACACGCTATCACATTATTCAAAGAGAAGCGTCCCGTAGAAGCTTGGGGTGTTACATTCTCCCCTCCTTCAAATAATTTCGTCCTCAAAATTTCTAGAATACTACCGCATTAAAAGACTCGGGTGGTTCTTCATCATAAGATCCTTGGGTTCCCACGTTGCCTCTTCCATCTTATGGTTTCTCTACAAAACTTTTACCAGACGCGTCGTCCGATTTCTCAGCACTTGTTCTCTTGTATCAAGAATCTTCACGGGCTCTTTGCAATAAGACAGATCGGGTTCCAGTTCTAACTCCTCGTAGGTGAGTACATGCATTGGGTCAGGAATGTATTTATTCAACAAAGATACGTGGAACACATCGTGAACTTTGGAGAGACTTGGCGTCATTGCCAATCGGTAAGCTACATCCCCAATTCGTTCTAGAATTTCGAAAGGTCCGATGTACCTGGGACTCAATTTACATTTCTTACCAAAACGTATGACTCCCTTCCATGGAGATACCTTCAGGAAAACATGATCACCGACTTGAAATTCGAAATCCTTACTTCGATTATCGGCATAGCTCTTCTGCCTACTTTGAGCTACTTTGATGTGATTTTGGATTACCTTCACCTTTTCCACCATTTCCTCCACCAGTTCTGGGCCTACAAGTTTTCTTTCACCAACGTCATCCCAACAGGTTGTTGTACGACATCTCTTTCTGTATAACGCTTCATATGGTGCCATCTGAATACTCAATTGGAGGCTATTGTTATAGGAAAATTATACCAGAGGTAAATATTGATCCCACATACCCTGAAAGTCAAGTGAGCAAGATATCAACATGTCTTCTAAGGTTTGAATAGTCCATTCTGATTGTCCGTCTGTCTAAGGGTGGTAAGCAGTGCTCAAATGAAGTTCAGTATCTAGGGATTTCTGAAGACTTTTCCAGAATCTTGAAGTAAAATGGGGATCACGATCAGAAACAATCAATATGGGTTCTCCATGAAGTCTCACAACCACATTAATATATAGTCTTGCTAGACGTTCCAGGGGTAGATCTTCTATTATAGCAAGAAAATTTGCTTACTTGGTAAGACGATCAACAATAACCCATATTGCATCGTTCTTTCTAGCAGTCTTTGGTAGCCCCATGACAAAGTCCATCGTAATATTGTCCCATTTCTACTCCGGTATGGGAAGAGGTTCCATGACTCCTCCAGGCTGTTGCCTTCCAACTTTCACTTGTTGACAAACCATACATCTTGACACAAAATCAGTAATCTCCCTCTTCATGTTGTCCCACCAAAAATGTTCCTTCAAATCTCTATACATTTTGGTGCTCCCATGGTGTATAGAGAAATTGGAACTATGAGCATCATCAATCAATTCCCTTTTTAGATCAGGTATATCTAGAACACAAAGACTCTTCCCAAATTTCAGAATTCCATCTTCATACACAAAGTCTCTCAGTCTCCCATCATTCACAGCTTTAATCTTCTTTTGAAATTCTTCATCATCAGTCTGAGAACTCTTAATCCATTCTAGTAAAGTTGGTTTGGTAACCATTTGAAAAAGCATTGATGTTTCACCTTCCCTGGTTATTCCCATGTCTATCTTCACTAGATCCATAAAAATTGGATCCCTATCAATTCTCATCACGTTAAAAACTCCATGGTCTTTTCTGCTCAAAGCATCTACCACCTTGTTTGCTTTCCCCGGGTGGTAGTGTATCGTACAATCATAATCCTTGAGTAATTCAAGCCATCTCCTTTGCCTCATGTTGAGTTCTTTTTGTGAGAAAATATACGTCAAACTCTTGTGATCAGTATAAATATCACATTTTTCACCATAGAGGTAGTGCCTCCATATCATCAAAGCAAAGATCACAAATGCTAACTCGAGATCATGAGTAGGATAGATTAGTTCATGAATTTTCAACTGTCGTGATGCATAGGCAATAACTCTATCATTATTCACAAGGACACAACCAAGTCCTTTCTTCGATGCATCACTATAAATAATGAACCCATCATTCCCTGATGGTAGAGTCAATATAAGAGCATTGACTAATCTTCTCTTCAGTTCTTCGAAACATTATTCACACTCTTTTGTCCAAAAAAATTTAACCCCTTTACATGTGAGCTTCGTTAATGGGTTAGACAATCGGGAGAAATTCTGGAAGAATCGTTGATAGTAACCTGCCAAACCAATAAAACTACGTACCTCAGTTATACTCGTAGGTTCTAGCCATTCTTGGATCGCCTTGGTCATAGATGGATCAACAGATATTCCATCTTCAGAGACAATATGTCCAAGAAAATAAATCTCATGAAGCCAGAATTCACACTTGATACACTTCCCATATAATTCATGTCTTCTTAGAGTCTTCAAGATAATGCACAAGTGATTTTCATGATCTTTGTAGCTTTTAGAGTATACTAAGATATCATCAACAAATACCACGACAAATTCATCGAGATGCTCCTTGAAAACCCTATTCATCAGATCCATGAATACAGAGGGTCCATTAGTCAATCCAAAAGGCATTACAGTAAACTTGTAATGCCCGTACCTGGTTCGAAATGCTGTCTTCGGAATGTCTTCCTTCTTAACACACAACTGATGGTATCTAGATCGAAGGTCAATCTTTGAAAAGTATTGAGCTCCATGCAGTTGGTTAAATAAGTCATCAATGCATGGTAGGGGATACTTGTTCTTTATTGTTATAGTATTGATCTCCCTGTAGTCGATACATAACCTCATAGATCCATATTTCTTTTTAACAAAATGAACAGGGGATCCCCATGGAGAAACACTTGGGCGAATAAATACCTTATTACTCAATTCCCCTAGTTGTTTCTTTAGTTCAACTAATTCTACAGTGGCCATTCTATAAGGGGTCTTCGATATAGGCCTTGATTCAGGAATCAAATCAATGGAAAACCCAACTTCTCGTTCTGGAGTATGTCCAGGAAAATCTTCCGGAAATACATCTACAAATTCTTTCACAATAGGTACATCCTCTATTTGAACATTCCTTTCCTCACCCATAGTTATTTAATTCTCTTCCTCCCCAATAATTGAATTTAGTTGAGCTATTGAGGGTAGATCTAAATAAGAATTAGGTGGTGAAGATTCTGCTCTAAAGATAAGGTGTTCTTTATCATTATCATCAAGAATCGTAACCTCTTTCTTCTTACAATAAATCTTCACATCATAGTCCGAAAGCCAGTCCATACCGAGGATTATATCAAACTCAATCATAGGTATGACGATGAGATCAGCAGATAAAGAACATTTATGTGCTCTAATGGGGTCTGATTCACAAAACTTTGTTGCAATGATGCTTCCCTTAGTAGTTTTAACTAACAACTCCCTTGTAAAATCAAATTGGAAATATCTAATTTTCTTAGCAAACTGGGAAGATATGAAACTATGCAATGATCCAGAATCAAATAATGCATTTTCTAAACTTGATGAAACCATTATATTACCTGCCACCACGTCTTTCAGAGCTTCTACCTCAGCAGTAGTGATAGCATAAGCCTGGCCTTGATCCCTTGGCCTTTTCTGAGGTAAGTTCTCCTGATGCTTAGGACATTCATTTGCATAATGTCCCATCTCCCTGCAATTGTTGCACTGAACATTGGTGGCTTCCTTCTTCCCTTTTCAATCACGAGCATGGTGGCCTTTTTCACCACACGTGTAACAGACTCCCATTCCCTTCAATCAAGTACCGGGGTGTTTCTCCCCACATTTACCATAGGATGGATATTCAAGATTTCATTGCATCCCCTTATTTCCATTCCCAGATTGATTAGTAGGCCTCTTCTTCTCTTGCTTTTCTTTAAAGTCATAAGACTTAGATAATTCCTTTTCGATCTTGATAGCACATGAGACAATGTCTTCGTATGATGAGAAGGATTGTGAGACTAATCCTCGACGGAGAAATGGTTTTAACCCATCAAAGAAACGATCAATCTTACTTCTTGGGTTACGTATATAATCACCAGCATACCTTGCTAACCTTGTAAAGTTAGCCTCATACTTTGTGACATTCTCATCATCCTTCTGTCCCAGACGTAGAAATTGCCATTCCATATCTGCGCGATTGTCGTGAGAAAGTATTTTTTCTAAAAACAGATCTTTGAACTCCCTCCATTCCATATTTGACACTTCATCATCTTCCTTCGTATTTTGAATCAATGAACAGCATTGATCAGCATCTCTAGTGAGGCGATAAACTGCCATGATAACTTTTTCCCTTTCACTACTCCCCAAATCCTGAAATATTTTCTCTGGGGAAAATATCCATTGCTCAGCTACGAAGGGATTTGTACTCCCATTGAACGTTGGTGTTTGTTGCCTCATGAATCAATCTAACATTGATCCTCCACGCTGCGGATCAGGGTGCTCTATACGGGTAAGGTTATTATTCATAACCTGAGTGAGTTGTCCCAGTATGGTGATTAGCTGATTGGCACCAGTTGCATCACAAGCTCCACTATAATTATCTTTAGCAGGAGGTCAATCCCTACATGGAGTGTGTTCATTGATACAGTTTCCATTTCTTCCACTAGGCACCATTTCTAAATAATGGCATAAACTAGATTAGTTTATGAATCAAAATACATAATCCCATACTTATAAAACACAAATTGAACTATTTATGGATATAAACCATAATAATAAAAATGTTTTCTTTGAGGAAGTATATACTCATAAACCCTTCATAATGATTTGCAATGAAAATGAGAGTTATCCTAAGCATATCCCCCGGGGGTGTCGTAACCAAGAGTGCAGCAAGGCCCATTGTCGTACACCAATTCCCATTCGAGTCTAGCTCAAAGTGGTGTTTTCGTGTTTTACCCCTAGGTACATCTATGCCAGAGCCGCCTCTACCTTCTCGTATCCAAAAATGGATGTATTGCTTGGAAAACTCACAAAATTTCTACAATACCAAAATTCTAGGAAGTTCTTCTATACTAATCCTCAAAGTTCATCTTAGGTCTACGTGCTCTAATCAGAGTTTATCTAAATCTAGCTTCCAAGGTTTGTACTAAACTTCCTCTGATACCAACTGTAACGCCCCGACCCCAATTACCCAGAGTCGGTTCATTATTACATAACATTGGCATGATCACAAGAAAGATCAAATCTCGAAATACCGAATGGTTTAGTAGCCTTGGAAACACTAGATATATTCATATGTTTTACATTACATCATAAAGTGAAAAACTACTACAACAAAATATTGTCTCCATAGTCCACACTATTATCCCCTCATAATATCCATGCAGGTCATTCATAACTTACTTATTCACATCCTGGGAAAAATAAAACATAGAAAAGGGGTGAGCTCAAATTCCCAGTAAGGATAACAATATAGCATAAACTTTCATAAATAAGAATAAACATTTAAGACAATGTATAACTAAAACAAAAGCCTTTTAACCTTGAACTTCAACATAGTATGGCAAAAGTAAAATGAAATAATGCCATTTACTTATTCACATGGATATTCTACTAATCGAATAATCACATGCAATATCAATAACAACTTTCATAATGATGGAATGCATAATGCAAGACTATCATAACCACATAGCCAAGGCCTCGTGCCAAGACTACAAATAAGATTTTGTCAAGGCCTTGTGCCAAGACACTAGTTTGTCTCATGAGACCTAACGATGAATTTTTTTTATGATACTTACGTTTAAAATTGCTAAAATACACTCCAGTGATTTTCTGAAAACATTATGCAATCTTCTGAAAACAAAATAACTAATTCTGAGAGTTTGTGACTAATTACATGCCATGATGGGTCCACTCCCAATCCCTTCCTATCTACCAAACTCGAGATTCAGGTTTTCTGAAAACATTTTTAAGCTTGCATTAAATACATATACATATGCAAAGGAATTTTCATATATTTGAGAGAAATATCTCTTTTTTGAAATCATATAATAATCACATAATTATAAAAGAAACCATTTATTTTGAAAATATCCTTATAATCATGTAAGGGAAGTTTTGAAGATTTTATAACGGTGTAAAATTTCCATATACACCGTATAAGTTATAAAACCTTCTTACCTTAAATCTGTCGAAAAGGTTAAAAAAGAGCTTGTTTGGAAAACGACGGAATGATTCCTTTGTTAACATCTTATAAAAAGTCAAACAAGGGTATAAATGACTTTAACCCATATTCTTTTAAATAGTAAAAAGGTTTTGAAATACATTTTTAAGAAACATGGATGTGGATGATAAAGAGATCCCAGTAGATTATTACGTATAAACAACCTCGGATAATGAAGAGATTGCAAAATAAACCCTTACCTTGTACTTTTCCTTTGTTGGGGTAGGTTAAACTCCTGTATAATGGTGAAATAATTGTTATTAAATTATACAAGAATCATATACATTAATATGATGTCATATATGATCTTTTAATATTGATTTGATAATAATATCTTAGTATTATCGTTGTTTCGGGTGTTAACTTACATGTTTTCTTTTATATGTTTTGTTACGTAAGACATGTTTGTAATGGATAGGTTGTATATTATTAAAATCAATAATGATATCAAGTCCTTAAATATCATTTTTAAATCATCAAATGATAATTATACTTGAATGGATACGATGGAGAATGAATCTCATCGCGTTCGTGGAGACGGTAGTCTGTACAAACGCACGAGCGACAATATCATTTTTTTGATATAAAATAATATATAAATAGTTGTTAAATAATATATACTGAATCATTAACATGTTATATTTATTATTTACATGAGTTACATATCATTATTATACCCATCCAAATAATAATATATTGAATAACAATTACACTACGACGTGGAGACGGTAAGCCGTACGTACGCACGTATGGTGACATGTTATTCAAAGGGTGGATAGAACACTGAATATGGTTGTACCATATTTATAATAACATCACAGTATATATATGATACTGGAGTTATTATTTTAGAATGGTAATAATAAAGGAAGAAGAAGTGGAAGAAGAAAGAAACTTGGAAAAGGGTGGTGAAATCATTATCTCTTCTTCGGGTTCTTCCTTTTGATTTGATCAAAAGGGATCCTTATGTTGGCTTTATGATCAAACTAAGGCCTCTAGAGTGTATTGAGGGATGTTGGGAGAGTATTTGGGCAGATTTTGGCCGAACCAAAAGGTTTTGATGGTGTGAAGAAAAGAGAAGGAGGATTGCCCTTTTATAAGAGGGGTGAGGGGCACCTTTGGAAAAGCTAGAAATATTAGTTTAAAATAATTTAATATTCGGTTTCTAATAGATAAAAAGTAGATTATTTAAATTTTAAGGTGGGGATGGGTCGAAAACAACTCAACCAATAGAATTTAGACAGTTTTGGGTACTTATATTAACCTTATCTTTACGTATTAACTCTAAGTTAATTAGTTTCACTTTTACAATGTCTCTTTGTATTTTTATATTATATGGTTAATAAACTTACCATATACATCCAAGAGACCCCCAAGTGGTCCCTTAATGTTGAAACTATCATGATATAATTCTCTTGTCCGAATCTTAAGTTTTTAGGAATTTAATATCAATTAATAATATAATATTTGTTTTAAGAACTCTTTTATGTCAATTTTGACACTATTCAATAGTTGATTTTTGTGAAACTCATTACAGATTTATTACTTCGAAAAAAGTCCATTAAATAAATCATAATATATCATATTATCCTAGAAAATTATTTTAATTCATTAAAAGTATCATATTATATTTATTTGGGTATTTATAATTTTAATTATTTTAATTTTTCACTATTATAGTAATTAATTCATCATCATTGTGTCACAAATAAATTAAATTATTTAATATCTAAAAATTATAAATAAAATATCATTATGTAGGAAATCCTTTTATGTTTCTAATGAATGTTTATAATCTAAAATCTAACACATATAACCCTATGTAAAAATTGTTTTTCTAAAAGATATATGCTTGTGTCATTTTTGTATTCATTTTGACTTAATTAAAATAAAGTGTCCCTATCACCTACAAGTGGCACCATGGGGTTCCAAAATCGACCCAAAGATGCCTATGGTCGAACATGTATCAACAAATAAGGCTAGGACACGTTTTAGGGTAATTTAGTATTATTATAATATTATTTTTTAACCCTTATTTACCAGATTTACCCTTAACCATAGTAAATAAAATATTTACCGCAGTAATTTTTCAAAATGTCTAATAATAAAAGTTATCTATTTACACAATTTGAACATCCTGATTCCAAATATGGAATCCATTTTTCTAAATTCAAAACACAGAAGTGGCAGAAATTAATATAAAATTAATTCCCGCTGTCAAAACAAAAATCGTGTTTTTAAGAGATAATAACTATCAAAAGATTGACACTTGTTTATGTTCGGTTTAATTGTAAAATTATGTCCAATGGCCAACATTATATTAAATGGAAATATATATTCTAAATATACTTTAAAACCACTCAAATTCATAATTTATCACTATTAATTATTTTGATTAAAAAAGTTGTTTTTAATTAAAAGTTAGTAATTTTCACTATTCATCAAAATATGGAATTTATCCGAAAAGCACCAAAATTTCACCTTAGGATAAATTCGATATTCCGAATCCAAAAATGAAGTCCATTTTAAAATATAAAATATATATAATTTCAAAAAGTAGGTATTACTATTCATAATGTCTAGTTTGATTGGTTATGGTGTGTTAGAACTCGGTGTTGCGTACAACACACGCTATAACATTATTCAAAGAGAAGCGTGCCGTAGAAGCTTGGGGTGTTACATAAAGGGTGAGCTCAAATGATCAGTAAGGGTAATCATGGATAAAATCAAACAAACCATATACATTTGATCTTCAAAACATGAACATAATATTAAAACATCAAATTCTTGAGCAATGACATAAAACATGGCATTACATAAGGAATGGGTCATAATGGAACATAAATAATGATAAAATAGCATGGGAATAAAACATATAATTGTGGAAACTATTAAGCCCATGTTATTATTTACATAGTAGCCAAGGCATTGCTGCCAAGACCATCTTAGTGGACAATGTCCTTTACTGAACTGGGTTTACTTGTCGTTCCAGCCATGTATTACTAAACCAGATTTACTTGTCGTTCCATCCATGTCTATCTCATGAGATATAAATATTTACCAAATTCATTGGACGAAGATATAGGTCCCACCCATCTCATAATTAAATCATTCTTACTTGTGCCACAACATAGACACAAATCATTCATCATAACCCAAAGAATACAATGGGTTTCATAAACATCATTCCATCATAACATAATCAATATAAATAAAATGGATATCATTTCATCATAAGAAATGTAAAACCATATAAATCAGAGAGACATTATACTTGAAACATACACATAAGAAATAATTTCATCTTATATGGAAATTGGTTTTGATAAAACACTTGAAATGAAATCATGAGGAAAATATCCATTCTTCTTCAAAATCATTTTATTTTCACAAAATGCCATGAAATTTTAAAATAAATTGATTTGATTGAAAATATTCATGAAATATTGTAGATTAAGCTTCATGAAAATAAGGTGTTATAAAACCGTAAAAATCAGTTCATGCCATATAAGTTAAAAAAACATTCTTCTCGTACTTTTGTCAGAAAAGTCAATAAGAACCTCGTATGGTAAACAAAAGGAATATTCCTTACATACCTTGTAGTAAAATTAAAAATGGGTAAAAATGAACTTAAACATAAATGAAACCATTTTTAGAAAATAGGGACATGTATGATAAATATAACCCCAGTAAATACTTACGAATAAACCATCTCGGATAAAAACATTATTGCAAAAGTTATCCCTTACCTTAGGTCTGATATGATTAGTACTTATCCGAACCTCCTGTATAATGATTTAAATAATGTCATTGAATTATTACATAATCATATTCATTATTATTATATCATATATGGTTCACTAATGACATTATATTACCCATCCTTTTGTAAATTCATGTTAAAGTAGCGTTTTGGGTAAAATCGTTTCATTTATCATCCGTGTTCGGACTTGTAATTATTAAAATGATTACATAGATCATGATTACATAATTATAGAATATAAAAAATTATTTATATATATTATATATTCATAATATACATCAATATAATAGATCGATAAATGGACAGAAATACACCGTTCATGGAGACGGTAGGCTGTAGGTACGGATGAACGCTGTTTTCGTTTCCTTATTGAATTGGATGGAATTAAGTAGATAAAATACATATATATACACATAAATATAGTTGCATTATTATGTCATATATTTCATGATTACTTATTATATATACTTTATAATCATTCTTGAATTGTCATCATGGAAAATGAATCTCATCGCGTCATGGAGACGGTAATCCGTACGTACGCACAAGCGATGATTTCATTCCCATATTTATTGAATGGAATTGGAGTGAATGATATAATATCATAGAATCATTATGATGTTATAATAATAATTTGAAGTTATTATTTACATCATTATACCCATCAAAGTTAGGTGGTGGTGGAAAAACAGATTACACCACGGCGTGGAGACGGTATTCTGTACGTACGCACGTGCGGGGATTTCATTTTCCATAGGATGGATAGAAGGTGAAATTGGTTTGTTTCACATTTATAATAACATATCAGTATATGAGTTATAATTATGTTATTAATTCATAATGAAACAACTAAATAAGAAGAAGTATAAGAATTAATAAATTTGAAAGAATCGGTAACAGATATTACCTCTTCCTCGACACGCCTCTTTAAAATCTCCTCCTAGGGAAATAAAATTCGTCATTGAGGAATACCAGGACCTCTTGTATGTTGATAAGGAGGTTGAGAAGGAAAATAGGTAGTTTTTGGCCGATATTGAAGTCTCAAAAAGGTGTGAGGAGGATAGGAGTGAGGTGCCCTTTTATAAGGGAGGATAGGGGCACCTTTGGAATTATAAAAAATATTATTTTATAATAAATTCCATCCCCACATAAAAACCTCCAAAATGACTCAAATCCAAATATTAAATGAGATAGGGCTGTAATCTAATCAACCAATAAAATTTAGAAATGTTGGCAATTTATTTTCAACATTGTCTACTTGATTTATCCTTATATAATCTATTTAATTTTATTTTTGGTAATACTATTCTAAATTTTAAATAATTATAAATAATTACTTATATATTTTAAATTTTCCATAATTTTATTCTTTATTACAATTTCTACCATATAAAATTTAATTTATAATTTCTAAATATATTTTTTTATTTTTAACCAATTTTATAATATGTGATTTATATAAAATAACAATAGTGTCAATTTTAACACTATTCATTTGTCTGAATTTAAATAAAATATATACAGAACATATGTTCTAACTAAAAGATTTAATAGATTAATAACATTTCATGTTTATCTAGAAAATTAGTGGAGAACATTAAATAATTCATATAATATTTATTTTAATACTTTTAAAATCATTTATTAGATATTTCAATCAATAAAATAATTTCAACATCACTATTGTGTCATAATTAATGAAAATTATTTTATCCCTAAAAATTATAAATAAATTCATATATTGTAGATAATTTTATTATATATATAGTTACTATTTATATCCAATGTGTTATGATGTTTATCACTAAGTTAAAATTATTACACTTAACAAATTTAAGAGAGTGACATGTTGTCACTTTCTTTGGTTTTAATAATTATTATATTATTTAATGGTCAAAAGTGAATGAAATGAAACTAGTCCGACCCTTAGGTCATATGGGTCGACTTTTATTCATCAAATAGGATTTTGGAAAATGTATGGGTAATTTTATAATCTTCATTTTACCCTTAATTACCAGATTTACCTTTACCTGTAGTAAATATAAATTACCGTTGTTACTATTCATAATATCAAAAAAAATAAAAGTAAACTATTTACATAATTTTGACCCATTGAATTCAAATATGGAATCCATTTTTCAAAATTCAAAACACAGAAGTTTCAGTAATTATTTTAAAATTAATCTTGTTGTTAAGAAAACGGGTTTTAAAAGTTAAAACATTGCAAAAGATTGAAATGATTATACCTATGAATTCAATGTAAAATCAATGCTAATGAAATACATTATATTAAATGGTTAGAATATATTTTATTTATACTTTAAAATAATTCAATATTATATTTTAACCATACAAATTATTACGATGAAAAAGTTGTTTTCAATTAAAATATAGCTTGTTTTTACTATTCATTAAAATATGAAATTTATTAGAATAAAATTAAAAATTTATCCAAAGTAAATTTTTATATCCTGATTCCAAAGAAGAACTCCATTTTATCACATTGAACTTATAAACATGTCAAAAACTATATTTAATGAGGGTGCACCATCAAAATGTGGCAAAACTGTATTTTTTGAAAAATACTTATTTTACACGGAAAATTTATTTTTTTCACATACCATGTTTTAGAAAATGATTAAGATGAATAATAATGTTATAAAATTCAAAACATAGTTAATACTATTAATAGCGGCTAGTCCATAATAATATTATAAAAATATATCGTTGTTTAGTGAAACCCGATATTGCGTACTACACACGCTATCGAGGAAGGTTGCGATTGCGTGTAACGCAAGAAAAGTCAGAGATGTGTGTAGTGAAAGGATATTTTGTTGTTGAATATAATAGAATCCAACCATATTTAATTTATACATTTAATATATATTTATATACACACTCAATGTTGCGTAGAATATGTACTATCAAAAGACCTTGAAATTGTGTGTAACACAATCCATGAATAGTGTTGTGAATACTGCAAGATAATATAGTGTTGCGTATAGCGCAAGATAATCTTGGTGTAGTGTACAATAGACGATATGAAAGAAATAAAAAATAATATATCTCATAAAATCTCAGGGTGTTACAATGTATATCTGGGAGATAAAGTAGGTTATCGTCTTCTGCATCATTTGGAATTGTCTCAACTTCATGGGGACGATTATCTTCAACGACTCTTGTAAGTCTACATCATTGTACAATTGGATGTTGTTTTCATATAGTATAAAAATCAACATATAACTCTATCATGGTACCATCTGACCTTTGAGAAATCAAATTAATTGTTTGGATCCATTGTGCATCATCAACCAATGGACAAGCTAGATGCCACAATGATTATGCGAACGAAAACTGTCTATAAATAATTGACTTGATATTTTGATCGGGACCTAGATTTAATGAGCCATGAATTATGTCTTGAAGGTCACTTGGGGTCACACAATTATCTTTATTAACCAATGTTATTGGTTGTGTACTGTAACAAACTCTTTGCTCAGTTTGAATAACCTCCCCATAGTAGTACAAATAGCCAAACATTACGCTCTATGTAATAAAAGTTTTTTAATCATGATTTTGACCATGTAAGTGACATTCAGAATGAAGGTTACCAATAGAAGTTCGATTTTATACTTTTAATATTTAATTATAACACTTATAAAAAATAAGTTGGATTTTACCTCACGTTCAAATAATAAGTATTACCTCACGTTCAAAAAAGATGGATTTTACCTCATGTTCAAATAAGTTTGAAAATGTAAGTGACGTTCAGATTGATGGTTACCAATATAAGTTAAATTTTATACTTTGAAGATGTAATTAAACTACTTATTAAAAATAAGTTGGATTTTACCTCACGTTCAAATAAGGTAAGGGACTTTCCAAACACTCTAATACAAGTATACTATAAACATAAAAACCAAAAAAAACCAGGTTTTTATGTTTATAGTATACTTGTATGTGAGTCTATGGAATGGATAGATGAAGGAGGTGAAATAGTATCTGTTTGAAGATGATAAAAGATAAATATTTGGTGATGAAGAGGTCGATGGGCTATGTGGAATCATTGGTGTTTTCATCTGATCAATGGGGCCTGGGGAAATGGGGTGATAATTGTAGAAGAAATTATAATGGTTGGATGCATGGTGGTGCTGAAGGGGATGGAATTTGCAGGAATGGGAATGGATGAGGATTTTATGTGTCATATCTTTCACCATAACCTTATACAACTGGATGTTGATATGGATATGGACATGGAAGGTGGATGAATGGATTTCATTGTCCCATGAAATGAGATATAACTTGTTCTCATGGATCAATGATTATAGATGTATGTGATACATGTGACACCGTGCATCACATTGATGTGGGGTTGAATCCTATATGTTTAACCAATGTGTAATGTTTCGTTTATATTAGTCTTATGGTTTATATTTTATAGTCTTTCAAAGTCACGTACTTGAATCATTTTTATGTTTCAAGTAGTCACTTTTTAAAGCTTATAAATTATTTTTCATGAACAATTTTTATGAAATGATATTTGTTTTCAAAAATTTATTATATGTTTAATCATTGTTTAATGTTTTGTTTTTATTGGTCTTATGGTTTATGTTATATAGTTTTTCAAAGTCACATACTTGAAACATTTTTAAGTTTCATATATGCGCTATTGAAAGCTTATAAATTATTTTTCATGAACATTTTTTATAAAATGATTTTTTTCCACAATTGCTTTTATGTTTAATGAATGTTTAAAGTTTCGTTTATATTGGTCTTATGGTTTATATTTTATTATCCTTCAATGTCAAGTACTTGAAACAGTTTTAAGTTTCGAGTAGGCGGTTTTGAAATCTTATAAATTATTTTTCATGAACAATTTTTATGAAATAATTTTTTTTCAACAAATTATTATATGTATAATGAACTTTTAATGTTTTTTTATATTGGTCTTATGTTTTATATTTTATAGTATTTCAAAGTCGCGAAATTGAATCATTTATAACATTCAAGTAGGTGGTTTTGAAAGAATATAAATTATTTTTCCTGAAATTTTTTATGAAATGTTTTTTGTTTTTAACAATTTCTTATATATTTAATGAATGTTTAATGTTTCATATATATTGGTCTTATGGTTAATATTTTATAGTCTTTCAAAGTCACTTACTTGAAACATTTTTAACTTTCAAGTAGGCGGTTTTGAAATCTTACAAATTATTTTTCCTGAACAATTTTTATGAATTATATATGTAAATATATATATAAACAAAAAAAAACCAAAAATAAAAACATATTTTTCATAAATGATAAATTTTAAATTTTTTATTAAATATATATATAAATAAAAATATAAATAAAACAAAAAAAATCAAAACAAAATTTTAAAAAATAATAATTTTTTTGTTAGGTGAAAGACGACATCCTCTAGAACATTTTTTATGAATTATAGATATAAATATATATATATAAACAAGACAAAACAAAACAGAAAAAATTTGCATTTTTTTGTTAGAAGATAGGTGGCATCGCGGGTTCCATTTTTCAGCCGTAGTGCAAAGGTGACAGTCACGATGACGCCTTTCACCCGAAATGAAAAGGTGTCATCATGGATGCCATATTTTCATCACATTTTGAAAAATATTTTTTCCCTAACCATTTTCTGTATTTTTTTTTAAAACGTAAAATAAAACTAATGACCTATACCATTAGAATCCCCCAAAAAAATTACTCATGATCTTCTTCATCCCCCCGATTGTCCCATTTAGAGTGTTAATGGTTGCAAAACTGTTAATGAGAATGGATTTTAAAACACTGCTAATAAAAGTGACCCTCCCTAAAAAAGAGAAGAATTTGTTCTTCCAATTGAAGATCCATTGCACAATCCTATTATTAATATCATCAAACATGTATATCATGATACAAATATTATAAATAGGCGTCCGAAGATACATCATTGGGATATGTTTCCATTGGATACTATGAATATCTTGAATCATCCTACATCTTCTACCATAAAATTTTTTGGAGATAAATTGACTTCTCTTTTTTGGGTTCACATATGTTGGGACACAGATGAGGTGTGTGGCAGCGCAAATCACACAAAAAGAAGGACAAATAGGAAAAACACACATATTTACATGTTTTGGAAGGTTTGCCTACATCTACAGGAGAAACAAGGCCGGTTTCTATTCACTCTCTCCGGCATAGGATCACCAATACACACTTCCAGTTACTGGGATTCAAATCCCATTTAAATACAAAAACAAAAACTAGTTTGCTATGGAGTAATTCATTACCCCTTGAGAAGTCACCTCCCACCGTATGCTGCTTCAACGAAGGCATCTCGTCCACTGCAGCGGTTTCCACCAAATGAGAAATCTCCTTGTTGACAAAGTAGAAAACCTAGATGATTTCCGTGATTATTCCACTAGAATTTGGGAGTGGCCCCCATAAATTACCCCATCACGATCAATTTTGGGTAGAAGCATGACCTACATCGTCATGGAACATTTTAAAAACGTCATCATCTAATCGGATACGCTTCTTCACACCAAATTACGTGTCACTTACACTATCTTCCATCAAGCTTGGGATGACAGTGGTACCAACAAATGACACAAGCCTGGTGTCCTCTTCCCAGTAATATTTGCTGCATCCCCACATGAGACTTCCAACACTCTACCTAAAATGGAAATCTTGAATCATTTAGAATAAATCCTATATAATGATACCAAGTTCTATCTCATCCTCCAAACAAATTTCACATCATTCATTTTACGAACTACTGCCTCGGTTTTCTTCAATTTCACTACCCCAGCTCCTTGAACCTCACATGTTGACCCATCACCAAGTAGCACTGAATCTCACAACAGCTGAAAAGTATCAAATGTACTTCTTATCGTATATATGTGTGCTGAGCTTCCCAAATTCAAAACGCATCCGTCTTCATTTGGATTTTGAACCCGCTCATTCTTCCTTTTTTGAAATCGACATTCCCGCTTCATGTGGGCATTTCTTTTTTGGTAATGACACTGCACTTCTCCTCATTCCACTCTCTCATCTGAGTGCAAGCTTTCCATTATCCTACAGATTTCATCATATGCTGATAATCTTGTGATATTCACATACCTCTCTTAAACATTCTCTTTCCCAGCAACATACTATTTGATATCTCCACAGTCACTTTTATAGTGACCCTTTTTGTCGCACATAAAACACATGATTTGTTCTAGGATCACATCCCCTTGATTTTGGCCGCTATTCTTTACCTCCTGACTTCCAATGTTGGCTCCTCCCACATTGATCATCTCACGTCTCCATTATTTTCTTGCCTTAATGCGTCATAGGCCTTCGAAATGCCTCTGAATATTCATGTGATGCCATCACCTCATCCAGCTTCAATGTCTCCATTCCTATAAGCAATTTAGTCACACGCCCATCAAGTGAGCTTGGCAGAGATAAAAAAAAGCAAAATTTATTTGTCTTTCTCTCTAACCATCACACTGAGCCCCAATAAATAGGTCAGGATCATGTCGAATTCATTATTATGATCCAAAAAATTTTATCCCTCGTCCATCAACAATTGGTACAATTACTTCTTTAAGAAGAGTTTTTGGTGAGAGACTTCTCCATATATCGTTGCTACAACTTCTTCCAGATATCCTTCGGTGAGGTCTCTTACAACACTGATTACTTTACCTCATTCTCCAAACACACTCGAATTGTGCTAAAGTCCCGCATCTCGAGCTCTTCTAATCGTCAGCACTAGTTTTCTCAGGATTTTCTCCGATCAACGGTTTGATAATTCCCTAATTCACAAGAAGATCCTTCATCATGCATTGTCACAAGCCGATGTTTTTATGACCACTGAACTACTTGATCTCAAATCTTGGTAGTGCTCCTCCACCGGCCATCATTGTTGTCGCAAAACGTCGTCACCACCGTCGATGCTGCACCTCTTTGTCACCAACTGATAATGTTGGAATTTTGTAAAACGAACCATTCAGATGCATTTGTAATGGTAAAAATAGTCATTATCGGCTCCAGGATCGCTGAAAATAGAGTCTGATTGCCCGGGATGTCGCCAAAACAAAATCAACAGTCCAGATCACCTACTGACATAGTGTTGACTTGGCACACCAGAGATCCTTACAAAATCTCACCGAAAATATTTTCATGCAGCATAAACAATGTCATTTTCTATGGAACGGTGGTACTGTTCACCCATAGATTTGACCACAATTTGACCAACCATATCTTCATAATTTTAGTTCTTTTTTCAATGTTGCATACACCGTTGAAGTCGTCTCGTCATCCTCTTCATGAATCAGGGCTTGGAAAATTTTTTCAAACACCTTCTATTTTCCGGTCAGTAGAAAATTCATTGTCATCTCACCATATTGACTCCGCTCACTCCGACTTGCCTTTGATACCACTTTTTGGGTCACTGTGGAGGTGTGTGGAAGCACAAATCTCACAAAATGAATGAAAAATTGGAAGAACATGAAAATTTACATGGTTCGACAGGTTTTCCTACATCCACAAGAGAAACAGGGCCAGTTGCTATTCACTCATTCTGGTAGAGGATCACCAATACACACTTTTAGTTCATCAGATTAAAATACCTTTTAAATAGAGGAACCAAAACCAAGTTGGTATGGGGTAGTTCATAAACCCCTTGAGAAGTCACATCCTGCAGTAGGCTGCTTCAACAAAAGGCTGCTCTTCCATTGTGTCGGTTGCCACTAATGGAGAAGAGTCTTTAGCGAAAAAGGAGACAACCAAGATTATTCTCATGGTGATTCCACCCAAATTTGGGAGTGGCCCCCACAAAATACTGCGAACTCATGTAACCAAAAATATTCGTAACCTTCGGGAGTAAATGTAGAGATCTCCAACTACCATTTGAAAAGTTATGTAAGTAATCAACAAACATAAGGTGTGATATAGAGACCTCCCCAATCTTCATGAATCGAAGTAGCCTTCCTTATTCAATTCATCTATTGATTTTCCTAGAAAGGAAATCCAGGGCCAAGATAAAGATTTTGGGGGACGAAGAATCTCCATACCTCACTCCTTTCAAACTTTTGAAGAAGTCGAATACCTTTTCCATAAGATATATAGAAAGCCATGGAGAAGAATATCACCTGAAACACAGATCATAGAACCACTCATTAAACCCAAACATACTCAATGCATGGATAATGAAAATCTATTTAATATTGTTGTAATCGTTGTCCATATCTATTTAAATCACTAAATTGGAACCAATAGTCCATTTGTTGAGATTTCCAACCATCTCTTTGGCGATACCAATTGTCCCTTGGATATTCTGGCTTTCCACAATGACATGTTGATCTTGAGAAATAATGTTCTGGATAACTCCATTAATACTTCTAGTAATATTGATAGTGATAATCATATACGAAACATTAGAAAAACTAATCGGCCTATAATGAGTCAAGAAAGATGTGTCCTTGACCATTAGGATGAGAACCACCCTAGAGGATAAAGCAACTCTATTGAGAGCTCCTGCTTGAAAAAAGTCCTAAATGACTTCAACCACATATTCCCCAAAAAAATCTAATATAGCCACATCAAATACCCCTAGAAAACCATTATGTGCCTATGCGCTGTCATGATATATTCAGTGGACAACATCGCAAATTTCCACCTTGAGAGAAACTGCCATCAAAATGTCATTATTTGTGCCCTCAACCAGCGAAGGCACACTACTCGTGAAGACCTCCTCATCCTTGGTTAACTCCATCCCAGACCATCCATCAAAATCCACACCTACCCACACCTTTTCAAAATGCTCCAATTCTATGTAACCAGCCACATTAACATCCTATATGTTAGACCCACCATTGAGATCGTTATTTAACTTCATTCTCATTATTTCCTTTAAATATTCATGGATGAAGGCATTTTTTATATCCCTCTTTCAAAGATTTAGTGCTGGATCTTTTTTGAGATTCTTCACTATCTACACCAACATCTATGAAAAAAAAGTGTTCTTGTCACACAGTAATATGAATATCTTATCTTACCAACTATTAAAAGGTACTCCTCTAATCCGTAATTATCTTCTTTAATGGAATCCACAATATTGTTGGTTGATGTATTGTTTAAAAACAAACATTGAATATCTTTATTCAGATGCCTATGTCATTTCGAAAGGCTGACCCAAGCCCTATCTCCCTCCGATTTCCCCCCAATAATTCATCATCATTATCATGATGCCCTCCCACTAGTTCCAGTTGGACAAGTACGAAAATGGTTGGTTGTAAGCATCTCATTTCATTAACACCACCAAATTTTGATCATGAACTGACGAACAACGAGTTGACTGTGAGACTATGGCCTGCCAAAATGAATCAAGACCTTGCAGGTTGGAAAAACATCTATTGAGGAAGCTCTATATGCGGATAGAACCCTTTGGATATCACACCATGAAAATTTACACCAACTAAAACCCATGTCTAAGATCTCCTTATGGGCATAAAATTTTTAATGTCCATCAATCCATTAGTTGTAGTGCCCGAACCACCCAACTTTTCAAACATATCTATGATCTTATTTTAATCCCCATATATGAACTATGGAAGATTGGTCGGATAAAGAGCCTCCAAGAACTCCCAGAGGACCTATCTACCTTGAAGTTCATTATAGGAATACATGAAGTAAAAGACATTTCCCATACCTTTATATGGGACATTATCTAATAGACATTGATCCATAGCATCAAACAAATCCACTTGTAGTTTACCTTTCCAAAACACTCATATATATTTGTTCACAAGAGATAGCTATAAATAGAAACATAAAACAATTTTCCTAGAAAATAAATTAACCATGGATGATTCCTATTTAGGTGCTGGTGTGACTAACAACAAAGCCTCGAGATTCTAGGACTCAGAGGAAATGAAGGAAGACTTCATAGGGTTCCCCAGAACTCACACATAATATATAATCAAGGAGAACATTAAAATGGAAATATTTTTTCCTCCCATCCATGAGTAACAACTCATAGACATAGAAGACTCTTACATTATTCTTTCAATATATGATGCTTGATTGTGTCATAGAATCTCCCAGATTAAACATCCTTCTTCGGGAACCAAGAAATCATTTTCAAGGGGGAATCAAAATCCTCTAATATAGGAAATCATTTGGATGATGATGTGGAAGGAGATCCCACCTACGATCCTTCATGAAGAAGAAAGACCAAAATCTTCTTCTATAGAAAACATTAGGAGGAATGATTCTCCCTCACCACCACTTCTGAAACTGCCTTCTTATGAGGAACCATATAAGAACCCAACGACACAGCAGGCGATGAAGCAACATCATTGATTTTTTAGAAAAATCTATCAGTTATGGTTCTATGGATGGAATTGAAAAATATAAGTCACATATATAATATAATTATGAACATTAATAGAACAAAATTTATATGCCTTAATTCCCTCTCATTCTTCACAGAATGAAAATACTCTTCTTTTATTGAATAGAATACTACCTACATGAAGTAACATTTTTCATATTGATTACGATTATTTGTCCAATACAAAATAAAAATTATTCAAATCCTAAAACACACCTAAATAAAAACATAATGATTATTTTTTAGTGATATTGTGTCAAAATAAACAATTTTGTCGCCATACTGTCCCATCAAATTATGTTATATTCATGTTTGGTTTGAGCTAACAAACTGCTAGATTAATGAAACAAAAATAAATAATGGATGATTTTAGGATCATAAATATTAATATAAATAATTGTTAATAAAAAATAATGAATTTTTATGGGTTTGGGAAGGATTTATTGAATATTTATATAATTAATAATATTTTATTTTTATCGATAAAAGTACCAAAAGAATCTAAAACTGATTCCATTTCAACACAACCTATTTAAAGAACTATTGGAATGAGATATTTGATTTAAAAATAAAGATAAATACATATTTATATACCATAAATTATCTAGGATGAAATAATAATGGGAGATGATGTAAGAACAATTTATGTATTATGAAATTAGTTCAAATAGATCAAGATAACTCAACATGATATTGAAAATAGATAGTAACTAACTAATATAAATGTGGAGAATAATTATAAGTGAAATTTATAAAAGATTTTATATGTAAATTATTTTATAAAATATGTTATTAAAATTGTTTTTTTAACAAGAGATTCAAGCACTTTAGTGGAAGTCAGGAAATTGGAGAAGGGTATCTAATCTCAAATTTCCACCAGGGGACACATATTTCTTAATAAAGACCATGATGTAATCTGTACGGTGTATCTATGGTTCCATGCATATTTTTTTTATCATGATACATGAATTATTAATTTTATTTAATGGTTCTTTTGAATTTATATCTTTCATGGGGTTTTGATTAAAAAATTTATAATGTTGTAGGTGTTATTTGTCTTTATTTTCAATTCCATGGACATCTTTGATACAACACAGCTTATTTGATATTATATGGTGTATTTTATTATCTATTTAAAAAAGTATAATTAATATATGTATTTTAATTATATTTTAAATTTCAACAAATCCATTTTATGGTCTTTTGGTTCATACATTTCCATTACCTAATGAGTTTTTGTGTCTCAATTTGTCTTTATATGATACAATATGTACTGACAACATGTTTCCATTTTGAGTTGTGTATATTCATCCCAAATTACCTTCTAATTCCTCTAATACAATTTCATTTTTGGGGGATTAAACCCATCGAAATCTATCACTTCCATTATTGTTCATAATCACCCTCTTTTATTGGTATTATTATTCTTCCAATGTATTTAATCTATGAAAGATTTATATTTATTTCCATTGACTAAAGGGTGTTCAAAATATTACACACATAATATTATTGTGATGTTATTGATCATATGCATAATTATTATTCAGAGAAAGTTGTTTATTAATTACCAAGGAATGTTGTGTCACCTCCTATTTCTTGCTTTCAGGTACTCCTAGACTTTTCTTTTGATCACATTTTGTTTGTTTTTTATCTCAATATGATTTTGGTATATTTTAAAAAACATTTTCTTTTTTGAGGTATTCATGGTTGGCACATGAATAGGGAAAATTGTTTCAGTCTAGCAAACCATGGACCCAGTCTTGATCCATATGAGGGTGGTGAACTAGTATTTCGAACCATGCTACCTCACTCTCCATATCCTGTGAACATTTGTTCCTACCACATCAAATTTATTGTGTTTTTAAAGGTTATTTATTTAATAGGGAAGTCCCTAGGTCTTCTTTCAAGGAGCATTGGAGGATTAAAGTCTTTATTTTAATAAAAAGGCTAAAAGCGGGTGTTGGTTTTTTGATTAGTTTTATAAATAAAATGAGATAATTTAAAGAGTTTAGAAGGTAAAAACATGTTTTTTTTTGAAATATCATTGAAAAAGGGTCATTGTGAGTTGACTATGAACATCTAAATTTCATCATTATTAGGGAATAATTAATTTTTTAAGAAATTATTAGTTTGAAGTGTATTTAAATCTCTATTACTTACCATAATTTTACAACAATGCGTGTTGAACCAATCCTTGACATAACAATCGTATAGTCGTGGTCCAGCACCTATGCATAGTGTAATAACTTCCAATGTAAATATAAATATAAACTAAGTGTGTAAGAAAATTATTCTTATGTTTTCCAATTGAATCAATACAATTAAAACACTCCAAACATTACACTGATCGGTTAAAACTAATGAGCATTCCATTCGGTTAAATAAAAAAAGAATTAAAGCATGAATCAAAGTATGGTACTACTGAAAGAATTTTTTTCAAACCCAAAATACATCAATTTATAAGAAATAAAATTTCCATTAATTCCTTTATAAGAGTTGTATCTCTCTCAAAATTATGTCATACCATTTATCCCGCCATCAAGTTGAGGAGGAAACTCAGATGGATATCCTTCTTCATTTCAACTCTCCCTATGAGGATACATGGCTCTATAACCTCAAAGATGATTATTGTAATTCTAGGTAAATCCAATGTTATAGAACCGATATCTCATGGTAGAATATGAAAATGGGATTACTATGGTTTTAATTTATATGAAAATTTTGATGATGGTTTTAGGAACCGATATTTCATAAAATAATATTTCCCATGCTTTTTGACATCCAAAAAATATTTTTTATATTTTTAAAGAACTATAAAATTATTTCCCAAACTCATTAATTTCTCCACAAAAAATGTAACATCATTTGGAGGCCCAAATCTCTAGATATATCCAAAAAACATACCACAAATTTTGAATTATAGAAGATTCATTTTCTTGAATAAATCTATTCAAAAGGACAACTTAATAGATGAATTGTGATTGGGTGTATTCAAAAGAGTTGTATCCAACTGAATTTTGGATCAGAATTAAAAATTTAATCCCAATTTTTTGAAATTATTAGTATTCATTTGTGTTTGATTCCCCATTGATTCTTGGGATCATTCATGGTATGGGTCAAATTTCTTGAACATCATTATGGGTCCTCCAAATAACCTATATCTATAATGAAATCATCAAACCTTGTAAAGTTACTCCATTAAAAAGGGATAAAAACTAATTAATTGAATCAATAGAGAATATATTGTTTTTATAATCACTAGAATATACAATAATAAACCAGTTTATCACAGTAATTATTGGATTAAATAAAATAGTGAATCGTGGTGCGATCAAATCCCACACCTAAACATTTTAACTCCTATGAAATGTAAAATATCAAAAAAAAAATCATGGAGATATTCCCAACATCAATAATATTTTACATTGAATATTTAATTCTTGATAGCACTGTGATTAATGAAAAACCGACCCCAATGAGTTATTCATGTTGATTATGGAAAATGATGGCTGGTAAAATTTATCCGAATGAAATTCAAAGAGATTGATAATAAAAATTTGAGAACATAATTAAAAAGTCAGAAATGTCACTAACACTCCATGTTTATGTGTGGAAACCATTTCATGCTATTATTTCCACCTTCAATCGTGTTAATATACGTTATTTTTTTTTGAATTTTCTACTTTAGTGATTTTTTCCACCAAACCTTCCCAATATCCTTTACAAATAAATTTCAAGACCAGCTAACTTAAGAATTAATGGAAGTCAAACTTTAATCTCCCAACCATGATTTCCCAAAATGATATACATTTCAAAAATTTCCTCATTTAGTAATGTTTTTTCAAACGTTAAACATGGAACTAATCTCCCACTCATCACTCAACCCTTGACTTATCTCATCATGAAACTAATTATTATAGTTGTAACAAGATCATAAGTTAAAGAAGATTGTCTTTTTGACATTACCAATAATTAAGCCATATATTTTTGTGTGTGTATTTTTTTGGATTTTGATAGATTACAATAGTCAGATAACAGGTACATGATAATATTTTAATCGAGTATAGTAATGAAAAAGACATAATAAGGAAAAAATTTATGTGAAATTAATTTTAGAAAGTTTATATTTGTTAACCTTACTTATATTTACATTTTATTAAGCATGGAAATTTTACACAACATGGTTGCCTGAAAATATGTTGGGATATATTTGGTGAAATAATTTTACCCTAATTTAGTTGAACAAATGGTACCATTCTTTTTAAAGTTTTCAAAATGATACATCCATTTATATCATTAAAAAACAATTTTGTAGAAAAAGGAACACCTCAATGTTAAATTAATGCTAAAATACACATTTATTCATTGAATTTTTTTAAATGTTAAAACAACATGGGAAAATAAAAATCATCATGAATTTTAAATAACATCCATGATTATGTTGGAATTAGAAATGAAAATTCAAACATGAAGGTGAGGGTAGAAAAAAGGGAAAAGTAATATTACAATTTACTAAGAGAAAAATATAAAAATATGGAAGATGATGAAAATTCCAATATATGTTAGGAATATACCCATCCCTCACACTTAGGGTGTGATGTGTCATCACTATGAGAAAAGATTCATTTGGATGGAGGGATAAAATGTAGTTGGTTTCATTGGTAGGTTTCTTCTTAAAAATAGAGTTCCTCAATCGGGGACAATATAAAATCATCATGAAAGGGATTCAACCTCTTACCTTTATCAGTGAAGGATTTTTATTTCTTTATTTTATCCTTAACAACACCAAATGTATAAAAATTACTAAAACTATATATGAAAACCCATTGGGAGTGAAGCTTTCATGGATTAAACTTCTATTGTACATTGAAAAAGAAGGTCCTCTTCCCAATGTGGAATTGACAATGAAGGATGAGGTGGTAATGGGAGGCCATTGGTTTTATCCATAAAAATTTTGGAGTTCCAGTAAGAGTCTATTGTAATTTCATCTATACCCTGAATATATAACATAATTTGATCACCTGTACCAAAATTAAGAGAATTAAATTGTTTACTTTCTCTTTAGGTTCAGTGATCAATCTTAGCAAGGAGGTAAAAACACCTTTAAAATACTAGCTCATATATAGTCATTCCAATTAGAGTTTAGAAGGTACTATGATAAGACCATAATGAATCATTGAGTCTAAGACTCAAATAATTTCTATTAGGATTATCTATTTGTTCATGAATTTGTTTTACTTCTCTATCTGATACATTTTAAGGACCATTGTTTTGATAGTGATATATAGTAGAACCTTGATGATCAACCCCATACTGAGGTAAAAGTGATTTCATTGTTTGGTTGCAAAAATGAGGACCTTTCTCGCTAATGATTAATCATGTGAATCCAAACCTATAGAAAATATGGGTTCTCAAAAATTCAAAAATGCATTGGAATCATATGTCATTTTGTCTTGTGCCTCTACCCATTTTAACACGTAATGAACTACCAGAATAATTTACATGTTTCGAAATGAATTGGTAAATGGACCCATAAATTCAATGCCTGAAACCTAAAAAATTTCATGAAAGAGTATGGTTTTTTTGGAAATTCAGTTATTTTAAATATATTCCCCATTATTTGATTATGAGAACAAGATTTTTGTAAATCATGGAATCCTAAAAATAATATTGTCAAAAGGAGACTAGAATCAAGGACCCTGCGAGCAGTCTGTTGGGGACCAATGTGTCCCCTAAAATATGATTGTGGTAGAACCTAAGGGAAGACTTAAACATGATATATGGAACACAAAAACTAAGGAATTTATCACTACATGTGCACCATATGTAGGGTTCATCCATAATTTAGCAATGTGAATCATGTTTTAGAATATGAACTAGGGTTTTGTTTAAATCTATTCAAATTTATTAGGTTCTAAAATAATTTACAATTTCAAAAAACTGATGAATAAATTATTTCACTAATTAAAATATCTCATCAGAAAAAAAAGTCATTTATGGGAATAAAATGGTATAAGTCAATGTCAAAAGATTGGACGATCTAAATGATAAGGTCAACCACTGCATTCATGGATACTTTTTTATCCCATATTTCTAAATAAAATTCTGTAATTGTGAGATTCCATCAAATGAGTTGTGGTTAGGATTCTAGATTATTAAGGATATACTAAAGGTATGAATGGTCTGAGAACACAATTACTTAATACACAAAAAGTTATGACATAAATTTTTCCATGGAAAACACAATATCAAAGAATTATTTTTGGGTTTTCATTTAGTTTTCTAGGGAGGCATCTAGTCTGCGTGGGGTTATCTCTATGATATATGGAACTCAATTAACCCATATTTATAGGCATGCAACCACTGTATAGTTAGAGGCATCAAACATGATCCCAAATGTTAAATCCCAGAGAGGTGGATGGATTACAAGGTTGATGTGAGAGTCAATATCAGTTTATTAAATGATTCCTCACATTAATTATAAAAAATAATTTTCTTTTTAATGCAATCGACAGTGTGGGAGTGAAATATTACTAAACTCAAAATTTATATGATGATAAAATCTAGAATGAACTTATATATACCACACATACTAATAATTTTTGGGGAATGGTATGGATGAAATAAAATCAACTTTAGATTTATCTACTTGGATACCATCCCAAGAAATGAAATTCAAAAATACTATACCATGTCTCACTATGAAATGAAATTTATCATTATTTAATAAAATATCATTTCCAATATAGTGAAGTAGGATGTAACCAAGAATACTAAAAATTTGATAAATGAAGGATCCATAAATAATGAAATCATCAATGAATACATCCATGAAATTTTCTATGAAATCCAAAACAATTCTAACCATGTATCACTACAATGTACCTGGAGCATTTCATAGACAAAATGAAATCCTCTTATTGGAATATATGCCAATGTGGAAAGTAAATGTATTATTTTTTTGATCCATAGAGGGAATATCGATCGAAATATATACTAAATACCCATTAATAAAATAGTAGTGGAATTTTCCCACTAGACTCTTCAGAGTCTTGTCAATGAACAGTGATGGGAAATGGTACTTCCTAGAGTTCTGGTTCAGTTAGAGATAGTATATACAGACATGAAAACTATTTTTCACATAGGTTTGATCCAATTGGTTATTTTCATTTTTTGTTAGTGTCAGAACAGTTTTATGGAACTACCTTTATGAGATTAACCCATTGTATTTTGGAGATGGGGTAAATGATTCAATAAGACAATAATTTTTTCCCCCTTTTTAACAACATCCAAGAGGTTTGGATTCATTAAATGTTATTCATGTCTCATTTGTTTAGCCTCATCTTTTGAAAATATTTATGTCTACAAATTGATTGGATAATACCATGAATTGAAGCAATTGTCCTTCCAAATGCTTTTTTACACTCCCTTAGAACTCTAAGTAGTCATAATTCATGGTCTAAATGGTGTGAACTAGAAATGATGAAAGAAATCTTGTATCCATTTTCAAGATAAGATCATTTTAAATATTTATGTAGTTGTTTAATTACCAATGTAGATTGATTTTTTATTGGTGGGAGTGAATGGGAATGTGTGAGGTCACTAACTCATCTAACTGGTCAATGGTAACATCCTCAAATGAGTAATGTGACTTCACAAGCTTATAAGTATACATGACCATCATGGGACCCTCAATATTCAAGAAAACATCAATTAAAAAACATGCAATAAATTTTTCTAGACCACTACAACATTCATTTCATGATTGATTTCCAAGATTTTTTATCAAGGATGAAAACATATAAATGTGATTATGGGAAAGAAAAGAAGCTTTTTCCAGGTACATTAGTACAACAATAGAAGTATCTAATAGCAGGGAATGTTCTTCTGAGGGGTACCTCATGGAATCAAGGTTGATGAAGGAGAAAATGTTTCAAGAAAACTCCTTAGATTATGTAAAATTGTGGACATTATTTTTGGTTTTGGAGGTTTTTAAGAAAGGAAACCAAATATAATTAGGGCATGCCTATTACTCCTACTGTATTCCATTTTAAGCACATCAAAATTAGAATGAAAAAAAAAATTTACCCATCACATGAATATCCTCTAACACAGCAGTGGGGTGTTTTTTAAACTAGTTTTATTATTGGAAAAAATTCAATTGGTATTCAGTTCCCCAACAATAAATAAGGAGAGATTATATTGAGGAATCACATTTATAGAGGCTCCAAAATAAACCATAGAATCCAAAATGAAATAATCCATTATAATTCATGTAATAGAGAATTTTATAGGGTAGTTTCATTTTTTATTAAGTGACAAATATATTAATTATATAATGTTCCTCCCCAAGATCTCTATTTTATCACATCGAAGTCACCTTCAGTGTATACACATCTCATTGATAAAAATTATGTATCATGGAATTATTTTTATGATATCAATCAAAGGGATGTTAAACTGCACTTTTTGAATGTTTCCACTATTTATTTATCATGTTTAGTTTCTTTTTTCATTGGATGGGTTTTCATTTGGGGAAATGGAAGAGTAACAGTTGATCTTGGAGTCTCTTCAACAGACACACTCTTCCCATTCGTGGTATTTTACTAAGGACAAGGTTTTTCATTTCATGGACCATTCTTTGTGGTTAGGATGGAGGTTTTCTCAGGTGTGGATGAACCTAATGGTTGTTTCAATTGAATTTTAAGTTGTTTTCACCTTCTAAGGGTTGTTTAATATACATTTACCATATCCATATGTAAGAATTGGGTTTTAGAGGGCAGTTTTCCCATCCCATGACATTATATCTTTTCCAACGAGTTGGAGAGTTGAGATAATTAGGTTATTAAGTATTTATTAGATTATATGTTGGTTTATTTTAATTTTATATTGATTTAATTAATTGGGTTAATCATGTATTCTATGATACACTCTGTTTCTGAAGGGGGTTGATGAAATGTCTGTTATGGTGGTTGTGGATTTATGGGTTATGGTGGCTGACTAATCTAGCCTGGATGGTTCTATGACTGTTGAGGTATGTTTGAATACCCCCTTGATGAACATATTGATCTTTTTAACACCTAGGGATTGTTTGATATTATGGTTCACACAATATATGTGGGTTATAGGGACTGTATAGAATGATTTCCTTACAACACATTGATGTTTTTCTCAGTTGAGGGAATTTTTCAGAATAACGGGTGTAAAAAAAACATATTTCATTATGGATCAGAATACTAAATTGTCTTTTACATTCGGAAAGATAAATTTGTCAGATTAGGGTAATTATCTCTCCGAACTTCATGTCCACCTTATTTTAGAATTCAGTACATTTCACCTCATAGACACGACAAGTTGGTATAATGGACCTCAAAAAGCATTTTTGAGTTTTCTACCCCATGTTCGAAATGAAATTATATAAAATTATTGGGATTTTATAAAATTATATACCACCTAAAGAAGAATCAATTATGTTTTGATCAATTTAAATTAAACAATCATACCAAATATTGTATTAATATTTCATCATTTATTTGGTGGTGTAAACAACTTGAACATAAAAATTTAAATCATTTCTAATATTCATGAAGTTTTTATCCATGTGATTTAACTATACCACATATATATTTCCTTATAGTTCTAGTTTTAGTGGCCTGGATGCATTTTTCAACAAAATTGGGTTTCAGGTCTTCCCAGCCTCTTATTGTGGTGTTAACATTGTATAGATAAACTATTGAAGTATATTCTAATGAGAAATGAAAATCCAAAATATATATATGTTGTTCATCCACATTTTCTGGTTTTAATTTTGAAAACACAATGTTAAATTCCTTTATGTTCATGTATCGATCTACTCCCATGAGTTCATGGAATATTTGTAATAAATTTATTAAAATGGGTTATAGTTCAAAAGTAAGTGCTTAACCGTGTATTTTAATGTATGATAGATGAATCATTACATTAGGTGAGGATAGTATTTTTAGTTTTGGATTATATTTATCCATATGAATCAATTTTATTACTGTTCAAATATTGGTTACAAATGAAGAAGAAAGGCTAATAAGAGTTTCATTGGTTTTCGTGTCCTCCTTGAAGGGTTCATTCGATGCTATTTGGTGTTGATGAAGCAAATCCTATCTATTTATTGATTTAAAGGAAGAATTTATTATTATTAATATCATGTCATGAACAAGGCCTAAAAATTATGTTTTTATAAAATAATTGTAAAATTTAATGAGTAAAATAATCATAAAAATATTAACAAAATAAACAATGTTTTATAGAAAATGCATCATAAAAACCAATTAAATCCCCAAAAACAAGACAATAATTTGAAACTATCATCATGAAACATAATATTTATTATGTTTTAAAGGTTATTTATAGCATAGCGAAGACCTTAGGTAGTATCTCAATGATCATTGTAGTTTTAATGTGTGCATTTTTAATAAAAAGGACTAAAGGAGGGGGCTGTTTTTAAAATAGTTTTAAAAATAAAACTACGTAATTTAAAGAGTTGAATAGTTAAAGAAAAAGTGGATTGATGGAAAATATTAGAAAAATGGTCATTATGAGTTCAATACACACATCTAATGTTCATATTTTTCGAGATATTAACTATGGTTTGAAGTATGTATTTGGATTAAATAAATCAGAAACTCGATTACTTTCTAGGCTTTAACAACAATTCTTATTGAACCAAACCATGAAATAACAATCATATATCGAAGTTAAAACTCTTATTCATAGTATAATAACATCCAAATAAAATTGAAATATCAAATTATTGGGAAATAAAAGTATTCTTGTATTGTTCAATCAGAGCAACAAAAGTCATGCACTCAAAACATCACACCGATCAGTTAGATGTAAAGAGAATTCCATTCAATTTAATTGAAAAAATCATCCAAACATGAATCAATATAATATAGTTATGAATTAAATTATTTCAGTCCAAAATAAATCAAACCAGTAGTAGTTCATGTTCTAGAACGCCATTTACATGTTGTATATCTCTCTCAAAATGAACAACCACAGTTTAGCTCACCCCCAAGAGGAGAAGAATGCACGGGTGGATATCCTTCTTCATTTTAGATATCCCTATGATGATATGGATCTCTATAAAAACTATGGGGTTAAGTGAAATCCACTTAAAATCAAAATTGTTATCACTACATTTCCTATTTAGATCGTGCAAATAGGGTTCCCAAGGTTTTAATTTATAGGCAAAGTGGAATGTTGTTTTTGGGCACCCATATTTCATAAAACTACTTGGTCCATGGTTTTTTACATCAATAATGTCTTATATCACATTTTAATAAACTAAAAAAATATTTTCCAACATCCTGAATATCTCCACCAAATATTTTGTAACATTTTTAGGCCCACATCTCAATATATATAATAAAATAGAATACAACAATTGAATTTGATCATAATCCTTTTCTTTAACAGAACACTTCTTATGGGCCCCCAAATTAATGAATTGGGATAGGGTTTCTTTAGAAGAGTTCTATAACATGTAATATTGGTTCCTTCCAAAAAATTTAAGCAAAGTAGGATGCACATAGTAGTTAAATTGTGTGTTTGAGTTCACATGGGTTCTTGGTTTCTTATGTAATTTTGGCCACATTGCAAGAACTTCATTTTGGATATTTCGAATCACCTACACCTACACTGAAAAAAAATTGAAATTACTATTTTTAAACATTATAAAACTCTATATATTTTAATCAATCGGGATGTGAAATTTTTTATAATAATTATAATTTTTAAGAAAAAGTCAATTTAACAAAGTGATGTAAGGGTGAAATAAACCAGTGAATAGCGGTTCGATCATTGTAAACCCATGAATAGTGGTGGTTTATATAGTTTGTGAACTTTTATTCTATCCCTAAACATAAAATATGAAAAATTACATGATCCATTTAGGGGTACACATGTAGGTGCACTATTTCTACAAACCATGAGGCTTACCAATTAAAGTGTGAACACAAAGGGAAAACCTGATCCACATGGGTTAGTGACTAGCGCAAAAAAAAAAGGCATTTAATTTACCACAAAAATTTTGGATGAGGAATAAAAACAGTCTTTCTATACTAAAAAATTATCCAGAATAATATAGAACAAGAAGATAGATAAAGAAATAAAAAGAGAGTTCAACCATAAAAGAAACACGACATCTGTGTAGATAAAGTCTCATGAAACTTATGTAATAGGTGGATAACATCTCCACTAGTTACATTCATCACCATATGATATCTCTAATCAACAACACCAACCTATCCCTAATGTATCTTTCTGTTATCCTATTCCTACAATATAAAAATTTAAAAACTCTGAATGTAAAAGTTATGGTATGAGAAAAATAACCTAATATGATAGAACTAAAGATTACATAAGTAATTAAAAACCAACAAACCATTTATGAATTAAATTTAAATAAATAATACCTATAATTTCATTTTCATATTTTTAAATAAAACAATAATTTAAACAAAATGTGGAAGATATATCAAAATAGCCATAAAATAAAATTTCATATTAAAGCATTATATAAAATTATTTTCTTGAATAAAATAGTTATATAATGAATGGACTGTATAATCTAATAAAATAAAACAATGAAAAAAATGAAAACATAATATGTTACATTACATTATGAATCAATGATACATTCAAAAATCAATCAGTGATCAAACATTAGTGTGTTCTTATGTCCCTTGTCTCTGGCTATCATGACTCAACATCCCAATGAATGAAAATCATTTTGATCAATGATTGTATTAGTGTTGTCATTATCAATCCATTTCAAGAGTGTCATATCCTATCATTATATTTATATTCACCTACTCAATATGAGGCTCCTAGGTTCTTCAATCAATGAATAAATAATGGGAAATACTTCAATTCAATTCATTGCACAAGTCAAAGATCAAATTCACAAATATTAGTTTTCAACATGCCCTTTAAATTAAAAAACCAAATCATTGGTTCTACATCAACTCTTTCATTTCAAAATTAGCTATAATTTATGAAATTTTCAAAAGATAAATGTTGAATAGTTTACTAAAATAATGTTTCGAATCAATCCATATTTTTTCAAAAACCCACCAATCAATTCTAATTCCATTGAAATAATGTGTTTTCTATTAATTTCCAAACAAATTACCAATTACACATAAAATCATCTCAAAATAATTTTTAAAATCTGTTAAAAACTAGTGTAAAATAGATCATAAAATTTATGGATTCATTTATTGGGTAAAACATTACATAACAACATACCTTTCAGTCATATGATCACAAAAACACCTTCAATGGGATCCACCAACAAATAATGAAGGTGAAAGAGATCAATAAGTAAATCCATGAATCATGATCCATCAAAATTGATGTGAGATCCTTTAATAATAAAATTTTCAATCAATTCTCCAAGAATGATTAATGAATTGATTATAATAAACAAGTAGATAGATTATTTACTTAATGTAAATGGATTAAATATAAATATTTGTTCCTTTATCCTAAAAAGGAATAGGTTTGAGGTGTAAATTTATCCTCTAGAGAGCCTCCAATGAAAATTGAATAGAATTAGTATATAATGGGGGTGACTAATAGTTAAATTGAGGGTCCAATAGCTATAATATTAAATGTCAGGTGAATTATAATAGACATGTATGGTGTTTTGGTTTGGTAGAAAGGTTAATTACAACCATTTTCTTAACAGTGCACCCCAACATGGATTCTACAAAGGGTGCATGGGTTTACCACATAGTTAAAATAACTATGAATCCAATTATGAAACCCCCTAATGTCCATGGGTGTATGAATTAAAGGGTATTCCGTAGGGTTTGGACAAACTGTGTGCCACCCACCAAGGTCTATTGATAGGGTAAATATTTTTTCTAAACTAAAATGTTCATTTTTCCATAATGATGTGTTACACATTGAAGACACCCAAAAATTCCAAAAAAAGATCAAACATCAAAAAAAATTAACCGATATAAGTCCCAAACATCAACATCTCAAAACCAATTTTTAGAATTACTTGAAATCATGTAACGATATGTTGCAACATCACCACTATAAACAATATTCGTACCCAAAAATCCAATCAATATGATTTCTTATAAGAGATGATGTCAATACTCTCTCATCATTTCCTCATAGTCCCAAGTCCCCAAATAATCATAAAAATGATGACATAACACACAAACCACAAGTATAGTCATCTCATGAGGATCGTTTATCTCGTAATCATTAATCCAAACTGGATACTCAGTCATAGACAAATTAGGTTCCACATCCAGAACATCCAAACTCAAGATATAGGATTGGTCATAAATATATTTCATGATCTAATATACATGAAATATGATGTGGTTGGAAGTTAAATACAATGTAATGGATAACTGGTATGCTGTATTACCAATCTGGTTCACAATCTCAAAAGGAATAAAAAAAGACC
The DNA here is from genome assembly GCA_963277665.1 of Viscum album. NCBI lineage: Eukaryota > Viridiplantae > Streptophyta > Magnoliopsida > Santalales > Viscaceae > Viscum > Viscum album. The sequence goes on along the minus strand of OY728145.1, from coordinate 1,091,585,298 downwards.
ACATACATTTTCAAATTTTCTCAAGAAACCAGTGACCCAAGTGAGGTGAACCTCTCAAGAATGAGTAGAAATGAATTGAAAACTATAATGGTCTATAACAATGATCAACATAAGATTTTTACCAGCTCTTCCACCATTATCTGAACTGTAAAAAATTCATCATCCCCATTTATTGGACCAAAATTGGAAAAAAATAAATGAAAATTAAACAATCACTACTAATAAAATAGAGTCCTAGAAGGAATACCATACAATTTTTCAAAAGGATATATTCCAAATCCGTATTGTTAGCAATTTCTATTTGAAAACTCAACAAATACCAAATAGACACCCCATGCTCTACCAAAATCAGTAACACAAGAACATATATTATCATCCAAAATGTATATATATCTCATTATATAGAGTAATCCACATGTGGATGAAATTAAATACGCATATATACCTTGGATTCACTTTTATCATATATTCTATTAAAAAAATTGGATGTATAATGGGGATCCATATCAAACACTATATCTAATTAAAAACTATGAAAATGGAAAATATCCTTCACATTGATATTTACCAAGCCTTCATCATTATTGGAATCCTGATTGTGAGTAATGTGATCCATTGAAGTTACTCGATTGATCAAAACCAATATCAAATTATTCCCATAATGTTAATGTGGAAAACCAACCACAAAATCCATATAAATCTCATCCCAATTGAATATTAGCAATGAAATTTTCTGATGCAGCCTTGATGTTCGTTGATGCGCAAACATGACCTAATATTAATTATATCAATGAGAAACTATGTTAATGATATAACATCCCATAAATTTCTATTGAATCATTGCCTCTTTTCATATATAGTATTTCGGGTAACTGGGTACAAAAATCACTAGAAATTATGGAAACCCACCATCACAACATTTATCACATGTAAAATAACAACATACTAGTTCTAAAAACATATCATACACTCTAAAGAGAATGAAAACATGTTGATTGTCTCAATACCATAAATAGAGTATCTAATTCCATTTAATACTTCATTTATTTTCCCCTCATGAAGAGTCATCTCGATAAAAGAATATGTCAAATGAACACTTCTCAAAATTATTTATGACTCATGATACTAAACACCCATGTTAATAGAATAAAAGAGATCCATCCATTATTACTTTTATTCTAATTCATTCTTGGCCTTGGTAAGATGATTCAATCTCATGGAATCAATAATTATATTCCATTTAGCAAGGGTATAGGAAATGTAAAAAAACTATTCGTGCTCCACTAAACAATATAACGATTGTCTACATAATTTTTTTATAGAAGATATAAATTAGGATTTTGTGGTAATAATAAAAAATAAACAATCCTATGAAATGATAATTCCTCCAAATCATTAAATCAAGTAGCATGGATATGTGTCAAAGATCATGGGTTATATAATTCTTCTTGTGTGGATTACTTTTTCAAGAACCATTGTCCACTACATGATCACATAATATTATAATGTAGCCATAACCCAATCCTAATATATCATTGAAGACAACATATCCCTAAACTACTTTTAGAATATTCAACATTTGTGAAAAATTAGAAAATATTTAAAATCAATAAGATAAATCTATCATTTTATGTCCCAAATCAACATTTCTCCATTACGAGAAAGGGAAGTCTTACAAGAATCCACCCTCAAGAAATATTTTTCAAACCTAGGTAATGTCCATTCTAAATTCATGAATAAATGAATCAAAAAAACATTATTACTTTTCTCACATGTCATAAAATATTTTATATTATGGGAATCTTGTAAAATACTATGTTCCATGGCCACATGCCCAAAAAATGTCACTTCTTGAATCTATAAATTAATCTTCTAAAACTTCACATGATGTTAGTGATCTCTACAGATATACATAAATTATCTCACATGATACTAATTCACCTAATATGTTCTAGATTAAACCAACTTTTCCTCCATAAATATGAACATGAATGAATTGATACACACAAGTGATATCTTGTTCAATTGTCCATAAAAACCATGGGATCATTTTTCAAATTGAAAGGAATCATAAGGTAGAAAATAATTTACATGCCTGCTCTGAAATTAATTATTCAAAATGACGAATCTTTCATTCTATAGTGGTTGTAAACAAACTAAATATCAATCATCATTAACCACTTCACCCATTTCAATTTATTAGTCAAATAATCGAAACCTTTTATTGAATACCTATTTATTATAGTATCTCATTTGGGTTTTTAGTAATCAACCCAATGGAGTAGTGTTCATTATCATTCATTGAAAAAAGAATAGGCACCAACAAAGGTGATACAATCAGTTATATAAATCCATTCTCCATTAATTTATTCAATTGAGTCATTAACTCTTTCATTTGATTTTTTTCTATGATGCAATATAGAATCGATATTATATCAGTGATGGGAACAAATTAAATTGAAAGATAAAACTCTTGTACTAGTGGCAAACAAGAGAGGAGAGAGTGAAATTCATAATGAAAATATATTAAAAATATTGGAATGAAATCACTTAAATATTCCCGGTATAAGTAAAAAAATAGATATTACCCTACCCAACTATAGATAGGAAGGATTTTCTCTGCTTGACCATGGGTCCCACTCCCCTTAGAAAACACAAAACACCCCACTAGGAATAGTGAAGAAGACATATCAAAGATAAAAGTGAATCTGAGTGTTATTCTCTAAACAAATAAACCCAAAAATGAAATCATGTAGTATCATGTCAACAATTATAAAACTCCACGTGAGATAATTCACTAATAACATTAAAATATAACATTGACATCAATGAACCAATTATATTTTAATTCTAATGGGTGTAGTGTAACACCCGAGACTTTTATGATATATAAATCATCAAAGGGATCTTTTTCTACACAACACTTGCTTGGCTTGCTTTACACGCAATCGCGACCATCCTCGATAGCTTGCGTCGTACGCAATACCGAGTTTCACTAAACAACAATATGCTATTAAAACTAGCCGTTATGAATAGTAATAACCACTTTTTGAAATTTTATAAATTTTATTTTTCAAAATGGACTTCATTTTTGGACTCAGAATATCGAAATTAGCCTAGGGTGAAATTTTGGTATTTTTCTGAAAACTTTCAATTTTTGATGAATAGTGAAACCACTATGTGGTAGGTTAAAAACCGAATTTTGCATAAAACTTAATTTTACCGCTTCTGTGAATGGAATTTCGAAAATCCGAGAGACACGGTTAATATCAAGGACTAAAATGTGGTTCAATGAGATGAAAATAATTTTTGGTGAATAGTAACTTTTTACTTTTTTTTACCGCGGTTAATAGTAAATAGGGTAACTAAGGGTAAATATGATATTAATATTACCCTAACACATGTCCTAATTCTATTGGACAAGTGTAATTCGACCAAAAACAAACTTAGGAATAAAATATGACCATTTAGGCCCACTTGGATTAGATTAGGACATTTATTATTAATTTATTTAAAGAAGGGTTAAAATAGTTAAAATCAAAGTTTAATAAGTAAATCATTTTTAATATGGGGTTATACATAAGATAAATTCAATTTTAAATATTCATTAGAAAGATAAAAAGATTTCCTACATGATGATATTTTATTTGTAATTTTTAGACATCAAATAATTTAATTTATTTATAACACAATGATGATGCAGTAATTATCTTATTAATGAAATATTGACAAAATTGATAATATAAATACCAAAATAAATGTAATTTAAGACTTTTTATGAATTCCACTAATTTTATAGGTTACTATGATATATTAATGTTGATTTAATCAACTTGGTTCGAACATATAATTCTGTTATGACTTTCACAAAAAATCATATATCAAATAGTGTCAAAATTGACACAAAATAGTTTTTAAATCAAATATTATATTATTAATTGTTATTTTATTCCTAAAAATATAAGGTTCGGCCAAATGACTTAGATAAGGATATATATATTAATAATAAACAATTTGGGGTTCGTTTGGCATGTTATAGTAAGTGTATTAGCCATATAGTGAAAGAAAACAAAAAGACACGGTAAAAGTTAAATTAATTAACTTAGAGTTAAATCTAATTGATAAGGTTAAAATAATACCCTAAACTTGTCTAAATCCTATTGGTTGATAGGATTTCGACCCATCCCAACTTTAGCTTCGAAATAATACCCTTTGGAACCATTATAAACCGATTTTGACTTTAATATAAAATAATATTTTGAGATATTCCTAAGGTGCCCCTCTCCTCCCTTATAAAAGGGCACCTCCTCCCCCTCCTCCTCACACCAATTTGAGCACTCAAGCTCGGCCAACCCCTGCCATTTTCTCCTCTCCACTTCCCTAGAATAATCCTAGAGGTCCTGGTCTTCTCCAAATACCAATCTTAGTTCCTTAAGTGGAGGATTCAAAGAGGCGTTCCAAAGAAGAGGTAATATCCATTACCGATCTTTTCAATTTCATTCTTCTTCAAACTTCTTCTTCTTTAGTTGTTTCATGATAAAGTAATAACATCAGTATTACTTACATACTGATATGTTATGATAAATATGAAACAACCCTAATTCACCTTCTATCCATCCTACGGAAAAATTAAATCACCGCGCGTGCGTACGTACGGAATACCGTCTCCACGCCGTGGTGTAATCTATTTTTCCACCATCACCTTACAAGGATGGTTATAATGGTGTAATAAGTAACTATATATGATTATTATGAAGTAATATTGATACTGAAATAATATAAATATATACTCCAATACAATTCCACGATCATAGGAACGATATCATCACTCGTGCGTACGTACGGAATACCGTCTCCACGATGTGATGCGACTCGTTCTACAGGATCTTCATTTCATAATGATTATATAAATGAATTGAATGAATGAATATGGTATATACTACACTAATACCATTCTGTAAATGAATTATCTATAACCTAAAGATTAGAATAAGAATTTATTCGACAAAACACGCATAAGAACAAAAAGATATAAAGACCCGAGTAACAAGTAACAATGAAATATTACTAACAAGAAGATAATAATATGACCATATATGATATCATATCAACATGTATTATTCTGGAATAAGTCAATAACATTATTTAAACCATTATACAGGAGCTTCAGGCACGTACAAAGCAAATTGGACCTAAGGTAAGGGAAATATCACAATCTCACTTTTATCCGAGATTGTTTTTACTTTGGTAATTACTGGGGTGTATTTTATCATCCACATCCATGTTCCCTCAATATTTAATATTATTTCCTTCCTTCTACAATTGTTTATATCCAATTTTACCCTTCGGTAAGTTTTTTGTAAAAGATATGAAAGGAATCTTTTGTCGTTTTTCGTACGAGGTACTTTTTGACTTTTCCGACAAAAGTACGAAGAATGTTTTTTTTAACTTATACGGCATGAATGGATTTTTAAAACATTATTTCCAAGAAACTTCCTTTACAAGTTTTCAAGATTATTTTTAATCAACTTCTTTTATTTTAAAGTCGTATGACATGTTATGAAAGGAAAAATGTTTTTCAAGTAGAAAGAATATTTTCCTCAAGAATGGAGTTCAAGTATTTTATCAAAATTATTTTCCATCTAAGATAATAAAAGGGTTCTGTTTTTATCCCTATTATTACATTGGTTTGATTATGTTGTGATGGAAATATTTTTATGAATTCCTTTATCTTATATGAATTGTTTTATGATGTCATGTTGTTTAAGAATCCCATTTTTATTACATGGGTTACACTATGATGTATGGTTTATGATTATGTGGCACACATAATAAATGATTCATTATAAGATGGGTGGGACCTATATCTCCCTCCAATGCATTGGGTAAAGATTTATATCTCATGAGATAGACATGGCTGGAACGGAAGGTTATTTCGGTTCAGTGAAACAGGACTGAAACGAGGAGTGAACTCGGTTCAGAAAGGGACTTTGTCCACTAAGATAGTCTTGGCAATGAGTCATGACTAACAAGAAATGATTTTCCATGATTATGTGTGCATGCCACAAAGTTTCAAGTTTTATTTTATGATTATGGGGATCTCATTTTCACTTCTATGATTTATTCCATGTTAAGATATTATGATCTCTTTTGCAGGTTTTGATTTTCATAAAGATATGATATGATTTTTATTTTCTTTATTTGCTCTTGCTGAGCATTTGAGCTCACCCTTTTATGTTTTCTTTTCCCCAGGTCAGGAAGATGGATATTAAGTAGAATATGCTAAAAGGGACCCTAGATATGATGAAATAAATGGGAGACACTGTAGAATATTTATGAGCCAGTTGTTTATGTTTCCCAGTTTCTAAAGACACTATACCTATACGGTCCTTTGTGGTTTTGTCATATGTTGTAATAAGTGTGCTTCAATTTCGATGTATTAACAATGTATGTAAAGTATGGGTCGTTATAGTTGGTATCAGAGTAAAGGTATAGTCAACCTTTGGAAACTAGGATGTGAAAGCCTTAGTAAGAACCCTAAGGATAAGTCTAAGCATAGAACACAATCTTAGTGTTTTAGAAATGGCCTTGAATAACCTAGGATAAGACCTTAAGCATGAAAATTTTATTCTTGAATTATGTGGTTTCCTATTATAATTAGTGTTGCTCACACTATTCTTCTTGGTTTTAGTCAATGGCTGGAACCCGAAGGAACCGTGTTAATGCGGAATGCGATGGGCAATGCAATGATTGTCCCCCTGAGCAACCAAACGATATGGGAGCTGGAATGCAAAATCTTGTAGCCATGCTCACACAACTTTCTCAAGCTATGAATCATGTAGGATTTCCAAACGAGCAAAGGAGGGAGCAACATTCTGTTGAATCTTTCATGAGGCAGCGTCCACCTTCTTTCAGCGGGTCTACTGATCCATTAGTTGCTGAACAATGGATTAGTACTACTGAAAAGATATTTTCAGTTCTTCAATGTTCTGAACATGATAAAGTCATCCTAGCAGTGTATCGTTTGGAAGGAGATGCTGATCAATGGTGGAATCTTGTTAAGAATACGAGGCAAAGGGATGAAATTGAGTCTATGGAATGGGACGAGTTCAAGAACCTATTTTTCAATAAGTATTTCCCTCGTATTCTCCGAACAAAGATGGAGAAAGAGTTTCTTGAACTGAAGCAAAGGGATGATGAATCTGTTGGTACCTATGAAGCAAATTTTACAAGACTTGCAAGGTACGCTTCTGGTATTATTATCCAACCTGAGAGTAAGATCGATCGATTCTTTAGTGGCTTAAAACCAAGTCTTCGAAGGGCGTTAGCCATAAGGGACTTCAATAGCGACGAGGAAATCGTTCGATGTTCTCTCAAAGTCGAGATGGAGATTGGAGTAACCCATCAGTCACATGGGTTTGATAAGAAGAGGAAGATGGAATTCAAAGGAAACTCTAAAGAGCACACTGAAAAGAAGATGAACTTTCCCTTATGCTCAAAGTGTGGAAATAAACATGGAGGGAGTTGTCTTAAAGGGACAAGTAAATGTTTTAAATGTGGAAAAGAAGGTCATCGGGCATTTGAATGCCGTGATAATGGGAAGAAGATGTCTAATGACGCAAACAAAGGAAGGGATGCACAGAATGAACCTACTACACTTCAATGCTTCAAGTGCAAGGAGATGGGACATTATGCCAATCAATGCCCAAATCCAAGGGTTGATGATGATGGTCGACGTCAACAAACTCTTAAGGCTAAAGACAAAGGAAAGTCACATGCAATTTCTATCAGCGATGTGGAGTATGATAACGATGTGGTGAAAGGTACACTTACCATCCACTCTAAAGTAGCAAATGTTTTATTTGATTCTGGATCCACCCACTCTTTTATTTCTGAATACTTTTCTAAGGGTATCACCGTATTACCTCAACAATTAGATGTTGAGTTAGCTGTGACAACACCTAATGGCACATCAATCGCATCAAAAGTTTATAATTCTTCTCCGATCGAAGTTTGTGGGAAAGTGCTTCCTGCAAATCTTGTGATCCTTCCTTTAGTGGAATTTGATGTGATTCTTGGCATGGATTGGCTTTCTCTACATGGAGCTCATATCGATTGCCAAAGAAGGGAAGTCACATTTCATATTCCAGATCAATCTACGATCGTCTATCAATGCAAGGATGAACATAACCTTCCAGTGGAAATTTCTTCCATCTTATGGGTATTGATTCCACTAAATGAAGGTTATTTATCTCAAATGGTTGGTGAGAAACTCACGATTAAGAATATGCCCATTGTACGAGAGTTTGATGATGTCTTTCCGGAGGAATTGCCGGGTCTTCCACCAAATCGTGAAGTTGAGTTTTCAATAGAACTCGTACCGGGTGCTTTGCCTATTTCAAAGACACCTTATAGAATGGCCCCAATTGAGTTGCAGGAATTGAAGAAGCAACTCCAAGAGAATCTTGATAAGGGATTCATGCGCCCTAGTGCGTCACCTTGGGGAGCACCTGTTCTATTTGTTAAGAAGAAAGATGGATCAATGAGACTCTGCATTGATTATAGAGAACTTAACAAGATCACTATCAAGAACAAATATCCTCTCCCACGCATTGATGACTTATTTGACCAACTACGCGGAGCTCAATACTTTTCCAAGATTGATCTTCGTTCAGGGTATCATCAATTAAGGGTCAAAAGGGAGGATATACCAAAGACGGCTTTCCGTACAAGGTATGGACACTATGAATTTATAGTGATGCCATTTGGTCTTACTAATGCCCCTGCTATCTTCATGGATCTAATGAATAGAGTTTTTAGAGACTATCTTGATCAATTTGTGGTAGTCTTTATAGACGATATTCTTGTCTATTCAAAGAGCAAGGAAGAGCATGAAGATCACTTGAGAATTATATTGAAGACCCTGAGAAAGGAGAAGATTTATGCCAAATTTACCAAGTGTGAATTTTGGCTTCAAAAAGTTGCATTTTTGGGTCACATAATCTCAAAAGAGGGGATATCTGTGGATCCAGCAAAAACAGAGGTTATCGAAAGATGGTCAAGACCAACAACAGTAACTGAGATCCGAAGTTTTCTTGGTTTGGCTGGATATTATCGACGTTTTGTAAAAGATTTTTCACGATTATCTAATCCAATCACCAAGTTGACTCGGAAGGGAGTTAAGTTTGTCTGGACAGAGGAATGTGAAGATAATTTCAAGGAGTTGAAAAGAAGGTTATCCAGTGCACCTGTGCTCACACTGCCTTGTAGTGGAGAAAGGTTTGTGATCTACAGTGATGCATCCAAGAAGGGATTGGGGTGTGTTCTTATGCAAAATGATATGGTGATAGCTTATGCCTCACGACAGTTGAAAATTCATGAGCAAAATTACCCAACACATGATTTGGAGTTGGCTGCGGTAATCTTTGCATTAAAGATTTGGAGGCATTACCTTTATGGTGAAAGGTGTGATATTTATACTGATCATAAATGTTTAAAGTATATTTTCACACAAAAGGAGCTGAATATGCGTCAAAGAAGATGGTTGGAGCTGATTAAGGATTATGACTGCTCAATCCATTACCACCCTGGGAAAGCAAACAAGGTGGCAGATGCATTAAGTCGACAAGACCATGCTAGTTTATCCATGATGAGGATCACAAAAGATCCAATATTTATGGATTTACAAAGGATGGATCTTGGAATTATAATGGAAGGGGAAAAATCTTATCTTTCTCAAATGAATGTTCAACCATCTATACATGTGAAGATTAAAGAGGCACAGAAAGAAGATGTCGAGTTACAAAAGAAGGTTAGAAATGTTCCTGAATTCAACCTTGATTGTGATGGGATAATAAAGTTCAGGAATCGGGTTTGCGTTCCTCCCATCCCCGAATTAAAGAATGAGCTGCTGGATGAGGCTCATAGTTCATCATTATCTATTCATCCTGGAAGCACGAAGATGTATAGGGACCTGAAAGAGTACTTCTGGTGGGATGGCATGAAAAGAGATGTTGCTGAATATGTCTCTCGATGCTTGGTTTGTCAACAAGTCAAAGCTGAGAGACAGAAGTCTAAGGGGATGTTACAACCATTACCCATACCCGAATGGAAATGGGAAAACATCACTATGGACTTTGTCACAGGACATCCTAAAACATCCAAAGGCAATAATGCTATCTGGGTCATAGTTGATCGTCTTACAAAGTCTGCACACTTCATTGCTATTAGAGAGGATTTCTCTCTAGATCAGCTTGCCAGGATATATGTAAAGGAAGTGGTAAGATTGCATGGAGTACCACTTTCTATTATATCTGATCGAGATCCGAGATTTACCTCGAAGTTCTGGCGAAGTCTTCAGCATACTCTGGATACAGAGTTGAGTTTCAGCACTGCTTATCATCCCCAGACAGACGGTCAGTCTGAGAGAACAATTCAAACCCTAGAAGATATGTTGAGAGCTTGCTCTATGGATTTCAAAGGAGGTTGGGATCAACACCTACCTTTGGTGGAATTTGCTTATAATAATAGCTTTCACTCTAGTATTCAGATGGCTCCTTATGAAGCTCTCTATGGAAAGAAATGCAGGACTCCAACTTGCTGGGATGAAGTTGGGGAAAGAAAGCTATTAGGACCTGATGTCGTTGATGAAATGTCAGAAAAGGTCAGATCTATTCAACAACACATAAGAGCAGCTCAGAGTCGACAGAAAAGTTATGCCGACAACCGAAGAAAAGACCTAGAGTTTGAAGTGGGCGATAAAGTGTTCTTACGAATATCTCCCTGGAAGAGGGTTATGAGATTTGGAAAGAAGGGGAAGTTGAGCCCTAGATATATCGGTCCTTTTGAAATACTGGATCGTGTTGGTAAGGTAGCTTACCGATTAGCGCTTCCACCGAATCTCTCTCAAGTTCACGATGTGTTCCATGTATCTCTCCTGAGAAAGTACATACCACATCCTTCACATGTACTCAGCTCAGAAGTTGTCCCGCTGGAGCAAGATCTTTCTTATGAAGAACAGCCGATAGAGATTCTGGATCGTAGTGAAAAAGTCCTATGAAACAAGACCACTCGCTTGGTGAAAGTTTTATGGAGAAACCACCAACTTGAAGAAGCTACATGGGAGCTTGAGGATATGATGAGGGAGAAGTATCCTCATCTGTTTGTTGCAAAGTGACGAATTTCGAGGGCGAAATTCTTTTTAAGGGGGGTATAATGTAACACCCGAGACTTTTATGATATATAAATCATCAAAGGGATCTTTTTCTACACAACACTTGCTTGGCATGCTTTACACGCAATCACGACCTTCCTCGATATCTTGCGTCGTACGCAATACCGAGTTTCACTAAACAACAATATGCTATTAAAACTAGCCGTTATGAATAGTAATAACCACTTTTTGAAAATTTATAAATTTTATTTTTCAAAATGGACTTCATTTTTGGACTCAGAATATCGAAATTAGCCTAGGGTGAAATTTTGGTATTTTTCTGAAAACTTTCAATTTTTGATTAATAGTGAAACCACTAAGTGGTAGGTTAAAAACCGAATTTTGCATAAAACTTAATTTTACCGCTTCTGTGAATGGAATTTCGAAAATCCGAGAGACACGGTTAATATCAAGGACTAAAATGTGGTTCAATGAGATGAAAATAATTTTTGGTGAATAGTAACTTTTTACTTTTTTTTACCGCGGTTAATAGTAAATAGGGCAACTAAGGGTAAATATGATATTAATATTACCCTAACACATGTCCTAATTCTATTGGACAAGTGTAATTCGACCAAAAACAAACTTAGGAATAAAATATGACCATTTAGGCCCACTTGGATTAGATTAGGACATTTATTATTAATTTATTTAAAGAAGGGTTAAAATAGTTAAAATCAAAGTTTAATAAGTAAATCATTTTTAATATGGGGTTATACATAAGATAAATTCAATTGTAAATATTAATTAGAAAGATAAAAAGATTTCCTACATGATGATATTTTATTTGTAATTTTTAGACATCAAATAATTTAATTTATTTATAACACAAAGATGATGCAGTAATTTTCTTATTAATGAAATATTGACAAAATTGATAATATAAATACCAAAATAAATGTAATTTAAGACTTTTTATGAATTCCACTAATTTTATAGGTTACTATGTTATATTAATGTTGATTTAATCAACTTGGTTCGAACATATAATTCTCTTATGACTTTCACAAAAAATCATATATCAAATAGTGTCAAAATTGACACAAAATAGTTTTTAAATCAAATATTATATTATTAATTGTTATTTTATTCCTAAAAATATAAGGTTCGGCCAAATGACTTAGATAAGGATATATATATTAATAATAAACAATTTGGGGTTCGTTTGGCATGTTATAGTAAGTGTATTAAACATATAGTGAAAGAAAACAAAAAGACACGGTACAAGTTAAATTAATTAACTTAGAGTTAAATCTAATTGATAAGGTTAAAATAATACCCTAAACTTGTCTAAATCCTATTGGTTGATAGGATTTCGACCCATCCCCACTTTAGCTTCGAAATAAGACCCTTTAGAACCATTATAAACCGATTTTGACTTTAATATAAAATAATATTTTGAGATATTCCTAAGGTGCCCCTCTCCTCCATTATAAAAGGGCACCTCCTCCCCCTCCTCCTCACACCAATTTGAGCACTCAAGCTCGGCCAACCCCTGCCATTTTCTCCTATCCACTTCCCTATAATAATCCTAGAGGTCCTGGTCTTCTCCAAAGACCAATCTTAGTTCCTTAAGTGGAGGATTCAAAGAGGCGTTCCAAAGAAGAGGTAATATCCATTACCGATCTTTTCAATTTCTTTCTTCTTCAAACTTCTTCTTCTTTAGTTGTTTCATGATAAAGTAATAACATCAGTATTACTTACATACTGATATGTTATTATAAATATGAAACAACCCTAATTCACCTTCTATCCATCCTACGGAAAAATGAAATCACCGCGCGTGCGTACGTACGGAATACCGTCTCCACGCCGTGGTGTAATCTATTTTTCCACCATCACCTTACAAGGATGGTTATAATGGTGTAATAAGTAACTATATATGATTATTATGAAGTAATATTGATACTGAAATAATATATATATATACTCCAATACAATTCCACGATCATAGGAACGATATCATCACTCGTGCGTACGTACGGAATACCGTCTCCACGATGTGATGCGACTCGTTCTACATGATCTTCATTTCATAATGATTATATAAATGAATTAAATGAATGAATATGGTATATACTACACTAATACCATTCTGTAAATGAATTATCTATAACCTAAAGATAAGAATAAGAATTTATTCGACACAACACGCATAAGAACAAAAAGTTATAAAGACCCGAGTAACAAGTAACAATGAAATATTACTAACAAGAAGCTAATAATATGACCATATATGATATCATATCAACATGTATGATTCTGGAATAAGTCAATAACATTATTTAAACCATTATACAAGAGCTTCAGACACGTACAAAGCAAATCGGACCTAAGGTAAGGGAAATATCACAATCTCACTTTTATCCGAGATTGTTTTTACTTTGGTAATTACTGGGGTGTATTTTATCATCCACATACATGTTCCCTCAATATTTAATATTATTTCCTTCCTTCTACAATTGTTTATATCCAATTTTACCCTTCGGTAAGTTTTTTATAAAAGATATGAAAGGAATCTTTTGTCGTTTTTCGTACGAGGTACTTTTTGACTTTTCCGACAAAAGTACGAAGAATGTTTTTTTTAACTTATACGGCATGAATGGATTTTTAAAACATTATTTCCAAGAAACTTCCTTTACAAGTTTTCAAGATTATTTTTAATCAACTTCTTTTATTTTAAAGTCGTATGACATGTTATGAAAGGAAAAATGTTTTTCAAGTAGAAAGGATATTTTCCACAAGAATGGAGTTCAAGTATTTTATCAAAATTATTTTCCATCTAAGATAATAAAAGGGTTCTGTTTTTATCCCTATTATTACAATGGTTTGATTATGTTGTGATGGAAATATTTTTATGAATTCCTTTATCTTATATGAATTGTTTTATGATGTCATGTTGTTTAAGAATCCCATTTTTATTACATGGGTTACACTATGATGTATGGTTTATGATTATGTGGCACACATAATAAAGGATTCATTATAAGATGGGTGGGACGTATATCTCCCTCCAATGCATTGGGTAAAGATTTATATCTCGTGAGATAGACATGGCTGGAACGGACGGTTATTTCGGTTCAGTGAAACAGGACTGAAACGAGGAGTGAACTCGGTTCAGAAAGGGACTTTGTCCACTAAGATAGTCTTGGCAATGAGTCATGACTAACAAGAAATGATTTTCCATGATTATGTGTGCATGCCACAAAGTTTCAAGTTTTATTTTATGATTATGGGGATCTCATTTTCACTTCTATGATTTATTCCATGTTAAGATATTATGATCTCTTTTGCAGGTTTTGATTTTCATAAAGATATGATATGATTTTTATTTTCTTTATTTGCCCTTGCTGAGCATTTGAGCTCACCCTTTTATGTTTTCTTTTCCCCAGGTCAGGAAGATGGATATTAAGTAGAATATGCTAAAAGGGACCCTAGATATGATGAAATAAATGGGAGACACTGTAGAAGATTTATAAACCAGTTGTTTATGTTTCCCAGTTTCTAAAGACACTATACCTATACGGTCCTTTGTGGTTTTGTCATATGTTGTAATAAGTGTGCTTCAATTTCGATGTATTAACAGTGTATGTAAAGTATGGGTCGTTATAGTTGGTATCAGAGGAAAGGTATAGTCAACCTTTGGAAACTAGGATGTGAAAGCCTTAGTAAGAACCCTAAGGATAAGTCTAAGCATAGAACACAATCTTAGTGTTTTAGAAATGGCCTTGAATAACCTAGGATAAGACCTTAAGCATGAAAATTTTATTCTTGAATTATGTGGTTTCCTATTATAATTAGTGTTGCTCACACTATTCTTCTTGGTTTTAGTCAATGGCTGGAACCCGAAGGAACCGTGTTAATGCGGAATGCGATGGGCAATGCAATGATTGTCCCCATGAGAAACCAAACGATATGGGAGCTGGAATGCAAAATCTTGTAGCCATGATCACACAACTTTCTCAAGCTATGAATCATGTAGGATTTCCAAACGAGCAAAAGAGGGAGCAACATTCTGTTGAATCTTTCATGAGGCAGCGTCCACCTTCTTTCAGCGGGTCTACTGATCCATTAGTTGCTGAACAATGGATTAGTACTACTGAAAAGATATTTTCAGTTCTTCAATGTTCTGAACATGATAAAGTCATCCTAGCAGTGTATCGTTTGGAAGGAGATGCTGATCAATGGTGGAATCTTGTTAAGAATACGAGGCAAAGGGATGAAATTGAGTCTATGGAATGGGACGAGTTCAAGAACTTATTTTTCAATAAGTACTTCCCTCGTATTCTCCGAACAAAGATGGAGAAAGAGTTTCTTGAACTGAAGCAAAGGGATGATGAATCTGTTGGTACCTATGAAGCAAATTTTACAAGACTTGCAAGGTACGCTTCTGGTATTATTATCCAACCTGAGAGTAAGATCGATCGATTCTTTAGTGGCTTAAAACCAAGTCTTTGAAGGGCGTTAGCCATAAGGGACTTCAATAGCTACGAGGAAATCGTTCGATGTGCTCTCAAAGTCGAGATGGAGATTGGAGTAACCCATCAGTCACATGGGTTTGATAAGAAGAGGAAGATGGAATTCAAAGGAAACTCTAAAGAGCACACTGAAAAGAAGATGAACTTTCCCTTATGCTCAAAGTGTGGAAAGAAACATGGAGGGAGTTGTCTTAAAGGGACAAGTAAATGTTTTAAATGTGGAAAAGAAGGTCATCGGGCATTTGAATGCCATGATAATGGGAAGAAGATGTCTAATGACGCAAACAAAGGAAGGGATACACAGAATGAACCTACTACACTTCAATGCTTCAAGTGCAAGGAGATGGGACATTATGCCAATCAATGCCCAAATCCAAGGGTTGATGATGATGGTCGACGTCAACAAACTCTTAAGGCTAAAGACAAAGGAAAGTCACATGCAATTTCTATCAGCGATGTGGAGTATGATAACGATGTGGTGAAAGGTACACTTACCATCCACTCTAAAGTAGCAAATGTTTTATTTGATTCTGGATCCACCCAGTCTTTTATTTCTGAATACTTTTCTAAGGGTATCACCGTATTACCTCAACATTAGATGTTGAGTTAGCTGTGACAACACCTAATGGCACATCAATCGCATCAAAAGTTTATAATTCTTCTCCGATCGAAGTTTTTGGGAAAGTGCTTCCTGCAAATCTTGTGATCCTTCCTTTAGTGGAATTTGATGTGATTCTTGGCATGGATTGGCTTTCTCTACATGGAGCTCATATCGATTGCCAAAGAAGGGAAGTCACATTTCATATTCCAGATCAATCTACGATCGTCTATCAATGCAAGGATGAACATAACCTTCCAGTGGAAATTTCTTCCATCTTATGGGTATTGATTCCACTAAATGAAGGTTATTTATCTCAAATGGTTGGTGAGAAACTCACGATTAAGAATATGACCATTGTACGGGAGTTTGATGATGTCTTTCCGGAGGAATTGCCGGGTCTTCCACCAAATCGTGAAGTTGAGTTTTCAATAGAACTCGTACCGGGTGCTTTGCCTATTTCAAAGACACCTTATAGAATGGCCCCAATTGAGTTTCAGGAATTGAAGAAGCAACTCCAAGAGAATCTTGATAAGGGATTCATACGCCCTAGTGCGTCACCTTGGGGAGCACCTGTTCTATTTGTTAAGAAGAAAGATGGATCAATGAGACTCTGCATTGATTATAGAGAACTTAACAAGATCACTATCAAGAACAAATATCCTCTCCCACGCATTGATGACTTATTTGACCAACTACGCGGAGCTCAATACTATTCCAATATTGATCTTCGTTCAGGGTATCATCAAGTAAGGGTCAAAAGGGAGGATATACCAAAGACGGCTTTCCGTACAAGGTATGGACACTATGAATTTATAGTGATGCCATTTGGTCTTACTAATGCCCCTGCTATCTTCATGGATCTAATGAATAGAGTCTTTAGAGACTATCTTGATCAATTTGTGGTAGTCTTTATAGACGATATTCTTGTCTATTCAAAGAGCAAGGAAGAGCATGAAGATCACTTGAGAATTATATTGAAGACCCTGAGAAAGGAGAAGCTTTATGCCAAATTTACCAAGTGTGAATTTTGGCTTCAAAAAGTTGCATTTTTGGGTCACATAATCTCAAAAGAGGGGATATCTGTGGATCCAGCAAAAACAGAGGTTATTAAAAGATGGTCAAGACCAACAACAGTAACTGAGATCCGAAGTTTTCATGGTTTGGCTGGATATTATCGACGTTTTGTAAAAGATTTTTCACGATTATCTAATCCAATCACCAAGTTGACTCGAAAGGGAGTTAAGTTTGTCTGGACAGAGGAATGTGAAGATAATTTCAAGGAGTTGAAAAGAAGGTTATCCAGTGCACCTGTGCTCACACTGCCTTGTAGTGGAGAAAGGTTTGTGATCTACAGTGATGCATCCAAGAAGGGATTGGGGTGTGTTCTTATGCAAAATGATATGGTGATAGCTTATGCCTCACGACAGTTGAAAATCCATGAGCAAAATTACCCAACACATGATTTGGAGTTGGCTGCGGTAATCTTTGCATTAAAGATTTGGAGGCATTACCTTTATGGTGAAAGGTGTGATATTTATACTGATCATAAAAGTTTAAAGTATATTTTCACACAAAAGGAGCTGAATATGCGTCAAAGAAGATGGTTGGAGCTGATTAAGGATTATGACTGCTCAATCCATTACCACCCTGGGAAAGCAAACAAGGTGGCAGATGCATTAAGTCGACAAGACCATGCTAGTTTATCCATGATGAGGATCACAAAAGATCCAATATTTATGGATTTACAAAGGATGGATCTTGGAATTATAATGGAAGGGGAAAATCTTATCTTTCTCAAATGAATGTTCAACCATCTATACATGTGAAGATTAAAGAGGCACAGAAAGAAGATGTCGAGTTACAAAAGAAGGTTAGAAATGTTCCTGAATTCAACCTTGATTGTGATGGGATAATAAAGTTCAGGAATCGGGTTTGCGTTCCTCCCATCCCCGAATTAAAGAATGAGCTGCTGGATGAGGCTCATAGTTCATCATTCTCTATTCATCCTGGAAGCACGAAGATGTATAGGGACCTGAAAGAGTACTTCTGGTGGGATGGCATGAAAAGAGATGTTGCTGAATATGTCTCTCGATGCTTGGTTTGTCAACAAGTCAAAGCTGAGAGACAGAAGTCTAAGGGGATGTTACAACCATTACCCATACCCGAATGGAAATGGGAAAACATCACTATGGACTTTGTCACAGGACTTCCTAAAACATCCAAAGGCAATAATGCTATCTGGGTCATAGTTGATCGTCTTACAAAGTCTGCACACTTCATTGCTATTAGAGAGGATTTCTCTCTAGATCAGCTTGCCAGGATATATGTAAAGGAAGTGGTAAGATTGCATGGAGTACCACTTTCTATTATATCTGATCGAGATCCGAGATTTACCTCGAAGTTCTGGCGAAGTCTTCAGCATACTCTGGATACAGAGTTGAGTTTCAACACTGCTTATCATCCCCAGAAAGACGGTCAGTCTGAGAGAACAATTCAAACCCTAGAAGATATGTTGAGAGCTTGCTCTATTGATTTCAAAGGAGGTTGGGATCAACACCTACCTTTGGTGGAATTTTCTTATAATAATAGCTTTCACTCCAGTATTCAGATGGCTCCTTATGAAGCTCTCTATGGAAAGAAATGCAGGACTCCAACTTGCTGGGATGAAGTTGGGGAAAGAAAGCTATTAGGACCTGATCTCGTTGATGAAATGTCAGAAAAGGTCAGATCTATTCAACAACACATAAGAGCAGCTCAGAGTCGACAAAAAAGTTATGCCGACAACCGATGAAAAGACCTAGAGTTTGAAGTGGGCGATAAAGTGTTCTTACGAATATCTCCCTGGAAGAGGGTTATGAGATTTGGAAAGAAGGGGAAGTTGAGCCCTAGATATATCGGTCCTTTTGAAATACTGGATCGTGTTGGGAAGGTAGATTACCGATTGGCGCTTCCACCGAATCTCTCTCAAGTTCACGATGTGTTCCATGTATCTCTCCTGAGAAAGTACATACCAGATCCTTCACATGTACTCAGCTCAGAAGTTGTACCGCTGGAGCAAGATCTTTCTTATGAAGAACAGCCGATAGAGATTCTGGATCGTAGCGAAAAAGTCCTACGAAACAAGACCACTCGCTTGGTGAAAGTTTTATGGAGAAACCACCAACTTGAAGAAGCTACATGGGAGCTTTAGGATATGATGAGGGAGAAGTATCCTCATCTGTTTGTTGCAAAGTGACGAATTTCGAGGGCGAAATTCTTTTTAAGGGGGGTAGAATGTAACACCCGAGACTTTTATGATATATAAATCATCAAAGGGATCTTTTTCTACACAACACTTGCTTGGCTTGCTTTACACGCAATCGCGACCATCCTCGATAGCTTGCGTCGTACGCAATACCGAGTTTCACTAAACAACAATATGCTATTAAAACTAGCCGTTATGAATAGTAATAACCACTTTTTGAAATTTTATAAATTTTATTTTTCAAAATGGACTTCATTTTTGGACTCAGAATATCGAAATTAGCCTAGGGTGAAATTTTGGTATTTTTCTGAAAACTTTCAATTTTTGATGAATAGTGAAACCACTAAGTGGTAGGTTAAAAACCGAATTTTGCATAAAACTTAATTTTACCGCTTCTGTGAATGGAATTTCGAAAATTCGAGAGACACGGTTAATATCAAGGACTAAAATGTGGTTCAATGAGATGAAAAAAATTTTTGGTGAATAGTAACTTTTTACTTTTTTTACCGCGGTTAATAGTAAATAGGGTAACTAAGGGTAAATATGATATTAATATTACCCTAACACATGTCCTAATTCTATTGGACAAGTGTAATTCGACCAAAAACAAACTTAGGAATAAAATATGACCATTTAGGCCCACTTGGATTAGATTAGGACATTTATTATTAATTTATTTAAAGAAGGGTTAAAATAGTTAAAATCAAAGTTTAATAAGTAAATCATTTTTAATATGGGGTTATACATAAGATATATTCAATTGTAAATATTCATTAGAAAGATAAAAAGATTTCCTACATGATGATATTTTATTTGTAATTTTTAGACATCAAATAATTTAATTTATTTATAACACAAAGATGATGCAGTAATTATCTTATTAATGAAATATTGACAAAATTGATAATATAAATACCAAAATAAATGTAATTTAAGACTTTTTATGAATTCCACTAATTTTATAGGTTACTATGATATATTAATGTTGATTTAATCAACTTGGTTTGAACATATAATTCTGTTATGACTTTCACAAAAAATCATATATCAAATAGTGTCAAAATTGACACAAAATAGTTTTTAAATCAAATATTATATTATTAATTGTTATTTTATTCCTAAAAATCTAAGGTTCGGCCAAATGACTTAGATAAGGATATATATATTAATAATAAACAATTTGGGCTTCGTTTGGCATGTTATAGTAAGTGTATTAACCATATAGTGAAAGAAAACAAAAAGACACGGTAAAAGTTAAATTAATTAACTTAGAGTTAAATCTAATTGATAAGGTTAAAATAATACCCTAAACTTGTCTAAATCCTATTGGTTGATAGGATTTCGACCCATCCCCACTTTAGATTCGAAATAAGACCCTTTGGAACCATTATAAACCGATTTTGACTTTAATATAAAATAATATTTTGAGATATTCCTAAGGTGCCCCTCTCCTCCCTTATAAAAGTGCACCTCCTCCCCCTCCTCCTCACACCAATTTGAGCACTCAAGCTCGGCCAACCCCTGCCATTTTCTCCTCTCCACTTCCCTAGAATAATCCTAGAGGTACTGGTCTTCTCCAAAGACCAATCTTAGTTCCTTAAGTGGAGGATTCAAAGAGGCGTTCCAAAGAAGAGGTAATATCCATTACCGATCTTTTCAATTTCTTTCTTCTTCAAACTTCTTCTTCTTTAGTTGTTTCATGATAAAGTAATAACATCAGTATTACTTACATACTTATATGTTATTATAAATATGAAACAACCCTAATTCACCTTCTATCCATCCTACGGAAAAATGAAATCACCGCGCGTGCGTACGTACGGAATACCGTCTCCACGCCATGGTGTAATCTATTTTTCCACCATCACCTTACAAGGATGGTTATAATGGTGTAATAAGTAACTATATATGATTATTATGAAGTAATATTGATACTGAAATAATATATATATATACTCCAATACAATTCCACGATCATAGGAACGATATCATCACTCGTGCGTACGTACGGAATACCGTCTCCACGATGTGATGCGACTCGTTCTACATGATCTTCATTTCATAATGATTATATAAATGAATTGAATGAATGAATATGGTATATACTACACTAATACCATTCTGTAAATAAATTATCTATAACCTAATGATAAGAATAATAATTTATTCGACAAAACACGCATAAGAACAAAAAGTTATAAAGACCCGAGTAACAAGTAACAATGAAATATTACTAACAAGAAGCTAATAATATGACCATATATGATATCATATCAACATGTATGATTCTGGAATAAGTCAATAACATTATTTAAACCATTATACAGGAGGTTCAGACACGTACAAAGCAAATCGGACCTAAGGTAAGGGAAATATCACAATCTCACTTTTATCCGAGATTGTTTTTACTTTGGTAATTACTGGGGTGTATTTTATCATCCACATCCATGTTCCCTCAATATTTAATATTATTTCCTTACTTCTATAATTGTTTATATCCAATTTTACCCTTCGGTAAGTTTTTTGTAAAAGATATGAAAGGAATCTTTTGTCGTTTTTCGTACGAGGTACTTTTTGACTTTTCCGACAAAAGTACGAATAATGTTTTTTTTAACTTATACGGCATGAATGGATTTTTAAAACATTATTTCCAAGAAACTTCCTTTACAAGTTTTCAAGATTATTTTTAATCAACTTATTTTATTTTAAAGTCGTATGACATGTTATGAAAGGAAATATGTTTTTCAAGTAGAAAGGATATTTTCCTCAAGAATGGAGTTCAAGTATTTTATCAAAATTATTTTCCATCTAAGATAATAAAAGGGTTCTGTTTTTATCCCTATTATTACATTGGTTTGATTATGTTGTGATGGAAATATTTTTATGAATTCCTTTATCTTATATGAATTGTTTTATGATGTCATGTTGTTTAAGAATCCCATTTTTATTACATGGGTTACACTAAGATGTATGGTTTATGATTATGTGGCACACATAATAAAGGATTCATTATAAGATGGGTGGGACCTATATCTCCCTCCAATGCATTGGGTAAAGATTTATATCTCATGAGATAGACATGGCTGGAACGGAAGGTTATTTCGGTTCAGTGAAACAGGACTGAAACGAGGAGTGAACTCGGTTCAGAAAGGGACTTTGTCCACTAAGATAGTCTTGGCAATGAGTCATGACTAACAAGAAATGATTTTCCATGATTATGTGTGCATGCCACAAAGTTTCAAGTTTTATGTTATGATTATGGGGATCTCATTTTCACTTCTATGATTTATTCCATGTTAAGATATTATGATCTCTTTTGCAGGTTTTGATTTTCATAAAGATATGATATGATTTTTATTTTCTTTATTTGCCCTTGCTGAGCATTTGAGCTCACCCTTTTATGTTTTCTTTTCCCCAGGTCAGCAAGATGGATATTAAGTAGAATATGATAAAAGGGACCCTAGATATGATGAAATAAATGGGAGACACTGTAGAAGATTTATGAACCAGTTGTTTATGTTTCCCAGTTTCTAAAGACACTATACCTATACGGTCCTTTGTGGTTTTGTCATATGTTGTAATAAGTGTGCTTCAATTTCGATGTATTAACAATGTATGTAAAGTATGGGTCGTTATATGTAGTAATATTCATTTTATAATAAATGACCTCTATATAAAGGATTATAAAATCTACAACACAATTTTAAATAAATTAATGAGAAGAATTGGTATGAAATAATGCATTATCTAGGGATTAAGTTATAGTGATGGTGCTCCTCACTATCATAAAACCCATATAATCTTCCTCTTAGGACCCTTCCACTCCATGAAAAAGCTTTGTTCCATATTGTTATTGTTGTAACCCCTTAGTTCTTGGTTTTTTGTATTCAAACACAATAATTTTAGGAGTAGATGATCTCATGCCACTACAATAATCAGAAAATATATGGAATAACTTCTACAAGTGACCTGATAATCTATATGTACCACAAATGTTGGGTACCTTAGGGAGAACATGTTTTTATGTCCCAACAAATTCACATTGTAAGAAAATCAACAGTCTTCTTATAATAACATTATGTTGTATGTATGATGCCTTATTAAAAAATAAATTTGTGACACAACATGTTTCTTCTTTCTTTTAATGGAAATAGTAGAAGTCGCACTTGGATAAAACATAACTCATATCAACCCTAACATTCCAGACATGTCTAACTCATCCATAAATTCCTTATATATTATGTCTACATAAGATGTGAGTTTCAACAGTAATATATATATATATATATATATATATATATAATATTATAATGAAAGTACCATATACAATTTTCAAGGAGTCAAATTCTCATTTATCACAACATCTAGAAATAACTAAACATGTTCAGCAAAATGGGTTTCATATTTATTTAGAGTCTTATCATTCTTATGGTGGATAATAAATTCTATGGATTTTTACAATACAATAGATTCAGAATAAAAAAACATTGTGAAATAAACTATAAATTCATTCCATTCCAATACCTAAGTATTATTCCCCACAACCATCAAACACCAACATATCCTGTTGGGTCCCTCAAGAATTAATGTTTCACATTTTACGTTAATTGAATTTCAGGTTTCGAAGTACTATTTATAATGTTAAATACTATTAAATAAATAATATACCTCTTGATAATAATTTGATCACGGTAAAACGTGTCTATTTTGGTGTAAAAAATCTTGAGAACAATTTATCATTTCATCCCTTTGAGGTAACCCCAGTGAATAATAAATGTGAATGGTTGTTTATACCATTGATATAGGTTGGAAGTCATGCTCCACCATCACTAAAAAAATTTGGTGGATCAGTGGATTCTCTGGTTGTGGCTCACAATCAGATTCCTTTTGTGGCTTATTCAAACATCTTTTTGAAGGCATGATTCTCCACAACATCAAAAATGATACTCAAATAATCAACTCAAAAAACTATTATAATAATAAAAAATTAAATAAAATTATATTATAATTATAGGATTTCAATAGTTTACACATATCATGTTGTTGAATTATGTGAATCGAATCAATCTATTCCAGAAATACACTATTCCCAAACACACTTGCGGAAATATGGATAATTATGATGATAGATGGACATGGAACTCCATGTATGATACCCTTTAATTCCTAAAAATCCATTATTATATCTTCCAAGAAACCCCAAGTATGATTCCAACATCAAGGAATGATGAACAACCTTCTCTAGTACAATTTTGTCCTGAAACAACCTATAACAATCGTGTTCTTTTTTACACACTTAAACAAGATTTATTACATAAAATAATCAATTTATAAAACAACTAATATGAAGATTTATAGTGTATTTGGGGCTTAGGAACATCACATAATGACTTAAAAACTAAAAAACAACATCTTTATTGAATAATTTCTTTACATGAAAATTACATTCCATCATACATAGCATTTCCTGGGATAACCTGAGGAGTTGCATAAGAAAAGGGTGAGCTATAAAGCCTAGTATGGGACTAACCAAGGATTAACATGAAGAATACAGTACATGTTACGAAATAGGAATATCAATGGAGTATAAGAGAAATATTAACATAAAAGGCATGATATAACATGATTATCATAACATGGAATTGTGTTAATAACTCTTTACATGGTATTAGCATGAGCCAAGGCTCATTGCACATGGAGCATGAGTAAACCCTCATTGCACATGAATTAGCATGATTGAATCCTCATTTCACTTTAATTAGCCTGAGTAACCCATCATTGAACTTGGAATATCATGGTGCTAATCTTAACCTAATGCATTGGAGCGCTATCAGCGCGCTCCCTTCATAAAAATTTCATTTCATGCATAGACAACTGAAAAAAAAGACCTATTGCCATGGTTCAAAACTGTGGAAAAATGTCCCAAAATTGTGTCCATAGGCTATGACCATGGTTTTGGACAACCACAGCCTCTATCTCCATGGTAGTAGGTCCCATCCTATTGCCACAGTTTCAACTATGGCAACAGCTACCTATGGTCACGGTTTTGAAAAGCATGGACATATTTCATAAAAGCTACCACTGTGGTAATTGACCTATGGCCACAGTTTAAACCGTGGATATATGAAGATATTACCTTGGTTTTAACCATGGGTATAGCCTTGGTAAACCGTGGCAATAACTTAAATACAAAATGTCACAAGCTGGTTTCGATCCCTACACCTTTTCTCTACGAACCAGATTACTTACCACTACACCGAGCATCATTACGCCTATATACTAATATATATGATGATATATATATATATATATATATTAATATAAACTATGGGAATATCCATAAAACCATGCCAGTAGGTCTTCCCGCTAAATTTTTTTGGGGAAAAAAATTTCTCCCCAAAGCGCGAGAACCCTATGTCCACGGTTTTGGAAAACTGTGGCGATAGGCCTTTGAAAATAGTGGCAGATATCCACGGTTCTAAAATCATGGCTATAGGCCCCATAACCATGGATATAAAAACAACCTATTACAATGGTTCTAAAAACCATGGTCATACGGCCATAAGAAATGATAACTGGACTATTGAAATGGGTTTAAAACTGTGGCAATAGGCCACAAAAACCGTGGCTATAGGTCCATAGAAGTAGCCTCATTTTCTAGTTGTGGTAACTGTGACACTTGGATCATACAACACAAAATCATTAAAGATCATCATTTATTCCACAATAAAAGGAATGTGTAATTAATAGATGAAACTCGATAATAAATAATTAAATATTAATAAAGGTAAATACCATTGATAGAAAAATGGGCATGGTGTTCACAACACAATGAAATTGGTGTGGAAAATCACAGTGCAACTTCGGTAGCATAACAATGTCACATAAAAATTCATAAAAATGTTTTATGAGATAGAAATATGTTTATCATCATATGTAAATGAAATGGATTATAATGGTGTCATATAGATACTTGTCCCAACATAATTAATGGAGTTTGGATTCATAATAAAAAAAAAATTGCTTGAATGTAAATGAGGAGGGATAAATTCCTTACAGAGTTTCAGCAAGGTAATAGGTGTACATGATAAGCATTAATGAGAGAGAAAAGGGGTCTCTAATCATTAAAAAATAAAGAGGGTGGTATGGGGGAGGTGCAAAATCATACCCCAACATTTATTACAGAAACTAAAAGAGCATAAAAATATTAAGAAACATGGAAAAAATGAAAAAGGAATGAATACCTTACTTGGTAGTGTGATCACAAAGGCTTGGGATGGGATTAAGAGAGAATTCTTGAGAGATTGGGTTGCCTTCGGGAGATTATAGATATAGGAGTTTGGAGGTAGGTCCAGATCCAAGGGCATTGAGTGAAAAGGATGTGGGATCTAGGGTGGGATTATATAGGAAATGAGAGGTAATTATTTATTGATTAGGTTTGGGTCAACACACATTAAACTAATCCAAACCACAAACCAGACGATGGTTTTTTCCCATGGTTTTTTAACATGGTTTTTGGCAAAGGGGAGTGTAAAACAATATTTTATATGGAAAATGGCCGAAATTCGTAAAATAGTATGGTTTTTTATATGGAGGTGAGTTACACTCTCAAGGATACCAATTTAAAAAGAAAAAATGTTTTATAAGTATTATAGGGTCTACTAATGATATGTAAAATAAATTAAACAAAACTAAAATCACATTATTTTAAAAGAAAAAAATATAATTTCTGAATATAATGTTAATAGTATTTTATTACGTCACTATTAGGTCATTATGATTTCATAAAAGACATTATATATTTTAATGGTATGTAATTTTTACCCAAAAATTCGAGTGGCTTAGAATATTATAAAAAATTAATTGTTTGATAACTTCGACATCCTAATTCAGAAAATAATATTCATTTTTTCTAAAAAATTTTATAAATATGTGAATATTTTCTTTAAAAATAAAAAATGACATTTGTCGAACATTCATGGGGTTTGAGAAAAAAAATCATTCATACCTTAATAAAAATCACAATTGTATTCATAATAATTATATGGTCATTTATATTTAATAAAATGTAATTTAGTAATAATATTTAAATAAAATATTAATTAATTAAATAATCCATTAATCCACCAAAATAGTTTTCTAAATTAACTAAAAAATGCTAATTTTAATTTTAAGAAACTATTAACAATGTAAAAATAATAAAATGAATGTATACTAATTATTTTATACAATAATAATGTACATAATTATAGTACTAGGGTATTGTTACATAACTCCCCAGAACACCCACATACGACTGAAGGGAAAGGTGTAAGATGGTGACAGACTCTTAGGGTGGCTTAGATAATATCACTCGGGTGGCAATCTCTATCAACTTCGACTTCTACCTTAGGCAGGTCCAATCAATCATAAAGTATTGAAGATCCTCTTGGCCTTGGTCAAGAGTGAATCCCAATGAAGCCTCCAACTTTATAACCTTTGAAAAATGGTCTTTTTATGTGGAAAGTCTACTAGATGAGTCCATAACTTCTTTTTTTCGAGTAGATTGGATTTCATAAATACCTATATTTATACTAATAATGTGATCACTGTTCAATGACTATATTTGAAACGGTAACAATTTTTAACGATATTTTGAAATACAAAATCATAAAACCATGGAAGTGGTTATTTTATATAACCAATTTAAATAATGATATAATTAATTAGACCAATAGTAATTTTCATTGAAAAAAGTTTGGGATGTTGCAATCTTCCCCCTTATGAAATTTTTCCCTCCAAAATTTCTTTTCTCACACAAAAATAGATGCGGGTAAATCTGATTCATCACTTCATCTGATTCCCACGATGCTTCTTTAAACAGGTGGTTTCACTACAACAACCTTACTAGTGGAATTTTTTTTATTTCATTGAAATTTTTATCTACAATCTAAGATCATTAATGTCTTCTCTTTATAATAGAGGTTATTCTAGGATGGTACCACTTTTTGATTATTTACAAGTGATGGGTCAGGTATGTACTTCCTGAAGAGTGATACATGGAATACAACATATACATGAGATAGATTTAGTGGGAGTGCTAGTCGGTAGGCCACTGTTCCAATGAGATCAAGAACTACAAGTGGGACGATGTACCTTAGACTAATCTTTCCCTTTTAACCAAATATAATAACTCTCATCCATGGTGATATGCATAGGAATACCATGTCTCCAAAATCAAACTCTAGGTCTCATTTACAGTTATCAGCATAGCTCTTTTGTTGACTCTGAGTGGCTTTAATTTCCTACTGGATTTTCATAACGTTCTCAACCATTACTTAGACCATTTCCGGACCTAGGATTTTTCTCTCTCCAAATTCATCCCAGCATGCATGTGTTCTAAAACACTACCTATATAGGGCTTCATAAGGATCCATTTGGATTCTTGAGTAGAAATTGTTATTTTATGGGAACTAAACAAGATGAATATGTTGATCTCGTCCTGCTTTGAAGTTCATTGAGCATGCTCTCAACATATCCTCATGTGTTTGGATATTTTTCTCAGATTGGACATCAGTTTGGGGATAATAAGATATACAAAAGTTCTGCTCAGTATTCAGAGCGTGCTGGAGACTGTTCAAGAACATAGAGGTGAATCTTGTATCTCGATGTGATACAATCAAAAGTGGTACTCCATGTATCCTTACCACATCTCTGATGTATATCTATGCAAGTTAATCCAATGAGTAATCATCCCAAATTTCAATGAAGTGTGTAGTCTTTGTATGATGATCCAAAAAACCCAAATAGAATTTTTTCCATTTGATGTCTTCAGATATCCAGTGAAAAAGTACATTGTGATGTTCTCCCATTTTCTATAATGGTATGGGTAATGGTTGCATCATCAACTTAGACTTCTACCTCTCAGCCTTCACTTTCTAACATACCAAGCACTTTGATGTATACAAAGTGATCTCCTTCTTCATGTAATCCCCCCAATAATACTCATGGAGATCTTGATACATCATTGTGATTCCTTGGTGAATGGATAAATTTGAACTACATGCATCATCCAAAAGTTCATTCATTAACTGCAGATTAGATGGAACACAAATTCTTGACAAAAATCTCACAATTCTTTCATCATTGACATTGAAATCCAAGGATTTAACTTTTCTAATAGCTTCCACCTTATTCTGAGTTCCAACATCATCCTTTTGAGCATCCTTAAACACTTCCAAAAGAGACGGTTGATAAATCATTTATGAAAGGATTGATGATGTTCCCTTCATTATGATTCCCATGTCCATATTTGTCAAATCTATGAAGATTGGATCCTTTTCAATTATCATCAATGATAGAATCGTTGGGTCCTTTCTACTTATAGAATCTACCACCTTGTTCACATTCCAAGCGTGGTAATGGATTGAGAAGTCATAGTCATTGATGAGCTCTAACCATCATCATTGGAATATGTCCATCTCTTTCTGTGAGAATAAATACTTGAGGATTTTGTGGTCTGTATATATTTTACACTTCTCCCCAAAGAGATAATGCCGCTAAAATTTTAAGTTGAAGACCACTGCAGCCAACTCCATATCATGTATTGGATATTTCTGCACATGAACATTAAATTTCCTCAAAGCATAGGAAATGATTATTTCATTTTTCATCAACACACAACCCCGACCCTTATTCGAACCATCACTAAATACAACAAAAAGTTATCCACTTTTGGGTACTATGAGCATGAGCGCAATGATAAGCCTCATTTTCAACTTCTTAAAGCCTTTTCACATTCATCACTACAAGAAAACGTTACTACCTTCCAAGTTAGCTTTCTAAGAGGGTTAGACAATAATGAGAAATTTCTCAAAAATCGGTGATAATATCTAGCTAACCCCAGGAATCTATGGATATCTGTTACCGATGTTGGCCTTATCCATCCCTCAATTTTTTCTGACTTTGAGGGATCTATAGATATCCCATTTTTTTGATGATATTTCCCAAGAATGAGGTATCCTTCAACCAGAACTCATAGTTGATGTACTTTTCATAGAGATTATCCATTTCATAGGGTCTCTAGTACAGTTCTTAGATGCTCCTCATTTTCCTCCTTGGTTTTGGAGTATATAAGAATATAATCTAGAATGATTACCACATATTTTTAGAGTAAATATATAAAGACTCAATTCCTGATTTATATGATGATTTTTAGAGAATTATTGGGTCCTAAAGGAATTAATATGAATTCATAGTGCTTGTAACTTGTACGAAAAGCAGTATTGGGGATATCCTCCTTCTTCACCCTTACTTGGTAATATCCTGACTGAAAGTCTAACTTGGAGAAGTATTGTTATCCACATATCTGATCAAACAAGTCAGCAATTCGTGGTATATGATACATGTTCTTTATCATGAAATTTTTGACCTAATGATAATAAATGCAAAGGCGCATTGGGAAATCCTACTTCTTAACAAAGAGTACCGGTGCACCCCATGGTGAAGTACATGGGTGTATATACCCTTTATCTAGATTCTCCTGTAGTTGTTTCTTCAACTCATCAAGCTACACAACAGTTATTCTATATAGAGTCTTGGATATTGGCAATGACCTAGGTATAAGGTCAATTGAGAATTAAACATCTCTTCTAGGAAGAAGAACATGCAATGCCCCGGGAAACACTTCAACGAATTCTGTCACAATAGACATGTCATCAAGGGTGGTTTCCTCCTTAGACTAAATCATCTGAGCTAGATATTTGTGATAATAGGTAATTTATATCCATGCTTAAGATGGTGTTTCTAAGTAATATTCATCTTCCTCCATGCATTTTTATTGAATCAGGGTTTGATTCTCAATATATAGAGTGATTTCCGTCTTAGGGAAATTTATGTTGGATCTATATAAGGAAAGACAATCCATGTTGATAATTGCAACAAATTCCTCTAGAGGGAGTATGATAAGGTTCATGAGAAGTTCAATAGAAAAATTAAAATAGGGGTGGAGTTATATTAATGGGATGCAATGATTTCCCCATTTACCATACTCACCGACATCATTAGTTCCATGATTTGTGGTGGTCCTGGGATTGTTCCACTAAACTTTTGAGATTTAAAATATTGTGTAGAATTAGAATAGAAAGGAAAATTCTCTATTTTTGAATGAATAACTACAATAAATATCACCACTTCTTTGATAGGTTTCACTTCAGCAGTATTGATGACAAAAGATCTCCCTTTCTTACTTGGAGGTTGTTAGTTGCCTCCAAAAACCCTTGTCATAGGGAACTGATATGCAATGTTCATCAGTTCTTTTAAGTTGAAGCAATTAACATTGATTCGAGGGTATAATGCATTATTCTTCTCTTTTGTTGTAGTCGTGGGGTTTTTAGGCATTTAACGGCTAGGTGCCCTTATCATACACACCAAAAGCATTTCCTCACCACCTTTAGGCAATTTTTGGGGTGCTTATTTCCATAACATTGAAAATTGGGGTGCTAAATTTTCATAGCACCATTGGATTTATCCATCGGACAACTTGAATTGAAGTCCACCTCACTCTTCTTATCCCCATGATACCCTTGAGATTTTCCGATCTCCACTTTGACATTGAGGGAACATCAGACAATTTTATCATGGTTCTCGATGTCATGGATTGTCAGGGATTTCCGTAGGCTAGGTTTTAGCCAAACAAAGAAGCAGTCAACCTTGCATTCGGGGGTAACAACAAATAAAAAGGAATAATGTGAAATCCTTGTGAATTTTTCCTCACACCCTCCAACGGATTCATCATCTTTTTTCTTGAGGGAATGGAAGTCCCTTTCCATCTTATGTCTGAGGGTCCAGAAAAATATTTATCAATAAATATTTTCTAGAAATCCATCCATTACAATGCCTCGATATCCTCCCCAAGCATTGTATTTTTGGACAATGTCCACCATTGAAAAGCTTCACCCTCCATATGAGAAGTAGCTAGAAGTACCCTCTATTGTTTAGAACATTGAAGGATAGAGAGAATCTTTTCAATGGAGTTTATTCATGGTTTGCCGATTGAGGGATCAGATGAACCATTAAAATAAGGAGGCCTTTGTCTCAGGAAGATATTGATTGTGACTTTGTCTTTCTTAGGGTGGGTTTAATGTTCCTCTTGACCCATGTTACTATTCAAACATTGAGTTATCATAGAGAGTATCATGAAAATTTGTGTGATTCGTGCTGCCATTGGATTGGGCATCTCATAAGAACAATCATCACATTAATCATTGCATCTATTGTTAGCCCGAGTCATCCTATTACAAGCCATTGGCTGGAATAAAAGAAAATTTAGGGGTA
The DNA here is from genome assembly GCA_963277665.1 of Viscum album. Taxonomy (NCBI): domain Eukaryota; kingdom Viridiplantae; phylum Streptophyta; class Magnoliopsida; order Santalales; family Viscaceae; genus Viscum; species Viscum album. The sequence continues at coordinate 1,091,552,449 of OY728145.1, read as the reverse complement.
ACAGATAAAGGGTAAACCAAGGATAAAAACAAAGGACTTATAAATAAATTTTATTTCTTTAACATATGAATGTATAGACTTTAACCTATGTTATCCATGATCTACTTCCCAACATATATTCTTAGGGTCAATTTTATTATTCCTTTAGCAATGGTTCATACTATGCTTGTGAAATTACCAAAGCATATCCCCTGGGAGTGTCATAACCAAGAGTGTGGTGAGGCCCATTGGCATGTACTAGGATACCCTGGGTTATGCTTGAAACTCAATGTCGGAGTTTTCACTCTTAGGTACAATTGTTCCAGAGAAACCTCTACCTGCTCACATGCAGACAAGGATGTATTTTCCTAATAACCACTTACTCAATACTCACCAAAACAAAGGTATTTTTTATTATACTTATTATTATCCCAAATTTTTTACACTGGGGTTTTCTAATACTAATCCCAAAAATAACTAAACCTTTCCTTTGATATCAACTATAACAACCATTCTCTTTATTACACACTTAAACATGATTTATTACATAAAATCTTCACATAATAAAATAAGGAAGACTGATTTGTATAGTGTCTTTGGGCCTTAGGAACAACACATAATTACTTAAAACATGAAACACAACATATTTATTGACAACGTCCTTTACATGACCACTACATTCCATCATACTTCACATTGCGTGGGATAACATGAGGACATGCATAAGTAAAGCCTGAGCTATAAAGCCCAGTAAGGGTGTAAACAAGGCATACCATGAAGAATAAAATAAATTTTAGGAAATAGGAATATCAATTGAGAAAAAAAGTGACATGAAGGGATGATATAACATGATTATCATAACATGGAAATGTGGAAACAACACTTAACATGGTATTAGCATTAACCAAGGATCATTGCACATGGAGCATGAGTAAACCCTCATTGCATTTGAATTATCATGAATAAATACTCATTGAACTTTAATAATCTAGAGTAAACCCCCATTTCACTTAACATATCATGATACTAATCTTTACCCAATGCATTGGAGCGCTATCAGGGTGCACCATTCTTAATCATTTCATTTCATGCATAAGTGTGCCACATAGATCGTACAACCTAGAATCATTAAAGATCATCATTTATTCCAAAATAAAAGAATTTGAAATTCATAAATGAAACACTATAATAAATAAGTAAATGATCATAAAGCTGAATACCCTTGATAGATAAATGGGCATGGTATTTACAACAAACTAACATGGACTTGGAAAATCATAGTGCAATTTCGGCAGCCTAATAGTGTGACATAAGAATTTATAAAAATTGTTGATGAGAGGGAAATAGGTGTCACATCAGATGTACATTATATGTATAGTAAAGGGTCATATTGATATATGTACAGAATAACTAATGGAATTTGGTTTCATAATAAAAAATAATTTCTTGATTGTTAATAAGGAAGGAGAAATTCCTTATGGAATTTCAGCATGGTAACGGGTGTACATGGGAGGAATTAGTGAGGGATAAAAGGGATATCTCATCATTAAAATATAAAGAGGGAAGTATGGGGGGAGGTGTGAAATCTTACCCCATAATTTATAATTGAAAATAAAAGGTAATAACAACATTAAGAAACATGGATAAAATGAGAAATAAATGAATCCTGGAAGTGTGAGCCCAAATGCTTGGGATGGGATTGAAAGAGACTTCTTGAGAGCCTGAGGCACCTTGGGGGGATTCAAGAGAGTGGAGGACGGAGGTTGGTTCTGATCCAAGGGAATTTATTGAAAAGGAAGTGGGAGCTTGGGCGGGTTTATATAGGAATGAAGAGGGAATTCTTTATTGATTAGATTTCGGTCCCCACTCGCTAAACTAATCCAAAACACAAACCAGCATATGATTTTTGTGCCCAGGTTTTGCCAAAGGATAGTGGAAAACAATATTTTAAAAGGATGATGGCCAAACATCTTAAAATAATAGGGTTTTTCATCAGGATGTGAGTCACACTCTCAAGGAAATCAATTCAAAAAGGTAAAATGTTTTATAAGTCTTCAAGTGTCCACTAAAGCATTGTAAAATAAAAAAAACTAAACTAAAATAAAAATATTTTAATGGTAAAAGATATATTTGTAGAACATAATTTTTATAGTATTTTATTACATCACTATTGGGTCATTATGATGTCATAAAACACATTATATATTTAAAGGGTATTTATGTTTTTCCCAAAAATTTGGCTATCTCAGAAAATTATGAAAAATTCACCTTTGGATAATTTCGACATACTGACTCCAAAAATAATATTCATTTTATCTAAATATTTTTTTATGTAAGTGACTTTTTAATTTTAAAATAAAAATCCAATATTTTTCAAAAATTCAGCTGTTTTGACAAAAAATGGACTTCAAACAATAATAAAAATCACAATTGTATTCATAGTAATTATACAGTCATTTATAATTAATAAAAATTAATTTAGTAATAATATTTAAATAAAATATTATTTAATTCAAAAATAAATTAATTCATTAAAATAGATTTCTTAATTTAAGAAAAAAATTATATTTTTTATTTAAAAAATATTTACAATGTAACAATAATAAAATGAATGTATACTATTTATTCCATAAAAAAATAATGTAAAAAATCATAGTACTTGGGTATCATTACATAACCCCCCGTAACACCTGCATACAACCGAAGGGTTTGGTGTGAGATGGTGATAGACTCTTGAGGTGCCTCAGATAACATCGCTCAGGTGGTAATCTCTATCAACTTTCACTTCTCCCGTATGCAGTTCCATTGGAGATTAACATGTTGAAGAGAAGATTGGGCTTGGTCAAAAGAGAAGACCAATGATTCCACCTCCTTCATGTGCTATGAAAAATGGGATTTGTATGGAAAAAGTCTACTGGATGAGGCCATGACTTCCTTGGTTTGAATAAATTTGATTTGTTAAAGCTCTATATTTATACAAATCATGTGATCACAGTTCAGCGACTATATTATCAACAATAAAAATTTATAATGGTATTTTGAAAGAAAAAAACATAAAACCAAGGAAGTTCATATCTTATATTACCATTTTACCTAATTATACATTTACTTAGATCAAGAGGAATTTTAATTACCCAAAGTTTTGGTCATTACATAGCACATATGGATTGATAACACCCTTCAATATTTGTCAGAACCATCTCAGGTATCAGTTTACTAAGGTATATAGGATAGCTCATGAAATGTGGATTATGTATTGTTTAAATATCCCCCTCATTTCTATGGAAAATGTATTTAATGATTCAAATGATATGGTCATTATATATATATATTAATCTCAAAAAAAATATATATTGAATTTAATGCCAGGTTGATGAATCATTGTATTAATATTCATATCTTTTTTATGGTGAATATAATATAATTAAAGAAGTGATACGTGGGTTTCAGAATTATATAGAACCTTGATGCATCAATATTTCTCAAAAGATTAAATATTTGGATATTTGGTGTATGCCTACCTAATGCACAAATTATGTATTGGTTGTGACCACAATGGAATGAATTATTTAGTGTTAAAATCATTGATAGTGGGAACAGTTAATTGTTTGAGTCTATAATGGTAAATATAATGATGTAAAACTATATTTATACCATCACTAGGAATTTATTTATTATTTTATATATTATTATTTAAATTGTTAACAAAAAATTTGTTCAATGTTTGTGTGATAAATTATATAGAATTATTTATTATCATTTGTTTCATTACATATTTTATTTTGGGGCTTGTGAGATCTATGATATTATAAAAATTATTGGTAACAATTTGTGGGATGAAAATAATGGTCAACCATATGAAAATCAGTGTAAAATTATGGAAGAGGAAGGATCCCTACATTATACTAAGGATTGATCACATAGAAATTGATGTTCTATAAAAAATACTTCAATTATAATTGAAGCCAAAAATATCTACGAATCACTCCAACCAATATAAGAGAATTATATAAGGATATTGAGGTGTTTTCTCCCTTCCCTCTATAAATGGATTTTTTTGTGGTGTAAGGAGATAATTTTAGTCCATAAAAAATGCATTTCATGTACTGAGATAGGAAGTTATTTTTTGACCGCTTATATTTTTTTATTGAGTGTGAAAGACATAAGTGATCATATATAGCATATATATTCATATATTGTTCCCCAATACTAGAAATTATATTCTCAACAATTTTATATAAATACCCATTTTATTATGGAATAAAGGTGGAGAAAAATACATAGAAAAATAGAGATTTAAATAAGTAATGAGATTAGGGAATAAATTTCAATTCTTGGAGAAGAAAACATCATTGAACAAACCACAATTCATTTATAATAATATTTCATTAAAATAATAATTACACCCCACAATGTATTCCTTAAAAAAGTAGCATGTCCGCAAAGAAATACTTCTCCAAAGGAGAGGCACTCTTAGGTGTTCATGAAGGATGTACTCTTTTTCACGGCACAAGAACTTCCGGAGGGATATCCTTTGTGGTTACCCATTTAATATTCCAAGAGATTTATGTAAGATTGGGGAACATAGATATATTTATCCCCATTATCTAAATTATCTCCTCCCATATATTGTTTTCATCAATATTATACCCAACATGAATTTTCCAATGGGTTTAATATCACGACCCGACCCGTATCGGGGCTCAATCCGCAACTACCCCAAGCCCGCCTCTATAGGATAGGGCCTAGAAACTAGAGGCCAAGGCAAAACAAACTCAGTGATGAATTTTTCTAGGTACCTGAATATACACAGGAATCCATCTTAATGGAAAATTGCATTGGGAAAGGAAAAAAAAGATACGACATTGCTATATATATATAAACCAGAAATATGGATCAACCTACAAACAGTACCTATAAAAAAGAAAAATGAAAGGGAAATGGAAAAAATACACACCAAATAAGAAAAGTTCCACAACACGACAACATGTGGAAAAGTAAAATATTTGAGAGAGCCCCGGTCCTGTATCCCAAGCAACAACCACCACACATGGTCCAAGCACCCCATATTTCTTTTCTCCTTTGAGGTGACAATCAAACTTTCTGTTGTCAGCAAGGAAAAATAAAGTGCGGGCATATCCCAAGAAGGGGTGAGTATAAAAATACACAATAGGATTCCCCAACGGCTCAAGGGAAATGAAAGAGTCGTACTGAAGAGGGAAGCATTAGATTGAGCAATTTACACCAAAAGTGTACATATCAACGCAAAAAAGAAATGATATCAGAACCTCCAAAGATGAGGATATAGAAACAGTGAGAAGATGAACATATCGTCGATTATTACTTACCTATAGTAGGAGATTATACTCATCCAACCACAAGAATATAGACATAAAATGTAGGTGGAATAAACCACACATCTTTGCCTCTTCTGAAAGAAGATTAACCATAACCTAAGGAGTGAGTACTGCAATACGATATAAATTTCCTCAACCAATGAATCCCACAAAAGAGAGTAATGGGATCTCAATATCACTCTCTCATCATAGGAAAAGAGTCTCAAATATTTCTAGAAGTAAACGCCATCTATTCCCATCATCCTACATAATTTTTCTGAACTAAATGTCAAAGGGGTTCAATCACCGTACCTTGATACTATCTAATTTGGGTGGGTCTGTCTCGCCTGAACCGTTTTAGGTAGCATCACAAGGAAGATTATTTGTGGGAAATCTCCCCACTTTCCTGAGAGTCCAATGCCACATCAAGTATGTCTCATAATTGTGCCTCATAATTGAGAGATTAGGACATAAAGTCGAGGACCCACTGCCCAGCCCTACTGAAGGTACGCTCTGTACTATAAACATCAATCACTACTACCCAACAGTACTGGAGGGAATGTTTGGAGATCACCACTACTAGCCGCAATGGATAAAAATCCTTGTAAAAGAATGATGAATGGCACTAACCTACCTCACTTAATGGTAATCCTATGAGATAATGGTGAATTCCACTACCCAGCCTCACTAGACAATAAGCTGGGATTGATTTGTCGATTCTGAAAACATCACTGCCATCAATTTCATCATCTAGAGTCACCTCAGATATGCTTCTCACCCATCACGTTGAGTGTTTCCTTAGATAAGTGATGAACTCGTAGTATCTCAAAATATACCTCAAAATCCAATACAAAGGGAACCATCATGTTCCATGTAAAAAAAATCAGGATAGGGTACTCGCATTCCAAAATATGAGTTCAGAAGAAAGTGATATGAGAGTTAAGTTAAAGCCTAGTGGTACAAAATGCGTGTGGGGTCCACACAACGTGTGACCCCACATCATCACCTGGACATGTTCCTAATCATTTCTAGGAACCAATAGACTAAACATGTACCACTAAACATTTCAAGGTACTCCCAGAGTACATGACTCAATAGTCTGAAAGTCGATGAGCACACAACACTCATCGTTAATCTGAAGGGTCTGAATCATAGATTTCTTAACAGACCTCTTCGAATGGTCCCAAAACATAGATTGTATCTCTTCATAAATCTTCTCCACTTGAACAATAGTCGGATCTATCCTAAGCCAGGGGTAATCTTCAAAAACATCAAAAAGATATTCCATCAATATTCCTTTTGATTCAACATTTTATGATATCACAAATACAGTTTTTCACATCCAAATGGATCACACCATTATGATCCTTGCAGAAAAACACACATGATCTACTACTCAATCTTTAGGAACATACTTATGAATCATTATTTGTCAAACAGTGCTTAGTGCCTGAATGTTGCATCTTGGGGCCCACACTTTGGCCAGAATTTAGGTGGGAAATTGTTCCATTACAATCCCAACAAAAAATAGTTGGTAATGAGTATTCAAACACTCCAAACTGATACGAGATGAAAAAGTGTCATCTCACCATAAAATGGGTGATCCACACCTTATGGGTCCCACACATTGTCTTCAACATAAACACTCGAAATACATCTCAAAACGATGTCACAATGATCAGATTCACACTTCCAACAACATTGCATCAATAAGACGTCTCATTTAGGAGTTAGGTATGATGAAAGGATTCCGAAATAATAATAATAAATTTATTATTATGATACATTAGGCATTTCATGCCACAGTCCTTCAGCATGGTAATTAAAAATTCTCAAAACCATCGTAAAAATTCATTCTCAACTCAAGGATCGAAATGCTATAGATGACACACGATTTGGAGCCTTGTATCAAAAGATAAGGTTGTTTTGGGTTTCTTTTTCAAGAACAGGCTAGGCGGGCCCAGTTTGGCCAGTCCACCCTACCTGCGCTAACCCTTGGCCCACTAGCCATGAAACCGGGCCTGAACTGCCTACCACATAGCAACCCTCACCTCTACATACCATCCAACTAGATGATATTCCTCGATCACTGCATCAAGGAAGAGAAGACCAACATTAAGAGGACCTTAGTCGGCCGGTAATGCAGCCTCGAATCCTCCGTTAGACCGCCATCTCTAGTCATGTCTGCCTCCTTATCTCATGACGTTGCTACTCTGGTCCGCCATCCCCACTACCTATTTCATTGTGTTAACCCCAGTGCACTATGGATCCTCTACACCAGTCACACGTCAGTGTTCCCTACTTGCTGCCCTATCTCCCTTTACCTTGCATGCCCGAACGATGCCATCGTCTAGCTGCACTCCACTCCTCGTTCTTCCCCACACTTTGGCCCTACTTTCACCCTCGAACCCCCACTATAAAAATGCCACTCTGACCGAATCCATCACGATCTAGAACTGTTCGCATCCCCAGACCCTCTATCGTCCAGCCGCCGCTCTGGAAGACTCCCACGGATCACCACCTACTTGGACCACAGTTGGCCACCACCAGCAGTTCTTCTCTGGTGGTCCCGTCAGTGGACCACTGTGATTTTACCGCACACTGTAAACTTATTCTAAGACAATATTTGAAATCCCAACAATGAGGACATCAATATCCCTACCGTTGAATTATAAACTATTGAATATTTTATTTTCTTAATTACATGCAACCAAGATACTGACTAACGGTTGAAGAACACGAAGAAAAAAATTGATCTTTCAGCATTGATTGATGGTCGTGTTCATGTAGACATCAAAAATGAAAAAAACAAAGAAGCAAGGGGAAATGGGGTATTTTCAAATTAAAACTTCATTTATAACTGAATAATCAGAACAAATCCTACCTTGTTGGATCTGTTCATTTTTTACGATGCATCCACTGTATTCTTTCATCAATCCGTCGAGTTTCCTACGGAGATCACTACTCGATCTAGAGATGAACAGTGAAGAACATCTAGAGAGATAAAGAGAGAGCACGGGCATAGAGAGAGAGAGAGAGAGATTTAGGGTTCTTTCTTAACCAAAATCACTAAAATTGTATTTATAAGGGTCCCTCTTGGCACAAAAATCGGAATATCCTAAGCCATATCATCATATGTTGTGCTTAGAAAGAACGCCTCATTTTTAACACAACATAAGTCTTGGACTTCTATTCAGATCCTTAAAATTTTATTTGAAAAGAACGCTAGGGATAAAAATCACTACCTAATTTTTTAAAATGTTTATTTTTCCCCTGTGTGACTTTTCTCATAGCAACCTTATGCTAAAATAAGTTATACCCCTCTTTCGGTAAACGACATGCTCGTGACACAACAGTGGCCTCATATTTCTGATCCAAGTTACCTTTTGAGATATATTTTGTTTTGAGCTATTAAATGAAAGAATTTATAAATTAATTCAACCATTTAATATAATGCTAACTCATTAGGGGTCCTAAATTCTTGTTCTGACATATTTTATGTTGACCATAGTGTAAACACCATGTTCTATACCGAATTGTGTTCGTTGATTATTGAACATATCAACCATTTAAGAGATATCTTATTTTTTACATGTGCATAGTATAAAAACACTTAATATTTTTGTATAATTGTTTTTGGGGAAATAGAGACGTGGAATTTCACATCGTCTAAGCATCTAGATCTAGAATCTTATGTTAAAATATTACAAAGTCTTTTAGGGTGAAAACCGAGTCTCTACATCATTCCCTACTTCACGCTTTTCATCCCTAAAAAGAAAAATCAGAATGAAAAACTCAGGATACTAATCTCACATCTGGCTACCCAGCTCCCATGGAAAACCCTTATATTACCGTGCTGGAACAATCCAAAAACCAAAAGCGAGGGTATGTACTCATAATGTAAACTCCTTTCAATGACATGAGTAGGAACACACATATATCTTATCACATTCGGAATGTGGAAGATTTTGTGCGCCCACTCCTGATATTAGGGGGAGGTGGTAGAAAAACCCATCACCTCTTGCATGATTCCGAATGACCAAAAGAAAATCAGGGGGTATTTTATTTCCAAGGATGAACCATTACATTCTACATCGCGAACAAAATCACCTTTTTCCCTAGAATGTGGTCTCCTCATTCCCTCCTTCATAATATCCACCTGGTGAAACAACTATGGATATCTGGTAACATAAGATTTCATAGTTGATGAATCACAACCAAAGCTCTCTTACATGATACCGAAGAAAAAAATTCAAAACCATCGACTAAAGAAAAGTTGTACCCTCCTGTTCCACATGTGTCAGTTATAGGGAAGCTAGATATTCTGAGACGTCTTGTATCTAGTGAGCCTATTATTTCCTACTAAAGGAATCTTCTATAGTGCTGCCACTTTCTAGAGAATATACTACCTCAAATTCATAGTAATGCAAGAATATCAACAATCTCTGTCATCTCTGGTTTACGTCTCTCTGGAGGAAGTCACACCTGAGACTCCGTTGGTCCGAACAAACCACAATTAACTCTCTTAGAAGAAATCATTGCCACATTCTTCGGGTGAAGACTACCAGTAATAGCACCACATAGTGAGTCGTGTAATTATATTAATGCGGTTTCCATCACCTCAACCTATACATGATAACAATATCAATATTGACGTTGAGAAGGTAAGGTACCAACAAACATGGTAAGTATGAAAACTCATACAACCGTAAGAGGTGAGATATAGAAATCGCGTGACGTAGCCCACACGTTCTCCCCTCTTGGAAGGTGATTAAATAATAATAAAAGCACTCTGTCAAACCCCCTAGTTGAACCTTAAGAAAAGGTGGGTCAAACAAAGAAGCCCGACTGGTAAAACCAGTACCTTCTCTGACAATCCACAACAAAACCCTTCCATGAAGACACAAGTCAGAGGGATTCATCGTCCACACCTCCATACTATATTCTTTGGGTGAAATTGATTCTTCTTCATGGTTTTGGTTGCATCTCAAAAACATGTTTCACTGGGGGTGGGAAGCCCTCTTTCTCATGAATTCAATACTCTATTGAACAACACTGACACATGGTTACACCGATTACCCAGGCCACCCTTACTTGTTCATCGAGAAAGGATTTCGATGATAAAGAGTACCTCATGTTGTGTGTATCAAATTATATTAAAGAAGGTATAAAAGACATAGAGCATACATCATTTCAACTCACTCTATAGGATTGTAGACATCCACAACATGCAATTGCCCATGGCACCGACCACATGCTCTTTGAGCCTAACCTGGACTACCATGTGGTGGTGGAAGAACCATGCAAAGTTTTCCACCAACCACATTTCATATTTCTCTTCTACCAGAACAACCTCCCATGGGACCTCCATGTCCCCTTCATGGAGATCCCTGATCAGGACACTACATCTTCCATGGCAGTGCATCTACACACAACCTAGAAATCACAGCACATCTGGTAAGGTAGTCTCGTGTGACATGACCTCACCCATCAAAAGAGTGGAAATATCCTTCCCTGGGTATTCCTGATGATCTATATTGTCCCCAACCCCATTCTAGAGTCTTATCGAGGAAAGTGATCCTACTTTAACACCCTTCCAACTGTCATATGGTAGTTATGGCATACATCCCAACTCTGTTTCACCCACTGCCAAAACCGGGAAACCAAAAAACCTCTTGAAAAAAGCATCATATCACCAGTGCCTTCTCTAGTACCCCGTGATAGGAGAGGATTCAAAAGGTAACTATGATGACTTGAATCTACTCCACAGAGACCTGAATCAAATTTATGTGCCCATAAATTATCATCATGGAGCATGTCCAAAGAGTAATGAATAAGGTCTTTGAACCCAATTGCATGCTCTGGAAACATCATCCCTCCTCGCTGAAGCTCCAGTAGCTCCTAGACCATATTCTGCATAAACATGATGGGTAGTACTCTCCATGAAACAGCTGCTATAAGACATCCCATGAGAGTGATGGCTAATCTGGTATTTGAGTATCCCAGCTCTACCAACTCCAAGCTACTCTTTGGAAAAAATATTGGCATCCAAATCAACTATCTAACCTATCAATATTTGAAAACTCCTAAAGAGGTGAACCATCGACTCTAGCCAACCCTTCACTGCACTAGGGTTTGGCTTACTGCAATACCTCTGCGGTCTATGATGCTGGAACTCAAAGAGCATGCTCAACCTGCACTCACCATCGACCTGCGTTTCTGGTACTAAATGCTTATCCACAAGTGGAGGTTCTAAAACCTTCCCTCATGTAGAAAATGTAATCTTCTGATAGAACCTAAATTGAGCTCTTGTTGATCACAAAATCGTCATCACGAACCACAACTAGTATCTTGGTTTTCTATCATTGTAGAGGCATCCTAAATCCAATCAAGGAGTACCATGGTCAAATGAGAATATTTGAATATAAAATAAAATGGGGAGATGATTCCAGAATGACATTCAAAGACTCTATACTATATGTTTCATGTACCAAAGGTTCGTCAACAAGTGTCTATGTATGCGTAGTCGACATGTGGGTAGTCAGGGTCCTGATGAATGGCTACGTAGGCCGCCACACCACCACCAGATTCCCTATCCTGAGAGATGCTCTCGAGACACATCAAAACCCTTTCCCTAAAACCTAACCAATTAATTTTAAGGGATATTCTAAAAAATCCCATGGAATGAACCACCTATGATACCAAATGTGACAAATGGGCCCTGTTGACAGCACATGCACCATGCCTTAACATGGCCTTTGGGTCCTGGCCTGCCAGGTACAACCAATTTCCCCATAGACATGTTGTCCCCACACACATGCCAAAATTGGTCATCTGACTAATGAATTTTTCCATAGTACAAAACATTTAATTCCCAATTTTATTTGTCCTCACTCACACACACCCTAAGAAAATTCCCAGAAGTTCACCTATCATGATCACTACTCCAGTCCTAGCACACTAAACTTTGGAGTTGTAATCTGGTAGTCTCACAAAATGGAAGGAGCACCTTATTAACATGAGTTATATCCTTTATTCATTTAACCCTTCATCATTTGGTGGTGTTACAATCACCCCCCCCTAGATCACAACACCCTCATTGTGGCCCTTACATCTGAACCCAAGTAGTGCATTACACTTAAGTATGGGTTCTTACTTTGATACCACATTGTCATAACTCAACTCATACTGGGGATTGCGCTGCAAATACCCCAAGACTGCCTCTATAGGACATGGGTTGAAGACCAATTCAGAAGGAATAATAAACTCAGGGAGGCCATTTCCTATGTACCTACACAAACACACACACACAAACAACTCAATGAAAATGTGCATAGGGAAAATAAAAAAGGATTCCAAACGGATATATATATAAACCAAAAATATGCATTGACCTATAAAAAGTAAAAGTAAAAAAAGTAAAATGAAAGGGAAAGGGGAAAAATACACACTTAATAAGAAAAGTGTCCCAACCTGGAAACATGTGGATAAGTAAAATTGATGATAGAGCTCCACTTCTGGATCCCAAGAAATGGCCACTACATGCGGTCCATACACCCTGTATCCCTATGATCCTCTAATGTCACGATCAACCTTTCTATCATCCTCAAGGGAACACTATGTTCGGGAAAAGCCAAAGAAGGGGTGAGTATAACAATAATCTGTAAGATGCTCTAAAATCTCAAGGGAGAAGTAAGCGAGGTACTGAATAGGGAAGGAATAGATAGAAACAATTTCAATTAAAAGAGTACAGCTCAACCCAACAAAGAAGTTTTGTAAGCTCATCCAAACACAATGAGTTAGAATCTTTGATAAGGTGAACTTCTCATTGAGTCTTATATACCTATATTCGGAAAGTAGACTCGTCCAACCATGAGAAACTAGACATAAAAATAATGTGTCATACCCCGCACGTCTTTACCTCTCTTGGAGGGAGAGTTACCAAAAACCAAGGAGTTAGTACTACAATATGATATAAATATGATCAACCAATGAATACCAAATGAAAGAGAAAGGGGATCTCCATGACACTACCTCATCTCAGAATGAGAGATCCCAACAGTTCTAGAAGTAAACACCATTGATGCCCAGCATCCCACATGTCTTCTAAGAAGTGAAATTCAAAGGGTTTCAATCCTTGTACCTTGATACTATCCTCTTTGGGTGGGTCTATCTTGCAAGCTTGGTTTTAGGTCATTACACAAGGATGTTCCATGGTGGGAAAAGAGCCCCTCTTTTTTGAGTGTCAAAATTCATGTCAGGTACATCTCATCACTATATATCATAGTCAATAGATCATGTCACAAAGTTGAGGACACACTACAGAGACCAATTGGAGGTATACTCTATACTGTAAACAGTGATCTCCACTTCCCAGCTATGCTAGAGGGAAAACCCTATAATGGTAATCATTGATCACCAATACCCAGCAACACTGGGGGAAATCTCGACGATCATCACTACCTAGCAGTGCTTGAGGAAAATCCTTGAAAGAGAATGGAGAAAGCCACTAACTAGCCTCATTGGAGGGTAATCTGAAAAAATAATGGAGAACGCCACTTCCCAGTCTAGCAAGAGTGTAATCTGATATTGCACTGGTGATTTTGAAAACACTACTTCCATCACTGTCATCATCGAGCGTCACCTCAAATAGGCTTCGTACCTAGAAAATTGAGTGTTACCTTAGATAAGCATCCAACTCAGAACATTTCACAACATAACATGAAATCAACTACAGTGTGGACCATCTTGTTCTATGTGAGAAAACACTTAGGATAGGATACTAAAACGTTAAAATCTAAGTTAATAAGAATGATATATGAGAGATAAGATAAAGCGTAGAGGTACACGATGTATATGGGGCCCACATAACATGTAACCCCTGCTCATCACATGGATGTGTACATAAACATTTACAGGAACCAAAAGGGTGAACAAGTACCACTAGATGTGTCAAGGTACTCCCAGAGTACACGACACATTAGTTAGAAATCTGAATAGTGCATGATGATCATCCTTAAGACAAAGAGTCAGAATCATATATTTGCTGACGCACCCCCTAAAATGGTCCTAGAACATACAACGGATCTCTTCATACATCTTATCCACTCTCACAAGAGTCAGAGAAGAACTAAACTATGTATTCTCTTCAAAAACGTCAAAAGGATCTTGCAATGATATTCCTTTCAGGTTTCAACATTTAATGAGATCACGAATAAGTCTCTACACATCTAAATAGATAACTCTATTATGATCCTAGTAGAAAAACATAAAAGATCGACAACTCAATCATCCATAATGGACTTATGAAGCATCAGTTATAAAAGACTACTCTACAGCTGAGAGTCGCCTCGTGGGGCACATTCAGGCCCTTGAATTTAGGTGGAAGGATTAGGCCATTTCAATCCCCTGAGAAAAACATATGTAAATGAGTTCTCATACACCCCAAATGAATGCCAGTTGAAAAAGTGGCACCTCACCGTAAAACGTTTGGACTGGGCCCTGTGATTCCCACACCTTGTCTTCAACATAATAACATTGATGGCATATCAAACAATAATCACAATGATTAAGGTCATATTTATGTTGAAAACGCGTCAATTGGACAACCATTTAGAAGTTAGGTCCGATGTAAGGATTCAGAAATAATAATAATAAATTTTTTATTATTAGAAATTAGGGGTTTCATGCCACTAGCCTACAGCATGGGAATTAAAAATTCCCAAAAACATATCAAAAAACCCTGCTCGACTCTAGGATCACACTACCATAGACGACTCACGAATTGAATCCTCGTTTTAGAAGATACATGCAATTTGGTTTTTCGGGTCCAGAATAGGATGTATCGACCCTATTCGGCTGGTCCACCCCTCCTCGACTGGCATATGGCCCACCTACCATGAGGAACGACCCTGTATTAGCTAACCCGACCTGCCTTCCATGGCCTGGCCCTCACTATCACTGATCGGAAAAACTGGAGGGTCTCCCTCCCTCACCACTCCTATGTTGAGAAGACCTGTGAAAAGTAGGTCCCGCTCGACCTGTCGCATGACCTCAAATCCTTCGCTAGACTATCGCCTTTGGTCGTGTCGGTATCCTATACTTGTGACATCACCGCTCCAGTTCTCCATCCACGCTACCAACTGTAGCGCACCAACCCCAGTGCCCCATGGCTCCCCCACAACAGTTGTTCCCCATCACACCCGACTCACTATTCTGGTTACCACTGCCTTGAATGCCAGATGGGCACTACCATCCATACACGCTCTTCTTACCATTCCCATTTTCTCTCCATCCCTTCATTATACACTCGGACCCCTGTCGTCCATCAACCATTCTAGCCAACTCCCCCACGCTCCAACCCTACTTTGCAACCCCAGACCACCGTGTCCAGCTACCACTCTAGTTGACTCCCATGGATTACTGCCACCTTAGACCACCATTGGCCACCGACGGTTGATCTTCTCCAATGGTCACTTCCACAGACAACTACAATTTCATGCTAACTCGAAAATTATTCCAAGCCCATTCATATGATCCATACAACAAGGCCATCCCATTTCCTGGATCTGATAAAAAAAATTGAAGATTTTACATGCTTAATTGTAAACACCCAAGAACATGATGAATGATTGAAGATGGAGATGAACAAAATGTTATTTTTCAGCATGGGATGATGGGTGTGTTCATGGGACCATCATGTATGATAACCAAAAAGAATAAACAAGGGAAATGAGGGATTTTAAAATTAAAACATAATCGTAAATCAAAAATAGAAGAAATACTATGTCTTTGGATACGTTCATTGTTGACAATGCGTTCGTTGCGATATTGCTTCAATCTATCAATGTTCTGACAGAGATCACTCCTTGAACTGAAAAAATACAGAGAAGAATGACAAGAGAGATAGAGAGAGAGATTGTTTTGTAGTAGATAGAGATAAAATGATTTAGGGTTCATAATTTACCCTAATAATTGAAATTATATTTATAGGGATCCCGTTCAGCGTGGAAATATGAATTTTCCATGACCTCTCATCATATGTTGCACCTGGGAAAAACACATCTTTTAAAACTCAACAGAAGTCTCAGATTTCCATTCTGATCCTTCATTTGAATGTTATTTGAAAAGAACACCAAGGTTGAAAATCACAACGTTATTATTCAAATTGACTATTTTTCCACAAGGTGAATTTTCTCACATAGGCCATACGCCGACAAAAGTTATACCCATCCTAGGGTAAAAGGAACGCTCTAGGCTCAACCGTGGACACAGATTTCCAATCCATGATACCGTTTGAGAGGTATTTAGGTTTGAGGTATTAAATGAATGAATGAATTAATTAATTCATCCAGTTAACATATTACTAATGAGTGAGGGGCTCAAACATCCTACATGAACATATTTTATGCACGCCTAGGGTAAACACGACGTTCAGACCCAACCATGGTCTCATATTTCTGATTTGATCATCCTTTTAAGAGATATTCTATTTATGACATGTTCATAATATAAAAGAACATAATATTTTTTATTGATTTATTATGGGAACACCTTGCCTCATAATTTCACGTCGTCTTATCACATATCTATGGAAATATATGTTGAATTATTCTAATATCTTACAGGGTGAAAACAAGGTTTATATTTTCTCTATAATCGATTTCAATATCCATGGAAGATCTTGTTATGACCTCCCTAAAATCCAAAAGTTCTTCATGATATGTATAAATTGAATACTAGTGTACACTCCCCATTCGATCGCAAAATCACTTGGTAATTTTTTTCCCAGCATATCCTCTATTACTAAATGGATCATCATGATGTACACAATAATGCATCAACTTGGTAATGATAAAACCAATACTTGATGCGGTGGTAAGAATAATTATGTTTTAGACGGACACATTTACTTATTACATGAATACTAAAATGTGAGGAAGAATGGGTAGCATCTAGCCTTCTGTTTTCCAATAGGTGGATTCATAATCCCCAATCCATGGCTTAGAAATAGACTATAATATGGAAATGAGAATCCCCACTCGATTAAGTTACAAAATTTTCATCATGGGTTTAATATCCATATCCCAATAAATTAGTGGATGGGTAGTTGATTAATTTAGGGAAGCCACATTTTATAAGACACATTGAAATCAAATTTCATGGTCATGTACAATTAATCAGATCCTCCATTATCTTTTATTTATCACACTAAACATGTCACATGTGGGATTTGAGGTATAATTTGATCATTCCCTCATAACAACACATCTATAATGGGCCTCTACAATCGTTGTAATCCCCAATCATATACATCTTTGGTGTATTCCTAGGGTGTGTATGGTCCTCTTACTAATGTGTAATAATCGACCGTATATGGGACTTCTACATAGCTATAATCCCCAACCGTATATGGGCCTCTTTGTAGGTTTAATTCTTAAACGTATATGGGAATCCTCCCTAGGAGTAATCCCTTACATTTATAGACCAATTCCATAGTTATAAAACCTGAAAATATATACGACTCCTCCTTTGGGGTAATCCTCCACTGTGTATAGGCCTCCTCCTCTTGAGTATGCCACAAAAGTATATAGGAATCATCCTTCAGTATAAGACTCAATCATATTACCTTATTCTCAGAGGAGTATAAACATCATGAGATACTCTATTGAAGGGTCTCATTAGAAATGAATAATATATGGTCATCCTCCATAATTATATTCTATATCTATTTAAAAAAATATCAATACCTATTCCCCATTATGTTCATTATTTTTATATATTTCAAAATATAGACATCTCAACCGTGTGATGTTATATTGAATTCCCAATATACCAGTCAAATAAAATTATACTAAATGACTCAATCCTCATTGTATGATAGTAAAATAGATAATACAGTTATT
Organism: Viscum album; assembly: GCA_963277665.1. Lineage (NCBI taxonomy): Eukaryota > Viridiplantae > Streptophyta > Magnoliopsida > Santalales > Viscaceae > Viscum > Viscum album. The sequence continues at coordinate 1,091,534,229 of OY728145.1, read as the reverse complement.
TTATACTACATCAAACTATGACACTCAAACAACATGGTCATTGATTTCCTTCCTAATGGGAAATATAGGAAACCTTCTGAATTTTTAAACCCCACATCATTAATCATAATACCATCTCTCTCAAGAAATAATCCTGATTAAATCGTTCTTCCACCTAGAGTACCTCACCCCTCCTATGTCCTATAATCCCATATAATTCATGCTATCTTCATAGAGGGATCCATATTTATTTGGTTGTATTCATTCTAACATTAATACAATCCCATAGGGCCACATTTCCTTTGAATTCAAATATAAAGTGATGATCAAATGTATGTCCAGCACCAACAACTTCTAATCATATTAAATATAATTGAACATACCATATGATATTAAAATGAATGGATTGGTATCTATTAGATGACCTTTATGTTAATTTTTTTGTCATTTACTAGTACTAACCAATGTGGGTTCTAATTCCCTTTACAATGTTGAATATAAATCCCTATCATGGTCCCAAACAGAACCCCAAACCTACAACCACATACAAAGATAACTATAAATTCATAGGTGTCCAGTACAATGGATTTAAAACCTAATTCCATATAAATAAAAATCATAAAGTGATAATAAAACATGATGGATAATATTTCATACATGTCGATGGTTCTATTTGATTGGGAACCTCTGATTTGGATAGATGTTTCCATTTATGGATATGCACAGATGAATATTGATGTTCATGTTGACAAATTCGAATAACTTATTCCTAAAATTTGGTTAACAAGCCCTCTATTATGATTGGGGTGGTATTTTTAAACATGTCTTAAATCTATAAGAGGTCTGAGTGCATGAAATAATTTTACCAAATAGGATGTGTTGATCCCAAACTAGAATTTTCTAGACTAATTTCAATCCCTAACCATAATTATTAAGACACTCTAGTGACTTTATACTTTTGGAATGTACATCTGTCACTTGTAACCGATGCAAGCGTTGTTCGATGCGACAAGTTAAATGACTAAACCCTAATGGAAACCATCATTAGAATACGACTAATTCCATATACACGATTAACTTCACTCCACCTAGTCAAAAATAAATTGATAATCCTGATGTGAATCTTTCATTAACACAACTAACTAGGATTCCCTTTTGTATGGCCATTTTTTCTTGTGTATTGTATATGAGTTTTTTTTTCAATGTGGATCCTTCATACATGAATGAAAGATTCTATGAAAGATTTTTTTAATTGTGATATTTATTTGATGGGTGTTGTCATTTTAGTTTATTGTTCCTTGAAATAAGTATCGAAAAAAGTGTTTTTCTATGAAAACATAATAGTAAAATTGAAGATAAACTAACACATTAGAAGTCATAGAAAATGGGACCACATCAAACCAGAGGATGTTGTCAACCACACAACGCCTTCAGTTAAAAGTAAATAATGTAATTATTCGGGTGTACCCCCTAAATAGTAGTATAATAAAATTGGAGGATTTATAAGATTCACTATAATACATGAATCATCATTAATAATATAGTCAACTATTTGTAGTGGTGAAGAAGAAAATGGAACCTTTCGCAATTTTGAACCATTTTGGGTGCCCCTACTTAGAATATAATTGTAAATACCATTGTTATCTTGTATAGGTGTATTTGGATGTCAACAAAAACCTCACATATGAAATGATTTATCATGAATGGATCCTACAAGTAATAACTATATTTAGTTTCATGAAGCATTAATCCCTCAGTATCTCACTGAGGAAGTCGCCATGTGTTTCCTATATCAGGATGCAAATAACAAAGAACATAGAAAATAATTTTCATTGTGGAAGATTGAAAATACCTAAGGGAATCCAAACATCCCATCCTCCAATAGAGAATCATGATAAAATACTATGGTGAAAAATATAATGTAAGGGAAAATTAATACCTTCACCAAAAAATCCTGGTATTATACTCGAGTAGCATCAATAGAAGGTGGATGGAATATTATGAAAACATTTGGGGGAGGGTAAAAATCCACCCTCCACACACACATGAAGACTGTTAGTATATTCTTCTAAATGCTAGAGGATACTGGCAAAAAAAATTAAATCTACCACCAATGACTAGGTGAAAATTCCCATTACAACTATGTCACTAGCTCATCCTTCTAGAAATAAAAGGGTTGGATTAAATCCATTCCCACATTTTTCTAACCTATCCACATATATGTACCTTGAAAATAATCTAGGGTATAAGTCTATATCTTTATCCCCACTTGTAGTGTAGGTCATCAATACAAATTGAGTGTACTAAGGAGTAGAAAAAAATCCCTTCACCCATCAAGGAGGGTCTTCTTCACCTCTCCCCTAATGATAAATAGACTACGGGACCATGAAAACATTCCCTTTGAAATCCTTGTTCATTTATATCATCCCAAGATTCTCTTAAAATATTGTTACAAATTGATAAATAAATATTAATTAAATAAATAAATCACACACCTATATATAATAATAGTTTAGGTCCTTTGGTATATTGGAACATAGTAATCTAATACTGTAAATTATTTTCAATGTTTCCTACCATGTTCTTCCCATTTAGTACAACTGATATACATACCCTACATTAATCATTTCTTCATAACCCAATGAATAACATAGGAGATGGTGATTTCTTATGCTCATTATTGGTAAGAATAATTATATATCAATATATGATCATATAAAATCATAAAATAATTATACGGGCATGGAATCATGAGAATAACTCGAAAATATCATAAACAACCTATCATTGATCATAAAAAAGAATTAGGAAAAATTATAATTTATTATAAAAATTCCAAAAGAGGGAGAAATCATCACAAATCATTCATGAACCATAGTCTCATTACAAAAAAAATTGTAGCACACTAATAAAAATATAAAACCATTTCATATATAAATTTTAACTACCAACACTATCAAAATAGTTAACCAAGACATATCATATTCTTCCCATTGTGGATTTATGTGCACCTGTTTCTAAATATGGATCCAGACACACCTATTTCCTATAATGGATCTAAATACACCTATTTCCCATAGTGTATTTGGACACACCAGGTTCTTATAGTGGATCAATCAAGTAAACTTATTTCCCATTTTTTATCTCAAGAGGAATAATAGTTTACACTATGAATTGGTGGGAGATGTATATACAACCTTCTAATAATTAAATCCATATTTTTGTGTTCCACTATATCATACAAATTAGAAAAAGTATCACAATCTTACACATGTAATGAAAATGAGTTTCGTTGAAATTACATCAATTCAACAAAGAATAAATCAATTAAAATAAAGTGGATCAATAATAACTTAATCAACATAAATATTAAACATCCAGATAATGAATAATTATAGATGAATTTAATCATATTACTAGTAATTTATAAGCAACATTAGAGAATATCTTCTTATATGGAATATAATATTAAAATTACATGTTTTCCATTTCATTAAGAAAATCACTTATCTTTAAAAATATATTTTTAAAACTAAAAAATCATAAAATAATTTACAAATATTTATCTTTTATAAAAACTATGAAAACATATAATGAAATATTTTAAAATTATTTAAAACATTTAAAGGGTATAGTATCATTTTTGACATGAGAAACAATTTTTGAAACATAAAAAATTTTGAAAAACCATTTATTTTATAATAACCAGAAAAATAATTACATGTAGCTTCAAATAAAATAATGGTTTTATGAAAAGGAGTTTCATTCTTTTTGTAGATGTTAAAAATTGAGATTCCATTATCATTTTCAGTAAAATAAAAATGGGAATTGTTTGGAAAACAACATTAATATTAAATTTATAACATTTTTTAAACATAATAAACATGGTTCAAAAATAATTTTAAATATATTTTGAGAAAAATAAAACAATTTATAATTTTTTTAGAAAACATGGATTTTGAAGAAAACATATTTTACACCGAAGAGATATGTAAAGTGGTATTTTCTTATAAACACTTTCAGAATGATTTTATGTACTAATGGGTTAGAAAATGGTAACATTACTAGATGATATCATGAATTTATAGTGGAGATGAAAATTTATCATAATTACTGAGAGGTAGATCATCATATTTTAATATAGTAGAGTTAATAAAAAATAATCCTAATAAATGTTGAGAATGTAACATAAAATATTTACCACTTTTGTAGCATTGAATCTTAATACCCAAGAAGAAATAGAATACAAATAAACATAAAATATAGTGAGGATGAAAACATATATTATATTAAATTTCAAAGGGTGTTTATATACATCTCATCAAGAAATATTGTTTCGTAACAAAACATGTGTCTCAAAGAAGGAAAATTGAGACAAAAATCAATAATTGATTTTTTATATTTTGAACAGTAAACCCCATGAAATATATATCTCCAAATGGATATTTAAACCCAAATAATTTATAGAGAAATATTAATAATATACATTTATGGGATGGATAAAAACAACATGAGAGAAATAATTTGGTTAATATGAGATGTGTCTTATGGAAGTAAAAACTCAGACGGAAATCCATTACCTTAAGTAGTAACTTCCTCCATACACATAAGAAATATAGTATAATAAATAAAATATTATAAAATATGTATTATTTATAAATACATATAAATATATATGATTTTATTATAACATTTTATTACTTGTTTATTAACACTTCCACGTTAAAGTTATATTTCAGGTAATAGCCCCTTTGTTTTTCATATACATGATAATATACTAAATATACTAAATCATGGTAATTCCCAGAACATGTGTCACATTTTCCATGCTTTAGATAACATGTCGCATTCTCAAAGATCCATGCCTCTCCTCCCCATCGCTCGGGTTACAATCCCTAAAATATCATCCCCCCACTCATGATATCCCTCCGGTGTTCATACGGTTCCCGCTGAATACTGATGTCTCCCTTTACGAATATCCTCTCTAGCTATGTCACACTGCACCACACCTCATCTTCTGCTTCTGGTCTCCTTCCTGACATCTCCTTCCACCACAGTATCTGCATCATCCAAGATACCTCCTCCAAACCCCATTTTGATTCCACTGCTCTTGATTTCAATCGATGTTCCAAGGGTTCTCAGTGAATAGAGTTATCTCTCCCAGAGATTCCTCTATAGCCTCACCGCACCATGCCTCCACCTTTGACCTCATTCATGATATCTCCTTCCACTAGGTTATCTATATCATCCTCGATAACTCCTCCAAAACCTGCACTAATTCCACTGCCATCTTCGACCTCATATTATCTGCCTAACCAACTTCTTTTCTTTCCACCTCCAACTCTGCATCACAACCCCGCTTTTTTCCCTCATCTGATTTCCACATAATTTTTGTGATGATTTTACTATTCCAAAACCTGAATTCTTGATTTTCCCCAACACATTGTCCATGGAAGGCCACTGTTAATAGATCTCTATTAAGTCAACCTTGGTAGGCCCGCGCTTCTGATGGTTCGTCATATGCTGAAGTATGTTATACATAAATTCATTTTAAGGAATTATTTTTTTTATCAATCATTGTATTTTTCTTTTTGAATGATTTATTTTTGGTTTGTATAATATTATTAATCAACACAGATGCACTTCTGGGATTCTCATATCTTTTCACTTCAATTTTTATGGAATGATTCTCCATGATAATTTTTAAAATAAAAATATTTCACTATGGTTTGTTTTTGGTTCTGCATTGCAACTAATTCAGCCTTATTTTGGTTCCACACAGTGTTATTCATTCCAATAAATTTATTTGCAACTAACTCATTGTATTGAATATTAAAATTAATTTCAAAAATTATGACAACACATTCGAACATAACCACATACCATAGTTTTAATATTCTTGAATCATAGATTTAAATGTAATTTTAAATTTTTTTTATCAATATTTTTTATGAGAAAAAAATCATTGGATGTTGTTGACGTGATATTGTTGTTGTTGTTTCTGTAAAATCAACCTTCCAGCTTTCATCTACCCAGGTAAAAATGTATGCTATTTATATAGTGGTATTTTTTATGAATCTTTTGAATTGAAAATTTATAATTACAATTCTATATCTAGGCATAAAATATATTACTATTAGTTGTCCTATTTTAGCTATAAATTATTCGTATAAAAGGCATATTCAACTAATATAGAATGCTCAAACCATTTTAAAATAGTTGGCCTTTATAATAAACCTTATTATAAATCTGATAAATTCATGAATAACAGGTGTGATATGATATTCAGCCCATATAAACTAACATTTTCCGAACTGTCATCATTCATCTGGACAAAATAGTTATACACTGCAACAAATTTTATGCAAAAATGTGATATGGTATTGAGACTGAACATTTTATTGATTACATGTACAGGCTCATTAAATAGTATTGTTTTACTGAAATTCATATATATAACTCATGACGATGGTGGTGATCATCTTCTCTACTATATTATTCTTGTAGATATAACTCATGATGATGGTGGGGAGTAGAAGGTTCTACAAGATTAAGAAGATCTCTAGATGAAAAAATGTTTCAAACCAATCCCACCACATGCTATAGGTGGTCTATTCCAAATTCATGGTGCCATGTTCTTAGAACATATGATGATGCATACAAGGGAAATACATGATTAGTTTCTACATGAGATATATTCAGGTATGATATGACTATTCTCTACCATCAGGTTTTTGGGTTTCTTTATGCCAGATATGACATTCATTTTCATGAAATAACACCATATTTTTTCCCATGTTGTATTGAATGAGGAACGATGAATGCTCTTAAAAATCATTGATATCTCTCATGATCCCGATACATATATATTTTTAGGATCATTGATAGGAATTTTTTTAGAACGGAGTATCGACTTCAAATTTATCACCCAATAGAGGTGGATAACCAGGCAAGACTCATTAGTGTAAATATATCCTAAAGAAACACATCTTCTTGATCTTGAGAATTTACAACAATCCTTTATACATAGATGACTTTTTTAAATTTAAATACATTTACCTTGTGTTGAGATGAAATTGATTCCAAAGTCATCATGCAGAGTAATTTTTACACTTATTTGTTGAATTAGAAATGTCACAGGGGATTTGGAATGGCTTTGGTTGGTTCATAGGTCTCCCGTATGAGAAGCTACGAGAGCCCTTGTTTGTTAACCATTGGTTTTAAGGGTCATACAGTAACATCATTCAAAATTATGTGAGATCATTCATCTTAATGGTAGGTTGTTGGTGTATCTTCATGGAAATGAAAAAGGATCTCTTAAATTGTATGTGAGAGTGTTCATATTTATGTAGCATGACATATCACTGAAATATTCTCTTAATTGTGTACTGTTATAATAAGATTCCAAAATTTCATATCCAAAGATAATCATATTCGTGCTGTGATTTTTGTATTGATGGAATAGTTGATATTTATTGGATGAACACATGAGATTTGAACATCTTCTTAAATTCATTTTGGATGTTTAAACCTTTACATTTTAACCAACCTTCTATATTTCCAGTTTATAATGTGTCTTAGTTTTCACTGTATATTATTCTTACCATCTAAGGTGAATACCCATTTCTCTATAATTTGTATTTATATTGATTTAGGTAAATAATTCATCCTATGTAATTTCATATATTTATTAACTCTGTCATGTTTTTTGTATCTTTACTCTTAGTATCTCAGGTAAAATACCTTGTTCACTATAATCTGAATTCTTATTGATTTATGTAAATACTAATTATCTGTAATTTCACATACTTATTAACTCTGTCAAGAATTCTATATCATTTATATCTTTTTCATTTTAATCTGTTTTCTGTATTTATATTTATCATTCAAGTCATATTGATTTCTCCATGATCATGTTATTGATCTTTGAGTTGTATTTATCTTTTGAATAGGGTATGTGTTTCAAGCTTATTAGGATGCATCGTTCTGGGAATTAAAAAGCTATCTTTTAACAATTAATTCCACATTTCTAGTTTTCTTTGGTATCAACTCTAGAAATCATACTCTTTCTTTTTCCTCTATAAATACTTCTCCTTTCCCTTTTCCTCTTCCTTATGACACGTCTCTTTTTTATCATACTTAATATGTTCTATTTATGTCCAATTATATGTTTATCTAAATTTTCTGGACTACATCAAATCTCATTTAATCTCATAACAGCAATACATTCATTGTAGAAAAAAAATATCTATTACAGCATGTATTTTATTTCTTGTCTTGATGGTTGATAGTTATGTTTTAGTGATCAGGAACTAATTTCGTTAGGGGGATTCGACAGGATAATATCAAACTCTACACCGTTTTCATTTTGACTTGGATCATTAATTTTTTTTATTGAACAGAATGATGTTATTTCAGTTAAAATCCTCTTATTTATTCAATTTCATTACAAGACACCTTGGAACAGAAAAAAGAATATTTTGATTGATATGTGTGCTGATTTATTTTGAGGTTTTCCTACTCAACGTGTTTATTTTTAATGTTTAGTGATACGTGTGTGGTGATGTTTGGTAACATTTTCCTTGCATCTAATCAAATTCAATGGTCATGCACTTCTTGATTTTATTTGAGATTCTGATTCCTGAAGCTTATGTGTTCTTGAAAAAATATTGGAAGAAGATGAGTTAGAAGAGATTGTTATTTCTAAGTATTAACTAGATTTAATTACACATCAGCATGGAGGATGTCATTAATTTTTGAATATAATCCTGTGTTAATTTTTTTGAAGGTTTTTTTTCTCCATTATCATTATCCTCCCCATGAAAAGAATTTCATGTCAAAGACAATATTTGGGAAAATTTCTTGTCAAGGGACTAATGAAATATAAACCATGCATTCTAATCTATTTCTATTAACAGTTACTGAAGAGGAAGGTTTTCAACATGTGAGTGAGTTAGGATATGGATAAAAAACTCTAAAATTTATTCACATATAAATGGTTTAGTTAATCACTCCTTCCATTTTATTTTCTGTATTTCATTTTTTATTTTAGAGCACACATTATTGTTATTTTGATTGAATTTGAAAATTAATTCAAAATTCAATTCTCAAAATATATAAATTCATAAACTTTAATCTATATTTTATCATTTTCAAATATGTAAATGGTGTATCCATATTCTTTGAACTCTTATAAAATTATCATACACTATTACTTTCCAATTAATAATCATTCGAAATTATTGATTCTTATCAATTGTTAAAAATGCTAATTTGTTATTAAAAGAAAACCCAGTAATCGAATATGTCATGCAATAGCACAGGTGAGTAGTATTTTTTTATTGTTTTTGTCCTCCATCATCTACAAAAATATAACCATGAAACATGTATCTTATATATTCATGAAAAATTTATATAGAGTATTTGATAAAATTTAGTGATATAAAATGAAATACATCTTTCATGGTGACGGTAGGTCGTACATCCACATGAATTTTGTTTCTACGGTCATGTAAGATCAAAATTATGAAAATTAATGAAAATAAATTATCATTTTATAATAATGGTTATTTAATATATATCATGTATTTTTATTATACCCATACTTGATATATTAAATTTAATGAATGAATGAATCACACCACTTCACGATGGGGTAGTTCTCCATACAGAATAATGGTGTAACCATATTCAAAAAAATTAAAATCATAAATGTATGTGTGATATAATAAATATGGATTCATAATAATATCATAAAACTAATATGAAAAAATAAATCCATTATAATTCCCAGCATTTGGAGATGGTAATATAAAAATTAATGACATCGATTCGTGAGGTGGTGGTCTGTAGTATACATAAACTATAATTTTGTAGCACATTTAATGGAATTGGAGATGGTGTTACGTCATGAAAAAACATTCAAAAATATAATTATATGGAAGATATTGATTTTATAAGACAATAATGGGGAATATTAATTTTACATTTTAGAGTAATAAATAAAGTAAAAGTGCACAGTGATAAATGTTACATCTTCATTGGGTATCCTAATTGGGTTTATATTAAAATCCATCCTAGTATTGATTTCCATATAAACTAAGGATTCTAGACTGAGGGTATGGAAACTAGGATGTGATTTGGGTAGTTTTTGTACAAAACAAGTGGGTTTTTAGGAGTGGGGAAGAGAGGATTGGGGATGGCGTTTTAATAGTGTGGGAGCGGACACACAAGGTATTTTTTTAAAGAATTGATTACTCCCATGTATTTCCAATGTAAAATAGTCAAAATGGTACATTATCAATACTTATAGGTCTAATTGTCCAAATTAGAAAATCTAGTTTTTTGAAACATTTTTATAGTTCAATTATAACCATGTCATTTATTTTTAACCTATTGTAAACCAATTTTTACCTTAACTGCAGTAATTAATTTTTACTACATTCACAATTCCACTAGGTAAAAAGCAATTTGGCATTTTAAAATAATTTAATTTATTCATATCCCAAATATTGATACCATTTTCTAAAATTTTACTCAACTATGTGGAAATTTAAAATATAACATTAACCCCACAGACAATTGGAGAAGGATAGTTTTCAATGTGAAAACATTCAATTGTTTAAATTTTTTTATAAAGAAATCAATTATGAAATTGATTAAAAATACATAAATTGGATTAATAGATGCATTAAATATCTATTTTAACATTAAAATCAATTTAAAAAATAATATTACTTTATAAATAAATAAAAATAAAAGTTATTTCACAATTAAAATTATGTATTTTTTACTATTCATCAAATTATAATAATTTTTAGGAAAAAATCAAAAAAATTTAACCCCATGATAATTTTGATATTATTTTTTTTAATGATATTTTTTTTATAAAATTTATTTTCTAAAAGTTTCATAAATTTAATTTAGAGAAAACCCACATATGGGATGAAAAAGAGGATTTTCAAGAAGTGTAATTTTGGCATACAATATGATTTTATATTATCTACATTTATAATAATATTCATTTAATGAATATAAATTATAATTTATTGATAATATATATATATATATATATATATATAAAATTTAAATCATAATTACTTATGTATTATTTTAATTTATTACTATAAATAAACATTCATCAATTCATAACAGTATTAAGAAAAACCCACTTTTAAAAACAAAATGAAACTTTTAATAAAATATAATACATAGTTGATTAAAAAGTACTTAATTTGATTATGTATAAATAAATAATATAAATTTACCACTAAATCATAATGAATCATTTAAATTACTTATTTATTGAATATAAATGACAGTTTTTCAAAAGTTGGTATTTTTCACTATTCACTAAAATAATTATTTTCCAAAAAAAAATCCAAATATTTCTCCATAAGTTAATTTTGATACAATGAATTCAGAAAATGAAGATCAATATATAAATTAAATTTTATAAATATATATATATATATATTATTTATTATATTTTATCATATAAATTATTAAACATTATTTTTAAAAAAAATACATACCTAAAGAACATAATACCTTTAATAAAAAATAAATTATATTTTAAGAATTTTTAATAAATTAATTTATATTATGTAGAAAATTTATATTTATAATACATATATTATTTTATAGAACTCACACCATGATATTTAACAAATAGGTTATAATACTTAAATTTTAAATAACATGATTTATTGGTTTGCTGAGGCTCGATGTTGTGTGTCAGAAATGATAACAATATTGTGTGTAATGAAAACTAAACTCAATGTAAGATATAACAAAATATATTATTAGTATAAAATGTTACATAATATAAAATCATTTTCATGTTTAATGAAAAGTATCAAAATTATTAAATTTAATTTGAAAAAAATCAATAAATATTTAGGTGTTACATTCTAAAATGCTAAAAATAAATTTCCCACAAAATATAGGCGGGTAATAAAGGGTTTAACATTTCAAAATTAGTTTACATAAACCGACATTATACAATATATTAATAAAAAATCGTATTATAAAATTAAATTATATGTGTGAAATTCATCCACATTAACACATACATGGTCTCTTTATAGGTGACCATAGGTGGGATGTGATAATAGGGACATATAAGAGAAAACTAACACCCTAATAATGATGAAGAGTGATAGAGAATAGTGATAAAAAGAATTTGGGTAATCCAAAGATGGATAATGAACAAAACAATATTAACTAGTGTAGAATGAAAAACGAAATTGATATCATAAAATATGATAATAACATGGAAAAATTTTATTACAAGATCCTTTTCCATGTTTTGGGGAGTTTATTTTTAATCTAGACTGATACAATATGATAATGTAAATACTTCATATCTATTTATTCAATATAAAAAATATCATCATATTATTGTTCTTATATCAATTTCCACTACATTTATTACTATACGAGTTGTATTTTTCATGTCTTAAGAACTAAAAAGATCCATAATATAATTAGATGTCATTTATACTATATTTAAAAAATTATAACTGGTTATCCAATATGGATAAGTCTTCATATGGTGAAGTAATATGTTAATTTGTAAAACCTCATCTAAATTTCAACTCAATCCATTACATTAAGGGTTAACCTTGTAACACTTAAAAAATTAATGTTTTATAAATAAGGTTACTAAATTTCCAAAAATAAACATTTTATTAATACCCCATATATCATAAACTATCTATTAATTGTAACATACTAATCATGTGAATGCCTTTATTATGAATTCCCTTGAAATTGGGTAATAACTAGAATTTCAATAAAAACTTATTGGAAACATACATGTTTCCTCACTCCTTACATAAAACATAGATTATAGGGTATATTTTCTATATCCAAAAAATGATATGAACTCCATTATTGATAACATAAACTTATTTTTCAAAAAATCATCTCTCAATTATGAGGTCATTAATAATATCAAATTTACATTATCCATATAAATTGTAACATTACTCATACTACACACAAGCTTCTCATCCTTAGGAAGATATTAAGTTTTATATTCCCTTGATTAATATAACTCAATGAAATTAAATCACTTTCCTAGTCCTTTAATATCATTTAAAATATTTTATGACATCCTTATTGAAAAAATTATACATAAAATTCCTTATAGATATCATGATTCCCATAACATAATCCATGAATTAAAATAGATAATTACTATAATCATCGCAATTCCTTCTCAAACAAAAAACTAGGATCTGATTTATTATTCATTAACACTTATTTCATTTTATATGTCATTTCTAGTCTCTTAACCATTAGTATTAAAATTGTTACCTGTACATCCTTACTAATTCTCTTCCTGATATTTTTCATTATGACAAGGTTTTTCAAAATTCCCATAATTATCAAATTTTAATAATTCATCTATTGATTATACATTATGGGGACCAATATTCCCATCCATCTCATTTACCAAAAACATAATTTTTCCATTGTAGTTACTTGATTTGTTTCTTTATTTTCCATTACAAAAACAAATTCATATTACTCTATGTGACCCACTAGGGTGTTTCTTCCCACATTCATGACACATAGGAAACATAATATTATTTTATTTATGGTTTACGCTACCCGAAATCTTAGTGAACTATTTCATTATTTTTTTGGTGATTTTGAGAGTTTTTATTGTACATGTGGTTATTTATATTCCATGAAAACTGATTAGGAATAATTAAAAAAATCCTTTAAACCATTCATCATTCTATTTTTCTACTCATTTCAAAATTTCCCATGTCATTGGTTGGTAAGAATTTTCCTCTTACTTCCCACAATTATCAAAAACCCAAAATCATAGTGTGATCTATACTAATAATATTAGGAAACTAAATAAACATGAAAGTCATTAAAACAGTGTCTAAATAATGAAAAAAATAATTTAATATAGGAATCCATATTTTTAACCTATGTTATTCATGGTCATAGTATAACTAAATCCATAACAATGGATCATAAAGTTATTTTTAATTTCCAAGGAATATCCCTTCGGAGTTTCAAAACAAGTGTGTTTTGAGGACCATTGTCGTATGCCTATTCAAAATGAATTCGAGATCATTATGGGTTTTCGGGATTATTATTCAAAGGTACATTGGATCAAAAGACACATCCACTTTTAGTATCTATACTAGGATATAATTTCATAGAATCCACTTTTTCTAACATTTACCAAAATTAAAGAAAATTTCCCAATACATTGACTCATCGATTGAGTTATCCTTATACATTCCCTTAGGGACCTCACTAGGGCTTTCTCATTCTACTTTAAAATAGATAATTTAACCATTCCTCTAATAAATAATATAGTGACTGAGGTTTCTCATACACGAATATTACATAATTTTTATGAATAATCATTATATTGCACAAACACAAGGCTATGTAAAATAATAGTTTAATTCTTTTAGAAACTAGGAAAACAATATTCCCATATGGTGAATGATATTTAATGTTTCCCAAAAATATCATCCCATTTAGTACTCCTCATATAAATAATCCATATAAACCCTTTCATCACAACCTAGAGAAATAAAACATATGAAATGGTGACCACAAATTCTCCGTAAGGTTAAGAATAAGAGATATTAATCCATGGTTATATAAATTCATAATATATTCCAAATGTAATGTGATCATGATCATATCATGGAAAGATAATACCCAAACTATCAGGGATTGAATCTGAGATTCATGGAATAAAACCATGTCATTTTAGAAAACACAGTCCATTAGAGCAATAAATATTTATATATAAAACTTGTACCATCAGGTTATGTCATAAGATAGTGGGTACATCGTAAATATAGAAAATCATTTCATACATTAAGGTTAACTAAAAAGACTATCAATATAGTTGATCCAAACATACCAACTTCTTACCATTATGGATTATGATGCACCTATTTCCCATAGTTTATTTGACACACTTATTTCCCATAGTGTACCAATACACACTCATTTCCCATAATGGATGAAGATACAGATGTTTCCGATAGTAGATCAAGAATGTTTACATGTTTCCCATTTGTATCTCATGATATATAAATCATTACCGAATTCATTGGAGTAAGTTATAGGTCCGACATATCCCATAAATGAAACCATACTTCTATATTCCACAATATCCTAAGACATTAAACATATCATCACAACAAAACCCATATAATAAATGGGTTTCATATAAATTTCCGCAATTTACAATATAATTACCATGAAAAATAAATGGGATTCATAAAAAATTATTAAATAGAATCATTAACAATATATAGTATGAATATGGAAAACATAAATAAATCTTATCCCCAGTAAAGTATAAAGTACAACAGAGTATTTAATCATTGATGGAAAATAATTTTGAAGGGAGACTTAGGCCATTTCATGAGGAAAATTAATTTCCATGGAAAATTAAATTTTAAATCAAAAAATTTATACAATATTTTTAAATACATATCCTTTAAAATAACCATGAAATTTTATAAGGGAATAATTTAAAATCCATGAAATCATTTATCAAGGAAAATATCCCTTTTAATTTTGAAACTAATTTTTAAAACATAAAAATCACCAAAAAATTTATTTCAAAATAACCATAAAAAATTATAAATAAATATAAAATGAAAATAATTTAAATTATAATTGGATGTTTCATTCATAGCGTACATTTTGATGGAAAATATTCATTTTTCATGTTTTGTTAAGGAAAAATGTATTTTTTTTGGAAAATAGAATTAAGAATAATTTCAAAAAACAAAATTAAAATAATACATGGTTATAACTAATAATTATAAATCAAAATAGAGTAATAAAAAGTGTATTTTTTTAGAAAGTATAGTTTTGGATGAAAATAGTTATCCAACCGAATTGTGAAATAAAGTTGGATTTTCATAAGAAACATTTCCCAATTATTTTAAGTACCCTAGAGTGGGAAAATGGTACAATTTCATGAAGATACCATTAATAACGATAGGATAATAAAATTTATGAGTGTTATTGAGATTTAGATGAGAATATTTCAACATTGGAGTCTTACTCATGGATAACTCGGATAAATGAGTATACTGTAACATAAAATTATGACAGCTTTTGTAACATTGAATAATATGTCCCATAAAAAATTAACATAAAATAAAAATTATTATATCATTAGGATGAATTTATTCATGATATCACATGTAAAATGGTATTTATATGCATTTTCTGAAATAATATAGTTTAATAATATAACATACATATCGAAGAAAAAAATTGATGAAAAAATGTCTTACCAAATTGTTGACTTTTAAACATTAGACCCCATGATAGAGAGATCATAAAATACAAACATAAACACCAATAATTATTGTAAGAATAATTATAACACACATTCATGTTAATAATATCCTCATGTAAATGAAATTGGTGGTGAATATGACATGTGTCTCAAGGGACTAAAAATTGTGATGAAAATCCCCTACCTTAAGAATTGAATTCCATTATAAATGTTAAAAACTCCTATATAATAACAATTAGATTATTATAAATATTTTATTAACCAATAATTATATATATCATATAATATATGATTTTATTATTACCTTTTATTACCTTTTTATTAACAATTCCTTGTTCATGTTATGTTTTAGGTAATAATCATTTTTTTCGTATATATTTTGAATTTTATATTTTTTGTTCTCTTACAAAGACCATGGTTTTATAATATACAGAAGTATAAAAATGATATAAATATCATATATACTTATTATATATGTATTCAGTGTAATTCATAAAACTTTCTTGATTGAAAATGAACTACATTGTTCACGGAGATGATAAGTCATACGTACACATGAATATTGTTTCAATTTATTTTGGATTGAAATAAAGAATAACAAATGATATAAATACTAAATTTATATAATATTTTTTTTCCATTTATATATCATAATATTTTTATAATCATACTTATTATTATTCAATTAATGATGAATGAATCACATCACTTTATGAGGTGGTAGCCCATCGTACACAGGAACGATGTTACCATATTCCCACAAATTAGAATTAAGAAGGTATATGTGATTTAATAATTAATAATAATATAATAATAATTATCATATATATAAAACAAAGACATATTAGGGTCAATCATGTAGATCTGGTAATATAGAAACATATGGCATCAGTTCATGTGGAGGTATTTCGCTATAGACATAAACAATAAATTCGTAACATGTTTTATAGAAATTGAGATGTTTGTTGGACATTAAGATAACAAAAAATAATGTTTTGATATAGAATATATATATGTATTATTTTATAATTATTGTTCAATAAGAATTGAAGTATGTGGATGAATAAATAAAATCAAAGATCTAGTTGATGAATGTTACATCTTCTTCTAGTATCGTCCTTATTTATATACTAAAAGACTTCTTTGGATGGATTTAACCTCAAAATATGGATTATATAAATTGTGTAGGGATGTTTGTAAGTGATTTATGTGGGACATAACTGAAAACTAGGTTTGAAGGATTGAGGATTGGAAGTGAGGGGTGGCATTTTATAATTTGGGGAGAGGACACACATTGTATTTTTAGAATGAATTGAGTGCTCCTAGGTTTTTCATAGGTCACAAATAAAAACATGGGAAAACTAAAATAGTATAGGTTTAATGTATAAAATATTTAAATATATTATTTTTATACACGTGTATAGGTTATTTTTACCCATATCTTTTTAGTTTAACCCATAGTGAACCCATTTTCACCTTAACCACGTAAACTAATTCTTTTTTTCATTCATTATTCATTTTGGAAAAAAATTAATTTCACCATATAATATAATATAAATTATTTTTAAACAAAATGTGTAATAAATTCCTCAAAATTCCTCTTAATGTGTAAGATAATGTTAGTTTAAAATACTCCTGTAGACATAGTGATAATATTGATTTTTAAAGAGAAATTGTTAAAAGCCTAAAATATTTTATTTTTCAAAATCTGGAATGAAATTGATTTAAATGAGATAAATTGGATTATTTTGTGTATAATTGTCTTAATTTTACATTAAAATAAATTTAAAATATAATTTAACATTATAAATAAATTAAATGTAAAGGAAGCTTTAAATTAAAATTCAGCATTGTTAACTATTCGTCAAAAAAATAAATTTTTTTGAAAAACCCCAAATCATTTCCCTAATATAATTTTAAAATTTTTACAATAAAATGGATTTTTTTTTAAAATTAATATTCTAAATATTTAAAAAATTTAAATCGGAACAAAACTCCCAAATTTGATGAGAAAGCTAGTGTTCAATAAGTTTATTTTCTAAGCACAAAATGATTTTTTTATTAACTATATTTATATTAATATTCATTTTATGAATATAAAATAGGATATATTGATATATAATATATAAAATTAGTTTAAAAAATTACTCATTATGTATTATTTAAATTATTTATGATGTAGAAACATTATGTACTTTAAAAAATATTTCAAAAAACCCTCGTTTAAACCCTACAATAAAATTATACTAAAATCCAATATAATTTTGATTAAAAAGTAATTAGTGGATTAAATAATTATAAATAATAACTTTGTTACATTATAAAAATATTGGTAACTTTATTTAAATCATTTAATGGAAATGAAATATATTTTTACAAAATTCAAAAATTTCACTATTCACTAAAAAATGATTATTTTCCAAAAACATCGAAATATTTCAGCTAAAGGTAATTGTGATATGATAATTTAAAAAAGGAATTTAATTTTTTCATATAAATTTAATATAATATCTATAAATTAAAAATAATATTTTATCATAAAAATAAGAAAAATCATTTTTTAGGAAAACATATTTTGGATGAATATTTTACATTACTAAAAACAAATTGATTATTTAACATGAAATAAGGAATATCATTATATTGATTTGGAAATAAAAATATATTTTTTTATGAATTATTTTATATTATTCATACCCACCTATTTAATTTATATATTATAATTTTCATATTTTGAATAATAATATTTCATGGTTTGTTAATGCTCAATGTTGTGGGTTAGGAGTGCTATCATTATTATGGGTATTGAAATATTAATTTAGTGTTATGTATAACTCATGATATACCTAGTATTATATTTAATAGAATCTAAAATAATTTTTCAGGAAATTAATAATACTGAAATGAATATATTCAATTTGAAATTTTTATCAAAATCTAAGGGTGTTACATCATTGAACTACTCCAACAACCACTTCTGAAATGGTACAAATTTATTCCAAAAACAAAAATAATTATTTTCATATTCTAGAAAAAAAATATGGCAGTCTCCCCTGTGGGTTCTCAGACAAGAAATATGTTGCCCATAACATTTGAATCCAATAGATTGATAAAGAATATATATAAAGAATCATCACCATAGAAAATTTGATTTTAGAAAGAAATCTAAAATCCATAGTATATATGATTTTAGAATTACTAAGGCCATGAATGTTTTTTTCTTATTTTCCCATTATCCTGCTAATTTTTCTTAGATTATGGTAGAAACATTTTCAGTTGTATAGTACATATTGGAGTTGGTGTTCTAGAATTAACTATTTTTTCTTTGGATTTAATTAATATTAATTTTTATAAATAGTTAAAAATATCTTATTATATATTGATACATTTTATACATTATTTTACTGTGGTAATGTCATAGATTATTTTTATCATTGATAACCCCATATATGTTCCCCATTATGAAGAGAACCTTTAAATGACATCATAATATTAATAAAACAACTTCTAATGTCCGAGAACATTTTGTTATGTGGAACATATTATATTTGTTTTTTATGTATACTCATAATAGGATTAGTCATCATCTCAACATTCTTGACTTGGTAATCTCTATGAAGGGGGATTTTGAGAACATAACCACTAATATTATTTTTTTTCATTATAATTTGTCATTATATATTTCTATATGAAAGTGTGTGTATAGGTATATATAAATTATAATTATAATAAATGAATTTAATAACACAATGGTGTATATTTACTAACCAAAATATTAATTCCACATGACCGAAGGACATAGGTCATGTTTGGTTCACCATAAAACACTTTGTATTGTTTATAGATAAATCAAGAATGGATTTGTCCATTCCTATTTTTGGAATTTGATATCTTGTCCCGTTGAATAAAAATAATTTCCACATTAAAATATATTTCCAAATTTTAACAAATATTTTATTTTAGATATTCAGAGAAAATAATATGAAACATTAATGTTGATGAAAATGATTCGAATCATTATTGACGAGATATTGAGATAGATGGATTTTATTAAACATTGAGTGCTCGTATGTAGTTTTCCACATTGTGACATTAAGTATTTTTTTCATAACAAGACTAATTGCTATACAAAAATACTACACATTAGGGTAGATTTAATAATTTCAATGAGAATGAATCGTATAGGGACTCAATTTAATTTTTTCTTTCATTCTTGATTGGGCATTATTTTAATTTAAATATTAAAATAAATATTTTTCCCAATGTGAAGGTATAATTGTATTAATAACTTATAAATTAATTTTATTTTGAATGTTTAATAAATATTTTTTTGATAGACTGTGACTAAAAATATTATTTTATAGATAAATATTTAATTAAATATTAATTTTGGTTTTTGAAAAATGATGATAAGGTTGTGAAAATCATCTAGTTATGATGATAAATATTTACTTTCAAGCCATTGAAAAATATTTTTTATTGTGCCTATTAGAATAAACTATAAAATTATAATATTATTGATATATTTAATGTTGTTAGATAAGTTTATTATATTAATTATCTGTTATTGTGAAACTAGAAAAAAATTTGATCAAAATCAGGATCTCTATAAATATATTGATATGGCTATTGTGTAGGGTTAAACGATAATTAAGAATCATCAGGCACAAATAACATCCCAATAGTTTCCACCTTTTCTTATATTCTTAATAACAATAAAAACTCCTTTAATAATGATGTTCCATAAATAAATCATGATGAAAAATGCCTGTTGATCTATCCCTAGTTCTAGTCACTCAAAATATATCATTTTTTTAGAGATCAATGGACCATGTGGGGATCACTGCTAGAGGGGTTCTACTTTTGGTCCTCCCTACACACCGATTATAATCCAAAAAGGGTTCAATTGGCCAGAAAAATCATCATGTAGATATTATATTATGAGATATTTTTTAATCATATCTAATTGATATTAATTATAAATTTTACATGGAAGATATTATCAATGGTTTCTAGGATTTCTTTGTCTACATTCGATGGAAAAATTTTGTTGGTCATGATGATTTCCTCTTACATAATAGAAATATGATTCATCAAATATAACAAAAAACATAACAGTTATCCTCCAAAAATACACATACTATACATTTTAATCCTTCAACTGATAATTTAGGGATTATGTTTGTATTTATAATTATTATGTACATTATTGATCTATATGAGAAATAGTTGTTAGATTATTCATTTCTATATTATTCATTACTTAATATGAAGTTTCATAAACATGATTTTGACATTTCAATATTTACGATTCAAGATTCATAATTTTTAAGACCCAAGAACATATGAAGAATGATCTTTGTCTATATCCAGAGGTTCCAAAGATTCTGGCTGGCTGATTGGGTTACAGAACATATATACAGAGTAAAAATCATGTTCTGAAGTTCACAACAACCAGATGTGTCATGTGACACATGACACCCCAATTAGCTACTACATGTTCTACCTTTATTTCAACCCATATTTAGAACTCACTAACTGAGAAAATTGTTTTTCCGATTACGTGAGATTTAGCTAGAGTACACATCATATAGAGAACACAATTTTTTGGAGAATTTCACACTATCCATGTGGTAAAATAAACTGTTATGGACAACATGAGACTGAAATCCAGATTGATTAAAGGGAAATAGAACATGTATATATATCACATGTTTTGTAAACTACTAATTCCATCATCTGATGTATACGGTGTACCAATATACTTATTACATGAACATAAAACAATGTGGAACAAATACCGTGTAGGTGGATTACACATCAACTGATTCAGCCCAAAGAAAATGACAAGTTAATCAGTTGGTTACACGGACTCAAGAAAAGTGTACTACATTAAATGTATATTATTAGTACATGCCTAGTTATCTAGATGGGGTACTAGTTACAGTCTCAATCATTTTTTCTAAGTACATTAATACAATATAACATGCTGTCTAACTAATTAGTACAAACCATGTAGTCTTCTAATAATAAAGTTTTAAATTACATTTAAAATATTTTATTTTATAATTTAATCCAATTAAACTATTAGGCAGTATTTATTTGACAACTTAATAATGGGTTTAATTAATTTTTTAATTCTTAATTATTTTTAGTAATTATCTATAATTAATGTTAATGTTTTTTATTTTCCATTAATACTATTTTAATAAGTGTCTCCATGTACCATCTGATGGTAATTATGATAAATTTGATTAATTAAATAGTTAATAGATAATTAATTAATTAATACAGGAACATTTATCATAATAATAAAAAATTAATTGGATTGAGTACTATCCATTATACATTTGTATATATGTTACATCTATACGACTGATTATGGGCATTGACTAAACCTATTTTTTACTGGTTTAATTTAATTTAATTTACTCTATGGGTTTAAAATTATATATTTTTAAATTAAAATTGAATTTTTTATGGAATCACTCCCCCTTTTATTATAATTGACTTTATGTCCATAGTTGTTTATGTAATTCACCTTAACCAATCCTTTGGTTCCACTCACCCAAGTGTGAGTTATAAACATATGTATGAAAAGAAGTATCCCTTTTTTCATGGTGGAGGATTAAGATGGATCTAAGATAAAATCATCTAAGGTGACACATAGGTGGTTCGGTGGAATTCTCTAACTCATACCAATATATGAATTTGTAGTTTTTTCCATTGGGTTATAATTTACTTCATTATTGACATAGTAAATATAAAATCACCGAAGATCATTATTATGTCATTTAGAAATGTATTTTTATCTCAATTATGTATTTTTTTTATTGATGTAAGATATTTATCTCCTAAATTAGCATACTAATATTAATAGATAAAATTATAATAAAGGAACTAAGAATAAATAATTTATAAAAACATGGTTATCACATAATTAAAATACATATAATATTAAAAATAAATGAAAAGGATAAAAAGAAAAATAATATTGAATAATATATAAAATCAATCAACATAATATTAGGTTATACAAAGAATTGCAGTTCATGATTAGGAGTAGAATACATGGAACTATGTGTTTTCCTATCCCATGTTGGAACACAGACATTTAAAAATGATTTCTTATGAATTTTTTTGGTTGACATGATAAATTTTAATCAAGAAGAATTTCTTAAGCATGATTAGATGTAACTAGAAAGAAAATATTGGGGAAATATATGTCATAATTTCATTATTGGAGAGTCTACCCATTAAATCAAGGATCCACATTCTTGTATTTGGGAAATATAGTGATTCCTAAATAACTTCGAGTAATTTAATGTGCACACACACGGGTTATGATAAGGGGAATATGGGAAATTTCCAATAAATGAACATAAAACTAGATACTCTATGTCAAATAGTGGGGGTTGTTGGGATATGATAATAAATTGGGAGACACAATAAAATTAATTTCATTATGTCTCACATATGATTCCAACAATTGCTGTATTAATTTTGTGATCATTTATATAATTGTAGAATAATTCATTTTTCATCATCCACATTCTACCTATAATAAATTATTTATAAAATACATATCTCTACTAGTAGAAACATATAGAAATGGTTCATATTAAAAGAGAATTTTTCACACAATGAGTTGAAATTTTATGTGATAGAATCCTCATTACCATATCCACATGTTAAGGAGTCAAGTGTTAATGATTTCACTCTCTATGATAAAAACATTATTATCATGGCCTATTCTCAGTGATTCATTATTTTCCCCTATATAATGAAATCATAAAGTCACACGAATACTTGGATTCATATTTAATGTTATTAAAAATCCATTTTAGGAACACTGTATTTCCCTTAGGTATGAATCCTTTACACTTTGGTCAAATTATCTTATATGGACATTATATAAATGAATATTGAGTTAAAAGTGGTCTCAAGAGAGTCTAGGGATTTATTAGAGATTGTAATCCCTATTTTTGATAGGAGAAATTATATTTCATGGTTAGCTTAAACCGTGTGAGGTAGGCTGTATTGTTTTTTATGCTATGTGAGGATACACAATGACATAAAACAAGGTTCATATATTGATCTAAAACTGCGAGTTAGACAACATGACTTTGTGTTAAGGAATTTAGAAGATCTATTTCACATGGTTTGTGTACTATTTTCCTAGACATGTGGCCTAACCATGTGTTATGTCACTTCCTATAGCTACTCGTGGGTGATTAATACATGGTTTGGAAAATAATTGTGAATGAATAATTTGTGGAAATCACCATTTTCCCCTTAAATATAAAATTAAATGAAACCCCTTCATTTGTTTATTTTTCTAGAGTACAACACTCATAATCCTCTTCCATTTTGAGGTATTTGTGGCCTAAACTATGAATTTAAATTGAGCTTCCATCTAGATTCAATTATTATCATAATTCATTTCATTGAATCCACATTGTTATTTTCACGATTCATTTTTAATCATTCAACTTTCTTACCGCTATTGAAAACATAATACATATATATAGGCTCATATTCGCTAATTTTAAGGAATTGATCCATTCATTTGATCTACATTGATTCTGTTAGATTTAGTTGTTGATACTGGATGATGGGAGTCGTATGAGTATAAGGTAGGTGGTCTATAACTCATTAATCATTTTCTATCATTTTATAAATTGTCTTATCATTGCATCGATTTCATCGAATTTCATAGGTTGAAATAATATATATTTCTTGTAACTAATAAGATCATTTTCTAATACCCATTCCATGTACATTTATCATTATTTGTGGTTACGTCCACAACATTGACCACACCATGTAGGGTGATATTCCATAATTGGGTTCTTAGATTTCGGACACCTTTGATCCTTCATTTGGGTGCTCTTGAGATTGATCATTCTAATGGTAACCCTCTCATATTAATTGGTTATTGAATTGGAAATTTGATATTTCCATAGTTTCCTAACACTTGACATAACTATGGTATGTTCTTTGACATGATTAATAAAATGTAAATTCATTTGTAATTTATATTATTAAATATGAATTTTCAAAATTGTATAGAAATGAATGATTTGTTACATGTCGTATCACCCCATCCCACTTATTATGGAATATATAATAACGAACCAATTGTAATGATTTTGATATAAGTTGATTAATTAAATAGTTTTTTGCTATATTGGCCTTGTCACACTAATGAAAGGAATTAGATTGAACCTTTTAACATATTGAATATATAGATTATTAAATGTCCTAATGAATTTATTGAACTTCATGAAAGGTTTTTAGTTAAATATGGACCTTGACACTATTATTGGGGTTTTCATACATGATTTTGATTCATGATTCCTGAGTGAATTCCTTGAGAGCTCGTAGATTCCATTACAATTCAATGATATCGATTTCCTTGGCTGAGACCCAACTTAGATCCTAATCATTTTCTAATAGTGTAAACCCAATATGACACTATAGGATCACATATTTATTATTATAGGATAGATTGGTTAAATTCCATAGATCCATCATGATTTTGATGAACATGAGATTACATGGTTATTTTCTTTATTCAATCCCTAGCTTATCCCAATTTACCTTGGATGTATTCCTTGGACTATATTAGATCACACTACTTTGGAATTACTTGTACAAAACTCCCCATATTACAGTCTTACACCTTATCCAATATGCTATAAGTATTGAGTTGGTAGCCCCTGTGCTCTAGGTTTCCTTGGTTAATTCCTTAAAACCCTTCCTTATTAATATCATTAAATGTTCCCTTATTATATCTTGAAAAAATTTCTATCATTATAACAAGATTATGTTATTGAATGATATGTGTCACATGAACTATTTATAAAAACATGAAGTTAATTAATTAATGAACTGGTTACATGCTCAAACACTAACTATGAGCTGAAGTGTGTACTTGTGTATTTACATTATCGTACTACTTCACTTTTACATATTCATTATTTCAATATTTTAGTTTATATCACATTGAAATGATGTTTTAGACACAATTTATGGTGGCCTAATGATATTTTTCTCACACATTATCCTGAAACCTCTAGTACCAGACCATTCTATATGTATATAGGTGTTGGAAAAGGGATGTGGGTTACTTCAAATACATTATTGACTGTTGTATTAGGATGGAGTTTGTATCAGATGATCGTGAAGGTGCTCATGATTCTTGGGAATGTTTCTTATTTCATTTTTCTACTTTTGTATAGTATGATTTTCTGATTTTTATATACCAAGTTTTTCGTATATATAGAACATTCTATATATATTGATCATATATTGGACAATTAGATATACTATTCAGTCATTTCATATTCATATATCTCTCTTTCATTTGTTTATTTTTATTTTTTCTACTACTTATCTCTTATTGTATTAATTCGATATGATGTCATGTACTCAACTAATTAGGTCATTGTCTCCACATGGAAAAACCTATAGACATTTCTGTAAGTCCATAGCCTCTGGAAATTGGGGAGTTTCTCTTGAGCTAATGTGGCTAACTGGGTGTGGAGCACCGATTAAGTGACATCTAGGTCCTAGACATAATAAAGTGTTATCAAAGAAGTTCCATTATTTATTGAATATTCTAAGATAATATGTTGGATATTAGGAATGTATAGAACATGGTAATAGGTCATGAATGGGCATCATGAACATAGGCTCAGGGTAAAGACTTAGTGTCCTGAATTATAAATGTTGTTCTTCTTTTTCCAATTATAGTTGATATCATTTGAGTATTGGGTGACACTCATCCCATGTGGTTTTGTTTCTATTATTATTATTATAAATATAATTATATCATTGTCCTGATTACATGAGGAAAAAGATAACTGTTACATTAATCATCACAGGTGCCTAAAATGCTCATTTCATGAATAGTGTCATGCCAGATAGGTGTATTTCACTACTTATATTTTGGGATATATCTATGATTGTTCACTAAGACATTATTTTTATATAGTCTTATACTAGTTTTGGGCTATTATTAAGTGATTTCGTGTTTCAATTCATGATTATTTATTGGACCTCATGGGTTGTAATCATTAATTTACCAAATAAATACTTTAACTAGATATCCCAATTGGTGTTCCACTATGTGTTAAGGATTATAGGTCTTGATTCACTATGAAAGTCCTCACATTTCAAATAAACCATTATATGGGGACAAAAAATAAAAAATTAAGATGTAAGGATGACTACAAACATGTAATTGTTTTACTTATTCAACCTCCCTTGACATGTTTATGAAACGTAAATGAGCTAACCCAATAGTTAAATATATAATGGAATGAAATTGTTTCCAAGAAATGACGAGGATAGGTATTATTGAACCTTCATGAACTAGAACCCCTATATCTAATACTTGGGTAATTACCAATACATGAATTTCTAATAGGGTAGTTGGGGTAGAATATAATAGGAAGTGATCCATTTTATACATTCAGATTCTGCTACTCTTATTATCTATATGCTTCAATTCTTTTTTGGGTCCTGTTCTTGAAATTTCTTCACCAATTCAACCACAAAAATCCTCATTTCATGATCTAAGAGTGTAGTGATGACCATGCTCTAGATATGGTGGGTTTGAAGCTTCTGTTCTTACCTTCATTAGTTCCACATCAGGCATCAGCTGTTGTACCTTATATGGGCACTAAGCCCCAAGTTTGTGAGATTTTTATATGTCTAATGTAGTGCATCAATGTTTTCCAAGTTATTCACACACAATGCATGATAAGAATCATTAGTTACTATAAAATCATTATCCCACCTTCTCGGGGGTGGTGGTTCATAGGCTATTGAGTATTTTCTAAAATCCACACAATTTTTCATTGAGAATATGGAGATTCCACCACAGTGGATGGTCATTTATTATGCCTAAATGCTACTTGATTTACCCAAACAATGGTGGGATTTAGATTCTCAAGATTTTCATGATTAGGGCATGGAATCGGCCATTTTTCAGATTATTATTTCTATGATCAATTCATTCCAATGATGCTATGAGCTAACTGGGCTAGAGATTCCATGCATCTCAGGAATAGTAATATGTCAGTTATAGAGTATTCAATTATTTTAAATGAGTTACATTTTAATACAAAAATTATAGTTGATTATTAGATATCGCCTGCTTGACACATCAAGTATAGGATTCATTATTCCATCCATAATCAGGTGAACCACTTCTTCCTACCTAATTTCTTTGAAATAGTCAATTAGGCTCTTATTATTGAGTGAAACCTGAGTGACGATGATAGTACTTGACATATAATACATTAACCATGTCATAACAATAGTTATTATGGTAGTATAAAGTGATATATCTATGTTCTTTGTTAGGGAAGTGGAATCCATCAAACTTATTATAGTATCTCCATGGTGGGTCAATAGTGTGGATGACATGGTTATCTAAATCCTCTATGTGATAGGGACTCACTAGAGTTTTATGATTTTGGCCATATGTGGAATGTATAGAGATTATTTCAAAACACTTCATCTGCTTCTAGTTGAAGAGGTTATGCACTAGCTCCACCTTTAGGGGAATGTTCTTGTATGATGCATCAGGAGGAGAGTTGGAGTAGCACCAACTAGACTGGATGAGGAGGAGGTCGTGGCCATAGTATCCAAATACTTGATCATAATTAGCACTCCCAAATCAGTTTTGAACATGGTATTACATCTATTTCATACTTATGCAGATCAAGTCAGTGGTATGCATTACATTTGATACCTAAGGATCTGGTTTTAGGACTATTTATATTTCGAGGTACTGTTCAAGTGGCCTCTTCTGTAATATTCTTTAATTAAATACATGTGCATCAATCTACTTCATATCTTTACCTACTATGGAATGTCCCGGACTGGAAATATAGTATTATTGTGGTGTAATGACCCTGGATACATTATTGGGAGTATATTTAGAGAGAATATGAAATTGTAGGGACTTCCCTAATATGGTAGGCAATTACCATTTCCTGTGGGAACACTTTTTTCTCAAGATGACAGGCTTTGATTTCATTCTTTTGATGAATTTTTTTGTTATGTATCAATCCTTTTTAACATTATATCACTGAATGGTATCATTTATATTGGTAAATATATGAAGTTATCTACTCAAGGGTGAGTGGTATGTCTAGGCTAGCAGAGCTATACCAAAGCATAATGGGCTTCGTGGAGTGACCACCCATATTTCTAATCTCTATATGGATGATCTTTGTATATTTAAGGCTAACATCCCTCACATAGTAGTTAAATATAGGGACTCATTTCTTCATTAATTTTCTAGATTACCTATGGATATAGGGTTAGAGTTTACTATCAAGTCTATTATAGGATAAGTAATATTATCCATTTATCAATAAAATATGTCACCTAGTGATCTCTCAAAGATGAAGAGGAAGTTATAAGATATAGAGGGTAAATGTTTCATATATCATAGTACATACTATTAGGGTTCAAACATGTTTTTTTTCCAATTATGTGGATAAGAACCATTATCTATTCATGGATTACAAATGGTTGAACTATCTTTCATTCATGTAGTTGTATCCACTGGCATGAATAGATGATCTCATTGACCATCTATGTGGTGCTAGGGTATTCCCTATGATCAACCTTTGATTAGGCTATAATTAGGTATGAGTCAAGAAATCCTAGATACCTCATTCAACTTTTGTTAGTAGGCATTCTTTGTACGTGTAACTTTTTATGATGTTCCATCTTATGAATGAGTCCACCAATATCCTGGCTCTAACGAATAGAGGATTCTATCCCTATTTGGTTTCTTTTGATGTGGTATTGTGGAAAATTTCATAGGGTATTTTCAGACTTTTAGATACTATGATAATTACATTGAGATAATTTTTAGTACACATAGATAGCATCAAATTTATTCAAAGCTTTGTAAGTGAAACATATGAATCGACAATGTTAACTTCATCGGTCTTGTTTTCTCTGAATTAGGAGTCTCTATTCACCTAGAGAAAGATAGTTCTATTGTTGGGAAAAATCCCTCGATGTGTCCTATCGGTATGTTTTGGGCGTGATTGAGTTTGTTGAATAAGCCAGATTACCATGAATGAGTATGGTTGGTGATTTCATGAAGCTGGTTTTTAAGGTGTCACAATTTCCCAATATTTTCCAAATTTAGAGGCCTCAAAATTTGGATTTTGTATTTTCAATTTTTGGATTTATTAATGGGAATAAATAGTGTAATGATATTTGAACAAAATCCGAAAAATGATGAGAAATGTGGAGCCTATGACATGGATCACGTACTATGTTTGGGAAGAGTACGAAGTCATGTAACAGGCAGCGGGAATGGTACGCTTGAGCGGTTTGCGAAAACAAAAACGGTTCACGGAATATGGAGGTATAGAATGCAGATGGATTTCCATTGGTAGAGGATATCAACCAATTTGGAGAAATAATAGTGTGTGGATGGCATATGAAAAATGGATCACATGAAGGTATGCAGTTCACATCGGCAGGAGGATCAGTATGCGGTGGAGGCTATACTGAATCAAATATTAGGAAAATATTTTATTAGAAGATATTGCAGATATATTTTCCTATATAGTAATATTTAATCCCACTGATTGAAAGGGAGACCAAATATCATTAGAAAAGATCTTTTTATCCGAGATTTTTGAAAAGTACGAAAACATTCAGGAGGGAAAATTCCTCGAAAGCCGAAGTGGTTCGCGCGGAAGAAAATCTGCCAAAGGTTTTTTTTGCTTAGAATGGTAACTCGTATAGGAAATGGTTTGTATAAGAAGAACATGTTTTACAACAGTGGTTAGTGAAGGCAATCCAAAAAGAGAGAATTGTTCACAGTCAGAAGGTGTTTTGAAATTGAAGATTGCGGAATTGGTACGCATAGGTGATACATGATAGCAAAGGAAGAGGTAGTCTGTGGATGAAGGGTGGTTTATGGAAGAGGAAGCAGTATGTAATGGAGGTGTTAGACGTACCAAAATTTTTACTTAGTATGTGAGAGAAGAATGTGGTTGGAGATTTTTACATGTAAGATTATGAAAGCTTCAAATTAGTTTATGAAGGTATTTTTCAGTATCTAGCAGTACTCAGGAAGGTAGAATTCATCTAAGGGTGAAAAAGGAACTTCAAAAATGAGTATACCTATAGTTTAGTATGCAAGAATTCATGAAAATGAAGGCACATACATGTCTGTAAACTATGATTTACTTACAAGTCTATAAAATTTTTGTGGATTCCATTTCAAGAGTAGTGAGTTCATGAAGAGGAATACAATGACCCTTTCCACCGGTAGTGAGCCAAAGAAAGTAGCATAGGGTGTGACCATTGGTAATGAAGTGAGAAGAACCTAAAATTTTAAAGGAATTGAGACTGTGAATAAAAGACATAGCTCAAACATTGTTTTCAATATTGGATGTGATCCTTAGTGAATTTGGTACATCATGACATCATCACTGTATGCTCCTTGGATGTAACCTAGTGAGGGTTAACCAAGTAAAAATTGTTTTGTCCTGTGATTTTTTTCATATCTGGTCATATATTTCTATAGTATGAAGATAGAATTGGATTTTTTCTAAAAAAAACAAGATCCAAAATGGAGAAGGTTTTAATATGTCATGCCATGATTCACCCCCCTCTCAGGGTATTCGACAAAATAGACAAAACCGTTTGTATTAGAGAGAAAGTATGAATGATAGTGGTTCTCCCTCAAGAAAAATAAATTTAGGTGTTTAGTAATAAATGAATTAATATCATTAACTGAATTAATTTTTATCTATATAAGAATAGTATGCAGTATTACTTCCGATCAATAGGGGTGAATGTGTTCCTAGCATCTATGTATTGAATATCAGCTAACACTAATAGTGGTGCTATATCAGAAGATGAAATAAGAAAATTATATGATGATGCTAAAGGGATCAATGATTTAGGGGGATCCTTATCATATAGAATTTATATGATGGTGATATCCTATAACACATCACAAGCAATGTGGGAAAATTGGTGAACATTTATGAGGGAGACACCAATGTCCTAGAAAAAAAGCTGCAGGTTCTATGGAACAACTATGAGGATCTCATAATGAATCCCAACGAGACTATTGATGCATTTTTCGATAGGATAAATATTATTGTAGAAGAAATTAAGGGTCTTGGATAAGTCATTGAAGATATAAATAATGTGAAGCATATCTTTAGGAAACATCCATAGTGGTTCAATCCAACAGTTTTCGTGTTGAAAGAAGAATACCCGAAAGAGTTTAAACTAAATAACCTTCATAATACCATTGTAGAATATAGAATCAGAAACCATGATAATAGTGTAGTGAAAAATGGATGTCTAATGAAGTGGCATTCATGTCCTTGAAGAATATCCATTTTTAATATAGTTCAGAGGAGGAAAATATGGATGAATTAATATCATTTCTATCATCTAATATGCAAAGGGGAAAAGTGATGATTAATGGTAAACTTTAATTTTCATGCCATTGATGTAGAATGATTGGGTATTTTGCAGAAAATTTTCTTAAAAAGTTTGATGTTGAATATGAAGAAAATGATGAAATTTCCGAAAAGAAGAATTCATCAAAAGAGAATGGGAGGATAAGTATTAGGAGAATGTTTTAGAAAAAGAATAATCTGTTTTCAAAAGAGGATGAATGTTCATGAAGAATCTAATGGAAAGGTGTTAGAGGACAGGAAGGAACATAAAATAGTTGATTTCGTAGAAGTTGTTAGAAATTCACTAACAAGATAGGAAAGTGACAACGAATAAAGGGAAATTGAAGGAATGGATAATTTTCAGGATGAATTATAAGCATCCCTTGAAGAGGTAGATATTTTGAGAGCCAAAACAAAGAAATCTAACAAAATATTTCGTGATCCCAAAATCATTATGATTCAGTAAGTAGAATATATTTATAAGATGAATATATAAATTGAAAATATGAGGTCATCAAGGCTAGAATGCACAGAAAAGGTGGTTGGGTACACACTCAAAAATGAAGAACAGAAAATAGAAATTAATAGTTTGACGAAGACAAGAAATTGTCAAATAATATGTATTGAACAACTAGAATAAAAAGTCATTAGTCTGTGACACACGATTGAAGATCAAGATAAAATGCTAACTCTCAGTTAAACATCATTAAAGAACATCATACAGGGAATAGATAATATGAGATTTGAGCAGAGTGGCCCATCAGAATAGAAACAATAATCAATTCTAAATGATAAAGCTAGTATTGGTCTTGATCTGAATCAAAAAGATGTTATGGTTCAATTAGGACAACAATAACTTAGTCTAGGATTGATGATTTATTTAGATACAAATCAAAATCAAAATATTCATAAAACCCAATTCCCAACTAGTGGTTAATCATTAACACGTTATAATTTACCTCACATAAGATGCTATTTTTATGGTAAGATGGGAAACTCTTAAAAGGTATATTCCAATGAAAAGAGGTTCCAAAGTGAACTAAACCAACAAAGGAGGTCTTATAGAACTCAATATTCTAGGTCATCATTTCATGGTCAATGTTTTAGGTGTAATGGACTCGTATATATGACAAGATATTTCATATCAATAATGAAAAGGAATATGCTGAGGCATACTAAATTAGTTCATAAGAAGAATCCAAATGTATCTTCAAGAGAGATGCATAATCAAAATCGATTTGCAGTTCTGCAGGTTGAAGTTGGATCATCATATACTATGAAAGATAAATATTATCATTCCATATCAGATATGATGTAAAATACATGGGTAAAAATGAATAGGGTAGAACAAAAAGTGGTTGTAGAAATTGAATTCAATTCATCAGATCAAACTAGGATATTAAACATTGATAGTGGATGCACGTCCCATATGATAGGAAATATGGATATAGTGACCAGAATTAGGTATGATAAACAATGTATCATAATATTTGGTAAGGATGAGCAATTTCAAATTATTGGTTCAGGAAAATCAATGTTTGGAGGAAAAGAAATTAAGTGAGTATATATCTTGGTTGTTGATGGGCTTACTCACAACACTGTTAATGTTAGTTAATTGTGTGACATAGAAAATTCCATATGTTATTCCTTGAAACTATGTATCATCAAATAAATTTATGATGCAGTTGTGTTGCAAGGAACGAATACAAAAATAAATATATACCAAGTGAGTGGAGAATAAGATACGTTTTTTCTGTCCAAGGATGAAGAAAAAAGTTATGGAATAAGAGTCTTGGACACATAATGCATCGATCCCTAGAAGAACTGGTGAAATATGATGAATCACAAAATCTCCATAGAATATCACTTGATCGTACTCATATGTGCAATGCCTGCCAACATTGTAAGATCATTAAAAAGACATATACGCCAAAAGAGAAAATGTAAACATGATTTCTAAAGTTGGTGCATACTGATGTATGTAGGACAATTTTTTCGAGGGCTATTGATGAGAGGACATATTATTTTATCTTAATTTATGACTATATAATAATGAATGGGTTTCAATAATCATCCACAATTAAGAAGTGTTCTGTTTAATTACAAGATATCGACAGGAATGTGGAAAGATACTTGGTAAGAAAATCCAGATGATTCAAACAGATAATGGAACCAAGTTCACAAACATGAAATTGGAGGATTATCTCAAAAAACATGAGATAAGGCATCACATTTCAAAAGTGATAACTCTACAGAAGAATGGAGTAGTTGAGAGAAGAAACCAAACTATCAACAACAAGGATAGAACAATGCTCATTGAGAAAGACCTTCTAAAGAAATTTTTTAAAGATGAAGTGAAGATAGCTATATACACTTATAATAGAGCTTTACTTTATACAAATAAGGATAAGACTCAATACAAGTTATGGTATGGAAATAAGCCTTCAATGAACTACTTTCAAATATTTTGAAGTAAATGTTTAATTCTTAATAAGGAGAAACATAGGAAATTTGAATCCATTGGGGATGAAGGGGTATTTATTGGCTACTCAATAAAGGGAAAATAATATATATGCTTCAATAAGCATCTGCGAAAAATTATTGAAAGTCATGAGGAGTATAGTTTAAAATGAACATAATCATCAGAAAATACTTGTTCAGACTCTGGGGGATATTGATGAATAGATGAGAAGATTAGGAGACACTCAAGCTCCAAATATGATTTAGAAGATGAGTCAGATGATGATAATAAATCAGCGTCTATTCGGAGAACAACAATAAGAGTAGAAATTGACAGAAAAAACCTAATTGGTGATTAGACAACACCAGTACAAACAATGAGGATAGTGACTCTATTATAATAATCATACATATCATAGGTGGAACCTAAATGTTTCGATAAAGAAGCTAGAGATGAGAACTGAATTCAAGACATGAATGGCGATCTTTACCAAATTGAAAAGAATCAAACATGGGAAATTGTTTCAAGACTAGTAAAAAAGAATTTTATTGGGACATAATTGGTTTTTCGCAACAAACTGAATGAAAATTGTCTTATGATTAAAAAAATAACGACTTCTGTGAAATGGGTTATCCTAGATAGAGGGTATAGATGTCGAAGAAACATTTCCACCTATTGAAAAGTTTGAGATAATCAGATTATTCTTAGCCATATTAGTGCAAATATAGTTTATAGTTTTTCAGATAGATTTCAAGTCAACATTTTTTAATGGAGTTCTAGAACAATATGTTTTCATTGAGACACCATATTGGTTTCTCATACACAAGGATGAGAATAGGGTTTGTTAGTTGACGAAATAATTATATGGTTTTATAAAATATCCAAGATCATGGTATTCAAGGATTGATAAATTTCTAAAAATACTCAATTTTCAGTGTGGTGAAGTTTATTACAATATTTATTTCAACAATTGAAAAAGTCAAAGGATGATGGTGTTGTTTTATGTCAATTACATAATAATTGGTGTATCAATTAAAGAACAATGTATATATCTTTATGAAATAATGAAAAGTGAGTTCGAAATGTTGATGATTTTTGAGATGAAATTTTTACTTGTCTTATATGTTATGCAGGGAAGGAATGGATCTTTTATTTCTCAATTTTAATATTTCATGGAGGTTTTGAGAGGGTTTGGAAGGGATAATTTCACAGAGATGAAGACTCAGATTACTACCTGATAGAAACTATCTCAAGATGATGATGGAAAGACAATTAATATCATAGAATAAAGGAAAATCATTGGATGTCTATCGTATCTAACAGTGGAAAGGAATGATATTGTACCCTCCACATGCTAAGTAGTGCAGTATGAAAACAATCCGAAGGAGAGCTACATGATTGTAGTAAAAATAAATTTTTGGTATATCATGGGAACAATGGATTTTTTCTTAATGAATAAATAAAAATATTAGCTACAGTTATTGGGATATATAGATGCAGATTGGGATGGTTATGTAGATGATAGAAAATCAACATCAAGAGGTGAATTTTACCCTAGAGTGTTGTGTATTTCTTGGTTAAACAAGAAACAAGAAATCATTTAATTGAGCACTACAGAATATGAATACATTAAGGCTACTCAATCTTGCACACAAATATTATGGATGAATCAGTAACTTCATGGTTTTAGAATTGAAGTGAAATATACAATCAGAATCCATTGTGATAATTCATGTGAAAAAAATCATTGAAACAATCTAGTCCATCACTCAAGGAAAAATTAAATCGTAATCAAATATAATTTTATTTGGTAGAAGGTGGATAAAGTACTTGTGAAGTTGGAGTATGTGCCTACAGAACAATAGGTTGCAGATATTCTGACAATGGCATTACCCAAAGAAGCCTTTGGAAGGCATCGATTGGCTTTGAGATTCCAATCGACTTCCCACACTTGAAAAGGTGTTTATATGGGTTCCCCCTCCCTGGTTATGGTTTTTTTCCTAATGTAAAGATATGTGTTCTTTACGATGTTAGATACATTCCAGAGGGGGACTTCGAGTTTGTGGAAAAAGTGGGGGGAAGTGTGACGATTCATGGGGGAAAGACAAGAGAAAATACGGGTAAGTGGAGCATCAAGATAGGGGGAGTTGAAGATGAGGTGAAGCTATTTGGAGGAGAAATAAGATTAAGAAGATTTAAATCATTCAATTCTATAAGTGTTCGATCAATGTTTGAAAATAATGATGGTTGAAATTCGTGATAGAAGCAGTTGTGGTTTCAAGAGATGGTGGAAGAAATGAAGTGCTTAATTGATGAAATTTTAGTTATAATATTGATTATCATGATGAGAATGGATCATATGAAAATTGAGTATATTATGAGTAAATCAATGATTTATATCTTAATTGCATGAAGAAAATGTTGATTAAAGAAAGACGGAGAATATATAAGAGTATCAAAAAGAGACGAACTATTATTATAAGAGTTTGCATCAATACCAAAGGGAGAGATTTTTGATAAAAAAATCCCTCGATATATCCTCTCGGTATGTTTTGGGTGTGATTAGTTTTGTTGACAAAGACAGATGACTGTCAATGAATATGATTGGTGTTGTCCAGAAGTAGATTTTTAAGGTGGTGCAGTTTCTTAGTGTTTACTAAATTTTTGGGCAAAAAAATTAGGAATTTGTGTTTAAAAATGTAAGGATGTATTCATGGAAATGAATGGTGTAATGAGAGACAAATGAAAACAAAAAAATGATGAGAAACATGGATTCGAGACATGGATCACGTACCGTGTATAGGATGTGTACACAACCACATACTAGGTTGCAGGAATGGTATGTGAGATAGTTTAATGAAATCTAAAATGGTTCATGGTAGAAGGAAGGGTAGTATGTAGATTGATTTTCATTGTTGGAAGAGATTGACCGCATATGAGCGAAGTCAGTATACTGACCATGTAGGAAAAATTGTTCATAGGAAGGCTTGCAGTTCGCAGTGGCATGAGGATCGGTATGCGGTGGAGGCTGTAACGAATCAATGATTAGGAAAATATTGGATTAGAAGATATTGAAGAAATATTTTCTTATATATGAATCTCTAATCCCACTGGTTAAACGAGAGAGAAAATATCATTAGAGAACATATTTTTATATGGTATTTCATCCAATTACGAAGGAAGTTCGCGAGGGATAATTCTGCAAAAGTTGAAGGGGTTCGTGTAGAAGAAAATCCACCAATGTTTTTTTAGAGAGAACTATAACCCACATAGGACATGGTACATAGTGGAAGAAGGTGTGGTATGATAGTGGTTAGGAAACTCATTCCATCAACATAGAATAGTTCATTGTTAGAGGGTGATTCGCAGAGGAGGTTCGCAGAGTCAGTACACAGAGGCGGTACATGATAGAGGAGGAAGAGGCACTCAGCGTAAAAAGGTATGTTTTTGGATGTTGAAGAGGAACACAAAGGATGTGTTCCATGTACCAAACGTAGTACTCAGTAATTGTGAAAAGAATGTTGTTCATGATTTGCACAAGCGGGCTTGAGAACGCATCAAATCAGTTTACGAAATTATTTCTTGTATCTAGAAGTACATTGGAAGGGGGACTTCATCTTAGAGTGAAAAATGATATTCAACAAAGCATCTACCTATAGTTTGGGATGTAGGAGTTAATGATAATGAAGGAACATACATGTCTATAAACTGTGATTGACCTAAATGTTTATAAACTATGTGTGGATTCCTTACTAGGAGCAGTGAGCATGGGAAGAGGAAGACGGTGAACCTTTCCCCAAGTAGTGAGATAGATAAAGAGTCAAAGGGAGTGACCCTTGGGAATTCTATGAGAATACCCGAAACAATTTAAAGCCATTGTTCCTTGGAAAAAAATATCTAGCCGAACATTTTACTCATTATTTGATATATGCCTTAGTGAGTTTTTTACATCAGAACATCATTGTTTTATGCTATTTATATATAACCTGGTGAGGGTGAACTAAGTAAAAATTGATATTTCATATGCATGATTTCAAATATGGTCATATATTTATATGGTAGGAATAGATAATTCAGTTTTATCTAACAACAAAAAAATATCCAAAAATGAGAGAGTTTTTATCTGTCATGCCCTATTTTACCCCCCTCTCAGGGTATCTGATATAGCTGAACTAACAATTTGTATAATAAAGAAAGGTTTAATATTCATGGTTATCTCTCAAGAAAAATAAATTGAGGTGTTCAGTCATAAAATAATTATGATCATTGTTGGAAATAATTCTCAATTGTTGAATAATTGGATGCATAACTACTTCAAATCATTAGGGATGTATGTATTTATAGCTACCATGCATGGAATATCAATTGACATTAACAGTGGTGCTATATTAGAAGTTGAAAAAAAAGAGTTGGATGTTGAGGATAAAGGGATCAATGATTAAGGGGGAGACCTATACAATGAAATTTATACAATGGTGATGTCCTATAAAACATCACATGAAATGTGGGAAAAATTGTTGAACATTAATGAGGGTGACACAAAATTCCGAGTAGCAAAGTTGCATGTTCTATGGAACATGTATGAGGATCTCAGAATGAATTTCAATGAGACTATTGATGCATTCTTTGATAGGATAAATATTATTGTAGAAGACATGTGGGGTCTTGGAGAATTCATTGAAGATACAAATATTGTGAAATGTATCTTGAGGAATCTTCTACCTCAGTTCAATCCGAAAGATTCCATGTTGGAAGGCCATGACCCAAAATAGATGACACTAAATAACCTACAAAATACCCCTACAACATATTAAATAAGAAACTATGACAACTTTGCAGTGGAAAAGGGGATGTATAAGGAAGAGGCATGAATGGAAATTAAGAATATCTCCATTTAAGATAGTCATAAGGAGGAAAATATGGATGATTTCATGTCATTTCTCTCTTCCATTATGCAAACGGGAATGGGGATGTTCAAATGTAAACTTCAATTTTCATGCTTTCGATACGAAAATATTGTGCATTTTTCAGTAAAGAATATTAAGATGTTTGATGATGAAAATGAAGAAAATGAATAAATTCCCAAAAAAATGTATTCATCAAATGAGAAAAGGAGAAGAAGTACTAAAATAAATTTCTTACAAAATAAGAATCTAATTTCAAAAGAGGATGATAGTACAAAATAATTTGGGGGAGAAGAGTTGGAGGACAACAAAGATCATAAAATAGATTCTTTGGTGGTAGTGGTCATAGATTCATAAACAATAGTGGAAGCTGACAATAAAGAAACATAAATTGAAGCATGATTTGATATTGAAGATAAATTATAAGCTTCCATTGAAGAGGTGGATATTGTTAGAGAAAAAAAAATAAAATGTAACAAAGTTGTTCATGATGGAAAAGTATTTTTTCTATATCAGATAGAATATAATTTTGAGAAGATTGTATAAATTGAAAATCTGATGTATTCAATTCAAGAAAGCTCAAAAAGGTGGTTTAGTACACACTTAAAATTGAAGAACCAAAAATAGAAGATGCTAGTTTGAATAAAACTAGAAAATAAACTATAAATTGTATCGAACAACTAGAAGTGGAAGTATTCAGTCTGCGATGAACAACTTAAGATTAAGAGAAACTTCTAACTCTCAGTTCCACATCAAGAAATAATATCATACAGGAAATAGAAAAGATGCTATTTGAGAATATTGTTCCATCATAATAGAAGTAACAATAAATTATGAATGATAAGGCTAGTATGAGGCATGATCTAAAATAGAATCCAGTTAGGGTTCATGTCATACCACAATCACCCACTTGACAATTGAAAATTGATTTGTGTATGAAGCGAAATTAGAAGATTTAGAGAACCCAA
The DNA here is from genome assembly GCA_963277665.1 of Viscum album. Lineage (NCBI taxonomy): Eukaryota > Viridiplantae > Streptophyta > Magnoliopsida > Santalales > Viscaceae > Viscum > Viscum album. Next base: position 1,091,493,133 of record OY728145.1, on the reverse strand, counting down.
GGCATAACAAGTGGTGCATCATTTCTATATAAGAATGTACACCACATAAGACGATATTTTGGTGGTAAGATGGAACTCTCTTGAAATGTATGTTCAATATAAAAGAGGTACCAAAGGGATCACCACCAACAAAGGTGGTCATATAGAGATCAATATTTTAGGTCATAATTTATTGGTCATTGTTTTAAGTGAAAACAAATCAAACATATGGAATGATATTTCACATCATAAATGTAGAGAAATGTGTTGAGGTAGACTGAATTTGTTCATTAGAAGCATCCAAATGTATCTTCAAGAGAGATGAAAATTCAAAATCTATTAGCAGCTCTGTAGGTTGAAGCTTGATCGTCATATACTGAGAAATATCTTGATTATCATTGCATGTCATATATGAAGTCAACTACTTTGGTGAAAAAGAAAATGGTAGAGCAGGGAGTGGTTGAAGAAATTGTATTCAAGGCATCATATCATACTGGGATATAGATCATTGATAGTTGATGCACTTCACAAATGATGGGAAATAAGGATATAGTGACTAGAATCAGGTATGATAAAGAAGGTATCATAATATTTTTTAATGATTAGGGATTTAAAATTATATATTCTGGGAAACCCATGTTTGGAGGAAAAGACATGAGACAAACATATGTTTTGGTTGTTGAGGGTCTTAGTCACAACATTCTTAATTTTATAAAATTGTGTGACTCAGGACGTGCCATAGGTTTTTCAATGAAATTATGTATCATCAATGAAAAGGATTTTATTGTTGTGTTGCAGGTAAAGAATACGAAAGGAAATAACTACTTTTTGAGTGGAGAAGAAGATATGTGCTTTTTGTCCAAGGATAAAGAAAACATGTTATGGCATAAGAATCTTAGCCACATAAGCCAAGGTTCCTTGGAAATTCTGGTTAAATATGATACATCCTGAAATCTATATACATTATCATGTGATCATAATAATACATGTGATGCCTTCCATAAGGATAAGATCATTTGGAATACATATAAGCTAAATGAAAAAAATTCAAGAATATTTCTTGATTTGGTGGATACTGATGTATGTGGGCCAATTTCTCTAATAGAAATTAATGAGAGGAGATATTATGTTCTATTCATTGATGACTATAGTTTAATGGGATGGGTTTCAATAATCAACCAAAAATTGAAGTGTTCAGTTGCATTACAAGATATCGATGAGAATGTGAAAAGATAATTTGTCAAAAAATCCAGACGATTAGAACTGATAATGGAACAGAGTTAACAAATAGGTAAGTAAAGTATTTTCTCAAAAAACATAGTATAAGCCATCATGTTTTAGCAGTAATAACTCCACATCAAAATGGTGTAATTGAGAGAATAAATTGAATTATCAACAACATGGATAGAACAATGCTCATTAAGAAAGAACTTTTGGTTAAATATTTTAGAAAAGCAGCGATGCTAGTAGTATATACATAAAATAATGAATTACTTTGAACAAAAGAGGAGAACTCTTTTTATGAGTAATGGTTTGGAAAAAAAATCCTTCATTGAAGTAGTTTTAAATATTTGTAAGAAAATGTTTCATTCTCAATAACGAGAAACATAGGAAATTTGAATCCCATGGGGATGAAAGGATGTTTCTTGGCTACTCAAAGAAGAAAAAACTGTATAAATGATTTAATATGAGGAATGGAAATATAGTTGAAATTCATGATATGAATATTGTATAAAATGAACAGAATCATCATCAAATACTTGATCAGTCTCAGGATGATATTGATGAATAGATAAGAAGATCGGGAGTCTCTTCAGCTCTAGAGTATGATTCAGAAACAGACGTAGATTATGAGAATAAATCAGAGTCTCTCTCAAGACTATCAAGAAGATCTGAAATTGATAGGAGAAAACATAATTGGCGATCACACATCACCAGTATAGACAAAGAGGATGATTTCTCTACAAAAAGAATCATATTCTTCACAGGTGGAACCTAGATATTTTGATGAAGCAGCTGGAGATGATAATTGGGTTCAAGCCATGAATAAAGGTCTTTATGAAATTAAAAATAATCAATCATGGTAAATTGATTCGAGACTACCAGAATATAATATCATTGAAACAAAATGGGGTTTTTCACAACAAAATGAATAAATATGGTTTTGTGATTTGAAACAAAGAATGACTTGTGTGAAAAGGGTAATATCAGATAGAGGGTATATATGTTGATGGAACATTTGAACATATTTTTAGGCTGAAGACAATCATATTATTCTGGTCCATTGCAATGAAATGAATGTTTAAGGGTTTTTAGATGGATGTCATGTCATAATTTCTAAATTGAGTTGATGTAGAAGAAGTTTACATTGAGAAACCAGATGAGTTTCTCATACATGAAGATGAGAACATGGTTTTTTAGATGAATAAGGAATTATAAGGTTTGAATCAAGAACCAAGAGCATGGTATTCAAGGCATCATAGATTTCTATAGAAGATTGGTTTTCAGCATGGTAGAGTTGATTACAATCTGTATTTATATAATATAAATAGTCAAAGGATGATGGTTCTGGTTTATGTTGATGATATAATCATTGGTGGATAAAATTAAGAACAATGCAGACATTTTTACAAATTAATTAAAAGCGAGTTCTAAATGACTATGATTAGAGGGATAAATTTTTTCTTTGGATTACAAGTGACTCAAGGATGGAAATTAACATTCATTTTTCCAATATAAATATTCTAAAGAGGTTTTGAGTAGGTTTGGAAAGGGTAACTCCAATGACATGAAGACTCTGATTGCTACCTGGTTGAAACTATCATGAGATGATGAATGAAAGACAGTTAATATCACAGAATACAAGAAAATCATATGAAGTGTTTTATATCTAACAATGACAAGGTCTGATTATGTATTTTCCACAAGCCAAGTAGCAAGGTACCAAATAAATCACAAGGAGAGCCACATGATTGAATTAAGTAGAATTCATTGGTATATCAAGGGGACATTTGATTTTGGCCTACTCTCTAATGGAAAATCATAGCCATAGTTATTGGGATATACCAATATGGATTGGGTCTGTTCCATAGATGATAGGAAATAAACATCAGGAGGTTCATTTTATCTTGGAGGGTTGTGTATATCTTGGTTAAGAGAGAAAAAATATTGAATTTCATTGAGCACCTCAGAAGCTAAATACATTGCAGCTACTCAAGATTGAATGCAAATTTTATGGATAAGATGCAAGTTGAATATATAAGAATTTAAGTGAAATATCCGATTAGAATACATTGTTATATTTTAAGTTCTATAAATATTAGAAAAATTATATTCTATCACTCAAGGTATTAGAAAATTTAAATCAAATATATTTTTATCATGGAGAAGGTGGAGCACGGGATTTTGAAGTTGGAGTATGTGTATACAGAACAATACGTTATGGAAAATATTACAAAGGCCTTTCCCAAAGAAGAATTTGAAAGGCATTGACTAGCTCTGGGAGTCTAGTTGACTTCCCACACTTGAAAAAGTGTGGATGTGGGTTACCCCTCTCCCTGAGGTATGGTTTGTTCATCCCTAATGTACTGATATGTGTTCTCTAATCTGTTGCAGACATCCTTGAAGTGTTATTCCGGTTCATTGACAACAGGGGAGAATTTGTGACTATTTAGGGGAAGAAAAGACATAATTAGAAGCTATTAAGTGGAGTAGAGAGATATGGGGAGTTTAAGTTGAGATAATGAATCTTGGAGGAGCTATAATATTAGGAAGAAATAAATATGATGATGCTACAAGTGTTCGATCAAAGTTTAAAAATCCCGACTTCTGAGGTTCATGATAAAAGTAGTTGTGGTTTCAAGAGATAGTGGAAGAAATCAAGTGATTCATTGATGAAATTTTCATTATATTCTTGTTTATCATGCATAGTATGGATTGTGTGGACATAGAGTATATGTTGAGTAAATCTGTGATCACAATCCCAATCTCATGAAGTGAATGATGATTAATGTAAGACAGAGTGTTAATTATGTATCAAAATGAGATGAACTGTTATGAGAAGTGTTTTCAAAAAACTCAAAGGGGGATATTATTGGGAGAAAATACCTCCTTGTGTCCTCTTGGTATGTTTTTGTGTGATTGTGTTTTTTGGAAAAAAAAGACAGAGAATGAATGTGGTTGATGTTTAATGTTAGTTTGATTTTAATGAGGGGCAATTTCCCATTGTTTGAATAACTATTAGGCCTCAAAATTGGGAATTTGTGTTTAGGAGTGTAAGGATTTTTTCATTGAACTGAACTGTGTGAAGAGCAACGAAAAAAACATTTAAAGGAAGACAAACATAGATCCTGAGACATGGATCACATATGTTGTCTGGGAAGAGTATATAGCCGCATACCAGGCAGCGTGAACATTATGCGGGAGTGGTTCATGAAATCGAAAACAGTTTGTGGCAGAAGGAAGTGTGTTATATGGATGTATTTTCATTGGTGGAGGAGATCGACCACATATGAGCAAAGGATGTATGTGGACCTCATATGAATAATGTTTTACAGGAAGGCTTGCGGTTCGCAGCAGTAGAAGGATCTACATGTAGTGGAGGCTGTACTGATTCAATGATTTTGTAAATAGTGGATTAGTGGATATTGCAGATGTCTTTTCCTATATATTAATTTTTAATCCCATATATTAAAAGTGAGATAAAATATAATTAGTGAAAATCCTTTTCTATGAGATTTCAGCAAAGAAATAAGGATGTTCACGAGGGAGAATTACAGAAAAGTTGAAGTGGTTTTCATGGAAGAAAATCAACCAAAGATGTTTTGTGGAGAACTGTAACCCACATAGGACACATCACATAGAGAAGAAGGTGTTGTATGCTATGGGTTAGCGAAGGAAGTCTGTGAAAAGAGAACAGTTCTTGGGAAGAGGGTGACTCAGAGAGGAGGTTCGTGGAGTTGGTATATAGAGGCGGTACCCGGTAGCGGAGGAAGAGGCTGTTTGCAGACGAAGGGATTTCTGTGGAAGATGATGCGGTATGCGAAGGAGGTGTTCCATGTACCAAACCTGGTACTCAGTACATGGTAGAAAAAGGTGGTTCACGGTTTTCACAATTCTTATTATGAATGTTTCAAATCAGTTTCTGAAAGTATTTTCCATTATCTAGCAGTACCACGGAAGGTGGACTTCATCTGTGGGTGAAAAAGTAACTTCAAAAGAGAATCTACCTATATAAAAGGAAGTAGGAATTCATGAAAATTAAAGGACCTACATGTCCAAAAACTATGAAAGACCTACAAGTGTATAAACTATATTTGTATTCCTTTCCAAGAGCAGTGACCATAGGAAGAGGAAGATGGTAACCCATTCCACTGGTAGCAAGCCAGAGAAAGAATCATAGGGAGTGACCCTTGGTAATGTATCAAGCAGACCCTAGTATTTGAAAAGGAAATGAGTTTGGGAATATAATTTTTTTCCAAATATTTTACTCATTATTGCATGTGATCCTTAGTGAATTTGGCACATCATCACTTCACCATTGTATGATTCTTAGACATAGCCCAGTGAGGGTGAACCAAGTAAAAAATGATGCATCATGTGCATGATTTCATATCTTGTCATATATTTCTATGGAATGAAGAGATAATTGATTTTTTTTGTAATAATAATACAATATCCAAAATGGTTAATGTTTTAATCTGTCATAGCCTGATTCATCCCCACTCTTAGGGAATTCATCCTAGAGGACCTAACATATATATTTTCCTGGGATCATCCCCTGAGCATGTTTGATATATGCAGTTTATTTAGGAAGGATTGATATTACATGAACATTATAAATGATTTATTATACCTTGTATCACCATTTAATAGTCTTATAATGATGGGTGTTATGTTTTTATAGTCAAAAGGGTGTGTGAAATCCTTTCAGGATATGGAAGGGAGGCTTTTCTTAACACCTATTATGAATATTCTAGATCCTATAAAAGGATACGTAGTTTTCCATGATACATAAGGAATCATCCTAGAAGTAGTGATTATGTGGGAGGAAATATTTTTCTTCTATAGATCTCAGATATTGAGGCCTCATTAAGAAAATTACATGATGTGTGACCTTGAGCTTGTAATAGTTGTCCATGACTTATGTTAGTAGAGACACTATCAGTTGGGTGAGAAATATTTTGGTGTATACAGACCACAAGATCGAAAAATATATCTTTAAAAAGTGTGAAGGGAATCTAAAATAGTGAATATGGGTTGAATATCTTAAAATTATTGATTATTATCATTCATGTATTCCTAGAATGGGTAATCTGGTTTCCGATACACTAAGCCATAAAACTTGGTCACATGTCGTATGAGAACCCAGAAAAAAATTAAAACATATGGTCATATTTTCTTTTCTTCATATAGAGTTTCAAGATATTCATGTGAAACCTAATATATCATACTATACAATTAACTTTTCCCTCTTTGAGAAGGTTAATTGTATGACATTTTTAGATAATGATGGCTTTGTTCTCTATGAGAGTATTTCATGAGATGAACCACCTTTGGATTAGTCTATGGATAGATATGAAGTTCTATATAAAAATATTATTATGTACGTTACTGAAACTATGATATTGTAGTTGATGTGTGATGCACGCCTATCGTAGGGCGTGAAAAACGGTATTTTTATGTTTTCCTAGTGCAGCATAGTGGCTGACAAGGGTCGTCTCACTTGATGAGCTTTCACAGTTATTAACCCACTTAATCTAATTCTCCTAAATTACTTTTTTTTGTTTTTTTATATTTTATGAAATAAATAGATATTAATAAAATAAATCATAATCATAAATCAGATAAAACTAAAATTCAATTCTAAATTTCCATGCAATGCTAAAAGGAATGGAATTAGTGAAGAAATGATGTTCTCCTGAGAGAACTTTCAGGGAGCACCTTCATTGGCCGACTTCAAATATTCTTAGTGAACACACTCCATCGTATTTGTTTTCACCTTATTCTACCCTGGTTACGAATGAAAAGTCTACTTAGAGATCACTAAGCACACCCCCTATCCACGTCCTCAATCTTGGGAAAATGGTTGTAGATTAGGAAGTTAATATTTAGACAACAACAGTGAGGATTAGACCCACTATAAATAATCCATTGAATTAACACACATTATATTAAAAACATGGTCTTATGTTCAAGAACATGATTTCTCCCTTGGGATATTCCATGTATTAGTTACTCATTATCATGATTATTATAGTTCACGATGGTAAGATGAGAAGAAGAAAAGAGAGTGATTGGGTGGAAATAATAATAAAAACAATGCATGAATTTATTATAAAACTAAATTACAATTGAAAAAAAAACAAAAATAATGAAACATAAATAAATTAAAAATAAATGGGAATGATTTTCAGCCGACCTCCCTTAGTAGAGATTTCCTCCTTGGTGGATTGAAGGAATGGATGGAGAATAAAATTATTTTGGAAGGAGGCGAGGGCCTCCTTTTATAGGTAGAATTCTATACTCTGGACCTTTTCACATTGTTGGCCCATTAAATGGATGCTTCACGCATGAACCCCTTCATAAAATTTGTTCCTTATTGGTATTTACATTCACCATAAAATGTAATGCTCAATATGGACCCGGATGAAGGATTTATGAATTTTTCGTTGGCGGTTTGTTTTCTTGGATGAAGCTTCCAGGAAGGTTCTTCCAAAAGTATAACATTAAATGGAAACCTTAATGACGTCAAAACTCCCCCAAATCTGTTTTAGGGATGGTCCTATCTGTCCATGTCTTATCCCAGGTGTAAAACCCTAATAGGGTTGTCTTTAGACTGTTTTGTTGTTCCGTTACGGTGGTGGTGTTCACATAGTCCACCCGAAAAAACCATAAATTTCATTGATTTTTTAACCCATTTAGATGGACAAATCATCTCCTAGTCCAAAAGACAATGTTTAAGGAAATAAAATCTGAATTCTAAAAAAATTAATCACAATCTATGGAAATATATTATATAAGAAATGAAAAAAATACCCCTTGGATGACAATCTGCTAAAATTGAAGAATCAAGCAATTATTGCATTAATGTTAAAAATAACACTATACCCTAAAAACATGAAAATGTACCCATAAAATAACATAATAGTGGGATTATAAACAATTTTATAAAGTATAAAATATATTAAAATGTTAGCATTATCACTCCCCCACACAAAAACATTGAACTCATAGGCAATCATCTTACATATAAATAAAAATTCACACAACAATAAAAAATGAGGAAATATAAATGATCTAAACCAAAATAGAAGTCCATCATGTATCATCTATGAAAAATAATTAACATTTCTTTTTCATTAAAATTTTATATTTTTTCTACCTCATTAACAAATTCATGGCCCAATCACTTCCTTCCTCACATTGAATTTTATGTCACTCTTCACTCAAGAAAAATTTAATCTAGAGTTGTGCTCATACTTGAAAATTCCATTCATCCCCATAGGTTTGTGAAAATTCTCATATCTCCATAGAGTGAAACATGAAAATTAATTCAATCATGAAAGATTTAATTAATGGTTCAAATGATTCTGTGGCTTATGGTTAGTTGTAAAATTGTTGAAAACAGTTTTAGGCTAGAAAGAAGATGTTGGACTTTTAATTATAATACATGATTAATTAAAGGAAAAAGATAGGAAATTCCACTCTCAATACCATTTGAAAATGTAAAAAACAACACCAACCCTATTTTATGACATGGTAATTGAGATAATAAATTATTATAACAATTGATATCATCTAAGTTCGCCTTTTTTTGCAAACCTCCAAAAATAAAAAACTTTATTTTCTTTTGTTTTAATTTTTTTCATTTTTTTCATTTTTGGAAGATGAAATGAAAATTGAATATAATGAATGAATTAAAATTCATTCCATTCATTTTTTATGGGGACAAGAGTCATAAACGAATTTAGAATTAGAAATTAAATCTCATCTCCATTTTTTTCATTTTTTAAGGAGAAATGGATGAAACAAATAAAGCACAATGAAATGAGATCACATGCCCAATTCTCTTATTATCCGCTGCCCAAAGTATTGACTAACACCTTAAAACACCCATATATGATACACATCCAAATGAACAAACACTAAATTCCCTTCTCCCACACTCAAATATAAGATAACCTTGAAAAAATACAAAAAGTGCATGTAGGTAAGAAAAAATTGGATAGTAATGAGGCTTAAACCTATAAAAAAATTCATGGAATATAAGGTATTACTAAGGATCAATGTAAATGTGGGTATCACGATAAAATGAAGCTAGCCAAAGAGATGCCTCAATCATTTCTAATTTATTTCATGAAATTTAAATATTCGAAAGAGAGTATTCACAAATTCGATTCCTCACACTAAATTCACGTTTCCCTCAAGAAAGTGTGGGTATTATGAAGAATATCTAAAAGTGTTTTAGAATACCTCACATGATTGGAAAAATATTTTGAGTCAGTGTTTCAGGGGATAGATTTGAAAAATCAGTCAAACTTATAAAAATGATTGAAAATCAATTTCTGGGGAAAATAATTCATATCAATAATCATTTAAAAACAATTATTTCAAAATCATTTCAACACATTCAAAATAAATTGTTGTGTAAAAATAGATATGAATATTCATTAAAGAACAAAAATCCTAAAATTCTTATAAACTAAAATTAAAATCACACATGAAGAACTAAGCAGGTTTCTACTCCCCACACTTAAATTTTACTAACCCTCATTTCAACTCAATAAATTATAAATCTAATGATAGAAAATCCAAGGGACAGAAAGAAACAACCAGGAATTATTTTTGAAGTGGACTCCTTGAGTTATGCTCTTAAAATAAAACACATTATGACTACAAGAAAGTAAAAAAAATACATAATAAAAATAAAAAAAATAATGAGAAAGGAAGAGGAAAAGAGATAATACTTGGTTTAGACGCCGAAGTGGGTACTTGGTTTTTACTGCCCCTAGTACGGCATTTTATGTGGATTATCCCCAATCAAACGGTGGGTGTGGTTTCTTTGAGATGAACCACCACATGCAGCTTTTATTATGTCCATGAGTAAACACATAAAGCAGAGAACCTCAAAGATGATAAGAAATTTCCCAAACCCCAAGAAAGGATAAATTTTAAATTTGAGGATTGTAGTGGGAGGTAATAGAATATACAGGTACTCTCTGTTGACTTCTATATTGTCCTCCTCTATATTTTATGAAATTTGTGTTGAGGAGGTAGTCGCACCACCATCTTCCTCATATCCTCTTCAATCACCACTACTCAAGTGGTCTCTCATTTAAAATCCATAGTCTACTCTATTTTTGATTTATCATAAATATCAAATGAATAGATGTAAGAAAAAAAATTAGCTTGAATAAGATTAAAACATGAATAATTAATAATAAAATATTCCCTTTAAAGTAATTCAACTTTGAAATTGATCTCTTCAGGCATGACCATTGGAAACTCAATCTCACCAGGTGAAACTACTTCATTATCTTACAAATTTAGAGAGAGAAAGAAAGTGTGAAATGTTTCATTCTCATGTATTGGAAGATCATGTTTCATGTTAAACCTAACAAAGATATTCCAAGATTCTTCAAAAAATGTTGATCTCCCATTAGTGCATCAGTTGAAATGTGATCTTCTGCAACCTCCTTAAGTAATGGTTGAGTGAGAGATGATATAATCAGTTACTTTAGATGTTCTTACTCTCCCACGTCAGGTTATTTAACATAAAATTTATTGGAGAAATCATTTCCACCACTTCATCAGGATCCGGTTCCGGTTCAAGTTTGGATTTCCCTTAGGATGTGAGTACATATTCCGCAATCTATTATATTTGGATCTCTAGGTTTTGAACTTTATCACTAATTATATTAAACTATGAATAATGTTCATTGTAAACATTTTCTTGCACTTCATATTAGTATAATCATGAATAATAATAACAATTTTAAAACATCATGAACAAATAAGATTTTTTTAACGGTTTTTTTTGAAATTAATGTTTTGATTTTGTTTTTTTCAAAATGAAAATCTTTCTAGAATGTGAAAATAGAAAAAGATAAGTAAACTACTAATTGGATCCTCAGTAATGGTGCATGTTTGGATGCACGCCTATCGTAGGGTGTAGAAAAAGTGTATTTTTATGTTTTCTTAGTGCAGTATAGTGGCTGACCATTGTTGTCTCACTTGGGGAGCTTTCTCAGTTATTCACTCCCTTAATCTAATTCACCGAAATTACTTCTTTTTTTTTGTTTTATATTTTATGAAATAAATGTAATTAAATAAAATAAATCAAATTAATAAATCAGATGGAACTAAAAGTAAATTCTAAATTACCATGCAATGCTTAATAGAATAGAATTAGAGAAGAAAGGAAGTTATACCAAGAGAACATTCAGAGAGAATCATCAATGACCAGCTTCAAATATTATTAGTGAACACACTCCATCATATGTGTGTACACATTAGTCTACATTGGTTATAAATTAAAATTCTACATAATGATCACCAAGAACACCCTCCATCCACCTCCTCAATCGAGTGAAAATGGTTTTAGATTATGAAGTTAGTCTTTAGACTACCACAATGAGGATTACACCCACTATAAATTATCCATAGAATTAAATAAAATAATATTAAAAACTTTTTATTCGGTTATAGAACCTGATTAATCACTAGGGATGTTTCTCATATTAGTTACTCATGATCATGAGTATTATAGTTCATGATGGTAATTTGAGAAGATGAAAAAAGGGTGAATGGGTGGTCATAATAATAATAATAATGCATGAATTTATTAGAAATTTAAATTACAATTGAAAATTAAAACAAAATTAAATTAAAATAAATAAATTATAAAGAAATGGTTATGATTTACAGAAGACCTCCCTCATGTAGATATCCACCTTTGTTCCCTGATAGAATGGATAGACAATGGGATACATTTGGAAGAAGGTGACGAGCTCCTTTTATAAGAATAATTTTGACCTCCGAAAGTTTGTGCATTGTTGGAACTTTATATTGATGCTTCATGAAAGGACCCCTTTATAAAAGATGTTACTTAATGTTTTGGCAGTTCAACCCAAAAATATTAACTCATTTGGACACCGGATGAAGGAGTTAAGAATTTTTCATTGGCGGTTTATTTTTCTTGGACGATGCTTCTAAGAAGGTTCCTCCAAAAGAATAACATTCAATAGAAGCCTTAATTACATCAAAACACCCCCAAATTTGTTAAAGAGCCATACCTATCTGTCATCATTCTATCCCAGGTAGAAAAGCATAATTTGGATGTGTCTAGCCAGATTTTTGGTTCTGTTATGGTGGTGGGGTCCACAGTGTCCTCCATGAAAAATCGTAAAATTCATTGATTTTTAACCCCTTTAAATGGACGAATCAACTCCAGGTTCAGAAGATAAAGTCCATGGAAATAAAATTTGGATTCTAAATAAATTTTAATCCCAAAATTTGGACCTATATTTTACGATCAATGATTAGAGGACCCCTGGAATAACAATCTGCTAAAATTTCAGAATTAATCCATTTTTTTATTTAGAATCAAAATAACACTAAAACCAAAAAATATTTAAATAACTCATACAATAACACTATGGTGGGATTATAAAAAATTATTTATAGTACAAAATATATGAAAATGTGATATTAATCACCCCTACACTTAATCATTTCACTCTTGGGAAATCATCTTACATCCAAATCAAAATCCACACAATAAACAAAAATGACGAAATATCAATGATCTTATCCAAAATATAAGTCCATCATGTATCAACTATGAAAAAAATTCCCTATTATTTTAATTTCAATCATTAAAATTTTTTCAACCTAATTAATCAATTCATAGCCCAATCCCAACCCACCTCACATTGAATTTTATGCCACTCTTCACTCATGAAAATTGATTCTAGAGTTATGCTCATACATGGAAATCTCATGTATCACCATTGGTTTTTGAAAATTCTCATATATCCACAGGATGAAACATGAAATTAATTATATCATTAAGGATTTAATTAATGGTTCAAATGACTCTTTGGATTAGGGTTTCTGGGAAAATTATTGAAAAGAGTTTCAGGCTAGAAAGAGGAGGTGAGATTTTTAAGTACAATGAATGATTAATTTAAGGGAAAATGCAATAAATTACTCTCTAAATCCCACATGAAATTGTGAAAATAAACCCCAACCATCCTTTATGAAATGGTACATGAGATATAAAGTGATTATAATGAATTATATCATCTATGTTCTCTCTTTTTTTTACAAAGCTATTGAAAGGCACAATATTATTTTCAATACTTTTTCATTTTTTTGGAGGATGAGATGAAAATTTAATATAATGAATGAGTTAAAACTCATTCCATTTATTTTTGAGATATACATGAGTCATAAAATAATGTACAATATGTAATTAAAGATCATATCCATTTTTTATTTTTTAGACGGGGAAATGGATGAAACAAATTAAGCATAATGAAATGATGACACATGCACAATCCCCTTATTATCCACTACCCAAAGTATTGACACACACCTCGAACAACCCATAAATGATACAAATCCCAATAAACACACATGAATGGGACTTCCCCTATAGTCAAACTTGAAATAACCATGAAAAATCACTAAAAGTGTGGGTATATAAGAAAAAATTGTCTTGTAATGTGGCTAAAACCTATAAGGAAATTCATGGAATCTAAAGGGTTTAGGAAGAATAAATGTAACGGTGGGTCTCAAGATAAAATATGTCTAGCCAACAAGATTCCTCAATAATTTCAAATACATTCTAGAAAATCAAATTCTTTGAAAGTGAATATTCACAAATTCGGGTTCTCACACTAAAATCAAGTGTCCCTCAAGAATGTGTGGGTATTAGGAAGAATATGTAAATGTTGTTTAGAATACCTCCCATAATTGGGAAAATATTTTGAGTCGGTGTTTCATGGGAAAGGATTTCAAAAATCAGTCAAACTCATAAAAATGATTGAAATTCCATTTCAAGGAAAAAGTATTCATATGAAAAATCATTTAAAATACATTATTTCAAAAAATCATTTCAAATCTTCCAAAATCAATTGATGTGTAAAAAATGATAAGAATATTTATTAAAGCTCAAAAATCTTAAAAATATGATAGTAAAAAAATTAAAATCATTAAATAAGAACTAAATAGTTTGAAACTCCCCCAAATATAAATTTTACTACCCCTCATTCCAAATCAACAAAATATAAATACAAAGGTAGAAAATCCATGGTAAGGAAATGTACAAACATACATTATTTTTTAAGATGATGCCTTATGTTAAGCTCCAAAAAGATACAACTTTAAGAATACAAGAAATTTATGAAAATAAATAAGAAAAATAATTAAAAATAAATAGAAAGGGAAAATAAAAGAGATAATTATTTGTTTAGACCACCGAAGCGGGTGCAAGGTTTTAACATCACCTAGTCATGCAGTTTCAGTGGATTATCCCCAATTATAAGGAAGGTGTGGTTTCTTTGAGATGAACCACCACACTTGAATTATATATATTTCCATGAGTAAACACTGAAAGTAGAAAACCTTTAAGATGATAAGAGAGTTACCAAACCCTAAGAAATAATAAATATGAAATTTAAGGATTTTATTGGGAGGGAGTAGAATATAGGGGTGCTTCTTGATGAATTCTGTGGTGTCCTCCTCCATATGGTATTCAAATATTTGTTGAGGTGGTAGTTGTACCATCATCATCCCTATATCTTCTTATTCAATAACCACCACATGAGTGGTCTATTATTTAAAATCCATAGTCTACTCTATTTGCATTGTATTAGAAATTTTAAAGGAAGAGATATCAGAAAACAAAATTTATTAAATAAGATTAAAACATGTAGAATAAAAAAATAAATCTTCTATTTCAAGTAATTCAGCTTTGTAATTGATCTCTTCAGGAATGACCATTGGACACTCAATCTCAGTAGGTGCATCTTATTTATCATCTTCCAATGTAAGAGAGATGCAGAAAGTGTCTAATGTTTCATTATCAAGTATAGGAATATCATGTTTCATGTTATATTCAACAAATATATTCCATGATTTGTCCAAAAAATGTTGATCTTCCATTATTTCATTATTTGAAATGTGTACTTATGAAACCACCTTGCGTAATGGTTGTGTGAGAGATGATATAATTAGTTCCATTATTACTTTGTTCTATCCCGCCTTAGTTTCTTTAACAGAATTTGTTTTTCATGAAATCTCTTACACCACTTGTTCAGGTTCATGTTCCAGCTCATGTATGGATTTCCCATATGATGTGCATACATATTCCGAAATCCCTTCTATTTGGCTCTCTAGGTTTTGAACTATATCACTAATTCTATTAATGTGAGTACTAAATTCAATGTAAACATTTTCTTGCACTTGATATTGGTTATTCCATGCATAATAATGAAAATTGGAATAAATCCTGAACAAAGATGATTTTTTAATGTTTTTTTTTTGAAATTAATGAATTTTTAAAATGAAAATCTCACTAGAATGTGAAAATAGAAAAGGATAAGTAAACTACTGATTGGATCCCCAGCAATGATGCCAGTTTTGGCGCATGCCTATTATAGGGCATGTCAAATGCGTATTTTTATGTTTTTCGAGTGCAACATAGTGGCTAACCATGGTTGTCTGACTAGAGGTTTTTTCTCAGTTAGTCACTCACTTAATCTAAATAACATAAATTGCTTCTTTTTTTTCTATATTTTATGAAATTAAAGGAATTTAATAAAATAAATAAAATTCATAAATCAGACGAAACTAAAATTATATTCTAAAATACCATGCAATGCTAAACAAAATGGAATTAGGTAAGAAAGGAAGTTCTCCTTAGAGAACATTTAGGGAGCACCTTCATTGACCAGCTTCGAATATTTTTAGTTAACACATCAATCATACATGTTCACACCTTAGTTTACCCCAGTTATGAAAAAAAAGTCTACTTAGAAATTTTCAAGCACACACTCCATCCACCACCTCAATTGAGGGAAAATGTTAAGAAGTTAGTCTTTAGACAACAATAGTGAGGATTACACCCACTATAAATTATCTGTAGTATTAACTCAATGAATATTAAAAATATGGTCTTGGGTTCAAAAAAATAATTACTCCATCATGATAATCCTTGGATTAGTTACTCATGATCATGAGTATTATAGTTCATTATAGTAATATGAGAAGAAGAAAATAGGGTGAATGGGTTGACATAATAATAAAAACAATGCATGAATTTATTAGAAATTTAAATTACTATTGAAAACTATTAAAAATAAAGAAAAATAAATAAATTAAAACAAAATAGAGATGATTTGTGGCTGGCCTCCCTCAGTGGAGATCTATTCATTAGTTCCTTGATGGAATGGATGGAGAATGGGATGATTTTGGAATGAGGTGAGGGCCTCCTTTTATAGGTAGAATTTTGTCCTCCGAATGTTTTCACGCTTTTGGGCCATTAAATTGTCGTTTCACACATGGAACCCTTCCAAAAAGTTGTTCCTTAATGTGTTGGTCATTCGCCCTCAAATGTTCAGCTCATTTGGACACCGGAGAAAGGAGGTATGAATTTGTTATTGGAGGTTTTTTTTCTAGATGAATCTTCTAGGAAGGTTCCTCCAAAAGTATAACATTCAAATGAAGATTTATAAAATCAAAACACACTCAAATTTTTTTTAGAGATATCCCTATCTGTCCTCGTGCTATTCCAGGTGGAAACACCTCATTTGGATGTGTTTATGTCGAGTTGTTGTATCATTATAGTGGTGGGGTTTGTCAGCCTAGAAAAATTATACTCTTCATTGATTGTTTGACCCCTTTAGATGGCCGAATCAGCTCCATGTCTAGTAGACAATGTTGAATGATGTAAAATCAATATTATAAAAACATTAATCACAAAATTTGGGAATATATTTTATGATAAATAAAAAATATACCCCTGTGATAACAATGTGCTAAAATTTCATAATTAATCCTTTCTATCATTTAGGCTCAAAATAACACTAAAACCAAAATACGTGAAAATTACCCATACAATAACACTATGGTGGGATTATAAACAATGATTTATAGTATAAAATATATGAAAATGTGAAGTAGGTTGTGATTCAGCCATGAATTGATTAATGAGGTTGAACAAATTTGAATGATTGAAATAAAAATAAAGAGAATTGTTTTTCATAGATGATCCTTGATGGACTTCTATTTTTGATAAGATCATTGATATTTCTCATTTTTTACTATTTTGTGGATTTTGATTTGGAGGAAGATGATTGCATATGAGTGAAATGGTTATATGTGTGGGAGTGATGAAGCTCACATTTTCATATATTTTATACTAAAAATCCTTATTTATAATCCCACCATAGTGTTATTGTATGGGTAATTTTCACATTTTTAGGTTTTAGTGTTATTTTGTGCTTAAATGATAAAATGGTTTAATTCTTCATTTTTAGAAAAAATTTATCAAAGGGGTATTTTTTTAATTTATCTTAAAATACATGTCCAAATTTTGGTATTAAAATTTTGTTAGAATCCTGATTTTAGTTTCTTCAACTTTGTCTTCTAGACCAGGAGCCGATTCGACCATCTAAAGGGGTTAATATATCAATGATGTTTATTCCACTTGTAGATGCACAAGGTCTAATTTTTTCATTCACACAATAAATTTAATCGTGTTTGGAATCCATTATGGGGGACATTGAAAGACTTATTTGTGAAGGACCTTTTATAGAACCTATATCCAGAAAAAGAAACTGTCAATAATAAATTAATAACGTGTACTAGGAGATTCCAATGAAGCTGAAATTTTGAGGTCCAACAAAGACGAAATTTTGGAAAAATAGTGATGAATATACATATTAAAAATCTGGTCATTTAATGCAACATCCACATAGAAACATTTGGATTAAATGTTTTTAGTGTGAATTATTCACCTCCTTTACATATAAATATGTGTCCTCACACCTTTTCAAAGCATTGGAACTTCTGTGTGGCCATTTTCTATTGGTTTGTATTTTATTTACATTGTAATAGTATTATGAATTTTTTGTATATTTTTCTCTTGTTCATCTCATTCTCATTTTTTTATCTTTTGTTCTTCCACCCCATTCTTCTCCACCATTATCTCTTATAATCATGATCATGAGTAACTAACCCGAGGAACTTCCTGGGGGATCAATCCAGTTATTAACCCAAGTCATTGCATATTAAAGTTTATGTTTTTCTTATTTTATTATAGTTAGGTCAAAGGAGATCATTGTGGGTTAGGTGCCTATGTGTCTCCACTTATCACCCGAGGATTAACATTCTCTTCTATAATATCTTCCCCGATTGAGGTGGAGGACGTGCAATCTATAGGTGATCCTTGAGAGAATTGTATATTCAAAACCACATACAGAAGAGGATAATCACCGATATGATGGAGTGTGTTTATTAATTAAATTTGAAACTAATAATGAGACGATGAAGGTTCAATCTGGGTGATTCTATCGTGAATTTATCTTCTCTTTCTAACATCATTTTTTCTGCATTATGCATTACATGTTTAATTTTAATTATCTTGAATACTTATTTAATAGACATCAATTTATCTTAGTTTTATTTTATAAATTAGAAATATATATAAATAGTGAAATAGAATAAATGATTAATTAACCACAAAATCTCCTTAAGAAAATGTCCTAGGAATACCCATACACTGCACTTAGTTATAAATTTTTTTGAGAGTACACACAACAATGCTTCATCAATCATAGTTTCCCATGCGTTTTAGTGGGTAAATCATCCAAGAATCTAAAAATGTATTAAGATATGTGACGTGATTATTGGTGGACTGAGATGAAATTAATATAGCAAGCTTTAGTACTATGTTTTACACCTTTCAGTATGGTAAGGTTTACCAATAATGATCTACAACCTTTTTATATATGATTCTAGTCCATGAATTGAAATGGGAAGACATTGTTATGTATTTCTTAGTTATCATACCTTTTTCGCTGAGAGGCAGTGATTTTATATGGGTAGTTGTTGACCAAATGTATATGATATCTTACATAATTTTTGTTTTTGAGATCATATCAATTGATGAAATAGGTAGAATTTATGTCCCTGAGGTCATTTGACTACATGGGCTCCCTCGTACTATCATATCAGATAGGGATGCCAGTTACACATCACAGTTCTGGTAGGGGTTATAGAAAGATATAGATACAAATTTTCTTCTATGCATAGTATTCTACCCTCAGACCGATGGAAAATTGGAATAAATGATATAGTTTCTAGAGGAAATTCAATTAGAATGAATCCTTGAATTTGGAGGTTCATGGGGGAATCAAATCCCTCTCATTGAGTTCCCCTGAAATAATATATATAAGGGGAAATTTCAGATGGATTCTTCTCACACAATTTAACGTTGGCCATTAAAACCACCCATTTTTTATATTGAAACTTGATAGTTAGTCTGACTAGGACCTTATAACATTTAGCATACTTCATAGTAGGTTCAGCTGAAGGGGATGTGAATTTTGTACTACACATTATAGACAGAAATCATATACTGACAGCTTTCAACGACCTATGAAGTTTATGGTCAGGGATCATGTTTTGTACGGGTATCTCCCTGGATAGGGAATAGAAAGATATGATGTTATGGAATTCTATCACTACACATTTACAAGATATTTGAGATATAAAAGATATTTAGGCTGGTATCCAATTAGTTTCTATTACCTCCAATATTTTGATCCATGCAAGACATCTTCCATGTTTCACAGTTTCACAGATATCACAGTGACTCATCACATACTTTTGATCATAAGTATCATGAGAAATATATGAATTCTACCTTTATGGATTATCATATATCCATATTGGATGGAGTATTAAGGCCCTTAGACAATAGACTATCCCTATAGAATGAGTGTTATGGTAGCAAGATCGTGTAAAGGATAATAGTTGGGAGGTAGAGGATAATGTATGAGGGTACAAATGTATGTGCCTAGTGTCTTGATTTGTTCTTAGATAGTGTATTTCATTCATTGGAAGGTTAACTCGAGGATTAATTTATTTAACGTGGGAATAAAATAAGAACATATCATTTTACACAAGTATGGATCCATTATTTTTTGTTTAATTATCTTTTATATACCTAATGTGAATGCCTGATGACTTATCAAATGTCACATGAGTGGATAGTGCTTCTTTGGAGCCTAGATCATGGAATTTT
The DNA here is from genome assembly GCA_963277665.1 of Viscum album. Classification (NCBI taxonomy): domain Eukaryota; kingdom Viridiplantae; phylum Streptophyta; class Magnoliopsida; order Santalales; family Viscaceae; genus Viscum; species Viscum album. Next base: position 1,091,472,837 of record OY728145.1, on the reverse strand, counting down.
TTGGTGAAAAGGCCTATAAAATGGTTAAATTAAACCATTTCAGTCATTCCAGGTGGTTTTTTTAAACTGTAAATGTTTGGATAATGGGCCTTAATATGGTGAATAGTTTCATCTAACAGTGTAAGTTGGGTCGCACGACTATACAAGCATGTTGTAAATTTTAGCAGATCTATTTCAAATGGTTATAGAATAGGTTCCCAATCCTTGTGGCCTAACTATGTGGTATGTTCCTTCCTATATCTGATCATTCAATATTTTCATATGATTTTGAAAAACTATGTGGCCAAACCATGAAATGGAAATTTTGTAATGAATTAATGTCTTTCCCTTAGAACTCTAATTAAAATAATCCCATATTTCTCTTGGTTCCTCCAGGGGAAAACACCCCTCCACCTCTCCCATTTTTATCTATATTATCCCTAAATTAGGAATCCAAATAAAGAATCCAAATGGAGTCTAAATCAATAATGTTTCATCTCAATGGGTCTGTGTATATATTTTCTTTATCCCCTTTTAATCGTTTTTTGTTATTCTTTTATTGAATATGCTCTTTAGATGTAGGTTCATATTCTCCAATTTTAGAGAACTAATCCATTATTCATATATAATCCAATAAATGAAAAATTAGAGGATGATACTCGATGATGGGAGTCATACAAGTATGAGATAGGTGATATATAACCCTGTCCTCATTTTCTGTCATTTATGAAATTGTCGTATCTTCATTCAGATTTCACTAGGCATTGTTGGATCAATTTATATTTCTTTATTTTAGTCATCAAAACCATGTTATATGAACCATGAAATTTACACTTAATATTATTTGTAGTTGGATCCACAAGATTGACCACACTTTATAGGGAGATGTTCTATAGTTAGGTTTTTAGTGTTTTGACACCTATGGGAAACCGTTTGAGTGTTCTTGAGCTGGAACAGGCTAATGGTAATACCTACTATATGAATTGGTTATTGAATTTTAAATTGGCCAGTACCATTGTTTCTTAACCCTTAACCCACATAAATTGAGTTCTTCAACTTGGTTAATAATATGTAAATTGAATTGGAATTTATATTGTTATATATGGCTTGGCCTAATTGTATTGAAATGATTTCTAGGATTCGTTCCTTAGAACCCATTTCCACCAATGATAGTAGGTAGTGGAGTAAACCATGTAAAATGATTATGATATAAATAGATTAATTAAATGGTTGCATTCTAAAATATCTTTGTCAAACTAATTAAAATAAATGGATTGATCCTTATGAAAAATTAAATGGAGAGAGTATTAAATGGACTAATTAACTAAATGAACTTCATGTATGGAGAATAATTAAATATGGACTATACACTATTATAGGGGGGTCAAATTCAGTCTAGCTTTTGGATTACTAAAGTAGTTCCACAAGAGCTCAGGGATTCCATTCCAATTCAAGGATGTCGAATGCCTAGGTTGAGACCCACATTGGAACCCGATCCTAAACTCTTTGCGGATTCATAGTATGAGTCTGTAAGATCCCTTATTTATTAATATATAATTCCGTTGATACACTCCACGGAACCAACATGGTATCTACAAACATGATGTTCCTTGGTAATATCATTATGAATAGCCATTGCTTATCTGATTCTATCTTGGATGTATTTCCTGGACTCGATTAGATCATACAGGTTTATAATGCCTTAGAAGAATATCTTTAGATTTTACTCTTACCCCTCATATAGGTTGCATGCCCCTCACAGTTTTGGATTCCTTGGTTATTATCATGGACCCCGTTATTGTTAATATTAATATAGAATGCCTTGTTACGTGATGAAATATGTAATATTATTATCACAAGATAATATTAGTGACGGCTATTCCTCATGTGACTTATTTATAAAAATAGGATCTGAATTAATTAATGAACTAGTCTAATTTTCAAACATTAGATGAAGGATTGATGATGTACATGGGTATTTATGTTATTATACTTCTTCAATGTTATATATGAATATTTTCAATAATTGACTTTATATTACAATGGAATGATATTTTACAAACCGTTGGGGGTGGACTGTTGAGATTTATTTCACACCATATTTGGGATCCTCTGGCACATGGGAAGACTATATGAATGTAGTTCATGGAAAAGGGAACTAGGTTGCTTCATACACTTGATTTCTTTCTGTATTAGGATTGATCTTGTAGCATATTATGGAGTCGGAGATCGGGATTCCTGTAATATTTTTTCATTCCTTTTTTCTAAATTTGTTTAGAATTATTTTCTGCTACTTTTATACTATGATTTACATCGTCATATAACATGAAATATATCATCATATACTATTTTAAATTTTGATCTTTTGTTCAGTTATTTTTTACTCCAGTCTACCTCTACCATATATGTATTAATATTGATTCCTCTACATGTCTCATATTATATTAATTTGATATATTCTTATATAATCTGTTAATGTGGGCATAATATCCACCTTGAAACACCTTAGAATCTCACTATCATTCGGTATCATCTAGCGTTCGGGGAGATGCGCTTGAGGCATTGTAGAAAACTGGGCTAGGAGCACCTGTTAATTAGCATCCCTGTCTAGGATGTCACATCCATGGACTATATGTGGAGAGATTTGAGAGGAATGGATTGAGATATCCAATGTGTTATTTTAGAGTTACCTTAGAGAAGTTTCTATAGATGGGCTTAGAAATTCATATCATCATATATATTGGGGGACTAGATGATCTATGTATTCAATTACCCAAAAAAACTTATAATAATCTCATTATTGTATCACTTAATCAAATATTTTCGAACTATTTTTTTAATTTAAATAAAAAAATATATATTATTTTCTTTTATTTCTTCTCCAATTTCGTATCATATGTTAGTAAGAGTCGAATCACACAAATCATTCATTCCATTTTGTGAATAATATACAATTCTGGTCAAGGTGCTCAAAATATATTGACTATTTATATCCCCATTCCTAGAAAATAATTATCTAAGTACAAGCATGAAATAATGTTTCCTATTGTTTCACTCACAAGAATAAGGTTCACTATAATAAAATCAAAACACTATAAAAGAAGTAAGGCAATGCTTCAAGTGTGTTTTTTATCAAGTGAAATTTATCCCTTTCTTAATATTGGTTATTATATATCGATTGTACTACTCATATATGTATTGAAATATAGGAACCTTGTAAATTCTAGAATGTTTTCTGGGTTGAGTTAGTTCTATAGGAATCCAATATATCCAGACTTATTGTCATTGCTATTGGGGACTACAAACTCATATTACCAACATGAATGATAATGGTTCTAAAATATTTTTACTATCATCCATTTTTTACAAAAAAATATATTTTTTTGTAGACCTAATACAGGTGTATTTTTTTCAAATTATTAAATAATTGTGTCTTATTTTTTAAAGATGGAAATTTTTATGGACCGATCCATTTAAATAACATTATCTAATTGAAATAATTTTCTAACCAAGTAGTGAAAATCATTAATGAAAGTAGTTCAATTGAGTCATATGACACTAATCATTTGAATCACCATATAGGTCATGTAAATAATAAAAGTTTGACTAAATGAAACAAATATAGATACATAAATTAATTTGAACTAAAAAACATAGGCTATTTCAGGAATGTTTGTAAGAAAAAATCTCCAAAGGCCCATTTTCTGGATAAATTTAATGGTCCAAGGGGATTCATAAATTACTTCATAATTATTTTTTAGGCCATTTCTAGTTACAGTAAGGGGTGGCGACCCATATTTCCTATTTTATAGATGATTTTTGGAGATATGGATTTTTATACATAGTAATTTATAATTTTGATTCCTTTGAGTGACTTCTGGAATTCATAAAATATGTTGGGAACCATCATGGTATTTATAATTTGAAACTCCACCAATACTTTGTAGAAGAATATTTCAATCATCACATAATTTATTTTTTTACAGTAGTTTTGGATTCTTCCTGAACTCATGACATCGTAAACTCCACAGTGGAATTCTATAAGAGAAACAAGTTGAATCACCCTTTTGGATAATTTGAGATAATTGATGAATCATGAAACCATTCCTTTATCATTTTTGGGATATTAATTTTAGACAACATCTTATATACAAAACAGAGTTCCAAATAATGAATTGAGGATATTGTGTGCTGAATATAGAGGGGAAAATCGGTGTTTGTCATACTTACATGTGTGGGGATGTGATTTTAATGTTAACTAATCAATATGAAACAAAATTTCACCATAAGGTAAAATGAAAAAAATTATAGGGTGCCCAAATGAAAATGGGGTATTTACTATATGACCCCTCTGAAAAATGTTAATAGTATCTAGACACACTAAATTCCTTGATTGGGTGATCATATCTAAAAAACATAGTAGGAGTGGGGTAAAATTTTAGGGACCCCAATATCAATGTAGGAATGAGTTTCCATGGGAAAAAACTACAAAAATCACCGTATAATAAGATGTGGTAGAGATATAAGTTCCATGTAGAAGTACAAGAGTGGTTGGAAAACATGAAATATATGGTTTCCAAGTCCAATAAGCTGGTCACCCGTTTTTAGTTGATAATATTGATCATTTAACAAATAAGAAATTAATAAATTGAATATATGTTTCTATGTAGTTAGAAGATATGATTTTCAAAATGTATTCTTTCTAAAAAAACCAATTATATATTTTTGTATGTCTTCTAGTGGATGTATATCATGTTGGTTGTAAGTGTAAATTAATGATTAAAAAGGGAATTAAAGGAAAATTCCTCAATTATAACGAAGGAAAAGCTGTAAAAGAGTTCAAACAATTTCATGGGATAGATTATGATGTATCTTTTTCAATTCATTCCTCGATGAATTTCATCGACATTATAATTTCTATTATATCATTTCATGATCATTAGAATTAAAAAATGTATTTCAATATAGAATTCCTTAAAGAGAACCTTCGAGAAGATTTATATATGACAATACATAAAAATTTTGTGATTCTAAAGGATTATATAATGTTATAGAGATTTCAAATACGGATTGGTGGATTGAGGAAATCATCCTTGTCATGGGAATTTTTATTTAATGAATCCATGATAGAATTTGGTTTCATAATGGATTAATGTGATAATTATATATATTAATGGTTTTGTGATGGTGAGGTAATTTTAATAATTGATGATTTTGATTGACATATTCTTTATTATAAATTAGATACCTTTATTACAAAATTATAAATCCTTGGTAAATAAATATATCTCTATAGAGGAATTAGTTCAAGTAACATATATTCTTAAGAAGAAGATAAATCATGATATATACAAGTTGATAATTATTATATGTCATGGTAAATACATTTACATGATACTGAAGGGATTTATTATGGATAAATCCAATAATGTCGTGTTTACGATGTCAAATATAATTCATCATTTCAATAAATAGAATCCTCAAACATTTGAGAAAAAATAACAGAAGACAGGGATCCATTCACATCAATGATTTGGTTTTTCATGTATTATATGATAAGTTATAGGATATATCATTAATATTCCTTATGTTTGTAAAGAAGATTTCATATTGATCTAGGTTACAACCATTGGATAGTAGTCAAGAGTATCCTCAAATATCTAAGTCATGCTAAGGTTATGTTCACGGTATATCGAGGAGATAAGGAACTGGTTAATAGAGGATACATATATTCAAGTTTTCGAAAAAAAAATATGAACTAAAATCATAGATCTAGCCCATCACCATTCTCAGAGGAGGTTCTTTGAGCTTGAGGGGTTTACAAAATGCTATGGTCGAAGATTATACAACATTTTACTAGTATATTTCACGATCGTAGGTAGAAAAATACGAGTTTTCGAACAAAACATATTTTATGATATTGACATGGTACATAGTATTTAATACTCTATCACACTCTATTGTGATAATACTAAAATGATGGACCTAAATAATTATCCAAGGTCAAATTAGAGGATGAATGACTTACATTATAAGTATCATCTCTTGTGGTATTTGTATCATATATGTAAAATTGAAATGAATATAATTTCAACAAATGAAAACGTGGAGTCCCCCTTGAATAAATCAGTAACATAGTCTAAATATGATAATCATGTCAGGTCTACTCGATTGAATGTCTTAGTATGTTGGCTCTAATATAAGTGGGAGTCTGTGGGAGTTGGTGTTCTATGAAAATTGCATATTTGAATATATATATATATATATATATTAAATTATAATCATATTAATAAAATATATTATTAAATATTTATCATTATTATATATGAAATTAATATGATAATTTCCCATTCTTTTTATCAGATTAATAAGGAAGTTATAGTTCTCCACTGTGATGAAAATATTGAAATCCCCAGACGGTATTCTTAAACCATGTTCAATGGTCGGATAATGTTATATGAAGGGTAACATACCTTGTAGTTTGTTTAGTTTGAAATTTTATAAGTATAAAAGACATCATCTTATGATTTTCTCACTTGGTAATCTCTATTATAGGATATTATAAGAGATGATATAATATTTGGAATTCACATGTTTATGTGTCATTAGATATTCCTATCTACGATTGTGTGTAATGATCCTTAAATATTAAGACTATTATTAACCAATTCCATGACTCAGGCACTTATATTTAACAATAATAAATATTTTCCAATATGTTTTCAAGATTTATGTTATATTGGGTGTATTCCAAATGACAAGTAATTAACGGATATGTCAAGGAAGGATTTTTCCCTTTTATATTTTTAGATATTGATATCCCAAACCTTTTCATAAAATATTGTATTTAGAATAAATTATATATCCTTGGTTTAATGATGTGTTAATTTGACATTTTCAATGAAATAAATATCAATAATACATGTTTAAGACACTGATGTGTTGGATTTAGGATGTGATATTAGGAAAAAAAGAATTTATTATATAGTGAGCACACGTGTCTGGTTATCGAATTTTTTGTATGAATTTATATTTCATGTGTGATATAACCAATTTCTGGATAGTATACAAGGAATTTAGGAATACTGGCATAATTCCAGTGAGAAATAATACTATAGCGTCATACACTGGATTTTTTCCTTTAATCTCAATTTAGATCTATTTGATATTAATTATGAGAAATATATTATTCTCTTGCACAAGGAATAATTTTATTCATTGTTTTTGATAAAAAATCAGTTATTTAATATTTAACAAATGCTTATTTTCCAAAATGTGAGTAAATTATTTACTCTTTTGATAAATATATAATTAATGATTTAATCATGTATTCAATAAATGTTGAGATGGATGAGCTACCCAATACAGTGTATGGGGAAAAATATTATTTTGGAATCCATCAAAATAATATTTTTAATTTTTCTAGCTAGCACAATCAATAAATTATTTATATTACTATTATATTTTGTATGGATAGATAAGGTTTATTATATACTATATGGACCTTTTTAAATAAAAAATATATTTTAATCCAACCAATATCTATATTAATGGACTAAAATTAATATTGGATACGATTAATAAAAATAGATAATCATTTCAAACAATAGACTTCTCTCTAGATTCAACCATTTATCATCTTCCTAATAATGTGAAGAAATACTCCAAGCATAATGGTTAATGTAGTTATCATGATTAAAAATGAAAGAAGAAATACCCACAATTCTATCAACCAAAATTCAATCAGTGTAGTTCAATGATCAAATGACTTCATGTGGACCATTACTAATAGAGATCTATCTCAGGTATTCCTCATAAAACAATATTAATCGAAAAATTGTTTCATATTCATCTGAATATGTGGATGAAATCTCATAACTTAAAAGATTTGTTTTTACCTTATGTGGTATATTCAGGTCATTTAAGGATATAGAATAATTTTTATAATAGATTGACTATGATTCCATTTCAGTTGTATAAAATTCAAAATTCGGTATGCAATGTAATAATATTCTATATGAAATCATTGATGTGATGATAAATGTATGCTATTTGATTTTTCACAATCCACCAATTGTATTTATCAAATGATTGGGTTAATATAGAGAATTTCCTTTCACCTCACCCCATAATTAGCAAAGCCCACAAAAATATGCATTATGAAATGGAATTACATCAGACTGAATCTCGATGATGATCTCTGCATATGATAGCTAGTTATATCAACAAGGATTATATAAGAAAAAATCAAAAAATCATTTGACCCAATGATTGAAATACATCAATATACACTTACATCAATCATCTGAATTGATTAATAAGGATTATAATATAATCAAATTAAAACCTTATGTAATGTCTTTTTATCCAGTATCAACTAGATCACATTCATAACATAAATTTTTTCTGACTCATACATAGATAAAAATTCACATGATCAAGAGGGAAGAAATGATATTTGATGCAATGGTATTCTTATAGAATCTATATCTTTTAGGCTGGGGGAATTTTTACCACCTTTTTCCCCCTTAAGGTCATCAAATAACTAATATGTCCAATTTTTTGTAGCAATTTAATAGGATCATCACAATCCTATATAGATAGGTTAGGTTTTACATCAACTGCCCCCACCATAATGATATGTCTCTTTTTTTATTGAGAGGTGTGTCACACGACATGTCATTACGTTTTATCATATCATGTGAAATATATTTTTTCCATGGGAACATGTATATTAAATTATTTTGATACTCTCTCCAAATATCCTTAAAAAATATGTTCAAGGAGAATCGTGGAAAAAAATACTAAAGCCATATAAGGGACACAATAGAAATGGACCCATCAAGGGAGAAACCACTGCAAAAGATCACAACAATCTACTTAATGGGTACTCTATGTGTGATGGGTATTCTTATTCATATAATACTGATATAACACATACACCGCCCTATGTAATTGTAAACATCATCAACACTGGCCCAGTAGATACTATGGAGTATGAGGAAAGATAAAGAGAATAATTAAAGAATACTTATTTTTAAAATACAATGACACTACAATGTTTTAGGGAGGAGTGTAATCTAGAAACCTACAGTAGGATAAAATTTTTGAACTTCCCCCAATTTCTAATCTAGAACCTCTCGGACGGGCTTGATGAAATGAAAAATGAAAAGTGGTGGCTACGTCCCACCAATTACCTAAATAATTTATACCCCCTTCAATTTAAGAAAAAATTCATCTAGTTTTATTTAGAAATAAAGAATTTGAATAAATTAGAACATTATTACATATGGGATATTCCCTTTATTAGTATGTTTTGTACATAGAGGCACACATTACTCTTTTAATGTTTATCCCAACATAAAATGATATTTTTATACTAGAAAAAGAAGAGATTGGTCTTCTTATTAATCAATGAACATGATAACCAATCTATTTAAATATAATGGTTGGGGATGTATATAATTTCATCCCTTTGGATATCATTAAAGAACATGTTAAGAGAAATACACATGACTAGTCCATACAGGTCATCCATCGTGAACACCAGTAGGCCAACCATGTCAAGATCCACCCATAATTTCCCATATTAATGTACCAACCTATCAATTTATCACACTAGAACTCATTAACACAATTAAGTCAATAGAAACATCACTCGAGTCTGTACAAGGGAAACATGGAATAGTGTTACTAAAGAGAAATCCATATACTAATTGAGTAGATTCACCTCCTTCGCCACCTATCATTGGGAATCCTACTTTTGCAACATTAAATATAATAGGGGAAACATTATTGGATTTGATGAATATCATGTCTTGTTGTTGTCCCTTGATCGGAAACCATTAGATATAAGAATAGTCCAAACATAGATAACTCATTTAGACACTAGAGGGACTAGATATCATATGATATACCAATTTATTGGTTAGGACAATCACGGGATGGGAAAACCTTCACTTACAATTCTTTTATCAATTTATCTCTATTTTGTGAAATAGAAAAATCCTTGAAATCTCAAATTGAAAATAATGATAGAATTAGAGTGTATCATGATTAATTTATAAGTACAAGATTTTTACCTACTCTGTGAATTGGAAATACCAGCATTAATTTTTTTGGGTCATTATGTAGAGATCCTTTCTAGAGATTTTCAAATTCCAATCATTCTAGTGAAATATCCTAATATAATATGTAAACATTCAAAATTTTCACATTGATTGGAAGACAATATCTGGTTGGAAAAACTGAAATATTTACCAAAACATACATTCCATGTAAAAATAACTAGATTTATAGAAAATTCAACCATTATACCTAAGCAAATACTTGCAGAAGCACCAATGTTCATGCCTCTTCAGTATCATGTCGTACCCCTACTATATGGAAACAACAATTGAAATTTCATAATTATGCTGTGAGAAAATATAATAAACCTACACCATAGAAGTATAATTTTTTTCATTTTAGGATGATTAGATCTATATAATATTTATAGGATATATAGATATTGGTTTTTTGAGGGTCTATGATCCTAGAATACATGATTAGATTGGCCTCTGTGATCATCAAAATTATATTCACTTCCACTAAACATTATTCCACACCCTGAAAGAGTGATTAATTTCTCATGATATATTCTAGATGATGAGAGATTCTAGACATGTGAAATAGGAAAATTGACAGATGCCTGTTGCGGGGCGTGGACAAAAACAAATTAAATTTTCCTAGTGCAGCACAGTGGATGACCAAGGTCGTCTCTGTTGAATAACCTTTCAATTTGTTTCACTTACATTACCTAATTCATCTATTCTATCTTTTTTTGAAATATTGTTTTTTAAATAAAAGCGAGGGAAATATTTTTTGGGTTTTTGATTAAAAAAATAAACAATAATGTAATGCAAATAGAATGAGTTAATGAAGAATGAACTTTGTTTGGTGTTCAGCCAGAGATTCAATCATTATTCTCTAATATAGGTTTGATTATATTTTGATAACTCAAACATGAAATTTTATTTTTGAATTACCATTCATTTCCAGAATAGAAATATCTTGAGTTGCATGTCATTGGGGACCGTCACCGAATCAGGGACATTCGCCTCTCCCATGAATACAACTCAAGTCTATCAAAAATTTAGAATAAACATTAAAGAAAACTCATAAACTTCTTGACTTCTCCCCAATCCAAGTCTCGAGTTAGCATCTAATTTTCGAGAGTATGAGATTACATTGTGGATAGGGTGTATGAAGATAGAAATATTGAGAGAGGGAGAGAGACAGAAAGAAAGAAAAGATGAAACGTGGATGGTGAAACAAAGATGCAAGGATTAATAAAACTAAAAATAAAATAAATTACAACTAAAAATGAAATAAAACGAAAATTGAAATGAAAAAAAAATAAAAGATAAAATGAGGGAGGAATAGAAGAGCATCAGTGTCCTATGTCCCGGTGGGATCCCTCCATGGCTTTGGGTGTCGAGATGATGTTTTGGAAGGAGGAGAGGGCCTCCTTTTATAGGCAGATTCCCTCCTCCTGAAATATTGCATGTTTTTGGACCCATAAATGGCTGATTCATGCATGGTTCCCCCTTTCAACATTGTTCATGAATTTATTGGCCATTCGAGCTCAAAATTTCAGCGCACTTGGACCCCAGATGAAAGAGTTATGAAATTTTCATTGAAGGATTTTGTTTCTGGAAGAAGCTTCCAGGAAGGTTCCTCCAAAAGTATGTCATTTAATGGCCACCTTAATGATTTCATAACTCCACAAATTTTGGTTAAGAATCGGTTCTATATGTCCTCATTCTATCCCAGGTGGAAAAACCTCATTTGAATGTGTGTAGGATGTGTTTGGGTTCTGTTACATTGGCGGTGTCCATGATGTCTTCCCGGAAAAATGTCTAACTTCAATGAATTTTTAGACCGTCTAGATTGCTGAATCAGCTCCTGGTCCAGAAGACAAAAATGGAGGAAATAAAATATGGATTTTAAAAAAATTGAATCAGAAAATTTGAAATTATCTTTTTCCTAAAATGACCAAAATACACATGACATAAAAATATGTAAAAAATCCAGAATTATTCATTTTTCACAATTTTTCTTCTTTTCATTCTAAAACTCAAATTACCCATTATTTTTATAAAACAATGAAATACATGTGTTTTATCATCTAAAAAAATTAACAAATACTCATTAATTGATCAAAAATATGCACGTAAATTGACTCTTCCATAAATAACCCTCCACATGTGGCATATGTTTTTTCATCTATAGAATAATAAAATTTATGTAAATAATTTCAAATTATTTTTGAATTGATGTTTGATAACTGGAAGACCAAATGTAATATTAATGAAGCTCATTCCATTCCAGGAATTCCTAAACCAGCATGTCATTCAATCAGTTTCTACTATAATGGCATGACTAATTTCATTCAAACTTCGAAATTCGGACAACCACAGATTTAAAAAATGGAATAATTCACACAAAAAGATTCAATTACTGGAAGATGAATATATATTGATGTGAAAGCCAATCCTAACACTACTAAATTTCATACCATTGAAATTGATGGATTTCCACATCCCTATTAAATAGAAACCTCATCAGATAAAGAGATATGATTTATTAACATTATTATTTTAATATATCAAATTTCAGATGATAAGTATTCATATGAAACTGAGTTCCCATATCTAAATGGGGAGCCTGAGGTAGAGGCTATAGTATAGGTCTGAATTAGGAAAAATACAGTCATGGTTGCGCCTAGCATATCATTTAAATTTGATCCAATGCTATATAAAGGGATGATAACCATGGGAATGAACATTAGTGATCCTAATAAAATCATGGATACACCATGATATTTTATGTGTGTATTCTAATACCAATATTTTGAAAACCCCCTTGAGGGTCTAAAATCATCTGATCATACCAAACGAGTAGATATACCATCATGGAAAATTAAATTATCAATAGGCATGCCTTAATCTATTTTTATTGGGAATTTTCATAACCTGTATACCTTAAGTAGTTCTTACCCTAAGGCACATTCTGGGGAGAAAAAAACCCACGATGGTATGTAATGACTTGAGGCTTAAAAATATGAAATCATAAAGAATTTCGCTATTGTTCAATATAATTTTAAAATTTTGGAAAACCAAAATTTATAAAAATACATCTAAGAATAACATTTCAAGGACATGCAAATCATTCAAGAGTTCAAAGATAAAATTACTTCTATTGATATATATCATTCGTATATTGATCCCACAGAATGTCAAGAAGTCATCTTCTTTATATGCCTAGAGAGGGAATCTATTATACTGGGACAAATCAGATAAATTTATGTCTCTGAAAAACTAGATAACATTAAAATTTATTGATATTTCATTGATAATAGTTTCAAAATCATCATCATTACAATTTAAATGCTTTTTCATTATGTTAAAATGAAACCAAATTTTCTCCCTCTACTTTAAAACTTCAATGGGACAAAAATGTGAGAAGAAACATAATGGTCAAATTAAAATGATGTCTCTATTTTGGTAAATCATCTTCATCTTTTTATTTTTTATTTTTTTTGCAATAAATATTTCTATTTCCTCGTAAAGAGGCCTTGGCTATATTCACATACATTAGTTCCATCATCAAACCATCATTATCTCAAATACCACATGAATGAAAAAATTGGGACATTTACTGATGATTAGGATCCATTTAAATCCAATTTGTATCAATACATTGACACATGATTATACAATAAAGTGGGAGAATATTTCATGATTCGTGATTTCACTCTAGACACTACACTAAACAATTTTAAAAAGAGAGTGGTAAAGAAATTTAAATTGATTTAGATTTAATATATATTTCTCATTCAGGAAAACAAGGATGAAATTTCAAATTTAAGCATGTGTTCATCAGTATTCATGATGTAAGTCCAATAAACCCTGTCAAATAACATAATATCATTGTCTGATCATCAAAACTGTGATAATTCCATAGGTGAAAATTCTTTATCATATTTCCTAGAGTAATAAAAGGAATCTAAATCATTATCATGATTCTAAGAGGCTTTTATATCACAAATAAATAATTAATACGCCTCAAATTCATTCTATGGATATCATAATGTCAAAATATAATATTCCATTCCTGACATTCAAGAAGTCGGAGTGTGAGGGTTCACTCGATATTGAACTAATAATTATGTTCTATATTGATATTCCTTTTGAATATTAGAAATCCACTCCAATGTATATAGTGATTCTAAATAGCCTTGCCTTATATTAAAGATTCAAATATTCCACTTCATCACCCATTTTACTATATATTATGGTAATGAAATAAGAATAATATGATTTCATAAATTCCCATCCAACATTTGAAGAAAGCATCGCCACCATAAATAATGATATGGAGAAAATAAATCTTGGCATCGATGAAGATCCATGACCCACACTAATCAATATCATTATGTCTTATAATGAACGAATAGTTGTATACAACATTTATATAGAATAATTGAGATATGTTCTCCATGAATTACACTTACATTTATAGACTTGATACTAATGTAGAAACCCATCACATGGGATTCATATATGATAATTGTGGTTAAAGGAATGTGTCATGAAAATTAACCTAACTCAAACTTTTGAGGATAATAATGAGGTTAACAAGATTATAAATTTCAAATTAATTTGGAAGGTTCAATATTCAAAATGGAATGATAACATTTTAATGCTTCAAAATAAGAATATATATATTGGATTTTTCATATACTTCATTGATATCAACTGATATTTTTCATATGTGGTTTTCTCATAAATGATTATCAAAATTATGATCAATGAAACTATCAGCTTTCAATCCTTACCATTTATTGTAATAAATTTGGGATATAATAGTGTTTGAATGGATAATGATGATGATGAATACTATAATTTTATGGTATCATAGGGAATATATAATTATTTATTGATTCCTTTCAGATTGAATAACCATAGTACCACAATTAAATGTTCCATGTACCATATCTTCAAATCCATCATTGGGAAAAGTGTTGAATGATACATCGATAATATGATGGCCAAATCCCAAAAAAAATGTATGATCATCTTGACGATCATGAGTTTGTTTTAAAATCATTATGGCAGAATATTATGTAAATGAACCCATTGATATCTGATTTTGGGGTTACCTTGGGAAATTTACTATTACACATTTTTTTCCAACAGGGAATTTAAGTTCATTCTGAGAAAACCATGTCTACCCAAGACATATTTTCTGACATATTGTCAGACTTATTGTATTCGAAAAATCTAAAAGAGATAATAGGAATTTAGTTATACCTTTCATATATATTTGGATTCATTGAACACTATATTGTAATGTGATAACCATTTACTATATAGATGAACTGGGGAGTTACATATTAGTGGAATGATGATTTTCCATATTCATTTGAAAATATCATGAAATACCATTCGAGCCCACTGGTACTAATTCCTCAATTAATGTGAATCCACTAATTCAATATTTGGAATCCATGATATGATAGTTAAGAACATTTCTTGCAAACAATTTTGAAAAAATGAATGATTTTATTTGTTATCTCAATAGAAAAACAATTAATTTTGAGAATCATTATTTAGATATCCAGAAAAATTGATACGCATTAATATTAACATTATAGAATTTGAGGAATTATATATAGAACCACATGGTCCATTTTATCTCTTGTAATGAACTGCTCAAATATATCCTCAAATGTCCAATTATAATTGGATATTTGGCATGGATGGTTGTAATCATTAAACAATTGGACATGGAGTTGATATCATAAATGTCAATAAAGGTACATGCATTTGAGTATTTTATTATAGTGAATAGTTTTGTATAAAGAACATATTTAAACACCATATGGTTCTATGATAAATTCTTTTCTATTCAAGAGTATCCCAAATATGTGAAATGTACATTGACGGACCTAAAAAATGACTAGCTAGAAAAACAAAAGAATAACCTAAACTCAAAAGAGTCGGTTTAAGAATCATAGTTATCTCAAAATCCAAGGAATTCTCTGTACATTAATTCTATTTATCAAAAGGATTATCCAATAATGAGGGTAATTACTAGGCCTCATAGAAGGCATGTAGTTAGAATTGTATATACTTGTATTCTACGTGATGATAAAATGCAATTCAATGTCGATAATCACAAAAATTTATGGTGAATATAAATTTAAAAATAAATAACTTATTCCCAAAATCAATTATGTGTGAAGATTGATGGAAGAATTCCACTCAGAAACAAAACTAACATACTTCACAAATTTATTGAAAACTTTGGTGAATTCTTTGGCTAATCTTGTTATAAAATTACTAGTTCTAGATTGAGATTAAATATTCATTCGAATTCTACATCACAAAAATAATTTCACTATTCATTAGACACAAAATAGATGATAAGTATTATGTTAACCTCCTCCCTAAAAAATATGATTTTTTGAAAAGATGGATGAACCACATATTGGATCACATAAAAAATGGGATTCTTCCATTGGATGGATAAAAAAAATAATCTAATGATAGGTTGTCAATTCTACCCTTTACGACTGCCTAAATTCTCTTGAATTACTCTATAAATGAGAGTATTATAGAGTTCCACTAATAATCATTGAAGGAGTAGAAGATGTAACTTTCATGGAAGATTTCCAATAAATTTATTTCATATATTTTTTAATAGTTTTACTTATGTATTTAAATGAGTAATCCTCCCATTATGATTAAGTTGGATTAGTTTTTTGTTTTATGGATGGAAATAATAGGTACTTGGAAAATGAGTGAAAAGATAAGAATTTATGATCATAACGAATCATTTTGCACAAGAAAAGTTAATTTGTGAAATATTACATTTTATAAGACATTTTAAACATCACTTGTTGGTGGAGCAGATTTCAAAATTGGAAGAATCCATTTACACATCATGTATTTCATCACACAACATGAGTTTATTAGGAGAAAGAGCCCCTTACTTAGAATGTTATTGAGTTTATTCAGACTATGTAACTCTATTACATGATGTGGTAGCAATAAACATCATGAAATTTTTTAGGCTAATAATTTACAAAGAATTCATGGATGAAACATATTAGACATCATGTAAAATTAAGAATCATGAAAGTATTGGGAAAAAAATAGATACTCTATGAATATGGGGGTTTGATGGTAAATTTATTTATTCAGCCTTAGGGTTCCACATGGGGAAGAATCTTGTATGGATCTGTGATGAAGGATGACTCCAAACCAAGGGGGAATTCTAGATCCCTATAGATATTTTTTATTTCGATTTTCATTATTCATTTCTTCACGCACTCATGACTAAAATGAGGTGGATATTTCATTATTCAGTTTCATGCATGATAAATAAGGATTTATAATTTGATCAATAGATTAGATTAAATTTGTGAAAATTGGAATTAGTTTATTTATTAATTATTGAATTAATATTTTCTCCACTATATCTCTATGGGTTTGAGTTCGAACAAGTATATCATATAATACCCTATAGTTTTGTGGTTAGTTTGATTCATGTTAGAAATTTTAAATTTCGAATTCCTGTGGGAATTAAAAATGTCCCATGTACTATCAATTTCAATTTCAATGCTTGAGGTGATCATTAGTCAAAGACTAGTAATATACATTTTTTCTTGAGTATTGGGTAATTTTTTCCATCAATGACATAGGAATATATGGATTTCACAAAAAAATCACTCCTATCAGATACATGTAAACAATATTCCTCAACCCACGTAATTGTTTTATATACCAAATACTTGTGGTTTTTATATCTGTATAATGTATGTCATGGGGCCATATACCAAATAATTATAAGTAGTTTAATTACTTCCTTTCTACCACTATGTTTTCCTATATATGTACTGACGCTATATCCCCAAAAAAAAATTAGAACAATTTCAGTCATCTATTTTTTGAAGAGAAAATTATTACTTGATATTATATCCCATAAACATTACTAACATATAATTGAACCAACGTTTTCACATTTGAGATGAAAAGGGTGTATCAACAATATTCCCTTTAGTAAAACCAATCATTTGGAAACCATGCAGTGGTGAATAGAAAAATAAATTATTTTTGAAAAAAAATATCTAATATACTACATGATATGGTGTATAAATGATAGAGATCTTGTATTGGAAAACATCATCATTCTTTTAGGGATTAGAGAGCAAAAACCCATACATCTATATAGGAAGGCATGTATTCACAAGTGTATAATAGAAAAGGTGTTTTCCCCCATTGAAGTCTGATTTCCTTCACCCCATATTTCATTTCGGCATCATTTTTTCAGTGATGAGAAATATGAAAAGGTATTGGATGAGTTTGAATAGCATGATGATAAAAGGATATCAACCCTTCATGACTTGGGAGATTAAAAAACTGAGCAGGCTATTCCTTCAATAAGAAAGTTCACGTTTTCTCATTCCTCCAACAGGAATTGTTATTGGAACTAGAGATCCCAATTATAACTAGAATGATTCCCCCAACACAAGAACTAATGTTCGAAGAATCTTATGTCACACATAAGGACTACTCCAATGGATCATATTCTTTATGCATAATTGATGGAGATTGTATCATATCGATCACGAATACATTAATTCACATGAAATACATTGTAATATTTAAATCTAGGTAGTCTAGGATGCATGAATATAAGATGACTAAAATATTTCCTTATATAAATACATTAAAAATCATAACATAAATATCCCTGTAGTATTATGTTGAACAATGTGGCAAATATCCTCATCATGTGATGTTAAAATTCACAACAACTAGCGTGTTGTACGATTTTAAAAAGAAATATAATATCCATTAGGAATAAAATTATACTAAAAAATATAATTAAATCTTGTAAGGATCCAAATTTCATGGAGTGGCTCATTCCATGTAACCCACTTCACTCTTATATGTGATCTTGATCCGTGTATAATTATTTAAAACATGGCTAGAATATGCCTTAGAGAATTAATGACCCTGTTCCATTCATTTGATATTGATCTATCCAAAAAATCATCCATTAAATATACTATATAGGAATTAATCCTTTAAAAATGGTAATCATAATGACATCAACATACACTACCATAGGCCCAACCACCTTCCTCACTATAAAAATATGACCATTCTTACTTCTTATGTATGAAGTTGATCTGTAAAGAAGATTCTGATGAATTTTATAGCATTTATATTCTCATTCATATAATAATATTACCCTTCCCCTACCCATGACTCAAATATGTGTGGGGGAACATTCGTTCAATAACTACATGTGTCTTTATTCCTCTTATTATAAGATATTCAGGGACACTCTGATCCAAAATGATGGGTCCAACATTGTTTTCAAAAAATCCATTCCCCTGCATGCAAGTAAGATTGATATTAGGAATTTCATATAAATAAAATTTTTATGCCTCATTATTATTTTGTTGAGAAACATAGTAAGGTCATGATTTTCATTCCTCTTTCTATGATGATAAAATAAAAATATCCATGACACTACATACTAACTATATCTATGTGGGGGAGTTTCTTATAGGGAACTATGTGGGTTTGATTATTGTTTTAATGATATATGTAGTAATGAATGGATCCATTATCCTATTCCCATACATTAACAAAATAAAATTCATGTTTTCTAGAATATTTACCAGATGTATGCATGGAACTATTTATAAGAGACTTATGGAGTTTTGTCCCTACCTCTCAATAACATTAGAATCAACTAGGTATGGAAGTATTATGTCTAAATTTCATCAACATTATTTCTGAAAAATTTATTTTCATAAACCACACTTCTTGGAATGAGGAATTCATATATTCAAAAAACTTCCTTTGACATTAGTGAAAATAACATATGAATCCATGTAAACTTCAATTTTGATGATTCAAACAACACCCTTAACAATTGTTTTTATAAAAACCCAGGATAGGTCGCGTAGTCTGGAGACATCCATGTCCTAATGATGAAATAATATTTTATATGTATTCCCAGACTATATCAATGTAAAGCACTATTTTATAATATTGTATTTGATATTACATTTCATAAATTTTTCATTCTCCCAATTTATATCTAAGAACCCCATTTTATGATTTATCAAGTCACCCACTTGTTTAAAAATAATGTCGGATCACTAATGTCTTATAATCCCCATTTAAGTCATTTCCCTCACCTCATTGTTTTATGAACCATGGAATTAATCATTTTCCAAACAATCATAGGATTAGTTCCATAATATATCATCCCACCATCAATATGTTCTCTATACACTCTGATATAATTACCAAGGAGCTTTTATTCTATAAAAATATTCAATTTTCGACAAATATAATTCATTAAGAAATTGTTTAATTCTAACAAAATCATCATGACTATTGGTGATAAGAACATCTGATTCTAAATCATTTATTTTTTTGAATCTGCATAATATTCTATTTACATTGACCAATATATTCACCCCCTATTATTCCAATCAACTATATGAATATATGTCCTAAAATTAATCTCTATTTATCTTCACACACCATTAAACTATTCAAAATGAATCTATATTTCAAACATGGTTTTAAACCATAAAAAATTCATTTCCTACCATTTTACTCTTGGTTATTTGTTCTCAAGTTATTATTTACATAGTTCATAAACACCCAATATATTATACTCTTTTGTATATTACCCATCTCCAAGACAAAGATATGTTTTATCACATGATAAATTCAACTAGTTATCATCACATTATCTTAAAACATATGACACAATGGTATAATATTATTAAATATAAAAATGACACTTTATCATTCATAAAAAATATCCATACCATGTATACCACTAGATTTCAAATCATCATGCATGGGGAAACTCTTAGAGAATCAAAATTTATCATTATTGATGAATATGGTCACTCTAAATGGGATTCATGCCCATAATAGTCATCATATTATCAATGAGGCGTCCCTTGATACTAACATCATGTTTCACTATTTCATGATGTGTAAATATAGTCAGCGTCATGAAAAAACTACCTAAATCAGTTGGTCAATGTTGTTTGACCTAAAATAACAATATTTATTATTTAAATATTTTTGAACATAAACTATATCAATTTTTGGTCAAATATGTTGGACCATAAATGTCAACTACGCTGGTAAAACATTTCGAACCTTAAAACTCTAATGGAAATTTACATTGGAGTCATTGGAATGATAGAATAAAAAGGGAATAATATACAAAAGTCAATTATTATATCTATGTAAATGATCATTTCATGGTATAGACAAGTTAATCACTTGAAAATAATAAAAAGAAGAAAAATTGTTATGATATAGACCCAGAAAGGGAGGCCCAAGAAAATACCAACTCTTGAATATTTTTTATTATCTATATCATGATTAGTAAAAGTTTTTAGAAACAAATATTACATATGTAACTATTGTAGAGCCCACCATACAGCCCCATCAACCATTATTTTATGCTTTCTTGGTCCCTTGTCCTTGTAATAATTTCGATCATTTTTTTCATTTTTATCATATCTTTTAGGATTCATACTATAAAATATTGAGAAAGTTCGATATCATATAATCCTTCCTAAATGACAAACTATAGAGTTATATAGATTTAATATTATATCTCTACTCATCCATGAGTCAAACTAAGAAGAATAATAATTTCCCAACACATTCACATTGATAATAATATTCAACATTGACCACCTTCAGTTCAATGATTAGATGTTTAAACAAAATCAGGGAGGCTTGTACCCATCACCTATGAAAGGAACAGATGTATCAAAGGGTCATTTATCTTCAAATAATTATCTACACTCTTGATCATGTCCATTCATTGCTCATTAGAAGGACTGATGATAAGGGAATATGACATTTTCAAGAACTAAATATAGCTATCCAAATTTTAATATATTTGAAAATTGAAATGTAATAAAATATTTAGAAAAATAATAAACAAAAGAAAAGTAAAAAATTTGGTATGAAATTAGCTTGGAACCCACTATATATGATATTTGAAGTTAGGATGTGATGTAGGACTTTATCCATGAATAATCACAAGGTGCTCCTAAAAAACAATATGTGATTAATTTATTTCAATATATGGAAGAGGAAAACCCAAAAGGGCGATTTCTTTGTGTATGGAATAATGGATTGTTGGATGAGAGATAATTAAAAATTATCCAGCTTAAAATTTTCCAAATTAATCATATGATAGCCTTTATATTATAATTTCCTCCACATATTCTATCAAAACCCCATAGAGATCCCACATGGTCCAATGATTATTCTCAAAAGAAACATATATTCCTTCCAAACAATATAAATTTCACATCGGATTTTTTTTGGGGATTTTGGATGTGAATTATAATAACATAGTCTTATATTAGATAATCATACCAATTTTTTTTGTAGAATACATAATCCATTACACCAACAGACACCCAAAGACCATATTTGTATAGTTCCATTGGAATTGTTAAGACATAAATACTGGTACATGAGTGAAAAAAATTATCTCCTACAAGGTTATCCAAGACGATAAGCCCTCTTAGAAAAATCAAACATAAAATAAATATTCATAAACCGGTGAAGGAAACATAAAAATGGGTGAGATTAGATACTTAGTATAGGTAAAAATGGATATATGTATGCATAAACATAATCATAAGGGTATTAAAATGTGATCATAATGATAGAATATCAAACCCCATATATCAAAAACATTGAAAATGGAGTAATGGTTATCAGTTAATAAGACATGAATTATATGGGAATAAAGACCCTAAACTGTGATAACATAACATTGGAATACGAAACAGAATTGAGGAAACAACATCATCTTATAAAAATGTGATCCTGTAAAATTAAAAATAAGTTCACTATTAATTTAAGGTCATGAAATGAGACCCTTTGTGTAATGACCCAAAGTATCATTAATCGAAATCACTCTTGACCTCATTAAAAATCTCTTTATGTTTATATAAAATGTCAACTGCTTTGGTTTTATGTTAAAATTTTCATTGTTGCTAATATAGTTGTTGAATAGTGATCACATGATTAGTATAAATATATGGCTTTAACAAATCAAATTTACTCAAAAAAAAGAAGTGATGGCCTCATCCAGTAGAATTTCTCCACACGGAACCCATTTGTCGGAGCTCAGAAAAGAGGTGGCGTCCTCAGGCTTCACTCTTAACCAAGCCCAAGCTGAGCTTCATCATGTCAAGCTCGAACAGGACCATCTACATGAGAAGTGGAAGTAGATAAAAATTATCACTCGAGCGATGTTATGCAAGCCACCCCAAGAGTTCATCACCATCACACACCTTACCCTTAGGTCTTATGTGGCTGTTTTAAGGGGTTATGTAACAAATCTATAGTACTATGTTCATGTACATTATTTTTAGTATATAATAATGTATATACATTCTTGTCATCATTGACACTTTGTAAATAGTTTTTAAAGTACAAAAAGTGTCTTAAGTTATTATTAAATTAAGAATTACATTTTATTAAATTAAGGGATTTTTTAATTAAATAATATTTTACTAAAATATTATTATTAAATTAATTTTTATTAAATATAATTGATCTTATAATTTTATGAATGCAATTATAATTTTTATTATGATTTGGAAGCCGTTTTTGTTAAAACTCCTGAATTTTCGATAAATGTCAGTTTTTATTTTAAAAGTGAAAATTAAAATATTTAGAAAATTATTTAGAAAAAAAAATGTTAATTATCCAACGGTGAATTTTTCATAATTTTCTGAGACAGTCAAATTTTTGGGAAAAAATTAAATACCTTTTAAATATATAATGTGTTTTATGACATCATAATGATCCAATAATGATGTAATAAAATACTATAAGCTTTATGTTCCACCAATATATGCTTTACCATTAAAATAATTTGATTTTGGGTTTGTTTGACATGCTTTTCAAAGCATTAATGGACCCCTCGAGACTTATTAAACATATTGTCTTTTTAAATTATTTTCCCTGGGAGTGTGACTCACCTTTACATAAGCAACCTCATCATTTTAAGAAGTTAGGACTTTCGCCTTAAAAAATATTGTTTTCCTCTTCCCTTTTCAAAAAACCATGGGCAAAAACCATGGGATGGTTTGTGGTTTGAATTAATTTAATATAAGGGGTCCCAAACCAAAATAATAAAGAATTCCCTCGACTTTATTATATAAACCCACCCAATCTCCCACTTCTTCCTCACTCAAAATCTTAGGAGTTCATCCAAAATCTACCTTACTCTCTCTATAATCCTCCCAAGGTGCCCAAAGCTCCCAAGAAGCCTCTCACAAGCCTCTCTCTAGCCTTTGGAAGCACACTTCCAAGTTAGGGTTTTTTCTTCCATTCTCATTTTTGTCGAATTTTCATTAAGTTGTTTTTCCATTTTAATTTCAATTATGAATGTTGGGGTATGGTTTCTCACATCCCTCATACTGCCCTCTTTAGGTTTGAATGATGGGAGACCCCTTTCTCTCTCATTAAATGGCTCCCATATACACCTGTTACTATGCCAAAATTCTGAAAGGAACTTCTTTCTCCTCATTACATTCAAGAAATACTATTGTATCATGAATCTAAATTCCATTACAATTGTTGGGACATGTATCTATATGAACTCCTTACTTTGCATTACATGTAAATATTATGAGGAACCTCTTTCTTTCTCACCAACCATTTTTATGAATTCTTATGTCACGCCGTTACGCTACTGAAATCGCACCGATTTTCTAAGCCAATGCCACTAGGTAGTGAATACCATGCTCATTTCCCCATCAAGGGTATTCACCAGTATGTACATTTAATTATTGAATATAAATTTTCATTCATGAATTCCACATTCCTTTATCGTGGAATAAATTATTATGTTTTATGATTCCAAGTTTTATGATCCATGTGGCACTCTTATGCATGAAATTAAATGTTTAAGAAGGGTGCGCCCTTATAGCGCTCCAATGCATTGGGTAAAGTATAGTATCATGATACTTCATGTGCAATGAGTGTTGACTCATTCTAATTTAAGTGCAACGAGGTTTTACTCATTCATCATGTGCAATGAGGATTTACTCATGCCCCATGTGCAATGAGCCTTGGCTCATGCTAATTCCATGTTAAGTGTTGTTGCCACATTTCCATGTTATTATTATCATGCTTTATCGTGCCTTTATGTTCATGTTTCTCTTATGCTCTATTGATATGCCTAATTTCGGACATGTATTATACTACTCATGTTATTCCATGTGAATTCCCTTACTGGGCTTTATAGCTCGCCCTTTTCTTTTTCATGTCCTTAGGTTATCCCATGCAATGCTAAGTACAAGGGAATGTAGTGGTCCTTGAAATGGAAGTTTTCAATAAAGATGTTGTTTTTCATATTTCAAGTTTTTATGTAATGATCCTGTGACCCAAAGACACTAAACCTTTCAGTCTTATTTTTTTATCGAGTGATTTCTTATCTAATAAATCTTATTTATCTTTGTATTAAAAAGAAGGGTTACCATAGTTGGTATCAGAGGATAGGTTTAGTTATTTTTGGGATTAGGATTAGAAAACCCTAGAAAAGCCTTAGAGACAAGACTAAGTATAATAATAACGTCCCTATGTTTTGGTAAGTACTGAGTATGTTTTTATCCAGAAAATACATCCCTGTCTGGATACGAGCAGGTAGAGGCGGCTCTACCACAGATGTATCTTAGGGGTAAAACCCGAAAACACCGCTTTGAGCTAGACTCGAATAGGAACTGGTGCACGACAATGGGCCCTACTCCACTCTTGGTTATGACACTCTTGGGGGATATTTTTTTATAAATTCACAAGCTTGGTATGAACCCTTATTGATGGAATTAAAAAAATTCCCCTAAGAATATATGTTAGAAGGTAGATCATGAAAATCCTAGATTGAAGCCTATAGACTCATGAGTTATGGGAATAAAGGTTTATTTATAAGTCATCAACTTTTGTCTTTGGATTACCCTTTATGTGTTACCCATAACTTTATTTTTATTCAATCCAATGGCCAGTAATATGAGGACTTGGGATATCAACTCTTGTGAAGATCAGTGTGATGACTGTACTAATGAGATGCACAATCCAATGGGAGCGGGAATCGCGAACTTTGTCACACTTCTCTCTTAGCTAAATCAAGTTTTTAATAGAAGCATGGGTAAAGTGGAACGTTAAACCCCCCCCCCCCCCCTTAAGAAAGAAAAAGTCTCTATCAAGAGCTTCATTAGAAAAAGGCCTCATACTTTTAGTGGATCATCTGATCCCACGATCGCTGCAAAATGGATCAACTCCATTGATAAGATCTTCTCCATATTTCAATGTTCTGAACAAGAGAAGGTTCTCCTAGAGGCTTATCGTTTGGAGGGTGAATCTGATCAATGGTAGATGTTGATCAAAAATACGAAGCCTGAGGAACATATCGAGGCATTTAAATGGAAGGATTTCTAGATGATGTTTTTCAATAAATATTTTCTTCGCACCCTCCGGCTTAAGATGGAAAGGGACTTCCTTTCCCTCAAGAAAAAAGATGAAGAATATATTGGAGCGTACAAGGAAAACATCACAAGTCTTGCATGATACGCTTCCATATTTATCATTACCCCTGAATGCAAAGTTGACTGCTTCATTGGTGGGTTGAAGCCTAGCCTACGGAAAGCATTAGCAATCCGTGACTTCGACAACTATGAGAAAATTTTCGGATGTGCCCTCAAGGTTGAAATAGAGATCGGAGAATCATAGTGGTAACATGGGGATAACAAGTGTAAGGTGGACTTCAATGATGGTGGTCCGATGGATTAATCCAACGGTGCTAAGACGATACAGCACCCCACTTGCCAAAAGTGCAGAAAGAAGCACCCTGGAAATTTCCTTAAGGGGACAAGGAAATGATTTAGGTGTGGAAGCGAAGGGCACCTAACTGTTAATTATCGGCAAGAAAGACCAGCGGCTGCGATAGAGTAGAGGATTGCTCTGTTTGAACCTCAACACGTTGTTCAATGCTACAAATGCAAAGAACTGGGTCATTATGCAAATCAGTGCCCTAATCTAAGGGTTTTCGGAGGCAACCAGCAACCTCCATGGCAGCAAGGAAGAGATTTTGCTATCACTTCTGCCGAAGTGAACATTGACAACGAAGTGGTGATAGGTACGCTAGTTATTCATTCAAGAATAGTTAACGTACTTTTTGATTCAGTTTCTACACATTCTTATTTATCTTGAAAGTTTAGTAGAACAATCCTAGCACCACCACAAATCATGGAAGTGAAGATGTCTGTGAGTATGGAAAATGGGGAAATCATTGCATCCCATAAATATAAGTCCTCCCCTTTTATATTCTGTGGATTTAATTTCACGGAAAACTTCATCATACACTCTTTGGTATAATTTGATGCAAATCATGGCATGGATTGGCTTTCCATGTATAGAGCCAACATAAATTGTTGGGAAAGGTAAATCACAATCCATATGGAGAATCGCCCCCGATTATTTACAAGTGTAAGGTGGAAGATGAATCTTCTTTAGCTCCATCATCTCAAAAATAGATATTACTATTTTATGAGCACGTGTATCTGGCTCAGATGATTGATTCCAAGGAATAAACCATCTTTGAAGAAATGCCTATTGTGAGAGAATACGCTGAAGTGTTTCCCGAGGAACTGCCTGGTCTTCCTCCTATAAGAGATGTTGAATTCTCAATTGAACTTATACATAGGGCTTTACCAATATCCAAGACTCCATATAGAATTGCTTTTATAGAGATGAAGAAAAAACTACAAGAGAATCTGAATAAAGGGTTTATACGCCCAAGTGCTTTACCATGGGGTGTACTAGTCCTCTTCATCAAGAGGAAGGATAGGGAAATGCAGATTTTCATCGATTGCCGTGAACGTAAGAAAATCATGATAAAGAACAAGTATCCTCTCCCAAGAACTGATGACTTGTTCAATCAGCTGTGTGGAGCACAATACTTCTCCAAGGTGGACTTGTGGTCGTGATATTATCAAGTAAGGGTGAAGAATGAAGATATCCCAAAGACTGCTTTTCGCACAAGATACGGGCATTATGAATTCATATTAATGCCTTTTGGTCTCACTAATCCTCCAGCAATCTTCATGGACTTAATGAATAGAGTCTTTAGAGATTACCTCGAAATTTTTTTTCTAGTCTTTATAGATGATATTCTAATATACTCCAAAACCAAGGAGGATCATGAGGAGCATTTAAGAACTGTACTAGAGACTTTGTGCAATGATAAGCTTTATTCAAAGCATAGAAAGTATGAGTTCTGGTTGAAGGAGGTCTCATTCATGGCCCATACCATCACAAGAAATGGGATATCTGTGGATCCCTCCCAAACAGATGCAATTGAGGGATGGTCGAGGCTATCATCGGTAACAGATATCCGTAGATTCTTGGGGTTAGCTGGATATTATCAACGATTTGTGAGAAATTTTTCATGAATGTCCACCTATCTTACCAAGATAACTCGAAAGGGGGTAAATGTTGATAGGAATGATGAATGCAAAGAAAGCTTCAAGGATTTGAAAAGGAGGCTTATCAATGCGCATGTACTCACTTTACCGACAAGTGGGGAACTTTTTGTGGTATTCAGTAATGCTTCAAATAAGGGTTTGAGATGTGTGATGATGCATAATGATAATGTGATTTCTTATGCCTCAAGTAAGTTAAAAATTAATGAGAGAAACTATCCAACGCAAGATCTGGAGTTAGTGGCGGTGATCTTTTCCTTGAAAATCTGGCAGCATTATCTATATGGAGAGAAATGTGAGATACATACTGACCATAAGAGTTTTAAATATATATTCACATAGAAAGAGCATAAAATGTGCTAGATAAGATGGATAGAGCTCATCAAAGATTATGAATGTTCAATCCATTACCACCCTCAGAAAGCGAACAAGGTTGCAGATGCACTTAGTAGAAAGGATCCAATGATTCAATCAATTACAAGAATTGAGAAGGATATAATCTTCTTAGACATGATGAAGATGAGCATGGGAATCATAGAGAAGGGAACATAATCAATCCTTTCACAAATGATTTCTCAATCGTCTCTTTTGGAAAGGTTAAAGAATGCTCAAAAGGATGATGTGGAAATTCATGAAAAAGTGGAAGCTATCAAAAAATGGAAATCCTTGAAGTTTAATGTTAATGAAGAAGGAATTGTGCGGTTTGGGAAAAAAATATGTGTTCCATCAAGTCTGGAGCTGAAGATGGAACTTTTGGATGATGCACATAGTTCAAATTTCTCTATTCACCTAGGGAGCAAAAAGATGTATCGAGATCTCCAATAAAACATTTGTTGGGATAATGTGAAGAAGTAGATCACTGAATATACATCAAAGTGCCTGGTGTGCTAGCATGTGAAGGTAGAGAGGCAGAAGTCTAAGGGGATGATGCAACCGTTGCCCATACCAAAATGGAAATGGGAGAATATCACCATTGACTTTGTCACCGAACTTCCGAGGACATCCAAAGGCAACAATGCAATCTGGGTTGTTGTGGATCATCTTACAAAGACTGCACACTTCATTGCTATTTGGGAGGATTTTTCATTGGATCAACTGGAATGGATATATATCAGGGAAGTGGTAAGGTTGCATGGAGTCCCACTATATATTGTGTCTGAACGAGATCCAAGATTCACCTCTATGTTTTGGAAGAGTCTTCAATATGCTCTGAATACTAAACCGAACTTCAGAATGGCTTATCATCCTCAAACTGATGTCCAATCTAAGCAGACTATCCAAACATGTGAGGATATGTTGAGAGCGTGCTCAGTGGACTTTAAAGGAGGATGAGATCAACATCTTCCTCTGGTTGACTTCTTTTATAATAACAGTTTCCACTCGAGCATCCAAATGGCACCATATGAAGCCATATATGGGAAAAGCTGCAGAACACTAGCATGTTGGGATGAGGTCAGTGAACATAAGCTGCTTGGACCAGAAATGGTAGAGGAAATGGTGGAGAAGGTGAAAACCATTCAGCTGTTTATCATAGCAGCCCAGAGTTGACAGAATGGTTATGCAGATAATCATCGACGAGGCCTTGGGTTTAAAGTTGGAGACATGGTTTTTCTACGCATATCTTCGTGGAAGAAGGTCATGAGGTTTGTAAAGAAAGGGAATTTAAGTCCAATGTACATCGGCCCCTTTGAGATTCTTGATCGGGTTGGGGATGTGGCCTATCGGCTAGCACTTCCACCTATCATGGCCAAAGTACATGATTTTTTTCATGTATCCCTCTTAATGAAGTACATACTGGAACCTTCACATGTACTCTCTTCTGAGCTGGTACAATTGGATGATGATCTTTCTTATGAGTAGAAACCAATGATGATCTTAGATCTTAGAGAAAACTTTCTACGAAATAAGACAATGCCCCTTGTCAAGGTATTGTGGAGAAACCAAAAGTTTGAATAAGTGACTTGGGAATCGGAGGAAATGATGAAGGTGAGTTAACCACATCTATTTTAGTGTGGGAAAAGGAAAATTTTGAGGGTGAAATT
Organism: Viscum album; assembly: GCA_963277665.1. NCBI lineage: Eukaryota > Viridiplantae > Streptophyta > Magnoliopsida > Santalales > Viscaceae > Viscum > Viscum album. Next base: position 1,091,442,195 of record OY728145.1, on the reverse strand, counting down.
TCTTAAGGGGGGAATATTTTAACGACCCAAAGTTTCATTAATGGAAATACCTCTTGATCTAATTAAATATCTCTTTTTGTTTATATAAAATTTCAACTTCATTGGTTTAATGTTAAGAATTTTGACCATTGCTAATATAACCATTGAACAGTGATCACATGATTAGTATAAATATAGGGCTTTAACAAATCCAATTTACTCAGAAAAAAGAAGTGATGGCCTCATCTAGTAGAATTGCTCCATATGAAGCCCATTTGTTGGAGCTCTAAAAAGTGGTTGCGTCCTTGGGCTTCGATCTTGACCAATCCCAAGCTGATCTTTATCATGTCAAGCTCGAATAGGACCATATATAGGAGAAGTAGAAGTTGATAGAAATTACCACTCGAGCGATGTTATCCGACCCACCTCAAGAGTACGTCACCATCGCAAAACTTACCATTCGGTCATATGCGGTTGTTTTAAGGGGTTATGTAACAAATGGATAGTACTATGTTCATGTAAATTATTATTTTTATATAATAATGTATATACATTCTTGTCATCATTGACACATTGTAAATAGTTTTTAAAGTACAAATAGCGTTTTTAGTTATTAATTATTTAAGAATTACATTTTATTAAATTAACGGATTTTTGAATTAAATAATATTTTAATAAAATATTATTATTAAATTAATTTTTATTAAATATAAATGATCTTATAATTTTATGAATTCAATTATAATTTTTATTAAGATTTGAAATCCATTTATGTCAAAACTCGTGAATTTTCGATAAATGTCGGTTTTTATGTTAAAAGTGATAATTAACAAACTTAGAAAATTATTTAGATAAAGTAAATGTTATTTCTGGAATCAGGTCATCGAAATTATCCAACTGTCAATTTTTCATAATTTTCTGAGACAGAAAAATCTTTGGGTAAAAATTTAATACCGTTTAAATATATAATGTCTCTTATGACATCATGATGACCCATTAATGATGAAATAAAATACTATAAGCTTTTTGTTCAGACAATATATGTTTTACCATTAAAATAATCTTATTTTGGCTTTCATTGTCTAACTTATCAAAGCATTAATGGACTCCTCGAGACTTATTAAACATCTTGTCTTTTTAAATTATTTTCCATGGGAGCGTGACTCACCTCCACATAAGAGACGTAAATATTTTTAGAAGTTAGAATTTAGCCTTATAAAATATTTTTTCATGTTCCCTTTTCCAAAAAACCATGGGCAAGAACCATGGTATGCTTTGTGGTTTGGATTAATTTAATATAACGGGTCCCAAACCTAAATAATAAAACATTCCCTCACCTTTCCTATATAAACCCAACCAATCTCCAACTTCCTCCTCACTCAAAACTTTTTGAGTTCATCCAAACAGGTCCCTACTCTCTCTAGAATCCTCCCTAGGTGCCCCAAGCTCACAAGAAGCCTCTCATAAGCCCTTATCTAGCCTTTGGAAGCATAATTCCATGTAAGGGTTTTTTCTTTATTTCTCATTTTGGTCCAATTTTCATTAAGTTGTTTTTCCATTTTAATTTCAATTATGAATTATGGGGTATGGTTTCACACATCCCTCATAATGCACTCTTTGTTTTTGAATTATGGTAAACCCCTTTCTCTCTCATTAAATGCCTCCCATGTACACCTGTTAGTATGCCGAAATTCCGAAAGGAACTTCTCTATCCTCATTACAATCAAGAAATACTTTTGTATCATGAATCTAAATTCCATTACAATTTTTTGGGAAATATATCTATATAACCTCATTAATTTCCACTACATGTAAATTTTATGTGCAACCCTTTTCTCTCTCATCATCCATTTTTTTTTGAATTCTTATGTCATGTCGGTACGCTGCCGAAATCGCACCAATTTTCAAAGCCAATGCCATTGTGTAGTGAATATAGTGGCCATTTCTCCATCAAGGGTATTCACCTTTATGCACATTTACTTATTGATTATAAAGATTCATGTATAAATTCCACATTTCTTTATCGTAGAATAAATGATTATGTTTTATGAATCCATGTTTAATGATCCATTTGGCACACTTATGCATTGAATGAAATGTTTAAGAAGAGTGCGCCCTTATAGCCCTCCAATGCATTGGGAAAATTATAGTATCATGATACATCATGTGCAATGATTGTTGACTCATTTTAATTCAATTGAAATGAGGTTTTACTCATGATTCATGTGGAATGAGGTTTTACTCATGCTCCATGTGCAATGAGCCTTGGCTCATGCTAAATCAATGTTAAGTGTTGTTGCCACATTTCCATGTTATGATTATCATGCTTTATTGTGAATTTATGTTCATGTTTCTCTTGTGATCTGTTGATATTCCTAATTTCCAACATTTATTGTACTCCTCATGTTATTCCATGTGTATTCCCTTACTGGGCTTTATATCTCACCCCTTCCTTATGCATGTCCGCAGGTTATCCCATGCAATGCTTAGTACGAGGGAATGTAGTGGTCATGTAAAGGAAGTTTTCATTAAAGATGTTTTATTCATGTTTCAAGTTTTTATGTAATGATCCTAATCTCCAAAGACACTAGACCTCTCGATCATCTTTGTTGTATTGAGTGATGTTTTATGTAATAAATCATGTTTATGTTTGTATTAAAAAGCAAGGTTGTCATACTTTGATAGACATTTGTACATGAAACTAGGTCCATGGACAACATTTTAAACATGTAACTTGGCTCACTCATAAACTTATGGACATGAAACTAGGTCCACAGATAACATTGTTGACATGTAATCAGGATAATTTATAAACTTATTGACATGCAATATGGTGCATCCATAATCATTTTGAACCTGTAATGAGTTGTACACATAACATTCTGAACACGTAATAAGTTTCACTCTTATCACTAAGAACAAATACTTAAGTTCACACATTAAATTATAGACATGCAATCAGATCCATGCATAACATGGTCAACATGTAATTAGGTTTACACATAACATTTTTAACATGTATTCAGGTTTGTGCATAATTTTTTGAAAACTAATCATTTTTACATGTAACATATATACTCAAGAATCATCTATCATTAACCAATCCATTGGTGTATGATAAAGGTCCCACCCATCAAATATTAAAATCCTATGTATCTATGAAACAATATTATAAAAAATCATTATATCATAACACATTAAATGAAATGGGTATCATAAACATTTGATTGTTTCATAACATATGTAAAATATATAGGTTTTCCAATCATTTCATCATATAATAACTCGTTAAAGGAAGTGTGTTTCATAAGAATTTGTCATGGTATAACCCGTTGAAGAGAAACAGGTTTTATAAACATCATGCCATGAAAACATAGATCCTTAAGTGTAATAATATGAATGGTATCATAGTATCATATCCCTTGTAATGAATAAAGTATAACAAATGATTTTATCCTATATGGAGAAGCATTTTGAATGATCACATGGAACATAAATATTCTTTTCAAATCACCTTTTTAAAATATTTAACAACTTCAATGTACTTTTACTTTATATCTATTTGAAAAAATATAAAAGAATCATGAAAAATTATTTTCAAACACGTCTTAATGTAAATATATTTTATTATTTTAAAAATTATTTTTATAAAATAAAAAATTTTTAAAATCGTTTCCCTTGAAAATATAATTCAAAGCACATAAAATCATGGAATCTATTTGCAAACATGTTTCCTTGAAAACATATAAATAATGATTGAAAATAGTATTAAATAACTTTCCATTGAAAATAATTTGATAAAATTTAAAATATTCTTATTGATCATTGATTTATTTTAAAACCTTTTCAAAACATATAATGGAATCATTGAAAATCATTTTAAACACTTTTTAAATGTAAAAGAATTTTTAAAAACCATTTTTCAATGAAGAATAGTTTAAAATAAAAAAATTATGAATATTAGGATAAAACCATTTTTTTAAAAGGACCCTTATAAAATTATAATGTCAGAATCATGGTAATGATGGTTATGATAGCGGGTAAGTCTCTACATACAAAACATACATTTTTCACATTCAATGTTTAGATAAGTTCCATAATTGTAAAATGAAAAAAATGATTCCATTTGAAATAGTTTTTAAAAAACATAAATTATGGTAAAAATTTCATTTAAATATTCTATAATAATATTAAAATATATTTTTTAAATCATTTTTATGAAACACAATATTGAAAGAGCACAGATTTTTATCCAAAAGGAGAAATAAAGTGATTTTTTTTTAAAAACATTTTCCTTATTATATTAAGTAAAAGTAGTGGTAAAAGAGTAATAATACCTGAAGGAATCATGAATATATATAGGGTAACCAAAATGATCAGTATTCTTGAGTTATGGATCATAATATTCTATTAATAGAAGTATAATCATAAACAATCTCGATAAATGATGATATTGTTTCAATATACTCTTACCACTTGGTAACATTGAATTATACTCGCTATGTTAGAAAATAAAATTACACAAAGCATAAAATATCATGAAACTAAGAAGGTTCATGAAATAATAGGTAAAATTTTAGTATATAAAACTTGTAAATGAATATAGGTTCATTATACAACCTTTCTCTCCAAGATGAAAAATTGAGGCAAAATTACATTATCGATTTGTTAAATTTTGAAAACTAATCCCTTATGAAATAAAGATCATAATAATGATATATAGATAACCATATATTTAATATTATGAATCATATAATATATACATGTTCATTTAACACCCCATATATAAGACTATAAGAGGTGAACATAGCTTGTGTCCCATAGAAAATTAATGTTATACGAGAAAATCCATACCTGAAGTCATGACTCTCTCCATACTTGTTCCAAAACATTTATAATAAATATATGTTTTTTTATACATATATATATAACCATATATTTATATATAATACCATATATTATTTTATTATGAAATTATATTACCTATTTGATAACAACTCACTGTTAATGTTACGTTTTTTGTTATAATCATTTTGTTTATCTATTATTTTTTGATTTGTTATATTTTTTTCCCAACAGTTATATGATGGTATCCAAAATTTAATGAATGTTATGAATATAATATATATTTATTATGTAATTATTTATATTAATCTAAAATGAAAAATACATTAAGAGAAATACATCGTTTATTGTGGAAGGTAAGTCGTTTGTACGCATAAACACAGTTTTTGTTTTATTTTCATATTAAATGAAGTAAAATAAATGAAATATATGTACATATATGAATATATAATATCATTCCAATAAAATTACCATTTCATATATATTCTATACATTTACTATACAAATTTTTATACATTCCGTATAATTTGTGAATGAATCGCTTCTCTTTGATGATTCGGTAGTCCACACTTCCACAAAAGAAGTTATCATATTGACACAAAATATAAAGCCTTGGTATTTTTATATATTAAATATTGAAGCATAGATAAATCATATATATCATTTATATAATATATAAATATCGTGTCTATTATAATTACCAAGCATGAGAGGTGGTTAATAAAATATGAACAACATCATTTTTGGAGGGGGTAGTTCGTCATATAATAGAATTGTATGTTCATTACCCATTAGATATAATTGTGTGTAAGTGTAGGTATAACAATTAGAATAAAAAAATTATTTATATTTTTGATACTAATTTTTTTATAAAAACATTTAAATTAATGATTTGAGGGGTGGAAAATGAAAAAAAAATAACCATGAGGAAGGATTATACATCTTCTATGGGTAACTCCATTTTTTAACTAAATACCTTACATGGAAAAATTTATGCACAAAGGGAAGAATTTAGCATAGATTTACAGATTATTTAAGGATATATATGAATTTCTTGGCTGAAAAAAATGGATTAACATGTGTCAATTGAGGGGAATGAGAGGAGGCCTTTTATAAGTGAGGAAAATGGTGTATTCAGTATTCATGAAATTATTTGAGTCATCCAAATGTTATAATAATCCCATATGGTTTATAATGGATCATTATGGATTCTTATTGGTTGAATGGTCAGACTATTCCCTTAAAATTATTTTTGGAAAAGTTTATAGGTCTTTATGGACCTTATGTTTATGGTTTAGTCCATTATTATGCTATTTTTCTCTTAATTTATGTAATTAATTATAATCACATTAAGTCATATTATTTTCTTCAAAAACAATGTTTTATTTTTTAAAAATTATAAATTTATATTATTTTAAATATTTAGTTAATATTTCCAAATTCGAATCACTGAATTGTGAGAAATTAGTTGAAATTTAATACAGTATATGGGATGACAGAGCATGTCTTTAAAGTAAAAATTCTCCAAATTGTTGTCTATTTTTACATTCAATTTCAATGTGAAATTTATTCTAATGAACTAAATTGGATTAATTTATGTATAGTTTATCTTATTGAACTTTATAATCAATTATAAATAAAATTTAACTTTATAATGAAATTTGAGGAAAAATAATTTTCTAATTAAAATTCAGTCATATTCATTATTCATCAAAAAATGATAATAAACATGGAAATAATGACAATTAAACAGAATGTAATTTTTATGTTATGAATTAATAAATGATGTTTATTTTTTAAATGAAAATTATATAAGTGTAAAAAATTAGAGTCAAAATGGGTTCTCAATTAAATGGTTGTTAAAATACAATTTAGAAAAATAATTCTATTGTACGTAGAATTTGATTTATTAATAACTTATAATTATAAAATCTATTTTATGAGTATAAAAAATATTGATTTGATATATAATAAATAAATTTTATTGAAATAATAAATATTTTTCAAAAAAATTATTGAGATAAATTGTGTTTTTATATAGGAAAATATTTTCCAAGAAAATTAATTTCATTATTTTCAAATTCATCTTATATTCTATTCTAAAAATTATTAACCAACGAATTAATTTTATACACATGTGTAAATCATATTTTCACAATTTAGTTGATCTTATTCGTAACTTCCATTCCAATATCTAGGTGGTAGCATAAATAATGTTTTCATAGAAATAATTATAGTATTTTTTTTGTCCAGGATAAATTGACCATGAGTGTAACAAAATCTACCAAAGGGACTCACTATTCTGTATAATAAATGACAATCATAGTGTTTTTTGTTGCACAAGTTAATTTATTTATTTCATGTACTGAAATCATGAGTTGGTGTTGTATATAATGCAAGACACACTAAGTTCTTTCTTATAACAAAATTTATATTCAGTGTTCTATGAAATAAATAAATATCAAGATATTAAATTAATTTAGAAAAAAATAATTCCCCAAATATTGGGGAATTAAATTATAACCAACATAAAATAATGTTCAATCTTGAAATTCTCATGGGTTGTTAAATGTTTCGTACATAAAATTTTAGTTTCAATTAAACTTACAAAGTAATAGAGAATAGTAAAACTAATTTTAATAAAATAATGTGAGAAACAAGACATTTTCAAAAAAAATAATACATAACTTGTAACGCCCTGACCCTAGTTACCCAGAGTCGGTGCATTATTACATAACATTGGCATGATCACAAGAAAGATCAAATCTCGAAAGACCGATCGGTTTAGTAGCTTTGGAAACACTAGATATATTCATAAGTTTTACATTAAATAATAAAGTGAAAAACTACTACAGCAACATAATATCTCCATAGTCTACACTATTATCCCCTCATAATATCCCTGCAGGTCATTCATAACTTACTTCTTCACATCCTGGGAAAAATAAATCATAGAAAATGGGTGAGCTCAAATGCCCAGTAAGGATAACAATATAGCGGAAACTTTCATAAATAAGAATAAACATTTAAGGCAATGTATAACTAAAACAAAAGCCTTTTAAACATGAATTTGAACATAGTATGGAAAAAGTAAAATGAAATAATTCCATTTACTTATTCACATGGATATTTTACTAATCGAATAATCACATGCAATATCAATAACCACTTTCATAATGATAGAATGCATAATACCAGACTATCATAACCACATAGCCAAGGCCTCGTGCCAAGACTACAAATAAGATTTTGTCAAGGCCTTGTCCCAAGACACTAGTTTGTCTCATGAGACCTACTGATGCATCGATGAGCTATAGCAGGCTCCACCCGTCACATATTAAGTCCAATGCATTCCCATATGAAAAGGTTTAAACATAACATAAACATTCGTATTAAAACTAGCATACAAAATGTCAATAATTTCACCATGAACCATGAATGGTAGAAAAATAGCACATCCACAGTCAAACATATCACAAAACCTTCAATACAACATAGAAGTTTTGTATCATAATAAATCAACTTCACATAAGCGTAAAATCCAACAAAGGATGTTGACATAGATGAAATCAAAACTCTTTTTAGAGAAATATCTGTTTTTATTTTGAAATCATTTAAGATCCATATAAAATAAAACATTTTCATGAAAATATTTTTATAAGCTTCTAAGGAAAGCTTTGAAGATTTTATAACAGTGGAAAATAGCCGCACCCGCCACATAAGTAACAAAACATTCTTACATTAATTCTGTCAAAAAGGTTAAAAAGGACCTTGTTTTGAAAATGACAGAAATATTCCTTTATAAAACTCTTATAAAAATTTAAACAAGGGTATAAATGACTTTAATCCATATTCTTTTAAATAGTAAAAATGTTTTGAAACACATTTTTAAGAAACATGGAGGTGGATGATAAAGAGATCCCAGTAGATTATTACGTATAAACAACCTCGGATAATGAAGAGATTGTGAAATAACCCTTACCTTGTACTTTTCCTTTGTTGGGGTAGGTTCACCTCCTGTATAATGGTGAAATAATTGTTATTAAATTATACAAGAATCATATACATTAATATGATATCATATATGATCTCTTAATATTGATTTGATAATAATATCTTAGTATTATCGTTGTTTCGGGTGTTAACTTACTTTTTTATTTTATATGTTTTGTTACGTAAGCCATGATTGTAATGGATAGGTTGTATGTTATTCATATCCAGAATGATATCAAGTCATTAAACATCATTTTTAAATCATCAAATGATAATTATACTTGAATGGATACGATGGATAATGCATCTCATCGCGTTCGTGGAGACGGTAGTCCGTACGTACACACGAGCGACAATATCATTCTTTTGATGTTAAAATAATCTATAAATGGTTGTTATATCATATATAAAGAATCATTAACATGTTATATTTATTATTTACATGAGTTACATATCATTATTATACCCATCCAAATAATAATATATTGAATAACAATTACACCACGACGTGGAGACGGTAAGCCGTACGTACGCACGTATGGTGACATGTTATTCAAAGGGTGGATAGAATACTGAATATGGTTGTACCATATTTATAATAACATCACAGTATATATATGATACTGGAGTTATTATTTTAGAATGGTAATAATAAAGGATGATGTAGTGGAAGATGAAAGGAACTTGGAAAAGGGTGGTGAAATCATTACCTATTCTTCGGGTTCTTCCTTTTGATTTGATCAAAAGGCCTCCATAGGTGGGATTTATGATCAATATAAGGACTCTAGGTTGTTTTGAGGGATGTTGGGAGAGTATTTGGGTAGATTTTTGCCGAACCAAAAGGTTTTTATGGTGTGATGAAAAGAGAAGGAGGAGTGCCCTTTTATAAGAGGGGTGAGGGGCACCTTTGGAAAAGCTAGAAATATTAATTTATAATAAATTCATATTCGGTTTTCAATGGATCCAATGTTGATTATTAAAAGTTTAAGGTGGGTATAGGTCGAAAACAACTCATCCAATATAATTTAGATAGGTTTGGGTACTTATATTAACCTTATATTTAAGTATTAACTCTAAGTTAATTAGTTTGACATTTACCATGTCACTTTGTATTTTTATATTATATGGTTAATTAAATTACCATATACATCCAAGAGACCCCCAAGTGGTCCATTAATGATGAAACTATTATGATATATGTCTCTTGGCCGATCCTTAGATTTTTAGGAATTTAATATCAATTAATAATATAATATTTGTTTTAAAAACTCTTTTATGTCAATTTTGACACTATTCAATAGTATATTTTTGTGAAACTCATAAAAGAATTATTTCTTAGAAAAAATTTAATTAAATCAATAATAATATGTCATATTATCCTAGAAACTTATTTTAATTCATTAAAAGTCTCAAAATATATTTATTTGGGTATTTATAATATCAATTATCTTAATTTTTCACTATTAGAGTAATTACTTCATCATCATTTTGTCATAAATAAATTAAATTATTTGATGTATAAAAATTATAAATAAAATATCATTATATAGGAAATAGTTTTATCTTTCTAATTAGTATTTATAATCTAAAATCCAACATATATAACCCTATGTAAAAATTGTTTTTATAAAAGATATATGCTTGTGTCATTTTTGTATTCATTTTAACTTAATTAAAATAAAGTGTCGATATCACCTACAAGTGGCACCATGGGGTCCCAAAAATCAACCCAAAGATGCCTATGGTAGAACATGTATCAACCAATAAGGCTAGGACACGTTTTAGGGTAATTTAGTATTATTATATTATTATTTTGTAACCCTTATTTACCGGATTTACCCTTAACCATGGTAAATAAAATATTTACCGCAGTTATTATTAAAAATTTATAAAAATAAAAGTTACCTATTTACACAATTTGAATATCCTGATTCCAAATATGGAATCCATTTTTCTAAATTCAAAACATAGAAGTGGCAGAAATTAATTTAAAATTAATTTCCGCAGTCAAAACAAAAAGCGTGTTTTTAAGAGATAATAACTATCAAAAGATTGACACTTGTTTATGTTTGGTTTAATTGTAAAATTATGTCCAATGACCAACATTATATTGAACGGTAAAAATATATTCAAAATATACTTTAAAACCACTCAAATTCAAAATTTATCACTATTAATTATTTTGATTAAAAAAGTTGTTTTTAATTAAAATATAGTAATTTTCACTATTCATCAAAATATGAAAGTTATTCGAAAAGTACCAAAATTTCACCTTAGGATAAATTCGATATTCAGAATCCAAAAATAAAGTCCATTTTAAAATATAAAATATATATAATTTCAAAAATTAGGTATTACTATTCATAACGGCTAGTTTGATTGGTTATGGTGTGTTAGAACTCGGTGTTGCGTACAACACACGCTATCACATTATTCAAAGAGAAGCGTACCGTAGAAGCTTGGGGTGTTACATTCTCCCCTCCTTTAAATAATTTCGTCCTCGAAATTTCTAGAATACTACCGCATGAAAAGACTCGGGTGGTTCTTCATCATAAATTCCTCGGGTTCCCACGTTGCCTCTTCCATCTTATGGTTTCTCCACAAAACATTTACCAGACGCGTCGTCCGGTTTCTCAGCACTTGTTCTCTCGTATCAAGAATCTTGACGGGCTCTTCGCAATAAGACAAATCTGGTTCCAGTTCTAACTCCTCATAGGTGAGTACATGCATTGGGTCAGGCATGTATCTCCTTAATAGAGATACGTGGAACACATCGTGAACTTTGGAGAGACTTGGCGGCATTGTCAATCGGTAAGCTACAGCCCCAATTCGTTCTAGAATTTCAAAAGGTCTGATGTACCTAGGATTCAATTTACCTTTCTTACCAAAACGTAGACTCCGTTCCATGGAGATACCTTCAGGAAAACATGATCACCGACTTGAAATTTCAAATCCTTCCTTCGATTATCGGCATAGCTCTTCTGCCTACTTTGAGCTGCTTTGATGTGATTTTGGATTACCTTTACCTTTTCCACTGTATCTTCCACCAGTTCTGGGCCTACAAGTTTTCTTTCACCAACTTCATCCCAATAGGTTGGTGTACGACATCTCCTTCTGTATAATGCTTCATATGGTGCCATCTGAATACTCTAATGGAAGCTATTGTTATAGGAAAATTCTACCAGAGGTAAATATTGATCCCACATACCCTAAAAGTCAAGTGAGCAAGATCTCAACATGTCTTCTATGGTTTGAATAGTCCGTTCTGATAGTCCGTCTGTCTGAGGGAGGTAAGCAGTGCTCAAATGAAGTTCAGTATCCAGGGATTTCTAAAGACTTTTCCAGAATCTTGAAGTAAAATGGGGATCACAATCAGAAACAATCGATAGGGGTATTCCATGAAGTCTCACAACTTCATTAATATATAGTCTTGATAGACGTTCCAGGGGTAGATCTTCTCTTATAGAAAGAAAATGTGCTGACTTGGTAAGACGATCAATAATAACCCATATTGCATCGTTCCTTCTAGGAGTCTTTGGTAGCCCCATGACAAAGTCCATCGTAATATTTTCCCATTTCCACTCAGGTATGGGAAGAGGTTGCATGACTCCTCCAGGCTATTGCCTTCCAGCATTCACTTGTTGACAAACCATACATCTTAACCCAAAATCAGCAATATCCCTCTTCATGTTGTCCCACCAAAAATGTTCTATCAAATCTCTAAACATTTTGGTGCTCCTAGGGTGTATAGAGAAATTGGAACTATGAGCATCATCTAGAAATTCCATTTTTAGATCAGGTATACCGGGAACACAAAGTCTCTTCCCAAATTTCAAAATTCCATCTTCATACACAAAGTCTCTCAGTCTCCCATCATTCATAGCTTTAATCTTTTTTTGAAATTCTTCATCATCAGTCTGAGAACTCTTAATCCTTTCTTGTAAAGATGGTTTGGCAACCATTTGAAAAAGCATTGATGTTTCACCTTCCCTGGTTATTCCCATGTCCATCTTCATTACATCCATCAAAATTGGATCTCGTTCAATTCTCATCACGTTCAAGACTATATGGTCTTTTCTGCTCAAAGCATCTGCCACCTTGTTTTCTTTCCCCGGGTGGTAGTGTATCATACAATCATAATCCTTGAGTAATTCAAGCCATCTCATTTGCCTCATGTTGAGTTCTTTTTGTGAGAAAATATAATTCAAACTCTTGTGATCAGTATAAATCTCACATTTTTCACCATAGAGGTAGTGCCTCTATATCTTCAAAGCAAAGATCACAGCTGCTAACTTGAGATCATGAGTAGGATAGTTTTGTTGATTAATTTTCAACTGTCGTGATGCATAGGCAATAACTCTATCATTCTCCATAAGGAACAAACCAAGTCCTTTCTTCGGTGCATCACTATAACTAACGAACCCATCAATCCCTGATGGTAGAGTCAATATAGGAGCATTGACTAATCTTCTCATTAGTTCTTTGAAACATTCTTCACACTCTTTTGTCCAAAAAAACATAACCCCTTTACGTGTGAGATTCGTTAATGGGTTAGCCAATTGGGCAAAATTCTGGACGAATCGTCTATAATAACCTTCCAAACCAATAAAACTACGTACCTCAGTTATACTCGTAGGTTCTGGCCATTCTTGGATCACCTTGGTCTTAGAAGGATCAATAGATATTCCATCATTAGAGAAAAAATGGCTAAGAAATGAAATCTCATGAAGCCAGAATTCAAACTTGCTAAACTTCCCATATAATTCATGACTTCTCAGAGTCTTCAAGATAATGCGCAAGTGATTTTCATGATCTTTGTAGCTTTTATAGTATTGTAAGATATCATCAATAAATACCACCACAAATTCATCGAGAAACTCCTTCAAAACTCTATTCATCAGATCCATGAATACAGAGGGTGCATTAGTCAATCTAAAAGGCATTACAGTAAACTCGTAATGCCTGTACCTGGTTCAAAATGTTGTCTTCAGAATGTCTTCCTTCTTCACACACAACTGATGGTATCCAGATCGAAGGTCAATCTTTGAAAAGTATTGAGCTCCATTGATTTGGTCAAATAAATCATCAATGCGTGGTAGGGGATACTTTTTCTTTATTGTTATAGCATTGATCTCCCTGTAGTCGATACATAACCTCATAGATCCATCTTTCTTTTTCACAAAAAGAATAGGGGCTCCCCATGGAGAAACACTAGGGCGAATAAATCCCTTATTACTCAATTCCTCTAGTTGTTTCTTTAGTTCAACTAATTATACAATGGCCATTCTATATAGGGTCTTTGATATAGGCCTTGATCTAGGAATCAAATCAATGGAAAACTCAACATCTCGTTCTGGAGGATGTCAATGTAAATCTTCCAGAAATACATCTACAAATTCTTTCACAATAGGTACATCCTCTATTTGAACATTCCTTTCCTCACCCACAGTTATTTCATTCTCTTCCTCCCCAATAATTGAATTTAGTTGAGCTATTGAGGGTGGATCTAAATAAGAATTAGGTGGTGACGATTCTGCTCTAAAGATAAGGTGTTCCTTATCATTATCATCAAGAATCGTAACCTATTTCTTCTTACAATAAATCTTCGCATCATAGTCCGAAAGCCAGTCCATACCGAGGAATATATCAAACTCAATCATGGGTATGACGATGAGATCAACAAATAATGAAAATTTATGTGCTCTAATGGGGACTGATTCACAAAACATTTTTGCAATGATACTTCCCTTAGGAGTTTTAACTGACAACTCCCTTGTTAAATCAAATTGGAAATATCTAATTTTCTTAGCAAACTAGGATGATATGAAACAATGCGATGATCCAGAATCAAATAATCCAATTTCTAAACTTGAGGAAACCATTAAATTACCTACCACCACGTCTTTCAGAGCTTCTACCTCAGCAGTAGTGATAGCATAAGCCTGGCCTTGATCCCTTGGCCTTTTCTAAGGTAAGTTCTCCTGACGCATAGGACATTCATTTGCATAATTTCCCATCTCCCTGCAATTGTAGCACTGAACGTTGGTGGCTTCCTTCTTCCCTTTGCAATCACGAGCTTGGTGGCCTTTTTCACCACACTTGTAACAGACTCCCATTCCCTTCAAGCAAGTACGGGGTGTTTCTTCCCACATTTACAACAGGATGGATATTCATCCTTTCCATTCTTCCCCTTATTTACATTCCCAGATTGATCAGTAGGCCTTTTCTTCTCTTGATTTTCTTTAAAGTCATAAGACTTAGAGAATTCCATTTCGGTCTTGATAGCACATGAAACAATGTCTTCGTACGATGAAAAGGATTATGAGACTAATGCTCGACAGAGAAATGGTTTTAAACCATCAAAGAAATGATCAATCATACTTCTTGGGTTACATATATAATCTCCAGCATACCTTGCTAACCCTGTAAAGTTAGCCTCATACTTTGTGACATTCTCATCCTCCTTCTCTCTCAAACTCAAAAATTGCCTTTCCATATCTGCTCGATGGTCGTGAGGAAATTATTTTTCTAAAAACAAATCATTGAACTCCCTCCATTCCATATTTGATTGTTCATCATCTTCCTTTGTATTTTGAATCAATGACCACCATTGGTCAGCATCTCCAGTGAGGCGGTAAACTTCCATGTTAACTTTTTCCCTTTCACTACTCCCCAAAGCCTGAAATATTTTCTCTAGGGAAAATATCCATTGCTCAGCTACTAAGGGATTTGTACTCCCATTGAACGTTGGTGGTTTTTGCCTCATTAATTGATCTAACATTGATCCTCCACACTGTGGATCAGGGTGCTCCATACGGGTAAGGTTATTATTCATAACCTGAGTGAGTTGTCCCAGTATGATGATTAGCTAATTGACAACAATTGCATCACCAGCTCCACTATAATTATCTTGAGCATGGGGGAAATCCCTACATGGAGTGCATGCATTGATACGGTTTCCATTTCTTCCACTAGGTGCCATTTCTAAACAATGGCATAAACTAGATCATTTTATGAATCGAAATACATAATCCCATACTTATAAAACACTTCACATAAATTGAACAATTTATGGATATAATCCATAATCATAAAAATATATTATTTGAGGAAGTATATACTCATAAACCCTTCATAATTATTTGTAAAGAAAATGAGAGTTATCCGAAGCATATCCCCCGGGAGTGTCGTAACCAAGAGTGCAGCAAGGCCCGTTGTCGTGCACCAGTTCCCGTTCGAGTCTAGCTAAAAGCGGTGTTTTCGGGTTTTACCCCTAGGTACATCTGTGCCATATCCACCTCTACCTGATCATATCCAGACAGGGATTTATTTCTCCGAAAACTCACAAAATCTCTACAATACCAAAATTCTAGGAAGTTCTTCTATAATAATCCTCAAAGTTCATCTTCGGTCTACGTGCTCTAATCAGAGTTTATCTAAATCTAGCTTCCAACATTTGTACTAAAATTCCTCTGATACCAACTGTAACGCCCCGACCCTAGTAACCTAGAGTCGGTGAGTTATTACATAACATTGGCATGATAACAAGAAAGATCAAATCTCGAAAGACCGATTGGTTTAGTAGCCTTGGAAACACTAGATATATTCATAAGTTTTTCATTACATCATAAAGTGAAAAACTACTACAACAACATAATGTCTCCATAGTCCACACTATTATCCCCTCATAATATCCCTGCAGGTCATTCATAACTTACTTCTTCACATCCTGGCAAAAATAAAACATAGAAAAGGGGTGAGCTCAAATGCCCAGTGAGGATAACAATATAGCGGAAACATTGATAAATAAGAATAATCATTTAAGTCAATGTATAACTAAAACAAAAGCCTTTTAAACTTGAACTTCAACATAGTATATAAAAAGTAAAATAAAATAATTCCATTTACTTATTCACATGGATATTCTACTAATCGAATAATCACATGCCATATCAATAACCACATTCATAATGATGGAATGCATAATGCCAGACTATCATAACCACATAGCCAAGGCCTCGTGCCAAAACTATAAATAAGATTTTGTCAAGGCTTTGTGCCAAGACACTAGTTTGTCTCATGAGACCTACCGATGCATCGAGCTATAGCGGGCTCCACCCGTCACATATTAGGTCCAATGCATTCCCATATGAAAAGGTTTAAACATAAAATAAACACTCGTATTAAAACATTCATACGAAATGTCAATACTTTCACCATAAACCATGAATGGTATAAAAATAGCACATCCACAGTCAAACATATCACAAAACCTTCAATACAACATAGAAGTTTTGTATAATAATAAATCAACTTCACATAAGCGTAAAATCCAACACAGGATGTTGACATAGATGAAATCAAAACTCTTTTTAGAGAAATATCTCTTTTAATTTTGAAATCATTTAATATCCATATAAAATAAAACATTTACTTTGAAAATATTCTTATAATCTTATAAGGAATGCTTTGAAGATTTTATAATGGCGGAAAATAGCCGCACCCACCGTATAAGTTAAAAAAACATTCTTACCTTAATTCTGTCAAAAAGGTTAAAAAGGACCTTGGTTTGAAAACAATAGAAAGATTCCTTTATAAAACTCTTATAAAAAGTTAAACAAGGGTATAAATTACTTTAACCCATATTCTTTTAAATAGTAAAAATGTTTTGAAACACATTTTTAATAAACATGGAGGTGGATGATAAAGAGATCCCAGTAGATTATTACGTATAAACAACCTCGGATAATGAAGAGATTGTGAAATAAACCTTACCTTGTACATTTCCTTTGTTGGGGTAGGTTAACCTCCTTTATAATGGTAAAATAATTGTTATTAAATTATACAAGAATCATATGTGTTGGTCGGAGTGGTTTACTCAAGAGGGG
Organism: Viscum album; assembly: GCA_963277665.1. NCBI lineage: Eukaryota > Viridiplantae > Streptophyta > Magnoliopsida > Santalales > Viscaceae > Viscum > Viscum album. Next base: position 1,091,424,490 of record OY728145.1, on the reverse strand, counting down.
GTGAATTGAGTACCAATTAAAATTTCTATATTTAAAAGCAGTGTCTTAAAGACCCCAAATATAATAAAAAATTAAACTGTAGTGAATTTATATTAATGTAGAGATTCTGTTAGGTTCTCAAGGGATTGATTAATTCCCAGTTAATCAACACAGGAGTGCGTGATTATCTTTTGAAACTAACTTACTAATATACACTTAACATAAACACTTGCTAATTTAATTATCAAAGTAATCTTTAAAAATAGTATTGGTTTTAAAGTGATTAGCAGTGGAATAAAAGTTTGAAGTTGATGGCGAAACAATGTAACCAAGAGGTTCAGTCTCAAGCCAAGACTTAGTCCTCTCAAAAGTTTATATAAAAATTGATCCACACCCTGGATCGGGGTTCAACAGTTTAAAACTGTCCAGGTCCAAGACCTCTACCACTGTTCTTCGTGGGAAACAGTACAACAGCAACCAGCTGTCCAGGTCACACACGACCTCTACCACAGTTCTTCGTGGGAAAGAAAGAATGAAAGAGTTTTGTAAGGATTTACAGATCCTTCAGTTTGAGTACAGGAGACAGTGTATGTGTTAGATATAGCAGATAACACACACTGCTCGAAATGAATGGTAATAAATCACAGAATAAGAGATGTAGAGTTTAGAGATGGTTCTGGTGATTGCAGTATAGCTCTGGACTCCTTTGGATTCGATTAGAAGTGAGTCTGAGTCCTCTTCTCGTTTCTGTTGAGAAACAGAGTGTCGTATGCTCCAGGTTCACAGGTGGTGAGAATGTAGTCAATGAAGTTCTTCTTGTATGCACAGAAGACTTCTCGAGTATGCTTGATTGTCTATGAGCTTCTTCTGTGTTCTTCTCATGCTTTTTGTCGTTTTTTGGTAAATTGGATGCACCGCACTTTTCTGGTTCGCACTTTTCTCTTTCTTCACACGTTCGCCTTACTCTGGTATGTAGTCTTCTCGTATTTATCTCCCATCAGGGGACAGAAAAGATTTCTTTTCAGCAGGTACGAGGTACGGGTTCCTGACATCCGACATCCTTTATCAGATATTTGACAAATCATTAAAATGTATGATATGACCGTTAGATAGATTAAATATAGGAAATAAAGAAATTCAAACAGTGAGTTGAGTGATCGGTAGGTAATCAGCATCGGTAGCTTGAACATCGGTAGCTTGAACATCGGTAGCTTGATGTCATTAGTTGCTTTGACTCTATCGGTGGCTCTATGCGTCGGTTGGTACATGCATCGGTAGCTCCATGCGTCGGTAGGTACATGCGTGTATCAATGACTGTTTATCGGTAGCTCCATGCGTCGGTAGCTTCATGCATCGGTGACTTATTCCATCGGTAGCTATTTATACTTACACCGGTAGCTCTACGTTTGTATCGGTAGCTGTATTTATAAGTACATCGGTAACTCTGTGTTAAGTCTATCGGTAGCTGTCTGTCGGTAGACTAAGTCTATCGGTAGACTGGTTACCGGTAGCTCTTTATCAGTAGCTATAGGCAGATTACTTATCTGTTTTATGCAGAACACATCCGATTGTGTTAGAATCAATTTATAACTTGTATGAACATGGATAAATGATGATTAACATATTCGAAAGACTATTTTAAAAAAGATGTTATTGGTTTGATCACAGATTGGAAAGAATTAAAGTATAGATCAACAATACTTAACAATATCATAGAGAATGAAGACATAATTGGGATTTTCAACACAAATAAATACATGATTGAGATTATCAAAACAGGTGAGGTCAACAATCTCCCCCTTTTTGATAATCACAATTTATGATATGGGCATTTAATCATGGTGAAAATATAAGAGTAAAGAGTATAATATTGAATTCAATTTTCTCAGAGAAAACAGCATCAGAGATAATAGAAATAGTATGATATAGACATAAGTTATCAGAGGTAAAAATAATAAGGTACTATATAGACATAAGGTATCAGAGATAAAAATGGAAACAAAACAAAGGATAATGTGTTTCCCCTTATGCCTTATTTTTCTCCATTGAAAATATTTCTCATTTTGTTCTACTCCGTATTCTCGCATAAAAAGGTTTCTCCCCCTCTCTTATTGTTCTCCCCCTTTGTGATAATCAAAAAGTGGGAAAGCATATATATATATATATAGGAGAGAAATAAAACAAAGAGAAGTAAAAATTGTTCTGTATTAGAGTAGTCAAAAAGTACAACAAAAACAGATTACAAAGGAATTTCTATCAAAAAGCCTGGCCACTGGTTCAATCCGCATCTGCAATGGGAGATTTTCCTTTGGGATCAGAAAGATGCTCGGGTGGTGAGGATTCAGGTGAAGGTTTGGGATTTCCAGAAAAGATTAAAGGAGGCTGGGCCACTGACACAGAGTCAGGCTTGTATGTTGAAGATTTTTGGGTGATCATGGGTTTGAGGCTTTGAATGGCTTGAACAGGAGTCAGTTGGACTGAGGAAGCAGCTGAGGCAGAAGCAGGCAAAGCAGGAGGGATGATGATTGGTCTAGCATCAACATGCAAGAAGGGCAGCAGCAGATTTCTAAAATCCATAATAATTCCTCCTCCTCTTTCCATAGCAGAGATGAAATCATCTTTGTTCTCCATAAATTTCTCTAAGGCAGGAGTCAATTCTCTTAGCTTGCTCACTTGTTCTCTGAAGGCTTGAGTGACTGGAGGGAGCTTCATGTGTTCCAACATTAGCTTGAAGTGGTGTTCGAGTTGATTCTTGGTGAAAATTTTGGAGAAGTAGTTGTCCACTTTGCTTTTTATGGCTTCTTGAGAGGCATAGGCTTCTCTCATAAAATCTTGAACTATCTTCATGATTTCTCTGGCAGAATCCCTTGTAGAAAGCACCACTCGGCTTAACTCTGATGAGTCCCCAGAGCCACTGGTTGAGATAGAACCAATCTCTTCCTTCAACATTGCTCGAACTGAGTTCATATCAACTGATGGTTTGGATGTGAGAGGGCCAAGAGAGAAGGAAACAGTTTCGTTAAAACTCTTTGACAAACCACTGATTAGGCTTTGAACTTGAGAGTCTTGTAATTGAACATGATCCTTCACTGAGGTTTTGAAACTTTCAAACACTGAGACAAACTGGCTGACTACACTCTTCACATAGGTTAGGTCCTTGTCAGCTTGAGACTTGGAGCAAATATAGGAATCCAAAGCAACTACTGATGTCTTGAGAGCTTCCAGATCAGCTTCGATTCTTGAAGACTGAGTCTGGAATTCTTTCACTTCTTCCATAAGCTCAGACATAAAGGAAGATAAATTACAAGCCAGAGATAGCTCAAAGGATCTCTCTAGCACTTTCATTTCTTCATAAAAGCTTTCCTTCATCTCAGCAACTGAAGCACTGAATGATTCTTTTATCTCATCCTTCATGGATTCAAGATCTGATTTGGAGACAAAATCACCTGAGACAACTGCAGCAGATCCCCTTGCTGAGGCCAAATTAACTACAGAAGTAGTCATTATTGAATTAATTGAGGATGCAAGAGAGGTTTCCATTAGCTTCACTTCTTCAACAAAACTGGATTTGAGGTCTTCTTTCAGCTTAGTCAAATCATGAAATCTGACCACATCGTCTGGCAACAATTCAGCAGCAAGATCATAATTGGTCTTTAGTCTATCCACAGACATCTCATTGTCAGAATCTGGATAATCCAATCCACAGACTATAAACCCTGGGTCATCTACACAGTCTCCAATCTCAACAGCTACTGTAACATTTCCAAGCACAGACTGATGCTCTCCCTCAATGGGTGCATTCTCATGTATCACAACAGCCTTCTCTGCTGGCCGTTCTTCATCAGAATCTTCTACCACAAGTTCTACAGGTGCAGCATCTGGAAGATCTTCTGATACAGGTACAGCTTCTTCAGCAGCAGGTATAGCTGAGTTTCCAATTAAGGGACTCATACTTAACCTATCAGAAGCAGGCGATTCAAATGCATTCTCCTTTTCCTCTTCTTCTTGGTGAGGTACAGACTGGTCTTCCTCATAAGTAGGCAAAACTTCCTCTACTTTTCCTTTCCTAGAATAAACTAGTTCTGCAACAGGACATGGGGGAAAGTCTGGATCTCCTCCAACATCCATAGGAGTTTCTTCTTCTTCCTCTTCTGTCTCATCACTATAAGCAGGTTCCTCTTCATCAGGTCTTAGACTCGGATCTCTCATATCCTTTGGTCTTGAGGGATAATCCACAGGATTAAACCTATCATAGATCTTCTGATCATCACTGACCCATTCTCCCTTCCATGGGTTCCAGTTAATTTTCATATACTTACATGCAGTCGAGGTGATACAGAAATTGTTCTTGACTACAACTGTCTCATCCTGAGACTCAGCTATTTCTTTCACTTTTATCATCACTGAAATCAGCTTGGCAAAGAACAAAGCATTGGTCTTTGACTTTGGTCTAATCATGTCTTCCATTTGAAGCATCAACAATCTGCACAGATTGACTTTTACACCATGTCTTAGCAAATGAAGAAGATAGATATCTTGATATCTCAAATTTGCAAAATCTCCTCTCCTTGGTATCAACACATGCTGAACAAATTTGAAAAGCAGTCAATTCTCTCCATCCATTTCAGCAGCAACCACTTGCCTTTGATTTCCATTACCAGTCAGCTCTTGTAAGGCGGTCTCATAATCAAAAATGTCACTAATAGGTGGCATTGCTCTTGATACATACCCAGAGACACCTTCATGTGGTACTTTTAAACTCTCAGCCCACTCTACTGAAGAAAAAGATATCTCTTTTCCATTTACAGAAGAGCTTACCCAATTCTCATTCTCAGACTTCTCAAAGGTCACAAACTCATAGAACTGCTTTACCAACTTCGGGTAGTATGGGCCATTGTTATTCGAGAAACAATCCACCCATTTCTGGTCTTCCAGAATCTCGAGCACTAAGGATTTGCTAGGCAGTAGCCATTCCACGCACAGTTCCTTCTCGATTACTATGTCTCTATTCTGCAAGTGAGGATTCACTGGTCGCCTTCCTGATCTAGTTTTGACTTCACTAACACTGGCTTTATGCTGTGTCTTCTGCTTCTTAGCATTTGGTTCTGCACTTTCATCTCTGATGATAGGAAGCTTGGTTTTTGCCATCGCGGGTTTAGGGTTCTTGGTCGATTTGGGTGCTAAGGTTCAAAGGTGAGAGATTTTGAGCTTAGTGAGGTAAGAAGTGTCTTAGACTTAGTTTTATCATTTAGGAATTCCAAATAAACGATTAAAATAGAGTAATAAAGTAAAATAAAACGATTCGTATTCTTGGCGGCAGACAGAAGTTTTAAACTTTGCATCGGTGTGAGTTAATCATCGGTGAGAAAAACAAATCGGTGAGAGTTGTACATCGGTGAGAATTTCTATGTCAGTGAGAAACATACATCGGTGAGCATTTTCACGTCGGTGAGAAACTTACATCGGTGAGCATTTTCACGTCGGTGAGAATTTCACATCGGTGAGAATTTTCACATCGGTGAGAATTTTACATCACTGAGAATTTTCACATCGGTGAGAATTTTCACGTCGGTGAGGATTTTACATCACTGAGAATTTTCACATCGGTTGTGATTAAACATTCCCAGTTCATGTCTTATGAAACTTAGCCTATCCGAACTTAAAGGTTTAGTGAAAATATCAGCCAATTGATGTTCAGTGCCAATAAATTCAAGAGAAATATCACCTTTTTGATAGTGATCTCTTAGGAAATGGTTTCTTACATCTATGTGTTTGGTTCTAGAGTGAGATACAGGATTCTTAGAGATGATTATTGCACTGGTGTTATCACAGTTGATTGAAACATGTTTAAAAACATATCCATAGTCCAAAAGAGTGTGTTTCATCCACAGAATTTGTGCACAGCAACTACCAGCAGCTATATATTCTGCTTCGGCAGTAGATAATGCAACCGAGTTCTGTTTCTTACTACACCAAGAAACTAAGGATTTTCCAAGAAAATGACATGTTCCTGATGTGCTTTTTCTATCTAGCTTACAACCAGCAAAGTCAGCATCTGAATAACTTATTAACTCAAAGGATTTTCCTTTTGGGTAAAACAAACCTAAGTTAACTGTGTGTTTGAGATATTTGAAAATTCTTTTAACAGCAAGCAAATGAGATTCTTTTGGGTTAGCTTGAAATCTAGCACACATACACACACTAAACATAATATCAGGTCGACTAGCAGTAAGATAAAGTAAACTACCAATCATACCTCTGTAATTTGTTTGATCAACTGGTTTCCCAGTTTCATCTGCATCCAATTTACAGGTAGTACTCATAGGAGTTTCACTTTCCTTGATACTATTCAGACCAAAACGTTTTAAAAGATCCTTTGTATATTTACTTTGATTCAAAATAATACCATTTTCATTTTGAAATACTTGAAATCCAAGAAAGTACTTAAGCTCTCCCATTAAGCTCATTTCAAATTCATTTTGCATACTTTTTGAAAAATCAGTACATAAAGAGTGTTTAGAAGATCCAAAAATAATATCATCAACATATATTTGTACAACTAAAACATCTTTCGAAATTCTTTTAATAAAAAGAGTTGGATCAGAAATCCCTTTAGTAAAACCTTTTGAAATAAGGAAATTGCTAAGTCTATCATACCAAGCTCTTGGAGCTTGTTTTAAACCATACAAAGCTTTAGAAAGTTTAAAAACTTGATTTGGAAAATGGGGGTTAGTAAATCCAGGTGGTTGTTCTAAAAAAACATCTTCAATTATAAAACCATTTAGAAATGCTCTTTTTACATCCATTTGATATAACTTGAAATCCAGATGTGCAGCATATGCAAGTAAGATCCTAATGGCTTCTAGTCTAGCTACAGGTGCAAAAGTTTCCTCATAGTCTATGCCTTCTTCTTGACTATATCCTTGTGCAACTAGTCTAGCTTTGTTTCTAACTATATTTCCAGATTCATCTACTTTATTTCTAAAAACCCATTTTGTGCCTATTGTCAAAGTGTCCTTGGGTCTGTCAACTAATTCCCAGACTTTGTTTCTTTCAAACTGATTTAATTCTTCCTGCATAGCTATTACCCAGAATTCATCATTGATAGCATCATTGATATTTTTGGGTTCCAGCTGTGAAAGAAAGGCTTGATGTTCAACCTGGTTTCTTAGAGAAGCTCTAGTTTGTGTTCCTCTATCAAGATTACCAACAACAGCTTCTAAAGGATGATTCTTTAGAATCCTCGTTGATCTAGTAAAGGTTGGACTAGAAATTTCAGGTTCATCTATAGGTTCGGGTTCAACAGAAGCAGATTCTGGAGAAAGTCCAGAACTGGATACTTTTATAACAGGTTCTTTAGATTTATCATTAAGGTCCAGAATAGACAAATCCTCTTCAATATTTTCAAGAGAGGTTTTAGGCTCATGTGGATCAGTTTCATCAAACTTGATGTGAACAGATTCTTCCACACATTTGGTTTTCTTATTGAATACTCTATAGGCTTTACTAGAAATAGAGTAACCCAGAAAAATTCCTTCATCACTTTTGGAAGCAAACTTATCCAGATTATCTTTAGTATTCAGAATAAATACTTTGCAACCAAAAACTTTAAAGTAATTAACCTTAGGCTTTCTATTGTTCCACAATTCATAAGGGGTTTTCTTAAGAACTGGTCTAATCAAGACTCTATTAATAACATAACAAGCTGTATTTACAGCTTCAGCCCAAAAATAAATAGGCAGGTCATATTCGTTAAGCATGGTTCTAGCAATTTCTTGAAGGGTTCGGTTTCTTCTTTCTACTACACCATTCTGTTGGGGTGTTCTAGGGGCAGAGAAGTTATGAGTATATCCATTGTGTGAGCAATAAGATTCAAAATCATGATTTTCAAACTCACGACCATGATCACTTCTCAGGGTTTTAATCTTAAGTCCACTAAGGTTCTCTACAGACTTGGAGTATTTGACAAAGTAAGAACAGGCTTCACTTTTGTGAGCTAGAAAATATACCCAAGTATATCTAGAAAAGTCATCTACAAGAACATAAACATAGTGCTTCCCATTTAAACTAGAAACTCTTGATGGTCCAAACAAATCCATGTGAACCAATTCAAGTGGTTGAGAAGTTGAAACTTCTTTCTTTGATTTAAAAGAAACTTTGTGTTGTTTTCCCTTTTGACAGGGGTTACACACTCTATCATTTGGGAATTCTAACTTAGGTAGATCTCTAACTAGGTTTTTCCTAGAAAGTTTTCTAAGTGAGTGAATGTTGCAATGTCCTAATCTTCTGTGCCATAGCCAAGATTCATTATGAAAAGCATTCAAACAATTAATATTCTGCTTAGCTAAAGAATTCAGATTAACAGCATAAACATTTTCATTTCTTAAGGCAGAAAATACCAAAACATTCTTAGAATTAAAAACTTTGCAAGAATCATTTTCAAATTTAACATGAAAACCATCATCACATAACTGAGAGATACTTAATAGATTGTATTTAAGGCCATCAACAAATAAAACTTTAGAAATCAAAATTGAATCAGTGTTACCAATCTGGCCTAGGCCGATGATTTTCCCTTTTGAGTTATCACCAAAGGTGACAAAGCCTCCATCAACTTTTATTAAACTCTTGAAACAAGAGAAGTCTCCTGTCATATGTCTTGAACATCCACTATCCAAATACCATGTCTCTTTACAGGAGCTCTTTAAGCAAGTTCCCTACAAAACAGATTTAGATGGGAGATGATTTTGGTACCCAGATTTTCTTGGGTCCAGACAGGTTAGCCAATAACACTTTAGGTAGCCACATTTGTCTAATGGGTCTCATATAATTTGTAGAATTGACATGCTTTGAAAGATAAACTTTATTAGATCCATAGCTATGTATACAACTGGTTGAAACATATGAAGTTCTAAAATTACCTTCATTCTGTCCAGATTTAGAAATGAATCTAGTTTTAGCAATTTTCCTTTGTCCAGGTTGGTATCCTATACCAGTAGTATATTTAGGTGCTACTTGCTTTCCTAGCATCTGTGTTAGAGTATTCTTGCCATTGGTGAACTTCTCTAAGTCTTTTCTAAGTTGCTCATTTGACAGTTTCAGTTCTGTATTTTCTTTTAACAGTTGAGCATTTTTCTCTTTTTCAATAGTGAGTTCGGTTTTAACTGTAGTGGTGAGAGCATGCTGTTTCTTTAATGACTTGTATTTATCCTTAAGTTCATTACATGTCTCTTCCAGCATATCACAGTATTCAAACAGTTCAGATTTAGAAATGTTATCACCTTCAGAAACATCTCCAGAATAATATGAATTTGAAGCAGGAGTTTCAGCAGTTAACTCAGAAGTGTTTGTCATAAAACACATGTTGGCTCGATTCCTTTCAGAGTCTGAAGATTCAGCTTCACTTGTGCTGTCTTCTGAAGCACTCCAAGTAGCCTTCATGGCTTTCTTAAACGTATTGTCCTTATATTCATATTTCTTTTTATACTTCAGCTTTGGACAGTCGGCTTTAATGTGTCCTTTTCTCTTGCACTCATAGCAGACAACATCATCTGACTTGTCATTCTTCTTCCAGCCCTTTTTCCATTTGCCTTGGTGATCATACTTACCCTTATAATTTGTTTTTCTGAAGAACTTCTTTTTCCTATAGAATTTCTTAAATCTTCTAGCAATGTGAGCCATCTCAGCATCACTGTCAGAATCACTTCCACTGTCTTCACAGCTTGAACTTTCAACTACACCTTGATGCTTTTCCTTTTCCTTATTCTTTGAAGTTGAGGATTTGAAAGCAACAGACTTTCTTGCAGGTTCATTGTCTTCCTATTTGTTCACTTTAAGCTCTTCTTCATACATCATCAGCTTGCCAATTAGTTCCTTGACAGGTAGAGCAGCTATGTCACATGATTCTCTGATTGAGACAGATGTGCCTCTCCATCTATCAGGTAGACATCTCAAAATTCTCATAATTTGTTCCTTCGATGAGACATCCTTTCCCAGCGAAATCATTGTATTGACAATTTCATTGAACCTGAGATACATGTCAGAAATGGGTTTGTCAGGCTTCATTTTAAAATTATCATACTTGATAGTATAAGTGTTCAATCTCATTTCTTTAACATTAGTTGTTCCTTCATGAGAAACAGCTAAGGTATCCAAAATTTCAAAAGCAGTTTTACATGCAGAGATTTTATTAAACTCTTCATCTCCTAGAGCACAATACAAGGCATTCATAGCTTTACAGTTGTTATTGTAGGCAGTCTTTGTAGGTTCATCCCAAGTAGATATAGCAGTAGTAGGCATTTTGTATTCTGATTCAATAGCAGTCCAAATATCAAAACCTATGCTTTCTAGATGGATTTTCATTTTCAGCTTCCACTGAGCATAATTAGTTCCATTGAAGAAAGGTGGTCGGTTAGTAGCAGCACCCTCAAATCTATTGTCCATGATGAGAAAATTTTAAAGAGATAAAAATTTAGAAATAACAGAAAATTTAAGAACTTTAAAATACAACTAAAATCACAGTTTAAAAGCAGAGTACTTTTAGAAAGTATTTTGACCCTTTGATACCAAGTGTTGGTCGGAGTGGTTTACTCAAGAGGGGGGTGAATTGAGTACCAATTAAAATTTCTATATTTAAAAGCAGTGTCTTAAAGACCCCAAATATAATAAATAACTAAACTGTAGTGAATTTATATTAATGTAGAGATTCTGTTAGGTTCTCAAGGGATTGATTAATTCCCAGTTAATCAACACAGGAGTGCGTGATTATCTTTTGAAACTAACTTACTAATCTACACTTAACATAAACACTTGCTAATTTAATTATCAAAGTAATCTTTAAAAACAGTATTGGTTTTAAAGTGATTAGCAGCGGAATAAAACTTTGAAGTAGATGGTGCAACAATGTAACCAAGAGGTTCAGTCTCAAGCCGAGACTTAGTCCTCTCAAAAGTTTATATAAAAATTGATCCACACCCTGGATCGGGGTTCAACAGTTTACAACTGTCTAGGTCCAAGACCTCTACCACTGTTCTTCGTGGGAAACAGTACAACAGCAACCGGCTGTCCAGGTCACACACGACCTCTACCACAGTTCTTCGTTGGAAAGAAAGAATGAAAGAGTTTTGTAAGGATTTACAGATCCTTCAGTTTGAGTACAGGAGACAGTGTATGTGTTAGATATAGCAGATAACACACACTACTCGAAATGAATGGTAATAAATCACAGAATAAGAGATGTAGAGTTTAGAGATGGTTCTGGTGATTGCAGTATAGCTCTGGACTCCTTTGGATTCGATTAGAAGTTAGTCTGAGTCCCCTTCTCGTTTCTGTTGAGAAACAGAGTGTCGTATGCTCCAGGTTCACAGGTGGTGAGAATGTAGTCAATGAAGTTCTTCTTGTATGCACAGAACACTTCTCGAGTATGCTTGATTGTCTATGAGCTTCTTCTGTGTTCTTCTCATGCTTTGTGTCGTTTTTTGGTATATTTGATGCACCGCACTTTTCTGGTTCGCACTTTTCTCTTTCTTCACACGTTCGCCTTACTCTGGTATGTAGTCTTCTCGTATTTATCTCCCATCAGGGGACAGAAAATATTTCTTTTCAGTAGGTACGAGGTACGGGTTCCTGACATCCGACAACCTTTATCAGATATTTGACAAATCATTAAAATGTATGATATGACCGTTAGATAGATTAAATATAGGAAATAAAGAAATTCAAACAGTGAGTTGAGTGATCGGTAGGTAATCAGCATCGGTAGCTTGAACATCGGTAGCTTGATGTCATTAGTTACTTTGACTCTATCGGTGGCTCTATGCGTCGGTTGGTACATGCATCGGTAGCTCCATGCGTCGGTAGGTACATGCGTGTATCAATGACTGTTTATCGGTAGCTCCATGCGTCGGTAGCTTCATGCATCGGTGACTTATTCCATCGGTAGCTATTTATACTTACACCGGTAGCTCTACGTTTGTATCGGTAGCTGTATTTATAAGTACATCGGTAACTCTGTGTTAAGTCTATCGGTAGCTGTCTGTCGGTAGACTAAGTCTATCGGTAGACTGGTTACCGGTAGCTCTTTATCAGTAGATATAGGCAGATTACTTATTTGTTTTATGCTGAACACATCCGATTGTGTTAGAATCAATTTATAACTTGTATGAACATGGATAAATGATGATTAACATATTCCAAAGACTATTTTAAAAAAGATGTTATTGGTTTGATCACAGATTGGAAAGAATTAAAGTATAGATCAACAATACTTAACAATATCATAGAGAATGAAGACATAATTGGGATTTTCAACACAAATAAATACATGATTGAGATTATCAAAACAGGTGAGGTCAACAATATGCATTAATATGATTTCATATATGGTCTTTTAATATTGATTTGATAATAATATCTTAGTATTATCGTTGTTTCGGGTGTCAACTTACTTGTTTTCTTTTATAAGTTTTGTTACATAACCCATGTTTGTAATGGATAGGTTGTATATTATTCATATCCATAATGATATAAAGTCATTAAAAATAATTTTTAAATCATCAAATTATAATTATACTTGAATGGATACGATGGAGAATGAATCTCATCGCGTTCGTGGAGACGGTAGTCCGTACGTACGCACGAGCGAAAATATCATTCTTTTGATATTAAAATAATATATAAATGGTTGTTATATTATATATACAGAATAATTAACATGTTATATTTATTATTTACATGATTTACATATCATTATTATACCCATCCAAATAATAATATATTGAATAACAATTACCCCACGACGTGGAGACGGTAAGCCGTACGTACGCACGTATGGTGACATGTTATTCAAAGGGTGGATAGAATAATGAATATGGTTGTACCATATTTATAATAACTTCACAGTATATATATGATACTGGAGTTATTATTTTATAATGGTAATAATTAAGGAAGAATAAGTGGAAGAAGAAAGGAACTTGGAAAAGTGTGGTGAAATCATTACCTCTTCTTCGGGTTCTTCCTTTTGATTTGATCAAAAGGGCTCCATAGGTTGGCTTTCTGATCAAACTAAGGCCTATAAGTTGTAGTGAGGGATTTTGAGAGAGTATTTGGGCAGTGTTTTTTCAAACCAAAAGGTTTTTACAGTTTTAAGAAAAGAGAAGGAGGAGTGCCCTTTTATAAGAGGGGTGAGGGGCACCTTTGGAAAAGCTAGAAATATTAATTTATAATAAATTCATATTCGGTTTCCAATGGCTACAAAGTTGATTATTCAATGTTTAAGGTGGGGATAGGTCGAACAAAACTCAACCAATAGAATTTAGACAGGTTTGGGTACTTATATTAACCATATCTTTAAGTATTAACTCTAGGTTAATTAGTTTGACATTTACCATGTCACTTTGTATTTTTATATTATATGGTTCATAAACATACCATATACATCAAAGAGTCCCCCAAGTGGTCCATTAATGATGAAACTATCATGATATTTGTCTCGTGGCTGATCCTTAGATTTTTAGGAATTTAATATCAATTAATAATATAATATTTTTTTTTAAAACTCTTTTATGGCAATTTTGACACTATTCCATAGTTGATTTTTTTGAAACTCATAACAGAATGATTACTTCGAAAAAATTTAATTAAATCAATCCTAATATGTCCTATTATCCATGAAAATTATTTTAATTCATTAAAAGTCTCAAATTATATTTATTTGGGTATTTATAATATCAATTATTTTAATTTTTCACTATTATAGTAATTACTTCATCATCATTGTGTCATAAATAAATTAAATTATTTAATGTCTAAAAATTATAAATAAAATATCATTATGTAGGAAATCATTTTATCTTTCTAATTAATATATATAATATAAAATCCAACATATATAACCTTATGTAAAAATTGTTTTTCTAAAAGATATATGCTTGTGTCATTTTTGTATTCATTTTAACTTAATTAAAATAATGTGTCCCTATCACCTACAAGTGGCACCATGGGGTCCCAAAAATCGACCCAAAGATTCCTATGGTCGAAAATGTATCAACCAATAAGGCTAGGACACGTTTTAGGGTAATTTAGTATTATTATAATATTATTTTTTAACTCTTATTTACCAGATTTACCCTTAACCACGGTAAATAAAATATTTACCGCAGTAATTATTCAAAATGTCAAAAAATAAAAGTTACCTATTTACACAATTTGAACATCCTGATTCCAAATATGGAATCCATTTTTATAAATTCAAAACACATAAGTGGCAGAAATTAATTGAAAATTAATTCCCGCTGTCAAAACCAAAAACGTGTTTTTAAGAGATAATAACTATCAAAAGATTGACACTTGTTTATGTTCGTTTTAATTGTAAAATTATGTCCAATGACCAACATTATATTAAACAGTAAAAATATATTCTAAATATACTTTAAAACCACTCGAATTCATAATTTATTACTATTAATTATTTTGATTAAAAAAGATGTTTTTAATTAAAATTTTGTAATTTTCACTATTCATCAAAATATGAAAGTTATCCGAAAAGTACCAAAATTTCACCTTAGGATAAATTCGATATTCCGAATCCAAAAAAGAAGTCCATTTTAAAATATAAATTATATTTAATTTCAAAAAGTTGGTAGTACTATTCATAACGGCTAGTTTGATTGGTTATGGTGTGTTAGAACTCGGTGTTGCGTACAACACATGCTATCACATTATTCCAAGAGAAGCATACCGTAGATTCTTGGGGTGTTACATAACTTGCTTCCCACATAGTGTAACATAGGTGGTATGTGAAAACATAGATAGGAAAGATTACTCTATTTATAATTTTACGATGGTTAGTGATAGATAACATGGTTAAGAGATAGTTTAAAATTAAAAAAAAATCCAAAAATGGTGATGCCCTAAGGTCCATTTAATTCATCAGAAATGATGGTACTAGGATATCATTTTTGGAATCAATGTACTTTCTAATAATGTTGAATACATTCCAAAATAATATATAGTTAATTTATTTTATTCCATTCTATATTTACAATATCACTGTTTAGCTGTTCCTTGAAAAATACCCACTTCATCAGTTACTTTAAGCAATGAAGGTGAATTTTCATTCCTAACACATTATAAGATCATGAAAATCATAAATAGAAAGGAAGTACTTTCCATATTTTACAAAAAAAAAGGATATGACAAGTTATCACATATTAAAAAATCTATATATGGGGAGATAACACATTAATCTCTAAAACAACATATTATGTTCAACATAAACCATTACATGAATGGTTATCCTTATAAACCGTCATGAATATGAAAATCCAAAACATTAGAAATACAATCACTGAATAAGTTTAACATTAATCCCAAAAATTTAATAAAGTTTCTCATTATTTTTATATTCCAACCATGTTAATAGCCTCATCGAATATTCCCTTGTAACATGACAATATGTTGAATTGCCATAAATCCTCTCAAAAAACATGCATGCTTCCCTATTCCAAATATTACTAGATATATTCACCAAATTCTAAGATTTGTAAACTTCATCCTAGATAACATATACAACTTTTTCATCAAATCAGTAATTATTTCTAGGGGAATCTCTACAATATAATTTATATTATCTACAAAAATCATTGATTTATCTAGATTAACAAAAAAAATTCAACATTATAGACACATTAAGGGTTTCCTTATCATAATTCAAAATATCATCATTTAATTAAATCACTTTTCTATGTATTATTAACCATTAAACATATAATTTCCCATCCTTAATGAAATATTCTATAAATACTTATATATTTATTGATTTGTATAACATATTCATTGTATTAAAAAACATAAATAATTCATTCTTATACATTATTATAAAATAATTTACTAAAATTCATCATCTTATTACTTAATTTCCCTTTAATGAAATTTTAAATATGAATAATTTATTAATATTTATCAGTTTCCTTTTAATCATGATTATAGAAAATATTATTAGAACAACGCATACCTTTCATATGTCGATCATAGTCTCTTCATCATACTTAGAAAATCAATTATGTGAACCACCATGCATATTCCCTTTGATATCATTCCTCTTAGAACATGTGTTTGAATAATTACCATTCTTTCCAAATATAAAACATTCATATATTTATAATAAATTGTGGAGGAAAATATTTTCATCCATTACATAACCTGATCGTTTCAATCATTCTTTGCAGTAACTTGTTTGGTGTCCTTCTATTCCATAGATAATATATATTTGTGTTCTTCAAATACATATATTTGGGTGACTATTTACACATTTTTTATATATATGAAATTAATTATTCTTTCCATCATGGTATCCAATACCAAATATATCAGAAAACACTTTAATTCTCTTCTTTGGTGAGTCATAGAGTTGGTTAAAGAACACATTATTAATCATGTTATACAAAAACATATTAATTATGATCCTAATATCTTTCTATAACATGATAATGCCAACTTTTATCTCATCATAAAGTTATACATCACATTTATCCTTCACTCAGTTCCTTCTTGTTTTTTCCATTGGCCTAATCAAAAAATAATTGAGTTAGAAAAAGTTTTCATAGTGATGAACCACATAATCATGAAAAAAAACTTATATGATGTTTAAATTTTGATAATTTGTTAAATATATGGATCGAAACTTTTATCCTAGTTTATTCATATAAAAATTAATTTTTAATATTTCATGATGGTTTTCGAATATTTTTCGAATTCCTAAAGCATATCTCACGGGAGTTCCAAAATAGTTTTACAATATGGCCCATTATCGTGTACCAAGTTACATTCAGGTCAAGTCCAACGCACCATGTAAGAGTTGTTACTCTAAGGTATATCAGTCAAAGAACTACATCTAACTGTAGTACGCATATATGAATGTATTTCTAGGAAGATACTATCTATATAATTTACCAAAATTCCACATGATTTTAATAAACATTAACTCATCTTTAGACATAAGCATAGAGAAACCACACGACATATTCATAAAAATATCCATAGTGATATCAATAATGTTTTCACATCCATGTTTCCAAATGTTGACTGAACCTATAATCCGATAAAAAATATAACAACTTTGTCTTAATTTAAATTAACATTACACCATTTGTAAATAATACTTAAGACATTACATAAACAGAAGCCCGAATACCATATTAGTTAAGTGACTTTGGAAATATGTAAATATAAACACTGGTTCATTAGTCAGCTACGTTATCTCCTAGTATGTTCTGTAATTCTAGAACCCCTATAAGACATATTATAAATAAAATATATCTTCAGAACATGGAGAAAAAAACATATAAAGGGTTCAGATTATATGCACAGTAAGGGAAAAAATATATATATTTAATTATAAACATGATCATTAGGGTATGATAATATGACCATTACATTAGAAGATCATACCCTACATACCATAAAAATGAATCATCGAATAAAGGTTAGTAGTTCATAAGAAATGAATCATAAGGGGATAAAGAGAATAAGCCATGAATGAATAACATAGGAATAAGACAAGGAATTGCGGGATACACATCAGCTTATAACATTTTGAATACATATAAATAGAAACAAGTTCACTCATTAAGTGAAGGACATGAAATACAGACCTCAAAAAACATATAGACATTAAACCATGTCCATATAGAAAATTTTTAATATGTGATCAGGATCTCTTATAAACTTATAGACATGAAACCAGGTACACACATTATACTGTGAACATGTAATCATGATAATGATTATTCTTATGGAAATTATATTATTTCCATGAATAATCATTGTGAACATGTAATCAGGTTTGTGGATAACATTATTATCATGTAAAAATGAGTAATGAAAACATTGTAAACATATTATCAGGTTAAAATATAAACATATAGACATTAAAACAAATCCATACATAGAATTTTGAACACTTTACCAGGTTCAAGAATAACATTTTGAATATGTAATCAAGTTCAAATGTAAATTTTTAAACATGGAATCAGGTTGACTGATAAAAATATACTCATGGGTCATCTATCATTACCTAATGCATTGGAGGGAGATATAGGACCCACCATTCACAATGTAAAGTCATACACACATATTTCAAAAGATTTTAAATAATAATTATACCATAACCCATGAAATTAAATAGGAATCAAAAACATTAAATCATTTCATAACGTATGGAAAATATATAGTTTTCATAAACATTTCATCCTAGAACAAACCATAAATAGAACCCAGATTTATAATCATTTATCATGGAATAACACATTGTAGAGAAATAGGTTTCAAAAAAATTAATCCATTAAAAAATATAATTTTCATAGAAGTAATTTGAATGGTATCCTTGAATCAAATGTTTATAAATATAGAATATAACCATTGATATCATCTTAGATGGTGGAGTATTTTGAGCTATCACTTGTAACACAATTTTTTAAATGAATATTTAAAACATATAATATTTTCAAAATCATTTTCCTTGAAACCAAATTGAAAACATTTTAATGATTAGTGAAAAATCATTTAAAACCCTTCTCGAGGAATATATCATTTATCCTTTGAAAAACTCTTTCTAAAAATTAAAACCATTGGAAGTAAATTTTCCATAAAAATAATAATTAAAACAAATAATGAATCGTGAAAACATTTTGATCTTTTTTCAATAAAACTACAATGAAATATTCTTAACGAATCATTGATATCATTGAAATCATTTTCTTTGAAAATAATCTCATGAGATCGTAAAACGAATCATTGAATATCAATTAATAAAATTGAAACATAAAATAATTTTTCAAAACCCTTTTTTTTCTAAGAAATATAAAATTACCAAATTTTTATAATATTTCAGAAAACATTAATGTAAAAATATAACAACATAAAATTAAAAAATAATGATCAAGAGAATTATAGTTATTATGGTGGATAAATTTTTACATGTCGATTATTCATTTTGAGACTCAAAAGTTTTGAAAATTTCAAGGACCAGAAAACCAAAATAATATTACATTTAATTGAATTTTGTATTGATGTAAAAAATTGGTAAAAAATAAATTTAAAAACAATTTAATAATAGAAAATAAGCTTTTGAAACCCTTTTTAGAAAATATGGTTTTTAAAGAACACATATTTATTACCGAAACTAAAAATAAAGTCGGATTTTCATAAAAATATTTCATAAATAAATTAAGTATAAAATATTGGAAAAATATTACTAATAAATTAACGATTATTATATATATAATGGTGAATAAAATTATGGAGTTATATTAATGTATGTATCATAATATTTAATCAGTGGAATCATAATCATAGACAATATCGATAAATGATAGGATTGTTTCAATAAACACTCACCACATTATGACTTTACATTATAATCACCATGTATGAAAAAAAATTAAATGAAGCGTTAAATAAAATGAAATTAATTAGGTTCATTATATAACATTTCAAATTTTAGTATTGATACCTTGTAAAATCATATAGGTTTATAACATGACATCGTTATCAAAGAAAGAAAATTTAGACAAAATGTATTCTACAATTTAGTAACATTTGAAAAGTAATCCCCATGAAATAATAACCATAAAAAGGATATATATGTTCCAATAAATTTATTTATAATAATTATATAACATATAAATAGGAATTAAATACACCACATATAAGAAATTTGTGGGGTACATGGATTTTGTCTCACAGAAAATAAATGTAGGATGAGAAAACCCTTAACTTAATTATTGTATCTCATCGTGATCATTACTATATTATGTATAGTAAATATAAGTTTATTATAAATCATATAAATAATATTATTATTATACCTAACACCATATATGATTTGATTATGAAATTATTTTACCTGTTTGTTAACTACTCAATGTAAATGTTCTGTTTCAGAGAATAATCGCTTTGTTTTCCTGTTGTGTTTTTATTTTATATAATTTTTTATCATTATAGTAATATCATTATATTCATAACATAAACTATGCTGTAAATATATTTTATATTTATTATATAAATATTTATAATAATCTATAAAATATACCAATATTAAAAAAATACACAGTTCATGGAGATGGTATGTCATATGTACACATGAACATTGTTATATTTTACCATCGTATAGAAAAAAGGAAATTAAATTTCATATATGTATATATATTAATATATAATAGATTTACAAAAGAATTATTATTTCATATATATGATATAAGTTTACTAATCTCATCCTTAATACATTCTGTGTAACCTGTGAATGAATCACATAACTTTTTGGAGGTGGTAGTCCACACCTCCACAAACGAAGTTATCATGTTTACACAAAATGGAAATCCTGTAGGTATGTTTTATATAAATATTAAATAAGACCAAATAAATTCTAAATATAACATATATATATATATCATATAGAAATATATTTCCATCATAATTCCCAACCATGATATGTGGTAATGGAAAAATTAATTACATCATTTCATGAGGTTGTAGTTCCCCGTATACAAGAATGATGAGTTTGATACACCATAGATGGAAGAGTGTTTAGGTCTGGGTAAAAATATTAGAATAAAAAAACTATATTTATGATACTCAGGTTATTTCATAATAATGGAATATTAATATCTATGGGATGGACAATGAAAATAAATCAAAATAGCTTGCGGAATGATGCGACCTCTTATTTGGGTAACTCATTTTTTATTAAACCAAACAGATTCCTTGGATGGATTTATTCCAAATGGGTGGATTATAGGATGAATTCTTGAGTTTTTAGGAGATTAATTTATTTTTATGGCAGAACCAAAAGGCCTTGAGATGTGTAATGATATGGGGAGGTGAGGAGGAATTTTATAAGTGGTGAAAGAACACACATTGGGTATTTTGGAAATGGATTGAGTCTTCCCAAAATTTACCTTTACCCCAAGGGTTACAATTGATCCTATGATTTCTTATATGTATTTTGTTCGAAATAGTTCCATAAAATTTATTTTTGACATTTTTCTATGTCATTTCGGGCCTTATGGTTATGGTTTAGTCCTTTGTTAATCTAATTTTTCCTTAAACAGCTATAATTAATTTGAATAAAATTCACTATTATTTTTTATCAAAAACTAAGATGAATTTATTAGGAATTATATATTATGATGATTATAAATATGGAATCGACTAATCAAAATTAAAATCATATAAGTGGTATAAATTAATATAAATTTAATACCATAGAAGAGATGACACAGAGAGTTATTAATGTGAAAATATTCAAACATTTCGAAAGGTTTTATAACTAATTCCAATATGAAATTATTTCCAATGACATAAATTGTTTAAATAAGATTATAGTTGATCTAATAAAACTTTAAAATAAATATAAGACACAATTTACCCTTATAACTAAATTATATTAAAATGTAGTAATCAATTAAAGTTCGGCATTATTCACTATTCATGAAAAAATGAAACATTACAGAAAAATACAAAGAATTCACCCTCATAAAATATTTATCTTCATATTTAAAAAATGAAGTTAATTTTTTAAAATAAAAATTATTTATGTTTCAAAAATTAGATTTAATATGGGTTCTCCATTTAATGTCAGTAACATTAACATTTCAAAAAATACAAATTTCATTCATAAAATTGGATTTGTTCGTATCTTACACTTATAAAATCTGTTGGATGAGTATAAAAAATTGTTGAATAAATATATACCATATAAATTTTATTGAAAACATTATTAAAAATTCGTTTTATAATTATTGAGAATGAAATTGTGTTTGTATGTAGGAATATATTTTTCTGAGGAGTGAAATTTCTTTATTTTCAAATAGTTCTAACATTCACTTGTACTAATTGATAACCAAATGATTAATTTTGTATAAATTTTTAGATAATTTATTTAAAATTTAATTAATTTTTTTAATATATTCCATTCTAACTATAAGGTGGTGTCTATACTAACTTTTTAATATTAATATTAATAGTGACTGGTAGTCTAGTAAAACATGGCCTTGTGTACAAAAAATTCTATTGAAGGCACTCAATATCATGAGTAATGAAAACCCAAAATAGTGTTGTGTGTACTAAATGATAATGAATGTGTTGTGTTTTGGAAAAAAGTACTTGAGGTGAGTATCACTCAAGCCACACATAGTGTCTTTATACAAAAAATTTATATTTAGTGTTATGTGAAATTATTGTTTTTCAAAATAATATATTAATTCAGAAAAAAATTATTCACAAAATATTAGGGTGTTATAAGGAGCATTCCAAACATTATTTGTAATAGTTCACAGATCACGAAAGAAGTTAATTTTGACGAAAATAGGTTTATATGTTTCACATTTCTGTAAAACCTTCATAACCCCAAGTTTATTTCATATAACAATCAATGCATTATGTGAAATCCATTGATTTCCACATATACTAAAATGATTTGTGAAGAAACCCTCTATAAAAAAACTAATTTATTTTTTAGAGTAAGGTGGTGATTTACCTCCATTTCAATTAATAGTTTCCATTATAGATCATTGTGGGGAATTCCTATAACTAGAAAATGAAATTCAATTGTTAAAAAACGATGTAAGTTCCTTCCCTCTATAATCAAATTTCATTTGTCGAGTGATACTGTTATTTTCTAACCTCTGTAATCATTTTTTTTGTATTGTAAATCTGTTACCTCACATAGAATATCATGTCCTATGTCTCTATTAATTTGAAGAAATTTGTTGTTTAAATTTCACATATAAAACCCCATTTACTTCCTGGAGAAAGAGGGAGATAAAATCACATAACAAGATTTAATGTATTGGATATATGAAGAGAATGGAAGAGATTTACATTCATGGAGAAGACTAATACTTTTAACGTAATTAAAATCATAGTTAATCATATTATCTAAAAGAAACTGGTACATATATAAAATGATTTCATTAAAAATGTATCATAACCAAAACATAATTCTTTTCAGAAGGAGAACCATTCTTATCAGTTTCTGAACGTGTGACTCTCCATCATATAGGAAGTATTTCGTGATGAAACCCATTTTCAGTTCCCCCATTATTTATAGCATGTCCTCTATGTGATATAGGTGAGAAAATGTTATTTATACCCTAAATCTCAAATATATATCAAATAATTAGTTTCCTACTATTTAAACCCCTCTATGAAATTTTTATATAGTCCTCTCTCAATAGTGACTGAATCCAAAGAGGATCAAGTTATTTCTACTCCCACGAGCCTATGATCTACTTCATCATGTTATAGGGAATACCAAAGCTAACTCACTTTTGGATAATTTATTTATTTATTTGTGGTTACCCATAAATTTTCTTACCTAACTAATAGGATCCTCTAAGTTACTGCAATCATGAATCCCCATTGAAATGAGGGTGACAATCTTACAAGAATTGGTAAAAATCAGTCAATTTTAGAAAGATGCACTTCCTTACAACAAGATATGTAAAATGTGTAGCATCATGGGATGTATCCAGGTATTCATGTTTCTAATTATCTGATGTATAATTCCTAATCATGGGATTTTAAATAGGCAAGAATAAGGAAACATATATCCCCATAGAGTAATCTCGTGCTCATTATTTCTATATTTTATATTCCTCCTTCATCCATCAATGGACAGTGTAACAACCAAAATATTCACAAATAAATTAAATATATAATTTAATGCATGAATCATTGAGTCTTTTCAAAACAAAACATTTTTATTATAATTATTTAAACAGTATAGTTATAATCTATCCATTTAACCTAGTAATATGAGCAGAATTTACTACTATTAAATTCTATTTATAATGGTATCATATAAATGAATCATATTTAAAATTAAATATAATATTTTTGAAATATTAATCATATTTTTTAAATTTAGAATGTTAAAATTAAATTGGGGTGACTTTTTAGTATTTTTCTGAGATGTTTCATTTTTTGATGAATAATGATAATACTAAATTGTAGTTAAAAACATTGTTTTCTGTTATTATAATTTATATTGATTCATAATGTCAAAATATATCAATTATACATATATTAATAAGTTTATGATCATTTAATTCATTTTTATATTAAAATTAGATATAAACCATAACTGGACTTTTGAACGTTATTTTTACCCTTTATCTGGCCACACCTTCAAGATTAAAATTAAGAATAAATTTTACACATGTTTAAATTTAATTTCGAAAAAATGACATAAAATATAGTTATTAGTAAGATATTTAGAGTCTAATAGGATCAACCTAATTTTTATGTGAATAGTAACTTCACCCTCATGAACAGTAATTTTACCCTTATTAACATTAATGTTACCCTTATGAATAGTATTGTTTCCATTATTAATAGTAATACAAGCCTTGTGATAATTAACATCATTCATGAATGTATAAATCAAAATTAGGAACCTTGTAAATGAAAGTCAATATTTAAAAAATAAAAATTAGTTGTCTATATTTTTTTGAGTAAAAAATATATAATTTAAAATTTATAATGAATATTTTTATTTAAAAGAATTTTTTTAATAATATTTATTCCTAAATCAATATTTTATTGTCCTATTATTTTAGTATAATTAAATAATATGCTATCTATTTTTCAGTGTGTTGTAAAATCAATATTAATTTTAAAAATTGTATTTTTATGTGTAAATGATACTTTCAATTAAAATTAAATAACTCATAATTAAAAAAAATTGATAAAATGCAGCTTAATTTTTTATTATACATGTTGAGAAATTGTTATGGTGAATTTTTTGGATTTTTCTAATATACGGGAATTTTCGGTGAAGAATAAAATACATTAATTTATGGTCTAAATACATGAGAAGATAAATACACTCTTACTTGAGTCATATCTAATGTATGGACACAAATATAGTACGTCCTTCAATATTTTAATATATTTGATGCTAATTCTCAAAATAATCCTAGTCTTGAGCGAAAATAATAAACAAATTAATTAAATATTCAAAAATAACTCCTCACCTCCATTATAAATACCACCCCTCACCACTAATTCTCTTTACTCCTCTATGGATTTATGTTTTTCAATGATCTACCAAAATACTCTACCCAATTATCTCCCCATGTCTAAGAGATATATTTCATACAAAAATACCAAAAAAACATCCCTTAAGGATGTTCTCATGGAGGATATTTCAAGAGGTAAATCCTCATCATTTTTCATTAAATTTCATGTCAATTTATTTTATTTTCATAGTATCTCACTCACATCCTATTTCTAAATGACCATGATTACTACAATATAATCTATATAATAGATTTATATCATGTTAATGAATCATCTGTTATCAACCTTCTTACTCTCTATTAGTTTTATTTTAAAGATGAAACCCTCATCTGGGAGGTTCAAATTTACAACCTTTGAGGACAAAAAATTTTCATTTTTTAATTACTCCTTTAAGGGTAGTGAATAAACTATTTTTATGGTTAAAAATATAATAAAATATGTTTTATATCAAATTTATTTTTTTTGATCCATTTTATATTCATGATATTATATAATAGAACGAAACTAGTTCAGTGTGATCAAAAAACGGCTAAAATTAATCTAAATGATTATCATTAACATGTTTTCTAATGATTAATCATCATATATTAAAATAATAAAACAAAATAATAATTTACCATCTATATTTTCATTAATAACATTAATTTCCAATTCAATATAATTATTCCCATTTGTCATGAACTCTATTAGTTATAATCAAGTGAACTGATCATGAATGCAATGAAATGAACACTCCATAACAGAGAAATGTTTTCTTATAACATGTCAAAAAATTAATAAATGAACTTAATAAAAATTTAATAGACTAAATAAATGTCTAAAAAGATGTTAATTAGATAATTAATGGATTTAATTCTATTTTATAGGACATTATGTTCATGTGCATAACTCATTCAGACATAATGTAAGAGTTTTCTCATCTCACTTTTATTTCTGTGTGATATTTCTTTTTCAAAAATAAGTCTTTTTTATGGTGTATTTATAAATTAAATTGATGTATTATATCATTAATTTTATTATTTTCATGGTACTAAATGTATAATTTTTATGATTATTAATTTTGGTACATAATATTCGATTGATTACAAACTAGAAAGGGTTTATAACAGAACATCTATTTTGTTTCGAGTTACTCTATTTCTCTATTTACCCCAATGATATTATTAATTATTATTATATAATATTCATAACCTGTTTTTTAATGTTCTATAAGTGTGTAAAAATAATAATTCTTATTTATTTTATGGGGAGTTATATTACTTTATAAGTACCATTTTCAATTCTTTCTAATACACAAGCCCGATTAAAGGTAACATCATGATTTCATACCCAATTTTCACGTATCACCCCTTATATATTTTAATAAACTACTATTTTTAAAAAATAACTATGTATTCCATGAAAAACAATAAAATTTCATTTCTGATTTTATATAATTATTTTCCAAACTATTTCTTCATTACAATGTAAAAAAGTGTATTTTTCTCAAGAATTACTCATTGATTTTATAAGTGTATTTTCGTCTATTTAAACACCTTTTTTGATTCATATGTTTAATTATGATTTAAATTTTATGTTATAATCTACTATAAATTGTTTAATTATTTAGTATTATTTTGACCGTGGATGTTAATTCTTGATTCCATTCAACATATTACTTTGAATGGTTTATGGTTATGTTTACTAATTGGGGAAAGTAATTTACATGTCATACGTTAGATTAAATATGAATATATATTTGGTTATAATGTTTCACCCCATTCATGTGAGGAATGTATTGAAATTATTAAGTGTTGGTTTGGAAGCCTCTATATTGCCTCATTGCATTAAGATGTCTCATTAGGAAAAATCATTCGGGGATTTACTCATTAATATCTAGTCTTCACATGAGGATTTGATAGTATTATTATGATGTCATTTGTTATACATTCCATCATTATGAATCTATTAATTGATATTTCATGTTATTGATTTACTAGTATAATATCCATGGTTATGTTTTATTATGACATTATTTATTCATCTTTTCTACGACCATATTATTCTCAATATTGTGTTTTAATCGAATATGATTTTTAGTTATTCAACATGAATTTTTATTTATTATTTCACTATAATATTTACCCTTAATGAGAACCTGAGCTCACCATTTTATTGTATTTATTATTTCTAGGATTCCAAGATAAATTTTATTAATGATATTCATGGATAATCTATAATAATAAGAGTGTTTCCAACGGAATATCTAATACTTATTTCATTTCAAGTTGTAATGTTGAATTTATTTATGTATATTGTTATTTAGAGATACTAAACTATTAAATCCTTCAAGATACTACTTCCTTATTTATATTTTAATATAAAAAATTATGGCACTGGCTCTGGGATAGTAGGGTCAGGTCCTTATACACAGTGATAATATTTGTTTTGTAAAAATAACTCAAGGTTCCCTCGTAATTTATTTAGGGTGATTGTTTTTGTTAACAAAGTTATATGATTGTGTTTAAATATGTTTTGTGTTTTCAAAGATAATATTTAAGGTGAAATTGTTTCGAATTTATTTTTAAATGTTGGGGGATCAATATCAATATTTTTTTTTATGTTAAGGAAAGGTTTTCCATAATAGTTCTTTTTACAGTAGTTCAAAGAATGTGAAGCGCAGTTTGCGAACCACGAAGCATGATGTTTACGAACTACATAGTAGTGCAGAAGCGATATGTAGACCAAAAAGTAGGAATGAGAACAAAAAATAGAATAACATGAACTTCATTGGAAAATCAGTTCACGGAAGGCTCATCGTTTGTGGGTGGCACATAGTTCATGGGAGGCTAATTGTTTTCAAAATTCATGTGGTTATTTTTAAGGAAATGAATTGTGTTTAACTTTATAGATTATGTCGCCCGCCAAAAATGACTAAGGATGTAACAACCCATAATTTTAAAAATATAATTTATCCATTATTTTAGTAATTTTATATGTCATAAAGGACATGAAACCACTTATAAACCATAATAATAACTTTTTAAATGAATAATTAATGAAATAAGATGTGTTTCTAGAAGTTAAGGAACCGATACAAAGTAAATAGTAACTTGTCCATATGAATACTAATATCACCCATATAAATTTTAACCTCACCCATTATATTATTAATAAAATTTAGGAATATTATAAATGAAATTATGGTATAATCATATCATAGTATATGTATGTAAATATTTTAAAAATTATTAATTAAGTGTAAAAATTTTTGTATGTCCAAAATATTTTATTTCAATATTAGGATTTTTTAATAATTAAAAAGAAATCTTATTTTCATAAATTTTTTCATAAATTAATATTTTTATGTCTTATTATTTTATGATACTTTTATGAGACCATAAAGAATTTTCAAATCATTATAAAATAAGTTAAAATTTTAAAATATTTTTTTTCTATGTAAATATTTTTTTTTAATTAAAGATTTAATTAATCTTATTCAGAAAATTATTTTCAGAAATTGTTTGAATTTTTTAATTCTACAAGGTGAACAATTTCTAGGGTGAATTTTTTGGATTTTTCTGAAATACATGAATTTTTGGGGAATAGTAAAATATTGTAATTTACGGTTTTTATACATTATAAGATAAATACAGTATTCCTTGAGTGATCACATACATAACATCCATAATATATAACTCCCCTTAAATATTTTGATATATTTCGTGATAATGCTCAAACAATTCATAACATTGAGCTAAATTAATAAACTATTGAATAAAAATTGAGAAAACACCCCACGCATCCACAATAAATACCACACCTCACCCCCTCCTTTCCTCACACCTCTCAATATTTGAGCCTTCATAAGTATTATAATAAACACTCCTCCCTATCCCATCACCCATGTCTAGGATTTTTTGGTCTCATCAATATACCCAAACCTTTTACCTAAGGAGGTTCTCAAGGGGGAGAGATTTATGTTGTAAATTTTAGTTCCTTTTATTTTAATTTCTTTTAATTTCTTTCCTTTTCTTATTTTCGCATAACCTCCCCTCATCTAAATGGAAATATAATCTCCAGTACCATAAATAAAATATAAATATATCATGTTAATGTATGTTCCATCGGGAAAATTCACCTTCTCTCTCTCTTATACAAAAAATAAAATTATCACCTGTGATGTGACAATTTACGACATCGTGGGTGATACACCTCCATTTTCCATCAACTCATTCAAGGATATTAATAAAAAAATTAAATGGTTAAAATTAAATATTGATGATTATTTTATAACCCTTATTATCCTATATAACTATTTTATATACAGAATAATAAAATATAAGTAAAATTAGTTTGTTGTGAATGAAAAAAAGCAAAACATTAACCTAAAATAATCATCATTTAATTTTATCTAATTATTCATCCTCATTCCAAATAACAAAATTATTTATATGAAAATTTATAATTATTTAATATAATTAATAACATAAAATAAAAATTATTTATATTTACCGACATTTAAAAAAATCATACATTCTTGTATACAAGTGAACCGATCATGAAAACTATAAAAATGAACGCTCCTGAGTAATGAAATTAAACATTATAACTCATTAAAAAACCCATAATTGAAAACAATAAAACCATAATGAATAAAATAAATTTATAAAAGTTTATTTTTTTGTTAATTAATTAATATAATGTGATTATATAGAATATTAATGTTTAGAAAGCATTCAGATACAATGTAAGTGGAATTCTCGAACCCAACTCTCTTTCTTTGCATTTTACTTATTTCACCCCAATATCAGTATGGATATTCTTTAAAAATAATTTATTGATCATTATAATAAATTTTTTGTGATAAATTTTTTTCTACCTGTTTTTATGAAAACATAAGGTTTTCTTAAAGAATCCATCTTTCAAAAAAAACCTTTTAATTCTTGAGATTGTTTTTTCATCAAGGTTGAGGATTTATATATGAAGTATATTATTCCATATTTCATTTGTAAACCCAAAAGTTATTAATGTATGATTTAAAAAATCAATCCCATTCATTTTTATTGGATATTATATGTCCATGATTGATATAAATTCTTCGTGGCATTCAAAATATTTGTAAACGTTGTGATGTGACATTGGCACTCGGAATTATACAATGCAATGTAAATTTTATAATGTGATGGGTGTTCTCGGAATTATATAGTGTTCTAATGAATTTGGTAATGTTATAAATCTCATGTTAAAAGTGAAATATGTGTTAACATGATGATATCTTTGTTCACAACTCTATGTGGTAGTTGACCATAATGACATGATGTTTCAGTTTTATGCATCACCACATTCCATGCCATTATATAACGAATCCTCTCATGATTGTTATTATGATTTAATTATGACCCTTGATTTATTGTTTAGTTTTATTATCTTTCCTGTTATTAGTCTTTTATATTACCACATTTTATTTATATCCTTATATTATTACTTTTTCTAAAGAGAACACAGGGAGAAATAAGAAGCTAGAGAAGAAAGAATTAAATAAATGTAAATGTTTTATTTTTTAATGTTATGTAGGGTCTTATTTTTCCCATGAAAATAAACCTTTGGATCCTATTTATGTAAGGATTTTATGTATTTTAAAATGATTTAATAGTTATGTATGATAAATAATTGTTTCTATAGTTGGTATCAAAGCACAGTTTGGTTAATTTGTGAATTAGGATTTAAAAAACACAGTGAAACCCCTTATTATGAGACTAAGTATATGTAATAACACACATTTCATTTATAAATATAGGTTTCCCAAATGATATTACATTATATGTAATTGAACAATGGAATAAATGATTTATTCATGATTTTTTGACTTATGTTTTGTTCGAACATTTCCTATTTTAGAAAATGGTGGGAACCATGAGAAACCAGGAAAACAAACAATGAGAGGGAGAATGAAATAATTAACAGAATGACATACCCAATTCTTTCAGAGGTATACTTCCAAATTTCATGTTCATGCTTACCCAGATGTCATAGGCTATGAAACATAACCTGAATAATGTGTAATTTCCTCCTTTACTTAATAGGGAGAAATAATCTATCATGTTTTTTATATGGAAATGACCACTGAAGTTTAGTGGATCATCTAATACACTAGTTGTGGAATAGTGTGTCAAATCAATATAGAAGATCATTTTTCTGATTCAATGTTCTCAGGTAGAGAGGGTGAAATTTTATATTTATCATATAGATGGAGGTGATGAAAACGGTGGGAATTTATTTATAACATCAATTTGAGGGGCATAATTGAAGAGATAGAGTGATAAGACATTAATATAATGATTATTAACAAGTATTTGCCTTGAACACTTTGTACAACGTTAGATATAGAATTTATTGAGATGTGGTAAATGGAAGGAGAATTTGTCACACCTATGATGAAAATTTCATGAGGCTTGCATGGAATGATTCATTTTTTTATTAACAATGATAAAAAAATTGATAGATTCTTTAGTGGATTATAACCACTTCTTTGTAAGGATCATGAAATTCAATAATTGGGAGTTTGGAATATGTATTTCAATGTGTTCTCAATGTTTATATGGAGTTTAGAGAATGGTCCCATGATTATGGTGATAAGAAAGGAATGGTAGAGTTTCAATCTGGAGGTTATAATGAGAAATGTCGAAAAACCTCAACCACACACATGTAAATAATTTCAAAGAAGCCTCATAGTAACTACCTAAAATAGATAGGGAAATCCCTCATTTGTGAGAGAGAAGTCCACCTTGCTCTTGATTTTCAAAAATATATGTGAGACCATGAAATTTTGGTGGACTCATGGAGAGCACTTCCCATAGTACAATGCTTCAACTGTAGGGGGAAATGACACTATGCAAGACTATTTAGTAATCCTCATTTCATCAATGCCAATCAGCTTTAGAATCCACCAATACAAAAGGATAAACAAAAGGTTTTTTCGATAAAAACTACTGAAGTGAAGAAAGAAAATGATGTTATACAATGTATACTTCCTATTAACTAAAAAATGGAAAAAATTATTATTTGATTCTATGTTCTACACATTCTGTTATATCATTCATGTTGGGTAGAACTATTTAATCAAATTCACGTAATCATGAAGTTGTAATATATATGAAAACCCCAAGTTGTGAAATCATTACAAACCAAATGTAGGAAAATCCCCCTATTGGTGTATGTGGTAATATTTTTCCATTGAATCGCATGATATATCCCTTGGTGGAATTTGATTCTATAATGGAAATGTATTGTCTCTCATTATATAGAGAACATATCAAGTATCATTAAATGGAAATATCTTTTCACATTCCGAGCCAACCAATTGTCCTCTCCAAATTTAAGGAAGACCATGATTTTTTTTTTCAAAATCCATCAACGGTGTGGGTGTGATTCAATATAAAGAAGAATACCTAACTCAAATGGTTGAGTCAATGGAATGTGTCATCCTTGGTGAAATGAAAATTTTTAGGGACTACGATTCTTCTATTATAAATAGTTACATAGAATACCCATGAATAATGACGTAGATTTCACAATATAACTCTTACTTAGTGCTACTCCTATCTCACTGTCTCCCTATATGATGGATTTTATAAAATAGGAGTAGTTAAAGAAGTAAATGCCAGTGATTTTGGAAAAAAAGCTCATACGCAGAATTACTTCACCATTCGGTGTGCCAATTCTCTTTGTGAAGAAGAAAGGTGGAACAAAGCATCCATGTGTCAATTATCAGGAACACATCAAAATAACCATAATAATAAATTATCCTTTTCCAAGGATTCATGACTTGTTTGATTATTTTCAAGGAGCTCATTACATTTTCAAAGGTGGATATTTGATCCAGATATCATCAACATGAGGTGAACAAGAAAGATATTGAGAAGGCTTCCTTCCATAAACGTTATGTGCACTATCAGTTTCTAGTAATAAAATTCAGATATACAAATGCACATGAAATATTCATGGATTTTATTAATAGAGTCTTTTGACATTACTGGGAAAAAAATTCTGTAGTTTTTATCATTGGTATTCTCATAAAATCCAAGATAGAGGAACATGAAGAACATCTAGGGCTTGTGTTAGTGACATTATTGAAGAAGAAGTTATACTCCATGTTTAGAAAGTGTGACATTTGGATAAAACAAGTCACATTCTTGGAACATATGCTCACAAGTGAGGGAATTTCTATGGACCCTTAAAAAAGCCAATTGAGGAATGACCTAGAACCTATAGTGTCACAAAAATAAGTAGTTTCTTTGGATTATTTGGGTACTAAATATGTTTTTTGAGAAATTTATCATGATTGTAAATAACTCTCACTAAGTTAATAAGGAAATGGGTAACGTATGTCTGGAAAAAAATGTGTGTAATGCTTCACAAAGGTATCATGGAGGCTATTCATTACAACTAAACTCACATTACCGAAAATAGGATTATGTTTTGTGATAGACAATGATGCATCCATTAATGGATTGGGTTGGGGACTCCTGAGAAATGATAAAGTAATTGTTATGATGTGACAGGTGCAGCTATAATTATATGGTGAAAAGTAATTTTTTTGATGTGACAGGTGTTCCCAGAATTATATTGTGCTCGAATGCATTGGTTAATGTGATGAATATTTTGAGTGAAAATGAAATATGTGTGAAAATCATGTTAGATATTTTTTACAACTATGTGTGGTAGTTCACCACTATGACATGATTTCTAATTTTTTTCTCTTTTCAACATTTGATCCCATTATCTAATACTTCCTCTCATTATTATGATTATGCTCACCTAATTATATATTGTTTCTCTTTTATTATCTATCTTCTTACATGTATTTTAGATATCACCTTTTTGATTTATATCCTAAGGTTATTACATTTACTTAGAAGAAAAAAAGGTTCAATTAGAATCTAGAGATAAAGGAATTAAGTAAATGATTTTGTTTTATTATGTAAATTTTATGTATTGTCCTAGTTTTCACAAGAAACTAAACCATTGGATCATTGTCATTTAATTAAATTATTTTGATTAAAATGATAACATAATAATGTAATAAAATGAAGGTTCTCAATAAAGGTGATATGCGGACCGCATATCAGTTGACAGTGAAGGCTGTTACACTTCAGTGTTTTGAGTATTTGAGATTAGTGGGCTTTCTGGGATTTATTTTCACATATAAAGGATCCTAATCACATCATTATATATATTTAATTTAATTATATAAAATCTCCACTTGAATAATTTAGGTTAGTATGATGTAGTTTGTGAGGGAGGATTTCGTGATGAAGTAGTTCACGAGGGATCATTGTTGTGAAATAGAAATTTCTTGGGGCCAAATCATGAAATGAGTTTTTGGGGTTCATTAGCATATAAATGAAATAAGATTGTGTACAAGAGGTAGTCCTTGAGGAACCATCTTTCCATGATTTGGGAGTGGTCTGCAAAGAAAGAAGCTTACCGTGAACAACTCTCACCATGTTGTGAAATGCATTTTGCAGAGGACTTTTTGTAGTTTTCAGATAATGCATGGAAATCCATGGTTAGTTAAAGGAAGTTAGATAAGGGACTAAAAAATCTCATCAATGCGATTTCTGAAATTTAACAGTACATGGAAAACATTATTTCACCAACTAGGTGAAAAAATGACTTCACCAGAGCAAGTACCTATAGTTGAAGATGCATTAATTTGTGTTAAAAAAGAGACCTACATTTTTGATAAACTCTATCTAGATCATTTCTAGAGAATTAATAGAAAATGAGGAGGAATAATCTGATCCTTTCCATTGACCATGATCCATCAAAAGATAGTTAGGGAGTGACCCTTGGGTATGTCATGAGATAAATCTAATCATTATAAATGTAGTGATCATAGACATATAATTTCTTTATTCGAGACCATGTATTTTAGAGGTGGCCCTTAGTTGATTTGGTAAATCAGAAAATTTTCATTTTTTTCTCATTCCATGTAGCCTTGTGAGGGATATCTAAGTAAAACCATTGTGTCTTGTGAATTATTTTATTTCTACTCACGCATTTATACATGAATGGGAGAGAAGAGTGTTTTGTTTAACAACGAAACCAAATCTGTATGAGTTGTTGTCATAATCTTTCATATCCTGATTCACCCCACAATTAGGGTATTTAACCTAGTTGGGATAATATGATTCATTATAGGAAACCTCAACATGTAATCCCGATTAAAATATAGTTTCATACTCTTATTAAATTTTTCTAATCCTCCATTATAAATTATACCTTGCACAAAGTGGGACTCATGTGGGATCAAAGATATTTGTTGATCATTCCATTTGTGTGAAACATATATAATGAGAATCCCCCTTATGTTTAGTCCCTAATAGTATATGAGACTACTCCTTGTTTGTAATCCCTAAACATATTTGAGTATCCCCCTTTGGTGTGTTCCCCAACATTATATTTTTATTCTTTTTTCCTGTAAGCCCCAAGAGTGTATGTTCTTCTTCTATATGTGTAATCTCGATCATTATATTGTCCATTACCTTAGGTATAATCCCTTATAATATTACTTACTTCATAGTAGACCATAATCCCCACAATAATCTCCTTTAATATGATATATTCTCTATAACGAATCCTTACCCCATAGTTATAAAACCAACCTCCATTCTAAAAGGATTATTCAATACAAAATACATACTATATTCTCTATTTTCATAAGTTTCATGACTCATATGTCTAATAAAATGTTGTTAAACAGCGTGGAAAATGACTAAGTCCTATAAGATTAAATAGCTTAACAATATCCTTACCATTCGACGACAAAAATCAATGTATGATCCCACCATATGACCTTAACATTAACACTCGAACCAAATTATCACTGATTCACATACCAACGAGATATGTAAGACACCTCTCATTGGTTAAACTGTACATCATGTATATGATTACTATGTATATCAGGTCATAATCTTTCTAGAATCATTCCCCCTTCTAATGGCCCACACTACTCTCATTTCCTATCTTTCCATAATAGTGATCCATATTCTTGGTATGATCCATCTTTGCAGGGGAATATTCCTTATAATATAAATCCAATATTTTATAGAAACATTAAATTTTAGTTCAACAACCTAGGTTTTCCCACACATAAGTACCACACCAATAATTTCTAGGAACCTTTCATCCAATCATCATTACTAAAAAAATATTAAAATGCATGGATTGGTTAGTGTCATATGATCTTAAAATGTTCAGTTTGTCCTATTATGTTGCACCAGAATTATGTGGGTTTTAATTAATTTTATAAGGATACATTATAACCCCTATCATGGGCCCAATATCAAAACCAAACCAATAACCACCTTCCAAAATGAATATAAATTCCACAGGGCCCTAATATGGGGATTTCAGCCATATTTCCTTAAATCTAGGAACCACCAACTTATAATTTTCAACAAATATAACCTCTATTACATATAGATGGTTCTATTTTATAGAGAAGATATGATGCATAAAAATGGGTCTATTGATAGGGAACCTATGATAAATACAAAAGTTCACATCGAGACATGAAAATATATAATTGCTAATATGGGGGTAAACAATCACATATTGGGTTTTTGGAAGGATTCAAGAAAACACATAAATATATATATGTGATTCCAAAAGTAGGAAATATTTTATCCCAATATGGTATGATGAGATTTACCTCCCATCCAATCAACAATTTTTATTTCCTATGTGTCATTGGTCAGACAATCCGGTGACTTCTTACCTTCAGAAAGAAGGTATAAATCCTTTCATAGATATGGGGGTAATTGGTTTATTATGGTTCAATAATTAATCATTTTGGGATAGAACTTGAAGATTGCTTGTAATTTCACACACATCAATAAATGCATCCATTTGTGTAAAATCATTAATCATTATAATTTTATAACATGAATGATTTTTATATATCTTTTACATAATTATGTCGTTGAACTCACACTTCATATTCATTAATTTCCTAAGGTTATAAGGAAAATTATTGACCATAATATGTCTAGAAGGGTATTATGTGTGATGAATTTTATGGGACATATCAAAGTCATATTGTGTAATATTCCATTTATTATATAATGGAAAAATTTTCTATTTAATGACAAATAACGGGATTTGTCAGTTCTCTTTGTCCCAACACTCTAAAACATTAAACCTAAAAGATCTCTCTTACATATGTGACTCAATATTTTTTAGATGTTAATTATTGACGTTTAAATTTTGATAGTTATGTTTATTTCACATTTGGAATATAAATAAATTTTTTATTCCCAATGTATTCCAAGAGCCTAAGTCTGGGGAATCAGACCCCTATTCCTAAAAAATAATTGTCCCAAATAAACATGGACATTTGTTACTATATTTCAAACCATAAATTCATAACTCACACATTATTCATAAAATCACATTTCAATTAATATATACCTTACTTATTAATCAATAAATTTTAAACTATGTTATCCACAACCATTTTCCTTTTCATTTATCTATACTAACTATATTAAAATATTTAAAAATTATTCCTAAAAATAATATGATCAACCAAATCAATGCCCACAAGTGTTTCTATCTAGGTTTATAGTCTTATTCCCACTCATCATGTGATAGATTAATGATTGATTTGATGTTCAAAAAGGATTTTTAGGGTGATTACCTATAATACCACAATATTTTTAATAAAATAAAATTATTTTTGATAGTATATAAAACCCAAAACCAATAATAAACAACACATGAAATATATTTCATTAAATTTAATCCATTTGATAACCTTTTGAACATGATACCCCAAGTCTCAAGGAACCATAATATAGTATAACATTAAAACATAATCATTAAATTGGTGGTTATGAATAATACTATATAATTTATAGTTATCTATTGATTATTAATAAAATAAGAATAATTTAATATGAAAACAAATATTATTTTAAAAAATACGTTTTTTATTTAAAAAAACAATTTAGTCATCCATTGCGCAAAAAAATTAATTTTTAAAATTTTTTAAAAATTTATTTCTAAATATAAGAATCGTTTTCTAAATCATCATATGAAAATTTTCTTTGGGAAGTTTTTTGAAATTTGACTAAAATATTTCATTTTTCAATAAATAGTGAAATATATTAAATTTAAATTGATGACAACCATTTTTTACAATTTATTTAAAAAGATAAATTATATTTTGAATTGGTTTTAATGTAAAATTAGTTAATTAAAATATGTCATAAATATATTTAGTTCATTTAAATCATTTTCATAATGAATTTGGATATAAAAATTTTGTAACAATTTGAAAATTTTTCTCTTTAGAACCCAACTTTTTCGTTATGTCAGTGGGATTAATTTGATTAAAATTTTACACTTCTAGGAATATAAATTTTTAAAAGTTATTCCATAGTTTTTATAATTTTGTTTTCTATTATCTAATAATTTTTCAATATTTTTTTATCAAAATGAATAGTTTAAATAGTGTAATTCATTTATTGTGGTTAAGCTTAAAAGGTATTTTCCTAAGGTTAAACTAAAAAGAAAATGGATAAAATGTACTATAAAATAGTAAAAAATTTATTTTAGGGAAATATTTATTCTTAGTAACGACTAATTATTTATAATACTGTATTTTCCACAATTTTTCTTGTTAAAAATGTGGTTATAGTTTTTTCTATTCTTAAATAACAAGTGTGACACTCACCTCACTTATAAAAGGTCACCCAGACTCCACTATTATTAACACCATAAAAACCATTGTAATTGTCCATTCCCTACCCAAATAACTTCAAAAACTCCCAAATATCAATCTATATTCTATAATGTAAGACTAAATCCTTCTTAGGAAGGTTTTTTTGTGAAAATCAAAAGAGGTTTCCTGAAAAATATATAACATTCTTCAATAAGAATTTTTATTTTATTTATTCCTACACCTCCATGAATTCTTATTAGAACATAGTGATATAATAACCACATTATATTAGATATAATGATATGTTTATATGACCTTTTAATTTCTTACAACCATCCCCACTTCCATCAAATGTGTAACTAAATTGTACTTTATGTGTACTATGGACTACATCCTTCATTTTCCCATTACCATATCTCAATATTTGTTATGCTAATGGATGTAATATATATATATATATATATATATATATACTATTTGAAACATAATTATCTATCATGAGTCATTATATAATATATACCTTTTTTACTTTTTATTTCATAGAGTAATCGAAAATTTCACTCGTGTGTATGATTGACAACCACCTCACAAATAATTGTGATTGGTCATTCATTAATACATTAAAAGGAAGCTGATAATGATAATGTTAATTACTATATGAGATATACATGAAATTATTTTTATATTTATGGCATATATTTCTATTTTTAAAGAATATATATATATTTTTATCCTTTTCACTCACATAAATATGTTAACATCATGCATGTAGTTGTGGACTACCACCTTCACAAAGTGATTTGACTTTCTTTTAGTCCCAAAGTCGCATAAATTATATATAAGACTATTTAAACAAATATTGTATTGATTGTCTTATTAAAAATATTTAATAATATAATATTACTTACTTTGATTTCATATTGCTCGTTGAGAAATGTAAATGTTTCCCATGTGTACATACGACCTATCATCTCAATGATCGTTACATACATCATTTCGCCAAACCATAATTCGTGATTAGTAATTAAAGTATAATTGATTAATAAAGATGATAATTATTTAATTATTATTTTTATATATATGATCGATGTATAAAATATTCCCAATAACCATAAATCCCATGGGAAAGAACAAATGACAAAACAAAGAAATTTACACCTATAACTATGAAAGTAATTAATGATTATTAACAAACAAGTGATAAGATGTTATAAAATGATAATATATGATATTATAAATATTAATATTGTCATAGTAAATGTTAATAACCTCCTTAACACCACTATTTAGGTATTTAATATTTGTTTTACTAAAAATAGTTGTGAGGTAAGGGACTTAATCTCAAATTCCCCTTATTGAGGTATATTGAATGATTGTACATATAATTACTTTTATATTGGGTATATACTACCCCATTGAAATATAATATCAGTAATCATCCATAATTCATGGAAAATATTGTTCAAATTGGAATTATTGAATCCAAGGGGATTTTACATGAAAATTACAAAGTATTAAATTCTATTGTATGGTCTTACATTCATTTATGATTGTTAATTTATCCTGAAATAATCACATTATTGTGATAATTTTTCAATTTAAATAAATTATTTATTGAATATTCATAATCATGAAATATGGATATTATTATTTTCTAAAATTTATTCTTTTTTTTAATATTATTTTTTTAATTGAATATTTTTTCACTAATCAGTGATAAATTGATAAATTTTTATCCATTACTCAAGATAGATATTTGAAGATAAGTCACATTTTGTTGTGGATTTAATCAATCATTTTAATTTGTGGGGAATTATTTGGACATGTAGTGATGGGTGGGGAAAGGTATAATCTAGACTATAGATGCATTGTATTATCTCTTGAGACAAAAATGTTTTCCATATTTAATAGATTTCTACCTCTAGACATTAAAATATCATGTGAAAGGTATTGATAATAGAGTTATCACGAATCTTGTGATCAAGGAATCCAATAACTAATTATTTAATTCTTTAATAGTTCAATTATTATTATCCATTAAATTTTCATAACGATATTATCTATAGATACATTTTATTTTTAGTTTATTTATTAAATGGAATGTGTTTTATGTTATTTATGATTTCATATTAATTGATCCATATCTATTCATGCATCCAAGTTCTTTAAATGGAATGTCTATTAATTTATTTACCATAAAAAATTCATTATTGTTTACAAAATCCTGATATATTATAGTATATGCACCCCTTAAAGAAAATTTTAGATCATTCTTATTTTGATTCCTATCCCAAGTATATTATTAAGAGATCATTTAATATATTCTCAGGGATGTAGTTCATTTAATGTTTTTATATATTATAT
The DNA here is from genome assembly GCA_963277665.1 of Viscum album. Taxonomy (NCBI): domain Eukaryota; kingdom Viridiplantae; phylum Streptophyta; class Magnoliopsida; order Santalales; family Viscaceae; genus Viscum; species Viscum album. The sequence continues at coordinate 1,091,383,350 of OY728145.1, read as the reverse complement.
TATATTTTATATTATAATTAAAAAATATATATGATTAACGTATTTATTTCTCAAAAATGAATAAATTGATCAGTCCTTTGGGATTTAACCTATGGTATTTTCCTAGTGTAAAAACGTCATACACCATATCTATGATACTGGGGTCGAGGCCATTACTATTGGAATCAGTGTAAGTTTAGTATTAAAATTGGGAAGCTGAATTAGGAAACAAAATTGATTATGGAGCATAACCCTATGATATAAGTTGAGGAAAATCATATAATAAGAACTTAGTTTTTTATAAGGAATTGATTATTTGTTTTCCCCAAGAAATAAATTACTGTATTGATTATACATGTCGATGTGGATTTGGAAAAACGGAACATAGGAGTAATAAATCTGAAAAGGAATCTTTGGGATTGACATAATCATCACCTAGAGAATGACAACATATCCCACAATGCACCTAGTTTTACAATTTTAGGGGATATATTTTTAATAAATCAAATTTTATATACAAAGTAATATAATGGAATTTATATAGAGATATCTCCATAAAAACATGTTTATTATTATAAGATTTTATACGCATAATGTTTTCAATTTATTTGATTTCTTTCACCAGTTTTTGATTATAAAATATGTTTGATAATGATATTATCTATTCTAGTGTATTCCATCATTTAAAATTGGGGGATTTTAGGAGTAATGGGAACCAAATTGATGCACATAATCAATTGAGTAAGATTGATCATTTCTTTGATGGGATTAACTGAGTCTTTCAAATGGAAAAAGTATATAAAAAATTCTGCAATGACCCTAACTTTTATCAATGAAAATTCCTCTTGAACTAATTAAATGACTAATTATCTAAAATTGTTATATAATATGTGAGCATCATTGGTTTTAGGATTTTTGATTTCAAAATACCATTAAAAATTGTTACCATAACTAATATATCCATTGAATAGTGATAACATGATTACTATAAATATAGGGCTTTAACAAATATAATTTACATTGAAAAAGGAAGGGATGCCCTCATCCAGTAGAATTTATCCATACGAATCCCATTTTTCAGATCTAGGAAATGTGGTTGTGTCACTGGGCTTCGCTCTTGACAAATCCCAAGATGAAATTAAACAAACTAAGATTGAATGTAACTGCCTATGGGAGAATTGGATTTTGATAGAGATAACCACCTGAGCGATGTTATCTAAGCCACACCAAGAGTCTGTCACCATTAAACACCTTATCATTAGGTCATAATCAGCTGTTTGAAGGCGTTATGTAAAAATACCATGTCACTATGATCATGTGCATTGTTGTTTCACAGAATATATTATATAAATTCCTTTTATTATTATTACATTTTAAATAGAATTTAATGCAAAAATAGTATTTTTAGTTAATATTCAATAAAGAAATATATTTTTATGAATTAATGGATTTTGGAGTTAAATAATATTTTAATAAAATATTATTACAATATTAATTTTTTTTAATATAAATTATCATAAAAGTTTTATGAATTCAATTGTAATTTTTATTACTGCTTGAAAGATTTTTTTGACAAAAACCCATGAATTTTTACTAAATGTCAGTTTTTACATTAATATAAAAAATCAAATACATAGAAAATTATTTAGATAAATTTGATTTAAATATTGGATTTAGGACATCGAAATTATCTAATGATAAATTTTTCTTAATTCTCTGAGATAGTCGATTTTTGTGTAAAAAATAAATAATGGTAAATTATATCATGTGTTTTATTATATAATAGTGACCTAATAGTGATTTAAAAAAGACTATCAAAGAGTTCTTCATCCAATATATGTTTTATATTTAAAATAATGTGATTTTATATTTTGTTATTTATTTTATTGTGCCTTAGTCGACCCTCCAAAACATATAAAACATTTTAACTTTTAAAATGACTTCCTTAAGAGTTTCACTCACCTCCACATAAGAAAGACTAATATTTTAATAAATTAGACCATTTTCAATATAAAATATTATTTTCCACTCACCTTTGGGAAAAACATGGGCAAGATCCATGGTATGGTTTGTGGTTTTGATTAGTTTAATATGTAGTTTCCAATACCAAAATAATAAATAATTCCTATATTTTCCTATATAACCCCACCCAAGATATCACTTAAATATCACTCAAATCCTTTGGATCTCAACCAACCTATGACCTACCCACTCAAAAATCCTTCCATTGTGCCCCAAGAAACCGTTAATAATAACGACCCAATGTTTTTAATGGAAATTCCATTCTTATAAATATGCCATAAAATCACATAATAATGAACTACAAAGTGATAGGTGAACTTTAAACATATGTTTGTCACTTCTGTATTTGAAATTTTGAAAATCTGACATACACGGTTTTGTTCAAGAGGTTTTTTGGAGACTGATAAGAAAAGTATAATTTTTTGGTGAATAGTATCCTACCCTAAAGAATAGTAACATAACCATATGAATAGTGATATACCATAATTAATAGTAACCAAACCTATGATAGTATAAAAATAATATTCAATTTAGAAGTACAATATACCTATATTTTAGATTGAGTTAATGCATGTTTCAAATCTAGTTTTTGATAATAAATTATGATTTTAATTAAATTTTATAATAATCATATTTAGAAAACAATTTTGAATAATGGACATCATTTTCTGATTCTACACATCGAAAAATGGTCAGGGTGAATTTCTGATATTTTTCTGAAATACTAGAATTTTTGATGAATAGTAAAATCCGGTAATTTACCGTAAATATACATTATAAGCTAAATAAACTATTCCTAGAATCATGGTTGATGTCACCACCTGGGGTTTGAATTAACATGACCCATTTACTATTCTTGGTCATGGAATACTTACTATTCAATTTCTTGGGTATAAATAGTAAATTAATGATTATTATATTATGAAATCCCTCCTCTCCTCCACTATACAAACCCCATTCACTCCATCTTCTCTCCACTCATCTCAAGTTCCAAGAAATCTATAAATTCTCCCCAAACATCTCCCCAAGGTCCTCTCCCACGTCCAAAAGCTTTCAACCTCCTCATAATACCAAAAACTCTCCCATTAAGAGGTTCTCAAAGCAGGAAGTCTCAAAAGGTAAATTCCTCTTCCCAAATTTCATCTTTTCTTTTAAGTTCTTTTATTTTTATTTCTTCCCTCACCTCCCTTCACCATAATAGTATGATAAATACAGTAACATAAATGTGCTGTAATGTTTCAATGTTATTGTTATATTTCATTGTCTTCTCACCCTTTCCCCACCCTTTTATTTGAATAATATGAAAGCACCGTTTGAGATGTGCTAATTTACAACATTCAAGGACAACAGTTTATCAATTTCTATTATTATCATTAATTCTGGTCATGAAACCTTTTTTGTTAAGGTTGAACCAGATTATTATATATTTAATATATCCTATTTTTGGTTCCGTAATATTTTGGTACAAATGGTACTAAGTTATAAATCAAAACACATTCTTTGTAGTCAAACCCACCGAATAACAAAAACGGTTATCACTAAAGGTTATATATGTAAACATTCAACATCACTCTAAGTAACCTAATAAAAATTAAAACCATATATTCTCCTTGAAATGAACTAAATAATATAACTTCAATTATGGAAAACCACTTTCATCTATCATATAATCCAAACAAGAATATAAGTGAACCAATCATTAAATCCAAGTAAACAAATGAGATCGAACAATGAAATTGAACATTATAACTAATAAAAAATGCATTTAATTAACTAAGAAGGGTTATAATAAATAAATTACATTTTTAATAGGTTCTTGACTTATGAATTAATAATCCTAATTTTTTTATTCAAGTCATTAATAACAAGTGTAGAACCCCACTGGATTTAAGGTAAGGGATCCTCCCATTTTCTCTCTTAATCAAGATTGTCCTCTATTCATTTCATTTTTAGGTGTACTATAAAATTATGGGGTATGTTTAATAACCTCCCCCATACTTATTTCTAAATTTATAGGTTATGATAAACCTCATTTCTCTCTAATCAATTCCTCTTGTTCACACCCGACACTATGCTGATAAAATCATAATGAATTCTACCTGAACATTCTTTGTTCTTTCTGGTTTCCTTATCTGTCATTCAAAATGGTGTTACATTATCTATCAATGTGAGTCTTATGACTTCAGATTAGTTGTAAAATATTCTTATATCAAGACCCTTTCATCACATTCTTTTCGGGATATACAATATTTTGAAATATTCTCTCCTTAGAACTTTCCGATAAGCCGGACTGTTTTAAGGGGACTTCCCAAATTGTTACCCAAATTTCAAGTGCACTCTATCCTATGTTTTAAAACACCATTTTATATTTAAAATCATTATTTTTATTATTAATACCTTATTGGTTCAATTTTGATTTTATATAAAAGAATGTTCTCTTTTCTATTTGATAGTCTCTAGAGTGTTTTCCTTAAAACCGTACAAAAATGTTTTAATGTTAATGTTTCTAAAATACATTTTTTATATGTTTTCACCTTTATTTGACACCACTAACCATGTTATATGCCTATTTTACCCTATTAATGTCCATTTATGTTCTAATCCCTTCCTTTCATGGACACTTTCATGATACGCCCATTAGATATGATTTATTTCATGACTGTGGTACCCAATTCTTTCCATGTGTAACCTTATGTTTATGTATGGTTGATTATGTATGATTATTTATGTGGAAAGATTATTTATGTGGCAAGAATATTCATGAATATCATGAGATGGTTTCACCCAGATAGCGCGCCAATGCATTGGGTAAGGATAAGTCTCATGAGATGCGATGTGAAACGGGATTGGCCGTTAGCCTTGACCCTTACTAAAATGGGAAACAGGATTGGTGGTTAGCCTTGACCCGTACTAATGATATGATTTATGATTCTACCAACTTTAAATGATTCCGTGTTTATATGATCCCATGCTTATATTAAATGATTTCATAAGTTTCATGCTTTGGATGTCTTTATGCCATGACTCTTAACTAAGGTTCTTGAGATGTATCCTTATGTTCATTCCTTTACTGGGCATTTTTAGCTCATCCCTTTGTTAATGTGTCCCCCAGGGTACCCTATGCAGATGTAAGAGCTCAAAGGAAGATAGAATCTCTTTATGGAGATTAAATAAAGAGGTTTTTTAGTCCCATATTTTATGTTATATGTACCTAGTCTTCCAGAACACTAGATTTAACGATCCATGGCTTATACTCTGATGATAAATTATGCTTAAAATAGTGAAAAGTTATATGTTAAAGGCTTGGTTCAATATAGTTGGTATCAGAAGATGGCCTATTTATATTTGGAGATTAGTAATATAGCACATTAGTAAGGACCTTAAGGATGAGACCAAGTATAAGGAAACAATCCTAAATCTTGGTGGGTATAGAGTAAGTGGTTTATCAAGAAAATACATCCTTACCTGGATACGAGCATGTAGAGGCGGCTATGGCACATATGTATCTAGTGGTAAATCCTATAAACACTACATTGAGATAGACTCGAACAAAAACTGGTGCATGAAAATAGGCCTTACTGCACTCTTGGTTACGACACTACCGGGGGATATGCTTTGGTAGATTCACAAGATTAGTAAAAAGAATTATTAAGGAACAAATAAAAGCCGATGATAATATAAGTTAAGAAATAGATTGAGGATAACCTAGAAATAAACCTAAGGAATCTCAAATTAGGATATACTTTTCTTTTATAAGTTCCTACTTTTATGTTAAATGTTTCTTTTTATTCTCAATAGCTAAGTATTCAAGAACTCTAATTATACGTTCCTTTCTTATTTAATGGAAAGAAATATATGAACACATTCCAACAACCAATGTGAGAGGCATTGTAATGATCTCCCTAATGACATGCCTGATGTGACGGAAGTGAGAGCTCAAAACATTGTGGTAGTACTTGCTCAGCTGGCTCGAGTTATGAATAATAACATGAATAAGGTGGAATTTCCCCCTCCACCAAGGAAAGACTATGTATCCATAAAATCCTTCATCCGGCAAAGGCCTCCCATGTATAGCAGGTCTTCTGATCCCCTCCTCACATAACAATGGATTAACTCCATTGAAAATATTTTCTATGTCCTCCAGTGCTCTGAAGAAGAGATAGTAATACTGGAAGTCTATTATTTTGATGGGGAAGCTGATCAGTGGTGTACACTGATCAAGAATACGATGTCCCAAGAGAAAATTGATTACATAGAATGGGAGGAATTCAAGAGGATATTTTTCAACAAATATTTTCCTCGAACCCTCTATCTCAAGATGGAAAGAGAGTTCCATTGACTCAAGAAGAAGGAAGATGAGTCCATCGGGTCATATGAAGTGTACTTTACAATGCTCTCAAGGTATGCCTCTGGATTTGTCATGAACACTGAATGAGAGGTGTATTTCATCTTTAGAAGACTAAATCCGAGTCTACAAAAAGTGTTGGTAATTCGAGACTTCGACAACAATGAGGAGATTATCCATTATGACCTCAAGGTTGAAATGGATATTGGAGACTCTCAGTGGTCTCTTGGGCCTTGTGACAATATGTGGAAAATAGAGAACAACATGGGTGGTTCATCAAAAAATACCATGATGGAATGAATCATCAGTTTCCCCTTTGAAATGATTGTGGGAATAAGAATCTTGGTGACTGTCTCAAGGGAACTAGGAATTGTTTCAAATTCGTAATGTTGGGTCATCTAGCCTCGAACTACGGAAGGGATATGAAAAATCCTTCTAATGATGAAGAATAATGGAAGGATCAGATCAACACTCAGCCAATAGTGCAGTGTTTTAAATGCAATGAGCTTGGGAATTATGTGAACAATTTCCCAAAGCTGAGGGTTGTTGGAGGTAATCAACAACAACCTCTAAGGAAAAAAGGAAGGGATTATGCTATCACTGCTGCTGAGGTGGAGCCAGAAAAATATGTGGTGATAGGTATGCTTGTTATTCATTAAATAATAGCAATAGTACTATTTGATTCTGGTTATACGCATTTTTTCATATCATGCAAGTTTAGTAGAACTATTCAAACACCACCTTAAAATTCGGAGGAAAAGTTATCTTTGGGAACTGCGAATTGGGAAATTATCGCATCCATGTTTTATAACTCCTCCCCAGTTAATGTTTGTGGACTGAACCTCCCAAAAAATCTTTTCATACTTCCTTTAGTATAGTTTGATGCTATCTTGGGCATAGATTGTCTATCTTCGTACAAGGCCAACATCAATTTTCAGGAAAGGGAGATTACTCTTCACATCCCGAAGTATCCACCAATTCTTTACAAGTGCAAGAGGGAAGATGAGTCTCCTTTAGAATCTTCGTCTCAAGATTGGATATTTCTTCCTTATGAGCATGCATACCTAGATCAAATGATTTAGACAAAGGAGAGAATCATGCTTGAAGACATGCCCATCGTGAGGGATTACACTGGTATATTTCCCGAAGAGTTTCCTGGTCTTCCCCATGACCGAGAGGTTGGGTTCTCAATTGAAATTATCCCTGGATCTCTTCCAAACTCAAAGACACCTTACAGAATGGACACCGTAGAGTTGAAAGAGATGAAGAAGCACTTATAAGAGAATATGGATAAGGGTTTTATATTCCCAAGTGCTTCACCGTTGGGTGCTGCAGTCCTCTTCTACAAGAAGAAAGATTGATCAATGCGCCTCTACATTGATTATTGTGAACTCAATAAAATCACTATAAAGAACAATTATTCCCTTCCACGGATAGATGACCTATTTGATCAGCTTCGTGGGACCAGTTATTTCTCTATGGTGGACCTTCAGTCGGGATATCACTAACTAAAGATGAGGAAGTAAGATATTCCAATGACTGTATTTCGAATGAGGAATGGACACTATGTTTAGTACCCCTAGATTCTGGTAAATAACTCTTCATTTATGCTTTTTAAGTGCATAATGTTTATGGGAGATGTTTGGGAACGTTTGGGAGACTTTTAAAGCATAAAAAGGAAAAATGTGGGAATGCACGGGCTGCACACGGTTAGCCAAACCGTGCGGAAGTCGTGCAGGTGGTGGTATTCTGGACATAGGAGACCGCACGGTGTCTGCACGGTTTGGGAAAATCATGCAAGGAGGTCGTGTAGATAGACCCTCTCTATAAGTGACTACCGCATGGTTAGCGCGCGGTTTAACTAACCGGGCAGACTAACCATGCACGAAGTCAACTTATATACTATTTATTAGGATGCAATCTATTTTATCATTTAACCCACTATTTTTTTCTCCAAAACGATCCTAACTCAGGATTTCTCTCTTGGAATGGTGGTAGAACACTTACCATGTGTTTTGGTAGTGATCTAGAGGCTTTCCTTGGCGTTCAAAGGTCAGTTGATCACATTAAGTCATAATCTTTTCTTTTTATCTTAGATCTCCTTCCTCTCTCTTGTTGAATCCTTAGATCTACGCTCGAGGTGGGTAGATATAATGTAGTGGATGACTTTTAAGTTGGGGTTTGGTCTTGTTTGTGATAGGGGAAGGAATGTAAGGAGGTTTCGTGGTGTTTCGACCTGATTCATGGTTGGTTTCTCTTATTTTGTTGAAGTAGGTGGATTTACTCTCGATTCCTATTTCTTGGAACTTGATGGCATAGTTTCAATTTATTTTCCTTGATTGAAATGGAATGTCAATATATTGTGAAAGAATGGTTGAAACCCCTTTTTATTAAATAGTGATAGAAATTGTGTGTTTCTGGGAAGTGGTTGTTGAAGTAAATTTAAAATGGTGATTTTAAATTGGATATGGTTTTGCTGGTTGAAAGAAACAGTTTTCAATAAAAAGGGTGATGCATTATTGAATGGTTTTGAACACACTCGGTGGTGGGAATGTATTTTCATTGGTTGTGGTGTGTGTTAATATGCATTATGATGGATAAGGATGAGAAGTCCACCCATCAAAAGGTTGGGATGGATAAGGGCGAGAAGTCCCCCCATCATTAGGTTGGGACGGATAAGGTTGGGAAGTAGCCATGTCAAGGTAGCTCACTAAGTGACAACTTAGTGGAAGGATAAATTACCACTCGTGAGTATAGGGAGGTCCCGGTTGCATGCATTGTTGGTTGTGCGGATTTGTGGAATGGATCGAATGTTCCAAATTGGAAACGTGGATTTGACTGGGAACTTTGCATGGTTGATTTGTTGGAAAATGGTTTGGTTGGAAAAATGGAATTGACATGGAATTTACTATATTATGAACTGTTTTGGAATATTTTTATATAAATTATGTTATATAAATGTGCTAACATGTTTTATCCTAGAGGCAGGGGTTGGGAAGTCATTGGGGGAAAACCTACTAAGTTTCATTATTCACCCCCTTCTTTTGCACGTTGGTGCTTCTGCAGATGTCATATATCGGGATGTTGTAAAAGGTAAAGTGTCACATGTTTAGAGTGATGATTCGTGATACTTTGGCGGGTTCGTGATGTTAGAGCTTGTGGAGAATTGAGTTGGGTTGTTGTCTTGTAGTCTTTGAGATGTCTTTCTGCCGTTTACTCTGATGTTTAGTGTTGGTTTTCACTATGGTTCTTTTGGTTGGTTTTTGATAAAAATTAATGGTTGAGTTTTTTTGGATTTAACTCTTGCATCATATAGTGGTTGATTAGAGAAGGTTATCTGGTTTTCTCTGTTTATGGTAGTTTTCAGTTTAATAGTAAATCGTCCCCCCTGTATATTGAAAACCTCCGGCATTTATTTCTTTCTTTTTGTGCCTTAGAGATATCTTTTATGGCCTAGTAATGACTCGTTGAGCTCTCAAGCCAATGAGAATTGGCATGTCAGTACAAATCTTATCATCTTGTTCGGTCCTTTCCTAACATGTGGTCATCTATGTTCATGGTCCTGGAGTTGAAATTCCTTCTTGTCTATTCCTTGGGTGATCTTCTTAGACAGGAGTGAGATTTTCGGAACATGCAATGTATAGAATAAAAGGACGTAGCTAACCCGTTTATGTTAAACTTCAAGTTACCATGGTGTTGGGTACAAAAGTATTTTGGATACACTTCTAGAATGTGGGAAATATCATTATCATGGGTCTAGCCAATGAGATGAGCATGAAATGCAGTAGAGGAATGACTTCCCACTAGGATGGAATATCTCATTGTGAAGAATGATTTATGATTTTGGGAAAAGTGATTTTTTTTTAAAATGCAGAAATTTATTTTCAAATGAACGATTTTGAAAAGTGGATATTTGGTATATTTTGAAAACGGGTGGATTTTCAAAAATTATGTGGGATGTTTTCAAAAATGGTTGAACATGTGGAAAATCTTGACAGATGGAAAACAATAATGTGATAGTTGATGTGATATAAATTTAAATGCTACGCCTTAAGTTGCTAGGATGTGTGACTAATGGCATGCGTTGTTTGTATAGAAAATGGCACCCATTAGGCATCGAAGAAACCAACTCGAAGAAGCTGTAGAGAATGTGGTTTCACCTGATCCATGTGTGAACCAAGAGCTGGTTCAGTGTATCGTTCAAGCATTCCAGGATTTCGACATAGGGAATCAGAGGGATTAGTCAAGGCATGCAGACCATTACGTCCAGTTCCAATAGCAGAATCCACCCATTTTTCGGGGTGATTCGGAACCAGAAAGGGATGAGGTGTGGCTGAGTAGGATGAAAAATATTTCGATTTCATTAGAACACCAGTAGAAATGAAAGTAATGTTGGCGACATATATGCTAGAGGATCTTGCATGACAATTCTGGGAGCTAGTGGTGCAGGGTATGGTGGATCAAGGCCTAGGCTAGGAGGAATTTGATGAGTTGTTCAATAAATAATTCTATCCTCACACGTTCAATATCCTGAGGATGAAGGACTTTTTCAGCCTGAATCTGGAGAATCTCTATGAAATGGAATATGTGGATAAATTCATGAATTTAGTGCGCTTTGCACCGGAAGTTGCTGCAAGTGCATCACTGAAGGCATGCATCTTTGAGTAAGGGTTGCGACATGAGATTTGCTCATAGATAGTTGTTCTATGTATTACAAATTATACAGAGATGGTAAATAAAAAATAGTATCTAAAAGACAGATCTCAAGAGTTATGGGAGGAGGAAGTATGATGATGCCCACAGGAATGGGTGGGAACTCTAATGCTGGGAACAATCGGAAGAGGGACACCTACTTCCAAGGTGGGAGTGTGAATCAGAACCAGATGGTTGGATCTGTGAATCTTCCACTATGACCCATGATGAATTCTAGGTGTTCTCAATGTAGCTCAATTGATCACATAAAGCGAGAGTGTATGGTGAAAAATAGACAATGTCACAATTGCAAGCAGATAGGGCATCTACAAGAACTATTGTAGAAATACTCTGAGGTCGGGTGCATGTGACACTACCAAGGCGTCAGAAGAATCGTATGCTTCGACAGGATGAGGACAATAGAGTCAGTCTCATCATCATAACAGAGATAGCCATGGTGAATCATGAAATACCATGACTCCTCAACCAGGAAAATCTCAACAAGGCAACAATGAGAACAGTGCATCGACCAAGAAATTGTATAGAGTTGAGCAGATGATCGTTGTTGATCAGGTTGGACCATCAATAGTAATAGGTATGATCCTTTTTAATTCTACCTTTTTGAATGTGTTATTTGATACTAGTGCATTACATTCCTTCATTGCTTCTCGTGCTGCTGACTTATTATGTTTAAAACTGGAAATGATGCCTTCTGTGATGAAATTGCAAACTCCTCTTGGTGAAAGAGAATGTCAAGCCTTAGTGTGTCGAGCATGTGCTATAACTGTGGATGGAGATGAGCTAGAATGGTACTTCTCCATGTTGGATATGGATTTCTATGATTTAATCATGGGTATTGATTGGTTGGAAAGGTTTATGTCTCACATCGACTGTTATAGGAGAACAGTTGGTTTCACGACTAAGGGTGGCATCAACCACCTCTTTAGAGGAGAAAGGATAGTAAAGAAGGGTGAAAAGAGATTGTCGGCACCAATGGTGGGAACGATCTCTCTTCAATTGGCAGCGTTGACTTTGACATCATGGGAATAGATTGAGGAAAATAGTTTTCCAGCTATATATGGTGGATCAATTTCCAAATGTCTTTCCTGAGAACTTCTTAGGGTAACCACCTCTAAGGGAAGTGGAGTTTATGATTGATCTAATTCCAGGGACCAGTCCTATTTTCCTTCCAACTTATAGGATGGAACCAACGGGGTTAAAGGAATTGATAGAGAAGTTAGAGGATTTGGAAAGCAAGGGTTTCATCTGGCCAAGCATGTCTCCATGGGCAGCACCAGTTTCATGTGTAAAGAATGCAGATGGAACTTTGGGGATATGGGTGGATTATCGTAAACTTAACCATGTTACGATAATGAATAGATATACACTTCCACGCATTGATGACTTGTTTGATCAATTGATGGGATCTCAGTGGTTCTCCAAAATTGACTTACAGTCAGGATATCACCAGTTGAAAGTTTGGAAGGAGGATATTCTGAAGACAGCCTTCAGAAGCAGATATGGCCACTATGAAATTTCAGTCATGCCTTTTGGTCTTACAAATGCACTGACAGTCTTTATGGCATTGATGAATCATATATTTCAACAATATCTAGATTCTTTTATTTTGGTGTTTGTGGATGACATATTGGTGTATTCAAGAACAAGGGATGAGCATGATAAACACTTGGAGATAGTGTTGGAAGTCATGAGATACCATCATTTGTATGCTAAATTATCAAAGTGTGATTTTGGGATACAAGAGGTATGCTTTCTAGGCCATGTTGTTTCTGAGAAAGGTGTTTCAGTGGATCCAGAAAAGATAGAAGCTGTTATTTATTGGAAACCGCTGAAGAATGTCTTTTAAATTCAAATTTTTCTTGGTCCATCTGTTTATTACTGATGCTTTTCCTATGACTTCTCACAACAAACTTTGCCTTTGACAGTATTGACAAAGAAGAACAGTACATTTAAATGGACTAAATAATGTCAGAGAACATTTCATGAGTTGACAATTCTCCTTACATCAGCACCTATCTTGATTTTTCTAGAATCACTATAGGGGTATGTGGTGTATTGTGATGCTTCGGGAGCATGTTTGGGTTGTGTTATCATGCAAGGAGACCATGTGGTTGCTTATGGCTCAAGGAAATTGAGGGTGCATGAGAAAAATTACCCAACACATGATTTGGAGTTGGTTGTGGTCATCCATGATTTGAAAACATAGAGACATTATCTCTTTGGGTAGAATTTCACTGTGTTTAAAGATCACAAAAGCTTGAAACACATTTTCTCACAACGAGATTTTAATCTGAGGCAAAGGATATGGATGATGTATCTTCAAATGTTTGACTTTGACTTAATGTATACACCAGGTAAGGGCAATTCGGTGGCCGACTCATTAAGCAGGAAGTCGTATGCTCAATTGGAAAAGAAATATTCAGTTGAATGTAAGTTGATGTTGGTCTTAGCTAACATGCATGTGGAATGTGAAGACTGAGGTGATGTTGTTGTTTTCTTTCCAGTTGCGCTTGTTCCCTATTTGGTGGAGATAGTAAAGGATGTACAGGAAGCTGATGTAGACTGTGTTGTGATGAGTTCAAAACTCAATGGTGGGGAGACCATTGAAGGATGGAAGATGGATGGGAGTTCACTTTTATGTTTCAGAGATCGGATGGTTGTACCTATGATTTGTCAGGAACAACTAATTAATGCTTACCACCATTCAAGATGGGTTGTACATCTGGGTACATAGAAGATGTATAAGGCACTAAAGGCGCAGTTTTGGTGGAGCGACATGAAATGGAAGGTGGGCGAGTTCATCTCGCGATGCTTAACATGCCAGCAGGTTAAAGAAGATCATTAGAGACTAGCTTGTATGTTATAGTCTTTACCTATCCCACTATGGAATTGGGAGAAGATAGCAATGGATTTTGTTATAGGTCTTCCAAGAATGGTCCGGAAACACGATGTCATTTGGGTGATAGTGTATCATCTAACCATGTCAGTCCATTACAACACGATTCATGAAACTCATATGGTGGAAGATCATTCAGAAATATATATCTAGAAAGTGGTAAACATACATGGTGTACTACTGTCTATCATCTCAGATAGAGATCTGAGGTTCATATCTCGTTTCTGGAAATCCTTAGAGCAATCCCTTGGGACTTAGATGATGATGAGCATGGCGTATCATCCTCAGACGGATGGGAAATCCGAACAGACGATACAAATATTGGAAGACATGTTGCGGGCTTGGGTAATCGATTTTTGTGGCTCATGGGAGGAGCATATACCATTAGTGGAGTTCTCATACAATAACAGTTATCAGGCCTCGATATGCATGGCCCCAATTGAATCATTGTATGGACGTCTTTTTCGTTCTCCAATTTTATGGGTGAAAATAGGTGAGGCTTCACTGCTTGGGCCGAGCCTTGACCAATAAACAATGGATAAGATCTAGTTTATTAAAAAGTGGATGGTGATGGCTCAGAGTCGTCCTAAATCTTATGCAGATCATCGCCGAAGACAGTTGTCATTTGCGGTGAGTGATCGTGTCTTTTTTGGAATCTCTCCAAGGCTTGGACATTGTCGTTTTGGGAAGCATGGAAAATTATATCCTCAATATATATTCCCTTTTGAGATGTGAGAACCGGTTAGCGAGGTGGCATATCAGTTGGCATTACCAACACGGTTCAGTGAAGTGCCTAATGTGTTCCATGTATCTCAGTTGAAGAAGTATCACCTCGATCGTGACCATGTGATCAGATGGGATCACTTTGTCCTAGAACCAAATGCTTTGATGATACATATCCCAGTACGGATAGTGGATAGTCAAGAGAAAGTCTTGCATGGAAAATGAATTGGTCTAGTATGTGTATTATGGATGCATGGTCAGATCTAGGAAGAGACTTGAAAATGCGAGAAAGAAATGAAAGAGCATTGGCCAGAACTCTTTCAGAAATGAGATGGTATTCTACTTTCCAGGGACGGAAAGTCCAATGGTGGGGAGAATGTAGTACCCTCAGTTTCTATTAAGTAACCCTTGTTTTATGATTTTTATGTGCATGAAATTTATTGGAGATGTTTGGGGAAAGTTTGGGAGAATGATAAAGCATAAAAGGGAAAAATGTGGGGACGCACGGGCTGTGTACGGTTTTCCAAACTGTGATGAAGCTGTGTAGGTGGTGGTCTATTGGACAGAGGAGACCGCACGGTGTCTGCATGTTTTGGGAAAACCGTGCGAGGAGGCCATGCGGAGAGCCCATATCTAGCAGTGACTACCGCACGGATAGAGCACGATTTAACTAACCGTGAGCGAAGTCAACTTAGATCCTATTTCTTAGGATCTAATCCATTTTATCATTTAAACCACTCTTTTTTCTCCCAAACAGCCCTAACTCAGGATTTCTACCTCGGGAATGTGGGAGAACACTTACCAGATGTTTTAGAAGTGATCTGTAGGGTTGCCTTAGAATTTAGTGGCCATTTGATCATGGTAAGTCTCATTCTTTTCTTGTTTTCTTAGATCTCCTTCTTCCAACTTGTTGGATCCTTAGATCTACGCCCGAGGTGGGTAGATTTAAGGTAGTGGATGACTTTTATGTCGGGTTTTGGTCTTTTTGGTGATAGGGGAAGGAATATAATGATGTTTCATGGTGTTTCGACCCGGTTCATGGTTGGTTTCTCCTATTTTGTTGAGGTAGGTGGCTTCAATCTCGATTCCTCATTCTTAGAAAATGAAGGCTTAGTTTCAATTTGTTTTCCTTAATTGAAATGGCTTGTTTATCTATTGTGAAAGATTACATTAAACCCATTTTTAGTAACGGGGGATGGAAATTGTGTGTTTTTGGGAAGTGGTTGTTGAAGTAAATTTAAAATGGTGATTTTAAATTGTCTATGGTTTTTCGGCTTGAAATAAATTATTTTCAATAAAAAGGGTGATGCTTTATTGAATGGTTTTGAAAACACTTGGTTTTGGGCATGGATTTGCATGGGTTGTGGTGTGTGTTCATATGAATTGGTATGGATAAGGCTGAGAAGTACCCCCATCAAAAGGTTGGGATGGATAAGGGTGGGAATTCCCCCCATCATTAGGCTGGAACGGATAAGGTTATGAAGTACCCCCGTCAAGGTAGCTCACTAATTGACAACTTAGTGGAAGGATAGTTCACCACTCGCGAGTATAGGGAGGCCCGAGTTGCATGCATGGTTGGTTGGGTGGATTTGTGGAATTGAACGAATGTTCTAAGATGGGAATGTGGATTTGATTAGAAATTTTTGTTGGTTGCTTTTTTGGAAAAAGGTTTTGTTGGAAAAATGGATTTGACATGGAATTTTCTATATTCTGAACTTTTTTGGAATTGTTTTATATAAATTGTTTTATATAAATGTGATAACCTATTTTATCCTTGAGGCATGGGTTGGGAAGTCATTTGGGAAATCCTACTGAGTTTTATTACTCACCCCCTGCTTTGGAACGTTGGTGCTTTTTCAGATGTCATATACCAAGACATTGGCAAAGGTAAAGTGTCACATGTTTAGATCATTGCTTCGTGATACCTGGGCTGGTTTGTGATGTTGGAGTTTGGAGCTTGTGGAGCATGGAGTTGGGTTGTTGTCTTATAGTATTTGAGTTGTATTTCCACTATTTACTCTTATGTTTAGTGTTTGTTTTCATTGATGTACTTTTGTTTGGTTTTTGATAAAAATTAATGGTTGAGTTGTTTTGGCTTTAAATCATGCATCATATAGTGGTTTCTTAGAGATGGTTATCTGGTTTTCTCCGTTTGTGGTTGTTTTCAGTTAAAGGGTAAATCGCCCCACATGTATTTTGAAACCCTTCGCCATTTATTTCCACCCTTTGGTGCCTTGAGGATGTCTCTTAAGGCCTAGTAATGACACGTTGAGCTCTCAAGACAATGAGAATTGGCAGGTCATTACACTATGAGTTCATAGTGATTCCCTCCTGACTCAGTAATGCTCCAGTAATTTTTATGGATTTAATGAATAAAGTCTTTAGATATTACCTCTACAAATTTGTGGTGGTCTTCATTGATGATATTCTAATATACTCTAAGAGAAAGGAGGAGCATGAGGAGCAATTGGAAACTTTTCTAAAGACTTTGTGAAGGGAGAATTTGTATGAAAAGTAGAGTAAATGTGAGTTCTGAATGGAGGAAGTATCAATCACGGGGCATGTTATCACCAGGAATGGGATATATGGGGACCCTTCCAAGACGGAGGCAATTGAAGAGTGGCTGATGCCAACTTATGTAACGGAGATCCACAGCTTTTTAGGTCTAGCTGGGTATTATCGATGATTTGTGAAGAACTTTTCACGGTTTTCAAACCCAATGACCAATTTGACATGGAAGGGAGTAATGTTCGTTTGGACATAGGAATGTGAAGACTGTTTGAAGGAGTTGAAAAAGAGGCTTATCACTGCGCCGGTACTGAAACTCCCTTCAAGTGATGAACTCTTTTTGGTGTATAGTGATTCTTATATGAAAGAATTAGGATGTGTGCTAATGAAAATGATAAAGTGATCGCCTATTCCTCAATGCAGTGGAAACTTGATGAGAAAAACTATCCCACACATGATATGTAGTTGGCGGCTGTGATATTTGCATTAAAAATCTTGTGGCATTATATCTATTGGAAAAATTGTGAGATATATATTGACCACAAGAGTCTAAAATATATATTTACACAGAAATTGCTTAATATTAACCAGCGATGATGGATAGCGGTCATAAATGATTAGTACTTCTCAATCCACTGCCATCCAGGTAAGGCAAACTAGGTGGAATATGCTCTAAGTAGAAAGGATCCTGCATCTTTATCAATGATGAGAATTGAAAAGGATATGATCTTCTTGGATTTGAAATGGTTGGACATGGGAATCATTAAGGGAGGAAAATCATCAATTCTTTCTCAAATGATTGCTCAACCATACCTCTTATATAAAATAAAGGTTTCTCAAAGAAAGGATGTAGAAATTCGGAAAATGGTGGAAGCTATTAAAAATGGGAAATCCTCTGATTTCAAAATTGATGAGGAAGGATTTGTATGATTTGGGACAAGATTTTGTGTACCATCTGATCCAGAGATAAAGAAGGAGATATTGAATGATGCACATAGCTCGACCTTCTCTATAAATCCTGGGAGTACCAAAATGTATCGTGATCTCCGAGAACACATTTGGTGGGATAACTTGAAGAAGGATATTGTGGAATATATATCAACGTGCTTTGTACGTCAGCAAGATAATGTTGAGCAAAAAAGTCCAATGGTATGATGCTTCCATTGCCTATACCCATGTGGAAATGGGGAGATGTTACTATAGACATTGTCACGGGTCCCCCGAAGACGTCGAAGGGAAATAATGCGATATGGGTTGTGGTTGAACAACTCACCAAGACATCCCATTTCATCGCTATTTGGGATGATCTCTCGCTTGAACAACTGGGAATGTTATATGTGAACGATGTGGTGATACTACATGGTGTTCCACTATCAATTGTCTATGACCGCGATCCATGGTTCACATCTAAATTTTGGAGCAGACTTCATCATGATTTGGGTACTGAATTGAGTTTCAGCACGACCTATCACCCCCAAACTGATGGCCAATCTAAAAGGACTATTCAGGCACTTGAAGATAAGATAAGAGCCTACTCTATAGAATTCAAAGGTGGTTGGGATCATCATCTCCCATTGGTTGAGTTCTAATACAACAATAGCTTCCACTCGAGTATTCAGGTGGCTCCATATGAAGCTCTTTATGGAAAGCCATGTAGAACTCTGACCTATTGGAATGAAGTTGGAGAGAGAAAGCTACATGGACCCGATCTTGTTCAAGATGTGACAGAGAAGGTTCAAGTCATCCAGAAACACATCAAAGCTGCTCAAAGTCGGCAAAAGTACTATGCTGACAACCATCGAAGGGACATGTAGTTCAACATTGGAGATAAAGTCTTCCTTCAAATATCTCCATGGAAGAGAGTCACACAATTCATAAAGGAAGGGAAGATAAGACCAAGGTATTTTGAACCCTTTGAGATCCTTGACCGCATAAGAGTCGTGGCTTATTGGATTTCACTTCCACCAAATATGGATCGAGTTAATGATTTTTTCCACGTATCACTCTTGAGGAAGTACATACCTGATCCCTCACATGTACTAGACTCAGAGGTGGTGCAGTTGGAAGTTGATCTCTCTTATGAGGAGCAGCCAGTAAATATTCTAGATCAGAGAGATAAGGTTCTACGCAACAAGACAACCAATCTTGTCAAAGTGTTGTGGAGGAACCATATGTTTGAGAAAGCAACATTGGAACTGGAGGAAGAAATGAAAGAAAACTACCCACATCTGTTTCTGGCCTAGAATGTAAAATGAAATTTCAAGGGAGAAATTTCTTAAGGGGGGAAGAATGTAATGACCCAATGTTTTTAATGGAAATTCCCTTCTTATAAATATGCCATAAAATCAAATAATAATGAACTGCTAAGTGATAAGTGACCTTTAAACATAAATTTGTCACCTCTGTGTTTGGAATTTGTTAAATCTGACATACACGGTTGTGTTCAAGAGGTTTTTTGGAGTCCAATAAGAAAAACTTATTTTTTTGTGAATAGAAACCTATCCTAATGAATAGTAACATACCATTAGTAATGGTGATATAACCTATTGAATATTGAACTCACCTATAATAGTATAAAAATAATATTCAAGTTAGAAGTACAATATACCTATATTTTAGAATGAGTTAATGCATGTTTAAAATCTACTTTTTGATAATAAATTTTTATTTTAATTAAATATAAAAATAATCGTATTTAGAAATTTATTTTTGAAAAATGGACTTCACTTTTGGATTCTACACATCGAAAAATGGTTAGGGTGAATTTTTGAGATTTTTCTGAAATACTTGAATTTTTTATGAATAGTAAAATACGGTAATTTACTGTATATATACATTATAAGCTAAATAAACTATTAAAAGATTCATGAATGAATAGTAGGTCATGGTCATCTAATTCATTCATAAAATGGAATCATTCATTATTCATCATTTCACGCCAAATAATGTGAAATCAGGTATCAAAAACCATATGATATATTGCCTCTATCATCATTGCAAGAAAATTTTGGCATACCATTTCCAGATCTATAATATCATATCTTTGTCCAATGAAATGGGTCTGAAACTATCGATTCATCTTGATAGGTCGAACAATATGAAAAAAATCACTCTGGTTATGAATGGAAAATATGGTTATAAAATCCTTCGAACAGTTTACATAAATAGACCTCAGTAGATGTTCATGTCCACCTTAATTTTTTTTCATTAGAATGATGAAAAATAGGTAATAAATAAATCACAAAAAAATTACCCCAAATATCGACTAATCTATCCCATCCCACAATACGCTTGATCCACAAGTCAATCTATTGGTTGATTTGTCTCTGTACACTATATAAACAGAAACATGGATAGAAATCCAAATTAAATAGAATTCTACATTGATTTGGATAAATAACTGATGAAGAACATAGTTGAACCCTGATCATTTGTGAGATCATTTGAATTCACCTCACACTGATCGTCGATATCTAATCCATTCATTATCCTCTCATAGAACCCCCCTGGTGGATCCAATGGATCTCATCAATTTTTTAGGATGATGAGGCTAACCTTGAAAATTTTCAATAATTACGCATTTAAAGAAAAAAATTTGGTATCTTAATTAATAAACAAATAAAGTAATTTTTTTATTTTTACACCCATGATGACGTTTCCACAAATTTCTCATGCCGAATATGGATATGTCACACCTAAGGTAAGCCCCATGTTATGAACTCAATGGTTCCCTCAACATTCTAATATGTCCCATGTTTATTAGTACTTCTACTTTTTCGGAAAAATGTGTGCTCATTCTATTTAATATATTTAATGTAATTCAAACATTTATTCCTAGAACATGAGGTCCCAAAATCACATGTCGTCTTATGAAATGGTCTATAAAATATTCCATAAAATTTCAAAAAATAATTCAAGGAAAATCAAAGTCACTTCAAATTATATCAAATATAATGTTTCTTACATTTTATTTTGAAGAGGATACGATATCATCTCTCATGAGTACAGCGGAAAACAACCCCACAAAGCGATGTGATTCATATTTCATTAATTTCTTACTAGGAAGGTGACATGGAAAATGCTAATTATTAAATGTTATATACATGATATAATCATTACATTAAAGAAATAATTAACATTCAACAATGATAATGCATCTATTGTTAACCATTTCACTGACATATTGATGATAACATCCTTCATGTATGTGTAGATTACCTCCTTTATGAGGTGATGTGACTCTCTTTTCATCACCACTATACATGGATGATATATATATAATAATATTTAATGAAAGAATTTTGTATTTATGATATTTTTAATATTCAAGAATGATAAAATATTTCCTACCTCATTTCTATAATCATCATTAAAAAATGTAAATGTCGCTCATGGGAACGTATGTCATACCATCTCTATGATCCTAAAATACTTAATTTTGAAAAAACATCATTCAAGATTGGTATTATAATTATATTTGATTAATAAATATGATAAATATATCATGATAATTATTCTTGAGATTATGGGACTATATAATATCTATAAGAATTGGCATGTTAATCGTAAATCGTGATTGAGAAAACAAGGAAATTGACACCTAAAAATTGAAAATAAGGGATGATTATTAATGAATAGGTGATAAAATCTTATAAATGGATAATATATTATATGATTAATATTTATATTTTTAAATAATATGTTAATTATGTGTTTAAAACAACCATATTTTATTTTGATGCACTTTCAACTAAAAGGAAGCATAAGGTAAGGGATTTCATTTCAATTTCCACATAATGAAGAATATTATTACATTATGAACAAAATTTCATTTATGTGAGGCATATAATTCAAATTTGACATTTAATATAATAATTCATACAAAAATCATGGTTTTTTTACATTTCAATTTAAATTATTTCATAAAAAAATCTATATTCCCAAATCATTCATATGAATATTTTCTAAAATGTATACTATTTTTAGATATGGGGTCCACTTTCAACATTATTTGATTAAGTGGGAAAATATAGATAATCTGTATCCATTAATAAATATAGATAATTGATGATAATTATTGTCAATTAATGTATTAAATAAATCATTAAATATACGAGGAATTCTTTAGACCTACCGTGAAGGGTGATCCATTGTATAATATTTCCCCTTGATGCATCAGTATGTCTCATAAGAAAAAAATATTTTCCAAATTAATTTTTTTTTCTACCTTTAGTATTTTAACTGTCTCATTAATAATCTTGATTTAAGAGGTATCATGTTTCATGATATCATTGCATCTAATAATTAATCATTCCCATCATAAATAATTTATTTATTATTATAAATGTGAATTTTACAATGATATAACATTTTAATTAACTTAATTATAAGTTAATTGATTAAATGGCATGTCTTATCACTTATTTACCTTTCTATATTGATTGTTTATTATCTATTCATAAATTAAAGTAATTTAATTGGAATTTTTGTTCAGTTATTTTCTATTACATATTAATCATTATTTATTGTTTCATGATAGAATTCGACGAATGTAACCCTTTATAAACATTTGATCTTACCCATATTTTTTCCCATTCCCCTGGATATGAAGAAGATATAATTGAAAGTGTTTTTAGGGATCTAGTTCTTTTGATTTTGTATTCTTTTATGTTTTATTCTCTATTTAGAATTTAAAATAGGTATCATGTATGTATCTAATTTTCCAACACAATTAAAATAATCCCGATTTTTTGATTTTACAATTTTTTATATACCAATGTCATAAATTATTACACCATATTTAGGCTACTAGGTTCAGGGGCATCACATTACCACAAGGTACATCTGTTCTATAACTACAACCACTTTATAGTATATAGAGGGGGTTTTAATTACTAGTATAACAATACAATATCTTATTTCCCAAAACATTTAGTTGTTATAATATAATTAAACATATCAATTGGACTGTTCCCTATGATTTTAAATAATGTTCTCTACCTATAATCCAACAAAAATTCAATATTAACTTAAATAACCTAATGGTTTATCTATAAATTTGAAATTACAATCAACATTAAAAAATCAACCCTTGATGAAATTTATTACTTTGAAATTATCCACAACTGATATGATACTAAAATATAATGTTATCTAAAAACTACTCTGATACAAATAATGGCTGCCCAGAAATATCCATCAAATAATTATGTGATTTAGAGAAAATATTTTTCTATATGAAATCCCAAGACCATTTCTGTTTTAATGAGTCTAGAATTAAGAAAATCATTATCTAATAATGTAATAACAAATTACTATTTTCAGTTATTCCTAAACATTTATTTCTATCAATCTAGTGTTTGGTTCCATTAAATGTTGTTTCTAGTTAATATTTATAGTGTTTGGATGATTCTATGCTATTGTATAGTTGGCACAAGGGATTCACATTCTGTGTTCCCTATCAGCACAAAATGTTCAACCCAAGGTAGTGCACTTCTTCACGGTTGGAACATGGATAGTTAAGACAGGTTCCCACTTAGTAGAAACCATTTGAAAAATTTATAAACAGAACACAAGCAGTGAATGGTTTTTCTAAACCATGTTCCATTTCCCCAGAAACCATGCATATATAATTTTCTAATTTAGATTGTAATTTAAAAATTCTTGAACCCCTATTTTTGGACCCCTAATGGTCTTTTATGACATATAATAGAATTATTATTCCATATAGGGTACCATGATAGTTCTTGGACCCCCATAGCTCCTTCAATAGTGAATCTAAGCTAAGTGAACGATGGTCGATCCTCCTCAGAGTAGTTCTATTCTCTCATTCCCAATGTCCTATAGTCTCTCTCATTATCATTAGGGTTGTAAATTTCATTGAAGAAAAAGTAATCAAATCTAGGTTTTGATGCAAAACAATTGGTATTAGATCCTTAAAAAAATACAATGAAATTTACAACCATAATGATAATGAGAAAGACTATAGGACATTGGGAATGAGAGAATAGAACTACTCTGAGGAGGATCGACCATTATTCGCTTAGCTTAGATTCACTATTGAAGGAGCTATGGGGGTCCAAGAACTATCATGGTAGCCTATATGGAATAATAATTCTATTTTATGTCATAAAAGACCATCAGGGGTCCAAAAATAGGGGTTCAAGAATTTTTAAATTACAATCTAAATTAGAAAATTATATATGCGCGGTTTCTTGGGAAATGGAACATGGTTTAGAAGAACCTTGCACTACTCATGTTCTGTTTAAAAAATTTTCAAATGGTTTCTACTAAGTGGGAACATGTCTTAACTATCCATGTTCCAACCGTGAATAAGTGCACTACCTTGGGTTGCAAATTTTGTGCTGATAGGGCACACAGTATGCGAAACCCTTGTGCCAACTGTACAATAGAGTAGAATCATCCAAACACTATAAATATTAACTCAAAACAAAATTTAATGGAACCAAACACAAGATTGATAAAAAGAAATGTTTAGGAATAACTGAAAATAGTAATTTTAAGTTACATTATTAGATAATGATTTTCTTAATTCTGGACTCATTAAAACAGAAAAGGTCTTGGGATTTCATATAGAAAAATATTTTCTCTAAATCACATAATTATTTGATGGATATTTCTGGGTAGCCATTATTTGTATCAGAGTAGTTTTTAGATAACATTATATTTTAGTATCATATCAGTTGTGGATAATTTTAGAGTAATAAATTTCATCAAGGGTTGGTTTTTTCATGTTGATTGTAATTTCAAATTTATAGATAAACCATTAGGTTATTTATGGTAATATTGAATTTTTGTTGGATTATAGGTAGAGAACATTATTTAAAATCATAGGGATAAGTCCAATTGATATGTTTAATTATATTATAACAACTTAATGTTTTGGGAAAGAAGATATTGTATTGTTATACTAGTAATTAAAACCCCCTCTATATACTATAAAGTGGGTGTAGTTACAGAACAGATGTACCTTGTGGTAATGTGATGACCCTGAACCCAGTAGCCTAAATATGGTGTAATAATTTATTACATTAGTATATAAAAAATTGTAAAATCCAAAAATCTGGATAATTTTAATTGTGTTGGAAAACTAGATACAAACATGATACCTATTTTATATTCTAAATAGAGAATAAAACATAATAGAAATCAAAATCAAATGAAATAGATCCCTAAAAACACTTTCAATTATATCTTCTTCATATCCAGGGGAATTGGAATAAATATGGGTAAAATAAAATGTTTATAAAGGGTTACATTCGTCGAAAGCTATCATGAAACAATAAATAATGGTTAATATGTAATAGAAAATAACTGAACAAAAATTCCAATTAAATTACTTTACTTTATGAATAGATAATAAATAATCAATATAGAATGGTAAATAAGTGACAAGACATGCCATTTAATCAATTAACTTAGAATTAAGTTAATTAAAAGATTATATCATTGTAAAAATCACCTTGATAATAATAAATAAATTATTTATGATGGGAATGATTAATTATTAGATGCAATGATATCATGAAACATGATATCTCTTCAATCAAGATTATTAATGAGATAGTTAAAATACTAAAGGTAGAAAAAAAATTAATTTGGAAAATATATTTTTCTTATGAGACATACTGATGCATCAAGTGGAAATATTATACAATGGATCACCCTTCACGGTAGGTCCAAAGAATTCCTCGTATATTTAATGATTGATTTATTACATTAATCGACGCTAATTATCATCAATTATCTATATTTATTAATGGATACAGATTATAAATATTTCCCCACTTAATCAAATAATTTTGAAAGGTGACACCATATCTAAAAATGGTATACAGTTTAGAAAATAATCATATCAATGATTTGGGAATATGGATTTTTTTAAGAAATAATTTAAATTGAAATGTAAAAAACCATGATTTGTGTATGAATTATTATATTAAATGTCAAATTTGAATTATATGCCTCACATAAATGAAATTTTTTTCATAATGTAATAATATTTTTCATTATGTGGAAATTGAAATGAAATCACTTACCTTATGCTTCCTTTTAGTTGAAAGTGCTTTAAAATAAAATATGGTTGTTTTAAACAAATTATTAACATATTATAGAACCATATAAATATTAATCATATAATATATTATCCATTTATAAGATTTTATCACCTATTCATTAATAATCATCCCTTATTTTCAATTTTTAGGTGTCAATTTCCTTGTTTTCTCAATCACGATTTACGATTAACATGCCAATTCTTATAGATATTATATAGTCCAGTAATCTCAAGAATAATTATCATGATATATTTATCATATTTATTAATCAAATATAATTATAATAC
Source organism: Viscum album (assembly GCA_963277665.1). Classification (NCBI taxonomy): domain Eukaryota; kingdom Viridiplantae; phylum Streptophyta; class Magnoliopsida; order Santalales; family Viscaceae; genus Viscum; species Viscum album. The sequence goes on along the minus strand of OY728145.1, from coordinate 1,091,356,800 downwards.
CAATCTTGAATGATGTTTTTGCAAAATTAAGTATTTTAGGATCATAGAGATGGTACGACATACGTTCCCATGAGTGACATTTACATTTTTTAATGATGATTATAGAAATGAAGTAAGAAATATTTTATCATTATAGAATATTAAAAATATCATAAATACAAAATTATTTCATTAATTATTATTATATATATATCATCCATGTGTTGTGGTGATGAAAAGAGAGTCACATCACTTCATAAAGGAGGTAATCTACACATACATGAAGGATGTTATCATCAATATGTCAGTGAAATGGTTAACAATAGATACATTATCATTATTGAATGTTAATTATTTATTTAATGTCATGATTATGTCATGTATATAACATTTAATAATTAGCATTTTCCATGACACCTTCCTAGTAAGAAATTAATGAAATATGAATCACATCGCTTTGTGGGGTTGTTTTCCGCTGTACACATGAGCGACGATATCGTATCCTCTTCAAAATAGAATGTAAGAAACATTATATTTGATATATTTTGTAGTGACTCTGATTTTCCATGAATTTTTTATTTTGATATTTTATGGACAATTTTTTAGACCATTTCATAAGACGACATGTGATTTTGCGACCTCATGTTCTAGGAATAAATGTTTGAATTACATTAAATATATTAAATAAAATGAGCACACATTTTTCTGAAAAAAGTAGAATAACTACTAAAAAAGGGACATATTAGAATGTTGAGGGAACCATTGAGTTCATAACATGGGGCTTACCTTAGGTATGACATATCCATATTCGGTATGAGACATTTGTGGAAACATCATCATGGGTGTAAAAAAAATTACTTTATCTGTTTATTAATTAAGAGACCAAATTTTTTTCTTTAAATGCGTGATTATTGAAAATTTTCAAGGATAGCCTCATCATTCTAAAAAATTGATGAGATCCATTGGATCCATCGGGGGGGTTCTATGAGAGGATGATGACTGGATTAGATATCGACGATCAGTGTGAGGTGAATTCAAATGATCTCACAAATGATCAGGGTTCAACTATGTTCTTTATCAGTTATTTATCCAAATCAATGTAGAATTCTATTTGATTTGGATTTCTTTCCATGTTTCTGTTTATACAGTGTACAGAGACAAATCAACCAATATATTGACTTGTGGATCAAGCGTATTGTGGGATGGGATACATTAGTCGATATTTGGGGTAATATTTTTGTGATTTAATTATTACCTATTTTTCATCATTCTAATGAAAAAAAATTAAGGTGGACATGAACATCTACTGAGGTCTATTTATGTAAACTGTTCTTAGGATTTTATAACCATATTTTTCATTCATAACCAGAGTGATTTTTTTCCTATTGTTTGACCTATCAAGATGAATCGATAGTTTCAAACCCATTTCATATGGTTTTTTATAACCATATTGAAGGATGGAGAAGATATTTTCAATGGATTTTATACATTGTTTAACAATTGAGGGATCAGATGATTTAATAAAATTAGGAGGCCTTTGTCTCATGACTCTCGCGATGGAGACTTGTTCTTTCATGGGGGGGGGGGGGGTTGAACATTCCTCTTGACCCATGTTTCTATTCAATTATTGAGTTAAGTGAGAGAGTATCATGAAAAATTTCGTGATTCCCTCTACCATAGGATTGGGCATCTCATTAGAATAGTCATCACATTGGTCTTCACATCAGTTGTTATCCCCAGTCCTCATATTACCGGCCATTGGATGGACTAAAAGTAAAGTTAAGATTAACATATAAAGGGTAATCCAATGACAATATAAATAGCCAATGAGCAACATTTATTTACTTAACTTATGAATCTATAATTTTCAATCTATGTTATCCGTGATCTACTTTCTAACAAGCTTTCTTTGGGGAATTTTATTATTCCCTTATTAATGGTTCACACTAATATTGTGAATTTAACAAACAATATCCCCCAAGAGTGTCATAAAAAAAAGTTAAACAAGGCCCCTTTTGTGTACCAGGATACCTTGGGTCAAACCTAAACCTCCTTGTCAGGGTTTTCACCACTAGGTGCATCTATGCTAGAGTTGCCTCTACCTGATCGTATCAAGGCAGGGATGTATTTGTTTAATAAACCACTTACTCAATACTCATCAAAACATTGGGAGGTTTTTATTATACTTAATCATGTCTCTAAGCCTTCACTGGGGTTTTCTAATCCTAATACAAAAAATGGCTAAGCCTATCCTCTGATACCAACTATAACAACCCTACTCTTTATTACACAATTAAACATTATTTTTGACATAAAATACACTTGATAAAACATATAAGATTGAGAGGTATAGTGTCTTTGAGTGTTAGGATCATCACATAACAACTTAAACATGAAATAAAACATATTTACTGAAAAACTCATTTAAATGACCACTACATTCCCTCGTACATATTATTGCATGGGATAACCTGAGGGCATGCATAAGAGAAGGGTGAGCTATAAACCCTATAAGGCAATAAACATTTATTAAAAGGAGGAATAAAATACGTTTTTTAAAATAGGGATATCAAAGGATCACAAGAGAAACATGAACATAAAGTCATGATAAATAATGATAATCATAACATGGGAATGAGGAAGCAACACATAACCTGAAATTAGACTAAGCCAAGGCTCATTGCACATGGAGCATGAGTAAACCCTCATTGCACATTAAGCACAGGTAAAAACTCATGTAACTTCAATTAGCATGATAAAATAGTCATTTCACATTATTTATCATGATACGATACTTTACCCAATTCATTTTAGTGCTATTATGGAACACCCTTCTTAAACATTTCATTTCATGCATAAGTGTGCCACATGGATCATATCACATGGAATCAATCAACATCATAAGTTATACCTTGATTAAGTAATGAGGAATAAATAAATTAATGTACCATTAAATATTTATTTGTGCATAAATGTGAATACCCTTGATAGAGACACATATATGGTATTCACTACAGAATGATCTTGGATTGGAAAAATGTGGTGCAATTTCTACAGCATAACGGTGTGACATAAGCATTCATTAAAATCATTGATTAGAGAGAATTCAGTGTCTCATCATATGTATATAATATTTAATTTAAGGTGGTTCATATAGATACATTTTCCAGAAAACTTAATAGAATTTAGATACGTTATACAAAATAATTTCTTTAATGTAAATGAGGAGAGAGAAATTCCTTACAGAATTTCGGCATTGTAACATGTGTACATGGGAGGAATTAATGAGAGAGAAAGGGATCTATAATTATTCAAACATTAAGAGGTCAGTATGGGTGAGGGGTGAAGTCATACCCCAATGTTTTTAATTGAATAAAAAAGGATTTAACAATATAAAGAAACTTGGATAAAAAGAGAAAGGTAGGAGTCCCATACGTGGAAGTGTGATGCCAAAGGATTGTGAGAGGCTTTAGAGAGGATTTTTGGGTTCTTGGGACTCCTGGAGAGGATTATAGAGAGAGGAAGAAGATTTTGGACAAACTAGAGAGGCTTAGAGGGAAAAGGATGTGGGATATTGGGTTGGATTATATAGTAAAGGAGAGGTAATTCATTATTATTTAGGTTTGAGACACCATACATTTTACTATTAAAAACCAAAAACCAGACCATGGATTTTCCGCATGTTTTTTTCCAATGGAGAGTGGAAAAAAATATTTTATAAGGGTAATTTGAGAACTTTTTAAAATAATTGGGTTGCTTATGTGGAGATGAGTCACACTCTTATGTAAAATAATCTAAAAATGAAAAATGTTTAATAATCCATTAAGGGTCCACTAAATCATTTTAAAATAAATCAAACATAACCCAAAATCACATTATATAAATTTTAAAACATATATTTGCCGAACATAATGTTTATAGTAATTTATTACATAACTATTGGGATATTATGATGTCATAAAACCGATTATATATTAAAATGGTATATAATTTTTACCCGAAATTTCAACTGTCTCCGAAAATTATGAAAAATTCAACTTTTGATAATTATGACGTCATGATTCAAAAAATAATATTCATTTTATCTAATTTTTTTTTAAAATATTAATTTTTACTTATAAAATAAAAATTGATATTTATAAAAAATTCATGGGTTTTGACAAAAACGAATTTCAAACCTTAAAAAAAATTACAACTACATTCATAAAAATATACAATCATTTATATTTAGTAAAAATTAATTTATTAATAATAATAATATATTATTAAAATATTATTTAATACAAAAAACCATTAATTCATCAAAATAGATTTCTTAATTGGATATTAACTAAAAGTACTATTGGTACATTAAAAACTATTTATAGAGTAACAATAATAAAAATAATGTATATTCTTTATACAAGAATAATGTACATAATCGTAGTACTAGAGTCTTGTTACGTAACCCCTTAAAACACCCACATAATATCTTAGTGTATGTTGTGTTGTTGTGAGAGAGTCTTGGGGTACCTCGGATAACATTTCGTGAATGGTAATCCCTATCAACTTATAATTCTCTCGTAGGTGGTTCAGCTCGAGCATAACATATCAAAGATCTACTTGGTCTTGGTTAAGAGTGAAGCCAAATGACACCACCTCCTTTATGAGCTCCAACAAATGGGCTTTGTATGGGGCAAGTATAATGGATGAGGCCATCTTGTTCTTTTTCTGAGAAAATTGGATCTGTTAAAGCCTTATATTTATACTAATCATGTGATCACTGTTCAAAGGCTATATTAGCAATGATCACAATTATTAACAATATTTTAAAATCCAAAATATAGAACCAAATAATTTCACATGTTTTACATAACCATAACAATCCATTTAAATAGATCTAGATTAATTTTTATAAATGAATTTTTGTGTTGTCAATGTCCATGTCAGCAAACATTTTTTCTATTTCCGACTCGACCAAAGTTTAAGAGTAAGGAAATATCTATGTGAAATAGATTATTAGTTTGAATTTATATCCATCTTATAATGTATATAACAGGTTTAATTAGTTATCTTATCACTTTTGGTGAGGCATTCAGGAGATACTGGGATCCCACATCTATTTTAGTACAGAATACCATCTGTAGTTTGAAGGATATGTAGATAGAACTATTACAATTCATGAGGATATGCATCATGCCTATGTTATAAACATTGATGTGGCATGGGATCATCATTTAGGGGCGGTTGAATTTTCTTATACTAATATTTACTCATCCATGATTAGAATGAATCCATTTTTGGACTTGTTTAGATGGCCTTGTAAATCTCTGTTATGTCTGTCGAATATTGGTGAATGTTAATTGGTTTGAAAATGCACTCTAAAAGAGATGAAAAAAATATATAGTTGATTCGTTAGAGGAAGTTGATGGTATAGAGATGATAGAAATAATATGCGGGCCATCACCATAGGCCTCATGAATATTTAATCGGTGACCTATTATTCTTGAAAGATTCCCCCTGGTTGGGTCGTCAAAGGAATGGGAGAAAATGGAACCATGATCTCAATTTTTTGAGCTTTTCTAGGTAATTGAACATGTTGAGAAAGCTTCATAAAATTTAGCACAGTCACCACAACTGATGTCGATACATAACATATTCGATATATCACAACTGATAAAGTATTAATATGATCTATCTCTTCTTATAAGTTATAATGTTCTTGATATTGAACATGGTTTATTTGAGACTGAAATACCAATTAGGATAGTTTATTTTAAGACCAAATTACTTCAAGGGAGGATGACACCATTGGTTCATGTGCTATGGCAGCAAGGTTTTGATTGTCATGAGATGTGGGAGAAGGACGCATGGATGAGAGAGCAGTGGCCTCATATTTTTGACATTGATTCTTCTTCTTAGGCTTTATAGGGATAAGAATATTATATGGCGGTGGGATTGTAACATCCCATTTCGATTTTCAGTTATTCCTAAACCCTCTATTTTATTGACCATTGGTTGGTTTTTGTTCCGGGCTGTTATGGGATAAATATTTTAGTGTTTTTAATTTTTGGGGCTAGTGCATCATTGGCGCTTTGTTTTCCCAAACTATGATTCCCATGGAAGTGGGATTTTCTTGGTTGGTGCATGGTTAGTCAGGTTGTGAGAACTCTTAGTATAGAACGTGTGCCCCTTTTATAATGGGTACATGAATTGTGTATTGTTTTTCCAAATTGTGCATACAACATTTTCTAATCTAGATTTTAATATTATAATTCCAAAACCCCTATTTTTAGACACTTTATTGTATTCAACAACCCAGAAGAGAAATATGTTTCCTTGGATACTTCCAAGAGAAGTTAATGACCCATAAAACCCCTCCAGTAGAAAATTTATACTAGGTGAACAATGGTTGATCCTCTACTGGTTAATTTCCCTCTATTATTCTCAATCTCTTATAGTATCTATCATTCCCCTTATGGTTTTATAGATATATGAATGTTGTTGAAGGATCTAATGCCCACTATTTTGGATGTAAAACTAGGTTTGATACTTTTTTCTCCCAGATCGGATTCTTATCATTCTTTGATGATGAATACAAGATAAGGTCTAGTGAATCAAGATCTGTTGATCCTGAGGTAAGTGCTTCCGTTATTATTCCTAAATTATATTAACTCTAATTTAATAGTTTAATTTTTAATTATTGGATTTAACTATGATTTTAGGGATTTGAATCAAATTGATTTCAATTTTTTATTTAATAAATCATTATTCCCATGAATTTTTATTTGTTAGATAAATTTTTTTGACATGGAATTGGAATTAGTGAGATTTAAATTTTTTAATATAAAGCATGGTTTAGATTGAAATTGAATCAATTGAATTGTTGAATTTAATTGAAGAAATTGATTTGATGAAATGTTTTAGATAAACCCATACTCTAGTGAATTGGGGGTTTGTGATGAAATTTAATTAATTATATAAAAATTAAATTGAATGATTTATTTATGAAATGGATTGTGAAATCTCCTGAATTTGTTTCCAATCCTTATTTTCTAAAAATGGATTAAAAATATTTTGATTTAAACCATAGGGGTTCATTTTGGAGAAAATTAATGTTTTTCTTAAAAAAATAATTATGGTTTTTAGAGAGTAAATTGGAATATTTGAAATGGGGGATGGGATTAGAATGTATTTTAAGCAGTCTTGAAATTAACTTCCTAATATTGTTTGTACATCAGAACATATAATCCTTAGGTAGATATTGTGTTATATTGATCAACACCCTATTATTTAAAAGATTCTATAATCTCATACTAGAACATCATCATTCCTTAGGTGAGGGTGATGAGTTCCCTTTGACTTAGTCCCAAAGCTGTGTATGTTCTTACTTTCTGTTTCATAGTGTTGGGTCCCTATAGCTGGGAACTATCGTACCTATTTTTCACAATACCATGTAGCTCTGATTTATGTAATTCAAATGTTTACTCCATTATTATAAACTATTTTACATTCATTGAGAATTTATATAATCAATTTTATATAAATTGAGATATTTCTGTCAATTTGTGAAATGTTTCTTTTAGGGATAGTTCACTTATAACTAAAGGATAAAATTTCAACTTTTGAAATATATTTCCATAATTTGAAATGTGAATAATGAAATTATAATGTGTATAAATATTTTAATTTGTAATGAATGATTTCTTTAAAAATGATTTTATAAATTCCAAAAGTCTATTTTTTAAATTTAAAGCACAATGTTGAATAATATGATATTGAAATCATGTTATGGAATCCTTGGTGAATTCCTACTTGTATTGGGATCAATCTCTACATGTTCCTTTCAGTGTTTGTACACTATATAATTATAGGATCAAGAAAGGGGAAATGATATACTAGAGGTGGATCATGTTGTCAAACCTTATACTTGGTTAGTTTATTACATAGGTAAATGGGTTGCTTTCCCTGTTTTGGTACATGGGTTGTAGTACATTGGGAATCAATGTATGTTTGTCTTCTGGTACATTACTCAGAGAGGAGTTTTATTTTCATATACATACTTCATTATCTATATTATTTCCTCATTTTTTGTGGCTAAATAATTCCAAAATATATTTCTCATGATGTAGGGTGCTAGTCTCTGAATTTTGGTGATCATGAACGCCCTTCAGGCCATGTCAGGACTGGCTTAGTTATCAGGTTACTAGGGTACCAGGGTTGGTTCATGAAAATTAATTCCTAGGATTTTCTAAACCAATTGATGTTTTTTATTCTATGAAACAAACTAATTAATCAATAATATTTATTCAAACTCATCAAATATTTCTCTACATAATCAATTCTACCATACATTTCATACATAACACATTTATTCATAATTTCGTAAATGGAAAGATAAGAAGAGGTAAGATTAAATTCAAATTAATGGTAACAATAATTCATAAGAATAAAAGAGCATATGTGAGAAAAATATAAGTATAAATAAAATTTAATTAATAGATAATAAAAAACCACCATGACCAAAGTATTATTTGATTATAACATTTAAATAAATAAATAGATGGATAAAAGTAACTTGTTCCTTATGGATTAAATTAATAATAATGGATAGATAATTCTAAGACTTCAATCTATACATCATGATCATGGACTTCAGGATCTTACTATCAATTCACTATTTATAATAAATATTGTTTTCACAAGAACACACCAAAATAACAAAACTAATTTCTCTCATGAAACATATCAATGTAGAAAGGGCATATTATGAGACCTAATTATAACTAATTATGTCTAATAAATCTATCATATGAAGTTATGAATTGATAATAACATACATAACCCACATTCCTTAGAAACAAATACACATCATTATTGAAATGAAAAGCGTATATAATTTTAATATTTCCCATGTAAATAAATTAAACAGAATAGTTTTCTATATACTCATCCATCCAATTGACAATGTATGTTTTAATTTTATACGGTTAAGTCAACAGTTTTCTAATTTTATTTAATTTTATGTGTATGAATGTGAATAAACATCAAAATTGGAAATGAAAATAGGGTATTTATGGTGAATAATAATTGTAAGAAAAGATTGTTATTTAACGATTATGGTTAGGAAAGAAAATGTTTTGTTGAATCATTCCCATGATAAAAATAATATTTCAAATTCCATCCTAAGAAAATGTTTTATGGAATAATATTAAGAATCTATATGACAACGTATAAAATATGTCAAAATCTTTCAATGTTGATGAGTAAACTTTTTAAGTGCATTTGGGAAAATCACATATAAAATAAGAAATATTCTTGAATTATAAATAATATATATAAATAAAAATGTTATAAAATAACGAGGAAAATAATATCTAAGAAAATTCATAGAGGTTGTTTTATAGGAAACAGATAAATAGTGAAAATACCTGTCCTTAATAAGAAAGATAAAAAATATAATTTTGTATACATTGAAAAAATCGAACCAATCAAAAATGATAAAAATTTACTATTATTTTTGAATAAAGGTAATGGTATTAAAAAATTAAATAAATAAATTATTTAGGAATATATATGTAAATTTATAAAAAACGACTGATGAATATTGAAATTTTAATGGAATGTTCTTGATTAAAGAGAATAGGTAATGATGGTTTCACTTCTAAAAACATAATTTTATTAGATCTGAGTCATGTTGAAATGATATTGTGATTGGAATTGTGAAACATTATGAATAAATATTTAAAATCATGGTGTTTCAGAAGTAATAAAAATTCTATTAATTGATTTTCACTCAACAAAAATATAGATTTCAGAAAGAAATTGCAGAATAAAACTTTAAGTCATCAGTAACATTTTTGTTGAAAGTCATTGAAATATAGAACGACATGTGGATATTAATGAATAATGATTTAAATGAACATGATAAAATCAATTAATTTGGTTGTAATAATAACATAATAATATATATCTTGGTGAATAATAATAAGTATGTCTTTGGAAATTAAATTTGGGATATTGAACCCCTTAACTTAATTTATAACATCGACTAAAGTTGTTTAATCAACTATATTACATAAATAAATATTTTAATCACCATTTAAAAAATAATATTATTATCTATAAACATTTATAAAATTCATTCATAATCATTTATGATAAATATATTATTTTGTTATTATTTATTTTCGATATCCAGTGTGAGTAATCATGATCATTTTGAATCAATTTCATACAAGAGGTGTTGGTCATCCTTAATTTCAAAAATTTATTCACTAAACGATGATAAAATATAATAAAACTATTATTTATAATTATATATAATATTATAATTTCAATATATGTGTGTTTTTTATGATCCTTGATGATAAAATCATCGATGATCATGCTTTTGTGATTTTTAATGAACAATCATTAGTAAGACAATTAATTAATTCATTAATAATTTTTCGACTAATGAATAGAAAATTATAATAATTTAATTATTTATATCATATATTAGGATTATTTTATTTATTATATTCATCCATGATATTATTTAATAACACATTTTATATAGTTTGTTAGCACATCCCAAACAAAGACAGACAATAATAAATGGATGATTAGGGATATGAAAGTAGTTTATTTTAGAATAATGGATATGTTTATAATGAATAAGGATATTATTTACATATTTATAATTTATATAATCTAATTTAATGATATTTTTATAAATTTGATTATAACTAGTTGAAAATGAAATATATTACTTCATGGAGGTGGAAGTCCTCGCAAATGCTCAAATAACATTTTTATTTTTCTCAATTGAAATGGGATGCAGCGGACAACGATTATTCTAACAATATATAATAACATTATATAATAAATACTATAATAATAATTAAAAATTGGTAAAATTATAGTTCTCAATGGAAAAGATAAAATATCATCCATATTATGTAAATGTTAGTACTTATATTGAGAATATTGAGCATTCCATAATTCATTCCTAGGAAAGGGAATATGAAAAAACATGACATGTAAAAAATCTTAAAGAAATAATATAGAAATATTTGATAAGTAAATGGAAAGCTTTTCATGTGTAAAATGAGGTTTTGGATAGTTCTTAAACAGTTGGTAAAACACATCCATTATATATATTGATAATGGTATTATTGTAAATATTTCATTTTAGTGTAAATAGAAAATATGTTTGACCTATCATGAGGACTAAAAAATGGGAAATAATGGAGTGTATTAGAGGTTTGGCCGATATAAACCACTACCAATCAATTAAAAGAAAATATAATTTTTTTGTCCTTTTACCCCTTAAATTATCCAATTTTACCGTTTTATCTTCTACTAGAGTAACATGTTTTTTCCTATAGAATTAATAATTATGTTTTAAAATAAAATTTAGCAGGTTAAATCATATTTACCTACTTATTATAAATATGAGACCCATTTTATTAGATAAAATTATAATTTTTAATAGTAATTATGTTTTTCATAATCACATATAACATGTAAAAACATATTTTTTAAAGAAGTATTGTTTTTAGATTAAATTTTTTATGTAGGCTAAAAATATAGATGTATATTATTATCCTGGATATATATTATTTTATAATAAAATAAATAATCATTATTTGTATTTCAAATATTTATGAAATAGAATTTTACCAAAATAATATTTAATTAAATGAAAATTCCCAAAACAATTTCTTTAAAGAGAAAATATTAATTACATTCATAAAATTATATTCTATGGTTTTATAATTTCAAAGTTGTATATAAATAGTAATATTTTTAATATCTTGAAATATATTTTATAATTAATAAAATCTTATTTGTTTTTAAGTTATTTTTATTTCTCGATAATGAAATTAATGTTGTGGTTTTAGAAAGAATTATATTTTCCAAATACACTCAAAAGAAATTAATTCGATAAATATAAAAAAACATAAAAGAGTTCTGAAATGATTAATTACAAAAATAATGTTTATTTTTTCAAATTAATGTTATAAAATTTTGGATTTTAATTTTTATGTAAAAACATAAAAACCGAATGAAAATTGTTTTTGAAAGAAAATTTCTATTTCCATTATTAACTATTGTTATTCTTATTTATTATTATTTTATAATTAGAAATTAAATGATATTATATATATAGAAATTAAATATTATATCCATTATATATTTATAATCTTAAAATAAAGTTCATAAAATAAAATTTCTTTAGTGTTACATTTTAATACATAAATAAATTATATTAGTTAATTAGGTAAATTAAATAAATTATATAAATACCTATGTATTAATAATAAAAATCATTTTTTATACATATATATATTAATTTGGTTTTCTCAATTTGTATCCACAATTATATATCTAAATTTGAACTATTTATTGATGTTTCTAGGATATTTTGGGTTTGATATTGCATGTAAAGTAATTTGGTGAGCACATTTTGTTTTAGTGGAAGATATAATATAAATTTATTAGGTGTTATAAATCCCAATATGATTTGACACAAATGTGGGTATCTCTTCATTAAATATAACACCATCATTAATAAACTGATTTTATTCTCCTATATTGAAATTTTATTTATTAATAGAATTGAATTCATTGGTATTGGATCTATTATACTTATATTTATGTATTTATATCTTACATATATTTCATTCCCGTTATTCAATAATTATTCCCAAATATAGAGAAATTAAAATATTATCCATTGAATTAATTTTTATTATTAGTTAAAGGAAACATTTAGGTTATCCATTGCTAACTAAAAATATTATCACCATAAAAATAAATTTTCTTTCAAAATAATGGTACATTGTGTGTACCATATTTACAAAAAAAATTTAATTTCAGAATTGAAAAACTCACGTCAACGCTATCCCACATGCTTTAAGATTCCATGGAAATCCTGTGTATTTAAGAGCCTACAGAATACTAAGATCTATTTCTTAATAGATGCCTTTGTTTCATCAATAACATATTACATTAGAAAAATAAGATTCTCTTTTATGTATAATATTATCTCAATGATTTTGGAATTATTACACTTATTTTATTTTTGAAATTTAGTATGCCATATTTTTCATTTTCTTTTACATCTTCATATAAAAACATCCCGGAATGTAGCTTTACATTGTAAATACTATTCTTCCTCAAAGATAGATCATTATCATAACATGTTAACATATTATTTTTACACTTTGGTAAATTTATTATGGTTAATAATGACCTTGGACTACTCCATAATGTTGTTATATTACTCAGCATATCATTAGGATTCTCTTGATAATTTTTCAGTTCTGATATAATTTTCCTTATAAGATAAATTTTATAATTAAGATCACCATAATAATTGGTATATAATTCCAATCACACTATTTTATTATTGTTTCTATTAATGAGTAATTATTTTTGCATTTTCATCTTGAAATCAACTACACCCTTCTGTTGATCATTCTTTTTTTTCTTTAGTTTTTTATTTAATTATAGTATCATTCATACAATCATCGATGTATAATATAATTTCACATAAAAATCATTTAATGTGATCTTATTTATCATTATCATCCTCTTTAAATTATATTACTTTTCACTGGATCTTCATTCAATATGAATTTCTAGAATTAAAGATCCTTTTAGAGGGAAATTTCTGTTATTATCTTTATGAATATTAACATTCAACATCTCCATCATCCTCCCATGAACCTCTGAGAAAAAATTCTCCAAATTTCTATTTATAATCATTAAAATGGTATGTTTCCTGTATTTAACAATTTACATTTTCATTAAATTTCATTTAAAATTTTATAAGAACTTATCACTTACATTTTATTCTTCATTACATGCCTCATGAAAATCATGTTTCTTCATTGATTTAAATTCAATTTCCAATCAATAATGACTTACTATTTATTTTATATTTACTCAAAAATCATATGGAACTAACATCGATTGAATATAATTATGGTAATATTACACAAATATCCTAATTCATGAATTGAAAACATTGGATTATAAAAATGTGGTTGTCCACCCAAATTTTCTGCATGATGTCTATATCATTTCTGTCAACCCTGACTTCTTCAATTTCTCTAAAAACCACCAAATTTTTTTTGAATAACCCAATAATTTTTTCAGATGGGAATATAGTCAATGTTTAAAATAAATTGTAAAGAATCTTTTTATTACTGCATTTAAAAATATTTCAATTTTTATCCCTAATGAAATTCGTTGATAGAAAACCCAACACCATTATATTTATTTTATTTTATAAATATATAGATAGTCAATTTTATCTATTTCAAATACATTATATAACTTTTTTAATTCATTTTCCCTTGAAAAATCCAAAACATACTTACCTTTTGTCCTTTTTATAAAAAAGTGAAAAAAAATAGTTTTGGAGAACATAAATGTGATAACATTCTATTTTTACAAATCTGCTAGTTTTATACAAAAGTAAATATAAGTAACTCAATGTTTTATATATTCTCCTTAGAAGAAGTCTTCCATCAACAGATTCATTATGATCAATATTGTTGATCTCATATAACTTGTTGCAGTCATATTCTTGAATATACCATAAAAGAGGGAATCAATTTGGGTGTAAAATAATTATTTTCAAATATACAATTCAAAAAAATTATAAAAATCATATGAAATTTTCAAACATAACATAGAATCTATCATTTCCAAACATGAAATATAAATTTATCGACCAATAAAATTATCGATTCACCACTAAGAGCTATACCTACGACGAATACAATAATTATGTGTTTATGTAACAAAAATAGTACTCATAATATATTTTTTAAAAACTGAGGGAGGGATAAATAATAATATTAGTTTGATCCATTTCTCTTCCAATTAAATTAAAAATATATTAATTTTACAATAAGTCATATGACACATATGGTTCTCATAGTGAATATCTACAATATGGGAACAGAAAAATCATTAATGTTTTTATTTCATGTTCATCTTTTCAATTAATCCTAATCATTGACTTCATATCATTCAATATAATTTTTTTTCTTTTAATCTGTGAATAATTAATATATCAATCTTAGTTTATATTATTTCCTATTAATTTTTATTATATATTTCATTTTTTCATCTTATTCAAAATATATTTTTTCATTACACATTATTTCTTAATCTTTCATTCCATCATTTTTTCATCATGAATAATTTATTCTCTATATAAATAATTTATATAGGATAAACCCTATTATTGGGCACTAAATATAACCACAATGGTAAAATCTTCCCCAAATTCTCTTATAATGACAAAATTTTTGTATCATTTTTAATCTATAAATTTTTCATAGAAACTATTAATTAGAAAAAATGAAATTCTCAAAAACACTCATTTTGAGGGAAATGTCCCCAAATGACATTAAAATACAAAGCATATGTTATTCATAGTTTAGATATTTGAAATAATTCCAATCATCATAAAATACAACCTAAAGATCCTATGAGAGAAGGTGATCTTAAAATCGTGTAATAAAATACCTCCTTATAAAACATCTTGATAAATGAAATCCACCATGAATCGTATTTGTTTTAGTTCAATAATTTATATTCCAATATCTAGAAAAAATTTATTCATGGATTTAGGATATCATGTATCTCATTTTACTTATTCATATGCAATGAATTGTTACATATATATAATCAATCATATCTACTAAGATTTTTATTTTGGCTCCTCATTTTAGAAATAATAATTTTCAATGAAAAAAATATATAATAAAACAATTAATAAACCATATACTTGTTATAAAAATCATTCATGGGAAATAATATCACACTTCTTCACAAAATATAACATCCCCCAAACCTGAACTATATCATGTGAGAAAAAATGGTTTTCTATGAAACCTTTGGTACACATAACCATAAATTAGAGGATGTGGACTGACATTGAGGTTGTCAATTATTATAATGATGATACTATACCCAATTTCATTGTGTTTAAACAAATAGTATAAATTTTAAAAGTGTATAAAAATAGTGGAACTAATATAAATAACCAATAATCTTCAATAACACAATATTCGATGAATCCATTAATCCAATAATAAAGAAATCTAATAATAAATAATTTTATGTAACTAAATGTCCTATTATAAATCATATTGACAAGTACTAAACATACTAAAATAAAATTATCTAGAGGTCGTGGTACCAAACCCCATGTTGGTCCCATCTCGAAACAGCATCACATCCTGTTTGAGAATAATCATCAACAAGGTCTCTCCCTTCTCTGGAACTGCACGTATATAATTTTCATAGGTACAAAAAATGACTAGAATATTGTAATAATAAAATAAAATGTTCAATATAATCATGTATAAAAAACCAATATATTTAATAAGTGAATTAAATAATGTGACTATATATGGGTATTGATTAATTGATTAATATTTGACATCAAATAACCTACTGGCCCTTGGGACCTGAGATGACACCTAGGGATTGCCAAACCTTATTCAGAACCATGCCAGAATATCTCATGGATTGTTTCAAAGAAATGTTATTTATACACAAAATTCTACATCATAACCAAAAATTAGTATCTCATAACTCATCATATTCCATATATGAATTTACATACAATTAGGCTTAGCCTTAGAAGAGTATCCACATATATGGGTCAAACCCTATAATCATTATAGTATAACAAGTCCATCCCATATAAGAATTATTGCATGATCTAGCTCGAGCCTTACTTAAATTACAGCCGCACTGGAATGATCCCTATAATTATTAAATCATAAATAATGACATCATAAGTCAAAATGGAAATCATAACAATAGATATCATTATTAACCATGATTTACATGTCATCCAATTTCCATTACATATCCATTTTAATTTCATTCGTCATTTTATATCATAAATAAATACCACATGAATGTGTAAATCCATATATCATCATTCGAATGTTTTGATCAAATAATATATAAGTATATCCCTTTTATCACTGGTGATGTTCTCATGATCAATCACCTAAATTCCCATTTCATTCCAATTATGATTATATTCCAATATAAAATCCACACTTGTAAACCAAAACACATTCCCATAGTTTTATGTTCATTATAGTTTCAAAGGGTAAACTAAACCCATAGGTGCCCAAAAAGCCCAGTCTAAATGCAAATAGACCCAATAAAATCTAATGTGATGTATAAGAAAATGATTATTACCTAGAATATGATTTCCCAAATTTATGAGTCGTGTAAATTGTATGTGAGTATAAATTCTTCACATTTCACACACATAGATAAATGGAATATACAATAGAAAGATATTCTTGACCACATATATAAAACATTGAGAATATATATATAATCCTAAATGTTTTTAGGAAAAGATGAAATCCATCTTCCATACCTTCATTGAATAATAAATATGCATCCAACAGGATCATCAATAAGGGTTCACCGCAAGTAAAAATATACAAGCCAATAAATGAGATTAATGTCCAAGGATTACCTTCAATATCAAGATTTGATGAATGAATATAAAATTTGAATAAATCTCTAGATCTAGGAATAATCATGTTCGTCAAAACTAGATAGGTCTACAATCAAGGGTAGAAGTTACACACTTATAAAAGGTTGGGTTGCAAGATTAAAATATCCATTATGGATAATTTTTAGTATTAATAGGGGTTTTATTCAACATATCACATAATTTACATATAAACTGATAAAATCATCACATTAGCGTAAAAACGAAATTAATCCTCTTTTATGGCATAAAATTTCATTTTATTTCATAAATTCATATTTATGGAATGATCGATAAGCGTATGGATAATTCCATTTTTATGGATTCAGATCCATGAATTTACATAAAAAGGTATGCTCAATGAAATAAAATCTTAATTCATATTATAAGACCATCTCGATAACTCTACAAAAAAAATTTACCCTATTTCTATAAAATTATCTACAACATGAAAACCCCATCACTCCTACAGCTCTTACCTAGAACCCAACTCAGTTTCCACTCTTCTTAACACATGCTCAAACAAAGAATGAAAATATACCCAAAAGGTCTAAAAAACCCAAAGTGGGGAGTACATGGATGAGATGTGATCTTATTACCACCCCACCATATAGTTATCATCTACTATATTTACCATGAATCACTGTGGTTTATCAGTAATCAAGTCTTTGCACTATGTCCACATATCATAATCACTCTCCCAAGTCACCTCCTTCACTCATCGATTCTACCAATATACTTGAATGAGTGGCGAAGTATTCCCCTAGAGATTCTTCTCACCAAGGTTCACAATGAATATCATATGGTCCTTGAATGATGTGTCAATATAAAACACAAAATAATCAATTTATATAACATGAAAAGGGCGGGGATGAAATAATTTTGTCCATGACATGTGGAACACATCGTGAAATGAGCTATATCATTCTAGAAGGTCTAAAAGATATACCATTGGACTGACTCTTTCCTCCATCTCAAACTGCCCAACAAACCTAGTTTCTATATTTCTTGATTTCTAGATGTATTTTTTTAAACCATAGGAATAAACCAGATGAAAACCTGAATACCAACCATAAAATCCATAGATCAACTCCAATTTTCATCATATGAATTTCCCATACTCATCATGGTCACCAACCACTTTCTAATCAACTAGACCTACTGAGATGTATTCTACATGAAACAAAGTCCAAAAAGTACTAACTCACTTACTATTATTCAACAATGATGGGAACATCATAACATTTTTAAAATACCTCAAATGTTTCCATCTTGAAAGATTCAAAAAATATTTTATCTTACAATAAATTCAAAAGGGATCAATGCTACTCCCATGATCCCCCAAAATCCAAAATATTGGAATGCATCAAATCCTCCATGATTTGAATCATCCTATTATTTTGGCCATAAATTTGTGGATGATATGTTTTACTCAGATTGAATTGTGATCCCATATCCTTATGAAAACCCTTCTAGAATCAAAACATGGGACAAATATATCTATTAGAAACAATGATTCAAAGAACACCATGATGTAAAGTTATCTCCCACATATAGAGAATACCCAAATAATCAATGGTAATGGTCACCCAATTAGGTAAAAATGGGTCTACCTTCATCAATTGATTAATGATCTTCGAAACTGCAACATTCATGGGGGGTTTACCTTGTAATCCTATCATGAAATCCATCATCATGTTATCCTATTTATAATATGGAATGAGTATATGATGTAATAACCCATCACTCTCTAATGCTCATCTATTACCTCCCTATATGTGACTAATCTCACCCCAAATCTTATGGAATAATTTTATAATCCTGGACACTAGTACTTTCTATGGATATAATTAAACCTCATTATCAGACCAAGATTTACGACCCATTTAGAAGCATGAAACCCTCTCATTATATCATCTTTCCAGCATATAGGATCCCAAACATGAACACAAAAGATAAGAACATCTCTACTAATAGTAGACCATCCTAATAGTGACTCCCCACTATATAAACGTTTCTTTATAAATAATCCCTCCAAATTAGAGAACTCGTCTATCTTAATCTAGTATTTAATCATAAGTGTAGAAGTTGTCAAAGTTAAATATATCCATCCATGGTACACCTGAATATCCATATACATGTCTAAAAATACTTCTATCCTTCTCAATTATAAAAATAATTATGTACCACATATACATACTTATTCAAAATCAATGAACATGAAATTATATTTCCTTTCCCATGTGTATAATATTATCTGATGTTGAAGGTATGTAGATACTCGACATACATCTTCTAGAAAAGGATCTTGTCTTTCTATGAAAATATGTACTTGAGTCTCTTGTGGTCAGTTTTTACCAAAAACCTTGGACATAAAATATTTTTTTCCTAGATATCATGGAATATGCCACTACTAATATCTTCAGATCATTGGTGCGTTAATTTCACTCATGTTTCTTCATCTTTCTATAGAAATAAGAAACCACTCAATCTTCTAGTATTATAAATACTTTGAATATATCTCCAGATGCAACACAATTTTTTGTATAATATTTTCATGAAAACTAAAATTATAGATAAGTTATGAGGTTATAATTCTTTTCTAATCCAAAAAATATCTCTCCCATGAATATATCCAAAAAACCCTCACCCCTTTATTGGATATCCTAGACATCAGTGCTTTAAAATGGTAGAATTTCTAGATAAATCACATGTAGTGACATACTAGACCCAAAAATATCTAAATCAAAAATAATTTATTTTGAACATATCATGTTACTATGCTAGAAACCATATCTTACTCCACTAACTCTTGATCCTATTGGATAAAATGAACGAGGTGGAACTGTCTTTCAATACAAAAACTATTTTTAGATTTATTAACATAAATAAAATGTCCCCTAAATTTACTCAAGATGATATCAAGATGTTGGGAATGAACATCCATAGACTAGGATTATACTATGATGCCTCTAAAAAATCTACCAAAAACATATCCAAGAAAGGATGGGGGAGATAATTAATTAATCCCATAAATAAATATAGTGTGTTCATCAGACCTAAGAGAGTCACTAGGAATGAATAAATGACATACCTACTCCTAAAATAAGTTTATGTTATGTCAGATGGTCTCACTATCAAATGATGGTTTTATGATCTCAGATAAATCATTGATAAAATTTGAACACTGTTTAGCTGATCTAAGATATCATTGATGCACAAGAGGGGTTACTAGCTCTTGAAGACCATCTAGGTTATCCTCTTTTAATTCGTACATATGAAAAAGTACAAATCACCCTTCCTGGATAAATTAATAATAAAACCCCAATTTTATGTTCTCATCATATAAATCTTTTTTCCTCTTGAAATTCCAAATGAACACTAATCTCTTGATGCTCTCCTGATGTTATCCAGTAAGGTAGGATGGAAAATTCTCAACTAATGTAATAAACTAGATCATCAAACTGATCTCCTGCTTATGAATAATTTTGTATAGCTATTCTTGAATGATGTCTTAAAATAGGTCTAATCATGGAGGTAATGTATCTTATTGTATCCCAACATCATCTAGAATATGACATGTTATTTGATTTATGAGATAACACAATCAATATTTAATTTTCTATACACAATATCCCAGAAGGTCCAATTCACTAAGGTCAGTTTAACAGACCTTTATAGAAATAGATAGGTCACTCTAAATTGATAATAGATCATGTGAAAATAGTAATTAACTATCTAGTATATACCAACAAAAAAACAAACGCATAATTTCTAGGAAAAAAATTTCTCAAAGGAAATGATAACGACCAATTCCAATAGATTATTCCATTAAAAAATCAATACCCTATGACCATACACCCAATGGTGTATCAATGGTCATCACACCATCTATAACCTCCACACAAAAATACACAAATTTATCAAATAGGTCTATAAAGGGATGTAATATTCTTCTATCAAACAAAATTCAAACAAAGGTGGATGATATAAGAATATGATCTCTAACAGTAGAAGCTCATTCTTCCAAACCAGACAGAGTGGAATGCATAATGCGTAAATAAATTTCCCCTCTATCATTTTCTCAAGTATGACTCCCCTACATTTTTCCATCTACCTAGTATTATTTCTCCTACAATGTGTTACTTCACCCAATAATCGACCTACAAATCCATTGAAACTCTAGATACCAATCCGTTGATAGTTAGTTGAGTCCTTCCCAGATGATAGTACTTGTTCTGGTACCCTACCACTATTCTAGTACCACATGCTCCTATAAAAGAAATATAGGTGACCTATCCAACTATAATATTAACACTCCAATGTAGGGTAATGAAACTAAGTCCACTAGTGGCATGAGTTTCTCCCACTAAAAGAACTATAATTTGACACAATCCAAAGACAGTTTCCCATTTTATTGGGTGATCTTTACACTACAACTATTGTCATAGTGGCGGTTTTTGGTACCAGAAAATGTGCTCCTATAACGCACTACAAAAATATCATGGACATTGGTTATGGTCACTCTTAGATTCCATTCCATGAAGAAAACATGAGTCGTCATGTCTTAAAAGTTCCTAAAATGAAATATTCTCACAGGTGATATATTCTAATAGTAAAACCCATCTCAAAAAATACTCACCATGTCGACCTCATCCACTAATAAAAATTGATAAAATTGTTATAGTTTTGTGAAAATCCTAACATTGTCCATCACAAACATGTCACCCTTGGTCATGTTCATGAACTCATGTTCCTTATGATTGCTCAATATATCTGGATAGATATGAGTTATTTTAATAAATTCTATATCTTTCCATGATAACTCCTATTTTTTTATTTCATACCCTAGAATTCCCCAAAAAAGGTTGTTTGGTATGTGAAACATGCAAGATATAAGCATCAAATTTTTATCTTTGGACGCCTCATGTTTCATTAAAATACTCTAGAGTAACTCAATCAAGAACTCAGCTACAAAGAGAAATACATCCCTAGTGAAAGTAGTTGGATGATGTTACTGGAACTCCATCATGAGAATAGACATCATTGTCATGGTGTAAAAAATCTCACTTTCAATGGATTGAATGATAATTAATATGATCTCATGAATAAAATCATCCATCTTATTCTATAGATAGATAAGATATTCTAGTTTAACTATATTTTGAGCATGTAATTTACAACTCTTCTAACTCTCAGTCCTAAGATGATGATGATAAATTCCAATATAAAGAATAATAAAATTTTTATAACACCAGATACATAAGAAATTAATCCTCAACAATTGATAACTATATAGGAACACAAATTCTTACTCCCTCTATATATATATTAACAAGGTATTTGGCATTACATAATAGTTTTTTTTGTTCCAATTATAATTAGATAATCTAGGGGATCTCATTTCATAATTCATATGTGAAAATATGTCACATGCAATAAATATATCCATATAATGAACATTTGATTCCAATATAAATCCATATGTTCCCATAAGGATGAATGAATACTCATCTCATGTCATATTCATCAATGAGTAGAATATCATAAAATGATAATTTATTAAAAAATGTGATTCATCAAATGTGAAATGGAATCAGTTATTATTTGGAAATAGTATGAACATCAATATCATCCATGGTCACATGGATTTTATTTACACGGGTAAGAAAATCCCATGAATGATATCATTACCAAATCATAAAACCTCATATTATTCATTCCAACTATACCAAATAATTAAAAAAAATAAAATTTAATTCTGTGATACAACCTTGTAACATCTCTCCACCCATCACTCAATCATGTGACCAAACTGGGTTGGCTACATGACCTCAGCCACACCTCCCCCTAAAACAGAGGAATCAATTAAGTAATGAGGGTGTAAGGAAATGTAGTTGGGAGACTATACCATCTAGTAAAAATATACAAAAATATTTTTAATAATAATACCATTGTAGAAAGAGTGGAAACAATATAAATATCCAAAAAACAACCATAGACAAGGAAAGGAAGAATCCAACAGTCCAAAAAATATCAGAATCATGTAATGACAACATGAATGCAACTAAATTTTATTTAATGAATCATATAGATAATGAAAAAAATATTGAAATAAAAAAACTCTGGATTCCCCTTTTCTAAACCCCATTTCAGTCCCACCTCATAGATACAACCCATCCTGAAAGAAATCAATAAAAAACATGGTATATTTCCCATGTCTAAGCCTAAATCCATATAATTTTATCTGGATCCAAATAGTTTCCTAAATATGGGGTGATTAAAGCTCATTTGGTGGAATCCACCATTTCTGAAAAACTAGTCATGTAAAAACTATAATTATTAATGTGATAAGACAATGGATTTTATTAATCAATTAATATTTAACATATCATAACCAACTGACCCTCAAGATCCCGGTGGACACCTAGTTAATATGAACCTGCATGGTCACCATATTATAATATATATGAGAAAATATATTTATCATTTCAAATATATCCACAAGTATATGGCATTACAAAAAAACAGTATTTCATGACCAGGAATAAACCCTATATGCATTTCCCCACAACCCGTTTTTGACTTATAATCATTATATACAATACAAATGTCAAACCATATAAAACTTTCTTCATTAAAGATCAAATCCCAATAATAATTACAAAATCATCTTGGTGAATCCATTTAAGCATTACAACATAACCATACCAAGCTCTATATGCATTAAAACATAATTAGTGACATCCCAAGACAACACGCCAATCATAAAAAATTATATCGTCGTAGTCCCTGATGACTAAGTCATAAAATTTCCATCACTTTTCCATTTACATTCCATTAATCATTTTTTATATGTCCTTATCAAACCAATTTATAACTCCAAATCTCATCATGCCAACAAGCCAATAGAATAATTTTTTATTATAGACTATTTTTCTTTGGAGCATCTATCATGACCAATCACCTAGATTTTCATGTTATTCTAA
This sequence comes from Viscum album, assembly GCA_963277665.1. Lineage (NCBI taxonomy): Eukaryota > Viridiplantae > Streptophyta > Magnoliopsida > Santalales > Viscaceae > Viscum > Viscum album. Next base: position 1,091,332,314 of record OY728145.1, on the reverse strand, counting down.
TTGATATTATATGATAATAAAACATCAAAATTGTTAATACAAAATGAATTCGGATTTCTTATGATAATTATAATATCTAAGGGTATACTCACCCTGTGGGTGGCCACAAGCCTAGTCTGATGGCCAATGGACCTAATAAAATCTAAGGGGATGTATAAGAATAATTTTATCATACCATAAAGAATTTTCCAATTAGTTATGATGTGTGCATGAAATTTCTGTGTGAATTAAAGGAAATGAAGGTACACAGATAAATGGAATAGGCATTAAGGAGTTTTTCTAGACTATATACTTTAAACATTGATAAGGCACAATCAATCCTCATTGTCCAAGGTAATGTTAGACCGATTTTTTTTTCTCTTTTTTTAAGGTTGAAGATACTACAAAAAAACTAACAATAAGGGTTATAGACATGAAAAAATAGAATATACATGAAATTACAAGAATTCCTAGAACATACATTCAATCTCATGATCTGGAGCATGAAGATCTAATGAGAACAAGTCCTTATATATAGGATAAATCTCTATCATTCCCTTTGGAGCGATCTTCAACTGAGAAGGGAAGTTGCATATTTTCATAATGTTAGGAGATAATATTAAAAAACCAAATATAGATAATTAATGGCATAAATAGGGGGTTTAGTCCATAAATTCAATGATTTGCAGATATGCTGAAAAAACTGCCTCATTGGATTAAGAACTAAATTATACCTATTTATGGAGTAAAATTACATTTTACCTTATAAGTTAAAATTTACATATTGGATGACAATTATACATCATATTCTATTTTTATTGGGTTATCATTATGATTTTACATCATAAGGTATAATATTATGATGAAAAATCCATCTGATTCATACAAGACATGATAAAACACTTTACATTTTAATTTTATACTAATGCTATAAATATGTTCTGCAGCATGAAAAAAAATCCTATAAACCTTAAAATTTTCACCCAAAACCTGACCCATTTTCCACTCAAGAAAACCCAAGATCAAATAAAAGGAAACCATGCGCACAATGTCTTCAAAAATGTAAGGACAGACATACTAGAATAGAAAATGATCTTACCAAAATATGAAATCCATAATGAAATGCCTTCCATCATAAATTGTACTCGCTATGTTGACCATCCCAAATTATATATATCATAAAAAATATAATTGATTTAGTTCTAGAATTGTAAATTATGTCATGATATATAAATTACCATAGGATGAATATTTTTTTCACCTTCACCTTGACATTGTTAATTCAAATCTACATATGGTTATGTCCCATTTACAAAACATATTTATGATCAACCAATGATCCTATAATCATATATAAGTCTTATATGAAGTCAAATTTCATCAATATAAACATAAAATCAGACCTAGTTTGAAACAATATCATTCAAAGAACTTCCACCATTATTATAAAATTCTGACATATCCAAGACAAACATTTTGATTCCATAAACATTTTAATGTAATTTAAAGAATTTAACTATATTAGGTCTAGTGGTCAAAATGTATGGGGTCTATTTTCGGCATTCATGGAAATGTAAGTGATTCCATTATTTTTATAATCTATTTTTTTACAATTTTTCATTAAAAATAATATATTGGTTTTAGTTTTCTTCATAATATAATATATATAATATAAATTAATATAGAATATAAAATAATATAGAATATAAAATAATATACCATATAAAATAATATTTAAATAAAACAACATATTCTAATTCTATAGATTTATAATATTTATCATCCATCCTAAAAATGTTTTAAAATATAGTTTCACCATTCAAATGTCAAAGTCACCAACGATTAAAGGTACCTAAAATATCATCTCTTGATCTAATTGAATCCAAAATACAAAAATATTCATTGATAATGGTGTATTATAATGGGTATCAAACAGAATATTGATCACCATACTTATAGCAATAATTCAGGTTTTGGGTGAGAATTTGTGTAATTCTCAGTCAATTTTACCCTAAAATGATCTAGAAAACTAAAAAATATATAATTATTCCTACAATGATTTTATAAATTTACATTAAAAATATATTTATTGAACAATCGTTTGGTTTTAAACTATTTAACATTTGTTCATTCTTCGATACATCGTTATTTATATTTTATGAATAATGTTCTAGGACTATTATAATATATAAAATGTTTTAAAACTACAATCTCTCATTCCAAGAAAGAGTACGAGATCCTATAGTAAAAAAAGTATCATATTCACATGAATCATTAGGACCCCATAGAACCCATATAGAAGGGGGTGAATCAGGGTGTCTACTATATCTGTTAATAGAACAGACCTTGTTCCCATGTTTGTATGAACATGTTAAACCTATAAGTTGGAATAGTTCAATAATAAAACATTCACATGAAAATACACAACACAATAATTCTACATGGTTCTCCACAAAGGGATAGTCCATGAAGCATACACCAATGGTGTTTTGGTTTTACGAAAATCCATTATTCATCATAAGATGTGGAATACAGATGTTTAGACACAATCACTATATGCCATCCACACTAAATTTACAAGATTATCTGGATAGAACATAGCGTCCCTTAGAACACTTCAATTGACTCTCCCTAGCTCACTAACATAGGAGAATTCATAACCAGTTTGTGGACTAGATGGTCTATTCAGATGATTGTCTTTAATGTGTTTGTTCTTGACTATCACGAGACAATTCTAGAACCATAGTCTTGAGTTAGTGCACCTTGGAACCAGATGTTAAAATCATCCATTCCTGAATCTCCTATTTAAATATCAATACCATTGAAAAGAAAACATCCTTTATAGAGCTCAATATTTCATCATAGAATTCATTGTAATCATTAATCCCCCATTACTCAAAATCATCGGCATCAGTCAAGACATGGATAGTATTTTCATGATACTCAAGATCATATAAAAATATAGATTCATGATGCTCCCTACCATCATGAAATAAAAGGTAATCCATATTTTATAGGATTATTGACATATATAAAGAATTGGGGTTAGCCTCGTATATATAATCTCTATCATTCACGATAATCCACTTCATCTGTCAAATTCTCCAGATACATTAAAAATATCATTGTGTAGATCCCCCATCCATGTTTCAGCATTGAGATTTGTCTTAGTCATGATGATCACTATTAAATAATCACAAATTAATGACTCTCCACTTCTCATTGTCATAGAGAAAACGTTCAATCCATCGTTGACTAATAAAACTCACCTTTTGAATCATATTCCTTATAAAATCAATTCAGTTAACATATTTATGAATATTTTATTCAAGAAAACAACCTTCCATGATGCTAGAATCTTCCTCCATATCATGAGCACAAAATATTTTTGAACACTAGGGAAAGATGCCACCATGAAAAATTTTTTCAGTCATTACTATAAAAAATATGTCTTGAATTTTCCTTGGTCAATAAATTATGGTTCTATAACAAACACAAACCAAAATCCATTTCCATCAAAGATCATCCTTGGTTCTAACAGAATCAACTATTCTGTGATGTCTGTATCAATGGGGTATGGCCTTTCCATGATTAATTGTGTGGCCTTAACTTGTGTATTTTGTAACATGATAATTATATTATATAATATATATTTTGTAATATGACTGATGTTTTTGGATATAAAATAACTTTATGTAATGAATATTGAAAAAAATAAACAATTTTTTCAACCCACGATAATATTTATTAGATAATTATTTACAAAAAACAATTTTTTAATCATTAATAAGTATATATAAATAAGAAATTTTTTATTTAATTGGGTATTTAAACCCCAAAATATGAAATGATAGTAAAATTTACTTAAACATAATGTATATACAAGATAGTGAATTCTGATTTACTAATATAATGTATCATGTGTTATAACTAAAACATTTTGTTCCATGGGGATTAATTCCATCAAAATATAATAATATCTTACTATTTAATTGACCACTAAAAAATTTGGGATACACATTTTCTATTGTCATCAATATGAAAGATTATAATTAGTATAAATGTATACCATCTTTAATCCCTCTATATGTATGAAACAAAAACTGAATTTCAGTCCCTATAATTCTATATAGTTGTGGAAATCTATGAATGACTTAAAATTACCACACAACATTTGATGTAATTTATTTTTTATTATTTTTCACAAATATATCTCAAATAGGAAATATTTCAAGATATATGTACTCTTTCCTAAACAAATATGTAGTATGTAAGGAAATAATGTGTATTTGTTAATGCTAAAATACAATTAACAAACCATTAATTTATCATCACATGTTCAAAATATAACAAAATTGTTATCTTGATCCTTACCCTTCTATAGAGAAAAGAAACCTATGAACGTCGAGCCACTCTACTCACTTCAAACTTTAAGGATATAGATTTTATGATATATTTATAGTGTTGTATATTTTAATCAAATATCATACAATGTAATCACTGCACAACTACTCTATCTCTTAAATATTTTTGGAAAATATTTATGTTCATGTTCAACCATTGATTTCATTTCATCAACATGTTTTATATAATTTTTTATACATAAACTACCAAATTTTTATCCATAAAATGTATTACCATTACACATAGTATATTTCATTACATATTGTCTATGTTTAGTACAATATTTATAACTCTATTTCATTTCATAACAGAACACGTCGTTTTCCAATTCTGTATGACTAATTAACATTTAATGAAAACAATGTTTACAAGTATACATAATTAGAGATAGGTCAATCCCATTGTTTTTTGAAAATATCATTAACTCTTTGACATGATCATCATTATCACTTGTTTTGTGATCACCACACATCCATTTCATATTGATACTCATTCAATTTATATTATAAAGTATAATAACAATATATAAAACATAAAATTATAATTATAATTATTCATATAATTATAATAAATAAAAATAAAAATGAATATATATATATATATAATTCATGTATTTTATGGATTCATTCGTGGAAATCAAAAGTTTAATATTTATGAAAAAATTTGAATCAGTAGTCCCAAGATACACTATTTCAATCTCAAATATTTTCATATTAGTTAAATCATATTATTGGAATATGATATTATGTTATGATGATTACTATAAAGTAGTTTGTAAAAATAAAAATTTTAGAAATTTTTTTACAAGTATCACTAATACTATATGTCCATTGATAAATCATTAGTATTTGCTGGTTATTACCCGACCACTCACATTCTAATATTATTTTCAAAAAGAGTAGAGGTAATGATAATTTTTTCAATCAAAGACTAATTTCTTATCTTAATTGAAATAAAAAAACACAACTACCACACATAATTATTTATTATGATGATAATATATTTTAATCAATCATCCTCATGGGCCTTTATTTTTAGATCAACTGTTCACTATTTTTCCACTACTACACTATATATCCATTTTCTCTCTATAATTTTATTTCATTTTTTTAAATATCACAATTTTCTCTCACTCTTCCACATGAATATAGATATATTAGAAACAATTGAGATATCATAACATGATTTTAAGAAATATTGAATAATATTAAGGTGAATAATATATCTAAAAATTTGATATTAAATCTAATTTAATACTCATCAAATTTTTATTGTTATAATAAACAAATATGAATATAATTTCACTTCCTTTTTGTGTTACCACATATATCATGGTGTAATATTTCTATTCCTAAATTTTCCATGGAATTATTAGAAAAATAATTTAGTTTAGAACATAAATATATGGTGGGAAATTGAATCCTTCAATTACTATAGTGAAATAATTAATTTTTTGATATAATTGAACATTAAATCCATGATATATAATATATACTATAAAACAATGGAATAATAATCATTAGGTAATATCCACTAGTACCCCAAAATATTCTCCTCAAAACCTATAAATATTACATATTTTTTGTTGTAGTGTGGAAAATACATATGAAAAATGGATTTCTACCTCATATATTAATCGTGATTCAATAAAGTTATATTGTCGTATTTTTATCATGTACATGAAATATTTCTTCCCCCTTTATCCTTTTGGGGCATAAAAAACATATTTGTGCATGTTTTTTAAAAATTAATTAAATATTATCATTAATTTTATTTATAATACTTCTAATAAATATCATACTAATAAATTATCATGTTGATAATAAATATAGCATGAAATAATAAAAAACTGATAAATGAAAAATCTCATGAAATTATTCAATGATTATCTCAGAGTGACATTTATCTAAATTCCCCACTATTGGATAGAATAATTTTAATATAATTTTTTATCACTTAGTGTATATATCAATAAAATATTGATTATATGTTAATAACGGTATTCTCATATCATGGTCTTTCAAAAAAATCAATAGGATTCTTCAAAATCCAAGGGCTTTTCAATCTCATCCATTAAATTTGTTAGAACTTTTAAATATTTATGATAAATCTTTCAAGAAACACCAACATGATCTAATGTCTCCCCAAACATTGAATATCACCAGAAACATATCCTATCAACTTTCTTATCCAATGTAATTGTAATTTCCCACCATAAAAAATAATACCGCTAGAGTATTCCATTATTTTTCTATAAATAAAAAAGAAATAATAGAGGGGAAATAAAAAAATTTAAGTCACATTGATTTTGGATGAAATATAATCCTAAAAAGGATCTTTTATTTTAAATGGAATACTTTTGTTTAATTTTTCTCATGATATCCTCCATTTTATCCTTCTTTGAAGTATAATTCTAAATGAGCTCTTTATGTTCCAATTTTTATTTAATGGTATGGTTCTTCTTATAAATATGATTTAAATTCAAATGTTGTATTCGATTTTATATAAAAATATTCACACTTTAACTATCACCCAAAATCGTTATTGGATATACAACCTCTACCTCATATCATTGATATGAAACACTGTCACCATTTTTTTATTTATTTTTCTTGTAATATTGTAACATGCTCATCGTCAATGTTTCTATTTTTTTTTATTCATGGAGTTCATTAAAATGTATCATAAGATAATTAAAAATGAATGTAGAGATGTTAATATTTTATTTACCAATTCACCTTTCTAATAAACATTTGAATAAATAGAAATATATAAACATGTATCTTTTTCATAAATAATTCCATATTCTTGTATTCATAGGATGTAAAAAAATATCAATTTCACTTCCATATATTTTAACCCATTCATGTTTGTTTGTAATTTCCAATAATGTTATTTCATGAATATAATATTATGATAATGTCATTGTTATGTAAGGTGTAATATTTATTTTCTTTCAAATATTTTATTTATCAACACACCCTAAATATTAAACCAAGAAAATTTTATTCCAAAGTGTTAAAGATTCTCAAATGCCTCTTGATTCTTCCGTTATAAATATTTTTTACAATTAATGTATATACTTCTCATGTGTCAAAAAATATTATAATGTTTTATTCATCATTTAAAAAAACGAATTTCATCTCTCCAATCATCAATATAAAAATATTATTTCTTATTCGGGTTGAAATTTCATACCAATTATTTTATTTTTTACAATAATTTTTTTTTTCAATTGACACCCAAAATCACAATGATTGGTTTTTTTTCTTCTCTAATATAAGTATTGTTTACCACTTTACCATTCTTAAAATTATTTATATTTATTCTATTTTAAAACATTTAATATAAATAATTGGGAACATGTTTATACCCATAAAGTATTTATTTATCATATAAATTCAAGAATCAACACTAAATTTTTTTATAGGTTATATTCCATTAGTTTCCATGTGTGACAATATAATCATATTTTATATTCCATTTTAATGTAATAAAAATTATTATATAAAAATAATATAAATAATGAAAAAAATGGAATGAAGAGCATGATTTTATAATTTTTTCAATGGAAAATTAATGTAAATGATATACATTAAACATATTAAGTCCTAGACAAAATATTAAATGACATTAATATCATAATGAAAATGATAATTATTATAGGGTTGAGTAAAACTATTAAGCACTCATTATACATTTAATAAATTTAGAAGATAAATTTTTGTTTATAGAAGTGATAATGGAAATGAAATAAATATTTCATAAAAAATAAAACTGATATATAGTTTAAACTAGAAAAAATAATAAAGTACAACAATTTTATTAGAATCATGATTTATTTTGATGTACACATCCTTATCTATGGTTTCATTGATTTCATATGTATTGATTATTTATTACTTGTATTTTTATATAGAAAAATATGTTATATAATATATTTGAAAAGAAATTATTATTGATATGTATAAGTACATATTTATATATAATTAAATTATTAGGGAATGATGATATATAAACAGCCATAAAAAATAAAAATTCTATCATTATTCTAAATATTTTGTTTTTTAAAATAGTCTTCATCCATGATTTAAATTAACAAAACTATTTTCGTAAAATTCATTGAATAAAATATATTTTTGATTAGTAATTCATTTATATAAATAAATGATTGAATAATAAAATTATATGGAATAATAAATTATTGATTCTTCTTCAAGAAAATTAATTTTACATAAAAAAATATTTTTTATATATATTATATTTTATTATTTAGATGATAGAGATTGATTATTACATATAACTAAGAGTATTAATTATAAATGTTTATGAATATATTAGAATTCAATTAATTAGTTTTAATTGGTTAGAAATAATAATATAAAAATTCAATTTAGAGAAGATATTTTATACAATGAATTGTTTTTATGTTTGTAAGGTATTTTTACATGTGATTTATTATTATTATTAGTATTATTATTATTATTAATGTCAGATATGAAGTATATATGAAATTTTCAGAATTTTTTTAATACCAAATAATTGGTAGAAATAAATATAAATATGATGAATAATTAAATTTATAATGTTGTAGTTAAAAGTAATTAATAATAAAAAATGATTTTTTATATTATTTTTTTCTAAAATTTTGTGTATTTTTATCTAAATAGATTTAATTAACATATAAAAAATGAAAAGTGTAATTGAAATATAATATGTATAAAAAGTAATAATATTAATTCCTATTGAAACTAAGTTTGTTTTTTATTGAAAAATAATAATATTTTAAAAAGATAATTTTTAGAAAATAAATTTTTTATATAATATTGTATTCAATTTTAAATATTAATTTCATAAATTACTAAGTAGAATTAGAATACATTTTTTTATCATTTGGAATTATCATGTATAAATAGGTTTACAGAGGTAATCTAATATTTTTTATAAAAATATAATTAGCATTTCTATTAATAAAAAATCATTAACCAAGAGTAGAAAATAGGTAATCTACTATAGCTTGAATTTAACAAAATAAAATTAAATCATATAAATTACAGAATTAATTTCATATTATTAAAATTCATACTGACATGTCACTATAAAAGTTCCTCAACTAACTCATATAACTCTATTATGATTTCATCTTTACCCCTCTCAAAACATTAGTTTTTATGGATATATGTTCTATTTCACTAATAAAAAGAGCACGCAAACACTTTATTAAAACCACTCTATTACTTATAATTATTACATAATAAGTACCAATTGTAACTATCCTATAATCCTCTCACACATTTGTAGTCCCATAGAAGAAAAAAAATGGAATAAGACTTTCATTATGAAGAAATTCATTAAGGGAATAACCGATTTCACCAATGTATCTATCTTGTTCTTCTATATTATATTCATTTACATTCAAATTTAAAAATATCCTAAACCATATTATCCATTGTGACAATGTTTTATTAACATCATCATTCTTTTTATAAAGTGATACTACTAATATATAAATATATACAAATTATCATCCATTATTATAACATGTTCTCATATCGGTTTCTTTAACCAACTATATGAAGAATTATATAATTTATTCAATTTATATGGTAAAATGAGTATAAAACCATAATAATGGTAATATATAATATTAAAAAGTAATATATATCATTAAAGATTGTTTTTAATGATGAAAAAATATAGTATCACAATAAATAACTCATGGTTATTTGTAAATTATATAAAAAAATTAATTCATGGATTGTATCCATGAAAACTATACCCTTATCATATCTAAATGAACATGGTAATTGTTGGTCAGAGTAGAGAACTATAGAGGGAGTGAATTGAGTGTGTATAAAAATTCGTATTTAAAAATTGTTTCTTTGTATATTTCCACAATTAAAAAATTAAACCAAGTCACCTTGTAGTCAATTTATAAAAATCTTGAATGTTCAATTAATATCTCAAGATATTGATTGGTTCTCAACTATACTAATCTAATGATGGATAAAATGTTTGAATCAAAACTACTATTTTAAAAATATTATAATCAATTTGCAAACAAACCATCAGATTTCGACTTCATTTGAATAAGGTTAGTTATAAAACATTGTAAAAGAAAATAACAATTGGATCAATAGAAATAAAAACATGAGGATTAGTTGCAATCCAGGATATAGTCTTATTGACTTGGTGATCACCTGCTATAAACATGTTTAAATTAATAAACAAGTTTGATCCACACCCTGGATCGAGGTCCAGAACAATAAACAGGGCAGTCCTGGTCAAACATGACCTCTTCCAAAGTTCATCATGGAAAAATCAACAAACCCATGACACATGACCTCTTCCATAGATCTACATGGATTAAAAAAGGATAAATATAGTGGGAGATTTGAGGATATCAGGTATTCTATAGTTTTGAACATGAGTCATTGTGTATAACAGAAAAATACACACAATGATCAGAAATGTAAATAAATGAACAAAATCGAGCTAATGATTTAGAGTTAGGTTTAGAATGATTTTTTCTGTTGTGTAGTGCAGATATGGACTCAATTGATTTAGATAAATTGAAGTTCAAGTACTCTTCTTGAATTTGACTCTAAAATATATTATCATAGCCTCTTTGTTTCGGCTTATAGGAGCAATAGATTTTTATTTCAGCATGGTAGGATTAGATTGAATCCTTGATCTCCATGTATGTTCTTCGGTTTGATTTCCTGGGTTTTGTACATATGCTAAGAAGTTTCAATAGTTCTTCTATATTTTTTATTTTCTTTTCTTACTACTATTCTCTTTGTCTTTTATCATATCTTTAATGATCCAGCTAGTAAAAATTTTATACATAGAGGTCCAGCAAATAGAATGATCTCCCCACATTCATGTACCTTGGATTGTCATATGAATATCCTACAAAAAACATTAAATAATTTCAGAAGCATTAATTTATCTAAATATTACCATTAGATATAAATTTTAATTAATAATATAAAAACAGTTTTTATTACTATCAGTGAGTCACAAGCATTAGCATGTCAAAATCAGTGACTCTTTATATTAGTGAGTCATATTCCTTGGTATTAGTGACTCTGGGCATCAGTAATCCATTTGTACTGTCAATCTATCTAGGAATCAGTGAGTCGTGATTGGTGCCTCATTTTGAACTATCTGTCTTTGTGACACTGGTGATTTGTCCCTCAGTGACTCCTTTAAACTAATGGTGTGTCACCCATCAGTGAGTCATCCATCAGCAAGTCCATTGAACTCTTAGTGTGTCTGATCATCTGTGACTTATCCATCAGTGTGTCATTTGTTCTATCGGGGATTACTGTATCAGTGTCTTCTTCGACCAGTGAGTCCTCATCGGTGAGTCAGACATCTATGACTCCTTTGAACCAATCAATGTCAGAGGCATTGAATACCATATAATGTGTCTGTCTTATATATAATGGTACTAGATTAAGTGTAATTGATAATATGATGTAAATATACACTTGTAGATATATTGAAACACAAATATCCATTATTTATTGACTTATTGAAATGTATTATACCATGTTATACAATCTCTTCATTTATAAAAAGTCATTGACATTATTATCATTACATAAAACAAAATATGTGAACTATCAGGATTTTTATATGGGCATTATTTTGTTATTATTAAAACCACTCTATCAAAATGGTCCAACAATATCCCCCTTTGTATAATCAAAAATCATATAATTAATGAGTTATTCATGATTTTAAGGAATAAAAATGACTTGGCTTAGCATACCAATAGTGAGTGTGAACTTTCTATATAAATATATTGTCTTTCCTTTTAATCACCCCTCAATAATTGTATCAGATCATATATACTGCATTCTTATGCTCCCCCTAAGTTAGTTGATTATATGCCATCTTTCATATTCTGTAGTGAGTCTCCCCTATAGGTTAGGAGTTATTACATGTCATCTTCCCAATACCATATTTATTATCCCCCTTAGGTTACGAGTTTATCCCATCAATAGATTTCTCCCCCTTTTGGGAATATCAAGATGGTTAAAAGGGAAAAAAGGATTAAGGAAAAGAATAGAAAGAACTTTGAAACACAATTAATTCATATTGAGATTCATTAAAGTACAAAGTGTACAACCATCAAAATAAACGTTAAAATCCCTATCAAAAAATGATCCACTGCTAGGGATTGGGATATTCAAGAGATTTCCCTTTATCTAAAGGGTCATGAGTGGGTTTAGAAGGTGATGTTGTAGATGTAGTAAGGGTTGAACCAATAGCTACACCATGTAAATCAACGACTGTAGGAACACTATATGAAAGTCTTGGTAACATCACTGATAAAAGAAGACTTTGTGGCTACTCTGGGATCACTTTCCTAATGTGTTATAAAGCTTGAGATACATTCATCTGAGAAGGAGGTAGGGAACCAGGTCTGATGGAAGTAGCTACGAGGACTAATATTACTTCATCCTGCACATGATGGTAGGGCATCAAAACCATGATAAAAGCATTGATGATTTCAACCACATACTCCATTGCCTTCTCAAATTCCTTCTTGTTCTCTATGAATTTATCCAACGTGGGTGTGAACTCTTTCCACTGTATCACATGCCTCTTGAAGGCATCATTCACTGGTTATATGTTGAGATTTTCATCCAAGTACTTAAAGTTGTTATTCATATCATGCTTGGTGTTGATTTCTGAGAAATACATCCCCACATTTTTCTTATATCTTTTTGATAAGCAGATTCCTCATTTGTACATTTTCTGACCATGTTATATAAAATTTCACTATTCCTGTGCACATTGTAAGGGGTCATAGAGTTATTCTGAATGGGCCACATCTCTTCTCTTATTATGGTCAAAAAGGACCCCATTTTAGCAAAAATCCTGGTAACTCATTAACTAGATGCACCAGAAATAATCTTTCTAATATCCACCTTCAAATTTATCAAATATGAACTCATTAGATTTTTAACATGGTTCTTATGAACCACCATAACACCACAAGGAGTTGTTTTGAAATGATTAAATAGATATTCAATTTCATTATTTGTTCTCTTCAAATATTCACTAATTATTGAACTATGTCTCACAATGGTCTTAGATGTAGAGATTATGTTTTTTTGTATCTCATAAATGACCATTCTTGCAATCCTAGAAGGATCTTCCTTTGAAATACTCTCAGATGTAGAAGCTTAATTTCTGACTCCAATAGTGTATCTTACATATTCATATATACCATCCTTGAATTATTCAAGATCATCCATGGTGACATAGTCACTAGGCATTGAAGGTAAAATAGGCTCATCAACATTATGTACAAAAGGTGAAGTAGGATCAATCAGTTCCACATAATCTTGTGGAGCTGTAAGAGATACCATCTCTTCATCTGAATCATAATCCAGCCCAAACATGATATATCCTATATTTCTATTCTACTCCCAAAACGATGTCTAATCTCTAGTTCCATAGTATCAATTCTTACTTTCCTTCCCTAAGGATCCCCCTCAACTTGTACTATATATTATTCTTCTTTACCTCCAGCCAAAATTACATTTTCAGGGAATGGTACTATCATAATTTGAGATTCTTCTTGAACTCCATCCACTACAACTACTTCAGCCACTCGAGGATCCTCATTTTGAGGAATATGTGAAAATTGAGCTTCACATTCTTCCTCTTCACCGCCATCGATAATATCATTATGTTCCTGAATGATACCTTAAGCATCATTAAGGTGGTATTTCCCATCTTAATTTCCATCATCTCCATCAGCATGACAAACAACATCCTTTCCAATAGGATCAAAATAATCTTGTATACTAGCCTCATCATCATCACTATGCAAAGACTCCTCACTTGAACTGAATGCATCTTTTCTTACATTCAGTGAGATACACACATGATTACCTTTTTTATCATACTATTCATCATCATGATCCACATCATCACCATCATTATTTCTCATATATACTTCAACTCTAGATATTTTAGTCTCTTCCTCATCATTATCTTCCAAAAAAGGTTTTCGAGAAGGTAATTCTAATGGATGAATGGTAGGTCCATATGAAATGTCTTTTGGGTTTTCAGCAATATCTGAGTCACTATAATCATCTATATGATACCCCTCTTCTCCTGGTAGCTCAGGCTCCACATGTTCCTCATCTGAATTTACAACCTACTCACTAGGTTTTAGACCTGGATAAGAATGATCCCTTGGTAAGGTATGATGACCTATAAGATTATAATCCTAATATAGTTTCTCTTCATCTTTTACCCAAATTCTCTTCAATATAGTCCACAATATCTTCTTCCATTGGAAGATGTCTTTGTGTACCCATAAACCACTACAAGCAGTGATCACCTCATCTCCATCCCCCACACATCATAGCTTCATCAACATTAGAGAAATCATCCTTAGGTAGTATAAAAAGGATTCATTTTTAGTTGGTCGTATAATATCACAAACATGTATCATAATATACATACATAGATTCACTTTCACATCATTCTTTAACAAATAAATCTGGAAGACATCCTGATAGTTAAAGGTATAAAAATATCCCTTCTTTCGGTAGATTTGGTGTTTGATAAATTTGAAGAGCATTATGGCCACTTAGTCTAACTCTAAAGATTTCAACCATCCTAAATCCTCATTTACAATCACCTCTTACAATGAATTTTCATATGAAAAGAAATATAATGTTGGTGGATTGTTACCCTGGTAGTCAGCAAATATTCCCACTTGAAGAATCTCTAAGAGTTCAACCCACTTCTTTGATGTAAATCAAATCTCTTTTATCTTTACCACATAATTTATCGGACCCTCCATGTCTACTTCCAAAAAAAATTACGCATTGAGATAAAATTGGAGTACCATCATGGGATAGAAATATCTCACATTTTTTACAAACCAACTAATCCACCGTTGTGATTCCAAAACATTCAACAAGAGAGACTTGCTCGATATAAAGCATTTAGTAGAAACTTCTTTCTCCGAAGTTACAATTTGACTTCCCAACACCAGATTCACATAGCCTGTGGAACTACTTGATTCTCCTTTCTAATGCATTGCTAAGGACAATTCACTTGGTCCTTCCATCACATGCTTTTCCTCACCATTATGATATTTTAGGTTCAAAAAAGGGAGTCAAAAGGTCAAATATTAGAAGGTAGAGTGAGGGTAGTGAAGATTAAAAGTGTGGATTGATTTAACATTATCATTTAGGGAATGAAATTAATAAAAAAATAATAACATAAAAATAAAACAAATGAAACTTTGTCATTTTAATTAATATACCTAGATAGGCAGATTTATAAAAAAATTATCGGTATCGGTTTCACTCTAACAGTATCAGTCTCAATTGAATGGTATCACATTATTTGTTTTACTTGAATGATTTCACATGATCAGTTTCACTTAAGCAGTTTCACATTATTAGTTTTTCTTGATCAGTTTCACCTGAGCAGTTTCACACAATCAGTTCCACCTAATCAGTTTCACAAAATCGGTTTCACCTGTACAATTTTGAAGACAAACATATTTTTCTAAGGGGTAAAGTAAGATAGTGTTTATAAATTTATCATTACTAGTTCATCCCTAATGTAGATCATTCTATCAAATTATCAGGGTTTGTCAAAAATGTCCGAAAGTTGATGTTCAATCCCTATAAACTCAAGCATTATTTCACATTTTGATAATGGTCTCTCAAAAAGTGATGTATTACATCAATATGTTTTGTTCTGGAATGTGAAATTGGATTAATAGAAATGTTAATAGGACTTTTATTGTCACAATTTATAAGGATACTTTTTTATTGAAATCCATAATATAATAATTTGTGTTTCATCCAAAATATTTGTGCACAACAACTACCAGCAGCAATGTACTCTACTTCAGCAGTTTATAATGCAACAAAATTTTTCTTTTCACTACACCATGAAATTGGAGACTTTCCCAAAAACTGGCATGTTCTAGAGGTGTTTTTTCAATATAAATTAAATCCACCAATGTCAGCATCAGAATAGCTTACCATATGATAATTTTGCCCTCTTGGGTAGAACAATAATAAATTAGTTGTATATTTTTGCTATTTCAAAACTCATTTAATATAATTTAAATACGAATCTTTTGGATTTTCATGAAAACTTTCACACATACACACACTGAACATATTATCTAGCCTACTACAAGTTATATAAAAAACCTCCCAATCATTCATCTATATTCCGTTTGATACAAATATTTCCTATTTTCATCAAGATCCATCACAAATTTATAAATAATAGGATTTTCACTACTCTTAATACCATAAAATCCAAAAAAATTCAAAATATTGTTAGTGTATTTACATTCATTCAAAATAATACCATGTTGGTTTTTAAATATTTGAAATCCAATAAAATATTTATGTTCACCCATTAAACTCATTTCAAACTCACTTTGCATCATTTTATAAAAATCATTGCATAAAGAATTTTTATAATATCCAAATGTAATATCATCTAAATATATTTGATCTATTAAAACATATATAGAAATTAATTATATAAATAATGTATAATGTAAAACTTATTTTTAAAACTATCAGAAATAAAAATGTTTCTTAACCAATTATACCAATCTCTTGGAGCTTGTTTTAAACCATATAATGCTTTAGTTAATTTGAGAAAATGATTTGGAAAATGTGGATCTGTAAAACAAGGGTGATGTTCAAAAAAATATATCATCAATTATATATAAATTTTAGAATTCACTTATAATATCCATTTGATAATGGTTCAAATCCATGTGTGTTATATAGGAAAGTAACATTCTAATGTCTTCAGGACTTTAAACTGGTGCAATGGCCTCCTCAAAATCAATTCCTTCATCTATATTGTTTCCATGTGCAGCCAAACTAGCTTTGTTTCTAACTATATTTCCAACATCTTATACCTTATTCCAAAACACCCATTTTGTTCCTATGGTCATGGTATATTTTCTTCTATCAAAAAGATTCCAGAATTTACTTCTCTCAAACTAATTAAGCTCTTCTTACATAGACATCACCAAAAATTCATTTTTGATTTCATCCTAGATATGTTTAATTTTATACGGTGATAAGAATTATTGATGTTAAACCTAAATCCTCAAAAAGCTATATTTTTAGTTCCTCATTCTAAATCATTATCCACAGAATATAAGGGATGGGTTTTAAAAGTTCTAGTTTGACTAGTAAAAGTAGGGCTAGTTATTTATGGTTAATCACTTCGATCAAGTTCATTATGGTTAGAATCTGGAAAATTTCTAAAACTGGATGTTTTAACATATTCCTTTATAGGATGGTTAGAGAGTTTTTCAATGATATCTATATTGGACATATCCTCTTCAAGATTACCTATTGGTGTCTTATGTTCATGTGGATCTATTTCATCAAACTTTACATGTACAGATTCCTCCACACATTTGTTTCTTTTATTAAATAATCTATTTGATTTCTTCATGTAGAATATCTATGGAATATTCTTTCATCAATTTTCATGTATGAATTATCAATATTATCTTTAGTGTTTTGAATATACACTTTACATACAAACACTTTAAAATAATTTACCTTTGTTTTCCTATTATTCCACAACTCATAAAGAGATTTAATAAGGATAGGTCTGATTAAAACTCTATTTGTTATATAAAAAGATTTATTAATAACTTCATCCCAAAAATAAATCAATAGTTCATATTAATTGATCATAATTCATTTAGTTTCTGGTTGGTTTTTACTTCTTCTTTCTAATACACCATTGTGTTGAGGTGTCCTAGGGGCAGAGAAGTTATGATTATATCCATCTTGTGAGAAAAAATATTCAATGTCTTGATTTTAAAACTCACATCAATGGTCAATTATTAAGGAATTAATTTTATATCTATTATGATTTTATACAGTCCTAGAATACTTGGTAAAAAGAGAGAAAGTTCAATTTTGTGAGATATGAAAAAGGTCAATGTATTCCTAGAGAAGTCATCTACAATAACATAAAAATAGTGCTCCCATTGAGACATGAGACACTAGTTGGTCCAAACAAGTCCATGTGAACTAACTCAATAGGATGAGAAGTTGTAACTTATTAATTTCGTTTGAATTAGATGTTGTATTGCTTTCCCTTTTGACAAGGATTGTAGACCCAATTGTCTGTAAACTCCATTTTGGGAATGTCTTTAACTAAACCTTTTCTGCTCCATTTCTTAAGGGAGTGTAAATTAAAATCTCATAGTCTTCTATAGGAGACACAATACTCATTGTGAAAGGAACTTAGGCAGGAAACATTCTATGATGCTAGTGTTTCAAAATTTACAGCATATACATTATCATTTATAATAGAAGTAAATACTATGTTTTTCTTGTCATAAAAAAATATTGAATGAATCAGTTTTAATTTTGAAATTAAATCCATCATCACATAGTTGAGATATTCAAAGCAGGTTATATTTCAATTCATCAACATAGATTACTTCTGAAATTGAAATAGAGTTAGGGTTACCAATATGGCCTAAGCGAAGGGTTTGCCTTTACCATTGTCACCAAATGTGACATGTCCTCCATCAATTTTGATGAGATTCTAGAAGATTGTGTAATCTCTTATCACGTGTCTTAAATAACCACTGTCCAACTATAAAAAAGTTCTATAAAAACATTTTAGGATTTTTACATACAAAATAATTCATCTAAGAAATGATTTCAGTACCCATATTTTTTTGGGTCCAAATACCATAGTAATAAAGGATTTGAGAATCCACAATTTTCATATGGGTTTCCTATATATAGAATATAAAGTATTTGAAAAATTAGATTTATTTGGTAGGAAAAAACATGATGCAGTAAAAGATATTTCATAACTTGAACTTGCAGAAAAATCGTGATTTTTGGACAAAGAAGCAGATTTTCTAGATTCAGTTACAAAATGTGTTTTAGATAAATTTATTTATACTATCAAATATCCAATACCAGAAGTATATATAGGAGATATATATTTACAATGAATATGTGTGAGAGTATATTTTCCATTGGTAAAATTTTCTAGATCCTTCATTAATTGATCATTAGATAACTTTTGGTCATTATTATCCTTTAGAATTTGTAAATTTTTCACCTTTTCGATAGTACATTCAGATTTAATATTTATAGATATTGCATGATGTTTCTTTAATGATTTATACTTATCCTTTATTTCATTACAAGTTCCATCTAGAATATTACAATGCTCAAAAAATTTCATCATTTTTCATATTTTCATATTCAGATTCGTCTCTAGAATATTAGCCATTAGGTACAGGAGAGTTAAAGAGTACCTCTGAGGTATTTTTTCATAAAGAAAATGGTCCCCATATCTTATTTCTCATTATATGAAGAATCATATTCACTAGAGATGTCTTCAAATGCACTCTAAGTGGCACTAATTTCCTTTTTATATTTCTAATGTTTATTCTCATACTTCTTTTTATACATTAATTTTGGACAGTCATCTTTTACTTTCCCCCTCCTTTTACATTCATAGAAAACTACTTCATATGATTTTAAGGCTTCTTCTTATCCTTTTTTCAATTACATTTTTATCCTCCCCACTTGTTGATAGTTTATAAAAATTAATTTTAAGAGAAAAAAATTGTTCTTCTTATTTTGAGTAGTTAATATTTTTATTAAATTTAAATATTATTTATCTTATTATAGGTACTTCCTTACCTATAATAATATGATTTTTATTGTATTTATCCATGATTTCAGTGTTTTTGAATTGATTTTTTAATAATAATTTTTCTTATAAAATATAAGGAATAAAAATATAAATGTTATTTAATCCTATTTATAATGAATTTATTTATTTTCTTATAATTTTTTATTCTATATCATCAAACATTAGTAATTCATATAATTTACAAAGAATGTGATCTATTTATATCATCCACATAATTTTACTTAATTTATTATTATAATGTCTTATAGATATTCTCATTGAATATATTGCACACCCATGAGTCAATTAACGAATAATGGTATTACGAATTTTTTCATGTTCATTATGAAATCATATGTACGTTTTTCACTATGTGACTACTAGGCTCGGAATTATATAGTCCTCCAATGCATTGGATAACAAATTATTTCATGAGTTTACAAGAAATTAGATGTTATCCCAAACCCTTA
Organism: Viscum album; assembly: GCA_963277665.1. Taxonomy (NCBI): domain Eukaryota; kingdom Viridiplantae; phylum Streptophyta; class Magnoliopsida; order Santalales; family Viscaceae; genus Viscum; species Viscum album. Next base: position 1,091,311,741 of record OY728145.1, on the reverse strand, counting down.
AATATGATAATCCATTTAGTTATGGGTGGGTCCTAAATTATATAACACTCTCATTCATTGTTTTAAGAAATATATTTTAAAATATAACATGTAAAATATTAGGAGAAAATTTTATCAACTCTGGGACTCTATCCCCATTTTGATGATGGTATTGGATGTTAAAATCGATAAAAGGAATGATCTTATATGATTATATATGTGTTATCTTCATATGAATATGTTATGTTTTTATGTTTCCTGATTATTGAATTATGTTTCCCTATTCTTATTGGCCATGTATTATATTGTTTCAAAATATTAATTACATAACCAATGGTTTTTGATCTATTCTATAATATGTTTTATTCTATTTTATTTTCTTCATCCACATTGGTTATATTCATATACCCATATTCTTCATTATATGAAAAGTTTTGATCATTAAAATCCCTATATTATGTTTACCTATACCAAGTATCTAATATCACTACTTTTTCTGTTTCATTGACCATTTTATAAAAATGAATATTATATAATATTTTTCAACAATGGAATCATGTAAGAAGATTATTTGTGGGATTTGATAAACATTCTATAAATAATTATATTTATTTCTAGTCTCAAAAGACAGTAAACATTATTTTTTTATGGTATTATTGTTTATGATGTGTAACAATAAATTATATAAATTGATGTAATATGTTTGTGTGTTATTCAAAGGCCGCCTTAGTTAGTATCAAAGTACGCTTTACTGATTTTTGGGAATTGTAATAAAAATATATAACATAAAATGACATATGAAAATTCAAAATTGATGTTTGATTGATATAAAATTTCATGAATTGAATGTAATGTATCATAAGATATGATGTTAAAGGATTAATTTTTTATTTTTAGTCCATTTAAATAATATCTTAAATTAAAACATTCCAGGTCCTTCTGTAATTATTAATTATAGTTTTTATATTTTTTATTAACACATATATGTTCTTCGAAAGAGTATATGTATTCCTCAACATGGATGGGAAGAATTATAACACAACCCTCCATTCTATCCTAGAGGATTCATTTTTTATAATAATGAAAAAATACAACTCAAGTGATTTAGAATTAATTTCAAAAAATTCAAATACAAGTAAATATTATTAAAACAATTCAATCCACTTTTATTATTGAATATTAGAAAGTTTCAGTGGATAATTTTGACACAATATAGACAACACCACTACCAATATTATTTATTTTATAAAATATCAAATGAAATTTTTATATTCTTATGAAATGGTTAAATCAAAACTAGCCCTTTCTTTCCTCTATAAAAATATTAATGATGGAATCTTTCTTGTGGAATGTGTATTTCTCTTACTGGTAGAATGTTTTGAATATAATAAATACTATTAGTTATTTAAATAACTCATGTAAAATCATATCCTAAGAATTTTAGGAAATCTAGGTTAAAATTTGGTGTCAAAACAATAAATAAAAAATGATTACGACCTTTTGTTATTATTGGAATCTATTTCAGAAAATGTGTAAACAATATTCAATGAAAAAAATTAAATGAATTTGGAATAAATTTGAAGCTATATATCAATGAATGAACTCAATATACTATCTACAAGGACATAAGACATTGTAATTGAGATTGGAATTCCAAGTGTTCAATATTTATAAGATATATATAAAAATATCCACTCGCTAGAATAATTAAATTTAATATTATAGGATATAATGAATTTACGGTGGAGAATATTAAAATTCAATTTTTATGTTCTTTTGTTTTATTATTCACATGTGACATGACTAATATTATTTTACCTCTCATTTTTTGGAAATAAACTTGAATATATAATATATTGATAAATAAATGAATATGAAATAATAAAAATTATTCCATTACATTTTCAATGAAAAAAATTTAAATGATATACAATCAAAATATTTGATCAAGGATAATAAAAGAAATTTCATTGAAATCATTTTGAAAATGTTCATTATTATAGTAATGCGGAAAAGTATTTACCATAAGAAACACATATAAACAAAAAATAAGATAAATATTATCTATATAATAGATAGTAGAAATTTAATTAAATATTTAGATAATTATAAGACCTTTAGAAAGTGAAAATTATTATAAATAGAAATATACATGTGTTATAAAATATTTGGATTTAGATTATAATATAAATAATTATCCATTGTTTTTTTATTTTATATATTGTCATCATTTTATTTATTATCTTCTATATGTAAAAATATGTTATGTTATATATATATAAAAAATGTAAATTTTTTATTCATAAATATTTATCTACCATTTAGTTAAAATTTAAGGAAAAAGTGATATATAACCACTCATTGAGAAGGAAAATTGTTGCATAATTCTAAATAATTTTTTCACAAATGATTTTATTTTATGATTTCAATTCAAAATATTATTTAAACAAAATGGATTGATTAAATTATTTTGATGATCAATAAACCATTTAATATATATCCATGATATATCAATCGAATTTTAATGAATATTAATTTAGTGACTCATATTCAACATCTTTTCCTTTATTAAGAAAGCAGTTTTATTATATATATTATATATTAGTATTTTGAAGATGGATTTAATTACATAATTAATTATTAATATTTTTCTATATATATATATAAATTAATTAAAATTAATTAAAGTAATTTTAATTGGTTATAAATTATAATAAAATCATTTATTTTTAAAAATATATATTTTAAGAGATTTGTTTTTATATTTTTAATTTGATTTTATATTATATATATATATATATATATTATTATTATTTATGAAATATTTTTTGAACATATTAAATTCTATTATTTATTTCAATAATAAATTATTGATAAAAAAGTTTCATACAATATGAATAATTTTAATTTATAGGACAGTGTGGAAATTATTTAATATAAAAAAATGAAATTTCTCAATGAACTATTTTCTTATGTATTGTGTATTTTTATATAACTAAATTAAAATGATCTCAGGGAGGCGGTGATGCAGGTATGACGTAGGTTATATTTGACATAGCCCTAGTGATGCAGGCAGTATAATACATTCATAATGCTACAGTGTGCCTTCGAGCTTTGTAATGGTCTTCATGACCATTGAGAATTTGTTCCATGTACTGATTAAATAAGGTTTTATGGGTGGGCTATCCCTTACGGTGGTTATAGAATGCATTTCCAATCTATGTGTCGAGTGTGTGTTTAATGTAATTTTACCCCAAAACACCTAATCTATATATTAGATTAAAAGGTTTCAAAATATGGAATAAAAAAATAATTTCTTTAAGATGGGTTATCATACATTTTTTGTTGGAATTTATAATTACTATGGTATATAATATAACTATTTCATAAAAAGGTAAAAAGAGGTAATATAACATGGGATGAATTTTACTAAATCTACTTGAATCATTTATATTTCATTATAAATTTTTTAATTTATATTTTATACCAACATGTCTCCCAAATATTTCCCTATATAACACACATAATGATTTTGGGATTCCATCTTTAACCCTCTCTGAACATTATATTCCAAGGACATGTCTCTAATTTTCACCTATAATAGGCACTCACTTCAACCAAATTTGGACCACAATATTCCATTGAAATCAGGTTTAATCCCATACCATTTAATGTATCCTATAATCAATTGATTTTTTTATGATATTAGCCATAGGAAGAAGTCTAGATTCCACCGTTCTAAAGGAATAGAAGGGGAGACTTCACCATTGCACGTAACATGTTCCCCCATATATACCTCATTTACATTATCATCAATAATATTCAAGAAAAAAATTATCCGCTATAATGGTAATATATTAAAATCATTCTGATTATACTAATGTGACACTACTATTATATAACTCCATACACTTTATCATTCATTTTTCTAGGAAGTTCTCATATTTGTATGTTTACCAACATATATGAATGATGTTATACTGTATTCATCACCTAAATTATACAAAATCATAAAGATCATATTACCTATAAAATATTATATTAGGTTGTAGTATATTTAATAAATATGGATATATAAGGATGATATATAATTAAACAATCATCAAAATTAAAATAATAGTTATCATTAAGTTATAAGAAAAATTATCATATTGAATTCAATTCTTACAAACTATACCCATAACAACAATCAAATAAATATGGGTCTGAATTTTTTTTAAAAGTGCTAAACTAATTTTATGAATCTATTGAAACATGGTATTATTGAATCGTTATATACCTATATTTTATTAAACTTGTATGTAACAATAAAAATTAATATGATCGGTTGATGAAAATAAACAATAACTAAATAATGTATGTGTAATGAATGATTAATTTTTATGGACATAAAAGGGTAATACTTTTTAATATGGTTATAAAGTAGGTGATTAATATTTTTTTCTTTATTGTACTAGATTTTAATGTTCTTCTATGGAATTCGAGAGTAATTGTAATGGGTTTCTCATATCAATTTTCCATTCATTGATATTTATTCCATATTCACAACCTATATTATTTAGTACAATGAATATTATACCCCTGATATTTTTTTCATAGTAATTATCTTTAAATTAATTATAATTACATATAAATCCTTGGTTTTATCATTAAAGGTAATTATATTCAAATATTACCATAGTCATATGGTTATTCATTCCAATCTCACTTTTATTTAAAAAGTGCAATGACCAAATTTCACTTGTTTGAAGTTATATGATATTTAACTCTAAAAAAATCTTTCATTACCTCTCATATATTGAATAATTATTTTTACATATCCACATATCATTTAGCATCCCCAATGGTCGATAATATACCAGATATTATTATTGTAATAGAAACCAACCTTACAACTTCTTTTTGGTCGACAATATTTCTATTCTATAGCCATGTTCTTAATTTTGTTTTATAGATATACCTATAAAAAATAATAATATTTACCATTTTATTTTCAAATGGACATAACATTATTTCACAAATAAATATTCATTTTACATTTTTAATATGTTAATGTTCCATTAACACTGACCCCATGTTGAAATTATGAAATGTATATCATTTTAAATCCCTTTTAAAAAAAATCATTTTTTTAATTATTTATTAATTTTTTAAGAATTTTATACTATAATTGGTCATGGTTTTCCAAATAAATATATATTATACTTAATAAAATTAAAATTAATGGAATAAAAATTATAAATTGTTTTTCTTCTTCCTTCACTGTGTAAATTTTAATGATCAAATAAATATTTTTTCTATATTTGTCACCAAACTTTAATGAATCTTATTTTTTAGTGTGAATGTGATCTAGTGATAACATCCACCATATTTTATTTTATATATTAAGATAATATTTTACATATACTATTATTTAACCTATTTATATAAAATGGTTTTATTAATATATAATTGAATAAATAATATATTTGTGGGCATGTGGTAAACATATATTATTTAATTGTGTGAAAGGTGGGCCTTAAATTATATATCCTTATAATTCATTTGGTAAATCATTTTATCATGAGATGACAAAAAATGATTAGGGAACACAAACCCTTATGGTAATCATTCCACTAAGTGATAGATTGGCCCATAATTATATATCCCTAAAAAATGGTTGAAAAATTATATATCATGAGATGAAATATTAGTGGTTGGGGTGAAAAAACAATCCCCTATGGGACTCTGTCTACTATTTGGTGATGGTTATGTATGTGATCTAAAATATGTTTAATGATGTTATATTCTTAAATAAATCCATCCTTCATAATCCTATGATATGTTTTCATGAATCATGATTACTGACTATTGTGTCCCATCTATCATGTATCATCATTTATTCTATGCAAAAATAAATATTAAATGATCTATTATTTATGATATATTTTCTAATGGGTATGACTATATTATTATTTTTCTTGTTCACCTTGATTATATTCTCATACCCCAATGATATTTCTCACACACACATGCTTTAATGGGTGTCATTACTTTGGTTTAGAATTACATAGAATATGAGCTCCACATTTTTGTTTATATTCACCATGTTATGAATAAGAATATTTTGTTTGATATGTCAAAAAGGGATTAATATAAGAAAAATAATTTTTATTAATAAATTAAATACCTTCTAAAATAAAATAATTATGTATTTTTCGTCTAAATACATTGAACCATTCTATTCTATGGTGTGATATGTTGTGCCATGTGATGAATATTCATAATAAATATTGAAATATGAATGTATGTTTCACTCAAATCAAATTAATTTATATTAGAGTGGGGATTAGTTTTTTGGTGGATGTGAATAAAAATATTGAACCTAACGTGATGTGTGATGAACCAAAATAGATGTAAGATAAACAAACAATTTCATATTTTTAAATGATGATTTCAATGGATAATATGTTTTATGGTAAGATATTGATTCATTTACCCTTTTATGAAATATCATAAATTAAAACATTCCATGACCATGTAAAATTATTTATTTTATTAGTTATATATTGTTTAATAACTCAAAAAAATCTTCAATAGAATTAAATTATTCCTCGAGATAGATTGTTATAAGTTGATCACAACCCTCCTTTCTCTCATTGAGGATGTAATAATAGTAATAATTGAAAATTATACCTCACATAATTTCAAATCATTTTCAATTATTGCACATCAATGGATTTTTTTAAAACATATGCATATCATCTTCTATAATTTAATATCATAATGGTATATTTGATCTGTTCAATCCTGATTTGAAAAACCAACTATCCTATCTTAATAATTTAAGAGAATCAGATATTTGAATTAATCATGTTTTTAAAATTGGATAATTAGAATAATACATTTGAGTCCTTTATTAACCTATAATATAGTGTGGCCTTCAATAAAAATAAATATTTATCTTAATGGATGGATATTTTAGAGATATTATAAACAACACCCCTTATCCAAACAATCCAATGAAAGATAATATTTTATAGAGTGATGGAAAACATATTTGAAGTTCTATTTCAAAAAAATATGATCAAAATATTGGATTATTTAAAAAAATTCATTTCTATCATCTTCTATATATATATATATCAAATTATAAGGATAATATTTGTAGAAAAGCATTGAATAGTTTTGAATAATTTTATAAATGCTTGGAAAAGAACTATTATCTATTATAGATTTAGGCCTCAATATAGTAATTTAAATCTATGTAATCCCAATTTAAATGATATATATAAAATATAATTCTCTAAAAATATGAGATGAAAATTTTGGGGGAAAAATTATTTAACAGTGGTGTGGAATGTAACAAGATGGTTTGTTGAAGATTTATTCCATCAGTATTCATGTAAAACTAGATAAATATTACATTCCATATTAATGTAATAAGTTATATCATATCATATTGAAATAGATAAATAAATGAAAATGATAAGATGAAATGTATTTCATTTCCTTTTCAATAGAAAAAATTTAAATGATATACACTCAATAGATTTAATACAAGAAAAAATACAAAATACCTTTAATATCATAAAAATCATTTATTATTATTATAGGATTGAGGAAAACTATTAACCATGATATAAACATGTTTCTAATGCTTTTAGCTAGTTGTTTCTATTAATCAAGCTTCATTGTTCACTTGTAGATTGAATTTTACCCCACATTCATGCTTTCCAAAGGTGGGTGACATTCATCACTTTCATAGTTAGTTTTATTTATTGATTGAAATTGGGTAATGGGATGTCGGTACATCCTTCCATGGATTCCTCCAAACAAACTCATTGGCTAGACAAGGTCTCCCTTTTAGAATACGGTGTTGTTGGTGGAACTCATTTTTGATTCCATATCTTCATGGATGTCATTTTTTTACACAACTTATTTCTGGACATTCTATGGGGTCTTATCATGACAAAAAAAGTCATTTTAGAGAGTAGTCATGTTGGGGATCTGTATCACTTTTAGATGATGAAATATTGGAGGACATGTATTCTTCCTCATAAGAGGGCTTCTTAGTGGCTAGGAATCCAAGGCATCATATGGAAATCACAAGGTATCTTATTCGTGGGGAATGTATTCTGAGGTTTTCCTAATGCATCACATGTTAAACATAGGATATGGCATGAGTTGAATGTCTAGAAGACATGGATTTGAGTGATCAGAATATCCCATAGGAATGAATCATATAGGTGGATCCCTAAGAGGGATCACCTAGATGGATTAATAGATGGATGGATTAGAACACCGAATGTGGGAGGACCTAAGGTGCTACATCTCATTAAGAGAAAGATTCACACGATTATGGGGTGCATCCCTAGGAAGAAGGTACCGATTTTTACCATATTAATGGACCAGAACACACAATGAGAGTGGAACCTATGTGGTGTGTCTCACAATGATATGTTTTCACACCATGAAAGGCTGCATCCCTTGGAGGGAGGTACCAAATGTTACCTGATAGGTGGAACATAATACCCAATAAGAGTGGACCCAAGGTGTTGCTTCTCATAAAGAGAAGGATTCACCCTGTGAAGGCTGATCTGGACACCACTGAAGGTAAATCATGGAGGTACATCTCGATGATATAGAAACCAAGGATTACCATTGGCTAGGATTAAACATCATGGAGGAATCCTATGTACTATGTTTCTATGATAGGAATCAAAACCTGTATAATTATAATGGGTGGATTGGGTAATAATCATTTATATATCCCATCGCAAGAGTATTCCACTTGGTTGGATGAATATGGATTGTGTGTATCATAAGAACTGAGACTAATGAGGTGCTTCAAAGAGCTGTATTGTTGTTGATGGGTCTTACACGCTAATACATCGCAAATAGAAGGCATGATCTCACTAAGATCTGGCAGCGCATATAATATTTTTGGGGGAAATGGATGTTGTATTAAAGTTTAATGGATGGAATGGATAATGTGTGGAGTGTGATTGGTTATGGGTATGTAACTCAATTATGCTTCTAACATATCCCAATGGATAGTAATCGAATTCCACATAGTTATGGAATGGGTGATGAGACACCTTATGAGGCAGCTCATTACAATGGTGCACATGCAAAGGGGCCCATATAAAATGTTACATTAGGGAAGAGGCACAATCCTCTCGATACATAATGACTCAAAGGAAATAATGGGATTGGAATGGCTGATGGGATTACACCATGAGGGGGATTACTATATATCCCAGTGGCAAAGAATCAAATTCCACGTAGTTTAGGATGTGGCTTGGGAATTATGCAATGAGACGTCCCATTGACATGATAAGGCATATGAATGGTTATATAACCATTGACATGATATCAGTATGTATGGTTAGAGGCCCAAATTTATGGAGGTGGATGAAGTGATATAACTTGGCTAAGGATGAAGTGATGGATGATAGATCAGATCACCTCATAAAGGTGGATCAAGTGGTTGTGTCCCATAAATGTAATATGTCACATCATAAGGGTACATCAATTGAAGGGAGAACTATACATTAATTTTTTTGGGATTTAACCTCATAAAGGATTCTTTTATATCCTATTTTTAATATAGGGATAAAAACATGCATAGTCTGAATTGAAGGCGATGGGGCTTATGCATTGAGGCGGCACAAATATACGGAGTCGCAGTCACAGCTAATCTCTAAGCCCATGTGACTAATACTCAATTTGAGAAACAAGAGGTTTCCGTAGACATTAAGATCGTGTCACGAATAGTGCATCCAAAAATGGTGATGTGGGGATTATGAAATAAAATGTCATAGGGAGATGGACATTGGGGCTTACTTTAAGAGGGATACCTAACGTAGACCTCCCCATGTGAATTGTACTGGATGAGGCTACTTTTTAATGTCTTGTACTACGGATGATGGGGATTGACAATTTAGATTCCTATATCTCATATGAGGGATGATAAAACCTTACCTCCTTTAACTTACATACGTGTAAGATGTGGACCCGTGGGTGGTGTACGACCCAACCAGTGGCCTGCGAGTGGTGGTAGAGGAATGATCGGTCATGGGATCCACATTAGTTCATTTCATTAGAATATCTACCATGATGGATCGCGAAATCAATTTGTACAATCCTAGAGGGCCACACTGATTATGTTTTCACAGGATATGGGAGATTTTTGCAAGACATGTTCATATATGATGCCTTAGAGTAATGTTATCCCATGGAGTCTCAAAGAGGGGGTTCATGTATGATTGAAGACTTTTGAACAATAGGAAGGGGCTATGAAGAAGTTGGATGTGAAAAAGGGTATGTGGTGCATGAATGAAGTGTAATTTTCACGCACTTTCCCTAGGCTAAAAATTAATTGGTTCAAAACCATATGATCCTACATGATGGGGTACCCATGGTGGAACAATCATGGAAAATCATACCCCATAAGGCCATGGATTTTCTATGATCTTAGAACTTGTATTAATTTGTGCATGGGGGAGATGTTTCAACTTATGGATATTTACCCAAAGAGGAAGGGGTGCCCCTTTATTTATAGGAAATATATATGGCAGCATCATAGAAGGAGAAATTTTACTTCTCATTGGTCGTGTACAAATCTCACATGAAGGCCCCACATTTACATGTCAACCTCCAAACTTATTTGGATTTCCTATATACTCTTTTGATATTCAAGGTTTGAGATAACTATTTGACATTTTATTTGGTGTTTATGGTTTTTGCACCCATATTTTGGCCTTGTGGTTAGCCTTCCAATCTTGTGTGCGGCTCTATTAGCCTTCTTAGAATTTTATTTTTTTAAAATGGATGGATTCTATTTTCAAAAAGATTATCATATGTTTCCTCATGTGGAATTCAGTGCTAACAAATATTACCATTGTAATATTAGCTGAAATGGGACAAAAAGTTCAGGTTTTGAGGGAAATTCCAAGAAAAATAATGAGTTCGGGAAGGTGTGCCCAAAATCTGATGACTGATGAGTAAGGGATCTTTTACGCATGAATGACCTATTCCACACCTATAAATATGTGGTGGGGAGGGGACATAGGCATATTAAATTGAATTTATATCTGATAAGAAATTTTTCTCTGTTTCATGAATGTTTTTGAATTCTTTGTGGACAACCAAGATTCGTTTGGAACATTACATGCAATCGCTAAATTCTAATGTATGTTCAAATTGGAATAATATTCCATGACCATCATCCAATATTATGTGCTAATCCATATTTTCTACACCATCCTTAAATATTTTTCACCTCTCCTTTAGTGTTTCCAAACGTGATTGAAATGGTCAGTCAAAAAACTACTACTAATAAGGAAGCTTCCATTACTACACGGAGGGAAGATATGATTGGGAACCGACAAATACTACAGGACAATATTTTTTATCAGATAATAATAATATCTATGGAATTATAACACGTCTATATAAGAATTATATATGCAGAAACAATATATTGCTATTGAACATAGAGATACCAGATGAAGTGTCTATTCGTAGCTCTAAGACTAACTTGTTAGGGCCATGGGTCATGCTTAAAGAAAAACTATAGTGGTAAAACATAACCAACCATTTCCATACATCAAGGTAGACATAGTAGATGGTTTTCAACATTATAAGTATGAAGACAGTTATAGTCATGGGGAACGAACCAGTGGATGAGGATTTCTCCGCCCACTATGTAAAAAACATTCTGAATCAGCAGAAGAAATGATTTTTTGGGATGGAATACAGACTATTAGTTGAGGTCTGGGGGGTTTATGAGTTAATTTTTGGGGTAGTACTAGGGTTTCAACACATTTTGATATTGGGAGATGTGTTTTGAGATATCATTCTATTTGAAGCCACATTAACATATAAATATAACTACTTCTGCCAACAGACACTGGTGCTGGAGCTTTTCATCTGATGGTCTCCTAACCAAAATACGTTTCACCACAAAAATTGGGAGGTATGTATCAATTTTGGGAAATCTATTTCTTCAGGATCATGTTTATATATGGAATTCAGTATGATGAGTTCCTATCGATAGACAATATCTTGTAGAATTGAACACGAACCCCCCATCTTGACATGGAATCTACTGGATGTGGTGATGCAGAAGATGGGGATCAAATACATTCTAAAGGATATACCATACTTGGTGTGTTTCAAACAATTAATTATGACAGATATGATTGTGAGGATTCTTTGTTGATGGATGTAGTTCCCTGATTTCCTCACAAAGGGACAAGGATAGAGCATACTAGGTGATCCTAGAAGCGAATGAGTATTAGTCATGGGGCTTCAACGTGAATCCTAGATGGGAACCACAGTTTTGATATACCACTTTCTTCAAGGCCTTCTTATGTAGGGGGCCATTGGCATTGAGGGATAAAATAATAGAGATCCACCTAGGGACCTTTTTAATGGAAGGGATCAAGGAATCTCGTAAATAGGTCAACATTAGAGAACCTATATTGGCAAGGATTTACTGTATTCTTCGGTGCATCTCATGGGGAGGCATTCCTAGGAGAATCTATAGAAAATTATAGATCCTACATGGAAAGATCACGGCTCATTATAGAGTATATGACTTCGCAAATTCCATTCATCCTCTAAGAGATTTTGAACTACCAACTATTTTGGACATTTCCGAGTTCCATTCCCTGCGGCACACTTATGATGGGGTCAATCTCCATATTGGGAATCGAGAAAATTTCAATTTCTACACATTAGACGCCTTGGTTGGAATGGTTTTTATAGCATTGAAGTCTCACTGGAGTAATTATAATACCTTTAGAGTATAAGGGGCAGTGTTCTAGTATCCCATATCGATTGAAATATCTTTTGAGAACAATAAATGCCATAATGCTTTACTAGACAGTTTCGGTACCTACATTATTTTCCAATGAAGGTGTTCACATAGGATCTAGTGGAGCTACACCTATACATTCTTTGTAAATTGTGTATTATATTCCTGACTTATGGATTTAGGGAAACCATCACCATGCCACATAAAAATGTCGATATCTACTTACCGATAGAATATTCTAAACACTAAATAGAGGTATGCGTGGATGAAATCCTATGAAAATTCATTTGATAGATCAATGCAGTGGATCTGAGCCATCAGGAAAGAATGGGAGCTACTACCAAGGAGGCAAAACAATGTTTTAATCTAGATAGTAGGGATAGTAGAAGCTCGTGCTTCAATAGCGTAAACAACATAGGGTACGACCACACATCCATCTTTTGAGGAGGGGTGGTTTAGAGGGTGTCCTCGTAGGCTATCTAGATATTCCCTTGGGAAGAAATTGAGACACAAACATAATCCTAATATTGAGGCAATCTTCCCCATTCATTGGAAGGCCTTTGAAATACTACAAAAATTGATAAATTTACATGATCTGTGGAAGAAACTTATGCATGAAATTGTTCAGCTTCTAGAAATTGGGCTTATCCAATTCAATGATAGGGTGTAAATTCAATGATTGTATTCATATCTGATGAACATGGACGTATATATATTCTAATTGGGGAAATATGAATAAAAAATATATTGGTTAATTTTATTCTTGGTAACGAGCATGATTCATAAGAACTAACACCTGATGACGACAACAATTTTGGAGAAGAATAAGTAGTAGTAAAGAAAGATGAAGAAGTGGAAGATGAAGATGAGTAAGAGGATCATGAATGAGGGGAGTCCCATTAAATAGAATCTCATCATAAGTGTTCAAGGGGAAGAGGTGATTTTTTAGGATATGATGTGGGACATGAGATGTTTAGTTCGATTAGTCTTACTTACATTTTCCTAGACACTTCTATATTGAAACTCAAATCCACTATTCAATACTGGTCTTTTAATTTATCATATCCATGATGATTAGGGGGACCAATATATTGAGGTGAGAATGTGGAAATAGAAGTGTAGTGACTTTTCCCTGAGCCTTCACTTGGGGCTGAGAAAACCGGTGGACCAGTCATGACTAAAGAGATAGGTAGTGGGCCAGATGAGTCGGTCAAGGTGATAGCCTGAGATTCCAAGAATTTTCCAATAATTCATGGATATATAGTTCTAATTATCAATGTAATAAGTGTCAAAGGTTATATAGTGGTTTAAGTACCTATGGGGACTTAGACACTTGATCCATCTCCACATACCTCTCATAGGTTTCTGTCTTCATAGGATCATACCTATCACATGAGGATCAGGATGTGTGAGTTTCCAACTCCACATAGTGATCACTAGACTAGAATTCTAGAAATAAAAAGAGTATGGTACATATACATGAGATCTTCTATAGACTATATCTATTTCTGAGGAGATGGTCACTCAAGATGGTCTGGCTATAGCACTCAGTGAGACGGATGTTGTCGCTAAGACTGATTCCGCAACATGGGGATATCCCAATACTAGTAGAAGAAAGCTTCTTGAGGAGAAAATGGGCAACGAGGGTCACCTTCATGTCATAGGGTGTAGTTTCTTAGATAGGATGCTATAGGAGGATCTTGATTCTAATCATATGTCCATCATTCCAGAGTACAAAACTACAAACCCTAAAGAGTTGGATGATTATGATATAGACATAGCTGGGGAGAGACACATGATTATTCATAGGTCATGTAAGGGAATCATGTGTTTTTTATCTCCCATATGCACAATGGATAATAAAAATATGGTCACTCCGCACATAGATGCACTGTCTCTATGACATAGGGGTTAATGCTCACAATCTTCATTTGATGATCTATGATTACCATACTAAGAATATGTGGGAATGAAGACATTACATAGAAATGGGATGGTGCCTCATGAAATATGATATCATCAATAATCTCCAAGAGTCCCATCTAGATATCATGCACCTCAGAAAACATAAAAAATAGTTATCCCCCTTCATCACCAATAAATTAGAACTCATTTCATGATTGAAGGTCCATATGGTGAAGGACAAAGAGAGGGTGAATAAAGAGATCCATCAAGTATATTACATTTGAGGTGAATATGGATATGTGAAGATAAAAGTATAATGATATTTTCTCTATGTCCAATAATGAAGGGAGGTATCTCAAGTTGTTACATGAGACTCGGGAGGAGACTCATCAGAAGGTGGCATGGTGGAAGCACTCTATTAAAGTTGAAAATCTATGAAGCTCATGTTTTTAAAAACCTATAAAACATATTTTTTCATTCCTATTTTCTATGAACACATTATTTCATTAATTAGTTATTTTATCTCAAATATATCTATGAATAAACTAATGAAAATCCCTCAACTCACATGGGCCATTCCTAGTGTTAGAAACAAGGGATGACCATATAGTTTTTCATTTTATATGAGTGTGCTAGATAATAATATAATACACAAGGTGTTCTACTACTGGATGACAACCTAATGTGCTTCAGATGAGAGAGGATGTAGCTAGAGAATATATCTCTCAAAGCTGATAAATTTCCATTCCCACCATGATCTAGGGAATGAATGGGATAACACCAAGAGAATCAATGTAAATCACAAAAAATGGGTAAATGAAACTTGTAAATAATAATGGCCAAAATTTGGAATCATGGAGAGGATGTCATGCCATTAGGGAACGACTTTTTACTATGTTTGAAACAATGTATGCATACTACTAGCCTGAAATGAAATCATAAAAATGAGGGTTGATCAATGACCATGATCAAAACATGGGACCAAACATGAAATGTCATCCAATTTCTTCTGGAACACTGGCCCAAGATTGTAGGTGAGCTGATGCAGCATAGACATGTCATTATGGTGACCTTTCAATTATTAATGAGGATGAGGATATAGTTAAGGGAATCAAGAGGCATGGAGTGGATTGATGAAATGTTCTAAAGGATTCAAATACTCATGATTTTACACGACCATGGATGAGGGAACACTTGTGTGAGATTATTGGTCTAAATAAATATCAAACCCATATTCCAATAATCACCTATCCGCAGAGGGCCTAGGCTGACAAGTAGATTTGCATCATGAATATTTGGATGGTAAACACACAGTTTAATGTCATTGGGTAGGTACAATGCATGATAGAGTTTAACATCATGTGATCAAGAATTTTCTCACATTTTAACATCATGTGAATGATATTCTATACATAGTTTAATGTCTTATTTCCTCATCTCTGGTAGTGTTTGATCCCAAAACAATTTTGTCGAATGGGGGAATGAAAACCGATGTGAATGAATCAAAAATGGATATTTTACAACACAAGTATGAGGAAAAAAGATATAAAGAAGGCACATGTGATATGTTTAGGGGTGAAATCATAGCGAAGATCTTAGTTTAAGGTCATAGAGTTTGGATCGGGGATAAGGCTGGGGGATAATGGGCTAATTAACCTTTGGATGGTCCTGAAGACCAAATGTTAAGGTTTCACTATGTATCCCAAGAGGATCGGAATCAATCCACTTGTGGTTATTGAAAAAAAATTAGTAGGAGACCAAAATTGGTGGAGGAAATCCTTTCTTTAGAGGTATCTAAAACATCCAATGATTATCGGTAGGTATCATAAACTCTTCCAGTGTAGGATCATAGTACAATTAGAATATCTTTGGAAGGAAAGTATTATTTTAACATCATATATCATATACCTTAAGAGAGGTTCCCCAAGAGGAATGTGAGTAGTTTGGTGGAATAACAAACCCGATGTGAATGTTGACCAAGAGGCCCACATGCACAACATATTCATTTCTGATGAAGATTGTGTATAATTTAAAGACATTAAGAATGGACTATAAGAAAGAATTATCAACCCATGGGTACACAAGTGATATTAAATAGATAAAACTCAACACAAACAGGGGCCAAGAGAGCCTATATGTTACATATATTTACTAATATGAACAACATATTGTTTAAGCTCAAGGAGCATAGACCATGGTCAAGGCTAAGGGATGATGGTTTGAAGGAGATTGTGGATGGACCCATAAATGAAATGTATTGGTGTCTCTATATATAAAATAAATATGTGGATCAACACATACATAGTTATTGAATTCCATTAATTTTAACATCAGGTGATAAGGAAAAAAATTAATCATCATGAAAAGGTGAAATAATTTTGTAGTTGGGCCTATTATTGGTGATCCGGGAATCACTGTGTATCCCATAAGGATGGGAATCAAGACAAATAATGTTATTGAATGGAATACTCCAAATGAAAGTCGAACCCATACATAGAGAGAGTGTTCATTAGATATCTCTAATTTGTGCATTTTTTTTTGTTCTATTATTTTAATTGAATAGGCTAGGATGGTTAGTCTAGGTGATGCTACAAGAATCAATCCATATATATTAATTGAAAAATAGAATGGTGGATGAAATGTGGAAAGGTTGTTGTCCCATTAGTTGAGAACACTAAAATGATATGCCCTCTTTCATCGAGAATCCAGGATGGAGTCGGTGTAGTTTAAGGTCGTGTGATTGGACTATGTCACGACCCATCCTCGGGGCCCGTGCCGTGACTACCCCAAGCCCGCCTTCCATAGGCCAGGGCTGGCGACTAGCACCAAAGGCGTAAATCCCGATAACTAGGAAGGCATTGCCTTTATAAAAGTAAACTAAACACCACAGAGTATAAGCAGAAGTAAAAAAATAAGTACAAAAGAAAGTGCTGAAAAGTAAATGGGCCGGAATACAAGCCCAACTGAAAGTAAAGCTACAACTGAAAAAAAGTGCAACAGAAAAAGACAACAGCTGGAAAACAGGAGCAGCTCTTAGGTCATCCTCCTCGGATCCTACCTGAAGGGTAGGTACAAATAGCGCAGCTCCTGGATCGTCCACCACGGATCCTACCTGAAAGGTAGGTACAGATAGCCTCCACAACTCTCTTGCCCGTCAACCTCCTCTGAGTGTCATCTCGCCGTGAAGTCCACATCCGGGTACCGTCCAGTCCTCGTACACTCGGCCTCTGTCAGCGCTGCCTGACGTCTGTAACCAACACAACGAGGTGCGGGCATAGCCCATGCAGGGGTGATTATACGATACTCAGTAGGGACCCCGAGACCCTCAAGGTCTCACTAAAACCAACATGGATAACCACAAAAAAGATCTCAACAGATAACCTCTACTTAGGTATAAGCCCCATGTTATCAAGTAACCCATCTCAATCATGAGGAAAACACCAAGATCATGAAATTAATGGATAAACACTACCCAGGTATATGCCCATACATATACCTAAGTTATCAAGTGACCCATCTCAATCATGAGGTAAACACAAAGGTCAAAAGTCTCAGCTCAAACCAGGATTTTTATTATCGAAACCGTAACTGCTGAAGAGCTTCGTCTCTGGGAGTATAGTGATCATGTCATGTCTACGAGGTACTGCTCACCAACCTATGACTGCTGAGGTACTCCTCCTGTTGAGTACCACGGGTCTGCCACCTCACACAATAGTGCTCCTTCGCCATGGGTCTGCCACCTCACATAGTAGTGCTCCCCCTCATAGCCTACAGTGGTACTCCTCCTGTCGAGTACCACGGGTCTGCCACCTCACACAGTAGTTCTCTTCCTCCATGGGTCTTCCACCTCACAAACTAGTTCTCCCCACTAGGCTATGCTAGTCACTCCGAATCGAATTGGACAAGCAGTCATCATGTCACAACCTACTACATGGTCTTCATACTCCGTACGATCATCTCCGGGAGGGTCTTCTCCATGAGCTAATAGTAGATACTACATGTATCTCAAAGAACAGCCTCATTATAGGGGTCTCAACGCAACAGACGGTGCATCAATCGGACTCCCAGTCTGTGAGTTACTAGCCTTTTCATCCCCGGGGCCCTGTTGGTTTTGTGTGCGAACCAACACGGCTATATCCCAACTATACCTTGATCTCTCATAGGGTATACTCATAGGGATCGTTTCTCCATGTGATCACCAACGCCGCTGACGGTTCATCAAACGGACGTCCAGTCTGAAAGTTATCAGCTTTTCTAATCTAGGGGCCCGGTTGGATTTCGGGTACAATCCAAACTAGCCGTACTCCAACTACATCCAAAATTCAGGCGAAGTATTCCAAAAGCTTCGTCTCATCAAGAGGAATTCAACGAGACAGACGGCGAGTCAATCAGACGCCCGGTCTGCGAGTTATGAGCTTTTTTTATCCAGGGGCCCGGTTGGTTTCATGAGCGATCCAACCCGACCGCATTCTGACGACATCCAAACCTCAAGATGAGTAAGCCAAACGTTCTATCTCATCATGAGGAATCCAACAAAGTCTATGGCATGTCAATCAGACATTCGGAGCTCAAGATATAAGCATTTTCGCTCAGAGGGCCCGGTTGGTTTCGTATCCGAACCAACCCGGCCGAACCCAAAGGTCTCCTAAACCTTAACTGTAATATACCAAAACGTCCCTCTCGATCCAAGGATTTCTACGCAACTGAATGTGCATTGATCGGAGGTCCATAGGCCATGTTATGGGCGAATGACTGAAGAGGTCCTAAAACGGGGGTCTGGGCACAGCCCGGCCCGGCCAAACCCCCCTGGTTCAGCCGAACCGGGTCAACCCGAACCGGGTCCGGGTTCGGCCCAGCTAGGCGCGGCCCGGCCCGGCTGTGCTGCCCATCCCAGCCTAGGTAGCAGGCCGGCCTCGCGCTGGCGCGGCGCGAAGGGTGTGAGGGGTTACAACCCCCCCCCCCCCTCGGATGTCAACCTGGCGTGGCTTAATGCCGCGTCGCCTCAAACCCGAAACAGCCCGGCTGTTCCGGATCACGTCCCACCGCCACAGCAGTTTTCTCCGGTGGCGCGCCGCCGCCACCTTCTGGGGACCACCGGACGTGCTTCGGTGGTCCGTTTCACCTGCAGCCTTCGCCAACTGTCATCCCGGGACTCGATCTTTACTACAAAGGAAATCAAATGCCAATTCGGCACAATTCGTCATCGCCCATCGATCTGCACTCGGTGTTCAAAATGTGCCATCTTCGTGGTTTTCCGGCACGGCGCGATGGCGCCGCCCCCATTCGCCGCGGCCCAACTTCGACCGCAGATTCGTTCAACCTCAAAGGCGCGGCATGACGGTGCCATGCTTCTTCGTCGTGATTCTCTTAATTCCCGCACGGTGAGATGACACTACGTCACTTCCATTTCAAGCCACGAAGATAACCAACAAAAATAAAAGGGGAGGAGGTTTTTCCATGTTTGTGCGGTCCGACCTCGTCAGTCATTTTGATAACGGTTGGCCATTGATATCGAAGAACGTCTAAAATTATTCACGACATGAAAACCAAACCCCTACCTTGCAAAGACATCACACGTAGTCGAGCAGTGGAAGAGGCAAGCGTCGCGGTGAAGGACGTCGCGGAAGATCAGTGCCGATTCCATTGGTGTCGGAGGGTGAGTCGTCGTCAGTGGCGACGTTCCCCGCGGTGGTGTCTCTTCCCTTAACGCGGAGTAAGAAGAGGAGAAGGCATGTCATCGGTGATCGCCAGATGAAGAATGCGGCACCTCAGTTCCTTAGATGTGGAGGGAAGGTGCAAGATGAGACTATGTTCCTCATCGAAGCATCGTTGTTCTTCACATTCTTCAACAAAGGAGATGAAGCGTTCTTCTTCGGAGGAGGAAGTTCTTCAAAAGTCAAATGCTCTCTTCCCTTTCTCTTAACACAACATTTCTAACCAAAATAAAATAAGGCTCTACCTTATTTTATTTACCCATTCCATGAATTAAAATTACAAATTTCAAAACAAACACACTTAATTAATTGATCTTGAGTAGTCAAATTAATTAATGTTTAGGTGGCATGAATTAATGTGGGAGGTGAGGAGGAGAGGTGTCACTTAAGTTAAAGGGGAGTTACAATATTAAAGTGGGTGGTGAGTTATGGGAGGTCAAGGGGGTTATAGGATGATCAAGGGTGGTTAGGGTCTCGTGTGGGCCCCACCACCCTCTTAACCTCTCATGGGTAGTTCCCTAACTTCCACTCAAAGGATATAACTACTTTAAAGGAATAAAAATTGTAACTCAATATTTATTTTATCTTCCACAAATTTTTAACAACTCCTCCCATGAAAACACAACTCCGAAAAAAATCTTCTTAAGAAATTACCGGCGCTGTGAATCCATTGGTGCCCTCAGAATTCGATTTTGAGCACCGGTTCAAAAGTTAGAAAAACCCGCTCATTCGTTCACTGAACGTACCCTAGCTAAACTTCGGAAAATGATTCCGGGCACTCTGGGCCTCGGAATCAGGCTCCGTTAGAAACTGTGTTCTTGTAAAATTACAAAGAAAATTAAGAAAAAATATTTACATGAAATTTCATGTTCTTTACATTACTCCCACCTCAGGGCTTTACGTCCCCGTGAAGCTTTAACCCAAACTATGGTTACAAAAGTGGTACTGAACACGAATCTGAGCCTTCCGCTCACAGGTTCTCCCCTGGAGGTTCCTGTGCTACCAGTGAAAACGCACCTGAGGAATTGATCGTTCACATGGGACCCACTCCAATCGATCCTCAATCTCCACTGGAATCTTCACGCAAGTTGCCCTGTCATCGACATCCAACTCCTTGAGGTCGATGATGTGTGAAGGATCATGCGTGTATCTCCTCCCCTGAGGTATGTGGATGATTTCATGCACCCGGTGCAACTAAGGTGGATGGGTCAAGCAGTAAACCACCTCGCCTGCCCTGCTGAGGACCTAGAAAGGTCTGTTGAACCTCTGAGATAACTTGTTGCCTCAGCCACGTCTCCATAATTCCACATCATGGTGAGACCCGTAAGAAAACATGGTTTCCATACTCGAACTCTAGTGGTTTCTGCCTCTTGTCAGCATAAGGCTTCTGTCGGCTCTGAGCTATCCTCATCCGCTTTTGGATGACCTGGACCTACTCTGTCATGGCCTGGACCATCTCTGGTCCCACAAGAGCTGCTATGATTTCTTCATTTCTGATAAAAGAAATCCAGTCTCATCCCCTGGATGAACTACGTTATTAGCCTAATACAGTCAATTCAGACATGAATGATGTATTCATTCCATGGAAGATGTCATAAGGCCTCGATGTTACTTCCAAGAGATCCAACTATCACTCTCACCTCTAAGGGTCGAGTCACATTGTCGGCATTAGCATGATGTAACTGGGTCTCCTCCAGTAGGTATCTCGAAAGTGAGGGTCAAGTCAACAGTTTAAACCGGAACCTATTAGTACACAAAAACGAAGGAAGAAAATGTCACAAAGGTAATAGTCTTTATATTATTGCAGCACATGGTACAAAGACACAAATGTAACAACAACAACATGGAACTAGATATACACCACTAGTTACGCTCCTGTCCACTCGCTTCCAGAGCTACGTAGTCGTAAGCTTCTGCTGCCTGAAGCTGATCTATTCCATGTACACCTTTTCTCTGCGGTCGGGGTGGAACTCCTGGTGGTGGTGGTGGTGGATAAAACTCGAAGCATCGTCCACCTCCAGCTGCATGGCCAGCTCCCCTACCTCTGCCTTCAGCTCCAAGCGGTCTGCCTTGATCGAACCTCTGCCTCTGCCTCGGGGGTTCTTCATTTAACTACTAGTCATCTGCATGGTGGGTCGGACAGTCATGTGCCATGTGACCAATCCCGCTGCAGGAGTAACACTGCATGGTAGGTCTGGCTCTGTCATTCCCCTTGGTGCCTCACACTATTGACCCTGAGTCACGCGGTCGACCACCTGTAGGTCTGGTCCTCTTGGACCTCTGCGTCATCTGTCTACTGCCTGCTACAGAAGACTCTGCGGCATGCCGGCTAGTGGTGGGTTCTGATGCAGGAGACTGCTCAGCAAGGAAGCTCTCCATTAAGAGGTCTCGATCCAACACCCATGTCATCATTGGAATGCTGTGAGAAACAACATAAGCTCTAATCTCTCACTTGAGTCCCTTCTCGAAGGTTTGGGCCCCGAAGAACGGGTCTCGTACCATATCTGTGGAGTAGAGCGAGAGGTCTGTGAACCTCACTGAATATTGCACCACTGTCATGTTGCCCTACCGCAGCTGAATTAGCTCCTGTATAGGCACCGCTCAAAGGGTGGCTGGTAAAAACTCTGCCCTGAACATGCTCTCGAAGTCTGCCCATAGAAGTGTTTCCTTGTCATGAATTTGGAGCATCAGGCTCCACCATCTGTCTGCTGCTGCCTGAAGAAGGCTAGCAGCAAAGATCACCATGAATTCTGTTGGTGTCCCCACTTGCATAAAGACTCTCACCACAGCCTCCAGCCAATCCTCAGCCGCCTGCGGGTCCATCTCTCCCCTGGACCTGGGTGGCCTCTGGTGATGGAACTCGTGCAGTGTGCTCAAGCAACGTGCAGCCTCTACTGTTGGGGCTGGTGGCATTGGTTTCCCAACAGGTAGTAGTACCGCTGGTGCCTCCGCAGGTGCCTCAATGGGAATAGAGCCCTGTACTGAGGCCACATCGCTCGGCGGGCTGTCATTACGAACAACTCTTGGGGCTCTAGCTGGTCGTCCATGGGGAGGCATCCTGAAAGAAACAACGTGACACGGTTAAATGATTTATACCTGGTGAGCTGACCTGGTTTTAGCTGATATTTAAATAAAACTTCAAGAATCACACACGCAATTAGTGTTTTCGTGCACAAAGTCGGAAATCAGTCATCAGGGTCCTGGTGTATGGATACGTCGGCCGCCCGCACCAACACTGGACTCCCTGAACTGAATACCACACTCGGTACCCTTAACACTATTGCTTCACATAAAAAAAATTTCAGAGTTATAAGTTCTGTGGTAGAACCGACTCCTCTGATAACAATTTGTCATGACCCGTCCTCGGGGCCCGTGCCGTGACTACCCCAAGCCTGCCTTCCATTGGTCAGGGGCTTGCAACTAGCACCAAAGGCATAAATCACGATAACTGGGAAGAAATTGCCTTTATAAAAGTAATCTAAACACCACGGAGTACAAGCGGAAGTAAAAAACTAAGTACAAAAGAAAGTGCTGAAAAGTAAATGGGCCAGAATACAAACCCAACTGAAAGTACAGCTACAACTGAACATAAGTACAACAGAAAAAGACAACAGCTGGAAAACGGGAGCAGCTCCTGGCTCATCCTCCTTGGATCCTACCAGATGGGTAGGTACAAATAGCGTAGCTCATAGATCGTCCACCATGGATCCTACATGAATGATAGGTACAGATAGCCTCCACAAATCTCTCTCCCATCAACCTCCTCCTAGTGTCGTCTCGCCTTGAAGTCTACCTCCAGGTACCATCCAGTCCTCGTACACTCGGCCTCTGTCAGCGCTGCCCGACTTCTGCAACCAACACAACGAGGTGCAGGCATAGCCCGTGCAGGGGTGAGTATATGATACTCAGTAGGAACCTCGAGACCCTCAAGGTCTCACTAAAACCTACATGGATAACCACAAGGAAGATCCCAACAGATAACCTCTACTTAGGTATATGCCCCAATTATCAAGTAACCCATCTCAATCATTAGGAAAACACCAAAATCGTGAAATAAATGGATAACCACTACCCAGGTATATGCCCATACATATACCTAAGTTTTCAAGTGACCCATCTCAATTATGAGGTAAACACAAAGGCCAAAAGTCTCAGCTCAAACTAGAATTTTCATTATCAAAACCGTAACTGCTGAAGAGCTTCATCTCTAGGAGTACAGTGATCATGTCACGCCTCCGAGGTACTGCTCACCAACCTATGACTGTTGAGGTACTCATCCTATCGAGTACCGCTGGTCTGCCACCTCACACAGTAGTGCTCCTCTGCCATGGGTCTGCCACCTCACATAGTAGTGCTACCTCTCATAGCCTACAGAGGTACTCCTCATGTCGAGTACCGTGGGTCTGCCACCTCACAAAGTAGTGCTCCTCCGCCATGGGTCTGCCACCTCACAAATTAGTGCTCCCCACTGGGCTATGATAGTCACTCTGAATCGAATCGGACAAGCAGTAATCAGGTCATAGCCAGCTACACGGTCTCCGTACTCCATACGCTCGTCTCCAGGAGGGTCCACTCCACAAACTACTAGTAGATTCTCCAAGTATCTCAAAGAACCGCCTCGTCATAGGGGTTTCAATGAAACAGACGGCGCGTCAATCGGATGCCCGGTCTGTGAGTTACTATCCTTTTCGTCCCTGGGGCCCGGTTGGTTTCGTGTGCGAACCGACACGGCCGTATCTCAACTATACCCTGAACTATCATAGGGTATACACATAGGGACAGTTTCTCCACGTGATCACCAACGCTGCTGGCGTTTCGTCAAACGAACATCTAGTCTGAAAGTTATTAGCTTTTCCATTCTAGGGGTCCGGATCGATTTCGGGTACAATTCAACCCTGCCATACTCCAACTACATCCAAAACTCGCGAGAAGTATTCCAAAAGTTCCGTCTCATCAAGAGGAATTCAACGAGACAGACGGCACGTCAATCGGACGCCCGATCTACGAGTTATTGGCTTTTTTGATCCAGGGTCCTGGTTGGTTTCATGAGTGATCCAACCATAATGCACTCCGACGGCATCCAAACCTCAAGCGGAGTACGCCAAATGTTCTGTCTCATCAAGATGAATCCAACAAAGTTGACGGCACTTCAATCGGACGTCCAGAGCTCAAGATATAAGTGTTTCTGCTCCGAGGGTCCGGTTGGTTTCGTATCCGAACCAACCCGGCCGAACACAAAGTTCTCCGAAACCATGAGTGTAATATAAAGAAACATCCATCTCGATCCAAGGATTGCTACGCAACTGATGGTGCGTCAATCGAAGGTCCGTAGCCCATGTTATGGGTGAAAGACCGAAGAGGTCTGAAAACGGGGGTCTGGGCCCGGCCCAGCCCGACCCAACCCCCCCTGGGTCAGCCGAACCGGGTCGACCCGAACCAGGTCCAGGTCCGGCCCAGCAGGGCGTGGCCCAGCCCGGCCTGCGCAGCCGGCTGGCCTCGCGCTGGCGCAGTGTGACGGGTGCGGGGGGTTACAACCCCCCCCCCGGTTGTCAAATTGGCGTGGCTTAAAGCCGCGCCGCCTCAAACCCAGAACGACCCAACCGTTCCGATTCATGTCCCACAGCCATGGCGGTTTGCTCTGGCAGCACGCCGTCGCCGCCTTCTGCAGACCACCGGACACGCTCCGGTGGTCCGTTTTGCCGGCCACCTTCGCCAGCAGTCCTCCCGTAACCCGATCATTACTAAGAAAAAAATAAAACGCCATTTCGGTCCAATTCGTCATTGCACATCGATCCACACTCAACATTCAAAATGCACCATATTCGTGGTTTTCCGGCGTGGCGCAAGGGCACCACGCCCCTTCGCCACGACCCGACTTCGACAGCGGATTCATTTGATCTCAAAGTCGCGGCGCGACGGCGCCGCGCTTCTTCGTCGTGAATCTCTAAATTCCCGCACGGTGCGATGGAACTGCATCACTTCCAATACAAGCCACGTAGATAACCAATAAAAATAAAAGGGGAGGAGGTTCGGCCATGTTTGTGCGGTCCGACATCCTCCGTTATTTTGATAACAGTTGGCCGAGGATATGGAAGAACGTCTAATATTATTCATGACATGAAAACCAAACCCCTACCTTGCAAAGATGTCACACGTCATTAAGCCGCGGAAGAGGCAAGAGTCGCGGTGATCGGACGTCACGGAAGATCGGTGTTGATTCCGTTGACGTCGGAGGTTGAGTCGTCGTCAATGGTGAAGTGCCCTACGGTGGTGTCTCCTCCCTTGACGTGAAGGAAGAAGAGGAGAAGGCACGTCGTCGGTGATCGCCCGATGAAGAATGTGGAGTCTCGCTTCCTTCGACGTGGATAGAAGGTGCAAGATGAGACGACGTTCTTCGTCGAAGCTTTGGTGTTCTTCACGTTCTTCAACAAAGGAGATGAAGCATTCCTCTTCGGAGGAGGAAGTTCTTCAAAACTCCAATGCTCTCTTCCCTTTCACTTAAGACAACATTTCTAACCAGAATATAATAAGGCTCCACCTTATTTTATTTACCCATGCCATGAATTCACATTACAAAATACAAAACCAACACACTTAATTAATTGATCTTGAGTTATCAAATTAATTAATGTTTAGGTGGCATGAATTAATGTGGGAGGTGAAGAGGAGAGGAGTCACTTATGTTAAAGTGGAGTGACAATATTAAAGTGGGAGGTGAGTAATGGGAGGTCAAGGGGGTTATGGGAAGATCAAGGGGGGGGTTAGGGTCTCATGTGGGCCCCACCACCATCTTAACCTCTCATGGGTAGTTCCCTAACTTCCACTCCAAATATATCACTAAATTAAAGAAATAAAAATTGTAACTCAATTTTTATTTTATCTTCCACAAATTTTTAACAACTCATCCCTTGAAAAAGCAACTCAGAAAAAGATCTTCTTAAGCAATTACCGGCGATACGAATCCATCGGTGCCCTCAGAATTTGATTTTGAGAACCGGTTCAAAAGTTATAAAAACACGCTCATTCGTTCACTGAACGTACCGGAGCTAAATTTCGGAAATTGATTCTGGGCACACAGAGCCTCAGAATCAAGCGCCGTCAGAAACTGCGTTCTTGTAAAATTCTAAAGAAAAATAAGAAAAAAAATTCCTTGAAATTTCTGGGTCTTTACAGACAATTTCATGAATTTTAACATCATGTTATAAGGAAGAAATGTTACATAGTTTTTTCTCATGAAATTAGGTCATTAGGAGAGAAGAGGTATCCCAGAGCTGAAGTTTGGGTAATTGTAATATAATTCCGACACGAATGAGGGTTATTGAGGCCCACACCACACTGTAGACTCCCAAGGGAACCATGGTGAGGATCTTAAAGTATGTTCGTAGATTTTGGACAATTGGTATCCTATTTTAAGCACATAGTTCTTAGATCATAGGTTATAATAGCTTCTCCATGTAGGTATAAACCCTAAAAAACTTTTATGCTCGCATGAGATAAGATCTATGTGGGAAACAATGGGTAATGTTAGGATTTTTCCACCGCATGTAGAAGTATACCACACAAGATCTTCTAACTCGAAGTGTGTAGGTTAATTTAAAAGAAACACTATGTGTGTAAGAGTTCCCCTAGAAAATTAGGAGGAGGAACGATGTATGTAGAAACTTCCAAGGTCTAGATTAGGGAAGGTGATACTGAAGGTTAGCGTCACTATTGACTATGTTTTCAACACAAAATCTATGAATTCACCAGTCAAGACCGAGGAACGAAACCACAAAATTGACTATTAACCAATTTAGAAACATAATATTCAATGTTTATTGCTGAAAATTTATAGGGACATTGGCCTAGAATGAGAGATGAGATGATGCAGAATGAGACCATCACCATTAGTGGGTCCTTATGAATGTTAAAGATGCTTGAAATATGAACATTGAAAGACACTATGTGTGGAGATGATTTGGGGAGATATCTTCATGGAAATCTACAGTTTTAGTCTCAAAACCTAGTTTATTAGGTCATGTTATGGGTAGGGCACAACAGAACCAAGGGTAAAAACCTTGGTATTGAAGATAGTTTAATGCCATTTTATATAAACCAAGGTACCTTAGTTAAAAGGGAATAGATTATTTACCACATGAACCATCATTAGCACCATGTACCGGGAAAATATCCTTGATTTTTCACATCATGTGATAAAGATGATGCACTGTATAGTGTAGGGTTATATAGATTGGACTATAGAGTTCTTAGTTTAGGGTCAAGAAATTCAGACTAGTTAGTTGGGGGTATCACTGGTAGACATATACGGTGAAGAGGAGTTGCCAATAAGATGTGAATTATCCAAAGAGAATCAATTACACACATCATATTCGCAATAGATCCATGAGGAAGATCATGTTATTAGGTTATAGAGTTTGGACATGAGGGTAGTGTAGCTTCTCCATGTAGTTACAAACCCTACCAAGTCTCTTAAGACCACATGAGCCACGCTAGCTATGGGATAGAATGAATGATGTTAGGATTTTATGATAAAATGGGATAAAAAAAGAATTTAAAAGATATGTGGGAATTCCCCAACCACAATAGCATTCCATATAATTGTGCACAGATTCACAGGGGGACAACACCGGGGTTTTGGAGATCCACCAGAACAAAATTAGGTGGAATGCATGAATCATTGTACGAAATATCAGGAACACAATGAGGGTTGTGTGAAGATTGAGGGTAACTGCTAAACCTTTTAGAAACAAAACACACATATCATGTTTCCATGGATGATGATATAATAATGAAGGTTGAATTCTAACCATGTTTGAATCATGGGGACTCTCTCAATATTTCATCCAACATCTTCTAGGGAATTATCCCAGAGTGGTAGTTGACCTGATGTGGTATAACCAGGTTGTTAGGGGGTTCCATTAAACATTGAAGTGGGTGGGGATCTAGATAAGGTACATGTGATGCATGGAGATGGATTTGGGGAATGTCCCTATGGAATCCCACACTCTAGGTCTCACATCAATGCACAATCAAACATGTCGGTGTAGAACATCTATAGGTGGAACAAATATATCTTCACGGATCAGGTTTCAGAGGGTTATTATGACCTAGATTAAACTCAGGGTATTTGTCCATTTTGTTGCGAATAGTTATCGTCATGTTTCTTAGACCTGAATCTCTTAGTTTAAGGTTAGAAATTGTGGAAGATAGGTTCTTAGATTAAATTTGTGTGACTGGGACATATCCCTACAGATTAATTCCATGGGGTAAGGATGAAATTTTCACACAGTTAATTATCGTGTGGATTAGAAATTATTTGAGAGAGATGCATACAAAATGAGAATTTTGGTGAGTGAAAATTAACACTACATGAAGGGGGGCCAAATACATCCACATCACACTGCACACTCTCAAATAGAAATTTAGGCCCAAAGGGGAAAAAGGTTTTTTATTCTTAAGATGGTCCTAGAGAAAAAATATCAACGCATCACATCATATCCCATAGATATAGAAATCAATCTAAATAGTGTTTTGGAATTATATTTAGTTTAATATCACGCTATTAGGGTGATTAGTGTGAGTGGTTCATCAAACAAAACATGTGTGGTGCAACTACCATAACCTGAAGTGAATGAGGATCAATGATATCCACACCAGACAACACATTCATGAAGAGGAATTCCAGGACAATGGGCCAAAAATGTCTGTGATTTTGTGGATGGGCCTAGTGAAAAAATAATAGGGTGTCTCTATGTATCAAATATGAATGGGAATAAAGCCACACATAGTTCTCAAATTCAGTACATTTTAACATCATACGATAAGGACAATGAGTGGGAGGGGTTATTCAAATTGAATATGTGTACTCCGACTACCATAATCTGATGTGAATTAAGATGAATTTGATCCATAGAAAACCCACAATTCCTTAAGAGGAAACCCAGGAAAAGGGGCCAAAAAGGATTGTGATTCTGTGGTTGGGACCAGAGAAAAATTATCTGGGTGTTTCTATGTATTCCTTAAGAAAGGGAATAATGCCACATTTACTTATAGAATAATTCATGGAAGATGGATAGTTTCATGGGGGTGGGGGTATTCTCTCAAATGAGATTATCATGGTTGTTATGCAGTTTATATTCCTTAGGATAGTACATTGAAAATCATATTTTATGGTCATAGATTTTGGAAAAAGGATATAAGGCATCTAAATTAGAGGTTTGAATTCTAACGTCGTGAGACAATCTGATGTGAATGATGTCCAAGGGGTCTCAAAATCCCCACCACATATTCTTAAATGAAACTCATTCTTATAGGTCGAAGGTTTGAGGTTTTAGTGGACCTATAAATAAAATGTCTGGGAATTAATACGTATCCCATAATTATGGGAATAAATACATGCATACTCCATGAATTACAGGTTGTATGACATCATTATTTAAGAAAATTGGGAACAATTTAATATCATTTATGAGGGAGATGTTTATATTCACACCAAAAAATGGGAACATTCATTTTATGGAAATGAATATAGAACCATCAATGTTGTGCAGTTTAACATCTTGCATCTTAGACGCAACTATTTAACATCATGGTGAACGCTACTACATGTATTTTAAGGTCATGCTACCTAGACTCTATAGCAGTTTTACATCTTCTAGCATGATATACTGACTCATACAATGTACTATTTAAGGAAAATTTCATTGGTGGGAGAAGTGATTATTTCACAATAAATGGTTAAAAAAGAATATAAACTGTTGGGATAGACCTTGAAGATAATGTAAGGTCCTCCCGATTTTGGATTCACCATCAACATTTTGTACCTGGAATTAATAGTGTCCTTAGAGCCAATACCTTGTCATATTGATGGAAATAGTGGAGATAAACTCTATTTCTAAAAGCTTTGGCTATATAATTCTAGTGCCACTCTATATCATGTAAGGTATATATCCTTTTCTCATTAAGAGCTTTTAGTTTTCCTAGGTAAACATCTTCTACTTTTTTCAATTTCTTATGATCATAAATAGTTGTACAGAGTTATGGAAACTAAATGTCTATGGGGAGGACATCCTTTGTGCTATAGAATAGGGGATATGGTGTCACCTATGTGGAATTAAAAGTTGTCATCCGATAAGAATATATTGTATTGGATAGATTGTTCGACCAACTACTCTTGATCTAAACCACCATATTTTAGCATACAATTTCTTCAGCATAGCTAATAGAATTTTAGTTCCATTTTTTGTGATAATTTCATGACAGATCCAAAACTGATGGATGGTGGTGGAGCATAAAAATTAAACAATAGACCAACACATGAATTCCTTGAGTGGAATCATTTCTACACACTTATAAGATAAATCTATCATAGTCAGGATGATCTAGCACTAGTGAGTAGTTTTTTGGATGATATGGTCCCACCACATAGTGTCGTCAAGATGAATATATCAGAGTATATTTTATTATGGAGGGGATATAGAAGATGGTGAAAAAAATTTAATATGCATATGAAATCCAAGGAACCTCCTAGAGAACTCGATATTGTCATACACCATGTTGGACCAAAATTATCTGAACCAATGAATCTAGTGGGAGAACTTCTTCGCAACCTAATGAGCACCATAGGAACTAATATGCACTTCCTACATGACTTGAGGAATTTCGTGTACCTGAAAAAAATTGAGGTGTATTATATTAAATGAATTTCAGTAGATATTTTTCTCCATGATATGGAGACTCTAAAGGGTGAGCTGAACTACACACAGATAGATTCGATCTTGTTCGACATTGTCCGATGTGAGATTTTCATGCTTGAGATACTCGATAAAAGGAGTTTTCCGATAAGTGGATTTTATTTCTTAAATGGGTTCCATAGGTCTCAATGTGGAATAATTAGTGGTAAGATGGTTTACCTACTGGACTTCATCATCTTCTACTATAACATGGGAGATGAATATTAAAATATCCACATGAATGAAGAGATATTCTTGGTTAGGTTATTTATGAGATGTGGCTAGATAGAACAGGGCATTGGCCCAACCATTCTATGACTGGGTATCATGAGTTACCTATAGATGTGAATTGAATTAGGCCATTAGATGGTCAGTATGCTTGATAATGATCACATTATCTAGCTACCTGATAATGTTTTCAACTTTGATATTTGTGATAACTATCTTAGAGTACCACATCACATGAATGTGGGTAACGTAAACCTGAGGAGACAACTTGAGACCAACTATGAGATCCTGATAATCTACCTCGTTGTTGGTGAATCCCTCTAATAGAAAGAATTAATATGGTAGAACAACATGTGCATTCATGATGAAAACAACTCCAAACACTACACTATTGATCCTAGGATCATTTAGGCTTCTACCAATTGTACTCTTGGTTGTAGAATCGAAATTCATATTCTAAAACAACATGTCTTAATCCATTGAGAGGATAGCCTCATCATAAAAAGTGAGAGCCATGGACTGCTGTACGGGGGACAATAAATAGCCATGAAGTCATCTTTCACATAACCCTTGATGTAATTCTATATAATTAATTTGTTATTGAACTATTGAATAATTACCACCCAATATTCTAGGAATCTCATCAACATCGGACAGTTCAAAATTTACCTATGTGGATCCATGTAAGAAATTAGTTGTATCTCATGTTTCATAATGTAGTGCCACAACTTCTTCATTATGAAAATTAGTGTAAGGAAAATCTTCTGGATAGAATTATTTCATTACTCTACATATAGGAGCATGATACTGAGATAGTAAAAACTATTCGATGAAAGTTCTTTGTTATTTTGGGAGAGCAAGGTGTCCAGGAATCATTAATTGCGATCACAATAAGGACCAGTTGCTTTCACGAGATTGGTGGTGTCATAACTAGATATTCTAATAGATACTACTTGATCCCCTCAACAAAACTATAGAACACTTTATCCCATTGGTAGAAGAATCCTTTCATCCGAATCTAGGAATAGGGATTACACTTTTCATCCAGATTCAGGATGAATCAGCTTATGTAGTCTAAGTGGCCTTGAAAACCTATGAGAACATGGTGGTTTCTCATAGGGGGAAACCAATTGATATAATTGATCATATATGGGTATATCTTGATTCCATTGTATCTAAAAATGAAGCCAAGAAACATCCCAGAGGTAACCATGAAGAAAAACTTCACGGGTTTCATCTTCAACTACCATTAGTGGAAGAAGATGAAAACTTTTTAAATATCTCTTAGAAGGTGTATAAATTGGTATGATTTGACCATTGTATCTTCCTTATAACATTCCACTATAATCCTAAGGATAAATTTGATGACGTGGTGCATAGCACACTAATAGGTGGATCTTGGGTTATTTAGACTAAAATGCATCACCTGATAGAAGAATGTAACCTATAGAACATTGATGTTGTTGGACCCTTCATCATTGGGGGTTCAATCAAATCTAATTATAACCTAAATACCCATCCAAAAAAGGATAGATTCTAAAACACAATGGTGTCATTAATCATCAAAACCATCACTAGAAGGGGAAAATTATAAGGCCCCAGCCTTAAACCTTACTTAATATTGAATTAAAAGAATAATTCATGTTGAGGATCTTTTCAGGTTTAGAGTTTTAGAGAATTAGAACATAACTATTACATCTTAAAAGATTACAAAGTAGACACTTCTACTAAGTCTCCATAAAATTAAAACTCTTAAAAAGAAAGATGTCTAGATTCCATGTTTTAGATAGCATGAAATTCCCTTGATCCCATCCTTGACCTTATTCCACATTAAGTCCTGTGAAAAACATTTCGAAAAACTTGGGGTGAGCATAAAAAGCTCAGTAAGGGATACAAAAAGAATGAAAACTGTTAGTTTTTCAAACATCAAGTAAACCATGTATACTATATCAAAGTAATACCTTCACCTTCATGAAGTAGTAAAAAAAATCTTCACTGAATAAAGTATCATTACTTACCTTTTTGTAACCAAAGGATTACCATAAAACCCATATAAAGAACACATAGAATATATAAAGGTAACTTGGGACATAAACATACTTAAGTGGAATAACCATACGGTTGACTTCCACACATATCACTTAATGGAATAGCCATACGGCCAATTTCCATACATACTTAATGGAATAGCCATACGGCCGACTTCCATACCCAATGCATTGGAGGTTATAACGTAACCACCCGTCCTGGTATTCACGGAACCACCCGTCATATGGTTTATAACGTAACCACCCGTTAAAATTTCCAAGTACCAATATAAAATCATAAAACATAAAACCAATATAAAGGAATGATAACATTTCCACATTTCAATCACAATATATCATAAATATATTGACATAATAGAATCCTTTTTCAAAACCATTTTCAATACCAAAATACATAAAAGAGTATATGGTATTTATTTTATTCTAAAAACATTACGGCTTGTTGAGAAAGCCAAAGTTCAAAGAATACTCGCGGCGGCGGAAAAGGTCGTTGTCACCATGTACGTTAAAAAAACATTCCTTTTTGTTGTTTAGTAAAACGCTTCATAGAAAAAGATTCCTTTTGTATAAAAGTAAAATTCAAAGGAGTTTATACACCGTATAAAAGAAATTTGTGTATAAAACGAAATATGCCTCAATGAAAGGAGATTGAGACGAAGTCCCTTACCTTGGGTCCGACTTGACTCGATCGTTCTTTAACGTCCTGAATAATAAACTTGAGTTAATTTATACATGATTAAGAACCTTTTTAAAGTTCATTATTCCTTTTATATCACTTATTTCCATGTTATAAACATTATGTAACCATTTAAGTTAATAATGTTTGTTTTGTCAATATTTGGTTCTTAAGTCAAATGTTGACTTCTTACAATTACATGTTGTTCGTGTGGTCAAAAGTTCTTTATATCCAGAATGAAATTCCTGATTTGGATATCATATATATCATATATATCCAGCATATACATGTATTTATAATATTACATAATCATTTAGAGGTAAGAAATGAAATGCACCGTTCATGGAGACGGTAAGCTGTACGTACGCATGAACGCTACTTTCATTTCTTTGTCATATTAGTGGAATTAAAACTAAATGAGAGGTATGTATATTTTAATTCCAGAATTATATTCATCATTTAGATATATCATTAATTATATATACATTATATACATGTAATTTTAATAGTACATTACATTTGGGGATAAGAAATGAAATGCACCGTTCATGGAGACGGTAAGCCGTACGTACGCATGAACGCTACTTTCATTTATATCTCATACTTTAATGGAAAGAAATAATAATGATATAGAGGTATATTATAATTCCAGTATAACATCATATATAATAACTTTAAATCCATCCTTTACACGTCCCACATATGGCATTAACGAATCACATCACTTTTAGGGGGTGGTAGTCCGCACTTCCTTAAATGAAGATATCGTGTTTACCCATAATGGAAACCATAAAGGTATGCCAAAAATGAAAAATACAGAAGCTTAAAGAAATCATAAACATATTATATATCATATATAAAAATAGTGACATCATAATGGCCACCCTTGAAGGTGTTAAATGAGTATTGAACAATCATCGTTTCGGGAGGCAGAATTTCGCCATCCACGGAAACCGTATGTTATTTAACCATTTGATGTAGTTGTGTGAGAGTGTAGCTCAAATAAATATTATAACAACATCCTAGTATATTGAATATACTTTTGTTGTTACAAAATAAGTAAATAAAAAGAGTTTAGAGGGTTGGAGAAGCAAAATAAAACAAATGAACAAAAGAGAATGAATTACCTTTAAAAGTGTAACTCCTTTTGATTTGAGGCTAAAGGCTTCCTTTGAAAGGATTCTGCACAAAGGGGATCCTCTAGGATGAGTAGAGGGATGTGGAGAGAGTAATTGGGCAGGGGTTGGCCGATCCAAAGGCTTGAGGAGTGTGTGAAATGAGGTAGAGGTGGGGGCCTTTTATAAGACGAGAGGAGGGGCACTTTTGGAAAGTAAAGAAATATTACTTTATTTGAAAATGTGTTTCGGTTTTAAAAGGTTCCACATTGATAGAATTAGTTGATACGGTGATAGGGGTTCGAAATCCACTCAACCAATTGGTTTTGGACATGTTTAGTTCATAGATTTTACATTATCTTTCCATTTTATTTAAATTGTCAAATAATAATGTCATCGCTGCATCATTATTATGTCATATATAATTTAATTTATTTAATATCTAAAAATTATAAAAAAAATACTATGATGTAAGAAATCTTTTTATATTTCCAATGACTATTTATAATCAAAATTTGGACTTGTATAACCCCACCTAAAAATTTGTTTAGTAAAACATTTTATGTTAGTGTCATTTTCACTTTAACATTAAATAAAAATATATTAATGTCATTTTCCAACTAAAGTGGATCCATGGGGTCCCCAATTTAGCCCATGGCTTGTCTTGGTCGGCCATGACTCACCCAATATGTGTAGGACAAGTGTCATGGTGTTTTCACATTTTTATAATATCATTTTTACCATAAACTACACTAATTACCTCTAATCGTGATTAATGAAAAAAAGTTACTATTCACCAAAAAATTATTTTAATCTCATTGAACCACATTTTACTTCTTAATGACAACCATTTATGTCGGATTTTCAAAATTCAATACACATTAGTGGTAAACTTTCATTTAACTGAAAAATTAGTTTGCTTGATTACCACTTAGTGGTTTCACTATTCATCAAAAATTGAAGTTTTTCAGAAAATTACCAAAAATTCACCCTAAGCTATATTTGATATTCCGAATTCAAAAATGAAGTCCATTTTACAAAATTCAAAACATATAAGTCAAATTAATTAATTTAATAATTAATTCCCGTTGTCATGACAAATAGCGTGTTTTTGTGAAACAATAAGTATCAAAAGATTGACACCAGTTTAAGTCCAATTTCAAAGTGAAATTGATTCTAATGACCACCATTGGATTAACTGGTAAAAATATTTTCTAATTTCACTTTAAAACCAATTAAAATAATAATCTAATCATATAAATAATTTATATTAAAAAGAGGTTTTGAATTAAAACACAACATTTTACACTATTCATTAAAAAATGAACTTTATCGGAAAAATACCAAAAAATTACACAAAGTAAAATTTGATGTCCCGATTCTTAATAAGAGTTTTATTAGGTCCAAAATAATTTATAAGAGTGATCAAAACTATATTTAATGACGGTTCACCATTAAAAGGTGATAAGTGAACCTTTAGTGAAAACTAGGGCATATACACCTAAAATTAAATTCTTTCCGTATTTTAAGCCTTTATCTTTTATTGGGTAAATGTATAAACATTTAAAAACATATCTAATCATATTTTAGTTATTTCTATCCATTCCCTCCAGTACAACGGCTACTTGTTAACTAACATTTAAAATAATATTATTTTATTACTAGTGTGCTACGTAAGTTTCAAAGAAACTCATCGTTGTGTATCGGGTACGCTATCGAACATAGCAACCCCTTTAAAATAAAATTAATATTTAATTCGTAAATATTAATAAATATGAAAATTCTTTATTCTTTATTTACCTGGG
Source organism: Viscum album (assembly GCA_963277665.1). Classification (NCBI taxonomy): domain Eukaryota; kingdom Viridiplantae; phylum Streptophyta; class Magnoliopsida; order Santalales; family Viscaceae; genus Viscum; species Viscum album. The sequence continues at coordinate 1,091,273,734 of OY728145.1, read as the reverse complement.
ATGTTACAAAAATCATCCTTTTTGAAGTGGCGGTTTAGATCCCAGAAATTGATACACAATATGATCTATCTCTTATTCTTCCTAACTAGAATGATGTTGGACAACCACTTGAGGTACATAATTTCCCTAATGAAATTGTATTTTATGATCTTGTCAACTATGGATTTAACCATAGCAGTATGAGGCTAATGCATTGTCCTGGCAGGCTACATAAGCCTGTGATGCCTCACCAGGAGACCAAGACAGTGGATGGTGACCTGAGCGTCTAGCCCAGAAATATCTGCATAACTTTGACAATACAAATCGTGATGTTGCTTCAAGAAGTCCACATATTATTTCTACTCAACTGGTGGAATGGATTCATTGATCATAATTGGTCTCAAATTAGTTTTAGAACAATGAATCACTTGTAAGAAATTATCAACAAGGTTCTAGAACCACTCATCAAATGTGGAGGTAGAATCTTCAAAATTCCCTTTATATTCTGAGGTGGGAGGATCCTTGGAATGAGTCAATTCATTTGATTGTACTAACCCTATAGGAATTATAGTTCCAGATTGAGTGGTAGTGGACTCATCATCTTGAGACTCCCGCACTATGGAATCCATGGAAACAATTTTTGTCACCCTGATTCCATTAGGCCTTTAATCGAGGGGTCCACAATAGGAATTCTAAAAGTAGCAGTGGTGGGTCGGTCTGTGTCGGCTCAACCAGGATCATCGAAAAAAGAAAGTATGTCAAAATACTATAGCCATGGGGTGAACATCCAGATACCTAATAAGTGTAAGAGGCTCTAGTGTCACTCTAGAGTATCTTATGTTGGAGTAAATGGTTACAATTCGACATTCCTTGTACCTGGGAATTCGTCTAACTCTAATATCTAAAATGAAAAAATAGTGTCCCCTGTTTAGTAATGTGGCCTCCAACTGGTGAATCAAAATGGGAAATTAATCATCCTATTATATCCACGGGTCTAACACAATGATATTTTGCTCCACCACATTGGTCTAAACCCATTTCCCTTGATCTTGTAATAGTATGCATCCAAATAGCAGGCTTTACAAAAGGTGACATGAGATTTGTCCCATTGGAGAACACCCACTCCACTGTTGAGGGAGTACATGAGGAATTTGTTATATGAGGAGGGAACAAACGCATGTAAATGAATCTAGCATCTACACATCAATTTATTCTAGGTGGTATCCAATGAGAAAACCATAAATTTAGTACTAGCAATTTGGACAGCGAACTCGGCCTTTAGGTGGATTTTTCCACATAATCTTTGATATGTCATATCATAACCCTGAATCTTTAGGTTTTAGGGACATAGATCTAAATTTTTTAATCCCAGTATGCAAAGCATATGATTCGGTATGAGATTGATCCTTGAACCTATATCAATGAAACAACTAATAAAATCCATTCCATTGAACTGGATATTAATATACAATCAGAGGATGTTCCCTTATATGGTAGAACTTTGATATTCTCCCAAAAATGGGATGATGGATTAGATTTATACTAGATAAACTCTCTTATCTTGTATGGCCTTTGTGGATTCTACTTCTCTCTCAAACTAGATGGGGATATTCAAGGCCTTAGTGAGGTATTAACACAACACTTTGAACAAGTGAAGGTCAACTACAATAGAGATCTTTTCAGGAATTCTGGAATGATTCTTAGGAACAACATATTTCTATTATAGGTGCGTTCTTATTCGAGGAGGATGTTGATATTTCGAAATATGAATGTTGGGAATTTATTGAAAACTAGTGGATTTTAGCTAGTACTAGTAATATCCAACATCTCACTAGATGAACCCCACACAATCATTACTGGAATACCATTAGAAAATTGAAGTCCAACTACATCTAGACATAACTAATCATGAAGTGGTCACAACAACTCTTCCTATCTGAGTTTTACTAATGGTTGGGGTTGTGAATTTAATAATACGAGTTGAGAGGTATGTGCCTTCCGGGATATGTTCTAATCCTACAGTCTAGTCTCATTAGTGTCCATGACGTTCCATGAAGCACTGGACTGGGAATTTTGATGGTCACATATCCATTCCCCGTTTAATGATGGTACCCTTTGGGAAAATTATGAGGACCTTCCAGATACTCATCATTATTTGGAATCATATAGGGATACACCAACTCAATATTATTTATAGATTCGTACACTGTCTCTTGGTTTGTAGAATCTATCAATATTTGTTAGATTTTGGGGGTGATCCACATCTCTCAAAGTATGAATTCACTAAAGGTAATAGATGGATTTTTCAAAAGTGAGCGAATTTAGTTTCCACTATGTCTTTAGCACATTCCCTTCTATGAAATAGAATGAAGGGATGTGGATGTAGAGGTTATAATTGGAGGTGGTGTGGTTGTTTTTGGAGGCTCAGGCTGATTCAAACATGCATAGATGAAACCATGGGAATTATAAACTCCCCCATGGGAAAAGAAATTATCACACTACTATGACTCATGGCTATAGACATACTTCCACTAAATTTCACCATCATAGTTATTCTTTGAAGAAAATCATGGCACCTAAACCGGGGAAGGGCCAAATCTGACTACATTATTATCATCCTGGTCCAAGATCCAGTCATTGAACAAATATAATTATTTAATGTTATGTCTATGGTTTCTGGGATAAGGGTAGTAGTATAGGTGATCAGTGATATCAGCCACCTATGGTTTTTGACATTGTGGATCTTCATAATCCCATGATCAAAGGCACTACGTATGTAATCAGAGACCTCATCCACATTGAATTATTAGGTTCAGTTTCTCCTATTTGGAAATGGGTTGCTAGGAGAATTAAACTATTTAGTGGATGGAGACTAATGGTGGGTTAGAAATTAATTTTCTAGCCTATATGGTAGTGGTGCATTACGTGGTAGTCCCTTTCGATTCTACACGAGATGATGCTGAACCTGAAGCTAACCCTGATGTTGTTTCTCTCGATGAGGTTGTTGTTGAGCCTCTACTGGTGAGAATTTATAGTGGAATGGGGCCTCTATCATTGATACAATGAGCGTATAATTCTTGAAAGAACATATTTTAGGATCCTAAGGAGGTAATTGGAATGCCTTCATAGCCTTCTATAAGGCTTTCTTCAGGAACTATGATTTTTCATCAAAATCTTGAGAGCCACCCAAGAAATTATGAGGGAAAAAGTAGTGGAACAATTCAGTCTTGATATTTACCACTATTATTGTCATTATCTTATCATGAGTTAGTTACATGTCTAGTGAATTTATGGGGCCCTTCTAGCAAGAAAAATTGTACGTGACTCTCTCATCTGGTCAATGATTACACTTGATGTGGTCCAAAATACATGTCTTATAGATGGTGGACCTGAACTGATAATGAAACATCTTGTAATGTCCATACAAACTAGAGATATACCCTAAGGGTGGCTAACTATACCAGATAAACGTAGGCCATTCCAATGTCTCCAAAAAACAACAAAAATTGGTAGCCTCTTGAAACTATGAAGTTTATATCATGGGTCATCACCTTGATATAAAGTAGTCAAGATTCTACAATGGGATGCACATCTGATTGAAAGGGTATAATGTATGATTTATGAAATCTCGAGGATCCTTCATGTTTTCCACCCATGTCAGATATAACATTCCATCATGTGGGATAAGTACAAGTAGTGTTTCCAAGGCTTCATAGTGAGCATTATTGGTAGCTATCAAATAATATTGGTTGAGATTTTTATCTTGGTGAGAATCCCAATGTATAAATATGTTAATAAACTCATGGGAATGATGGGAAGGCTCAGTCACTCATGGACTAGCTGGTTGAATGGTCTATGGAGCGGCCTGTGGAGTTTATATTTCAAATCACAATTGCGGTTAACATGATTCTTGTGAGGATTTAGCGATATATACAATAGTCTCTTATCATAAAAACTATCATCTACCATATGATGATGCATAATATTATCCATACTGATAATGGGAAGCTATCTGAGAAGGACTTGTGGCTGCATATGATTCCCTATTAGGTGAAGGAGGAGATTTTGTCGACGATAACTGTAATCTGGATGATGATCTACAAGGCTCTCATCAAGGAGTTTGTCATTAAGCATTCAGTGATTTGCTAACTACTATAGTAACGAAGCCATAGCATGGTTAGCCTCTATCTCCTGTGAAATATTAGTTGGTTCAAAATGTTTAGAGGATTGGATATTATCATTAATTTATTATCATTATTTCTAATAGTAAATGAGAAAAAAGTGTCCCCGATTCCATGTACTCACCTCTTAAAGTGATATAAAATAAAAGTATGAGTGTCTACCTACTGAGTCTGCAGGGGAAGCCATAGCTCCAAGGGGGGAGGTCCTCTTATACATAACTGACTTCAGTTTCATTATCCTTGAGTGTGGAAAGATCGAATATATTCACTAATCATGTACATGGAGGCTTATCCACAATGTCTGCAGATAAGCACGGCTGTTGCAGGATACGATAAAAATGAAAAGAGAAATGATGTCCCCATCTTTGTATCTACGCAAGTAGGGATACATCTTCATTAATTCTATGGAGCATGGTAATGTTATGAATACATCCTTTATGAAGGGTCTTGTGGTAGATGGGTGACATAGGGTATTCTATAGCTCTGAGTGATTCCAAATCAACCATGTAGTAATATTGGCCAATGTTGACAAAATGATCTTGGATATTTTTTTAAACCAACTGACAGTGTTAGAGGTGTAAATGAGTCTCCAATATAGTTTTTTCAAAATCACCTATCCACATATTGAGTGAGAAAATCCTTAAGGTCAATGTCAGGACTGGTGATTGGCCAGAACATCTCAAACTACTGATCAACATTGAGGATATTCAACAATCCTCTCCATTCCAAAGTAGGTTCTAAATCCTCATCTCCCCATTCTGTGATAAGGATCGACTAAGGAACTAGAAAAAACAATGATGTGGAGTGTTGTGTATGTGGAATGGATGGTGGAAAAAAATGAGTGTGATGAATGATCACTTCTTACACAGTCATCAATCAGAGGTGGTGCCAATCACCTTATCATGTCTATATTGGATAAGATAGTATTCACCACATCATGTGTGAGGGTACCGACTATATGTGATGGATCTGGTGGGTGGTCATCCTATATCATTACTAAAAATAAATTTCCATCATCTCATGTTGTGTTAGAGAGTGAAACTAGAAATTTTATGGAGAACTGCATTGCATGTCCCTAGAAGGGATCCAAACCATTTTATTCATAGATTTACTTGAAAAGTGATTTTGGGATCTTGTGAATGTAAACATATAGGATAATGAAACCCAAATTTCGGGATCCTTCCCAAGACCCTTTCATAGAATACTGAAGAAAAGCTCCATCTGTGGGTCTCATTATGCTTCTGAATCAGAGAAACAAACTAGTTTTACCATGACTTGGCACTTCTTGGAGTTTTTCCTTCAGTGGCGATGGTTCTCCCTTCTACCCCAGGATAGTTTGCTGGGTAAGGGAATTTTTTTGAATGAGGAGGTCCATACATTGGAAAACTAGGACATTGGGGTGGAAATCCACTCTAATGAGATATGGTGAGTGGAGCACCTAGGAATATATATAATGGGATAAGACGAGGGCCTCTTTATTGGTCACCATATGTGTGGGACAGAACATCATGGTGATGCGTGATAGAGTGAGGAGGGCCTCTTCTAGAGCTGGTGAGGACATGAGGAGGACATATATGATGGCTTCCTATAGAATTTGAAGGACCTATGTAATGGATGAAAATAATCGCATGTGTAGGGATTGTATATTGATCATGGATAAAGCAAGGAGGCCCCACATTGGTTATTACTGGAGTAAGGAGGACCACCAATCTAGTTGTAAATAGATTGATAAGGTCCTTCATACAATATTTAATCATCATGCATCAGTACATGATGGTCACCGGTTTTTTTGTTGACTGAAAGAGGAAATCCGTCCTACCCGTGGGATAGTTGAGGCCTCAATCTCAATTAGACATTGATAAATCCCCATTGTGAAATGGTTGACATATAATGAAATACACCACCAGTGGAATGGTCCATTCGAATGGTTGAAGACAATCCCACATGACAAGTAACTTCATGATCTTGATCCTGATGCTAGTGTTGGGATATCTGGATTAGGGCTGGTGGTGAATGTAAATAAACCATCTTTTCCTCAACATGAGAAGCATTTTCGTGGTGCTGATGGGGCCTCATGGGAGCCCTCTATGGCGGCTCTCGGATGGTTTTCATGGACGGGATGACTCAGACATCCATTACCTCATTAGAATATGAGAGTGAGTCATAGGATCACTCTAGATAAAGGCTCCCAAAGTAGTTAGACTTGGGAGTGGGGAGAAATGGCGCATTGCATGGCCCTTGGGGTCGGTGCTGACTGTGGTGCCTAGAAGCGTCGAGGTCATGGAAGGCCATTCCCTTCATGGTAATGACCCCCTACTACTCATATAGATGAACAAGGGTGTATATCACCCTACTTTTCATGATTATTGAGGATGATATGGAGAGTTGGAGTCTATTAGGCATGGTTATGGATGATTTCGTGGTAGCAGTGGAGTCATGAAGGATTTTCACATTGAAATTCTTTCTTCCCGTATGTCTATAGGCATGTGGTGATTCGTTTCCTATATCTAGATTCCTTTAAAATTGGGAGATTTTATTGTAAATATAGAAAAAAGAAATGTAATTCCCAATAACCCAGCACCATCCAATATTCCCTGATTATAAATAATGATCCGTGAATAATGAGAGCGGACCTATGGAGGTGAATCTCATAAAGAGAGGGTTTCACACTATGTTGGAAGATCTAGACACAACCATGGTTAAATCAAGGAGGTTCACCCCAATTATTGGGACACTATCATTTACCATTGGATAAGATTTATCCTCATGGTGGATTCCTACATACCCTTTTAGGAGATAGAAAACAAAATACACATTGTTTGAAGGGCTGGTTTGGGGATTACACACTAAGGTATACCAACCCAAGAGGATTTCTAATGGTTGGATAAATAAATATTTTGTGTGGATTACACATTGAGACTTCCTGGGTTTATCTAAGTGAAACGATGATATACATGGTGATTACTTTCAAGGAGGCCCAAATGGATGGAATGATCTCATCAAGATTTGGTGGCCTTATTAAGAATTAGGATAGAAATGGAGGAAGTATGGAAGTGGAATGGATCGAGTTTTGAGGGTGATGGTTGATGTGATTAAGACTCAAGGAGGATTCCTACATATCCTAGTGGCCAGGAATTGAAGTCCACGTAGTTTATGATGTGGTGATAGTACACCTAAGGAGGCAGCTCATGAGAATAGAGTGCATGGATAGGGAACCAAAGTATGTATAACCTCTGGGTTGAGTCATCATCCTCTTGATACATAATAACTCGAGGGAAATACCCAAATTGTAAAAGATAATGGGATTTCACCACGGGGAGGTTTCCAAGGTATTCTAGTGTCATGGAATCAACATTGACATATTTCCATATGTGGCATGGGGTTTATGTATAAGATCGACCATTGTCATTTTTGGGGTAAGATATGGTTAGCATCCCATTAACATGATGAGCCATATGATTGATTATAATACAAAATGGATAGAGGTGGATGGAGTGATCTCACCGAGATAAGGGTAAGGTGATGGATGTAGTGATGGTGGATGGATCAGAACACCTCTGAGAGATTGATCCAGTGGATGTGTCCTCAAAAGGTAATATTTCACATTATAGGGGTGCATCCATTTAAAAGAGAAACATCGTTTACCATTGGTTTCTATTGAACCTCATGGAGGCCTCCTATGTACCTTATTTAGAAAACATGAATCACACTCAAAATAGCTTATAATTGACAGGCATGGGGATTATGGACTTAGGAGGCCCAAATGGATGGAGTTTTGGTCACCATTAATCTCTATGCCCCCATGAGTCATTCTCAGTATGAGAAACAACAGGTAGCAGAAGGCATAATGATCGTGTCATGAATGTTGTGGCCTCAACTAGTGGAGGGGGGATTATTAACATTAAAAGGCTAGGATAGAGATTGGCCTTACTCTATAAGGAATTCCTAGGGTGGAGCACCCCATGTTCATTTCATGGGATGATGATACAATATAGCATCATGTATTGAGGACGATGGGAATTACAATTCAATGCCCTATAACTTGGATGGGGAAGGCTCATTAATTACCCTTAGGACTCTATAGTTGTAGTATGTTCACCCTTAAGTGGTGAATAACCCAAACGATGCCCGAAAAGTGGTTTTGGAGGAGTTTTTAGTTATGGGGTCCACCTTTGAGTGGCTTTTCCAAAAATAAAAATTCATCAGTCTGACTTTTCCAAAAAGAAAAATAAAAGCCATAAAAATATGGGATCTCCCATTAGATACCATTAAATTAATTTGTATAATCCTAGAGGGTTTCATGAAAGGGGTGCATATATAAAATGGGATATGTTAGCAAGAGCTGTTCATATATGATTCATTAGAGTACGGAAACCCATAAATTCTCAAAGAGAAGGAGCACACAAGATTAGGGGCTTGCACGTAAAAATAGGGGGTTGAGTGGATGATGGATGTGAACAAGGGTATGTTGTGAGTACAATAATGGTATTTTTGTTAGGATAAAAATTAAATGGCTGACAGTCAATACCTTCTGGGCCCACACAACAGGGGACACAACATATTATACCTTGAGGCCATGGATTTCACATGCTCATGAAAGGGGTATCCTTGTATGCATGAGAGTGAGGATTCGACATCCGGATCATTAAACCAAAGGATGGGGCACCCTTATATTTATAATAGAAATACTCAGTAGAATCACAGAAAAATACTAGTGTGGAAGGTGTCGTTTGATGTTGCAATGGGTGCCTATGAATCAAATGTTCATGCCCCCACTTCTACGTGTTGCCCCCCCCCACTTCCATGCATCTTCATTAGCCATTTTGGATAATCGGGGTTCAAGATACCTATTTTATTTCTCATTGGGCACATAAGGTTGTTGGACGTAGATTTCAACCATCCAACCAGCCTTTGAATCTTGTACATAGCTTCCTTAGTCATCTCAAGATAGACTGTTTAGTCTAATGGGTGGCTTTTGTTTTCTCAAATATACTCATTTGCGACCTTAGGCATAATTCGGCACCAACACCACATATAACAAACAAATAAGTTTAATATTATATATAGAGGTGATAATGGGAAATTAGATTAATATTTCGAAAAACATTACACCAATAGAATGTGAATAATAGTATAAATCACAAAACATGAGGACTTTATAAGAGTCATGATTTATTTTACTATAAAAATCATTTTATACTATTATTATAATTTCATATAGAGTTATTATTGTTCTAGATATATTTTTAATAGTAATAAATTTGTTCATTATACTATTTAAAAAATAATTCTTGATGTGGATTAATAATTATTTACAATTTCTTTAATAGTTATATAATGATGGTTTATCATCACTCAGTTAAAAGGAAAATGGTTTGTTTATTATAAATTTAAAATGAATATAAATATTTTAAATATTTTATTTTTAGTCACTAAATTATTTCATTAAAATGGATTGATTAAATTTTTTAATTAATTGTAAAATAATTAAATAACTTCCCAAATATAATAATAGAATAAAAATGAATTATAAAATAATTATTCATGTTAAATAAGTTTCATTTTAATGAAATACATTATTATATTATATTTATATGTTATTAATTTGAAGTTATATTTGGATTAAAAAATCATAAGAAATATATTATTAATTTTTATAAAATATTAAATATTTTTTATATAATTATTTTTTCATTTAGAATAAATAAAAAATCATTTAATGTAATAAATATTTATTTTTCAATGAATTTATTATGTTTGTAATCTATTCTTATAATTAATTATATATTTTTTTGTTGTTTTTTGTTAAATAATGATTTAATTTTTAAAATTTAAGGGAAAATTTCAATAGAAATGGTATGAAAATATTATATTATTAATAAATGATTAATTAAATATAATAGTATGTAGTTAAAATTATTCAGTCTCAAAAAATTATATTTTTCTTAAAAGAAATTTTCTTAAGGATCATTTATTTTTATCTAAATAAATTACATTGAACTATTTTAAACAATTCAACTATTTTAATGATTATTTATATAAAAATATATATTAAATTTTGCATAATTAGTAATTTATGTGGAAATAGATTAAAAAGATGTACCATTTTAACAAACATTTATGGACAAATGCATTTTTTATAAATATTATATGTTTTAATTTAAAATTTAATATTATTAAAAATAAGAAGTATATTGAGATTAATTTGGATCTAAATATGCAATCATCATGTTAAAACTGGATAAGATAGATCATATTACATTATAGGTAAAAAAACTTCCTTGCAAAATATTTATAAATGATAAAAAGACAAAAAAAGTTATAATCTAGAATTCATAGAAATTTACATAATAAACTTATCACATATATTTTATAAAAGTATTTTTTATGTTTATAAGTCATACCAACATTCCAAACCAACATTTAATCACTAAAATAACTAAACAACCTTGTTTTATTATCATTACCCCTCATATAACTTTAGATTCAAAGGATTTAACCTTCATTTTAAAGTATAAAAAATATCAATTACATCCAGTTATGTACACTATATTCCTTTTAATTACTTTTTAATAAAATACCATTTTACATATCTATCCATCTAATTCGGCATTTAAATTCATATGGTCAAAGGTTGTTGTCCTAAATCCATTATTCGTGTGGATGTCCTCATAGGAATGAGTGACTTTTACATTGTCTATAAAAAGTTATTATTTATTATTTTCATTTACATTCTCAAATACACTAATAATAAACCACATTATCTAATGAAATAATATAATATTTAAAATTTTGTACAACTTATATAGTGATTATATTGTTACATAACATTATACTAATTCTTATTCATTATTATAAAACAATCTCATATGGGATGGTTTGACCACCCACATTAAAAATGTTATACTACCTTCCTCAATCTCCATAAAAATCATCATAAACACATTTATAATGGTAATATAAGAGAATAAGTACAGATAAAATTTATTATAATTTTATTATAAGGATGAAATAAAAATAAAAAATCATTATAAATTAACACACGGTTGTTGGTAAATTACCAAAAAAATGACCATCATAGATTCTATTAAAGATAACCATAAAGATACCTTCCATAAAATGAAAATGGTCCAGAATAAATCATTTGAATAAAAATTTGAATATCCTGACTATTATGTGAATGATGCACTTGGTATCAATAAATAATAACAAACATTATCATTAAAAGGGCAAGGAAAAACAATCAAATTTATTAACATTTGAGGATAAAAATGGAATTTAATTACTAATGTATTTTTAATGGATGATTAAAGTTGAGGAATATAAAATGATAATATATTATAATAAGGTTATTAATTATGTGATTAATGTTTTTATGTTTATTATATCAAATTTTATTTTGATTTTGTGGATGTTTAGTGTAAATGTAAATTTTTTATCATCTCAATTTATCCATTCACAGATATATGTTCCATATTAGTCGACTACATTATTTTCTCTGTTGTATATACAACCCCTTATATTTTTCCCATTTTAATTTTTTTGAAATTAATTTTTTAATATTCATTGTACATTTTATTATATATGGGAATTTTATTCAAAGGGTACCAAAGTTATAAGACTCTTCTTTACAATGTCACATTAAATTCATGATTTTCATGACTAAATTTATATTTGGTAAAATTTTACAAAATTTCTATCTAAAATGAACAGTTTTTTAATATTATTTTTTTTTTCATATATTCTAATTGTTCCCTGACCATTTTACATATACTTGGAGGAAATTTACTTAAGATAACTATTCTAATAGAAATTGTCTATACCACTTTATCACTTAGAATTCTTTCTCTTCAATTTTAATAATAATTAATTTATTTCGTGGATGTCTATTTCTATATGTATATGATTGAATAATATCTTTTCAATGGACATTAATTTATTTATAAATGTAATCTCCATTTAATAATTTATTTATGATAGTTTTCATCCAATTTTAAAACTGTTTTCATTGTATAAATGGAATATCCTTATTAAAAGACATCAATAAAAATGCATTTTCCCACTATCTTAATTTCTTTTCTTTTAAAAATTTACTCTCTATGTTTTAATCATTTTAAAAATAAATTTTCCATAACATTGGATTATAAAATTTTTTATTTTATGATAAATGGTTTAAAAATATAATGGAAATTTAATCATCACTATAAAAGTATATTTTATATCTTTATAAAAGTAATGTTTAGATTTTTAATTTATGATTTCATTATATTAAAATATTTCATGAGTTTAATACCATTATATTTTTAATTTACTTAAATTATATTTTCAAAATTTTAATGATTTAACATCTATTTTTTTGTAATTTATATTATAATATTTCATTCCAAAATAAACAAATTTAGATATAAGTTTTATAATTTTGATGATGATTTATTATTAAATTTTGCTAGTTGTGTAGTGATAGAAATGTAAAAGAAACTAGAAGGGGTGTTTTAAAAAAAATTAGGGCATCATATTTCAAACATCAAATAGTAGGACATATCTACATTGCTTCCCCACAAGGGGTAGCTGGCTAAGCACACCATAAAGAGAGAAATATGTTTAATGTAATGGGCGAGTGATGATCTAAAATGGAATGCACATATGATAATAGTTTCAATGGTGCACTAGGGTAAGGTTCATGTTGTGGTGGGGGGATAAATTTACTTGTGAGTAAGTCCCACATATAGTTTGAAGTCCCTAAACTCATGTATCATCATGTTTTAGATTCATGATGAAGCAGAATCAATTATTAAGTGGTCTAAACCCTTCAAAATTTATAATGATGGATATTTTCCCCCAGAGTTATTATTCACTTACTAAAACAACATTGTTTTGAACGGAGATAATTTTTTATTCCTTAGACACACCTTCTATGTCTTTTCCACTACTATTTCATCATATATAGCTTCTTATATATCAAAAGATGGTTTAGGGACACTGTGATTTTATGATGAAAATAGAGTGAAGGAATTATTCAATGTTGTGTACGGCCTTAGAATATATATGAATTTTAGTCCAATTATATAGTCCCTCTATTTTAGTATAGCAGAATCTCAGATGTGATAGATTTCTATTGAAAATCTAGATAATGAAATAAATTCTATATATGTTATAGAGACCATAAAAAATACGGAATAAGAATTTTTTTTCTTCAAGCTATACATCATTGATGATTTATTTACCCATTGACCTTGTAGAATAATATTGATAAAAATGATAAAGGGATCTCACCATAGGGTTCAACTACATTGAGAATGTGTGTAAATATATAGTAATTTAGTGTTATAAAGAATAATAGGTTATGTTTGTGGTTTGATGTTTATGGAAATCTATATAGATCCATGAATTTATAATTTCATGATAATTAATCTATGACACAATATATAGGCTGACATCATAGATTCTATATTTGTAAAATAGTATAATTATGGAGTATTCAATCAATGAACATTCTGATAATAATGTCTTCAAGGGAGTTTTAATGATAGATTTACATGTAAGTCACCATTACTCATAAGGAGTTTGAATAAAACAAAAAATAGGGATGTTATGTTGGGGACACAAGGAAATGATACATGTTTCAGATATGAACCATGGAGATGAAAAAATAATCAATGGTTTTCAAAATGAGGATGAATGATATCCAGAATGAATAGATATTTTGAAGGATTAAAATAAGAGGTAATATTTGATACAAATATTTATAAATAGAGAATGAGGGATTTGTAATGTGGTATATACATTTAACTAACATCTTAAGAACTGTTTGGGGATTTTATTAATCTTTTAATATGTTTTAGTATTGATCCCTATACCTTTTGGTTATTTTTTTCATAGTACCTCATGATTATCATTATGTGGTAACCTTTTATTTCCATAGAATATATTTTTAGGTTATTTTATCCTTTTATCATGGGTTGGTACACTTTTATATTGATGAATTTTCTGAAAAAATATGATCAATAAATTATTGGGAAAGTATGCTGATAGGCGGTTCACAATGATCTAATTTCGACAACATCAAGACTATTCCATCAACTGTAACTTCTATAATGAATGAAAACTGATATATAATTCATGTTATTCCTTAAAATTATTTATATATAAAGATAAATCACACTTTTTCATTAATTTTATCCTAAACATTATATTTTTCAAACTATTCCCAATTGGATCGACCTTAACATCAATTAACAACACACATTACTTTTCTCATAAGTAGTTATAGTTTTCAATTACAAAACTGATTTTTAATGGGAATTGTTACACCCATAAATCCGATCAGGTTTTTGGAACTGTTGTAAAGGAATATTATCTTTAATGATTTTACACAAATATGATTTTTCTTTATTTTTACACAATATCTCCTATTTTACTAAAATTTTTTCCATTAATTTTATATTGTCCAAATTTATGGATATATGATTACTTTCTATGATACAATGGAATAAAAGACTACAATAATACATATTATATTTAAAAAACATAAATAAGAGAAAAATTATCATACAAGAATACATCAATGGATATAATGTAAATATAGAGTTAACCGAGCAATGCATGGGAAGAGATGGGCCTACAAATACTAATGGAGTAAGAGAGACCTTTACGTGTGGGGGTTTAACTGAGCATAATGTTTAATCTTTTTCTTGAGGAACAATTCAAGATAAATCATCAAATAAAAAATCTAATAATATTCTTTATAATTAACCAAACTGACTCATGAATACCCAAACACTCACATATGAAATTTCCTTGAAAATTGTCATACACTCCAATTAAATAACATTTTGATCAATGTGGTAATGATAAAATTATTTCAAACCTCACTTTATAATAAAGAACCCAAATGTATCTAATGTTTTCCACTCATTCTATCCCCACGTGTGATGAATTGGTATAAAATTCATAATAAGTTTCTTCTTGTCCTAAACAATAATGGATATTCCTACCAATATATTGATTTTCAGTCTGTATAATGATGACTCACTTTGTTGTGTTAGGGGTGGTCCTAGGAACTGACAATAATTTTCCCCATAATTGGATATATATATATATATATGATTTATAATATAAATATTTTATAATGGAATTTATTAGGGAATTCACTCGATAGTTTATTCTTACATTGCATAACCATTAATGAAAAAATTACTGAAAGAGAGTTGTACACTACTATATGACATGAAAAGAAATATATTCTCATTCAAATGTTATGATTTATAAATTAATGGAGTCATAATATATATAATCAATGGATGTGTAGATTCATAAATTGATTCATTAATAATGAATATAGACATTATGATTACTATACACTAACCTGAAGGTATGTGATTTGAAGATTATAATTATGTTGATTATAATCATCAAAACAATTATTAGCGTTTCATACCTCAACAAAAAAATCAAGGGTACCAAAAAATACCATTGGGATTCCATCAACAAGTTCATTATCTACTATTCTAAATATAATAACTGGATGATACCTTATTTTCATTCCTGACGAATATCGATGTTTGTATCAATGTAATAATGGCTGATAAAAGAGTAACCATTCCAAATATGGAGTTTCATGTTGTTATGGTTATAAATAAACACAAGTAGAGGACAAGATCAGTACTATCAGGGGGACACAAAGGTCCCTACCCATTGTATTGTAAAATTATCCACCTCAACGAGAGTTATAAATATTGAAGATAGTTCTAAATAATTATAAAAATATTTATGAAAAAAGGAGAGATTACTGAGCAAAATATAATGGATAAGGACTAAAAAATACAAAAACTAATTACAGAAGATTTTATATAAGAAGGAAAACCACCTATAAATCCACTAGTAACTTTTCCATATAGGATTTAGTATGTTAAATTGGAGGAAAAGAATGGTACTTTTTGGAATATTCTTAAGAAGATTTAAATTAATATTCATATTGATGAAACTATATAATACATTCCTATATACATGAGATTCAATAAAGGGATAGTTTTTTAAGAGTATGATAGTTGAATTGTTCAAAATACCAATCATAAGAGAGTGATGAACTATAGTTTGAAGGATCTTTCTAAAAAATCATTATGACTAAGGTTGCTTTTGGATTCCTATTGAAATTAGTCCAAATGAGAGTCTGCAATATTTTTTTTATCAATGAGAGAGTGTGCAAATCATGTCATTCTCAACATAAAAAAAAATATGGGATTTTAGATGAAGATTCTCAAAATAATTTTCATATAACTAGTGAATATAATGTTGATACTTCTTTGAGGATTTATTGAACAGGTCCTAGTCAATGTGATTTATTATTCTCTAGTTGAATTCCATGTTATTGATATGAATAAAAATAAGTCTAAAATATTTTTGGGAAGTCCATTATTGGATATGGGGAGATATTTTATTGATGTAAAAATTTTAGATATAAAATTATGAGTTAGATAAATTGAATGTATGTTCATTGTACTCGTGTTGATCAAAAATCTAGATGTAAAAGAAGATGATTTATTAAGAACTATATGTCAAAACTTGTCGATGTTTATGTCATTGGAAAAATAAATGATGTAGTTTCTAAAGATAAGAATTAACATCATGAAAATTTGGAATGGAAAATAGATGGATACTAGAAGGGAAATATTATAGTTGTGGTTCTCTTGAAGAAGAAGAGTCTAAGGAATGGCTGGAGGTTTGGGTTATCAAACAATTTCTCTATTATTTTTAAATAATACCCAAACACTAATAGATTAGGCCCTTAGATTTAGAAACATGTATACCTAATATAACTGTGAAAAAAATTATGGGATGGGGACACATATGTATGGAGTAATCATAACATTGAAAAATTATAGATCTAGTCTTGGTATCATCATTCCTATTCTCAATAACTAAATTTCAAAATCATATGTTGGACCTAAAAAATATTAATAAATGTTATTCTAGGAGGAAACCAAAATATTTTAAACACTTTATTTAATTATAATATTTTAGAACCTAATGTTTATGTATTTTGAATTATTTTTATATATAGTGGTATAATTATTTATATTTTATATATCACATGATAAATGATGATGTGCTTTCACCATTTAGTTTTGAATTTCGGGCCAATAATAAACAACAACACGAGACCAAGGTTGAAAGAAAATAAGTAATAAGAGATAAAACTTAAAAGGGTATTATGAATATAATTTATTTATTTAGTGTTACTACCCAATATTTTCTTATCTCTTTTTGGGTGGTAATTTGATTTTGTAAACCCACACATAGATATTTGCTTTAATTTTGATCTATGATAAAAAATTTCACATTATACCCTTGAGTCAATGTTTTTTATTTTAATATAAATAGGTTTAAATTAGTATAATGGGATATAAATGAGAATTATAATTATTAGGGTTTATAAATTTATGAAACATTATTTTTGGGTATTGTTCAATTTATGTAGATAAAATTACCATTTATTTTTTATCAGTTTTATGAAATTCATATCAATTATTTTGTTATTAATATTACATTTCATGAGTGATTTTAATCAAATATCCTTTCACTTTTATGATACGGTTCTAAACCTCATAATTCCAATTATTATTTGATCATATTTTTTTCGATAAATCTTAGGGCATGCCACCTAATAAAATTTTTGTTGAGATCTTATCGATACTATGATTATAAAAAAGAACACTTAATAAGATTGATTCATGTTTATTTTACAGCAATAGTAGTTAAAACTAAAGTATAAATATAATCACTCTCTTTACCATATAAATAATGAATGATCATTTATATATATAGTCCATGGTATAATTAAATCCAATATTTTCTTATCCTTTTATTTGTGTTATATAATATATTAAATTATTTACATGTGGTGGAGAAATTTGTTTTGGTAGAATGAATGTGTATAATTGTGTATGATTTATAAATTTTTTTTTGTTTTAGGACGGTTCTTGAGTTTATTTTGTTTTTTTTCATAATTACCCATCATTAAAAAATCAAAAATAAATGTAAAATCAGTAAAAGAAAATTGGTGGTGTCATTAGAGGATCAACAATTATGGTTTCTTGACCAGTGATTTTTATAATTTAGGGTTCGGTGATGGATGGAAAAGATTTTCTGATAAAACCCAAATATTATAGACATAAATAATGCATCTTATTTTTAGAATATTCATTTAATATCATTACGATCCATGAAAAAAATCTTATGGTTCAATGTCTTTGGAAACATATACACATAAAAACTAATGAAAAAATATCTATATCATCTCCAAAAAATTCACAAATATCACCCTTATTAGACATATCATAATTAAAAATAATCTCAACATACTTAGGAAATTGATACATAATAAACAATGATATTAAATTCTCATTAAGGATTAACAAGATATCTGTCCATAAACAATTTTTATGAATAGAATGAGCATAACCATATGAAGACATGAGATTAACATTTGAAAAATGTACATAGTAATTCATAGATGGTAACCATGAGTCATATAATAAATCATGGAATTTTATAATACAAGAATCATAAAGGAAAAAATGAAAATTATTCATAAGGGAATAATTTTGGAAAATGATCATGTAATAAATTATGTAATAAATATTATGGGAAAGATACTCAAAAATTAATTCATTGCATGTTAGTCTTGGTATAACCACCCATCTACCTTTTTCAGGATTTATATAACCTCCAATTTACCCTATTTTTCATATGGTATAATCTCCCTTGTACCTAATTTGTTGGATTGGGATAACCACTCGGGTCCCCCTTGATCTCATAAAACATTAATATGAAACCAATGATTTTCATTTATATTATATAACAACCCATAAAATTATAATATTAAATTTATATGTATCCCACATGATCAGGAATATATTTTTCATTCTATAATAACATAACCCATTGAAAAGAAAATTGATTTCATTAATAATTAATTATCATAACCATTACAATCCAGATAATAAATATGGATGGTATCACAGAATTATATCCCCAGTAAAGCATGAGTAACATCAATAGATTTTATAATTGATAAGAAATTTCTTTTAGTGATCAGTTGATCATTTATTGATGTAAATACCCTTTTTATTTAGAAATCAGTAACATTCATAAAAATGATGTATTTTTTTCTATGAGGCTAAACCTGGGAACCTAAAAGTATGCTTCAAAAAGAAAGTAGACATGATGGTGGGAAAAGTTATCAACGATGTATCTATTAAAATAATTATTATGTTTATACCATAGTTAAAACGTACCAGGTTTAGAAAATGATGAGAAGATTACTCTAAATATTTTTACAGTAAGTAAATGATTAGTAAAATTATACTAATCAATAATTGTAGAAAATAAAATTAATTCATTTTTTAAAACAATTATTTTCAAGGAAGTAAATGTTTCTCGATCAATGATATAAATGACAACGGTTTTCCAAAAAAGTATTCTTTATGTCTCTTGATTACTTAAAATAAGGAAATGAGTGGAAAATATTTATTATTAAAAAATAAAAAAATAAAATAAATTTAATGATATTTTTTGATATATATGTATAATAAAATTTTATTATTATAAATTTAGGTATAATTGTTCCTAAAAAATGAGATTATAAAATAAAACCCTTTCCTCATGACCATATTTCTCCGAATGAACTCTAAACTCCTATATAATAATTTTAAACATAATTTAAATTTATCTAAGAACAGTATTTATCCCAAAAACCCAAATTTGGTTCAATTATGAATTTTCACCACACATGTATTAACTATTATTTATTAAAATAAAAGTTATCGGGTGTTAACTGTTTGATTTTCAAGGAATGTTTTAGTTTGTAAGCTGTGTTTCTAGATCCTTAATCATGGATCCATAATATCCATAGTAATAATAATTATATAAATATCATATATGTAGGATCGAAATAATGATGTAGATTCTCAATATACAAAAGGGGGTGAATTTTACACTTTAAAAATTTCCATAAACAAGGAAAGATCTATGTATAACAAAGTTAAACAAAGAAAACTCACAACACCTCTAATCACCAATGAAATATTGTGACAAAGTATGAAGTTACAAACTTCTTGTTTTATGCACTTTCTTAAATATGGAAAGTGATTCTGAAAAAAGGTTCTAGAAATATGGATCCGGAAATTGAATCTTAACCAAATTTTACAATATGAGATTCTACATTATAGAGTATAGAATCTAAATTAATTAGAGTACAAGTTTAAGGAAATATAAGGAGATTATACTTTCCTTACAATACAAAAATCATTGTAAAAACAAGTAATAAAACTACAAGTAACAAGATATAAATCCTTTAACCCAAAGAGAAGGTTATCCAACAACCTTGGATAAAGGTCCCTTGATTTATACTTTCAAGCAAGTTTGTCTTACCCACACCAGTTTAATCCCTCGATACGAAGATCGGAGTATCTGTCTTGCTATCCCTGCAAGCCCTCAACTTTAAGGTAGTTGTAACCTCTATCTTCCTCAGCAAGGAAGCCCTCGAACTTCAAATAAGTCGGCACCTATGTCTTCATATCCCCAGAAGCCCTCAACTTCAAGGTAGTTGGAACCTCTGTCTTCCTATCCTTGGATGCCCTCAAATGTAATCACCAACATTCGGAGTCGTACGAAGTAATCTGAATGAGAAGTTCAGTATGCACAAGGAATGAAAAGCTACTCTCTCTAGAAATCACCATTACAACATGTTGTTTCTAGGGTGATCAACTTTAGTATTGAGCTCTTTCAAATGAGCTCATATTTATAGGCTTGGTTGGAACGGTCAACCTCCTCCTCCAATGGTCATATTTTATTTAAATTTCAGAGGGACCTGTACACGTGTTACTAAACCAATGGAAAGTTAGAAACAGAATGGATGACATCGTTTTATAACAAAACATGTGAAACTGAAAGCACAACGTCGTTTTATAATGAAATGAGTGTAATCATAAGAAAAACATTTGTTTATAATGTAAGAAAATAAAAGTTCAGAGTCTAACCAAAATGGAATACAGAGTCTATAATAAAGATTTATTCGGATTCCGTTTTATAGGAATTCTGAACATGAATTCTATAGAAATTTGGAGCCTGAATTTCTATGGAAATTCGGAGTCTGGTTTCACCAGAGTTCAGAATCTGAACTTACAAAATTCGGAGTTGAACTTGTACAAGTTCAAAGTCAAACTAGTAAAAGTTCAGAGTTGAACTCATAAACCTTCGCAGTAAAACTTGTAAAAGATCATAGTCGAACTCATAAAAGTTCAGAGTCGAACTAGTAAATGTTCGGAGTCGAACTAGTAAAAGTTTGGAGTCGAACTCATAAATTTTCAGAGTCGAACTTATTATATATCAGAGTTGAACTAGTAAAATTTTGGAGTCGAACTCATAAAAGTTCAAAGTCAAACTAGTAAAAGTTCGGAGTTGAACTTTATTTGTGTTCATATCCAGGATTCAGAATGAAACTATATAAAAGTTCGTATCAGGAATTCAGAGTCAAACTATATGAGAGTTCGTATCCAGTATTTGGAATGGATCTTAATTAGAGTTCGTATCCAGAATTCGGAGAAGAACTATATGAGAGTTCGTATCCAGAATTTGGAATGGAACTTCATTTGATTTCGTATCCAGAATTCAGAATGGAACTTCATTAAATTTCATATCCAGAATTTGGTGTGGAAATTCATTATAGTTCATATACAAAATTCGGATCCTAAAACATAATGATTCATATCTATGTATTATATGACTCCGAGTATTTTTTATGAATCTGATTTTTATGTTTAAGGAAAATATTGATATGAACAATGAAAATATGGTAGGAGTAAATTCCTTTGAGAAGGAAATTTTCCTTATATAAGTAAAATGTAGATTTTCTTAAGTATAGGGTATTTGTGATTTTCAAAACAATAACGAATGGAAATGTCAAAAGGAAAACCTTATTGACTCAATAATATCCCCTTTTTTTGAAATCACAAACAACCTTACGAAAAATAATATAAATACTTTGAAAATTTTCATTATACATTGAAATTAAAACTTATATCCCTTTGTTCATGAATGATGATGAATACATATAACTCCCCCTTAGGCATTGAAACTATATGGATTATATTCTGGATTTCTGGAATGGTGTTTTCATTATTATGGGAATGAAAAACTTCATAATGAGAAACTTCCCGTTACTTTAAGGATATTTCACATAGTAATTTTTCCTTCTCCATTTAAAACTTTTCGTTCTCCACTTTAAAGTATTTCTTTTTCCTCCCCCCCCCCCTTTTGATTTTCAAAAATCATTTAAAGGAATTAAAAAGAAATAAGATACCTGAAACATTAGTATATAACAAAAAAAAGATACAACCAACCAAAAACATCATTAGAGTTGAAAAAAATTACAAGGAAAGACAAATGCAACAAAAGATCAGATTGTGTCTATTTATATTCCTTTTTATTCGGGATTAGTTTCTTCATCATGATTTTCATCTTCTTCAAGTCTTTTTTATCATCCTCATCTTGCTTTTCAAAAGTTGTGATCCTTTCTTGTTGAGCTTTCAACACCTCTACCTGAGCCTTCATAGCCTCTTCTTGCATCTTTACTAACTCATATTGATTTACATGTTTTTCATGGATCTCAATCTGGAGATCTCTATCCCTTTTAAAATTTTTAGCAAGATAGTTTACCTTATCATTCAAGTCCTGCACTTAATGATTCTGAGAACTTTGCTCAATGATCAGGTCATCCTGAAGATTCTTAATCTTGGAATCCTCGATGTTAAAGACATCCTTAATATCATTATGAAAATGATCAATCTCAGCCATGTATTCTTCAACATGCTTAGACCAAAAAGTGGTTTTGGTGCATGATTTCCTGTGTAGATCATAATTGATAAGGAAATTTATATGGTCGGCCTCAATCTTCACACACTTATCCATCACCATGGATAATGATTCTAACTTCTGATTTAAGCTATGTTGCAGCATCTGGCATCTGGATTCTATAGTGGGGAAAATCGGAATGGTGTCCACCAACTTTTTCAAAGACTCGACAACAAAGTAATGACCATTGCTGATGACTCCGAATCCGATAACCTTATTCGGTATTGTTCTTCTTCAATTTTAACCAACTTCTTTTTAGAAGAACCACCAACTTATTTCTTCCTCATGATATCTTTTGTTCGTGTATCCATGAGCACTTGCTTTCCATTATCATTTTTCAGAATGGATTGATCATCTAGAGATTCTTCCTCACTCTCTAATAGTTGAACAATCTGGTCTTCATCTATTTTCCCCTTTTCTGCTCCTTCCTCAAGAAAATTCTTCTCATAAGATTCTTCTTCATCATACAAAACAATTTCCTTCTCTTCCTCTTGCTTATCATCATCCTTCTTACATTCTTTCTCAACTCCTTTTCCCAAAGTGACATGTTTTGTGGATTCAGACTTTTTTGGATAATTTTATACTTGTTTGATTAGGTCTTCAAGATCATCACTTACTTCTTATTCTTCTTCTTCCTCTACTACTTCTAGTTCGACTTCTTCGGTAGTAGTTTTCTCTACATCTTCAACAATATCATTTCCTTTGGACGTTTCTGAAGTGGAGTATTTTTTCCCAGGGTTCCTTGGTAAAGTTTGGATATCAAAAGTTTCTAAAATGGGAATATTTTCAGAAGCCATCTATGTTGCTTTCAAAGGAGATTGAACAATATCTTCTTCTGACATCTTCTTCTTCAATTTCTTTTCTTTTTCTTGTTTTTTTAACTCATCTGCAGATTTTTCTATTAAGGCCTTAGCCTCAGCAGGGTCTAATCCAAACTGCGGATCCCCTTATTTTCTCTTCTCCTTTTCTTCTCTCAATTTAGCAGCCACTTCATCTGGGTAGGATTTTTGTTTCATTGGCTTGGGTGGTGCAGATTGATTTTCCATAGCTTTCTGGGTCTTGTCTTCATCCACCACTTCTTTTAACTTTCTCTTCTTTCCTTCCTTTTTAGATGGTTTTGGAGTTTTTTTATCTTTCTGATCTGCCTCTGCCTCTTCCATTGGTAAAGGGTAGAATTCTCCAGATTCATCAGAAAAACCCATCTTCATTCTCATTAATGTATCATCACTAACCTGAATTACCATGCAATTTCTTTTCATGGAAGGGCAAGAGCCATTAAATTAATCTAGACATCTGATGATATGCCTGGAAAGCAAGGCCAGATACATTATGATATGAGCTTTCAGATTCCCTTCTTTAATATTTTTAACTATAATAAAAACATGCCTCATCAAATTTATCTTCCTTATATTTAACAAGATATCTAAATTGTAAATGTCACTTTTCTTGAGATTATCATTATCACCCCTTCTTGGTATGATAAAACCATTTATCTATAGCTGTAGAATCCGATTATCTGAAGAGATATGAGCAATCTTAGCTATCTTGACATCTTTATGTCCAAGGCATTTCAATGCCTTGACTTTGTTGAAACATCCTTGCTCATCCGGAAGCTTATGTGAACAAAACTAAGTTTCACCTTCATAGATAAACCCACCAACCATGCAGCCTTGGTGTAAGATAATTTGTAAGTCTTCCCATAAGATGTGAATAAAGATAAATCTCTACCATCTTCCACAAGGAAGGAAATAGGTTCATATAACTCAACAAGAAAATATGTACAAATCGGATCCTATTTCTATAGCTTTGATAAGCAAACCTTCTCCCAGCCATTCAATCTGATATTATTATATATAAGAGAATCATACTTGTAGATACTCGGATGCACTAACTTCTCCCTATAAACTATCCACTTTGAGATTGGCTTCATATTTTACATATCCTGATATGTTTCTACAGCAGACATTCAGAATGAAGAGCTCTGGAAGATTTGGAATGGGCTATAAGAATTGAGGCAGAACTTCAACACGCGAGAGCTTGAAGATCGATGTGGGACAACCATCGGGTTTCCCCTTTATATAGTCTATGGATGTGACTTTTGAACTTTCATAAATCCATCTAATGGTTGAAAAACTATCTGATCTATTCTGATGGCTTAAAACATTCCTACAAGAAAATCTTGAATCCAATCTTTGGAGGTTTTGAGAAAAACAATCGCATTTATGAAAACTAGAATCTGAGAAATGATAAAACATATAGGAAAATGCCAGTAAGAAAAATATGAGTACGAAAACTTAAGTATAGAAAATATACCTTTCGAATTGGCTAGGATTTTTGTTCATAATTGGTGATATTATTCATGATCAAAAATTAGTTTACGAAAAAACTAACTACGGAAAAACACACTACAAAAAATATTATTACAAAAATTCTTATTACGAAAATTTCCATTACAAAAGTGATCATTACAAAAATTCTCATTATGAAAATTCTCGTTGCAAAAATACTCATTAAGTAAATTCTCATTACAAAAATTCTCATTAGGAAAAATTGAGTACGAAAAACTTCATTAAGAAAAGTATGAGTACGAAATATTTCATTATGAAAGGTTGGAGTACGAAAATTTTATTATGAAAATTTCAGTTCGAAAATTTCATTACAAAAGTTTCATTACGAAAGCCTTAGTACGAAAATTTCATTATGAAAGATTCAGTATGAAAATTTTGAAAGGCTCATAACAAAAAAATATTGAAAACTCATTACCAATTTTTTTGAAAAACTTACAATCAAAAGTAAAAAACTAACTACGAAATATTTGATTAAAAAAGAAAAAAACTGACTATGAAAATTTTGATTACAAAAGAAAAAAAAAGACTACGAAAATTTTGATTACAAAAGAAAAAAAACTAACTACAAAAATTTTGATTACAAAAGAAAAAAAACTGACTACAAAAATTTTGATTAAAAAAGAAGAAAAATTGACTACGAAAAATTTGATTACAAATGATAAAAAATTTACTACAAAAAATTTTGATTATGCTAACCAGAAAATGTACTCCCCCTATAAAATTGATTTTATTACTGTCAGGAGAATTGTTCAACAAGAATTTAATGAAAAAAGATTACCTCATGGTTATCATTCTAACATCTGTTTCATGTATTAAAATCTATTAGAGGGTAAAGATTTTGTGAAAATGTCAGCAAGTTGATCTTGTGTTCTGATAAATTGAAGAATTATATATCCTTTTAGTGTGTGATCCCTAAGAATGTGATGCCTAATATCTATGTGCTTTGCATGAGAGTTATGTGTAGGGATTTACTAATTGAAATGGAACTTGTGTTATCACACAAAGTTTGAGTCTTAGTAAAACTCAATCCATAATTTTTGAGTGTGTGTTGTATCCACAACACTTGAGCACAATAAATTCCGGTTGCTACATATTCAGATTCAGCAGTGGATAGTGCTATAGAATGTTTCTTCTTGTAGGACCAAGAAACTAATGAATCTCCTAAGAAATGAAAAGTTTTAGATTTAATTTTTCTATCCATTCTACATCCCCCAAAGTCAACATCTGAAAATATTTTTAAGATAAAATCATTTCCAGAAGTATAAAATAATCCTTGATCCATGGTTCCCTTTAAGTAGTGAAAAATTCTTTTCATTACCTTTAAATGAGATTCCTTAGGATTGGATTGATATCTTGCACATAAGAATATAGAAAACATCAAGTCTGGTCGACTAGCTGTCAAGTAAAGTAGGCTTCCTAAAATACCTCTAAAAGATGTTTTATCTACTAGTTTTCCAGCTTCGACAAGATCAAGTGTATTTGAGGTACCAATTGGAGTACTTATACTCTTAGTGTTTTCATAACCATACTTTTTAAGAATATCTCTAATATACTTATGTTAGGATATGTAGATTACTTCTGGTTTTTGAGAAATTTGAAAACCATGGAAAAATGTTAACTCACCCATCATACTCACTTCAAACTCATATTTCATTATATCTCCAAAGGAATCAGTTAAAGATTGCTGAGTTGAACCAAATATAATTTCATCAACAAAAATATTAACAATCAAAACATTTTTCATATCTTTCTTTATAAAAAGGGTTGGATCTGCATTCCCCTTAACATAGTTAT
Source organism: Viscum album (assembly GCA_963277665.1). Taxonomy (NCBI): domain Eukaryota; kingdom Viridiplantae; phylum Streptophyta; class Magnoliopsida; order Santalales; family Viscaceae; genus Viscum; species Viscum album. The sequence goes on along the minus strand of OY728145.1, from coordinate 1,091,246,520 downwards.
TTTCAAGCAAAAATCATGTAGGTATATCATACCATGCTCGTGGGGCTTGTTTAAGACCATACAAAGCATTGGTAAGTCTAAAAACATGATCAGGATGTTTTTTATCTTCAAAGCCAGTAGGTTGTTCAACAAAAATATCCTCTTGAACATAACCGTTATGAAAAGCACATTCCACATCTATTTGGAAAAGTTTAAATTTGAATAATGCTTCAAAGTCAAGTAAGATACAAATATATTCAAGTCTATCTACTGGAGCATAGGTTTCTTCATAGTCTATTCCCTCTTGATGATTATAGCCTTTAGTAACAAGTATAGATTTATTTCTAACAATGACTCCATTTTCATCACACTTATTTCTGAAGACTCACTTTACTCCAATAACAGAAGTTTCCTTAGGTCTTTCAACCAAGGTCCAAACATTATTCCTTTCGAATTCAATTAGCTCATCTTGCATGGATTTTATCCAATCATCATCACCTAAAGCACAATCAGTGATTTTTAGTTCCAATTGGGAAAGGAATGCTAGATGTTCTACTTCATTTCATAAGTAAAATCAAGTCCATAGAGGTTTATTTACATCACCAATGATACTATCACTAGGATGATTCTTAGGAAACACCTGATTTAGATCTTGTAAATCATATTCATAATCATATGGTAGAAAGTCTTCTGGGTTAAATGTTTCAGAAGTATTTTCTTGAACATTTTCCTTATCAGAATGATCTCCTATCAATGGTTGATAATTAGTCTTTGAAAACACATCTAAGGATGTAGGTTGGGATGGCTTAAAAACAAAAGGATCAGTCTCATCAAATTTTTCGTGTACTGTTTCCTCAACAGTACTAGTTTTTTTATTGAAAACTTTATTTGCCTTAGAAGATGTGGAGTAACCTAAGGTAATTCCTTCATCATATTTTGGTTCTAATTTGTGTAGATTATCTTTATTATTCAGTATTAATACCTTGCAACCAAAAAATTTGAAGTAGGAATGTCTTGGTTTTCGACCATGCCAAAACTCATATAGAGTTTTATTAAGAAAAGGTCTAATCAGAACTTGATTTATAGTATAAAAAGCAGTACTTACAGCTTCAGCCCAAAATTGTCTAGCTATAGAATATTCACTCAACATGGTTCTAGTTATCTCTTGAATAATTCAATTTCTTCTTTCAACAACAACATTTTATTTGTGGAGTTCTTGGTGATGAAAATTTGTGAGTAATACCTTTTCTAATACAAATATTTTCAAAATCAGAATTTTGAAATTCTCATCCAGGATCACTATGAATAGTTTTAAATGGATGTTTTTTCTCAATTTTGACTTGGGATCTAAAACATTTGAAATAAGAAAGAGATTCAGACTTCTTTGCTAGAAAAAAACCCATGTAAATCTAGTGTAATCATCAACTAGAACAAACAAATATTATTTGACTCCAATGATTTTAGTTTGTCTTGGACCAAAAAGATCCATGTGCACCAACAATAATGCATTAGTTATTGATACTTCACCAATGGATTTTAAACTTGATTTATGTTTCTTTCCATAATTACAAAGATCACAATCATTAGAAGAATCAAATCTATGCTCTGGTAGATCCTTAACTAGTTTCTTCTTAGAGAGTTTGCATAAGTTCCTAAGGTTACAATGTCCTATCTTTCTATGCCATAACCAAGATTGATCTTCCATTGCAATTAGGCAAGGTATGTCTTGGATCCTATGCTCTTATAAGTTCAAATTGTAAACATTCTCTTGCCTATGGGTAGAGATAATAAACTCTTCCTTGGAATTGTGTACTAAGCACTTATCATTTCTAAAATTTGCAAGGCATCCTTCATCACATAATTTAAATATGCTAAAGAGGTTGTGCTTAAGACCATTAACAAAAAAACATTTGAAATAAAAGTTTTACCAGGAAGAACATTATTACCTATACCAACAATTTATCCATGAGAATTATCTCCAAATGTTACTTTTCCTCCATTCGTCTTGATATTGTTTTCAAAATAGTTTTTGTTACCAGTCATATACAGGGAACAACCACTATCCAGGTACCAAGTATTATTATTGGTTTGTCCTTTATCTTCCAGAAAATATGAAAATAATTAGACATTCGGAATCTAAACTTGTTTGGATCCAAGATTTTCAAATAACAAAATTTTGGGTATCCATATTTGTTTAGAGAAATATGATTTATGAAACCAAGAGATTGAACTCTATTTAAAGAATAGTTTTCCATCCAATTCCCACCACTTTGACACTTCGTGCAAAAAGGGGATCTAGAAGGAACCAAATAGTTGTTTTTGAAAACTGGTTTTTGGTGAGTATAACCTACTCTAATAGTATTTCCTTGAGGTTTAATTTGAGAATACATCTTGTCAAAATTTTCCTTCCCAGAAGTAAATTTTTCTAGAAGCTTCTTTAGAGAAAATATTTCATATTTTAGTCTACCGACTAAATTCCTATCCTTAGGAATCATTTCCTTAGAGTTAGATTTTTACTAATGAATTTTTATTTTTGTAATATTATTTTTAAGATCATTAGAAAGTTCTTCCTTATCCGAATTTTCTTTCTCAAGGCCTTTAGAATTTTTTTCTAAAATCTCTTCTTTATCTTTAAGATCTGAAGAAAGATTTAAAATCCCTTTTATAAGAATTTCTTCCCTAGTATTTGTATTCATAGAAATTTTACAATTTTTTGCTTCAAGTAACTTTGAAATGTATATAATTCTTAATATAATGTTTCTTCATTTTTTGAGGATTAAGTATCTTCATTAGAGGTACTATTTTTGGAATAGTAATTCTTATCAAGAGATAAATTTGTTAAAGCCTCAGCATAGCGTACCTTGGCCATAAGACATGTATGTGGAAAAGAAGTATTAGTAAGGAATCCCAAATTATTCTAAACTAAGGAATCATATTCTGAAGATTCACTTTCTGAGGAGTCTCCACCGCTTGCACTCCATGTAGTATTATCAACAAGACTTTTCTTAGCTTTAGCTTTGTATAACATCTTATTGTTCCTTTCAGAATGCTTCTCTTTTCTTTCTTTATTTTCAAGCATAGGGAAATTAGGTTGTATGTTTCCACTTCTCTTGCATTCATAGCATGTGACATCTGAATCTTTCTTATCTTTCCTTTCCTTTTTCTTATACCTGGATTTGAAATTTCTTTGACCACCTATCTTGTTCATCCTTCTAGTAAGATTAGCTAACTCGTTTTCTGACACTTCACTCTCTGTAGATTAGGATTGGATAGTAACCTTATTAGAGTTGGATCTAGTTACTCTCTCAGGAGTCTTAGATTTCATGTGATTTGACGTTTTAGAAAAAGAAACAGTGCCATTCCAATTCTTCTTTTTGATGTTGTCAGCATCTCTCTTCATCCTTGTTTCGTGTTGAAGAAGAGTTCCAAGTTGTTCATCTAAGGAAATTTGAGTTACCTTCTTGTTCTCATCAATAGATATTTTATTTGATTCCCACTCATTAGGCATAATATCAATGATCTTATCCACAAGAGATTCATCATCCATACCTTTCTCTTTCATAGATTGTAAGCTATTCACGATAGTAATAAACCTTTGTTGTACTTTGATTATAGGTTCTCTATAAAGAATGTTAAAACCATGATACTCATCTCTCAACATAGCTCTTCTTGTCTCAATCACATTAGATGTACCAAAATGTGTAACTTTGAGTTTATTCCTTATACAGTCAGCTGTTTCACAATAAGAAATATGGCTATATATGTTCCTAGTCATTGAACATAGTAGAGTATTGTGTACCTTATAGTTTAATTGAAAATCATGCTTCTCTGGGTTTGTGAAAGCACTTACTTCCTTATCATGAATTTGATAACCTATAGTAAGCATTACTAAGTTATCTACTCCAATATTAATAATAAAAGTCTTCATTTGATCACACCAATACTCATAATCATTGCCATAAAAATTAGTTGTCTTGTAGGATTTTGGTTATTGATGGAACCAACATTTAAACTTACCATCTTAAAAATCATTCTACACAAAAACTTGTTAATAAAAAAAGTTCGGATTCAAGGAAAATATTCATGAGCAAGAAAAATATAGAACAATACAAAACTGAGCAAGAAAAACTTATATGTGAGTATATGTATTTCAGAGACCGGATCTGATACCAAATATAGGATTAGTATAGAGTATGAGGTTCCCAACCTCTGATACCAATTCTAGGATCGAAATAATGATGTAGATGCTTAATATACAAGAGGGGGGTGAATTTTACACATTAAAAATTTACTTAAACAAGGAAATATATAAGTTTAACAAAGTTAAACTAATCAAATTTACAACACCTATAATCACCAATGAATGATTGGGACAAATTATGAATTTACAAACTTCTAGTTCTATGCACTTGCCTAAATCTGGAAAGTGATTCCTGAAACAGGTTCTAGAAATAAGGATCTGGATATCAAAACATAACCAAATATTACAATATGAGATTCTATCCTATAGCGTATAGAATCTAAATTAATCAGAGTACAAGTGTAAGGAAATATAAGAATATTATACTTTCCTTACAATATGAAATGTAGTGGAAAAACAACTAGTAAAACTACAAGTAACAATATATAAATATTTTAACCTAAAGAGAAGGGTATCCAACAAACTTGGATAAGTTCACAAGATTTATACTTTCAAGAAAGTATGTCTTACCCACACCAGGGTAAGCCCTCAATATTAATGTTGGAGTCTCTGTATTGTTATCCCTGCAATCCCTCAACTTTAAGGTAGTTGGAACCTCTGTCTTCCTTAGAGAGGAATCCCTCGAACATCAAGGAAGTCGGCACCTCTCTATTCATATCCTCGGAAGCCCTCCACATCAAGTTAGTTGGAACCTCTATCTTTATATCCTCGGAAGCCCTCAAATGTAATCACAAACATTCGGAGTCGCACGAATAAATCTGAATGAGAAGTTCAGTACGCACAAGGCATGAAAAGCTTCTCTCCCCAGAAATCACCTTAACAACGTGTGGTTTCTAGAGTGATCAACTTTAGTATTGAGCTATTTCGAATGAGCTCTTAATTATAGGCTCAATTGGAAAGGTCATCTCCCTCCTCCAAGAGTAATATTTTCCTTCAATTTCGGAGGGACCTGTACACGTGTCACTAAACCAATGGTTAGTTAGAAATAGAATAGATGACATCGTTTTATAACAAAACATGTGTTAATGAAATCACGACAGCGTTTTATAATGAAATGAGTGTAATCATAAGAAAAATAGTATTTCGGAATGTATGCAAATAAAAGTTCGGAGTCTAACCAAAATTGAATTTGGAGTCTTTAATAAAGAGATATTCGGATTTTGTTTTATAGGAATTCGGAACATGAATTCTGTAGAAATCCGAAGTCTGAATTTCTAAAGAAATTTGAAGTCTGGTTTCACCAGAGTTCTGAATCTGAACTTATAGAATTCTGAGTCGAACATGTAGATGTTTGGAGTTGAACTAGTAAATTTTCGGAGTCGAACTCATAAATGTTCGGAGTCGAACTAGTAAAAGTTTGGATTTGAACTCATAAAAGTTTGGAGTCTAACTAGTAAATGTTCGGAGTCGAACTCATAAAAGTTAGGAGTCGAACTAGTAAAAGATCAGAGTCGAACTCATACATGTTCAGAGTCGAACTAGTAAAAGTTCGGAGTTTAAAATTGTTAGAGTTCGTATCCAGAATTCGAAATGGAACTATATGAAAGCTCGTATCCAGAATTCGGAGTCGAACTATATGAGAGTTCGTATCCAGAATTTGGAATGGAACATCATTAGAGTTTGTATCCAGAATTTGGAGTTGAATTATATGATAGTTCGTATCCAGAATTTGGAATGGAACTTCATTAGAGTTCGTATCCAGAATTCGGAATGGACATTTATTAAAGTTCGTATCCGGAATTTGGAGTGGAACATCATTACAGTTCATATCCAGAATTCGGATCCTAAAACATAATTCTTCATATCAAAGTGTTATATGATTCCTAGGTTTTTGTTATGAATCCAATTTTTATGTTTAAATAAAATATTTATATGAACAACGAAAATATGGTAGGGTTAAATTACTTTGAGAGGGAAATTTTCCTTATATAAGTAAAAAGTAGATTTGCTTAAGTATAGGGTGTTTTTGATTTTCAAAACAAGAAGGAATAGAAAATTCATAAGGAAAACCTTATTGACTCAACAATATATATATTTATTATATTCATTTTTTAGCCATCAATAAAATTTTAATATAGAAAAATTCATTACAACATCTATTGAAATGGAAATATGTACGTACACATGATCATTATATTCATTTTCTGAAAAATGTAAAAAAATATGAGTAAAATTTATTAAATAAAAAAAAAATATCCTAAATTTAATATATATATATATATATATTAATTACCTCATTATATCCATTAATTTTAGGCATTTATGGAATCTGAACCATATAAATATGTGGAGGTGGTTGTCCACAAGTACGAATGAGTGATACATTTATTTCCCATTTATTGGAAAGGATATTTGAAATAGCTTTCACATAATTATAATAACATCTAATTATATTAATGAAACTATAATTATTATTTTATCATATAAAAAACAATATTCAATAATGTGAATTAATAAATAAAAAATCAAATAGCTATATTAAGATTAATACCCTCATAGAGAGAACTTATTTGACATAAACATATAACCCTGAAATATTATACTTAGTAGATGAGTAAGAGATCTAATGATAAGGTAAGAAAGATAGTAAGGTATTTTTGTATGTATTTTCTAGTATATACATATCAAAATTCATTAATAATGGTTTATATAAGGTTTCTTTTATAAGTATGGGATGTGTCGCAGTTGGAATTACTTTTTCCATTTAAATATATTTAATTTATATGATAAGGATAATTCTTCCAAATGTCTAATTCGTTGAATTCAAGAAAATATATGATCAAAATATCTCAAAAATAATGAATTATAACAATTTATATGTTAATCTTACCCTTACAACTTATTTTAACCCCTAGGTAAATTTTTTTATCCTTATGCATGGTAACAACTTTTTATTATATATACTCTTCAATATGAAAGAAAATAAAATTGGGTTGGTTACTAAATTTGGATATAATAATTATAAATATTAAATTTATATTATGAAATTCAATATCTATATGTTTTAGAAATTAATTTTTATAGAAGCATGTGAAATGTAACAAAACCCTATTTATATAATAATCGATTTTTAAGAATAAAACATAATTTAATTTAATTTATTTATGATTAAAAAAACCAAATGAATGTTAAAATATTTAATTTATTATTTAATCTATACATTTCATTATTCCAATTAATAAATAATTCTTTATTTAATTTATTATTGTAAAAAAAATTGCACATATAAAAGCTGTTTTCTGAAAACATAACTCTTTTTTACATTTAAACAGTTTGATCGTCATTAATAAACTTTATATTACTATTGTATAGATTATTATACATTATTTACAAAACTTTAATATAATAAATTAAATTTTTAATAGATATTAATTTATTTTTTTGATAGTAATACAAAACATATAGAAAAACAAATTTAACTAAAAAGATGTTGTTTAATCATTAAAATATTTTATTAAAACTTTAATAATTATTACCTAATAATTAATCAATATGTTATAGTTTATTAAATAAATTTTACATATATACTTCTTAATATTTTTATTCATATTCATTCACTCTAATCAAATGAACATGCTATAAAGGTATACTTTTTATCAGGTTCAATTAGACTCAGGGTTGCCTACAAAGAAGGCTGTTGAATACTTCATATTTATTTAAAATGAAATATGTATAAAATCATGGGTTTTAACATTATAAACACATTAAACTGAATTAATCCCATGAAATTTTATCACTGTGATATAGAAAAATTTGGACACTTCTATATCATCGCATATTTGGGATCCAATAAATCTTCCTCAATTTTTTTATTCCTCTAAAGAACATTAACCATGTGAGATGTCACGTTTCATTGTACTTTATCCCACCAATCCATTATTTATACCACTAGATATTCATAGCAATGATCCTACACAATTGGTAAGAATTCATATATCTGTACATTTTAAGGATCATTTTTATGCTTCTTTAGGAGAGGTACGTGGAACATATCCTGGAATTAATATAGGTTTAGTTGAAGCTCTAAGAGATACACTACATTCCCTACTAAATCATGGATCTCAAAGGGACCAATAAACATAGTGAAATAATTCCATTATTTTTTAATCTCAAACATTATTCTAGTAAAAATTTCAATAGAATTTTATATCACCAAAATAAAACTTTAGTTCACACTAGTGATTATCATCATTGATATTTTTGGGATACTATGCTACTTGGATATGCTACTAATTGGCTCAAACCATCTCTATCACTTCTTCTGTTAGCTTAAGTCCCAATATAATTCATCATCTAGATTAATCCAATATTTTTGGATTTCTCACCTCCTTAAATAGTTGTATTCATAATAATACGTATGAATTATTAGGTGAAAGCAATTTTTATATGAAAATTTCACTAAGAGGAAGGTGTTAATCCCAACAACCCATGAAACATAGAGAAAAATATCTTAACATATCCTCCTGATATTAAATGGTTCTCTCATACTGCTAATCTATGTAAGGATGATAGGAATTACTAGAACACATATCTATATCCATATATTTAGGAATACTTCTCCATAAGATTGAGGTAAACCATTGATCTTGGTCAGATAGTATAGAAGGTTGTACTCTAGGAAATATTACTACTTCACAATGTATATCATGGAAGGAAAATGTAGGGAGAAATATTATATCATTGAAATGAAATATAATGACTTTTTATATTGATCAACTAAAAACCAAATAGTAATATGTATTTTAGATTTTTTTGGGAGTTTGGTAACAAAATACATGGTTATTTTTTCTTATATCCAATATTATTTGGGTAATGGTTATAAAAACCCCTTATAATTTTTCCTTTCAGCCTTCAAATTCTATCATACCATAAACTGAGATATATACTCGATAATATCTATCTACAATTTTCCCCACCAAAAATAATCTTTCAAATTTACATATATATAAATCATCATACTCCTAATAGTTATTGATAATTTAGAGTTTTGATCTTCTTCCAATAGCTCTTTTGTCATTTACTCTATTGAAGGGACCCATAATCAGTTATTTAACATTAAAATGCCATCCCATAGAAGGATGAACACAAGAAAATTTCTCACTATCTTTTACAACTCTAGAAATTTATTCTATAAATCTTTATTATTCACATGGATATTTGGTTGAAAAGTAATTGATTAACATACTGTTTCTCCCTTCTTTCATGATTTCATGGCTTGTTATTTTCAAATCCATAAATATTGGATCCTTTTTTCTATAACATTAATAATAATGAAAAAAATCTTTTGAATCTCAGTTTCAGCCACATTGTTCACTTTCTCAAGGTGGAAGTGTATTGAGTAGTCTTAATCTGTAATCAACTCCTGCAATCTTCTCTGGAATATATTAATCTTTTTAAAGTGGAATATAAAATTGAAATTTTTATGATTAGTGTATATGTCAGAAAATTATCCATAATGATAATGACTCAATATATTTAATATAAATAGTAAAACATATAACTCTGAGATATGGGTAAGGTAATTCCTATGATGAAAAATTATTTTTTTGATGCTTAATTTATCATGATATAATTATGTATAAGAACAAATCCAGTCACCTTCTTTGATACATCAGTGTATATCAAATACCCTCATCTACTTGAAATTAGTGTGAGTACTAATGCACTGAACAACCTTTATTTTTTCCCCTAGTAATTTTCATCACATTCATATATCCAATTTAACATTACCCCTCTATGATTTATCTTTTTGTGTGTGTGTATTAGATAGCTATGTAAATTTTTTAAAAATCATTGAAAATATATGTCCAATCTATGAAAACTATGATTCTTAGTCCAAGTTGTTGTTATGCTCCAATTTTCAAAAAATTATATATTTAATGGATCAACTGATATACCATTACCTGAGATTATATAACATAAATTTGAATAATTTTATATCCAAAATTCACGCTTGTTAACTTTTTCATATAGTTTTCTCTTCCATGGGTTCATTAGTACAATCTTTAATTGGTCACCATTCTCTTCAATTGTATTGGAATATTTAATAATAACATTTATAAATTCTACCAATCAAAGATAAAGGTAATATCTACTGAATCTATTAAAAATATTAATAAATATGACATGGTCATTAGTAACAACAAATGAAATAAATATAATGTCATAGTGACTATACCACAAACAGAAGGTTATATTGGTTAAGTATTTATTTTTCCCTATTGAGAGAATCTAGATTGAAGAACATTCTTTGAGAAGAATTTATATCCTTGAAATTTATCAATAAAATCATCAATATGGATCATAGGATATCATTTTGTGATCATGATCCTATTAAGATCTAGATAATCAATAAATAGAAAAATTGATCAATCATTCTTCTTAAAAAAAGGAATAGTTGTCGCCCATTTTTACAGGAATGTTTGAATGAATCCCTTAGAAAGATTCTACCAATTTTTCTTCTTCAATACATGCAGCTCATGTTTGGAATAATTATTAACGAGTTATTCCTCATGTAAAAGTAACCACTATATAATGTTTAACTTCATATATAAGGTATTTTTTCATTTTCTATATTCCTAGAACCCATTAGACCATGATGCGTCTTTCCCATGACATGACTTACAATCACCACACCGTGTTACCCTAATCAATGCTATGGTTCTCTAAAATTCATTATAAATCTATCCAAAATTTTATAATATATTAAAGATACTATAACTGTTGGGAAATAAATAAGTAGTGAAATATATGAATAAATTAACTCATAAATTATATTCTTGAAAATGAAATGTGGGTGTTAAAATTCTCCATACCATGTCTCTTTCTTCCCCTAAAATTGAAACTCACGGATAGAAAATCAGAGTTGAATGGAGGACACCACTCTATCAGTAAATATTCCATCTTCCAAGGGAAAATAACAAGGATAAACATAAATTTTTATTATAATTTCTGAAAAAACATTAAACATTGTATTATAGATTTAAATGTATAAATATATACGATATCTGAAAATCAATTTTAAATCTAATCCAATAAATAAAATTTTTGAGATGAAATAAAGCATCATTTTTCCATGGTAACAAAGATGATACACACAAAAAATATTATTTCATATAGAATGATGATATAAAATTGATAGTAATTATTTATGAATCATAAAAATTCACTCCTTAATATTCATTGAAATTTATTCCAAAAAACTATTTGATCAATGTTATCAAAAACATCTTGTGAATACCTTTGATGAATTTATGGTTCATCGATTTAAAAATAAGAAATTATATATTACTACAATAGACTTTTAAAAATGAGGAAAATTTTACCAAAAAATTCTGGAGACAAGGAAACAATATTTATAATGATATTTCAATAATTGGATAATTTTGCATGTATGTGACCAATTCGGTCTTTAAATCCTTAATTCCGTGTAAAAAAATGATGAAATTATTTATTAATTGTAATATATTATTACATAAGACAAAAATTTTCCATTATAAAATATTTGAACTATCTCATAATATATATACTTTATAGGTGGTATTATCTTGACCATTTAATCCTTTAATTAACTTAAAAATCAAATACTATTTATAATTTATTAGAAAAATGAAATTGATTTGAAAAAAATTGCAATGTAATAAATTTTAGTTATCAAAAATATGTTAATCAAAACATACCATTAAAAAATTATAAATAAAGAAATATAAACCATTCATAACATAAAATACTTTCAAAATATTCATGGGGAAGATAAAAGTATAGTGATTTAATCATATGTCATTTTCAAACCCAAAAATTACATTAAAACAAATATTTTTTATCATTTTATATAAAATTAAATATCCTTCTAAACACTAATAGAAACCACAACACTTCACTTCATAATTAAAGAACACTTAAATAAATAATTATAAAAAATATATATTTTTATTTCAATAATTAAATTAAAAAAATTAATTTACTTATTATCATTAAAATCAATAAAGAATCTAAATTCAATTTTAATATAAAACATAAATTTAAAAACAAATCCTACGAACCAAAACTATCATTTAAATAGACTAAATACTGTAAAATAATATTAAATCAATAATATTCAATATAAGAAAATTTTGAAAACCCATTTGGTATCATTATGGAACATGGTATGTATGATATAGAATAAACTACAAAACATTAAATTAAATAGGACCACAAATGCCAAAAAACATGTAATATACCGTAAACATATTTGAATACTGTCAAATTAACTTCAAAATACATAAGCCCTTATAAACCCATAACCAAAAAAATATATAAAATCATTTAAAATATAATAGTGTCATAAAACATATAAAAACAAAATATAAGGACTAATAAAATACATTCAACTTAAATAGGTCCCATATATCCTTCTAAACAAAAAGATATTAATTTTAGATGTATAAATCAATTATTAAAAACCATAGGAGTTTATTTTTTTGAATTTAGTTTTATTTATATTTTATAACAATAAAAAATATCAATGTAGATCAAATCATATTTTAAATTATAAAACAAATCATAACAATTTTTTGAGTCATTAAGATGATACATAAAAAAATATTACTAGTTAACATTAAATACCAAGTGATATTTTTAGAATGATTTGAATGATATTTCAAAATCAAATATACCCACATTGTGAGATTTAAATCATTTTACTCCCAACATTAGTAAGAAATAATATCCCATATTATCAAAACAATTGATAAGAGATATATATAGTAGTTAAAAACATGTCATTATTCATTAAGAGAACATATGAACATATAATTTTCATATAGTTTAACAGATATAAAAATATGTAAAATCTAAATAAATCTAGTGAATATTTAAGTTCCACATTGAAACAAAATATGTTATATCACAAAAAAACATTCATACTATTTAAAAATAAAAACATGGTGAGATATCTTTCCTTTAAATCATTACTTAATTATGTGAATAATAATAATAGAAATGTTTGTGAAAACATTTATATTTTTTATACACCACTTTTATGAAGTTGTAAACAAAGATTAAATACCAAACCAAATGGAACCCAATAAATTTAATAATTGAATACACATGTTGTTTACTTCCTTTCAGGAGAACATGAAGCACTAAGAAACTATAAACATATTAATCAAAGCACAATCAAACTGGAAAATTTTAATATTTTTTATTAAATAACCTGAATCAATAAAATTAACTTGTAACTCCTTTCTATTTTGGTTTCAAAAAACTAACTCATATATCATAATCTTTAAAACCAGTATATTTTTGATTAAATTATAAAGTGAAACACTATATGTTATAGACTCCAACTTCTATCAAAACAATTATTATGACAACCAGTGTCTATAAGTTAAAATCTGCAATCCAGTTGATGAAATATATTACTATATAATTTTGTTTATCATCATAATACTATAAAAATCAGGTAATTATTTCACACCATTTATTAAATCTCATGGTTTTTGCAACATTTATGTATTTCCATTGGAATCGTTTTTTGAAACCATTTTATAGTTATAAAAATTAACAAAATAATAATCATCCAATTCCTTACAACAACAAAAATTTCAAAAAAAAAATATACTTTCGAAATCGATCATATATTGATCATATAACTATAGTGAAATATTGGAGTCTATAAATTAACAAATATAGTATATAAAACCTAATTTATCATTAAAGAAATTAACTAAGAGAATTTGGGAAATTTATGTATTGTTTCTAGAAATATCATAAAAAAATTTAATAGTCTACACTAATGAAAATATACTTTTAATACAACTAAACTAAAAGAAAAAAATTTCATTTAAAAAAATAAACTATATAGTTTATGAAACAAGGAATTACATGAGACATGAGAAAATAATGAAAATAAAGTAGACATATTATCTTAGATTTAATGTTATACATGTAAAGGATTAGACCCTCAAAGATCATTCCTTATAATTTTTCTGATGCATGAGGTTCCCCATGGAATATTATAGAATGTTTAGTAGAGTTTGTGAGTTTTAATCTAGCTATAAGAGGAATTGTAGATGTTATTTATTATTCATGTCCTGAATTTGTAGATCATATCTTGGATTTGGGTATTTCAGAGGGTGTGTTTCACATTGTGAACCATCAGTTCAATGCATGAATGGATAAGGGTCCATATTCAGTGAATCTACCCCTAAAAATTCACAAAGTGAGATTTTGGTTTACACCATAATTATATATAAGGATTATATGATCCAAGAAAACTATTTTTTTGAGATCTTTATAGTCAATCCATTCAGGGAATTAATGATATATTTACATATAGTTTTTTTACATTGAAGAATTATCATAAAATAATTTCCACTTGAATTTTCTAAAATTTTTATGATTTCTCCCAATCTCTTTATCACTATTGCTTCTATTTAAATTTTTTTAAATCCCATTAAATTCGAATTAATTCATTTATATTTATGATTAAAGAGTTGTTAGCTGAGGTGAGTTTTTCCATTTTCTATTATGTTTTTATTTCCATTCTGTTTTTTCCACACTTTCTATTTTCCATTACATTTAATTTTATATCCATGTTTTCTAATATAGTTATATTTATTTTTATATGGAATTATTGTGATATAGAGTCTCTATGAATAGTCATTTCCATACCATAGTGGTGATTGTAGATATGAAATTTTTGATCTATTATTGTTTATAGAATGTTGAAACTCCCAATGTATAATTTTTTTATTCTTTTACATTAATTGAAATTTTGAATTTTACATTATTTTTCCCATTTTCTAAAGGTTGAATTTTTCTATATGAAGATTAATCAATAATGAATTATTGAAATTTTTCTTTCTATTATAGCGATCACATGTATTTCAGTCACGTTGATGTATTTCCAATTGATTTTATAGGTAGTGTGATTTCAATTATTGGTGTTCTGGTTTGGGTTTTTTGTTTATCAGGGAAATTTGATAACAAAATAAAAATTTGAATAATTAATGACTAAATTATAAATTAGAATATTAAATTTTTATCACTCCACATTTTAATTAATTTAAATTGATTTAATCCCTTAGATATAGTTGAAAAGTTTTTATTAGTTGTTATATGGAGTCACACATTGCATCTAGTTTTAACATGTCTTAAAAAAATAGATAAATAAAGATTTAAATAAATTTTTTGTTTGTCAGAGACGTTTATTGGGGAAAATCAAGATCATTTTAATAAATAATAAATAATATTTCATTTTATTTTTTTGTTTTTTTGTTTTTTTGTTTACTATTTATTGGTTTCTTACATCCATAAGTGATTTCTTGTTACATGGATCTTTATTATGTTATTGTGTTTTTACAGGGTATGGACCCTATATTGGAATGCAATAGTTGTGTTTCTTGGAGTTTTTTGTAGTATCTCCATTTTCTGATTGTAGTGTTCTTGGTGATATGTATAGTGGAGTCTTGGATGGAATCATGAATAATCGATTGGGTTAAATATAGAAATGTGTAATGTATGGTGATTTAAAATCATGTTTCGATGTTTGTATTTAATTTATTTAAATTTTGGTTTTCCATGTTTCTTATTTTATTCATTTAAATCCTCACTACATTATATAGCTTTCTATGCTTCGTTTATTAATCTTTTGATAGTTGTTTTTAATAAGAATTAGAGTACCATGAATTATGAAATGGTAATTAATATTATATTTCCCTAAACCATGTTGTTGGTTTTTCAATGGTTATATGTGGATAATTAGTTCGTAATTATGTAATATGTATTTTCATTTGAAATAATTAAATGAAAACTCATTTGAAATGTTATTATTCATATATGATAACTATTCCATATCATTTTAAGTGATGTGTTTGAGGGGTTGTAGAAACATTTGATGTTATGTCTAGGTAGTTTCACATGGTGTAGTTTGTGGTGTATATATATATATATTTTGTATATTGTGTTATTTCATACACTATTCTACACATGATGGTAGGGTGACCGACACCTAGTGTACACTAGGGGTGTTGTCCCCAATATCCACATTAGAAAGGTTATATGGCTAACTAACCTCTCTCACATATTATCTTCTCTTAGTAGTGTTACATGTAAGAATACATAAAGGATACATATATATATATATGTGTGTGTATAATGACTTCTTGATTTCTAGTTATTTCCAACACATGTATATATGGATATAGTATCATAGGGATTATTTTAGGTTTTTGTGTATGGGATTTGATGGAATAAGGTATAGTACATAACATACATGTTGTGGTGGATAATAAAAAACTATATAGTTACTATTATGATATATGGATGGTGATAATGAGATTATGCAATTCAAAATTTGATGAAGATAAAATAGTTTACATTGATGCATGTGGCATAATGGAAAGAGACAGATCATGATTAGTGATGTTTGGGAGGGACATGAAGCCTAGTGTGGATGTTGTCACATGGTATCATCATATTTAGAAATATGTTGGGTATAATATTATTCTAGATATGTGATAAATGATGAGAGATATATTGCGTGGTTGAGTACATATCATACCTGATTAAATGATGTGTTGGTTTCATTGTTTGTTCACCAATATTTATAATGATTTCTTCACGTATTCATATGATTTTTTGGGGAGGATCCTACTCATAATACCTATTATACTCAAAAAGACCTATATAAATTATTTTTATGGTCCACAATAAGGGGTTGATGATTGGGCTGGAAAATAATAGCTCTTATAATCATTCAACACACGTTTGGGTTTTGAATTCACTATTGATGATATATCATGGCTCTTCTAGTATCAATTTTTTAGTGTTTTGGTTTGTTTGTAATGAAATTAGTTTATTTGAATCATCAATATTTTATTATTATTTTTTGGAGTTCTTCAGTTGTGTCATATTATCTCTCATCACACGTGTTTGTTTTAGATGGAAAGGTGTCATGTTTCGGTGTATGATATCCCCTCGTTTCTAGTCACCAACCCATTCCCTATTTTTGGTAGTATCATATAGTTATCACCCTTTTTCTTTTCCTTCTCTTAGGGGTACCTTAGGGATATGGGTTTTTCAGATAGTTGTATCAAATTCCATTTTAAGAGATATATTGGAGTTTATAGAAATGTATTATTTGCAAATATAATGGTTGGTAGTAAAATAGAGTCAGATAAACTATGTATGTCATTTAAAAAAGGATGACTTGATGTAACATCATAATTTAGGGACCCCAGTGATTCGATATAAGAAAAATAATATTTAATGAGCATATTATCCAATGTGATACATGTTATGTATCAGATACCTAAGAAAGTATTATGCATCATTCATTAATGTTCATGTGTTTCAATTTGGTAGGCCCCAATATTACATGAATCCATAATAAATTAATAATTAATGTTATATAATCTCAGTTTATGATTACCTATTTTTTTAGGAATGGAATTCGAATGAAATCCTTGTTAGGTTCATTTTGAATATGGTTAACAATATGTACAATGAGAACACCATAGGGATGAAGTTGAAGAAAACAAAACATAGTTGAAAATACATTATGAGTTTTAGTCTAAGTGTATATAGATATAAGTGCCCTCCATTTTGGATTTATTAAAATGAAACTCTATAGAAGTGGTATATATATCTTTCAACTCATTCATTACTGAGATGGAGTACTGTATTTCATTAGTGGTGATAATGATTCAAGTGGCAACTAGGTTGTATTAATTCTTATTCATCTAGGATAATGTTGTGTTATATTTTTCTTGGGAAAATTTCTTAGATATATTCCAAGACGTGTATCTTATCATAGACCCTATTGTTTCTATCTATCTTAGAAATACTAACCTTCCATAATGGAGTTTTTACAAGCAAGAGTTCGAGATCAATTTCATTAAACTTCTTAGATATTCATCTTAACAATTTTTAGATAATGAGGCCAGTGTGAGTTTTTTATTGGGGAATTACATCTATGGGAATAATTATAGTTCACAATATTTATGTTGTAGAAATATATTGAGGTATTAGAATGAATTGAAGTTGTTGAGAGTATAATCTCTAAAACAGGTTCTCCCTAAGAGTAGGTTCAACAGGATTCCCTATAATACGATGTCATGGTTTGGGGTTAATTTTTCTTTGAAAAAATGGATTTTTATAGTCATAGATATTCTTCATCCTTATTTTTAAAATTTATCTTAAGACGTTGATCCTAAGTCTCTTATTAGGGGATTTTAAATTTTTTACTTTTAGAGTCCATTTTCATCAGTGGTGAATGTTAAGGAATTTTTTATTCAGATAGCGTGTGGTTGACGGTATGATTTATGTTCCTCTATTGTAGGAGTATCATCTGATATAATAGAAATAGTTGTAATAAAAACCTATTTTTGTATGGTATATTTGGTAGTTAGAGGACTTCCCAATGATTATCATCATTTTTAAATGGAAGAGAATGACTATGGAGGTGGTTGCCTCTGGGGACAAAGGGGTTATGGTCTAGGTCAGGTAAAGAAGAATGATCTAGAGTTTCGATTTATATGTTAGTAGGGTGACATTATTGGTACGATTTTCATTATTTGTACATGGATTCATGCCTTATTTGATTTACTATCTATACAATCCATGATTTCACCCATCCCAGTCTTTGCATTAAGACAACAGGTGGAGAGGATTCTCATTCCATTGGCGTTGACTGGACTAGATAGTGGTTGAGTTGAATTTTTGAATATGCGTATAGATTGTGGTATAGTTCATGGGACTTTCAACTCTTTGAGAGACATTTCATGGGTTGAGGAAACATATATACATATTTATCCTCATCATAGACTATTTTTATTCAGCTATGTATATCATTAATTATTTAAGAGTTTGATCATGTTCTAGGTTGCAGATATAGGTCATGTTTTGTTTATTGGATATAGATTCCCTCATATGGGACAGAGATGTTCATAGTTCTTGTCCTTATTGATAGTTGAGTTTATGATGATATCATTGGATGTTCAGTTTCTATTGTTTCATAGGGTTTTATATGAATACACTAATTTATTTGCAATAGAGTTTTTGGAACTACCCCTTCAATGGGATATTGAGTTTGGGATTGAGTTTTATTAAGTAAAATCTATGATTTTAATGTCTCCATATATGATGAAACCTTCTTACTATGAGATATATGTATATAAATTGATTGTATCTTGTAGTGAGTGTTTATTCAGCTGGTCAGTTCGCCTAGGGGTTCTCTATTTTTATTCATAGTGAAGTTTGATAGTAGGATATATCTATGTATATATTATCTTCCCTTGAATCATGTGAAAATGAAAAATTAGTACACACATCCATGATTTGATGGTTAATTTGATCAACTGAATGAATTTAGTTTGATATTAAAGGTCATTATATAGTTTGGATGTTACAATACATGGATAAATAAATAAGCTCTTTTAATAGACAATTAATGATGTAATTATGGGAATTACGATTTCATTTTGATGTCGTTTAGTGTGATTAATTCTCCAATTGTGTTTTTGGGATGGATGAATGTAGTGTTCTAATAGTATCATGACTAGTTCGTGTTGGATTTTAACAATGACTTCCTCATGTACTCTCCATTAGAGGATCATGACAATAATGTTTAGAACAATTTGAGTGTCCATCATCATCAATATATATTGAAGTTCAATGTGTGAATTTTTGAATCATGAAGATAATTCCATGTTCCATGTAATGTCTCAGTGTAGAGTATGGAAGGATCATTCAAATATCATGGTAGTCATTTCAATGAAAACCCATATAAATATTGTAAAGGTTCATAGTTTTCTTAGACTGGTATTTTATTACCAACGGTCTGTACCCAAATATTTTCAAATTGTGACTCCTTCAACAACAATGAATTTAATGGATTTGGCGTACTTATAGACTCCAATGTTCCACGTTAATTTCATGTTTCTGAAGGAGGAGATTTTTTCATATCCTCATTTCATCATTTTCCCAATGAGAGTGTATATATTTTTGTCTACTATGAAGGTTTTCATTTTTGATTGTGATGTATGCATATAGATAAGAGAGTGGTTTTTTATTATATCTTTCGTTAGTTTAAAACCCATTAATATGACTATACCACCCATGGTCATGATTTGGTGGAGGTTTTTCTCTATACAGTTATATGGATGAAATCTTATTATTGAATTAGTTTTCATTTTCCTAGATCAGATGTTCTTAAGGTATTTTCTCCATGTGTGACTATAACTTATGAAAATTATGGTGGATGGAGTTCTTACATGATCATGACACAATCATTTTGAATAAATTGAGAATGTTTATTTTTGTATCTGGTGAACTAATATGGTAGTATCATAGTAGTGTTGTTCATGTGTTTTCTAATTCAGGGAGAGTGATTGAAGTTATCTTATGTGAATCATGATATGGGGTGGTAGGTGGAAGGGGGAAGCTTTATTAGATAAACATTTAGTTGTATTAGGTGAAGTTGGTGTCAGAGTCCTGATTACAGGATTCCAAGGAGGATGTTTACTGAGATCTAGGTTCATATAGTAATACCTTTTGTTGAATGGCCTAAATTTAATCAAAATTAAGTATTGTTTCTAGGGTATCTCAACATTACATTGGTTTTGTGTGATGTGGTTCTCCACGATTCTTATTTCTCTCCCATAGTGGTACGTCCTAGAATGAAAAGTTTTATCTTTCTCTAAGTGGTTATTTTTTGTTTCATGGGATAAATTTTTTATTTTTAGATTATGTGTTCTAATTTTTAGTTTTCTAGAAGTTTAAGATTTACCATGATGTTTTGGTGGTCTATTCTAACCATTTTATGTTCCGTAGTGAATGTTTGAGGAAATTTCAATGTAATTTATCTCCAATTTACATCGATATCTAATTGTATCTCATTCTATGTGGGTATTAATGGACCATATGAAGAAATTGAATAAAATTATTATAATCATGGATTCAAAAATAGTAGAGGTTTCTTCAATGATGTATCTATGAGAGGTGATGAGGCTTCATGGAGTGCTTAGGTTAATAATTATTAGTTATTATCCTTGTTTAAAATTCATGTTTTGGGGTGTTCTTTATTATAAATTTTTCACTTAGTTTTTCCCCAGAATCACATTTCATCCAGAGACAATTCATCGTAAGTAGTTGACAATCCTGACTATTGAATACGTCTTACATGATTAATTCCTTGATTTTGAAGGATTTTGGGTGAAGAAGATATCATTAGTACAGTTTTTTAAAAATTATAGTTTTCACTACACCATTTATGTATAACCAATTGAATATCCCAATCTATAACCTTACCGTTCTATGTTTTTCTAGGTAGGGTCATAGAGTGTGAAATTATTTTGTAAGAATCTGTGAAAATCAAGACACAAGTGATACATATCATTCGTATGCTGGTGAAGGTAATAGAGGATCTTCAATATGATTATGTTGACCATAGGAGGAGGCCAATAGATTTTGACATTGGATATCATGTCTTTATAAATTCAGCTCCTTTTCAAGGTAAATGATGTTTTTATTGGAGTAATATTTCACCTAGTTTGTTGTGAAATTATAGATGTCTACATTTTTTGATCCATAACCAATAGGTTAGTACTTCCCCTCACAAATGATATTGATTACTGATGAAATTAAAGAGTCATAACTTATACACAATCATCATGATGATTCTAATGTCATCAATTGGAGTGAGTTTAAAATTGATGATGATGTGTAGTTTTGAGAAGTGGCCTATAGTAATCTAGAACTACCTAGAGAAGACGATGTGTGGGATTTGTATTCCTTTACTTATTTCTATATGTTGACATGGTAGAGTTATGTAGATCACATAATAACGTCATTCAAATATGTGTTCTCAGTATCTTGTGTTTTCATATTAGTAAATCTTTCATTTTTAGTAATTATTTTTATTTTTTCATTTATTTGACATATTAAATAGTTTACTCTTACATGATTCCATTTTTTGGAATATCTCATAGTTGAGATGTATCTTACTATAGAGAGTTTTGGGGATATATTTAGTAGTGTTTCATAGTTTTCACCTCTTTTTTCTTAATGAATCAAATTTTATCCAATGATGCCATGATTCACAAGTTTTAGCTTATATGGTGGTTTTTTGGATGACACATTTCCTTTCCTACCCATCAGGTTTTGTTTTAATTATAGTGGGATTGAATTTTTTGAGAGGTATTTGAGGATAGTGTCGAAAATGTTATAGCACATTCCACTTCAGTTTTGAAATTATATTATATTTATAGTAATCATAGAGTAGGTTTAGTGGAATTTTCAATATAAAATACTATTTTAGGATAAATTAGCAGCGTGATGCTAGAGATCGCGTCCTCAATGGTTATTTACAGTCTAAATAAGGGTAGTTTGTAGGGTGTGATTTGGGATGTAAACTAGTCTTCAGTATTTGAATGTGTGAAGGGTAAGATTTAATGAATCTATCCCAAAAAACTCCCAGCATAAATTTTTTGTTAAAAACTAGAATTGATACCAAGAGTATAGGATCTTCGTGACATGTATTTTATTAAGCATTATACATAATCAATTCAAGGTGTGACTGAAAAAATCATGTCTTGGAGGTGTCTCCATTAAACTGCCTATAAATTTTATAGCACCCTCGAATACTATCAACAATACTTTGAATTACCCAAAATCCTATGAGACCAAAGGTGATAAGTCAAGGTATTTTAAATTCTATTCATGTTGGACTAATTCCCAACTACCCAATATCAATCTATTGTAATACGAGTGAGTCTCCCATATATTTTTATTGATTCTTCATTGTGTGGTTTTTTCTCCTATTCTATTTTTTTTATTCTATGAATGATTATCTCATTAATTATTATATTTCATTCGATGTTTTCTGGTTTTTTCATTGTCTGGCCTCTATAGTGACAAAAATGTTCTTACAGAATATGTGATTGGTTCTCTGTGCATGTTAATCCATTACAATTTGAACAACATTTAAGGTGTCAATGTATGGGATTCCATTATTGTTATACAATAATTTAAATTTTGTTGTAATCTTTATTTACCTCATTATGTAATGGTCGAATTAACCTTAATGAATATTTAATCATAATTAAATAATGAATTTTGGATTTGGTGTGTAGAGATCATGTGTGTTTGTGATGTGTTGGTGTTTTGATTATTTTTTTGTAGTGTTCTTTAACTTATTGTTATTGTGGTTTAACATGTTTCATATTATTTTAAAATGGATAACGAATGTAACAGTAGTAATTCTTGATGACTATTTAATATAGATGGTTGTTTAGATTTTATCTCTCTGCCGTATAATTGATGGAAAATGATGCCATCCCTAAATCATGTTTAAATATTTTTTAGTCATTGATATATGATTCTTTATATTTCACAAGGTTTTAACTTATGATAAATGAATTTTATAATTCATGAAGGTAAAAATTGTTTTTCTATTATAGATAATTTTTTGGAAAGGTTAAAGGACTATTCCTTATAAGGGTTTGATTCATATGTTCTATAGTAAATATTTCATGTTAACTATGTGTTCATTTCTTGTATCATTGTGTGATTACTTTGGACATGGATCCTTGTTGTGATACCAGATGTGAATCTATTTTTGATGGTGTATTTTAAAGAAATGGTTTGGTGTGCCTTGGGTTTTTGGATGAATTTTGTTATTGCAATGGTTAGATGGTTAGAGATATGAATAATGGTCTTGGGGTGTTACCTAGATTTATGGATTGATTATAATATAGGATTTTCTATTGTATGCTGATTTAAAATTTATTCTTCTTTAGTATTCGGAATTTCTTTCATTTAAGGCCTAACTCATGTATTTCTTCTTTTCTAAATTCTTTTTCCCACAACGTAATACTTTTGGGTTTTCAAAGTCTATACATCAATTTATGGTACCATAGAGAGAGTCCTAGAATACATATAATTATAAAATTGTAATTAATAATAAATGATTTTACCCATGGGTTTGGTAATTTGATTATTTATTTGGGATATTTGATTTTTAATAATGTAATATGAAATGTTCTTCAAAATGAATTCATTGAAATACATTTTGAAATGTTTATATTATTGTTGGATATATACATCATAGAATTGAATGTTAGGAATACAAGATGTGGTATAGATAGTTGAGGTTAATGATAAGTATATTCCCTTTGTGTTCTTTATAATATATATATATATACATATTCATTATGTTATGTTATTTGATTTCATATACTACCTCATCCTTAATCTAATGCAAATTAACACATGGTTCAATCTGAGGGTGTTTTCCCTAATATCCTTGTTGGTGAGGATGGATGGATGACTACCCCCTCTCCCCCACTCTCTTCTCTTGTTATTACAACATGCTAGTATACATGTAGTTTTATTTTCCTTTATATGATTGTAGAGGGATATAATTGATTATTTCTATTTAATAAATAATTATCTTCTAATATTTTATCCTGGAGATTATTAATTGTTTGTTGTATATGGTTTGTGATGTATGGAGGTATAATACATGACATAAGATTATTGGTATGAAAAAACTAATTAGATACTATTTGCATATGGTCATGTAAATTATGATATTAGGTGACTCATGCGGTGTAGATTATTTTATACTTTTGTTTGACACATTTGTCTTATTGATGAGAGATGGATCATGTACTGTGTTGTTGGGGTGAAAGTGTAAAGCTAGGGGAAAATTGGTAACAGACTTAACCTTTATACTTATTTTTGATATAATATTAAAATTTTAATATGAAAAATGGTTGGATATCCATGGGGAATTTGGTAATATATAATACATGATTATAAGTAGAGTTAGTATCACTATTCATTCATCATTCATTAGTATGACTTCTTCACTTTTTCAAGATAGGATTTTAGGGATGATCCTATTGAGTATACATATTATTATAACCCACACATGTAGAAACTATTTCTCATATTTTTAAGAGCTAACAGCTGATCAGTCTAGACATTACTAGTTCATGTAGTTGTTTAGGAGTTGTTTGAGATTTTTTGTTTTTATCGCGGGATCATATTTGTTCTTATAGTTTCTTTACTGAAGTGTTTGAGTTTGAATTTATTTCTATTAATGTATTAGGATATTCTATATTTTTTTATTATGAGATGGGATTGTTTGGTTGTCTCATATTTTATATCATTACTCTTATTCATTTTATTGGGTAATACCATCCCTTTTTGTGTATGATATACCTTGTTGCTAGTTTGAAACATGTGGACTTTGAAGGGGGTTCTAAGGATCATCATCCATATCCATACATTTTTAGGTCTAAGAGGGGTTACATTGGTGGAAAGGGGCTTAGGAAAATACTTGGTAAAATAAAAAAATTTATATAATACTAATAAAAAAATAAATAAATAATCAATATAAAAATATGAAACCTTAAGTGTAATTATGAAAGAAATTTACAATAGAATCACACTCTTCCAATATGCATGACAGGTTCACACGGTCTAAAAATGTATACCCTACCCACAAAACACATTATTTCCTCTTCTAAACCCCTTGAATGTTTTATGTGAACCCTTAGGAGATGAGTAAATATAAATAAAATTTATAATTACACATTCTTAGCAACACATATAAAATCAATGTTTTGTAATGAAAGTATTGGATATACACTCCTTCATACCTACACTTTTGGAATCAAAAATCCAATCTTCTATATACTACAACATCCGTAAGTATCTTAATTGAAAACTAATAATTCAAAAAAATTGAAATTAACTATTAGTTAATTAACCCACCATGCCACCCATGAATGCTCTCAAGTAGGCTGGATAAACATTGTCAATCCCCTTGTTCTACGAACTATTTCTTGGGCATCAAGGACATGCCTTTTTGAATTCATTCTCTAATAAAACCATGGAGAATGTAATAAATGGGGACATGACCTGAACGATTCATCTCTTGAAAAGTATTTCTCTCAAATGAATGAAATAATATTCATCATATATATGAAAATTAATAAACAAAATCCATACATCACATTAATAATTGACAGCAAAATTATACACAATACCTTAAATATTCATGATAACAAAAATAAAGTCATATATGGAGTGGTTCATAAAAACCCACCAAATAAAAATCACTATATCTATACCCCAAAAATTATCTTGTTGAGATAACTCCTCATGACACATGTTCATCATCGATCATAAAACCAAGATAATTGATGAAGACATGATAACTTTAACCTCAAGATGTGTCTCTTTTCGGTTTATCAATGTTTGAGAAAATCTATATATCATATGATTATTCATTGTATGTCGTGTGGGAGGAAAACACCTATTAATATACCACCACAAATATTCATGATATCTTCCACAGTAAAATCTATTATTTCGTGTAAGAAGAAATCATTTTTGAAACTTGATTTTTGTTTTATATAAAATCGGGTGGGTAATAATATCATGTTCTATTTGTTTTTATAAAAATAAAAAAAAACATTTAATTTAATCATGAATTTGGAATAAGTAAAATAAATCATTAAAATATAAACAAACATCAAATAATCATAACAAATAAAATTAAATCAAGGTGTCATCTTTCATCAATATAAAGAATAAAATTGGCCTTAACTATAACATGATATTCCTTAATTAACCCATAATTATCAGATTAATATTAAGGATTTAATTTTAAGACATTTTTGGTATCTTTTAATTAAATTGTTTTAGAGAATTTGAAAAAAAATATTACATAAAACCCCGATACAATAAAAGTTGACACTTACGCTCAATATATTTTTTTCAAAAATGGAGATTATTAAATATAAACATCTATTCTATTCAGAATAATTTTTATTCAATCAGGCATGTCACCAATGACTATTATATATTCCCTACACATCCTTAAACCCTGTGAAAATATATTGATAACATTGGATGATAAAAAAATTGTTAATATGGGATAAAAAGGAAACCCATTAGTTTATTATGAAAATAAGGAAATCTATAATATATTTTTCCCTTTTTTATAATACACATTGAGCTCAAATAATTCTTTACTAACTAAGGATATATTCATTACTACCCAAGGGTTTTCTTAAAACATTTTTAATGAAATGATAAAAAAATAACCAGGTTGGTTACATATAATATAATAGAACCCATGAAAAATAGTTTCATTATAAAAAAAATTCAACTATAAATTGTTTTATAAACATTCTTAAAACATAAGCTTCTTTGAATTCCCATTAAAATTAAAATATTACTATAATAAACCCTCCAAATTGAGATAAAACTCAAGTAAGTGTCTTCATATATTATCCAAACACTCTCCCTCACAAGAATAATTATAATTGATTTACCTAACTGGATAATTACCACATATATTAGGAGTAACCTATCACATGTATACTCTATCACTTACTCAAAGCATTATAGAGAAATATCTGGCTCATCCATTATAAGATCTATATTTACCTCACATATTATCAATATAATATTCCCAAGAACCATAAAACTAATAAAACACATATATCATTAACTTTAACTATAAAAATATTTTTAATTTTTATTCATACCCATATGTTATCAAAAATCTAGTTTTATCAAAAAAATTGAGAAGAAATTTAAGTTTCCTTAGAATAAAATTTTAAACATAAAAATTTATACAGTATTAATAAAAATATTTTTATATAAAATAAAAATTGAAAAATTTATATGATTCATCAATGAAAAGAATGGTTTTGAAATTTTGAATACCAATTCATTTTCAAATCATTAAAATATACAATAAATTATACTTTTTCAAATAATGTAAAAAATAACCAGTATAGAAAAAATTGAAAAGATTAATTTCAAATCCTTTGTAAAGAAATAAAAAAGTGTCAAAATAACCTTTCATAAAAATTGATTGAACATTAATAACACTCTGAAACATTTAATGTAACCCTGAAAATAAATACAAATATATGGAGGTAAAACATAAAATTAATATTTTTAAATGAAATCCACGTATGGCTTCTATATATTTTGAAACAAAAGTAAGTTGAAGAGGTTTAATTGAATTA
Source organism: Viscum album (assembly GCA_963277665.1). Taxonomy (NCBI): domain Eukaryota; kingdom Viridiplantae; phylum Streptophyta; class Magnoliopsida; order Santalales; family Viscaceae; genus Viscum; species Viscum album. The sequence goes on along the minus strand of OY728145.1, from coordinate 1,091,218,299 downwards.
TATTTGTAGAACACATAGATTTTAAAAAAATAATTATAAATTATACCCATATATCATATTATAATTCAAAAAAAAATATAACAAGTTGTTAAACTGGTGTATGTCTCAAATAATGGGAATTGAGGTGGTAAATTGAGTACCTCGAGTCAGAATCATCATGTTTACTATTTAACCCTTATATAATAAACTTATAATAATAATATATTTTATTATGAAATTTTTTTCATATTTATTACCTTAATATTTTTCCATTTATTTCAATTATAAAATTATATTATGTAGTTATTGAATTGATTGAGTTTATGTCAGATGTTTTGAGGACATTCAGTTTAAAATCCAAAAACTCCATTGGTAGGATTTCCAGCTAAAAGCGGCCATCATTCCATAATCAATAAAATATTAATCATGGATTAATTATCATATATATATATATACACCTTATATTCAATTCTACACGTATTAATTATTGGTGTGTATGAAAAATGTGTCACATTTCTTCATTTAAGTGGTATTCCTCATATACACAAGAGTGGCACTATCATTTTCCAAAATATGGTTGGGTAAGAAGTAAAATATTATATCATCTATCTAGAATAATATTTTTTCATGAATATGAAATATATTAATTAAATGCATCATAATTACCATCCTTTAGAATTGGTGAAAGGAAATTAAACACATCTCTTCATAGTGGTATTAGTTTACACAATCTAATGAGCGATATTTTCACTGTCTAAAAGGATGGAAAAACAGTTGAAAATGGGTGTTTCAAAAATATAAAACAATATTTATGATACTAATGTAATTATTTTATTGTGGTTAAAAAAATACTTAAATGAGTTGGAATAATAAATAAAAAACTATGCATTTGGTTAAATGTTATACCTCTTCCATGAAAACAAAACATGAATTACACCATTATCCTTCTACGATTTATCCTTTAGTGATACCAATACATAAAATAAATTGATAAGGATGTGAATAAAGTATTTGGGTAGGTATTGGATTATCAAAATAAATCAATTGGTGTGTAAATTATCCAAGAGTGGTTCCCTTTTATAGACGAGGGCGGTGGCACACATACAAAGTAATGTTATATTAACATATAATATCTGTTTAACACATAATGATAAGTCCAATGTTCCATGTATCGTAATGTAATATAAAGAAGGTATAAATAAATTCATCCAATAAAATTTATAAAAGATTCAGTGTTATTTTAAAACCATTCATTTGTTATAAGCCCTCATTAACCTTATTTAAAATAAACTATTGCAAAAAATAATAATTTTTAAGTGTCATGAAAGTCATATTATAAATTAAAAGTGGAACATAAATTAAACATAATTTATATGGGTTATAATTTCTTATCCATTTTATATATACATTTTTTTTGGATTTCTAGATGATATATGTTTTTTTAAACATTTGATACAATTTATAATAATTTTTAGGACTATTCAAAAAGTTGATTTCAGTACATCAAGATAACTATAGAATTATAATATAGAATCTTTCACCAGAAATAATACCAAATAATTAAATAACATTTTTTACTCTATATAATATATGATACATAGTACATTAATTTTTTTAAATAATTTACATTATTTTTCTACTCATTGTTCAATAGTTATATGAGCGTTTCATAGGCCTTCAATGAAATTTTAATTTTCCAAAAAAGATCATATTAAATTGCTATAATGATCACTTATTAAAGCTATTAATAAATAATTATAGCCATTCATAACATATTTTTAACTCTATGAAATAATATTATATATAATAATATAATAACCATATATTTTTGTAATTATAGTTTACTTAAATAAGTATTTAGGTTGAAATCAATAAAAAGTGCATCCAAAATGCAATATTTTTTATTATAGAAAAATTAAGGTTTGAAAAAACACTAAAATTAAATGATATAAAGTGTTTCCTTAAATTTTTGACCATATTCAATAGATTCAACCTTGATTAAACTAGTGGGCCATTTATAAGGGAGATACCCTTTTATCAAGGATACTATAAAGTATGAACAAAAATATAATTAAAATCATAACTAAATTTGAACATCATGATTCCAAATTTTTAATCCACTTTCAATAATTTAATTTCAATTATTTCAGAATATTATTTTTAATATACTTAGGTAAAACTCAATAAAAAATAATTTTTAGAAAAATATTCGTTCTAAGAACAGAAATGATATTTTTGTATAAATAATTTATAATATATATAACATTTAATTAATTTGATTATTTTTTATAATATTTTCCTATTTTTATATTAAAACCACTCCAAAATAGAATTATACATTTTAAATTTACAAAAATAAATGACTTTTTTTATACAAATTGATATTTTTCATCACTCACCAAAATAACAACATATTTAGAAAAATAATAAAAAATGATGCTATGATATATTTTATTTGTTGATACCAATAATCACTTCCAATTTATCAACTATAATTTCTAAAACATGTATTAATTAATTTAAATATTTGGGTAAAAAAGGAAATAAATCAATTTATATATAAAATGTAATTTTTAAGCCTAAAATGGTGCTATTCTCATTCATTTCCTATCAAACATAACTAAATGAATGTTAATTTATTTGATTAGATATATATTCTTCAAAATAAATTTAAATAATTTATCAGTAGTAATTAACATAATATATGAAGATTATAATATGTTTAAGATAAAAAAAATACTTTTATGAAAAAACAAATATCTTAAAAAGCATTTATCGTTATTTTTTACTATTGAATAATCAACATATGATTTATTATTCATTATATTGTTGACAAAATTCACAAAATTCATAATTTGGTAACTCAGTTTATATAAACTAATTTTATTTTCTAGATTATAATATTCATATCTAAATAAAACTATTTTTTTGGCCAGATTTGATTACTCAAGATGGGTGAATTGAGTTTACAATTAAATGTATATTAAGAAAAATTAAAATTTAAAATGCCGAAAATTAATAAAAACACCCAGTTAATTATAAATATAGAAATATTTAGTTTTAATATTGAAATAGAATATCAACTTAGGAAAATGATCCATTAAAATAATAATTGAAATCATATTATCTTTTTGAAACCAAATTACATGATAAACACTTAAATTTATTCAAATAGATATATTCTTGAAATTTCATATTCATAAAAGAAAAATAAAAAATAGAGTTAAATTTAAACAAGTGTTTCGATCTCAAGTGGATACTTAATCCACTCCACTTGGAAATCACTACCTACCATGAAATTTATTAAACAACAAACATGATACACAACCTTGATTGAGTTTTATAGAAATCAAATCATATGTTTTTCAAGTCACAATGTCACTTCTATAGTTATACGTGAGATAAAAACAATTATAGGACACAAATGACCTCTTTTATAGTTGTCATGTCTATATAAACATAGAAACGTTAGAGAGAGTATTTGGAACTCTAAATTTAACTAAATGAGACTATGATATACATGAAAATAAAATAAAACCAAAAAATAGAATAATATTATATAAACAGAATGATTAATGTGAGAAAAGATGTAAAAATGAGATGTTACTAATTTCAAATAGATTCAGATGTTCCGTGGTTCTATAATCTTTCATTGAAAGGATATCAAACAAGTTTCACAAAATGTGTAGGAAAATGGATTATTAATAATATAGGGAAAGGTCTTCTACTTTCTATCTATAGTTGTTCAAATTTCTTATTCACATAATATTATTAGAGATTATTTTTATTCTATCGTATAAAAGTCAGTGTTCTTCTAGGAATGCATCTCTCTATCATGCATGAGGTAATTCATTAGAATTTACATCACTCCAGGTATAATTATCCATCAGAAAATAATGATAATATTACCTTAATCCCTATAGTAATCACAAAACTTATAAAGAATAACCTTTTCTTTATTTATTTTGTGGTTTTGTTCAATAATAATGATTCTAGAATCCATGTGCATATATGGAGAATTAAATTACTTTAACTATCCATTGGTGAATTAATTAGATGTTAAATATGGAAATCTTTGGTAGCTCTTTTAGGCGTGTACAAAATCTATATGTAGTGGTAGAATATATGAATAGTATAAGATATATTATGGTAGAATTATAATATTTTTGAGGTATCTCATCCTATCAGTAGAATCACCGAAGGAAGAATACACATAGAAGTAGATCGTCCGGGAGGTAGCTCTTGAGATACAGTAGCATGATCTTGTGGTAGAAATGTGCTTCTATAATGGTAGTATTATATTTTCCTTTTATGGATCACCAATAGATGGTAACATTTACTAGAACTATCAAAGTTGATATAATATTAACTTGGAGTGGTAGCACTATTGAACTTAATGTACATCTTAACATAGGAAATTTTTCACAATTTTCTAATAATTATAATTACCATCAAAAAACATTATCCTCTTTAGTAAAATAAACAAATATTTTTTTGGCATTAAAATAAGTTAGTTCCAACAATATCACCCTTTTTATGTTCAAAAATCATTTCCTTCAAACAAATTATTTATTAAATATAAAATATTTTAACTGATGAATAAAATAAAGGAAATCTTCTTAACGAAAACATAAATTAATATATGTTTTCTAATGTAATCCATATTTTCCTTTTCTCCAATTTTTGTATTATGGAAAAGTTATGAAGATAATTATAAGAAAAAACTACAACATAAGGATTAAAAAGGGATAATTGTCATTCACTATCAAAATGTATATTTTAAAATACAAATTGATATAAATAAAGAGTCCATATCAAATATTAATATGAAGTTAAGGATTCATCCTTACCTGTAATGTAAATTAGATACGCTGGATCCATTCCATTACTAGATATTGGATTCATAAACATGGATGTTGAGGGAATATATGAAAGAGGTGGGGGATCCTTGATCATGATAGGATTTAGGTTCCTAACTACATTAAATTGTTTCATTCCAAAACGTTGATAGGATGTTGAAAGAGATATCAAGGAGGGTAAAATGTGATAGATGAAAAAAAATATTGCTTGAGGTACCCCTAAAATAATATCAATGTATTGTAGAAAAGGACTGATCAGAAAAATGAAATTTGTTATAATTCTTCCATTATTATTTATTTAATTTTAAAAACATCTCTTCTCTTCTATTAATATCTTGAGAAACGGGGCCAATACGATGAATATAATAACTTGTTCCATGAAATCCTTCATAACATGAGGAATAATAAAATTATTTGATAGTAACATTTAATGAAAATCAAACTCATAATATTTAAAAATCCTAGAAAAAAATATGGATTTTGAAATTACTTCATAGTCACTTATAGCCTCATTCAAAATTATTAATCCAACATGAAAATATGATATCTGTGGGCTTTTGAATGATGAATCTTTTCATGGTGAGAGGTATAAATTACACCAATGATGTCTAAATCTCTTCTATAATAAGGGATTTAATCAATTATTCATAATCTAATGATGGTCCATGAGGTAGAGCACTATAAGTGGAAGCACCATCTATAAGAAAAGACCTCAATAACTCATGGAGAAACAACTGTTTCTTGGAAAATCTCTTTCTCATCTCCTTCATGATGTATTTTACTTATCTTATATAATTATCCAATATATTTTTTCTAAATTTATATGTCTTTTATTTTTATAACAATCCTTAGTTGGATGTGTGAAATAGCCAATTATAATTACAAACTCATATATTCATCACTGAGTTTGGACTCTTGAGAAGGTTTTGATATGAGCCTCATAATAAAATCGGATTATTGACTTACACTAAAGTTATATACATCATCTTTAATCACATAACTAGGAGGAGGATTAGATGGAAAAATATAATGAGATGGAGACCACTATTATATTGTAAAAGTAACCTACTTAAGTTTAGTCTATACAGAAGGAAAAATAGAAGGTATAGATTCCATATTGGATTTTCAAGACCAGTCTCCAACGCATTGTCACCTGAATGAAAAACATCAACCACTAGTCCTCATTAATTTGTTCAAATAGATATCTCTTGTGAGATTTTTCAAAAACCAAGATGAAAATTCTATCATTCTCGGGTGGGATTAACTTATCATCACCTTCATCAGCATCCTTACCATTATCCTCTAACATTGAAAATTACCAACTAGGATGAGTATATCATAAGGATTTCTCCCCCTTAGTCAGTGCTTCATCCCAATATCTACCTAAGGATATATCATCATAAGGTATTACTAATGTGTAAGAATTATTATTACCTATATAACTAGATTCTCAACTTGTTGATGGAGAAAGTGGTAAACATTTCCACTTCCCACTAATAGATCTGTTGGACTCAGTGACAATTTGATAATGTTCTGTCTCCTCATATTTATCTTCACTGTCAAAACAATATCTCAAATAATCATAAAGAACAACAACTTCATGAAGATTTTTATAATAATTTATGTCAGATTGATCACCAATAAAGATATCCTTCTATTATATATGATCATTTTATTTCATAAAATATGATTTATCATAATGTGAAAGAGGTGGAATATTAGTCCCATAAGATAAAATAGGTAATCTCACCACGTTGGGGTCACTCCCTTATTTAACTGATATATACTTTTCTCCAACATCCTTAACAATATCAACTTCCTCATCAGAGTAACACTTATCTACATTATTCGACTCCATACTTGGTTTAACAATGTCTTTATATGTAGAAGGATTTTAAAAAGGAATAAACATCTCATAAATATTATCATTTTCAACCAACAATTCCCTCATCCAAGAATTCTATTATACCATCATTATATTAGCTGTTTCTTGACATAGAAAAAAGCCACCACAACTGGTTATCTATTCCCATTCAAAATATACAAGACTTTTATCCACTAAAAAAGTAGATATCAATTTATAATAATCCAAGGAATTCTATCTTGAATATTGTTTTCACAATTCTATCATATGATCTAGTAGGGTTTTTTCACACGTTAATATTATATAATCTTCTTAGTAAATATATTAATAAAATATATTTAATCATCATAATGAAAAAGTATCCCTCTCTGAGATAATGAATGTGTTTTATAAACATTAACACCAACCTACAGTCACCATCCAAGTCTACTACTATAGGCCTTCGACTAACATAATTAACAGTATACTCCAGAAGACCATATTCAATCATAAAATATTCTCGAGATAGAAATAAACCATGATAATCATAAGGTGTTCATCATGTGGAGCTATCAAACTACTCACACAATGCTTATAAAAAAATTTCATTTTATATATTAGAGTCTGAATAATAACTTTTAAATCTAAAAAAACTCATCAAAAATTTAGAAATCATTGACTAACCTAGGATTCAAGGTTTGATCATTCCACTAGAACAATTAATCCCATCTCAAGTCCAAGATAAAATTCCAAACATGATTATTAATAGGAAAAATTCATTTATACTCTATTTTATTTTAGAGAAATGAAAACTCATGATGATGTCATAGGGGTTTTTATGGCATAACAATTGAAAAACGGGTCTCACCTATATCTTTATACATGGGACACAATTATTTAGAAGATTATACAAGAGGGAGCTTAAATATCACTATTTTCTTATGTCTTAGAGTGATAAAAATGTCATGTTTCAATAGAGAATGATGAAGGTAATAGGATTCAATGGATGTGTTTTCAAGAAAGAGGTACATACACATGGGTTTTGAGAATTCTACCATTTAGGGATTTAAAAATCCGATAATAGATAATTAAACAAAAACTATGATTTAATTATAAAATAATACATTCTAATTCAAAGAAATAATATATGAAATTTGAATGGCAACCCATTCGATTGTAGTTCCCAATAGTATCATGCAAGAATCAGTTAAAATAATAAAACATTAGTAGTTTTATGCCTATGATTCTATGTCTGGGTAGGAATTCATAGTAGAAAGAAAGTAGTATGATGTCATGGAAGAGAAGATAATAATTTTATTGATAATGGTAGCTAGAATAGGATCATGGTAGAAAGTGATTTTCGATCAACTTTGGTAGAATTGGTCTAGATATATTTCTATAATAAGTAAAATAAATTCTATAAAAGATAATCAGAAAATGTTTATCATTCCATTCTCATGTCTGATATAACCCATTATCTCTGAATTCAAAGGCTTTGTAAAAATGCCATCAATCTGAGGTTAGTCAAAATGAATTCATGATTTTTAATAGCTTTTAGTAAATCGTCTCTCAAGAAGTGATATCTTATATAAATGTGTTTAGATCTTGAATGGGAAAAAAGATTCTTAGATATATTTTTCACACATTTCTTGTCATTATTTATAGGTACATGAAGAAAATGATATCCACCGTATAGTATAATGGGTTTCATCCACATGATCTATCAAGAAAATCTAGAAGTATCTATGTACACATCATAAATAGTAGATAGTGTTACAAAGTTCTTATTTTTTACTACACCTTGAGTCTAGTGAAAATCCAAAAAGGTGAAAAGATTATTTAGATCTTTTTATATGTTACATAAAAACAAAAAATAGGATATGAATAAATTAATATATCTAATGATTGTTATATATTATAAAACAATCCAATCGTAGTTGTATAATTGAGGTATTGAAGTATTTTTAAGGGTAATTCAATGTGATTCTATATGATTTCATTGAAAATGAGCACACACACATACACTAAACATAATATATGTTCATCTCGTTATTAAATATAGATATATTCCAATAATACCTCTATAAATGGTTTGATTAAATGATTTTATATTTCACCAAGATCCAATTTATATGTTGTACCCATTAGAGTGTTGCAACTCTTATTTCTATAAATACCAAGATGTTTTAAAAGGACTTTGGTGAACATACAAAGATATAAAATATTTAAAACTTTTTTATAATGAATCTGAAAACAAAGGATGAACTTCAACTCACCCATTAAACTCATATCAGATTCACTTTCCGTTATTTATAAAAAATTAGTACAGAATGAATTTCTTGAATATTGAGAAACTATATCTTTACTATAAATTTGTACTACTAAAACATTTTTTGAAATTATTTAATTAAATAAATTAGGGTACACTATAACTTTCTAAAAACCAGTAAAAATAAAAAATGAGATGGTCCAATCATACCATGATAAATGTTATTTTTTAAACCATATAAATATTTTGTTAATTTGAAAACATTATTTAGAAAATAAGAATTTTCAAATCCATGGGTTTTTTATCAAGAAAATACTCAATTAAAAAACAAATTACTAGTTATCTCTTAAATTATATCTAATATAGTTTTTAGTAAATGTGTATTCCATAGGAAATTAGTATAATAATGGATATAATTCTATCTATAGGTGAAAATAATTTCTAAAAATAAAAACCTTCAAATATAATATACCATTTTATAGTCAATTATTCATTATTTATAGTTATATTACCTAAATAATATACTGTATTAATAAACACCCGTTTAGGTACAAGGGTCAGAATGTTGTTAGGTACTTCCTCTATTTCCTTTACATTATTTCATTCAGAAAAATTTAGTTCTTCTTGAATTTAATTTCTAGGAATTCCTCATTTATTTTTTATTTAATGTTCAACCTGATTTCAATGAGAACTAATTGTTTTTATTCTTTATTAAATACATAAACTATTACATATAAGTGATGATATCTATGAGACCAATCATTTTTAGGAGCTGAAGTAATTAACACCTCATTATCCTCTATAGGTTCATGTTCTCGTTGTTTATCAAAATAGGAAGAGTTTTTTTCCTGATTCACAGAACTTTCAAATGTTTTTAAATTTTCATCTAGATTAGAAAAATTACCCACAAGATTTTATAAAGGATTATTAGGTGCTTATGGATCTTTTTTAACAAACATAACTTCTATAGATACCTCTACACCCTTATCACATTTATTAAATTCCCTATATGAATTACTGATTGTACAATATCCCATGAAATATCTTCATTACTCAGAGATGAAAAGTTTTCTATGTATTCCATTATATGGAGAATAAGGGCTTTTTACTAAAAACCCTTTTGTAATTAACCATTGTATTTCTTCCATTAAATATTTCATTTTTGGTTTTCTTCAAAATATGTATATATGATCTCTACCATCTCTTTGTAAGACGTATTCATAGATGCAACCTAAAAATAAACTAGTAAATCATACTCACTAGGCGTGGTACTAGTAATTTCTTCAAGGATTATATTTCTATTTTCTTCTACACTATACTATTCGTTGTTCTAATAGATGAAATATTAAAATTATAGTAATATTGTGAGCATAGATTTTGAATATTTTGATATTCAAAATCACAACTATCGTCACTTCCTAATGTTTTAATTATATGTCCAATATGAAATTCTACAGAATTAGCATATTTGAAAAAACTGGAACAATATTCACTTTTGGGATGTTGATAGAATATTCAAGTATATCTATAAATTTTATCTATTATAATTTATAGATAGTTATTCAATTTTAGTCATGAAACTCTATTTAGTCCAAAAAAATCCATCTAAACTAACACTATTGGTAAAGAAGTTGAAGCTTTCATATTTAATTTTAATGATATTTTGTGTTGATTCCATTTTTGACATGGGTTACATACTATCACATTTACGCATTCTTGTTTTGAAAGACCTTGAATAACACATTCCTTGTTATCTTTATATGTGGATGAATATTGACATGGCCATGTATTCTATTCCAATTCCAAGATTATTTGTGAAACATGTATAAACAATAAATATTTTGAGAAAACAATTAATTTAATTTAATAGTATAAACATTATAATTTCTCAAATTAGTAAAAACTAAATAATTTTCAGAATTAAAAACATTAGAATATTTATTTTCAAACAAATCATAGTAACCATAATCAAATAACTATTATATGATAATAATATTATAAATTGTCTCATCTAAAACTAAGAATTTCTAAATTAAAATAGTATTATTGTTACCAATTTGGTTTTGACAAATTATTTTTCCTTTTTTAATTATCGTAAAAAACATACCTTCAACTATAAAACACGATCAGTTTCTTAAATTTTGGACAATCCCTAGGAATGATTCTGAATTATCCACTATCTGGATACCATAATTTCTTATTAAAATATTTCAAGATGGTTTCATATAAAAATATTTAATCACGAAATTATTTTGGTACCCATATAATCTTGGGTCTAGAAATGTTTGTAATTTGGGTTTTAGAAATTCCTAATTATTTAATAGGTTTAATGTGGGTAGATCTAATAATTTTATAAATAAAAAATATATTATGTCTTTAAGAATAGGAAATATATACAAAAATGTTATAACTTGAACTCTGAAAAAATATACCCTTAAAGATTTTCCTCTTTCAATGTTGACATCCAATTCCTCTGGAATAAAAATGTATCGTTCCGTTCCATTAATACGAATTAAAATATATATTCCATTTTTAAATATCAACATATCTTCCATTAGTTTTTTATTTGTTAACTTAGGCTCATTATTTTTATTTAGAAGTTGAGAATTTTAATTCTTTTCAATGCTAAGATTTTTCTAAACAGAGCAAACGAGGTATGTTGCTTCTTTAAAAATTTATATTGGTAATTATTTTCATTGAATGTATCCTCCAGTATGTTAAAATATGTATAAATCTATTCAGCAGATATGTTTTCATCAATATTTTAATTTTTTAAAATTTTGGAGTTATGAATAATAGATGTAGAAAAAATATTAGATAACTCTTATGTATGTTTCAAAAAACACATATTGGATCTACCATGATTATCCTATCTTCTTGAGTCAGAATAACTTAATTTATCCTCAAAATCGTAGAAGTTAAATTAATATACTTATTATATATATCATCTCTTCCATAATCCCTTTTCATATAATTTGTATTATAGTAGTATTAATTTATATGACCTCTTATCTTTCATTCATAGCATATTATTTCATTTATAGAGTCATAAATTTTTAATTATTTTCTCTAATTACCCCAATTTTCAAAATTTACATTGTAGTTTAAATTCGAGAACATTTTATTCATTTTTAATGGTCTCTTGAATTACATCACTAAGAAATATATTTCATCAACACTATCATAATATGGTTCTTCTTCACATGATTTTCATCATTAATCTTCAATTTTTTTTCTTTCAGTCAGGAGTTTTAAAATCTATTAACATCCTATATGGTTCATATTATTATTATTTATATACCTTTAATTTCTCATCATAAATCATGATTCTTCCAACTATATCATTAATAGAAAACTTATTTCTATCAAATGACTCTAAAATTGAATCTAAAGTTCACCTACATATCTTTGGTAGACACCATTATAGGCCCCCCAATATAATATTTTCCAGTAATTTTTTTCCCAATAAAATGATTTTTCTCATAATATCATTGATCCTAAGATACATTTAATAAAAATATTCATCATATTTTATATTAATTTTATCATATTTATTATTATAATTCTTTAATATAACTTATGTGGAAATTTAATTTAATTCTTGAGAACCATACATTGTGTCCCAAATATCAAATTTAGTTATACAGGAATATATTTTATTAAAATCATTTGCTTCTAATATATAATATAATTCATATATATCTTTAATGTTATTATTTATTAAAAATATGTTTTTATTTCATAATTAACATTTAAGAGAAATGTGGGAACCATCATAATATTTATGTCAAACAGAAGTCAAAATACACTAGAAATAAAAATAATATTCTAAAAAGGTTTAAAATTACTTCAACCATTCACCTTATTTAATATCTAATATAAATATGTCATCTTTGGGTCCAAATTGTCTATGATAATATCATTGATGTGATAGGACATCTGGTCCTATTTCTCCATCAAATCCTCAACACTGATACCTTTTTTGGAGGCCTCATTTAACAATTTAATATTATCCTTATTAATATCAACTATGATATCTCTCACTTATATGTTCTTTTAACAACCTATTTCAAAGTATTTATAGATAAACCCACATATAATATTTATTTATTTTTGTATAGGATGAGATTCAAAAAATTATATTTATTTTCTTTATCACTCCCTAAATCCTTCTTCAAAGACTTGAATATATTAGTTTCCTATTATATTGATCCATTAATGACTCAAAGAGTTTTTTGTTTGGAAATTTTGTCTTACTCACTGTAAAATTCCCATCCTTCCTACACTATATCTATAAAACTGATCATGTTTACTTCCATCCCTTGATCTTTAGGTTCATCATACTAAAAAATTTGGATTTCAACCTTAGAATTGGGAACATTATTCTCACCATGGTCATCAAGAATTGGGTTTTTATTTTGACGCCTTAATGGACCTAGTGTTCATAGCAGACATTGTACCTATCATCTTTGGTAAGATATAATAATACTTACATACTTTTTGTTTCATCCTCTTTTTCACAATATACTGCTCTTAGTATCGAAATCCATACATCCCCATATTTCTCCTTAGGTTGTGGAGTCTTATCGATTGCAACCCACAATTATGTTCCATAAAGGATTGGATGGTTGTATGTTCTCCAGACTCCACCTAATTGAATCATTACTCTTCTAACATATTATCCTCAGTTATGTGTGTGATGGAGTTAACCTATTTTCATTCCTTACCTTTCCCATTGGAAATAATACACATATCTCTATGTTCCTGATCTAATCCATTATCATATAGTTATAAAAATAGTTACTAAACATTTTAGGTAATTTTATCCTCTTGGGGATCATCCTACTAACAACATTCACCCAATATCCCTTGGAATTATCATTATCCTACCTTCGTGTTAAATGGGGTTTCACATTTATTACACTTGTAATAGCTCCTCATGAGGTGTTCCATTTCCATTTAACACTATTCCCATGAAATATTATGGTTGTGGGAGGACATCTCTATAGTGTTGTATCCCCATAATCCTAATTTATCCTAACATTAAAAACCAAAACTTTGTCTGTTCCATAATTCCTAAATTATAATTGGGAGGAAAAACAATTTCATTAAGACATCTACTACTCATTCCATAATTAATATTTTAGGGGACAAGGGAATCTGAGGCCCCATACTTTGACATTTGGAATCACCAAATAATTGGCATTAGATGACCCAATTTCTCACAAGAAGAACATAAATCCACCGAATTCATGAATACCACCTATATCTTAAAGATAATCTCTTATCCAATATTATTCCACACATATTCAACTAAACTATTTAAAAAATGGACTTCAATAAAAATTCATGCAGAGATTGGTTGAAAAATTGTCTTATTCTACTATGCGAACAAAGAAACCACCAACCATATTTCATTGGTTTATCAATACTGATGGATTCTAGAAAGTAAGGGGATGTTTTAAGATACTAACACATATATCAATTATTAATGAATTGAGACTCATCTGAAAATCATAGTAGCATCTAAAATGGTAAAAACAATTTTTATATTCATTGAGGGGTGAACTAGACTATTCATGGATCAAGTCATCCTCTAAAAAAAATGAATCATTATGGTATGACTACTTAGAAGTCAAACTAACACCTATTAATATAGGCTAAAAATCTTAAAAAACCTATAAAATTATTATACTAATGGATGATTCTTCATGAAGTGGGTCACCAATGTTAAATTTAATTGTTTGAGGATTCTATGAACATTGAGGTCAAGAGAGGGAGTTGATGAAACCCGACAAATAGAACTATGACAATAAGGATGAGTATCAGAGTGTTAAAGATGGAAAACATTATGGATTGGAGAAAGTAATAAAGTCATAAGTATGATCCCCTAAAGTGTAGCACCCTGACCCCAGCTACCTAGAGTCGGTGCATTACTTCGTAACATTGGCATGATCACAAAAGATCAAGTCTCGAAAGACCGATTAGTTTATTAGCCTTGGAAACACTAGATACATTCATAAACGTTACATTACATCATAAAGTGAAAAACTAAAATAAAAAAATTCACCATAGTCCACACTCATATCCTCTTCTGACTATCCCTGCAGGTCATTCATAAAATACTTCTTCACATCCTGAAAAATATTAAAACATTGAAAGGGGTGAGCTCAAATGCTCAGTAAGGATAACAATATTGCGGAAGCTTTCATAAATAAACATAAACATTTAAGGCAATGTATAACTAAACAAAATCCTTATTAAACTTGAACTTCATCATAATATGGAAAAAGTAAAATCAAATAATGCCACTTACTTACTCACATGGATATTTTACTGGACGAATAATCACATGGAAGATCAATAACCACTTTCATAATGAGGGAATGTATAATTCCAGACATTCTGAAACATTTTTTCAAGGCCTCGGCCAAGACGTCTAAAATGATTAAGGCATCGGCCAAAACCATAAATCAAATTGGGAAAGGGCCTCGGCCAATTCCACGTCTAGTTGTCTCATGAGACCTACTGATGCATCGAGGAGCTATAGCGGGCTCCACCATCACTTATTAAGTCCAATACATTCCTCATATGAATAGGTCTAAACATTTCATAAACCATAACATAATCGTATCACATAAAACATGCATAGAGGAAACATAAGATTTCCACATTTCAATCACAAGATATCAATACAACACATTGATATAATAAAAACTCTTTAAAAACTATTTTCAATACCAAAATAAAAGAAAGTTAAAACTTTGTATTTATATTTCATAAAAAAAAGATGGCTTGTAGAGGAAGCCGAAACTCAAATAATGGTCACGGCGGAGGAGAAGTCATTGTCTCCGCATATGTACGGAAAGAAAGACATTCCCTTTTTGTAGTTTAGTAAAACTCTTCGTATAGAAAAGATTCCTTTTGAATAAACGTAAAAGTCAAAGGGGTTTATACACTGTACAAAAGAAATTTGTGTATAAAACAAAATATGCCTCAATGAATCGAGATTGAGACGAAGTCCCTTAAAAAGATCATTTTTAAATAAAATATATCTATTATGTTTATTCACTATATGTACACATAAAGAAAGTATAAATACAATATACGACATAATAACATCATGACATAATTTGAAAGTATGAGATTAACCCAAAGAATGGAAATTGGGTTAAGAAGTTCCCTTACCTCATGTCTGACTTGACTCAACCGTTCTTTAACCTCTTGAATAATAAACTAGAGTCAATATATACGTTATTAAGAACCATTTTAAATTTCATTATCCTTATTATATCACTTATTACAATGATATGAACATTATGTAATTATTTAAGTTAATAACGGTCGTTTTGTCGATCTTTGGTACTTGAGTCAACAATAAACTTCTTATAATTACAAGTTGTTTATGTGGTAGAATATCCATTATCTCCAGAATTATATTCATGATTTAGATGTCATATATATCTTATATATCCAGTATATACATTCATTTATAATATTACGTAACATTTAGAGGTAAGAAATGAAATGCACCGTTCATGGAGACGGTAAGTCGTACGTATGCATGAACGCTACTTTCATTTCAATTTCATATTTAATGGAACGAAATCATAATGATATAAATTTATAATATAATTCCATTATAATATAGTGTATAATACCATTTACTCCATCCTTTATACATCCCACATATGGCATTAACGATTCAAATCACTTTGAGGGGGCGGTAGTCCGCACTTCCTAAAATGAAATTATCGCATTTTACCCATAATGGAAATCATAAAGTATGCCATAAATGATAAATACAGAAGCATAAGTAAAACATAAACATATTATATATAATATATAAATATATTCACATCTTAATGGCCACCTTTGAAGGTGTTATATGAGTGTTGAACAATCATCGTTTCGTGAGACAGAAATTCGCCATCCACAGAAACCGTATGTTCTTTAACCATTAGATGTAGGTGTGTGTAAGTGTAGCTCGAATCATTCTTATAAAAACATCCTAGTATATTGAGGATACTGGTTTTGTTACAAAATAAATTAATAAAAAGAGTTTAGGGGGTTGGAGAAGAAAAATAAAACAAAACAACATTATAGAAGACATTACCTCAAAATAGGGTAACTCTTTTTGATTTGAGCCAAAGGCTTCCTTGGGAAAAGTTCTGCCCAAAGTGAGGCTTCTAGGAGTAAGAGAGGGAAGTTAAGAGAGTATTTGGGCAGAGGTTGGCCGAGCCAAATGGCTTGAAGGTGTGAATAATGTGGGAGAGGCGGGGGCCTTTTATAAGTGGAGAGGAGGGGCACTCTTGGAAAGTAAAGAAAAGTCACATTATTATAAAATGAGTTTCGGATTTTATATGTCCCACACTTATATAATTCGAGGATAAGATGATAAGGGTTCTAAATCTACTCATCCAATAGGTTTTTGACAAGTGTACACTTTGGAGTTTACATTATCTTTCCATTTTATTTAAATCGTTAAATAATGAGGTCATCGCTGCATCAGCATGATGTCATAAATAATTTAATTTATTTAATGTCTAAAAATTATATAAAAAAAATACTATGATGTAGGAAATCTTTTTATATTTCTAATGAATATTTATAGTCAAAATTTGGACTTGTGTAACCCCACTTAAAAACTGTTTTAGTAAAACAACTCATGTTTGTGTCAATTTAATTTTAACATTAAATAAATATATATTAATGTCATTTTCCAACCAAAGTGGCTCCATGGGGTCCCCAAGTTGACCCATGGGTTGTCTTGGTCGGCCATGACTCATACAATAGGAGTAGGATAAGTGTCAAGCTCATCTCATATTATTAAAACATTATTTTTACCTTAAACTACACTAATTACCTCTAATTGCGATTAAGAACATAAAAGTTACTATTCACCAAAAAATTATTTTAATCTCATTGAACCACATTTTACTTCTTAATGAAAACCATGTATGTCGGATTTTTGAAAATCAAATCACAGAAGTGGTAATATTTCATTTTAACGAAAAATCAGTTTTTAACAACCACTTAGTGGTTTCACTATTAATCAAAAATTGTAGTTTTTCAGAATAAGGCCAAAATTTCACCCTAAGCTATAATTGATATTCCGAATTCAAAAATGATGTCTATTTTACAAAATTCCAAACATATAAGTTGCATTTATTAATTTTATAATTAATTTCCGCTGTTACAAGAAAATAGCGTGTTTTTAAGAAACAATTTATATCAAAAGATTGGCAATTGTTTATGTCCAATTTCAATGTTAAATTAATTATAATGACCACCAATGGATAAAATGGTAAAAATATATTCTAATTATACTTTAAAACCACTAAATAGTATAATTTATCACTATAAATTATTTTGATTTAAAAAGTTGTTTTTAAGTATTTATCACTATTCATAAAAAATTAGAAGTTCTTAGAAAAATACAAAAAATTCAACATAGGCTAATTTCGATATTCCCAATCCAAAAATGAAGTCCATTTTGATAAATAAAATTTATAAAATTTCAAAAAGTAGGTATTACTATTCACAACGGCTAGTTTAATTAGTTGTGGTGTTTTAGAACTCGAAGTTGCGTACAATGCAAGCTATTGCATTATTGAATGAGAAGCGTATCATGGAAGCTCGAGGTGTTACATTCTCCCCTCCTTAAATAAATTGCGTCCTCGTAATTTGAAAATTTTCTTTGAAAATAAATGGTTGAAAATAGAAAATACCTTTGTGTAAAACCCACATCAGAAATAAGGTTAATAAATATATAACATTAAAAGAAAGCAAGATAAGTACAAAGGTCACCCGATATAGCCCATTCTAGGATTCCATGAAAATATGGATATGGAGGAGAAACAAACCATCAAGGTCTGATGGAGAGTTATAGAAAACAGGATTAGGAGAAAGTTTAACTACAAGAAAATCACAAACTTGTGATTGGTTAAACGGTCATTGAATCATCAGTTGGAAAAGTTAACCGACAAAATTTTTGTTTTAAGTTACCTTTTATAATGTTGAGGAATTTATTTAGGAGATTTACTAAGAACGTAAGGGAATATACATACTTGTTATGTATACTTTCATTCGTTAATAAATTTTTACCACAAACACAACTTTTACTCCAAATGGTAACGGAACTCAAAAATATTCTATTTATCCTAATTGTATAAGGTTCCAAATGTTAACACATACCATTTAGATTAGTAAAATTATTTTGTAATAACCAGGGACTTCATGTAGGCTAGTGGTAGGAAATAAAGGCCTGTCGCACTATGATTGTGGGTTCGATTCCTGCAGCTTTGTCCAACGCGATGGGTTATTCCACACCCTGCATGTTGTCCTTTTCCTAAAACTATAGTATTATAATATTCCAAAAATAATCTTCAGAAATGATTTAACCATAAACAATATTATCCATGGTTCAACTTAATCCATTCCAACCTTAATAGTTATCCAAAATTCCTCCATCCAGACTTTCTCTAAAAGGTCTCTAAATTCCAAAATCAATTGTAACATTAGATTCCCCAAACAAAGAAAAGTTTCTCTTATTGTCACATACTAAAAATATTATTACCTTTATCATATTAAAACCTTACTGAAATCAAAAAGTACTGCAGTACAATCTTTATATATATCACATTATTCTTATAACCAGAATATAATCCTTGAGTCCAAAAGCACCAATACATTAATTATTCCGCTTCAACTGTAGTCACAGCATAATATTGGCCTTGATCCCTTGGCCTTTTCTGAGGTAAGTTTCCTTGACGCTTAGGACATTCATTTGCATAATGCCCCATTTCCCTACAATTGTAGCATTCAACTTTGACAACCTCTTTCTTTCCCTTGCAATCACGAGCCTGGTGACCCTTTTCTCAACATTTATAACAAACTCGCATTCCTTTTAGGCACGTACCAGGGTGATTCTTCTCACAATTATCACATAATGGAAAATCCTTCTTTCCCTTTTGCCCTTTATCTATCTCTTGTTCCCCCGTTCTCTTCTTCTCTTGCTTTACTTTGTTGTCATAAGACTTAGAAAATTCCTTTTCTGTCTTGATAGCACACGAGACAATATCTTCGTATGATGAGAAGGATTGTCATACTAAAGCTCTACGGAGAAATGGTTTTAACCGATCAAAGAAACTATCAATATTACTCCTTGGGTTACGTATATAATCGGCAGCATGCCTCGCTAACCTTGTAAAGTTAGCGTCATACTTTGCGACATTCTCATCCTCCTTCTGCCTCAGACTCAGAAATTGCCTTTCCATATCTGCTCGATGGTCACGAGGAAAGTATTTTTCTAAGAAAAGCTTTTTGAACTCCCTCCATTCCATATTCGATACGTCATCATCTTCCTTTGTGTTTTGAATCAGCGACCACCACTGATCGGCATCTCCAGTGAGGCGGTAAACTGCCATGACAACCTTCTCCCTTTCACTACTCCCCAAGGCATGGAATCTTTTCTCTAAGGAATTTATCCATTGCTCAGCTACTATAGGATTTGTACTCCCATTGAAGGTTGGTGGTTGTTGCCTCATGAAACGGTCTAGCATTGATCCTCCACGTTGTTGATCAGGGTGCTCCATACGAGTAAGGTTATTATTCATAACCTGAGTGAGTTGTCCCAGTATGGTAATAAGTTGACCAGCACCAGTTTTATCACTAGCTCCACCATAATTATCTTGAGCAGGAGGGCAATCCCTACATGGAGTGCGTGCATTGATACGGTTTCCATTCCTTCCACTAGGCGCCATTTCTAAATAATGGCATAAACTGGATTTGTTTATGAATTAAAATACATAATTCCATACTTGTAAAACACTTAACATAAATTGAACTAATTATGGATATAATCCATAATTATAAAAATGTTTTCTTTGAGTAAGTATATACTCGTAACCCTTTATAGTGGTTTGTAAAGAAAATGGGAATTATCCTAAGCATATCCCCCGGGAGTGTCGTAACCAAGAGTGCAGCAAGGCCCGTTGTCGTGCACCAGTTCCCGTTCGAGTCTAGCTCAAAGCAGTGTTTTCGGGTTTTACCCCTAGGTACATCTGTGCCAGAGCCGCCTCTACCTGCTCGTATCCAGACAGGGATGTATTGCTTGGAAAACTCACAAAATCTCTACAATACCAAAATTTTCAGGAAGTTCTTCTATACAAATCATCAAAGTTCATCTTAGGTCTACGTGCTCTAATCAGAGTTTGTCTAAATCTAGCTTCCAAGGTTAGTACTAAACTGCCTCTGATACCAACTGTAGTGCCCCGACCCCAGCTACCCATAGTCGGTGCATTACTTCGTAACATTGGCATGATCACAAAAGATCAAGCCTCGAAAGACCGATTAGTTTAGTAGCCTTAGAAACACTAGATACATTCATAAACGTTACATTACATCATAAATTGAAAAACTACAATAAAAAAAGTCTCCATAGTCCACACTCATATCCTCTTCTGAATATCCCTGCAGGTCATTCATAAAATACTTCTTCACATCCTGGAAAATATTAAAACATTGAAAGGTGTGAGCTCAAATGCTCAGTAAGGATAACAATATTGCGGAAGCTTTCATAAATAAACATAAACATTTAAGGCAATGTATAACTAAACAAAAGCCTTATTAAACTTGAACTTTAGCATAATATGGAAGAGGTAAAATCAAATAATTCCACTTACTTACTCACATGGATATTCTACTAGACGAATAATCACATGGAAGATCAATAACCACTTTCATAATGAGGGAATGTATAATGCCAGACATTCTGAAACATTTTGTCAAGGCCTCGGCCAAGACATCTAAAATGATTAAGGCCTCGGCCAAAACCATAAATAAAATTGGGAAAGGGCCTCAGCCAATTCCACTTCTAGTTGTATCATGAGACCTACCGATGCATCGAGGAGCTATAGCAGGCTCTACCCGTCACTTATTAAGTCCAATACATTCCTCATATGAATAGGTTTAAACATATCATAAACCATAACATAATTGTATCACATAAAACATGCATAAAGGAATCATAACATTTCCACATTTCAATCACAAGATATCAATACAACACATTGATATAATAAAAACTCTTTAAAAACCATTTTCAATACCAAAATAAAATAAAGTTAAAACTTTGTATTTATTTTTCATAAAAAAAAGATGGCTTGTAGAGGAAGCCGAAACTCAAATAATGGTCACGGCAGAGGAGAAGTCGTTGTCGCCGCATATGTACGGAAAGAAAAACATTCCCTTTTTGTAGTTTAGTAAAACGCTTCGTATAGAAAAGATTCCTTTTGAATAAACGTAAAAGTCAAAGGGGTTTATACACTGTACAAAAGAAATGTGTGTATAAAACAAAATATGCCTCAATGAATGGAGATTGAGACGAAGTCCCTTAAAAATATCATTTTTAAATAAAATATATCTATTATGTGTATTCACTATATGTACACATAAAGAAGGTATAAATACAATATACGACATAATAACATCATGACATAATTTTAAAGTAGGAGATTAACCCAAAGAATGGAAATTGGGTTAAGAAGTTCCCTTACCTCGTGTCTGACTTGACTCAATAGTTCTTTAACCTCCTGAATAATAAACTAGAGTTAATATATATCTTATTAAGAACCATTTTCAATTTCATTATCCTTATTATATCACTTATTACAATGATATGACCATTATGTAATTATTTAAGTTAATAACGGTCGTTTTGTCGATCTTTGGTACTTGAGTCAACAATAAACTTCTTATAATTACAAGTTGTTTATGTGGTAGAATATCCATTATCTCCAGAATTATATTCATGATTTATATTTCATATATATCTTATATATCCAATATATACATTCATTTATAATATTACGTAACATTTAGAGGTAAGAAATGAAATGCACCGTTCATGGAGACGGTAAGCCGTACGTACGCATGAACGCTACTTTCATTTCAATTTCATATTTAATGGAAAGAAATCATAATGATATAAATGTATAATATAATTCCATTATAATATAGTGTATAATACCATTTACTCCATCCTTTATACATCCCACATATGGCATTAACGATTCAAATCACTTTGAGGGGGCGGTAGTCCGCACTTCCTAAAATGAAATTATCGCATTTTACCCATAATAGAAATCATAAAGTATGCCATAAATGAGAAATACATAAGCATAAGTAAAACATAAACATATTATTTATCATATATAAATATAGTGACATCTTAATGGCCACCTTTGAAGGTGTTATATGAGTGTTGAACAATCATCATTTCGTGAGGCAGAAATTCACCATCCACAGAAACCGTATGTTCTTTAACCATTAGATGTAGGTGTGTGTAAGTGTAGCTCGAATCCTTCTTATAACAACATCCTAGTATATTGAGTATACTGGTGTTGTTACAAAAGAAATGAATAAAAAGAGTTTAGGGGGTTGGAGAAGAAAAATAAAACAAAACAATATTATAGAAGACATTACCTCAAAATCGGGTAACTCTTTTTGATTTGAGCCAAAGGCTTACTTGGGAAGAGTTCTGCCCAAAGTGAGGCTTCTAGGAGTAAGAGGGGGAAGTTGGGAGAGTATTTGGGAAGAGTTTGGCCGAGCCAAATGGCTTGAAGGTGTGAATAAGGTGGGAGAGGTGGGGGCCTTTTATAAGTGGAGAGGAGGGGCACTCTTGGAAAGTAAAGAAAAGTCACTTTATTATAAAATGAGTTTCGGATTTTAGAGGTCCCACACTTATATAATTCGAGTATAAGATGATAAGGGTTCGAAATATAATCATACAATAGGTTTTTGACAAGTGTACGCTTTGGAGTTTACATTATCTTTCCATTTTATTTAAATCATTAAATAATGAGGTCATCGCTGCATCATCATGATGTCATAAATAATTTAATTTATTTACAGTCTAAAAATTATATAAAAAACTACTATGATGTAGGAAATCTTTTTATCTTTCTAATGAATATTTATAGTCCAAATTTGGACTTGTGTAACCCCACTTAAAAACTGTTTTAGTAAAACAACGCATGTTTGTGTCAATTTAATTTTAACATTAAATAAATATATATTAATGTCATTTTCCAACCAAATTGGCTCCATGGGGTCCCCAAGTTGACCCATGGGTTGTCTTGGTCGGCCATGACTCATCCAATAGGAGTAGGACAAGTGTCAAGCTCATCTCATATTATTAAAACATTATTTTTACCTTAAACTACACTAATTACCTCTAATCGCGATTAAGAACTTAAAAGTTACTATTCACCAAAAAATTATTTTAATCTCATTGAACCACATTTTACTTCTTAATGACAACCATGTATGTCAAATTTTTGAAAATCAAATCACAGAAGTTGTAATATTTCATTTTAACGAAAAATCAGTTTTTAAAAACCACTTAGTGGTTTCACTATTCATCAAAAATTGAAGTTTTTCAGAATAAGGCCAAAATTTCACCCTAAGCTATAATTAATATTCCGAATTCAAAAATTATGTCTATTTTATGAAATTCCAAACATATAAGTTGCATTTATTAATTTTATAATTAATTCCCGCTGTTACAAGAAAATAGCGTGTTTTTAAGAAAAAATTTATATCAAAAGATTGGCAATTGTTTATGTCCAATTTCAATGTTAAATTAATTCTAATGACCACCATTGGATAAAATGGTAAAAATATATTCTAATTATACTTTAAAACCACTAAATAGTATAATTTATAACTATAAATTATTTTTATTTAAAAAGTTGTTTTTAAGTATTTTTCAGTATTCATAAAAAAATAGAAGTTCTCAGAAAAATACAAAAAATTTAACATAGGCTAATTTCGATATTCCGAATCCAAAAATGAAGTCCATTTTGATAAATAAAATTTATAGAATTTCAAAAAGTAGGTATTACTATTCACAACGGCTAGTTTAATTAGTTGTGGTGTTTTAGAACTCGAAGTTGCGTACAATGCAAGCTATTGCATTATTGAATGAGAAGCGTATCATGGAAGCTCGGGGTGTTACATAAAGAAGATAATAAAAATACCCCTCATGTATAAGGGGAGGGACTGAGAGAGTTTCCATTGGCTCATAAGAAAAAAGGTGAGAGAGAAAGACGTTTAGATTAGCTTTTCTATTATTGTTAATATAAGATGCTTTTATAGGATCACTCCATGCTACTATAGTAGTTTTTTATTTCATATAAATCCTCAATCATTGTCGAAATTTCAAAACCCTTTATTTTAATATTAATTTTATTTTTAGTCTCCAATTAATGAAAATTAATTCTATTAGAAAAATGAGGCTGATTATTTGAAGTTACATCCTATCTATTATTCTCCATAGTGATTGAAATTTAGATATAATATAAATTTATGATCAATAAATGTAGTTAGAATAGGTTTAAAATATATTTTTAAATATCTTCACATACCAAGTGTTGGTCATAATGGATACCTAAATGCGGTGAATTAATTTCCCAAAAATATTTTTGTTTAAAAAAATTAAAATTTACATCATACATATTAATAAAAATTCCCAGTTAACAAAAATTATAGAAATATATAATTCGATATTTGAAATTTATTTTCAAAGGGTGATCAATGATCAGTGAAAATAATCATTGAAATAAATTTAACTTTTACAACCAATTTATGAAATCAAACACCATATATAAAAAAGTATGATTAACTATCATAGTGTTATTTTGATAAATATATCTAAAGAGATATAGTTTTGAAATTTGAAATATAAAAAACTAAACAAATAATCCACACTAAGAACTATAAAGATGTTTTTCAGTCTCAAGATGATACATAATCACCCCAAATGGAAACCACTAACTACTACGAAATTTAATGAATAATAAACTTGATCAGAAACAATGATCAGTTTTTGCAAGAAAATATCTCATAAACATGTCCAAGAACAATGCCTCTTCCATAGTCATACATGGTAAAAAAAATAGAAAATGGATTTAATAAAATAAAAATAATCACAAATGAATAAACCATCATTTAAATAAAAATTAAATTAAATTCCAAATACTCAACAATAAAACCCGATGATTAATGTTAAAATATTTCATAAATAGCCAAACATAAATCTATTCATAAAATTCCAGACCTGGTTTGAAACCTAAAAATAAAAAATATTCTATCACATATTCCTCTGTGATTAACATATAATTTTCTCCAAAAAAATAATCCCCCATAAAGTCACATAAATAAATTTACATTAACTTACTATATTATTTAATAAATTAATTAATTTTTTTCCACTAAAAATCATTTATACATTGATAAATTATCTCAATACCAATTAGACAATTTTTTTACCTTAATTATTTAATATAAAAAATAGTTAACTCTTCATAAATTAAATTAATCACATTATCACCAAATCCCCTTTCAATCCCATGATAATCTATATAATTAAAATTATTTTCCCAAAAAATTAATAACTTTTTATCCTAACTAACAATAATTACATCCACAAAAAATGTTTTCATAATAATAAATGTTTTTAACACCCAATAAAATACAAAATAATTCATCATAAAATGGTAATTTATATGAAAAAATATTAAAATAATGGTTTTCATATATTTTAAAAAATTATTTAGACTCAATAAATAAATCATAATGTACTCCCACAATATAAAACCTCAAAGGGGGTATTTATTCCATTAATATAATTATCTACCTTAGACTTGTTAGAAAATTATATAATCTAAGACTGATAAATTATCCACACATTATAAATTCATGACCAGTAATGTTAACTAAACTATAATACCATAGAAATATATAAGAATTCAGTTGAAATAAATTTGGAGTATTTAATATTTTTATTAATATGCAAACTAGATTAAAAAAATATGATATATTATGGCCTTTATAATGTAGTCATCATAATGGATGATAAATATGATTAACCACATTGTTGAATATTTGTAGAATATTTTTCCTTAATTAATATTTATTGATTCATTCCTAATAAATAATCATTATGTTTAAATTAAATCATTTAATTATTAAAAACATATTTTTTTGATGAAATTTATTTTTCTAGTTGTTAATAGTTTTTTTAAAAAATAACCCTATTAAAAAGTAATTTTCATAATATATATTTATAATGTATGAATAATCATTCATACATTATTTATGTAATTGTTTATAAGGATGATAAATCCATTATTAGGTAAAAATAATTGTTTTGAAAAATAATTTTAAGTGAACATTGTGTTTCTATCTCAATAAATTCACAAAAAAATTATCCATTTATTACATTAATTATATGTGTATATAATAAATTAAATATATTAAAATTTATATTGTAGATTTTATTTGGTAAATAATGAAATTAAACATAGTTTTATGGTTAAAAATGAGTTTCTCTATGAAATGGTTTTTTGTGTTTAAGGAATTTTATTTAAAATAAATAAATTGGAATTGTAGAAATTCAATTTCTTAAAATAGTATCCATATTTTTAATAAAAATTTAAAAATACTTTATAGTGTCTACATGAATTTTTTTATCATAATGAGTAGTAAAAATAGTAAAAATGTGTTACCGTGGATATGACTAAAACATGTTTAATGGGGGTTAAACTAAGAGATAAGTATAAAAATTTCACATATTGTTTTTTAAATCATATTGGATTAATATATTCAAACATTATCTTGTCTTGATGTGAAATTATTGTCCATTTGGTTCTACTTTAAAAACAGAAAAACTTTATATTTTTTTTAAATCATTTATGAAATTTCACTGATGTCCCTCCCAAAACATATAAAAAGGAACCTATTATCTTCCCTAATTCCCAAACATTATGAAAGATATCTTGGCCTATACGTACAAAACAATTCCTAGATTTTTTTCCTTCATTATTTGTATCCTTATCTAACCCTAAATCTAGCTTAAGATGTCCTTAGTTGTAATCCAAATGAGATTGCTCAATGAATACATAATTATCATACCCAGCTCATTAAATGATTATTTGTTCTTATAAGTCCTCTAATTATTTTGTATCCATATAAAAATATTTAATCCTATATTATTAGAATTCTAAAAATTTTATTATTAATATGGGATAACCATTTTCTACCACCTTTCAATCAAATGGAAATGAAATAATTTCTCATGTGTTTGTGTCTACTACCTCCTCTACATAATTTTTTTTTTAAATTTCCATTACCTATTAAAATTAATATATATAATAATGGATTAAATGAATATATATTGTTTATTATATAATTATTATTCTATAATAATTAAATATTATATACCTTTTTTCATTATTTAATTAAAAATTTAATACGATATATATACATGTTTATAGACTACCATCTAAATGAATAGGGTCAATCGTTTTTCTATCATATATAATAAATATATATGATATTTATATATTTATTAACATTATTTTTTTAATGTAACATTAATCATTATTCATGTTCTATAACTATGAAGTTGAAAAATTCATGAAAAATGTTGCAGTTGGCACTATAAATGAAGATAATAATGAGATATTGTTAATGATTAAGTTATTATATGTTTTAAGAAAAAAATTTATATTTATATATACGAATACGATTATTTTATATAATCTTAATAAATTTAAATTTACATTAAATAATTTTTAATTCACAAAAAATGCAATCGAGACCTAATATAAGTGTTTTATTTCACAATCACACTATTTATAAAGAAAATTTATACATAAATGTCTGATAATGTGTTTATTTTATTTTTGACAAATAAATAAAATTTTATATATTATAATATATTTCTATCTATATATTAAAATTTTCATTTTATTTTAATATCTTTCTATACTCAACTATTTGAAATAATTCTTTTAAGGGAAAATGATATTGTTTCTCCTTCTAGTCAAGAATATTTTTCTTCCATGAATTGTTTTTCCTAAAATGTTAGAAATAAATTTTTTATATTCTTTAATGATTTATTAGATTCATTTATATCCTTGTATTAATTTATATAAAAAAATTTAATTGAATCTTCTTGTTATTTGTGGATCTAAGATAAATTTCGCAAAATATGTGTTTGGAATCATTCATTTGATGAATATCACATGAAATTTTTTCCAGCCATCATGTGTAATATTTGTTTTCTATATTCCATTAAATATTTTCATCATTATTTCGAATTAAATTACCAAATATTATAGATATTTTTATATTTTAAAGATGTGATTTTAAAATGAAAATGGTATTTTCATGAGGAAATGTTGAAGTGATATTTTAATCGTATTTTAATCTATGATAAAAAAATTGATTACAATTGTACATAATTGTGGATATTATCCAATTATAACATAATTATTAATTCTCATGGTGGTTTATTATTATAATGATGAAATATTGTGAAACTTGTTTTATTTTCTATGGGTTAATTCATGACTAAATTATTATTTTTTTCAAGATCTTGTGAAATGATTATAAATGGATTATTTTATGTGATGATTGGGTTTCTTATATCAATAAAATAAATTGGGTAATATAGATTATTTCGTTGTATAAAATTGTAAATGGGTGCTTATCCATATCCCCAATTACGGATCTTGGGTGGGTATCCCAAGCCTAAAGTTGGTAAATGGGTAGTCCAACCTGTTTTAAAATGTGATGAGTTTCACTATGGGAAGCCTTGAAAAAATATTTCAATTATTATTATTATTCCACACTTTTATTTCACTCCCTATGACATGTTCTTTTGATTATGATATTATCCCATGATCCATGATTCTTGTAATCATTATGTTTTATGATATTCCAAATCCTTATTTCGTTATTATAATATATTAATTTTTGGGTATGATTTTATATTTTCATATCATAATCACATACCCTTATGTTCATTATATGCCTATATATGATAATTTAATGATGTTTTCCATGATTACCCTTAATGAGCTTCTGATCTTACTGATTCTTATATCTTTTCCCATGTCATTAATAGCAGTTTTATGTAGGGTATGGTAATGAAGTGTACCATATGACATAATGTTTTTGTTATATATTGATGTAATTTTATGGAATAAGATTATTATTTATCTAGTCATAAAATACACTAAACATCTATGGGTCCATGGTTTGTTTTTTATAGGATGGGATGACTGTTCATTTAAAATGATATAATATTTTGGTATGATATGTATTGATATCCAAAATATCCATTTCATAAATAACATATATAAAAACTATGTCCCTATAAACCCATAATTATGAGTTTAAAATTAATGATTAAATGTTATTAAATTACATTGATATTTTAGGTTTAGTTTTTTATAATTTTTTTAAAAACTTTTATATAACTAACTCTTATAAATCAAAGTTGAAACATCTTCATAATATCAATTTTTTATAAAAAAATCATTATTATCTTTAAACTCACATTTCATTCAAAACATTGTTTCATGAATTTTAAAGTGTCACCATTTACCTACTATAATTCTTACACATCCTCAATATCTATGAAATAATTCAAACAAATGTGATGAAAAAAACAATTTTAAGAGATAAACAAATACAACAATTAGTCCATTTGATTAAATATAAATTCCATATAATAACTTTCCATTTTTGGTAATAAGCTTTTAGAATAAATATTTATTTACTCACTCATGAAATTATCTTTATTTCCTAATGTATTTAATAAATCATTTCATAATAATGAATGAAGGAAATATCATTATCTATATAGATTCTTAGAGAAAATAAGATCCCATGAAAAACCACTGCTTAAAAAACATTTTAACTTTCTAAGACCCTTTCTTTCAGTTGTAATTAAAAAAAATCAGTGTATATTTTTTTATAAAATTAACAAAAAAATATAGTACATTATACATATGATGATTTTTATAGTTTATTATTTGAAGGTATATGATTACTATTACATATTATCATATTTTAAACTATAAATAAATAGTCATCAATTTTTCATTTCTATAACTAGCTATTTATCAAAGATAATGTACATTAGATTTCAAAATAATCCTTGACGAGTTTTTAAATACATATAGTGAGAATAATTAACTAGTAAGGTGTTTTAAAAAATCAAGTAAATATCTTTTTTTAATATAATTTTTAAAAAATTATTTTTAAAAAATTATTTTTCCAAATAAATAATATATATATATATATTTATAAAATATTATTCAAGGATTTTCTATATTGAAATATGGAAAACAATATTAAAATTCCATTATCAATACATATAATTATAAAAACAATATTTTCAGAGAACCTTTCAAAAATATAGTATCTTTGAAAATACTGACGCTTTGAAAACATCATAATACCTTTCGAAATACTTATTATTTAAAACATTATAATAACATTAAAAATACATATTATTTGAAAACAATATAATACCATTGAATAACAGAAATTTTCATATCATTATAATACTTATTAAAAATACTTTCTCATTGAAAATTAATTTCCTAAAAAATGAAAATTTTATTTTTCATAAAATATTATTCATCCTTAGAAAATAATTCAATTGGGGCCGCTCTATATGTTAATTTCCATATTTTACTACCCATTATATGGGGTTTCATTCACTCCCCATATCTCTATCCTATTCACAATGTTCCAGTGGAAAATTTTCTAAAAACATTTTGATAATTATTTTTTTATAAATTATTAAATGGAGTATTAATCATTAAAAAATATAAAAATGCATCAATACATTATACACATATATATATGTGTGTGTGTGTGTCTATGGTAATTCATTTTCTAAATTTGGATCAACCAAATTGTATGATATTAGTTTATTTATCAATTCATGGAATGCTAAAAAGGTATAATTAACATCAATATTTTCAAAATAGCATTTCATTTGTAAACTTATAAAATTTATTTTTTTCAATATGACATAAAGTAATAAAAACGAAAATTTAAAACTCATTATTTAATAAATATATTAGATACAAGTTTTTATAATTCAAGAATTTATGTTTCAATATATCATTTTATATATCAAATAATAGTTTGGAGGTAAGAATCATTCACATAAAATAATTTGATTTGTAAAACTACTATTTACATAAAATAATTCATTTAACAATATATGTGTATATGTTATCTCATTCTATAAAAAATAAAAAAAAATAAATCATTTAATTAACATATAATATTGAAAAAATATTATATTTCATATAAAAAATTATGAAAAGTGTCATTTTTAAATAAAACATTTCATCCTTAGATAATTTGATAATGTCAACATCATTAATATCATAATAAATAATAAAAACAAATTCCATACATGAATTTATTAATCCTTTAAATCATATAGTAAAAATGATATGTGTATATATATATGTACATATATACATATATATAACAAAACCATAAGTTTAATGTAATTGTAGATAGTCTAATAATATTGAATATAACGTACATTTCTTAACCTAATTTGTAATTACCTCCTTTTATTTTTTGAAATTTCACAAATGAATAACTTTTATTTTTTTGTAATTTATATATATTGATATATATATACACCCTTACAAAAAAATAAACTAATGATATTTCTGCTATTCTGCAAACTGGGATCTGAAATCATGTGGAATGAAATCGGTAATATGTTTAGGGTTTTGGATTGGCAATGCCTCTTTTAAGGATGAGGGGATCTCTCTTAGTAAGGAATTTATTATATAAGGGTTTTCATAGCTGTATAAATGGGATTTAGTACTTCCAATAGAAACTTGGGTTTTGTAAAGGTAAAATCATTAAGGGAATCACATTAAACCTATAGCTAAAAAAATAAGGACTTCAAGATGTTCTGTCTCATTAAAGGTGTTTAAAGAACTATTTTTCATAAAAAAAATATCCCATTGAAAAGGGGTTCTGAAATATACTGATTTGATTTTACAAATATTTATAATACAAGATGTTTATTTGGATATAATTTTATCTGTTTAATATTCCCTTTTTAAGCTTCCTTGATAAACAAGACTGGCCAATGGTAACTGAGGTTCATTTTATTTTGAATCATATGAAGGAATATATAATTATATGTGTTTTTTGTAATGTATTATTAGCAACATACATTTTTTAGGTTATACATGATTTTTCTTCCATATGAAGGAAATAGATAGTCATGGACACATATGAGGAAGATAACAACAGCTTCAGTTGTTCTTTTCCCCGCGCCCCCCCTTATCAGCGCTAATGGAAAAGCACTGATAAAAGTCCCCCTTTATCAGTGCTTTTTTTAGGGATTTTAAAGCCCCCCCCTTTATCAATGCTTTTTTTTAGTAGTGCTGAAAAGGGGGGGGCTTTATCATTGCTTTTTTTAAAAGCGCTGATAAAGGGTCGAATTCAAAAAAAATAAAAAAAATATATATTAATATATTAATATATAAATATAGTTATATTTATATATATATATATATATAATATAATTTTTAAAAATATTTTAGATAAGTATAAATGTACATTAACACTTAATATACTTAATATATAAGATATTTAGTGAAAATGGCTTCCCAAAAAATTAAAAAAAATATTTTTAATTAATAATTTTATAATTTTTATGGAGTAGTAGTCATTTAATAACAATTTAAAGACTAAAAAAATTAAAAAAAAATGATTCAAAACAAGTTGATAACGCAATTCAAACTTCAAACAGCCATAACTTTTGATCCGAGTGTCTGTTTGAGCTCTACAGCATATCAAGACGAAGCCTGCGACGAGCTCAACGTTGTTATGATTGAGGTTACCCCGGTCAAGTGTTTCTCGTGGCCAAAAGAGACCCAAAAGGCCTCCAAAAATGAGTTTTTTATCAGGGTACCCAGCTTTTTTAACATTTTGTGGGTTTTCACCCGTGTTTAAGGGGGTATTATTTGCTTTTTTAGTGGGGACTGAATTTATTCCAAGGTATTACATTCATATTGATATTATGTCTTTGAAATTTTATCGTTTTTATAATGCACTTCTATTTATAATCAAATATATAACTATATGTACATATTTTTATATATTCACACCTAAAAATTAAAATTTTAAAACAAATAATTAATTATATTTACATATAAAATATATTAGCTCTATCTAAGTAATAACTAATATCCATTTTATTTAAAATAACAATATATGAATATTTATAAAACTACTATATATTAATATAAATATATATATATATATATATATTAATCTAGCTATATATATATATATATATTAATATAACTACATATTTATTAATATTTATATATATATATATATTCATATAACTATATATATATATGTATATTAATATAAATATATATCACTATACGAATAAATATAACTATATATATATATATAGAGATATATATATAATATAACTATATATAGATATATTAATATAACTATATATATGTATATTAATATAAATATATATTACTATACGAATTATTAAAACTAAATATATATATATAAATAGAGATATATATTAATATAACTATATATAGATATATTAATATAACTATATATATATTAATATAAATATATATTACTATACGAATAAATATAACTATATTTATATAAATAGAGATATTTATTAATATAACTATATATATATTAATATCACTATATATATATTAATATAAATATATATTACTATACGAATAAATATAATTATATATATATAGAGATATCATGAAATAACAAACAAATCAAAATAGAGTAGTGGTGAGGGCTTAGGCGCGAAGGGGGGAGGTCTTGAGTTCAAAAATTGTTGGAGGCAGAGGCCCGCGCATGGGGGTGGATGTTGGGGGCTAGTGCAGATAAAGGGTGGAGGGGGTGCGTGCGGGCACTGGAGGGGCTAAAAAGAACTGCTAATAGGGGTATCAAGTGCTATAAAGCCCCCCCCCCCATGATTGGCATGATTTTTTTATGTTTTTGTAATTGTTTTGTAATTTTTTTAAATTTTTTTAAATTTTTTTTATTTTTTTAACTTTTATCAGCGCTTTTTTAAAAGAGTGATAACCGGGGTCCTTTATGAGTACTAAAACGAAAGCGCTGATAAAGGAAGTACTGATATAGGACCCTTTATCAGTGCTAAAAAAAGCCCTGATAAAGGGATACTTTTATCAGCGCTTTTTTTATCGCTGATAAAAGACCCCTTTTTTCAGCGCTTTTTTTAGCGCTGATAAAATGGGTCTTTATCAGGACTTTTTTTTAGCACTGATAAAGGGACCCCCCCCCCCCTTTATCTTCGCCGGCTTTAACAGAACTTTTCATTGCACTGTTAAAGGCCCTTTTTAGCGCTGATAAAGGGCGTATTTTTAGTATTGGCATATAAACTAAACACAGACATTCAAACTCCAAAAGAGATAATCGGAAAATCAAGAATATAGTACATATACCACTTCAATTATTAATACTACACCATATACATATGTGTTGTGTAATTATATCACATCCTATGTTCTACCTCTTAGTGAGGTGACGTGTCCACTATGTCACCACTCCAGTTTAATTGGGTTTGAAATCTCCACACTGGTGACTCAAATTGGTCACTCAAATGTGTTTGTGGGTCCCGTAGATGGATAGTGGTTGAATTATTTTTACCTTATAAATAAAAATTAATTAAAATATTATTATTTTTTATAAATCAAATCTAATTTATATCGTATAATTTAAAATTGATTACTTTTAAATTCAAAAAACTAACGGAGAATCATTTTTTTAACATTTTATGATAATGGTTTTTAAAATAAAAGTAATTATTAATTGATACCATTACTGATATAAAAATATTACAACTAAATCAAATCTAATAAATATTTTAAATTGAATTAACATGTAATTAATAAGTAATTATTCTATATAAATAAATTTTACAGATCATAAATGAAGAATCTATAAAACAATGGCCATTATAACTTGTAATTTTTTATAAATTATATATGTTATTCATAATGGAATTACTATATATATGATGTAAATTTTTTAAAAAGTAATTATATATTAATTATTTATAATATTAAAAAAATGGGGTTTTTGAAAAGAAATTCTAGGTAAAGAATAATATATTTAGCATTTCTTAAAAAAAAATTATTTAGAGAATATAAATATATTAATATAATTTACATATTCTGTAATATATTAATGGTATTATTTTATTTAATTTTATTAACTAAAAAATTATTTAAGAACAACATTAATGTTTTTGTTAAATTAAACTTTAGTTTTCTATAATTATAAATCAAATTAATTAATATAAAATTATTAAAATAAAAATATGATTATAATTTCTACGGGGTTACATTTGACCCCTCTTAAAATGAGTTTGTCCTAAAACATTATTTGTTATAATTATGGGAAATTCTAAAATTCCCTATTCAGAATTTTGGGGGAAGATTCATTGGTATTTTATATTAATAAAGGTTAGTTAAAATATAATTACATATAACCTCAAACAAATTTCTTTTTATTATCCTTAAACTAAAAAATATAGTCTCTATATTTATCAAAATGGTTGACTCTTATAATAAATGCAATTCCCTAATACCTACACTTCCAGATCCGATACAAAAATAATTATATATATATTTTTTATAAAATAATCTGGAAATATACAATCCATTGTACATAAAAGATATTTTATGGACTATTATTTATAGTAAAAAAACTATTGTTATCAATTATCATAGTTTAAACTATAAATAAAAATGGAGATATTTGAATCTTCTCACGTTAGATCCTTGTCGAAGCTATAATGCTCCATACTTTTCATTAATAAATATTACATCATCTTAGAAGAATATAACATTGAAAACCATGCCAGAAACATATGTTTTTAGTTACATTGGAAACATGGAATCAAAAATCAAAGTCCATAAAAACATATATCATCTACCAATTATTTCTTCATAACTAGACCCATTTCTAGAAGTTTATAAATAATAAATTCCTTCATATCCTGAGAAAATTTAAATAAGAATGGTTGATAATGTAATATAAATAAGGTAAATGGAGGGAGGTGATAAGTGTAATATGATTATATGTATACAAGAATATGGAAAAAAACATTTTAAAAATATAATCTTCATATTAATGATCATAAAATTCAATGATGGAAGAAATCATGGAATTTCAGAAGACATGAGTCATAGGGAAATAAAATAATAGTGTATGACCTGCCAATTCTCATTGTCTTGGGAGCTTGACAAGTCATTACTAGGCCTTAAGCGACATCCCCATGACACCAAAGGCTGGCAATAAATGCCGAAGGGTTTCAAATACAAGTTGGGGGATGATTTACACTTTTCAAAATAACCCATAAACCAACCAAGAATAAAAAATCATTCACTATATGATGCATGAACAAAATAGAGACAACTAATTAACTTCATTTATGTAAAACCACATCAAGTACACAATAGAGGAAGGCCAAACCAAGCATCAAAGTACACAGTAGATAAATAACTCAAGACTCTCAAAAGACACCACGACTCTGTCCTCCATTATATCTAGGCTCTACAACATATCCCAAGAATCACCAAAAGCCACTAGCAATAAGATGATTTACCTTTACCGGTGTCCTAGAATACGACATCTGCAAAAGCACCAGCATTCCAAAGCAGGGGCGAGTATAAAACTCAGTAGGTTTCCCCCAATGACAACCCTACTCATGCCACTAGGATAGAAGAGTCAGCCATATTTATATAAAAACATTTATATAAAAAAATTTTCTCAAAAGAAGTTTATAACTAAATATAAACAAATTTCAAAAACCATTTATGACCAAAGAC
The DNA here is from genome assembly GCA_963277665.1 of Viscum album. Lineage (NCBI taxonomy): Eukaryota > Viridiplantae > Streptophyta > Magnoliopsida > Santalales > Viscaceae > Viscum > Viscum album. The sequence continues at coordinate 1,091,180,580 of OY728145.1, read as the reverse complement.
ATTCCAAGAACAATTGAAACCAATTTTCCATCAAGTTATTTTCCCAAAAAAATAACCAAACATGCTTAATAACCATTTCACAATCATTTCTTTTTGGCATACCCAACCATTTCCACAAACCCATGCAACCAACCATGCATGATACGTGGAAGAGAGAAGAATCCCTAACCCTTATCCATCCCAACCATGATGGGGGAATATTTTCCATTATCTAACCCAGATTCACATGAATTCTTGACGGGGAGGAGCCCTAATCCTTCTCCATCCCAAAACCGATGGGGGAGACCCCTAACCCGTATTCTTCCCGAATTCAATATGAATGTTTGACGGGGGAGACCCCTAACCCTTATCCTTCCCAATACTGATGGGGGAGACCCCTATCCCTTATCTATCCCACATGCCTGTGAACACACATGACCATCATGTCAAAAACCAAGTTTCTTTAAACAATTAAATCCATTTCAATGCATAACCAATTCAATTACAAATCATTTCAATAAAACTCCCTTTTTATTGAGAACCAAATCCATCAACATCATTTTCAATATCAAAACATTTCAATAAAATAGCCTTTTTATTGAAAACACAATTTTCATCAAACAATCTAATATTTTAGGAAATCCATAATTTAAAATCAACATTTTAAATTCAACAAGCCAAATCACTTTTCATAACAATTCACCAAGATTTCAAAATATCATCAAAACCATAAATCATCACTAAAGAATATATATTATATTATTTTCACAATCAAATCCATTCAAATAAACCAATTTTAATCTAATACAATCAATTCGAGCACGTGGAGTCGATAGTGAAGCCTCCTACCTCAAATGTTTTGACAAAAACCACAACGGTCGAAGAACGCTCAAGAAACACGGGTCGATTCTCCAAAAACCTGCCTTAGATCACTTCTCCTAGAAAGATCACGACAAAATATCATCATATTTGGAATCCTCACACATAGATCTACCCATAACGGGCATAGATATAAGAAACTGAGAGAAGAGGATAAGTGGATCAAAGTATATCTATGAAAACTGTCAAGAACGTAGAAGAACTGTCACATACCTCAAGAATCCAGCTTTGATTCGCTAAGAGAAGCCTTCAGATCACCCTTGGAACAATGGGAGAACCCTCTTTAACCTTTGTAGAAGCAAAATATCGAGTTAAGCCTCTTAATAGCTTAAATAAAGCACTTAGAGGAAAAAAAGTGAGATCCACTTTTATAGGATCTCATTTAAGTGGTCACACAGTTAGTTCACACGGTTTGACAAACCGTGCACTAACTGTGCTTTAGCTACTGCCTCGGTCACCCTTCTCGCATGGTTTGGCCACACGGTTAGAAAAACCGTGCATAGCCCATGCAAATGCTACTTCCCCCAGGACCAACTACACACATTTTCGCTGCACAGATTAGACAAAACGTACACTGCCCGTGTGACTTCCCCTTTTTTCATAAAACATCATTCCAAGTTCTCCCGCCTCTCCCATTCATCACCCGAAACCTTAAAACCACTAAAAGAATCTCAAAATGGTTAAATACTAGAAACCAGTGGTACTACATTCTTCCCACCATTGGTCTTTCCGTCCTCGAAAAGTAGAAAACCTTCATCCAGTAGAAAGAGTTTCAGTCACCGCTCTTTCATTTCCCTTTCATGTTCCCAAGTCTCTTCCTGATTCTGACCATGCTGCCATAAAACCCACACTAGAAAAAAAAATTCCATGTAGGAAGTTCTATTGCCTATCCACAATCTATAGCAAAATATGTATCAATGAAGCATCTGGCTCTAGGTCAACGTGATCCCATCTGATCACAAAGTCAGGATCAGGCAGATACATTCTCAACTGAGTTACATGGAACACATTATGCACCGAACTAAACTATGGTGGTAATGCCAACCAAAATTCCACCTCTCTAACCTATTCCAGTATCTCAAAAGGGCAAATGTTTCTAGGAGATAACTTGCCCTGCTTCCTGAAACGACAATTTCCAAGCCCTGGAGAGATCCTCAAGAAGACATGATCACTCACAATGAACGCCAACGGTCTTCGACGGTGATTTGTATAAATTTTATGATGACTCTGAGTCTTCCCCATCCTTATTATAATCAATGATATATTCTATGTTGTTTCTTGGACAAGGCTCAGCCCAACTAGTGAAGTTTCACCAATTTCCACCCATTATAGTGGAGAATGACAAAGACCCCCATAAAATGCTTCAAACAGAGCCATGTTTATCAAGGCTTGATAGTAGTTATTGTATGAGAACTCCACTAAGGGTATGTGCTCCACCAATGAGACACCAAAATCAATTAAAAATCCCATAACATGTCTTCCAACATTTGTATCGTCTGCTCGGATTGCCCATTCGTCTGAGGATGACACGCCATACTCATCGTCAACTAAGTCCCAATGGTTCGCTATAATGATTTCCAGAAACAAGATTTGATCCTCATATATCTATATGAGACTATAGACACTGGTACACCATTCCTCTTTACCACTTCTTGGATATTGATTTTTGAAAGATCTTCTACTATATGGGTTTTATGAATAGGGATGAAATGGGCTGACTTGGTTAGACGATCCACTATCACCCAAATGGCATCATGTTTCTGGACCATTCTTGGAAGACCTCCAACAAAATCTATTGTTATCTGATCCTATTTACACACAAGGATAGGTAAATATTGTAACATACCGGCTAGTATTTGATGTTCTACTTTAACCTGCTGATAAGTTAAGAACTTTGAGATGAACTCGACCACCTTCCTTTTCAAGACGCTCCACCAAAACTGTGACTTCAACGCCTTATATGTCTTCTATGTACCTGTCTGTACAGTCCATATTGAATGGTGGTAATCTTGAAGGGGTTTCTCCTAAAAAATCATAGTAACAACCAACCAATCTCTGAAACACAAAACCAAACCCCCATTAAGTTTCCAGCCATCAATGTTCTCCCCAATATTGAGTTTTGAACTTACAACCAGACATTATGCATCAGATTTTTGTGATTCTTTGGTCATCTTTATTAAATCTGGAAAAAGTGTAGCTGAAATGAAAATAGCAACATCACCTCAGTTTTCATATTCCACCTGCATGTCAGCTATGACTGAAATCAACTGCCATTCATCTGAAGCTTCTTTCACTAACAGAACATATAAATTTCTACTGAATGCATCCTCCATTGAATTCCATTTTCTTGGTGTGTACATCAAGTCGAAGTCAAACATCTAGAGATACTCCATCCACCACCTTTGCCTCAGATTCAAATCTCACTGTGAGAAATTGTCATTCAAGATTTTTTTTATATGTAAACACTATAAATTTCTCACCAACGAGATAATGCGTCCATGTTTTCAAAGCATGGATGACTGTAGCCAACTCAAAATCACGTGTTGGGTAATTTTTCACATGAACTCTCAACTGCCTTGATCCAAAAGCAACCACATGGTCTCATTGCATCAGAACACAACCCAAACCTATTTCCGAAGCATCACAAAACACCACATACACATGTCCTGATTTAGGCATGATTAAGATGGGTGCCGATGTTAGACGAACCTTTAGTTCTTATAAAGTCTTCTGAAATTCCTATGTCCATTAGAATGGAGCTTTCTTCTTCGTCAGAGCTAGAATTGGTGACACTAGTCATGAGAAATCACGCACAAAGAGTCGGTAGTAACCAGTTAGACCAAGAAAACTTCATATCTCGAACACATTCATTGATGGTTTCCTAAAAATGATGGCTTTTATCTTTTCATGATCAATAGAAAAACCTTTCTCAAAAATGACATGGCCACAGAAACATACTTCCTGTATCCAAAAACCACACATTCATAATTTGGCATACAAACGATGATCTCTCAAGATTTGAAACACTGTTTCCAGGTGATCCTCATGATCATCCCTTATCTTTTAATACATCAAGATATCATCCACAAACACCATAACTAATGAATCTATATATCGCTGAAATATCTGATTCATCAAATCCGTGAAGACCGCTGGTGCATTCGTTAGACCAAAATGCATGACTACGTATTCGTATTGGTCATATATACTTCTCAAAGCTATCTTTGGAGTATCTTCCTTCCGAACTCAAAATTGGTGATATCCTGATCCCAAGTCAATCTTGTAGAACCACTGAGCAATCCGTGGAAGTGGATATCTATTCTTTATCGTAACTTGGTTATGCTTACGATAATCAAAACATAGAAAAAGAGCCCCAACTGCCATTTTCATGAAAAAAACGGGTGCTTCCCATATAGATGTACTTGGTTGAATGAAACCCTTGATTTCCAACTCTTATAACTACACATTCAATTCCCATAACTCTATTGGTTCCATCTTATAAGATGGAAGGGAAATAGGACTAGTCCCCGAAAGGAGATCAATCATAAACTCCACTTCCCATAGAGGTGGTAACCCAGAGAAGTTATTGGGAAATACATCTAGAAATTGATTCAAAATAGCTGAAAAATATTTTCCACAATCTATTCCATTGATGCCAAAGTAAACGCTACTAGTTGGTAAGAGATCATTCCCACCATTGGTGCCAACATGATCTTTGCATCTTTCTTTACCATCCTCTCTCCTTTGAAGAGATGGTCGATGTCGTCATCAGTCTTGAAACTAACTATTCTCTTATAATAGGTGATGTGATCCTTAAACATTTTCAACCAATACATACCCAGGATTATGTCATAAACATTCATGTCCAAAATCGAGAAGTACCATTTTAAGACATCTCCATCAATAGTTATAGCACATGTTCTACACAAAAAGGATTGACATTCTCTTTCACCAAGAAGAGTTTTTAGTTTCAATACATGAAGCATCATTTCCATTTTTAAACATATCAAGTCAACAACACAAAAAGTAGTTAAGGAATGTGATGCACTAGTATCAAAGAGCACTTGCCCAAGGGTAGAATTAAAAATAATAGTACCTCTCACAGTAGATGGTTCAGCCTGATCATCGACCATCATCTTCTCATCTCCATACAATTACTTCATCACTGCACTTTTCTCCTTATTGCCTTATTGAGATTTCCCTGGTTGAGGATTCATGGAATTTAAAGAATCACCATGGCTAGCTCTGTTATGTTGATGAGACTGATTCTGATGTCCATGTCATGTTGAAGCATATGATCATTGGGACACATGAGGAGTGTCACGGGCCCCCGACCTTGGTGAATTACTACAATAGTGTTGTAGATGCCCCATCTTCTTGAAATTGTGACATGCACTAGGTTGCACCGTACAATCTCGCCTTTTTTGGTTAAGATAACAACAATTAAAACAACCTTCTCTGCTCTGGGGTCATTGAGGAAGGTTCACTGATCCCACTGTCTGGTTCTAATTTTCACTCCCACCGTGGAAATAGGTATCCCTAGTCCTCTTATTCACAATGGATGGGTTGCCACTATTTCCCATGGGTATAATCATTCCTCCTCCTATAGATCCCGAGATATCACATTCAGCAATAGTCACCTTGTTCACCATATCTGTATAATCTGTAATACAAAGCACTATAATCACCGATCATATCTCCTACCTTAGCCCCGATTCAAAGATGTGTGTCTTCAACAACATACTTGCCGCAACCACTGGTGGAAAACAGACTAAATTCATGAATTTAGCCACATACTCTATGACAGAGAGACTATCTTGTTTATGGCTGAAGAAGTCCATCGTTTTCTGGATCTTGAACATGTGAGGATAGAATTTTTTGTTGAAAAATTCTTCAAAATCCTCCCATGTAAGGCCTTCATCCAATTTAACATTCACCTCTAAATCCCACCACTGATGTGCAAGATCAAAGCGCATATACATCGCCAAATTATCCTTGACCTTTTATGGTGTGCTGATGAAATCGATGATATGATTCATCCTACTTAGCCACACCTCCACCTTTTTGGGTTTATCATCACCCCGAAATTTCGGTGGATTATGCTTCTTGAATAGTATGGTATGATCCACATTCCTTGGCTCATTCCTCTAGTTCCCTATATCTACAGCATGAAAATCATGGACAATACTATGAATCAGCTCTTGGTTCACCCGTGGTTCTAGAGAAACCACATTTTCTAATGCTTCTTCGAGTTGGTTTCGACGACGCCTATCGGGTACCATTTTTTAAACCAAAAACAAACTCCATCAATCTCACTCTCTAGCAACTGATGTCTTAGCATTCAAATTATATCACATCATCTATCACATAATAGTTTTTCCAAATAAAACCTTTTTCCATGTTCAACCATTTTTGAAAACATTGAACATACTTTTTGAAAATCAACTCATTTTCAAAATACACCAAATACCTTGTTTTCAATGTTTTTCACTGGAAAACAATTTCTACATTTTTCAAAAATTGGCACCATGCACAAAATCTGTACTCATTCCACATAATGAGATATGAAATACCAGTGGGAATTCATTCCTATACAATGAATGTCATGATCCTCTCATTGGTTAAACCCATGACAATGATATTTCCAACATTCTAGAAGTGTATGCAAAACACTTATGTACCCAATACCCTTGTAAAATGATGTTCAGCATAAACATGATAGCTACATCCTTTTATACTATACATTTGAAGTTCCAACAATCCTAATCCTGTCTTTGATTTTGACCCAAGGAATAGACAAGAATGAATTTCAACTCCAAAACCAAGAACATCGATGACCAGTTGTTAGGAAAGGACCGAATAAGCTGATACCATTTTTGATGACCCGCCAATTCCCATTGGCTTGAGATCCCGACGAGTAATTACTAGGCCTTAAGTGTCATTCCCAATATGTCAAAGTCTGGTAATAAATGCTGAATGGTTTCAAATACAATTTGGGTGACGATTTTCCCCATTTAGAAATAACCCATAAACCAACCAAGCATAACCAAACATTCACTTTATTATGCATGAACAAAAGAGAGACAACAAAACAACTTCATTTATATCAAACCACTTCAAGTACCCAATATTGGAAGGCCAAACCAAGCATCTAAGTACACAAGGGATAAACAACTCAAGACTGCCAAAAGAAACCACGACTTCGTGCTCCACAAGCTCCAAGATCCACAACATCTCCTAAGTATCACCAAAAGCCACTAGCAATAATATGATTTACCTTTACCTGTTTCCCAAAATACAACATCTGAAAAAGCACCAACGTGCCAAAGTAGGGATCAGTATAAAACTCAGTAGGTTTTCCCCCAATGAGTTCCCTACTCAAACCACTAGGATAGAATAGTTATCCATATTTATATAAAAATTGTTATATAAAACCTTTTCACAAAATAAGTTTATAACTAAATATAAAAAAAATTCCAAAAACATTATTAACCAAAGACATTCAATGAGAAATTGAAACCAATTTTCCAGCAAGTTATTTTTCCAGAAAAATAACCAAACAAGATTAAGAACCATTTTAAAATCATTCCTTTTTGGCATACCCAACTATTTCCACAAACCCTTCCAACCGACCATGCATGCTTCTTGGAAGAGGGGAGAAGCACTAACCCTTATCCATCCCAACCATGATGGGGGAGACTCCTTTCCCTTATCCAACCCAAATGCACATAAATTCTTGATGGGGGAGAGCCCTAACCCTTATCCATCCTAACACTGATGGTGGAGACCCCTAACCCTTATCTGTCCCAAATGCAATATGAATGTTTGACGGGGGAGAGCCTTAACCCTTATCCATCCCAACACTGATGAGGGATACCCTTAACCCTTATCTATCCCACATGCCCATGAACACACACAACCATCATATCAAAAACTAAGTGTGTTCAACCAATTCAAACCATTTAAATGCTTAACCAATTCAATTCCAAATAATTTCTATAAAACTCCCTTTTTATTGAAAACCAAATCCATCAACATCATTTTCGATATCAAACCATTTAAATAAAACATCATTTCTATTGAAAACCCATTTTTCATCAAACCATCTACAATTTCAATAAATCCATAATTTAAAATCAACATTTTAACATAAACAAGCCAAATCACTTTCTACAACAAATCACCAATATTTCACAATCCCATCAAAACCATAAATCATCACTAAATAATATTTATTCTATGCTTTTAAAAATAAAATCCATTCAAATAAACCAATTTGAATCTAAGCCAATAAATTATTGTAAGAGGAGTAGAGAGTGAAGCCTCCTACCTCAAAGGTTTTGATGAAAACCACAACGGTCGTGGAACGCTCAAGAAACCATAGTCAATTCTCCAAAAACACGCCTTCGATCTATTCACCTAGAAATATCAAGAACAAATCTCATCATATTTGGCTTCCAAACACTTAGATCATCCCATAACTGCCTTAGATCTAAGAAACTAAGAGAAGAGGAGAAGTAGATTTAAGTAGATCTATGAAACCGATCAAGAACGAAGAAGAACGGTCACATACCTCAAGAATCAGGCATTGAATCACCAAGAGATGCATCAGGTCACCTCCAGAATGATGGGAGAATAGTATTTAACCTTAGGAGAAGAAAAATCACGAGTTAGGGCCGCTTAGAAGCTTAAATGAGGCACTTAGAGGCAAAAACGAGTGACATCCACTTTTATAGGATCTCATTTAAGTGGTCGCATGGTTAGTTCACACGGTTTGACAAACCGTGTGATAAACTGTGTGTTAGCTACTGCCTCGGCCACCCTTCTCACAGGGTTTGGTCATATGGTTAGATAAATCGTGTGCCTCCCATGTGGAAGCTACTCCCTCCAAACCAATTAGGCACGGTTTGGCCGCACGGGTTAGACAAACTGTTCGCCGCCCATGCAACTTCCCATTTTTTTCACAAAACTTCCTTACAAGTTCTCTTAACTCTCCCATTTGTCACCATTAACATTAAAACCACTAAAAGCATCAAGAAAGTGTTACATACCAAAAATCGTGGGTACTACAAATATGTTCCATTAGAGCATAATATTGTCATAAGACATGGAATTGTTTGCATACACATAAGAATAGGAAACTATTTCCATATTAATTATGGATCAACACCAATACCATCATAGTAGAAAAAGTCCATTACTAAACTGGGTTCACTACACATTCCATCCCTTTATTACTAAACCATCTTTACTTCTTTTTATAGCCCTGTGTAAAGGAACTATGTGTACCTCCCATTCCAGCTATGTATTATAGAATAGAGATCACTCCTCCTTATAATCCTATATATATCATTATATACCCCGCATTACCAAATGTATTAGAAGTAAATATAGTTCCCACCCATCATATAATGAAAACAACACATCTTGGACGCACAATAAAATAAATTAGTCATTATATTTGAACCCATGAAATGATATAGGTTTTATTAAAATTTCATCATTTGATATACCATGTAAAAGTAACAATATTCATAAACATCATGCCATTATAAACACAAACCATGGAGAGAAATAATAATGATGGAATACAATGAAAATATACCAAATAAATCATAAGTAAAATCTAAAACTTTCTTATTAGATGGAAAGAGTTTTTTAAATATCACATTATTTAATTATTGGGGAAAATATGGTTTCCATTTAAAAAAACACTTGAAAATTAACACAATTACAATGTAAAGACCATTATTTGAATAGAACATTATAACTTTTTATAATAAGAATCAATACATTATGAAATCATGAATGTGGGAAAATATTTTCATACTAAAAAAGTTAAAATAAACATTTATTTTGATTTTTTTAAAAATAAAAATTATAAGAGTATTGTTAATAGAATGTCCCCTACAAATTTTATATTATTGATCTGAGAATTAATAAAATGTTTATGTTTTATATTAGAAATAAATCCCCATAAAACAAGTGTAAATACAAAATAATATAATAAAAAATAATTTCACGTATAATCATATCATTACATAATCATTGATGTATATGTTTAACTCAATGAACTAAATTATGTTAGTAATTTCATTACATCAAGCATTAATATAATTGAATATGATTTAAACTCGTTTATTATTGTTCTATTTTTTTAGAATTAAAAAAGAACCATATTAAAATTTATAAAATCTTATAAGTTCCTTTTATATTATCATAACACCCTTTTATTAGAAATATTTTAGTACTTTCATCCATATATGTGTTAATTCTGTTGTTTTCTCATGCTCGTTTTTACATGAATGTTCTGATTATTTTTTATAGGATATATGTAAATAATTTCTTAAATTTTATAAATACTATATTTATTAATTAAATACAGTTTTATAACCATCTTTTAATTTATTCACTTGGAAAATGTATTGCATCACGTCATGGAGATGGAAGGTCATACATGTTCTTGAGCGATGATTCTATTCTGTTAATGAGTAAAAGGGTAAGTGGGTTCATGAAATAAATAACTTCCATAATTTCCATAATTTTATAATTATAATATATTTCCATTATTTCCATAATTAAACCAATTCATTTAGTGTGGTGATGAAAAATATATTACATCACTATGTGGACACGGTAAGTCCTAATTCTACACAGGCAGTGCTTTCATTTTCTATAGAATGGATAAAATGTGTAATATGGATTTCACATAATCAAAATAAATTCTAATAATATATATGATATTATAGTTATTAATTTATCATTTAAAAAACACATAAAGATGAATTATAAGAAGAAATAATCTTGAATGAGTTGTTAAAAATCATTACCTCTTCTTTAAAACACATCCTTTAAATATATTATTAATGGATCTATGATTAGTAGTTTTGGAAGAGAATTTCCTACAGAACATTGAAAATGATTTTTTGGGAAGAGAAATAGGTAGGTTTTAGTCTATATAGAATTCTCAATGTGATGCAAATAAGTGAAGGAGGATGTCTCGTTTTGTAATTGATGTGAGGAGAAATTTTGGAATTTATCAAAGGACTGAATTATAATAACATTATTCTATAAAAAAATCTACCAAATAGCCTCCAAATATATAGTACATTAAATTTTCATACATATATTATCCCCTATGTCCTTATGTAAATATTTAATTTTTTTAAATAATTTAATATTATATTATATTCATAAAAAATCATTATTGTCAAATTTGATACTATTCAATACTACAACATTAATAACATCAAAAATATTAAAACTAAAAGAAACTATTGTATCATATCCATGAAATATCATAGTCATCTAGTGAAATGTTGGATATGTTTAGTTATCCCAAATTAATTTATTTTAATATTTTTAATATCATTTATTTTATTTTTCTATTAATTTAATACATATTGCATCATCATTGGATGTGCATTTTGGGTAATTATTTAGTTCCTAAATTTTTTAAGTAAATTACCGTAATTTAGATAATTATTTTATATTTCAGGAAATAATTATTTTTCCAGATTTATTTTACAAAATAAAAAATTAAAAATTTTATCCAAATAAAAAACCATACTATGACATGTCCAAATTATTTTAAATAAAAAAATTTAATGACCATAATGTCAACTATGTGGATATAAAAACTCCTAAATTAAACACAAGGATTATTATTGACAAAAATATCTCATGTATTAATATTTATTCACCTTTTAAATTATTTAATGATTTTTATAATTTTAACTAAAATCATTTTCTTTATTTTTCGTCTGCTTGAAAAAGTAATTAATTAGTGTTGCATAAGAATTAATGTAATTTATTTCGTAGATAAAAATTAGAAATAAATTACTATCATAAAAATATATTAATTATGTTTAAGATAATTCTTTATATTCATTCATTATGTATATTTAATCATATCCAAGGTAACTTCATTAATTAGTTAATATGAATTTTCTAACTTTGTGCAAGCATGACACAAGCATTTAGGTATGATAAATTTAATATAATTAAAAAATTATAAAATAAAATAAGAAATATTTTTTTAATTAAATTCAATAATTATTTTAGTAAATTTATTATTACATCTAAATTTATATCTGTAAGGCACCTAATTTGACTTTTTCAATAATGTATCGGCACTACATCAAGACTGAAGTATTTTTATTTATCATGAAATAATTTATAATTTATAGGTTTTGAACTATTATTGAATGATATTTGTGTTATATTATCATACATGAGTCCTTATATTTTTCTAATAAATTTTCATTTTATTGTAATGGTTTGATGATATCACAAAAGATGTCTTATTTTAAAGAAAACTGTATATTTTACTATTTCCCTAAATATAAATATTTTAGAATGTTCTCAAAATTTTACCGTAAACTAATTTTGGTATTATATTTTCAAAAATTATGTTGATTTTATAAAACATATTTTGTAAAATTTTCTAAATGAATTTTATTTATTTAATCATAGAAGGAAATAAAACAACCATTTTTAATTAAAACATATATTTAAAGAATAAAATGGATTTACTAAAAATTAAGTGTTTATTTACCATGAATAAAAATGTTTCATTAAATTGGTATTACTATTCATACACACTAATTAATTAGTAAGTTTATAATAGTAATCTTAATATTTTAATAGTATATCATGATTCAATTAAATTGGTGTTGAGTACAACATAAGTTATCGAAGAAATAAAATTATTCAAGGATTAATATTTTATAAAAATATCATGGTGTTACATTCTAACTCCCATTAAATGATTTCCACCCTGAAAATTTACTACTCAGATCCAAACAGATGTGGATACCTCTACCTTATCACATACTCTAGTTTCCATGTTGCTTCCACAAATTGGTGGGTTTCTCACAAAATGTTATCCAATTGAGTGGTCCTATATTGTATAACTTTTTCTCTATGATCCATAATCTTTATTGGTTATTCTTTATAAGAAATATCTAAATCCCGCATTATTTTCCTTCAGTTTAGAACATGAGATGGATTAAATATGTATTTCTACAAAATAGATACATGGAAAACATCATGATCTTTGAATATATTCTGTGGATGTGCTAATCAATAATTTACCATCCCAACAAATTCAATAATTTTTAAAGGAATGATATAACTAGGGCATAAAATACACTTATTTCGAAATTTTATCACTCCCTTCTAGGAATATATTCATTTTATTACCATATAACCCATATCAAACACTATATTCTTTTGATTATTATTAGTGTAACTTTTTTGTAGGATTTAAACTGGTATTATATGATGTTTAAAGGATCTAACCTTCTCTAATGTTTCCCCAATTGGTTCTAGTACCAATTGACTTCAATCCTTAATTTCATTCCAATATGTTGGATTTTTCTCTTCTTACCATATACATATTCATAATGATCATTCTTAATATAGGAGTGAAATCTATTATTGTAAGAATAGTATAACCATGATGGGTGTTGATCCCAATAACCATTGAAATCCATACAGAATTTTCTTTACTTGTCTTTTAGAGATTTATTTGAATTATTAGGATGTCCATATGTATTAGGACGATATTTATGTATTTAAATATAACTTTATATCTGGATTGTACTGAATAATTCACCATAACATTGAGGTAATGCTCAGAACCTTATTAGATACAATGTAATGTTGTACTCTATGTAATATTACAACATACATACTATATATTCTATAAATATGATCAAGAGATAAAAATTCTATAATTTAAATTCAGTGTTCCATAATTCTTAGGAGATCAACTACAACCCATGTAGCATTATTCAAAGTATATTTTCTAGGGATTCTAATGAAAAAATCTGTAGTGACATTTTTCCATTTATATTTTGGTAGGGGTATTGGTTATAAAATACCCTCATATTTTTTTCTCTCATTATTAAATAGATGGCATATCAATAATCGTGATACATATTTTTCAATATCAGTTTTTATTCCATTCCATGATAAATAAAATTTCAGGTCTTTATACATATTTTTTATTCTTGAAAGAATATAGAATAATGAACTATGAGCCTCATCCATCATCTCCTTCTTTAAATCTCATATATGATGGAAATAAACCTTGTTCATTAATCCAATAATTATATAATGATCAAGAATGAACTTAGAATTATTTATCACCATCATTTTTAGCCCAGCAACTCCCTTATACACCTCATTAATCATTACATTTATAGATTTTATAACATTAACTTGATAAATAAAAGACTTATCCACATCATTCAAAATTTATAGATCAAACCAATTAAAATATAGAAATATTAATCCTTTTATGATCATCATCATAGATAGTTTAGCACAATCCTTTCTGCTCAAAAAATATTCCACATTTTTTACATTCCCAAGGTAATAATTTATTAAGAATTCACAATATTTAATCTCTTCCCTCAATCATTTCTAGAACATGTTCAAATCATTATACGTGAATATATAAATTAAAATTTTGTGATTATATATTTTTCACTCCATTTATCATAGATACAATTTCATTATTTCTTAATTCAATGATTAATTTCTCTAACTCCAAATCATGAGTTCTATAATTTTTCTCATGATCCTTTAGTTATCATCATGAATAAGCTATTACCATATCAATTTTCATGATTACAAATCCCAATCCATTTTTAGATGCATCACTATATATAAAAAAACATATCTCCACTATATGTTAGTGTGATTATAGGTTCAATAAAAACCTTATTTTCACCAATTTAAAATTTTATTCACATTCTTATGTACATATGAACATAACAGTTTACCTAGATAACTTGTTGATTGGATGAGATAATCTTGATAAAACATTCACAAAATAATGATAACATTCATAAAACCTAGGAAAACAATAGACTTTTGTTTTTTTGGTAGGTATAATCCAATTTAAAATAAATTTATTTATTTTTGGATCAACATAAAGAGCCTCTCATGAAATAATTTTAACCAAAAAATAATCTTTAGAAAGAAAAAATTTAGACTCATTAAAGTTTTCAAATATAGTTCTATTTCTAATGGTCAACAACACAATCCTCAAGTGATATTTTTTATCCACCTTGATAATTCAATATAAAATAATATCATTAATAAATTATACCACAAATTGATCCATATAGTCAATAAAGACTGTATTAATTATGTCAATAAAGATAGTGGGACCATTATTAAGACCATAAGGCATTACTATAAATTTATAGTGGTCAACACATTAATGGAATGATGTCTTGGATATATCCTCATTCTTAATCCTCGAGTAATGATATCTAGATTGATGGTAAATCATCCAAATGTATTTTTCTCCACAAATTTGATCAGATAAGTCATCAATATGGGGGAGGGGATACATGTTCTTCATTGTAATCTTGTTATGTTCTCTATAATAAATAAAGAGTGTCATTGATCCTTCTTTATTCGTAGTAAATAGAATAGGGGAACCCCAAGATGACAAATTGTAGAATATGAATCCTTTATGAAGATTACCTTATAATTTCTTCCTTAATTTCTATAACTAAATTGAGTCCCTTATATAAGTAGTTCTTGAAATTGTCATATCACCAGGTAGGAGTTCTATTGAAAATTCAATATCAAGATCTGCTGGAAGACCTGGAAATTCTTCCTGAATAACATCAACAAACTCTCAAATAATATTTGTATACTTAATTATTAGTTTTCCCCCATCCATATTAGATAGATAACTTTCATTTATTGGAACTGGGACCCACATCATGGAATCAATTTCCTTTAGATGTTAATAATAATCCATGTATCAATAAATGATTATAGGTTCATTTAGAATATGAAAGGTGACTACCCTTCCAAGAAAATTGATATGAGATCCACATTGATAAAGTCAATCCATGCCAAAAAACACATTGAATTCATCTATTGGATGAATCAAAAGATTTTAAAAAATAAATTTCCCAAAAACATGAACTGAAGAGTAATTATAAATTTGAGATGTGACCATTACACCATTACGAGTTTTCACGACTATATAATCATATAATCATTGGGAAGATATAGTGATACCATTAGAAAGTTCTTTAGATAATAATGGGTGGGTGGATCGTAAATCGAATTAGACATTAGATAATTTTGATTGTATGGTATATTTACATTTCACCACTTCATTATCATAGTCCACATCACCAACAGTGATTGCATGTGATTTCCTTTTATCTTTGGCATTAAGATATTAATGAAATAATTCTTTATAGTTAACAATTACATTTTGGAATCTTTTAGAACAATTCCTATTTTACTTACACTTCAATCCTTGATGTTTTGGGGGTGAATAATTCTCCATATTCACATCATTAAATAATATTATCCCATCGCATTAGTATTCAATTTCCTACCAACCTTTTTTCTCACACAAAAATCATTTACAAGTCAAATTAGGAAACGTTTCTCCAGGTTTCTTTCTAAACATTGTATATTATGTTATAATCTTCTTATTTTATCTTGGAGTTATTATTTTCCATTAAATTGAATATTTATTTACATATCAAAACCATAACATTTATGGGAAACTCAAATCTACATTTCAACTTTAAGAGTAAATAGAATTATTTCTTCTTAAAAATTTAAGTACCTCATGGATAAATCCCTTCAGAGACTTGATATTAAGCCACTGGAGAATTAATCATCCTTAAATTTGGGTTGGATGATGATTCCAGAAGTGTATCTCAAATGTCGTGTAATATTTTCTTTATTGGGTCAGAAAAATTCATCTTCCATTCGCATAAAATTGAGGAATTCGTACACAATTTTCATTTAACTAATATAAGAAATGTATTTATTGAAAAATAAGTTTTTTAATTCATAACATTTTATGGAGAAAATTTCATCATATTTCCTCATATTCTTGATAATATTCCACCTTTGATCTACTTCTCCTTACCAATGATATATAACCAAAATGACATTCTTAGGTTCTAAATATTTGAAAACTGAAAATTACTTCTGAGTGGTACTGATCCATTTATCAGTAACAATTATGTTAGAATATCCATAGAATGAATATGGAAACATAGTCATAAAGGACTCAATAGAATTTTCTTCCTATCACTTCTCATTTGGAATCCGAGCATGATTCATATATTCAGAAAGTCATTTCAGAATAGCAAAAAAACTTCATATCCCTTATCCCATAAAATTTTGTTTCTTATGAGTACAATAATTTCATTTCCCATTACATTCAGCATTACAACAGTTCCTTTAGGTTTTGGTCATTGAATAATACCAAAAAGAAAAGTGTGATCAACACTAATCATACTGAGAAAACCACATAATCCTCAGAAATTGATTATAAAATTTCAATCTATTACACCTAAAGATTTATCCTAGATTATTCATGATTGTTACCAAATCTATAGGATTATAACCTACACTTTGACCTATCCTTATGGTTCTTACTAAGGTGTTTTCATCCGAGTTTCAAATGAAAACTAAAGCTTACTATAATACAAAATATAATAATATAAACATTATATATATATATATTACATATTTTTAGATAAATATAACATAACAAAACCATGCTAGATACATACCGGTTTAGTGCCTCTAAAAACATGATAAACAAAGACAACTATATCATAAAACATCTACATCATCTCCTAATTATTTCACCATAACTAGACTCATTTTTGAGATATAATACATAATACCTTTATTAATATCTTAGTTAAAATAAACATAAGAAAGGATAATCTCTAATGTTCTGTAATGATAATAAATGGAGGTGATATATGTTAATTGATTATAAGTGTATAAGAACATGGAAACAACATTTGTAAAATATACCCGATGTATTAAACATCATTACCTTTATTGAAGGAATACATATTAGAAGGTCATAAAAAATGAATCAAAATGAAAAAAAAGTACATGATCCATGAGATCATAAAATTGGTACAACACATGGAATTTTTGGTATACATATAAGTATAAAAAAACATTTCAATATTAGTCAAATATCACTTCCAAGACCATCATATTGGAAAAAGTAAATTACAAAACTAGGATCATTCCTAGTTTCATACCTGTATTATAAAATCAGGTTTACTTCTCATTCCATCCTTGTATTACATAAATAGGTTTACTTCCCATTTTAAATCTATATTAATGAACCTTTTTTGCTCATCTTTATTGTCTCATCTATCTCATGAGATATAAAATTTTACCCATTGCATTAGAGGGAAATATAAATCCCTCCAATCACATAATTAAAACCACTTATATGTGTTCCACAAGAATATAAATTATTCATCATATCTAAACTCATTAAAAAATGGGTTTCATAAATATTTAATTATTTCATAAACCATGGAAAATTAATGATATTCTTAAACATCATTCCATCAGAAACAAAAACCATCCAATTAAATAATAAGGATTAAATCCTTGTATTTTTTCCATAGTGAAGCATTAGTCACATCAAATATTTTTTTATTATTTGGAAAATAATATTTCAAAATCATTCCACATAATTATTGGGGAAACAATGGTTTCTATTTTGAAAAAAAAAACTGTAAATGAAAGGAAAATAAAATGTGAAATATTTTATTTGAAAGGACGCTTGTAATATTTTAAATGAATTATAAAAACATTAAAGAATCATGAAATTATGAAAATACATTAAATCTATATAAGTTATAATAACATTAATTTTTATTTATTTATAAAAGGAAATAACAAAATCATATTTTTAAAATAATTTCCCTTACAAATATCACAAGATTGAAGTGAGCATTAATAAGAATATAGATTTTTATAGCAGCTATAAATCTTTTTTATGAAACTGGAAATACAATATAATATTACCAAAAAATCATTTCACACATTAGCATATCATAAAATAATAATGGAAGTATACTTTTAACTAAATTAAATTAAATTGAGTTTAAAAGTCCCTTATATTTCTCTTTAATTAATTTGGTTATTCTCTAAAATTCTATATAATAGTTTAAATAAGGTTATTAATTTTTTTATAGAGCCATATTAATATTTATATCATCTTATATGATCCTTTATAGAATCTTATCAACCATTCATTATTAATATTTCATTATTTTCACTATTAGAGTATTAATTGTATTACTCTCTTGGGATTATTTTTAAATAATATCATTAATATTTTGCATAGGATATATTTAATTCAATTATATAATTATATTAATGTTATAAATACTATGTTTAAAAATTTAATATAGTTTTATAGATATAAATTAATTGATGAAAATGTAAAATGAATCTTATCGCGTTGTGGAGATGGTTGGACGCATGTACACACATGTAATGACATCATTCCCTTAACGTGTGAATGATTAAGGGAGTAAATGGTATATTAAATTCTAAAAATTTATATATTTTTATCATCATAATTTATATCAATTATTTCCATCGTTATTTCAATCTATGAAAAGTGGTTATGAAAAACAATTTACACCACTTCTTGAAGATAATAAGTCATACATACGCAAACGTGGTGCAGTCCTTATTTAGGATGGATGAAAGATTGAATATAATTTTTCCGTAATCATCATAACTTCTCAGTATATATATTATACTTTATTTATTACTTTATCAATGAAAAAATATGTAAAAAGGATGAATAATACAAAATAAACGTCAATGAGTTGGTAAAAATGATTACCAATTCTTCAAAGGACTTCCTTTAGATCTCTTCTTAATAGATCTAGACTGATATTTTTGGAAGACCAAGACTTCTAGATATTTTATATAGATTTTGGGAATATGAATCGGTCGGGTTTTTTTTGTTCTTTGAGGCTAAAAGTCATGAAAATTTGTGAGGGTGGAGGTTCCATTTTATAATTGGGGTGAGGGGAACTTTAAGAATTTATCAAAAGATTAAATTATAATAAGACTTTTATAGAGTAAAAAGCTTCCAAATAGCCTACAATTATAAAAGGGATGAAATTTTCAACCATATATTATCCGATTTTTACTTATTTAATTTATTATGAATTTTAAATAAATCAATATATTATTATATTAATGAAATATCTTTATTGTAAAATTTGAAACAATCCCGTACGATGAACTTAAAAACTGCAAAAAAAATTTAAATTCAAAAAAAAAATATTTTATTATATCCTATACATGGAATAATCATATATATAATTATTTTATTAGATTAATTTTAACAAAATATATCTATTTTAATATTTATAATATCATTTATATTATTTTTCTATTAATTAAATAATCATGACATTATCATTGTGTAATCACTTGAAAATTTATTTATTTCCAAATTTTGTTAAATAAATTTAAATTATGTAGATAATATTTTTATATTTCCAATTTTATTAATGTTATAGTATATCTTCTGTAAAACCATATATTATAAATATTATACTACTCAAAAACCATAGTGTGACAAGTATAACTTTCTTTTAAAAAATACTATATGTGACCTAATGTCAATTAAGTCAATCAAAAAATATCTAAATTTGAGTAAATGATTATTATAATGGAATAATTATTATAAAATTTGATTTATTCAATCCATGGGGTCATTTAATGGTTCTAATTATTTTAATTAAAATCATATTATTGATTTTTCTTCTACATGCACCCCTCTGTCAACGTTGTATAAGAATTAATGTTAATTATTTTATATATAGAACATGAAAATAAAAAAAATATCATAAAAATAAATATATTATGTTTTATATAATCCTTTATATTTGTTCATTATGCATATTTAGTCATATCAATTTTAAGAAAACTTATTTAATTGGTTAATTTGGATTTTTTATCCATGTACAGGAATTTCACAAGTATTTGGATATGATTCATGTTATATAAGTCAGTAATTTGAAAATATCTATAAAAATATTAATTTATGAATTATTATTAATATTTTTTTCATAAATATAAGGCCCCAGCCTTAAACCTTACTTAATCTTGAGTTATTACAAGATTACACATTGATGATCTTTTCAGGTTTAGAGTTTTAGAGAATTAGATCGTGAAACTTGCATTACATTCCACATTCAGAAAAACTGGTTACATAAAAGAAAGTATTCATTATTCCCATCAACAGAAACATATTTAAAATAAAACATGGATTCTTTCTTGACACATCCTTGACACTATCATCACTTCATGTACCTTTCCCTTGACCTGTGAAAAGCATTTCAAGAACTTGGGATGAGCACAAAAAGCTCAGTAAGGGTTATAAAAATATGGAAAGGAAACATGAGTTCATATATACATAAGAATGAAGTCATACTTTATCCATAAAACATAGGCACTTTAACATACCTCATCAAACCATGAATAAATCATAGAAATCATAAGACATAAAGGTAACTTGAGGCATTCATAACATTCTTACGTAGGGATTAACCCTCTTGGTTATGTTTTGGAATACCCATCACAGTATATTCCCTAAATCTCTTCGGAGGAACCTCAATGTTTCACTCCTTCGCGTTACCCAATGCATTAGAGAGCTATATCGGGCTCACCCGCCCTTAGTTTGTCACGAAACCACCAGTTTTCATAACAATGCCCAAGAACCATAACATAAACGTATCACATAAAACATGAATAAAGGAAACATAACACTTCCACATTTCAATCTCAATATAACATTTTAGTATATTGAAATAACGAATCCGTTCAAAAAGAAACCATTTCCAAAACCATTTAAAACATTTAATAAGGAGAATTTTGAACCAAAGTGTCCCATACCACCTTGAAGTTCTTAACATTTTAAACCATTAATATCCATATAAATAAATCCTTAAAACCATTTTTAAAACATGGATATTAATAAGAACAAATCATTAAAACATTTAAAGCGATATTTTGGTTAAAGGGTTTTTACCAAAATTAGAGACACTTGAATACAATAATTGAAAAATAACATTTAATAAGAACTTTATAATATCATGAGAATAAATGGATTCATGATATAATATTCCAAAGGATAGTATATACACCATATAAGAGTGAATTGGTGCATAACAACAATGAAGTCTCAATAGGGATGTAAAATGTGATGAAATCCCTTATAAAGAAGGAATCCTTAAATTAAGGATAAATCAATCTCAAAATTATGTGTGACAAATATAAATACACCCAATATAATTGGATATTATGTGTAAAACAATTAAAGGCCATTCACACATATTAAAAGGATTACATATTCAATAACTACATGTTGAACCCAAAGAAATCTAAATTAGGTTAAAACCTTCCCTTGGTAAAATTCGATAGCCTAACGGCGTCACTTCAAAAATTCGGAAAATGACTTGATGAGAGATAAAAAAGGGAATCTCATCACTTGGACATAAAATTTACATAAATAATGATATAGAAGAACATATCCCAACATAATATTATGTGAAATAAAAGACATAATAAAAGAAGTCTTTTAAAAAAAAGGAGGGTGAAAGGTTCCCTTACCGACATTGGTATCTTTCGAAACATACGCCCCGTGAAAGAAGGAAAATACAAAATTGATCTAAATAATCATAAATGAAAGAGTATTACACAATGAGTAAAATAATGGTCAGTACATACACCACTCAAAGGAAATTGTGGCAAATGTAGCATAAATCTCACAGGAATAAAAGTGAGATGAAAAATCCCTTACGAAAACTTGGCAGCCTAACGGCGCCACAAAAATGGATTGATGAGATCAAATAGGGTATCTCATCACATTAAAATAAAATTTACAGCAAGAGGAATTTAAAATAAAATCCCCTATCATAACGAAGAGGAGCTTAAAAGAAGTGACATAAAGGAGAGTACTTAAAGAGAAAGAGAGAGGTTAGATCTCTTACGAGAATTCGGCAGCCTAACGGCGCCACTTAAAACTTCCAAAATGGATTGATTAGAGAGAATAGGGTCTCTCATCACATGAATATAAAAATTACAGTAATATTAATATAAAATAACTTCCCAATAACAAGAAAGATGAGCTTTAAAAGGAATGACATAAAAGAGTGTACTGAAAAGAAAGAGAGGAGTAGGATCCCTTACCTCGGGTCCGACTTGACTCGATCGTTCTTTAATCTCCCGAATAATAAACTTGAGTTAATTTCTACCTGATTAAGAACCCTTTTCAAGCTTATTATTCCTTTTATATCACTTATATCCCTTTTATAAACATTATGTAATCATTAAGTTAATAATGATTGTTTTTTTGATATTTGGTTCTTAAGTCGAAAGTGGACTTCTTACAATTACATGTTGTTCGTGTGGTCAATGGTTCTTTATATACAAAATGAAATTCCTGATTTGGATATCATATATATCATATATATACATCATATAAATGTATTTATAATATCACATAATCATTTAGAGGAAAGAAATGAAATGCACCGTTCATGGAGACGGTAAGTCGTACGTACGCATGAACGCAACATTCATTTCTATGTCGTATTAATGGAATTAAAACTATATGAGAGGTATGTATATTTTAATTCCAGAATTATATTAATCATTTAGTTGTATCATACATCATATATATCCATTATATATATGTACTTATAATAGTACATAATATTTTGAGATAAGAAATGAAATGTACTGTTCATGGAGACGGTAAGTTGTACGTACGCATGAACGCTATTTACATTTCTATTTCATATTTAATGGAATTAAAATATAATGATACATAATAGTATTTTAATTACATTATGTTATCATATATAATATCATTAAATATACCCTTTATACGTACCACATATGGTAATAACGAATCAAATCACTTTGAGGGGGCGGTAGTCCGCACTTCCTTAAATGAAGTTATCGTGTATACCCATAATGGAAGCCATAAAGGTAAGACACAAATGATAAAATACAGAAGCTAAAGTAAAACATAAACTTATTATATATCATATATAAAAATAGTGACATCATAATGGCCACCTTTGAAGGTGTTAAATGAGTATTGAACAATCATCATTTCGAGAGGCAGAATTTCGCCATCGACAGAAATCGTATCTTCTTTAACCATTTGATGTAGTTGTGTGATAATTTAGCTCGAATAAATCTTATAAAAACATCCTAGTATATTGAAGATACGTGTGTTGTTACAAAATAAGTAAATAAAAAGAGTTTAGGGGGTTGGAGAAGCAAAAATAAAACAAATGAACATGAGAGAATGAATTGCCTTTAAAAGTGTAACTCCTATTTATTTGAGCCTAAAGGCTTCCTTTGAAAAGATTCTGCCCAAAGGGAATCCTCTAGCATGAGGAGAGGGATGTGGAGAGAGTAAATGGGCAGGGTTTGGCCGAGTCAAAGGCTTTGGGCGTGTGAGTAATGAGGTAGAGGTGGGGGCCTTTTATAAGAGGAGAGGAGGGGCACTTTTGGAAAGTAAAGAAATATTACTTTATTTGAAAATGAGTTTCGGATTTAAAGGGTCACACATTAATATAATTCGAGGATAAGGTTATAAGGTTTCGAAATCCACCCATACAATTGGTTTTGGACATGTTTAGGGCTTAGATTTTACATTATCTTTCAATTTTATTTAAATCGTTAAATAATGAGGTCATCGCTGCATCATCATGATGTCATAAATAATTTAATTTATTTAGTGTCTAAAAATTATAAAAAAACTATCATGATGTATGAAATATCTTTATCTTTCTAATGATTATTTATAATCAAAAATCTGAGTTGTATAACCCCATGTAACAATTGTTTTAGTAAAACATGTCATGTTTGTGTTATTTTTACTTTAACATTAAATAAAAAGATATTTCTGTCATTTTCCAACCAAAGTAGATCCATGGGGTCCCCAAGTTGACCCATGGGTTTTCTTGGTCGGTCATGACACAACCAATGAGGGTAGGACATGTGTCAAGTTCATTTCATTTTATTAAAACATTATTCTTACCATAAACTACACTAATTACCTCTAATCGTGATTAAAAACTTAATAAGTTACTATTCACCAAAAAATTATTTTTATCCCATTGAACCACATTTTACTTTATAATGACAACCATGTATGTCGGATTTTTGAAATTCAATACACAAAGAGGGGAAAATTTCATTTAAGCGGAAAAATCAGTTTTTATAAGTACCACTGAGTGGTTTCACTATTCATCAAAAATTGAAGTTTTTCAGAAAATTACCAAAAATTCACCCTAAGCTATATTTGATATTCTGAATTCAAAAATGAAGTCTATTTTCAAAATTCAGAACATATAAGTCACATTAATTAATTTAATAATTAATTCCCGCTGTCAGAGCAAATAGCGTGTTTTTATAAAATAATAAGTATCAAAAGATTGGCACCAGTTTAAGTCTAATTTCAAAGTGAAATTGATTCCAATGTCCACCATTGGATTAAATGGTAAAAATATATTCAGATTACACATTAAGACCAATTCAAAAGATAATCTAATCATATAAATAAATTATATTAAAAAGAGGTTTTGAATTTAAAATACATCATTTTACACTATTCATTATAAAAATGAACCTTATCAGAAAGATACCAAGAATTTACACAAAGTATATTTTGATGTCCCGATTCTCAAGAAGAGTTATATTTGGTCCAATAGAATGTATAAGAGTGAACAAAACTATATTTAATGACGGTTCGCCATCAAAAGGCGATAAGTGACCCTTTAGTGAAAACCAGGTCATATACGCCAAAAATTGAATTCTTTCCGAATTTTTAGCCTTTATCTTTTATTGGAAAAATGATAAAAACATATATAATCATATTTTAGTTATTTCTATCCATTACCGCCAATACAACGGCTACATGTTAACTGCCATTTAATATAATATAATTTTATTATTATAGTGCAACGTAAGATTCCCAAGAAACTCGTTGTTGCGTGTTGGGTACTCCATCGAGCATAGCGTCCCCTTTAAAGTCATATTAATACTTTATTCACAAATATGGATAAATATGAAAATGTAATATTCTTTATTTACCTAGGGTGTTACAATAAAAATACATTTTACATATTAATTAATATTTATAAGGCGCCAAATATTAGTTTTCAATGCTGTGTAGGCACTGCATGGGCAAAGAATATGATTATCATATTTATCATTAAATACTTTATAATTTTATGTTATGGACTTATTTTTTTAGATATTTTTATTATATTATAATACTTTAATCTTTATCTAATTTTTTAAAAAATAATATTACTGTTATTTTACAATGAAGTAACAAAAGATATTGAATTTAAAAGAAAATTGTATTTTTCACTATTCACAAAAAACATTCATTTTTTTAGAAAACTCTCAATGTATCACCATAAATAGGTTTTCATATTTTTTTTCAAACTTGATGTTAATTTTATGAAATACATTTTCTAAAAGTTTAAAATTTATTTATATTTATTTTCACATAAAAATAAGCAATAATTTATTATTGACTGAAAGTTATATTTGATTAATAAAATGACATTATTAAAAATTATCTATTTATTTACTATGTATAAACATATTTCATAATATTTTTATTACTATTCATACTCACCAATTAAGAAGCTATGTTATTAAAATCATGTTAATATTTTAGTAGTATGTCAGATTTCTTTTAAACTCTGTGTTGTATGCAAAATAATATATTGAAAAAATAAAATAATTTAATGACCAATATCTCAAAAAAAAAAATTAGGGTGTTACAAAATATCATCTCCTTGAAATGTGAAAATTATCCTGATTTTGTTTTATAAACATAGGGTGATAATAATTTTCCAATATGCAGTTTTTAAAAAAAACAACTAAAAACCATTTTTAAATATAATTTTGAAATCATGTTTGGAAAGATTTATCTAATTTATATGAAAAATTAAAGTTGATATAAACTTTTAGAAAATATAATGATTGGTTTTTCAAAATATAGCTTTGGAAAACACATTTAAAAATCATTTTAAAATAATTATAATTTTAAAATCATTATTTTAATAACACCTTTCTAAAATATTATATCATTGAAAATACTTAAGTTTGAAAAAATTATAATACCCTTGAAAATAATTTTTCTATGAAAAAATTACAGTTACATTGAAAAAAAACATAATCTTTGACTCATTATAATAGATTTGAAAATATATACACTTTGAAAACATTATAACTCATTTGATAATACTTTAATTTGGAATTTGTTTTTATTAATAAAATAATCTATGATTTAAAAAAAAAATTAAACTAGAAAAACATAACCATTTGGATAATTGAAACATTGATGGTTGTATGGGCCTAACCATTCTAGATGGTAGTGCTCACTCCCCACATCCCCATCATGTTTAGAAATTTCATATTCCAAATTTTAAAAAAATTATACTTCCCACAAACACACATATATATATATATATATATTGGTTATTTAATAGAGTTTTAATATTTTAAAAACACGACACTCTATTATTAAATTATACAAATATATATATATATTATTTAATCATAATTAACATGATAAATTTGGAGCAACCAAATATTTTGACAATAGTCTTGGCATACCATCCTAGACATTTAATAAAGGTATATTTATTATCCATATTATTGAAATGACATTTTATTCATAGAATTTTTAAAAACAATTATTGGAATATGACATTAAATGAAGAAAAATTATCATTTAAAACGCATCCTTGAATAATTATATTAGATACTCATATAATTAACTCAAAAATTGATGTTTGAAAATATAATTTTATAAATTAAAATATTCATTGAAGGTTGATTCCTTCAAATAAAATAAAAGGATTTGTAAAATTAAAATTCACATTAAATAATATGTTAAATCGTATATATATATGTCTTTTCATTTATAAAAAATTAAATTATACCCTTAATATATAACTTTGAAAAAAAATATTAAATTTCACTCATAAGATTATAAAAATTATCATTTAAAAAAATTTCATTCATGTAGTAATTTAAAATGTCAACTTGGGAAAGATTGTGATTTGGATTTGAAGAAATTTTTTAGATATTAATTGTATCTGATTCAAATCATGATATAGAAATTTTATATGTATACAATATATATATATATAAATATAAAAAATCATAAATTAAAATAAATATAAACCCTCTTATAATTATGAAAACAACATACATCCCTTAACATAATTTGAAATTACCTCTTTATATACTTAATTATTTTTGAAATAAATAACCTTAAATTTTCAAATAATACATTTAAATATAGATATATATACCCTTTCCAAATACAGTGGAAAAATAATCTTCTAGAACCCCATAAACTAATTTAGTTCTCAATCCAGGGGTGATGAAATGGAAAAAAGATAGAGGTTTTCATCATGGAAATACCTCTTCCTCTGATGAGGGGTTATTTTTGTGCATGTACATCTTTATATATAGGTTTGGATACCTGAATATTAGGGTTTTTTTGGTGGAAATAGATTGTTGGGTTTTGTGCTGGAACAATTATTGAAAGCATCATTGTGAACTTGTAAACAAAAATTTCAGGAATTGATGGTCTAATTGAAAATTTAGGGTGTTTTAAACTCTATTTTATATAATAAATATGCCTCTAAAAAGTGGTATCAAAATATACTGATTTTATTTTTTAAAAAATTACAATAAAATAATTTATCTTCCTTAAAAATTTTCATGCTTAATTTGGGCTTGTTGATATTAATCGAGAAGTAATAGTGGCCACTATAGATTATGGTTCAATATAGGATAAATCCTAGGAAGTTATAAAAAGATTTATGTTTTTGTAGCCATAGAAAACAAATAGGGTTTATATGATGGTTGGTGTTGTAGTTTCTTCCTTCCAAATTAAGGGGATTGTGATGGACACATATGGAGATGATAGGAGAAGCTTCAGAAAAACATCTGAGAGAAGCCACAAATGGTGAGTGTGGTCATGAGGAAGAAGATGATGTAGGAGATCAAATCCGAATGAAACGTTCAATAAAATTCCTATAGTATACGTGAAGATTTTAAAGGGTGAATAGTAACCTAGACTTGAGTCCCAGATCAAAAGAATCATTGTTCTCTACTCCTACAAAAACTACATACAGAAATTCAAACTCCAATAGTAATTACTAACTACTCATGAATATAAGACAGAACCAACCTAAGGAATGCATACCTCTCCTTATACACAAGTAATGCGGGCTTATAGCCTATAATTTGACTTATATATTAGTGAGGTGTCCCATCACCTCAACAACTTCTCTTCTTGTACTAGGGTTGACATAACAACATGGTTGACCCACTTAGGACCCACAGATGTTTTTAATGGTCCCCTAGATGTCTAGTGTTTGGAAATTTTTATCCTTTAAAGAAAATCTATATTAACTTATTGCTATTATTCTCTAAATTTCTTATAAAGTATACCTTATAATTTATAATTGATTAAATTTATATAAAATAATTAAAAAATAATCATTTTTGTTATAATATTTTATAATAAGTGCTTATTTAATAATAGTAATTATTATAAGATATCATCACTCAAATAACAATATTACAACCAAATCAAAGTTAATAAATATTTTGAATTGATATAAAATTTAATTGAAAAGTAATTATTTTATAATCATAATTGTTTCATTTAAAAAATAAAGAATATATAAAATAATAACAATTATAACTTATAAATTATAAAAATTATATATGATGTTCAAAATCGACATTACTATATATATATATAGTATTTTTTTTAAATGTTACAATGTATTCAAAAACTCAATATTAAAACATGGTATTGTCAAAGAAATATTTTATATAAATATTAAAATAATTAAGACTTTATTTAAAAATAATTTTTTTAATGAATGTAAATTTTTTAAAATATTTACATATTATTTAATAGAATTAAGTAAATATTTTATATTACGTTATTAACAAAACCAATTTTGATTAAGGAAAACATTTATGATTATGTCTAATTACACTTTAGTTTTTTTAAATTATAGAAAGTATCATTTAAAAAAAATTAATAAAAGAAAAATACAAATAGAATTTATGAGGTGTTACAAAAATACCATTAACGTATAAAATGTTCTTATAAATATTAAAATATAATCTTGTTTTATCACTATTTTAAATCAAAATAATTATATAAAAACTATTTTGTAAGAATAGAAAATTCATGTTGGTATCTTTGGATACTATAATAGCATTATCTCTTAATAGTTACCTTAAAATGTAACAACTTAACTAGATAATTATCAAATATCTTATTTTGTACTCTATAATCAGATAACTTTATCACTTTACCCAATGAATTAGAGGGCTATATCGAGTTCAACCCTCATCAGATCTATATCAAGATCACCAGTGATTAATAAAAAATTTACATGTTCCACTGATTACATAAAACACATATTTCTTTCATTGTGTCCATAAATTTCATTTTAAATGGAATTAGTTCATATAATAAATAACACATTGTGTTATATATTAAAAGATTATATGATTTTTTATTTCTTTAAAAAATATATTTTAAAAAAAACCAAAAATATGGTAATTTTTATTTGAAAATAAATATGGAAACTAGAAAAGTATGACCCATGTAAATAATGAAAAGAATTATTAAAATGATTAATTTTTAACACTTTTTAATGAATGTAAAGAATATTTTAAAATGAATTTGTTCAATAAAAGTATAATAAATAAGAACATTCATGAAGAAATTTAAAATAGCAATGACATAGAATTAAAGTTATTGAAAGGATAAAATTAAAATATTATTTTTAAAAGAACCCCCTTGTGACTTTCCTAACATTTGAAAAAATGGTTTTTGAAGAATAGAAGATGAAATGGATTTATAAAACAATTTAATATAATGTTATTTATGCTAATATACATTCATATGGATGTTTATACCCAATATAAAACAAATTGTGTGCTGAAAATGAAATAATTATCAAATAAGGTGAATTATGATAAGAAATCCCTTATATTGAGAATGAATCTCCATATAGATACATTATCTTCTACATAAAAACGTCTATTAACATTAATCATTCTTAATAAACTTTTATATTTTATTTATTTATTATTATTCATTTTATTTCATTTATTACCATGTCTTATATAGTTATTAAATCAACTGATTTCTTGAAGTAACTTTTAAGGATGTTTGGTACATAACCCAAAAATGACATTGGTAGGTTTCCCAAGAAAAAAGATTTAGTCATTAAATTATCTTGAAAATATTAATTTTTAAATAATTATCTTATTTATATAATGAATATAATTTTAAACTAGTTATTAAATAATGACATGAAAAAAATTGCATATCTTCAAGGAGGTGGTTGTCCATACATAGACCTGCCCTATATTATCATTTTAAAATGTACGGAATAGTAATGGGGAAAGTAATATATTGTATTTATATAATAATATTTATGTAATTAATATCAAATACATTCATTATTCACATCACAATAACCATCATTGAGTGTTGAGGATGAAAAATAAAACACATTGCTTTGTATATGTGGTAGTCCACATATAACACGAGCGATGTTTTCATTTTCCATGGGTTGTAAACAAAGAAGAAAAATGTTTCGTCCATCTGAAAAAAAACATATTTTTAATATTTGTATTCTATTAAATCATCAAGGTTAACTAATTAAACTGGAAAACACTTGGTTAAATTTTATACCTCTTCTTCTTAAAACCACCTTTTGATTACACCTTTATTTTTATAGGTTTGGTGCTTTTGTTATTATACTATTAATAATATTTAGGTAGGGTTTTGGATTGGTATTTGTATAAATATGGGTTAAGATAAAAGGCTCATGCGGTGTGTAGAAGATATCAGATACCCTTTTATAAGTGATGGGAGTGGTATTCTTTAAAATACAAGAAATATTAATATTTAATATTTTATTAACGCTTTTTAAATGGAACAAAAGATACATTAATTCAATGATAATAATTATATAGACAAAATAAATTCAACCAATAAAATTTATGTATGTTTAGTTTTCTTTTTAAACCATATATTTTATATTACCCTCCTCATTAAACTTGTTTAACCTTGAATTTTTTAACAATTATTTTTCACTGTAAAGGTCATGGATGTTATATTAAAAAATTGAAGGGGGACATAAATTAACCATGAATTATAGAATCAAAAATTTCCCTACCCATTGAGTTAATATAATATTTTTATGATTCTATAATGATATAAAAATGTTTTTTTAATTAATAAATAACATTTAAAGCCACTCTAGTGACTGTTCAAAAAAATTTAATTTAAAGTTATATATATAAAAAATTAATTAGAATATAAAGTGTAATCATCACTAAAACAAAATAATTATCCAATAACATCATGAAAACCCATATTTTATCGAAAAAATATTTATTTATTATTTTAAAAATAATTTAC
The DNA here is from genome assembly GCA_963277665.1 of Viscum album. Classification (NCBI taxonomy): domain Eukaryota; kingdom Viridiplantae; phylum Streptophyta; class Magnoliopsida; order Santalales; family Viscaceae; genus Viscum; species Viscum album. Next base: position 1,091,148,347 of record OY728145.1, on the reverse strand, counting down.
TTTATTGTTCTACTCCTTGCATAAATGCTGCATCAGCACTTCTTAAGTGTTCAATATATTTCGATCATTTCTAAAAATTAAAAATAAATAACTATACTAAAATTAACTTATTCATCTTTAAAATATTAATTTATAATAATTCATGAATTCATTTTATCTTCATGAAAATATTTTATAAATTTTGGAATTAAGAGAATTAAATTTTGTAATTATCTTTACATAAATTAATATAATGTTTATATTCATATGAATGATTCACTAAAATTCTATAGTTATTTATTATAGGATGGTTTTTTTCAAAAAAAATTAATAAAATTAAGTGTAATAGAGGTGATTTTATATTTACAGGGGTTATCTCACAATTTCATCATTGATTAAACCATTTCACCCTTTACTCTGTTGATAAACTTTTATTATTGTTACTATTAATTATTACCAAAAATTGAAATTATTCTCATTAATGAATTTAAAATTATTTATTCTAAATATGAATTAAATTTTATAATTTATAATTTATATAAGTTTAAATTTAAATTTTAATATAAATATGTGAAACATGATTAAAAAATAGTTCTTATAAAAATACACATTTTTAGACTAAAAATGATTTTTTACAAAAACAATTTATAAATACCATTACAATTTAATTGATTTGATTATTTATAATTATATTTTACTAATTTTATATTAAAACCAATCCAAAATATTATTACACTTATTAAATATATTTAGATAAATGATATTTTTTAAAAATAATTATTATTGTTCATTCATCAACCCAAAATCAATATTTTCATAAACATGACAAAATTTTATTCTAAGATATATTTGTTATTATACTATCAAAACGTATTTATATATCATGGAAAAATAATCTAATGTGTAGAAGTTAATAATCATTTCTACACATAAAATTTAATAAAAAACATTTTTGAATAAAATTTATTTTTTAAAAAAATTAATTCATTCGTATTTCTTGCCCAATAGCCACAATTAAATGAAAAGAAATCTATTTAATTCTATATATAATATAAATAATTAATTAAAATAATTCCTCATTAGTGATTAATTTAATATATTAAGATAAAAATATGTTCTGTATAGGAAAACAACATTCTGAAAAACGTAGCTTCCTCCCTTAAATGATTTTATAATTATTCATAAAAAAAAGTATGATTGTGCATAATTTTTGCAATGGAAAACAATTATACTTATATTTCATATTGTGTTTACTCTAGTTTATAGTCGTCAATACAATGGCTATGTGATAACATTCATATTTAAATAATAATACTCACATAATATATCATAGTGTGTTTAATCTTTGTATAGTGTGTGGTACAGAAAATCTAACATAGTATTCATTTAAATGAATATAATATTAAATATTAGGTTTTCAAACTAACATATAGGTTAAGAAAAGTACATTAAATATGTAATGTGGGGAAAACTTTTTAATCGTTGAATGAACTATGTGATCAAAATAAACTAACCTCAACTTAACTTCTATATTTATTCTTATGAAACCCCTAAATAGAAAAGAATCACGAATAGGGAACTATACAGTGTGAAATAAATTATATTATAACCCACATCCAATTTACCTAACCACACACTCCTGTATACCAGGTGAAATTGATTACCAATCAATTATAATAATATTTATAACAATAATAATAACATAATTAATCATTACTTAACATATATCCAAGGTATAAAAAGATTGTCACATCATTTTTAACTCAATTATATTTCAAAACATCATTTTAAAATCTAAATTGAATAAATATAATCTTTTATAGAATTTCTCAAACACATTACATGCCTAAAAATGTTTTATGGAAAACATCGCATGAAGAAAAGTAAACATCACTTTTTTCTACACAAATTCATGAACAATAAGGAATAACAATAAATTTTTTATCATCCATTCATTAAAAAAAATAATCTATAAACTCCAAAAGTAATCCAAAGAACTAAAGTTTTAAAAAAGGATCTATAATTATATAGAGACACCTACCCAAAATCTATTATAATTATTGGCTATGGTTTGGGAGCCAATGTGTAAAATGAGGGAAATCCCTAACATCAAAATCCCTAATCATGAGTTTTGAAAAAATAAACCCTAGGAAAACATTTACATTTGGAAGAAAAAAATACAAGAAGTGGAAGATAATTAAACTAAATGGAAAATGGGAAGATAGTTGCGTGGGGATTTTTATTGAAAAATACAACTGAAGTTGGTTGATGGTTTAGAAATATGAGATGGGAAAAATGCACAACAAAAAAGGTTAAAATGAAGGATATTCCCTGACAAAAAACCACTACGTGAAATCAAGAGTCTGCATCTTAGGGTCCCACAATAGTGTGAACCTATAATGAATGGCCTAAAAACAAATTATACATTGGCCTCTATAACATTTTCCTCAGCCAAGGAACCCTCGTAATGTAAAGGGTCACACCCAATATAGTGAGACTGCTTCCCTCCCTCAATTTTCACAACCAAAGGTTATCTTTCACATAATGTTTCTCATTTGTAAGATCCCCTTGATGTCCTATATATATATTCATGGTGTGGTCCCCCCTCATCATATCGCCTCCTCTTCAATATTTTGTATCAAAAAATATTGGGCCCTCATATATATATATATATATATATTAGTACCTTTATATAAGATTACCCTAAAGACTCTTATGTAATGAAATTTTAAAATCTCATTACCAGATACTCATCACACCATAATTCACTTTTCCTCTGTATATTTATCACCATGAAATTATTATGAAATAATTCTCTTTAAAAAATTTGATTTTCTTGATAGCTTGTGGTACACACAACAATGAATTTAGTCGAACCATGATTTACTATTAAAATAATACTCTCACCTTCTCATTTAATTAAAAGGTACGAATAGGGAAAACTGATTAATGAAATTTTATACTTTCCACACATATAAAATGGTTTCATTATTTATTAATTAATTATAAATGAAAATAAAAAACATTTAAAAAAGGAGATTTTTTTCTAAAGAACTGTAATTATGTGTAATATATTTTAAAATAATAAATTTTTTTACTGCTGGGGATTTATTTTAATTAAATTTATATATATAATATATTTTCAATGTAATGTTTTATGAATAATATATTATGATTTTATTATGCATTGGATAATAATAAATCTATTTTAAGCCTAAAATGAAATTTTATTAAAAAAAATCATCGCATGTTTTAAAAATAAATTAAAATTTAATTAATTTAATTTATAGGTTCTGAATTAAATAAAATTAATTATATTATTAGAATCTGAATGTTCAAATGGGGTTAATAGTCTCATTTTATTTTTTGTTCAACATGAATATTAATCATAATATTATTTATCAACCTAATTATGTGTAAATCGGGTTATTCTAAACTAAAAATTAGTTATAAGGCTATAAGTTTTCAAAATATTTCCTAATTTATAAAAAATATTAACCCCAGAAAACCATATCCTCGAAATTGAGATGATTAATGTAAATTTTTCCATGCAAATGACTAATAGTTCGTCGAAATGGAAGATAGATTTGAATTTTCACTCTTTTAGTTTTTAATATCGTTTTTTCACATAGGAAAAAAAATTATGTTATGAATGAATATAAGACTCTACTTTGAGCATAATAGTATTTTTTTCATTATTTTTATTTATTTTTATTTTTTCATAAATACATAATGACCTTGATTGATTTTCAAATACTGATACAATATTTTTTAATTTAATAAAAAATATATTAAATTATTTTAAAAATATTAGAAGTTATATAATATGAATGGGTTAATTTGACCCACACAATTTTTAGATAAATAATAAATGTTATGGAGGTGTTAAAGTATTTTATTTGAATTCCACTTTTTTTATATTTAATGTTAAATTAAACGAATAATAAAAAATTTAAAAAAATGATATCTTGTAAAACTAATATTTTATTAAATTACATAAAAATGAAAAACTATACAAATAAGGAAAGGTAAATTTTATATAATAAAAAATGTCAAAAAAAACCCATTTATAGGCCAATTTTCAACTTATAAGTACAAATTATAGCACATTAAAATTTGATTTTTTTAACATCGTTTAAAATAATATATAAAAACAAATGGATAATAAAAATTCTAAAGAATAAATTTATAGAGAATATTTTCTATATTATTTTTGTTTATGGGATTCCAACCCTATCCTACTTTAGAATCAAATCCATATCTGTTTGGGGGATTTTTTCTGAGAATGAAATTATTATTGTTTAATCATTTGTGAAATTCCATAATTGCCCTTGAACTCAGTTATAATAGGGCACCTCCACTAACACAATTTATAATACATTGATCCATATATCTTAACCAAAATCTACTGATTTATCTTCTCAACATCCCTAGATACATTATAGTGGTTTTGTTCATCCAAAAATAAAAACCCTAAGCTCATTAGTGGATATGAAAAGAAAATGTTTCAAATATGTGGAGGATATAGTTCTTTAGAAGCAATTAGAATTGTATGTTAGGGTGTTTGATGATTAAAATATCATTATATATAATTATTAGTTATGATAATATTGAAAATGGAGAAGTTTTATGATATATCTCTCAAGAAACTCATAAATTTTCATCTCCTCTTGTTATTTGATAAAAAAAGTGTTTTCCTTTATATTACTTAAATTAGGTACTCAAGAGACAAAAAATGTGTGTTTCAAGAAAAATAAACATAATTTCTCACTTCAGTTGAAAACTGCCTTATTCTGTATCCATGATTTCAAGAAAATATTTAAATATAATGTTTTTACTATCATCATATGAATATTTAAATTCATTTTTACCCATTATCGAATTTTATAAAAATGATTTGAATTGAATCTTTTTTTCCAAATAAGCCACATTGTGAGTTTTCTAAAAACAATATGGAAGGACTGTTTATTTAACCTATATAGAATAAATGTAATTTCATTTTATCTCAATTATTTAATGGGTTTAATCTTCCTTTACAATATTACATGTTTATTTTAATTAAAATGAATTTATTTAATTTGTGTGAATTGTTTATATAGTAAAAATTAATTTTGTATGTTAAAAGCCTATTTTCATCGAGAATATTTAATCGATCTATTAAATTGTCAAGTATTAATTCCTTTAATGTTTCTTTATATTTACTAGGATTAAGATCCAAGGACAAAATTCACATTAATTCGCTAGATTAATTTTTTAATATAATGATTTTTATGAAACTCATTCATTTTACACAGTTTATACTATAATAAAATTTTTATGAAACACAATTATTTTCATGGTTTCATATATGATTAATGGGTTAAGATCATTTTCTGTACATGTTTATTATTTTAATTATTTTTTTGTTGGGATTTATAAATTTTTATAATTTACAATGTAATGATTGATATCTCAGGAGGTAAATAGAACAATAATTGTAAGTGAACCCATTTCAATAAGGGACTTTGTGCACTATAATATTCAAGGGAGTGAACCATTTCTACTGCGATAGTTTGGGAAGTGAACCCAATCAACTACGATTATCATGGTAAAGAACCTTGACAACTAATTAAATTATTTCCTATGATATATTGTATTACAAATAACAATGCATCATACCTTTTTTTTAATGGTTTATGTTCATTGATTAACTCATGATTCATGTTTTATAGACTACCAATATTTTTTACATTAGTAATTATTTTGATCATGGATATGTAGGGTATAGTTTTCAAATATTAATATCATGTTCTTATATCCTAATTTACAGGTTATGATTTTGCAATCATGGATATCTCCCTTGTTTACCATTATCAGTCATTTGAGGAAACCCTTATCTAATGTTTCCTTTACCTAGGTTATTAGGAAATTTTTAAAGTATCATGTGTCTAAGAAGGGGACTTGCTATGTTGAAATAAGTGGGATACAATGTATATATTTTCTAGACCATTATTTTATATTTAAATTTTTCTAAATATAGTAGAGCTTAGAAATTATAAAATTAATCCTTATGTTATGTAATAAATATTTACATATTAGGATGTGATATATGTATATAAAATGTATGGGTCAATATAGATGGTACTAGGGTAAGGTTTAGTTAACATGTGGAAACTAATATGAGAAAATGTTATTAAGAACCCTTGGGGTATATATAATTTTATGATAGCATCCTAATGTTTTTTATAGATCATGACTGATTTTGGTTAAACCTAAGACACCATATAAAAAGGTTTCACGATGTATACATCTTAAAAATTATAATTCATGAATATTTATCTTCATGCCATAATTATTTTTTCTCATAATATTATGATCTCCTTATTTGAATATTCAGAACACAAATGATTCATTTTTAAAGAACTTATTTGATAAATGATGAATGGAGTTTCCTCATGTGAAATTGAATGTTTTGGGATCTAGATTAAAAAATATTATTTTTATGCTCACACAACATTCCCAATCAATGATTCTTGTCGAGCTTAAAAATAGGATTATGATGGAACAAAAATCTATTGATTTCCTGGTGGAGAAATATCCTTATAATTTTACTAGGTCAATTGATCTACTTGGAATTGAGTAATGGCTCAACACCAATTAAAAACTATTTTACATTCTTTTGTGTTCAAAATAGGATATAGTTACTCTGGGTTTTTATTATTTATATGGACAATCAATTCAGCGGTGGACACATATAAATAACAAAATAGAATAACATGAATATAAACTATGGAGTGAGATGGACATAAAAGATTATTTTTCAATATATATTTCCTTTGTGTTCTTTAAAAAATTTGTTATATAATTCCTTATGATAAACAATAATGGTGATGGTATTTTTTAATTTTTATTCAAATTTTAGAATTCATCTTTAGTACACGTCTGGTATTATAATCTACCATTAAATTAAGGTTAGTCAATTATTTAGTTACTTAAAACCATGTATCTAAAGGTTTCTATCCATAAATTATTCCATAGCTACAGAGAAATAATCGGATGTTCTATAAAGGCAGTGATTCGTATTGGGGTTACCCATCAATAGCAAAGTTTTGATTAGAAAGTAAAAAATTATTCAAATTAAATGATAAAAACCACGAAGATAAGAATATATAATTTTATTTCTACTCAAAATTTTGAAGAAATCATGGGGGAAATTTTCTTAACAAAACTAGTAAATGTTTCTTGTGTGGAAAGGATGATCATTGGGTAATGAAATAAAAAAGTGAGAGGGTGAAGGTAGCTAATTATGTGGATCTAGAGAAGGTTCCCCAAATGAATCCAACCAAAAACCAATTTTTTAAATGACCAATGTTTAGTAATTATGTAATCAAATATCCAAATACAATGTTTGATGGTGATGATGATAAATGAAAACAACCCCTTATGCCCAGTGAAAATATTAACTCTCATACGATCACTATTTCTTATGAGGGGTATGATAATGACATGGTGAAAGTTACACTTACCATAAATTATAGAACTAATATTGTATTATTTTTTTATTTTTATACCCAATATATTATATCTATGGTATTTTATAAGGGTATCACCACACCTCAGAAAATATTAGATAATGACTTATTAGTAAAAGCGCCTAATGGTTGGATGATCACATCGAAAGTGTAAGATTCTTCCCCAGTTTAAATTTAGGGGACTTTGAGTCTTTAATATAATTTAATTATTCATTTAGTTGAATTAAATGTAATTATGTGAATGTGTTGGGTTTATTTACATAAATCCATCATCAATTTTTTGATGAATAGATGTTATATTTTATATTATAAACCAATATATTTTTGTATATTACTATTATGAAAAAAATGAATTTCTGAAGGAAATTTAATCAATCTTATGGGTCATGATTCATATTCAACGGTCCTTTGTCTCATATGTTTGGGGAGAAACTCAAAAAACAAGGATAAACCTACTTTTTTGAAGTTTATTGATGACTTTTTATTAAAGTTTACTAGAATTTCACTGAATTGTGAAATTGACTTTTCAATAGAATAGATACATAGTTATGTACATAATTTAAATACTCCATATATAATGTACCATATTGAGATACAATAATTGATGGGGATACCCTAGGAGAATATGTACAAGGGGTTCATTCAACTATCAGCATCACCTTGGGGGTGCCCCTTTCATATTTTTTAATAAGAAATATGTATTAGTGGGAATCTGTATTGATTGCCGTGAACATAAAAGATCACTATCAAGAATATTTTTTACTTACACAGAATTGATTTCATGTTTCATCAACCACAAAGAGATAAATAATTTTTCAATTTTTATATTCGTTATATATATCTTAAATTTTTGTTATAGAATGCGAATATAACCTAGATGAAATTCTATAAAGGGTTTGGATGCTATGAATTTATACAAATGTTATTTAATCTTTCTAATTCACCTACTATCATCAAGGACTTGATGAATAATGATTCTATATATTACATTGACTATTTTTTGATAGTCTTTATATATGATATTATCGTTTATCCAAAGAGAATGGAAGATCTTGAAGATCATTTTTGAGTATTCATTTACCATTGGCCAAACTAACCATTGTGACTGTGATCCATACTATGTTATGGTTGGATATTATCAAGGATTTTGGATAATTTTTCATAGCTATTTAATTCACTAAATAAATATTCTTGTAAAAGAACAAATATCCTTTGGATATTTTGAATTTGAAAAATGATTTATGTAATTTAGGTGAATACTAGATAGTGACAATGTCTTTATACTAACCCACAGTAGAGAAGGGTTTGTAATCTATAGTGATGCATCAAATAAGGTTCTGGGGTGTGTCCTTGTGAATAAAGAATTGATTATTGCTTCTACCATATGAAAATTGAAGGATAATTAGAATAAGTACAAAACATGTTATTTGGATTTAGTTACAGTAAATTTTTCATTGAAATTATAGAGGAATTATCTCTATAGAGAATTGTGTTATATATAAACAGATCCCACAAGTTTAACGTACAATTTTTCATAAAAAATAACTATTCATTTTCCAATAAATATGGTTGGATATAATTATTTATTATCACTAATAAATACTTTACTGCCCTAGGATAGTGATAAAGGATGAAGATAATCTATGTTAAAAAGATCATGATATTTTATCTATGATGAGGATAACAAAAGAACCAATATTTATAGAATTTTAATGGATGGATCTTTATATCTTTATAAAGGGGGGATTTATGTTTTTAAATGAGTGCTAAACCATCTATTCAAGTGAATATTAAATATGCCATGAAAGAAGATGTATAGATGGAAATTTATTTGAGAAAGTTTCTAGATTTCAACCATGATTTTAATGGGATTATATGTTTTAGGATTTTTTCCATTTGGTAGAATATTATAGAAGTATTTTTTTTCAGTACTCAAAGTTATTTATTGTCTATTCATCCTAGAAGATTCAAGATATATAGAGATTCGAAAGAGTATTTTTATTGGATTACATGAAAAGATATATTTAAACATATGTATCTTAGAACATGGTATTTTGGAATATTAAAGATGATAAACCTATGTATATAGTGATTTTACATCCATTACTCATACTGGGCTGGATATTGGAAACAATAACCACATATTCTTTCATCTGAATCCCAAAACCATCTAAGGGGGAAATGATATATGGGTTGTAGTTGATATCTAGATAAATTAAGTATAATTCATTTAAATTAGTTGATATTTCTCCCTTAATCAAATCCCTCAGTTATATATTATGTAATTTGGTATAATTTTATGGTGTTCCACTATCAATTGTGTCATATTGAGATATGAGGTATACCTTAATTTTTTGGTGATATCATTTATAGGATTTCAAAATAGAGTTATGTTCCATCACAACATATCATTATTAGAAATAATTTCAGTCTTATGGGACCATTATTGCTATAGAATACATTATTAGAGATTGATCTATAGATATCAACATTTTTTGGGATCAAAACCTTTGGTTAAATTTTCATTAAACTCTAGGATTCACTCCATCATTCATATGGATCTATATATAGACTTATATGGTAGGGAGTGCAGAATAAAATCGTGCTACAATGATGTTGGAGAATTAAATTTTTTTGGGACTAAATCAATATGAGGAAATAGAATAAAAGGTTTAATCAATTCAACAACACATTAGAGCAGCTCAGAGTAAAAAAAATTATTTATAAGAATTAACGGAAAGTTCTAGGGATTGATGTCTGTGATAAGGTAATACTATTAATATATCCTTAGAAGAGGATGATTATATTTGGGAATAATGGAAATTATTTGTTGAGGTATATTGTTCCTTTTGAAATTCTTGATCTTATTGAGATGTTAGCTTATTAATTAGTTCTTCTAGTGAAACTCTCTCAATTTCAGGGTGTTTTCCATAGATGTACATACCTAATCCATAAAAGGTATTAAACATAGAGGTCGCACCAATAGATATATATATTCCTCATAAATGGAAATGAGATGATATTTTGTATTATTATTGGAAAATTTATATAAAAAAAGACTACCCACTATGTTTATGGATTTTGTAAAAACCACTAATTTGAGAAAGCTATTAGAAACCTTCATGATGTGATTAGGAAAATGTATCCTCATATATTTGTATCAAATTTATGAATTTTGTGGGTGAAATTAATTTTTAAGGTTGATATAGTTAAAACCTTTTAAATTTTAATGAAATATTTCTCCTTAAATAATTTGACTTCTTTAATAGGTTGTTTTACAAACAACTGTTAAATTAGAGAAACCAATATATACTGAAAAATTTTATTTCACCAAGAAACAAGATTATTTAGTATGTATTGGACTAAATAAATTATTAAAATTAATGTTTTACGCATATATAAAATTAATTTATTATTTATGAATTTATTAGAAATGAAAATAAAAATATTTCAAAATTCAAGCAGATATTTGTTGAAAAAAACTTTTATGTTACAATTTATTTTTATCCTAGTATATAAAATTGATAATTATTCATTATTTATATTAATTAAAAAAATATATATTATAATCTAAGAAATTTTTTTAACATTAATTTAATATTTTTTTATGCATTGGATATTAATAAATCATGTTTTCTGCTGAAAAAAATAATATTTCAAAAAATAAGTTTTCATCCTCTTTTATGAACATATTTTAAATTTAATTTCTTATGTTTTTAGATTTTGAATATGGGACAATTAATTTAATGTTTATAATTATTTTGTAAAAATTTTATATAAAGATCTAATGTATTTTTCATCAATATAAACAGTAACCACGATAAAATTCATCCCCTTAGTAAAGGGTAAATTAAGTTAATATAGATTGAAATTAAGTGACAAGAACTTAATATGTAATTCTAATTCTTATTGGTTGAAGTTAATAAAACCATTAACACCTTAGTATTGAAATTGAGTTGTTTAATTGACACTTTTCTATGATAATGACTGATATGTTATTAAATCAAAGAATGTTATAATATTTCACTATTAATATTTTTAATATCTTTTGTTTTAAGCATAGGTAGAAAATAATTTTTGAAAAATCTACGTGATTATATTAAGATTAATAAATAAATTTTCTTGATATAAATTTATATTTAATTTTTACACATTATATAATGGCAATAATATGTTATTAAAGAACAACACAGTATTTAGCAATTTAATAAATAAAATAAATGATTTAAAAAATATTACAATTTATATAATTTGATTGAGTTAAGTTGGAACATGAATTTTCTAGATCTATAAGACATATATGAAAGATTTGAACATGTCATACTATAATTCCCCATTTATATTTATGTAATTGAATAAAAATTATATCAATAGCGTTAAAAATAGAAAATTTGTTATTTTATCAAAATCATATATTACTAAAATATTTCAAAATCATAAAAAAATTCAAATAGTACAAGGTGGATATTATATGGTTGATAATGTCGTAAATTGGCTACTTATGGGCCAATTTTCACCTTATATGTAAAAATTTTCATACATTAGAATTGAAAAATCTGATACTCGAATTAAAAATAAAATTGATTAACTATGGGGTACTCAAATTGTTATGGTTTAAAATTATACTAAAACTTGTCTAAATTCAATTGTGAATGGTATTAAAACCCTATAATTACATAAATTTGAATGCATGTCCATTTGAAATAATTTCAGAATGAATAAATTTTTTTCAATTTATTATTTTTATAAATTGCAAAAATTTCCCCTCACCTCAATTAGAAAAAAACACCTCATTCATCACTTCTTTATACATCATTGAGCCTTTAAACATGACCAAAATCTACCAATTTTTCTTCAAAACTTCCCTATCGAGAATATATAGGTACTATTCTTCCCAAAAGACAAGCCCTTTGACCCATTAAAGGATATCTAAAGGTTTTGTTTCAATTAAAATGGGATTGTAGTTATTTAAAATAAACGGTAACTCATGGTATGACGTATTATGATCAAAATATCATTTTTTATCATTATTATTTATCATTAAATTTAAAATGATTCCATATTGCTGTTTATATCTCAATAAACTCATAAATTTTATTCTACTATAGTTATTTTATGGAAATACATGTTTTCCTTTCATTTACCTCACCATTTGTTATCAGTAAATGGAAAATATTTTCTTAATAAAAAAACATCATTTCTAACTTTTGTCAAAAAAACATTTTATTCTATACACATGTTTTAAAAAAGTTTTATTGAGGGCTTTTACTATTTTGCTATGATTTTTAATGTGATTTCTACCCATTTTTTATTTTTTTCAAAATGTTTTGAATTGAATTTTTTTCAAATGATGTACTTAATGAGTTTTCCATCAATAGTATAGAAAGAATGATTTATTAACTAATATGGATAGAAAAAAAATTTGACCATCATGACTCCAAAATTATTTTATGTTTTTATTACCATTTTACAATATTATTTTTAATGAAAATTAATTTTTTAGTATGCGTGATGTTTTTAGATTTTAAAAAGTGATTTTCAACATTGACAGGATATTATTATAAACAGGAAGTACTGATCTATTGATTCAACAATGATGACAAAAATAACAATTTTATGATTTTCTAGGAATATCTGACAAGTATTTTATCCTTATTCTTCTCAAGATGGTTTATTTTAATAATTGATTTATTTTTACGAAACACATTCCTTTTTCAAATGTTATGGTTTAATGAATTGTTTATGAATCCCAATAATTTTCATAGGTTGTTATATATGATGAATGGTTTTTTATCTTGTGTAATGCCTATGATCATTTTCATTAACCGACAAGTGAGACGTACATCTCTCTATAATGTAATGGGTAAGAAATTTATTATAATGAGATAAAGATGTGTGGAATGGGGAGTGAACCCAATTATATAAAAGAATAATTGTAGTATAATATTACTCGTATTGAAATTTTACTACTATGATGGTTTGGGTGATAAAACCAAACTACCTTGATAGGCTTGTAAAAAAACAATAACTAATAAAGAAATTATTTTCAATGCTTATGTGTATTCCACAAATTATTGTCCTATAACTAGATTAATCTTTCATAGTTCTCGTTATTTGAATCCATTATGATTAATGTATTATGAACTACCAAAATTTATTACATAACATCGTATTATGATCTTTGATAGGAAGGATATGGTTTTCAAATGTTAGTATCATGTTCTTACACTGTTTTGATTGCCTTATGATTATGTGATCATTAATGTATCGCTTGTTTACCCCTATGAGTAATGGGATCTCTACATTTTCTTATGTTTCCTTTCCCTGAGTTATAAAGAAATGTATAAAGTATGATATTTCTATGAACGGTGGTAGTTATGAAGAAATATGTGTGCCATAATGATGATGTCTTATTAATCGGGTTTTTTTTCAACATTTTAGATGATAATATACCTAAAGGATTATGGAATAAATTGTACTATTATCTAATGAATATTAATATATTGAAATATAATTCTTATGTATAAAAATAAAGGGACACTATGGTATACATTCCTCTTCTAGACTTCTTAACCATGGAAAAGACCTTTATGCATGGGTGACTCACCATTAAAATGTAAACATTGTATATAGTTTACCTTAATGTATTGGTGAGTTTTCTATTTTCCTACATCCAAGAACTCATCATTCCAATATGTATCTTGGATATGACATTTCATGTACCCTCCATGCCATGTTTTCTTGAGCCACAACATGGAATTATGAAAAAGTGTCAAAATCCATCCAAATATCTTATATAATTCAAGCACACCAAATCACCTTGTAAATAAATAAATAGTGTAATATAATCAAAACCAAATAAATTAAAATTTTCAGAATTTAAAATGAAATATTAGTGTAATATAAATCTTTCAATCTTGATGACTCAAGGTCATACATATAAATTTACAATGTGATTGAAAATATTATTTTTTATGATTCATTTCTCAATATGATCTCTTGGGAACAATATTTTTTTTTTGGGAAGAAAATGTTTGAGATGTATTTTTCATTGTATGAGGAGTGATGATTTTCATTTTTGTGGGTAAGGATGATGGTTTTCATTGCATTTTATAGTCATATGTTATTTTTTATTTCCACTAACCATGAGTTAATCACCTTTAGGTTTGTGTACACACCAGATAGGGCCAATGAGGATGTTTTTACCATTACTTATTCTTTATATCCTTTATATTTGAGTGGATTAGGCTGAGGATGTTAATGACCTATTTTTAGGAGTTACATGTCATTGGTTTTTATAGATATATGTGGTGATTGATATCACCATATCGATGTCGATTCTCACCATTCTTGGGATTTGACTTGATGTTAATCTTGCAATTATAATGATAATTAACTGAATATGGTTCATGAGCCACGATATTTACATGATATTTTAATTCATCCATTCTAATTTATTAGAATAGTAATTTGGTTTCTAAGGGGGCATGTATTATCATGTGTTATGAAACTATTTATGGGAACAGGGGAGATTTTGGACTTATTGAATGTGGGAACATTATCTATTTTTAGTACTAGTCATAGTATGTAATTTGATCATCTCATATTATGAAGCATGGGTAGATTGGGTTGTGATTCTGTATTTGTTATCCTATATTTCACAATTTATACACATATTTATGTATGAGTATTATCTAGGGGAATCATTTTTAGTGGATTACTAAGTTCATACTCAAAACCAAAATGG
Source organism: Viscum album (assembly GCA_963277665.1). Taxonomy (NCBI): domain Eukaryota; kingdom Viridiplantae; phylum Streptophyta; class Magnoliopsida; order Santalales; family Viscaceae; genus Viscum; species Viscum album. Next base: position 1,091,133,110 of record OY728145.1, on the reverse strand, counting down.
GAACTCTAGTATGTATAAATGCATCACGGTTCATAAAATGTGACTGGTAAGCGGTTAGAATCTAGAATGTAGTGAAGCTGGTATATAACGATGATTTTAGGAATGAATCGTGTGAATCCTCCATAATGGGTTAGGATTTATTTTCATACACAAAAAAGGTTTTATATGACCATACTATAGGTGATTTAGTTACTTCTCTATGATTATTATTGGGTTTTTAATGTAATTTTTGTATACAATATGTCATGTTATCATATGGTATTTAATTTTTTGGTTTTTAAACTACTATTTTTTCTATTACACTATTTTGTGTTGTTACTTGTTATCATAGAGTATAGACTCCCAATAATCACCCATAAACCTCACTACTATTTGATTGACTATGTATTATGAGGAGTTCATATGGTTTGTGGGTCTATGGATAAGGTGTCATTTGGATGATCTAGGTTAAAGACTCTGCATTGATGACTTTTAAAAAAAATATTCTTTTCCAATACAAATTTCATCTATAATGTTGGATCCAATCTTTTCTCATATGTTATCAAAATATTATTGTTTCATAAATTGGAAACTTATATATGTCATGATGCACTATTAAATATACATTTCCATGGGACTTATCTAGTATAATTAATATAATTTTCTTCAATAAGGTTGAGCCTTAAAAAAGATGCCAATATATTCACATCGGTTATATAATCTTGTAAACCCAAATGAAAGAGTCATCCAAAATCACATATTTTCCAATTCATATATCCTCAAATTTAGCAAGAATTTTCTTGTTATTTCCTTGACCTTCTGAGCACTTTCAATGAATATCATGAATATTTCTACATATAGTGTTTTCTATTTCAAAGCCCACTAAAATGTGACCCTTTTGTCATATATGAATATTATTAACACATTGTGAGTTCTAATAGAATAATAAATATTATTATATGATGTAATTTAATAGTTTTCAAATGTATTGGAATATATAAACCATTATCGATGATGTTAGGAATGCACATTCCATGTGATAAAAATAAAGAACTATAATATCTCACAATTGTTGAAATAATCTTCCAAAAAACATGGGAACACCATTTTTGTTGATAAAACCCATACTATCCATCAATTTATTCAATAATAATATATAGAAAATATAAAATAACACAAAAACATATTAAATATTTTGAACTACTACTCTATGACCAATAAAATTAATGATCCCCAATCATATCCCCATTCTCAGATAACAATTGAATATTTTCAAAAATCAATGAAAATTATTGTTAATAACATCTTAATTTAAATTAATTATTGAAAAATGAGAGTAATTCAGGAAGCTATAGATTAGGTAATTGCTGGTCACTAAATTATAGAGAATGATTATTGATTCATTAGATGAATATATTTATATATTTCATAGTGAGTCTTTTTATCAAGTGTCTAAAACATGGTGTTAAATATCATTCATACTACTTCACATGTTCTAAATTTATTATCAACCAGAAAATATGAATATAGTAGGAATATTTTACATAAAAACTTTAGTATATATATGATAAAATAAATAAGAAAGACTACACTACTACTAATGATAATTGTTGGTCATCTACAATAATAGTCAAGTTTTTTAGATGTCTGATCAATATTTTTCATTCATAATTACACTCAAACCTGGGTAAATTCTCTATAAAACACCCCATGGAATGCTTTTTGACATATCATGATATCTTATTACATTTCTCCAATCTAATATTCACTTTTTAATAACCCATTGAAAATCCTGGAGTGATTTAATGTATTGTGGTGTATTAGGATTGTGATCATTTTCACCAAAAATTATGGATCTAATAAAATTTAACACACATAAATTCAAAACATATATTCAATGAATATGAACATACATTATACCATTTATGGTGTGAACATATCCTTCCTTCTGTAATAGTTTTTATCCCCAGTTTCAATAAAATATTTATTGAAATCATTAATGTATAGAAAATAATAATATAGATCAAAACACTATCTTTAAATTCCCATTGTAAATTAAATTTCTCTATCATGATACATTACTACATAAAATCCATGAACTATTCCATAACTTCTAAAACTATAATGTGAGTATCGTATGGAATTATCTAGTAGTGAACCAAAATTTGTTCCATCATGCCTTTATAATTGAGGACCCTATATTTCAACATGAATCCTACATAAGAATGAATTTATAAAAACTCATGATGTAAATATTGTGTAAAATGGATTTATTATCGTGTTCTTTTCACCGATGTGAAATAATTAATCTTCCTCCATCACATTCTGGAATATTTAATTCCACATCATGGTGTGATATTTCTAAAATCAAGAATATTTCATTCTTTTCTTTAGCATGGGTCCAATAAATCATAAACTCGTCTATAATCATAATGAAATAAATACAATATGAATGTATCCATAAAAATATTGAATGAATAATATCATGAGAAAACCCATAGCACACTATCAATGTGAGATCCATTTATCCCCCCCCCCCGATAATGTTTTTACTATGTGTTATAAACCCGCTGTATAAACATCTATACAATATTGATCACACCTTAATTATGGTCTTACCATGTCCCCTATTTCCAACCATTTCATATCGATTCATTAATCTCTACATACTCTTCCACATTGTTTATAATATATAGTTATACATATATTTATTCTTATATTTATTTATATATATGTTAGTATATATGCATTCATATGTGTATATATATTTATAAATACATGTATAAAACATATAAATAATATTAAATTGATTAAAAAATATATATGAAAACACATATCATGTTTGAAAAATATAATATAAATAATGTATATATATATTTTAAAAACATATATATATATTTTTATTTAATTATTTATTTATAAAAAAATTTATATATGTATAATAATTATAAATCACACCCACACATATATATATATACCATGCATAAACATATATGTTTGTGTTTACATATATGTGTAAATTTATATGCATGTTTTTAAGACATGTATATATATATACACACGCACAAAAATATCATTTTTAACTAAAATTTAACATAATTGTAAAATAAAATAATATATTATATTGAATGTAAAATTTCCATTTAAATTAAATAATAAATGAATATTTATAATAAAAAATATTTTTGAAATTTAAATTGAAAATTCAAAACTCGTTAAATTTAATTTGTGTATATGTCTTTGTGTAATATATATACATTTTTTACTGATGAAAAAACTACCTAAAACCCTCACTTATTGAAGACGGAAACCATATTGAATCAAGTCTGTAATAAATAAATAAGAAAATAAAGAAATAGAAAAATTACATTGAGAACTTGTGGTCTTCCCCTAAATTAAAAATTGGATTGTCCTCAAATAATTTCATAATTAAAAATAATAATATTCAATGTTCATTTCTAGGTTATCCAGAAAAGGGTCTATGAGGTATTTAATTATTTCCCACAAGCCTCATAGGCCTTTATATGTATTAATAATTAACCTCATCAATCCTTGATCCATGTTTAACTAGGTATGGATTTAGTAGTTGTAGTGATGTATCCCTATGGATGGAATCAATTTGTGGATAGAAATTTCCATTTTTTTTCTCATGTTCATCCAACTCACACATTTAAATTTTCTCTTCTACATCATATCATCAATATAACCACAGTTACATTCACATAGACTTGGCATATGCCTTGAAATAGGAAACTTTCTTTCCAAACATCCTTAAAATGGAGGATATCTTCATCATGAACAAATAGAGGGGAATGGAAGATCCACATTATTATTTTAGATTTAAACGTTTTGTCCTTTGGGTGTGATTTTTCCTATTTCTATGAAGTATTTTTGGGTTTCCCCCTTATTCCCTTAGAAGGCGGATTTATCATATAATAAAAAATTTCACAGACTTCGGGACGTTGGAGAGAAAACATCTTCCCAAAATTAAAATTACTTGCAGGCACACCATGTATTTAAAATTAATCATATTTCATTTCCACACCTAAAGATGAATTTTTTTTCATTTATAAAAATCCATAAAAATTATTTTTAATACTATCTAATTGATCTATCAAAGAATCATCATTTTTTGAATAATTTGAGTTGAAATTAAATGACCTAAGTCATGGATGAATAATTAAAAAGGCTGCAATAAAATTAAATTTTCTCATTAATCAACTCTTGATAAAAACAATTCAATTATTTGCACTCCAAATAAGATTATTCTGAGGAGCTGAATCATCTTATTTCAAAAAATATAAAAAAGAACAATATCCATTATTAGTTTCCAAATTAATCTTGATTTGAGTCCCAAATAATCATCCCATAGCCCAAATAAATTACATGTTTTAATTTTGAATTAGGATCTTGGGCTTGTAAATTCCGATAATAACAACTTTTGATTCAAATAAAGTAAAAGAAAGTGTTTATCATTAATCACACTAACTAAAAAACATAAAAATATTATTAACTAAATCAATTTTTTGATGGGTGAATAATTAGGTTGACCATTATAAAACATTCCAATAATCAGCGATCTATATTTAAAAGGAAAAAAATAAATGTCAACTTTTATAAAATATAATGATGTAAACCAATAAATAGCAAAGTAACAATATGTTAAAATCTCCTCTAATAATAAATATGTAATTCTCCTTCTTTGGGTGAATTATTTTTTTCATCTGGTTGAGACAAAATTGGTGAAAGATCATAAATTTATTGGACAATTGTTATAGATAAGCATTTATTTTTATAGATCTATCGGCTTATTTGTTCTGATCGCCTCCTCATCCTTCTATCTCTCATATATATATATATATATATATATATCAAAAATTATTTATAATATAATACATTTATATATAGAAACACATATTTATAGAAATAAAAAGTAATTTAAATTATTATATTGATATTTACATATATTTATATATAAATATATATATATATTAATATTTAAAAAATAACTAAAACAAAATATATATATATACACACACAAACATACATATATACATACACATATATATGTTATAATGTATATAAATTGGTAAATATTGATATATATATATATATATAAATGTATTCATATATCAAAATATATACCGACACTCTCGAATATATAAATATACACACATACACATGAAAAACTATAAAATTAATTAATATATTGATGAAAAATTACAATATATTTTTTTGGATCATTTTATCTGTTATTTAATCACATACCTTCATTCCAAAGGTGGGTGGTCGACCTAACAAATCAATGACGATTTGATTTTATATTCCATAATTGATAGGATAAAAGGTTGAATCATCTCATAAAAGGTCATTTTCTATCATTTGGTAATTTCTTATAGATTTAAAATTATGTTAATGAAAAACATACAAGTAGTAATACCAATTTAATTTTTATCTATTACTATAATAGAGGGGTTAATAACCATTAAATAGTGATGTTTTATCCTTTAATGATTTTCAATTGACATTATCTACAAGTAAATAATAGCAAAAAAATTATATAATTAATGATTCCCAATAAATAATAGTCATTTCTCTAGAGTTTAATTCCCTATACGAAAGAACTCTATAATTTATTATCATCAAAGGAGACATGAAACTATGTGTGTCATAATTAAGGCCTTGTGTGATAACATGAAAGGTATGATGGTGTTTCATTACATATAGGAAGTCATAAGGGTGATTTTTTATTTAAGATCACTTAAGTGGAATTAAGAGTATACTAGGGTATTGTGCCATTCAAGAAGGCTTAAAGGGGAATGCTGAGATTTAATTTTCCCTAGATGAATTAAGGGTGTGCTGGAGTTTTGTACCACCAGGGAATTTTTATAATTGTATATTGGGATTACTATTTATAGAATAGGACATAAGTATATTATAGAGTATCATTATATCATGGAAAACATAACAGATATTCTATGATTTAATTTATATGAATATAATTTAGGTAATTCAAGAGTTTTTTCTATCCCAAAAATATGGGTAAATGTATTATTTAAAGGCTCCTCAGAGGACACAATGGAATATTATATTTTTGTTATGTCATAGAAGTTTTATGGGATTAAAAATTATTTTAGGTGTCCCCATAGGACTTAATGGTATGACGATATTTTAGGTGGTCATTGAATTCTTAAAGGGACAATTTATATTTATGGCCTCTAAAGAGGAAATAGATGGTGTGATAGAGTTTCTTTCCACATTTGAATGATTAAAGGGTGGATTGGTATTTAAGGTCTCCCAATAGGTTATAACGGTACACTAAAGTACCATTCCATCCAAGAATATTTTAATGGTAAGCATTGATTTATGGCCTCATTAGATTAATCAATCATATTATAGTGTTTTGTGTCATCCAAGAAGTCATATAGTGGAATATTGTGATATAAGGCCTCCCTATAAGACTTTGGTGTATGTTGGAGTTTCATTCCATTTATGAATGATTAAATTGGTATGTAGGGATTTTATTCCTCCCAATAGAACATAAGTATATACTTGATTTTTAACCCAACATGGAAGGCTCAAAAGGGTATATAGGGATTTAAGGTCTCTGGTGAGTATTTAAATATATGGTGGAGTTTTTTCCAATCCCAGATGGCTAAAATGGTATGTATGGATTTAAGATCCCCTAGAAGGACATGAAGGGTAAACTTTTATTTTATACCATCTAGGATGGAATGAATGGTACAAATGGATTTATTTTCCCCATGTAAACTTTGGGGATATATTGGATGGTATGTATGTTTTTTGTAGTTGGGATATCACCAATGAGAGTAGCTAACTAAATATCCTTATGAATGAAAACAAATAAAAAATAGTTCACTCTCATTTAATAAAGCATTCCATACCTATAAAGTCAAATGAGAAGGAACATAGGGGATCTATTTAAGGTCATCTAACCAATCCTAGTGTAGTTCCTTTTAAGGTAACGCGACAAAGTCCATTGGTCTCTACAGTTTGAGGTCATATGATTGGGACTACTTTTGGGAAGATTAATGTCATGTGTGGTAGATTAGTAGATGAAATGTACCTATCAACGTACTAGTGAGATACTTATGAACATGTGGTATATTTGGTTTGCATCAATAGTTATCATTGTCAATGAATGGTTATTGGAAGTGTAGTGTATGAGGTTTATTTACAATCCCCTAATTTAATGATGTCTCTAATGAGAATTTATAAGGGTATGAACTTAATGACCATATGATGTAATCCCATATGTGTCATTCACTACCAATTGGTATCTAAATACCAGTAAATGATAGAATTCACTGGAAGTAGAGTGAATTATGATAAAATATGTGAACAAACCATATCTAAAATGAGGATAAGAGAGACGATAGGAACATTAATATGGTTGAAATGTTATTACTTCCAATATAAAAGGAGTTTCCCTGGATGCAGGATTGATATAAAATAATGGTATAATGATTATTTCAAATTGGTGATCGTGGTGAGCACCTAATAGCCTCACTTGCAACACAAGGTTATGGGATAATTAAGAATACCATGAAAATCCACCTAAAGGCAGCTCATATTAATATGGGTGTATAATTTATCTAACCATTAGAATCACTATAAAATGATTAATTTTATCGGGATATCCTGTTAAATTTGATGGAGACATTGTTATTAGATAGATGTAATATCATGTTTTCTATTCAGTGGAATCAAATAACACTCATAAGAAGAGTGAATTGGTCTATGGAATGTATTTTTTTATTGATGTTCAAACATGGTTGTGTGGTTGAATGGAGTAGACAAAACATAAAATTTTATCAGAGAAATCATGATCATGTATATATCCCAATTAGACATGGAGTTCACATATGGTATCATTTAATGTTTTATAGTTTATATAGTCCATAATATATGGAATCATAGTTTTTGTACATTATTTTTTTAGATACAATATTCATGCATTGTACCATTAAATGATGCATTGTTGACACTTGTTCTCATCATATTAGGAATATATTTGACAATTCATCTTCATACATTGAAACATTTTCTATTGAGGGTTATTTCATATTTGATCTCAATATTAGAATAATTCCTTATTTAATATCTATATGATCACCCAAATGGGAGTTAGGGGATGTGTGGTTCCTGGGTGTTGATCCATAATTTGGGAGATTTGGGGGACCCTAAAATGTATGACCAATCTTTGGGACCCATTGGTCATCATTGTGTGGAAAGTGGGAAGTCAATATGGGATGATCACATATCCCCCCAAGTTTTCTCATCCATGAACACACAAAAAATATAATATGGAGAATCATGTTGGGGTGGAGGCATTATACCACATTTTCATCTATTTAAAAAACAAATTTAAGCGTCACAATATAGGAAAATTTCATGAATTTATTGGAAAAGTGGGCATGAAAGTCCATGGAAAGGATATGCGATTTATATGTCCTTTATGTAAATATGAATGGGTCATGGATTTTTCAGAGCATTATGTGAGGTGGTGGTTATTCCATAATAGTTTTCCAGATCTATGGATTTTAAATGTGCGATTCATGTTTATGACTTTTCCTTTTTTAATATTTTTCATATTTTCATGGAAATTTTGGAATCTTACTCTTTTAAAGCATTGTTATGAAAAGGAAAAAATTTTGGTGCTCGTAAATTATTCTTATTAATTGGATCAAATCGTAATGAAATAGTTCAAATTATTTAAAAAAACTATAATTATCTATAGTTCATGGAAATCTTGATGGAATGTTCTGGTTATGAATATAATTATTAGAGGGTTCAACTAAATTTATTGTTTTATTTTTTATTTTAGATATTATTCTGGGAACATTTGGTATATGATACTCCCAAATACCATTAAAAACATCAAGACATCATTTTTTACAAATGTAAATCCCCAATTTTCTAATTGGTTGATCCATCTATAAATAGGATGTGTGAGATCTACTTGGAATGTATGATATATATACCTCTTCAAAATGTGTTGGATTATTCAGGAAAAAAATTAACTATTATATAATCATCTATTTACAATGAATAATGGATTAAATTTAATTTAGTTTTTTGAAATTCAATGATTGTAGTGATAGGGATGAGAGAAATTGTGGTAAATGTAATCTTTGACCCCTGATAACATGCCTCATAACTAGATATACACCTCAAAAGGCCATTGAGACTAGAAATCTAAAATTATGCATTGCATGATAGTTATCCATTATATGAATTTGAGCATTATGAGGACACATTTACCCCAATATTTTAATATAACATTCCATATCCATGGTTCAATACTTCCCATGATCATGTTCATATGAATATCATACTCATAAGTTATATTTTTTCATAAGACAGTCATTGGAGAACACATATACGAAACATTTTATCATAGAGTATATATTTTATAAAAAGGATAACCTATCTTAATATCACAAAAAAACATTTTGACTGATCGAATCTAGAATCCCCTTGCTTGTTGATAGAAGAATGATCTAAGATTGAGTAGATGAAGACATTGACCAAACCGTGAATATTGAAACCGAGGATAAATGGGTTAGTCATTTTCCAAAGCATGATCCCCATATTGAATCAGTTATGAATTCCAATCATGGGGTGGATACTGAAGGATCCACTTCCATGTCCTATAGACAAGTGCATGTCCCTTTATAGAAATGCATGAAAAACATTTAACTAGGTCTGAAAATCATGATCCTCATTTATAGTGTTTACTAATAGGGCATATTATAAATGTCTTAATCATCAATTAAATTCATCCAATAAGATATTTTTTATGATAATTATTAGATTTTATGATTTTCACAAGAAAAAACAAATATAGACATTAAAATTTAACACTTTCAGTTGTAGAGTAAGTATAACGATTTAAGGATATCATCCATCAAGAAGTAAGTTGATGATTCCCCGATTTGTTTTTTATTATATATGATAATATACCAAATGTCTCCTATGACAGAAAATTTTCCATTTGTGTTATTAATTTGTTATGGTTCTTCATTTTTAACAGGTGTCTCAAAATATGATAACCCCTTATTTTTTATATCTCATTTAATTAAGATGACCTTATTTTGGACCAAATTCATGTTATCACATCACCACACAATCTAATTAATTTACTATTAGTGGGGAAATAAGGTATTTTTTCATGTATATAAAGGGATTCAATGTTAAGTGCAAAAGTTCCACCTTCAATGGATTGAAAGGATGAAACAGAATTAATTTCAATTGTGGGAAACCCTTCTAGACCACGAATAAGTGGGTTTTTTATATTAATGATCCAATATTATTTATCAAATGATTAGGGTTTAATATAATTTTATTAATAAAATGATTTCACAGAAATATATATGTGGTAATTATATGGGGAACATCACTATACACCATGGATGATTTGTTTGATAAGAGAAAAAGGCTTGGTATGAACATAAATATGTACACCTTTATTGGTATAGTTAGGTTGTATATGGGTTTTATGAATCATCACCATAATACATTGTTTGTATTATTGGATAGGATAGATTATAATATCCTCTAGGATTTATAATCCTAAATAAGTATAGGTGATCCATATTTGGGGCTCATGTACCCTCATTAAAATATTAGATTAGAACATTAGTTATGATTGTTTTTTCATTCGAGATGACTGGAGTTATAAATGGATTATCATAAATAATTAGTATTGATAAATATGGAATCATATACCTCAAAATAGAATCATGGGTTCTTGATTTTATTCAACCAATATGGAATTGTGTGAAAAATGGATGAATTCTCTATCTTAATTCCTAGACTCATTGATCAATATTGAAAATAAAGACTTTTACTTTGGTGAATTCCAATTATTAAATTTTGACATAATATTTTTTGAATCAATTATTTTTTAATACACTTAATTTGTCTCAAAGGATGATAAATCATATTTTTCATAAGATTAAATTCTTATTATTTTTAACCAAATAATATTCTCAACTAATTATGTTTTAGTCTGAAGTATTTCATTTTAGGACTACTAGTTCTTCTTTGTTATAATTATATAAATATGGACCAAAAAATAGATGAATTTGAAGGCCATATATCTTTGAAAATAATATTTATTAGGTTTATGGTCATGAATATTTAATAACAATATGGTTGAATAATGTCATACAATTTCTAAAAAAACATTCTGAAGTCTATGGTTGTGAATCATTGACCAATGTATGGAGTAATGTGTCTTGTTTGGTGAAAGGGAAGATGTAACCAAACATGAAATAGTAAAACCCAATATTGATATTACATACCTTACTATAGGGGGTGGTTCATAGTGTTTAAATATATATTTTTCACTTTGATGTGTGGTTAGTATGATAGAAGTATTCATAATAAGGCCTTTAGTGAGATGATATAGACGTAATGTTTCATCTCAAAATAGTGGGAATTAATAAATATATTGTTCTAAAAATGTATGGAATTTACATGCATTTAGAACACACACACAAGGGAAAATTAAATAAATATGGTATTTTTCTAGTGAGTGTAATATAGAAGAAAATTGGATGAAGATTACTTTGATTCCTATAGTTGAGGTAAACTAAGGAATGATTTTGTAGTGAATGATTTTAGTTATTCTTGTATTATGATTTTCAAGAACCACTATTTATCCCATAGTAATTGTAATTGAGAATCATTTAGTACTAAAAAATGTCCATATCAATTTATATTATGCATAAGAGAGAATGGTATCATAGAAATTAGTTTCGTATTGAGGGATAGATGGGATAAATCTAAAATAAATTCATGATGGTCTCATAACCACGTAGGATGAAAGGTGTTCATTCATAATGTTGGGTAAATGCAGGAGACTCGACTTGGACTATAATATTCCCAGAATTAATGATGGAATGAAGAATTTTTAGGGGTAAAATTAAAAATTGGAACCATGAGAGAAAAATGGTATCATAATATATCATTAGATAATAGAACTCAAGAAACATAGAGTACTTCATAATAGAGATTAATAAAAATATATATCATGTATAGGGGAGTGGGTGAAATGGTTCAATCGTACAATAGGATTGATGGGGAAGAAAAGAATTAATTTGAATGGGGTAAATCCAAGTGATGTACTCCTTTAGAAAGAACATGTTGGAAGGGAATCATAATACACCCAATATCTAATGTGATCAGGGAATGAGCACTATTGTGGTAGAAAAATGACTGATATAAGTAAATTCCAATTTTTTATCAAATTTTTTGAAATTATTACAAAATATAATTGGTTTCCTCAGAGCCAGAACCATATTAATATAACTAAATTATTAAAGTTAAACCATTCTATTGAAGTATACGGCCACCCAACACAATTGAAAAACATGTTTGAGAAATGAATCTTTTATATTATAATATTAGGTCTCTAAATCATATAGAAGGATTTATAAATAATCTTATAAAATTTAGTGGAAGGTGAATTTTTACGAGAAAACCCACTTGTATCCTATACACTACGGAGTACAGCGTAGACCATGTGGGTTATGCAAGGTGTTATGATAAGCCCCATAGTGCATAAAGAATGATATATTTTACGGTTGAAATATCATCATTCAAAATCTTCTACAGAGTTTTTAAATGTTTATTCTTTGAATCTTATATATTCTCATTATATTTTATGATATCCAAAGAATTTTGATTAAAACATATTCAATTATTTTCAAATATGATTCATAATTCATTTTCCCAAATGTTTTTGAAATTATTTATGAGGATGGTGTGGGGTATTAAAACATAATGAATGTTATTTTAGCCTTCATCCCAACCTTGTTTATAGGCACCACTTGATGACACTTAGAGTTGAAATCAATGGTAATGAGAAAAAACATGAACTACGAATTATTCATTGGGTTATGAAATATCAGACATCTATCAACCAATTAATAAATTAAATTATGTACTTTATAGAGTTTATAAACCCAAAGGGATGAAGATGGTAATTATAGTGAATTTGAAATTCATGGAATTTCATGATGATTTATATATATTCATGCTTCATTAAGGGGTTGATATACCGTAGTTTCTAAAATTGGAAATAGAGCATGTTTCACACTTCATGGGGGCTACATGTGCCCACATAAAATTCCTCAAAGAATCAAGGGTATCACCACTGTCAATATAACTAGGGATAACCCCATTAATGATATCATTGTAAAAAAATCTTATGAAATATATACCATTAATTTGGATGAATTAAACTAGTAATTTTTAGATTTTCACATATTTTTCATGATCATTTGAAAGAGTATTGGGGTGAAAATAATGAATGAATGTGAATATTCTAGAAACTATTATGTCTATTGGTAGTGATGGAAATACTAATTGGGACATAGTGGGAATAATTTCCCCCATTTCCAATTTATATAACTGATCATGTGGGTGAATACTATCCAATGTGTTACATAAATAACCATTTTATCATTATTTTAACTCACAAGGGGAGCCTCATGCTTAACCAATGTGTATGTGGCGAATTTATTTTACCATATGGTGTTATAAATTATAGTCTCTATTGATAGTTTGATAATCCATTACCATGTAAGGTCGAGTAGGGTTATTAGTTTCTCATTCAGGTTACATATTACCTATTGATGTATTTAATGACTAACTATGAATCAAACTTCATGTCAATGTGGGGATACATGATTTTCATAGATAAATCCACATATAGGATCAAGGCTTCAAATTTGATATAAATTTAAATGAACATCTTGAAAATTTAATTATTTTTAAAAACATCATACCACTATTTTATCGGTAATAAGAGTGTCAAAATCCATTAAGAATTAAAAAATATTGAATGTCCAAATCAAATTAAAATAAATAAAACCTAAAGAAAATAGTTAAAAAGTGTTTGTGATGGAGATTTTGAAAAATATTTAAATGGAAAAAGTGAAAAATGATTTTAGGTAAATCGGAGTACACTGCATTGAATAAGGATATTTTCATGACAAACTAAATTCCATCACATATATATCCATTTTTTAAGAAGTTATGATGAGAAAGATACTATCATTAAATATTTAGAACAACTTAATGAAATCTACATAGGTAAGGCCTGTCAAAAAAACATGAGATATGATTAATTCATTACTAGAGAAGAATTCCATAAACCTTTTCTAATTTTATATACTTTGAATAATGAAAAAAGGCAAATTATCCACTATCATCACCTGTAGACACATAGATTACTATAAAGAAGACACTAATTATGAAGAAAGACGAGATCAGTGAAAAAAATTACACTAACATACATGTGAGGATAAGAAAGGAACATCAGAAAATATCCATTACATTAAAATCTGAATACCAAAAAATGTTTATATTTTTTGGATGGGAGAATCGACATGAATTAATTTCAACAAATTCATTTCAAAGAGTGAATAATTGGATAAAAAATACAATAAAAGGTGATATCGTCTCTATAATATTTTATTTCCTCCGTATTTTGATCTCCCACGAATGGTCAATGTTGTTCTCCCATTCTTTTCTGTCTTCGACCACTCCAGAATTGTTACAAAAAAATTACATATCTCTTTCCCCATCCATAAAAAACTTTTCTACCTCTATTTATTTTTTTAAATCATCAAGCTAACTTGTTTTTCTATGATCTCTTTTCTGCTATTACTAACACTACCAATAATTGATGCAAGGGATGCACTTGGTTTTATCAACACTAAACATAATGTGTTGATAAAAGCCTCACATTCATTAGCTCTTTTCATCACTGATAATGGTTTGATTTACTATTTCATTTTTTAGTAGAGATAAAAGTTCGTAATAAAAAATATTTTTAGTATATATATATTTACTATATTTATATTAAAAATAAATTTTATTTATACACATTATTTAAAAACACATGTCTATAGATAATATAAATATGATATATTAATATATATTTCTTAATAACTAAAATATATATGATATTTTTTAAAAAAAATTCTAGAAGAAAATTAATAAATATATATTTAAATAATTATAAAATTATGATAATTTTTCATAAATAATAAATATATTTATTATATTTATAATTATATATAAATAATTTATTAATATATTTATTTATAATTATAAAAATCAAAATATATTTTTTAAAATAAATATATTTATATAATGAATTTTGTCAATATATATATATATATATATATCATAGGACAGTGATGAAATTCATGGACATGATTGGCATTATTTATGTTCATATATTTATGTGTGAGTAAAATTGATGATATATGATCATAAGTTTATTTGTGGACATGATTGTGGGTTGATTTGTTACAAATATTAAGATTACATATGTTATGATGACTCATGATTATGTAATGTATTCATGACTCATGAATATTCATTTATACATTGACACCATTATTATTGAGGCTTTCCATATATGTGATTATTCATTATTTATTTATACTTTTCTAGGCATGATTAATTAATGTTATACCTAGAAACATATGACATTCTCATAAATACTTATAAAATTATAATAAAAATTTTTGAATAAATTTTTTTTTACTATATTTGTAATTATAATTATAAATAAATATATATTTATTTTAATAATTTTAAAATTATAATAAATATATTTCAAAAATAAATATATTTTTTATATCTATAATTATAAATATTTATAAACTAATATGAGTATATGCAATTGTATAAATATACCAATGTAGAGCAAGCCCTTATGTATTATTATGTAAATATATTTATAATTGTAAAGAAATATTTTTAACAATATTTATTTGTAAATTTAATTAGAAGAACATAAATTAATAAATAAATATAAAATAATAATAAATGTATTTAAATAGTATATTACCTATAATTTAAAAATATATATATTTATATATTAATAAATAAATATTAATATTTATATATTAATAAATAAATATTAATATATTAATATATTAATATATGTATATATATAATCATCTATATATATATAAATATTCTTACAATTCTATACAAATATTTATAAAATAATAAAAAAATATTTAAATAATTATTATAATTATTATAATTTAATTTTAAAAATATATATTATATTATAAATATATATAATTATAAAAACATATTTATCAAATTATAATAGTTATATTTCAATAATAAATAAATTTATTTATTGACATATTTATCAGTGCTAGAAATGCACTAATAAAACCAATTATTATCACCAATAGAATTTTACAACTAATAAAGACTAATTTTATTAGATCATATTAAGTGATGATAATGGGGTACTGTTATCAGTGCTAAAAATCCCTGATAAAGAGTATTTTTATTAGTTTCATGGATAGTATCATTGGAATAATTATTATCTATGAGTTCATTTTTGAATGCATTGATAAAAGCCTTACACGTTCATATAAAAAGAACCCTCATAGATTCTCAATCTCCTTTCGCCATGATGTTTTGGAATAATCATTATTTTCATATTTTAAGGTATAATAACTCATTATTTTGTAGGTCCTCCAATAATTATTTATAGAAATATATTATGATTCCATTTCTGTTTTAATATGATATTTCGTCCCTACTATTTTTTCTCATTTGACTATCATCTAACCACTTTATGATCCATTTATATATCCTCCCCTACTATTAATGTGATATCCATCCTTTATTTATTTTACATTTCTATAGGGAATCATATAAAATATTATTTTTACAATTATTACTTTTCTGGATACATAATGGGAATATAATATTTTTTATTACCCTTGATTCACACTATTGGTTTTTGTAAGGGGTGGAAATAGGAGAATATAATTTAATATTTTTTGTGATGGATAAGGATGTTATTGTCCCAATAGAAAACAAAATGTGAAGATAGATGGAGTGAAAATATCATTATAACACTTACTCAATATTCCTAATAAGTTAGTAATATAAACCATTTAAAACTCTCAAGCAAGCTAAAGACGAACAACTCACCAGCGATTTATTCATGCCAAAATTCCCTCTAACTATTTATCTTCCTCTAATCAACTATATTTGATGAAATTAATAGTCATTTATAATTTTTAAGGTGAAGTAAAAAGACAGTGGGCCTAATTATGAATATGATAAAAAATGATGAGTTTTATATTATGAAATGGGACGTGTTATGGAAATAGTCTTCCCCTAATATTTTCCCTAAACTACTCAAAACAGAATAAAAAGATATTTTTTATAAGAAAAGTTTTATGAATCTGTTGGCTCCTAAAAATAAAACCTCATGATAATTTCAAGGTACACCTATAGTTGTCCTATGGACCCTAAAATCTGGATTGATCATTACATAAATGGACAATAAATCTATAGTTTTATACATTTATACACTCATAAATTTAACTTTTATATTTTATAATTTTAAACTTTTATGAATTGGTAAAATTATATAATTTTACAAATTGTGTATGCTTTGATAACATATATATTATTTTATATTGTTTTATAAATTTATATACATTTATGAACTGAGTATATTGTTTCAAAATATATATTCTTTTATAAATTTTATATAATCTTATACTTATATATAAACCTATAATTTCATTTACTAATATAAATATGTATACATTTGTAATTTAATATTTTATACATGTATAATTTTTTGGATTTATCAATAGTTGAATGAATTTATACTTTTATAAATTTAAAAACAGTGTTGAGTATATTTTAAAATTTATAAAAATTTCTTTTTTAAATTTGTGAAACCAATATTCTATTCTATAGTTGTATTCTCTATAATGAAAATTGTTTCAAAATAATATATATTTTATTTTATATCCATAATTACATTCAATATCCATATTAATCAATTTTTTATAATGGAAATCATATTATAATATTTATTTATAATCATACAAAAAGTGTTTTTATCATTAAATATTTAAGGTGAAAACATTTTTTAAAGTATAATATCTTCCATTATATTTATAAATTTCATTAAAAATGTTTTTATTTTTGATCATGTGGGATGATAATACATTTATTAAAATTTTAATTTTCTTCATATCAATTCATGTGATCCATATTCAATTAAAATTATTTTGTGTATTTATTTTATTAAATATCAATATTTCCAAATCAAATCGGATGGACATGAATAGAGAATTGATCTATCCAATGGTATGGAATAATAGTATAAAGATGGGGTGAAATATTTCATCAAGTATAAAAAGACCATACATATGACCCTTCATAGATACATTATCTATGTTTACATTGTTTTTATTCAAGGATAATTATACCAAAGGAGTTGGAAGAAAACGAGATCATTCATAGTATTGATCGACGTGATAAATGATTGAATAAAAATTGGGAAAAAGAAAATGTAGCTATTGATTGGAATATCACTACTTTTTTGAATTATTTGATAATATTAACATTATGTACAATAAATAATTACATATCAATGATGTGATTATAGGTGTTAATGATGATGGAGATTGCATTGAAGAAATGTAAAAGTCAGTCAAAGATAAACTTTGTGATTATCCAAAAAAAATTTGAGAAATTAAAGAGTTGTTAAAGGATACCATTGTATAATGGTTTCACCAAATATATATCATTTTCATCTGTACTGAATCTATATTATTTAAAATTAAGAAATTGATAGATTGAATCCAATTTTACTGAACTAATTTCTCTCTTGAATGATATGCTCCCAAAAGAATATGACCTCCCTAGCTTAACATATGACACTAAACTAATTCCACTTTCGGTGGGTATGACCTATAAAAGAATAAATTACTTCCAAAATGATTATATTTTCTTACTCAAGGACTAAAAATCACATAAATAATTCCCATTGTGTGGTGTTTCATGACACAAGAAAGATGAACCATGTCCTATGAATGATTTATGGTACGTTCCAATCATTCTAAGGTTTAGGTGTTTATATATAACCGAGGAGACTATAAGGTAATTGATATGGCACACAGATATAGGAAATAATGATGGGAAAATTATTCACCTAGTATACTCTCCTTTATGGAATCAAATTGATCTTGAGTTTTTAGAATTAGAAAATGATTTAAGAAACCTTCTTCTACTATTATATAAATATTGAGTGAATACTTTTGGTTTTCAAAGTAGTAATCATAGTACATGTCTTGTTATGTTAATAAATTATAACATTCCACCATGGTTATGCACGAATCAAAAAATAGAATATGTTATTGATGATTATATCTAAACCAAAACAACTAGGTAATGATATAGATGTTCATTTGGATTCATTGATTGATAATATGATTTTTTTTTGAATTTTTGGTGTTACATTGTTTGATTATTATATAAATGAATATTTAATATTGAGAAAAATGTTTTATGAGGTTGATAAATGAAATTACTATTTTTGTAAAATTTTCATTATATAAAATTAATGGAACTCAAGTGTGTCCCATTTTCAAACATGGTACACTGTCAATTAGGTTTAAACATTCATCAAAGAATATTTCATTAGGACATAATAGATTTCTATCTAGAAAACATGTGTACCAATCCTAGAAGACATCATTTAATGAAATTTCTATATAATGTACAACACCTTCTCCAATAAAAGATTATCAATTTTCTGATAAATTATAATATATGGACATTAGTTCTAGAAACCTTTTCTGGATAACCTTATGAAACTCGATTTGGAAGAGTGATCGGTTTTTTTAATCACAATACTGGAATTATTTGTATTTCATAAATTTTCATGATGTCGTGCATTTTGAAATAAATATTTGTGATAGTTTCATTTGAATTTATTAAATTCACTTGGTATAAAAAAGGATGTAATAAAGGCTAGTTTATACATGATTGACATTGGAATACAGGATGATTTATGGTCAGCGAAGGGAGAAAAACTATCCTTTCTTCCACAAATTCCATAAACTCCTTCCGGTCAGGAAAGATATCTATTTTTCATCATGTTGAATGATGTAAAGATTCAGTAGTGGTATTAATTGAATATTAAGAATATTTTTACAATGAATGATTTAATGTTAAGGGGTTTGAAATCACATGACTGCCATGTTTTGATATAATATCTAATTTTGTTAGCTTTACATTTTTTTTCTAAAAAAATAATCTTCTTACATTAACCAATATTTGTATCTTTTAAAAATAAATATGAATCAAATTTATAAACCCGGTAAAATTTCCCAAAATATAAAAGGATAATAGAATCATATTATATGAATTTGAATTTTTCTTCCTACCATCACTATTTGATATTATGGTTCACTTGATGGATCACATGGTGAGAGGGATTCGACTGTGTTGTCATATTCATTATATATGGATGTATACCGTTGAATGATATATAAATATTTTTAATGTGTATGTCAGAAATTGTAGTCATCTATATGGTTTTATTATGAAGTGATATATTGTTGAGGAAGATGTTGGATTCTTTATAAACTACCTTTCCTATGTGGAATGAATTGGTCTACCAAAATCTCATCACACTTGGCTGCATGCAGGTGAAGGAATTTATGGAATATATTTTGTCACAATCAATATTACATTTCAAGAGTAGTCTAACCTTTACATTTTTCATAACAGAGGTTTCTTAGTATATTGAGACACAAAAGAAATTATTATGCATTTAAATCCATAATGGGGTGAATGGTGGATATCAAATAAACATAATAAAATGATTATAGGCTGGTTTTTAGATAATATTTTTATAGATTCAGATGAAAATACAGATTCAACTCCAGAATGAATTTAATGGATAACTAGAGGACCAAGTATGCTTGTATTATCTTACAATGTTTATATAATTAATCGTTATATGTTCTATAGAAATGATCATGATGAATCTTTTACCATGAAAAATAATGGATTTACACTTGTGGATAATGTGATTCATGTTTCTAGTACAAAGGATGGAAATCTAACTTTTTCTCATATGTCATACTTTTTCGTCATCAAAGGAAATATGGGAGCTAGATTATATAACATTCCAAGTGCTTATTTTTCATTGAAAGTGGGTTTATTATAGGATTGTTGTTAAAATTGTTAAATTGGGGTTCATGAAAGTGGATTTCAGTTATGAAGGGTATAGGACAAACAATTTATATCACTACTACAAAATTGGTTTTATCTAGAACTAGGGCTTTAACATGGATATATAAATAATCTGTTAAAGACTCCCTTTTCAACACTATGAAATCTCTATTAAAAAGTATATTTAATAGAACTTTTTAATAGTGATGTTAAAGGGGGTCTTTAGAAGCTCAAAATAAGAATTGTTAATGTGGGGCCTTTATGGGTGCTTTTTTACAAGCAATTATAATGTTGGGCGTGGTGGGGTTTATCAACAACTTATTAGAAGCACTGAAAATGACCACACATATATCAATGCCTTTTTAGTTTCATTGACAATGGAATACATCATAAAAAATATATTTCTTTAAAAATAATATAAATATATATAAATATATTTTTTAAAATATGTATTAGATAATGTAAATAAGAATTTCCAATTAATATGTAATATGTTTAAAGAAAATTGAATATAAAATAACTAAAAATTTCATAAATAATTTTCCGATTATTACCGATTAACAGTCATTTAATATCAATTGGATGCTAACAAAAATAAAAAACTAAACAAATATCTAAAAAAAATTGAAAACATATTTTGAACATGAAATTAAAACAACTTTTGATCTGGGTGTCTGTTTAAGATCTACCACATATCAAATCAATTTCTATGATGATCTCAACCCCCTCATTGAATTAGGTAGACCTATGTCACACTTTTCGAGGCCCACAAAAGGCTTAGAAGCCCCCCAAAACTGAGTTTTAAGTTGGGGTAATCGAATTTTTTAACTTTTGATGATTTTTAGCCTTGTTTAAGGGGGTATTATTGTCTTATTTTGCTAGAGGCTTCATTTATTCCAAGTTATTATATTCATGTTGTTATTATTGATTTTAATTTTTTTCATTTTTAACAACAAAATTTTATTTATATTTAAAAATAATCATGTTTTCTTATATTTTCTTCTAATAAATCACTCCTACAACTACATATATCAACATATTTTTGTAAACCTATATATTTTAAAATAGTTAAATCAATACATATTCTTGAAATATATATAAAATGATATCAAACCATTTTTAATGTTATACAAATATATTTATAATGTTTTTATATATGTATATGTGTCTATTAGTAAAAATATATATATTTATATTGTATTTTAGTATATTTAAATGAATATAATATATAATATATTTAAATAAATTTTAGTCTATGTATATATATCACATATATATATTGTATAATGTACTTAAAAATAGTTATATAAATATATGAATAAAAAATATGTGTATATATATATAGAATTATCATTAAAGAGACACCAATCAATATGGTGTCATTGTAAAAGAATTCCCTATTCGACGGATAGCTATATGGTTTGATTATAGGTAGGTGTAAATGAGGATATAAATTTTAAAATCACTAATAAAAGTGGTTGTGGGGTGAAATCATTGATAAAGGTAGAGGACTATTGTTAAACATGTTGTGGAAGTGCTGATAAAGGAGTCAGACCTCATGGAAATCTGAAAAAAAAAAATCACATTAATAGTCCTACCTTATCAGTGCTAAAAGGTGTTTTTAAAGGACCGCATTAACAGGGCTAATAAGCATAGTTACGGGGCCCTATTTAAATCACTTTTTTTATCTTAACCATGGAATTTGACATCACTTTTTAGTGAAAATAATGTATTTGGGATTTTAACCACTCTCTGATTATCGGCGATTTTTTAATTATATTAATGGTCTATTCAAGAACTATTAAATTCCCCATATGTAGTAGTGTAATTGAATTATATGTAGTAAAAAAATTTATGTTCCATACAACACAGACCAAAAGTGTTCAATTGTTCTATTATCAACCAAAACCATAGAAGGGTCAAATGAAAATTCAACTAAGGATAACCCTTTCATTGGAACTTTGTAATCATTTCACAGTGGTACCAATATAGATGGTATTTTATATGTCATAGGATACTGAAATTAAGGTATTTGGATACTCAATGGAGGGTTCAAATCCTGTAAACCATTAAAAAAATAAATTTCAATAATTAGGTTTTTTTGTAATACTCTTTGTGTTACCTCGTGTTATTTCCTTTACACTACTACATTTATATAATTAAAACTAAATGTTAAACCACATCTGCAAATAATGAATATGAACATATTTATGCTCAGAATCCTCAAAAACAGTAGGTTTCATAACAATTTTCTTCTCCCAGTGTAGAGGAACAACAACCATCAACACAGGTGGATGCTACTAATTAAGAGAAACAACGTATCGATAATGATGAATCAAAAGAAATGTTGGAACGAGATGAAATGATGAAACTGAAAAATACAAATATTGTAATGTGATACAGTTATATAAAAATTATTTAGTTGAAAAACAAAAGGCATCAAATTCGATGTCAGATGGAATGCATGCGGTCATTATATTAACCCCAACAAGGTCATGTTTAGTAGATAAATTGGGATCATCAATCATCAACCCAAGAAAATTTGTGTAGATCTATTTCAGTATGTTGTGCCCACACTTAAGGAACTGATTTGGGAAGATATTATAATAATAATATGGTATACTTTCAATATTTTACTAAAAAAATAGAATAATGAAACATTGACTTACTCTTCATTATACAATGCAGAGTTCATTTATAGTAGATTAATCCCAAAAAAAATATGTATTAATTTTTATTGTAATGATTTATAGAGGCTTTCACAAAATTATTATTGGTATTTTATCTTAAATATGCTGAAGGGAAAATAAACATGCACCCACAAATTATATATTCACACCATACCAGCCATGAAGAGTAGGATACATTTACTGGCCACCTTGTAAATATATATTTTTAGGATCATTGTTTCTTATAATAAAGTATGTGAAAATATTTGTATTTGTCACTTTGAAAAACAAAATTTTATTTATGAAAAAACAAGTGGGTGATGAAAATAATGATTGAGAGAAAAAACATACGTTCCCCTACCATAACATAAGGAAGAGGTATGCCTCACTTGAATAAAAAAAGGTACATTTTTCAAATATATCCTAATACATTTATGTGACATGAATCGATAACATAATTATGTTCCTTTATTTATATGCAGATTGATGAGTATTATTCATAATATACTTCAATCCCATTCCATGTTCTATATATTGATGCATGTTTAAGTAAATAGTGTATACTAATAGATGAAACCACAAAATAGTGTGGGGAACATGTATATGTAAGACCGAATAAAAAAATGATTCAGTAAATATCTATTACAAAAAAAATGATTTCATTTTTCCTATAATTGACTATCTAACTTAGATATATTATTCATTAACAGATTAACCATATAAACACCTATTTTACGTGGCCTTGAAGCGGAAATAGTAGTATGGTTGTATTAAAGGAGAAAGATTGGAGGTGACACCCTAAACATACACTTTAAGAAATTTTAGTTATTGGGCAATCATACTCGGGTGACCACCATTGGAAGTCACTAAAGATGTTATTAGAGAACACCTAGGATGATCTCTAATATAGGGAAAAATTAGGATATTCCCACCTCTCTATCCCCTTACAACCGCAACTCACTTCGATATCAACCTGAAAGTGTCGCTGCCACTCTCGATCAACCCTCCCAACCATCGATATACCTCCCAACACAATTGTGGCCTTTAAAACCCCCCATTAGACCTCCCTCTTCCACCACGATGCATCTCTACCATTCCTTAATCCATTTTTCTATATCTAGGTACACCCTGACTATCGTGTTTCATCCATGGCCAACGATGAAGTTTCCGGGTTGAACACTCTATTGGATCATTTGTATCATGTCCATAAAATGTTGTAAAAAACATGACATTGAGTTATTCATTTCCAATTTATTTTTCATGCCATTCCTTTAACAATTAATAAAAATATCTAAATCGATGAATGTTATTATAGATGGAAAAAAGGAAGCGGTTGAAAAGAATGTTTGACTCAAAAACATCTAAAGGATCAACCAACCAATTGAAAATATCTTTTGGAATCACCATTACCCCAGCTGCTCAATATTCTTATTTACTAACACTGATGGTTCACACAAATAAAATGTTACCAAATGGTAGTAATCTCGTAAATAATTTTGAATAAAATGCTAATATTGGGTTTTATAGAATAAATATCCCTTGAAAATTTAAGTGAATTCATCAAATATGAATGTATATCAATCTTATTTGGAAATGTATACAAGATGATTGTTTTCATTATTTCCTTTTCCAATAGCTGATAGAAAATTTTAGTTATCGCTAAATACATTTCATTTTTTTTTCAGGCGTATATATGTATACCAATTGATATGATTACCCCAGGAAGTGAAATTTCAACTCATTATTCCTCACATCACTCCTATAAACAATAAATAAATTGAATAAAAAATAGCTGAAATAGTGGAAAAATATCCAAATAGTTTAAAATAACATAAGGATTACTTATTTTTCATCACAATAACAATGCAGGGGTAAAAATATACAATTTAATGAAAAAATTTCTATTTTCATTTATTTCATTACTTATTCCTTTTTTTATTAAACACTGGATACTCATTACTGTCAATTTGGATACCCTAAATAATAATTTCTTGGATTCAATCCAAGGATACCCAAAAAACTAGCCACACATAATGGTGTTTATCAATGTATAATAATCTACCTAAAACATTTTATAACTAAATATAATGTTATATATTCTAATTGGGACTCCAATTTCAACCCACACACTTATCGCAAAACAATGGCCTAGGTTTGGATCAAACTCCTTGGCCTTAATTGGTTTTTTTGGCACCCAAAAATACTGAATGACATAGCTTCATGCATAGTTTCCCCCCTCAAAAATTTACCAACGAACTTTGAATGCAGATTTCGGACTCTTTGCTAGAGTCATGGTAGAAATTAATCTGGATTCAAAGCTACCTAATACTATTAGTTTCACTTCCAAATATTACAAAACAGAATTCAAAATTGAGTATGAGAGGAAACCTCCTTTTTGTGACCATTGCAAGATCATTGGTCATACCAACTACAACTGTAGAGTGATTAGAAACAACCAATCCAAACTCCTAAAAATGATTGTAAAGAAATAAGGAGGCTTATGATGGATAAAGCCCCCTTGATAAGTGTACCTGAAACAACTAAAACCGCAACATGGGTGAAAAAACCTATAACTTCATCTCACTTTGGGGAAAACACGGGTACTAAATGGGCTAACCTTATTGAAGAGGGAGAAAAAGGAAAAGACCACTTATCAGAATTGGAAACTATTGTTTTAGACACCCTTAAACAAGATACTAAGACTGATAAACCCAAATCATGTACTACTGAACAAAACACCCCAATTGATCCCCCCACTACCCACATTTCTACTTGAAGCGCGTTAAGTATTGGAAAGAATAACAACACCACCACGGTTGTGCAACCATTTACTCAGGACAACTTTGATTTTATTTTTCATGATTTTATGTCTTTGGTAAAAGACTCCACTAACATGCAGGAAAATAAAAATGCTCTGACAGAGATGCAGTTATCCTCTTTGGATATGTGCATTGACAATCATCACAATTAATCTCTTGCTAATCCTAATGAAGACACATAGCATGCTAACATACTGCAGGTCTAGGATAACTTTCACATGATACCGGCTGAAGATGCATTAGAAAAAGAGCATAGGAATTTATAAAACACTGGGCAGAGTAGTACTTCACACTGTTCGAGCATTGAACAGAGTTCAGTTAATCTTGCTGCTAATCAAACAGATCTGGGAAATTTACCAGGTACCTGCAGCACTTCTGTTTAGCATGCTACTTTGCATATTAAATGTCTTGATGATGATAACAACAAAGAAATTAGAACTACTTTTCCGCCACCTACTAATAATAACATCCAAGATATTAGCACTCAAAATATTTCGATAGGTGATACAACTATTTTCTTTGACCCTACCAAAGGCAAGAAAGTGCCTAAATCAATCCCTAATATGTTAAAAAATGTTAGAAGATCAAATAGGCATAGTGTCTCGGATAGTAAAAAAAGGGAGTTCTAACTCCAAACGCATATATAAATGAAGATTCTTTATTGGAACTGTCAAGGTATTGAATTCTTTGATACCTTTAATATTTTAAAAAGAATGGTAAACATTCATAAGCCTTTAATTTTTTCCATTTCTGAACCTAAAATAAACTTTTCCACTGATTTAGTTCTCTTTTGTCATTTTGGATACACCTTCATCTGTGCATGTCAAAAAAATAAAACTTTTGATACTCTTTGGACTTTTTGTCACCCCTCACTGTCTAATGTAAATGTTTTCCATATTTCTGATCAATGTTTCATGTGTGACATTATGATAGATAATGCCCATCTCTTTTGTTCATTTACCTATGCCAAGAATAAATATCATGATAGGAGGTGTCTCTGGAAGGACCTATCCCCTTTGTACTCAAAAAATCATTCCCCCTGGATTGTTATGGGAGATTTTAATGCTATTCTTTCTGATAATGAAAAAATTCGCCCCCTTCACTCAATTCTATCTATGAGGGATTTTAATGTTTCAATTGAAACCTCGAATCTTACTCAAATTACTCTAAGAGGTGAAAAATACACGTGGTACAGGAATCATTAAAATAGAGTGGTTGTGAGAAAACTGGATAGATCATTTACTAATGATCATGCTTTATATATTTGGGATACCATTTCCTGTACCACCCTACCAAAAATTCATTTGAATCATCATCCTATTTTTTCACCATTTCCTTCAATTCTCGAAAACCCTCTCTCCCCTTTAGATTCAACAATTTTTAGTTCTTAGATCCTGACTATTATAATCTCATCAATCATTTTTGGACATCTCTGACCCATTCCGATGATGAATTTTCATGTCCTCTTAAATTAAAATATCTCAAACACAAGCTCAAAATTTGGTGCAACATTAAAGACAAAAAAAATGATAGTGACATCCTCCCTCTTGAGAATGAGCTGCATCAAATTCTAAAAAATATCACCCACTCAAACTTTGCTTCTGATCACAATCAAGAAACTAACATTACTGTGAACCTGGATATGCCTCTCACCATCAAAGACAACATATGCAAACAAACTTTTAAAATCAAATGGGTAACTGATGAAGATCATAATACCAAGTTCTATAACTCTTTACCAAGATTTCGGAAAGCTAGTAGACCCCTTCCTTCCCTCAATGTTGGAGATAACCTTTTGGATAAAGAAGAAGATATTGTTAATCATGTTTTCTCCTACTTTTAATCTTAATTCAATGGTCCTAGTAAGAACAAGGACCACATTAATGACATCATACCGATAATTTTAATTAATGTTGATAACAGTTTTCTCCTTGGTGTTCCCCTTGATCATGAAATTAGAGACACTATCTTTGGTTTGAACCCTGACAGTGCCCCAGGTCCTGATGTATTCGATAATGGTTTCTGTCAAAAGTATTGGGATATCATCCAAGCTGATGTCTATAAGCTTTTAAAATCTTTCTTTGTTAACGCCTTTTTACCTCATGGTTTAAATGCCCAATTCCTTGCTTTGATTCCCAAAGGTGATGATGCTTCTGAAATTCATCTCTTTCGTCCTATTGCTCTTATCAACACCCTCTATAAAATTATCACCAAGCTGATTACTAATATACTCAACAATATTAAGGATAAAATTATCTCCTATAAACAATTTGGCTTCATCAAGGGGCAATCCATCCAATACTGTATTTGTCTTGCTTCTGAATGCACTAACATGTTAAATAATAAAAATAGAGCTGGCAACATTGGCATTCAACTGGAAATTCAGAATGCTTTTGACCCAATGGACTGGAACTTTATCATCGAAGTTCTTCATGGTTTTGGTTTCAATGATAACTTCATCTCTAGAATTAAAACCCTCTTCCATTCTGCTCATGTTTCCATCTTGATCAATGGATCTCCTAGAGGGTTCTTCAATTTCTCTAAAGGAGTCAGACAATGCGATCCCCTATGTAACGATCCAAAAGTTCACTAATAGAAATCCCTCTTGATCTAGTTAAATATCTCTTTATATTTATATAAAATGTAAACTTCTTTGGTTTTACGTTAAGAATTTTTACCATTGCTAATATACCTGTTGAACAATGATCACATGATTAGTACAAATATAGGGCTTTAACAAATCCTATTTACTCAGAAAAAAGAAGTGATCACCTCATCCAGTAGAATTGCTCCATATGAAGCCCATTTGTTGGAGCTCGGAAACGAGGTGGCATCCTTGGGCTTCGCTCTTGACCAAGCCCAAGATGAGCTTCATCATGTTAAGCTCGAACGAGACCGTCTATAAGAAAAGTGGAAGTTGATAGAGATTACCACTCGAGCAATATTATCCGAGCCACCCCAAGAGTTTGTCACCATCACACACCATACCCTTAGGTCTTATGCGGTTGTTTTAAGGGATTATGTAACAAATCGATAGTACTATGTTCATATGCATTATTTTTTGTATATAATAATGTATATATGTTCTTGTCATCATTGATACATTGTAAATAGTTTTTAAACTACAAATAGTGTTTTTAGTTATTATTTATATAATAATTCTATTTTATTAAAATATGGGATTTTTGAATTAAATAATTTTTTAATGAAATATTATTAATAAATTAATTTTTATTAAATATAAATGATCTTTAATTTTATGAATGCAATTATAATTTTTATTAAGATTTTAAATCAATTTTTTTCAAAACCAGTGAATTTTCGATAAATGACTATTTTTATTTTAGAAGTGAAAATTACCATATTTAGAAAATTTTTTAGATAAAATAAATGTTATTTCTGGAATCAGGACATCGAAATTATCCAACGGTGAATTTTTCATAATTTTCTGAGACAGTCAAATTTTTTTGTAAAAATTAAATACCGTTTAAATATATAATGTGTTTTATGACATCATAGTGGCTCAATAGTGATTTAATAAATTACTATAATCTTTATGTTCAGACAATATATGTTTTACCATTAAAATAATTTTATTTTGGGTTTGTTTGACTTAGTTTTTAATGCAATAATGCACCCCTCAAGACTTATTAAACACCTTGTATTTTTAAATTGTTTTTCATGGAAGTGTGACTCACCTCCACATAAGCAACCCTATTATTTTACGAAGTTCGGAATTCGGAATTATAAAATATTTATTTCCTCTTCTGTTTTCCAAAATCCATGGGAAAAACCATTGGATGGTTTGTGGTTTGGTTTAATTTAATATAAGGCATCCCAAACCTACATAACAATGAATTCCCTCACCTTTCCTATATAAACCCACCCAAGATCCCACTTCCTACTCACTCAAACCCATTGGAGTTCGTCAAACCTCTTCCCTACTCTCTCTATAATCCTCCCAAAGTTCCCCCAAGCTCCCAAGAAACCTCTCATAAGCCACTCACTAGACTTTGGAAGCACACTTCCAAGTAAGGGTTTTTTTCTTCCTTTATCATTTTTGTCCCATTTTCTATAAGTTGTTTTTCCCTTTTAATTTCAATTATGAATGTTGGGGTATGGTTTAGAACCTCCCTTATACTGCCCTCTTTATGTTTTAATGATGTGAGACCCCTTTCTCCCTCATTAAATGCCTCCCATGTACACCCGTTATTGTGCCGAAATTCCGAAAAAAACTTCTCTCTCCTCTTTTACATTCAAGCAATACTTTTCTATCATGAATATAAATTCCATTACAATTGTAGGGACATGTACATATATGAACTCCTTAATTTCCATTATATGTAAATATTATGAGGAACCCCTTTCTCTCTGATCAACTCTTTTTATGAATTCTTATGTCACGCCGTTACGGTGCCGAAATCGCACCGATTTTCTAAGCCAATGTCATTGTGTAGTGAATACCATGCACATTTCTCCATAAAGGGTATTCACCTTTATAAATATTTACATATTGATTATAATGTTTCATGTATTAATTCAACATTCCTTTATCATAGAATAAATGATTATGTTTTATGAATCCATGTTTTATGATCCATGTGGCACACTTATGCATGAAATGAAATTTTTAAGAAGGTTGTGCCCTTATGGCGCTCCAATGCATTGGGTAAAGTATAGTATCATGATACATCATGTGCAATGAGTTTTGATTCATGCTAATTCAAGTGAAACGAGGGTTTACTCATGCTTCATGTGCAATGAGGATTTACTCACGCTCTATGTGCAATGAGCCTTGGCTCATGCTAATTCCATGTTAAGTGTTGTTTCCACATTTCCATGTTATGATTATCATACATTATCATGAATTTATGTTCATGTTTCTCTTGTGCTCTATAGATATGCGTAAATGTCTAACATTAATTATACTTCTCATGTTATTCTATGTGTATTCCTTTACTAGTCTTTATAGCTCACCTTTTTCTTATGTGTGTCCTCAAGTTATCCCATAAAATGCTAAGTACGAGGGAATGTTGTGGCCATGTAAAGAAGTTTTCAATAAAGATGTTTTATTTCATGTGTCAAGTTTTTATGTAATGATCCTAATCCCCAAAGACACTAGACCACTCAATATTCTTGTTTTACCAAGTGATTTTCAATGTAATAAATCATGTTTAAGTTTGTAATAAAAGTAGGGTTGTAATAGTTGGTATCAGAGGATAGGTTTAGTTATTTTTGGGATTAGGATTAGAAAACCCTAGTAAAGCCTTAGAGACAATACTAAGTATAATAAAAAAATCCATAAATTTTGGTAAGTATTTATTAAGTGTTTTATCAAGAAAATACATCCTTGTCTGGATACGAGCAGTTAGAGGCAGCTCTGGCAAAGGTGTATCCTAGGGGTAAAACCTGAAAACACCGCTTTGAGCTAGACTCGAATGGGAACTGTTGCATG
Organism: Viscum album; assembly: GCA_963277665.1. Lineage (NCBI taxonomy): Eukaryota > Viridiplantae > Streptophyta > Magnoliopsida > Santalales > Viscaceae > Viscum > Viscum album. Next base: position 1,091,101,119 of record OY728145.1, on the reverse strand, counting down.
AAAATGGGCCTTGTTGCACTCTTTGTTACAACACTCCTAGGGGATATGTTTTGACAAATTCACAATATTGTTATGAACCCTTATTACTGGAAATAAAAAAAATCCCCTAAGAATTTATGTTAGAAGGTAGATCATGAAAAGCCTAGATTGAAGCCTATAGACTCATGAGTTAAGGAAATAAAAGTTTATTTATAAGTCATCAACTCTTTTATTTGTATTACCCTTTATGTGTAAACCCTAACATTCATTTTATTCCAGCCAATGGCCGATAATAGGAGGACTCGGGCTAACAACCAATGTGAATATCAGTGTGATGACTGTACTAATGAGATGCACAATCCAATGGGAGCAGGAACCGCGAACACTGTCACGCTTCTCTCTCATCTAACTCAAGTTTTGTATAGAAACACGGGTCAAGAGGAACTTTCAACCCCCCCCCCCCCAAGAAAGAACATGTTGCTATCGAGAGCTTCATGAGACAAAGGCATCCAACTTTTAGTGGATCATTTGATCCCACGATCACTGAACAATGGATCAACTCCATTGAAAAGATCTTCTCCAACCTTTAATGTTCTAAACAAGTTAAGGTTCTCCTGGCGGAATATCGTATGGAGGGTGAAGCTGGTCAATAGTGGACGTTGATCCAAAATACGAAGCCAGAGGAGGAGATCGAGGCATTGGAATGGAAGGATTTCCGAAAGATGTTTTTCAATAAATATTTCCACGCACCCTCCGGCTTAAGATGTAAAGGGACTTCCTTTACCTCAAGCAAAAAGCCGAAGAATCTGTTGGAGCGTATAAGGAAAAATTCACAAGGCTTGCACGATACGCTTCTGGCTTTGTCGTTACCCCCAAATACAAATTTGATCGCTTATTTGGTGGGCTGAAGCCTAGCCTGCGGAAAGCATTGGTGATGCATGACTTCGACAGCTATGAGGAAATTGTCTGATGTTCCCTCAAGGTCGAAATGGAGATTGGACAATCACAGGGGTATCATTGGGATAAGAAGCCTAAGTTGGACTTCAATGCTGGTGGTCCGATGGATAAATCCAATGGTGATAAGAAGATCCAACACCCCACTTGCCAAAAGTATGGAAAGAAGCACCCTGGAAATTGAATTAAGGGGATGAGGAAATACTTCAGATGTGGAAGATAAGGGCACCTAACTGTTAACTATCGGCAAGAAAGACCCGAGGCTACAACAAAGGAGATGAATGCTCCGTTAAAACATCAACTCATTGTTCAATGCTACAAATGCAATGAACCGGGGAATTTTGCAAATCAGTACCCTAATCCAAGGGTTTTCGGAGGCAACCAACAACCTCCAAGGCAGCAAAGAAGAGCTTTTTCCAGCACTTCTGCCGAAGTGAACCCTGACAATGAAGTGGTGATAGGTACGCTAGTTATTCATTCAAGAATAGTGAATGTACTTTTGTATTTAGGTTCTATGCATTCTTTTATATCTCGAAAGCTTAGTAGAACAATCCCAGTACCACCAAAAATCATGGAAGTGAAGATGTCAGTGAGTACGGAAAATGGGGAAATCATTGCATCCTATGAATATAAGTCCTCCCCTGTTATAATATATGGATTGAATTTCTCGGCAAACCTCGTCATACTCCCTCTAGTGGAAATTGATGCATTTCTTGGCCTGGATTGGCTTTCCTTATATAGAGCCAACATAAATTGTCCGGAAAGGGAAATCACACTCTATTTGGAGAATTGACCCCCGATTCATTACAAGTGTAAGGAGGAAGATGAATCTCCTTTAGCTCCATCATCTCATGCATGGATATTACTTCCCTATGAGCACACGTATCTACCTTAGATGATCGAGTCCAAGGAAGAAACCATCCTTAAAGAAATGCCTATTGTGAGGGAATTCACTGAAGTGTTTCCCGAGGAACTGCCTGGTCTTCCTCCTAAAATAGATGTTTAATTCTCAATTGAACATATACCTAGGGCATTTCCAATTTCCAAGACTCCATATATAATGGCTGTTTTAGAACGTTAAGTGATAAAGAAACAACTACTAAAGAATCTAGATAAGGGTTTTATACGCCCAAGTTCTTCACCATGGGGTGCACTAGTCCTCTTGTCAAGAAGAACGGTGGGTCAATGTGCCTTTGCATCGATTATTGTGAGCTCAAAAAAATCATGATAAAGAACAAGTATCCTCTCCCATGAATTGATGACATGTTCGATCAGCTGCGTGGAGCACAATACTTCTCCAATGTGGACTTGCAGTCGGGATATTATCAATAAGGGTGAAGAAGGAAGATATCCCCAAGACTGCTTTTTGCACAATATATGGGCACTATGAATTCATAGTAATGCCTTTCGAACTCACTAATGCATTAGAAGTCTTCATGGACTTAATTAATAGAGTCTTTAGGGATTACCTCGACAAATTTGTGGTAGTCTTTATAGATTATATTCGAATATACTCCAAAACCAATGTGGATCATGAGGAGTATTTAAGAACTATACTAGAGACTTTGCGTAAGGAGAAGCTCTATGAAAAGTACAAAAAGTGTGAGTTATGGTTGAAGGAGGTCTCATTATTGGTCCATATTATCACAAGCAATGGGATATCTGTGGATCCATGCAAAACAGATGTAATTGAGGGATGGCTGAGTCTAAGATATACGTAGCTTCTTGGGGTTAGCTGGATATTTTCGACGATTTGTGAGAAATTTCTCACGATTGTCCAACCCTCTTACCAAGCTAACTCGAAAGGGAGTAAAGTTTTCTTGGAGTGATGAATGTGAAGAAAGCTTCAAGGAGTTAAAATGGAGGCTTATCACTGCGCCCGTGCTCACTTTACCCACAAGTGGGGAACTTTTTGTGGTATTCAGTGATGCTTCAAAGAAGGTTTTAGGTTGTGTGCAAATGCAAAATGATAAAGTTATATCATATGCCTCAATGAAGTTAAAAATCCATGAGCTAAACTATCCAACGCATGATCTAGAGTTAGCGGTGGTGATCTTTACCTTGAAAATATGGAGGCATTATCTCTATGGGGAGAAATGTGAGATATATACTGACCACATGAATCTTAAATATATATTCACACAGAATGAGCTTAATATGCACCATAGAATATGGATAGATCTCATCAAGGATTATGACTGTTCAATACATTACCACCTTGGGAAAGAAAACAAGGTGGCAGATTCCCTAAGTAGAAAGGACCCAACGATTCTATCAATGATGAGAATTGAAAAGGATCGAATCTTCTTAGACTTGATGAATATGGAAATGAGAATCATAAAGAAGGGAACATCATAAATCCATTCACAAATTATTGCTCAACCGTATCTTTTGGAAAGGTTAATGGATGCTCAAAAGGATGATGTGGGAATTCAGGAAATGGTGGAAGCTATCGAAAAAGGGAAATCCTCAGAGTTTAATGTTAATTAAGAAGGAATTGTGCGGTTTGGGAAAAGACTATGTGTTCCATCATGTCTGGAGCTGAAGAAGGAACTTTTGGATGACGCACATAATTCAAGTTTTTCTATTCACCCAGGGAGCACAAAGATATATCGAGATCTCTGAGAAAACTTTTTGTGGGATAATATGAAGAAGGAGATAGCTGAATATACATCAATGTGCCTCATGTGTTAGTAAGTGAAGGAAGAGAGGCAGAAGTCTAAGGGGATGATGCAACCATTGCCCATACCAGAATGGAAATGGGAGAAAATCACCATGGGCATTGTCATCAGACATCGAAGGACATCTAAATGCAACAATGAAATCTGGGTTGTTGCGGATCATCTTACAAAGACTGTACACTTCATTGCTATTCGGGAGGATTTCTCATTGGATCAACTGGGATTGATATATATCAGGGAAGTGGTAAGGTTTCATGGAGTTCCACTATCTATTGTGTCTGACCAAGATCCAAGATTCACCTATATGTTTTGGAAGAGTCTTCAACATGCTCTAAATACTGAACTAAACTTCAGTACAACCAATCATCCTCAAACTGATGGCCAATCCGAGCGGACTATCCAAACATTTGAGGACATGTTGAGAGCATACTCAATGGACATTAAAAGAGTATGGGATCAACATCTTCCACTGGTTGAATTTTCTTATAATATCAGTTTCCACTCGAGCATCCAAATGGAACCATATGAATCCCTGTATGGGAAAAGGTGCAGAACACTGGTGTGTTGGGATGAAGTTAGTGAACGTAAACTACTTGGACCAGAAATGGTCTATGAAATGGTGGAGAAGGTGAAAAAATTCAGCAGCATATCAAGGCAGCCCAGAGTAGACAGAAGCGTTGTGAAGATAACCATCAATGAGACTTTAGTTTAAAGTTGGAGACATGGTTTTTCTATGCATATCTTTGTGGAAGAAGGTCATGATGTTTGGAAAGAAAGGGAAGTTAAGTCCAAGGTACATCGGCCCCTTCGAGATTCTTGATCGTGTCGGGGTTGTGGCTTATCGACTAGCACTTCCACCTACCATGGCCAAAGAACATGATGTCTTTCACGTATCCCTCTTAAAGAAGTACATACCGGACCCTACACATGTACTCTATTATGAGGTGGTACAATTGGAAGATGATCATTTTTATGAGGAACAACCTGTGAAGATCATAGATCGTGGAGAAAAGGTTCTATGAAATTAGGCAATTCCCCTTATCATGGTGTGTGGAGAAACCACAAGTTTGAAGAAGTGACTTGGGAATTGGAGGAAACGATGAAGCTGAGTTACCCACATCAGTTTTAGTGTGGGAAAAAGGAAATTTTGAGGGGAAAAATTCTTAAGGGGAGAATATTGTAACGACCCAAAGTTTCACTAATCGAAATCCCTCTTGATCTAGTTAAATGTCTCTTTATGTTTATATAAAATTTCAACTTATTCGGTTTTATGTTATGAATTTTTACCATTGCTAATATAGCCATTGAACAGTGATCACATGATTACTATAAATATAGAGCTTTAACAAATCCAATTTACTCAGACAAAAGAAGTGATGGCCTCATCCAGCAGAATTGCTCCATACGAAGCCCATTTGTCGGAACTCGAAAAAGAGGTGTCATCCTAGGGATTTTATCTTGACCAATGCCAAGCTGAGCTTCATCATGTCAAGCTCGAACGGGACCGTCTACGGTAAAAGTGGAAGTTGATAGAGTTTACCACTCGAGCATTGTTATCCGAGCCACCCCAGGAGTCTGTCACCATCACACACCTTACCCTTAGGTATTATGCGTCTGTTATAATGGGTTATGTAACAAATAGATCGCACTATGTTCATGTAAATTATTTTTTATATATAATAATGTATATATGTTCTTGTCATCATTGATACATTGTAAATAGTTTTTAAAGTACAAATAGTGTTTTTAGTTATTATTTAATTAAGAATTATATTTTATTAAATTATGGGATTTTTGAATTAAATAATACTATAATAAATTATTATTATTAAATTATTTTGTATTAAATATAAATGATCTTATAATTTTAGGAATGTAATTTTAATTTTTATTAAGATTTGAAATCCATTTTTGTCAAAACCCGTGAATTTTTTATAAATGTTGGTTTTTATTTTAAAAGTGAAAATTAACATACTTGGAAAATTATTTATATAAAATAAATGTTATTTCTAGAATCAAGGCGTCAAAATTATCCAACGATGAATTTTTCAGAATTTTCTGAGACAGTCAAATTTTTGGGTAAAAATTAAATACCGTTTAAATATATAATGTGTTTTATGACATCATAATGACCAAATAGTGATGTAATAACAAACTATAATCTTTATGTTAAGCCAATATATGTTTTACCATTAAAATAATGTGATTTTGGGTTTTTTTGACTTAATTTTTAATGCATTAATGGACCCCGCATGACTTATTAAACACATTGTATTTTTAAATTGTTTTTCATGGGAGTGTGACTCACCTCCACATAAGAAACCATATTATATTAAAAAGTTCGAACTTTGGCATTATAAAATATTTTTTTCCTCTTCCCTTTTCCAAACACAATGGGCGAAAACCATGTGATGGTGTGTGGTTTGGTTTAATTTAAAATAAGGCGTCCCAAACCTAAATAATAAAGAATTCCCTCACCTTTCGTATATAAAGCCACCCAAGCTCTCACTTAATCCTCACTCAAAGCCTTTATAGTTCATCCATAATCTGCCCTAATCTCTCTAGAATCCTCCCATGGTTCCCCAAGCTCCCATGAAGCCTCTCACAAGCCACTCTCTAGCCTCTGGGCGCACACTTCCAAGTAAGGGTTTTTTTCTTCCTTTCTCATGTTTGTCCAATTTTCTTTAAGTTGTTTTTCCCTTTTAATTTCAATTATGAATGTTGGGGTATGGTTCCAAACCTCCCTAATAATTCCCTCTATATGTTTTAATGATGGGAGACCCCTTTCTCTCTCATTAAATTCCTCCCATGTACACCCGTTACTATGCCGAAATTCCGAAAAGAAACTTCTCTCTCCTATTTTACATTCAAGAATTACTTTTGTATCATGAATCTAAATTCCATTACAATTGTTGGGACATGTATAAATATGACCTCCTTACTTTCCATTACATGTAAATATTATGAGGAACCCCTTTCTCTCTCATCAACTGTTTTTATGAATTCTTATGTCACGCCGTTACACTGCCGAAATCGCACCGATTTTCTAAGCCAATGTCATTGTGTAGTGAATATCATACCCATTTCTACATCAAGGGTATTCAACTTTATGCACATTTAATTATTGATTATAATTTTTCATTTATGAATTCCACATTCCTTTATCCTGGAATAAATGATTATGTTTTATGAGCCCATGTTTTATGATCCATGTGGCACACTTATGCATGAAATGAAATGTTTAAGAAGGGTTCACCCTTATAGCGCTCCAATGCATTGTGTAAAGTATAGTATCATGATAAGTCATGTGAAATGAGTGTTGAAACATGATAATTCAAGTTCAACTAGGGTTTACTTGTGCTTCATGTGCAATGAGGATTTACTCATTCTCTATGTGCAGTGAGCCTTGGATCATGCTAATTCCATGTTAAGTGTTGTTACCACATTTCCATGTTATGATTATCATGATTTATCTTGCGTTTATGTTAATATTTCTTTTTTCCCTATTGATATGCCTAATGTATAACATGTATTGTACTCCTCATGTTATTCCTTGTGTATTCCCTTACTAGGATTTATATCTCACCCTTTTCATATTCACATCCTCAGGTTATCCCATGAAATGCTAAGTACAAGGGAATGTAGTAGTCATGTAAAGGAAGTTTTCAATAAAGATGTTGTATTTCATGTTTCAAGTTTTTATGTAATGATCCTAAGCCCCAAATACACTAAACCACTCGATATTCTTGTTGTATCAAGTGAAGTTTTATAAAATAAATCATGTTTAAGTTTGTAATAAAAGCAGGGTTGTCATACCCTATCTGCAATTCTTTTTTCCATTGCAGAAGACTTTTTAAGTCGTATGCTCGCCCACCTAATTGACCAAAACAAGCTCAAACCAATTCATGCTTACAGAAATGTGAATGCCCCCACTCACCTCCTTTATGCAGATGACATCATTCTGTTTTTAAAGGGTGATATAAGAAACATCAGAACTCTTAAAGCTGCTATCAATCAATATGAGGAGCCCTCGGGTCAAGTCATTGAATGGCAAAAATCCTTCATTTACATTTGGATAAACATTCCAACTTCTAGAAAAAATGGTATTATTAATAAGCTTAACATCAAGGAAGGTACCATTCCCTTCAAATACCTTGGGGTTCCCATTTTCTGGGGTAGGCCCAAATCTTGCTACTTTTCAAACATTTTTGACCAAATTAATAATTTTCTTTCCTCTTGGAAAGGAAAATCTCTCTCCATAGTGGGGAGAGTGTACATTGTCATGTCTGTTATTGTCTTTAAACTAGTCTACTCGACGATGGTCTATAAATGGCCAACTGGTCTCATTAAAAAATAAATGTTCACAATAAAAATTTTGTCTGGACCTGAAGCACCTTGGACCGGAAACATGTGACTATAACTTGGGATAATTTTTGTAAACCATTAGACATGGGTTGTCTTGGAATTAAAAACATTAAGTGCTTTAATGAAGCTCTTCAAGCCAGATTAACATGGAACCTGATTCACAATGACACCCCCTCAATTTCTTTCATCAAAAACAGATACATTGATAGATTGAAAATAGGTAACATGAGTTTCATGACTTCTTCCATTTGACCCTCTATTAGAGACACGTATGACAATATTATGCACAATTCTAGATGGATGGTTTCTAGAAACTTTCCCATGTAATTCTGGTTGGACAACTGGACTGGCGCTCCTCTTATTTCGTTGACTCCCCCTGACCATATCCCTGACGAAATCAACTCAACTGTTAGTAATGTGCTTAACTCTCACATTGATAACCTTCCTGAAAATATTATTCAAATTATTGATTCTTACCATTTTTCTACCATGTGTGATTTCTTGATTTGGGAACTTGCACATAATGGGATTCTAAAATCCTAAAAGTTCTATAATAACTCTTTACATTACCTAGTAAATGACTTGAAATGGATTAAATATTTTGACAAACCTTGGATTAAACCCTCTAATCTCACTCTTAATTAGCGTCTCACCTACAATAGGGTTCCCACTTACTCTTGTCTTAAAAGTTTTTGAATTCAACTTTATTCAAAATTACATTTTTTCAATCAACATAGAGAAGATACTAATCACTTATTTCTTTCTTGCGCTACTACCACTACTCTATGGAACTATATTTTTGACACTTTTGATTGCATATGGCATGTTAAAACTCTATTGATGAGCATATTAATCGTTGTGTTTCTATGGATAACTCATAACAAATCAGAATCTTGTTCCTTGCTGGGGTTGCAGAGCTGTTTCATGTGATTTGGTATGATAGAAATACAATTCTTCACAATAACTTCTCACACAACATTAATGCAGGTAAAATGATAATTCTCATCGCTATTCGGGAAGCTGCATTGATTCAGAATGGAACATGCAACAACGCTATGGCAGACATTATGATCCTAAGACGTCTTTGAGTTGATTCCATTTTCACACAACCAATTCACATTTTTGAGGTTTTCTGGAGACCTCCTCTTCCATGTTGGATTAAAATCAATGTGGATGGAGCCTCTAAAGGAAATCCAGGACCTGCGGGGTGTGGCGTCGTCTTCAGAAATCATCTTGGTCACATCGTTTGGTTATTTTTTAGAGGTTTCGGTACTACAACCTCTCATGAAGTTGAGATGTTGAGTGTGATTCATGCCATTTATTTCTCTTTTTTCCTTGGGTGGAACAACTTGTGGATTGAAATTGATTCTACTACTATTGTGCAAGACATATGGAAGGGGGATTTTCATCTTTGTTGGCCACTTACTATGCGTTGGATGAATTTTCTTCAATCTCTCCATGACCTCAACTACATTACAACTCATACTTACCGAGAAGCAAAAATGGTTGCGGATGCTCACGCTAACAAAGGGATTGATCATGTCATAACATGGCTGGAGGAGCTCCCAGAAAACCTGATTCCTTTGCATGTTAAAGATTGTAATTTGATACTGTCTTTTCGACTCATGTAACCTTTCCTATCATTTTGTAAATAAAATTTATTTGGTCTTTTGACCAATGCTCCACCTTCTAACAAAAACAAATTACTTATTTTACATAATTTTTCTACAGTTTATAAATATTCAATTGGAAAATAATTTGGTTATTATGTTTGTAAATTAATTTTATAGATCATATCCAATCGACAAACCACCATACATAAAGTGGTATTTTTTAAGATAGTTACTATTTAATTTAAAATATTTTTTAATCCTTTTTCTTTTTATATTTTTTCAGTACTAATATGTCTATATAGAACACTCATATCCACAAGACTATTTATATTTTGTTATAAATGAAAGGGTTTTATACCTTATTGAATAATGTACGTATATAAAAATGAATATGTGAATTTCATATATATATTAGATTGTTTCATATTTATGTTTAATTTTTCCCAATATTACTCATGTATTAATTGTGTTTTTATAGGTTGATTCCTTTGTTCTAGTTGGGTGTTTTGTTCAAAATTGTTCATGTTCATGATAGATGTGACATTGAGGATGCAACTAAGAGTTCAATGAGATGGTATATGTTTTTAAATATAATATTTTTTATCTCATAATATTTTTTGTTGACTACTACATTAACATAATCCAAATTAAATGTTTTACTACTCATGAAGAAAATTTATTATTTACAGGATAATGCTAAAGATCTCTCATAAAAAACACTACAATGAAGGAAATCATGTGGGGATATGTTAAAGGTATGTTATGATTTACATTCTCTATTTTAGAGAAAAATTATATAATGAAATAGTTATTTAATTTTCATTATTCAATACAAATATTTATTATTTTAGATGATTCATGTCCATATTTCTTGCCTTTCTTAACAAAAACATCCACATACTTCTTATACCTCAAACTATTTTCACCCCTGTAATGTTGATATTTATCAATATCCATCATGTTCCCTTCAATGCCATTATAGGAAGAGAAATAACACTGCCTCCTCTAAATTATAGAGGTAATATTGATGTCTTTATAGTGAAATAATTTTCTGTAGAATTAATTTATTAATTCATATTTATTCTTAATTTATATCTTTTTAGTATTTCTCATATAATAATTTTTTTCTTATATAGTTTTATTTTTTGGTTCGTTTTGGGGTGGTTCGTTCAAAGCTACTCATTCTCATGAGAGATTGGACATTGAGGAAGAGACTAAGATAATGAACATAAGGAAATTATTTAAGAATGTATACAACCAAAATGAAAGGTTAATTTATACTACTTATTTAATTAATTTTTTCATCATTTTATCTATTATTTGTATGTTAATTTCGTTATAATTTTTTTGTAATTCTTATTTAGTTTTTTTCAATAATATTTTCAGAAGTCATAATTTCATTAAACTATCTACAACAACCCATAAAACAGATAACATGTTCCATTCATTCAATTATACTACACATTCCATAAGAATTATTTGTCAAAATTCCCAAACTATTTATTGAGCCGATGTTCTTAGCCAAAAAAACCATTTTTCATCTAATAACACCAACTCTATGATCATTGTTGGAAATTTGAAAATAAAATCAAATGAAACATGTGGTAATAATGTCATTTGGGATTTTTCTAAGGCATTGGAACAAGTATGAGTAAACTGTACCTCAATGTGACACATAGTATGACTAGTATGGATCCAACTTCTTCTTTTTATTTAAAATTGACATTAATTTTTGTAAAAAAGAAAACTATCATAATCAAAACTAATCAAACATATTCGGATTGTATTTTTACATTAGGAAAATGTTCAATTAATCATTTTTGAAGTGTTGTAATCAGTCATATATCATTTTTATACATGATGTGTCTGGTATGAATCAATGTTTTCCTTATCAATTTAAAATTGTCATTTTAATTCAAAATATTTCAATTGCTAAAATCCAAGTAAAAATGCTTTGTTTAGCTTCATAATTTAAGAAAATGATTCATAAGTAATTTTTTATGTGTAGGAATTAGTATCATGTGAATCCAATACACAATGTGACCAGTATGAATTAAATTTTATGTTTCTAGATTAAAATTATTTTTTAGTAAAAAAGTCTTGTGACATGCTCAAAAATGAGAAAATGTATTAATGTTGTTTTTATACTTTATTAAAATGAACCATAAGTAATTTTAGACATGTATGGATCAGCTACACCTCAACCTGACAAACGGTGTGACCGGTATGACTCTAAATGCATCTTTTATTTAACATTGACATTCATTCTAGTTAAAAGAAAATTGATGTACAACAAACCTAGACAACACATTCAGATTGTTATGATAATCTTAGAAAATGATCTAGAAGCCCTTTTACGTGTGTAAGAATCAATTGTAACACAATCTAATACATGAAATTCGATGTATGAATAATATTTATTTTTATAAATTTAAAATTGAAATTTTTGTTCAAAAACTAAGACTCACTAAAAATAAAGAAAACATGCAAATTTTGTCTCGAAAATTTATAATGACTATTCATAATTCATTTTTTTTGACATGTAGGAAGATGTATTAAATCAAACTAATGGTTGATGTGATCAGTTTGACACAAAGTTTGTGTTTCTAGTTTCAATTTTCAATTTTCAATTTTCTTTTTAATAAAAAATTTTGACATACTCAAAACTAATAAAACACCATTTTATTATTCTAATATTTTAAAAAATGATCCATAAGTCATTTTGCAGGTGTATGATTCATCTCAACTCAATCTGATGCATGGTGTGTCTGGTATAATTCTATGTGTGTTTATTTAATTAAAATTAACAATAATTTTAGTTAAAATAACATGTGATGTACTGAAAACTAGGAAAACATATTTAGATTGTTTTGATTATTTAGGGAAATGCTTGTTAAGTCATTAATGACATGTATAAATCTTCCCCACCACAATATGATAAACATTTTGACTAGTTTAACTCTATGTGTGTCTTTTTATTTAAAGTTTTTTATTACATTGCGCAAAAATGAATAAAAACATAATAAAAACCAATAAAACTAACTCGGATTATTTTGATATATTATGAAAATTATCCAAAAGTGATTTTTGTTGTGTATGAATCAACATCACCTCAATTTGATTCATGATGTTAGAGGTAAAATTCAAATCGTCTTCTTTTATTTAAAAATGACATTTTTTTGTAAAAATAACATGTGACATACAGAAAACTGAGATAATGAATTTGGATAATTTTTAAAAGTTTTAAAAACAATACATAAGACTTTTTTTATGTGTAGGAATCAACAACACCTCAATCTGAAGAACATTTTTACTGTTATGACTCAAAGTGTGTACTATTATTTAAAAATGGCATTAAATTTAGTAAAGAGAAAAAGTGACATAGTCAAAGATGAGAAATTTAATTTGGATTGTTTTGAGTATTTAGCACAAAAATATATGAGTCCTTTGTGGCGTATAAGATTCATACACATCTCAATATGACTCATGGTAAGACAAGTATTACTCAAAGTGTCTATTATCACTTTAAAATCGATATTGTTGTTCAGAGCATGTGTCAATCACTGAAAAACAAGAAAACACACTCATATATTTTTGATAATTTTGGATTGTGATTTATAATTCATTTTTGATATATATGAAGTATCCTCACATTAAACCAACACAAAATGCTCCCTATATGACTCAAAATACATGTTTCCAGTTTGACATGGAATTTTTGTAAAAAAACAAGTGATATACCGAAAACATAGAAAACACATTCAAGATGTTTAGAAAATTTATTAAAATGATCCAAAGATATTTTGTGATTGGTAGGAATTATTCACACCTCAATCCAACACATTTTCTGACTGGTATAACTCCAATTGTGTCATGATTTAAAGTAAATATTAATTTTAGTAAAAATATCATTTGATATACTCAAAATTGAGTTAATGCATTTGAATTGTTTTTATACCATATAACAATGATCCATATCATATTTGTGATGTGTTCAAATCAACCACACCTCAATAAAAATCATGGTGTGACTTATATAACTCCATTTGTGTATTTTTATTAAAAATTGTAATTTCATTAATGTATTATTTTATATTAATGATTAAAAAATTTATTTATAATATTACTTTCATTATATTTGTTTTTTTATATAGGTGGATTCTTTTTCATAGGTTGAGTTAATTTTTTCAGAAAATGATACCATGGTTGGATTTGTTTGATAGTGGATCATGGGTCATAATGGTTTTGGAGAATATAATCTAGCACCATTTTATTCTAGAGTTGAACATATGAAAAAACATAATATCTAGAAAACATGATTTCTAGGTCATAGCACAATTATGAATCGGATCAAGTAATTTCAATACAATGTGGATTGGAATGAAATTCATCGTATTAGTTAAGATAATCAGTGAAACACAAAGGATTGGGTCATCTTCTCCATATGTCAAATAGACTACATCAAGTAACTTTTAAAAAATTCAACTAATTCTTCCTTAGTCTTCAACATCACTAGTAACCAAATAAAATGATCTCATTTCTGTCAGATCTTTGGAAAATAATATAATTATTCAAAATATTACCATGAAATATTTTATATTTGATTTTTCATCATCAAGGAAATGTATCTCCATGACACAACATTCTTCTTACACCTATGATAGTTCATCTCGGTTGGAACATCAAGATTAAAAATTAATTACATCATCAAATCATTCACGGTTGAGAAATGAATCATCTTCATCATCAATGAAAATAAAAAAACCATTCTTCAAAACATATATGGAATACATTGATTGGTTTTATCATCAGTTTCATGATTTTTATCATCATTTGAAAAACTCAACAGATGTATGATTAATAACAAGTTTGACAGCACCACTTTGTTCTAATTTGTTATGTTCGGAGGGAACCCACATCACCTTCTTCAATATTGTTCGATTTCATGTTTCAAATTTTTTCAATAATGAGATCAAGGATGAATAATTTCTTCGAATGTTGGAATGAAAAAACATCATCGGGATCTTGAAAAATGTTTTTGGAGACCATCCCAAAATAGAGATCTCTCAAAACCTATAAATCTTGGGAGTTCTAAAATCGAAATATGTTACTCCTTATTCAAAATCATCTCACTAACTACATTATCCTCCATGGATCCTCCTAATAAATATTATCTTACAATACCTATTGGAAATTATTTTATGCCAACTATGATTTATCATATGTAATGGTGTTCTCCCGTCTCAATGCTAAAAAAGAAAATACAATAATGAATAATAAAAACATTACTGGTAGTTTAAAATATATTAATGTTATTTATATTGGAAAAAATATAATTCTAGAAATCAATATTAATTACCTTAAAATAATACACTAATTATTTATTCTTCTATATGAAGAAATGATAAAATGATAAAATAATTAAATTGAAATTAAATTTTATATATTATATAATTATATAATGGAGATAAATGAAATGTAAACCATAAATTTATTAAATTAGAAATTAACAATAAATAAAAAGAGGTAATAAATATTAAATATAAAGAACATAAAATTAAATAATATTAAATGATATAATAAAAGACTTATTAATCAATTAAATAATAAAACAAAAATTAATAAATAATTAAAATAATAAAAAATTGAATGATTTAACAATAATATAAATATTTTTATTAATAATTTCATTAGTTTACTAAATTTACAGTAATATAACCCAAAATATATAATTTACCATATTAATATTAAATCAAGAAATAAAAATAAAATTTGAAAACAAATTGTGAAACATATCAATTTAAGACTAAATTTAATTCCCCCACAATTTAAATTGATTATAATCAAGTAATACTTTGTCACATTCAAATGTATAATAATTAATCTTAAAATGGAAATGGTGAAATTCCACTATGAATTTATTTTCAAAAACATTTTAGATCATGAATTATCATTTTTTATAAAATTTAAATTCCCTCCAAAATTAAATTTAATTATTGAAAAATTGGTTGTTATTTCAAAAGAAATTATTTAAATTTAAAATTTAAAAAGAGAAATTAATTAATTTCAATGATAATCTAACTAAAAGTCCAAAACTCTCTTTACCTTTAGGTAAATGTACTCAGGTAATTTAAAACAAAAAATAAAAACACATTACCTTTCGATGGGAATATTTAATCATTATAATTAAGATAGATAAATCATCCAATATCATATAAGATAAATAAAATAAAATAATGGTATCAACTTATGTTTGGGTATTCATTACATTAATGATTTGGTAACATATCTTTGGTGTTAAATACAAATTAAAATGTTCAATATAAATGATTATTGTAAAACATTTTCCAAAACCCTTTCCAATAAACTTTTTCCATATGGGTAATAGAAATGACTTACCCAATTAAATTAGAGTGGTATTAAAGATTAACATTATCAACTATGATTCACAACTATCAAATTTGAAGAATCAAAATAACCTAGAGAAAGTTCTTGTGAGATTTTTAAAAAAAATAATTACAAAAAAATGGTTCTTATGGGTTCTTATTGAATCACATATTTTCATATAAAAATACCCACACATAAAACCCATGTTTTTCTCCAATGATGAACATAAAAATGATAGAAAATTTAATATTGAAAAATATCAAAAAGGCTCTCAATTCATTACTTAATGGATCAAGAATAAGGTCATGAGATACATCGAAAAAAGTAAACCAAAAAAAACATACACAAGAACACCTACTTATTACTACTTAACAATTTAAGAACACTAATATATTTTTTAGGGAGAATACTTCCTACACATTTTCTTTCATAATTTTCATTCTTAAATAACTAATAAAAGAATTAAAATCATATATTGAACATTCAAATATTTTAAAATAGAAGAAATGAATATGAGGGTTTTATCATTAAAGTCCATCATGTAAAAGAAATTAAATATGGAATGTAAAATTATTTATTGTACCTTTATTGTAATAATAAATTAACGTGAATGCATAATAAAAAATTATCAAATTTGATTTTCAACACCCATGGTAAATAAAATTAAAAATTAAATTCTCAACAAAAGGAACCTTCACTTATTCCACTTGGTAAAATACATCAGGTAGCCAAAATTTTAGCTCCAACTTTATAACATAGAAACATATTATTTTCAAAATTTTAAAATTTAATAAAAACATAATGAGAGATAATAGTTAGGGAAGTTTAATCCAGTATTCACTAAAAAGTACCTCCTTCATCAATGATGCACACCTGGACTCTTCCAAGAAAATACCTTAACGAAAATAAATGATATCATTAAGATCATTCATTAATTTCAACAAAATGATTCCAATATATGGGTCTGAGTTTCATGTGAAAGTGGAGAGAATCAAAAAATCGAGAAGGAGAGAATTACTGAAACAAATAGAGAAAATTAAATCTATTAAAATCGTATGATCATGCCTATATATCATTATGTTTTATGTTATTATCTAGAATTAATCCCCAAAATTGTTTTATCAATGTTCATTCCCATGTTATGTATCATTGTTGGTATAAAATAATTAATTGTTTGAAACAATTTAACTTGTTCTAACAAGTAATTAAATGATCCTAATTATCATATAACTCTTCCAAAATAAGACAATTTTTTATTATTAAGACATCTACTCCAATAGCATTTTGTTAAAGAACATCACATAAAGATAGGAAATTTTAAATTTGGAGCCTATATTTATCAGAATAATGGTGAACTTAACCTCCTAATAACTCCCCTATAATAAAAATATTTAACAATTTATAATTAGGTAAAACATTTCTTTCAAATAACTCATTATTAACCTCAACATGTGTGCATAAAACAAAAACATTTGGAAAAGAAAATAAATATTCCCTATGATCATCTATGAACATCTCAATGTTATGAAAAATATTCGTCATCTATGTTTTCGATTGAAGCGGGTTCACAAAATCCCTCAACAGTTGTCATAGAATATGAATTTCTAATAATATTTCCTGATATTTCTCATTTTTTTAGTGCAAGGACAACCTCCTCAATATTCCTTACAGATTATATATGCTCTAGAAGAAATAAATAATAATATAAACATCTTATATTAATAAGAATAGTATTAATTTGAATATATTGAAAATATTCTATATTCTATCATATTATGATATCAATAGAAATTTTTAACATATTTTACATAAGTAAAGGATCAACTGTAAAGTCCCGGAAATTTCAAGGAAAATTTTTTCTTAATTTTCTTTGGAATTTTACAAGAACGTATTTTCTGACGGCGCCTGATTCTGAGGTCCTGTGTGCCTCGAATCATTTTCCGAAGTTTGGCTCAGGTACGTTCAGTGAATGGACGAGCGGGTTTTTCTAACTTTTGAACTGGTGCTCGGAATCGAATTCTGAGGGCACCGAGGGAACCGTAGTGCTGGTAATTGCTTAGAAACGCCATTTCCAGAGTTTTGTTTTCACGAGAGAAGATGATAAAAATTGTGGAAGTTTAATTTATAATTTAACTATAATTTTTATTTTCTTTTAGTGGTTTAAGGATTTGGGTGGAAGTTGGGTAACTACCCAACTTCCCAAGAGAGGTTATGAGGGTGGTGGGGCCCACACGAACCCCACCCCTTCATATTCTTCAACCCCCCTCAACTCACCATTAACTCTTGATAACTTAAAAATTAATAACTTCTGTTATTAATTAAGTGAGTTAAGTGTGGCTTTTTAAATTTCAAACTCTTGAAATTCAAAAGTTATGTTTTGTTAATAAAATAAGAGGTGAGCTTATTTTATTTTGGGTTAGTTTCTTGTGGTGGAGTCTTGGGGTGAAAAAGTCTAAGGATTGAAGAGCTTCTTCATCTCCTTCATCGAAGGACACGAAGAACGCGAAGAACGTGAAGAACGCCGGATTCCTTGGAGGTCGATGTCTCCTTCTGCGACGTCTCCTTCTGCGGCGCCTCTTACCACGACGCCGACGACGTCTTCTCTCACGACGTCTCTTTTCGTGAAAAATCCTCATTCGACGAACCTTCATTCAAGCAACGTCGAGGTAGGGAATTGTTTTGTGAATATTAATAAGCCCCATGTTACTTCCTTCTAAATCAAAGAATGCGTATCAACTAAACATCAAGTTGATCCGCGAAGAATATGTTGCGAGTTGAGAATTCTTGTTTGCGGGAAAACTGTAGGTTTTTATTTATTTAATTTGTTTGTGATTATTACCTTGACGTTCTTTGTGAAATATGACCATTTGATATCATTTAACGAGAGGGGGCCGAACCGCACAAGCACGACCGACCCTCCTCTTTATCCATGTGGTTTTCTTTTGTGGATTGAAACGGGAATGGCGCGGTGCCGTCGTACCGCGCAGAAACGTGCGGCAAGGAATGTGCGGCGTCGTCGCGCGGCGCCATGAAAATGAACAAGGACGCGACATTGTCGCTCCACATCAGTGAAACCCAAAGTCATCTGTGGACGAAGTCGGGCCACAGCGAAGGCGCGTGGCGCCATCGCGTCGCGCCGGAGAACCACGAAGACAGTGTGTTTTGTTAATTGACATGCGGATTAATAGGCGACGACAAACGAAGCCGCGCGGGCGTTGTGGGATCTTTGCAGTGAAGGTCGGATCCCAGGGTGACCACTGGCGAAGACCGCAGGCGAATCGGACCACCGGAGTGCGTCCGGTGGTCTGCGGAAGCCCCTGCCGGCGCGCCGCACCGGTGCGGCAGCACCGGCGGTCGAGGGCGGTGGCGCCCGGAGCGCCGGCGGTCGGGGGCGGTGGCGCCCGGAGCGCCGGCGGTCGGGGGCGGTGGCGCCCGGAGCGCCGCCGGAAGAATCCTCCGCTACTGAAGATGCGGCGGCAGAGTGCGGTCATGCGACCACGTGGGACAAGAGGGGAGCGGCGGGACGAGGCCGGCTGCCGCGTCCGCTGGCATGGGCGGACCCAACCGCGGGGCTGCGGCTCTTCACACGGGGGAAGCCCCCCCCCCCCACACCCTGCACGGTTCGGCCGTTCGGCCGAACCCCCGGACGAGCTAGGCCAACTTGGGAATACCGGGTTAGGCTGCGCCCAGTCAAGCCGGACCCGCACCCAGGTCGGGTCAAACCTGTTCGGGCCGACCCATGGGGGTCTCGGGCCGGGTCGGTCCAGGCCCAAAACCCCCGTTTTCGGACCCCTCGTGGTCTTTCACCCATATCATGAGATGTAGACCACCGATCAATGCACAGTCAGTGGCGATACGATCCTTGGATCGAGACAGTCGTTTTGGTATATCGCACTCAATGTTTCGGTACACTTTGCGTTCGGCCGGGTCGGTTTGGATACGAAACCAACCGGGCCCTCGGAGCGGAAACACTTATATCTTGAGCTCCGGACGTCCGATTGACGTGCCGTCGACTTTGATGGATTCCTATAAGTGAGATGGATCTTTTGGCTTACTCTGATCGAGGTTTGGATGTCATCGGATTGCGGTCAGGTTGGTTTGCTCACGACACCAACCGGGCCCCTAGAACGAAAAAGCCAATAACTCACAGATCGGGCGTCCGATTGACGCGTCGTCTATCTCGTTGAATTTCTCTTGATGAGACGGAACTTTTGGAATTCATCACCAATGTTTTAGTTGTTGTTGGATAGTGGCCGGGTTTGATTTTACCCGAAATCCAACCAAGCCCTTGGAACGGAAAAGATGATATCTTTCAGACTTGACGTCCGTTTGACAAACCGTTTGTGGCGTTGGTGATCACGTTGAGAAACGGTCCCTATGAGTATAACCTATGAGAGTTCGGGGTACAGTTGAGATACAGGAGGGATTGTTCGCTCACGAAACCAACCGGGCCCCTGGGATGAAATGGCTAATAACTCACAGAACGGGCGTCCGATTAACGCGCCATCTGCTGCGTTGAGACACCTATGACGAGGCGGTCATTTTAGATACTTCTTCATGGGACTCTGAGCTACTTGGAGTATCGACCTCTAGCTCGTGGAGCGGACCCTCCCAGAGATGAGCGTGCGGAGTACGGAGACCATGTAGCCAACTGAGACCTGACGACCGCTTGACCAACTCGACTTGGAGTGAGTCGACTAGCCCAGTGGACGGCACACTACTTTGTTTGGGTGCAGACCCATGGAGGACGGAGCACTACCTGTGTGATAGTGCAGACCTGCGGTACTTGTCCGGAGAGTACCTCAGCAGGCTACTAGGGGGTGTGCACTACTGTGTTTGGGTGACATACCATGGCAGGAAGCACTACTGTGTTTTGGTGGCTGACCCGTGGTACTCGACAGGAGGAGTACCTCAGCAGTCTTAGGTTAGTGAGCAGTACCTCAGAGTCATGACAGGACCACTGTACACTCCAGAGACGGGGCTCTTCAGCAGTTACGGTTTCGATAATGAAAATCCTGGTTTGAGCTGAGACTTTTGAACCTTGTGTTTACCTCATGATTGAGATGGGTCACTTGATAACTTAGGTATATGTATGGGCATATACCTGGGTATTGGTTATCCATTGATTTCATGATCCTTGTGTTTCCTCATGATTGAGATGGGTTACTTCATAACTTAGGTATATGTATGGGCATATACCTAAGTAGAGGTTATCTGTTGAGATGTTCTTTGTGGTTATCCTTGTTGGTTTTAGTGAGACCTTGAGGGTCTCGGGGTCACTACTGAGTATCGTTATACTCACCCCTGCACGGGTTATGCCCACACCTCATTGTGTTGGTTGCAGACGACAGGCAGTGCTGACGGAGGCCGAGTGTTCGAGGACTGGACGGTACCGGAGGTGGACTACATGACGAGACAGTATCTGGAGGTGGACTTCACGGTGAGACGACACTCGGAGGAGGTTGACGGGCGAGAGCGTTGTGGAGGATATCTGTACCTACCCTTCAGGTAGTATCCTTGGTGGACGATCAAAGAGCTGCGCCATCTGTACCTACCCTTCAGGTAGGATCCGAGGAGGATGACACAGGAGCCGCTTCCGTTCTTCCAGCTATTGTCTTTTTGCTATTGTACATTGTTCAGTTGTAGTTGTACTTTTACATTGGGTTTTTATTATGGCCCATTTACCTTTCAGCACTTCTCTTTGTACCTAGTGTTTTACTTCCGCTTGTACTCTGTGGTGTTTTGTTTACATTTTTAAAGGCAATGTCGTCCCAGTTATTCAGATTTATGCCTTTGGTGCTAGTCGTCAGCCCCTTGCCTATGGAAGGCATGCTTGGGGTAGTCACGGCACGGGCCCGAGGATGGGTTGTGACAAATTGGTATCAGAGGAGTCGGTTCTACAGCAGAACTTATAACTCTGATATTTTCTTTCTATGAAGCAATATTGTTAAGGGTACTGAGTGTGGTCTTCAGTCCAGGGAGTCCAGTGTTGGTACGGGTGGCCGATGTATCCATACACCAGGACCCTGACAACTGATTTCCGATTTTGTGAACGAAAACATTGATTGCGTGTGTGTTTCCAAGAAGTTTTTAAATGTCAGCTCAAACCAGGTCAGCTCACCAGGTATAATAGTTTGACCGTGTCACGTTGTTTCCTTCAGGATGCCATTTCACGGACGACCAGCTAGAGCCCAGAGGGATGTGCGTACTGACAGCCTATCCAGCGACGAGTCTTTGGTACAAGGCCCTCTTGCAGTTGAGGCACCAGCGGTACTACCATACGTTCGGCCACCGATGCCACCAGCCCTAGCAGTAGGCGATGCACGCCACTTGAGTGCGCTGCACGAGTTCCAGTGCTAGGGGCCACCCAGGTTCTGGGGAGAGACAGACCCGCAGGCGGCTGAGGTTTGGCTGGAGGCTGTGGTGAGAGTCTTCAGGCTAGTGGGGACGCCTACAGACTTCATGGTGATATTTGTTGCCAGCCTTCTTCAGGTAGTAGCAGGCAGGTGGTGGAGCCAGTTGTTCCTGTTTTGCGATGGGATGGCCTTAACATGGGAAGACTTCGAGACCTTCTTCATGGTGGAGTTTGTGCCAGTAGCTCTACACCCCGAGCGTGTTCAGGAGCTGCTACCTTTGCCGCGTGTTTTTTGATCAGTAGCCGAGTCATCTGTGGGCAGTAGACAGATGATGCAGAGGTCCAAGAGGACCAGACCAGCAGTTGGGTGATCTCGGGTTTTAGGATCAGTGGTGCGGGGCACCCGAGGTGGGGTCAGAGCCAGGCATTCCAGAAACAGATAGTGTTACTCATGCGGCGGGAAGGGTCACTTGGCACGTGACTGTCAGACTCCCCGTACAGTGGATCCGCAGGCTTTGGAGGAGCCACTGAGGCAGAAGCTGTGGCGGGTGCTTGAGCAACAGTCGAGCAGTGGACAAGGCAGTAGAGCTCCGGGAGCAGGTGGACAGGAGCGAAAATAGTGGATACTTCCCTTGTACTTCTAAGTTCCATGTTGCTATTGTATTCGTGTCTTTGTACTATGAGCTACAATAATAAAAAGACACTTATCTTTGTGATGTTTACTTTCCTGCCCTTTTGTTTGGTTGATACTGAGTGGTCCTGGTTAAAACTATTGACTTGACCCTCACTTTCGAGATTTCTACTGGAGGAGACCCAATGACTTCACACTGATGCCGACAGTGTGACTCGACCCTTGGAGGTGAGAGTGACAGTTGGATCTCTTGGTAGTAATGTCGAGGCCTTACGACATCATCCATGGCATGAATACATCATTCATGTCAGGATTGACTGTATTAGGCAATGGGCGTGGTTCATCCAGGGGATGAGACCGAGTTTCTCTTTTCGGCAAAGGAGAAATTTTAGCAGCTCTTTCAGATCGTAGTCAAGGAAGGTGCAGATCATCTTGGAGCGGATGAAGACTGCACAGTGCAGTAAGAAACAAGAATCCGGCACCAGTCTTGGAGACTCGGGCATGTTAAATGTTTCCTTAAGAGGAAGCTTAAAGGAGAGATGGGTCTGCGAAGTAGCAGACATTGAGGCCGAGCTAGGAGAGCAGCATGAGGTGGTGTACATCTTAACATGTTACAACCACCCACCTTAGTTATTCCCGCCAGGCTCAGGGAGCTAGAGGGCGGAGGAAGAGTGCGGCGGCATGCGGTCAAGGAGTGTGACCCAATGGCTCTAAAAATGATTCAAGGGACATTCTGTGTCTACTACTAGCTGCTATAGTAACAGACGTCACTATGAATCATTCCTTGCTTTCACGAATCTTGTTCCAGACCTAGAGTTTCCGGTAAGCCGTGGACTTAACCCTCACGTCTGGAGATACCTTGGGAGGAGACTTGATAATCACACTTACGCCGATGGTGTGGTCAGACCCTCGAGGTGAGAGTTTCGGTTGAAACCACTTGGTGGCAGCGTCGAGGCCTTACGACGTTAGTTTGAGTATGGAATGGGCAATAACTGTTCATACTCAAATTGACGGTTTTAGGCAAATGTCGGGATGGGTTTTCCTTGGTCGGCGAAAAGGAATCCCAAGGCAGCACAGTATAAAATCTTGCACAGGAGGGTGCGACCGATCACTCTTGAGTCAGTCAACCTTACCCTCGTGGCAGGAGACGTTTTAAGTTTCTGTTTTAAATAGGAGTTGGAGACCTCTGATTTCGAGAATGACGATCATGTCCTTATACGGGTCTCACCTCAATGAGGTTTACGGAGATGTAGCTGAGGCGGCGAGATATCTCTTAGGATCAATGGTCCTTTCTCGGTCCCCAGCAGGGTAGGAGAGGTGGTTTACCGCTTGACCCATCCACCTCAGTTGCACCTGGTGCACGACGACTTCCATGTATCTCAACTAAGGAGATATGTGCTCGACCTTTCGCATACCATCGACCATGGGGAGCTCGACGATGGCGATGGGTGACTTTCACAGAGTTTCCAGTGGGGATCGGGGATCAACAGGGGTAGATCCTACGAGAATGGTCTATACCTCGTGTGCGCTTTCTCGGTCAGAACAGGAACCTCCATGTGAGCACATGAGAGCGGGAGGCTCAGATGCGTGGTCTGTACCGCTTTTGTGACCCTGGTTGTGTTGAAGATTTACGGGGACGTAAATTCCTGAGGGTGGAGTAATTTAAAGACCCGGAAATTTCAAAGTAAATTTTTTCTTCATTTTCTTTGTAATTTTACAAGAATTTAGTTTCTGACAGCGCCTGATTCCGAGGCTCGGTGTGCCCAGAATCATTTTCCGAAGATTGGCTCGGGTACGTTCAGTGAAAGGACAACCAGGTTTTTCTAACTTTTGAACCGGTGCTCAGAATCGAATTCCAAGGGCAACGATGGAACCGTAGTGCTGGTAATTGCTTAGAAACGCCATTTCTGGAGTTCAGTTTTCACGAGAGAATATGAAAAAAATTGTGGAAGTTTAGGTTATAAATTAACCACAATTTTTATTTTCTTTTAGTGGTTTAAGGCTTTGGGTGGAAGTTGGGTAACTACCCAACTTACCAAGAGAGGTTATGAGGGTGGTGGGGCCCACACGAACCCTACCCCTTCATATTCTTCAACCCCCATCAACTCACCATTAACTCATGATAACTTAAACATTAATAACTTATGTTATTAATTAAGTGAGTTAAGTGTTGCTTTTTAAATTTCAAACTCTTGAAATTTAAAAGTTGTGTTATGTTAATAAAATAAAAGGTGAGATTATTTTATTTTGGGATAGTTTCTTGTGGTGGAGTCTTGGGGAGAAAAAGGCTAAGGATTGAAGAGTTTCTTCATCTCCTTCATCGAAGAACACGAAGAACGCGAAGAACGCGAAGAACGCCGATTTCCTCAGAGGTCGACGTCTCCTTCTGCGATGTCTCCTTCTGCGACGCCTCTTACCGCAACGTCGACGACGTCTTCTTTCGCGACATATCTTTCTGTGAATAATCCTCATTCGACAAACCTCCATTTATGCAACGTAGAGGTAGGGAATTGTTTTATGAATATTAATAAACCCCATGTTACTTCCTTATAAATCAAAGAATGTGGATCAACTAAACATCAAGTTGATCAGCGAAGAATATGTTGCGGGTTGAGAATTCTTGTTTGCGGGAAAACTGTAGGGATTTATTTATTTAATTTTTTCGTGATTATTACCTTGACGTTATTCATGAAATATGACCATTTTATATCATTTAACGAGAGGGGGTCAGACTGCACAAACACGGCCAACCCTCCTCCTTATCCATGTGGGTTTCTTTTGTGGATTGAAACAGGAATGGCGCGTTGTCGTCGCACTGCGCGGAAATGTGCGGCAAGGAATGCGCGGCGCCGTCGCGCGGCGCCGGGAAAATGAACAAGGACGCGATGCCATCGCGCCGCGTCGGAGAAACCCGAAGACATCTGCGGACGAAGTCGGGCCACAGTGAAGGGGCACGGTGCCATCGCGTCGCGCCGGAGAACCACGAAGACGGCGCGTTTTGTTAATTGATGAGCGGATTGACGGGCGATGACAAACAAAGCCGCACGGGCTTTGTGGGATCTTTGCAGCGAAGTTCGGATCCCGGGATGACCCCTGGCGAAGACCGCAGGTGAATCGGACCACCAGAGCGCATCAGGTGGTCCGCGGAAGCCCCTACCGGCGCGCCGCACCGGTGCAGCAGCGCCGGCGGTCGGGGGCGGTGGTGCCCGGAGCGCCGCTTGAAGAATATGTCGCGGCTGAAGCCGCAGCGGCGGAGTGTCGTCCCGCGACCGCACGAGACCGGAGGGGAGCAGCGGGAAGCGGCCTACTGCCGCGTCCTCTGGCACGGGCGGCCCCAACCGCGGGGTGGCGGCTCTTCACGCATGGAAAGCGCCCCCCGCACGGTTCGGCTGTTCGGCCGAACCGCCGGCCGAGCCGGGGCGGCTTGAGCATACCGGGTCAGGCCGCGCCCAGCCGGGATGGACCGCGCTGGACGGGCCGGACCCGCACCTGGGTCGGGTCTCCCCGGTTCGGGCCGACCCAAGGGGTCTTGGGCCGGGTCGGTCCGGGCCCGAAACCCCCATTTTCGGACCCCACATGGTCTTTTGCCCATCTCTTGAGCTGTAGACCTCCGATCGACGCACAGTTAGAGGTGATGAGATCCTTGGATCGAGACGGTTGTTTCAGTATATCTCACTCAATGTTTCGGAACAATTTGGGTTTGGCCGGGTTGGTTCGCATACGAAACCAATTGGGCCCTCAGAGCGGAAACACTTATATCTTGAGCTCCGGACGTCCGATTGACGTGCCGTCAACTTTGATGGATTCCTCTATGTGAGATGGATCTTTTGACTTACTCCACTCGATTTTTGGATGCCGTCGGACTGTGGTCTGGTTGGTTCGCTCACGAAACCAATCGGGCCCTTGGAACGAAAAAGCCAATAACTCACAGATCGGGCGTCTGATTGACGCGCCATCTGTCTCGTTGAATTCCTCTTGATGAGACGGAACTTTTGGCATTCTTCGCCCGAGTTTCGGTTGCTGTTGGATAGTGGCCGGGTTGGATTGTACCCAAAATCCAACCGGGCCCTTGAAACGGAAAATATGATATCTTTCAGACTGGACGTCCGTTTGACAAACCATCAGCGGCATTGGTGATCATGTTGAGAAAAGGTCCCTATGAGTATACAATATGAGAGTTCGGGGTACAGTTGAGATACGGCCGGGTTGGTTCGCTCACGAAACCAACTGGGCCCCTGGGACGAAAAGGGTAATAACTCACAGACCGGGCATCTGATTGACGCGCCATCTGTTGTGTTGAGACCCCTATAACGAGGCGGTCCATTGAGATACTTCTTCATGGGACTCTAAGATACTTGGAGTATCGACCTGTAGCTCGTTGAGCGGACCCTCCCATAGACGAGCGTGCGGAGTATGGAGACCATGTAGCCAATTGAGACCTGACGACTGCTTGACTGACTCGACTTGGAGTGAGTCGACTAGCCCAGTGGATGGTGCACTACTTTGTTTGGGTGCAGACCCATGGTGGACGGAGCACTACCTGTGTAACAGTGCAGACCCACGGTACTTATCCGGAGAGTACCTCAGCAGGCTACTAGGGGATGTGCACTACTATGTTTGGGTGACATACCTCAGCGGGAAGCAGTACTGTGTTTGGGTGGCTGACCCACGGTACTCGACAGGAGGAGTACCTCAGCAGTCTTAGTTTAGTGAGCAGTACCTCAGAGTCGTGACAGGACCACTATACACTCCAGAGATGGGGCTCTTCAGCAGTTACGGTTTCGATAATGAAAATCCTGGTTTGAGCTGAGACTTTTGACCCTTGTGTTTACCTCATGATTGAGATGGGTCACTTGATAACTTAGGTATATGTATGGGAATATACCTGGGTAGTGGTTATCCATTGATTTCATGATCCTTGTGTTTGCTCATGATTGAGATGGGTTACTTGATAACTTTGGTATATGTATAGGCATATACCTAAGTAGAGGTTATCTGTTGAGATCTTCTTTGTGGTTATCCTTTTTGGTTTTAGTGAGACCTTGTGGGTCTCGGTGTCCCTAATGAGTATTTTTATACTCACCCCTACACGGGATATGCCCGCACCTGGTTGTGTTGGTTTCAGACGACGGGCAGTGCTGACAGAGGCCGAGTGTTTGAGGACTGGACGGTACCCGGACGTGGACTACACGACGAGTCAGTATCTGGAGATAAACTTCACGGCGAGATGACACTCGGAGGAGGTTGATGGGCAAGAGCGTTGTGGAGGCTATCTCTACCTACCCTTCAGGTAGGATCCGTGGTGGACGATCGAGGAGTTGTGAAATCTATACCTACCCTTCAGGTAGGATCTGAGGAGGACGGCCCAGGAGCCGCTTCCATTCTTCCAGTTGTTGTCTTTTTGTTGTTTTACTTTGTTCAGTTGTAGTTGTACTTTTACTTTGGGTTTGTATTATGTCCCATTTACCTTTTAGCACTTCTCTTTGTACCTAGTGTTTTACTTCCGCTTGTACTTTGTGGTGTCTTGTTTACTTTTTTAAAGGCAATGCCTTCCCAGTTATCGGGATATCTGCCTTTGGTGCTAGTTGCCATCCCCTGGCCAATGGAAGGCGGGCTTGGGGTAGTCACGGCACAAGCCCGAGGATGGGTCCTGACATCAACAGTCACCCAACACTTTTCTTCAGCCTTATAACATTGATATTAATTATAAGAATCACTATAAACAGACTCATTGTTCTTAATATGATTGAAAAAAATGTTATTTCTAAGGGGAAACAAGAAAGGGTTGTGAACTTGGAACAACAACAAGGAAAACACCTATAATTTGAAATCATGGGTAAGGATGGACCATTCATGTTTCTTAGAAATTAATCTCCAAATCTAACTCTCATTCTTCCCTATCCATTCCGTCTCAATTGTGGACTCATAGTCAACAACATTTTCATGAAAATGATAATTAAATAAATATTCGACAATGTAATCCAAAGTAAATTAGTATCCTTTATAAATATAACTATAGTTACATTCTCTTCCACATGAATCAATATATAGATCATCACAACAGGTTACTCATAAAAACATAGAACTCTCTTTGATAATCACTACCCATAAAAGTCACTTTATCATTTGAAATATCTATAATATCCCCATTTCTAGGTATGAATGGTCAGCCTAAAATGATTGGAACATTGTTTTCATATTTATTTTCAAGAATAAGGAAACCAGTGGTAAATTTTTTATTCTTTATGTCAACTAATAGGTTATAAAAACTCCTCTAATGATAAACATGATACCATTCACCAAGTTTCTATGTAAAAAATATTGTCCTTAATTTCCTAAGACCTATATTTTCTTATATGCTGTAGGGAATAAGTTTAATGATCTTAAACAAGGAACAAAGTCACTTAGTCTCTTCACTCCCACCAATTCTATAATACCTAACATTAGAAGTGTGATCTTTTAGTTTTGGCTGAGTTTTTTTAATAATGGAACTACACTGCTTATTTTGATTTATTATTAAACACTCATCCCAATCACTTATTTTTTCAAAAATATTTTAATGAATTTCAATGAATATGGATCATTTTTCAATGCTTCAAAAAAGATCATATTAATATTAAATATTCTTACATTTGGAAGAAACTTCAGGTTATCTAATTCATTATTCTTTTTGTGCCTTTATTTAAATGTTATGGGATAGGATTAATTTTTCATTACATTATTATTACTCTCCTCATCCTTGAATGTTATATTTTTCTTTATTTCTATGAATATTTCCACTTTATTTTACCTTGTTGATGGATTTTTCACTTAAAGATTAAGAAATTTATTGATTCCAGACACTACTGTAGATATTTCCATTTTTATAAATTAGTTATTTTAGGTTAATATAAAACATAAATTTTAACTTACCTATGATGTTCACTAACATGTTTTTGATTTTTCAGTCCCGATCTATTAGTTGCAACCATCACATTTTCCTATGGATTCATCACTATTATTCTTGGTAACTTCTCTTTGCCTCTTCCTCAAGTGTACCTTTCATGTTGACCCATATGTATCTCAAGATAATGAATTTTAATTTCTTTTCAACCCTCTATGAATGCAGAATATCCTTTTGAGAATATTACTCAACATTTTGAGAATAAAATATTACTTCCAACTAATGAATCATTCCCTTAACAGCCACATGATAATTTAGGAATTTGGAGTTGTAGTGATTATGAAATGAAGATCAAGATCTAGTTTTTTTGAGAAAAAAATAATAGATCATTATTTCCCAACACCTTGATCATTCCATGAATGATTTTTGTGATTTTCTAATCCATTATTTTACAATTTGAAAAAGTATCAATAATACCATGGATTATATCACTATAATAAACAAATTAGAAACTATAATCAAACACAACATAGATATAAGTGTTGGGAAAACAATTTCTAAAATTTAAATACATTCAAAAATGAGGACACTGATCCCTAAATGAATTGTCATTAATTATAGTGGAATTTTATTCTTTTTATCCATTAGAATTACTCTATTCCTTTCTCATTTATAATGGTAATTTTGGTATGATTTTTTTTAAAAAACTATCTTTTATATAATCCATGGCCTTTTTTGATAAGTCAACAAAAAAGGTGTCTCAACAATATTTTAATTATAAGGAGTGAGATCATTAATGAATGTGTCCATTAAGAGGTGAGGGGAAAGTTAGGGATTAGTACATTGTCTAAGTAAACCCATAATCCTATCACGTGTCTTACGAAAACTATCATCTTAATATTGAATAAAATTTCTATTTTTATGTCCCACATTGGTGGTTGGGTTTCATGGACAAACATTAGTATCAAATGAATTGAAAAGGTGTTCCCCGAAGTTTGAAAGTTCCTCATCTAAATTCTAGAACCAACTCCTCACCTAATTCATCAAACAAAATGTAAACATTCTCAACATAATATCATTCAAAAAATATCATTAAAAGATAGTTGATGAACTACACAATAAAATTCATTAATTACTACAAGATAATCTTTATTTGGAAGGCCACTAAAATAGGGTAACATAGGGAGATAAGATGATTTCACCTTATATTTTCTAGAAATAAAGTATAACCATATGAAAGACGGTTTATTCAAAATAGCTGGAAGTTGTAAATCCCTAAGTCTATACCTCTTAGAATTATCATTTATAGGTTTATAAGAAAACAATATTTACATTTTTCACTACATATCTTATAATTTATAAGATTATATTTTGATTTATATTTTCTATTCCATATTTATTTTAAATTTTCAAAGGGAGGAAACTATTTTTTTAACGTATAACTACTTATTATTTAGAATTAGGGTGTTACCATATTCAAGTGTGTATATAATTCCAGGTTCAAAAGGATCAAAGATAGTAAACAATAGTGATAGATAAAATAATTTTAACCCGGAAAATTTTTAATTAAATTTTTTAAATAATAAAATTTAATGTTTTTAAATGTTTTTAAAGGTTTTTTTCTATTGGTCACAGAGAGCTTCACCTTAAACACAGATAAAATATATAAATTAATTCCAATAATTATCAGAAAAATTTAATTATTTTGAAAATCTATAAACTACTAGTTTAGTGGTGATTAAAATTAATGAATTCCATATGGAAATAAAAAAATTATAAATAACCAAAACAAACAAATAAAACAAATCAATAATGAACTGTGAAAATGATATTAAGATGAAAATATTTAGACAATTGGAAAAAAAATAAAACAAAAGTCAAAGTTATGGAAACTGGAATACACTGTATTTGAATACTGAAATTTTCTACTCTAACTAAAAGATATCACATCTATGTTAGTTATATTAAGAATATTTCTTTAGAATAAAACTATCAAAAAGTGTTTATAATTGCCCAGTGAACCGTCTTCAGTTATGTCTTGTCAATCAATACAAAGGATTAGAACATTTCTTTTATAGATAATAGAATCATCAACCTTTTTCATTTTTTAGTAATTATATTTATGAAAAATGGAATATTATCCACTTTATTAACCCATTAGTATAAATAGAACTGTAGAATATATACTCAGTAAAAACAAAAATGAGAAAACATGAAAAAAAAATATCACTGACATGAAAGTGGAAACAAGAGTTGACAAAATGAATAAATTTAATTAATTACAGCTTGATTGCCCAAAATATTTATATCTAATCTTGATGGGAGAAAAAAAAAATTTATTATATAAAATAAATTTCATAAAACCAAGAAAAAAATCTAAAAAATTGAGATAAATCCTCTCATTCGAAGTATATTTTCTCCCAATTCAATGCTCCTAGTGTTCATCGCCTTAATTCTTCACCATACTAGTCTATCTATTCTCTCTCTATCACTCTCACCTATAAATTGAATATCCTAAATTTTTTTATTTATTTAGCCATCT
The DNA here is from genome assembly GCA_963277665.1 of Viscum album. NCBI lineage: Eukaryota > Viridiplantae > Streptophyta > Magnoliopsida > Santalales > Viscaceae > Viscum > Viscum album. The sequence continues at coordinate 1,091,068,729 of OY728145.1, read as the reverse complement.
GGAAAAAAATAGATTATATCCACACTTCATTTTTTTAAAATTTTCACACATAAATGTTTTTCTAAGCTCACATTCCTGCAATTGTTGATGATAATTTTTTCCTTCTTACATTATGAATGACCCATTCACATTAATATTTCCATTGAAATTTCTTTGTAATATTTAGATACAATAAATAATTTAATCTAATAATCAGACACCTTCCACATTACATCGGATTTGTTCCCTAAAATTATGTTTCATTTTAATTCGAATAACCCAATTGGATTTGATCTGATCATGGTTATTCATAAATTGTATGTAATTGGTCGCAAAATTTTATTAGGAACCTTGTGAAAAATATTGAAAAATATCATAAACAAAGGAGTTTCTTAACACTAGGCCCGCTCTTTATTCTTATCCAATCTAACACCTAAATCAACATAATATCTTGAAATTTTAAAAAATATTTCCAGGTCAAAGATCTACTTAGTTTTAGAAAAATGAAATCATGTTCTTCTTGGATCAGAATGTCATTAATCATATCAACATTGATAACTAGTGAAACTAAAAGGATTAGATAATATTCTTCATGGTCCAAATTATTTTCCGTAACTTATATTGATAAGATTCAACTAATTCCTAACTAGTCTTCAACACTGTCAATATCCAAAAAATCCAAAAAAAATATTTTCCTTCAGATTGGTAGGAAACCACATTATCATATTGATGATACCTTCTAAATCATTAAATATTGAAATTTCCATCATCAACAAAAATTATGAGCAGGAAACAAAATTATATTCTCAGCTCTGATGATTTGTATCATTTGAAAGATCATGATTCCATGTGAGTGACATCAAAAAATCTGATATTTCTAAGCAATAATATCATCATCTCTATGACAAAGAAATAAAACACTTCACATAATCTTTCATGAATTACAAAGATCATGTTATTCATCTGATTCCAATAACCATCATCGGATTGAAATATCAATAGAGGTCTACTAGAAAATGAGTCCAAAAAACACTTTTTATCTCAGTTTTTCATGTTTGGTTGGTACGCACATCGTTTTCTTCAATCATGGACGATTAAATAATTATTTATTATTCTATAATAATCTCTAGTATGAAACCATTCATTAAAAGATGAAATTTAAGAAACATCATTAGGATCATCAACAATTTTTATGGTGGCCTTCTACGAATAGAAATTTTGAAAAACCTACAACTCTTGGGTGTTAAACAATAGATGGAATCTGGTCCTATCTGACTTAAAACTTGGGCGGCCTTAGAAAAATTGAACTGAAAATACAAATATTTATCAGTGATATCTTATGACTACCTCTTTTTATCCATCATCCATAACAGAATTCCAAAAAAACTATTGGATCAGAAATGGATATGTTCTAGAATAAAATATTAATTGAAAAACAAAATATGAGAATCACCAACATAAATGATTAAAAAAAGATGTAAATAAATGGGGAAATAGAATTTAACATGAAAAAACTATCTAATAAATAGGATTATAAAACCTTGTAGAATCTTTTAATAATTCCAACATAATAATAGAGTCTACAAAATTCAAATAAATCTTGAAACATGAATTATAAAGATATTTTAGAAATCCTTTATTAAAATCCACACCATGATATACCTCTCTCATATTTATGATAATCTACCATGAAAATATTTCACTCTATAGAGATCAAAAAATAATAGGTATCATTGTTATAGAACATCAAAGGAACCATTTCACAATAATATTTGATAGTTACATGTAAGTTACATGGCCAATGTCACCCACACATCTACTTTACCCCATGGTCTATGGAAATTTGAGAAAAAATCTCTCTAATAATAGGTTGTTTCCTATTTTATTTTATATATGCTCAGGTATTTCTCGTGTCATTCAAAAACTTATAAATAATATCATTTTTTATGAACATATCAAAATAAATGAAAGGAAGATGCCAAATTAAACATTTAAACATAAAGTAATCATCAAATTTGAAAAAACATGATCTATGATGAACCTCAACAATCTACCCTATCATCCCATCAATGGGGTGGAAATTCTAATGAACTCAGTTTCATTTTATTCCCACTGGTATCACTGTGACTTTCATCCTCTTTATAAAATTTGAAATACCTATTTTCCATCGCTTATAAAAACATGAAATCTTCCCCAGTGAAATAAATCTGAATATTGATGTCTTTTTTACATATGTGTCTCCACTAACTTGCTGAAAAAGACTGTAACTACCATTAAGCTCCCTTATTACTTTGATTTCCAAAATATATGGATAATCTACATTAATTAATTACTCCCTCTACTAAAAATCATATATGAAGTCTGGAAATATTTTTGCTTCACTCCAATATTTGATTTCAATTCTTTCTACACTAGTGGAACTCTCTATAAAAAAATAATTATGTGTACAAACTAAAACATATGACCTATCCTTCTATAACCTCTACCCATTATTTTTCCTAGTCGATAGTCGTTTACTCATCTGCACAGATTTTCTATTCCACAAATCTGACCATGTACTCTTTGTAAAATCATTATTCCCATCACCACACTTCATAGCATATACCCTATAAAGCATTTTATACATCCTACCTCACACATATACCACTGATCATATGGATAAGGTTTATCTTCTATTACTAAATTAACTGTTGAATAAATCATTTTCAAATATTTAAATATATAAAAATTATGGTGTATACTTGTAAAATCTCTCACATCCATCAACATTGCTGTAAAACAAGCATTAGTTGTGATACAGACCTCATGAACACTAATGAAATTATAAAAATATATATTTCTCATCTTCAATAATCCAAAGTAACTTTCTTTATAGGATGAAAATAATTCCATCTTATATGTAATGTGGTACAAATACACTGAATCAAACACCCATTAATTTTATAGATCTGGCCCATGAAAATCAATTTTGACTAAACATAAAACATAATTACGTAGTAAAATTTTTATATTGATATCCTTATAATTAGACTCATGCACCTCCTTTTATTTTTTAATATTTTAAAGGATATTATTTTCTCTTCCCATCACCCTCCTTATTGAAAAGGTAGACCACAAATTTTATTCTTGTAGTTAACCAATCTCTCTAATTACCACATGAATATTTCACTAATAATATACCACTATTACCAAAAAGACTCACCATCATTGGTCTTTTTTTGGGTCTCGTTCTTCATGAATGATGAACTCACTTCATCCAACATCAGTGTGTCTGTTTTGAACAACAGTATAGTGATGATACTATCATATGAATGTAGAAACAAACCCATAATAAGAGAATATTTTTATTCATCACCCATTTTAATAGGTACCTAATTTACATTATCATCAATATTGACCTCCACCAAAGAATGATTCCTTATAATTTTAGTGAACTCATCTATATGGTTAAGTAAATCACTATTATCTAGTATTAATAAAAAGTACATTTTTTAAAATATATGAAATATTTTTGAGGGACTTATAATTATACTTACTTTCAAGAATCACCATTGATCTTCTCTATATCATTAAAATTAATCACATACAATATTTTATTATAACACAAATATAATTGGATTATACTTTTCATCATCTCTCTCATATCATTCGAATCTCGAATGCTCATCATAACTGGTTTCTCATATTTTTCTTTAGTGCCTTTATAACAACCCATGAATTAATAAATTATTATTTTTGAATAATTTAAATTCCTTTGATAACATGTTTTACACACAACACCTTTTTATTCTTTCATTACATGTAACCCTGGTTTACTTTTTGTTACACACGCCACTGAGTGTTAACAAACCATGATATAATATTAATATATTCATTTAAACACAAACAGTTTAACCTATAAATTAATGATAGATGTATGAATAGTAATAATTAAACCTTAATTATTATTAATATTGATTCTATATAAATAAATATTATATTTTTAAAATAGTACTTAATTTTCAAAAAAGTCATCATATGTTCCAAAAATATTATTTTCTAAAAAGACTGATTTTGATTTATTATGTGCATGATAAATATAATTCTTCACACTTTTAGAAATTTAATTTGATAAAATAAAATTCATTCTTTAAATATACATGAAAAATATCATTGGATTAAATATTCATATTCTTCAAAAAACATTTTTTTAGATTAATATTGAAACATACTGGGTTTTATTAAGAATGTTTATTTCTCCAATAGCTGTTAAAAAAATAAAAATTATGTAAAGATTGATTAAAAGGTAAAATAAGTTCAACAATAAATCTATTTATCCAATTTAGATCATTTTAATCAACATAGTATCAATTATTTATATAAAAACATTTAATTTGTTTGACCCATTTCACATTAAAAAATCAATTTCTCATCGCATATGCGAGATTAATTTCAAATTAAATTTTGATACATCTATGAATTGAATTTTTAAACATGGATTACATATTTTGAATTATAATAATTTATAATATCTTATAAGTTCAACATAATTTTCTTTACAAAAGTAATGGTAAAAATAATAAAAAGATATTTACCATGGTTAAGGTATAATTGTTTTTAACAAGTGTTAAACATAAATGATAAGTGTTTAAAGTAACCCAAATTTTTTACAACAACCATTATATGGTAATATTTCTACCCAATAATGTATAAGTGTTGATAATACACCATTTTGAGCCTTTTTTCTTGACAAAAACTTATATACACGTTTTTCTTTTCAAAAAAACACAAATATGTCACTCACCTCAATTATAAAATGACATCCCTATATTATCTTCATAACACCAACAACCCATTTTGGTTCTCCCAATACCTGAAATAGATAATTACCAATCTCCATAGTCTTATACTATAATCATTATTTTAGATTAAAATACGAATTAGGAAGGCTTTTAGTGAAAATATATGGAGGATACCCAAAGAAGAGGTTATGTTCATCAATAAATGTTATTATTTTATTTCTTCCTCAAACTCCTTATATTATTATTAAACCATGATGATATAATAAAATCAATATTTTAAAAATAAGTATATTTTTTTACTTTAGGGTAATTAGCTACAACTATCTCCACTTCCATTATATGGGTTACAAAATCATCAATCATTTGTACGGTGGGTCGTCGCCTCACTAATTGATGACTTTACATTTTCCATTAAAACTATTATAGGCTGGTCATAACGATTGATTTATTTTTTAAATAATATATTTATGATATTATTATGCTTCATTAATCATTATATCACATGCTTCATCTTATTTTCATTTCTATTAGGTTATGGTAAAATCATTCGTGGGCATGTCGTACTACCACCACACGAAGAGATGTGATTTGATCATGCTTTACATGAAAGGTAATAATTATTAATTTAATGAAAATATGTTATATATATTACACAAATATTATTATTTTATTTTATTATATTTTTTATATTTTTTATTTCAATACATCTATAAAATGGATACAACGTTCATGCGTACGTATGACCTAACTTCTCCAAGAACAACATATTTTTGTTTCCATATCTAACATGATTTATCACTCTAAATACAAATATAATGTATATATATGATATTTATATCATGGATAAAAATATATATATTACTAAACCAATATCAAATTTTAGTGGATCAATAATAAAAAATCAAAACATACATAAAAAACAATGTAGTTATTTCCTAAAATGTGACATTAACATGGTATTGTTAAAATAAACAATTAATAAATCTTCATAATAAAATTCTATATTGTATTATATATATGATTTTAGTTATATAATATATTAATAATAAAATTATATTTATAATATTGGAGGTTTGAACATATATGATGGACGTCTGGACTTGAGGTATTGTATTTTTGTGCTAATTTCACTCCATGGAGACATATGTTATGTTGTGCACCTATATTTTTTATGAGGTGTGTATAAACCCCCCTTTAATATGTAATATAATGAATTTATTTATCCTTGTGTTATTTTATGTTTTATTTTTTATTATTCCTTTATGGGGATTGCGATTCAAAATTTCCAAAGTGGTGAAGATTTTCTGTTACAATCTCATCATTCATCATGATTATTTATGATTATGTTTCTGATGATAAATTATTATGATACATCTCTAATGAAACTCATGAAATTTATTGTCCTATTTTTATTCATTATACTATCAATTAACAGTTTTATTTATCTACACTTTGGTACTTAATGTAATTGAGATAATTTTTTTATTAAAATCTTACAATATCTCTATCTTTAGTTAGAAATCCGTTATAATCCAAAAAAATTGTTTCTAAAATGAATTTCAAATTTTTCTTTTACTATCATTCTATGATATTTAAAAATAAATTTATAACATGTTTTTAAATAAATTTTTTTAAAAGGAATATTCATCTATTTTTTCCAAATAATTCCCATTTCGATTGTATCGAAAATGCGAAAGTAATCTTCATTGTGATGTGTATGACATGAATGGGATTTCCCACCATCATTTTATTTTACGATTACCTTATGTTTTTTCAATGTTATTTTTAATTATTAATATTTTTAAAATGTTAATTTTTTAATTTTATTTCAAAGAAGAATCGATATTTTACTTAGAAAATATTATGAATGATCTTTCAAAATCATGCACTTTCTATGATGAAATCCTTTGATACTACTTTGTTTGACTACAAATATGATTCAAGGAAAAAATAATTATTCATTTTATAATTGTATTATGATGATAAGATTTTTCATAATCCTATTTATCTTCCATAGGTTATAGAAATAGGAAATGATTATGAAACCCAATTCTTTTCATCAGTCATTCTATGATGAAATGATGAAATGATTATGAAAACTGCCTATGTTCCAGATGTTATGATATAATGAAATGTTTATGAAACCCATTTAATTTCTCAGGTTATTATATTATTAATGTCTTATGATCTTGGGAAATACATATATTTTCTTTTCAAAGTGTGACCAATGGGACCGATAACTCCCTGCAACGATTTGGGTATACATTTATATCCCATGAAATAGATAGTGCTGGAATGGATAGTGAACCCAATTTAGTGATGGTATTTTTATAATATGATGGTCTTGGGTCTGATCCTAAAATACTATGATATTTTGGGGAGCGAACCCATTCCACTATGGTATCCTTAGAAGTAGGCCTTGACTACTTTGGAAATGATTTTCTATACTTATGTGTACGTATAATTTTCATTTATTATTCCAATGTCATGATCTCATGGCCAATGTTATTTGATTACATTATGATTCATGTTTTATGAACTAAAAATATGTATTTCATGGCTCAATATTAGGGTATTTAATATGCATGGTATTATTTTAAAATGTTATTTTCATGTTCTCATACCCTTATGATCATAATACATTGATATATCCCTTATTTACCCTTACTCAGCATATGAGAAAACCCTTTATTATGTTTCTCTTCCTTAGGTTATGATCAAATGCATTATCTATGAAATTTAAAAGAAGGGTTATAATTATAAATAACATACTAGTATATGATGTATCTCACAAATGTACCTATGTTTTATTAGTCTATGTTTTCTTAAACACTATAACTAAATTATTCATTCATAGATCATTATGTTATGTCATGAATATTCATCTAAGAAGATGTAATATTTATGTATGATTCATTTTGTTCTTTATTATTGGTATCAAATAATGTTTTAGATAACATTTGGAAACTAGTTTGATGAAACATTAGTGATGTAACTAAGTACATGTTTAAGGATAATTCTAATAATGGATCAATGTATAAGGAAATATCATTAATTTTTTGTAGAGGATAGAGAGATTGAATTCCAAAAAATCCCATCCTTGTGTAGATGATATAAGTGGACGAGGATCAAGAATAGAGGTACCTTTAGGTAATAACTCTAAATTGGTCACATTAATCAAGACTCAATCATCACCGGGTGCACAAAATCATACCATGATGCATACCTGGTTTGAAGCTCTGAGGGGATATTCATTGGATATCAAAAAACCCTTTATGAACTTTCTTTAAGAATTAAAATATATTGTGACTATTTTTGTCATAGGATAAACCTATGGTTTAATATATTATAACAAATTCTCATGATTTAGACATCCTATATGTGAATTTTCATGATTATGTGGTTCCCTTCTATGATTATTATAGAATTAACTTTTATTTTTTTCTTTTTTAAATTGATGGAAATAGGAGAAACTATTCTAATGTTGAGAGTGATTGACAAGGAAATTTTTATCATCCTAATAATCCAATCTTAATGAGAGTTCTAATGAATAATATTTTTACTATGATCACAAAAAAAAAATCAACTATGAGTCATGAAGAAATTCAATATGAACAAACTAAGGAACAAAGTTCTATTGTGTCCTTTATGAGGCAATTCAAACATTTATTCAGTGTGTTTTATGATCCAATAGTTATTATATAATGGATAAGTACAATTGAAAAGATATTTCCCATTCACCTTTCTTCAAAACATGAGATTTTCATTTTGGATAACTACCTTTTGAAAGGTTAAGTAGATAAATGGTGGACTCATATCCAGAATATGATGCAATGTGATGAAGTTGACCTCATGTATTGTAATGACATGAAAAAATTATTTTTTAAAATAAGTAATTTCCTAATACTATTATTATGGAGATTGATAAGTAGTTCCTTGTGGTAATGTAAAATAATAATGAATTTTTTGGTACATATGAGGAAAGAATTACACAACTTATGAGTTATGCATTTGGTATTGTCATCCAACCTAAAAGTAATGTTGATGGTTTCTTCAGTGTCTAAAAACAAATTCTCCTAATGGTGTTAGTTATATGAAACTTTAGTAGATATATATATTTTTAGATGTTTTATCGAGGTGGAAATGGATGACAGAGTTAAGTATCAATAACATGCTTACGATGAGAAGAGAGATAAGGAATTCAAATGAAAATATAAAAACCATAGAGAGAAAAATATGGGCTTTCCTTAATGTTCAATGTGTGGAAAGAAACTTGGGGGAAATTGTTTTTTGGGTCCTAGTAAATGAGTTATGTGTGGAATATATGGTCATCAAGAATATGAGTGTCGATGTGGTGTGAATAAGATTTCTAGTGATAAAAATATAATTAATGATACAAAAAATTCCCCACATACACATTACCATTTCAAATGCAAGGTGTATGGGAATAATGTCATCCACTACCCAAATCCAATGGTTAATGATGTTGATTGATGTTTGAGACCTCTTAATCTGATAGAAAAAATAAAATTCTCATGAGATCATTGTTTTTTGTGAGGGGTGTGATTAAAACGTGTTGAAAGGTATAGTTTTCATTCAATCTAGAATTATTTATATCTTATTTGACTATGGATCGACCTAGTAATTCTTATTTGAAGATTTTTATACAGTTATCAAGATTTCTCCAAAATGAATAGATGAATAAATAGAAGTGAAAAACACTACTGTTATGATGATTAAATCTTATGTATATAATTCTTCTATAGAAGAAATTATTGTGAATTTTCTTCCTGTAAATCATGTAAATATTCATATCATTGAATTTGATTACATATTAGGCCTATATTGGATTTATCTACATAAATACCATATTAAATATCGATGAAGGGATGCCACGATTGATAATGTAGGCCAAATTTGATCATCTTTAAATGTGATGATAATTATTAACATATAATGAAGATCACATCCATTGTATGGGTCTTTATTCCTAATCAGAAGGGGTGTTGATCTCAGATGGTTTGGGATAAACTCGAAATTTATGATATTCATATTGTGAAAGAATTTTTTGATGTATTTACATAATAGTTTCCTAGACATCCAATGAAAAGTGTAGTTGAGTACTTATCATAAACATTACATGGTTCCACACTAGTTTCAAATAATACCAATAGAAAGGCCCCAATTGAGTTCCAATAATTGAATAAAAACTCTAGGAGAACCTTGACATGGGATTCATTTAGCTTTGTGTGTCTCCTTGGTGGAAACCAATTCTTTTTATTAAAATGAATGATGGATCAGTTTTAATCTTCATTATTTTCTGAAGGTGAACAAAATCACAATTGAGAAACAATATTCTCTACATCATATTGATAACCTATTTGATCTGTTGAGTTGAGCTAAATACTTTTCCATGATAGACCTTCATTCTTGATAACATCAATTGAGGGTAAAAATGAGGATTTACCTAAAAAATAATTCATTATAATGTATAGACACTATAAATATAAAGTGATTCTAATTGGTCTTACTAATTCCATCTCAATCTTCATGGACATAATAAATATTGTCATTAGATATTACCATGATAATTTTCTAGTACTATTTATTGAATATAAAATTATCCATTAAAATAGAAAGGAAGATCATGAATATCACATGAAAATTGTGTTAAATACCCTATGTAATAATATAACCTATTAAATGTGTACAACATAAGTATTTTGGATACAAAAGGTTTCATTTTTGGGTTATATAATCTTAAGAGAGGGTATATCTGTAGATCCATCAATGAAATAGGATATTGAATGATGGAATATACTAACCATAGTGATTGAGGTCTATAGTATTCTTGGATTAGCTTAATATTATTGAATGTTTGTGAATAATTCCTCATGACTATCTAATACACTATCCAATTTAAATAAGAAGTGATCTAAGATCCTTTGAATTTATGAATATTATAAACATTTCAAGGAACTAAATATAATATTGGTTAGTTCACATGTTCTTACATTACCATATAGTGGGGTATGTTTTGTAATATATTATGATGAATCTATGAATGGATTATGATTTTTCATTTTTTTTAAATGTCATGTTTATTTCTTATTTTTCATAACATTTCATTGTTAATTGGGAAAATTTTCCAAATAATTATTTGGAAATAGCTCTGGGAATTGTTTCACAATATATATATTTATGTATTATCTTTAAGGAGAAAAATTATATATATATACTAATCATAAAAGATAAATGTATATATTCACACAGAAGGAGTTAAATGTGCACTAGAGAAGGAATTTCAAGCTAATTAATGATTATGAATTCTTAATATATTTCCAACCTAGGAACGAAAACAAGGTGACCAATACTTTGAGTTGAAATAATCATGAAAGCTTATCCATGATGACGATAAAAAAGATCCAATATTTATGGATTTTTAAAGGATGATTCTAGATATTCTTAATGAAGGCGGAGATATATAATCGTTCTTAATTAAATATTCAATGAACCATCAAAGTGTTGATTAATGAGGAATAGAAGGAAAATGTTGATCAGAAAAATAAGGTCAAAAATATTATCCTTATTAACCTTGATCATGATGGAATGATAAGGTTTCTGAACTATTTAACGGCTCCACCCATACCATATTTGAAGTATTTGTTAAAAGAATCTCATAGTTTTTCATCATATATTCATCCGAGAAGTATAATTATTTATAATGATTTAGAATAGTATTTCTAGTCGGATAGAATGAATATGGATATCATATAGTTTTTATCTTGGTGCATGGTATCTCAGTAAATTATGGATGATTGAAAAAATTATAATGGGCTATTATATCCATTACCCAAACTATAATTGAAATTGAAATACATCACCATGTTTTGTTTGTTGGACTCTAGAAAATATCTAAAATGAATAGTGTAATCATGGTTTTAGTTGATCTCTATACTAATTCAACACACTTCATCAATATCTGTGAATATTATTATTTGGTTCAAGTTTCAAGGATATAATTTAAGGATGTGGCATGGGTTCCTGTAGTACCCCATTCCATTTTTTCTAATCAGGATATAAGGTTTACCTCAATGATTTGGTGATGTATTCTGAAATATCATTATATATAGATGAGTTTCAGTATTTCATATCATCCACAAACATATTTATAGACTAAAATAATAATTCAAACCCTAGAGAAAATATTTAGATCTTTTTCTTATGTTTTTAAAGGTTGTTGTGGTGAACACCTTCTTTTAGTGAAGCTTTCATACAATAATAGCTTTCATTGAAGGATTCGTATGGATCCTTATGAAGCCCTATATGTAAATAAGTGTGTAGGACCAATTTGTTGAAATGATATTGGATAAATAAATCTATTGAAACCTAATATTGTTGAGGAAGTTGTCTTGAAAGTTACTTCTTTTTAGAAAAACATCTTGGTATCTATGATTTGAAAGAAAATGTATGCTGACAATCACTAGAGGTATATTGAATTTGAATCTTGTGAAATTTTTTCTTTATCAATTTTTTCATGGAATAAGGTTATGATATTTAAGAGGAATGGGAATCTGAGCTCTAGGTATATCAGTCTCTTTGAAATTCTTGATCATATCATGATGGTATCCTATCAGTTGATTCTTACACAAAACTCTTTCAATCCAATGATCTGTTACATGTATCTCTCCTAATATAGTATATACCTGACACATAACTTGTACTAAACTCAGAGGTCATAATGTTGGAGAAAGATCCTTATTTTGAGCGAAAACAGTGGATATTATATATTATATAAGGACATTTCTATGAAACTTGACCACTAAACTGGTCTATGATGTGTGATAAAACCACCAATTTAAGGAATCTGTGTAGGAAATTGAGTATAATATTATGCATAAGTGTCCTCATTTTTTTATGACAGTGATGGAATTTTTAGGGTGAAATTCATTTTAAGGGGGGTAGAATGTAACACCATGAGTTATTGATAATTACAATTTTTTACTAAATTAAATTCCTTTGATAAGTCACAATACAAAGAACACCAAATTAATCTAGAGTTACACCGACCAACGGGTTAGCTTATGTGACAAATGACCATGTGTTTTAATGAACATTGATATACTATAAATAAAATTTTTAAAACATGATCATTATAACCTAGAAATTAAACATCATGATATGAATATTAATGTCTACATAATAAATATTAATTATAATGGTTATATATAATGAAAAAGGACTGAAAATTTTAATATAATCAAATAGTATACAATATCATGTTAAGACCAAAAGTCGAATTGGAAATAAAATATATAAAACCTATGTGAAAATCCATACCCTAATATTCCTCCATCTACACTTCGATAATCCACCATGACAATATGTCACCTGTCGGAGATAAAAAAAAACATAGGGTTTCATTTATGAACCTGAAGTATATCAATTAACAAGCCGATTTTTCCATTATATGGTGCTTCCCACACTTAAAGTCACCCATGTATCTGTTTCTCACCACTAGAATTAAAAATTTCATTAAAAATGATATAAAAATATATCTCACTTGTAACACCCCACCCCTACCTCATTTTCTTAAGGAGGCGGTGAGGGATACTTGGCCTTAAGCGACATTCCCAAGATGCCAACGGCTGGCAATAAATGCTGAGGGCTTTAAGATCATGTTTGGGAATGATTTTACCTTAAGACAAAACCAACCTAACCAACAACTACTGATGCATACACTTTCAAACCCAAACATGTATTTCCAAAAGGCAACCAATATGTTTCACAATACAACCCAAAACCAACACAACAAACCATATCAGAGTACAAGCGGAAACTAAACAACAAACACATCAATCTATGACACCGCCACAGCTCCACACCAAGCTCCAAGAACCAAGATCCACCAAGACATCACAATGCACCACTAATGGAGGGAGATTCCTTACCTTTGTCCACGTCATGATACACAATATCTGCAAAGACACCAACATGCCAAAAGAGGGGGTGAGTACTAAAACTTAGTAGGATTTCCCCAAATGACTTCCCTACACATGCCACTAGGATAAAGCCATTAGCACATTTATATAAAACAGTTTATATAAAGTAAAACACAAGTGAAACCATTTTCATAACCCAAACGTGCCGTTTACAAGCCTTCACGTCTTGAACAAGAAACCAATGGAAAGACAACCCTATATTCCACAAGCTAGTTCATCATCCACACACTAGCACAATAATTTCTGACTGGAAAAGCAATTCACAATAAACAACCAAACGGTGGGACTTCCACCCAACCCATTCACCCATTCAAACCAAGCGGTACTTCCCGACCACTACCCATATGGTGGTTCGTCCAACCACTATCCACCCCCTTTTATAGTGATACTCCCTACCCACTTCCACACAACATGACAACCAATTACAACCAAGCATATAACCCGTCAAGGTCACAACATCATGCAATCATCCAAATTCTATTGCATATCAATCCACTTCAATAACCCACCCATTTATTGAAAAAATTTTCCATTCCAAACCGTATTTCACTAAAATAACCTTTTTTATTGAAAACTATTTCCATAAATCATTTTCTCAAATCAACCATGGCATCCCATTTTAAAATCTCCATTTTAAAATCCACAACAAAAGCACTTCACCATAAAACCTCCTTTGTCCAAAAAATCCCCAAATGGTTTTTCAACCAACCTTTCACATAAAACACAATTAATTTCATGCCAAAAAATTAATTGTAACCAAAATCCACTTGATCTAACCAAGTGGAGTGGAGAGAAAATCCACCTACCTTTAGGGTTCTTGAGAAATCAACCCACAATCCACCGCACCTCAAATCCGGTGAACACACCACTGAAATCTCTCTAGATCCCCTTCCCTAACATTCACAAGCCTTCAAATCATCATCAAAGGTAACCAAAACACTAGATCTACACACAAAAATTATATATCTATAAAACCAAGAAAGAGAGTAATGTAGCTCTAGAGGAAAATAAAAGAAAGACAAGAGGAGAGACTTACCTGGGATAAACCACCTTCAAAACGCCTTGAAACCCCTTTTAAACGCTTCCAAAATGGGTGGGAGAGCACCCTTAACCCCTGAGAACCCAAATTCCTGAGTGAGGGTCAAGTGGGAGGAAAATTGGAGTGAAATAGGTTAGGCACGAGCGACCCTGAAACATATAACCATGTTTTTAAGTGGCCGCATGGTTAGTCCGCACTATTTGGAAAACTGTGCGCTAACAGTGCGCACGATAGTGCCTCAAGAGCATGGGTATGCACAGTTTCCTTGCATGGTTTGACAAACTATGCACAGGCTGTGCGAATCCTACTGTCTCCCTTGCACGGTTTCCTGGATAATCCGCATGGTTTCCACAAATCGTGCTCAAACCGTGCACCCCTTTAAAAGTCTCCAAACTCATCCAAAACCATTTCAAACTCTCCCAACCTATTCCCAACTCATCCCATGAACATTAAACACATAAAAATTCATAAAAAAGGCCAAAAGCTCAAACCAAGGGTGATACATTCTCCCCACCATTGGACTTTCCATCCTCAGAAAGTTTTGAACTTGCCCTTTGCCGAAAGAGCTCGGGCCACTGCTCGACCATCTCTTTCTCCCACTCTCAAGTCTCCTCTTGAATCTGACCATGTTGCCACAAAACATGAAATAAATCGATGATTTTACCATGCAAGACTTTCCCTAGACTATACACAACCTGCACTAGCACATATACCAATGAAGCATCTAGTTCTAGCTTATCATGATCCCATAGAATCACATGGTCATGATCCAGCAGATATTTTTTCAACTGTGAACCATGAAACACACTGTGCACCGCACTGAACCGAGGTGGCAAATCCAAACGATAAACCACCTCACCAACCCGCTCAAGAATATCAAAAGGTCCAATATACCTCGGAGATTACATTCCCTGCATTCCAAACCGACGATGTCCCAACCTAGTAGAGATCCTCAAGAAAACATGATCACTCACCTTGAACGACAACGGTCGTCGACGATGATCCACATACAATTTCTGAAAACTCTAAGTTGTCTCCATTCTCTTCATGATCAACTTGATCTTCTCTGTAGTCACATGTACAAGGCTCGGTCCAACCATGGAGGACTCACCCGTTTCCACCCAACACAGTGGATAATGACATGGCTGCCCATACAACGCTTCAAACGGAGCCATCTGTATGGATTTCTGATAACTTTTATTGTACGATAACTCAACTAACAACAAGTGCTCCTCCCATGAGCCACCAAAATCCATGACACAAGCCCACAACATTTCCTCCAGAGTGTGTATCATCATCTTGGATTGACCATCCATCTATGGGTGATACGCCGTACTCATGGTGGACTTTGTTCCAAGGGCTTGCTATAAGGATTTCCAGAAACGATATGTAAAACTCATATCTCTATCTGATACAATCGAAACTGGAACACCATTCCTCTTTACCACCTCCTGGATATATATTTTTGAAAGATCCTCCGCCATATGAGATTCACGAATCAGGATCAAATGGGCCAACTTCGTTAGCTGATCCACTATCACCCAAATGGCATCGTGCTTTCTGATCGTTCTTGGGATACCTATGAAAAAATACATTGTTATCTGCTCCCACTTCCAAAAAGAGATGGGTAAAGACTTAAACATTCCTATTGGCCTCTGGTGCTCTGCCTTGACCGGCTGACTAATCAAGAATCTCGAAACAAACTCAGCCACACTTCTTTTCATACCCGTCCACCAGAACTGTGCTTTCAATGCTTTATACATTTACTGAATTCCATTATGAACATCCCATCTGGAATGATGATATTTCTTAAGAAGATCCTCATAACAAGAAACTGGTACAACCACCCAATTCTAAAAACACAAAACTGAATCTCAATTTAGTTTCCAACCGTCAATGGTCTCCCCACCATTGAGTCTCGACCCCATAGTCACACACTCAGAATCAGATATCTGTGCCTCATTAACCTGGCCAACCAAGTCAGGAATCATCAAAACTAGAAAGAAGACTGCTCAATCACCCTTTTCCTCACATTCCAATCACATATAGGTGATAAATAACATCAACTTCCACTAGTTGGATGCCTGTTTTACCACCTGAGCATACGATTTTCTACTTAATAAATCCGCCACAAAATTTCCATTACCTGGTGTGTACATTAAGTCAAAATAAAAAATTTGGAGATATTCCATCCATCTCCTTTGCCTCAGGTTCAAATACCTTTGTGAGAAAATGTGATTCAAGCTCTTATGATCTGTGTATGCCGTGAATTTCCCACCGAAGAGATAATGCTGGCACACTTTCAAAGAATGGACCACTGATACCAAATCCAAATAATTAGTTTGGTAGATCTTCCCATGCACCCTCAACTTCCGTGATCCATAAGCAACCACATGATTACCATTCATGAGAACGCAGTCCAACCCTAATCCTGATGCATCACAATACACCACGTACCCTTTTCTTGGTTCTGGAAAAACCAAGATTGGTGCTAATGTAAGGAGAGACTTTAGCTCATTGAAACACTGCTGACACTGCTCATTACACTATAATGGAACATTCTTCCTTGTCAAATCATTCACCGGCAATGCCAAACCTGAAAAATCACGAACAAAACGCCGATAATACCTAACAAGATCAAGGAAACTACGTCTCTCAAACACATTCTTTGGCAGTTGCCATGAGATAACAGCCTCTATCTTTTCTCGATCCACTGAAACAACTCTTTCAGAAATCACATGTCCATGAAAACAAACTTCTTGTATCCAAATGTATCACTTTGACAATTTTCCATACAACCGATGATCCCTCAAGATCCCAAGCACTGTCTCCAAGTGCTGCTCATGCTCCACCCTTGTCTTTGAATACACTAGAATATCATCTACAAACACCACCACAAATGAATCCAGATATCGCTGAAATATCCGATTCATCAATGCCATAAATACCGCTGGTGCATTCGTTAGATCAAAGGGAATAACCACATATTCATAATGTTCATATCTACTTCTGAAATCTATTTTAGGAAAATATCGTCCTTCCTCACCCGCAATTGATGATATCCCGACCTCAGGTCAATCTTGGAGAACCATTGGTCTCCCCTCAAAAAGTCAAACAAATCATCAATTTTTGGGAGTGGATATCTATTCTTTATCATAACTTGGTTAAGTATACAATAATCAACACATAGTCTCATGGTTCCATCCGCCTTTTTCACAAACAACATCGGTTCTACCCATAGAGACGTGCTAGGCTGGATAAACACTTTGTTTTATAACTCTTCCAACTGGACATTCAATTCCCACAATTCAGCTGCTTCCATATGATAAGATGGAAGTGAGATAGGAATGGTCCCCATAAGGAGATCAAACGTAAACTAAACATCTCTTACAGGAGGTAACCCAGAGAATTATTTAGGAAAAACATCAATGAACAGATCCACCACTGCTGGAAGAACATTTTTCTCAACACCATCTACTGATTCCAACGACAACACCGCCAACTGATACAATAAGGTACCCACTATTGGTGCCAAAAAACCCATTGCACCCAGCCGTTCATGCCTCTCTACACTAAAGATTTGTCGATCACCATCGTGTTTCGTAAAATCCACTATTCACGCATCACAATCAATGTGAGCCTTAAATGCCACCAGCCAATCCATTCCCAGGATTACATCATACCCATCCATATCAAGCATTGTGAGATTCCACACTAGCTCCACCACACCCACAACAATACAACATTATCTACACAAGAAGTCTCGAAAATCTCTTCAACCAAGAGGAGTTTGATGTTTTAAAACTGAGGGCATAAGTTCTACCCTTAAACCTAGTAAATCAACCACATGAGCAGTAATAAAATAGTGTGAATCACCCGTATCAAATAGAACATGCATCAAGGTAGAATTTATAAAATATTACCTTGCACCGTGGATGGTCCCGACTGATCATCCACCACAACCTGCTCATCTCCAAACACATGTTTGCTTGCCACACTCTGTTCTTTGTTTCCTTGATGAGGTGTCGTGGTATTTCAAGAATCACTATGAACCACTTTACTCTACTGATGAGGGGTGTGCTTCTATCCTCATCCCATCGAATCATACAATGTCTGAGATCCTTGAGGAGTGTCACTTGCACCTGACCTTGGAGAATTCTGAAAATAACGCTGCAGGTGCCCCATCTTCTTACAATTATTACATGCTCAAGGTTGTTTCATACAATCCAGCTTGATGTGGGTCGTAGAACCACACAGAAAACATCTTGGCTTGCTATGGGGCTTCGAGGGGAGATTCACTAATCCTTCTGTCGGATTATGTGCCATATTCCCACCCTGGGAATAAGTGTCCCTCCTCTGCTTAAACCCAACGTTAGAGTTCCCACAATTCCCCATGGGTACCACCGTGCTTCCTCCGCCCGTAGCACGCAATAGATCCTGCTCAACCACCGAGGCTCTATTCACCATCTCCGTGTAATAATCTATATAGAGCACCACTATCTTTGAACAGATTTATTTCCTTAGACTCACTTCAAAGATCCTTTCCTTCAACAACATGCTACTAACCAGCTCAGGTGTAACCTCACTATGTTCATAAACATAGCTGCATATTCTGTCACCAACATATGCTCTTGCTTCAAAATGAAGAAATTTGTCGTATGCTAAATTCTGAAAATATGTGGGTAGAATTATTTATTAAACAATTCCTTAAATCCTTCCCACGTCATACCATTATCCTTCCCAACTTGGACTACAAACTCCCAGCACTAAAGGGCATGATATTCCAACATATATGTGGCCGACTTCACTTTTAACTCTACTGGTGTTCCCAAGAACTCCATGGTCTTGTTCAATCTATTCAACCTTTCTTCTGCCCTTTATGGGTCTGAATCACCCCTGAAGATGGGTGGGTTCTACTTTGAAACTGAACCACATGATCCACGTGTCTTAGTTCATCCATTTTATTTCCACTTTACACATCTTGGAAATCTTGCACTATATATTTCCCTAGCGGCTGGTTCACCTGAGGCTCAGGTGCTACCACATTCTTAGCAGCCTCCTCGGGTTGGTCTCTACGACTACTACTTGGTTCCATTTCTATACACAAGAAAAACAACCATGAGTCTCACTTTCATAGACATCATGAAATCCCATTTCAAATCACATTTCACACCTCCATCACAACAAGGCTTTAATCCTTTTCCACATGTGCCTTGTTTCACCATTTTGAAATCCAAACCATTTCCAAAATACTAATTTATTCACTTTACAATTTCACACATTCATATCTCATCATAAATAATTATACCTCAATGAAATAAGCATCCTAGTGGGAAGTCATTTCTACCATGCATGTCATGCACATCTCATTATCAACACCCATGTCAATGAGATTTCCAATGCCTATAAGTGTCTCCAAAACACTTATGTACCCAACTCCTTCGTAACTTTAATTTCAGCATAATAGGGTTAGATACATAATTTTGTGCTATAAATTCCTCATTCCGACATTCCAACGCCTTACTACCGTCCCGACTTAAGGAATGCACCACAACGAATTTCAACCCCAATCCGAGAATCAACTCCAAAGGACCGAACAAACTGATACAACTTGTAACACCTCACCCCTACCTCATTGGCTTGAGGAGGTTGTGAGGGCTACTTGGCCTTATGCGATGTTCCCAAGATGCCAAAGGCTGGAAATAAATGCAAAGGGATTCAAGATCAATTTGGGGAACGATTTTCCCTTAAGAAAAAACCAACCAGACCAACAACTACTGATGCATGCACATTCAAACCCAAACATGTATTTCCAAAAGACAACCAATTTGTTCCACAATAAAACCCAAAACCAATACATCCAACCATATCAGAGTACAATAGGAAACTAAAAAACAAAAACTACAAGCCATGACACCGCCACAGCTCCACACCATGCTCCAAGCTCCACGCTCCACTGAGACATCACAATGCACCACTAAAGGAGGAAGATGCCTTACCTTTTCCCACTTCGCGATACACAACATCTGCAAAGACACCAATGTTCCAAAAGAGGGGGTGAGTACTAAAACTAAGTAGGATTTCCCTAAATTACTTCCCTACATGTTCCACTAGGATAAACCTATTATCACATTTATATAAAATAGTTTATATAAAGTGAAACACAAGTGCAACCATTTTCATAAGCCAAACGTGCCCTTACCATGCCATCAAATCCAAACCAAGAAAGAAAGGGAAATCTAACCAAACATTCCACAAGAAATTTCATCATCCACACTCTAGCACAACAATTTCCGACTTTCAAAGCAATGCACAACAAACAATGAAACGATTAGACTTCGCCCAACCCGTTTACGCATTCACACCTAGCGATACATCCCAACCACTACCCATATAGTGGTTCTTCCGACCACTATCCATCCCCCTTTATAGTGATACTCACCGCCCACTTACACACAACATGTCAACCAATTACGACCAAGAATATAACCCATCAAGCTCAAAACATCATGAAATCAACCAAATTCCATTACATATCAATCCACTTCAATAACTCACCCATTTATTGAAAACCATTTTCCATGCCAAACCATATTTCAATAAAACAACCTATTTATTAAAAACCATTTCCATCCATCATTTTCACAAACCAACCATAGCATCTCATTTTAAAATATCCATTTTAGAATCCATAACAAGATCATCTCACCATAAAACCCCCTTTTCCCCAAAACTCCCCCAATGCATTTTCAACCAACTTTTCACATCAAAACACAATTAATTTCAAGCCATCCAAATCAATTTTAACCAAAAAAACACTACCTCTAACCAAGTGGAGTCGAGAGAGAAGCTACCTACCTTTAGGGTTCCCAATAAATCGACCCACAAGCCACCACACCACAAATACGGCGAATGCACCACCAAAACCTCTCTAGATCCACTTCACAAACATTCATAAGCCTTCAAATCATCATCCAAGGAAAAAAAACCATATATCTACACACAAAAAGTGTAGATCTAGAAAACCGAGAAAGAGAGGGATATAGATCTAGATTTAAACACAAGAGAAACAAGAGGAGGGACTTACCTAGGAGAAACCACCTTCAAACATCCTTGATACCCGTTTGAAATTGTTTCCCACTAGAATTGGGTATGACC
Organism: Viscum album; assembly: GCA_963277665.1. Taxonomy (NCBI): domain Eukaryota; kingdom Viridiplantae; phylum Streptophyta; class Magnoliopsida; order Santalales; family Viscaceae; genus Viscum; species Viscum album. The sequence goes on along the minus strand of OY728145.1, from coordinate 1,091,046,770 downwards.
TCTTTGATTAAAGGTCCAAACATTCCAATCGGTTTCTAACGGGTTTGTTCGTAGAACCAGAAACATCCAATGATTCCATATCCATTTGGACCTACTTTCCAAAGGTAGGCACTCATTAGTTGTGGACTGATGAGGCTTAAGAATTTTCATTGGTCGAGAGGATGGGAGGTTGGACTCATCAAACCTTTTTGAGGGGAATTATTGTCTACTCTGGGACTCTCTTTAACGATTTAAGTTATGTTCGTGAATCCTTATTACATTACTAAGTATAATATGAGATTTCCTTTAGTCTGAAAATCAATGATTGGTACGTAGGAAATTCATAGAATATTTTATATGTATTTGAGGTTCTTCATCGATGAAGAATCATCTATATTTTTTATAGATTCCTAGTTTATGGTATTCTTAAAAATACATAAAAGTATCTTGGTCATTATAATGACCATACTAGTTTTAAAGCCACTCAGTGGGGCACTTGATGTATATTGTCATTCAAGAGGACATGGATTATTTTAGAGTTGGGATTGTACCCGCTGATGGGCTACCTACGTATCCTTTGATTTGGAAAAGGAATTAGAACCCACGTAGTTTGAGTAATGGTGTATGATGTATGTGCATGATTGATGGCTCATGAAAGATTCCATGATTACTTGTACACTCTAAGCTCACATGAGACATGCTCGGTGTGAGAAACAAGAGGTATCGGTGAAAACAGATAATTTGTGCCATGAAAGATGCAATGATGTGGGGATTCTGTGTGTATGACTACCCAAAATAAATGAGGATTAAGATTTCATTCTAGGAGGAAATCCAGGAACATGGTCTGTAAAGGTATATGTGCTTCATGGAGATTTTGATACTCTAATCTTGGGGCTTACTCCTATGGAAGATGCCTATGTTAAGAGGGGACTTATGATTGGGTTTTACTCCTGAGAAGAAAGCCCAGATCAAAATGAAATTAAGACTAGGGATTACTCCTAAAAAGGAGGCCCAGGTTAAAAGGATATTATTTTAGGGGCTTACTCCTGAGGAGGATTCCCATAATTTGGGGAATTATGATTGGGGCTTATTCTTGAAAAGGAGGCCCTGGTTAGGGGATCTGGGGCTTAAACCTGAAAAGGAGGCCCATATTGGGGAACTTTAAGACTGGGGCTTACTCCTAAGGTGGATTCCCAGATTAAAGGACATGGGGCTTACTCCTAAAGAGGATGCCCAGAGTAATTAGAATTTGGACTGGGGATTACTCTTGAAAAGGAGGCCCAGGTTAAGGATTCTTTCATCATAAATGATGAGGTTGAATGAATGAAATCTCAATCTTTAGTGACATAAATATGCGTAAATCACTAGCTTTTGAGAGATCTTCCACAGATTTCTTTTCAGATAAGGAATAAAGATCAACAAATCACGACATAAATGGCTTTTAAGAGTGTCTTGAAGACTAAATTTTGAATAAGAGAGGTGGAATGGTATAAGAGGGGTTAAATGGGAAAGAAGGGCACCCAAAAATGCAGGGGTGCTCATGTCCTAGCAAGGCCGTAGGTACTGCATGGGTGCACAAGTCCTGGGCGCACAGGTATACCTGCGCGGCACATGGGTACTTGCACGATTTTCAGACCTTAGAGTAATAGTAGGGAAATCCTTGAAAAAATCCTTTAGAATCATCCCTAGAGGCTTTCTAGAAGATGGCGCACAAGTTATGGTCAAGAAGTAGGGCACCGTGCAAGTGTGTTCATTTCCCTTAAGGGTAAAACACTTAGGCACACAAGTGTTAGTGAATTCTAAAACATAGATGTTACTCCTCCTATTTAGACCTTCCATTCTATGAAATTCATTAACTTAGAAGTTTTAGGAACACATGAAGAAGAGACTTGGGTGTTCAGAGCTCTGTATCTTAATTCTGGAAAAATTCCTCTCGAAATGGGGGGCCCATATGGTCTATTTATAGACTGGGGAAGACTTCGGGCAGTTATCCTTTAGGGCGCGCAAGTCACTTGCATGGCCATTAGGTGGTGTGAAAGTATACTTGCATGACAGTGATGGAACTTGTGCGACCCTTGTGTGTTTGAAGCCTTGTTCATGCCTTTGTTGATTTTTGATGTTTTCTTCAAAGGATGATTCAATTTGTGCTAATTCATTTCCCTTTCCATTCTTTTAGATGATGTGATGAAAAAGTAGCATAAAAAAATCCCCCCCTCAGAGTTGGATCCTAAATAATAAGGATGTGACTCTTAGTAAAAGAAGAAAACCAAAGGGAAAGAGGCGCGCAGGTGCGAGTCGCGTAGGTGCGAGTCGAGCAGGTGCGAGGCGCGGAGGGCTGGAGCACACTGGCTAGAGCGCGCTGGCTGTCGGCATGCAGGTGGGCAGCATGGCCTATAAATATATGCTCATTTTCCAAACATAGCATCAGATTTCTTGATTTTCGAGCTCTCACCATGCATGTCTCCTTCGTCATGCAAGTTGCTCATTTTCCGCTGTTTCTTCGCTGTCGCGCTGCTATCAATGTATTTGGACTTGTGCGGTGATACTTGCGCGCCGAAAACTTGTGCGGCACATTAACACTTTCACGACACATCAATTCTTACGCTCCATGTTTAGGCTTGCGCGCCTTAATGCCTTTACCATTTTTTCTGAAAATTCCTTAAACAAATTTATGAAAAATCAACTTATTTAAGAGTTAATTTATTCATATTTTGTGCAGAATCAAATGGCTCTTAGAACCGAAATTGCTGATGAACTGGCTATCAAGCGGATTGATAATATGATGAACATCATCGGCCATGATTATTATACTGTCAAAAGTAGCACTCTTCCGGATTTGGCTATGTATCTGAAAAAAATATATTCGCGACTTCCCCAAAAGCATTTATTTGCCTTTGTATGGCTATGGTCATCTATGAGAAGTTACTATTTCAGAAGCAATGAACTATCTCCCATTTTCATGGTTTCAGAATTATACCATCTTTGCTTCAGCAAATATCTCATGTGGAGGAGTATTTATAAGTGCTGGAATAGTGGAGAAGGCCCATATGATGCCTCATAGTCCTTGTACGCCAGATCTAAAACCTCATAAGCCTGAGCTGTAACCACATTGTCATCCTTCAATCTTCTGAAATGCTCAGATTGATCAATCTAAAGGCTAGAATAAAAGTTGGGACTTCCGTCTTAGGGGAGGTGTGAAGCCAACTTGGATGTGGGCATACTAGGTGTGACTAACCTGTGCAGAGTTTGTCAAGGATCGGAAAGGTGTTGCGATATATGAAGCTGTTTGGGTTGGGAAAACATATGTTTACATACATGATAACATCGTGCTGGAGATACTCAGCCACTAGAGCCCAGAAACTAATTCTTTCCTTCTATCTCATGGAGAAGTAGGTATCAATCTATGGGATGTCTACAAGATCTCAGGGGCTCCGATTTTGGGTGACATGAATGATGAATTCATTCCACCCAAGGTGACTTGATATGATTCAGAGAAGACTCTTGCTTTAACTCGGGAATTATTTAAGATCTTCCACAGGCTCAAGAGTTCAGAGACCTCATTAACTCATTCTAGAAAGGATATTCATCTAGATGAGTGGATGAATATATTTCTTATTAAGAAGAATGATAATGAGTCAAAGGAGAAGGAGCCGAAGGAGAAAGGTTCCAAGAAAAAGAAATCCAAGGATAAGAGGCCCAAATGTCCTACCACCTACCCAAAACCTGAGAAGAGGGGTGCTCCTGGCACATTTTGGCCAACTCTAGAAGCAGGAGAGTTTGAGAAATGGAGATATGAGGTGAATCAAATGATCCCGAAGAAGACCCATCTGGCAGGATTCTTGGATTTATGGGTCAGCATTTATCTCTTGCCAGTCAGGGATTCGGATGGAGGCGTCAAGCCTGGGACCTTTGTCATTGCGGCAAAGTTGGCTGAGGGAAAAATGGTTGGCTTGTCTACCCCCATTTTGGAAAATATTCACAGGAGTTTACTTCATGTCTTTATGGGTAAATCTCTTTTAAGAATAGTGGTACCATTCCATGTTTTATGGGAATGGATTTCCATTCACTTCATACCTTACAATGTACAGAATGGATTGCAAATTCCAAGAAGTTCTTTCAGGACATCAGTGCAAGAATTCTCTGGAGTTGTTCTATTAAATGTTAATGCCTATGACATGAAAGTGAGGCTGAGCATGTTCAAGTAATTCAACTTCTTTCCCTATGGAAATCCACCAACTGGGAGGTTTGTTGCTGATGGAACAACCCATTTGGATCTGAGGGCATACATGCTAGCTTGTAGGGATGGTGTGCCAGTTGACAGGATTGACAGAGAAATTATATGCAAGGCATATGCTCCATATAGATTATCACGTCAAAACAAGTGTCTGCAACAGATTGTTTTATCTCCCCCAGTACAAGTCAGGTTAGAGCAACATCCAATGGTTGATCAGAAACTATGACTGCTAACGTCAAGGGAGAATACTGGGGTGGTATTTGATCTACCAGTTGAAAAAGCAGCACATAACCTGACTACATGGTATGTTGAGCATTGGATAGCATCAAACCCCAAAGGGGTTCTAAATTACCTAGTTTACCAGGTGGGGAAAAGGAAGAGGACTGTAGAGAAGGAAACCCTTACTCATGAAGGTGATTTTTCCCCACTTGAAGCTAATTTTCCAGATTCCTCCTCTAGGAATGATTCACTGGATTCCCATGATAGGGATGATGAGGAACAACAAGTGGCAATGCGACCTCATGCCTGATATAATCCTCTGGTTATAATCAAGAGACCTACTCCATCAACTCCTAGTGAGTTACTTCATTATGACAATTTAATCTCTACTACTTTATAAAGAAATAAGTCATATTTTCTTATTCTTTATCTATAGTTGTAGGAGATGAGAAGATATTGAAGTCAAAGATTGTAGGACCTTCCTCGCAGCCTTCATATCTATGACCAGAGGCTATCCAGACATGGCAGAGTTTATACTATGCTACTGAGACTGCCTGGCTGGATTTGTGTGAGGGCCTACAACTTCCTGGAATAGGGAATCTTCTGGCTTATACAGATATCCAATACGAGGATAACCCCAATGAAGTGCAGGCTTACATCAGAGAGCTAGAAATTCTCATATATGCCACTGATGAGTCTGTTACTATCACCAGGTGGGTGAAGGAAATGATTGATCATGGCGCCACTGAGGGGGATCGTGGTTCTGGAGATGAGGAATGACATGATGATGTGGCTCCTGAAGATGTAAGTTTTCTTTCATTATTTTCTTTGCAACATGATTCCAGTCGAAGATTTGTGACTTAAGGAAGTTATTTTCATCATCTTGTAGCTTGAAAAGAAAGGAACTAAGGTTCCTTCGCCACAGTATAGCCCTGGTGGGACTGCCATCGGGGCTGTTGTTGATTCTCCTCGCGAACCGGGCGAGATATCTAAAGGCCAGTAGGCCATGAATGAGGCGTTGGACATATACTTCCATTCACTAATTAAAGTTCCAATAAGGGGGACTGTTGATACTCCTAAAAAGACAAAAGGACAAAGGCGGCGAAGGAGGAAGTCCACCGCTAAATGATTTATCAGTAGTGGTAAGTCCTTCGGATAATCATGAATTTTAAACCATGAAAAATATTGCTCACATTCCTTGTGATTGTCGGGGCTTCTTAAATTTTCCCTATGAGAGAAAGGATTGATCCTCCCTTAAGGACCACAGAGGGTGTTGTGGAATAAACGGAAATTCAGGCTGACTTGCCTGCTTCTGAAAAAGAGCCAACATCTATTCCCCGTACTGCTCCAGCTGCTGCTACAAGTAGAGAAGAACCTACACCAGAATCCTTGCCGGCTGCAGCAACTGAATCTTCCATCCTTCCTGAAGAAGCTGTCCGAGGTCAGGGGCCGTAGAATGATGGTCGCCAAGAGGACACATCAAATGCTCCTATCAGTGAGACTAACCAGGATTCTGAAATATCATTGGATGAAATGATGAATCGTGGAAAGTCTTTCAAAGATTTTTATGATCATGCTATGTTATCATGTGATTTAGAAGACCTTGGGCACGAGTGTTATCCTTCACCCAGTAAAATTTCTTATAATTTACACTTCTAATCATGATTGAAAATAATATGCAGTTCCATCCATAGAAGCTGCTGAACTGCCAATTCCTGAAGAGGGCGTGGACATTGATTTCAATGCTACCATTGAAGAAACATTAGATCCAGTGGAGATAAACCCATTAAACCCTCCTGAAACCCATCTTGAAGATCCTGTTGAAGCTGGGAAAGATGGGGAGGAGCCTTCTCAAGATGAGGATCTACTGTTAGGTAATGATTGGACTGAGTTTTCAAGATAGACATCCAACATTCATTATTCTATGAAACTAACAATACTTTTAATTGATCAAACAGGGCTATCAACTTCAATGGTTAGAACTGGAGGTGGGGTATCAAATTCCATCCAAAAATCAGTAGAAGGTGAAGCTACCAGGGTCAGGGGGGAAGAAGCAGAACATGGCACTTCCTTAAGTGCATTAATCCCAGATTACATGCCCCCCTATGATGATGATGTTGAATCAGACCAAAAGGTGCTTAAGGTTCTCCGCTTCTCACGACACAAGGCATGGAACAACATATGGAAAATCATATTTGAGGTTCCTTTAGAAGAGCTATCATCGAAGATCACTCGATTTTCATCCCAGTTTATCATGCTAGGACTTGGCGGTTTTGGATACCAAGAGATCCATACCACGGTGAAACAAGTCATCTTCTAGAGGGAGCATGAGAAAAAGTGTCGCGAAGAACTTACCAGGGTGAAAATGTTAGTCAACATCGGCAAATTTGAGGCTTCGGTATCCCGAGCTGAGGCTGACTATGCTTCCATGATAAAGGAGCTGAAGCATTATATCAAAGAAAATTTCATCCAGAAGATGCAACTTCAGCAACAGTTTGATGATGTTACTGGGGAACTTGACCAACTCAATAATTCAATAGAGGGAGTTCAAAAAAATGGTATAAAGGCCATTGCGGATGCCAAGAAAGAACACCATCTGGCTGAAAAGAGTGAATTTGGTTGAGTTCATGAGCTTCAAGTAGCTGTTGATGAAGCTTAGGATGTGGTTCATCAATTGAAGACTTATGTTGACAGTCTTTTTTAATTTCCTGAAAAAGAGAAGAGGCTCCAATCTGTGGAATACCCTCTAATTATTGCGCATGAAATGGAAATAATGCTTTTATCTTCAATCACTTGTGTACGTATTTTCCTTTTCTCCCTGATTTAAATTTTACCTAAGACAATGGGCCTAGTAAGCATATTTTTATTTTTACTAGGATTAATGTAAATAACCCTACGAACTTTGAATCTTTTAATTACTCAATATTAAATAAATCATATAAAATGTATGTTTAGTGAGATGGAACTTGACTTTAACTTAGAGTTCCTTTATCTTTTGTGGGCATTTTAATGTCATGCACATCGGACATAAAGAGGCTAATGTTTAAGGTCGAAATAGCTTTGACCGTAATGGATTAAAATTGACTCAATTCTTTGACAATTTTTCTAAAAACACATTACCATACTCAAGTATGATGGAAAATATGTAAACTATGGCTTAAGAATATTTGAATGTGAGGAATGATATGAAAAAGAGCTAAAAGGAATTAGAAGAAGTAGTTTCCAAGAATGAAGTAACCATTATTTAACAAACTTGTTAGGGGGTTGAATTATACAGGGCCACCTAAGGGAATTGGTTGCACAGTCAAATAAATAGCATATTTTGGCTAACATTTCTATTATGTAGATATTTTATGCAAAGCCGCCTAAGGGAACATACTGCATAGTTAGGCAAAAGAACTCTCAGAAATTTACTTTCCTAGTGCTAAAAAACCAGTGAAAGTTTATAAATACTCAAATTTCCCAAAGTATATAGTTTGCTATATGGAATGATGTACTTTAATATGGAGAAGATATTCCCAAACAAGATTATCGAAGAACATGATGAATATTACTCTTACAAAGGACTGGCCCAAATGTAGGGAAAAAGAATATAAACCATAGACTTGAATAATTTCAGATCATGAAAAAGTATATGGGACAAGTATGTTAAGGATGGCTATTTTTGCAGATCCCTAAATATTGTTATTTAAGACAAATAAGAACAAAAGAGGCATTCTTCCTAAGAATGAAGTTACCAGTATCTGAAAAACCCATTAGAGAGTTGAATTATGCAGGGCCACCTAAGGGCATTGGCTTCTTAGTCAAATAATAGTATCTTTTGGCTGACAAATTTGTTATGTAGACTACTTATGTAAGGCCATCTAAGGGCACATTATGCTTAGTCATGTAAAATAACTCTCAGAAGATTGACATTTTTGTGGCTAGAATTCAAGAACAGGGTTATGAAGATCTGAAAATATTTAAGGTTAGGATTATTAAACATAAATATGGGTATTGTCAAATGTATGTAGAGATACACAGATCAATGCTAACCATAATCATGTTGTGGCTGGGTCCTGAATGTAAATGTTGGACTTCACTACGTATCCCATAAGGATGGGAATAAAGCCATACATAGTTCTTAAACTATAGTTTAACATCATGTGGGACAAAAGGATTGGAGATCTTTGTTTAGGGTCATAGATCTTGGACCATTATAAGAAATACACAGTGTCTGTTTCCATGGGGACTTTTCAGCCAAGGGACTGAATGTGAAATTTGGGGTTAGGCCCAAAAGACATGGGGCTGGATTCGAGGGACACTCGAATTTTCCTATGTATCCCATAAGGATGGGAGTCAAGACCACATAGTTCTATAACTACCCTCTGTACAAATTTGGTTTGTACATGTGAAGGGTGAAAACGGACTTAGTTCAATGATGGTTTAACCCAAGATAAAAGGTTTGGGAATTATCCTGTATGCACATAGTCTTTGGAATGAAACATGATTTAAAAATAAATGTAAATAATGGTTCCCTCTAATGTGAGGTTATTAAACAATATTGTAGTTTTATTGTCTTATTGGACAAAAAAGTGTTGTACAGTTTAACATCATATAGCAAGGAAGAAAGTGAACCAATGTAATGATATTGATTCTAGGGGTGGTTTCATGAATCAACATCGTATGAGATGGAGGTGAACCGATGTGAAGACATTTATTTTTTTCTTGAAACTTGGGAGGTTGCCTACGTACCCAGCCTAGAAAGCAAGGATCAAAGTCAGTGTAGTTCAATTAAAGAATGAATAAATGATCAAGTTGTTCTTGGGGACAATGACCTAAAAAATGATGTTGTTGGGACTTACACATTGTTAGTATCCCAGAGAGAGTGTTATGGTTGAAGTTTTCTCTAATCTCACGTGATTCATACTCAGTGTGAGAAACAAGAGGTAGTAACAACCCTAATGATGCACAGTTTAATGTTATGTAGGACATATAGATTGAATATACAGTTTAAATTCATGCATTTAGGACTATTGGTGCTACGTATTTTAGTGTCATATAGTAGGGACGATGTACAGTTTAATGTCATGTAGGAAATATCAGAGGACTTTCTGTAAATTTTAGCATCAAGTAGTTAGGACAATGGAGACAACATTGTTTAATGTCGTGTTGGAGAAAAAAGAGGACTGTGCAGTTTAATGTCGTGCAGTAAGGACAAAAGAGTACACCATTTAACATCATTTTGGATGTATTATGGACTTTTTCACAGTTTAACGTCGTGTGGGACGAATGTAACACAAATAGTTTAATGTCATATGTATGGACCGTGGGTGATGCAGTTTAACATCATGCTGGACGTGAGGGACGTGAAAATAGTTTAAGGTTGTATGCATCGACCATTGGTTATGTATTTTAACATATTTCCAGAGGTAAATACCTTTTATATAGTTTAGAGTCATGTAGTTAGGACGTCACAGTTTAGCGCCATGTTGGAAGAAAGTACAAATAGTTTAAGGTCATATGTATGGACCATTATTCTATAGTTTAATGTCATATAGCAAGGACGATGAAGGGGATACAGTTTAACAACTTGCTGGATGGTGGTGCATTTTAAGGTCACACTGGACCAATGATGATATATTTGGTGTTTATACAAAATAATTCTTCAAAAATCTTGCATTTGATGGAGTAGTGATGAGTTCTCCATCCATCGAGATTAATGAATACGCTCCATTGGAGTAGACCCTATGTATTGAGTAAGGTCCTTCCCATTTTGGCTCAGGCTTGGGAGGATTCTTTCCTGGTATCATTGGAGTTATGAGAACTAATACCAATTCTCCCTGAGTGAATGAACGAAGACTAACTTTTTTGTTAAAAGTTCATGCTATTCGATACTGATAAACATATAAGTGGTGCAAAGTGCACAATCGTTTCTCATCTAACCGTTCCAAGTCATTCAATCGCTTTTGAGATTACTCATCTGTAGATGACTGATCGAAAATTTCTACTCTGAGAAAGGTTAATTGAACTTCAATGGGCAAGACGGCTTCCATTCCATATACTAGTTAATATGGAGTTGACCGCGTTGCAGTGCGGGTGGTAGTCCGATAAGCCCATAAAGCATGGAAGATTTTATCAGGCCATGATTTCTTATCTTTATCCACCATATTTTGCAGTATATTTGATAGAGTCTTATTGAAGGCTTCTATTTGGCCATTGGATGCTTCATGATACTAAGATGAATGGTTGGATATGATGTTGTATTCTTGATACAATTTCTTCACCTCGGACGAACAGAAGTTGGTGCCATTGTCCATCAATATGGTATGAGGGACACCAAATCTGGTAATTATGTTAAACTTGATGAAGCTAACAATGCATTTAGAACTGACTTCCTTGAGAGGTATTTCTTCTTCCAATTTGGAAAAGAAATAAGTATCAGTAAGAATATACTTAAACTGCTTTGTTGTAGTTGAAGGGTAAGGTCCCACTACATCCAGTCCCCATGCGGAAAATGGCCACGAGTATTTTGCTGTATGAAGAAACTATGGAGGTTGATTAATGATGTTTGTATATACTTGGCATGAATGACACTTCTTTGTGAAATCCACACAATCTTGTATCATTGAAGGCCAGAAGTATCCAAGCCTTCGAATCTGATCAAACAGTCTATGTCCAGACTGGTGGGCACCACAGACTCCTGCATGCACTTCATTCATGACAGCCATTGTCTCTTCATCATCAATGAATCTGAAGAGAACTCCATCAGAACCACGATTGTAGAGAATTTTCTCTAGGTGATTTGGGCTATCATAAAGAGTAAAATTGACCACATGTTGCCGGATTTGTTCTTTCTTGGCTCTATCAGGTGGAAATGTTCCATTTTGAAGGTATTCCCTAATAGGTGACATCCATTATGTAGTATGACTATATGGTTCTGGAATGGGATTAATTTCATTAATTTCCTCTATTATGATTTGAACATAAGGTGAAATTGCACGACGGTGGGCAATACTGATCGTTGTCTCATCCTGATCTAGATCTGCCAGAGCTGTGGCTATATTAGCTAGTGCATCAGCTTGAGCATTTTGTTATCATGGGACATAAGAAAATGTCGGTTCCGAAGGGAATTCCACCATTAACTCTCTGACGTAATCATAAAAAGGGATTAGTTCTTCTTTTCTGATGGAATAATACCCATTGACTTGTTTGATTACCATGTTTGAATTACCTTTCACCTTTATGTGATTCACTTGTTCTTGAAGCACCAATTCTAAGCCTGCGATGAGAGCTTGGTATTCTGCTTCATTATTGGTACCACCTTCCCTCAATAAGAAGGAATAAGGTAACACTGACTTTTCTGGAGAAATAAGCACAATTCATAATCCAACTTTGTTGAATTTAGGATTTTCTTTTTTCCTCCCTGTTGGACTTCTGGAAGCTCCATCAAAATACATTTCCCATACCTGAGGACTTTCTTGAATAGAGAATATTTAATCATTAGGGAGTTCAATATCTGAAGATGTGTCTTCCAATGAAGGGGGTTCAGCTAGGAAATAAGCCAGAGCTTGGCCCATTATTTCCTTTTGAGACACATACTGAATATCGAATTGCTACAAAATTACTGCACACCTTGCCAGACGTCCTGTAAGCATTGGGCGACTAAGGATGAATTTGAGTGGGTTATTGCGAGATACCAATTGGACCTTGTGATGTTGAAGGTAGTGTCTCAACTTCTGAACTGCAAAGATTAATTCCAGGTAGCACTTCTCAAAACTTGAATACTGTTTTTCTACTTCCAGCATAGTCTGACTGAAGTATTAGAGGTTGTTTTCATTCCCAGCATCATTCTTCTGAGCAAGAAAGGCACCCAATGATCGCTCTAGAGCTGTCACATAGAGGATAAGTGGTCTTCCTTCAATAGATATCATGAGTACCGGTAGACTCAAGAAGTATTTTTTGAGAATATCGAATGATTTTGACATTCTTCAGTGCACTGGTAAGTGACTCCCTTCTTCATCAATTTGGTGAAGGGTAAACTTTTTCCTACCAAATTGGCAATGAAATGCCGAATATAGTCAAAATTTCCTTGAAGTACTCTAAATTTTTTCAAGTTTAGAGGAGGTTACATACCAAGGATTGTCTTTTTCTTCTCAAGATAGACTTAAATACCATGATGGTGTACAACAAAGCCGAGAAAGTTTCCTAAGGTTACCCCAAAAGCACATTTTAAGGGGTTTATCTTAAAATTATGTTGTCAAAGCTTGCAAAATATGACTTCCAAATCAGCCAAGTGATTAAAACGTTGTTTTTATTTGACCACCAAACCATCCACATAGCATTCAAAAAACTTCCCTAAAATGGTTTGAAGATACGATGCATGGCACGCTGATATGTTGCACCTGCATTCTTTAAGACAAAGGGCATTACCCGGTAGCAAAACACACCCTGAGGGGCTCTGAAGGCTGTGGATTCCTCACCTTCTAGGTCCATTTAGATTTGATTATATCTGGAATATACATCCATGATGGAAAGTGCTTCATAGCCAGCTGTTCCATCAATTAAATGTTCTGTAATCGGAACTGGTGAATCATCCTTAGGACAATGCCGATTAAGATATCTGAAATCGATGAAAACTCTAATTTTTCCATTCTTCTTCTTTACAGAGACAATATTAGCCAACCACTTGGGATATTGAACTTCTCTGACGATGTTAGATTTGATAAGATTATCCACTTCAGCTTCAATTTTGGAAGCATAAGTTGGGTGTGTTCTTCTCGCTGCTTTCTTAAATCCTCGATGTTCTTATGGTAAACCCAAATGATGAGTAGCAACATCAGGATCATGCTCGGGAATCTCTGTATAGTTCCAAGAAAATATGTCTCGATTTTTCTTTAAAAAGAAAATATACACCTATTGTTCTTCAAGAGTCATGGACGCCCTAATTAAAGTGGGGCATGGATCTTCTTTTGTACCCAGATATATTTATATGAGTTTATCCACAGTGGTAGAGATACTGTCTTCAAATGCTGGAGGAGCATCTCTAAGATCGTCCTCTTCTTCTTCGACATGTGTTATTTCTTCCATTTCAACTTGAATAGTATATGATAAAGGAAAATTTCTATGATCAGAAGAGATGTTAAAATTTGAACATCTTGAAGACGAAGATTCCATTTCTGACCCAATTGATGATGAAGGGTCTTCCTTGGGAATTAAATAAGAGATGATGGATTGAGAATCGACATCATTGTTCACCTCCGATGTTTCTATAACTTCTTTTGTCCTGATTGGCGAAGTATAGATTTGCTGGATTTCAGCAGATGAAATGAAGACATCACCATTTGGGCTTTCATCACTACTTGGAGGATCACCAATTTCTCCAATGATGTCTGGCTTGATTGCTGTAATTGGCATTATGGATCATTCCATAAGAGTATTTTGATTTGGGTATATCCTTTCAATTTGACTGATAGGCAACACATAATCTGTACTCACATGCGCAAATGGAATTAATGTAATCTTCTCCAAACCATATGGAGCATTAACTTTGGTGATCTCCTTTGTTGTGGATTTATCCTTTTCTTTCATGTGATCGAATTCTGCCTCAATGTATTGAGACTCACATGTCTTGAACGGGGCCTTATCACCATATAATGTCCCAACATGACAATCAAAACAATATTTGAGACATTGGTTGTATGATGAAGGGATAGCCACATGTGGATGTAGCCAGGGTCTTCCAAGCAAGATGTTGAAAGCAGGGTCTTGATCAAGAACCATGAAATCAAAATTGGATACAAGATCTCCAAAATGAGTTCTGAGTGTAACTTCACCCAGTGTTTCTTGTTCATTTTTATCATATCCTTGTAACATCATGGAAGAAGGAGATAAATCAGATTTCGTGAGTCCCAATCGACGAAGTGTATGAATGGGAATGATGTTGACTCCTGAACCATTGTCAATGAAATCTCTTCGGATGTCTATGCCATTGACCTTTCCAGATAAGTAAAAAGGTCTAATATGCCCATGCACAACATCATCATCATATTCATCAGTAAAAGATATTATTTCATGGAATTCTGCAGGATTATTCTCTATGTCATAGACTTCAGCTGTAGCAATTTCAGTTTGAAACTCCTGAGGACTTGACAAAGCCTCAATGAGTGCCTCCCGAAGAACCTTTGATAGATTCAAAGCATCCAAAATTGATAACTTGGCCGGTACTTGTGCCAGGTTTTTCAATACATCATACTTTTGATCCAGAGGTCTGCATTTCCCAATAGGAACATGTGGTTTAGAAGGTGTCTTGGCAGTTGATTCTTTGGAATTTGATGCATCTTGTACCAGGATAGGAGTGTGTAATACTCCTGTATTTGGAATATTAGACCAATTAGGTCAATTTACTTACTGAGAGGAAGAAGGTGGAACTTTCAACCGATCTTCCAGAATAATTGTGCTAGGACTAAATTTGTTATTGGTAGAAGAACTTTCTTGTTCTTGATGAGCTCACTGAAGGGATCTACCCCGAGTTTCTACTGCGTACACAGTTCTAGTAGGGGTAGAATTGGAATAGTGGATTCTGAATGATCCACGTCTTCCCCTGTATCCTGAGCCTCTGGAACTTCCTCTGATTCCTCTGTTTGATACATGGAATTTAGGCTCATCAAAATTGAAATCGTGACTAGCATATAGATCTGTGAATTTAATCATATTAACAGAACCAAAGATTAACTCTTCATCCGATAAAGAATCTGCCTGACTAGCCAATTTAGGCTATACCGTTTGGTGGGGTGGTTCCAGTTGATTTGAAATAGATGGCATGAAGTCTTAGAGGTTCAAAGACAACTTAGGCTTTGACACATAATTGTCTTTTTCTAATTGTTCTTCTTTCTTTGAATCATGTCATTTCTTTGAGGATTTTCCCTCTGATGAAGAGGTTTTTGCTATGGCATTCATGGAAGAAGGTACAATTGGTTTCTTCAATTGCGTTCGCAAAATAGCATGAGTTCGGTTGATCATCTTTCTGAACATCCAATCATCATACTTTTGTGCATTTTTGTTCTTAACTTCTTACCACTCGCCTTCCTCCTCAGGAACTGTAGTAGTAACACATGCTACATGAGATGAAAAACCTTTTAATTTGACTTGTCCCGAGTCGACCATATTTTTCAGGAGTTCTTTGAAGACAAAACAATCCTGGATGGGATTCCCCAACATTTCATGAAAGGGGCAATAAGTGGGGCGGTCTTCATCTCTTTCCTTGTTTTCCCTTTTGGGCCATGGAAACTAAACCAAATTATTTTACAAAGCCGGAATTAAGTAACCAGGAACACGTTCATTCCAGAAAGAGTATGTTTTTCTCTTCAGATCCTCAAATTGTTTTCTTCTTTGATCTCTTTGATCGTCTTGACGAAATGGCATTTGTTGTTGGCTCTCAAGAGGTGGACCCCTTCAAAAAGATGAAGGTTTTGAGGTAGAAGCAGGTACAAGTGCTTGTTTAAGCATAACTATAGCAGTTTCTACTTTACCCATTCTCCTTCTTAGAGCTGATGGAATTACACAAGATTTAGCCTTAGTCTGTAGAATAGAATATTAAATCTTTTGAGTGATTTAGGAAAGGTCTCGAAACCCTCCTATGTATTTCATAGGGATCAGTGGTGTGCATAATTCGTCACGCAGATTTGCCACACAGATTGGCAATAGTTCCTCTTGAGGGAGTGCTAAGCTCAGGCAATATGTTAATCCCTTCCATCATGAAATGAAATCAGAGACACTTTCAATCTCCCTTTTCATACATTTTGTAAGATCTAAAACTGTTATCTTTGGAAAAGTTGAGCTGAATTGAAGAAGAAATAGTTGACGAAGATCATACCATCCAGTAATTGACTGGGATTTCAAGCTTTTATACCAGACAAAAGTTGGTCCTTGCAAAGTTTGCACGAAGCATCTGAGTTTCACTGCTTCTTGCTACTCTGGAGTTCCCATCATAGGATCGCAACAAGACACGTAATGCATCTAATGTTGTTCAGGGTCGCCTGATCCATTGAAAATAGGGAATACATGGTTCCCAAAATTTGTTTGGGGAGAGATTGAATCTACCCATTCAGGGTAAGCTTTTTTTTCTAGCTAAACCTGCACATGCTTTCCTTCAATAGTCTCTAACCGAGATATTAATGACTCAAGGGTAGTTATTAACTTTTGAGAAACATCCGGTTGAACTTGGACTTGGGCAGGTGCAATGACTGGAGTTTGGACACGTATGGAAGCTGGTACTGCCACCGATGGCAATACTTCCAATTGTTGTTTCACTTGACTTGTAGGATTAGACCTGTGAGGGTGTACTGATAAAGGAGGATATTCTTGATCCATCTCAGTAGCTTCAACAAAATCCCTTGGCTGACTGACTCCAGCACGCTTAGGAGGAAGACTACCTTTAAGTAGTTCTGTATTCAAGCTCCTCAATTCTATAATTTCTTCTTCAGGTTGCGTAAATATTTGCTCTAATGAGAGCAATTGGCCTTCTCCAGAGGGAGGATATGTAACCTAATTATCTCCCTTCCCCTTGTTTGATCCCTTTCGAAGAGGGGGAAGTGGGTTATTTGAAGGAACACCAAGATTTTGGGAAAATCTTTGATTTCGTGTATGCAGACCTTCTTCATTTGTGTCTGTGCATACATCTTCCTTAGAAGGACCCTCTTCATCTGAGTCTCCTGAGTGAGCCTCATCTAGTGGATCAGTAAAAACGGTATTGATGACATTGACTGATTCATAACACATCACATCCCTTTTATCATCATTTATGTGATATTTTCTTCTTCCATGACTTTGATGAGACATTGCCTTTTGTTGATTCAATCCATCAGGAACTTCTTGATGAACCGTAATTTGGAGGGAATCTCCTGATAATTTGGCTCTTCGTTCCTCTTGAGGCTTCTTCCCCAATTGATAAAAGATATACTTTTTCTGAAGAGGGGATTGATGATTTGAAAAAGTCCCCAGTCCGGTGGACTAGGGCTGTTCATGTTGTTCCCGCTCAACTACTCTAATTTTATTTGTTGATTATGAGGGTTGGTTTAAAAGAGTGCCCAGTATGGAATTTTGGGGTGGCTCTTGACATGCTATGTCTGAGAATTTCTTAAAATATCTTCTGATCTTGCGGATCATGGTCCGTAAATTAGCTGGATACATCAACCTATATCCACTTTTATCACCTGGCTCGAAAGACCGTTGGATCATTTCCGACACTTCTATCACTTGATGATGTGCTTGCTCTATACGAGAGTCTTGTTCAATATTCTCGTTGGCTTGATGCAGAAGTATTTCAACAACATGTTATCTTTATTCTTTATTTTGAGAAGAACTAGTTGAGGCATGTTCTTGGGCAAGCTTTAGATTACAAACAAAACCCATTAACTATGCCCAGCCATGGTCAATAACATTACATGAGACCATTTTCAGCGGGATTTGCTGACTGGAGAGCACATTGAAATGTAGTGCTCCATGAACACCCTATCCTCTGACATGAATACCAGATGGTGCATTGGAAATTAACTGGAGCAATCTTCTTAGTGCCCCAAGGCATGAATGCTAAAGGGCTCTCTGCTACTTTTTAGCATTCAGATATCAAGAGACTAATAGAGATGCCAAGTCAATTTGATGTTGTAACCCTTCTATTATCGTAACATGATTTTCATATTCATCATAAGATAATACTTTATTTTTCAACTGACAAAGAGTTTTCCATATGTTGAGACGAATATCATGAATCCCATCTTCTATCAACATCTCTGGAATGTCATACTGAGAGTCGGCCAGAGTCCAAAACATGACTGGCACTTCACCTTTAGCCAGTTGTTTTCTCATGTTTAGTATTTACTCTATATCATTCAATGATGATTCTTCTACCTAATTTGACCATAGGAGGTGCTTCCTTGTTGCTTCATCGGATTCAACAAGATTGGTAGAGAAATCACTGATCAAACTAGAAGATGCAAGACTTAGGGGTGGTTCGGAGAATGACCTACACCCTGGTCTATCTTCCGATTGAGAATGTATTTCACCCTCTAGTGATGAAGAATCAGACATGACTGGTTTCACGTTTGCATGTGCCTCAAGATAAGAGGGCTTTCTCAGCACTACATTATTCACTGGAGCATTTTCTGGACAATGTGCATCACTACTGTGGAGTGGAATTTCGCAGCAAAATTCATCATCATGGGGAGGACCACCATGGTGGGTTACAACAAAAGATGAGATCTCGTTCTCCTTGGTCTTCTACCACATAGAGGGTTCATGTGGCTCTCATCTGAAGATGAAACTTCGAGATCGACTGAACTGTCTTGAATCAATCCTTCATGAGGAAGTGTATGTTGAAGACCTTCAGAATTAATGTTCCCACTATTGGGAACTGAGAGAGTAGAATCTTGGATTCCAACATATAACTGTCTGAGGGCTTCAAGAACTCTAGCATCGAGCAAGGCATAGTTACAGATTTTCTCTTGATCTCTTGACTGTGCTTGGTGGGTCTTCTTCTTAGATGCCTTCTTACTCACCTTGGAAACCACTTGTTGCTAAAAGTGGCTGCTCTGAGCAGGTGTGTGTTCATGATCAGGAGAGATGGCTAGGTAAGGTTGATTATCTCTACTCTAATCAGGTGTATGTTCCTGACCTAGTTGTTCGTATGATATGAGAGAGTATGCCCCACAACCCTCTTGGTCTAGAACAGATGTGTGCATCTGTTCCGGAGTGAACTGTTGATTTGTCAGTCCACTGGTAGGGATAGATTTATGTGTCTTTCCCTGAGATGTTGTTGATGCTGTTATAATATCCTGGAAATCATCCTGAATATGATAAGGGATTTGCTTCTGCTCTTTCACCATTGATAGAATATGATTGGTTACTTTAGCTACCGGAACTGGGATATACGTCTATTCCATGCTTGGAGTAGGTGTATGTGCCTACTCCTGTCCTCATTTTCATATCAGTGAATCCTGACAGTACTCAAGTGTGGGGGCAGAAAGTTGAGTCTGCCTCCTGTTTGTTGTCGGAGCTTTCCGACTGACTTCTCTAAATTCTACCAAGAGAGACTGTTGGTAGGCTTGATCAGTACTAGCATGTGTATGTTCCTGCTGATTGAACTTCGCCAAACGTTTTTTTATGAGCTCTATCATATGTAGTCAGATGAGCCTGATGACTAGATGATGATTTATAAACAGGTATATGTTCCTGCCTATAATACTCCACCGAAATTGACTGGCGAGATTGGCATGATGCTGCTAGACGAGTCTGGTGGACTGCGGAATTAAAATGGGTAGGTGTGTGTGCCTGCTCATTTCTTTCCACCAAGTTAGGTTGTTGGACTTCTTTGAATATAGCAGAGATGAGAACCTGTTCACTATTAAATGGATTTCACCTCTGGAGATTCATCTTGCCTGCTCGGGTTCGAGGAACCTGAGTCGAATGCCTGGAGTCGGTACCCTCATCATGTTGAGGGCACACTGCCACACGAGTCTGGCGACGATTGTTGATGGGAAAACTCGGGAAGGACTCGTGTCTCTTTGAATTAAGGCCCTGAGGGACCTGCTAATTCACCTCCCCATAATAAGGGAGTGAATAGTGATTGCGTTCCAGGGATAATGACTGAAAACGGTTGGAGATGGGGGTTAGCACCGCCTATTTCATGATCACCGATCATCGCTGTCCGGACGACCAGGGTGAGTTGTTCACTTGGATGACTTGTCGGGAAGCCTCCAGAGTTGAAGTAGTACTGTTTTGATGGTACTCCTTAACCAGTTCGTTTGATACCCCGCATTGAAAACAATGAGTAGGTGATGTCGTTCTCAGAGCGGACAATGATCCAGCAGGAGTAGTAGTAGTGGTATTTGCAGTAAAGGTTTTCACAACAGACGTATTCATGGGTGTGAACTTGAGAGCATCCATTTCTTAGAATGCAAAAAATATTGGAAAAAATTGCATGTTTGATATAACAGATGTAATCAAGATAAATTTAGCCACTACATCTTTTGGATGAGCACATATATCAATAATTTTTTTTGTTGGACCTCTCATTGAGTTTTAAATATGGACCTAAAAAATAAGTAAAACATCATTTTAACTTGGTTAAGGATTCACGTCGGGTTAAACATTTTTTGTTTCCCTCTGGAATTGGGGATGACTTCGTTGATTGAAGATTCAAACATTCCTATCGGTTTATAATGGGTTTTTTGTAGAACTGGAAGCATCAAATGATTCCATTTCCATTTGGACCTACTTTCTAAAGGTAGGCTCTCATTATTTTTAGACTGATGAGGCTTATGAATTTGCATTGGTCGAGAGGATGGGAGGTCGGACTCATCACACCTTTTTTAGGGGAATTATTATCTACTCTGGGACTCTCTTTATAGATTTAAGTTATGTTCGTGAATCCTTATTACATTACCAAGTATAAAATGAGCTTTACTTTAGTCTGAAAATCAATGATTGGTACATAGGAAATTCAAAGAATCTTTTATATGTATTCTAGGTTCTTCATCGATGAAGAATCATCTGTATTTTTTTGAGATTATTAGTTGATGGTATCCTTAAAAATACATAAAAGTATCTTGGTCATTATGATGACCATACTGGTTTTAAAGCCACTCAGTGTGGCACGTGAAGTTTATTATCATTCAGGAGGACATGGATTATTTCAGAGTTGGGATCGTACCCACTGATGGGCTACCTACGAATCCTTTGTTTTGGAAAAGGAATCAGAACCCACGTAGTTCGAGTAAGGGAGTATGATGTTTGTGCATGATTGATGTCTCCTGAAAGATATCATGATTACTTTTACACTCTAAGCTCACGTGAGTCACACTCGGTATGAGAAACAAGATGTATCAGTGAAACCAAACAATTTGTTCCATGAAAGATGCAATGATGTGGGGATTATGTGTGCATGACTACCCAAAATAAATGAGGATTAAGATTTACTTCAGGGAGGAAATTCAGGAACAGGGTCCATAAAGGTATATTTTCTTCATGGAGATTTGGATACACTAATATTGGGGCTCACTCCTAAGGAAGATTCTCAAGTTATAAGGGGACTTATGATTGGGTTTTACTCCTGAGAATGAAGCCCAGATCAAAAGGAAATTAAGACTGGGGCTTACTCCTGAAAAGGGGACCCATGTTAAAAGGAAATTAGGTTTGGGGCTTACTCCTGAGGAGGATGCCCATAATTTGGGGAATTATGACTGAGTCTTACTCCTAAAAAGGAAGCCCGAGTTAGGGGATCTGGGGCTTACTCATGAAAAGGAGGCCCATATTTGGGAACATTAAGACTGGGGCTTACTCCTAAGGAGGATGCCCAGATTAGAGGACATGGGGCTTACTCCTAAAGAGGAAGCCCACAGTAATGAGAATTTGGTCTAGGGTTTACTCCTGAAAAGGAGGCCCATGTTAAGGATTCTCTCATCTTAAAAGATGATGTATAATGAATGAAATATCAATCTTTAATGACATAAATATTTTTAAATCACTAGATTTTGAGAGATGTTCCACGGAGTTCCATTCAGATAAGGAATCCAAATCAATAAATCATGCCCTAACTGTATTTGAAGAGTGACTTGAAGACTGAATTTTTAATAGGAGAGGTGTAATGGTATAAGAGGGGTTAAATGGGTAAGAAGGGCACCCTGAAAGGCAGGGGAGCGCAAGTCCTGGCAGGCGCGCAGGTATTGCGTGGGCATGCAAGTCCTGGTCGTGCAGGTATACCTGTGTGGCACATGGGTACATGCGATATTTTCAGCCCTTAGAGTAATAGTTGGGAGATCCTTGATCAAAGCCTTTAGAATCATCCCTACAGGCTCTCCAGAAGATGGCGCGGAAGTTATGGTGAAGAATTAGGGTGGCGCGCAAGTGTGTCCATTCCCCTTAAGTGTAAAACACTTAGGCGTGCAAGTGTTAGTGAATTCTAACACTTAGACGTTAGTCCTCCTATTTAGACCTTCCATTCTAGGTAATTCTTTACCTTAGAAGTGTTCAGAAGTCCTGAATAAAAGACTTGGGCATTCAGAGCTTTGTATCTGAATTCTGGAAAAATTCCTCTCGAAATGGGGGGCCCACAGGGTCTATTTATAGGCTGGAGAATACCCTGGGCGGTTATCCTTTAGGGCGCACAAGTCAATTGTGTGACCATTAGGTGGCGCGCAAGTATACTTGCACGATAGTGATGGACCATGAGCGACCCTCGTGCGTTTGAATCCTTGTTCATGCCTTTGTTGATTTTTTATGTTTTCTTCAAAGGATGAATCAATTTGTTCTAAGTCATTTCCCATTCCATTCTTTTAGACAATGAGACGAAAAATGAGCATCAATAGAAACACTTCCAAAACAAGTGGGAGAGCAACCGTAACCCTAGAGAACCCAAAATTTCAAGTTAGGCTCGAGTGGCCGGAATATTTGAGTGAAATAGGTTATGCCTGAGGGTGCCAAGAACTTATAACCCTATTTTTAAGTGGTCGCATGGTTAGTCTGCACGGTTTGGAAAACCATGTGTTAACAGTACGCATGATACTGCCTTAGGAGAATAGGTCTGTATGGTTTCCTCACACGGATTGGTGAACCGTGAGCAGGCTGTGTGAAGCCTACTATCTCCCTTGAACGGTTTCCTAGAGAATCCTCATGGTTTTAACTAACCGTGTTGAAACCGTGCAACCCTTAAAAAGTCTCCAAACTCATCCAAATCCTTTCCAAACTCTTCCAACCTCTTCCCAACTCATGTTATGCACTTTAAAAACATAAAAATGCATTAAAAAAAGGTGACATACCTCAAACCAGGGGTGCTACATCATTATGCATGTACCAATGGAAACAGAAGGTGGCTACCACATTAAAATTTAAAAATACAATTGTATTCATATTTGGAAAAACTTTATCTTGGATGAACCACAACAAAATATTTTTTATATGTTCATTTTGGTTTTGGGTTTTTTATCATGCAAGAAAAAATATCCTATGTGGTAATTATTATACACAACCTCTAACTCCTTTCATCATATAAGATAAAGAGAATTATTTTATGTATGATGGTTTTATATTACTCGCTGGTCAAATCATATTATTGGTTGTAAGGAAAAATTATCTTCAATGATTTACTAGAAATTATCTTACACCAACCCTAATTTATATTTTGTGATGTTTTCTTGTTGGGACTACGGTGTATTAAACAAATACATCAAAAATTAATATTAAAAATGGAAATTAAAAAAAATTAAATAACTGATAGTATAGAATAAATTCATATTTTTTATATTCTAAAAAAATAAAAGATTATGATTTAATATCAATTCACATAAAATAATTAATTG
The DNA here is from genome assembly GCA_963277665.1 of Viscum album. Taxonomy (NCBI): domain Eukaryota; kingdom Viridiplantae; phylum Streptophyta; class Magnoliopsida; order Santalales; family Viscaceae; genus Viscum; species Viscum album. The sequence continues at coordinate 1,091,023,007 of OY728145.1, read as the reverse complement.
ATTAACCAAATTACTAAACGAAGAAATAAAATAAAATTATAATGCAATTAATTTAAAATTAAATACTGCAAATTATTATTTTATATAATAGAGACAAAATAATTATGAAAATAAATTAATATATAAATTAAAACTAAAAAAGGGAATAATGAATATATAAATAGAACATAATATTAAATAATAATCGATTAAGTAATAAAAAATATTAATTACAATATTAATAAATATAATAAACAGTAATAATTAATTAAAATAATGAAGAATTGAATTTTTTAACAATAAAATGAAAATTTCTATTAATAATTTCCTATAATTATTAAATATATAATAAACTGACCTAAAATAAATAAATAACTTCAATATTTTTAAATCATGAAATAAAAATAAAATTTGATAACACAAGAGACGTTATAAAAAGTATCGATTTACTACCACATCACTATAAAACTTTATTGTTGTTAAGACACTTAATAAATAGCAAATATCATAGATATAATGTCATTTTAAGGAAATAAGTATAATACATATGCCAACTATGTTCAAATTAGTTTCTTATATACTATTATATTTGGGATCTGGGATGTACCATCAAAATAATTCTCCCATGAATATGGATTATTATTGAAAAAGAAGACCACTTAATCTTGAAATTATATGATAATAGGTTCTTCATCCTCGATAGGGTTTGTTTCTTGAAATTATTAAGTGAACATCCTACAATTACCATTAGAGATGAAAATCATATATCATAATTCTACATTAGAATGGACCATATTAAAATATTCCTTGTTAGTATGGATAAATTGGGTTTATAATTGAGTTGATCTATATGGGATACTATAAAAACCTTATAATGTTCCAGGTAATTTCAATTCTTCTACACAATAAGTATTATTGTGATATAGTTATTATCTACCACTTTATAAGTATTATAATACATCAATATGGTTCATATGTTATTTTATAATCAATTTCCTACCCCTTATAATTATTTTTAGAAGTAAGGGTGTTTATGGAAAACTCTTCCGCTAATATATAAAGGATGGTAGGATTTGTATTGCCCTGACCATAGAATCATGGAGCCAGTGACTTACATTATAACATTAGAATAAATACAAGATTCAAATCCACAATGACTAATCAGTTTAGCAGTCTTGAAGAACTGGGTAAATACATGGAACCCTTATTACATTGGTTATTAAAAAAACATAACAATGTAAATCCCATTGTATCATTGGGTTCATTTTAACATTTCGACTTCATATCTAGGGGAAAGAAATCATATGATATTGGTGATCTAAAACATTCTTTATGGTTGTTTGCAGTGTAAGAGATAATTTTTTAAGGAGAATAAATCAGCATGGAAAGGTAAATAACTGATAACACATTCCATTCAAATAACGAGACAAGGAATAATAAAGTATGGAAGGGAAAATAAATGACAGAAGTGAAATTTAATCAACGAAATGAGAATGAAATGCATCCATATATATGATGAAGAAAAATATCATGGATAAATAATAACTTAAATGAATTATATTTTTAATTATTGGATGTCATTTCTCTAACACATGAATCACTACAATCAAGACCTTTCATATGATGGTTTATGTCTATGGGTAGAAACCCCACTATTTTGCTTGAAAACAATTGAAGTTTTATCACCAAGTGATCATATCATGAGAGTACCAATGAATCATGGTTTTTTAATTAACTGATCCTCATTCCATGTTTTACATCTCGAAATCATTCCTCATATATTTCATAATAGATTTGAAATAATATTTTTAAATCAATGCGTCCCATACCACATTGAGGTATTTGAATCATAATACCCATAAAAGAAAATAATTATCCAATGAGAAATTGAATTAGAAGAAGATAAATAGATTCATAATTTGATATATCATATTGGGTAGTAGATACACAACAAAAAATAAGTATGTGGTTAAAATGACATTTATATCACTGATATAATAGGTGAGATTAAAATATCTAAACTCACACGTCCTTTTTAGTTGTACATTAATTATATAACTATATAATTATTTAATGAACAGTATTAATTTATATCATAACATTATTCATAATTATCATATCATATATGATCTTCTAATATTATTTTTTAAATCATTTGTTAATAGTATTTCATCTTTTTCACTATAAAGGTGTTAATTACCTAATTTATCATGTTTATTTTGAATTGTTATTTGTTGTTTCAATTACCTAAATCATTATTTAATTATCTCTAGAATATAAAACATGATGTAATGTTCATATATATTCAGTATATATATATAAATATATATTTATAATAATCCATAATATTTTCACAAAAGAGATGAAATGCACTGATCATGGAGATAGAAGGTCATATGTACGCATATACCTGCATTCATTTTTTTGCCTTACTAAAAGGATGAAAAGTAAATGATATATTTGTATATTATAATTCTAGTATCATATCTATGTACTATATATCACATATTTTTATTAAAACCATCCATTATATGTTCCATGTATAGTGTGAACAAATTAAATCGCTTTGTGGAGGTTGTAGTCCACACTTTAGGAAGTGATGTTATCGTATTTAAACAAATGGAAGGTAATAAGTTATGAGTTATTAAAAATTAAAGAATTATTAATACAAAAATAATATAATATATATCATATTAAATAAAATGTACAACATATTTACCATACATTATAGATGGAAAAGGAAAATCGAATGACATCATTTCACGAGGCGGTAATTCACCGTACACAAATGTTAAATTCATTATCCATTTTATGGATGTAGGTGTAGATGTACGTGGAATACATAGAATTAAAAATAAATGTATATTGAGGATTAAATTTTTATTCAATAATAATGGAAAAATAAGAAATTATATAGTGGTAAATCAAACAAAACTAATATTATGGTTGAAGATCGTTTCCTCTTTTTGGGTATCTCTTTTGGATTTATTCTAAAAGCCTTCATTTTTCCTTCATTCACATATGTATACTTCTAGGAAGAGGTAAGGGGAGTTTGGATTTTATTTTCATGGTTTTTGTGGATATATAAGGCCCAATGTGTTGTGAGAAAGTGAGGGAGGATGTTTCCTTTTATAATTTAGGTGAGGGACACTTTTGGAAACTCTAAAACATTTTAAATTAATAATAATTAATTTTCAAATAAATTGTTAAAAATTGGGGTATTTATAATATAATAATATGGTACGTCTATATTCTCTCTAACACTTTTTAATATATATTTTTAGTTCACATTTATACCCTTATCTTTTGGATTTATCCCTTAGATAAACCCTTTTAACTCTTTTTATGACACCATTTAATTTACACATTGTGAGTTAATATAATTCCTATAGAATTCCAAAATAACCACAATTGAGTAATGGATTGAATTTTATACTTTATCAAAATATGGTGGATCAATTTAATATTTTTATGAGTATTATATCATTTAATAAAATTTTATTTATTTTAAAATATCATTAATATCAATTTTGACTCTATTAATTTCATGACATCTAAAAAATATCAATACACAAGATAGATTTCAAGAAAAACCGTTAATTAATCCCTGATAAATATAATATATCAATAAAATTCATGGATGACATTAATTATATCAAATCAAATTTACTTTAATATTTTTTATAACATTTATTTCATATGTCTATTAACTGAACAATTATTGAATCATCATTGTGAAAGACATTAATTCAATTATTTATACCATAAATTTTAAAAAAAATAGTCCTGATGAAGAAAGTAATATTATATTTCTCATTAATATTTTTATTCAAATATATATTCTTAAAACTATATATAAAAAATTTAATACTTATTAGAAACATGAGTGTGACATAATGGAATTCCATTAAAATAAAATACAATTTAATCCATAATGTCATCCAAGGGACTCTAAGAGTCTATAAAATAGTCCAAATGATTATTTTCTTTCTATCACAACTCATCCAATCGAAGTTTTAAGACTTTTAGCGTAATTTTATAATTCATATAATATTATTTTTACCCATAGTTACCAGATATTCCCATAACGATAGTAATTAAATTATTACTAAATAAACTATACATATGCTCAAAAATAAAATAAACCTATTTATATAATTTTTACCCACTAATTCAAAATATTTAATATATTTTTCAAAAATTAAAATATACAAGTAGTAGTAATTAATTTCAAATTAATCCCACTGATGAAAAAAGAAAATTTTATTTCAATGTAAAAATGTACAAAATAATGTAATGTTTTTATATCCTTATTCCTTGTGAAATTGATTAAAATGAAGTCAATTAGATTAACTGATAAAAAAATATAATTATAATTTAAAAAATTTAAAAATATAATTTATCATTATAAAATTTTTATAAGAAAAATCTATTTTAATTTAAATGCAATATTTTATAACGATTCACCAAAAACATGAAACATATTATAAATATACAAAAATTACAGTAAAGTATGTTTTTATACTCCTATTTCAAAGAAGTTGATTATTTTTTCAAAAAAAAAATAAAATAAATTATAAAACATTTCTTATAAAATGGGTTTTCCATTAGAAGGTTGTCAATATTCCTTTAGAAAAATATAAGTTTCCATGCATATAATTGTTTTAGTTCTTATCTTTGTCATATAAAATGTATTGGATTAATGTAAAAATGTTTTATTGATTATATATTACATTAATATCATTCACTAATTTTAATTAATTTAATTTATTTGGATAAAATGTTTTTTAGCACTAAAATAGTTTTTTTTTAAATATTTCTAATATATTTAGTCTGTTCCTCTATTTATTTCGGATTAATCTGTAACCAATGAGTTATACCATATATGTTCATATGATAATTAGTACTATTCATAACTACCAACATAATGGATATGTTATATATATTTTATATTAAATAATTATATTTTTATAATCTATCATTGTTTGGTAATACTCGACCTTGCATGTAACAAAAGACAACTCATTATTGTGTGTATCATAAGATTAACATGGTGTTGTGTATAAAGATAATTGAAAAGAAAATTAAATTTATTAATAAATTAAAATATCTTAAAGTCAGGGATTGTTAAATTCTAGCCTCCATGAATAAATTGAATTATCTTAATTTGAAAATAAATTTGAATATCGAAGGTTGATACTTGAAAATTACTTTGGGGAAAACCCACATCGAAAATAAGTTTAATAAAACATCTTCTTAAGAAGAGGGAAAAATAAATATGAATACCATCACAAAATATGCTTTATAATAATATATCATTTTGGAAAACAAGTATAATGAAGAGAAAAATAATATTTCTATTCTGATGGAGGATGATAGGGAACATGGTCATTATGAGGTATACCATTGCAAGACCAAAAATCAATGACCGGTTAAAGAGGGAATGAATTTCATAGTAAGAAAAGTAAATGGATAATTTTTTTGGTTCAAGATCCTTTTCCTATAGATGATTAATTATATTACTACCTAGAATAAGAACATATGACAATATACTTACTTGACAAGTATAGTTTCATCCCTTAACCAATTTTCACAAAAAATTCATCATTTCTCTAAATGATGACTATTTAAGATGAATTTCTCATTCCTGAAGAATTTTAATCGACTTACATTGATAAAAAAATAACAAAAATTATATCTATCGATTCCTCATAAACTTATACATTAACAAAAACAATAATGAAAAATATAAGATAATACTGTAAAAATAATTAAGCATTATATGATGAAAAATAACTTTAATATATTAAATTCACATTTAATACTCAAAATTCAACATAGATCATTCAAAAAATAAATATCCTTCCACAAATACATTCTATTATAAAATTGTCACACAAAAAATCTGATGGATTTGATTATAGATTCTTTCAAATAACATCAATTTCTATTAATGTCTTATACAAAAAAATTAATTCCATAAATCTAATAGTCTCCAATATTTTCTATCCATTTCAATAAAAAACCTAAACCACCATATGTCCACAATTGAATCATATTTTACACCAAAAAACAATTCCACCATTATTCCTCTTCGTAATATTATGTTTACCATAATTTTATATGATTCTTAAAATAGAGAATGTCTTCCGAAATAACATTAATCAGTTAATCCCCAAATCATTCCCCAATCCCATGGTTATCTATTTAATAAAACAAATTCACCTAATAAAAAAATAATTTTTTCCGTTATATAGTTTAACTAAAAAATTTCATGCTTACTAGGACTTCACATAGACTAGTGGTGGGTGATCCACCCATATCCCCCTTCAATTTTGGGTTTAATAATCATCGACATTTCAGATATGATGGGGTTTCACATGGCCTACATATTTTCCTTTTTCAAAAATATTATTAATATTAAAAAAATAAATCATCCAATAAAATAACCTAAATATATTAACCATTAAATAAATGTTTTAACCATAAAGGTTATCTAATATGATTAATTTTGTTTTCCAAATAATACAAATACCAGTAATTGCCTTCAATTCAAAGATCATATAAACACTTACTGTTTTCCTTAACTTTAAAACTATTTCCATAAAACTAAAATTAATTATTTCTTAAATAACATTTATATACATACTAAACAAATGGATCATGTTGCCTCCTCATTTTTTTTCTAAATCGAGTTCCCTGGTTTTCTCATAAACATTATCTGAAACAAAATGTAACATCCTAACCCCAGAATCCTAGAGCTAGTACCATATATTATTCAGTTGGAATAGATACAAGATTCAAATTTAAAAGGGAAAAATATTTTATTACTATTGTTGAACTAGATACTTACATATAATCTCTATTACATTTCCAATTAAACATAAAACAAAATAAAGGAAATCTAATTGAAACCCTGAGTTCATTCAAACATTTGAACTTCAAACCCTAGGGAAAATAAAACATAAGAAATGGGTGATATAAAATGATCATTAACGGTATTCATAATGAAATAAATAGTGTATTAGAGATAATAAATAAACATGACATGGTAATAACTGATAACAATTTCCATTCAAATAACTAGATAAGGCATAATCTAAATGGAAAGAAAAATAACTGAAACACATAAAATTTAACCAATAAACTAATAGTGAACTCTATCAATAGATATGTCCATGAAAAATATAATGGATATAAAATAATTTAAATGAATTAAATTCTTAATAGTTGGACTTCATGTATATTGCACATGAACCACTACTGTCAACACCGTCCAAAATATTGTTCAAGTATATGTGTATAAAGATATATATTCTACATGGAATCAAACTAAAAGGGTTAGTTACCAACTATTTTCATCTTATAAGACTACTTAGTAATCAGGGGGATTTCATAAACTAGTCCCAAACCCATTTCTTACATGTCCAAATAATTTCCCTTATATTGAATAATATATTTAAAAATATATATTTAAATCAATGTGTCCCATACCACATTGAAATATTTGCATCATAAACAACATAAAAATAAATACATATAAAATTAATAATTTAATAATAATAATAATAATATAATTATTTTCATGATGTTATATATCATACGAGGTAGTATATAAACAACACAAAACAATAAGTGGTGAATATGACATTTATCTCACATATGTAAAAAGTGAGATGGAAATCCCTTAACTCCCACATCTTTTTTTTGTTGTACTTCATTTAACATATTTTATATTTTTTAAAGAATGTTATTAATTTATATAATAAACATATTCATATTTATGATGTCTCATATGTTATTATTATATTATTTTATCACCCAATTGTCCATAATTATTCATCACTTTTAGTATTTTGGTAGTTAATTGCATAGTTTCTCGAGTATGTTTTGAATTTTTATTTGTTGTTCAATTTTACTAGATCATTATTTAGTAATATAAAAAATTTAAATAATCATGTAGATATCATATATATTAAGAATATAAATATTTATAACAATCCATCCAACTTGGATATAGGGAATGAAATGCATCGTTCATAGAGATAGTATCTCGTACATATGCAAGAACACAACTTTTATTTATTTACCCTATTAAAAGAAAGAAAAGTAAATTATATATATATGTATATTAGAATTATAATATAATATATATCTCTTATATATAAAATATTTTTATTGAAACTATTTTTTATAAATTTCATGTATACTATGAACAAATCACATCTCTTTGAGATGATGGTAGTCCACACTTCCACAAACAATGTTATCATATTTACAAAAAAAGCATGGGCATATGTGCTTTATAATAAATTATGAAGTAATACAAAGAAATAAATATCATATATATAATTTATAGATATTTTTTCCATTATATTGATCATATATGATAGGTGGTAAAGTAAAAACAAAAGATATCGTTTTGAAAGGCGGTAGTACACTGTATATGAACGATAAATTCATCACTCATTTGATAAATGTGTGTGTAGTTGTAGGAAGACCCCCTAAAATAAAAATAACTCATTATATTTATTATAATAGTTTTATTATAAAACCATTTAATAATTATAAATTTATTACTGGTAAAAGAAATAAAACTAATGCAAATGTTGAATAACCTTACCTCCTATTTGGGTAACTCCATTAGGTTCATACCAAAATCCTTCTATAGTTTGCTTTCTGCCCAAAAAAAGGTTTCTAGGTTGAGGGTAGATTTTTGGGGAGTTTATTTGGGAAGGTTTTGGTTGAGATATAAGGTTCAAAATGCTGTGATGGTGTGGGGGAGGAGGCTTCCATTTTAATTTGAGTAGAGGGGCAGTTTTGGAAACTCTCAAAATATTAAATTAATATAAATTAATATTCTATTAAAAATGGATACAAAGTGAGTTATTTTGAAAATATTATAATTATGGGACTAAATAATCTCAACCAGTACTTTATAAACATTATTAGGACACGTCCACACCATTATCTTTTGAATTTAACCCATAGGTAAACCCTTTTACACTTATATTGGCATCGTCAAATTTATAATATGAGGGTTTGAAAAATTACAATAAATTACAAACATAATTGTAAATCAGTCTTGGATGAAAATTTTATCTTTATCCCAATAATTAGGCTGTATTTTATATTTTTTAAATTTTATATTATTTAATAAATTATTATATATTTAAAAATATCATTAATCTCAATTTTGACACTTTTTATTTCTTGAGTTTTTAAAAAATATCAATACACAAGATAATGTCAAAACTACATGATATACTCCCATTATGTGTCTAGTGTATCTAGAAAATTTATTGAATAAATTAATTTTATCCAATGATATTTATTTTAAATTTTTTGTTAACATTAATTTGATACTTCTATTAATTATACAATTACTCCATCATCATTGTGAAATACATAAATTTACTTATTTCTTCCCTAAAAATTAAAAGGAATTATAAGGATTAATATTATCAATTAATATTTTCAAATTATAATGTATTGTTGAAGATATTATCTTAATAACCATATATAGGAAATGTATCACTTATTAGAAACATGATTGTAACATGTTGGACTTCCCTAAGAATAAAATACTATAAAAGTCATAAAGTAATCTAAGTTGATACAAGAGGATATAAAATTGTACCAAGGATTATTTTTATACTAACTCATTAAATAAATTTCAAACATGTTTTACAGTATTTTTATAATAAATTTAATATTATGTTTTCTCATAATTACATGATCTACCTTTAACCGTGGTAATAAAAATACTTCTTAATTTAACTATTAAAAAGATAAAAAATAAAATAAAAATACATAAAAAATCTAGACCCACTCATTCCAAATAATTAATAAAAATTTAAAATTTTAAAATACATATGTTTCAATAATTAATTTAATATTAATCCCATTAAGGGAATGGAAAACAAGGTTATTAAAGTGAAAATGTACAAAATATTGTATGTTTATATGTATTTATTCAACGTAAAATTGATTCCAATGACCTAAATTAGATAAACTTGTAATAATTTAATTTAATTAGTCTTTAAAACCAAATAAAAATATAATTTAATATAATAAATTACTTACATGATAAAGGTGTTTTAAATTGAATGCAATATTCTATCACAATTTATCAAATTATGAATCATATGGGAAAAATATAAAAAATTATACCAATGTAAATTTTTTATAATATGCGTTAAATATAATGTTTTTTGGTCAAGTAATATTAATAAAATTGTTAGTAATTTTATATAAAATAGGTTCTCCTTTAAAAAGTTGTATATATACCTTTAGAAAAATACATGTCTTTCTGTGTAAAATTGAAATTGTTATAACCTTTTTCTTATTTAATTCATTGGATTATTGTAAAAGATTATTGAATGTGAATTAAATTTATATAATTAAATAATTTAAATTTTTTCAATTTAATAATATAAAAATAAACTTTTTAAAAAAAATTATTTCATTATAAAAACATTTCTTATATATTATGTTGGTTCATATGCTCATAAATAATTACATTTTAACCAATGATTTAAACCATATATTTTTATAAGTTAGTAAATAATATTCATAATATCCAACTTAAAGGCTAAGTTACATCTTATTGTAATAAATAATAATATTTTAATAATATATTATTTTTCGATAAAACTTAGTCTTTCATGTAATTTAAGTCGACTCATTGTTGTGTTTTGCATAATCTTAATATGGGGTTGCCTATACATAAACCTAGGAACAAAATTAAATCTATTCAAAAATGAAAATATTGTAAATTCTTATGGTTTTATAGGATTTTCTTTCATGGGTGGCACCATGAATGAGGGGAGGGTTTGATGTTTTGTTAGGTTATCAAAATAATCCTATAAATACTCATCTAGTTGGTAGTTCTCACCTTTATTCACACATTTTTTAATGGGAAATAGTTTTTTGAGATATTTTTAGTGAAAACATAATTTATAAACATAATCCTTAGAGACCTCTCATCTCTAAGATATTTTTGGAGGGGATATTATTTCGATTTCACTAGTATTTTAAGGATATATCTCAATTCCTCAATAGAAAACCATAATTCAATGAAATAATCATGAAGATATTCCAAATTCTTCTTTTAGTGGGTTTATCTTCAACCTATGTTGTCATAATTAAGTGAACTCTATACTAAGGGTAAAAATGGAAATAAAAATAATGAGATTTAACTACAAGTTCATTCAAATATAATTAGTTCATTCTTAAAAGGATATACTAGAAAATTTTATTCATGTAATAGTACTAGGTGTCCCCAACATTCTTTATACTTAAGGGAATAACTAGTTAAAAATAATCCTTATATTTTTTGAATGGTGATAGAATCTTCATCTTCATGGCCAAAATAGATTTAATTGTTTCTAGAGTATACATTCATATGTTAGGATGCTTTTAAACTATTAGTTTCATCGATCAAAAAATCTATTATAATGATTGGATATTTATCCTTTGAATAATGGTTGTTGAGATCACGAAAGATAACTAAGACTTTGATTTTCCCATTTCTCTTCATAATAAGGGTAATATTATCTATCCATTTTGTCTATTAAACTTCTAGGTAAAAATGAACATTAATATTCTTGTCCACATCATCCTCAACCATGACACCATGATATGAGTTCATTCTCTTCATGGTTTGATTATCAGCGTGATGACTAGTTGAGAGAACATGATGGTGAACAACTACATGGGAAATCAATATTTTCATTTCTATATAATTCCACATAAACATTTACTAGTGTTTTTTGAATAAAATGATGCACTGGTCCTACTCCCTAAAGGGTATCATTCACTAATAAGGGTTTTGGATCCTCTTTGTCTCCTAATGTCACATTGGTGAGTACATCAACATTCATTGAAATCCCCTCTTAAAAGGATTGTGTAGAAAAATTATAATTCACTTTAGAAATCTCGTGGGAGGTATATAAATGCTCTACTGTTGGGGCTTCATATAAAGTCATTAAACAAAAACTCCATTCATTACAAATACTGTATTTAAGGTAATTGTTATTAACAATTGGTATATAGTCTCCTATCACTTGGGAGACCATCTATATAGTAGTAGATGCATCTCATCATTGAATTCTATTTTTGATGTACATACTTATATAATCAAGGATCCTTTCTTCCTTGATCATCTAGATGATAAGTTAGAATATTCCCTTCAAATCATATGTTACACCACATAAATTATATATATATATACATATGAATTTTAATTATTTTTATTTTAATCAAAGGGAAATATTTTTATAGAATAATATCTATAATAAATATTAATATATTATAAGAGAAACACATTTTTTATATAATTAATGTAAAATGATAATTAATAATACACATTATCCATATTTAATTTGGAATAAAATAAGAAATTAAGAAAATTAAATTTCATGAATGATGGTTTCCAATATGTTACTAATCCAATAAAATATCGAATGTTATCAAACCAAGAAAATAAATTTCTTTATATTCAAAAAATAAAATAATTTTTTGGAAAATACTCAATGAAAAAGATGATATATCATATATCAAAACTCATAGTCTAATAAAATATTTACCTATAAGAATCATGGTATATAATAAAAATAGTTCATGAAATAAAATATATATTATGTAATTTTTTTAAATAACATTATATAAATCAATAAGGATTATTTTTTTATATAACCAATAATTATATATTCATTATCATTGTGTAGTATCTTAGTGAAATTGTTTAGGGATTTTGGTTTGTTTGTTAATCATTATATATTAGTTATACACTAATACATGATATTATGAAATTCATTTAATCGTATTTCATTCATCCATATTTTGGGATTCTATGATGTACTTTGTCTTTTTTTTTATGTTATTTACCTTGTTTAATGTATCAATTGCTAATGTGACTTTATAATTAATGTTTATTAACTCTTGATTTATAATTAAATTATATATAGATATATGTTTCAAATAAAATATTCTTTAAAAAGGTATTATAAAATAGATTTTATCAAATACATGATTCATTGATGACAATGTATTTCATTTTTTTGTTCTATTTTCATAAGCACATTGTAACAGTATTGGATTCCATGGAATAAAATTTTATTTTAATCCATTAATATATTTTTTGGGGTTATACGGGTGTGGTGATACACTTGATATAATCGTAAAATAAAATAATAAATACTTTATTCCATGTTATTTTACTCACTACAGCTATAAATACCCTCCCCTCTCCCCATTTATCCTCACACACTATTTGAATTATATTTTATTATCCCACATTGGTAGTACCTAACATATCACTACCTTAATAATTAATGATTTTTAGGGGTTAGAATGGTGGATTCATTGCAAAGAGTCATAAATAAGGTAAGAGTTCATATATATCATTCTTCATTTAATAGGTGAAATTAATTTTTCATGATCAGATTCTAAATTCCACTTTATATTATTCCATGATTATGTACCCATGTTATTACAACACTTTTAATCTATTATTAATTATTTATCATCCAAATACCTCACATAAAACCCTTTAAAAAAGTTATGACCATGCTGAAGTGATGGTCATTTTTTACTTTTACAATTATTATTTGATTCCCATTGTAGTACATGTTTCAATTTCCAACTTATTATTGTTATTTTATTATGATATCACTATAACTATCTTCCTTATTATATCCAACACATATGTGGAATTTTTTTTCTCTCAATTCTAATTTATTCAAAAGTCATTATAATATTGACATTCCCCCAAGAGATAAAAAATTATATATTGTCCTATAATTAAAAATCAAAAATAATGGAATGTATTTGTGATATTATGGATTTACTATTTATAACTGGTTTCCAAATATAATTAATTTTAATGGAATTATAACTAATGGGTCCTTTAATGAGTCTTAATTTCATTAAACATGAATTTGTCTGATGTTTACCTTTTCCATCCAAGAATAATGACATGGATTTTTATCATTAAGGAAATTTTATATTCAAAATACCCATCAAGAATATTTGATTACATACTCTCAATTTTTTAGGGTATTATACAAAATTTTCATTGATATCCTATTATTATGAATTTATACATAAAAATGAAGAAAAAAAATTACAATATTAATCATTATAAGTACCCAACCACTATAGTTTTATAACCACCACATGATAAGGTTATATATTTTAAAATTATGAATACATAGTTTTTTATTATAATATTTAATAAAATTTACATTTTTATTCATATAAATTTATTCAATATGTAACCAATTCAATATAAAATTATATCATTCTATTCTATTATAGGTTAATATTATAAATTTACTAAAGGGTATTTACATAGAGTGATAAATAATTCTGTTGACTGAGTGAATCTGTTAACTTGATCATATATCTATTTATATAATATGGTGTGATTAGCTTGTAAATAATTTGATTAAAGGCTATTTACATATACTGTCAAAAAATTCAATTTAATAATAGAATCTATATTCTTGAATTTATATACATTTATCTTATATGAAGTGTGTAACAACAACTTAATTATTCTAATTAAATAGTATTGACAAAAAAATATTTAAAAAATTCAACAGATTGAGTGTATCTTTTAACATGACTGTATATAAATTAATCTTATATGTGGTCAGTATTCTATAAATAATTATTCATTTTAGAAATATTTATATATATACTCATACCATTTATTTGAATGGAAAAATATTGAAAATATGTGTACCTGTGAATTTTATACGTATAATTATTGATTATTCAACTATATTTATAAATGTTTTTCTTTTGGGAAAATTATATATTATCTAGTATGTCATTTTCTTTCATATTATTTATACATTAGACATATTGTGTTACTAGTGGGCCCTATAATAATATAATATTTCATTTATCAGTAGGTATAATGAGACAAAATGAATTGGAAATTTCGAGTTTTTCATCCCTTTTAGGTATGATGTCTCGGCATAAGGCCTTGGTAGTATGCTTTTGATGTCCAAAATTTTTCATTAAATAATTATAAGAGAATTTATTATTTTCCATATGATTTTTTATTTATATTATCATGCTATAAAAGGATTATGTGGTTGTCCATTTCTATTTATTCATTTTCCTATCAATTCCTAATATATAATTTATCTCATTATTAATTAATGACAGCTTCCATTGTACCTTAATCAATATTCAGTGTTTAAGATCACCTATTATTATATCTTCTTATTTCCATGTCTAATAAGACTGAGTAATATATATGATATTTTAATCAAAATATTTATTAAGGATAAAATATACCATTTAATAAAAAAAAATTAATTACCTTATATTTTATTTTATAATAATGTAATGGGATGTACACATATGTATCTATTCTCATAAGGAGTAAAAATCATCATATAATGGGTATGTGATCACCTATAATCTTTTTTTCATGTAATGCATAACCCGCCAACTCTTGGTATGTAGAGATAATGATGTTACATCATCCCCGGGGATGACTATCACATAACATAATCCATTGAATGGAAACACATGAGAAGGACCTTTGGTAAGAATTTCTATTTCCATCATTTTGTATTAAAACTCAATAATATATCATGTCTCACAAAGATCAAAATGGGGGTTAATGCTTGTAAATAACACCTATCATATCATTAATATGGTATTTGAGGCACTGATTATAAGATTAAGGCACAACCATATTCATGTGAAACCATGGTTGGAATATAAAAAAATTGAACAAATTGTCTTGGATAATAACCTTGAATTAAATAATTGAATCGAGTTAATTGAATAAATTTTATTAACTTGATATTTTAAGTTGTATTATACAATAACGAACCATCCGAAATTGATAAGAAACATCACCCGATATGGCCTTCCACAACGTCACAAGAATGCCACACAAAATTACAGAGGATGTCGACTAGCACCGATGGATAAATAGATATAGTGGAGAGATTATACACTTTGGTAAGAGATAAATACCAATGTAAAATAACCACCCCCATACATTGGGATAATCTTATGAGTATTCATAAAAAATGAACTATAAAATCAGAATTCTATAATAAATTAAATGAAACATATAGGCATAGAGACTCAATTATTGAAAAACGTACCATAGTCAGTCACCCACTAAGCTGATCACATATAAAAAATAAACAAACTATTGATAAATAAATTATTATACCCTTCCAAAACTAATCATAACCACAAATACAGAATAAATGACACTCAATCTACTCTATATAAATCCAAATACTTCACTTGATTGGATATACTTCATAAAGAAACCTTGATCCTAGATCCTATACACTGTGCAACCTTTCCACCAACATGAAAGAAGATATCAGCTCGAAATGCTCACTAAGGTTCATGTATATGGTAATAGAAATAAATCATAGTGGGACACCCCCGAGGGTGAATGTATAAAATTATATTTTAAATAGTGTGTAACCATGTGACATTCCCAACATACTTGAAGAATGAAAATAATTGGCATGAAAGAAAATTTTTATAAAATTAGGATAAATAGAAGGAATAAAAAAACAATTGTGGGTTATATTATAACACCCACGTTAAAAATACCCATGCTTTGGGCCATGAAAGAGGATTTATATCATGTGGATCACCCCTCTATATAACCACGAGTGTGTCCACCAGATCTACCCCCAATCTCTAAGACAACTAAAAACACATTCTTGAATACATTACGCAATGGATTAAAAATTGGCATCCACAACTCTGAGACACATATACAAGGATCTTGCAATAAAATAGAAATATCTAATCTTGATAAAGGAAAACATAGGATGACATAAATAGAGAACTTTTCAATCTCAAATGTTCTGTAAAAACTAACTGGAAACTAATGATGAACCTTGAGCAACAATGTCCAAAATGATACGTATATACTAGGATCATAGATCATCCTCGGTTTCATTCAAGCGACAGAATCCATAGTGCTAACCTCCATCCTATGAAAAACACTCAAATATATGGGTGTAATCATTTTGATCACCCATTACCTCCCAAATACAGTCCACCCACATCAAACTAATGGATGAGTTAAATGGATCAAAACATAGGGCCAAGACCTAATCAATGATATCCTAATTAAATACTCCAAAAAATAAATTTCATATTATAAAATACATCAAAATCATGGATAAATTCCAAACAAATTTGGGTCAATCCACATCTATAAACCGCCATCAAAAATATTGAACTAGATGTGCCAATCTATCTTCTCCAACAAAGCATGTGACCTTACTCTTAGAACCATGTATCACCTCATCCTCAAAAAATACACCACTATTTATCAGTGACCCATTTATCTTCCAAAAAAAACATGGGGCTTACATTGTATCTTGGGCCCTTACATAAGAAGATATCCTCCATCGGACTTCCCTACATCACCCAATCTTAGGAGATATACCCAAAAAACCTCAAATTGACCAAATGCCACAAAATGATAATAATACACTATGTGGGTTCCTATTTCTCAAATAAAAATGATAGTGACAAGATTAAGAAAAATCTAAATGTGTCCCTGAGCATCATCCAACTGATCATTGATCAATAAGTTCTAAAATGGGTATCCAAAATTAAATAACTCCTAAATGTTCATTCTCAATAGAATCTGTGGCCACAACAGAATTAGGACCCTAGAAAGGATCATAGATAGAAATAATCCTTTTGGAAAATCCCAAAAAGAAAACATCATATAGATTTACCAACACAAAAACTGTCCTCTGGTACTATTGTTGTGAGGACCTTACCCTAGAGGCTCAAAGTAAGTGCATAAAACATGGGGTTTAATTTTTTTTCTATAAAAACATACTGATAAAATTACACATCACATTCCATCACTTATAATATTCTCGGTTTAGGAATCTGGAAAACCAGATACAGCTGATACATTTCATCAAAACCATGACAAAGATAAGCTTCATATTATTACCATCACATATGAGTACCCAAAGCATAACAAATATACTAATCTTGTAAAAATAAATTAAAAATATTGGATGATCATTTAAAATACCCAGTTATGGGTTTTAAGAAAAATTAATGGAATTACTTTTTAAAACATCCTTTTAAATAATTACAAAAATTTTCTTAAAAGGTAGATAACTTCTCCTGAAGCATATCATCAACATTTTTCAAAGGTTACTTGAATCCATTTTCAGGAAAATCTCATAAAAAAATTTATATATTTATTTAAAATATAAAGATAAAACACATATCATATTACACATACTAGTACAAAAATGCATGGAATTCTGGATAAATCTAAAAATTGATCGAACTATATTAAGAGTGACTTACAAGGGTGAATGTGTAAAATTAGAACATGTAATAATAATTTCATAGAATTAAATAAGTAATAATATCATGATTCACTTAACACATAAAATGAAACTCATTAAATGATAGAGGTGATATTAATTTTTGTATCAATGTTCTGAAAATAGGTTCTACACACTCTTTATAATTGGCTTTCCAAGTACATACTTCATTATTCCATGTTCATTTACAAACATTGTCATAATTAAAATATTCATAACTAGGGATATTTGTCCTATTGAATAATCCCATGCATGGTTTAAATATTAGTCACATATTGTGGAAATTAATAATGTCGGAAAATACTAACATTATCTTGAGGCCTCGCTCCAAGATCATACATAATCATTCTGTCAAGGCCTCGTGCGATGACCTAGTTTGTCTCATGATACCTATTGATGCATTGAGAATATATAGTGGGCCTCGTCCCTCACATAATGAGTAAAATTCATTCCACATATATATAAATGACTTTAAATCAAAGTGTCCTATACCACATTTATTTATTAAATTATTATCTTTTATTCAATGTTTCACATAACACAATGAGTAATTAATTTATGTCTTTTTTTGGAGTGTCCCATAACACTTTGAATAATTAAATTCTTAATCCATAAGATATTATAGGAGATAATATACAATTTTTCAATTATTTCCACATCCAAAAGTGAATCATGCATTATCTATAGACATGAAACTAAAATCCTTCTTAGACACATAGACATACATTTGCTAAAGTGATGATAATTGGTGCACATAAAATAGTAGTTTGTATGGGTAAAATAATAAAAAATAAATTAAGAACCCATGTTTCATGAAATTAAACAAAAGAATACATGTATTTGTATTTAAGATAGATATCATTCATATTTTCCGAACACTAAATAATAGTGGATATAAATAGATTAAATTATTACCTTTAATAACCAATAGAATTCATCCTAGAAGATTAATCATGAATTGAAATATAATAATTATAAATGAAAAAAAATATTCCATATAAGGTTTTCATGCATAAGAAAATTTTAAAACATATTTCACTACTTTTTCTTTTGTATGTATATATATTTATGTGTAATGAACAAAAGATTCTTCCAACCTTTTATCCTAAAAATTATAAATTGGGAATACATGGAAGTAATATATAGGTGATGAATTCTCAAAACCTCTTGACACATAATAACAAAACATGGTTTTGTTGTTATTTTCCAATATAAAATTGTATCATGTGTGTTGTATAAATTTTTTTGAACAATTCAAAATACAACTTTCAAATATAAAATAATAACTAGGTTAATACCATAAAAACCAATTAAAATAACTCAAGACACGAATTTGTGTAATAGTTGTTCTTATATGTATATACATGTGGGATTAAAAATTAAATATAACCATATATACAGATAGAGTATACATGGAATTTTCGTAATAAAAATATGGTTTTATAAATCCTTATAAGTTTCATAAACTTCCAAAAACATAATTTAATCCCTAAAATCAGTTTTAGGATAACCTAATTAAGATTTTCATTAAAATCTATATTTATATATATAATCGTATATACAAAAATTGTATATATGTGTTTTACATATAAAATTTGAAACTAAAATAACCCTTTCATGTATTACATGAGTAAATAACATCAAACTAATAATAACCATTCAAAAAATATGAATCAGAATAGGTTATATATATATATATACACATATATGTATATAAGGGTTAATCAAAACAAACTAAAAACCATTACATGTTTAATATGAATTAAAACCATCATTTAAAAATATACGATAATCATTCGATGATTATAAAAACTTGAATATGATTGTTTTATAATTGAACACAAATAAGTATATAGGTAAATATATATAAATGGTTTAATCGAACAGAAATAATAAATAAGCCCTAACATGAGTTCAAATGTTGGGCTGATCCATGCAGTGATTGAAGGAAAATTTAGAAGAGTAAAACCCATAGGTTTTTGGTGAAAATGATGGTGGTTTATATAAATAGGTTATATAAATTTTGTATTTATAGTCTTATATACAATGGTTCGATCATAATAACATAAAAAATAAAACTTAATGAAAATTGAATCTAAAAATTTAGAAAAAAACCAAAACCATGATTAACCCAGGTCTAAAATGGATCTATTGTTCTATAACATATATATATATATATATATATAAATAATGGAAAGTAGGAATGGAAACAGTTAGTCTCTGAATAAAAATAAACCACCATTGAAGACTTTTAGAAAGGAGAAAGGTGGACAACCAGGTCATCGATATGGATATGAGGAATCATAGGAGAGGAAGGAGCAGTGGAGAGGAGACAAAGACTAGTTCGGTGTGTGGATGAAGAAGAAGGAAGGAAGATGATTTGGAATGAAATTTATGATCATGATTAGGTGTGGATCAATCAGATGGCTGGGGAGAGTTAAGTGGGTATAAAATGGATGAACAATCGTGATATGTCCTATATTAATTAGATGGTCGCGTGGAATGAAGGGTTTAAGAAAATGTTCAGTGGTTGAGATCATCCACTTCTCGATCAGACGGATGAGGAAAAATTTAGCGAAATGGAGCGGTCAGTGGAGTTCGATGGCGAGATCGGATCAGACAATTGATATCTCATACAACAATATTGAACATCCTAGATTTGATCCAATATAAAAATCGTGTCCCGCATAGAAACAGAGAGTGATTTGGGTCCTCCTTATACACCTCGACACATCAACGACATGGCAATGAACTCCCTTCCCCAGTATCACCCCATACCGGTTCTCTAAAAGGCACGCTCAACATCCACCCTCCTTCATCATGCCTCCATGAATTATAGAGCCTCCTTGGTTCATCCTTTCCCCTCTTGTGGGAATGCACTAGTGCCCCAAATAGTCAGTCTATAATGAATGGTTGAGGTTCAAGGCTTGCTCGCCCCGCTCAAAATAGTGTGTGCTGCCTCCCCCGGCTGGCTAGTTGTCTTTCCTAGCCAAAGGCTATTTTTTGTAGAAACCCAAAAAAACAGAACCTATATATTAATGAACTTGTATACATATATTCATTTTTTTCCAAAATTCCATTTCAATGTGTTTGAATTCATTTTTGGTTTCAAAACATAATATTTTAAAATCTAAATTTCAACTTCAATTTACACATTTATATTCATCTTAACTCATTTTAAAAAAAACCCAATGGTTATTATATTTTTAAAATAAATAACATCCTTAATTAAAACTATGTTTTTATTTAACCAAGGATGTAACTTTAAAACATTTTAAAACATTTGAATCATATATTTTTATTTATAAAATAATTTATTAAATTTCCTTTCAATTAAAAGCTAAATAAGTATACATTTTTAATATGTTTAGAGGTATTCTTTCAAAACATTACATTTAAATAAAAACATACATTTATTAACTATTATTTTATTTCAAACATTCAAATTCCTCAATGTTCTTAAGGTACATTAAATAATTATGATACATTAAATACATAGAATATTTGAAATTCTAATATATGTAGAATACCTTAAATAATAATAATACTTCAAATTCATAATATTTATAAGATTTTATGAGTGTTACAGAAACCAAAGGTCATCGAAAGAATTAAATGGCCAAAAACGGTCATATTTAACTTCAAGTCCTTATAAATACTTGTATATAGTGTTCCAAACATCAAAAACCAATTCATTGAAGATGGTTCTCTACGTCCCCTTTATACTTAGTATGGTTTCCATTGTTCTTTCCAAAAATGTTTTTCATGGTTACAAACCCAATGGATTTTTACTATTTTCTTAGCCTGTTTGTGGCGTTTGTTGGTCTTCTGGTGATTCTGATAGGTCTCCTAGTACGGATTCTAGGTTAGAGAGGGTCTTTTGGTCCTATGGAAATGAATGTTTTCAACATTTCTATTGAATAAAACTTTTATTATTTTTATTTTACAAGTATTTATTTTGGATGAAACGATTATTAAAAAAAATAATACTAATACTAATTATTAAAAAAATTATTATTAATAAAAATAAATATGTTTGGGGCGTCATATTATTCCCCCTAAAATGAATTTCTTCCTCACAATTTCATCGTACTATTAGGCTTCCCAACAACATTCCATAGACATAACTCTTGATGTCCCTACCAAAAAAATTTAAACCATTATTAATTGACAAATTTTTAATGAAATACAGTATTTTATTTATAACTTCTCTAGGTCCACCATTATCAGAGACTTTCCTTGTATGTTCTTCTAGTTAGGTTGATCCCCAACTAATTTTTAAACTCTTCAATTTCATTTTCCTAGATACCCCTCGAATAGCTAGAGTCAAACTCATGCGGACAACAGTAGGCCCTCAAGAGGGTGGCATAGTAGGTGTAGATTTTTGAGATATCAGAATGAACAAGGTTTCGATAGACGATGCAGATAACTTGGTTTTTTAAAAAACAGATATTATAAATTCTTCCATAACTACTGAATCTCAAAACATGGAATATATAGGTTGTATGAGGGTCACCCACCACTGCATATTCTTGGAACATCTCTAGGGAAAATAAGTCTCAGATAGGGTGAAACATTGGAAGAGTCCTTCATATTACCTTCCTTTATTTTCATAATATGCAAGTTGCACTTGAAAAATAAGGTAGTAGACATGAATCGATCCTTGGTAAAGTTGAAGGATATTTGGTTTGTTTGACACCCAGTAGAGGTGTTTACAGATCAAATGCAGATTCAAAAAATGCAGGAATGTTTCTGAACATGAATTGAAAATTTTGTTCTCTAGTAATTCAGTAGGGAGATACAAAAGGATTTGTGGTGAACCTTTGCCTTCCATCTAAAAATTTTATGAAGTTGTTCTACATAGTGAAGCACTGTAATTTTTCATTCTCTTCTAATTTTACATAATTTTCTAAACCAATCCTCTGATAACAACTATGAGTACCCAACCCCAGAAGCCTAGAATCAGTTCCTGAAACATGGTCAATAATATTTTTTATATAAAATCATGCTAATAATTTTACCCATAACATTCCATCATAGAGAATATTCTCAGATTAGGTTCTTGAAAACAAGATACAACTGATAGATTTATTGAAACTATTTTCAAAGATAAGATTCATATTTTTTCCATCACATATGAGTAATCAAAGCTTGATAAATCTACTAACGCTATAAAAATAAATAAAAAATTTATGGTGAGAATTTAAAACACTCAGTAAGGGGTTCTAAAGCAAATTAATGAAATTAATTTTAAAAACATTTTTTAAGTAATTACAAACATTTTCTTAAAAGGTAAACAACATTTCATGAAGAACGCCGTAATCATTTTTCTACATTTAATTGAATCCATTTTTAAAAAAAATGTCACATAATAATTTATAAGTTTATTTAAAATATACAGATAAAACACATATCATTGTATGCATACTTGTAAACAATTGCATGGAATGCTACAGAAAAATAAAAAATTAATCATACTAAATTAAGGGTACAAATAAGTGTGAAGGTAAAAAATTATCACATGTAATAATAATTTCGTAGAATATAATAAGTTACAACACTTAACACATAAAATTCAACTCATGAACTAAAAAAGGTAATATTAGTTTTTGTATCAGTGTTATGAAAATAGGTGCTACACTTTCTTTATAAGTGACTTTCCAAGTATATACATTATTATGTCATGTGCATTTACTACAATTTTGATAAATAAATTATCCTTAAACATGGATATTTTATATGTTGAATAATCTCATTCCTGGTTTAAATATTAATCACCTATTGAGGAAATTCATAATGTCAGACAGCCATAACATTCCGTCGAGGCCTCATACAAAGACCATACATAATAATTCAGTCAAGGCCTCATGCCATGACCTAGTTTGTCTCATAAGACCTACAAATGAATCTAGAGGCTAGAGCAGGCCTCACCCATCACACAATCTGTCCAATGAATTCTACATATTTCTAAATGTATATAACTCAATGTGTCTCATACCACCTTGATTTATTAAATTATTTGTTTTGTTCGAAGTGTCCCATTCAACTTAAAATAATTAATTTATGTATTTTATTTTAAGTGTCTTATTCGACATTGAATAATTAATTTCTGTCCTCATAATTCTAGTAGGGGGAATCCACCCCATGAATCCATCGGCTCCTCACTGAATCCACCAACTTCATAAGCATTGTTGGGGGAATCCTTCCCACAAATCCATTGGCTCCATCCAGACTCTACCACCTTCATAGGACACATAGGAGGGAATCCTCCCCTGATTTCTTTGACTCATCACCGACTCTGCCTCCCTCATGTGTTGCGTAAGGGGAAACCAACCCCAATCCAAATGTGCATCCCCAACAACACCAAAATACATTGTGGAGGTCCTCCCTCCACTTACATAATCTGACATGGAAGTCCTCCCCATCACCATAACCACGCATTGACAAGGTCCTCCCTACACTATTATCATCTAGAACATAGGACCTCCCCTCTCCATCATTATCCATTGTGGAGTTCCTCCTCGCACAGTAATCACACAACATAAAGGTCATCCCTGTTTCTGTAGTTAGAATTTGCGGAGGCCCTCCCCACATTGTAATCATGTGACATGGAATTCCTCCATGTTTCCAACATAAACCAGTAGGGAGGTCCACCCCAATCCACTACCAATACAGGTGTAGGTACTCCCCACACTAATATAAACCGACATGGGGGTCCTTCCCATGAAGTTACCACAAGCCTTCATGGGTGTTTTCACCTTATCAAATCCATGCCTTACTTTGAATAACCAAAGCTGGGGTCATATCGATCATATATCACACATGGTTTCTCTACATTTTTATATGTTAACCCAAGCTTCAACCATTTCAGGCTCCATAGCCCCATCATACCAAATCCCCAAGATTCCTCACCATTCGGTCTCTATCTCCCCGTCGTACCAACGCTCCAGGCTTCCATGCCCTTCGGGCTCCATCACCCCATCATACCGATGCTCCAAGAATCCATGACATCGGGGCTCTATCACCCCATTGTATTAACTCTATAGTATTCCACACCTTCAAATATTCATCACCCATCATATTGACGATAAAGGCTTTTAGGCCATATAGGATCTATCACCACATCGTACCGATGCTCCAGGCTTCCATGACCTATAGGCTCCATCGCATTGTCAAACCGATTCTCCAGCTTCCATGGCATCCGGGATCCATCTTCCCATTGTTCGGATGCTCCAGAATTCCAACCCATTATTCTAATGCTCCAGGATTCCACACCATCCATGCTTCATTTCCACATTTTACCGACAATCATGTCTTCCATGCCTTCCATCCATCATTTCCACATCGAACCAAAAATCTAGAATTTCACATCTTCATGGCTCAATAACCCCATTGTACTAACACTCTAAAATTTCACACATTTTGGGATCCATCTCCCTATTGTACACACACTTCAGGCTTCCTCTCCTTCCAGGCCCCATCACCTCGACATATTGATGCTTCAAACTTCCATGCCTTTCGGTCTCCATCGCCCATTCATACTGACCATCCATACTTCCTCAACTTTTGATCTATATCTCCCCATCGTACCGATTCTTCAGGATTCCATGAATTCCAGGATCCATTTTTCTATTGTACTGGTCCTCTAGTTTCCTACGCTGTTTGTGCTCCATCACCACATCATACCGACTTTCCAGGGATCCATTCCCTCCGGGTTCCATCACCCCATCGTACCAATGCTCCAGGAATCCATACCTTCTAGTCTCCATTAACCCATCATACCAACACTCTAGGATTCCATATCTTTCGGGATCCATCGCCCATTCATACAGATTCTCCAGGCTTCCTCACCTTTCGAGATACATCACCCTGTCATACCAAAGATCCAAGATTCCACACCATCTGAGATGCATAACCTAAGAATATTGATGCTCTATGCTTCCAACCATTATAGCCTCCAATGCCCACTATATCGATGCTCCAAGATTCCACACCTATGTGCTCCATCACCCCGTCATACTGATGCTCTAGGTTTACATGCCCTATGGGTTCCATCACCTCGTCATACCATCGGTCTAGGCTTCAAATCCATCTTTGTTCCATCATCCAATCGTACTGACTCTCTGGGATTCCCCGCCTTCTGGGCTCCATCGCCCCATCATACCGACGATCCAAGCTACCACGCCATCCAAGCTCCATTACCCGTTAATACCAAGATTCAGGCTTCCATTCCATCTGCGCTCCATATCTTCATCGTAATAATGCTCTAGGCTTTCACACCCTTAGGGCTCCATCACCCCCATCATACTGATGCTCCAGATTTCCACGCCCTCTGAGATCCATCTCTCCGTCATACCAACGCTCCAGGATTCCATACCTTCTGGGTTCCATAGCCCCATCATATTGATGTTCTAGGGTTCCATGGCTTCCAGAATTTATTTCCTTGTTATACTGATGCTCCAAAAATACATGAATTATGTGCTCCATCACCCCATCATATTGATGCTCTATGTTTCAATTCATTCAGCATCCATCTCCCCATCATACCAATGCTCGAGGATTCCATGCCATCAAGGCTCCATCATCCCATGGCACCAACTCACTGGCTTAACACCTTCGAGTCTACTTCACCCCATCATACCGATGTTCTGGCCTTCTTTAAATTCTGAGCTACATTGTTTATTATACTGACAATCCATGCTTCCACTAATTTCGGCCTCAATTTCCCTATCGTACCGACACTCTAGGATTCCATTCCCTCTGGGCTTCGTTGCCCCGTCATACTAAATCTCCATGCTTCCATGCCTTTTGGGATCCATCGCCATGCCATACCAATTCTCCAGGCTTCCACACCATTCGGCCTCTATCATCATCTCATATATATTATCCAAAATTCCATGATTTTCTGGTTCCATCTCCCCATAATATTGTTTCTCCAGGCTTCCACACCTTCGGGTCTCTATCGACCAATTTTATAGATGCTCTAGGTTTCCATGCCTTCTGGGCTCCATCACCCTTTGTGTCGATGTTATAGGCTTCATCATTGTCCATGCTCTATCAATTTTTCTCACTAACGCTCCAGTCTTCCATGCCCTTATGGGCTCCATCTCCCTATTGTACCAACGCCCCGGACTCAAAGCCCCCTGAGTTCCATTGCCTTATAGTACCGACTCTTTAGGTTTACACTCCTTATAGGCTCTATCACTTCATCATACCGATGCTCCAAGATTCCATGCCATCCATTCTTTGTCTACTTCTCATACAAACGCTCAATAATTCCATGACATTCTGTATCCATCTCCCCATCATACTGATTCTCTAGGATTCTTCACCTTCTGGGCTCCTTCACCCTATAATACAGATGCTCCAGGATTCCACACCTTCTAGGATCCATCACCCATTCATACCGACACTCTAGGATTCATTGCCTTCTCAGCTCTATTGCCATATTTTATCTTAGCTCTAGTATTACACACATTATGGAATCTATCGCATGACTATACAGGCCTTCCACGCATTCACAACTTATAGGCTCTATCTCTCCACTGTATCGATGCTATAGCCTTTCACACCTTTCATGCTCCATCACCCCATAATACAGACGCTCCAGGATTCCAAACACACTGGGTTCCATCACCCCATCATATCAATGCTCTATGATTCCACACATTTCGGGTTTCATCACCCCATTGTACCAACACTCCAAGATTCCATGCCCTCCAAGCTCCATCGCTACATCATACTGATTCCCCATGAATCCATGCTATCTTGGTTCTAATTCCCTGTTGTACCAACCCCCAGTCTTCCATGATATATCGGATCCATTTCTCCATCGTAACAATGCTCTATGATTCCATGTCTTACAGGATCCATGGCCCTGTCATACCAAAAACCCCATCATCCATTCCTTTTATGCTCCATCACCCTATCGTACTAATGCTCCAAGATTCCATGCCTTTCGGGGTACATCACCTCATTATACCGACACTATAGTAATCCATGCCTTTTGAGCTCCATCATCCAATCATACCAACTCTCCCTACATCCACGCCTTCAGGGCTCCATCACCCCATCCTACTAACGCTTCAGGCTTCAACACATTCCCTTCTTCATCACCTTATTTTACTAATTCTCCAGGCTTCTATTCATTTTGGGCACCATCTCCCCATCACCCCTTCCACACTTGAGGCAGTTTGTGTCATCCCAACTACTGTATTATATCAACCACTGAGGCCCTCCATGTGTCCTCAGCACCACCGTGTGGAATTTTTACCGTGATATATCCTATCTTACATAAGGAAAAAATACATGCATATGATAGGGGAATTTTAGGGTAATCCCATCATATAAATTCCCCCCTTATACTCAAGGATCCCAAACAATAAAAAAGGCGTACTAATGACCATCTCTCTACAAAAACTATAATGGTGGTCTCAATTCCTATTTGCATGACATTAAACTGCATAACAACCAATGTCTTTGTCAGATAATGTTAAACTATACAACATTCTGGTCAATGCTATAAGACCCAAAAATGCAACAACCACAGCCAAAGTTATCTGATTGTAAATGGAAGCCTCTTATTGTCCTAATCACATGACATTAAATTATAAGATGCATATTCCTCATCGTATGACATTAAACTACATGTCTATCTTCATATACAAAAAATGTAAAATTGTAGCCTTACCCTTTTTTAATAAAAGGATGCCTCATACACTAAGTGTAAGATGGCCCCACATCATCATCACATGATGTATAATTATGTAATTACATGTGATCCCAAATGAAATAAGTCTCCTCATTCAGAATTTGTAAACTATTGTGACATGTTCGAAAGGATACATCAGGACCCTCGTCCTTGAGAAGGGGTTCAACTCACTATATAGGATACACCATGTTGACGTTTTGATGTGCATTGTGGTGTAGAACATTGAATATTGGACTCTAAAAGGACATAATCCCAATCCATTTTCATGATTCAGGGGATCCCTTTATCTATATCTATGAATCCTTTGATGTATGAAGGGACCCACTAATGGCTCGATCTCAAGCCACATTGGCTCACCTACCATATTAGGTCAATGTCAAGGAGGAATTCAGAAGAAATCTTGAGACAGATCCCATGTTTCGAACACATTCAATGGTCGACCCTCATTTATCAATCCCCATTACTAGTAACATGATATGGATGTTGTGTATAGAACACGGTAAATAGCTATCCTCCATCATAACATCACCATAAACGTGATATATATTTCATATGATAAGATTAACTCAGTCCACCCACTTATGTTTAGGCAGAACCCCATCACTCTTGCTATTATTCCATCGCAAAACTATGTGCATTGAGTAGGCTGGTCAGTGTTAATGGGACATTTTTCACTCATCATTCCCTATCCCTTTATGTGTGCTTTACTATGTCAATAAAATCCCAACACTAATCCTTATTTCCCAAATGAGCATGACTCATGTGGGATTAGTAGATTTGGTAGGATGTGTACGGATATAGTTGGACCACATAGACTTTACCATCCTGCATGATGTCAAACTGCTCATCTTCATCCCATATGATGTTAAATGGCAATATCATCCTTCATGACATTAAAATTATCAACTTTTTCCCATGTGATGTTAAAATTATTTATCTGCTTGTATGAATTTAAACTCTTCATATTCATCTCAAATGATGTTAAACAGTTATATCATCTTGGATGACATTAAACTATTAATCCTCATCCTGCATGATGTCAAACTATTATATTGTCCTGCATGAAGTTAAACTAAACATATTCATCTAACATGATACTAAATAGATTTATCATCCTACTTGACATTAATATATTTATATTCATCCCACATGATGTTAATCTATTTTATCATCCTACGTTACTTTAAACTTTTCATCTTCATCTCTCATGATGTTAAACAGCTTTATCATCGTGTATGATGTTAAACTATTCATATTCATCATGTATGATATTAACCTATTATATCGTCCTACAAGATGTTAAACTACTCATCCTTGTTCCACATTACATTAAACTAATTTATCATCCTACATGACTTTAAACTGATCATATTTATCCCACATGATGTTAAACTTCTTTATCATCATGCATGATGTAAAACTATTCGTATTCATCCCACATGATGTTAAATGGATGCATCATCCTACATGACATTAAATAGTTCATATTCATCCTACATAATGATAAATTTTTGGATCCTCATGCATGATGTTAAACTATTCATAATCATCTCACATGTTGTTAAACTATTGCATCATCCAGTATGACGTTAAATAGATCATGTTAATCCAACATGATGTTAGACTATTCTATCATCCTAAAAGATGTTAAAATTATCATCATAGTCCTTAATGATGTTAATCTTCTCATCTTCATCCTTCATGATGTCACACTGAAAATGGAAGACACACCACATGGTCTGAGTTCTATGGCCATAAATTAAGATCTCTTGAATCTTGGGTGCACAACATTAAACATCATGGTTTGTCTAGGTTGAAAGATGTAAAAGTACCCATCATTATCATATTGAATAACATTAACCAACTAATTGAAAATACACCCCAATGGTCAATTCAATTCAAACCTAAACTAACTTAACCATCATCGTCGTCTCCATATTACTTTAAACTACGCAGTTCATCTGGGCAGCAGGAAGTAAAACTACCCACCATCATCATCTTGTATGATGCGAATCTACATAGTAATATTACAAGAAATTAATCTAAGGGCCCTTTTTCTCCCCATCCCTAAAGACATTAAAATGTTCATTCTTTCTTAACGCATGACGTTAAACTACACGACATCACATGAACTATGTATGGATTGATTCCTTCCCTCATTGGATGATTAGGAATTCATGGATGCCTATATCCTTGGGTCCAGCCCAGCAAGTCTTCCCATCTCCTTGGTTCCCCATATGGGTTCAGTTCTCATCGAGGGATTTATATGGTGTGGTGTGGACTTCTTTTTCCTCATTCATGTCGAGTATAAAACAGTTTCAAAATGTGCCCCTCCCTCTAGAAATCCCTCATTTCAAGTCAAATCCTTACCATATAACATTAAACTGTATGGAATTCAAGAACTAAATGTGACTTGATTCCCATCCTTATGGGATACATAGGAACGCTCTGACATTTTTTCTATGGATCCAGCCACAAGTCCCCAATTTGCAGTCTTACGGCCTAAGATTCCATTTGGAAGCATGCATTATGTGGACATATTTTTTCCTCATTCACTGAAGGTTTGCAACAAATGAAACATGTTCCTCCCAAAGGGACATTTCCCTTCCCCCTATTTTCATACCTCTTTATGTCAAACTGCATGAAATTTTAGAACTACATATGGCTTGATTTCATACCTTACAGGATACATAGGAACAACTAGATGCTTTTTCCCTGGTTCCTGCCTAGTATACACAAATTTTATATTTTTATTCCCCCCATGGCCCTAATTCTCATGGGATTATGTGGTGTGGCATGTGGACTTCTATGTCCTCATTTACGTTAGTTTTATAATAGCCACATCATGTACTCCTCCTATAGGATTTCTCCCATTCACTTTTTCCCTTACCAACTGATGTTAAACTTTATATAATTCTATAATAATGTATGAATTGATTTCAATTATTATGTGATATGTAGGAATTTCCAGACATCTTGTCTTTGGGTCCAGCCCCATGTTCCTCAACCTTTTTAGCCCTTTCGGACCTACCTCGTGGTCTAAATTCTATGACCATAAACTAATATATCTCTCATCCCACGTGATGCTAAACCAGTCTATCCTACCTACAAGACACTAAACTGCATGGAACATGTGGTCCATCCTACAGGAAATTGAAAAGAAATTACCCCTCCATCCTTTGTGATGTTAACCCACATGAATATTTTCTGATTTCCCCCTCTTTCTATCCCCTTGGCTAGAGTACTCTCTAGGAATGTTTTGTGTGTTGTGGACTTCCATTTTCCTCATTCACATCTGGTCATTTTTCAACACTATACAGTCCCCGTTTTGGATACCTCTATATTTCATCTTCCTTTTTTTCATGACATAAAGTTTAAATACATCCTAGATCCTCATTATAGAGGTCCTCTCTCGAAGTAGGTTTGATCTCAATTCAAGCTGATATGTTCGCATAGTGTGCTTTCGTCATGGTGGTGTAATTCCAAGATAGTTGTAATCTATTTAAACATCCCCTCAATCTTTCTCCATGCTTCTCATACCCTTTATTTGGATCCTTATCCTCAATCATATATGGGTGAACCCCCTAACTACCTGGTCTCATGCCACTTTGGCTCACCTACCATCTGAGGGCAATGTTTCGAAATAAATTAGATGACACTTCAAGTTTGTCCATGTGTTTCAAATATGGTCAGTTGTAGGCCCTCATTTATTTGTCCCCATTTTAGGCAAACATGATATGGTTACCCTGTAATGAACATGGTGAATATTTATCCTCCATCATCATGTAACCATCATTATGTTAAAAATGTTGTCTATTGTGATTCACAATTCTCATTCCCATTTGATTGGATTGATTTCAATTCCCCTTCGGTTATCCTATTTGTGTACCATAGAACATTTAAGGAATCAATTCAGTTATTTAGAAAGCCCCATTCTCTAGTCTCAACCCCTCTAGGTCAATACACTCTTAACGGTGACTGATGTCCCGTTCTAAACCCATCACGTCTTCTGTTATTTAGAACTCTTGTACAAGAGGATGATCTACTACTATATATTGTTTCCCATATTGAGCTGGACTCACATGGGATTTGGAGATTTAGTTAGTTGTTTCTTCAATACGATCGAGATACAATGGACCCCATGACATACATTTTCCATAGCAGTTTCCACAAAATGTGGTCTCCCCCTCCCTCATCATCCTCATTACATCCCATTCTTAGGGGGGTTATTGGCACTGTAAAATAAGTCTACATATTGAATAAAAAGTCTATTTACATGAATTAGGAGGGTGGTATTTTCCTAGGTTTTTATTTGAATGGTTATGGAGCCGAAATTGAGTTATAGTTTCAGACTTATGGATGTTCGATGTTAGGATGGAAAATGGTTCATAAATATCATTCACAAAGCTCTCTCCTTGAGAGCCGCAGTGTAATGATGGAGGACTCTGTGAGTCTAAAAAGCTATAAACCCACTACAAAGTAATGATGGAAGCCACCATGAGTCTAAGGAGCTCCCTGACCACTACATAGAGAATTAAAGGAATCCTCTATGAGTCTGACTGAAACCGACAATGCCAGGTCCTTCAAAATGACACATTCTCTTCATGGAACCCCAATTGATCTCTACGCAGAGCTCTACTAGCCACACTAACCTCCATCCCCTATAAATATAAGGCTCCCCACATCAAATTCGCAGTTACACCACCCTTTTAGAAGACTATCTCCCATTTCGTAGTGCTCCTAAGAAATAAAAAGTGCTTCCCTTTGCAAATGCCTCTTTCTTTCACAATGGAGGGAGCCCCATTGGTTGGCTCAAGGAACTGCAAGGATTTAAGACTTTACAGAGAACTCCCATAATTAAAAGATATTTTCTAAGGAAAATATCTTCTATGTTAAAGCTCTACCTCTAAGAATACCTATCCTCTGTGATCCTTTGTTATTTGTGAGCCCCATGATCTATAAGACCCTTAGCTATGTGAACCCTATGTTCTATGAGTATCCTTCCTTTACGCCCACTGGTCCATACCGATGAGGATGAACACCAACACCCCCACTTGGGATCCAGTCCAAGATAAGATCCCAGCCCCCAGGCCAGCCCCTTTACTACCATCACAAACCCCCATAAAAAATGGAGAGTCACATTGTGAACTTTTCAGTATGCGTTGGTGACATTTTACCATGCACCCTAATCTATACTCCCTTTCCACCTTTGGAAAACCATGATTTGAGATACACCTCAATACTTTATGTAACACCTTTATTCAACCTATTCATCTTGGTAAATTTTTTATGTTGTGAGTTGATATCCTCATATTATATTCTAAGAGTGCCTAGTGTCAAACCGGTTAAGATGGTATGGAGTATGATATACTCTATAATACCAAATGTAGGATCTAAATGATATATATATTGTATGTAGTATCTAATGATGCTCAATATACAAGAGGGGGGTGAATTTTACTCATTAAAAATTCATTTAGAACTTTTAAAGATGGTTATGTTTAACAAGGTTAAACAAGGTAATTCACAAAACCTCTGGTACTATACACTTTCTTGATTCTGAAAATTTGATTCTGAGAAAGTGATTTGAAAAGACGGTTCAGGAAAAATGAAACTTAATGAAAGTTTACAATTACCAAGATTCGACCTTAAAGCATATAGAATGTTACAAAATCAGAGTACAAGTATAAGGAATTATAATATAGTTATACTTTCCTCAACAAATAAAATAAAGCAGAAAACTTGTAACAAAACAAGTAACAAGTATTAAATCTTTTAACCCAGAGAGAAGGGTATCCAACAACCTTGGATAAAGGTCCCTTGATTTATACTTTCACGAAAGTATGTCTTACCCACAATAGGGTAAGCCCTCGATACAAAGATCAGACTCTATCTTTCTATCCTCGAAAGCCCTCAACTTCAAGGTAGTCGGCACCTTTATCTTCCTCAGTAAGGAATCCCTCAACTTCAAGGTAGTCAGAACCTCTATCTTCATATCCTTGGAATCCCTCTACTATACACAGAAACAATCGGAGTCTCACAAAGTAATATTAACAAGAAGATTAGTATACACAAAGCAATAAAGCCTCCCTCTCTAGAAATCACATCAGCAGCATATAATATCTAGATTGATCAACTTGTTGTAGGATCTTTCAAATGAGCTCCTATTTATAGGAATAACACAAACGGTCATCTCTCTCCTCTAATGGTCATATTTTTCCTTGAATTTTAGAAGGACCTGTACATGTGTCAATCAAACAATGGTTAGTTAGTAACTGAAATCACGAAATCATTTTATAACAAAAATAATTGTAATAAAAAATATAGTTACATAACCAAAATCAAATATTATGAATGTAAGAAAATAAACGTTCAGAGTCAGAGTTCATGAGAATTTGTAGTCAGATCTTACAAAGCTTAGAGTCAGAATTCCTTATAATTTGGAGTCTGAACTTATAATTTTCAGAGCCTAAATTCATTAGAATTAGGAGTCTGAACTTAGAATGTTTGATGTCTGAATTCATTACAATTAAGAGTCTAAACTTACAAATATTGGTGTCAGAATTCATGTGAATTCGGAGTTAGAACATAGAAGAGTTCAGAGCCTTAATTCAGAGAATTCAGATTCTGAATTCGGATCATAGAAACAGAATTCTCTTTATCTAAAAATTATATGATTCTGAGGTTTTATATATGAATCCTATTTTTACACATAGACAAGACAATGAAAAATTAAAAATATGTTAAGGATAAATTTCCTTGAGGAAGGAAAATTTTCCTTATAGATGTAAAACACAGGGTAAAATGAGATTTTCCATGAGATAAGGTGTTTGTGATTTTCAAAAGAAGAAGGAATGGTCAAGTCATAAGGAAACCTTATTGACTCAACAATATCTCCCTTTTTGGAATGAACAAACATCCTTAAAAAGAGTAAAAGGAAATAGAATGTATTTTTCTAGACATTGAAAAAAAATATCTCCCTTATCAAATTTGCAAGGATGAATACGACTAACTCTCTCATAGGGTTTGGAACACTAAGGATCATATTATAGTTTTTCAGAATGAGATTTTTCATTATCTTGAGTACGGAAAACTTTCTAATGAAAACTCCCCCTTAGATAAATTCCCCCGTACATAGGGATATTTATTCTTTTATTAGTATTCTTTTTCATTACTCCCCCTTTGTGATTCTCAAAAATAATTTAAGGGAATGGAAAAGAAATTATAATACCTAAAATATTAGTACAAATCATCCAAGCAAAAACGAGCAACAGAAATTTTATTAAGATTAGGAGAATTTTTACAAGGAAGAAAATAAAAAAAAAGTTTGGATTGGATCTATTTTTCTTCCTTCTCATTGGGTATCAATTTCTTCACTATAGTTTTCTGGTTTTTGAGTTCCTTGTGGTCCTCCTCTACTTCCTTCTCTAAGGCTTTGATCTTTATTTCCTAAGCCTTTAGAGCCTCTTTCTTGAGCCTTTAAAAACTCATCTTTATTTACTAGATTCTCTTCTATCATGATCCGAAGACCCCTTTACCTTTTCCATCTTTGGGAAACATAATATAGCTTTCCATTCAGATCATTTACCTCTTGAATCTGAGAATTCTTCTCAAGAGGTATCTTTTCCTCAAAGCTACTTGTGAGAACCTTGATCTTCCTATCTTCTATGTCAAAATCCTCTTCAACTCCATCTTGAAACTCACAAGTTCTCTCAAATCTTCAGTTGTCTTCTTTGACCAGCCAATAATTTTCTTACAAGAACTTCTGTGGGCATCATAGATGATAAGGAAAGATTTGATGTCTGCTTCAAACTTGACACACTTGTCTATAACCATGGACACTGAATCTGACATTTGGATCAATGTATGTTGAATCATCTTGCATCTAGAATCTATTCTTGGAAAAATATGAATGGTCCCAACAAGCTTCTTCAAGGATTGGACTACAAAATAATGTCCAAGGGAAGATGATTCTAAATCTGAGACTTTTCTTAGTGAGGGCACTTTCTCTAGCTCAAAATGCTACCTCTTTGATAAACCATAAACTTCCATATTCTTCACTATATTTGTCCTAGGAGAATCAACAAAAAAATTTACCTTATCAGATCTCAGAATGGCTTCCTCATCCGGAGATTTATGTTCACTATCAGACAGCTGAAGAATTCTATCTTCATCTACCATCTCCTTTTCAGCTCCTACCTCAGGATCTTCATGGTGAATGAAATGATGATTATATCTTTCTTCCTCAGATATCTTTTTCACTTCGTCTTTAGCTTTCTCATCTAACCCAAAAGTAGCAAGCTTTGAAGATTCGTCTTTAGAGTTCTCGATTGAAAATTTCTTGGATGCGCTTTCCTTCTCATGAAAGTCTTCAACTTTCTTTATGAGGTCTTCAGTGTAACAAATTCCTTCTTCTTCTTCCACTTCTTTCACAACTTTTTCTACTTCTTTTTATTCACCCTGCTTTTCTTGGGATTTTTCTAGAGTGAAACATTTCTTCCCTGGAGTCTCTGGTAAAGCCTCAACAAAGAAGGATTTTGGTACTAGGATATTCTCAGATGATTTCTCAGTATCCCTCAGATGGTATTGAACAATTTCATCCTTCCACATCTTCTTATTTTTCATATTTTCATTAGATTACTTCTCAAGATCATCTTTTGTCTTTTCTTTTAAATCCATATCTTCTGTAGGGTCCAAGCCAAACTGTGGAACTCCTTCCATCTGATTTTTCTTGTCTTCCATCCACTTGGATACAACCTCATCTGGATAGGATTTTTGTTTCGTAGGTTTTGGAGGTGTGAATTGAGATTCATTAGAATTTGGGGTTTTCTCTTCCTCTTCTACTTATTTCAACCTTCTCTTCTTTCTATCATTTTTCGATGGTTCATCCACTTCTTGTTTTTCAGAACAGCTTCGGCTTCCTCCTCAGGTAGGTCATAATACTCTCCAAAGTCCTTATAAAAACCAATATTCATTCTCTTCAACATATCATCACGTAATAACTTGACTTTTCAATTCCTTGGCTTGGAACTGCACGGAATCATGAAAGGCTTAAGGCATCGAACAATCATCTTAGAGAGGATATCTGGATACATGATTATCTGATATTTCAAGTTCCCATTCATAATATTCTATATCTTAATAAGAATATGTTTCATCAAGTTGATCTTCCTTAGATTCACCAAGAAAATCTAGGATGTACATATCACTCTTCTTCAAGGTGTCCTTATCACCTTTTCTCGGAATGATGAAACCTTGAACCCAAAATTCAAGGATCCGATTATTTGTAGACAAATGAAGAATCTTTAGAGTATTTACATTAGAAATTCCAAGACACTCCATAAAGTTTACCTTTAGAAAACTTCCTTGAACATCTAGCAACTTATGGGAACAGAAATCAGCTTCCCCTTCAAATGGAACTCCAACCAAACTAGCTGCCATTGTATACGAAAGAGCATAGGTCTTTCCATATCTTTTGAATGAAAACTTCTCTTGACCTTCTAATTTAAAGAATCTATCTGAATCATAAAACTCAATAAGTAGATCTGGATAAGCCATGTCTTGAGCACCTAGCTTTGATATGAATACACTCTCCCATCCATTCAGTTAGATGTTTTTAGAGATAATCAAATCATACTTGTTGAATAAATTCAGATGCACAAGACCTTATTTATAAATCTTTCACTTCGAAATCTATTTGACAGTTGAAATATCTTGATAATGAACTTCTAGATACATTCTGATTTTAGCAAGGTTTAAGAGGTTCAAAATGGGCTTTTGAAAGGTGGCAGAGCTTCAGCACAAACAGGATTGAAATCCGATGTGGGATCACCATCGGGGGTCGTTTATATAGGTGTTTGAAGTGACGATTCATCTTCCAAACTGAATCCAATGGCTAAAAATCCTTCTGATCATATCTAACAGTTGATATGATATCCTCAATTAAATCTTTATAGAATATGAACTTTTGAGGTTTTTTAATAAAAAAAATTTGGGTTTAAGGAAACTACGATCCGAATTTTTTTTTAAAAAAAATAAAAGAAAATACCAACAAGTAAAATATGACTACAAAAAAATAAAAAAGGAAACATACCATTTGGATTGCCTAGAAGATTAATCATAATAGGTAATATTCTTTTTGAAGAAATTTAGTTTAAAAAAACATAAACCTCCATTAAGAAAATATCATTTACGGAAATCTTCATTACGAAAATTTCAAGTATGAAAATCTTCATTATGAAAATTCTAAAAACTAACCATGAAAAATTTTCATTACGAAAATTCAAAAAACCACCTATGAAAAATTTTCATTACGAAAATTTGAAATACAACCTATGAAAAATTTTCATTACGAAAATTTGAAAAATCAACTACAAATTTTTTTGATTAACTCATTTATTGAAATTTTTAAAAAAAACATCATTACATAAATTTTGAAAGACTCCATTATGGAAAATTTGAATGGCTCCATAATAGAAATTTTGAAGGACTCTATTACGGAAGTTTTGAAAAAACAACAAGCATATGTACTCCCTATAAGAAAAGGAGTTTATTACTATAAAGAGATTGATTTCCACAGGAAGTTAACAAGGAATATTACCTTACAGTTATCATTCCTAACTTTTGTTTAATGTATTAAAATCTATCGGAGAGCTAATATTTTGTAAAATTATCAGGAAGTTGATCTTGTGTTTTGATAAATTGAAGAATGATAACACCTTTTTTTTTGATCCATAAGAAAGTAATGCTTAATATCAATGTGTTTTTCATGAGAGTGATGTGCAGGGTTTTTACTAAGGGAAACGACACTTGTATTATCACAAAAAATTTGTGTTTTGAGAAAAATCATACCATAGTCTGTGAGTGTGTGTTGCATCTGCAACACTTGAGCACAACAACTTCCAGCTACTACATATTCATCTTTAGTAGTGGAAGGTGCTAATAAGTGTGGTTCTTGCAAGACCATGAAACTAAAGAATCTCCTAATAA
Organism: Viscum album; assembly: GCA_963277665.1. NCBI lineage: Eukaryota > Viridiplantae > Streptophyta > Magnoliopsida > Santalales > Viscaceae > Viscum > Viscum album. The sequence goes on along the minus strand of OY728145.1, from coordinate 1,090,982,954 downwards.
ATGACAAGTTCCAGATGTACTCTTTCTATTCATTCTCCATCCACCAAATCTAGCATCTGAAAAACTTTTCAAAAATAAATCATTTCTAGAAGTATAAAAGAGTTCTAAATCCATTGTTCCCTTTAAGTTGGAAAAAATTCTTTTCACTACCTTTAAATGAGATTACATATGATTGGATTGATATCTTGCACATAAGAATACTGAAAACATTATGTCTGGACAACTAACTGTTAAGTATTATACCTCTAAAAGATGTTGGATCTACTGGTTTTACATCTCCATCAAGATCAAATGTGTTTGAGGTACCAATGGGAGTACTTATACTCTTAGTGTTGTCATATCCATACTTTTTATGAAGATATTTTATATAATTATGTTGGGATATATAGATTCCTTCTGGTTTTTTGAGATATTTGAAAACCAAGGAAAAATGTTAACTCACCAATCATACTCATTTAAAACTCATATTTCATTAGATCTACAAAGGAATTAGTTAAATATTGCTAAGTTGAACCCAATAGAATATCATGAACATTAATTTGAATAATCAAAAAAAATTTCATATCATTCTTTAGAAAAAGGGTTGGATCTGAATTTCTCTAAACATAATTATTCTGATGCAAAAATCATGTAATTCTATCATACCAGGATCGAGGGGATTGCTTAAGTCCATAAAAAGCATTGGTAAGTCTAAAAACATGTTCAAGATTTTTGTATCTTCAAAACCAGGAGTTTTTTCAACAAAAACATTCTCCTGTACAAAAACATTAAGAAAAAAACATTTCACATCCATTAAAAAGGTTTGAAATTAAAAAATTCTTCCAAGTCAAGTAAAATATGAATAGATTCAATTCTAGCTACTGGAGAATAGGTTTCTTCATAGTCTATTCCTTTTTGTTGATTATAGCCTTTATCAACTAATCTGGCTTTATTTCTTACTATGATTCTAGTTTCATCACACTTATTTCTAAAATCCCATTTTACTCCAATAAAAAAGGTTTCCTTAGGACTTTCAACCAATGTCCAGACTTTATTCCTTTTGAATTCATTTTGTTCATCTTGTGTGGATTTAATCCAATCATCATCACCTAAATATTCATCAGTTCTTTTTGGTTCTAATTGGGAAAGGAATGATAGATGTTCTACTTCATTTATTAAGGAACTTCTAGCCCTTACAGGTTGATTCACATCACTAATGATACTATCACTAGGATGATTATTAAGAAACACCTAATTTGGGTTTTGTAAAACTGGTTCATCAACATAGGGTAGGAAGTCTTTTGGGGTAAATGTTTTAGAAATATCTTCTTGGACATTTTCCTTATCAGAAGGATCTTCTATCAAGTGTTGATAATCAGTTTTTGAAAACATATATGAAGATATAGGTTGGGTTTATTTAAAAATTAAGGGATCAATTTCATCAAATTTCACATGTACTGTCTCTTCAACAGTACAAGTGTTTTTATTGAAATATTTATAAGCCTTAAAGTTATGGAGTAGCCTAAGAAAATTCCTTCATCATATTTTGGTGCGAATTTATGTAGATTATCTTTAGTATTTAGGATGAATACCTTGAAACCAAAAACAATGAAGTAGGAAAGTCTAGGTTTTCTACCATTCCATAACTCATAAAGAGTTTTCTTAAAAAAAGTTCTAATTAAAACTCGATTTATAGTATAAAAAGAAGTACTTACAGATTTAGCCAAAAAAAATTTGGCAACTGAATATTCACTCCACATGGTTCTTATTATCTCTTTAATAATTCTATTTCTTTTTTCGACAACACCATTCTGTTGAGGTGTTCTCGGTGCTGAGAAATTGTGAGTAATGACTTTTTTACTACAAAAATCTTCAAAATCAGAATTTTGAAATTCTCCACAGTGATCACTATGAATAGTTTTCAATGGAAGGTTTTTCTCATTTTTTAACTTGGGCAATAAAACTTTTAAAATTTAAAAAAGCTTCAGACTTCTTTGCTAGAAAATAGACCCACGTAAATCTAGTGTAGTCATCAACTAAGACAAATACATAATATTTCCCACTAATGCATCCAGTTTGTATTGGGCCAAAATGATCCATATACACAAACTATAATGCCTTAGTAGTTGAGACTTCACCGATTGATTTAAAACTAGATTTATGTTTCTTTCCATATTGACAATGATCACACACTTTTCCAGAATAAAATCTAAGCTCCGGTAGATCCTTAAGTAGTCTTTTAATAGAGATTTTTCATACATTCTTAAGGTTATAGTGTCCTAACCTTCTATGCCATAACCAAGAATAATCTTCCATTTCACTAAGGCATGGTAGATCTTGTCTCCTAAGGTCTTCTATGTCTAGTGTGTATACATTATCTTGCCTATGGGTAGAAAGAATAAACTCTTCCTCGAAATTGTGTACTAAGAACTTGTCATTCCTAAAATTAACAAGGTAGCCTTCATCAAATAATTGTCATATGCTAATGAGGTTTTTATTAAGACACTTAACAAAAAAAACATGCCACGACCCATCCTTGGGACCCGTTCCGTGACTACCCCAAGCCCTCCTTCCATAGGTCAAGGGTTGGTGACGAGCACCAAGTTGTAAATCCCGACAAAAAGGAGAAGGCATTGCCTTTATAAAGTAAACAAACACCACAATGTAAGCCAGCAGAAGTAAACACTATGTAAACTGAGTACAATAGTAAGTTCGGAAAAGTAAATGGGCTAGAATACAAACCCAAACTGAAATTAAAGTATAAAGGGAAAGAAAGTACAACAACTGAAAAGTAAAGCAGCAACGTCAAGCCGTCCACTAGAAATCCCACCTGAAGGGTGGGTACAGATAATGTCCTCAGCTCCTCGGGTCCAGCTGTCGACTCCGTGTACGTCCATCCCAGTGGTCCACCTCTAGGTACCGACTTGATCCACAAGACTCAACCACGATCAGTGATGTCCATCATCTGCATCCAATACAACATAGTGCAGGCATAGCCCGTGCATGGGTGAGTATACGCTACTCAGTAGGGACCCCGAGACCCCCGAAGGTCTCCCAAAATCCACGAAGGATAAACCACAAAGGAAAGATACATTCATGAAATAACAACTAACCCTACTTTGGTATATGACCATACATATACCTCAGTCATCAATTCCAGTTCGGCTCCAACATTCGAGCCCAAGTTCGATCACGTCCACACAGGATAGTACAACCCAATCCACAAAGGAAAGCACAACCCAATCTATATAGGAAAGCCAGTCAATCATATCGATGATAATGATTGAAAGTCAAGACTCATCTCAGATATGTATACTTCCTCATAAGGTGATAGAGATGATCAGATGTAGCCACTGAATCATTTAAGCTGTCGAACCCACATAGGATACAAGACCAGCTAAGCTGTCGGACGCACAAAGTATACAAGACCAGCCACTCAACTGGACCCACGTAGCATACAAGTACAGAGTCAAATACTGTCGGACCAACGTAGGATACAAGAATAGTAGTTATGAACTTCCGGACCCACATAGGATACAAGAACAGTAGTCATCGTCATCGAACCCACGGAGGATTCCAGTACGATCGTCGTCGCTGCCGAACCCACGGAGGATCCCAGTACAGTCGTTATCGTGGTCGCAGTCGCAGCTAGCTCTAGGGTTCCCGCACACTGCCTGATCGATTCCAGGAGGGTCAGCTCCACGGTCCAAGGGGGTTCGATACATCAACTGACACGTAGTCTAGATTTGATGTATCCCAAAGTTCTGTCTCTTCAAAAGGAACACAACGCGACAGACGGCGCATCAATCAGACGCCCGGTTTGAAAGTTATTGGCTTTTTCGTCCCAGGGGGCCGGTTGGTTTTTAAGTCAAAACCAACCTAACCATACTCCAACTGCATCCAAACTTTGAGCGGAGTAATCCAAAATAACTATCTCAATAAGAGGAACCCAACAAAGTCAAAGGCACGTAAATCAGACGTCCGGAGCTCAAGTAATAAGTGTTTCCGCTCTGAGGGCCCTGTTGGTTTCATGTTCAAACCAACCCGTTCATACCCAAAGTTCTCCGAAACCTTGAGTGTAATATACCTAAATGAACTTCTCAATCCATGGATCCCATCGCAACTGAAGGTGCATCAATTGGAGGTATGTATCCCTTGTTATGGTCATTTGACCCAACTTGTCTGATTTTTGGGGGTTTTGGGCCTGGACCGACCCGGCCTGAGACCCCCTGGGTCAGCCCGAACCGGGATGACCTGACCCGAGTCTGTGTTTGGACCATTAGGTCATGGCCCGGCCTGGTGCAGGTGGCCCAGGCTGGTGCGGATGGTCTGGCCGGGGCAGCTCGGCACTGGCCGAGCGGACGTGCAAAAATTGGGGGGGGGGGGGGGGTTGCCCCCCTTGATTGAAGAAATGGCCACCATGGGGGGGATACCTCTTACCAGCCGGGGGTTATGACCCCTGGATTTCTTCAAACCAGCCGGCCGATTTGGCAGGCCGGTGTGCCACTGCGAGACCCCCTGCGGGTCCTGCCTTCCAAGCGCCGGCGGCCGGTGGTTCCGGTCGCCGCTCCCTGCACCGTCGCGGCCTTCAGCCACAGCCTTGTCCGACTCGCGCGGCGTGATGGTGTCGCGGACCCACTCCATCCACTTCCTAACTTCGGTCGCAACTTCTTTTGGCCTCAATGGCGTGGCGCGACGGCGCCACGCACCTTCACCAGGTTCCTCCTCGTTCCCGTGCGGTGTCGTTGCAGCGCGCCGCCTTCGTTCGAGCCGCAACGAGTACAACAACATGGGGGAGGAGGGTCGGCTGTTTTCGTGTGGTCCATCCCCCTCTTGTTAATTCGATATCCAGAGGCTAAAGAATTTAACATTGGATGGAGAAGAATATTCACGAACAAAACCAAACCTCTACCTCGAAGAAGTCGTCAAACGAGGATCGTCGCGGCAAAAATACGTCACAGAACGAGGCTCCATAAGCATCGTCGGTGTTCACCTGATGAAGGATGCGGCATGTCATCGTTCTTCAGAAAAGGCGTTTCTCACCGACTATGGAGAGGAGAGGAGATGACACGATGATCTCCCCTTGTGGTGACGGAGTTTTTCGTCATAGACTCAGCGTTCTTCACAAAGAAGATGAAGTTCTTCAAGACCGCAAGAGTTCTCTCCTCTATTCCACACAACGATTCCACCAACAATAAAATAATACTTTGTCTTATTTTATTCACACACACACACATCAATATTAATTTGAAATAGATCTCATTCAATTAATTAACTTAATTGAAGAGTATTTAATGAACAAATTAAATGCGAGAGTTGACATGTCATTCATTTGGCGGAGTGGGTGTGTTACACAATTAATGCTATAGGGTGGTTTAATGGGGTGTTGGGAAAACTGAAGGAGGTGGGGTCTCATGTGGGACCCACCCCAACATCCTCATATCTTCCTTTCCCACAACACTTAAACCACATGTAAGAAATAAAAATAAAATTGTAAAAAAATTATTTTTATTCCCCGCATTTTAACATCTCCTCCTGAGAAAACGCAACCTAGAAAAAAGGTACTCTTAAGTAATTATCGGGGTTGCGGTTTCAATAGTACCCTTGGATTTCGATTCCGAGCACCGGATCAAAAGTTATAAAAACCTGCTCGCTCGTTCATTGAGCGTACCCGAGCTCAACTTCGAAAATTGATTCCAGGCACACCAGGCCTCAGAATCAGGTGCCGTCAGAAACAATGCACTTTTAAAATCCCAAAGAATTTAAGAAAGAAATTTCCTTTAAATTTATAGGACTTTAAATTACTCCCACCCCAGGGCTTTACATCCCCGTAAAGATACATCACAAACTAGGGGAACAAATGACGGTACTGAGCATGCATCTGAGCCTCCCACTCCCAAGTGCTCTCATGGAGGTTCCCATGATGCCACCTGATGCGCACAAGAGGAATCGACCTCCCACTAAGGACCCTCTCATATCGATCCTCAATCTCTACTGTGACCTCCGCAAAAGTCTCCCCATCATCAATGTCCAGCTCCCCATGGTCGATGATATGAATCGGGTCATGCACGTATCTCCTCATCTGAGATACGTGGAAGATGTCGTGCACCTTGTGCAACTGAGTTGGTAAGGCTAGGCGATCAGCCACCTCGCCTATCCTGCTAAGAATCTGAAACGGTCCGATGAAGCGCGGAGATAGCTTGTCGCCCCAGTCAAATCTCCGTAATCCACACCGAGGAGAGACCCGTAAGAAAACGTGGTCACCATCCTTGAACTCTAGTGGTCTTCACCTTCTGTCAGCATAAGACTTCTGCCTACTTTGAGTTATCCTCATCCACTCCTGGATGACCTAGACCTTCTCTGTCTTGGCCTGGACCATCTCTAGTGCCACAAGTGCTGACTCCCTAGGGTCATTCCAGCACAGAGGTGACCTGCAAGGTCGGCCTTACAATTCCTCGTATGGTGCCATCCCGATGGTAGAGTAGTAGCTTTTGTTGTATGCAAACTCAACCAATGGTATGTGATCCTCCCAGCTGTGACCAAAGTCGAGGACACATGCACGGAGCATGTCCTCAAGAGTCTGAATGGTCATCTCTATCTGACCATCCGTCTGATGGTGAAAGGCGGTGCTCAGACGTAGCTGTGTCTTGAATGCCTCCTGCAACCCCTTCCAAAGCTGGGAAATAAAGTAATCATCTCGATCAGAGATGATAGATGATGTCACACCATGAAGTCGTACGATCTTCTGAATATAGAGGCATCCAAAGCTCTCCACTGATCCTCCTCTCTGATGGGTAAGAAGTGGGCCGACTTGGTGAGTCGGTCGACAATCACCCAAATGTAGTCATGACCACTGGAAGTACGTGGAAGTCTAGTCACAAAATCCATAGATATACCATCCCACGTCCACTCCAGAACCTCCAAGGGATGTACCAAGCCTGCTGGTACCTGGTGCTCTGCCTTCACTTGCTAGCAGGTGAGGCCTCGAGAAATGAACTCTGCTACAACCTTCTTTATACCCAGCCACGAGTGTTTTCGTCTGAGATCCTGGTACATCTTCACCACTCCTGGATGTACCACTAAAGTGGAAGTGTGAAACTCCCTCAACACCTCCTCCTGTAAAGAATCTAGTACCATGGTACGTCCTCTAAAAAGGACGTCGTGATCCCCTCCTATAGAGAATCCATCAGGTGTCTATCCTGAGGATATCTGTGCACGCCGCGTCTCACAGTCAATGTCCCCACGTTGTGCCTCTATGAACTAGTGTAGAAGTGGAGGAGTGACTGTGAGTGACTTCAGAAAGGCTGCTCCATATCTATCCACAAAGGATATCTGCAAAGCGGATAGCTGCTCTGTCGCCTCCACAAGAAGGTGAATGCTCATCCTCCTACTGAGAGAATTGGCTACTACATTCTCCATTCCATGAGTATAGATTGTCTCAAAGTCATTGTCCTAGAGGAACTCAAGCCATCGTCGCTATCTCAGGTTTAGATCCTGCGAGAAGATGTACCTGAGACTCTGGTGGTCAGAATAGACTGTAAAGAGCTCGCCCATCAGATAGTTCCGCCACATCTTCTGAGTGAAGATCACTACTGCTAACTCCAGGTCATGGGTAGCATAGTTCTGCTCATGTTGCCTCAACTTTCGTGATCCATAGGCGATCATTGCCCGCTCCTGCATCAGGACACACCCGAGTCCGGTCCCTAATGCATCACAGTAGACTACGTACCCTACTCGCTCCTCTGGTAGCCTCATGATGGGTGCACTGGTCAATCTCTGTCTCAGCACCTGGAAGCTCTACTGACATCTGTCTAACCACACGAAGGGTTTCCCCTTCATCTTCAAGGCTGAAAGTGGTTCCGCAACTCTGGAGAAGTCTGGCAAAAACCTCCTGTAGTATCCTGCCAGTCCTAGGAAACTACACACCTCTGTCACGCTCCTGGGTGTCTCCCAAGCTTGCACTACCTCGACCATCGTTGGATCCACCGAAACTCTCGCCTCAGAGATGACGTGTCCCAAGAAGTGGACCTCACATATCCAGAACTGACACTTCGAGAGCATAACATAAAGTCGGTGCTCTCGGAGTGTGTCAAGTAAAACCCGAAATTGGTAGGTGTGCTCTTCCTCAGTAGTCGAGTATATCAATATGTCGTTGATGAAGACCATGAAAAATCGATTCAGGTATGGCGAAAAGATCATGTTCATGATGCTCCTGAACACTGTTGGCGCATTGGATACTCCAAAAGGCATATCCAAGGACTCATAGTGTCCATACCGAAATGTAAAGGTTGTCTTCTACACGTCCTCATCCCGAACTCTGAGCTGATGATAGCCTGAACTGAGGTCTATCTTCGAGAACCACCGTGCTCCCTTGAGCTGATCGTAGAGGTCTTCAATACTCAGTAGTAGATACTTGTTCCTCATGGTCACCTGTTTCAGGTGACGATAATCGACACACATTCGCAAGCTCCCTTCCACCTTCATGGCGAAAAAAATCAGGGAAGCCTAGGGTGAAACACTAAGTCGGATGAATCCCTTGCCCTGCAAGTCCTCCAGCTATACCCATAGCTCTCGAAGCTCAGCAGGAGCCATCTGATATGCTGGAGTGGATATCGGGGTTGTCTTGGGGTATAGGTCAATATAAAAGTATACCTTCCTGTGAGGAGGTAGTACTGCAACGTCATCTGGAAAAACGTCCGCATACTTGTCCACCACTACGAGAAAACTTGGGCTCCGCACGTCAACTACTCCTAGGATGAGGCTAGCCAACTGATGATTGATTGGTTGTCCTCTCCTCTGCATGAGTCCATCCTGCGCTGTTAAGGCTCCCTTCTCGCCGGTGAAGGTGAACCTGCTCCCATCAGTGGGGACACACCACTCCTTGCACCTAATATTGTCGATTTGAGCATGGAATGTAGATAACCAATCCATGCCCAAGATGACGTCGTAAGGCCTCGACGCCACTACAAGAAGATCCCAGCCGAAGTTCTCGCCTCCTAGAGTAAACTCACACTGTCGGCACTAGTGTGTAATCATTAAGTATACTCCCGTAGTAGTCTCTAGCCGTAAGGATCGAGCCAACGGCTCCATCAGAATCTATGAGCACTGAACAAGGGTAGTGTGAATGAAAGAATGACTCACTCCAGTGTCTATAAGAACTGCAGAAAAGGTGGAGTAGACACAGAAAGTACCTAGAATCATCTCTGGTGTGCCGTGGTCGTAGGCCTTCATTGCCTGAAGCTGAGCCTGCCTCTGCCCGCCAGCTCCCTGTGGTCAGGGTGGACCTCCTGGTGGTAGTGGTGGTAAAGCCTCTAAGCGTCGCCCACCACCTCCTGCTCGGCAAGCTCCTCTGCCTCGTCTGCCTGCTCTCTGCGGACCACCAAGTTCGACCCTCTACCTCTGCTTGGGTGGACCCTCAACCTTCTGTTGCTCCTATGCACGGCGGTTTGGGCAGTCATGAGCCATGTGACCCTGCCCGCCGCATGCGTAGCTCTATCTACTCCTCGTATGACTGGATCTGCGTTGTGTGCCCCGCAACTCTGAGTCAGTGTCCTGAGGTCGTCCTCCTACTGGTCTTGTCCACCAGGACCCATGTGACATCCGTCGACTGCCAGCTACAGAAGACTCAGCTACATGCCGCCCTGCGGTAGGTCTCGCTACTGGTGTAGGATCAGCTAGAAATCTCTCTACAAGAAGGGCTCGCTCTAGTACACCTACCTACGTTGGTATGATGAGGGAGATCATCGATGCCCGGATCTCATGCCTCAGTCCCTGCTCAAAGGTCCAGGCTCGGAAGAATGGTTCTCATACCATGTCTGTAGAGTAGCGTGAGAGATCAGTAAACCTCACTGAGTACTGGGCTACCGTCATGCTGCCCTGCCACAGCTGTAGTAGCTTCTAAATGCGCACCGCATGGAGGGTGTAAAGAATGAACTCTGAGCGGAATAGGCTCTCAAAGGTCGTTCAAAGGAGAGATGCCTCATCGTGCACCTGGAGCATCATGGTCGACCATCTACCAGCTACCGCATGCAGGAGGCTCACTGCAAAGATCACGATGAAGTCTGCTGGTGTCCCCACTAACCGGAAAACTTGAACTACAGCCTCCAGCCAATCCTTGGCTGCCTGAGGGTCCATCTCCCCACGGAACCTGGGCGGTCTCTGACGCTGGAACTCATGCAGTGCACTAAGGCGACGTGCACTCTCAGCGGCTGGGGAGGGTGGCATCGGTGGCTCAGCTAGTAGAGGTTCCGTCAGGCCCTCCGCTGTAAAAGGGCCCTACACCGAGGCCTCGTCGCTCGTTGGGCTGTCATCTCGAACAAAGCTGTGAACCCTAGCTGGCTGCCGTCGTGGGTACATCCTAAAAAGAAACAGGTGCACCACGTTCAAAACAGTATACCTGGTGAACTGACACAAATTAATCACAAATAAAACTTTTGAAACACACATGCAATCAGTGTTCTCGTGCACTGAGTCAGAAATCAGATGTTAGGGTCCTAGTGTATGGATACGTCGACTGCCGCACCAACACTGGACTCACTGGACTTATAACCACACTCAGTACCCTTAACACTATTGCTTCACATAGAAGAAAGATCAGAGTCCTGTTTTTTGCAGTAGAACTGAACACCTCTGATACCAATTTGTCACGACCCGTCCTCGGGACCCATGTCGTGACTACCCCAAGCCCGCCTTCCATAGGCCAGGGGATGGCGACTAGCACCAATGTGTAAATCCCAACAAAAAGGGGAAGTCATTGCCTTTATAAAGTAAACAAACACCATAAAGTAAGCCAGTAGAAGTAAACACTTTGTAAACTGAGTACAATAGTAAGTGCGAAAAAGTAAATGGGCTAGAATACAAACCCAAACTAAAAGTAAAGTACAACTGGAAAGAAAGTACAACAATTGAAAAGTAAAGCAGCAACGTCAAGTCATCCGCTAGAAATCCCACCTGAAGGGTGGGTATAGATAGTCTCCTCAGCTCCTCGGATTCAGTCTTCTGCTCCGTGTACGTCCCTCCGAGTGGTCCACCTCTAGGTACTGACTTGCTCCACATGACTCAACCACAATCAGCGTTGTCCATCGTCTGTATCCAACACAACATAGTGCGGGCATAGAAAGTGCAGGGGTGAGTATACGCTACTCAGTAGGGACCCCGAGACCCTCAAAGGACTCCCATAATTCACAAAGGACAAACCACAAAGGAAAGACACATTCACGAAATAACAACCAACCCTACTTAGGTATATGCCCATACATATACCTAAGTCATTTTTTCCAGTTCGGCTCCAACATCCGAGCCCAAGTTCAATCACGTCCACATAGGATAGTACATCCCAATCTATATAGGAAAGCACAACCCAATCCACATAGCAATGCAAGTCAATCATATCGAAGATAATGATTGAAAGTCAAGACTCAATTCACACAGGTATACTTCTTCATAAGGTGATATAGATGATAATATGTAGCCACTGATTCATTTAAGCTGTCAGACCCACGTAGGATAAAAGACCAGCTAAGCTGTCGGACCCACAAAGGATACAAGACCAGCCACTCTGCCGGACCCACATAGGAGACAAGTACAGAGTCAAATACTGTCGGACCCATGTAGGATACAAGAACAGTAGTCACGAACTGACAGACCCACATAGGATACAAGAACAGTATTCATCGTCATCAAACCCATAAGGGATTCAAGTACGGACGTCGTTGCTGCCGAACCCATGGAGGATCCCAGTAAAGTCGTCATCGTCGTCGCAGTCACAGCCAACTTTAGGGTTCCCACATAGAGCATGCTCGATTCTAGGAGGGTCCGCTCAATGAGCCAAGGGGGGTTGATATATCAACTGACATGTAGTCCGGAGTTGATGTATCCCAAAGTTCCGTCTCGTCAAAAGGAACTCAATGCGACAGACGGCGCGTCAATCAGACGCTCGGTCTGAAAGTTATTGGCTTTTTTGTCCCAGGGGCCCGGTTGGTTTTTAAGTCAAAACCAACCCGACCGTACTCCAAATGCACCCAAAACTCGAGCGGAGTAATCCAAAAGAACCGTCTCATTAAGAGGAACCAAACAAAGTCGATGTCACGTCAATCGGACGTCCGGAGCTCATGTTATAAGTGTTTCCACTCCGAGGCCCCAGTTGGTTTCGTGTTTGAACCAACCCAGCCATAACCAATGTTCTCTGAAACCTTGAGTGTAATATAACGAAACGACCGCCTCGATCTAAGGATCACATTGCAACTAATGGTGCATTAATTGGATGTTCGTAGCCCAACTTATGTAAATTTGAACGAACCTGTCTGACTTTAGGGGTTTTTGGGCCCGGACCGACCCGGCCTGAGACCCCCTGGGTCGGCCCGAACCGGGCGACCCGAACCATGTCCTGGTCCAGACCATTAGGGCACGGCCCGGCCCGGCTGGCACGGCCCGGCCCGGCTGGCGCAGCACGGCCCAGCTGGCGCAGCGCGGCCCGGCGCGGGCAGCACGACAGGTCGCGGGCGGCCCGGCCTGGTGCGGTCGGTCCGGCCTGGGCGGCTCGGCGCTGGCCGAGTGGACGCGCAAAAATGGGGGGGTGTGCTGGCCCCGTTGATTGAAAAACGACCACCATGGGGGGGCCCGCCTCTTGCCAGCCGGGGGTTAGGACCCCCAGAATTTCCGAAACCGGCCGGCCGATTTGGCCAGCCAGTGTGCCACCGCAGGACCCCCCGCGGGTTCCTCCATCAAAGCGCCAGCGGCCGGCGGTTCCTTCCACCGCTCCCCGCACCGCTGCAGCCTTAATTCGCGGCCTTGTCTGACCGGCATGGCGCGAAGGGGCCACGCCCCACCACCGTGACCCCTCTACGACCACGACTTCTTTCGGCCTCAATGGCGTGGCGCGACGATGTTGCGCTCCTTCGTCGCGTTAATCTTTTTTCCCACGTGGTGTCGTTGCACCACGCCTCCTTCGTTGGAGCCACAATGATTACAAAAACAAGGGGGAGGAGTTTCGGCCATGTTCGTGCGGTCCGGACCCCTTCCGTTAATTCGATATCAAGAGGCTAAAGAATTTAACGTTGGATGGCAAAGAATATTCATTAACAAAACCAAACCCCTACCTCGAAGAAGTCATCGAACAAGGATCATCGTGGGAAAAAGACGTCGCGGAAGACGGTGTCACGGAACAAGGCTCCATAAGCATCGTCGGTGTTCACCCGATGAAGGATGTGGCGTGTCGTCGTTCTCCGGAAAAGGCATCTCTCACCGGCTACGGAGAGGAGAGGATACGACACGACGATGTCCCCTTACGGTAATGGAGTTCTACGTCATAGACTCGGCGTTCTTCATGATGAAATTGAAGTTATTCAAGACCGTGAGAGTTCTCTCCTCTATTCCACACAACCAATCCACTAACAATAATATAAGACTTTTTCTTATTTTATTCACACACACACACGTCAACATTAATTTGAAATAGATCTCATTCAATTAAATAACTTAATTGAAGAGCATTTAACGAACAAATTAAATGCGAGAGTTGACATGTCATTAATTTTGGAGAGTGGGTGTGTTACACAATTAATGCTAGAGGGGGTTTAATGGGGTGTTGGGAAAAATGAAGGAGGTGGGGGCTCATGTCGGCCCCACCCCAACATCCTCACATCTTCCTTTCCCACAACACTTAAACCACCGGTAAGAAATAAAAATAAAATTGTAAACCAATTTTTATTTTTATTCCGTACAATTTAACATCTCCTCCAGAGAAAACGCAACCGAGAAGAAAGGTACTCTTACGAAATTATCGGTGTTGCTATTTCAATGGTGCCCTCGGATTTCGATTCTGAGCACCGGTTCAAAAGTTAGAAAAACCTGCTCGCTCGTTCACTGAACATACCCAAGCTAAACTTCAGAAATTGATTCCGGGCACACCGGGCCTTGGAATCAGGTGTCGTCAGAAACTTTACACTTGTAAAATCCCAAAGAATTTATGAAAAAAAAATCCTTGAAATTTATGGGTCTTTACAAAACATTTCAAATCAATGTTTTTCCAAGATGAACAATGTTACTTATACTAATAATTTCTCCTTGAGAATTATCTCCAAAAGTTAATTTCCATCATTCAGTCTTGATAATCTTTTCAAAGTAGTTTTTATTACCAGTCATATGATAGTAACATCCATTATCCATATACCATATATTTCTCTTGGTACCTTGTATATTTTCCAAAAAATTAGAAAAAGATAGGTTTTTGGAATCCAAACTTTCTTGGATCTTGAAATATCAGAATGCAAAATCTTAGGCACCCACATTTTCTTAGAAAAATAGGCTTTATGAAATCCTAATGACTGAGTGTTGTTTAAGGGACAATTGTGTGCCTAGTTTCCAACACGCTGACACTTAGTGCAGAAAGTATCAATGTGAGGAACAAAATAATTGTTACTAAAAACTGGTTTAGAACTAGTACAAACAAATATATAGCTATTCCTTATATGTCGGATTTGAGAATACATTTTATCAAAATTTTCCTTACCAAAGGTAAAGTTTGAAAAACACTTCTTCAAGGAAAGAATTTTGGATTTCAGTTTGATAACCAAGTTCTTGTCTTCAAAAACATTTGATTTAGAACTAGTGTTAGGCTCGAAAACATTTTTATTAGAAATTATGTTTTCTAGATACTTAGAATGTTTATTCTTCTTAGAATTTACTTCCTCAAGAATTTTTGAACTACTTTCAAAATGAACATTTTTCTTATCAATATCTATAGAAAGATATGATATTTCATTATTAAGAATAGTATTCCTAGAATTTTACTTATCAATATTTTTATTGAGATTTTAATTCTCAATCTCAATGAGCTCAGCTAACCTAGAAACATCTTCATATGTAGGTAAATTATTATCTTCATCAAAAGAAGATTCTTCATCTGAAGATTCATAATATTTATCATTACTATAATTTTCATTTAAAGAAACATTGGTCATTGATTCAGCATTGTGTACCTTATCCATTAAGAAATGATTGTCAATAGGTAGTCTGGCTATTAGACAAAGATTCTTCTATCCAGAAGATTCGTAATCTGATCATTCATCTGATGAATCTCCACCACTGGCAATCGAGGTTTCATTAGCTTTCAAGACATTCTTCGCTTTATCATTGTAGTACTATTTTTTGTTTCTCTATGAATTCTTTCTTTTCTTTCTTTTCACTTATGCATGGGACAATAAGGCCTTATGTGTCCTACTCACTTGCATTTGTAACAAGTAACTTCTAAATCATTCTTATCTTTCCATTCCTTTTTATAATATTTGGACTGAAAGTTCTTCTATCCAAAAATCTTGTTCATCCTTCGAGCACGATTGGAAAATTAATTTTCTGATGATTCACGTCCACTAAATTCAGATTGGATTACAATCTTCTAAGATTTGGATCTATTAACTCTATCAGGAGTCTTGTCTTTCATGTGATTTGAAGTTGTAGTATAAAAAAAATCACCATTCCCATTCTTTTTCTTTATGTTATCAGCATCTCTCTTCATTCTAGTTTCATGTTGAAGAAGAGTTCCAAATAATTCATCAAGAGAAATATGAGTAACTTCTATATTCTTATCAATAGAAGTTCTCTTGGATTCCCAATCATTGGGCATGATGTCTATGATCTTATCAACAAGAGCTTCATCATCTAATCCTTTCTCCCCAATGTATTGTAAACTATTTACAATAGTCATAAATATTTGTTGCACCTTACAAATGGGTTCTCTATATGGAAAGCAGAAACCATGATATTCAGATCTGAGCATAGCTCTTCTAGTTTCAAAGACATTGGAAGTTCCAAAATGAGTAACTTCAAGTTTCTTCCAAATTCAATTTGCTGCTTCACAAGATAAAATTTGGCTATATATATTTTTACTCATAGAAAAAAGAAAAATATTGTATACCTTATAATTCTGTTAATATTCAGGCTTTTCTTTATTGGTGAAAGTACTAACTCCCTTGTCAGGGATTTTATATCCTCCAGTAAGCATACTAAAATTATCCACTCTAGTACTGATAATAAAAGTCTTCAAACGATCTCTCCAATATTCATAATCATTCCCATAAAAGATTTGTGGTCTAGTTTGATTGATATTGTCTATGGAACCAACATTGATTCCTGCCATCTTAAAAAACTCTCCATCCAAACTTGTTAATAGAAAAAATTCAGAATCAGGTAAAATATTCCAAAGCAAGGAAAAAGATAGAACAATGAAAACTGAGTAAGGAAAACATATATGTGAATATAACTATTTCATGGACCTCGCTCTAATACCAATTGTTATGATGGTATGGAGTATTATATATTCTATAATACCCAATGTAGGATCTTAATGATATATATACTATATGTTGTATCTAATGATTCTCAATATACAAGAGGGGTGTTGAATTGTACACTTTAAAAAAATACATTTAGAACTTTTAATGATGTTTATGTTTAACATGGTTAAACAAGTTAATTCACAAAACCTCTGGTTTCATACACATTCTTGATTCCAGAAATATGATTCCTTGAATGTGATTCCGAAAAGATGGTTCCTGAAAAATGAAACGTAATGAAAGTTTACAATGAAAAATATTCTACCTTAAAGCTTATAGAATCTTATAAAATAAGAGTACAAGTATAAAGAAGTATAAGATTGTTATACTTTCTTCAAAAAATAAAATATAGTGGAAAGCTTTGAACAAAATAAGTAACAAGTAGTAATATTTTAACCCAAAGAGAAGGGTATCAAACAACCATGGATAAAGGTCCCTCGATTTGTACATTCAAGAAAGTCTGTCTTACCAACACTAGGGTATGTCCTCGATTTGAAGATCAGAGATTGTCATGCTATCCCCATAAGCTCTCAACATCAAGGTAGTCAGCACCTCTATCTTCCTATCCCTGGAGTCCCTCGATTGTACACAGAAACAATCAGAGTCGCACAAAAAAATCTGAACAAGAAGTTCAGTACGCACAAAGTAATAAAGCCTCTCTCTCAAGAAAGAACTTCAGCAGCATGTAGTCTTTATATTGATCAACTTTTTGTAGGATCTTTCAAATGAGCACCTATTTATGGGAACAATACCAATGGTCGGTTCCCTCCTCCAACGATCATAGTTTTCCTTGAATTTTGGAGGGACATGTACACGTGTCACCCAAACAATGGTTAGTTAGTAACTAAAATCACGACATCATTTTATAACAAAAATAAGTGTAAGAAAAAATATATTTTAATTACAAAAATTAAATATTCGGAATGTAAGAAAATAAAAGTTCAGATTCAGAGTTCATGAGAATTCAGAGTCAGAGCTTACAATGTTCGGAGTCGGAATTCATGAGAATTCAAATTCTGAACTTACAATGTTCAGAGCTTGAATTCATTAGAATTCGGAGTATGAAATTACAATGTTCGGAGTCTGCAATCATTAGAATTTGGATTATGAACTTACAATGTTCAGAGTCAGAATTCATGAGAAATCAGAGTAAGAACTCAGAAGTGTTCAGATTATGAATTCAGAGAAGTTGGCATCAGAACTCAGAAGAGTTCGGATTCTGAATTCTGAGAATATGGAGTCAGAACTCAGAAGAGTTCAGAGTCTAAATTCAGAGAACTCGATGTTAGAAATCAGAAGCGTTCTGAGACTGAATTCAGAGAATTTTGAGTCAAAATTTGGATCCTAAAAACAGAATGCTCTTTAACTAATTATTATATGATTCCAAGGTTTTAGATATGAAACCTATTTTTACACATAGACAAGATAATGAACAATGAAAAACATGGTAAGGATACATTTCCTTGAGGAAGGAAATTATTTCTTTATAGAAGTAAAAAATAGGTTAAAATGGGATTTTCCTTGAATAAGGTGATTGTGATTTTCAAAACAGGAAGGAATGGTCAAGTCAAAAAGAATCCTTATTGACTCAACAATCTCCCTCAAGAATGAAGGAATGGAAAAGTCATAAGGAAAACCTTATTGACTCTAAAAAACCATTCCTTAAGAAACTACTCTGAACCCCAATCAACTAGCTCACATGCCTTATTGAAAAACAAAAGTACACTGTACCGTAAGTCTCACCCAAGCCATTCATAGGGGCCTTATTCCTAATAGTCCTCAATAAATGACATTAAACTGTAGCACTTCTTATCATTAAATAATAGGATGCCTCTTATTCCAAATATGAATTAGGTATGTGATAAGATTAGGATTCCCCATTCCATGATCATAGTGAAGTAAATTTAATATTGTTTGAATCCATTCAAATATTCCATCACTCCACCTAATTCTTTTATCTTCCTTCATTTGGGTATTCAACCTTTTTCACATCTAAAGGGACCCCCTAATGGCATGGTCTTGTTCCGATTCATCTCAGATACCTTTCTGGTCCAACTCCTTGGATGACACTGGATGACCTTTCGTGTTTGGCCTCGTGTTTCGAATATGGTTAGCGGTTGGCCCTCATTTTTTGTTTATATCTCAAGCTATGGTGATGTCTATACCTTGTTGTGAACATTTTTATTACTCATCCTCATCATTCATGCCAACCCCATTATGTTACGAATGTTGGGAATGTGATTCACAAATTCCATCTCACTTTTTTCAAACTGATTATGATACCCTTGATGTTATTTCTTTTGGGCACTAGCACATTGGTGTTGGCCCTATTTTTCTGCCATTACTACCTAATGAGTTGGGATTCCCTTATGTCTAGACATGAGAATGAAATAATGGGGATATTCATGGTGGAATCCACATTCACCATTTTATCTCCTTATCAGCATGAGGGCAGAATCCATGTGTAAGCCTCATCCACCATTGTCGCTCCTTAGCATCACACGAGAAACATTCGTGAGTAAGCCCCATTCACCATTTCCGCTCCATATCGGCACACTGGAATCTTCCACATGTAATAATCATCCTCTATTTTTGTTGCTCAGTATCTCCACGGAATAATTCCTATATAATCCCCACACCATCTCCCATGCGTTCACCTTCCACAACACATCTTTTTGGCCTTCTACTTCCTCTTTTTTCTCACACCAAGCAAGACTCACATGGAATTAGAGGTTTTTAGTAACCCCAGCACCACACCCCTTCCAAGAAAAATATAGGATTTGATCCCTATTTTCTACACTGGGTACACCATAAACCTCGTTGAGGTTCAATCCCAGCCATTGGTAAACTCTAGTGCCCCCTCCATGGGGTCCACCACCTTGATCAACCCTCAGTGGTGTCTAGATTAGTACTCTCCTAGGCCACCTAAATGTGTAAACCCAATTCACCTCCTTTTCCATAAATACATAGACATTTCATCCCTTCTATGTGGATATGTAAGAATACTCCTTGATTTTCATGCCCACTATCCATCTAACCTAGAAATTTCATGTCAGTTAACTTGCATTATGCATGATGTTAAATAGTATGCCCATTTTTTCCAAATATACATTAAACTATATAATTTTGAACTATGTGGTTTTTGATCCCTATCTCCTAGGTAGGGTACATAGAAAGACTCCCTGAGGTTAAACCACAAACACTTGTAAACATTGGTGTCCCCGTTGTTGGGACCCATATACTTGGTCTACCCATTAGGGGTGTTAGACCAGCCCACAGGAAAATAACCAAGAATAATACCCACACTCAATCTATACTCCTCCAACTAAGAGTCTCTCTCTTATGATGGGCTGCTGATATTGTGTAATCCCTAGCATGTCTCTGAGTTGCTATCGTTTGTGTACACCCTAATTCTATGAATCCATCACTTGAACTATGTGGACATTCATTCCATGCCATTAGGATATGTAGGAAGCCTCTTTGAGGTTAAATACCATCACTCATGTCCCATACTTTTCATTCCCTTGATCCCTAATGTTTCAGTAATAATATTCATCAACCCAATGTTCAACCTCCTTAGGGTCTCATCCATGCCTCCATTCTCACAAGCCACCTCCTCAGGTGACACATCATCTCATTTCAGAACTATATGGACATTTATTCCCTTCCACAGGGACATATAGGAAACCTCCCTGAAGTTCAATCCCAATACCAACATCTCCACATCAGTTCAATACCATTAACTTTCATCTAACATTTCCTCCACATTCACCTTAATTTTGTCCAAGCCAACATGTCTTGGTGATATAATGTCATCCATTTGGGATTTCTCAATGAGTAATCCCCATAATTTCATATGATTTCTTCTTTAATAAGCACACTGTAAGTCTCAAGAAATAATCCCCACACAATCCAACCTAGAGAAGTCCTATGGAAATTGGAAGTCTTTGTGTGTAATCTAAAACCACCCATTTGAACTATGTGGGTTTTGATCCCTTCCTCTATACAGGGTATGTAGGAAGCATTGTTGAGGTTCGACCACATCCAATGGTAAACCATGGTACCCCCTTTGTGTGGACCAAATCTTTCCAATCCTCCCTTTGTAGTGTTAAGATATGCCTTCATGATGTGAAATATTCCTTCTTTGGGACACACTATCTAGGGACTATCCTCAATAGGATTTTTGATCCATTCATCGAGTTAAACATCTTGGTTCTCCCTCCTAGGGACGTAAAAATCTGATCCACTCTCAATAGTGTTCTAATAAATTTGATATATCTCCACAAGATGTCAAACTCATGATATGGACCATAATAAAAACATGGGAACCCAAGTGAAACCTCATATACATGCCAATGGAATACGATACCTCGTGATCGATGTGGGAAGCCTCGTGTTTCCATAACCTTGAGAATACTTCATATGAGAAACAATAAAGGTAGCTAAAGTTATAGCATCCAAAGATGTCCCGACAATCCTAATGATACCATCTACTCCGATCGAAGGATGATTCCCTATCAGGAACCCTTGGAACATCTAGACAGAAACAACATAATTAACTTTTCCCCACGAAGATATGGTGGTAGTAACGAGATTCATGGACAAAGACTCCAATCTATGTGAGAGACTGACACTCTGTGATGAATTATGAGAATGAATCCACAAAATGTGATATCAATATCCCATCATCCCAATTTTATCAAGGAGAAAACATCACTGATAAAGTGATGGATTTTTTTCACCATTGGAAAATGGGAACATGGGGAAATGAGCATCAGGTCACCACGACAATACTAGGATCAACCGCAGAAAGCATCAGAAACACCATATAAATGTACTTTTGGTTTAATGACATCCTAATGGCCTAATAGTGATGTAATAAATACTATAAAATGTATACTTAGCTAAACATAAGTTTTATATTTAAAATAATGTTATTTTATGTTTATTTGATTAATTTTATATATCCTTAGTTAATCCTCCAAGACTTATAATATATTTTATGGTTCTATAATCATTTCATTGATTGTGTGACTCACCTCAACAAGCAAGGTAATTTTTTTAATATGTTCGGTATTTTTCCTCATAAAATAATTTATTACACTCCCATTTTTATAGAAACCATTGGCACAAACAATGGGAGGATTTTCGGTTTTAATTATTTTATTATGAAGGGTACAAAACCAAAATATTAAAGAAAACCACCTCTTATCCAATATCAACACACCCATGATCCCATTTCCCTTCATTGAAAATATTTTAATCGCGTTCACCATGTTTCTTTTACCCCATAGATTTCTCCTATGGTTCCCCCAAGATCCCAATAAGCCTCTCCAAATCCGATAGAGTCACACATCCAGGTAATAAATTCTCTCTCTTATATTTTTTTCAAGCACTTAATTTATGATATGCCCTTTAATTTCAATTTTATTTAGTTGGGATACATTCTTACCAATCCCCTGTTATTTCTATTTGGTTTTAAAATTAGTATATCCCATTTCACTCTCATTTAACCCCCTTAATAACCATTATGTATACCCATTAACATGAAAAAAATTTGTAAGTGTTCCTTCCCTTATCCTATTTCATTAAGATTCATTATTATGTCATGTATTCTATTTCAAATTAGTTTTGTTGGGTAATGTCTTTGCATGTCCCTCTGACTATCCATTTCATATCTAAATGAAGAGAGAAATATTTTATATCTCATAAACCCATTATATGAATTTCTATAGGATGATTTTATGCGGCCAAAAATGGACCGCCATTTTCTTTTCCAAAATAATTGTGTATTGAATACAATACCATTTATCTATTAAGGGTATTCACCTTTATGCACATATAATTATTGATTTGGGACTTACTTGTACTTATTCCACATTCATTGATATTTGAATAACTTATGATGTTTAATGAATTCATGTTATATGATCTATGTGGAAGACATAATCATGTGATTGAAATGTTTATGATGGGTGCACCACAATAGCGATCCAATGCATTGGTTAATGTTTAGCATCATCATACATCATGTTGGGATCAGGGTGTACATGATTCTATTACAGAGCTTTTTTCACTATGACGTCATGAAAATTTATCTTTGAATGATGTTTATAAAGTAGTTGTTTATGTTGTTTCCACAATTTCCATGTCATAATTATCATGATATATCATCCCTTTATATTCATGTTCATTTTATGATCCATTGATATTATTAATTTCTAACATCTTTTGAATTTTTCATTTAATTCTTTGTTTACTACGTTACTGGGCTTTATAGATCACAACATTTATATTTTTTCCATAGGATATCCTATATAGTTTCATGTTCGAAGGAATATTCTGAACATTAGGAGGAGTTTTTCAATAAATTCAATGTATTTCATGTTTTAAGTTTCTATATAATATATATAATTCCCATGGACACTTTAATTAATGATATTTTTGGGTTGTGTAAAGCATAATATAATGTATTATTTAATGTATTAATGTGTAATAAAGATCATGGTTTTTATATTGTGCATATGGGATGTTAGTCAGTGGATATATGTCCCGTTTCACTAGCATATATCCAACTACATCATTCTTGGAAGTACCTAGAATAGGGACGAAATTTCTATATCACATAATGATAAATTTATTGATGTATTTTGGAACGATGTGCATATACTCTTTGGGTATTATCATGATAGTGAATAATGTGTTTTATTATATATTAGATTATATAATGGTGTTGATGGTTTTTCATTTTATCATTTCTTAGTTATAGACATGATGGAATTATGGAAATCAATTATTGAGACCCATAACATAATGTTTCTTGAGTTGGAATGGTCCCTCTAAATTAGCCCTCCTTCAATTTTTTATGACAATATTTTTTGTGATTGGTGGAAGTATGTCTTTTTGGTGGGACTCTAGGGGTATTAATTTACTCTAACAATATGTGGTCATTATATGGGGCATCATATGGGTGAATGGTAGGAGTTGGGGTCTTATTTCTCAAATTGACCTTAATCCTTCCTTTTTTCGCCGATCAGGATGGGGGTAAATCTTATTTATTTTTAGAGTATGGGCTCTAGTACCCACCTTTAAATTTTGTAAGAGCTATCCATAGTGTGATTTCAATATCAAATCACTTCTTTGGGGTTTTATACTTATAGGTTCCAAAATAAACTACTGTATATGAGGGGTTATTGTGAGATGGTTGGAGTAATGATCATTGGGATCCCTCTTCGAAGACACTCATGTAGATATAGGGGATTATGAGGCATCCTTATTTTCCTCCTCTAGTTGTGGTAGGAACATATATTCATCTATTGAAGGTAATCTATCTACATGATAAAATGTAAGGATATGATCTACTAACTCCCCACCAGTCATCCATCAAATATTGGGCATGTCTGACCTCAAGTTATCATGTTTTTAACATGATTCTAATTGATTTGGGATTGTCCCTTATTTTGTGTACCCATTCACAGGAATTAAAACCCTCTAGAAGTGAATTTGTTGCATCATAAATGTAGAACATCAAGACCTTATAGATATCGTATCATAATAGGAGTGTTATATAGTAATAAGAAAACCATGTAGAGTTGATGTTTCCATGGGTAACTAATGATTCTTTGGTCCCCTACTTTAATTTTGAGAAATGTGGCCACAAAAAAAAACTATATGTGTAATAAATTTTAGATTTAATGGAATCACAAATAATAACCTGTTAGTACACAATAAAAATTAAATGTGCACAGTCCATCAATCACTTATATGGTTATGGGATTTCTTTTTGGGAACACTATTATTGTTTTTGTATTTTCACATGCATGTTATCACAGACCAATTTCCATTGGTAGGTGTATATTTTAACTAATCAGTAATTCTTTGATGATCATATGTTTGAATCAAGAGAATGGGATATTAAGTCATCTCATTATTGAGCATGTTTCCTAGTCTAGGATTATCTTATTGATTTATGAATATGTTCATGAAATTCTTCCTAGTAATAATACTTTTTTATTCCTCTGTCATGTATTGAATACCCATTAGAGTATGTTTTATAGTCCTTTCATAAATTTTAATTTAACTATAAAATGTAATTGATCATTATAGGGAACCGAAATCCCATCTCTCAAAGAAGGTGAGGGGTTAATCAATAGTGTAAATCCATATATAAATTACCTTTAGGTTTTAATTTTATTTATAGAGACAAGAACATATGTTTTCCATAATAAATTAAGTGTGGGAAATTATGAAGAGTATAATATAGTTTCATCAAATCCAAGAAGGCCTAATGATATATTTTTATTTAAGGTCTCCCATGATGACATAAAGATATATGGGATTTTTTCCATTCATGAAGGATTAAAAGGGTATGTTTGGATTTAAAGTTACTTAGAAATAATTATTGATTTGATAAATTTTTATTTAATCCATGATGGATTAAAGAGCTATATTGGAATTTATATACTCTTATATGGACTTATGGGTACACTAGAGTTTCCTGTCATCTAAAGGGAAGTACCGGTTATGCTAGGATTTATTTTCTCGTAATAGGACTTGAGTGTACACTTTTTTTTAATGGAAACTAATAATGATTAAGGTTTATTTTTTTTATTTGACCTCAAATATTATTTCATAAGGGTAAACTACTTGTTTAAGTAATCATGGACGGATTAAGGGTTTACACTGGGTTTTAAGGTCACATATTCATACCTAAGGTTATGGAGGTGTTTTTTATATCTAGGAAGGCTCAAAAAGTAAACTATTATTGAATGTATATTAATAGAAAATAAATGTAATGATTGACTTTTGTGAAATAAATTGTTTTTTAAAGGGGAAAACGGGGTTTAGAGTTCCCCATGATAAATTAAATGGTACACTAGAGTTCCTTTCAATGTTTGGAGGAATAAAGTGTGCACTATGATTTATTATCGTCCAAGAGGACTAAAGGGTATGTTAGAGTTTCATTCCTTATAGAAAGGATGAATGTGGAACTATAGGTTTTTATGTCACTAAATGGTTCTTGATGAAAAAATATATTTTCATTCCATCTATGATGGATTAAAGGTTCGCACATGGATTTAACCTCTCTAAAATGAAATTAAGGTAATCATCTAGTTTTGGGTCATCCATGAAGACTTAAAGGTTTATGCTCATATTTATGCCCTCCCTATAGGACTCGTGGTTAATTTAGAGTTCCATGATATCTAAGAATACTTAAATGGGTATGTTGGGATCTAACTCATCTCAAGAGGAATTAAGGGTATACTGTAGTATCATTTAATCTAGAATTTCGTAAAGGATGTGGTGGGATTTTCTTCTAATAGGAATGATTAAAAATTATTTGGATATTTCATTCCATATAAGAAGTATTAAAGATAAATTTGGGGTTTATGGTGTCCCCATAGGACTTATGGTTTTTAGTGGAAGTGTTGTGAGTTCTGTTGTACATGATATTTCTCTCATGAGATTAGATCACAATGTATAATTTTGAGTGGAAGAAAACCCATGTATTTTAGTTTCATTTAATAAGTAAAATCATGCATTTGAAGTCTTTATTGTAAGGAAAAAATGGTATAATTTATGTTCATGCATCCATAAATAGGGAATTTAATATTTATTTCATATTTCTTGGAAAATTATGTCCAAATAATTATGGTCATAATACTTGGACCACTTCCAAAAATATTAATGTCATTTAAGATGATCCACTATGTGAAAGGTTCCTTGAATTATCATGGTGCATGACTTAAAAATTAGGGTATCATTTACTTTTCATCGATTAGAGTCTATATAGAAGGGGTTTTCTTAAATATTTTGGGGGTTACATCGTGATGGAGTCCTATGAGGTCTCAACCCCTTTAAAGAACCCAAAAAAGGTATAATGTGCATTGCATTATGATTTTTTCCAATCTCGATGTCACTCCAAATTTATTGGTAAATAAATTATTTGGGGAAGTAACTGAATTAAAAAGATTTGATAAGTAGTGGTTGAAAAGTTGGGAATACTCTAGAGTAGTATCTAGGATGAGGGTTGAGGTATGAAATATTGGATGTGGGAATCACTTACGGTTTCCTAAATATATGCACACTGATCCCATAAACATTAGGAAGGAAGGTGATGTTCATGTCTTATAGAGAATTAGTGTCCATGATGAGAAAATGGAAATATCAATATCCATGAATTGATATAGGATGAAAATTTATATATTAACCCTCTAACTAAAGGTTACTCATAATTAATAGGGTGAATAATTCACCATACCTTGAAACAGAAATTTGATAGAGGAAATCAATGGGGTGATGTAACCTCCCATGATCTATCACACTCCCATGTGGCCCATCCAGGTTGGTAATAATTCCTAAAGTGTTCTTATTTGTAGTATATAGGATAATGAAAAGTAGTTGGGGTGCAAAGAAAATATTGGAGAGACTATACCACTAACATTGTGTTTAAATAATATTGGAATAAATTTCTGAGTTACAAAAATAGTAGATATATTATATTGACATTAAATAAACCAAATAATTTTGGAAACTAATCAATCCCATTATGTGGAAAATAATTTAATGGTTCTATGTAATGTATTTAAGTGTAAAGATGAATTTAAAATAGATAAATGACCTAAAAACTCAAATAATACAACAATGACGCCAGTCTTTATCTCCATGTTGGTCCAATCTCTAGGATCTAACCCATATAGTTGAAAATAATCAATAAAAATGTCATTTTCCATTTTACAAATCCACATCAATGTAATCTACTCATGTGATAAACAATGTCCCCAATTGGGTGTGAGTAAAACTCATTATGTTGACACCATCATGTATGATGAAAACCATTTTTATAGTAAGTGCATGTAATAACATTAAACCATGAATAGTAATAATAAACTATTATTGTATAATGATAATCCAAGTTTTGTATTATACTAAAATATATATGAGCATTTAGCATAACCATACAAATTGTAACCAAAAGTCCATGTCATAATAATATAACTGGGAAAATCTATTTTTATAAGAATTGCATCATAACCGGGCCAAGCCCTTTATATAAGAATTTCAACTTAACTAGGCTATGCAATTTAAGTAATTATTTCTTCATAACCGAGATATGACCTTTATATAACTATTTTTTCAGAAAATGACCATGACCATTATATAACCATTTTGGAATAACTAGGCCAATACCTTTATAAAATATTTTTAGAATAACTGGGATAATCCCTTTATATGTGCATTTAAACATAATCAGGACAATCCCTTAATAAATTAATTTCAACATAACCTTACCTATCCATGAATATATGCATTTTATCATAATAATATGTTACCAAACTATAACCAGATATTTTATGAAACAAGTAATCCATTTTAAAAAGTTATCCTATCACATGAAATCCCCTATGGTCCCATTTCATGCTAATTTAGGTTTTCAACCCATTACGAATTAATTGTCCTTCAAAGGTAGCCTCACCCTATGTATAGCTTCATGTGATATCCCATAACTATTAGATACAAAGGGATCCAAGGTGTAATCTAAACCTATACATTTATCACCCAATATTCAAATATTTGATATTCATGTTTTTTTTTTGAAATATTACATAGTATTTCAGACACATGAACAAATAGAAAAAAACACAGGGCTTTGTTCTAGACCACATACCTTTATATGTAAATAAATAAAAACTCCTAATAGGGAACATCAAAGAAGTGGGATGGAAAAGGATATCATAAGGAAAACCTAAATCACACAAGTATCTACATCAATATTCAATTTAATGAACGTCAAGAGATCACACTGCTATAATAGAGGATAGCGATAGAAAAGAGAAAAATAATGGGAAGTAAATCACTAATTATGAAATTCTATATTGATACATTCTAGAGTGAAGAAATTTGAAAATATAAACTGGAATTACCAAAGGGTTCTATAGATGAAGTTCCATAAAAAAGGAAAAAATGTTATACATGAAATGTTGTTAAAACAACTAATTCATAAAAAATTCATGACATGAACTCCCTTCAAGGTATAAATTTCACGACTAAAGAGATATTCCAAAAATATATCTCTTGGTGTTTAATTAACTCTTATTGATAATTTTCATGATGTCAACCACTTTCATGACATGTAATCATTTGAATCACCATACAAGTACTCATAATATACAAGTTAGAGGATTAAAATCGCATGACACGTTACAGTCATTACAGTGTCTAGTGGATGGATTCTACAATAACCCTTAGAAAAAACATTAGGTCAACCTAGCCCCACAAAGAACGTCCTCTTAATCCTCTTTCAGATATGTACTTAGACTGTTTTATTTAAAAAAATGACCCCAAACATTAGTTCAGTTTCCTTGTAAAAATATCTCCATCCCCAAAAAGAAAAGGTCTATCCTCCAATATTTAAAAGTAGAAGAACCTAACTAAAAGAGATCCAATAAAAACACAAAGGAGAACATACCAAAAAAATATGAGATCTTAAAACCACCCCAACATATAATATCTCATCTTCTCTCTGATCCAGGAATAAATTTAGGTTATTAGTGAATAAGTCTGAAAACAATGCATGTACATCAATATCCCTTTCCAAGGTCTCCCCTAGAACATTCCCATGTTGTCGCTGCACTCATACTAGAGTTCTATCCTTTCCATGGAGATTCATCTCACTACATTCAATAATCTTTATTGGATGATATTTAAAGGATGAATTTTCACAAAGATCAACAACATCAACATATATCAAGTGAGAAGGGTCCTGATGATATTTATGGAGCTCATTTATATGAAACACATCATGAATGTCACTATAGAGTTATGGATGGGTTAATTTGGTATGCCACTAGACCTAGGATTTATACTATATCAAGAAACATAAGAATCCGGGGCACTAACATTCCCTATATGATAAATGGTGTTTTCTCAACCGAGGAAACACCTGAAGGAAAACACAATGACCTGCCTCACACTCTAAAGATCATCTCCACTGGCCAATGTATGATTTATTCATATTATGTGTGGTCACTAATAACTTTTTGAAAAAAGGAACATGCTCAAATATCTCATTAAGGAGACTGTGTCTGATAAGAAATTACTCACCAACCTCTAACAAAAAATTGAAAAATGGCCTTCCATAAAATGATGGTATTGTATTCTTCTAAATCAGTTCCTCAAATATTTTATTATTCAAAAAAAATATAAGTTCCATATGCATCTCCCCCATACCAACTAAATCCATCTCAAAGGCATGTAACACATCCTCTAGAATATCAATCACCCATTTATATTTGCAATAGGTATAACTTTGATTGGATTTACTCAGTATAACCTATGATATCATAGCCTTTTGGGGACCCTTATTAAACATGGATTTCAAATGAGGATCTGTATTATAAATTATATTATTCTAATCACTATGTAGTCAAACTATTTCCCACACATAGAGACTGCCTGGATCATCAACAGTGAAGGTCTCCCTGATTGGAAAGAAGTGGGACACGTTCTTATATTAATATATGTTCATACATACTACATCATTCTTAGTATCTACCTTAGGTAATCTCATTTATAATTCCATAGAGGCATCATCTAATTTCTATCATAAAATTGAAAGATGGTATAATATTTAAGAAATCCTCTGATTCTCAGCCATCACCTATTCATTAGTGATGAATATTATCATGAATTCCACTATATATTTATTCAATATAGGCCACTAGTACAATATATGGATATTAAATTATGTATTTTTAAAACTAGGGTGTGCCACCCATCTTGAATAATGAAACTCCCCCATCACCAACTCATATAATATTGTAGAAACTCTTAATTAGACCTGGAAAATGAGTTAATTTTTACTATAAAGACATCATTTTGATTATTCTTCAAAACTAAATCATATATCCCTTATTTATTATACTTCTTTATTATATAACTTATTCGTATAGATTTGGCCAAAAAATGGGACAAACATATATTGGTGTTAGATTTACTCGTCACTAGGACACCTGACCAAAGAAATGCATATCTAAAAATAGTACCATAATCCACCACCCACCACAATATTCATACACATCCTCTTTTATCATCGTCCAGCTTTACTCATCAGCAATAATGATGGATTAACCAAGTTTATAATCCATATTGAAGTCAAAATACTACAGATAGTCTACCCACATCCTCTACTGAATGTCCAGGTCACAGAGAGAAAAGATATACCTAATGATCATGTGGTTTGTCTACAATACAAACATCTCTCTCAAAAGATAGTTTCACCAACATCTCTGGGTTTCAATCACTATATCTAACTCTAGGTCATGACTTGGGTAATTCTTCTCACATGGTCTCAAATGTTTGTATCCAAAATAAAACACATGAACCTACTATATTAAAAATACTCCTAATACAAATCTACATGCATACCAGTACAAAGAAAAATCCTCAACCAGAAATGTAAAAGTGAGAATAAATTTTTTGTTAAGCCTACAATTCATCTCCTAACAAAGTCACTAGAAATAATTAGACCAAAAATCTTCTCCCGTTTTTTGTTCTACCCAGATTTCGGTGAATCTAGATGGGAGAAGACCTAGATGAAATTCTAATAATTTTCTACTATATTAAAACATCTATTAATCTCAAATCAATCCATGGGTTTATAACAAAATACTAAAATTAAAAACCTTTTTAGGTTCTAATTAGACTATTACCTCTCAGATAACATGACATAGGAAGCTTACTGTATCAATATAGAATGTGTATTTGGTTAGCTTTGTATAAAAATAAATTCTCTCTAAAAATACTCAGGATGATGTCTATGAATTAGGAAAGATCCTCTATTGATAATTAGTACACAAATATTTCATAAAAATATCACAAAATGATCTGATAACTAATGGAAAATCCAGTTTATTATGTCCATGAACACCACTGCCACATTTTTCATACCGAATTTCATCAACATGATCACATAAAAGCAATAGCTAATCCTAAAAGAAGACTAAGGTATGTATGATGGAATCACTCTCATCTAACGATACCCTAATTTCAATTCAATCATAGAAACAATCAAATCACCTCTATCTCATCAATTTTATCATCAATGAATAAAATGAGATATCAGTTATTGACTATTATCTTGTTTAATCTACAATAGAACATGAAAAATTACAATGTTGCATCATCCATTGTAGAAATAAAGAATATAAGAACCCAATGGTGAAATAAAAGTTAATAAGAAACCCTTGGATTCCATATACTCTAACAAGTCATTAAATTCCCAAATCTCCACTAGTTCAACAATTTAACATAGAATATAAATCTTATATTCTCCATAAAACAACTTGATCATGAAATCGATCTATTGCATTGGTGATAATCCATATGACAATTTATGAAAAAAAACCTGAAAATTATCTACCACTAAAGTAAATGTATCCTTCTGTATCCCACAATGATCTTGATAAATACATCTAATTTTATTTAGGAAAAAATTAAATATGTATTGAATTGGCCCTACACGACCATCCTGATGATCCCACTCACCCTGGTGATCATAGTTTCCTCCCTCTTGATATAAATATTTAACTCTCATATGGTAATAGTCAGCATGATAATAATATATAACTACCTAATACATACCCTAAATCAAAATTAAACCTTTATTTTCTTATATAAACTTGTCCCAAAATAAACAGTAACCACTAATTTATATAGAACATTCATTGATATTTTATATATTCTCTGACCACACTCTCAATGGTTTATCAATGTTCAAACACCATAGAATTAATGAACAACCAAGCCCAAAATCATTTAATATGTGTCGATATAAAGGAATGTGCTACTATTATATAAATAAACAAAATAATGGGTAGATGATACAAAAATCATACCTATGAATGTAGAATGTCTTACCCCCAAAATTAGCCAGAGTAGTCTGAGTAGAGTATATCTAATATCCACTCTACCTTGGGAACTAAAATGAATCCCTTATATAACGTCATATGGATAGTAATAACACACCTTTACCGAGGTACCAAATCCTCTCCCATGACATGAATGTCTAGTTGAACTTCAACTACTAGTCTTCTTTGGGGTAACTGGGTCCTGCCTAGATTTTGGTACTTATTATGATTCCATGTAATGTATTTCTTACTTCATTCCCCTAAAAAAATATATATGTGTCCCATCCTGACACATGAATGAAACTCACTTGATGGTTCAAGAAACTAGATAAACATATGGTGAAATTATCCATACATAGAGCGCTGCAATGAATCGTGGTCCTCGGATGGATTCCCACTTCCCTAGATTCCATTCTCTATATTTTCAGGGTGATAACTATTATAGAAGTTATTAATTCCAATAGATGATGATATCCCAGCTTGTCATATTAAAATAGCCTACCCATTGCACAAGGCCTCTCATATATTCTATTATGTGGTGAGATCCTAATTTTTCACCTCTGAAATGATAATAAAGAATAACATTTTCACCTATGACTTTATATCATAGATAATCCTATCTTGGAACAACCATTCCTGGAAAATCACATCTGCTACTATCGTTGGTGAAAATCACTACATGTTGGTGAAACATCCATCATATTACATCACTAATGTCCCCTCCTTTGTCTAGTGTATTTACTCATGAGGCTTATCGTACCTCAATGTTTTAGGATAGATGTATAATAGAAACAAATTATTGATATCATTTCAAGAAACCTCTTCTTACTCACTAACTTCCTATAATGTGTCCCACCAATGCATGGATGGTCCACATCGAATATATAAAACAATATTGACCCTCTTATCTATAGGTGTCTCAAGGTTCTTGAAGATTATCTTGACTGACTCGATCCAGAACTCGACTACTTGTGGGTCCCCTTCCCTAGTGAATGTAGGTTAATGTTCTAGGTGGAACTCTCTTGTAATATCAAAAATTAATGGTAAAGCATGAAAAATATACAATTCCAAAAATTAAATTACCCTTAGGAAGTGGTAGAAGATATGAACATTCATTTGATTCTATGGATCTATAGGAATGTCTAGATCATCTATGATTGGTGAATACTAATTTCTACTCTCCTGACACTCACCTAAAAGACGATGAGGATACATTTTCTCGTAACAAAAATCTCACTCCATATAACACTGAATAAGATCATAGTCTACCTTATTTAGTGACAACAACAGAGAACCACTAGATAATGTACACTTTAAATATGTCTTAAAAATTGAATTGGAATGTAATAATAGTTCATCTATTCCCTTTTTCATAAGATATTACAGGAATATCATTTCATATTTCATACAATAAAATATGTCACATTAAATAATTATGTCCATATAATTATAAATGCATGTCAATATATATCCTTATATGGAAATCATGATGTATGAATACTCATATCACACTATACCCAGACATAATTATAAATATCAAGAAAAAATATCATCACATAACATGTGAATCACATAAGGATGCATAATATCAATTTTTCCAAATGAACAACATTTATAGAAATTACGTCCCAAGGAACTAAACTTTTTCCCATACATGTATTAGATAATCTAATGTACAAGATCATTACTGGGCCCATAACATTTCTATTGTATTATCTACCTTTCAAAAAAATAGTAAATAAATAGAAAAAACATGAATCCTTTTATACCACTTTTAAATGTCCCGGGATCGTGCACTCTCTATTCTGTCCAAAAACGGTTGATTACAAAACCTCAAGAACACCTCCCCATATTTCAGAATCTTCAAACTGTAGATGATGATTTAATAAATATAGTAGGAAGACTATAACCCTAGTATTGAGTTTTAATGATAGTGTAATAAATATCTGAGTAACAAAAATAGTAGACACAGTAGATTAACATCAGATAAACCAAATAGTGATTGAAACATGTCACTCAAATAATAAAAAATATATTCTAATGATAGGATATAATATATCTAAGTGTCTAGATGAATGTAAAATAGATTAACAAAAAATTTCTCAAAGATGACACCAAAGACCTTGGTCATGATCCCACAACGGTTTGATCTCTAATCTCCATCCATTCCAGTAAGAAATAATCATCAACAAGGCCTATAATCCATTAAAAAATATTCATCCATATAATATTCTCTTCTATCAAATTGTGGACTTAATAGAGTGTTAGTGAAACTCATTAGAAAAAGATGACCATGTATAAAAAAAATTGTAATTGCATGCAATAAATTGTTAAACAATAGTATTATTTATTCAATAAACATCATATAACAATTACACCACATTGACACTATAATGGAATATCACTAGGAATATATCCTCACCATGCAAACAATTAACAAAATCCCATGTAATTATCACATAATTGGGCCAATTTTGTGACCTATGATTAACAAATATAGATATTAAATCATTTTATAAAAATAATGAACACACTATAAATTGACATGCTCATGTACAGTAAAAGATTGTGTCTTTGTAACCCTATAAACATCATCTTATATCTTTGGTGAAACATATTCAGTGTTTCCCCCAAATATATTTCCATTTAGTACTCCTAAATTAAAAATTTCCGAATAAACTAGGAAAAGGAAACATAATAAAAGGTGATCTCATATTCTCAGTAAGAGTAAATATAGAAGATACATAATAATAACATGATTTTAATGGTAAGAAATCATGAGAATAACATTTGGAAATTATAGCCTAAAAATCAAATATTTTTTACGTGAGTCATTCCATAAATAGTGGTAGTTCATAATTCTTGAATCATGTAGGTGAAAAATAATCATAAATCAATCTCCAACCATAAGTTCATGTTATATATTTTTTAAACCATAAATAATATTCCAATACATTCCATTTTTCCGGGTTAGCTACCAATACCATCAAAATAGTCGAATATGGCACACATGTTTACTATAGTCAACCATGAAACACATTTGTCCCATTGTGGAACAATACACACATCTTTCTCATTATGGATCAGAACACACTTATTTCAAATTGGTGATCAGGACAAGTATTTTTCCGATTGTGGTTTTGGACACACCTATTTTTCATTGTGTATCAGGATGCAACTATTTCCTATTTTGGATCAAGATCATTTCATTATTTCTTATCCTAATCTCTTGAGATATAAATAGATACCCAGTGCTTTAGAGGGACTTATAAGTCCAACCTGTCAAATAATGATATCATACATACATGTGCCACAAGATCATAAAAATTCAACATATAAAAACATTTGAAAGTAAATTTGTATTGTAAAAATTTCATCATATCATAACCTATGGAAAAAAATAGTTTTCATAATCATTTCATCATAGAAAACCCCATGAAATAAATTGGATTACATTATCATTGTATCCATGTAGAATTCATGGAAGAGAAACGAGTTTCATTGATAACAAGAAATAATAAACATAAACCATTCAATGAATGAATTAAAATGGTGTCCTAATATCATATCTCTAGTAGATCATAAACTATAAAAAGGATTAAATCTTATCAGTAGAAAGATTTTTTAAGACAAAATGCATCATTTCATATGGAAGATAACATTTTTTTGAAAGACACATTATAAGTCATAAATCATCTTAAAAATTATTTTCCTTGAAAACCATATTAAAAATTTATTATATAATATATAAAAATAATTTAAAACATTTTGTTATTAAAATATATTTTACTATTTGAAAAATAATATATAAATTATATGACATTTTTAAACCCGTTTTCATTGAAAATTTACAAAAAAACAAATAAAACAACATTTAAAACATTTTTCAAAACATTTTAAAACATAAGTCAATTTTGTAATTATTTTAAAATGAACATGAGATTAAAATATCACATAATAAATTTTGAATATTTTTTATAAAAATCATTTTCTTAAATAAACGTATATCATATCAAAGAGAGAAATAAATTAAGAGTTTTTTTAAAATCATTCTTAGTTACCTGATGTACCAATGAGTAAAAAATGGTACCATAATATAAATATTTCATTAAAAAAATATAGAAGATGAAAAATCATGAGAATTATTGATATATGTATCATAATATTTCATTATTGGATGCATAACCATAAACATTCTCAATAAATGGTGATATTATAGCAACAAATTCTTACAATTTTGGTAACATTGAATCATAAACCCTAAAATAGAATAACATTAAATTAAGCAAAAAACATCATGAAAATAAATATATTCATGTTGAAATATTTAAAATTTTAGTATATATACCTTTTATATGAATATTGGTACATAAAAACACTTGTATCTCAAATAAGGAAAATTGAGACGAAATTACCTTACCGATTTGGTAACTTTTGTTCCAAAAAATCTTGGAATGATATATCATAAAATGGATATTTATATTTCAATAAATGTATGGATAAAAATAGTATAATAAGTTCATGTGAAATATATATAATAAATAAATAAATGAGTGGTTAATATGGAAGAAGTCTCGTAGAAGTAATATTTAGGCTAGAAATCCCCGTAATACTTAAGTAACATTAAAATATGATGATTCAGTAAATAATTATATCAATTTAAACTATTTATATCATTAAATAAAATAAATAAATTATATAAAACTTAGTAGGTAAGTATATACACTACAAAAAGTAGTGAATATAGAAAATATCTTATAAAAATTAAAGTGAGATGAGAAAACCCTGACATTATGTCTTGACATTATTCATACATGTTCAAAAATCTAGTATAATAAATATATGTTTATTATTAATCTTCCAAAGAACCATATTATTTTATATCATAAAAGATATTATTTTAGTAAGACATTATATTATCTATTTATTAAAAATATCATGTTAATGTTATGTTTCGGGTAATAACTGCTTTGTTTTTCATATATTTTTTTGACTTTTTATTCTTTATCCCATTAATTGGATTGTGATTTACTTATTTAGAGAATTTAATACATTATAAACATATCATATATTTTTAGTATATAATTATTTATATAATATATAAAATATTGGAATGTGAAATGGAATAAACCATTCATTGAGACTGTAGGCCATGCATATGCATGAATACTATTTTTGGTTTCTTTTCTTATTGAAAGAAAGAAATTAAATTACATATATATATATATATATATATATTTCATTATCATATCATTATTGTTTTGTAAATATAATATACGTGAACTAAACCCATCCTTAAAACATTCCATGTATAGTCTTAATGAATAATATCGCTTTTAGGAGGCGATAGTCCACACGTCCAGAAAAAAAGATATTTTATTCCCAAAAAATAGAAATCATGAAGCTATTTGTTATATAATAATCAAAAAATAGTAAGTAAATCAAAAATATCATATATATATATATATAATATCAAAATAGTGTGTATATCATTATTACCAACATTGGGAGATGGTAATGGGTGGATGAACATTAGTGATTCGTAAGGTCATAGACTATCATACACACAAATGAGGATCGAATATCCTATTTGATAGATGTTCATGTAGATTTAAGTAGAAAAAATCACTTAAAATTATCATATTATTTATAATATTTTGTTTATTATATAATAATGGAATAATAATAATTTAGGGGTGTAGAATGAGATAAAACCAATGTGCTTGTTGAAGGAAGTTGTCTCTTCTTTTGGTAATCCCTTTGGGTTTAACCAAGAGGAATAACTTGGATTGTTTTATGCATAAAAAGATTAATATATTATGAGATAAGGAAAGTTGGGAGATTATTCTAAAATTATTTTTTCAATTAAGAAGGGCTTGAGTGGTGTAAATAAGTGAGGGAGTTGATTACCCTTTTAGAGTGGAGGAGTGGTATTCTTGTAAATATAAAAATTTAAACACTATTGAAAGGTCTCACTTACATGTTCTTAAAATAATAGTACGTGTTATATAAAATGGATTTTATGTTAAAAATATGGCTCATAAATGGATTTTAGACATGTTTCATTGTTATTTATCCCCATAAGTAATTTTTTAACCACTACATAAACTCATTTTTACCTTAATCACTATATTTAATTGTTGGACTCCTCATGTGTTAATCATGTTTTAATGATCACAAATCTTATTACTGTTAATTAATCTCAATCTTCATTACACATCTTTCTAATTCTCTTTAATCTATATAATAACTACTCATCATGTTTTAATGATAACAAATCTTATGATGTTAATTACTCTATTTATTATTTACAAGTCTTATGCATGATCACAAATCTCACATATATTATCAAGCCTTTTTGTTTATGATTCAAGTTCTCTTACTCTCTAATGGTTAAACTTAATCCATATTCTGCATATTACTGTCTAAGTCCAAATACAGATATTTTTCTAAGTATGGAATCACCGTGAAGGACTCACCGTGACCCAGACACCGTGAAGGACTCACCGTGACCCAGACACTGTGAAGGACTCACCGTGACCCAGACACCGTGAAGGACTCACCGTGTCCTAGACACCCTGAAGGACTCACCGTGACCCAGACACCGTGAAGGACTCACCGTGACCCAGACATCGTGGAGGACTCACCGTGACACAGATACCATGAAGCTCATACCATGAATCTCATACCATGAAGATCATACCGTGAAACTCATACCATGAAGCTCATACCGTGAAGCTCATACTGTGAAGAGGACACCATTTACATAGTCATTGTAACACTGTTTCTTAACGTTTTGTCAATATTATATAAATAATGCTAACATTAATATTTGATTTTTTTAATGCAATTAATGTTATTTAATGATAGTTGTTGGCATGTCAGGAAACCGTATCTCATACCTATGAAAAGGGAATCATTCCTACCACCAGAACTCGTGGAATATAAGGAAGAATAAGATGCAGTACACGACGATATATGAAGAATAATGAATAGAAGGGAACTGAGAAAAGTGTGAATATACAACAATAAGAACTTACATACATATGAGAGAACTGTGCTGAACAAAAGAACAATCTTGAACAAGAAGGAGATTGCAAGAATTTAAAATAACTCTCATGAATGAAATCCAACATCACAAAAGAATACATGATGAATCAAGAGATCATTCTCACCCCTGTAGAACACAAGCTGAACTACGACACTCTGTTTTTTTAACAGAAAAACCAGAGAAGGACTTTGAATCATTCCTGCAAAATCCAACGAGTCCAGAGCTTCATTGATAATCACTAGAGCTTTCTAAACTTGTATCTGCTCTCTCTAAGTGATTTATTTATTATCTTTCATGGAGTGCGGTGTAATATGTATTTCTTATACACACACTATCTCTTGCACTGAACTGGAGGATATAAAAATCTTGACTCCAAATCTCTTATCTCTTGTTTACCCACATCAACTGTGGAAGAGGTCCTTGTGTGCCCTGGTCTTTGTTTTGTTTCCAACGAAGAATAGTGGTAGAGGTCCCTGCATGGCCTGGACAGTTTTTTAAATGGTTGTTAACCCCGATCCAGGGTGTGGATCGAATTTTATATAAATTTTAGAGGACTAAGTCCCGGCTTGAGACTGAACCTCTTGTTATATCTGCTGTGCACTTTTAGTTTAAGTTCAAATATTACAACATATATCTTATTTATTCTGCTGTTGTTACTTTGAAATACAAATGATTTTAAAGCTACTTTGATAGTTAAATTAGAAATTGTTTACACTAATTGTAAATCAGTAGGTTAGTTTCAAAAGATGGTTTAATCTTGTGGTTAAATTAACTAAGACCTAATAAATATTTAAGAAGCAAAGTGAACATTTACAATCTGTATAAAATCACTATAGTTTAAGTTGATTTATAAATTGGGGGATTTTAAATAGACAATCTTTTAACAGAAATTTTAATTTGACCTCAATTCACCCCCCCCCTCTTGAGTATCCACTCCGACCAACATTTGGTATCAAAGGATTGTTTTTGTTTAAGGATTTTTTTGAAATACTCTGTTTTTAAAATGTGATTTTAGTTGCATCTTTAAAGATTGTAAATTTTTGTTAGTTCTAAATTTTATCTCTTTAAATTATCTTTCTAAAATATAGTTATGGATAATAGACTAGAGGGTGCTACTGCTAACATGCCACATTTCTTCAATGGTACAAACTATGCTCAATGGAAACTTAAAATGAAAATTCATTTAGAAAGCATGGGTTTTGATATCTAGACTGCTATAGAATCACAATATAGAATTCCATAAACTGAAAGAATAACTTGGGATGAACCAACAAAGACTGCCTATAATAATAATTGTAATGCTATGAATGCCCTGTACTGTTCTCTAGGAGATGAGGAGTTTAACAGAATTTCTGCTTGCAAAAGTGCTTTTGAAATTTCGGATAATTTGGGTATTTCTCATGAGGGAACAACCAATGTTAAAGAAATGAGATTAAATACTTATACTATTAAATGTGATAATTTTAAAATGAACACTGATGAACCTATTTCTGATATGTATCTCAGGTTTAATGAGATAGTCAATATAATGAATTCACTCTGAAAGGTTGTTCCAGCAAAGGAACAAATTATTAGAATCTTGAGATGTTTACCAGACCATTGGAGGGGCACATCTGTTTCAATCAGAGAGTCATGTGACATTGCTTCTCTACCTGTCAAAGCACTCATTGGTAAGCTCATGGTGTATGAGGAAGAACTAAAGGTGAATAAAGAGGAAGATGATGAACCTAAGAGAAAATCTGTGGCTTTCAAGACTACTACTTCAAAGAGCAAAGACTAGGAGAAAATTCAAATACCTACTGAGAGTTCAACCAGTGATGATTCTGATTCAGATAGTGATGCTGAAATGGCTCAGATAGCCAGAAGGTTTATGAAATTTTATAGGAAGAAGAAATTTTTCAGAAAATCAAATTACAAAGGAAATCCTGATAATAAGGGACATTGGAAGAAGGATTGGAAAAATCCAGATAAAAGTGATAAAGTTGTTTGCTATGAGTGCAAAAGGAAAGGACATATAAAAGCAGACTGTCCAAAGCTGAAATACAAGAAGAAATATGAGTATAAGGATAATAAGTATAAGAAATCCATGAAGGCTATGTGGAGTGCTTCTGAGGATAGCTCCAGTGAATCTGAAGCTTCTGAGACTGAAAACAGAAATAAGGAAAACATGTGTTTTATTACAAACACATCTGAGGTAGCATCTGAAACTCCTGATTTAAATTCATATTATTCTAGAGATGATTCTGATTCTGAAAATATGTCAAAATATGAACTATTTGAATACTGTGATATGTTGGAAGAAACCTGTAATGAGCTGAAAGACAAATACATAGGTTTAAAGAAACAGTATTCTTTAACTGTTAAACATAAATCTGATCTTGACATAGAAATGGAAAAGAATGCTCAGTTGATTAAAGAAAACACTGAACTAAAATTGTCAAATGATCAACTTAGGAAGGATTTAGAAAAGTTCACAAATGGAAAAGATATTCTTACTCAAATTATAGGTAAGCAGATTGCACCGAGATACACTAATGGAATAGACTACAAACCTGGACAATGAAAAATTACCAAAACTAGATTTATTCCTAAATCTGGATAGAATGTAGATAGTTCTAGTTCTAGAAGTCCATATGTTTAAACTAGTTATTCACTTAGTTATAAATCAGATATAGTTAATCTTTCAAAATCTGTTGATTCTGTAAATTATATTAGACCCATAAGAAAAATGTGGGTACCAAAAGCTTTGATTGATAACCTGTCTGGACCCAAAAAGATTTGGGTAACCAAATCATTCCCTATATAAATCTATTTTGTAGGAAACCTGCTTGAAGAGTTCCAATAAGAAGGCATGGTATCTGGATATTGGATGTTCAAGACATATGATTGGGTATTACTCGTGTTTCAAAAGATTAATAAATTTTGATGCAGGGCATGTCAGTTTTGGTGATAATTCTAAAGGAAATATCATCAGCCAAGGCCAAATTGGTAACACTGATTCAGTTTTAATTTGCAATGTTTTGTTTATTAATGGACTTAAATATAATCTGTTAAGTGTTTCTCAATTATGTTATGATGGATTTAATTTCAAATTTGAAAATGATTCTTGTAATGTTTGTAATTCTGAAAATGTTTTAGTCGTTTATTCTTTAAGAAATTAAAATGTTTATGCTGTTGATTTAAATTACTTAGCTAAAAAAATGTTACCTATTTAAAAGCTTTTCATAAAGAGACCTGGTTATGGCATAGAATATTAGGACACTGCAATTTACACTCACTTAGAAAACTAACTAGGAAGAACTTAGTTAGTGACCTACTTAAACTTGAGTTTCTAAATGACAAAGTTTGTAATCCCTATCAAAAGGGAAAGAAACATAAAGTTTCTTTCTAATCAAAGAAATATGTTTTAACTTCTCAACCTCTCGAGTTGGTTCACATGGATTTGTTTGGACCATCTAGAGTTTCTAGCTTAAATGGGAAGCACTATGTCTATGTTCTAGTAGATGAATTTTCTAGAAATACTTGGGTATACATCTTAGATCACAAAAGTGAATCTTGTTCTTACTTTGTTAAATACTCCAAATCTGTAGAAAATCTTAATGGACATAAAATTAAAACCCTAAGAAGTGATCATGGCCATGAGTTTGAAAATCATGAATTTTAATCCTATTGCTCACACAATGGCTATAATCATAACTTTTCTGCTCCTAGGACACTTCAGCAGAATGGTGTAGTTGAAAGAAGGAATAGAACCCTGCAAGAAATTTCTAGAACTATGCTTACTGAATATGACCTGCCTATTTACTTTTAGGTTGAAGCTATGAATACATCTTGTTATATTATTAATAGAGTCTTAATTATACATGTTCTTAAGAAGACCCCATATGAGTTGAGGAACAATAAAAAACCTAAATTTAGTTACTTTAGAGTCTTTGGCTACAAAGTCTTTGTTCTCAATACAAAAGATAATCTTTATAAGTGTGCTTCTATGAGTGATGAAGGAATATTTTTAGGATATTATTTAACCAGAAAATCCTATAGAGTCTTTAATAAGAGAAACAAGTGTGTGGAAGAATCTGTTCACATTAAGTATGATGAAACTAATTCACATTAGCCTAATACCTCTCTTGAAAATCTTGAAGAAGAATTATCTGTTCTGGACCTTAATGACAAATCTATTGAACCTACTATAAAGACAACCAGTTCTGGACTTATTCCAGAATCTACTCCTAATGAACCTGAACCTAGAGAATAACCTGAAATTTCTAGTCCTACCTTTACTAGATCAACTAGAATTCTAAAGAATCATCTTTTAGATGCTGTTGTAGGAAATCTTGATAGAGGGACACATACTAGAGATTCTCTTAGAAATCAGGTTGAACATCAAGCCTTCTTGTCACAGCTTGAACCTAAAAACATTAATGATGCTATTAATGAGGAATTTTGGGTAATTTCTATGCAGGAATAACTCAATCAATTCGAAAGAAATAAAGATTGGAATCTTGTTGAAAGACCTAAGGACACTTTCACAATAGGAACTAAATGGGTGATTAGAAAAAAAATTTGATGAGTCTGGAAACATAGTTAGAAATAAAGCTAGGCTAGTTGCA
The DNA here is from genome assembly GCA_963277665.1 of Viscum album. Classification (NCBI taxonomy): domain Eukaryota; kingdom Viridiplantae; phylum Streptophyta; class Magnoliopsida; order Santalales; family Viscaceae; genus Viscum; species Viscum album. The sequence goes on along the minus strand of OY728145.1, from coordinate 1,090,939,075 downwards.
CAAGGATATAGTCAAGAAGAAGGTATTGACTATGAAGAGACATTTTCTCCAGTATCCAGATTAGAAGCTATTACAATTTTTCTTGCTTATGTTGCACATCTAAATTTAAAACTATATCAAATGGATGTCAAGAGTGCATTCTTGAATGGATATATTGCTGAGCATGTTTTTGTTGAACAACCACCTGGATTTTCAAACCCTCATTTTCCTAATAATATTTTCAAATTATCAAAAGCTTTATATGGTTTAAAGCAAGCTCCAAGAGCTTGGTATGATAGATTAAGTACTTTTCTAATTTCTACAGGTTTCACAAAAGGAATAGCTAATCCTACTCTGTTTATAAAACGAATTTCTAAAGATGTTTTAGTAGTACAAATTTATGTAGATGATATTCTTTTTAGATCTTCAAGAAATTCCCTATGTACTGATTTTTCCAAAATGATGAAAAATGAATTTGAAATGAGTTTACTGGGTGAACTTAAATTCTTTCTTGGATTTCAAATATTTCAAAATGATGATGGAATTATTTTAACTCAAAGTTAATATACTAGAGATATTTTAAAATGTATTTTATTAGATAGATCAAATAGTAGTGACACTCCCATGAGTACCACCTGTAAGATGGATCTTGATGAAAATGGTAAATTTGTTGATCAAACCACTTATAGAGGAATGATTGGATGTCTACTCTACCTGACTGCTAGTCGTCCTGACATTATGTTTAGTGTGTGTATGTGTTCTTGTCTTCAAGAAAACCCTAAAGAATAACATTTATATTTTCTAAAAATAATTTTCAACTACCTCAAGCATACTCCCAATTTAGTATTGTTCTATCCCAAAGGAAAATCATTTAAATTAGTTAGTTATTCTGATACTGATTTTTCTGGATGTAAGTTAGATAGAAAAAACACCTCTAAAACATGTCACCTTCTAGGAAAGTCACTAGTATCATGGTGTAGTAAGAAACAAAATTATGTTGCATTATCTACTGTAGAAGCTGAATACATAGCTACTGGAAGTTGTTTTGCACAAATTGTGTGGATGAAACACACATTACTAGACTACGGATATCAATTCAGACATGTCCCAATAAACTGTGACAACACAAGTGTTATTAATATTTCTAAGAGTTATGTTTCTCATTCTAGGACAAAACATATTGACGTAAGACATCACTTTTTGTGGGATCATTATCAAAAAGGTGATATCACTTTGGAATTCATTGGTACTGAATATCAACTTGCTGATATATTAACTAAAAAATTAAATTCTGTGAGATTAGACTACATCATACATGATCTTGATATGATTAATCATTAGTAAATATCTTACTGATCTTAATGTTTAATACTTTACTTTATTTTACTTTAAGGTTTCATGGTCACTATTTCTAAGTTACTGTTTTATGTTCACGGTCTCACCATCAACACTTTATGCTCACGGTCTGTCAACATACTATCTCACCATGACTACATAGAATGCTCACTATCTCACCGTGACGACTACCAACTGTCTCACCATGATGACTAGTTTTCATCACACTATAATGCCTACTCACAGTCCCACTGTGAAGATTATATATATTCTTATTTTAACCCATATCGTGTAATTTTTATTTTACTGCTATTTGATTTCCCGCGTTTTTTTATGACGTTTGACATTCCCAAATGATAAAACTTATGGGTTTCATTCGATTCCTTACCCGAACTCTCTCTTGAACCTTCTCTTCCCTCTCGCCCCAACCTTCATTGGATGCCAAGGATGAAGCGTCCATATTCACCCTTGTCTGAGATGCGCCGCTCTAAGAAACATAAGAGGATACCCAGGATAGCTCCCCAAGTACCTCTAAACCCAAACTTGGTAAGAAATACCGTTATACCTAAAAAAGAGGTTTTTGCAGAGTGGTTTCTGTCTAGCAGATCTTTAGTTTTGAAATTTTTAAGAGAACAAGGATGGCTTGGATGGTTCACTGGACAGAATAGACCGATTTACCCGAGATCGGTATCTCAATTATATCAGTATGTGAATTTTTCTTTTGTGTTTGGAGAAAGATTTATGGTGACAAGATCGATAAATGGTTAAAAGTGCTCTTTCTCTTCGAGGTTGTGGGATGTATGCCTATGGATTCCCCATGAATGAGTTTGTGAGGATTACCAGAGAGACCCACCTCCAACAACCGACATCTTTGACCTGGATACTACTTTGGAAAACCTGACTGGAAATGGCACCAAGTGAAGGGCTATAGCTGATGAATTAGATGGGGATACTAGGCTTCGGTTCAAATTTTCTCATAATTTGATTAGCCTGAGAAAAGGAGATTTTTCTGTGATGAAGTATCAGGATCTGTTCCTGATTCATCTGTTGAATAATGGCCATAAGATCAACCTATGAAAGTATGTTATCAACCATATCTATGAGCTGATCAATGTCACTTCCAAATCCACCTCATTGTTTTACTCAAGGATGATTTCAGCTATGTTAGTTGCCAAAGTGATGGTTGGAGCGAATGAAGAAAAGTTAGAGGACTTGGATTTCTGTATACCCATGCATATCATCAGAAGGATGAGGATTAGCTGGAACCCCTAGAAGAAGTAGTGGGTTGTTGATAATGATCATGTGTATAAAAAGTTTAATCCTATTTACTATCCAAGAAGGCCTAAAAATCTGTCTGATCCTGGTTTGGAACTAGATGAAGTGGCTGAGTATTCAGAAGAATAAGAAGAGGAAATAACAGTTGAAGTATCTCCTAGAGAAGAAGTTGGAAGACCACCAATGGAAACAAATCCCGTTGAAAATGAAAGGAATGTTGTCCCTACTGAAATACCTCAAGGAGAGGAAGTTGGTGTTAGTTTGAGAGAAAAAGAAGATCATGCTTCTAGTGCAGATGTAAATCCAGAAGCTCATCCTAATGCTACAAGAATGTTGGTTTTTCCTGATTCAGAATAGCAAGAAACCTTAGAGGTAGATGTTGTTGAAGAGGATCTTTCTGTTGAGAAAGAAGCAATTCTGGAAGCTCAACCAGTGGAAAATCTGTTCCTGAGATTATTCCATCTATTGAAGAGAGGATGGAAATTGCCTTTCAGCTGGCAAGGCAAGAGTCTGATGAAGAGATTAGAGATGATCTTGTGAATCTTGACCTTGTACCTGAGCCTTAAGAATCTGAAAGGGAAGCACAGTTTTAGGGGGAGGAACCTGAAAACCGTGAGATTACAGAAGCTGGATCTACTGAAGCTTCTCAACCTTCTGTCTCATACTCTGTGCACACCCGTTTTGTTTTCCCAAGTTTTTATGATGTGGATGAGTCAGAGCAAGTGTCTACAACTGGAATGGATCTTTCTTCTCTGTTTCAACTGAAGTCTGTAGCTCATCCAGAACCAAAACCAGAGCCCCAACCTCAATCCGAATCATAATTTGAGTCTGAAGATGACTCTGAACCTCAACCAAAATCTGAACCACTACCTTTACCTGCACCCTTACCCAAGCATCACTCCTTTGTGACTAAATATGATCTGAAAGGTTTTGGAGAAATTTTGTTAGCTGGAGTTGAGAATATCATATCCACTCAACCTCATCTAGTGACTCAATTAAGTCAAGAAGATGTGTCAATTCTCTTGGAAAATATTATCTTGCATATTCAACCAAGGATGATTTGAGAAATTAAAGAAGTCAGAGTTGAGAATAAGCTTCTGAGTGCAGATGTTGCAAATCTGAAAAATATGATAGCAAATTTGCAGAATGAGTAATCTTTGAGATCAAATCCTGCTCTTGTTTCTACTCCTACACATGTTTTTGCTTATCCTGAGACATCTGATTCCCTCCTTGATAGAGAGATTATGTCTCATGTTCATCCATACCTGCTTTCTTTTGATGAAAATATTGGAAAAAGACACACCAAGATGATGGAACGCATGAGAGAGCATGTGGAAAATCTGAATAAGCTTACAGATGAATACACTAGATGCCTGCAAAAAGTTCTAAAATAGTTCAAAGTTCTAACCTAAGCTGTCAAGGCTTCACCTGCTTCTGGTCAGATCTCCACATCTTCTTTGGATGATTCTATGCTGATATCCATAATCAAGGAAGAACTTCAGAGTGCCTTCAGTGGCTTGGATCTATCCTCTTTGTCGGAAGTGGTTAAGAACAGTGATAGAGCATTGGACTTGGTTTGGATTCATTCTAATATAGACAATGATTCTCAACAAAAGATCACCAAGAAAATAGATCTTTATCTCCACCGGATTTTCTCTAAAAGTGATATGATAGATCAATTTAGATATTTTGTTGAAAATTTGAGAATCCCTCCAGTGACTCAAGCTTTTAAAACTCAAGTTCAGAAACTTACAGAGTTCACCAGATTGTTGGAAAAGTTTGTGGGGAACAAGGATCATTTTGAAAAGGCTATGAAATATGGTGGTGAAATCATTACTGATTTCATCAATCTTTTGAATTTGTATCTTCATGTGTAGAGTACTGCTATAGTTTCTCCAGCTGCTGCACCCCTTAGACCTGGTCTACCTGCCTTAGCCTCAACTTCCATGATAGTCATCCAAGCTCTTTCTCAGATCTGGCCAGTCATTCTTGACCAACCGAAGTCTATATAATCTACTACTCCCACTTTGGCTCCATCTGTTTTTGAAGATCTACCATTACCCTCTTTGTCTACTGCATCTATGCCTTCTTCTACTTCAGCACCAGATCCTGCTGCTGATAAAGGCAAGGAAAAGATGGATCCCTGAAGAGTCTAGTCATTGTTTTCTTTTTGATGGGATGTCATTTGTTGTTTAATGTTTGTACTTCTCCTATATGTTCTATTCTGAACCCTTTGTTTAATGAAAAATTATGAGTTTCATTTATTTTTCTCTACTTTTTGATAATCCCAAAAGGGGGAGAACAATTTACAAGTATAAATGGGGGATAAAAACTACAAGTGTAAGTTCTATAATGTTTTTTTCTATGCTAGAATATTTAATGTTACATTTCATTTATATTCTAACTATGTCTAATTTGTGATCATCAAAAAGGGAGAGATTGTTGGACTCCTCATGTTTTAATCATGTTTTAATGATCACAAATCTTACTACTCTTAATTTATCTCGATCTTCATTGCACATCTTTATAATGCTCTTCAATCTCTATAATAACTACTCATCACGTTTTAATGATAAAAAATCTTATGATGTTAATTACTCTCTTTATTATTTACAAGTCTTATGCATGATCACAAATCTCACATATATTATCAAGCCTTTATGTTCATGATTCATGTTCTCTTACTCTCTAATGGTTAATCTTAATCCATATTCTGCATATTACTGTCTAAGTCCAAATACAGATATTTGTCTAAGTATGGACTCACCGTGAAAGACTCACCATGACCCAGACACCGTGAAGGACTCACCGTGACCCAGACACTGTGAAGGACTCACCGTGTCCCAGACACCGTGAAGGACTCACCGTGACCCAGACACTGTGAAGGACTCTCCTGCACTGAACTGGAGGATATCAAAATCCTCACTCCAAATCTCTTATCTCCAGTTTACCCACATCAACTATGGAAGAGGTCCTTGTGTGGCCTAGTCTTTGTTTTGTTTCCCACGAAGAATAGTGGTAGAGGTCCCTGAGTGGATTGGACAGTTTTGTAAACTTTTGTTACCCCCGATCCAGGGTGTGGATCAAATTTTATATAAATTTGAGAGGACTAAGTCTCGGCTTGAGACTGAACCTCTTGTTATATCTGCGGTGCACTTTTAGTTTAAGTTCAATGTTTACGACATATATCTTATTTATTCCGCTGCTGTTACTTTGAAATACAAAACTATTTTAAAGCTACTTTGATAGTTAAATTAGCAAGTGTTTACACTTATTGTAAATCAGTTGGTTAGTTTCAAAAGTTAGTATAATCTTGTGGTTAAATTAACTGAGATCTAATCAATCTTTGAGAAGCTAAGTGAACATTTATAATCCGTATAAATTCACTACTATTTAACTTGTTTTATAAATTAGGGGATTTTAAATAGACAATATTTTAACAAAAAATTTAATTGGAACTCAATTCACCCCCCCCCCACTTGAGTATCCACTCCGACCAACATTAATTTTAATGAATTTTACATTTTTTATTGGAAATATAATCTGAAATTTTTCAAAAATATAAATTATGATCAGCCCAAATATATAAAACACTTATCTAAATTATAAACACGTAATTGGAAAAAACTATTTTAAAATTAATCCCATAGAGGGGATGGGGAAAATACTTTTTAAAGTGAAAATGTTCATAATTTTGAAATGATTTTATATCAAATTTCAATGTGATTAAAATGACCTAACTTGTAATAATTTATGTATCATTAATCTAAATCAAATTTATTACTAATTTCAAATATAACTTAACTATATAAATAAATTATATTAAAATGTTGTTTTGAATTAAAATTCAGTATTTTTCATTATTCATCCAAACTTGAAACTTCTCAGAAAAGCACGAAAAATTCACCCACAAATAATTTTGACATTCCTCTTTCAAAAATAAATTTATTTTTTTCATAAATAATTTTTAAATGTGTCAAAATTTATATTTAAAATAGTAACTCCATTAAATGGTTATAAAATTACCTTTAAAAATAATATAAATCCTTATGTGTAAAATTGGTTTTAATCTTATCTCTTGTCTAAAAACACAAAATAAGAATGATAATTTGTTATAAAAATAATATATGCACATATATATATATAATTAATACAATTTATCAAAAAAAAAATTATATATTTTTTTAAAACTTGTATGATGTTATAAATATAGTTTCCAACAAAAGAATTCCTATATTTTCAAAAGGTATTTATTTTCTTTTCTTGTTAATTGGTCAAAACATTATTCTCATTATATAAAATTTGAAAACCTATTTTCATCATTTACTTAATCATATTCATAACAATTATTCCAATGGATAGGTGAAATCTAATATTATATTTTACTAAAAATATTAATAGTGCATTTTAGTTTGGTAAAACAAGGTCTTGTGTGTCACATAAGTTATTGAACAGACTCATCATTTTGTGTATTGTATGCCGAACACAATGTTTTGTGTCCACAAAACTAATATAATTGTTCTGTATATCACAACTTCGACATGGTATTGTGTACAATGAAATAGTAACTTGGTGCTTTCTTTTAACAAAAACTATATGCAATCTTCCATGAAATGAAAAATAGATAACATTTAGAATTAATTTAAAAATATATTTGAAAAAATCATGGCGTGTTACATTATATCCCCGTAAATTAAATTTAACTCTCAATATTTTTTTGTGTTATAAAATGTTTAATACATGGAAGATCCTTTCATATAAATCCTCATAATAAAAATGAATACTAAAACATCCCTTAAAAAAATGTTGAAACCATAATGGTGACTACAACTAAATCATAACTACACTTCCACATATGAGAACATATGTGGATTGTGAATATTTGACAAGGAATGAAATCATAAATAATCATATAGAGTGATAATGATCATTTCCCATAAGAAATTGAATGAGCAATGGAATGTTAATGGCCTCAAAAACATAAATATGTGATGATTTAGAAGACCATCAGTTCAATAGAGATATATTTATTAGGTTAAATAATATTCAATATCTTTTTCATCTATTTTAATATTTCTTCAAAATAAGATATACATACTTGATTTCATTTCATTCTATATGAAAAACTCTCCTTTTGGTTATTCCTCATTCAATTATCACATCAGCTCTTACTCTAGGGAATATAGGTGAATTTTAAATTACTAATGAACTAAAATATCATGATATATATAAATATAATGATAACTCATCACATTTATCGTTAGTCAAAATCTTATAAATATTGTTAGCATAGGATATCCAATATTCATAAATAATCATATGGAAGATAATACTTTACGATAAATCCAAATCTGATGTTTTTCTTAAACCATTCTATTAATGGTTGACCTTGTAACCAATCCAAAAGATAAAAATTCAAATATTTATAAATAAGGTCACTAAATATCTAAAACTCCTATTAAAATTTGTCCCTATATATCATAATGTATGACTTGGTTATCGAATTCCAAACATGTCAATACATTTATCATGTATTTTCGTGAAACATTGTAATTACCTGAATTAATGTAACATTTTTTTTGAAATAATGCATCATTTTGTATTCCAATGATTATGGGATATGTTTCATAAATCCAAAAAAAATGTTTTCATATTCATTCATTATAAAATATTCTACTTTGCCAAAAAAAATCTATAATTGGTTCTATGGTAATCATGACTATCCCATTTACATTAACTGTATCTGTCATGTCTTTATCAATGACAAATACAATTTTCTAAGATTTAGGAACACATAAGGTTTTCTTTATCTAAATAAAAATATTAAATTTCCATTAAATAAACATTCTAGATCATCAACACCATTCTATATATTTTTTAAAATCCTTATTGGAAAAAAATATACATCATGATTCATATAAATATTGAATTCCAATATCCTTATTGATTAACCATTATGTAGGCTTCAACATTCAATTACAAAAAACCCTTTTCCTAAAATATGAAATATGAATCATGTATTAAGGTTCCCTAACCTCAATTTAATAATGCTTATTGCGTTTACTGTGAAAAAATATAATTAGAGCATTCCATATATTTCACACATCATTCAAGGTCTCTTTGTCTTCATTTTTGTAACCAATACACATTCCACCTTCAAAATTCTCATTATGATATTTACACATATGGAAATTATTTTCATAATTCCCAAACTTTCCACAGCTGAAACATTCAAATTTAAACTAGTTAATTTTACTTCTATATATTAACTAATAACAGAAAGTATAGTGTGAGAAACACTTATCATAGAAGAAAACCATATAATCATGAAAAATTACATAGAGGATTCTTAAGTCATGATACCTACACATAAATCTATGAATACATAGGATTATCTTTAGTGAATCCATATAAATATACATAGAAATATCCCTAGTGATCTCAATAAATTTCTCTCATCATAGTTTCCAAAGGTTGAATAAACATTTCCTTTAATACAAACTATTTTGACCCATGCATAACAGGCTTGGATATTATATTATTTAAGAATAATATTCATAACCTAAAAAAATTACATACATGAGTACCATAATATTTTATTGCCTTTGGAAACTTGGAAACATAATCTTATATTTTTTGTAAAATTTATTTATTTTATCTTATAAAGATATTTCCAATTAGTACCCCTACTTTAAACCTTTATTCATAAACCATGCATATAAAATGTAAGAAAGGGTGAGCTGAGATGATCAGTAAGGGAAAATAAAGGAGATATGTAATCATAAATTCAGAATATGGGTATGAAAACATGATAATATCATTTTAATGAAATACTATATATATTAAAAATAACATTCATGAGTCGTGTAATAAATATTTTTTGTTCATAAGTCATGAATCATAAGGGTCATAAATCAATATAAATAAATCATGAACCATAATCTCATGTCATATAATTTTGGAAACATAAAATATATATAAAATAATTACATGTATCAATTTTAACTATAAATTCCATCAACAAAGTGAATGAGGACAACATATTTCCTATAGTGGATCAGTAAAAAAAATTCCCCTTATAGATCATGAAACACATGTCTCCCATTGTAGATCAGGGCACACATGTTTCCCATTGTGGATCAGGAAACACATGTTTCCCATTGTGGATCAATAACACAAGTTTCCCATTATGGATCAAAAAACTATTATTTCCCATTATGTTATAAGAAACACATATTTCCCATTGGGGACCAAGACTGTCAACATGTTTTCCAACATTATCACATGAGTAGTAAATATTTATATAATGAATTGGAGGGAGATATAGGTCCCACCTATAATATAATGATATTATACATATATTTTCCACAATATTATAAACAATCATTATATAATAAACTAGGAAATGAAATTGGTATCATAAAAAATTCATCATATCATATCCTCTAGAAAATTGAATGTTTTCATAATCATTTTTTCATAGAATTACCCATGAAAGGAAGTAGGTTTCATGAGAATTTTATCATAGTATAATCTATAGAAGAGAAACGGGCTATATAAACAACATGACATATTAAATATTAATGATTCAATGAAATAATTATAATGGGGTACTTATATCATATCTCAAGTAAATCAAAACCAATGTCAAAGGATGTGATCTTAGGAGGAGAATGATTTTGAAAGATAACATGGATAATTCCTAATGGAAAATAACATTGCATTCAAAATTTATTTTTATGGAATAAATCATATTAATAATAATTTTAATTTAAAAATAATTTGAAAATATGTAAAATATTCATTGAAAATCATTTAAATCATTTCATGGGGAAAATATACTTTCGGATTTGAAATACACTTTTTAATTCGTAAAACATTTTGAAAGCCTTTTTCATTCAAAATAACTTTGACTAAATATAAAAGATATTTTGAAAACCATTTTAAATATTTTTTTAAACATAAATCATTTTTTAAATTATTTTTCCAGAAAATTTTCCTAAAATCACTTAAAATCATTTTTTAATACATTTTAAGAAAACATGGTTTTTTTGAATAAATCTAATTTTCGACTAAAGAAATAATTAAGTTTAAATTTTCTTAAAAACACATTATTAATTATATTAATAATCATTTGGTGGGAAATGGTGCCAATAAATTAATATATCCTAAAAACATATGTGACTAAAAATCATGAAAATTATTAAGAGATAGATCAAATGATTTCATCAATGGAATATTAACCATAAAATATCATGATAAACAATGAAATTGTAGCAATAGACTCTTACCACTCTGGTAACATTAAATCATAATAAAAAATAGAATAAAAATAAATTAGGAAAAAAATATCATGAAAATAATGATATTGATGTTCATACATGAAAAAGGGAAGTGTATACACCTCATAAAATAACATAGATGCATACCTAAATATGTTTCTCAAAGAAAGAAAATTGAGAAACAATTACCTAAATATTTTAGTTGCTTTTGAACCATAAAATCCATGAAAGTTATATCATAAAATGGATATGTAAATACCAATAATTTTAAGGATAAAATCATAGTTTACAATCAAGGGTAGTATATATAGAACATAAAATAAACGAGTGGTGAATTTTGAATAATTTTTGTAGGAATAATTGTGAGACTAGAAATCCTATTACTACTTGAGTAACTTTTAAATCAAGATATCCGATAAATAATAACATAAATTGAGAATTTCAATATCATTAAATAAGTTAAATTCATTATTTAACATGTAATAGCTCTGTATGCACACCACACAATAAGAATATGTGCTTAATATATCATATATCTAATATAAATAATTGTGAGATGAGAAAAATCGTACATTAAGTCGTGAATTTATTTATATATATGTTTAAACCATCATTATAATAAATACATGGTTATTATAATTCTAACATCGAACCATATTATTATATATAATACCATAAATTATTTTATTTTGACTTTATTTTACTTTTTTATTAACAATTCCATGCTAATTTTATGTTTTGGGTAATAAGAAAATTGATTTTTGTAAATGTTTTGATTTTTATTCTTGGTCCGCTTACATAGATCAGGATTTACTTATTTAAATAATATAATTAATGATATCAATATCTTATATATTAATTATATAATTATTTATAATAATATAAAATATATATAGATATATATATGAAATAGAATACACCATTCATGGAGAATTTCAGTTGTACGTACACATGAATGATATTTCTGTTTTCTTGTCGTACTCAAAGACAAAATGTAAATTACATATATATATATATATATATAATTCTAGATTAATTTTTATTTCATATATATCCTATATGTTTTATAAACCCATCCATATCACATTCCATATAATGTGTGATTAAATAGCATCGCTTTAAGGAGGTGGTAGTCCACATGTCCATAAATAAAGTTATCGTACTTGAAAAAAAAGGAAATCATGTTGGTATATGTTATAAAAATTATTATAGAATCATAAATACATAAATAATATTCTTTATATCATATAAATATAGTATTCCCATCATTATTCCCAACATTGAAATGTGGTAATGGAAGAACGAATGACATTAGTTCACAAGGCGGTAGTCTGCCGTACACACGAACGATGATTGTGTACCCCGTTTCATAGAAGAGTGTGTATGTGTAGGTCAAACCCTTAATATAAAACCTTTTATGTATATTTATTATACTAATTTTAATATATAATCATGGCATAATAAAAAATATGGTCTGTATAAGTAAATAAAAACAATTCTTATTGATGGATGATACCTCTTCATTGGGTAATCCCTTTTCAATTTCACCAAAGGACTGACTTTGTTTTCTTACATCCCAAAGTTATTGGTCTAGGATAATAGTATGTAATTTTTCATCTTATTTCGAATGTTTTTACCAATCCCAATAGACTTATATGTGTGAATAATGTATTAGGGTGAGTTCCCTTTTATAGTGGAGGTAGAGTGGTATTTTTGTAAATAAAAAAAGATAAACACTATTGAGTAATCTCCCTTACATAATCGAACTCTTGAAATTTACATGTTATAGAAAAAGTAGGATATGGTCTAAATAGTTCATTAGAATGGATTTTGGACCGATTTTTAGGTTATTATGTTGTTGTTTAACAACTAAATAAACTCTTTTTTACCATAACAATGATAATTAATATTAATTACTTTCACTATTATTTTTGGTCAAAAATAATGTTGATCATACGAGAAGTTATAAATTATTTTTATTAAAAATAATTAATCCCTTTTCAAAAATCAAAACACAGATATGGTAGAAATTTATTTAAAATTAATCCCATAGATTGGATGAGACAACAGTTTGTAACGTGAAAATGTTCAAAAGGTTAAAAAGTTTTTATATCTCATTTAAATGATTAATTGATTAAAATGTTTTAAATTGTATTAATAAATTTATAATTTTTCAATATATAATTAAATCACAATTTATTTTAAAATTATACAGTATAAATAAATTAGATGAAATATAGTTTTGAATTAAAATTCCGTATTTTTCTCTATTCATCAAAAAATGAATCTTCTCATAAAAATACTAAGAAAAACATTAACAGATAATTTTAGCATAATGATTTCAAAAATATTTTTTTAAAATATATAATTTAAAAATGTTTCAAAATATCAAATTCAAATTTTCACTCCATTAAATAGTGACAAAATTTACTTTTATAAAAATATATATTTTATACATAAAATTTATTTTATTCTTATATATTGTCTTAAAATCACATAAAATGAATTTTCATTAGGTGAATGAATATACAATATATATATATATATAGTTTATGAAAATAATTTATCAAAAGTGGTCTAATTAATTTGTTGAGCTAAAACATGATTGGGTGCATAAATTAGTTTTCCATCAAAATATTTCATATAGTTTTAAAAGGGATTTGTTTTCATTTATACTAAATTTTTCAACAAATAATTTTGATTATAAACATGTGAAAACAATATTTTTATAATTTATTTAAGCTTATTAATAAGCTCAATTCTAATGGATAAGTGAAAAATATACTAATATTTTAATAATTTTATTAATAGTACATCATTGTTTGGTAAAACTAGGTCTGGAATGTCACGCAAGTTATCAAAGGAACACGAAATTGCATGTAACACATTCAAAAAATAGTGTTTAGTGTCTCTGAAACTAATCTAAGTGTCTAATATAGCACAAGTTCGACTAGGATTTGTATACAATGCATTAGTAACTTGGTGCTTTCATATAACTAATGCTACAATAAGTATGGTGTGAATTGAAAAATATCAAAAATATTATAATAATTCAAAAAAACATATTTCACAAAATATTAGGGTGTCATATACATTCCCTCTATATGAATTTACTAAAATAAACATTACAATACCTTTATATAATAATTTTAGAAAAAATCTAGTCAATCCATTAATATAATCATTTCCGAATAAAAGGATGATACACATTATATAATAATTTGATCATAACGTGGAAAAACCCTTTAAATAAAAATTTCAACATAAGTAGGTCAACCCATTAATATATAAACATTAGAATAACTCATCCTTTCCCTTTTTATAATCATTTCATCATAGCAGGTCCAATACCTTTATTTATGAAAATATATATAACCATTCCAAGCCCTTTATGTAATCATTTTATCATAACCATAATATTACAAACTATCACTAGATATTTCAATAAAAAGTAATATATTTTACCATGTCATCCTACCAAAACCAATCACCTAAGGTCTCATTTCATTCTAATTCATGTATCCAATCAATATTTAATTCCTTATCATTCGAGGGTAGGTTCTCTGTATGGGAAGTTGTAGTCAAAGTCTCAACACTATTGGATCCAAAGGGATTAATGGAGCAGTCCAAAAACCTTATTATCATTAACCATTATTCTATTATTTACCAAGCATGTTGTGTTGGAAATATCTCATAGTATTTCACACACTTACAAAAATATAAACATACCATAGGTATTTGTTCTTGACCACCTTCCTTTATCTGAAAATCAATGAAAACCCCCAAAAAGGGAACACAAAAGAAGAATAATGTGAAAATGGATCAAAAGGAAAAATGTGATCACACAAGAATACAAATCAAAACCTCATTCAATGAATTTTAATATATCATACCTCTATAATATTGGATTTCATAAAAAAGGATAAAACTAAAGTGAAGTAACTCACTATATATAAAATGATCATCATCATCATCATGTAATGTTTTATTAATAGGAGAGAAAAGAACAAAAGGAAAACAAATAAAAGAAGCACGGATCCCCCATCACCTCACCACCCCTGGCCAAAGTCCCTGACTAAGGTGGCCTAAAATAGAGCATCTCGAGTGCATCCCATTTAATAAAGTCGACCCATTCAGACATAATGAAACATGTCGTGTAAAGAAAAACCTCCACTATTCTAGAACAATCCGCAGAGGCTAGGTAGTCTGCAACCTTGTTCCTCTCCCTATATGTATGGATCACATGATCATTTCTATTGGGGATATGTTTTAATTTCCAGATAATGTTACAAATCGACAAATATGTATCTCTGTACCCTTTCATGTAATTATGAACAATCAGGGAGTCTGTTTCAACATCAAAAATATCTAACACCTTTTTTTGTATAACTTATGACCAGTGAATATTGCCACAGCATCCACTTTAAGGGAAGTCCCCTGACCAAATATTTCTAAGAACATTAATTAGACTGATCCACAACCATCACACACCACTCCACCTCCGTGTGAGTTCCCCATGACACAAGAACCATCGATGTTTAGCTTCAAGCCCACCAAAGGTTGTCGCTAGCTTACCCAAGTTCCCTCCCTACTACTAGACGCAGAGACCTAAGTATAACTTTCCATAAATCTATGTAGATATAGAGAATCCTTCTAGGACCTCACTGCCTTGTTAAATTCAATCAGTATATTCTTAGCCCGGACACTAATATGTTGAGCCAACACAGCCACACCCTCATGGCATCACTTGTTTTGTTCCTTCCATAAGCACCCACACCTCACATGCATCACCACCGAGCAAGCTAGCCTTTTAGGACCACCTCCCCCTAAGCCTTGGAACCATATTTCAATGAAGGGTAGACTAGCGTTATCCATGGAGAGGACTGTAGATAATTCTCCAAGAACCATCCACACATCACGGGCCCATTCAGTATCTAAGAACAAATGACAAATGGACTCCTCACTAGGAACACTAAATCGCACACACCTAGATTCCAATTGAATATCACACCTTCAGATATTATCATCAGTCAGGAGTGCCCAGTTTCTCATCCTACAGGTGTAACAATTGAATTTGGTAGGAATTTATTTCACCTAAATAATTTCATTCCACTTGTGATGCGGGACCTGTTCAGGAAAAATGTGACAGAATTATTTGTTTTGTGAAGATTCCTTAGGAGGAAGTGTTGAAAACCCATTTTTACTCTTCTAAATTTACCTCAATGAGATTAAAATGACCAGGATGCTATTTATCCAGAACTACATTAACGAATGAAGGGGAACAACTTGCTTCCCTAAATGAGATATCGTTTACCAAACACCCAGGGAAACTGAGCGCTGCTCCACACCAATCCTGGTTCCATAGGGGAATGTATCATTCCCCAACAATATAGTGGGATAAATAGCAGATAACAAAGATAGTGGAACCTATCGACGACCAAAGAGAAGAATGATTCCCCTATACACGATCCTAGAGGCATGATGCATACCTTTTCATTGTAATCCCCTAGAGATTATAATGGTCAATAACGCTCCAAGAAATCCTCACATGAATTAAGAAGAGGGTAGCTTTTAGGATTCACAAGTTTATTCAACCCTCACTCATAGGATTTTCCATTTTTTCCCAAGAAACCTAGTGCCTCTTTCCCTCCAAACAGGGATCCCACATTCAGTTGGAGAGAGTCCTGTCAATAGATTTGATCACACATTGGGTAACCATAATGGAAGAAAGACCATAGATAAGAGAGGCCACCTAGAGGATGTTAAGAAGTGAAATACTTCCACCAAAAGACAAAAATTTATTCTTCTAGTTCAACACTCTATTAGAGATCATAGGGAGAAGATCATCAAATTATCTAATCTAAAGCCTCCCAAACGAGATGGGAGTGCCTAGATAAGACATAGGGAACTCTCCCCTCTTCATTCCCAAAAGGCTACTAATAGTATCTACCCTCTATGAGGAGAACCTATCAGAAATGAAGAATTAACTTTTTCACATGTTGATAATTTGACCACTTCATTGAAAGTACACATCCAGCACTCTATTAAGGCTACTTATTTATCTACATTTTTCATTTAAGAAAAAATGGAATCATCGGCATACATGAGGTGAGAAATGGCTGAATCCTTCATCCGATGACGATATTGATGGATCCCCCCATTATTGATGATTTTCTGAATGAGGAAACCTAGGACGTACTTATTAAGAATAAAAAGGAATGGCTATATGGGATCCCCTTGCTTGAGGACATGGGTAGACATAAAGAAACCATAATATCGGCCCATGATAGTCACTGACAGCCACGAGAAGATGAAGCAGAAAAAGATAAAATCGATGTTCCATGAATTGAAGCCCATATATGAAGAAACAATGTTAATGAAGCTCTATTGACCCAATCATAGTACTTATTCTTATTTAGAATAATCAACAAATTAGACGCATAGGTTTTTATTTAGATATCGTTGATTGTCTCTTGTGCTAGAGAAATTTCCTCCATTATCAAACATCATTTTATAAACCCATGTTGTTCCAGGGATACCAAACTTGGGATATGGATAGCTAGCTTGGAGTTCTTGATACTACCATGGAAATTTCAAGAAACATTACACATGCTCATTATGATGTTATTCAATATATA
Source organism: Viscum album (assembly GCA_963277665.1). Taxonomy (NCBI): domain Eukaryota; kingdom Viridiplantae; phylum Streptophyta; class Magnoliopsida; order Santalales; family Viscaceae; genus Viscum; species Viscum album. The sequence continues at coordinate 1,090,921,566 of OY728145.1, read as the reverse complement.
ATAAGGACTCTTAGACATTGTAAGAAGATTAATTGTTATCGCACAAGCAACCCAGGGTAAGCTTCCCACTCAGATGAAATCCTAGACGATAGAAATCATGTTATCCTTTAAAATAACCTAGGAGTACCTGTAAAAGGATGCATGGAACCCATTAGGCCCTACATTGCTATCTGGGATTAAGTGCATGAGGGTATCCTTAATCTCATGCTTTTTGGTCATTGACCTTAGGCTAGAATTGATCTTATCAGCAGCCACTATAGGAATCACATCAAAAATTTACAAGGAATCTGAAGGATAACCATTTTGAAATTTCCTTGATTGACATGCTAGAATATTCTTATATAAAAAGTTGTCCAAGTCTTTTATTATGTCCCTTCCATCGATGCAGGATATGTTCTCTAATAGGATATTCGACTTTACTAGTCTTTTTCTCTCCTTAATGCAAGTATAGAAGAAATCAGAATTTCTATCTCTCTATCTAGGACATTAGATCTGAGGCCCCTCCCTAGCTAGGGGTTCTTGTAGCCCGATTAAGTTATCCATAATTCCCTTCTTCTCCAAGAGCTCCTCATATATGAAATCATCCCATACCTCTTCTAAGCTACTCTCTAGGAGCTTGACCTCATTTATGACATCATTTAACACTTCTCTTGTAGGAACAAGGCCATTAGGCCATGAGTGAAGCATGAGTTTCAGCCTCTAAAATTTTTATTTTAAGATAACCAACATATTTTTTGGATATGGGTCAGACCAGATAGTGTTACCCAAGTTATGATAGCATGGGATATTCACCAAGAACCGGCTATACCTGTATCACTCATAAGTACCCTGTGAAGAAGCGATCCAACTAGCCCCATGACCGATAGTTCCCCCACTGATAGTTAAACAACATAAATTTTCCCCCTATGAACTGAAAATCTTGGATGGTACGAATTTCATAAAAATCACCCATAGACTCCCTAGGGTATGAGATAGACAATGGAAAAAATTGAAAAGAAATCATTTTTGAAGCAGGGTAAGAACTACTAAATACTAAAATATTCACAACACAAACTTATTATATGTTATTAATTTCATGAGATAAGATATACGATATAACAATGTGTTGCTTCTGGTTTAATTAACACCAATTGAGCCTTTTCATGACGTGAACCAGTTTCATGTCAATATAAAATTTCATTATTTCTACCAGTTCATATAATCTTCATAGTAATGGATTCATGTCTCATAACTAGTTCATGAAATGAATATTTCAATTTAGATAATTATGTCTAAAAACATAGAAAAAAGCTCATGTTTAATCAATCCACAAAGGAAATCCTTGTAATCCTTTTTAAAATATATACTTGAAATCCATTAATTCAAACAAGTATACAACCCTGGACATTTGGTAATTTTCCTATGAAAAATATCTCCATTCCCCATATAAAATATTCATCCACAATGATTTAAAAAATAGGAACCCATATAAATAAGATTCATCCAAAAATCAATAAGGGGCGTGCCTGGAAAATTCATGATCATACAGGATGTATTTTTTAGGTGGTTAATTATTCTTTATGAAAGTGATGTGAAATTATGTTTTCCATTCTGATTTTTGATAAAACTCCATATTTTATGGAATTTTTCTAATATATGTATGTTTTTAGTTATTTACCAATAATGGTACATTGTTTACTGACATGTTAAATACATGAAATTTGATTTAAAGATGTGTGGTTTTTGGTATCTTCCAATTAAATGTGTGTTTTTCTTGTGGTGCAATTATAGTATCTAGGGTTAATGGAATGTTCCCACTAATAAAGAAATTTTAAAGTTATATAATTGTTACTTGTGCAATTTTCATATAGTACCAATGAAGGACTAATGATTCATGCAAGTTATCATTATAGAATTAATTAATTTTGAAATGATTTAACAATTTCATGAAATAGAGTCACATGATGTATGCTCCAGAATTATATTATCATTGGATGAATTTAATTCCCAATATCATTGTCATCCCTGAAAAGTTAGTAGGGGAGGTGTATGTCACACATGTTGTAAATTTATTTGGGAGTTTTGGAATGACTCAATACTAATGGAATCAATCTAGAACTAGAGTTTCATGAGTTTTATGAGTTGGGGATATAGGTAATCAAAGATAGAAAATATCCATTATACATCTAAAATAAATATAATTAAGGGGAAATAATAAAAATTCCATAGGTAATTACGATTTAGGGAGGCCATATGCCACTCTATCTTCTCCCAACATTTTCAAATCCATAGAATTACGGAAGTCCTAGAGTATTTACACAAAAATTGTATATATGGTTCAATTAGAAAAATTCATAGATCATTAATACAATATGTAAAGATGATTTCTTCATGACTCTGTCGAGTAATTATTTGCATTCATATGTATTATTTGATAGGATGCATTGTTTGTGACTTATAGATGTTTGATATGTTAATAGTGGATTTTCCGTTTCCAAATTTTTATTATTTTTCATTGAAAATCATTAAAGAAATTGATGTCATTGATATTGAATAGGGAAATTTTTTTGGGGCCCAACCTGATTGATAAAAAATGTTGATATATGATATCCAATCCACAAACCAATTATTTTATACAGATTTGGTCTAAAAAAATTAAAATTCAAGAAGTTGAATAACAATTGGGGAGACCCAACACCATAACCTCCCAAAAAAGATGATGAGGAAGAATAAGTTCATTCCTTAGGTTTTAAATAAAATCCCAATTCATAGTGCAATATGTTAATGTTATAAAAATATACAATTCTATTATTAATTATTATCTTATAATATAAAAAATTCATAATCCTTGTATGGAACTTTATTGACAAACGAGACTTGTTGATCATATACAAACATTGTATACAAATATTCACATTAGAAGCTAATTAAATTTTTTTATTGAAACATTAAGCCATTATGAGAAACTCTCTTATCCAATTCATTCAAAATATTTCAATAATCATCAAATCCTTCTCTGAAAAGATTTTAGAATATTTTCAAGGAAACAAAATAACAATTTCTCTCTTTTTTTCACATGATGCGTTTTTCATAGATAAAATAGAAATATAATTATACAAAAAATAATCTTACATTGTACATTAAATGTTTGGTTGAAATTTAGTTCATTCATACATGTAATAAATTAATTAACTAATGGTTTCATATATTGTTTTGGATAAAATGATCATGTTCATTCATTAGAAAATAATGATAAATTTTTTCTTTATAATTTTTTTTTATTTATTAAAATTCACCGTTGATCCCTTTAATAACCTTATTATTCAAATTCATTCACATTTGACACCTACAGGTCAGAAATAAATTAAGTAATATTTTCCAAAATTTTAACAAAAAATTTATATTATTTGAATGTTTTGTTTTTATTTCATATATATTTAAGTCATATAAAATAATTTTCATCATAATTATTCAATTTTGATCATTCTTAGTACAATAAAGGTCAAATTTATAAAAAAACACAATTCATAAGTCATAAAAATGACATAATCATAATGGTACAAAATTATAAAAAAATACATCCAATTTAATACTTCTTAACCTTTCTTAATCCCATTATGATTTAATATAATAATAATTCAAAAAAATTAGAATCATTTTGAGAACATTAAATAACCTATTAATAATAGTATTTTCCAAAATTGCTATAAATTAAATAAATATCATTTACCAAAATTTTGATATCAAACTAAACTCATTTTCTTGGTTTAAAACCTATACACTTCTTTCCATGTTAAATTGATTTTTCTGAATTATAGGATATTTCAATAATTTTAGGCACCCAATACATGTAATTACAATGAAATTTATTCATATAGGTCACAAATTACTTGGAGATTATTTTGTTGACTAATGACAGCAATCCATGGTTATTTTTAATTTTTTTCATTAAACAAAAATTTTAAACTTATACAAGAATATTTATTGTAAAAAATAATTCTAGATCATTTTGTAAAAGTCAGATATTATATTCAATACACTTTATTCATAAATGATTCAACTAACTCAAGAATCATGGTACTAAGGCTTCTTATAAAACTGAACTCAGTTTATTGTTTCTGAATTTTTTTATCATTTAAAATAATTTTAATTCCTAAAAAATGAACATTTAATCATTCTGGTTTCATAAGTCATTATATTGGTGTATAAAATATTACTAAAATTAAAAAACAAATTAACAAAAATTCAATTAAATAAAATTATATAGCAAAATGAGCTCATTTTTTACGTTTTTTATATTTTATCCATTATTGCATGTTAAAAAATAACCTGTATGTACACACATATATAGAGGATTAAAAAATAACAATAAAATATTTTAAATAAAAAACTTATTATATAATTAACTTTAAAATATAATTATTACAATTTACCATATACAAATTTATTAAATTATTAAAAAATAAATCTCCTAATGATTATATGTTAATATTTTTATTTTAATAAAACTTTATAATTGTATCTATAATAAAGAAATTAATATTATAAATAAACTTTTTGTTATATTGATACTATTTTTAATAAAAAAAAATAATAAATTTAATCAATTAACCGAATATTATCTCAAAAATAAAAAAGTTGGAAGTAGAGAATGATCGGTATAATTCGGAAAAACCCTCTCTTGAAATACAACACAATGAATAGTTACTAGGCACACCATTATTCCCTACTTATATTTTAATTCCATAGTATCGCCATTGTACTATTATTTAATTAAAAAATCCTAATTCATCAGTTTCTTGAAATCATAGTAAAAATGGAAGATTAATATTATGTCATGGGATGTTAATTTTTTTATTTCTATAATCTAATGAATTTAATAAATTGTAAAATGTCTTAAATATTTACTACAATATAAATTAAAAATAATTAAGTTAGTTGTGTGTTACATTCATAATTACTGCCAAATGAATCAAGAATGTTCATCACGATGACTCAATCATAATGTATCATATTATAGGTGATTTCCCATAAATCCTAACCCATGTTCTAGAATCTCATATATGATTATTTGTGGGTTATGTTTTCTACTATTTTCAAGAGTTTCATTTGAGATATTTTCTAAAATGATTTATCTTTAAAATCTATAGAGAGGGTTTTAAACCAATTTTTTTCCAATAATAAAATCATTCCATCTTTCCCACTATGTAGAGATATTAATTTAAGACCATATCATCTAAATTTAACTTTTCTGAGACATATTTTATGTTATGCACCAATCACATTTTATGTGATTTTTATGTAGACCCATTTACTTGTCATATAATTAATCTCATTATGTTAATGATCTTCACTATTTCATAATAAGATATACTTTCATGGTTCTTATGAGTAAAACATTACAAAAACATAAAAGGATTTGTGTTGATCTATCATTGTTTGTTAGAACTATTTTTGATTAAGATTACAATGATAAAATATTATAATCCACCACCCAATAAATTGAGGAAAACGCTTAAAATGTTTTTATTTAAAGACATTACATATTTTCCATTCAATTTACTATCCTTTTGTACTTATGATATAGAGAGGATATTTATAATGAAAACATACATTATATCTATCGTCGGTCAAAAATTAATTTTCTTCTATATTTGTGTTTTCATAACAAGTTTTCAAGAATTTATATTGTATTATCCTATTAATTTTTAAGTTCATTTTTACACATTATTTAATTTCATATCAAACTATTTTACAGGGAATCATTTTCTTGTTTTCTGATTGATAAACGTTTGGATTTTTATTTAAAATATGAAACAACTATTTTTTAACATACATGACATGAAAGGAATTTCAATCCATCATAACTTCTCAATTATTTCAATCTTCATTTACAATTTTACAAGTTTATTTTCAATGAAATTTTTGTCATTAATATTTCTAAAAAATTATATGATTAATAAGTGATTTGAAAATGAAATTTTATTTTATTCCAGAAATGTTACATTAAAAATCTACAGGAATTTTTTATCTATGCTATCATCAATTTATGTTAGATATACATTTCATGGAAAATGATCAAATGATACCATCCACATTAATTATTTTTCTGGATTATGATTATGATGATGAACTATGGATAAATCTATGAAACTCATTTATTTGTCATGTGTTAATTGTGTTATGATGAATGCTTTAGGAATCCCATTTCTTTTCTATGGATTATTCAACGATGAAAATATAAAATTTTTATGAAATTTGTTTCCTTTTTATGGGTTATAATTCTGATGAATTTTTTATGATCTTGTGGAACAAATATGTATGATTTTTATTATATGATATGAGGGAATAAAATTATATATCCCTCTAGTTCAATGAGTAAAGATAGATATCTAATTAAATAATATTAAATGGAGTGGGGTGTGAACCTAGTTTAGTAAGGTACGTATTCCGCTATGATGGTATGTGGAGTGAACCTTGACGAAGGATATGATGGAATGGTTAGTGAATAAAATCCACTATGATAGTCTCTGAAGTGTTCCTTGACTAATGAAATTTTTTTATATAGTTATTTGAATACAAAAACTTATATATTCTTCAAATTTTATGTTATCATTGATCATGTTCACTGAATAAATTATGAATCATGTTTTATGAACTTCTATGTTATGTGCCATGAATCTATAGTATTATCTATAATAATTTGCTTTTAGTTTTCAAATTTTAATCTCTTATTCTCATACAATTATGAATAAGTTTTGTTTGAAGGATCATTGATATCTTCTATGCTTACCATTATTGAGAATTAACGATAACATATTCTTTTGTTTCCATTCCCAAGGTTATGAAGAATGGTTTTATGTTTTGATACATATAATAGGGTTTTTAGTTATGAATAACATAGTTTTATATGATGTATATCTATTATAGAAAAGATGTTTATGTATCCATATTTCAAAATACACTAAACCTATATGATTTTGGTGTGGATAATAATGATGTGTAATAAATATTTATATATTAAAATTTAATATCTATATATGAAATTTATGGGTTATTATATTCTATGAAAATGAACCATAAACCAAAAACATTCCACTCAAGAATCCATAAGATATAGAAAATCATATAGTCCAAAAAAACTCTATGGATCATGAAAACCATCCCAATCACACATGGAAGTGAAAAAAATACAAAAACATAGAAAGTAGGACAATTAACGTAAAACACATGAACTAATGATACATAATTATAAGATCAGTCAATGTCTTAGATAAAACAATACCACATAAAAAACAACCACCATCGTACAAAAAATATATTAATTAAAAATTAGTTTTTTATGAAAATAAAATAATTAATGCTTGGAAATATTTTCATAGAAAGTATAACACAAGTTAAATTAAATTAAACTTGTATCTAAGATATAAAAATTTGTAGATCTACATTGTACATATATAATTATAAAATTTTAATTATTATATTTTTTAAGAAAAATAAAAATTTGTATTGGAAGTGATTAATTATAATATAAACCTCTTAGTTCTTGCATAACTAGCTCTAGTCAATCTATTAAATGATATACCATAACATGGATCACAATTGTATAGGAATTACCTAGAATAATTTCTCTTTTCTAACTAATACTAAAATATTGTCAAAAATTCATTCATAATATGATTCATTAAATACAAAGTATATACATCATATAAGTTTAGAAATACTACAGTAGTGCCACAATATTCTCTAAAATAACACATCAGTACTAGTACCTCAATATGAAAATGTAGAATTTCATTCATACTAACAGAGAAATGTATTTAAATAATAAATAAAATGAAATATGATCATTTAATTTTAATTAAGTATAATAAAATTAAACACAACATATAATCACATAAAAATTGAGAATAAAGAAATCAAACAGTAATAATTTAGAATATACCATGATCTATAACATTTTAAACAAGGGATAACACTATTTATCCTTGACTAGAGAAGAATCCCTCTTAATTAGGATTCCTTTTAAATGATATGAAAATCTAATCCTGAGAATTGGAAAGGTATAAAAACAATATCCACACCTTGATTTTACTCTACTTCATGAAAGTGAGGTTTAATGAAAACCATAAATATCAAATATAGACACAGTAACATTATATTGGGAACAACCACCCCTAAAATTATTCCCCTTCATATAGAATATATTAATGTCACTTTTATACCACACTAATATCACTTTATAGTACTAAACCAACATCTATATTTCATCTCATTTCTAATGTTCTCCAATTCAACTCTCATATTCAGCAATTATCCCTTGGATTTCAACCCCCATAGAATTTATATTCAACTATTTTTTTGAATATCCAAATACAATAATGCATACATGTCCTCTTTGGTCATAATAAAACCTCTACCTTACATCTTATAATACCTTATGTAATTATATGAGTTATTTAATTTTGGGATGATTGGGTAATAATGTTAATTCCTAGGAAACTGAAGAGGGGTTTAATCATATTTTTTTACAAATAAATTTTACTAAACTCTTAACCCTCATCATTCACCATATTATGTTCCCATGATGGAAGGAACTTGTTGAATATATCATTCTACCACAATTTCAATCCTACTAAATAAAACTAAATAATAAATAAATTTAAAACATATGAACATAATGATTTTAATTGTCTCATCCATACTATGCTATTACAAATGACCATACACATTATGATGTTATGATGTACCAAAATTCACTATGCACACTATTTATATGATATTTTCCCCATAATCATTCCATGCCAAGGTGAACTTCCCTCAAAATATTTCGGGGCTTATCAAAACGTTCCCAACAAATAATCTCTTAGATTCCTTCCCTATGATATACTTGGAAGACAGTCTTCTATATTTTCTATAAATGAAGTTAATTCCAAGAACAATATAAAGGAAATTTTATATTTGCATCAAGATAATCTAGATATGATGCAATTTCAAACACTACTACAACGTTCTTATTCTGCTAGATCAGATTGTAATGAATCCTAAATGAATGATTTCAGACTATATTTTATATATTTTTACCTTAGTAATAAATAACTCTAGAATCCCATACAGTTTCTACTTACATATTACATCATATTAGATGATTTTTCATTAGATAACATTATGATCCACACCAGAATCCTAAAGGGATGAATGGGAATCAAATATTTAGTGTTAGGGAATCCAAAAAAGATGGATTTTCTATTATGGTGGTTGAGGAATCAAGATTTGACAACAAATGATAATGTGCAGATAAACAATTTGAACATTGATTCTTGTTTCTGGTGGTGTCCATATCCATTTCTTGAGCCAATATGGCATCTTTTTCTTCCAAAGTTAGTTGGATCTTTCCAAATAAAATTGTGTCAGGAAGTTTATGGTAATATCTATTTTTGAGGAGTCCAATTTATTATCTATTTCATCACAGTTCTAGGGAGATTGATATCATAGTGAAAAGGTTAAAATATGTACAATGGCCATTATGGACGTGTGTTGGGTGATTTAGGCGTTTACAATCTCGGAGAAGGAATGAATATGGTGCTTTATGTTATTTTTTAGGTATGCCTAAAATCTATGGTAGTAGAGATTAAAACCCTCATCAATGTTGGGGGTTTTAGTCTCAATGATGAGGATTATTCTGAACATAACTGTTAATACAAAATATGGAAGTTGAAGAAGGTATGGGAGGTGGGTAAAATGGTATCCACCAAGTTCATGTTTTAAACTATATATAGATAGCTAATTTGTGCTAGGGGAAATGATGGGTGGTTTTATTACTCATGATAACAAGTGTTTTGTGATGTTGGGGTTCAGGTATTACTATAGACCCTGTAATTCATGTAGATATAAATCACGGATAGTGTGTAGTGGTATTACACAATGTATTATTTATGAAATTAGTATCCACGAAGTAAAATAAGACTCCAAACTAATGGATGGGCTTCTCCATATCAAGTCTAGTTCAATATTAAAAATGGAATATTTCATTACAATGTGCACAATGATCTTTGATCAACAAATTATTGTGGAAACATGTGTATGGTATGTAATTTTTCAGTTATTTGTTTCCTAGTAAATGGATTCTATTGGAAAATATCATTTTATATAACTGTATTTGGTCTTTATTATATTAATGAAGAATAATTAAATTGTAATATTTCCTCGGTATTAATTACAATCAACCCCCTTAACCTTGATGTTTTCTAATGAAATGATAATTTTTAGTCACCCACAATATTATTAGTACAATGAATATTCTTATACATATCATTATAAAAAAGAATCTATATATCCTGGAGAAAGGAAACATAATATAATGTAATCTTTAATTCTTAGTAAGGGTAAAGAATGAATGTTTCAATGACCGATAAAAATACTATGAGCATAATGGTATGGGAACCTGATATTAACATTTGAAAACCATACCCATCGTATTATAGATCATAATATTATGGTATAGAATAAATATTGGAATTTCATAATACATGATTCATAATGGAATCAATGAAATTATTCTAGGACATAAAAACATTAGTATAGTATATAAGTTTGTTGCATACATAGAAGAATATAAATTCATTTACATAATAGTAAAGGTTAACATCCATGGATTTCATAATCAATGGGGTTCAAACTATATTCAATCATATCCCTAATCATGGTTCACTCCAAAGACTATAACAATGGATATAGTTCCATACTAAACAAGGTTTACTCCCCATTATAGCCCTCATTATATCTTGAGATATTCAACATTACCTAATGAATTTGAGGTAAATATAAATCTATGACATCCCATAAAATAATAAAAATATTACATAATATTTCCAAGTATCATAAAACATTCATCATAAAATAACATTTTGAATGTAAACAAGTTTCATAACCATATCATAATTCTATTATAGAATAACCCATATAAAATAAGCGGGTTTCATAATGGTTTCACCCTAAACTAATTAACCAATGGGATAAAAATGGGTTTCATATAATCATAATTAAATAATAATCCTCATAATGCATCCAAATAATTCAATTGTATAGTATCATTGGATCATATAATTGGTTAATAATTATGAGCATTAATGAATATTATAATGGAATTTAAATCCCTTTAAAATACCACTATAAGGTTTTCTGAGTAAAATAAACATTCCAGTATAAAATAACATATTTAAATATAAAAATTTTCAAATATTAATGTTAAAATTGCCATTAAAAACATAGGAAACATGAAATAGAAGCATCAAATCATTGATCAGTTATGAATTTGTGAAATTTTATTCATGCAGTGTATGTCAAAACAATGATTCCTTTAAGATTTTTCCAAAAAAGTAAAAAAAACTACCTTTGAAAAAGCATCAAGAAAGTTCCATTTAAATAATTTTAAAAAAATAAATCATTTATTAATTTTTTTAAAAAATTTAACATATAATATAAAACCATTCTTGAAAACATTATTAAAAAACATGGATATAGACGAAAATTGACTTTTAAATAAAGAGAAATAAAGCTTGTTTTCCTTAAAAAACATTCATTTGGTATATTATGTTATTAAAGAGATTAAAATGTATGGAAGAAATGTCATATCAAATTAAATAAAATTAGATTAAAATTCTTGGGATTATAGATATATATTTCATAAACATTCATCCACCAAAACTTGATCATAATAAATGTCGATAAACAATGATATTGTAACATTAATCCCTTAACTCGAGTTATACATTATTCATAAGTTCTATAACATCATGTATAATATATATATATATATATATATATATATCAGTATCATATAAATACATGTGATATCATATACTATCTACTTATGACATTTCAACTCCAATTAATTAATAATTACTTATTAAAGTCATAATTTTTCAAGTATTAATTTTTTCAATTCAGTTAAATTTTTTCATCCATGTACATTGATCATGGTAAAATAATATATTTAATTAAAATAAGGACATAAATAAAACACCCATATATATATAATATTAATATATATATTTATAGTCACTCATAGTATATACAGACAAAAAAATGATTGAAATTATTCATGGAGATGATAGGTCGAATAATGCCATGAATACTATTTTCACATTTCAATGCATAGAACTAAAGAAATGTAAATAATAATAATAAAACGTATAAATAATAATTTTTACATAATATATATCATATATATTTATTAAATTTATCCTTATTACCATCAACATTAAAAATTAATGAAAAAAATCACCTCGCTTCAGGGAGGTGGTAGTCCACATGTATGAACGAGAGACTTTATTTTTCTTCATAAGATTATATGTAAGAACATAGATGTTATATATTAATTCTAAAAGAAATATTATTTAAAAAATATAAGTTGTAATAATTAAATCCTTTATATCAACAATTTATAAAACTGTTGATGAAAAATTGAATTGTATCACTGCATGGAGGTGGTAGTACACACGTGCGCATAAGTAAAACATTTATGTTTCATTTGATGGATTAGTGGTTAGATAGTGGTGGTTCCATAATTATTAAAACATTTAAGTACATTTAAAATACATAATTTAATATTTTATGATAAAAATATATAATTATACAAGGTATAAGACGAAATAATTTAAAAGAGGTTGGGTATGATGATTACATATTCCTCGGTACACCTCATTTAGATCGATTATTAAGGATCCATGGAATTTTTTTAAAAAAACTTCTTATTTTTTTATAGGGAAATTTTGTAGATAATTTCGTAATTTTTAGTCAATGTATGTTTGTCAAGGTGTATGGAAAATAGTTAATGGGTATCCTTTTATATGTTACCGGAGGGGCACCCTTGGAATTTTTAAATTATTAACATAAATAAAATAGTTTTCAGGTTCTAATTAATAAAAAATCATGTATTTAGAATATAAAATAGGATAAGTATATATACTACCATAAAATTATATCTAGGAAATTTTATCTAATTTTTTATCCCTTACCATTTAGTTTTGACACCTCCTAAATCATTTTGACATATACAACAATATCAGTGTGTTTACAATTTATGGGTCCTAAATGTTAAAAAAAATTGGATAGTGGCTCATAAATGGGCCATTATTGATCTGTTAAACCACATACCATTAACATGTATGAAAATAGTATTTTTATGAATATTAAATCATTTAATAGAAAATTTTTTATTATAAAATATTATTAATATCATACTTCGAACAATTAATTTACATTGACATTAATGTGATCAAGATAGTTATGAAATTAAAATATTTAAATTTACAACAACCCATATATGTGATATTTATATAAAAAATTTAATGAACATAATAATTTTTCCACTTTGAATTCTTTTTAATATTTTTAAAATAAATTATTTTATTTTTATATTACTTGAACAAATATAGTGTCGGTGTTATGTAAGAATTTATGAAAATTATTCCATCACTAAAAATTACAAGATAATTAAAATTAATGTAAAATAAGTCCCCGTTAAAAGAAAAATTTAGAATAATGTGTGTTATCTTTTAATCTTTATGATAATATTAAAGAGATAAAATAATCAAGAGATTGAAATTTTGTATTTATCCTTTTTATTAAATAATATAATAGTCATAATAAAATAAAATGAGATCCAGGTTTCAATATTTGGGATAAATGGATTTAAATGACCAAACATCACTCATAAAATATGATAAATTTTATTTTTAGATAAATCATAAATCTGTACCCCCAATTTTTAACATTGTTTTACATATTTTACACATACCAAGGTGACAAATATGTACCAAGGTTACTATTCATAATGATAAAAAATATGTTGAATCTATTTACCAAATTTGATAATATATATTAAAAATATTGAATTCATTATTAAATATTCAATTTTATATATATACCTGAAATTCATTCTATAATAAGCATGAAAATGTGACTAAAATCACTCTTAATAAAAATTACATTTTAAGCATAAAACTGGATTAATTATTATCACATACCTAAAAAAATATAAATATTAAAAAAAATTATTGAATGTATACTGTAATGATTTCATTAAAATTATTCAACAATACTAATAAATTGAAATTATTAAGATAAAACTGTATTTCACACATTAAATATTTTTTTAGAAACACATTTATTTTACATTAAAATTATTTTATTTTAAATTCAAAGGAATTGATAACCACAAAATTTATTATATACATGTGTAAAACCATTTGTTTTTTATAATTTAGTAATTATAAATTATAACATCTAATTTAATTTGAATTTCACAATGAAATACTATAGAATGGTTCATTTAAACTCGGGGTTTCATGTATCACAGGCTATATATGAATTAGAATTTCTCTGAAGAAAATTATATAATAAGATATTGGTGTGTTACTGTATACCCCCTTGAAAATAATTTCTACGTTGAATAATTTCACTCTAATAAAACTAAATGAGTATATATTAGTTTCATCGGATCCTTAAGTTCCCATGTAGCTTCTTCAAAATTATGATTCCTCAATATTAATTTAACCATGTGAAAAGTATTCTTCTACTTCACTTTATCTTTACGATAATTCTTTCTTGTTTTCCTTCATATAGGAGAACATTATCTAGAGATAAAACCACTATTTTCATTACATTTGAAGGACCAAGAATGTACTTACTCATGATAGATTCATGGAACTGTTCATGAACTTCAGAGAGTTTCGATATATTTTTCAAACAATAAGATTCCATCCTAAATTGATTATGAATCTAAAAGTATCCAATATATATAGGGATAAAAAATAATTTATTCTCAAATCACACAACCTTATTCCTTGTTAGAACATTCATTAATACATTCTCACCATAATTAAATCACATATTTCAATAAATAATTTCAAGATAATAGTTGACTATTGGATGTCGTCAAGTGCCTCAAAAATGTTTATGGAATCATATTCAATTTCCATTTCTAGCTCAGGTCCAAATAGTATTCTTTTTCAAATGTAGTTATTGCACATTGAAGTTTTATGCTTCTATCTAAAGAGGTAATCCTGTAGAGCCATATGAATTCTTTAGTGGAATCTATTATTGTATGAAAACTCTACAAAAAGAAAGTGTTGATCCCAACAGCCTTATAAATCCATAGAAAAATATATAAACATATCTATATGGTTTTAATGGTTTTATCAAACTAACCATATGTCTATGGATGAAAATAATTAATCAAACCTACATATTTATCAAGATCCCGCTAAGTACCTCTCCAGAACATCAAGATAAACCTAATATCCTAATCATATAAAATGGAATTTGGAACATCAATCAACAATACCACATCCCAAATTCATATTTTAGAAACCTGATAATGAGATAAATATTCTTTGATAAGAGTCATGTACAATGACTTCGTAAGGTGATTCACTACAACCGATATCGCATTATAAAATTTTTATTTTTTACGAATTTGATGAAAATATCATTTTTGATGTTTTCCCATTTCCACTTTTGAAATAGGTAATGGTTTTAACATATCATTATAATTCTTAATCTAATCCTTATGTTGTTATCATACATATCATTGAGATACACTCTTCAATATCTATTTAAATGTTATTCCACCCAAAATTGTCTTTCAAATTTATATAAAATTTCATACATAAAGTATAAATAGAGAATGATAAACTATTATCTTAATCAAATAGCTTCTATTTTATATATAGTCTTAACAGGACACATACATAATTCCTAAACCTAATCATTCCATCAAAATCATGGTTTTATAAAGAAAGTTTCTAAACTTCTTTGGTAGTTCCAAACATTCCTTTTTCACCTCATTAATATTTACATGGACAGATGGTTTAACACACATTTGAGGAATATAATATTTATCCCCTTCCACCAAGATTTAATATCCATACTTTTAAAGTCCAAAAATATTCAATCATTTATGATCCTCATCATCAATAAGATATCATGATCTTTTCCCCTCATAGAATCTTACTCATTGTTTCTTTACCTGGATGGTAAAATATTGAGCATTCCTAATCATTATTCCAAACCAACCATATTATCTATTATAAATTAAACACCTTATATATGGATATAAACAGTAAATATTTATAATCGGTATATATTTTAATCCTTTCTCTATAATGATAATTCATCTATATCTCTAATGAAAATAATAACGTGACAGACACCAAATCATGAGTCAGGTAATTTTTTCCTAACACATTAAATTTTATAGGCATAATATATAACCATATCATTTTATAAGATGATTCATCTTCGTCGGTTATTCAATTAGTAATGATAGATCACAAATCATTATCTATTTTTGGTTAGTGTAAGCAAATGTGTGTTGACCAACATTCACTTCAGTTCCTTGAAATTTTCCTCTCATCCATCTATAAAAACAGGATTGGATTACTTCTGATTTTACATGTTCAGTAGGTTAGATACCTAGAATAGATTCTCTATAAATATTTTATAATATCTTGATAAAAAATTAAAATAATGGATCTATGTCATAGTGGATTTTCTAGGAACATTTCAATAACATCTGTATTTGATGGATCCTCTAATATACCCATGAATGAGATTATATGACCCAAAAATGAAACATTAACATCCAATATTCACACATAGTAAATTATGAATAAAAATTCACTTTCCCCATGATGTACAAAACAATACTCAAATGATATTTTTGTTATTCTATTATAATTGAATATATAAGAATATCATTTATAATGACTACCAAAAATAGATCATACAAATAAGAGAAGACTCAAATATTAAATCCATGAAGATAGTGGGGGAATTAGTATAACCAAATGGCATGACATTAAATTTTTTATGTTCGTAACTCGAATTAAAGGTTATTCTTTTATGAATTCACTTTTTCTCTTCAATAGATAGTATATAGATCAAAGATTAATCATAGAAAAAATTTGAACTTCCCATAATTGATTGAACATATAATCATTATGGGGAAATAGATACTTATTTCATATTTTTATCTTTTCTGGTTCTCAATAATCAATACAGATTCACATTAATCCATTTTTTCTCAAAAAATAATAAATAAACCCCTGGTGATGTACTTGTCCAAATGAATAACTTTTAAGAATTCTATTGTAATTTCTTCTTTAATTTTTGAATATAAATAAGGACCATGATATATAAAGTATTTGGAATACTTAAAAAAGAATAATTTCTCTTAAAAAACCAAATTCATAATTCATAAGAATACTAGGATAGTATTTTAGAAAAATAAAAATAAATTCTCAAACAATAGACATACTTTTGATTTTGACTTTGTCCCCAACCATATGAAAATAAACTTCAATTTTAATGGGAATAAAGACCCATACAATTGATGTAATTTCCATTGGATATTCATATGTTTTACTACACGAATTATGGATCATATTTTGGTTTAAAATACCAAATATGAAAACCTTTCTGTGTCTATTGATATTATCTTTATATAAATAAATCTAATCCATATATGAGATTACATAAAATTCAATGAGAGAGAATAGTAAGATTTTTAGGAATCACATTCCCACAAACTCAATAAGATAAGAATCCTATAATTGAGATGTTATTATTATACCATTGGTATTTATTAGTGAAAATTTCAAATCTAATAATTGATGTGGTATTGTGATACCCTTTAAAAATTGTAAAGATATATAATAATTTGAAGATCCATTATTAGATAATAAATTAGCAGTTATAGTGTGGATGGTACGTCTAAATTTCATGACATTACTATCATACCCCACATTGGAAATATTAGTTTCATGATATTTAACTTTTTATTTGCAATTAAGAGGTTTCTAACCTCAATCATAATAATTAATCATCATATTCGATCACTAGTTATCATAAATACTATATATATTTCATTGTAAACATTTTAATGTGGGTGGTGCATTCTGTACATATTTCTATCAATTAAACAAAATTTATAACATGATACCAAAATATAAATATTTTATTCTGTAATGAATTCATTTCTAAACATAAAACATTTACTAGTAACCTTAATACAATTTTTTCTATATTTTGTTATACACATCAATCATAAATAAAATTTCATCTTTTTATCTTTATGGTTTATATAATTTCCTTCATGTTCCTCCTCTCATTTATTATCAAAACATTGATATTGAAGGAAAACTCTAACTCCAATTCAAATTTGATATCAAATTGGATATTTTTTTCATAAATAATGATGTATCTTATCGATAAAACCATTTAAATACATGATTTTAATGCAATGAATAATTGTCCAGTCTTACTTTCAGTTTGGATGGTAATACTATAAGAAAACCATGCAAGTATGTTTTTTCTTTGCCTTATATGTTCTAAAGGATTCAACATCCTTATGTTTTTTCATGAGTAATTAAATCAACATTTTGATTAGTAGAATATGAGGAAAGTAATTATTGAAAAATAAACTCCAAAACTCATCGAACATAATAGAGTCAGTTTTTATTTTAACCTCATGTTCCTAATAATAGTTCACCATTTATCTGTGTCTCCTTCCAAATGATAATCATCCATGATATCATTTTCATGTTTAAGATATAGTTAAATGGAAAATATATTTTCAATGGTACTGATCCATTGCTCATAAACTAGTGGATCATCATACTGACTACCAGATTGTGGAGGTTATCTCATGAAGGAATCAAAGGAATGTTCTTCCATAATTTTCTTGTTTGGAATCTCATAATTATTAATGGATTGTGAATGTTTTGTAGATATAACAACAGGATTTTACATTTTATATCCTATAACATTTTTTTTCTTAGCAGAACAATCATTGGACTATCTATCACATTCAACATTATCTTGGTCTCTTCAGTTTATAGAAAATTACTAAAACTAGAGAAAGAAATATTGTGAGGAACTATACTCTTGTGGTAGAACTGCATAATATTTACTGTACAAAAATAATAGTATTTTATCATATACTTAAACATACCAATATAGTTATCACTAAAGTTTTTTTTCATAGTTTCCAAAGGTAACTAAGCTAAACTCTGATAATAACTACGTAGAACCTTACATTTCATACATAGATATTACATCATATTAGATGAATATTTATTACAAGAAATTTATTATCCATTCCAAAATCAAATATTTTTGGTGTATTTCTAAACATGGATATATAAATAACATATTAATAAGAGATCTACATCTTCTCTTTCTAATTTGTTGATAAATATCTCTATTATTTAAAATATCATATTGGAACATTTCTTCAAATCTTTATGAAAGATAATATAAGAAAGGTTGATCTCAAATGATTTGTAATGGTAAATAAGGGAGATGTAAATGATCCATAAAACATAATTTGAGAATATTGGTATTAGAACATGGTACTAACATTTTAAAACCATACCAGACATATCATAGATCATAATCTTGAGTCATGACATATATATTGGAAGTTTATAATTCAGGAATCATAAATAAATCAATGAATATGATCAGTGATAACATAAAATTAGAATAAGAAATAAGTTTGTGTCATACACATTAGTTGAGAAAATAATATCCTTCCTAGTAAAGGATCACTACCTAGAATATCATAGTGTATTGGGATATCTATAGATTTCATCATATCCTTGGTCAAGGTTTAATCCCTAGAATATCATTATTGATGAAGTACCTTACTAAATTAGGTTTACCCCCCATTATAGTCCTTGATATATTATTATATTCCCATATTTACCTGGTGCTTTATGTTGGACATAAATATGTTTTCCCAGTATATCACGGTTTTTATAATCTTTTGTGATTCAAAAAATACCAGTTCTTATTCGATAGAGTTTATATTTAGTGTTTAAAATAGTATTTTTTTTATAATATATGAGAAATTACATTCAAGGAGTGTATTTTTTCCTTAATATAAGTGAATGTCATATAATGAGTATTGTTTTAATTATTTGAAAATATATTTAATCCTATGGGAATCTATTTTTAAAAGATTATCTTTAGTTTTTTGGAGTTCGATAACTCATTTTTAAAAATATGTCTTACTAAGTAAGATATTATCATATGAGTAGAAAACAATGAGCTATATAATTTAAAATAAATATATTTCAATCATAGTGTAGTTATGAACATTCTTATAAAAATTACAATCACATTATATTTTCTTTTAATTAATAAGAAAAGTTATTAATGGTATATACCGCACTTAAGTAACATAATTATCATACATTGATTAATTATTCTACACAATGATGAATTATGTTTAACTTATGAAGTCATGTATTTATTTTATCTCAATAAGACTCTCAAAAATATTTTTAATGAGGAATGTTTTATTAGTTTGTTATCTTATAAATATGTAATTTATTGTGCATATCATCATGGGTGATTTTATAATATTGGTATTATCTATCAAAAAGTTGCTTGAAAATATTAAGCATACTAGAAAATAAAATTTTGGATTATGGAATGATTAATTTGTAAAATGATTCATTTTTCAAAGAATGAATGATCTGCAAAAGAATAATGTTTTTTTCATTTTCCCTATAGAACCATATTACATATATGGAATGAATGGACAGAAACCATTAAGATTGTATATCATCAAGTTTTCATAAAATTATTCACTCGACCATTTTAATATCTCATATTATTAATCTCAGAATCATATAGGAGATATAAATAGGGCGAGTTATCTGCTATATGAATATACATACACTAGAATACATAGATTTTTGCATGCATGTTATTACGGTGATAACTCTAACAAATAACACTTTCTCATACAATACTCGCATGATGCGCTTATAAATATATAAGTTGAAATCAAAGATCATATAGATATGTGATTTTAGGATCATTATCTTTTCCTAGTATATCTTCATCAGTTGTTAGTTTCATCTTCCAACTGTGTTCTACAAAAAAACATTATAAATCATTCAAATATATTTTATTTAAACTTTATATAAATGATTATGTTATTATTATTGATAATTATTGTAAAGGGATATCCGGAATTAATTATATTTCATATTTTTTACAAGTAATAATTGTATGTAATCTGTTGGAATCCCCTAGTAAAAAGGTTTTCGTAGAGAAAAAACACCAGAAGTAGGGAGTAAACTATTGGTGGAGTGGAGTATGGGATCTCTATTCACTAAAACACTTAAAAAATTTGGTTTTCAATATCATAACCTATGAATTTATATATCTATTTCCTTATCTTAGAAATTAAAAAATTCTAACTCACATACCTAAAATATTGTGATTTTAAAGTAAATTTTTAGGATCTCAATTCACCCCCTTTTGAGATTTCATCTATCCATTATCTAGGACAAGAATTGGTACTAAATCTCATAAATCCAAATTTCATATATTTCAATGGATGAATTATTATGATGAACTTTAAAATGGATTCTATGGATAATAATCTAAAAGGTATGTCATTGGTTATAAATCTTTAATTCAATGGTGAAAATTATTTTTTGGGAAGGAATGAATGACCTTAAATTTGAAAAAAAAATACCATAAAGCTTTATCTTAAAGCTATAAAGCCTTAGGAAATTAAATAAACTAAACAAAAAATGTGGGATGAAGACAATGAATCTATATTATATATGAATTCTAAATCCATTAATTTTAAAACATGTTGACTAGTTCTAGATAAATTTAATATAGTTCAGAACTGTTAAATAGCTCAAGAGATATAGACTACTATAAAATTTACTTATAATGGTATATTAAATATGATGTCCCTTTTATATGATACTACCAAACATTATATTGACATACTCATAGTGGAATATAGATAAATCATTACATAGATGAATGACAGAATCACTAAGATAAGGATTAAATTTTCTCGCTCATGGAGCACAAATTAAAGATTTTGAGTATGATATAAAATTTTTAATTTTTTAGCACATATGTGGAGTGGAATCTCATTTTCAATCAGATAGATATATAAAACATCTAAAGATAATGAATTATTAAGATATTCTAGATCAAATGATGAAGTTGCACTTTTTTTAGAAGTTCAAAAAGCACTATAACAAGAGAACATGTTGCAGACCTTCCCTAAATAATTACATTAACAATAGTGAAAACTCTAAAGAAGTTAGATTATATGAGTGAAAAATTATAGAACATATCAAGGTAGATTATCCACAATTTCATGCAGAAAAAATTTATAGAAAAATCACATCAATAATACCAAATATTAGAAGAAATACAAGAAGGATGTAAATGTCACATGGAGTGCATTGAAGACAATATAAAATATACAGCATGAGAATTAGAAGATGAATCACTTAATTAAAATACCAACACATACTTCATGGAACATTTAGATGAGGTACATTATTATTATTCTTCTAAGAATGTGAGTGATTAAGTAAATGAAAATTGATCATATCAATATTTAAATTAATATTTTACCATGTTATAAATTAAATTTGAAATCTAAAAAGTCACTAATAAATTCATATACCATGATTTAAAATGAATAAGATAACTAAAATTGAAAATTTTTATATTTTAATGGCCAATTGAAAAAATATAAATCATAATGTACTAAATAGGTCAACACATTTGAGAAACTAAGGAGGTAAAAAACATCAAATATGATGCATTTTGTCACTAAGGGTTGATTACCTAAAAAAATATTCATCTAAATCAACTCAAAAGGGAAAAGTTTTGGATATTAATTCAGGGTGAAAGGCCCAAATTTTATAAACACTATTTTTTTCTTGGTTCTAAAACTAAAAACCTCTCTATGATTACATGTTTTCATTTTGGATAAGTATTAAATAATTCTAATATCTATAATCTAAAAAATCATCATTTTTTGAATTAATGTGATTTTTTATATATTTTTTGTAAAATAGTTTTTTTTTTTGAGAAATAGAAATAGATTTTGATCCTCAGGTGTATTGAAGAAAGTATTTCTAGACCCTGGAGTCTTTTGGTACCGAAAAATCTGGTTCTTTGACTTTTTAATTAAAGGAATCAAACCATGTGAAAATCAATAAATAATGGTTTATGGATAGTGGTTGATCAATATCTATGAGTGGAGATTTCTATAACATTAACTCGCTATCCATGATTGATGGATTCCATGAAACATTTAGTGATTATTAAAAGTGAAATTTGTTTGGAATTGGATTAGTTGGAAAACCACAATATATTCTCATTAGAAAATTACATTATGTTTGATGCATAATGAATAAGCTGATAAGTATTTCTTAACATTGTGATGATGGTTATGGAATTGATTTCATTAAAAATACATGTTTAATTTTAAAAAATAAATCCCTTATTTTTAAATATCCAATAGTAGATAATGTCAATAATTTTGATATTAATATTTTTTAGAAAAAAATTAATGATTAAATTGACTAATAATTTGTTTTTCACAGATGTCTTGGATATTATATAGTTTATTCTGTGAAAAATTTATCTACAATCTATTTAACCATTTATTTTCCTAATCCTATATTGTATTAAAAATAAAAATGTGTGATTTATATCAAGTTGGAAAGTAACACAGGTCATCTTTTAAACCTATTAATGAGGTTACAACATCTTGAACTCAATATCTTATACATTTAGATCTGTTCAGACCTTCTAGAACTATATCACTTGATGGAAATTCATTTTTTATGTGTTGGTTGATGATTTTTCAATATTTACATTTGTTTACATTATGAAATGTAATAATTAATCATTTTATATTTTTATCAATTTATGTAAGAATGTCAAAAATGAAAAAGTTCCCAAAATTGTGACTTTAGAAAGTGACAATAGTGTATAATTTGATAATGAAGAATTTAATTCATATTTCTCAATGTATGGTATTAAAAACAATTTTTCTGCCCCCTAGGAAACCACAATATAATAGTTATATTTTATAAAGGAATAAAATATTGCATGAAATTGATAGAAAAATTTTATATGAGTATAACATGACCACTAATTTTTAGACTAAAGCTAGTAACCCAACATATTATGTCTTTAATAGAGTTCTAAAAATACCATATGAATTATAGAATAATATAAAACAGAAGGTATGGTACTTTAATATATTTGGATGCATGGTTTACATCATATACACCAAAGATATTCTTGGTAGGTTTGATCCAAATGACAATTATGGTATCTTGAAAGGTTATTATAATACATCCAAGAATTATAGTTTATTAAAAAAAGGTCTTGGACTTTTGAAGAATAAAATCATGCAAAAATTATTGTAAGTGATCTTTTTAAAAATAAAATGAGTAAAACTATTAAGCTATGTGATTCTCCCAATTTCATGAAACAAAAAACTTTCTTTAACATCAGTTAGGATGGTGATTTTTTATTTTATTTTTTTGGACTCAATTTAGCATGGTTCGATAATAGTGGACTACAAATTGTTTTCCATTGAAAACCTAGAAACCTAAAAGGTTATACTAGAGAAACAGTTATAGGTATTTCATAGGAAATAATTAGATCTAGAATAAATATATAAAATCATGGAGAATTTCCATCCTTTTTATGTAATCTAGAACCTAAAACAATTGATTCACTTTTAGATAATGGATGTTGGGTTTAAGTTATTCATGAAGAGTAATACCAGTTCCGGATGAAAAATTATAAGAATTAGTTAATACACCTTGTTACTATTATTTTTTTGGAACTGAATGGAAATTTATAGAAAATAGTACTATTAAGGTGAGAACACTTGAAATAAACATTATTAGTAACAAAAGGTTAAACTAAAGAAGAATGAATAGGTTATCAATATTCTTTCTCACTTGTACTCTAGTTAGAGTAAATTATAATTCTTTTGGAATATGAATCTTATATAAATTTTGAATTATATCATATGGATGATAAATCATCATTACAAAATGTGTTTTTATGGTGTATGTTTATGTTGAACAAAATAATGGTTTTAAAGACCCTCTCCATCAAAATTATTTTTTAAACATTCCAAATCTCTCTATACATATAAACAAACACCTAGGGAATGTTATCAGATACTGATATCTTCTTATAAGAAATGTGTTTTTAGTATGAATGGAAGATCTTACATTATTTAGAAAATATCCATCTTTAAATATTTGAGATATACAAATATATATTTATGATTTTATTTTTTGATTTAAAAACCAAAATTACTAATGATTTTTCAAAAATTATTTAATATTAATTTTGAATGGGTATTATTGGTGACTTACACTATATTCTCAGATTTCATGTTTATAAAAAAATTTGAAATAACTTAAACTAAAGAAAATAAATACTTTATTTACATAAAATGTCTAGATTTTTAAATAATAGGACTTATTAAAATCCTTGAAGATCCAATATTAAATTTTATATTGATGAGATTGGAAACCCATTTGAAAACAGGTTGTATAGAGTAATTATTGTAAGATTACATTATCTTCTTATAAGTAGACCACAAATTGTTTTTTTCTTATTCATTTGCAAAACATATCAAACAATCATAATGAATCTCATCTAAATGATTCCCAAATAATTTTAAGATCACTAAATGCAACTATATATCTATCATTAATTTTTTTAAAAACCTCTCATCATAATGTAACGTCATATTTTGTTACCGATTTTAGTTGTTGTAGAAAATATAATAAAGGAACCTCATGAACCTTCCATTTTATTAGAAAATATTTAGTGTCATTTTCATGTATGGAACAACACTTTGTAGAATTATCAACTACTAAATTAGAGTATATTAATGTATGAAGTTTATGTGCATGAGTGATATGGATATAACAAACTCTAAAGGATTTTGGAATAATTTTTAATTGTGTCCTAATAAAATGTTATAACATGGGTGCTATCAACATATAAAATAACCTAATAAACCATTATACAATAACTAACATTTCATTAATAGATCATTTTTTATGTGATAATTCACAAAAGGGTGATATCTATCTATAATTATTTTTAATAGAAAATCTATTTGTAGAAATTTGTACCAGACCATTTCCTGCTAACATATTTGATTTGATCAAATTTGAAATTTTTTTAATTTGATTATTTTTTTCTATGTTAACATTTTAGTAGTGTGATTTTATAACTATTTAAATTGTTCTTAGATTTTTTATGGAATCACAATTTTTTTTAGTCGCATGAGAATTGGCCATGTCACCTAGTTTTGTTATGATTAATCTTCACATCACACTACACAACAATTTTATTACTACCAAATATAATATGTTAAGTCATTTATATGTGTGCACCCATTACAAAAAATTGATCTATTGTCTCTCTATTGTCCAAACCTATCTACCCTAACTCTCCAATATTCTCAACCCTTTATATAATTGATAAATACAAAATAATCAGTGGTGTTGCATCTATATAAATAAAACATCCAAGAACTATAAGAAATTTTTAGAGTCGAAGAGAAATAGATTTCAATTTGAAGGATAGTATAAAGATATTACTTAAAATGGTAATAAATTATC
The DNA here is from genome assembly GCA_963277665.1 of Viscum album. Lineage (NCBI taxonomy): Eukaryota > Viridiplantae > Streptophyta > Magnoliopsida > Santalales > Viscaceae > Viscum > Viscum album. The sequence continues at coordinate 1,090,895,068 of OY728145.1, read as the reverse complement.
AATATTAAGAATACATAATTTATAAATAATGAACTAATTTTCTTTATGAAAAAGAATTTTGAGTGTTTTATGGTATTTTTTGTTTTATTTGTTAGAAGATTATTATTTGGTAATGGTGTAAAATAATCAGAAACCTATTTTATAACTTCATTGGTAATGTATAGAGTGTTAATTTTCTCATGATGGATATGCCAACTCTAGTACTTATTTAGATTCGATAAATGATTTATTTTATCTAGAAATGATGAATCATTTTATCTGAACAGTTGATATTGTAAAAAATATACTGATTTATTTATAACATGAAAGGATGTTTCTTGTAAAGATCATTCAATCCTCTATTACACAGTAGAACGATGAGTTTGAAAATTTTATTTTTCAAGATTTCACTATATTATACATGTTTATGATGGAAAAATCTATGAATATATCAAGTTTAATTATGAATTATATGTTTCATATTCTAAATTTTTTAATGAAATGTTATCCTGTTGGAAGATGTTTGAAGTTAGTCTTCTATAAAGTTTGTGTTTATTTTGCTGGCACTACAACAATCCATTGACATCGTCTAATTGTGATGTTTCGATAAAGTTTGTTTTACTAGTGTTAATATATGAATAAGATGTTACTAATCAGTTAAGATGAATAAATTGAGATTGAATCTGTTACTACTTTATGGACGTCATCTCGAATAGTAGTGGATAGGGAAGTCCTAAGTTAAGGCCCTATAATTGAATCTACTAATTTGTAAGAATAATTAAAATTTATATATGTAAAAGATGTTTTAGGTAATGAAACTCTTACTGAAAGGTGAGAAATGGTAATATTAGTTGTTAAATCAAGGGAAAGAACTACTCTTGAAGTATGTTCCTCTCATTCTCTCTCAATGGTATAGAAAGATGACATTTATATTTCTTCTGTTAGAGTATAATTGACATCATCCAGTACCATATTGATTAGTGTTGGTAGGTAAAGAACCATATCAATGGTGTTAGGTTTTATTTCTTTTTTTAATTGTCTTTATCAAGTTTGACAAGTCAAAATACTAGAATAGAATCATTGTTCATTGATAACCAAAATGGTGATGGTAGTGAAGAACGATAAGATCAAGAATATGGAACTCAATATGTTTCCAATAGAGGGACCATATTTGTATCATTAGAACCATATCATGTTGAGTAAATACATGATGTAGGTAAAAACGATAGTTTTATGAAAATAAAAGTATATAATTACAACAAAATAAGTTCTATCCTAATCATATAGGGGTAAAATGTTTATAAAATCCCACAGTATAACTGAATGGTGCTAATAAAAGATCTCAAGAAACATACACCATGTTAATTTTAAAATCAAGTTATTTGAAGATTCATCTATCTTAGTATATAAGAGAAATAAAGATTATTCATTAGAAAATTATCCCAATAGATAATGTTATAGAATTTAAGCTATTAGTCTGGAAATATTTGTTGATTTTTTTAAGTAATCTGTTAGAATATATTTTAATCAACTCGGAGTACAGTTGAAATTTAAAGGAGTTTATGAATTTATAGATGTAACGACTTATAACATTAATTCCATTTAATATTACTTTATTTCTATTGATATGATGCACGATATTCAAAGAGATGTGATTACTGGATTTTTAAGAATGAATGAATATACATAGAGATATGTCTTGTCTATTTATCAATATTGGAAGAAAATTAGTTCCTCATTGATTAAAAAACGAATGAAAATTCTATCTCTTATTTCAAGTACAAAATTTCATCTACTTTATCAACATAGGATTGAAAATAATCATTAGATATTTGGAAAATAATTTTTAATTATTTGAACAGAGATTTAAAAATCGTCATCAGTTTGTAGAACACAATGTAAACCATAATCATATGAAGAAAAAAATAACAGGCAAATGAATTTTGTAAAACATTTAACTGTGAAACATCATAAAAAGTAAATTAAATTGTTTCCATTTATCATCAATGTTTTTTTTTCAAAATTCATTTTTTTTAATTGGAGATGTTAATTGTGAGATTTGATAAGAAAGAATATTTAAAAAAATTTATTGAAAGTTTTTCTCATAGAATCTAGAATGGTTATATGAAACTCATATATTACTGCAAGCATGATATGGTGAGAAAAATTGATACATCTACAAAAAACCTATTTCTATTTTGAGGAAGGAATTTTCCTAGAATAATTATTTTGAATCATCATTCCTCTAAATCTTCAAGATGCAAGGAAAATTTTGACCCAACTAAAATCTACTTATGGTAAAATCTCTCATCTATAGAATAATTTTCATTACCTTTACCAAAACACTCTTCTACAATTTCGTTCATCCCTACAGATGACATTTATATAGAAAGGGGATAACATGAATCTCAGAAAATTCTAACCCATCCATTAGGATATCACAAAGTGATCATTATACACATGGTTCATCTTTAATCACATTGGGTGATGTTTTTGTAGAAACATCTGATGATACTTTTAATATATCTTCATTAACATTCGCCCAAGTAGAATCATTTAAAATACTCCCTCAAAAAAGCTTTTTCCACCACAGAAATGAAATAAATTAATATGGTTTGTTCTTCAAAAAACATTTTAATGTGGTGTTTGAAAAAACATTTGAGATTTTTCGTGATTATATTTCATATTTTTAATTAATTTGTATCATTAGTTAGTATTACTTATTTCATTGGATCGGTTAATCTATTTTTTCAATGATATTTTATATTATTCGTAACATTTATTCCCTATACTAGTTTTAAATTTCATTACTCGTTCATGATTTTATTTAATTATTTAATGATTTCATCTTTTCAATATTTTTAACATAATTCTTAACTGTATTTACATTCAATAGTATTAATTATTTAAACATGTTCACTTAAAGAATTGAATGATTTTTTTTTATATCCTATTTATTTTTATATCAGAAAAGGGGGAAAAGAGAATACAAAAAATAAAATCTAGTATAATAATTCGTTTCTCAAATTTTTATTTTTTATTCAATGGGGTTTTTATCATTAAAACAGGGAAGTTTGTTTTATATACTTATGTTGTTCTAGAATATGTCAATTTTTATGTGTTTTTATTATTAAAAGATCTCTATTTTTGTTTCAATTATTTTATCTTATGTGCTTCATATCATGTCTTGTATAAGATATGAACTATTACTTTCGAGGATCTTATTCTAAACTTAGTTTAAGTGACTATCTTATGTTGTTTAATGTGTTAAATATTTGATAAATTATTTTAACTTCTGGTAATATATTTTTTATTGTTCATCATTCATTTTCTTAGCATCATAAAAATCATTATTTAAAATTTATCCTACTACATAAGATATTATCTTACTCTGATTTTAATTGAACTACCTCATCATCAAAGTGAGATATTTCAATCATAGTGTAGTTATGAAAGTAATTATGAAAACAATATTCACAAAATACTACCCTAATAGCGCCATGAAAACATTTCAATATTAAGTATCACACTTCAGTAACATAATTATCTTATGTGGAATAATTAATCAACAATGTTTTGAATTTAGTTTATCTTTAGAATTACAATATCTATTTTATCTTAAAAATTCTTTTACGAGTTTATTTTATAGGGACAATTCTAAAATTTCTCTCATAAATATTTAAAATTTGTTGTATATATCATCATGATAGATTTTATAATATTTTTATATTATCTCGATAATTAATTCCAATACTTTAATCATATTAGAAAATAAATTTTCTTATTAAAGAAAGGTTTATTTCTCTGAGGACTCATTTATTTATGAATGGAAATATCTAAAGTATAATAATATTTCTAACAATACCATTTTAGAAGAATATTCCATATCTGTACAGAAGGTGAACATTTCATTAAGATATTTTATAATTAAATTTTCAACAGGTCATTCATTTAAATGTTGTGATTATCTCATATACTGAATTAAAAAAATAAAAAAGGACATATAAATTGGGAGATTTATCCACTTTATTCATATATATACACATACTCACATAGAGGGAGATGTGTATGTACATGTGATTATTCTAATAACTATAACCAATAACCCATATGTATACAACTTTCACGTATTTAAATTAAAATTATATTAGATTAAATTGTATATCATATAGATATGTTCTTTAAAGATCATCATCCTTTTTGGTTGCATGTACATCTACTATTAGTCTCTACTTGAAACTATGTGCTACTACAATTCATTAAAAAAGAGTAAACATTTTTTTATATTAACCCATTGTAATTGAGTGTGTTATGACTATGGATAAGTCTTGTGAACGGTGAACCTGTTTATAAGATTTTGTGTAACACCACAAGGTTTTGAAAATAAATATAGAATGTAATCTAACTATTAGACACAGCTTTTCCTCTTCTATGTTTTGAATTTTGAAAAATGGTCATCTAGAGTTGTGTTCAGTAAGTCATTTGGAGTCTGATAGAACAAACTTGATTTTTTGTGAATAGTAACATACCCTTATGAATAGTAATATGAATAGTAATATGACCCTTATTAATAGTAAATAATATTATTATTTTATTTTCTTAAGGCAATATGATAATAAGATCTTAATTAATTTTTAAATGTCACATAAAACTAATTACACTTCAAGATTCTTACTTTTCAAATTAAATATGACCTGATTTAAAAATTAAATTAATAATATTTAGAAAATTATTTTTGAAAAATGGATTTCAATTTTGAATTATACATGTCAAAAAATGGTAGGGGTGAATTTTTGGGATTTTTCTGAAATTCTTGAATTTTTTATGAACAGTGAAATATGTTAAAATACCGTATATACAAATTATCAGTTAAATAAACTACTTATGACATAAAAAGTGATTAAAGGCCACTTGGTTCAAACTCACATGCACTTATTACTATTAGGGGTCACATGAAACCACACTATTGGTTGTCTTGAGGGAAATAATAAAATAATGAATTAAATATTGAAAATTTACTCCTCTCCTCCACTATAAAAACCCTTCACCACTCCCTCTTCTCTTCACTAACTTGAAGCTCCTCAAAGTTCTACCCCATTACCCTTCCCTAGTCTCCCACACGTACAAGAAGCCTCTGGTATTCCCAAAAGACCATAACCCCTTCCCTTAAGGAGTTTTTCAAAGAAGTTATTTCAAGAGGTAAAGCACCCTTATTTTTCTTTTAGTTTCATTTAAATTTTTCTTCTTTTGCTATCCTATCGTCACCTCATCTGTCCAAATGACCATGATAACTCCAGTAACAAACATATACTATATTTATATCATTTTAATGGAAGAACCATCATAAATATTCTTACTCTCTTTGATTTATTTTTATAAATGAAATCGACGTCCATGATGATCCGATTTATAAACTTCATCAATGACGAAGTTTAGTTCTTCAATTTATTCATCCTTACTAGTCATGAAACCATATTTATGGTTTCACTAGACTATAATATATCTTTTATAACGAAATTAATATTTAGGGACCAGAATATGTACATATAATTAAGTTATATGACAAAACTAGTCCATAATATTCCAAATACTGCTGAATAATCGAAGTGGTTGTCATCTAATAATCCATCTCCATTCCATGTATCCAAATGATACAAATTACAATTATCAAATATTTATGTTCATTGATAATATATAATTCCAATCATGGAGATTTATAACTATTCCACATGAACATCATTACTTAAAAACAAGTGAACCGAATATGAAAATAAAGGAAACGAACACTCCAGAATGACGAAATTCAATACAATGACTTATCAATAAAGACATTAATGAACTAACCATAATTATGGTAAACTAAATACATGTCTAATAGGTTCGGAAATTATTTATTAACAAGTATAATTTCATATTCCATGATCATAATTACAAGAGTGGAACATGTTTGGAGTTAATGTAAGTGTTTCTTCATCTCACTTCCATTTTCATGAGATTTTCCATCCTCACTAGTAATACTTTTGTATGGTGTATGTATACTGACCATTGATGTCACATATCATGAATATATTTATCTTCATTTTATTAAATCTATCATTTTCATGGTTTATTTTTGGGGCATACAAATCATTTGATTACAAAGTGTAAGGGTTTTTCCACCCGAACTTCCACTTTCATTCGGGATACATTCATTGTCTAATTACTTCGATGTAATTCTTATATATTGTTATGTACTCATCATATTTTCTGTGTGAGTATCATATATATGTTTGAAAACCATAATACTTCCTTATTTTAAGGATGGTTACACATTTTAAAAGGAACTTTCAAATTGTTTCAAAAATACAAGCCCAATTAAATAGAATTTCTCAAATTCATACCTATTTTCAAGGGCAATATATATTATCTTTTTGGAAACCATTGTCATTATAAAATCACTAATTTTATTATGAAAATAATATCTTGCTTCACTTCTGTTTTTATACAAATATTTTTCCAAAAGAACTCTTCTTTTCAAAATAAAAGTGTATTTATCTCCATAATTGCTTAATGATTTTGTAAGAGTGTTTTCATCTAAATCAACACTCTTGTTGATTCCATGGTATTATTGGGTTTAATAATTTATGAATTCATCTATTATATTTGATTTAATGGTTTATGACTAACTCTATTGTTGATGATCTATCCCAAAAACCATTCACTATATTATTCTTAATGGTAAGTGTTTTATGTTTAATGATTCGGGAAAGATAGTTACATTTGATATGATAGTTTCAATATGAATGTATTTGTTGTTTATGTTTATCCCCGCTCATATGAGGAATGCATTGGATTTATTATGTGATGGGTGGGGCCCGCTATATCCCCTCGATTCATCGATAGGTCTCATGATACAACTAGATGTGGAATTGGTCGAGGCCTTTCCCAATGTGATATGGATTTTGGATGAGGCCTTAATGAATGGAAGTCTTAGCCGAGGCCATGAAAAAATGTTTCAGAATGTCCAAAATATTCACTTCTCTCATTATGAAGCTATTAGTTGAAAGTTCATGTGGTTATTGGACTAGTAGAATAACCATGATTATGTTTTATTATGGCATTATTTACTCAACTCATATTCCTGCCATAATGTGTTCATGTTTATTATTAAAGGCATGTGTTTTGAATTATTCACCATGTCTAATGTTTATATTATCTTTTACTATATTTCTTACTCTTATTGAGTGTTTGTGCTCACCCCTTTCTTATGTTTCATTTTCTCAGGACATGAAGAATTAATTTATGAATGACTTTCAAGCATAATCTAGGAGATGTGATGACTCTAGTGGAATAAATTAGTGTTATTTTTCCATTCCATATGTGAAGTTGAACTTATGTATGTATCTTGTTTCCAATAATACTAAAATACTTGGTCCATTGGGATTCGTCTTCCTTGTATGTATGCCAACGTAATCAAATAAGGCACCGACTCTGAGCAACTGGGGTCGGGTCCTTATAGTTCGTATTAGAGGAAGTTTAGTAGGAAATTTGGAAACTATATTTAGAAAACGTATAATTAGGGAAGAGTACCTAAGTTAGTCTTTGAATAAATACATGAAATAACATCCTAGAATTTTGGTAAGGAATAGATTATGTGGATATTTCAAGCAAAACATCTCAGTCTAGATACGAGCAGGTAGAGTCAGCTCTGGCATAGATGTATTTAGGGGTAAACCCCGAAAACACTGCATTGATCTAGACTCGAATGAAAACTGGTGGACGACAACGGGCTTTGCTGCACTCTTGGTTATGACACTCCTAGGCGATATGCTTAGGATAATTTACATTTTTTACAAGACAATATTAAGGATTGAAATGTAAAATATTCCTCAAAGAAACCATTTTTGTGAAAATGGGATTAGCCATGTGTAGGATCTCATTTTTTCTGAGTATTATTAAGTAATTATTCTATATTATGATTCATAACCTCATATAGTGTATTCCATTATCAAGATATGGTGCATAGTGGACATAATGGAAACCGCATGAATGCACGTGTCCCCTCTGGAATTTTCCTCCGATGCAAGATAATGATGTTGGATTTGGTGTTGTGACTAGTGCTGAGCAAGTCATAACTGTACTGGGACAACTTACTCAGGTTATGAATAATAACCATACTCGTATGGGGCATCTGGATCCACCACGTTGAAGAGCCATGCTAGATCACTTTATGCGACAACAGCCTTCATCATTCAATGGGACTAAAAACCCATTTGTAGTGGAGTAGTGGATATATTCCCTTGAGAAGACATTTCTCTCTTTGGGATGTAATGAAACAGAAAAGGTTGTCATGGCAGTATATCGTCGATTGGGAGATGCGGATCAATGGTGGTCATTAATCAAAAACACAAAGGAGGAGGAAGAGATAAAAGAGATGGAATGGATGGATTTTAAAGAAATATTCATAGAAAAATATTTCCCTTGTGAGCAGCGAGAAGATATGGAGAGATAATTATTGAATTTGTGGTAGAAGGAAGATTAGAATGTTGCAAGGCACGAAGCTAACTTCACAAGATTATCAAGACATGTTTAGACTACATACAAAATCCAAGGAGAAAAATTGATCAATTCATGGATGGCCTAAATCCATTCCTCCAGCAGGCACTGGTCTCCCAACGTTTTTCATCATATGAGGATATATTTTCATGTTCCATCAAGACAGAAAAATAATTCTATAATCTTATGACTTTAAGGGAAAGCTAGAAAATAATAGGGCTGCTTAAAACCTTGGGAAAGGAAATAAGGAAACGGGCATGAAGGGAAAAGTTGAATTTCCACCATGTGACAATTGTGAAAAGAAACACCATGGTGTATGCTTGAAAGGAAATGGAGTATGCTACAAAATGTGGCTAGAAAGTCCATCTTGCCGATGATTTCAAAGGGAAGAAGGAATCCAATGATGTTCAATGCTATTGTTGTTAGGATATGGGACAATATGCTAATGATTTTCCAAAACGTTAAGTAAATATGAAACAGAAAAGGCCAAGGGATCAGGGACAAGCTTATGCAATCACAACTGCAGAGTTTAAAGTTTATAATAAATTGGTGGAAGGTACTTTAATTATTTCCTCAAGTTTAGCCAATGCTTTATTTGATTCTGGATCATCGCATTGTTTCATATCTTTCTAGTTAGCTAATAAAATTAGATTTTTGCAATTTTATTTAACACGTGATTTGTCAGTCAAAACTCCTAAGGGAATTATAATTGCTATAATGTTCTGTGAATCAGTTCCCATTAGGGCATATATATGTTATTTATCTGCTGATCGCATCATCATACCCATTATAGAATTTTATATAATCCTCAGTGTGGATTGGCTTTAAGGCCATGATGTCGAAATTTATTGTATGAAGAAGGAGGTTATGATTTTTTATGACGATGATAAAGACCACGTTTTCTTTAGAGCAGAATCGCCACCACCTAATTCTTATCTAGATCCACCCACAGTAGCTCAACTAAATTCAATTATTGTGGAGGAATAGAATGAAATAACTATGGGTGAGGAAATGAATGTTCAAATAAAGGATATACCTATTGTGTTAGAATATGTAGATGTGTTTCGAGAAGATTTACCTAGATATCCTCTAGAATGAGAAATTGAGTTTTCCATTGATTTAATTCCTGGTTCAAGGCCCATATCGAAGACCCCTTATAGAATGGACACTGTGGAATTAGTGGAACTAAAGAAACAACTAGAGTAATTGAGTAATAATGGATTTATTCTCCCTAGTGTTTCTCTATGGGGAGCCCCTATCCTTTCTGTTAAGATGAAAGATGGATCTATGAAGTTATGTGTCGACTACAGGGAGATCAATTCTATAACAATAAAGAACAAGTATCCCCTACCTCACATTGATGATTTATTTGACCAACTTCATCAAGCTCAATAATTTTAAAAGATTGACCTCTGATCTAGATATCATCCGTTGTGTGTGAAGAAGGAAGACATTCCGAAAATAGCATCTTGAACCAGGTACGGGCATTTTGAGTCTACAGTGATGCCTTTTTGATTAACCAATACACCCTTTGTCTCCATTGATCTAATGAACGGAGTTTTCAAGGAATGTCTCAATGATTTTGTAGTGTTATTTATTGATGATATCTTGGTATACTCCAAAAACCTACAAAGATCATGAAAATCACTTGCACATTATTCTGAAGACTCTTAGAAGACATGAATTATATGGGAAGCTTAGCAAGTGTGAATTCTGGCTTCAGGAGATTACTTTTCATGGCAATATTGTCTCTAAGGATGGAATCCTAGTTGATCCTGCGAAGAAAATGGAAATCCAAGATTGGCCCACACAAACAAACATAACTAAGGTACGTAGTTTTATTGGCTTAGCATGTTATTATCGGTGTTTCATGCAGAATTTATCCTGACTGGCTAACCCACTAACGAAGCTCACACGTAAAGGAGTTATGTTTGTGTGGACAAATGAATGTAAAAAATGATTCGATGAATTGAAAAGAAGATTCGTCAATGCTCCAATTTTGGATCTTTCATCTGGGAGTGATGGATTCGTAATATACAGTGATACATCAACGAATAGATTGGGTTGAGTCCTTATGAAAAATGATAAAGTTATTGATAATGCATCAAGATATTTGAATACTCATGAGAAAAATTATCCAACTCATGATCTTGAGTTAGTAGCTGTAATCTTTTCTCTGAAAATATAGAGGCATTATCTCTACGGAGAGGGATGTAAGATTTATATAGACCACAAGAGTTTGAAATATATTTTCACACAAAAATAAATCAACACGAGACAAAGAAGACAGATCGAGTTACTCAAAGATTATGATTGTTCAATACACTACCACCCAGGAAAGGTGAATAATTTGTCAGATGCATTGAGAAGGAAAGATCATGGACTTCTGACTCAAATGAGTATTGAAAGAGATCCTATATACATGGATCTATTGAAGATGGATATGGGAATTATTAAGGAAGGGTAAACATCATACCTCTTTCAAATGATTGCTAGACCATATTTACTAGATAAGATAAATATTTCTCAATCTGATGATGAGAATATGCATAAGAAAATTAATGCAGTTAAAGATGGGAGACTAGCTGACTTTGTGTATGAAGAAGGAGTTCTAATGTTTGGGAAGAGGTTATGCATTCCATCAGTACTTAAGATAAAAATGGAACTATTAGAAGATTCTCATAGATTAATTTTTTCTATACACTCAGGAAGCACCAAGATGTATAGAGATCTGAAGGAACATTTTTTGTGGGAAAACATGAAGAGGGAGATTCATGATTATGTTTCGAGATGGTTAGTTTGTCAATAGGTGAAGGTAGGAAGACGATATCATGGTGGATTCATGCAACCCCTTACTATACCTGAGTGGAAATGGGATAATATTACGATGGACTTTTTCATGGGACTAGAAAAGACTCCGAGAAAGAATGATATGATATGGTTCATTGTTGACCATATTAAAAAATCTACACATTTTATTTCTATAAGGGAAGATTTTACACTTGTAAATTTAGCAAGAATATATATTAGTGAAGTTATAAGAGTTCATAGTGTACCCTCATCAATTGTTTCTGATCGTGATCCCCATTTTATATCATGATTTTGGAAAAGTCTTCAAAATTACGTAGATACTAATCTTCGTTTGAGAACTTCCTACCACCCAAAAACTGATAGACAATTAGAACGGACTATTCAAACAATGGAAGACATGTTGAGGTCCTGTTCACGTGATTTCCAAGGCATGTGGGATCAGTATTTACCTCTCGTGGAATTTTCCTACAACAATAGCTTCCATTCAAGTATTAAGATGGCACCTTAGGAAGTATTATATAAGAGGAGATGTCGTACACCAACTTGTTGGGATGATGTTGTTGAAAGAAAGCTCGTGGGGCCAGAACTTGTTCAAGAAACAATAGAAAACGTGAAGATTATCCATAACCATATCAAAATATCTCAAAGTTGGAAAAATGGCTATGTTGATAACCGAAGGAATGATTTTTAGTTTCAATAAGTTGATCATGTCTTTTTAAAGGTATCTCCACGGAGGGGTATTATATGATTCGGCAAGAGTGAAAAATTAAGTCCCACGTACATCGGACCTTTTCAAATTATGGACCCAATTGGAGTTGTACCTTACCGCTCGGCAATTCAGCCAAGTCTCTCCAACGTTCACAATGTGTTCCACTTGTCAATGTTAAAAAAGTACATGCCAGACCCAACACATGTACTAACTTATGAAGAAGTGGAGCTTGAGCCCAATATATCTTACATTGAAAAGCCTATCAAGATTCTGGATACTAGAGAACAAGTATTGATAAATCGAACGACTCATCTGGTAAAGGTTCTATGGAGGAACCATAAGATGGAGGAAGCAACATGGGAGCCTAAGGAGCTTATGTTAAAGACCTACCATAGTCGTTTTAGGTAATATTCTGTGAATTTCAAGAACGAGATTTTGGAAAGGAGGGGATAATGTAACACCCCAAGGTTTTGAATATAAATATATAATGTAATATAACTATTAGACACAACATTGCCTCTTCTATGTTTTTAATATCAAAAAATTGTCATCTAGAGTTGTGTTCAGTAAGTAATTTGAAGTCTGATGGAACAAACATTATTTTTGGTGAATAGTAACATACCCTTATGAATAGAAATATGAATGGTAATATGACCCTTGTGGATAGTAAATAATAATATTATTTTATTTTCTTAGCGCAATATGATAATGGGATCTTAATTAATTTTTCAATCTAACATAAAACTAATTGCACATCAAGATTTTTATTTTTCGAATTAACTATGACCTTATTAAAAAATTAAATTAATAATATTTAGATAATTGTTTTTGAAAAATGGATTTCAATTTTTAATTCTATTCATTGAAAAATGGAAGTGGTGAATTTTTGGGATTTTTCTAAAATTCATGAATTTTTAATGAATTCTGAAATACGATAAAATACCGTATATACAAATTATCAGTTAAATACACTATTTATGACATCACCAGTGATTCAAGTCCACTTTTTTCAGACTCACATGAACTTATTATGATTAGGGGTCACATGAAACAACACTATTTGTTGTCTTAAGGGAAATAATAAAATAATTAATTTAATATTCAAAATTTACTCCTCTCCTCCAATATAAACACCCCTTGCCACTCCCTCTTCTCTTCACAGCCTTGAATCACCTCAAATTTCTTCCCAATTACCCTTCCCTAGTCTCTTACTATGTCGAAGATTCTTCTGTTCTTCCCAAATGACCAAAACCCTTTCCCTTAATAAGTTTTTCAAAGAGGTTATTTGAAGAGGTAAAGCATCCTTCTTTTTCTTTTGATTTCATTTCAATTTATCTTCTTTTTCTATCCTCTACTCACCTTATCTATCCAAATGACCATGATAACTCCAATAACATCTATATACTGGATTTATTTCATGTTAATGGAAGAAACATCATAAATATTCTTACTCTCTACCTTCGATTTTTATAAACGAAATCGACGTCCATGAGGTTCAGATTTATAACCTTCATGGACGACGAAGTTTCATTCATCAACTTACTATTAATTATTGGTCATGAAATCATATTAATGGTTAAAATAGACTATATTATATGTTTTATAACCTAATTAATATTCAGGATCTAGAATATGTACATATAATTAAGTTATATGAATAAACTAGTTCATAATATTCCAAATACCGCCGAATAATCAAAGTGGTTGTCATCTAATGATTCATCCTCATTCCATGTAACAAAATGATATAAATGACCATTATAAATTATTTATGTTCATTAATAATATATAATTCCAATCTTATAGATTTATAACCATTCCACATGAAATTCATTACTAAAAAACAAGTGAACTGAATATGAAAATAAAGGAAACGAACACTCTAGAATGACGAAATTCAATACAATAACTTATCAATAAAGAAATAAATGAACTATCAAGAATGATGGTAAACTAAATACATGTCTAATAGGTTCTGACGTAAGTTATTAAAATGTATAATTTCATATTCCATGATCTTAGGTACAAGATCGGAACACGTTTGGAGTTAAGGTAAGGGTTTCTTCATCTCACATCCATTTTCGTGAGATTTTCCATATTCACTAGTAATAATTTTGTATGATGTATGTATACTGACCATTGATGTCACATATCATGAATATATTTATCTTCATGGTATTAAATATATCATTTTCATGTTATTAATTTTGGGGCATACGAATCATTTGATTACAAAGTGTAAGGGTATTTCCACCTGAACATCCACTTTCATTCGAGATACTTTCATTGACTAATTATATCGATGTAATTCTTTTGTTTTATTATGTACTCATCATATGTTCTATGTGAGTATCATATATATGTTTAAAAACCATAATCCTTCTCTATTTTATGGATTGTTACACGATTTAAAAGGAACTTTCAAAATTGTTTCAAAAATACAATCCTAATTCAAGAGAATTTTCTCAAATTCTTACCTATTTTCTAGGGAACTCTATAATCTTTTTTTGGAAACCAATATATTTATAAAATAAGACATTTCATTATGAAAATACTATCTTACTTCACTTATGGTTTTATAGAAATATGTTTCCAAATGAACTCTTCTTTCCAAAATAAAATATTACTTATCTCCAGAATTGCATAATGATCTTATAAGAGTGTTTTCATCTAATCCAACACTCTTGTTGATTACATGGTATTATTGGGTTTATTCATTTATGAATTCATCTAACATATTTTATTTAATGGTTTATGACTAACTCTATTATGGATGATCTATCCTAAATACCATTCACCATATTATTCAGAATGGTTATTTGATTAATGATTATGGAAAGGTAGTTACATTTAATATGATAGTTTCAATATGAATGTATTTTTCATTTATGTTTATCCCCTCTCTTATGAAGAATGAATTGGAATTATTATGTGACGGGTGGGACTTGCTATAGATCCTCGATTAATCGGTATGTCTCATGAGACAACTAGACGTGGAATTGGTCGAGGTCATTTCCAATGTGATAAGGATTTTGGCTGAGGCATTAATCACTAGACGACATGGCCGCTGCCATGATAAAATGATTCGGAATTTCCGGAATATGCACTTACCTCATTATGAATCTATTATTTGAATGTTCATGTGGTTATGCAACTAGTAGAATACCCATGATTATATTTTATTATGACATTATTTACTCAACTGATATTCCTGCCATAATTTGTTCAAGTTTATTATTAAAGGCATGTTTTTTCAATTTTTCACTATTTATAATGTTTATATTATCTTACATTATATTGATTAATCTTAATGATCACTTGATATCACCCCTTTCTTATGATTAATTTTCTCAGGACATGAAGAAGTAATTTATGAATGACTTGCAAGCATAATCTAAGAGACGAGATGACTCTAATGGAATAAATTAGTGTTGTTTTTATTTTCCATATGTGAAGTTGAACTTATGTAAGTATCTTGTTTACAATAATACTAAAATACATTGTCCTTTTGGATTCTTATTCCTTGTATAAATTCCATCATAATCAAATAACGCACTGACTTCGGGAAACTGGGGTCGGGTCCTTACATGTTGTATCTTAGTAACAAGTAATAGCTACTTGTACACAATTGGGATCCCCTATAAAAAGGGTTGTAAGAGTAAAAATAACCAAACTCAGGAAGTATAGTGTTGGTGGAGTAGACTAGGTGATTTATATACCCCCAAATACTATACATCTCTAGTGTTAGGTCTATTTATGATAAGAGTGTATATTTTTTCTTCCTTATTTTATTAAGAAAAATATTAGAACTCCATACATGAAGATAGTTGGTTTTAATGTATAATTTTAGGAACTCTATTCACCACCTCTGAAGTTTTCATATATCCATTGTCTAGGAAAACACATTTTAGTGATATATAGTTTTCATCAAAACCATAACATAATTAGAATATTATATATATTTGAAATAATTTCAAAAACAATATTCATTATTACATAAATAATGTAATGCAAATGGGTTTCAGAATAATTTCATCATCTCATCATAAAAGAATCCATAGAAAATAAATTTCTTTTATAATAGTTTCATCATATATTAATTTACTGATGGGAAATAAATGAGTTTCCAAAAATCATCCTTAAATTATCATCCTCATTTTCCATTCCATGAATGAAATTGGATGCTATTATTGGAATATATTTCCATTAAATCATAATTAAACTCAAATAATATTATCATAGATTAAAAATACAATTAAAATATTAAATGGACATTTCATAAGGAAAATAACCTTTTCACATTGAAACCACATATTTAAAATCTAAATTTATTCTAATGATTATGGAAAATAAAATCTGAAAAAATAACTTAGGAAATTGTAAATAAAGCATCAAATTATTTGGTGATCATGATAGTTAGATTTTTTTTTTCCATTCCAGGTATGTTAAAATAGTCATTCCATTCACATTTTCACTAAAATGATAAAAGTACCTTATAATGAAAAAAACAATAAGGATCATAATAAAAAAATTTCTGAAAAATAAATAATGGGTAAAAATGAATTTAATAATAAAAAAATTAATAAACATTCATGAAAACATTTTTAGAAAACATTTATTTGGAAGAAGAAGTATTTTTCTAACAAAAAGAGAAATAAAGTCAATTTTACTTAAAAAATCATTTGGTATATTCAGTTATTAAAAGCAGAATGATTATGTAATCTCCACAAATAATCATATAATAATAAAATTCCTTGAATTATTTGGTTAAAGGACTTAAAATTTCATCATTGGAAACTTCATTAAAAACATTCCAAATAAAAACATATATTTTAACATAAATCCCTTTCCTCAACATTAATTTTTTAAAAGGACTATAAAATCAGGTATAATAAATTTAAAATAATTTTACATATATACCATAGTCATTTATATTCTTATAATATCAAATATAATATTATTATAACATTAAAACACCTATCTATTGATAGTTCATTATTAAAATGTTTTTTTTGTGTGTTAATTGTTTCATTTTTATGATAATTTTTTTCAATAAATTTTTTATTATACTTTGATCATGGTTACATAATATCTAGAGTACTATTAATGAAATAATTATTTTAATTACTCATTATATATATATATATATACATTAATATTCATTCATAATATCAAGGGAGGGAGGAAAAGAAATAAGTTACACCATTCAAGGAGACAAAAGGATGTATGTTCGAAAGAACATTTCTTTCAATTTTTAATAGATGGAATGAAATAAAGACAAATAATATATCATATTTCGAGAAACATTACTATATCATATATATCATATATAATCATTAAATCTATCCTTATAACCCTAAAATGGAAATGTAAATGAAAATAAAGTCACATCATCTTGTGGAGGTTGTTGTCCACAATTACACACGAGCGATGTTATTATTTTCCAGAAGATTGAATGTTTGAAGGTAGATGATATATTATAATTATAGTAACATAATTATTTCATAAATAACATTTATAAACATTAAATCCATCATAATAACCATCACTAAAATATGGTTATGGAAGTTAAATTAGATCTCTACGTTGACTTAGTAGTCCACATATACTCATAAGAGATACTTTCACTCCTCATTAGATTTAATATAAGGTGGATAGTGGTGGTTACATAACCATAATAAAATTTAATTATTGTATGGATACATTGTTTGTTATTTTATAAAAATTCAATATAATTAGATTAGGTTATATTGGTAACTAATTTAAAGGGTTGGGGAATGATGAGTTACTCTTATTTGGTATTCCTTATTTCATATCAATTATTATAAATCCATGTAATAGTTTTTAAGGATGCCAGAAAACAAAAATATTGGATAAAGAATTTAATAATATAATTTGTTTGGGATTTTTTGTGTTAAATTTATCAAGAAGGTGTAAACAAAAGAGATAAAGTGTAACTATCTATAAGTGAGGGTAGATACACATTTTAAATTACTTAAAATATAAAATTAATACAAATTAATTTTAAATATAAAATGGATTAATATTAATATATTTAAAATATAAAATTAGTTAATTCCGAAAACATCCAATACAATAATATTTAGACAATTTTATGTGTTGTTTTAACCCTTATCACTTAATTATAAACCCTACTAATCCTTTTAAAAATTATCTCATTATATAAGTTTCTAACACTTCAATGGAGAAGAATATAACCATAAAAAAGCTGACCACAAATAGACCATTGATAATAGTTTCAACCATATCAAAATAAATTTGTTAAATTATTTTTTATATATATTTTAAATCATTTCAAAAAATATTTATTATTATAAAATTTTATTAATTAAATTTTTAACATTATTTATTTACTTTGACTATATATTCATCATGGTAGTTGTGAAATTAGAGTAGAAACTTATAAAAAATCCTTAATTTTTTATATTTATCAAAAAAATTGTAACGCAGTGTTTCATTCAGTTTTTTTTATTTTAATATTTTTAAAATCATTTATTTTATTTTTCTATATGTTGAATTTATTTTGGGTCAGTGTTGTATAACCGTTTAAGGTAATTATTATATAAATAAAAATTAAAAATAAATTTAAATGCTATTATTTTATACATCGAATAAACATTTATGACTATGCTTTTACTCCTTTATCCTTACGGAAAAAAAATTTACATATAAAATTTAAGATAGAGAGATTTTGTAATTATCCTTTTCTTAAAATAATATAATTATCATCATCAAATAAAATTGGAACTGATTTATTTTGAATATTTGATAACCCTGGCTAAACATTTCCCATCTAATTGGATAAAGTAAAATTTTATAGAATCCAAAAATCCATATCCCAATATTTTAACCCTATTATACCAATTGAACGCTTATTTAGGTAACAATTATTTATCAAGGGAAAAATTCATAATTTCAAAACATAATATGAAACCATTAACCAAATTTTATCCTCATTATTCTAAATTTGGAAACCATTTTTCAAGTTTCAAATTCTATATTTGGTATAAATTAACTTTTTAACACGCACACCTAACCTAATGAAAACCCCTTTTAGTAAAATACTATTTAAGAATAAACTCGAATTTTTCTTATTTCATGCCTAAAAAATACATAAATCTAAAAATATTATTGATTATATAATATATAAATATAATTTAATTCATTCTCCAATATTTATTAGTTTAATGTAGTAAGTTATAAAAACATTGCATGTATAAAAATTGTTATTTATAATAAAATAACATTTAATTTAAAATAATTTAATTTTTATATCTAAATAATTGAAAGGAAATGAATTTATTTTATACATTTTTAAACCATAATTTTTTAATTATTTAGTCATTCCTATTCATACCCAAAAATTTTAGAGCTAGGTAATAATTATATACAATATAGCGGTTCATTTTTACTCTGGGTTGCAAGTATCATAAGATATAGAGGAAATAAACTTTTTTTGATGAGAAAGTTATCATAAAATTCATATTTTTTACAATAACTCCAAATGAAGAATTGTTCAGTATTATAATTATATTTTTGTATAAAATATTATTCAATTATATCTGCATATTTTCAATGATTAACTATGTGCACCTTGTATTCCTTAAATAAAAAATAGTACTAGTAATGTAATTCCTTTAATATTGAATATTCTATAACTATATTGAATTATATCTCTATGTATTTTTCTATTTTATTTTTTTCTTCTAGAATTATAGTAGATATATTTATCATTCCCTTCAAAATAAAAACATATATTCAATAAAATGATTTATTCTCATCCATTACATATTCTAGAGGTCTTCTAAGATTGAAGACAAGTTTTTGTATTTTTTTTTAATTTATCCATCCAATTTGAGTCATCCTCTAAATACATGGTCCGAATTTCTTATTTTTTTCATTCCATGGAAATATATATAAAATAAAAATTTACCTCATTTTATAACATGATAAATTACCATGAATCATATTGCATTACAAATTCCATAATATTTCATCATAATAGTCTGTATTATCAATTGATTCTTTTTTTCAAATACTCCCATGAGAATAAAAACCTTGACTCCATATTATTCTCCTAAAACCTGGGTTCATTATTTTGGGATATTTATATCACAACATAATTGTGATATAACTTCAATCTTTACAGCGTAATGAATTCATCCTCAGACATCCAGTGCCACACTAAATAATTGTGTCCCTAAATGCTGCAAATCCATGTTGTATCCTAATGAAACAACAAGATATGTTACGGAATACTTCTATCATTTATTAAGCCTCATATCTATATTACAACATGAAATCTACTTTTACAATGTGATCTCATCATCTTATGCTTCTAAATCCTCCGCAATACATGATAGGGTCTTCATTATGGCACATCCTTTACATCTATTGAATAACATATAACATTTATACATTATCTAATCAACACATAATCAGCCATATATTTTATTTATTCATATTCACTAGTCATGGTGTGGCCCGATGTGTTGTGACATGATATTTCTTCCGTCACAAAAAATCACTTCATTTACTTATCTAATCAAATCCATGCATTCACATACTTCATCCAATTCCATCTAAAGCTAGAATAGATAAAAAAAATATCATAGAAATAATCAATTAGAAACTAATCCCTCAATTTTCAAGAAATAACCATATATAATAATCTTCCAAGGCCTTTCTACAATAGTCCATCCATCTTCACATTTTTTTACATGAGTCTATATATTAACAATGCTGATGTGACTGATTTCATTCAATATTTTCTAATATCATCCTCAATTTTTACTAATTTATTTTAAATTATATAAAACTATATTTAATTAAATCCAACAACAATAATCCTTGTTGAAACCTTCTCCCCCTTTGAATTTTTTGGAAATATATCCATGAATCCATCTTCATAATAAAAGGCCTAATTTTCTGTAAGGACTGAATGAATATATAGTGAGTACAACATTTTCTACATATTTTAACAATATAAAAAAGGTTATCCTAGTATCTCCCATGGTATATTAATTATTCTCCCCACATTAGAAATGAAATGTATATGTGTATTAAAACCAAAAGTTCTCCCCCTTTATCTTTACTACACTTGCACATGATTTAAAGAGTTTGAACTGCCCTTTTGATATTCACTTCACGAATCCAATAATATTCATCTCTGTATTATTTATTTAACTTTTTTTCATAAAAAATAATGGAACTTATCCCCTTTCAACATTTATCCTGAAATATAGAGAGTTATAACACTACCTTTATCATATAACATCTTAACATATTTTAATCCGTTTTTTTCAATAAAAAGTATAAGATATTTCAACCACTCATAAATCTATTTATCTCTAATTACCATGTTTTAATTCTCTTAAAATTACTCCCCATCTTATCACCATGATTGATACCATAATCTATTTTTAAAATCACATTATAATCATTTCATTGAACCCTTTATATATTTTTTTAAGCTCAAATAATTATCCAATGGTAGATTTACAATAATTATTTTCAACTGAGTGAAATTACTACTTTGAAAATATTGATAAAAAATACCCTAATAATACTATTTTATGACTCTATGTAGGAAATATGATTATATATAAAAAATACCAATATTTTAAATTTCCCTCAATTACTTCAATAAATACCATACGACTTATGCTTTTCCTTCATTCAATAATTATCCATGTGATCTAAATTACACATAAAAAGTATTTTATACAAATAATAAATAAATAAAAATTTGCATGGGGCATACCATATGTAAAAATAATTGATACCAAATTTTATAATTACCTTATGATACAAATTGTTGAGAAAATTATTCTCTTCTTCCTAGGTATTATTTTCTTTTAAGTAAGGATAATAAACTTAAAAAACATTAGTCTAAAATTACCCTGAATTCTTTTATATATGGAACCACATATAAAAACAATATTCCTCATGGGAGTATCTTTTTATTATCTTTTAGTATCTTAAAAAATAATCATATGATACATCTTTATTAGACCAATATAAATAATACTATAATACCTTGTATTAACATTCAAATTCTCTATAAAAGTGTCATCCTTTTTTCTATTGGGACTAAAACCACCAGGTATATGAATTATACCTGTTTTTATAATCCATAATTTACATGATACCAATAGATAAATTATATTATGTTATGATAAAAATTTATTTTTCTTTTACGCCTCCTGTAAACTCAGATCATGCCTTCAAATCACTACTTCATCCTCTGTCACCGCTTATTACAATCATATTCATCAAATTACATGATCTCCTTATGCTATATTCATACCTGGGATCTTATATATACTTTAAACCATCACCCATACAATAATAGATATAATAATTAATTTCCAAGGCATAGGGGTACTTATGGATCATACTCAAGTAGGGGAATGTGGTTTTTCATTATAAAATAACCCATTAAATTATATCTAAATCTCATCCTTCTTAGTTTTTAACATTTATGTGATACTTATTTTTTAAATCATACTTGGTATATTTTATATTTGATCCTCATATTTTTTTAACATGGAATTCATCTCCATTATGAGACAAATCTCACATGTTCGCATTTTTTTCATCGATGCATCATTGTTTTATACTTATTCATTCTTTTTCATCCATATAAGGTTTCTTTTGGTGGTAATACCCATTTATATTATATTGGTATGATAAATACCTCTTAATAAATCCCCAATCTTTTCATTTTCACTAAACTATAATAATATCTCATGATTATTTATTGTTTGTGAATTTTTCTTTGAAAATATATTTTTATTTTGATCACTAGAGTTTGATTTATTCATAATACTTGTTGTTTTTCCATTCCATATAATGATTTATTTTAAGTAATAGTTTCTAATGATTTAATTAGAACCCTTTTTAGATCTATAACATCAATTTCATCTAACCCTATAAATATTTTTTATATAATATATTTTTATTCCATCAATACGGTCACATGCTTTCACATGAGAACAGATGCTATTTTATTATAAATTTTAGTACCTCTCTTTCAGTAATATATTTCAATATTTCCATGGTTTTTATTAAAAATATTCCTAATAATTTAATTCCTCATGTATATTTTCCTCTATTTATATTTTCATGTAGTATTCCTTTCAATGTTGAATTATTTAGCTTCTAGACACACATATAAGGTGTTTCACAAACCACTATAATCATATAACATCAATGACACCATATTTTGAGAACTATTACTCATATATTTTTAAAGAACCTATTTTTCTAAAAAAATAGATTTTTAACATTATATGTTTCAATTTTTAATACTTCCATAGGAGATATCTCCCTTCCATTTCAAAATTTCAACAGAATTTCAAGCTATTTTATATTTAAATCCATCTTATTCAACTAAGAATCTATATTCACCATCCTTGAAAAAGATTAATTTTCATATTTAATTTTATATTTAAATTGTATTTTTATAATAATAATTTTGTTTTTAGGTTCATCCCCTTGGCCATTTTGTATTCTAATTAATTTTATGGGTTTTCGAGTGGGATAGGTTCCACCTTAATCCTTATTCCACTTCTGGAAATGCATCCATTCAAGGAAAAATAATCCTTCTTTATCATTTTATCCTATATAAATGAGCCTTAAATGAATTCATGGTCCTCTACATGGATAATCTATAATTGATCCAAATATTAATATATGGATTTTTTCTCACATTTGTTACTACATGAACATTCTCTTGATTGAAAACTTGATATCATTTTCACTGCATTACAAGATTTATCACATCATTATAATTTTATAAGGGAGTTTATACA
Organism: Viscum album; assembly: GCA_963277665.1. NCBI lineage: Eukaryota > Viridiplantae > Streptophyta > Magnoliopsida > Santalales > Viscaceae > Viscum > Viscum album. The sequence continues at coordinate 1,090,871,197 of OY728145.1, read as the reverse complement.
ACCAAATTTTAAAGAAGGTTTGATAATATAATTTGAAATATATTTATCAATATAACAATGAAACTTACCTGAATGGGTGTGTCTATATTCTTGGGAGTCTTCTTCTTATTACAAATTATCTTCCTTCATTTTTTCATATTGATTTTGACTTAGTAGTTTTTAATTAGTTACACTTCACCATAAACTTTAGATTAATACTATAAGGTACATTCCAAAAAATCCATGGATTTTAAGTATTTTTTTTATTAATTCTACAAAAGTCCTCCTATATTTAAAATACACTAGCATAACGAACAACATTCTTGAGTACATAATTTTTTATTCTTTTAAGAAGTAAATTTATAATTCCACATCATGAACTCTATTGATATATATTATCAAATAATTATCATGATATATATATATATATATTGCAAGATATCCTCACCAAAATCTTGTAAATAACTATTTATCTCCAATTTTAAGCCATCAAATTTATTTTCATTGAAAAGATGAGGAATAATCATTATTTAAAAGGGTTCATCAATCCCAAAAACAAATTTAATATATTGAAATATAAATAATAACTATTGGTAACTAATACCATGGTTTGGGACTAGTGGGTTATGATTTCAGTTTGATTATTCCTTGAAAGGGGGATCTAACAAGGGTGTTATCCAAATTAATTTTTTTCCTTTGAAATAATAACCCTCACCTATCATGTTTCTCCCATAAGAATGAACTCAATCAATATATTATTCTACCTCAATTACACTCTCATTGAATAACAATCATAATTAAAAAATGAAAATCAAAATACCACATGGGTTTTACATGGTTTACTTACACTAGACTATATTCTATAAGCATAGACATGATAATTTGTTTGTGTACCAAAATATACTATATAAACTATTTAGGGGATAAAAATTTTGTTCATAGACTCTTCATATCATGGTGCACTACCTATAAAATATTTATGGATCTCTCAATGTTCAAAAAAATTCTACTATAGTAACATCATTATCTATAAAATTCATCAAAGTCATCATTAGTTTGTAGACATGAAACTCCAGTAAAAATTATTATAGAAGAAAAATTAATTATATAAAATGAAACTCTAGATTTGATAATATATTCAACTCAAATATATTATATATATTCTAAAATTCTAGATGATAATAATACCTGAATGAGAGAGATAAGTATATATCTTCCATATAATCATATCGGTGATAAAATACTCCAAATGAAGCATAATTCCACTATATGAAAATCATGTTTCACTTCATATTCTATAAAAAATATTGATATAAGTAATGACATACCATGTGAATCAAGAATTAATCTAATAAAAATGTCTGAATATTGCATTGAAATTTATTTCCTCTTGGTTCCTCATCATCTATATATAACTTCACCTCTCTATCTTCTTTTATACTCTTAATTTCAATTTCTTAAAAACCGTAGTAGTTTTCATATTTCTCTTCAACCATCAATTCATTATTAAATATTATAGATCAATTTTCATTTGTATCATGTTCTATGGTCTTATCTAGTGTCCAACATAGCTTTATGTCGAAAAATTAAACCATCTAACTTGAGTATTACTATAAAAACATTATACATATCTGTCATTATTTTATTCGAACTGAATGTTCATTAAATAAAAAAAATTATATATCAATATGGGATTGTATAACATTCATCATGATTCATTTCAACATCCATAATATTTCCATGTAAAAATTCTTGTTCGGCTTGATATTCTTCAAAAACCAACTCTTTTGAAAATCATGGCCTCATATCCTTCTTCTTCTCATGAAATCAATAGATCATTCCTTAAATATATTCTTATCATAATATTATTTTACTGTGACAAAATGATCTGTGTTAAAATTAATTCACCCTCAATAATATTTATATACAACAAATAATCATACCTCCTAATTTTCTTGGTGTAATAAACATTCTCATGAAGAAAGTAGTTATGTTTTACTATGATCATATATTTTATCTAACTTATTCTATTTTTAGATTCATAATACCACCAATAATAACATGTTATCATAAACTAATGCTTCTAAATATGAATTTATACATCATGGATTATTCATCATAGAAAAGCCTTTATTTCCAATATATAATGCATATTTTTTAGTTTAATTTCATTAAATCTTAATGTAAAGCTCCCATGCAACTATTATTATATATTTTATGTTATTTGTGTATATTTTATGATTTAAATTTTTTTCCTATTTTATAGTTGTTTTGATATTTCACATTGGTGTTCAAGGTGACCATGACCTCACTACACCATGGTCATGTGTACCACAAGTTTGGTGATGGTCTATATTGACAAAATTTGTTGAGAACCACAAAAATTATCATTTAAAAGGGGGTTTTAGCTTATTAGTTTTCATATGGTCAATTGGTAAGGTGAAAAAAATAAATTCGGGAACTAGGATGATCTACATGGGGATTTTGAGGGGGGGATGGTGATACTCATACATGTTGTGGTTGGTTTGTTGTGGGTGTTTTGATAGGGAAACTAAGGGCTCTATTCTATGGTGCTCTCCATTTCAGATAGTCCAGCTCTATATACAAAATTCATAGTAATGGAATTAAAAACCATAGTGGTGAATTATTATGGTATTCCTAGGAGTGTACCATATTATAGTGGATGTGGCCACACTATGGGCAATTTGTATTTGGTTTTTATTCTCATTTGTGAAATTACATTTATTTTTTCTTTTTATTTAACTTGATTTTCACCTTACTCCTCCATGAAATTATTTTTTACCAATAAAATTAGTATTGTTGGAGATCCCCCACACATTATTCAAGCCTCCAATACACTTTTTTTATTTAATTTTATCTTCAATTAGAAGTTGGTTTTTCCATTCCATTTATATTTATGTACCCTTCCGTTTTTTTAATATTCCATCTTATATGAATCCTAAAATCCATGATGGTTGTATATTTATATAGGATGGTTCTAATCATGGGTATTTGGTTTTATATATTTTTTATTGATCATATTCTTCCGTAGTTTGACTTTCACTATAGAAGGTGGCGTCTTTTTAACAATTGAGTTAGTTTCTTCGTGAAATTACTTTTTTAAGAAATTTCCTAAAATTTTATGGATTTATTATAACAACCTAGGAATTTATAGAATAATACATTTTAATATCTATTAATATTTATGAATAAGATATTAATTTTAGGTCAAAGTGGATTCTTTTTCTAATAGCATATTCAAAATGCAATAAAGGGTTTCTCTGAAATCTTACGTTGCGCACAATGTTGAGTTATACTAAGATATAAAATAATAATGAAATTATTATTTTTAATGGTATTTATCGCCTAGATGTTTTAATGAGAGACATAAATAGTATCAACTAAATTATAAAATATTGTTTACATAGGTTAAAATAATGATTCATTATTTTTCAAATTTATTATAAATATAAATAAAAACCAATAGGATATATGGGTTGTGTTTTTATGAAAAACTATTTAAAAGATAATAATTGTGTATATAAATTCATATCACTATTTATGGATTTTTATTTAATGGAAATATATATATATTATATTCAATGTAGTGTTTTAAATTCATCTTATATGTTTTCTACAAATGATATAATTACAAATTCAAATTTTCGGATAAAAGAAGTATTTTTAAAAAAATACAGTTTTATTTCCTTTTGACGGAGAACCATTTTTAAATTTTTTTTAACCCCTTAATACGTTATATTTTAGAAAATTAACTTATTATTTATAAAAGGGACATAAAAATTTACTTTGGATGATTTTTGATATTTTTCTGATAACTGTTATGTTTTGATGAATAGTAGAAAGACGATAAATTTTAATTGAAAACAACTTTTCCATCAAGAAAATTTACATGGTTAAATCATATTATTTAATTGTTTTAAAGTATAAATTTAATATATTTTTATCATTTAATACAATTTTGGTCATTAGAAGTAATTTGGCATTGAAATGTTTCATTAACACATGCCAATCATTGATAGTTGTTACTTCTTAAAAACCCGCTTTTTGGTTTTGACAATGAAAAATAATTTTAAATTAATTTCTAAAAATTATATGTTGTGAATTTTAAAAAATGGAATCCATATTTGGAATAATAAGGTAAAAATTGTGTTAATAGGAACCGTTTATTTTTTAAACATTATGAATAGTAACTTCTGTGATTATTTTATATACCATGGTTAAAGAGAAAATTTTGTAAATAAGGGTAGAAAAATAATACATTATTAATAATAAAAACTATCAAACATGTATTAATACTATTTTATTGTATAATTCTAACAATGGGAATCCTTTGGTAGATTTTGGGACCCCATGGAGCCACATCGATGTTAAAATGACATTTTTTAAAAATTAATTTAAAGTAAAGAGAAATATAACAGAAGCATGTATCTTTTATTAAAAAAATTATATTTGGGGTTATATAACTGATAAATTAAACAATATATAGTAATTAGAAAGATAAAATTATTTCCTACATCATGATATTTTATTTATAATTTATAGATATTAAATTAGTAAATTTAATTATGACACAATGATGATGATGTGATTACTTCTTTAATGAAAGAATCAAATAAATGATATATTAAAAATTAAAATAAATGAAAATTTTAATATTTTTATTCCATATATGAATATTATGGATTATATTGATATTATATATTTTAGTTAATGCATATGGATTGAAGGAATAAATTTTTTAGGGCTTTATAAAAAATCACTTACTTTATAGTGTCAAAACTGACGTAAATGAGTATTTAAAACAAATATTATTTAATTAAATGAATTAATAGTCTTAAAAATATAAGATTCAAAAAAAATACATATATAATGTTAAAATTTTCATTATTTATCTACTTATGGTTCTCTTTTGATTATATAGTTTATATAGTTACCATATATTATGAAAACATATCAAGACATGGTAAGAGTTAATGTTTTTAACTAAGGGTTAAAGCTAAAAGAAAATGTTCATTTTGTGACCAAAACATGTCTATAACATATTATATGATCTTTTTTTACCCAAAATAATATTTTTTTTGAAATAAAATATTTTGGGACCTTTTGAAAAGGAAAATATATTTATAATAAAAAAATATTTCAAGACCTTCCTAAAATGCCCCTCCTCTCTCTAATAAAATGCCACCACTTCTACCCACATACTCAAACCTCTCAAGACAATTTTCTCATCAAAATTTGACTCAAATAATATCCCAAAATCCCTGACATACTCCTAAAATTCTTACCTTGTGAATAAACAAATTCAATAAATTCATTTTTCTAAAATCAAAATATGTTACCCGATTTAGAGATAACATCTTCTCTCAAGTTCCTTTCCTTTATTTTCCTTTTATACTCCCTGTGATCTTTTCATTCATTGATTTAATAACAATGCCATTATCCTTAATATACTTGGGTATTTTTATTATAATTATCTTAACTACACTTACACACACACACCCATCTAATTGATATGAACATACTATTTCTGTGGATGGCGAACTACTGCCTCACGAAAGGATGATTGTTCAATTTTTCCCTACCACCTCTCATGGTGACCATTATGATGGAACTATATTTATATATTATATATATTATATTTATATTGTCTCTATTATTCTTTATTTATCATTTAAAACATACCATTATGCCTTTGAGAATGTGAAAATACAATAATTTCATTTGAGGAAGTGCAGACTACATCCCCCGCAATGTGATATGACTCGTTCATGCCATACATGGAAAATTTAAAGGATAGAGTTAATTAACTTATTACCCAAAAAGCGTAGCCATAGGAAAAAACTCAGACCATTTATATTAATAGGAAAAGTTTAGAACACAAGAACCACAGGCCAAACACAACGACTATAACACATCAAAACCAACACCATCACCATCTCCATGATAGAAACCCTCATCCGCATTCACCAATTCCCACTCCGAGCTATCATAGTGCTTCAAAACATTGACATACTTATTTATAAGGTTCAACTACTCCAACTAAAAAAATTAATTATTAAATTGGATAGATACTATTCTACCATCTTTACAGATAGAGGATTTAGTTGTCATTGGCTTCGGCAGATAGGAGTGGTCCTTCATTGATCATCTTTGTGGTGAGACATGCATCTCCTCCTGATTTCTAGATAAAAGCTTATTCCCTCCTCGAATAGAATCACTATATGAGGGTCTTACTAAGCCCACATTTTCCTTTTTTCTATCAGACACATCCCCCCATCTCCCAGCGACCCGCATCTGCTGATATTGCTCTATCCGAATTTGCTGAATCTGGTAACCTGTGTCAGTCATGGCAATACAATGTGGTTGACCCAAAACCTTATGACCTATGCAAGACCCATTTCCTACTTCCCCATTCTCTACATCGTCATTTTTTCTTTCACATAACCCATTCTCCACTTCACCAATCACTTCATCCTCAATCTGAGCCTGCACGCTAGAATCCACGCTCATAGTCTCCAGGTCTTGAATGCGGTTCCTCATGGACACTGAGAGCATCACACCATAATCCTCAATATCCCATTCACAGACTCATGTCTTCCCCATAGGTAGACTAACACCACATTACACCACTGAAACAACAAGCCTACCATCCTCAGCTTCCATCGAATACCCCTGCCTCCCATTTCTCAACTTGTCACTGCCACACTTCTTCATCACAATAGCAGCTCCAGCAAGTGAGCCACCTTCTTTCTTGCGGCAATCAAGATGAGACATTCCATCACTAGTGACCCCTGGATCTTCCTTCCTCTCCCCTACATCCACTGATGTGCTTGCTACCATGTCAGTAGCAGCATCACTTCATGCCCGTATCTCCCTTGGCAACATTCCCCCATTGCATGTCCTGCTTCAGTCTATTTAGCACCCCAGACACCAGAGGATTTGCGGATTCAACTGGATTTTCAAGAATAGATGCTGCTCGAGGACCATGTCTAGATGCATTGCCTACCCAATCATCAACAGCATACTTCCTCCTCCTATCAATGGGTTTTCATATCCTTTTCTCCAGGCCGGGAGACCTCCTGTTGACAAGTCGATCGTGGAACCTAACATCTTGATTCCCCAAACTATTGCAAGTATTCAAGTAGTCAATCCACAATTCATAAACCACTTCCTGCTTCCATCAAAATTCCTAACACATAGAAATCCAAATCCATTCATCCATAGGTCTTCAGATATCCACCTCAACACACAGTCAAGGATTGACTGGTTGACTCATCGTGGATGTTCGAGCATCAGAGCACAAGAATCTACCAACCAAGATCCCAAGCAAGCACATAATCACTGTATTTTGGAAAGGTAATGGTAAATGAGGGAAACATACTCAAATTGGGATAGAGGCTAGATCGCATCCTATACATAGATAAAACATCCATCGAAGGATAATAAATTTACCCATGTTGAATTGTTTGGGTGCATTAGCCCATGCCCGTATTAGGTCTTCCTCTGAGGCGAAGTGTATCGTCAAATTCCAACTATCCAAAAGGTCAATGACCGCACGATCTTGCAGGTCCCATTTTCAAAAAACAAAATGATCAAAATCGTCAACTGATGGTCTACGAAAATTGAATCTAGCCAATAGAGTCAGCTCTAGATGACTTCTCAATTTGGAGAACTCTAACACTGAGATCGGGCGATCAGGATTACCGAGATGTAGATTCGGCACCTTCGGACTCACCGCTATCACCGGAAACTCCATGAGATACAGAGTATTGGTTAAAGGTATAAAGGGGGTTCGCGACCTCATTATCAGGCCATCCTCCCCCTTCCCACCACCGGGAAGGAGGGGAAATCATATTTAAATATCGTCTAGGGTTTCATCACCGTTCGAGTCGAGCTCCTCCATCGTCTCCTTTACCAAAATATATTTTTCATTAATTAACTAATTTAACGTACATAAAATATGATATTATACTCTATTTATAATATTCACATTTGACATTAATTTTTCATTCCTTTAAATATGAAAAAGAAATTAAAGTAGCGTTCAGGCATACGTACATCTTACCGTCTCCCTGAACAGTGAATTTCATTTCTTATCTCCAAATGCTGTAGACTTTTATAAATACATATATATGTGATATAAAGACATATATACTGGATATATATGATACTGAAATCATGAATAATATTATACTAATTATGTTCTTTTGACTACATGGATAATGTACATCAAAACAACATCATTTCTGACTCAAGTACCGAATACAAAAAAACAACTCATATGAACTTAAATAATTTTGTAATTTTTATAACATGATGATAAGTAATATAAAATTAATAATAAACTTCAAAAAGGTTCTTAATCCTGTATAAATTAACCTTTTTTTATTATTCAATAATATAAATAAAAAACAAGAAAATTCATACTCAAGGTAAGGGAACCTTTCACCCACCTCTTTTAGTCAAAGACTTATTTTATGTTATATCATTTAATTTCCATTTTATTACATTGGGATAACTTATTATATATCCTTATTGATTTAAATTTTATTTCGAAGTGATTATATACCCTTTTCTCTCTCATCAACTCATTTTCTGAATTTTTATGTGACGTCATTAGGCTACAAATTTTTGTAAGGGAACTTCGTAACCCAATTTATGCTCTTTGGGTTTTAAGTATATATCGTTGATTATTGTAATGACCTAACTCCTTGGAAAAGGTACGGATCGTTATTTTTCTTTCAAATCATTACTTTAAGCTTTTATAATGTGTGTACCATCCTAATGATGGTTCATGAAGTGTCCGGGGTTGGTTCGGTGCCCTGGAGTTTGAGAAATGGGCTTGTAGAAAATGGCGCACGACCTGCCCATGGTTTCAGAAAAACCATGAAGCCTTTGGTCTGGAGGTAGGAAGATGCGCATGGGTTGCACATGGTTTGGGTAAACTATGTGCCTAAACCATGTGTCCCTTGGTCATAAGGCAGTGAGGTGCGCACAGTTTGCACAGGGTTTGGTAAATCGTGCAACTAAACCGTGTAACCCTAATCTGGGTAAAATCTTCCATTTTTTCCTTAATTCTATTTAATCATAATCCTCTTATATTTTCCTCATTCCCATGGACAGAACAGAGGGTAGCCCTCTTTTGATCTCCAATCCCTCTCCTCTCTCAATATCTTGTCGTTTCTTCGTTCGGCACCCGATTCTCAATCCGTCAGAAACATTGGAAATTTCAAGGTATGGCTTACCACACCTATTCTTCCTTCCTTGCTGAATCTTGTTTTTCATTTCACTATTTTGATGCAGGCTCATATGCCCTATTTCTATGGCATTGGACTGGAACTCATATCTCTTTCAACCTACTGCGAATCTGAGCTCGATATCAGGAGAGCCAACTCCTAAAGCTCTAAGGTAGGTGGTCATGTGGTTTCCATTTTGGTTTTTCTCCTTTTTTGAGTTATTAGCATCATGTTGTGGTTTGTCTTTTGCAAAACCCATTATTGGAAATGACTGATTCATACCTAAATGACCCGTGTGGTATGATATTGATGAATCTAACCTTGTTAGGGTATTTAGATGAGGTGTGGACCAGGAGTGGTCAACCATAGGTGATAACCCCTGATTTTTTTCCCTTTTCACCTTTGGACCTTAATGTTATGTCTTGAAAGGGAATTTTCCATGTATGGAAAATGAGATGTCTTGGTTATAGGTTGGCTAGGATGAGATATCCTGAACCCATTAATGAATTGAAATGTATATTTCCTTAAGATGTGATTATGTGATATTATAAGATGGAAACTCCATGCTTTGTTAATGTGATATGGTATAAGATGGATTGCCTTATATATTGTGATGTGAATGATTATTCTATACTTGTTTGACATAATTGTGATGCCCCTTGCGTGGGCGGGAGGCATTCGTACCCCGTGCCAGATGAGTCTGTGTGTGTGGGTGGGAAGCATTCTTACCTCGTGCCAGATGAATCTCTATGTGTGGTCAGGAAGCATTCTTACCGTGTGCTAGCTGAATATTTGTTTAATGGGATGGGAATCATTCATACCTCGTGCCTATATATATCCTTTATAGGTGGGAGGCATTCTTCCCCATTCCAGTTGCAGTGCTTATGGATGAGAGGCATTCATACCTCGTGCTAGTAATGATTATTACATATGTGAGAAGCATGGATGAGAGGCATGTTTACCTAATACCAGTGATAACCTATATCTATGTATTTATACCCCTGGTGATCGATCATAATAGCATCCATGAGCTGAAGCAGGTAGACCCGCTAGGTGTTCCTCCAGAACCTGAGCGAGAGGGTTGTTTATTACTTTGGTTTACTTACTTGCAGATTACTACACACTGTTTATTTTGCAAACACCTATTTGGAATACATGTAGACCCCATTGGTGGTGACCTGCTGAGACTTTTCTCAAACCCTACCCGGGGGGCCTCCTCGGCACCCGTGTAGACTTTACTTCTGCATGTACTAGTAGGGGAAAAGGTCAAACCTTAGGTTGTTGATACATGTACGTTCTAGATAGAGTTCAAGAGCAGAGGATCGATCTTGTCAAGGGATGATCATGGACTAATTTTGTTCTATTTTTTATTTCTCTATAGCATGTCTTCCATTTATTTCCATTATATCGTCATTCCATGCATCCATTTTGTATCAGACACTGCATATGTGGATTTTTTATATTTATCAGGGTTTTCCTTACTTCTATTGTTTGGTTTGTATGTTCCCCTTTTTCTCTGTTTATCCATTAGTTTTGCTTCCGATATTTAATCACATGCTATTATACCACTGAGTACTCTGACATGGGGTTAGAGTCTCCCCACTAACTTACCATTACACCCCCGCTGCTGGTTGGCAGCCCCTGGCCTATAGGGAGATGAGCCAGGGGGCATGTGGCCAACCGGGCTTGGGGCTCCGGTTGAGGGGCAGCCGGGTCTGGGATGTCACAAAGTGGAATCAATGGTTTTCTATATTTCTTGATACTATTTGGTGACGATAGACTTGGAGACTGGGAACATAGCCATGAGCCATGCTTGGGCGTCACAAACCCATGTATGGGGTATAGGCTAAGTTTCCTATTTTATGTTGTTATTGTTCGTGCTATCTACTCTTGATACCGTTTCACCATTGGGTGTTTCACGTGTTTTGGGATGTTATTGAGATTTGTAATGTTGGAATTTGGATTCAGGGTTTGACCCAATGAAATGAGGGTTATGCATTAGAACATGCATCAGGATAGGCACAATGTGATTAGGACATGCATATTGTCATTCCACATTTAAATTTTTAATGAGCATTGCTTGTTGATTATTTTCATGCCTTCTTAATATGCGTGTAATTGTGCTAACCCTTATTGCAGGTTGTGAATTGAGGAATGATGTGGTTTTAGTGGGTGTCACTCTTTGGTTCATAAGTTGTATGGGCCCTTATGGATCAAGAAAATGGCATTCCAACTAAAACAATCATTTACATTAAAGGAAATTTAAAAACTTAATTAGGAAAAGTAAATGAGAAATGAATTCCATGTGTGTGTCATCATTCAGTTCATGAGGAGTATGGGCCCTTATGGGCTGGTAAATGCCATGTTACTAGGTTAAGTGATGTTTGAACAATTTCAGGTCTTACTAAGAATTTCCTATGGGTGTGGATAGGTGATATTAGGGGTAGGAAGGCTTAGTACTTGTCCTAGCTTCGAGAGTTAATCCTTTAATTTGTTTTTTTCTTCTTTTTAGATGTTCATTTGGCATTATAGCACTATGCCTCCAAGACGTCCTCCAGTAGCACGTGCTGAAGGTGGCGACGATCATGTTCCTGAGGTGGTGGGCCCTGACCCGCCAGTTGATCTTCCTATCGAGCCACCCATGGCTCCTCTTTCTATTCCTGAGATGGGAGCTGATGCCTAGTTTCGTGAGAGCTTCTTGTGTACGATGAATAGTATGGAAGGTGGAGTGTGACCTTCCCCGAGTATGGCAGTGTTGATCCACTAGTTTTAGTCACATCATCCTCCTACTTTTATGGGAGATGGCAAACCACTTGCTATGGAGTCCTTGTTGGAGGCTATTCTGGCCATCTTCGAGCACCTTGAGATGCCTCAAGAGTGGAGGGTCATGCTCGCAGCTTATAAGCTACGTGGTTCAGCCAGGAGGTGGTGGGATGTCATCACCCAGTTGGGATAGCAGGGAGATATGATCTGGAATGATTTCCATACCATCTTCTATGATTATTTTTTTCTCCAGACATTGAGGGCTGACAGAGCTAGGTATTTTATGAATTTTCATCAAGGGATCATGATAGTCATGGAGTATTCATCCTGTTTTACTGATTTATAGCATTTTTCTCTTACACTAGCTGCTGATGATCTCACAGCCACTAGGAATTTTGAGGAAGGGATGTGTTACGCCATCCATTCGCAGGTTAACATGGTCAGGTTGATGACCATTTCAGAGATTGTCAATCAGGCATTGATCACAAAGAAGAATTTGAGAGATGCAGACAATGCGAACCAGGGTAGTTCAACACCTAAGGTTTCTAGTGGATCTGCTTTAGGGAAGAGCGGCATTTTGAGGACTCTCGTGGTGTCAGTGGTGGTCAGACCCTTTTCTCAGGTGGTACTCCTATCTATCACCAATGTGTGGTGTCATGACATATGAGGACATAATGTATGAGAAATCCAGTGGAGTGCAGCGGTTGTGGTAGGTTTGGTCACCTCCACTGATTCTGCAGGACTTTTCCCCTAGGGCCTAGTGAGTAGGCATCTGTACCAACTCCACGATCTGGTGCTGGATCTACAGGATCACATCTGTTAGGTGGCTGGAATACCGTCGGCCGATCAGGCCATGGCGACAGTCGAGGTAGAGGTAATCAGGCATATGAATCTCAGTGCCAGAAGTACGGGTCTGCTCAGGGTAGCCAGGCTGTAACTCAGGGCTGTGGTATCAGCCAGTTGTATGAAGTCGAGCCTATGCCATAGGAGCAGCACGGTGGACTATCTACTGTACAAGGTACGATTCTAGTTTCCTCAATATTAGTATGTGCTTTGTTTGACAGAGGCTCTTCTCACTCTTTTATATCGGAGGTGATTATTTGCAGTTTAGGCCTCGACGTTGAGTCATATCATGGCATGATCACGTTAGATACCTTATTAGGTATCCGTTCAGAGGGCATTCATCGTTGTCAGAATTGTCCCCTCGAGGTGGGCGGTTACATTTTCGTGTGGAACCTGTATGTTCTGGATATGACGGGTTTTGATGTAATTATCGGGATGGACTGGTTAGTTCCCTATAGAGCCCGCACTATTAGAAAACTATGATTCGGAGCCTCCTTACCTATAGAGACCGCCACTGGAATTCTCTAGGTTTTTTCAAAAAAAGGGGGGCTTCGGCGCCCCCCCCCCCCCCCCCCGAACCCTCCTCCTCCCTCCTCGCCTCGCCGCGCGACCAACCCCGTCGCCGCATGCCCTCCCTCACCGCCCTCCCCTGTCACCGCGCACCCTCCATCACCACCCTACACCCTCCACCATCGTCGGCCTCCGGTCACCCGCCTCCGGCATCCACCCCCTCCGGCCTCTAACCCCTCTACCCTTCAGCCTTCGCCCTCGGCCCTCAGCCCCCCCCCCCCGGCACCCCAAAACCCCCCCACCCCGCACCCCCCCCCCCCCCCCCGCACCCCACCAACCCTCGTACCCTCCCTCGGCGCATCACCACTGCTCGTCCCCTCTCTCACTGACCTCTCCCTTGTCGCACCGCCGCCACTCAGTCCCCTCCCTCCCCGCACAACTGCTACTCATCCCCTCACCGCTACTGCCCGCCCTCTCCAGCTTCCCCTCTCCATGCTCCCCTCCCTCATCGTCCCACCCTCGCTGCACTGTCGCCACCTCACTGCCTCCTCTCCTCCGGCTCCCCGTCATCGCTGCCGCCCGTCCCCTCCCTCGCCGCACCGCCTCTGGCTCTGGCTCCCCTCCACGGCCTCTCCTCTCCCTCGTATCATCGCCTATGGCTTCCCTCCCTTCTAGGTTTGTAGCACAATTAGGTTTGAAATGGGCTTTCACTTATATTACTATTTTATAAATGGATCACAAATAGTTAATTAGTATTTATTTTAAATATATTTGATATGAAAAATGAAAATGTAATAAGTCTTGTGTAAATGTTTGTCATAGATATCTTATTATGGATAAGAGTTGGATTGGTCTTCCAAATCGAACGTCTAGAGAATATTTCAATGGAATTATGAAGTTTATTGACTTCACCAGAGGATTTAAAAGTGACTATAATAGTTGTCCGTGTAGAAAGTGTGCTAACAGATATCAATTCACATGAGATACTGTGAGGGAGAACCTATTATTTAATGATTTCTAAAATATTATAAGAGTTTGACTCATCATGGAGAAGAATATGTTCATTGTCAAAATTCGGATGCAGTTCAAATGGATGTTGATGCAAGGATGAATGATCCAATGCATGAAATGATTACTGAAATGGTACGTGGGTTAGATCATGATGGCATTGACATCCAGAATCTTGAGACTGGTGAGATAAATCTTCGCTCTGGTGCATATTGTGATTTGAGGAGGTTTTATGAAGCACTTGATTATGAAAAAACAGAATTATATCATGGGTGTACTACTTACAATAAATTGTCATTTATCATGTATTTGTTTCATTTGAATACATTGAATCATTGGTCAAGCACATCATTCGACATGTTGTTGGTGTTATTGAAAAAGGTTCTTCTTGTCGACGCTAACATTACCGAGTCGTACTACAATGCTTGTAAGTTAACAGAGAACATAGGTTTTACATATGAGACCATAGATTCATGTGCAATCAACTGTATGTTGTTTAGAAAGGAAACTACCGATTTGAATATTTGTACAGTTTTTGGTGCTTTTAGGTGGAAAGAGAACATGGGAAATCATACTCATCAAAGTCATATTGCGATACAGGGTAAACTGATTGCCGTAAAGAAAATGAATTACTTTCCCCTTAAACTGTGGTTGAAAAGATATTTTATGTCATATAAAGTTTCTAATTTAATGACATGGAATGTAGAAAGAGTTCATCAAAGTGATATGTTAACCCACCCGACAGACTCTCATGCATGGAAGGATTTTGATAAGAGACATCCTCACTTTGCTAAAGATGTTCATAATGTTCTATTGGGATTGGCAGAAGATGGTTTTAATCAATTCAAGTTTATGTTTGGTGAAACTCATAGCACATGGAATGTGGTGTTGGTTCTGTATTATCTTCCTCCATTGTTTTGTATGAAGCAGTAATTTATATTACTTTCTACTCTTATTGATAGACCTAAAAAATCTGAGGGATAAGATTGATGTTTACCTTCATCCATTGATTGATGAGTTGAATCAATTTTGGGGAGATGGTGTGATGACGTATGACTGTGAAACAAATGAAATGTTCAAACTGCAGGCTGCTTTATTGTGAAAAATCAATGACTTCCCATCTTATGAAAATTTATCAGGCTGGAGTACGAAAGGGGAATTTTATTTCCCTTGTTGCAATAAAAGTAAAAAATCTGTATAGATTATGCATTCCAAAAATGGGCATACATGGGTCACAGACGTTTTCTCTCCCCTCATCATAGGTTCAGAAAGAACATAGTGGCATTTGATGGTTCTAGAGAGTTCATCCCTGCACCAAAGGTCATGACAGGAGTCGAAATGTTATTGTAGATAGAGGAGGAAAACATCAGCACGGTATATGAAATTTAAGATTTGGTAGCTCCCCTGGTACGCAATATTCGTGTTTTGGGTAGGCAGTGCAGTCACAATTGGAAAAAGTAAATTATTTTTTATAGTCTTCCTTATTAGAAAACTACAATGTTGAAGCATAATTTGGATGTCATGCACATTGAAAAAAAATGTTTGTGATAAAATATTGTGTACCATTTTAGGTGTTAGTGGAAAATCAAAGGACCATGTTAATGCACGCCGTGATTTGGAAGAAATGGGTTTAAGGAAACAGTTGCATTTACAGTTAGCTGAGGGAAATAAGGCATATATTCATGCTGCACAGTATACAATGACTACAAAGGAGAAAGTGACATTTCTTACCATTTTGAAGATTCTCAAGTTCCATGATGGTTACTCTTCTAATATTTCAATGTGTGTGAATCTGACAAAAAAGACATTGTAAGGGTTGAAAAGTCATGACAATCACATACTACATTAGCAGTTGATTAAAATCGAAATTTGTGATTGTTTATCCCCTAATTTTGTTCAGTCGTTTATTGAGATGAGTAATTTTTTTAGATAGTGTTGTTTATGAAATCAATGACTGAGTGATTTAAATATTTTACAGGACCTAATTGTACTTACGCTTTGTCACTTTGAGAAACTATTTCCCCCCTCATTTTTTGATGTTATGGTCCACTTGACAATGTACCTAACTGATGAAGTAATGGCTTCTGGTCCAGTGCATTTCAGGTGGATGTATCCTATTGAGCATTATTTGAGTACATTGAAACAATTTGTATGCAACAGAGCTCGTCCAGAGGCATCAATAGCCAATGGTTATTTGATGGATGAGTGTACTAATTTTTGTGCAGAATATCTTATGGATGTTGAAACAAAATTAGATAAGCCCTCTCGGATTCATGATAGTCCAGTTGGAAAAGGAACCACATATGATATGGACAACATCGAGTGGATACAAGTGCATCGATATATCTTGTTCAATACTCCATCAGTTGCTCCATTAATGCAGTAAGTATCTTATCCTCTTTATTGTTTAACTTTTACATGTTTTTCTTTCATAAGTTGATCATTTAAACAACGTGTTATCATTTGCAGGAAACACATTAATGAGATTAAAGAAGAGATATATCATGTGACTGAGTTGAAAATTCAGCAATCTCATTATGCGTCATTTCATGATTGGTTTCGAGGATTATGTACGTATAAATTGATTTTCATTATGAGTGAAGTATTATACTAATTTCTTTCTTCATATATCATTATTGAATTATATGAATTATGTAGGTTCATAAGCTGAGGGAGTTAGGGGACCCCACGCTAACTGAAGAATTTATCCAACTGGCTGAGGGTCCATCTATAACGGCTCATCGTTATAAATCTATAGATGCTAATGGTTTTCAATTTCACATTATAGATGTTGAAGACAAATGAGCACCACAAAACAGTGTCATCAGTTGTCCATTTGTTGATTCTAGTTATTACTATGGTCAATTGATAGACATCGTTGAATTTTTATACACACATGAGTTGAAGTACATATTGTTAAAGTGTGATTGGGTTGATCCGGTGCGTGGATGTTAAGTCGATCAATATCATTTTTCATTGGTGAATTTTAACTATATGTTATACAGATATGAACTTGTTGATAATGAACCTTTCATTTTGACATCACAAGTAGAACAAGTATTCTTCATTACTTTTCCTTCGAATCTAAGATGGCAAGTTGTTGTCAAAATTTCTCAGCAAGGAGTGTTTTTATTTGAAAAAGATGAAACCGAGACTGTTCCTTTTGTTTCCCAACATCTTGATCAACATACCGTAGTTCGACGCGAAGAAGATATTTATTGGGTCGGTGTGGGTTTTGAAGGAGAAACGATCTATTTTCATGCTTAATGAAAGGTATAATTGTATTCGCGCTATTCAGCCTAGGATATCATAAATTATCTAACAATTTTATAAATCCTTGAAAGTTTTAATCCTCACTTTTGGAAGTTTATTCAGTTATAAATATTTAGGGTGATTTAACTCATGTTATGTTGATGTTATTGTCAGTGTATCTTTTCATTGAGGTATTCATCATTAAGTTCATGAACTGGTTGAATTTTTATTAATTCAATTTCAAATTTGGCTATGCATTGATTGGTTTTGTACATAATTTGTATATCTGTTTTGTTAACTTTATAATTTTTTAAAATTAATTCACAACAATTTATTCAATCCCTTTTTGTTTGATTAAAAACTGTACAAGTTTTATTAATTTTAAAAACAATCCAATTTATGATTTGGACACTTTGGATTGTCCCCTTACTAATTTTTTCTATGACTTCAGGCATATCATGGAAAGAGGCAGCAGATCCACAACATCCATCTGAGGCATCTACATCTCTGGGTCGAGGTATGTTTGAATGTCATTGTCTATATTTTTTATGAAATTGATAAACATATATATATATATAACATCTATCAAATTATATATAAAATTGTTTTCAATAGGATCAAACTCGACTGCTTCTTCCTCTCACAAGAGAGGCCCTGGTCATGGCATATTATCATGGATTTCGGACACGACGATTGTTGTTTCCTTTGATGAGGTATTTAATTATGTGGGACAAAATTCCCCAGTATTTATTCATTAGCTGGGTCATATCATACGTGACCCACATCGATTTCCATTGACCACGCGTGACGGGGCTTCTATCCCTCAGGACATATTAGATCGTCTTTGGAGGGAGGTTCAGGTAAGAATACCATTTTACTTTATTCCTTATGTATAAACAATAATAACATATGTGATATTTTTATTTAATAGAAAAATTTGAAAGTATGTCTCGATGAGTTTCAGCCAGTGTGTATGAGAAACTTTTGTAAGATGTGAAAAGACTATAAAGGCAAAGTCAAGATGGACCACTGGGTACCAAATGTGGGTGCCCCAGACATTCTGGAAAAAGTCCCAAGAGGTGTCCTCCCGGCTCAGTGGCATGATTTAGTTGCATATTGGTATAATGAGGGTGTTCCGGTTTGTATATTTATTTTGGTATATATATTTTCAAGAATGTGTGATTTGTTTGAAATTTGAATGAATTGAATGTAGGAGGTGTCAATACGCCATTCTGAGAATCGAGTGTTGTGGGGACCACCTCACAGGCTCGAGACTCGTCACCTGTCTCAGATCCGACATGAGATATTTATTATTCATTTTTGAGTTTATTAATTAATATGGTTTTGTGTTTATATTCTATTCATATACAATTGCTGGAGCAAGGTGTACCGACTGATAAAATGTCGGTGGGGGTGAGGACTCGTGATCACAATAATCCATAGGATGGAACATTGATATTAAGTACTTTTAATCATTACCAATACTTACATAAAATCTATATATTAATATATGTATATATATTTAAATATTTCACAGGCTCAATTTGAAGCTGAGTTAGAACATCTGCCAGAGGACCAGCGACAGCTTCCCAGACGAAGCGATGAGATCTTTCATCGCATTATTGGTCGGGACGGGCATGGATATAGTTTGACCTATGGAGAAGGGATTCCTCATTCTGTAGTGTCATGCGCTGCGGTTGTTAGTCCTACTGTTTCTCAGATGACATAGTAATTGTTAGATTTCGAGGTAGGGGTTGTGTGCTTCCGAGGAGGTAAATGTGCAATTGATCGCTGAGGTTAGAGCATTGCGGAAATATTTTCATCCAGGTGATGGTGCAGGGGAACAGACGACACAGGTTTATACTGTATTTATTTATTTAATTTATATTATTTTTGTTATGAAGATATTCATAAGGATTATTTGTTGTAGGCCCCTGACCCACCTGATAGAGGTAGTATTTATGACCATGCATGACACATCGCATTCATGAGGTGTTTTTCTGTTTTTAATGGTGGGGTTGTTATTGATATTTAGGGTGGGTTTCTAGTGATATTTTATTGTGATTTGGGGGTATCATGTTTGTTTTGGCCTGATGCAATGTTTGTGTCCAAAAATTGAGAAGTAACCATGAAACTGATTAATGATTTGGATATTTTTTTTTCATTTAATTCTTTAATGTTTTCAATTGCATGTTCTGTAGCAGTTTTGAAAAAACCATGTGATTCCTAATATAAACCATGAAACTTGTTTTTGATGACTGAGCTCAGGTTCATTATTTTTAATCCCCGGCCCACCCCGGACAGCCCTCCCCAAAACCCGGACAGCCCTCCCCACACCCCAGACAGCCCCCCCGCACCCCAGATAGCCCCCACCCCCCCCCCCCCCCGCAGCCCGGACAGGCCCCCCACAGCCCGGACAGGCCCCCCGCACCCCATACATCCCCTCCCTGCACCCCAGACAGCCCCCCCCCCCCCCCGCACCACAGACATCCCCCCCCCCCCCGCACCTCGGAGAGCACTCCCCGCTCCCTGGAGAGCCCTCCCCGCACACGGGACAGCCCCTCCCCACACACCGGACAGCCCCCAACACCCCGGACAGCACCCCCCCCCCCCCCCTCGCACCCCGGACAGCCCCCCCCCCCCTCGCACCCCGGACAGCCCCCCCCCCCCCCCTCGCACCCCGGACAGTCCCCCCCCCCCCCCGCTCACCGGACCCCCCCCCCCCCCCCCCGCACCCTGGATAGCCCTCCCCACACCCCGGACAGCCTCTCGCACGACGAACACCCCCCCCCCCCCCCCGCACCCCGAAGAGCCATCCCCGCACCCTGGACAGCCACCCAGCACCCCGGACAGCCCCCCACACCCAGGACAGCCCCCACACCCTGGATAGCCCCCCCCCCCCCCCCCGCACCCCAGACAGTCCGCCCCCTGCACCCCGGACAGCTCTCCCCGCACACCAGACACCCCCCCCCCCGCCCCTCACACCTCGGACAGCCCTCCCCACACCTTGGACAGCCCCACCGCACCCCAGATAGCCCTCCCCGCACCGTCGGGCAGATGGCACGTCAATCAGAGGTGTCGTTTGACCGCGGTGACCAGAAACGTGTTTCTGGAGTCATAAAACACCAAAACGGCATGAGATGGTCGAATTTGGAGCAAACGTTCTCCAAATGACCTGAAACAACACAAAAACAATAAGAATATTATTTGTGATGGGTTGGAAGAGATGACATGCCCATCGGACGTGCGGTGCGCGTGGTACGACCGATTGTGTCGTTTTCAGCAGTTCAGTGTGTGCTAAAAGGGCACGTTGGGGGGTCAAAACCACCAAAAAGACCTAGGAATTCCATTAAATCATATGACAATAGTAGTGGTGTAATTTTGAAATGGCCGGGCAGATGACAGGTCAATCGATGGTATCGTTTGACCGCGGGGACCGGAAACGCATTTCCGGAGTCAAAAAACACCAAAACAGTGTGAGATGATCGAATTCAGAACAAACGTGCTCTGAATGACCTGAAACCACACGAAAAAAATAGGAATATTATTCGTGACATGTAGGAGGAGACGAAACGCCCATCGGATGTGCGATGCGTGTGGTACGATTGATTGTGCCATTTTTAGCAGTTATGTGCACGCTTAAACGGCGTATTGGGGGGTCAAAACCACCCAAACGACCTCGGAATGCCATGAAATCTTATGAAAACAGTATTTGTGTGAATTTTAAATTGTTCGGGTAGACGTCACATCAATTAGAGGTGTCGTTTGACCGCGGTTACCGGAAAGGCATTTCCGGAGTCATAAAACACCAAAACGGCATGAGACGGTCGAATTTGGAGAAAACATGCTCCGAAAGACCTAAAACCATAGGAAAACAATAGGAATATTATTTTGGATGTGTAGGAGGAGACGACACACCCATTGTATGTGAGGTGTGTGCGGTACGACCGATTGTATCGTTTTTAAAAGTTCGACACGCGCTAAAAAGACCATTGGGGGGTTAAAGCCACCCGAACGACCTCAGAATTCCTTGAAATTATACATCAAAAGCTTTGGTGTGAATTGTGAACCTTTCGGGAAAATGTCACATCAATCGGAGGTGTATTTCGACCGCGGTGACCGGAAACGCATTTTCGGAGTCATAAAACACTAAAACGGCGTGAGACGGTCGAATTCGGAGAAAACGTGCTCTGAATGACCTGAAACCACATAAAAACAATAGGAATATTATTCGTGACTTGTAGGAGGAGACGGAATTTCCATCGGACATGCGGTGCGTGTGGTACGACCGATTCTGTCATTTTCAACTATTCGGCGCGCGCTAAAAGGGCACGTTGGGGGGGTCAAAACCATCTGAACGACCTCAGAATGCCATGAAATAATATGACAAAAGTCGTGGTGTGAATTGTGAAACGGTCAGGTAGACAGTTTGTCAATCGAGGGTGTCATTTGACCTCGGTGACCATAAATGCATTTCTAGAGTCATAAAACACCAAAACAGTGTGAGACGGTCAAATTTGGAGCAAACGTGCTCTGAATGACATGAAACCACATGAAAACAAAAGGAATATAATTTGTGACATGTAGGAGGAGAATACATTCCCATCGAACATGTGGTGGGCATGGTATGACCGATTGTGGCGTTTTTAGCAGTTCGGCGCACACTAAAAGGGCGCGTTGGGTGGTCAAAACCACCCAAATGACCTTGGAATGCCATGAAATCATACGAAAACAGCTGTCGTGTGAATTGTGAAATGTTCGGGTAGACAGCACATCAATCGGAGGTGTCATTTCACCACAGTGACTGGAAACGCATTTCTGGAGTCATAAAACACCAAAACGGCGTGAGACGGTCGAATTCAGAGAAAACATGCTCCGAATGACCTGAAACCACACGAAAAAAAAAGGAATATTATGCATGACGTGTAGGAGATGACGGCATGCCCATCGGACGTGCGGTGCACGCGGTACGACTGATTGTGTCATTTTCAGCAATTCGACGTGCGCTAAAAGGGCACGTTGTGGGTTCAAAAGCACTCAAACGACCTCAGAATGCCATGAAATCATACAAAAACAGTCGTGGTGTGAATTGCGAAATGGTCGGGTAGACAGCACATCAATCGGAGGTGTCGTTTAAGCATGGTGATCGGAAACACGTTTTTGGAGTCATAAAACGCCAAAACGGCGTGAGATGGTTGAATTCGTAGAAAACGTGATCTGAATGACCTAAAACCACTCTAAAGAATAGAAATATTATTCGTAAAGTGTAGGAGGAGACGACACGCCCATCGGACGAGCGGTGCATGCGGTACGACTGATTGTGTCGTTTTCAGCAGTTCGGCGCGTGCTAAAAGGGTGCATTGGGGGGATAAACCACCCGAACGACCCTTTAATGCCATGAAATCATGCGAAAACAGCCACTTTGTGAATTGTAAAATGTTTGGGTAGACGTCATGTCAATTGGAGGTGTCGTTTGACTGTGGTGATTGGATACATTTTTCCGGAGTAAAAAAACACCAAAACGGCATGAGACGGTCGAATTCAGAGAAAACGTGCTCTGAATGACTTGAAACCACACGAAAAAAATAGGAATATTATTCGTGACACGTAGTAGGAGACAGAACGTCCATCGGACGTGTGGTGGGTGCGGTATGACCGATTGTATCGTTTTCAGCAGTTCGGCTCGCGCTAAAAGGGCGCGTTGGGGGGGGGGGGTCAAAACTACACGAACGACCATAGAATGCCATGAAATCATATGACAATAAACTTGGTTTTAATTGGGAAATTTTCGGGTAAACTAAACATCAATTGGAAGTGTCGTTTGACCATGGTGACCAGAAATGCATTTCCCGAGTCATAAAACACCAAAATGGTGTGTGACGGTCGAATTCGGAGAAAATGTGCTCCAAATGACCTGAAACCACACAAAAGCAATAGGAATATTATTCGTGACATGTAGAAGGATATGTTATGCCCATCAGACATGCGGTGCATGCGGTACTACCGATTGTGTCGTTTTCAGCAGTTCGACGCGCGCTAAAAGGGTGTGTTGGGGGGTCAAAACCACCCGAACGACCTCGGAATGACATGAAATCATACGAAAACAGTCGTGTTGTGGATTATAAAATGGTCGAGTAGACATCACATCAATAAGAGGTGTATTTTGACTTTGGTGATGGGAAATGTGTTTCTGGAGTCACAAAACACCAAAACGGCGTGGGACGGTCGAATTTGGAGAAAACATGCTCCGAATGACCGGAAACCACACTAAAACAATAGGAATATTATTTTTGACATGTAGGAGTAGACAACATGCCCATCGGATGTGTGGTGCGCGTGGTACGACTGATTGTGTGGTTTTCAGCAGTTCAGCGCACGCTAAAAGGGCGCATTGGGGGGTCAAAACCACCCGATCGACCTCAGAATGCCATGAAATCATACGATAATAGCCTTTGTGTGAATTGTAAAATGGTTGGGTAGAAGGCACATCAATCGTAGGTATCATTTGACCACGGTGACCAGAAATGCATTTCCAGAGTCATAAAACACCAAAATGGCATGAGTCAGTCGAATTCAGAGCAAATGTGATCTTAATGACCTAAAACAACACGAAAACAATAGTAATATTATTTTTCATGTGTAGGAGGAGACAACATGCTTATCGGACATGCCGTGGGCACGGTACGACCGATTGTGTCGCTTTCAGCAGTTTGGCCCGCGCTAAAAGGGCGCGTTGGAGGGTCAAAACAACAAGAACAACCTCAGAATGCCATGAAATCATACGACAATAGCCATGGTGTGAATTGTGAAATTTTCAGGTAGACGACACGTCAATAGGAGGTGTCGTTTGACCGCGGTGATCGTAAATGCATTTCCAGAGTCATAAAACACCAAAACGGCGTGAGATGGTCGAATTTAGATCAAACGTGCTCCGAATGACCTGAAACCGACCAAAAACAATAGGAATGTTATTCGTGACATGTAGTAGGAGATAGAACACCCATCATACGTGTGGTGGGTGCGGAGAAAATTCCTTTTTAGACAACTATACAATTTAACAAACTAAACCAAATAAGAAAAAAAATCCTGAAATGGTAGCATTTCTTAAATTGGGGGTCTAAAATTATTATAGCACCATGATTTGATGTCAGATTTAAATTTATTATATGTATATAATGACTGAAAAAATATGTCTAATTTACTTTTTTTTGTTTAGTTTTTTTTGTCTTATTGTAGGTTTATTGAAGTAGAAGATTGAAATGGATGGACCTGTTCGGATTGTTAAAGCATGTTTATTATTTATTTTTTATGATGATCTTGATGTTTATGCTATTTGAAATTGTATGAAATTATTTTCCATTTTTTATGATTTTTACCTTGTTTTATCTCTGTTTTTGCACCGTGAATTTTTTTAAAAAAATTCACTAGCCTAGCGACCGCCATAGGAGGTCGCTATTGGCTGCCTGGTACACACATTAGCGATCAGCACTGGTAGTCCCTAATGTTGACCCATCAATAGCACAATGCCCGCTAGGCGGCCGTTGTTGGACAATTGAGACGAGGCTAAAGCGACCTCCAATGGCAGTCGTTGGGCAGTCTCTAGAGGCCTAAAGCGACCGCAATGGCGGTCGCTATAGCCCGAATTTTTATTATTTCCGGATTGATATCTATAGTCAGAGGGTGGTGTTTACATCACCAGAGGGTGACACACATATGCATAAGGGATAATGGGATCTTAGTGCGACACGAGAGGGATTGGAAGACCAGAGTTTAGGTGGTGTCATGACACAAGTATCTAGTCTTTATCTCGATGACCAAGGGTTACGTCCCACTGTTTATCCTCCCGTGATGCAGCTTTTCAGTGATGTCTTTCCTGCTGATTTCTCTGGTCTACCTCTAGTGCGAGAGGTGGAGTTTTCTATTAAGATTATACCAGGAGCATCACCAGTGACCATTCCTCCTTAGAGGATGACACCTATGGAACTTCTGGAGCTCAAGAGTTAGCTAGAGGAATTGGAAGAAAAAGGATTTATACGTCCCAGTACTTCTCCCTAGGGATCACCGGTTCTCTTTTCCAGGAATTAAGATGGTACCATTCGTCTTTGCATGGATTATCACATGTTAAATAAACTGACTATTAAGAATTGGTATCCTTTACCTCGAATTGACGATCTCTTCGATTAGCTCTGAGGATTGAACATGTTTTCAAAGATAGATTTAAGGTCAGGCTATCACCAGGTGTGTGTTAGGAATTTAGACATACCTCACATGGCATTCAGGAGTAGATATGGTTTCTATGAGTACCTAGTAATTTTGTTTGGGCTTACGAATGCACATGCAGTGTTTATGGCTCTTATGAATCGGATTTTACACCCTTACCTTGATTCTTTTGTAGTTATATTTGTAGATGATATCTTAGTCTATTCACCCTCGAGACACGACCATGCAACCCATCTTGAGATCATGCTGAATACACTATGATAGCATCAGCTTTATGCTAAGATCATTAAATTCCACTTTTGGATAAATAAGGTTCACTTCCTCGGTCACATTATTTCTGAGTCTAGAGTTTCAGTTGACCCTTAGAAGGTGAGTGTTGTAATTTCTTGAGAGCAGTCCAAGAACGTCACTGATATCAGGAGTTTCTTGGGGGATTTCTGGATATTATAGGCATTTCATTCATGAATTTTCTTTCCTAGCATCACCACTTACAGCATTGACCAAAAATGGGGTGAGATTCGATTGGTCAAAACCTTGTGAAGTAGATTTTCAGGAACTGAAGGGAAGACTAACCTCAACACCGATACTGATCTTGCCTGAGCCAGGAAGAGCTTATACGGTCTATTGTGACATGTCAGGTATCTGTCATGGAGCCGTCTTGATGTAGGATGAGCGAGTCATTGTGTATGGTTCTCGTCAGTTAAAGCCTCATGAATGGAATTATTTGACGCATGACCTCGAGCTCATAGTGGTTGTACATGCCTTACACTGTTGGAGACACTATTTTTTGGGAGATCATTTTGTGGTGTTCACTAACCACAAAAGCCTCAAATATATCTTCACTCAGTGGGATCTAAATTTCAGGCAACGCAGCTGGGTCGAGTACCTTAAATCCTCTGATTTTGAACTGGCCTAAACACATGGGAAAGGAAATTCAGTAGCCGATGCGCTGAGTCGTAAAACTCAGTCACAAGTGGTTCAGGAATGTAATGATGAGTAGAAGTTAATGGCTCTATTTTCAGAGATGCACGTTGAGGTTCAGAAGGGTTAGGGTTATACTGTTCTCTCAGCCTTAGCGGTGACATCTAATATTTTGGAACTAGTTAGGGCAAGACAGTTATCAGATCAGTAAGGCCTTGTTCTACGAGAATGTGTCGACGATGATGCCTCTACAGATTGGACCGTGGATAAAGGTGTTACTTTATTGTTCTGTGGGCATGTATGGGTCCCAGAAGACATCAGAGAGGAGCTGATGAGGGATATCCACGCCTCAACATGGGCAGTTCACCCAGGCATCACCGAAATGTATCGTGATTTGCGACGACAATACTGGTGGCCTAACATGAAGTAGAAGATAGCCGGTTTTATCATGAGTTGTTCCACCTGTCAGTAGGTTAAGGTGGAACATCAGCGTCTGGAAGGACTTTTTCATCCTTTTTCCATTCTTGAGTGGAAATGGGATGATATTTCATTGCACTTTCTAACCAGTTTACCCCAGTCACCTCATTGCAATTATGCAATATGGGTTATCGCCAACCGTCTGATGAAGGTCGTACATTTCTTACCTATGCAGGAGATGTTCACGGTTGATGATTTGGGAAGTATGTATGTCAAGGAAATATTGCGCCTTCATGGAGCACCTCATTCTATTGTCTCGGACAGAGATCCTTATTTTACATCACGGTTCCGGAAGGGTTTACAGAAGGCCTTGGGTATGCAGGTACTTTTCAGCACGGCCTGTCACCCATAGACTGACAGACAGACCGAGAGGACTATATAGTTACTAGAGGATATGTTTCATGCATGTGTTCTTGATTTTGGATGTTCATGGGAGAAACACATTCCTCTTGTCGAGTTCAGTTATAACAATAGATTCCATGCTACCATTGAGAAGGATCCCTATGAAGCCTTATATGGTAGGACTTGTCACTTGCCTTTATGTTGGCTTGAAGTAGGGGAGGCAACTGTTCTAGGACCACGTCTTGTGCAGGAGACCACATAGCAGATACAACTTATTAGGAAGCATATGTAGACAGCTCATTCTAGACAGCAGTCCTATGCTAACAAGCACCGATGACCTCTTGAGTTCGAGGTTGGAAACTGGTTTTTTATGAAGGTCTCACCTAGGTTGGGGCAGAGACATATACGGAATCAGGGTAAGATTTCACTGAGGTTTGTAGAATGCATTGTGGAAATGAAGAAGATCGGACCAGTAGCTTACCATCTTGCACTTCTCCAAATATATCAAGCCATGCACAATGTTTTTCATGTATCTTATCTACGCCGGTACTTTTCAGATCCAACTCATGTTTTTCAGCCTGATGAGGTTGAACTAGATATGGATGCTTTCTTCGAGGAGTATCTAATGGGAAGTGTTGACCGGAGCGTGAAGACACTTCGTGGAAGGTATGTTCCTCTTGTACGGGTTTTGTGGCAGCACAGCCAAGTACATGACGGGACTTGCGAATGAGAGGCTGATATACGTTCTCAATGGCTAGAGCTTTTCGTTGATGACACATTAGTACCCTCGGAAGGCCATCTTGGGGATGAGTTGTTTTATGGAGGGGAGGTTGTGATGACCCGACTTTTTGGAAAAGGTACAGATCGTTAGTTTTCTTTCAAATATTTCGTTTAAGTTTGTATAATGTATGTAACATCATAAGAAAGGTTAGGGAAGTGTCTGGGTTGGTTCGGAGCCCTGGAGTTTGAGAAATAGGCTTGAAGACAATGGTGCACGGCCTGCGCATGGCCTATGCATGGTTTTAGAAAAATGGTGTGGCCTTTGGTCTGGAGGCAGGAAGATGTCCATGGGTTGCGCACGGTTTGGGTAAACCGTGTGCCTAAACTGTGTGGCCCTTGGTCATAAGGTAGTGAGGTGCACACGTTTTGTGCACAGTTTGGTAAACCGTGCGCCTAAACCGTGCGACCCTAATTTGGGTAAAAATTACCTTTTTCCTTAATTCTATTTAAGCCTAATCCTCATCTCTTTTCCTCCTTCCCACAGATAGAACAGAGGGTATCCCTCTATTTAGCTCCAAACCCTCTCTTATCTAAATATCATGTCGTTTCTTTGTCTAGCACCCGATTATATACTCATCGGAAGAATTGTAAAGGCCAAGGTAAGGCTTACCACACTTGAGCTTCCTTCTTCTGTGAATATTGGTTTTTGTTTCGCTATTTTGATGAAAACTCGTATTCCCTATTTCCTGGGCATTGGACTAAAACTCAAATCTCTTTCAACCTACTATGCATCTGAGGTCGATATCAGGCGAGCCTATGCCTACAGCTCTAAGGTAGGTGGTCATGTGGTTTTCATTTTGGTTTTTCACCTTTTTGAGTTATTATCATCATTCCATGGTTTGTCTTTCGCAAAACCCCATATTTGAAATGACTGCATCATATTTAAATGACCCATGTGGTATGAGATTGATGAATCTAACCTTGTTAGGGTATTTATATGAGGTGTGGACAAGGAGTTGTCAACCATAGGTAATATTCCTTGAGTTTTGGCCCTTTTCACCTTTGGACCTTAATGTTATTTCTTGAAAGGGAATTTTCCATGTTAGGAAAATGAGATGACTTGGTTAGAGGTTGGCTATGATGAGATAGTCTGAACCCTTTAATGAATTGAAATGTATATTGCCTTGAGATGTGATTATGTGATATTATAAGATGGAAATGCCATGATTTGTTAATGTGATATGATATAAGATGGATTTCATTATATATTGTGATGTGAATTGTTATGATGTACTGTGTTGACATGCTTGTCATACCCTGTGTGTGGGCGGGAGGCATTCGTACCCCGTTCTAGATTAATCTCTATGTGTGGGCGGGAAGCATTATTACCGTGTGCCAGATGAATCTCTGTGTGTGGGTAGGAAGAATTCTTACCTCATGCCAGCTGAATATTTGTGTAATGGGACGAGAAGCATTCATTCCTTGTGCCTATATATATCCTTTATGGGTGGAAGGCATTCTTCCCCATGCCAGTTGCAGTGCTTGTGGATGAGAGGCATTCATACCTCGTGCCAGTAATGATTATTATATATGTAAGAAGCATGGATGAGAGGCATGTTTACCTCATACCTGTGATAACATATATCTATGTACTTATACCTCTGGTGATCGTTCAGAATACCAGCCATGAGCTGAAGCAGGTAGACCCGCCAGGTGTCCCTCTGGAACCTGGGCGGGAGGGTTGTTTATTACTTTCCTTTACTTACTTGCAGTTCACTACACACTGTTTATTTTGCGAACACCTATTTGGAATACACGTAGCCCCTGTTAGTGGTGGCCTACTGAGACTTGTCTCACACCCTACTCGGGTGGCCTCCTCGGCACCCGTATAGACTTTACTACTGCAGGTACTAGTAGGGTAAAAGGTCCTGCTTCAGGTTGTTGATACATGTACGTTCTCGCTAGAGTTTCAGATCAGAGGAACGAGCTTGGCTAGGGATTCTCATGGACTACTATTGTTCTTGTTTTGTATTATTATATAGCATCTATTCCATTTATTTCAATTGTATCAGCATTCCATACATCCATTTTGTATTAGACACTGCCTATGTGGCTTTTGTATATTTATCAGGGTTTTCCTTACTTCTGTTATTTGGTTTGTATGTTCCCCTTTTTCTCCTGTTTATCCATTAGCTGGGCTTCTGCTATTTAATCACTTACTGCTATACCGCTGTTTAGACCCCGGAAAACGCTTCCCCAAAATTTTTCAAATGCTTCCTTACAGGATCCAAGATCGTAGTCTTTTTCACAAGCTTCTATTTGGTAGGTCGTAGGTCCCAAACGGAGTTACGGATTAGGAGTTATGGACAATTGAAGTTGGGCTGGAAACCTGGTTCGCGAAGCCCATTCGTGAATCCCCCCTCCATGGTCGCAGAGCACCGCCGTGAAGTAATGAGGAGAGAGGCTCCGCGAACCCATCAGATGTTCGCAATGCTCCTTGAAGACCCGCCGCGAAGCAGAGGAGGCGGTAATGCTCCACGAATGAATTTGACGTTCGCGAACTCGCCACGAAGAAAATGTGGCGGGACGGCTCCGCGAAGTGTCGTGACGTTCATGATGTGCCGCGAAGACCCGCCGCGAAGCAGAGGAGGTGGTAATGCTCCGCGAACGAATTTGACATTCGCGAACTCTCCACGAAGAAAATGAGGTGGGACGGCTCCGCGAAGTGCCTTGACGTTCGCGACGTGCCGCGAAGATCCACCGCGGAGCAAGCTCCTTCTTCGCGCCGAGCGAGCTTTGCTTCGCGGCGCCCCTTGCCTATAAATACCCAGCTCACCCCCCTTCTTCGGACAGACGGCCACAGCCACTTCGCCCCCTTGGGTGGCCGAGCGGAGCTCTGCATTACGGCTCCATGAATCCATGCTCCGCGAGCAGCTTCCTTCGCGTTGCTGCTCCACGAGCCGAGGCTCCGTGATTCCATGCTCCGCGAGCCAATGCTCCGTAATGCTGCTCCGCGAGACCATCCTATGTGGGTCCATGCTCCTCGAGCCTATGCTCTACGATGCTGCTCCGTGAGACCAAGCTTCACGAGAGCCCTTTGCTCCATGAGAACCCTTTGCTCCGTGAGAGGCCTTTTCTCTGCGAGAGTCCTTTGCTCCGCGAGACCCCTTTGCTCCGCGAGACCCCTTTGCTCCACGAGACCCCTTTTCTCCGCGAGAGACCATTGCTCCGCGAGGCCATGCTCCGCGAAGCTACTTCGCGAAGACTTATCCTTAGCGAGGATCCTACCTTCGTGCCTACAGGTCCATACCGCGGGGGCTGCGCCCCCGCCCCTCCGCTCGGGGTTAGTGTCGGGCTGCGGTCCTGGCCCTCCGGGCCGGTCCCTTTGTTGCAGTCACAAACCCCCATGAAAAATGCAGAGTCGCACCGCGAACTTTTCGGGCCGGGATGCCGGGATTTTCCATTGCGCCCTTATGCACTCCCACCTTCCACCTATGGAACACCATGATTTGAGACACTCCTCCACACACCATGAAACACATTGAGTTGATGTATTCCTCTTGGTTTGTTTCCTATGTCGTGAGTTGAGGTTCTCATCATCAATTCCCCGAGTACCATGAGTCGAACCATTCCTCACGCAACTCCTCCAATCCCAATCACTTGTCTCCTATGCCAGGTTGAACCACAAAGGGTCGCCCTTGCGTAAGTCCCAACACCAACCATTTCTAGGCACCTTCTACCCAACTGTCCTTTCTACATGACTCTAAACTGTAGTAATCCATATCTAACAAATGATAGGATGCCTCTTGATCTATACGAGAGATGCCTCATACATCAAGCATGGGACGCCAATAGTCTTATCTACATGACTATAAACTGTAGTAATCCCTATGTTCCAAACATAGGATGCCTCTCGCTCTATACGAGAGATGACTTATGCTCCTAGAATGAGATGCCAACAGTCTTATCTACAGGAATTTAAACTGTAGTAATCCCTATGTTCCAAACATAGGATGCCTCTCGCTCTATACGAGAGATGCCTCATACATCAAGCATGGGATGCCAATAGTCCTATCTACATGACTATAAACTGTAGTAATCCCTATGTTCCAAACATAGGATGCCTCTTGCCCTATACGAGAGATGCCTTATGCTCCTAGCATGAGATGCCAACAGTCCTACCTACATGACCCTAAACTGTAGTATTCTCCCTATGTTCCAAACATAGGATGCCTCTTTCTCTAAACAAGAGAAGCCTTATGCTACAAGCATAAGACGCCTAATGCCATGATTATAATGGCATAATTCCAACACCCCTTGGTGTTATCCCACTTGCGCACTAGCGCATAGGTGTAGAATCGTAAACCTCAACCCACCAGTGAGTCGGGATGCCCTCATGGCCAGACACGAGGAAGACATTACGGAAAAATACTTTCATGAGCCCCATTCAGCAGTGCCGCTCCATAGCAGCACCCAGGCAGCATCTTTGCATAAGCCACATTCACCATTGCCGCTCCATAGCGGCACTCGGGCAGCATCTTTGCGTAAGCCCCATTCACCATTTCCGCTCCACAGCGGCACCTGGGCGGCATCCTTTCTTAAGCCCCATTCACCATTGTCGCTCCATAGGGGCACTCGGGCAGCATCTTTGCGTCAGCCCCATTCACCATTGCTGCTCCATAGTGGCACCTGGGAAGCATCCTTGCTTAAGCCCCATTAACCATTGTCGCTCCATAGCGGCACCTGGGAAGCATCTTTGCGTAAGCCCCATTCACCATTGCCGCTCCATAGCGGCACCGGGGCAGCATCTTTGCGAAAGCCCCATTCACCATTGCCGCTCCATAGCGGCACCCGGGCATCATCATTGCGTAAGCCCCATTCACCATTGCTGCTCCATAGCGGCACCCGGGCAGCATCTTTGCGTAATCCCCATTCACCATTGTCGCTCCATAGCGGCACCCAGACAGCATGCTTTTTTAAGCCCCATTCACCATTGTCGCTCCATAGCGGCACCCGAGCAGCATCCTTGCTTAAGCCCCATTCACCATTGTCGCTCCATAGCGGCACCGGGGCAGCATCTTTGCGTAAGCCCCATCCACCATTGCCGCTCAATAGCGGCACCCAGGCAGCATCTTTGCGTAAGCCCCATTCACCATTGTCGCTCCATAGCGGCACCCGGGCATCATCTTTGCGTAAGCCCCATTCACCATTGCTGCTCCATAGCGGCACCCGGGCAGCATCTTTGCTTAAGCCCCATTCACCATTTCCACTCCAAAGCGGCACCCGGGAATCATCTTTGCGTAAGCCCCATTCACCATTGCCGCTCCATAGCGGCACCCGGGCAACATCTTTGCATAAGCCCCATTCACCATTGTCGCTCCATAGCGGCACCCGGGCAGCATCCTTGCTTAAGCCCCATTCACCATTACTGCTCCATAGCAGCACCCGGGCAACATCTTTGCGTAAGCCCCATTCACCATTGCCGCTCCATAGCGGCACCCGGGCACCATCTTTGCGTAGGCCCCATTCACCATTGCCGCTCCATAACGGCACCCGGGCAGCATCCTTGCCTAAGCCCCCCATTCACCATTGCCGCTTCATAGCGTCACCTGGGCAGCATCTTTGCGTAAGCCCCATTCACCATTGCCACTCCATAGTGGCACCCGGGAAGCATCTTTGTGTAAGCCCCATTCACCGTTGCCGCTCCATAGCGGCACCAGGGCAGTATCTTTGCGTAAGCCCCATTCACCATTGCCGCTCCATAGCGGCACCCGGGCAGCATCCTTGCTTAAGCCCCATTCACCATTGCCGCTCCATAGCGGCACCTGGGCAACATCTTTGTGTAAGTCCCATTCACCATTGCCGCTCCATAGCGGCACCCGGGCAGCATCCTTGCTTAAGCCCCATTCACCATTGCCCCTCCATAGCGGCACCCGGGCAGCATCCTTGCTTAATCCCCATTCACCATTGCGCTCCATAGCGGCACCGGGCAGCATCTTTGCGTAAGCCCCATTCACCATTGCCGCTCCATAGCGGCACCCGGGAAGCATCTTTGCATAAGCACCATTCACCATTGCCGCTCCATAGCGGCACCTGAGCAGCATCTTTGCGTAAACCCCATTCACGTTTTCCGCTTCATAGCGGCACCCAGGCAGCATCCTTGCTTATGCCCCATTCACCATTGTCGCTGCATAGCGGCACCGGGGCAGCATCTTTGCGTAAGCCCCATTCACCATTGTGGCTCCATAACGGCGCCCAGGCAGCATCTTTGCGTAAGCCCCATTCACCATTGCTTCTCCATAGCGGCACCTGGGCAGCATCTTTGTGTAATCCCCATTCACCATTGCCGCTTCATAGCGGCACCCGGGCAGCATCTTTGCGTAAGCCCCATTCACCATTGCTGCTCTATAGCAGCACCCGGGTAGCTTCCTTGCTTAAGCCCCATTCACCATTGCCGCTCCATAGCGGCACCTGTGCAGCATCTTTGCATAAGCCCCATTCACCATTGCCGCTCCATAGCGGCACCCGGGCAGCATCTTTGCGTAAGCCCCATTCACCATTGCCGCTCCATAGCGGCACCCGGGCAGCATCTATGCGTAAGCCCCATTAACCATTGCCGCTCCATAGCAGCACCCGGGCAGCATCCCTACTTAATCCCCATTAACCATTGCCGCTCCATAGCAGCACCCGGGCAGCTTCTTTGTGTAAGCCCCATTCACCATTGTCGCTCCATAGCGGCACCCGGGTAGCTTCCTCGCGTAAGCCCCATCCACATTTTGACCCAATCCAGCAGTAAGCCGTTGTGGCCCCATTTAGCGGTAAGTCGTTGACATCCTTTTCCAGTGGTAAGCCGTTGTGACCAAATCCAGCGGTAAGCCGTTGTGACCCCATTTAGCGTTAATCCATTCACATCATTTTCCAGCAGTAAGTCGTTGTGACCTAATCCAGCAGTAAGCCGTTGTGACCCCATTTAGCAGTAAGACGTTCACATCCTTATCCAGCGGTAAGCCGTTCACACCCAATCCAGCGGTAAGCCGTTAAAACCCCCAATCGGCGATAAGTTGTCATCAAAAGAACTACGTGAACTTTGATTCCCTGCCATGGGGATACGTAGGAAGCCTCCATGAGGGTCAAGCCCAAAACTATCGCCATCCTTTTCCTCAGGCCTCCATCCTGGAGTAATTCCCAGCACCATGGGCCGCCTAATGCGTAAGCCCCTCTTCACTTCTCACGGACGTACCCTTCGCGGCGTGATCATCAGGTCCTTGATGTCTCCTTTTTCTCACACCGAGCATGACTCACGTGGGCTTAGAGATGTCATTGTCCATGACAATACCTCGTCCAGCATGACGTCAAACTGCATGCCCTCGTCCAGCATGACGTTAAACTGTATGCCCTTATCCCGCATGACATTAAACAGCACACCCCTTTGAACTACAAGGTCTTTGATCCATGTCAAGGCATGGTACGTAGGAAGCCTCTACGAGGTTCAAGCCCACCCATCATCTAATTCACGTCGAGTTCCATTTGCGTCCAACATGACGTTAAACTGCATTTCAGTCTGATGGAAAGCCATTGTGACCACCCAAACTACAAGGACTTTGATCCATGTCAAGGCACGGTACGTAGGAAGCCTCCCTGAGGTTCAATCCCATCTCCCATCAGACCAAGGTCTCTTTTTCATGTCGGTTCGCTGACACCCACCACAAGTGGACCCTCAGGTTCATTCACGTCAGTTCGCCGACGAAGCCCCTCCGAACTACGGGGACTTTGATCCATGTCAAGGCATGGTACGTAGGAAGCCTCCACGAGGTTCAAGCCCACCACCCGTCGTTTATTCATGTCAAGGTTCACACTCGTCCAACATGACGTTAAACTGTATTTCAGTCCGACGGCAAGTCGTTGCGACCATTCCGAACTACGAGGACTTTGATCCGTGTCAAGGAATGGTACGTAGGAAGCCTTCACGAGGTTCAATCCCACCACTAGTGGACCCCTGGGTCTACTTTCACGTCAGTTCACTGATGAAACCCTTTGATCTATGAGGTCTTTGATCCATGTTAAGGCATGGTACGTAGGAAGCCTCCCCGAGGTTCAAGCCCATCACCCATTGGACTTAGGTCAACCTTCATGTCGGTTCGCTGATGCATTAGACCAAGGTCCACCTTTCACATCGGTTCACTAACGACTTCCATCATTTGAACTACGAGGAGTTTGATCCATGTCAAGGCATGGTATGTAGGAAGCCTCCCTGAGGTTCAAGCCCATCACCCATTGGACCAAGGTCTACCTTCACGTCAGTTCGCTGACGACTTCCATCATTGGAACTACGAGGTCTTTGATCCATGTCAAGGAATGGTACGTAGGAAGCCTTCCTGAGGTTCAAGCCCACCCATCATTTATTCATTTCGGTTCACTGACGATGCCCATCGGACCATGGTCCACCTTCACGTCGGTTCGATGACGAATCGGAATAAGGTCCACCTTTACGTTGGTTCGCAGACGACATCCATCGGGCCAAGTTCCACCTTCACATCGGTTCACCAGAACCATCCCGAACTATGCAGACTTTGATTCCCTGCCACGGGGATACGTAGGAGGTCTCTTCGAGGCTCAAGCCCAACGTCATCGTCGCCCCTGCGATGGTCCCATATCATTCCCCCTCCACTTCATTCATCCATCCATCACCCATCCTGATTCTCACCCGGGCCGCCACATCCCGGTGGGATCATGCCATCCACCTCCTCACTGATCCCAACAGCGCATGGGCTACTTTCCACGTGTAATCAATAGCATACCTCTGGTTCTTTGTCCTCTATGTACACCCCAATTCATCACCCCTTCGAACTACGTGGGTTTTGATCCCCGTCCTCTACACAGGGTACGTAGGAAACCTCCAAGAGGTTCAATCCCAACCAATGGTAATCCATGGTGTACCCCATCCTGGGGTGCACTTCCCCTGATCTTCCCTCAATGGTGTTCAGATTAGCCATTACGGTGTGACATCTCCCCTCTACAGGGCACACCACCATCGATCCGTCTCTATGGGACGTTCTGATCACCCTCATTCCGTCTCCGTAAGATGTTAAACTCACGGCCTACCTCATGATAAATATGAGATGCCTGAGGAAAACCTCCGATGACATGCCTTTGGCGTAACCGTCTCCGTAAGACATTAAACTCGCGGCCTACCTCATGATAAACATGAGATGCTTGAGGAAAACCTCGGATGACATGCCTTTGGTGTAACCGTCTTTGCTAGACGTTAATCTTGCAAAATACCCTGTGTTAAACACCTGAAGCTGAGGAAAATCTAAGATACCTGCCTCGGGTTCTGCACCCTTGAGATGCCCTCTTATGAGGATGAATACAGGTTCCCTAATGTCCACGCACCCAGAGATGCCCCGACAATCCTGATGTTTTCGTCTACTCTAAACGAAGGTCGCTACCATGTCAAGACCCTATGGAAATTCTTGACGGAAGTAGTGTAATTAACTGGCATCCATGGAAACATGGCACCGGGAATGAGATTGACGAACAACATATTAAATCTATGAGGGAGACTCGGACTAGGTGATGTGTTCCGAGGAGGAATCCATGGAAGGAAGAACCAACATCCCATCATCTCGTTTTGATCAAGTAGCAAACGTACCTGAATAATGAGCGAATGCCGCCCGCCTTTGGAAAGCGGGAATATGGGGCAACAGCTGCGCATCCTCCACGGATGGATGTGTGTGCCCCGGCGAAAGCGTCGGAAACACGCTGTGTACTCTGACAGGGGGGTACAGTCTCCCCACTGACTTACCATTAAAATCTATATTATAAAAATATAATATATATTGAAAAAATTATGTAATTGAAGATGGAAAGTAGGTCTAGCATGAATATTAAATGTACATTACAATATTTTTATATATAATCTTCCAAAAAAAGTATTAATCTTATATGGATGTTATAATTCTACCCAGATTGAAATATCTATAGTTTATTAAGCTACGTCAAGTAAAAACTAACCACTTTGGGGAAAAACATAACATTGGATATGTCAAGAACATAAATATGGAAATCAATGTAAGATATAGTTTTTTATAAATTGATCGATATAGTAGTGATCTTATTCTTAATACTACATACGGAATAAACTATGCTACTATATACTAGTTATGAAGACATCTTGATTATATACAAGTTAAAATAAATTTAACCATAGAATTTCTCAATAAAAGATGTTATATTCAAAATTATCAACCTCAATGGTTTCTCTGATACAAACTAATGTAAGGAGTTACCCAATACAGATAATATAACCACCTCTCTACTGAGTGATCTAGTAATAAATTATCTATTATTTTATTATTTTCAAAAAAAATGGATAGTAGAAAATAGGAATTATACAAATAAAAAAGAAAGAAAATAATTTCTTGTAGAAGAAAAATTAATAAATATAAATAGATTGAAGATATTTAATTAATTAGACATATTGGGACCCAAATTAATGAAAATAACACCACCCAAAAAATTCTTTATTATGAAAAAAAATGAAATAGAAAAACTTTAAAAGAGAGAAATAAATAATTAAATAAACTTTTAGGCCCACAAAAACTATATAATGGGTAGACATCATTAAACTAGGTAGATCCCAAAAACCATTCCATAAGAAGTAATCATAAAATTATTTCTTAGAATGAATCAATAAAAAACACAATGAAACTATATATACTATATTTATAAAGGAAAAACTAAAATAAAAGAGGATTTTATCTTATAAATTTATGTTATTCTATAAAGAACTTGGTTACTTCTTGAATACAATGGTATTATATATTTAATATAACTCCTTTAGTTTGGGATCATCCTCCTCTAAATCTATCCTTGTAAAAATTAACCCATGTTCTTAAATAAATTGATAAATGATGGATCAAAACCCATGGATCAATGATGGAAAACCTCTTGAAGTATCTCCCCCTGTATATCTTGAACATTATTATGGATGTAAATAAATATGAAAGTAATAATTCACCATCTAAATAGATAAAGGAAACACTCAGATTTAAAATTGAGATATACTGATAAGATATAACTGAATCAATATCCTTTAATATCATGATTGTCATAGTTTTATTCTTGTGTAAGAAAAAAACATGCATAGTGTGGGATCCACTCAAAATGATCTAGAATACTTGTTTCATAAACAAAAAATCATATAAAAACTAATACACACATCACATTAAGATAATACACCATGCCAAGATATATATCTTTTCAATTAATGGTGTGTCAAAATATTAAGAAAACCCTAAAATACAATATTATGAGTTTTGGT
Source organism: Viscum album (assembly GCA_963277665.1). Taxonomy (NCBI): domain Eukaryota; kingdom Viridiplantae; phylum Streptophyta; class Magnoliopsida; order Santalales; family Viscaceae; genus Viscum; species Viscum album. Next base: position 1,090,831,582 of record OY728145.1, on the reverse strand, counting down.
ATCTAATTAACCAATGACTATGATTATTCGAACAAAAATCCATCTATCACATATATTTTTCTAGTGAGGAATGTAACAAAAAAGAACTATAGAAGATTAGATAGGGAACAAGGGAGACATGGTTGGGAAATAGTCCCACATAGTGAAATCCATTATAATCAGATGCATGGTTGCATACCCAAACATAATAGGCCTATAGAGAAAAACAAGAAGCATCCTCCATACATTTTGTATTATCAAAATTAATTTTTTTCATATATTTACTATATGGAATACATGGAATGAATTACATAGAAAATATAACACTAATAATATAATATTAATTTTGTGTTTAGCATGTAATATTTATCTATTTTTCTTAGTATTTTGCTTGTTCTATGTGATAAATATTTATGTTGTCAAAAAATATATATTTTATATTTAAATTATTATTGTTTAGAATTTTATTCATCTCATATCATGTTCCATGTTGTATTATTGGTAGCATTAATAACATCTTAATTGTATTTTTTCTCCTAAATTTTTTTCAACATTAATAAATTTTATCCTATATTTAGGTAGTAATGCATTATTATAATATTTTCAGATTAATATTAATTAAAAATTGTCATTTTAATTTATTAATATGTGTATTTATACATGAAGGATATTATATATTGTAATATAGTTCGTTGGAGCCAATTTAATTTTCATAATTTTGTTTTAATTGATGACCTCTTACATTATATCTATATCCGCGTGATTTTTTATTATAACACATTCCCTATATTATTAGCCTAATATAATTAGAATGATCCTAAAAATTGATATATTATTCTTCCAATCTGATGGGAGTCATCAGCTGAAATTGTGTTACGTAATCTAATATGTTATTTCTTTTCATCCTCCTATGTGTGTGAAATATTACTTAAAATATCCTAGGGGTCTAAGTAGTCCAGCTCACTATTGATTTGTTGTGTCTATATAATAGTTGACCAATTTTGTTTATCTAATCCATTAAAGCCTTCCAAATTATATCCCTTAACAAAAAAAATAAACATTATTATTAATTATTAAAAGACCCAAAAATGTATTTATCAGATGGTATTGTTCTGAAAATATTTTGTGAGTATTTTTTAGTAGTAACTAATGATGGTTAATACCACTATAGTTATCTTCATTGATATAATATGAATATTTTTATAAAAAATTAACAAATAGTGGAGACTCTTAGTAATGATCACTAATGCAAAGTAATAAAATTATAAATATTTCATATCTTCTAAGGATTGTTGAAAAAGGTATTTAATTTTTTGAGGATTACATAAAATTACTACCATTACTTTTTCAAGATACTAAATAATTGGTGTCCATTTAATTTATATAGTAGGGAACAATAATGTGATTATCCATTATTTTTTTAATAAAGAAATATAAGAAATGAAGGAATCTCTTTCAGAATATCACTGTTTGTAGATCTGATATTAAGGAGTCATTGGTTTTATGGAGATTTAAATGTTATTCTTGATATGAGTTAGAATTTTTCCCCTTTTCATCTACCAAACACAATTTTGGAATTTTGGTAATTTGTATATAGATTTGATATCATATAATTTAACCTTTTAGAGTCTAAAAAGAAAACATAAATATGCATGAGGATAAAATAATAGCTATTAACATTAATTGATAATTATTAAAGCATTATTCCTTACATTTTACAGTGTCTATGATTATAATTACTATATAATTATAAAATTATGATAAATTATTCCATTATTATTTCAGTTATAAATATGAAAAGATAATTTCATGGTCTATAAAGTCTTAATAATTTGTTGATGAAAAAATCAAAATAGTGGGTCATTACTATTCAAACATAGAAATCTGTTCAATGCAGAATTTCAATGCTTAAATGTTGAATGAAGATCTAAATAACAAAATAATATCAAATTCTTGATATAATAATCTTTTTATGAATATTGGAGGGATTATTCGGGAACTGGATGAAGGCTAGGCCAAATTCATTAAGGATATCATAGATAAGGACTTTGAGGTTATGGGATTATAAAAATAAATAGTCATCACTAGTAAGAAAAATTCACTTTTAAGATCCATTAATTATATTTAAAAAATACTTTTAAAACCTAATGGATTAATGCAGTTGATATAAACACTTATTTTCCAATTCTTTTCAAATACTTAGGAGAGTTTATAAGACTTAGTCTCAACTTTATGTGGGTCGGAATATTATTTCAGAAAAAATGATAGAGTTGTTCTAATTGTACTATATTAACAACAATATTTTTACTCATGGGGATAAACGTTAATATAACTTAAGGATAATGTCATACATGTTTTAGTTTAGGATATTGAAAAAAAATTCTATATAATATCCCTACTCTTGAAATTATGGAAGGATTATTAGTATTCAAGTCGAAAATACTATATATCCAAATTATTTTACTAATCTATTTTTTTTAAGAGTTCAGGTATATCTTTCATAGTGATGTTGATATATTTTCCACTGAATATTTTATGTTTTTTTCTTCCCAATAGAAAAAATAACATTTTTAATCTTTATATATAAATTTGATAATTTCAACTTTATTCATCATTCCCAATATGTTTCTTTATCTAACACCATTGGTAATAATATCAAAATGGTTTATGTTTATATATTTTACATGAATAAACATATAATTTTGTCCCCCAGTGAATTTTTATTTATTAAGGTAAGGTGAATTGAATCATTCCCCATAATTACTTTTAAATGCATCAATTTTCTCAAAAAATCTAATAGATGAAGTAAAGTTTCATTAAATATTGATTTGAGAAAGGACTATGATATGGTAAGTTTGTTTTTTATTTTCAATGCCTTAAATAATTTTTTATTCTGTAAAACATTCATTTACAAAGGGATGATACAGTTGCCTATATACAGAATTCTATGTTGGCTAATGGTACCTAAGAGGGGTATTTTATGTGTTCTATAGGGTCCAGGCAGGTAGAACCCCTCCAATATACCATTTTCAATATTTCTTAGTATTATATTATAATAAATATTGTAAAACTAGTGAATTATGATAAAAAACTAGTTTAAGTGGAAAGCATTTTTGTTTCAAACTCACATAATTTCTATGAAGATGTAAGTATTTTATTTTTTCAATGGGACGTGGTAGTTTCTATGTGATTAAAAATATCTTCAAGAACTATTATGAGGATTAAAGAAAATAAATTAATTGTGAAAATAGTTTTTTTACTTAGATAAAAACTTTTCTCATTTAAAGAGGGCTTATTTTATTGATCTACTTTCTATTAGGGTGGGTATACTTACTTCCATTTACATTGAATTTATTATTTTTAGTAAATTTATAAGGTATTTTATTTCTTTGATATTTTATAATCTATATATGAGAAACATTATAATTTTATGTGAAAATATCTCTTTAGATAGAATAATATGTTTGGCTTAGGTTGTTAATGTCTCCAACTATGTTTCCCCCTATAAATTAACACTTAAACATATTAAAAATATGAATTAATGAATTGTGATTTTTTTTGTAGTGGAAACCAACATGGAATATAAATTATAAATCCCTTTGGAAAGAGTGTTATATGATACTTAATTCAGGTTTTATGGGAATCAATAATTTAGAAGACTTCTATCATCCTGTTCAATTGTTCTTTTTTGGATGATTTTAAATTAAATATCTAGATAAATAGATTTTCTCGCAAAAGGATTCTAAAAATATTTAATTATATAAATCTACACTATATAGAATACTCAATTTGGGAATATCAAAATAACAATGTGTAAAAAATATGATATATTGAAGATATTTTGTCTCAATGTCTTATAACATCATATTATAGCATGGAAACATGATTGGTTTAGAAATCTCTACTTTGGTTGGTGATAATAATATTATTGCTAATACAGATATATCTATTAAGGATTAAATATATTTCTTTACTTAAAACTTTCATTAATAATAAATAAATCCACTGACAACTACACTTTTCGGCCATATAAGGATATGCTCATCTTGGAGATGATATAAAATATAATTATTAATATAAAGCTTCACTATCTATTAATATCTAGTAGGAAAAACTAGGATTGGGATTAGTTTATGAGTTTTTAGAGACCCTATAATAGGCCTTCATGGACTTGACATAATTAGGGGATTATCTGCAAAAATTCACCTGCTCGTGAAGGATTATAGGTCTATGGTATATGTGATAAATAAAATTTTATTTAATTTAAATCTCATATAGATATTTATGGACATAAGGGTTTTCATTTCCACTTTTTCTACACTTTTTGTGGGACATTTCATATATGTGGAAAGTGAAAGACTGCAGGCTACTTCAATAGAGGTACTATTTTAGGGAGTCTGTTCTGTCCATAACTCGATGAAAGGAGGAAATATCTTTTTTTTCATGTAGAATATTCTTTTTTATACATGTAAATTTAATAATTTTGCTATATAAGATGGTAAACTAGTTTATTTAATGAGGATATTATTGTTTCAGAAGAATACGATGAGGGGTGATGGTAACCTATAGTTTTTTATACTTAAACATTGGTAAGTCATTTCACCATTTAAAGAAGTCTTGACATTAAAGTAAATTAAAAGTAATTAAGGTGATTCATTGTTATTTCATGATAGGAATAAACTCATTATGGGTTTAGATAAACACTAATATTTCTGGAAATGAGAACCTCAAGAAAGATAGATGCAAATGTATTTTTCAAGATCACTTGGGAGAGGTCTTCATATGTTTTTTTTACTATTGTTGATATATTTATTAATATAAAGTATAATTTTAATGGTTGAAAAAGGTGTTCAATATTAAAACCATAGAGGATGGGGGGATTTTATTACTGGAGTGAGATTAAACCATCATTTTTACACTAAAAAAATAAAGATATATATTTTAGGGAACCATCTAGTACAATCGGAAGGATATATTCAATATCTCAATTCAATTATCATTGTTGGCTCATACACTCTTAGGGAATAAAACCCACAAGTTGATTTCATTTCCATGTAAGGTGTATTGCGTAATTATTTGTGTAATTTGATGAAATTTTAAGCGACATTCATGATATAGTGGAGAGAAATAAATATAGAAATCCTACCACCATAATTTTTTAATAATAACTTTTATATTTTATTGGTCATGTAGACTATTTCCCTATCATCCTTTTATGATTTTTAATTATTAATATTATTAATTAATTTTAAATTAGCAATTACTATTTATTAGATTATTAATATTAATTATTATTAATGTTAACTAATAGAATTATTATTGAAAATAATTTTGAAAAATAATCATTTAAAATATTTTTATGAATTAAAAAATATATTATTTCTATTAATTTAATTATTCATTATTAATAATTATATTATTATTATTATTTATACTACTAATTATTTTTTATTTCAAAATTATTAATCCCTCGTGTTTCCCGTTTGGTGTGTGTATAGCTTAATATGTTTACAGCCCACAAATAATGTTCTGAAAAAAAATAGTATTAATTATTATAAAATATAATAATTATTTATTTATTTATTTATTTACCTGTTTTTAATTATATGTTTTTTACTATTTTGTTGCATATGTCAATTCTCAAGTATTACATCATGAAGATGATGAAATGAAACATTTTCTATGGGATAAAATATATAGACTATGATCCCTTTATGTAAACACATATGGGGCCTCTATGGGTGTGTATGTGTGCCCCAACAGGGGGATAGTTATCACATTGGTTGACTGATGGACTATTTAAATTGAAAACATGTCTACTTTTTCATATACTAGTAATAAAAAATAAAATAAATGAAATATTTTAAATTCGATTAATAATTAAATTATTATTAATAATTATTATTACTTACATTATTATTATAAGTTATTAATTAAATTTTTATTATTAACAATTATATTATTAATGACAATATCATTAACTATATTATGATTCCAATGAAATAAAGTGGAACCCGGGTCACCAAAAAATTCTTTATATTATTTCAAAATCCAATCCCTTATAGAATAGTATTTTTAGAGAAAATGTATGTGATATTTTTTAAATACAATATCAAAATTAATACCAAATATAAAAACAAATCCTATTAAAATTTATCAATGTATATATATAACCAAAAACATAACATTATAAATTTATAAAATAGTATATGGTTATAAGAATGAATAAATATAGTGAAGAATTAATTCATTATCTATGTCAACGCTCTATCATATCCAAAATATCCAACCAAGTATAATAATTTTCTTGTGTGATAAACTATTTTTTTAATTAATGTATTTTTATTTTCATTATATTAGGATTTTGACTGACAAAAAACAAGAAAAAGGAACTCATTCCTCTATCATACATGGTCACACCTCTGTAAAAATTTTCATGCACGAAGAATCTCATAGGTGGTTTCAATGTTAGTTTTTTTATTAGTTAGAGGGATTTTATGTGTTCCCGTGCACCATAGTTATGATTGTAGTGACAAAAAAGCATCTCTCTCCGTGAATGTAAAATGAACATCACACATACATTTTTTTGAATTAGATTCCTTAATCGATAAAAAGGGACAATTATTCTTTTTATCATGGTATCTACATAAATTTATTCTATATTATCATATCATATATGAATTATTATAATATATTACTTTTATGGAACTTGATATACTTTATACTCTTCAATAGGATTCTTTACAAAGACATGAAAAAATATGCTCATATGAATTCTCTAAAATTAATTTTGTGATAAATTTATCTAATTCCTGATTATGGATTGCATCAATACATGTACCCACTATTAACATCATCTATTATACTAATTCTAATTAGTGTGTATTATTAGATACTTCATGATCTATCTCTAACAGTAATATTTTTTTGAAGGAAAATTTATATCGAGGTCTAATAAGTAAAAACATACCATTTTATGGGGTTGTGATAAATTTATAACACCACAAGACTTATGGTTCATATATTATTAAATAAATTCAATTTTTTTATATATTATTTTTCATGAAACACTACGATTAAACAAACTGGGATATACTATTAATTATTATCGTGACCATTGAAATAGTAAAGTGAACTTTAGGAATAGTAACATCGCCATTAAGAATAGTAATATGACCATTAGAATAATAACCTTGACTATGAAAGTATAAATAAAATCCAGGTATCTTAGAAATGATAATATGATATTTTTATATTGAGTAAAATGTAAATAAATGTAATAAAAATGATAAATTAAGTGTCGGTATTTTTGTTTAACATAAATATTTATTTACAATTTTATAATTAATATAATAAACTACCAGAAAATATATTTTCAATAAATATATTCAGAAATTAATATTTTATTTTATTACAATTATTAGTTAATTTTATAATAACTTAATTATTTTTTCAAAGTGTCATAAAATTGGTTATAATTTTAAAATAATAATTTTTCAAATAAAAGAATATTTTCATTAAAAATAAAATTTATAATAATTAGAAACTTATTTTAAAAAAACAGTCAACTTTAAAATATACACATCAACAAATGGTTATAGGTAGTTTTTTTAATTTTTCTAAAATAGTTGAATGTTTTGTGAATAGTAAAATATGGTAATTTTTTATATTAACTAAATACATGAATGATTGGGAAATGGATGATGTATAGATGTTGTAAGAACCATTAGTTCAAACTCGCACTCACTAGTTACTATAATTGGTCACAATATTCATCACTACCAATAGTTATGATCTAATTAATAAACTAATGTATTAAATAATCGATAAAACACCCTTCTCCACCACTATAAATACCACTCCTTTTCCACACACCTTCTAAGCCTTTTAGCTTTCTTATGATATTACAAATTAGTCTCCCAATCCTTTTCTCTTTATCCAAAAGTTTCAGGTTTCAATTAATGAGCAAACCCAAGTGTGTTAAGGTGGTTCTAAAGGAGAAGAATTTCATAGATAAAGACCCAATCCTTTTATTTCAATTTCATTTTTTCTTATCATCTCCTTACCTCCCCTTATTTGTGTGGCACAATAACTCCAATATCTTATATATATTGTAATTTTTTATTTTAATGGAATATCCTTCATCAAACTGCTTCTTTCATTTGTTCTAAAAATAAAAACATCACCTCTAATTTATCGATTTACCACATTTACGGATGACATGTTTTCATTTTATATTATAGCCTTGACGGATGGTCATAAAATAATTATTATTGTTTAATAATATTTCATTATATATATTATAGGTTGTATAATATTATGGAACCAATATATAAACATGATACTAAATAAAATTATATAATTTCATGATGTTCATAAAAACAACCAAAATATATTAAATCATTTTAGTTAATGTTTTATCTAATGAATCATCCTCATGAAATATAAAAAAGGTTATATAAGAACACTAAAAAAAATTAGGTTCATTAATAAGATATAATTACAATTTTGGAGAATTTTTTTCCATTTTACATGAACATCCATACTTTTATAAAATCGAACTGATCATGAAAACAAAGAAAACAAATACTCCGAGAATGACATAATTAAATATTATAGCACATCAAAAATACCGTACATGAACAAAATAAAATTATAATAAATGAAATATATGTATAAAATGTTCTGAATTAATTAATTTTTGCAATCTTATTTGATTATCTATTACATTAATTACTAGTGAATAATTCTTTCCAAAAAAAGTTTACATGTTTCCTAAAGGAAAATTCATTTTTTTTATTTTTTGAAAAACTTTTTGGTTAAGTGAGAACCCACCACACAAATCACTTTGTGGCTAAGTGAGAAACAAACTCAAATATTCCATGATCAGAAACGTTATCATCAGATCTGCTAGCACGATCCTAATTTTCCAAAGAAACCTTCAAACCAGCTCAAAGTGGGAGCGTGTGCAAAGGGAAAGGCCAAAAGGACAGAGGAGAATCGTCAAATAAAATTAATAGACCATGAACACAAAAACAGAACCCCAAATAGAAAAACAGCGAAACAAGGGAGAACAGGTGAGGAAATTACTCAAGCACTGTGTGTTTTTGAGTTCGCCCTCTGCGACCTCGTATTGACCCGGGAGAAGACGTTGACCCTACCTGCATCTTCCATTCGCATATGAGCACTAACTCAGGAAAACAAACAATGCCCCAGCCTCAAAGACACCAGTATCCATGAAAGAAGGGGAAGAAGAACAAACAAAATCCTGACCCATAAACCTCAGTAACAATAGTCATCATCACAAACTCTCTCAGGTCAAACTTCCATCAGCTGTGTATGTGCCTGCTAGTGATCCACACTATGGTTTCCCACAAACATGGTGGGCAATGACCCTATGATCAGACGATGCTGACTAAATGCTGAAATGGGAAGGTAACAGACACCAACACAACCGTAAATAAATCTGAAAGGAAACACACTGAATGAATAAGGGTTGTCCACGCGCGGCAGGATTTAGGAGAGGCGTCGTCATCATGGAGGACAGCGCTGCTCGGGGAGGATGGGGAACAGAGGTAGGATCCTTGCTACGTCAGAAACACTAAGTCCGTTGGAGGGCCACTCGCCAGAAAGAGAGATCAGCACCGGTGGGAACCATATCCTCTGCGTCGCGTGAGGAAGAGTCGCGCACAACCTGTGGCAGGGCAAGCTGACAACGAGAAGAGGTATCTAGGGCACTGAGATGCGGGTCTTCGAACTTCGCTTGAGGGGGAAGCCGGAGAAGCGAGGTGGACCAGATCTGTATCTTGTGAAAGGAAGTCATGATAAGAAGTCGGAGGTGGCACTAGGGAAAGGGCGGCGCAAACCCTAGGCAAGTGGGAGCTCCCAAGTGGCTACATCGTGCCTGTTAATATGTTTCCCATATGACTTTTATTTCTATGAGATATGCCTTATTTAGCACTTATTTACTATGTGTGGTTTATATATACTTTCAATTGATATATAATATCATTATTTGTATTATCTTAAGGGTTTTAAAAGATTCATTTTATGATTATTAATTTAATGTTTTATATGGTTTTATTTAGTATAAGTGATAAGGGGTTTCTTGTCTCACATTTATTTTTGTGAGATATTCCTTATTCACCACTTATTTATTTTGTGTGGTATATGTAGACTACTAATTGATATAAAAAACAATGAATCTTATTATATTCACAATATTAAATGTTTCCTTTGACTATTACTAATTTAATGGGGAATAAGATTTGATCGATTAGAAGTGGTAAGAGGTTTCTCATCCCACTTGTTAGATATTCCTTATTCACCACTTTTTTCTTATGTGTGGTGTATGTATGGTTCCCATTTTATTTATCATTATTCATTTATTATTTTAATAAATATACATATTTATTTTATCTTTTATATTAATATTTTCTTAGCCATATACCATTTTAAATATTTTTTTACATAGATTGTCATTTTAATTTGGGAAATAATGATAAATCAATATCCACTACTAAAAATGTGTATATTTATATGAAATATTTATTCCAGAATTAAATATATCATTTCAATATTTGATGAATTATTTGGAAATTCAGAAATGGGTGGGGAACATCTATAGGGGGCCCTCGATGAATGGATAGGTCTCATGAGACAAAACATTTGGTGAAAAACCCTTCGTGTGTGTTTTCAAGTAGAATCAGAAGAGTGTCTAGCCAAATACAAAAACTGTCTTGTGAAAGGTATTAATGGTTGTTTTTCATATTAAATATTCATGATGTCTAATAATTAATCATTTTCATCCTTCATTATTCAGTTATTACTATCCATGAGATTTTCCCTATGAAAAAAATCTTTGGTTTCATTTTCATTATATTTATATTTATTAAATGGTACGTGTTATTTAGTTGTTTACCATTCCATATTGATTATTCTTGATTGAGCATTCTTCACATACTATTTATTCATGTAAAAATTACTAAGAATTAGTGATCACTCGTTTATTAGTTTTCCATACCTAGGATATGAAGATTAAATCTTTGAATAAGTGTTAAGGGAATAGATTATTTTCCTTTGTTATGTTCTACATTTAATGAAAATTTTAATAAGGGAACCATGTATCAATATAGTTCATTGAGACAACTAAACTGACTGATACTTGGTGATATGATCTCTTATATTTATTCCATTGTAGTCAAATTACCAACAACTCTCAGCTGTTAGGGTTGGGTTTGTTACAGTTCGTGTGAGAGAAGGTTTAGTAGAAACATTTAGAACTAGTTATTAAATAAATATTAGAATTATAATAATTCATTATAGTGAATTATTGGATCAATACTCATGATGAATTTTAGAAAACATAGTGTGTACTATTATTTAGTGATTTCACCTAATATAAGGAACGGAATCTTTTCGCTTAGACTATTTTTGAATTTCACCACTAAGAAAGTAAACACATATAGTGTTGGAGCTAAGGTGATCAAGAACTATTAATAAATATTATTCTAGTTATGAATAATAAGCATACTATTCTATTTTGTATTGTTTCATCTAGTAGAAGCCCCCATATTTTTGTGATACTACTAATCCAGTGTTAGCTGAGAATTAGATCAAGTCCATTAAAAATCAATTTATGGGATAAACATGAAATTAAAATGAAAAGGTTGTAGTGGATGTATATTGTCTAAAATGAACTTTTGATCAATGGTGTTCGTTGATCCATAATAGTAACAAATATGATGACATGGAAGATATAGAGTGGAAATCCTTTAATGAAACATTCTTCGAAAAAAAATTGTGACAAACAAACTGAAATGAATAGAAAATTATAACGCTTAATGAAAAATATAGAAGATATTATTGCATTATCTGAGTCTACATTCACAAGACTATACAGGTATTCTAAAGATAACATAAATTTGTCAGAAACAAAGATTGATTATTTATGTTAAGGTTTTAAAACAAGTCTCCAAAGAGAACTGGCTTGTCAAACATTTTAATCATATGATTAAATAGTATTATGTGCAGTCAAAATGGGTAATAAATTTGATATATCCTATACATTCAAGTGATATCAATAGAAAAAAAAATGTCTTTTGATAACCATGAAAAAGTTAAAACATAAAAAATAATATGGGAACAAAAAATACCCATTATCTGTAAATCATATAAAGAGTCATCCTGGGAAATTCTTGAAAGTCATGTGAGTTTGTTATAAGTGTAGAGAAAGGGATAATCATGATAATGAATGAAAGTGAAAGAAAAAAATAAATGATGGTAAATTATTAAACTAAAATGAAATGGGGAATTATTTTAACCAATGTCTAAGGTGTCTGGGGAATCTATCATATAAGAGTCCTAGGGGAAATGGCAAATCTTATGTGATCACCATAGCTGAAGTAGATGTGCCCTGGTACAATAATCTTATATTCAAATTTATCCAATGAATCATTTGTTTCTAGATCATCACACTCATTTATATACACCCAATTTTCCATTAAAATAAGACATTTCCCTTTTGATTTAATAAGGGATTTGTCAGTAAAAAATCATAAGAGAAGTTTCATTACATCCAAAATGTGTCATTCAGTCCCCTTTATGATAAATAAATGTTATTTATATGATGAACATAACATCATATCTACTGCTGAATTTTGTATAATCCTCAGTATAGACAGTATTTCAATGTATGATGCAAACATTTATTAAAAGAAGAAAGAAATTATGATTTGTGAGGAAGACACATAATCCCTTATCTTTAGAGAAGAATCCTCATAATCGAATTCCTATCTTGATCCACCCCTGGTAACTCTATTTAATGAAATTATTTGGGATGAAGAGAAAAAACATCTAGGGATGACTAATGTAATATTAGAATTAAGAATGTAACAATATTATAAGAATAAATTGATGTATTTTCTGAATAATTTTATAAACAACCAATAGGGAACAAAGTTAAGTTTTCTATTTATTTAACCCCTAATAAAAAACAAATGTCAAGGATTACATATAGAATAGCCATTGTGGAATTGGTGTAACTAAAGAAACATCTATAGAAGTTGAGTAATAAAGCATTTATTCACCCTTGTGTTTTTCCATGGGGATCCCCACCTTTATTTCTTAATAACAAATATGTGTCCATGGGGATACACATTGACTAAAGAAAAATTATTTCTATTATAATAAATAAAAGTATCATATGCCACACATTGAAGATTTATATGATCCTCTTTATAGAGCTAAACATTTTTAAATGATTTAACTTTGTTTTGGGTATCATTAAATATGATTAAACAAGGATCACTAGTGGAAAAATGTATTTTAACATTAGTTTTTTTTAAAATTTTACATCGATTTTTAACTGACGTCAACAAAGGTAACGTAAAAAATATAAGCTTCAATGTCGGTTTTTATAAACAGACATCGAAAATCAGTCCCTCTGGGTCTTAGGCGTCAGTTTTTATATAAAACAACACTTAAGGTTTGTCATTGGAATCGGTTTTCATATAAAATGTTGCCAAAAGGTCGGCACTGATGGTCTTTAGTGTCAGTTTTCATATAAAACGACACCTAAGGTCAGGCCCCGTGGTTCATCGGCATCAGTTTTTTAGAAAACTAATGTTAAAATTACATTTTAAAAAAATTATTTTTCATGTAGGTTTTTGTAACAACTGACATTAAAACATTTAAAATCATTATATTGGAAAATAGATTATTTCTCAGGCTTCGATTTGACTGCTTATGGAGCTAAAACAAACTTAGGAATCAAAAGGTATGGTCGTCGTAAGTTGTAACTCTTTAAGTTTCGATAGATACAAATTAATTCAAAGAATACATGAGAAAAAAGAACTAAAATCTACACCAGATGAATAAAAAAATAATATACATAAATATTCAAACAAATTTTAATTATTTTATTGGTTTCATTCGAATTGATATCATGTTTGTTGTTATTTCATTTCTTTTTAAGGAAGAACTCATGCGGTAATGAAAAGGGTGAGTGATAAAGAATATTGCACCACAACAAATGAATCTCATGAGGAAGTTTTATCTTTGTGTCTCGATGTGAAGAATATTTCATCACAATAATAAAAATATCAATATATTTAGTGATAAAAAACTATAATAATGAAATTAAATGATGAAAATAAATACCGTGTACAAATCGTCGACTGAAGAATTGTCGAAATATTAATAGTATCGAAGATGTTGAAAATGATTAAAGAAAAAGGATAAGGTTATATATATTTTAAATGAAAATATAATTGGCGGCCATGAATTATAATTTAGGTGGGATTTTTAAAATATAAATGCGAGTTGTGAAAAAATTGAAATACCAAACCCACGTACTGTAAATTTTATTTTTAACGTTAGTTAAATTTATAAATGATGTTAAAAATATTCTCATGTTGGGGTTTTAACATCGGTTAATGAAAAACCGAATACAAAAAGTGACTTTTAACATCGTTTATTAGAAACACTGATGCCAAAAAGTGATTTTTAATGTCGGTTTTTTAAAAAAAACTGACGTTAAAAATCAACTATTCTAATGGTCAACTTCCAATGTCCATAACTTTTGATCCGTATGTCAGTTTTTGATCCACAACCTATCAAATCAAAGCTTGAAAAATTATATAAAACAATTTATTATTTTTAATGTCATATATTCGAAAAATAGATGCCAAAAAAGGTCTGTTGTCATCAGCTATTTGAAAAACCAACGCCAAAAATCATGTTTTATATTGTTCTACTTCTGACGTCCATAACATTTGATCCGTAAGTCTATTTTTTATCCATGACCTGTGAAATAGAATCTGAAGAAATTATCTAAAACATTTTTTTATTTTTAAAGTAGGTTATTTGAAAACACGATTCTAAAAAAGGACATTTAACGTTGGTTATTAGACAAAACTGACGCCAAAAATCATGTTTTATATTGTTCAACTTCTGACGTCCATAACTTTTGATTCGTAAGTCCGTTGTTTCTCTTTGATCATTCAAATAAAAGCTATAGAAATTATATAAAACTATTTATTATTATTAACATTAGTTATTTGAAAAACCGATGCCAAAAAGGACTTTTAACTTCGGTTATTGGAAAAAACTGATGCCAAAAATCATGTTTTATATGGTTCAACTTCCGACATCCATAACATTTTATACGTAAGTATGTTATTTCTTCACGACCTATCAAATCGAAGATAGAGAAATTATATAAAACTATTTTTGTATTGTTAACATCATTTATTTGATAAACCGATTCAAAAAAGGTCTTTTAACTTTAGTTATTGGACAAATCTAACACCAAAAATCATGTTTTATATTGTTCAACTTCGGACGTCAATAACTATTGATCCGTAAGTCAATTTTTTCTCTAAAACCTATCAAACCGAAGCTAAATAAATTATCTAAAACATTTTATTACTATTAACATCAGTTTTTTGATAAAAAGACGACAAAAAAAGACTTTTAACATCAGTTATAGGAAAACCCCGACGAGAAAAATCATGTTTTATATTGTTCAACTTCCGACGTCCATAACATTTGATCCATAAGTCCATTTTTTTCTCCACAACATGTCAAATCAAAGCTCGAGAAATTATCTAAAACTTTTGTTTCATTTTTAATGTTGGTTATTTGAAAACCCTACAACAAAAAAGTCCTTTTAACAGCGGTTATTGGAAAAAACCAACACCAAAAATCATGTTTTATATTATTCAACTTCCTACGTCCATAACATTTGATCCGTGAGTCCGTTTTTTCTCCACGACCTGTAAAATCGAAGCTAGAGAAATAATCTAAAACTTTTGTTTTATTTTTAATTTCTTTTATTTGAAAAACCGACACCAAAAAAAAGACTTTTAATGTCGGTTATTAGACAAAACCGACGCCAAAAATGATGTTTTATATTATTCAAATTCCGACGTCCATAACTTTTGATCTGTAAGTCCGTATTTTCTCCACATCCTGAAAAATCAAATAAAAAGAAATTATCTAAAAAATTTTATTATTATTAACATTGGTTATTTGATAAACTAACACCAAAAAAGGACTTTTAACATTGGTTATCAAAAAAACTAACTCCAAAAATCATGTTTTATATTGTTCAACTTCTTACATCCATAACATTTGATCCATAAGTCCGTTTTTTCTCCATTAAATGTAAAATAAAAGCTAAAATAAATTATCTACTACTTTTTCATATTTTTAACATTGGTTATTTAAAAAACCGGCACTAAAAAGGACTTTTAATGTCGGTTATTGGACAAAATCAACACCAAAAATCATGTTTTATATTGTTCAACTGTTGACGTCTATAACATTTTATTTATAATTCTGTTTTTTCTCCAAGACCTATAAAATCGAAGGTCGAGAAATCCCCAAAAATATTTTTTTATTTTTAACATCGGTTATTTGAAAAACTGATGCAAAAAACCTACTTTTAACATCGGTCTCTAAGAACCGATGTTAAAATGCCATCGATAAAATTCATTTTTATACTAGTGAATGTTATTCCAAATATAGATTTTAAATTGAGGTATGGACATTAAGAGTTTACAGTAATGAATTTATTATTGAATAACGGGCCCTTAGTTTTAATGTATATAATTAATAGAGTTTTAAATTAACATCTTGATGAATTTTTAGTATTCATTGATGTTATTCTGGTGTATTCAAAAAGATAGAAGACTATGAGATTAACTTATTGATCATTCTTGATATGCTTATAAGGGAGGTGTTATACTGTATATTTATCAAGTGTTAGTTCTAAATTCATAATTTTTTTTTGGTCATATTCTATCTAAGGATGGATTTTTAGTTCATTCTATGAAGAAAAATGCAATTCAAGATTTTCCTACACCAATGAATGTAATCAGGGAACGTAGTTTCATTTGTCTAGTAGGTTAATATAAGCATTTATTTCATAATTTTTTCAACTTGGATAGTCCATTAATCATTATCTCATGTAAAGTGGTTATGTTCTTATGGAAACAGGAATGTGTTTTTTTAAGAATTGAAGATAATATTAATCAATGCTCCAATTTGGACACTACCGTAATGAAATGATTATTTTTGTGATATCCAATGATGAATCTAAGAAAGATCTGAGATATATAAAAACCACAAGAATTTGGAATACATCTTTACACATAAATTACTCATCATGAGGCAAATAAAATGTCTCATGTTACTCAAAGATTATGATTTCACAATACTCTACCACCTAGCAAAATAAAATATGTTATAGATTGAATTAATTAGATATGATATTGGAATTCTAACATAAATTAAGATTTAGAAATATATTATGTTCACAAATATATTAAATAATGATATGGGAATTTTTTTGGAAGTGAAAACATCAGTCCCTTTTAAAAATATTGTTAATCCATCATTACTAGAGTAGATAAAAAAAATTCAACATGATGATGATAATTTTCAAATTAAAGTTAAAGTATTAATGGATGGAAAATTGATAGATTTCAGGTAAGAAGACATAATTTTGAAATTTGTAAAGTGGTTATGTGTTTAGTGAATAATTAAGATAAAAAGGGAACTTCTAGAAGATGTCTATAGCTCAAATGTCTCTATACACCAGGGTACTACCAAGATGTATGGAGTTCTGACAGAATATTTTTTGTCAGATAATATTAAGTGGAAAATTTCTTACTATATGTCAATATGTATAGTTTTTTAATAATATAATGTTGAGAGACATCAACCTATAGGATTCTTGCTACCTATACCCATTCTTATGTGGAAGTGGGATGAAATTACTCTGGTCTATATCACTATATTAACAAAGACACCCAGATATAGTTATATGATATAGTTCATTATTGATTTCATTGAAAAATTAAAACATTTTCTTACTATAAGAAATTATTTACCTCTTGATTTCCTAAAAAGACTCTATATTAAAAAAGGTTTAATACATCATGGTGGTAATATGTAGATTGTGACTGATCGATATCCACATTTTACATCAATGTTTTAGGATGTCTATTAAGAATTATTTAGATGCTTATCTTCATTTGAGTACATCTTCTCACCATAAAACCTATAGAAAATCTAAAAAGACTATTCAAAATTTGGAATAAGTGTTGAGGTAATGTTCACATGACATTTAGACTATGTTGGATCAGTATTTTCCTTCTGTATAGTTTTATTAAAATAACTACTTCCATTTTGGTATTCAAATAGATCCATATGAATCATTATATGAAAATAGATTTCATACTCCAACTTATTAGGGTGATGTTGTTAATAGGAATCTTATAGGCCCATAACTTGTTTATGATACATCAAAGAATGAAAATACTATTCAGGCTCATACTAAAGTAGGAAAAATTAGGAAAAAGAATTATATTGACAACCAGAGAAAGGATTTATAATTTCAAGTGGGAGATCATGTCTTTCTAAAAGTATTTCCATGGAAGGGTATCATAATATTCTGTATGAAAGGGAAACTGAGCCCCAGGTACATCGGACCATTTGAAGTTTTGGATAGATTTGGGGCTATATCATGACGATTAGCAATGGAACCTAGTCTCTCTAATTTTTATGATTTTTTCCACATATTATTTTCAAAAACTACATTCCATACCCAATGAATGTACTCACCTAGGAAGAAATATAATTGGAAAATTATTTATATTACCATGAAAAGACTATCTATATTTAAAACATTAGATAATAGGTTTTCAGAAATTAGATGATTTGACCAGTAAATGTTCTTCGAAGAAAACATAAAATGGAAGAAGTCACGTGAGATCCTGATGATGTTATAAAGAATAACAACCCTCATCTATATAGAAATTTATATTCATGAAGATTTTGATGTTTAAATTTATAAAAGTGGGAATAATATAATTACCCTTGATTTATGGTATATATCTTCTCAAATAAATTCAATTTATTTGATATATTAAATTGCATGACAGACCGATATTAAACAAATAGTGATAAACTATTAAATATTAACATACTCGTTGAAATACAAATGTGAACATTGTGAATAATAATATGACCATTATGAATAGTAACGTGACGATTAGAATAATAACCTCACTTATCAATGTATAATTAAAATTTAGATATCTTATAAATAAGAATATGGTATATTTATTTCATAGAATAAGTAAAAAAATGTTTTAAAGTGAAAAATATAGTGATGGAAATTTTTTGAAACATAAATGGTTATTCACATTTTGTTACTAGTGTCATAATATAAAATAAAATATATTTTCATAAAATAGATTCATAAATAAATATTGTTTTATTATAAGACAATTATATTATAACTTAATTAATTTTTCAATGTGTCGTTATATCAGTTGAAATTTTAAAATCTGTATTTTTTGAAAATATGATGATTTTTATTAAAAGTTAAATTTATTATAATTAAAAATTAATATTAAAATAATATATTCAAATTCTGAAATCAACCTGTCGAAAAATTATAAGGCTGGATTTTTTGGATTTTTCTAAAATAGTTAAAATTTTGATGAATAATGAAATATGGTAATTTATGATATTTGCTAAATAAATTAATTATCTACTTATTGATGATATATAGATTATTTAAGAACACTTAGTTTCAACTCACCTGCATCAGTAACTATACATGGTCATGAGAATCCTTACTATCGAAAGTCTTGAGTCAATATAATTAACTAATGAATAAGATAATTAAAAATACCCCTCTCCTCCACTTTAAATACAAACCCTCACCCCCCCCCTAATCCTCAAACATTATAATACTTGGATCATGATTATATTATTCCCAATTACTCTAAAAAACTCTTCCCCACATCTTAGAGGATCTGGACTCAATAAAAGTCCAAACCTAACTGACTTAAGGAGGTTCTCATGGAGATGAATTCAAGTGGAAAACCCATCAATCTTTCTCTTTTAATTTATTTTATTTTCTTATATTATCTTAACCTCCCATTACCAAAGTGGAATTATAAATCCATTATATTATATATATATATACATTAAATTTATTATGTAAACATAATATCCATCATTCAACCCTTACTCATCTCCCTTTTATTCTAAAAATGAAAACATCCAATGTGATGTGTCGATTTACCTCAATGGTGGAAGATGCATTTTCATTTTCCATTACATCCTCAAAAGATTTTTTCAAGACATTATTATTGTTAAATATGATTTTATTATTCATTTTATATGTTATATGATATTTTGGAACCAATATATAAATATGATATTAAATAAAATGTTATAAGTTCATGATTGTTGTAAAAATGAAAAAAATAAATTAAATCATTTTCATTTAAGTTTTATCTAATGATTAATCCTCATAACATTTAGTAAATTGATATATAAGATATCTTAAAATTATATTTTTTTTAATAATACATAATTTAAATTTGGTATAATTATTTCCATTTTGCACGAACTTCAATACTTGTATACAAGTGAACCGATCATGAAACCCAAAACAATTAACACTCCCAGAACAACGAAATTGAATCTTATAAATAAAAAACACCATAAATGAAATTAATAAAATTATAATAAGTCAAATAATTTTATAGAAGTTTTTTACTGAAGTAATTAATTAATCTATTTTTATTATCCATGACATTAATTACAAGTGGAGAGCGCTTTCAGACATAAGGTTAGGGGTTTCTTATCTCACTTTTATTTCTATGAGATATTTCTTATTCTCCACTTATTTTTTTAGTATGGTGTATGTATACTTATTTTTCATATATCATATAAATAATATTAATATATTCATAGTGTTTGATTTTTCATTTTATATTTATTAATTTAATGGTGCATGTGATTCGATTGATTACAAGAGGTAAGGGGTTTCTTGTCTCACTTTTATTTCTATGAGATATTATTTATTCACCACTTATTTCTTATGTGTGGTGTGTGTATACTTCCTATTGATATATATTTTCATTAATATACTTCTATTCATAGTATTCAATGTTTAATTCAATGATTATTAATTTAATGGGGCATACGATTCGATTGATTAAAATTTGTAAGGGGTTTCTCATCTCACTTTTGTTTCCATGAGATATTCCTTATTCACCACTGATTTGTTATGTGTGGGGTGCGTATACATTCCCTCTTATTTAACATAATTCATTTAATATTTTTTTAAATATCCAAATTTTTTGTATCATGGGTATGATTATTTTCATAGTCCTATACCATTTTTTCATGGGGTGATTACACTGAATGTTGTTTTAACTCGAGAAATATTAAAATATTCGTATCCACTACTTAATAAGAATATTTCAATAAGTCATATTGATTCATGAATTAAATAGATAATTTTTATATTTTACCTACTATTTTGACATGAATAAATGGGTGGGATCAGTTATAGATACCCCCTTGGTACATAGATAGCTCTCATGAGACAAAATAGTTCTTGGAAAACCCTTCGTGTTTGTTTCCGTGAAGAATGAGACTTTCTTTTACCCACAGACATTAACCATTTTGTGAATGGTCTTTATGGTAGTGGTAAATGTTATAGATATATTATATTCTTTAATTATGGATTTACTTCATTAAATATTCATTTATTACTATCATGATATTTTCAAAATGAAAAAATATTTTGATGCATTTTCATTGTCATTTTATTGATTAAATGAAAAGTGATTGATATTTATATACCTTCCCATATTTATTTTTATTGATTAATATTATTCATTTATTATTGATTCATGAAACCCATACTGATCATTTGAGCTAACACTTTTATTTTTTCCTTCCCCGGGTTATGTAGATGAAATATTTGAATAAGTGTCAAGGAAACAATTTATTTTCATTTTTTATGTTCTATGTTTAATTACAAATGTAATAAGGGAACCAAGTATGTCAAGACTAATAAAAAAATAAATCATTGTTGTTGTGATCTATTTTATCTATTCTATCATAATAAAATAACCACCGAATATAGGCTACAATTGTTGTGGTTGTTAAAAATGGTGAACATAAAGGGGTCATTAATGTTGTCTCTGAATGATGATGGATTAGAAATATTTTCTGGGAATTACGTTATTAACATTGGAAAACTAAATTCAATGTTAAAAATCATATGATATTCAATTTTAAAAAATTATGTTAAGGGGGTTTTATTAATGCTAACTAACACCAATGATAATGGAACCCCTTTATCTTCACTTTTCCTAACAATGATAAAATATCACCTTTAACTGTGAAAAAAATAACTCGTATAATAGTATTAATGTATAAATTAATTTATATATATGTATTTATATATTTTAAAATAATATTTATACAAAAATATGTATATATAAGTAAATAAATGTGGATTTAACTCTCTATTCTCTTATTTCATGCCAGCATGACAATTCAACAGATCAGGGTCATCTACTCTGACAGAGGTAGGGGTTTCTTCCATGACAATAATAAGATGGGGTTTGGTAGCTCTATTCATCCGAAATTACATTGTGGCGAAGAGATATATCTATTTTTTGGGGTTGTTAAGCTTTTATGGCTTCCAAACATTCTAATTCAAAGATCCCTCACTGTCATGGGTCTCTTCATTTGGCTAGAGGAATGGATGGAATTTCGGATATTGGTGGAAATCATGATTTTCAACAAGATATTACCAAGGTGAAAAGTGTTGTTGATTTTTCATCTTATTGATCTAGATTTTATTCATTGGATCTACTTGGTTCTCATAGGGAGATAGTGATTTTGACTATAGTGGGTGGTGTGTGTTGATTGGGAGTGACTGATTCTCTTCCTAGGGTGTTGAAAAGAGGGTTTGTTTTGTGTGAAACTATGAAAACCTAGGAATATCCTATGGTATTACTGCTCCATGTAGGTCTAAAGGGGTCTCATTTATATTTGGGAATTCTTGTGATGCCTCTCATTGAAGGTTTTTTTCTACTCAGGAGTTTTTGGTGGTGTTTAATGATTTCTCCATTGGTAGGGTCCTTAAGAAAGGATCACCTTCTCATTTGATTCTAATCATGTAGTCTTATCAAGAAGTTATGGATTTGGGTTAACAATATCTCATTAAAAGTTTTTTTATCCCAAAGGATTGATTTCATGGCAATTAGAATATCATTTTCATAGGATCTCTTTTATATGTGGGTATTTGGATTTGAAGTGTTTTTCGTTAGGAAGAAGTTTCATTCACATCTTATTTAAATTTGATGATTCTATGATCCCAACAGAGTCCTCTAGATTGTAATTCTTGAAGACATAAACGATTCATCTCCCTGAATAGATGATAGATTTAAATTTGTAAAGGGTTGAGAATTATTTTTCACTATTTTGGATAAGGTGGCATGGTCTTAAATATATTTTATGGCATCCAAAAATCTTACATTATATTGATGGTACCATTATAACTCTAATTCATTGGATAAATTTATAGAACACATCAGTTATGGTTAATTTAAAATAATTCTAGTTTAAATTGATATTTGTTCCACTCTTAATAGAAATGGGACTCTTACTACTCCCACTAATGATATACATATCAGTTCTGATTATGAATATTATAAAATCTTGCCTTTATTTGGTAGGTTTTTTTCTATGTTTTTTTTCAATTTATCCTTAGTGACCATGTCTTGTTAGGGTATTGAGATACCTTTTTGGATGAAATGGCATACAATTCAGGGATGTATTCTTGTTTGAATTGATAGAGTCTATATATAAATGGGTTATGTTTTAAAATGGGTTTTTTGGTTAGTTGACATGATTTAATGGAAAAATGGGATGAACATTCAACTCCAGAACATTTACATGTCTTGTAAAAGGATTACACATCATTTAATTGTTCATCAGTTTTAATAAAATAAATCTATGGTGATAAAAAAATTTGTGAAAACCACTAAAAAGATTTACATGATGTGTAACTGAATTACATGTTCTATAAATATAAAAACTATAGTTTGAAGAGGATGTGCGGATAATATTTTTATTGGAATACATTGTGTATCTTCTCCTCTTGACTTAGGGTGACCCTCTAGGTGATTTTGGAGTGAAAACCCTCTTTTATGATGTCTTTTTTATGTGATCAATCCTAGGTAAGTCCCCTTGGTTGGATTTCTCCTCTTCCTTCCCTCTTCTCTAACCTATTGTGTTGAAACTCCATTGTAAATTGCATTGTTTTATTTGATCATTATTAATTATGATCTAGGGTCCACTTTGAATTCATCCATGGCATCTTCCTCATGGAAATTGGATATTGGAAACATTTTTGGATCATCAGTTAAAGGTAGGAGGGTGAGAAACATTTGGATATTTATTGCAAATATTGTATAAAGTTTAGACCTCGGTGGCTTAATAAAGGATAATAGAACATTGATTTCTTAAAGGCCTATTTAAAAGAGAAAATTAACATAATGAGAATCATCATTAACTTGGATAATGTTTACTTCACCTCGGACATGAATGTTACATGATAGATGATAAAAACGTTTATGGAGCTCTTGACAGGTACTCGAGTTTGCATAATTAGTGGTGCATGATGAAAATAACAAGAGAAAAACTATATAGACTGTTTCCTTAATAGGGTGGAAATCTCTGATAATAATTCTATTATGGAGGATCCCTTTGAGGAAGATATAAAAGGAAACATTCTTTGTATGAACCATGAAATTTCACCAGGCTTAGATGGTTTCCCTAGGGCCTTTTTTGTCACTGCTTGGGACATTGTTAAGTACCATGTTTTTTAATCCATCCCTGATTTCTTCAGTGGTGGCTACTTGAATATTAGTGTGTGTGCCTCCAGAGTAATTTTAATTACAATAGTGAATTAACCCAAAAAAAATCAACCAATATAAACATATAATAACTTTCAATGTCTCTAACAAAATTATAGATTAACTCATTACCAAGTGACTTAATTGTATTATTCCTCTTCTGATATCAAAAGAGAATCATGGTTTTGTTAAAGGCCAGAACTTTCAAGGGTTGATTTTTATTTCTAAATAATTAATGGTGACAACAAAAAACAAACTTTGGGTTCCAATGTTGTTATTCAAAATTACATGGACAAGTCTTATGATAAAATGGGTTAGAGTTTTATTATTCTTGTTTTGAGAAATCTCAGCATCCATGAATTTTTTTGTGAATTTTTTTTAGATTATACACCTCTATGTGGATCTCAATTTCTCTTTTGAGGAAGGGATTTGGATTCTTCAAAAGTACCCCTGGAGTCAAAAAAGGGGATCGTGTATCAACATTTATCTTCATTTTTTAATAAGAATCCCTATCTAGAAGCATTCCAAAAATGTAGAGAATGGAATAATCCTTCTTTATTTAAACAAGTCTAGGTGGGGTATCATTTATCATCTCATGATTGTGGATGACGTGCTCATTTTTATTAATCATAGACATGGATATTTTTGATATTTTATGATGATTATTTCCACCTATGGGAAGCTGAGTGATTAGAATATAAACACAAGGAAAATCAATGTATTCATCTTTAACGAATGTTTAGGTAGGCGAAGCATGGGAATCTAAGAGATTCCGGGACTTCAAAGGAAACAATTTATTATGTTATAACCTAGTGATCTAGTCTCAAATGGAAGGATCAATAAGGTTTTGTTCAATGACATCATAAATAGGACTATTGGGAGGATCTTTAACTATAAGAATATGTTCCTTTCGTTCAGTGGATGAGTCACTTTTATCAATAGTGGTTTGACTTCAATTATGATGCACATTCTCTCTATCATAAATCCTATCAAGGGAAATATTAGAATTATTGAGTATATCATAACTCGATTTTATAAAATTTACATTAACTTACATTTTTAGAATACATAAACATTATACAAAGAGACGTCCAAAGTCCGTGATTGGTATAGTTCCTTTTTTAACATGGAAACAGAAACATTGGTATATAAAAGAGCATCATTTTCTCACACTACTATCTTCTTGACTACCACTCTCTTTAGACACATCAAACATAATACATATGTTCATAACATGGGGAAGGAAACATAAAGGGGTTATCTGAAATTCTCATTAAGGGTAAACAAGGGATACATGTAAGCAAAAATATGAGAATAAGGATATGATAATGTGATCATTAAAATAGAATATCATACCCTAGATATCCAAGATCATATACATGGATAATGAAATGAATCTTGGCAATTCGTAATACATGAATAAAAAATGTAAATGACATAATCCATGAGAGAATAACATATGAGTAAGATATGGAACTGTGGAAAGCACAAAATCATAACATTATTTCCATAGTAGCAAAGGAATCACTACCAAGACCATCTTAGTAGTCATGGTTCATTCTCAAGGCCATCTTAGTAACAAGAGTTCACTCCTCATACCACCATAGTAGTCATGGTTCACTCCCATGGCCATCTTAGTAGTCAAGTGTCACTCCCAAGAAGATCTTAGTATCATATGTTCACCCCTCATTCCATATTAGTCTATCACATGAGATATAAAACAATACCCAATTCATTAAAGGGAGATATATGATCCATCCATATCGTATAGATATCATACATACATGTTCCACAAAACCATAAATAAACAAATTGTAACCCATGAAATGATATGGGTATTATAAAAATGTAAACATATCATAACGTATGGAAAGTAACCGGTTTCATGATCATTTTATCACAAACAAAACCTATAGAATGAAGCGAGAATAAAAATCATATAACCCCTTAAAGAGAAATGGGATTCATTAACATAATTAGATCAAAGCATAATTCATTCAGATAATAAATATGAATAGAAACACTGAATAATTTCCCCATAGAGTCCTACTTAACACTAATGGAAGTAATCTTTAGTTGGAAAATAGTTTTGACATATCTTTTAAAAAAATGTGAGGAAATTATCTTTTTTTGTTTAAAAAGGGAATTTAATGCATAAAACCACTTGAAAATAATTTTCCTAGATAATAGATTTGAAAAAAATGAGGAATAATTGAAATCATTTTAAAAACCATTTTCCTTGAAAACTTTTAAAAAATTATTTGAAACATTTTATGTGCCTTTTTCTATGAAAAAAATAAAAAAATATATAAATAAATCATCAAAACGTTTTGAATTACCATTTCTTAGAAAATAATCATAAAAAACAAAAATATAGCTTGAAAATGTTTTGAAAACCACTTTTCAGGAAAACTCATAAAAGAAGTTTGAAAACATTTTGAAAACTATTTTACTTGAAAAAATATAAAATAATCTTGAAAATAGTTTGAAAATACATTTCCTTATAAACTAATTTTAAAAACATTTCATAATCATTAACCTTTTAAATATTCAATGGGATCTTCGATGAAATAATGGTGGGTAAATCCATACATGTCGCACAAGGTCCAAAAAACATTCCTTTCACATGGTAGAAAGGCTAGAAATGTTCCTTTTTTGGAAAGAGGGAATAAGATTCCTTTTAAGATATTGGTAAAATAAAAAAAGTGAAAAAACTTCTTTTATAGTTTATTAGAAAATGGTATAATATTTTTGGAATACTTTTTTAGAAAACCTAGATTTCCTACCGAAGAGAGGGAAAATTCGTGCTTTCCTAAAAACAATTTCATAACTATATTATATAGAAAATAGTATAAAATGATACAAACACCTGATTATGTAATTAAATAATAGAGGAGAATTGTACTCATGATTATTCTTGAGGTGGATCATAATATTCTGTCAAAGGAATCATAAAAATAAAAAATCTAGAAAAACAATTTGATGGTCTCAATAAACTCTTATAACTTGATATCACTAGTTCATACTCTCCATGTAATAAAAGGAAATTAAATTAAGAATATAATATCATGAAAAAATTTAGATTCATGATATACTATGTAAAATGGAAATATAGGATCCTAGAAAAACAGTTTTGGTGAATAACAAAACATGAGTCTCAAAGAAGGAAAACTGAGACAAAACATTTTACCGAATTGGCAACTTTTAAAACTTAAACCCCATTCAAGTAGGCACATAAAAGGGACATGTTCATTCCAATAAATTTATGTATAACATTATTAATATATGTTTATGGTCAGTTCCATTTTGAAGTATCATTTTACTTAGTGAATTTCAAGATATAAATGAAAATATAATTTATTCAAGAAAAGGTCCATAAATAGTCAAGGGGTTATATTTTACGCTCTTTAAATGAATTTCTCCAACAAAATTTATCCAGGTTGTTAAATTTTTAGTAATTGAAGTTTTCCTTTAGAGAAACCCACATCATAAAATGGATTTTAAAAATTCCATTAAATAGGTAAATTTAAAACCATAATGGTTACCCAATGTAACATAAAACATGGTTTCCACATATGAGATCATAGGTTAGAAGTAATGATTAGACATTTAGGATGAGCATAAATATTTATAGGGAGTGATTGAGGTTATTAATCAAAACGAATGAATGATAAAATGAAATATGAGGTCCTCAAAGTCATAAATTCGTGAGGATTTTAAAGGCCATCGACTCAATGAATATTAAGGTATTCGGAAAAATATTTTTTTATCACATTCAAAACATTGTGTAATTCATGATAAATTTATATAAACAAAATTTCAATTCATGTGTTCTACATTGAAAATTTTCAATCAAATATATTACCTCATTGAATGAATTTCCAAAAATTGAATTTCACGAATAAACCACTAAAATACAATTTTAACATATATTAAGGCTCATAAATTTTTTAAAAGTATTACTATTTATCTCTAAATATTATTGAAAGAAAATCAACCTGATTAATAAATTAATCTCTAAACAAGAAAAGTAACACTACTATTTCCCCAAAAATATTTATTCATTAAAAATAACTATACATTATCTTGGAAAGAAAATAGGCCAGTGGTAGGTGTGGAACCCATATCATCCTTCGGTCATGGGTTCAGGACCCGCAACCTTGACATATATGATTGGTCGTCAGCATACATATATGATGTCCTTTTAAAAACCACAATAATATTATATATAATATTTACATACTTTAAATAAGGTTAATCACTAATTAACCTTTTTAACTACGTTTTAAATACAAAATCAATGCACAAATACATCCTATAAAGTTAAACAAAAACATTTAATCAACGTTCAACCATATTACTATTCATAATGATGAACATACAAAATATTAGAAGGAGAGTCACGAAATCATCTTATCATTTATTCCCCTCTATATTAAAAAGTATCTATTGGTTTTCATATTTATAACACATGAATAACCACATCATATATTCTGTTGAATCATGGTAACACCTCAATTACCATAAATCATTTTTAAAAATGTTCATGCTTCATTATTCCAAACTTTATTATAACTATTCATTAAATAAAAAAATACTATAAACTTCATCAGTGATTGCATAATCCACCTATCAAAAAATCCTTACATAGTACCTAGGTAATCCATACAATCCAGTTTACTTATTTATATCCCATGTATTTTTAAGCATACAACATTATCTTAACAAAAAGAACATATTAAGGGTTACCTTCCCTTAGTCAAAATATCACCTCATCATTAAATCACTTCACTAGTCCATTTGGATCAATCAATAAAATCATGTAAAAATTGAGAAAAAAAACATAGGTTGAACAATCCTTGTTTATTTCTTCATGCATAACTTTTTAATCCAAATACATAAAAAATTATTACATAATCCTTGATCCCCTAACAATTCTACCTCATCCTATTACATAATACCTCTTTAATTTCAAATTTCATCTATAGACTCATAATCATCAGGAATGTAACCATTACTCACACCACCTTGTTTGTTACCTTCAAAAATAATCCTCTTGGTACATTGAGTTTCATAATAAAAAATTTCTCCACACTTAAAAGACTTATCATTTGATGGTGTCATTTGGAGGCTAGTATTCATATCCATTTCGTTAACTGAACTTTTAACGTTTACCTTGAAATAAATTTATTTTTTCCCATCTTTTCCATAGTCAATACTTCTTTTTATTCTTCTTAGACATTCAAATAGTTGATTCATTCCACATTATTGATAAAAAGGAAACAAAATTTTTTTCCCTCTATGGTATCCATTACCCAAACACTCAGTGAACTCTTTATTTATCTTCCTTAGTGAGCCCGAGAGTTGGTTAAGGTAAAAATTGTTAATCATGTTCCATGAAAACTAATTAGACCTAATCACAATAGATTTTACTCTAGTGATCATCCCACTTGACTACTCATCACCAAATATTCCATCACATTAAACATTAAACTAGATTCTTCCTGTTCAGGCTATTCAGTAAAACCATAAGCATACTGTGAGATTTACTTATCATATAAGAGAAATACGTAGTCATGAAAATTATTAATTATAGTATTTTAAAAACATGACACCGTCCTTAATCTACGACACCCTAGGATCATCCATTTTTATTCATGGGAAACTTAAATTTAAATACTTCATAATGGTTCATCAATAGTTTGTGAATTCCTGATGAATATCCTCCAAGAGATCCAAATCAGGTGTGTAGTAAGGCCCATTTTCATGTACCAGATTACCCCAAGTCAAGCCCAGAACATCTTTTCAGAGTAGTTACCCATAGGTAAATATGTTTCAGATTCACATTCCCTTGTACTATCTAGATATGTATGTATTTCTAGAAAACTAATCACTCTATCCATTACCAAACTTCTAGAACATTTTTATATACATTTCATTATCCTTATAATTATCCCTAGACATGTCCTTAGGGTTATTACTATGTTTTTATCATCCCAGTCTCTAATGGTTAACTGTAAATTTTCTCTAATACAAACTATAATTACCCTCTCTTTTCAAACATTAAAATTACATGACATTTGCGGAATTCTTAAACATTATACAAATAGATACCCAATGTCAGTGATTGGTATAGTTCATTTTGTATCTTGGAAGAATAAACACGGGTACATAAAAGAGCGACATTATCTCCCACAAGGTTCATCATGACTATAACGCTACTTAGATACATGAAACATAATGCATATCTTTATAACCTGGGGAAGGTGACATAAAAAAGAGGTGTTCTCAAATTATTAGTAAGGGTAAAAAAGGATACATATAAGAACAAACATGATCATATGATAATGTGTTCATGGAAATATAAGATCATACACTGAATATCAAAGATCATATACTTGAATCACAGACTAAATCTTATTTTTTCATAAGATATGAATAAAAAGGAAGTAAAATACATAATCCATGAAGTTATAAAATAAGAGTAAGACATGGAATTGTGGGAAACACATAGGCCTATAATGATTTCCATAGTATCCAAGGCATCACAGCCAAGACCATCATAGTAGTCATGATTAATTCCCATGTCCATCTTAGTAGATTGAGGTCACTCCTCATACCATCATAGTAGTCATGGCTCACTCCCATGTTCATCTTATTTGTGAAGGTTCATCCCCAAGACCATCTTATTAGAATTATTTCACTCATCATATCATTTTGGTATATCTCATAAGATATAAAACATTACCCAATGAATTGGAGGGAGATATAGGTCCCACCCATCTCATAGTGAAATCATACATACATGTGCCACAAGATCATAAATAATCATATCATACCCTATGAAATGAAATGGTTATCATAAACATGTAAAAATATGATAATCTTTGGAAATATAAAAGTTTAGTAACCATTTCATCATAAACAAAACCTGTGAAAAGAGGCTGATTTCAAAAGAATATAACCCAGGAATGAGAAATGGGTTTCATAAACAATATCCCATCAAATCATAATCCTTTAAAAAAAATATGGACATAAACATTGAATAATGTTTCCATAAATGCATGAGTACCACTAATGGATGTTATATTTAGTGGGAAATTGTATTGAAATATATTTTTAAAAAAATTATTTATTATAATATCCTATCTTGATTATAAATGATTTTTAATGGAGAAAATCATTTGAAAACCATTTTCATAGATAATAGCATTGAAAACACACAAATAAGAATGTAAATAATTTTGAAAAACTTTTTCCCTAAAAACATATAAAATAATATTCAAAACATTTTTGATAACCTTTTTCTTTGAAAAAAAATTGAAAATATATAAAGAAATCTTGAAAAAATTTTGAAAACCATTTCTTTGATAATACTTTGAAAATATATAAATATAGATTAAAAATATTTTGAAAACCATTTTACATAAAAACTTATAAAATAATCTTGAAAACATTATAAAAATATGTTTCCATGAAATATAATTTTTAAAACATTTTCGTAAAGATTAACCTTTTAAAAATGCGATTGAAGATTCGAATAAATGATGGTGGATAAATTCATACATGTCGTACGAGGTTAAAAGAACATTAATTTTGCAGGGTATAATGGTTGGAAAAGTTCCTTATTTAGAATTAAATAAAGAACATTCCTATAAATATATTAGTAAAAGAAAAAAATTAAAAATTCCTTTTAAATATTTCTAGATAATGGTATAATATTCTTCGAATCCCTTTTTAGAAAAAATAGATTTCTCACCAAATATATTGTAAAGTCTGGCTTTCCTAAAAACACTTTCTTAACTATATTATGTACCAATGAGAACCAAATGGTACCAATACATTATTATATCATGAAATAATAGTTTTTTAGTATAATAATGAATATTATATAGATATGGATCAAAATATTTCATTAATTGAAGCATATACATAAACATTCTCGAACTGAAATGTGATTGTGTTAATAAACATTTGTAACATGGTATCTTGGGTTCATACTCTCTATGTAAGGAAATGAAATTACATGAATCATATAATATCCTGAAAATATTAAGATTCATGATATATCATGTAAAATGGAAATATATTCTCCTTGAAAAAGTGTTTTGGTTCATAACAAAACATGAGTCTCCAAGAATGAAAATTGAGACAAAACATTTTAACGATTTAGTATCTTTTGAAACATAAACCCCAAGAAATAACGATCAAAACAAGGAAATGGGAGTACACATAATTTTTATTATATGATTCTTATAATACAAACATGAGTAGTAAATACAACACACAAAATGAAATAGTGGCAAACATAACCTGTATCTCTGGAAATTAAATGTGGGATTAGATTCCCCTTGCATTGTGTCTTGAATCTCTTTCGTACTTATACATGATTCCTGTATAATCATTATAAAATCATTATATATATTTTACATAACCATATTATAATATATAATACCATATATGTTTTTATTATGACCATATATTACCTTCTTGTTGATGAACCAATGTTAAGGTTTTACTTCAGGTAATATTTTCTTTATTCTTCGCATTTGTCTTAATTTGATATATCATTGGTTATTATAATTATATCATGAATACAGAATGTAAATCATGATATAAATCTAATTTATTTAAATTATGTTTATATTATAATAATATATATCATAGAGAGCTAGGAAATTGAATACACCATTCCTAGAGACGGTAAGTTGTATTTACTCAGGAATGATGTTTCCATTTTTATTGTCGTATTGAAAGAAATTATATAAATAATATACATATATATATATATATATATGTATATATATATAATTATTCCACTATTATTACTATATAATATCGGTTCAATAATCCTGTCATTAATACATTCCATGTTGTGTGTGAACAAATCACATCGCATTGATAGGCGGTAGTCCACACTTCCTCAAACGAGATTATCATATTAACACCAAATATAAATTAAAGTGATTTTTGTTTTTAAAGGAATAAAGAATATTAAAACATAATAAATATGATATATGCCATATATAAATATATTTTACATCATAATGTATACCGTAATTGGTTGTGAAAGAGAAATGAACAATCATTATTTTTTGAGGCAGTAGTTCGCTGTACACAGAAACAGTATGTTCAACATCCATTAGATGGAGTTGTGTGTTAGTGTAGGTAGATATATTTTCATAAAATATGCCTAAAATGTGTATGGTACTCGTATGTTCACTCAAGAATGGACTAAAGGGAGTGGAGGGGTGAAGAAAGAAAATAAAGGAAAAGAGCTTGAGAGAAGACATTACCTCTAAATCAGGTAACTCCTTTGGGTTTGTTCAAAAAGGATTCCTTGAGAGGATTTCGTCCAAAATGGGAAGTTCATGTTCTAGGATATGGATTTTTGGAGGCTAATTTGGAAGATATTGTATGAATCTATAAGTTTTGAGGGGTGTGAGGATTTGGTAGATATAGTGGCCTTTTATAGGGATAAAAAATGGCTCACATGGAATTTTTGGAAACAAGTTAGTTGTGGACATGTTCTTACCTAAAGTAAGTCATTTAAAACCAACAAAACTCAATAATTTAATGTTTGAGTATGAACTATGGAAATGGAATGGTTATTGGATATGTTTCTATGTCGTTTTTGGTCTTATATTTAATGTTTAGTACTTTACTAACCTAATTCTTCCTTTAACTGATGTATTTAATTTTAATAATGTTCGTTAATCGTTTTGGTCAAAAACAAAGTTGAAAATATTAGAAATTATAAATTATGAATATTACAAATATTGAATGAATTTTTTCAAATTATAATCATTTATGTGGTAGAAGTTATTTTAAAATTAATTTCGTTGATGGGATGATATTGTGGGTTTCTAAAGTAAAACATGATCAAAGTTTGCTAAGTCTTTATATTATATTTCAATTTGGAAATTGTTCCAATGAAAAAAATTGTATTTATTTCTTAAAATATTACCTAATTACTCTTTGGAAAAAATTAAATTATATTTTAAACTTATAAATAAATTAAATTAAAATTCAATTTTAAATTAAAAACTGGAATATTTCAATATTCTTCAAAAATATTGTTTCTTAGAAAAATCCTAAAAAATCCCCCTAATATAATTTCGATGTTCTAAATTAAAAAATTAATACTATTTTATTTAATTAAATTTATAAATTCTTATAAAAATATATTTATCATTTTATACATAAGGACATTAAAAGTGGTTTATTTGAGAAACGAGGATTTTTAAACATAAAAGGACATTAGAAAAATCATATCAATAGTTTTTATTTATATAAAATAATTTTGAAAATTAGTTATTACTATTAATATACCTAATTTCATTGTATATGTTATAGTTATCTCATTTAAATAATTATATAAATAAAATGATGTTTTGTTGAAACTTAGTGTTGCATGTATCGTACGCCAACTCAGTGTTGTGTGTATAATATGCCAATTTCATGTATCATATAACGTACACTATGTAAGTTCCACACAAAATAAATAATTGAATAAGTGAATTTAAATATATAAAATAAAATTTTATTTTATTCAAAAGAAAATGGTCTATAAAAACTCTTGGTGTTACATGGAGAGGGACATGATAGGGTTTTTTCTCAGATTCTAATCAATCAAGTTATTATCACTGAGATTCATGAGAGCATATGGAAAAACCTCTAAAAGAGGGTGGGTGTGTATCTAGGATATTTCTGAAAAAATGTGTTCCATTCAATCATGGCTTGAATGGTATATTTTAAAAGGGAATTCATTATGGGATTCTTTTATCAGAGATAGATACAGAAAGTGCTGGGAAGACTGGGGAAATAGAAGGTGAAGGATTTTGAACATCTCATGTCATATTCTTACAAATATGGGAGACCTTTATGACTCATTAGGATAGATTTTGGGTCAAGGAAACATCAACCTGTGGAGAGACAAATGGGCTGCTGAGAAGTTATTCTTTCCAGATTTCCTAGTTCCAGATAAGACCTTCTGGGAGGCCAATAGGTATACCAAATTGATAGATGTGATCATGATAAAATATCAGAAGGAGTTTTTTGATAATATTATTATCAAAAAAAATTATGATAAATTTTGTTTCATAGGTTTGAGTTCTGGTAGATTTAATCGGTACGAAATCAGATCATTGCTGCATGAAGATAGTGTTTTTGAGGATGAGGCCCCTAAGTTATTGTGTAGAGAAGTTCCCTCAATGATGAATTTTTACAATTGGAGGTTGAAGAATAGGGAAATCCCTACTGATGATAATATTTAGAGGAAGGGTATTTCTTTTTCATTGAGATGATGGTGTTGTGAATGCCTGAAACATGAATCAGTCATGAAGTTGTTTTTTAAGAGTGATTGGCCTATGTGCCTTTGGGGTTCGATGAACTGAACCATAAGGCTCATCTATTATGGTGATTCCATTGTTGGATGTCATCATCATCATCTATTTTTAGGGGGTGGATCAGGAGGATATAGAGTGAATGATATATATCATCATATTCACATTGATTATTTGGACGATGTGGGATGCTAGGAATCATTCCAGAATGGGTGTTTGGCATTTGGCGTTGTATCTACAGATTAGATTGAGGTCCTTAGGGATGTAGTTTTTCTCTCTACTGAAATGTAGGATTATTTCCTAGAATATCTATAACATTAACAACAAAATAGTTTTTGGGCTGCATTATCCGGGTCGGTGGGTGAAATGGATTCCTCCCAGCAGTGGATTGAAACTCAATATGGATGGTTCATGCATGAATGGGCAGATAAAGGGAGGTGGTCTGATCAGATATCACAATGTATCTGTTTGGTTAGCTTTTACTACTTTTTATGTCCCAAGCAATTCCTTAAGGGAAGAGGTGAGATCCTTAAATTCATGTAACATGCTAGTAAACTGGATACTTCTAGGGGTAAAGAAATCAATATGACCCAGAGGTTTTGGTGAAAATTTTTCAAGGGAAAATTTATTCTCCTTGGTATCTTGTCTATCTTTTTCATATACACAAAAATAAATTCGGCCCTGGTGTTCCTATGAATCATATATGGATAGAATGTAAATTTTTAGCTATCATATTAGCTTTATAAGGAAGTGAAGATGTACCTTTCTCCATCTCTACCAGTTTGGGATCCCTACTTATGCATTGTAAGGACATTATTTTTGGGTATTCCCTTGGTCTTCATCAATTTATGCCTCCTTAAATGACTATCATTCTATTTTTTGATGGGTGAGTCATCATCTTTTTAATAAAAAATTATTTTCTAGTCAGTATTAAAATGTTATAATTGATATCATTCTTTAGACATTTGAATTTCTAAATTGGGTTAATTAACATATAAAATTGATTTATTGATGTACTCTGAAAATCGATTATTAATTTGGGAATTATTTATGAGATTTTGGAACTGTTATTTATATAATTAATCAGGGGATTAATTATGAGATATTGAATCGATTGAATTGAAATAATTAATTTTGGATTTTATTATGTGATTTATATAATCTAATATATATGTAATTAATATTGGAATTTATTATGAAGAGTTGAGATTGATAATGATATAATTAATTATTAAAATTAATTTTGGAATTTTAGTTTTGAATATTGATTAATTAGTTATTAAATTAATCAATTAATTTGATAAACTAATTAATTGGTAAATTAAAAAAGGTAACAATATAATAAATTAATTTTTGAATTAGTAATGGAAATTTTGTCTACAATTAATTTCTAAATTAATTATGTGTAAAATATTGCGAACATGGTCAATCAATTGAGAAGTATACATGATAACATGGTCATTATACTTGTGAGTAAAGGAATAGGAACATGGTGAATCAATTAAGAAGTATATATGGTAACATAGTCATTATAATTGTGAGTAATGGAAAGGGAATGTGGTCATTCAATTGAGAAGTATGCATGGTAACATTGTTATTATTATTGTATGTAATGGAATGGTATCTTGTTCATCACACTTCTTATTAAATAAGTGGGAACATGGTCATTATTTTGTGTGATGTATGAGTGGTATCATGGGAATTCAAGCATGAATTAAATAATGGTAACACTAAAAATCTAGTATGAATAAATAATGGTAATAAAGGAACTCCGATATATGGCCTCACATGAGAATAATTTAGGCTCCAGAATGACCTAAAACACATATTGGAAAATGATGTCTCCTTTGAATAAATTTTACTCTATCATGAGACGAAGATAGTATTAATATATTTTATTACCTAGAAAATATCCAGATCTAGCATGAGCCAAATCTAGCATGAGGTATAGGTGTCCTCGAGAACCCTTGATTTAATGTGGTAAAATAAATAATAAATGACAATGTGATAACTATTTAATTATGCATTATACTTATTTTTTTAATATAACAGAAAGCACTATGATCTATATGGATATTGTTTTATTCACTATGGCAGGTAGTCTACTGAGTTTTATGCACACCCTACTCGGGATACCTGATTGGTACCTGAATAGACCTTATAGTAGCAGGATAGGTTAAGGGAAAAGGCCTTGGGTGAGATAGATAATTTGGGAATGGTTCTTGGATAAGGGAAGTAGGAAAGGTTTAGGACCTATTTGGGAGTTTTTAGTGTCCTTATTTTTAGTTTTAATTTTAGACACTTGACATGTACATTATAATGGCATGTTTATTCTTTATTTGTATATTTTATTTCCTTCTTTGATTATCATGAGATATTGGTGTTGTTTATTGATGTAAATTGATTCCCCTATTATTTATTATTTACATTAGTGTGTTAATTTAATCCTGGAGTTTTAATTATCCCCATGAATTAATTATCATACCCTCACTGGTAGTCAGTATACACTTACATACAGGGATCTGCACTTGAGTTCATATGATCAATTAGCTCAAGGAACCTGTGTGTGTCACTCCTTCTAGGATATTACAAATTGGTATTAGAACCCAGTTTTCTTTACTTTTTATTTTGTATTGCTATTTGGGGAAGGTATAGAAGAGGCTAGGAATATTTGGGGCTTAGACATGATCTCATTCATATGATTTGAAAACCCATGTATGGGGGAAACCAAAGTACCGATGGGGATTGTTGTTATTTTTGTTGTTGTTACAGTTGAATATTATATCACCTTGGGTGATTCAATTGTTGGGTGACATGAATTTTTTTGAAAATTTTGAAAATTGAATCATGGTTCAAAATAGAATAAGAGTTGAGTCTTCATGATTTGTTATAGGCACTAAGTATTATTTTTTCCGCATGCATATTTTTTGGTAGGCATGAGAAAATGGGTTTCGGGTAAGTAGTTGAACATGCATGTTTTTTTCTTATAAAAGATTAATTGAAAATGGATCCAAATATGAAATTGGATGTGTTAAATTGATTAAATAATGTGAATAATTGGGTGTTTAAATGAGAAATTTATTAAGGAGAATACCCTTGCGATCCAAGTCTGATGTGTTGGATGGTTAAGGGTACTAATAACACCTTAGTTTGGACATTATGGTGAGTATTGGGGAAACATCTTGTTGTGAGTATTCCTATTATGTATATGTGATGGTGTTGTTTTAAGAGTCTTATTATGTGTGTATGGAATTGTAGATATATGCCTCCACAATGATGGTTTTTGAGAGTTTTAAACTAGGTTATGGATCGTAATTATCTACCAATAGTGGAACAAGAGGCACTGATAATGCCATGTGAAGAAGAAGGGGAGAAGTTGTGAGAAAACTTCACTTGATTTATGAAATTCATGGGAAGAGTCCTATGGTAGGTTGAAAAATAAATTTCTAACCTAGTGATATAATTTTAGTTGCACAGCCCTCAAACTATCACTCGAGATGGTGGATGTGAAGGAGATGATTTCTGGGATGATTCCATTGAGAAGGTACTTGATAATTTACATACTCCTATTAATAGGATGGTTAAGTTGGCAGTTTATATGCTATGAGGATCAGTGAAGCGCTACTAGGGAGTTCAGGTGAAAAATCGATATACTGAATGTATATTATGGAAGGAAATCATTGATTATTTCTTGGATCAATTCTATATAGGGACGTTGTGGTAGGAGAAAGAAGCATAATTCATGTGCCTAACTTAGGAGTGTAAATACATGATGGATTACACTGGAAACATTACAGACCTGTTGTGATTTTCTCCAGCATTGACACAACATGACATGACTATGGATAGATTCATCAAGATGAAGTTAAGTGTGATATTATGTCCCAAATTAACCACTTTTGGTAAAAGAAGTTTGTTGAGGAAGTACATCAGGCTCTCATATATGAGGGGATCTTAAAGGAATATTCTAGTGATAGATTGATCGTTGATACTGGATGATCAAGAGGTATGAATTCTGAGAGTAGGAAGATCTGTTATGATAACTTAATTTAGGTTAGTGGGAAGTAGAGTGGAAAGATAGGAGGATTGATTACATTAGACCTTACTGTAGTAATCTTCCATCAGTGTTATGGGTAATGTTACTATAGTTTTCACTATCCCCATCCATCGGTAGAGTGACTGTATTATAGTATGATGGGACATATACAGAAGTTTTGTAGGAAATAGTGATAGATGGTTAATGATGGAGGATCTAGATTTAACCAGTGTGTTGGAATGGGGTCTTATGCAACAAGTTAGTTTGGTAGATGGAGATATACTAGAGAAGGAAGTAGAGGTGGTAAACCTTGTGCCTTAGGGAAAGAGTGCCCATATCAGCATAGTTGTGCAACTCAAAGAGTTAGACAACATCACATGGAATATGCATAATAAAGTTTCATGGAGTGGAGCCTACACCTAAGGATTCCAAGGATGGACCATTGATAGTGAGAGGTACTATTCTTCTAGATTATATATTAGAAAATTCCTTATTTGATACTAGTGCCTCTCTTCCTTTATATCTATAAACCTTTTAACGGGTTTGATCCTGGCAGGGGATCTTTTTTACGGGGTAATGAATATCGATAAACCATTCTAAGTGTTTTCTAGAAACATTTTAATGCGGAGAGGATGTTATCTTGAATTCAAAGAGTATTATTTTATGTGGCATATTTATATCCTTGACATTTCATGCTTCAACCAAATTATGTGTATGGACCGGCCAGTCGCATATTGAGCCCACATGGATTGCTAACATAAAAGAGTGACTTTTCGGTCTCTTAAGGGTGACCATTTCATTCACCATGTGGAGTGGTATATCCAAGTAGGAAAAGGAGGGCCAATTAATCAGCAATTAGGTGACCTCACAATTGATGTTTCTAGTTTATTATTGGATTATGGAGGTATAAAGAATGAATTTATTTCACTTGTGGTGGATCAATTTATGGATGTTTATTCTGAGTACTACTTAGGACTACTACCTAAGAGCGATGTAGAATTCTTTATTGAGATCATACTTGGGGATGATCCAATTTAATTCCACCATGTAGAATGTCACCGATCAGGATTTAGGAGATCAATACTTCACTAGAGGTTTCTGAGGAGAAGGGATTAATCCATCCAAATACATCACCCTTTGGATCATCGGTGTTGTTTTCAAATAAGTATAACAATATTTTTCATTGTTGAGTTCATTATCGGATGTTGAATCGAAAGATCATGAAGAACTGGTATCCACATCTATATATTGATGATCTGTTTGACTAGTTGAGAGGATCTTGTGTGTTCTACAAGATCGAGTAGATATCTGGGTATCCTCATATTAGAGTTTGGATATATGATATACTGACAAGAATTATTTATAGGCTTGATGAAAATATTCCTCCATCCATACCTATATCAATTCATTTTTGTATTTTTGGATTACTTCTTGAAGTACTCTTAGGCTCATGATGAGCATTCAAGATATCATGGCATCGCCTTAAGTAAACAGATACAGAAAGGACTATACATCAGGCTATCTAAGTACAAGTTTTAGATTGATCAAGTATACATATTGGGAAACATCATCTTGAAGGAAGGTGTGTTAGTGGTCCTAAAGAATTTTCGGGTAATGGGTTCTTAGAAGCATCACAAGAACGTGATTGTTGTTTGTAGATTTTTGGGGTTTTCAATATATTATCAGAGGTTCATGCAGGAATTTTCCCAATTTATAACACCACCTTTAGAACTAACTAAAAAGGTGATAATGTTTTATATGTCAGAAACATGTGAGAAATACCTCTATAAGTTAAATAAGTTCTTTCAATTGGGATTGATCTTGATCCTACCTGAGCTAAGTGAGGAGTATACAGTTTATTATGATGCTTCTATTATTGGTCTGAGAGTTTTGTTGATGTAGGAAGATTGAGTTGTTTTTTATGGTTTTTGATTGAAGATGAATCATTAACGAAGCTACCCTACACATGACCTCAATATAGAAACTATGATTTATGCTTTATAGTGTTCGTGACCTTATCTGTTGGGTGAAAATTTTACTATATATACTGATCAAAATTGATTAAATTATATCTTATCAAAACATGATTTGAATATTAGGAATTGGAGATGGGTTGAATATATGAATTA
This sequence comes from Viscum album, assembly GCA_963277665.1. Taxonomy (NCBI): domain Eukaryota; kingdom Viridiplantae; phylum Streptophyta; class Magnoliopsida; order Santalales; family Viscaceae; genus Viscum; species Viscum album. Next base: position 1,090,789,344 of record OY728145.1, on the reverse strand, counting down.
TTTTGATTTTGAGTTGGCATATACTAATAGGAAAGGAAGCAGTGTTACTGATTCTTTGTGGAGGATGACTCGAACTCAGGTAGTTCTGAGGTCTAGTTCTGAATGGATGCAGATGGATTTTCTTAATGAGATGAATGTGGTGGTTCAGGAGTGTCAGGTAAAGATGATTATGGTAGCAGTTTTAGTGGAGTTTAAAATATCGATATGGATCTGGGGCTGGAGAATGAGGATCATTAGTGTTTGGCCTAGAGGAAAAACCTTGATGGAAAGGATTCACCATCATATTAGATTATAGATGATGATGAAATAACCTACAAGAGGAATTGATTTGTTCTGCCTATGTGCATGCAAGAGGATCTCATTCAGAAATTTCATGACTCAAAGTGGGTGGTAAATCCATGTGTGACCAAAATGTACCATGACCTGTGATGATAGTTTTAGAGGTCATGAATGAAAAATGATATGGCAGGGTTCATGACACAATACTAAAATTGATAGTAGGTAAAGGTAGAGTATTAATAAAAAGGTGGTTTACCCTTTCCCAAGTGGAAATGGGATGATGTGACAATGGATTTGTGGTTGGTATCCCAAAGAAACCAAGGAATAATAATTTTATATTGTTTGTTGTGGATCGATTGATAAAGGTTGTGTATTTCATTACTACACATGAGACTTTCTCAATGGTGCAGTTTAGAGATTTTTATGTTCATGATATAGTCTATCTGCACAGGGTGTTGTGTTCTATAGTTGCATATCGCAACTCAAGTTTCACATCATTCATTTTGAATGGATTCCAGAATGTGATTGGTACACAAGTATTGTTGAGTTAAAATTTCCACACACAAAAAAAAGGTTTGTTGAAGCATACTATACAAGTGCTTCAGGATATGTTTTGGGTGTGTGTGCTTGAATTCAAGGGATATTGGAATAAACACGTGGATTTAGTGGATATTTCGTATAACAACACATATTATGACATAATATTGACGGCACCATATAAGGATATTTATTATAGACCATTCAGATCACTATTATGCTAGATGGGTTCTATTTTGTTGGAGTTTTTGGGACCAAGTCACTTGTAGGAGCCATTGGAGAATGCGCAGCTAATTCCAAAACATATTAATTTGGATAATAGTATGAAGTAGTAATATACTGATAGAAGAATATTACCACTATATTTTATAAAAGTTGATCATTCATTCCCTCTAGTGTCTCCTAATTTGGGTCACCACAGGTTTCGGAATCAGTGAATATTGGTTTCTAGGGTTGTTGGACCATTTTAGATAGTGGAGAGAATCGAGTCGGTGTAATACTGATTAGCACTTCCATAGAAATATAGTACTATGCAAAACAATTTCTCTATATCACATAATTCTAGCTATCAACCAAACCGTTCTCATGTGATTGAGGTGGAGGATGTTGATCTTGAGATAGATGCATCCTTTGAGGATAATTTGATTCATGTGTTGGTTCAGAGTGAGAAAGTGGTGTTGGGAAGGACCGTGTCGATAGATCATGTATTGTGTAAATATAGACATGTGTAGGAGGAAACTTGGAATGGGGAAGTGGATATGTTGGACTAGTGGCATGATTAATTTGACTCATAATATTAGTGATGGTTAGTACTGTATCTCAACGATGAACTGTTAGTGCCTGGGTCCTTGTGACACAAAATTATTACCCCCCATCATCATTGGCATGTGTACTTTAAATATTCGATCACATGAAACTCCCCTGAAACTATAGAGAGTGGTTCCTCTACTTAGTTTTTGTATCCCCCTGACTATGATTCATAGTGAAGAGGCATCACTTAACTTGGATAGTTACTTCTGAGCATACACATGATATTCAGGTATCATTGCTGGATTTTTGGAACTATTTTCTACTCTTCTTCCTAGGAAGATCTATGAGATGGATATACCTTAACTCTCTCATTTTGGCTTCTATTGACAGAGCGTATATATATATATATATATATTCATTTGTATTCATGCCTTTGGATTTGGTTACTCTCTTTCCGTGAGATGCGAAGATGAATGGTGTATACTGCGTACTTTCAATGTTTAGCTTCTCATGGTTGGATGAGTCTACTATTTTGATATGGGTGGATAATAGTCAACATGTAGTTAATATACTCACTATATCAAGCCCCTAGTGCATGGATGGGGTTATTTCCACTCTTGGTTTGTGTTTGAATGTTCTCCTTCACTATATATTGCATCTTATGCACTATTTACTATCCTTATTTCCTTTTGTAATCTCTTGTTTCTTCCCATTTGGCTTTAGGGGTTTCTTACTAGGTATGTATATACTCAACCCTACATGGGATTTTCCTACACATTTAATGTCTTATAAAGATGATAGATTGGTTGGTATTGACTTTATAAGAACTTAGGGATACTCGGTCAATCAACCACATGTGGATTTCGCATATTACAGATCATGATATGGGATCTATCAATGATTACATTGTAGTTGTTTTGGTTGGGACATATTTCTAATTGGGTGTGTATTTTCTCCCATTTTACTTTTCAGTTTTCACCCCAATACTTTTGTACTATTTAGTGGTTTTCATGCATAGTTTTTCACATAGATTTTTTCTTCTATTACTTTTACTCCCACTTAACATATTTATCGAGATGGTTGTGTATGTGTGTATAGGTATTTATTGAGCCCCGTCTTGGATTATGTATGATAATATATAACTGGATAAGTATTATCGAATATATAATAATATTTAACTATCAAAAAACATATGAAAACAAATTAACTGTTTGTGAAAATGTTACTAAAGTGTTAAAAAAGATATTAATGGTAAAGAATGTGGAAATTATATATGAAATTTTATGAATGATATCATATTCAATTAATAAACTAGCATCCCTGAAGAGGTATTTCTGTTGATAATTACAATTTCATTTAAAATTTATATTAATAATTTATTTATTTATATTTTGTGAGTACATCCAATACTTTTTATAGTTCTCATATTCAAAATATCAAAGATATTTTTTTAGAAATGAATAGGAAAAAGAAATGATGTTAGAATGTATAAATACATCATGAATAGGTGACTCCCTACTACTTATTCAGTTCATTCTGTTACCATATTCTATACTTTATCTAGTTAAATTCTTTATCATTATTATCTATAAATGATTTTGTTATTTTTCACAGTGATCTTAACGAAATGACATTATCGATTATTTATTTTTCTATAAAAATTTTGTGCAATTAAAATTGTACATAATTCATATGGAATAATCAATTCTTGATGAAGTCTTAGACATGAATAATTTACTCAGGTGCCATTTTTTCTATTCATAGATCCATTTTTTCTTTTTTTGATCTGTTTATGTTGGGTGGTATGTTTTTTCAGATTATACATTACTAAATGTTCATTTTTTTCATTTCAAAATTAAATATTTGTTAAGAACATTTTTCACTAAATAAATTATAAGAAAATTCAATAAAATTGTCTTGATACTTTATTAAAACAATCCTTAAGTAATTTATGATTTGAAATAATTATACTCATATCAATTTTTCACATAATGTGGATAGTATAGATTAAAGTGATTTTTTTTTAAATTTCCATTTTAGTTCAAAAGACATTCAACATTATAAAAATTGACAAAATAATCTTATATTGTCTTAATACTTTTGTAAAATACTCCACATGTCATTTTGGAAGTGTAGGAATCAACTACACATCAATCAAACATAATGTGTGGTTAGTGTGACTCAAAGTGAATGTTTTTATATAAAATTTACATTTTAGTTCAAAATACATGTGATGTGCTCAAAAATATGAAAATAATGAATGAATTTTTTTAGTAAAATTTATGGCTTACAAAATGAAAATGAAAAACAGAATAAAAAATAATAAAGGAGGCCTAAAGTGGTGTAGGCTGAGGATATCCTCTAGTATAATGTTCTTGAATAAAAATAATAAAACACAATCATATTAATTTTATACATTAAGAAACCATTCTATACGTCTTTTTTATATATATTAATTAGTCGAACCAAATTGGATATTCAATCGGACCTGTATGACTCAAAATGTGTGTTTGGAATTTAAAAATAAAAATTTTGTAAATAATGTGAGTAACACAATTAAACAAATCAGTTAAACTCATATTCCCTTGATATGTTAGGAAAAGAATCCATATTTTCTTTGAGGTATATAATAATAATCTTCATGTAAATATAAAACATATTGTGATTGATATGACTCAGAATGTATTTTCAAATTTAAAAATGACATTTTATTTTAAATTTATCACTCATTGAAAAATGAGTAAAAATACATGGATAGACTTGAAAACATTTGACAACAATCAAAATATCATTCATAATGTGTAGGAATCATCTAAAAATCAATATAAAATATAGAGTGATCAATATAAAAAAGGTTATTGTTTTCATTTTAAAAATGACCTTTCAGTTCAAAATGAGTGTCTCTCATTGAAAACAAAGAAAACATGCTCAAATTGTAAAGATACTTCATTAAAATGATCTATAAGTTATTTTTATTTGTTGGATTAGCTGCATCTAAATCTAACACTCAGTGTAGCATATAGGACTCAACATATGTATTTTTATTTATAATTGACATTTTAGTTCAAAAGATGTGTGAAATACTCAAAAATTGAGAAAACACATAGATGTAATTTTGATTCTTTAGGAAAATGATCCATGTGTGATTTTTTACATATAGGAATAATCCTTACCAAAAACCAATACATGGTGTAATGATATGACTCATAATGCGTATGTTTAATTTAAAAGTTTTTTTTGTAAGAAAATGGTTTTATCTCATTAAAAACAGATAAAATGAACTCATATGGTCTTGATACATTAGGAAGATGATTCCTAAGTCATTTTGACATGTAGAAATAACTCACATATCAATTTTATATATAGTTTTCTTGGTATGGATCAATATATTTGTTTTCAACTAAAAATGGAATTTCAGATAAAACATTTTTCTTTTATTGAAAACGAAGAAACCACACTTAGAATTTTTTTATATTTTTGTAAAACAATTCATAAATCATTTTTATGTGTAGTAATTAGTCACAAGTCAATATGAAACTTGGTTTTATTAGAATTTCTCAAAGTGTACATTTTTAAAAAATTAAAATTTTAGTTCAAACATGCATCACATACTCAAAAATAATCAAATGTTCTTGTATTGTCATTATACATTATAAAAATGTTCTATAATTCAAGTTTTTGTGTAGGGTCCAGCAACACATCAATTCGACACAATGTGTGATCATTATGAATCAAAGTGTGTATTTTTATTTGAAATTAATATTTTTTGTTTAAAAGTTATTTCCCATAATCAAAACCAATAAATAAAATTTATATTGTATTGATACATTAGGAAAACAATCCATAAGAAATTTATGACATTCAATAATTTTTTCACCTCAATTCAATACATGGTGTGGCCAGTATGGCTCAAAATGTGGGTGTTCAGTTTTAAAGTGAATTTTTTTTAAAAACATGTTTCACTGGCTAAAATCTACGAAGACATTATTTTATTGTCTTGGTAGTTTCATAAAATGATCTATCAGTCATTTTTTGTCTATGAATCAACCACACATCAATCGAACACACTGTGTGGCTGCTATGACTCAAAGTGCGTGGTTTGAGTTTAAAAAAGAAATTTTAGTTGAAAACATGTGTCACTCTTGGAAAACCATGAAATAAAATTTGGATTGTCTTGATATTTTATGAAAATTATCCAAACATCATTTCCGATGTATGGGAATAATCAATATATCAATCTAACACATGGTGTGGCCGATATGACACAAAGTGTTTGTTTTTATTTATAATTACCATTTTAGTTCAGAATATAAGAATCATTCTCGAAACTAAAAAATGTTCTTGGATTATATTGATAATTTATTACAAGGATCCATAAGTTATTTTTGATGTGTAATAGTAAACCATACATTGATCTAATACATGTTGTGCCCAGTATGAATCGAAGTGTTGGCTTCCAGTTTGAAATTGATATTTTATTTATTTATGGGTTCATATTTATGGTTAATTTATTTCATTATAGTATTATTCATATAAGAATTTTTTAAATGTGTACACTCTTTATTTTATATTGTGTGGTTTGTTTGTAAATTTTTAGCATAATCAGTATATTTTGAAAGGGGTAGTATCCAAACACAATGGAACATTAATGTTTTTGAATTCATTGACGTTCAAGATAAATTAAATCTAGCAATGTAATTATACATCTAAATGATTGAAATATTTAAGCATTTTTTTATTCTTTTTTAATGTAAATTAAACTGAAATAATATTTTTTAATTAATATCTATGGTGTGATATAATTTTATCAACACACTATAGAATCATGGATTTTATCCATGTTTAAAATAGTGCTCAAAATATCACATTATCAGCTCTAAAAAGAATTGATAAAGTGACCCCTTCATTAGTTATTCAAAGAGCACTAATAAAGGGTCCCCTATATCATTGTTAAACTATAACTCATTAAAGACCCCCTTTTTCAGTAATTTTTTTATCAGTGATGAATTTAAATTTTATTAGTGCTATTTTTAGTGATAATAGATTTTGTCAGAGTTTAAAGGTTTTTAAAACATAAATGATTTGTTGGAATTGAATAAGGTAATTTCTAGAAATGATAAAACATTTATTTGATGTAGTGATTAATTTATTGTGATAAGGGTATTGCATACATGAAAAAATAATCTTTTATTGATCCAAAAAGGGAAAACAATATGTACAATAACAACTGAAAAATGTATTATTTAAAGTGGAACCATGTCGCAAATATCTATTTGTGACAGTGTCCCTTTGAAAATACCCCATTGATGAAAATGGCATCAAAAAGATATTTTTTGTGATGGGATATCCCAAGAAAACTATTTTTTACGAGGGGAGGGCATCCCATTAAAAATATTCTTCTCCCCATATTATTTACACAATTATTTGGGATAATACATTAACCAATCGAAAAAAGTGTAAAAAATAAAAAAAAATAAAAATAAAAAACTATATTAAAAATATCAAAATCTAAAAATAATTTAAATTTTTTTAATAAATAAAATTATAAACATATAAAATAATAAAAATATTACACAAAATATTTTTATTCAAATTTGAACTTAATAAATGTCAATATAATGTATCAAACTATATCGAGGGGGAGGGGGAGGGGTCATTTAGAAGAGGTGGTGGATGGAATTCCCTCCCTATATCATGAGACAACCTTCTCAGGTATCTATTATCTAATCATTATACTGCTCTTTCCGTCATCACATATCCTCCTCCTATTACTAATGATATTGATGAATCTCTTCATGCTCCCAATGCATAGACTCTATAAACTAACTCTGAGATCATAGTTACTGACCATACCATGTATCCAATGATGATTAATCTATATGGGATCCCCCAAGATGAATGTTGACCATGAAGAAGTACAATGAAACAATCAGGATTCAATTGAGAACTGACACCAACCACTCGGCCCTTCTTGAAATCATATTGAGTCATCTACATCGATGTTGTATCATCAAATCATGTCGTACTGGTGATCTAATTCTTAGTCTCATCCTAACTCTCATCATGTTTCTAAGATTTCGCAACCTCGTATGACTCTATGAATTTAAATTTTTAATTAAAATAGTTAAAATATTATTTTTAGCCATTTTAAAAACTCAGAAAAATATACTAACCAAAATATGATGTTAAAGACCACCTTTAATCTCTCAAGTAACTAGATTGATGTATATCCTCTAGTAAACATCAAAATCTATAATATCGGAATGTTCATTGTCCTATATGAGTATAAAAATAAATATTTTATCTTTAAAGGTAAGTTAATTATTAAAAAATGACTTACCATAAGTTGTAAATCAGTACTAAATATATTAAAACTATCTTGGTGTGTCACCTCCTACCTCTCTCGTTTCTACCGAACTAATGATTCTCTCCTATGAAAAAAAGCACACATCCATTATGAACATAATCCATCCCAAATAAGAGATGAGATGTAATCTAGTCAGTGGGACAAGCATGTCTGATCAAAATCCATGACGCATGATTTCTTCATGGATTTCCTCCCCAAATTGAAGAAAAAGCCGACGACAATGCTCATTCATACACACCTCTTAGACCTCCCAGATAGAACATTTCATTCTATCATCAATGGGACAATGTAAACCGTGATTTTTTTATAATATCAGGTTAATAATTAATTAAATTTCCAAATAACTTTTATTTATATATGAACTATCCAATAATAAAACAAGCAGTGCCTAAAGTTAATGGGAATCTGATTCCATATCACCCATGCTATAGAAAAATATTTTTGTAGAATAGAACACCCCTATCTTGAAACTATATTTGAAAATATATGAAAAAAGAAAACAAATAATTGAAAAATAGGTACATAAATAAATTAATGAAAAGTGAAAAAAAAACTAAAATTAACAACTTAACATACCTCTATATGCATTGATCAATGTCAATACATGGACATCACTAAGGATTAGCATTGGGAAAGGTAAATCTTGGAAGACCTCGACCCCTCAAAGTTGATGATGAACTGCTTGGAACCAGAGGGTCAAATCATAAAGAATCAGGCTCATCGCAAAGCTGTTCTTCATCCTTGAGGTTATAGAAGAAATCATTATAAGACTCATTAGCCATCTAAAACACAAAAATAATATCAACTTTAAATAATATAAAATTATTGTTAAATATTTAGTTATATATTTATTCATTTTCACTATAACTAACAAGTAATTATATACATTCTTCATATTCAACCTCATATTTGTATACAATGGTGTTAATATATTCATTTTCTTCCTTATTACAACCGATTTCCATAGGATTTTCAACTTCATAGTCACTTGTTAATTTAAATTTATTTTTTACATAATCAACAACATCGTCACAATCAACTAGTAACTGTGGGGTGTTATCATTGATATTCATGTCACTTCATTTATAAGATTTATTTGGATGGGTCTCATAAAAAAATTCATATCTTTTCACCTCAATAGATCCACATTCAATTTTTATAAACTAATTTTCAATGGATTTAATTATTATGATTTTCCACCAATCAATTAACTCTCATAAATTGGCATAAAAATTTGTATAATATATTTTGTGTCCTTGATGAGCCAATAAAAATGGTTCACTAACTATAAAAGGTATTTTATATATAATATATACGATTCCATGGCATGGATTAACATTCACACCTCTATTAGTAGCAAACTGATGCCATTTAAACATCATTACATAATTATGTACCACAAAACACAACTCAGTTACTTAATCCAATATCCCGTAAAAGTAAACTTCACTTTCTCTATGATGATATCCTCTCAAGAAAATGCCACTATTTAATTTTTTTTGCACCATATTCATGTATATGAAATTTAAAACTATTTGGATGATATGCATTATAATATTTAACAGTTCTGGATGGTGGGTTACTTAATACACACAATATATTATCAATATTATCAGTATGTTTTGATACATTCAATATTAAAAAACTATTAATAATATGAAAAATATTCAGTTGATTTCATATGTAAACCGTACACAATTTAATTTACCTCTATTTGAAACTAGTAAGAAAAATTATGTTGTCAATGCTTTTCAATGGAAGATATTATAATTTGTGGGAATTGTTTCTTGATATTCAAATCATATAATCTATAAATAAAATAATATTAATTTATTTTTCAAATACAATTAATTAAAATGTGGTATCATTACTCACAATAAAAATTGTGTCATTTCATTATAGTTGAGAATAACATATTTATGTCCAGTTTTATGTCCATCCTATGAAATCCATCACTCAATAACTCCACTAAATCCAAATTCAGGATGACTAAGTGCTGATAATTCAATTTTCAGTGAATCATCAACATTTCCTTTTTTGTCTCATTTATTTATGTTTTGAAGGAAATTCAGATTGGAAAATGGGATTAAAAAAATCCTTCTATAAATAAACTTATGAAATTAACCCTTTAACTGATGCTTTGTTATGATTATTTTTCTTCAGCTTCTACATACATTTATCATGTTGATACATCCATTATAATTCTACTAGAGCTCTAAATTTTTAAACATATGAAAAATGTAATATAAAATGTTCTATTAAATCAAATAAAGAAAACTGGATTATTTTCTAAATTAATAGAAAATTTAAATAATATTTTCTCATAGTCCACTAAGTGAATAATATTTTGTTGTAACTGCACATATGTATTATAAAATTATGATATTTTTGTTCGTTCATCCCAAATATATGAATTCAATAAACCTTTAAATCCAATCAATAGAATTATTTATAATAAAAAATGATATTCATGAAATTCTAATCTAGTGACATTACTATTTGAAACACATCTAGAAAAATTGGATACATAACCATCTGATAGTCTTAAATCATAAAACCACTAAGAAAATAATAATATTTTAAATTTAGAAAGTGTGTTAGTTTATTTTGACTTCATTAACTTCTGTGATATTTCATTTTCAAACAACTCAAGATCTGATCACCTGATAACTTGGGAAATATATAATCATTCATTTACATTATATTTGGTCTTAGTAGGTGTTTCTAAAATTCATAAAATATATTTTCAAAATATTTATTCTCAATATTCATGAGATCTAACATGTGACGGAGCAATATAAATTATCCCCAAAAACACATTGTTTAACCAATTGTGATCTTTCCCAAGTCCATATTTTTTTGGTTTAGAGCCGGTTCAAAGGAAAATAGAGGGAATAAAGAGACAATAGATTTAAAATCAATACCATAGATGATTTATATAGGTATGTCTCTTTAAATTTTATATTTTCTGAAATGATTTCAATTTTTTTGGAATGGATGATCATTAGGATGATTTCTCTAATGATAGTCAAAAAATAATATTTTATCCCATTGATGAGAATTAATTATTTTTTCACTCATACAGTTCGAACATGATTTTAGAACATGTCAACTCCATCCAAATAACATTCCATATTCTCGTAATTCACTAATTATCCACATTAATTTAACTTTTATCTGTAAATTTTGTTTCAAAACAAGATCATATGTACTGACACCATTACTCCACCAAAATTTAACTCATCAATAAATGGATTCAAATAAAAAATTATATTATTTCATGCATGTCCTAAAACTAATATGGTAAAAAAAATATGGATTATTCATCAACATACAAGGATGTAGTTTGTATGGAGTAATAAATACAGGGCAACAATAATGATGTAACACCCCAAGATGTTATGGGCTTTTTTTCAAATAAATTAAATTTTTATTTATATCTTTAAAGGAACTAAGTAATACATTACATTCACATGAATTAACTAATTGTATTATTCTTCACACAATACCAAATTAGCTTGTGCAACAGGCAATATCAACTGGCTTGCGCTACCCACAAGACCAACATGGCATACGATACACGCAACATTGTGTTTCTATGAAACATATTTATTTTGTTTTTAATTTAAATGGGATAATTATAACCAAACCATTAAAATAGTTATAGGTATATTAATAACATATATTAAAATATTATTTATAATTTTTTTATCTAAACAAAATGTATTGATAATGAAAGATAAGATTTTTTGTAATGTCCTTCTATGTTTAAAAATATTGTTTTCTCGAATGAACCAATTTTAATGAACTTATAATAAAATTAATTTTAGACAAAATTATAAATTTAATTTCATAAAATAAACTAAATTTTTTTAATTCATAATTTCCGAATTTTACAAGGGTTATTTTTTGGGATACTTATGAGAAACATCATTTTGATGAATAGTGAAAATAATGCTTTATAGTTACAAACATCATTTTTTTATAATTAATTATTAATGATAAATGATATTATAAATTGGTTTTAAGGTAAAATTATATATTTAATATATATATTAATACAATTAAATTCATTGGAATCAATTTCAATTTGAAACTGAATATAAAATCATAACCATCTTTTGATCATTTTTTCTACTTTAAACCCATATTATTTCATCTCGTCTATGGGATTAGCACTAATAATAATTTTCCCACTTATATGAATTTAATGGATAAAATTTTACATATATCATTGTATGAATTCTAATATTTACAATCTAATAAGACCAAGTAAATTTTTGAGAAAAATAATTAGTAAAATTGATTAAAATTATTCACTGTTTTTAAAGCCATATTAAGCATAATGAGCGTCCAAACTTTAAAATTAGATGCCAAAATGACCGAGACACTTTTCCTTAACACATTTTATTTCCATATTTCATCAATAAAACTTATATTATTTAGTTTTTTTTGGGTTTGTGTGACTTATTGTGTGTAATAACATGTGCACACCTAACTCGTTTCAAAAAATTTCAACTGAGTCCTTTTCCTTCCTTATAAAAGGCCACCACCTCTACCCATGACTCAAACCTCTCAAACAGTTTATATTAGTACAATATCTTCAAATTTAACATTAAAACATTCCTATATTATACCTTTAATCCTATATTTTTGAATAACTACATTAAAGGAATTCTTTTGGCACAAACCAAAAGGTGTTACCTGATTTAGAGGCAACGTCTTCTCTCAAGCTCTATTCCTTTATTTCCCTTAATCACCCACTCCACTCTATTTATTCCATTATTTAGTGAAATAAATTGTATAAAAACATACTATTATGTTTTAATGCACTTATTTGTACCTAAACTTACACACACCACCATCTAATGATTTTTGGACATATTGTTTATGTGTACGGTGAACTACCGCCTCACAGAAGGATGATTTGTCATTTCTCCTTTACCACCAATCTTGGTGGACATTATAATGGACCCAATATTTATATATGTAATATATTATATTTATAATTTATTAAATTTTATTTATTCCATTTAAAACACAGATATTTTTTACATTCCAACTGGTGTTAATATGACAATATCATTTCAGGAAGTGTGGACAACCGCCTCCTCAAAATGATTTGATACGTTCATACACCACACGGAATGTATTAAGGATGGTTTTAATGAAATTATATGATATATATGATGTAATATTGATATTTTAATATATATAAATATAAATATATATTCATGTGTCATTTACAAACTTTCTCTCAATGCAACAATTGAAAACAAAAAACATCATTCATGCGTACGTACGGCTTACCATCTCCATGAATTGTGTATTCCATTTCACAGTAATATGTTCTATATATTATTATAATATAAATATAATATTTATAAATGATATTTATTTCATGTATTATATTTTGGAATCATGGTATATTTATAAGGACTAGTGATATAACAAATTAAGACACATTCAAAGAACAAAGAGAATATTACCTGAACTGAAATATTAACCTACGATCACTAACAAGAGGGTAATATATGATCACAATAAAACCATATAATGAATTATATATTATAATATATTAATTTAATATATTTAAAAGAAATTTATATTTAATATACAGGAATATTGTATAAGTATGGAGAGATTAAAGACACAAGGTATAGAGATTTCATCTCACTTTTAATTCCCATGACATACGTCATATGCTCACCAATATTTCATTTTATGTGGTGTATGTACTGCCCATGATTTTATCCTATGTATCTTATATATAGATTTATGGGTATTCACATTCCAATTTTATTATCCTTCCTTTATATTGGTTATGTTTCTAAAGTTACCAAATCGGTAATCTGTTTTGTCTAAATTTTCTTTATTTGAGACTCATGTTTTTATTATTCACCTAAAAAATTTTCCGAGTTGTATATAAATCCATTTTACATATTATATCATGAATCTAATTTTTTTCATTTTATTTTATGCTTCATTTAATTTCCATTATTTACATATAAAATATGATCCAAAGATACCATGTTATAAGAGTATATTGAGACAATCTTCTCACTTTCTGAGATTATTTAACTTTATGATTCTTTTGGTGACATATTATGATACATATCTCAAGAAAACTCATGAGTTTCTTTATTCTCTGTTATATCATGATATAACCATGTATTATTACCATTTTTTTCTATTTATTACATAATATTGTAATGAAAGCATCTTTAAGAAAGTATAACCAAACCCTCTCTTCGGTCGGAAATATATGTTTTCTAAAAAAGGTTTCCATGAATATTATACCATTATACTATAATCTCTAGAATAAATTTTTACCCTTTTTATTTCTCTAATATATTCAAATGAATATTATTATCACTTTCTGAACATGGAGTCTTCCTACCGTTTTACCTGACAAAAGGAATGTTCTTTTTATATCATAAGACATGTATGAATTTAACTATCATCATTTCATTAAAGAATAATTTTCATTTTTAAAAGGTTATCCTTTAAGGTAATGTTTTTAAATGTATTTTTATAGATAAATTGTTTTCAAAATGTTTTCAAATATCTTCAATAGGTTTTCCAAGAAAACTATTATCAAAATGCTTTCAAGCCTTATTCAAATGTTTTCAAAGTTTTTTAAATGAAATGGTTTTCAAAACATTTTCATGATTTAATTATATGTTATAAAGTTATTTTCAAGGAAAATGGTTTTCAAAAATCTTTTAACCTCTATTTATATGTTTTCAATGTATTTTCAATGAAATTTATTTCCAAACGTTTTTAATCATTATTTAAATGTTTTCAAAAAAAATTAATGAAAAAGGTATTTAAAATTTTTTGAAGATTATTTTATATGTTTTGAAGGAAAAATGTTTTCAAAATGTTTTCATGTACTCTTTAGATGTTTTCAATATATTTTTATGAAAATTATTTTCAAATTTTTTAATGTATTTAAAATTCTTTTTCAAAGAACAATGTGTATTTTCTTCAAGAAATGTTTTTGAAATAGATTTAAAACTTATTTTCTATCTATGATGACATCGGTTGATATTACTCATTCCGTTATAGGAAATAATATAAAGGTTCTATTCATATCCTTTATATTAATGGTATGATTAATTTTAGGTTTTTTATGAAACATATTTCTCTTCCACAGGGTTATATATTTATGAAATTCGTTTAATTCAACTGGATATATTATTTTGAAACCTACTTATTTTAACAGGTTGTTCTTATGATGGAATTATTATGAAACCTATCTATTTCTACAAGTAATGGTATGTTTACATTTTTATGAATCCCATTTCATTTCATGGGTTATGATATGTTTATTTATAATCTATTAGAAAATATTTTTTTGATTTCATTATGTGATGGGTGGGACCTATACCTCCCTCTAATTTATTGGGTATGTTTTATATCTCATAAGATAGACTATTATTGTGTGGGGAGTGAACTTGTGGTAATAATATGTTATTGGTAATGAACCTTGACTACTAATATGGTTATGGGATTGAACCATTACTACTATGGTGGTATGAGGAGTGAAAAAATGGTACTAAGATTCCCATGGGAGAAAACAATTACTATTATGATGGTATTGGGAGTGAAACCGTACTACTAAGATAGTATTGGAAGAAATGACATGTATACTATGGAAATAATTATATCCTTTAGTGTTTTCTACAATTCTATGCCTTACTCATTTGTTATGATTTAATGGATTATGTAATTTTCTTCCATTATATTCATGTCTTATGAACTACAAAGATTTATACCATGATTCATGTATATTAACTTTTATATAATTGGTATGATATTCTTTTTTCATGATGACATTATCATACCCTTATGCTCATGTTTATTTTTATTTGTCTCCCTTTTTCACCCTTACTAAGAATTTGAGCTCACCCCTCATTATGTTTTCTTCCCCAGGTTATAAAGATATGTAATAAGGGTAATAGTAAAGAAGAACCTAGTGGGAGATAATGTAGCTCACATATTTATCAGTTTAATGTTTCATTTTTTCCAAAGTAACTATACCATCTATGGTCTATATGTGTCTATTTGTATAATGTTTAAGCATTCTAAAAATGTTATATATGGATTTTGTTTGTAAAATAGACGATAGATATAGTTAGTATTAGAGTAAATTTATAGTTAACATTTGGAAGCTATAATGAGAAATATTTTTGAGAGATGGCTTGGAATATTTTTAAGGATATGTCTATGGATGTCTATATGGATAATTAAAACAACTATTCAACGTTTAGGAAAGTATCTTGGAATTTTGGTAAAGGATAGAGTGAGTGGTTTTCTAGAAATACATCCATGTATGGATACTAAAATTGGATGTGGCTCTTTCATAGATGTACCTAGGGGTGAAAACTCTGATAAAATGTTCCTGATATGATTGTAGGTAATTTGCTACACAATAATGGGCCTTACTACACACCTTGTTAGACACTCTCGGGGGATATTCCTTAGAAACTCACAAACTATTCATGAACCATCCTAAAGGATTTAAATACTGGTTTTATATTACTAACCCATGATGAAAAAATTCTGTCATAAATTAAGTATTGTGAAATGATTTATACATTCAATAATTATTTATTTTCAGGACTATGTGGTTTTATGCTATGATAAGTGATGCTTACACTATGTTTATGGTTTTATTCGATGGCATAATCTTGATGGAACTGTATTAATGTTGAATGTGATGGAAATTTTTTTGATGAGAAGTCAAGTGGGATGATCACTAGAGTGAACACTTTTATGATCATTCCTAATGATTTTTCATGGAGCATGATTAACAATGGTTTCCTTCTCCAACTCTCAGACTCACCAAGAAGAGAAATAAAGAGTTCACTAAGAGTTTAGGTGATAGTGACTATGGAGGAAAGAAGATTATATTTACTTTATGTCAATAATGTGGAAACAGTCATTTATATGAATGTATTAGAGGAACAAGAAGATGTTTTGACTCTAGAAAAGGACACAAAGTAAGTTATTGCAAGGGAATGATGAAAATTTCAGTTAATGAAATGGATGTGAATAATTGTCTGCCTATGACGCCATCATAGTTTAACTATTTTATCTACATATAGAATAGTCATTATGCAACTCAATATCCCAATAAAAATGTTCCTAAAGATAACTAGCAAGGTGGTGAAAGTAATGGTTACATTGTTGATGATGGTGATACTATAGATGAAATGTGAATGTAAAGAGGTATTATATAATTGGATGAGATAACATTTTTAATGGATTATGGATGAAGTAATCAAGGTATTTATTTATTTTGATTCCAAATTTATGAATAAATAAATACAAAAGTATTGTTATACTTAGGTTATTTGGTCTGTATTTACAACTTTATGTTAAATTTTCCCAATGGACTAGAGAAGTGATTGAATAAAATGGTGTTATTTTGACTAAGGTAAGGTAATGTTTAATATGTTCTTTATGTGAAGATAATGTTGTATGGATAATGATATGTGGGATATGAATTAGTAAATTGTATAGTATTTATTAACTTGGAACTATGTAAGGATGTGTTAATAGTTGGTTTATGCTCTCAATAATGAACTTTATAGTATTTATGGATTTTAGGAATAGATCAAATATAGTTTGGAATAAGGGAGAATGAATGTTTCTAAAAAGGTTTTATGGTAATTCAGGTTATTACCATTTTTCAGGACAATATATAACGAGGGTATTCAAATTTTTTGAATGTGACAACCAAGACCTTCTTTGTGATATACAGGGGAATCAATTTTAAGATGATTTCACAACTCTCTTTCTAATGATTTCGATTTTCATCTTGAAGAAGGTTTAAAAGGGTAACCATTCATGAAATGATAATGTTAAGATTTAGAGGTGGTATTTGTGCATTGATTTAGTATTGAAAACCTTGGTAAAAATGCCATTTAGTTATTAAACATATTTCAAGAATGTTCATCTCTTATATTTTAGAAATTATATTAGAATTTTTTTTAGAAAAGGACATCTTGTATATCAGGTGACAACCAATCAAATCTGAAAAATCTGCCAGTCTTAAACCCATGACCAAATGACAATAAGGATTTTAAACTTGCCACTAGCCTACATGATTTCCTAGTTAAAGTGTATTTGTTTTCAATGAATAAATATTTATGATAAAACAGTAGTCTTACATTTTATGTTTATATATTAATGCATGTTGATTTTTAAGAGAATAATAATTAGACTTTTCATTATTTTATACGCCTTATGATATATTAAAATTGAATTTTTTTTCATTATATGTCAAAGTTATTTTTGTAGAAATTCATTCCTTTTGGTAATATATGTATTAGGAATTTTTTCAATCAGAACCAAAGAATGATATTTTGTTTACAGAAAAATATCAAGAATTACTCAATGTTATGAAAGTGATAAAAAAATATATTATCCTAATAGCTTAAATTACAATGAACTAATGTCTTCTGTAATCATCATGGATTTATTAATTTGAGTCCCTCATCTTTCCACGGATCATTCAATTTTTTTATTGATAACCACAATCACTTCCTATAAATATTTACATTTTTCCTTCATTTCCAATCTTAAGTACCTACCTATGTTGTCCTGCGTAGAAGCCCATTTATATATTACTTTTAGTAACCATTATGGTTTTAAATGTCCATTTTTAGGGGAAGTTTTAGTATCCATTTTTATGATGTTAGTTTCTATGAATTAAACATTCATGTATTAAACCTATAATAACCAAGAATAATTTTGAGGGGAAAATTCATTTTATGGGGGTAGAATGTTACACCCCGATGTTTTCTGGACTTTACAGAAAAAAATAAATTATTATTTATATCTTTTAATGAACTTTTTCAGGCATTCCTTTCACATGAAATACTAACATTTCTTGTGATACATGAAATCCCAACTTGGTTTGTGCTACACAGAATACCATCTTGGCTTTCACAACCCAGAACACCTACTTGACGTACGATGCACACAACACTGAGTTTCTATGAAACACCTTTATATATATGAAATTATATAAATGGTATAATTATTATTGAAACATTAAAAGTATTTAATGAAATAGTAATAACATTTTTTCAAATATTTTATGTAATATGTTTTATATAAATAAAACATATTGATAATTATGGATAAGATTTTTGGTAAAGTCCTTCGATGTTTTAAAATATCATTTTCTCGAATGAACCTCTTTTTATTATTTGATAATAAAAGTAATTTTAGACACATATAGAAATTAAATTTAATAAAATAAGCATCATTTTTTAATTTTGAACATCGATATTATCCTAGGGTGAATTTTTGGGACTTTTCTGAGAAACATTTTTTATGATGAATTGTTAAAATACTATTATTAAGTTAAAATTGGCCTTTTTCTAATAACTTATTAATGATAAATGATATTATAAATTAGTTTTAAGGTAACATTGTATAATTATTATATATATTAATATAATGAAATTCATTTTAATCAATTTCACTTTGAAACTAAATATAAAATATTAACCAACATTTGAACATATTTCCTCATTTAAAATCATGTTATTTCATCCCATCTGCGGGATTAGCAATAATCTTAATTTTTATACTTCTATGAATTGAATTTTTAAAATCTGACATAAAACATTTTATTTAGACTAATATTTATAGTCTAATAAGGCCAAGTTAATTTTGGTCCAAAATGATTACTAAAATTGATTAAAAGTAATCAAAGTTGTTACGGAAAAGTGAAGAATAATTAGGGACCAAACCTTAACATAAAGGGCCCAAATGACCATGAAACATCTTCTAAAACCATTTTATGTCCATTGTTCGGCCATAAAACTTCCATAATTTTGTTTTTATGTTTTCGTATTAATTTATTTATATAATAACAAGTGTGCACCTAACTTGTTTCTAAAAAATCAAATTGAGTCCTTCTCCTTCCCTATAAAAGGCCACCACCTCTACCCATTCCCCAAAAAATTCCAAAAAAATATAGATTTGTCCAATATATAACCCTTTAGTCTCCCAAAATTACTATAATATCCCTTAAATCTCCCCTTTTTTTAGAAAGACTCTCAAGGAATCCTTTTGGCACAAACCAAAAGGTGTTACCCAATTTAGAGGCAATGTCTTCTCTTAAACTCCATTCATTTATTTTCCTTTTTCACCCCCACACTATATTTATTAAATTATTGACTGAAAACACAAGTATTCTAAACATACTAGGATTTTATATGTAAATATTTTGACCTTCACTTGCAGACACCTCCATCTAATGGATGTTGGATATACTGTTTCGGTGTATGGTGAATTACTTCCTCACAAAATAATGATTGTTCATTTCTCCTTTATCAAAAATAATGGTGGCCATTATGATAGAAACTCTATTTATATAGGTAATATATTATATTTATTATATGTTTAAGCTTAATTATTACTTTTAAAACCCACATCTTTTTCAATTTCATTTGGTGTTAATGCGATAATCTTGTTTGAGGAAGTGTGGACTACTACCCCCTAAAAGTGATGTGATTTATTCAAACACCATATGGAATGTATTAAGTATGGGTTTAATGAAATTATATTATATATATTAAATAATAATAATTCTTTAATATATATTCATATATATATATACATATTTTATTTACATACATTATTTCTATACAACAATTAAAAATGAAAACAGCATTCATGCATACATACGACTTATTGTATCCATTAACTGTGTATTCTATTTAATATTTATATATTATATATATCATTATAATAAAAATATAATAGTTATACATGATATTTTCATAATTTATTAAATTATGGAATCATGATATAAGTATAAGGACCACTGATAAAACAAATTAGGACACATGCAAAGAACAAAAAAAATTGCCATGATTGAAACATTAACTTAGCATCATTAAAAAGAAGGTAATATAAGGTGGTAATAAAACCATATATTGTATTAGATATAATAATATTTTTCTGTAAAATATTTTTTAAAAAAATTTATATTTATTATATAGTAATCTTGTAAATGTGTGGAGAGAGTCAGAACACAAAGTAAGGGGATTTCATATCACTTTTAATTTTGGTGAGATAAATGTTATGTTCACCACTCTCTCCTTTTGTGTGGTGTATGTACTAATAATTATTGTATCCCGTATATCTTATACTAATATTGATCGGTATTTATATATCCATTTTAGGATCTTTCTTTCATGGGTTTTAGTGTTCAAAAGTTACCGAATCGGTAAACTGGTTTTTCTCAATTTTCCTTTCTCTGAGACTCATGTTTTTATTATGCACCTAATCTCATTTACAAGTTGTATATATATCTATTTTACATGATATATCAGGAATATAATTATTTTAGTTATTTTTTAAACTCCCTTAAATATAATTTCCTTGCATGGAGGGTATGATCCAATGTTACCAAGTTATAAGAGTATATTGATACAATCTCATTGATTTTTGAGATTTTTTTTGTTTATACTTCCTTTGGTGAAATAATATGATACATCTTTCAATAACACTCATATATTTACTTATACTATATTATTTCTTGATATAACCATGTATTCGTACTGTTTTCTACTCCTTGGTGCCTAATATTGTTAAGAATGTGTCTCTAAGAAAGCCCGAATTTACCCTATCCTCGGTCATAAATCTATATTTTTTTAAAATGGTTTTAGAGAAAAATATACCATTCTCATATAATATCAAAAATACATTTATTTTCTATTTTTATATTTTACTAATCTATTCAAAGGGATCTTCTTGTCTCTTTCTGAACAAGTAATCATTCTAACCTTTTTACCGTGCAAAAGGAATTTTCTTTTTACTCGAATGACATGTACATATTTACACAGCATCATTTCTTTGAAGCATACTTTTCATTTTTAAACTTCTTATATTTAAGATAATGTTCTTAGAAGTATTTATCATGATTATTTTTCAAAATGTTTTCAATCCTTATTCAAAAAATTTCAATGTATTTTCAATGATGGGGTTATTAAAACATTTCCATGATATATATGTGTTTTAAATGTTTTTTAAAGGAAAATGGTTTTCAAAATGTTTTATGATCTGTTTATATGTATTAAAAGTATTTTCAATTAAATGATTTTCAAAATGTTTTCAATCTTTGTTTAATGTTTTTCAAATTTTTTTCAAATATATTTTTTTTAAATGGTTTGAAGCATATTTTATAAGTTTTCATGGAATTTTTTTTTCAAAATAATTTAATTATTTCTTTACAAGTACTCATGGTTTTTTCTAAGAAAATTATTTTCAAATGGTTTTATGTTTCAAAAATATTTTTTCATAGAAGAAAGGATTTTTTTTATCAAGAAATGTTTTTGAAATATATTTCAAAATTTATTTCCTTCTATGATGTCATCTATTTATGTTACTCATTACCTTCTTGGAAAAAATCTTATGCTTCCATTAATATCCTTTCAATAAATGGGTCTTTCTTAATGTTATGGTCTTTATGAAACCCATTTCTCATAAATAAATTAAAATATTTAATGTTTAAAAATTATAAATAAAATACCATTATGTAGGAAATATTTTTATCTTTCTAATGAATATTTATAATCGAATTTATCTTATGTATACCCCCATATTAAAAATGTTTTAGTTATTAAACATTGATTTTAACTCTTTTAACTCTTTTTTGAATTAAATAATAATAAATGTCCTAATCTAATCCAAGTGGACTAAAGAGGTTCATATTTCATTCCTAAGGTTGTTTTTGGTTGAATTATACTTAGTCAATATAATTAAAACATGTGTTATGTTAATAATAGTATCATTTTTATCCTTAATTACCCTATTTACTTTTAACCGAGGTAAATAAAAGTAAAAAAGTTACTATTCACAAAAATTATTTTTATCTTATTGAACCAAATTTTACTCCTTGATATTAACTGTGTCTCTCAAATTTTTAAAATTCCACTCACAGAAGTGGTAAAATTAAGTTTTATGTGAATTTGAAAATTCTCCTAGGAGATTGGTAAAAGACGGTGAAAAGTTCAATATAATTTTTATATATCTAAAATTATTATAAACTGACACCAATGGATTACATTGAACTTATATAGGTATTATGTATCTATGTTGACCTAAAATAAAATTAAATAAAATAAATAATTATTTAAATAAAAATTCATTTTTAAACTTTAACTCAGTGTTTTTCACTATTTATCAAAAATTGAAATTTTCAGAAAAATACCAAAACTTCACCCAAGGATAATTTCGATATTTCAAATCCAAAAATGAACTCCATTTTGAATGGTCAAATGTATAAAATTTCAAAAAATGTTTATTACTATTCATAACGTCTTTTTTGATTGGTTGTGGTGTGTTAGAACTAGAAGTTGCATACAACACATGCTATTGTATTATTCAAAGAGAAGTGTACCGTGGAAGCTTGGGGTGTTACATTATCCCCTACTTCAAATAATTTTGTCCTTGAAATTTCCAGAATACTACCACATGAAAAGACTTGTCTAGTTCTTTATCATAAGTTCCTCGGGTTCCCACGTTGCCTCTTCCATTCTATGGTTTCTCCATAGATCTTTTACTAGACGAGTCGTACGGTTTCTCACCACTTATTCTCTGGTATCAAGAATCCTGACGGGCTCTTCACAATAAGATAGATTGGGTTCCATTTCTACTACCTCATAGATGAGTACATGCATTGGGTCAGGCATTCATTTTCTCAATAGTGATACGTGGAACACATCGTGAACTTTGGAGAGATTTGGCAGCATTTCCAAACGATAAGCTACAGCCCCAATTCGTTCTATAATTTCGAATGGTCCGATGTACCTGGGACTCAATTTTCCCTTCCTACCAAAACGTATAACACCCTTCCATGGAGATACCTTCATGAAAACATGATCTACTACCTAAAATTACAAATCCTTCGGTTATCGGCATATCTCTTCTGCCTACTTTGAGCTGGTTTGATGTGGTTTTGGATTACTTTCACATTTTCCATCGTTTCCTCAACAAGTTCTGGGACTACGAGTTTTCATTCACCAAAATCATCCCAACAGGTTGGTGTGCGACATCTCTTTCCGTATAATGCTTTATATGGTGCCATCCGAATACTTGAATGGAAGATATTGTTATAGGAAAATTCTACCAGAGGTAAATATTGATCCCACATTCCCTGAAAGTCAAGTGAAAAAGATCTCAACATGTCTTCTAAGGTTTGAATAGTCTATTCTTATTTTATGTCAGTTTGGGGGTGGTAGGAAGTGCTCAAATGATGTTCAGAATCTAGGTCTTTCTAAAGACATTTCAAAAATCTTGATGTAAAATGGGGATCATGATCAGAAATAGTCGATAGGGGTACTCCATGAAGTCTCACAACTTCATTAATATATAGTCTTGCTAGATGTTCAAGTGGTAGATCTTATCTTATAGCAAGAAACTGTGCTGACTTGGTAAGATGATCAACAATGACCCATATTTCATTGTTCCTTCTAGGAGTCTTTGGTAGCCCCATGACAAATTCCATCGTGAAATTATCCCATTTCCACTCAGTTATGGGAAGAGGTTTCATGATTCCTCCATGTTGTTTTCTTCCAGCTTTCACTTGTTGACAAACCATAGATCTTGACACAAAATCAGCAATCAGCCTCTTCATGTTGTCCCACAAAAAATGTTCCTTCAAACCTCTATACATTTTGGTACTCCCAGGGTGTATAGAGAAATTGGATCTATGAGCATCCTCCACAAATTCCC
This sequence comes from Viscum album, assembly GCA_963277665.1. Classification (NCBI taxonomy): domain Eukaryota; kingdom Viridiplantae; phylum Streptophyta; class Magnoliopsida; order Santalales; family Viscaceae; genus Viscum; species Viscum album. The sequence goes on along the minus strand of OY728145.1, from coordinate 1,090,764,644 downwards.
TTTTTAGATCAGGTATATCGGGAAAACAAAGTCTCTTCCCAAATTTCAAAATTCCATATTCATACACAAAGTCACTCAATCTCCCATCATTCATAGTTTAATCTTCTTTTGAAATTATCCATCATTGGTCTGATAACTCTTTATCCTTGCTAGTAAAGATGGTTTGGCAACCGTTTTGAAAAATTATCAATGTTTCTCCTTCAATGGTAATCCCCATATCCATCTCCACTAAATCCATGAAAATAAGATCCCTTTCAACTCTCATATGGTTCAAAACTCTATGATCCTTTATACTCAAAGCATCTTCCACCATATTTTCCTTTCCCAGGTGGTGGTGTATAGTGAAATCATAATCCTTTAGTAATTCGAGTCATCGCATCTGCCTCATGTTGAGTTCCTTTTGTGCGAAAATACACTTCAAACTCTTGTGATTGGTATATATCTCACATTATTCAGCATAGAGATAATGTATCCATATATTCAAAGAAACTATTACAGTAGCTAACTCAAGATCATGATTAGGATAGTTTTGCTCATGAATTTTTAGCTGTCGTGATGCATAGGCAATAACCATATCACTCTACATAAGGACACAACCAAGTCCTTTCTTTGTAGCATTACTATAAATAACAAACCCATAATTCCTAGATGGTAGAGTCAATATAGAAGCATTGACTAATAATCTCTTTAGTTCTTCAAAACATTCTTCACACTCTTTTTTCCAAATAAATTTAACCCTTTTACATGTGAGCTTCGTTAACAGGTTTTCCAATTGGGAAATGTTCTAGAAGAAACGCCGATAATTACCTGCTAAACCAATAAAAATTCATACCTCGGTTATACTAGTTGGTGGTGGCCATTCATGGATTTCTCTTTTCATAGAAGGATCAACATAGATTCCATACTTAGATACAATTTTGCCAAGAAAAGAAATCTCATGAAGACAGAATTCACACTTTCTAAACATCCCATATAATTCTTGTCTTCTCAGAGTCTTCATGATAATGTGCAAGTGATTTTCATGATATTCATAGCTTTTGGAGTATACCAAGATATCATCAATGAATACCACTACAAAGTCATCAAGATATTCCTTGAAAACTCTATTCATTAGATCCATGAAGATAGAGGGTGCATTAGTCAATCCAAAAGGCATTACTGTAAACTCGTAATGCACGTACCTAGTTCAAAATGTTGTCTTCAGAATGTCTTCCTTCTTAACACACACTTGATGGTATCCAGATCGAAGTTCAATCTTTGAAAAGTATTTATCTCTATGCAGTTGGTCGAATAAATCATCAGTGTGAGGTAGGGGGTACTTGTTCTTTATTTTTATAGCATTGATCTCCCTGTACTCAATGCACAACCTCAGAGATCCATCTGTCTTCTTAATAAAAAGCACAGGGGCTCCCCATGGAGAAACACTAAGGAGAATAAATCCCTTATTACTCAATTCCCCTAGTTTTTTATTTAGTTACACTAATTCCATAGTGTCCATTCTATAAGTGGTCTTTGATATAGGCCTTAAACCTAGAATTAAATCAATGGAAAACTCAATTTCTCGTTCTGAAGTATGTCCAAGTAAATCTTCCAGAAACACATCTACATATTCCTTCAAAGTAGACACATCCTTTATTTGAACATTTCTTTTCCTCACCAACATTCATTTCATTCTATTCCTCCCCAATAATTAAATTTAATTGAGCTAATGGGGGTGGATCTAGATAAGAATTAGGTGGTGACGATTCTTCTCTAATGATAAGGTGTTCCTTATCATCATCCTCAAAAATCGTAGCCTCATTATTCTTAAAATAAATCTTTTCATCATGGTCTGAAAGCCAATCCATACTGAGGATTATATCAAATTCAATCTTGGCTATGACAATGAGATCAGCAGATAAAGAGCATTTATGTGCTCTAATGGGGACTGATTCAAAAAACGTTTTTGCAATGATAGTTCCCTTAGGGGTTTTGCCTGACAACTCCCTTGTTAACTCGAATTTGAAATATCTAATTTTCTTATAAAACTGGGAAGATATGAAACAATGCAATGATCCAGAATCAAATAAATCATTTTCTAAACTTGAGGAAACCATTAAATTACCTCCACTATGTCTTTCAAAGCTTCTACCTCAGCAGTAGTGATAGCATAAGCTCGGCCTCGATCCCTTGGCCTTTTCGTAGGTAAGTTCCCCTAAGACTTAGGAACTTCATTTGCATAATTTCCCATCTCCCTGTAGTTGTAGTATTGAACATCAGAAGCTTCTTTCTTCCCCTTACATTCACCATCTGGGTGGCCTTTTTCACCACACTTATAACAGACTCCCATTCCCTTCAAGAATGTACCTAGGTGTTTCTTCCCACATTTACTGCAGGATGGATATTCAACTTTTTCCTTCTTCCCGTTATTTCTATTTATCGAGTGATCAGCGGATCTCTTCTTCTCTTTCTTTGCTTTAATGTCTTAAGACTCAGAGAATTATTTTTCTGTCATGATAGAACATGGGAAAATATATTTGAGCGATGAGAAGGAATATGAGACTAATGATCGATGGAGAAAAAGTTTTAACACATTAAAGAAACAATAAATATTAATTCTTGAGTTACTTATATAATATGCGGTATGCCTTGCTAACCTTGTAAGGTTAGACTCATACTTTGAAACATTCTCATCCTCCTTTTTCCTTAGACTCAGAAATTGTCTTTCCATATCTGCTCGATGGTCATGAGGAAAGTATTTTTCTAAGAAAATATCTTTAAACTTCCTCCAATCTATATTTTATACTTCATATTCTTCCTTCATGTTTTGAATCAATGACCACCATTGATCAGCATCTCCAGTGAGGCGATAAACGGCCATGATAACTTTTTCCCTTTCACTACTTCCCAAAGCCTAAAATATTTTCTCTTGGGAACTTATCCATTGCTTAGCTACTAATGGATTATTACTCCCATTTAATATTGGTGGTTGTTTCCTCAGGAAGAAATCTTACATTGATCCCCCATGCTACGAATCAGGGTGCTCTATATGGATAAGGTTATTATTCATAACCTGAGTAAGTTGTCCCATTATAGTGATAAGTTGATCAGTTCTAGTTTTATCACCAACTCCACTATAATTATCTTGAGCAGGAGGGAAATCCCTACATAGAGTGCATGCATTGATACGGTTTCCATTCCTTCCACTAGGCACCATTTCTAAACAATGGCATAAACTAGATCAGTTTATGAATCAAAATACAAAATTCCAAACTTGTAAAACACTTAACATAAATTGAACAGTTTATGGATATAATCCATAATCATAAATATGTTTTCATTGAGGAAGTATATACTCATAAACCCTTCGTAATGGTTTGTAAAGAAAATGATAATTATCCTAAGTATATCCCCCGGGAGTGTCGTAGCCAAGAGTACAGTAAGGCCCATTGTCGTGCACCAGTTCTTGTTCATGTCTAGCCCAAAGCGGTGTTTTCGGGTTTTACCCCTAGGTACATCTATGCCAGAGCCTCCTCTACCTGCTCGTATCCAGACAGGGATGTATTACTCAGAAAACTCACAAAATCTCTACAATACAAAAATTCTGGGGAGTTCATTAATATTAATCCTAAATTTCCATCTTAGGTCTATGAGCTCTAATCAGAGTATATCTAAATATAGTTTCCCGGTATTGTACTAAACTTCCTCTGATACCAACTGTAATGCCCCAACCCCAGTTACCCAGAGTCAGTGCATTATTATATAACATTGGCATGATCACAAAATATCAAGTCTCGAAAGACCGATTAGTTTATTAGCCTCGGAATCACAAGATACATTCATATGTCTTACATTACATGATAAACTGAAAAACTACAGAAACATATTGTCTTCATAGACCACACTCATATCCCCTCATATTATACCTACAGGTCATTCATAAAATACTTCTTCACATCCTGGAAAAAATAATACATAGAAAGGGGTGAGCTCAGATGCCCAGTAAGGATAACAATATAGCGGAATCTTTTATAAATAAGCATAAAAATTTAAGGCAATGTATAACTAAAACAAAAGCCTTTTAAACGTGAACTTCAGCATAATATGGAAAAAATAAAATGAAATAATTTCATTTATTTATTCACATTGATATTCTACTAGTCGAATAATAACATGAAATATCAATAACCACTTTCATAATGATGGAATGCATAATGCCAGACTATCATAACCACATAGTCAAGGCCTTGTGCCAAGACTAAAAATATGATTTTTTCAAGGCCTTGTACCAAGACACTAGTTTGTCTCATGATACCTATCAATGCATCGAGGAGCTATAGCGGGATCCACCAATAACTTATTAAGTCCAATGTATTCCTTGTATGAATAGGTTTAAACACAACATTAACATTCATATTAAAACTAGCATACAAAATGTCAGTACTTTATCCATAAACCATGAATGGTATAAAAATAACACATCCACAATCAAAAATATCACAAAACCTTCAATACTATATGGATGTTTTGTATCATTATAAATCAACTTCAAATATGCTTAAAATCCATCAAAGGATGTTGACATAGATGAAATCAAAACTATTTGAGAGAAATATATTTTTTAAATCATTTAAAAGTCACATAATTATAAAATAAACATTTACTTTAAAAATATTATTGTAATATTTTAAGGGAATCTTCAAAAATTTAATAATGGTGGAAAATAGCCGCACCCACCGTATAAGTTAAAAAAACATTCTTACCTTAATTTTGTCGAAAAGGTTAAAAAGGACCTTGTTTGGAAAATTACGGAAAGATTCCTTTCAAACCATTTTATAAAAAGTCAAACAAGGGTAAAAATGACTTTAACCCATATTATAGTAAATAGTAAAAAAAATTTGGAATACATTTTTAAGAAACATGGATGTGGATGCTAAATAGGTCCTAGAATATAATTACATATAAACAACCTCAGATAATGAAAGAGATTGTGAAATTAACCCTTACCTTGTACTTTTCTTTGGTAGAGGGTAGGTTAACCTCATGTATAGTAGTTCAATCATTTTTATTAAATTAAAAAACAATAATATATATAAATATGATATCATATATGTTCTTTTAATATTTCGTTGTTGATAATATTTTAGTATTAGTGTCGTTTCGGTTGTTAACTGATTCATTTTCCGTTATATGATTTGTTATGTAAGACGTGTTTGTTATGGATAGGTTGTATCTTATTCATATAAATAATTATATCAAGTCCATAAACATTAATTTTAAACACAAAATGATAATTAGTCTTGAATGGATATGATGGGGAAATGAATCTCATCGCGTTCGTGGAGACGGTAATCCGTACCTACGCACGAACGCTACTTCCATTTCATTTTTCATTTTAAAATGAATCAAAACAAAATGATAAATTGTTATATTATTATTCCAGTATAATACAATATCTTATATATGTTACTTAAGTTCACTAACACCATCCTTTATACGTTCCATGTATGGTATGAACGAGTCATATCACTTTGAGGGGGCGGTAGTCCGCACTTCCTCAAATGAAATTATCGTATATATATACAACATGAAATGAATAATGGTATGATATAAAATGGAATTACAGATGCTTATATATAAAATAAATATCATAAATATCATATTTAATTACAGTGCCTTCATAATGTTCACCATGAGAGGTGTTAGGAGATAATTGAACAGTGATCGTTTCGTGAGGTGTTTGGTTGCCATCCATAGAAACATTGTGTTCTTCACCCATTAGATGGAGGTGTGTGTAAGTTTAGTTCTAATAATTCTCATAAAAATATCCCAGTATATTTAGTATACTATTTTTGTTACAAAAGAATATAATAATAAGAGTTTAGGGGTTGGAGAAGTAAAATAAAAGAAAAGAAGCTAAGACAAATCATTACCTTTAATTTGGGTAACTCCCATTGGCTTGAACCAAAAAGGACTCTTGAAGTGCTTTATACCTAAGTTAAGGCTTCTAGGAGGAGGAGAGGGATGTAGGCAGATTAATTGAGCAGAGTTTGGATGAGCCAAAAGGCTTTATAGGTATGAAGAATTTGTTAGAAGTGGTTTCCTTTTATAAGGGGGAGGAGGGGTTAGGAAAAACTTAAAGTATTATTTTATAATTAATTCATATTCGGTTTCTAATGGCTCCAAACTGTATTATTTAAAGTATAAGGTGGGGATGGGTCTAAAACCACTCATCAATAGATTTTAGACAGGTTTGGGTCACTATAGTAACCTTATCTTTTAGATTTAACTCTTAGTTAAATAGTTTGACATTTACCATGTCTCTTTGTATTTTTATATTATATTGTTAATAAGCGTAGTATATACTTCCAAGCGACCCCCAAGTGGTCCATTAATGATACACCTATAATTATATAAGTCCTTTTTCCTAACCATATATTTTTAGGAATATAATATCAATTAATAATGTAATATTTGTTTTAAAAACTCTTTTATGTCAATTTTGACACTATTGGGTATTTTATTTTTGATAAATTTATAAGAGCATTATTACTTCGAATAAAATTCATATAACCAATAATAATATGTCATAATAACCTATAAAATTATTTTAATTCATAAAAAGTCTCAAATTACATTTATTTGGATATTTATAATGTCAATTAATTTAATATTTCATTAATTAGGTAATTACTATATCACCATTGTGTCGTAAATAAATTAAATTATTTAATTTCTAAAAATTATAAATAAAATCCCATTATTTAGGAAATATTTTTATATTTCTAATTAATATTTATAATATAATTTATCTGATGTAAAACCGTATATTAAAAATGTTTTAGTTATTAAACTTTGATTTTAACTCTTTTAACTCTTCATTGAATTAAATAATAATAAATGTCCTGATCTAATCCTTGTGGACCAAATAGGTTCATATTTTATTCCTAAGGTTGTTTTTGGTCAAATTATACTTATCCAATAGAATTATGACATGTGTTATGGTAATAATAATATCATTTTTACCCTTAATTACCCTATTTACTTTTAACCGAGGTAAATAAAAGTAAAAAGTTATTATTCCTAAAAAATTATTTTAATCTTATTGAACAAAATTTTACTCCTTGATTTTAACCATGTCTCTCGGATTATCTAAATTCCACTCACAGAAGTAGTAAAATTATGTTTTATGTGAATTTTAAAATTTTCCTAGGAGATGGGTAAAAGGCGGTGAAAACATCAATAAAATTTTTATATATCTAAAATTATTATAAACTGACTCCAATGGATTACATTGAACATATATAGGTATTATACATATATTTTGACCTAAAATAAAATAAAATAAAATAAAATAATTATTTAAATAAAAATTTGGTTTTAAACTATAACTCAGTGTTTTTCACTATTCATCAAAAATTGAAAGCTTTTAGAAAAATGCCAAAATTTCACCCTAGGCTAATTTTGATATTCTGAATCCAAAAATGAAGTCCATTTTGAAAGATAAAACATATAAAATTTCAAAAAAGTGGTTATTACTATTCATAATTGCTAGTTTGATTAGTTGTGGTGTGTTAGACCTCGATGTTACGTACAACACACGCTACAGTATTATTCAAAGAGAAGCATGCCGTGGAAGCTTGTAGTGTTCCAAATCTAGGTATTAGACTTATGTGGAGTTGATTCTAACTTATACGAAATGAAAATAAGATTTTTGCCCTTTGTTTTAATGTAAATCGGAACTCATTTTCATATTTTTGACCTCTTGATGGTTTATATGTAGTTTATTAACATAAATATATTGACAAAATTTTAATTTTTATTATGTTGATAAATCCAATAATTGGATTGATTCATAGTTTATTTCAATATATCATTAATTATCCGATGAATATTTTCTAAAATTTTCATTCCAATATGAATTTTTCTATTTATTTTTACCCCTTTTAGGTGATTGATCACATTAATAAAAATTTTAATTTTGAATAACACATTCAATCATACTTAGAATCTTGAGTATCGATTTGAAATGTGTTTGATTCCCACATATCGAATATGATATGACGATCATTTCCCAATGTTTACACACCAATCCAAACTCCTTATTTCATCTTTGACAACTTTGATAGTGATTTTATATTTATTAATATATATTAATAATATGAAATCATGATTTTTATAATATCAAGTCATTTGATATTATAATTGGGTATTGGTTGATTTCTACCAACCAAAAATGGTCCAAAGATAATTTTAATATGTTTTCACGTGAATCAAAAATGATTTTCTCAAATTTGTTTCCTTTATGGGTGATGTATCTTTTTAATAAAAAATAATGTTGAAATGATAATTTAGATAATTATAATAAATCTATACACCATATTTAAATACTGTTCATTCAAATATATCATAAATGAGTCGATTAACATTCTAATAAATTTTCATGCAAGAATAACTATTAGTTTCTTTTTTAAACCATTTAAGTGATTGGTAACATCAATATCAATGTGAAAGTCAAAAGAAATAGTCAATCATTCTTATTAATTTTGGTATCATATTGATTTTATATTGATCCATATAGATCATAAATTACTCTATGATCATTGTCCAAATTTTTCAAGAAAATCAGAGAACATTAAATCTTTTTTGACCACTTCTTGAGTAATTTTTCATTTATTAATATGTGTTAATAATATAAAAATCATACTAAGAAATACGGGAATTGTATTGGTGTTAATCTCATTCCTCTAGATATAAAATAAATTTAAGATAATGTTCCTTTGTTTTCAAGTAAATATGTACTAATTTTCTCAGTTTGGAACCCTTGAGAAGTGATATTTCATTTTAATAAAATGAAAAAGGGTATATGGTACTATTGATTATACCAATACATCTAATCATTTAATTGATGCATGGTTGATACTCATAGATCATAAATGAATGGATAATCGTTCTCTTAATTTTAAATGCTAAACGAAATTCATTTGTTTGGTTTTAACCCCATTTAAGTGATTGATCACGTTAATAATAATGTGATGGTAAAACAATAATATTGATAATAATATTCAATTTAGGTTTTTAATTTATGGGTGATTTATTCTTATACAACATAAATTATTACAAGATAATTTTCATATTTCTAAACATCAATATGAGCACATTTTCATGATTTTTACACTTACACGGGTGATGTATCATTTATTAATAAGTGTTAACGATATTAATTCATAAAATCATTCATAAAAATTAATCTAGGAAACATATTTCCACATGGTTGATTCCTAAATATCTGAAATGAGTCTAGGATCATTGTATTAAATTTTCATGTCAATCCAAACTTATTTTATTTATATTGACTCCTCCATGTGTGATAAATCATATTAATTAAATGAAATATGTTAAATGTTAATTTTCATCATAATAAGAAATCTTAGAATAATATTATTTCCTAGTGGTTTTATATATATCATAAATTAATTAGTGATCATATTCCTATGTATTTAGGAAAAAAAGAATAAGATATTATAGATATAGAAATAATAACACCAATAATGTTTGGTTTATCTCATATGTCTATAGTCACTACATGTATTCAGTTCATCTTGTTCCTACTAAAGATAATATTATTATGTAATTGAAAATTAATTTCATATAAATCAGAAAATATTCACTTATGAATTTGTATTGTCTGATCTTGTGCATCATCAACCCCAAAAAATACTCTCTCATTTTCCTAAAATCTAGAAACAATTCTTCATTTTCCTCTTTAGATCCATGAAAGTATTACCTTCAATATATTATATCCTACTTTATCCAAGTTATAATAAGAAACATAGACTCCGTACAAGAAACTACACAATAATGAACCCTTTGTCCACATGTCAATCTATCCTTATGTCTAACATGATCGACCACTTGATAGGATATCTCATTCCCTCTCCTTGAAAGATTTTGTTGGTCCTACGGTAATTGTTCTAACTTAGGAAAAAATTGAGCATGTTTAATATACATATATATATATATATTAAAAATTATGAATAATTTTTAGAATATGTAAATGTAACAATTTATAAAAAAACATACTATAACAGCTACAAAATCATGGCCATTGCAAACACTAGTCTTCATCCATACTAACAATATAATAATACTCACACATATATTATTTCATTTTATAACAACATAATATAAATAAGTAACAAAAAATATTTTAAAATATTGATATGAAATGAAATTTATAATTACACTATGTCAAATCTGGGATATGTGGTGAGTCCCCAACCTATGAGGAGATCCTTGTATTTATTAGTCATGAGATTGGAGTTCCCCCAAATACTATATTCACTATATTGAAATATTATAAATGTGTAGTGTTATAAATTTTTTATAATATTTAATGGACTAATGTGCAACCAAATCAAACCACCGAGAGGGAATAATTATTATCGGGACTCTGCTAAGAATGTTTAGGTCACCTATACTTTGTAGAAAAAAATGATGTGACCCTACACTAGATAGCCTGCATCTGGTGTATGCTATTAATTACATTGGAATTCTTACATGGAATCATTCCTTGAAGGACCTAGAGTTTAGTAGTCTTGGTAAACCAGACACATAAATGAGTCATTTATTAAAAATGAGTACACTAATTAAAACATAATTTATTATTATTTCTAAATAAATAACTTTGAGGATAATTCTAATCAAGATAATATATCATTGTAAATATTTCATACACGGTTCTTGGATTCATTAAGAAATTTTCATAATAATGTTGAACTCAAATTCTCAGTAAGGAAAAAATATAGGGAAGCAATAATGAATCAGTGAGTGTAGTCAATATGGAAAGGTAAATAACATATAATATATAACATGTAATCAATAAACTTAATATAAGTGAGTAAAAAATATGGAAAGGTAATAACTAGAGACATATTCCATTCAAATAACAGGATAAGGGAAAATTTGCTAGGTAAGAAACTAAAACACATTCCATTTAATAAAAAAAATGAAATATATCCATTGATATGTCAATGTAAAATGTCATGTATGAATAATAACTATAAATAATATGATGGAAAATTACTTCTTAATGAATTTAACATATAAGGGACATGAAAACCTCTACAATAAAGATCCATCCTTCAGAATGATTAAAAAATGTATTGAAACATGTTTAATTTGTGCGACTTGTTTATCTCATGAGAACCTTGCAATGCATCCAGTAACAATATAAATTCTGAGCTCTACTTTTCATTTCTTGTCCAATACATTCTGCATGTAAAATAATAAAAACAAATAGTATCATTATAAATGATCTATATTGAATGAGAAAAACGGATTTATCAATAATTACCCAGTTACTCAAGTAACTGTTAAAGTAGAAACTATTGGTATTATAGTATACAGTTTAGGAAATTGTAATATCTCTGATAAATGATACAAATAATTAGGGGAAATTCAATGATGAATGATCATATGAAATTTAATATTTCATGTGGGCTAACAAAGAAATCAAGGAAGTGGGTATAAATACTTTCCTTGGACAAATCAATAAAAACTCATCCAGATAAAGGATATGAATGGTATCAATGCAAAATATACTATGTGGGGTAAAAATAGAGGGTTGTTTTCTTTGATGGCATAAAAATACAATAAAAATATATTTTAAAATATATTCTTGGTGGAAATATTCATTTGTTTTGAAAAAAGTTTTCAAAAATAATTCTTTCAAATTCACTTATGAAGTCATTTTCTTTAAAAATGTAACCTTTTAAACATTAAAACAATGATTAAAATAATTTATAGTGGGTAAATCTATACATGTCATATAAGGTAAAAGGAATATTCTTTTTTGAATTGTAAAATGGTTTGAAAAATTCCTTGTCGAGAAAGTGAGATGATGATTCCTTTGAAAACATTGGTAAATGTTAAAAAGGGTAAAAATTTCATCACTAAATCATTTAAAATGAATTTGTGAAAACATTTTAAGAAAACATTTTTTAGAAGAAAACATGTTCGGTAACTAAAGAGATAAATAGATTCATGTTTTCTTAAAAACATTTTCTAAAACATTTTGATTACCAAAGAGTGTAAAAATGGTATTAGTACTTGAATCTGGTCATGAATATACATAGGATAATGAATGTGATTATTTTTTAATGTGAATATAATTTAACTTAATGAAAAAAACATTTAAATATTATTAGTATTATTCTTGGGAAAAATAACCTTTAAACATCCCTAAGTGTCCCATACCACATTTAATTATTTTAAATATTAATCCTCACAAAGGACTAATTTTTAATGAATGTTTTAAATACCATGAGTATAAAATAATTCAGGATATAATATATTAAATTGGGGATTATATACACCACACAAAATAAGTAAATGGTGAACATGACATTTATCTCACAAATGTAAAAAGTGAGATGAAAATTTCTTACCAATGTGATAACAAATTAATTGGAAAACCATATGGTAATAATCATTAAATAAAATATTTAAATTACATAAAGACAATATGACTCATGATATTATATATAAATGTCACATTATTTACACTATATATAAGAAAATATGTGCACAAAAGTAAATTATGACTCACCTAGAGAAAAGTGAGGAATGAATCTATTACCTTCCATTCAACTTGTTGCATGTGTCTTTATATTCCTTAATGACAAAATTATGTTAAGTACTTATTTTAATTATAAAATTTTTCATGTTTAAAAATAATTTTATTTCAATTATTAACATGTTTTGTAGAACTAATTAATAAATTATGTATACATTTGGTCTTTTGACCAAATTTAATTTTTGTGTGAGAAACTACTTTTCTAGGTCAAATATGGTCAAAGGGGTCATTATGTAACATCCCAATAATAATAATAAAGATATAATTATCAAATGTATACATCAATTATACTTTTAGACCCAATAATAAAACATGGTTATGAAAAATGAATGAACATCCCAATCACGGAGACGGTACACCGTACGTACGCATGGGTAATGTTTCCATTTTTCAATAATCATTATGGATTAAAGGTAAGTAACTTCAATAATTCTAGGATGATAATTAAATATTAAAATAGTATTATTTAATCATTTAAACTTATATATATAATTATTTTTTTGTAAATGTAATCACATCGTGTTGAGAAGGCAGTAATCCACATGTTCACAAACAACATTATCACTTGTAAAGTGTGAGAAAGGGTAATAATGAAAATTATATATTATATTTACCAAAATTAATTATGGAATGAATATAAGATTGATTTTTTTTATTTCACATATGATTAGTTGTAACCATATTTCATACATTCCATGTATCATTTGAACAAATCTCATCATTTTTAGGGCGTGGTAGTTCGAATATCAACAAACGATGTTATTGTTTTTACACAAAATGAAAAGTATAAAGTTAACAGTTATAAAATAATTACCTAACCATAAATACATAATAAATATTATATATAAGATATATAAATTTATTTTCCATAATAATGGTCCCCATGATATACATTAATGGAAAATTGAACAATCATCATTTAGTGAGGTGGTAGTCTTCCATACGCGTAAATAATATTCATGTTACCCATTAGATGAAGGTGTGTGTATGTTTAGGTCAAAAACATTGAGTTAAAACAACCTAGAATATTTAGGATACTATAGTATCTATATAAAAAATGTAATAAGAATATTTGAGGGAGTGGATAATGGAAATAAAATTAAAGAGCTTTAGGAAAGACATTACCTCTTAATCGAGTAACACCTTTTGGTTTGCACATAAATACTTCCTTGTATTTATTTCCTACTCAAGGGAGGATTCAAGGATGAAGGTATGGATGTTGGGGAGGGAACTGGGTATATGTTTTATGATCCTAAGTGGATTAAGAGGTTTGGGGAAGTGGCAGGAAAGGAGGCCTTTTAAAATAGAGGAGGAGTGGTACTCTTATAATATTTTAAAAGAATAGAACCCCACCATCATTTTTTCTTGAAAGTATATTTATCATGTTCCAACATAGATAAATGGGATTATATGGATAATAAATGTTGTTTAACAACTTTATAGGCCCTTTTAGGCCAAAAGGTTATGGTTTAGTCCCTTATTAAGATTAATTTAACCATAATCGTCGTAATTAATTTTAGTTACATTCACTAATTATTTTGGTCAGAAAAAAAGTTGACCTTATTAGAAATTATAAATTTTTTATGATTAAAAATATTGAATCTATTTTTACAATATTTAAATCAAATTAGTGGCATAAATTCAATTTAATTCAATCCTATATAAGGGACGACAAATCGAGTTTTTAAGGTAAAAACATCCTAACGTTCATTATGTTTTTATGGTAAATTTAAAAGTTAAATAGATTCCAATGACCTAAATTTTATTAATTTTAAAAAATATGATCTAATAAAACTTTAAAATAAATTTAAAATATAATTTAACAATATAAAAATATTATCTAAAAAAATCAATTTTGAATTAAAATTCTGTATTTTTTCAGTTTTTATTAAACAATACACTTCATATAAAAATACAAAAAATTTAATATAACCTAATTTTTATGTTTTTATTTCAAATATAAAGTTTATTTTGATATATTAAATTTAAAAATAGTCAAAAAAAATTTAAATATGTTCCAAATTATAATATAGTAAAAGTACACAAATAAAAATATAGGTTTTTATGTGTAATATTCAGTTTATTCTTATCCTATGTCTTTTAAATCTATTGTATGATTATAAAAAACATTTGATTCAATATATATAATATATATTTCAATAATATTATTAAATGATTTTACCTAATTTAATTCATTAGGAAAAAACACCAGTGTGAGCATGGAAATAATAATTTTTTTATAATAAATTGTTTTGTATTTTCATTCATAATTAATTGGAAATCATTTAATTAATTTTGTTTTTGGTTTAAACAATATATTATCATAATATAGTTTAAAAAATTTATAAACTCTAATTTAACATATATATTAAGTTTTATTCTATTAAAAATAAAACTTTTATAATATATTATTGTTCGGTAAATCCCAATCTTGCGTGTAATGCAAGCCATTGAAGAAACTCATTGTTGGGTGTTTCACATGCTAACTCAGCGCCACATTTATTTATAGCTATAAATTATATTGAATATTTATAGAATTATAAATAAATTATAAATAATCAGTATTTTATATTACCTTATGTGCTTTGTGTAGCGTGTCATACACGCTATTTAATAAAATGTTTCTACTTTATATTTTTAGTGCATTACATTCTCCCTTCTTTAATTAAATTTGAATCCTCAAAAAATAAACTCAATTTTATTGACAGATTATTTTATATTTCCTATGTTCAAATCCCACATCATGATAAGGGTTCATAAGACATCATCTATAAAAGAGATAATGGGAAGTAAAGAGGAGACATGGAGTAACATGTAACTAGCTCTCTAAGTATGAGAACATTTCTGGAATGTATAAGTATCTACTTGGGAGAAAATGAAAATATTTATAGGGAGTTATTGAGGTCACCAATAAAAAACAAGTGACTGATCAATGGAATTATGATGGCCTCAAATACCTAAATCTACTATGATTTAGTAGATCATTGTTTCAAACAAAATTAAGGTATTAGAACAACATATTTTTTTATCGTTTTCATAATATTGAGAAATTGTTTTACTACATAAGAATATAAGGAAATATAATTTCTTGATAAATTTCAATTTCATTATAGAAATATCTTCTTTTGGTCGTACTTCAATAAAATTCTAATCCATCCCCTACCTCAAGAAATTGGTATCCAGAAATTAACTTTTATCCTAGAAGCACTAAATCATTAAACAGATCATAAGGCCCATTAAAGAGTTCCATATCTTACAATTTGTATCTAGATATTCTCTAATGTCAATATGGCTAATATATTAATCTATAAACATAAAAATTAACACTATTGTTTCATCATTAATATTTATTCATCAAATTTTTTAAATACATTAACATTAACCAAGACATTGCATTGGACAGCAGTAGATGCAAAACCCTTATCATCATTAAATCATGGATTCAATACCTGCAGACTTCCTAGAATTGATTTTTTGTCACTCGGATAATAGTTTTTCTTTCTCTAAAACTATATTAAACTAATTTTCAAAATAAATATAATAGAAATCCCTAAAATTTAATCATTAAATAGACATTTAACTATGGTTTTCAATACAATAACATTTTTATAAAGAATCATAATCATGTTTGACTATTAGTACAATGTAATTAATGATAATATAAACCCTAAAGTTTATCAATACCTTTAAAATTATGTCTATATAAATGTAAAGGCATTATTTCCCAAATAACCTATTCTTTTAAAATATATGATTCTAAAGTAAAGAATATTTTTTTGATGTTTCGTGATTCTTGTAGCCAAAATACCACTACTAAAATAATTATAATGTTTAGTCATTGAATCCCAAAAATACTTCTTCAAAATTATTAATTCCTAGTATAAGGTTTAACCACAATATCATTAATAAGATTTCTAAATCATAACTCCTTATCTTAAATCTAAAATATCATATTTTCAACCTAGTTCATTAATTGTAATTATATATTCAAATTTTTCATAATGGTTTATAAATAAAACATGGATTGTCCTAAGAATATCCCCTTACAGTGTCAACCATGTGCGCTGTAAGGCATGTTCTCATGTACTGGGATATACCGAGTCAGGCCTAGAACATCTTTTCAAAGTTTTTACCCTCAGGTATATCTATTATAGAACCATTATAAGGCCCCGAACATAAACATTACAAAATCATGAATTATGTTAATAATTCACATTGAGGATTTTTTTAGTTTTAAAGATTTAGATAATTATGTCATAAAATATACATAAAAACTTGAATATTAAAAGTAGACACTTCTACTCACTATCCATTTTTTCATAAAACAAAAACTCTTAAAAAAAGAAACATGTCTAGTTCCATGTTTTAGACATAATTACATTTCCTTGATCCCATCCTTGACCTTATTCATCTTTAAGTCCTGTTAAAAACATTTCAAAACATGGGATGAGCATAAAAAGCCTAGTAAGGGATACATAAATAAGTAAAAAAAATTAAACAACATATAAACCATGAATAAATTATTATAAAGTTATAATTTTAACCTTAAAATGTAAACCACGAATACTTTATCATAAAGTAATACTTTTCACCTTAAAGAAGTAGCAAAAACACTTCACTGATTATAATAAAATTTCCTAATCCTTTATAACCAAAATATTTCCATAAAACCCATATAAAACATTCTAAATCATTTAAATGTTACATGGGACATAAACATACCTAAATTGAATTACCATTCACTCAACTTCCACACATATCACTAAATGGAATAGCCATATGGTTGACTTCCATACCCAATTCATTGGAGGATATAATGTAACCACCCATCCTTGGTTTATCATGGAACCATCCATCATTTGGTTTATCACATAACCACTCTTAAATGGTTTATCAAGTAACCACCTATCAAATGTCTAAGTAGCATTACATAATCATAACACATAAATTACTGAAAATGTCAACATTTTAGTAATAACATTTAACTTGAAATCACAAGATATCATTTCAATATATTGAAATAATCAACACATTTCAAAAATCATTTTCTATACCAAAACACCCAAAAAAAGGAATAAGGTATTTCTTTTCCTTTTAAAAACATTATGTATTATAGAGGAATCCAAATAGAGATTATGGCGGTGGAGAGGTCATTGTCACCGCATACGTTAAAAAAATTTCTTTTCTCATTTATTAAAATGCTTTTTAGAAAAACAATATTCCCGTTTAATTCAAGTAAATGTAAAAGGGTTTTATTAAACACCATAAAAAATAATGAGGTATATATTATTGAAGTATGCCCCAATGAAAGGATATAGAGACGAAGTCCCCTACCTCGTGTCTGAATTGACTCATTTGTTCCTTAATTTCCTAAATAATAAACTTAAGTTAATTTCTACTTGCTTCATAACCATTTTAATGTTTATAATTTATTTTATACCACTTATTACCACGTTATTAAAATTAATTACTATTTACGTTAATATCGGTCATTTTGTCGATATTGGGTACTTAAGTTGAAAATGATCTTGTTATAATTAAAATTTGTTCATGTGGTCAAAATTTAATTATCTACATAATATTATTCATATATATATATATATATCATATATATCCATTATATATGTATTTATAATATTCCCTAAAATTTGGAGATAAGAAATGAAATTAATCGTTCATCGATACGGTACGTTGTACGTATGCATGAACGTTACTTTCATTTCTATTTCATATTTAATGGAATTAAAACTTAATGATACATAGGTATATTATAATTATAGTATAATATAATATTTTATATATGTTACATAAGTTCATTAATTCCATCCTTTATATATTTCATGTATGTCATGAATGATTCATATCACTTTGATGGGGCGGTAGTTTGCACTTCCTCAAATGAAATTATCATGTTTACACATCATGAAAAGAATAAAGGTATGTTGTTAATAAAAAATAAATAAACATAAAGACAATATAAACATGATATATATCATATAAATATAGTTCTATCATAATTTCCACTATGAGAGGTGGTAGGAGATAATTGAACAATCATCGTTTCGTGAGGCAGTAGTTCGCTGTCACCAGAAACAGTATGTTCTAAATCTATTAGATAGAGATTTGTGTAAGTGAAGTTATAATACTTATAAAAAACAACATAATAGTATATTTAGTATAATGTCTTTTTATGTAATCAATGTATAAGAATATAATAGTCAGTGATGAAGTTGAATATTGGAAAGGAAATTTAGGAAAGATGATACCTCTTAAAACATGTAACTTTCATTTCATTGAGCCAAAATGATTTATTGAATTTCCTAATACCTATTGTAATGATTATATATGGTATATAGGGATGTTTTAAGCTTATAGGAGTGGATTTTGGATGAGATAAGGGGATTGAGAGGTGTGAGTAAGGGGTTAGAGGTGGCAGCCTTTTATATGAAGGAGGAGGGGTGTATTATGAATGTCTTGGGGGATTATTTTATTATAAACTGAATTTCAATTTTCAAAAGGTCCTAAACACATTTAATTTTAAGATAGGATTAGTATTATTAGAAATAATCTCAAACAATAGTTTTTATAAAACTTTTGGTTTCAAATCTGACCTTATCACTTAGCTTTAACCCTTAGTTAACTAATTTAACTATTCACATGTCTTCTTTTATATTAATACTATATGGTTAATATAGGTACCATAAAATTTCAATAAAACCTCAAGTGGTTCACTAATGACATGTAAAATATTACCTAAGTCATTTTTCTGAATCGTATATTTTTATGACTATTATATCATTTAATAAAACATTATTTGTTTTAAAAACTAATTTATGTCAATTTATATACTTTTCATATCATGATTTTTATGAAATCCATAACAAATTGATTCATTAGAACAAACATAATTAATTAAAATATAATAGGTAATAATTATCCCTAAAATTTTTGGATTTCATAAAAAGTTTTAAAATAAATTCATTTTTATTTTTATAATCACATTTATTTAAAACATTCATTAATAAGTTAATCACTACCTCATCATTGTGTCATATATAAATTTATTTATATGATGTGTAAAAATTTTAAATAAAATACCAATATATAGGAAATATTTTATCTTTATAATGACTAATTATATTTAAATATATCACTTATATAACACCTCATATAATAATTAGTTTAGTAAATGATATATGTTTATGTTATATTTTCCTTAACTTTAAATTTAAAGTAATTAAATGTCATTTTCACAAAAAAGTGGCCCTATGAGGTCCTAAAATCGACCCAATGATGCAAATGGTCAGAAAAATCTCAAAAACTAGGATTAGTACACGTATTAGGGTAATTTCATATCATTATAATATTATTTTTAACCCTTATTTACCAGATTTACCATTTAGCTGTGTTAAATAAAATGTTTACTGAAGATACAATTCATATTGTCTAAAAATAAAAAACTTATTATTTAAACAATTTGGAACTCATAATTCCAAATATGGAATCCATTTTCCAAAATTCAAAACACATAATTTCTAGAAATTAATTTATAATTAATTCCCATTGTCAAAACCAAAAATCGTGTTTTTAAGAAGTAAAAACTACAAAATGATTGACATGTGTTTATATCCAATTTCAAAGTTAAATTACTTACAATGATAAATATTGGATTAAATGATAAAAATATAATCCAATTAAACTTTAAAACCAAGTAAATGTACAATTTAACTGTATAAATAAATTAGATTAAAAGTATGTTTTGAATTAAAATGTAGTATTTTTTATTATTCATTAAAAATGAACTTCAGCAGAAAAATACCAAAATTTCATCCAAAGTAAATTTTGGTGTTATGATTCTAAATAAGAAGTAAATTTTTTCAAATAAAACATATAATGGTGTCAAAACTAGATTTAAAAATGGTTATCCCTTAATAGGTGGTAAAACATCATTTTTAGAAAAATAGTTCTTTTATCCGAAAAATATGAATTAATTCATTTATCATATCTATAAAACATATTAGATGAATTTAAAACATTACATTGAATATATATCATATATTTTTCATTAAATAAATATCCATAAATAGTGATATGAAAACCCAATTATTATCTTTTAAATAAGTTTTCATAAAAACATATCAATTATATTCAATTTCGTTTTGTTTCCATTTATAAAAAATTTGGTAACCAATGAATGATCATTTAAACATGTGTAAACCATATTTTAAAATTCATGTGATACTATTCATTTCTTCCATTCTAATGGATATGAATTAACTACAATTTAAAATAATAATATTATTGTAATATGTTTCTGTATAACTCGATGTTGTGTGCAATGTATTATTTCGGAGAAGCTAATTGTTCAATGTCGAGTATACTATGAGAAACATCTTTAAATTTAACTTTAAATTAATATATTTTTTAAAAGTATTACGAGAAATAAAAAATTATTATTCTATAAATACTTGGGTCATTACATCCTTCCCCCTTTTTGGAAATTGCCTCCTTGAAATTTTAAAATTGGGCTCAGAATCATCATTTAAAGTCTCGTATCAGAAAAAATTCAATAAAACTATCACTTTAAATGAAATAAAGAGAAGTAAAAAAAGGTAACCCAAGATATAACATACTATGATTCCATGTTGGAAAAATGGAAATAGAAGAGAAAATAACCATCATGTTCTGATGGAGAGTGATAGAAAACGTGATAAAGGAAAATTTACCCACCATACAATCAAAAACTTTTTATAGGTTAAATAGACATTGATTAACCAGTAAGAAAAGTGATCGGACAATGTTTTTTTTACTTTCCTTTTAATAAAGTTTCAGAATTTATTTATGATATTGACTACAAATATAAGAAAATATACTTAATTTCCATGTAGAGTTTCATCCTTTAATAAATTTCTACCACAGACTCATATTTTATCCAAATGATGAGTATTCAAGATGACTTGGTCACACATGAAGCACTAGAATCAACTTCTAGAGAATCACATAATCCACAAAAGATGAAATATATATTTCCCTTGTCTTTATACATTAACCAAAACCAAAATTTTTAGTACAAGATCAGATGATCTCAAAAAAGGATTATCCTTTATAGAAATAAATACTACTCTTAATCTCAAAAATTAAATAAACAATACCCAAAGTTCAACAAATACCATTCAATAAAAAATTGTCCTTAAAATTCTTCAAAATAATCCAAACTATGTTTCAAATCCAGAATTCAGAAGGATTTTATCACATAGTCTTCCATGATAAATATTAACATTTATCTTCAAATAACATCGACTACTCTTAAATTCACAAACTTAAAAGTAATTGACCTAATCACATATTCTCTATGATAGGTCAATCATTTCAATAAATAACACAAATTTCTATAAGCCCACAATAAAAACATACATTCTTCCAAAATAAAATTCTAACATTACTCGTCAAATGAAATCTCATAGTACTCTAATTATTTTAGGGATATATTGTTCCCAAAAGAGTAAACATCTTCCAATATAACATTTATCACTTAATCACCAAATCATTTTCCTATACTAGGGATATCCATTTGATAAATAATAAGTTACCTAAATCAATATATTCTTGATCAATAAAATCATTTAACTAGAAAGAATTAGTTATAATAACCAGGGACTTCACATAGTCCAGTGGGTGGTGATAAATCCCAGTTTCACATTGCTTGTAGGTTCAATTCTCACAGCTTTTTCTGACTCAACTGGTTGTCACATGGTCTGTGTGTTGTCCTTTTTCAAAAAAATATAATTGTATAACTTTCCCAAAAAATAATAACCGATAATTTCGTAAAATTCAAGGATCATATAATCCCAAATGATTATTTATAACTATATCCACAAAATAAAAGATAATTCTTCTTCAAATAGTGTTTGAACATAACAAGAAGTATGGTTACACATATAAGAGAAAAGATTTCCAAATTAATCCCATCAACAAAGAGCATTAATAATTTTCAACATTTTATCACCAAGATATCTAACATAACTCTAGAATTTTTAAAATATAGACATCTTAATTATCCAATATTCTCCATGATCCCTGAACAATATTTTTCAACTTATTCTTTAATAAATATTTTAAAAAAACCATGAATCATATGCTAAGAATCAATAATATCAAAAAAAATTAAGAAATAATTCATACCTTTCTTGTGTCATTTCCAGATTCCTTATTATCAATTGGAATGGAATTGGGCATTGGTAAACATATATTTGTATGGAAGTGTTGATCCAATTCCTGAACCTTCTTTGTAGGAAATCTATTTGTGTAATGACCATATAAAACACATTTAAAACATTCAATTGATCCCTCATAAAGAACTTTTTTCCATTTCTTAGAGTCAACTGCATGCTTCCTTTTACAAGGAAGGTTATTGATTTATTACCTTCGTTACAACATCTATAACATCTTATCGTCCCTTTGAATCATTTTCCTAGTTGTTTCTTTCATCATCATTGATATATAAATTTTTTAATATACTTACATTTATGATTATTACCTGAAATTACATTTGGATTCATTTCTCACATATATGATGCCTTAAAAAATCCCAATGTTCAAGTTATAAATCATGACTCTATATAGTTGGTTAAGAATAACCATAATAGTTCTCATTGTTGATCCCATTTAATTCGGTTTTTAATTCAAAAAAATGTCCTAGTTTTCTTCACATCCATTGTTACTTTTGGGCATGCTAAATCCATCCATTTACTAAAACCAAAAATGCCAGTGTGATTATATCTGGAAAATCATCATATAATATCTTATAAGGAGGGAAAACACTAAGATATACTTATTCATGTTATCTTAAACTCATTCAATATATATATAATAACTATGAACCATTATAATATTCTAACCATTATAGTTATGTCACTTATTATTAAATATCACCGTAACCTCTAATGTTATCTAAACTGAACATTGATACTGATACAAGGCCCCGACCTTAAACAATACATAATCTTTAATTAAGATAATAATTCACATTTAAGATATTTTTAGGTTTAGAGATTTAGATAATTCGGTCATAAATTATACATAACAACTTGAATATTAAATGTAAACACTTCTACTCACTATCAATTTTTTCATAAAACAAACACTTTTAAAAAATAAAGCATGTCTTGTTCCATGTTTTAGACGGCAAGAATTTTTCTTGATCTCATCCTGGACCCTTTTTTTCTTCAAGTCCTGTGAAAAACATTTCAATACTTTGGATGAGCATAAAAATCTCAGTAACAAATACATAAAGAAAGAAAAATGTTAGTTTTTCAAAACAACATGTAAAACATGAATACATTATCATAAAGTTATAATTTTCACCTTAAAATGTAAACCATGAATACATTATCATAAAGTAATACTTTACACCTTAAAGAAGTAGAAAACACACTTCACAGAATATAATCTCAATTCTTACCCATTTTTGTATCCAAAATACTAACATAAATCCCATAGAAAACAATGTATAACATATAAAGGTAACTTGGGACATAAACATACATAAATGGAAAAACCATATGGTCTATTTCCACACATATCAGTAAATGGAATATCCATATGGCCGAATTCCATACCCAATGCATTGGAGGTTATAACATAACCACCCATCCTTGGTTTATCACTGAACCTACCATCATTTCATTTATCATGTAACCACCCATCATTGGATTATCATGTAACTACTCGTCAAATGTCCAAGTACCATTACATAATCATAACACATAAAATATCAAAAATATATACTTTTCAGTAATAAAATTTAATTATCAATCACAATATATCATTTCAAGATATTGAAATACTCAATCCATTTAAAAACCATTTTCAAAAACAAAACTCCCAAAAATGGAATAAGGTATTTCATTGCCTTTTAAAAACATTAAGTCTTATAGAGGAATCCAAATAATGATTATAGTGGTGGAGAGGTCATTATTAGTGCATACATTAAAAACAATCCTTTTTTGTTTAGTAAAACACTTCACAGAAAAAATATTCTCTTTTAATTAAATTAAAATACAAATGGTTTTATTAAACATCATTAAAAATAAAGAGGTATATATTATCAAAATATGCCTCAATGAAAGGAGATTGAGACGATGTCCCTTACCTCGTATCTTCTATGACTCGTTCATTATTTAATTTACTAGATAATAAACATAACCTAATTTGTACTTGCATCAGAAAATTTTTCAAGTTTATTATTCTTTTTATCCCACTTATTACCACATTTTAAAAATTGCATAATTATTTAAATTAACATCATTCATTTTGTTGATATTGTGTACTTGAGTCGAAAATGATCTTGTTATAATTACAATTTGTACATGTGGTCAAAATACCATTATCTCCAGAATATTATTGTTATATATATCATATATATCCAGTATATATTTATTTATAATATTCCATAACATTTTGAGATAATAAATAAAATGTGCCATTCATGGAGACAGTAAGCCCTACGTAATCATGAACACTACTTTCATTTCTATTTCATATTTAATGGAATGAAAAATTAATGGTACATAGGTATATTCTCATTCCAGTATAATATCATATTGTATATATGTTATATATTTTCATTAACTCAATCCTTTATATGTTCCATGCATGGTATGAACGATTCATGTCACTATGAGGGGGCGGTAGTCTACCCTTCCTCAAATGAAATTATCGGTTTTTCACATCATGAAAAGCATAAAGCTATATTGTAAATAAAAATTATAGAATCATAAAGGAAATATAAATATAATATATATCATATAAATACATTTCCATCATAATGTCCACCATAAGAGGCGGTAGGAGATAATTGAACAATCATCATTTCGTGAGGTAGTAGTTGACCATCATCAGAAACAGTATGTTCTAAATCCATTAAATGGAGGTGTGTGTAAGTGTAGTTAGAATCCTTATCATAAAAAAAATCCTAGTAAATTTAGGATACTAGTGTTGTTATGTAATCAGTGAATAAGAATATAATAGGGAGTTAAGAAGTACAATATTGGAAAATAACTTTAGAGAAGACACTACCTCTTAAAATGGGTAACTCCCTTTGATTTGAGCCAAAAGGATTTCTTAAACTTCCTTCTACATAAATTAAGATTTATACGAGAAATAGATGAATTCTGGGAGCATATTTTAGAATATTTTGGACAAGAAAAGGGGCTTGAGATGTGTAAGTAAGGGTTTAGAGTTGGTGGACTTTTCTAAGTGGGATGAGGGGTACTTTAGAAATGTATTGGATGATTATTTTATTATAAACTAAATTTCAATTTTTAAAATTTCCACAACTCATTTAATTCGAAGACAAGATGATGATTGTTATAAATCCTCTCAACCAATATTTTTTAGACATGTTTTGGTTTCAAATTTAACTTTATCATTTATCTTTAACCCTTAGTTAACTAATTCAACTGTTACCATGTCTTCTTGTATATTCATACTATAAAATTAATATAGTTACCGTAAAATGCCAATAAAACCTCATGTGGTTCATAAATAACATTTCAGACATTATATAATTCATTTGTTCAAATTTTAGATTCTTAAGACTATTATATAATTTAATAAAATAGTATTTATTTTAAAACTCATTTATGTCAATTTATATACTATTAATATCATGATTTTTAAAAAATCCAAAAAAACATGATCCATTTGAAAAAAACATAATTAATTAATAGGTAAAAAATCATAAATATCCCTAAAAAAATTTCATGGCATAAAATGTTTAAAAATAAATTTATTTTAATTTCTATAATCCCATTTATTTAAAACATTCATTAATAAGGTAGTCACTACATCATCATTGTGTCAAAAATAAGTTTATTTATTTGATGTCTAAAAATTATAAATAAAATACCATAATTTAAGAAATATTTTTATATTTATAATTACTATTTATAGTCTAATAGATCACTTATATAACCCAATATAATTTTTTTTAGTAAATGATATATGTTTATGTTATATTTTCCTTAACATTAAATTAAAAGTAATTAAATATCATTTTCACACACAAGTGGCCCCATGTGGTCCTCAAATAGACCCAAAGATCTGCATAGTCATACATATATCATCCAAAAGGATTAGGACACATTTTATGGTAATTAAATATTATTATAATATTATTTTTACCCATATTTACCATATTTAACCTTTAACAATTGTAAATAAAATTTTTAACGAACTTACTATTCATAATGTATAAAAATAAAAGTTACATATTAACACATTATGTAACTCGTAATTCCAAATATGGAATCCAATTTAGAAATTCAAAACATAGAAGTTATAGTAATTAATTTTAAATTAATTCTCGGTGTCAAAACCAAAAAAGCGTGTTTTTAAGAAGTAAAAACTACCAAAATATTGCCATGCATTTATGTCCAATTTCAAAGTAAAATTAATTAAAATGACCAACAACAGATTAAATGATAAAAATATAATCCAATTACACTTTAATAAAAATTAAAATTATAATCTATCTATATAAATAAATTAGATTAAAATAATGTTTTGAAATAAAATGCAGTATTTTTCAATATTCATTAAAAAATGAACTTTAGCAGAAAAATACCAAAATTTAATCCAAAGTAAATTTTGATGTTCCTCTTCTAAATAAGAATTTTATTTTGTCAGATAATACTTATAAAGTTTCCAGAAATTATATTTAAAAAGGGTTCACCATCAAAAGGTGGTAAAAATTCATTTTTATTAAAATAATTCTTTTATCCGAAAAAAATGAATTTATTCTTATATCATATCTAAAAAAACAAATAAGATGAATTTAAAACAATATATTGAATATATATCATATATTATTCATAAAATTAAAATGAATAAATAGTGATAATAAAGCACTATTATTCACTTTTAAATAGGTTTTTGTAAAAACACATCCATTATATTCAATTATTTTTTATTTCCATTTCTAATAAATTTTGTAACCAATGAATCATCATTTAAACATGTGTAAACCATATTTCAAAATTCATTTGATACTATTCATTACCTCCATTACAAATTCTAGTCATTACCTATAATTTAAAATAATAATATTATTGTATTATTTTTCAGTATAACTCAATGTTGTGTGCAATGTATGATTTCAGAGAAGCCTATTGTTGTGTGTTGAGTTCGCTATCAGAAAAAGTGTCACCTTTAATGTAAAATTAATATATTATTCATAAGAATTAATAGAAATAAAAAATTAATATTTTATAAATACATGGGTATTTACAACCATGTCCACTTTTAGTATCCATGCATGGATGTATTACTAGGAAGAACCATATAATCTATACATTACTAAAATTCTAGGGTTTTCAACTATACATATCCTCAAATTAAACCTTATGATTATGTTATCATAACTATGTCATCCTAAATCTCTCTCCCAATGTTACTACTAAACTTTCTTTAATACCAACTATTGCGACCTGAACCTAGATACCCCGGAGCTATTATCTTATACTAATCACATTGGAATTATTTCAAGGAATCAATCCCTGAAGGACCAATAGTATACTAATCATAGAAAACAAGATACTTAAATATTTCTTGTATCATAAATGATACACTAATTACAATATAATTATATTTCTTTATAAATAAATAATATCTATGATAACCCTTATCCAACTATTATTCCCTTTAAATATTTCATAGTATTCTTCATGGATTCTAGGGGAAATAATCATAATAAGGATGAGCTCAAATGCTTAGTAAGGGAAAAATATAGTGGAAAGAACAATGAATCAATGAGGCAAAAATATAGAAAGTTAAATAACTGAACATATATTCCATGTAATCAACAAAATGGATATATGTTCATAAATAATGTAGAAATATAATAACTGGAGACGCATTCAATTCATATAACTAGATAAGTAAAAATAAATATGGCAAGGTAAGAATCTATAAACATATTCCATTTAACCAATGAAAAGAAATGAAATGAATCCATATAAATTTCAACAAAAAATATAATGGATGAATAATAACAAAAACTAATATTAAGGGACATTCATTATTAATAGATGTTATGTCTCAGTCAAAATAAAACCTCTATTGTCAAGTTCCATCCTCTGGACAATTTAAAACTAATGATAGAAAATAGTATAATTTTCATAATTTTTTTATCTCATAATAACCTTTCAATGAATTGAGGATCTGTATAAGGTCTGGGATACACCCATCATTACTAATAAAAATCATTCCTCATATCAAATAAGTAAATTAAATAATATTCCTTATCAAAATATCATACTAAATGAGAAATATGGATTTATAAGTAATTCCCCCAATAAATCAAATAACTATAAAAGAAAAAATCATATGTGATATTTTTTATGGTTTAAGAAATAGTAATATCAATGATAAATGATAGGGTTAATTTGGGGAAATTCAATGTGCAATGATCATATTAAATTGAATATTTTAATGGGGCTACCAAGGAAATCAATGAAGTGAATATAAATACTTTCCTTGGCCAAATCAATTGAAGACCATCTGAATAAAGGATATGGTTTGTATCAAGAAAAATATCTTAAGTTTAATAAAAATAAATTATTTTGTTAGTGATTAAATAAATATAATCTAAAAATATCATCTAAAAACATTCATGGGGAAAATAACCTTTTGTTTTGAAAATATTTTAGAAAATATATTTTTTTTAAATTTTGAAAACATTTTCATTAAAAAATTATACTTTAAAACATGTGAATCATTAAATAAATGATGGTGTGTAAATCCATACCTGTCATATGGGGTAAAAATAATATTCCTTTTATACTGTAAAAAATTATTGAAAAATACCTTATTAGAAAAGTGTTAAAAATATTCCTTTGAAAACATTGAAAATAGACCAAAAGGGTAAAAATGTCTTAACCAAATCATTTTAAATTCATTTTTGAAAACGTTTTCATAAAACAAGGCCTTTATAAAAAAATATTTTCATCGGCTAAAAAGATAAATAAAGTAGTGTTTTCTTAAATAATTTTTCTAAAATAGTTTGAATACCAAATAGTGTAAAAATGGTATTAATACTTCAAAATGATTATGAATAACCATAAGATAATGAAAATTATTATTGAACAATGGTCATATAATTTCATATAATTTAAATACCATTGAAATATAATTTGTATCATTCTTGATAAAAATATTCTTTAAACATCTCAAATTGGTCTATACCAATTTGAAACATTTTAAATCATAAACCTCAAAAATGAATAACATTTAATGAAATTTTTAAATAACATGAGTATAAAAGAATTAATTATATAATATATCATAATTTTCAGTAGATAAACATTACAAAATAATTAAATGTTGAACATGACATTTACCTCACGGATGTAAAAAGTGATATGAAATCCCTTACCAAGGGGGTAACAAATGACATAGAGAACCCAAAGGTAATAATCATTAAATAAAATATTTAAATACCATGGATATATTATAATTCATAATATCATATGTAAATTTGGCAGTATTTACACCATATATAGTAAATTAGGTGCAAAATAATAAAGTATTCCTCACAGAAGGAAAAATGAAACAAAAATCTCTTTCATTGCATCTGACTTGTCTCGTGTGTCGTTATATTCCGGAATAAAAAAATTATGTTAATTATTTACATGCTTTATACCCTTTTTAATGTTTATAATAACTTCTAATTCACTTATTAACATGTTTTATATAACTACTTAAGCAATTAAGTTTGTGTTGGGTGTTTTTACCAAATTCGATTTATGTGTCAGAAATGACTTTGGTCGGTCAACTATGGTCAAAGTGGTCATTATACAACATATAATGAATAATTTTCACAACATAATTATCTTATTTATACAAAAATAATAATTTTATAACCAATAATTAAATATTTTTATAAATAGTTAACTAATGTTACAATCATGGGGACGGTAGACCGTACCTACGCATGTGTAACGTTTCCATTTTTCCAATGACCATTTTGGAAAGAAGTTAGGTAACATAAAATATTTAAGGATGATAATTATATAATAATAGTATATTATTTCATAATTTATAATTATATATATAATTAATTTTTTGTAAAAGTAATCGCATCATGTTGAGGAGGCTGTAGTCCACACATATATTAACAACATTATCACTTTTTAAGTGTGTGAAAGAATAATAATGAATATTATATATTATATTTACAGATATGTAATTAGGTCATTACTATCATATAGATTGTATTTATGTTTTATATTTTTAATTAAAACCATCCTTTATATGTAAATGATATTTGTGTGAAACTTTTCTACCATGCCCCTCCCCCTAAACATAAGCTTACTAGTCTAAAAAAGAATCGAGAGGGAGATAATGACCCTGAAATAACTTCTCAAATAGAAAATAAGCTAGAAAAAAACACATAGGGTATATTAATCACACACATAAGAGACATTTCCCTCATAATTTATAGAACAAGCGACAAGATGGAAAATACATCATCGACAACATTTATAAACGAGAATAAATCCCCATATAAAATTTAAATTTATAAATAAATAACACTACCGAAAAATTGAACTCAATGTATAGAAATTAAATCCTTAGTATGAAACATGAAGCTCCAACATCTCCTAAACAAATCCTTGGTCAAATTTCGCCCAAATTGATTTGCCAACAAGTTCCAGTAGACCTAAAAAAAATATTTCAAATATATGTATGATGATAATAACATGTATACTTTATAGTATTATCCGTAAACATATATTGGACAGTGTAAAATAATCTTAATAAATCCATATGAATAAATAAAAAAATTAAATGATCACCTAAATAGAAATATTATTTTTCTCATCCTCACAATGTTTAATTTACTTACTAACACATCTAAGTTAACCAATATTTATATAAATAATATATATGTGTATGTGGGGGTATAAATTTACCCCACTTCCACATCCCCTCTATTTTGTCACTCTCATTTCCCAATTCCACACTACTGGAGTTCATGTTCGAGGACCAACGGGTTGTTCAATGAATAAAAGTATATTCAATGAATTAAATATCAATAAAACATATTTTACATATTTTTCGTTTATCATCATGAAAATAAAGTAATAATTCCCTAGGTTATCTATCGCATTGATGTGATCATATTATATCCCATATATTATGAGAACCTTTATGTTATTTGATGATATTCTTAAATATAGTTCTACATTTGGATAATGTACTATGATAAGGCATATTATATATATAATTTCTGGTATGAGTGATCGTAAGTTAGTGAGGCTTATTTTTGTGATGTTCTAATTTGGTAATCTCCAAGATCAAATATTATGAGAATAGACCTTCAAGTATGAATTCCATAATTTTTTTCATCAAATATACCTATTAGAGAGCATATTTAATAGTCATTAGGATTTAATAATATAATTGTTTCATTTCATGACTCGTGAACATAGATATATTGACCCAAAAAGTAATTCCATATTTTAGTGCGATGTTGTTCGAATTAGGTGCATCAAAAATGAAATTTTATTAATGTATAATTAAATAAAGGATCTTTCCCTTCCATATTTAGAGAATCATATATTTCAGAACTTTTCTTGGAATAGAACTTTCATATTTCATTCCATGGACATGTTGTAATGATGTGTCTATTTTAGATAGTCAAAAAATATGTATTAATCACCTAGGATACTGAAATGGTTGTGAAACCATTTTGATGAGATATCAAGAAAAATGGATTATATTACACATTCAGTGTTCATGCATGGTTGTTGACATTATGATATTAAGTTATTTCTCTTGGGTGACTAGACTCATTACCAGATAGTAATCTTGAAATTTATAAATAACTTTCTACTTCCAATTAGAAAGAATTATAATGGTTCATGCACCATCTGTTTCTATTTATAATGATTAAATTCTATATTAATATAATTATTTGAATAAATATTATTTCCAAGACCGATGAATAATTTTATTCATGTTTTATAAATTCCTAATATTTGAAAGGTAATAAATAAATATTTTTTTATATGTAAATAATTTTTTGATTATGTGAATATATAGTAAATATTTACTTTCAATATTATCAATAATATATTTATTTAATTTATAAAATATTTATGTTAATATTTATATAATGAATTTAAATAAAATATTTATTTATGAATAAAATATTTATTCAGGTATTCAATAGCTGGTATAGATTTTGAGTGGACCATGATCATATCTTGAAATAAATATTAATTTAAAAATTGGTAAAATAATTTTTATCATTTCACAAGTTAGAGTACTCCGTATGAAATTAATAATAATAATAGTATTATTATTATTATATGGCAATTTGTTTTTTAATGATTATAATATTATTTATGGTTTAGTACACAATTAAATAAAATTTAAAACTAACCCCAATCTATATAAATATACAGTTGTGTATATTGTGAAGTGTTAATCAATAATTAATAATATAGAATCATTGTGAAAAAAAATACTTTTTATCTATCTCTCGAATTTCTTCACTCTTCCAGTCAATAAATAAAAGAACTACTTATAGCCCAAAGGATCACTAAGAAATCCATATGAAAAATGAAAGGAAATTGATTCGTTATTGTAGAACACGAAAATCAATTTTCATTGCTCACATAATAATGTATCATGTGTTGATCACTTCTAGAGGGATTACATACAAGAATCCTTATAGAAAAATGACGGTTAGCCAAAAGGGTTTGGAAGATAAAAAAATCATCAAATAAAGGATCCTAGGATAAGGTAGTCATTTATTTTGATATAAATTAATTAATTATAATTTTAAGATGGAAGATAAACTAGTTGGGATTAAATAAATCTATATTAAGAGAAATTATAATAAAACACCCACCAAGGTACTTCAGCTGCACCCATAACCTTCACATGCATCATGTTCTTTCTATTATAAAAGACATCATCCATCCCATTCATATGTATCAAATGAATTATATATATGGTCATTCGCAACACATCATGATTATCATCATTCTTAGTAGTAACCAAGTTTATGTCTAGAATCAACTATAGTTAAAGTTGATTCATTATACCTCAATCCATCCAAGCCTATGCACGTACACATGTTGGAATTCATAAGAACCATAACCAGATACATGTATCTGCTTTAATTTAAGTTATTATAGTTCAAACATAAATGTATAGTAAAAGTAATAGTTATCATTGTCTATCTATAGAAACACCATATAATATATTTCAGTATACATTGGGATTCTCCTACTCATACTAGGTATGTTGGGAGATCAGTCAAGTTACAGATGTTAGTTATTTATTCTTTCACTATTCTAGATGTTGGATAACACCCCCCCCCCCCCAATTTGGGTTTCAGTTTCCCTATCAACATGGGAGGTTAAGCATATAAAATATGATAATATAAATAATTATCATTCACAAAAAACTAAGGGAAACTACCATCCCTACAACCATATGTTTTAATCACCACACAAAACACACAACTACCTCTGTTAATGCCTAGATCTCAAACTAGAATACAATCATCGATGTTTAATATTATTTAATTAATTTTCCATTAATTAATTTTCATTATTACAAATTCAATATTTATACATTAATATATTATTCCAATGTTTTTGCACCATAACTTATCTTTTTTATATTCTCAAGTATGATATCACTTTCTATAAACACTATAAACCAACATTGTTCATTTATTAGTTAAATTAACAATTCATAATCATCCAGGTAGTCTAGGACTAATCCTAACCTACAACATTAAGGATGCACTAGTCATTAATATAATTAAACTACATCAATTTTTTGGAAATTAATCATATCAATAACATTTTTGCATCTGTACTTCAAGTAGGCATCATGAAAGAATAAAGATATTTATGAGAAGTTTCTAACTCTAAACTCATCCCAACTGCCCCAGTAGCATTCTCAAACCACTATTCATAGTACAATCTATCTCACTGTCACCATCATCGACCATCACTATTTCCTAAATCTCACATACCATTTCTCTTCAAAGTATCCTACCCATATCAATGTTATTTAAAGCCACATCAAGTCACAAAAAATATATATAATCACTCTACACCATGAATATATATTAACTATATGTTTTCCATATATAAAAAATGGAACTATGTCAATGTAATTGACATTGTAAATCCTTCCATTAGAATGAATGGGATATTTTAGCCACAAACATTTTTATTCCATAAAAACCCATTTTAATTCCATATTTAATTAATTGATTTATGATTCATTGGCTTCCTATAACAATGTTACCTAAGGAAGTAACTATCAATTTCTAGTCAATTAAATTAGCATTCTCTAAGAATTACAACCATGATAAACTCCTCCCATAATAAAATAGTATTTAGTTATAATCCTTTTTTAATGTTCACATTTAACATTAGCAACATTATGTTTTTTACTAATTTCATCAAATTTACCAAGATATATACAAATAATGAAAATGAAACCAAATTGATTACATATTATATAATAAAATAATAAATGGTAAATATATAGAATTCTGGAAACTCATGTGATCACAATTCCATTCATTTATTTATACTTTGTATCATGAAATATGAATTATCTGGATCATTCAATAATTCCCATTTAAATTATTTAATATGCATAATTATAAAAATAATTATTATTTTAACAAAATAATGTAACAAAAGTTTTATAATGCTATTATTATTTTTTTATTTATTTTATAATTTTATTGTTTATAAAACATGAAAATTAAAGTTATAACATGCAACCAATTACAAAATAAAATTAAATGAAAACGTGTTGTAATAATAATCCATTCTTCATCTTCCATTGACTATCCTCAAATTATTAATAAATACTCATTCATTAAAGTGTGAAATATTATATCTATTTTAAACATTAAATAATAAAAGGAATATATTTTTTGAATATTATAAAGCATGTGTATTGATCTTATTTTTATTTTATGTTTCCCTAATTATTTGATAATCACAATTCATTCAATTATTTTAATATTATTTTCATATTTATGTTAATTAGAATCATTTACAAATGGAAACTAAATCTTGATTCAATCAAAATTTCACAAAAAAAATGATTGGTATCAAATCCCTTTACTGGAATAAAGTATTCTGGTGACCAGGTTCTCAAGAAAATTTGAGAGATGGTGGTGAATTCATGATGAATAAAACACATGATAACTCGAATTAATTTTATAAGTTATTTTTCTGCTTTATTAACAATGTTTTCATTTCTTAGTATCGAAGGAATAAGTGAAATAATAAAATGGGGGATAAATAATCTCTCATTAGAAAAACTAATCATTTCTGATCGTCTATTATGAAACACTGTCATATCATCCAATTACTTTTTATATTCAATATATTTTCCTTTTTAATTTCCCACACAAACTGATAATGGATCATCAATAGAAGGAACTCAATTATAAAATTCAATCCCCTTAATAGATGAAAAATATTCCCATTTTACTTTAATATCCCTTAAAAAGACATTACAGGTCAAACTAGAAACGAACAAAAGAAAATTCATGAAAAATGTTTCAACTTATATGTTAGAAAAGAATGTTATGACACAATTTTATTGATATCCCAAATGTGAAATTTAGACATCGCTACTTACCTTGATGTGATCTTTTGAAAAGAAAGATGACTTTATATAGGTCATGGGAATATAACCTTATCCTTATGTAGTATTTTAAAATCTTGTAATTAAATAATGAAAGGATCATCTCATATTCTAAAAATCCTTATAAAATATAACTTACATACTCATAATAAAGATACTATAAATAGGTATAGCCTACATACATGCAAGATAGTACTTACCTTCATGTGAGGTTGGGTAACTATGAAATAGTAATCGATAATAACAACACATGAGAATGGATATTTTTTGGACATGTAATTATATATTAAAATAACTAAATTTAAAAAAATTAAAATTATAAATTAATAAGGAAAAGGTTTTTGGGAACCTTCTTAACACATCAAATCATTATGAATAAACAAAGCAATGGTTTTTTAAATCTGTGGTCCTAAATTAGATACCTCTAAAATAATTTTCATCCACTTTAATTTTTAAAATAACCCAGATGAATAGAAAGTTGTTCTAATTACCATCCCACAAGATACATATCATGTATCTCTCTATGATAAAAATTCAACCATACCCCCATATGAAAAAAGTGAAAAACTATGAAACATCAACAACTAACCTAAAAACAACTTCCATCCGGGATACCTCCCAAACTAGTTCTAGGACCTAGAGTAGAATCACATCAATGAAAATAATCTATTTAACTAGATATTATGTTTAAAAACTTTTTCTCAACAATGATTATAAATATCATTAAAACAACTCAGGATATGGATTGTATATTATTGACTCATTCTCCCAATTGATATATTCTAATCCAAAGTTTCCCTGAAGGATATGATTCAAAAGAATTATACACCTATTTTTCACCATATCCCGATATCCATAAATATAAATAACTCCTTCTTCATAGGTCTCATCAAATTTAGAATCCAATATAGCAAAATAATTGATTTATGAGTCGTTATGAATTTATTTGTAAATGTTGGACACATGTAAGACATAATGAACCCAAATCATCTACGAAAGGTAGTGTCAAAAAAATGAATCAACTCCAATATGGTATAATACATTGAAAATTTAAATGAACATATGAAAAATATTACTCCCATTATTAAACCATTTTATCCAAAAAAAATTGGAGTTGTAATTGATAATAGTCTCCTACTTGCATTTACAGGTAGGACACCCCCGTAGTTTTTGTGGTATTTTTTCCCCTTTATAATTTCCCATTATTGATTTATTCTCTGGTGTTGGTTATATTTCACATATTCATTTTAATTATATGTTTATTATCTTATTTTTCATTATACATAAGTATAGATTTGTGTGTGTGTGTGTATTTACTTTTAGTTAAGGAGTCCCATGTGTGTGTTATTCCTGCTCAGTGATAGTCTATATCCCCATAGCTTATTGAATGTATTAATGGGGTGTCACATTCAGAATATAACAATCCAAGTAGGTCTTGGTCGGTCGGTTCATGATATTATTTTATCAAAAGAGTTGATTCCACCTTTGGACCAATGTTTGGATATTTTCTAGTAGTGATGATTAATTTAGTAACTAGGGAAATAGTGTATAAGTGTTTCATGTTCAGATCTCAAGCTATATAATCTAGTTTTGTGAAAGTGGCTTATGTATCTATTCAGTGGGACTCTAATAACCTATTTTTGACTCAAAAAATATAGGCACTGTTTTTTTGGAAAACATTGGTGCATACATCATATAGGAATTTTTTATGGTTCCATGTCCTTGTTTATTCATCTCCCTAAATATACTCATTCACTATGGTACATATAATCTTTTCATGATGAATCTACAATGATATCAATCTATGATTTTTTAATAGTATCATGATGATGATCTTCCTAGGGGTGATTATTTAGTAAAGGGTTATGTAAATGAGGTGTTACTTCTGGGTGGTTTCCAGTCTCTCCTCCACCCGTCGAGTAGGAAATTGTAACATAAGTACTAAAAGATGATATAAATAGGCTGAGTTCACATCATTAGTTTGTGATATAGAGAAACCACTAGTTTTATTGTCACACTAACTACTAGGTAGCAGAGTACTAGGTTGAGGTAGTAGGAGAGTTTTCTACCTCGTTATTTCCCCACTCAATCGGATGGTGTTCCTAATGGGGAGCCTTTTTCGTGGGACCATATAGAAATGGTGGAGTCTGGTGACTCAAGAAGACGATGAGGAAAATATTTTATAGATAGATGAAATAATCTCACTATATAAGAGTTCTATCCAGTAATGTTTTGAATAGTAAGCATCTACGATCTTTTAGATGTTTAGAAGGAAATCAAAAGAATGGAAGATCATGCATCATGGTTCACTAACCTCATGCAATACACCATGGAAATGGTTTAAGATATGTTCATTAGATAATGGAACATTTATCATGAATTCCATATAGATATCAAGGATTCTATTATATCACTTTGTGTTCCTTATAATGTTGGTGTGATGGAATATGCCTTAGTAGTGTACAGATTTATGGATGGGAATATGCCAATAGTTAGAGCTGATAAGGGAACATTAAAACCAAGACTTTAGTAGCTAGTATCCGATTATGGATATAGGGATCCAGGTGCATGATATTATTATAAGATATAATAAAAATAGAGTATCTTCAAATAGGTTTCTCATGATGAATTTTGCTAGTTAGTGGAGAGGTGTTGTTACTCATGTGATGGGCGAGAACATATCACGCAAGATTTATAGAACTACCTAGATTCTGACATAGTGATATTTAGTAGACCATCCATGATGATTTTATGTTTACAATGAGGAGGTCTGTAAGGTGGGAGGATTGGAAGAGGATCGAGAGGATTAGTGGGATTTTGTTGATATTTTGATATGTTGAGGCCACCACCCTCAGGTGGTCCACAGCCAGCTTAAGGAGCTAGTGGCTAGGGATGAGAGCATCTAGAGACATTAAAGGCCTATGGAATAAGGGATCTATAAGTGACCTGAGTTATGATAGGTTTATTTAATACCTTAATTTTTGTTTTTATAGATACATGTGAGATCCACTCCTTCGGTGCTACATCACTTTTGAGAATTCTAGAGCTTTTGGTAGAGTTGTTGACTCAACCTTTGTGTTGTGATACTTCAACTAGAGTAGATTTAGTGATCACACACTTCATTCTATATTTTCACTTAAATCAAGGAGTATAGTCCATATCATGGTACCTTTTTATATCCATGATGTGACCTTACGATGTCATTTTTGTTATGGAATGTCTCTCTATAGTCAATGCATAGATTGACTATTTTTGATAGAGGATGTTCTGTGTTTATGTAAATTGAAAGAGGTTTTCCTTCATGATAGGGACAGTGATGTCCAAGAATATCATGATTTTCTCACAATGTAGGAGGATAAAATGGTTCATGCATTATTTTATCAAGTATTACCCTTGGTTGAGAATATGTTTAGAGCGTTCATTTACCAGTAGCGGTAGTGGGGTATGAGGATGTTGTTCCCAATGACGTTATAAAATTAAGTCCCCATGAATCAATTTATTTCCCCATATACATTCATCAAGTGATGGCCCCAATATCTACACAATATTATCAAATATCTCTCATAGAGATTCATCAGATGATGTTACCCTTAGAGGACTTACAGAGGAAGGGTATTGTCAAACCCTGAGTTTCCCTTTGGGAAGCCAAAGTTTTTTACTCCAAGAAAGTGGGTGGGATATTAAGGATATGAGTGGATTTATTTCACATAAATAATGGGATTATAAAAAAAATACATATCCATTTATGATAATCAAATACCTTTTCTTCTAGTTAAAAGGGGTGACCTCGTTTTTTATGATTGGCCTATGGTTTGGTCAATATAAGATCTATGATTGTGATGTGGATATATGAAAGACAACATTCTAATATATCTATGTACATAATGAGTAAATGATGATTCAATTTGAGATGATGAACTCCCTAGTTGTGTTCCTAGGACACATAAACCAAATCTATCATCATTTCTTAGACTGGTTCATAGGAGTCTTTATCAATGATATCCTAGTGAACTAGACATCAGAGGAGGATCATGAGAGATAAAAGAGGTTGATTATGGACATACGCTGGGAGAACTAGGTTTATGGTAATATATCTAATTTTCAGTTATATATTTTAGAGTTATAATTACTCAAACATGTTATATTAGAAGATGGAGTGTCCTTGGACCCATCAAAGGTTGAGGTAGTATTAGTTTGGGAGACACCTAAGAGTATATCCAAGGTACAAGGTTTCCATGGCATTACAGGATACTATTAGAGTCAGGTAGTGATTTCCTAGGACTCTTAATAATTAATGTAAAACCCCGAGATTTTATGAAAAATATTATTTTAATTTCATTGAATTCTTGTGTTGTACGCTACACCAAAATTAGTTTGTACTATACGCAACACCGTATTAGCTTGCAGTATATACAACACTATTATTGGCTAGTGTTACACACATTTTCAAGTTTGTTTTGTGGGAATTATTCAATGCAACATTAAATATAGATTGTCTTTAATGTATAAATGAAATAAGTTTTGATTATGTTATACGCAACACCAAAGGGATCTTCCACTACACACTGCCCTCACTTGGCTTGCATCACACGCAATCATGACCTTCCTCGATAGCGTGTGTAGTACGCAATACCGGGATTAGCTAAACAACGATATATTGTAATAATATTATTATGAAATAGCCGTTATGGATAGTATTTACTACATTTTGAATGTTATAACATTATTATTTATCTTACACATTTTCTAGAACACCGTGTGAGAACAAAATATATTTTTCGAGTAAAATAAGTATTTTTTAAAAAATGCAGTTTTGCCGCCTTTTGATGGCGCACTCACTTTAAATATAGTTTTTGACATGTTTATAAGATCAATTTCACAAAATAAAATTCTTATTTGCAATCAGGATATAAAAATTTACTTTGGATAAATTTTTCATATTATTATGATAACTTTCATATTTTAATGAATAGTAAAAACACGCTATATATTAATTAAAAACAAATTTTTTCATCACAATAATTTATATGGTTAGATTATCTTTTTAATTGGTATTAAAGTGTAATTAGAATATATTTTTACCATTTAATCCAATGATGGTCATTGAATTAATTTCACTTTGAAATTGGACATAAACATGTGTCGATCTTTTGATAGTTATTGTTTCTTAAAAACACGCTATTTGTTTTGATAACGATAATTAATTTTAAAATTAATTAATGCCACTTATATGTTTTGAATTTTTCAAAATAGACATCATTTTTGAATTCTGAATATCAAATATATTTAGGCTGAATTTTTTGTATTTTTCTGAGAAACATCAATTTTTTATGAATAGTGAAACCACTTAGTGGTAGTTAAAAACTGACTCTTTCATTTAAAAGAAATTTTACCACTTCTGTGAATTAAATTTCAAAAATCCGACATACATGGTTGTTATCAAGAAGTAAAATGTGGTTCAATAAGACGAAAATAATTTTTGGTGAATAGTAACTTTTGACTTTTATTTATCGCGGTTAAAGGTAAATAGGGTAATTTAAGGTTAAAAAATTATTATAATAATTCCAAATTATCTTAACACTTTTCATAACCTTATTGGATGTGTAGTGGCCGACCATGGGCATCCTTGGGGCGATTTTAGGACCCCATTGAGCAACTTGGTAGTGATAATGACAATTTGGATTAATTAATTTAATGTAAAGACAAAATTGACATTAACAAAAATATTTTAGTAATTAATTTTTATAAGGGGTTATATAAATTATAATTTCGACTATAAATATTCATTGGTAATATAAAAAGATTTCTTACATGATGGAAAAAATTTTATAATTTTTAACATCAAATAAATAAAATTATTTATGACACAATAATGATGCAGTATTTACCTCATTAATAAATGATTTAAATAAATAAGATTATAATGTATAAAATATTATCCAAAACATGTCCAATT
The DNA here is from genome assembly GCA_963277665.1 of Viscum album. NCBI lineage: Eukaryota > Viridiplantae > Streptophyta > Magnoliopsida > Santalales > Viscaceae > Viscum > Viscum album. The sequence continues at coordinate 1,090,722,369 of OY728145.1, read as the reverse complement.
CTGATTGTATAATTTTATTTCGACCATGAGTCATCTTATATTCATGATTCTTGGACCTTTTGAAACCAAAGATAAGTTTATAATAAAATAATATTTTCACACTTTCCAAAGGTGCAACTCTCCTCCCTTATAAAAGGGCACCTCCTCCCTCTTCTCTTTACACAACTTTGAGCCTTCAAGCTCGGACAACCCATGCCCATTTCCCATCTCAACATCCCTAAAACATATTAGAAGTTCTGGTCTTCTCAAAATACCAACTCAAGTCCCTTAAGTGGAAGTTTAAAGGAGGCAAATCGAGGAAGAGGTAATTTCTTTTACGATTATTTATTGTTTCTTCCTTCTTCTACTTCCTATTATTTAGTTGTTTCATTATAAATTAATAAAATAAGTATCAATAATATACTTATATGTTATTATAAATATGAAACAACCACATTTCACCTTCTATCCATCCTACGGAAAACGAAATCACTGCGCGTGCGTACGTACGGAATACCGTCTCCATGCCATGGTGTAATTAGTTTTTCCACCACCACCTTACTTGGATCGGTATAATGTTGTAAAGAATAACTATATATAGTTATTATAACATAATACTGATTCTGAGATATTATTCACTCCAATTATATTCAATAATTATGGGAACAATATCATCACTCGTGTGTACGTACGGATTACCGTCACCACGATGCGATGAGATTCATTCTCCATGTTAACCAATCAAGAATGATTATAAAGTATATATAATGAATAATAATGAAATATATGGCATGATAAATATACTAGATTTATTTATATATACATATGTGTGCGTCATCTACTTACTTCCATTCAAGTCAATAAGGAATGGAAAACAGCGTTCATGCGTACGTACGGCCTACCGTCTCCATGAATGGTATATTTCATTTCATTTATCTGTCTAATATATTTATATTTATACTGAATATATATGATATATAAATCATGATTTAAATTCTGGAAGTAAGTAAATCATGATATAAGTAATAATAAAATCAAGAACAAAAAATTCCAAACACGTACGATAAATAAAACGATTTTACCCAAAATGCTTCTTTAACATGGAATTTACAAAATAACAGGTAATATAAAGTCATAAGTGAACCATATATGATATCATAACAATGAATATGATTCTTTAATAAGTCAATTACATTATTTAACTATTATACAGGAGGTTCAGATATGTACGAAGCATATCAGACCTAAGGTAAGGGATAACTTTTCCAATCTCGTTTTTATCCGAGATTGTTTATTCGTAAGTATTTACTGGGGTTATATTTATCATCCATGTCCATGTTTTATAAAAATGGTTTCATTATGTTTAAATTATTTTTTACCCATTTTTTACTTTTACTACAAGGTATGTAAAGAATATTTCTTTTGTTTACCATATGAGGTAATTTTTGACTTTCCCGGCAAAAGTACGAGAAGAGTTATTTTTTTAACTTATACGGTGTGAACTGATTTTTACGGTTTCATAATGCCTAATTTTCATAAATCTTCCTTTACAATATTTCATGATTATTTTCAACAAAATTCCTTTTCTTTTAAAATTACATGGCATTTTGTGAAGAAAAAATGATTTTGAAAAGAAATGATATTTTCCTCAAGAATTCATTTCAAGTGTTTTGTCATAATTATTTTCCATCTAAGATTACATTATTATTATGATTATGTTTCAAGGATAATGTATCTATTATTTACATGGTTTTATTCCTCTTATGAAGAAATGATATCCATTTTTTATATGGATTATGTTAATATGGGATGATGTTCATGAAACCCATTTTATTCTTTGGGTTATGATGAATGAATTTTGTTTATTTTGTGGCACAAGTAAGAATGATTTGATTATGAGATGGTTGGTACCTAGATCTCCCTCCAATTAATTGGGTAAAGATTTATATCTCATGAGATAGACATGTCTGGAATGGAATGTTAATCTGGTTTAGTGATACAGGACTGGAATGAGGAGTGAACTCGATTCAGAAAGGGACTTTGTCCACTAAGATGGTCTTGTCAGCAATTCCTTGGATACTATGGAAATCATAAAATGTGATTAATGGTTTCAACAATTAAATGTTTTATTCCCATGGTATTTTATCATGATTAATGTTTCTTTATGATATATGCCTTACTTACTACCATGTTTTATGTCATTGATCAAGATTTTGATATTTAAACATTATGTTCATCTTTTTTTCAAATGTATATGATTTGTTTTATTTTCTACATGCTCACCCTTATTGATAATTAGAGCTCACCCTTTATATGTTTTCTTTTCCCTGGGATTTAAATAAAGGTTTTAGGTATGAAAAAAAGGGGGAAGATCTTTATGGGAGATGTTGAAGATCTTTCACCATGATTAGAATATTATATTCCGAGATTCCAAAGACACTAAACTATTACGGTCCTTGTGTGTCTGTTTTTGTTATGTATTAAGTATTCCGTGAAAGTAATGTAATTTCCATGTATGTCTAGCTTGGGTCTCTATAGTTGGTATCAGAGGAAAGGTTTATTCAACCTTTGGAAACTAGAATGTGAGAACTTTAGTGAAATCCCTAGAGATATTTCTAAGGTATGTCTAGGGATGTCCCTAAGGTTATGTATAAGTATAGGTTATAGTCCTAGAATTACGGTAACAATATTATAATTAAACCTAAGATGTTTGATATTGATGGTACTCCCCCATTATCATGTTGTTTTCCTAGCATGATTTTTTCCTCCCACACTATTCATTTGGGGTTTTAGACAATGGTTGGAACCCGAAGTAACTGTGTTGACCAATGTAGTGGACAATGTAATGATTGTCCTCTAGAACAATCAAATGTGATGGGAGATGGAGTGAAAAATCTTATCCCTATACTTACACAAGCTATAAATCATTCTGGACTTCCAAATGAGCTGCGAAGGTAACGATATTCTATTGAGTCATTCATGATGCAACGTCCACCTTCTTTAATGGGTCTTCTAGTCCATTTGTTGCTGAACAATGGATCAGTACCATTGAAAAGATATTTTCCATACTTCACTATTTGGAACATGAAAGATTCATTCTGGTTGTTTACCATTTAGAAGGTGAACATGACTAGTGGTGGACTCTAATTAAGAATACAAGGCCCCAAGATAAAATTGAATCAATGGAATGGGACGAGTTCATGAACTTGTTTTTCAATAAGTACTTCCATCATATTCTTCTAACAAAGATGGAAAATGAGATCCTTGAGCTTAAGAAAAAGGATGATGAATCTATTGGTATATATGAGTCGAATTTTACAAGGCATTCAAGGTATGCATCTAGATTTATCATTCAACGTGAAAGTAAAGTTGATCGACTCTTCAGTGGCATAAAACCAAGTCTTCGAAGCGCATTATCTATAAGAAACTTTAGTACCTATGAAGAAATTGTGTGTTTTGCAATCAAGGTAGAACTAGAAGTTGGTGTTACATATCCATCTCATGGTTTTGACAAGAAATGAAATATGTAGTTCAATGAAAAATTTCAGAACAATGGTGAAAAGAAGGTGAATGTTTCTTTATGCTCAAAATGTGAAAAGAAGTGTGGTGGAGATTGTCTAAAAGGTACTAGAAAATGTTTCAAGTGCGTAAAAGAAGGTCACTAATAATCTGAGTGCCAAAGTAATGGGAAAAAGGTTTCTAATGGAGTGAATAGAGAAAAAGACTACAGATAATACTCCACCAACACTTCAATGCTACAAGTGCAACGAAATAGGGAATTATGCTAACCAATGCCCTAATCCAAGGTTTAATGATGATTGAGCTCAACAACATCTTATGTTAAAGGATAAAGGGAAGTCACATGAAATCACTATTGGCGATATTGAGTATGACAAAGATGTAGTGGAATGATTGTGTGTTTATGTAACAGGATTCCAAAATAATTCTGTGGAATCTAATTTATAGTACTGTAGAATATTGGAATATATATGTATTGGTTTACTATGGTTTTCAATAATTATATGGTACCGGTAACCATTGAAAGTAATTAAAATATTTTATAAAGCATATGATATGTGCATAATGAAGGCATAAAGAGAAAATAATATGTTTGATAGTATTCATGAGCTCATGACTAATATAAGGACAAAGTGATATCATGGTTTGAGTATATAAAAATTTTGGGATTTTGGTATGTGGAAAGAGTCAACTTTTGATAGCACTCATGTTTTCACTAAGGTTCAATGGTAATACATGATTAAGGTATTCACACGTCTGGAATGTGACCAACAAGATATATCTTATGATATATAGGGGATAAATGATGGTATTCATGTTCTTGTTATGTGACCTTTCAAATAATCATTTTCCTTATACTATGAGATTGGACATATATATTTTGGATAAACATAAAGATTGGAATGGACTTTTTTGGACATCAGATAGTATTGTTTAAGGATAGAACTTTTTTTCAATATTATTTTTGTAATGTTATAATTGTGTAGTTTTAGAAAAAGGGACAACCTGCAGGATGGGCGACAACCCGTTGCGTCGGACAAGGTTGTAGGAATCAAACCCACAACTAAAGTACGATAGGCCTTCATCACCTACCTCTGGCCTACAGGAAGTCCCTGCTTAGTATAAAATGGTTTTATTTTCTTAATCGGTATGATAGATGAAGTATAAGTCCATTTTTTGGAACCATATACGAATAATCTCACCATAGATGGACTTATGTATATAACCTTTTCTAACCTTATGTTCGAGATAGATGGAATGACCTATCATTCTATCACATTATCTAATAACACTTTGCAAAAGACAAATTCAACTTCATTTCATTAAGAGTTGAAGTGGAAATTGTTCAAGGCACAAGCAACAGTGAGATTGTACCAAAATCAAGTAAGTATTTCTTTTAATTAGAAAATTTTTCAACATTAGGGAAATGATCTTGAAAACAAAAAATGTTGTCCTAGTGCCCTTATATCTGATGAATCAGATGGTACCTTAGATCATCACAAATTTATGGCTTTGTGATTGTTTGATTTTTCATAGTCATGTTCTCTACCACTCTCCATCAGAACATGATGGTGAGATTTATCTTCCATATCCATATTTTAACCTATGTTCTCTTAGGTGGAAACCTAGTGATGAGTTAATTTGGGTAACTGTTACATTTCATACTTCACTTTTTAAAATTAAGTTTTAGTATTCCTTTTTACGATGTGTGTTTCTATTAAAGAAACTTTCAAGTAGTAAACCATTTATAACCTCGATGAATTTTGAGGGCGAAATTCATTTTAAGGGGGTAGAATGTAACACCTTGAGATTTTATGAAAAATATTATTTTAATTTCATTGATGTCTTGGGTTGTACGATACACCAAAATTATCTTGTACTATACGCACCAGTTTATTATCTTGCAGTATATGCAACACTATTCTTGGCTAGTGTTACACATAATTTCAAGTTTGTTTTCTGGGAATTATTCTACACAACATTAAGTATAGATTTTGTTTAATGTATAAATGAAATAAGTTTAGATTATGTTATACATAACACCAAAAGGATTTTTAACTACATGCAACCCTGACTTGTCTTGCATCACACGCAATCGCGACCTTCCTCGATAGCGTGTGTAGTACGCAAACTGGGATTCTCTAAACAACAATATATTGTTATAATATTATTATGAACTAGAAATTATGGATAGTATTAAATACATTTTGAATGTCATGAAATTATTATTTATCTTACACATTTTCTAGAACATCGTGTGAGAACAAAATAAATTTTTCAAGTAAAATAAGTATTTTTCAAAAAATGCAGTTTTGCCGCCTTTTGATGGCTCACCCACTTTTAATATAGTTTTTGACATGTTTATAATTTCAATTTGACAAAATAAAATACTTATTTTGAATCAGGATATAAAAATTTACTTTAGATAAATTTTTCATATTATTCTAACTTTCATATTTTAATGAGTAGTAAAAACACGCTATATTTTAATTAAAAACAAATTTTTTCATCATAATAATTTATATGGTTACATTATCTTTTTAATTGGTCTTAAAGTGTAATTATAATATATTTTTAAAATTTAATTTAATGTTTTTCATTGGAATTAATTTCACTTTGAAATTGGACATAAACAACTGTCGATCTTTTGATAGTTATTGTTTCTTAAAAACACGCTATTTGTTTTGATAACAGGAATTAATTTTAAAATTAATTAATTCCACTTCATTGTTTTGAATTTGGAAAAATAGACATAATTTTTGAATTCATAATATCAGATATATCTTAGGCTGAATTTTTGGTATTTTTCTGAAAAACTTCAATTTTTGATGAATATTGAAACCAATTAGTGGTAGTTAAAAAACTGACTCTTTCATTTAAATTAAATTTTACCACTTTTGTGAATTGAATTTCAAAAATACGACATACATGGTGGTTATCAAGATGTAAAATTTGGTTCAATAAGATGAAAATAATTTTTATGAATAGTAACTTTTGACTTTTATTTACCGCGGTTAAAGGTAAATAGGGTAATTCAAGGCTAAAAGAATATTATAATATTTCAAAATAAACTTAACACTTGTCCTAACATTATTAGATGAGTAGTGGTAGACCATGGTCATCCATGGGTCTATTTTGGGACCCCATTGAGCCACTTGGTTGTCATAATGACAATGTGGATCAATTAATTTAATGTAAAGACAAAATTGACATTAAAAAAATATTTTAGTAATTAATTTTTTTAAGGGGTTATATAAATTATCTTTTTGAATATAAATATTAATTGAAAATATAAAAATATTTCTTACATTATGGAATTTTTTTATAATTTTTAGACATCAAATAAATTAAATTATTTATGACACAATAATGATGCAGTATTTACCTCATAAATAAATGATTTAAATAAATAACATTATAATGATTATAATATTATACAAAAAAATTCCAATTCTGATTGGATTATTTTATTACAACCATGAGTCATCTTATCTTCATGATTTTTTGACCTTTTGAAACCGAAGATAAGTTTATAATAAAATAATATTTTCACAATTTCCAAAGGTGCCCATATCATCCCTTATAAAAGGGAACCTCCTCCCTCTCCTCTTTACACAAATTTGAGCCTTCATGCTCGGCTAACCCCTACCCATTTCCCTTATCAAAATCCCTAGAAACATATTAGAGGTTCTGGTCTTCTCAAAATACCAACTCTAGTCCATTAAGTGTAAGTTTAAAGGAGGCGCATCGAGGAAGAGGTAATTTCTTCTACGATTCTTTATTGTTTCTTCCTTCTTCTACTTCCTATTATTTAATTGATTCATTATAAAGTAATAACATAATTATCACTAATATACTTATATGTTATTATAAATATGAAACAACCACATTTCACCTTCTATCCATCCTACAGAAAATGAAATCACCGCGCGTGCGTACATATGGAATACCGTCTCCACGCCATGGTGTAATTAGTTTTCCCCCACCACCTTACTTGGATAGGTATAATAGTGTAAATAATAACTATATATGTTTATTATAACATCATACTGATTTTGAGATATTATACACTCCAATTATATTCAATAATTATTGTAACGATATAATCGCTCATGCATACGTACGGATTACCGTCTCCACGACGCGATGAGATTCATTCTCCATTTTAACCACTCAAGAATGATTATACAGTACATATAATGAATAATAATGAAATATATGACATGATAAAGCTACTTTATTTATGTATATATATATTTGTGTCATCTACTTACTTCCATTCAAGTCAATAAGGAAAGGAAAACAGCGTTCATGCGTACGTACGGCCTACCGTCTCTATGGACGGAGTATTTCATTTTATTTATCTATATTATATATATATATACTGAATATATATGATATATAAATCATTATTTACATTTTGGAAGTAAGTAAATAATGATATAACTAATAATAATAACAAGAAAAAAAGTCCAAACAAGTAAGATAAATAAAACAATTTTACCCAAAACTCTGCTTTAACATGGATTTTACAAAAGAACGAGTATTATAAAGTCATAAGTGAACCATATATGATATCATAACAATGAATATGATTCCGTAATAAGTAAATGACATTATTTAAATCATTATACAGGAGGTTAGGATACGTACAAATCATATGGGACCTAAGGTAAGGGATAACTTTTCCAATCTTGTTTTTATCCGATATTGTTTATTCGTAAGTATTTACTGGGGTTATATTTATCATCAATGTCCCTATTTTCTAAAACTGGTTTCATGTATGTTTAAAGTCCTTTTTACCCATTTTGACTTTTACTAAAAGGTATGTAAAGAATATTTATTTTTTTTACCGTACGAGGTGGTTTTTGACTTTCCCGGAAAAAGTACGAGAAGAATATTTTTTAACAAATACGGTGTGAACAGATTTTTACAGTTTCATAAAGCATAATTTTTATAAAGCTTCCTTTACAAGATTTCATAATTATTTTCAAAAAAAGTCATTTTCTTTTAAAATTACATGGCATTTTGTGAAAAGAAAATGATTTTGAAAAGAAAGGATATTTTCCTCAAGAATTCATTTCATGTGTTTTGTCAAAACAATTTTCCATCTAAGATTACATTATTTAGTATGATTATGTTTCAAGTATAATGTCTCTATTATTTACATGGTTTGATACTTCTTATGATGAAATGATATCAATTTTTTATATGGATTACATTAATATGGGATGATGTTTATGAAACCCATTTTATTCTTTGGGTAATGATGAATGATTTATGTTTATTTTATGGCACAAGTAAGAATGATATCATTATGAGATGGTTGGGACCTATATATCCTTCCATTTCATTGGGTAAAGATTTATATCTCATGAGATAGACATGGCTGTAATGGAAAGTTAACCTGGTTCAGTGATACCGGACTGGAATGAGGAGTGAACTCGATTCAGAAAGGGACTTTGTCCACTAAGATGGTCATGGCAGCAATGCCTTTGATACTATGTAAATCATAACATGTGATCAATGGTTGACATAATTAAATTTTTTATTCCCATGATATTTTATCATGATTAATGTTTCTTTATGATATATTCCTTACGTACTATCATGTTTTATGTCATTGCTCAAAATTATGATGTTTAAACATTATGTTCATGTTTTTTTTCAAATGTATATGATTTGTTTTATTTTCTCAATGCTTACCCTTACTGAGTATTTTAGATCACCCTTTATATGTTTTCTTTTCCCCAGGATTTAAATAAAGGTTTTAGGTAAGATAAAAAAAGGGGAATATCTTTATGGGAGATGTTGAAGATCTTTCACCATAATTAGAAGATTATATAACGAGTTTCCAAAGACACTAAACTATTACGATCTTTGTGTGTCTGTTTTTTTTATGTATTATGTATTCCGTAAAAGTAACGTAATGTCCATGTATGACAAGATTGGGTATCTAAAATTAAGGACTAGTAATAAGAAATATGTAACCCATTATCTAGAGTTTTTAGTTGTGGTTATATCCCTACATGTGAGGTGGCATTACCTTATGGGTGAGAAGCTTATCATATATTCTATCCAGAAGAGTTTCAAGTATATATTCTCACCGATTGAAATTAAATTGAGATATAGGTGGTGGATATAGATCCTCCATGATTATGAATTTGGCATATTCTATATTCCATAAAAGTGGAACATGGTAGATGATGCTCTATGTAGGTAATATATTTTGTGGTTGTTCGAAAAGTAATTAGAGTAGTTATCCTCATTATTTTTGTTAAACATATTTAATGATGGTATATCCCACCTCCAATTAATGGTTTTTACCCCTACTCCTCTATAGTTAACTAAGGAGGCACATCATGGAGATATTAATTGTGAGACCCTTTTTGATCTAATATCCACTAAGCATGATCTATTAATCATATGTTGATTCAACAATTTTATTATTTTATTTTACTTTGAAGCTCAAAAACTGCCACTTGTTTTTTGTTGATGAAGTTTCTTTTAATTGAATTTCAACAAGATTATATTATTTGAATATTTATTTTAATCTGTAAATCATACACAAGTCATTGATCCACTGAGAAATATTTTCTAAATTATTTGGAATGTGTTTGAAAGTATTCTAGAAAGACTTACCATACCAAACGTTGTAAAGAATATTTTATGGCTTTATAACTCTATGTTTGGAATAGAGAGTATGGATCAAAATCTCTACGTTTTGAAGAAACCCTACATTTAATGAATAAATATATTCTTTATCAACCCTTCTTTTGGAAACAAATTTATTTTGTCAACACTATGTTTGAATTTTTTTTGTTACATGATGGAACCATATGTTTTACTATTCAATGAAAGAGTTTTATATTAATGATATTATCCATGTTTTCTACAACAATTTTGATGAAATTAAATTTCATTATAAATTTTTTTTACGACCGATTCAGAGGATCATATTCAACAGATTTAGTCATTACTATTTCTAAGGGAAGTTATAACTCTATTAGAATGATTTGTATTCAAACATTCACAATTTATCATTTGATATTTATAGATGAGTTTGAATTTGATCTATTTTACATACAGTATAAATATTATATGGTAATATTCTAAAAGACAATGTGATAGACATGTGAATAGAAAAGGAAGATCTGCGCGATTCAAAATAATAGTGCCTCATTTTCCTATAGAGATACACATTAGATACATACAGGTTTTGATCTAGATGATTGATTTGTTTTTGTTTTATCATTTTGTTACATATTATTAGTATATGTTGTTTTTCAGGATTGAAAAATATTTTGTTGGGGACATAATTTGGAGTGATACATGTTTAATCATTTGCCTGTTTTTTCAACTAATTATTATGGAAATCCTATTCTATATTGAAGATTATTATAGCTGATACTGTGTGAAATTTAATATCAAACACATCTATATATTTCTACTAAAACTATGAGTGAAATTATTCTTCTTAATCAAATAAATATAAATTTATTTATATTCATTTTGACTACTCGAACTCAGTTATGGTGATTAAGGAGTATTGGATTCTAAGACTAAGTTATGGATTTACAGTTCCCTATAAGTGAACATGTCATGAACCAAGATGAGATTCCATCTAATCGAACATCCAACTTGGTCCGAGATAGGGTCTGAAGGGAAGTATTGATCCCCGTGGACTAGAAACTAGTGTCAAGAATCAATGTAATCACTATAGAAAAAAACATTCCCAATAAACTGGGATAAAATAAATAAAATAAATGTGATGAAGACTCAAAAAATAATAGAATATCAATAAATATACAAACTAATCCTGATACAATAGATGAAAAAAAGGTAACTGAATAAAAACAGAGTCCAAACACGTTAATGCTACATCCATGTTACCTCTTGGTCACCACTGACCTCTAGACAAACATTCTCCAAAGGTGAGCACTCAAACCAGAAACCTAGAAAAACAATACAACTTGGGAATACCGACGTCGATTGGTAATATTAGCGTCTGATCTTCCAAATCTCAGTATTTAAAAACTGTAGAGTCCATGAATTTCCTTTTATAAATATTCCACAAATAATAGTTTGAAATCCATTTGTAAAAAAGGAATTTATTTAACATTAATAAACAAAACACATCTTTCCACAAATTTCCTTTTAAAAACAATAGATGCATATTTCCTTCATAAAAATTGTATTACTTTATAAAACCCTTTCCATTGATAGCAAAACCCATCTACCAAATCTAATCCAAATAACCATACATGGTCATACAAAAAATAATGGAAACTAAAAACATCATGTCAAAACTAGAAAGGATAATATAAATCATTTTGATGACAATAAATAGAACATATGAATATATAATGATAGTAATTTCTAGAAAATCTCAGGTTTTATCACTGGATATACTTGGTTTGGACTCATCTGTAGACATGAAGTGAAGATTCATAGTCAATAACTCACTTTTCATTCTAATTGAAAATCCAATAGCATAATCCCACTTGGCCACTAGACATCCAAGGGGTATCAATCGTTCTAATAATGGTTGGTAATAAAAAAATCACCCAAACCCCAAAAAGATTACAAGTAATCCAATGATACTTATAGTAAATGGTGAAATGAGGAAAACCTCGCATGTGTGGCTCACCTTACCTTCCACCACTGAACTTTCCTACCCAAAACACTGAAATCACTTGTGTGATAAAACACTATTGACAATTCCTCTATAGGTGATCCAATATCACAACAATCCATACAAATATTCCAATTGGTCCAACATCCTTACAATATTCAAAACAATTTCTCTAAACACAACTAGTTGCAAACTAGATATTCATATTTAAAAACTTGCAACAATTTTCCAAGCATTATAAACTGACAATTTGGGCTCACATCATGCCCTTATGAAGTTAAGTTTAAAAACATTTCCAAATCATTATTGATATACTATTTAACACCACATTCAAGTATAAAATTCCAAACATCCCTCTACATTTCAAATCCAATTTCATTACCAACACCACTTAAATCCATGATTTAAAAACAAAACATACATAAAGATTCCCAATAGTTCTCCATATTATTTAAAAAACCATAATTTCTAAAGTACCAATCATGCCACAAATTTAAAAAAAAAAATTGAAACCACATTTGATTCATTTGAACCTAGGAACATTCAATGAAACACTAAGTAGTTGAATGGAAAGTCAAATATTTTTGAAATCCATGCCTTATATTATGAATATTTACCTAAAACCATTATAATTTGTGTTTCATCCATGTTTGAACCTTGTGCACACATGGATATTCTCACATCCAATGGTACACCACATGTATCCACGAAATTACCCAAATCTGTTTTTAATCTATCAACATGTTCTACCAACCATACAACAAGCCACAAATCTATAAATACAATGTCCAACTCCCACTTCAAAAACACAATAAAAATATTTCCATGGGTGAACCCCAATCAAAGAAAACAATTTTACTTTAAAAGTAAATTGAAATTTAAAAAAAGTGCATAACTATATAACATGTTTTAAGAAACCCCTTTAAAATCACTCTAACCAATTTTTTCCAACACAAAAACACCATAGCGAGACAAACAGTCACCCCAAAATCATGTGAAACCTAATTATATATTATTTTAAACTCCAAAAGCATCTAACAGAATCAATAGGAAAGAAAATGGATGGAAACACATACCTAGTGACATGCAGATGCAATGAAACTTCCAGTGAAGGAAGAACCAAGATCAGCGGACAATCCGCATATCCTAGATCTAAATAAAAAAATCCTACAAATGAATCTTAATCCCTAGGGATCTTAAAAATATGAAAACACCATGAAAACCTAATTAAACCTACATAGGATAATTGAACGAAGTTAAAATGGGAAAAATCCCAAGAAACTCATCTTAGAACATTCAAGGGACTTCAAAAATGGAAGTGAAGCAAAGAAGAATGAGCTTGGTGGACCCCATGGTGCACCTAGGTTGAAAAAAGGAGATGAATCCTGATTTATGGTTAAAAAATATTGGGGAAACATGGAATTCATAATATATTAATAATCTTAGAATCTCGCATAGTTTGTCCACACTACTTTCTAAATCATGTGATAGCTACTGTCCAATTTGACAGAACCTCATGCATGATTTCCACATGGTTTCCAATACCATAGGAAACCCATGTAACATACTTATGAACCTAAAATCAAGATAAATGGTTACCTGGGCTAGGCCTCCTGGTTTACCTAAATAATTTTCTAATCGTTCGTAGGCTAAAAAAGCACTCGGTACTTCCAAAATTCAATAATTTAAACTGGGAAACAACCTGATCCTCAACCAATTTAAATATTTGAAGATGAAAAAAATAATAAAATAAGACAATTCCAATGTTTGTGGTATGATAATTATCCCAACCACAAAAACATTATTCTCCCATAAATTCACCCAGTCAAAATATATAAGAAACAAGATTCCATTCCTGATCAAAGTTGATGGAAATCGTGAACCTCAAGGTGAAATTTCACATCACAATCACACCATACTAATAATAGAGGAAACCACAACTTTAGAAGAAAGGTGATGACACAAGAGGGTTCTCCCAACCACAAAAGCACAACTTATATCACCAGGAAGACTGGTAACTCCCAATACGAAATAACACAAATTCTCCCCATAAGCTAAACAATAACACCACTATAATTAAAAATTCCCCACAACAACAAGAAATACCAAAATAAGGGGATAAACCCAAAATAAAACTCAAACCAAACATTAAAATTATGGAATCCCCCCTTTTTATTACATAATGATTAATTACATTTTAGAACTAGAGGATCTTTAAAATTTAGTGTCTTGTAAATCAGGAACAAAATACATAAAAATAGAAAACACACTTTTAAATACCCTTGAAAAGCCTCTTGACAAGATCATCCTATGTACAACTAGTTCATCTCACAACCTGGAGACATACATCGAAGGAAAGGGTGAGAAGAAGGCCCAATAAGGAAAGAAATGGAATTAGTTTACTTGTGATATTAATAAGAAGTGTTGAAAAACATAAAGACATGAGAAATGGAAGTAGAGGCATATAATAATGAATGGAACATGAACCATAACTTGAATATGTGGCTACAACATTTCATTTATGCAATCATGAACATATCACCAAGGTATATCAATAAGGTGTCATAAAAATTACCAATATTTTTCACCAATGTATTGTAAAACCTTTCATCGCTAGAGATTAAATTCTTTACCCAATGCATTAGAGCACTATCAGGGTGGACCCTTAATATGTCATTATTTTCATGTGAGCCACATTGATCATAATAATACATTTCATAAATAGCCCATAGAGTGTAACAGAAATGGGTTTCACATTAAAATCATGACGTTTTAAAACATGTTTAAAAACAACATCATTACATAATTTAAAACCCATGGAAAGGGAATAAGGGTTTAATGTATATCTATTCTAGAATAAAAAATATCATTTTTTGTCTTTATAAACACCCCTAGAAATGAAATAGGTTTGGGTATTTGCATAAATAAGATAAGATAATTTCATGAGAGTAAGAGAGAGACATTTTGAGATGAAATTTATGCATCATAACGGTTATTGTCACACCCCGACCATGGATGCCTATTGTTTTATTATTTTCTCAGTCCTGGGCCTCTAGAAAGAGTTGGGTTTGGGTCCGAGATTGAATTATTTTTGAGACTTTGATGATTTCAGTGGGTCTCTGTCCAATGTGTAGTCACTGTACTGCTAGCGGTCACCTCGCATTCGGTCCTGGTGGGTATGTAGTCATCGCACCGCTAGTAGTGACCGCGCGTTCGGTCCTGGAGACTACACGGTTGACCGATTATTATTATTATTATTATTGTTATTATTATTATTATTATTGGTATTATTATTTTTATTTATTTTATTTTTTATTTTATTTTATTTTATTTTTCTTCTCCTTTATTTTTCTTTTTTTCCTCTTCTTTCTTCAATTCTTTTTTTTTTCTCCACGCGTTTCCCCCCCCCCTTCATTCCCCCAGTTCTTGCACACACCAACCCGAGGTCTCCCGCTGGGTCTACCCTTTCTCGTGTTTCGCCTAGTACACCCTGCCACCTCACCCACATCCAACCCTCCACCAGCACCTCTCGGCTGCACCACCGCAGCGCCTAGCCACCCTCGTCCGTGGCCAAATCCTACTCCCGCCTCACCTCGCCCATGCTACGTCCCAGCCTACCGACAGCCCAGTGGTCCTAGCTATGCCTTGTGCCCCTCATAAAGCCCTCCTCTTCCTACTGACCTCGCCCCTACCGTGTCCATTGCCCAGTCATCCAGCAGCCCCCCCCCTCCTGGTCCTGCGTTCTCCACCTGCTCGCTCTTCACATTTTCCTGGGATGCCTCCTCTTTATCTGGCCTCACGCACCCAAAAGGTCCACACCACCTTTACCTCGCACTGCCTCTACCACACGCCCCTGCTCCGCTCACCTGCAGTGACCTAGAGCCCCCACCTCTTCCTAGAGTTGTCAGACCTCCACGGCTCCACCTCCGAACTACTGTCCGACCACCGCCGCTTCCCAGCCTCCTCTTATCACGCTGCCATCATCTACCATAGTAACGATCGGCACGCCCTCGACATGCCTCCACCTTGATGCAGTTATCTAGCCAGCGCGCGTCCCAGCCGGTGTGCCTCTCCGGCCAACCCAGAACCATCCTGTTCCCCACTCTTTGCGTGGCTGCCCCGTTGTGCGCACCTGACCAGCCATGATGCACTACACCCCTGCTGATCTAGAGCAAACCCCTCTACTGGTATGCAAAGACCACCACAATCTTGTTCTTGTGTGTTCTGATATCCACCACTGATGGAGTAGGGGATTGATTCTGTTTTGTTTCCCCACCGCCATCCAAGGTAGGAGTTCCTTTTTATTCAATCTCATGCTCGTTTATTTTTTAGTGTCCAAGTTTTGTTCTGAAGTCCTATTTTTTTAATTGTAGTACGGATAATTAATATTATTATTCTTTGGATGCAACCTCAGTTTTTTGTGCGTTTTCAAGGTTGCACCACCGTCTAAGGTAATGATCTTCATCTGTCGTCTTGTTGTGCACTTTTGTTTTGGGTTCTCACAGTATCGCCTGCATTGGGGTTCAGGTGAGGTATGCACTATCTCTTGTTTTGATTATTTTAAATTAATGATTATGTTTTTTTCAGTTATTTTTGTGATTTTTAATTGTCTGGTTTTTTTCACATCATTGTTTCTGTGTTTTAGTTTATTCTACTTTTGTTGCAACGCATTGACATGGTAACCCTACTTTACCACAACCATCTGTCTGCGCCTGCTTGCGTGCATATTCGAGGTGTGTCACATCGTTGTGTTTGAGCAGCAAATTGATGTAGGTCCCCCACTTCACTCACCTTTAAATTCAGAATTTATTAATTGCTTGATATTTTATTAATATTAGTAAATGGGAAGTAATATAAGATAATTAATTTTTAAATGATTATTTGGTGTAAAAATGGCCATTTATTTTATAAACGACACTTAAAATATTTTCTTTATGAACAACCACCCAATATTGAAAGAATGACCATTTGTCCTTTGAACATAATTCATGTACTCTCATGTGTGGATTTAGTTTGATGTTAAACGTTCTCTTTTGACACATGAGCAAACATTCTGGTTTCCCTTGATAAATTGTGTTTTTATTCAAAGTTGGTTAAGGCCCATTTGGTACTTGATAAAAGTAGAGTGTGTTGGTATATTTGAAAAATATTTTTACTTTTGATGTGTAAGTGTTGGTTTCTTTTGAAAGATGGTTGATTTTCAAAGGATGTTTAAAGCTAGTTTGACACTTTAATAAAATGAATTATTTTGGAAAAACATTCTTTGACGTGACTCAGGGGTGATCATGTTGTGTATGGTGATTGTGTGAGTTGTTGAGCATGATGTTTGTGCATTGTGACTGGTTACATGATTGGAATTGTTGACTAAACCCTCTTTTTATTATATCTGTTGACATGGTAACCTGGCATAGTAAGTGAATGTTCTGAGAATGATTGTTGCACTAGTTTAGATTATGCACTATCTAGTGGCCCCATAGTAGGGGAATACTGAGTTATTACTACTATGGGGATTGGGCAACTTGGTTAGGCTATGAAGGGATATACCGAGCGTTAGGGAACTATGACTTCATCGAGTTAGAGCATGCCTTCTTGATGAGTCACATGTATAGTACATTCTGGATTGTTCACGAGCTCCTCGGTTCAACCCATGTTTCCTTTAGTGTTTATTTGTATGTGGCAGATGATTGAGAGGTCTAGATCTGTATCTGACCGTTGTGTGACACTTTTTCAATTTCCCTTAATGTGTTTTTCTTGTTGTGTGGTTTTCCCATTTTATAAGAACTGAACTTTGAGTTTCTAACTTTTTCTTAGAAATGTTTTAAATTTCAATTCACTTGTTCCTTTCAAACATTAAACTTGTTTTTAAATTAAAAAGTGCAATGGACTGTTACTTGTTTTAGGAATGGAAGTGTATGTGTGGAAACCCATATTTTGTATAATTTAGTTCAAACCTGGAATTAGTAAATTTCATTATTTAATGGTAGTAAATTGGGAATAGATTTTGGGAACGCCTATTGAGTTTTAATACTCACTCCTATAGTATTTTCCTATTTTTAGTATTATTGAAGGTTTGACTTGAGCTTTCTCTTCGTGGGCGAGAGTTGGTTGTGGACTGGTGAGCGACTCTTGGAGTCGCGAGGATTTTTGGTTGTGGTCAGGTTAGATTGATGTTTTTGGTTGTTTATCCTTTTTCATGTATTTTATTTTCCTTTTATTATTATACTTTTTCTGATGCTTTATTTATTTTCATGGGCCAAATCATTCCCACTAGTCCTTTGTTGATGCCCTGGCACTTGTCGCCAGCCCGGGAGGATTGGGAATGCCTCTCGAGTCATGTCGCAGACCGGCTCGGGTGATCGGTTGAGGGTCAACCCGGGTTGGTTCATGATGAAATGGTATCAGAGGAGGACCTTGTTATTTGGGATGTCTGGTAGAAGGAGATTAGGATTGTCAGGGCTCATGAGGTAGGTTACGGGTTTGTGCCTGATCACTACTTCTCATAACAAGACCTGAGTAACTTGGGTTAGTCTGGGGTTTGGGTCTCTTATCTTTGCTTGATTTGGATTGAGGGATGACAATGGAGGTGAATCGGTTCACTTTACAGCCTCACATGGGGTGGTGACCCATGTAGAGTCTAAGTTCCCAGTTTAAGGTCTGCTTAGTGTTATGCCTTACATGGGGCATTGATCACTACCATGTTGTTGGGTCAGACATATGCACTAGTTCCTCATCCCAGTGGATTATTGTTGCTTGAGTTTTGTTTTAGTCTCGGTTGATTTGAGTGTGTGTTAAAAGTGAAATTGGTTTTGAAATGGAAAAGTGTTTCTTTAAAAAAAAATTTGAAATTACATAAGTTTATTTCTAAAGAGAAGGTGTATTGGTTTGAAAAAACGTTGTATGTGTTTGGATTTAGTAAGGGAAAGAATTTTTTGAACCTTGGAACTCCTTATGGAGGGACACACGTGTGTTGGTATATATGGAGAGTGCGTGGGGGAACTTGTTTGCAGATGATGTCAGTGGGATTGAATAAATGCGCTTGTGACGGTTCATAAGGTGCCATAGGTGAGTTTTTTAAATTTTAAAAAATAACGGGTTTGGAAAAGTGATTTATGCTTGTGTTGTATATGTTTGGCCTATGGGACTGTTTCCTATGGCTTGTATTGTTGCTTTGATTGAGTTTTGTCTTGATGCTGGTTTCGATGGTGTTTTTGTGTTGGTATGAGTATACCGCCCTAAAAGTCTCCAAAAGTTGTTAATGAGTTTTGCCGATCCCCCAGTTCTTTATGTGTATTGCCTGCTTATCAAGGTAATCTAAGTCCATTAGAAGCAGTTACATGGTTCAGAAATATAGTGGGTCTTCGTGTTGTTGGGAACTCTCAGGGTAGTTAAGGTTCCTACCGTCCCAGAGTTATTTGAGTGTTCAGTTCTGGACTAGTAATGATGAGATGTCTCATCGTCGTTAGAGTTTTGGATGTTATTAATGGTGGTTGACTTCTATGAAGGTTCCCCCTCTGTCAAATTGTGCGGGCCAGTGGAACCTGTCTCCAAGAAATCATCCTCGTCGGTACCGGATCCTAGTTCATCGGACCACTCTCTTGTACTCCACCTGTATGGCCTATCTGAACATTCTATGTCGTCATGTTGCATTCCTTTGAAAAATTATGACCATCATGATTTTTTGAATCATCCAATGGAAGAAAGAGTTAGATACCAGAAGATGAAAATTCCTAATTGTGAGGCCAGAGATGCTTTATCCATCAGGGCCCCAGCCACAGGTCTCGGGGTGAAGCTCGCGCACAGTCGGGAGTTGCCAAGGGTGTGTGGGACCTCGTTCTAGATATTGTTGTCAAAATTGGGATGAAAATATCCAAAATTTCCTTATTTTATTGTCACCTTCATCGTAAACACATCCCCATGAGGGTGGTGTGATGAACATGTTCAATCGCAATACAAGTAGCCTTATATGCTCTTACTATAGGTTCTAAGTCACTCAAATTCCTCGAAGAGGCATTGGGACCACGAATAAATGGGCCTATTGTAATTTTGAGTTGGTCTCAGGTGTGTTCATTAGGGAGGTGTTCGATTCATGAAATTGTTGGGAGGTTTTGAGTTAATTTCTCATCCTCAAGTTGATGGATTGTTCTGTAGCATTTTTTTCATCAAGTATTAGGTTTGTTGTTCGGTACATGTGGGGAAAATGAATGAGTTTGATTTGGGAGTTGTCGTGTTCCCCCCCCCCCCCTGGGGGTGGTTTGTTTGGATTTTAAGGGTTTTTGTATAAGTGAATTCTTGTGGTGGAGAGAACCCTCTCATGATCTACACTCAATCTCGGGCAGTGGTTTTCCTTGAATTGGTTGGGTGTGACTTTTGTTGGGTATAGTCACCCTGAGGCTCTCGGTTCTCTATGATTTTATCTGGTCACAAACTCATGTTGTGTCAACTATTGTCTTGGTGACTTTTTGGGGCCAGAAAGTGTCTATGGTGGGGAGAATTGTCACACCCTGACCATGGACGCCAATTGTTTTATTATATTCTTAGTCTCGCGCCTTTGGAAAAAGTTGGTTTTGGGTCCGGGTTTGAATTTTTTTTTGAATCCTTGATGTTTTCAATGTTTCTCAGGCCAATGCACAGTCACTGTACTTCTAGAGGTCACCTCACATTCGGTTTGGGTGGGTACGCGGTCACCGCACCACAAGTAGTGATCGTGCGTTCGGTCCTGTAAACTATGCGGTTGACCGATTTTTATTATTATTGTTGTTGGTGTTGTTGTTGTTGTTATTATTATTATTATTAGTATTAATAATAATATTGGTATTAATATTTATATTTATTTTATTTTTTATTTTATTTTATTTTATTTTTCTTCTCCTTTCTTTTTCTTCTTTTCCTCTTCTTTCTTCTCCTCTTTTTTTCTCCACGTGTTTTCCCCCCTTTTCCCCCTGTTCCAGCGCACTCCAACCCAAGGTCTCCCCTTGGGTCTCCCCTATCTTGTGTTTCACCTGGTGCACCCCGCTACCTCACCCACATTCATCCCTCCACTAGCACCTCTCCGTCGCACCACCACAGCACCTGTCCACCATCGTCCTCGGCCAAATCATGCTCCCACCTTGCCTCTCCACTGTTTCATCTCAGCCTGTCGACATCCCAGCTATTCTATCTGCTCCCCACACCCCTCATGAAGCCCTCCTCTACCTACCGACCTCACCCCTATCGCGTTTGATGCCCATTTGACCAGCAGCACCCCCCCTCCTGGTTCTGCGTTCTCCCCATGATCGCTCTCCGCATTTTCTCGGGATGTCGCCTCCATATCTAGCCTCACGCACCCAACAGGTCCCCTCCGCCTTCACCTCGCACCGCCGCTGCCCGGTGCCCCTACTCCGCTCATCTTCCGTGACCTGCAGCCCCCTCCTCCTCCTTGCATTGTCCGACCTCCGCGACTCTACCTTCAAACCGTTGTCCGGCCACTGCTGCTTCCCGGACTCCTCCTGTCACGCTGCCACCAGCCTCCCCTATCACGATCTATATGCCCTTGGCATTCCTTCTCCTTTCTACAACTATCCAGCTGGTGCACATCCCAACTGGTGTGCCTCTTGGGCCAGTTTGTGACCATATGCTTCCCCTCCCTTTGTGTGGAAACCCCATTGTGCGCACACGACCAGCCGCGATGCACTACACCCGTGTTGCTCTGGTGCGAACCCCTCTCCTGGTATGTGAAGACCAGCTCGTTCTTGTTCTTGGGTGTTTCGATATTCGTCACCGATGGTGAAGAGGATTGATTATGTTTTGGTTCGCCGCCACCATCCATGGTAAGAGTTTCTTTTTTTTATCGCATGATGATTTATATTTTAGTGTCCAAGTTGTGTTCTGAAGTCCTACTTTTTTAATTGTAGTGCGGATAATTTTTATTATTATTTTGGATGCAACCTCGGCTTACTGTGCATTTTCATGGTTGCACCACCATCTGAGGTAATGATCTTCATCTGTTGTCTTGTTGCGCAATTTTTTTGGGTTCGTGCTGTTTCATATTCATTGGGGTTTAGGTGAGGTATGTTTTGTCTCTTGTTTTGATTATTTTAAATTAATGTTTTTTTGTAGTTATTTTTCCAATTTTAGATTTTTGTGTTTTTTTCCTGGGTCAATGTTTCTGTGTTTTAGATTATTTTACTTTTGTTGTAGTGTGTTGGCAGGGTAACCCTGCTTTACCACGATCATCAGTATGCACAGGCTTACGCGCCTATGTAAGGCGTGTCACGTCGTCGTGTTCGAGCTGCAAATTGAGGTAGGTTCCCCACTGCACTCACTTTTAAATTCAGAATTTATTAATTTCTTGATATTTTATTAATATTAATAAATGGGAAATAATATAATATAATTAATTTTTAAATGATTATTTGGTTTAAAAAGAGCTGTTTATTTTATACACGACACTTGAAATATTTTCTTGTTGAAAAGCCACCCAATATTGAAATAATTCCCCTTTTACTTTGAACATACTTCATGTACTCTCACATGTGGTTTTAGTTTGATGTCAAACGTTCTCTTTTGACACATGAGCAAACATTCTGGTTTCTCTTGAGAAATAGTTTTTTTCTTCAAAGTTGTTAAAGGCCCATTTGGCACCTGATAAAATTAGAGTGTGTTGGTATATTTGAAAAATAGTTTTACTTGTGATGTGAAAGTTTTGGTTTCTTTTGAAAGATATGTGATTTTCAAAGAATGTTTAAAGCCAGTTTGACACTTTAATAAAATGAATTATTTCGGAAAAACATTCTTTGACGTGACTTAGGGGTTATCGTGTTGTGTATGGTGATTGTGTGGGTTGTTGAGCATGATGTTTGTGCATCGTGACAGGTTAATTGATTGTCATTGTTGACTCACCCCTCTTTTTATTATATGTATTGACATTGGAACCTAGAATAGTAAGTGAATCTTCTGAGAACCATTGTTGTACTAGTTTAGATTACGCACTGGCTAGTGGCCCCATAGGAGGGGAATACTGAGTTATTGCTACTATGGGGATTGGTCCCCTCGGTTAGGACATGAAGGGCTATACCGAGTATTATGGATTTATGACATCATCGAGCTAGATCATTCCTTCATGATGAGTCACATGTATAGTACGTTCGTGATTGTTCACATGCTCCTAGGTTCTACCCATGTTTCCTTTAGTGTTTATTTGTATGTATAAAATTATTGAGAGGTCTAGTTCAACAGTTTTCCATTGTATACCACTTTTTCAATTTCCCTTAGTGTGTGTTTCATGTTGTGTGGTTTTCCCTTTTTATTAACAACTGGAATTTAAATATCCAAATTGTTTGCAGAAATTTTTATATTGCAATGCACCTGTTCCTTTCAAACATTAAACTTTTTTTAAATTAAAATGGGAAATGGAATGTTACTTGTTTTAGAAATGGAAGTGTGTGTGTGGAAACCCATATTTTGTATAATTTAGTTCAAACCTGGAATTAGAAAATTTCATTATTTAAAGGCAGTGCATTGGGAAATGTTTGTTGGGTAAACCAACTGAGTTTTAATACTCATGCCTATAGTTTTTCCTTGTTATTAGTTTTGTTTCAGGTTTTCCTTGATCTTGATTTCTGTGGGCGAGAGTTGTTTGTGGACTAGTGAGTGACTCTCTTAGTCACGAGGTGTTTTGGTTGTGGTCAGGTCAGTTTGTTGTTGTTGGTTGTTCCTCATTTTTCATGTCTTTTATTTTCCTTGTGTAATTCTTCTTTTTCCGATGCTTTATTTATTTTCATGGGATAAATAATTTACACTTTTCCTCTATTGATACCCTGGTGATTGTCTTCATCCTGGGAGGATCTAGAATGCCTCTCGGGTCATGTCGCGGACCGGCTCGGGGGGATCGGTTAAGAGTCGACCCGTATTGGTTCTTGATAGCTATGTAACATGGTTTTAGAAAACAATAAAAAGAGAGGATACAAGGGTCTCTAATCCATAAATAAATAATTTTACTATATCGGGATAGAATAAAATATTAATAATATCATGGTTTGGATATTTTAATGACATACCTCATGAAAAGGAAACGTGAAAGAAAATAGAAACAGTGGTTTCTTTTACAAAAATTCAGCAGCCTAATGGCGTCACTTAAAAATTCAAAAAATCAATTGATGATAGTGGAAAGGGTCTCTCATAATTTGTAAATTAAATTTATAGACATAAGGATATATAAGAACATACCCCCACATAAAAAAATGGAAACTAGAAGACATAACATAAAGGAAGTCATGTCTTAAAAGATGTGGGTGAAAGGTCCCCTTACCTTGAAGAGTAACTTCCAAAGATTAAATGTTGGGGGCTTAGGTGGATTAAGTAAACCATAATAGGACTCCTTGGTAGGTAAAAATAACATAGCTTTGGTAAGGAGGATTTTTGGAATTTAAGGAAAGAAGGAATGGCTTGGTATTTATAGCAAAAGTGAGGGAATATTTTATAAATTTCCAAGGGACACCTCATCGGTGGTATTTGCAAAACCATGGGCTTGCCCATCATATTTTCCCATTGTATTGGCCACTTGGGACACCTCCTAAAATATATTACTATTCACAATTCTACCAAAATTATTACATCATGATTACATCACTAATGATGTCATTAAACATACCAGAACTCAAAATTGTATTTTTACTATTCACCGAAAAACAACACATTTTATAAAAATCTCATAAATTTACTCCAACCTAATATTGATGGTATGAATGAAAAACTTAACTCCATTTTTAAAATTTTATTTTATAAATACTTTTAATTTAATTTTTAATTAAAATCATTATTTATTCCAAACAAAACAACATTAATTCTATAACTCCTTTTGTAACACATTAAGAAAGTAATCAAGGTCCCAAAAAATTATCGTATAACCATAATACAATAATTTAAAAATTAATTATTAAATATTATGATAATAAATTTCCATTTAAAATTATCAAATTAGTTATAAAATAGTAAATAAAATATTTATGACATAAAATAATACCAAAACTTATACTATTATCGTTTTTCACTTTTAAGGTGTCTAAATTGTATTTATACATTCATGGGTTATGTTTCCATTTTTTTGGCTAACATACTATTCATTTCTATTCATTACTATTCATAAGGATATGTTACTATCCACCAAAAAATTATTTTAATCTTATTTAACTACATTTTTCACCCTAATTACAACCATGTATGAAAAATTTTTGAAAATAATTTCACAAAAAAAGTTAATTAAAAATAATACATTTTTTACTATTCATCAAAATAACACTATTCATTAAAAAAACACTATTCATCTAATACTATTCATCAAATAAATTACTATTTATCAAAAAATTGATACTTCTTAGAAAACTACAAAAAAATTATTCCTAGAATAATTTTGACATTTCAAATTCAAAAATGATTTTTATTTAACCATAATAATTCTATATGTATGAGAAATTTGACTTTTAAATATAAAAAACCTATGTAATTAAAAAAATCGTGAATAGAAAATGAATCGTGAATTTGCATAGTGAAATTTCTGACATAAAAAAGTAAAACTATTTTATCATTTAAATTTTAAAAAGGGTGTTTTAATCAAACAATTTGATTAAAATAATCATTAATCCATATAAAATAATTTTTTATAATAATTATATAATGTTTTAAATAATAAAATTTGGGTCTGAAGTAATTCGATGTGCTTTTGTTGTAAAACATAAGAAAAAGTTACTAGGCGGCATGAGATCCATAAATAAAAGAATTTCATTTTTCGGGTTATTACATTCTTCCCCCCTTAAATAAATTGCGTCCTCGCAATTTTATCTTTTTAGAAATTTATTACTATTAGGAAATATATTATTATAAAGTAATTTCTTGTCTTAAAAAATATTATTCTTTAACAAAAATTACATTTTTCTATAAATCCTTCATAATGATTCATAAAAAGATTGTGATTGACCAAACATATCCACCGGGAGTGTCAAACCAGGAGTACAGCAAGGTCCGTTGTCATGTACCAGGATACCCCGAGTCAAGCCCGAAACTCCTTGTTGGAGTTTTTACTCCTATGTACATATGTGTTGGAGCCACATCCACTTCTTCGTATCCAGATAGGGATTTATTTTTTCGGAAACCACTATCTTAATATTTCACCAAAATACCAAGATGTTTTTCTACATTTATAATTTTCTATAGGGTTCTTCCAAATTTTTTCATAGCCTAATTTCCATAAATAACTAAAATATCCTTTGATACAAACTATGACATCCCACCTTTTTATTACATAACTTTTCAATACATTTTAGAAATAGAGGATCTTTAATGATTAGTGTCTTGGAAATCAGAAAAAAAAATACATGAAAACATAAAACACCCTTTTAAATCCCCTTGAAAAGCCTCATGAAAAGTTCATCCTATTTAGAATTACTGCATCTCATAACATGGAGACATACATCAAAGGAAGTGGTGAGCAGAAGGCCCGGTAAGGAAATCAAGTGAATCATTTTACTTGTGATGTCAATAAGAACTTAATGAAAAACATAAAGGCATGAGCAATGGAATTAAAGGAATATTATAAGGAAAATAACTTAAACCATAAATTTAATATGTGGCTAAAACATTTAATTTATACATTCACGAACATATCACCAAATTATATCCCCAAGGTGTCATAAAAATTACCAAGGTTATTCACCAAGGTATTGTAAAACTTATCATTTATAGAGATTAAATTCTTTACCCAATGCATTGGATCGCTATCAGGGTGCACCTTTAATATGTATTTATTTTCATGTGATACACATAGATCATAATAATACATTTAATAAATAACCCATAGAGATTAAAAGAAATGGTTTTCACTTCAAAATCATGACGTTTTAAAAAGAGTTTAAAAAAAGATCGTTACGTCATTTAAAACCCATGGAATGGGAATAAGGGTTTTATGTATGTCAATTCCAGAATCATGAATTTCATTATTATTTCATTATGAACACCCCTACAAGCTGAATAGGTCTGGGTATTAACATAAATAAGATAAAATAATTTCTTGAGAGAAAGAGAGAAATTTTGAGATGAAATTTCTGCGCCATAATGGCTATATAACGTGGTTTTAGAAAACAATAAAAACAGAGGTGACAAGGGTATCCCATCCATAAATGAATAATTTTACAGTATATGAACATAGTAAACTAGAAATAATAAAATTGTGTGTATATTTGAATGACAAACCACATGAAAAGTAATCATGAATGAAAAGAGAAAATGCGATTTTTTTACGAAAATTCAACAGCCTAACAGCACCAATTAAAAATTCAGAAAATCAATCGAAGAAAGTGGAAAGGGTATCTCATCATTTGGAAATGAGTAGGACCATAATAAGGATATATAAGAATATACCCCCAAAAAATAAAATGGAAACTATAAGACATAACATAAAGGAATTCATGACTTAAAAGATGAGGGTGAAAGGTTCCATTACCTTGAAGAGTAACTTAGAATGATATAAGTTTGGGACCATGGGGGGCTTGAGTTCACCTTGGGAGGTAAAAAGACTGGAGTTTAGTTGAGGACTATTTTGGAATGAAATGAATGAAGGAATGGGTTGGTATTTATGGAAAAAGTAAGGTAATATTTTATTAATTTCCAATGGACACCTCATTAGTGGTATTTGAAATACCATGGGCTTTCCAATGGTATTTTCCAATGGTAATGTCCAATTGGGACACCAAATATCATATATTACTATTAAAAAGTTGACCATAATTATTAAATCATGATTACATCACTAATGATGTCATTAAACATATCGAAACTCAAAACTATATTTTTACTATTCACTGAAAAATAAAACATTTTATAAAAATATCATAAATTTACTCTAACCTAACATTGATGCTCTGAATTCGAAAATTAACTACATTTTTTGAAAATAATTTTGTAAAAATTTTAAATTCAATTTTTAAATAAAATATTTATTTATTCCAAAAAAACATCATTAAAACTATTACTCTTTTTGTAACACATTAAAAAAGTAATCAAGGTACCATAAAATTATCGTATAACCAAAATACAATAAAGTAACAATTTATGATTACATTTTATGAGAATAAATTTACATTTTAAATTATAAAATTAATTATAAAATTTTAAATCAAATATTTATGACATACCAAAATACCAAAACTTATATTATAATCATTTTTTCACTTTTAAGTTGTCTAAATTGTATTTATACATTCATGGGTGATGTGTCTATTTTTTTGGATGATTTATTATTCATTATTATTCATTTATATTCATAATGGTATGTTATTATTCACCAAAAAAATTATTTTGATCTTATTTAACCGCATTTATTACCCTAATTACAACCATGTATAACTGATTTTTGAAAATCATTTCACAGAAAAAATTATTTATTAAAAAATATTTTTTTATTATTCATCAAATTAACACTATTCATCAGATACTATTCATGATGAAAATACTATTCATACAACACTATTCATCAAATAAAATACTATTTATCAAAAAATTGATACTTTTTAGAAAACATCTTCAAATTAAGCCTAGATTAATTTTGATATTTTAAATCCAAAAATGATGAATATTTAACAATAATAATTCCTTAAGTATGACATATTTGACTTTTAAATATAAAAATCCTATGTTATTAAAAATAATAGCAGATAGAAAATGAATAGTGAATTTTCATAGTGAAATTTCTGACATAAAACAAGTAAAATTATTTTACCATTTAAGTTTTAAAAAGTGTGTTTAAATCATACTAATTAATTATAATAATAATTATTAAATATAACATAATTTTTTAAAATAATTATATCATTTTTTTAAAACAATAATTTGGGTCTGATGTAATTCGATGTGCTTCTATTGTACAACATAATAAAATGTTATTGGGAGGAAATAGAACCACAAATAAAAGAAGTTCATTTTTTCGGGTCGTTACAGAACTAGAACTCAAGCCACAAATAGTGATTTCGATAAAAAATGATATCTCAAAACATACCCATCAGAAAAAAGGGAACCAATTTATGAAAGGATAATTATTTAAAGATCCATATTCAAATCAACTTTACCACTCAGATCATGAAAGAAAAAGTCCATCAAACTTTTACAATGAAAATATTAAAATCAATAGCATAAAAAATAAAACAAGGAAACTTCCAATGTATAAACCCCAACATGGGATACAAAAGTTATGCTGAAGTTCCCCACACTGTAACAGCCCGAGATTTTATGAA
This sequence comes from Viscum album, assembly GCA_963277665.1. Lineage (NCBI taxonomy): Eukaryota > Viridiplantae > Streptophyta > Magnoliopsida > Santalales > Viscaceae > Viscum > Viscum album. The sequence goes on along the minus strand of OY728145.1, from coordinate 1,090,692,978 downwards.
AAATATTATTTTTTTTATTCCACTAATGTCTTGTGTTGTACGCTACACCAAAAGGAGCTTGCACAACACGCATCCTTGACTTGCCTTGCATTACACGCAATCGCGACCTTCCTCGATAGCGTGTGTAATACGCAATACCGAGTTTCACTAAACAACGATATGCTATTAAAATATTATTAAAACTAGCCGTTATGAATAGTAATAACCATTTTTTAAAATTCTGTAAATCATATTTTTCAAAATGAACTTCATTTTTGGATTCGGAGTATCGAATTTAGCCTAAGGTGAAATTTTGGTACTTTTCGGATAACTTTCACATTCTGATGAATAGTGAAAATTACTAAATTATAATTAAAAACATTTTTTTTAATCGAAATAATTAATAGTGATAAATTATTAATTTGAGTAGTTTTAAAGTATATTTAGAATATATTTTTACAATTTAATACAATGTTGGTCATTGGATGTAATTTCACATTTAAACCAGACATAATCAAATGTCAATCTTTTGATAGATATTGTTTCTTAAAAACACGCTATTTGTTTCAACAACGGGATTTAATTATAAATTTAATTAATAAAATTTCTATGTTATTAATTTGGTAAAATAGACTTCATTTTTGAATTCGGAATATGAAATATAGCTTAGGATGAAATTTTGGCATTGTTCTGATAAACATCAATTTTTTATGAATAGTGAAACTACTAAGTGGTAGGTTAAAAAAACTGAATTTTGCATAAAACTTAATTTTACCGCTTCTGTGAATAGAATTTTGAAAATCCGACAGAAACGGTTAATATCAAGGACTAAAATGTGGTTCAATGAGATGAAAATAATTTTTGGTGAATAGTAACTTTTTACTTTTTTTTACCGCGGTTAATAGTAAATAGGGTAACTAAGGGTAAATATGATATTAATATTACCCTAACACATGTCCTAATTCTATTGGACAAGTGTAATTCGACCAAAAACAAACTTAGGAATAAAATATGACCATTTAGGCCCACTTGGATTAGATTAGGACATTTATTATTAATTTATTTAAAGAAAGGTTAAAATAGTTAAAATCAAAGTTTAATAAGTAAATCATTTTTAATATGGGGTTATACATAAGATAAATTCGATTGTAAATATTAATTAGAAAGATAAAGAGATTTCCTACATGATGGTATTTTATTTGTAATTTTTAGACATCAAATAATTTAATTTATTTATGACACAACGATGATGCAGTAATTATCTTATTAATGAAATATTGACATAATTGATGTTATAAACACCAAAATAAATGTAATTTGAAAATTTTTATGAATTCCACTAATTTTCTAGGTTACTATGATATATTAATGTTGATTTAATCAACTTGGTTCGAACATTTAATTCTGTTATGACTTTCACAAAAATCATATATCAAATAGTGTCAAAATTGACACAAAATAGTTTTTAAATCAAATATTATATTATTAATTGTTATTTTATTCCTAAAAGTCTAAGGTTCGGCCGAATGACTTAGATAAAGATATATATATTAATAATAAACAATTTGGGGTTCGTTTGGCATGTTATAGTAAGTGTATTAACCATATAGTGAAAGAAAACAAAAAGATACGGTAAATGTTAAATTATTTAACTTAGAGTTAAATCTAATTGATAAGGTTAAAATAATATCCTAAACTTGTCTAAATTCTATTGGTTGATAGGATTTCGACCCATCCCCACTTTAGCTTCGAAATAAGACCCTTTGGAACCATTATAAACCGATTTTGACTTTAATATAAAATAATATTTTGAGATATTCCTAAGGTGCCCCTCTCCTCCCCTATAAAAGGACACCTCCTCCCCCTCCTCCTCACACCAATTTGAGCACTCAAGCTCGGCCAAACCCTGCCAAAATCTCTTCTCCACTTCCCTAGCAACATCCTAGTGGTTCTGGTCTTCCTGAAAGACCAATTCTAGTGCCCTAAGAGGAGGTCTCAAAGAGGCACTTCAAAGAAGAGGTAATTACCGTTACCAATTCTTTCATCTTTATTTCTTCTTCCACTTCTTCTTCTTAGGTTGTTTCATTATGAAGTAATAACATCAGTATCACTCATATACTGATATGTTATTATAAGTATGAAACAACCCTATTTCACCATCTATCCATCCTAAGGAAAAAGAAATCACCGTGCGTGCGTACGTACGGAATACCGTCTCCACGCCGTGGTGTAATCTATTTTCCACCACCACCTTACATGGATGGGTATAATGGTGTAAGGAATAACTATACATAGTTATTACAACATCATATTTATTCTGATATATTGTATAATCCACTCCAATTCAATTCAATATTTATGGAAATGATATCATCGCTCTAGCGTACGTACGGACTACCGTCTCCACGACGCGATGAGATTCATTCTCCATGTTAACCATTTAAGAATGATTATAATGTATATATAAGAAATAATAATGAAATATATGACATTATAAATCTACTGGATTTATGTATATATATACATATGTATGTCATCAACTTACTTCCATTTCAAGACAATAAGGAAAGAAAAACAGCGTTCATGCGTACGTACGGACTACCATCTCCATGAACGGTGTTTTTCATTTTATTTATCTATCTATTATATATATATATATATACTGAATATATATGATATATAAATCATATTTTATATTCTGGAAGTAAGTAAATCATGATATAAGTAATAATGATGTCAAGAACAACAAGTCAAAACACCTACGATAAATGAAACGATTTTACCCAAAACGCTTCTTTAACATGGAATTTACAAAAGAACGGGTAATATAATGTCATAAGTGAACCATATATGATATCATAACAATTAATATGATTCTGTAATAAGTCAATGACATTATTTAAATCATTATACAGGAGGTTCGGACACATACGAAGCAAATTGGACCTAAGGTAAGGGAAATATCACAATCTCATTTTTATCCGAGATTGTTTATACGTTGGTATTTACTGGGGTGTATTTTATCATCCACATCTATGTTTCCTCAATATGTAATGTTATTTACATCCACCTACAATTGTTTAAATCCAATTTTACCCTTTGGTGAGTTGTTAGTAAAAGATATGAAAGGAATCTTTTGTCGTTTTTCATACGAGGTACTTTTTGACTTTCCGACAAAAGTACGAGAAGAATGTTTTTTTTAACTTATAGGGCACGAACGGATTTTTATGGTTTTATAAAGCCTTATTTTCATGAAGCTTCCTCCAAAATATTTCATGACTATTTTTAATAAAATCTCTTTCTTTTAAAATTGCATGATGTTTTGTGAAAAGAAATTGATTTTGAAGAAGAAAGGATATTTTCCTCAAGAATTCATTTCAAGTGTTTTATCAAAATTATTTTCCATGTAAGATAATAAAGGGTTCTGTTTCTATCCATATTTTTACATTGATTTGACTATGTTGTGATGGAATTATGTTTATGAATTCCTTTATCTTATATGAATGGTTTTATGATGTCGTGTTGTTTAAGAATCCCATTTTTATTACATGGGTTATGCAATGATGTATGATTTATGATTTTGTGGCACACATAAGAATGGTATAATTATGAGATGGGTGGGACCTATATCTCCATCCAATGCATTGGGTAAAGATTTTATATCTCAGGAGATAGAAATGGCTGAAATGGTAGGCTATACCGGTTCAGTGAAACAGGACTGAAACGAGGGTTACTCGATTCAGAAAGGGACTTTGTCCACTAAGATAGTCTTGGCATTGAGTCTTGACTAACAAGAAATGATTCTCTATGATTATGTGTGTATGCCACAAAGTTTCATGTTTTAAGTTATGATTATTGGGATTATATTTCACTTCTATGATTTATCCCATGTTATGATATTATGATATTTTTTGCTGGTTAAGATTTCCAAAAGCTATGTTCTTATATATATGATGTGATTGATATTTCTTTTGTTTACCCTTACTGAGCATTTGAGCTCACCCTTTTATGTTTTCTTTTCCCCAGGATATAAAGAAAGGTTTTAGGTAAAAAAAAGGGATGACCTTTATGGGAGATATTGAAGATCTTTCACCACGATTAGAAGATTACGTTCCGAGTTTCCAAAAACACTAAACTATTACGATCCTTTAGTGTGTGTTTTTGTTATGTACTAAGTATTCCGCAAATGTAATGTAAAGTCTATGTACGTCAGGCTTCGAGTCTCTACAGTTGGTATCAGAGGAAAGGTTTAGTCAACCTTTGGAAACTAGGATGCGAAAACGTTAGTGAAATCCCTAGAGATATTTCTAAGGTATGTCTAGGGATGTCCCTAGGGATAAGTATACGTATAGGTTATAGTAATAGAATTACGCTAACGATCATAGAATTAAACCTAAGATGTTGGATATTGAAGGTAATCCCCCTTTATTATGTTTTCCCTAGCATGATTTTTGCCTCTCACACTATTCTTTTTGGGTTTTAGACGATGGCTGGAACCCGAAGGAACCGTGTTGATCAATGCAATAGACAATGCAATGATTGTCCTCCTGAACAAACAAATGTTATGGGAGATGCATTGCAAAATCTTATTGCTATACTTACACAAGCTATGAATCATTCTGGACTTCCAAATGATCATAGAAGGGAACAATATTCTATTGAGTCCTTCATGAGGCAACGTCCACCTTCTTTCAATGGGTCTTCCGATCCACTTGTTGCTGAACAATGGATCAGTACCACTGAAAAGATATTTTCAGTTCTTCAATGTTCTGAGCATGATAAAGTCATCTTAGCAGTATATCGTTTGGAAGGTGAAGCTGATCAATGGTGGAATCTTATCAAGAATACGAGGCCAAGAGATGAAATTGAGTCCATGGAATGGGACGAGTTCAAGAACTTGTTTTTCAGTAAGCACTTCCCTCGTATTCTTCGAACAAAGATGGAAAAGGAGTTTCTTGAGATGAAGCAGAAGGATGATGAATCTGTTGGTATATACGAAGCGAATTTTACAAGACTTGCAAGGTATGCATCTGGAATTATCATCCAACCTGAAAGTAAAGTTGATCGATTTTTCAGTGGCTTAAAACCAAGTCTTCGAAGGGCATTAGCTATAAGAGACTTCAGTAGCTATGAAGAAATTGTGCGTTGTGCTATCAAGGTAGAAATGGAAGTTGGTGTTACATATCCATCTCATGGTTTTGACAAGAAACGAAAGATGGAGAAATCCCAGAATAATGGTGAAAAGAAGATGAATGTTTCCTTTATCACAAAGTGTGGAAAGAAGCATGGTGGAGATTGTCTTAAAGGGACTAGAAAATGTTTTAAGTGTGGAAAAGAAGGTCATCGAGCAGCTGAGTGTCGAAGTAATGGAAAAAGGGTTTCTAATGATGTGAATAAAGCAAACACTGCAGAGAACGCACTGCCAACACTTCAATGCTTCAAGTGCAAGGAAATGGGGCATTATGCTAATAATTGCCCTAATCCAAGGGTTAGTGATGATCAACATGAGCAACCACTGAAGGCAAAGGACAAAGGGAAATCACATGCGATCACTATTGGAAATGTTGAATATGACAACGATGTGGTGGAATGATTAAGTGTTTATGTAATGGGATTCCAAAATAATGTTGTATCATTGAGTATTGCAATATTTATTGATGTGGTATTCAAAGTGATTGAGATATTTTCTGGAAATAAGATGATATGCGCATAATGAAGACGAGAAAATGAAATGTTTAATAGTATTCATGAGGTCATGATTGATATAAGGACTAAGTGATATCATGGTTTGAGTATATAGAATTTTGAGGATTTTGGTATGTGGAAAGTGTTAACTTTAAACTGCATTCATGTTTTCACTAAGGTATTAAAGAGAATACATGATTAAGGACTTTGAATGTTTGGAATGTGACCAACAAAACATATCTTATGATATATGGGGATCGACGATGGTGTTAAATCTCTGGTAATCGTTTTCACTATGTTATGAGAGTGGACTGTAGTATTATGGATAAGCCTAAAGATTGGAATGGATTATGTTGGACATAAGTTAGTATTGTTTAAGGATAGAAGTTTTTTCGATATTATTGATGGGATGTTATGGTAATATAGTTTTAGAAAAAGGACAACCTGCAGGACGGGTGACAGCCCATCGCTTCGGACAAGGCTGTAGGAATCGAACCCACAACCGAAGTGCGACTGGCCTTTATCGCCTACCACTAACCTACAGGAAGTCCCTGTTTAGTAGAAACTAGTGTTATTATATTAAGCAGTATGATATATGAATTATAAGCCCATTTTAGGAACCATATATGATTAATCCCACTATAGATCGACTTATGTATATAAATTTTGCTAACCTTTTGAGACAGATGGAATGACCCGTCATTCTATCACATGATCTGCTAACACTTCACGAACAACAAATTAAACTTCATTTATTTAAGAGATGAAGTGGAAATTGTTAAAGGCACGAAAAACAGTGAGATTGTACCAAAATAAAGTAAGTATTTATTCTAATTCAAATTTTCAACTTTAGGGGAAATGATCTTGAAAACCAAAAATGTTGTCCTAGTGATCTTATACCTGATGAATCAAATGGTACCCTAGATCATCACAAATTTATGGATTTGTGATTACTGGCATTTCCATAGCCATGTTCTCTACCACTCTCCATCAGAACATGATGGTTAGATTTCTCTTCCATATCCATATTTTCACCTATGTGGAAACCCATTGATTAGTTTATTTGGGTAATCGTTACATTTCATACTTTAGTTATTAAAGCCAAGTTTTGGTATTCCTTTTTACGATGTGGGTTTCTATTAAAGAAACTTTCGAATAGTAAACCATTTATAACCCCGACGAATTTCGAGGGCGAAATTCATTTTAATGGGGGTAGAATGTAACAGCCCGAGATTTTATGAAAAATATTATTATTTTTATTTCACTAATGTCTTGTGTTGTACGCTACACCAAAAGGAGCTTGCACAACACGCATCCTTGACTTGCCTTGCATTACACGCAATCGCGACCTTCCTCGATAGCGTGTGTAATACGCAATACCGAGTTTCACTAAACAACGATATGCTATTAAAATATTATTAAAACTAGCCGTTATGAATAGTAATAACCATTTTTTAAAATTCTGTAAATCTTATTTTTCAAAATGAACTTCATTTTTGGATTCGGAGTATCGAATTTAGCCTAAGGTGAAATTTTGGTACTTTTCGGATAACTTTCACATTCTGATGAATAGTGAAAATTACTAAATTATAATTAAAAACATTTTTTTTAATCGAAATAATTAATAGTGATAAATTATTAATTTGAGTAGTTTTAAAGTATATTTAGAATATATTTTTACAATTTAATACAATGTTGGTCATTGGATGTAATTTCACATTTAAACCAGACGTAATCAAATGTCAATCTTTTAATAGATATTGTTTCTTAAAAACACGCTATTTGTTTCAACAACGGGATTTAATTATAAATTTAATTAATACAATTTCTATGTTATTAATTTGGTAAAATAGACTTCATTTTTGAATTCAGAATATGAAATATAGCTTAGGATGAAATTTTGGCATTGTTCTGAAAAACATCAATTTTTTATGAATAGTGAAACTACTAAGTGGTAGGTTAAAAAAACTGAATTTTGCATAAAACATAATTTTACCGCTTCTGTGAATAGAATTTTGAAAATCCGACAGACACGGTTAATATCAAGGACTAAAATGTGGTTCAATGAGATGAAAATAATTTTTGGTGAATAGTAACTTTTTACTTTTTTTTACCGCGGTTAATAGTAAATAGGGTAACTAAGGGTAAATATGATATTAATATTACCCTAACACATGTCCTAATTCTATTGGACAAGTGTAATTCGACCAAAAACAAACTTAGGAATAAAATATGACCATTTAGGCCCACTTGGATTAGATTAGGACATTTATTATAAATTTATTTAAAGAAAGGTTAAAATAGTTAAAATCAAAGTTTAATAAGTAAATCATTTTTAATATGGGGTTATACATAAGATAAATTCGATTGTAAATATTAATTAGAAAGCAAAAAAGATTTCCTACATGATGGTATTTTATTTGTAATTTTTAGACATCAAATAATTTAATTTATTTATGACACAACGATGATGCAGTAATTATCTTATTAATGAAATATTGACATAATTGATGTTATAAACACCAAAATAAATGTAATTTGAAAATTTTTATGAATTCCACTAATTTTCTAGGTTACTATGATATATTAATGTTGATTTAATCAACTTGGTTCGAACATTTAATTCTGTTATGACTTTCACAAAAATCATATATAAAATAGTGTCAAAATTGACACAAAATAGGTTTTAAATCAAATATTATATTATTAATTGTTATTTTATTCCTAAAAATCTAAGGTTCGGCCGAATGACTTAGATAAAGATATATATATTAATAATAAACAATTTGGGGTTCGTTTGGCATGTTATAGTAAGTGTATTAACCATATAGTGAAAGAAAACAAAAAGATACGGTAAATGTTAAATTATTTAACTTAGAGTTAAATCTAATTGATAAGGTTAAAATAATATCCTAAACTTGTCTAAATTCTATTGGTTGATAGGATTTCGACCCATCCCCACTTTAGCTTCGAAATAAGACCCTTTGGAACCATTATAAACCGATTTTGACTTTAATATAAAATAATATTTTGAGATATTCCTAAGGTGCCCCTCTCCTCCCCTATAAAAGGACACCTCCTCCCCCTCCTCCTCACACCAATTTGAGCACTCAAGCTCGGCCAACCCCTGCCAAAATTTCTTCTCAACTTCCCTAGCAACATCCTAGTGGTTCTGTTCTTCCTCAAAGACCAATTCTAGTGCCCTAAGAGGAGGTCTCAAAGAGGCACTTCAGAGAAGAGGTAATTACCGTTACCAATTCTTTCATCTTTATTTCTTCTTCCACTTCTTCTTCTTAGGTTGTTTCATTATGAAGTAATAACATCAGTATCACTCATATACTTATATGTTATTATAAGTATGAAACAACCCTATTTCACCATCTATCCATCCTACGGAAAAAGAAATCACCGCGCGTGCGTACGTACGGAATACCGTCTCCACGCCGTGGTGTAATCTATTTTCCACCACCACCTTACATGGATGGGTATAATGGTGTAAGGAATAACTATACATAGTTATTACAACATCATATTGATTCTGATATATTGTATAATCCACTCCAATTCAATTCAATATTTATGGAAATGATATCATCGCTCGTGCGTACGTACGGACTACCGTCTCCACGACGCGATGAGATTCATTCTCCATGTTAACCATTTAAGAATGATTATAACGTATATATAAGAAATAATAATGAAATATATGACATTATAAAGCTACTGGATTTATGTATATATATACATATGTATTTCATCTACTTACTTCCATTTCAAGACAATAAGGAAAGAAAAACAGCGTTCATGCGTACGTACGGACTACCATCTCCATGAACGGTGTTTTTCATTTTATTTATCTATCTATTATATATATATATATACTGAATATATATGATATATAAATCATATTTTATATTCTGGAAGTAAGTAAATCATGATATAAGTAATAATTATGTCAAGAACAACAAGTCAAAACACCTACGATAAATGAAACGATTTTACCCAAAACGCTTCTTTAACATGGAATTTACAAAAGAACGGGTAATATAATGTCATAAGTGAACCATATATGATATCATAACAATGAATATGATTCTGTAATAAGTCAATGACATTATTTAAATCATTATACAGGAGGTTCGGACACATACGAAGCAAATTGGACCTAAGGTAAGGGAAATATCACAATCTCATTTTTATCCGAGATTGTTTATACGTTGGTATTTACTGGGGTGTATTTTATCATCCACATCTATGTTTCCTCAATATGTAATGTTATTTCCATCCACCTACAATTGTTTAAATCCAATTTTACCCTTTGGTGAGTTGTTAGTAAAAGATATGAAAGGAATCTTTTGTCGTTTTTCGTACGAGGTACTTTTTGACTTTCCGACAAAAGTACGAGAAGAATGTTTTTTTTAACTTATAGGGCACGAACGGATTTTTATGGTTTTATAAAGCCTTATTTTCATGAAGCTTCCTCCAAAATATTTCATGACTATTTTTAATAAAATCTCTTTCTTTTAAAATTGCTTGATGTTTTGTGAAAAGAAATTGATTTTGAAGAAGAAAGGATATTTTCCTCAAGAATTCATTTCAAGTGTTTTATCAAAATTATTTTCCATGTAAGATAATAAAGGGTTCTGTTTCTATCCATATTTTTAAATTGATTTGACTATGTTGTGATGTAATTATGTTTATGAATTCCTTTATCTTATATGAATGGTTTTATGATGTCATGTTGTTTAAGAATCCCATTTTTATTACATGGGTTATGCAATGATGTATGATTTATGATTTTGTGGCACACATAAGAATGGTATAATTATGAGATGGGTGGGACCTATATCTCCCTCCAATGCATTGGGTAAAGATTTTATATCTCATGAGATAGACATGGATGAAATGGTAGGCTATACCGGTTCAGTGAAACAGGACTGAAACGAGGGTTACTCGATTCAGAAAGGGACTTTGTCCACTAAGATAGTCTTGGCATTGAGTCTTGACTAACAAGAAATGATTCTCTATGATTATGTGTGTATGCCACAAAGTTTCATGATTTAAGTTATGATTATTGGGATTATATTTCACTTCTATGATTTATCCCATGTTATGATATTATGAGATTTTTTGCAGGTTAAGATTTCCAAAAGCTATGTTCTTATATATATGATGTGATTGATATTTCTTTTGTTTACACTTACTGAGCATTTGAGCTCACCCTTTTATGTTTTCTTTTCCCCAGGATATAAAGAAAGGTTTTAGGTAAAAAAAAGGGATGACCTTTATGGGAGATATTGAAGATCTTTCACCACGATTAGAAGATTACGTTCCGAGTTTCCAAAGACACTAAACTATTACGATCCTTTAGTGTGTGTTTTTGTTATGTACTAAGTATTCCGCAAATGTAATGTAAAGTCTATGTACGTCAGGCTTCGGGTCTCTACACACACCCTCGGTGATTTCCAGACAGTGTGTGAGCTTCACTTCAAGGCCTGTTTCTGGAGCCCTGATGATTGTAGAATCAACTGCCTCACTGTAATGTGATAACATACTCCGATAAAGAATTCATCTTCTATAAATACTTCTTATAAAACTTCTTCAGATGACCAAAATGGCCACAATGATGACATACTAATAGAGGATTATGACACGATGACTTTGAATTCACGAACATACCACACAGGAATCACATCATTGAATGGTCTGATGACCGAGATTTCGATACTAATGAAGGAGACCCCTTGGGGACATTCTCATCTGGTATAAACCTCTCACTATATAGGGAACTGTCATGAGTGGTAAGTGATTCTGGATTTCTAACTGCTTGCACTCCAAAAAAACTCCATGAAGAACACTTCATCCACCAAAATCTCAAAATTATGATCATTGGAAGAGAGGGATCACTCCTTCATATATGGATGAAGACCCAAAATAAAAAATGAATCTATCATTATATTTTATGGTGCTATTTCATATGATAAGGAAACCAGCCACTTGAAGTTGTCATCAGAGGACTTTACTATCCACTATCCCTGCAGAATACTCTTGAGCTCTTCCACTTTCTTCATCTCTACCTCCTTATGTAAAAAATCCAAAGATAAAGTGGTCTTATACACATCCCATGGCATTCCAGCCTTAATTAATTATGGTGAGATCACCTTCAACTAATACAAAGCTATACCTTTGAACAAATCCAAGACAGCCAAGACTCTCACAACTTCAGAAGTTCCCAGCAATCTAAAGACACACATAATATCCTCAATCCATTCCATTGCCTCTAATTTTCCATTATCACTATAAAATATAGGACAAACCTAATAATAACAATAAAACTTGTGCCTCACCCACTAGAAACATTGGGGACCCTTCTAGGAATCATGTCCTAAGAAGCACAATGATTAAAAAACCAAAATCAACATCATCCAAAAAACAATTGGAAATAATAACTCAAGACAAAACAATATGTTTATAAGATAAATACATACAATAACATTAAAAAAATACCATTTTCAAAAATCACCATTTATTTTCAATAAACTCCTTCTTCCAAGGACATTTTCAATCCTAACAGTATCTTTTCACAAACAATACCCACTTCTCTAAGAAAAAAAATTCTAAAAACCTTTAAATTTCAAATACACACCCATGGAATCCAATGGACCATTGAATATGGGTTCATCCTACTTATGTTGATATCATCCATGAAAATTTTCCAACATGCACTTTACACACATAACCACACATATGTGAATGTTCATTAGGAAGACCAGGTGTCACGCATGCCATTTCATTATCAAACCCAAGAAATTAAAAAATTTCAATTCTAAAAATATACTTTCAAAACCCATTATTCTCAATTTTCAAATCAATTGAAATAAATCATTTTCATTATAAAAAATAATTTCATTTGGAAATCGTACTCACACAAAATGAAACTAAAACAAAACAAAACACACACTAAACTACATGGATGAGGAAATAGTAACCATTCCTAACTTAGTGACATGGTTAGTGGTCCATGACCCATGTAAGAAATAAAAACTAGGAGTACCTTGTACAATGTACTCAAATTCCACATGGGTTAGTACTCAATTTCAGATCACAAAATAACATAGGTTCACCTCCATTGTCATCCCTCAATCAAAAACAATGAAAATAGACTCAAACCTGGACTACCCCTAGATACTCAAGAATCAGAACGATTAAGGGTTCATGACATCCTTCCCAAACCTTCCTCTTGACTATTTACAGTCATAATCTCTAATATATTATACACCCATAATAGAAAGAAACTTCTCTGATGGCATTTTTTTTCATGAACCAAGATGAGATGTCATCCATCCTCAAATCGAACCCGGTCTAATATATAGCCCAAAGGGAATTCTTGATCCCCACAGACTAGAAACTAGTGTCGAGCATCAATGTAACCACTATTGGAATGATTTTTTCCCAAAAAAACATGATCAAATTAATAAACTGAACATGAAAGAGAATCAATAATTACATAATATCAAAAGATATAAAAACAATTCATATTAAATAGCTAAACGAAAAAAAGATAATAGAATATAAATAGTGATCGAACATGCTAAAACAATCTCCACATGACCTCTTCGTCGCCACCAACCTCAAGACCAACCAGCTCAAAAAGTGAGAACACAAACAATTAACTAGGTCCTTTAAAAATGGATTGGTTCTAATGACATTGGGTGGCACAAGTAGGGATTCATCATAAATATTTTAGTAGGTAATCACCACAGATTACATGCATTTCCTTTCTTGAAACAATCCAAAAATACTGGATTAAAATCCATTTATAAAACAAGATATTAGTTCATTTTAAGAAACTAAACACATAATTCAATAAAATATATTTTAAAACAACACACACATCACTCATTTATAAAAATAGTTTCAAATTCCATAACCCTTTTAATTGACACCAAAACCAAACTACCAAAACTAATCCAAATAACTAGATAGTTTTATGCATAAAATAATGGAAACTAAAAAAATAGGTAAAAACTACTAAGGGTAATATCCAACATGAAATAAATAATAAATAGAACATATAGATAAATAATCATGTTAATTTTTTAAACATCCCTAGAGAAATCCCTAGATGTACAAGCTTTGGACTCACCAGTCGGCATATGTTGTAGCTCTATAGTCAATAACTCTTTATCCATTCTAACTTCTAATCCAGCAGTGCAATCCTATATGGCCTCCATACACCCAAGGGGTATCAAACCATCTAATCGGGGTAGAGAATAAAATTTCAGTCAACCCTCTAAAATATACCTAGGAATCCCATGAGAGTAATAGTACATAGTGATTGGAGTATGCCCTCACAATTGTGACTCGCCATACCTTCCACCAATGCACTTTCTTACCCCAAACACTAAAACCACCTATGCGATAACCCACTCTCAATAAATCCTCCATAAGGGGTGACCATATCAAAAAATTTCATTCACAAGTTTCAAATGGTCCAACATTTCATACGAGTTTTAAAAACTTTTCTCAAAACAAACCAAGTTGACAATCATAAATTCTTATTTTGAAAAATGAAATCATTTCCCAAAAATTAAAATGTGACAACCAGACCACACATCATTGACATTTCATATTCATTATAAAAACTTATCCAAATAATTATTAAAATATTGTGTAACACCACTTTCAATTATACAATTTCAAAAATGCCTCTACATTTGAAATAAAATTTCATTTCTAAAACCACTTCAAGCTATGATGAAAACACAAAACATACAAAAATATTCCAAATGGGATTTCATATTATTCAAAAAAACAAACAACTTTTATATGGTACCAGCTGGTCCAAAATATTAAACATAACTTTTGAAACCCCATTTTAGTTATTTGAACTAAGTTGCATTTAGTGAAACACCAAGAGTTTTAAAGGAGCGTGAATTTTTTTTTGAAATCAAGGTCTTATATTAACAGGATTAATCTAAGAACATTTTCATTTGTGTGCACATAGTACACACATGAACTTTGTGCACACATGGACTTTCCAACATTCAATGGCACACCACAAGTATCCATGAAATTACCCAAATCAATTTTTAATGTAACAACACATGTTTTACCACTAATAGAACATGCCAAAAATTTCCACATAAAAGGTCCAACTCAAAATTTAACATAACATTCAAATTGTTACCGATGGCGAACCCCAATCAAAGCATGTAATTTCACATGAAAATAATAATTTATGTATTAAAAAAACTGGTTTTCATAATTATATTACATGTTTTAATAAATTAATTTAAAACCACCCTCATCGATTCCTTCCAACATAAAAACTCCAAACTAAGCTAAAAACCACACCACATGAATGTGAAATATTTTTTATATTATTTAAATTCCATAATCATCAATTGGAATGATCTGGAAAGAAAATGGATGGAAAAACCTACCTAAATGACATATGGATGCGATGAAACATCAAGGTATGAAATAACCAAGCCCAATAGAAAATCCACACACCATATATCCAAAGCAAGACAACCCAATACATAAATCCTAATCTCTAGGGTTCTGCCAAACAAGAACCCATTGAGAAAAACAAAATAAATGTGGATAGGAAAAGAAAAATAATGGAAAGATGGACAAACATTTAATTTCTATTTTTTAGAATCTGGTTAGCTCGCACAATGCGGTCACATGGTTTGGTCACATGGTTTTCTAAACTACACGAAAACTATGCGGAGCCATGGTCCAAATTGATAGAACCACACACACAACTTCCGCATAGTTTATCAAACCATGAAAAACCAATTAACATTACTTCTGGACCCCAAAACATGTTTCATGGTTACTTGGGTTAAGCCAAACGGTTTACCAAAACATTTCCCTGACCGTACATAGCCCAAAAACTCAACCGAGAGTTCCAAAAATCAAAAATTTAAATCGGGGATCAACCAGAAACTCAACCAAAAACATAAAAAACTAAATAATGAATAAAATAAAATTATTTCAATGGTTGGGGTGTGATAGGACCAGAAGACATTGTAAAATACATATTTTAAAGGTACCAACTACCTATAATTAGTTGTGGATGTCCTTAATAAAAGGGTTTACTGGTGAAAATCACCAAGCTCTATGAGAGAGAATTGGTGGAGTATACTAAGGTATCGTTGTACTCTAAATCATTATACATTGATTTGTTCTTTTCATTATTTATTTCTGATACTTAATCACTTTTAAGAGATAAATAAAGAATCCTTGAAATTAAAGGGGGTTTCTTTGAATTCATCAAAGTTTTAATGGATCACAATCTCCTCTATTGTATCTTCATAATATTCATATCTTCACAACAAGTTGTATTAATGGTTATAATATATTTATAATTATTATTATTATTATTTTTTAAGCTAATAAAGAGGTATCAAAATAATGGATTTATTAGCATACTTCTTTGTTTGGAAATCGAATGGTACCTAATTTTTTCTATCTGATACTTGAAAGATGTATCAATTCTGGTTGTATTTGAATAAGTGTAATATGATTATATTTGATACCAAAAAAGTATCAATGGATTAGAAGTGGAAAAAAGGAAAATGATATAAGATTTTGTGGATCTTACACCATTTACATAATTTATTTTTGGCAATAACAGGCCTAAGTTAAAGATTTAGATTAAGTAAAATCCTAGAATAAAAAATCATAGAGAATATATGGCAATGATCCATGTCCTTAAATTAATAGTTTTAATTATGGATACTAGAAAGATCACTTGATTATATATCTAAAAAATCTTGGAATAAGATTTTATATAAAGGTAGTAAACCATTATGAAGTTCCTAATGATGATATGGAGAAATGGCATAGTGGTCAAGAAATTGAATATCATCTCAATTCAAAATAAATGAATTCTATTTTCTATGGATTAGGAACTGATTAGTTTAATATAGTATCTCAATGTTCTACTACCTATGAAATGTGGAACACTATTTTTTGCCTATGAAGGAACTGATAATTTCAGAAAATTATGTTACACTACTAAATAGGTGAAATTTTATTCTTTTGAGAATGAATTTTGGTGAAAACATCAACCATATGAATAGAATACTGACTGAGATTGTGAATAATGCTTCTCCATGGGAGATCCAATTTCATAATCTAATAAATCACAAAATGTTCTTAATTATTTTCCTAATAAATGGACATGTATATCAATTTCTATATGACAATCCACAACTATTAATCAATTAATAATGAAATAAATTTTTAATACAATGATGGTGCATGAATATAAGATGTCATTTAAAACTGAAAATAATATTTCCATCGAAATGATGAAGATTCTCTTAGAAATACTTTGGATGAATCATCTAATTTCAGTTATACAGAATCAAACAAAGATTTATCAGATCAATCTATAATATTTAAAAACTATATAATAGGAGAAAGAAAAGGATAAACAAATAGATGTTATGAATGTATGGAAAAAGGACACACAATTTCTAAATGTCCTATAATCAGAGCTCAAATGAGATATGATTTTTTGAAGGAAATGATTGAAATTTAGTAAGTTAAGTTGGATTGTTACTTCTAGATCAAATGATAAATATACTCTAGACCTGAAGGGTGAGAATAAAAATCAAATTTTGAATCTTTGTCTTATGCCCCATTCTAATGAGGTACAATTTTCTTTCACTCAAAATATATAATTAAGAAAACATTTCTTATGATGGAATTAATATACATTGTTTCTTGCTTCATGAAAAATATTAATCCTTAAAAATAGATCCTAAAAAGTATAGAATATCTTATAATTATATTTATATTGATAAAGAGGATTTATTTAAGAATTTTGAGAATTTAATATCTAATACTTATAAAGTTTCTTATGATTTTCATGAAGTTAAAATTTAACAATTTTTAAGTGATGAAGATACATTAAAACAAGATACAAGTATTCTTCTAAAAATTTAAAATTACTTAAATAACATTGTTGGTAAAAATAAAATTCATAAAATAAAACATGGAATCAATAGTAATGGTGAAAGACAAAAATTATATAGGAATTATTTTATTCATGGATCAAACATAAAAATTATGTAAATTAATTTGTGGTTTTATTATAGTATTAATAAAAATTATTCAAATGACTATTTCTTTATAAAACATGAATTCCATAGTGTTAAAAAAATTATTATTCAAATTAATTATCTAAATTTAATTGTGAAATTTCTACTCAAAATAAACAAGTTTGGATACCTAAAACATTAATTGATAACACTATAATAAAAAATAATATGGGTACCAAAAGTAATATGTTTTTTATATTTTATTGGAATACACCTTTGAACTAAATTGTTAAATCATTTTAGTTGTCTTCTGATTAATATATCTAAATCTCTACCAAAGGAGTAATCAACTCTGAAGTAGTTCGTTATCAAATAATACATAAAACTAGAATTTAAAATCCAAGAAGTATTTATTTACTATTTTCATATATGTTTATAGTGAATTAGATATTCTATATAGGGGGAGATATTTTATAAATTGATAAGATTATTCTTTTTTGTTTGAATTTAACTATTAAATACTTAGTATATAATTTCATATTTGAATTGTTAATATATTAGAAATGGTTTTATGAAAAACTATAATAATTATATAATTTTTTAAAACTATTTTTATATTTAAATTTCATATATTATTTTTCTATGTAACATTTTCAATAAGAAATGATTTATTACGTAAAATTTATTTTCAAAAGTCAAAATATAAAAGGATAATTTTGAATTTTTTTACTTAAGAATATGAATCATCATCTATAATTTTTCGGAACTAAACTTTTTATTTTATCCTAAAACCCAATAATATTCTTTTCAAAACAAATTAAATAGTTTATTTATATACTTCATTGAAATATATTTAACAAAGACTTTTTAAAATAGTCATAGTAATATCAATGAATTCAAGAAAATCATTTTTATCCTATGTTCTTTCTCAAAATAAAACAAAGGTAATCCTTTGATTGATTTTTTTGGAGAACAATCAATTTCATATGTTAAGTATTCGTATGAAAAATATTTTTAAAAAGATAGGGAGATCATGGTTTTGAAGATATAATAATTTTTTCATCTCAAATAGTTAACGATATTATATCCTATGAAGAAATTTTATTAAAGGTTACAACTTTTATTAAAGAAAAAGTGATGTTTTCTACTGATCTAAAAACGTCTAGAAAGTTTTATGAAGAACTATAAGAGTTCTCAATTTCAAAAATAGGGTTTAATTATAGAAAATTCTATCATATGAATGATAAAGATAGTTTGACATAAAAATAATATTTTTATTTTTTCAAATTATAAATATGAAGACATATGGTGTCACTCATAAGAGAATAAGTTACTAAGATGGATATTGATATTCTAATGGAGTTTCTGGTCAAAATATTTTATCCTCTTTATTTTATCAAAGTACTTCGTATGATCAAAAAATGATAGTGAACTCTCAAAAGTCTTAGTATATTTATGTGAAAAGGTTAAATTTTTGGAATGTGTGAATGAGGAACCTAAATATTTCTTAACACCCATAATTTTCTTTAATTAATGTTACTATTTTATATGTCTATTTGTTTTAGTGTTTTATTATAAATTGTTTTATAATTTATTTTTTAAATGTTTTATCACTTAATATTGTTGAAATGGTTTTTAAATATCTATACCTAGTCTTAAATTTAGAATATTTTGTTTCATGAGGTAAATTATTTTACTAATGAAAGTAATAAATAAATCTATTATAAAAATAAATTTTTTAATTGAATGTGCACAAAAATAGTTGAAAATCATTTATTTATTGAAAATATTTTAATTCATTTGATATCTTTAACAAATATGCTATGATTTAAGAGTGATTAGAATATTTTTTTAATATTTTATTAACTAAGAAATATTTTTAATAATATTATATATGTTCAATGATTACATATTTTTTTCTTTTTAAAGGAAGAAAAAATTTAGGGGGATATTTTTTACTGGATTTAATTCTTGACATTTTCATGCCACAAAAAGGGGGATAAATTTTTTGGAGGAGAAATGTATGATCAATTTTTATAATTGAAATTTTGAATAAATTTGTAAACTTATTAAAAGGGAGAAATTTGAGAGAAATGTTTTGCTAATTTATTTATTTATATTTGTTGAAATTTCTGTTTTTTCTAAAAATTATTATAACTCCCCTTTTATGAATGATAAATTGTTTTTGTTTCATTAGGAAGGGTACACTTATCATTAAAAGGGTAATATTTTTGAGCTTGTGATGATTCAAAAGTTTCATTAATTTATTTTTGTTTTTGATGCTCATAAATGACCATATTTATGTTACCAATAAATTTTCTTTTAATTTAATTTTGGGAAGGTAATATTCATTAGAATATTTATTTTATTATGGAAATAATACAAAAGTCATTTATCCATAGAAAAATATTTCTTATGGTATTCTATACATGTTGGAATATTTTATAGAAACATTGTTTATTCCCTACATTTTAAAGTGTAACATATGGTTTGGGAGAACTAACATTGGAATAAATAGTATGGATCAAAAAAACCTATGTTTTGAAGAAACCCTATGTTTAAGGAATAAGTGTATGATTCATCAAACTTATTTTGGAAACAATCATATATTGTAAACCCTGCAATTGGAGTTATTTTGTTACATGAATGAACCCAATGTTTGACTATTCGATAATGGAGTTTTATATTAATGATATTATTTATGTTTTCTACAATGATTTATCCAGAAGTAAATTCCATTTTAATGTTTTTTACGTCTTGTTCAAAGGATCGTATTCAATGGATTAAATTATTCATTTTTTAAGTGTTTTTACAGCACTATTTGAATGATTTGAATTTAAATATTAAGGATTTATGATATAATTTTTTTGGAAGATTTTTACCTCGAGTTGTTTGTCCTATAGTATAAATATTTATATAGTCATCTTCAGAAATAGATATGTGAAAGATATGAACAAATAAAAGTAATATTTATGTGATTGAAAGTATATAGTAATAATTTTCCATTAGAGACACACTTTGGAGACATGAATGTTTTGATATACTTAATCAATTTTTTATTGAGGTATCTTATTATTACATATTATTATTACATCTTATCGTGAGATTTTATGGTTATATATTATTATTACATATTACTCTACTTGATAAAAAAATTATTTCATAGAAATACACTTTATGGATATTCATGTTTAATAATATGTATGGTGTTTTCTCTTCCACTGCATAAAGAAAGACTATTTTATATTGTGATATTCAAGATGAAACACATCATTCAGTTACTACTTGATCTTTTAGGAAAATTAACCTTCTCAATTAAATATATATATATATAGTTTATTTTTGGTTTATCTGACTCAGTCATGTTTTTAAATGAGTATCAGCATCTTGAACTAAGATTATGATTTAGGATTCCCTATAAAGACCCATAAGGCCTTGTAAAAGCCTTATTTTAAAGGTATCAACTTCATGTACTTGGTTTTTTAATTCCTGGTAAAAGGAAATGCTATTGAAATTCACCATGATCACTATGAGAGCATTGATGAAGTGAAATAAGGGATCTTTGGCCTCTGAACCACTATACATCATTGTGTTCTTGTCTTTATTTATTTCCATTTCTCATCTAGTTTTATGATAGGATTAAACAATGGTTCCATGACAAGTCGTTATTCTAAATCATTATTGATTTTAAAGAATCACAATCCCCCGATTTCTTTTTCATATTTATATCTGTCCAACATGATCATGATTGATTTTATAATGATCGTGAGAGCATCATTATTGTTTGAGGATGGATAATGGTACCACTTGTTCTGAGAGAGGAGGTGATATTGTAGTTTCATAAATCCCCCATAGTGGTACATCTTGGGGTGGAAAATATATACTAGGATCTTCATTAGTAGTTCTTGTAGCTAGGGATAAATAGATGCATAGCAGAGATTCTCTCTTGATGCCTCCCTTCTCAACACCTGAAGGATGAGCTCCTAGTTCAAATAGGGTTAGCCCAAACCATTTTGGTTTTATAGTTAAAGTGTGATGATATGTCAATGTATTTCATGAACTATTTTACAATAAATATTTGAGGGAATGATGTTATCTAGGTTATCATAGAATGAATCAATAATTATTCATACTTCAGAAATACAAGAGAAAATATTTTAGTTGAGAGTTTGAGACATCATTATATGTATGAGATATTCTATATTCCTAGAGTTCCCTCAATTATAATTTTTGACCATGATGCCCACTTCATGTAAAGATTGTGGATATTATTATTGGATCCCATTGGGAAATAGTTTTTTTTATCATGGAGTTTCATCCCAAGACAAACAGATGAACTAAGCAGACCATTCATGTTCTGGAGTATATTCATTGGGTTTTCATGATTGAAATTGGCACTAGTTAGGAGTACCGTCTACATTTGGTGTATTTTTAATATAACAATAGCTGTTACTCGACCATCGGTATAGTACCATTCAAGGAATTTTATGGGAGACCCTAAAGGTAACTAATGTACTATATGTACGCATAAAAGTCATTATTCATGTGCATAATGTAGGTTTGAGTAATAACAAATAAGGTGTAGGTCATCTTAGAGTGGATGAGGACTGGACAGGGGAGTCAAATGCCTTCTGTGGACCAATTATAGATGGTGGTGTGTTATATGAAGGAGAACATGTGTTTGTAATGGTCAAAAATTGATGAGTATTTTAGAGATTTTTCATTTGTGTAATTTTATCTTCATGTTTGATTTTCCTTTTCTAGATACATCATAGAGTTTGCAATTTGGGATACCTTTTTGCACTATCACTAATGTTAAAATAGGTTCTTGAGGTCTTTGATGATTCACAAGTTATTAGGTATGTGCATGGCCCATTTTATGTCATTTATTGGTGTGATATAGATATCAAGGATGGAGTTTCATTTTCATAATACCCATTAAAAATTGAGGATTTCTAGGATAAGATCATTCTTGGATGAGTGATTCTCTTGGTGAATGTCTAGTGGAAACACAAGAATCTTTAGGTGATCACCTGGGAGTGGGAGAACCATAGGTGATATCAGTACCCTCATTTTTTTAGTAGGATTTTTCTCTTTTTGGAAAGAAAAATTCCCTAAGGGGAGAATATAACATCTATATTTTCTCATTTTAAGAATTTTTTATATTAAAAATAGTATTTTCAGAGCCATATGTTGATACATTGTGAGATCTCGAGTCCCAAGGAACCTCAGTGTTGATATAATATAAATATTAAATATATTAAGTAACACATAAATTGTTTTTCTAAAATAATGTAATAACTTCAGAATGGGGACTTAAATGGGAAATATGAGATTATTTTTGAATAAAAAATATGGGTTTTACCCTAGTCATAATAAAATATTAATCAACTTCCGATGTATTGTCAGATAATAATCATGGAAAGAATATTAAATAGACAAATTGATTAAATAATTTATTATTTGTTTGTTATCTATGACCTAGATTCCTCTATTTAAATTGTTTATAGTCAAATCCTATGGTTATCCACATAATCCTATATGTTTGAGAAGTTCCATAGAGGAGTATTTTGTGGTGACAATGGATCATGGTTTAATGGATCAATATTGCTAGGGTCTTTTACTCTAATGGAGTTTTTGGATCATTCTAGAGACAACAACAATGAACCACTATTCAATATAAATTGATCCAATATTGGTGTAGGACATTTTCTATGTTGATTTATACTCATTTTGTATCACAATATTAACATGAATCAATTCCACTGATATATTGATTCGTGGGTAGATTGTTCCTTGTGTGTATTGGTTTATCTTCCTAGAATTAATAATTGATGATATTAGACAATTCCCCATTTTAATTAATATTAATTCATCGATTATAAATCAAATGATTGAGGCCAATCCAGACAATGATTGAGGTTCATTATTAGAGTTTATGTTTCTTTTATCTCCCCGTTTTATCTAGGATCATATTCAGTGTTTCATTTGTTTGGTAGTTAAAATATTGCCTAATGATAATTGTTAAATATTTCTGTAGGGAAATACATCATTACCACGAGATTAGGAACAAGATCAACAATGAGGTTTTGATGCATAGCAACGATAGAGGGTCATGTTTGAATTTGAAGATCTCCAGTTGCATGTTTTGGAATCTTAAAATTGTGGCATGATGGGAGATGTGTAGTAAGAGGATTTGTGGATGAGATTTGGTCACCATTGATAAATTGAGGTCGGCCAACATAATATCAAATTATATAGGTGACTATCATAGCTAGATCAATAGAGAATGTAGTATGGGTAAAAATGAGTTTATGATCATTGATTTTAAAAAATCCTAATATACAAAACATATATTTCAAAGAATGAATTCCATGTGGAACCTTGCTACAAATTCAAGAGTTTCATGTACATTTAAATATGACATTCCATGGGACATATGCCACACACCATGTGACCCAAATCTGTAGGCCTTGTGTGTACTCTAGGTGTACACTGGAACAGAAATAGCAAGGTACATTGGTACAACCAAAGTACATGGAAATGGAGAATGTTCACATGCTTGGAAAGTTGAACATGGGAATAAGTAGAGAAACATAGGCATGGACATGGTCATGTTCAGGTTTAGTGGTGAACACCATATACTTCCCCTGAGGTTGTTTGGATCCCATGTTCTCTTCATGCTAGTGTAATGTCAGTTGGGTGCATTACCTCTTCCACATCAGTTGGGAATTTTACTTCTTCTTGTATTTATAGGGTGTGTTACCTCTTTCCAATTTAGTGTGGATGAGTCCCCTTATTCTTAGATGAGTTACATAAATATTTTTCCCATGAGGGTTTATTGTAGAATATATTCATTGTAATTTTATATATGATTCCCT
Organism: Viscum album; assembly: GCA_963277665.1. Classification (NCBI taxonomy): domain Eukaryota; kingdom Viridiplantae; phylum Streptophyta; class Magnoliopsida; order Santalales; family Viscaceae; genus Viscum; species Viscum album. Next base: position 1,090,668,371 of record OY728145.1, on the reverse strand, counting down.
CGAAATATTAATGTAGGTATGCCTCCATGAGTCCCGAATTTGATCCTTATTCCCATCATTCTCCCAAGGTAGATCTTATGATATCGTTTGACAAAACTAGATGGGAATTCAACCCCCTATCTATCAAGTTAATCCAGTAGGGTTCAAGTGTCCCCTTTAGGTACTAGTTTTCATCTCCTATAAGTGTATAAATATCATTATTTTTCTTTAATGTATATTCTTAGATGTTGAGGCTTAAAAATAATGACCTCTCTAATAAGACCCATTACTGTTCAAATTTTTTGACAAGTTATTTCTCCCAAATGATAATAACCTTGAAAAATTGTGTGGAATTCTATGATGGATGTATGATTGTGACCTATTTTGAGACTGAGTGTATTTCATGATCATATATATTTTTTATTTTTTTATTTTCTCTTATTCTGATTGAGATATCTTTATGCTATTGAGATGAACTTATATATTGATGATATGTTTTTGGTGATTTTTGTGTGTCTTAATGAGTACATTTTACTCACCCCTGCATGGGATCTCCCCACACATGTCATTTATTATATATAGGAAAATCCATTCAAGAGATTCATAGTATGGCTAATATCAAGTGGATAATATTTGATCTAGACAAAAAATATCTTTCCAAGAGTTTCATTTGATAATAGTACCCTCATTAATTTGGTAGGTCCGAATTACTTGCAGTGTCAGTGGACTTTTATCTATCCCTTTATTCTTTATTTTACTTTCTTCATACTTTGATGTCAGAAAGATTTTATAAATTCATTCGATTTATTATTTTTATATCTTCTTCTCAATTATACTAGTTTATGGAGATGTGAAGATTTGTATAGGTAATTTAGCCTAAGGATTATTATACTTGTCTTATGCCTACTTGGTGATAGTCTCTATACACAGCCCTATTGGAGGTGGGATTGTGGTGACACACATAGCTCATCATTGACTAGGAATTCCCTAATGGGTTGGGTAATGACATTGGATAGATACGTCAAGGAAGTCCTTATGTTTTATTGTCTTCCTAAAGGTGGTTCATTACCTACATGAGGGTACACTATGTTGATACTTCACTGTGTATGGGTGAATTAAGGATATGTAATGTTTGAGAGGTAATTATGAGTCTACATAAGGGTAACTCATGGTCTATAAAACTAGCATAAATAATATATTTGGTGTGGTGGAGTGCATTTCACTAGTGTGAAATATGGCCATGAGAAATACCACATTGTACTGGTGGTTGTAGTGGGTATTTTGAGAGAGAGTTTTTCAGGGTATACTACAAATTCTACTCCACATTGTAGAATTATATATAACTAATATGATTCCACAATTGTGACTTCAGATAAACTATATAGAAGATGTTTTCAGGTTACCCCAAGTTTTCCTATATTGTTGTTTCCATGCCTATTATATAAGTATGTGGTCTATGTCATAAGTTTTTTTAAAGGTAAATAGGTAAGAATGTGAGGCTATATAAGTTTAACCCTTGTGTTTTGAATATCACACTAAAGTCAAACACAACTCACATAAGGGTATATCAGGACTTCCATTACCCACATAAAGTTAAATGTATACCTATGTGATGGAAATTCTGAGTTTTTATATTTTTTGTAAGGGTAATTAGGTCAGGCTATTCCATAGCCAAAAATCACCATGGTGTAGAGGTTTGTTTTAATTAAATTTGGTAACACTTGTGTTTTTTTGTATCTACACCATAGAATTATTGGTTATGACACAATGCTGATGGGAATGATTTTTTCAATTCTATAGATAATCCTTGTGTCATGGATGGTCAGAATTTGAAAGATGTAATGAATTTGGAATCTCCATACCAACTTGAGACCACACCAAAGGGATGTTTCCCAACCACATGCATCTAGGGGTGAAAAACAATTAAAGGAGATCATTATCAGAGATCATTCAATAGTTATAGAGGAGATTCTTCATGTCATTTTTTGGATATAGTTATATATATAAATTCATGCCATATTATGTTTGTGACCACTCATTAGTGAACCCATAGTATGTGAAGGTTTCACCATATAAAAAGGGATCATGACTTAGAGTATTAATAGTGGGGGGTTCTGTGTTGTGGATCATTAGGCCATGTTATATAGAAGACATTTCTAGCTTTGTAGAATTATTTATTTCTGAGTGGTAATTTAGATAAATTATGGATTAATGGTGGAGGATTTATGGGATGTTTTCAAATTCCATAACAGTCATTCTAGGTGTTTAGTTGATGGGGAAAATCATCCATATTTCAAGAAGAAGATGTCAATTGGAATAAGTATTTGTACATGGAACATTATTGAATATCTAAAACACATATAACAAGGGGATTATATTCTAGTGAGGAGCTGGAATCATGAAGATTTGGAAACCATTAAAGAATTCTTTCTGAGGAGAGAGGTATGATAGGAATATCATGCTTACATATAGAATTTTGAGAGAGAATAATGAATCTATTATAGAAGGAATAAATAGAGATGAATATAAGAGTTTCTTAAAAATGAACACATGAGTATTTGATGATTCGTTGAAATAGGTATGTCAAGATCTGAGAAGAGTTTCTTGTCCAATTGACTTGTTCCAAATAGATGTTTAATATCTTGAGGAATTGAATGTGATTAAACCAAGTAATGTAGGGTCATGGTGAAATATTTTCATCCATAAGGTTAAATATATTTCTATTTTTTGATTATCCATAAACATTATTATATTATTTCAGTTGGTTCTAGATTTGGAGAAACAAAATCAGAATCTATATTGACTAGATCAGGATTTTCTATGGATGTATTTAATTTTTTATTGTGAATAATTTTTGTTGTTGGGTATAATAAATGTATAAATAAGTATAATTTTATTTGAAATCGTTTAAATATTGTGTATTTTTATCCATATTATTAAAACTGTATATGAGATGACATTGAGATAATATATAATATGGATCAATAATCGGGAAAATTTCAAAGGATTGAATTTAAATGAAAGATAATTTGTTACAATAAAAATCTAATACAACCCTCACCACTCAATGGTTTATCTAGATTGAGGTACTTATAGAGATTTTATAAATAGAAAATAATAATTTTATGTTGCTAAAAATTATGTTTTTAATGGATTATATAGAAAATTTTCCAAGTTTTCAAGATGTGAATTTCATGACCAATACAATTTTTCCATCAAATATTTCAAAATAAATATCAAATCCTAGGGAGGACAATTTTCCTGATAAATTTATAATTAATTTGAATCAAGTCTTATGAAATATTACCTGATCTTAATATTTTTCATTAATGATTAGTTTAATCATCCTATACCATTTTTAAATTACTATTATTTTTTAGGGAGTAAAAAAAGTGGGCCCCTTATTGTGGTGGTCCACATGTGGTCCTTTGATCTTCGAATAACATTGATATATTTTATAGATCTAGCATGGAAGATAGATCATATTGGATTGTTCATATTAATCTATTTAGTATCATTAAGTACTAAAGGAGTTCTTATCATTCTTGAGAAGATAAAGGAAGGATTATTCTTATGATAATTTTGATGGGTGCAATGATTCTCAATTCTTGATTGACCCAACACAATAGTTATGGACATCTATTTATATAGATTTTGTTTTAGGTTAAAATATTATTAAATTTAATAACTAACTTTAAATAATATAATAAGTCATTTTTCATCCAATTCATTATATTATTGTTTTGGTTGTTTTTGTTACAGTTCTTATTTTTGTTTTTATTGTTTTCATTTTAATGGAATGTGCAAACTATCACAATGATAAATGTTATTTTTACAGATTGTAAATTAATATTTATCACTAGAAACACTTGTGGTCCAATAGTCCTCCAAAAAAATTTTCAAACACCCAAATAAATATCTAATTACATATTTACTCATAAACAAATTTTATATTCATAATCTATTGAATAAATATTTATTAAATATTCAAAATTAATTTATTATCATAAATATTGAATAAAAATATTCCTCATTCCTGAGAATAATATTTATTCCAACAATTAAATTCAAATACAATTTAATAGATATCAATGAAAATACATTGTGTGTGACCCTCTATGAATCTTTCTCTTTGGAATTAGGCAGTCTTACCTAAAGTCCAATATTGCTATCTAGTGACAGGTCGCCCAAGAGAAAGAAGTAAACATCTCAATAATGAAAAACATAAATGAAAACTAACTATGTAATATAATCCCTTTATCTCAATGTTTCATTAAGAAGGTTTCACATTTATTTCATAAATAAATATTCCTGATATTTCTATTTTGACTCTCTGAAATTAACTAGGCATTACACCATGGCCATGGAATTTAATGTGATTGTTTTAATTCAATCAATGGGTCAAGGTAACAATATTCATAAATATGGAAGTTGAAATACTTATTTAAATTATTCATTAAAAACATGTCATTCATGAGGAACCTAGCATACTGTACATCCCAAAAACATATGGTTTCATGGTTTTTTTAAGTAAATCTATGTACGCAATTTGTTACAAACATTAATGATATTTATAAAGTATGAGGACCATTACACACACCCATAGTCAATAATATATGATGACACATAGACATGTATAATTCCTACTATTGTGTCTCTTATCCCTCTATACCATCATAGAGATTACCATGTGTGACCTTCTTAATTTAAAGACTCATCTGCTTATGATTACTCACACCTTCATTCATAATAATATATTCCCAATTATTTAATTTTTTCTTGCCATAGAATAATGTTTAATAATTACATAATTAAATTTCATTATTCTCAATATAGATGGGAACGTTTATTCCATTTTCAACAAAAAAAACACACTCTTAGAGATTATTACACTTTATTGATGTAGAATAAAGAAATATATATAATAAGATGATAAAATTAATATTAAACCTTTTATAAATACATGTAATCCATATTAGAAATAAGTGGTTCTAGAACACAAACTCAGTCAAACTACAATATGGAATAGAGCCAACAGCCTATGAATTTCAGTCTAATAGACCTCACATGATAGTAAGGTTTCCTCTAAGTTAATTTATTTTTCATGCGGTCCACAATGATTTCTCTATATAAATTATGTTCACTTGAAATTATCCTCATTAAAAAAAGTAGCTCAAGATATGATACTTCTAAGGTATGCACCTTATCCACAGATGTGACCTTCTCTCCTTAGTAAGTTCCACTAGTACATTATTATCACAATAGAGTGTGATATGGTATTAACATCTAGGTACCATGAAAATCTCATAGATGGATTTTCACATCCAAATGTATTCTTTAGCTACCTTAGAATACTCAATATACATGGGCTCTACTTTAGAATCTAGAACCACAGATTTCCTTAAGATATTTTAGCTCAAATCACCTCTTTTAAGAGTGAAGATATATCAAGTCTACAATTTGAGGTTTTCTTGCTCTTCTTGGAAAATAGCATTAGTATATCCTATGATGAATTGTTCTTAATGTCCTCTATAGTCCTAGAATAGATCCTTAATTCACATTTGATACTTAAGGATAGTTTTGAATACCAAAAAATGGTGGTCACTCAGGTTAGTTTGATATAGTCCTACCATACTTAATTTATTGGATTAAAACAGCCTTTTACATGGAATATCATAAATTTGTGATCCAATCACAAATTCTTATGGAATATTTTATTCCCTTTTTATTTCCTCATGTGTCTATGGAAAAATTTTCTTTGAAAGGGGACTTCCATAATCCACTAGAAACAATTCCATCTTGGATTTTTCATTACTAAAAATATTCATTATATTGTTAATATATATACATTGACTTAGTACATGAAATTATTTCATCAATAATGAATGATATTGAACCCAGAAATAGATGTTTCCTCGCCTAAATCCTTCGTGGATAAGAATGTATTTGAAAAGGATTTGAAAAACTATAATGATGGTATTTATTTTCTAATAATTAGTTTGTTATCGATATAAACTATTATGACAATTATTTCACTCTCACTAAATCACTTATAGAGGCAAGGATCATGTTTTTTCTCTAAGAAAAAAAATATTCTATTAATTCTTGAAATAAAAATGTTCTATGACCTAGATTCTTGTTATAATCCACAAATGGATCATTGTAACTTCCATACCTTATTGTTATCCTTTGGATTCCCAAACACTTCAGGTTGTGTCATATATAAATCTTCTGGAATGTTCCTTTTACAGAATTTTGTTTTGAAATCCATTTTCTAGACCACATTTTCATGGTAATAAATAATAGAAAGATGAATTTTGATGGATTTCGAAATTATAACTCATGAAAAGGTTTCATCGTCGTCTATTTATTAACATTTTTGTAACCCTTTGGGATCCAGTTGTTCTATATATGTACTAACATGTCCAACCGTGTGTAGTTTCTTCTTAAATAACAATTTACAACCAAAAATATTTTTATATACAAGAAGATCTACCAAAATCCAAAATTGATTTCAATACATAGATTCCATTTTAGAATTCATAATGTCATATAACATGGAAACAACTTTACACATGCTTCTTCCTTATATGTTATATGATCATTATTATCAACTAATAAAGAGTCACTGTCCAATGTGAATTATAACAATATCATTCAGGTTATCTAATCTCTATCGTGATATTACATAGTACTTATGTATCTATAATATATTCATCTATGGGGATTTGTGGAATGTTTTCATGTGAAAACTATTGTGTACGTTGATCATAGACTCCATCATTTTATATCTCCCTTTATGAAAACTAATTCCTTTACTAAACATTAATTATTTATTTATTACAAAAAATACACACTTAATACAATCCTATATGATCAAGAGGCCAAGTATCTTTGGTAAAATAGGTACATTGTAAAAACAAATAGAACATGGGTACAAAAAAATTATTTAAAAACACTAAAACATTCCCTTAGAATCAATAGATATTCAAAAAATACATGGGATAAACTGGGGATGTACATATGAAAGGGGTGAGTTGTGATGGATTATATGGTAATTAAAAAAAAATAACAAGCTGAAAGTAAAACATAATAGCCAAAAAAACATGGTAACGTAAAATGGGTGAAAATAATAACCATGAACATTGAAGTGTGATATAATATAATAACATCAAGGAAATATGGGAATGAGATAACAAAAAAAACCACCACACCATAAGAATACATCAAGGTGAAACACCATGAAATAATAATATAATGTTCTTATGATAACCTAATATGAACTATATATGGAACCTTATGAGATAAAAAAACTACCAAATTCATTATAGCACTAAATAGTTTGGTCCCAACCCTCACATTCATATCATGTACATGTATAAGTGTGAAACATAGATCGTACAACATAAGAACATTTTTAATCACATTAAACCCATGATTTTGTAATTTGGGTTATACATATAGAATAACCCAATAATTTATGGATACGTAAATAATTTTTAATATTCTGGAGTGGAAAGGGGAATGGGTATTCACTAAGATGATATTTGGCCTAAAAATAAGAGGATAATTTCAATAACATAATAGTTGTATATAATGAATCATATAATGTATTCATGAGAGTGAAAGCGGAGCTATAATTTCTTTTAAATCATAATTATGGAAAAACATTGTGGAAAAACACATGCCAGATTCGAAAATTGGAAATCAAAAAACATAATTCAAGGAAAGATATTGAATAAATAGGAGGATGAAGAGAGGAATCCTTACCTTGAGAGTGCCCTTATAAAATATTTGGATGATGTTTTTATGATATTGAGAACACCTTAGGAGGGAACCATCGAGGTAAGGGAGATTAAATTCATGTTAATGGGTTTTCTGTAAAGAGAAGTGGTAATTTAGTTGGGTATTTATAGAAAAAGAGTGGGTAATAATATATTAATTTTTAAATTTTGGTTTTGAAAACAATATAAAAAATTAATCAAAACCAAAAATAAATAAACTATTTTTTCAAATTATTTTTTACAATAAATAATGGTTTAGATTATTTTATAATTCTATGAATCGAATTTATTAAAATAAAATCCTCAGTGATATGTTATTGAGTCTTGTTTATAAAGAATCAATTTCAAAACCATAAAAATAACATAGGTCTTAGAGGATTCATTAAGGGTTTATAAAATTATTCAACTAAATTAATGAATAGATAATTTTTAAGTGGAAACATGTTTCAGGTCATGGATACTCTTTTTAGAATCTATTATATAAAATTTCGTCTATTATGATTTCATAATACATGCGTTATATATACCATATTTAATATTTTCATACAAAAATACACTATCTTGATAAATAATGAAAAAATAATCATTTCATAATTTTGACATGATGATTTAAAATATAATATTTTTTTACATATTTTTTAATAAAATATGATAATTTTATCTTTAAAATAAAATTCCTTATTTATAAAAAATACTTGTTTTTACAACACTTAATGTTTTCTGATTTGTATAATAATCACACTAGACTACATTTAATAATATTATCATTGAAATTTAAATAAATATTATTTTCATAATAACATTTCCTAAAAATACATTTATTTAAAAATCTCATGAATTTATCAAAATTGTAGTTTTAATTGGAACTATATATTTTCTAATGATATTATTTCAATTTATTTACATCAAAATATTATTGTTATCTATCTTATTATATAATAATTTATAAATAAATAGTGAAAATAGAGAAAATAATCAATATTCAATTTAAATGGTAATATAAAATTTCATATTCCTATGATCTAGATACATAACCTCTTATTACACCAATTTATTCCCTAAGTGTATGATGTGCAATCATAAGAATTTCTTAGGTATGTTCGGCAAACATGGCTTGCACCATAATCTCGATAAGTCTGAAATTAATCTGTAAATGGTTTATATAATTATTTAGTTGTTGAATCATGTCTTGGGTTTGTTTAAGTGAAAATATTAATAAGTCCATCTCCCTTATAAGCACTGATAAATGGGGTTCATAGGGTACGATCTTACTAGTCTAGGTCACCATAACTTTCTTATGTGTCAATTAGACTTTATCATAACAATGAACATATACTAATAGTAATGTTCATTGTAAAAAATCTATATTATCAATTTTTATGATGAATAAATGTATTTTCAATCGAATAGGATGAATAATTACAATTTATTACATGTGTTTCCTATAACTACAATACTTAACAAGACCTTTGTTTATTCAATATGGGATTTTATTTATGAAAGTGTGCTCCATTAAATTATTCCCACTTTATAAATTTCACCCTAAAAATTTAATTTCATACACTAAAATAGATTAATTTAATTCTTCTTCATCACCTATATGAGTTCCCCTATTATGTCCTAGAACTTTTTCCCTTTCATGGAACTTTAACCAGGTGAGTTTTCTTATTTCATAGAACATTGTTTTTTCAGTCTAAGATCTTTATCGTTTGTTCCTCATTTGAAATATCTTTCTTTGAGGGTACTATTCTTAGATGTAATACATATGAATTATTTATTATGTACATCCTCAAGAGGGATAAATGTAACACATCGTGTACTTCAGATGGGTAAGGTGGGATTTCTAGTGATTAAGCCACAACTTTTATGTAAACAATGATTTCAAATGGGGTTATGTATCTTAGTCTAAGATTTCCCTTTTCCCCAAACCGCGTGAATTCCATCCATGGAGAATTTGAAGGGAAAATTTATCTCCAAAATTATAAAATAGATCACATAGATGATAACACCCATAACTTTTCTATAAACATTTTTTTTATTTCATATAACTCTAAATGGTTTGATGCTTGTCTATTATTTCATGGAAAAGATCTAGTCCCACAAAATTTTACTTTCAAACATCTTCCCATCATGTGAGAGTGTGAAAAATCATCCCATATAGAGCATTATAAGGATCCATTTGAATGATAGAAAGGATAATTTGGTTATATGAAAACTCCATTAGGGGATGATGCTCATCCCAATATTATTGAAAATTCATTAATGAAGATCTCAACATATTCTCTAGATGTTAAATTGTTATTTAGAATGAACATATTTCTAATAGTGATAAGAAATGTTAAAGATCATCCCTATATTAAATTTTTATAGAACATTTCTCTATAACCATGAAGTAAACCATAGATATTGATTAGATGAAATGTTTAGAGGTACTTCATAAAATATTACTAAATTTATTAAGTGTATTTTGTTAATTTTTTCACATGTGAAATCTTTCAAGATAATAATGAAATGTATTGTCTTTATAAGAAGATCAACTACCACCTAGAGGGTAGTATTTCCTTTTGATGTCCTGAGGATTCCTATGATAAAATCCATGGTTATATTTTCCTCATTCCCATACTATTATGGGTAATGGTTCCATCAAACACTTAGAATTATATCATTCATCCATGACTTATTGGATACAAATTCCGAAAACTACCAATTCATGTTATCACACCTAAAATGTTTATTTAGATATATATACATCCTAGTGGTACCAATATGGATATAGAAGCATGGGATATTTTAATCCTCCTAAATATCCCTATTTTCTCATCCTCTAAGTTAAATTTTTATTATAAAACACTTTTATGGAAAAAGCGAGAAATTGGAAAGTCAACAGGACATCAAGAACTATTGTAGACAACAAAACTATTAAAGGTTACCTTGAAAATATTAGATGCAACTGCACTAAATAATTTCCCGGATATATCAGTTACCTTTTTCTCTGGTGTGTCGTTGATGATCACATCAAATTGAGAAGTAATCATGTCCTAATAATGTAATAACTCCTCCACTATAATATTCTATTCATTGAAACCTTTGGTTAAAATTAAATGTTCTTTTTTAATCAATGTGCCATGATCCTTTCTTACATATACATGAATTGGTCTCCCATTCATTTTTTTTTCGATCCTCATTTGAATACTGAATGATTGGTACCCCTCCATCATCTCTTCCTCAGAGAACATAAGTATATCCCATTATTTTTTCAGAGCCAATTTATCTGCAAATTACTCCACCCTACTGCCGAAATCCTTTCCTTCTTGTTCACAATAGATTCCAACATTCCACTCTCTTACTCCTAAGCACCATGTGTATGAGGTTTACTATCCTCTGAAGGATTCTGTAATGACTTATTTATACAAACTAATTCCCCATAAGTGTTCTAATATGATACCCCCAGGTTAGCCTCTATGTCACTTCATATTGCCTTGCCTTCCAATCTGGTTACTATTGTCTTTGGAGTACCTAAATAATCTTTACGCGGTCTTGGCTCCCCCCCCCCCAATCACCAGAAGACTTCCAATTAATAGGTTTCTTTTTTTCCTATTCCTTGAACAAGACCGAACCAAATACTCATTCTCATTGTCCATAGATGTTCATGAGACCCCCTCTTGGTTACTTGAGACCCCATCTTGATCGCTTGATTTCTCATTTTTTGAGTGTCTACTCCCAAACAACTTATGTTTCCACCTTATAATGATGGTGTTACTTCTTTCAATATCCTTATTTTCTATCCCTTTCTCATCCAACATCGAGAATAAATTATTCACCATAGTTGGCTTTGTATCCTTGAAAATATGGGGCATATGTCAAATCAGGGACACTAGATTAATCATGGCTTTGATGAGACACTTATCTGAGTTTCTTGCATTATAACTCTATCCATAAGGACCCATTCTTTAACATTACATATTATAGTGTATTTCGACTTTAAAACACTTTATATATTTCCCATAGAACCTTTAAATTTATAATTTTAATAATAATGTTGTAACTCTTAAAAATCCTAACCATATATATACAAAGTGGTCACTTCAAATTAGTTTATATTTTTTTTCTACAATATAAATCCTTTAAAATGAAATGCATCTTCTTTTAATGAAAAAACATCATGAATTTTTCCGTTACCATGAACATAGTTAAATATATTGATAAAAATTTTAAAACAAGTGATGATCTAAAAAATCATAGTAAGGGACATAAGATAAAAGAAAGAAACATTCTTCCTCATGATAAAATTTCTTTTTCAAAGTATATTTTGGGATCAAATTAAAAATTTTCAAACTCATTAAATCAACATATCGTTAAGAATATTTTTAGAAAACATTTATAAGAAAAAATAAATGAAAAATAAAACACAAAATTGTTTCTTTAAAAACACTATTAACCCATAAATGTTTTTTCATAAACTCGTTAGTTTCATCCTTTAGAAGTAGTAAATACTTTCTTTTGAAAATATTCTCATTGATAACATTTTTAGAATTCACAATATTACAATAAAAATGCATTGCATGAATAGATAAAACATTTAGGAATCTTGTGAAATCATTATATATATCACTCTTACAAATGTAATAACCATATAGTCAACCTCCATGCCCAATGCATTGAAGGGATATCATGGACCCACATGTCATGGTTTTTATAACATAAGCATTCATCCTTGGATCATAACATAACCTCCTATACTTGGATTATAATTTAAACTCTCATTAATATTTCATAAATCAACCTCACATCATAATGTATAAGTAATATAAAACAATCATAACACATAAAATAATTCAATTTTCAATATTACACTCATAAAATATTATTTCCAACCATTAGACAACAATTCCTGATTTTAAAAGATCCATTCCTTTTAAAACACATTTTCAATACCAAGATATTATTTTATTTTAAAACCCCATTTCAATAACATGATATCCCAAAAAGTTGAAGGATGGGTTTTTTATAAAACATGAAGTCCTATAAAGGGATCTAAATTTCAAATAATGCTCATGCAGTTGGAAAAGTCATTTTCCCCATACACAATGAAATAGAACATTCATTTTTTCATTTGTAAAAAAAGTACTAAATTCCACACAGAGATTCATTTATTCTTAAAAAACATGTATTTATATAATAAACTATCATTCATAATACTCTCATCTCCATAATAAAATCTTCTAAAACATGTATATGGAAGAAAAAGTGAGTTATAAGGAAAACATTAAATGATATTATTTTTAAATAAAAATCCCTTATCACTTAGGAAACAAAAGAATCATAAGCCCCGAGAAATAATAAAATTTATTTAAACATTAAATATAATGATAATAAACATATTCATGATATAAATTTTGAAAGGGGTTGTATATACTCTTCATAAATAATTTTTTGTTTATAACATCAAAATATGCCTCAATGAAAGGAGATTGAGATGAAATCTTTTACCTTGAATCCAAGTCATCTCGTACGTTGTTTATATTCCTAAATAATTAACTTATGTTAATTATTTAATTGATAAAAATTTTATTCAGGTTTATTATTATTTTTATTTTATCTATTACCATGTTATATACAATTACATAATCAATTATGTTCACCTAAGGTGTTTTGATGATCTTTGGTACATAATCCCAAAATAAATATTGTTGGTTGATGAACTTCAAAGTGGTTTTTCTTTAATCATATAAAGGATAATAATAATTAAATAATTATCATATTTATAAATAAATTATATTTTGAAAACCCATAAGGAATTATTGTTGTTAAAAATGAACTGCATTGTAATCAAGTAGACAGTAGGTCATATGTACGCTTGAGTAATGTTTTCATTTATCAACTGACTAAATTAAATGATTGTAATTATTACCAAATCCTTCAAGAATAATAATTATTTAATAAATTAAATATTATTTATTTAAATATAATTATATATATCATCTATGTGATGTGGTGATGAATGAATAATGACATCAGTTCGTGGGAGGTAGTAACACACACATTGCATGAACGCTGTTATAATTATTTAGTGGGTCAAAAGGTAATAAATAAAATGATATCTTAAATTTTAAGAATGATAAATATTTCATGAATATCATAATAATTTAATTTATAGACATATATTCATTAAATTTATTCTGACTACCTTCCATGTAAAGCATTAGTGAAAAAAAAATCACATCACCACGTGAGGTGGTAGTCTGTGGTACACACGAGTAACTTATCATATCCACCATAGAATGGAAATTAAAAATGATATATGTGATTAAATATTTAAATAGGTATAAATATGTTAAAATATCATATATATATATATATATATATACTACAAATACATCATTATAACAACTCGTGAGAGATGATGATTGAAAAATAATGACATCATTTTGGGAGACAGTAGTCGGTCGCACACATGAATGATGATTTCATATCCCATTTGATAGAATATGAGATAGATTTAGGTTATTAAATTTAAATAATAAAATATAATTATATAGGATATACCTTTTTCATTATATATTCATAATTTAATAATATTTTCTATATATTAATGAATAAATTAGATAAAAATTCATGGTTAGGAATGGTAAATCTTCTTCGAATAACCTCCTTAGGCAAGCACTGAAACACTTATTTGAAAAACATTATGATAAAAATAAGGGATCTATTTCATGTTTAGTGATGTTAGTAAGGTTTTTTAGGTAACTTATAATCCAAAGGGATTTTAATGTTTGAACAGTGGGATAGGTGGTTCCCTTTTATAAGTGAGGTGAGTGGCATAGTTATATTTTTTAAAATAAAAATATATACCCATATCATTTACATTAAAAAAGAATAAAAAATATCCCATTATAGAGGTGTATACTTTATAGGGTATAAATATTTATATCTTATATTTTTTATGTGTTTTTAGGTCATTATTACCCTTTTCTATTTAGTTTAACCCCCCCCCCCCAATAAACCAATTTCACCTTAACCACGGTAGATAATTTTTACCAATTTCACAATTCATTATGGTAAAAAAATAATTTTAACATATTAGATAATATAAATTATTATGATTTCAAATATGTAATCCATTTTTCCAAATTAAACTCACATAATTGGAAAAATTAATGTTAAAACAAAACCTATACATGTGAGGAAAAATAATTTTTTCAAGAATTGTATTTTCTAATAATAAGTAGATTTTATATTAACTCTATGACAAGTAATAATAATTTTTTGAATATAAATTCTTAATTTTTACATATAATCTATAATTTAATTTAAAACATTCCTCATTAGGTTTTTTGAATTATTTAAAAAGGATAAACATTATGCACATTAAAATAGTTTTCAAAAAAACCTATTTTGTAACACCTCAAGATTTCATAGTACGTTATTTCTTCAAAGTAATTCAATAACTTGCACTACACGCAACACCGAGTTCTAGCGCACCGTGACTTACCAAACAAGTTTTTCAAAAGCTGTTATGAATTGTATTAACTGAATTTTGAACTTTATATAATTATTATAATTTTAGAATCCATATTATGAGTTTCTTAGACATAATGTAAGAACAAATACATTTTTCAGATAAAAGAAGTATTTTTTTAAAATGAAATTTTACAAACTTTTAATGGAGAAGCCTTTATAAATCCAATATTTGAAACTTTTATATATTCCATTCGACAAAATAAACTTCTTCTTTAGAATCAGGACATAAGAATTTAGTTTCGATAAAGTTTTGGTGTTTTTTTTTTATAACTTTCATATTTGGGTGAATAGTGAAAAATAATATATTTTATCTGAAAACAAATTTTTAAATGAAAATAATGTATATTGTTAAATTATAAATTTTAATGGTTTGTAAGTATAAATAGATTATATTTTTACCATTTAATCCAATGATGGTCATTGTAAGTAATTTCACTTTGAAATTGGACATAAACAAGTGTCAAACTTTTGGTAGTTATTATTTCTTAAAAATATGCCTTTTGGTTTTGACAGCGGGAATTAATTTTAAATTAATAAATGCGACTTCTATGTTTTGAATTTGGTTAAATATACTTCATTATTTAATTCAGAATATCAAAATTATCTTAGGTTAAATTTGTTGTATTTTTCTGAAAACTTTTAATTTTTAATGAATAGTGAAAAACACTGAGTTATAGTTTAAAACCAAATTTTTTTTTAAATAATTATTTATTTTATTTAAATTTATTTTATGTCAAAATATATTCATGATACTTATATAAGTTCAATGTAATTAACTGGATTCAGTTTATAATAATTTTAGATATATAAATATTTTATTGAACTTTTCACCATCTTTTACCCTTCTCCTCAGAGAATTTGGAAATTCACATAAAACATAATTTTACCTCTTCTGTGAGTGGAATTTAGAAAATCTGAGAGACACGGTTAATATCAAGGAGTAAAATTCGGTTCAATGAGATGAAAATAATTTTTGGTGAACATTAACGTTTTTACTTTTATTTACCACAGTTAAAAGTAAATAGGGTAATTAAGGGTAAAAATTATATTAATATTACCCTAACACATGCAATAATTCTATTGGATAGGTGTATATCGACCAAAAACAAACTTAGGAATAAAATATTATCATTTAGGTCCACTTGGAATAGATTAGGATATTTAATATTATTTAATTCAAATAAAAGTTAAAAGAGTTAAAAACAAGGTTTAATAACTAAAACATTTTTAATATAGGGTTATACATAAGATATATTCAATTATAAATATTAATTATAATGCTAAAAATATTTCCTACATCATGATATTTTATTTATAATTTGTAGATATTAAATAATTTAATTTATTTAAGACACAATGGTGATGCATTAATTACCTAATTAATGCAATGTTAAAATAATTGATATTATAAATATCAAAATAAATGTAATTTGAGACCTTTTATGAATTCCAATAATTTTCTGGTTTAATATGACATATTTTTATTGTTTATATAAATTATTTTCGAATTAATAATGTTGTTATGAAATTATCAAAAACAAAATACCTAATAGTGTCAAAATTGATATAAAAGATTTTTTCAAAAAAATATTATATTATTAATTGATTTTATATTCCTAAAAATCTATGGTTCGGCCAAAGAACTTATATAATGATAGTTGTATCATTAACGGAGCACTTGGGGGTAGCTTGCATGTATATAAAAAGTTTATTAACTATATAATATAAAAATACAAAGTGGCATGGAAAATGTCAAACTAATTAACTAAGAGTTAAAACTAAAATATAAGGTTAATATAATGACACAAACCGGTCTAAAATCTATTGGTTGAAAGGATTTCGACCCATACCCACCTTATACTTTGAATAGTCCACTTTGAATCCATTAGAAACCGAATATGAATTTATTATAAATTAATACTTTAAGTTTTTCTTAAGGATCCCCTCCTCCCCCTTATAAAAGGACACCACTTCTAACCAATTCCTCACACCTCTCAAGATTTTGGCTCATAAAAAATCTA
Source organism: Viscum album (assembly GCA_963277665.1). Taxonomy (NCBI): domain Eukaryota; kingdom Viridiplantae; phylum Streptophyta; class Magnoliopsida; order Santalales; family Viscaceae; genus Viscum; species Viscum album. Next base: position 1,090,651,066 of record OY728145.1, on the reverse strand, counting down.
CCCAATTAAGCTCCCTAAATCCCTATCCTCCTCTTATAAGTATTACCTTAGCCAGAAGTCACTTCAAGAGTTCTTTTGGTTCAAACCAAAGGGAGTTACCCAAATTAAAGGTAACGATTCCTCTTAACTTCTTTTATTTTATTTTACTTCTACAACCCCTAAAATCTTTTTATTATTTTATTTTGTAAAAAAAAAGTATCCTAAATATAATTAGGTGTTTTTATGAGAAGGATTATAACTACACTTACACAAACCCCCATCTAATGGGTGAAGAACATAATGTTTCTGTGGATGGCAACCAAACGCCTCAAGAAATGATGATTGTTCAAATTATCTCTTACCGCCTCTCATGGTTGCCATTATGATGTAACTGTAATTAAATATGATATTTATGATATTTATTTTATATATAATCTTATATAATTCCATTTTATATAAATCCATTATTCATTTCATGTTGTATATATATTTGATAATTTAATTTGAGGAAGTGCGGACTACCGCCCCCTCAAAGTGATCTTACTCATTCATACCATACATGGAACGTATAAAGGATGGTGGTAATGAACATAAGTAACATATATAACATATTATATTATACTTTAATAATAATATACAGATGTATCATTTGGTTTTGATTCCTTTTAGAATGAAAAATGAAATGGAAGTATCGTTCGTGCGTGCGTACGGATTACCGTCTCCACGAAGGTGATGAGATTAATTCCCTATCGTATCCATTGAAGTTTAATTTTTATTTGATGATTAAAATTAATTTTTAAGGACTTGATATAATTATGGATATGAATAATATACAACCTATCCATAACAAAAAAGTTTTATGTAACAAAACATATAAAAGAAAACGAGTAAGTTAACACCCGAAATGATGATAATACTAATATATTATTAACAGAACAATGTTAAAAAATCATATATGATATCATATTAATGTATATGACTCTTTTATAATTTAATAACAATTATTTCACCATTATACAAGAGTTTAACTTACCCTCAACCAAGGAAAGTACAAGGTAAGGGTTTATTTCACAATCTCTTCATTATCTGAGGTTGTTTATACGTGATTATCTACTGGGACCTCTTTATCATCCACATCCATTTTTCTTTAAAATGTATTCCAAAACATTTTTAATATTTACTAGAATATGGTTTAAAGTCATTTATACCCTTGTTTGACTTTTATAAAATGGTTTGAAAGGAATCTTTCCATCGTTTTCCAAACAAGATCCTTTTTAACCTTTTCGACAAAATTAAGGTAAGAATGACTTTTTTAACTTATACGGCGGGTGCGGCTATTTTATACTATTTTAAAATATTTGAATCTTCCCTTAAAAGATTTTAAGAATATTTTTAAAGTAAATGTTCTATTTTATAATTATGTTACTTTTAAATGATTTAAAAAAATGAGATATTTCTCTCAAATAGTTTTGATTTCATCTATGTCAATATCCTTTGATGGATTTTAAGTTTATTTGAAGTTGATTTATGATGATACAAAACTTTTGTATTGTATTGAAGGTTTTGTGATATGTTTGACTGTGGATGTGTTATTTTTATACCATTCATGGTTTATGGAAAATGTATTTACATTTCTTATGCTAGTTTTAATATGAATATTTATGTTATGTTTAAACCTTTTCATATGGGAATGCATTGGACTTAGTAAGTGACGAATGGAGCCCACTATAGATCCTCAATGCATCGGTAGGTCTCATGAGGCAAACTAGTGTATTGGCATGAGGCCTTGAAAAAATCTTATTTGCAGTCTTGGCACGAGGCCTTGGCTACGTTGTTATGATAGTCTAGAATTATGCATTCCATCATTATGAAAGTGGTTATTGATATTGCATGTGATTATTAGACTAGTAGAATATCCATGTGAATAAGTAAATGGAATTATTTCATTTTATTTCTACCATATTTTGATTAAGTTCAAGTTTAAAAGGCTTTTGTTTTAGTTCTATATTTCTTTAAATGTTTATGCTTATTTATGAAAGTTTTCGTTATATTGTTATCCTTACTAGGAATTTGAGCTCACCCCTTTCAATGTTTTATTTTTCCCAGGATGTGAAGAAGTATTTTATGAATGACCTGTAGGGATAGTATAAGGGGATACGAGTGTGGAGACAAGATTTTGTTGTAGTTTTCACTTTATGATGTAATGAAAACTTTATGAATGTATCTAGTTATTCCAAGGCTACTAAACTAATCAGTCTTTCAAGACTTGATATTTTCTGATCATTACAATGTTATGTAATAATGCACCGACTCTGGGTAACTAGGGTCGGGGTGTTATAGTTGGTATCAGAGGAAGTTTAGTAAAAACCATGGAAGCTAGATTTAGATGAACTTTGATTATAGCACATAGCCCTCAGATTGACTTTGAGGATTAGTATAGAATAAATTCCTAGAATTTTGTTATTGTGGAGATTTTGTGAGTTTTTTTGAGAAAAACATCCCCATCTCGATATGAGCAGATAGAGGCGGCTCCGGAACAGATGTACCTAGGGGTAAAACTTGAAAACACCACTCTGAGCTAGACTCGAACGGGAACTAGTGCACGACAACGGGCCTTGCTGCACTCTTGGTTATGACACACCCAGGGGATATGCTTAGGATAATTCTCATTTTCTTTATAAACCATTATGAATGGTTTATGAGTATATACTTCCTAAAAAATGTTTTTATGATTATAGATTATATCCATAAACTGTTTAGTCTGTGTTAGGTATTTTACTAGTATGGAATTATTCATTGCAATTCATAAGTTGAACTAGTGTATGCCATTGTATATAAATGGAGCCCAGTAGAAGGAATGTGAACTCTAGCAAAACGTATGATCCAAAGAGTAATAAGGATCATATATTTCACAGTATTAAGCCAATATTTATAAGGTAAATAGTCTCCCATGTATTCTCAACATATGAAGAAATAGTATCATGTGTTAATAGGATAAGTAAATAATTCTCTGAGTCCTATGGCTTTTAAGGGAAGCAAGAGAATAAAAGGATGGAATAGAGAAATATGGAAAAAGGGAAAAGGGAAAAGAAGAATTTTCCATATGTGATTACTATAGGAAGAAACACCCTGGAACTTTCCAAAAGGGAATGGGAATTTTTTATAAGTGTGGAGAAAAATGACACCAAGTATGTGACTGCAAGGGTAAGAAAAAGGTTTCAAATGAACAATACTTCATATGCAAGGATTTGGGACACTACACGAACCGATGTCCAAATCATCAGATTATTCCCCAAATGATACTATTGGATAATAATCAAGTTATGATACTACCACAGATGAGGAGTAATGATTAGAGTTCTTATGTTGTTATTAGAGAATTATGTCATTTTGAGTGTTGTATCAACAATGTACTTGTTATAATAATTATGGAGTATATAAGGATTGTACTACAGTACTATTTCATTAAGGACTTGAGATTATGTGGAACCAAGAAAAGTGACTCAATAACAGGTTAAATTTTTAGAAAATATATGGTTGAGAGAAAGATGAACCATAATATGGTTCTTATACTGAGGTTGTGATTTTGAATAATACATGATTGATTTGGATAATATATATTGGATATTCTTGATTACCTTGAAACTGATTAATGATTTGTATATTCCATCATTGTTGGAGTTTACAACATTTTTGGATAGAATGAGTATATCCAGTATTCTATGAGGAATAAGGGATCATGAATATAATCAATAAGGTTTTATGGTAATTCAGGATGTTGTAGTGTTTTAAAAAAATACATGATGAAGGTGTTCACATGTTATTACGTGGAAAAAAGGATCCTAATTGTGTTTAAATTCCTTATAAATTTTGGAATGTGAGTTTGGACAGAATTATTTTGGATAATTCTAGTTTGAGATTATTTTTGGAATGCCATAAAAGGACATCCCGGAGGTCGGGTAGAAACCTGTTGCGCCCGGCAAGGCCGTGAGACTTGAACCCACAACCGAAGGGAGACAAGGGTGTGTCACCTACCACTGGCCCACGTGATGTCATGGATTGAATAATGTAGTATTTTTAAAAAAAATCAGGTAGATTAATTATAAATTCATTTTTTTTGAAACCCTATATGAATAGGATAAATAGAATATTATTTTTAAGTTCTATTATCTTTTAGAGTGAAAGAGGAGTTTGTGGTAGAAATTATTTAAAGGATGGGACTCTACTTGTCAAGTATATATTTTTCTTCTTCTATAATTCTATGAAGAAATTAATTCTTATACTTTTGTGAAGGAATCTTAAAACAAAAAAATGTGTTATCCTATTACCAAATTTTTTGTTGAACCGATGGTATTTTAAATCATCATAGATTGGTGAATTTAAGGCCCTCAATTTTACACATGTTTTTGATTGACAACCTCAATCACTACCTATAAATATTTACATTTTTACTCCAATTATATGTCTCTAATTTCCACCAATGTTCTCCTAATCGAGATCATAATTTGGTGGTGACCCTTTCATTTCCCTTTTCCTCTTATTAAGACTAAATTTTATTAACCTAATTTCTGATGTGGGTTTTCCCAATGGTATTTTCTATTTTCCACCTTTTATTTTTGAAAAATAGTTTCAAATTGTGAGGATGCAATTTATTGAAGGAGGGAAGAATGTAACACCCCAAGATTTCATAGTATGTTATTTCCTAAAAGTAATTCAATAACTTTCACTACACGCAACACCGTGTTCTAGCGCACCCTGACTTACCAAACAAGCCATTCAAAAGCGGTTATAAATTTTATTAACTGAATTTGGAACTTTTTATAATCCTTATAATTTTAGAATCCATATTATGAGTTTCTTAGATATAATGTAAGAACAAATACATTTTTCAGATAAAAGAAATTTTTTTCAAAAAATGCAATTTTACCGCCTTTTAATGCGGAAGACTTTTTAAATCCAACATTTGAAACTTTTATATATTCAATTTGACAAAATAAACTTCTTATTTATAATCGAGACATAAAAATTTAGTTTCGATAAAGTTTTGGTGTTTTTCTGATAACTTTCATATTTGAGTGAATAGTGAAAATTACTATATTTTAACTGAAATCAACTTTTTAAATCAAAATAATTTATATTGTTAAATTATACATTTCAATGGTTTGTAAGTATAAATAGATTATATTTTTACCATTTAATGCAATTATGGTCATTGTTAGTAATTTCACTTTGAAATTGGACATAAACAAGTGTCAAACTTTTGGTAGTTATTATTTCTTAAAAATGTGCCTTTTGGTTTTGACAGCATGAATTAATTTTAAATTTATAAGGACCCAGCATTAAACATTAATTATTATTTAATTAAATGAATAATTCACATTACGGATCTTTTTAGGTTTAGAGTTTTAGAGAATTAGGACATAACTATTACATATGAAAGATTACAAAGTAGACGCATCTACTCAGCTTCCATTTTTTTCACAAAAATAAAAACTCTTGAACAAAAGAGTCATGTCTAGTTCCTTGTATTTGATAGCCTGACATTTCCATGATCCCATCCTTTACCCTATTCAAATTTATGTCCTGTGAAAACATTTCAAAAACTTTGGATGAGCATAAAAAGCTCAGTAAGGGTTATAACAGTACGGAAAGAAAAAAATCAGTCCATATATACATAAGAATCAATGAAATAATACTTTACTCATAAAACATAAGCAGTTTAACATACCTCATGAAATCATAAGATTTATGCATAAATCAATAGAAATCATAAGTCATTAAGGTAACTTGAGGCATTCATAACATTCTTACATAGGGAGTAACCCTCATGGTTACGTTTGGAATACCCATCATAGTATATTCCCTAAATCTCTTCGGAGAAACCTTAGAGTTTAACTCCTTTGCGTTACCCAATGCATTAGAGAGCTATATCGGTCTCACCTGCCCTTAGTTTATCACAGAACCACCCGTCTTCATAAAAAATTCCCAAGAACCATAACATAATCATATGACACAAAACATGCATAAAGGAAACATAACATTCTCGCATTGCAATAACAATATAACATTTTAAGATATTGAAACAATGAATCTATTCTAAAAACCATTTTCAAAACCATTTAAAACATTTAATAAAGAGATTTTTGAATCAAAGTGTCCCATACCACTTTGATGCTTTTAAAATTTTAAACCATTAATTCCCATATAAATAAATCCTTAAAACCATTTTTAAAACATGGATATTAATGATAAATATTTATAATAATAAATCATTAAAACATTAAAAATGATATTTTAGTTAAAGGGTTTTTAAAATAATGAGAGACAATTGAATACAATAATTGAGGAATAATATTTAATCAGAAATTTATAATATCATGAGAATAAATGGATTCATGATATAATATTCCAAACGACAGTATATACACCATATAATAGTGAATTGGTGCATAACAACAATGAAGTATCAATGTAAAATGAGATGAAATCCCTTATAAAGAAGGTATCCTTAAATTAAGGATAAATCAATCTCAAATTTATGTGTGAAAAATATAAATACACCCAATATAAGTGGATATTAAGTGTAAAAAAATCAAAGGTCATTAAAACTTATTCAAATGATGACATATTCAATAACAACATGTTGAACCCAAAGAAATCGAAATTGGGTTAAAAAGTTCTCTTGGAAAAATTTGACAGCCAAACGGCATCACATTAAAATTCATAAAATTAGTTGATGAGAGAGAAAATGGTATCTCATCACTTTGACATAAAATTTACATCAATAAGGATATATAATAACATATCCCAACATAAAAATATGTAAATTAAAAGTCATAACAAAATAAAACTTTTTAAAAGAGGAGTGTGAAAGGTTCCCTTACCGATTTGGGCAACTTTCGAAACGTACACCCCTTGAAAGAAGGGTCATACAATGAAGATGTAACTACCCATAAATGAGAGTATATTATATAAATAGTAAAATAATGGGCAGTAAATACACCACACAAAAGTAAATAGTGGCCAATGTATCATGAGTCTCACGGGAATAAAAAGTGAGATGAAAAATCCCTTACAAAAACTTGGCAGCCTAACGGCACCACTTAAAACATCTAAAAATGGTTTTATGAGATCAAATAGGGAATATCATAATATGAACATGAAAAGTAAAGAATTAGGAATATAAAAGAACATCCCAAAACATAATAAATATGAGCTTAAAATAAATGACATAAAAGAGAGCACTTAAAAAGAAAGAGAGAGGTAGGATCTCTTACCACAAGTCCGACTTGTCTTGTTCGTTCATTTATATTCTTGAATAATAAAAATTGGTCAATTTATAATTTCTTAAGGTCCTCCTTTAAATATTATTATTCAGTTCATATCACATATTATAATTTTATAATAATTGGTTAATAATGTGAGTTCATATCATACGTTTTTGTCGATGTTTGGTACATGATTCAAAAATGAACTTGTTTGAAAATGATTGTCCATGTAGTTATAAGTAAATCATCTCCATAATAGTATTAATGATTTCAATATCATATATATCCAGTAAATATTCATTTTACACTATTCCATAAAATTTGGAGATAAAAAGAAATGAAATGCATCATTCATGGAGACGGTAGGTCGTACGTACGCAAGAACGCTACATTCATTTCTTTGACATATTAATGGAATTAAAAAATAATTTAGAGATATATATATTATAATTCCAGTATAATATATATGTTTTATAGGTCACATAAGTTCATTAATTTTCATTCTTTATATATTCCATGTATTTCATGAATGAGTCGCATCACTTGAGGGGCGGTAGTCCACACTTCCTCGTATGAAATTATCGCATTTGCACAACATGAAAAGCATAAAGGTATTTTTTAAATATAAAATAAAGAAGCATATGGAAAAAATAAATACCATATATATCATATATAAAATACATTGAAATAATAATTTCCACCATGAAAGGTGTTAAGAGAAGATTGAACAATCATCGTTTCGTGAGACAGTAATTCACCATCCACAGAAACAGTATGTTCTTTAACCATTAGACGGAGGTGTGTGTAAGTGTAGCTAGAATACATCATATAAAAATATCCTAGTATATTTAATATACTGTTATTGTTACAAAATAAAGGAATAAAAAGAGTTTAGGGTTTTGGAGAAGCAAAATAACACAAAAGAACACAAGTGAAGACATTACCTTTAAATCGGGTAACTCCTCTGGGTTTGAACAAAAAGGGTGTATTGAAGAGCGTTATGCCAAAGGTGAGGCTTCATGATGAATATAAGGATGTTTAGAGATGAAATGGGCAGGTTTTGGTTGATTCAAAGGCTTTAGAGAGGTGGGTAAGGTGGTAGATGTGGGGGTCTTTTATAAGAGAAGTGGAGGGGCACTCTTGGAAAGTTATAAAATATTACTTTATTATAAAATGATTTTCGGATTTTAAAGGTCCCAAAAGTATATATTTCGAGGCTAAGGTGACAAGGTTTCTAAATACACACATAAAATAGGTTTGTGACAAGTTTTAGACTTATATTTCACCCTATATTCTCATTTTATTTAAATCGTTCATTTGTGAGGTAATCGCCGCATCATCACGAAGTCATAAATAAAATAATTTATTTAATGTCTAAAAATTATAAAAAAAATATAATTATGTAGGAAATATTTTTAGATTTACAATAAATATTTATAGTCTAAGATATATTTTATGTACAAAAAACTAAAATTACTTTACTTAGGTTTTACATACTTTGGTAACATTTTCCTTTCTTTAAAAAAATATGATAAAAGGTCACTATCACACTAAAGTGATTCCATGGGTTCCCAAGGTTGGCACAAGGAATCCCATGGTCGACCATGACACTACAAATAGAATTAGGACACATATTGGGGTCATTTTATATTTTTATGATATTGATTTCTTACCCTTAATTACCCGATTACTAATTAAACACGATAATTAAAGATAATTACCGTCGTTACTATTCATAATGTCCAAAAACAAAAGACTATTAATTACATAATTTGTACCTTATGATTCCAAATATGTAATCTATTTTATCAAATTCAAAACACATAAATTTTATTAATTAATTTAAAAGTAAATCTCATTGTCAAAACAAAAGATGGGTTTTTAAGAAGTAAAATATATCAAAAGATTGACTTGTTTTTACGTCCAATTGAAAAGTGAAATTACTTCAAATGAACAAAATAGTATTAAGTGATAAAAAATAATTCAATTATACTATAAAAACAATTAAAATGACAATCTAAATATATAAATAAATTGGATGAAAAGGCAGTTTTGAATTAAAAACTGTATTTTTCACTATTCATTAAAAAAAGCATTATCAGAAAAATACCAAAAATTAACCCTAAGATATATTTGATATTTCAAATTCAGAAATGATGTCCATTTTACCAAATTCAAAACATATACTTTTCATTAATAAATCATGTAGTTAATTCTCACTGTCAAAAAAAATAGTGGGTTTTTTTTAAGCAATATCTATGAAAAGTTTGACACTTGTTTATGTCCATTTTCAAAGTGAAATTAATTCCAATGAACACCATTGAATTAAATAGTAAGAAAATATATTATAATTAAACTTTAAAACCAATTAAAAAGATAATGTAACCATATATTTAAATTAGATGAAAAAGCAGTTTTGATGTAAAATGCAATATTTTTCACTATTCATTAAAAAAATGTACATTGTCAGAAACATACCAAAAATTTAACCAAAGTAAATTTCAATATCCCAATCATAAAGAATAAGTTTATTTAGACAAACAGAGCTTATAAAATTGTCAAAAGTTATATTTAAAAAAGGTTCTCCATCAAAAGGTGGTAAAACAATCTTTTAAAAATATTAGAGTCTTTATTCTTAAAATTGGATTCATTTGGATTTTAATCCTCTAACATTTATTGGATAAATGTAAAAATATTTAACAAACATATGTAATCATTTTTTAGTTATTTTTGGCCATTCCTTCAATTACAACGGCTAGACATTAACTATTATAATATTATTATATTATTAGTGTGCAATGTAAGATTTCAAAGAAACTCGTTGTTGCGTATTGGGTATGCCATCAAGCATAGCATTCCCTTTAATGTAATATTAACATTTTATTCACAAATATTGATAAAACTTAGAATTTAATATTATTTATTTACCTGGGATGTTACATCCTTCCCCCCTTTTGGAAATTAGGTCCTCGCAATTTCAAAATTTAGCTTGGAAACTTCATTGAAAGTCCCACATCGGAACAAGAGTCAGTAAAATTATCACTTTAAAAGAAAGGGAGAGAAGTACAAAGGTCACCCGAGTTAACCAATACTAGGATTCCAAGTAGGAAAATATAGATATGGAGGAGAAAAAAAGGGTCATGTTCTGATGGAGAGTGATAGTAAACATGTCTAGGAGAAAGTTAACCACAAGAAAATCACAAACTTATGATGGGTTAAACGGTATTCGATTCCCCAGTAGAAAAATTTAACAGACAACATTTTTGTTTTAAGTTACTCTTCATTGAGGAATTTATTTTTGATCTTAACAAAATCATAATGAAACATACTTACTTGTCATGTAGACTTTCAACTTTTACTAGATTCCTTAATCAAACTCATATTTTCTCCAAAATATGAGTATTTAGGAAGAATTGATCACATTAAGAGTATTATAATAAAATTATTGAGAATCACCTAATCCACAAAATAGAACTATATATTTCCTATGTCTTTAGATCTCAACCAAAACCAAACCAAAAATTTTAGTACGAGATCAGATAATACCCAAAAAAAATATTTTTTTACAAAAAGAAAAACTACTCCTAATCTACAATATTTGTCAAACAAAACCCAAAGTTCAAGAAAGACCATTCAATAAACATATATCCATAAAATTCTTCAAAGTAAACCCAAATAATATTTAAACCCAAATATTTTAAGGATTTAATCGCGTAGTCTCCCAAGGTACATATTAACATTTATCTCCAAATAACATCAGTTGCTCTTAAAGTCTCATACTAAATATTAATTAACCTAATCACATATCCTCCATGTTAGGTTAATAATTTCCATAGATAACCCAAAATCAACTTACTATTGATTCATAAAATCATCCAACTAAAAAAAATAATTAGTCAAACTAACTAGGGACTTCACGTAGTCCAGTGGTAGGCGATAAATACCAGTCGCACTTTGGTTGTGGGTTCGATCCCGCAGCTTTGTCCGACGCAACGGGTTGTCACACGGTCTGCGTGTTGTCCTTTTTCCAAAACTATATAATTCTTAAAACATTCCCCAAAATGAGATAAAATCTTCAAAAATAACCATAACATAATTTAACCTCAAGTTTATCTCATGTCATTCATATTCCATCATAACGTATAGTAACCCATAATTACCTCAAAAGTAAGGATCATATAAACTCTAATGGTTACCATTATAATTATTACCTAAACTTCCATGTCGAGTTGGTTCTCTCATACATGATGTATTAGAGGACTCACCAAGGGTCAAGTGGTTGATCATGACACCTGATAGTTGGTTTAGAATAACCACGATATTTCTCATTGAATCCCACATTTCATCCAGTCTCTTAATTAGAGGACCACCATAGTTTCCTTCAAACCCATTGTCACTTTGGTGCTTGCTAGATCCATCCATTTACTAAAACCAGAAATGTCAGTGTGAGTATATCAACAAAATCATTATGTTCTAAAGAGGAAGATAAACACTAAGATATACTTATCCAAGTTATCTCAAACTCATTCCAGTATTCAAAAATAACAATGACTCTATATAATATAATAACCATTGTGGTTATACACAACTTGTCACTTAACACTCTAACCACTAAAGTTATCTAAACCATCCTCTGATACCAACTATAAGGACCCGGCCATAAACATTACTTATTATTGAATTAAATGAATAATTCACATTGAGTATATTTTCAGGTTTAGAGTTTTAGAGAATTTGAACATAACTATTATATCTCAAAGATTAAAAAGTAGACGCATCTACTCAGCTTCCATTTTTTCACAAAAATAAAAACTCTTGAACAAAAGATTCATGTCTAGTTCCTTGTTTTAGACAGCCTGAAATTTCCTTGATCCCATCCTTGACCCTGTTTAACTTTATGTCATGTGAAAACATTTCAAAAACTTGGGATGATCATAAAAAGATCATTAAGGGTTATAACAGTACAGAAAGAAAACATCAGTACATGTATACATAATAACCAATGAAATCATACATTACTCATAAAACATAAGCAATTTAATATACCTCATGAAATCATAATATTTATGTATAACTCAATAGAAATCATACGGTATAAAGGTAAATTGAGGCATTCATAATATTCTTACATAGGGAGTAACCCTCATGGTTACGTTTGGAATACCCATCACAGTATATTCCCGAAATCTATTTGGAGAAACCTTAGCGTTTAACTCCTTTGCATTACCCAATGCATTGGAGAGCTATATCGGGCTCACCCGCCCTTAGTTTATCACGGAACCACCCATCTTCATAAATAAAGCCCAAGAACCATAACATAATCGTATGACACAAAACATGCATAAAGGAAACATAACATTCCCACATTGAAATAACAATATAACATTTTAAGATATTGAAACAATGAATCCAATCTAAAAACCATTTTCAAAACCATTTTAAACATTTAATAAAGAGATTTTTGAATCAAAGTTTCCCATACCACTTTGATGCTTTTAACATTTTAAACCATTAATATCCATATAAAAAATCCTTAAAACAATTTTTAAAACATGGATATTAATGAGAAATATTTATAAGAATAAATCATTAAAACATTTAAAACGATATTTTAGTTAAAGGTTTTTTAACAAAATGAGAGACACTTGAATACAATAATTGAGGAATAATATTTAATCAGAACGTTATAATATCATGAGAATAAATGGATTCATGATATAATATTACAAAGGACAATATATACACCATATAAGAGTGAATTGGTCCATAACAACAATGAAGTCTCAATGTAAAATGAGATGAAATCCCTTATGAAGAAGGTATCCTTAAATTAAGGATAAATCAATCTCAAAATTATGTGTGAAAAATATAAATACACCAAATATAAGTGGATATTAAGTGTAAAACAATAAAAGTTCATTAACACTTATTCAAAGGATGACATATTAAATAACTACATGTTGAACCCAAAGAAATTGAAATTGGGTTAAAAATTTCCCTTGGTAAAATTCGACTGCCTAACGGCGTCACTTTAAAATTTATAAAATTAGTTGATGAGAGATAAAATGGTATCTCATCACTTGGACAAAAAATTTACATCAATAAGGATATATAAGAACATATCCTAACATAAAAAGATTTAAATTAAAAGACATAACAAAATAAGCCTTTTTAAAAGAGGAGTGTGTAAGGTTCCCTTACCGATTTGGGAAACTTTCGAAATGTACACCCCATGAAAGAAGGGTCATACAATGAAGATGTAACTACCCATAAATGAGAGTATATTATACAAATAGTAACATAAAGGGAAGTAAATACACCACACAAAAGTAAATAGTGGCCAATTTAGCATGAGTCTCACGGGAATAAAAGGTGAGATGACAAATCCCTTACGAAAACTCGGCAGCTTAACGGCGCCTCTTAAAACTTCAAAAAATGAATTTATGAGATCAAATAGGGTATCTAATAATATGAACATTAAAATTACAGAATGAGGAATATAAAAGAACATCCCCAAACATAATAAAGATGAGCTTAAAATTAATGACATAAAAGAGAGCACTTAAAAAGAAAGAGAGAGGTAGGATACCTTACCTCAAGTCTGACTTTTCTTGTTCGTTTCTTTATATTCCTGAATAATAAACTTTGTTCAATTTATTATTTCTTAAGTTAATACTTTAAATATTATTATTCAGTTCATATCACATATTATAATGTTATAATAATTGGTTAATAATGTGAGTTCATACCAGGCATTTTTGTCGATGTTTGGTACATGAGTCAAAAATGACCTTGTTTGAAAATGATTGTCCATGTATTTATAAGTAAATCATCTATAGAATAGTATTAATGATTTAAATATCCTATATATCAAGTAAATATTCATTTTATACTCTTCCATAACATTTGGAGATAAAAATAAATGAAATGCATCGTTCGTGGAGACGATAGGTCGTACGTACGCATGAACGTTACTTTCGTTTCTTTGACATATTAATGGAATTAAAAAATAATTGAGAGATATATATTATAATTACAGTATAATATATATGTTTTATAGGTCACATAAGTTCATTAATTTCATTCTTTATAAATTCCATGTATTGCATGAACGAGTCACATTACTTTAGGAGATAGTAGTCCACACTTCCTCGTGTGAAATTATTGCATTTGCACAACATAAAAAGCATAAAGGTATGTTTTAAATATAAAATAAAGAAGCATATGGAAAACATAAATACCATATATATCATATATAAAATATAGTGACATCATAATGGCCACCATGAAAGGTGTTAAGAGAATATTGAACTATCATAGTTTCGTGAGGTAGTAATTCTCCATCCACAGAAACAGTATGTTCTTTAACCATTAGATGGAGGTGTGTGTAAGTGTAGCTCGAATACTTCACATAACAACATCCTAGTATATTTAAGATACTGTTTTTGTTACAATAGAAAGGAATAAAAAGTGTTTAGGGGTTTCTAGAAGCAAAATAAAACAAAAGAACACAAGTGAAGACGTTACCTTTAAATCGGGTAACTCCTCTTGGTTTGAACCAAAAGGGTTTCTTGAAGAGAATTCGGCAAACAGTGAGGCTTCAATGATGAATAAAGGGATGTGTAGAGATGAAATGTGTAGGTTTTGGCCGAGCCAAAGTCTTTAGAGGTGTGGGTAAGGTGGTAGAGGTGGGGGCCTTTTATAAAAGAAGAGGAGGGGCACTCTTGGAAAGTTATAAAATATTACTTTATTATAAAATGATTTTAGGATTTTAAAGGTCCCATAAGGATATATTTCTAGGCTAAGGTGATAAGGTTTCTAAATCAACCCATAAAATAGGTGTTTGACAAGTTTAAGACTTATATTTCACCCTATCTTTACATTTTATTTAAATCGTTCATTTATGAGGTAATCACCGCATCATCACGGTGTCATAAATAAAATAATTTATTTAATGTCTAAAAATTATAAAAAAAAATATCATGATGTAGGAAATATTTTTAGCTTTTAAATTACTATTTATAATCTAAAATATATTTTATATAAACAAAATTAAAATTACTTTACTTAGGTGTTACATACTTTGGTTACATTTTCCTTTCATTAAAAAAAATATGATAAAAGGTCACTATCACACTAAAGTGATTCTATGGGGTCCCAAGGTTGGAACAAGGCATCCCGTGGTCGTCCATGACACTGCCAATGGCATTATGACCCATGTTGGGGCATTTTATATTTTTATGATATTATTTTCTTACCCTTAATTACCCGGTTACTAATTAAACACGATAATTAAAGATAATTACCGTCGTTACTATTCATAATGTCCAAAAACAGGAGTCTTAATTACATAATTTGGACCTTATGATTCCAAATATTGAATCCATTTTATCAAATTAAAAACACATAAATTTTAGTTATTAATTTAAAAGTAAATCCCGTTGTCAAAACAAAAGATGGGTTTTTAAGAAGTAAAATTTATCAAAAGATTGACTTGTTTTTACATCCAATTGAAAAGTGAAATTACTTAAAATGAAAAAAATTGTATTAAGTGATAAAAACATAATTCAATTATACTTTAAAAACAATTAAAATGACAATCTAAATATATAAATAAATTGGATGAAAAGGCAGTTTTGAATTAAAAACTATATTTTTCACTATTCATTAAAAAAAACATTATTAGAAAAATACCAAAAATTAACTCTAAGCTATATTTGATATTTAAAATTCAGAAAAGATGCCCATTTTACCAAATTCAAAACATATAATTTTCATTAATAAATCATATAGTTAATTCCCGCTGTCAAAACAAATAGCGGGTTTTTTGGAAGCAATATCTATGAAAAGTTTGGCACATGTTTATGTCCATTTTCAAAGTGAAATTAATTCTAATGAACACCATTGAATTAAATAGTAAAAATATATTCTAATTAAACTTTAAAACCAATTAAAAATATAACCTAAAAATATATTTAAATTAGATGAAAAAATAGTTTTGATGTAAAATGCAATATTTTTCACTATTCATTAAAAAAATAAACATTGTCTGAAACATACCAAAAATTTAACCAAAGTAAATTTCAATATCCCAATCATAAAGAATAAGTTTATTTTGAAAAATAGAGCTTATAAAATTGTCAAAAGTTATATTTAAAAAAGGTTCACCGTCAAAAGGTGGTAAAACAATCTTTTAAAAATATTAGAGTATTTATTCTTAAAATTGGATTCATTTGGATTTTAAGCCTCTAACATGTATTGGATAAATGTAAAAATATTTAACAAATATATGTAATCATTTTGTAGTTATTTCTGTTCATTCCCTCCATTAAAACAACTAGGCGTTAACTATTATAATATTATTATATTATTAGTGTGCAACGTAATATTTCAAAGAAACTCGTTGTTGTGTATTGGGTATGCCATCGAGCATAGCATTCCCTTTAAAG
Source organism: Viscum album (assembly GCA_963277665.1). Lineage (NCBI taxonomy): Eukaryota > Viridiplantae > Streptophyta > Magnoliopsida > Santalales > Viscaceae > Viscum > Viscum album. The sequence goes on along the minus strand of OY728145.1, from coordinate 1,090,634,370 downwards.
TAATATTAACATTTTATTCACAAATATTGATAAACCTTAGAATGTAATATTATTTATTTATCTGGGATGTTACAAAATTAATAAATGCGACTTCTATGTTTTGAATTTGGTTAAATAGACTTCATTATTGAATTAGAAATATCAAAATTATTTTAGGGTAAATTTTTGGTATTTTTCTGAAAACTTTTAATTTTTGATTAATAGTGAAAAACACTGAGTTATAGTTTAAAACAGAATTTTTATTTAAATAATTATTTATTTTATTTAAATTTATTGTATGTCAAAATTGATATATAATACCTATATAAGTTCAATTTAATTCATTGGAGTCAGTTTATATTAATTTTAGATATATAAAAATTTTATTGAACTTTTCTCCGTCTTTTACCCATCTCTTAAGAGAATTTGGAAATTCAAATAAAACAGAATTTTATCACTTCTATGAGTGTATTTTAGAAAATCTGAGATACACGGTTAATATCAAGTAGTAAAATGTGGTTCAATGAGATGAAAATAATTTTTGGTGAATAGTAACTTTTTACTTTTATTTACCATAGTTAAAAGTAAATATGGTTATTAAGGGTAAAAATTATATTAATATTACCCTAACACTTGTAATAATTCTATTGGACAAGTGTATCTAGACTAAAAACAACCTTAGGTATAAAATATTATCATTTAGGTCTACATTGATTAGATTAGGACATTTATTATTATTTAATTTAAAGAAAAGTTAAAAGAGTTAAAATCAATGTTTAATAACTAAAACATTTTTAATATAGGGTTATACATAAAATAAATTCTATTATAAATATTAATTAAAAAGCTAAAAAAACCTTACATAATGAAATTTTATTTATAATTTTTATACACTAAATAATTTAATTTATTTTTGACACAATGGTGATGTAGTAATTACCTAATTAATGAAATATTAAAATAATTGATATTATAAATATCAAAATAAATGTAATTTGAGACTTTTTATGAATTCCACTAATTTTCTAGGTTAATATGACATATTATTATTGGTTATATGAATTTTTTTAGAAGTAATAATCCTATTATGAAATTATTTAAAACAAAATAAATAATAGTTTCAAAATTGACATAAAAGAGTTTTTAAAACAAATATCATAATATTAATTGATATTCTATTCCTAAAAATCTAAGGTACGTCCAAAGGAAATATATAATGATAGGTGTATCATTAATGGACCACTTGGGGGTCTCTTGGATGTATATAGTAAGTTTATTAACTATATAATATAAAAATACAAAGTGACATGGTAAATGTCAAACTAATTAACTAAGAGTTAAAACTAAAAGATAAGATTAATATAATGACACAAACCTGTCTAAAATATATTGGTTGAAAGGATTTTGAACCATACCCACCTTATACTCTGAATAATCCACTTTGGATCCATTAGAAACCGAATATGAATTTATTATAAATTAATACTTTAAGTTTTCTCTAAAGAGCCCCTCCTCCCCCTTATAAAGGGACACCACTTCTAACCAATTCCTCACACCTATCAAGCTTTTTGGCTCATCCAACCTCTACCCAATTAAGCTCCCTACATCCCTCTCCTCCTCCTATAATCCTTACCTTATCCATAAGGCACTTCAAGAGTTATTTTGGTTCAAACCAAAGGGAGTTACCCAAATTAAAGGTAATGATTCCTCTTTACTTACTTTCTTTTATTTTACTTCTCCAACCCCTAAAATCTTTTTATTATTTTCCTTTGTAACAAAAACAGTATCATCAATATACTAAGGTGTTGTTAAGAGAAGTATTCTAACTACACTTATGCATACCTCCATCTAATGGGTGAAGAACATAATGTTTCTGTGGATGGTAACCAAACGCCTCATGAAATGATGATTGTTCAAATTATCTCCTACCGCCTCTCATGGTGTCCATTATGATGGAACTATAATTAAATATTATATTTATCATATTTATTTTATATATAAGCTTATATAATTCCATTTTATATCATACCATTATTCATTTCATGTTGTATATATATATACGATAATTTCATTTGAGGATGTGCAAACTACCTCCCCCTCAAAGTGATATGACTCGTTCATACCATACATGGAACGTATAAAGGATGGCGGTAATGAACCTAAGTAACATATATAACATATTATATTATAATGGAATAATAATATACATATGTATCATTTGGTTTTGATTCCTTTGAGAATGAAAAATGAAATGGAAGTATCGTTCGTGAGTACGTACGGATTACCGTCTCCACGAACGCGATGAGATTAATTCCCTATTGTATCCATTCAAGTTTAGTTTTAATTGGATGATTAAAAATAATTTTTAAGGACTTGATATCATTCTGGATAATAATAAGATACAACCTATCCATAACAAACACAGTTTATGTAACAAAACATATAAAAGAAAACGAGTAAGTTAACACCCAAAATGATGATAATACTAAGATATTATTAAAAGAACAATGTTAAAAGATCATATATGCTATCATATTAAAGTATATGATTCTCTTATAATTTAATAAAAATTATTTCACTATTATATAGGAGGTTAAACTAGCCTCAACCGAGGAAAAGTACAAGGTAAGGGTTTATTTCACAATCTCTTCATTATCCGAGGTTGTTTATACGTGATTATCTACTGGGACCTCTTTATTATCCACATCCATGTTTCTTAAAAATGTATTCCAAAACATTTTTACTATTTACTAGACTATGTTTTTAGGTCATTTATACCCTTGTTTGACTTTTATAAAATGGTTTGAAAGGAATCATTCCGCCATTTTCCAAACAAGGTCCCTTTTAACCTTTTCAAAAAAATTAAGGTAAAAATATCTTTTTTTAACTTATACGGATGGTGCGGCTATTTTACACCATTGTAAAATCTTTGAATCTTTACTTAAAAGCTTATAAGAATATTTTTAATGTAAATGTTTTATTTTACAACTATGTGACTTTTAAATGATTTCAAAAAAAGAGATATTTCTCTCAAATAGTTTTAATTTCAACTATGTTAACATCCATTGATGGATTTTAAGCTTATTTGAAGTTGATTTATTATGATAGAAAATTTTGTATTATATTGAAGGTTTTGTGATATGTTTTACTGTGGATGTTTTATTTTTATACCATTCATGGTTTATGGAGAAAGTATTAACATTTCGTTTGCTAGTTTTAATACGAATGTTTATGTTATGTTTAAACCTTTTCATATGGAAATACATTGGAATAGTAAGTGATTGGTAGAGGCCTCTATAGCTCCTTGATGCATCAGTAGGTCTCATGAGACAAAATAGTGTCTTGGCACGAGGCCACGACAAAATCTTATTTTTAGTCTTGGCAAGAGGCCTTGGATACGTGGTTATAATTGTCTGGCATTAGGCATTCCATCATTATGAAAGTGGTTATTAATATTGCATGTGATTATTAGACTAGTATAATATGCATGTGAATAAGTAAATGGAATTATTTCATTTTATTTCCACCATATTATGCTGATGTTCAAGTTTAAATGGCTTTTGTTTTAGTTATACATTGTCTTAAATGTTTATGCTTATTTATGAAAGTTCCCCCTATATTGTTATCCTTACGGGGAATTTGAGGTCACCCCTTTCTATGTTTTATTTTTCCCAGGATGTGAATAAGTATTTTATGAATGACCTACAGGGATAGTATAAGGGGATATGAGTGTGGAGACAAGATGTTGTTGTAGTTTTCACTTTATGATGTAATTTAAAATTTATGAATGTATCTAGTTATTCCTATGATACTAAACTAATCGTTCTTTCAATACATGACCTTTTGTGATCATGACAATGTTATGTAATAGTGCACCGACTCTGGGTAACTGGGGTCGGGGTGTTACATGTTTTTTATCCAAAAAAACTTATACAATAATAAAATATAAAGTTGATAAATAGTAATTATTTAAATAAAATATAAATAAATAATAATTATGTTAAAATAATTTTTATTAAAAACATAATTGTACATAAAAATTACTTAATTAATAGATAATAAAATATTGTTTTTCAAAAATCAGTATTTTTCACTATTAACTGAAAAATCATTATTTTATGAAAACTATCAGAATTTCACACTAAATTAATATAAATATCATGATTTCTAAATGATTTTATTCTTATCAAATAATTTTTTTAATTTTTCTATAAATATATTACTATAATTTCATAAAAAACTAAATAAGAATCATTTATAATGAAAACATGTTTTTGATGAATAAAATTACATTACCAAAAAATTTAGTGATTATTTACAATTAATTTTTCAGTACATTTATAGTTATTATAATATTTATATATATTTCCTAAATTATTTAATACACATCATATCCACCAATATAATTGCTAGGATATAATTGTCATATTTAAAATAATATTATTTCATGGTTCGTTTAAGCACCGTGTTGTGTGTCATATGTGATTTTGAATAAGCACCCCATTTAATTTAAAATTACATAATATTTTTATATAAAATATGACTATATAATTAATAAATATTAATAAATATGAATACAACTTATTATATCCTTACTTGTGTTGTTATATTATTCCCTCTTTGGGAAATTGCGTCCTTCTAATTTTATTGACTTGATAAACAATTGGGGATATCTTTCCCTAATATCACTTTCATATTACTATATTTCCTATTCAACTATATTGTTTTTTCATAAAAACATGACCTAGTAAATTACATTATTGCATAATAAATTCTCTCTATGTTAATGAATGTAAATCCAATTTTCCATATAATAAAGGATCTCCTCCAACAAAACTAATTCAAGGCTCAAAACATGATGTGAATCTGGAACACTTAACATTGAAATATGAAATATGTTGTGTACATGTGATAAAATGAAAGAAAAATTATCTCAGTTGGAAACTAATCCAAATTAATTAAAGATTTCATATGATCCAATTAAAAGTTTAGCAAGATTTCCCTTTTTACAAAAAATCCTTAAGCTTTTCCATAGAGATACATTATGATAAACATCATCCCCTACCTCCAAATAAATATATTTCCTATAGTAATACACAAATATTTTTTGCTACTATGAGTTTTCTTCATGTGTTGTAAAATTATATTCACCTTCTCAACCATTTCCTCTACAAACTATGGTCCCAACCACATTCATTCCCCCAATTCATCCCAAAATTCTTGCATTTGACGCCACTTTCATTATAATCCCTCAAAAGGTCCCAAATATATACTAAAATGAAAAGTTTTATTATTAGAAAACCAAATTAAAGAATGATGTTAATCCCAGAATCCTTGGTAATCCATTGAATATGAATGAAGCATATCCTCTTTGGTCTGAATTTTTCACTTAGATTTTCCAATATAATGAGGATAAAAATTTGTATTGAAATTCAATTTAGTACGAGAAGGCTTTTGAAGGCCTTTCCAAAAAATAAAATTTAATCCTTGAACACAGTCTGATATAATGGATAGAGTATACCCATGAATCCTAACTATCTCCTTAATGTATAGTTGAAAATTTTAATCTAGATATATAGTAACATGAATAGGATGGAAATGTGTAGATTTATTAATTCAGTTAATTAAAACCCAACTTGAATTGTTAATTCGAGAATTCATTAGTAATCCCTCCACATGTTTTTCACATTTCTACTATGAATCCATATAAGGCTAAATCATTTGCTTTGGTAATTATCATTCAACTTTAACCTGGTGATATGTAAAAAAATTCATGTTAAAGTCAACATAATAACTTTTCATTTAATACCACCATTAATACTCCTAAGAGTCAATGTACACCATAGTGATACCCAGCTGAACTGAAAATAGAGAACCATGAGATTAAATCAACAAATTTTATTAAACTAAGAATCATAAAGAAAACATAATATTTTTCCAAATATGATATCACCTTCTTCGTCAATATTAAAATCAGGCAATATAACCTTCTTAACGGATTAAAAATTTTCCTAAAAAGAAAGATCATACATCATAGATGTCTAAATTCAATATGAAAAAGTTTAGTACATTGAAACCTAAAACAAAATATAGGGGGATCCTGCATCCAGAAATTCTATGCTAAAATTATTCAAACCATTAACCAATGGTTCATGTTTCAAATTTAACATGGTTTGTGTGTAATTATTTTTCAAACTCAAAGAATCAACTAATTTGTTTTCATTTCCAGGATGGTGAAAATTCATGAAATAATAATCCTTGATTAGTTCCATCCATTTTCTATATATCTTGTTCAATTATTTCTGATAATATATATCATTTGATATTTTGTGATCAATATATATTTCACATTATACTCTATATAAATTATGCCACCAAATTTTTATTGAAAAAAACAATATCTAATTCTTGATCATGCATCAAATAATTTAACTCCTAATATTTTAGCTAACATCAAGCATAAGCAATTACCTGATAAATTTTCATTAGAACACAACTAAGTACCTTCAATGAAGCATCTCTATAGAGAAAGAACTCCCCAATTCTGTAAGGTAAGACCAAAACTAGAGCATTAAAAAATCACTTTTTCATTTCTTAAAAACAAATATCATATTATTCTATCAAGATAAACCTAAATCCCTTTCATGTTAACTTACTTTTTAGTCAAGATACCCATTAAATGTATTCAAAAGATTGTATATAGTAACCTACTAATCCAAGAAATCTATAAATCTCTATGAAATTTTTAGTTCTTTTCCACTCTTCAATAACATTATTATTAGTAGGGTTAATAGTTATGGTAACATTAAAACCAATATGTAGAAGGAAATAAATTTTTTCATCAAATATTCAAAATTACTAAATTTTCCATGTTTTTTTATTTCATTGTTTTAAAAACAATTCTTAGGTAACACATAGGTTCCTCCTATCTTTTATAATATAAAAATAATATGATTTATAAATTTAACTGCAAAAATTTCTAATAACTCATGGAAGACTCTGCTAATAAGATCCAAAAATATAGCAGGTGAATTAGATAACCTAAAGGGTATAACATAAAACTTATAATGCCTATATATAGTCTAAAATGAAATATTTATAATGTCATCCTCCTTTACCTTCAGTTGATGTTACCAGAACCATAGTTCAACATTAAAAAAATAATGATCTCCCTAGAGCTGATAATACAAATAATCGCTATAAAAAAAGGATACATTTATATAGTATTTATTTTATTCAACACTCTATAATAAATGAAAATTATCCTAGAACCATGTTTATTTTCAAAAAAAATAGGATAAATCCATTGTTGAGTTATAGGTTAAATGAAACCTTTCTTATGAAATTCTTGTAAATAATTTTTCAACTAAAAAAGCTCTAGTTGAGCCATATGATTAGAGGATTTGAAATAGGATTATAATTAGACACTAAATAAATAGTAATCTCAAATTCTTTATCAGGAATGAAACTAGGAAGATCATCTTGAAATACTTTAATAAATTCATTCACTATTAGTAGATCATTAATATTAAATATTTATTTCTTTTCAACAACAAGATTTAAATACCATTCATTACCATATTTAATCAATTCCCCGTCTTCTTGGTAGGTTATCAAAGGTATTAATTAATTAAATAATACATTCATGTCTTTGAAATATATTTTATAATGATAAAATGAAATCCAATATATACCCAAAATGATATCAAACTCCATTATTGGTAGTTCAGTAAGAACTATAGGAAGGAACATCCCACTAATGGAAATATGATGATTATAATAAATCTTGTTTTAATTAATACATAAACCATGAGTTTTTACCAAAAGTTTTATCTTAATTTCATGATTTAATATTCCAAATTTACATGTAAATTTCGCAAAAATGAAAGAATGTGAAGACCTAGAGTCAATAAAGGTATTGGTATAACATGAATAAACCAATGACATACTTTTAACCACTTCATATGATGGCCTAACATCAACAATAGTAGTAGAAAATAACTTTTTTCACACCCTTTTTATTTTGATCTTCTGAATTTCAACTATGAGTAACTGACATTGGACATAAATTGGTGTAATTACCTAACTCATTATAATTAGAACATCATACCATTGGGATTTAATTAATTTTTTTTTATCATTTTCATTGTAGTCACCAGCCATAAAACCCAAATTACCCAATCATAAAAACTTCCCAAATATCATAAGTCATTATCCCTGATAATTTTTTCCATACTTCCCACAATATGGAAACCCAGTTTTCTTACCTACAAACATTTTTAATGAATGCTTCCATATTGCCTAACAACTGGACCTATTCCTTTTCTTTTCGTAATGGGATAAATAATCATTGAAGAATTATATTTCTACCTCCTAAATATATTGAGCAAGTTTCTCATGACATTTAAACTCATGAGATACCAATTCCCTATGATATCATGGCTTCAATCCTAATTAATAACAATTAATCTTACTATCAAGATCATGGATAAAGATTGGGATGTACCTTCTTAATCAGGTGATGATAACTTCATATATAGCCACCAAATATTCCTATATTTTTTGAAATTCTTATAATTGTTTATCCATCCTTAGACAAACTGCCTTCAAAAAATATTATTCAAGGAAAATATTATTAAATGCAACCCATTAAGGGAAATTATTCTCTACCTTTATCTGATATTATTAACCATTGATGACCACTAGTTTGAATCACCTTCAAAATGATAAATATGAAGAGTTTATTTTTAATGATATGAACAACCCATGAACCCCATGAACTCGAATATATATTCTAGGGATTTAATTCATCCTTCCGCTAGCACAAATACACATGATCGTCTGAATGATGGGGTATGTTGTATCAAATAATGATCCACTTTCATCATGTTACACTATAGAATATCTTGTTTATATCTTGTGTGGATACCACCACATTTTATTCCCTTTGTCAACTAAGACAACAATGCAACAAATTTATCAATTCCAATTCCAACCATCTCAATATGCTAAATCAGATGGATGTTTTCCTCACAGTCCCTTCCAAATACAAATTCACCATTTCTCTGCGGAAAACCATTCCGAAAAAACATTGTTTAGATGAAGAAACATAGTAATCATGAAATTATATATCATTTAAAAATACCATAAATTAAAATCTTGGAATTAAATGTTATTAACATTATCTGAACCTATGAAGTTATCTAAAAATTGCTCTAATACTAACTATAAGGACCTGACCTTAAACATTACATATTCTAGTTTATTTAGACAATAAATCACTTTCTTTAATTCCCAAATATATTTTAGGTTTATTGTTTTATATAATTAGTTAATATATCTTACATATAAATCCCATATATATACAAATTAGAAACTTCTAATTAGTATCCATTGTTTCTACAATAGATGATTTTAAAATGAAACCCAATTTATTTTCATGAAAAATCATCATGATTTTCAATTTCAAATCATATATTCCATTACCCATCCTTAAACCCTATGAAAAAATTATAAAACAAGGGATTAGAAAAAAAATTTATTATTTAGGGACATAAATAGAAATAAAGAGACATGTTATTTCTTGAAATTTATTCTTTTTAAAGGTAATATTTGGTCTCAAAATAACCATTTTCATACCCAAGAAATCACCTTTTTGAAAATATATTTTCATAAAACAACTCATAAGAAAAAATAATGTCAAAATAAAACACATAATAGTTTTTTTGTAAACAAGTTATACTCATGAAATATTTTTTTATAAAGTCTTTCTTTTCACCAGTTAAAAGTTGTAAATACATTCTTTTGAAAAAAAATATCATTGATTATTGTTCTAGAAATAATAATATTACTATAAACTTTCATATAAATAAGAGATAATACATATTGATATATTGGGGAATCATTATCTATATAAATCGTAAAAATGTATCAACCATATGGTCAAATTACATACCCAATGCATAGGAGGTCTATCATGGACCCACCCATACTTGGTTGATAATTTAACCACATGTCCTTGGTTCATAAGGTAACCACCCTTCCTTTGATTATAATGTTACCACCCATAATTGGATCACTACATAACCACCTTTCATAATTTCTATGTACCAAAAGATAATAGTAACCCATAAAGAATAAAATTTCTAACACTACACTCATGAAATACTTTTCTATAATCATAATAAAACCATTTAATATTTTGAGTTAAACATTCAATTTAAAAATTCAATACCAAAATACAAAAACAATTTAAAACCCCATTTTTGAAAAAAAAATTCTCAGAATAAGGGAAGTATGATTTTAAAAATAGAAACATCAATTCTTGTAAAGTAATCCAAATATAAAATAATGGTCATGTTGAATGGAAAATTCTTTTTCATCTTTTATGTTGAAATAGAAAATTCTTTTTTACATTTGTAAATAACATCCAACATTACTTATAAATATTATTTTAGTTTTATAAAACATTGAAAGTTAAAAAACATCATTTATAAAACTCTCAATTACATAATAAAATAAATTTCAATATAATAATATGGATGAATAATAGTGTTATAAGGAAAATATTAAAAGAGAGTTTATTTAAAAGAAACGCCCCTTGTCACTTCAAAAACCATTGAATAATAAGACCCATGAAAGAATAAAATTTAAATAAACATTAAATATCATGATAATAAATAAATTCATGATATTACATCTCAAATGGGCTCTATATACACTTCATTAAATAATGTAGGTTCATAACATCAAAATAAGACGCACAGAAAGGACATTGAGATAAAGCCTCTTACCATGAGTCCAAATCATATCATATGTTATTCATATTTATGAATATAAAAATATGTTAATTATTTAATTTATTAAGAACTTTTTGAAATTTTTATTTTTCCTTTTATCTTATTTATTACCATGTTATGTACAATTACTTAAATAATCTGGTTCACTTCAGGCATTTTTACAATATTTAGTGCAGAAGCCCCAACTGACATTGGTAAGTTGATGAAGCTCAAAGTGGTCATTATTTTATCATATAAATAATAATAATAATGAAATAATTATCATATATATAAATTTATTATAATGTTAAAAAAATCATTAAATATGTTTATGAAAAATGAACTATATTACAATCATTGAGGTGGTAAGTCATACATACTCCTGGGTAGCATTTCCATTTTTCAATGATCATTATGGAGAGATGGTAAGTATTACAATTTCATTAAAAAATTATCATTATATAATAAATAAAATATTATTTATTTAAATATATTTTTATATATCATCCATGTGATTTGGTGCTAAAAAATAATCGCATCGCTTTGGGGGAGGGGGTAGTCCACATATAGCACGAACAACGTTATAATTTTTCAGTGAGTGGAATGGTAAGGATGAAAATGATATATTATTTTTTCAGAAGGAAAAATATATAATTAATATTATAATTAATTCATTTATATCACATATATTAACTAAAATTATACATATTACCTTCTATGTAAATAATTAGTGAAATACGAATCACATCATGTCATGAGGTAGTACTATGTCATACATACGGGTGACATTATCATATCTCCCACATAATGGAAAGTAAATACATTTATGTGTGATATATTTTTTCCATAATTATCAATATGTAAAATATATATATATATATACTTTAAATCCATCAATTTAACACACCTTGTGAGGCATTGATAGAAAAAAATGATATTGGCTTGTGAGGCGAAAGTCCAATATAAACACGAAATAATGATTTCATATCCAATTTGATGGAAGAAGAGATATATTTAGGTTATTAAATTAAAATAATAACATAGAAATATGTTAGAGATTCTATTTTTATTTGATAATCCAAATTTAAGAGTATTTAGTTGATTTTGGAGAAGAAATAAAAAACACATGGTTAGGCATAATACCTCTTCTTCGAACAACCTCCTTAGGTAAGAACCAAAATCCTTTTGATGACTGAAGTTTTATCAAAATATTGGATTTAGGTAGTGGTTGTGAGTTTAGGAAAGTATTTTGGAACTTAATAGACAGTAAAAATGTTGTTTAAGATGTTAATAGGATATGATAGGGGTGGCCATTTATAAGTGAGGTGAGTCATACACTTGTAATCTTTTAATAGAAAAAGGTTGACTCAATTTTTTCAAGACACAAGTGTAAAAATGGACCATTGTTGATAAATTGAAATTTTAAGGTCCAAATAAGTCTATAAAAATATTTTGTTAGCCTTTTTTGAGTTTATTTTAATTCTTTTCTTAATTTTTTAACCCACAGAAAACCCAATTTTACCTTAAACAGTAACAAATTTTTTATGATTTCACTCGACATTATGGTCTAAAAATTAAGATGAAATTATTAAATAATATATATAATTAGGATTAAAATTTTTAATCCATTTTACCAAATTAAACTGACATTAGTGGAAAACTATATTTTAAACAAAACCCGTAGACATAATGAGATAGTTGTTTTTTAAGAGGTATAATTTTCAAGTAAAATATTCTTTTATATTAATTATATGACTAATAAAAAATTGTATGAATATAAATTAGTTTCTATTGCTATATAATATATAAATTTAATTTCAAAAAACCTCATTAATGTTTTAATTAATTTAAAAGGAGAAATGTTATGCACTTTAAAATAGTTTTCATAAAAACCTCAATTTTAAAACCCAAAAATAAACTTATAATAAAATACTATATGATGTTGATTAAAAATTAATTAGGTGGCTTAAATATTATTAATTATTACACATGTTAATTTAAATAATATTCAATATATAACATAAATTTAAAATTATATTAATTTATTAAAATAATATAGTTTTACAAAAATTGGTTGTTTTCACTATTCACTGAAAAATAACTATCTTCCGAAAAAACCAAAAATTTCACCTTAATTTAATAATAATATACAGATATGAAAATGATATTATTTATATAAAATTAAATTTATAGAGGTTATATAAATGAAATATAATATTTTATTACAAAAATAAAAAAGAATCAATTTTAAAGAAAACATATTTTTGATAAATAAAATACCCTTACCAAAACATTTATTGATAATTTACTAAAAATTTTAAAATAAATTTATTTTAAGTAATAAATTTATATATATTTCATTAAATAGTTAATAATTCTCATACCTACCAATATAATAACTAGGTTATAACTCTCACATTTAAAATAATATTATTTTATGGTTCGTTTAAGCTTGGTGTTTCATGTCATATACTCTATAGAACATAGATCCCCTTTTAAATTAAAATTTACTAATATTATTATAATTAATATCTCTATATAATTCATAAATATTAATAAACCTTAAAATTAATTATTCCAGCATTACTTGGGTTGTTACAATATCTATAAAAAAGTTGAACTCTGAAATATTCACTAATATTTTCTATAAATCTTCATCATATTTTTGTGCCTCCATGATACTATTAAGGATCAATGGTTGAGAATTTATTTGAGAATTTTTGGATAAAAATACTTTTATTATTACCATTTTTATCATTTTCATGTAAAAAATATTTGATCCCTTTCTATCCTCATTATGGATTGTGTTGTGGATCCTTTCTACTCAAATAATATACCACACTGTTCACCTTCCATGGATTGTAATTGATTTTAGAATCATAATCCTTGATAAGGATTAACTACCTCCATTGGATAATTTTAAGATCTCTCTGTGTGAATATATACTTAGGGATTTTATGAAATAAATATATATCACACTTCTCCCTATAGAGATTACTTCTCCAAATATTAAATGTGAATATCACTACTGGAAATTACATATCATGGGTTGGGAAGTTCAGATCATTGACCTATAATTCGAGGGAGGCATAGTCTATATCATTTTCCTGTTAAATGATTAAACAACCCGATCCCTTTTAATAGGAATAATTGTATATCACAATTTATCATCTGCTATTTGGTAAAGTGAGTAAACGTGTAGTGACTAGCCTCTTATTTAACTCTTAAATTCTATAATCACATTCATCATTCCAAAAAACATCAAACCCTTCTGATTTATCTTTGTTAATTGGATTTAGGATCATGATAGGTTTCTCACAAATTTAGGATATTAATCATAAAATTAAATATAACTATGTATCTCAATTATATATGTTTGTCTAGGACTAACAGTAAAAATAACTACTTAGCAGGGGTTTATTAGTTGCGGTTTTAGTAACCACTGTGAAAGAAATTAGATTAAAAAATATAATATATAACTGGTTTAATAAAAGAGCTTCTATATTTTTTTTAACAATTATTAGTGGTTTTAATTAAAATGTTGTTAAATGTTTTTAAAAAAACCTTAATTCCTCCCCCTCCACCACTCGCTCTGCATATCCCCAACCCATATCCCCCCTCATTTAACATCCTCCCCACCCCTCCCTGGTGCAACCCCAACCCAACCACCTCATCGGTGAGTACCGTTCCCCAACCCTCCAACCTACCTCATCTATCCTCAGCGGAAACCTTAACCCAGTTACCCCCCCCCCCAGACCTCCCTATCCTCAATGGAGATGTGGACCCCCCCCCCAAACTCCCTCTCCCAAACTTGATTCCCCTCCTTGGTAGCAAGGTAGACCCCCTACCCCCTTAAAGGTTTTATCATCCTCCATATAATCACCCAAAATCAATAATTGAGTAGCATTATATTTATATTCATGGGTGATAGAAAGAGTGTTAGAATTTTATTTATTCAACATTAATTTATATATATTATTTTGGTTCTAAATGTTTTATTTGGATTTTTTTAGTTATTTTTTTGGAGCTATAATACTCAATTATTTTGGTTATGTTGTATTAAATTAAAAAATTAATTTTTTTTATGATATAATTCGGTTATGGAATCTAGATTGTTTACAATTTCCTGGTTTTTATTTTATATTAATGATTTCCTCTTTTTTTTATATATGTAAATGACACCAATTTTTTATATATAGAAATAAATAAGACTATTTCTCAACTCATGACCAATCTTTCAAAGGTTTTGGGGTCACACATGGTTTCATCACCTACACTGGTAATGTATCTAAGGATAAATTCCTTGAAGATGAGATATTATAACCTTATTATATTTATTATAATTATTCTTGTTTTATGCATTTGTGAGGAATCATTTAGTTTAAGAAAATATATTGAAAATGATATAATTGTTAAGGGTAAGATTTACATACATGATAAACAATTATTGGTTGTGGTAACTGGAACATCAAATGTAATTTCAATCATTTTTATTTAACTAAAATGATATTTAAGAGAATTAATGATAGGGTATAGTTTATTCTTTATTGATTCAAATGAAAAAAAATATTGTTTTATATGAATCATACACTCCTTAATTTTTTCCAATTATGTGATAATTTTTCCCCTCATCATAAAACCTTTGATTTTTTGGATCCCTTAAATGTAAAAAAACCGATTCAACATATTAAATGGGGGATACATAATAGTAAAATGAAGTATAATAATATATTAAAATCTAAAACATCTATGTTTATTGGATTTATCCATCTAATATTGTGTGATATCCAAATAAATTTTAATTTTAATTTATATTTTTAAATGGGTGATCTTGGCATTAACTAGACCATGGGAAATGGTTAGACATTGAAAAATATAGATAATTTTTAATTGGAATGAACCAACCAGAATTATAGAACAAGGTTATCATAAACCATTATCTTTTAATCCCATAAAAAATACTATCTACTTAGAAAATATGAAAAATTGATACATCTTTATGTTCTTTAATATAGAGGTTGTTTTCACATTTTTGTCATTAAATATTAATTGTTTCAAGCATGTATCAAACTGAAAATATCATGATATTGAGTCTTATTCTAAACCATATAGATCATTATTTAACCTAAAAAATTAATTATATATTTATAAAGAAAAACAAATCATCTTAAAACTAATAATTTAGAAAGAAATATTTGATATTTTTTAGAATGTTTGGGGGATCACTTGTAACAAAATGTAGTGTTCATATATTTTATGTAATTATTCATATCTATTAGTGAGAAATAGTAATATATTTTTTCATGTGTTTATATTAATGGTTTAGTAAGAAATATTTTGTAATTTTATTAGTCCCATTTTCCTTTATAGACTTTACGAAAGAGTCAATGGTGAAGGTGGGTTATATATAATTTTGATTATACCTATTTGATTAAACATTTATATCTTTATATATGAATGTATAGGTAGAATACAATCCAAAACTATAGATTAAAGTTATGCTAATTTACCTAAAAAAATACCTCAACATGACTAGGTTTTGGAATAATTTTTAGATTATACAATTGAAAACTGATCAGTGAATGGTGGAATAAATATTGTGTGTCCTCATTGTAAATTCAAATGATGGTTGAATATAAATGAAGTAAATGATAATTTGATATTGAAAATGTTTTCTACTCGATATGTATATTGTATTCGGTATGGTGAATCGAATGTTATGTAAAGTCAAAACAACAATAATATTGTCAATGAAATACAATGTGAACTGGAAAAGGATAATTTAGTTCAAAAATTGTCAAATGAAACATTTGGATTTTCAAAATACAATGTAATATTTTTTAAATATCAATAAAACTATCATTTCATCCTGAGTGGGTTAAAATTTCTTAGAAATTCAGTGATGAAAAAATTATTTTTATGAATTAGTTGAAGATGGGAATCAATAATTGTATGAAGGTAATGTCATGTTTTCAAATTTTCATTGTTACTTAAGTTGTATCGTATTAAGCATCTCTATGTAATTACTGAAAATGAAATTTCCATTATTCTAGAGATGATTCATGATGAATTTTGTGAATCTAATATCCCTGAATCATTCTAAGAGATGAATAAATTCATCAACAAACATGGACTTGATTATATAAAGATATATGCATGACCTAATGATTTCATACTTTAGTGGGGAGAAGAGTCTGATACAGAAGAATACATAATATTTCATAAAAGAAGATAGAAGTCAATGAACTAAAATAGAAGTATAAATCAATGAAACTCCATGAAGAAATATATGAAGAGAACTCTCGAATAGGTATTTTGTTACTTTACTTTGAAACCATGATTTCAAATATTATTCATGTCCTCTAAGACAACAAAAAACATGACGTGGAATGAACAAGATAGTAACTATGGATTCATGAGACATATAAAATATTTAGCATCATGGAATATGTTTGATTTTCTATATCCATATTTTTATTTGTATGATAGTAATATACATTTGTGATTGAATTCTGATGGTTTTATCCCTTTTGGTACACTGAGTACTAATTATAGAATTTGTCCAGTTGATTTGATCCCCTATAATCTACCCACATGGATGTGTATGAAGAAGAAATAATTCATTATTTTGAGGCTTATTCCTACAAAGGAAATTCAAGGAAATGGAATTAATGTATACATTAAACCTCTAATTAAATAATTGTAAGAATTATGGGATGATGGAGTTGAAATATATGGTGCTTCAATGAGACAACTATTCAAAATGCATGTTGCTTTAATATAGATAGTTTACGACTTACCTGTACCAGGAACTTTAACTCATTGGAATAGTAATACTCATTTGGATTGTCCAGTTTGTAATTTTGATTTGGAACCATAGTGATTACCTCTGAGAATAAAATTGTTTCTTATGTTTCATCATCGATTTCTAGATTCTTCTCATAAAATTAGTATTAACATGAATTGATTCAATTGAGATATTAAAATTATAAATTCATCAAATGTGTTATTTGGATAAGAAATCCTTGGACAATTAATTAATTACCCTGTAGAATTTGGAAAAAATCATTAGTTTAAATAAGGGTAAATGGGTGTGAGGTAAAGTCTCGAAAGAATATGGAACACAATAATGGAAGAAAATGAGTATTTTTTTCAAACTTCCATATTGGAATTTTAATTTCATAAGTTATATTTTTTATATAATGAATATTGGGAATAATGTTTGGGACAATATAATTTTTATAGTTCTTAAAGATAAGGTTAAATCAAAGGATCACCTTAATGCTCATATAGATTTTGAGTCTCAATGAATATAAATCATGGCTTGTGGGATAATGATAATGGTAAGTATACTGTTGCTATTTTACAATGAAAAATAATGAGAAATAAGTATACCTTCGATCACTAAAGAATGTAAATGTACAAGATGGGTATTAAAGTAACATATCTAGGTGTGTTTAATTAAAACATCGAAGGATAGATGGATTGAAAGGTCATGACTCACATATTTTTATAGAGGCGTTGTTTTTATATGATTTTTTGTAAAACCTTACCTGAAAATGAAATTATGGTTCTAGTTGAGTATTATATCTTTTTAATAGATATTTGTGGGAAAATATAAATCCAAATATGATTTGTAAGCATCAATAATGAATTTTTTTTTGACAATATCATTTTGTGATGTTATTTCCCCTTCATACTTTATAGTCATTATTCTTTCGACTGATTATTTGGTTGAAAAAGCTATACTTAGTGGACTGGTACACTGTCAATGGATGTATCCAATTGGGAGGTATTTTTATTTTATTTTTTCATTGGTGATTTCAATTTTATCAAATCATTGCATAATTTTTTTAATATGATTCTTATTTTTTCATCTGGTACTTAAGTCATTTTAAATAAAATGTAGGTAATAAATCTCAACTAGAAGTCTATATTTCTAATGGTTACAATAGAGAAGAGTTATTGACTGTATTTTCTATATATTTGGATGGGATTGAGACCAGATGCCTTTTTGATGGACATGTTTATGACATCTCTACTAATTATCATTATGAAAATCAGTTATTAATATTTTCAATTATTGGGCATCCAATTGGAAAGTGGTAAATTTTATAGTTTCTAAATTGGATTTTCTGAAAATAAATATATATTTGATACTCAATAGTTCTATTTTAGATTCATTTATTAAAAAATTGTGACTACAAAAAAATGAGAAAAAAGGGGTCGAGCTTGAAATGAGCTAGAATTAACAAAATATATTAATAAAGAGCTTTTCGAATGGTTCTCCCATCCTGTAAGTATATAATTATATTGATATTATTGACGTGTAGATATTTTGAAAATATTAAAAGTAACACATTATATTATTTTCTATAGATAATTAATATTCATAGTCGGTCTGAAATGTCAGATGATTTGATGTTTTTGGCTTGAGGTCCTCTAAGAAAAGATATAAAGAGTTGATTCAGAGAATATTCATGGCTTCATGTTTCATAAAATTTATCAATGAGAAGACATTAAATCTCAAAACAATGGGGTATTTAAACTTTTATAGGTGGGATACTATGGGAAGATGAATGATATAATTGAAATAAACTATCATGTCCATTTTCTGTTGTCTTTTTCAAATTAAAGTGGGTCAACATTGATAGGGTTATAATGAAAGATTAATTAAATTTTACTTATGTAAACTTCTATCGGTTGATATATATTGATGAGCATATATAACATGAATCATTTTTCCTGGAATAACAATTGATGATGTTTTATTATGTGGTTGATGAAATACATGAAGGTTATTGTGTTTTTATAAACTTGTAGTAGAGATACTTATATGATATGGGCGATGAAGATGAATTGGTGCTTTCTAAAAGGTAACCTAATCAACAACAAAACACTAGAAAAAAATTCCTAAAAAATAAAAACAATTTAACTATCAATATAGGGTGAAAATAAAGGACTCATGTAACACCCATTTGTTTATTTGAAATATTTTCCTTAAATAATTTTAATTCTTCGATAGCTTTCATTGCATGCAATCATGAGTTTAAAGAAACTGAAAGATTCCCTTATTATAAAATGACCATTATAAACTAGCCTTTAGGTTAGAAGAAATAAAATAACTAACATAGGAAAATGAATAAAATAACTAACATAGGAAAATGTATGGTGAATTTATTGGCCACCAATTATTTATGAAAAATATAAATCAATCATATATTTTTATTTTTCTGTAAATAAATATAGTTAATTACTATTAGTAAATTAAATTAATTAAACATACATGTTAAATACATAATAAAATATTTTTTTATATTGAAACAATATATATTTTTATTAGAGGGTATGAATAAACCCTATTTGATGAATAAAATCCTATAATTTTTAAAAGGGTTGTTTTCCATCATTTAATGGAGAACCCATTTTAGACTAAGATTTTGAAAAATTAATATTTTTTATTAAACAATGTGAAAATTTCATTTAGAATATTTATATAAAAACTTACATTGTATGAATTTTGGATATTTTTCTGATAACTATCAAATTTTGATGAATAGTAAAAATACATTAAATTTTAATTTATAGAATTTTTTCATGTCAAAATAATTTATATGGTTAAATTATATTATTGAAACGTTTTAAATTATAAATATAATATATTTTTATCATTTAATATCTTATACGTAATTTCCATTAACTTGAAATTTAATTCAAATGTAAAAACATTTCAATCTTTTGGAATGTTTTATCTTTAAAAACTAATTCTCTCATTCTTACAGTAGGATTAATTTTAAATTAATTTCATCTACTTATATGAGTAGAATAATAAAAAATGGATTCATTATTTTTAATAATTTGTTCTAAATTATGTAAATAAATTTATTTTATTTTTGTTCATTACGAATAATATCTTTGGTATTTTTTATTAATTCAGTAAAAGGAGAAATCGGGTAATTAAGGGTCAAAATAATATTATAAAATTACCCTAACACTTGTATTAATATCATTGGACGATTATGTTTCAACCTAGACAATACGTTTTTCTAGATGGTATCCATTGGAATCCGCTTGGATGAGATTAAGACATTTAATTATTTTTATTTAAATAAAAATTAAATATGTCTCTCTCAGATTTTAATGACTAATTCTTATTTAATATAAGTTTTTACCGAATTTAAATTAAACTATATATAATCATTAGAAATATGAAGTGTTTTTATTTGTCATGGTAATTTATTTTTAATTTTTAGGAAATATATAACTAACATAAAGACTTATACATTGATGATGTATAAATTATTTAATTGATGGGAAATCAATAAAATAATTATTATTAAACTGATAAAAACCATTAAAAGAACAAAATACTTGGAAAAATATTAATGGTAGGGTATATATCTATAATAATCAACCATGGGTAGAGTTATTGACCATTTGGATCCATATGAGAAATATTATGAAAGTTATAATATTTTAATTGACGTAATGTTAAAGTTGTCATAGTCATGTTTTAATTAATATAAAATTTTTAATGATGATTTTATAGAATATAAATTATATTATTAGTATTATTATGAAATATATATGATTTATATGTTTCATAGTTATTTATTTTTAATTTTTATTCAACAAATAATTGTATTAAATAATTACACAAAATTGTTGTAGTAATTATTTTATTAAAGAAACTATCAAATAAATGTTGTTAGAAAATATAAAATTAATATAATTTGTGTTAATTAATATTTCCAATGAATTATAAATATTATATTTTCCCCTTTTTAATAAAATAAAATATTTTGTCCAAAGATAACTTGTTATCGAAATATTTTGAGTTGAATAGTGTAAATATTGACACTATTGATTATTTATCAAAATAATGATTTATTACATTATTAAAAAATAATATAATATTTTTAAAAATAAATAACAACTATTATATGGTCTAAAATGTTCTAATTCATTCATTTATGGTGTAATTTATATCAAATTTATAAATATTTTACCCTTTTAATATTGAAATATTTGGTACCCTAGTAAAAATTAAATAGGATAATTATGTGTTAATTAAAATGATAAGGTTTAAATTGACATTGAACCTATCTAAATTTTATTTTTTGATGAAATTACAATCCTATATCGGATCATTTTAGATGATGGGTCATTTTTTATGGTTTTTTATGGGGTTTAAATTTATTATAAATTCATATTTTTGAGGTTTCCAAAAGTGTCCCTCATATCGATTATAAAAGGGAACATCCTCCATCACCTCTTGACTTGAATTTAAGACTTAAATCTCATACATACCCTAAATTTTTCCCTTATAATCTTTCCTAGTAACATTCTAAAGGTTCATGTCTTCTTCAAATACCAACTCATGTGCTCTAAGAGTATATTTAAATGAAGCACCTCAAAGAAGAGTTAATCTCCTCTATCGATTCTTTCAAATTTATTTCTTCTTCTAGTTCTTATTCATGAGTTGTTTCTATTATAAAATAATAAGTGTAGTATAAATTATATATTTATATTTTTTATTATAATTATTTACCAACCATATTCCACCTTTTATCCATTCTATGAAAAACAAAATCACCACGCGTGCATAAGTATGGCTTACTATCTCCACGCTATGGTGCAATCTGTTTTTCACCACCACCTTACATGGATGGGTATAATGATGGAAAGGATATCTATATATGATAATTATAATATCATATTTATTCTAGTAAAAATTAAATTTCATTCACTTTCATTCAATTTCAAAATTATAAGAATGATATCGTCGCTTGTGCGTACGTACGGCCTACCGTCTCTACGGTGCGATGCGATTCATTCTACACAATATCCATTAAATCAAGATCAAATGAATGTATATAATGAATAAATATGATATATATTATGTTAATATCATTATTTAATGATATAATTATGAACAAATTAGATGAACTAAAACTTATTCGACAAAACATGTATAAGAAAATGAAGTAGTTATTACCCGAATAACAAGTAATAATGAGATGTTATTAACAACAGGATGATAATATGATCATATATGATATTATAAAAATTTATATGATACTAGAATAAGACAATGAAATTTTTTACATTATTTTACAAGAGGTTCATATATATATGAAGTATATAGGTCCTAATGTATGAGATAATTTTGAAATCTTGTTATTATCTGAGATTAGTTTATACATAAGTATTTATAGGGATATATTTATCATCCACTTAAATGATTCCTAAATAAGTATTCCAAAATATTATTTATATGCTTATACAATGGTTTAAATTCAATTTTAACCATTGGTGAATTTTTATTAAATGGTACGAAAGGAATATTTTTGCATTTTCGGTACGAGATACTTTTTGACTTTTCCAATAATAGTATATAAAGAATGTTTTTTATCTTATACAGCATGAATGAATTTTTATGTTTTCATAACACCATATTTGTAGGAAGATTACTTTACACAATTAAATTTTTATTTTAAAATAAATTATTTTCATATAAATTTGAGTACCATATTGAGAAATAAAAACCATTTTAGAAAAGAAAGTATATTTTCCTCAAGAATTAATTTCAAGTGTTTTAGCAAAATTATTTTCCATATAAGATGAAATTATTTAAATAGGGTTATTTATATATATATATATATATAATTACTAATATTTTATTATGTTTATGATGGAATTAAATTTATGAAATATTTTTTTTGGACTATGATGGAATGATGTTTAAGAAACCCATTTTTATTCATTTGGTTATGTTGTGATGAATGATTTATGTTTTTATAAAACAAGTGAGAATGATTGAATTATGAGATGGGTGGGATCTATATATCCCTCCAATGGATTGGGTAAATATTTATATATAATTTGATAAACATGACTTGAATAAGAAATGATCTTCGTCCAATAATACAGGGTAGGAATGAGGAGTGAACATAGTTCATTAATGGACTATGTCCACTATAATAGCCTTCAAAATGAGCTTTGACTACTATTAAATTATTTTATATGCTTAAGATGTATGACATAAAATTTCATGTCTTTAGTTATGACTTATGGGATACTTGTTATCTTTTAATATTTATCTCATAACATGATATCATGATATATTATATGCAGGATAGGATTTTCAAATGTTACGTTCTTATGTACTATGATTATGATATGATTGATATCTACCTTGTTTATTCTCACTGTGAATCTGATCTCACCCTTTATTATTTTTATTTTCCTCATGTCAAGAATAAATGTATTATGTAAGATGTGTCAAAAAGTTCTCTAGGTATGAAGAAATTAGTGGGAGACAATGTAGATGTCTTAAAAATCAGTTGTTTATGTTTCAGTGTTTCTAAAGACACTAAACCTATAAAATCCAAGTGTGTTTATGTTTTGTTTTGTAATAAATATTATTAAATTTTTAATTAATTTCTATGTAAGAAATATATGGGCCATTATAGTTGGTATTAGAGCGAAAGTATAATTATCCTTTGCAAAATAGGAACTCGAAGGATATGTCAAATTATAGGTTAAAATCCTTGTTTTATAACATAGGATAAAACCTTAAGTTTCCTAAATTGAAATTTTATTCTTGATTATGTGTTTTACCCATTATGATTAGTCTTTCTCACACCACGATTCTTGGTTTAGTTAATGTATTTAACCTATAAGAATATGTAATGGTGAATGTGATGGTCAATGCAATGATTGTCCTCCTGAGTGACCAAAAGTTATTGGAGCTGGAATGAAAAATATTTTAACTATGATCGCACAAATTTCACAAGGTATGAGTCATGAAGGACTTATAATTGATAAAAGGAAGGAACAACATTCTGTTGAGTCCTTCATGAGGTAGCATCCACCATATTTTAGCGGGACTTCTAATGCATTAGTGGTTGAACAATGGATCAGTACCAATGAAATGATATTTTCAGTTCTCCAATGCTCAGAACATGATAAAGTCATATTAGCAGTCTATCATTTGTAATGTGAATTTTATCAATGGTGGAACCGTATCAAGAATACAAGGTAAAGAGATGAAATTGAATCCATGGAATCGGATGAGTTCAAGAACATATTTTTCAATAAGTTATTTCCTTATATTCATCGAAAAAAGTTAGAGGAGTTCCTTGATATTAAGAAAAAGGCAAATGAATCCATTGGTACATACGAAGACAATTTTACATGAATTTCAAGGTACACTTTTGTAGTTATTATCCAAACTTAGATAAAAAATTATTGATTCTTTAGTGGCATAGAACAGTTTCTTTAAAGGGAATTGGATATAAGGTACATCAATAGATATGAGGAAATATTTTTATGTTCTCTAATTGTTTAGATGGAGATTGGTGAAACCCATCAGTCCTCTGGGTTTGATAAAAAGAGAAAAATGGAATTTAGGGAAAAATATAAAGACCTCACTGAAAAGAAGACTAGTTTCCCTTATGCTCAAAGATTGGTAAGAAACATATAGGTAAATGTATTAAAAGGACTAATAAATATTTTATGTGTTGGAGAGAATTTCATCATGAAGTTTAATTCTGATGTGATAGAAAAAATATGTCTAATTTTCTGAATAATGAAAATTCTACATCGAATGCACCTACTACAATTCAGTGATATAAGTTCAAGGAAAAGGGCATTATTCCAATCAATGAATTGTCCTAATGGTTATTGATGATGATCGATGTTAGCAAACTGTTAAGGCCAAAGACAAAGGAAATTCACATGTGATCATGTTTGGTGTTGTGGAGTATGACAATGAGGTGGTGAAAGGTACACTTATCATCCACTCTAAAGTAGCAAGTGTCTTTTTTGATTCTAGATCCACAAACTGCTTCATTTCTGGAGAATTTTTTATGTTTATTGTTGTATTACCACAACAATTATATGTTTAGTAAGCTGTCACAACCTGTAATGGAACAATAGTTTCATCAAGAGTTTGCAATTATTCTCTAGTTGAAGTATGTGGAATGTTCATCCTAAAAATCATGTGATCTTTCCTATAGTGTTATTTGATGTCATTATTGTAATGTATTAGATTTATCTATATGGATCTCTTATCAATTTCCAAGGAAGTGAAGTCACATTTCATATTTTGGATCAATCTATGATCACCAATCTATGCAATGACGAATAAAACCTTCTAGTATATATTTCTTTCATCGTTTGGGTATTGATTCCTATAAATGATGGTTATCTATATCAAATAGTTGGGGAGAAACTAAATATTAAGAATTAAGTTATTTTATGAGAGTTTTATGATGTATTTATGAATAATTTAATATAATTCCACTAAATCAAGAGGTTAATTTTTCAATAGAACTCATACCGGGTGTTTTGCCTATTTCATAGAAATATTATAAATTGGACCCAATTGATTTGTAGGAACTAAAGAATCAACTCCAAGAGAATATTGAAAAGGGATTAATACAACCTATTGCATCAACTTGGGGTTAACCTATTCTTTTTTTTAAATAAATATGGATCAATGAGACTCATCATTGATTATCGAGAAGTTAACAAGATGACTATGAAGAATAAATATCCTCTTCCCTACATTGATGACTTATTCGACCAACTATGTGGAGCTCAATAATTTTCCGAGATTTATATTCATTTATGATATCATAAATTATGGGTCAACAAGGATTATATACCAAATATGGTCGTTCTTACAAGGTATGGACACTGTGAACACATATTGATGACTTTTTTTCTTACTAATTCCCCTACAATCATCATGGATATAATAAATATAATATATAGAGAATATCATGATCAATTTTTTGTAGTCTTTATAGATGATATTATTGTAAATTTTAATAGTATAGATGAACATGAATATAACATTAGAGTGTACTAAAGGCCCTGAGAAATGAGAAGATTTATGAAAAATTTACCAAATGTGAATTTTGGCTTTAAAAATATTCATTTTTTGGGTCACTTAATCTCAAGAGTAAAGATATATATAGATCCAGAAAAAATAGAATTTATTGAATGTTGGTCGAGAACAACAATGGTAAATAAGATTAAATGTTTTCTTAGTTTGGATGGATATTATCAATGTTTTTTGAAAGACTCCTTGAAACTATAGTGATGAATCCGAGAAGAGGATGGGATGTGATATCATGAAAATGATATAGTGATATCTTATGCCTTGAAAAATTAAAAATCCATGAGAAATATTAACCGACTCATTATTTATAGTTATTTTTGGTAATCATTTCATTAATGACATGTAGGAATTATCATTATGGTTAAAAAAATGTGATATTTATATAGATCATAAAACATTAAAGTATATTATCATACAAAAGGAGTTAAATATGTTCCAAAAAAGATGATTGGAGTTGATTAAAAACTATGACTAATCAATTCATTACCACCATGGGATAGAGAACATTGTGAAATATGCTTTGAGACAAAAGGAACATGCTATATTATCCATGATTTGGATAAAAAATGATCCAATATTTATGGATTTTCAAATGATAGATCATGAAATTTTAAAGGAATGGGAGAAATATTATATTTCCCAAATGAACATTAACCCATCTATACAAGTGAATATTTAAGAGGAACAGAAGGAAGATATAGATCTAAAAAAGAGGGTGAGAAATGTTCTTGAATTCATCCTTGAATATGATTGAATAATGATGTTCATGAACCGGTTTTATATTCCTCCCATACAAGGATTAAAGAAGGAGTTATTGGATGAGGGTCATAGTTCCTTATTATCTATTCATCATGGAAGAAAAAATATGTATAGAGATCTAAAAGAGAATATCTGGTGTAATGTAATGAAAAGAGATGTTGTATAATATGTCTCTCTGTGCATGGTTTCTCTGTAAGTTAAAGTTGAGAGACATAAGTCTAAGGGGATGTTACAACTATTACTCACACAAAAATGGAAATGGTAAAACATCACTGTGGAATTTTTCATATAACATTCCAAAAAATATAAAGGCCACAATTTTATATGGGTTATAGTTCATCACCTTATCAAGTCATCACACTTCATTACTATTAGAGATAATTTATATCTTGATCATCAATCCAGGATGCATATAAAGGAAGTGGTAATATTTCATGGAGTACCATTTTCTATTATAACTGATCAAGACCTGAGGTTTACAATAATGTTCTAGGGAAGTATTCAGCATTATTTTGATACAAATTTATGTTTTGCCAATTTTTATTATCGACATATTGGTGTTCATTCTAAGAGGACAATTCAGACTCTAAAAGACTTGTTGAGAGCGTGCTATATGAATTTTAAATGTGGTTGGGATAAACACTTACCTTTGTTTTAATTTTCATTCCATAATATCTTTCACCCCAGTATTCATATGGCTCTTATGAATCCCTCTATAGAAATAATCCTAGAACACCAACTTGTTGAGATGAAGTTGGGGAAAGAAAGCTATTATGACCAGATATTCTTGATTAAATGGAAGAAAAGTTTATATCTATTCAACAATACATAAGAGAAACTCAGAGATGGAAAAAACATTATGATGAAAACCGAATAAAATAACTAGAGTTTGAAGTGGGTGTAACAGTGTTTCTATATATATCTCCATGGAAGTGAGTGATGTGATTTGTAAATAAGAGAACCTTTTTCCCTAGGTATATCAACCCTTTTCAAATTCTATATCTTATTGGGATAGTATCTTACATATTGGTGCTTCCACCAAATATATCTCATGTTCAGGAGGTGTCCAATGTATCTCTCCTAAAAAAGTACATACATTATCCTTTACATGTAATAAACTCAGAAGTCATAACATTGAAGAAGGATCTCTTTTATGAAGACAAACCAAGAGAGATTATGGATCGTAGTGAGAAAGTTCTACTAAACAAGACTACTCGCTTAGTTAAGGATTAATGGAAGAACCACCAATTTGAGGAAGCTACATGAGAACTTTGGGATGTAATAAGGTAGATTAATCCTCATATTTTTGTATACATGTCACGAATTTTGAAGGAGAAAATCAGTTTATGGTGTAGAATGTTACACCAGTGTGTTTTATGAAATATTTTCTTTAAATAAATTTAATTCTTCAATTCAATTCATGGCATGAAATCATGAGTTTAAATGAACCGAGAGACTCCCTTAGTATAAAATTACTATTATAACCTAGATGTTAGGTTAGTGGGAATAAAATTAACTAACTTATTAATATTTATGGTGAATTCATTGGCCACCAGTAATTTATGAAAAATATAAATCAATCATATATTTGTATTTTTGTATTAATAAATTGAGTGAATTAATATCAACAAATAAATTTAATTAAATTTATATTTTAAATAATTAATAAAATATTTTATAAATTAATCCAATATATAATTTTGTCACAGGGTATGAATAAACCCTATTTGATGTCAAAAAACCAATATTTCTCAAAAGGGTAATCTTACACCTCCTAATGGAAAACCCCATTTAAATTTATATATTGACACATAAATAATTATTACATGAAAATATAAATATTTTATTTGGATTAGGGTTATAAAAATTTAATTTTGATGAATTTTTTATATTTTTCTCAAAACATTCAAGTATTGATAAATAGTAAAAATACACTAAATTTTAATTGAAAACAACTTATTTTAATAGAAATAATTTATAAGTTTAAATTATATTGTTTATTTTTTTTAAAGTATAAATATAATATATTTTTAACATTTAATATTATTTAGTTCATTGGAAATAAGTTTACAGTAAATTGAGATGTAAAAACATTTCAATCTTTTGCAATGATTTTAATTTTAAAACTCATTCTCTCATTCTGAAAATGGGATTTAGTTTAAATTATTTACCAAAACTTCATTATTTTTAATTTTAAAAAATGGATTCCATTATTTGAATCAGTAGGTAAAAATTATGTAAATATCATTATTTTATATTAGGGGGTTATGAAAAGTAACTTGAGTAAAAAAAATTAATTCCGTAAAAGGGTATATCAGTTAATTAAGGGTAAGAATAATATTATCAAATTACCTTGACACTTTTATTAATATCATTGTATGAGTATATCCTAAATAATCCTTGGTTTGAAATGGTATCCATTGAAATCCACTTGAATCAGATTAGAACATTTAATTTAATTTAATTTAAAAAAAGTTAAATATGTCTCACTCAAATTTTAATAATTAAATAATTATTAATATAATGTTATGAAAAAGTTAAATTATACTATAAATACAAATTTTAATTATAAAATTTTTCTCTATATCATGGTAATTTATTTTTAAATTTATGGAAAAAAATAATTACCTTGATGAATTATACTTTGATGATGTAGAAATTGTTTAATTGATGGTAAATCAATAATATGATTATTATTAAAATTATAATAACCATTAAGAGACCCAAAAACTTTCCCAAATCATACTGGTCGATTATATCTCAACCATAACCATCCAAGGGTCAAGTTATATCCCATTGAGAACCATATCAGAATGATTATGACACCTATAATATTTTATTTAAAGTGATGTTAAACATGTCACATTCATGTTTTAATTAATATAACTTTTTAATGTTGGATTTTATGAAATAAATATTCTATTATAAGTATTATTATAGAATTTATAGTATTTATATTTTTCATAGTATTTTATTTTTATTTTTTATTCCACAAATTTGTTTATGAAATAATTACACAAAAATATTTTCATAAATATTTTTTAAGGGAACTGTCAAATAAATGTTGTTAAAAATATTAAAATAAATATAATTTGACCTAATTAATTTTTCCAATGAATTTTATATATGAAATTGATCTCTTAAGAATATAATAAAATAGTTTTTTTTTAATTTAACTTGTTATCTTAATATTTTCAAAAGAATAGTTTCAAAATTTAATCTATTGATTTTTTATCAAAATAATATTTTATTAAATTATTTAAAATTATTAAAACATTTTTATAAATGTAGAATAATTACGGTATGGTCTTAAATATCCTAATTTATTCGTTTGGGGTATAATTTTTATCAAATAATTAAATATTTCATCCTTTAAATATTGTAATATTTGTTACCCTAGTAAAACTTAAATAAAATAACTAAGTGTTAATTAAATTGATAAGGGTTAAGTTGACAAAAAATGTGTCCAAAATTTATTGGTTGATGATATTATAACCCTATCTCATTTCATATTATAAATTGGGATATTTTGGATTTTTTATGGGGTTTGATTTTATTATAAATTTATATTTTTGAGGTTTAAAAAAGCACCCCTCACCTCAATTATAAAAGGGAACCTCCTACCTCATCTCTTCACTTCACTGTTAGCCTTTAATCTCATCCATTAACTTCCCTTTTGGATTCTCAACTTACCTATTTACATTATAGAGGTTCTTTTCTTCTTAAAAGACTATCTCTAGTGCTCTAATATGAGATTTAGATGAAGCTTGTTAAAGAAGAGGTAATCTCCTCAATCGACTCTTTCAAATTTCATTCTTCTTATACATCATCTTCATGAGTTTTTTCTATTCTAAAACAATAAATCTAGTATAAATTATGTATGGATATGTTAATATAGTTATTTAACAACAATATTCCTCCTTCTATCCATCCTATGAAAAACAAAATCATCACGCGTGTGTATGTTGGAAACAGGAAGATAATACCTTGCATGACATCCGACCTGTGTGTGACTATTAATGTAATATAAATCGTCTTCTAACCACATCTTTCTCAATTTTCTCTATATATATAATGGATATCACCTATATAGTTCTTCCTTAAAAAAATCTCCTATGTATGAGGTATGTTATTTGGATTCCCTCTTCCTTCCCTGTCCTCTCTTTTCTAATCATAAATTGTAGCACCCTGTTGTTGGAACTGCCTTGACTGAAAAATATACAGTGGATGTTATTGAAATTTATCCCCAAAAAACATTAACTTCTATTTATGTTCAATAACTATTAATTATAATTATGATGTCCTGTTTAAGAAAAATACCCTACCCAACCCACTTGAAGGGTTAATGAACTAGTAGATTTGGTGATATTAGTAGAAAAAAGGATGAAATGTACTCTCTACAGACTGAAACTTCTTCATGGGGTTATGAAATTGATAACTATGTTCATATATTTTCTCCAAAAAAATCGTGATGTCTCTCATCTCATACTGAACCATTCCTATCGGATATCCTCTTGAATACCTATGCCTTTTCTAGTACCTAAATATATAAATTTAACAGGAATGGGGTGACACAACATTGGATATCTAGAAGAAATGCCTCCTTGAAAATAAAATATCTCTAGCCTTCTCATCCATCAAAAGGACTAAATCATAATTTATAAGGTTAATGTAGAGTATAATAAAAAATAAAACTCTACAAATGCCCTGAGTAAGTGTAAATATCTCCTACTGAAACTCCTCCATAGAGGTCGGCGATAAAAACTCATCCTTGAACTAATTTATGTAATTTTATCACACAAATATCAACACCACAAAATACCTAAGGAGAAAGATCCACTATTTCCTATCTTACACATGTGGCATCATTAATGGTAAATGAAAGCTATGATTCTTCCAGGTAATAATCAGAATAATGGTTATATTTACTTCCTCAAGCTATTCCTCTATCTCCCAATCTGAAATAGAGCCCTCATGCATTTGAAAACCCTAACACTAAAACTATTGGAATTTCCTCCACTAATTGTTAGTGTCATAATACTCTATAGTATATATGTCATCTAAAAAACCCCATTGAATATATTTAACATAAACTTTATAGGTACATTGTTCTATATATATATCAATAAAAGATAAAATGTTAGTAACTACTAAATCCATTAAAAATATAACATTTTAGGTCAGTTAATTAATTACTTTTAACCTCATTTCCCAATTTTCTACCCAAATTCAAACATAGGGGTAGAAAATCATGACAAATGATACTTACTTAGATATCTATCCCAAAAAAAGCATCACTTCACTTATCGTGTTCATTAATTTTGATGGTTCTTTCACAGGATCACAGTTGTCCATAAAATCTCATGTCGTAACTTGTATCCCCTATTTATAGCATCTACTAAGACTAGATTATATTGTTTCCATATCAACCAATGCATCTAGGATAGTTCCTAACTCCAAACTCCATCATATCTCTATGTCATCATTTTTAATACTACTCTGTCATAATTCCCTCCCTACACAGGAACCCATTGAGGCTATAAATGAATAAATGTTGATAATGACCCCTAAAACTTGCCTCCAATAGGCCACAGGTTGGATACTAGAACAAATGGTATATAAATCACACATTTGGGATGTATTACACTCATATTTTAGGTAACAATAGTTATAAAATAAAATCCACACACCAATAACATACATAATCAAGAAGACATGCTAATAGATAATGTAAAGACATATATAACTGATACACATTTAAAAAGATAAACTAGGTGTACCAAAAGTAAATCCTAATTAGTTATCATGAACATACAACATATCCTTAAAAATAATTGAACTATTATCAGACAACTTGATCACCAATGAGCTCTTATCTACCTATACAATGGGAAAATAAATAAGGTGGGCACAAAAATTAAACTCTGTATGATCCTCCCTGAAACCTCTCACGATATTTTGAATGAAATATACTAAATAATAGTGAATAGTGAATTGAAAAAACTCACCAATTAAATAGGTATATTATTTTTCCCATCCTTACCATTACTCACTAACTAATTAATGTATAAAATTAAGTCATCCACCATCAAAAGCATATATATATATATATAAAGTTACTACACTTCCAATTATCCAATGATTCTTCACTCTCATTTCCTAATGGAACACATCTTATGTCCATCCCATATATAATTCATATGGAATCCCATGTATAAGTGTCATGGCCTTTCTATATATTGTGTATCCTTATACCTCATCATCATCGTCATCCCCAGTACTAACCAAGTGTATCCCCATAATCCACTACAGAATATTTAAATTTATTATACCACAAGATTTCATATCCCATGAATGTATACCTATGGGACGTTTTGGCCATCATGGCCACATATAAGTATGTATTATACCTCAGGTTGTTTTAAACTAAAAATAAGAATTATAATTCCGAGACCCATCACAACCCAAGGAGGAATCCACATTAAACTATATTCCATTACAATCGGGGATAAGCATACTAATATTAAATATAAAAGGAAAATATGGGAGGGGAAATGTCATCAATTTGTTCCCTCACCATAATGGATGTTGTAGAAGACAACCCAAAAAAATTGGTGTAGGTTTACTTACTGAATTTGTTTTTGAAGAATATGAAATAAGAATATATAATGAAATATCATGCACAACAACACTAATAGAAATTACCTATCCTTAGATTCAACTCTTACAACATTCACAAAGGACACCCAACATCCACTGATAAGTTCTTGATCTCAAACATATAGAGAGTATTCAATGATCAGTATTAGTTAATTATTTAAACATGAATTATTTTTCATTATTAAATAGTAAATATTAACACTTTAATGATTTAATTCAGTGCCTTCTCCACCATGAATTCCCTTGTTTATATTCTCATGTATATCATTACCATCTGTGAACACCATCTACCAAACATGTTCATTATATCATTAATTATGATTTCATACATATCTGGGCACCCAATAACTCATTCTAGGATATCATTTCAAGAATTAACTTTTCATGTATATTGTAAAATTTCATTGAGAAGTCATAAAATAATCATATTAATAACATCCAATTATCCATCATTCAAGCTGGAATTAAAAAAGATTAAAGGGAAAAAATAACAATAAAACATGACAATGAACTCATCATGATCGCCTTTATATTATTCCCACACTATTTCACATAGAATAATCTATCCCAACATCACCATAATTGGCCATAACTACAGCCTCACACTCCAATCCCATTTCTATTTGAAATCTCCAAACCATATCAAGGTTATCCACAACCACATTTTGTCACAACAGGGCTATAATCACCCTATATCCCGCATTCATATTAACTATATGCCTCATATATAATGGAAAAGGAACTAATACCATGGAATCAATGACGTCAAGCATCTTAGAAAAAAAATTACTCCTTCAACCTGAAACGTTTACATTTTAAAATAAACTACTTCATAAAAATTTGAATTTCATTTTTTTCATTAAAATTTGTTACCATTGTAAAATTATTTCAACATATTAAATTTAAAAGGGGAAAAGGGGGATTAAACTAATAGATAGCATTACTAATATCACAATAACAAGCCCTTAATATATTATTTGACTATATTATCAACCTACCAAATCCAGTTTTTTCCTAGAAAAACCTACTCAAATAATTTATTAAATTTTTAAAAGTGTTTTTAGAACTTTTAAAAAGTGTTATGAAATTTAATATTGAACAATTATATTTTTTTCATTTTAATGTGTATTTCATTGAAAATTTAAAAAAATAATAAATTGAAAAACTAGTGCTTAATTTTTTTCAAATTGATAATTAATAATTGTTTTAATCTCACAGTGTTGGAAATAATATTTGATAAAGGTAAAAACACTATTGAGAAAATATTCTTGGTAAAAATGGGGATGTTATGAAGATATAATAAAAAAATTATCGTTTGATATTGTTATACATAGTACTTTAATGATTGATAATATTTTCTCATGTTTCATTTTATATATATAATTTTTATCTATTTCTTAAGAATATATTTTTGTTTTTGTGTTATCTTAAAACACCATCTATTTTTAGAAACTCTTTTACGTACTCAAAGTGGAGAGTCATGTTATTCCTCTATAATAAGTTATTTAAATTAAAAAAACATTATCATTTTCATTTATTTTTTTTTTGAAATCTGACCCCACATATAAATCTGAAGGAACTAGAACAAATTATTTTATTTGTGGAAGTGGTGGGAGAAAATAATTTTTTAATGGAAAAGTAATTCTTGTAATCTAAAAAATATGGATAAGATTTTTCTAATACAAGATTGCATTTATTTTCAATAGCGTAAAATATCATTGTTATTATGACAGTATAAACCTAATAAATTTTATGTTATTTTAAATAAACCAACAGACTAAAGATATTTTATTTATCATGGATTGAATTGAATGGAATTTATCCCTAATAAAGAGGATGAAATATATCAATAATGAAGAGGATAAATCACTTTAAACCCTATTTTCATTAAAAAATAAAATTAAAATTCTCTAAAACTAATGATTATGATGATATCACTTTATTTAGTTTTCATTATTTTATATGTTAGGGATGATAGTGAAGAATTAGTTTGGTTTGATTATTTTTATAGTGTTTTCTATTATTTCATTCCAAGTTTTTTTCTATTTTTTAGTAGGTATTATTCTGGGTCTACCATATTCATGACCTTATTTATGATTTTTTTTTTAAACCTTTATAATTATTTTTGTTTTTTCTGTGAATATGGATTGGTTCTATAATTGAATATTGTTTAAACTAAAGAATTATCAGTTTTTATTATCATAAAGTCTAAAACCGTAAAGTTTGCTACATTATAATCTTTATTTGAATGCATGTTTTGGATAGTTGAGAATCAAATACTT
Organism: Viscum album; assembly: GCA_963277665.1. Taxonomy (NCBI): domain Eukaryota; kingdom Viridiplantae; phylum Streptophyta; class Magnoliopsida; order Santalales; family Viscaceae; genus Viscum; species Viscum album. Next base: position 1,090,597,999 of record OY728145.1, on the reverse strand, counting down.
TGAAGTTTCATTGGATATAATCATTCCATATAGGTTCCTTTCTATTTTTTTCTTATTGGTACCACATATCTCAGTAGGTTTCATTACTATTTTATTTTTAGTAGTGTGAGTGTTTTAGTGTTTTGGTCCTCACTGAGATAATATACCCATGTTTGGACATTATATTATAGTAGTTCAAGGAGCTTGGTAATATCTTGATATATTTACTTATAAGTGTCGATAATTATTAGTGTTTATCGAAACCCATTTTGTATCCATAAAAAATGATAAAAATATACAATGTTTACATTAAGAAGCATTTTTGTGTGTTAAACTAGTTGTTTAAGCTTATATTATTATATAAAATGTTCAATGGTATATTTTTTAAATATAATAATAATTACATCTCTGATTATATTTTTCCTTGTCCAATATTTCTTTTCTGAAAATCATGGTTATAATTCAAATTTTAATCATTATTTTTTTAGCTTTATATGATTTTTTAGGGTATTTTTTATTTCATATAACATTTTAAAGAAATATTAATACCTTTATTTATTTAAATTATATACATGTTAATATATAAAAAACAATATCTATTTTTTGAAGATGATGGTGATATTGTGTTGATCATTTATATGTTTTCGTAGTTATTTTCATTCTTTATTAAAATTGGTTGGGTATGATTGAGTTTATGAAGATCAGACATTATAGTGTCAGTAGTGGATAAATATGAAAGTGGGATAAAGTTGTTTGGATTTTTTTGTCTTCTTTCTATATTAGAGAATGTTGTTGATTATAAATAATAATTTATGAGAATTTATACTCTAAGAAGTAATTATAGGGATATGTAGTTAAGAATATATTACTACATACATGGTCTATGTTTATGTTTTATTAATTACAATGTGTTCTAGTTTTATATGGTATGGTTTTTATTAATTATTTTATATATACATATATAATTTTTATAATTATATTAAACATTGGTACAAGAGAAATGGTAAATGTTGATTGAAAATATAACATTACTTAATGTGTCTAAATTATAGATTTTTAACATCACATGATAAATATTGTTCAAAGTGGATTAATAAGAACATAATATTTGTTGTAAAATAAAATTTTAATTTTATATGTTTTAAAAACAATAATTTGTTTCTCCAAGAATATAATATAATAATCAATTATTTTATTAAATGTTGTGTAATTTCAAAGGTAGAATATTCCACAACACTCATGGGTATGCTGTGAATTACTTTCAAATTTAAAAATGTGTATTATCAATAATTAATTTTTTTATAGTGAAATAATCAACCTTTCTCTCTAATTTTATTTGTAAAGATAATGGTTTGGACCTTCCTATTTCTAGACACTAGTGTCATGAAAAATTAAAAACATAAATACAGTTATTGTAAAAAATTAAGGGTAGAATAGAATGAAAAACAGTGTAAGATTAATAAGCAAAGAACACCTATTTATTGATTGTAGTAAGAGGTCCAAAGGATTCATATCCCGATGTTAGATTAATCGTATAGAAATTAAACAAAATTTACATCTATTTCAGGACTATTATATTATATGTGGATATAAAATTGTTATCCTAAGTGACCGATGTACTAATTTCATGTATTTTAACCTTATCCCTTTACACAGACACCAACTAATTTAACATTATAAAAATAAAACCACAAATGACCACTACTCATCATTATATAGCTTTATAAAACATAATTTAATAAAAACATTTAAAATAAACTTCTCTTTAATGATGACCCATGTAACTTTACTAAATTACCTTTTATATAATCAGTTTAATGAAATGTTTCTATACATGTTGTTAATCATAGATTATTTTTTGAATTAACGTATTGACTTTGAGGATGTTTTTGAAACAATATTTAAGTTTAATAGGTAATTTGGATCTTTACATTCAACATGGATATGGTATTCCCTGTTACTAAAGGAAATATGTACCATTGATTACCAGATGAATGATTACTAGGTGATTTGTGGGGCCTTGTGTGGTTTCAATAAATTTGTATTATACCACCAAGTACCCAATGTTAATGTATCAAGTAGTTTTTTAATTACTCTATGAGGTGGGGTGTTCAGAAGGTGACCACTAGGAACCTAGTGATAGGTTTCCATATAACTACCAACCTATTATTATTTTTTATTTTCATTAAAATTGTTATTGTAAAAAATAAAAACATTACCACCTCACCACTCACCCTCTTATAAAGGCTTGTTATAAAATTTGTGTGACCCTTCAATGTGTGGGATATGATGGTAAATGATCAGGGAGTAATTTTTCTAGATAGATCACATATGATAATTGGTAGAGTCTTGTTTTAAAGGTCTTGTGACATATGGTAATGACTCTAATAAATGTTACTTGTCACAATGGAAGTTGTGGGTTGATGACTAATTTTAATCTATTTTCATTAGTTCAAACAGATGAGATCTAAATAAATTGACCAACGAATCCCTAGAATCTACTGAGAGAAAATTTCATATTAAATTTATTTTTAATTTAAGAAAACTATTACCCAAAAATTATAATTGTAATTATTAAATTATATTTTCACTCTCATAATGTCATCATTATAATGGTGAATATGAGTGAGGATTCATCTATTTTTATCCGCACATTATCCCTAAGTCTCCAAATAGTTTTCTTAGTATTCTGATCACCAGCCCAAAGAAACCTAGTGATTTATTTCATTACCTACTAATAAAAAATACTGATTCTATGATTTAATCTTGATTATTGATAGATATGAATGAGAATAGTTCTCCCTGGTGATTTGGATAATTTCTTAAAAGATTCTCTATTATACAGAACCAATCGACACTCAATAATTATATAAGATGGAATATATACTTAGATTTAAAAATTGAAAATTTCACAATGACCCTATTGACCAAAATACCTTTTTATATTTTTATTTGGTGGGTTTTTTGACAAATTAGTAGAGGTACCTGAATGGGAATACTAGGGGTAGTGTCATATCTCATGCTCTGTAATGTGGAGGACATTCCATTCATGATGGTACAATACCAACGCAAAACGGTTTCTATTTATGTAAGGGTTATAGGTGATATATGAAAGAGTAAAAAGTTAATCATATAAATTAATATAATTCACCATGGAATAAGACTTGGTGTATAGTTAATTAGGTGGGCCTGCATGAGGGGGCCTACATAAGGGTATCTATATAACAGTACCGGTAGTAAGGTACCAACATAAAGGTAAAGGTTTTGAAATAAGGATATATTGCAACCAAAAAATACCATGGAATAGATGTGTTGAAATTATTTTAGGGCATGTGGGGATTTCTAGGTATCTATGTCTTAACATAGAAAGCTACAATGTAATCCCTTTGGGAGTGAAAGGGTCTATGCCGCAACTATTCCTTACAATGTGGAGGGTCTAAATTTGAAATAAATATAGAATTAATAATTTCAAATCCTACAGTTGACCACCCCAAAATGATGTTTTTTCAATACAGTGAGTATTGTGTGACAAGTAGTTAAGAGTATATCATACATGTGGGTCAATAGAGGAGTTATTACTCTGGCAGAAGTGGATTAAATAAACAGCAAGACTCCACACCATATTACTGATGAAAACTTTGTAAGGATAATAGATGAATTATTGGGTACACCTCATTGAAATTTTCCACACATTATCATATAAAAAATAAGTGATACTAATACAAAAATATATAGAAACATAATATCCTAGTCATTTCAGTATACTTAAAAAAATTCAGAAGGGAGTTATGGATTGAAAATCATGATAGTTAATTCAAATTGATTTGTGCATTCTGACCCCAATAATAATATGGGACACTTCACAAAATCATGGATATAGAAAATTCAATACTAACCATATGATTTATATTAAAAGATGAATAATCCTTCTATATAGAGATAGAGGAAGAGATGAATAAATAAGGATATTTTTAGGAGAATATATTCCAATCATTTATATTTCATTTGTAAGGTTGAAGGACGAAGAATAATTTAGTCTATAAGCCTCATTATCTCTTGAAATAAACATTTTCTATGCCAAATAGAAACACCATAATTTATTTATGTTTAAATCATCTTCATGGGAAGATGGTAGATTAAATAGATGGAGCAGTGAGTACTTTATTGAGGTACCGTAGTGAGCTCTCCAACTATTCATGGTAGTGAACCTGGAGGGCCAGTGACACAGCTCCTAATTTAACCTATAAAAGTATTGATCTTTTAGAAATATGTTTCACTGGTTCATTTTCAATGTATTTTCAATATACTAGCCAATGTGGGTGAAACAACTAAAATATATTATGTTATTTACTACTTTTATCTATCACTGATGGAAAAGGTAGAGATAAATTAAAGTGTTCATCAAGTTGAGGAACAAAATCCTCATTCAAGAATGAATTGGTAATAACTTCTAAATCCTAACTCACTCCCACCCCCCATATAGGTTTTTATCATATATATAGTTTTAACATGTGGTATTTAAAGAAGTATTATTATTTTTCTCTTTTAAAAGTATTGAAATAGTTGTAAAAATAAATGCATCCCCATATTTGAAAGAAGTAATTTCTTATTTTGGAAATGTTGGATGCAACATTATTTCAGATTCTTGGAAATGAACAATTACATAGTGGCTATTTATGTAATTACTATTAATTTTTAAAGTGGATCCCTAATAAGGAAATATCATCAAGTATTAGATGTATATTCCAAACCCATAAATTCTTTTGAAAGTTTACATTACAATACCATCTTTAAAAAATAAATTTCATGTGAAACCTCTCATGTTATTTGGAAACAACTTCTAAATATCTATGAAAGATATAAAAAATTTAGGTTGAAATTTTTTGGGTACTATAGAAAAATTATGAATATTTTAGAGTGAATTAATTTTAAATATTTGATGCCTTATTTGATGATATAAATGTTATTATTTGACTATATTTAATCCTTAGTGAATATCTCAAATATGATAAGACTGTGAAAAGCAACATGAGAAAACTCCCTCTTCATTTTAATACAAAAGTGTTGTTTCTATAATAAAATGAACGTAAAGTTATTTATCTCGATAGTTTTCATATTACTCTAGTGTATTATAATATGATAAATGAAAAAATGATTCATGAATAAAGGATATTTCTAATAAAGTGGAATTTAATACCATGAAGAAACTATCAATCAAGGAGACTCTATAATATGATGAGGTTAATGGATTTATGTCATTTATGTCATTTATGTCCTCTAATCATAAAATACGAATTATAAGGTTTAATTAGAAACTTCCAATTTATTTCTTAAAATTAGGATGGGTACTTCATATTCTATATAATGTTTTGAAAACATTCATGATTGTGATGATGTGTAAAAAACCAGGGATCATGAAAATGTAAGGTGAAATGAATTTTCAATAGAGGTCCTAAAAAAATTAAAAATTCCTTTTTGAATAAGAATACTGTTATAGATAAAGTGAAGTAGAATATGTTTAAAATTGTAAGTATGAAGTTTTGTTAGTTTCTATTTAAAATAAACCAAGATATGATGATAGTGATGATGATAATAAAGAAACTATAAGAAGTGTTGATCTATAGGCTGAACTTGATGAATCTTTTGACGAACATGATATATGGAGAGAAAAAATAATGAAGGAGAATGAATTAGTACATTATTACAAGATCTACTTATGACAACTACAATAAGAAAAGTCAAAAATAAAAATCTGAGATTGAAAAACTCAAATATGGAATTTCAAGAAATTATGAAAAAGAAGTTAAAACAAAACATAAATTAAAGAACAAACCTAAATCATTGCTAGTTTGGATAGAACTATCAATGACAGAGTTATGATAATTGAGGATGTATAAGAATTATTTATTAATTTTTTGGGAAGTTTTAATAACAATAACAATTAATGGAACCCAGTATGATGAAAGTGAATTCATTAGCTCCATCATCAAGTCAAGACAAAAGAATTTTAAAGGAATAACATATACTTATTCCTCAATATCAATGGTTTAAAGACAAAGTAAAATCTATAAAGAATAATTTTAAATAATGAACTGATTTTGGTTGTTTCAAAGGCATAAGAACTTACTCCCTTAAAGAAGGTAGATATTCACAACAGTAGAAAGGGAAGTTGTGAGTAGAAACGGTGTCCTCTAATGAATCATAAGTTATATGTTTTTTATGGAAAATTGGGACACATTTAATATGTGTGATCTATTTCTTGGATTTCCTACCATGAGAAACATCTATCCATATAAGAAATCATAATTTATAATGATTATTTTTCTTTTAATGGATCTTTTATGAAGGATTCGGGAATAAGGTAATAAATTTCTCATATATAATGAAAATAAATAATAAATAATTACTTGAATTCATAGAAATAAGAATCTGGAATCTTTATCCAAAAGAATAGAGACTCAAAATAGATTCTTAGTTTTGTAAGGATAATAAGACTCCATAGATCCATCTATTGAGGTGAAACCATCATCAAAAATAAGGGTGATGAATGGGAATTTAAAAAAGGATAATGTTATAGATATTTCATTAAGGTGAATAGAAAAGTTGGGATTTTTGGATTTTGTAGAGTAGATGCACTTCACATTTGACAAAAATTAAAGATATCAATATGAATTTCAAGCACAACAATTCAAGAAAAACAAATATGATGTTGTTTATTTTTGGAATAATGAGGGTCTTAAAATTTTCAGTTCTAGAAAGAATAATATTGGAGGAAAATATATTAGGTTTACTGATGTTCGTTTAGTTATTGTAATATGGCTTAGTCTTCTTAGTGATATCCAATTGTTTGACTATAGACATGTGGTGGCGTTCAATGAGAATTTATGTACTTTCAAATAAAATTATGCTTCACTTAATCTATAGGGAAGGTTAAATAAAATAAATATATACATTATTACAGAGGAAATTTTTATGTGTTGTACAAAGAGGATGATAGCATGCTATTCTATATTCAACTTCACAATTTGATCTAAAAAACTTTGGAGATGATGGTGAAGTAAAATTTATCTCGTAATATTCCTCATATCATGTATTCTCTCGCTCATATAAATGATGTAAGTCAAAAATGTAAATATTATCCAAAAAACATACAAGACAAAAAAGATGAAGGCATCATGGTCTATTGAGATTACCCATGTTCATGTTGGTGGATTAATCTCACCAAATTAATTTGATAGAAGTACGTGTTATGTGTTTTTTCTTGATGATTTTGGAATAATGGTGTAATGTCTCAGACCCGTCCAGCCACCTAAATAGCGCCGAATGGGTCGGGTGTCAATACCTTAGGCGCACCTCCCCTGAACGCCAAAGGCTACCGACTAGCAGCGAGGGTCTGAATAGGTATAGTGGGGAGGCTATACCCTCTCGGAGGATCATAGTAAGGGTACTGGTCCAAGTATAATAGTAAAGATGCTGCGGAAGGAAAGACTCAGCAGACTCGAACCAGACCCGCATAGTGGAAGCACATCCAATAACAATAAACAGCAGAAGCAATAAATATAACAACAGCAGTGGAAATAAACACAACAGCATGCTGATAACATGAAACTACTAATGAACAGTAAAACATGCATCCAAAGCAGGTCAACATACAAAAGGGCGCCAATGGCTAACCAACATTAGCTACATAACAAATAAGCATGCTAATACCAAAAAGTAAACAGAACAAAGTAAACCCAGCTCGTGCAACCACTAACGTAACCCAGCTCCTAATGCTGACCTCTTTCCTGCACATAAATCCATAAAGTCTGCACGCGTCCCGAAGGGCCCGTGCAGGGTGTGAGAAAAAAATCTCAGTAGGATACCACCCAACGGTGCATACCAAATATTTGTGTTTAAGCAGTCAATCATTTCTAGGGAAAGCAGTAACCAGTACAACACACAAATAAACACAAACCCCACTAGTGCTTAATAGCCATCACGGAGTGTCACCTACTTTGGCCAATGCCGGAATCTCTGTCGTGTAACCCAGCACCATGTGCCACATGACACCCTGTGTCTCAAGTACCGACATCCTGAAGGCACGCCCAAAAATAGTAACCTGGCACCATGTGCCTCCTGACACCTCGTGCCTCAAGTACCGACATCCCGAAGGCACGCCCAAAAATAGTAACCCGGCACCATGTGCCTCCTAACACCTCGTGTCTCAAGTACTGATGTCCCGAAGGCACACCCATCCACTGAAGGCTCCTCACCTCCCACGTGGCTTTCTACGCAAAGCACCCCCAACCAGAAACCTAACCGCAACTACAGGGGCCTCTACCCACACGAGTGGTCAAAACCACCTCATCACGGAGTATCTCTGTGTGCACACTACTCAAGTCCCGGGTGAGCAGTAATCACCATAGTAGTCCTAAGCCACCAACACGTCAGACACCTCATGTCCTTGCGACCATGTCGCTCAAGTCTGATGGCATCGCCACCCTAGTATCTCGGGCCATGCCGAACCTGACAATCATACTACCTCAAACGACATCCATGACACCCAATCCCGTGGTCAAAACCACCCAAAGTAACCCGGGAAAAGCCCCAACCTATAATTCGCATCACTCAAGCGTAACCGGGCCAAGCCCAACATAACCCAAGGGGTCCGGTAGATGCAATCCAGCAATTGCATATATAGAATACTCAAAAAGAAAACATAACCAGGAAAAACCAACTAAACAGTCGAATTGCATTATACCAGGTGTTGTCCCATATCATCACAGAGGTCTTAAATGCCTCTAAGAATTTATAACAGGCTTTAAAAAATTAAAATAAATAGATTATAACAACCATATTTCAATTAAAACCATTTTGGCATTACCCGGCCAAAATTCCCCGATGATCAATGGCCCCTCATCCAGCCTCGCACATGCAAACTGGAAACCGGGCATACCCAAAGGCATCCTAGAGGTCCCATAAACAATAAAGTATGAAAAAGAAGATAAAACGGGTCCCACTCAAAATACCTGAAAACATGCTGAAGACCGTGTCACCCAAATAACTACGAAAACACAAAAAGAGGTATGCACCACCTACCTGAGACTCGCACGATGATACTCCCCCGGTAACACCCGCCAATTCGGTCTAAAATGTGGTAAATCTACAAAAGATTCAAAACTGCTCAAAGGGATATAAATAGTTATAGAATGAAAATCAGACAAAACGGACAAATAGGAATCGAGGCCTTACCGAGGGGGTTCCAACGCACTAATCAGAGCTCAAAACGGGTCTCAGACGGACGATCAAGAGGAGAAAAGGGGTTCGGCCAGCCTGGTTCGCGTATCCGGGCAGAGGAGATGAGGTTCTGCCACAATACGAGGCTACTGCCCATTTTAAGTGAGAAAAGAAATTACACGGCATGTACTTTGGGACTACATGTCGTGTATAGTTCATTTAACTGTTCATAAGAAGAAAATAATCCACCTACTTACTTTCTGAACCTGCCGACATGAATACATAGCGTGTACCTAGGGGTACACAGCGTGTACTTGGTTCCTCTTCCTTTCCTCGCCGACGTACTCACACGCCATGTGTATCCTTTATACACGGCTAGACTACACGGCATGTCCAAGGGGAACATGGCGTGTCCTCAGTTCTACCCGGCCAATAGGCCTACACGCCATGTATGGATTCACACGGTCGGGGGTATACACGGCGTGTTCAAAACTACACGTCGTGTAGTAAGAAAATTCTACACGGTCACTGCACGGCATGTACTCGGTAGGCACACGGCCTGTCACTCGCCTACACATACACGGCGTGTACATAAATTACATGGCGTGTAGTCTGTAAATTTCTAGAAACTTCTCATTTTCTCCAGTTTCCTCAGAAACCAGTCAAAAATTCAAACAGGGTCGGGATTTTGACCCGTTCCAAAAACCCGGGTTCTTACAAACTCCCCACCTTAACATAGCTCGTCCATGAGCTACCAAATGAAACCCAGAGATGGCACCGAACATGCCCATCCCAAGGTTCTGGATAAATTACTCAAGGGGCACCCCACCTTAGGAATTTCCCACTTGGTCTCAACCAATAAAGCTCAAAGCAACCAAGGTTTACTAACTTGTTTCCCGGACGCGTAGTCCTCCTGTGACGCATCCTCACCCCTGCACCTCGTTTGTGCTCTTGTGTCGCTTTCGACACCCAACGTAACCCACACCGCATCAGTGTTCACCTCTACGAAGTCCGGATTCCCAACACCTCAAGTAACCCACATCAACAATCCCCCGATGCCAACGGCACCTCAAGTAACCCGCATCCACGATGCCACGATGCCCACGGTACCTCATACATATATATAGAATATATCATGCACCCGATATGGTGCCAGTCCCACTGACTAGCATCTAGTCAGTAAACATAGATCCTATGCACCACGTGCACTCAAAACAGACATGCCTCTATAGGTCATGCCAAAAAGGAAACATGGAGATCACGGCCACACCGCAGTGTACCTCTAACCGCCATCGGCTCACCAGCCTGCTCAGCCTCTGGCAGCTCCACAGCATGCACCTAGCCTGAAACACGGCTGTCTGACGCCTGACCTCCCGATGCTGCTCCAGTCACCGGCCACTGACCCCTCAGCTGGGTCCCACCATCTCTGTCATGACCTTCGCGCATAGCTGAACCCCGACTACCCTCTCCAGGTACCAAACCTGAACCAACTCCAGACGCTACAGTCTGTCTTGGTCCCTGCCTTCCGGCTATTGGAGAAGGCTGCCTGAAAAACCTCTCTAGATGCCCATCCTGTCCACATGCCCGGAACTCCTTCGGAGGCCTATCGCACTGAGCCCGAACATGTCCCGGTTTTCCACACTGAAAGAAAATCACCGAAGAACTACCACGGGGTGGTCTAGCTGAATCCCTGGCCTGATTGCACTAATGGAATTCATCCCACCCTCTCTTCCTGCGGTCTGAACCAACACCTGAAGTTGTCGCCCTGCCCAAGCAAGACTTCTCTCTCTTGTTTCCCTCAGCTATGAGAAATGGTTCACCGCCTCAAAGAAAGAACCTAGCTGGAAGATATTCACCTGGATCCAAATGGAGTGTCGTAAGCCATCCTCGAAGCACCTCACCCTAGTTGCATCATCGCTTACCATACCAGGTGCAAAGCGAGACAGCTCTATGAAGGTAGCTGCGTAGTCCATAATAGACATGTCTCTCTGCTGAAGAATCATGAACTCTCGATCTCTCTCTGCCCTCAGTGTCTCTGGATAGAAGTGCTCGAAAAACCTGTCCTCAAATTCCTTTTAAGCCATTCCCTCATGCCTACGAGCATGTACCTTTACATCCCACCAACGCTTCACCGGTCCACTCATCATGTACGTCGCCAGCTTGACCCTCCGCCCTGGAGGCGTCTCCAGCTGCTCGAAGATCATCTGCATACTCTCAATCCAATTCTCAGCCGCCTGTGGACCACCCTCACCCTAGAAAAGCAGAGGGTGTTTCGACTGGAACTCCCTTGTCAGATAAGCCATAAAAGGCTATGTACCATGTGCGCCTCCGTCAATCCCCTGCAAGACATGTACAGGCTAGCTTAGAGCTGCTCGTCGAGTCACAGCCCGAATGATGCCAAACCTGGCTATTGTCCTGCCTACACTGGATCCCGAACCTATTCATGTCCCAGAGCATGTACCTGCGGCTCATGATCAGCCTGTACTGAAGTCTAACCCTTATCTTGCAGCACTGTATCCTCTCCTTCCTGGCGCTCCATCGAGCCATGAAGGATTAACCCGCTGAATACTATAAATGGTCATACAGACCACATATATAGATAAGAATATATTCTACGTAGATAAGGAAAGTAGTAAAAGGAAGTGCATAACAACTACCCTTACTCCCCCTCACTGCAACCCATGCCCCACGGCATCCCAACCTCATGGCCTCCTTACCCTCCCTCAACAGAGCCAAGTATCAAAAGTACCATGGGCCTTGCCCGTCCCAACAACTCATGTTGCCTCAAACCGATGACCGAGTCGCCCTATCCTAACATTTACACTGCCTCACCCATAGTACATGCCTACTCTCATAACAGTCAGACCCAATTATCCTACAGCATAAAATTATACAAAATATAAAGCATGGCATACAAATTTGCACAACTAGCAGTTCTATCAAGAATTTCACCAATTCACATTTTAAGGCATATAAAGCATGGAATTTGATATTTCATTCACATGGCATTATCACTTCACAAAGCATAAGTGAAATTATGAAATTTAAATACCCTAAAATGTGCCTATCAAAAGCCAAGAAAACAAGCCTTACCATACCGGGCCAAGGCCCAATTCTCCCTTACCACACCGGGTCAAGAGTCACATATCACAATCAACAACATCACACATCAAGTGAGCCACTAAGGTGGAAATCATATCAACTGTAATCTGAGCAAAACAAACATCAGTTCCCACCCGTGGCAACTAGGTCCATCCCTCATACCTGGGGCTGCAGACACCCAAGCACAAGCTAGAAACCCAGTCCTTGTAACAAACTATCTCCAGTCTACCATATCCCAAATAGTAAAACCAGCAGAAAGAAACGAGAAGCCTCAAACTCATTAGTAACCAGTAAAACGCTGCTACTAAATCCCTATCAAGAACTCCTCTGATACCACTTTGTAACGTTCTGGACCCGTCCAGCCACCCGAACAGTGCAGAACAGGTCGGGTGTCACTACCTTAGGCGCACCTCCCCTGAACGCCAAAGGCTTCCGACTAGCAGCGAGGGTCTAAATTGGTATATTGGGGAGGCAATACCCTCTCTGAGGATCATAGTAAGGGTACTGGTCCGAGTATAACAGTAAAGATGAAGCGGAAGGAAAGACTAAGCAGACTCGAACCAGACCCGTATAGTGGAAGCACATCCAATAACAATAAACAGCAGAAGCAATAAATATAACAACAGCAGTGGAAATAAACAAAACAGCATGCTGATAACATGTAACTACTACTGAATAGTAAAACATGAATCCAAAGCAGTTCAACATACAAAAGGGCACCAATGGCTAACCAACTATAGCTACATAGCAAATAAGCATGCTAATACCGAAAAGTAAAAACAAAAAAGTAAACCCATCTCGTGCAACCACTAACGTAACCCAGCTTCTGAAGTTGGCCTCTTTCCTGCAAATAAATCCATAAAGTCTGCACGCGTCCCGAAGGGCCCGTGTAGGGTGTGAGAAAAAAATCTCAGTAGGATACCACCCAACAGTGCGTACCAAATATATGTGTTTAAGCAATCATGCATTTCTAGGGAAAGCAGTAACCAGTACAATGCACAAATACACACAAACCCCACTAGTGCTTAACATCCACCACAGAGTGTCACCTGCTTCGGACAATGCCAGAATCTCTGTCGTGTAACCCGGCACCATGAGCCACCTGACACCATGTGTCCCAAGTACCGACGTCCCGAAGGCACGCCCAAAAATAGTAACCCGGCACCATGTGCCTCCTGACACCTCGTGCCTCAAGTACCGATGTCCTGAAGACATGCCCAAAAATAGTAACTCAACACCATGTGCCTCCTGACACCTCGTGTCTCAAGTACCGACGTCCCAAAGGCACGCCCATCATCTGAAGGCTCCTCACCTCCCATGTGGCTTTCTATGGAAAGCACCCCCAACCAGAAACCTAACCGCAACTACGGGGGCCTCTTCCAACACTAGTGGTCAAAACCACCTCATCACGGAGTATCTCTGTGTGCACACTACTCAAGTCCCAGGTGAGCGGTAATCACCAAACTAGTCCTAAGCCACCAAAACGTCTGACACCTCGTGTCCCTACGACCATGTCGCTCAAGTTCGATGGCATCGCCACCCTAGTATCTCGGGTCATGCCCAACCTGACAGTCGTACTGCCTCAAGCTGACGTCCATGATGCGTAATCCCATGGTCAAAACCACCCAAAGTAACCCGGGCAAAGCCTTAACCTGTAATTCACATCACTCAAGCATAACCGGGAAAATCCCAACACAACCTAATGGGTCCAGCAGATGCAATCCAGCAATTACATATATAGCATACTCAAACAGAAAACATAACTAGGCAAAACCAACTAAACAGTCGAATTGCATTATACCAGGTGTTGTCCCATACCAGCACAGAGGTCTTAAATGCCTCTAACAATTTATAACAGGCTTTAACAAATTAAACTAAACAGTTTATAAAAATCATATTTCAATTAAAACCATTTTGGCGTTCCCCGGCCAAAATGCCCCGATGAGCAACGGCCCCTCACCCGTCCCCGCTCATGCAAACTGGTAACCGGGCATACCCAAAGGCATCCCAGAGGTCCCATAGACAATACATTATGAAAAAGTAGATAAAAAGAGTCCCACTCAAAATACCCAAAAATGCGCTAAAGGTCGCGTCACCCAAACAACTATAAAAACACAAAAGGTGGTATGCACCACCTACCTGAGACTTGCACGATGCTACTCCTCCGGTAACACCCACCAATTCGGTCTAAAATGAGGTAAATCTACAAAAGATTCAAAACTGCTCAAAGGGATATAACTCATTATAGAAGTAAAATCAGACAAAGCGGCCAAAGAGGAATCGAGGCCTTACCGAGGGGGTTCCAACACACTAATCAGAGCTCGAAACGGGTCTCGAATGGATGATCGGGAGGAGAAAAGGTGTTCGGCCGGCCTGGTTCGCGTATCCAGGCGGAGGAGATGTAGTTCTGCCTCAATACGAGGCTATTTCCTATTTTAAGTGGAAAAAAAAGTACATGGTGTATACTTTGGGAAAATAGTCCATGTATGGTTCATTTATCTGTTCATAAGACGGAAAGAATCGGCCGACTTACTTTCTGAACCTGCCGACATGAGTACACGGCATGTACCTAGGGGTACACGGCATGTACTTGGTTCCTCTTCCTTTCCTCGCCTACGTACTCGCACACCATCTGTATCCCTTATACACGGCTAGACTACACGGCGTGTCCAAGGGGAACACGGCGTGTCCTCGATTCTACCTGGACAACAGGCCTACATTCCATGTATGTCTTCACACGGTCGGGGGTATACATGGCGTGTTCAAAACTACACACCGTGTAGTAAGAAAATTCTACACGGTCATGGCACGACATGTACTCAGCGAGCACATGGTCGGTCACTCGCTTACACATACATGATATGTGCTTAATTTACACGGTGTGTAGTCTGGAAATTTCCTGAAACTTCCCATTTTCTCCAGTTTCCTTAGAAACCAGTCAAAAATTCAAACAGGGTCAGGATTTTGACCTGTTCCAAAAACCCAGGTTCTTACAAATGGCATTGATTATACCTATTAGACATAAGATCATAGTGTATAGATGTATGACTCTACGTAGGAGGAGGGTTGAGAAGATTCAAGGTATGATGATTCATAAATTTTGAAATGAAAGTTTTATATAATTTACAAATAATAAATTTAAATAATATTTAGAATATAATAGAATTCAATATCAGGTCTCTACTATTAGAACACACTAGAAAAAGGCGCAGTGAAAAGAAGAAAATGCATAACAAATAATATCGCCCAAACAATGTTGATTAAAAATTTAATTTCAGAAAGGTACTAGATAGAAGATGTTATTATAGTGATATATATCTCTAATAGATAATTTCTAGGTAAAAATGAAAAGATAACTCCACATGAACTTTGGTATGGAATGAAATCCACACTCAAGTAATTTAGAGAATTTGAATATAAATGTTATGTTCTCAACGAGGAGAATAGAAAAAAAATTGAAGATGTAGGATATGAATTCATATGTATTTGATACTCATCAAACTGTAAATCTTGTAGGTGTTAAAATAAGATACTTGAGAATAATATTGAGGGAAATGAATTTGTGGTGGTTGAAAATGGGAAAATCACCACAACACATGATAATATTTTTCATGAAGGTTGAACATTTTTTCAATATAAAAATGATGAAGAGTACCAAAATTCAAGAGGAGTTATATATAATGAATAGAATTATTATCAAGAATCAAATTTTGAATAAAATAAAAAATTATAACAGGCTTAATAAGAAAAGTGAGCAGAGTAGAAATCACCAAAAAAATATTTTTTTAATGTAAAACCTCAGTTAAAAATATATGAATGGTGGATATCTATTAGGTATAATTTATATCAATAGTTGAACCACAATTATTTAACTGGAAATAATGTGATCTGGTTTAATGCTTTTAATAAAGATTATGACTATATAGAGAAAAACTAGATATGGGAAATTGTTTCAAGGCCAAGTGAAAAGATTTTCATTATAACCTAGTGGGTGTTCTAAAAAATGATGAAGGAAACATGATTATGAAAAAATAATATATTGTGTGCAAGTGATATATCTAAATTTATGGAATTTATTTTAATGAAACATTTCACCCACGGGAAGACTTTAAACCATTTAGTTATAAATAAAAATGGAAATTCAAAAGGGTTTTAAATAATTTCAAATGGATTTCAACTCTATCATCTTGAATGGTTTCCTAGAATATGAAGTGTATGTTGAGAAACCATATGGGTTTCTCATTGATTAAGATGAAGGAAATGTGTGTTTCCTGAATAAGGACTTCTTTAGCCTCAAATAAGCATAAAGAGAATGTTATTCTAGGTGACACCGGTGTCTAAATATTCTTGGTTTCTACAGAGTTAAAGTTTGTCACAATATCTATATCAAGAAGAAGAATGGCCAGTGGTGTATGATGCTTATCTATTCTAATGAAATAATTTTTAGTGGCCTGGAAGAAAACCAATTTAATAATATTTTCTAACTCATTAGGTGTAAATTTAAGATGTCTTTAATTAGTTAAATGTAATTTTACCTTTTCTTGTAGGTTATTTAATTATTATATGGGATATTTATCTCAACAACCAAATACTACATTGATTTTTTAATAAATTTTTTGAAGAAATAATTGAGGACTATAGAGAATCTAGATGAGACAAGGCTGAAATTGTCAGAAGTTGAGTATGGAAACAAGCTTGATAGGGAAATGCATCCTCAAATCAATGGAAGATCACTCTATTTTATGACCAGGTGACTATATGTTTTATTTCATAATTTTCAAAAATCTCATTTTTAGATTGATCCTATAGAAATTAACATAAAATATATGAAAATTATACATCAATATATTCAAAATATGAAGAAATCTAGTTGGTTCTATCATTATAATGCACATCATAATTTGTTGGGATTTACTGATGCGAATTGGGATAGTTTGGCAGATGACTAAAAATAAACTTATGGTGGTTCTTTTAATCTTATGAGAACATGTATTTTATGGAAGAGAAGGATGAATAATTACATATATTTTACCACCATGGTTCCCAATGGCATTTTCTCCATTCAATATTTAACCAATTTATATGAATGAAATGACAACATGATGATGTGTGTGTTGAATTTCTTCTCCATTTCCCATTATTTTTTTATAACTCAAGTGTGATCTATCTTATAAAATATCCTATCCAACAATCATGGACCAAGAATATAGAGATAATGTATGAATTCATAAAAGAAATTTTGGATCAAGAAATTATTGTTTTCGATTATATGTCAACTCATGATCAGGTTTATGATAGCTTGTCTAAGACACTAACCAAATTGGTGTTTGAGAAGCATCGGTTGGCTCTTTGATTATATTCATATCTGTTTACTTAATTCACTCTAGGATAGAATACACACTCCCTATAGATTCTTTTATGATTAAGGGATGTTTACTAGTCTCAATTTATTAGATTTATAACCCCGTCTTTGAGAAATTTCTCATAAGTGATCTCTTTTGGTTCATTTCCAATGGGAGAGAAATATCAAAGTAACTTATAAAGTGGGAGAAGGAAGATCCAATGGGTAGAGTGTGTAAATAAAAAATGATAGGTAAAAATGATGTTCCAGGGGGGAGAGATGCGGTTATTGAAAGCATTAAAAGGTGGTATTGAAATTATTTTAACTCATTTCTTATTTCTCGTAATGATGATGCATCATTAAAAATTAGAATTAATGATTTGTGGATCATTGATTCACATCTTTTCTATGTTTTTTTTCATATAATTCAACTCTTGGAGTAGTTGTATTATGGTCTAAAACCTCAAAGGGATATATTTTGTGCCAAAATCCCTTTGGAAGATTATATGGGTTGTGTTTGGTGAAAAGTTGATGGAGGTTGCAGATGAAGAAGATTTATAGAGGCAATACTACATCTCATGATCCATGATTTTGAAGAAATTCATTTTTTGATGGTAGTATACCTAATGTGTAATGTTAAATATTTATATAATATTTTTGGGGTAACTAGTATAAGAGTAATAATTTGAGGATATTGTATAATAGTACTCACCACAGCACATGAATCGCTATAAAGGTAGATAGGTGAGGCTGTATAAGCATACCTACAAAACAGTATCAATGTGAGGGTACCTACATATGGGTAAAGTAATTGAAAAAATTATAAGATGAATCCAAAAAAACTTTTCAAAGAGGCATGGTATGAATTTCAGTGCCTTTGAAGATATCAAGTTTTCCCAACTGTAGAATAAAATACTACATTGCATTCCCTTTGGGAGGTATAGAATCTATTCCAGATCTTTTCCTTATGACATAAAGGATATAAAATTAGAATAAGTAAAGAATTTTTATTTTTAAATACTATAGGTGACCATGACTCAGTGATGTATCCATGCCAGAGTTGGCATTATGTGACAAGAATTAAATATGAGACCCTATGAGTGGGTTAATAGAAGATTAACTTCTATATGAGAATTGGATCTATTCATCTATAAGTGTCCATGTCATAGTACCGATGAACACGTCTTAGGTAGAACTGATGAATTGTTCATTATGTGTAGTTAAGGTAAACACGCCATATTCTATGAAAAATGGGTGATACAATGACATGAAATATATGGTCATGTCGCAACCTATTCATTTCGGTATGCTTCTGAAATAGTCATAAAGGAGTTGTGTTTTGAATCTACTGATGGATAACTCATATTTAGTGGTGAAAGATAACCCAATAATAACATGGGACACCTGAAACAATTAAATTGATAGAAGGTTCATCCCAACAATTGGATTGATATTAAAATATTAACAATCATATTTTATAGAGACATATGAATAGATAATGATACATGTATAATTGCAGGATAAACATTTAGAGTGTTTTTTCAGATTTTATCTGGAAATTGGATGTTTAATGAATGTTTTGATATATGAATTTCATTGTCACTGTAAATTGAAGTTTCTTATGCTGAAGATAAACACCATCATTGTTTTACTTCCATATCATCTTCTTGTATATAAGGGATATTCAACTGACAGAGCAGTGAGTTCTTTATTGAATTAGAGAAGTGAGTTCGGCAGCTATTCATGGTATTGAACCAAGATTCTTAGTGTGGTCACTCAAAATTGTAATTAAAAATAAGTTTTCTTGTATTAATATAATGCATATGAAAAAAATCATGGAATATCCCTGGATTATCCTAGTGAAGGTGAACAATGTTAAATACCTTGTGTCATTTACTACTTTCATAACACATTTAGTGGAATTGTAGATAGAAATCGAAGTATTCGTCAAGGTGAGAGAATAAGATATTCATTCAAGGAAGAATTGGTTTTCACATCAAAACCCTGATTCACCCCAATCTATCAGGGCCTATATACTGTACTAATAGACCCTTAATAAAATATTCATTCTAAGTGATTCTTCATATCTAATAATAATCTTATTACTATTTTTATATCTCTTTATGTGAATATATTTAAGTATTATTTTTAAAACATGTAGATTTATATTTAATTAAATGATATTAAATAAAATATTATATTCTTTTCTAACCTTAACTAATCCCATCAATCATCCTTGGTATTTATTGATCCTTTAATAATAAAATATTTATTTAAATAAATAATTAATATTTTTCAATAAATAAATATATATTTTATTCACTAAACTCATTAATATATATTTCTTTTAATATTCACATAACTAAATAAACATTAATATTCTTATATTCTCTAAATTTGTGAATACAAACATATTTTCTTAGTTTCTTATGAATAATAAATAAAAAATAAAATTCATAACATATGTTCTAAACATGAATGTCCCGTGATTGAATTTGTGTGATCAAAAATCCATGAAAATAATTATTCCATAAGACAAGAATAATTTTTGTTCTTATTATTAAATAAATTATAATTTAATATGATCATTGATACACTTATTGTTTGGAACTCTAGACCTATTTCATTGTGAGATTTGGTGAACTATCATGATCTTGCCTCACTAGTAACCCTTCCTAAGCCTCTAGTCAAGCCGAGAGTGACCCCCAAAACACATCTCTTATAAAGCTGATTCTATATATTTAATCAAAATAATTAATTTTAGGTAAAAACATCAACATAATTTTTTTCATAATGAATAATACCCTTGGTAAATATTTAGCACATCAGTTAATGGTTGAATAGGTTTAAAGAGCTAAAATAAAGGGATAAGGTTTCAACATAACAAAAAACACATTCTTAAACCAAATTATTTGGTTTTATTTCAAACATAAGCTTATAATAATAAAATATAAGAAAATTTAGGGCTACTTTACTTGATTAATATATATATTATATAATATAGATTCATGTATTTATAAGTATTCCACTCACCTCACTTATGAAGGTGAACCCCCCTCCCCTCTCTTATCCACACAATAAGAGACACATAACTTAACTAATAC
Organism: Viscum album; assembly: GCA_963277665.1. Taxonomy (NCBI): domain Eukaryota; kingdom Viridiplantae; phylum Streptophyta; class Magnoliopsida; order Santalales; family Viscaceae; genus Viscum; species Viscum album. The sequence goes on along the minus strand of OY728145.1, from coordinate 1,090,577,254 downwards.
CTAAAAATATATAAAACAACCCTAAACACCTACTAGATGTTACTGTCTATCTAAAAAACCACTTCAATATGGATTATGGTGTATTCCAAATGAGGTTAACAAAAGAAGAGGAATATATTATTACTGATATTTTCAAGTTCAGTTCTTCTTAAACCTCATAAATAACATAAATAACCATATAAAAGTAATTACATAAGTATATTAATAATAAATTAATGTTTTTATATTGATTTTATATCCACATGCCATTTATATTCTATATTATGGAAACAAGGGAACATCGGTCATGCATACATACAATCTACAATCTCCATGAAGATGGTTATCTCATTTCATTAAGAATAAAAAAGTATGTTTCGTGTAAGGGATAATGTCCTTATTTCATCTTTTTAGTTGGGAATCATTATATTCCATATCCATCTTCTTAAAAATATTTTATAGATGATTTTACATATACATGAAATATGTTTAAAATTTAATTTTCACTAACTTTGATATTATTTCAATATAATTAAAAAATGTTTTTAAATTTTTTCGTACAAGTCTCTTTTAACTGTAATTACCATAGTTAAAAAAGAATATTCTTTTTTATTGTATATAATATGATTATATTTTACCACTATCATAAAAAATATATTTCATTGAAATTCCATTACACGTTTCTATATTTATTTTAAAATAAAATATTTTTTTAAATATTCTAGAGGTTATAATTTAAAGTTTTATGAAAATAAAATTGAATTATTTTTTTAAAATAATGAAATGAATTTTGAAAGTGATTTTTAACATCATTCTAAAAAATATATAAATGGATGTTATTTTGAATGTTTTCCCTATATTTTATTTTTTATTTATAGAGGGATTGGTTTTACTAAATAAAATTCATTGTTGATGAATTTATGGTATTCTTTCATCATTTACTGATTTTTGGCTTTTTCATCATTAACTTCTTCATGATCAAATTCTTTATCACTCTATCTTATTTCATTTCATATTATTTTCCCCTCCATTTCCATATTTTAAGTATCATGGATTTATATGTACTAATTTAGAAAACATTAATGTTTTTTCAACTGTATAAAATTTTTATATACGCTATTATTTTATGTACATTTTTTAAGAAGGTTATTTCATTGATTAGGGAAATATTCATTTTTCATGATTAAATAAGGATAAATATTGATTTATAAGGAATTTTGAGTATGAATTGTATTGATAATTAAATATATTAATTATAAAACCACAATAATGTTAGATAAATCATTTTAATATATTCATTAATTATAAATTATAGAGTTATATTTAATAAAATAATATTATGTGGTTTTTAGTTAAAAGGAAAAAAGATTTATTTCTAACCAAACTGGGATTTCATGTATTGTATATTTTAATTTAAATAATTTATTTAAAAAAATAGATTTTTAATTTGAAAAAATAAACTTCAATTTTGATTTATCGTGTAAAAATTATAATATGATGGAATTTTGGGGTTTTTTGGGAAATATTGATTTTTCAGAGAATATTGAAAAATTCTAATTTTTATTGAAAACTATACTTTCATTTCAAGTATTTACAAACTAGAAATCCATTATAGACTAGTTTAAAATTTAAATTAGTCAATGGTAATTAATATTAATCTAATTATGGTATTTGTAATGAATTTTCTACTATAATTTAGTATAAAAACATTTTTATACTTCAAATTCATTTATTTGAAAACCCATTTTTCATTGAGTTTATTATTTTAATATTAAATTAATTTCTGAAATTTTTTTATTTCATCCTAAAAAATTAGTGTCATATTTTGAATTTTTATATCCAAATATGTAAATATTTCCATTTTAGTTTTTTACATTATTAATAGTAATCGATGTAAATAATTATCATATCGGTAAGGGTAAATTGGGAAATTAAGCTTAAAAATAATATGATAATGACTAAAAAATAACTCTCACAATTTACTTAATTAAATTGGATGAGTATATCTAATCCATAATCAACTAAAATTATAATATATTACATATCTTCAATTTTCCTATGATTTTGACCTTTATATTATATTATGTAATGAAAAGTAAACAATTTCATTGTCTTTTTTTTATTGTCTCTAAATTTTTAAAAAAGGGATAAACAGATAAAATGTTTTGTTATAAATGGTTATTTTAAATTTATATAATTTCCTTATCATTTTAATTTATTTCTAAATTTTATTGATTAAATTGATACCATAAATTATTACACAACGCTGACACAATATTTATTAAATTAATATAAAAATAAATAAATGATTTTAAAAATATTAAAAGTTATATAATTTTATGTAAATATTATATTCCATGAATTTAATATATAAATATAAATACTTATGGATTTTTTAATGTGCTATATTCAAATTCCATTTCTATTATTTTTTCAAAGTCAAATTAATTAAATTGTTCCAAAAATGAAATTAATGATATTATATAACAAATAATAATTTATTATATGATTTTAAATTTCTAAAAATTGTATCTTTAGAAAAATGAATTTTAAATGGTTTATATAAATAAAAAATAGTCCATTTTTTGGCCTTTTCCCTATTATAGTAACCTTATTAACTCATTTATTATAAAAAACATTGACATCATGGTAATTTCCAAAAGGGTTAATGCGGGTTAAAACCAAAATATAAGATTTAAAAAATCACCAAAACTTGTAAAAAATTTATTGGGTTAAATTATCTTGATACATATATATCCAGTATTATTATTCTATAATTTTGGATCCATTTTATAAGGAAATTTAATTTATATTAATTTAATATTTTAAATAATTCCAAGAGTCTCCCTCCCCTCACTTATAAAAGGGAACCTCCTCTCCTATTTTCCTCCCACTTAAAAAGAATTTTGGTTCAAGAAATATCCAACCAAATACCTTAAATACATATCTACCCACATCCCAGATTCCTTGTATTGATCCTAAAACTAATCTAGGGAAGATTTTTGTGTAAACTATAACAGGTTTCCTGAAGAATAATTATAGTTCTCAACCAAGAATTTATGTTTTATATATTCTTATACCTCCTTCAAATATTTTTTAACCACGTTTAAATAAAATCACCAATATCTTCCATATACGTAGGTGTTATTGCCTTAATTGAATAACCTATGACTGTCTCATCTTCAATAAAATGGGAAATGATACCATCGTTCTTGTTTGTGGCGGACTACCTCCTCAAGAAGAGATATATTTCAATTTACATCACCATATATCGTGAATAATTATAATGATGAATTTAAATTATATATATGATATTTATGACATAATTAATATTATTTAAATATAACATATCAACAATTTTCTTACCATTCTAAACATTGAGAAATGATATTGTTGTTCATTCGTACGTGTGGATTACCACATCCACAAAGTAATGTAATTCATTTTTCATTACTACACCACATGAATTATATATATATATATGTATATTTAAACAAATAAAATGGAATTGACGATATAATTATAAATCTAAGAGAATAAAATAACAATTACCTTCTTTCTATCATGAACTTTGAAGAATGGGTACGTACGACATACTACCTCCACAATTGTAACATAATTAATTTTCCATAACCATATTTCATGAATGGTTTTAAATGTGAAAATTAGGTATAAAAAATAATTATGGAATGGTTATTATTCAATGGATTATATAATAATGACCTCATTGACCATAGTGAATCTAACAAAGTCTTTTCGGACATATGAGATGAATATCATCAAAATGATTGACATGAACTTAATTAATTATAAAAAGGGAAAAAGGATTAGTAAAACACATAAAGGTACTTGAGAAGATAAATAATTAACATTAGTTTATTATTTAGGATGATATGTAACTTACAAGGTGATTAAAACTCAATTTAAGGTATGTATTACTTCAAAACATCTTTTAAAATGTTTTAATGATTTATTTTCTGAATATTTTTCTTCCATGTAATTATTTTAATAATTATTTTATGCATGTATTTATATAGAAATAAATTAATTATTAAATATTTTTTAATTTATTTCGAATCTATTTTGATAGTTTTCAAAAAAGAAATGATTTTTTATTTTATACAAATTTTTTCCTTTTTTACAAAATGAAAATGTAATGTTCTCTTTTAACTTATACTATGTCAACTACTTTTGTTTCCACAACAACCATTATTTTATATTAGTATTCCTTTTTAATCCTTCATTTTTTTCTTCAAATAAAAACCCTCCTTCCCATTTTTCTATGAATTTTAGTTTTGAATTTTTTTTTTAAGGAGAGGGATATATCAATATCCAAATATGTTTTCTTATAAATACAAATACTATTATTATTATGCAAGATTTAATATATTATATTTTAATTGTGTTTAATTGGTGTTGTTAATGATAAATGGTGTTTATGTTATATACATTTTACGGGTGTTTCAATTAAAAATTAATTATAGGTGATCACGTTAGATCTTCAATGTATTGGGTAATGGGATGATGTTAACGAGTTAGGTTTCTCCTAAGGGATTTTTGAATTTAATAGGGTATATTTCATTTGTAAGAGTGATTGTAAGAATAAAAAAAATATTACCCAAGTTACCTACTTCAAGTGTCTATAATTTATATTGGTTTTAAATGAAATATTATTATTTTAAAATGTAAGAAAATGAACTTATATTTAAAGGTTTGTTTATGCTATAAGTTTAGAGTTAAAGGAAAAACATTGTGACAAAATATTTGTGAATTTATCATGATTATAAAGAAATAATTATTATCTCTACATTATGTTTACTATTTATTCATAAAATTTTAATGAAAATATTTTGGTAGATAAGGTGATTTCCTTAGTAATAAAATTTTTATTTATAGCCTGATGTTTATTTCGAAAAAGGAAAATTTTATAATTACACATAAACTAATGGGTTTCTATCATTCATTTTCGGTACCTTACTGATATTTTGTGGTCATCCCACAATTTAAATTGGTTTCATAGTGTTATAAGGATGATTAAAGAAAATGATGTTGTAAAGATTAAAATTATCAAGATGTTTCCTGAAAATAAAAGTTATTATATCTTATAAGTTTGTTTGGAAAAAATGGATAATAAGTGTATGTTTCCAATTTTTTATATAATATTTAATTAGTTACTAGTGATGGCCTAATCATTAAAAACCATTAAATTAAAAGTTATTTGTGAATTCATTAAATTTTATTCTTTACATAAAACACAAGATTAAGTAATGTTTAAGTTCAAGCCCTTATAGTTAGTACCAAAGGAAAGGTTTAGATCAATGTAGAGTCTATGATAATGTATATAGTACAGCTTTGAAAATTTATAATTTATTTTTATTTTGAAATGATATATAATTTGAATACTACCATATTTATTTATCTAATATATTTCTATTCAGAATGGCTTTCTACATAGTAAATATGGAAGTTTATTTAATAAGTTATCAAGGAGAAAATAGATGTTAAAATTAGTAGCATGGAATGGTAAGAATTAGAACTGAATAGTTTGTTGTTGTTATGGATCAATTTAAATTATCTATAATAGTCTGTGGAATCCATGCTTGAGGGAAATATAATCAATCGCATAATAACATGCCATTAGTGGAGAATTTTATGAGATAACACCCTCTAGCATTCTATGGATATTCTAAATCAGTGGTGGATGAGGGATCGATTAAATATTTATATAAAATATTTGAATCCATTTTATGAGTGGGTCATAAAAAGGTAACTCTTTCTACTTAATGTATTGAAAATTAATTTTATCAATGGAGGTCAATGGTGAATTATTCTTGAGAAATATAAGAGATTGATTCCATATATTGGGGTAAATTTAAGAATATTTTTCTTGATAAATATATTCATGGGGTTGATTGATTTAGGTTGTAAAATAAATTAAAATAATCGATACAAAAGGATAAATATTTAGTGGACATGTATACATAAATGTTCATCCATTTGTAATGGTATACCCCAAATTACATTCCATATATTAATCATGAAATTAATTTGATTACTTATGTTTAAGGACAAGATTCTAAATAGATTTATCCTCTTATGAATTTAAATTCTATGAGAAACAGGATTGATTTCTGAGAAGGTGTAAATAGTGTACATCAATGATCATTTTTACTTTAACAACATGCAGAAAAAGAGATCCAAGTGTCCAGAATATGGGGCGAAAATATCAATGTAATCTAATGGTAAGAAAATTTTGTTTTTAGTCTTTGAGAGTTGTAGTAAATAGCACACTGGGGGATTCCTTATGAAATATGGGTACTACTTCTGATATAGTAAGTTTAGATATAAATATCCTGGATGAAATGAAAAATATCATGGTATTTGTAATAATAATTTTGACATAAGTATAAATTTTGGCTATATCCATGGCCAAAAACTGTGTCTATAGGGGTAAAAACCATAAATATAAGTTATATCCATGGTTCCTGCTGGCCATGGCATGTAATGGTGTTTATATAACTAAAATCTATAGCCACGGTTATCTTAGTATATATACATGGTTGTCCACCAGGGAAGTAGCTTCGTTGCCACCGTTTTCTAAACCACGGCTATATCCCCATAACTGTCCATCGTGGGACATGGGCTATATCCACTGTTGTCCACCAAGGAAATAGGGTTATATCCATGGTTGAACATCGTGGCTATATCCCATATAAACCTTTTCTATAGCCCAAAAATTAAATATTCTCAACCGGATTTGATCTATGTACCTCCTCTATGCTCACCAGCCACCTTACCATTGCACTACTGATTCCATTAAATATATATATATTATTAAAAACCAATGCTATAGCATGTAAATCTTGAAAATGTCACTTCCTTCTTTTTTATCATGGGTTAATTTTTTCACCGTATAAGGGAAGGAGACCTATACCCACCGTTTTGAGGAACTGTGGCTCTAGAAAATAAAAAACTCTATAGACACAGTTTTACCCAGTCCATGGCTATAGCCATTGAAATAAACTCTATAGCCATAGTTCTACTCAAACTATGGCTATAGAACATTGTATAAACTCTATAGCCTTAGTTTTACATAAACTATGGCTATAGGTCTAGGAAAAAGTCCTTATAGCCACAGTTTAACACAAACTGTGGATATAGCCCTCGCATAAACACTCTCTCACCATGGTTTTACAAAACCATGAATGTAACTATCGAACAAAATACTTTATCACCATTGTTTCATTTAACCTTGACTTTAGTATTCAAAAATATAACCTATAGACACTAATTTATATAAAACCATGGCTATAACCATGGTATATATACCTATGGCCATGGTTTTGGAATATCCTGGCTATAGTGTCGTGCCTATAACCTAGTTTTCTCGTTTTGTGATTAGATGAAAGTAAGGTGTTTTAAATTTGATGAAATTGGTCACTATGTGGATTAGTATTCAAATAATTTCAATAATTATGGGAAAGAAGCAATAATATGTGTAGAAGGGTGTGGTGAAATATTTTTCAACTTATTCATAAGATGTTGGTATATTTAACGAATCCGTAATATGTACATTACTTGTGTATTAATATTATGAAAATGAATTGATTTATTATTGGTCTATACATTCATCCATTTTTTATATATTTTATGTTAATATAAAAAATTCACCTTGTGAAATGATGTTATTACTTTTGTCAAAAAAACATGTAGGTAGTATTAATGAAAAAATATTGCATAGATCTTCAAGTTATCATTTTTGTAACGGTTTCCCCAACAAAGCATTTTTTATTTCCTATTATATAATATGATCGTATTTTGGGTAAGTATTTCATTTAATTTTATCATTATAAGATGTAATTTAGATCAAAAAAATTTATTTTCTAAACTAATTTTCCATTTTTATTTAAGAATCAATTCATACCATTCACAGAATATAATGCAGCTGAGAAACTACAAAAGTATAGAAATAAAATTTATCATTCTCATATTGTTCAAAATAAGGGAACTGTTTCGAATAATTATGTAATGATATTAAAATAATACATAGATTTTTTTCTAATGAGTTTCATGATGTGATGCGTAATCGATAAGTTGAATTTACTATTGACTTTAATCCTGATGCAAATCTAATTTCAAAAACATTTTTCGAATGGATCAGGTAGAACATATGGAATTGAAAAAGTAGTTGCAGTAGTATCTTTAAAAAGTGTTCATCCATCATAGAACATCACCATGGGGTGTATCCATTTTTTTTTAAAAAATATAAATATATTTTCATCAGAATTTTCATTTATTATAAATCACTAGATAATGTCACTATTAGGAATAACTATATGTTGCCTCATATTGATGATTTGTTTGATCAGCTCTAGGGAAATCAGTATCTGTTGACGGTGGATCACATGATTGTGTTACATTTTTTTATGGTTAATTTTGATGACATCCCTATGACATCATTTCATATTATTTGGGTATTATGAGGTTTTTCTTATAAAAAAATTCCCCAGGTATATTTATGGATCTTATTGATAGTTTTTCATTAATATTTGGATAATTTTAAGGATGTGTTTATTCATGGTATTTGAGGATTATAAAAAACATCTATGGATGGTTCTATAAAAACTAATTTAAATGAATTCATATGGATAATTTATGAAATGTGATATTTTTGTTATAGAATATTTTTTTCCTTTGACGCATTTTAAATAATGATGGTATTGCAATTGGTGCTATAAAAACTAACCTTGTTGATTAATGAACAAGGCCATAAAATTATAAATAGATTCATAGTTTTGTTAAATTAAAAGGATATTACTAGTGGTTTATTAAAAACATTGCAAGGTTATTTATCCAACTAATTATGTTAACATGAAGAGTAGTTAGGTTCATCTGGAAAAAAATAATGCGATGAATGTTTTTATAAATTGAAATGAAGATTAGAAAATGATTCAATTTTGGATCTTACATCACAATATAATGACTTCATTATCTAAAGTTATGCTTATTTGAAGGATTTGGGTTGTGTGTTAGTTCAAAATTATTAACTAATTTCTTATGTTTATTGATAATTAAAACCATGTGAGAAAAAATATCAAACACGTGAACATGAACCAATAGTTGTAGTGTTTGATTTTGAAATTTGGATACATAATTTATATGGTGTAAATGGTGAAATACAAAATAATATTAACAATTTGATGTATATATTCATTCATAAAAAGTTGAACATGAGATAGAGGAGATGTATGAAATTGATAAAATATTATGACTTTATAATTCATTTCCATCATGTTAAATAATATAGAGTAGTTGATGCATCAATTCAGCAAGATAATTAATCATTAACTATGTTATAAATAGAACATGAAACTTTTGTTAATTATTTAACGAATTTTGGATTATAAATTTTTCATGATGGAACTCCCTATACTTTGTTTTATGTGTCTTTGATAGACAAAAGTACTCAGGTTGGGAAGGAATATCGTGAGATACAGTAAAATTTTGAATTGATTTTGAAAGGTAAGTTTCCTAAATTTAACATTGGAAAAGAAGTTTTTTATATTATAAAAAATGTTATGTGTTTCATTGACCCCTAGTTAATGATAGAATTTTTTATTGAGGCTCATAGTTCTATATTTTCTATTCATACTAGAAGTACAAAAATGTATATATCCCTTCAGGAACATTTCTATTTTTAAGAATATAGAAATATATTATTGATTTTACTATGAAATGTATATATTTTCAAGATGATAAAGATGAATGAAAATTAAAAATGGGATTCTTTGGTGGTGTTAATTCCAAAATGGAAATGGGATAATATATCCAAGAATTTTGTTTGTGACAGTGACAAAGGCATCTCAATGTGATAATGTGAGTTGAGTAATTTTTGACAGATTAACTAAATTAGATCATTTTTCTCCCATTAGAGATAGTATGTATTTGGATCATAATTCTCTAATATATGTTAAGTATATAATTAGATTAAATGGAGTCTATATTTCCTTAGTATCTAATCATGACAACAGACTCACCTCTAATTTCTAAAAAGTACTACATAAGTCTTTGGGTACTGAATTAGATTTTAGTACAGCCTTTCATCCTTAGTTGAATAGACAATCAGAGTGAATGATTCAAATCATGGAGGGTATTCTTAAATCTTGTTCAATGGATTATCAAGGAAACTGGGATCAACATTTTACTTTAGTTATGTTTTTATATAAAAATAGTATCTATTCTAGTATATAGATAGTACATTTGAGGAATTATATGTAAAGTAGTTTAAGACTCTATATTTTTTTGATTACTTCATGGAATGAAAGTTATTGGGATAATAATTTATTTAAGAAATGGTTGAGATAATGAATATGATTTCAAAGCACAATAGGATCGCTTAGAGTAGGTGGAAAATTCATGCAAATAATTAGATAAAAGATTATTCCTTTGAGGTAAGTGATCATGTTTTTCTTAAATTATCTTCATTGAAAGGTGTCATACATTTTGGTAATAAGAGGAATCTAAGACTATAATTCATTATAATATAATAAATAATAAATAATCGAATTGGTTTCCTACAAAGTGGCTTGGAATCCTAGTTAATCTTAGTTTCATGACGTACTCCATGTTCATTGTTAAGAACATATTTTTCATATTAATCTCATGTTTTTGAGCCCTAGTATAGAATATTTGGAATAGAACCTTTCATTTGAGTAACAAACATTATGAATTCCTTAATAAAAAGGTAAATTATTGAAAATTAAAGTATTTTTTATGTTAAGGTTCTATGGAAAATCACTATGGTTGAAGAAGAAACATTGGAATCTGAATATTCTTTGAGGTAAAGATATCCCAACTTATTTAAGTAGTAAATAATATTGTGAGGAAGCATATTTCAGAATGATGTGAGAGTTTAAAAACTATGTTAATATTAAGATAAACCATTTTTAAATATTCATTAAAATTATTTTATATATTTATATTCATTATAAGTATATTATGTAATTTTTCATGCAAAATAAAAAAATGTTTTATTTCTAACCAAATGAGGGTTTCATGAATTATATTTTTTAGTAAAAATATTTATTTCAAAATTATAGATTTTAAATTTGAAAAAATAACTTGTTTCTCGAATTAATTTGGTAAAAATTTCATTAGATTGAATTTTTTTGATTTTTCTGAAAATATTTATTTTTTAGTCAATAGTAAAAATTACAAATTTTTATTGAAAACATTAATTTATTTTCAAATATTTACAAATTAATACAATATATTTTGTAAAATTTTATAATTTAATTATTCCTTTTTAATTAATTATAATTAAATTATTTTCTTTCAGATGAATATTATAGTTGAATTCGGTTTAAATATTTTTTTATACCCAAAATGGCATTTTCTGAAAAACTTTTTTCATTGCCTTTTTCATTTTAATGTTAAATAAATTTATAAAAATATTTTGAATTAAATATTAAAAAAGGGATACCATAATAGTAATAAAAAAGACCAAATTTTTTAAATAGGTCACTTTTATTTTTGGTTATTATGAATAGTAATTATTGTAAATATTTATCAATACGGTAAAGGTGAATTGGGAAATTATGGCTTAAAATAATATTATAAGAACTGAAAAATAGCACTAACACTTGAATTAATTTAATTATATGATTTTATTTCATCTAGAATAATCTAAAATTTGAGTATATGACCATTATATTGACATTTTTATATGATTTTTGAACATTATATAATTAAACATAAAGAAGAGTCCAAAATGTCATTCTCTTTGTTTTATTATCACTAAATTTTAGACATTGAGATTAATAGATGATATGTTCAACTTTAAATGGTTATTTTAAAGATAAATTAATTATTTTCATGTTGATTTATTTATAATTTTTATTGATGAAATAATTACATTAAATTTGTATGCCACTCCAACACAGTATTTATTAAATTAGTAGAAAAACAAAATAAATTCTATAAAAATATTAAAGGTAATATAATTTGAATAAATTGTTTTTTTCAAAAAAAATAATAGATAAATATAAAAATATTGGGGTGTGTGAAGTTATTATATTTTAATTATTTTGTTGTCATGTTGTTTTCTAAGTCAAATTAAATGAATATTTCAAAAAATGACAACAATTATATTTTATAATAAATAATGTTTTATTAAATGATTTGAAATTTTGAAGTGCAATTCAATTGAAACTTTAATGCTATATGGTTTATAATATCTTCTATAGTCCATTTAAGATCATTTTCTACCTTTATAGATAAATTAGTAACCCCTTTATTAAAAGAAACATTAATGTTGTGTTAATTTTAAAAATGGGTAAATGGGGGTTAAAAACAAAATGTAAGGGAGAAAACATCTCCACAACTTCACCAAATTTTATTTTATGACATTATATTCACCCATAATCATCCTATATTAATAATATATCTACATTGATCTATTTTCCTATGAAAAAAGTATTTATATTACTTTAATATTTTAAGTAATTCTAGGAGGGTCCCTCCCCTCACTAATAAAGGGAACATCCTCTCCTATTTTCCTCACATGTAAAAATACTTTTTTGATAAAATACATAGAAAAATACTTTACTTAGATCTCTATACAAATACTAGAGTCCTTGTACTGATCATAAAAACAATCTAGAAAATATTTTGGTGTTATCCATACGAATTATTCCAAAGAAGATGTATAGTTTTTTACTAAGAGTTTTCATTTTATTTGAATTTCTACCTTCATCAAATTTTATTCAACCATTATTAAATAAATACATCATTATATTTAATATAAATAGGTGTTATTATGCTAATGTAATAAATTATATTCATCCCCTCTTCCATGAAATTTTAAATGAAATAATCATTTGTGTGTATAGTGGACTACCGCTTCATGAACCGATGTAATTTTGTTTCCATAACAACCTCTTACAACTAGTTTTAATGATGGATTTAGAGTATATATATGATATTAATGCAATCACTAAAATTATATAAATATAATATAACATCTATTTTCTTACATTTCCATTCATTAAAAAATGATAATGTCATTTGCGTGTATGTGTGGATTACCACCTCCATAAACCGACATCACTCACTTTTCATCATTACATCACATGAATAGTATTTATAAGTATATTTTATGAGATATAGGGTATTTATGAAATTATTATCATTCATCAAAGGTAAAATAATTCCTTAGTTCTTTCCATATTGATCATTGAAGTATAGAAATGTTAATCATGTGTACGTACGACCTAAAATTTTTATAATTATAACATATATCATTCATCCTTAACATATTTCATAGTTAGTTTTAAATGTGTAATAAATGTATGAAAATTTATAATAATATCAAAACTATTATTATATAGATTATTTAATAAAGAAATCACTAACCATAATCAACCAACTAAAGTTATTTTGGAAATATGATCCAAATATCATCCAAACGTTCGATGTTAAGTTAATTGATTAATTAATTTATTATAACAGTGAAATAAAAGTTACAAAAAACCTAAAAAGGTTCTTATGATATTATATAATTAAAATAATTTTATTATTATAGATTATAAATAATATACTTTATGAGTCTGACTCAAATTAGGGGACACATTACTTTAAAATCTCATTTTAAATGTGTTAAAGATTTTTTTCTGAATATTTTTCTTCATTTTTTATATTATTAAAATTATTTTTTAAATATAAATATTTTTAGATAAATTAATTATAAGGAAAACTTTATGTTTCTTTGGACCCTCTTTCAAAAGTTTTTAAAAAGGATTCATTTTTCATATTTTATATGGAATTTTTTTACTATCTTTAGAAAAAGAAAAAATAATTTTATATTATAATGTATATAGAGTCAACATATTTTCATGCTAATCCAACCATTATGTTATTTTTGGTTTTATTTATAACATACCTTGATCACTTAAAATAAATAACCACCTACCCTTTCTTCAATAAATTTTATTTTTAAAATTTTTGTTTTCACGAAAGGAGATATATCAATATCAGAGAATGTTTTAATGTGGATTCAAAGAATGTTTTTATGATGAAATATTTCATATATTATCATTAAATTATAGTTCTTTGTTATTTTTTATGATTATTAGTGGTTCATTTATAAACCAAGGATGGTGGATTCCATTATAAATTGAGAACAAATGATCCTCTTATACCACTCTTATGCATTAGGTAAATAGACATGGTTATTTTGTTTTGTTTCTCATAAGAGATTTTGGAATTTACCAAGTAGGTTATAAAATTTGTAAGAGTGATTATAATATTTATTTTGAAATGATTTCCAAAGTTACTTATAGTAATTATCTATGATTTCTAAGGGTTTTCAAGAAAATATTATGATTTTACAAGGTAATAAAATGACCCTATGCTTAAATCCAAAGCTTTGGTACTTATTAAGGGTGTATGGTATAACTTTTTGAAAAAAAATTCATGGATTTTTTATGATTATTAAGAAACATTTATGATTCATATTTTTATTTTAAGATTCCTTTTTAATTTTTTTATGAAAATATTTAGGTAGATAAAGGTATTTCTTAAGTAGAAAAAGTTTAATTTATATCGATTTTTTATTTTAAAAAATAAATATTTTATAAGTATTTATACACTAACACGTTTATTTATTTATTTTTATTTCCATTATTGATATTTTTTTATTACAAAAATATTTAAAATTATTTTCATAGGGTTTTATGGATGAGTAATTATAAAGTTTATTTCAGGATTATAATTGTGAATTTGTTTCATTGTAATATCTCAAACTGACTAAGATGACAAATAGTAGATGAAGAAGTAGGCCACATGGACTCAAGAATGAATCCCCATATGTGATAGGTTTTAGACTAGCGATAAGGTTATTTTAGAGTATGGTTAGAAGAATATACCCCCAAGATCCTGGTGTGGTGTAGAGTTATAATTATATTAACAAATAGAAGAAGTGGAAAAATAATGTAAGTAGGAGAAAATAGATGACTAAATGGTTGCAGAATGTGATAAACATCCATCTATGAAATAAAATAGTAAAACCAATATCCAATTCCTTATAAAAAATATTGATATTTTCATGATATAAAAAAGTTAGTACACAGGATACATAGATCATGAATATAAAACATTATACACAATAATGAACAAAAAACCCATGATATATCCACTAAAATCATGATAATAGTCTTGGTCCTCTTCTATTATATTCCATCCATGTACAATAAATCAATAATCCATTATAGGGATCTTTCCCATGTTCTTAACTATATCCATGAGGTCTACCATGGTACCAAATAGTGGAAATAAGATGGTGTGTGATATACTATATAGGCCACCACCAATGGTGTCAATAATAAGGGATAAAACAAACACTGAGTAATAATGTATCAAAACTACAAGGGATGGGATCCAAGGTCATGAATCAAGAAATCCTCATCAAGTCCAATGATAATTTCCATTGAAAACATACTAGAATTTAGACGTACATGAACCATTATCCCATGGTCCATTACCATGGAGACCTCTTTAAATCCCTGATGATCATCCATAAAAATTTGATAGAGACTTGGGTGGGGACTATGGAACATATTTGAGGTAGTCTAACTATGTTGGATCCAAGGTAATAATCCGAGTCGTCCAATATAAAATTTTAACATGGGTCACTGGATCCATACCACTAATCCACACATCGTTTTCATACCGAGTCATTAATCAGTGAGAATAATATATAAGGATCAGATGACATGTTAGTCCCCCCCCCCCCATTTTATCAGTTTAATAATGGAACACCATGTTAGTGTCCATTCCATTTTATCAATTTAATTCATCATAATAATTTAATAATTTTTCTCTTTTTGAAGTGATATAAGTTCAATCCATGTTATTATACATAACTCATTTCTAAAAGTTTTTTAATATTTCATAAGATAAGGGATTGTGTATTTTATTCCACAATTTACAACTAATTTTCTTCATTTACCCTTTATTTTATAAATTACCTAGTGTTAAACAAGGTATTCATCCTTTTACAATTCAGTTAATTTATTCATGGATTCCAATCATAGGTGGAAATTTAGCTGCACCTAAAATTGTGGCTTAAAAATATAAATTTAATTGGATCTACATAAAGGATGATTTTGGGTTGAGTTTGATAACAGAAAACCATGTGTATGGGTGTCATAACATGTTTAGATCATTATTTAATCATTCAATTTAAATTTTTATTAATTTAAGGAGAAATGTTCAATAAGTCTGGTGTGAGCCAGAATGGAAAAAATTAAAAACACCCAAAATTGAAGTAAAAAAGTTATATACCGCCTAACATAGATTGGTAGTTCATTTATCATCCATTTTTTGACCTCTAATCCTATCTAGAATAGAATAAATTGAATAACTAGAAAAATACCCTAAAAATAATACATGTTAGTTCCTATGAAAATAACATTCCATAAATTGAGATAACAAATGGAATGTTTCCATATGATTTAATAGATTACCTATAAGCCCCCAGCCTTAAACCTTACTTAATCTTGAGTTATTACAAGATTACACATTGAGGATCTTTTCAGGTTTAGAGTTTTAGAGAATTAGATCATAAAACTTCCATTACATTCCACATATAAACAAATTGGTTACATAAAGATAGTATTCTTCATTCCCATCAATGGAATCATATTTAAAATAAAACATGGATTCAATCTTGACACTTCCTTGACACTATCACCATATCATTTACCTTTCCCTTGACCTGTGAAAAACATTTCAAAAAAACATGTGATGAGCATAAAAAGCTCATTATGGGTTATAAAAACATGGAAAGGAAACATGGGTACATATATACATAAGATTGAAATCATACATTACCCTTAAAACATAAGCACATTAACATACCTCATCAAATCATGAGTAAATCATTGAAATCATAAGACATAAAGGTAACTTGAGGCATTGATAACATTCTTACGTAGGGAGTAACCCTCTTGGTTACGTTTGGAATACAAATCATAGTATATTCCCTAAAATCTCTTCAGAGAAACCTTAACGTTTCACTCCTTCGCGTTACCCAATGCATTGGAGAGCTATATCAGGCTCACCTGCCCTTAGTCTATCACGGAACCACTCGTCTTCATAATAATGCCCAAGAACCTCAACATAATCGTATCACATAAAACATGTATAAAGGAAACATAACATTTCCACCTTTCAATCACAAGATATCAATACCACACATTGATATAAAAATATTATGAAAACCATTTTCAATACCAAAATAAAAGAAAAGTAAAACATGGTATTTATTTTTCTTTAAAAAAGGTATGGCTTGTAGAGGAAGCCGAAACTCAAATAATGGTCACGGCGGCGGAGAAGTCATTGTCGCCGCATACGTACGACAAAAACATTCCATTTTGTAGTTTAGTAAACGCTTTGTATAAAAAATATTCCTTTTGAATAAACGTAAAAGTCAAAGGGGTTTATACACCGTATAAAAGAAGGTTGTGTATAAAACAAAATATGCTTCAATGAAAGGAGATTGAGACGAAGTCCCATACCTCATATCCGACTTGACCTGACCGTTCTTTTATCTCCTGAATAATAAACTTGAGTTAATCTCTACTTGCTTATGAACCTTTTTCAAGTTCATTATTCCTTTTATACCTTGTTATGAACATCATGTAATCATTTAAGTTAATAATGTTCATTTTGTCGGTATTTGGTTCTTAAGTGAAAAATAGACTTCTTACACTTACATGTTGTTAATTTGGTCAAAGGTTCATTATATCCAGAATGATATTAATGATTTGGATAACATATATATCATATATATTCATCATATACATGTTTTTATAATATTACATCACATTTAGAGGTAAGAAATGAAATGCACCGTTCATGGAGACGGTAAGTCGTACGTACGCATAAACGCTACTTCCATTTCTATTTCATATTTTCTGGAATGGAATCATAATGATATAAGAGTATATTATAATTCCAGTATAATAACATATATAATATCATTAACTTTATCCTTTACACATCCCACATATGGAATTGACGAATCAAATCACTTTCAGGGGGCGGTAGTCCGCACTTCCTAAAATGAAGATATCGTGTTTACCCATAATGGAAACCATAAAGGCATGCCCAAAATGAAAAAAAAAACAGAAGCTTAAAGAAAACATAAAAATATTATATATCATATATAAAAATAGTTACATCATAATGGCCACCTTTGAAGGTGTTAAATGAGTATTGAACAATCATCGTTTCAGGAGGCAGAATTTCGCCATCCACGGAAACCGTATGTTCTTTAACCATTAGATGTAGTTGTGTGAGAGTGTAGCTCAAATAAATCTTATAACAACATCCTAGTATATTGAAGATACTGGTTTTGTTACAAAAAAAGTAAATAAAAAGAGTTTATGGGGTTGGATAAGCAAAATAAAACAAATGAACAAGAGAGAACGAATTGCCTTTAAAAGTGTAACTCCTTTTGATTTGAGCCTAAAGGCTTCCTTTGAAAGGATTCTTCCCAAAGGGAATCCTTTAGGATGAGGAGAGGGATGTGGAGAGAGTAAATGGGCAGGGGTTGGCCGATCCAAAGGCTTGAGGAGTGTCTGAAATGAGGTAGAGGTGGGAGCCTTTTATAAGAGGAGAGGAGGGGCACTTTTGGAAAGTAAAGATAAGTTACTTTATTTTAAAAAGAGTTTCTGATTCAAAAGGTCCCACATTGCTATAATTCTAGGATAAGGTGATAAGGCTTCGAAATCCACTCATCCAATTGGTTTTGTCCATGTGTAGGTTTTAGATTTTTCATTATCTTTCCATTTTATTTAAATCGTTAAATAATTAGGTCATCGCTGCATCATCATGATGTCATAAATAATTTAATTTATTTAAAGTCTAAAAATTATAAAAAAACTACTATGATGTAGGAAACCTTTTTGTCTTTCCAATGACTATTTATAATCAAAAATCTGATCTTTATAACCCCATGTAAAAATTGTTTTCGTTAAACATATTATGTTTGTGTCATTTTTACTTTTACATTAAATACAAAGTTATTTATGTCATTTCCCAACCAAAGTGGATCCATGGGGTCCCCAAGTTGACCCATGGATTTTCTTGGTCGGTCATGACACAACCAATGAGGTTAGGACATGTGTCAAGCTCATCTTAGTTTATTAAAGCATTATTTTTACCTTAAACTACACTAATTACCACTAATCGCGATTAAAAACTTAATAAGTTACTATTCACCAAAAAATTATTTTAATCACATTGAACCAAATTTTTCTTCTTAATGACAACCATGTATGTCGGATTTTTGAAATTCAAAACACAATGATGGAAAAATTTCATTTAAACGGAAAAATCAATTTTTATAAGTACCACTTAGTGGTTTCACTATTCATCAAAAATTGAAGTTTTTTAGAAAATTTCCAAAAATCCACCCTAAGCTATATTTGATATTCCGAATTCAAAAATTAAGTCTATTTTACAAAATTCAAAACATATAAGTCACATTAATTAAATTAATAATTAATTCCCGCTGTCAGAGCAAATAGCGTGTTTTTATGAAACAATAAGTATCAAAAGATTGACACTAGTTTAAGTCCAATTTCAAAGTGAAATTGATTCCAATGACCACCATTGGATAAAATGGTAAAAATATATTCTAATTTCACTTCAAAATGAATTAAAAAGATAATATAATCATATAAATAAATTTGATTAAAAATCATTTTTGATGTAAAATGTAGTATTTTTCACTATTCATTAAAAAATGAACATTGTCAGAAAAATACCAAAAATTCACACAAAGTAAATTTTGATGTCCCAATCATAAAGAATAAGTTTATTTTGACAAACATCGTTTATAAAATTTTCAAAAGATAGCTTTAAAAATGGTTTTCCATTAAAAGTCAGTAAAACAATCTTTTAAAAATATTAGTGTATTCTATGCTTAAGATTGGATTTATTTTCATTTTAAGCCTCTAAAACACTATCTAATTCATTAATAGACATAGATAAAAATATCTATTATTCATTAATTACGTGGGATGTTACATCCTTCCCCCCTTTAGAAAATTGTGTCCTCGCAATTTATTTACTTATCGAATAAATGGGGGTACTTATCCCTCATTGCATTTTCAGATTCCCATGTTGCCTCTTCAATCATGTGGTTTTTCTACAAAACCTTTACCTGGTGAATCACCTTATTCCGTAACACTTGCTCCCTGTGGTCAAGAATCTGGACCGGTTGTTCCTCATAAGATAGGTTCTCTTCTAGCTGAACTACCTCTGGACTCAAAACATGAGATGGATCTGGCATATACTTTCTCAACATCGAAACGTGAAAAACATTGTGTACCTGAGATAAACTCGGAGGTAAAGCCACTCGGTATGCAACTGATCCAACTCTCTCTAGAATTTCATATGGTCCAATGAACCTTGGACTCAGCTTTCCTTTCTTACCAAATCGCATCACACTTACCATGGTGAGACTTTGAGAAAAACATGATCACCTACCTCGAAAGATAGATCCTTCCTCCGGTTATCCGCATAACTCTTATGCCTGCTCTGAGCTGTTCTCATGTGTTTCTGAATCAGTAGAACTTTTTCTGCCATCTCTTCTACCAATTCTGGTCCCATCAACTTCCTTTCACCCACTTCATCCCAAAAAGATGGAGTTCGACACCGCTTCCCATATAATGCCTGAAATGGTGCCATCTGTACACTGGAATGAAAACTGTAATTATATGAAAATTCAACCAAAGAAATATGTTGGTCCCAAATTCCCTGATAATCCATCGAAGAAGCTCGTAGCATATCCTCCAAGGTCTGAATTGTTCATTCTGACTGCCCATCTGATTGAGGATGAAAATCTGTACTAATATTTAATTCAGTACCCAACGACTTCTGAAGGCCTTTCCAAAAGTTAGAAGTAAACCTGGGATCATGATCCGATACAATGGAGAAAGGAACTCCATGTAACCTGACTATCTCTTTAAGATACAAATGGTAAAGTTTATCAAGAGAGAAAGTATCTCGTATAGCAAGGAAATGAGCAGATTTGGTCAAGCGATCAACAATAACCCAGATTGCATTATTACCTCGAGATGTCTTCGGTAATCCAACAACAATGTCCATGGATATATTCTCCCATTTCCACTCTGGCACTGGTAAAGGCTGAAGTATCCCTTTCGGTAACTGCCACTTTGCTTTAACCTGTTGACATGTCAAACACTTCACAGTAAAGTCAGCAATGTCTCTTTTCATTCCATCCCACCAGTAATACTCCCGCAGATCTCTATACATCTTAGTACTGCCCGGATGAACTGAAAACGGAGAACTATGAGCTTCACATAACAACTCTCTCTTCAACTGTGAATCACAAGGCACACACAATCTCTTCCCAAATCTCAAAACACAATCATTATCAATGTTGAATTCAATCAACTTACCTTTCTAAACTAGCTCTACCTTTTTCTGCAACTCACTGTCTTGCTTCTGTGCTTGCTTGATTATATCAGATAGAGAAGATCTCACTGATACCTAAAACAAAACAGAAGGACTTCCTACACCAACAACTTCTATGCCAAAGTTCATCAAATCCTTAACCAAAGGATCACGTTCCAAACGCAACATTGTTAGTGAAGCATTACTTTTTCGACTCAAAGCATCAGCCACTTTGTTTTCTTTTCCCGGATGGTAATGAATTGTACAATCATAATCCTTGATTAATTCTAGAAATCTCCTATGTCTCATGTTTAACTCTTTCTGAGTGAATATATACTTTAAACTTTTGTGATCGGTATATATTTCACACTTTACTCCCTACAAATGATGCCTCTAAATTTTTAAATCAAAAACAACAGCAGCTAATTCCAAATCATGTGTAGGGTAATTTACCTCATGAGTTTTCAACTGTCATGAAGCATAAGAAATTACCTGATCATTCTGCATTAGGACGCAACCAAGTCCTTTCAATGAAGCATCACTGTAGATAACAAACTCACCATTCCTGGAAGGTAGTGCCAAAACTGGAGCATTCACCAATCTTCTTTTCAATTCCTGAAAACAATCATCACATACTTATCCAAGAACTCATGGAAAATTCTATTCATTAAGTCCATGAATACAGCAGGTGCATTGGTTAGCCCAAAAGGCATTACTAAAAATTCATAATGGCCATATCTCATACGGAACGCGGTCTTCGGAATATCTGCCTCCTTTACCTTCAGCTGATGGTACCCCGATCTCAAGTCAATCTTTGAAAAATACTGAGCTCCCTGGAGCTGATACAACTTCATTTGATGGCCCGACATCTGCTGAAGTAGTTGCAAAGGATTTCACCACCCCTTTCTGCTTGTAGTCTAACTGCTTCCCATCAATCAAGCTCTTTGTCGGACACTCATTTGCATAGTGACCCATCTCATTGCACTTATAACATTTCACTAACTGTAAATCAAATTTGTTCTTACCTTCACCTTGATCCTTTTCAGTGCAATCACGAGCCTTATGTCCCATCTTACCACATCGGTAGCACTTTCCAGAATTCAGAAGACATTCCCCAGCATGCCTTTTGCCACATTTATCACAAACTGGAAACTTAGTTCTCTTACCATCAGAATTTTTTGTAGAATTCTTACCTTTCTCCTGCCACCTCGGTCTCTTCTTCTGCTGGTTGTTATAGAACACTTGGTCATCGGAAAACTCCATTTCCACCTTCTCATCACATCGAACAAGCTTTTCATAACTTTTAAACTCACGAGAAGCTAATGCCCTTTGATATTTTGGCTTTAATCCTGAGTAAAAACGATTGATTTTACTATCAAGGTCTCGGATAAAATTTGGATCATACCTTTCCAGTCGAGTGAACCTTTCTTCATAGGCAGCCACTGAGTCTTCCTCTTACCTCAATTCCAAGAATTGTTTTTCCATCCTAAGTCGAACAGCCTTAGGAAAATACTTCTCAAGAAATATACCTTTGAATTCATCCCAGTCAAGAGCATCAATCTCATCGGCGTCCCTAATATTTTTAACCATAGACCACCACTGATCTGCTTCACCCTCCAAACGGTAAATAGCAAGACTAACCTTTTGAATGTCTGAACACCCCATGACATCAAAAATCTTATCTAGTGCTTTAATCCACCCTTCAGCTAGCACAGGGTCATATGATCCTCTGAATGATGGGGGATGTTGCCTCATGAAATGTTCCACCACTGACATGCTCCTCTGCAGTTGATCTGGCTGATCTCGTGCATGGATACCACCACCATTTATCGCTTGAGTCAACTACGCCATTACTGCAACAAACTGTTCAGTTCCAATTCCGACCATTTCTGGATGCTGATTCGGAAGGTTATTTCCTTCTGTATGCCTTCCTAGCACTGCTTCCCTGTTTCCTCTACGGAAAACCATTCTGAACAAACATGTCTTAGATGAAGCAACATGGTAATCTTCAAATGCTATATCATTTCAAAAAGAAAAAAATTTTGGATAATCATTTAATATAATTATAACTCCTAAAGTTATCTAAACCGACCATTGATACCAACTATAAGGCCCCAGCCTTAAACCTTACTTAATCTTGAGTTATTACAAGGTTACACATTGAGGATCTTTTCGGGTTTAGAGTTTTAGAGAATTAGATCATAAAACATGCATTACATTCCACATATAAACAAAGTGGTTACATAAAGATAGTATTCTTCATTCCCATCAATGGAAACATATTTAAAATAAAACATGGATTCAATCTTGACACTTCTTTGACACTATCACCAAATCATGTACCTTTCCCTTGACCTGTGAAAAACATTTCAAAAAAACTTGGGATGAGCATAAAAAGCTCAGTATGGGTTATAAAAACATGGAAAGGAAACATGGGTACATATATACATAAGAGTGAAATCATACATTACCCTTAAAACATAAGCACATTAACATACCTCATCAAATAATGAGTAAATCATTGAAATCAAAAGACATAAAGGTAACTTGATGCATTCATAACATTCTTACGTAGGGAGTAACCCTCTTAGTTATGTTTGGAATACCCATCACAGTATATTCCCTAAAATCTCTTTGGAGAAACCTTAACGTTTCACTCCTTCGTGTTACCCAATGCATTGGAGAGCTATATCGTGCTCACCCGCCCTTAGTCTATCACGGAACCACCCGTCTTCATAATAATGCCCAAGAACCTCAACATAATAGTATCACATAAAACATGTATAAAGGAAACATAACATTTCCACCTTTAAATCACAAGATATCAATACCACACATTGATATAAAAATATTATGAAAACCATTTTCAATACCAAAATAAAAGAAAAGTAAAACATGGTATTTATTTTTCTTTAAAAAAGGTATGGCTTGTAGAGGAAGCCGAAACTCAAATAATGGTCACGGCGGCGGAGAAGTCGTTGTCGCCGCATACGTACGAAAAAAACATTCCATTTTGTAGTTTAGTAAATGCTTTGTATAAAAAATATTCCTTTTTAATAAACGTAAAAGTCAAAGGGGTTTATACACTGTATAAAAGAAGGTTTTGTATAAAACAAAATATGCCTCAATGAAAGGAGATTGAGACGAAGTCCCATACCTCGTATCCGACTTGACCCGACCATTCTTTAATCTCCTGAATAATAAACTTGAGTTAATCTCTACTTTCTTATGAACCTTTTTCAAGTTCATTATTCCTTTTATACCATTTTATGAACATCATGTAATCATTTAAGTTAATAGTGTTCATTTTGTCGGTATTTGGTTCTTAAGTCAAAAATAGACTTCTTACACTTACATGTTGTTAATTTGGTCAAAGGTTCATTATATCCAAAATGATATTAATGATTTGGATAACATATATATCATATATATTCATCATATACATGTATTTATAATATTACATCACATTTAGAGGTAAGAAATGAAATGCACCGTTCATGGAGACGGTAAGCCGTACGTACGCATGAACACTACTTCCATTTCTATTTCATATTTTCTGGAATGGAATCATAATGATATAAGAGTATATTATAATTCCAGTATAATAACATATATAATATCATTAACTTTATCCTTTACACATCCCACATATGGTATTAACGAATCAAATCACTTTCAGAGGGCGGTAGTCCGCACTTTCTAAAATGAAGATATCGTGTTTACCCATAATGGAAACCATAAAGGTATGCCCAAAATGAAAAAAAAACAGAAGCTTAAGGAAAACATAAACATATTATATAACATATATAAAAATAGTGACATCATAATGGCCACCTTTGAAGGTGTTAAATGAGTATTGAACAATCATCGTTTAGGGAGGCAGAATTTCGCCATCCACGGAAACCGTATGTTCTTTAACCATTCGATGTAGTTGTGTGAGAGTGTAGCTCAAATAAATCTTATAACAACATCCTAGTATATTTACTATACTAGTGTTGTTACAAAAAAAGTAAATAAAAAGAGTTTAGGGGGTTGGAGAAGCAAAATAAAACAAATGAACAAGAGAGAAAGAATTACCTTTAAAAGTGTAACTCCTTTTGATTTGAGCCTAAAGGAATCCTTTGAAAGGATTCTGCCCAAAGGTAATCCTTTAGGATTAGGAGAGGGATGTGGAGAGATTAAATGGTCAGGTTTTGGCCGAGACAAAGGCTTGAGGAGTTTGTGAAATGAGGTAGAGGTGGGGGCCTTTTATAAGAGGAGAGGAGGGGCACTTTTGGAAAGTAAAGATAAGTTACTTTATTTTAAAAAGATTTTCGGAGTCAAAAGATCCCAAATTTCTATAATTCTAGTATAAGGTTTTTATACTTCGAAATACACTCATCCAATTGGTTTTGGACATGTGTAGGTTTTATATTTTTCATTATCTTTCCATTTTATTTAAATCGTTAAATAATTAGGTCATCGCTGCATCATCATGATGTCATAACTAATTTAATCTATTTAAAGTCTAAAAATTATAAAAAAATATACTATGATGTAGGAAATCTTTGTATCTTTCCAATGACTATTTATAATCAAAAATCTGATCTTTATAACCCCATGTAAAAATTGTTTTCGTTAAACATATTATGTTTGTGTCATTTTTACTTTTACATTAAATAAAAAGTTATTTATGTCATTTCCCAACCAAAGTGGATCCATGGGGTTCCCAAGTTGACCCATGGCTTTTCTTGGTCCGCCATGACACAGCCAATGAGGGTAGGACATTTTTCAAGCTCATCTTATTTTATTAAAGCATTATTTTTACCTTAAACTACACTAAGTACCACTAATCGCGATTAAAAACTTAATAAGTTACTATTCAACAAAAAATTATTTTAATCTCATTGAACCACATTTTACTTCTTAATTACAACCATTTATGTCGGATTTTTGAAATTCAAAACACAATGATGGCAAAATTTCATTTAAACGGAAAAATCAGTTTTTATAAGTACCACTTAGTGGTTTCACTATTCATCAAAAATTGAAGTTTTTCAGAAAATTACTAAAAATCCACCCTAAGCTATATTTGATATTCCGAATTCAAAAATGAAGTCTATTTTACAAAATCCAAAACATATAAGTCACATTAATTAATTTAATAATTAATTCCCGCTGTCAGAGCAAATAGCGTGTTTTTATGAAACAATAAGTATCAAAAGATTAACACTAGTTTAAGTCGAATTTCAAAGTGAAATTGATTCCAATGACCACAATTGGATAAAATGGTAAAAATATATTCTAATTTCACTTTAAAAACAATTCAAAAGATAATATAATCATATAAATAAATTATATTAAAAAGCAGTTTTGATGTAAAATGCAGTATTTTTCACTATTCATTAAAAAATGAACATTGTCAGAAAAATACCAAAAATTCACACAAAGTAAATTTTTATGCCCCAATAATAAAGAATAAGTTTATTTTGAAAAACATAGTTTATAAAATTTTCAAAAGATAGCTTTAAAAATGGTTTGCTATTAAAAGGCAGTAAAACAATCTTTTAAAAATATTAGTGTATTCCATGCTTAAGATTGGATTTATTTTCATATTAAGCCTCTAAAACACTATCTAATTCATTAATAGACATAGATAAAAATATCTATTATTCATTAATTACTTGGGATGTTACATTACCAGTATGGTTCAAACTTGATAAATGGAAACTGAATCAGATGTCAATTGAAGGAATTAATTAAATAAGGGAGAAGGATTCTAATTAAAGGGGAATTTGTTGTGTGATTTGGGAGAGAAATGGGAGGAATATTGGAGAAAAGTCCAAGGGGGAAAGGTAATATACACTCACATAAGGTGCCACATGGTTTGGTTGCATGGTTTGGCCAAATCAAGTGTGAACCATGAGGTATTACTACCAACGTTGAACTAAGAATGTGGCTAGGTACACTGTTTTGACCAACCATATGTAGCCCATGTGGCTCCTATGAAAACCACCTGCACCATTTCATGTGATCGGGTGGCATGTGTTCATGATTTAAATAAATCATGTTCTGCATAGTAGTTCACTAGAGTTCCCCACATTTTTAACCAAACTATGCGGCCTTAGGTTTATGGTATAAAAAATTAGTTCCCTTGGTCCATTTCCTTAAAATTCTAGAGATACAATCTTAGAATGAGCATCATATGAACACAAAAACTCTCTTAAGATTTTGGTCAATATATATAAACATTATATTAGTAGTTTAGGGTAAAAACTAAAGGATCCATATTGGTTACGAAAATATGGGACATTACAATATCCCATCATTAATGTAACTTATCCTTATGTTACCCTTTTAAGGGTGGTAAAAATCATATGTGAAAATATCCAACCACGAGGCATATATATCATCCTTCTGCTCCTATGTCTAATCATGTAACCATTCATGATACCATAGCACTTACACAATGATATGTGACCTTCCTCGGATATCCTTCATGAATTGATTAATTATATGAATCAGATACTCCTCAAAGGTCGCATCTACCTCCACCACTACCTTATTGGGCGAAAGAATATGACAGTGTTCTGAAAATTAGTGATGTAGATGAAATACATTGTAAAGTTTGTTCACTTCCTAATACATATGAGGAAATTGAAACCAATAAAATACCAACCCAATTTTCTCCAAGATCTCAAAGGTCCCAACATAATGAGACGAATGATTCCCTTGTCTTAGAATACATTGATCCCACATCCTATGAGAAACATATAAGAATATATGATCCCCTACACCAAACTCAAAAGTCCATCAACATCGTTCAGAATAAGACTTATGCCTAGAAAGAGATGTAACTATATATATCTTGATAATATGTAATTTCATTGGATTCTCATGAATAAGACAAGGTTTTGGTAGTGTTTCATCTCCTACCTATAACTGGAACTATGGTGAATGGAGTATCCTACCATATAGGGCTTTATAAGGATCCATTAGTATAGTCACCTAAATGATATTATTACAATAAAATTAAGCGAATATAAAGTGTTTCCCCCAAGATACTCCAAAGTCTAGGATGCATTCTTGGACCATTTCCTCCGAAAACTGATTCATAATCTTTGACCACCCATCGGTTTGTGGGTGATAGGTTGTAATCAGGTGTACCTATGAACCCAGTCCCCCTACAACCTCTACCAGAACTATGAAATAAAATGAGAATACCTATTCAATATGATGGTATGTGTAATCATATGAAGGTGTATAATCTATCTGATGTATATCATCCCTATCTCATCCACTAGAAAGGTCTCTCGAATTGGAAGGAAGTGCCTGACCTTTTTCATTTGATCCATGATAACCCATGATGCATCACTACCTCAAGGGGTCCTAGGTAGACCCATCACAAAATCAATCATGATTTCATCCCATTTACACTCTAGACTGGGGAATGTATATGAATGTCCCACTAGTCCCTGGTGCTCCTCCTTCTCCTGCTAACAAGTGGAACTCCATGTAACAAAGTTAGTTATCTCCTTCTTCTTACCAAGCCACCAATATTGGCAGTGTATGTCATAGTACATATTTTTAAGACTAGGATATACTACCCAAGAGGAGGAATAATACTCTCTCATCAATTCCCCTTTAATTTAATAAATTACCCAAACACTCCCATGAATCCATAGTATATCATCCCCATCAACAATTCAACAAGGTGGTGGATCCTCACCTAAAACGCTCTCCCACAGGCCCAATCCCTCAGGATTAGAGTGATTCCTCATTTTAAATCTATCTAGATGTGAAGAGGTCACTCATAATAATGCAAGTATAGAAAATCCATAATAGTCATATACCTCCAAATGAATCTTAGAAAGTAGTTCCATTAACTTCCACTCACTGCTGGTTTCTTCAATTTCTTGCATATGTGTCTTCCTACTCAGAGCATCAACCACCAAATTTTCATTACCAAGTGTATAATCAGGATGAATGTCAAATGATTGTAGGTATTAAACACATCATTATTGTAGGATATTCATGTAAATCTATGTAAATACACACTTAAGGCTTTTTTTGTTCTATGTACATGAAATAATGCTCTCTCTTTAAATAGTTCCTCCAACAATGCAAGGCATAAACCACAATTGCAATCTCAAGATCATGTGTCATGTAATTTCCACTTGTGAGGCCACAACTGAAGATACTCATGTGCTATGAATTGTTCATCCTACATTATAATGTATCCCATCCTGAAGCCTAATTCATAACTATAAAAAATATAACCTCTACTGAGGTCTGGTAAAATCTGAATAAGTACTCAAGTCGACCTGTATTAGAGATCCTAAAAGGCTTTCCCAAATGTATCTAACCATGTTAATTTTACACCCTTCATTATCAGTCTCAATATAGGTACTACATGTAATAATAAATCCTGAATAATGAACTTATAAAATAATGATATCCCCAAGAAAATATTTATTTTAAATTAATTTCTTGGTCTGGTCCAAGGAAACAATTATTCTCACCTTCTATGGGTCGACTGGTACTCATGTATCATAGGAAATGTGACCATGGAAGTAGACCATATCAATCCAAAAGTGTAATTTTGGTAACTAATAAGACATATGGTGCTCTCTCAGTTTGTTTAGTGTGATATTTCAATGTCTCATATTTTTTATGTATTGTTTTTCTATATTATATGTATTGATTTATACACTATGCGTTGAGACGCCTTGCGATTCTGAGGCATGTTGTTCCTAGAATAAATTTTTGAAAAATATTGAAATATTTAATAAAACGTGTAGAAGATTTTCCTAAAAAGGTGGAATAATTGATAAATGGGTGCTATGATTGAAAATTTGAGGGCACTGTTGAGTTTAGAATGGCGGTGTTACCCTAGGTGCAACTTAGCATTAGTCGGCACAGGTCATTTGGGGATTTTTCATCACAGGCATGGAATTGAATAAAATAATTAAAATAAATTTTTTCATTTCATTTTTTCAATGTTATGATTAAATTTTCATTAAATAGATGATTATACAGAAATCCCAAAGTTTTTCGCATAACCCTATGGTTGTTAGAGGATCTCTAGGGAGATATTTCGACAAACCCCTTTAGAAAATGGTGATGGATTAGGGATTGACGATCAACATGCAATAAATTACATGGATCTCACCAATGAAAATGGAATAATAACCATTATTATTCAATGATCAATCCAAACATGAGTTACGGTGTATGTGTTATTTGGATTAATTCCCCAAGATTTATTTTTGGGATGAACATGGGTTCGTCAATGAACGGATTGATTCATGGATCGTGTGTATTGTGAGTTGAGATTAATTTAAATTTGTATTCTAATTAAAATACTCTAATCCTGATTGTTATCCAAGAATTATTTTCCAATGATGACAAACCTTCATCCATGTTCTTTTCTCCCTCTTTTCTTCACGTTCATCATCGTTGTAACCCCACGGTTCCCAAATCGACAATTTCAGGTGGTTCTGAACTCGAGAGGACCCCCGAATTTGATGGGAATTGAAAAATGAGGTTGGATTTGTGTAGATCGGGACCCAAGTAGATTAGATATAAGATCATTTTATATTTCGAGCATCAAAGGAGGCACGGTGGTCCATTGAAGGGACCACTGGTACGTGAGGCGATGACCGGTGAAGGCGGCGGTGGCGGTGCAGGCGCAATGGCGGTGGGACACAGCAACAGACATGACGGTGGCATGGGACATGGTGGAGGATGAAGAAATGTGGTGGAAGTTGCAGAGAAGACCAGGCTAGGTAGTCTAGTTCATATCAGTGGGCCAGTTTGGGCTAGACAAGGTGGACACATGTCAGATCCATGTCAGACCCGGGTCGAATTTGAGGCAACCAGTGCAGAGCCTAGTTACGGCCGACCGTGATGGCCGACTACGATGGTCAACTTTGTTGGTCAAATGCAGGTGTAGTGACCACAAGGATGGTCTTCATGGTAAGTTGACCGACTACGGTGGTCAACCATGATGGTAGGTCCATAGGCCCTCGGCGGGCCTGTAGGTAGTTTTTTTTAAATGAGCATAACTCTTAAATAAAGTGTCCAATAGACAATCCATCTGTGGTGTTGAGGATATAATGCTTAGATAATATTTATGAGACAATGGGTGGGTTTTTATTTTGGACCAGTAATGGTTATATAATTCCCTTGGTCCTTTCTTTGAGTGTTCATTATGGAATTGCATCCACAATATTGGATTTTAATCCCCTCTAGAGGTGAACTCTCATATTGAGTATGGTATCCCTCCCCAACACTAAAGTGCAGTCATCTATCAACCCTATTGGATTTTGAGGTTATTTTTATAACCTCCCTTAGTATTCCATTAATCCTCCATCTAGAGAGCCAGATCGATAGGGTTTGTGGTGTCCCACAGCATTTCTAGGTGTGATCCCCTACATAATGGGTTGATCTAGATTTGGTGTGTGGCATCTCCTAGTGGGTCAGGGCATGGTACTCTATTTGTATATCATAGTCTTCCTTGACCAATGAGTTCTCTTTGTATGGGGAAAAGAAGATATATACCTCTTCGTTGAGTGTCTCTGGTGATATCATGGATCGAGGAGTGATTTATCCTAGAACAAGTGTATTTTGATAGAAATTTAATGGATAGTAATTGGTTATGACTACCTGATGGAATGGTGTCTCTCATAAGTATTTCTAGATTATTCTCTTGTACTATTTGAATCTATTATACATTATAGAAATACACCTATGTAAATATGACTGGTATTTCTTTGTTGTATTGCTTTATGGTTTTAGGGTGTCCTATTGTGTATTGTTGTACTCTCCTTTATACGAACATTTCCCACACGTGTCATGTCTTGTGCAGATGATTGACTTTTTGAAGGGGTTTTAGGATTACTGGGACTAGATAGTACTTAGTGAGACCAGACAGACTGAGGTGTATTCCTACAGCTTTTAGGTAGCAGTCCCAGAACCTTTACTTTCTGGTTAGACTTGTGTTACAGACACTTTTTGGTGGGCTTGTATTTCACCTGTTTACTTTCCGGTGCTTTTATTGTCACAATCTATTGTGGGATATTAGTGGAATGCATGCATTTTTTACATTGTTTTTTTACATTTTATCCTTTTGTGGCTTGGATATGTGTGTGTTTATACAGTTAATTTGCGTTAATGTGTCCCAGTTGTGGGATATGTGTACTCGGTGCTAGCGACCATCCCTTTACCTAATGGATTCGGTCTTGGGGTAGTCATGGAATGAGCCCCTTTGGGATGGTTCATGACATAGTGGTATCAGAGCGAGCGGTTCTACTTTAGTACATGGAGTTGATGAGGCTATTTTGGGGCAATAGTGTTAGTGTTTCAAGATCAGCTTTTAGGCTAGAGACCCTTGTGTTGGTGAGGTGGTCAACCTATCCATAAACCATGACTCCGATTTCCTGATTTTCAACACAATACATGAAAACATTTATTGCAGGTAAAAACAATGGTACATGCATCTTATTGGAATGGTTGTTTTTTCCATGTCCTTATTGAGTCAACTCTCCAGATATACTCTATTGATCGTGGAATATCTTGTTTTATTTTCAGATTGATCCATGTAGAAATACTTCTAGGATTCCTTAGTGTTATCATGATGATGATCAACCTAGTTTCATGGAATCAGTACATGGGCATGTATCATAGATAGCACCTACAGGTGATTTACCATCTATTCTGACACCCATTATGCAGAACCTACTAGCATCACTTCCATATGAGGATGAACTTATGTTGGGTTTTTTTCATGAGTTTCAAAGGTAGAGACCTCCCAGGTCTTGGGGTGAGCCAGATACCCAAATGGCTAAGGATTTTCTATATACAGTCACCATTTTTTTCTTCCCTTTGGGGACGTATGTTGAACAGATGATAGCCCTTGCCACGAGTCTTATTCAGGGACATGCAGGGTGATGGTGGAGGTTGGTGACTTAGTCACATGGTGAGATAGATCTATTCTATAAATACATGGAGTGTCTCTTCATAGAGTAGTTATATCTTTCCATGTTATAATCGGTAGGCATTTTTGCATCATTTTTAAGGTATTATTAACATGGTGGAATATTGAGTAAAGTTTACTAATAGTTCACGCTACTCCTTGGACTTGTTATGAGTAAATTTCTTCATGGATCCCACCTTTGAACAGGGCTTACACTGGTACATTAGGGTTTCAATGGTATTCCTTTGCATTCCAACCTATGCTTAGGTTCTTGAGTGAGCCCTACTAGTAGAGAGTTTTCTATAAGAGAAGACACCGATAGGGGTATCTAGCAATGGGAACCCAGTAGCTGAGACCTCAGTAGTACGTAGCCAATGGTAGTCATCAACATCCAAGAAGGTCAGATGCTTTAGCGGGTGATCCCAGGGCTCAGGTTCAGTGGTTCAGGGCTCCCAATGTGGCTTAAATCGTCCAAGGGACATGTGGTGTTACTCATGAGACGATTGGGGACATCCGGAATGATATTTATCAACCCTTAATATAGCTTATATGGAGAAGGTCAAGGGACAATTGAGGTAGAGACACATATAAGAGTAGGGTGGTCCATAGGGCAACAAACGTGGTAGAGGGGTAGGCAGGGCAGAAGGAGGTGGTCAGAGGTTCGACCTATTACCTCCACCAACAACAAGTGGTCCACACTAGGCTCATAGAGTTCGTGGACAGGGGTGAGGGTAGTTGTAGGTGATTCAGTCTTATGACCTCGGGGTTCCAGGGATGACATGAGGTATGATCAGTGTATATTACCCTTTAGCTTCCATATTGATAGACACACGCTCTAGTTATTCTTTTCTTACCAAGAATCTTGTTTGATACTCGGATATTTTAGTTAAATCGTTGACTTATCCCTTTTGATTATGGAATCATACTGGAGGAGACTAAATGATAACAAGATAGTGCCGATAGTGTGACCTGACTCTTGGAGGTGGAAATTTGAATTGGGATCTCTTATTACCAGTGTTGATCCCTTACGACATCATTCTTGGTATGGACTAGTTATCCATAGTTCATGCTTAGATTGATTGTTTTATGTGAAGAGTGTGGTGTTTCTATAGTTATGGAACCATACCTTCCTTTTTTTTGAAAAGGAAATACATGAAGTGTAGAAAGGGCTTCATGAGACCAAGTATTTTACCCAAGGTATCCCTACATTTGTTTTCAGATAAGGCAGATGAGAGCTTGAGATTAATTTTGGATTTCTGGCACATAAAGCAGATGACTATGAAGAACATGTATCCACTACCACAGATTGTTTACCCCCATTGATCTTTTGAGTGGGGTACGATGGTTCTTGAAGTTTGACCTAAAGTAAATTCTTTTAGTAGCTAAGGAAGATATTGAAAAGCACTCCAATATATAGATTTCCATAGGAGGTTATAGATTACGTAGTATAATATGATGCATTAGAAACTAGGAATGGTTCTGTCCTTATGCAAATCAAATCAGTGATTGCCTATGGTTATCACCATTTGAGACTGTATGAGTAGAATTATGTGACCCATGATCATGAGATAGTATTGGTAGTCTTCACATTGAATATGTGGATACACTACCTGATAGGAGAGTAGTTTATCATCTACTCTCGTCACAATAGTCTCATGTATATCTTCTTTCAAAATGATATAAACTTGATAATGATGGGATGGATAGAGTTCCTCTTGGATTATGACTTAGAGATTGTCTATACTCCTGGGAAGGGGCACATGGTGGAGGATGCTCTTAGTATAAGATCCAGATCATAGTTTCTAAATGAGGAATCAAAGCAGTTTTCCTTTTTTTAAATACCCTTTGTGGATGGAGAGGGAGCATCTTTCATATAATCAATGGTTTTCACCCCTCTACTCTTACATAAAGTCAGGGTGGCACATCTTGGGGATGCCAATTGTGAGACCCAAGGTTCTCATATATCTATATGGAATTCCCTATATGGATATTCCAAAGGTGGGTAGCACGTTATCCTTTTCATAACACACATAGATGTACCAGTGGTGTTGCAAGTGGAGGTTCTGAGGGAGTTTCATAAAGCTCCATTGGTGGTACATCCAGGTGTGGAGAATTTGTACCAGGACCTCCGATGTCAATTTTTATGGTCATGGATAACACTTTCATAGTTTTTTTCTCAATTCCTTACTTGTCATAAATTGAAGGCTGGTCACAAGTTTCCATAGGGTTTATCTCAACCCCTTGAGGTGCTAGAATGGAACTGGGATGGAATATCGATGGACTTTATGACAGGTTGACCAAAAAGGTACATGGGACATGGGTTAATCTAGTTGATCATTGAAAATATCACCAAGTCGACCCACTTCCTAGCCATCCAAGAGAAGTGTTTAGTATAAAGCTTGAGAAACCTCTATGTGTAGGATATAGTTCGACTCCATGGAGTTCCATGGATTATATTTTATGATTGTGATGCTCGTTTTACATCCTGGTTGAGGAATGGATCACAGGAGGAGTTTGGAACCCAATTATGCTTCAGTATAACATTTCACCCACAGATGGATGTCCAGAAAGATCATACCATTTAGGTTCTGGGGGATATGTTGTGGGCTTGTATGCTGGACTTTGGCCATAGTTTTGAGGACCACCTACCACTAATGGATTTTTCATACAACAACAAATACAATTCCACCATTGGTATAGCACAATTCAAGGCCTTGTACGGTTGATTGTATAGGTCAACGCTTTGCTGTACTTACCTATGAGAGTAACCACTCATGGGCTTAGAGTTGTTGTGAGATACTACATAAAAGGTGAAGATCATCAAGGAGAATATTAAGATTTGGCAGAGCCATCCGAAGTCTTATGAAAACAAGAAAGGGAGGGATTTTTAGTTCTAGGAAGGAGGCCATATGTTCCTTTGTGTTTCACCTCGATGAGGATTATGAAGATTTGGCCAGGGTGACAAGTTATCTCTGAGGTTCATCGGACCTTTCAAAATTCTATGCAGAGATGGTGACGTGGCTTATCACTTGGATCTACCACCATAGTTAGATCAGGTACACAGCGTCTTCCAAGTGTTGTAGCTGAAGAGTTATGTGCATGACCCATCACACATCATCGACTATGGTGAGCTAGACATCGATGAATGAGAGAGAATTGATGAGAAATTGGTGGAGATTGAGGATCGGTAGGATAGGATCTGTAATGGGAGATAGACTCCTTTTGTGTGTGTTCTATGACAGCATAGGAATCTCCAAGAGAGAACATGGGAGTGGGAGGCTCAGATTAGTGCTCAGTACCCTCATATGAGTAGCCCTTGTTTTGGATTTACGGGGATGTGAAGCACTAAGATGGGGAGAATGTAATGTCTCATATTTTCCATGTTTTATTTTTCTATGTTATATGGATTGATTTTGATACTATGATCTTAGAAAAAATTCAATTCCAAGGCCTGCTGTTCCTAGAATAAATGTTTGAAAAATATTAAAATATTTAATATCACTCATTCACAGTTTTCCTAGAAAAGTATAATAACTACTAAACGATTGCCTGAATAGAAAATATGAGGGAACCATTGATTTAAGAATTCCATTTTTACCCAAGGTGCAATGTAGTATTAGTTATTGAGGGTCATTTGTGGATTTTTCATCATGGGAATGAAAATTAATAAAATAATTAAAATAAATTAGTTTTCTTCATTTTGCCAATGCAGTGACTGGATCTTCTTTAGATAGATGATTATTAGGAAATCCCAGGGTTATTCGCATAATCCTGAGGATGCCAAAGGAACTCTAGGGAGAGAATTGGATAAACCTATCATGAAAATGGTGATGGATTGTGGATCGACAATCAACATGCAACCAATTCAAATGATCTCTCCAATAACAACGATGCAGCAACTTCTCTTCATCAATGATTGATCCAAAATAGAGGTAGGTCATATGTTTTATTTGGTTTAATTCTCCATCCTTTATTTTTATGAAGTATATGGGTCAATAAATAAATACATTGATTCACAGATCATGTGTATTGTGAGTTGGGATTGATTGAAATTGTTATTCTAACCCAAATCACTTTATCTTGATCATTGTCCTAGAATGCTTGTACAACGATGATAAACCTTCATTATTGTGATTTTATCCTTTGGTTCTTCATGTTCAACATCAATGGAACCCCGCAGTTCCTAGTTTGACATTTTCATGTGGTTTTGAACTCGAGCGGATCCCCGTAATTGAGGAGTATCATCAACCAACGTTGGATTTATGGAGATCAAGACCCCAGGAGCTCAGATTTGTAATCTTTTGCTTTTTACACAATCATATGAGGAATGATTGTCCACTAAAGGTAATAATGGTGTGGGAAAAGTAGTCGCATGTAGAAGTCACAATAGCAGAAAGATGAAAAAGTGGTGTGGGCGTGATGGTGGCGGGATGTGGTGGTGGCGCAGGATGGGATGACTAACATAGTGTCGCGGTGGCGGACGCGTACCAGATTGGGAAAGGAGGTTTGGGCTAGATCAGTGGGCCAGGTCAAGCTATTGGGCACATCCAGGTCGAATGAGAGGGTTGTTCCAAACAAGGAAGACCCAGGTGGGATCCCGTTTGGACCTAGTTCAGATCTGAGGAAACTTAGGTGGATCTTGGTTGCAGTCGACCACAACAGTCAACCAGGGGGCGCGATAGCTCGAGCTTCCATAGGTTCACCAAACGCGACAGTTGTCTATGATGGTTGATCATGATGGTTGAATATGAGGTTTGACCATCATTGCACCGACCACATGGTCCGTCTACATGGTACATCGACCGACCGCAACAGTCAACCGCGGTGGTAGGTCCAAAATCCCCAGGCAGGCTTATGGGTCGTTTCATTCAAACAACCATAACACCTAAACTGAGTGTCCTATTGATGTTTCATCTATTGTATTGTGATCTAAATGTTCAGATAGACTTTATGAGGAAAATGGTGGGTTTTTAGGTGGTACCATTATAGATTGAGAGTGTTCCCTTGGTCCTTTCCTCGAGGGTTCAGTGTGTCATTACATAAAAATAAATATATTGTAATTCCCTATAGAGTTCGAGTCTCATATAGAGTATGGTATCCCTCCTCAAGATTAGAGTGAGATTTTATATCTCCACTAGTGTAGTTTGTGGTATAATAATAACCTCCCAAAGTCGGCCAAGGATCCTCATTCTAGTGGGATGCATGAGTAGGGTTTATGGTGTCCCCCAACAGTTCTGGGAATGATCCCCTATATAGCGGTTTGATCCTAATTGGGTGTATAGAATCCCTTTATGGGTATGGGATTGATCCTCTCTCTATGTATCATAGTATTCATTTTCCAATTCATTCTCTTTGGGTGGGCCCTAAATGATCTAGACATCTTCATCGAGTGTCTCTAGTGATATCCAAGATTTAAGAGTGAGTTATCTTGGAACAAACATGTTTCAAGAAAAATATAGTGACTAGCAGTTTGTTATGGATGCCTTATGGTGTGGTATCTCTCCTGAGAATATTTGGGTTCTCTTCCTGTAGTATTTTTATCTATTATACATTGTAGACATACACCTGTTCATATCTTACTATATTTCATTTTTTTCATTGCTTTGTTGTTTCAGGGTATCCTATTGTGTATTGTTATACTCACCCCTACACAGGATTTGGCCGCACGTGTCAGGTCTTGTGTAGATGATTGAACTTTTGACAAAGTCCTAGGCGGACTAGGACATTATGGTACTTTTTGAGACTACATATACTGATTTTTGTTCCTATGGATTTCAGATAGCAGTCTTAATACCTTTACTTTGTTATTGGACTTTTGTTACAAACACTATATAATGGCCCATTTACTTTGTAGTACTTTTACTAACGCACTTTGTTCTGGTATCTTTGTGGTATTCATGCATTTTTTACTTATTCTATTTTATATTTCAGCATTTTTTGTCTTGGAGATGTGTGTGAGAGTACATGTACATTAGGATAATGCCTCCCATTTGTGGGATATTCCTATTCAGTGCTAGTCATCATCCCCTAGACTATTGAAGGTGAGCTTGGGGTAGTCACGACATGTGACACTCTAGGATGGGTCATGAGAGATATTAAGATGTTTTTCTTGGTCATGTCGATTGTGGGAGTGTACCAAAATATTTTTCAAAAAGACCACCACAAATGAATCCAAATACTGGTGAAAACCCCAATTCATGGGAGACATAAATACAATTGGCACAATTATGAGACCGAACGACATGAATAAATATTCATACAATTCATATCTACAATGGAATATTGTACATGATATATTATATAGCCTAACTCATAACTTATTGTATCCCAACCACAAATTTATCTTAAAGAAACCCATCGCTTCTCATATTTGATTGAATATGTCATATACACGATGCAGGATATGTTGTTTCATGATGTTAAGAAAGTGTAGTCAATATTAATCATTTAAATTCCAAAGTAAACCATCTATATTATTATTAAAAAACATGGGAAACCCCCATAGTAAAGTACTAGGCCATATAAAACCCTTATCTTTCAATTCCTATAGCTGTTAGTTAATCTCATGTGACTCGGTAGTATCCATCTTGTAAAGAAGAATGGGTACTAATGTAGGTCCTAGCACTAGCTCGATTGTAAAATATACCTCTTTTTTAGGAGGTGGTCTAAAAAATTCATTAAGGAATAAATCCTTAAAAATTTATTCTACTAGAGGTAAATCTACCTGATGTGTTCCATAATCATCTAGATAAATGCTATAAATCTAGTCTATCACTCTGCCCATTCTACAATGATATACTTCAGTTCGGCTCACCTAGAAATCCCACTCATCATTATTTATATAACTACCACCCTTAAGTGATGTGATAGAAACCCTTAAATGATATAAATTAACAAAATAAATGTATGGAACCAACCATTCAATCAAAATAATCACATAAAAACCATAAATATATAGGAAAAAGAGGTTCCATAAATAGGGATACTCACATATCTCATGGGAGCATTCCATTCACTCGAGTACACAATCAGATCAAATTCCTAGTCAAGTATTGATTATTGTTTCACCAAAAAATTACTAAATATCAGGACCAAGAATATCTATATTCATTATAGATATAAAGGAGTGGGAAACACATATGTAAAATAAGGTATAAAAGTAGAGGCTATGGGAATCATTCCTCAAACTGAAGATATACTGGAACCCTACCCAATAGGGATTAGTTGTACTGCATGTATCTAGCTTAATATATATACCCGAGGTTAGGTAAAATATTCTTGGTAGGTTATAACTAATAGAATTTTATGTATGAAGTTTGGCTCCCCCGACCATAACCAAATCTTTTGCCTGATTTTCAAGTAGTGTTCTGCCTCTCTTCCTGATATGGGTATACTGATCCTGCTCTTAATGGTGGGGCTAGTGAGGAACCTATATCACTAAAAATAGGTGGAATGGTTTGATAAAATCAATACATACGGACCATATTACCATATGCTCTATACTTAAATAGGGATATATCACACTAGGGATTTACATGGCCCTATTTACAACATTTATGATAGATCTTATTGCTACCCGAGAGCACCCACAAACTACTTCTTCCACCTTAAGAAATATCAAAACAATGCTTCCTACTTCCATATGAACTACTTACCTTTTGAAGGACTAATCCACTATTCCCTATACCTATAGATTCTCTATGTTTCTCAATAATAAGGTCGTGGTTCACAATCTCAGTTATGGTAGTCAAATGGAACAAATTCACATAAGAATAGTTGGTATATTTGAGCCCATCCTTTGAACATATAGATATGGAAATCTCATTACCTAAGAGAGAATGAATGAAACATTGAATATCTATAAAATGAGTTGAATAATCTATAACATATTGAGTTCTATACTCTAGGTTCATAAACATTGTGGATTTGTTCACCCTCATTGTATCATGAAATAAATAACTATATAAGGCTGTATGGAAATCCCTCAAGACCATAGCTCGATGTTAATAAGCTTGCATCAACACATCCCACCATATCATGGATGAATCGAATAACATGTAAGATAAAATATTGAAACCCCTCTCTAGAGGTATCTAAATATTCTCAAAGATATATAACATGGCCTCTATCCATGACTCAGTAGGATATGGTCCACCATCCCCAAAAACATGGGTGGATGTTGTTACTAAAACTCTTGTGTCAACTCTTCCATGGTAGTGTTTGACCATGGGGATCCCTGAATGGTTTGTATGAGATAAATAAAACCCTTTGAAAATTGGGAATCTATTACCTAATCGGGTATAATAGGAGGTTCCATAGGTGGAACTATTGGAGGCAATACTAGTGGCTTAGGGCTCACCACCTCCAAATCATGGTCATCACTACCCTCATAGTATATTAATTGAGAATGTTGTGGTGTCATAAATCTTATAATTTAAATTACATTCCTTAGATCAAGATTTAATAAAAAAATAGATCATAGTTATAAGAATTGGATAAGTAAAATCCTTCCTATATAAAGTAAATAGCTCTCTTCCTAATACTTAAGCTAGGTCTAGGTGATATAAAAGTAAATTAGAAGTCACAAGGGAAACTATTCACATCCCACTACAAAGGTTGGGTCATAGTCAATTTCTCTATTTCACATTGAGTGTATCCAAATATGATGTGTCGATTGCATGTTATAGTTGAATGAAACCTTTAAGTTCTAGTTGAAATACCCATTTAATAGTTACCATTTTATTTTACATTCACGGATCATTAGTTCATACTAATTTATTTATATAATGGTCCAGTTAGATAAGTTACAATTCCCATATAATAAACTATTAGGATATATAAGTTGTAATTGGAATATCATATAACATCTAACATACCATTACATTTAGATCAAAATGTTACAAGTCTATAATTATAACTCGTTTACATGGATCATCATTCCGAATTATTAGAATAACTATCATTATAAATAATAATTGGAAACTAAGTCTTCATATCTAACTAACATTTCATCTCATGTAACCATAGTTACTAAGCTCAAACATGATATAATTGGCTTATTAAGTTTATGCCATCCAAAAACACAGGAATACACAATTTTGTTTGATGAATACACATTAAAAACTAATTATTTAGTCTTTTTCTATGTAAAACATTAGTACAATTTCACATATATAGTAATCGAGGCACTAAACATATTGTAGGAAATGCATGCTATAATTTAAACCTTCAATGGTATATGCATGAAATATAAATATTCAAGTGACTATAATGATTCAAAGCCTCATTCTCGTTCCACAATATAGGTAAAAATCCATATTAGTAATAATTATTTCACATATAATATGCACCACCCACCTATGAAATCAATACAATGGTAAGAATAATCTAGAGGAACATGTCCCATCCCATGTAATTTGGGTTTTCTTCCATATGTGAGTAAGATACTCCAGGGTATATACTCATTACCAAATCTTAACACAACCTAGTCTCCTATATACCATCACAAATAGTAATAAAAAGGAAAATATAGGCTTTGATACCACTTTATAACATCTCATCCCTGATCACTCGCTAAATAGTAGACTAATCAATTGGCCACATTTCATCAAATGACCATTCCCTTATGCTAGAGGTCACTGACTAGTAATGAGGGTCTTTAAGAATATGGTGGGGATATTATACCCCCATGATCAGAGTATGGAACTATGATATAATGATATCAAAAAACCATTAAAGCGTAATAATATATCATGAAGAGAAAAATAGATGACAACATGTCCGCAGAAAGTGATAAACATACAGATAATAAATAAACTATTAGAACCCATATCCACAATCATATACATAATCATGGATATTAAATTATATACAAAAGGAAGTACACATGATATAGAGCACATGAATATAAAATAATATACAAAAAATGAACAAAAACCAATGATATATCAACTAGAATAATGAGCATAGGCTCAGTCCTATGCTCCAAAAATCCATCTTATTAT
The DNA here is from genome assembly GCA_963277665.1 of Viscum album. Lineage (NCBI taxonomy): Eukaryota > Viridiplantae > Streptophyta > Magnoliopsida > Santalales > Viscaceae > Viscum > Viscum album. Next base: position 1,090,533,829 of record OY728145.1, on the reverse strand, counting down.
AGTAAATTTGGGGTCCCTTACAGGAAAATTTCTCATGTACTTACCTACATCCATGAGGTCTTCTAGAGTAATAAACCACAACCTGAACAGGGTGTGTGATATACTTGGTAGGCCACTGTCAACAGTGTCTATAAAAAATATAGTTTCTGTATATGATCTAAATAAGTGTGCATACATAGTATGAATAAGACTAAAAATGAATAATAGTTACTATCAGTCCACCATTACATGTTGTGACTAAATAAGTCTATATATAATGAGATACTTCATACCATTTTAAATCATTAGCTATAGTATATTCCGGTATATCAAGTATCATGAATCTACATTATATACTTAGTAATCAAGTATCACACCTATGAGGTCCAAGACCCAAGTTTGTTTACCATGGTGTCCTCATCGAGTCCAAGGATCCCTTCCTTAGAAAACATAGGATAATGTTGACCCATATAGACCTGGATCCTAGGGTCAATGGTTGAGATTATATCTTCGATTCCATGGAGCTCATCCATAGAAAATATGGTATAGAGTCAGTTGTATCCCACAGAGAGAGTCTAAGAAATTCAAATTATATTAGATCCAAAAAGAAGTCTAAGGAATCAAATATAAAATGTGACTATGGGTCTCCTATTCCATAATGAAAAACCCCACATTGGTTCCATACCATGTCATTCTTCCTCGATCATAATATATAAATTATCATATTCCATGTTAGTGTCCATGGTTTTTTATCAACTTAACAAGAGAAGGAATTTTTAGTGTCCATCCATTTTTATCAATTAAATTTATTATAAAATTTTCATAAATCAGTTCATTTATAATTGATATAAGGAAGGTCTATGTTAGTTTCCATGCCTCATTTTTAAAAATTTCATAATCATGTGTATGCCATTGGTTTTTCCACTTCATTCAATAATTCCCATTTAATTATATCCATTTAACCATTCATTTATAAATGAAAATGTTCTACAAATGGAATTTACTCTTTAAAAATTCAATTAATTTATATTTGTATTCCAATCATAGGTGGCAAGCTCATTGTACTATAAAGGTTGTCTTAAATATAGAAATCTAATTGAATCCAACTCAAGGGTGATTTTGTTGAGGTTGACAACCTCAAAAATGTTTGGGGGTTTCATGACATGTTTTAATCATGTTTTAAACATTCAATTTATTTTTTTTATTTAAGGATCAATGCTCGAAAATTCCATTATGTAGAAAAATGGAAACAAAGTATAACCCCTACACCCCAATTAAGGAAATGGTATACACCACCTTCTTTAGATGGGTAGTTGAATCCTCATTTTTATTGGCTTCTAATCTAGGATAGAATAGAATAAATCAAATTAATAGATGAATGCCCTGAAAATAGTGAATATTATTTGGCATGAAATTAACATTTCATATAGAGATATAATTAGGATAGGTTTCAATAAAATTGAATAGATTAACGGTGTGTATCCAACATGAATAATATAAATTGAATCAGATGTTGATTGAAGGAGTTAATTCAATGCCTAGGAAGAGGGAGGTGGTTTCCTATAATATGGGAGGATGTCATGGGATATGGGAAATAAATAGGATGAAGATAGGTTAAATAATCAGGGGGAATGGGTAATTTACTCCCACTTTAAGAGGTGTGTGGTTTGTCTTGATGGTTTAACAAAATAGTGTTCTAACCATGTGGGTTCACTGCCTAAGAGGCGCTAAGAATCTGGCTAGGTGAACATTTTTTATCAACAATGCTCAACTCTTACAGCTCATCTGCAACCCACCTACACCATTTTGCATATTCGAGTGGCATTTTGTGTATGGGTTAAAAAACAATTCTCCACTCAACTGTTCACTATTTCACTCTACATGGTTTAACTAAACCATGCCACCTCAGGTGCATGGTATAATAAAACAATGTGTCTATTATGATCCTTAAAAATGCAGATCTCTAAGATATGAATGATCCTCACACACTCCTAAAAACTTCCTATGAATTTTTTGAAATTCATATAAATATAACATGAAAGGTTCTAGCTGAAAATTAAAGGGTATGTACCTGATGGGAAAATTTGTGAAGTAAAGTGTCATGAAAAAGATAACTTTTTATATATTTAATGTTTTGTTTTATGGGAAATTGGATACTAAGTGGAAGTGTCCACCATATGATGTAATATTAAACTATATAATATCGATGACCTAATTATCTAAAAATCAAATCCTAAAAGGTCTCTAGTAATAAAATAAAGTGAATTATTCACATAAAACTCAAGATTAGGTCATATTTATGGTTAGGTCCTTGTATGAGGAATGAATAAGATGTGAATTTGATGGTTGGGGCTAGATTGTAGATAACCCCATGATGAATCCTTAGGTATCATGAGAAAAAATAGTTGGTATTCCATATTAGGTAGGTAACCATTTTAAACCTACCCATTTATTAAGAATGTATTGTCCAATTCCTTGATGAGAATATTCATGATATCATTGTTGAGGCCTTGATGGTATGATCATGAATGTATGAATCTAGAAATTTCCTTTAATAAGAATTTATTTTCCATTATATATGAGATTTATATATTGATATTAGTCATACAGGTACATTGAAGTCAATCTTTTGATTGAATGACATTGGTTTTGATTATCTAGTCTACTATATTGACTATACATTATTTACTCATGATATCTTCCATTGTATGTAACCTTTATTGAGTATTTAATCTCATAATTTATTTTTTTCCTTTCCCTAGAATATAAAGAAGTATATTTTGAGTAATCTCACAAACTAAATAATGTTTCTTATGAATAGTTTCTATATTTCCAATGTAATATATTAATTAATTATGTATCTAGTTTTCAATGATTGCTAAAGTGATCAATCATGTTTGTTGTGACGCCTTGTATCTTGTACCAACCTAGAAAAGTGAACACCAGATCTGAGTTATAGGAGTTTGGGTTATTATAGTTGGTATCATAGGATGTTTAGTAGGTACCTTGGGAACAAGATATTAAATGAACATATCTAAAATTATAATTATGATAAATCCCTTGTTTATTTGATTTCTTTTACCATCATAGAGTTTTTATTTTATGGATCAATACTAATGATGATTATGAGATAAATCATTATGTTCTATTTTTTATATATAAAACCTAGCATAAGAAAAGGAAAGAACACCCAAAGTCAATGTAGGGAGTTCCCTGTTGAGCAAGAAAATACAAATGGTGTTGGTGCTGAGATGATTATGGATATATTAGGGTAACTGAATCAGGTTATGATGAGTAACCATTCCCATATTGTAAAACATATTATTCCTTAGTGTGATGCACCTATGTTGGATCATTTTATGCACATGAATCATCTATATTTTAATGGAACTTCTAATTTATTAGTGGATAAATAATGAATTATTTCTCTTGAAAATATATTTCTGGCCTTGGGATGAAATTCAAAGTAAAGGGTTATACTAGTAGTGTATTTTCTAAATGAATATGTTGATTAATGGTGCTATTTTATCGAAAAAACTAAGGAGGATGATAAAATATAATGTGTATAATTGATTACTTTTAAAGTGATATTCTTCAAGAATTATGTTCCTTGAGAGGAATGATCAAAATGGGTAAGAAATTACTCAGTTTAGATTAGAAGATACAATAAATTGTTTCAAAGTTTGATACTAATTTGATAGGATTATACGTACATGATAGGAATTATTTTCTTACTCTAGAATATAGGATTGATTGTTTCTCTAACTATCTTCAGTCGTGTATCTGAAGGGAAATTTTTCAAAAAAAAATCATCATATGATGTTATAGTATCATGTGTCATCAAGAAAGAGAAAAAATTTTATAGGTATTATATATTCTATGTAAATATATAGAATAAGAGGCATGTTTAGAAACAAGAAAAATGATTTTTTTTCAAATAATAATAAAGGGAATATGGGATTTCCAACATGTGATAATTTTTTAAAGAAACTCCCTAGTATACATTTAATTGAAATATGATTCTGTTTCATCTGTAGATAAAATTATCTTAGATCTAATGAATGTAAGGGAAATAAACAAACCAATGTTATTAAGATTTTTAGCTATAAATATATGGGGCATTATTCACACCAATATCCCAAGCATTAGAAGAACCTCCCATAGTAATGAAAAAAGGGATTAGGTCAAGTTGTTGTGATTTATATAACTGAGCTAAATATTACTAAATATGTGGCAGTAGGTACTTTGATTATCATCTAAAATTTGGATAATTTTTTAATATATTTTGTATCTTTACACTATTTTATTTTTTTTATGTTTAATATGAAAATTAAATGTCTCTCAGGTACCTTAATAAGGGAGTTTTCAACCAAGACTCCTAGAGGAAAATGAATTGTACCAAATATATGTTAGAAAGTTCCCATTATAACATCTAGAAGTACCATATTTTCAAATTTTATTAATATAACTATGGTTAAATTTTATATAATCCTTGGTATGGATTGGATTTCAAATTATAATTTTAAGATTTATTTCCAAGGCAATGAGATTATAATTCAAGAATGAGATGTGGAATCCATTATCTACATAGGGGAGACTATATTATCTGAATCATGCCTGATTTCACCTATATTATATATATAATGAAATTATTTGAGAAAAAGGTAATAATAATCCTATTAAGGGGAAAATAATCTTTAGAATAGAGGATGAACCTATTATGCATGAATACTTTGATGTGTTTCTTGAAGAACCAATAGTACATCCACATGAGTATGCAGTTTAGTGTTCTTTTAATCACATCCCCATTATGAAGACTAAATCAAAGAATACCTATAATATATCCAAAATGAAATTTGTGGAATTGATGATACAACTTTAGAATTTTGGGGATAAGGGATTTATACTCCCTATTGTTTCACCATGGAGAGATCATATTCTTTTTTATAAGAAGAAATATGGTTTTATGAGGTTGTGCATAGATTATAAAAAACAATGCCATTACTATAAATAATAAGTATTATCTACCCCATATTGATGAATCTTTTGATCATATTTAAGTAGCTAACTATTTATCAAAGATTGATCTTCATTATGTGTATCATAAACTATGTGAAAATAAGGAAGATATTCCAAAGAATAAATTTTTAATGAATTATGGCCATTAATAATTTAATTTAATTTCTTTGGGATTGACTAATTCATAATTTGTTTTTATGGATCTAATGAAAAAAAGTACTCAAGCGTTATCTTGATAATTTCATTGTAGTATTTATTATTGTTATCCTGATACACTCTAAACTTTTTGATGAACATAAGAGTCATTTATGATTCATTTATGAGTCATTATTAAAACTCTTATAGAAAAAAAGTTATTCCTTTTAGGTATATAATTTGTTTGGGTGAAGTTTTGGAGATTTTGGATAACTTTTGGGATGTTTTGGGGATTTTCTAGGGTGTATAGGTGGTGCACGGTTTGGGAAAACCATGAAGCACCTACAGAAAAATGTTCACAATGAGACATGGGCTAAGGAGAATGTTCATGGGTAGGTGTATAGTTTGTCCAAGATGTACATCCTCCTAGGAGAAATCATACAGTATCAGACAGAGGGATTTTTCATAGCTGGCACATGGTCTTCTAACCGTGTGATCCAACCATATAAGATTCTCCTTTAAGGCGGTGGTCCGCACATGGTTACCACACAGTTTTCCTAACTATGTGACTAACCATTCGTGGTTTAAAAACTAGATCTACAAAAATTGGATCTTGTTCATGATTAAGATATGACCTTAACTTTTCCCTAAATCAACCCTAACATAGGATTTCTTCATCTTAAATAATAAGGAGGAATCTCCCATTACTTTGGTGGAAATACGAAGGCTTCCCTTAGTGTGTTGAGGCCTAATTTTTCATGACCCGACCCAATGGGGCTCGAGCCATGACTCCCCAAGCCCGCGCCTCCAATAGGCCAGGGGCTGGTGACTAGCGCCGAGTAGGCTATCACACACATGGGAGGAATTAGCCTAAGGTACCTGTACACACGCACCCACAAACACCACCATGCAATAGTGCAGAGATATAGAAAATTTAAAAGTAAACGCATGCATACAATCTATCCCAAACCAGAGTGCAACAGAAAAAGTACAAAAGGGAAAAACAGGACCCACCAAAAGAAAACTACAAAGCGCATCTAACCTGCTCTGAAGAAGGGGGATGCTGCCACAAACACCGCCGGAAATATCCCTCGGCACTGCACTAGCAAACACCCCGGTCAGTCTCTCACTCAGCTCCGCCTGCTCTGGGTCCTCCTGGGACTCCGTCGAAAGGCCTGTGGTCAGTACAAGACAAAAACATGTACGGGCAAATCCCGTGTAGGGGTGAGTATAAACATAGTCACTAGGCACCCAAACAATCCAAAACCAAAGAGATAAACTGAAAGGAAATAGTCTGCTCATCCCAACCAGAGGGAACCCAGATGAGAGAGAAACTCCATCTCATGACAATCCTCAGTTAAACACAACAGTTAGCTCAGCTCAGGTGTATGCCCATACATACACCTTGAACAATCCAAAAATACTCAGCTCACGCAACAAGCCACCTGAGGTATCGACCTCAACACCAGAAATGGTTCACAACCAGGAGAGTACACTCCCTGATCACTGTCATCCCAGATGATACACATCCGAGAGATACACTCCATCGGGTTTCTCACAAACATCTCAGACGCTCACCCAAGAGACCCCGCTTGTCCGATAGCACCACTGAGAAAAACCACACTGAAACAACAAAAATGAAAAACTCCTCGGATAGGGGATCGCTCCTAGGGTCCGCTAGGGGATACCAGAACCCACACAGGTATACAAAGATCTCACAGATAGGGGATCACTCCCAGGGTCCGCTAGGGGATACCATGACCCGATCTGGCATTCATAGATCTAACAGACAGGGGATCACTCCCAGGATCCACTGGGGGATACCACAACCCGATCTGGCGCTCGACAGAAGCATGTCTCATATAGAGGATTTTCGCCCATCACTACTGGAAATCCAGCATTTCCCAACAGTTTAGAACCGTTGGGAAAGGCTACAAAACCGTTGGTATATGTTATACCAAAGGTTTTGCAAACAGTGGGGAAGTAAGCCGTTCGGAAAGGCTTTTCCCAACGGTTTACACAGAACCGTTGGGATAGGGTAGAAAAAATCAACCTATCCCAACGGTTCTTCCAAACAATTGGGAAAGGCCTTTCCCAACGGTTTGGCCCGTTGGGAATTCAACAGATAATTTTCTTTCCCAACGGTTTACAAACCGTTGGGAAAGGTTTTTACCAATGGTTCCATGAACTGTTGGTAAAAACAACCATGCAACAGGGAATCCCAACGGTTTCAAACCGTTGGGATAGGGTGTTTTTACCAACGGTTCCTTGAACCGTTGGTAAAAACAGCTACATAGAGCCTATGCCAACGGTTTGAAAACCGTTGGCATAGGCTTTGCTGTGCAAATTGCACAGCAGCCTGCAATTTGCACAGCAGGTCTGGTTTTTAGGCATTCACCCTCGGTTTCAATTCAATTTTCAATCCAATTATGCCCTCTTTTTCAATTCATTTTTCAATCCAATTATTGTACCTGTAACACATATAATGCATACATATAGAGAACAAACCAACACATACAAATAATGAAAGCCAACCAACCAGCACATATAATGCATCCTGAAAATATACACATCCCTAATTAAAGTAGAATTTATAACATAATTATAAACATACATAATTCATTTAGAATTCATTTTAAAATTTAGATGACAATCATATGTGGAATCCGGAATTCAATTCATAATTTGATTGGTTTTTCATATACCATATATTTTTAATAGAAATGATATCCATTTTCAACAAAATACATACATCTGGAATGATACCGGTCACACCGTGCCTCGTATTGAGGCGAGGTTAACTCTTACATGTCACAAATGACTCATTGATCGTTGTCCTAAAGTATCAACATATTCCGAAATCGTTTGGTCGGTTTTCCGTATGTCAGTTGTTGTTTTCACTTAAAATGAAGTGTTTTTTAAATAAAAGAGAGACACTTTGAATGGTTTCGGCCACACCGCACCTCATATTGAGGCGGGGTTAACTCGTACACATCACAAATGACCCATGGATTGTTGTGCTAAAATATAAACACAATCAGAATGTGTTTGGTTGGTTTTCCGTATGAATTTAAAATGTAGTCCATTTTAAAGAAAAGAGATACACTTAGAGTGGTCTCGGACAAACCGCGACTCGGATTGAGGCGTGGTTGACTCGTACACGTAACATATGACCCATTAATCGTTGTCCTAAATTTTCAACAGATTCCGAATGTGTTTGGTCAGTTTTTCATATGTCAGTTGTTTATTTCACTTATAATCTTGTCCATTTTAAACAAAAGAGACACAGTCAGAGTGGTACCGCACCGCATGTCGGATTGAAGCGGGGATGATTCGTACACGTCACATATGACCCATGGATCGTTCTCCTAAATTTTCAACGGAAACCGAATCCGTTTGGTCGTTTTTCCGTATGTACTTAAAATGGTGTCCATTTTAAACAAAAGAGAGTCACTTAGACTTATCCTGGCCACACCGCGACTCAGATTCATCCCGGGTTGGCTCGTACACGTCACATATGACCCATGGATTGTTGGGATAAATTATCAACAGATTCGGAATGCGTTTGGTCGGTTTTTTGTATGTCAGTTGATGCTTTTCACTTAAAATGACATCCTTTTGAAACAAAAGACGGCCACTTTGAGTGGTGCCGGACACACCACGTCTTCGGATTGAGATGAAACCATCGTGCAACATTCTAATTATTATTCGTGACGTGTACGCGCAGACGGCACGTCAATTGGACGTGCGGTTTGCGCGGTACGACTCAATATTCGTGTTTTAAGTGATGCGCGCGCTTCGTAAACGCGCGTGAGGGGGGTCCAAACAGGCCGAACGAAGTCGGAATGGCCTGAAATCAGACGAAAAATACGGGAGAGTGATTTATGAAGTGGTTGAGCAGACGGCACGTCAATCGGACGTGTCGTGTGCCCGTGGTGACCGACAACGCAGTTCTGGTGTCATAAACGGCCAAAACGGGCGTCCAACGGTCAAATTCATAAAGGACGACCTCAGATTGAGATGAAACCACCGTGAAACATTCTAATTATTATTCTTGACATGTACGCGTAGACGGCACGTCAATCGGACGTGCGGTTTGCGCGGTAATGCTCAATATTCGTATTTTAAGTGATGTGCGCGCTTCGTAAACGCGCGTGAGGGGGGTCCAAATGGGCCGAACGAAGTCAGAATGGCCTGAAATCAGAAGACAAATACGGGTGAGTGATTTCTGAAGTGTTTGAGTAGACGGCATGTCAATTGGATGTGCCATGTGCCCGCGGTGACCGACAACGCAGTTCTGGTGTCATAAACGGCCAAAACGGGCGTCAAACGGACAAATTCATAGCGGATGACCTCGGATTGAGCTGAAACCACCGTGAAACATTCTCATTATTATTCGCGACGTGTACGCATAGACGGCACGTCAATCGGACGTGCGGTTTGCGCGGTACGGCTCAATATTCGTGTTTTAAGTGATGCGCGCGGTTCGTAAACGCGCGTGAGGGTGGTCCAAACAGGCCGAACAATTTCGGAATGGCCTGAAATCAAACAAAAAATACGGGTGAGTGATTTATGAAGTGTTCGAGCAGACGGCACGTCAATCGGACGTGCCGTGTGCCTGCGGTGACCGACAACGCAGTTCTGGTGTCATAAACGGCCAAAACGGGCGTCAAACGGTCAAATTCAAAGCGGACGACCTCAGATTGAGCTGAAACCACCATGAAACATTCTCATTATTATTTGTGACGTGTACGCGTAGACGGCACGTCAATCGGACGTGCGGTTTGCGCGGTACAGCTCAATATTCGTGTTTCAAGTGATGCGCGCGCTTTGTAAACGTGCGTAAGGGTGGTCCAAATAGGCCGAATGATTTCGGAATGGCCTGAAATCAGACGAAAAATACGGGTGAGTGATTTATGAAGTAGTCGAGCAGACGGCACGTCAATCGGGCGTGCCGTGTGCCCACGGTGACCGACAACGCAGTTCTGGTGTCATAAACGGCCAAAACGGGCATCAAACGGTCAAATTCATAGCGGAAGACCTCGGATTGACCTGAAAACACTGTACAACATTCTAATTATTATTCGTGACGTGTATGCGCAGACGGTACACCAATCGGACGTGCGGTTTGCGCGGTACGGCTCAATATTCGTGTTTTAAGTGATGCGCGCGCTTCGTAAACGCGCGTGAGGGGGGTCCAAACGGGCCGAACGAAGTCGGAATGGCCTGAAATCAGACGAAAAATACGGGTGAGTGATATCTGAAGTGTTCGAGCAGACGGCACGTCAATTGGACGTGCCATGTGCCCGCGGTGACCGACAACGCAGTTCTGGTGTCATAAACAGCCAAAACGGGCATCCAACGGTCAAATTCATAGCGGACGACCTCATATTGAGCAGAAACCACCGTGAAACATTATAATTATTATTCGTGACGTGTACGCGCAGACGACACGTCAATCGGACGTGCGGTTTGCGCGGTACGCCTCAATATTCATATTTTAAGTGATGCACGCGCTTCATAAACGCGCGTGAGGGGGGTCCAAATGGGCCGAACGAAGTCGGAATGACCTGAAATAAGGCGACAAATACGGGTGAGTGATTTCTGAAGTGGTCGAGCAGACGGCACGTCAATCGGACGTGCCATGTGCCTGTGGTGACCGACAACGCAGTTCTGGTGTCATAGACGGCCAAAACGGGCGTCAAACAATCAAATTCATAGTGGACGACCTCGGATTGAGCTGAAACCACCGTGAAACATTCTAATTATTATTCGTGACGTGTACGCGCATACGGCATGTCAATCGGACATGCGGTTTGCACGGTACGGCTCAATATTCTTGTTTTAAGTGATGCGCGCGCTTCGTAAGCACGCGTGAGGGTGGTCCAAACGGGCCGAACGATTTCGGAATGGCCTGAAATCAGACGACAAATACGGGTGAGTGATTTATGAAGTGGTCGAGCAGACGGCACGTCAATCGGATGTGCCGTGGGCCCGCGGTGACCGACAACGCAGTTCTGGTGTCATAAACGGCCAAAACAGGCGTCAAACGGTCAAATTCATAGCGGACGACCTCGGATTGACCTGAAAACACCTTGAAACATTCTAATTAATATTCGTGACGTGTACGCGCAGGCGGAACGCCAATCGGACGTGCGGTTTGCGCAGTACGGCTCAATATTCGTGTTTTAAGTGATGTGTGCGCTTCGTAAACGCGCGTGAGGGGGGTCCAAATGGGCCGAATGAAGTCGGAATGGCCTGAAATCAGACGAAAAATACAGGATAGTGATTTCTGAAGTGGTCGAGCAGATGGCACATCAATCGGACGTGTCGTGTGCCCGCAGTGACCGACAACGCAGTTCTGGTGTCATAAACGGCCAAAACGGGCGTCCAACGGTCAAATTCATAGCGGATGACCTCAAATTGAGCTGAAACCACCGTGCAACATTCTAATTATTATTCGTGATGTGTACGCGTAGACGGCACGTCAATCGGACGTTCGGTTTGCGCGGTACGGCTCAATATTCGTGTTTTAAGTGATGTGTGCGCTTCGTAAACGCGCGTGAGGGTGGTCCAAATGGGCCGAACGATTTCGGAATGGCCTGAAATCAGACTAAAAATACGGGTGAGTGATTTATGAAGTGGTCGAGCAGACGGCACGTCAATCGGACATGCCGTGTGCCCGCGGTGACCGACAACGCAGTTCTGGTGTCATAAACGGCCAAAACGGGCGTCCAACGGTCAAATTCATAGAGGACGACCTCGTATTGAGCTGAAACCACCGTGAAACATTCTAATTATTATTAGTAACGTGTACGCGTAGACGGAACGTCAATCTGACGTGCGGTTTGCGCGGTACGGCTCAATATTCGTGTTTTAAGTGATGCGCGCGCTTCGTAAACGCGCGTGAGGGTGGTCCAAACGGGCCGAACGATTTCGGAATGGCCTGAAATCAGACGACAAATACGGGTGAGTGATTTATGAAGTGGTCGAGCAGACGGCACGTCAATCGGACGTGCCGTGTGCCCGCGGTGACCGACAACGCAGTTCCGGTGTCATAAACGTCCAAAACGGGCGTCCAACGGTCAAATTCATAGCGGACGACCTCAGATTGAGCTGAAACCACCGTGAAACATTCTAATTATTATTCATGACATGTACGCGTAGACGACACGTCAATCGGACGTGCGGTTTGCGCGGTATGGCTCAATATTCGTGTTTTAAGTGATGTGTGCGCTTCGTAAACGCGCGTGAGGGTGGTCCAAACGGGCCGAACGATTTCGGAATGGCCTGAAATCAGACGCCAAATACGGGTGAGTGATTTATGAATTGTTCAAGCAGACGGCACGTCAATCATACGTGTCGTGTGCCCACGGTGACCGACAATGCAGTTCTGGTGTCACAAACGGCCAAAACGGGCGTCAAACGGTCAAATTCATAGCGGACGACCTCGGAATGACCTAAAACCACCGTGCAACATTCTAATTATTATTCATGACGTGTACGCGTAGACGAAACGTCAATCGGATGTGCGGTTTGTGCGCTACGGCTCAATATTCGTGTTTTAAGTGATGCGCGCGCTTCGTAAACGCGCGTGAGGGGGCTCCAAACGGGCCGAACGAAGTCGGAATGGCCTGAAATCAGACGAAAAATACGGGACAGTGATTTCTGAAGTGGTTGAGCAGACGGTACGTCAATCGGACGTGCCGTGTGCCCGCGGTGACCGACAACGCAGTTCTGGTGTCATAAACGGCCAAAATACTGTCCATTTTAAACAAAATAGAGACACTTTGAGTGGTGTCAGCCACACCACGCCTCGGATTGAGGTGGCGTTGACTCGTACACGTCACATATGACCCATGGATCATTCTCCTAAAGTTTCAACAGAAACCGAATGCGTTTGGTCGGTTTTCCGTATGTCATTTTTTGTTTTCACTAAAAATGAAGTCCATTTTAAACAAAATAGAGACACTTTGAGTGGTGTCGGCCACACCACGCCTTGGATTGAGGTGGCGTTGACTCTTACACATCACATATGACCCATGGATCATTCTCCTAAAGTTTCAACAGAAACCGAATGCGTTTGGTCGGTTTTCCCTATGTCATTTTTTGTTTTCACTAAAAATGAAGTCCATTTTAAACAAAATAGAGAAACTTTGAGTGGTGTCGACCACACCGTGCCTCGGATTGAGGTGGCATTGACTCTTACACGTCACATATGACCCATGGATCGTTCTCCTAAAGTTTCAACAGAAACCGAATGCGTTTGGTTAGTTTTCCGTATGTACTTAAAATACTGTCCATTTTAAACAAAAGAAAGTCACTTAGAGTGGTCCCGACCACACCGCATCTCGGATTTAGGCGGGGTTGACTCGTACACTTCTCAAATGACCCATGGATCGTTGTCTTAAAGTATCAACACAATCCGAATGCGTTTGGCCGGTTTTCCGTATGCCAGTTGATGTTTTTCACTTAAAATGATGTCCTTTTGAAATAAAAGACATACACTTTGAGTTGTTCCGACCGCACCGCGCCTCGGATTGAGGCGGGGTTGATTCTTACACGTCACATATGACCAATGGATCGTTGTCCTAAAGCATCAAAACATTTCGAATGCGTTTGATCAGTTTTTCGTATGTCACTTTTTGTTTTCACTTAAAATCTTATGAAAATTCATATAGAATATTTTTATATCATATTTAGTATGGATTAGATTTTAGTTGATCGTGCTATGAAACATTTCAGAGCTAATGAAATTAAGGAAGGTAGAGGGGCTGTCCGGGGGGCTGTCCGGGGGGGCTGTCCGGTGGGTGTACGGGGGGCTGTCCGGGGATCAAGGAGGAGGGTGGGGGGGGGGGCTGTGCGGGGTCTGTCCGGGGGGTGTTTGGGGGTTGTTCAGGGGGTTGTCTGGGGTTGTTCAGGGGGCTGTCTGGGGGTTGTTCAGGGGGTTGTTCAGGGGTTGTTCATGGGTTGTTCAGGGGGTTGTCCGGGGTTGTTCAGGGGGCTGTCCAGGGGTGTTTGGGGGTTGTCTGGGGTCCAAGGGGGAGGGTGGGGGGGTTGTCAGAGGGGCTGTCCGGGGGGCTATCCGGGGTCCAGGGTGGAGGGTTGGGGGCTGTACGGGGGGCTGTCCGCGGGGCTGTCCGCGGGGCTGTCCGGGGGGTGTTTGGGGGGTGTTCGGGGTCCAAGGGGGAGGGGGGGTTGTCCAGGGTCCAAGAATGAGGGGGGTTGTCCAGGGAGTTCACAAACACACAACAACTAAAAGACAACAACATCCATAAAACAGACAATATATAAAAATAACTCAACTCCAATACTATACTACGAGTCTAGATAAAACCAACAACTAAAATAGATTAAACATCAAATCTCAGTAATATAAGTCAAAAATGTAACGGATCAATATGTCCCACATCAGCATCACCATCACCATCATCATCATCATCATCACCCTCGTCGTCGTCCTCCTCATCGTCCTCACCCTCCACAGCGCCTTCCTCCTCGCCTTCGCCCTCCTCTTCGCCCTCCTCATCTCCCTCCTCTTCCGCATCAGACTCCTCGCCATCATCATCTTCAAGCTGGACATCGGCCTGACCACCACTAGAACTGCCACCTGGTGCACCATATATAGAATTTATCGATGACATATATTCATCAATCGCTGGGTTGGCCTCTGCTGGAAGTGTTGGACGTAGAACTTCAATAAATTTCATAAAGGCATTGTTTGCCCTAGCAGACTATAATGCTGTCTCTGTGGCCCTTTTCTCAGCATGTTCTGCCTGTGCCCTAACATGCTGCAGCTCGGTGGCACTACAACTCGTACCTGAGGCAGGCCAATACCTCGTCGCGGCTATCCTAGTTCGGCAGCGTACTCTGCCAGAATGATCATCTCCCAACACCTGATGTAAGTGATCAGATGGCCCTAAATTGTCTGCTTCTTGGGCATCGAGGGCCTCTAAAGCATCCTGTTACAAATATAAATATATTATTAAGTTACGAAATAGATATTAAAATATAAAATCAACATATTAAAACTTACAATCTGCTGCTGAGTCGCTTCGTTGACAGCACTTCCATCCTTTTTTCGTCTACTCGAGCAAAACAGTTTTGCTCGAGGCACACGTCCTTCAATATTTTGTACTTGCCTCTACATTGACATTGAAAACAAAAGTTATATAAAAACTGTAGCAAATGATTAAATAATTGAGGAAACAAAAGAAAATGTAAGTCGTAAAGAAAACTTATAAACAATTGTCATACCTGCTGTCTCTCATGATCCAGCATCATCGTGCGTCCTAATGTATGTAGGTATTTTTTAGTATAAATGTTTTTTTATTTTTTTCAGATGATTCCTAAATAAAATTCGATAATGCAAAGGATAATATTAATTCAAAACTTTAAAGTTATTATTTAAATACCTCAAATGTAATTCATACCTTAAACTAGGTACTCGTCCAATGAGTAATCATCTGACAATACTGCTCTATAGGACAATCATCCACGACTGGTACCGCCTCTAACTCAGTGCCAACTCTAGCACGCCAGCCAATATACAGCTCATGCTTGTAGGCTCTCCAAAGCTCGCGTAAATCCTTTAGACGTTCCAGTCGTGCACCATCACCATCAGGAAAATTAAATCGTAGCTGAAATCAAAATATTAAATTATATAAATACAAAAATAATTCATGGCATTAAATACAACATATTTTTATACCCATATCTCTGCCCAAGCTCTATCTTTGACCTCATGTCGAAAATGTCTCCACGACAGCGGGCTGACGGGAATGATGTCGGAGTATTTGGCAAGCGTCGCCAGAAAACTCCGACATTGCTGCCCTATTTTCTCAACCATCTGATTGTCTTCATTATATTCCACCATAACCTGTGTGCGACGGTTCCACACCGAACGCATGCGTGTACGACCCCGCCCCCGCCTCCTGTCAGTAGATGTATCTGTCATGAAAGAAAAACAAATATTTTATCAAAACATGTTATAATGAAAATAAATATTGCTATAAAAATTTGTTAGGGTTTTATAAATATACCTGCGCTAGTCTGATCAATGAGTGGAGCCGGATCCACAGAACCTGATAGAACACCCTCTGGTGGAATAGTAGTCGAAGACGATGGAATATAAAAGCTCGGAGAGACAGAAGTAGAAGGAAAAGAAGATGGAACAGCTGTATGACCTGATGCTGACTGGGGAGTGGGAATCATCATGGGATGTGAAAATGATGGGGCAGAAGATGCAGAAGGTAGCGAAAACATGGGAGGTCTAAATACCCCGTGTGTCCCTAACGACACACCGGGATCAGAATGTGGGAAGGCTGAAATGTCAGTGGGAGGGGCAGGGTCTAGTCGGGCACGCGCAGCTCTACGTCCACCTCTAGTACGAACCCTCCTCGTACCACCGGCCTGAGTACTTGGACCAGTACAAGGCTCCTCGTCGAATAACTGTCGACGTAATGGTGGATCCTACAAAAAATTTTAGAAAAAAAATTAATCACATGACATTATATATTATGTAAATATATATATATATATATATATATATATATTTGAAATAAAGTACTCACTGTAGGCACTAATGGTGGAATGCCCATCTCCTCCATCCGACGATTGTTCTCCGCCATTTTTTTTCTTCGTCTCTCTTCAATTGGCTGCATTTTCTGCATTTGAAAACAAATATGTAATTAATTATAAAAAGAAAATTAATTTGTAAACCAAAAAACTAAATATATGAGGGAATGAGGGGATTCATTGGTAATTTAGCTATCAATTGTTTTAGAAGAGCTTGAATGAATTTAATAAAACATACAAGTTGTAATGTTCACCAAGTTAGAAATATTGTTTGATTTGGTTTGAATACAGGTCAATTCCAAATTAGAAAATGCAATTCAAATAAAACAGCAACCAATAAACATTGAAAATTCACATAACGGTCAAGTCAGCTAAAACTTATTTGTGATCAATACTAAATAAATATGAATATTACCAACCTTAACAACCCAACTCGAGGTAAACCAAAAGAATTGAGAACATGGATGAATGATTCTATATATTTCCAACCACAACTTCAGGTTCACAATCAACTCTGACAATTGAGCTACTGGAGTCATCAAAAGAAATAAATGGATTGGTTCCAATGGCAATAGGGACAGTGTCAATTCCATCATCAGCATCATCAAAAATATGTCTTGGAATTACTTCAACTATGACACCGAATTCAGGTTGAAGTTGTTCTTTGACATAAAAAAGTTGTTTAGCCATTGATGCCAACACATATGGTTCTTCGGTAGCAAGAGTGCGGGTCATATTAATTACTAGAAATCCACAATCATCAATAAATGTGCCATGTCTCGTCATCGAATCAAACCAATGGCATTTCATCATTGTGACTCGTCCATGAGAGTAATAATCCAATATTATTATTTTCTCAATGACTCCATAATAACCCACATTTTCAAGTCGAGGTCTACTATCTGATGCACTGGCATAACAATCTGTTTTGGCAGTAACCATAATACCATCATGTTGTGTTCTCATGTTTTTGGCTCGTTCAGTGACAATAAATCTGTACCCATTGATAACAATAGATTTACAGTCACGAACCACGGTATTAGGACCAAAAGCCAAAGCTCTTATTTCCTCAGAGACAGAGTCAGCAGACAAACTCAATACCTGCAATATAAATGACAGTTAAACTTAAGTAAATATTGAAATAATTAATTTAAACAGTAATATTTTTACCTTCAATTTTAACCAAAAGAAAACTCTTTGCTATGCAAAGTCTCTCTATTTCTCAAAGATAAAGAACGATGCTTACTATTTATCATTGTTTTATGTTCCCTGTAGATAAAAAAATATGAATAGTTTAACAGATATATATGTAAGATATACATATTCAATTTTTTTACCTGATATAGTCATCGAACAAATCACAGTTGAACAAAACTGTGCGATGTGCCATCTCCCGCTCTTCATGGCTTAATGTCTTCAATGTATATGATCCAGGAATTCCTCCTGTTTGAGGAAGTGATGGAGAACTGGGTTCAATTTGCTCATATTGTTCTTCTTCATTTCTCATTGGTCTATTCATTCTTGTACTAAGATCAGACAAATACATTGAACAGAAATCCATACATTCTTGAGCTAAGTAACCGTTCACGATAGAACCTTCAGGATGATTCTTGTTTCGAACATAAGACTTTAATGTGAACATATTTCTTTCAGTTGGATACATCCAACGAAAAGAAATAGGTCCTCCGAGAAGTATTTCAGTTGGAATATGGACAGTCAGATGCAGCATGCATGTGAAAAATGATGGGGGAAATATTTTCTCCAACTCACACAAAATTAATGGGGCATCTGTCAACATTTTTTGCAAGAAAGACTTGGACAACTTTTTAGCACAAAGATCTCTAAAAAAATGGCACAACCGAATAACACCCACCCTTACATTATTGGACAAAAGATGACGGATTGCTATTGGAAGCAACTCATGCAGTAGAATGTGATAATCATGAGTCTTCAAAGATTTTAGCTTCAACTCTCTTCTATTGACCCGTTTAGATATGTTGCTTGAATAGACATCAGGAACTCTAATAGTCTCTAATACTTCCAAAAATTGTTTTTTTTTTCAGTAGGTGTCATCACATAAGAAGCACATGGAAGTTGCCATTTATTTTCACTGATACGCACAGGATGCAATTCTGGTCCGATGCCCCTATCCACCAAGTCACGTCGAGATCGTAAATTATCTTTTGTCTTCCCCTTGACATTTAGAAGAACTGAAAGCAACATTTCACATATATTCTTTTCAATATGCATTACGTCTAAGCAATGACGTAGCAAATTGGTTGACCAATAAGGAAAATCAAAAAAGATACTCTTCTTCCTCCAATTGTAACAGGTTTCTGTGGAAACATTCTTTCTCTTTCCAGATTTCATTTGACCCTTCCCGAACGAAAAACTGAAATCTTTCAATTCATTAAGCACATCAGTTCCAGACATACTCTGAGGTGGATCATCGGTCTCTATAGTATTATCAAATCTTCGATGATTCATTCTATATGGATGATCCTTTGGCAAAAATCGTCGATGTCCCATAAAACTGAAACTACAACGATGTTTCAGTCTTCTGGATCGTGTATTCTTCATACAAACTGGACATGACAGTTTTCCCTTCGTGCTCCATCCAGACATCATTGCATAAGCTGGAAAATCATTGATCATCCACATAAGCGCAGCACGCATCTGAAATATGTCTTTCAAACATGCATCGTATGTGCGCACACCCACATCCCAAAGAAGTTTCAACTCTTTTATTAAAGGTTGCATGTATACATCAATATCAATGCTGGGATCAGAAGGACCAGATATGAGTATACTCATGAAAGTGAAAAAAATTTCATACACAACCATGGGGGAAGATTATAAATGTGTATAAAAACTGGCCATGTGCTGTGCGAAGTAAGAATCTGCCCAAACTGATTAAAACCGTCGCATGAAAGACCCAGCCTCACATTACGCACGTCAACTGCAAAATCAGGATGTCGAGCATCAAATCTCTGCCATGCAAATCCATCTACAGGATGAACCAACTCATCATTAGTCTTCTTTCTCTCGGTATCATGCCATCTCATTTTTATTGATATGTCATCAGACATAAAAAGATTCTAGAGTCTGGGGATCAATGGAAAGTGCCACATTACTTTCTGTAGAACGCAGGATGGTGTTCCATCAGATTTTGACTTCCAGCGGGATGTGCCACATTTTATACATTCATTTCGTTCAGCGGTTTCTTCCCAGAATAAACTGCAATCTTTCGGGCAAGCATGAATTTTGTTTCTGGAAAATCCAAGTTCTTCAACTAACTTCCATGCCATATAGTGGTTTGAGGGAATATCTGCATCATCTGGAAGTAAATCCTTCAAAAGGGTTAGAATTTAATCGATTGCTGTATTAGAAATCCCATACATAGTTTTTCCATGAAACAATCGGATTAAAAATTCAAGCTTTTTCATTTTATCTCATTGTCGATATACTGGAGTCGTGGCAGCATCATTCAATTTTTTCACCCTATCAATATCATCATTTTCACTAGATGCATCAGTTTTCCTCGTATCGACGTCTTCTTGAGTCGAAATCCTTTCTTTTTCATGATGACGAATAAACGGAAACCGATCATCTAACAAATTCTCCATTCCAGTCCTTTCATTTCGATCATCACCAATTTGAGATTTCATTTTCTCCCCATTGTGATACCACACAAAGTAGTTTTCTTGAAAACCATTTTTGGTTATGTGGTAGCTGATTTCTTCACGACTCAACCAAGGTCTACCAACACAATTGGAACATGGGCAGGGTATGCAACCACTATCTGAATCATTGTGAAATGCAAAATCTATAAATCTCTCCAAATTGTTTTGAAAATCGCTTGATATACGATCGGTTTCATACATCCAACTTCTGTCCATTCTGTAAAAAAATTCATATAAGTCATTTTGTCATAAACAATTCAATAGGATTGAACTTTAATAGAAAATACATTTAAGTAAACGATAAAGGAAGAAAATAATCATGGTATCAACTACACATGTGAAAAAAAAAACATACTAATGTGTTATTGAAAAAATGTAAAACCAACAAGAACTTAATGTGTTATCACATCAGAGCATGCCTCATCCCATTACCATATTAGTAGGGTACCCTCGTGGATAGCCCCGCCCACCCCCGTGGACAACCCACCCACCCCCGTGGACACCCCCTACCCCCTAGACAGCCCAACCACCCCCGTGGACAGCCCACCCACCCCCCTCGACACCCCTTCTCCCTATGGACAGCCCCCACCCCCTTGGATAGCCCGCCCACCCCCCTGGACACCCCTACCCCCTGTGGCCAGCCCACCCACCCCCCCCCCCTGGACAGCCCGCCCACCCCTCCTTGACAGCCCGGCCACCCCCGTGGATAGCCCGTCCACCCTTGTGGACAGCCCGCCCACCTCTGTACCCCCCTGGACACCCCGTACCCCCCCGGGATAGCCCCGCCCACCCTCCCAAACAGCCCACACCCCCCTCCCCTGCAACCCCACCACCACCACCTAGACATACCAACCCCCCTAGACACCCCACACACCCCTCCCCCACCAGGACACCCCACCCAGACCCCCAGGACAGCCCACACCCCCTGGACAGCCCCGCCCACCCCCGTGGACAGCCTTTCCCACCCCCGTGGACAGCCCCGCCCACCCCCGTGGACAACCCACCCACCCCCGTGGACGCCCCCTACCCCCTAGACAGCCCAACCAACCCCGTGGACAGCCCACCCACCCCCCTCGACACCCCTTCTCCCTATGGACAGCCCCCCACCCCCTTGGATAGCCCGCCCACCCCCCTGGACACCCCTACCCCCCGTGGCCAGCCCACCCACCCCCCCTGGATAGCCTGCCCACCCCTCCTTGACAGCCCGGCCACCCCCGTGGACAGCCCGTCAACCCTTGTGGATAGCCCACCCACCCCCGTACCCTTCTGGACACCCCGTACCCCCTGGATAGCCCCGCCCACCCTCCCAAACAGCCCACACCCCCCTTCCCTGCAACCCCACCACCACCACCTAGACATACCACCCCACCTGGACACCCCACACACCCCTCCCCCACCAGGGCACCCCACCCAGACCCCCAGGACAGCCCACACCCCCTGGACAGCCCCGCCCACCCCCGTGGACACCCCATACCCCCTAGACAGCCCAACCACCCCCGTGGACAGCCCACCCACCCCCCTCGACACCACTTCTCCCTATGGACAGCCCCCCACCCCCTTGGACAGCCCGCCCACCCCCCTGGACACCCCTACCCCCCGTGGCCAGCCCACCCACCCCCTTGGACAGCCCGCCCACCCCTCCTTGACAGCCCGGCCACCCCCGTGGACAGCCCGTCCACCCTTGTGGACAGCCCGCCCACCCCCGTACCCCCCTGGACACCCTGTACCCCCCCTAGATAGCCCTGCCCACCCTCCCAAACAGTCCACACCCCCCTCTCCTGCAACCCCACCACCACCACCTAGACATACCACCCCCCTGGAATGTGTAGAAATAACATAAAAATACATGATATATAGATAGCACAAAATACTCAACCTATGGGTTCACATTAACTACATAATCACACACTTCACTACTACCATAAAACACAAAAACCACACCACCACCACACAAGATGCATAGCATTTCTCACATTCATTTATAAGCCACTTCATTCACACTTACATTGTCCATTCATTTAATGTTAAATTAATTAAATCCATTTACCACACATCCATTTCTATTCCATCTCATTTATTTAATATTTTGTTTTTTTATTTTAACAGCATAATTTATTCCATAGATAACCAGGAAACTAATAAAACCACCACACAACAACTCACCATCTCACAATAACCATCGACACCATGTTACATCGACCAACCATCTCACCAAAACAACCACATATCACAATAAAAATATTTCACATCACAAACCACCGCACAACCAAAACCAACTCACCACATTATACACCACAAATTCATCACACAACACCTCCACACGACACAACACCACCACACATCATCACTATCATACAACTTCACATGACACATCCATGCCCACTAACCATCACATTACAACCCCACATATCACAAAGCCCAACTGGTCACCTCAATCCCCATAAAACAGCCTACAACATACAATGAAACACAACAAAAAACCTCTCATAGAGGCAACATATCCCAACTTCCACAATTTATTTATTCAAGGTCTTTTATTACATTACCCCTTTATTTAGCATGGATATTATAACACAACTGATATTCCAGGGGAAACTAATTAATTAACAAAATATTTATTCATTTCCCTATTTTACACGGTGAAATCACATCAAAATCCAAACTTAAAACTAAAATACTAGATCAATAACAATAAAAACAAGGTACCATATGTGTATAAAGAAAAAATTACTTGATTTGAGATGATTCAAATGGGTTTTCACCTATTCAGATGGGGGATTTGGAGAGTAGCAGAGAGCTGGAGGTGGATTGATAACTTAAAACTAAAATACTAAAGCAATAACAATAAAAATAAGGAAGTATATGTGTATAAATGAAAAGATACCTGATTTCAGATGGTTTTCACCTCTTCAGATAGGGGATTTTGCGAGAGGAGAGCGGTGGAGCGGATGAAATTAGGTTTCTGTGCGAATGGGGGAGAGCAGCCCCGCGGCTGGATTTGGGGGAAATAATTCCCAATGGTTTTTAAGAACCGTTGGGAAAGAGATGCTAAGGAACCCTTTACCAACGGTTTGTGGAAACCGTTGGCAAAGGGGTGACCCGTTCCCAACGGTTCAAGAGAACCGTTGGAAAAAGGTGATTAACACACCCCTTTACCAACGGTTTCTTCAAACCGTTGGCAGAGGGGTGGCTTTTCCCAACGGTTTCAATGAACCGTTGGGAAAGGCTTTCTTAATCCTTCAAACCCAATGGTTTTTTCAAACCGTTGGTAAACACCCGTTGGGAAAAACAACATTTCCAGTACTGCATATAAATGTGGTTCTGATGATACCTAAACCCTATCTGGTATAACTTGCGATGTAGGGGATCAAACTGACGATGCCACAACCCTACAGAAACCACGCGCTGAGTAGGGGATTGCATAACCAACGATACTGCAACCCTACTATAAACATGATGTTGAGCAGGGGATCGTATACCCGACAATGCCATAACCTTACTGAACACAGTCCACTGCGTAGGGGATCATATTCTTGATGACGCCACAAACCCTATGGGGTTAACCTTCTAGATAGGGGATCACCGCCTGTGGATAAGCAGTCACAAAGATACCAAGAACCCAATCTAGGGAAAATATGCTAGAGGATCCTGCTCTGGGCCCATGGAGGGATGTCACAACTCTAAAAAATTAAACATCCCATCAAGAGGATCACAAGCCTATGCTAGGGTTGTGATGTCGTGTGAACCCTCGTAGGAACGAACCAAGGGAGTACCCTCAACCACTGCTGGTCCAAAACGTTGCTAACCCAAGAGACCAACAACAACGCCACACTACGCACCTCCAAGTCCAATATCGATGCCACCATCACGATCTACGCGGAAAAACACGCAGGATAGGCTGCTTACTCGCCCGAAACGGAGCACCGGTGAAACTCCACTATTCACCATAGCTAGCTCATGCGGGGCCCACACAACGATCCTGGAACCCATCGAGCGGATCATACCACGGTGATCCCCTCGGAAAAACAAGCAGAATCGACTACTCATTCGTCCGAAACGGACACCTGGTGAAAAAGGCAATATTCATCGAATGCCAGTTCAGGCGGGGCCCACACCTCGATCCAGAAACTCATCAAATGGATTGCATCATTGCGATCCTCTCGGAAAAACACACAGGATCGACTAATCATCCACCAAAATCGGACTCCTGGTGCAAAATTTGCGTTCCACCGAAAATGCCAAAAACTCAGCCTCGTGGGGCCCGCACCCCATTCTTAGACCCAACACCCGAAAACCATCTCAAAATGTCCACCGTACCATTAGGGTCTCAATGCCACTGACGGCACATCATTCGGACGCTCCGGGTAGAAGTTACAAGGGCCCGAAGTCGTAAAATAATAAAATATTATTATTTTCTACGACGTTTTTAACTCCCGGGCAACGATCCCGAAGCTTTTAACCCTCGAACCCACACTAGAGGGTTCACCTCGTCATCAGGGTTGCGTCTCCGCAGATGGCACATGAATCCAACTCTCGGATTGCAAGAAGCGGGGGTTTAAAAACCCCCGTGTCCGCCGGCCCGCCCTAGCCGGCGGCTCTCCGCCGCGCGGCGCCCAGCGCCCCCGCGGGCCGCCCCTGCCGGCACTGGTGAACCTTCTGAGGTCCGCTGGAGGCACCTCGGGGGTCCAAACGCAGATTTGGAAGCATCTACGTGCCCCCCGTGACCCGATCTACCTATCTGCAGGTTCAAAACAGAGAAAAATGAAAAAATTTGGGATCCTGAATTTTCAAAACCTAAAAGGCCTACCTGTTAGTGGATCGTCGATGCTTTAGATGCAGAACGGCGCCCACGATGCCCTGAAACTGGATCTGCCGATGAACGGTGCTAAAAACGGTCGCCCGGAGCTCGAATCGACGATGAATGGAGTGGGGCGAGGGAAGGCGGTCTGCTGCACGTTGGAGGATTTGGGGAGGGGGGGATTGATTATGTTTTAATTTTTTTTAAACAACTCATTTAACTCTCCCCCGTCAACTCGCATCTGTCCCGGCACCCGATGTAGACAAAGGTAAGGTCACCCATAGGGTAAACGCGTCATTCTGAATGCAACGGCAGACTCAGATTTGCGATCCGACACTCCTTTCAGAAGTTATTTGAGCCGACGCTCGTAAACCAACTTTTCCACTTATTTACGAAAACGCCCCTAGTGGTATTTTCCACAGCAGGCCCGCGCCCACAAATTTTACACCTCTCCTAGGGTAAATGGCACATTTTAGATGCAACCGTGCCCTCAGATTCCCGTTCTGATCTATCGTTTAGGATATATCACACCCCCGCCACGTGCATAGTATAAAAAATACTTAATATTTTTATAAAATTAATTCCGGGCACACCGGGCCTCGGAATCACATGCCGTCTTCGCGCCTAGCTCTGGAATTATTCATAGAAATACTCCAAAGTCTGACAGTACCAAAAACTCAAGTCGCTACATAATTATCCTGGTAAGTCTTTTTTAGTGGTATTATTTGTTGATTTTCCTTATATATATTTCTCCATCTCTCTTATTTTCTTATATCTATGTCTTATATGGATAGATCTATGATATTTGATTCCAAATATGATAATATTTGGCTTTTTATGTTAGGGGAGGTAATTTAAGGAGGGTTTGTAGATATTAAATCTGTTTCCATGGATTTTTTCCATGTAGTTTATCATTTTTTCCAAATTCTTGAGGTATGTGGTGTCACTCTCAAATCATCTTTCTAGAACTGAATAGATTGACTTAAAGAAATTGATTGAAATTGGTTGTGGAATTGATGTGAATTTATTGTTGGAAAACCTCTTTAGTGACTCTTTATATAAATTTTGAAATTGGGCATTTATGTGGAAAGTAAAGTTGGTAACATAATTTTAAAATGATTTCAAGGTTTTGATGTATGGAAATTTGTTTTCAATAAAAGATGATTTTTTTGAAAAGGTTTGTTGAAATGTTTTCAATAAAAGTATGGTTTTATTGAAATTGTTGTTTTGACATTAGTTTTTTTCATAATGGTTTTGTTTGATCATGTTCATTTGAGATAGATAAGGGTAAGGAATATCCCCCATAATTAGTGGGATGGATAAGGGTCGGGGCTCTCCCCCGTCAGATGGTTCATTACATAACATCTTAGTGAATGGATGACTCACCACTCACTTGTATAGGTATGTCTAGGTTTAATTCATAGTTGTATGTGTGGATATGTGGAATGGAATGGATTATGTGAAAATGGTTAAGGGTAAGATGTTTCTCTATCATTAATGGGATTGTTAAGGGTCAGGTCTTTACCCCCACAAAAATTGAACTTCTAAAATGGTTTTAGAGCCATGTTTGGTTGCTTTCCTTGGAAATTGATGTTAACTTGTAAAAACTATTGTACTAAGGAACTTTATTATATTTTAATACAAACTATTTTAGGAATTTTTTTATATAAAAAAATTATGTAAATGTTCTAACATGTTCTATCCTAGTGGCGTGAGTAGGGAAGTCATTTGGGGAAATCCTACTGATTTTTAGTACTCACCCCTATTTTTGAACATTAGATCTTTTCTAGATGTTTTTTATCACGATATTTGATAAGGTAATGTATCACATGTCTTTAGTATTACTTCATCATAATTGGTTTGTTTTTTGGATTTAGAGCATGGATCATGTTTGGAGCTTGGAGTTTTCATTGGATTCTTTGAGTTTTTTCTTCCGTTGTGTACTTTGATATTGTAGTATTCTGTTGTGATACATGGTTTTAGTTTTATTTTAATATCAATGGTTTTATTTGAGTTGTCTTTCATTGGTATCATGAATCATGTAGTGGTTTATTTGGCTTTGTAATTTTTGGTTAGTTATTTTATTTTCAAATTGAAAATCATTCCCCATCTATAAATGAATCCCTTAGCATTTATTTTCAGCCTTTGGTGCATTGGGTATGTCTCATAAGGCCAAGTAATGTTTCATCACCTTTTCAAGTCAATGATGAGGGGCATGATGTTACAAGTGGTATCAGCTTGGTCCATCCAATTATCTTTGTGTAATATGGGGTCATCTGTTCTGTTGGTCTTAGAGTTGAAATTCATTCTGGATTTTTTCTTGAGTTGGGATCTTGGAAAGGGGTAGGATTTTTGGGACATGAAATATAGAGCATAAAAAGACATAGCTAAAATTTTTTTGAACATCAAGTTACCAGGGAGTTGGTTACATGTGTGTTTTGGAGACACTTATAGAATTTGGAATCTCATTTTCATGGGTTTAGCCAAAGAGATGAGCAAGACATGAATTGTAGAAATTACTTCCCACTAGGAGTTTGTATTTAATTTTTAGTAATGATCTATGATTTTTTAAAAATTGTTAATTTTTGGAAATCATTAAAGATGTTTTCAAATGTTTTATTTTTAAAAAGGTTGTAATTGTGGTATTTTGAAAATGCGTTGATTTTAAAATGAATTTTGATATTTTAAAAAATGGATGAATATAGAAAATGTTTAATTTTGGAAAGCCTTGTTTTGATAGTATGATGAACTAAAATTTGAAATATGTTAAACCTTCCATTTCTAAAGAGTGAGACTTATGGTGTTTGTTTTGTTTCTTGAAAATGGAATCTAGTAGGCATCATAGAAACCAATCGGAAGAGGATTCTAAAAACATCATTGCACATGATCCACTGATGAACCCACAGGTGGTTTAAAGTATAGTCTAAGATTTTCAAGCTGTGGATATAAGGAATGGGAGGGATGATCCAAGGAAGGTGGATCATATCTTCTAGTTCAAGAAGTTGAATCCACCCATATTTCCAGGTGATTTATAACTATAGAAGGTAAAGTTGTGAATGAATAAGATAAACTATATCTTATATTTTCTTAGCCCACTAAAGGATCTGAATGTCAATCCATCGATATATATATTGGATGATATTTTATTATAGTGGTGGTATATAGAGGTTCATGGTAAATTAGATAAATGCATGTCATGGGAGGATTTTAAAGAATTATTCAAAAAACAATTCTATCCTCATACACTCATGATTGAATGATCAACATACATCATCAACTTTAAATAGGAGAGGCTCATAATGATAGATTATGTGGATAAATTATTTAATTTAATCTTCTTTTCACCTGAACTTGATACTAGTTTATCCTTGAAGCAACACATCTTTGAATCAAGGTCGAGGTATGCGATTTGTTAGATTATTTTCATGCTCTATATACAGACTATATAAATATCTTTAATAGTGAAAAAATGTCTAAAAGTGAAATCTCAAGAGCTACATATGGAGGTAGTAGGTTGATACCTATGATAAATAGTGATAACTATAATCCTAGGAGAAAGAGGAAGAGGGGTCCTTATTTCCATGGTGGGAGTATGGTTCAGAATCAAATGGATAAATCTGTAAATTTTACTCCAAAACCAAAGATCCAGTCTGAATGTTTTCAATGAGATTCATAAGACAAAATTAATTGAAAATGCAGGGCACCACCTAGAGAATTCCAAAACTATAGTCATATGAGGGCATATTCAGTATTATTATCGATGTTCTCTCAGGTCGGGCATTCAAGACACTTCTCAGGTGTCACATGCATTGTATGCTTCAATGGTATGAGGGATGAATAAACAATCACATTAGTAGAACATAGCTATCCATGGTGATTATAGGAACACCATGACTCCTAAAAAGGTAAATCTCAACAAATCAAAAGATAAAATTTTCAATGATAAATAAATTATATGGTATAGAGTGGGTTATCATGGATTATCATTCTAAACCATCCTCGGTGAGAAGTATGATTCTTTTGAATTCTACACTTATGAAAGTGGTGTTTGGTACATGTTCTTCCCAATACCGTATTGATTCTCGTGTTTTTGATTTTCTACATTTAAAAGTTTAGATAATGTTATCTGTGTTCAAACATCAAACACCTCTTGGTAAAAGAGAATGTCGAGCCCTTTTACATTGATAATTTTAAATAACTTTTGATCAAGGTGAATTAATATAGTATTTCTCTATGCCT
This sequence comes from Viscum album, assembly GCA_963277665.1. NCBI lineage: Eukaryota > Viridiplantae > Streptophyta > Magnoliopsida > Santalales > Viscaceae > Viscum > Viscum album. Next base: position 1,090,504,399 of record OY728145.1, on the reverse strand, counting down.
GAGATGGATGCATATGATATAATCCTGGGTATGGATTTATTAACAATGTTCAGGTCTCACATCAATTATTATAATAGAATGGTGTGTTTTATGACTGGGTATTCCATAGAACATCTCTTTAAAGGATAAAAGAACATAAAGGTAAGTGAAATAGGCTTATTAGAATGAGGAATTGGAACGATCTCATATCAGTTGGTAGCGATGAATTTAGTGTCAAATGAAGAGATAGACAACAACATTTTTCCAATAGTGTTTGATCGGTTTCCAGATGTATTCCCCGAAAATTTCGCAGGGTTTCCACCTATGATTGATGTGGATTTTATGATTGACCTACTTCTAGAGACCAATCATATTTCCCATCAGTCTTATCAAATGGTACCAATATTATTAAGGGGACTAAAGGTGCAGTTGAAGGAGCTAGAAAGAAAATATTTCATTTGGACATGCACATCTATATGGTAATCGTTGTTCTTCTTTTTCAAGAAGGTGGATATAACTCTAAGGCTCTGTGTGAAGTATCATATGGTTAACCAAGTTACGGTAACTAATCAATATCCACTTCCATGCATTGATGATATGTTCGACCAATTGAAGGGACATTAGTGGTTCTCTAAGATTGAATTGTTCTCCGTATATCACCAATGGAGGGTTTAGAAGGAGGATATCCCAAAGATATATTTAAGAAGTTGATATGTCAATTATGAATATGTTTTTATGACTTGAAGTATTACGAATGAACCATTAGTCTTTATGGCCTTGATGAATAAAATATTTAAAAGGAATCTTTATTCTTTGGTGGTGGTGTCTTTCGATGACATCATGGTGTATTTAAGGATAATGGAGGACAATGAACAACACTTATAGACAGTGTTGGGAATCATGAGGGATCATCATTTATACAAATAATTATCAATGTATGATTTTTGGATATAAGATGTATGTTTCCTTGGCTATGTAATTTCTAAAAGAGGCATTTTATCGGATCCATAAAAGATAGAAACTATCATATCTTGGTACAAACCAAATAATTTCTTCAAGATACATAGCTTCCTTGGATTTTCTTGTTATTACTGACCCTTTGTTCATTATTTTTCATGATTTTATTCACCTTTTAAGACTTTAACAATGAATAATTTTCCATTCCTATGGAATGGAGAATATTATAAATCTTTTCTAGAGCTTAATTTTTTCTTTCCACCAGTACATATCTTGATATTTTTGGAATTAGGACAAGGGTACGTGATGTATTGTAATGCTTTGGGATCTGGATCTGGATGTGTTCACATTCAAGGATATCAGGTTGTCTCTTATGTCTTAATTAAATTATGGTTCCATGAGAATAACTACCCTACACCTGATTTAGAGTAGGCACTCATAGTCCATTATTTGAATATTGTGCGTTATTATATCTTTGTTGAGAAATTTATAGTGATTACAGATCACAATAGGTTGAATAATATTTTCTCACAAAGGGATTTAAACCTATCACAAATAAGTTGACAGAGTGTCTCCAAATGTTTTACTTTTAATTGATTTATACACCAAGTAAATTAAATTATGTGGGGGATTCATTAAGAAAAAATTATTATGCTCATTTGGAAAAAAGAAGCTTCAGATCAGTGGTAGTTGATGTCGGTGACAACCGATATGAACATGGAATGTGAAGAATGAGGTGGTGATGAAGTTTTCTTTCTAGTTTATTTTGTTTATGATTTGATGAAGATTGTAAAACAGGCATAGAATTCTAATTCATAATGTTTCAAAATGAGGTCAAAACTCAATGGAGGGTAGATCATTGAGGGTTGGTAGTTGGAAGAGATTTTAGTGTTCTGTTTCAGAAATTGGATGGCCATACCTATGGATCTTTAGGAAAAACATTTTGATGCATACCACCATTCTATATGGGTTTCTCATCCTATACTATAGAAGATATATAAGGTTTTTAAAGAATAATTTTGGTGGGTCTGTATAAAAGGGATAGTTGCTGAGTTTTTTTCGATATAATTAACTTTTCAGCATGTCAAGGCATAACATCAGTGACCAGTAGGTATTTTTTAGTATTTACCAATTCCTATTTGGAAGTGGGAGAAGATATATATATTTTGTAACATGCCTCCCAAGAACGGTTCTAAAACATGATTCCATATTAGTGATAGTATATAGGCTCACAAAGTCAGATCATTTCATCCCTATTTGTGAATCTCCTACGGTGGAGGAATTGAAAAAAATTATATTTGATAAGTGGTAAATAGACATGGAATTCCAGTTTAGAACATGTCAAAAAAATATTTGGGGTTTATGTCTCAATTTTTTAAATCCTTAAAGAAATCACTTGGAACTCAGTTGACTATGAGTACGGTGTATCATCCTTAGATGGATTGATAGTTAGAAAGAATTATACAAACATTGGAAGACATTTTTTGGTCATGTGTAATGGATTTTGGTGGCTCATTGGAAGATAATATCCCATTAGTGAAGTACTCATGTAAAAAAAATCTGTGATACCTCAATAAAAATGGATCTGTTTGAATCATTTTATGATAATTCTTTTCATTGCCCACTTTTTTGGGTGGAAACAAGTGAGACTTCACTGGTTGGGTGGAACATTGTCCATTAAGAAATATAAAAGATTTAATTGATTATGAAATGATAGAGATGGAATAGTGTTTTCAGATATTGTATGTAGATCATCATCAAAAGTAGTTGTTCTTCAAAGTGTGTGATCATGTGTTCTTGAGAATCTATCAAAGGCATGGACAACATCGTTTTGGGAAGCATGGCATGTTGCCTTCTCGATATGTATTCCCTTTTGAGATACATGAACTGGTTGGTGAGGTGGAATATCGATTAGAAATTCTACCATATTTCAGTGAAGTGCATAATTTTTTTATGTATCTCAATTAAATAAGTATTATCCTGATCATGGCTATGTGGTCCGATGGGATCACATTGAACTGGAACTAGATGCTTAGTTGGTGCATATTTCGATTCAGATTTTAGATAGGCAAGATAAAGTCTTGCATGGAATAAGAATCTGTATAATTTGGGTTTTGTGGAAAGATGGACATATTTAGAAAGAGACTTGGAAGTTTTAAATGATCAATAAATGGTATGAAATTTTTCAAGACACCACTTGTTGTATACTTTTTGGGGATGGAAAGGCTAGTGGTGGGGACAATTTAGTGCCCCATATTTCAAGTATGTATCACTTTGTTTTTTATTTTTAAGTATATAAAGTTTTTTTTGAAGTTTGGGATATTTTGGAGAACTATTGAGATGTTTTTTGGGCCTTTATAAGGGTGAATGGGTGGTTCACGGTTTGGAAAAACCATGCAACACCTACAGGAAACCATGAACAATGAGACATGGCTAAGGAGGAGGCCAACAGTTTTTCCAAACTATGTAGCCCCCTAGGAGAAATAGTACAACATGGGACAGTGGGATTTTTATTGTCTGGTGCACCTTCATCAAACTATGACATCTAACCTTTTGGGATTACCCCTTAATGCAGTGGTTGGAAAATAGTAAGCGCATGGTTTTCGGAACCATGAATGGTTTAAAAACTAGATCTAAAAAGTGGATCTAGTTCAGGATTAATATTTTTCCCCTCTATTTCCCCAAAAACATCCCTAAATTGGGATTTCTTCCACTCTAATGCTATGGAGTCTTATCCCATTGATCTGACAGTGATTTGAAGGATTCTCTTTGTGTGTTGAAGACAAATTCCCATGGAAAATCTTCATTCATGGTAGTTTCTCATATTTTTCCTTATATATATTACTCCCTCTCTCTAGGTTTCTTTGATCTATGTCTGTTGTGAATATATAAAAGATATTTTATTGAAAATATAATAAGATTTTTATTTTTTGATTTTAGTGGAAGATATCTAAGGTGGGTTTTTGGAGATTAAACACCTTTTCAGGGACATTTTTTGTGTCGTTTATCGTTTTCACCAAATTCACAAGGTAAGTTAATTAACTCTTGATTCTTCTTGATAAATATGAATAGTATGATTTCAAATTTTTTATTATGATTTATATTAGTTGTGGATTTGATGCGAATTTCTTATTTGATGCCCTTTTTAGTGTTGTTTTGTATAATTGTGGAAATTGGACATTTCTATGTAATGTCAAATAGAAACATGATTTTAAAATGATTATTTGAAAATTATTATTGGGTTTTGATGTATGTAAAAGCGTTTTCTATTAAAATTGGGTTTTATTGAAATGAATTTTTTAATTTTTTTAATAAAATTCTGGTTTTATTTAAATGGTTGTTTTGGCATTCGTTTTTTGCATAATGGTTGTCATGTGCATTCATGAATAATAAGGGTAAGGAGTCTCCCCCATTATTATTGGAATGGATAAGGGTATGGGATATCCTCGATAAAATGGTTCATTATGTGATGTCTTAGTGAAAGGATGACTAACTACTCGTGAGTATAAGGAGGTCTAGGTTTCATGCATGGTTGGATGTGTGGATTTGTGGAATGGAATAGATTATGTGAAAATTGTTAATGATAAGAAGTATCCCCCATAATTAGTGGGATGGGTAAGGGTCAGGGCTTTCCCTGACCAAAATGGAACATTTGAAATTATTTTACAGCATTTTTTGGTTTCTTTCCTTGGAACTTGATGTTGTCTTGAAAAACTATTTTACTATGGAACTTTTTTATATACAACTATTAAATGTTTTAGATATTTTTTTATATGAAATATTTTATATAAATGTTCTAAAATATTATATCATAGAGGAATGAGTTGGGAAGTAATTTGGGGAAAGCCTACTGAGTTAAATTACTCTTCCTTGCTTTGAAACTTTGGTGATTTTACATATTTTTTATATCAAGACATGGGAAAAGGTAATGTATCAAACATCTTTTCAAGTATTTTTTTGTACTTTTTATTTTTGGTGGAGTTGTAGCATGGAGGTTTCTTGTAGATTGGATTTTTAATTAGATTTTTTGAGTTTTTCATTCATTGTGTACTTTGATATTATATTCATCTATAGTGGTACTTTATATTAGTTTGATTTTAATATCAATGGTTTTCTTTGAGATGTCTGTTATTGTTATCATGCATCATGTGGTGGTTTATTTGGTTATGTAATATTTGGCTTTTTGTATTATTTTCAATGGAAAAATCTCCCCCCATCTATAAATGAATACTTTAAAATATATTTCCATCTTTGGATCCTTGGAGATGTCGCTTAAGGCCAAGTAACATTTCACTGACTTATCAATCCAATAAGGAGGGGCTGGATGTTACAGACATGTTGTCTATAAGGATGAAATATTATTTCATCCTTCAAAGACAATGTAATTTATGGAATGAAAAATAATAATGAATATAATGTGGTACATAATTTCCTTTGAATAGCATATTCAAATTGAAAATCTGTTTAAAAACTTTGGTTATTAGCTAACTCATTAACCATGCTGAAATGTAAAGGGGTTATGATCATATGGCTATAAGAATGTAGAGAATGTATTGATGAATCAAAGAGTTAATTTTTCAATACACTGATATTAACATTTCTATCAAGAATGATGGATTTGTGATATATAATGGTTCATCAAAGAAGGGACTTAAATGTGTCCTTATAGGAAATGATATAATTGTTGCCTATTCATCAAGGATGTTGAATATTTATGAATAGAATTATCCAACCCATGATCTTGATTTGATGGGAAAAAAATTTCACTACATATTTGTAGCCACTATCTTTATGTAGAATGATTATATCTTCAATGATTTATTAAAATTGGGATTGAAAAAGAACATATATTGAAGGATTTATTAAAGATATATATGGAAATCATTAAGGAAGGGGAATCATCACATCTTTTTTAAATTAATTCCAACCCATTCTTATTGGAGGAAATAAAAAAATTTCAGCTTCATAAGAATCTTTAAAAGAAAATTAATGTCGTGAATGATGGGAAGTTGGTAGAATTCATCTATGAAGATGGTATATATTGATATTTGTAAAGAGGCTATGGGTTTTATCTATGTCTGAGATGAAAATAGAATTATTGGATAAAGATCATAGTTTATATATCTCTATTCACCTTAGTAGCACCAAAATGTATCAGGATTTGAAGGAATGTTTTTTTGGGATAATATGAAATGGAAAATTATAGATTATGCATCATGATGCTTCAGTTATAAACTAGTAAAGGTTGAGATACAACATTCTAAAGGATTCATGAAACCTCTAACTATTTATATGTTTAAATGGGATAATATAAATATATAATTTGACATCGTATTACTAAAAATTCCTAGAAAAATTGATTCCATATGGGTTATTTATTATCATCTTACCAAAGTCACACATTTTATTACTATAAGGGAATATCTACCTCTTGAGACCCTTGTGAGGATCTATATTAATAATTTTATGAGACATAATTCTGCAAAAATTTTCATTGAATCTAATCATAACCCACCATTTACATGAAAATTCTAGAAAAGTATTCAAAAGGCACTTGACACCGAGATACATTTGAGGACAACTTATTATCCTAATTCTAATAGAAAATCCCTAAAGATTATTCAAACAATGTAAGTCATTTTTTATGTCATGATCTATTGACTTTGAAGTTATAAGGGGTTTATATTTACCTTTTCATGAATTTTATTATAATAAAATATCCCAGTTCAGCATTGAAATGGAACAGTATAAAAAATTGTATGGGAAGAGTTTTTAAAACTAACATGTTGGGATAAAGTGTTTGAAAATAATCTTTTAGTCATAGAATTTGTTTAGAAAATAATGGTGAAAGTAAAGAATATATAGAATAAATTCAACTTTTATCAAGGTAGGTAAAATAAATATGTAAATAACTAAAGGATTTTTTTATAATTTTTTTAGGGGATCATGTTTTCTTGAAGGTATATCTAGATAAGGGTGTAACATCCTGATGCTAGCTTCCAGGTATAATCCTTGGTTTTATGAATTTGGATCTTCTTATGTTAATATCTTGTTTCTCCTATTTAATATTAGTTATTACAATATTTTCGATAATTTTGAGTGGTTGAGAGTGAGTTTTTATTCTTATTTGATAGGTTGGGAGTCATCCCAAGAGGATGGATTAACGGTTCACTTTTTCCTATTTATAATAATGATATAGGAGGTCCACTAGTTTGTTATTGAGGGCCACATTCCATCCTATTGAAGGATGTAAGTGTGGGATTCCTAAAGGAATCCCACAAGAAAGCATGTGGGATAGCTAGTGATTTGTTCATTATTCCTAGAATCGCCACCCATTTGATGTTGTTCCCAGGACCGTGGGCTTTTTATCCAGCACCACTGGCTAACCACCGCAAATTAGCATCAAGCTGGTGATGTCGATCTGGGTGAGTATGGGATGTGTAGTATTGTAATTCCTCCACTCAAACCCCAAATTTTATTAATTTAATACTCTCCCTTGAACTCAAATAAATTAATTTGGATTTTTAGACTCCCATGTGGAGTTTTCAACCCTATAAAATTTGAAAATTTATGGATCGATGTTTCATTTGAAGCATTATATCTTTTCTGGTGAGTATAATCTATATTTGATCATGAATTATCCTTTCCACCTCAATATACTTCTTTGAGTGTGGTGGTTACTTGTTTTTATGGATCTATATCTTAATTTGGTGTTTATGGTTATAAGATTATTCATTGATTTATTTTAACCTCTCATATTTCTCATATTGTGATTCATGAGTGGGTGTTTTATGATACATTAATTAAGGTAGCTTGTTTTTTCAGGTAATTCCTTTAAATTGAACCAATTGATTTTTGTTTTTTAATTGGATTTATAAATTAATTTCAATTCTTTATTTTAGTTACTTGAAGATCATTTTCTAAATGGAATTGTGTGTGTTGAACCTCTTGGGTATGGATTTTCATGTAATGTGTTGACTTCAAAAAAATAAAAATTTGTATTAAAATGAATGATTTGAAGGGTGATTTAAAATATAATTCCATGAGAAAAGATTTCATGAAATGATTTATGGTTTGAAATGAAATGAATTGTTTTAAAAGGAAAAAGTTTTGATGAAAACAATTTGATTTTGGTTTTGAAGTGAAATGGCCTATTTTGAAACTTGGGCCTTCGGGCCATTGAAGACCCTGAAGTAGCCCAGTTCACACAGAGCAGGCCTCAGATGAGGATCAAAGCACTAGTAGCAAGCACCAGAAGCAGAGCTAACCGGATTGGAAGAATGAGAGGGTATGACAACCGCTATCAGGACCAGGCACCGTGCAGCTTTGTACGGGGCAATGCTAGCCGATCAGCAATGCAGGTGGGGAGCTAAAGGTAATAAATGATGTAGAAGTTGGGGAGGGGCGGTTCTAGTGGGCTAGGCCTACGGGTCATGTATTGGTCATGGTATGCCTCTAGGCCTTCAGGTCATGTATTACGGGTCATGTCGGGCCTTATGTCTTGGGCCTACGGGTCATGTACATGTTCCCCTTCAACCCTTAAAAGGGTGATTATCTATAATAAAATAAAAAAAGAAGGCCTTCGGGCCATTCGGGGGGGATTATAAAGATTAATTGAAATGGCGTGGGATTGATTGAAATAAATGATATCCCTATGTATAATTGATTACTTTGAAAAACATGGGAACTTAGGTAGTTAGGAAGGTGTCCTTGGATATACATTCTAGGCATGTATTAGCTCTACCTATTAAGGGGTTTACAATGAAAAATATGTATAATCATATTGAGTGCAAGGGGTTCATTCTTTGGTATGGATTCATATTCCACCTAGGCATGAGATCTATGTATGTGTGCACACTTTGAGCCATAATTCACTAAGAATTTGTGGAACATTGATCTTGAAACTATCTAACCTCGAGAGTTGTTACCATAGTTCAATTATTGATAATGATTTACATATTCCAATGTTTATAAATTGATTTAACCATGTAATTTTTGATAGAAATTCTTATTCATTGTTTTTTTAAGGAAATACACTTTTGTACCTATTTTATACATTCCAACAAAATGATTTGAAAATCGTATTTTGGTATGAATTGTAAAAAGAATACAATTCCATATTTTATTTAAAATTGAGAATATATGGTTACTTAATACAGATTTCTTATGAAATTCTAGGATAGATCCTATAGGGAAATTTTTTTTCACACCATAAATTTTCAATTGGGGTTTGTAGAATTTGTTATACCAAATAAAGGAAATGTAAAATCACCACTTGGAGGTGGTCGGTGTTCTTTATAGTGGGACATTGGGAGCTTCTGGTGATGGGTGGAGATTGTGTTACACTTGTTGTGAGGATATTCTATGATTATTTCATCATTGTTTTGAGATGTTTGATTGGATAGTTTTTCTAACTTATGGAGTTTTTATCTTGATGTATATTTTCAAATACTGACTATTGATGGTTTTTATCTATTTCATTGTATTGTTGGGTAATTATTATGGTGAAGTTGTTCACTCTTGATGTATTCTTAATTCCAAGGCACTAGTCTCCGTCCTACGGGAATCAAGAACATCATTTAGGCAATGTCAGGATTGATTTGGGTTATGTTTTACAGGGTTTTCTATGTTTTTTTGTGAAAAATTAGTATCAAATGTGGTTGTGTACTTTCTTGGATATCGGTATGCACATTTTTAAATTCATAGTAGATAGGGTATAAGATTTTAGAGACTTAAGGGGTAGGTTACAAGTGAGTTCATTTCCATCTCAAATCATAATAAGCCTTATGATACTATTGGTGGTTGATATAATGTTTCTTTGATGAATAGACATGATCAGATTCTAGACTTTTCCCAATATTTTATTTGGTATTTGTAATCCCATACTGAGATTTTACTAATATAGCTAGTGTTCTTATTTCTGTTAACTCGTGTTTATTTCTTATCTATTGATGTTTTATATTACCATTCCCCCAAGAAGATGTCTTATCAGGATTATAGAAGGATTTTCTAATGAACCATAGTAAGTGAACCCTCTAGTTTTCTAGAACATCATGGTTGTAGTGGTACGTGTGGTCCATGAACCTAAGGTGCCTCACCTATTCCCATTCATGCAGTAGAGGTGGTACTCTAGAGGGGTGATAGTAGAGATCATTCCATGGAGTTTCTTTATTAGAAATTGTTGTCCTTCTAGGGAATGAATGATCGTTAGGAGGAGAAATTTTTTGAGGGAAATATTGAGTTAATATTTGAGTTTTTTGAGATATCATATTCCATTAATGTATAATGTGGAATCTTCAAACATGAATGACCTAGCGGGAGATGGTGGATTTTAGAGTTCTTCTAATGAAGAATGAGTTCTTGGAGTAGAAAGACTTTAATATTACTTTCACAAAGAAATTATGTCCAAAGTCAATGTTATGAGCTATGTCCATAGAGTTCTTAAACCATCAACAAAGTGATCAGATAGTGACTGAGTAGTCCAGTAAATTTGCTAAACATTATCTGTTTTCACTAGAGACGGTGTCAAACAAGAAGCTGAAGGCCTGAAGGTGTATGATGGATCTTTGATCATTTATCTAATCTCATGTATTCATGATACATTTTACCTCGTATGATGAGGTTTTGGATAGATATCTGAAGGAGGAACTTGACTTGGTTAGTAATTCAGGATTAGTAGGAGTTCCTCAAACTCTTAGTGGAAGTTTCAGTGGTTCCATTAAAGGGAAGAGGAAATAGAATGAGTATCACGGTAGAAACAGTAGTTTTTGTCCTCAATAATAGCTTTCTCCAAATTCGATGTGGTGTCTTGTAAGGGCCCATATAATTGTTTCCAATTTGGAAAATTTGGGCATTATAAGTGTGCTTGCATGGGGGCACCGAAGATCTTTAGCTCTTTTAAATTTTCAGGTCACTTATAGAGGTTTTTTCATGATTTTTCTACTCCACATAGTGGTATGGGATCCTCAGTACTGAAGGTATCTTTGGCGTAGTTCGATTCGTTGAGAATAATGGGTTTCTAGTCATAGGCATCAGGAATGAAGTTCCTTCGCACAATGCATGATTCTTTAGTGGAAACTCATTCATTCATACTTCTCTTGTTAAAAGGTGATGATTTCTCCGGGGGGCCAGAAATAGTGGAGGCCTACTGAATATCCTTTTACAACAATGTTACATTCGTCAGGCAAAGCACCAATACCATTATAAAGGACGATTGTATCATTGATGTCCCCTTTGCAAGCCAATATGTCTGCCGCCATGTTTGCCTCCCTCCAAGTGTGACAGAGTTCGGTAGCTTGATCAATTAGAATCTAGCATTTCTTGATGAGATAGGTCAGATACCAAGCGGCATTGCACTTATTCCTAAGGGAGTCTAGTAGGATTTTGGAGTCAGATTCCACCAGCCCAATGGTAATGTTGAACAGTCTGCAGAGGGCCAGGCCACTATGCAGAGCTCTTATTTCTGCCTCTATGGAGTTTCCTTTAGCGTAATAAGCACTGAACCCAAGAAACACTGATCCCATACCGTTACCAACCAAACCGCCTCCGCGCATCTCACCTTGGACGCATGACCTGTCGATACTTAGCTTGAGAACTGCACAGGGTGGGTTCCATTTAATCTATCTTCCTTGGCCAGCGTCATTGTAAAAATCAGAACTGATCGAGCCCCCTGGAATCAAACCCCTATTGGCCGCAGCGTAGCTTCCACCTGAAAAGAGAGCCCCCAGATCTGCAACCGTAGAAAGAACATGTGTATGAATTTGATGGATAGATCAGTTAGTGCCCTCCGGGCCTCCAACAGTGCCCAGCATACTACACCGAAAGTCATGCCTCGATAATTCCTTTCATTACCCCTTTGTTCTTCCCCAGTAAACAAGGAGGCGATTAAGACTGTGTTGGAACCGCTCTGCACCGGCATTTTGAGGTGTTGGATTATACGACCCGAGATGAAGCGGCCCACTCTCCTTCGAAGAAGATGTGTTCTGTCGTCTCCGGGTTATATCCCTCACAGCACCAGCAGCGCGAATCCAGATGAATACCTTTTCCAAAGAAATTTTCTTCGGTAGGGAGGGCTTTGTTTCTGATTCCCCGGACAAGGAAGTTTAACTTGGTGGGGATCTCCTTACACCATAGACGGTTCGCACAAACATCGGTCTCCTATGTTGGATGGAAGAAGGTTATGAACTTGTTCGTGTGGCATATCCCAAAGGCTGAGTCCGTGAAAACGCATCTGTCAGGGACTTCGACCTATTGGGTGCTTCCATGCATGCTCTTCTATTCATAATTAAGAACATAGGAGATGAGAACATGGTGAATGAACGCCTGCTAGTAAAACATGTCCAGCGTAGGGAATCCTGGAAAATAGAAGCTACGGCCTGCCCAGTTATCCTTCCAAAATCTAATATACCCCCGCCCAACAACCCGGCGAACTTTGTCCCCCAGAATCTCAAAGTCGTCTATCATGCTGGGGGCCAAGTTTGAGAGCCTGCCTTTACAATCCATCCATGTACTCCTGCCCTCCCCGTATTGGTCTTTCATGAATCTCACCCAGAGGGAATTCCCAGCAATAATATCCCATACGAGCTTGGCTTTCAGACATTGCGTAGTCTCGATCACGTTCCTCGAGTTCACTCTGCCTTCAACAAAAGGATTCGCCAGTCTTTGCCATGAGGCCCACTGTCACTTGCCCTCCTGGTTGTTATACTTGTTGAATGCATTCAGAATTTCATCAATTCCCGGGAGGGTACCTTTAGGCGCTTTGATGACTGCGAGCAGGTGCATGGGTATCGACTTGAGGACCGATTTGGATAGCATTATTCTGCCTCCAAAAGAGAGAATCCAACTCTTCCACTTGCATATGCACCCTGTTATCCGGTTGATCAAATTTACAAAATGCCCTTTCTTAATTCTATTTTCTGATAAGGGTGCACATAAGTACTCCATTGAGCGCTCTCTCCTCAGCATTCCCAACCGGACCTGGATGTTTTTCCCATCTAGGTGAAAATGAGATGAGAGATAATGTCATTACCCGACCTGTTTCTCAAAGGAAAGACACTTCTACTCTCAATGTATCGATTGATGTTTCTAGAGAGGGCTTCCTGAGCCATAATGGATAGGCTGGGGGAAAGTGGATCCCCTTGTCGTAGCCCACACCCATATTTGAAGAATCCAAAACTTCTCCCCATAATCGAGACCGACAACCATGGAGAGGTCAAGCACATAAAATCAAGGTTACGAATCCACTCTGGGAAGCCCATTTGGATCATGATCCTAACAATGTAGGCCCACTCCCTCTGGTCATCGGCCTTATTCATATCAATCTTTATCATTATATTGGATCTAAGGGATTTCTTATTTTTGTCATCAGCAATCTCTTTGGCAATGCCAATTGAAGCTTGTATGATTCGGCCTTTTATGAACCTGTGTTGCACCTCTGAAATCAAATTGAGAAGCAACATTCCCATCCTTGAATTAATGTCGAACGAGAGTATTTTATAAGAGAAATTGTAAAGTCATATGGGTCTGCACTAGCTAACCAGAGTAGGGTCCTTGACCTTGAGAATCGAGATGATTTTGGAAGCATTGGCTTCCCTTTTAAGCTCACCCCCTGCGAAAGAAGTCTTACAATGCCTCACTGACTTGCCACTTAATAATGTCCAATGCAATGATGTAGAAAGCCCCTCGAAATCCATCAAGCACTGGGGTGCTTTCGGGATTTAAAGCTTCCACTACCTCCTTTATGTCCGCTTCATTAGGTATAGAAACCAAGTTCTCATTGTCTTTGCCATCCACCATCCTAGGAACATTTCGCATAAAATCTTCCTCTATTCTCCTAACATTCCTTGTCTCTACTAAGATGTGATCTCCTAGAAGATGCTCCTCAAAATAGGTCCATGCCATTCTTTTTTTCACCTCCACATCATCCTTGAAGGAACTGTTGGGAAAGACGGGAAAGCGACAAACGCGCAAACAATTGAAAAGCGAACGCGCAACAGAAATAAAATCTTTCTCTCCAAATAGCGGATGCGCAGAGACAAAAATAAAGTGCAGAAAAATAAAGTTGGCACCAGAAATTTTTACGTGGAAAACTCAAAAGTGAAAAACCACAGGACCTAGTTCAGAGAGAGGGATCCACGAAAATCAAAAGGTACATGGTAGAGACTCCCCAAAATTGGAAGAGATCTCAAAAGTAATATTCAAGAATAAAATTAGTGAATCAAAGACGGAGAGCAAGAAAGATGATCGTCGAAGAAAGGCGATCACCAAATGGGATTTGATTTCGATGTTGTTGATGTCGGTGTGTTGAAATGCCATGTCGCTACCTCTTTATATAGGAAAAAGAATCTGCATCAAATAATGTTTCGACATCAAAAGCGTGTCACTGTGTGAATTAATTCACACGGTCTTGGCCCACATTAAAAAACACCTCATTAAAAGAGAAACCACGTGGTGCTCCAATTGAGGAGGCGTTACGCAGTGCGCCAACCAGGAAGGCACCGAACAAACTCCCCCTCTGACTCAAGTGGGGATCACCGCCAACCCTGCAATCAGTCAGCAAGTCTCAATTTTTCTTCCGGGTAAACTCTTGATCAACATGTCTGACCCACTGTCATCAATGTGGATCTTCTCAATCTCTAACTATCTCAAATCAAGGACATTACAGATCCAATGATAGCGAACATCGATATGTTTTGACCTACCATGAAAAGCGGCATTCTTTCCTAATCAAATAGCACTCTGACTATCACAAAATAAAACATACATGTCATGATTTAAACTGAGCTCTCGAATAAAAGTTTTCATCCACAACAATTCTTTGCATGCCTCAGCAGCTGCTATAAACTCTGACAATGTGGTAGATAAAGCAACGCATCTCTGATATCTAGACTGCCAAGACACAGCTCCCCCTGTAAAAGTGATCAAATAGCTTAAAGTAGACTACCTCAAATCGATATCTCCAGCCATATCTGAATCTGTAAAGCCACACAGCATAGGTTCCCCTTTTCCAAAACACAATCTCATATCAGAAGTACCACGAAGATAACAAAAAATGTACTTCATTACTCTCCAATGCTCTCCACCTAGATTTGATAGAAAATGACTGACCACACCAACTGCATGAGTTATATCAGGTCTAGTACATACCATAGCATACATCAAACAGCCAACGACTGATGAATAAGGTATGTGTTGCATCTCCTCTCTCTCTTCATCAATAGAATGTGACTGACTGGTACTGAGCTTAAAATATAAAGAACCTTCTCAATGTATCTCTCATCAAATAACCACAATTTCTTGGCCTTTCGGTCACGAGAGATAGTCATGCCAAGAATCTGTCATATTGGCCTCAAGTCTTTCATCGTAAAAGACTGACAAAGATCCTTCTTCAACTATCAATTTTAGAAGTATCATGGCCAACAATGAGCATATCATCGAAATAGAGAAACAGTATTATAAAATCATCATCAGTAAATCTCTGAACAAAAAATAATAATCAGAAGATGTCTTCCTGAAACCCTGATGAGAAATGACAGATTCAAACTTCTTTTACCCCTGTCTTGAAGCTTGGTTCAAACCATACAAACTCTTCTTCAACCTGTAGACATGATTTTCTTTACCTGTTTTAACAAAACCTTCTAGTTTCTCCATATAAATCTCTTCCTCTAAATCTCCATGGAGGAAAGTTGTCTTCCCATCCATCTGCTCAATCTATAGATCCAAACTAGTAGCCAAACCAAGAACCACCTGAATGGAATACATTTTGACAACAGCTGGTAAAATCTCATCAAAATCAACACCTCACTTCTGACGGAATCCTTTGACTACTAACCTTGCCTTGTATCATGGAAGATAACTAGATTCTTCATTTTTAATCCGATAAATCCACCTATTTTTCAAAGATCTCTTACCTATCGGTAACTTCAGCAGCTCAAAAGTGTGGTTGTCGTGCAATGAAGTTATCTCGTCATCCATTGCAGCAACCAATCTGTCCTTTTGTTCAATTTCCATTTCCTCGTAAAAAGATTCTGGTTCTCCCCCTTCATAGAGGATCACATACTCATCAGGTGAATAACGAGTTGAAGCAGTACCTGATGAGATGACCTCCGGAATGGAACTGTGGGTTCATTAATAACCCCTAGAACTAGATCATTAGAAACAAAAGGTGCATCAGAAACATCAACTCCAACCTGTTCACCTTGAGCATCATTGTGTACATCAAAGTGATCATTAGAATCAACAATATGATGTAAATGTGAAACAAAACCTAGCTCAAGATTAACAAAACCATCCAAAGTTCGAGACATAGATTTTTATCCATTATCAATGTTTGCAATAGTATGATCCTCTTTAAACGTTGCATCACAGCTTCTGACATGTTTCTTTAAAACACGATCATAGAACTTGTACCCAAACTCATCGTGTCCATAGCCAATAAAAGTACACTGGCATGTCTTACCATCTAGCTTGGATCTCTCATCTCTAGGCACATGAACAAAATCCTTACAACCAAAAACACGCAAGTGATCGTACATGATCTCTTTTCCAACCCAAAATTTGTTGGGAGTGTCTATCTACAAAACAACCAGAGGTGATAAATTGATAATATAAGAAGCAGTAAGTAAAACCTCCCCCCCAAAAATGCCCAGGCAATTTTGCTTCTTAAAGCAAACAAAGAATGCTTTCCAGCAATGTCCTACTCATCCTCTCAACTACACAATCCAGCTGAGGTGTCTTGGGTGGAATATTCTGATGCCAAATACCTTTCTTCCTGCAATACTGATCAAATAGACCACAAAACATTCCCCCATTGTCAGTGAGAATAAATTTCAATTTCCTGCCTGATTCCCTCTCAGCAGAAACATGAAATTGCTTAAAAACACTGAGAACCTGACTTTTGGCATTCAAAACATTATCCCAGAGCTTTTGTGAGTAGTCATCAATAAATGTCACAAAATAAATACCTCCACTAAATTTATTATATTTCAAAGGACCACAAATGTCAGAATGTACCAATTCTAGTATATGTGACTTCTTGTGTGGAGGATGACTGCTAAAACTCACTATGCTATGTTTCCCAGCCATGCAATGATCACATGTGTCCAATTTGACACTCTTCAAATCTGGAAGAAGATTTCTCTTGGACAAATAACCAAGGCCTTTCTAACTAATTTGACTGAGCCTCTAATGCCATAACTTGGATGAATCACTGCACTCAACTATACAAGCAGTATTACAAGAAATAGAAGCTCTAGTCTAGTACAAACCTGATTGCATCTTCCCTCGAGTCATAATCAATGATCCCTTTCAAGGATTCCATTGGAAATCACCAAAAGTTCTGATAAAACCTTCATCATAAAGAACATTGGTAGAAATAAGATTCAAATGAACCTCGGGTGCTTGTCGAACATTCTTCAAAATCAGCTTACTTTCTGTACTAGTCTCCAAACAAACAATCCTGATACCTACAACGTCAGCATGACCATCATTGCCCATATTCAAAATCCCAAAATTACCTGGGCTGTAAGATTTAAATAACTTCTTCTTCGATGTCACGTGAAAATAGACACCACTGTCAGCAACCCAGAAAGAAACATCAGAAGCAATGTTAATGGAGTCATAAACAATAACAAGATCTCCCCCTATAGCGGCGGTGACATGATCATATCAATCACCATTTTTCTTCTGTGGATTTTCCTTTAATCTATTTTCTCTTTTTATCTGATAAAAAAAATTCTTAACATCACCCTTATTACCACAATGATGACATTCAAAGTCTCTCTACTTCAGTTTGGATTTGCTTCTGCCTCTGATCTTACCTCGACTGCTCAGCCCCTGGTCCTAGTTTCTCCCTGTTCTCTGTGACTAAACGATCCGAAATATATTTCTCCTAGGTGTCTCTCCTAACCTCTTAATTTAAAATAGCAGACTTAACAAAACTAAATGTCACAGCAAAATTAGGAGCAGAACCAATTAGAGTAACACGTAAATTCTCCCATGAATAGGGTAAAGTGTTAAGCAGCAAAAGAGATAAAACATCATCTTCAAAATTGATACCCATGTCATACAACTGATCAAAAAATATCTGATATTCACTTAAGTAATCAGAAATAGATGTACCTTATTTGCACCTCAAATTCATCATTTCTTTGAGAAGAAACAATTTATTGTTTCTCGCCTTGGAAGTGTATGTCATCTCAAGCTTCTCCCACAAAGTTCTGGTGTGAGAGATGTTGACAATGTGGTCCATCACGTTGTCTTCAACCCATTGGTGAATGAATCCATAAACCATCTCATGCTCGAATTCCCATTCTTCATCTGACATCCTTTCTGGCTTCTTGGTACTAAACATTGGAAGATGCATTCATATGACAAAAGGCAGATCCTTCATTTTAAGTCGTTGTATATGGTAGTTAGTACCATTCAACAAAATCATCAGACTGTAGTTGGCCTCCATAATAAATATGAAATAAAAAACCAAACCCTTTGATACCAGATGTTGGGGAAGACGGGAAAGCCATGAACGTGAAAACAATCGAAAAGTGAATGCATAGTAGAAATAAAATCCATCACTCCAACTAGCGGATACGCAGTGAAAAAAATAAAGTGCAGAAAAATAAAGTTGACACAAGAAATTGTTTTGTGGAAAACCCAAAAGGGGAGAACCATGAGACCTAGTCCAGAAAGATGGATCCACTAAAATCAATAGGTACATGGTAGAGACTCCCCAAAATTGGAAGGGATCTCAAAAGTAATACTCAAGAATAAAAGTAGTAAATCAAAGACGGAGAGCAAGAAAAATGATCATCGAAGAAAGGCGATCACCAAATGGGATTTGATTTCAGTTTTGTTGATGTTGCTGTGTTGAAATGCCTTGTCACCGCCTCCTTATATAGGAAAAAGAATCTTTGTAAAATAATTCTCCTCGTCAAAAGTGTGTCATCGTGTGAATTAAGTCACGCGGTCTTGGCTCACATTAAAAAACACCTCATTAAAAGAGAAATTGTGTGGTACTCCAATTTAGGAGGTGTTACGTGGTGCGCCAACCAGGAAGGCGCCCAACATGAACCATCCTCCAACCATAGATTAATTCAACTTTTCACCTTCCTTTATCTCATGCAAGAATTAATGTAACCCGTGTTTTTATCCCCCTTATCTTAGCCACAAATCCCTCAACATCTTCCTATTGATCCTCCCCATGGAAAATAGTTTATTAGACATCCACTACAAGAAATATGGGCATTTTCCACAGGATCCTGTCTCAAATACCCTTTTGTGACAGGGCCCCACTACAAATAACCTGTTCTAGAAAACAATGTCACAAATATGGTTTTTTTTGCGACGGACCGTCACAAAAAGTAAGTATTTGCAACGAGATGCGGCTCGTCACAAATAGGTTCATCATGGTTTTTAAATACTTTATTGTGATGGGACACATCGCAAAAGTCACAAACACTATTTGCGACAGGCCCATAGCAAATAGTGTACTTAAATAAATAAATACTAAAATAATATAAATATTAATGAAATAATAATATTAATATTAGAAAAATAAATTAAATTATAAAATAATAAAATAATATTCATTTCGTATACTGATAATATAATATTATTTTTATTTTTAATATCAATGAAATAATAATATTATTATTACTAATATAATAAAAATTATAAAATAATGAAAACCACAATATTCGTGAAAAATATAATAGTATAATAAAAAACTAATCAAAAAAATAATTAATAAAATAATAAAATTAATAAAAATAAAATAATCAAAAAAAATAATTAGTAAAATAATAAAAATAATAAAAAATTAAATGAATTAATAAAATAATAGAAATTTAAATAAAAAATAAAAAATTTAATATTCACAACAATATAAAAAATGCACTATATAAAAATTTAGATAGTTAATATTACAAATATAATTTACATTCAAATGTTTGTATAATTTTATATAAGAAAACACTATCTAAAAAAGAGAAGATAGTTAAATTCAATTTTCTATCAAATGATAATAATTTCAATTATATCATACTTATTTATAGTATTTTCTTTAAACATTTATACTAATATACACTAACTTATAATAATTAATACTAAATTCCACTAATTATTATTAATTAAAGCTAATTTGTACTAATAATTGTTAATTACTGGAGACATAATTTCTAACGGATTGTCAGCAACTCTTTTGCCCGAAGACTCATGTCCATTTTCTACGACAGAAATCACTATGAAAAATCTACTCAGAGGTACGCATATCCATTTTTGTATGGATGAAGATGGAGAGCAGCATGGTGAGGCCTCCCTACTCTCCATCTTCATGCAAACATAAATGGATATTCGTACGTCTGAGCATATTTTTCATAGTGATTTCAGTCAGAGAAAGTGGAGATGAGTTATCGGGAAAAGAGCCTATTTTTTCCGGTGATTCATCTTCTTGAAAATTTCTCTAACTGAAATCAGTATGAAAAATATACTCTGACGTACGCATATCCATTTTCATATGCATGAGAATGGAGAGAAGGAAGGCCACGCCGCGCTGCTCTCCATTATCATGCATACTGTCACAACCCAACCTATTCAATTGTTTTATTTTAGTATTTCTTTGGCCTTAAATATATTTTTTTGGGGTTCGGGTTGAGTCCCTAACGAAAATTTTGAGTTTATGCCAAAAAGTGTGTGTTTGGGTTTGATGTCGTTGGGCACACGGGTGAAGCGCGTTTTGGAAACCCCATGTGGCTTCGCCCAGGAAACTGTGTGATCCGTCTGTCTTCGGAAAATTAAAATGACTAAACTTGTAATTAAAATAAATGTTAATTATTGTGTAATTTAAATTTTTTATTGTTGTTAATAATTTTATTATTATGAAAATGAAATGAATACTTTTTATTATAGTTATTATTAATATTATTACTATTATTACTATTAAGTTAATATTATTATCAGTTTTTTTCTCTAGGTTTTCTTGGGGGGGGGGGGTTGCTTGTGGTTCCACGCAGCTCCTGCGGAGCCCCATCTTCCTCCCCTCTTGTGTGTTGTAGCCCGCGGCTACCCCTCCCCTCCTCCCCTTGTCGGCACGCTGCCCTTGGTCAGTCGCCTTCCCATCACCGCACCCCCCTGACGTAACCCCCCTTCCACAGCAGTCCCTCCCATTGCACATCAAGCAAAGCCACAACCCCCCTCTCCTAGCCAACCCACACATGCCCGCACCCTCCGTCAATCCCACTCACTGGCGGCACCTCCTCACCGGAGACACCCTCCTCCAGTAGTGACCCACTCCGGTGATTTTTTCATCTTGATTTAGGTTTTTTTAGTTTACCCCAAACCCTAGGTTTTAGTGTTTTAATATTTTTATGGTCAATCTTAAAATTAATGGTCTGATATGGTTGTTTTAGGTTCGATTAAATCTCCCTTGGGTGTGATTGAGGTGCAACGGTGTTTTGCATCAATTTCCAGATTTTCATCATTGATTTGAGGTAAGGTGTTATATTGCTAAATTTTTTCACATCCTTTAATTATAGTCTTTATTTATTTTAATGATCTAATCATTGATTTATAGTTATTTGGACCCTTATCATACCACTTCATGTAGTTTTTCCTTTGTTGTTAATATTTTCCCAGTTTGTAATTGGGGGTTGTGGTTTGTGAGTCTCTAGTAATTAATTTTGGATCTTGGAATTTTATTGTAAGTGCGTTAACCTTTCCGCGGTGTTTTCGAGTCTCTGATTTTTATTACAGTGGGTTTTTAACATCTTCTAGGGTGCGCACGCATATTCTTAGGTACGTATGTGTATATATATATATATATATTATATGTCCTCTATATATGTGTTCCCTCATCTCACGGGGAATACATGCATTGGATTAAGGATATATATATATATATGTGTGTGTGTGTGTGTGTGTGTGTGTGAAAGTATGTGCGTGCAAGCAGGTAGCAGCATCTTCTAGTTAGAAAACATCAAGAGGTGGAATGTTCAACTTGGTTCTCTTTTGAGGTAGGAACCCATTTCACATATTCTTTAAATTTATATTTCTTTGATTTATTGATGTTTTCACATTTCTTGATTTTTAATTAGACACTATATATTGTTAGAATAATTTTATCTTGTGAAATAAGGTGTGTTTTGATGGAAATAAATTATATACTATTTAATAGTTTTATTAAATGTTTCAATTTGTGATTTTTATCATGAAAATGTTGTGCGTTCTTCCTTGATACGTTGCGGGTGTTCATTTTACCTTAAAAGGGGTTTTTGAATGAGTTTTGTTTGTGTGTAAATTCGTGGGTTATTCCTTAAAATTGTTTTTACAAATTTTTAAATGGTTTATTAAATAATATTTATAATGTGAAACATGTTTTGGAAATTATTTTGAAGAGCTCTTGATTTTAAAATTGGACATTGATGTGTGTTGTGTTTTGCTAAGTTGTGCACACCATGTTTTAGTCAAATTTTCTCAGTTGGCTCTTTGAAATGATTAGTGATTTGTTGCGGCATGGTTTGATTTTAAAAAACAGGTTTGTGAAATTCAAAGTGGTTATTTAAGTCTTTAAATGTGTTTTTCACATTAGGTTCCTTATTTTATATGCCCCTTTGGCTCGTGTAAGCATGTTTCTAACATAAATGGTGTGCGAGATTGATTAAATGGACTTTCAAATATGCAATTGGTTGTGAAAGTGGATTGTGTGTGGTTATTAATAAAATGAACGGTTTTTTTGAAAGAGGTTGTAAGGTTGGTTTGGCCTTTTAAATTGGTTTCTTTGTAAAACCCCTCTTGAATTATATCTCTTGGCTAGTTGGTTGATCATGAGTATGGAGGGTCCTCGGTATGGTACTTCCCTCATATGGTATTTATTTTAAGGCAGGGGACTGGCCTTGAGGTGGATGGGGTGGTGCTGGATTTTCTGGTGTGTTTAGTTATATATGTGTGTGTGGTCTATTGTTTGAATTGCATGGCACACCCCCTTAACAACTATAATATGGGATCCTATCATAGCAAAGAGGATTATGGAAAACGATTTCTACACTAGTTCAGATTACGCACTGGATAGTGGCCTATAGTAGAGAGATGTTTTGTTGTTATTATTGCTATGGGATTGGGCCCCTCGACCAGGCTAGGTAGGGTGATGGTCAGGCCTTAGGGCGTTATGATGTCATCGAGAGTAGGCATGCCTTCAGGATGAGTCACATGTATAGTACGTTTTGGTCTTCCTCTTAGTTCCAAGGATTTACTGTGTTTTCCCACTACAAGTACTATTAGTGTCATTGCCCTCGTTGTGTAGGAACTTATTCATTGTACTTGGTTTTTGTTTTTATTTTGTAAAACTATGAATGTGTGGTTGGTTTAAAAAGGAATTTTAAATGGACATTTTGAAAGAGAAAACACAACTCTCATTTTTCCCTTCTTGTACCTTGTTTTAAATTTAGGGGGAAGTGCATCATGTTTGTTTGATTTTTTAAAAAAAATACAAAGTATGGAAAACCTATTTTTATAATATTTAGTTCAAACTTTCTAATCAAATTGTCTTTATTTAAATCACGTACATTAGGAATATAATTAGTCAGGCCTACCTACTGAGTTTCAATACTCACGCCTATAATCTTTTCTTGTTTTTAGTTTATCTTGTAGGTTCCAACTCTATTTAGTATCACCTTGGGCGATGTTTGGTTTCATTATTAGATAGTAACCCATGGGGTTACATGGAGTCTTAGTCTTGGACATGTAAGTCGTGTTTTGGTTGTTCCTTCTTTTCCTGTCATTTATTTGTATTTATTCAATCTATTTTATTTATACTCCTTAGTTGTCTTTCATTGAGAGAAATAATTCCCAATTGTACTCTGTTGATGCCCCGGTGCTTGTCACCAGCCTGGGAGGATCGGAAATGCCTCTCAGGCCTTGTCGCGGATCGGCTCGGGTGAACGGTTCAGGGTCAACACGAGATGGTTCGTGAAAAAATGGTATCAGAGGAGGTCAACTCTTGAGTGGAACTTGTTTTTTAGAGTGCCCATTTTTATTTGTGGTTGTCTTTGTAGAAGGAGTTGAATTGTTGGGACTCAAGGCATGGGTATGGGAAGGACTTCATGAACCCTTGCTCATTTCGAACACCGGGTTACCATGGGATTTCCGGTCATGTTAGTGTCCTTAGATTGTTGTGAATTGTTTTATCTTGGGAAATGAAAAGGTAGTTGGGAAAGTATCTTCGTGATCTTTCAGGGCTAGGAAATCCATGTGGATCTGGGGAAATTTCCCTAGACTTCTCTCTGTGATGGTGGTGTGAATGGTGTATGGCGTCCGACCATATGTCTGAGTCACCGATCAACACTAGTTTTCCCTTGTGGATCGTTTGGGTCTTCTTTACTTCGAATAAATGTTTTGTAACATTTTATTTTGGATATTGTGAGAAGTTGAATTTGAAATGGCGATGACCATGTTTTGGTTATGTTCTTTGTTTCCATGTTCCATAGTGTTCACCCCCACGATGGTTTGATGGATGCCCAAGGTGCAGCTTCGGGTGGTGTGCCCTTAACAAATCCTCCAGTTGATCAGCCCATAGACTATGTCCTTGAGTTTTGGAAATTGAACCCTCCTCTCTTTTATGGACATGAAGATCCTCTTGAGGTAGAGGATTGGTTTTGGAAGATTGAGAGGAACTTATGTTTTCTTGCGCTACCTGAGTCATTGAAGGTGAAGTTGGCTACCTTTATTCTAGAAGGTCCATCTTGGAAATGGTGGAAGTCTGTGTCTCGAAGAAAGCCTTGAAAATATATCACTTGGGAGTTCTTCAAGTCCTCGTTCATCCAAAAGTATTTCTCCAAGGAGACGAATGTGAGGAAGAGGATAGAGTTCTGTGGTCTTTAGCAAGGTGTTGAATAAGTGTTGGAATTCTTTCATCGTTTCTTGGAAATAGCTCCGTATGAACTAGGGTATGTTGGAAATGATCCTATGGAAGCTTAGAATTTTGATCTCGGGATTCATCTTGAGCTACAGTCAAAAGCGGAAGAGCTCAACCTGACCACCTTTTCAGATGTTGTACGGAAATCCTTTCTTACTGAAGCTAAGTTAGCAGGAGGACTTGAGGTGGCGAATCCTACAGCCTTGGGGAGAAGTACAGAGTATGATGAGAGGAATAATGGGAAGTGGCCTGATGTTGGTGGTGATGGTAGAGGAATCAAGAGGCCTTCATACATTCAATTGTATTCTTCATAATGCAATTTCATGATCTTTCACCTGTGTGGTAAGCAGGGTCACAAGAAGCTGACGTGCCCGAGTGTTCTGAGACCCTGCCACACTTGTGGGTGCTTAGGTCACTTGCAGCGGTTCTGAAAAGGTGTTTCCAAGAAATGCGTTGAAGCCGGACCTTTCTTGTCAAAGGTCTCCACATCCCATCAGTAGGAGTAGGATAATGTTTGGGATCAGTTTGGAGTTTTATCTTTGTTTTGTTCCTTGGAGGTATTGATCATCACTTGTAGCATTCTAGGTTGTTTCTTCTCCTTCAGTTGTGAGAATGGTTTTGTCGATCCTCTTTGAAATCTTTTCTTTATTGGAAGTGTTTTTGGTGAAATTCTGATTCATGTGTTATGTTTGGGAATTTCTAAAGCCTGACTGTGTGTAAAGATATGCTTCAATCAGCAGTGCTCCAGCCATTGGTCCTAGAGTGAAGCCGGTGCATAGTCAAGAGAATCACAGTGATGTAAATGGGCCTTGGTTTATTCTTTTTCCTTAATATGGTATGGTTTGTGTTCTTCCGAGGGTGCGACATTGTTAATATTTCAATGGTGGTAGTTTTGATGCTCTATCAGTTTGTCCCTTCCCTTCTCCTCCCTTGTGGTGGGGTTTTTTGGTCCATGTGGTAAGTTTTCAAGTTTGGGTAATCTCGCCAGTTCTTATGGTGGGGAGACCCACAGTGGATATCGCAGAGTTACACCATAAATAATTTAGTGTTAGCCTGATCCTTATGGTGGGGAGTCTATTTGGGCCTCCTCATGTCAATGTTAGAGTTTCTTTTCATGTATCGTTTGGTGGAGGATGGTCTCGTGCGGAACCACCCAATTTTAAGTTCATCCTCTTGAGTAAACATTGGGATTGTAGTACACCCAAAAGTTCTGCTAGACTAATATTATTAGAATAAGTGTTAGAGGTGGTTTAAGTTCATTTTTTCCTTGCTTGAAATGGTTGGTTTGGGTTCTGCTTGGTGACGGTTAAGGTAATCATGTTTTAAGGATGAGTTGTGCATTATGGGTTTTCAGTGCATGTTTATATCAATCAACTAGAGGCGGTTAAACTTTTGGAGGTGGGTGACACTTAAGGAGCTTCATCTTTGGGTATAGGACTTGTTGTGGCATTATATGGGCGGGAATAGTTATGGTTGGGAGAATTTTTAGACCCCGACCTATTAAATTATTTTATTTTAGTATTCCTTTGGCCTTAAATAAATTTTGTTGGGGTTCAGGTTGAGTCCTGGATGAAAATTTTGAGTTTATGTCAAAAAGTGTGCATTTGGGTTTGACATCATTGGGCACATGGGCCAAGCATGTTTTGGAAACCCTATTCGGCTTCACCTGAGAATCTATGAAACCCATCTATCTTCAGAAAATTAAAATGGGTAAACTTATAATTAAAATAAATGCTAATTATTTTGTTATTTAAAATTTTTATTGTTATTAAGAATTTTATTTTTTATGAAAATGAAATGAATACTTTTATTATTAATATTAATATTAATATTAATATTAAGTTAATGTTATTAGTTGTTTTTTCTCTCTATGTTTTCTGTTCTTTTTTTTCTTGTGGTTCCACGCAGTACCAACGGAGCCCCCTCTTCCTCCCCTCTTGTGCACTACAGCCCACAGCTGCCCCTGCCCTCCTCCCCTCACCGCAACACCACTCTTGGCGGCCGCCCTCCCGTTGCTGCACCTCCCCCCCCCCCGGACGCAATCCACATTCCCGAGTGATCCCTCCATGTGCGCAGCACACGGAGCCATGACCCCCCTCTCCTGGCCAACCCATGTATGCCTGCACCCTCCGGCCAGCCCTCTCGCCGGTGGCACCTCCTCACCGGTGACACTCTCCTCCGGTAGTGACCCCCTCCGGTGATTTTTTCATCTTGAATTTTTTTTTCAGTTTACCCCAGACCCTAAATTTTAGGGTTTTAATATTTTTTGGTTCGATCTTAAAATTGATGGTCTGATATGGTTTTTTTAGGTTCAATTTAATCTCACTTGGGTGTGATTAAGGTGCAATGGTGTTTTGCATCAATTCCCAGAATTTCGTCATTAATTTCAGGTAAGGTGTTATATTGCTAAATTATTTCTCATTCCATTTATTATGGCCTTTATTTATTTTAATGATCTAATCATTGAGTAATAGTTTGTTGGACTCTTATCATACCGATTTGGGTTGATTTTCCTTTTTTTAATCTTTTCTCAATTTATAATTGGGGGTTGTGGTTTGTGAGTCTCTGGTAATTAATTTTGGGTTCCTAGAATTTTATTGTAAGTGCGTTAACCTTACTGCAGTGTTTCTGAGTCTCTGATTTTTATTATAGTAGGTTTTGAATGTCTTCTAGGTTGTACACACATATGCTTAGGCACATGTATATATATATATATATATTATGTCCTCCATGTACGTATTCCCTTATGGCACGGGTAATACATGTATTGGATTAAGGATATATATATATATATATATGAGAGTATGCATGTGAAAGGGGGTAGCAGCAACTTCTAGTTAGAAAGCGTCAAGAGGTGGAATGTTCAGTTTGGTTCTCCTTTGAGGTTGGAACCCACTGCACATATTCATTAAATTTAGATTTCATTTATTGCATGGTGTTTTCACCTTTCTTGACTGTTAATTAAGCACTTGATATTGTTAGAATAATTTTATCTTGTGAAATAAGGTGTGTTTTGACAGAAATCTGTTATATAATGTTTAATATCTTTATTAAATTGTGAAATTTGTGATTTTAATCATGAAAATGGTGTGTTATCTTCCTTGATATGTCGTGCGAGTACGTTTGACCTTAAAAGGGGTTTTTGAACAGGTTTTGTGTGTGTGTAAAACTGTGCGTTGTTCATTAAAATTGTTTTTATAAATTTTTAAATGGTTTATTAAATAATATTAATAATGCAAAACATGTTTTGGAAATTCTTTAGAGGAGTGATTGGTTTTAAAATTGCACCTTGATGTGTGTTGTGTTTTTCTTTGTTGCGGACACCACGTTTTAGTCAAATTTGTCTGGTTGGCTCTTTGAAATGATTAGTGATTTGTTGTGGCGTGCTTTGGTTTTAAAAAATAGGTTGGTGAAATTGAAAGTGGTGATTTAAGTCTTTAAATGTGTTTTTCACATTCGGTGCCTAATGGTATGTGCCCCTTTGGCCCGTGTAAGCATGTTTCTGACTTAAATATAGTGAGAGATTGATTAAATGGACTTTTAAATATGCATTTGGTTGTGAAAGTGGATTGTGTGTGGTTATTAAAAAAATGAAATATTTTTTTGAAAGAGGTTGTAAGGTACGTTTGTTCTTTTAAAATGGTTTCTGTGGAAAACCTATCTTGAGTTTGGTCTCCTTCCTAGTTGGTTGATAATGATTTGTGAGGGTCCTCAGTACGGTACTTCCCTCGTATGGTAATTATTTTAAAGAAGGGGACTAACCTTGAGGTGGAAGAGGTGGTTCCAGATTGTGTGGTGTTTTAGGTTATATATATATCTATGTGTTTTGTTTTTTGAATTTCATAACACACCCCCTTGAGAAATATAACATGGGATCCTAGCATAACAAAGAGGTATACGGAGAACAATTGATGCACTATTTTAGATTACGCACTGGCTAGTGGCCAATAGCTGGGAGATGTTTTTTATTATTATTGTTATGGGATCGGGCCCCTTGACCAGGACAGGTAGGGTGACGGTCAGGCGTTAGGGCGTTATGATTTCATTGAGAGTAGGCATGCATTCAAGATGAGTCACATGTATAGTACATTCTGGTATTCTTCTAAGTTCCTAGGATTTCCTGTGTTTTCCCGCTACGAGTACTACTAATTTTATTGCCCTCGTTGTGTTGGAACTTATTCGTTGTACCTGCTTTTGGTTTTTATTTTGAAAAACTATGAATGTGTGGTTGGCTTAAAAATAATTTTTAAATGGAAATTTTAAAAGAGAAAACACATCTCCCATTTTCCCTTCTTGTACCTTGTTTTAAATTTATAGGGAAATGGATCATGTTTTTTAATTTAAAAAAAATACAAATAATGGAAAACCTTTTTATAAATTATATAGTTCAAACTTTCTAATTAAAGTGTCTGTATTTAAAGCACGTTCATCAGGAATAGAATTAATCAGGACTACCTACTATGTTTTAATACTCTCACCTATATTCTTTTCTTGTTTTTAGTTTCTCTTACAGGTTCCAACTATGGTTCGGATCGCGTTGGGTGATATTTGGTTTTAGTATTGGAGAGTGTCCCATGGGATTATGTGGAGTCTTAGTCTTGGACAGAATAGTCGTGTTTTGGTTTTTCCTTCTTTTCTGGTCATTTATTTTCCTTTCTTCTTTCTATTTTATTTCTACTGCTTAGTTATATTTTATTGGGAAAAATCTTTCCCAATTGTACTCTGTTGATGCCATGGAACTTGTCTGCATCCTGGGAGGATTGGGAACGCCTCTCAGGCCTTTCCACGGATCGGCTCGGGTGACCGGTTTAGGGTCGACCTGGGTTGGTTTGTGAAATATACAAAAACAAATATCTGTATGCGAGGATAGATTTTTCATAGTAATTTAGGTGGGATAAAATTTCAAGGAGATAAGGCGTCGTGTAAAAGGGAATTTCCAATCTGCTGTAAATTGTGCCAATTTATCCCAATTTGTTCGAATTTAATATAATTTCTTGCTAATTATTGTTAATTATTTCTAATTATTACTACTTATTTCTAATTATTTCTATTTATTACTAATTATTATAATTTATTACTAATTATTATAATTTATTACTAATTATTAGAATTTATTACTAATAATTATAATTTAATACTAATTATTAGAATTATTAGAATTTATTACTAATTATAGGAATTATAAGAATTTATTACTAATTATTAGAATTTATTTTTAATTATTCATAATTATTAAAATTTATTACTAATTATTAGAATTTATTACTAATCAATAGAATTTATTTATTCCTAATTTTACAACATATTACTAATTATTACAATTTACTCCTAATTATTACAATTTATTACTAATTATTAGAATTTATTACTAATTAATAGAATTTATTATAATTTATTCCTAATCATTACAATTTATATCTAATTATTACAATTTATTCATAATTATTACAATTTATTCCTAATTATTACAATCTATTACTAATTATTACAATTTATTAGTAATTATTACTATTTATTACTAATTATTACAATTTATTACTAATTATTAAAATTTCATACTAATTATTACAATTTATTACTAATTATTATAATTTATTACTAATTATTACAATTTATTACTAATTATTACAGTTTATTATTAATTATTACAATTTATTACTGATTATTACAATTTATTACTCAGTATTACAATTTATTACTAATTATTAGAATTTATTACTAATTATTACTAATTATTATAATTTATTACTAATTATTACAATTTATTATAATGTATTACTAATTATTACAATTTATTACTAATTATTACAATTTATTAGTACTTATTCGAATTTATTACTAATTGTTAGAATTTATTACTAATTATTGCAATTTGTTACTAATTGTTGTAATTTATTACGAATTTTTGCAATTTATTACTAATTTGTGCAATTTATTTCTAATTATTTCAATTTATTACCAATTATTGCAATTTATGAATAATTATTGCAATTTATTACTAATTATTGCAATTTATTACTGATCATTGCAATTTATTACTATGTATTGCAATTTATTACAATTTATGGCATTTTTTTAGAATTTATTGCAATTTAATACTAATTATTACAATTTAATAATAATTACCAGGAAAGTTCAGTCAGAGGAATAACCTCTGACCATTTATTAAAAGAAATAAAAAGTGCAGTAAATAAGGAGATGGATGAGGGCGAACATCTTGCCCAAACCCAATGAGAAGTCCCCACCAAACATAGCCAATTACAAACCAAACCATTACACCCAAAACCAAAGACCCATACTGCTGATTCAACACTTCAACCAGCAGTTCATCATCTTCATCAAACAAAAACATCAAAACTTCCAGATTTCAACAGCATATCTTCACTGCAATTACTGCAACCGCGACTTCATTCCAGAGATCTTCCCGAAAACAAATCTCGAAAAAGCAAAAACAAATCACGGAAGAGAATCAAATCCGAAATACTGGTCCAACATTCAGCAAGAAAATCAGCAAGATCAGATCACCGAGAGAGCAATTCCACCATCACGCAACACAATTTAATAATAATTATTACAATTTAATACTAATTATTACAATTTAATACTAATTATTTCTAATTAATATAATAACTATTAACTAATACTAATTAAAACTAATCACACATAATTATTTGTAAAAATAAACACACACAATGATAAATAAAACTATCTAATTCTAAATTAATTTAACAGCAACTAATTAAAAATAATTATAACTAAAATAAAATGAAATGAATTAAGTAAAAAATTAATGAAATGAATAAATACCTTAATCCTGAATCTTTCGAATGATATATGCTGCAAATAATGCCCCGAATTAATATTTTAAACTATGAAAAATTTCGAGAGAACATTTTCCACTAAAGAGAGAGAGAGGAGTACAGAATTGAGTGTAATGAGGGAAAGAATGGGTGGGGTATATATATATGTTAGATTAGTTGCGACATGATTATTTGTGATGTTAGTCCCGTCGTAAATACCCTCTGGTTAAAAAAAAATTTGTGACAGAGCCCATCGCAAAAGACCACTTACCGACATAGTATTTGGGACGACAAATATGTCTTATAGAAAATACTGAAAACACCCCCAGGTATTTGCGACGGGCTACTACAGCCTGTCGCAAATACCCTTTCTCATGTTTTGGCATGCAACTCACACGAAATCATTTGCGATGAGAGACATATTCACGTTGCAAAAACCTTATTATTTGTGAAGGGATGATTTTCTCATCACAAAAAACCTTTCCAAATGACTATTTGCAACAAATCATTGACCAGCCACAAATGACCCGTTGCAATTGCCCTTTTTCCCCTAGGGATTTGGCACTGCTTTGAGACCAACATAGGAACAGTATCATCTTCCCACCTCTCCTAAAGAGATCCTTCCAGACTGACAATCTCTTACTTTAAAGTGTCAATACCAAATTTGTTGTCAGGGCGGCTAGAGTTCCACATTGAAAGGTCCTCTTTGAGTATTTTGAGGCGGTCCTCCAAGCCAACCCAATCCATTCCTCGTACTAGCTGGTCTAAGGAGTTCCTCACGATTTGAAGAAATGAATCTTCCCTAGACCATCTATTCAACTAAAAAATGATGACTTCTATTATCCCCCCTATTTAGATGGATCCAGAGAGGAGATTGGTCAGACCTCACCTGGGAGAGGTGGGTTAAATGAGCTTGTGGGAAGGATTCCATCCCTTGCTGGTTGGACAGGCAGCGGTTGAGTCTTCTCCAAATTTCCTTGTTCCGCTTCTTATTGTTGCACCAAGTAAAAGGGTCCCCATTGAATTTGAGGTCCATCATCTCTTTTTGATCCTAAAAGTCATTGAAATATTGCATAGCTCTTGGGGAGAACACTACTCTTCCTTTATTTTCAAACATATGCAATATTTAGTTGAAGTTCCCTCCCAAATATCAGGAAAGATTCCCTACTTTAAATTCTAAAAGTTGTTTCGACTTTATTTTCCTTTCCACCACATCGCACTTTTCATAAACAAAGGAGAAAGTGAAGGAAACCCCTGCTGAGGTGACCTTAGTTATGATGAACTGTTAGTTAAACTCCAACGGTTCCACATGAAATTTTTTTTTCCAAAAAATCCAGACATGGTTATTGCATAGACTCCCATGAAAACTATGTGAAAATCTAGGTTTCATATAAAATAAAGAGATAGAATCAGGGTTTTTATTGGGTTCAAGAATTACCATGATCGATACCTGGTTCTTTTTAGACCCAGATGCAATGTAGACGCATTTCTCTCATGCCCCCAGTCCTCTAGCTTTCCATATGATGATGGATGTCATTGATGGGTCATGTTGATGGTCTTTCGAAACTGGATGCCAATATAGATTTGGATTTGGTGGTCCTTCATGTAATATGGTCACCTGCAGGTTGATGTTGAGAGAAGAACCTGGAAAAGATGACACTTGATTGAATGGGTTGGCTTCATGCTCTTTGAGAACGACAAAGTGGTTGGGTGTGCAATATATTAGGATAGGGGACAATAGAATGATATTCTTCAAAAGACCCCTTGGTATGGATGTTTTAGGTGATGCCTCCCCCTCCATCATATCTGAGGTGGAGGAAGACTTGGCAACAACCTTCAGGTGGATTTTTTTAAACAGGGATAGGGTCCCCGATTTTTTTAAAAGGGGGCCAGAGATGTATGAACCTTGTCCACGCATCTCCGAACTGAGGAAGATGTGTGAACTGGGTTTTGGACTCTCTCTCTATAGCCAGAGAAGCATGAACCTCGTTCACTCTTTCTAGGCATGACAGAGGATGCATGAACCTCATTCATGTGTCCTTCACAACCGGTATGAAGGATGTGTGAATGGGGTGCACGCATCTTCCTGGAAAAATTTTATAAAATGATCCCCCCTTAAATCTCCTTCATCTCCTCTGAATCTTGTTGGGAAGCCCTATATAGTTTATTTCTCAACATATATTTAATGCTTTAAAAAGGTCAAATTTCTATTCAAAATTTTAATTGTTTGATTTTTTTTTATTTTTTTTATTTTTATATTTTATTTAGTTAATTTTTGATGTGTAGAAATTAGTGTTTGATTGTATGATTTATTTATTTAATATGTATTGATTCATATATGAATGTGTAAATTAGTGTCTTTTGTCTGATTTAATTTTTGAATGTGTTATTGATTGTTGTATGAATTCACATTGAATGTTTAGGAAATTTAAATATGTTACATCTAAAATGTAATTTATATTTAGGGAAATAAAATTATTTTTAAAAATGTATATACTTTTAATTTAAATGGTGAGTTGAATATATTTATATGTATATAAAATATGTTATTTTTAAGGAAATGTTAATTTAAATTATAATATTCAATACACTAGTTATATAATTTATTAATAGATTGCTAGTTATATTAAGTATTATATTTAAATTTATTAAAAAATATATAGAATATTATTTTTGTTAATGGTATAAAAACGATTTTTTATAAATAATAAATTTCAATTATATTAAGTGTACATAATTATTATTTTAAGTAAGAAATAATGAAATATAATTAATTAAAATTTGGAAAGTAGAAAAAAATTATATATATGTAATTTTATTAAATTCATAATAACATAATTTTATATTATTTTAATGGTTTTTATGTATGTGTAAATTAAATTACTTTTATTTACTAATAATAATAATTGTAATCAATAAATTTTAATAATATTATGTATAAATAATTAATATTTCAAGTAATAAAGTATAAAATACATTTACTTATATTTTTCAATGTATTAGAATGGAAAAAAAATATTATATATATATATGTGCAATTTTATAATTGTTGCCTCTCAACCATTAGATTGTTTATCATTTGGACATTATTGATTATGTGTCCCCTAATCACCGAGTTGATCGATCAATGGTGATGTTCCATAGGATTTTTGGGATTTCAGGCCATGCATCGATGCTTTCCCATATTGTAAACAATTCATTTAGGTCAATGGTACTTTCCTTTATGGAAAGTATACTTTTATTCTACTCATTACTTCCACACAGGATCTTAATCATACTCTTATACCACTAGCATTCTCCATTGTTGAAAATGAGAATTTTGAATTTTGGAGCTAGTTTTTTGCATGTGTGCGCATTCATGTCACACAAAACTAGGGCGTGTGTCTGGTATCTGACCGTTGTCGAGTGATTATATAGGCCATAAATAGTGATGAGGTTTCATGGATTGAGCTGAATTATTATCATCAATATTGAATTATACATATTGTATGAACTCCCAATCATAGGTTTAGTGAAAGATACATTTTATGTATGTGTTCAGTACATTGTTGATTAGTCCCAAAAGGCATATCATTCGATGGAAAATAGAATCCGTTTTACTCAGCATTTCCAAAGTGATATTGATCAGATACTAAATGAGGCTTCATTATGGAGTGTTCTATCCTTTTATAGGGAAAAGAAGAGCTTTCTGGTAAGAGAGTCCTACGGCCGGGCTAAATGCACCAATGGTCGAGTGCGTGTGGTGATGTTGGATAATAGGTACAATGATTGCAGCAACTTTTAGGCATTGAGATATCTATGTTCACTTGTTATTACAGCTAGTGATTCAGTAAATATATCATGGGAGCCCTATGTTGACCCGGTGTATCACATGAGAAGTTTTTTAACTATTACAGGGGATCTTGGATGCCTGTTTGTGACATTCATTCAATACCATTTCCTACTAATTAGGCGATTATCATCCCTGATATTTCTAGGTTTCATAAGTTAGTTTTGTTTTCATTTATGTTTTTTTAATATTTGTTTTTTAAAATTATTGTCTTCATACTAAAATGTTTTGGAACCGAAGAAGCACAAAGACAACTCGAATAAAAAATGAGATGGATTGGCCTCAGCGATGAGGAGAGGGACTACGATGCAGTATTTGTCACGTAGAAGGACATACTTATAAGAGATGTCCCCAAGTGGCGGGA
Organism: Viscum album; assembly: GCA_963277665.1. NCBI lineage: Eukaryota > Viridiplantae > Streptophyta > Magnoliopsida > Santalales > Viscaceae > Viscum > Viscum album. Next base: position 1,090,468,568 of record OY728145.1, on the reverse strand, counting down.
CAGAGCTCCACATCCCGTCATCCATGACCGAGTCTATGTATTTTATCATGAATGTGTATATTTTTTTTGTATGTGTATATTTCAGTAAAGAATCCTTTTATTTATGAATTTCTCCGTTTCTGACATGTTTCAATTTTGGTTTGTCTCATTTATGGATTATATCATAAAGAATTTTGTGATACTATATCTATTAGGAAAATAAACATACAACTAAAATGAATATATCATGCTTCCACATGTTCAATGTGGGGTTTTCATCACTGATGCGTTATATAAAAAGGTTATAATAAATTAAACTTCATTGGAGATCAATAAAACAAGAAATTAATAACCTAAACCAACAACACCGCCCACATACATTTTCTACATTATTTTTTTGTTGTAGTTTTTTTAATAAAAGTTTACAATTTTTATTGAATTATCTATAAAAAGTAACGATGACATCATTTTTTCAGATGGAAGGTTTTAAATTTATAATATCACATTACACTAATGTATCAAAAATAGTTTTAGAGGGACATCCTCTTATTACTTTGAGTGTACATAGATCTCATCATTTCCAACATGTCGCACCAACTCCCGCTATCATCCCCCATCTTCGTCATGCTGGATTCTATGGTGTAGCGATGTACGACTTCACCTTTTTCAATCATTAGATCATTGTTTCATTTGTAGAAAGATGTATGCCATAGTCAAATGTGTTCTATTTTAGAAAGGGGGAGATAACTATTAACCTACAATATTTTTCCATTATGTTGGGACTCCCCATCGACGGTGCTACTCTGACATGCCAATTTAAAGTACATTGGTTCAACCTTGTTCATAGATTATTGGGCATAGATGTCCAAAATTATGGTAGGTTCATTATCGGTGGAAGAATATGCATGCCTTGGTTAGTCCATCAATTTTCACATCTAATAGAGGATGCTGATGAGATCATCATGTTGTGATTTTCACATGAATATATTTTTATTATGGTTGGTGGAATTCTTTTCGTTGATCACTCCACTACTTTTGTACATATGATGTATTTACCTTTTTTGGAGGATTTGGGCCTGGATGGTTGGTATAGCTAGGGGTCTTCATGTCTAGAATATACATACAAGGTGTAATGTAGTACATGTCGCATCGATAAGATCCAGATCATAGGATGTTTTGTTCTTCTATAGATGTGGGTATGAGATAACATCCCTTGTTTAACTCCACATGCTTGTGAGCCATTTCTGGCAGATATTGTAGCAGAGGATCCACATGGCTAATGGTATGTTATTCCTTCCTTCTAATGTATAACATAATTTTGTAACTTTATCTTATGAAAAGTAACTATAACAATGTTATCTACAACTGGAGTCAGGCACATCGAAATTGTGATTCCACCATACATGATGTCCACGCCTACAGACTTATGTTGTAAAACCTTTGACTAAACGATGTAAGATATTATTATTTATATTGTTAAATTTTTATTCTTTATTGTACATCTCTTCATTTATTAATTGGTAATTCAATTTTTTGTTCAGGTTACATGGATTCCATATATAGATGATATCATCTAGAGTCTTCAACCGTATTGTACGGTGTTGCTTGCTACTGGCTCCTGCATGGTTCCATTGATTCATTTTGATATAGTCAAGTGGCATCAAACCGATAGAGTGATGATCCAATTTAGATTCCTTCAACCTGTTCCTGACCCAGCCAGTCAGTTAGCTTCACTACATTCCCGGAAGATGTTATGGAAGAGAGACTTTGACTGGAGGAGATACCATGCCACATATATTGATCTATGGGACAGAAGACAAGAGTCCTGGTTATGAGGGGCAGGGAAAGTACGTCTTCATTTTTTGGATCAATTGTATTATGCATCCTGGTAATGCAGGTTCGCTGCCTGATTTCATAAATGAAAAAATGATGATTTCATGAGTTGGTATACATTAATCCTTCCACTATTCAATAGTTTTCTTATTAACATTACTTAATAGTGGAATTTGTTTTTGTAGGATGCTCATATCAGAAATCTACTTCACATGTTTGATCTAGTGGAGAGAAGCACATTTGACTAGGAATATTTTCAAAGTGTTGTGGGAGAGTTTCCTCCTTCGATGAATGAGATTTACCATGTAATTTTCTTTGATCTGCCAAATGATGGTGATATTGTGGAGCCTATTGAGCCTGATATTCATGTTCCAGGGGTGAAAAACTTGTTGTAGATGATTTTGTTCCATAGAAGGAGGGTGTTTATCATGATCTGTTAGATGATGTTGTTCCAAAGGAGGTGGGTGTTAATTATGATCAGTCGGAAGCTCCTACAACTTCTCAGTCATAGCTAGAGGTAGATATAGACATTGAATAGACTAAGATGGAATCCAAATCACAACAGCCATCTAATACACATATTGGTGAGAGTTCCAGCTATCATCCACTATCCTTAGAGGTAGGATAGGGTATAGGCATTTAGACTGCACATCCACCACCTGTCAAACAGGAGGATGTGGAGGTAGCTGTCGATGATGATACACATGAGCAACATATACCTGACCAAAGACATAGATAGACACATCGTGGACACATCCAATATATTCCTAGCCATGGGACAGAGTAGAATCAATGATAAGGGTATTAATTAGGTTGATATTAGATTTATGAAACATGTTGTATGTTCCTCACTATTCTGATTTATAGAGTTCTGTTAAATTTTTAATAAGTTTCTTACTATTATCATATTATCTACCAAAATCAATAATTGTTATTTTGATATTCCTAATAATACATAGTATTATTATCTATATATGTATAATAAATAATATTCTTAAATTCATTAATAAATATTAATAATATTAATTATTTTGAATTTGAAAAGTTTTTGGATGAAAAGATTCATGATCTTGATGAAATTGTGAAAAAAATATTATTGATCTCAATGATTTGAAATTGGATGTAAAATCCTAGAAGATCATGTAATGTGAATCATTATTAAAAAAATGTTTCATTAATAAGAAAATAAATTAATAATGGATATTTTTTAAGAGTAGTTGATTATGATTAAAGATCAGAAAAACCACAATATGAGATGTATGAAATTAGAATTTCATTTGGAAAATTTTGAGATGATAAGTATTCACACTTTATATATGGACACAGTTTCTACGGGTTCACAATATTCACTTGGGGATTTAAAGGTTCAAATACCTCCATCAAGTGGTAAAATTATGGGCATTAGGAAAAAATTAGATTTGATATTCTTACAGAATAAGAAACAATCCTTTAGAGGGTTAAAATTGCATCACCAATGAAGGCTAATAAGGAAACAAATCTCCACAAAAATCATAATGTAATGTTAATAGAACCCTGATACAGCAATTTAAACCAGAACAGATGTTCAGATATGAAATCATTAATACTATAGTAATTAGAGAAACATCATTGAGAAAAAAACATCCTTCATATTCACATTAAAAAGTAAGAAAGATCCATCATATTTTGTTGATAATAATTTATTTTATATATTCTTATGATATAAGGAATTGGTGGTGAACCAATTCTAAGGGGGGGAACATGAGAACCACTGAGTTCTATCAAATATTGATCACAAATATGAAGAATCTAGCATCATTGAATGATTCCTCAATTTGGAAACAAATAAAAATAAAAAATAGGGTCATCATTGATGAATTTTAAGAATGTGTTAGCATATCCAAGACAAATAATTATAAATAATATATCATCATTGTTTGATCATGTTTTTGGTTTTCTAAATAATAAGTATTGAAATAAGATCATTATTGATGAAGTTATATTTTTTTTAAATCTAGATAGTCATAATTTGAAGATTAATTCTAGTGTATTATCTATATCGGAACATCATGAGATCCTTTATTAAAGGGATCCACCCTTATAAAGTTGTTTAGGAATGTTTCCCTTGAGGGGGATATAAATGAAAAATATGAAATTACTGGCAGAATTAGTATATCAATTAGAATCAAATCTAATTACAGTAGAATGTTTGGGAAGATCATTTTATTGAAAAAGGTATATTTTTATAAATCTCTTTCCTTTGTTAACAAAAAATAAACTCAATAGATTTAGAGTGAAATAATGGATGACACATTTATTAAGTATGAACTGATACCATTTTCCCTTTTACTTTTTACTTCCTGTTAATATATGGGAGAGGAAGTGGAATGAATGTTTAGTAATGTAAAGTGGATATATTAACATATTGACATATTCTGTTGGAAAGAAATTTCGATGTATGGCCATTAACACTATTATTAACACTATTATTAATATTTTTGATTATTTAATTTATATTTATTATGATTTATTTATATTTATTAATATATTATACATATTGATAATTTTTTAATTAATATGTTTTATATTTATTGATATTTTTACATTTTGATAACTTTTTAATTAATATGTATCTATATTTAATTAGTTTTTATAACAACTGATGATTTTTTAACTAACAATTATGGAGGAAGCATGAACGAGGTTAAATCTTCTTTCATACAATTCACATAGGATGCATGAACCCCATTCATGCTTCCTAGTGAGGAGAATATTATTCACCATGTTCACGCATCTCAAGACCCTTTTTTAATAATACGTGAAACCTATACTATTTATTAAAAAAAATATAAAAACCCAATAAAAATCCACCTTCTGTTTTCACGATGCAACGAACTGCAGAGCCTATGAAAATAACTTGACCTCAGAAGCCTCTAGGGTGATCCTTTGAATGGGAGATGAAGAAGCAATCATCCCAGATTTTATTGTTGTCTATGGTTTCAGAGATTCTATTGGAGGAGGGATTCTCGAGGCACTAACCAACATTGTGGTCTGAAGATCTACGGGGGGATGAGGGTCCCTCTCGATCCCCTATAGAGGGTAGATCTGGTCCCAAAGAGTAGGGTCTCATGAGCAGGTGGGGGAGGATATGGGAGAGATATATGAGTCTCAAGGATACCCATAATTAGGATGGTGATTAAAGGATTCACAGTTGATTGGGGGATGCCCAACCCCATCATGAAAACTGGATCTAGGAGAGATGACTCTGAAGAAAAAACAGTCCAAGAGAGACCCTATTATGGTGTATCTGAGAAAGTTATGTGTGAATTAATAATTCATTTTTTATTTTATTTTTGTTGATTGGATGATATTTTTAATATGCCTTTTGTTGAGAAAGTTGTTACACAAATTTCTAAAGGAAACCGCCCGCCTCTTGTCCTCCAACTACATGTCCAGGATATTGCAATGAAATTACGTTTTTTGGAATCCCCCCTTCTTCATCACAAATAATAGTGTTATTTCACAATAAGAGCGAAAATCAGCTTGGTTGAGAGAGAGGATAAAATCATCTTGGCCGAGAGAGAGAGCTTAATCCTCGTTGAGAGGGAGAGCTATAATCTCATCTCTCTGGACTGATGTTCCTTTTTCAAAAAGAAGAATCATGCACAGTCCTCCTCCTAGTGCATTATTCTTTAGGGTTTTTATCTTCATGGTGGCTTCATCCATAAGAGAAGGTGTGGTGTGGTTGAATTCAAATTACATCGGTTTTGGATCCAATTCACAATGGTTTTACATTGGATCTGTTGGAAGAGTACAAGAATGGTTGGATCTGTTTTCAACCCACAACATGCAAGTCTAGATTCAAGATAATGTAAGCAGAGAGGCGGCTCGCCTTCCCCATCTCAGGAAACCTCAGAGCTTCCAACGGTGTGCCTTTTCCTTTACAGTGGTTCCTGAATCTAGTTTCCAGATGCCATGTGCAGTGGAAATTCAATAACATTGGATCTGGGAATCGATGAGTCTTCTAGAGAGTGTCGGTGAAGATCCTTCTGGTTCTTGGTCTATTGGATAGTGCTAGTGGAGATCGCTGGTGGAGATCCTTCGAGGTCTTTTTACAGTTCGGTTCTTGGTCCGTTGAAGTCACATCAGAGGATGGATGGAAATTATTTTCCATCTTGGACATCCACAACTTATTTAGACTTGGAGTACTCGAGACTGTGGGATGAAAGGTTCCACCTGGTAAAGTTAAACCCCTGATAAGGGGGATTTTGGCCTTGGTACTTATGTTTGTCAATTGATATTCATCCTTGTATGTGTGGTTGCATTCCTTTGTTTGTCCTCTGTCTATTTACTTGTAATATTTTTTCTTGCATAGTGATAAAACCATGATAATCCCACCCTGTGCATGTAGGCTATTGGCCGAAGAATGTAAATTTGTGTGTCCTTTTTACTAATTTCATTTTCCTCATTTAATTCAACCTTTAAAATTGATGAATGTTTGTTGCTTCTTGAATATTAAATTCTGATTGAATTTATCTGGTTAAATAGAAGTTGTTTTGGGCTTTGTACTACCTGGTTAATAATTTCTACTACTACCTTAATTTCTCATTGTTGTTTGATTCTATTTCGGATGAATCATCATGTACAGATTATGTCTTCTATTTTATGAGAATTAATTGAATGTTTGGATTATAGTTGTAAATGCCATTATTAGCGTATTGAGTTCACTAATGTTGAATTATTTTAAATATATCCATTTGATGATATAGAATTGCAAGTCGAACATGATTTGTTTATCAGTTTGTATGTTATAAACTGTTAATAAACATCATTTTCTCATTTCAGATTTTAACGAACCAAGACACTCAATAGATCTGGGCTATTCTGTGGGGACTCTCTCTCACGCAGGAGGGCTCCCCGCAACAAAGTGATATCAGAGCCTAATTGGGTTTAATTTTTATTTTTTAAAAGTTTAAATCTATTGTTCACTGATTTCAAATGATTTTCTAGTGGATTTTACTTGTTTCAATATTATTGGAATGTTTTGTTAAGCTAGTTCATTAGCTCTCTTAGGCTGTAAATTGATATTATGTTTCCTCATTGTTTCACTATTTACTTTGCTTATCCGAACCTCAAAGATTTTTCTTGGTAGTTTTTACCTATGTGTGTCTATGGTTTCAGTCTAGGAATAAGTTCTGTGAGAGGTTTTCCTATGTTTGAGATATGGTTAACAGTAAGGTCTTGATAGGATCTATTGTATCTAGTGTCTTCCTTTTGCATATGAGATGAGAAAATGTTATCTCTGTTGTGTTCCTCTACATCCTATAGGACTGTTTTCTCTGGGTATGGTCCTGTTGCGAGTTCGGTGTTTAGGTTTTGGTATCTTGTGGGTGAAGTGTCTCTTGGCTGATCACCAAGCTTCATTATTTACTATTAGGCCTTGTTTAGCATCTTTTTTTTGGTTTTCTAGGAACTGTGTGCTGTTATTAAGTCTAGACTAGGATGCCTGGCCCTTTAGTGGGTTGTTTTTCCCTATTTTAAAGTTGGTTCCCAACCTTTTTTTCTCTCTTATTAGAGCTGTATTAGGATGTTGGGAATGCTTGCGTGTGTCCTTTCAGTTTCCCTTTTGTGTGAGGATGTCCCCTTTTGGATTTTGTTTAGGTGGTCGTCTCTTATGGCAGAGATTCTAAATCCATCTGTTGAGGATCTTCTGGTACCTTGCATCGAGAGTCTTCCTATTAGATTTTTCAGGTGGCATGTCTCAGTTTTAAAGCCAACGGTGCTTGGTACTTTGGTCCTGTTAGGTTTTTTTTGGTTCAGGTGGAGACCTCTTTGGGTTTTTTATTTTATATGCATTCTTCCCCTCTCTTCATTGCTCATGTTGCTGCCTATAACCTTAGGAGAGTGAGCTGGTAATTATGTATAGGTGTGTTTCTCTGGTGTGTTATGGTTTTAGGCTGGTGTCTCTAGGTGTGACCCGTTTCGAGTGGTGATTGGACTTGTGTAGTGTGTAGAGTGACAGTGTAATGTGAATAGGTTTGGTGATGATCGGTATTCATGGAAGTTCTGTCAGTATCTCTTTAGCGATATTAGTCGGTTCCTAGATATCATTAGGAATATAGACTGAGATGAGTTTTCTTAGTCAATAGCATGTTTCCCTTATATCACATTTGTTCTCGTGGGTTTAGAGTTTTCCATTATGACTCTTGGGACTGCATGGGATTTGCAGTGGTACCCGGTTTTGAGGAACCTCTCTTGATGGATTGGTTCTATGCTGTGTCTTCTTCTCAGATGGAGAGTTTCCTAGGTCTGTTTTAGATTTAGTTTGAGAGATAGATTTTCATTCTTTTGAGTTTTGTGTCTTTTGTTGCTCTCTCTTTATGTTGTTTTTCCTGATTTAACTATTTTTGTACTAAGTTAAATTCTATGTGAATTTCCTAAGATGTTTTGTTTCTTTCCATGTTTTGTGTGAGGATGGTACGACTCTATTTTTTTAGTGTTCTATAGGCACTAGTGAGCAGTTTCAGGGGACCTGTTATAGCATGCGATTTGATGATCCGAGTTCCTCCTTGGTATCTTCTCAGTTATCGAATCAGGTAAGTGTAGGTATGAACCTCTATCATGAAATTTTTTAGAATTATTTAATTATGAGAATTTTTTGTAGCTGTTTTATAATATCATTCAACTTCGGGTTGCATGTGTCACAGTTGATACATGTTCGGGGACTTTTTGGGTCATACCCCATAGGTTGTTTCCTGTTTAGGATATTCCCATGTTGATGATGTTAGGTGGTTCAGAATCATCATGTGGTTTAGGTTTTTTTTCAAGGTGGAGAGTGCAATAATGCATATTAAATATGTTCTTGCATTTAATTTCCAAGGTGAATATTTGTGAATTAATTATTCACTTTTTTTTTATTTTATTTTTTCCAATTAAATGATTTTTTTAATATTTCGTTTGTTGAGAAAGTTGTTACGTATCTTTCCAGAGGAAACTGCCCACCTCTTGTCCTCTGACCACATGTCCAGGATATTGTAGGGCAATTAGGGTTTTTGGAAGCCCCCTTTCTTCATCACACATAGTATCACCATTTCAAAGTAGGAGAAAAAACCACCTTGGCTGAGAGAGAGGAGAAAATCAGCTTGGATGAGATAGAGATCTTAAGCCTCATTGAGAGGGATAGCTACGCTATCGTCTCCCTAGATTGATGTTCCTTATTCGGCAAGAAGCATCATGTGAAGTCCTCCTCCCAGGGAATTCTTCTTCGGGGTTTTCATATTCACGGTGCCTTCATCCTGAAGTGGATGTGCAGCATGGTTGAATTAAAATTGCATCAACTTGGGATCCAATTCATGGTGGTTTGACATTGGATCGGTCATAAAAGTAAAAGAATGGTCGGATCTATTTTTAACCCGCGACATGCAGGTCTGGATTCAAGATAATGGGAGCGGTGAGGAGGCTTGCCTTGCTCATCTCGGGTGACCTCGAAGCTTCCAACGACGTGCCTTTTCCCTTTCAGTGGTTCTTGAATCTAGTTTCAAGATTCCATGTGCGGTGGTGATTCAACAACGTCATATCTAGGAAGTGATGAGTCTTCTAGAGAACATTGGTGGAGATCCTTCTTGTTCTCTATTGGATAGTGCTGGTGGAGATCACTGGTGGAGATCCTTCAGGGTCTTTTTGCAGTTCGGTTCTTTGTCCGTTGAAGTCGCAGCAGAGGCAGGATGGAGATTATTTACCAACTTGGAAAACAACAACATATATGAACTTGGAGGACTCGAGACTGTGGGATGAAAGGTTCCACCAGGTAAAGATGAACCCCTAGTAGGGGGGGGGGGGTCTCGGCCTTGGTACATATGTTTGTCAATTTATATTCATCCTTTTATGTGTGGTTGCAGTCCTCTATTTTTCCTCTGTATTTTTCCTTGTACTCTTTTATTTGGAATAGCTAAAAACCCATGATGAGCATACCCCGTGTACGTAGGATATTGGCCGAAGCACGTAAATATGTGTGTCCCTTTTACTACATTCAATTTCTAGATTTAATTAGACCTATAAAATTATTGAACTTTTTTGGTTCTTGAATATTAAATTCTAGTTGACTTTATGTAGTAAAATAGAAGTTGTTTTGGGCTTTGTATTTCCCGATTCATCATTGCTTTTTCACCCTTAATTTATCATTGTTTATTTATTCTCTTTTGGATGAATCGTGATGTACACATTATGTCTTCTGTTTTATGAGAATTAATTGCAATTTTGGATTATAGCTGTAAATGCCACAGCCAGCGTGTTGTGTTCACTACTATTAAATTCTTTTAAATATATCCATTTGATGTTATATAATTGCAAGTTGAACATGATTTTTTTATTTTCATTTCATAAATAGTTAATAAACATAGTTTTTGTGTTTCAGATTTTAATGATCCAAAACACTCAAAAGATCTAGGTTATTTAGTGGGGACTCCCTCTCACGCAGGGGCGATCCCCGCAACAATAGGGCCTTTTCTTGGGCCTTCAAACTTCAACTTCACACTGCAGACATGTTTCCTTGAAGATGTAATTCCTTGAAAAATTGGGGAGGTTCTTGGAAGAACACACATTTCCACCATTAAAAAACATCCCCTACCAAGATGAGGACCATCTCCGGGAGAGGGGATGACAGGTCCCCCTCCACATAAATAGGAGGCATCACCAAAGAATATAGGATTAGGGTATCCTTGTCCACTTATATGAAGCCACAGATCATGTCGCCTACACACCAAAGGATGGATTTATTAAGAAGAGGAAGCAGGACGTCGAGTAGCTTTTCCTACACAACTGCTAAACACGGGTCCCTCCCCTCATGGACATCCGAAGTCCACCTGACTAGAGAGAATCTACAGCTGCCACATAGAAAACCTCCATCGACCATGCCTTAATTATGTCATCCATAGAGGAAATTTGGATCTCAAATGATCATCAAGAGATGGACGACACTGTATTAGTGTTTCGGGACCCCATGAGGCAAAGAAAGCTCATAAGAAATCAATCGGAGGTCGCTCATGACCGAACTTCACCACCACAGATAGTGAATTATGGATTTTTCTTAAAAAAAATCATATTAAATTTATTTAATATGTTTTCTTACCTTTTAGTTTTTTTTCCATGCTGCTTGTTTTTTGACTGTGTTTTTTTGGCCTGTTTTATTGAGTCGTTGCCCATTGTGGTGATCCGGGTTTCTTATTTTTTTCACTCATAGCCATCGATTGAGTTGGATGCCCTATTGATCATGGCCATCCATCTATTTGTTATGTTGGGTGTTCTGTTGGGGTTTTGTTGGGTAGGTCATTCAACCTTGTTTTCATGGCGCCTGCGGATAGGTCATGTGGTTACGAGGCCATGTTGTTCGCAGGGGGTTTCATCACCCATGTTGCGCCTCTTCTCGAATTAGTGAATCATTTCACCCTACGGCTTCCCAACTCTCTCACAACGGTGTGCTTTGGTCTTCCTTAGTGAATCCTAGTGGCTTACTGGTTCTGTTGTGCATAAACCTCCCTTTTGGAGTTCTCTCATCCTGGCATGTTGTTCTCCTTCGGTGCCAACCCCGCTGTCGGATCTAGGTGGAGACAACGATCTTTCCCTGATGGAAGATGTGCGGCCTTTGGCAACGATTTTCAGAGCTGTGAGAGGGGATATTCAATGCTTCTTCAACAAGATCCAAGAGGCTGCATTTTCATCATCTGTGTGAAGCGATTAGGACCGCCATACCAGTTGTCGTCCGAAATTGTGAGCATTTTTTACAATTTCTTTTCCATTTGTTATTTGTAAATTTTCTTCTCATTTTATATCTAGTTGGTTGGTTCGGTTCTTGTAATATGGTTCTATTTTTTTTGACAAATTAATAAAGGTGTACATGGGTGTGGTGTTCTTGTCGTGCAGTGGGTCCCCTAAGGGACCGAAGCACGTTAAATCCTTGCGTCCCTTTTATTATTCTGCACTCTTTGATTCTATTTTTATTTTTTCATTATCGAAATCACAACTCCAGGTCGGTCCTTGTTTAATTTTTGGTTGTTTGTATTGATTGCACCAATGTATTCTTGTTCCGCTTCCCCAGCATACCGCAACAAGTGGTATTAGAGCCTTCCTGGATGCTGTGTTGTTTGATTTCTATAATATGCTTTCTTTCACTTTGTATTTTAGTTTCATGAGAACTGTTTTGCATTGTTGTGTTTGTTTACAGCCTCTTTACAATTTTTTTTCCAGTTAGCTGCCCTTGCTTATAGTTTTATTAATCAGTCTTGTTGTATTCTAGTTAGAGTTTATTGCAGTCTATGTACAATTTATTAATTTGGGGATGTACAATTTATTAATTTGGGGTTTTCTTGAATTTTATTCGCATCTGCATTTCTGTTTAATCCTTCCTATTTAAATTTATTTCTATTTGTTAATATAAACCATTGTATTCATTGAATAATCTTATTTTCATATCTCACGGTATACATTTACCCAGTGAGATTGTTCAGTTCTTGTGGGCGTACGCCTAACGTTGTCCTCAACCACTTGACATCCACTCATCTGGATAAACATGACTACAATGTGATACGAACTTGAGAAATTCGATGGAGACAACAATTTCAATTTATGGATAATTAAAATGAGATCTTTTCTTGTTCAACAAGTCTTAATTAATGCCCTATGTGGGCCCAAGAAACCCATTATGACTGTTACTCAAACTGGTCAGACCGTTGTAGAATACCAAGATGTACCCCTTAATGTCCTTGTTAAAGCCCATAGCTCCATTTTACTTTCCCTATGAGATAAGGTCCTTAGAGAAGTTTCTTTCGAGTCCACTGCTGCCAGCATTTGGTTGAAATTAGAGAAGTAGTATATGACTACTTCATAGTTGATATATTTTATAAAAACATCGCATGTTTACTTTTAATATGAAACCTGATAGTTCTATCAAATCCTATCCTGATGAGTTTAATAAAAGCATGCTAGATCATACCAATATAAATGTAGCATTCGATGAAGAGGATCAGGCAATGATTCTCTTAATTTCTCTTGACAACATTTATAGTTATTTGGTAGAGACTATGATGTATGGTAGGGACTCGCTGACCCTGGAAGAGGTTAAATCTTCTCTTCTTTCAAAATAATTTCAGTCAAATAATGGGTTAGGATCAGTGGGAGAGGGGCTTAACGCTATGGGAAGAACAAGTTATAGGGGACAAGGGAAAAGCAATGATAAGGGAAAAAAGAAAGGTGCAGGTCATTTTAAGACATTGAAGTGATATCAGTGTGGGAAACATGACACGTTAATAGGGATTGTCATGAAAGGAATGGTTCAAGGGGTGGTGGGGCTCAATATAATGTATTTGAGCCCGGTTTTGATGATGTCGGCTTTCTGTAGTGTGTCTAGTGTGTTGCAAGGGGCAGAGTTGTGGGTCCAACACTGGGTTTTGTTTCCTTCTTTGTGTCCTAGGTGTGTTAGGCCTATTGTGAGGTAACCTGGTGTGAGGATAGTGAAGCTTTGGGAAGTGGTTAAGAGAAGCACATCATGGGAGGTGTATGGCTGATCACCAGACTTCATAAAGGGGTTGCTGCTGGTATCTCTTTGTAGACATTGGATGGGTACCTAGGAATAAGTTTCTTGATGTCACGGGTGGGATAGACTAGGATGGTTTTTTCTTAGGTCGGTAGTAGGCTTCCCTTGCTTGCTGGGTGTGTTTCCTCATGGTTAAGAGTTGGCTCTAGGATTGTGGCTGTATGGGTTTTACAACGGTTGAGTTTAGGAGGTGTCTTCCCCTATTGTATGGTTCTAGGAAGTGTATTCTACTTAGGTGGAGAGTCTTCTGGGTCTGTCGTAGATCTTGGTGGAGTGAGTGTTTTCCTTTCTCTGAGTCTTGTGCTTTGATTTCTTATTTTCTTTCTTTTGAATGAGTTGTTTTCTTTGTTGTTACTTCTTGCATATAAACTTTTGAGTTTATGTTCAAACTTTGTATTGTTGTTATACTGTGAGGATTGGTACTGATGGGTGTTCTACTTGTGTGCAGGTACTATTTTGTAGTATGGGACTTCCTCGATGGCATGATCTTAGAAATCGGCCCAGGTAAGTGCAGGTATGCATTTTGTTTATTCTAAGAGGGTTTATTTCTAAGAATGTTTAATTTGTAGCTTAGAATGAATTGATGAGGGAAAATTTGTATCACATTGATACACACATTAGACATATGTAGTGAATAGTTTGACAAGCACTGGTTATGGTCTCCTATGTTTTTCTTGGTTTTTCTAGCTTGCTTTCCCAATTCCATTTATTGGTTAGGTACGAGAACATCACAAATTTAATTGAAAAGGTCGATATTTGTGAATTAAGGTTTTTTTCTTAACTATTTTTTCATACTAAATTTTTTTAATATGTTTTCCTACCTTTTAATTTTTTTCCACACTGTTTTTTTTACCGTGTTTTTTTGGCCTGTTTTGTTGATCCATTGTCCATTGTGGCGATTCGGGTGTCTTATTGCTCTCACTCCTGGCTGTCGATTGAGTTGGCCACCCTATTGATCATGGTCATCCATCTGTTTGTGATGATGGGTGTTATGTTCAGATTTTGTTGGGCAGGCCATTCAGCCTTGTTTTCGTGGCACCTGTGGATAGGGCATGCAGTTACGTAGCCAGGTTGTTTGTAGGGGCTTTCATCACCCCTACTGCGCCTCTTCAAAAAGCAGTTAATCGTTTCACCCTCTATTATCTCATCTCTCTCACGATGGTGTGCTTTGGTCTTCCTCAGTGAGCCCTAGCGCCTTGTTGGTTCTGTTGTGAATAAACCTCACTTTTGGGGTTCTCTCATCCTGGCATGTTGTTCTCCTTTGGCGCCTACCCCACGGCCGGATCTAGGTGGAGACAACGACCCTTCCCCGATGGAAGATGTGCGGCATTTGGAGATTTTTTTTAGCATCGTGAGAGGGGAAAGTCAATGTTTCTTCAACAAGATCCAGGAGGCTACATTTTCGTCATCCGTATAAAGCGATCCGGACCGCCGGAACAGTTGTCATCCAAAATTGTGAGTATTATTTTCAATTTCTTTTCCATTTGAGATTCGGAATTTTTATTCTCGTTTTATGTCTTCCTGGTTGGTCCAGTTCTTGTAATTTGGTTCTATTTTTTGAGCAATTAATAAAGTTGTGCATGGGTGTGGTGTTTTTGTCGTGCAGTAGGTCCCGTAAGGGACCAAAGCACATTAAATCCTTGTGTCCCTTTTATTATTATTCACTCTTCGATTCTATTTTAATTCTTTCATTATTGAAATCACAGCTCCAAGTTGGTCCTTTTTAAATTTGGGGTTGTTTGGAATTATTGCACCACTGTATTCTTGTTTCGCTTCCCCAACATACCACAACATAGACCAATGATCATGTTCCGTCGCTTCGCCAAGATCTTCTAGAGAAAGACCAATAATAGGAGCTCCCTCCACCTGATCTGAGCAATGTGGGGTGATCAGGATCCCCAGCATGAGAGGAATACCAGGAGCACCACCGATCTCAGTGGGACCAGGAGCACGGTTTTGAAGGAATACGCACCCATATCCCAGACCATGGGAGCAGAAGACAAGCTGGTGACAATGGCTAGTAATGGATCTCAAGCCAGATATGAGGAAACAATAGTAGAGAATAAAAGAGCGCCAAGCACCATAAGGATTCTAGAGTAACCATTGAAAAATTCAAAAGGACCAAAGGTGCATGTGGCGTGTTGTTTTTCATGACGCAGAACCCATCTCTCCAATGAGAACTAATATGCGTCCATGACGGTGAGAGACACCATTAATATTGATTCATCTTTAGTAACATCTCTATTTAATATTGGTGCCTCTTATTATTTTTTATCTACCCATACTATGGACCAATTAAATATTCCCATGGCTTTTATGTCTTATGTGGTGGAAATTACAATGCCTCTCAGGATAAAGGGGGAGTAGGGACATTGATTACTCTATTGTGATTTCTATTTATTAGAGATTGATCTTATATATGAACTTTTGGTTCTTGATATAAATTCACTAGATGTCATTCTTAGGATGGACTAGTTGGTGGCTCATAAATCTCAAATTGACTATTATCATTGATAGGTATATTTTACTTCCCCTGATGGGGACTTTCTTGTTGTTTAAGGAGAATGGGAACCAATGGCTATACATGTTGGACCACCACTTCCAAAGTAGGGTAGGATGTTATCCTTGTGTACTATTGAGCTGGAGTTGAATGTCTCTTCTGGTGAACTTCCTTGAGGCGTGGATGAATTTTTATAACTTTTTCCTTTATGGTTTTCTAGTTTTCCACCAGTGATGGAGGTGGAGTTTTCAATTGTCTTAGTTCCAAGTACCTAGCTTATATCTATTCCCTCTTAACATGTGGAACCTACTGATGTGAAGGAATTAATGACTCAGTTGGATGAATTGATATCCAAAATATTCATTCAACCCAATGTGTCTCGTTAATAAGTACATATGCTTTAATCCAAGAAGGCCAATGAAACCCTCCATTTGTTTGTTGACTACTACAAGATTAACTAGGCTACGATCAATAAGTATTTGTTGCTTCATATTGATTATTTTTATGATCATTAGAAAAAGGAAAAGTGGTTCTCTGTGATTTATCTTTGGTGTGGTTTCCACCATCTTATGATTAAGGTGTACGATACCCAGAAACCCGCATTTAGGAGTTGGTATTGTAACAACCCGAACTTTTATCAATGAAATTTCTCCTTTCTTATAAAAAATTTATATAGTATAAATCAAATAAAATCACAAATAGACCACAATACAGACTTTATAAATGAAGAATTAATGAAATAAGAAGTATGTCTAGAAATTAAGGAACTTATATTGATGAAATAGTAACTTGACCTTAGGAATAGTAATATCACCCTTACGAATAGTAAATCGGTCAAATGAATATTACCCTCATCCATTAAAATATAAATAAAATTTCAGAATCATATAGATAAAAGTACGATATAATTATAACATAGTATTTGTAAATAAATGTTTTCAAAATTAGTAATTAAGTGTCGCGTTTTTTGTAAGTCATGAATATTTAATTCCAATATTATAATTAATTTAATTATTTAGAAGAACATTTATTTTCATAAAATGAATTAATAAATTAATATTTTGTTTTCTTATTATTTTAAGATAATTTTATGAGACCTTAATTAATTTTTCATAGTATAAGAAAATTAGTTTTAATTTCAAAATTATTATTTTTCATGTAAATGATAATTTTAATTAAAAAATAAATTTCTCATATTTAGATAATTATTTTCTCAAAATGGAGTTCATTTTTGGATTCTACACATTGAGAAATGGTCAGGATGATTTTTTTGGATTTTTTCTGACATCCTAGAATTTTTTATGAATAGTAAAATACGGTAATTTACGATATAAATACATTATAAATTACATTTTGAAATAATGGGTGACCTAGACCCAACTATTCAGGGATTTTGATTACCATAAAATGTATATAGTTAGTTATACATGATGTCATCATACCATTATAGTGTAGACTTTTCGGTATCCACTATTGAAATTGTAATGTCCAAAGATTAATTGTCGTATTGAAAGGTTATAACAATTCCCAATATATAATGAGAACCTCTAGATACTATGACATTAATATTAAATATATATTCTATATTCTAGATACATATTATTGATTGGACGTAGTAGATTTCTAACGATCGGGTGTTGAGGGCTCAAAATCATTGAAACTTCTTCTCATGAATTTCACACTTGGTGATCTCTATAAGTGAGCTTATGAGGAATGACCCGCCATTAGGAACACCACATGTTTCAGGTGTCATTGGATTTTTCTATCTACGATCATGTATAATGGTCTTCTGGCTTGAGATCATTACCAATGTATGTCATTTGACTGTGTACTTTGATGCAAGACGAAAACCATGGCAATGATAGTCGTGGCGAGGTAGTTTGTGTTGGGTGCATCATTGGTGGCATGACATTGGTTGAATGGTCAAGAAAGGGTTTTTCACTTATGGGTTATGGAAGTAATATATCTCAGGCCATGTTGATATGGATGGTTGTACCATTATAAAACCATAGACATGGTAGTCAAGGGTAAATCTGTCCAGTTAAATCAACAAACAAAAAAGCAAGAAAAGGGCGATGACACATGAGTGTGTCATGTTTTATAAGATATTATTGACAAAGAGATTATATTACATAGTACCTGTTTATAGGTTGGTTTTAATTGCTGTGACAATCTTATCTCTTCAGGGGCCATGCTGGGTTGCTAGATCTCGCTCTTGGTCTGTGAATACTAGTAACTGTTGTCGAGATAAGGGCCTAGAGGGTCACACGCAATAGCGTATTCAAGAATCTTCCCTATTCAGTTAAATAGGATTTTTGGACATGGTAGGCCCCACCATAGGGGTCTGGGATTTTTCCAAGGTTAAACAATCACCAATGAAATAAATAAATTCTTATTATTCGAGTTTAGAATAATGAGCACTGAATTTATTTATTAAATGTATTTATGAGTTTTAAGTAATACATGAAAAATATTAACTGATGAATATTAAATTTATTCAAGGTTCAATTAATATTTATGGGAATGAAAAGTCAAGTTAATGACTCAATTATTATTATGTAATATATTTTAATATATTACAAGTAAATGATAATAATATTTATGACCCAGTTTAGTTGTCATAAAATGTCGTTGATAGTGCGTTAAGCATTCGGGGAAGGTGAGTCAATACCAGGTATTTTAATTAACCTCTATAAATAGAAGAAGATGGGATTTTTCCAAGCACTATTCATAGAACTTCTCTATCTTCCCTTCTCTCCCATGATCTATAGAGAGAATATCTGGATCCAAGGATCATGGATCAAGAACTCTCTCAAGAATAGCTTGCAAAGCGATGCGGTGATCGTTGGAGCATCGAAGGCGTCGTCGCAATTCGGTGCTAGCACCCAGATTACGATGAATGGCGCTCCCACTTATTTCTTGAAGCGCGTGAGGATGATCTAGACGAGTTCAATGTTGGATTCTTCGAGAAACGATCACCAACGTCGAGCAGTCCTCGTGCATAGTTTCAAAATTAAACCAGGTATTTTACGGTTTATTTTTTTCCAAAAATCCTTCACGTGTGGTCCTCGTCTAAGATTGGGCTTCCGTTCACCAATGTCGACAAGTTTACATCGATTGTTGGCGGAAATTTTTTAAAAATCCACCTGTTTTGGGATTCCGATGTGCGCCCGATTCCAACAAGTGGTATCTGAGAGAGCGTGTGTCGATTTTAATCCCATAAAATTAAATTTTTATTAAGTTATGTAGAGAGAATTGTTACGGTTCCAACACCGCAGACTATACCTAAATCCGATATCGGATGGCCAATCAACGGCCATCCAAAGTTTTAAATCAGAAGAGCTCCTCTTCCTCGGTGGAATTCCGATCACCAAAATAGTGTTTTCTAGGATCAGACTCTTTCATAAGAATCACAATTATTATTATTAATATTATAATTTTATTATAATAAAATAGTTTCATTATAATAATAATTGTTATAATATCTTATTATAATAATATTAGTTACATTATTATAATGATAATATTATTATAATAATAAAATAATATAATTTTACAAAGCCTAGTAGATAGGATTTAGAAAAACAAAAGGAAGGGGAGATGACCCACCTTTATGGTTAAGTCTACAAAAAAAGACCTTGAAAGTCTTGGTAAAATAAAAAAAGGATTTAAAGAGGTGTGGATTTTTCTTTCTTTTTTAAAAGGAAAAGGTGTACTTTAAAAAAAAGGTTAAAAGGGGATTTTTTTTTACGTTTTTCAAAAAAAAAATTCCAGAAAACTCTTAGGATAGAAATATTTTTAAAAATATGCCTCAAAGGTGGCATCCGGGATGCCGCCTTTGCATTTCGGGGGCAAGGCGGCATCGCGGATGTCGCCTTTGCGCTGCGGGCGAAAGGCGGCATCTGTGATGCCGCCTTTCTCCTAAAAATATTTTTTTCGAAAATTTTTATTTTTATTTTTTGTTTTCTTTTGTTTCTCTCTCTCTATATATATATACATATACATATATATATAAACAAAACAAAAAAATCAGCAGAATCTCTGCTATTAAAGATCCAGCGGTACAGCCATTACAGCAATCTGGATTCTGACAGAAGCTCTCAGCCAGACCTCCCTTTTATAGGAAAGCTTACCCTAGAAATCATTCTGCATTTCTGATGTTGGATTCTGGTTCTTCATTTCCTGCACAGAACATTCTGCATTTTGGACGTGAGATTCTGTTTCAAATACGTGACTTTGAAAGACTATAAAATATAAAAAATAAGGCCAATATAAATGAAACTTAAAACATGGATTAAACATAAAACAAATAGTTGAAAACAAAAATAATTTCCTCAAAGATGTTGATGAAAAATAATCTATAACCTCTCAAAACTGCCTACTTGAAACTTAAAAATGTTTCAAGTACGTGACTTTGAAAGACTATAAAATATAAACTATAATGCCAATATAAATGAAACTTAAAACATGGATTAAACATAAATCAAATATTTGAAAATAAAAAGAATTTCGTAAAAAATATTGATGAAATATAATTGATAAGCTTTCAAAACGACCAACATGAAACTTAAAAATGTTTCAAGCACATGACTTTGAAAGCCTATAAAATATAAACTATAAGACTGATATAAATTAAACATAAAACACGGATTAAACATATAACAAATAGTCGAAAATAAATATAATTTCGTAAAAAATGTTCATGAAAAATAATTTATAAGCTTTCAAAACCGCCTACTTGAAACTTAAAAATGTTTCAAGTACATGACTTTGAAAGATTATAAAATTATTACTAATTAACTGATTAATTATTATATAATTAATAGTTAGATTAATAATTTACTAATTAATTATTATATAAGTAATAATTAATGAGTAATAATTAATAATTAATAATTTAATGAATAGTTATAATTAATATTTATATTACTAATTAACAAATTAATAATTACTAATTACTTATTAATAATTATTAATTACTAATTACTAATTATAATGAATAATTATAATAAATATTTATATTACTGATTAACTAATTAATAATTACCAATTACTAATTAATTAGTTATAATTATTAATTATATTTCTAATTAACTAAATATTTATTATATATATAATAATTAAGTATTATATAATTGATAATTTTATTAATAATTAACTAATTAGTTATTATATAATTAATGGTTAATAAACACTAATTACCAAATTACAAATTATATACTAATTAATTAGTTATTTCGTAATATAAATATAAATTATATACTAATTAAATAGTTAATTAGTAATAGAATTATTAATTATATAATTTGTAATTAGGTAATTAGTAATTATTAATGTTTTATTATTATGTTCGTATGGTTATATAAATATATATAAATAAAACCTAATTTACCCCTCCTGAGATTCCACTCTGACCAACAAGTAAAAATAGTATTTTGATTTCAGTACACATAAAACATGTAAACAATAATGTACAATCAATGCATATGTCTGTGGAGAGGAGATTTTGTCCCACATGGTGGTCTGCGAATAGGACGTCCGCGTCGAGTGCGCAATGGAATCTGATGACCTGGAGAAGGCTGATCCTCGGGCACTGAAATGTCGACTGTCGCATCCTCCATCTGTGTGTCAGTGGGATGAGTTGTCAACTGCATCTCGTACTGCCATTCGGATCCTTCTCCCACTAGGGTGGTAGAAGGACCTGCCTCCATCGCAGAGGGGAACGAAGCCTGTGATGGAGCTATACCCTAAGACGACGACGGCTCTAGAATCCAAGGTTGTGAATGATCTGGAACCCAAGATGGAGAGAACTGCGGATATCCTGTCAGGAAAGATGGATCTCATGCCACCTGAGGCACATCCTAAATAGGCTGATCCTGGACTACTAGAGGACCGACCTCTGCCTGTGGAACAGGCGAGGCCTCACGTGCAGCACGACGTTGTCTACGTCGCCATGGTCGTGGCTCCTCAGCACCAGCAGCAGCTGTAGGATGTTCCTCTTGGGCAGGAACCTCCTGTCTCTGATCCATACGCGTGACGATGCTCCCGGAAAGCGCATGAAAAGATGCCCTCGCCTCCAGCGCTGTAGCATGGACGGCTGCCCGGCTAAAGACCCCCTCCACCTCTTCATCACTCATGCGAACAAGCTGCTCTGTGTGACTTCCCTGTAAGTAGATTCAAATGGAATTAGAAAATAATTCAATAAACAAACTAATAGAAATTTATTGACTTACCATCCTCTACATCTCTATGCCAGCTTGGGTAAGATACAGTATAGACTTCAGTCTATACCATGGCGCATAGTCAACCTGCTCTGAAAGAGAGAATCGATTTGTAGGAACACCCTGAATATGTAACTCTGCACGTCTGTGCCAGCAGTCGATAAAACTCGCATGTACTTGGGACCAGTCATCATCCTGCCTCCCTGTCAGCTTCATCCCATGAAGCTTGTCTGTCTGTCTAGATGGTAATGGAATCGACTGAGTATGAAAAAATTGGTGCATGACCCTATCAGGCTGCTGCCACTCAATAATATGAAAGTGAATGAGGGGCACTACAATCATAGCATCCTCAAGCCCAATAGTGCAGTATGCTGGCAACTGGTCCATAATACTTCAGTATGGAAGCCATGAAATCTGAAATGACAAGTGATTTTGTCAAAAAAACACCCAACTAAAAACCAAAATTGATTTTATTATTAAAAATGTTAGACAGTGATAGATTGTATATACATACCTGATCAGGTAAGAGACAGTCCAACTGTAGCCGATATACGCCCAAATGCTGTCTCAGAACCACGTCAAAATTGTGTCGCTGACACCACCTGTAAAATACAACGATAATGAAAAATAATTAGAAATTATAGTCAATAACTCATAGTAGAATAGAAAACCAATAGAAATGACTTATCATACCAGCGTCCACGTGGAGCGTCATGCAGCACCTCCATCTCGACTCGTGGAGCAGCAAGGTCAGGGAGGAATGCTAAGATGTGCTCCCATGCCCACATCTGAATAAGGATGACGCATCCTCCAAGACCTGTACGGTCCCTATGGGATAGTCTGCATAATGATCTGTACGTGTATGCCAAGCAGGCTGATCCCCAACTATATGTCCCAGGCCGATCAAAGTCCTCTAGTAGGGGTAGATACATCATATGCACGTGCATCCCCGAGTGATCAGTACACATGGTCCCACCAATGAGTCATAAGATATATGCACGGGCGTAACGCATGACGGTCTGCTCATCATCATCATCCTGTAAATGTGGAATCTGCGACTCCAACCAACGCATAGATATGGACGATCCATCTTTAGCCCTACGGTCGGACAAAATATCAACTCCTAACAAGCGTTGAGCAAGGTCTGGCCAAGCTGCACGAGTGGGTCCAATAACGGGTCTCCCCTGGATAGGCAGACCGAGAAGCACTACGACATCCTCGAGGGTGATGGTCATCTCTCCCTCAGGCAAGTGGAATGTGTGTGTCTCTGGTCTCCATCTCTCAACGAGGGCAGCAAGTAGGTAATGATCTATAAATGTGAAATCTGATACAGCAAGGCCATAGAAGCCAGCATGGTGCAAGTAAGGTCTAATGGCATGTGGAGGCTCCATGTGATGAAAATGGTGCGCTCGACCCACCTTCACAAATCAATCTGGACGACCCTCTAACACATCCTGCGAAATATGGGTAGACTGCTGAGTGAGTAGTATGGTATCATCCATCTGCATATAAACAAAGAAAATGAGTCGTAAGTGTAAAATGTAAATATAACATTATGATGTTTTTAGAATTTATCTAATTGTATGTATTCAATATCTTATGCTAATTATTATGATACTATAAATTTGTTATAGAACAGTTTGCTAAAATATCCTGCATGTTTGCATTGGGGTTTAGGTTGGAGGGTTTAGGGTTAAATTTTTTAATATTAACGTCCATGAAACATGTTAATGGGTTAACTGACATTTACTTTTCAATATGGGTTAAGTGTTCCGATTTTGGAGTTTTGAAATAAATTCTATTATCTCATATTTAAAGTTATTTCTTGAAAGCATGAATATTAATATGAAATAAGTTATATTATCTAAAATATTGAGTCTTGAATTTGGTTACACATATTTGGGGGGAGCTTTATGATTAACTACTTATGGATTGGATTAAGATAAACCATGTCAATTAGTAATGATGTTTTTAGAATTTATCTAACTGTATGTATTCAATATCTTATGATAATTATTATGATACTATAAATTTGTTATAGAACAGTTTGCTAAAATATCCTGCATGTTTGCATTGGGGTTTAGGTTGGAGGGTTTAGGGTTAAATTTTTTAATATTAACGTCTAGGAGACATGTTAATGGGTTAACTGACATACACTTTTCAATATGGGTTAAGTGTTCCGCTTTCGGAGTTTTGAAATAAATTCTATTATCTCATATTTAAAGTTATTTCTTGAAAGCATGAATATTAATATGAAATAAATTATATTATCTAAAATATTGAGTCTTGAATTTGGTTACACATATTTTGGGGGAGCATTATGATTAACTACTTATGGATTGGATTAAGATAAACCATGTCAATTAGTAATGATGTTTTTAGAATTTATCTAATTGTATGTATTCAATATCTTATGCTAACTATTATGATACTATAAATTTGTTATAGAACAGTTTGCTAAAATATCCTGCATGTTTAGATTAGGGTTTAGGTTGGGGGGTTTAGGGTTAAAATTTTTAATATTAACGTCCAGGAAACATGTTAATGGGTTAAATGACATACACTTTTCAATATGGGTTAAGTGTTCCGCTTTCGGAGTTTTGAAATAAATTCTATTATCTCATATTTAAAGTTATTTCTTGAAAGCATGAATATTAATATGAAATAAGTTATATTATCTAAAATATTGAGTCTTGAATTTGGTTACACATATTTTGGGGGAGCTTTATGATTAACTACTTATGGATTGGATTAAGATAAACCATGTCAATTATTAATGATGTTTTTAGAATTTATCTAATTGTATGTATTCAATATCTTATGCTAATTATTATGATACTATAAATTTGTTATAGAATAGTTTTCTAAAATATCCTGCATGTTTAGATTGGGGTTTAGGTTGGAGGGTTTAGGGTTAAAATTTTTAATATTAACGTCCAGGAAACATGTTAATGGGTTAACTGTCATACACTTTTCAATATGGGTTAAGTGTTCCACTTTCAGAGTTTTGAAATAAATTCTATTATCTCATATTTAAAGTTATTTCTTGAAAGCATGAATATTAATATGAAATAAGTTATATTATCTAAAATATTGAGTCTTGAATTTGGTTACACATATTTTGGGGGAGCTTTATGATTAACTACATATGGATTGGATTAAGATAAACCATGTCAATTAGTAATGATGTTTTTAGAATTTATCTAATTGTATGTATTCAATATCTTATGCTAATTATTATGATACTATAAATTTGTTATAGAACAGTTTGATAAAATATCCTTCATGTTTGCATTGGGGTTTAGGTTGGAGGGTTCAGGGTTAAAATTTTTAATATTAACGTCTAGGAAACATGTTAATGGGTTAACTGACATACACTTTTCAATATGGGTTAAGTGTTCCGCTTTCGGAGTTTTGAAATAAATTCTATTATCTCACATTTAATGTTATTTCTTGAAAGCATGAATATTAATATGAAAACTTATCTCAGATGTTTGGGGTTTAGAAAACTGAGGAATAAAGAAGAGATAACAACATTTAGTTTACAATATGGGAATGTCACAATGAAGACAATACATCATTATGAATGAGACTGTGAAGTCGACCCAACAACGTTAGGGCATCGCTTCCGGTTATGACCTTCTTTATGACATATTGTGCATCGCAAACTCTATCCTTGTTCTTGAGGTCAGTCCATCTCATTACGCATCCTACTCGCCTTTCGTATCCCACGAGGACGTAACCGATTCATGTCAGGTATCACTATCGGTTGGCCTTCAGGCATTGGGAAATAACGATACTCCCCAATAGGTGTCCATGGTGCAACATAACAGTTGTCAATGATATCCATCCAGTACACTGGATCAACATATGCTTCCCATAAGATGTTCACATAGGCACATGCTGCGATGGCGTGTGTACATGGAAACCGTAAGGCCTGAAATTTTCCACATTGGCATTGCCTTGTTTCCAGTAATACCACCATTTTTTCACCGACGCGATTTGTGATGGGGTCTGAACGCTCTTGAACTTCAAATCGGGAGTCTTCTCTTTGAAAGAGACAGACGTGATAACCAGAAGCTTCTTCAATATTTTTTTCAATCTCTCGTTGAAAGTGTCTTCCATATCTTAGCCCTTGATGTATTCCGTCTGATGCTAGTTTTTGTCTATCCACAAAGTACTTCACGCATCGATATAATGTCTCCTGAACTAAGGCGGTTATAGGTAGCTTGCGAAGTCCATTGAAGATACCATTGATGCACTCCACAATGTTTGTCATCATGTGTCCATACCTCTTTCCCCCATCGTATGCCAATGTCCATTTCTCTTTTGGAATCCGCATCATATAATCATAAACTTCTTGATTAGCCTGACGAATTTGTTCAAAACGTTCTTCAAATTGTCGTTGGTCCGACTCATATGCTACAAAAAGTAGATGATATTTCACATAAATTGATTTTATCTTTATATTGAAATAGTAAAACAGAATGAATAAAATACGTACCAAGCCTCGTGATTTCCTTCTTCATCGGTTCGTTGTGGAATTTTTTATGCACATTGCTAGCAATGTGTCTAATGCAGAACCGATGATGTGCATTTGGGTATCTCCATGTATCAGGATCTGCATTGATTGCCTCATTAATTGCTCGATGGCGATCAGATATCAAACAAACTCCCTGAATGTTGGTGAAATGGTTGCTGATACATGCCAGAAACCAACTCCATGATTCATAGTTTTCTTTCTCTACAATGGAAAAGGCAAGCGGAAGAGGTGAACAGTTTCCATCTTGGGTTGGCGCAATCAACAATACGCCCTTGTATTTTCCATACAGAAATGTTCCATCAATCTGAATAAATTTTTTGCAAAAACGAAATGCGGAGATACAAGGAAGGAATGACCAGAACAACCGATGAAATTGAACACGAGATGGATCAAGTCGATTATCAGGAGACACATGTTCGTTTGTATCCAGATGGAAGACAACTTGGTTATGATGCCTCGGTATGGCTAGAAATTGCGGAAATACTCGATATGAGTCATCCCAATCACCATATACCTTCACAATTGCCTTCTGTTTCGCCATCCATGCCTTATTATAGGAAATCTTATAACCGAATGTCTGTAGAATCCTCTCTTGCACAATGGATATTGGAACATCTTGACATGTCCTAATCATCTCAACAACAATAGATGACACAAATTCTGCATCCAATGAAGTATGATCTTGTGTGAGACTTGGCTGAATGCAAGTATGAGCCGCCTCAATCCTTGAGATTCTCCAACCTCCAAATGTAATGTCTGGAATATTCCTTAAGCGAAATCTACAATCATACCCATACTTCACGCACCGTATAACATATTTACTACGACATGATTCGTGAACTACATAGTTGAAGTTTCTCTCAATATGAAATCTCTTTAACGTGCTTTTTAAGGCATCTTTACTGGGAAAATTCCTTCCAATATATAAGGTTTTGTCCACCTCACTAAACCTATCTAGTACAACTCCAGGGAACTCGGTTTTCGGTGTGAGAACAGTATTATCGAATTCAGGAACGCGTGTCATTGCTTCTGACCAAGATGAATATAGTGGTGGATGATTTATTGACCGAGGTTGATGTACAACAATTTCATTTCTCAAAACCTCCTATATATCTTCTGTTGGTCCCTCCTCATCAGCACTGTTGTCGCCATCTGATCCATCATTACGAAACTCCTCATCAGAAGTCGGATTGACATGTATATTTGGGAGATCATCTAGGTTGTCCTCTTCTGCTGCATCATTTGGAATAGGCTCAATGTCATGGGGTAGACTGTCTTCAACCACTCTTGTATTTCTACGTCTTTGTACAAGCGGACGTTGTTGTTGTACAGTAGCAGTAACAACGTATAACTCCATCATGGTACCATCTAACCGTTGAGAAAATAAATTAATTACTTGGACCCACTGCGCATCAGCAACCAATGGACAAGCTATATGCCAAAGTGTTGTTGGAAATTGCAAATGTCTATAGCTCATAGACATGATCTCTTGATCGGGTCCCAGATTTAAGGAAACACGAATTCTCTCTTCAAGGTCACTTATGGTAACACAATAAACTGTACTAACCACCGTAATTGGTTGTGTACTGTAAGAAGCTCCTTGCTCAGTTTAAATAATCTCCCAATAACAGTATACACAGGCAAACATGACTCTCTACGTCAAAAATGTTTCTTTCATCAAAATTATGATAGTGTAACAAATATTAAAAATTATGTTTGATTATATGATGTTTATTATAATTTAATTTTAGTGCGCCTTTCTATACCATAAACTAAGCTACTGATGTTTGATCATATGATATTTATTAGAATGTAATTTTAGAGCACCTTTTTATTTAGTTTGTTTGTTCTTCTTCATTTCACTTTATATGTTCATTAGTATCGTTAGCTAATCATTATATGAATTCATGTTTTAATCCTATGTTATTTATTAATTATTCTAAAATTAACTAATAATAACTAATTGTTAATTATTCTATTATTCTATAATTAACTAATAATAACTTTAATTCGTTAATTCTTATATCCTTATTTGATTCTATAACATTATATTTATCATTTATCATTGATAAATATACTGATCATTAGTATCGTTAGCTAATCATTATATGAATCCATGTTTTAATCCTATGTTATTTATTAATTATTCTAAAATTAACTAATAATAACTAATCGTTAATTATTCTATTATTCTATAATTAACTAATAATAACTTTAATTCGTTAATTATTATGTCTTTATTTGATTCTATAACATTATATTTATCATTGATAAATATACTGATTTGTTTTTTCTTCTCTTAGAAATTTTAGTAGTTTATAAAGAAAATATGAATTATCTTAAGCATATTCCCCGGGAGTGTCAAACCAGGATGCAGTGTAACGCCCCAACCCGAGTTACCCAGAGTCAGTGCATTATTACATAACATTGGAATGATCACAAGAAAGATCAAATCTCGAAAGACCAATTGGTTTAGTAGCCTTGGAAACACTAGATATATTCATAAGTTTTACATTACATCATAAAATGAAAAACTACTACAACAACATAATGTCTCCATAATCCACACTCATATCCCCACATAATATCCCTGCAGGTCATTCATAATTTACTTCTTCACTTCCTGAGAAAAATAAAACATAGAAAAGGGGTGAGCTCAAATGCCCAGTAAGGATAACAATATAGCGGAAACTTTCATAAATAAGAATAAACATTTAAGGCAATGTATAACTAAAACAACAGCCTTTCAAACTTGAACTTTCAACTTTGTATGGCATAAATAAAATGAAATAATGCCATTTACTCATTCACATGGATATTCTACTAATCGAATAATCACATGCAAAATCACTAACCACTTTCATAATGATGGAATGCATAATGCTAAACTTTAATTTCTTTTCAAGGCCTCGTCCCAAGACCTTGGGGCTAACTGTAATCGGAACCCAACCCGGAGTGCCTCTAATAACTGGACACCAACCCGGAGTGCCTCTAATAACCGGACACCAACCCAGAGTGCCTCTAATAACCGGAGACCAAACCAGAGGGCTTACTTTTACCAGTCCCTAACCTGGAGGGCTTACTTTTACCAGTCCCCAACCTGGAGGGCTTACTTTAACCAGTCCCCAACCTGGAACATACTTGTCCAACACATTCATATGAAGTAAAGGTTGAAATATAACATAAACATTATTATTGGAACTAGCATACGAAATGCCAATACTTTACTCATAAACCATGAATGCTATATAAATGACACATCTACAGTCAAACATATCACAAACCTTCATTACAATATGGAAGTTTTATATCATAATAAATCAACTTCAAATAATCTTAAAATCCATCAAAGGATGTTGACATAGATGAAAATGTTTTTTTAAAAATTATTGAGAGAAATATCCCTTTTTCATGAAAACATTTTAATGTTACACAATTTAGAAAGTAAGGCATTTAAATACATTTTTGAATCAAAGTGTCCCATACCACTTTGAAATTTTTGAATGGAATTAACACTTTTAAAACATTCATTTTCATATAAATAAATCCTTACAAACCATTTTGAAAACATGGACATAAATGAGAATGATTTAGAAGAATAAATATTTAAAACATTTAAAATGATGTTTTAGTAAAAGTTCCCTTAGAAAGAATCCCTTTGAAAACTCTTTTATGAAATATGGACATGGATAGTAAATATGTCCCTGTAGATACTTACGTAAAAACAACCTCGGATATTAAAGAGATTGTGAAGTAAACCCTTATCGATTTGGTAACTTATGAAACATACAACCCATGAAAGAGGTATCATACAATGAAAATGTAAATACACATAAGGTAAAGTGTATTACACAAAGAATACAATTATGGGCAGTACATACACCACACAAAAGATAATAGTGGAAATATGGAATGAATCTCACGGAAATAAAGAGTGAGATGAAAACCCCTTACCACGTTAATCAACTGAGTCGTATGGACAAAAGTTAATAAC
The DNA here is from genome assembly GCA_963277665.1 of Viscum album. Taxonomy (NCBI): domain Eukaryota; kingdom Viridiplantae; phylum Streptophyta; class Magnoliopsida; order Santalales; family Viscaceae; genus Viscum; species Viscum album. The sequence goes on along the minus strand of OY728145.1, from coordinate 1,090,437,932 downwards.
CACCAAATTATTTACAGAATAACATGAATATAAAGATAATCATGATAATATATATATCAAATGCCAGTACACAATACACCACTTTCAATAATTTAGTGGCGAATAATGGAAATCTCACGGAATTGAATGTGAGATAAGAAAATCCCTTACCTTGTACTTTTCCTTGGTTGGGGTAGGTTAACCTCCTGTATAATGGTGAAATAATTGTTATTAAATTATACAAGAATCATATACATTAATATGATATCATATATGATCTTTTAATATTGATTTGATAATAATATCTTAGTATTATCGTTGTTTCGGGTGTTAACTTACTTGTTTTCTTTTATATGTTTTGTTACGTAAGACATGTTTGTAAAGGATAGGTTGTATATTATTCATATCCAGAATGATTTCAAGTCCTTAAACATCATTTTTAAATCATCAAATGATAATTATACTTTAATGGTTACGATGGAGAATGAATCTCATTGTGTTCGTGGAGACGGTTGTCCGTACGTACGCACGAGCGACAATATCATTCTTTTGATATTAAAATAATATATAAATGGATGGTATATAATATATAAATAATCATTAACATGTTATATTTATTATTTACATTAGTTACACATCATTATTATACCCATCCAAATAATATTATATTGAATAACAATTACACCACGACGTGGAGACGGTAAGCCATACGTACGCACGTATGGTGACATGTTATTCAAAGGGTGGATAGAACACTGAATATGGTTGTACCATATTTAAAATAACATCACAGTATATATATGATACTGGAGTTATTATTTTATAATGGTAACAACAAAGGAAGAAGAAGTGGAAGAAGAAATGAACTTGGAAAAGGGTGGTGAAATCATTACCTCTTCTTCGGTTTCTTTTTTTTGATTTGATCAAAAGGGCTCCTTAGGTTGGCTTTCTGATCAAACTAATGCCTATAGGTTGTAGTGAGGGAAGTTTGGAGAGTATTTGGGCATAGTTTGGCCGAACCAAAAGGCTTTGAAGGTGTGAAGAAATGAGAAGGAGGAGTGCCCTTTTATAAGAGGGGTGAGGGGCACCTTTGGAAAAGCTAGAAATATTAATTTATAATAAATTCATATTCGGTTTCTAATGGCTCAAAAGTTTACTATTAAAAGGTTAAGGTGGTGATGGGTCGAAAACAACTCATCCAATAGAATTTAGACAGGTTTGGGTACTTATATTAACCTTATCTTTAAGTATTAACTCTAAGTTAATTAGTTTCACTTTTACAATGTCTCTTTGTATTTTTATATAATATGGTTAATAAACTTACTATATACATCCAAGAGACCCCAAGTGGTCCATTAATGATGAACCTATCATGATATAAGTCTCTTGGCCGAACCTTATATTTTTAGGAATTTAATATCAATTAATAATATAATATTTGTTTTAAGAACTCTTTTATGTCAATTTTGACACTATTCAATAGTTGATTTTTGTGAAACTCATAACAGATTGATTACTTCGAACAAAGTCAATTAAATAAATCCTAATATATCATATTATCCTATAAAATTAGTTTAATTCATTAAAAGTTACATATTATATTTATTTGGGTATTTATAATATCAATTAATTTAATTTTTCACTATTTTAGTAATTACTGCATCATCATTGTTTCATAAATAAAATAAATTATTTAATGTCTAAAAATTATAAATAAAATATAATTATGTAGAAAATCTTTTTATCTTTCTAATTAATATTTATAATCTAAAATCCAACATATATAACCCTATGTAATAATTGTTTTTCTAAAAGATATATGCTTGTGTCATTTTTGTATTCATTTTAACTTAATTAAAATAAAGTGTCCCTATCACCTACAAGTGGCACCATGGGGTCCCCAAATCGACCCAAAGATGCCTATGGTCGAACATGTATCAACCAATAAGGCTAGGACACGTTTTAGGGTAATTTATTATTATTATAATATTATTTTTAACCCTTATTTACCAGATTTACCCTTAACCATGGTAAATAAAATATTTACCACAGTAATTATTCAAAATGTCTAAAAATAAAAGTTACCTATTTACACAATTTGGACATCCTGATTCCAAATATGGAATCCATTTTTATAAATTCAAAACACAGAAGTGGCAGAAATTAATTTAAAATTAATTCCCGCTATCAAAACAAAAAGCGTGTTTTTAAGAGATAATAACTATCAAAAGATTGACACTTGTTTATGTTCGGTTTAATTGTAAAATTATGTCCAATGACCAACATTATATTAAATTGTAAAAATATATTCTAAATATACTTTAAAACCACTCAAATTCATAATTTATCTCTATTAATTATTTTGATTAAAAAAGTTGTTTTTAATTAAAATTTAGTAATTTTCACTATTGATCAAAATATTAAAGTTATCCGAAAAGTACCAAAATTTCACCTTAGGATAAATTCTATATTCCGAATCCAAAAATGAAGTCCATTTTGAAATATAAAATATATATAATTTCAAAAATTAGGTATTACTATTCATAACGGCTAGTTTGATCGGTTGTGGTGTGTGTTAAAACTCGAAGTTACGTACAACACACGCTACTATTTTATTCAAAGGAAAGCGTACCGTGTAAGCTTGGGATGTTTCATTTTAAATTTTTTGATGTCCCCATTTAGTCAAAAACTTTAAAATATTGTATTTAAAAAGGTTTCACTATTAAAAGTTGATAAAAGTGCAATACTGAAAATGAATCTGTTCTTGCATTATGACTAAGAAACTCATAATATGGATTCTAAAATTATAAGGATTATATAAAGTTAAAAATGTAGTTAATGCTATTCATGACCTCTTTTAATGGCTTTTTTTTGTAAGTCATGGTGTGATTGAACTCGGTGTTGCGTGTAGTGCAAGTTATTGAATTATTTTGAAGAAATAACACACTATGAAATCTTGGGGTGTTACATGCAGCAAGGCCCGTTATCGTGCACCAGTTCCCGTTCGAGTCTAGCTCGAAGCGGTGTTTTCGGGTTTTACCCCTATGTACATCTGTGCCAGAGCCACATCCACTTGTTTGTATCCAGACAGGAATTTAATAGCGTAGATAACCACATAATCTTTAAGCTACCAAAATTTCTAAATACTTAATCTTAAGTTAATCTATACTTAATCTATACTACCTAACAATAATTATTTAAAACTATATATAACTAATTACAAAAACTAAATAACCAAATATTAAGAACTACCTAAACTACTTAACAAATGAAAGATTTAAAACTAAACAAAATTAAATTAATTAAATAAAAACATTAAATTAAATAAAGAAACATACCTCTAAATGAAGCTTCGTAAAAACTCGCACAACAAAAGAATTTTTTAGAGAGAGAGAGAAATTCGGAGAGATGAAGTGAGGGAGAGAGGAAGACAATGATCAAGTGAGCAGAGGGGAGGGGGTGACCACCCTTTTATAGGGAGTTCAGGCAAAGGCGGCATCGCGGAAGCCGCCTTTCGCTTTACCCTGAGAAGAAAGGCGGCCTCCCCCCGGCTGCCTTTGTCATGTCATCGATCAGGGCCAAAGGCGGCGCGGGGGAGCAAAGGCGGCATCTGCGATGCCCCCTTTGTGCGCTAAAACAAAGGCGGCATCTGCGATGCCCCCTTTGTAGCGTATTTTAAAAAAACTGACCTAGTCAGTTTTTCAGAATTTTTTTTAGAAAAACGTATTTAAATAAAAAATCCGTTAAAAGGGGCCGACCTGCATGTGCAGGTCGCAAAAATAGGTGGATTGGCTGGGGGCTGAGCGGACCCATCTCCCTCCATGCGTCAAGCGGAGCAAAACACTAGGGGCGGCGACAACCGCCCCTCCCTCCGACCTCCTCCCTTCCGCAGCGGCACAACGGGCCACCCGGGACTCCCAGACTAGGAGCAGCGCACAACAGCCCGCCTTAGACAAGCAGCAACCCGCCTCGGACATGCGACACAACACCAGATAGAGCGCACATGCCCTTTGGTCTTCGTCATTCCCAGACATGCTGCAGGCGCAGAGCACAGCAGGCGCGCCACCCAAAATCAGCGCACCAGGCACCCCTCGATGCAGCGCACACCGGCGCACCACACCCAAGCCACCCGGCGCCCCACGTCCCAGCCAGATCCGCTCCCACCATGCTGGCAGCCTCTCTCAAACAAACCGCAGGTACCACGCCGCTACACAGCACTGAGGCCGCATCCTCCCGGTGTTCTTCCTCTCAGTGCCGCGACATAAGGGCCGCCTCCTCCAGGAGATCTCCCTCCTCACAGAGACATACTACGCCACCCCGTGGATTAGCACCAGGCCACGCCGCCCCGCACTGGCAACCCCGGCCGAAGCCTCCCTATAGGCCGTGGCTCCACCGACTCCCGGACCACCTCTTCCTACCGGCGGCGCCCCGCGCGGTTGACTGTGCACGTCAGACTAGTGGCGACACCCTGACCGTCTGGCAGCCGCCTTCCGCAGCGGCAGAATCGGCACAACACCCTGGGGCAGCTTCCATTTCCTGCGGGTCTGCGACCCGCACAACCCTTGGGGCCTGTCTGAAGCTGCGGCGTCCCAGTTCAGTCCAGCGTACCAACCGACAGAAAACCCTGGCTATCACCCGGTACTCCTAGCGTGTAGGTAACATTCCATTTTCCCAAACTGGTCCGGGCGGGTCTGCCCGGCCTGCAACGAGCAAATGCAGACCTGCCCATCAAAAAATGACTAGAGTCGGTGGGATGGGACTGTGCAGGTTTGCTCCAACCCGCGCTGGCCCATCCCGAGGTTTTAAGGACCGTGTTTTAATTTAATCAAATTTATTTAAAATAATTAATTTAATTTCAGTAGAGAATTAAATTAATTAATCATTAATTTTTTTTATTAAAATTTTAATGCGACACAATTAATTTAATTTAGATTTAAATTAAATTAATTAATTGATTTAATTTTTAGTTTTAAAATTAAATTAATTAATCAGGACCGAACAATGTTAAATTGAATTAAAAAAAGAGTGAATTTTTTAATTCAATTAAATTCCCTCAAATTTATTTTTAATGCAAGTTTAATTTTATTCTGCATTTAGTTTATATACACAAGTTAATGCGTATACTGGTCATGACCCGTTGACCTACCAATATATGTTTTGTGTGTGTATTTAATTAAATTTTTTAATTATTGCATGGTTTTTTAATAATTATTTTAATTAAATAAAAGATGATCTGTGTGTTGTCTTAAGTGTCATTATATGTGTAAGGGATTGCACGCCCATTATACCCGGAGACCCCCTCGCCTGCGTGTGAATACATTTGTATAATGACGATACGAGGTATAAAGCACTTCGCGCCAAGTGACAGTGACACGCCAGATAGGAGTTGGAAGAATTAGATTAGAAAATGTTACTATTCAAGTTGCAAGCCATACGATTAAAAGGTACTTACCCCTAGAGTTTCAGTTGGTCCGTTATTCACTAAACAGATCAACTAGTTGTGCCAGATCATGATCCTGTTTTTTATTTCATTTCTTCATGGTTTATTATTTTTTGAATGTGTAGTTATAGCGTGATCACATAGAATAATAATAAACAAACATGAAACCTAGAATTAACATGTGACATGATGAAATTTACATTTCTTGCATGATCAGATATGAGTGTGATCACATAGTATGTGCTTATAAAAATAGAAAATGATTTCTTTCATCAAATTAAAAATAATAAAACCCTCAATGATATATTAAGTCATAACAACCTTCCGTCATTCAAATTTGGACAAAACCGACTGTTTGAGGTGCCGGTCAAGCCATAGATGAGGGTGTCTTACTACTGGGGAGTTCTTATAAGAATGATAGGTTGACATAACTAAAATTGCAACAAAGAAATAGTCATAGGCAGCTTGTTGTAATTTTAGAGGCAAGCGTTGAGTAATTCATGTTTTGATTTTAAGAAGCTGGGATTTCACTCAATAGATCGGGGGCCGCAAGTTAAAACAGTTAGCCAGCCAAAATACCACCTAGAACCCTCCAAGTAGTGGCATAGCCATAGCTTGTAGACTATGATGGGTGGTTCCAAGATCTTTACCACTAGAATACTCAAGCGACAAAGTATTCTGATTCTAGCACAGAGGGTTTCGAGAATCTGATAGAATAGTGAGTGACATTACATGATTTAAGTAATTAATCAAAAAGGTATAAATCGATAATCCGATAAAAGGCACTAATCTGCTAAAATTCATTTTTGTAGAAAATGTAAAGATATACCACAAGTTTAAAAATCGAGATATTATATTGGAAAAAGTAAATGTCCTCATTGACACGAGTATCCATGAATAGTACAAGTGCGTGCACATAGTACTATGATATAGGAAACTCAGGGTGCCAGTGTCCCTAATACTATTAACTACCTCAAGAAACGAGGGTGAAACTGTTTACATGAGACTAATGTACAAAGCATGTGATGGTTATATAATTATGCTTTCATCAATGTCTGGTGTCAGTTGCGGTCGCTAGACCAGGACATAGATGATATAACATGATGTTTAATCTCTGAGATGGTTGCAAGGAGAAAGCGAAGCAATGATATAAATAAGAAAATGTTACACCAGCATGTATAAATTGAAAGATTGATCATGATCTTTAAATGGATCTCTTTATTATATCATTTTCACCCCTTTACTAAAATTTTGTTCTAAGTTACAAAACAAACAAGTATTGAGTAAACATACCATTAACAATTAGGTAAGGTTCACCATGTGAATAAGAATAAAAGACATTTATGTTTTGTTTCTTATGGATAATAAATTGAAAGAAAATGTGAAAAGGTCAAATGAATTTAATGCTAATGACACATTCATGACGTCCTTCAATTAATGAGGTATTAACAATGGTTTTTTGTACTCAATATAATGAAATAATATTATGGAAGTTTAATTGCAATAAACTTATTTAAAGAAGAATGTTTCCGCTTCTACATCAGGAATATTCGTCAATGTAATGTTTCCTTTTACTAATTGGGTATTAAATACAAAATGTTGGTTACATATTTGTATTTTAATACAGTTACCAAGCATGTATAGAAATCTTACTAGAAGTCAGGTGTATTCTCCAAATGGCTATGAAAGGGTGATACCTAGGCCGGTGGTGAGAAGTACACGACTTCATTAATTTCCATGTGAAATATTCTTATTGAACTATTATTGAGCTTAACCACAAACATTAATCTCACGTGTCCTTGGACATAAGGAGACATTCTTCTAGGTTTTGGAATGAATGTTTTTTTGGGTTAACTCAATCACTAGTTCAGTAATACATGAATCATAGGTAATTAGTGATAGAATTTAAATGTAAGACTTATACCCAGTTGTGACAAGATAATTCTTTGTCAAGTAATACTAAAAGTGGACATCTTGAGTATACCCAGTATGGTATTTAGGCTCGACACAACAAAATACTTTTGGTATTATTGACGTCTTTAGTTTGGACAAAAGAGCCTTTAGAAATAAAGCTATGTCACAAAGCTTTTGGAAATAGTTTTACAAGTAAGCATTAACTATTCCAAGTATAATATAGAGGTATATATACTTTATAAGATTCCTTTAAGTAATTAAGGAATAATAAAGTGCAGTATATGCATGGTCAAGAGATATGAGTTGCTTCGGGTTGGGATACTGAAGAATATCTTGACCAAGCATTCAACAATTATGATAATGTAGTGTGGAGAAATTTCTAAACGCACATTACCTTATCGACATCACGTCATTGATGTTAATGGAGAGGATTGATGATGAAGTCTTACATATATACATTGATCAACAAAATGTAGCATGAAGTAATTTTTAAATGCAAATTTTATACATCAAGGTTATGAGACAAGTAATATCAATGTTACAACTTGCAAAAACATCAATTATATTTCATGAAATGCATCGCAAATAATGGTGATATCCCAAAACCATATGACAACTATAATGAAAAATGGAAAAAATTCAAGTTATATTATGATGTAAATCCATTATGTCATAAGGACATGTGTTTGGATAAATATAGTTTGTTCAGATAGAAACAAAATTTTATCAAGATGAACACATTGTGCATCTAAGACACTTATCCTAATGGTTTCTTAGGATATTAAATAAATCACTAAGATATAAAAATTGTAGTGAAGTGATAGAATACACTTCTATATAAGGGTTCATATCTATATTAGAGATAGTGGGAGCTATATTGACTTGTGTTTAGTCAATGATCATGATGCATAGATAGTTGGTATAGGAATTAGTTCCATAAGGGCATATGGAACATAATATGTTTCAGAGACACATACTGTATAGAAAGGATAAAACCATGGTGATGGTTTTTATATTCACTATGACCGGTGATCTATTATTCAATATGAATATTATTTCCTACAAGTAAGAAGTGTATGGAAATTAACTAAAATTGATAAGACCAACTAAAATTCAATTAATGGATTCCATGTATAAAAGTGAAAGTGGGGTTTATTATTTTGAATACTGTGGTGGGTATTCAAGTGAGTTGATACATGGGTGGTACAAGCACAATACCAATAAGGTTCGATTGGTTTCACCAAGTCATTATTTCTAAATCCATTATAATTTTACTTGTCATAGCTAATATCTATGATGAAATTATTTAGGATTGGTTGTCGTGACCACCAATCCTGGATGGTGTCTATAAGACACAACTAGAAAGGGATGGTCACCTCATAGAATGTTAATAAAGGTTGCAATTTATTGAAATCCAATTTAGGATTCATGTAAGCCACAATATCATAGAATATAAATTTTCAAAAAAAGTTTTCCATATGTTTATGAGAGGTTAGTGGGAGCTCTAAGGTTTTACAAGCAAATTATGTTTGGAAACATATGGAAAACAGATGGTCTTACAGTTAGTTAATACCAAAATGAATTTTATTCTCCACTGATTCACTTTATGTAATAACCTATGTTTTAGGGAACATGATCTACTAAGGTAGATCTATAGGTTGCTTGGTCCTAGTCAGTCGTACATATAGTGAAATTGTGTTGAAAAATACATGTTGGAATAATTCAAGAGATGAATTGTTGCTAATGTCACATGGCATAATCTCTTCAGGTTGACTTGTTCGGAACATGGAAGTGATAAACATGATGAGTTAAATCCATAAGTTGAAGTGATGGATCAATCACGAATGCCATGATATGTACAAGAACTGATATTGAAAAGGTATATTTTACAATAGAAAAATATCAGTTATATCCCAGAGCACTGTAAGGGATGTAGCCAGAACTATATAATTGTACTTCGGCAAGTACAAAACATATGTACCTGGTAAGTGGAGAAAGTAGGATACTAGTTTTGGGGGATACTAACTAGTATTCCTTAGAACAATGTGATCTACTATCATAGTTAAGCTAAATATGATGAGCGAGTCAATCTCATATAAGCTAATGGTAGCCACACCTACAAAGACCGAGTATGTTACAGCTTCTAAGGAAACTAAGAAGAAGATAAACACAATGATTTTTTCCAGCTATTGGAATCACACCTAGTGAGAAAAGTATTATCATAATAAAAATTATGATATTCTTACTAGACAGGATGTCAAGTTATGATAGTGGAAAAAAGGGATATACTCGGGATACCATCTCTTGAGAAGTTTTACTCAAGGAGATGAGGTCGCTATAGCCGAATATCCACGTAGGGGAACCGTGGCGGACTCAGTAGCTAAAGCAGTTACTTAGTAGAAACGTGATGTTCATCATGTGAGTGGCTAACAAGTTTGGTTAGCAAGTTAGCTCTAGTGCAAGTGGGAGTGTTGAAATAGTGGGTGCCCTAGACCCAACTATTTAGTGATTTTGATTACCATATTGTGTATACAGTTAGCTATACATGATGTCATCTTACCATTATAGTGTAAAATTTTCTACATCCATTATTGAAATGGTAATTTTCAAATATTAATTATCGTATCGGAAGGTTATAGGAGTTCCCAGGCTATAATGAGAACCTCTATATACTATGACATTAATCTTAAATATATGTTCTATAGTCTAGATACATATTATTGATTGGAAATAGTAGATGTCTAACTATCAGGTGTTGGGAGCTCATAAGCATTGAGACTTCTTTTCATGATGTTCGCACCTGGTGATCTATAGAAGTGAGTTTATGAGGACTGACCCGCCAATAGAAACACTACATGTTTTGGGGGTCATGTGATGTTCTTATCTACAATCATGTGTAATGGACTCCAGACTTCAGATCATTACTAATGTATGTCATTTGATTGTGTAGTTTGATGCAAGATGAAAACCATGGAAATGAAGTCATGGAGAGGTATTTTGTGTTGGGTGTGTCATTGGTGGCATGGTATTAGTTGAATGGTCAAGAAAGGATTTGTCACTTTCGAGTTTTGGAAGTAATATATCTCAGGACATGTTGATAAGGATATAGGTACCATTATAAGACCATGAACGTGGCAGTCAAGGGTAAATTCGTCCAGTTAAATCAACAAACAATAATGCAAGAAAAGGGAGCTGACACATGAGTGCGTCCTGCTTTATGAGTTATTATTGACAAAGAGATTATATTACACAGTACATGTTTATAGGTTGGTTGTCACCATTGTGACAATCCTTATCTCTTCAGGGGCGATGCTGGGTTACAAGATCCCACTCTTGGTCTGTGAATACTATTCACTACTATCGAGATAAGGTCCAAGAGGGTCACAAACGGTAGCATATTCAAGAATCTTCCCTATTCAATTGAATAGGATTTTTGGACATGGTGGGACCCATCATAGGGGTCCCGTTTGTTTCCATGGTTAAACAATCACCAATAAAATAAATAAATTCTTATTATTCAAGTTTAGAATAATGAGTACAAAATTTATTTATTAAATGTATTTACGAGTTTTAAGTAACTATATGAAAAATATTAATTGATGAATATTAAATTTATTCAAGGTTCAATTAATATTTATGGGAATGAAAAGTTATGTTGATGACTTAGTTATTATCATGTAATATATTTTAATATATTACATGTAAATGATAATATTATTTATGACTCAGTTTAGTAGTCATAAAATTTCGTTGATAGTGCATTAAGTATCTGAGGTTGGTGAGGTGATACAGGGTATTTTAATTAACCACTATAAATAGAAGGGGAGGGAATTTTTCCAAGAACTATTCATGACACTTCTATATCTTCTCTTCTCTCCCATGATCTAGAGAGAGGTGATTTGGATACAAGGATCATGGATCAACCACTCTCTCAGGCATCATTTGTGAAGCGATGCAGTGATCATTGGAGCGTCGAAGGCATCGTCGAAATTCCGTCCTAGCACATGAAATATGATGAATGGTGATCCTGCAGATTTCTTAAAGCATGTGTGGAAGATCCAGAGGAGTTCAATGTCGTATTCTTCGTGAAGTGATCCCCAAGAATGAGCAGCAATCGGGCATGACTAGATAATTAAACCAGTTATTTTATGGTTTATTTTGTGCTTAAAATCCTTCATGCATGGTCCTCGGCAAAGACCAGGCTGTTGTTCCCTAACGTCGACAAGTTTACATCGATCTTCGATTGATTTTTTTAAAAAAAATCCACCGGTTTGGGGCTTCTGTTGCGCGTCTGGTTCCAACATTAAATACAATATTCCATGATTCATCACTGATGTTAGCACTATAATATCAAATTATTCTTCTCTCTTTACTATATTTAGTAATGGGATAATCTCTATTTATTTCCTTGAGGAAAAACAGATAACTAATGAATAAAATAATGAGAAAACACCCATCTCCTCCACTATAAATACTACCCCTCACCAACTTTTCTCCTCACACCATCCAATCCTTGAGCCTTGTCCAAATTCTATTCAAATATCTTCCCATGACCGTCCCCCATTTCTTGGATCTCTTGGTCTCATCAAAAGATCAAAACCTTTTTCCCTAAGGAGGCTCTCAATGAGGAGAGATTTAAGAGGTGAAATCCTCTTCCTTTTTTTTAATTTTGTTTCTTTTGTAATTCTCTCCTAACATATTCTATCAAAATGTGAATGATATCTCCATTATCTATTATATACTATAATTCTATCATGTTAATTTATGATCCATAATCAAACTCTTTTTTCTCTATTTCTTTTATTCTACAAATGAAATAATCACCCATGAGGTGTCAATTTACTGACATTGTGCATAATGTGCATTCATTTTCCTTTAACACCTTCAAGGCTGTCAATAAATCCATTATAATGATTGAAAAAGATTGTAAAATTTACTTTACAGCCACATTTATGTTTTTTAACTAATATATATATATATATATATATATATATAATAATAAATGATAAAACAAAACCTATTCGTTGTGATAAAAAAACATCGAAAATTAACCCAAATGATCATCATTATCTTTTATCTAATGTCTCATCCTCACACCATACAAAAACATTTTTTATAATATCTTTTAAACTGCTAGATGATAGTTAATAACATATATTAAAAATTATGGATATTTATCCACATTTTAAATTAACTTTCATTCATGTATACAAGTGAACCGATCATCATAACTAAGAAAACAAACACTCTCGAATGATGAAATTAAACTCTATAACTCAACAAAAAGACCATAACTGAAATTAATAAAACTATAATTATCAAAATTATTGTATAAAAGTTTATTTTTTTCAATTAATTAATCTAATGTGATTATACAGGATATTAAAGTGAATGAAGCATTCAAACATAAGGCAATGAGAATTCTCGAACCCAACTCTCTTCCTTTGGGGTTTCCCTCTTTCACACCATTTTTAGAATAGATATTATTTTAATGTACCTTAAATAAAATTTATCCATAATTATATTATATTTTCTAGGATTAACATGTTTTTTTACATGAGTTTATGATAAACACAATTTTTTCCAAAAGAACACTTCTTTCCAAGAAATACACCTTTTACTTCTCTTTATATTGTTTCTTCTTCACCCAAGATTAATGATTCTTATACCAAGTATGTTATTACCTCCTTATTTCAGGAACCCAAATGTTATTCATGAATGCATGATTTATTAAATGAAACCCATTCCTTTTCATGGGTTATTTTATGTCCAAGATTGAAATATGTTCTATGTGGTATGCATTATAATGTAAATGTTATGATCTGACGGGTGCACCCTGAATTATATAGTGCATGAAAATGTTATGATGTGATGGGTGAAACCGGAATTATATTATGCTCAAATTCATTAGGTAATGTGACTAATCTCATGAAATAAAGTGAAATATGAATGAACATGATCTATCTTTGTTCATAATTATGTGTGGTGGTGACCACTAAAACACAATGTTTCATTTTTATGCATTACCACATTCCATGCCTTTATCTAAAGTTTCCTATAATAATTATTATGATGATCCCATGATTATGTTATGATTATTCTCACCCCATGTTATATTGATCCATGTTCTAATATATCTTCTTACTAGGATTTTATCTCACCCCTTTCATTGATTTATATCCTCATGTGACTACTTGTACTAAGAACACAAGGACTACTAAGAAGCTAGAGAAGAAGGAATTAAATAAATGTTTATGTTTTATTTTGTAAAATTAAAGTATGGTCTTAATTTTTCCATGACACTAAAACTTTGGATCATGGTTGTGTAACTCTTTTATGTTGTTTGTCTTTAAAATGATGTAACAATAAGGTAAGAAAAATTAGGGTTTCTATAGTTTGTATCAGAGCACATTTTAGTTAAATGAATAATTTTGAGTTGCATAAGTTTTTATGAAAATTATTTGATGTTGGTTTTGAAATCCAAATGAATGTTTTAAGACATGAAAATTTGGACAATTGAAATAATTGATTGAAATGATTTGATATTGATTGAAATGAATGATATCCCTAACACTGATTGATTCTTTCAAACCAAATGGGAGTCTGGGTAGTGAGGTGGGTGGACTTGGATATATAGACCCAGGATGTATTGGATCTACCTAGAAATTAAGTGATGATGAAAATGATAACTAAACCTATTGAGTTTAGGGGATTAATTCTTTGGGATAAATTCATATTCCCTATAGGATTGAGATCTGGGGATGTGTGCACACATAGACCAATAATTCACTATAAATTTCTGGAAACTTGACCATTAAACTAAATAAACTCAAACTTTGTTACCATGAATCTATTACTGAATATTATTTTTATATTCCAATTTTTATGAATTTATTATCACATTATTATTTTGATAGAAATTCTTATTCATGCCTGATTTTAAAGATATACAATTTTTTACCCATTTTATACTTTCCATCAAAATGTTTTGAAAAGAATGTTTTGATATAAACTGTGAAAAATATTATCAGGACATGTTTTAATTAAAATTCAGTATATTTAGTTCACTTGATGTCAAATAAATATGGAATGATTTGTGAGATACTACCCATCTCTTTTTCCAACACCCTACTTTTACCATTAGCAATTTTTAGAATTTATTATACTGGTTTCAAGATAAGGGAAAGCACTAAATGGAGGTGGCATGTGTTCTTGATAGAAAGACCTTGGGATTTGGTAGTGAAATGTGTATTATGAGTTACATTAGTTACAAGGATATCCTATGATGATATATTTATTGTTTTCGGATTTTTAGTTTGATGTTTTTCTAATCTAGTCAAGTTTTTCTCTCTATTTATCTAATGGAAACTGTAGCTTTAATGTGTATTCTATGTTAATTTGTATTTTGGGTTATTATTTTGGAGAAATAGTTCCATTAACGTCCTCTTGATGACTAGATGATAATATTTAGACCGTGGGGATCTAGACCACACTTCAAATCATTTTGGGATTGATTTGGGTTATAATTTAATAAGTTATCTTTTTTGGTTCAAAAAAATTGTTTTATATAGTTTGTATACAAATGGAAACTATGTCATAGTAACATTAGTACTTTTCTAAATTAAAGATAAATTTGAACTTATAGATTACCATTTGCTAATTCCACATAGTTTATATAAGTTAATAATGTATTCTATAACTCTTTATTAAGGAATTAAATTTCAAACCTAATACATTTTCTCAACTATAATGAAATAGAACTAGAACTAGATTTATCTTACAATGAGGAGCCTATCCATATTATTGACACTAGAGAATAGGTGTTTCTGAATCAGATGACTTGATTGGTGAAGGTACTTTGGATAAATCATAATATTTTAGAGGTAGTGTGGGAACCTTAATATGTTATGATGAATAACTACCAACATCTCTTAATGAGTCCACATTGCTTAAATTTCTAGGATTGATTTTTTATGAACGAAAGAATGTTACACACATGCTTCAATTACAGTACGTTTATCTTTTTAAAGAAACAATAATATAATGCACATTACTTTATTAAAGAATATGAAAAAAACCTAAATTTAAAATTTTAATAAATTAATTTTTTTGAAATTTATTTCATTTTTTAATTCAAAATCTCAACATTAACTTAGGGTTAATTTTTGATATTTTTCAGAAATAGTTTATTTTTTGGTTAATTGTAAAGAATACAAATCAATAAAACCTATCAATTTTATGGAATTTAATGATATAATAAAAAAATTGATGTTTATTAAATATTTTTTATTGAAAAAATAAATATTAAATATGTATCTTAATTCATATTAAAATGTAACGTTAAACTTAGAAATATATGCTTAACATTTTTGAAATCTAAGTAATGTTTTTTGTTAAAAAAATATTTTTAGTTCTTATTTATTAATCAAGTATTTATATTTTTAATTTTGGTTTTGGTTTGGTTATAAAAAAATAACCCTCTTTTTTTATATAATCCAATTAATTCCATTAGAATCAATATTATTCATTAAATTTCAATAAAATCATTTGTTGCATAAAATAATAATTTTTATAAATAGGGTTTTGTTTGTGCTTAAAAAAATACATTTTAAGTAAATTTTACCAATTCTAGAAACTTAATAATGTAAAATTGATTTCAAATATGGAATCATAATAATTAATATTATTTAATAAGGCCAAATTAATTTTAAGTTATAATGAATTGTTACCATGGTAAATATTTATCACTTTGGTTAACAATAAAATGTGTTAAAAGGGATAAGGCTTCAAGATAACAAAAAAAGCTTTCTTAAAACTCATTAGTTTTTTATATTTCTCCATTAAACATATCATATTTGATGATATGATAATTTTGAGCAACTTGACTTTTTTAATATATATATTATATATTAAAGTTTTAAGTATTTACATGTTTTCAACCTATATCCCTTATAAAGGGAACCCCTTCTCCAAAATTCTTTACACTACTTAAGCCACTTATATTCAAAAATACACACCAAAATACCTTCCCAACATTACTCCACACATCCTAGAGGTCCTGATATCACCAAAATATGATATCAATAAGGGTTAAGTTGTAAGCCAATTGTGGTTACCAAAAGGAGGGATATATCTTCTTACCAATAATTTTCAGGGTCCTATCATATTAAACATCCTCCAAAACTCATATTAACATAATTTCATCAGAATATTCACCACAATTATATTTTATGTTAATTTTACATCCATTTTTTTCTCATTTATATCCTATGAAAAATGAAAACATTTCTCATGCGTACGTACGACCTATCGACTCCATGTAGCAGTGTATTTCATTTTTCATGACTAATTTACTTGGATGTAAATGAATATTAAATTAAATAATATATTTGATAATAATAAAATAATTATTATCATGGGAATATAATTTTTCATCTCTCTTCTTACCCTTCCATCTATTGGAAAACGATAACGTTGTACGTGTATACGTGTGGATTACCACCTCTATGAAGAGATGTGATTAATTTATATATTACATATATTTATAGATGATTGTAAAATAGTATATAATGATTTAAAATTATACTACTTAAGTTGTTAATATTTTGGATACAATGGAACCATTTCCTTACTCCTTTAACAATATATAATATATTTATGTAATTTTGTAGAAATTTATCGAACACCCTTAAGTGTTCTACAAAAGAAAGAACTATTCAATTAAGGGATATAAAATAATAATAAAAGGACCATATAAAATGTAATATATTTATAAAACGTTCTTAATAAAGTATTTAATAAATTTAAACTCATAATATAGGAGGATTAATCATGTCCAACTAATTGGAGACCAATGTTAAAGGAATTCTGTTACAATCACATTTTAATTCAGGATTTTTTATTTTAAGATTTACATTGAGAAAATTATATGATCATATTATCTTAAAACAAAAATATTTACATTTACACTATTTATGAATGATATTTATATTTTTTCCATTTATTTTCTATTTGTATCAATAATCAATAAGTATTTTACATGTAAGTGATAACAACCTTAATTCATAATTTCAGTTAGGAATATTTATCTTCCATATCCATGTTTTTAAAATTGTTTTATGATTTTTTACTAGTACATGAAATATTTTTAAAATTCCATTTTCACTAATTTTGGTTCAATTTTTAATGGTTTAAATAATAAAGTTTTTACCTTTTTCTATATGTGACACTTTTAACTCTTGTTACCAATGTTCGAAACAGTGTTCTCTTTTAGTGTATAAGACATGAACGGATTTTCCCACCATTGTTAGAGTTTTTTTATTTGAATCTTACATTATATTTTTCCGTAGTGAATTTCAAATAAAATCATTTTCTTAATATTTTTTGGAATTTATATTGAAAATTTTATCAAAATAAATGGGCGTTATTTTCATAAAGCAATGAAAGAAATTTTTAAATTAGATTATAAATTCTTTATTACACAAAGTTAAATGGATGTTATTTATAATATTATTATTCTATTTTATTTCATATTTCTAAAAGTTTGGATTTACTAAAAAACATATACATTTGATGAATTAATTATTTTCTTTCATCCTTTAGTAATTTATTATTTTATCATCATTAACTTTCTCTTGATTAAATTCTCCATCACTCTCCATAATTTCATTGTACATTATTTTGTCCTCAATTTTTATATTTTAAGTATCATGGATTTATATGATATAATTTCCCCCACATTGATGTTGTATCAATTTTACACCATTTCTATATATGATATCATTTGAATGGACTTTATTAAGAAGATTATTTCATTATCTGGGGTTATATTATTTATTCTTTATTCAATGTGGATAAATGTTGATTTGTAATGAAATTTGAGAAGGAATTATACTAATCATTAAATATATGAGGAATACATAATACATGAATGTGATGGAACATGGCCAGTTATAGATATCCCCTCGATGCATCGATAGGTCTCATGGGAAAAAATAACGGGCATATCATATTGCATAGGAATATGGTATACTCTTACCCATTTATTATTAATGTCTTAGTCATGGACATTGTGGTAAGATTCATGATATCATTTTTGAGTCCATGATGATAAGATAATAAATGTCCATATTTATGAATTTAATTTATAAAGAATTCATTTTTCATTATCCATGTGATTTACATGTTGATATTTTATATGGATTTACTTTGAACTCATGTTTTTGGTTGATTGTATTGTATTTTGACTATCCACTCAACCATATTGATTACCCCTTATTTAATCCTAATAGATTCTCTTGTATGTGAACCTTATTAAGCATCTAATCTTGCCCTTTATTTGTTTTACTTTCCTTAGGAAATGAAGAAGGATTTTTTGATTGATTTCATGTATGAAATAATGATTAATATGTTATGTTTTTATATTTCCAATGTATTATGGGAATCAAGTACAATGTTTTCCCAAACTGCTTAACTAATTGATCATGTATTTTTTGATCTAGTATATCTTTTAATAATGAAATAAATTAAATTTCATATCTGGGTTACATGAGTCAGGGTCATTACATAAAAAACTCAGTACATACCCATCCTAGTAGTGTTTCATAAACACGATGGTCATCAACCTATTTCCATAATCCTACCATGCACACCCCATATCATGTGTCACTAAGACATCTACCTAACCAATCCACTATTCAACACCTATAATGTAGTGTTAGAAAGAGATAATATCTATTCATATTTTCTCTCACTAACCTAGATTTCTTTGAGAAAACACATGTAACCCAAAACATTTGGGTTCCAGTAAGGTTAGACGACTCTTGTGTGTGTGGATAGAAATCATAGAGAATAAAAGTATAATAATCAACTCATTATTCCAACCTATCTACAAAAATTAAACATAATAAAAAATAATAACCATCAATTCACTACCATCACTACACAACACCAACACTTCTTACTGTAACACCTAAAACCTACCCTACTTCCTATAAGAAATATCCACCACAAACAAGCACAATTCCAAATAACTAGAACTTTTATCCCATTCCTAGATTTACTATTATAATACTTATTATATTCAAAAATGATCACTACAAGCATTATAACCCTATATTCTAGATCCAAGATAATTATATGGTGATGATTAGAGGTTTGTGGAACACATGTGGATCACCACTAGATGGAATCTCCTATTGATTCATCTGATACAGTGGTAGTGCAACAAGAGGTCTCCATCCCATAATCTATAGTGAAAAAAGAAATTCAATGCAAGTTATTAATTTATTTAAATAACTTAATTATAAATTATAAGTGAAAATATCTTATCTTCTTGATTTTAGTGTTTATGTCAATTAAA
Source organism: Viscum album (assembly GCA_963277665.1). Taxonomy (NCBI): domain Eukaryota; kingdom Viridiplantae; phylum Streptophyta; class Magnoliopsida; order Santalales; family Viscaceae; genus Viscum; species Viscum album. The sequence goes on along the minus strand of OY728145.1, from coordinate 1,090,418,238 downwards.
ATTTGATTTAGTTATACTAGTCTTGATGATCTTCCTCTTACGCATCCCACATTATTCATAGATTACGATAACATAACCGAGTTGGAAACTTCCCAATATGTGATTTTTCTTTTCATAAAACCTTAACATTACCCATTTAATCTCATGTATTAATATTTCATTTTCCATTGTATTTGAATTTTAATTCCATTCAAACCAATTTTTATTGTTTTTCATTACCAATTATATTCCACTACTATTAGGAAACTAAGAAAAATCCCACATCAAATAGTCTTGTCATCTTCCTACAAAAACCTCTATATTCCTTATACCCATATATGGAAAGGAAACCTCATCCCTATTTTACAATCTGCACTAATATCCAAACCACCACACATCAGTAATAATCAGCATCCAATCTAACCAATCATAGACCCACTTCTAAACGCATCCCATAGCCTAGAAATAAGCTATGAACAATGCCTAACTAGGGCCACAAAACTAGAACCTCACAACAAGGAAATAGAATAATGTATCAACCAATTTTAACATCAACATCAACCATATTTTTTTATTTTAATGCATAATTCTAAATTAATTCACTTTTGACTGCATGAATATTAACCCAACATTTAAAATATTTCACATAGTTTTTCATTATAGTCTGTATGTTAATTTACATTTTAAAAAACTTGATTCCAACCATAATTGGATAGGTAAAATGGTAAATTCACATAAAAACAATTATTTTCAATGAAAATAGAAAATAGGCATAAAGTATATGATAAATATCATATAAATTTGTTAAATACAAAAATAAACCATTTCTCATTAATTTCTTTATGTATGGTTCATAATATTTGTTAGACCAATCCATAGAATCCACCAAATGAATTAAAAGCATTTGAGCTCAATACTATAAAAAAGGTAGATATTTATCAAATCCCCTATGCAACAACCAAAAATTTTATCAATTGAAATTAACTTCTTATAATTATGTCGTATAGTATAAACCACATAAAATCACATAGAGAAAACAATACAAGCTTTAAAAATGAGGAATGAATGAAACAATAGGTGTTTTTAGAAATTAGAAAACCTATCCCGATAGAATAGTAACTTGAAACATAGAATAGTAACACGACCATTAGGAATATTAATTTAGAAAATATATTATTAATCTCATCTTTGAATGTATAAATAAAATTTAGGAATCTTATAAATGAAAATATGAAATAATTATATCATTGTATAAGTAAAAAAATAGTTTAACAATTATTAATTGTTCATTGGTATTTTAATAAAACACAAATTTTTATTTATAATTTTATAATTAATATAATGATTTAAAATAACTTTTATTTTATTAAAATATATTCATAAATTAATATTTTGAAGTATTAATATTATTAGATAATTTTATGAGACCTTAATTAAATTTTCAAAGTGTCATAAAATCAGTTACAATTTATAAATTAGTATTTTTGGAATAAATTATGATGTTAAATAAAAAATAAATCTATTTTATTTAGAAAATAATTTTCATAAAATTGAGTTCATTTTTCTAATTCTACACATTGAAAAATGGATAGGGTAATTTTTTGGGATTTTTCTAAAGAAGTTGATTTTTTAGTGAATAGTTAAATTCGATAAATTATTGTATTTGAAAAATAAACTTAGTATTGAGTCATAGTATATGTATGGATGATGTAATATGATAATATAACACTCTCCTTAATTATTTTAATATATTTTGTGATAATGTTAAAACTATTAAAGTGGCAGATGATCTAAGTAGAAAGGATCCTACAACATTATCAATGATGATAATTAAGAAGGATCCAATATTCTTGGATTTGAAAAGGATTGACATGGGAATAATTAAGGATGGAACAACATCGATCCTTTATCAAATTATTTATCAACTATACCTCATGGATAAAATAAAGTATGCTCAATGAAATGATGTGGAAATTCAGAAGAAGGTGGAAGCTATGAGAGAGTGTAAATCCTCAAAGTCTAAAATTTACGAGGAAGGAATTGTATGATTTTGGTCACAAATATGTGTACCATATGATCCATAGATAAATAAGGAAATTTTTAATGATGAACATAGCTCAACCTTCTCTAATCACCTAGGGATCACAATGATGTAGCGATATCTCTGAGAGAACTATCGATGGGGAAAAATGAAGAAGGAGATCGCTAAATATATGTTAAAGTGATTGGTATGTTAGAGTGTGAAGGATAAAAGATAAAAGTATAAGGAGATGATGAAACTGTTACCCATACCAATATGAAAATGGAAAAACATCGCTTAGTACTTTTTATCGAAATTTTGAAGAAATCAAGAGGAGACAATGTTATATGGGTTGTTATGGATTGTCTTACAAAGACAACTCACTTTATCGCAATTCAAGAGAACTTATCAATAGAAAAAATTCCACAAATATACATCAAAGAAGTTTTAAGGTTGTATAGAGTACCAATACCTATTGTATCTTATCGAGATATAATATTCACCTCCATGTTCTAGAAAAGTCTCCAACATTCTCTAAACACAGAGCTTAACTATAGTATGGTTTATCATCATCAAAATGATGTCCAATATGAGAGGACTATTCAGGCACTAGAAAATATTTTAAAGGCATGTTCTATAGACTTTAAAGGAGCATGGGACCAACATCTACCTACATTCAAGTTTTTTCACAACAAATGTTTCCACTCGAGTATCCAAATGGCTCTATATGAATCCCTTTATGGGAAATGATGTAGAAGACCAGCATTCTGGGATAAAGTCGATGAATGTTTGCTTCTAAAACCTAGAATGATCAATGAAATGGTGGAAAAGCTGAAACCCATTTAATAGAACATCAAGTTATCTCAAATTCGACAGAATACCTATGAATACAATCATTGATGGAACCTATAGATTATTTATGGAGACATTATATTCCTCTACATATCCCTATAGAATAGGATCATGTGATTTGGGAAGAAAGGAAAACTGAGTCCCAGGTACATCAACCCCTTCAAGATCCTTGACCATGTCAGAACTGTGCCCTATCGACTAGAAATTCCACCTACCCTGCCTCAATTACACGATGTATTCCATGTATCCCTATTAGGGAATTAAATACCATATCCCTCACTTGTATTGAATACAGAGGTGGTACCGTTGGAAAATGATATCTCTTCCGAGGAGAATCCATTGAAGATATTGGACCATAGAGACAATGCTCTACGTAATAAGAATAATCCCTTGGTCAAGGTACTATCGCAGAACCATAAGTATAAAGAGGAAATACGGGAACTAGAGGAATTGATGAAGGATAATTACCCTTATTTGTTATCAACTTATAATTTAAAACAAAATTTCTATGGTTCAATTTCACAATGGGGGAAGAATGAAATGGCCCAAAATTTTATCATTTTAAATTCCCTTCTTATAATTATTTCATATACTATAAACCATATAATATCACATAAAGAACACAATAAAAACTTTATAAATGAAAAATGACTGAAATAAGAGGTATTTCAAGAAATTAAGGAACTTATACTGATGGAATAGAAACCTAACCATTGGAATAGTAACATGGAAATCAAGAATAATAATCCGACCAATAGACTAGTAAACTCATCTATGAAAGTATAAATAAAATTTAGGCATCTTATAAATGACAATATAATATAATTATAACACAATATACATAAATGAATATTTTCAAAATTAATAATTAAGTATTCATATTTTTAAAAAACATAAATGTTTATTTATAATTTTTCAATTAATATAATTAGTTAAAAGAAAATTTACTTTAATACAATAAATTCATAAATTAATATTTTGTTTTCTTATGATTATATGACATTTTTATGAGACCTACATTAAATTTTCAAGGGGTCATAAAATCAGTTATAATTTTAAAATCATTATTTTTTGAATAAATTGTGATTTAAATGAAAATTAAATTTCAATTATTTAGAAAAATTATTTTCATAAATTGGAGTTCATTTTTTCATTATATAGACTGAGAAATTTTTATGGTGAATTTTGGGGATTTATCTAGAAAAGTTAATGTTTTGTGAATAGTTAAATATGATAATTTATGGCGTTTAACAAATACATGAATTATTGAGTCATATATGATGAATTTATGATGTAATCCCATAATCTCAACCTATTATTTGTTATTTTAATATATTTAGTGATAAGGTTCAAACCATTCATTGTCTTAAGACAAAATAATAAGCTAATGAATAAAATAATGAGAAACCACCCCTCTCCTCCCCTATAAATACCAACCCACACCACCTATTCTACTCACACATTCCAAGGCATTATGATTTTCCATATTCTTCCAAATACCCTACCAAATACCCTCCCCTATTTATAATTTACCTTGATATTATCAAAATACCGAACCCTTTTCCCTAAGTATGTTTTCAAGGATGAGAAATTCAAGAGGTAAAATCATCTGTCTTTTTCTTTTATTTTCTTTTCAATTTCATCTATTTTTATATCCACTTAACACCTCCACCAATACAAGTGGCATGATAACTCCATTATCTTTTATATACTATAATTTTATTATGTTAATGGAATAATTCATCTTCTAATATCTTCATTTTTCTTTTTATTCTAAAAATGAAAATATCATCTATGGTGTGTTAATTTACCGCCACTATGGACGATTAATTATTATTTTTCACTACCACCTTAAAGGGTGGTCATAAAACTATCATCATGGTTAAATAAAATTTTATTATACATATTATAAGTTATATGATGTTCTGGAATCAATATATAAACATGATATTAAATAAAATGATATGATTTTGTGATGGTCATAAAATCTGACAAATAAATTGAATAATTTTCATTAACTCTTTATCTAATTATTCATTCTAATAACATATAATAAAATGATATATTAGATCATTTAAAATTATAAAATTTCATTAGTAACATATAACTTAAATTTTGGATAACTATTCTAATTTTACATAAACTTCCATACTCACATACAAGTGAACTGATCATGAAAACCATGAAGAAGAACACTCTCGAATGATGAAATTAAACTCTATAAATATTTAGAAATCCCATAAATGGAATTAATAAAACTATGATGAATAAAATTAATGTATAAAATATTATATATTTTTTATTTGATGAATTTAATTTGATTATCTTTTATATTAAAGTGAATAAATCATTCAGACATAAGGTAAGGGGATTCACAATCCCAACTCTCTTTCTTTGGGTTTTACCTCATTCACTCCATTTTAAATATGGATGTTCCATTAATATTTCATAAAGACCATTTCTTTTTTCCTTATCTTTTCTTTTTTTGGATATACATATTTCCAGTCTAGTTTTATGAAAAATGTAATGATTTTTCTTGAAGAACTCTTATTTCCAAAAAAACAACCTTTTCTCCCCATGATATTGATTCTTATTTAATCAAAATTGATGATTATTATACCAAATATGTTATTCAATATTTCATTTGGGAATACTAAGGTTCATTAAAGAATATATTATTTGTAAAATGAAACCCATTCCTTTACTAGGGTTATTTTATTTCTAGGATTGATATACATTCAATGAGTCATGCATGATAATGTAAATGCTATGATGTCACGAGTGCACCCAGAGTTATATAGAATTTTTAAATGTTATGAAGTGATGGGCGCACCTATAATTATATAAAAATATAATTCATTGTATAAATTAATGTATCTCATGAGATAAAGTGAAATATGTGTGAACATGATGCTATATTTGTTCACAATTATGTGTGTAATTTTACCAATAAGATATGATGTTTCATTTTTATTCACTCACACATTCCATGACATTATCTAATGATTCCACCCATTATTATGATGATTATTTTAGGATGATTACTATATTCACCAATGTTTCATCTCTCTTATACATCCTCTTACTGGTATTTTATTTCAACCATTTTTTCAATGTATATCCTCATGTGAATACTTGTACTATGGAGAACATGAGGGCCAATAAGAAGCTAGAGAAGAAGGAATTAAATAAATTTTAATGTTTTGTTATGTAAAAGTTATATATGGTCCAAATTTTCCCTAGACAATAAACCTTTGGATCCTATATCTATAGAACTATTATGTTTTTTATCTTTAAAATGATATAATAATCATATAATAAAAATTAGGGTCTCTACACCCTACCTTAACTATAATTTCATAATCTGTTGTACAAGAGGAAAAGAAGACAGTAAGATATCAAATATACAAGGTAACCCTCAATCAACCAAAAATACACCAATTTCTCTTCAAAACTGTGACCTTGGACCCTCCAATTAGAACCAGAACTATTATCATTAAATCCCAATGGAATAATGGGAAGAAACCATGAGGGTAAGATAATGAAATCACCATAGATCACTAGTAATAAATTTTCCATACACAAGGATCAAATCTAAACAAAACAATCACCAAAATATCTGCAAAAAATCACTCTAGAATTGTCCAAGGGCTAGGAAGAAAAAAGGAAATATAGTGGAAGTTATAGGGACCCTTCAAATTTTACCTAGAAAAGAAAAATATAATAAAAAAACATAAGGATATAGGGAATGGTGAAACAATTGGACTTCCCAAAAAACCACCATGAAATATCATCATCTATTCCACAATGCATCTAATTCAAGAGAATTTATAATAATCAATATGCATATATACTTATTAAAAACTAATTTATTCATTAGATCCAATAAAAATATGGAGGAACACTAGAGAATGGATTATTTATATAGTATAGCTTATGGGACTTCGAACCCAACAAAAATAAAACAACAAGGACCACATTGCATGGACTCTTAAAAATGAATTTCCACTAAAATCATCATATCATGGATTTTTAATGAAATAATCAAAACCAAAATATAGTTATACCTTCCAACCAACCTATTAGGTAATAAAACATCCCTATATAGTTTATAGACAAATCATAACTAAAATTACACCTTAAACACTAACATTCCTTACTCAAAAATTCTTCAAATATCTCCAACACATAAAACTTGTGAAATAATTGGAAAAAGGTCCAAACCATTACATTAAATCCCTATAAAAATATTCTCATACCTAATAATCATAACTAAATCCATAATAAAAACTACATATTCCAGAAAATTAAAACTCCATGGTAGATACCTCTCAAATGAGATGACACTATCAACCAAACATATCAACACAAAAACAAGAAATTCAATTAAATCAACACTGGTTAAATCATTACACTACCAAATAAATTCAAGATTTAAATTTCTTGAGATACTGAGCACACATTTTGATTCTTGTTCTCACATAATCTCCTCTATACCACTATGCCTCCATAGAACTTAGATCAAAGGGATGACACACCCATGCAACAATTTCTTTTGTTAATCTTAAAACTCAACGAGTCTATCCACATATGTCACATCATCCTTAACATACAATTATACCTAATAAATAACATTAGAATTTTCATGAAGATATATTTGAAGATATGACACATGAGAGACATCATAAATATAATACAACTATAGGGGAAGCACCAATGGATATGCCCCTCACCAGCAGGCTATAACACCTCAAAATGAACGAAAAAACAATAATATAGATAACCCCCTTAGTCAAAACTTCACTACCTATGGAAAGGAGAATCACTCTAAAACACATTTTCACTAAAACAATTCTAGTAACCTCCTCCTTCAATCATAATAATCCTTCTGATGATCCTCCATCACTATCATCATCTCCTAAATCATATGAAACTTCTCTATTGTTCTCTATAAAACATAAATTACAAGGACTTATGACTACCATAACTAATTACATAATAATGGATATCGAAAACACCACACATAAAATGCCTCAAACAGGGTCATGCTAATGGAAGAGTGTTGGATGTTTTCATAGTCAAAATTATCTAAGTGAAAATGTTTCATCCATGATCCAATAAAATCCAAAACACAAGGCCACTATATATCCACCAGTGTTTGAATTATCCACTAGTATACTCATCCTTATATGGATTAAATTCTATGTTGATATTTAATAAGGATCCAAAAATAATACTTCAATTCCTCTACGAGATAATAAGGTAAAATAAATATTTCGATCTAAAATTATTTTCCTCAGTATCCAATGAGGCCACACAACCCCTTCCATAGACCACCTCACTAAATCCTCCACAATACCTATCTACATAATCACTAGAAAGTGGCTAAAACCAATTTTTTGATTCATGATTCCCCAAATAACAACATATAATCCCTAGGATCATGGTAGGACATTGATGAAATCCATCATGAGTTCCTCCTATTTAAACTCAGAAAAAACCAATGGATGCAACAAACTACATAGAACATGATTATTTTCCCTCAGTGTTCAACAAACTATGAAGTTTTATATGAATGATTCTACTGATCACTTTATTTGGGATACCAAAGCTAACCCCTCAAGGAATCATACATCTTGGACCACGTTGTACTACCACCGTTGACATATGGGACTCATAGAGGATGTCCTCACACACCATTTCTGAGATATAATACCTCCCCTAAAATATCTTTTGATATAGATCATTCTATGACCATCCCTATAGATATCACTATAATGATAATGGTATTGTGACCCCTCAACCTAGGAGTCTCCTAATAGAGACTCAACATCCACCCATTACATTAAGGAAAATTTCACTATCATCTAAAATAGGAAACCACTACCACTAAACTCCTTTACATAAAGATTCATCACTAAAAAATAATTCATCACCCACCAAGAATATTCATACACCTGAAAACACATCCTTGGGGCGTTCTAATCAATGTATAGAAAACTAAATTCTCCCTCCATGAGTTATAGGAGATCCCAAAGTCATAGGCCTATCGAAACTCCTCCCACATCCACTATCCTAGATTTATATATTTCTTATAGGAAACATACCTTGAGAACCTGTGATATGTAAATTCCATAAATCACTCACTGATGAGGCAATTTCTCCAAATCATTGGAGTGAAAACCACCACTACTAACATAAGATCATTGTTGGAATAGTTAATCTCAAGGGGACATAATGTCCTAGACCCATATGAGATCACTTACCTCTATAAGTCATCCAAAAAAACTTCTACCTCCTTTTTCTCCATAAGAGACATGATTAATCACTACCGCACTTCTCCCCACATATGGATAAAAACAAATGCAACCTGATTATCAACCCTAGAATAAATCAAGATAATAGAAAGAAAAATATCCTATAACCAGTAATCTATATCTAGGTTAGATATTCTCCCCTCATACATTGCTAACCCCTAACATTGAAAATCACACAATATCTTCCTCTATCCCTCATCCTGTTCAACTGGGTCAACACTCATAATGTCAATTCATTCATCTTGTTAAACCTCACCAACATGAGTCACATGTTGATTAATACTATCCAATATATCTATAAATAAGGAAAGAAAATTTTAATACTGATAGCATGAAATTAATTTGATCAGATTTATTTAATTAGATTCATTTAAATTCAAAAACAATACACAATTTCAAACACATGTGAAATCATGCATGGTTCATGTACCTCTCTTTAATCTCTACCCTACATGTGTAATAACTTAGAATATAACTTTCATAGATTTTATAGTACTTCTATTAGATAAAAGGGGGATCTAAAATCCTATGTCTAAGCTGGTCTCCCTTTCTTACATCATTTACCATGTTCAAATAATGTAATTTACCTATCAAAACATGTAATCCAATATATTGAAAAACTCTAATATTCACCCTAACTATTAACCAAAATCCATGATGACACTTTTTCATCACACACCGTCATTGGTAATCCCTCTTAGGCCAGCATTGAATATTATTGTAACCCTTAAATGTTACCTTAATAGCCCATGAGATGGAGAGTATCATCAAGGTTATAATCACACAAATGGGAAGAATTAACCACATAATATAGAAACCCAAGATTAACATACATGTATATTACATCACTCTAGATTAATGTTGATCATATTACAGAAGTACATTCCCAAGGACCATAATAGTTTAGTGTCTTTGGAATCTTAGAAATATAATCATTTATATTGGTAGACGATCTCCAACATCTCCCTTAATGATCTTCCCCTTTATTACTCATACTAAAAACATTTTTTCATAACCTAGGGAAAAGAAACATAATAAAGTGGTTACCTTATATGCTCAGTAGGGTAAAAAATGGATATATGTAAGCACAAAATGATCATAAGGTTATGCGAACATGATAAAAACATTAGATGATCATACCCTATATATGATAGATCCAAATCAACAATAATGGAATAAATATTAGCAGTTCATAAGACATGAATCATAAGGTATTAAAGATCACAATGCATGAAATCATAAAAAATGATTAATAAATGTAATGTTTGACATATACATAAGAATTTAAAATCATTCCATATTTTAGAATTTTAGAATTTTGAGATCAAGTTAAACCTTCTTCACATAGTGGATCAAGATCGTTGAATTGTTCACATCATTATCTTATGAGATATAAATATTTACCCAATAAATTGGAGGTAGATAGAGGTCCCACCCATCTTTTAAGCTACAAGGGGATCACTCTAAGATATCTGGGCCACCCCATCATATAAGCTCTAATGGGCTTACCCAGTGCTATTTGGACCACTGTGTAGTATAAGTTGTAATGGGATTACCTGATGCTATCTTTTCTACACCATCATATAAGCTGTAATGGTCTTAAGAAGTGAAATCTAGTCCACCCCATCATAAAATATAATGATCCTAAAAAATAATATTTGGGCCTCTCCATCATATAAAATTTAATGGGATTACTCAACACAATCATGGATACCCCATCATATATGTTGTAACATGATTACAAAACACTATCTAAGCCACCCCATTGTATAAGATGTAACGAAATTACCTAGCACTATCCAAGACACCCAATAATATAGTCGATTTCCATGAAAAAAAATATTAATAAAGTACAAAGAGCTTTTATGTCATTATAAACACAAATAAAAACAATTATCCTTTTATAACTTGATTAACCATTGAAAAAGAAATGGGTTTCATTTCAATATATTTGAATCATTATTTACTCATGGAAAAGAAGTGAGTTAGATAAACATCATTACATCAAAACATAAACCATTCATGGAAATAATATGATTGTTATCCTTGGATCATACCCCTAATAAATCATAAAGGATGTCATCTCAGATGGAGGAGGATTTTGAAAGATCACATGGAAGGGTTCTTAAGGAAAAGAAAATTTCTTTGAGATTCATAAAACATTTTCCTAAATAAATTTATTTTAAAACCACATTGTAAATGTATTAAATAATCCTTAAAAATAATTTGAAACATTTATTGAGTATAATATCCTTTATTCTTGGAATTTTTGTTTAAAAAACCTAAAACATTTTCAAATCAATTTTCATTGAAAATAACCTCGAAAACAAATAAAAAAACATTGAAAATAATTTTAAATACCTTTTAAAACATACAAAAAATTAAAATAAATTTCCCTGAAAATTTTACTAAAATATATTTTTTCAAAACATGGTTTTTGAATAAAATAGATTTATTACCAAATAGATAAATAAAGTTTTATTTTTATAAAAGAACTTTATTTATTATATAAAGAACCAAAGAGTGTAAAAACAGTGAAATATAATGATTAAATAGATTAAATTAAAATAATGGAGAATTCACAGGAGGTAGATAATTATATTTCAACACTTGATACTTGATCATAAACAATCCCAATAAACGATGAGACTGTAGCAATAAACTCTTACCCATTTGGTAACATTTAATCCTAACCACCATGAAATATTTAAATTATTTGTAGCTTAAAATATACATTAAAATAATTATATTCATGATATAAAAATTCAATGGTAAGTATATACACCTCATTAAAGAATATAGGTGCAAAACATGGCATGTGTCTCAAAGAAGGAAAATTGATACAAAATTACTTTACAGATTTGGTAACTTTTGAGCCATTAACCCCATTAAAGAGAGTTAATTATATGGATATGTAAATAATTATAAATTTAAGGATAATAATCATACAATAAATTCATAGGATGTATATACATCAAACAAAATAGACTAGTGGTTAATATGTTATAAGCCTCGTAGAAAAAAATGTGAGACTAGAAATCCCCTTTCTACTTGACTAACTTTTGAATCAAGAGATCCATGAATGAATAACATCAATTGAAAAATTTAATATCTCTAAATAATTGGAATTAATTATATATAATGTCATTGAGTAGTATATAATACCCACAATAATACTAAGTGGTTGGTATAACACATATCTCACATAAATAAAATTGAGATGAGAAAATCCTTACCTTAAGTCTTGACTTTCTTCAAAACACAATCAAACATATTGTATAATAAATATAATTTTATTATAAATATACCAATGAACCATATTATTATATATTATATAATATATTATTTTATTATAACTTTATATTACCCATTTATCAAAAATTTCATGTTAAAGTTACATTTCTCGTAATAATATCTTTGTTTTTCATATATGTTTTGACATTTTATTCTCGATAATCTTACATAGATCATGATTTAATTATTTAAATAATGTATAAAATTATATAAATATCATATATATTCGGTATATAATTATTTATAATAATATATAAAATATATAAATATGAAATGGAATACACTGTTCATGGATACGGTAGGCCATACATACGCATGAATGATGTTTCTGTTTTATTGTCGTATTGAAAGAAAGTAAGTAAATATAATATATATATATATATATATATATATAATATCATTAAATTACAATTATTATGTCATATATATCATATATTTTCACTAAAACCATCCTTAATTCCTTCTATGTAATGTTTGAACGAATCACATCACTTTGATGAGGTGGTAGTCCACATGTCCACAAACAATGTTATCATAATCTCACAAAATGTAAAGCATGAAGGTATATTTTATATAATAATTTTATAAGAATAAATACATATTTAATATTATATATATATATCATATAAAAAATTTAATTCCATCATTATAATCAATCATAAAAAATGGTAATGAAAGAATGAATGACATCAATTTGTGAGGTTGTAGTCCACCGTACACATCAACAATGATTGTGTATCCAATTTGATGGAAGTTTGTGTTAGTGTAGGTCATAAAATTAACATTAAAAAATTTACATATATATAGGATAATTATTTTATTATATAATCATGTAATAAGAATAATTTAAATGTTGTAGAAATAAATAAAACAAAAGTGTTTGTTGAAGGATGTTACATCTTCTTTTGGTAATTCCTTTTGGTTTACACCAAAGAACTAACTTGGTTTGATTTATGAAAAAATTGAGGCTTCTATGATGATGGGATTTTAATTTTGGAGATTATTTTTTATGGTTTTGGAAGATACAAAGTTTTTGATAGGTTTGAATTTGTGAGGGGGTGAGTGCCCATTTATAGTGGAGGAGGAGTGACATTATTATAAATGTAAAATGGTAAAAATTATTGAGAGGTATCCCTTACATAATGTGGCTAAAATAATGGTAAATGTTTTATATGTGAAAGTATATGGTAGAAATATTTACATATAATGTAATTTTTACATGTGTTTTCAGTTATTTTTTCCCATAAGATAATGTTTAACCACTGAGTAAAGTCATTTTTACCTTAATCATTGTACTTAATTTTAATCAATTTCACTAATATTTTTGGAATAAAACTAATATTACATTAATAAAAATGATAAATTATTATGATTCCAAATATGAAATATATTTTTATAAATATTAAACATATATTTGGTAGAAGTTAATTTAAAATTTATCAGGCAGACGACATGAGACAACATGTTTTTAATGTGAAAATGCTCAATAGATTAAAGTTGTTTTATATAAAATTTCAATGTAAAATTGATTCCAACGACCTAAATAATATAAATAGGCTTATAATTGATCTAAATATACTTTTAAAAAAATTAATATGTAATTTATCTCAATAAATAAATCAGATGAAAAAGCAGTTTTCAATTAAAATTCAATGTTTTTCACTATTCAACAATAAATGAAACTTCTCTGTAAAATAAAAAAAAATTCATTGAAATTAAAATTTTATATTACTATTTAGAAAATAATTTTTTTCTGAAAATAAAAAATATGAAATTTTCAAAAATTATATTTAAAATAGGTTCACCATTAAAATTCATAAAATCACCTTTTAGAAAAATATATATCCTTATGCGTAAAATTGAATTTATTATTATATCTTTTATATAAAAAAATAATATGGATGTTAAATTGTTTAATTCATTATATATATATAATTAAAATAATTTATAAAATTTGTTTCAAATAATTTATTCTGGTAAAACGTGTTTGATTTCATAAATACAGTTTTTGAGAAAAAGATTTCATATATTTTGAGAAGGGATTTATTTTCATTTCTAGTTAATTGGTAACCAAATAATTATTATTATATACATGTGTAAACCATATTTTCATAATTTAATTAATATTATCCATAATCTCCATTCCAATGACTAGGTGATAATTATAATAATATTATAATAATATTATAAATAGTACATTATAGATTGGTAAAACTATGTCTTGCGTGTAATGAAAGCTATAAAAAAAACTCAGTATTATGTGTAACACAATCCAAACATAGTGTTTTATCTACTAAATTATTATATAAGTGTTCCATGTAGCACAATTTAACTTGGTTTTGCGTGTAATCCAAACCAAACATAGTGCTTTCATATAACACAATATATATTCAGTGTTATGATAAATAAGAAATATCAAAATGATAAAATTAATTGGAAAAAAATCAAACAATATCTCAGGGTGTTGCACATAAATCCCAGGAATATATAAATAAACCATTGATCAAAATCATGATATAAATAAATTATGATCCATAATAATTCCATAATACATGAATAGTCAGACAAATACAAATCTCTAAATATAATACCAAGTAAAAGTCTTAGGCTTTAACTCCATAGGGACTCCCAAACTCCAATACAGTATTGTCTATCTCTATCACCAAAAATTCCCTAGAAACTATAAAAACAGTTTATATATATAAGGGTGAGAAAATATTGTATACTTAGTACGATCATACTTGAGATCTCTCAGGATAAGTTTCAAAAAGTTAACTAATGCTTCAGTAAAAAAATGCGAGAAACATCAATCACTTATATAAGTTCAACTGACATCCAAACTAAAAAATTACTTCCCATCAAATATTATATCCATGTTTAATAAAATAATATCAATAATATAGAAAAAATGGTACCCTACAACCAGTTCCCCATTGGATTATAACTCTCACACCACAATTTCAAACATCATGAACTTTTATCTATTCCACAACTATACCATAGCACACTTTACCAATTCTATATTATCTTACGTGGGTTAGAACACATCCATACATGTCCCAAACTCCTATAGGTTCAATCATATCATGTTGGAATCAATCTATCTACACAATATCTCCAAACACAACCAGATATCTGAATCTCTTATACACATAACAACATAATCACATATTTATCTCAGTAGTGTACTAGGAACATAAACGGAATCAACATTGTTCCCTCTATATACCATGAACAACCCCCCAAAAGTATTGAAATCACATTCCCATATCCATTACATTATACCACACTTGGGAGGGAGATCAGGGAAGAAAGAGCAGTCAATCATCTATTCCCTCACCAACCTGAACATTTGGGGAAAAAACTAGAGCCTAAAGCATTTGTGCTTTGAAAAGATTATCTCAATCAGTTGAGGTGAAAATAGATACTAATTAAAATAAATGTATAATAATCCACACATAATCCAAAAAAATGGTCCTATAATAATAAAACAAAATCATAATCCAAAACTATTACAACACTACTATTGTCACACACTGGCACTACTTCTAACTATAACACCACAAACCAGCCCCACTTCCTATACAAAACTACCATAAAATATTCAAAATTTTACAACAAAACATCTTTTAACCCATTTATATATTTACTATTATAATCTATATTATATTAAACCTATTTTTTAATTTCATATGTAATGATAGACCACTTCCATTTAATACTTACTTTAATTATAATCACTACCCATTGCATTTCATGAATCATTGTTTCATTTACCGCTATGTTTTTATTCAATTTCACCCATACCAATTTTCTAAGTTCCTAATTTAATGTTATATACAACAAAAACCAAGAAAATAAAAAAATACCAAATCAACCCACTATTCTATCATCCCACAACAATATTTTAATTCCCTCTTTCTAACCCTGGAAAGGAAACCCGATCCCTATAGTAAAATCTAAACCAACAAGAAAACAACAACACCTCAACAATTATCACTACTCAATTTAACCAATTTTATCCCCACTACACAACACATATAATATCCCTAAAACTAGTCACTAAAAATTACAAAAGGAGGATAAACAACCAAAATAGCACAACAATTGTAATTCATCATGTATCAACCAATTTCATCATTCATCGCTACTATTGTTTTCATTTTAATAAACACTTCCATATTAATTCATCCTCAACCACATTAAAATTTACACACTATTCAATAAGTTTTATACATCCATATTATTACTCTATTTATGTTATTAGTCCTTCTATGGAAGGATATTCAAAATGTATGTTAAAAAATAGCATTTAATTCATAATGTAAACATTGATTTTCCACAACATCAACAAACACGTATCAATAATTTCAGAAATATCATGGAAATTAGTAAAATCATGTGAAACTCTCATTTACCATCAATTTTTAATATCAATTCATTATCTTGGTTAGGTAAATATGTACCATATACCCAAATAAAGAAAAATCATGATAGTTTCAAATTATACAAAAATTGTAAGAGATTTAAAAAATCCCCTGCCTCAACTAGAGATTCACAATCCGATGCGTAAAATGAAGAGATGATGGAAAGGTTAAAACCTCACATGGGATCCCCCAATCAACTAAAACCACAATAATTTCTCATAAAACTTATTATCCAACACCCAATAATGATAAGAAACCAAGAGGGGAATAAAAGGAACTCACATTGGATCACCAACAATCGATCTCCCATAGTTGAGAATCAAATCCAAAAAAAGGGCTACAAAATATCTCCCAAAATTACTACTAAATCAGCCAAGGGTTATGAGAAAAAAAGAAATAGAATCAAAGTTGGAGGTGAACCTGAATTTATACAAAGAATTTAAAAATAGGATACCATGGAATAAGGGTATAATCCAATATGAAAAAATTGAAAATAAAATAAAACCATAAGGAAATATAATCAGCTACGCTGTAATGGGTATAGGGGGAGATAATCTCTATAAATAAAACAACATATATTTTCATGACCCATCCCTAGGGTCCCATGTCATGAATACCCCAAGCCCGCCTTCTATAGGCCAGGGGCTGGAGACTAGCACCAGAAGGCATATTCCCTAAAATGGGAAGTCATTACCTTTAAACCTAGACAACACACGTTCTGAGAACACAACAGGAAGAAACTGTGACGTAAAATGCAATCGTAAAAGAGTGTTGAAATTAATAAGGGGCTGGAATACAAGCCCAACTAGAAAAGTACAAGTACAACTAAAAAGTGCAATAAAAAATAAAAAGGGAAAACAGTTCCTGATTCTTCCTCCGAGGATCCTACCTGAATGGGAGGTACAAATCACGAATAGCTGTCCCCATGTCATGTCACGCCAAATGGTCCACCTCCAAGCACCATCTAGTCCTGACTCCCTCAACCTCGATCAATGTTGTACATCATCTGCAAAAGACACAACAAGGTGCAGGCAAATCCCATGCAGGAGTTAGTATAACGATACTCAGTAGGGACACCGAGTCCCCGAATCCCTCCTAGAATTACACAAAGAAAAACCACAGGGTAACACCATGAAGGTAAAGTACCACACAGGTAAATTACCACATAGCATAACCTCAATCACAAGCATAAAGTAAAGACAACTCACACCATGATTTATTTTAGTGGTAGTAACATGTAACTTACCTAGTCACATCGTCGAACACCTCGGCTGCTGGAGAACTCCTCCTCTATCGAGTACAGTGGTACTGTCAAGTCACTCCGAGCCACTTCCCACTAACCTTGAACTAATGAGGTACTCCTCCCCATCACATACCGTGGGTCTACCAGGTCCCATAGAGCCATCCCTCCCCACCGTATTCTAGTAATTCACTCCTCCCCATCATGTACTATGGCCACTCCCCACCATGGCCTGCTAAGGTTCTCCTCCCCATCGCGTACCATGGTCGTCGAGTCACTTCGATTCGACAAGTCAAAAATCGTCAGGTCTCATCCAGTCGAAGGGTTTCGTACATAGTGCGCTTAGGAGAACCACTCCCCAAGCCATCAGTCACATCTCAACTAGAATGAAGTCTCACAAAGAAGTAACCCAATAATCCACCATGTCATAAGGGGTCCAACGCAACAGAGGATGCATTAGTCGGACGCCCTATCTGTGCGTTATTGGCATTTTAGTGCCGAGGGACCAGTTGGATTCAGGTGTGATCCAACCCGACCGTACTCCAAGTTTCTCCAAAACTATAATGGAGTAAGTAAAAAGGACTGTCTTTCTCTAAGGGTCCCAACGCCATAAACAATTCAGCAAATAGATATACTTTTCTCAAGATAAGGTCCTTTGAGTGTTTCTGGGTCCGGTTGGGCCCAAGTCTTGTCCGACCCGGCCCGAACCGGTCTGGGATGGGCCGAGGTGGTCTCAGCCTTCTGGGACGATGTTCAGTCTGGCACGCAAGAGGGGTGGCCCGCATGGATGGCCCGACTAGAACAGGGTAGCCCGCAAGGGGCGGCCTGACTCGCATGGAGTGGCAGCCCGATTCGGGGGCGGCGACTTTCTGGGGTAGCAGCCCACTAAGGCGGTGGCCCAGTCCATGGGTGGCGGCCCGATCTGAGGGAGACGACCCGCTCTGAGGGCGGCCACCAGATCTGAGCCCGGTGCGAGGCTGACGACTCAGTGTGAGGGTAGTGGCCCGGCTCGAGGGCAGCGACCCGCTTCGAGGTCGGTGGCCCGACTCGAGGGAGGTAGCCCGGTGGGAGAGCGGAGGCCCGGTGCTAGGGAAGCTACCCGGTTCGGTCTGACATGGGGGGTGTAACCCCCTGATCTATTAGATTCCCGAACGGCCCGGAGTTAGTTCAGTTTGCGAGGCGGCGACGCCACATGGGAGTTTCTCGATCGTCGTGGAACCCAATGGAAGTGGGTTCGGCCTGTGCCATAGCTTCAGATATAGATTCCGTTCGCCAGCAGCGTGGTGGTCACGCCACCTCCCATCCTGCAGCTGGCTGTCGTGTCGGACACCTCCTCCATTCTCCAAAACCGATGATCCACGATCCTCCTCTTTCGGCGTACGTTGACGCGCTCATGGTCTTCCATGGAAGCCAAGGATGTAACAAATATAGTAGAGGGTTCGGGCTGGGTTCATTAGGCTTACGCCCTCTGCATTAGCTCATAATCTGAGGGGGTTGAGGGTTCAATACAATTGAATTGAACAACAAGATAAACCCCACAAGATTCCCCGTAATAAACTCCCATAAAGACGAATGAATCACGGGTCAACCCATTAGTTGGTTAACCCAAATTGTTCATGTAATTTCTAGAATGGGGAAGAGGGAATCAAAAATGAAAAATGAACTAACCCCTACCTTGAAAAGTTATAGAAACATCTATGCTTGTAGGTGGATCGTGTTCTTCATTCCCACAATTGGTTCCCAAAGATGTCACTCGCACATCGCCCTTTGGTTTGGTGTCATCTGTCACATTCCACTGGGTAGGATTCATCTTCTAAGGGTTTGGCATCGTGGTGTTCCTTCAGCACTTCACATCTTGGTGAAGCTCCCTGATACCCCTTCCCTAGCTCCATATATATCAGAGAGGGGGAGGGTAAGTAACGACGTGGGGGAAATAATGGGTCTCATTAGTTAAGAAGCTTCCTAATTTGCCCCACTATCGTCGTTACCAAAGGTTGGTAGGTCAAGCCATTTAATTTCTTGACACATTGCCGACTCGCCCTTTAATTAGTCCATTGGGGGTTATGAAATAAAATAAAAAAATTATTTTATTTCATTTATTTTAAAAAGTTGAAAAACTTAAATTTTTCTCCAGCCCTACTATGGTCAAAGTAAACCCTCCCTTAAGAGAATCCCAGTGCTGTAGATTCAACGGTGTCCTCATATTTTTAATCTGAGCAACACTTCAAAAGTTAGAAAATGCCACTCATGCGTTTACTGAATGTACATGAAAAAAGTTCCATAAATTATTAATGTTCACCCTCGACCCGCACCATTCAAGGTTAGGCTTCTCTTAAGGAGAACACGACCCAAAAAACTCAATGGTACTATCGGATTTTCAATCTGAGTTACCATTTAGATGTTATGGATTTTACAATAAAATAATTGCCATATAATTATTTTATTTACGGCAAAAAACTAACTTTCACTGGTGGCCCATGATGGCCAATGTTAGTATCTTCCTAAAGATAGAATACCCCATGAGTTCAGTGGTGGTCTCTGATTTTTAATCCCAGTCACCGTTCGTGTAATACAAGCATTTGAAAATAAAAAAAACTTTATTTAATTATTTTATTTACGGTTATTCCATTTTAGGGTTTCATCAATGGAGGCCTGCGCCAACTAAACTTAAGTTACGCCTAGGGTAAACCCGGCATCCTAAACCTCATGGTGTCCTAGGATTTATGATTTGGGAAACCATTTGAGAGTTATTCCACTTTTTCAGTTAAACTGATCACACACGCAAATTAAATCTTAACAAAACTTTTATGGATCATTCTGGGCACTTCGGGCCTCAGAATCATGCATAGTCAGAGTTAGCAGTCTCAAAATAATTCCATATAATTAAAAAAAATTATACCGAAATTCCGAGACACTAAATTCTCCCCACCATTAGATCTTTTCATCCCCGAAATCCACAACATAGACTAAGAAAACAAATGGGGGTACTAAGCACAAATCTAAGCCTCCAGCTCCCATATTCTCTCATGGAGGTTCTCGTGCTGCCATCGAATACACACCAGAGGTATCTACCACCCACTAAGTACCCACTCATATTGATCCTCAATATCTACTGGAACCTCTATAAACATTTCCCCATCATCTAAGCCCAGCTCTCCATGGTCGATGACGTGAGATGGGTCATGTACATATCTCCTCATATGGGATATGTGGAAGATTTCATGCACCTTCTCCAACTATGGTGGAAGTGACAAGTGGTATTCTACCTTTACTATCCTCCGATGTATCAGAAACTGTCCAATAAACCTTGATGATAACTCGCGGCCTCGTCCAAAACACAGTAGTCCCCGTATATGAGAGACTCGCAAGAAAGTATGGTCCCCCTCTTAGAACTCCATGGGTCTCTGTCTCCTGTCAGCATATGACTTCTTCTGGATCTGTGTAGTCTTCACTTGCTAACAAGTGAGGCATTGTGATACAAACTCTCTCACTACTTTATTCATCCCTGGCCATCATTACTGACGTCGGAGGTCCTGGTACATCTTCACCACTATTGGATGTCCTGTTAAAGGGGATGTATGTATCTCCCTCAATACCTCTTTCCGAAGCATCATTGGTACCCTGGTGTATCCTTTGAAGAGGATGATGTGCTCCCCACCTTCATAAAATCCTTCAGGAGACTGTCCTGAGGATATCTGAGCATGTCGGGCCTCACAGTCAACGACTCAAGCTGTACCCCCCGAATTTGATGATGAATTAGGGGAGTGACAGTCATATACTGGAGGTAATATGATCCATCTTTATCAACGAAGGATATCCATAGCACGACTAGCTGATCTGATGCCTCACTTAGTAGCTGTAGACCAGACCTCCTACTGAGTGTGTCTACTACTACGTTCCCCTTCCCAAGAGTATAGACTATCTCAAAGTCATAGTCCTGGAGGACCTCTAGCCATCAACGATGTCTCAGGTTCAAGCCCTTATGTGAGAAGATACACATGAGACTCTTGTTATCATAGTAAACAGTAAACCATTCACCCATCATGTAGTGCCGCCACATCTTCTACGCAAAGACCATTACTGCTAACTCCAAGTCATGGGTAGCGTAGTTCTGCTCGTGCTATCACAACTACCATGAGACATAGGTGATCACTTCTCTCTCCTACATTAGGAAACAACCTAGTCTAGTCCCTGATGCATCTTAGTAAACTACACACCCAAAACCCTCTTCTGGTAGCCTCAAGATGGGGGCACTCGCCAGTCTTTGTCTTAGCTCCTGAAATCTCTACTGACACTTCTCCGTCCATAGAAATTGCTCCCCCTTCTTCATCAAATCTATCAAGGGTGATGCTACCCTAGAGAAGTTAGGAATAACTCTCCGATAGTACTTATCCAAAGCATAATTCCCTCTACCTTTGGGGAGGTAATCCAGAAAACATCTTTTGAAAAGATTTCCCCCCACTCTACCAATCCTATTGGGAACTGAAAACATAAAACTCCTGCTTCCATGATGGAAATTCTGGATAACTCAAGAGTGATCGGATGCACCCTCCTATGCATGAGTTTATCCTGTGCTGTCTGGATTTCCTTTTTCACCGACCAAGGAAGACCCCATTCTAACATTTTAGATAAACCACAACCTTTTTTCCTAATACAGTCAATCTGAGTATGAACCGTGGATGTCCAGCCTATACCAAAACTAAATTCATAAGGCCTCAACACCGCCACCAAGAGGTTCCAACCAAAACTCTCACCTCAAGGGTCAGATCAAAACATCTGCATAAGTGTGATTATCGAGTCTCCTCCCGAAGGTATCTCCGGACATGAGGGTCAAGTCAATGGTTTAACTAGAAACTCTAGATCTTATACAAGATTCATGGAAGGAAGGAATGATTAGTACATATGTCTATTAATATGGAAGCAATTAGTAGACACAGATCATACCTCAAATAATTCCTAGGGCCCTTGAGTCATACTCCTTGACCACATGAAGCTACTTCCTTTCCCTGTTCTCCATCTCTCTGAGCATGGTGGGGACCATGTTAGGGTGGTGATTTTAACATGTCAAAATGTATACCACCTCATTCTGCTCTCCTAGTTCCACTTTCACATCTGTATTCTTGCAGATTCATCTTTCCCTATCACTTCCTCTACCTGAAACATTTTTCACTCCCAAGTATCTGTGACTGGAGTTGGTTTCCTACTTTAATAAAGATAACATTCAATGGCTGTATTTGCTCAGTCAAAGAACATTTAACCACAAAGGTTCTCTCTAGCACCCTAACACAAGTAGAAATGAATAGAGGAAATGTGCTAGCTCGGATTTCCATAAACACACCTCGATCAGAAGTCAAACCCATGAAGCACTGATCATATCGTATTCATCGAGTAAGAATAATGGTCGGTACGCCTTGATGAATACTCATCTATTGAAATGTCATCCTGCCAAAGCTGTATAAGCTCTAGGGAACTCTCAGCCACCACCTCAAGCCAGTCCTTAGCTGCCTGTGAGTCAATCCTCAGATCCTGAGGGGTATATGATGCTAAAACCCGTGCAAGGAACTAAGCCTACAAGTGTCCTCTACTAGTACTTCCAGTCATAACTGTCAACCAATAAGAAATGATATAGTTGTAACACTACCCTAAGGTACCATCTTGGGAAACGGTCTACATACTGAAGCTTCCTCACCCTATGGACCATCCTCATGGTCACACACTGGAAAAGAATATAAGATAAGATCATCATCTTATCTACTACCTCCTGTAGATGACTCAGCTACCTATCGACCGGTGGTAGCTCTCTCTATCGGTGCCTACTGAGCTAGGAAGATCTCTACCAAAAGTGCTCGCTCACGCACCCCAACCTATGTCAGAATGTTGAGCGATAACATTGATTCTATGATCTACCTTAGGAGACCATGATCAAATGTCTGGGCCCTAAAGAAAGGGCCATGTACCATGTTGGTGGAGTAGAGGGTGAGATCAATGAACCTCGCTGAGGCCACTGTCGGGCTTCCCTGCTGTAAGTGCAGTAGCTCCTGTATACATACAGAGTGTAAGGTCACTGGGATGAACTCTACCCTAAAAAGGCCCTCAAATTTCGACCAGATGAGGGTCGCCTCATCGTGTATTTGTAGCATCAGGCTCTACCATCTCCCTACTGCAACCTGAAAAAGGATGTCTTGCCGGATCACCATAAAATCAGCTGGTGTCCCAACTAAGAGAAAAACTCTTGCCACAGTATCCATCCCGTCCTCAGCCACCTGCAGGTCCATCTTGCCTCGGAACCTTGGAGGCCTCTACCGCTAGAACTTGTGAAATTCACTCAGTCAGTGTGCACCCTCTGCTATTGGGGTTGGTGGCAACAACTGTCCAATGGGTATTGGTGCTGCTGGTACACCACCTGAATGTGCCAATGTCATAAGGGGGCCCTACACTGAGGCCTCAACACTCGGTGGGCCATCATCATGCACTCTCTCAGGAAACCTGGGTGGCTATCTTTTTGGAGGAATCCTGATAAAGAACATGTGCTACATGGTCATTATGTTATACCTAGTGAGATGACTTCAAAGAAATAAAAAGAAAAACTTTTCAAAAACACACGCAGTCAATGTTTTCGTGTGTTGAGTTGGAAATAAGAATTCAGGGTCCTGGTGTATGGATATGTTGGCCATCGCACCAACACTGGATCCCCCAAACTGAAAACAACACTCATAACACTTAAAAATATTTCCACTTAGAAAATATTAGAGTCCAAGTTCTTCAATAGAACCGAACCCCTCTCATACCACTTTTTCACGACCTGTCACCCAGGGCCCATGCCGTGACTACCCCAAGACTGCCTTCAATAGGCTAGGGGCTAGCGACAAGAACCGGAAAGAATATTACCTGAAACAAGATTGAATTTCCTTTAAAATTGTACAACACATGGTCCAAGAACACAATAGGAAGAAATTTCAAAGTAACATGATGTAGTAAAAGAGTGCTGAAAGTAAAAATGGGCCAAAATACAAACCCAACTGGAAAAGTACAAGTACAACTAAAAAGTGAAATACAACTGAAAAAGGGAAAATAGCTCCTTTTTCATCCTCTGAGGATCCTACCTGAAGGGTAAGTACAACTCACAAATAGTAGTCCCTGTGTCACATCATGCCAAATGGTCCACCTTTGAGCACCGTCCAGTCCTAGCTCCCTCAGCCTCAATCAATGTTATACGTCATATGCACAAGACACAACAAGGTGCGAGTGAAGCCCATGCATGGGTGAGTATAATGATACTCAGTAGGGACCCCGAGACCCCAAAGGTCTCTTAAAATTCCATAATGAAAAACCACAGGGTAACACCACAAAGGTAAAGTACCACACAAGTAAAGTACCACATAGCATAACCTCAATCACAATTACTAAGTAAAGTCAACTCACACCATGATTTATTCTAGGGGTAGTAACATGTAACATCCCCAGTCACATCATCGAACACCTCGGATACTAGAGAACCCCTCCTCTATCGAGTACATTGGGCCTGCCAGGTCACTCTGAGCCACTTACCACTAACCTTGAACTGCTGAGGTACTCCCCCCAATGCGTACCGTGGGTCTTTTGGGTCCCACAGAGACAACCCTCCCCACCGTGGTTTTCTAAGGTACTCTTCCCCATCACATACCACATCCGCTCCCCACTGTGGACTACAGAGGTACTCCCCCCCATCATGTACTGTGGCCAATGAGTCACTCTGAGTCGAAAAGTCAGTAGTCATCAGGTCTCAACTAGTCGTAGGGTTCCGTATGTAGAGAACTTGGGAGAACCGTTCCCCAAGCCATCCGTCACACCTAAACCAGCACAAAGTCTCATAGAGAAGTAACCTGATGATCTTCCATGTCATAAGGGTTGCAATTTAATAGATGGCGCATTAGTCAGACGCCCGGTCTGTGCGTTATTGGCATTTCAGTGCCGAGGGCCCGGTTGGATTCGAGTGCGATCCAACCCGGACATACTCCAAGTTTATCCTAAAATCTAATAGAGTAAGTCGAAATGATCATCTTTCTTGAAGGGTCCCAAAACCGTAGATGGTTTGTCAAATGGGTGTTCGGTTCTCAAGATAAGGTCCTTTAAGTGTTTCTAGGATCAGTTGGGCCCAGGTCTGGTCCGAACCGGTCGGACCGACCCATCTCGACCCGGTCTGGGCTAGGCCATGGTGGTCTTGGCCCGCTGGGCTGATTTTCAGTCCAACTAGAAATAGGGGCGGCCTGCAAGGGTGGCCTTGCCAGAATAGGGCGGCTCGCAAGGGGCGTCTCGGCCCGCGTGGGGCGACAACCCGGTCTGGGGTCGGCGGCCCGCTGGGGTGGTGGCTCAGTCCGAGGGGGGCGACCGCTCTGAGGATGGCAACCCGGTGCGAGGACGTTGGCCTAGTGCGAGGGCGGCAACCCAGCTCGAGGGCCGAGGGCGGTGGCCCAGTGTGTGGGTGGCAGCCCAATGCGAGGACAACAACCCAGTTCGGTCCGACGCGAGGGGTGTAACCCCTCGGTCTCTAGGATTCTTGAACGGCCCGAATTCCATTCAATTTTTGAGGTGAATACACCGCGTGGGTGCCACTTGGTCGCCGCAGAACCCGCTGGAGGGGGGTTCGGCCTCTTTTGCACCTTCGGCCGTAGCTTCCGTTCGCCGATGGTGGGGCGGTCACACCACCTCCCTTCTTGCATCCGACTATCATGCCGACCACCTCCTCTGTTCTCCACGGATGATGAGCCGCGACTTTTCTCTTGCGGCGTGCGTCAACACACTCACAGTCTTCCATGGAGGCACAAGGATGTAATAAATATAGAGGAGGGTTCAGGCCAGGTTTGTTAGGCCCAATCGCTCCTTGTTAGCTTTTAAACCGAGGGGGTTGAGGGTTTAATAGAATTTAATTGAACAATAATATAAAATCCCCAAGATTCCCCGCAATAACCTCCCACAAAAATGAATGAATCACGGGTCAAACCTTTAGTCAGTTGACCAGCGTTCTTCATGTAATTTCAAGAGTGGGAAAGATGGAATAAAAAATGCACAAACAAAATAACCCCTACCTAAAAACATCAGAGAAACATCCATGCTTGAAGGTGGATCGTGTTCTTAGTTCCCACGACAGGTTCCCAAAGACTCCACTAGCACGTCGCCCTTTGGTTCTGTGTCGTCTGTCACCTCCTGCTAGCTCGGCTTCGTCTTCTAAGAGTCTGACATCATGGTGTTCCTTCAGCACTTCGGTGCTTGGTGACACACTTTGATACCCCTTCCCTAGCTCTATATATATAAGAGAGGGGGAGGGTAAGGAACGACGTGGGGAAATAATGGGGCTCATTAGTTAGGAAGCTTCTTAATTTTCCCCAACGCTGTCGTTATCTATGGTTGGTAGGTCAAGAAATTTAATGGCTTGACACACCGCCGACACCACCCTTTAATTAGTCTGTTGGAGGTTATGAAATAAAATAACAATTTTTTTTATTTCATTTCTTTTAAAAAGTTTCAAAACATAACTTTTTCTCCGGACCTACTGTGGTCAAAGTAAAGCCTCCCGTAAGAAAATCCCAGTGCGGAGAATTCGACGATGTCCTCATATTTTAAAATTCGAGCAATGGTTAAAAAGTTAAAAAACAACTCTCACGCGTTTACGGAACATACCCAAAAAAAAGTTCAATAAATTATTAACGTTCACCCTCGACCCGTGCCGGGTGATGTTAAGCTCCGCCTAAGGAGAACAATCCCTAAAGAACTCAACGATACTCTTGGATTTTCAATCCGAGTTACCATTTAGATGTTATGGATTTTACAATAAAATAATTTTCGCCTAATTATTTTATTTATGCCCAAAAACTAACTTTCAATGGTGGCCCGCACCGGCCAATGTTAGTATCTCCCTAAAGAGAGTATAACCCCACGAGTTAATCAGTGGTCTCAAATTTTTAATCTGAGTCACCGTTCGTGAGTAATAAGCATTTGAAAAATAAAATAACATTAATTAATTATTTTATTTATGGTTATGACATTTTTGTGTTTTCTCACAGGAGGCCTACACTGACTAAAATTAAGTTGCGCCTAGGGTAAACCCACCATCCCGAACACAACGGTTACCTCAGATTTCTGATTTGGGGAACCATTTAAGATTTTTTCATCTTTTTCAGGTAATCTACTCATGCACGCAAATTAAAGCTTAAAAAATTTGATGGATCATTCTGGGCACTATAGGCCTTGGAATCACGCACCGTTAGATTTTGAGGTCTTGAAATAATTCAATATAATTAAAAAAAATTATATGGAAATTCTGGGACATTACATATATCCCTATTCAAAACTCAATCAACCCAAAAAATTGATAAAACTACAGAGGGTCCATAGTTCAAGGGTGATCATGAAAATGCAACCTCAAAATCTCTTAACCCTGTCATCAAACAACATGAATGACTATGCCTTAGTGGACCATAAAAAAATTATATCCACCGAAATCCTCTTCATTGGGTCTCTCAAAGTAATAATCAACACAATGCCCCAAAAAACCCTTAAACCATACTCTCATTGAATGATACATACTTCCACACCACAAAAACTACACACAACTAAAATTTAATCTTAAACACCTCCCTTTTTTCCTCAAACCTTCTCCTAATATCTCCCACACTCAAAACATACAATGTAAGAAGCTAGGATGGTTTGAACCATTACATAAACCTACCTAAATTCCAAAATCAGTATCTAGAAACATGTAAATTAACTCATAGATAAGGAAAATAATTTATCAAGTAAAATAATTCATATTATTCAAACTATGTAATATAATCCTTTTCCATTATATATCATCATGAAAAGTGCATGCTTGTGTCATCACCCTACATAATTGATATAACATTCATTAACATCATGAAATAAATTTTTTGATGATATACCATTGTAAAAACCTATGTAATGATTGAATAAGACTTTTTCATTTATTAATTAGGTATTAATTAAAATAGACACTATTTTCAATAGCATAGAAGGTAAAACTAGTTTTATGGTTAAAGATATTATTTTTCTAACAAAACAGTTTAATCGTCTTTTAGTGGAAACCTTTTTTTAAATATAATTTTTATCAATTTTATCAATTTTAATTTAAAAAATATAAATCTACTTTGAAATTTAAATATCATGATTTCATTTCTTTGAATTTTTGGTATGTTTTTGATAAATTCCATATTTTAATTGATAATAAAAAAATAATGCATTTTAATTCAAAACCGTTTCTTCAAAAAATTTATTTATATAGTCAGATTATCATTTTAATTTTTGTTAAAGTATAATTAGATCATATTTTTATCATTTAATCCAATTTTGGACATTGGAATAAATTTCACATGTAAACTGGATATAAATAATTTGTAAACTTTTGAACATTTTTAATTTAAAAACTCGTTTTCTCATTCAGTCAATGGGATTAATTTTTAATTAATTTCTTCATTTTTATGTCTATAATTTTGAGAAATGGATTTTATATTTGGAATAAGACGTTCCAAATTTATTACATAGGTCCTATTTATTTTTTGGACATTATGAATAGTAACATTAGTAATAATTTTATTACCATGGTTAAGGGTATATGAAATAATTAATGGTAACAAATAATATTATAACTAATATAGAATCACACTAAAATTAGTTCTAATATATTTATATGAGTGATTTTAGAGAAAAATCATCCTTGGTAGAAATTATATTTTATGGAAGGCACTTGGGTGTGAGTTTTACATTTATAATATTTTATTTAAAGTGAAGTCATGGATGCCATACTAATGTTTTTCATAATTATAAAAATTTTAATATGGAGTTATATATGTGATATTTTCAACAATAAATAGTTATTTTAAATCTAAAATAATTATCTATATCAGAGCAATTTATTTATAATTTTTATGATTAAAATATTTTAAATAAATGGTGACACAATGATGATGCAATAATTTCGTCTTTAATGAAAGAATCAATTAAATGATATTAAAAATATTAAAATACATTTTATCTGATATAATTAATTTAATAAAATAATTTTATGGATGAATTTGACATATTATTGATGTTTTAATTGTGTTTTTTTGAAGATATAATGTTTTTATGATTTTATTGTAATGTAAAGTAATTAATAGTTTAAAAATAGACAAAATTGATATTTTAAAATAAATAATATTTTATTAAATGAAATAATTTTTATAAAAATATCAATTTAGGCCAAATAATTTTTATAAAAATATCAATTTAACCCTTAAAATGTGAATTATATGATATCACATTAAGAATTAAAAGGGTTAAATAAGGGTTAAAAAAGATAATTATTAAAACATAATAAGAAATTGTATAATTGTTTTGGATGAATGTATTTAGTCCTATAATAATCCTATATTTTAAATAAACCTCTTTAGACCCATTTTGAATAAAAAATTAATTTATATTAATTTATTAAATTGAAGATTTCCAAGAGTGACCCTCCCCACTCCTATAAAAGGGAACTACTTAATAACTTTTCTTCACACTTCAAAACCTCTTTTATTAGCTCATAATCTTGATAAATACATTCCTATAATCCCTCCCTATATTCTATATGCCTTATTTTAGGAAGAAAACTCACTTTAGAGTTGTTAATGTGTTAATATTTGGAGGTCATCCGATGGAGATGTAACATTTTTAATTAAGTGTTTCTATTTTATTTCTTCTTCCACTTACTTAAAATATTATTCATACATGATGAAATAATAAATAAAGTATCCAAAATATAGTGATATTATATTCTGTTAACATCATCACCCATATCTGTCTCCAATTTCATAAAATGAAAAATGAATTATTCGTTCATGTGTATGGCGGATTAGCACCCCGTGAACCAAAATAATTCATTTTATGTCACCGTCTCTCAAGATTGGTTAAAATTATTGAATTAATATTTTTATATGATAATAAATAAATATATATCTTTATAAAATAATCACATATCAATTATTTTCTTACCTTTAATGCACATAAAATGATAATATCGTTCGTGTGTTTGTGTGAACTATCACTTCTATGAAACAATGCGATTCATTTTTCTTAACCACATCACATGGATGGTATATATAATTATATTAAAATTATTAATATGATATCAATTATATATGATAATTATGGAAGGATAAAATAATAATTACCTTTTTTCCATAAATTATCAATGAAAAATAGAAACGTTAGTCATGTGTACGCACGACTTACTGTCTCCATGATTATAATGTTGTTCATTTTTCATAACCATAAAAAATGGTTTTATTTAAAAGTATAATTGATTTATAAAATTGATTATTATTTCATGAATATTATTCTTGATATTATTTAATTATAACCACTTTAACTATCGACATCATATCAAGTTCAATTTTGACTCAAGTAACAAATTTCAAAAAAATGCATGACATGAACATAAATAATTAAGTAATTATTGTAACAAGGAAGTATGTGATATAAAAGAAGAATAATAAAAACAAAAAGTGTTCTAAATAAATTAAATAATTATCATATTTTTATTATTTCAGGAATAAAAAGATTATATGTGACGATTGGGACTCAGGGTAAGGGTCTTTCATTTTAAACCCTATTTTAAAGTTCATTTTTCATATCTTTTTATAAAAGAAAAATGAATGTTTTTTTAAAATTATATAGAATGAGTGGTTTCTCCCTATACCATGAATAATTTTTACCTCAATGTTTTATTTATAAATTTTCATAGTTTTTTTAGAAGAATTTTTTTTTCATTATTATGTGTGCGGTTTTTACATTTTAACAAACAATTTTACAAGGAAGGGTATTTTGATATCTAAATGTGTTTTTATCATGTATTTAAAAGTTCTTTCAAGGGTTTTATTTATGATATGTTCCTTCTATGTTGTTTATTATGGTTTGATCCCAATATATCTCAACATATGATAGTTTGAGCCCAATTATAAATCAAGATATAATGGGTTAAGACCATTATAGATCAAGATATGATGGGTGAGCCCCATTATAGATCTCCAATGCATTGAGTAGTATGAAGATGAAATTTGACCATAATATTATTCCATTTTTAACGGTTTATGTAAGAGTGATATGGTAATGATGTCCGAAGTCAATTGCATGACTTTTCTAGGCATGATAATAAATTTCTAAGTGAAGGGTTTTTTATGGTATTTATGTTTTCACTGGACTAAAAAATTCTTTCTTTTGTCCCTTAACGAGCTTTATGTGGTCATCCCATGTTTTGAAATGTTTTTAATAGGGTATAAGGATGGTTAAGAGAAAATATTAGGTTAATATGAATGTTGTTAAGATTTTAAAGAATAATAAATCTTGGTTTCTTCTAAATGTTTTATATTTTTGAAAAATGCATTCTTTTTGGAAGTGTCGACTTTGTATTTTATGAGTTTTTATGTATATGTTATGGACTAATTATCTAAAACATTAAACCTAAAATGATTATAAATGTTAAATAAAGTAAAATTATTGAATTAAGTCAAGATTATGTAATTTTTAAGGTTATGAACTTATAGTTGGAATCAAAGGTCGGTTTAGATAACATTAGGGTTTAGTTTATTATTAATAGAATATCCATAAATGATTTTACTTTATTTTTAATTTTAAATGATATATAATTTTAATATTAACTTGTTTACACATCTAAGATATATATTTTTAGAATGGATTTCTATATAGAAACATGGAAGCAATGGTGGGAAGCAATCAAGAAGAAACAATCCTTCAAAATCAGTATCCCGAGATAGTTAGAATTGGAACTGAGAAGTTTTTTGTTGTGATGGATTAGTTGAAACTAGCTATAAATCGTGGTGGAATAAAATCACGAGACTAACCAGATCAACCATAGAGTAATATGTAGACAGTGGAGCATTTTAGGAAGAAACATGATCCATATTTCAGTGGAAACTTAGATCCACTGGTAACTGAATGATGGATCATTTCTCTAGAAAAGATATTTAAAGTCATGGGATGATCAGAACATAAAATGGTAACCCTATACATTTATAATTTTAAAGGTGAATCCAATTAATGGTGGTATCTAGTTAATAATACTAGAGAAAATGGTTATCTTGAAACTCTAGAATTGGATGATTTGAAGGGTCTTTTTATGAAAAAATATTTTCCAAAAACTGTTTGAATCAGAATGGAGAAGCATTTCTTGGAACTAAGGTAGAAAGATGAGGATTATGTGGCTGTGTATGTAGACAATTTTATGAGTCTGGCCAGTTATGTACCTGATTTTATTTAGGATATTGATTGTTAAATTAATATATTTTACACTAGTTTGAAACAATTTTTATGAAGAGCTTTGGCCTCAAGAGAGTTTCATTATGCTAAAAAAGTTAAGATGGAGTTTTTTGATACGTATGTGCCTCGTGATGAAAACTATATGAAGCGGTGAGGTTGGTATGAATTGGGGAATAATTCATCAATGAAATATGGAGGTAAGAAAATCAAATTCCCTTCTAATGAAAATTTTAGTAAAAAGAATATCAGGTAATGTCTTCTGAATTATGGGAAGTGCTACTGTAAAGAGCCATAATTTCCTTGTATTTTTTTAAATAAATGAGAATTTTACGAGTGCACAAAAATTGAAGGGGCATAATTTTGAGGCCCGGAGTGCCCAGAATTAATTTCTGAACTTTATTTCAAGTGCATTCAGTAAACGTGAGAGCGGGTTTTTTCTAACATTTGAACTGGTGCTTGGAATTGAAATCTGAGGGAACCGTTGAACTCAAAACGCCAGTATATGTTTAAAGAGACCATCACCTTGACCGGAGTAGGTTGAGGGTGGAAGTTAGCTTTTCACATATTTGTGAAAGAATAAAATAAAAATAAAATTGTGTAGCTTTTATTTTTATTTTTATTCCATGTGGATGTTGAGTAGTGGGGACCACCAGACCAAAACCTCCCATGAGAGGTTATGATGGTGGGTACCACCAAAATTAACCTCCCATGAGAAGTTATGGTAGTGGGGACCACCCGAGGTATAAACCCCCTTAAAGCCCCCTTTAATGGAGAAACACTCAAACTTCCTATTAAATGTGGTAGAGCCTCTACAACTCCTCCAACATTTATTATGACAACTCAATTTAATTAATTAGGCTATTTTGAATTTGTGCCAACAAACTAAATAATAGATATCATAATCTATTATCTTGGGCTGCCTTTTAATTTCTGTGTAATTGGAGAAAAGGCTTGGAAAAAGAGAGAGCGTTGGAGAACTTGGGAGAAATCTCTCCAACGCAGAACTCCAACGAAGAACGCCGACCTCGACATCAAATTTCTTCCTCGGGGCATCCTCCAACACGGGACACCTTCAATCGACAATCATATTCCCCTCCCCAATGACGTCATCTTCTCCCTCATGATCTTCATCAATGAATCAAACGAGGTAGGGGTTTTTCCCCATGTTCTTCCCTTTTAAGTTTCTTTTGTGGGAATGGGATTTGTGATTGAAAAAGGTTGTGGGATTGAAGTTCTTAAATATCTTCGATAAACATTTTTATTCTTGTTGAGTCACTTGCTACTGCTCTAACGTAGAGGGTACAGGACAAACAAATATGGCCTGACCCCTCCGTCGTTCTTCTTGAATGGTGTATCCTTTACGATGGAAGAAGGTGACTTTGGTAATGGAGACCGGTGCCGGAGGTTGGCACTGGTGGAACTTGAGAACCGCCTAACAAGGCACGATGCCCCATCGCCCCATGCCCTCCATGCCCCGCGACACTCCACTATCCACAGCCACCACTGCCCCGCAGCCTCCGCCGCACCGCACCATCCACAGCCGACCCGAGTCGCCGCCGTCGTCCGAGCCGATGCCACCAGGCCGAGCTGCCACCACCGTCCGAGCTGCTACCACCAGACCGTGCCGGCACCACCGTCTGGGCAGTGTCACCACCGCCATCGGAGCTACCGCCACTGTCCTAGACAAGCCATCGCCCAAGCCGCAGTTGCCGGGCCGAGCCATTGTCCGAGCCACCGCCACCATCCGGGCCGAGCCGCTGCCACCCTTCCGGCCGAACCGCCCCAACCAAGCCACCTCGCGTCCTTGCACCCTCGCGGCAACGCCCCATCCGAGTTGCTCCGCGACCTCGCGCCCTCACAGAACCCTCCACGGCCTTGAGGCCACCCGCAGCCCCTCGTGGCCCTGGGATGCCCAGCGGGTTAGGCCGGGTCGACCCGAACCGGGTTGGCCTAGGTCAGGTTGGGCCGGTTCAGGCCAGGTCAGTTCGGCCAGGTCGGACCAGACCCGGGAGCACCACAACCCATTTTCTTTCTTTTGGCCATAACATTGGCACTAGATGTCCGTTTGTCGAACCATCAGCGGTGCTAGAAATCTTGTAGTGAGATGGTTCCTTTGAGTATACCCCACTTGAGATTTGGGTTAAGATGGGGTATGGTCGGGTTCGATCATGTACGAATCCAACCGGACCCCGATACTAAAAGGCTAATAACTCACAGACAGGGTGTCTGATTGATGCGTCGTCTATTGCATTGAGACCCCTATGATGTGGAGGTCCTTTGAGATACTTATTCTTGGGACAACATGGAAGTTGGAGAATAGACAAGTGGATTGGGGAGAGCACTCTCTCTAAGAGGAGAAAGCCTAGTGTGGTAACCTAGTAGCTGGCTGTGACGAGAAGCGTGCTCCTAGAGATCCTGTGCAGGTCAGCTCCGAGAGATCATGTGCGGGTCAGCTCCCAGAAATTATGTGTGGGTCAGCTCCTAGAGAACCAGTGTGGGTGATCTCTTAGTGTTCCTATGTGGGTCATCTCTAGTGATACTGTGTGGGTCAGCTCTTAGCATACCTGTGTGGGTCAACTCCTAGAGATCCAGTGTGGGTTAGCTCCTAGCGATCCTGTGTGGGTTATCTCTAGTGATCCTGTGTGGGTCAGCTCCTAGAGATCCTGTGTGGGCTAGATCTTAGCGATAATGTGTGGGTCATCTCTTAGAGATCCTATGTGAGTCGTCTCCTAGCGATCCTGTGTGGGTCAGCTCCTAGCGATCTTGGGTGGGTCAGCTCCTACCGATTCTATGCAGGTCAGTAGTAGAATCTCTTAACGGAGTAAAATGATTCCATGGTTATAACTAAACATCTCTACTCCCATACCCAAGTTATACCTGGTGTGAGATGAGTCAGTGACTCTATGTTTTCCTCATGATTGAGATGGATTACTTGATAACTTAGGTATATGTATGAGAATATACCTAGGTAGGGTTATCTGTTGATTTCATACTTTGTGGTTTCACCTTGGTTTATTTTGTGAGACCATAAGGGTCTCAGTGTCCTTATTGAGTAACGTTATACTCACCCCTACACGGGATATGCCCCCACACCTTTTTGTGTTGGATGTAGATAACAGATAGCGCTGATCAAGGCTGAGAGTATCAGGACTAGATGGTGCTTGGAGGTGTGCCATACGGCGTGACCATATGTAGAGGAGATGGATGGATATGGAGTGCTGAGGAAGCGATCTATACCTACCCTTTAGGTAGGAACCCAGAGGATGACCCAGTATTTGTCTATCTTTTCCTTCAGTTGTATTGTATTTCAATTGTACTTGTATCTTTACTATTGGGCTTGTATTTCTGCCCCTTTTTACTTTCAACACTCTTTTTTCTATACAGTTCACTTGCGTTCGTATCTTGTTGTGTGTTTGGTTGGGTTTGTTTAGAGGTTATAAAGGCAATGCCTTCCCATTTTTAGGGAATATGCCTTTGGTGCTAGTCTCCATCCCCTCTCTTATGGAAGGAAGGCTTGGGGTAGTCACAACACAGGCCCTGGGGGATGGGTCGTGACAAATTGGTATCAGAGGAGTCAGTTCTACCGTAGAAAATAGGACTTTGATCTTTTTTTTTAAAGGAAATAGTGTTAAGTTTAGTGAGTGTGGTTATCTGTTTTGGGAATCCAGTGTTGTTACGACAACCGACGTATCCATACACCATGACCCTGACTTCTTATTTCTGACTCAGTGCACAAAAATGCTGATTGCATGTGTATTTTGAGGATTTTATTTGTGATCTCTTGAGTCAGCTCACCGGGTATAACTTATTGACCATGGAACACCTATTTCTTTTCAGGATTCCTCCACACAGATAGCCAACTTGGTTTCTGAGAATAGCACGTACTGATATCCCACCAAGCTATGAGGCCTTGGTGCATGGTTCTTTTCCAGTAGAGGCACCAGCGGAGGCACCAGTGGTACCATTCCCCGTTGGGCCACCGATGCCACTATCCCCATTAGTAGATGGTTCACGCCTCTTGAGCGTGTTGCATGAGTTCCAGCTCCAGAGGCCACCCAAGTTCAGGGGAGAGATGGGCCCATAGGTAGCTGAGGATTTGTTGGAGGCTATAGTGAGAGCCTTCCGACTGGTAGGGACACCAGCCGATCTCATGGTGATCCTTGCTGCCAGCCTTCTACAGGAAGTAGTAGGTAGATGGTGGAGCTTGATTTTCCAGGTTCACAATGAGGTGACGCTTCTCTGTCCAGACTTCGAGAGCCTGTTTCGGGTAGAGTTTGTCCCATCGACTCTTCACGCAGTGCACATACAAGAGATTTTTCATCTGTAGAAGGGAAACATGATTGTATCTCAGTACTCAGCGAGTTTCACTGACATATCATCCTACTCCACTGATATGGTATGAGACCCATTCATCAGGTCCCGGACCATCGAGAAGGGGCTCAAGAGAGAGATCAGTTCTTCGATGATCTCACTCAGCATCCCGATACAGGCATGGGTGTTAAAGAGAGACCTTTTAGTGGAGAGTTTCCTTGTTGAGTAGTAACCAGTAGCGAGACCCACCATCAGACATCATGTAGTAGAGTATTCTATAGATGGTATTAGACAGATGTCACAAAGGTCCAAGAGGACCAGACATACAGGTGGACGACCTCAGGATTCAGAGTCGGTTGTTCAGGGCACCCGAGGCATATACAAACATGCCAGGAGTGGATAGTGTTATGCATGCGATGGGCAGGGTTACATGGCTCATGACTGTCTGTCCCATCGTACGGATGATCAGCATATGGTCTAAGGACCACCCAGGCAGAGACAGAGGTTCGATTGAGGAGGTTTTCAGGGAGAATGCAGACGTGGAAGAGGAGCTGGTTGTGCAGCTGGCGGTGGACGATGATTTGAGATGTTACTGCCACCACCATCAAGAGGTCCACCACGACCGCATGGAGAAGGTGGACATGGGAGAACTCAGCTCTAGGAAGCTGAGGCTTATGATTATGGTGCTCCAGAGATGATACTAGGTATGATCTATGTCTACTCCACCTTAGCTATAGTACTTCTAGACACAGGTGCCTATCATTCTTTTATTGCCACTGACCTCGTTCAGAGCTCATATATTCTAATAGATTCATTGTGTCGATCCTTACGGCTAGAGACTCATATGGGAGATTATTCAATGATTACGCACTGGTATCGGTAGTGTGAGCTTACTCTAGAAGGTGATAGCTTCTGCTGGGATTTTCTAGTAGCGGCGTCGAGGCCTTACGACATCATCTTGGGTATGGACTGGTTATCTACAATCCATGCTCAGATTGACTGTATTAGGCACGAAGTGCGGTGTGTCCACAAGAATGGGGCCAGGTTTAGCTTTACCGGTGAGAAGGTAGCCTTTGCAGCATAGGATAGACTTACCCAGAGGAGAGTGCAGCCGATCACTCATCAGTTGGCTAGCATAACCCTCAGAGCGGTTGATGTAGAGAGTCTGAGCTATCATGTAGTGGTGGACCAGTACATTGATGTTTTCCATAATGATGTTCCAGGTCGACCTCCTCGTAGAGAGGTGAAATTTTATATTGAATTGTACCCTAGGATGGCACCGATATCTACACCAGAATATCGAATGGCTCCCGCGGAGCTTCGTGAGCCACGAGTATAGCTAGAGGACTTGTAAGGGAAGGGATTCATTCGACCAAGTGTTTCTCCTTGGGCAGCCCTGATTCTGTTCGACAAGAAGGCGAAATGGAGCTTGAGTCTTTGTGTTGACTATCGGCGCCTAAACTAGGTGACCATGAAGAACAAGTACCCACTTACGAGGATTGACGACCTCTTTGATCAGCTGAAGGGGGAATGGTGGTTCTTGAAGATATACCTTAGATCAGGCTATCACCAGCTCCGATTTCGGGATGAGGATGTGTAGAAGACAACCTTTAGATGTCAGTATAGCCACTATGAGTTATTGTTTATGCCATTTGGCATAACAAATTCTTCAGTAGTGTTCATGGGATTCATGAACAAGATTTTTCAGCCATGCCTTGATCGATTTATAGTAGTCTTCATTAAAGACATTCTAATCTACTCAACTTCTGAGGAAGAGAATGCCTACCATTTTCGGGTAGTACTGGACACACTCTGAGAGCACCAGCTTTATGGTAAGATCTCAAAGTGCCAATTCTGGATCCGAGAGGTTCAATTTCTAGGACAGGTCATATCAGAGGCTGGATTTGCAGTTGATACAACAAATATTGAGATGGTACTTTCTTGGGAGCCACCTAGGAGTGTGATGGAGATACAGAGTTTCCTGGGTTTGGCTGGATACTAACGTAGATTTGTGCTATACTTCTACCGAGTTGTAGCACAACTATCAGTGTTGACGAAGAAGCAACAACCCTTAATGTGTCCAGAGAGATGCCGGTAGAGTTTTCAAGATTTGAGACAGAGGCTGATGAGTTCCCCCATCTTGAGGCTTCTAGAGGAGGGCGTAGGGTACGTAGTCTACTGAGATGCATCAGGGACCAGGAGTGGATGTGTCCTGATGCAAGAGCGAGTGGTGATCACATATAGTTCTCAACAGCTGAGACAACATGAGTAGAACTATGCTACCCATGACCTGTAGTTAGCAGTAGTGGTCTTCGCCTTGAAGATGTGGTGACAAGATCTGATGGGCGAACATTTTATAGTCTAATATGATCACAAGAGTCTCAGGTATATCTTCTCTCAGAAGGACCTGAACCTAAGACATCAACTTTGGCTTGAGTTACTCTAGGAATATGACTTCAAGATAGTCTATACTCATGGGAAGGGGAACGTTTTAACAGATGCACTCAGTAGGAGGTCTGGTATACAACTTCTAGTTGAGGCGACAGAGCATCTAGCTGATTGCAGATATCCTTCGTGGAACATGATGGAGTAGCTTTCCTTCAGCATCTTATAGTCACTCCCCCACTTTTTTAGCGAGTCGGGGAGGCGCAATGTGAGGACACTGATTGTGAGGAGCGACATGCTCATATATCCATAGGACATGCACTTGATGGATTTTCTGAAGGTGGGGAGCACGTCATACTCTTCAGAAGACATACCATGGTACCAATGTCACTTCAGAAGGAAGTGTTGAGCGACTTACACAGATCCCCTCTAGTGGTACATCCAGGAGTGGCGAAGATGTACCGGGATCTCTAATGATAGCACTGGTGGCCAGGAATGAAGAAAGAAATAGCAGAGTTTGTCTCTCGGTGCCTCACTTGTCAGCAAGTGAAGGCGGAGCATCAGGTACCAGCAAGCTTGGTTCAGCCTTTAGAGGTCCCAGAGTGGAAGTGGTATGTGATATCCATGGACTTAGTGATAGGACTTCCATGTATATACAAAGGTCATGACTCTATCTGGGTGATCATCGACTGACTCACCAAGTCAGACCACTTCCAACCAATCAGAGTGCAGGGTTCAGTAGAGTGCTTGGTATGCCTCTATGTGTAGGAGATTATGTGGCTACATGAAGTACCATCAGTGATTGTCTCCAATTGTGATACATGTTTTACATCCAAACTATGGTAGGGGTTGCAAGAGGATTTCGAGACACATCTTTTTTTGAGCACCGCCTTCCATCCTCAGACATATGACCAGACTGAGCGGACCATTCAAACCCTCGAGGACATGCTGCAAGCTTGTGTCCTAAAATTCGGTCACAGCTGGGATGATCACTTGACTTTGGTTGAGTTTGCATAAAAAACATTTATCATCCACCATTGGGATGGAACCTTTTGAGACATTGTACGGGCGACCGTTTAGATCACCCTTGTGCTAGACTAACCCAGGGGAGTCAGCACTAGTGGTACCAGAGATGGTACAGCCTACCACAGAGAAAGTGAAGATCATCCAGGAGTGGATGAAGACTGCACAGAGCAGGAAGATGTCTTATGTTGATAGAATATGGAGACCTCTGGAGTTTGAGGATAGAAACCATGTCTTTCTACGGGTCTCACCTCGACGAGGTTTGTGGAGATTTGGCCGAGGTGGAAAGTTATCTCCGAGGTTCATCGGACCTTGTCAGGTCCTCAGTAGAGTGGGAGAGGTGGCACACCACTTAGATCTTCTACCTTAGTTGCACCGGGTGCACGACATCTTCCAAGTATCCCAGATGAAGAGATACATGCATGACCCCTTCCCACGTTATTGACCATGGAGAGTTGGATGTTGAGGATGGGGCGACTTTTACGGAGGTTCCAGTTGATATTGAGGATCGACAAGACCAGGTCATTCATGGATGGTCGATACCTCTGGTGTGCATTCGCTGGTAGCATGGGAACCTCCAGGAGATCACATGAGAGCGGGAGGCTCAGAAACATGCTCAGTACGCCCACATGTTTACCTAGTTATGAGTTGTGGCTTATGGGGATGTAAAGCCCTGAGGTGGGGAGAATTTAAAGACCCAAAATTTCTTTGTAATTTTTTTTAAATAAATGGGAATTTTAAGAGTCCGCAAAAATTGACGGTGCATAATTCTGATGCCCGGAGTTCCAGGAGTGAATTTCTGAACGTTATTTCGGGTATGTTTTGTAAAAGTGTGAGCGGATTTTTTTTAACTTTTGAACCGCTGCTCGGAATTGAAATATGAGGGCACTGTTGAACTCACAACGCCGGTATTTACTTATGGAGACCTTCACCTTGACTGTAGTAGGTCGAGGGTGGAAGTTAGCTTTTAACATATTCGTTAAAGAATAAAATAAAAATAAAATTGTGTAGCTTTTATTTTTATTTTTATTCCATGTGGATGTTGAGAAGTGGGGACCACCAAACCTAAACCTCCCATGAGAGGTTATGATGGTGGGGACCACCCAAAATAACCTCCCATGAGAGGTTATGGTAGTGGGGACCACCGAAAGTATAAACCCCCATGAACTCCCCTGTAATGGAGAAACCCTCAAACTTCCTATTAAATGTGGGAGAGCCTCTACAACACCTCCAAAATTTATTATGCCAACTAAATTTAATTAATTAGGATATTTTAAATTTTTGAAAACAAACTAAATAATTGATATCATAATCTATTATCTTGGGATACCTTTTCATTTTGGTGGAATTGGATAAAAGTGGAAAAAGAGAGAGCGTTGGAGAACTTGGGAGAAAGCTCTCCAACGAAGAACGCAAACCTTGAATTCGACCTTCTTCCTCGGGACATCCTACAATGTGGGACATCTTCAATCGAACTGGGTCAGCCCAGGCCAGGTCGGGCCGGGTCGGTCCGACCGGGTCAGACCAGACCGGGGCCCACGACGACCCATTTACTTTCTTTTGGCCATAACTTTGGCACCGGATGTCCGTTTGACAAACTGTCAGTAGCACTGGAAATATTGGAGTGCAACGGTTCTATTGAGTATACCCCAATGGAGATTGGGGTTAAGATAGGGTACGGTTGGGTTGGAGCAATCATGAATCCAACCGGGACCTCGGGACAAAAAGATAAATAATTCACAGACCAGGCTTCCGATTGACGCGCCATCTATTGCATTGAGACCCCTATGACATGTAGGTCATTTGAGATACTTCTTCGTGGGAATCGTGGCTATTGTATAATCGACCAGTGGCTTGGGGATCAGACTCTCCCGGAGATGAGAAAGCCTAGTTCGGAAACCCAGTAGCTGGCTATGACGAGAAGAGTGCTCCTAGCGATCCTGTGTAGGTCAGCTCCAAGCGATCCTGTGTAGGTCAGCTCCCAACGATCCTGTGTGAGTCATCTCCTAGAGATCATGTGTGGGTCAACTCCAGTGATCCTGTGTGGGTCAGCTCTTAGCGATCCTGTGTGGGTCATCTCCTAGCGATCCTGTGTGGATCAACTCCAGTGATCCTGTGTGTGTCATCTCCTAGCAATCCTCTGTGGGTCAGCTCCTAGCAATCTTGTGTGGGTCAGCTCCTGGCGATCCTGTGTGGGTATGCTCATAAGGATCCTGTGTGGGTCTGCTCCTAGAGATCCTGTGTGGTTCAGCTCCAAGAGATTTTTTGTAGGTCAGCAATACAGCCTCTTAACAGAGTAAGATGATTCAATGGTTATAACTAATCATCTCCACTCCCATACTTAAGTTGTACCTAGTGTGATCTGATTCATTACCTATGTGTTTTACCCATAATTGATATGGATTACATGATTACTTAGGTATATGTATGGGCATATACCTAAGTAGGGTTATCTGTTGATTTCATACTTTGTGGTTTAACCTTGGTTGATTTTGTGAGACCTTGAGGGTCTCGAGGTCCCTACTAAGTATCGTTATACTCACCCCTACACGAGCTATGCCTGCACCTTGTTGTGTTGGATGTAGATGTCAGACAATACTGATTGAGGCTGAGTATATCAGGACTGGACAGTGCTCGGAGGTGGAACATACGGCGTGACGGTACGCAGAGGAGATGGATGGACGTGGAGTGCTGAGGAGGTGATCTGTACCTACCCATCAGGTAGGAACCTAGAGGATGACCCAATAGCTATATATCTTTTCCTTTAGTTGTATTGTATTTCAGTTGTACTTGTATCTTTACTGTTGGGATTGTATTCTATATCCTTTTTACATTCAGCACTCTTTTTGTTATACAGTTGACTTGCGTTCATATCTTGCTGTGTGTTTGGTTGCATATATTTACAGGTTATAAAGGCAATGCCTTCCCAATTTTAGGGAATACAGATTTGGTGCTAGTCTCCAGCCCCTAGCCTAAGGATGGTGGGCTTGGGGTAGTCACGGAACGGGCCCTGGGGGATGGGTCGTGATAGCTATCAATTTTAAAATTTTGGAAACATGTCTCGTTATTACAAGGAAAATGAGAAGAAAAATAATGACAAGATGATCGTGATATTTTTTAACTATAAAGACTTGGATAATTTTCTAATGTGTGACCACGGTTAGTAACTCAAGGGGGAAATTGGTAATATTAGAAATAGAAGGGTGTCAAAGAATCCTTTTCATCTACGCCAATAGATTTTGATCCATTAAACTAAGTGGTATTAGGTACATTTGTTATTTTTATATATTTTTCCAATATGTTTTTTTATTTAGGTTATACCAATTCATTCTTTTTTGAGATTTTTTTTTAAATTGGGAATTCCACCTCAAAAAAGGAAACCAAAACTTATGGTAAAAACAACTTGGGGAAACATTAAGGGAAAAATATATTATACGAATATTCTTGTATTTGTATGTGGAAATAATATACCTTACAACCTTGTGGTTTTTCATCTAGTAGAGTATGATGTTTTTCTAGCTATGTATAGGATATATGTTTACCATGCTAAGATACACTATAGTGGTAAAAGATTTTTTTTCCAGAAAAAGTTTCAGTTTGTGTACAATAATGAACAGATTCAACATATAAAATATAAGTAAGATGAGAAACTATTAAAAATAGAAATTAATGTTATCTTGAACATATTGTGGAGAACAA
Source organism: Viscum album (assembly GCA_963277665.1). Classification (NCBI taxonomy): domain Eukaryota; kingdom Viridiplantae; phylum Streptophyta; class Magnoliopsida; order Santalales; family Viscaceae; genus Viscum; species Viscum album. The sequence goes on along the minus strand of OY728145.1, from coordinate 1,090,373,403 downwards.
AGGAACTATTCAGATTAATGATGTTCCAATTTGAAATGATTATTTAGAAGTTGAATTTAATATTGACTAAGTTCTTGATGCTATTCCAATTTCTAAACCTCCTTCTAAAATGGCTCAAATGGAACTTTTAGAGTTGAAAAAGAAATTATAGGAGTTATTAGATAAAGGTTTCATCTGACCTAGCACTTCACCATGGGGTGCTCCTATATTTTTTGTGAAAAAGAAAGACAGTTCAATGAGACTTTTCATTGATTATAGAGCCCTTAATAATATTACTATTAAGAAAAAGTATCCTTTGCATCATATCAAATATTTTATTGATCAGCTCCAGAAAGCACATTATTTTTTGAAGGTTGACTTGAGTTCGGGGTATAATCAGTTGAAAGTAATGTAAGTATACATTTAAAAGATTGTGTTTTAGAATAGATATGGAAATTATGAATTTTTAGTTATGCCACTTTGGTTAACTAATGCACCTATTGTATTCATAAGTCTTCTTAATAGAACATTCCATGAGTTCTTGTATAATTTTGTAGTTGTTTTTATTGAAATTTTTTTATTATATTTTAAAATTAAAGAGTAACATGAAAGACATCTTATGGTTCCTTCTAAAACCTTAAAAGAAATGAAAAATTATGGGAAATTCAGAAAGTGTGAATTTTGGTGGCAAAAAATTTCATTACTTGGTCACATTGTTTCTAAATATGGAATAACTATTGATCATACTAAAACAATAGTTATTGAAGAATGGATAAAACTAAAAAAAAATAATAGAGATTTAATGTTTGCTTGGATTAGTAGGCTATTAATTGAGTTTTTATAAAAACATTGCATGGTTATCTTGTAGGACCCCGGGACACCCTGAGAGGGGTGGGGTGAATCAGGGTGTCAACTTTTTCTTTTAAAGTGATGGATCTTGTTCCCATGTTGGTAGGAACTTGTTAAACTCGTATGATGGAAATGAACAGAAAGCAAACATTCACATGCAGAGAGAAGACACATCACTTTTTACTTGGTTCACCACTAAGGGCTACGTCCAAGGAGCATACGCCGACAGGTTTTCGGTCCTACCAAATTCTACTAAACTTCACTATCTGTGGATTACAAAGGTTTGGGCATAGTCACTCTGTCCTAGGCTCACTGCCTTTACAAAATTCTAGGGATAGCTCACTGCGTCCCTCGGGTCACTCCCGTTGACTCCCCCTGGCTCACTGCCCTTGATGAAGTCACACTCAGTTTATAGACGTGAAGGTCTCTTCATCATTGCAAAATAATGCATCCTCTGTTGAATATAGATGCTCTGTTGAAGTACAACTTTCACTCGTATACTAATCCCACTTTGTACCGAAGGTATCGGGCAATCTTCCATTTTTTTGGTACAGCTCCAAAATGACCGGTGTACAACAACCTCACCTGGCGCGCTTCTCCAAGACTAGCGTGCAAGTTTCAAGAACGGCACACAAGTCACTCGCACGGTATAAAATTGGCGTGCAGGTGACACCAACACACTTGCGCGACACTGCCACCTTCAACTCCAAACTTGCGCGACTCTGCACCTTTAACTCCCAAAATGCCTTAGTCGCGCAGCCAACAACTGGCGCGCAACCTCTACTTACGTGACCCAACTACCACTTGCGTGACTCAACCACCTGCGTAACGAGAGCTCTAAAAATATCTAATTCTTGAACATCATTTCAAATGAGGAGGGGTGGTCCTATATTTATAGGCAAACTGGACCCCCTACACAGTGGCGCGCAAGTGTCCTCACGACGCGCAAGTCCCGGCACGCAGCTCCAACTGCCTTAGCCTCTGTCTCACTATTCACTTGCGCGACCACAACAATACTTGCGCGAACTAATTTCCTTTGCCATATTTTGATGTTCTGATCATGAAGAACAATCAGCGCGCAAGTTTCCAAACCTCCTAGGCATCGGCGCGCAAGTCCTTTCTCGGCACGCAGGTCACTTGCTCGACCTGCCCAAAACTTACGTGACCCTTCTCCCTTTTCAATTTTTCCATGTTCTGATCTTGAAAAACATATGGTGTGCATGTTTCCTCTCCTTCAAGTACACAGTGCACAAGTCTCTTTGCCAAAAACACTTTTCTCCATTTTTTGATTTTCAGGCCCAGAAATTTGGCAAACACTAGGAAATGGTGCCACCTTCAACACTATTGTCTACTTAAACTGTATGATCACATTGCTGGTACACATTCTAAACATCCATTGAGGATTGACAACAAACACAAACCATACTCCAATTCATGAATAGAAGACCATGGTTCCAACATATCTATCCCACTAACTATGTTAAATAATAAAGGTGTTAAGTTCATTAGGAAAAAAGAATGTGATGATTATTTTCAGGAATTGAAACGAAGATTAATGAATGATCTAGTTCTAACCATATCTTCTAGAAGTGGTGAATTTATCATGTATAGTGATGCTTTATTGAAAAGAAATGGTTGTTTCCTAATAAGGAATGATCAGGTAATTTTTTATGATTCACGTTAGTTTAAAACTCAAGAGTTCAATTAATCTACACATTATTTATAATTAGCTTCTTTTTTTTCATTAAAAATTTAGAGGAATCATTTTTATGGAGTAAAATGTGAAATAAACAATGATCATAAAAGTTTGAATTATATATTCACTCAGAAATAATTGAACATGAGATAGAGAATATGACCAGAACTAATCAAGGATTATGATTTCATGATTCATTACCATCATCAAAAAGAAGACAAAATGGACAATGATTTGAGTTAGAAAAGTAATGCTACATTAACCATGATAAATTTGGAATGTGGACCTTTGGTAAATGATTTAATGAATTATTTCTTTGGGGGTTTTGGTGTAGGAAATTACTTTGTTTTTTCTGGTGACAGTGCAATCATCTTTTTCAAATAGAATTAACAAAGCACAGAAGGAAGACCGTGAGTGGAAAAAATGGAGAATTAGTTCAAAATGGTATGTTTTTTGAATTTAAAATTGATAAAGATTGTGTTATAAGATTTGGTAAGAGATTATTTGTGCCTTTTGATTCACAGTTGAAGAAATAGTGGTTATGTGAACCTCATAGTTCTTTATTTTTAGTTCATCCTATTGAGCACTAAGATATAAAGAGACGTTCGAGTGTATTACTGGTAGGATTGAATGATAATTGATATTGTTGGATTTAACTGGAGATGTTTGACTTTTCAACATGTTAAATAATAATGACAGTAGACAAAGGGGATGCTTCAGACCTTTCCAGTGCTAGAGTGTAAATGGGAAAATATAACTTTAGACTTCCTAGTGGGATTATCGAAAAGTTCATGAGGTAACAATGAAATCTATGATATTGTAGATCGATTGACTAAATCACCGATTTTATTCCTATTTGAGACACTTTATCACTACATCAACTTTACTTGATGTATCTTAATGATATTGTTAGGTTACATGTAGTTACTCAATCCATTGTATCTAATCATGATCCCAGGATCACTTCTAAATTTTTAAAAGTCATTCAGAATTCATTGGGTACTAAATTAAATATCATCAAAGCCTTTCATCCTCAATCATATGGGAAGTCAGATAAAACAATTCAGAACATGGAGGATATGATACATGCTTGATCAATGGACTAACAGGAATGTTAAGATCAACATATTTATTTTGTTGAGTTTTCTTATAAAAACATTTTTTATTCTAGTATATTGATGGAACCATTAGAGGCATTTTATGGAAATTAGTGTCGAACTCCAACATTTTGGAATGAAATAGGTGGAACAAATTTGATGGGACCAGAATTAGAAGAGGAAATTGGAGATAAAGTTCAGTTGATTCAAAGACACATGAGAATAGATCAGATTAGGTAGAAAATTTATGTAGATAACTAGAGGAAGGAGTTTTCTTTTGAGGTAGGTGATCATGTCTTGCACAATATTTCTCCATGGAAAAGTGTGACGTGTTTTGGTAAGGAAGGGAAGTTGAGTCCACAGTTCATTGAACCTAATGAAATCATAGAGAAATTTGGATCATTTTCCTACCATGATTATTTTCATACTACTTTATCCCAAGTACACAATGTTTTCAAGTTTCAATGTTATGAAATTATATACTGGATCCATCTCATGTTCGGATTCAAGAAGTAGTTCTGTTTGAAGAAAATCATTGTTATGAGGAATAACCAGTTCAGGATTTTGAATGCAAAGAGAAAGTGTTGTGGAATAAGTTGATTCATCAGGTGATGGTTTTGTGGAAAAAATATATGGTTGAGGATGCAATATGGTAATCTGAAAATGATATGAGGGAAATATATCCCCACTTATTTAATAAGTGACTAAAATTGCGAGGATGTAATTTCAATAAAAGAAGGTAAGAATGTAACAACCCAATTAAATATAGAATAATTATTTTTAATTTATTAATTATATAATAATTAAAATAGAAACTATGTTCAATAACTTATATGATAAAACTAGTGTTGCGGTTAAAAACATTATTTTTTTTCTAAAAAAACAGTTTTATCACGTTTTAATGGTGCACTAATTTTAAATATATTTTTTGAAACTTATATAAATTCTATTTGAAAAAATAAAATTATTTTTTTGAAACCATAACATCAAAATTTACTTTGGTTGAATTTTTTATATTTTTCTGACAAATTTCATATTTTAATGAATAGTAAAAAAATACCGCATTTTAATTAAAAACTATTTTATCATATAATTTATTTATATAGGTAGATTATCCTTTTAATTGGATTAAAATTATAATTAGATCATTTTTTTATCATTTAATCTGATTTAGTTCATTTGAATTAATTTCACATTGAAATTTGATATAAATACATTGTAAACTTTTGAACGTTTTTACTTAAAAAACTCATTTTCTCATTCCATCAATAAGATTAATTTTTAATTAATTTCTGAAATTTTGTGTTTATAATTTTGAAAAAATTATTCAATATTTGAAATCAAAAGGTTCAAATTTAGTAATAGGTCCCTTTTATTTTTTGGACATTAGGTATAATAGCATTAATAATATATTTATTACAAATGTTTAGGGTAAATCAAGTAATTAAAGGAAAAAATAATATTATAAATAATATAAAATAACCCTAATACTTTTAATAATTTAATTGTATGACTTATTTTCGACAAAAATAATCCTTGGGACGAAATTATATCCTATAGAAGCCACTTGGGTGTGAGTATGACATTTATAATATTTTATTTAAAGTCAAGGATGACATACTCATGTTTATTTTCACCACATCAATTTTAATATAGACTTATATAGGTGAAATTTTCTACTATAAATATTAGTTTTAAATATCAAATAATTATCTACATAATAGTAATTTATTTATATTTTTTCCGAAATAAATAATTAAATTAAATGGCGACATAATGATGATGTAGAAATTGCCTCTTTAATGAAAGAATAAAATAAATGACATTAAATATATTAAAATAAATATTATTTGGTATAATTTATGTCATTAAATTTTTTTTGTATGAATTTGACATATTATTGATGTGTTAATGGAGTTTTTTAAGACATATTGTTATGTTATTTTTAAAAATCCATGTAATGAATAGTGTAAAAATTGACATAATTGATATATTTTTTAAAATATTTTATAAGATGAGAAAAAATTTAGAAAAATATTTTTTTTTGAATGATTGGTATACATCTCAAAATTTTATAAATGACTCATTTATTAGTCGTTTTTAATCTTATAGTAAGTACATTAGTCCTCAATGAGTAATTTAAATGATATCATGGTAAGAATTAAAATGGTTAAATAAACAATATAAGGATTAAGAAATATTTAAAACATGTATAATTTTTATTGGATGATTTTATTTAGACCCATACTTATACTATCTTATAAATAAACCAATTTTACCAATTTTTAATATAAAATCAATTTGTATTAATTTATTACTTTGAAGATTTCTAAGAGTTCCCCTATCCTCTCTTATAAAATGGCACTACTTCATAGAATTTATTCACAGTTAAAAACCAAATTGGTTCAGATAATATCTACCTAAATACCTTACTATAATCCATACCCACATTATAGAGGATTTATTTTAGGCATAACACTCCCCTTATAGGTGTTAATGTTTTAATCAAAGGAGATCGTCCGAAGGAGAGATATCGTTTTTAATTAAGTGTTTCTATTTTATTTCTTCATCATATTCCTTAAAATATTATTCATCCATGATGAAATAATAACTCGAGTATTTGAAATATAATTATATGTTATTATGTTAATAACATCCCCCAAATCCATATCCAATTTCATCAAATGTGAAATGGATTATTCATTCTTGTGTACGATGGACAACGACCTCGTTGACAAAAATAATTCATTTTCGATCACCATATCTCAAGACTGGTTATAACGATGGAATTAATATTTATATATTATATTAACGAAATATTTATAATTATAAAATTATAATATATCAATTATTATCTTACCTTTCAATGAACATAAAAATGATAATGGCATTCGTGTGTACGTGCTAACTATCCCTCCAATGAAGCAATGCGATTCGTTTTTCTTCACCACATCACATAGATGATATATGTAAGTATATCTAAATTATTAATATCATATTAAATATATTATTATAAATGTGTAATGATAAAATAATAATTACCTTCTTTTTATAAATGATCAATGAAAAATGGAAACATTACTCATGCGTATGTACGGTCTACCATCTCCTTGATTATAACATTGTTCATTTTTCATAACCATAAATAAATGGTTTGATTTAAGATTAAAATTGAAATATAAAAGTGATTATTATGTCATGAATATTATTCTGAGTATTTTGGACTTATTACCACTATAACCATTGACATCATACCAATTTCATTTTTGACTCAAGTACCGAATATCAAAAAAACATTTGACATGAACTTAAATAGTTAAGTAATTTTCATAATAAGGAAATAATTGATATGAAGAAAGAATAATAAATAGGAAAAGGTTATAAAGAAATAAAATTATTTACATATGTTTGTTATTCATGAATACAATTATTGTACATGATGAGTCAGACTTAGGGTAATATACTTTCATTTAAAACCCCGTTCTAAAGTTCATTTTTCATCTCTTTTTATAAAAGAAAAAAGGAATGTTTTTTAACCTTACACGACATGAGATGTTTCTACAAATTTCATGAAGATTTATTACCCTAATGTTTTCCATATAAATTTTCATAGTTCTTTTTTAATAAAATGGTATCATTATTCTGTGTATTAATTTTATATTTTAAAATAAATTTTTACAATAAATTGTATTTTGATATATGAAAGTGTTTTTATCATGGGTTTAAAATAGTTTTCAAGGGTTTTATTCATGATATATTCGTTGTAAATTGTTTATTATGGTTTTATCATAATATATCTCAAGATATTATGGTTTAATCCCCATTATATCTCAATATATGAAAGGTTGATCCTATTATAGCTCAATATATGATGTTTTAGCCCCATTATATCTCTCTAATGCATTGGGTACTCCGATCGAAAACTAAATTTTTTATTAAAAACACTTTTGTGGAAAAGTGAGAAACCACACAAGTACAATCATATCTGAAGGTTATCCAAAACAAAAGGATATAAAAAAGTCATTGAAAACATGGCTATGATTGTAAGAAATGCATACCCAATATAATCCCCATTGAAGTGCTTCAACCTTCATGATTGAGTCATCTCAGATTAAGTCATAAAAGTGGGTAGCTAGCTTATCCCAAGTCTGGATATATTCCTCTACATTTATCTTACGTGCATTGAAACCCCATTCCAAAATAAAATATTATTGTTTGATCTAGTACCTTTGTTCCTTACTTACATCCATTTTAACCGTACTTTCTATAATTATTTCAAATTCCTCCCTTTAGGCATTAATATTGATATCATTTTCATGCATTTCTTCATTAGAATGACGAATTAAGTCAAGATACTGAGTCTGTTATAATTCCTTATTCCCTACCGCGCCACCCTCACCTTGATTTTCGATGTCTACACACTTAACTTTAGGATTTCCACTTCTTGGGCCATAACATTCCAGATCTCGAGGTTTTGATTTAAAATACTTTTCTTTTTTTCTTACTATATGATCTTGTTTGTATCATCTTAGGAAGCTGGGAGTAGTCCTTTATCCCTTTATATCCCTTTCATTTATACACAATTCATATCCTCGCATCATTATTCCCATTATGACCCTTCCTCTTCCTTGGTATTTGGAGACCTCTTATTCTCTCCCCCTCCTCACTGCTAATAGAAAATTGACTAGATACCTCAGCATCATTCTCACCATTAGAGAGATCCTGAACACCCAAGGGATACTCCACTTCCAATGGTGCACCCAAATATGGAGTAGTCTCCAAGTCCTGGAACTAGAGGTCATCCTTCATACCTCTATTGGATAACAACTTTGTTTCCTAGTCCTGAATTAGACCTTCCTCTGTCAAACTTTCAAAACGGTTAATGAGACTAAAGGTTGCTTGACCATTTTTCATTTTGGACCTAGTCAATGTATTTACTACATCCCCTTTTCTTCGTGGTACCTGTAGATCCTCCCTTAAATTCCACATAAACCACAAATAATTTAATTATTTTCTATGTATATTAATGAGTTTCTTTAAAAAAGGGTTTTAATGGCTTCCATGTTTTCACTAGACTAACGAATTATTTCCTCTATACCTTACTGATATTTTTGTGCTCATCCCAAATTTTGAAATGTTTTTCATAGGGTATAAGGATTTTTAATATAAATGGGTAATTAAATAGTAATTTTATGATGATTTTTATGAATAAAAAATCTCATTTTCTTTTAAAAGTTTTATATTTTGAAAAAAATTGATATTGTTTGGAAGATTCCAATTTGTATTTTTTTTTGTTTTTATATATAATTTATGGACAAATTCTCTAAAACCCTAAAATTTAAAAGATCCTTAATATGAAATATAGTAAAATTGTTGACATAAATCAAAAATATTTAATGTTTAAGGTAGGGGACCTATAACTATAGCCACAGATTTAATCAAACACATCTATTTCAAAAAAAATTCAAGATAAATCTTCTTCCACTAATTTAGAAGATAAAGATACTTTCATGAGTTATTTAATTAATTTAATATAATCTATGGTGGATATAATATATGTTTCCTCACTTTGAGCATATACATGGTTTGAATCCATACATCAAATTATGTGATACATGATATACAAAAATAATAATCTCATATATAAGGAAAAATAAACAGATCGGTAACAAATAATATCAAATAAATCATAATGATGTGGAATAATTTTTAGATATTTTGTCCTTAAAACTTCCATTCTTAAAGAATACTAAGTGAGAAGTTCATTAGAAAAGTGTCAATGTATTTTGATCTTTTAACACATGATATTTTGACATCATTTGTGTCCTATAAAATAGATGTTATATATACCATAGGAAATATATTTAATAATATTGTTACAAAATCTCTATCTACTCATTATAGCATAGAACTACTATGGCCTTTCAACATGGAAACTATTTTTATGAAATTATCACATCATTTTTACATATAAAAATAATCATATTATGATAAGACATTATTAATATATTGGTAATCAAAAGTATAATGTTATTTTCTAATAGGGAACAATCTCCAACTAAATCTCACATACCCAAGATCCAATTTATAAGTAAAATATTTTTATTTATTACATGATAATAATTCCTCTAAAATGGTATGGCTATAGTCATTTGTTCAACCACATTCTTCTATGTATATTATATGGGTTGTGACTTAACCACTTTGAGAAAATACTTCAAGAACTGATATCATAAATTATTTACATTTTTTAATCAATCATAAAATTTAAATATTGTATAATACCATTTTACTATGTTTATGATAATATATATTATGATAATAATTTACTACCTTATTGAAATTCCAAATTATTATATTAACTGTAATTATAACAGATTATTTAGATAGATCAAAAGCCAAAACATACTTAATACATATAGATATGGCTACCACTATCATTAATAATATTATATTTCTTATTTACCTACCCTTATTGTGATATATTAGATCAAATTGATATGATATATTAATAGTTTTTTTTATCCACATGAAGAATAGTATTCCCACTTCTACATACACTGGGAACTTATCCTTTACACTTACTCCAGTAGAGATGGACTATTCTAACTAATACATAATACATTTTTCTTAGAGTTATGTGATATTTTTACATTATTATTTATGAATAGAAAAATATAATATCATTACATATCATGGAATATATGTTGTATATAAATATAATAACTTCATGGAACTCTATTCATAAGAACATCCTCTTGTGTTTTCACACATCAATATATAGACATTTCATGCTATATGAATGGGCAATTATTTGATATCTAATTATTATATATTATATTTTTCAATTCCTCAAAAATGTATACTATTATTAGATTTAGTAATCCCCATAGATATATTTTATTTGATAATTCTCCCTATAACATGGATTGATACATCATGTTATTATTATAGATAAATCTATTATATTAGTTTTAATTAACTATAAGAATTATTATCTATTTTCCACATGTTACCAACATATTTGAATTATAAAAATATGTCTCTCTCATTAACACTTTGTAGGAACTCATTTCCCATGAATTTTTAATAAAAAAACTCTATTATGGCTTCATTTAAACAAATATTCAATGACCATGATGCCTACATCCATCCATAAAGGGGTCTATAAAAATTTCATGATAATAAGAAATCATTAGTGTCATAAACCCTTTTGGTTAGGACATATAAACATCTTACACATGTTTTAAATCAAGTAATGTGGTCCTGAAATATCTTTTGTAATTTTTATGATCATATAAGGTTGTTATGATAAGTTGTATTTGAATTGATTTTAGCTCGATGGCTGAGAAAACAATGTTCCAACATACATTAAGTATATAAATGATGAAAACCATATAGTAACCAATCATACCTTATACATATGAACATTACAATCTATGAATATTTTCTTCTTGATTACCCTATAATTTTTTACTTCAACTGGAGAAACCACCAAAAAAATGGAAATGGATTTTGATACATGGAATTCATTTCTAAATTTTCATTAACTTTTAATTCCTAGATTGTTTCCATTTGTGGATTACTTTTAGGATTTATTATTATTATTTAATGAAATATCACCTAAAACGGAGTGTTTAATACCACATCATTACTTTTAACCTTCCAATGTAATGTATGCCAATGGAATAACTCCTCCCACTAATCCTTGTGGAATTAGTTATCATATACCAAATCACGTGATTTTAGAGATTTAAACTCATTGAATTCTATCTTCATCCAAAAATTTCAAAAGATAATATATTTCTTATTATAAAAATATAGTTGATCAGATGATCAATAAATTTCTACATTAGGGATGGTTATATTTGGAGTAGCTTTATGATAATTAAGTGAGATATATTTAGTTTTTTAATGTATGTTTATTGAAAAATTTGTCTTTAACAAATTATTTTTATCAAAATACACAAATATATGTAATACTGTATTTTTTCATATAATACCCATTAGTCAATATATCCATAATATGATTAAGTGTTATGTTTTTATTTTCAAATCATTTATTAAAAGGAATTATGGAATACTTTGAATATATATAAGAATCATCATTGATCCTCTTTTACAACCATCACCAATCATCTGTATATAAGGTAATATGAGTTTTTGGAAGAAATATACTAAATATTTAAATGATTAATGTATACATGGTTATGATTAAAGAACTTGAATTTCTAGAGGATATCATATCTATTTCCAATATTATTCACTACTTCCAATTTACATTCATAAAAAATTATATGTAATCTCATGAAGTATATAGATATCACATCTAGATTTATCTAATAATTTTTTATTGGGTTTTCTTTAATAATATAATGATAATGAGTATTCAAAAAACCCACAAAAATTCAATTCTTTATTATCATGAAATAATATGTAATGATAATCTAAATAATAGCATATAATATTGTACCTATATTTCAACAGTTATTTGTAGAATTCATCTTTTTCCTTTGAACTAGATGGAGTGTGTTTGAGGAATAACATAAGGAGTTATAAAAACAATCACCCTACCTATGAGGGAATACATCATGAAATGGATCCTGATTTGTAACCATAGTATTCCCACATGTAGGAACGATGTTAGATCCTTCACTAAAGGTGATGAATATACTACAGGAAGCAAGAGATTATCAAAATTTTAGGAATCTGATGATCATAAATCCATCGATCGAACACCATTAGAACACATCCTACACCAATGTAGATCAATTTTTATATTTATATAGCTATTTAATAAGGACAAAAAAATAATATATTACTGATCGTTGGGTTTATCACTCATTGAACACTTCAATAAATTAATTCAATGCTTGAATGAACCAACTCTTTGATTAAGAAAAAATTAATATCATTTGAGAGAGAGACAGAGAAAACCATTACATCACATGAAAATTTATATGCATATTCATCATATTTAATATATATATATATATATATATTTTAAATATATAAACCAATACATGCATCATATGTATGAAAATATGTATCCATCATATGAATTTATAAAATGTATTCTATATATATAAGATCATATTATATATATAAATTATTAATCATATTCATGTATACATGAATCATTTCATGTTAATTTTAGTTAATATTTAGAAATATCCCACTTAACCAAAAATCATATACGAATTTTTTTCAATACTTTACGACTCTTTATAAATCCATAAAAACAATTTTGGATACATTTTTTTAATAAAACAATACTCTTTTTGAATAAGTATTTTCACTAAAAAAATTTCCTTATCCAACGTCCAAATTATGTGACCTTATGATCCATATTTCTATTAAATAAAAATAAAAAATCCTTATTTCATAGATGTAAGTGTAGAGATGCCTTTATAAAAGCATCAATGCAACTCAAGCTAATAGGAGGTCTGGTGTGATCTTCATCAAACATACTTATATTTCTATATGGACATTTCCACTAAAATATTAATCATATACATCAAATTTATACCAATATAATTTCTTTTTCCATGAAATTTAGTGACCAATAGACACAGATAATTACAATCATGTATAAATAAAACTTATTCTAAAGAATATCTAAAAAATAATTTCCAAGTCGATAAAAACATCACATGTCAGTCATCTTTATGATAAGTACATCACATGAAAATCATCCTAATAGTTGATCAAATCATACATGTTACAAAAAATGAATATCAAAACACTTAATTATTCTAATTAAATCATGGATCAAATGTCTTTATGTTTTATACAAGTTGACAAATCCCATCATGTTTGTGCTCTAACCGATGACATGATCATCAATATAACCAACCACCGACATTTTAGATAATTTATTTTAATATTTTAATATGTAGGAAATAAAAGTATGAAGGTTCTCATTCTAGATATCTTATCAACCTCAGCTATGAATGGTTGATGAAAAAACAAACACCCCCAAGTATATTGATGAATGTATATCATTCCATGAGATATACTTTGGGGAGTTAATCCAAGTAGTATATATCAACATATTATGACATGAATCCATTTTTTATTCCTTACATAAAACTCTTTATGATGAGTAAAATAATATATTCAATGTAATTTTAACATATGAATAAGACCCATAGTAATATATGATATTAAATAATTAGGGACAACTCAAAGTCTCACATTAAAGAGGTATTATCAATATACTATTCATGTAAAATAAATTGCATCACACATGAATGAATGATAATTGTAGATTTACTTTATTATAATGAAATGAAACATTTTTCAACCATTAAAAACAATGTATAATGTTTCATACATCCAAATATTATATATGGACCTTATGTTATTGTTACAGTAATGGTTTTATTATTGAATCTGCTACATTATCCTTTATATTCACTCAACTAATGTTTAAATCACCCCTCTCAATGATATTCCATATAAGATAGTATTATAAAATGATATGTTTGGTATTTTTGTGAGGAAAAGGTTCCATATCCTATGAAATAGACCCAGTGTTGTCATACTATTTCTCAACTGGTCCATCGCTGCTAGGAACCACTCAAATTTTAGTAGTTAAATTGTTGATCTAAATATATTACATCATAGAATTATATGTTGTGATGTACTTTTCCTATATTGTCTATTATTAAATTGTGTATTTATTGGAACAATTACAATATATAACTACCCTATTTAGGAAAACACAATTTGATATTGATATCTCATATAATCTTTTTCAGATTATAAAATAGAATTTGTATTACCATTTACACAAAAATTATCTGATCCTCTAATGACCATGAAAATATCCTTAATCATTATAAATTATAGAAAAATTTTCTCTATATAAATCCAATGACTATCACTATGATTTGATTATTTTATAATTTCTATGATCAATGCATATGAGATATTGGGTCAAGTACATAACAAAAAATACAAGATATATCCATTGGAGGATGCATATGAAATCTTATCCATCCTATAAAACTCTTTAGAAGGACCATGAACCTTCATATGATTGATTCCAAGAAAGAATAATATAAACCAATTTTGGAACATCACCACAGTGAAACACTTTATAACATTACTGATATATATGTTTTGAATGAGTCCAAGAAACATATTAGTTCTATATCTATAGATCTTAATGCGTAGTATGTAGGCTACTTTTCCCATGTCTATAATTGAGAAACATTTAATCAATCACACCTTTATAGAGTGAAGTGTTGAGAAGTCATTTTTGATAAATAGAATGTTATCTATATAAATTTCCATTAATATTACTATACTCCCACTAACTCTCTTATTTACCAAAGAATAATTTTCATTCTTTATGAAAATAACAATTTTGAGGGCATCATAAAACTGGATATTTCGACTATGTGAAGTTTCCTTCTATCCATAAATGGACGGTTGCAACTTTCATTCCTTAGAAGACTTATTTGGAACTTAAAAAACATTAGGTTTTATCATATACACATCCTTAGCTAAATTATTATTAAGGAATGTGGTTTTGAAATCTATATGATATATCTCACAATAATAATGAGTTATTATAGATAGAAACATCTAAATAGAATTTATTTTTCATATATTTGAAAAGGTCAATTTATCGTCAATACCATGAATTTTTTTGTAACCCTTTTCCACTATACATATATTATATATATAAACACTTCCATATGTTTCATTTTTCTTTAAGAAACCCCACATACACCATATGGTCCTTACACTTTTAATTGAATATACAAAGTTCCAAACCTAGTTAGTGTATATAGAGTCCATTTAAAATTCCATGGTATTTAACCACTTCTTCGAATTATAATTCCCATCAAACTCTCAGTAAGAAGTGAGTTCATATCCTATGAATGTTACTTCACCATCATTTTCCACAATAAATCTATATCTCTCTAATTATTAATGAATCCTACTAGACCTTAGAGGTTGTTCAGTAACATGAGTAAAATATTATTCCATTACTCTTTATAGAATTGTCTAAACATCTATCTCAGAATCACATCCTATTTGGTGTTCTAAAGTTTTTATTATTTTATCATTCCTCCCAATGGTACCTTGATTTATTTATTCAATCTAATAGAATGTATAAAATCATTCCACAAACACTTGTTTTCTCCACATGAATATAGAAATAATATATCCTTGTTTCATTGGGATATCCAAAAAATAATATCTTGTAGTATTTTTCATTAGTTTTGATTGATGATAATTATTGTTCAAATTCATCACAATCCCAAATCCTCATAAACGGAGAACTAAGAATTTTCCAATACTATATCTCAAATTTTGGAATCATGACTACTTTAAATGGAACAATGTTTAGTAATAATGTAGTATTTTCTTGAACATAACCCAAAAATGAAATAGGAAGGTCAAACTAACTCATCATAGATCAAACCATGTATAAGAGGGAATTATTAATCAAGTCATACAAACCATTCAGTTTTTTTTGAGGATGAGTTGTTAGTAAAAAAATTCCACAATCTCTAAAAGAATCTATGAGTTACTAGATCATGTATTCCCCACTCTAATTTGATCATAGAATATTAATATATATTTTTTTTGATTTCGTACTTCATTCTAAAACCCGTTGAAATTTTCAAAAAATTCTTAGTTTTTCATCATTATAAACACATAACCATATATACTAAATTCATATGTAAGGGTAATGAAGTACCTATATCCACCACTTTCTTTACTACTCATTGGTTCATATACATCACTTTGTATAAGATCCAATAGACCAATAACACTTTAACCTTTTCTCCCCAAATGGTTTTTTTTCATTTTTTCCTAATCAAAAAGATTTTAATTTTTCAAACGGGTCATAATTTAATGTGTCTAATGATACATCTATTTGGAATATTTTAAAAAAATTCTCATTTATTTATCCAAGATGAAAATATCAAAGGTAGGTGGGATTATAACCAACCCTCACCTTCTTATTCTGAATGTTATAAATGGGATATCCACATATAAAATGTATAAAACATTTATTATATCCTCAATTCCATTAAATATTTCATTATTATATATAAAATAACTCTTTCTCATAGTAATGAATGAAAATATCATCTTTTAAAGACACGATATAGAAGTCAAATTCTTCTTTATGGTTGAAACATAATATAGTCTTTCAATTCATGGACTAATCAACATAGTAGTCATAGATAAATAGTTTTGACTTATAATGAAGAAACTTTTTCTCTATTACTAAAAAAAATCCGCATCACCATTCATAAATTTCAACCTATCACTAATTCTATTTTTATTAAAACAAATGTGTGGTTTACATCAAATATCTAATACCCATTAGTCAAATCCGGTTGAATAAATATCTATAACATTCACTATTCAGTACTCAAAAGTTTTCTCTATGAAAACACTACACAATTCTAGATACCAATCATTAAATTTTTTATAGGTTATACCTCTTAGTGATCACAAATTTATTGTAATTAAGTATGAAATAATCGATAAAAATATCATATATATGGGAAAGTATATTTTATTAAATCATTTAATTGAGTACATTAAATGAAAGTTCATACACTAAAAATTATGTCCCCAAAAAATATATCCATTTAGTGATACAAGATCCATACTTCACTAAGAGATGAGTATTTTAGGTAATTCCTCCCATCACTAAACTATTTTGGTATGGATTCATCCCAATAAAATTAACTGTGACTCTTGTAATGTTAAAAGGATTACTATTTATCCAAATAATTCATATGTATTCACTCAAATATATTCCTATAGTATCCTTCCTAAGGGTTTCACAACTGTGTTTACCCCAAATAAAATTCCAAGAGAATACTAAAAAAAGAAAATATAGAGGCATCCTTCAAGGTAAGAACCAAGCCAAGGATGATCCAGAGTTCTTTATCACTTTTGTTCCATACACAAGATAATTCAATGGAACCATAACGAGGTAGAGCATACACAGTTGAAAAATATAGATTATAACATGTTCCACTTTAGAAGGAATCACAAACATAGTATTTTAGGTGATTTTACAATCTCTCTAATTAAATATACATCGTATTCTTATTAAATTATTAACTATTACATATTATGTAATCATTATCATATAATGTTTTATCCATTTTTTCTGTATACAAGGTTCTATATTTTTTTTAAATCCCTATTCTGACAAAAAATTAAATATATTTACATCACATTAATGTGAACATATTTACCCAACCCAAAAGGTTATGTTATTTTATAGAAAATTGAATCCAAATGTATTCATATGTATCCAAATTCATAATAATCATGTGACAAAGGAACTTTTTCATGTAATGGTATAATGATATATCAGATTAAAAAAATTCACATGTGTAATTCAAGATTGACCGATAGCCAGCCCCATTAACATTTCTGACAAGGAATAAGCCTCCAAGCCAATAGGTGGTCTCAATCTCTGTCCCTCTACCTAGGAAAACTATAGAAATGAGAGTATCCAATTCATGATATCTCTAACACATAATATACACAAACTATATTCAATAAATATGTTCAATATCACAAATTTAAAATAAAACTGAGGTTGAGGTAGATGAAAACTACATTTTATGGAGTTAATCCTAACATGTAATAAAATAATCTAACACCAATAAGAAATTTAACTATTAAACATAAAGCACACAAAATATTCAGATTTTAAAAACAATTTACTAAATATGAATATAAAAATAATTTAACAAATAATTATTGTTTTTTATTTATTTTTAAAAACATGAGATAAATATTCATGAAAATTTTATAAATATATACTAATTATAAACATTTTATAAAATAAAAAGAATATAAATATTTTTATATCCATTTAAATATGAACTCTTTCATATTTTATTTTATATGATATTTATTAATTATATCTCATTAATTATGAAAAATTTCTAATTTAATTTCTATTATATAAACATCTTATATAATCTAAATATCATATATTTTATAATTTATAATTTTTTTATAAATTAACCTTTATTATTTCTAAATAAAACCTTTTATTTATAGATAATAAAGCATGACATATAATTTGAAAAGGGAAATTTAAATATTAACATTTCATATTTGGGAATAAAATTATGCATAGAAATTTCTTTAACTGATTATAAACCTTTTATAATTAATTAAATTATTTATTTATTGCTCATTAATTAAATATACCCACAATACAAGTTATCGAGATTTATAAAAATTTTATAAATAATTAAATCCATTTAATTATTTAATTACACATTTTTCTATTTACCCTTACGCAATAACTCATTGCGTGTAAGGGTATTCTGATGTTTCCATTACAAAGACAATTTTCATAAAGGTTAGTTGTGGAAATAGTTTTTGCATAATGGTAGTCTCTACTAACATTTATACTGAACTCTTCACATAATGGTAGATCAGATAAACACTTATGTGGAACTAATATATGTAATATTGTCTTAATTTTTCCAACATTTTGTAAAGGTAATCATTAAAGACCTTTACACGACACCTTCTTTACCTTTACTTAAGAACCTTCATATGTGTAAAATACTAATAACCCTTATCTAGAATCATCAGAAAAAAGGTATAACTTCATTACCATTATATATCAGTTCTATATAAGTGAATAACTTTTTTAGTATCCTTTCATAAGGGTAAATCATATTTACCATTTCAAAGCTAATGTAATGGTTTATAACCTGAAACTATTTTATGAAAACATTGTTCTTTGTTTCCAGTTATGGTTTTCTCAAAAAACCACTTGTTCAAACACATTTAAATATTGAAAAAAAACACTCTGATATCACTATTGGGTTTATTTAATCCTATTCTGATAATCAAAAATGAAAAAAACCTAAAAATTTCCCAATATATATTTAAAAAGTAACATATAAGAATAATCCCAAAAATATTTTTGAACAAAGTACTAGAATTTTTCCAGTAGTTGAAAAATACATATTCTTAATTTATACAAGATGTAGTGTGTTTCTAGAAGATTATAAGGATCACTTAACAAAATCACTCTATCTTGAAGGATATAAACTACCTAATGGATTTTGGTTCATAACCAAAGGATTAACGTATGATTGAAGAGGTTCTAGAACCTTCAACAAAGATGATAAATTGTTTAGGAGAAGGAATGGTTCATTATATTTTCATGAAAATCATGATAATAAATCCACTAAATGAGCATGACTACTACACACCCCACACCAATAAAGATAACCCATTATAAATATTTAGTTGATGCTTAAGTCTCTAAAACATCTCATTCATTACTACTCATTGGGGGTGGAATTCATTGAATACTTCAATAAATTATTTAAAAAAATGAATAAACTAACTAATGGTTTTGTAACTGATGATATACCATTAAAGAGATAGAGAAAACCATCACATCAAATGAAAATGCATATACATTTCAAGCATATTTATTATAATATATATATATATGTATAATATATATATAAAAATACATGCATCATATTTATGAAAATATTTATGCATCATATTCATGCATTAACACCCACTGTATATATAACATCATATATTATGTATATATACAACATTCAAAAAATTTAGGTGTACATGTATCACATGCATGTTCATTTTAGTGAACATCCAATATTGGTCACATGTATCATTTTTAACTATCTCTAGAAGATTTGTTGATTTATGAACATAATTTCTAAATGTTTACTTGTCTTAAAACATAAAAAGTAAATACATCAAATACATAATATTATTAGATACTTAGATTATAAAAACACATATCCAACAATTAATTTTATTTTTACAAGAAAATGAATTAAATTTTCAAAACTAGGTATTGATTAATATTTATTTTTTTTCATCATCAATTTCTCGTATTGGACATCTATGAGTCAATTATTATTAAAATAATAATTATGTATTAAATAAAAAAATATTTATTTTAAATGTGAAAAAATGAATCATAATTTCAAGAATTGTACACTGAGATAATCATTTTAGTAACACTTAATACAAAAAAATGTTTAATGAGAATTATCCCACATGGAAATGTGAAGTTGTGCTCTTATTTTATCATAAACAGGAATCACTCTAATTTATCTACATAAAGAATACCCTTTATGTATTATATTATATATTAACTATCATATCTCATATATTTATATAAAAATATATTAATTTAATATTTTATTTAATATCTAAGATGTTAGTTATAAAAATTATAAAAAATTAGGAATATATATAAAGTATAACCTTCTTCTTGATTTTACGTTAATTTATTTAAATTATTAATACAATAAATTTTTTTACCACAAGTGAATCAGAGATCCTCTTATTCATTTATCTCCCCAATAATCATTTGTTTCTTTGAATGATATTGTAAAGGATCTATTTAATTTGAAATTTTCATAGGCTTTATAATGTTTTCTTCCACCTTTTTCACTATAAGTGGCGAGGAACCATGATCCCACCAAAAATTATCTACTTGTTGATGTATGGTTAAAATATTCCAAAGTGGATTCCTGTTAGAGTTAGTTCCCTATAAATAAGTACTTTTTTACGTTTGATTGCATCTATGAATATACAAGAATATTAATAAATACATTATTAAATACTGATTATTCTTTTACGTGGCTTTAATGTCATAATTTTGTAGAGTCTCTGTTTCATTAATAAGATCTTATAAGTACGCAACTATGATGATAACCTTGAAATTCTATGATTATATTCTTAAATTATATGTCATGTGGCTATAAGATGTCATCAGATTGTACATACATGATGCATACTTTCTAGAGAAAGTACTCATAAGATGATGAGATGTCATCTCAAGAATTTTATACATAGTAATCTATATGACTATAGATTATGAGGATATACCCTCCAGTTATAAATCCACATGTATGTTTGTAATTTGATATTTCTATTTGTGAATGTGTGTAATGATCCTTAAGCATTAATACTGTTATTAAATCATATAATGAGTTGTGTCGACAGATCCATCCAACGGTTCGAAGGCCTTGATTTTTTTTATTATATGACAAAACCCCCTTTTAAGGGAAGAATGGGGGACCCAAATAGACTTCATGGACATAGAACAAATATCACCCAAAATAGAAAGATTAAAATCAGAATGAAAACATGAAGCTTCCCCTCCCCAGCATTTGGTCCCGATGAAGAACTCCACCGTTGCAAGGTTTTTCGGAAAGAAAGTGTCCCATGTCAAATCATAGGCCCAATCTAATGGCTGACACCATACCCTCTCAAACAAAAAAATCCAACAAGCACTGCAAAGATGTATCCTCATCCCTGAATCCTCCTCTAGAGCTCATTCCATGTAGTCAAGTCCAGTTGCACATCCTCCCCACCTTTGGACACAATCTAACCACACAAACACATCCAACATTCCATACTAAGACAAAAAACACTAGTAGCATTCATCACTGCTGACCAAACATCTGACTTCAATGCCTCCACATAACCAATTTGATGAGATATTGAGACAAAGGGATTATATTATATAGTGATAAATCATATGTTTGTTCACATTTCAACATTAACTTCTTCCACTTAGGTGCCTTTATTTATTGCTATATGTTGATATTTGGATTTATGAGATCCCAACTAATGCCACTGGGAATGAATCATAGATCATCACATAGTTAGTTTTTCAATTGATCTCAATTAAATTATATATTTTTTAATTAATATAAATAATATAATTCTCCATACTCAAAAATAATATTTATTCGGTATTTATTAATCAAATGTATTCAATCACCATTTCATGTGAGTTGAATACTAAAATAAATATTATTCACAAGACTCTGAATATTATAAATATTTATATATTTATCGAATGAATAAAATTTATTATTCGAGGTTTGATTAATACTGAGGAGGAAATGGAGACTGCGTTATTTGGTCTAGTGGGAATGATATATCAAATTTAATTTAAATTAATATTAAATTTTTTATTTAAGGAATTATATTTACTTATCCACAAGGCATGTTCACATCATAAAAATAATAATAATATTATTATTATACATGGGGTTTTAAATAAATTTGAGAATAATTATGGTCCTATGTGAACATGTTTATTCTCTAACATAGATATATAAATACTAATTTATATCATTTCCTATTGAGAGATATCATTGTGCTCAACACACCCCTCCATAGATTCTATAACAAACCTGAACCCAGAAGACCGAAGTTGGTGCCTGAAAAAATGGTGTGTAATTTTTTTCCATAAAAACATGTTGATAAAAATTATACATATCATTCCATTACAAATAATACTTTAGGTTTAGGTTCTTGAAAACTAGATACAGTTGATACATTTCTTCAAAAATTGAAAAAGATAAACTTCATATTGTTTCCATCACATATGATTACTCAATGCTTAATAAATCTACTATCCCTATAAAAAAAATTGAAAAAATAGGGTGAGAAATTAAAATGCTCAGTAAGGGGTAAAAAACAAATTATTGAAATTCCTTTTTTAAACAGACCTTTTAATAAAAAAAATATTTTGTTAAAAGAAAAACAATACTTCTTCAAGAATTTCATCAACATTTTTCAATGGTTACATGAAAACATTTTTAGGAAAACCTCTTACACAAGAATTATATATTTACTTAAAAGATAAAAAAATATTAGAGTGCACATACATGTAAAAAAATTCATGGAATGTTGCATAATCCAAAAATTGTTCAAACTAACTTCGGGGTGACATGCAAGGATGATGATACAAATAATCACATGAAATAATAATTTCTTAGTTCATAAGTAACAATAACATGATTCACATAACACATAAAATGATATTCATGAAATGACAGATGTAATATCAACTTTTTTATTAATATTATGATAATGGATGCTACACTTTCATTATAAAAACATTCAAAGTATATACTTTATTATTCCATATGAATTTATCACCATTTTCATAAGTGAAATATTTCTTAACCAAGGGATATTATACGAATCTAATAATCCCATGGTTGGTTAAATATTAATCACATATTGAGGAAGTTCATAATGATAGACAATCATAACATTCTGTCGAGGCCTCATGCCAAGACCATACACAATCATTCTGTCAAGGCCTCATGCCATGAACTAGATTTTCTCATGATTCCTACTGATGCATCGAGAGGATATAACGGGCCTCACCCATCACATAATACATCCAATTCTTTCCTTATATGTTTAATTGTCTTTAAATCAATGTTTCCCATAACACTTTGCTGTATCATTTTATGTCTTTTATTTGAAGTGTCCCATACCACTTTAAATAATTAATTTATGTATTTTATTTGAAGTGTATCACACCACATCAAATAATTAATTCCTTAATCCTTAAATTATCATAAGTGATATATTAATAATAGGTTGATAGGGTTTGTCACATAAAATAATAATTTATAGAACCCTTGTTCCATGAAAATAAACAATCAATGTATTAAAATACATGTTTTGAATTCAAGATAGATAGAAATCATGTTTAAATCATGAACTGATAAATAGAAGTGTCAAAAAGGTTAATCACAAACTAAGAGTGTTTATTTTTGTAGATTAATCTTATATTAAAACATAACACTTTCTAATTTATAACATTAATATTGATGCACAAACAATTAAACACACTTTACTAAAGGGTTATGTGCATGTATACACATATGTATAAAAAAGAGATACTACTCAAATTAAAAAAAACCAGGATGTATTTAGAGTTAATTACCTTAAAAAGGCGATGGCTTATTTTATAATTTTTTGGCACACAATTACAAAACACTATTTTTTTTAATTATTTTCCCATATAAAATTATACTGTGTGTGTTGTATAAAATCATCACCAAGTTAACACCATCAAAACTTCTTAAATATTCCAAGACATTCATGTATGTATTTATGGTTCTTATAAATATTTATATTTGGGTTTGAAATTTATATAAAACTATATATACAAAAAGTGTATACATGATATTTGCATAAGCAAAACAAGGATTAATTAATCTTTATAAATATTATACACTAAAAAAACAAATTAATCATTAAAATCGGATTTATGAAAATCTAATTCATATTATAACTAAAACATATATGTATATACACATATGATCGTATGTACACATATATGTTTATATGATTCAATTAAACAAAATATAATAGAATCCTTACATGATTTACACACATTTAGGAATGTCATTTAAAAATAAATGTTCATCATTCGAAAATAATAAAATAAGTATAGGTTTGTTTTATAAACAAAAATTTATACATATATAGATATATATATGTATATATGGTTTAATTGAACATAAGGAAAACAAATCCATTATATAAAATATAAAAGACCATCACAACAATTTTCATCATTCGATAAATACGAAATAGAAGGGGTATGGTATCTATATATATACACATATATATACTAATGTAAATACTTATATAGGTTTATATGGGTTAATCGAATCCAAAATCAAACTAAAAATAAACCCTTCAAAATGTAATACACATCATATAAATAATTTAAATTCTGTAAAACATCATTTAGAAAAACAAAATTAGTTTGGGATTTAAATTTATATAAAACTTTATATATATACATATATCCGTAATAACAAAATTATAAATAAGGGTTTTTCATAAAGAACACGATACAAAATAATCCCTTAATTGAACTCAAAGTCTGAGTGGAGTCGTGCAGAGGATGGATAGGATTTGGGATAGAAGAACTCATATATTTTATGGGTGAAAAGTAAGTTTATTTAAACTGTGTATGTATATATTTATACACCCTCTGGTTGAATCATAAAAACATAAAAAAAATACTTGAACAAGAATCATGGAGAATAGAATGAATACCCAAATCAAATAAAATCTTAATTAAAATGATAATTTGATAATATATATATATATATATATTGTAAAAATTACATGATATCCAAAGGGTTTCAGTTTTAAAATAAACTAAGTGTGTCGAGTCTATGGAAAAAGAGAAATAAGGAGGTTGTGGATGGAGAAAGGTGTAGTCAAGGGTTGAAGAAGAGATAGTGGAGGAGGTGGTGGTTACATGGGCTGGAGTGGCACGAGGAAGAATAATAAGAATTTAGGAAGAAATGTGGAAAAGAAGTGGATGGCTGGGATAGACCAAATATGATCGAACGACCGAGGATGATTCCAAAGTTATAAAAATAGAGGAATGGTCGAGATCAACTAAAGAATTAAATTAGATGGATGTGATGAATTATGCCATTCTAAAAATATGGACGGATGATATTTCACATGGTGAGATTGGATGGTCAAGGAAAACACATAGGAAAGAGTCGCAGTGGTAGGATTCAAAACTGTGACCAGATCGTGCGTTCCAGATCTCGTGCGGCAAGATTGAATGGTCAAGATTAGATCGTCCTTTAAAAATTTTGTCCCACATCGAAATGAAGGAAGTTTCAATACCACTACATAATCCTAGGTGATCTAAGACTAGATCAATTAACTCTCTCTCACCCTTCCTGTTATTGCCCCATACAGGTTCTCCCATGAAGGCATGTTCTGCGCCCACCCTCTGCCACCATGCCTCCCCACACAGTGGTGCCTCTTCAGTTTCTCCATGTGACCCTGTGGCGTGCGTTGACACCATTACAACCGACCTGTGCTGTCTTGGGGCTATGGATCATCCACCAACTCTTTAGAGATTGGTGCGAGTTTCCTCCCTTGGCTGGCAATATTTTTGGCCTTAAAGGGTCATATATTTTTTATAAACCCTTGATTAAAACTTTTAAAAAATAAAATAAACCATATAAAATCATCTAAAACCAAAGGAAGTAAGAATAGAGTTTTCAATATTTAATTTAATTAAAACGAACAATCTCATTAGTTTTATTAGTCTAAAACATGATTTCAACTTTATTTTAAACTTTGAATCATTTTAATACACAAACCAACAAACGAATTATACCATGTCATCACTTAATTAAAAGTATAACTCTTAATTATTAAGAGTACTTAAAAACATGATCTCAAATTCAAATACGTAGTTTTTTTTCAAAAAAAAGTATTTCTATTTAAATTTATTTAAGTAAAAATATGCACATTTCATTGTATTTTCATTAAAACACAAAATTCATGATTTCAAATTCATTTTAAGCTTTAAAACATTATACGTTCAAAATGAAACCACATTGATTTTATTCATTTTAAGATAAACATCATGGTTATAATAGTTTAAAATAAAGTATAACATTAATTAAAACTTTAACATAGGATATAACATTAAAATATTTAATTTTTTAAAAAAATATGTGAAACATATATATTTATTTATTAAATAATTTTTTATATTTCATTTTCATCAAAAATATAAATAATAAAGAACTTTTTATACATATAGATATATTATTTCAAAATGTAACATTTAAATGAAAACATATAAATAAAATATTTCTTTTAAACATTTAAAATCCTTATGTTCTTAAAATAATTAAGATACTTATAATATTTATAATACTTAAAATGCTTATATATTTAGAATACATGCATAACTAAAATACTAATACTTATTATACATAAAATAATCAATATACTAAAAATACCTAATGGTTATAATGTTTTATGACCGTTATAAAAACTGGCGGTCATCTAAAGACCTCAACATTCAAAAACGGTCATAAAGGCCTTATAAAAACATGATTAAGGGTGTTCAAAACTCCAAAAACAAAAATGGTGAAGATGATGCTTTACATACCCTTAATGCATAGTTTGGTCACATTATCTCCGGCTATAATGTTTTTCATTTTGACTAACCTAAAGGATGTGTACTACCTACTTAGTCAAGTTGTAGTGTTTGGTGGTCTCCTAGTAATTCTGATAGGTCTCATTGTAGGAATTCTAGGTTAGTGAAGGAATTTTGGACTTATGGAAATGTAAGGTGTCAATATTCTTATTGAATAAAATATTTATTTATTATTATTCTGTAAGTATTTTTTTGGATACACCATTATTAAAAAAAACAAGATGAAAATATTATTATTAAAAAATAAAAAATTTCAGGGTGTAACATTATCCCCCCCATAAAATAATTGTGTTATTTCAATTCCATCGAGATCTTAAGCTTCCTAGAACCAACCCCCAAACATCATCCCTGATGCCCCGAAAAAAAAATTTGTAATCATTATTAGATAAAAAAAATTGAATGAAAAAAATATTTTCTTTATACCTTCACTAGGTCCACCACTGTCGGAGGAATTCCTTATAGGTTCCTTGAGTTAGGTTGATTCCAAAAAAAATTTCAAACTCTTCAATTTAATTCTCTAAGATACACCTTGTACAATTAGAGTCAAACTTATTTGGGCAATAGTAGGTCCTCAAGAGGGTGGCATGATAGGTTTATAGTTCAGAGATATCGAAATGAACTTGGTTTTGATGGACCTATCATACAAAATGGTTTTCTAGAAACCATATACTATAAAGCCTCCCATACCTTCTGAAACTCAAAACTTGGAACAAATAGGCCGCACAGGGGTCACCCGCCTTTTCAGCTTTTCATAACTTATATAGGTCCAGGTAAGCCTCAAATATGGTGAAAAATAATAAGATGCCTTCATAGTATCTCCCTTTATGTTCATTAAATGCATGTTGTGCTTGATACATTAGGTAGTAGAAATGACTCTATCATTGATAAAGTAAAAGGATATTTGGGTTGTTGGACACTTGATAGTGGCCTTTGTAGGTTAGATGCAAGTTCACAAATTGATGGTATGTCCCTGAACACGACTTGACAATTATTCTCTCTAGTAATTCGGTAGGGAGAGACAAAAGGTTTGTTGGTGAACCTTTGTCTACAATCTGAAAATTTTAAGAAAAAGTTCTATTCAGTAAAAGATTTTTTTTTATTCAGTTCAAATTTTCCTGAATCTTCTAAAATGATCCTTTCATACAAACTGTAACAACTCCGAACCCAAAAGCCCATATTCAGTGTCTGAAACATGGCATGTAATGTTTTTCTATAAAAAATTCTAACAAAAATTACACATCTCATTCCATTATAGATAATATTCTTGGTTTAGGTTATGGAAAATCAGATACAGCTAATAAATTTCTTCAAAACATGAGAATGATAAACTTCATATTATTTCCATAACAGAGGAGTACTCAAATATTGATAAATATAATAACCCTATAAAAATAAATTGAAAATGTAGGGTGAGCATTTAAAACACTTAGTAAGGGGTTAAAAAAAAGAAATTTATGAAATTTATTTTTTAAAAACAAACCATTGGACAAATAAAATACATTTTTTAAAAGGAAATCAACATTTGAAGAACATATTCAACATTTTTCAAAGTTTACATGAAAACTTGTTTAGGAAAACCTCTTACAAAAGAATTATATATTTACTTAAAATATACAAATATAACATATATCAGAGTGTGCATACATGTACAAAAATGCATGGAATGTTGCATAATCTAGAAATTGTTCAAACTAATTTAGCGGTGGAATGCATGAATGCTGATAAAAATTTGGGAAGGAAATAATACTTTCTTAGAAGTGTATAAGTAAAAATAAAATGATTCAATTAACTCCTAAAATGAAATTAATAAAATGAAAGATGTAATATCAACTTCTGTATCAAAATTATGAAAATGGATGCCACACTTTCCTTATAAAAACTTCGAAGTACATACTTTATTATGCCATATGGATTTATCACCACTATCATAAGTGAAATATTTAACAACGAAGGGATATTATACTGTACAAATAAACCCATGGTTGGTTAAATATTAATAAAATATTAATGAAATGCATAACTTTGGACAATAATAACATTCTGTCGTGGCCTCATGCCAATACCATACATAATCATTTTGTCAAGGCATTATGCCATGACTTAGTTTGTCTCGTGAGACCTGCCGATGCATCAAGAGTACACATTCGGCCTCACCCATCACATAATATGTCAAATGAATTCCTCATATGTCTAATTGTATTTAAATCAAAGTTTCAAGTACCAATTTGATTTAACATTTTATGTCTTTTATTTGAAG
Source organism: Viscum album (assembly GCA_963277665.1). NCBI lineage: Eukaryota > Viridiplantae > Streptophyta > Magnoliopsida > Santalales > Viscaceae > Viscum > Viscum album. The sequence goes on along the minus strand of OY728145.1, from coordinate 1,090,343,692 downwards.
TGTTCCATACAACTTCAAATAATTAATTTATGCCTTTTATTTGAAGTGTACCATACCACTTCAAATAATAAATTCCTCAATAATTAAATGATCATAATTGATATATTAATAATATATTGATTGGGTTTGTCTCATAAAATAATAATTCTTAGAACCCTTGTTCTATGAAAATAAACATTCAATTCATTAAAACACATGTTTTGAATTCAAGATAGATATCAATCATGTTTTAACCATGTAATGAAAAAATGCAAGTGTCAAACATGTTAATCATAAACTAATAGTTCTTATTTTGGTATATTCAACTTATATTAAAACATAACACTTTATAATTTATAACATTCATATTAATGCATAAATAATTAAACACACTTTACTAAAGGTGTATGTTCATGTATATACATTTGTATAAACAAGAGATACTACTCAAATTTAATAAAACCAGGATGTATGTAAAGTTAATTTCTTTAATAAGGTGATGTCTTATTTTATAATTTTTAGGGGCACAATTAAAAAATAAGGTTTTGTTATTGTTTTCCCATATAAAATTGTATCGTGTGTGTTGTATTAAATCAACACCAGGTTAATACCATCAAAACTTCTTATATATTACAAGACATGAATGTATGTTTTTTGGTTGTTATACATATTTATATGTGGGTTTGTAAATTATATAAAACCATATATACATAGAGCCTATACATTGGATTTACATAACCAAAACAAGGCTTAATAAATCTTTATAAATATTATACACTTCAAAAAATATAATTTAATAATTAAAATCGATTTTATGAAAATCTAATTCATATTATAACTAAAATTTATATTTATATATATAAAAATATATACACATATGTATTTATATGATTCAATTAAACAAAACAAAATAGAATCCTTACCTTATTTACAGGAATTTAGGAACATCATTTAAAAATAAATGTTCATCATTCAAAAATAATAAAATCAGTTTAGGTTTGTTTTATAAATAAACATATAAACATATATAGGTATATATATATATATATATATGGTTTAATCGAACATAAGAAAGAAAATCCCTTAAATGAATTATAAAAGATCATCCTGAGAATTTTCATCATTTGAGGAATAAGAAAGAGAAGGGGTTTGGTATCTACACACACACACACACACACATATATATATATACTAATGTACATACATATATAGGTATATGGGGGTTAATATAATAAAAAAATAAACAAAAAATACAACCTTACAAATGTTATACACATCATATACATAATTTAAATTCTATAAAGCATCATTTAGAAAACCAAAAGTAGTTTGGGATTGAATGTTATATAAAACATTATATATATATATAATCTCAATGTCCAAAAGTATAAATAAGGGTTTTTATAAAGAAAACGAAGAAAAATAATCCCTTACTTGAACTAAAAGGCCGAGTGGAGTCAGATAGAGGTTGGAGTGGAGTTGGGAGAGAAGAACTCATAGGTTTTATGGGTGCAAAGTAAGGTTAGATAAACTATGTATGTATATATTTATACACCCTCAAGTCCAATCATAAAAACATAAAAAATGACTCAAACAAGACTTATGCAGAAGAGAACAAATACCCAAATCAAAGAAAATCTTAAGAAAATTGATTGTTTGATAACTTATAATTATATATATATATATATATATTATGGAAAACATAAAAAGGATCCAAAGGGGTTTGTTTTTAAAATAAAATAAGTGTGTTGGGTCTATGGAAAATGAGAAAGAAAGAGGTCTTGGATGGATAAAAGTGTATTCATGGGTTAAAGATAAGATAGTGGGGGAGGAGGTGGTGGCACGGGTTGAAGAGGTGCAAGGAAGAAGAATAAGTAAAGAGGTAACATGGAAAATAAGTGGATAGATGGGATAAAATGAATCTGATTGAACAACTGATGATGATTCCATGGTTATAAAAATAGGGGAATAGATGAGATCAACCATTGAATTGGTTCGGATGGATGTGATGAATTCATTACTTTTTAAAAGATTCACGAATTATATTTCGCATGGCGAGATCGGATGGTTGAGGAAAACATAGAGGAATGAGTCGTGGAGGAAGGATTCGAAACCAAGACAGAATCATGTAGTCCAGATCTCGCACAGTGAGATTGAATGGCCCAGATTAGATCCTCCTTTAAAAATTGCATCCCACATCTAAACGAATGCAGTTTTGAGACCTTTATATAAGCCTCGGTGATCCAGGTCTAGAGTAATTAAGTCTCTCTCCCCGTCCCCGGTACCGCCCCATACCGGTTTGTCCCTACAAGCACACTATATGACCACCCTCTACCACTATGCCGCCCCACATGGTGGATCCGCCTCAATTCCTCCATGAGACCTTATGGCGTGCGTGCACACACTCATGGATGGACTGTGCTAGGTGGGGGCCAATGCTAGGCCGCCCACTCCTTAGAGAGTGGCGCGAGCTACCTCCCTTAGCTGGCAAGATGGATGGCCTTAAAGAATAATATTTTTATTATATACCCTTGATTAAAACTTTTAAAAAAATAAAATAAACCATATAACTTCATCTAAAACCAAAGTAAGTAAGAATGTACTTTTAAATATTTAATTTCATTAAAACAAACAATTTCATTAATTTTATTAGTTTAAAACATGATTTCAACATTATTTTAAACTTTGAAACATTTTAATACACAAACCAACATACGAATTATACCATTTCATCACTTAACCAAAATTATAACTCTTAATTATGAAGAGTACTTAAAAACATGATTTGAAATTCAAATATGTAGTTTTTGTATCTAAAAAAATATGTGTACTTCTCTTTAAATTTATTGAAGTAAAAATATGGATTTTTCTTTCTATTTTCATTAAAACACAAAAGTCATGATTTCAAATTCATTTTAAGCTTTAAAACATTAAAATTTCAAAATACTACCTTGTTGATTTTATTCATTTTAAGAAAAATATCATGGTTATAATAGTTTAAAATAAAGTATACCCTTAATTAAAACTATAACATAGGATATAACATTAAAATATTTAAAACATTTTAAACAAGTGAAACATATATATTGCTTCTTAAAATAATTGGTTACATTTAATTTTTATAAAAAAGCTAAATAAGCATACACTTTTTATTCATAGAGATACATTCTTTCAAAACATTACATTTACATGAAAATATATAACTAAAATTTTACTTTCAAACATTTAAAACCATTATGTTATTAAAATAATTAAGATACTTATAATATTTAGAATAATTAAAATACTTATAAACATAGAATACTTAAATAACCATAATACTAATACTCGGTAAACTTAAAATAATTACCATAATTAAAATAACTGAAGATTATAATGTTTTATGACCGTTATAAAAACCAACAGTCATCTAAAGACCTCAACGGTCAACAAAAGTCATAAAAAACTTATAAATATTTTCTTAAGGGTGTTCAAAACTTGAAAACCCAAAATGGTGAAGATGGTTCTTTACATACCCTTGATGCTTAGTTCTGTCTCCATTGCTCTAGCCATAATGGTGTTCATTTTGACAGACCTGAAGGATTTGCACTACCTACTTGGTGATATTGTAGTGTTTGGTAGTCTCCCAGAAATTCTGATAGGTCTCCTAGTAGGCATTCTAGGTTAGTAAAGGTATTTTGGCCTTATGGAAATGTAAGTTTTCAAAATTCCTATTGAATACAACATTTATTTATTATTATTATGTAAGTATTTTATTTTGGATGCACCATTGATAAAAAAACAAAGATCAAAATATTATTATTACAAATTAAAAACATTTGAGGCATTACAAATTATCTAAGAACTATAGAGAAAAATTAATTATAACACTATTGATAACTAAGAGAAATATTACACCTTTCTTGTCCCTTTAATAATGATATAATAATAATCAATACTTGAACCTCTAATAATTTTGTGGCGACTTAAGGGAGTGATGCATGATGATTAGTACCACTGTGAAAGCACCCAAAATACCATTGATGATGCTTCGAGATCAAAAGAACACATGTGGATCACCTATAGAGGAATTTAACTTTGGATGATCTTGATTCAATGATGGTAACAATTAATATAGGTTTGACCAATCAATATCTCCATCGACGAATAATCTTAAGATCAAGGTTTTCTTTTTTTTATTAAATTTATTATAAATTTTACATAAAATATCATATCTCTTATTATGGGATTTTTTCATTGTGGTTCCTTAGATATAACCATAATACATGTCCTTATTTTTCATGTTCATTTGACTTATTCATTTGATTCAATTAAAAATAATAATTGGAAATTGGTTCGACTATCTTCCACTACACTCAGAACCTTTAAGTTTTTTCAAAATGATCACTTCAAATTATTCATTATTTTTTAAATGTTGATAAATTTAACGATTTATCATTAATATTTAATTTCCATTTTATAGTTACTTAATATGAAATTTCATATTTCTTCTTTATTAACATTTATATGATCATGAATATGTTAAAAACATAAGAAGAAAAAATGAAGAACCCATCCGGATGTGCTTTGGATTCTGGCCAGATGACATGGGATTACATGAGGTGCTGCTGGTGTACATGTCATGTAGTCCATGTACTTTCATAGTGGAAATTTCAAGGTCATATAGATGTCATGTATTTATTACATGATAGGTAAGACCTGAAATCATGTAATGAAAAGTTTTCATGATGTTTAACTGGCTTGTACATTCCATGTAGCTCATAAATGTCTTTGAATAAATAGATTCCCAATACATTGGAATATATCAAACACAAAAAAATATTTATATAAAAGGCATGTATCTAGATGGTACACAATGTGTATCTTTTACATGTTTACATAGATAAAAAATTAAAAAAATTCACAATTAAACATAATTAACACATATGTGTGTCATTGATTAACAATACATGTTGTGTGATATGTTTATATTATATCGAATGATTAATTAATTTCAACATAATATTTTTAACTAAACATTTGGTGATCTACATTCATTAAAATGATTACTCACCATGTAATAACAAATTTCTATGTGTTTAATTCATTGATAGTACACACCATGTATATACCTGATAGGTCATGTACGCTACATGTGATGTTAGTGTACAGTAAATGACAAGTAAAATGTTGAGATATTTGAATAGGTACATGTTATGATACCTCCATATACACATATTGTATGTAATTACTTATAGATAAAATTATTTCCTTTATTTTTTTCAAAATTATATTGAAAGGAAATCATCAGAACTATTTGAAAGGATATTAAGATAAATGAATTAATTAATAAACTATTAAGGAAAATACATATCTCTTCTCATCACTCTCTCGGTGATGTTCTAGAAATCTATTTTCGAGATCCCCCCATTCTCATCAGAGGTGGAAGGTTATTTTCAGCCATATTCATTAAAGGAACATTTGTGCTCCTTTATCCCATTCTCAAATATAGATTTTCTTCTAATATTTTAGGAGACCTATATTAGCCCAAAAGTCCTAGAACTGTATGGAGTATAGCCTCAACTTAAAATCTCGCTGTCAGAGTTCACTATCACTTTAGATATATTCATCTTAACCATGGTGGATTGATTCCAACATCACCATCCTTGAGTTGATGAATTTGATAAAAAAAAATTTTCGGATCTTGGGATTTATAGGAAAGAATGGTGGTGGTGCTTCTTGACAAAAGGAATATTATGATAAGGTTTTCATCAATGTATGACCTGATTATTTCATAGTACAAAGCTCTATTCAAATGAAACAAGTGCTTATTCTATCTACTCTGATGGAACATTGATTTTCATATGAAGACAGATTCACCAGTTTTAGTGATATGGGTATGTTTCATTGAACTCCTACTACCCTTCCAAAACACTTTGATTTTGTGTATACTTGGAAACCTGGTTGGTCATTACTTATGCTCTGATAGTAGAATGGATGATGTGAGTCATCCTATTTTTTCTCACATTTTTCTGGAGGTTTATGTTTCTATGATACCGATGGAATGGGTGTGGATAAAATTTTCAGAATAAGTTCATTAGAAATAAGAATTTGTCTTTGAATTGTGGATAGAATACTGTGTATCCTGTGGTCGGATATGATATTTGGCTTCATACTTCCATAGTTGTCATCATAACAGACAGGTGCATGATACAATGGTGAGGGGGTCTACAACCTATGAAAACCTTGAGTTGGACTAGTCAGGCACTAATGAGATGTTACACCCTGAAGGAATACCAAAAGAAGCAATAATAATGAACCCATATCCTAAGACTGTTGCTATCTATGATCAATTGAGGCATGATTTGGGAAAAAGAATTCTATGGTAGGCTGAGGTCTGGCCCTGGGGAGAAGAAGGGGTGCATGGTGGTGGTTTCATGATCCCAATCAATAGTAAATTGAACCCTTCTTCATATCAATAGGTGATAAGATAGGTTAGTGATTCAATTGATTTTATGGTTTAGGATATTGGAAATGATAGTACAAATAGCTTCAATATCTAAGAGTTTGATATGAAAGGGTCCTTAGGTGAGAAGGATGTATATTTGAATGTAGTAAATAGGTAGAATTCTGTGGGGACCTTGGAATAATTTCAACTAAGAAACCGTTATGAAGGGATGGATATTGAGGGGAGAACACAAGAAAAAATTGGTTCAAAATAGGCAAATGGGGCAGAGACAGATGAGGAACAAGGAACATGTAACGACCCAAAATTTTATCATGGGAAATTCCTTTCCTATATCCATTTCATATAGTCTAAAAAATAAAATCAATTCTATAACACAATACAATCTTTATAAATGACGAATGAATAAAATAAAAGGTATTACTATAAATTAAGGAACCAATCCCAATGGAATAGTAACCTAACACTTGGAATAGCAACATGACCATTCAGAATAGTAATTATGCCAATAGAATATTAACATCCTATATAAAATTATAAATAAAATTTATTCATCTTATTAATTAAAATATTATATAATTATATCATAGTATAAGTAAATAAATATTTAAAAAATAATTAATTAAGTGTTGGTAATTTTTTTCAAACATAAATGACTATTTATAATTCTATAAATAATATAATTTTTTAAAAGAAAATTTATTTTCATAAAATATATTCATAAATTAATATGTTTTTGTCTTATTACTATAATATAATTTTAAGAGACCATAAATAATTTTTCAAAAAGTTATAAAATTATGTATAATTTTTAAAATTTGTATTTTCCAAGTAAATTATGATTTTAATTAAAAATTAAATTTATCATATTTGGAAATTTAATTTTATAAAATGGAGTTCATTTTTCAATTCAAAATATTCATAAATGGATAGGATTAATTTTGGTGATTTTTCTAAAATACTTGAATTTTTGGTGAATAGTAAAATTTGACAATTTATGATAAAAACTAAATACATGATTTTTTTAGTCATTGATGATGTAGGGATGATGTAAGACAAAAATATCAAACCATATTTTTTATTTTAATAGATTTATTGATGAGGTTAAAACTATTCATAGTACTGATCCAAAATAATAAACTAATGGATAAAATAATGAGAAGACACCCCTCTCCTCCTTTATAAATACCACCATTCACCATCCCTTATCCTCACACCATCCAAGCCTTAGATATTTTTCATGTTCTACAAAATACTCTTCCCATTCACCTCCCCCATTTTTAAGATCCCTTCATCTCATAAAAATACAAAACCCTTTTCCCTAAGGAGGTTCTCTAGGAGGAGAAATTCAAGAGGTAAAATGCACTTTTTTCTTTTCTTTATTTTCAATTTAATTTATTTTTTTCCTATTATCACTTCCACCTATCCAAGAAGAATGATAACTATAATATATTTTATATACTAAATTTTATTATGTTATTGTAATAATTCATCTACTAATATCTTCCATTTTCCTTTTTTTTCAAAAAAAGAAAATATCGTTCGTGGTGTGTCGATTTACTGCCACCATGGATGATGCATTTTCATTTTTCACTACCACCTTCAAGTGTGGTACTAAAACCATCATTATGGTTAAATAATATTTTATTATAGAAATTATATGTTATTTAATGTTATGAAACTAATATATAAACATGATATTAAATAAAATGATATGAGTTTTTGAAGGTCATAAAATCCGCCAAAAAAAATTAATCATTTTCCTTAACTATTAATATAATAATTAGTTCTAATAACATATAAGAAAATGATATATAATTTCATTTTATATTTTTAATTTTCATTAATAACATATAAATTTAATTCTGGATAACTATTCTAATTTTACATGAACTTCCACAATCATATACATGCGAATTGATCATTAAAACCAAGAAAATGAACACTCCCTAATGATGAAATAAAACACTATAAATAATCATAAAATCCCATAAATTAACATAATAAAACTATAATTAATAAAATAAAAAGGTTATGGATTTTTTAATTAATTAATTTAATTTTATTATCCAGGATATTAAATTGATGAAAGAATTTAGACACAAGGTTCGAGGATTCTCAAACACAACTCTCTTTCTTTGGGTTTTCCTTATTTCAATACATTTTCATTATGGATGTCCCTTTAATGTTCCATAAATATCTTTATTTTTCTTCAATTTATTTTTCTGATATATAAATGTTTCCAATTTGGTTTCATGATAAATTCAATTATTTTTCCAAAATAAATCTTCTTTCTAAAAAACCTCTATTACTCCTCATGAGATTTTTTCTTATTAACTCAAGGATTTTTATTTTTATACCAAGTATGTTATTACCTCTTTAATTTGGGTCCCTAGAGTATATTCATGAATTTAGAGTTTATTAAATTAAACCCCTTCCTTTCCATTGGTTATTTTATGACCAATGTTGAATTATGTTTTATGTGGCATGAATGATAATGTATATATTTTGATGTGACGGGTACCCTCAGAATTATATAGAACATCTAAATGTTATCATGTGATGATTTAAACTAGATTATATATCACTCTTATTCATTGCATAATTTGATGTATCTCATTAGATAAATTTATATATGCATGAACATGATATTATATTTGTTCAAAACTATGTGTTGTATTTGACTAATAGGACACGATGTTTCATTTTTATACATTTACACATTCGAAGCCTTCATGTAATGATTCCACTCATGATTATAATGATGATGTCATGATGATGATTATTCTGACCCATGTTTCATGTCTCTTATTCATCATCTCATTAGGATTTTATCTCACCCATTCTTTTGATGTATATCTGCAGGTGAATACTTGTACTAAGGAGAACACGAGGGCCAATAAGAAGCTGGAGAACAAGTATTAAATAAATTTTTATATTTTATTGTGTAATATTTATCTATGGTCCTATTTTTACAATGAAATTAAACCTTTTGGTCCTATATTTGTACACTATTATGTTGTTTATATTTAAAATCAAGTAATAGTCATTTAATAAAAAGTAAGGTCTCCATAGTTGGTATCTGATAATGGTTTAGTTAATTTGGGAATTAGGATTATATAACCTTAATGAAAACCCTTAGTATGAGACTATGTATATTTAATCACCCATGAATATTTTTTAGAAAAATGATAAACATAGGGATACCATAAGATATTACTTTAGAGTTAATTTCAAAAAATGAAATAATTATTTATTCATAACTTGTTTACTTGTGTTTTGGTCTAACCTTTCATAATTTAGAATATGATGGGAACCATGAGAAACCAAGAAAAAAACTATGTGAGGGACAATTTAGCGATTGCCTAAAAGACATCCCCAATCCTTTGGGAGATGGAATTCAAAATTTTATGTTAATGCTTACCCATACATCTCAGGGTATGAACAATAACCTAAATAATATGGAATGTACTCCTTCACCTAAGAGGGAGAAACTAGCCATCAAGTTTTTTATGTGGAAATGACCACCAACATTTAGTGGATCTTATGATCCATTATTCATGGAATAGTGGGTCAACTCTATAGAGGTGATATTTTCTATGCTCCACTATTCTGAGAAGGATAAGGTGAATCTGGTCATTTATCATCCAGATAGAGAGGCCGATTAATGGTGGGAATTGATTAAAAACACCAATCTGAAGGATGAAATTTATGATATGGAGTGGGAAGACTTTAAGATAATGTTTCCTAATAATTATTTCAATCATAATATTTATAAAAATAAGGAGATAGAATTAATAGTGATGAAGGAAAAGGAAGGTGAATCTTCCTTGTACTGTGAAGAAAATATCACAAGGCATTTAATGTGTGCTTCGTGCTTTGTTGTTAGCAATGAAATAATAGATATATTTTTTATTGGTTTAAAACCACACCGTCTAATGGCATAAAAATTATTGAAATTGGGAGTTATGAAGTAGTTTTTTGATGTTCTCTCAAACTGGAGATGGATTTTGGAGAGTGGTCCCATTTTTATGGAGATATGAAACAAAAGATGGAGTTTCAAGATGGGATATATAATGAAAAAGGTGGAATGAAAACTAATCAACTCACATGTCAAAAATATTAAAATAATAATCTTGGGAACTGCCTCAAAGGGACTAGGAAATTCTTCAAGTGTGGAAGAGAAGGGTACAATGATCATGTATATTAAAGAGACATGAGGAATCTAGAAAATGTGGGGGATAAATGGAGATCACCACCCATGGTTCAATTCTTCAACTATAGGGATAAAGGGAATTATCCAAGATAGTGCCCTCAACCTTGATTCCTTGAGGGTAATCAATATTATAAACCACCAAATCCAAAGGAGAAAAGGAAATCTTATTCCCTCAAAACCATTGAGATGAACCCCGATAATGATGTGGTGATAAGTACACTAGTTATTAATTCCAGAACAGTGAACATACAATTTGATTCTAGTTATACAAATTCTTTCATATCTTGAAAGATTAGTAGAACTATTAAAACACCACCTCAAAAATATGTAGGTTGTGATATATATGAAAAAAAACTAGTGAAATCATTGAATAAAAATTATAAAACTCATCACCATATAATGTTTTTTTGGAATGAACCTACTATAAAATCATGTACTAGTTTATTTGGTGGAGTTTTATGCTATATATTTCATGGATTGGATATCATTATACAAATAAAACATCAACTATCAGAAAAGGGAAATAACTCTTCACGTCTAGAGGCATCCACCAATTTTTTGCAACTGTAAGGAGGAGTATGAATATCTTTCGGAATAATCATCTCAAGTGTGGATATTATTTCCTTATGATCATGGATATCTCACAAAAATGATTGATACAAAGAGAGAATCATGCTAGAAGACATGAACATTAAGAGGTAATACACGGATGTGTTACAAGAATAATTTATTTATATTCCCCCTAACACAGTGGTTGAGTTCTCAATTGAACTTATCCTTCGATCGCTGACTATATCAAATACACATTTTATAATAGCCACCATTGAGTTGGAGGAATTGGAGAAGTAGTTACAAGAGAATCTGGATAAGGATTTTATATGCCTGAGTGCCTCACAATGGGGTGAACCATTCCTCTTAATCATGAAGAATGATGGGTTTATGCGCCTTGGAATTTATTATCATGAGCTCAAAAAATCATTATAGAGAACAAGTATCCCCTTACATTAATGGAAGAGTTTTTTATCAACTGTGAGGGGCCAAGTATTTCTCTAAGGTGGGCCTTTATTCAAGATATCATCAATTAATGGTGAGGAAGGAAGATATTACCAAGAATCTATTTCGAAAAAAGTATAGACATTATGAGTTCATAATAATGCCTTTTAAACTAATTAATGATCCATAAATATTCATGGGCTCAATGAATAAATTCTTTAGTGATTACCTAGACTAATTTTTGGCTATCTTTTTTGATAATATTCTGATATACTCCAAGATCAAGGAGGAACACATGGATCATTTGAATACTATGATAAATACACTATGAAGGGTAAATTTTTGGAAAAGTATAGTAAATGTGAGATCTACATGGAGGAGGTATCATCCATGTGGAATGTTTTCACCAGAAAAGTAATATCTATCGACCCTTCTAAGACAAATGTAATCGAAGAGTGGCCTAAGAAAATATATATAAGAGAGATCTATAGTTTCATTGGTCTAGTTGGGGTTTACTAGATATTTATGAAGAACTTGTCACAATTTTGGAACCCACTACCCAAGATGAATCATAAGGGAGAAAATATTGTTTGGACTAGTGAATGTGAAGACTGCATCAAAGATTTAAAGAAGAGGATACACCCACAACAGTACCCACACTTCTAAAAAGTGGGGAACACTTTGTGGTATAAAATTATTCTTCAATGAAGGGATTAGGCTATATACTGATGAAAAATGATAAAGTGATAAAATACGCCTCAAGGATGTCTAAAATTAATGAGAAAACTACCGCATGCATGATCTGGAGTTGGTAGCTATGATCTTATCATTGAAAATCTAGTGTCATTATCTCTATGGGGAAAATTATAAAATATATAATGATCATAAGAGCCTCAAATATACATTCATATAGAAATAGGATAATATGCATCATGGAAGATGGTTAGATCTCATCAAGGATTATGATTCATCAATCCACTACCATCCTGGAAAAGTGAATAAATTGGTGGATGATCTATGTAGAAAGGATCCTAAAACATTATCAATGATGATAATTGAGAATGATATAATGTTATTAGTCTTAAAAAGATTTTTCATGGGAATCATTAAAGAAGGAACATCATCAATCCTTTAATTTTTTTTTCAACCATCCGACTTGGAGAAAATAATTGATGCTAAAAGAAATGATGTGGAAATTCAGAAGAAAGTGGAAGCTATCAGAAAAGAGAAATCCCAAAAGATTAAAATTGATGAGGAAGGAGTTGTATGATTTGTTTTACAACTATGTGTACCACCAAATACCAAGATAAAGAAAGATATTCTAACTGAAACACATAACTCAACCTTCTATATTCACCCAAGGAGTTCAAAGATGTATAAAGATCTCTAAAAGAACTAGTGGCGGGACAATATGAAGAATGATATCTTTGAATATACATAAAATTTCCTAGTATGTCAGCAATTGATTTTTGGAAGACAATAGTATAAGGGAATGATTCAAACATTACCCATACCAACATGGAAATAAGAAAACATCATAGCCATCTTTGTCACCAAACATATGAATACATCTATAAAAAATAATCCAATATAGGTTACTGGCGACCATATTATAAAGATAGATCACATTATCTCAATTCGATAGGACTTATCACTAGATCAACTTACACATATATAAATCATATAATTGGTAAGGATGGATGGAGTACCACTATTTATTGTATATGATCGAGATCGAATATTATCCTTCAAGTTCATAAAAAGTCTCCAATGTTCTCTAAAAATTGAGCTGAACTTTAGTAAAACATATCATCCTCACAATAATGGCCAATCTATGTGGACTATCTAGACATTAGAAGAAATGTTGATGGAATGTTCTATGGACCTAAAAGGAGGATGAGACAAACATCTACATATGGTTGAGTTATCTTACAATAATGGTTTCAACTTGAGCATCCAAATGGTTCCATATGAATCCCATTGTGGGAAAAGATGCAGAACACTAGCATACTGGGATGAACTCAGTAAAAAGAAGTTTCTAGGACCCTAAATGGTTGATGATACGGTAGTAAAGGTAAAAACCATTCTTTAGGACATCATGGTATCCCAAAGTTGAATGAAGAGCTATGAATATAATCATTGATGCAACCTAGAAGTTTAAGGATGGATACATGTTATTCTTCCACATATCTCCATGGAATAGGATCATGAGATTTTTAAAGAAAGGAAAGATGAGTCCTAGGTACATCATCCATTAGAGATCAAAGATCATGTCAGAGATTTGACCTATCAAATAGCACTTCCACCTACCATGTATCAAGTACACAATGTATTCTATGTATCCCTCTCGAGAAATTAAATACTAGATTGCTCACAAGTACAGAATCTAGAGGTGTTATAGTTATAAAATTATTTCTCTTATGTGGTGTTACCATTAAAGATGTTTGACTATAGAGATAATGTTCTATACAAAAAAAATACTCACATGGTCAAAGTACTATGGTGGAACCATAATTTTGAATAGGAAACATGGGAATTAAAGAAGTTATGAAGGATAAATACCCTCACTTGTTTTCACCATAGTATGTAAAACAAAATTTCAAGGGAGTAATTTCAAAACAGGGAAGAACTTAATGGACCAAAACATTATAAATTGAAATTACCTATTACAATATTTCAATATAGTATAAACCACATAAAATTGCTTCAAGAACACAATAAAAACTTTATAAATGATGAATGGATGAAATAAAAACAATTTCACAATATTAAGGAACCTATCCAGATGAAATAGTAACCAAACACTTGAAATAGTAAAATGACCATTATGAACAATAATTCTACCAATAGAATAGTAACCTCATCTATGATAGTATAAATAAAATTTAGGAATCTTATAAATAAAAATATTATATAATTAAACCTCAAGATAAGTAAATAAATATATTTAAAAATTATTAATTAAGTGTTGGTATTTTTATAAAACATAAATGTTTATTTATAATTATATAATTAATAAAATTAGTTAGAAGAAAATTTAATTGCATAAAATAGATAAAGAAATTACTTTTTTTGTCTTATGATTATATGTTAATTTTATGAGACCTTATTTAATTTTTTAAAATGTTTTAAAAACAGTTTTAATTTTTAAAATTTTTATTTTCCAATTAAATGATGAATTTAATTAAAAATTAAAAATTAAAAATTTATAAAATTATTTTCATAAAATGGAATTAATTTTTGAATTCAATATATCTAAAAAATATTGGGGTTATTTTTTTGTATTTTTCTAAGATAGTTAATTTTTTAATGAATAGTAAAATACGACAATTTATGATAAAAACTAAATAAAATAATTTTTTAGTCATTGTTGACATAAGGATTATGTAAGTTAAAAATCTCAAACTATACTTCACTATTTTAATATATTTAGTGATAAAGTTTCAAAATATTCATTTTCTTATTCCAAAATAATAAACTAATGAATAAAATAATGAGACAACACCCATCTCTTCCCCTATAAATACAACCTATCTCCACCTCTTCTCCTCAAAACATCCAAGACTTGATACCTTTTCAATTACTAATAAATAATATTCTACACACCCTCCAAAAAATCTATTATCTCTTCATTTTATCAAAATAGAAAACCCTTTTACCTAAGGAGGTTCTCAATGAGGATAAATTCAAGAGGTAAAATCATTTTTCTTTTTCTTTTATTTTATTTTCAATTTAATTTGTTTTATTATCCACTTCTCACTCCCAACAATACAATAGGCATAATAACTCTAGTATATATATTTACTATAATGTTATTATGTTAATAGAATAATTCATCTTCTAATATCTTCCCTTTTCCCTTTATTCAAATAATGAAATTATCGTATATGGTGTGAATTTACCGATATCGCGGATGATGCATTTTCATTTTTGACTAAATTCATCAAGGATGATCATAAAATCATAATTATGGTCAAATAAGATTTTATTATATATATTATAAGTTATATAATATTCTATAATCAATATATAAACATGATATTAAATAAAACTATATGAGTTCGTGATAGTCGTATAATCCACCAAATCAATCGAATCATTTTCACTAACTATTTATCTATTTACTCATCATCATAACATATGAAAAAATGATATATAAGACCATTTAATATTCTAATAGATCATTAATAACATATAACCTCAATTTTAGATAAGTATTTCAATTTTTCATGAAATTACATACTCATATTCAAGCGAACCGATCATGAAAACCTAGAAAAAGGACACTCCCGAACAATGAAATTAAACCCTATAATTGATAAAAAAAATACCATAAATGAACATAATTAAACTATAATGACTCTAATTAAAAGGTTATAGATTTTTTAATTAATGATTTTAATTTTATTATCTAGGATATTAAAGTGAAGGAAGCTTTCAAACATAAGGTAAGGGGATTCTCAAACTCAACTCTCATTCTATGGGTTTTCCATATTTCAAACCATTTTCAGTATATATGTTCCTTTAATGTGAATGAAATATAATTTTTTTCCTTACATATTCATTTTTGAGATATAAATTTTGAAAATCTAGTTATATTACAAATAAAAATATTTTTCCAAGAGAACCTTTTTTTTTCAAAAAGAAAAAATCTTATTCTCCTCATGATATTTTTCCTCTTCACTCAAGATTAATGATTCTTATAGAAAATATGTTATTCCCAATTTCATTTGGGAACCCCAAAGTGTATTCATGAATGTATTATTTTTTAAATGAATCCCATTCCTTTCCATGGGTAATTTTATCTCCAATATTGATATACGTTCTATGTTGCATACATGATAATGTAAATGTTATGATGCTATGGGTGAACCCATAATTATATAGAACTAAAATTAATCATGTAGTGTGATGTATATCATGATATAAAGTGAAATATGCATGAACATGATTCCATATTTGTTCACAACTATGTGTGGTATTTGACCACTAAGGCATGAGGTTTCATTTTTATGCATTGCCACACCACATTCCATTATCTAATTATTCCACTCATGAATTTGATGATGATGTTATGATGAAGATTATGATAACCCATGTTTCATGTGACTTATCCATCCTATTATTGGGATTCTAGATCTCCCATTATTTTTATGTATATCTGTAGGTGTATCTTTATACTATGAATAACATGAGTCCAATAAGAATCTAGAGTAGAAGGAATTAAATAAATTTTATGATTTATTAGGTAAAATTAATGTATGTTCCTATTTTTTCCAAGACCCTAACCTTTAGATTCTATATTTTTAGCATAATTTTGTTGATTTTCATTAAATTATAAAATGTTCATCTATTAAAAATAAAGGTCTCTATATAACCAATGGGGAATATATAGATTATGAGAGTGTGAGTTTTTTCTTAGGGGACAGTGTAAAGGGAAGAATGAATAGGAAAATTTACTATGCAAGAAGGTGGAAAGGGTATAAAGTTATCCAAGATTTTGGGAGCTTTATTCTGACCAAAGAGAAACCCCAAATGGATGAATGATTACTCCCATTTTCCCAAAATAATGGAAACAAAGTCTACCAGGAAGAGAAAACTCAATGAAAGAGAAGGTGAGCTACTAGACATAATCAATACTTGGGAGCTAAAATTATACTCTTAGTAAGTAATGGTTGAGGAATCCAAATTGATTATATCCCCCTCATAAGATGTTGATAGGATAGTTGAAATATTACCTCATGTGGACAACAATGATGACTAATGCATCTGGTTCAACAAGAATGAACAAATCTTCATCAGAGGCATCAATGAAAGAAAATAAAATGTGGAGGAGTTTATACAAACATGGGAAAAATGGTGTATTTCTTCAAATATCCTATTAAACATGATCTAGAATCAAATTTTAGTACTTTGCACAAAACATAATACAAGGATAATGTTTCTAACACACTTAGACTTGATTTTAATGGCTTCATGATATCTTATAAGGATTGATGCTTTGTTATTTTTAAGAATGTGGGTATAGTAGATCGGTATAGAGTATGTTTATGTTGTTTATATATTTTGTGAGGTTTCACACTTCACCATTAAAAGTGATCTCCATAGAATAAATATATTTAATTTAGGTTATAAGACAATTACTTAATTAATTAATGTTTTGTCTTAAATAATAACTATTTAAATTAATGTTATCTAGTTGTTTTAAAGTGAATTTGTTTGATGCGTTTATGATCATGATATTGTACAAACTAATGTATATATTATATTTGAGTAATTTTAATTGTATGAGTTTTATTATTATTAAATTAAAATTATACTATTTGTGTCATCCCTCTCCCCTTTCTATATATGACATTTATATCCATGATTTCATTTATATAAACCCCCTTAAATATTTTAATGGTGAACCTCGCCAATGTATGAGTAAACATATTCAAATTATATTTCTCTAAAGAAAAAAAGGTGGTTCAAGATGCATGTAATAGCTTAATCAACCCATAAGAAACAAAGGTTGATATGGAATGCTATAACTCAAGGCACAACCAGATCAAAGAGTTGGTTCCGCTTAGGTCATGGGATAATTTATCAAATTCTTAATAAACTAAAAATTAGAAAGCTCAAGATTATTCCACATTAATTATTTCTTTTCCACTAAATGTGAATGATTATTTTTTACGGTTTCTTGATCATGATCAAATAAATTTAGGAATTAAGAAGCATATTGGTGGAAATAAAATAAATTAGATTTTGTGTAATTTGATTTTATATAATAAATTATTAATTAATTATATAAAATAAACATAATATAAACAATAAATGATTATGAATAATATAAAAACCATAAAATATAAATTAATATATGATAAGAATTCCATATTCTAAATTAATATTTTCTTATAGTTAAAGTATCAGTCGTTCAAAATTTAGGGTCACTTTCATTTATCATAAAATATGAACAAAGATAATGTGTTAAATTAACCAAATTTGTATTGAGTGTAATTTCAAAATACTATTCAATAACTTTTTTAGGGAAAGTTTTTAGAAAATGGAAGTTAATATTTAAGTACTGGGGAGTCCACTCAATAGATTAAAGAGCTGTAAACTACTAGTTAATAAGACCACCTACTTAAAAACGTTATTTCAATTTTAATGGTCAATGTATGAGTTATGAGAAGGGAATTTTGGATCCATTACACTAAAATTTACACATGACAAGACATTTAATTTAAAATAATTTGGGACATTGAGACATGATGAAATAGCTAGAGAATAATAATAACATTAAATTATTCCAACTCAAATATTTTGGTAATCAAGGAAAAATAATTATTTCTACTTTTATATTGTTGTACTAAAATGTAATTTTTATCAACCATGTTATCACTATGATCAATTATATAGAAATAAAATCTCCATACTAGAAATACATTTTAGGAATGATACAGGTGCTTGAATATTATTTTAACCATAAATGTAATTGTTAGATACTATAATCCCTAATTCCTAATCTTTCTATAAAAGAGGAAAGTTATGAAACACCAACTTATTATGAAAATAGTTGTACAACATGCTAGATGTCCATTTTTTGATATATTAACCCATATATAACAAACCCATGGAATATCATCAGAGCATCGATGGATAAAGAATTCTCATTCATATCTGTGATTTTTAATAGGAGATAGCTTGAGAGGAGCCATTTGAGTTCTCCAAATAACTATTCAGAAGAAAATAAATATAGGGTTTGACATATAGGGATTCTATAGTCAAAATTATTATCTACATTTAGTGAATAAACATTAAAAGGTTCAAATTTATTGATTAATTAAGAACCAATATAATTCATTAATCATCTATAAGATATTTTCTATATTTATTTTAAATTTTAACATGAGAAACACTGATAAGCCTCTCCTAGATCTATTTACTGAACTTATCCTAATTGACAATGACATGAAGTTTAAAAATCATTCTGTTCATATGTAAAACAAGGGGAAGGGAAAAGAGAAAATCTTCAAGACTGAAAGAAAGTCCAAGGCTTTTTCAGAACTCAATTCCCAAATAAGGAAGATCATGTGGAAATAAAATGAATAGAATGTTTCCTATTTCACATACTGTAAGAAGGTATATTAGAAAAAGAACTAAACCACCACTTAGAACTAAGTACATGGTTTTGTTTAATTAATTATAAATTTAAATCAATATATTTATATAAATTTGGTATTATAAATACCTTATAGAGTTCACATTTTTTATCCATTTACCGTAACCAATTAGATTGAGAAGAGTTTCATGAGGTGAGGTGAATCTATGAGCCGCTAATAGAGCCTTTCTCACTATAATAGATATTAGATTCTAACACCATACATTTTGGACTAGAATAATATTGGTTTAAAATAATTTTTATTATGTGCCTTCAGTTACCAAAAATGTTATTTCTATGCCAAGTTATGATTTGGATGGATTTATTTCCAAATTTGGGGAATTTTTTTTATTATATTACAAAGATAGCATATTCTATGGTAAGTAATAACTAAATATCGGTCTTTATTTGATTTATTACATAATCCAAGTAATATAAATCAATAAAAAATATAGTTTTCATGACCAATATCTCAAAAAACTATGGAATCACCACTTAGGATATATTAATAAAATGTTCTTGACTAAATTATAACAAGATGTATAAATCTATATAAATATGCCGAATATGGAGAATCTATGTGGTAAAAAAATTAATACAAAATTAATGGATAATTTATTATCCATAAAGAAGACCAAATTTATTGAATGATCAATATAATTCAACATCTTAAAGAAAATATAAAAATCTTGGTACTCATTTTCTTCCTTAAACATTCATAATATAGTGACAATATCCTTTATATTTATCCACTCTTTCACCTTTATGAGTTCTAAGAGATGATTTTTAGGGTGTATTTATTTATTTATTTATTTATCATATTCATATGTCTAGATAAAACTAATAACATGATGAAACATACATTTGAAGAAACCTCTATGTATCTCCTATAGGAATATTTTTCACCATCATTTGTTCACTGAGGCGGTTGATCAGAAATAGGGGATTCCATCACATAATATAATTTTTACTATAGCATGTAGTGTATAATAGACTATATCCATCTTGGAAACATATGTTTCTGAGTACATTTTGATTTTTCAATAATTATTGGAATGCTCTCATGGTTATTCTTACCATATTTTATTAAAATAAAAGGTTATTTTAGTACATTATCTTGATTTTCAATGATGGCATAATAAATTAATTTTATTAGTATCTAAATATTTTATCAAATCCTAACACCCCTTACTATTGGATTTATAATATAATATATCTCAGATATTATTTTTTAATGGATCCATATTTCACTTTAAATAACCCAAAAAAGGCAATATAAAATTATGTTAAGGTATTTATGTAGGTTTTTCTTGACTAATGAATTAACATTATATTACATGATTTATTGAGGGGAATACCCATTCATTAAATCATATACTTATATTTCCTATATACATTCCTCAAGTTACACCATGTCTTGTGGTAAAAAATATTTATTCCATCTTGGTTAAGTCAATTATGACTTTCATTAGAACTCCCTGGTAAATGAAACTATTTTTATGAGGGCTAGACCAATACTTTGATCTATGGTTAAAAAAAATCAAGTCATGGAAGGTGTTAACTAACATGATACTTTATTTAAGGTATTTTATTTAACTTATGAATATATATTATATATTTTTATATCTAAATGATTCTTAATAGTATGTATAATTTACTTAATTAATTAATCATGTTTGATAAATAATTTTTACACAATAGTTTCATTTTATTTCATAATAGAATTCATTATAATTTACTTACTTAATGTAATCATGTATAATAGACCAAATAAACCATTAAAAATCGAAATAAATAAATAACCATTCACTTATGAAATAAAATAAATATATCATATTATCCTGATATTTAAACTATTGGTTGGTTTACCGAGAGGAGAAAAAACAAAATTTTCCCTAGGAAAAATAACTCTGTAGGCCTATGCTTGGAACAAGTTTCATCATTACTCCATTATCCCATGTATCACCTTGGTTAGTTTCACATCATCTTTGGTCCTAGACCACCAAATTTAACTAGTATTTCTATCATTTACAAATCTTTAATCAATTATAGGTGAGTAGTACAAGGGGTTTAGGGTTACGAAAAATAATCTTTGGATACATGTCCACAAAAATAATATCAATTCGAAGGGTTGATTTTAAAATCATATTATTTTATTTAATAAAATAGTTATCACCTAAAACCGCTATAATAAATAATTAAATTAATTAAATTATATCAACACATATATGGGTCGGTCAAGCTTATGACCATTCCAAAAAAGAAATGAATATGAATTCAGACTAGCTTTTATTCAATGAAATTTCTCTAATTAAAATAAATTTAATAAGATTAATAAATTAATCAACTAATTAATTAGATATTTCAATATAAAAAATTGTGTCAATAAAATCAGGGGAAAATGATAATATTCCTATCATGTACTATTATTTTAAATAAATTAAGTAATTTTAATCTTAAAATAATTAAGTACATTGTGTGTACTAATAAGTACACATGGAGTAAGACCATATGAGTTAGATTAGATTCATTATCAGAATTTAATATATACCCGGCATGTACTCAGTAAGTGATACAATGTGTTCCTTCTATGTCATATTAAGTCCATTTTTTGAATTTTATATTTTCAAAGCATGTATTGTCACTCAACATGTCATGTCAATCATGATGTGTATAGTCTATGTATTATAAAATTAACTTACAAGGAATATATGTACATATGGAGTTTCTTGATATGTAGAGTGAATAATTATATGGTCCAAACCATGTAGTCTTCCTGACGTGTATCCACAATTATGACCATAAATTTATTCACCATGTACCACTAGCAATGTACATGAAGTACATATAATGTAAAACTAACATTATATATTGTATTGATTCATAATTTTTTCTTATAATAATTATTACGAATTTAGATCCATAAGAAATGTTGAAAATCACCTAGTGTGTACCAAGAGTATAGTGACACCAATCAAATGGTGTGTTCAGCTAGATACAAACCATGTGGTTTATGTCGTGATTTAATTATCCAATTATTGGGCCACATTAGATTACTATCATGGTTTGTATATTTCATGAGTTCTCACATGCTACACAACATGTGTTGCAAGCTATAGGTTGTATAATCCACTTATTTCAACCAACAAAACAAATATATAGTATCTACATGTATATTATATGGGTTATCATTTGTTACATGGTGTGTAAATCCTGTTATACATTATCTAATTAACATATGGACATTTCACTTAGATAGAAGTCAATACACAATGTGTAATTTCGCTGTGTATTTTAACCACATAGCTTGTCAAGATTTTTCTAGGGTTATAAATATGTGGGGTTATATGTCATATATGCCACCTATACATCATAAACTCCCATTCAAGTCATGTGTTATTCTACTAATCAATACAATTAATGTAATGACACTTTGTACCTAACCACATGACATATAGTGATTTACATGGCCCAAACATTGTGTGGTTTACTATATGTAAGGACCCAGACATATTAATTTCACATTCTAGTGTTTTTTAACTAGAATTAACTTAATTAAAATTATTAAGAAACATTTGGAATAGTGTTTTAAAAATTAGTAAAATTTATTACAAAGCAAACCCATGCATTACAAGTGATCACTTCTACACCATTACTATTTCTTTCAAAAAACAAATTTTTTAAAAATAAAACACGATTTATTTTCAGGATAATATTCATAATTTTCTTATTGAAATCATCCTTTTCCTTACCCTCCCATAAACCCTATGAAAAACATTTTAAAACTTATGATGATCCCAAAAAACTCATTAAGGGACATAAAAAGAAAGAAACCCATTATTTCAAGGAAAAACAATAAAATCCATCATATACTTAACTTTATTAAAATTTTATCTAATATTTAAAATTAATAATTTCAATATTGAAAACCCATGAATTTTTTGGAATGAAAACATTTAAAACCCATAGAAAACATAGATAAAACATGTTTGAAACATGGGGCATCATTGGAGTAACCTGCATAGCTACTCATGGATGAACTTGATGGTTAAATTTAGATCATTTATTTAGAGTAAACATCATAGATATGTTTGATTAATCACTATAGTTAATCTTGGAATAACTATCATAGTTTATTCCTATTATCTCATATGAAAACCTAATCAGTTAACTCTGTATCACATATGGAATAATCATACGATCAACTTCTATGTAACTCCCCACCCCTACCTCATTGGATTGAGGAGCCGGTGAGGGTTACTTGGCCTTAAGAGATGTTCCTAAGGTGCTAATGTCTGGAAACAAATGCCGAGGGCTTTGAGAAAAAATTAGGGAATGATTTTCCATTGAGACAAAACCAACCAACCAAACGATCCACTATAATAAAACTAAATGATGCATGTCAACACAACAACCAACTCATACATTACCAAAAAGGAACCACACTATTTCACAATACAACCCACAAACAAATAAAACCAACACAATATCAGATTATTATACAGAAGACTAAATAAGAGACCCAAAATAAACCAAGACACACTCCACGGCTCCACACCATGCTCCATGCTCCAAGCATCACTACATCTCCCAAGCATCACCATGAATCACTAGAAATGAGATGCTTTACCTTTACCTGGGTCCCAGAATACGACATCTGTAAAAGCACCAAAGTGCCAAAGCAGGGGTGAGTATAAAACTCAGTAGATTTTCCCCAATGACTTCCCCACTTAGGCCACTAGGATAGACGAGTTAACAACATTTATATAAAATAGTTTATATAAAACAATTTCTCAAAACAACTTATAACCAGATATAAACTAGTTTCCAAAACCATTTATAACCAAAACCAAACAAGTACAATTGGAACGATTTTTTCCAACAAGTTATTTTTTTAGAAAAATAACTAGACAATCTTTAAAACCATTTCACAATATCCCCTTTTAGCATACCCAACCATTCCACAAACCCATGAAACCAACCATGCATGCTATGTTATGACAGCTCCATACTCATGAGTGGTTTCTTGTTGATCTACCAAGTCTTCACAAGGTAATTGTTTCCATTGTTCCATTAACCCTTTGGCACTGAGCACAAGTTCATATTTCAACCAAGCCTCATGTAAGAAGTTCCCATGTTCCATTAAACCTTTGGCACCGAGCACAATGTCATATTTCAACCAAGCCTCATATATGAAACATGAACACATGCCACATATTCCCAACAATCATGGAAAACAACACTTTCAATAAAAACACCCTTTTTATTGAAAACCATTTCTGTCAAAACCATTTCAATGCCAAACCATTTTAATTCTAACCCATTTCAATAAAACTGAACTATTATTGAAAACCAAAGCACAACCAATTTCAAAGCCACATTTAATTTCAATAAAACTTTCCCCCTTTATTGAAAACATCAAATCCCAATAATGTTCTAACAATCCAGGAAAATCCCCTTTTTAAAATACACATTTTAAAATCAAGAACCAAAGCAAACATTCAAAATCTTCAATTATCCATATTTCACTACTATCACTCAAGAAGGTTTCCAAAAAGTATTCAACAACAAAATCACAATCAATTACACACCACACATACAATTTCAAAGTAATCCAATCAGTTCTATTATGTGGAGTCAATAAAAAAGCCTCCTAACTTTAGGGTTCTGGTGAAATCGACTAACAAGAAACCACACCCCAATCCGGGCAAACACCTCATGAAAACCACTCTAGATCTCCTTCCATATCATCCAAAAGACTTAAAATCACCACTCAAGGAAACCCAAACACTATATATACATGAAACAGATGTAGATCTAGAAAACCTAGAGAGAGGGAAGAGAAGACCTAGAGAAAACCAAAGAGAGACCCATAGGAGATACTTACCTAGGAGAAACCACCTTCAAACCACCTTGAAACCCTTTCGAATTGCTTCCAAAATGAGTGTAAGATCCCCTCAAACCCTTGAGAACTGAAATTCTTGAGTGAGGGTTGGTTGGGAGAAGACTTGGACTGAAATGAGGCAAGCCCGAGTGAACTCGGGTTTTAAAACCCTATTTTTAAGTGGCCGCATGGTTAGTCCGCATGGTTTGGAAAACTGTGCGCTAACCATGCACACACCACTATCTCGAGAGGAGGGGTCCACATAGTTTCATCGCATGGTTTGGAAAATCATGAACATGTCGTGTGAAGCCTACTGTCTCCCCCTGCATGGTTTCCTGGAGAACCCACATGGTTTCCTCTAACCATGCTCAAACCGTGCTCCCTAATAAACGCCTCCAAATGTATTCAAAACCATTCCAAACACACCCAACCTCTTCTCAACTCATCCCATGCACTTTAAACAAGTAAAAAGTCATAAAAAATTCTACATAACTCAAACTGGGGGTACTATATTCTCCCCACCATTGCTCTTTCCGTCCCCTGAATGTAGTTAACCCACCCATTGCTGAAAGAGCTCAGGACATTGCTCGACCATCTCTTTCTCCTACTCCCAAGTCTCCTCTTGGATCTGGCCATGCAGCCACAAAACCCGAACCAGACTAATGATTTTACCCCAAAATACTTTCTATTTCCTATCCACAACCCACACTAGCACATGCACCATTGAAACATCTGGCTCTAGCTCAACATGATCCCATCGAATAACATGGCTCGGATACGGCTGATACTTTTTCAACTGCGAAACATAAAACACATTGTGCACCACACTGAACCTAGGTGGAAAATCCAAATGATAAGCCACCTCACCAACCCACTCGAGAATCTAAAAAGGTCCAATATACCTCAAAGATAACTTTCCCTTCTTCCCAAACTGACGACGTCCCATTCTAGGATAGATCCTCAAGAAAACATGATCACTTACCTCGAACAACAACCATTGATAATAATCCGCATACAATTTTTGACAACTTTGATCCATCTCCATTCTCTTTCTGATTAACATGATCCTCTCCATAGTCTCCTGGGCAATGCTCAGTCCAACCATTGAAGGCTCACCCATTTCCACCCAGCATAGTGGAGAATGACATGGCCGCCCATACAACACTTCAAACAGAACCATATGTATGGATTCCTGATAACTATTATTGTACGAGAACTCAACCAATGAAAAGTGCTCCTCCCACGATCCACCAAAATCTATGACAGAATACCGCAACATATCCTCCAAAGTATGTATCGTCCTATCAGATTGACAATCTTTATGAAGATGATACGCCATACTAATGGTCAACTGAGTTCCAAGAGATTCCTGTAAGGATTTCCAGAAATGAGATGTTAAACTCAGATCTCTTTCTGAGACTATTGTAACTAGTACCCCATACCTCTTTACTACTTCTCATATATAGATTTTGGGCAGATCCTCCACCGTATAAGATTCACGAATTAGGATGAAATGACCCGACTTCGTTAGCTGATCCACTATCACCCAAATGGCATCATGCTTTATGACCGTTCTTGGGAGACCTGTGAAAAAATCCATCGCTATTTGCTCCCACTTCAAAAAAGGGATTGGTAAAGACTAAAACATTCCCACTGGCCTCTACTACTCTGCCTTGACCTGATGGCAAGTCAAGCATCTCAAAACCAACTCAGCCAGTCTTCTTTTCATACCAGCCCACCAGAAGTGTGATTACAATGCTTTACACATTTTATGAATTCTAGGATGAAAAAACCACTAGGAATGATGATACATCCTTAGAAGATCTTCCTGACATGAAATTGGTACAACCATCTGATTCTGAAAACACAAAACTGATTCTCCATTCAGTTTCCAACCCTCAATGGTCTCCCAACCATTGAGTTTCGACCTCATGGTTACACACTCAAAAACAGATATCTATGCCTCTTTCACCAGGCCAACCAAGTCAAGAATCATCAAAACCAAAAAGAATACCACTTTATCGCCCTATTCATCACATTCCAACCGCATGTTAGCTATAACTGACATCAACTACCACTCGTCCGATGCCCGTTTCACCACCTGAGCATATGATTTTTTACTTAATGCATCCGCCACCGAATTTCCCTTACCCGATGTATACATCAAGTCAAAATCAAACATCTGGATATATTCCATCCATCTACTTTTCCTCAAGTTCAAATCCCTTTTTGAGAAAATATTCTCCAAGCTCTTATGATCTGTATATACCGTGAATTTCTCACCGAAGAGACAATGAGGCCACACATTCAAAGCATGGACCACTGATACCAATTCCAAATCATGAGTTGGGTTGTTCTTATCATTCACCCTCAACTGTTGTGATCCATACACAACCACATGTTTCTCTTGCATGAGAACTCACCCCAACCCTGATCCTGATGCATCACAATACACCACATACCCTTTCCTAGTTCGGGGAAAACCAAGATTGGTGCTAATGTAAGGAAACCCTTTAGATCTTCGAAACACTACAGACACTGCTCATTTCACTGGAATGGAACATTCTTTCTTGTAAAAGATTTCATCAGTGAAGCCAAATGTGAAAAATCACGAACAAAACGCCAATAATACCCAGCTAGACCGAGGAAACTTTGTACCTCAAACACATTCTTTGGCGGTTTCCATGAGATAACAGCCTCTATCTTTTCTGGATCCACTGAAAAACCCATTTCATAAATCACATGGAAAAAAAATGGACTTCCTGTATCCAAAAGTCACACATTGAATATTTAGGCATACAACTGATGATCCCTCAATATCCCCAGCACTATCACCAAGTGCTGCTCGTAGTCCACCCTTGTCTTTGAATACAAAAAAATATCATCTACAAACACAACCACAAATGAATCTAGATATATTTAAAATATCTAATTCATTAATTCCATTAATACTGTTGGTGCATTCATTAGACCAAATGGCATGAATACATAATTTTAGTGCCCATATCTGCTTCTGAACACTGTATTCACAATATCCTCCTTTTGAACTCGCAATTGGTGATATCCTGATCACAAGTCAATCTTGGAGAACCATTGTGTTCCCATTAGTCGATCAAACAGATCATCAATACGTGGCAGTGGATATCTATTATTTATTGTAACTTGGTTAAGCTTACGATAATCAACACACAACCAAATAATTCCATACATTTTCTTCATGATCAAAACTAGTGCTGCCCAAAGAGATGTACTTGGCCGAATGAAACCCTTGTTTTCAAATTCCTCCAACTTCACTTTCAATTCCCTTAACTCCTTTGGTGCCATCCTATAAGACAAAAGGGAAATAGGACTATTCCACGGAAGGAGATAAATCGTAAAATACACTTCCCTTAGAGGTGGTAACCCAGATAAGTTCTTGGTGATGACATCTAGAAATTGATTCATGACTACTAAAAACTATTTTCCTAGATATATTCCATTGATGCCAAAGAAAAAACCTCTAATTGATATGATATCATGCAAACAATTGGTTTCAACCAATCTGTTGCACCCAGATTTAAACTCTTCTCCCCTCTAAAGAGATGTCCAACACCATCCTCCATCACAAAACTCACCGTTTGTGCATAACAATCGATGTGGGACTTAAAATTCTCCAAATAATCCATTCCCAGGATTATGTCATAAGAATCCATCTCAAGCACTGAGAAATCCCACATCAATTAAATATCTTCCGCAACTAAACAACACGCTCGACATAGGAATGCTCGACACTCTCTTTGGCCTAGAGAAGTTTGTAGGTTCAAAATAGAAGGCATCATTTCTATGTGTAAAACCAATAGATAAACGATGTGAGATGCAAGAAAAGAATGGTAATCACCCGTATCAAATAATGCTTGCATCAATGGGGAAATTAAAATAACCGTACCTCGCACTCTTGATGGTCCCGGCGGATCATCCACTGCAACTTGCTCAGCTCCAACCAGATGAATGATTTCCATGTCATGATCTTTATTATTCTACTGAAACTTCCCTTTTTGAGGAATTTCACGAACACCCAACCTCATATCATTATGTCAATACCGCTGAACATGCCCCATATTCTTGCAGTTATGCAATTCTCGAGGTTGTTCCTTACAATCCTGCTTGATGTGGCTTGTAGAGCCACACTGGAAACATCCCGGATTACACTTGGGTCTCGATGTAAGTTTTAACAATCTTGTTGTCCAATTCTGATGTGTTATATCTCTTTGAGAATAGGTGTCCCACTTCGTCTTCATCTTAGCGATAGGGTTATCATCTCCTCTAGTGAAGAGAACCGTACTTCCTCCACTCGGATTTTCAGCAGGGACAGATATAGTAAACTGGGTATATGGTTGCAGCCCCAACTAAACTATTTGAAAAGCCTAAGTGATGCTTTGGACCAATAAATGGTTTACCTATGGCTCAGCTATAACCACATTCTCACTAGCCTCTTTTGACTGGTTTCGACAACGCTTACCAGGTTCCATTTCTAAACAAACAACAACCTCCATTAATCTTACTCTCTAGCAACTGATGGATTAGCATTTCAAGTCCTATCACATCATCTATAACAACATTGTTTTCAAAATAACCCTTTTCCATGTTCAAATATTTTTGAAAACATTCAACATGCTTTTTGAAAATCAATCCATTTTCAAAATATACCAAATATCCCGTTTTCAAAATCTTTCACTTGAAAACAATTTCTGCATTTTTCGAAAATTTTCACCTTGCAAAAAATCCTAAATTATTCCTCACGATGAGATATTCAATCCTAGTGGGAAGTAATTCCTCTATAATTCATGTCATGAACATATCATTGGCTAAACCCATGGCAATGAGATTTCCAATATTCTAGAAGTGTATCAAAAAAACATATGTAACCAACACCCTGGTAACTTGAAGTTCAACATAAAAGGGTTAGCTACATCCTTTTATGATATACATTACAAGTTTCAATATTCCTACGCCTTGCTACCAACTTGACTTGAGGAATATACCACAAAAAATTTCAACTCCAAATCTGAGAATAAACTCCATAGGACCGAACAAGCTGATACCACTTGTAATGACCCGCCAATTCTCATTATCTTGAGAGCACAACAGGTCATTACTAGGCCTTAGGAGACTTTCCCAAGGCGCCAATGGCAGGTAATAAATGCGGAGGGATTCGAAAAACAATTGGGGAATGATTTTCCCTTGAGACAAAACCAACCAACCAAATGATCCACTATCAAAACACTACATGATGCATGTCAACAAAACAACCAACTCGTACATTACCAAAAAGGAACCACACTATTCTACAATACAAGCCACAAACCAATACAACCAACACAATATCAGAGTACTATGCGGAAGACTAAATAAGAGACCCAAAACAAACCAAGACACACTCCACAGCTCCACACCAAGCTCCATGCTCCAAGCATCACCACATCTCCCAAGAATCACCAGGAACCACTAGAAATGAGATGCTTTACCTTTACATGTGTCCCAGAATATGACATCTGCAAAAGCACCAAAGTGCTAAAGTAGGGATGAGTATAAAACTCATTAGGTTTTCCCTAATGACTTCCCTAATCATTCCACTAGGATAGAATAGTTAGAAACATTTATATAAAACCATTTATATAAAACAATTTCCCAAAACATCTTATAACCATATATAAACAAGTTTCCAAAACCATTTATAACCAAAACCAAACATGTGCAATTGGAACCAATTTTTCCAGAAAGTTATTTTTCCAGAAAAATAACTAAACATGCTTTAAAACCATGTCAAAATATCCATTTTTTGAATTGAAAACCATTCCAAAAACCCATGAAACCAACCATGCATGCTACGTTATGATAGTTCCATACTCATGAGTGACAATTTCAGTATTCTACATATGGTAAATGAACTGACCGGCTGGGATGAGCCCATAAGGGGAAACAAAATCTAGGGTTTTCATCCCGGAACCACAGACTCCTTAAGTCTTGAACTAGCGCGACACTCCTCTTTGTTCTCGGTGAGATTGTGATGGTCGTCCCCCTATTGCGGTGGTGTTTCTTCAGCTTGGCTGTCTTGATACACTGTTGCTAGCATTTTTCGCTCAATTCCCTCTTCTCTAGATAGGGATCCTTGGCGGCATGGTGATAGTTCACAGCCGGGTTCCAGCTTCAGTGACCTGTGGGAAGACATCTTGACTTCGGTGGTGCATATGGCGTTTCGTCATGGTCTCTTCAAGCATCCCGGTAGGCGGCGACAGGTCTTAGTTGCAACGGACCTTCCTTATGGCTTGCTGGTGATGTTTTCTTTTTCGTTTTATTTTTCTCATTCATTTCTAGATTTGGATGATTTTGGTGGTTTGTGCATTCGTGATGGCATCGATGAGGCTCCTCCGATGGGATTTGGATTCGGCGATGAGTTGACCCATTCAAGATTTACTGGTTCCTCTATGAAGTCTGAGTGCTGTTTTTGGTTTTCTCGTTGGCTTAATCTATGATCTGCAAAGCTTGTGTGTTGTTTGGTACTTGGTTCATGTGGCATTGTTGATATTTCGAATTTCGGTTGGAAGGAGGATAATTCTGGTTCTTGGGATGTGAAAGGAAAGGATGTTCTATGAGATAGGTGCGTGTCTCATGGTAAGATATTGACTGGAGATTCATGGGAATCGAGATGGTGATGATGTTTCTTGAATGTTGTAATTTGAATTGAATGCAGCATTGTGTATGGAATGTTTGGTTTCCCACTACTCCTTAAAGATACTTTTTGGAAATGAAAAAAATCAATTCGGCCATACTCATGAGCGGTTTCTCGTTGATCTACCAAGTCATCACAAGGTAATTTTTTCCCATGTGCCATTAACCCTTTGGCACTGAGCACAAGGTAATATTTCATCCAAGCCCCATGTATGAAGTTCCCATGTGCTATTAAACCTTTGGCACCAAGAATAAGGTCATATTTTAACCAAGCCTCATATATTCAACATGAACACACGCCACATATTCCCAACAATCATTCCAGAACAACACTTTCAATAAAAACACACTTTTTATTGAAAACAATTTCCATCAAAACCATTTCAATGTCATACCATTTCAATTCCAAACCATTTAAATAAAGCTGTACTTTTATTGAAAACCAAAGCAAAAACAATTTCAAAGAAACATTTAATTTTAATAAAAATTTCCCCCTTTATTGAAAACATCAAATCCCAATCATGTGCCAACAATCCAAGAAAATCCACATTTTAAAATCCACATTTTAAAATCAAGAACCAAAGCACTCATTCAAAATCTACAATTTTATAGGTTTCACAACTATCACACAGGATGGTTTCCAAAAAAATTTCAACAACCAAATCACAATCAATTCCACACCACACATTCAATTTAAAAGTAATCCAATCTGTTATATTATGTGGATTCGAGAAAGAAGCCTCCTACCTTTAGGGTTCTGGCGAAATCGACCCACAGGCAACCACACCACAATTCAGGAAAACGCTTCATGAAAACTTCTCTAGATCTCCTTCCATATCATCCAAAAGCCTTAAAATCAACACTCAAGGCAACCAAAACACGAGATCTACATTCAACAGATGTAGATCTAGAAAACCAAGAGAGAGGGAAGAGAATAACTAGAGAAAACCAAAGAGAGACCCATAGGAGAGACTTACCTGGGAGAAACCAACTTCAAACCACCTTGAAACCCCTTCAAATCACTTCAAAATGAGTGAAAGATCCCCTACAACCCTTGAGAACTGAAAATCCTAAGTGTGGATAGGGTGGGAGAAGATTTAGAATGAAATGAGGTAAGCCTGAGTGAACCTAGGTTTTAAACCCCTATTTTTAAGTGGCTGCACGGTTAGTCCGCATGGTTTAGAAAACTGTGCACTAACCGTGCATACACCACTATCTCGAGAGGAGGGCTCCGCACAGTTTCATCACACTGTTTGGAAAACCGTGTGAAGGCCGTGCGAAGCCTACTATCTCCCCCTACACGGTTTCCTAGAGAACCCACATGGTTTCCTCTAACCATGCTCAAACCGTTCTCCCTAAGAAAGGCCTCCAAAATTATTCAAAACCATTCAAAACTCACCCAACCTCTTCGAAAATAAAACCATGCACCTTAAACATATAAAAAGGAATAAAAAAGGCTACATACCTCAAACTGGGGGTACTACATTCTATATCTAGAGTACCCAATGCATTGGAGGTTATAATATATCCACCTATCCGTGGTTTATAATGGAACAACCCATCATCATAATAATTCCCTGAAAATAATAATATAATCACAAATCATTAAATCTTATATCATAAAAATATTCTTAAGTAAATAACCATGTATTTTTTAAATCACTTATTTTTAGAAAAGCAGTGCATATACAAATGAAAACAAGTCATTGAAAATAACCTTGTAAACTTGTAAAATATGATTTAAAGCATTAACATGTCATGATTTTGGAAAATTATGTTCATGTTGTATGAGAAAAGAATAAATTCCTTTTGACCTTTTGTAAAAAGAGTTGAAAATGAATCTTTAATTGAGAATTTGTTAAATGAATATCTCTTACCTTGATTTTGACTCATCACGTACATTCTTTAACTTTCAAAATAAGAAACTGAGTATAATTTGTACATACTTAGGAAAATTTTTCATGTTTATTATTACATTTATATCACTTATTATTATGTTTTATATAGTTATATGATCATTTAATTTTCTATCATGCGTTTCGATGATATTCGGTTTCTAAGGGAATAATTAATTCGATAGGTTTACTATGGTTAAATACATCATTATTCTATAATTTCTATAATAATATTCCAGAAATAATTATCCCTATTATAAAATAATATTAATTTTAAATCCTATCACTAAATATGGTCATGAAAAAATGAACTATGTTACAATCATGGAGATGGTAGGTCGTACGTACGCATGAGTAATGTAGCCATTTTCCAACGATCATTATGGAAAGAAGATATATATATATATATTTCTTTCTAGAATGATCACTACTATAAAACTGGGTTTATCCCATGCTAGGATTTATTAGCAGTAGTTAAAAGCACAGATAAATTCCACCTTTATCAATGTTAGTAAATGTTCCGATAATGGGGGCCTTTATCAACAATATTAAAATGGTGCTGATAAAGGGGGTATCTTAATCATATCTATTAAAAATTTCTGATAAATGGATTTCTTTAACAATGATATTAAAAAACCACTGATAAATGGGGGTTTATAAGTGTTTTTTATAAGCACTGATAAAGAACCCCCCTTTATCATCATTTTTTACTAGTGCTGATAAAGGGTATATTTCATAAAACAATATTTCAGTAAAATGAATATATTAATATCTTTATATTAATATAAATATAATATATATTTTCAAAATATGTTTTAGATAAAGCTAAATAGGCCTTTACACTTAATATATAATATGTTTAGTCAAACTGTATTATAAATTAATTAAAAAAATATCATTAATTAATAATTTGGTAATTATTAATGAGTAATATTAATTTAATAATAGTTTTATGACATAAAAATTAAATAAATTAATGAAAAGTCTAAGAAAATCGGAAAAAATTTCTGTATCATCAAACATCCATGACATTTGATCTGGATGACCATTTGGGCTCTACCACAAATCAAATTGAATCATGTGATGATATCAATGCACTAGTGATGGGAGGAATCATATATCATATTTTTTGAAGCCATGAAATTTACCAAATACCTCCAAAAATGAGTTTTTTTTTTGTTTAGGCATTCCAATTCTTTAGCATTCGATGGAATTTCAGACTTGTTTAATAGTGTATGGTTTCCCATTTTTATTGGGGAATAAATTTATTCCTATGTACTACATTTATATTGATATTATGGTTTTGAAATCATATGAATTTTCAGAAAATAGTTTTATTTATAACTAAATATATGCATTTTTCTTATATTTACGTATAATAAATAACTTGAATTAATACATATATCAATATATTTACATAAAAATTTATTTTTAAATATATAAAATAAATGTTTATTATTCACCTTACTTGAATTAAAAACCTATCCATTTTATTTACCTTAAAAAATGCATTAAAATGTATATATATACCTATACAAGTGATGTTTATATATAAACATGTGTTTATTAATAAAGAAATATATTTGTGTATGTATATTATAATATATTTATATAATTACATATTCATAAAATGTATTGAAAACAATATTTAACCCTTTTTTACATTATAAAAATATATTATTATATATACAATTATACAAATATATATATATATATATATTTAATGTTTATGTATATATCTGTGTGTATTAATAAACAGATGTATATTTATATTATATTTTAGTATATTTGAATGAATATAATATATAATTTATAATTTATAATTTATAATATATATAATATATAATATATAATATATTTAAATAAATATAAGTATACATATCACACATACACAAGCCAATATTTTATAGATGTATTTAAAAATACTTATACAAATGTATAAATAAAAAATATATATGTAAACATATATATATATATATACAAAGAGATAGATTGTAAAATATAAAATAAAAAATCTTAGAGTAGTGGTAAAGGCATTCGAGTTCCATATGAGAGGTACATGGATCAAATCCAGGCGCGCTCAGGAGGATTGAATTTCACAATGCACTAATAAAGGGGGTGGGGTGGGGGGAAGAAATGATAAATGTGGGAACACTGGTAATGGTGGGGGTGAAGGCTTAAAGAGTTCTGAAAAAATTCACCTTTTACTGGTGGTTTATTTATCAGTTCTTTTTTAGCGCTAATAAAGGACCCCTTTATCCCTGCTAAAAAGGCACTGATAAAGGCCCATTTAATAGCACTCAAAAATCACTGTTAAATACCCCCCTTTATCAGAATTGATATTTCCCCCTTTATTAGTTCTTTTTAGCAATTTTAACGGGGGCATTTATCAGTGCTTTCTATGAGCACTGATAAATCCTTCCCTTTAACAACGTGTCAGTATTCTGCGCTTTATAAGCGCTGATAGAAGACCTTTATAATCACAGTTAAAATATAATTTTGTATTAGTGGATCATAATAGGGTATATATCATATTATTTCTTTAAATATTCTTATAAATTCCATTCATGGGATGTCATGATGAAAAAATAATCACATCGCTTCGTGGAGGTGGTAGTCCACATGTACGAACGAATGATGTTATCAATTTTTTTGTATGGAAATGTAAAAATGTAAGTGAAATTTTATCTTTTATGAATTATAAATATATCATGAATATAATATGTAAATATTAATTCCATCATTATAACCAGTCTTAAGAGATGGTTATCGAGAACAAATTAATTTTGTCTATGAGGAGGCAGTCCACCGTACACATGTAGGATGGATTCTCTTCCAATTTGATGGATGAGGAGATGGATATGGGTCATGAAAAAACACCATAATATATCACTATATAGAGTATATTGTATTTATTATTTCATCATGGTTGAGTAATATTTGAAGGAAGTTTATAAAGATACAAAGATAAAACATGTAGTTGAAAAATATACCTCTTATTTGTAAAACATCCTTTATTAAAACCTTAAGCACTATAAGTTTCATATTGTACCTTAAAAAAGACCTATATAAAGTGGTTATGGATTATATTAAGTTATTATGTTTGTTATTGTATGAAGATAATGATTTTTATGTTTTTATAAATGTTAATAAGAGGGTCCCATTTATACGATATGGAGGGCCACTCTAGGCATTTCTCAAAATATTAAATTAATATAAATTATTTTTCAATTAAAAATTGTTCCAATGTGAATTATTATTAATATAATATTATTATAGGTCTAAATAACCTAATAAAATAAAAATTAGATACGTTTTGAATATATTTATACCCTTATCTTTACGTTTTAACTCTTATTTAACACCTTTAACTCTTACCGTGATAACATGTATTTTTACAATTTGGTGTTTAATATAGTAAATATAAAATTACAAAAACCCATAAATGTAACATGGTTAATATTATAAACCTTATACTAATCCTCAGGTTGAATTTAATTTTGTCAGGACTTTTATGGAATTAAATTAAATAACATTTCATATAAAATATAAATAACGTCAATTTTTTGAAATATTCATTACTTTGACATTAATAATATCAATATAACATTTTTAATTATAAAAAACTATTTAATTATATCCCTAACATTTCAATTTATTCTATAAAATTATTTGATAAGATTAATTATATCAATTTATATTTATTTTAATATTTTTAATATCATTCATTTTATTTTTCATTAATTAAATAATTACTGAATCCACGCTGAAAAATAAATTAAAGTAATTATTTCTTCAATAAAATTTAAAATAAAATACCATAATTAATATAAATACATTATATTTCAAAATACTATTTATAATTGAACAAACCTCGGGTTTACACAATATTAAAAATATTACATTCATTGAAAATAAGAGGGTTACATGTTTGACTTTTCAATAATTAGAATACTATAATGGTCATAATCATATCCATGTGGCCCCAAAAGATCATGAATTAAATAATTGATGGTTATGGTAAATATATGGTCATATAAAAAGATTTTGAAAAGTCTTTGTGTCATTTTTTTGTTTTTATTCTTTTTTTTAACCAAAATTACCCAATTTAACATTTATCGTGGTAAAAAAATACTAAGTTTACTATTCATATTGTCTAAAAATAAAATGAAACTATTTTTAAAATTTGGAACCAATAATTGCAATTATAAAATCTATATTTTCAAAATTCAAATCATAGTAGTTTAAAATTTAAATTTAATATTAAACTGACAAAATGCAATGCATTTTTTTAGTCAATTTTAAAATATAAAATACTTTTATAATTAACTCCAGTTTAAAATACATTTCAAAACCCATAATTGTATTATTTAAAAACATAATTAACTAATTACTATTTAAAACTAATCCATAACATAATTTTCATTATAAATAATTTAAAATATAAAACAGGTTTTAAAAAAATATATTTTTATTATTCCTTAATAATTAAATATTTTGATAAAATTCGTAAACAAATAATTATAAAATAAAATTTATATGATTAATTTCAAATTTTAATTCAATTTGTCAAGTAAAGTTTCTAAAAATTCAATAAATTATAATATTTTCTCATAAAAATAAAAACAAACTCATTTTTGAAGAAAACATACTTCTTAAGAATAAAATGAATTTACTTAAAATATTACTTATCTAAGAAGAATTAAAAAATATATTATAAATGAGAAGGATTATTATATATTTCATAATTATATTAATACTATTTATTTCCACCAATTTAATGACTAAGTTATACCAGACACATTTAAATAATATTTAGTTGTCAAATTAAGCTCGATATAGCTTATCCAATATGCTATTGAACATGGTGTTTCATTTTTGAAAATTGATTTGTTACATTAAACCCCCTTTAGAAAATAACATACTTGAAATATTGAAGTCAGGCTCATTATTCATGTTTTTACTTTTCAAAATATCTTTTTTGAAATCCCACATCATAAAAAAAGGATTAATAAAACTTCTACTTGATATGAGAGAT
This sequence comes from Viscum album, assembly GCA_963277665.1. Taxonomy (NCBI): domain Eukaryota; kingdom Viridiplantae; phylum Streptophyta; class Magnoliopsida; order Santalales; family Viscaceae; genus Viscum; species Viscum album. The sequence goes on along the minus strand of OY728145.1, from coordinate 1,090,304,388 downwards.
AAGGGAAGTACAAAGGTCATCTAGAGTAACACATACTTTGATTACAAGAGGGATAAAATAACTGGGAAGTGAAAGAATGGATATGGAAGAGAAAACTAACCACCCAGGACTGATAGAGAGTGATAGATAATGTGGTAATGAGAAAGTTAACTACCAAAAAATCATACATCTTTGATGGGTTAAAAGGACTGAAGATTAAATTTTTTATTATGCAAACACTTTTGAGGAAAAAGTGAGAAACCATACATGACGCCACAACTTAAAACAACCAAACCAACATGGAACAAAAGTTTAAGGCCAAACAACATCAAGCCTACAAAGAGGATCCCCTACCCAGCATAAAAACAATAATATCAGCTTCCTTCTTCTCCTCGCTGCCAGCTAGCTATCCTGTGCATGAATGCACGGGCCTGGTTCCGATGTCAAAGCCATGCCCTCTCAAACATCCAATTCCAGAGCGAAGATTAGAAGAAACCCTCTGCTCTAAACCCCATCTGGAGAAACCCCTTGCTAGCCAGATGCAGAAACCCTCAGACCTCAAACCATGTGGTCGTAGGATTCACAAACCCAAAAGTTCGTTCCACTAATTCAACAAATTCAACCCATTCGACCCATTCAACCGAAAGCTCCACCATTAATACGAATTCAACACAAATGGAAAAAAAACCAAAATCGATGGCAAAAAACACCAAAATTGGACCTGAGAGGAAAGCCGCTGGACGTTGAAAGCTAGAACAAAAGACCCTACCCCTCTGATGCCACACTGGTGCCAGCGTCGAGCCAAGCCTGAGTGGAAACTAGCCAAGGTGAAGCCTACGTCGCCGACGACAGACGCTCGCCTGAGGAACCGGAGCCTCGCCGAGCCTTCTACAAGCCGACGAAGCCTTTGCTGCCAGGTCCGAGCCAAGATCCATCACCAAGATTCTCTCCTGATGAATTCAGAGCCATGCCAGAGCCAAAACCGAGTCGATGTGCCAGAAAACGAAGTCGAGACCTCGCCTTAGCCGACGTCGAGCTGAAAAGCCAGGGCAAACGAAAACAGAAGACTTGTTGGTTCACCGAAGCCACACCGCTGACGAGCAAGGCCCTAATGCCGACCCACACCATTCCACACTAGAGGAGGAAAGGGGACGATCCTGAACGAAAAAACCTAGCCCACGAGGTTGAAGGAGCGCCGCCGCTCAGAGGCCCCCATCCTGAAGTTGGTTGTGATTTAAGCTGGGTAAAAAGGACATATCTTCATTGATAAGAAAAATAAATGTATAAAACTTTTATTTAAATATCGATTGAATAGAGTTGAGGAATTCCATTATCTTATATACTAAAATCATAATGAAATATATTTACTTGAAAAGTAGAGTTTCATCCTTTAATAAAATTTCCACTAAAAAATCCACTTTTTCTCCAAATGATGAGTAGAATTTTTTATTTCCAGTAGGACTAGAATCAAAATTTATAGAACAAAAAATCCAAAAAATAAAAATAATATATTCCTCCTATCTTTATAAATTTTTACCTGAAAGTATAATTTTTATTATAAAACACTTTTCTGGAAAAAGTGTGAAACCTTCATGTTCAACCAAGAACATAGAACACTAAAGAAGATCACAAATTTATTAAGGGATAACTCAAAAATATTAGATATGGCCTCCATATATAATTTCTAGGAAAGTCATTTTACCTTTTTATCTAGTTCTTCTTTTGATAATATCTTCGATTTGATAGGAAATTTCATCCCACACTTTGATGAACTCTTCCACTGTTGTCTTCTAATCATTGAAGCCTTTGGTCAAAATTAAATGTTTCTTGTTGATCCAATCACCCTGCTCTTTGAATTTTTCAATTGGAATTGTTCTATCCTTCATCCATTCTATATCATCATTAGAATCATGAATAATCAAGACCTTACCAAACATCTCTACCTTAGAGTGAATACGAAGGTCCTGATATTTTTCTATGTCATTTGAATCTACTTCCTGCTGTGAGACAACCATTTTTGGTTATGAAACTTCACTAATTCTAGTATCCTTTACTGATATAACCAACATTTACTCTATGTAATTTAGAACTATATCCATGTGTTCCTCCCTCCAAGATCCCAATTTCCCACCCTCATTGTATAATCCTTCATCTGACAATGCACACTCTTACACCTCAGATCTACCCATATATGTTTTTCTATCCTAAGGAGTCTGCTTGTGTATCTTTTAAAAAACCAACTCCACAACTTTAGACAATGAAGATTATCCCAGTTTAAATAATATACCATTATACCATTCATTTCATAAATATCTAGTAACTATCATATTTTGGGTGTTTGAGTAATCTTTATAGGGTCTTGACTCCCCCCCCCCTTGAGAACTATCTAATTCCCAGTAATAAAGTTCTCGTGTATTTATTAACTAGATCGAATCCCAAAAAAAGTGTCATACCCATAGTATGCATATGGATGGGGGTCCCCATTTTGTCACTTGGATCCTCATATTGAAAATTTCAAAATCCAAATAGTTCAGATTTCCATCCTAGAATGAAGTTTTTCCATCCATTAACATTCTCATTTTACTTTACATTCTCATTCAAGAACGAGAAGATGTTATGAATCTAGGTTGGCTTTGAAGCTTTGAATTGATAAGACACTCATCGGTGAAAAGAAACTACCACATTCAATATATATTTAACATTTATCTCAGAATCATATCAATGAATCATAAAGTCTCATTCCAAAATTCTAATTGGCATAATCACATAATTCTAAATATATACTATATATTTCTATAAACAAACCGAATCACCTTATATCTAAAATAAAATCATATATTATTCCAAAATATAATTAAACCATTATTAATAAAATAAAATCCCAAAGTATTATTTTTTAACTTAATCATATAGTGTTTCCAAAATAGTGAACGTCTTATGAAATAAAATTAATCACTTAATCAAAAAAATCAGTTCTCGGTTAAAAAATGTTACCAAAATGAACATAACCATTATCTTTCATATAGTATAAATAATAAAAAACAATTTCATACTTCCATGGGAAACACATAGGTCAATGGTAGGAAATTAACTCTTGTCTCCCTTCGGTTTTGGGTTCCATCCTTACAACCTTTATTGTATTTTATAGGATATCAACAATCCTATGGGTTTTCCTTTTCTAAAGATATATTAATATAATTTTTATAAAATTTAATGAATCTAATAAACATCCTAAAAAATGATGTTAATATATTCTACATTAAATAAATTTTTTATCCTCAAAAGGTTATATCATACCATTAATTTTTCATCCTCAAATGTAATAACCCATAATTACCTAAGAAATAAGAGCCGCCAAAAATATCATTAGTCACCTTAAAATTCTGTAAATCAAATCCTCAAAATGGGTTTTATAAAATTTAACTTATGCTCAACCATAAAAATAAAATCCATTAACATTATCCATAACTATTAAGGTAACCTCTTATGAAAATATCGTAGTCTCTAAAGTTGTATAAACACTCCTTTGAGACCAATTGTAAGGTCCCATCCTTAATAATTACATATTCTAGTGTTTTTTAATAAAAAATCACTTACATAAAATTCCAATGATCTTTTTGGCTTAGGGTTTTATAGAATTAGAAAAAACTCTTTCAATGTAAACCCATACATTAGAGGTGGAAACCTGTACTATAACATCTCGTTAACTTTCTGAGAGGTATATTATAACCCTTATCTTAGATTTCCTTTTTCATTGGTTGAGTAGGGTCGAGAAAGAATTAGGAAGATACCTATGAGGGTAAATTCTGTGATTTTTTGGAATTTTCAGTATAAAACATGGTGGTTTTTTCATTCTACTAGAGATTTATACATTGTATAATATGGTTACATGATATGTAGTCAGCACCTCAAATATATTGTGAACCAGGTACACAATGTGAAATATTTCATGATGTGTAAATCTTAAACATTTAGTAAATATTAATTTTTTTATAAAACCTAATTGGTTTTTCAGCATATATGGGACTTGGAAATTACATGATGTGTAATTGGGTTACATGTCGTTTAAAGTCACGAGATTCATTTATAACCATACAGATTGGCTGAAATTATTATTTCCCTTCCTCTATGTTTCCATGGTCTCGACAAAGAGTCATTATTATGAGATTTATGATCCATACAACACTTCTAGATCATTTCTTTTAGAAATTTATCATTGTTTTGATTATGGTGAATCTCTCCAAGTAAGTGGTCTCCCTGTCTCCCTGTCTCTCTCTCTTTACCTCTCAAAAGTTTGATATATCATCTTACGATTGATGGATATAAATTATATGTTTTTGAATCTTGTTTCTAGGTTAAGTTCCAATATCTTATATACCTTCTTTCTTCATTGGTGAGTCTCATTTTGGGCATTATGATTCTGTGAAAATTTTTGTGGTTCTATTGAGATTTTCCATGTCATAAAACCTTGTTTTTCTTGGTTTAAATTAAATTTCATTCAGGGTAATTTATGAAAAACTCAATTCGATGAAAATTTGATTTTTAATGGACATATAATGGATTTTGAAAAATATCCCTAATTCTAAACGAATTTGAATTTTCAGTGCATTTTGGAAATTGATGGAAATGGTAATTTGATTTGAGATTTGATTTTGAAAAAATTCCTTTAACTAATAAGATAAAAACCTATTATTGTTCTTGTTTTAGAAAGGCATAAATTAATGAAAACCCCCATTTGGTTTTGAAGTTGAATTTATATATTGAAATTTACATTTGGAAAATTTGAAGATTTTAATTTTTTCAAAATAATTGTTTTCCCAATTTTTTGGATGTAAATATCCCTTATTTGAGAGATGATTTAATTTTACATTAATTTAAATATGATTGTAATTCTCCCTTATGTGGGTGTAGAGGTAATTTTACATTAATAGGGAGAGTATTTAATTTTCCCTTATGTAGGAGATCTATGAGTTATTTGACTTGATATAAATTCTATTGATTATGAATAGCTTTAGAAATGCCTATTAATTTACATAAATTGCTTTATATAAAAATTTTATTAAGACATTTTTTGAAATGATTCCATTATTTGAAATGAAAAGAGCTTTTTGTTATAAATATTCAATAATACTTCCATGCCTGTTTTGTTTAAAATTATATGCATGATTCTATCTATTTACTAAGGTATCTTATTATATAACACTTGGTGAGACCCTACTTGGGTTTATTATAACACCCCACCTTTTATTTTGGGCATTTGTATATTTTATATTTCCATGTTTGAGTAATGATAAAGTGCCTCTTGTAGGAGGTGGTTTTTCTTGACCCCTTTGGTCTTGGAGTGTTGTTTTATTTTATGTGCTTGAGTTTTACCATGTTTTATTTAAGTATTTGATGATGTAATATTTGGTTTCTGGTAGTATTTCCTTTAGGGGTTTTCATTGATAATACTATTGTGTATCTATTTACTCTTCTATTTATATGGAAAAAACCATTCTCTCTTTTATCATGTCTGATGCAAGGTGCTATTCTCCAACCTGTGGGGATTGGGAATGTCCTAAGGCTATGTCAGTGTCAGCTTGGGTATTATAGTCCCTGTGTATCTGGGATGGTTTGTGAAAAAAGTGGTGTCAAAGTTGTTTGTTCAGAATCTTGCATTGATTTTAGTATGTAGTTGAAATATCCCCAAGATGTACGAAGAAGTTATGAGTGAGTGCATTGAAATATCTCATCGTGATGAGACTACAGTCACTACGGGTGGTTTGGGAAAGGAATCTTGAGGAATAGTCCTAGAATTTTCCCTGATTTTGATTTGAATTGGTTGAAATCTAAATCTTATTGTCTATATGATGGGATTAATGTCCATTTTGATCTTTTTTGAGTTATTTATCTGAGTAATGTTCTAATATCTTTTATGTCATTTATTGATTTTATTATCATCATTCCGTCGAGAAGAAGTTTAGACAAGATTCAGGAGGAATCTTCTAATGATCCAAAATGATTTAATCCTCCTATAGACTGGAATCTGGTTGGGTTCATTGTGTGTGCTATCCATGATTTGGGACATGCACTTACACCAATTCTCGTTCAGTCTCTAGATGTGAAAACTCACAGGGATGACTTTCTGAAATCATTCTAAAGAGTTCATTCAATATAATCCAACATCGTTCCAAGGATCAAATAATCCTAAAGTGGCTAAGTATTGGTTGGGAAGTATTGATATTTTTTGAGTTCTTAGAGAGGCCCGATGAGATCAAAGTGAAATGTGCCACCTTTAAGCTAGAAAGACCTAGCAAGAGATGGTAGAACACAATGGTGAAGACAAAGAAAAATAAGGGTTTACTTAGGAAGGACACTAATTTTATTTTAAGCAGCTAGTTCTATATAGATTATATGTTTTTGGCTAAGGCTTTGGAGTTTTCTAACACAAGAATGATGACAAGATCATGACTGACTATGAAAACTGATTCACTGAGATTACACAATTTTCACCTATGATAGTGTCAAATGACAACATGATGAATTAATGGTTCAAGATAGAACTCTGATATAATATTCTTTATTTTCTTTTCTTACAGAAGATCATTTCTTATGCTGACGTACTGGATATGCCATTGATGGTCGAACTTGATCTAGCCAGTAATTTAGCTTTGACAGGAGTCACTTTTTCTCCTAGAGGTAGTTATGTTAGTTCACATAAATGGAAGATAAATCATGATGATTCTTGTTGGGGATCTTGATATTAGTGTTTTTTCAAAACTTCTGTTGTTCTTGGGAGAGACCCTTTCACATTCTTCCAGTGTGGAATGTCTGGGCACTTAAAATAGTATTTCAATAAGGCACCCAAGATATGTGGTTCTTGCAGAATCTTAGGAAAATTATAGAGGTTATTTCATTAATTTTATTCTCCACACATTGCATGGGGTCATAAACACATAAATTTATTGAGGATAAATTATATTTTTTTAAGAACAAATGGGTTCTAGACATAAGCATCTAGAATGAAGCTTATTCATGCAGTGGAAGAGCCTCTAGAGGAAGCCGATACAAATTAAAAAACGTTGAGAGGTACCATCACTATTTATTCATCTTTATTAACTTCTTTATTTGATACTATTTCATTCCATTATATTATATCAACACATATTGTGAACAAGATAAATCTTTCTGTGAATATTTTATCTTATGTTATGGATATTACTGCACCCCTCATAATGAAGAGAGTGTTGGGTCTCTATTGTCCGACTTGTAATTTCTGTTTATCATATATTAAAATTACTTTTAAATTTTTTATTATCAAAATAAAAACTCTTTATGTCATATTTTGGATGGAATTGATCATTGATAATAATGTCTGAATTGATTTTTATCTTCAACGGGTCTCTTTTACTGTTCCTAATGGGGTGTGTCATATCTTTCATGGAGAATATGACCCGAGGTCAAGTAGTTCCAAACCATCTTATCTATATTTGGCGAAAATAATATCAATATTCTATTTTTACATAGAGATAGAATCATTGAGAGATTATCTTCCTCCATTTTTCATTGAGTTTCCATAAATTTATTCTTCTAAATTCTCTGGTTTTCTAATGTAAAGAGTGGCAGAGTTCTTTATCAATTTACTACCAGGTATGAAGCTGATGTCTTTTCCTTCTAACATTATGAAACTAACTAAAACGAAAGAGTTAAATACACAGTAAGATAATATTTTAGATAAAGTCTTTATATTCCCAAGTTTTTCACCATGGGTGTCATCAGTTCTCTTTGCTAAGAAATATGATGGGTCACTTTGCATATTTTTTGATTATGGAAAAATAAATCGAGTTATAGTAAATAAAAAGTATTAGTTTCCATGTATTGATGATATTATTGTCCAATTGAAATGGGAAATTTGTTTCTCGAATATTGATCTTTGCTTTATTTTTCTCTAGTTTAAAATAAAAGAATCTAACATTTAGAAAACAAAATTTCGAAGAAGGTATGGCCGTTATAAGTACCTTGTCATTCCATTTGGTCTAAAAAATTATCCTACAGTATTTATGGCCATGATGAAGAAGATATTCAATGATTATCTTGACATGTTCATGGTGGTCTTTGTGTATGACATCCTATTTTACACTATGTCCAAGGAGGATCGTGTGATTCATCTTAGAGAAGTTATGGAATTTTTGAGAAATCATCAACTTTTGAGCAAGCTATCGAAATTTGATTTCTAGATTCATGAATTAATGTTATTGGGACAGGTGGTGTCAAAAATATATATTCTTGGTTAATCTTGAGAATGTGAAATATGTATTGACATGAGAGAAACCTTGAAATGTATTTGATATTTGGATCTTCTTAGGTATTTCTTAATATTATCAATGGTTTAAAAATGGGTTTTCAATGTTGGATTCAATAATGACCACTATGACTTGGATGAGAGTAAAGTTTTATTGGGATGAGAAAACCTAGATTTTTTTTTGTTGAGTTTAATATTATTTTGACTACTGTTTTGGTGTTGACTCTTCTAGAGGACAGGCAAGGCTATGTAGTCTTCTGCAATTCAACAAGTTTGTGTTTGCGCTATGTTATTATGAAATGTGGTCATGTGATAGACTATAACTCTCAACTTCTTAGGTCACATGAGAAGAGGTATCCAACCCAATATCTTAACTGTCACAACCATGATGAATTATATTAAAATTTTGCAACATTAGCTTTTCAGAGAAAGGATTACCATGTATTCTAAACACACGATCTTGAGTAATATCATCTCCCAAAAATAATTGAATCTTAGAAAGATGTATTGGGTGATGTATCTGTAATATTTTTATTTTTATATTACCTATACCCTGAGGAAATGAAATATAACTAAAGATTATTTGAGTTGAAATCTTTTGAACCATGAAAAGAAATAATCATCAAAAGAGTGTAAGTTGATGGATCTTTTTGAAAATTTTCATATAAGAGTATGAGAAATAGCGGTTGAGGTTTTTTTGGCCACTTTTCAATTGACCACCAACCTTATCAATTTATTCTACAGGATAATCAACTTGATGATGATTTATATGTCATTGGAGACTCTCTTTATGGTGGTGAGACCATTGTTGAGTGATCATTCTACATAGAGGGTATTCTATGTTTATATAATCGACTTGTTGCACTATTAAATGTGAGAAAAGATGTGATGGGGGATTTCTAAATTTCATAGAGGGTTATTCACCCAATAAATATAATGAGGTTTAATGAAATACAACATAAATTTTGGTGTCCAGGTATGAGACATGAAATTTCTGATTTTGTCTCTCATTGTTGTACATTACAATAGGTAAAGGTCGAGCATTAGAGACCTTCAAGTTAGATTTATCCACATCCAGTGCCAACATCAATGTGGGATGAGATCTCAATAAAAATTTTGGTTAGGTCTCCATGTAACCAATAATGGAATGATATTATATGGGTTGTGATCTATCTTCTTACCATATCGACTCATTTATTACCAATTCAGGATACAACCAATGTTTATGAGATGGGTAATATCTATGTGAGATATATTATTTGTTTGTACAGAGTAACATCTATTATTGTCTCTGATAGAGATCCTCATTTTATATATAACTTTTAGAGAGTCCTTTTGGAGTCTTTGGTATCTTAGGTTCATTTGAGTATTGAATACCATCTAAAAATGAATGGAAAAATATAGAGATATATACAAATTCTTAATGATATTATTTATGACTACATCTTAGATTTTGGTGGATTATTTGAAAACCATTTGGGACTTGTTGAGTTTTAATATAACAATACTTATCATTCTGCTATTAGAATGACTCTTTTTTAGGCCTTTTATGGTCGAATTTTTAATTCCCTATTGTATTGGCCGGTGATCAGTAAATGATCCTTGGTTGGACTGAGCTTGGTTTAAGAGAAAACATAAGAGATTCTTTTGATTCATAAAATAATATTAAGAATAAAAATACATTATAAATCTAATGTTTTTTGTCAGGATAGACCATTAGATTTTTCATTTGGTGATCAAGTCTTCTTCAAAGTTTCACATTGTTTGGGCCATCCACATCTTGCGAGGAAAATGTATCTTTATCCTCAATTTGTGAGACCTTTTGAGGATGTTGAATATGTGTAGATAGTGTCTTACCATTTTTCACTTCAACCATCATTGTAATCGATAAATAATGTGTTCCATGTATCACAGATATGGAAATATCTTTATGATACATCTAATTTTTTGATATAGAGTGCTTTTAATGTTGATTATGATTTATTCGTGATTGAGAATCCTTTCAGTATAATTGATTCCGAGAGAAATAAATTCGTGGGAGGATGATACCTTTGTTCTATGTTCTATTGAAGAATGGTTCTAATTATAATGATTTGTGGGATAATGTCTCACGAATGATAAATAAATGGCCTTATATTTTTGATATAGATTCTTTGTGACAGGATTTCTATGGTTAAATTTTTTTTTGTTAAGGGGAAGTTGTAACATATTTTTAACTTTATGATAGTGATGTTCCAACCCTTTTCTGTGTTTTCCTTTTTTTCATTGATTTAGGCGAAGAATGAATTTGGAGGATAATTTTAATGGTGTTGTCTATGAGTTTGTGGAATTTTTAGCATAAAACCACATGGTGTTGCAGTCTTCTGGGGATTTAAACATCTTGTAATGTGGTTACATGATGTGTAATTGTCGCCTGGAATATGTCGTTAAGAGGGTACATAGCATGAGAGATTATAGTCTATATAAATCTTACACACCATGATAATATTTAAATTCAATTTTTTTTATTAAAAAAGACTAGTTTTTCAGCATATATGAGAATCAATAAGTACATGATGTGTAATTGGGTTACACACTAAGTAAAGTAATGAGTTTTTTTTCAATAACATAGATCAGAATAATATATTATTTCCCTTCTTACACATTTCCATGATCCTTACCTAGATTTATTCCAAGGAAATTTTTTATCCCTCCAACCATTTTAGATTATTTCATTCAGTGATTGATTGTTATTGTGATTGTGTTGCGTATCTCCAAGTAAGTGGTCTTCCTGTCTTTCCATATATCACTCTATATTTAACTCCTTTGAGTTTGATAGATTATACTGGGATTGATGGATCTAAGATCTATTTTATTGAATCATATTTATTTGACGAGTTCATAGATCTTATGTGCCTTCACTCTTCATTAGAAAATTCTTTGTGGGTATTGTGATCATGTGAAAAGGTACATGGAAATGGATACGATTTTCCTTTAGGTAAATCTATCTTTGGATTTTATTGAGGGTCACTAATTATGGGGATGATTTATTAGAGTTAAGTGTTGGTTTGGATCTTGGGAGAATGGAATACTCCCTTCCAAGTGGTGGAAAGCACTATATATCTATATTCTTGTCCTCTGTGATCACTAATAATTGATTATGGGACAAGGTGAGGTAAGATTCTGTAAATGAAATTGGTGGGTGGAATATTTAATTTTCCTGGATTCCCTACCCCCCAAATATTTTTTCAGGGAGGATAGAAATCACCCATCCTTCATTCATGAGGTCCTCAGCCCCACCTAGCAAGAAACCTTTTATAGCATCAGGCTTGAAGATACCTCAGACCATTGTGTTTTTTGGGCTCCATGACTGAGTGGTTCTTGGATAAGGATTATAGGAAGAATTTGAACATATAGAATGATATTGATCTATGGGATACCTAACTCTAGTGCAAGGAGACTCCATCCAAGTTCAACTTATTTTTGTGAATAATTTGGAACCATGAAATACCTTCTGATCTTCCAGTTAAAGGTAAGAGAGTTCATATGGCCTCTAAATTTACCTATTGATTGTCTTCAGTTGAGGATTATGTGTTACACTTTTTCATTCAAATAATATTGGTCGGCCTTATCTGGAGGAGAAGGCATGAGTTTATAGATCATGTACATGTGGTATACTCCCTTATGTCCTTTCTACATAACTTGTTCTATGTCTGTCTTGGAAAAAAATAGGAGCAAAAATCATGGGTGATGTTTTTGGAATCAGGGTGTTGGTGTATATGGTAGGATCAAAATTAGGTACATCATGGCTCTTAGATCTCCTCTACAGTAATAGTGGTGAGAGAAAGGTTTACAATAGTGTAATTAGTTGGTCTCATGAAGCAGGGGGATGTGCCATCCTTAAGACTTTACAAGCTCTGGAGACCACCCTTAGGCTTTCCTCGGTCCATCTAGATAGGTCATTGGGTGCACTAGTTCTCCCACCATCAGCCTTAACCTCAATTTTTATGGTGTCTGTTCCCATGTATGTATGAATGGAGGTGGAGTGGTCCAGGATCCTTTTATATCAGTACATAATTTATTTATTTCCTTATATGGACATAAAAACACCCTTAGGACAGAGGCCATGGCTATGATAAATGGACTATCTATATACAGATCAAATAACAATGTCCTGACTATAGTGGAAATTAACTCCAAGATAATATCAATTTTCCTCACAGGTGTCTCTACCACTCTGTGGCCGATCACCCACCTAATCTACCAATTCAGAAATTTCTTATCTGATGGCGTTGTAGTTCTACATACCTGGTGGTAAGGTAATGTTTTAACTGATTTCTTAGATTCTTTTCTACCCAGGATTTTCCCATTTTGTAAATTTTCTCCTTAGTCTCATTTCCCCTTGCTAGGAAAGCTCATAATATTGGGGACTCCCTTGGTGTTTTTTTATTTAGACCCCCATGAATTTATAACACGTTATTCCCTTTCCCCTTTATTTATAAAATGTATTTTTATGTTCGAGACATGATATACATTCCATATATTGTTAACTTATTTATTAATTCCTATCAATTTATATAAACTATTTTATATATATTTTTATTCTATTTTTTAAAATGTTTCTATAATTTTAAATTAAAATCATGTTTTGTTTATAAATATGCCATTTTAATTCAATGGGTGTTTTGTTAAAAATTGGAAGCATATTTTGGTCTACTTTATATGTAATTTTATTATGGAATAATTGGTGACACCATATTAGGATTTTAGCTCAAGACCTATTATTTCATTTGTACATTTGTACGTTTTTTTACTTCCATGTTTGAGTAAATGGAAAACGTCTCTTGGAGTAGGTGGTTATTTGTGAACCCTTTGATAATGGATTGTTTCTTACTTAGATTGGCTAGAGTTTTATCTAATTTGTTTTGAGTACTTGATGATGCACTCTTTGGTTTCTTGTACTGTCTCCTTTGGAAGTTTTCTTTGAGCGTAATGATATGAATATGTTTCATCCACTATTAATGTGAAAAAATAGTTCCCCATTTTATCATGTATGATGTAATGTGATAGTCACCAACCCATGGGGATCGAGAATTCTCATTGGGATATTTCTCTGTCAGAACAGCTATTGGAGTACAGGGTATCCAGGCTGGTTTGTGACATCTACAAAGTTTTTATTTTTCCATAAAACAATAGTCCTTAAAATAAAACATGATTTATTTTAAGGTAAATATTCAAAATTTTATTCATGACCCCATACATTCCCTTATTATCTTTTAAACCTTGTGAAAAAAATCTTAAAAAATATGATTAACCAAAAAATCTCTGTATGGGACATTAAAAGAAAGAAAACCACTTGTCTAATCAAATACATGAAAATCCATAATATACTTTACTTTATTTTATTATTATTTGATATTATATAATTAATCATTTGAATATAAAAAAATATTTATCAAATAAAACTTTTAAAACCCATAGAAAACATAGATAAAGCATGTTGGAAACTAGGGGTATTGTTGGAGAAAGGACCACATCTACTCATGGAAGACCTTTACCATTAACTTATGATCATTACCAACTAATAAACATCATAGCTATTCATGATTAACCATTGAAGTAAATCTTAGAATAACCATCATAGTATATTCCCATTATCTCTTAGGAGAAACCAAATCGGTTAACTCAATCTCATATATGAAATAACCATACAGGCGACTTCTATATCCGAAGTACCAATAGCATTGGATGTTATAACATTTCCACCCATCCATGGTTTTAACAGAACCACCCATAATCATATAAATTACCAATAACCACAATATTATCATAAATAATGAAGTATTGCATCATAAAAACATTCATAAGGAAAATAAATATTTCTTTTTGAAATACTTTATTTTTAGAAAAATTGGGATCATTTAAAGGAAAACAATTTCTTTGAAAATAACTATGTAAAATTATTAAATAATATTTAAATAATTAAGGATTAATAAAGGTAGGAAATTATTTTTAATCCATATGTGAAAAATAATTTCCTTTTATCATTTTAAAAATTGTTAAAAATATAACTTTAAAATAGGCTATTTTAAAGAACGTCCCTTACCATGAGTTTGAATCATCACAAATGATATTTATCTTCTTGAAAATAATCATAGGATAATTTAAACTTTATTAAGAACCTTTTAATGTTTATTATTACTTTTATATCTATTTTTATTATGTAATATAAAATTACTTAGTCATTTAAGTTCACATCAGGCGTTTTGATGATATTTGGCTCACAAGTCTAGAATGACTTCTGTAGGTTGATTGTGGTCAAAGAGATAAAAATTAAATCCTATAAAAATAACATTCATGTTATAATTATCATTTTTATGAATTAATTATTCTTTCAAATACAATAATTAAATATGGTTATAAATAATGAACTATGTTACAATCATGGAGACGGTAGGTCGTATATACGCATGATTAACATTTCCATTTCTCAACAATCATCATAGAAAGAAATTATATATTATTTTATCATTAAATAATCATAATTAGATTATATATATCATATTATTTCTTTAAACATTTATATATATATCATTAATGTGATGTCATGATGAAAAATGAATCACATCTCTTCATAGACATAGTAGTTCACACGTACGCACAAACGACGATATCATTTTTATCTCTAAGGAATGTAAGAATTTAAGTGAGATATTATCATTAAATAATGAGAAAAATTGCATTAATATAATTTATAAAAATTAATTACATCATTATAACCATTCTTGAGATACATTTATAGAAAATTAATTACAACTTTTCATGAGGCAATAGTCCAACACACACACGAATGAGGAATCCTTTTCCCATTTGATTGAAGAAGAGATGGATATTGATTTTACAAAAAAATAATAAATATTATTATATGGATGATATTTTAGTTATTATTTTATTATTTTTGAAGAATATTTTATAGTGGTGGAAGAAGAGGCAAAACTAAAACGTGTAGTTTAAAATTATACCTCTTATTTGGAAAACTTCATTTTTATTAACACCTTAAGCCTTATAAGTTTGGTATTATACCAATAAAAGAAATATAGAAAGTATAAAGGGATTATAGAAAGAAATTATGGTAGGTATTTACCAAATGATTTTTATGTGTGTATAAATGAGAAAAAGAGGTTCCCCTTCATAAGAGAGGGGAGGGCCACTCTTGGAAATTTTTCAAAATATTAAATTAATATAAAAACATTTTCTATTAAAAATGGAACCAAAGAGATTTATATATAAGGGAAAAAAATTATAGGTCAATTTAACCTTAATAAAAAAATTATATAAGTTTTTACTATATTTATACCCTTAATGTTTGGTTCTATCCCTTATTTAATCCCTTTAACTCTTACTGGGACAACATGGATTTTTGCAGTTTGATGGTTAATATAGTTATAATAAAAAAACAAAAATCCCCTAAATGAAATATTGTTGATATTTTTAAAATTAATCTACTGATTTGGAAGAATTTAAGAATTTTGGAATTTTATTTCATTAATTAAAACAATATTTCATTTAAAATATGAATAATGTTAATTTTTAGAACTATTAATTACTTTGACTTTAATAATATAAATATTATACTTATAATTATAAAAACCTATTTTATTATATCTATCACATGACATGTCAATCTATAAAATTATTTTATTGCTTTAATTATCTCAAGTTATATTTATTGTAATATGTTTTATAACATTTATTTGAATTTTTTAATTAAATATTTACTACATCAGCGTTGTGAAAGCATTTAAGGTTTTTATTTCATCGCAAAAAATTAAAAATAAATTACCATGATAAATATAAATATATTAAATTTCAAAATAATATTTATATTCGAACATATCATCTTTTTATCACCATATTTTAAAATTATGCTTATTAAAACAAAAATGTGAAATGTTTTCCTTTTCATTAAATAAAATACTATAAAGGTCATAATCTTATAAAATTTTGGCCAAAAGATCATAAAATAGACACTTTTCCAACTATGGTTTAGATATAATCATACAATACAATTTTTGTCAGTTTTTTGGTGATTATATTGTTCTTATCATTTTTTAACATAAATTACCCGATTTACCCTTTGTTGTGCTAATTAAAATTACTAACTTTACTATTCATATTTTCCAAAAATAAAATACACCTATTTAATAAATTTAAAACAATTATAAAAAATATTTAGTTAATTTTTTAAATTTTAAATTATAGACATTTTATAATCTAAAATAACATTAAACAAAAAAACACAATGAAAAACAACTTTTCAGATAAATCCACTTTTAAAATATAAATTGTATTTATACTAACTTCATGTATAAAATAGATTTAAAAAAATATTAGATTATTTTAAATCATAATTTAATAATTAATATTTAAAACTATTCCATATTATAATTTGACCATGTAAATAAATTAACATAAAATACATTTTTCAATAAAAAATAGTATTTTCACTATTAATTGAAAAATAAATATTTTTTGGAAATTATCAGAAATTAAATTAAATATAATATTAGAATGATGAATTAGAAAATGAATTTAATTTTTTTTTATAAATTTTATATAATTTTTAGAAATAATAATATTTTCATCTAAAAAGAATAAAAACTCATTTTTGGAGAAAATGTTTTTTTGAAGAATTAAATGAATTTACGAAAAAAATTATCACTTATTTGAAAATAATTAATACTAAATTATAAATTATTAGGGCCATTAAATATTTCATTCGAAAATTAATACTATTAATTCCCACCAATTTAATGACTAGGTCATAACAGTCACATTTAAATTAAATTCAGTTGTCTCTTTAATCTCAATGTGTCTTATCTTGTACGTTATCGAACATAGTGTTTCTTTTTAAAAAATTAGGATGATACACATATGGGTACACTATGTGTAATTTACCAATATTAATTGTGTATTGATTCCATGTATCTAGAAAAATTAGCACCTCTTCATGGGATCTTTAAGTGTTATTCATATGTTCTTGGCATTTTTTGGCCACACAAACTTGAATGATTGTGTTGTCATGATTATTAAATTAAGAAAAAAATATCAAAATAAAAATATCACTAAAAAATAGAGAAAACTAACAAAAGAACTAATTATAAATTTGATTATGACCACTCTGTTTCCACATCAAGGTTCTATGACAAAACCAAAGTGGTAGACTGGTTCCCAATTTTAATTTTTTTCATATTTTTCAAAGTATTATATTATAAGAACTTAATGAAGATAAAATAAAAATACCCTATAGAAAATCATTGATCGTTAGTTGATAATTAATTTAAAACAATAATTAACTTGAACATGATAATTATACTTTATCAATTTTATCACTGCTCTCATCATGTCAAAATTGTGGTGGAGAATCCAAGTGAGGATTCCTATTATTATATTTTCATGTGCTCCATGAATCTCTAAAAATGATCTTGGTATTTTGAGAGCTAACATAGATGAATCTAGATATTTACATATTTCACCAATTATTGCAGATAGGTATTCTCATTTTCTCTCTTGATTATTAATAGAGTGGGAGGAAAATATTTCTCCCTAAGGCTTGATAATGTTTTTTGATAAGTTCTTTGTTATTCACAACAACTCTACCCTCTAAAATGATATAAGTTGAAATATATAATTATTTTGAATATTTGATAATTTCACAATGAAAATTTATGAAATATTCATTCTATGAAATTTTCCATGCCAAACAACAACAACAACAATAATCATAATAATAATATATTTCTTTATTGGCACAAATTTAAATATTTTAGTTAAATAAATCAATATTTATTAAAATGATATTAAATAAAACAATCATTATCCTTAAACCCTTAACTCGACTGGTCAGACATCCTCTATATTTATAAAACATTGAATAATACAATATTTATTTAAACAAATAAATAATATTCATTTAATAAATAAATAAATATTATATTCCCTAAACTCATGAATAAATATATACTTTAATATTAATGTAACTAAATAAATATTTATGTTGATCTACTCACTAAACTGGTGTATAAACAAATATATATTTATTACCTTTTGAATAATAAAAAAGATGTAAAATACAACTAGCATATTATAAACTCAATTATCTGGTGATTGGATTTATAAGATTAATAATACTTGATTAATTATTTTTTTACAATCTAAAAATAATATATATTCTTAATATTAATTTAAATAAAAATTATTAACATTATGGATACACTTAGTTTGTTACCCTCTCAGAGTATTTCTTAATGGAATTATGTGAACATAATTAATTTCCAAGATCAATATCTAGTAATACACAATGTAACACATAGAGAAGTTAATACCCCAATGAAAACAACCTTCATATGAACACTATTACATAATATAATCCATTTATCATGATATCTAATCAAACAACGTGCAAGCATGTGTCATCACCATACATGATTGATTTATCTTTTATTTATATTCTAAAATTGAACTTTTTGATGAACTACTATTGAAATGGATTTATTTAAAAAAGTCTATTTCAATCGAAGGGTCAAATATATCTTTTTTACATTAATTTATAATGGAATTTTTTTTAAAAACATATTCAATTAATTACATATAAAAAATGATGCACTCCACATATACTTCTATGATTCTAGAATGTGTCATAACAAGTTTCTTACATACATCAAATTAAAAAATTGATGATATACATTAATAATAATCTACGTTTTATGGACCAACACACATGTTTTTATATAGGAATATCCAATTAAGTATAAAAATATAGAAATCCTATTGGTGGGCATGGATTCATATCCTCCCATATTAGAGATTACGAATAATGAACTTGATGATAAGGTTTCTCAATGTCCTGTGATCCTTAAACACATTATAGTGAAACATCATCTATGTTCTATAAAATAGATATTATCTAGACCATAGTACATATGTTTAAGAATAATATAATAGGATCACTCGGTTCTTAGCATAACGAGGAACTGTTATGACCTTTCGATCTGAAAAATATTCTAATAAATTTATCATATTAATGTCAAATTGAACAATAATATTCATTTGATAAGATATTATTAATATTTTTTGTAATCGAAAGTTCAAAACTTAGTGTCCTTAGGGCAGTAACACTAACATCTTGTTGGTTTCTCAATGTGGGGATTATCTTGGAAGATTATTACATACGGTATAAAAATTTCATGTTAAGGAATTATAAAGTTTTATATAGAGACATGTGAAGAGATTGATATATGTTTTCCTAATCCATGGGTGGTTCTTTGGGTTATTAAGCTGTTACCATTTCAAAGAGGAAAATTACTTCCCTCTTGTGTTTTTTTAATTGCTTATATGGTTAGGAGAATGATATTGAGTAAGTTATTAATAGATAATGGATTTATCATTTAAAAAACAATTCATAAAGACTATTTTAATTTTAGATTTATGTAAATGGGATTACTTTGTTTTCTATTCTTTATTAATGTGCTACTATGGTGTGGTTCCTTTTTTTGAAGACAAAATTTATTATTATTCATATAATATTTATAAATTATAATAATATTATAGGAATATGAAAGGGGTACATGATCGTTTTTAAATTTCATAAGCTAATTATCATTTTTCATGGTAGATAAATGTTTCTTTAATATTTTAAAAGGGTTTTAGTATGTTTTTCTTAGTAGGGATTTCTTATTCACATAAAATGGGAATATGATGATAGTTCCTAAAGGATTATATTATTATTTATTAGGGTGATATTTAATCCTTCTAGTTATTATTATGGCTATTTTTTATATGTTTCCTTAAATAGGTGAGAAGCAATGGGATGCTACTATATAATTTTTATAGGTTCCTTTGATATTGATGAGTTTATTATTGATAAAGGTGTGTGTGGAGAAATATGGGATTAGTACTAAGGGTTCCCTGCCTCTATTTCGGATGGGAACTAAGGTACCCAATATATTATTCACATTTTCCCTATTTCTTGAAATAAGTTTTCTTCATGAAGGAGGATATATACCCTTTTCACTAAATAGCCATTCCCTCCTTCAGCAGGAAGTATTTGAATATGTATTCTCTCCTCTTAGTTGAAATAAAAAAGATATATCCCATACTCTTTGGTTTTCAAACATGGATAAAAGTATATGATTATTCATTGGTAAAACTCGCATAAATATTCCATTATAATGAATTTAATGTATTTCTTTAAGAAGGTATGGTTTTCTTCCATATATATCGGTAATAATATATGAAACTAACCCCAAATAGATATTTTTATTATTTTATTTCTTTTTAGAAGTCATTTATAACTAGATTGTTATTTTTCTACAATTTAATAACTATTTTTATTCTTATTGCATATCATTTCATACCATTCAGAAAAATTTATATATAATGGATTATGATAGGTACACCATTGATGGTTGACTACTGCGTTTTGTGGTCAAACCCAACATGTTCACCTTGGTGGATGTGAAGACTCTATAATTAGCATGTATTTTAGGGTATGATACCTGAAATTGGAGGATAATATGGGGTGAATCATTTGGGATGGAAGACATGATTGATGCAAGGATAATTTCATTGAAGAAAGGTCTCATATTTCATTATTTGTTTATCATATACCATTAATGGAATCATTATTATAGGTAATAGTTATTCTGACGTATAATTATGTGATATGTTCAATCTGTTACACTATAACATTGGGATTTTAATTTATCATTGTAGACCTTTCACTATAATTATATTTTGTACTTTATTGTGTAATTTTTTTAGTCATTGATATTTAACTATTATTGTATTCTAGGATACAATGGGAATGGCCTCCCTACTAAATATCATTAGTATGTCTCTATTATTCAGAAACCTATAGAATACAAGGAGGAATAATTAAAGAAAATGATGACTCATAATGACTTTTACATATGGATTCTAGTTAGGGACCATACAATTTTGTATCATATAATTCATTCATTTATTTTATTTATTTTACTAACTTGGAACAATGATGAAGAATATAGGTAGGTTGGGTCTTGTAACAGACTCCAACATTATTATTTTCGAACACCAATATGATGTCATCCCAAGTTAGCATGAGAGGTATTCTTTTTCTAAAAAAATTGTATTTTATTAAGATGGAAAAAACCATTAGAGTTGTATTTATGAAGTAAAAATATAGTGGAGTACCATATAATCATGTGAAAAATTTTATCACAATAAAAGGTATGACAGAATAAACTATACAATATATAGAGTGAGACTTGAATTTCCCCATTATAATCCAAGAGATCAGACACCTAATTTTATTCCCATCAAGTGGAGAGAATGAAAATATTTTTATTAATAAGACTCCTGTATTCCATTGTTAGGTAGGTTATCAATGAATGAGTGTGAGATTATCCTTGTACAAAATTTACAATTAATTCATAATTTGATTCAATATAAGATATAGAGATATCATAAATCATATTGAGGAGGAGGTCACATGGAATTGTTGGAGCCTTTGTAATAAGCAGGTCACCCTTTTCATAAAATGAACTAAAAACCAGTTCCATTAAACACTTATCATCATGGATAATACAACCTCATAACATAAAATAATTAGTGCATGTTCCATCTCTGTAGATTTTGAAACTCACATAGAGCATATCCCATCACACCCAATGACCTTACACATCACCTTCCTGGTTAGCTAGGATCTGATTAAATAGAAAATTGAGGTTATGGGAATTTTTAGAGATAACTCTACTATACCATAATGAACCTATGTATAAAATTAGTGAGAGGAATTTATATTTTATGAATTACAGGAGAATGTTAAATCCTTATTGCATGGATTCATTGTGAACCTCCAATAATACATAGAAAATAATGGTAATTTTGGAATTGTTCACTTTACTTTCACTAAAACCAATTTACACACTGTTAAACAAAGTTTTAATTAATAAATAAAAGAAAAAATGTAAATATAGAAAATCATACAAGCATTGAGGAATTTAAAAATAGCGCATTCCCATTCCCCCTAGTAGCTGTTGTTCAATACATTTTTATTTTTATATCGAGCAGTAATGACACTTAGATTAAAAAACAATATTTTTACACTAAACTTGATAATTAGTGGGTAGATATCTATTATTAACCTACCAAATGAAGAAAATATATTTTACTTAGAGAGAAATATTATATATATAAAACACTCTTAATCAAAAACATTCTTGACATGGAATTTCTTATAGATGTTTAAATTACATAATAGACTGAAGCTTAAATGGGTGAATTTACATAAAAACATTAAAAATAGGATAGTTTTGGACAATATATTATTTCATATCATCAATATTTTATGATAAATTCATCATATTTTAAGCCTCAAAAAATATTAAGTTGAAGGATTCCCACCCTGGAAACTAGGGAGGCCAAAAAAACTAGTGGTTATCCCATAAGGAAATTTTTCCAGGACCCATTAACTAGGGACAGTGATTGATAATAATGTGTAATTATCCTAGAGGATCTAAAAAATATTGTAACTTGTATATATCTAACTACATAACACATTTCTAATTATCCTATATTTTACAAGGATTTATTTTTACTACTGTGAATGGCTTATGAGAGTGTCTCATGCATTCATTGCTTTAATGGTTTGTATATAATTGTAAATTATCTTAACGATGATCCATACATTAAAATGTTTCTCTAGTTGAGACTAGATTATATTTTGTTAGTTTACCTATTTTTTGTAAATCCTATAGAAATCTATTTATGATGATTTTGATATGCTGGATCAAAACTTTATGGAACTTAATAACTAAAATAACATGCATCATCTTGGAAGTGAGAACACTCAGGATAAGGGTGATCCTACTGCCATATTACTAAAGGTGCATCTTATATTTCATATTATATCATGTAATTATCTACAACATAACATTGAAGTGATTAACATATAGATTTTTCTTATATAAAATAGTACACAGAGTTATTTTATTGTAAAGTTTCTATATAAAACACTCATCCATGTTTCTAGAATATTGGAACACCGAGGAGAGAAAGTAGTCGAGATAAACAAACTATTTTTAATAGTATTAATATGTTTTCCACTCCATAGTCTAAACTAATTCAAATTTTTTTGTTCTTTTGAATGGAATGATATCCTATATTTAAAAGGATAATTATATCATAATAAAATACCAAATATGGGAGGCATGTGATTCCATATCTTCCCCTAAAAGAAAGAATTTCCTCTTCCTTAATAACTCTCAGAATGTTTATACTAAAAGTGTATTGTGAAAGTATAAAAATACAAATAGATATGGGGAATATTTGTTTAATACCGTGTGTTGACTTAAAAAAACTAAACTTTAATATTATATTATTAATAGATCAACATAGGGAGGAGTGTCATCAAATGAAGAAATCACACGCCCACTTTAAGAAGGAACACCTCCCCATAACCATCAAAATCAAATTCCTCTCTATATGAACATAAGATTTTTCTATATCCTCTTTTACCTTGATATTAATACTAATAAATATACTGTTGATATATTTAAGTATCTCCTACACTAAATCAATGCTACACTAAATATTTTTTCTCTTCCTAAATCCTTATTGATCTTTTATGACTATGTGAGGGAGATCAATAGAATTTCTATTGTCAATAATTTTTTTAATAACATTATAAGAGAAACTAAACAAGTTAATAAGATGATTATCAATAAAGTATAACTATTTATTAACTTTATGAATGAGGACGAAGTTTTTCATGCATGTCGACCTAGGAATAAACCCCATATAAAAAATCTTGAATGGTTTTGATGACATATATCTTCATGATCTTCTATGGAACCACATATAATGAACCATGAATTTTATATCATCCCAAGATACTATCAAATTTTCTTATTAATGATAAATTATTTAATATTATCTCTTTTTGGAATGGATTTTATGACATTATTATGTTGTTCATTGATAGAGCTTTGAATTTTACCAATTAATAATTCTGTCTCTTCCTCCCTAGGGTACCCATTCCTATATATTGGTCATAAAACTATGTGGAGGGATGAAAAATAAGTGGATGTGACAGAAATTACCACCTCAATATGTTTATTATAAGAATCACCTTCTAGATTCAACATTATCGTACCTATGAACTTCCTTTCTTTGACAGAATCATGGAAAAAGATAGTGTTCTTATTACCTTCCCTAATCCACTTCACTCTGTATAATCACAATTCTAAATCTCTTCTTCATGTATTCTTTTCAACAGATTACTCTACTTGTTATTATGGATGGGGAAATAATCATCATCCCATTCCTCTTATAATGTTGAGTCAATATATATGATTTTCATGTTAATATCATTCAAACCCATTTGATGGTCGGTCTAGTTTTTCTCCCGACATAAGAAATCAACATTAAGCCTCATTAGTTTGTGTTATAGGTTGATCCATTAATGCCCATTCATTGGATGGATCTAAGAAGAGTACATGAGGTATAAGAATTCTATATCCGTGATCCAGAGGCTAATGAAGTAAAATCTTTGAATCCCATTCCTGGAAGATTAGATATTTATCAATAATAGAGAGCGATGAGGGAGTGCATGTTTCATGTGGTAAATTAAGGTATTAAGGAAGATTGTGATACCATAAAGATTGGATCACTTATCCAAATGGTAGAAAGTCCTCATACTTTCTTATTTATTATTTCACCATTTATCTTGGTCACCATAGATTACAAGATCCACAATGTGAATATTTGATAAAATAATATTTGAACTAATATATTAAATTCCTAGAAAATATGATCCTTCCATTATTCTTAGACTAGTGGGGGATTGTGTTTATGTATCCTCTTAAAAAACAAGTCATGGTCACATGGAATTATGGATAAAATTTAATACCATAGATCCTTTAATATCTAAACATCATGAAAATCAGATATATTATTTATATAAATAGACAATGAGAGATGAATAACTTCAACTATGATGTTTTGAAGAGGCGAGATAATCAAATTCACCTAAATATTCCTTTTACAAAATATTGAAACATGGGTTTTGATTATACTATCATTTATGAAATACCACACATATACAATTAAAGTAAATTACAAATGGAGTTTGGTTGATGATTGGGTTTATAGATTAAAATAAAGAGAAATATTATTATCTGATAATTCTTTGGAATGAAATTAAAACCAGTTTGGGTCTCCAATTAACCTGGTGTTATAAATAATAAAATAGAATATGAGAAGGGGGATATGGAAACTCATAGTCTATGGGTGTTATTTAAGATAAAACTTTAAGGGAATATTAACATGGCACGATGATGTTCAGAGTGATATTTACTTTCTATGTCTGTGTAAAAAATAGAAAAAACATTATATTCCCTCTGCTAGATTGAGGGAGAGGACTCAAGGGGATCATCATGACCTGTAACCAAGACCTAAAATGATTTGGGTGAAAAATTTAAAGAGAGTTATGGTCAACCTAGTTTAGTAGGCCTTGGAGTGACTAGTTAAAGTAAATCCTTCTAGTTATGGGATTGAAAGATTTTAGGGTCACATATGTCCAAAAAATATCATATGTATGGAGCCACTGATGAGGGACTCCTATAAGGATTTGCAAAAAACATAGCAATTAAATGGAATTTATATTCTAGGATATCTTCAGAACATGTAATAACTCGTGGTGCAGTATCATCAAACCTAAAATCTTTATTCTCAATGAAACCAATAAACAGGGTCGAGAGGCCAAGGGAGAACCACTCGAAGGAGGAAGACATGCATATAACTACAAAATGGGGAGGGTAGAGATACATTTGATATGGTATTTTGGTATATTAAAGTAGTAACCAACCTATATTTATGGTACCAAAAAGTAAAATCCATTAAGGTGGTCACCTAAACCATGTGATCATAGAAACTTGATGAAAAACACGATCCATCAAAAGGGGGTACAAAAGAATCCAATGAAGGCCTTTCAAATCAGTTTTAGAGAAAGGGACTGTGATTCTTTGTTTTTGAGTGTTATAATTTTTTGATTTAAAGTAATATGATGTAGTGATTTATTGAATATAATTTTCTTCTTTTCAATGGAGGAAATAGGTATTTGTTTATTCATCATATCTAATACATAGGTTCACATGTCACATTTATTATTTTATATAATTTAAAAATATATTTAATAAAAATTTTAGTATTTTTTTGAGTGAAACATTTTTAAAAACGAATTCTGTTATTTTAAGAATAAAAAATAAATAAATTAATGTTTTCCTAGATAATGTTTTTACAATTCCTTAGAAAAATCACTATTTCTTGAAAATTATTGAGAAATAATTTAAAAAATGATTTTTGAATTAGTAAAAGGGTTTTGTTTATTAAAATAAAAAAGTAAAATTCACTAGTGTTTTATTAAATAACTTATTAGTGGTTACATAATTAATTGAAGTTCGTTATGATGATTTCTATGATATAACCACTTGATATAAATATTTTTGAGATTTTAATGTTTTTAGAGACATTGGTTCAAAAAAATACATTATTATTTTGATTATATCTCATGTGGTTTAAGTTGAGGGTTAGAGTGTTCTAGCATAGTTTTTATCTATATATATCGAGATAGGTTGTGATCCTTTGGTTTTTAGTACTATTTTACTATGTATGAGTATGTGGTAACCTAAGTGGGTTAGCTCAAAAATGTGGATTTCCTTGAGTATGAATGAGTTGAAAATATTAATAGTACTTGTGATAGGTTCTTAGTGTGTGAGATGGTAAGAATATGGGATGCATAACTTGGTTGATTCTTTATGTGAGTTTAGAATAGATTTGATAAGACTCATAGTGAGATGAGTCGATTAGGTATGAAGATAGTGCAATCATGTATACCAAGAAAAGATTCAAGGACCATAGTTGATTATTCTTATTTGATGATATACCCTTGGGTTGTGTATAAAGGGTAATCATGTGGGTTAACCTATCATGTATAGGGCCATCAATGATTTTATTTAGTTTCCTAGAACATATTTTATTGATGGATTAAGATCCATTAATGACAAAAATGGGATTGAGAGTACCTATTAAATTTTTGAATGAACTGGTGTTCATGGGGAGGTTAAATGTGAACTTGGAAATCTATGAACCAAAAGGTACTGCAAGTAAGTATTGGAAGAAAATGTAGTAATAAAGAGGTTGTAGAAGATCAATTGGATGAATTTACACTCCCTTTTCCATGATATGTTCTTATTAGAGAAAATATATCTAGAATTATTTTGGGTATTATGGATTTTTTATATTTTGGAAGATCAGTAAAATATTACATTACCATTTTCCAAGATTTAACTTCTTTGTAATAGCTTTGAAATTTAATTTACTCAAGAAATATTCATTTAAAAAGGGGTTTTATGATCCATTGAAAGTGTGTGTAATGCCCATTTTTCTTTGATACCTACTGAAAGGTAATCAAGAATGCATTTCCATTAGAAGTGTAGTTTTCATTACCTATTAATGTTTTAAAGAGAAATATGGTGGGTATATAGATAAAGAATAAAGGTGATGAAATATTAATTTTATAGATTTTACTAGCGAATGATGTGGGTATAAATGTCTTTAACCAATATTAGTTTTCTTTTTTATATTTACTATGTGTAATGATGAGTTATATCCAATTTTATTTCATGCTTATAGAATTATGGGACACCTATAGTATGTTTGAGGAGAAGTGTCTATAGGTTCACATTTTTCCCTTTATTTTTTAGTTCCATGTATTTCTTTTTTGCCTCTTTAACCCTCTAATGGATAGAGGGTTGAACCTGTAACACCTTGAGATATTGTGAAATATATTATTTTGAATTAATTTAATCTTTTTATATTTTCCATTTCATGCAACACTAAAAATTATTTCTCACTAAGTAGGACATTCCTTTAACATGACACCAATATGGTGTATGTTACATGAAACACTGACTTGGCATACATTACGCAGAACAATAAGGATAACGTACATTACATGCAACACTGACCTTCCTCAATGGCTTGCGTAACATGAAAGAACGAGTGTTACCTATCTATAATATATTATTAAAAATATTATTATAAAATAATTTTACCTAGTAGTTAAGTTTGTGGATATGAACAGTATTAATTAAATTATTAAAATATGTGTTTTATAAAAATATAAGATGAATTCATAGGTTACCATTAATTAGAAATGAATACGAAACCCCATTGAATATAAAGAAAAATATTATTATAGTCACATATCTATTTTTATCCAAGTAAATTAAATTAATTAAAATTGGTAAGTGATATTAATTTAAAAAATATTTTATATATTCAATCATATATTTTTATATTCATCTAATAGATTCGATAGAGATAATATTTGAACAAACACAATTTTATGTATAAATTTTTTTATAAAGGTAGTTTGAAAACCTTTTAATGGAAAACCATTTTCAATTAAATTTTCTGGAAATTATATATATTTAATATAAAAAATATATTCATATTTAGACTAAAAACATGAAAATTAATTTAGGATAATTTTTTGGTATTTTTCCGTAAGGTTTCATTTTTTTGTGAATAGTTAAAAATAGTGGATTTAAATTCAAAACTGATTTTCATCTAATTTATTTATAAATTTAAATTATATTTTTAATTAGTTAAATAGTTTATTTAGATAATATTTTTTTTCATTAATCCAATTTACATCATTGGAACCAATTTTACCTTGAAATTGAATATAAAACGTTGTATGCTTTTGGACGTTTTTAGGTTAAAAAACCATAGTGTCATCCCGTCAGCGAGATTAATATTAAATTAATTTCTGCCACTTATAAAATTATAATTTTAAAAAATGGATTCCATATTTAGAATAATAATAATTTATAATGTATAATAATTTTAACTTTGTTTTTGACCAAAATATTAGTGCAGGTGATTAAAATTAATTACATCAGTTAAGAGAAAAATTTGGTTAATAATGTACAAAACCTTATATATAAGACCCAAAATGACCTAGAAACACTTCCAAAACCCATTTTCTGGATATTATTAGGCCATTAACCATACATTATTGATTTTTTATGACTTTGTTTGGTAAAAACGTGAGTACACCTAAATTTCTTTCAAAAATGCCAAGTATGTCATTTCCATTCCCTATAAAAGGCCACCACCACCACCCACATCCTCACACATCAAAAACCCCTTTACTAGACCAAAATCAGATAAAATATAATCCAAAATTCCATATATTCATAATAAAAGCCTTAACTTGTGATAAAGGAAACTCAAGGGAGATTTTTGGGACAAACTAAAAGGAGTTACCCGATTAAGAGGTAACGACTTACCTAAAGTTCCTTTCATTTATTTTCTTTCTCCACCCACTCCAATATCATTATTATTTTATTGTATGAAAAAAAATATCATCAAAATACTAGGATTTTTTATGCTAATTATTTTACCTACACTTACACACACCTCCATCTAATAGATATCAAACACACTGTTTCTATTTATGGGGAGCTACTGCCTCACGAAATCACGATTGTTCAATTTTCTTTTACCACCAATCATAGTGACCCTTATGATGGAAAATATGTTTATAGTAATTATATATAATATTTATTATGTATTTTAACTTCTTTATTCCATTTTACAACTCTTTCAACTTTACATTCCATTTGGTGTTAATACGATAATCTCTTTTGAGGAAGTATAGACTACTACCACCTCAAAGCAATGTTATTCGTTCACACACCATGTGGAATGTATTAATGATGGGTTTAGTGAAATTATATAATATAATAATTATACTTGAATAATGATATATATATATATATACTTATATATATATATATATATATTACATTTTCATACTTTCTTTTAATATGCCAAAAAAACAGAAACAACGTCCATGTGTACGTACGACTTACCATCTCCCTAAAAAATGTTTTCGATTGCGTAATTCAATTTGATATATAGTATTATAATATATATATGGGATATAAATTATATTTATATCATGATTTAAATTCTATAATCACGATATAATTATAAGGACCAACAATATAACAAATTAAGACAAATGCGAAGAACAAAGAGAATATTACCCAAAGTGAAACCTTAAAATAGGATCATTAACAAGACGGTAATATAAGGTCATAATAAAATCATATGTGGTATTATATATAAGAATATACTTATAGAAATTATTTATAATAAAATCATATTTATTATACAGGAATATTTTATGAGTACGAAGAGAGTCAAAACACATGGTAAGGGGATTCCATCTCACTTTTTATTTCTGTGAGATACATGATATATTTGACACTCATTACTTTTGTGTAGTGTATATACTAAATTAGATTTTATTATATGTATATTATTCTTAAATTTATGTGAATTCACAAATGTATTTTATGATATTTCTTTCATGGGGTTTAAGTTTCAACAGTTACCAAATCGGTAAAATAGTTTTGTTCCAATTTTCTATCTTCGAGACTCATGTTTTTTTATGCGCATAGATTCCTTTTAGAGGTGTATATAAATCCATTTTACATTTAATATCAAGAACATAATAATTTTCATGATATTTTATGCTTCATGAAATTTCCTTTTCTTACATAGAGAATATGATCCCAAGTAATCAAGTGGTAAGAGTTTATTGAAATAATATCACCGCTTCTCTATATTGTTAACGATTACGATTTTTTGTTGCAATATTATGGTCTATCTCTCAAAAAAACTCATGATTTTATTTACCCTCTGTTTTTTCTAGATTTATTCATGTATTGGTTCTATTTTTACCTCTTTGGTACATAATATAGTTAAGAAAGTGTTTTTATGGAAGCCCGACTTTACCATATCTTCAGTAAGAAATCTATGTTCTATCAAAACCATGTTTTCTAAAAAGGGTTTAAAATAAAATTATAACATTATACTATAAGATATAATAGACCTTTTAAACCTTTTTTTCCTTTTACTAATCTCTTCTATAGAATCTACTTATCGTATTCTGAATAAGGAATTCTTTTTAACTTTTTAACCATGAAAAAGGAATGTTCTTCTTATCTTATAAGACTTGTATAGATTTACCCAATGTTATTTCATTTAAGCTTCCTATCCATTTTTAAAATGTTAATATTTAATAAAATGTTTTTAAAATTAATTTTTAAGGAAAAATGATTTCAATTTTTTTTTCAAGATTCTTTTAACTCTTTTTGAGGAAAATTAATTTCAAAATGTTTCAAGCCTTTTAACAAGTTTTGAAAGTCTTTTCCATGAAATGGGTTTTAAAACGTTTCAAAGATTCTTTCAATTGTTTTAAAGTAAAAGAGATTTAAAATCTTGTTAAATATTTCTTTATATGTTTTCAATTTGTTTTAAAAGGAAAATATTATTAAATGTTTTGAATCTTATTTTATATGTTTTCAAGGAAAAAGGGTTCTAAAGTGATTTCAAGTTTTCTTTATAAATTGTCATGGTATTTTCTATGAAAATTATTTTTAAATGGTTTTATGTATTAATTTTTTTTTGGAAGGAGAAATGATATTTTCCCCCATAAATGTTTTTGAAAGATATTTCAAAATTATTTTCTGTCATAGATTACATCTCTTGATATTACTCATACCCTTATATGAAATGATCTAATGGTTTCATTCATATCCTTTCTATGAATGGGTTATGATTAATTTCATAGTATTTATGAAACCCGTTTGGTGTCCCATGGTTTATATTATTTTTAATTCCACTTCTTTTTTTGGGATATGCTTTGATGAAATTATTATAAAACCTCTCTATTTTTTCATAGGTTATGATGTGATAAAATGTTAATGATACCCATTTAATTTCATGGGTTATGATTTGATGTTTATAGAACCCATATCTTTTCATTGGTCATGATATGATTAATTTTTTATTGTACATGCATGTAGGATTTAATTATGTAATAGGTGGGACCTATATCTCCCTCCAATGCATTGAGTAATGAAAAATGTTATATGAGATCAAAGGGTACACATGAGGGTGTCTCAACCCCAAAACAATAGAGTACATGGGAGGAAATCTCAAGCCCGAAACAAGAGGGTGGGTAGGAGGGGATCCCAATCATGAAATAAGAAGTTAAATATGAGGAAATCCCAATCCTGAAATAAGAGGGTAAACGAAAGGACATACCAACCATGAAACAAGAGGGTAAGTGGGAGGACATCCCAATCCAAAAACAAGAGGGTACATGGGAGGACAACCCAATTAAAAAATAAGAGGCTACACGAGAGGGAATCCCAAGCTCGAAGTAGGTACACAGGTGATTAACCCAAGCCTAACATGTTAGAAAGGACTTGGTAGGCCACCATGACAATAGAGTTTTTATATTCATTTCCCACAATTCCATGTTTTTATTGCTATGTTATTATTTCATGGATTATGTCCTTTATTTCCTTATGACTCATGTCTTATGAACTACCAAGATTTATTTCATTATTTATGTTTATGATATTTGACATGTTGGGTATGATTTTTTAATTTTTTGATCATGTTATCATACCAACATTCTCATGTTTAGGCTTACATGTATCCCCTATTTACCCTAACAGAGTAATTGAGCTCACCAATTTTTATGTGTCCTTCCCCGAGTTAAGAAGTGTTGGATCGATATATAGAAGTATATGTATATTAGATGGAACAATACAAGATGGGGGGTGAATTGTAGGTTTAAAAACATTGTGCTTAAACACTTATGAAAATTAGTTTAAATGATCTTAAACTAATGAAATTCACAACCAATACAATTAACCACAAATGTATTGAATATAAAGGTATGATATGATGTAATAATATAAGAAATGTAAACAAATTTCATTCAAAATGAATACAATAATCAGAGTAATACAATAGTGAAGGATTCTATGATAAAGCGTATAGAATCAATCGATACAATATGTAATAGTATGATTGTAATTGAAACAATTACAAATGAATATGAAATGAAGAAAGGAAACAATACAATTCGCTTTCTAAAACAAACATCAGTAGAAATGTAAAATTATTACAATTATTTTATCCCAAAGAGAAGAGTATACTTTTCACCTAGGATAGGAGGTCTGTCTTACGAATACCTTGGTAAGCCCTCAATACGATGATCGGTACATCTGTCTTGATATCCTCGAAAGCCCTCGATATGATGATCAGTATGTATATCTTCAAATCCCCGCAAGCCCTTGATTTTGTAGGTAATCAGCACCTTTGTCTTTAAAACACTTTAAAGCCCTCGATACGATGATCGGTACGACCATCTACCTATCCCCGGCAGCCCTCAATCATTATCACATGATCGGTCTCACAAAGCAAAACAAATCACTTAATGAAATACAAAAACTACGAATGAGCCGTTCACATTTTGTAATCACAAGGATTTCACATGAAGCAAGAGGGAAGTCACTACGTATCTCTATAGAACTTGATAGTAGCAAAGAATGATCAAAGTCTTTCAGTTGTTCTTTACAACTTCAAATGACCTCCTATTTATAGGCTTCATCTTCCAACGGTCATATTTCCTCCAACGGTCATATTTCTCTGGAAAACTCAGAGGTACTTGGACACCTGGCATTGTAACAGTCATATTGAAACAGAAAAAACAACATCATTTTGATTAGTTTATAACTAACTCGACGATATCGTTTTGGTTAAAACAAAAGATATATGAAGATGATAAACATGAGTATGATTGATATAAACAATGTACTTTGATAAAGAATAAAAACAAGCATGTGATTAAATATGAGTACTATAAGTATTACTTAGTGTAATCTATTGAAATGATACAAAGTAATTATGATGCACAAAAGTTAGTATGATTGATAGGGTCAGTATGATTGATAGAGTCATTATGACTTTATAGGGTCAGTACGATTGATAGAGTTAGTACGATTGACATGGTCAGTACGATTGACAGAGTCAGTACGATTTACAAAGTCAGTACGATTGAAAATGTCTGTACGATTGACAAAGTCAGTACGATTGAAAAATTTAGTACGATTTTCATGGTCAGTATGATAAATAAACTCAGTGCGATAATCATATTTAGTACGATAAACAATTATAAATACATTTATGATTTCCAAAACAAGACATAAAACTCAAAAGAGGAATTTTTACTCAACAATCTCCCACTTTTTGGAAAGCACAAAACATGAAGTAAAAAAGAAATACTTATCTCCACCTGAGTTATTGAAAACTCTTCTGAATATGAAATTTATTACAACGAACTCCCACTTAGGTATATACTTTCCTAAGGATTGTATTCGTAAAAAAATTCCTTGATTTAGAAATATTTTTTTAAAAATTTCTCCCCCTTATAAAACATTCT
Organism: Viscum album; assembly: GCA_963277665.1. Lineage (NCBI taxonomy): Eukaryota > Viridiplantae > Streptophyta > Magnoliopsida > Santalales > Viscaceae > Viscum > Viscum album. The sequence continues at coordinate 1,090,269,730 of OY728145.1, read as the reverse complement.
CCCCCTTTGTGATTTACAAAAATAATGGGGTAATCTTGAGTTTCCGAAAAATGTTAGAGAAATAAATGCAAGGAAATGGAAAAGATAACATAAAACTCATTAAGATAACATAAGTCTATATAAATATGGAAAAAAAAATATAACACTCATTTGTTTTCTCTTTCCTTTTCTTTCATGATCAACTCATGAAGAACAGATTTCATATTTTTTATTTCTTTCTTGTATTCCGAGATAGAATCACCCTAAGATTTGAGAAGCTCTTATTGATCAGCAAAAAGATGATCCTAATTTTTGATAGTTTCTTCCTGGACTTTGATTACTTCTTCAAGTGTATCAATTCTGTCTTGTAGATTCTTGTTATCTTTGGATAGCACACAATTTTTATTCTTCAACAAAACTATTTTATCTTTGAAAGATGAGACTTTTGAAAAATCTATCTGAAAAGCATTCATTCTCTCTTGAAGATCTATTATTGAAGAAGTATTGGCTCCATGAGTTGTTTTCATCTGATTCATCCTTTCAATTGTCTCTTTTTCGAGCTTATTGAAAGCAATAGCAAGATCATTCAACAGCCTCCTTAAGTCTTCAATTGATATTTCATGATAATTCACTGAGCTCTTTGTTTTGTATGACCACTTAGTCATTCTATTTCATGCCTTCTTATGAGCAGTTGAGCTTTCGGAAAAAACTTTTAAATTGTCTTCTATTGACAAAAATTTCTTTCTCAGTTACCTTACAGAACCATATTTCTTTCTTTTAATGTCAATGATGAAATCAATTTTTCCTTCAAGCCTAGGAAAATAAGGGATAGTATTCCCAATCCTTCTCAAAACATGAAAAATGTAATCACTCCTCTTGAGAGAAATTGTGTGTTCTGAATTAGTATCTTCATCGTACGAATCTAGTTCATTTGATCAGCTTGAGTCTTAAATTGACTGTTTTCCTTTTTCGTTTTCTTCCTCCTTTCTTTCTTCTTCCACTTTGTCACTGATAACAATTAATTTTTCATTATGAGAAGATTAAGAACCTTTCTTTTCTTGTGAAGGAAATCTATCTGGAGTTTGAAAAGATTCAGCTTAAGCTTTATCAGCATGAGGAGTTTGTTGAATATCTTCACTTTTCTTTTAAAAAGACTCTTATTTACTCTTCTTTGAACGTTGAAAGAATTCCAAAAGAAAATATCCTTCCTCTTCTTCAACTTCTTGTATTTATTCCAAAACTTGTTTCCCTTTCTCTTTCTCTGGGATACTCTGTACAATAGGTTCTTGATATACTTCATCCGTTAGTTGAGCACTAGCCACCTCAACCAATTTCATAATCTTAGAAACATCAAAGTATTGAAATTTTATTTTTAAAAGAATTTTCTTTTTCTTTTCATCTTGAAGGGTATCCTCTACCCTTATCCTTTCAGCAAAAGCTTCGGCTGGATCAAGACCGAACTTTGGATCACCTCCTTTTCTTTGTTCTCTATCTTTCCTCCACTTTTCCACAACCATTTTACTGTACTTAGGTTTCTTCTTTGTCTTAGAACTTGTTTTTGAATCTGAATTCTGAGGAGAAAAAATAGTAGGATTTTCTTTGACCGGCATAGGTGCTGATTGATTTGGTGCTGATTGATTTTGTGCCAATTCATCTTCTATATATTTGGGAAAATGATTTCAATTCTGATAAAAAAATGAACAACTTCTTCAAATTATTCTTACTTATCCAGGAAGGATTCATCTCTTTCAATTTTCCTTTAAAAGAAATATTAAAAAACTTCATTATCTCAAGAATTAACTTTGTAAGAATAGATGGATACATGATCAAATGAGATTTTATTGCCCCTGACTTGACATTCTTGATTGTTTCAAAAATGTATCCCATGAGATTTACATTTCTCATGTTTACAAGATATTATAACATGAAGATATCTGAAACCTTAAGAGTTTCTCTATCCCCATTCATTGGGATAAGAAATCCTTGCATCCAAATCACAACAAACCTATTATCTAGGGATAAGTGATCCACCTTTCTCTTCTCTTCATTGATAAGAAACAATGAATTTTCAGCACTTTCTTTATTAAACGTACCAACTTCCACTGGTAGTTTATGAGATGGAAAAAATGAATCACCTTCTATTGAGACATTCAGAAAGTGGGCTTCTTGTTTTACAAACATAGAAATTTTTCTATCATACATAGAAAAGTTGATTTTCATATTCTTTTCAAAAGACATGATTTTGTAGAACCGACTAACTTCTTCAATAAGAACCAGATATTAAGATACAGGTTGTTCAATACAAAGATGTTCCTAGCCTTGGAACAAAATAATTCTCCTGATAGTAGAATCATACGAGTCAAAGAAGTCCCAGGAAACTAACCTTTATCTGAGGGAGTCTTTCTCTGAGAACGTTTTTGAAGACATTTCGGCAGGAGTGTTAGCAAGAGATTGAGACATATAGATGCAGCCGATGGAAGAATGTATGGAGTATTAAAAACAAGGGGGCAGATCTCCTCCACGAGATTTGAAAATCTGGTGTGGGATTGGGAAGGGGGGTTCTATTTATAGGCGAGGAAAGATGACCGTTGGTCTTATACGGTTGTGATTAGAAGATCAAGAAATCCAACCGTGGGGATTTAAAAGGGAATTTAAAAAAAATGATAGAAAATCAAAACAATGGAAAGTAATAATGTACCTATCAGAGATTCTAAGGAAATATTTGGTTTCATAGTATTAATATAGTATAATAAAATAACAACAAGAAAAAACATGCGTACAAGGAGGAGAAAAAGAATACAATCAGTTGTGAGACTGATGGAAAACAAAGTCATTACCATAGGTTTTCAGGCCGATGGAAAAAAAATTCATTACCATAGGTTGTCAAGCTGATGGATAGCAAATTCATTACCATAGGTTGTTAAATCGATGGAAAACGAAGTCATTACCATAGGATGTCAGGTCGATGGAAAAAAAATTCATTACCATAGGTTGTCAAGTCGATGAAAAAAATTGTTAACATAGGGTGACGTGCTGATGGAAAAAAAACCTGTTACCATAAGGTGACGTGCCGATGGAAAATAAACTTGTTACCATAGGGTGATGTGCCGATGGAAAACAAACTTGTTACCATAGGGTGACGTGCTGATGGAAAACAAAATTTTTACCATAGGGAGACGTGCTGATAAAAAAAACTTGTTACCATAGGGTAATGTGCCGATGGATAGAAAATCAATACGATAACTATGAAAACAAGGCACCAAACAAAAGATAAAAAATATTACTAAACAGTCAATACGATAGACAGAATAACAATCCAAGATAATAAACAAATAAAGATCATAAAAGAAATTAAGTAAAATGTTCTCCCCCTTTCTAAGAGGTGTTATTTTAATGTAAGGAGAAGTGTAAAACATGAAGTAGATATGAATGATTATTTTAATGTAATCATTCTTAACTTCTGTTTTATAAACTCAAATGTATCGGAAGGTAGTGGTTTTGGAAAAATGTCAGCAAGTTGTTCTTGCCTTCCAATGAATTGTAAAATAATATCTTCTTGTTGTGTGTCATCCCTATGAAAGTGATGCCTAATATTTATGTGTTTTTCATGAGAGTGATGTTCTGGGTTTTTAATAAGAGCTATGGATCTAGTATTATCACATAGAATTTGAGTTTTGAAAAAACTCAATCCATTGTTAATGAGTGTGTGTTGCATCCACAACACTTGAGCATAACAACTTCCAGCTGCTACATATTCAGCTTTAGCAGTGGAAAGTGCTACTGAGTGCTGTTTCTTACAGAACCAAGAAACCAATGAATCTCATAATAAATGACATGTTCCAGATGTACTCTTTCTATCCATTCTAAAACCACCGAAGTCAGCATCTGAAAAACTTTTTAAAACAAAATCATTTCTAGAAGAATAAAAAAGACCTAAATCCAGAGTTTCTTTTAAATACCGAAAGATTCTTTTTACAGCTTTTAAATGAGACACTTTTGGATTATATTGGTATATTGCATATAAGCATACGGAAAACATTAAGTCTGGTCGGCTAGCTTTCAAGTATAAAAAACTTCCTATCATACCTCCAAAAGTTGTTTGATCTACTGGTTTCCCAGTTTCATCAAGATCAAGTGTATTTGAGGTACCGATTGGAGTGCTAATAATTTTAGCATTTTCGTATCCATACTTTTTGAGTAAATCTTTGATATGCTTATGTTGAGATATAAATGTTCATTCTGGTTTTTGTGAGATTTGAAAACCTAAAAATAATGTTAACTCACCCATCATACTCATTTCGAACTCAAATTTCATTATATTCACAAAAGAATTAGTTAGAGACTGCTGAGTTGATCCAAATATGATGTCATCAACATAAATTTGAACAATTAAAACATTTTTGTTTTCCATTTTTATAAAAAGGGTTGGATCCGCTGTTCCTTTTGCATAATTGTTTTATAAAAGAAATCTTGTAAGTCTATCATACCAGGCTCTAGGAGCTTGTTTAAGGCCGTACAAAGCTTTGGTAAGTTTAAAAACATGATTAGGATATTTTGAGTCTTGAAAACTAGGGGTTTGTTCAACAAAAACTTCTTCTTGAACATAACCATTTAGAAAATTACATTTAACATCCATTTGAAATAATTTGAAATTAAATTATGTTGTAAAGTATAATAGAATAATAATATATTCAAGTCTAGCTACCAGATCATATGTTTCTTCTTATTCTATTCCCTCTTGTTGATTATAGCCCTTAGCAACAATCTTGCTTTATTTCTTACAATGATTCCATTTTCATCACATTTATTTCTGAAAACCCATTTTACACCAATTACAGTTTTTTGTTTAGGTCTTTCAACTAAGGTCCAGACTTGATTCCTTTCAAATTTATTTAGTACATCTTGCATTGCTTTAATCCAATATTCATCACCTAAGGCCTCACTTGGACTTTTAGGTTCGAATTGGGAAATAAAGGAAAGATGTTCTATTTCATTTCTCAAAGAATTTCTGGCCCTTACATGTTGATTTACATCGCATATGATGTTATCACTGGGATGATTCCTAAGAAGCAATTGACTTGGGTTTTGTAAAACATTTTCATCAACGTATGGTAGAAATTCTTCTCAGGTAAAAGTTTCAGAAATAATTTCTTGAACATTTTCCTTTTTAGAAGGATCTTCTAATAAAGTTTTATGATCAGTTTTCGAAGGCACATCCGAAGATGTATGTTGGAGTTGTTTGAAAACAAAAGGATCAGTTTCATCAAATTTAACATGCATTGTTTCTTCAATAGTACAAGTATTTTTATTGAAAACTCTATATGCCTTAGAATTTGTAGAATAGCCTAGAAAGATTCTTTCATTAGATTTTGGTGTAAATTTGTGCAGATTATCTTTAGTATTCAGAATGAATAATTTTCACCCAAAAACTTTGAAGTATTAAACTTTAGGTTTTCATCCAGTCCATAATTCATAGTATTTTTTTATTAAGAAAAGGTCTTGTTAAAACACAATTTAAAGTATAACAAGTAGTACTAACAACTTCATCCCAAAAGTACTTAGCAATTGAGTATTCACTCAACATGGTTCTTTTCATTTCCTGAAGAATAATATTTATTCTCTCAACAATACCATTTTGCTGAGGAGTTCTTGGTGCTGAAAAATTGTGAGTAATACCTTTCTTACTACAAAAAAGTTTCAAAATCTGAATTTTGAAATTCACCACCATGATCACTATGGATAGTTATCAACATTAGGTTTTTCTCATTTTTAACTTGGGATCTAAAAATTTTGAAATAGAAAGAGGCTTAATATTTCTTTGTTAGAAAATATACCCATTTAAATCTAGTAAGGTGATCAACTAAAACAAATACATAGTATTTGCCTCCAATGCTTCCAGTTTGTGAAGGACCAAAAAGATCCATGTGCACTAGCTATAATGCATTAGAAGTTAAAACTTCATTAATTGATTTAAAGCTAGTTTTATGTTTCATGCCAAATTGACAAGGATCACAAACCTTTAAAGAGTCATATTTAAGATCCAGTAGACCCTTTACAAGTCTTTTCTTTGAAATTTAACCAAGGTTTCTTAGGTTGTAGTGTCCTAGTATTCTATGCCATAGCCATGACTGGTCTTCTATTGCCCTAAAGAGAGGTAGGTTTTGGCTTCTAAGGTCTTCTAAGATAATAGTGTATACATTCTCTTGCCTATGGGCTGATAGAATGAATTCATCCTTGGAATTGAGAACTAAGCATTTATCATTTATAAAATTCACAAGGTATCCTTCATCACATAATTGACTTATGGTGATGAGATTGTGCTTAATTCCTTTAATAAGAAAAATATTTGAAATAAGAACTTTTCTAAGAAAAACAATACTACCTATTCCAACAATATTTCCTTTAGAATTATCACTGAAGGTAACCTTTCCACCATTTTTTCGATAATCTTTTCAAAGAAATATTTGTTTCCAGTCATGTTTCAAGAAAAACCACTATCCATGTACCAAATATTCTTTTTGGTACACTTCTTATTTTCATGAAAAAGAAACAATTAGTTTTTCAGAATCCAAACTTGTTTGGATCCAGAAGAGTTAGAGAAAAGAATTTTATGAATCCACATTTGTTTTTCAAAATGAGCTTTATGAAATCCTAAAGACTGAGTTCAATTAAGAGGAAAATTCTTTTTCTAGTGTCCACCACATTGAAACTTAGTACAAAAAGGGGTATTTTGAGGAACAAAAATGTTATTTCTAAAAACTGGTTTAGAATGAGTATAGCCAATACCAGAATGATTTCTCAAAGGTTTAATTTTAGAATACATTTTATCAAAGTTTTCCTTTCCATAAGTAAAGTTTGACAAACATTTTTCAAGGAAAAAATTTATGAATTTAGTTTTCAAACTAAGTTTTTATCCTCCAAAACATTTGATTTTGGACTAGAGTTAGGCCCGATAACTTTTTTCTTAGAAATTACATTTTCAAGATCCTTAGAATGTTTATCCTTATCATATTTGACTTTCTCAAGGGTTTTAAAGAACATTCAAAATTATAAGTTTTCGTATCAAGATCATTAGAAAGATTTGATACTTCTTTAGTTAAAATTGAAATTCTAGAGTTTTCTTTATCAAGTTTTTTATTGAGTTTAGAATTTTCATTCTCAAGTAATTTAGAAAACCAAGAAACTTCTTCAAAAGAAGGTAATCTATTATCTTTTGATGATGAAGTCTCATCATTTGATGACTCATAATATTTATTATCAGTATAATTTTCATTTAAGGAAACTTTTTTAATATCTTCAGCATTGTGAACCTTAGCCACGAGACAATGATCCCCAATTGGTATTTTGGATATAAGTCCAATATTCTTTTGTCCTGAGGATTCATATTCTGAAGAATCATCTGATGAATCGCTACCACTTGCACTCCAATTATCTTTAGCCTTCAAGACTTTCTTTGTCTTTTCCTTGTAAAAAAATTTCTTATTTCTTTTCGAATGTTTATCCTTTCGATATTTTTTCTTCAATAAAGGAAAATCAGGTATTATATGAACTAATTTCTTACATTCATAACAAGTTACCTCTGAATCTTTCTTATCCTTCCTATCTTTATTTTTGAATCTATATTGGAAGTCTTTATTTCCCACAATCTTGTTCATCCTTCTAGCAAGATTGTCTAACTCATTATCTGAATGATCACAATCACTTGATTCAGACATAACAACTTTCTTCTCTTTGTATCTTGTTATCTTTTCAGGTGTTTTAGCTTTAGATGTAGTAGTAAAAGCTACACTTCTATTTCCATTTTTCTTCTTATTGAAATCATCATCTCTCTTCATTATTGTCTCATTCTGTAGAATAATTCCAAATAGCTCATCAAGAGTAATATGAGAAACTTTTCTATTTTCATCAATAACTGTCCTTTTTGACTCCCATTTGTTTGGAATTATATCAATAATTTTATCAACAAGATCATCATAATAAAGATCTTTTTCTCCCATAGATTTTAACCTGTTGACAATTGTCAGGAATCTTTGTTGCACTTTACATAATGGTTCTCCATAAGGAAAAAGAAATACATGATACTCTACTCAAAGAATTTCTCTTGTTGTTTCTATAACCTTATATGTACCAAAATGTGTGACTTCCAATTTCTTCTAAATACAGTTGGATGCTTCACAAGAAGATATTAGGCTGTATATATTCCTGGTCATAGAACATAGAAATTTATTGTGTACCTTGTAATTTAGTTGATACTCTTGCTTCTCTTGATTGGTGAAAGTACTGAATTCTTTGTCAGGAATTTTGTAACCTCCAGTAAGCCTAATAAAATTGTCTACACCAGTATTGATAACAAAAGTATTCATTCAATCACTCCAGTATTCATAATCATTCCCATCAAAGATTGGAGCTCTAGTTGGATTTAGATTTTCAATTTATCCAATATTCATTCCTACCATCTAATAAAGAAAAATATTTTCCACTCCACATGTTAGTACAGTAAATAGTTGAAACAGAAATATGAAAGAAATAGAGCTAGAAAAAAAATCAGTGGAAATCTCTTCTGATACCAATTGTTGGATCTATATATAGAAGTATATGTATATTAGATGGAACAATATAATAGGGGGTGAATTTTAGGTTTAAAAACTTTTTGTTTAAACAATTAATAAAATTAGTTTAAATGATCTTAAACTAATGCAATTCACAACCAATAAAATTAACCAAAAATGTATTGAATATAAAGGTATGATATGATGTAAAACTATAATAAATTTAAAGAAATTGTATTCAAAATGAAAACAATAATCAGAGTAATACAATAGTAAAGGATTCTACCATAATGCGTATAGAATCAATCGATTCAATTTTTTATAGTATGATTGTAATTGAAACAATTACAAATGAATATGAAATAAAGAAAGGAAAAAATACAATTCCCTTTCTAAAAAAAACAGTAACAGAAATGTAAAAGTATTAAAATTCTTTTATCTCAAAGATAAGGGTATCCTTTTCACTTAGGATAGGAGTTCTATCTTACCACCACCTTGGTAAGCCCTCGATATGATGATCGGTACGTCTGTCTTGTTATCCCTGCAAGCCCTCGATACAACAATCGGTAGCTCTGTCTTACTATCCCCGCAAGCCCTCGATTTTATAGGTAATCGGCCCCTCTGTATTTCAAACACTTGAATGTCCTTGATAAGATGATCGGTACCATCATCTACCTATCCCCGACAGCCCTTGATCGTTATCACCTAATCAGTCGCACAAAGCAAAACGAAGCACTTAATGAAATAAAAAAAACTAAGAACGAGCCATTCACATTTTTTAATCACAATTGTTTCGTATGAATCAAGAGAGAAGTCACAAAGTCTCTCTCTAGAACCTGATAGTAGCAATGAATGATCAAAGTCTCTTAGTTGTTCTTTACAGCTTCAAATGACCTCCTATTTATAGGCTTCAGGTTCCAACGATAATATTTCCTCCAACGGTCATATTTCTCTGGAAAACTCAGAGGGACTTGGACACAAGCATTATAACGGTAATATTGAAACAGAAAACATTACATCGTTTTGATTAGTTTATAACTAACTCCACGACATCGTTTTGGTTAAAAAAAAGATATATGAAGATGATAAATATGATTACAATTGATATAAACCATGTACTTTGATAAAGAATAAAAACAAGCATGTGATAAAATATGAGTATTATAAGTATGACTTAGTGTAATGTATTGAAATGATACAAAGTAAGTGTGATGCACAAGAGTTAGTACGATTGACAGGGTCATTATGATTGACAGAGTCAGTACGATTTTACAGGGTCAGTATGATTGACAATAGTATGATTGACATGGTCCGTACGATTGACAGAGTGAATACGATTTACAGAGTCAGTATGAGTGACAATGTCAGTACAATTGACAAAGTTAGTATGTTTGACAAAGTCAGTATGATTTTCATGGTCAGTATGATAAACATACTCAGTACGATAATCATAGTCATTACGATAAACAATTATGAATACATTTGTGATTTCCAAAACAAGACATAAAAGTCAAAAGATGACTTTTGACTCAACATGAAGATATGTAGTAAGTATGATGTGTCTAAGAAGGGTTCTGATCGTGAAGAACCTAGTGGGAGATAATGTAGATCGCTTATATACTAGTGTTTAGGTTTCCATGTTTATAAAGGAACTAGGCCAATTATGGTCTTTGGGAATCTATTTTTACAATGTTTTAAGTATTCTGCTAATGTAATGTAATGTCAATGTATAAAAAGAGAGGGTCACTATAGTTGTATCAGATAAATGGTATAGTTAACCTTTGGAAACTAGTATGAGAAAACATTAGTGAGATCCATATGTATCTTTATGATAATATTTCTAAAAATGTCTATAAGGATAATTATAAGGATGATTTGACACTTAGGAAAATGTCATAGAATTTTGGTAAAGGATAGAGTGAGTGATTTTATAGAAATACATCCATGTTTGGATACTACAAGTGGATGTAGATCTAGCATAAATATACCTATGGGTAAAAACTTTAAAAAGATATTCTGATTCAAACTTAGGGTAATCTGGTACATGAAAACAGGTCTTGATTCACACCTAGTTTGACACTCCTGATGGATATTCATTTTGGAATTCAAAAACATTTCACGAACCATCCAGAAGGATTTAAATAGTATATTCCTATGAATAACCTAGGATGAACCTAGAGTGCCATAGATTAAGTAAGGTGTCATGATTTATATATCTTATATATAATTAATTTCATGATTATGTGGTTTCCTTCTATGATATGTGTTTCTCTCCCCATGCGATATGGATTTAGTAAATGGAGATAAATATAAAGAATATGGTTAACATTTAATGTTTTAAATGTGAAAAGTATGGGCATTATTCAATTGATTTCCCATGTTGAAATATTATAAAGAGAATCAGGATGTTATTATCAGTATTGGTTATACTTCTAAAGATTAAGAGACCTTAAAGGACATGTGAATACGATGTGATATTTTTCGAGTATTTTTTACATTAATCATAAGAATCATGATTATATTGAGGTTGGAGAAACTTAAGACATTATTCATATTTCATATTCTAGAAAATGGGTATTAAGGAATGTGTTTTTGAAGTATGAGTAATGGTTTAAGATTAATTTTGGATGAATGAAGTAATTATGTTTTGGAATTATAAGATTATGTTATTTAAATCATAAAAAATATATAAGTATTTTTAGTATAATATTTCATTAAGGATTAAAAAGGTTAAGTTTAATGGTGACGAAGACTTAAGAAATGATATTTTGATTAATGGAAGGTAACCCTTAATGTGATCAAGATGTTGAGAAACTTGACTTTCACTTGTATAAAGAGATGATTGATTTGGATAATTTAAATTGGATAACAATGATTACCACGGATATGATTATTTTTTTTTTTTTGAAAAAGTTTTCTATTTCATCATGGATAAATTTTTCAACATCTTGGAGTTAAGGAAAATATCCAATAACCTTCGGAATATGGAATCCTGTGTGTTTTCTGAAATGATTTATGGTAATTCAGGTTATTACCATGTTTTAAGATAACATGTGATGAGTGTATTTACATGTTTGAAACGATATAACCAAGATTTACATTGTGATATAAGGGGGATCAATGTTAACTTTATTTTGTGACTTTCTTTCAATTTTTTTGAAATTTCATATTTCAGAATGGTTGTAAGGTTAACCATTTATGTATGTTTTTATATTATAATTCATATTAAGTAAGTAAGATTAATGTTTTATATCTCCATATGAGGATTTATGAACATTGGATAGCCTATTTAAACGACTCTTTATTGATGATAAATGATGACAAATGGGATGGAATATCATGGATCTCATGATCTCTGAGTAATTTTGGAATAAAAAAAATCTCCATCAATTTTAGAGAAAGACACTACAGGAAAACGAAATATTTGCAACAGGATCCCGTCGCAAAAGTCCTTTTGCGATGGGGCTCCGTCGCAAATCGCATGTTCCCAAAAACGGCATCGCAAATAGGTGTTTTTGTGGCGGTCTCGTCGCAAAAATAGTATTTACGATGGTATTTTTCCCCCATCGTAAATTGGTTTTTGTTTATATATAAAAAAGGTATTTGCGACGGGCCGTCGCAGATATATTATTTGCAACGGGTTTCTGACCCGTCACAAATGAGAAATTTAAAAAATATTTACGACATAAGAATTTGTGAAGGACCATCGCAGAAATTGTTTTTACGATGGGTATTCTTCCCGTCGCAAATGTGACAGTTAAAAAATTTTTACGACGGGACACCCCGTCGCAAATACTCTAGTCGCAAATCCAAAAAAATTAAAATAATTAAAATAATTAATACAAATCGTATAATATAATATAAAAATAATAATAATATTAATAATATAAAAAAATCAATTATTATAATATAAATAAAAAAATATATAAAATAAAATTATGAAGTATTAATATAAAATAATAATAATATGAATATAAATAATATAATATTATATAATAATACAAATATTAATAATTTAAAAAATTAATATAATAATAATATTATTAATAATATAAATTAATTATATTATTATAATATTAATAATAAAATATATATATATAATATAATTATGAAATATTAATATCAAAATATAATAATAATATGAATATAAATAATATTATATTATATAACAATAATAATAATATTAATAATATAAAAAGTTATTATAATAATATTATTCTTAAAATAAACATACATATTTATGAAAAAATAATACTAATAATATTAATATTAATAAAATTATAAAATTATAAACTTCTCAATATTAATAGTAAATATAAAATATTAAAAGTAATATTACTAAAATAAACAGACATTAAAAATAATAATAATAAGTAATAAAATATTAAAAAAATAAAAACAAATTAAATCATGCAATATCTGTACCAATATGAAAGTGGAATTGTAAATAGTTAATATGACAATAAACTATGAACACAAATGTTTATTACATGTAAAAAAATCACTATGGGGTGGATAATCTGGAGGACCTGGAGGAGGTGGTGGAGGAAACTCCATTCCTAAACTATGAGTCAGATGACGCATATACTTCATCTGCTCATGATGTTACTCCTCATATCGACGCCTCTCCTCATCCTGCTACTAACGCATCGTCTCCTGCCATCGACGCATCTCCTCATCGTGCTGCTGACGCATCTGCTCCTTCCCCTGACACAAATCCTCTATAAGCTGACTCTGAGCACGCAGCTGCTCCGGATACTGTGAGGCAGAAGATGATGTCTCTCCACGAGCTCCTCTCGAGCCAGACGCCGACATTGCAACAGTACCATTACAAACTGAAGGAGTTAAATGAGATCCGATACCAACTACTCGGCCCTTTTTGAAACCATACTGGGTCGCCTGCATCCATGCCATCTCATCAAAATGGTGGGCACTAGTCTGATCACCCATCTCGTCTTGACTCTCAACCTGTGTCTGAGAGGTCGCGACCTCATATGACTGCTTAAGTTTCAATTAGAAATTAAAATAATGAAAAGATTATATGCATTTAATTTGCAAACTGAAAAGAAAATAATACTAACCACAATCTGACGCTGGCGGTCACCTCTAATCTCTCCAGTAGCCGGATCAGTGTACATCCTCCGATAAACGTCATATGTCGTAATACCGGGCTGCTCAGCTTCCTATATGAATATAAAATAAATTTTTTATATTTAATGTTGTATAAAATATTAAAAAAAAGTACTTACCAGATGCTCTCTATGCGCACTGAATGTACGACTACTGGCTCGATGTGTCACCTCTTGTCTCCCCCGATTCTGTCGACCCAATGCAGATCTCCTCTAAAACCCACCACCCAACCAGTGTGTACATAATCCATCCCAAACGTGATATGAAATGTACTTTGGTCGGTGGGCTCTACATGACTCATCAAATTCGGTCACTCCGACTTTCCTCACAACCGCCTTTCTCAAATTATGCAAAAACTGACGGAAACGGTCACACATAGACACCACCCATGCCACGTGGATAGTGGCATGCATGCTCTCATCGATGGGATACCATAAACCCTAATATAAATTTATTAATGAATTAAATTCCAAAATAAATAATATTTAATTATGTACCAGCCAATGATTGAACATGGCGGCCTGCACATCAGCGGGAATCTGATCCCATGTGAGCCAGGGCTGAGAAAAATAATTGCTCAAGATAGCGCTCCCCTGTCCAATAGCTATATACAAAAAACTGTGGAAAAAGAAAAAATAATCAAAAAATTAGAATATAAATAAATTATAATGAAAGATAACTAAAATACATAGGTTACCATACCACCGCATGTGCGCATCGAATCCAAGAAGTGGACATCGCTCTGGGATAGGATCTGGAATCATCAGTCTGGCAAGACCACACCCCCTTTGAGTGCTCCCTGTAGTGCCAATAGCCTGAGGGTCATATGACTCAAGAACCTCATCATCCATATATAGATCAGCCTCCAACAACTGACGATAGGTTTCTGAGTCCATCTGAAACATGAAATGATTGTTATTAGTAAACAGTTGAAAATAACTATTTTGTATAGATATATATTTGTTATGATTCTAACCAGTATTTTACTATGTAAATGTTCATCTTCATCATCATCTTCATAGTTGTCAATGTCAATGTCTTTATCTTCCTCATCAACATCAACAATTTCCATATTAGTTTCACTTTCATCATCTCTTGTCTTTTCAAATTCAGTCGTAACATCATTGACAACATCGTCACCATCGACCCTTAACTATGGGGTGTCATCATCGATATTCATGTATCTTTGTGAAAAAGATGTGTTTTGAGGAGTGTCTTGAAAATTTTTATTTCCTTGCACTTCAATGGAACCACATTCAGTTTGAGTAAACTGATTTTCTCGAGATTTAACTTTTATTATACTCCACCAATCATCCAACTCTTTTGAAGTAGCATAGTATTTTGCATAATAAATTTGATGTGCCTGATGAGCTAATAAAAATGGTTCATTTACTGCAATAAGACTTTTATGTTTCATATCAACAATTCCATGAGTCGGATGAATACACAAGCCTCTCTCAGTATCCAGCCATCGACATTTAAACATTGTTACATAATTCTGTCCCAAATAACACAGTTCAATAATTTCTTCAAGCATGCCATAAAAGTCAACTTCTATATCTCTATGGTGTGATCCCTTCAAACAAACACCACTATTCATTATTTTCTTTGATTCTCCATATGCATGTGTACGAAATTGATAACCATTCACCACATATGCATTATAAGATTTAACCATTTTGGATGGTGGGCTGCTCAATATATGCAATCGACTATAAATCTTATCAGTATATACAGATACCTGAAAATTTGTAAAACATTATCACTATTACAAGTAATAAATTGATTTTATATGTAAAACCAAAAAAGAATGTACGTTACCAGTTTTTGAAACCAGTAGGAAATTTTTTTTGCCGACGTTCTTCTAAGCCAGCTGCTATAATTTTTGGAAATTATTTCTTGATATGATTATCATATAACCTACAAATACAATATGATTAATATACTGTAACAAAATCTATAGAATAAGGGATAGGAGCACTCACTGTATAATTGGTGACATTTCTTCACAGTTGAGTAGAACATATGTATGAGCTCTATGATGTTCATCATCTGAAAGCCATCTATCATGAATTCCACCAAAGCCAAGTTCGGGCAGATTGACAACTGATAATTGATCGTTCATATCATCATCAACATTTCCCTCATTCCGGCCCATGCGGTTAAATTTTTAGGGATATTCAGATTCAAAATAATGAGAGTATAATAAATTAGTTTCCTCTTGAAAATAAGCTTCAGCAATTGAGACTTCAACTGATTCTTTGTTACGTACTTTTTTCTTCAATTTCTGCATGCATCTCTCAAATGGGTACATCCATCAAAACTGAACTGGACCTCCACATTTTGCTTCATATGGAAAATGTAATATCAAATGTTCCATTGAGTCAAAGAAATCCGACAGAAAGATTTTTTCCAGTTTGCATATAATTACAACAATAGTTTCTTACAGTTTTCTTAGTGTATCGTAGTCTTTTGTCGCCGCACACATGTCTCGGAAAAAATATGATATATCTATTATCGAATCCCAAATATTAGAATTCAACAAACCTCTTAATCCAATAGGCATAAGTATTTCTATTATAACATGACAGTCCTGACTTTTTAATCTGATAATATGACTATTTTTAACACATCTTCCCAAGTTGGAAGCATAGCCATCTGGAAGTCTCAAATCCACAATCCACTAACAAAATAACAAGAAACTCTCTTTGGGAAGTGTATAAGATGCTTTTGGCTTCATTAATCTCTGGGATCTGACATTTTAAAACAATTCAAGTTTTGGTCGCCTATAAATTTGGGCAAGATCTAATCGTGCATTTACATTATCTTTGGTTTTACCTGGTGTATCCAAAACTGAATGAAATAAATTATAAAAATTGTTATTCTCAATATGCATGAAATCCAACATGTCTCAGACCAACAAATCAGAACAATATGGCAGATTCCAAATAATGATCCGTTTTGTCCAATTGTGTTCTTTCACAAAGCCATGAATTTTCTGTTGGTTTATTGTCGGTCCAAAAGTGATAGAAGGTAATGAAAATACAACTGATTGTAACTCTGTACCTGAGATCATTTTTGGAGGTTCATCTCTTTCAATTCTACCTTTTCTGAAATGAGATTTATTCCTCAGAAAAGGATGATCGATTGGAAGAAATCTGCGATGACAGTAAAAATAGTAAGGTTTTTTTCCATTCACGAGCATAAATGCTTTGTTGTCTCCCATACAGTAAGAACATGATTTTGGACCATGTGTACTCCATCTAGATAATATTCCATATGCCGGTAAGTCACTAATTGTCCACATCAAAGCAACATTCATTACAAAATTCTATTTCGCAGCAGCATCATATGTACGAACACCATGACTCCACAATAAATTTAACTCATCAATCAATGGTTTGAAATAAACATCAATATTCTTTTTCAGACGTCCTAGGATTAATAATGTTAAAAATATATAAGGCTCTTTCATCAATATCCATGGAGGAAAATTGTACGGAGTTATAAAGACAGGCCAACAGGAATACAGACTACCAAAAGATCCAAATGGACAAAAACCGTCAGTAGAAAGACCCAATCGCACATTCCGGGATTATAAAGAAAAATACAGATGCACTTGATCAAAATTTTTCCATGAATCACCATCAGATGGATGAATCAACCTTTTACCATTTGAAATATTGGTTTTGTGCCATGACATCATTTTCGCTGTGTTTTGAGACATAAATAAATGTTGCAACCTCAGTGTAAGCGGGAAATATCTCAACTGTTTTACAGGAATCAATCCAGACTTCCCTGATTGAGCTTCTTTATACCTCGATTGTCCATATGTGGAAAAACTATCCAACGACTCATTTTTACCAGAATATAAGATGCAATAATTTGAACATGCATGGATCTTCTGATAACCAAGGCCCAGATTACGAACTAGTCTCTTGCTCTCATAATAATTACCAGGCAACACATTTCCTTCAAGTAACAGTGCTTTAACCAAAGAAAATATCTGATCAGAATAGTTATTTGACATTCCATTATCTGATTTAATAGCCATAAATTTTGCAACTACTTATAATTTTCTTATCTTGTAACTAGTATATAATGCATCCTTAGTAGACCTGAACAACTCAGAAAATTCAGATGGTGCCAACTCGGGAGGTAAATCAACATCTTCCTCAATTTTAGTTTGTTGAACTGATGACCATGTAACATCATGTACTAAATTCTGAAACCGTGATGGATCTGGAATCAAATTATTAAAATCTTCTCTCGAGCTACATTCACCGTGTTGATACCAAAAAATATAATCTGCTTGAAAACCATAATGCAAGAGATGTTTCCCAACGATGTCAAATGTCTCAAACATTCTCAGAGCACATTTTTTACAAGGACACGTAATTTTCCCTTCTGAAAAAAATTCCAGGTTTGATGATGAAAATGATAAGAAAGCTTCAACACCATCAACATATACAGGATTTAAACTAGAACTGTTTGGATTTCTGCGCTGATTTATCCAAGCGCGATCATCTAATAATGATTTATGTCGATTTCCTTATTCCATATTCATATATATGTTTCTACAAAATTTAAAACCATTACTGTTGTTAACTAATTTAATATAAGAAAAAAAATCCTAAAAAGAGAAGATACATAATTACAGTTATTTCTTAGTAATTACCAATAATTATAGGTGACATAGTTAGTTTGTAATCATCCCCACTAATTATTATTAATTTAGAAATACTTAGGAATACTTCGCAAAATGAAATATGCTTGAATAATGAAATAAAATTTTGTAATCATTGTTGGGCAGATTATATTACTAATTATTCTTATTTGTTTCCAGCAGATTAGCAGCGACTCTTTTGCCTGACGACTCTTCTCCTTGCAAGGAGATGAGTCGTCAGGGAAAAGAGCCTCTTTTTTTCGATGGATCATCTCTTTTTAACTTTCTCTCGACTGAAATCAGTATGAAAAACTTGCTCTGACATACGTTAGAGCACATTTTTCATACTAATTTCAGTGGGAGAAAGTAGCAAAGATATGAGATATTGAACAAAAGGTAGCCGCCAATCCGTTGGAAATTGTGCCAATTTATAACCATGTACTCGAATTTATTTGATTTTTGATTAATTATTACTAATTATTACTAATTATTACAAATCTCAATATTTCTAATAGATTTTTCCCTATTCTTAACATGTTCAAATCTTAAAGGGTCATCAATTTTCCAGTCATGCCCAATAAAAAGTTTACGTCAACCATGTCCAATGTAAACTCTATAATTTTCCTTACATGGTTGATCACCTCGCAAGTAGTGTTGCAATAGGACGACACAAGTAATGTCCTTCTTGTCTTTAAGAATCATTTCGCATGACCCTTTACATAGATCATTCTTCCCTGAAAAATTAAGAGAACTTCAGTATATTTCCCTTAATTTTTCAAGAAAGATTGGTCTATGTAAAAAGTCATGTGATATGATTCTTGTAGATGAGAAAGACATGACTTGGGTTGTCTTATTGCAATTCTACTTGCGAGGTGATCAACCAAGAAAGAACAATTATAGAGTTTACATTAGACACAGTTGACGCAAAATTTTTATTGGGCATGACCTGAAAATTGGTGACCCTTTAATATTTGAACATGTTAAGAATAGAGAAAAACTTGTTTAATTGTAATATTTTATAAATATTTTATAATTTTAATAATATTAATATATTTTTTATAAATATTAAACATATAATAATAAAATAATTATATTATTAGTATTATTTAATTATTAATATTAGATTAATATAATATTTTATATTATGTTACTATTTATATTACTAATTATATTACTAATTATGTTACTAATTAGTAATATGAAGATATGCATATAGGATGAGTGGTTAATCAATCATTGAATAGAAAAACAAATGTGATTGACTACTCATCTACCTCAATTTTCTTTTCATTTTTGTGTTGAGGTTGACATGAAACTTCTACCTCCACCTATAATATTTTCTTTTACTCTCAAAATTATAAACCTCCTCACATCTATGCTGGCGAGGAGGTTGATAATTTTGATAGTAAAATCAAATATTACATATGGAGGTAGAAGTTTCCTGTCAAGACTCAACACACAAATGAAAATAAAATTGAGGTAGATGAGTGGTCAATCATGTTTACTAATATTCCAAATTATTTTATTTTTAACTGTTTCCTAATTATTTTATTTTTAACTGTTTCCTAATTATTTTATTTTTAACTGTATCCTAATTATTTCATTTTTAACTATTTTCTAATTATTTTATTTTTAATTGTTTTCTAATTATTTTATTTTTAACTGTTTCCTGATTATTTTATTTTTAACTGTTTCCTAATTATTTTAGTTTTAACTGTTTCCTAATTATTTTATTTGTACCTGTTTCCTAATTATTTTATTTTTAACTGTTTCCTAATTATTTTTAACTATTTCCTAATTATTTTTAACTGTTTCCTAATTATTTTTAACTGTTTCCTAATTATTTTAACTGTTTCCTAATTATTTTTAACTGTTTCCTAATTTTTTTAACTGTTTCCTAATTATTCTTAACTGTTTCCTAATTATTTTTAACTGTTTCCTAATTATTTTTAACTATTTCCTAATTATTTTTAACGGTTTCCTAATTATTTTTAATTCTTTCCTAATTATTTTTAATTGTTTCCTAAATATTTTTAATTGTTTCCTAATTATTTTTAATTGTTTCTTAATTATTTGTAATTATTTTCGAATTATTTTTAATTGTTTTTTAATTATTTTTAATTGTTTCCTAATTATTTTTAATTGTTTTCTAATTATATTTAATTTTTTCCTAATTTTTTTAATTATTTTTTAATTATTTTTAATTTTTTCCTAAATATTTTTAATTGTTTTCTAATTATTTTTAATTTTTTCCTCATTATTTTAAATTGTTTCCTAATTATTTTATTTGTAATTGTTTATTTTTAATTGTTTCCTAATTATTTTTCATTGATTCCTAATTATTTTATTTTTAATTGTTTATTTTTAATTGTTTCCTAATTATTTTTAATTATTTATTTTTAATTGTATCCTAATTATTTTTAATTATTTCCTAATTATTTTTAATTGTTTCCTAATTATTTTTAATTGTTTCCTAATTATTTTTAATTGTTTCCTAATTATTTTTAATTGTTTTCTAATTATTTTAATTGTTTTCTAATTATTTTAATTATTCTAATTATTTCTAATCAATTAAATATAATAATTTCCTAATTATTTGATGATTATTTTAATTAAATCTAGTTATTTCATAATTATTTGATAATTATATAATTATTCCTTATTAAATATAACTATTTCTAATTATTTCTAATTAAATATATTTATTTCTAATTATTACCAAAACATCCTCCACGAGTGTCAAACCAAAAGTGCATCAAGACCCATTGTCGTGTACTAGGTTACCCCGTGTCAAGCTCGAAACACCTTGTCAGAGTTTTCACTCCTAGGTACATCTGTGCCAGAGCCGCCTCTACTTGTTCATATCTAGACAAGGATTATTTGGTACAACTACATAATCTAATTATACTATATAGCAACTAAACATTCTATTAAAAAAATTAAAATTAACAATTAAAAATAAAATTAAAAATTAAAAATTAAAAATAATATAACAATTAAAAAAATATAAATACCTTCGATATTTTGAAGCAGTTTGCGCCTCCTAACTCATTCTCTGCTCTTCTCGTAATAAAAAATTAAAACGAACGAAATTTTCTACTTAGAACAGGGAGTTAAAGAGAGAGAGGAAGAGAGATCTGAATGATTTGAAAAAAAATGGATGGGGTATAGGTTAGAATATTTGCGAAGGTCTTATTTGTGACGGGATACCGTCACAAATACTAGTATTTTCGAGGGTATCCCGTCACAAATACCTTCGCCTGCATTAATTACGAGCGGCGGTTAAAAGGGTTTTTGCGACGGGCCCGTCACAAATAGCTGCCTACCGACATACTATTAATGACAGGCGGATATCCCCATCTCAAATTCATATTTACCGCCGCCGGTATTGGCGATGGGCCCCGTCGCCAATACCTTCGCCCGCATTTATTACAGGTGGTGGTTAAAAGGGTTTTTGCGACGGGCCCATTGCAAATAGCTGCCTGCTGACATACTATTAGCGACGGGAAGATATCCCCATTGCAGATTCCTATTTACCACTACTAGTATTGGCGACGGGCTCCGTTGCAAATAACACCTGCTGAATATTTTTTTGTGACGAGACAATTACCCGTCGCAAATAGTATTTACCACCGCCGGGTAGTTGCGACGGGTAGAAGGCGACCGTCACAAATAGGCTTCCCGCGTTTTGGCGCGCAAACCGCGCCATATCTATTGCGATGGGTCATGTATCACCGTCGCAAATAACTGACCATTTGCGACGGGAATATATTCTCATCGCAAATATGCTTTTCGTCGGAGTTTTTGTGACGGGAATAAATCCCGTCCCAAATACCCCATCGTAATAATTGGTTTTTCCCATAGTGAGAGGTGAGGTGCATTAAAAAACAATAAATGGTGACGTTGTCCTGAAATCATAAAAGTATATATTTTATTTATAATTCAACAAATTTAGAAAAAGGATCTTGAAACCAAAAATTTTGTTCTATTACCATTGTTTCCTATAATTCAGATTTTCCCTTAGGACGCCACAGATTTATGGATTTGTGATTGTTAACTTTTTCATGACCTTGTCCTATATCACTCTATATCAAAACTTGATAGTTATTTTTTTTCTCACATGTCCATGTTTTCACTTAAAACTTATGTTGTCCCACATGGAAACCTTTTTATATGTTACATTGGGTAACCGTTATGGTTCCAAATATCACTTCTTAAGGGAAGTTTTATTATAATTTTTTATTTTGGGGGTTTCTATGAATAAATATTACAAGTATTAAACCTTTGATAATATAGATGAATTTTGAGGTAGAAACTCATTTTTAGGGCGGTAGAATGTAACACCCTGAGATTTTGTGAAATATTTTTGTAAATGAATTTATTATTTTGATATTTTTCATTTCACACAACACTAAAATTTGGTTTTCACTAATTAAAACATTTCATTAACATGTTACTAACTTGGAATATGTTACACACAACACTTACTTTTAATATGTTACATTAAACCACAAGGATACCGTACATTCCACACAATATTGACCTTCCTTGATGGCATGTGTAACATGCAAGACTGAGTGTTACCTATCTATAATATATTATTATAAACATTGTTATAATATAATATAAACAAGAATTTAATTTTATGGATATGAATAATATTAAATAAATAATGAAATTGTGTGTTTTACATAATTATAATACGAATTCATAGGTTACAATTAATTAGAAATGAATATGAAAAACGATTGAATATGTAGAAAAATATTATTATAATTAAAAAGATATTTTAACCTAGAAAATTAAATTAAGTAAAATTTATAATTGATATTAATTTAATACATATGTTTTATAATAAATAAAGTATTTTTTATATTCATCAATTAGATTCAATACACATATGATAAGAAGAGACACAATTTTATGCATAATAACCTATTTTTTGATAAAGGTAGTTTTACTGCCTTTTAATTGATAAAACATCTAAAATAATTTTTTTGGAACTTATATATATTTAATGTGTAAAAATAAATTTAATATATTTAATCAATACATAAAAATTAGGCCAGGATATTTTTTTTATTTTTCCATAGGTTTTCATTATTTTTAATGAATAGTTAAAAATACTGGATTTTAATTCAAAACTGTTTTTTCATCTAATTTATTTATAAGGTTAAATTATATTTTTTATTAGATTAATATTTTATTTGGATAATATTTTTATAAATTAATCAAATTTGGGTCATTTTAACCAATTTCACATTGAGATATGATATTAAAACTTAGCAAACATTTGGACATTTTTACTTTAAAAACCTACAGTGTCATCATGTCAGTGAGATTAATTCTAAACTAATTCCATCCACTTTTATAATTATAATTTTTCAAAATGTATTCCATATATGTAATAATCATAATTTCTAATTTCTAATAAGTTCAATTTTCTATTTTACCAAAAATACTAGAGAAAGTGTTTAAAATTAACTACATCGGTAAAGAGAAAAATTGGGTCATTAAAGTACTTAACCTTAACTAAAAGACCCAAAACGACCTAGAAACTTATCCAAAACCCATTTAATGGAGACTATACTTCCATGAACCATAACTTATTGAGTATGGTTTGATTTTTATGACTATTTTTAGGTAAATCTTTGGGTACACATAACTTTTTAAAAAAAATGACATGTGTGTCCTTTCTCTTCCCTATAAAAGGCCACCACCTCAACCCACATACTCACACCTATCCAGCCCCTTGTATCACCCAAAATATAATCCAATAAGATACCAAATTTTCTCCCTTAATAATAGAGTCCTCCTTGGGAATAAGGCAATTCAAGTAATCCTTTTGGCAGAAACCAAAAGATGTTACTGATTAAGAGGTAACGTCTTCTATCAAGCTCCTTTCCTTTATTTTCTTCCAACCACTCCACTATCTTTATTCCACTATCTTTATTCCACTATTTTATGAAAAAAAAGTATCCTTAAAATATTAAAATGTTTTTATTCAATTTTTTTTACCTAAACTTACCCACACCTACATCTAATGGATATTGAACATATTGTTTCTGTGTACAGCGAACCACTGCCTCGTGAAATGACGATTGTTTATTTTTCCTTTACAACCAATAATAGTGTCCATTATGATGTAAAATATGTTTATATATGTTATATATAACATTTATTATGTATTTAATCTTATTTATTCATTTTTATAAATCATACCATTTTAATTTCAAATTGGTTTTAGTATGATCATCTCGTTTGAGGAAGTGTGGACTACCGCCACCTCAAAGCGATGTGATTCATTCACACACCACATATAATGTATTAATAATTTATTTAGTGAAAATATATGATATAATAATGATACTAAAATACTGATATATATATAAATACATATATATACATATATCATTTACATACATTCTTTCAATATGATAATAAAAACAGAAACAATTTTCATGCATATGTACGGTTTATCATCTCCATGAATGGTGTATTCCATTTCATAAATCATTATGATATAGATTATTATAATATAAATATAATGGATATGCATGATATTTATATCATTATTTACATTTTTTAATCATGATATATGTATAAGGACTAACGATATAACAAATTAAGACACATGCGAAGAACAAAGTGAATATTACCCGAAGTGAAACATTAACAAAGGATTAATAACAATTGGGTAATATAGTATCATAATAAAACCATATATGAAATTATATATAATAATATTATATTTTAAATTATTCATAATAAACTTATATTTATTATATATGAATATTGTATGATTACGAAGACATTCAATACATAAGGTAAGGGGATTTCATCTCACTTTTTATTTTTATGAGATACATGCTATGTTATCTACTTTTTCCTTTTATATGGTCTATGTAATTCACGTGATTAAATTATATATATAATAAGTTTAAATTTATTGGTATTCACATATACATTTTATGATATTTATTTCATGAGGTTTAGGTTGGAAAATTTACCAAATCGTTAAAATAGTTTTGTCTCAGTCAACCTTATTTTAGACTCATGTTTTGTTATGTACCTAGATTTTTTGAGGTGTTTATAATTACATTTTACATGTTATATCATTAACATAATTTTTTTCATGAAATTTTATACTTCATGTAATTTTCTTTTCTTTTAGGGAGAGTATGATCCCAACTAACCAAGTGGTAAGATCTTATTGAAACAATCTCACAACTTCTCAATATTGTTAATGATTATTCTTCATTAATGAAATCTTATGGTACATATCTCAAAAAAACATAGGATTTTCCTTGTCATGTATTTTTTCATGATATATTCATGTATTGGTACCATTTTGAACTATTTGGTAAATAATATAGTTAAGAATGTGTTTTTAATGAAGCCTGACTTTGCCCTATCTTCATTAGTAAATATATGTTCCTTCAAAATCATGTTGTTTAGAATGGGTTTCCAAGTGTATTATACCATTATACTATAAGATTTAAAAGAAATTTTTACACTTTTTTTCTTTTATCAATACCTTCAAGGGAATATTATTGCCTCTTTCTAAAAAAGGCATTATTCATAATCTTTTCAACATTTAAAATGAATGTTATTTTTTACATCGTATAACCTGTACAGATTTACCTATAGTCATTTATTTGAAGCGATCTTTGAAATTTTAATAGGCTAATATTTAATAAAATGTTTTTAAAATTAATTTTCATGGAAGATGTTTTTAAATTTTTTTCAAGATTATTTTTTATGTTTTCAAGGAAAAGTGTTTTCAAAATGATATCAAGCCATATTTACAATTTTTAGAAGTATTTTTAAAGAAATTGGTTTTAAAACGTTTTCAATTTTATTTCATATATTTTCAAGTAAAAAGGATATAAAAATATTTTAAATCTTGACTTATATGATTTCAAAGTTTTACTAAATAATTTTTTTTAAAGTTTAATCTTATTTTATATTTTTCAAGGAAAAAGGATTTCATGATTATATAAAGAATTATTTATAATTTTTAGATGTATTTTCTAAGAAAATTATTTTTAAATGGTTTTATGTAATAAAAAGTGTTTTTCAAAGAATAAAGGATATTTTACTCATGAAATGTTATTGAAATATAATTCAAACTTATTTTCCCTCAAAGATGACATCTGTTGATGTTACTCACTCCCTTCTAAGAAATTATCTAAATGGTCTGTTCATATAGTTTCTATGAATGGGTTATTCATAATTTCATGGTATTTATGAAACATGTTTCTTTTCCCTCGGGTTATATGCTATTGAATACAACTCATTTTTAGGGAATATTCTCTGATGAAATGATTATGAAACCTCTATCTTTCTCATAGGATATTATGTGATGAAATTTCCATGATACCCATTTCATTTCATTGGTTATGATTTGGTGTTTCTAGAACCCATCTATTTTAATGGGTTATGGTATGATTAATTTTTTGAGAAACATGCATGTAGGATTTAATTATGTGATGGGTGGGACCTATTTCTCTCTCTAATTAATTGGGTAATGATAAATGTTTTCTGATCTCAAAGGGTACATGGGAGGGAATCCCATGCCTGAAATAAGAGGGTAAACAGGAGGAAATCCCAAGCCAGAAACAAGAGGGTAAATAGGAAGAAATCCCAATACTGAAACAATATGGTTAAAAAAAGTAAATCCCAAACCCAAAAAAATAGGGTAAACTAGAGGACATCCCAAGTCCAAAAGAAGAAGGTAAGAAGGAGGAAATACCAAGACCAAAACAAGAGGGTACATAGGAGGACTTCCCATGACCGAAACAATAGGGTACATATGAGGCGATCCAAAGCCCAATATCGGTAAACTGGTGATTACCCATGCCTAACATGTTATAAAGGACTTGTTCGGACACTATGAAATAGGGTTTTTATATTTATTTTCCACATTTCCATGTTTTATTCCTATGTTATGATTTTATTGATTATGTCCTTTATTTCCTTTTTATTAATTTCTTAGGAACTTCCAATATTTATTTCATGATTAATGTTTACTATATTTGACACATTGGGTTTACTATATTAATTTTTTGATCATGTTCTCACACCCTATGCTCATGTTTATGCTTAGATGTCTCCCTTTTTTACCCTTACTGATAATTTTATCTCACCCATTTTAATGTTTCCTTCCACTATTTAGGAAGATATATATTATGTATGATGTGTCTAAGGGGGGTTTTAGTTATGAATAACATAGTAGGATATATTTTAGATTACTTATGTACTAGTGTTTATGTTTCCATGTTTCCAAAGGAACTAGATCAATCACGGTCTTTGGGACTCTGGTTTTATAATGTTTTAAGTATTCCAAAAATGTAATGTATTGTCAATGTATGAAAAGTGAGGGTTGTTATAGAACCCACATTTGATAAATATATTATTTCTACAATTACTTCATGATTTTTAGATTCATCCTTTACAAATCATGATAGATTTTATCTTTTTTTTATCCTTATCATAAATAATCTTACATGATCATTTCAACTCAAAGCATTTAACACCTTGTTCAGTTTTCAAGGGTGGTAATGTATTTAGAGATCATAATCTTTATTAATCCCAAAACATATTATTTGGTTTATATTCAACTCTCTATGAATATATATATACTTTAAACATTTTTTATTATTATATATATAAAACATTTATCCATAAAAAGAATTCTTGCATATATCCAATAAAAAAAATACAACATCTAAATCCAAATTGTTAGTTGGGTTATTTTACTCATGAACCTTCAATTACTGTGAGCCATAATATATCACCACAACATTCTATATGGGGACACATCCCATTATATTCGTTAATACATTACTATAAATCACAATACCTTCTCCACTATAGGGAAAATTAAGAATAGATTTATTAACTAACCTTCTCTTCAGTTCCTTGAAATGTTCTTCACATTAAAAAATCCAAAGGAACTTGGATCCCTTTCTCGTTAACAGGGTGTGTGGATTATATATCCATGATAAATTTTTCAAAAATCACTAATAATATCTAGAAAAACAAAAAGAAACTGTTTATTTTAGTCTCAATAGTTGGTCTGTGCAAATAGTCAATAACTTTCACCTGTGATAGATCCACAAATATACCATCCCATGAGATTATATAACCCATGAATGAAATTTCATGACACCAAAATCCACACTTTAATCAATTTTCATATTTCTTTTCCTTCCTCAGGTTCCTCAAAATAATCCTCAAATGATATTCATGTTTATTATTTCTCTCTAAATATTTAATAATATTTTCTATGAAAATAAAAAAAGATGATCAAGATGATCACTATAAACTATATTAAACAAATACAAAAATATACAGGGTATATTAATAATACCAAATAGCATAATTATAAATTTATATTGTTCATACCATGTATATATGGTTTTCTTAGGTATATACTATTTCTTAACCCTCAATTGGTGATATTCAAAATGAAGTTCAATCTCAGAAAGTATTGAAATATTTGGAGTTGATCAAATAAGACATAAATACAAGAAATATGATACATTTTATTCATTGTGATCTTTTTGAGTTCTTAATAAAAAATATATAGTTTAATTGACCCATCATGATTCTTATAAAAAAGAACTGGTTCTCCCCAAGGTGATGCACATGGATGAATATATCCATTTTCAAGATTCTCCTAGTGTTTAATATTCAATTACTACAACTCAATCAGTTCAATTATATAGGGTGTATTTGAAATAGATATAGCACTAGGTATGAGGTATATTGAAAACTCAATGTCAATATTTGAAGTATGACCTAGAAATAATTTATAAGGGCTTAGAAAAAACTCTTTCACGATAGCTATATCCCTGTTGTTGAGTTTATAACCAACCATATGAGATAAACACCCATTTTTAATATAAATAATAACCCGAAAAATAGATGTAATTTCCACCAAAAATTTATATTTTTAAATGCACGCCTAGACCATCATAGTTCAGTTTGGAATGTAAAATATAATTTTTTCTTACTTAGTAATTAGTGTGGAATATATTTAAAGAAATAAAATCCATGCCCAAGATAACGCTAAATTCAACTATAAAAATAATAATGAGATTAATAGGAATCTCAATTCCATATACTTCGATCATAGAATAATCATAGAATTGAGATATTATCATCATACCATTAGTGGTTTTTATTACTAATTCAAATTATAATCATTGAGTGTATGAATTAACATCCCTAAACTCTTATCACGTAATAAAACAATTCATATGAAAAATAAGAAATAGTGTGATTTAATATTTTATTATACCTATCACCACCACCAAATCATTATTCAATCTCCAATCTCTTAAGACAACCAAAATGGGTAGCATGACCATTGAGAATCACTAAAAATCCTTCATAGTATATCTAAATAATGACACCATATTTTCAATCTATCAAAACATAGGTTTAACCTAGTCCATCGATGAAAATATACAATATATTAGGATTTTATCTTATACATAGACTTATCCACAAGGTTTTCACTAATGTTTTCTCAACCTAGTTTCTAAAGTTTAAATGGACCTTTATATAATACCAATAATAGTGTCTCATAATTTTCATATATACATATTAAATCTCAATTTATGAATATTCAGTACATAGAATAATGATCTATGCAATAAACATATAGGGATAATGCGTTTGAAACTTCAATATGTAAAAAACTGGTTCATAAAAGGTCCACATTGTCTGTAAATTAGTTATTTATAGATAGAACACTTCTTAAAACAATCATACATAAAATAATTCTTCATAACCTAGGTAAATTAAATAATAATAAAGGGTGAGAACATATTCTTATTAAGGGTAAAAAAAAGTATGATATCAATGATCACATAAGCATATCATGAGCATAAGGGTATTATAACATGAACGGAAAATTTTAAAACCATTCCTTGTATATCATAGATCATAATACCAATTCATGGAATAAATCTTGAAGGTTCATAAGACATGTATCATAAATTAATTAAAGAAAAAAATCCATGATAACAAAAAAAAAATTCAACATATCATAACCATTTATGTGGAAATGGGTTTTATAATCATTTCTTTAATTCACAAAAGTATAACTAGTGGAAAAGAAACATGATTCATAAAAATATTTTCATACTAATTAAAAACTATCCATATAAATAATAAAGATTACATCACTGGATCATATCCAATTAAAACAATTTTAATATCAAAATATTTCATCAATTATGAAAAATTATTTTAAAATATCACTTGGAATATTTCTTGAGGAAAATCTCATTTTCTATATAAAATCACATATTTTTTAACAAAATTGAAAATATTAGGTAAAAAAGTTTTGTTTAGAGGAGATATTATAAAGTAATTTTAAAATAATTTAGTGTTCATGGTGATAGTAACTTTTTTTAATGTCAAATAATGTAAAAGAAAACATCCCCTTCATACTTTTGTAACAAGTCAAAAAGTACTTCGTTTTTAAAATGACAAGAAGATTCCTTTTAAAACATTATTTAAAAATTAAATCATGGGTAAAAATTACTATAAACCATAATATTATATTATTAATTAAAACATGAATTTATTCTTAGAAAACTTGTATATGGAAAAAAATGTTTTTGACTGAAGAGAGAAAAAAATTCGATTTCCCTTAAAAAATATTTTTGGTCTATTTAGAACATAATGTTTGAAAAAGTAAATTAAAAATTTTCATCTCAAAAAATAAATATATTATAATGAAATTTATGAGTTTTTTAGAGATATATAATAATATTTTATCACTGAAAAACACTATCATAAACAATCCTAATAAACAATTAGATTGTAACATAAAACCCTTACCTTTTTGTAACTTTTTAATCATAATCCCCATGAAATAATAACATCAAATTAAAAGTAAAATATCATGAAAATAAATAAATTCATGATATGAAATTTCCAAGGGTTTGTTTATATGCCTCATAAAATAAAATATGTGCATAAAGTGACATATTTCCCAAAGATGAAAATTTGGGATCACAACCCCTTACCCGAAGTTCAACCTCCTTTATGCATATTCGAACCTAATATAGAATAAATGTATATTTATTATAAATTTAATAAAACAAAACATATATCTCATACCATATATGATTTAATTATAATCTTTTATCACCTGTTTATTAACAAATCTATGTTAAATTCACTATTCTAGGTGAAAACTTCTTCATTTTTCATGTATATTTTGGTTCAGTAGTTTTAACCTATGTAAATTGATCATTTTTCTATAATATGAAAAATTAAAATAATGGAATAAATATAATATATATTCATTATTTAAATATTTAGAGTCATCCATATGATTTAGATATAGAAAAGTGAATTACATTTATCATAATGATGGTCTGTCGTGCATATGAATGAATGTTTTTTTAACTTTTCAATGGATGGAATAAAATAAAGGTAAACTATAATTAAATTTTATAGAATAATTATTTTGTAATATATATTAATTAAATAAATACTTAAACCCATCCATGTTTAATGGAAAAGAAAAAAAAATCACATCGCTTTGTGGATGTGGTAGTCCACCTGTATGCATGAGCGACGTTATCATTTTCCAACAGTGTGGAAAGTATGAAGATACAAGTGATTTTAAAATTATATAAGGATAATTATGTCATATATAACATATATATAATTTAAAAACATCATAATTCCCATAAAAATTTAGGGGGATGAAAATTGAATTGTATCACTATGTAGAGACGATGAGTTGTACATACGCACGAGTAATACTTTCACTTACCATTTGATGGGATTGAGAGAGCATAATGGTTGTTTCATAATAATAGTGAAATTTAATTATATTTAATATAAATAATTTATTTTTTTATGGTATATAACATGGATTTAGTGGATGTAAAATAATAAATAAAAATAAAGTGAGTGGTTAGGGTGATTACCTCTTCTTTGAAACAACTCCTTCAGATCTCTTATTAAGGGCCATAGGGATAGTATATTTGGTATAAAAAACTCTAAAATGGGTCTAGTTATCATTATAATATAATTTTTTAGGTCTTGGTTGAGTTAAAAGGCTCAAAATGGTGTGAATCAGATAAAGGATAGTTTCCCTTTTGTAAGTGAGGGAAGTTACACTCTTGGAATTCCATAAAATATCGAAATATAATAATGTCATTATCTATATCCAATTACCAGAAAATAACAGGTATTAAGTGAAAACCAGGGTCTAAATACATTAAATAAATAACATTTGTATATGTTTATGTGGTGTTATAAACCTTATATTTTTTAACCCCTTTGTTAACCAATTTTATCAGAAACAACATATACATCTTTTTCACTCTTAAAAGGTTACATTTTTACACATAAGTTCAAAATTGGATCATAAAATTCCATGTGATGACATTTTAGAACAAAATTAATTATCATTGACCTATTTAAATATTTTTATGGTTTTTGAATAATTTAATAAAATAATATTTTGATAAAATATCATTAACATCAATTTTGACAATATTCATTTAATTTGACAAAAAGGATATAAATAAAAATTTAAATTAGAATATAATTCTTTAAAACAACACTGTTAATTTATAGTCTTCTAAAAATTTCTTATGAAACATTGACTCACTATAGTTAAATTACTTTTAAATTTTTTGAAATCATTTATTAGTTTTTTTTAATTTAAGAAATACTACATTGGTGATATGTAAGTATTTAAGTTAACTAAATAATTTCTCAAAATTAAAAATAAATTCTCAGAATGAAATAATTTCATTAAGGTCAAAATATATATTTATATTCATTCATAACTTTCTTTTATCCCTATGTGGACACATAGAAGACATTAAAAACTCAGATATTGTCATTTTGTAACATTAATTGATTTAATTATTATATAAGTCATTTTCTAGGAAAATTGTATAGGTTCTGGGCACAATGGAAGCGTGTGATGCGTGGTGCCCAAAATTTCATTTTCTCCTGATTCAACGATGATAAATTAAACTATCTAAATATTGGATCAATGAGATAAGACAAGGGTAATCACATTGGAACCAGAGAGAAGATCATCACATATTATTTATAATTAGTTAAATTAAATAAATAATTAACTTTTTTTAATTCATTCTTCATTGATGAATCATGCGAAAGATATACGGTCCACCATTGATGCATTTTAGAAACAAAGTGTTTATTTACTCTTGAGGTGATCCACACCTGATCCACACATATTCCACAAATATTTAGAAATCTCCAATGGAATCTATAGGTTCTACCATGGAATATCCTTCTGCTTGTGCCATCACCTTTGATCACTTTGAATACCACTACCAAATATTTCTCCTTGATATTTTGGATGAGGATTTCTCTCCGTTCTTGGTAGTTTTCATGGAGAAGGGAGTTCTCTAGGCTAGAGAGGATTCTTCAAATCCATTATGCACAACCAAGACAAAATGAATTGGCTCTCTTGAGAAAATAACATAATTGGGTATTTATATTTCTTGGGTTAAAATAATATAATTTCAGAAGCGACCTTAGTTATTTATTTAATCCTAGAAAAACCCCATTAAAAATAAAAATAACAACATTATTATTTCCTGACATGCGCATAACATGAAAATCTAAATTAAATATTATTTAATTAAATAATATTCAATATTTATTATTTATCACCAAAACATTAAACTATTTCCTCCATTCATCCTCAATATTTATCGGTTCTTGAATAATTTCTACATATTTATTAAATAAATATCACTACATTTTTCACCAATAAATAAATAAATATTATATTCCTTAAATAGAAAATAAATACTTATTAAATATTCCACTCATATCATATTCTCTCAAATAACCGGTGAGATAATTTATGTGATCAGGTATATATGAATAATTATTAAACCATTACTAGAAATAATATTTATTCAACTTATTAAATTATAAATATATTATTTAACTGTGATTCTGGAAACACTTAGTGTGTGGACCACTAGACTTCTTTCTCAGGGGAATTAGGAGAAGCAGTCTAATTTCCAAGGTTAGAATCTAATAACATGATAAGGCACCCATAGAGAAAGAAGTTAATGTCAAAATGACATGTTACCTCATAAAGATACTTACTATGTAATATAATTCCTTTATCTCAATATATCAAATCAATCAGGTTTCATGTTAGTACCATCAACCAATGTTCTCTATGTCTTTTTCTTTGAATTTATGGAAATAGAACGTGTCTATAGAATACCATGACCATGGATTAATTTAGTTTATATCTTTTCCATTAAATGAAGTGATATATTATCTTCTATTAAATAACATAAGGTATAAATCCTTTATCATGTTATTCATTAATTAAATATTACTTGTGACAGACCCAATGTATCCTACCTCAATGAAAATATCTATCATCATGGTTTTAATAAACACATCAAGGTACCTGAATAATAATACTCACTAATAATAATCTTAAATTATATGGACCAATACACACATCTGTAGATAATGACACCCAATGACACAAATAAATGTAGATTTACTTATGGTAGGTCTCATTCCCATAGTATCCTACCTGATATTACCAAGGGCGTACACCATGAGAATATGAATCTTAGTCCTATGAGTCTTTACGCAAAATATCCTATATCATTTGTGCCCCTAAAATGATATCATACCACTATAGAGAATATATTGAATAACAGTTACATAGCACTTTTGGGATCTCGTCATAATAGGGAACTACTATGAACTTTTTGTGTAAAACTACTATTGAGACATTATCACATACAATGTTACATAGAAGAAAAACCATGATGTTATAATTATTTTATTTATATTTAAAACCATTAATATATGTTATCATAAAGTACATTGAAGTTGGTTCTAGAGAAACAACCCAAACAGACTCCCACTTGAACTAGATCCAACAGCTAACAACCTTCAGTCTGTTAGCTCTCACATGCTACTCATACATCTAGTGAGATATGATTTTGTTAAGGGGCCTTTCAGGTTAACTACTATTGGTACTCTGCTTACTCAAAATTCACCACTCTGATAGAAATCCCTCAAGAGGTGATACTTATAGAGTATATACTTTATACGTTTGTGTAACCTTGGCTCTTCTGCAAGATCCACCACTACAAAATTATGACAATAAAATGTGATAGGATATTTACATCTACATACAACAACATTATCTTGGACAAAGTTTAGAATCAAAATGGATTCCTTTGATGCATAAATATCTTCTATATAATCAGAATCTATTGTGGAATAAGTGAAAATTAAATGCTTTGAACTCTTCCATGTCAAAGCTCTTCCGTTGAGATAGAAAACATATCCTAATTGTGACTTCATATCATTATGATCTATCTGAAAACCAACATGAGTAAAATCCTTGATGACTATATCCTCATCTCTACCATACAATAAGAATATATAATTAGTTATTCTTAGATACTAAATGATAACCTTAAAAAAATACCAATGTTGTTCTCCTAGATATTCTTGATATCTTTTTATCATGATCAATACATAGGAAACATCAAATCTAGTACATAACATTCCAAACATGAGTGATCCTATCATTTAAGTGTATGCGATCTTACTCATTCTTTGTTTCTCCTATTATATCAGAGGACACATTTTTATATAAATATATAAACCATGTGACATTGAAACCAATACCCTCTTGTGTTGTTCCATACTAAATATCTTTAGTATCTGGAAAATATATGTACTTTGACATAGTCTAAGAAGCCTCTTGGATATAATCCAAATTATCTTGATCCCTAGAATATAGGCTTCTTCACCTAAATCCTTCATGGAGAAACACCTTTTTAACATGTTCTTCACTAACGGAAAAAATGGTATGTCATTTCCAATACATAATATTTCATATACATATACTACTTGGATATTGACCAAATTCCCACTAAACCTTTTATAAACCCCCGACTCCCATAGATTCTTAATTAAACAAAATTCAATGTTTTCTTCATCAAATTGAATGTTCCATGAACTGAATCCTTACTTCAATCCATAAATAGATCTCTACAACTTGAAAATATTATTTGCATCATCTTGAGTAACAAACCATTCTGGTTCTGTCATATAGACATCTTCCTGAAGGTTCCCATTAAGGAATCTAGTTTTGACATCTATTTATAAAATCTCATAGTCACAGTAAGATACTTTAGAAATTATAATTTTTATGGATTTAAACATGGAAACTAGCAAAAATATTTCATCATAGTCAATTTTGTTACATTTTTTAAACCCTTTATCCAATAGCCTTTCTTTAGAGGTATTTAATTTACCATCCATGTCTATTTTCCTATTGAATACCCAATTTAACCCAAAGATATGTACATAAACTGGAATATAAACCAAAACCCAAACATGGTTCTGGTACATGGAATCCATTTTAGAATTCATGTATTATTTTCATCTAGTAGTATCTGAGCTCTCTACTTCCTCCTTGTTAGAGATAAGTTCATCATTATCAACCAACAATGAGTCACCATCTTCAGTTAATAGAGAAAAATATCGCTATGGTTCTCTTACCTCTCTTATGATCCTATGCAATAGTTGTGTTTCAATAAATACCTCTTCCACAAGGACATGTGGAATCAGTTTCTATAACAAACATTTGTATCTTAAGAATTTACTTAATTGAAGTCAATATTTCTCCAACTATCCTTTTTTAGTATGTACTACCACTCATGAATGACTTATTGTCTGGTGATTGTCACTTTCTCATATGAGGGGTTGTATAGGTAGTTTCCCCTTGTTTCCTTAGAATACACTATAAAGTAACACTTCATTCCCAAGGGTGATAGTTTATTTCTTGACAAATCCATAACAAATGCCTCGCAACCCCATACTTGTGTGTGTGAAAAAAATGGGATTCATTCCACTCCATAGCTCGAAGGGAATTCCATTTGTTGGTTTAGTTGATACTTAGTTTAATTTGTATGCCATTTTTTGTAATGCATATCCCCAAATAGATAATATAAGATTTTCATGACTAATCATAAACCACACCATGTCTAACAAGGTATAGTTCCTCCTATCACTAACACCATTCCACTGTGGTGTGTAAGGTGGTGTGAGTTGAGATAAAATACTAAAATCTTATAGAATGTCGATGAACTATTGTTTAAAATATTCTGCAACTTAATCCGATCAAAGATTGTTTATCTTCTTAACATGTTGATTCTATACTTCATTCTTGAATTATTTTAATTTCACAATGGACCTGGGCTTATACCTCATTAAGTAGACATATCCATGTATACTCAAGTCATCAGTAAAAGTTGTGAAGTATGAATATCCACCTCTCACTTATATTGGAAATTGTCTACACACATTAGTGTGTACCAATCCTATATGAAATTTGGACCTTTCACCCTATCAAAAAAAATGTTGTTTGGACAATTCACCTTGAAAATAAGCAAGACATCATTCAAGTGGTTTTAGCTCAGATGAGTCTAAATAACAATCTTGAAATATCCTTGTCAATTTCTTATCATTTATATGTCCAAGAAAGTGATTCCAAATATGGGTCTTGTATAATCCATGTGAACATGATTTATTATCAATTTCCAACACATGGTTTTCATAATTTAATACATAAAAACCCATTATTTAAATGTTCCATTCCATAACAAATTTTTTCAAAATAAAAGAAAGAAATTTTATTTCAAAACATGAAAATAAACCAATCTATATTTTGGAATGATACAGAAATTATTTTTTTGGAAACTGTAGGTAGATAATAAAAATACATTATAACAAAAATCATTCCAGTAGAGAATGAGAGGTGGTAGTGACCAATGACTAGAGAATATAGCCTTACACCATTAGAAGCTCTCAAATCAACCTCTCCTATGAATTTTTTTCATAATCTACTTGTTTTATACATTTGGATAATGATGTGATCCCCAAAATCTATATCTAATACCCAATGTGTATATATTGAAATATTAAACTCAATGAAGAATCCACCTTTATCATCCCATTAATTCTTAGTTCAGTTCCTCTTCTAGTGGGCATACTATCAACATAAAAAATACACTGACTCTTTTTCCTTTCCCTTCCTCCAGATATTCTTCTTCTTGGAAGGACTATGCTTGGGATATTTAGACTATTTTTATGACTTGGGAACCTTTTCCTTGTTATTACTTTTATTATTCACCATAAAGACTATGTGTTTTTCATTCCCCATTCCCTTATCCACTTGGGAAATTAATGTAATATGTTCCAAAATACTATTCTTATTATTTTTCATATTTTAATAAAAAATAATGTAAGAGACGGTTTTGGGCAGTGATGAAAGTATGAGATCTGCACACAACTCATCTGATAATTTACTCCCTATGATTTCTAGGAATTCAATGTAGCCAATAAGATTGACTTAATGAGGCCCAACTGGTGCAGAATCTCCATGTTTGTAAAGAACAAAGCATTAGATCTCTCATACCTCTCTTTTCATTCCTTCTCTTGATATAGATCCTAAAGGTGAGAGATCATTTTATAGGCGTCCATGTCTTCATGTTTCATTAAATTTTCAATTGGAAATGGATGATAACATGAATCATTGAACAACTATCACATCATTTAGATGTTTCTCACAAAGAGTTGTCTCTTTATCACTTTCCTCATTACTAGGCACAATTGGAAAAGGTTCTGCCAATACATATAATTTTCTTTCATGGAGATGGATGACACATATGCACCTTTTATACTCTTGGAAATTTTTTTCGGTGGGAAGGTATTCCTTTTCATGTATGTATTTCAAGGTTATAATTGATTTCATTTTAATGTTATTTCTATAAAATAAAAAAAAATTGAATTTTAGTAAATTATCTGATAAAAGTTAGACAAATAAATAAATATTATATTTATCAGTCTCCCACTACTTTATCAAAAACGCAATAGCCCTAACCATTGTCTTTAGAATATAATTTTTCTTATATATTCATGTGGAATTGATCCATATTCCCCATATCATTACCAAAAAATGGGTTGTTCAAGAAACTTTAATGATTTTAGGTTGGCATTCTAAATGCCAACGTCATTAACTCATAGTTCCTTCATCTGCTATGCAGACTCCCCAATATTGAAATCCTTATTTTGTATTTAATAAACCTTTACCTATCAATTAAAAAAAGTCTTACTTTAGCATTCAACCCTTCAGGTGAATAAGTTAAGACAACCCAAAAATTCATGTTATAATTCCATGAAAATTTTAATCACCCCAACATGGGCTGGTCAAGCACTTTATCTGTGGTTCGATTTTAACTGAAGTAGTGGAAGGATATACCGACTTAATATTTTGATGATAAATCATTTGATAAATAATTTTTAGAATTATAATATTTATCACATGATTTTTAATATTAAGTGGTATTACATAAGTGATTAAACATTTCTTAGATCATATTTATGCAAATCTAGTTTATTTTATTTTTATCTTGCATGCTTGTTTTTTAATTAAATTATGTGATCTTGAAAAATAATCCATAATTAAATAAATATTTAGCTTAATAAAAATAAAATAATTAAGTGTTATGATCATGAGATTATACTAATGGTTATTTTATCTAGTGGTTGACAAACTAACTGCTAACATGGGGGAAACACCTTGAACTAATTAAGGTTCTTATTATAGCTTTTCATTTGTCCACCAATGTATCTCCTTGGATTGGTTTCTCCTTATATAAAAACTTGAACCACCTCCACTATCTTGGGAGACCCATCATTTATATATTTCTATTAAATCTCGTGCTAATGAGGGGAAAATGGGTTTACATAAAAAACCATGGGCATATAAGCTCTACATAATAAGAGTAGAGAAGGAACACATGCCAATAATTTAATTTCATAATAAATTAAATGAAACCAATTATATAAAAAGTTTTGGTATAGATCATGATCATTCACATGCATGAAATGAATTATGAATTTAATAAAACTACCATTCCATTTTTAATAATTCTTATTGAAGATAAATCGCATTTTAATCGATTAATTATTATCTCTAATTAATCAATTATTTTATCTTAATTATCATCTAAAATTCCTTGAGATTATCATACATTATAATTTTAAACAAATTTAATAAATAAATTTAAAATTAACTATGTACATAAATTTACTTTAGAAGAAATATGGGGAATACCTGTCTAATTTGGGACAATATTTATTATACTCTTATACTATTTTACTATTTTAACATATGTCATACACAATTTATCACATAATTTTACAATGTGTACTTCACAAATGATTACATAAATTATATTATTTTTTGATCAAGTGTTATTCTTCAATGCACATATCGTAACAACTTTTAATATGATCCATACATGATATTTAGATCTGGATATTAAACTGATATTAATTAAATATTTAAATATTTATGTATATTAAAACCTATCACATGGCATGTCATATCTTTATGAAAACATAAAAGTACATGTCTCAAGGTTTACATAGTAAAATAAACAAATTTAAATCTGTGTAATTTGGTATAATTATATAGCATGTCCATCCGAGTAACATAGTGTGTACATCTCCCACCATCTATTTAAGAAACACTAATAGGGAATTTGTGTGTAATCCATGACACATGGTGTGTTAACTCTGAGTTACATGGTCACCAGTCAGTTAGGTCGTGTATGGAATACTCATTCCATTTGTGACTCAAAAGGAACTACACGCCGTGTACACATTCCACATATCGTGTACTCTGATTGACTGTGTTCCAGTCTGTCATAGTCAACTAGTAGAGTAATAATTAACTACACCGCATGTCATCAATGTGAAATGTTTGATTAATTTTTGAATTAACTCTTAGTGAATTGAACATGATTACATGACATGTAATTCCGATTACATGATTTTTACTCCTTTTTTATCCAGCCAGAAACCTTAGCACCGCCATATGAGTTACTCAATTTTATCATATTCATTAAATTAATTATCTCGATTAGATATATGAGAAATGAAGGAGGAAGAAATAGATCTCATGATTCAGATTAAAAGAACAATTAAACATTAATTGAAAAATAAAATTTGAATGTGTAAATCACCAAAAATCATTAAATAATTATAAATAATTATGTATGAGCTCTAATACCACATGATGTTTCTAAATGAAACAGAAGAATGTGATGGGCGGTGCCCAAAATTTCTTTTTTTGTCATGATTAATGACTAATACGAGATCTACATGACAATAATTGTTGGGATATATGGAATGTGTCAATGAGACTGGACAAGTGTAATCACACTGGAACCATAGAGAGGATAATCACATATTATTTATAATTAATATAATTAAATAAATAATTAGTATTGTTGGAATTCTTTTCTTCATTGGTAAATATGGTGAAAAATCTATGGTCTGTCGTCATTGCCTACAGAAACTATGTGTGGATTTCTTCTAGTATTGATCCAAAAGTGTTCCAATAATCTCCAGATGTCGCTAAAGGAAACTACGGGTTCTAGTATATCAGATCTGTGCACTTGCGTCATCTTTCTTTGATCTCTTTGAGAACCTCTTCCAAAAAATTCGCCTTGATCTGGTGGTGGAGAATTTCTCCCTATTCTTGGGAGTGTTCTTAGAGAAGGGAGCTCTTTAGGCTTGAGAGGATTCTCCAAATCCATTGTGCACAACCAAGACAAAATGAATTGGATCTCTTGAGAAAATAATATAATTAGGTATTTATATTTCTAGGCTTTAAATAAAATAATTACACAAGAGCCCTTAATTATTTATTTAATCCTAGAAAACCCCACGTCAAATAATAATAATAATAATATAATTTGTCTACATGCGCTTAACTTGTGAATTAAAAATAAATATTATTTAATTAAATAATATTCGTTATTTATTATTTCTCACCAGACCTTTAAACTCAGTCCACTGGTCCTCCACAATATTTATCGGGCCTTTAATAATGTCTATTTATTTATTAAATAAATAT
The DNA here is from genome assembly GCA_963277665.1 of Viscum album. NCBI lineage: Eukaryota > Viridiplantae > Streptophyta > Magnoliopsida > Santalales > Viscaceae > Viscum > Viscum album. Next base: position 1,090,227,393 of record OY728145.1, on the reverse strand, counting down.
CACTACATTATTTTCTAGAAAATAAATAGTTATTATATTCAACAAATAGAAAATATTTATTTATTAAATATTCCACTCACATTATATTCTCTATAGTAACTGGTGATAGGAAATATGCTATCAAGAATACAAGAATAATTATTAAACCAAGAATGGGAATGATATTTATACAACTTGTTGTATAATATATATTATTTAATTGAAATTATAGATACACTTAGTATGTGACCCTCTAGGAATCTTTCCCAAAGGCATTAGGTTAAATAGCCTAAAGTCTAAGGCAAGAGTCTAGTAACACGCTAATCCACCCATAGATAATGGAGTTAATGCCATAATGACATGTTACCTCATATAAACACTTATTGTGTAATGTAATCCCTTTATCACATTATCTTAAATTGAGCAAGTTTCATGCTAATGCGATCAACGTATGTGCTTGATGTCTTCTTCTTTGACTTTATGAAAATATAACAAAACTATAGACCACTATGGCCATATATTTATCAAGGCTATGTGATTTACATTAAAAGTCCTATGATATTAACATCCATTAAATAATTGAAGGGACAAATCCTTTATCACATTACTCATTAATGCAATACTAATCATGACAAACCAAAGGTATCTTATCTCACTGCGAACATATTTCATCATTTGTTTCACCTATGCATCTAAGTACATGACTCATAATACTCATTAATAATAATCTTATAGTCTAAGGAACAAAACACATAAACACATATATGAACACCCAATGACACAAATAAATGTGGATTTCTTACTAGTGGGTCTCAATCACATTATATCCTATTGAATATTACCAAGGGAATACACCATGAGACAGTTACACAAAGTCAGATGAGTATCCACCCCTCATATCCTATATCATTTGGGTCCCTTAAATGATATCATTTGGATATAGATCATATATTTATGAATTGTGTTGTAGCACTTTCAGGTTCTCATCATAGCAGGGAATTGTTATAACCTTTATGTGTGAAAACTACTCTCGGGACATTATCACATAAAATGTCACATAGAAGAAAAATCATGATGTGATAATTAGTTTATCAATATTCAAAACCATGGATACAATTTTTCCAAAAGTTCATTGAAGTTAGTTTGAGGGCACAAACTCCAACAAAGTGTTCATTAAACAATTATATTTTGAGACTAAGGTGATAATGGTAAAATTCCATTCATTATATAAGTATTAATATGAAAAATGTTGATGTTAACATTTAGTTTTATACTCATTAAACATTATTTACCATTTACCAAGGTGATAAATTTGACTAAGGTTAGAATTTATATTGACCAAAAATAAAAGGGAACTATTTATCAAATTATAACATCCTAATTCCATATATTAAATCCATTTTATCAAATAAAATTTCTAATAGTTGAAGAAATCAATATTTAAATAAGTGATAAAAATGTAATGAAAACCAATTTTTAGAAAAATACATTTTTAATTATAAAACTATATTTATTATCATCCCATTTATACAAAAAAATAATACATGAATATTAAAACATTTTATTTCATTTATAATATATAAATTTATTTAAAATACCTCAAAAATTGTTATTTACTTAATTTATTAAGATAAAAATATATTACTCAAATAAAAATAGTTTTCCAGAAAAATAATTACTTTATTTCCAAATATTTTTTTCATTTTTTAGTAACTGATAAACATTGAATTAATTTTATACATATATAAACCATATGTTTTTCATTATTTATTTAGTCAAATTAATAACTTGTCAATATAAAGACTGTGCGATAATTTTCAAATAATAATGTTTTAAAATTATATCACGATTCATTTAAAATCAATATTGTGTGTAACATAAGTTATCAGAGAAAATATTTTTTTTTATAGATAAATATTTCATAAAATCTTAGGGTGTTACAACAATCATTGTAAACCAAGAAAAAATATTAATTAATTTATTTGTTAAAAATTATTTTTAACAAAAGTGAAAGCCATGGAATGCCATGAAATAGTAATATTATTATTAGGTTTGGGGATGTGTTCAATTTAATATTTGATATTTGGACTATGTATAATTATCAATAATAAAACCTAGAATTATATATTCTTATCTTACATCATTTGGATATGTAAAAAACATATCATTGTACAAAAAAACATAACCCCTATAGAATTCACTCGTGAACATCTCTAGGGTTCTCCCAGGATGGATAAAGTTATATATTATCCTCCTTAATCCCATGATTTTGAGAATAAAAGTTGTGATCGTCATATTAAATTATTATCTATTACAATCAACACGAATGATGTGTGATGATCGACACCTCTATGTTTGTACCTAGAGATTCACCAGTGATGTTTCAAGATCAAGATGCATATGTGGATCATCGGTAAAAGGGTCTACATTGGATCATCATAGTACATTGATGGTAAATCATGAACAATGATTGAAATACAAGAACCTAATTTAAAGAATGAAATTAACAACTATAGTAATTCATGCCATTAAATTAATTATAAGTTAAATATGAATAGAACCCCTAACTAGTGTCCTAAGATTATTTAATTTTGTTTATTTGGGTTTATTCATGGGACTTGAAGATTCATCATCTTGTTATTATGAATTATTCATTGGAAAATAAGAAAACAATCCATGGGGATGGGCTCAACCAACTTTTGTTGCTCCTAAAACCTTCAAGTGGTATCAACTCATTCATGTTTGTATTTAAAATTATTAAATTATTTGTTTATAAATCATGAAATTATTTGTTGGTTTTTCATTTCATTTTTCATTCATTAATTTGAATATTGTGATGTATTCTTCATTAATCTTCTCTTAACAAACAAAATATGTTAAATTATGAAGGTACCATATGTAGGTGGCACATGGTTTTCATGGTTAAACAACACGTAACTTTACTTCACATTGTGTAACCCCAAATGACTCAGTAGTCACGTGGATAATAAAAATGGTTTGTAATTAATAATATGTGTGTGAAATTAATTAATACACACACATTTTTTAATTAATAAATAATAATGTGGTGTATAATTAATAAATACATTGTGTGTAATTAATAAACACACATTGTGCAATTAATACACATGTGGCATGTAATTAATATAAAAGAAATGCATAATTAATTAATACACATATAGAGTCTAATTAATTAATACACATGTAGTGTGTAATTTATACTCACATCGTGTCTAACTAATATACTCATGATGTGTAGTCAATACATAGAGGGTGTGTAATTAACACAAATGTGGAGTGAAATTAACTAATATAAACACAATGTATAATTAATACAAATATGGTGTATAATTAATTAATACACACTTTGTGTGTAATTAAAATGTATATGGCCACATAATAGTTTACACAGAGTAGATGAAACTATAGTTTATACTCTAGGTAAATTAATTTACATAGAGTGAAAACTAATTGCACCATTAAAAAAATTAACATGTTTTTCAGCTATCACAAATGGAATGTAAAATTCGTAAAATAATTTATAAAATTTATTTAATTCTTAATTAATTTTCACATTAAATTAGAAACTACATGTCATGTATGATCATAATTAAACATCATGTACTCTTTTTTTAAAAGGTTGGGGCAGACGCCTCAATTTATTATTTAAAGCAAATTCCTATTGAGACTGGGTAGAGAGAGACCCATTACATAGCCCGAAGGCCCAAGGCCAAGTTGTTTGAATACAAGGCTTGAAAGACCATTTTTTGGCCCAAAGGACCCCTCAGTGAACAGTACTGCTACAGTACTGCACTTGTACAGTTTTTACAACAGTATAACCGCCGCTACAGTCCCTCCACTGTAACAGTGCTGCCACTGCTATAGTACCACTGCTGCTACAGTACTACTACAGTGCCCTACAATAGTACTGCTACAATACTCATAATTAAACATCATGTACTCTGTTTTCATTAAAATTGGTATATGTCATGTAAATTAACACGTAATTGGATTCTATAAATTTGCAGTACATTCCATGTAAATTATGTGATAGATCATGTATGATAAATATTGTATTAAAGAATATTAAATGATAATGACCATATTCTAAGTACTTTAGACTGTTACACACCATTTTTACTCTAAGTACATATCATGTACTTATTAAATTTTAATTATTTTAAGTTAAATAAAAATTATAGTGGATAAAATATTATGTATCTTATGGGATTCATCGATTAAATAATAAATATAGAGAATTAATTAATTAATAATACAATTAATTATTAATTCATGTAAAATTGTCTTAATTGGTATAAAGATATAAAATTAAGTTCATCTTATATAAATTAGATATTATTTCATGTGTGGATCTGATCTTATGCTTGATCAAACAATGTATGTTATGGGTTTTTATTTAATTTAATATTATGTCATAAGTTTTTATATCTGACAAAGATTTATTGTATTAAATATGATAAAATTCAAGTCATCCCTCCCACAATTAATTTGTTGTACATGTGTGTCCATGGTATAATTGATATATCTCAAACCAATGGTATCCCTCACCTTCATATGAGTATAAAATTTTATGTGATGGAACTCCAATGATAGGAGACATTTCAAAACTTTATCTAATGTGAAACCAACCAAGAAGCTACATTGGTTGACCGAGGAAATGTAACATCTTGATCAAAGCCTTACTAAATGAGTTTTCTGATAGGATCATATGTTGCTTTATTGTTCACTCAATAAACCAACCATTAGAAATTTCATGATCAAAGTGACTTTATTTATTTTATTTTGTCTACGTGAATAGTTATTTATATTATATGATAAATGTATATATATATTAATGTTATATTATAAAAATAAATATTAGAATAATGTATATAAGATAATGTAATATAAATGGATTATAAATCAATATTTTATCAAAATATGGTTAATTAATCCTGTAAATTCAACATTATATTTAAACAACATGTGATGAATGAAATAAAGAAATTTACTTATAAGATATAAATCCTTTAGTTATATATTATTTCAAAATGCCTTATATTACTTGATTAGGAATGGAACCATAGAACTAAGTGTTTGGAAATCCCTTATCGGAACACCAAATTTTATTAAGGAGTTCTTATGAATGTTTTGGGTTGACTTATCTAGGTTGACATCAAGGGAAATTTCTCTCACTGAACATGATAAATCCTTGACGTAGGTGTTGGGGAAATTTGGTTCATGATTTCAGGATTAGGGGGTCCAGTGAATTGATTTAAGATTTGTGATCTAATGGTCGGAAAGATCACCCACCTAAATAATTTGAGTATTTCATGAGGATATCACTTGGGTTATAAGAAGAAATATATAGATCATTCCAAATAGAATTTCAATGTCACAGTATATTCTGACTCTATTGGTGATATTTATTGGGACTTGATAAAATAATATGGGGGCTTGATAATATAATTAAAAATATATCATCTCACATATTTAGGTAATCAAGATAATGTACTAAGAATAAAATTTAACTATTATGGAAAACAAAATTGATTACTCTCCAACCAGGATATCTCGAAAACCAGTATTTTAAAAATACCATGTACTCACTATCACAGACATTCAAGATTGTAAAATTATTTTACATTAGGCACTACTACCAAAAGTTGTATGTTTTATGATGGGATATTCTATTATTGTTTTACCACCTGACCAAGAGAGAAAATGAAAAAGAAATCTTTTTATATATTCATTATGGAATCATATTATGCATGTTTCATCATGATATCATCTATTTATTGACAAATAATGATATAATATAAGGATATATATTCTTACATCATTATATCTCATATCATATCACTTGATAATGATAGGGAAATGGAAAAAGATAAATCATGTTATCGCCACACTATATTAGTTTAAAATAGAATAGGGATTAATATTTTGTGACCATGGATTAACAATGTTGGAGTAAATTGATAATTTATAGAATTTAGGAATCCATTTGGATAATAAAATATTAATTAATATCATATTATCGTCCATTCCAATGAGGTTCTCCTTATTCATTAATTATTTGAGGATGAACTGTATAGATAAGTCTATAACACCGAGATTTTTTATGAATTATTTTTTAGAATAAATTAAATTCCATTGATTCCATGTGTTACATAGAACTCTATATTAAGATTTCACTACACAAAACTCTATCTTAGCTTTCATTACATGTAATATTGAGTTTTATGAAAACTATGATATATTATTAATATAATTATATAAACTCTACCATTATAAACTTGAGATTAAACGTAGAGATATGAATAGTAATAAATAATTTTTAAATATTAATTATAATGGTTTTATATAAAGAAAATATATTTATAATAAAATACATAATTTTTGGTAACATTTTTATATGTTTCAAAAATACTATTTCCCCCCAAAAAACTAGTTTTATGGTTATTTTTGAATAATAAAAAATTTATTTTTTAAAATCCAATTTTCAATATTATTATAGTTTGAATTTTTGGGTATTTTCTAAAAAAGTTTCATTTTTTGAGTAATTGTGAAAAAATATTGAATTTTAATTGAAAGCTATATATTTTTTTAATTTATTTATAAAGGTAAAATATATTTTAAATTGGTTTTAATGTATAAATAGTTAAATATACATATGTTATTCCAATTTAGTTTATTTTATTCAATTTAATATTGAAATTAGATATAAAAATGTTGTAAACTTTTTATCATTCTTGAATAAAAACCAGCTTTCTCATGATGTATGTGGGATTATTTTTAAAATAATTTTTTCCAATTATACGAATTAAATTTTTAAAAATGGATTTTTTATTTTTAATCATCATGATTTATAATTTTCTGCAATTTTTACGTAATTTTTTACCAAAATGAATAGTGAATGTAGTAAAAAATTAATTATCGTGGTTAAAGTAAAAATGGGTTTACTAAGGGGTTAAACAAGAATGATAAGTGCAAAAATGAAATAAAATATTATATTAATTTTATTTAATTAAATAATATATATTTTTTCTATAAATTATTCTAAAATATATCAATTCCTATATTTCCTTTGAATATGAACCATATAATAAGTTAAGTAAAGAAATGGACAAAAAAGACCCTTAATTATTTTTTATATCTATAATGCTTTGGGATAGGGACAAAAATAACATTGTTTAGGATATACATATTATTATAAAATATAAATGAGTTTTCAACCATAATAATTTATAGTTATTTTTTCGATATGAATTAGTTACATAAAATTCTTAATAAACACCAATGCGATAATTAATTAGTTAATATTTATCTAAAATAAATGATACTAAATTTTTTGAATTTGAAGTTGAATGGATGAATTATTTTCTTCCACTAATATTTTAGTTGAATATATCATTTAAGATAGGTTTTAAATTAATATATTTTAATTCCATAATTTTCTTGATATTTTTAAATTCAAATTAAATAAATAATGTCAAAATTGGCAATAATGTTATTTTATAACAAATGATATATTATTTAATGATTTAAAACTAATGAAAATACTATATTCTTCCTTGTGATTTTTGAATGATAATAAATAAAAAATATTATCCATTCATGTACCAATTTACCTTTTATGATTAACATATTGACCCTTAAATAGTAAAAACACTATTGCCATAGTTAAGGTTAAAACTGTTTTTTTTTTACATGTGCTTATGTTAAAATTAATTTTCAGTGGATATATGATTTACAGTTTCTAAATTATATATCATATTTATAATAATTAGTTACAAATTATCTAATAATTATCATATTAATTTAGTCTTAAAGGTCAAATTACCTAGGTTATAAAACTAGTTACCATAATGAAAAATGGTTAAAATAGAGATACCTATAGAAAAAATGTTTACTACATGTGTTTCAATGTGTGTTATAGGTATTTGAAAACAAAATTATACCTACACACATTTAATTATCATATTTTGAGCTACATCAAGTAATATTGAACTCCCAATAGTGAATACCTTTGAATATTACAAGAATGCCACTCCTTTTCAACTGTAAAAGGGAACTCACTATCCCCACATCATCACACATCTCAAGAAATTTTTAAGAAAAAATATATACCAAAATAACTTTAAAACATTAATACACTAATCCTAGAAGCCTTAGTTTTGATATAAATCTAACCAAACAAGTATTTAGTGAAAACCTAATGAGGATGCTCGAAGAATTTGTAGCATTAAGCAATAGTAATTTTCATTTTATTTCATCCTATACCCCCTTATATTATTATTATACCATGATTATATGATAAAGTCAGTATATTCCATATATTGAGATTTTTTATTGCTAAGGATATTCCCTACAACTACACACACTTCCATCAAATGGGTTTTGAAATCGTTATTCGTGTGTATGATAGACTACCACCCCTTGAACTGATGTCATTCATTTTTCCTTTACCACCATTCAATACAGGGAATAATTATGGACTATTTATTTATATATGATATATATGATATTTATTATGTTATTATGTTATTTAGGGATATAAAAATACACAATATGGGGGTGAATTTTGCCTTTTCTACTTTTCCAAATCTTTCACAATTATGCCTCTTGATGTCGACTACTGATTTTGTGGGTAATCAGTGTTTATATTCTGTATGAAATTATGAGTAGTGGATGAAACAAAAATACCAAAAATAAATATTTATAGTGGTCTAGAGAATGAATATACCCTATTCCACTCCACAAATTACTCTCCCTGTGAGTATGGTGAATTTTATTAGTCAGGTCCTCCTATCATAAGACCGATCCACAACTGGGTGCAGACCGATGGCTCCTGCTGAAAATTTCTTTTTTTATTATAGGGCATAAAGGAAGATACAAAGAACCCCCCTTCCCAAAGCCTTCAAGGAGGGTGGAAGTGGTGTAAACCAAGGGCATATCCCTGGAAAAAAGACAAACACTCCAAGGGAAGGGATCCTAAGTTATTATAAATAACCAGCTCATCCTCCTGACTTCCAATCTGTGAAAGCGCATCAGCCACGAAGTTATACTCCCTCCAACAGTGCTTCAAAGTCCCCCCATGATCAGTTTCCAACACACATCTTCGGATCACATGCACCAGATCCCAGGCCGGTTCATAAACACCACGCACCGACCTGACGGGGACATCAGAATCTGATTCCACCTCATCAACCAAAAAACCATCACTCTGACAAACTGTGATTCCTGTGAGAAGATCCCTAGCCTCTACACCCAAAGTGATTCCAGGACCAAAGAACGCACTGAAGGCCAGCAACACCGAGCTAGAAGTATCACGCAGAACCCCACTGCCCCTCATAATACCATTAATCATGGATCCGTCAACATGAAGTTTAACCCCTTAGAGTGGCGGAGACCATCTAATCCATCAGCCAACCTGTCCGCCTGGCATGGGAGAAACCAGTGAACCACAAGAACCCATAAACTGGTGACCCCCTTTCAGCAAAGATCCGAATTAAAAAATGAGTGCTTTTAACTAGATCCACAAAAAATGAAGAGATCTCCCATCGCCCAGCCGAGACAGATTTTGTGCCTCCCAAATAACCCATCAAATGGAAGAGAGAATAACACACCTTGCCTTTCCTTCCATAGTCATTCCCTCCAATATTTTAATCTAGGCCACCAAAAAGTATTGGAAGTAAGTATGGAAATGAAAATAGCACGGGAGAGGAATGAAGTGTGACCAAAGGAACACCGCCCATTCACTCTGGAAAAAAAGGTGAAGCGCATATTTATTCCGAGGATTCTTGCAGTAAAAACAGTGTGAATCCAAATGCACACCCTTCCACTGGATGCTATCCTCCATTGGCAATGCTCTGTTTTTTGATGCGCCAAACCAGAAAATTCATTTTGATGGGAATTTATTTGTACTAGCACTTTAAGGCCCATTCTTCCAGCAACGGCTCCCCTTGAGACAACATCCTGTAATCCAGACCAGATAATTTACTCGAGATCGAGCTAGTGAAGCATCATCTGGCCACCTCCGAGTTCATGATAATCTCCTCATAAATCTTCTGCTGCTCCCTGCTGAGAGCTGCTTGAAGAAGAGCCGAGTGTGCTCTTACTTATTTAAAGGAAATGTCTGGGGATGGACACCCAGGGAAGAATAGACGCTCACCTGACCAGTTGTTTTTCTAGAAACTAATGTCACCACTCCCAATAAACCACTGAGTCAAACTCTGAAGAACACCCATATACGAGTACATGCGCCTTGCAAGGTCAGTCAACAGCGGCCTGCAGGGACCTATAGCCACCCAATTCTCCCCATAACGGGCTCTAGAAAAGGAATCAAAAAGAGAATCCCCTTCAATAATTCCCCACGCAAGCCTCACTTTCATACCCTTCATTGTATCATTAATGTCACGTAACCCAATTCCACATTCCTCGATCGGTTTGGCAAGATGTGACCAAGCATCCCAATGGCAACGACCTGTGTGATTGGCATCCCAAAGAAATGAATTAAGAACCCTCTCAATCCGTGTAATGGTACCTTTCGGAGGTCAAAGGACCAAGAATACGTGAATAGGAATGGAAGATAACACACTGTTAATCAAGGTCACCCTTCCCCCAAAATATAACAACTTGTTCTTCCAGTTAAAAATCTGCCCCATAACCCAATTAATGGCATCATCAAATAAAGACTTTTCAATGTGTCCACAAGAAAGTGGAACACCAAGATAAAGAATATGAAGTTTCTGTTTCGGGCAACCCAGGATATCCTGGATGGTCCTATATAGATTACCTGGGTATTTATTAGAAATAAAAACATGGCTCTTCCTGGAATTGATGCATTGCCCGCTCAATCGCCCATACACGATAAAAATGTCCATGAGGCCCCTCAATGATCGTCACCTGCCATTAGTGAAGATCAAAATATCGTCGGCGAACATCAAATGAGACACTCTTTCCCTGCCATTCCTACTGTGAAAAGGAGCCAACCTCCCTCTCTCCATTCGGATATGAAGATTCCTAGATAAGGCTTCCCGTGCGAAGATAAAAAGGCTTGGAGAAAGTGGGTCACCCTGCATTACCCCACGAACTGATTTAAAGAATCCAAAACATTTTCCATTGAGAGGGATAGTAATATACGGGGAAGAATAACACCTAAAGAAAAGGCCACAAAACCATTCATGAAATACAATGCATGTCATCACATGAATCAGAAAACTCCACTCCACTTTGTCATAAGCTTTGTTCATATCCACCTGAAAAATGACATTAGAACCAACTGCTTTCCTATTAATATCAAAAACCAGTTCTCTAGAAATCGCCACTGCCCCTTGAATGCTGCGGCCTTTGAAAAACCCAGTAGACTTATAGCATATAATAAATTTAGAATATCAATATCTCCATTGTAGCCTCAAGTGTAGAAAATAGAGTCTGATCGATTGTTGCAGTAGATCTGTAATTTTTTTTTCATAAGAATGTAGTTTTATTCACAAATATGTGTCACAATATATGGATCGATATATATATATATATATATCAATATATATCATCTTATTTGAATCATTCAAACATATATAGAACAGATACAATGATATAATAAATAAAGAAGAGATAATTTCTTTAAATTCTAGATCCTAGAAAATCGCCTTATAAATCTTAATAATTCAAATTCCTAAGGTAGATCAGAGTATTCGTATATTTCCTTAAGAATAGGGTAGAATTTCTCTACTTAATTAGATTCTTTGAATCAATAATAATGAGCTTCTAATTCTTTGAAAACAAGATTTAAGATGGCCAAATATTCAGTAAAGACCATTGCATGAAACTTTGACAAAAATGTAAATTCAAATTTCTGATGATGAAAAGATAAATTTAAGGTTCCTTTATAAAATGAAACAAAACAAATGTAGGTTTCAACTACGTAGTGTTCAATCACCAAATTTAAGTTTGATAATGTAATTTTGATAAAAAAAATCACGGTTGATGATCCATACGTTTTCTTCTCAAACATAAGGTTCCATACTTATGTAGGGTTCTTTAACCATACTTTTTATCTTTGTCAAACGTATGGTTTCATCCAAATATATGGTTCTTTATCAATAAATTTCTATAAACATAGGATTGATTAACCATACACACTGAACATTCCGAATAAGGTCTAATACAAATGTATGGTTTTTTTCTTACGTTAAATTTTTCAACATACAGTATGAATAGTGTTTCTAGAATACTCATAAGAGAATTCCGGACACATTGACGAATATTCCATATGAATATTATGCTTGAATATAATTCCAAAATAAGGAATATAAAGAATATTAATTTCTTTAAATACACTTAAAGTAATATCATTAGTAAAACAAACAAGGGTATATGTGAGCATCAAAATCAATAAGATTTAAAAATTATTGTTGAGACAATACATGCCCAACAATCTCTAACTTTTTTATGATCACAAAACCCATAAAATTAATAATAGAATATATAATTTTTTAAATAATTAAAAGAAAATAATTCTAAATTTGACAAGATATAATTAGTTCCATAAAAATAAATGTTGTGTTCCAAGTTTACCCCTTTTGTGAGGTCAAAAATAAAGTATAGAAAACAAATAAAACATGTTTAATTTTTCATAGATATGTAATTGAATGTTATATAAATATGTATAAATAAATAAGAGTGGATTTTTGGCTTTTGAAATAAACATAAAATAATATGAAATAACACACACACACAAAAGTATATTTTATTGATAAAAATTTTTATAAATACAATAATCAGTATGACTGGGAAACAAGTTTAGTAAAATGTAATGGTTAGGGTACAAAATATTGGATAGGAATTGGATCGATTATAGTTCTAAAGATTTTGACTAGTTTCAAATATATCATAAAACCCTTCCATTTATAACCTTAACTTCTTTTTAATACTGTCCCCTAATTGCATAATCAAAACACTGGAATATTTACTAATATTCAAATTATCAACAATATTGAATTACAAAAACGCATGCAAACTCTCCTATTATTTCATAAACTGGTACAACTTTTATATGAATTTTTTTAGTAGAAATATGATACCTGGTTCATTCTGTGTCAGTTGGTCAACTAGAAATTTCTGATTGTCCAACAAAACTGATAGAGGTAGATTTATTTTTCTGACCTACAGTACTCTTGATTGATTCAAATTGAATCCCCAAATACCACTTTATATTAACAAATTCTAACTTATAAACAATGTCATACTTTATCTTTCCAATATCATTCAACATCTATCTCTTTAAAGAATCAAATTCTTTCTTAGAAACCAAATTTTGTTTACGATCCTATAACTTTTTCTTTGCAACATTCAGTTATTTACGAATATTGACATTCTCTTCATGATACTTATTAAACATCATTTCAAGCTCCTCAACCTGATTTGATAGAGAATTAGATGTCCCTTCATCTATATTTTGTGACTGACCAACTGCCACAATTGCTAGATATCTTGATGGAGATTTTTTCATAGACTTCTCCACTGGGTTTTCAGTTTATTTTTCACTTGAAAAAGGAAAAATATCTATAACTTATATTTTTTTCTTTAGTTTCATATTGATGTCTTTAATCCATATGATCAAAAAAAGAGGAAACTATATTTTCAACAATTTCAGTAGACACATTTTCAGATATGATCAACTATAGATATTCTTGAATAGTTTGTTCTTCCTCCAGGGAAACTAGTAAATTAGCACTCTTTAGATCACTTATCTGGATTTCAACTTATTGATCATCCTTCTAAAATGTTTTTTCCAAATGTATAGACTTGGTAGCCTCACCTGAACCCAACAATGGTTATGAATAAGGTAAATCTAATATTTTCTATTGTTTTAAAACTAATTATTCTTGCACAACCTCTTATTCCTCCTCCTCCTCCCCTTATTCTTCATCACCAGGTCTCAATTTTCTTTGGGTTGGTTTGGAAAGTACTTAACCTCGTGTTCCACCAATTCCTTCATTTTGAATTACACCTTTCTTCCCCTGAGAAAAAGATAATGATCTGTGTTAGTCATTTGCACCAACAACAATGATTTTTCCTTTTACTATACTCCAGTAAAAACCTAACTTCCTCAAGGTTCTCACGAAGAGTACATTACTATTATAAAATTTGATTTTATAATATATTAAAAGAATAATTCATTTTTTTAAACAAAATTTGTGATATTATCCTTCTATAAGGGTAAAAAGTCATCTTAGCATCTAGTTGGTAGTCGTAATAAAAATATTTAAACATATACCTTGGAAAATATAGCATTATTTTAATAAAAAATAGAAACATGTTATACATATCTGGATATGGAATCTTCTCCATCTCAACCATTTTTATATAAATTCTTCTTTGTATAAAGTTAACGAAGATTTTATGGTCTCCGTTGAGATCCTTGAAAAACATTTTCCTGAAATTTTTTGAACCAAACAGAAAATATATAAGGTCTTCAGAGATATAGTCCTTATCTCCGATAAAACATATATTGAAACGAAAAACTCAATCTTGAGGAAAGTTCAAGATTTGAGGAAATTCACTCGATATAAGTGTAAAGACATTTTCTTCTATTCTTGTGAAAATTTTATCTTCAGAATCTTTAAAACTAAATTTGAACACTATTATAGAAAAATTTTAGTTCTACCTCATAAAGTAATTTCGAGTTCACCTCATTGAACAAAGATTCCAATCCTTAAAATGCTAGATATTACTTCAGGGGTATATTTTCCTGATAAATCTGTTAGAAATAAAATAATTTACCCTATAAAATCTTTCTTTTGTAAACTTTTTGACGCTTTAGGTCACTGGATTTATATTCTTCATTTCTCTTAGATTTCTTAAATTCTGAGAAATGAAAGCTCTAAGGTTTTCATTTTTTAGGCATTCTTAAGAATATAGAGGTAAACGAAGGTAGATAAAGTTAAAAGAGGGTTTATATATTTAAAAAGGGTTTGAGATACAGAAAGGTTAGGTATTCGAAATATTTTTTACAGTCCCTTGTTTCATATGTCATTACATAAGATAATCATTAATATTTTTGAAAACATGCAGTGAAAATAAATTCAAGATAAATTAAATTAACTAAAATGTATAGAGAAAAATATATATATATTTTAAAACACATCAAATTTAATGTAATCGGTAAATGATTTTAACATAAATCTACCGAAAGAAATTAATAAATTAAAAAATAAATTTTTTTTTAAAAAAAGATTACAAATATTAACATTTATTTAAAAATTAAATAGAAATAACTCCCCCTTAATAAAATAAAAAATTACAGTGGGAAGTATTTTAGTAAAAATATCTGCTAGTTAATATTTAATATTTAAAAATTATAAAGATATATCTTTTTTATGAACAAGATCTCTTAGAAAATGATATCTAATATCAATATTATTAGTTTGTGAATGACTAATTGGATTTTTTGTAATATTTATAGAACTTGTTTTATCACCTAAAATAGGTGTACTGTTAAAATTTAATCCAAAGTCCATTAGTTTTTTTTTCATCCACAATACTTGTACACATCAAATGCCTAGAGATACATATTCTTTCTTGGCTTTTGATAGGGATACTGAGTGTTGGTTCTTACTTGACCATGATACTAAATATTTTCCCAAAAATGTGATAGGTTCCTGAGAAACTTTTTATATCAATATATAACCTCCAAAATCATTATATGAATATAATAATAAATTAAAATCAAAAGTTTATGGACAAAGAAGTGAATGAAATATAGTTCCCTTTAAATATCTAAAAAACCTTTTGACAATAATAAGATGGTATTTTTTAGGATTTTTTTAAAATCTATCACATAAACATATAGAAAACAAAATATCGAGTCTTCTAGTAGTAAGATATAATAAATTACCAATCATAACTCTATATAACTTGTTATCCACTAGTTTTCCAGCTTTATCCAAATCAAGTTTTATATTGGTACACATGGAAGTTGTATATGTCTAGATGTTCTCAAGAACATACTTTTTCAATAAATCCGTAATATATTATCTTTTGTTTAAAATATTTCCATAATCTTTTTGATAAAATTGAAGCCTTGAAAATAATTTCAATTCTCCCATAATACTCATTTCAAATTTTTTTTCATAAGTTCTAAAAAAATCATTACAATATTTTTTATTGGTTGAATAAAAAAATAACATCATCATCGTAGATTTGAACTAATAATATATTAGAACAAACGGTTTTCTTAAAAATATTTTCATCTTCCATTCTAATAGAAAATACATTTTTCTAAATAAAAGAACTTAATATTTCATTCAAATCTCTAGGTGATTTTTAAGGCCATAGAGAGCTTTAGTGTGTTTAAAAACTGAATCTAGTTTTTGAGAATTTTCAAAACTAAGAGGTTGTTCAACATAAACTTCCACCATTAAATTTCCATTTAAAAAGAAATATTTAACATTCATTTGATCTAATTTAATTTTCATATGAGATATATAAGATAAAATAATTCTAATTTCTTCTAATATAGCTACAAGGGAAAAAGTTTCATCATAATATATACCTTCTTCCTGATTATATCCTTTAGATACTAATCTAGATTTGTTTCTAGTTATAATCCCTTGATCATTTTGTTTATTTCTAAAGACCCACTTTGTTCCTATAACTAGAAAATTTGATGTTCTTTCAACAATTTCCCAAACTTCATTCCTTTTGAATTAGTTTAGCTCATCTTGTATTGATAACATCCAACTCTCATCTTCTAAGGACTTTCAAGAGATTTAGGTTCTAGTTGAGATATAAACAAAGATTATTAAACTAGGATTACTGTATTTTCTCTAGTACTTATTCCTATGTCTAGGTCTCCTATAACAGTTACTAAAGGATGATTCTTTAGGGTTTAAACAGTCTAGGTAAAACACTTTTAGGTTCATCCTAATCATGATCTTATAAACTGAATTGAATTTTACTTCTGTTATTTTCAAAACAATATTTCAGGTTTCCAAGTATCATGTTGTTAGAAGAATCAGTAATTTCATCAGTTTGATCTTTCTCTTTAATAAAAGGGATAGTTTCATCAAACATCACATGATCTGATTCTTTAACATTCCACAACTTTTTATTAAACACTCTATAGCCTTAAGAGGTAGAATAATATCTTAAAAAATATTCCTTCAATATCTTTTGTATTAAACTTAACAATATTATCCTTGGTTTTTAGGATATACACCTTACATCCAAAAATATTAAAGTAATATACCATAGGTTTTATTTTATTCCAAAGTTCATAAGTTTTATTATTGAAAATAGTGTGAATTAAAACACTATTCATGATATAGAAGATTGTGCTTATAGCTTCTTCCAGTAAGTAGGTAGGTAGACTGTATTCATTAAGAAAAGTCGTAGAGATTTATTTAATGGTTTTTTTCTTCTTTCAATAATTACATTTTTTGAGGTGTTCTTGGTGCACAAAAGTAGTGTTTAATACCCAGATTTTAACAAAAGGAATTGAATTCCTGATTCTCAAATTTTGAACCATGATCACTTCTTAATGAAATTTTCTTCAAACCTTTTTAATTTTGAATAATTTTACAAACAATTTCAAAAACAATAAAGGAATCAATTTTGAGTTTTAGAAAATAACACTAAGAAAATATAGATTAATCATCAACTAATAAATATACATATAATTTTCTAGCAAAACTTTATTTTTTTGATGGTCGAAATAGATCCATGTGGAAAATTTCTAGAGGCTTTGATGTATAAATTCTGTTAAAATATTGGAAGGAAGATTTTTGTTGCTTGAAAATTTGGCATGCATCAAAAAATCTATCACTATCAAACTTAACACTATATAAATAAAAAAAACTATTTAATAGATAATTTATTTAATGCATAAATATTACAATGAACAAGCCTCTTATCCCATTTCCAAGACTCATTTATCTTAGTAGTTAAGCAATTCACTTTCTATTTATATAAGGAATATAAATCCAAAGTATAAACATTATTACTTCTAAGTAATCAAAACTTAATTAGTTTATCTTTAAATATAGTGTTGGAAGTGTAAAAACTATCAAGATAATATCCATAATCTTATATTTGATATATACTTCTCAGGATATGATTTATCCATTGTACATATAGTACATTGTTGATTTAGACTTTTTTTGGATCTCCAACAGTTACAAGTCTAATTATCTTTCCTTTTGTATTATCAGCGATGTGACTAGACCTCCATATATTTGAGTCAGTGTATTGAAGTTTGATGTGTTTCCACTAATATTCCTAGATTATACACTATCTATATACCATATATATTTTTTTTTATGATATTTTTTCTGTAAAATAAATTTAAATAAGAGTTCATTTTTGTACCCATATTCTTTTCAGTCCAGTGGTGTTAGCTTTCCATGATCCGGGAATCCATTTCTGGTTTGTTTTTCCATAACTCATATCATTTTATTTAGATAATATATTTGAGATAAAAGAATTTTCAATTCCAGTTATTTTTGGATTTCTTAAATAAAAGTTTTTTTTATATATGTCCTTTTGTTCAACAAAAATTAAAAGTAAAAGTTTTGGAGTTGGGAATAAAATAATTCTTATATAGTTTATATTTTTCACCCTTACTCCCTATACCGAATATTTTCTTTCTAATGATATTTTTACCAGGAATTTTTTCAGAATATTTTCTACTTTTTTAAAGAAGATAGCATCACTTTTATAAGTTTCTACTTCATCTTGTAATGCATTAATATTATTTTCATGATCAGAGTAGTTTGTGGTAGATGAGTTATATTTATCAATTAACTCTTGATATTGTTTAAGTAGGGAATCCATTTCCCATAAAATAAAATTGTGAATATTCTTTAATGATATGTGTTTTTTTAATAAGGATTCATATTTTCCTTCTTGCATTTTGTTGTAGGAAACCAAATTATTATTTGAGTAATTTGAATCAGAATCAGAATTAGTTGAATAATAGGTTTTTACCATATCTTTTTATTCTATGAGGCACATATTTTTTTCATATTTGATTTTTACTTTTCTAAATTATATTTTTATGAGCTTCTGGAGTTTTCAAAAACACTCCAAGTATCCTTCATTTATCTTTTTTACTTTATGTTCATAATTAGTATTTTTCTGATATGTCTTCATTTCATCATATTTCTACCTTTTAGTTGGAGACTATCTGGTCTTATATGACCTAATTTATTTCATTCATGGAATCTAACTTCCCTTGAGTCTTTATCATCCCTCTTGAAGGGTTTTCTAAATCCTATTTTCTTCTTATAAAACATGCTAAAATTTCCAGCTAATTGAGCCAATTACATTTCATAATGAGATGTATATGAATTACTTTCTTCTATATCTTCTTTATTTATTCATTTTAATTTCTTATGAGATGTTAAATTTAGTTGAGTATTATCCTTTTTCACCAATACATTATGATATTCAGCATCATGTTTCATTTCATCTTCATACATGTTTCGTAGTTCCTTGAAACATGATATTATATATTTAAGAATCCTTGTTTCCTGGCGGTTTCCATTGGATTTATTTATAGAACCGTAAAATTACAATAGTTCTTTATCCAAAGAGGACCTTCTTTCTAAAGGCAGGAGTTCATTATGTTTTGAATTTTATGATACTAAATAACAATCATTTGTTGAGAGGATGGGAGGTCGGACTCATCACACCCTTCTGGGGGGAATTATTATCTACTCTAGGACTCTCTTTGAAGTTAAAATATTTTCATGAATCGTTATTAATTCACAAAGTATATCATAAGTATCCCTTGGAATTTAAAATCACTTATTTAACATGTATTAGAATTATCAGTACGTATTTGAGGTTTTCTATCAATGGTATCCTCTAATATACTAATTAGAGATTCTTTTAATCATCATTTATGATGATACTGGTTTTTAAGCCACTCAGTGGGGCACTCTAGAGTTTATTGTCATCCATGGAGACGAAGTTTTGTTTTGATCTTGGGATCGTGATTATAAGATGAGCTACCTACGTATCCTTGTGAAAGGAATCAGAACCCTCATAGTTCGGTGCCACTTAATGGGACACATCATACCTTTTAAGGTCATGTGATAAGGACCTCTATGCAGAAGGTTCTAAGTTACAACTTAGTGTGGGACTTATGTTAAAATAGCCCAAGGAACTTTGGAAAGGATATAGGTTTCCAAATAGGATCAAACCCTGTTGGGAATATGGCCCAAAGAGAACAGGGTTGATTTGAAGTGTTGGGTTTTAACCTCAAGGAGTCTTCTTACATATCCCATTATGTATAGTAATCAAAGCCCACATAGTTTGATGAATCTCATATGAGAGTATAGTCTTTGAGAGAAATGATTTTGGGATTACTTCCTAAAAAGGATGCCTTGATGATTTGAGGATTGGATTTGGGGCTTATTTCCTAAAGAGGATGCCCAAATTGGGGGAACTAGGGTTGTATTCCTAAGGAGGATATCCAGTGATCTCGGGCTCTAAAAGGGCTTCCTACGTATCCTGGTTTGAACAGGAATCAGATTTCTCATAGTTCCTTGAAATGAGTGTTTTGTGCATATGTTGTAATCATCACATATCTCTAAGCCCATGTGAGTCATGATCGGTGTGAGAAACAAGAGGATGTGAAAGATTCAACACTGAAACTCCACTTTTCCTCCTCTGTTGATGGAAGAGGGTGCGTTGACCGTGGAAGAAGGCGAGGCGATGAGATTTTCCCTCTATTCTATTTACATTGGACACAAGTCCAATGTAAGGAGGAAGGGATCAAGGTGGGGGGATTATACCAAGATGGATGCCCTATATGATATTTTTTGGGGCTTACTCCTAAGGAGGATGCCCATTTGAGATTTGGTTGGGGCTTACTCCTAAAGAGGATACCCATTTGAGGTTTGGTTGGGGATTATTCCTATGTAGGATGACCATTTGGATTTTTTTGGGGATTACTCGTAAGGAGGTTGCCCATTTGAGGTTTTAACCTGGCAAAGAAGTCAAGTGATGAGGTTTGAATAGTTTATTTAGGATTTTATCGACTCAAGGTACTCGAGGAATATATAAGGAGAGTCTAAACTCATAACATTGGAAAGAAACCAAGAGGATTAAGTCAACTAGAGGCACTTCATTGAGTGTGATGGAGTGTCTCAGATCATGGCATTCCAGGGATAGAAGTTGGGCAGCATAAAGGCTCGAATGGAAAATTTCATCGAATGGATTCAAAAAGTTCATGGTGTGACTCTCCATTTTTTAGGGGGGTCAGTGATGGAAGCAAAGAGACCAGCTCGAAGGGCCGGGACTGCAGCCCGACACTGACCCCAAGCAGGGGGTGTGGGGGCGCATCCCACACGATATGGACCAGTGGGATCGCAAAGGTGCTCCGCCAAGGTGCCTCATGTAGGTGCTTCTCGTAGATCCCTCGCGTAGGTTCTCCACGCAGGTGTGGTGCGCAGGTGCTCCGTACAGGTGCTCCATGCAAGTGCTTCGTGCAGGTGTTCCGCGCACGTGCTCGGCAAGGTTCCTCACATAGGTGCTTTACTAGCTCCCCTGCATATGTTCTTTGCGCAGGTGTAGCGCACAGGTGCTCCACACAGTTGCGCCACGTAGGTGCTTCACATAGGTGCGCCACACAGGTGTTCCGCCCAGCTCCATATGTTCTAGACCCTGATGGGACATTGAACCATGCTTCCCCATTTAATTATATTTTCTATCATGTTTTAGAGAGCTACCTAAGAATAATTGTGGGATCTTGGAAAATGAGCTACGCAATGGGAACTTTGGGATGTCTTCCAACATTTTCCCTTTTTTGAAATGGGGAGCCCAAGCACGGCACAGATGGGGCCTGGCTGAAGAAATGTTGCTCGCGTAGGTCCTCTGCGTAGGTCCTCCACGTAGCTCTTCCACGTAGGGGTGTGGAAATTCATTTTCCGCGTAAGTCCTTCACGTAGGTCCACCACATAGGTCTTCCATGAAGGTCCTCTGCGTAGGTCCCTTTTTGAAATTTATCCATCTTCCAAGTGCCATAACTTTTGATCTGTAAGTCTGTTTGGGCTCCACGACCAGTCAAATCGAAGGTCTTGAAGAGATATTTTTGTCCTTGATCTTAGAAATCCACTGCCTTTATCTTCATCATTCATGGTGAAAAAATCTTTACTCATACTTTACATCTTTATTCTATGTGAGAATCATATCTTCACTCTACGGAAAAGTGCACAAAACACATTTTATGGTGTCTACAATACATAATCAGTGTCTTGATTAATTCTCTCATTGTTAGATTTTTGACATGTGATGATTGTTGAATTGTAGCTAATATAACATCATATTTAGTAGGTAGTACACTCAGTACTTTAAAATCATGATCTACTTGTTTGATAGGATCACCTAAGGTTATACTATTATTAATAATCCTTGTAAACATCCCATTCATATGAGTAAGACTTTCTCCATCAATCATTCTGAATGCATCAAATTTTAGTTTTGCTGTTGCATACCTCATTTGTCTTACATTGTCTATTCCTTCATATGAAACTATAATGGTTTTCCACATTTCATAAGTAGACAGAAATTGTGAGACATGGTTGAATTCATCGGGTCCAAGACAACAGATAATAGAATTCATAGCATTAGAATTCCTTTCATACTCATCCTCTATAGAATAAATACAAGTTTCATGATTATCAAGAATTATATAAGGAGTAATGATCATAGAGTAGACTTTAAATCCCAGATTCCTCAAATATATAATCATTTATTATTTCTAGAATCAATAGTTTTCACCATTGAAATAAGGTACACAAACCATTTACATTCCTTCTCTCTAATAAGTCATTTACATCTTTGTATAGACCTTATATTTTTATCTCTTTATAGTCTTTTCAAAAAGCTATCATCTGATACCAATTTTTTTGTCCAAATATACAAATAAACAAGAGGGGTTGAATTGTTTCTTTTATACCTTTTCTAAATATCTCACAAATCTGCCTCTTGATGTCAAATTATAATTATGAGGGTAAGCAGTGTATATATTCTGTGTGAAATTATGACCAGCAGATAAAATATAAATACATAACATGACTGTTTGTAGTGTTTTGGGGGCATGAAGATCCCCTAATCCACTCCACCAATTACTCTCTATACAGTTATGGTGAATTTCACTAGTCAGGTCCACATATCATAAGACTAATCCACAACTGAGTGTAAGAAGTTGACACCTTTACAAATAAGGCTAAAAATAGAGCCTTCTGGTTATTTAACAGAGAGCCGAAAAACCACATCTTAGATCAAGAAGCTGATAATCTACCACAACTAAGTATGTGCAGTTGAAACTCTCAATAAAAAGATATTGATTGAAAAGGTTCCGGTAGAACTTCACAGTTGAAACAACAACTAATGGTAGATGGATCTTCTTCTTGAGAAAATAGTTACTTTAGGAAAGAGCAGTTATGAATCGATCTAGTTGCAATAGATATTTGAAATAAAAATAGAAATTAATAGCAGCAACAAACTTACAACAAATACTAAATTCAGAATACATATATCTCCACTATATCATCTTCTGTAGAAAACAGAGTCTGATCAATTGTTTTAGTATATTTGTATAATTTATTCACAAGAATGTAGTTTCAATCGTGAATATGTGTCAAAATATATTTATTAATATATACCTCAATATATATCTTCTTCTATGAATCATACACACACATATATAACAAATACACTAATAGAATAAATAAATAAGAGATCCTGTAATTCATTTCCAGATCCAAGAAAATAACTGAATAAATAGTAAGAATTCAAATTCCTCAGACAAATCACAGTTTTAGTATAAGATTCCATAAGAATAAGAGAGAATTTATCTACTTAATATGACTCTTTGAATAAATCATAATGATATTTGAATTGTTAGAAAATGAGATTTAAATTGCCTTGATATTCTGTGAACACCATTACACGAAAGATTGATAAAAACATAAATTCAAATTTTCATTGATGAAAAGTCAAATGTAAAGGTTCCTTCAAAAAACGGAAAAATACCAAACATAGGGTTCAACTATGTAGAGATCAATCTATGAATATAAGGTTAAAAATGTGTGGTTAATCACAAAAGTAATATTGATGATCCGTATGTTTTCTTCTCAAACATAAGGCTCCATAGTTACATAGGGTTCTTTAACCATACTTTTTCTCTTTTTCAAACGTAAAGTTTCATCCAAAAGTAGGGTTCTTTATCCATACATTTCTGTCAACAAAGGTTTGATTAACCATATGCGCTAAACATTCATCATAATGATTAATAAAAATGTATGATTTGTTCCTTACGTTACATTTTTCAATGTACAGTATAACCAATGTTTCCATAATATGCCTAAGAGCATTATGAACACTTTGAATAATATTCCATGAAAATAATAAGGTTGAATATAATTCCAAAATAAGTAATATAAAGAATATTAATTTCCTAAAATACACATAAAGTAGTATAATTAGTAAAAAAACAAGGGTATTTATGAGCATCAAAATCTATAAGATTTTAGAGTATTCTTGAGACAATAAATGACCAAAAATTATGATTATGGAATTTTTATATAACACATACCTTCATTGTTTCTATTTTGTGGTAATATGATTACAACAATCGTGTGTATGATGGAAAACCTCTTCATAAAGCAATGTGATTCATTCACTCTTTAGAAAGAATTTATTAAGGAAGAATTTAATCAAAATATGATATATGACATAAAAATGATTCTAGAATTATAATATATATATAAATATATATCATTTACTTTTCTTTCTTTCAACCTAATAAGAAAATTAAAATCAGTGTTCATGTTTACATACCACCTACCGTCTCGATGAATGATGTATTACCTTTCCAATCAATATATTTTATGGATTACTTTAAATACATATGTAATGAATATATATGATATTTATGAAATGGTTATAAATCTTGAGTTTATGGAACCATAATCAAAGTAATAAGACCAAAAATATAACAAATAAAATATTATATGAAAAACAAAGTAGTTATTACCCAAAACATAACTTTAACATGGAAGCATTAATAAACAGGTATTAAAATATCATAATAAAATCATATATTATATGATATATATGAATAAGGTTATCTAATATCTATTTAATAAACTTATATTTATTATATATGGTGTTTTGAAAAGTATGACAGAAGTTAAGACTTAAGGTATGGGGTTTTCATATCACTTTTTACTTTTGTGAGACATATGCTATTTTAACCACATATTTCTTCTATATAGTTTTATATTGATATTCAATGTATTTCATGATGATTCTATTTAAAATTATTTCTATATAAATATCCATATGAGTATATCCTTTTAAGGGGGGTTATGGGCCAAAATTTACCAAATCGATTTGAGATTCTTGTCTTAATATTCTTTCTTTGGGACATAGGTTATTTTATGCACCAATATTCCTTAAAAGGAGTATATTAATCCCCTTTTTCATGAAATATCATGAATTTTTTTATATGTATGATATTTTATGTTCCATTTTATGTTACTGTTTCATGGGGATTATGCTTTAATTTTACCAAAGTGTTAAATATTTCATGTCGCAATATCATCATTTATCTAGATTGATTATGATTACACCTTCAATGTTGAAATATCATGATATACCTCTTAATAATTCTCATAAATTTTCTTATCCTATATTTATTCAAGATATTTTCAAGTAATATTTCCATTTTTTCAAACATTGGTACTTTATATCATTAAGAAAATGTTTTTATGAAACTATGACTTTATTTTTCTTTTTGGTTGAAAATATACTTTCATCTAAAAAAAACGTTTTCTAAAAAAGCTTAAAAATGTTTATAAATTATAATTTTATCTCATTTTTAATTAAAAGTATTTTAAAAAAAATTATGATTTAAAAATAGTTTTCATAGATATTAAAATCTTCCTTTATAATTTTCAATGGTTTTTTTCAAATAAAAGGACTTCAAAAATATTTTATGTTTTATAAGGTTTTTTATATTATTTTCAAAGATTCAGTTATAAGTTTTAATGGTTGTTTTAAAGAAAGGTATTTTCATAATGTTTTCATTTTTTAAAATTAATTTTCAAATAAAACCTATTTTCCTTAAGAAATTTCTCATGTAGTCATTCAAAAATATTTTCCATATAAGATGAAATTATTTGAGGTGACATATTCTTATCTGGGGATATGATGCAAGTATACAATTCATATTCTTTCTTTGAATGGTTCATTTTTATGATGACAATATTTTTTTGAATTTTTTTACTCTTACACATGTTATACCATGATAAAATTCTCATAGAACCTATTCCTCTTCCATGGGTTATACCATAATATACTTATTATGAAACCCACTTCTTTTTCATGGGTTATGTTATGGTGGAATGGTGAAATTATTATGAAACATGTCTCTTTTCCACAATTTATGATATTATAAAATTTTTATGAAACCTATTTCATTTCATTGGTTATGATATGATAAATGTTTTATGATCTTGTGCCATACATTTGTATGATTTTCTTTATGTGATAGGTGGGGATTATATCTCCCTTCAATGTATTATGTAAAAATTTTTATCTCATGATATGAAAATGGGAAACAATTTGAAAATATTGATCCACAATGGAAAAAAGGCATATCCTGATCAACAATGGGAAACATGTGTGTCTAGATCCACAATGGGAAACATGTGTGTCCTATTATACTATGGAAAATAGGTGGGTCTTGATCCACTATGTTGATTTTCATAGTAGTTATCCTTGACACATGATATTATTTTTTGTATGTATGATGGTGTAATAATTTTATGAATATATATTATAGTTCATGATTTATTTATGAAAATTTATCATTCTTATATACCATTTATTCTGAATTATAATGATTTATGTCAAGGATCATGTTTTTGATCTATGAAAAGTTGGGTATAAACTTTGTAAGTTATGTTCACTATCACATAACCTTATTCTTATCTTATGATTTTATATGATCATAGATTGATATCTATTATTTTTACATGTACTGATCATTTGAACTCATGCTTTCTTATATTTACTTTTCCTAAGTTATACAGAAATTTTATATAGGGTATCCCTAAAAGGTATAGAATTTGAGAATAGTTTTTTAGGAGATGTTGAAGATCTTTCACCAAAATATAGGATTAAGTTCCATGTTTCCAACTACACTAACCTATTATAGTGCCCATGAATTTTCTTATGTAATGTAATGAATATTCATATAAAAAGATTTAAAATTCATGTGTGATATTCTTGAGTCTCTATAAAGTCGCATGTGAATATTTTTTTCTATACATCACTAAGTGGATAATGATTGGTGGTAACATGGTTCCTCATCCCTTATGGTGAAAATATTATGATCAATCTAAATCAAATAGTGTCTTTAAATTATTCTTCAATGATTAATATTTTTCCATGTGAGATCAATCAATAAGTGTTTATATTATTTTCATTTGTTAATATAAGCCATTGGAAGAAAAATTGCAATGAAATAAAAAAAGGAGAATATAGTTACATTTACTTCAAGTATACTCATAATTATATATCTACCTTGCATATGTGGTATTAAAAATATAATATGATAATACACATATTTTTATTCAAATATAGAAATTAAGAAAATAAATAAGGTGTGTAAATTTACTAAAGATATGGAGAATGATGATTCCTAGACCAGTATAGAGAAGTGAATAACTTTAGTATTACCTACAGGTTCAGGTTAAACTATTATTTCATACAGATTATTAAAAAAACATTTATCTTAGTTTATATTTAGATTCAATGATAAATTTTCTAATATTTTAAATGAATGTTTTATGGTATTTAAATATTAAATAATAGTTTATTAATTCTTGAATCACATATATCTAAATTCAGTAATTAATAATTAATATAAATAAGACTATGAGTACCTGATTTTTGAAATATAATTCTGTATCAAATTATACTAATAGTAGTTGATAAGTTTATATTTAGAAGGGTGTTTTAGGTAATTTTTAGATCAAACACTAGGTAAATTAAAAAACATACTATCAACTTTTAGGAAAAGATACATTTAGAAAAAGAGGTACATCACAAAGACTCATGATTTAGTTTAGTAATACCATGTGAATTATTCAAAGGTGAAGCTTGAGAAATATTTATATAGATTAGGATATTCTTTTATGAAATTTTAGTAATTATTTTTAGAGTATTAAATTCACTTGATAAAGGATATTATATAACACTATTCTATCCTTTAAGGGTATATCTTAACCAAGTATTAATTGATTATTTATATATGGAATGAAGGAATTCCTAAACTCATGTTGCATTATACATAAAAGTATTAATGATAGTAAAAGGTTTCTATCAAAA
Source organism: Viscum album (assembly GCA_963277665.1). Classification (NCBI taxonomy): domain Eukaryota; kingdom Viridiplantae; phylum Streptophyta; class Magnoliopsida; order Santalales; family Viscaceae; genus Viscum; species Viscum album. The sequence goes on along the minus strand of OY728145.1, from coordinate 1,090,198,998 downwards.
TTATTATATTTAACTCAAATCATCCATTATTTATTTCAAGGAATATTTTTTTAAATAATAGTACACCATGTAAATACAATGTAAAATAATGCATCAAATGGTATTTCATATGAAATTTCTATGGAAACAAGTCTGTGTTTTCATATATATGAAAGTGTGGAGTTGGGAATCATTTGATAATGTCATCTTTGGAAAAAAAACATTCACCCCAAAACACTAAGTGTTTCTTTATTGGATATCATATAGAAAATAAAGGTTATAAACTATAGATCCCTTCAGATAAATGAGTCATAGTTAATGTTTTTCCTCTTTTCTTTAGAGGGAGAAATTTTAAAAATTATATAGTAGGATAATGATTTTTGTTGATGAATTCAAGGATTTAGATGAACATGAGATGACATGTGAACACTATAATCCACCAGGATTAGTGGGAGGAGTTATTCTAGAGATATGTATTAAGTTGGAGAGTTTAAACTCAAATTTTGTTTTGATATTACCCATGTTGGGTGATATATTATTCTTTAAGAGTAATAAATATTATAAATAAGTGGTAATTGGCTATAATATAAGATAAAAAAGATTAGTTGTAATTCAATAATGTATTCCATGTACCAACATATAAGGATTCTATTTTTATGTGTTTTCCATTATTTAATATCTCTGGTGGGTATTCAAGAAGAAAATAAGATATGCATAGTCAAGACCATACCAGTGAAGGATAATTGATTATTGAAAGGTTTAACAAATGTCTGTAAATAGTCTATGAAAAAAACTTTAAATCAATCATTAGGGAAAATAAAATTTAATTCTCTTTGTAATTGATTTTATTTTTATCATTATAATATGTAATTTGATATTAAAGAAAATTTATTTAATCAAAACCCTATGGAAGATAACTATATGGCAGAAAATATGGTTAGTGACACCAATGAATGATAATAAAAGTGTACAGTTTGCAAAAATCCATTTATTGACATCATTAATCATAGTGATAAAAGGATATTAATTTAGAATGGGGATCTTTATGTTTCTGGGGAGGATAAATGTTTTTAGAGACAAATATGTTGATAAAGTATAGTAGCTGGTTATGTATTTTTCCCAATAGCTAAGATAAAGAAATTTATTTTTCCAAGTATGACATAAAGTAGAAAAACATGTTATATAGAAAAAATATATTTATATAGTTCTATGGATTACTAAATATAGCCATTGTATATATAGTGAAAATGGTATTGAAGAAATAACATATAGGACAATTATTAACCAATTTTTTTCCAATGTCACATGGTATGAAATCTATCTTGGATATCATGTGAGGGAATATAAAGTTATTATTGTGAATAGAATTTCTCAATATTAATTGATATAAAATTATCTCATAAACTATGATATGTACATATGTCCGATATTTATTATATATAAAAAATTATTGGTATATATAAAACAAAATAATACTGACTACACATACATATAGTTAGAAATATCTAATTTTACTTGAGAAATTAGAACCATATGACTTCTTTATAATTGGAGAAATGAGAATTATAGTGATTATGGGGATATAAAAATAGTATTATTTAAGATAATTTTAATCTAGGGTCATAGTTTTTTTAAGTTAATGTTCATGGAAAACATATTACAATATATTGGTTTTATATCTACAATAACTAAGTACATTGTAGCTACTCATACAACATAATAAGCTATTTAGCAGCATCATATTCTAATTTTGAGTTATACCAATAGTAAAAGTGTTATAAATATTATGACAAGATTTGAATATGGTAGTATAGAATATGTTAGTTTTCTAAAAAGGGAGAAAAAGGTGGATACTCAACGATGTTACTATTTGAGGGATTTTATCAAGTAAAATTGGTCACAATGAGCTGATTTTCCATAAAGGAATTTTTAAGAGCAAAACTATCCACAAAAGAAAAAAATAATCCCATAAAATATATATTCTCACAAGAATCATGTTTCACAGTTGAGAATTAATAGGGAGGTTAGATTTTATATCTAGTGTAAGTGGGATTTTATTAGATTTGGTTCACTAGAACCAATTACATTTTCAATTCAATTACACATATACTCTAAAAAAAGAATATTAATTTTATAACATATCACATGATTATGGTTATTCAGTAGAACATCAACGTGATAATATTATTAAATTATCTTTCACATCTAAAGGTCATCAAAATTCCTTACTATGATAATAATATCACCGTGTTATGAAAAAATTCATAAACATAAGTTTTACAGCTAGGAGAAGTCATATGACTAGATAATTGATATATTATGTCAAGTATAGGAGGTTCATAAGACATTGAGTCTTCTTCCCATTTTGTTCACTCTTAGTAATCTCTAATAGTGGACATTATGAGAACAAACCCACCTATAGGAATTCCACTTGTTATATATCATTGGATATTTTTTTGAACATGTGTAATGATCCTTAAACACTAATATATTTATTAAAACATATCATGACTTGTATACATTGATTTACTAACCAAAAATATAATGATATATGTTTTCAATAAGTAGGTTATGTTGGGTAAATTGTGAATGATATGTTTTTAAAGAATAATTCATGAAATGATTTGTATTTTCCATCTTTATAAATATTGATATGTAAATCCTTTTATTGTAATGGGACATTAAAAAAATACTTTTCCATGTTGTATTTAAGAGTTTGGTTTAGATATTAAAATAAATAAATATAGGGTATATATATATTAACGAAATATGGGTCCAACCTTCTTAATTATAAATAATTGAAAATTGATTGTATTATATATTGCTCATTTGTATGAGGTTTTTATTATTGTGACATTAACTTCTTCCACTATTAGTGCATTTATATTTTGCAAGATGCTAATATTAGACTTTAGGAAATCTATCCTAATTCCACTAAGGAAGCGACCAAGTGGGTAACATACTTAGTGTTTTCAATGTTCTCAGTTAAATGTTATTTTAAATTAATACTTGGAATAAATAATATTCTCTTGAGTGTGGAATAATATTTATTTAAGATTTTATTGATCAAAAATATTCATTCACTACCTATATTAAAATTAAAATATATATGTGAGTTGAGTTCTAATTCAAAAAATGTTAATACATAATATTTATTCAATAAATAAATAAATATTTTTTTTAGATTCATGAATATTAAAATATATTTTTATTTGATGATTCACTAAATAAATTATTTATTTATCTATTGTTTATTTAAGTTTGATGGAGAATCCACATCTATTAAACAAAAACATTAAGGAGACCCTTTTGGGAATTGGGTTATAAGAGAACCGATAAAAGGAATATAGGCATAAATTAATTTAATTATATTTATTTATTAAATATTTATTATTCAATGTTTAATAAATTCCAAGGATGATATGAATGACATGAAGGGTCTTTTTATGAGAATGATATAAGAGTTGAATATAATTAAATAAATATTAATTTTTATCATTTGATTATATGATATTTTACAAATGTACAAGTTAGTACATGCAATTAAATGTTATTATTATTATTATTTGAAAGTAGAGTATGTAATATATAATATTTTATATTGATCCTCTCACCCTATCATTATACATTATTGACTTATATCATTTGGATATGTGGAATACATGTCATTGTTCCAAAAAAATAACCCTATAGAATTATTTAATTACCATATCTAAGATTCTCTTAAGAATGAGTTTATTTTATATCCTATTCTTCCCTATAAATACCTAAATAATAAGATTAATTATATTAATATTGAAGGACCATCTATTAGAACCCACAAAAATGATGGAATAGTATGGATAACTATATACAAGACCCCATATATTCATCATTAAGGTTTTTAGATCAAGGAGAACTTATAGATAACCACTAGAGGGATTATAATTTGTATCCATATATAAAAATTATAGTATATCATGAACAAGGTTTTAATGATTGACATATACTTAAAATATTTAATTCTTACACTCTTGTCATTCATAGGATTAACCTGAAAAAATAAAATCTATAGTGTTTCGTAATTAATTATTCATGATTCTTTGGGTTTATTCTTAAGACATGATAATTCATCACCATTCTATTATATATTATCCATTTGAAATAATTAAAAAAATATCATTGTAAATTACCTACACTAGCTTTTGTTACACTATAAACTGTCACTAATATCATGGGGATGTTCAGGTGTAGATTTGATGAGAGATGGTATTATTAAAACATAAAATATTAACCACTATGAGCTTAACAATATTTATGAAATATGTTAAAATTGTTATAAAGTTTTACATATTACTATTTCTAAAGAATAGGATCTATTTTACTCAAGTTTATAAGGTCATTAGAGAATTAATAATGAAATAGTTAAGTGGAATTTCAACTATATCCTTTCATAATTGTTTCTCTATGAAACAATTATTCAATAATTTAGTGTTTTATATAGAAGTTATTTGAGGGGTATATAAGATTGATGTGGAAATATTCAAATAAAAATTTGTTCTTGGATAAGTTGTGAAGCATGAGTGTATTTTTTGTAGAACAAGAGTGAGATATGGAATTTGATTCCTTTTAGGTAATCCAAATTTACAGAAATGTTGATGGTACTTATTGGTGATGATTATAAATATACTAGGGAGCTTAATACAACATGTATCCATATGTTTTAGTGGAATAATAGAAAAATTGGATTAACTAAGATTAAAACATTTGGTGTTTTTTATTTTCAGATTCTAACATGATTTTTTGAATTAAAGGATTTATTGAGGGATGGTATTGTAAGAATATAGTTATTTTAAGGATAATTCTGGGATTTTAGTTAAATATGGATATAGAAGGACTTATTGATAATGGTAATAACTATCACCATGTACTTTATGGAGGGATGATAGATACCTTGTGGGGGATAATTTGGTTCTAAAATTTTGTCCTGATACTACTTAGTAACTAGTGGTGATATATCAGGTTCCCAATAGTTTATCCTAGTGGCGGGGTTGTCCCAAGTTGACCACTTTCTACCCAATAGTATAGTGTTTTCTACCTCATTTCCTACTATTTTATTAAAATGTCATTAATTTTATTTTTTTTATTAAAAAAATGTGACACCCACTCCCTTCATCCTCTCATACATGGTTGAACTACCCAAGAGTTTCTCATTACAATTCTTCCATCCTATATTCTTATTATTTTATCTCTGTTTCTTGAATGGTTGGTGACCTATCTATGTAGGTGGCCTTATAGTAGTAAGGTTAACCCTACATGTCCTTCTTTTTCTATTTTATTCATTTTTCTTTTCTACCTCACCCTAAATCCCGTGAATTTTAGTGGTTTTTACTTCTTTTCTAATGGTTTGTGATTGAGAGGGATTAAAAAAATGAAAATAGATGGGCTTGTTCCTGATAGTAAAATTTAAAAGTCCTATTAAATTTTCCCTTTGTTTATATTTTTTTGCATGGACTGTTTCATGGGGAGATTAATTAAGTTTTATTATGTGATCTAGAAATGATACATTAGGGATTGTGGTATTCCTCTGTGGTTGATTAAGTCCTCTTAATAAAATTTTATGATATTCCACTTGTAATCTATCTTGATTTTAGTGTTTGCTATAAATTATTTCAATTTCATGGAATTAAATATTGGTGTAGTTGGAACATATTAAGAGTGTTCAACTATAAATTTAGCCTACTATGGTATTATGAGTTTTGATGGAATAGTTTTAATCAATACTATCATGTGTGGTGATATCTCATTGATAAATGGGATAACTTAGGTTAAGTACTTTTTTATTAATGTGAGTAATTTGATGAGGTGATTCACATCCTTGAGGGTAACTACTTGTTATAGATATTTTGAGGCATTTTTCTACCATGATTATAACCCTTATAAGGGTAGAATTTATTGGTAAATTACAAGTGAGTTATTTTCCTATAAAGTTCAACTATAGGAATGGAAGGATTCAAGGTGTAATGGTTCTAGCATGTTCGATGAGATCATTTATCTGTTTTCTAGTGATGGATTATCGTAGAATATAATTTTGAAATGGATAAAAGTTATATGTTAAGGCCTTATAATTATTGAAATAGTTCCTTGTGAAAAAATAGGTTTTTGATTCCCTTATCCTTGGGTGGTCCTTTTTGTTATTGAGGGGAGACATTTTGAGAGGGGGAGTAACCTTTTATCTTGTATTCCAAATAGTGAACATATGGTCAATGGAATTAAATTAAGAGATACATCAACCAAAAATGGATTTCATTTAAACATATTTTATAATGCTTTCTTTGTTTTATGATTTATTAATATTAAATGAATTTATTTTCTATACAATCATTAATATAATTTTTATTTGTGGTTCATTTTTTTGAGAATTTAATTTTTTTTATTCTAATTATGTTTATATATTTGGATAATATTATGGTAAGATGAAATGAGAACATGATTTGTTATAAATTTATTATGTTGGTTATTGTCGTTCTCGATATATAAATGATTCCATGGTATTTTAAAGGGGGTTATAGGATGGTGTTTTTGTTGGGGACTGGTTATACTAGTACCATGTTCCTATAATGATGGAACCTTTGGGGTTATGTCATTATTATAGCTGGGTATAGTTATTTTTGATGGATAATGATATGGTTAATATAAATATGAGATAATATATAGGTATACAACAAGGTTATGTTGTTACAAATTATTTAAAATTTGATTTGGTTTTATTAAACATATAATTTATGTAGTTGCCTTTAGTAAAATATGAGATAATTACTATGAATTCTTAGATTCAATATGGGATCAAAATTGAGGTTCTGCGACTTTTTTCCACATTTCTCCCTTTTACTAAAATGATTTTCCCACTAGAAAGTAGATATAAACCATTTATATAAAATGGGTTTTACCACATTCAAGAAAATTCCACTTAAACATGAGTTTTTCCTCCTATTTTAACCAATGATTACATATCCATTAATCCTTAGATTCTAATCATAACTTTAATTAAATGGTTGTTAATAAGTTCCACCAATATATGTGTCATGATCAAACCTCCACAGACTGTGAACACAGTCATCTGACCCCATGGGTATCATGTAATACTATGGTTACCTTTTTTTCACACCACTGGTTATGAACCATGAAAATCTCTCAAAAAAATGACTACCCTATATGCCAACACATTTTATTTCACTATACGTTTTTCCTCACCCACACACACCCCGAAAAACTTCCCATGAGGTCACCCATCAAGAAAATAATCTAGAAAAGAATTACAAGATTTTTATTTTTAGTCATGTAGGCCCCTAAAAATAATGGCACGTTATTGGCATGGGTAGAAATATTTGTTGATTTTAAGTCTTCCTTTTTAGGGGTGTTACACTACCCACCTCGTTAAAACACTACACCCTAATTTAGGACCTCACACCTTGAACCCAAGAATGTCCACTACACTTTAGACTGGTTATTTCCTCTAGTGACATTCTTTCACAAACCAATCTAGGATACCCATGACCTAGGCGCCCAAGCCTTTCTATGGAATTGATTAAGGGGCCTTTTGGATACCAACAGGATAGATAGAAGTGAATAAGAATCAATAACACTATTTGGTGATGGGTTTTCCTTATAAATTAAGTAATCAAGTCCCAACCAAGGACTTTAAATGACCATGCCAGAACATGTCGAGTCATGTTCCTAATTATAAAACAAATAAATACAACATCAAATCAGCATGTAAAAAAAATCTAAAAACACTTATTAAACCTCATAAAACTATGATAACATCAACCATATCATATCAAAAATAAGTAATCCAATATAATTATACAAAAAATTGGATGGGATGGGAAGATTAATTTTTCATATAAAAGTAGGTCTAAAAAGAATTAAAATAAAAAAAAGTAGATACACATATCCATGATTCATGAGGATCAACACTCTATTATGTCAACACCTCCAAACCTTTATTTTCTAATAGGAAAACATTCCACAACCAAATGGTTCCTTTAATCAACCTACATTTTCAAAAACAAGGTCAATAAATAGACATTGGGTTCACATAGGGTCTGAGAATAATGACCTAATAGGATACCTTAACGTTTTTCCTAAGAATCAATTTTTATACTAATAAAAAATTCTAGTTTAAAAAAACATAAAGAAAATATGATTTTATAATTTAAAAAATAAGAAAATATGAAAACTTTTAAAAAACCCCAAAAGAGGTGAGCATGTCATGTGAACAATTATATAAAGAAATAACCATGGGATATCCCTAAGGAATTTAAGTTTACAAAAAACCCAGAACCCTCTTAACATCTTATAATATGTTTTTCCAAAAATAATTTTTTGGCTGAGACACGAAAAAGATCATTCTTTGGTTTAGAACCTTGGTAATTCCTATATGATGGCACGCATCCAACCAACCACTATGGACTGGTTAACATATCTTAGTTGTGTGGTGATTCCCATCTAACAACACAATAAATTTATTTTATAACTCAAGTATGTTTAGTTAGTGTGTCTAGTATAAATGGGAATTTAATTATTGACATACCCTTATCTATATAGGTCTCCATGTGATATTTCCCATTTCAATATATCAAAATTTCATAACAAATCCAATTATTAACTAAAAATTATATCTTTAGTCAACACACTACAAGAAACCCTTATTTCCAATTCCAAAACTTGATTTAAAAAATATCTTGATTACACATATAAAAGATAAAACTTTCCTAAAAATATAACACACATGGTTAACTCAAGAAATTTTACAAGATGATTTACAAAATATAATTATTTTTTGAAAATAAGAACAAAATCAAGGTTCATAAAACAAAGGAAACTTATGAAACCACTGACCTTAATCACCTATAATTTCAAATAACTAGGTATAATCCACTAGAAAAAAATGGGAGAGAATTTTGTGAAGAAATATAAGGCCTTAAATACCAAAATAGACACAAATTGATTAAAATAAACCATGGATCACCATAACTATATGGGTGGAAGAAATCATGGAAAATGGGAAGAAAAATGCATAAAAAGATAAATGTAATTACATTATGATTTCTAGATGATTCCAGTTAAAAAATACAAAAAAACCATGGGTATATGATATAGGAAGGATATCTCACATAGTTGATTTTTTGGAGAATTAAATAATGATATAAAAATATGTAAGAAAAAATTAAATCAACCAAGGTTGGTTAAAGAATTTAACCCTTTAAAAATGGTTTTGGTCATGATTCACCTTGAAATAGAAAACATAAAAAATAACATGATGACCCTCCACTATGATAAGCTAAAATGGAGACCATGGGAGAATCATGGAATGTTTATCACTAGTCATTTTACATAGGGTTACATCATTACACAATAAACATCTTCACAACAAAGAGATTACCAGGTTCTGACCCATTTTTTCACTCAATCTCCATGACATGGTGAACTATGAAATTTAAATCTTCCCCCATAGCTAAAAAATACCTCAATACACAAAAGAGTCAGGGAAAGAGATAATTATTTTGAAAGACATAAAATAATAAGCTCCACATCTGATCATAATATTGCAGGTGTGATAATAAGTGTAAAGACCTTGGAAAAGTAAAACATAAGAAGACTAAATGTTATTATCTGTGTAAAAATGGTGAACCATTATTTTCGGAAGCCTACCTTATTAAAATTTTGTTGTTAATAATGATTTATATATAGTATTGTTTGTATGGGTGACCTACTTGAATGTTTCTAATGGTGTGTGTTATTGAGGGAAAATAACACAAAAAGAACATGTTTTGGCATGTGGGGGGTAGTCATTAGTCCAATAATTGATAGTTATTGGTAATAGAGTGTGGTGTGTTATGAAGGTAACCAAGGTATTATGGGTGACCCATGGGGTTAGATGACCAGATTCAGGGATTGGGAAGGCTGGGTCATGAACAATGGTATAAGATCCTAGTTTATTTGTGTTATTTTGGTAGTCAAGGTAGACATGAGATAAGATCATCTAAGATCAAGGGTTAGTTATAAAAAAGTGTCTGGACAACACTTTTAGTAATAAAAATTGAGTTTCCAATGTAACTCATAAATTTTTCATTAATGTTACTGTAATTAATAATCCAACCATGATAGGTGCACTTCAAACTTTTAAACAGGTTATAAGGTGAACTAGTAAGCTGGATAGATACGGTCAATGGGATATACACCATGAACCCAAGACGAGTATCTAGAAAGAATGTGGTTTTATTATTATTATTTTCCAAGATTCTTATAAATATTTCCTATTAATTTTATTGATCAGTTGTGATTGAAATTAATGATTCTTATATGATCTCAAACTGATTTATCATAATTTATTTGAAACATGTGGTGGAATTAGATTATTTCTATGAAATTGTGTTATTATTTGATTAAACTAATATTTTTATTTTATTAAGTATTGTCTCATATTTTATTCTATAAATTTTAGTGATTATGTCTAAAAATACATTTAATCTTTTAATCATAATGGGTTTTGTGAAAAACTTAAAATGAATGTTTTATTTTGTTTGAATGATTTCAAAATGTTATTTTCATTGATTGGAAATCATGGAGAAGTGTTTAAATCTATTCTTATGTAACATTATGGATGAGTGATATATAAATATATATTAATGAATCTATTATAGAAATTTTTTAATGATAAAATATGGTTCTCTATTGTGAGTGTCAAACTGAATATTTCATTAATTTTCATGTATTTCTAGACTTGTTTTGTAGCTAAGGTATTTAAAAAATGATTTATAAATTTATAATAAAATAGAATTTGATTTCCTTCATGTTTTAAATGATTAATAATTCAATGAGGGTTTTTATAAAAGAATTTTAAAATAATAAAAACATGAATTTTATTTAGTATCATTATTTTGTTTTATAATTTTGAGAGATTTAACATGATGGAATATGTTTTTATTTTCTACATTGAAATTATGAGTTACTAATAATTTCAAAAGCCTATTCATAAAATCTTAATTCATTATAAATTGTAACATGAATTTTTTTAAACTATAGTATAAAGAAATCAGTTTTAAAAGTATTTAAAAAGATTAGTTTCATTGTTCTAATCTATTATTTAATGAGTTTGTGGTTCTTATTTATTCAATAGGTTCTAGATCCGGCCGACATTCATGTCGATAGTTCTATGTTTTCATTATAATGAAGGATAATCTTACTAGATCAGGGATCTAGGTTCCAATATAATGAAAGGTTTAATATTTGATCTCTCATTTAGATGAATGAGGTAGTGAAAATGTTTTATATGGAATTTTAAATTTAACATTTTTAAATAGTTGGTGAGGTTCTGTAGTTAATTTTTTATGTTTTTTTGCATTTTTTAATTAGTTTCTCATGATTTTATCTGGATCCCAATTAACCCTAAATTTTTTTATATAAAATTTAAGAAAATGGATTTGGATCCTATTGATTAAAAGGGGGTGTGGGAAGAGTTTCAAAATAATAAAAAGTCTTTTAACTAAATTGGAAATATTTTATATACATGTATCAATTTGAATAGAGTGTTTTTTATTATAACCATTATTATTCATGGTGAATTTTCAAATACATAATTTTTTTGGTTGAAATATGAGTCTTTTTTTAGTAGTTCACTGTAAAATTAAGTGGGACAAATTTCAAATTAATCCCCACTAAATATGTTTCACAGTGGAGGATAAATGGTTTTTTTTCAATGGAATCCAAATTATCAAGGGGTTCTTAATTTTTTTTATAGATTAGTGTGTTTTAATTGTGAATTTTAAATGCATCAAGTTTTTGTGTGTATGATTGAAGTGGATTTTTTATTTTTTGAGCTTCATGGTTTCTTATGAATGTGTAAAAGTACATGGTTCAATTATTCGATTATTTTTAGAAATAAAAAATTTTCTTTAAAATGGTATTTGTTTGGGTATTTAGTTACTCTTAGTTTAAATATATGGAAACCATAGTCTTTAATATCAAAAATTATTATACTTGCCTCATTGGTAATATGATATCTATAATTATGATGATTTTTAATGGAATGATATCAACCTTTATCTTTTATATTAAATAGGGGTTGTGTTTTGTGAAAACATTGATTTTTTTTATAAAAGAAGGGTGATTTTAAAATTTTCCTAGTTTTACTAAACTTATGTGTCCTGAAATATTCTTTTTATAGAAAACATATTTTATATTATACATTTTATACCATGTGAGATATATTGCCTTTATTAATAATTTTTAGTTTTTTATATTTTTTTAATAATTAATTATATTTTTAACAAACTTTATTTGTAGAAAATGTTTTTTAAAAAGTGTAAGAAACTTTATAATAATAATTAATTGATGTTAAAGGTGAAATCGGTATTATTTATTGTTTGTGTGTGTGTGATTGTTTTTTTAAATATGATATTAGTCATGTCAATAATTTTTAATTTTCAAAATTTATATAGGACCAAACCCATTAAATGATTTAAAGGCTATTTGAAGTTTAGGATTATTAATTTATTAATTATATTTATTTTGTTTAGAAAGATAAATGAGGTTTATATCATGTTTTTAAAATTATATTGGGGTTTTGATTAATTATTTTATATAGTTTTATTACTTAAAATGGTTTTCATTGTTTTTTAATGTTTTTATGAAGTACGTAATTTATTATTTTTTGGGCCATGATTGAATATGGTATAATGTAATTCTGTAATGATATTTTTGGTTTGAAATGAATATTTGGTTTGATTATATTGTTTAATAAATTTTTTGTGTAATTAAATAAGATATAAATACTAGATTGGTTTTAATAAATAGTACCTGTTAATTTTTTTCATCTATTATGGACCTTTTACTAGTTTCATTTTGATTAATCTATCTATTTAATATAAATATGTATTTAAGTGTTCTGAGATTTTAATGTATGGAGTTGTGGGATATAGTGGCGGTTTAGGAGTTATTCCATGGTGGGTTCCTAAAATGGTTTAATTCTTATATCAAAATGACTTTTAGTATTGATGTTGGAGTATTATTTCATTATTTCAGTTTTATTATCTTCATATGTATTTTGTGTGACTTGGTGTTATGATTTATTTTACTATGAGAGCCCAAAGGACTTTGTTTATAATTTCTTTGATAATATTTTTTTTACTAAGTTGAAGGGGAATCATATATTTACCTTAATCACAAAAAAAACGATAAATACATGATCGGAAGGCACAAAGACCAAACCCAAAAGACAACCCTAAACAGATGCTTCTTTATAATGAACATAAGCTCCTAACCTTACAAGACTGACCCTAAATAAACTACCTATACATAAGATCACAGTTCCTAGTATCAATGGAGAAAGCCATACCCTCTCATTATTCCCAATATGATTATATTATGGGAGGTTTGTTTCTTGATCTATTAATATTCTAGATATACACTTGGATCTGACCTACCCAAGAATAAGTGTGGTTCACGCCTCCCAGCAGCTTGCGTTTCTACTACCACACAAACCCCAGCCTACTACCAGCATGATTCCCACTTCCAGAGGACCCACCGAGCAAGGCACCCACCACAATATACTCTCATAATCACCCATATATTGAAGCCACCAACTATGAAGTAGAATCCACCATCTGTCTTCTATCAAGAATTTTATCCATCAATCCATCTTTTAATATCTAATATCATCTTCCATCATTGATGAGTCCATAATCAGCTAGCCACTGACCTACCAAGCTCGATGCTAATATCCCCCAAGTTGACACAACACCCCACCACTCCATGATTGAAATCCCTAAAATTCAGGGCCTTCTAGGACTGAAACCTGGTCTTTTTTATGAAGTATTTCAGGGAACCCCAAGAACTAGGCCAAACCTCAATGAAATATTATAATTAATTTATATTTTTGGTAAGAATATTTTTTTATACGTTGGTTTTCAGATATTTTGATTTCTTTAATTGGATTCTTTAATAATTAGACTCTTTTTATTGAATCTTCCTATGTTTAACTAATCATTTTGATTATATTTTGTTGTTGGAGTTGGAAAATGACTAAATGGTGAGGATAATACCACATATGTATAATGATATAATAATTTATTTAGTTATGTTTCAAATGGATATTGGGAGATACATATTTATTTTGAGTAATTTTAAATTAATGTTTGTTGTGTATCAATTAATATTTTATATTAAAAAGGTCATTAATGTTAATTTTTTCTAATCTAGATGATAAAATGGTTGTGTTTAAGAGGGGATAATTTTAGTATTAATGTATTTTTCCTTTAATTTCTCCTTGGTTGTTATGTTTTTAGGAAACAATTAATTTTTTATTTTCTACGGTTATTAGATTAAAATACATCTGTGACCATCAAGTTTTTCTTATTTTGGATGAAATTATGCAAGTAAATAATACCACTGATTTCTCACATATCATATAGGTTTTATATATATTTTTAAGGTTGAAATGTCACACATATATTTTCTTTTTGTTTTTTTATTTCATTTTGGTTACAATATTGGTGATAAAGTAATTATTTGAAAAAAAATTGTAAATGTTTTTTATGATTTGTTGATCATGGTTGGGTTTATGTACTTACTGGTTTTTTATTTATGGGATTCAACTTATTATATATTTCTGAAAAGTTATTGTCACTATTTATATATAATGGAATGAAGCTACCAGAGTAGAGGTTTTTTTAATATGAGGAGATAGTTAATATGGTAGGGAGAGACTCCAATATATGTTTTTATTAAGATTATATAGGTTTTTATAGAATTTATATAGTTATTTACTTTAAGTGGAAGTTTAAGAGACTTTCTATGCATGGAAAGTGATATGGGGGGAGGATTGTCAAACCCATTATGTTATTATTAGGTATAAACATTATTATTTCATATTATCCAAATTTATTTTCATATTCTTTTACTATTTTTCTATATTTTTATTTGTTTTTACATCACTGGGGTGAAGATATGTGTTTTACAGGCCACCACACCATATTGAGTTTAGGATGGACATTATTTTCAGACCATGTGGATCTCTATGACATGGAGCTTACCAAACTAAATTGATGAGACCCCATAAGAAAAATGGCCATTGAGAACCATGCCATGGTACCCCATAATCCTCATTTTAGTTAGGAAAATTTTAGGGAAAACACATCATGGTCCACATAGACCACACTATGGTGACGCCTGTCTAGTGCCTTTTTAAAATTCTAAAATTCCTTAACTAACCCTGCATTCTTTTATTAATGTTTCCCTATTATTAAATATTTCTCAATACTCTATGAATCCTCCCACATGAGATCTTATTACCCTCTGATATCTCCTAGATTATTGTTTAATTTTCAACTAAAATACTCATGTAATTGACTCCTTATTGGTCCTATATATTTGTTATTCTCTTATTCCATAATTTCATTCTCCTTTTTTCATAGATACCTGGGTTTTATTTTACTTTATTTTAATGTATTGGGTTTTGGTATTTAAGGAATCCTCTTGCATCCATAATATCTCTCTTCCTATTTTTTTGGTTGATTCAATCCAGTTATTGACAATTTCAAGTTATTAAGTTAGGTTGTTTCATAATTTTCCTTTATTTATGAACATTTAATGCTTTATTATTTTCAAACAACAATTATATTAATTTTAAATAATGTTCTAATATTTTATGAGGCTACTATGTGTGGTAAAATTATTGGGAATTTCTATATTTGTAATGAGTAATAAAATTATTTTTTTAGGATTTTTTTTGAAATTTAAACAATTTCTATATATATATTGTTGATAAAATGAATCCATTTAGTAGAGAATTTGTTTTGTTATGAAATTTTTATATCTATAAATGATAAATAATCATTTGAAACTTGGTATCTATAGGAAATAATTGAATCAAACACTCTTTAGGACTGTTCCATACTAGCTAAACATACTAGACAAAGATAATAAGGTCATGGTGCCATTAGATGGGTGTCACCACACTTCTAGGCAAGGAAATACACTTCTAAGCAGTTGGTTATATGTGGTTCCATTGGATAAACATAACCATGCCTCTTAGACAAAGCATGATCACCTTTTCATATCAGGAATTGAATTTATTTCGAACTGATAATTTATATGAAAGTATAATAATTATAGGTTTAATGTGACCTTAGTTACCTTTGGTCTCTCATAATTTGATTGGTTTATATAATTGGATTCATGTAAAGCTCCATTCTAATTATATTGTCTTAGAAGATTTTGATTTTTCTTATTTTTAAAATGACAAAAACCATATTTTCATTATACTTATTTTCAAATTTGTATGCATGGATTTATCAAACAAAGGCTTCTTATGAAACAATTGGTGGGATATTACAGGGTTAGTTTTGATCAAACCCTGTATACAACTAATGGGTGTGTGTTGACCGAATATGCAGGTAGAGACAAGGTGTCAGTTAGTGGTGGTAGGTATTATGGGCAGTGAATCCAGGGATTGATGTGGTTATATGATAGAAATTTGGGCATCATGTCACATGGAGAAGGGTATATGCTACTATTTACTTTTGGTTTGGTTTTGTACACTTATAATTACATGAAAAATCATCTTCTCAACCTATCTATTTATAAGTACATGGCCTTAAACTTTACTTAATATTTAATTAAATGAATAATTAAAATTGAGGATCTTTTCAGGTTTAGAGTTTTAGTGAATTAGGATATAACTATTACATCTCAAAATATTACAAAGGAGACACTTCTATAAAGTTTCCATTTTTCCCACAAAATAAAAACTCTTGAAAAAAAGAGTCATGTCTAATTCCATGTTTAAGAGAGCATGAATTTTTCTTGATCCTATCCTTGACCCTATTCCACTTTATGTCATGTGAAAAACATTTCAAAAACATGGGATGAGCATAAAAATCTCAGTAAGGGATACACAAAGAAGGGAACTGTTAGTTTTTCAAAACTACAAGTAAACAATGAACACTTTATCATAAGTAATAATTTTCACCTTTATAAAGTAGTAAATACTCTTCACTAAATAAAATATCATTACTTACCCTTTTGTAACCAAACTATTACCATAAAACCCATATAAAAATCATATAACATATAAAGGTAACTTGTGACATAAATGGAATAACCATACGGTCGACTTCCACACATATCGCTAATTGGAATAGCCATACGGCCGACTTCCATACCCAATGCATTAGAGGTTATAATGTAACCCCCCATCCTGGTATTCACGGCACCACCCGTTAAATGTCCAAGTAAAATTACAAAATCAAAAGACATAAAACAAATATAATGGAAAGAAAACATTTCAACATTTGAATCACAATATATCACTTAAATATATTGACATAAAAAATCCATTATGAAAACAATTTTTAATATCAGAATACATAAAATAGTATATAGTATTTATTTTTAAAAAAAATATTATGGCTTGTTAAAGAAGCCAAAGGTCAAATAGTATTGGGGGCGGCGAAAAAGGTCATTGTCACCACGTATGTTAAAAGAAACATTCCTTTTTTTCGTTTAGTAAAATGTTTCATAGAAAAAGATTCCATTTGAATGAAATGAAAAGTCAATGGTTTTTATATAGCGTATCAAATAAAGTTTTGTATTAGAACAAAAATATGCCTCAATGAAAGGAGATTGAGACGAAGTCCCTTACAAAGTTGGTATCTTTAGATTAAGGATAAATCAATTACAAAATTATGTGTGAAAAATATAAATACACCCAATATAAGAGGATATTAAGTGTAAAACAATCAAAGGTCATCCAAACATATTCATTGGATGACATAATCAAGAAGTAGAGGTTTAACCCAAATAATTGAAATTGGGTTAAATAAGTTCCCTCAAAAAAATTCGACAGCCTAACGACGTCATTTTAAAATTTAGAAAATGAGACTATGAGAGATAAAAAGCATATCTCATCACTTTTACATATCATTTACATCAATAAGGATATATAATAACATATCCCAATATAAGAAGATGAAAATTAAAAGACCTAACAAAAAGAAGTCTTTTAAAAAGAGGAGGGTGAAAGGTTCCCTTACCGATTTGGGTAACTTTCGAAACGTAGACCCCATGAAAGAAGGGTTATACAATGAAGATTTAAATACCCATAAACGAGAGTATATTACAAAAATAGTAGAATAATGGGTATTACATACACCACATAAAAGGAAATAGTGGAAAATGTAGCATTAATCTCATAGTAATAAAAAGTGAGATAAAAACCGCTTACCTCGTTGTAATCAATCGAGTCGTATGACCAAAAGATAATAACCACCAAATTAATTTTAGAACAAAATGAATATAAATAGAATCGTGATAATATATATCAATTGTAATTACACAATAAACCACATTTCATAAATAATTGGCGACTAATGGAAATATCATGGAATTAAAAGTGAGATAAGAAATCCCTTATGAAAATTCGGCAGCCTAATGACGCCACTTAAAAATTATTAAAATGAATTGATGAGAGTAAGAGGGGGTATCTTATCATATGAAAATACAAATTACTGTATGGTGAATATAAAATAACATCCTCCAACATAAGAACATGGAGCATAAAATAAATGACCAAAAAGAGAGTACTTGAAAAGAAAGAGAGAGGTCGTATCCCTTATCTCAAGTATGACTTGTCTTGTTCGTTTCATTATATTCCTGTATTATAAACTTTGGTCAATTTATAATTTCTTAAGGAACTCCTTTAAATATTATTATTCAATTAATATAACATATTATAGTGTTATAATAATTGGTTAATTATGTGTGTTCAAATCATATGTTTTTGTCGATGTTCGGTACATGAGTCAAAAATGAACTTGTTTGAAAAGAATTGTCCATGTAGTTATAAGTACATCATATACAGAAAAGTATTAATGATTTAAATATAATATATATCCAGTATATATTCATTTTATACAATTACATAACATTTGGAGATAAAAATAAATGAAATGAACCGTTCATGGAGACGGTAGGCCGTACGTACGCATGAACGCTACTTTCATTTCTTTGTCATATTAACGGAATTAAAAATAAATGAGAGATATATATATTATAATTCCAGTATAATATATATGTTATATTGGTCACATAAGTTCATTAATTTCATTCTTTATACATTCCATTTATTGCATGAACGAGTCACATCACTTGAGGGGGCGGTAGTCCACACTTCCTCATATGAAATTATCACATTTTCACAACATGGAAAGCATAAAGGTATGTTTTAAATATAAAATACAGAATAATATAGGAGACATAAATATAATATATATCATATATAAATATATTTCCATCATAATGTCCACCATGAGAGGTGGTAGGATAATACTTGAACAATCATCGTTTCGTGAGGCAGTAATTCGCCATCCACGGAAACAGTATGTTCTTTAACCATTAGATAGAGGTGTGTGTAAGTGTAGCTCAAATAATTCTCATAAAAACATACTAGTATATTGAATATACTGGTTTTGTTACAAAATAAAGGAATAAAAATATTTTAAGGGGTTAGAGAAGTAAAATAAAACAAAAGAACATAAGAGAAGACATTACCTTTAAATCAGGTAACTCTTTCTGATTTGAGCCAAAGGCTTCCTTGGGAAGCCTTATGCCCAATGTGAGGCTTCTAGGAGTAAGAGAGGGATATTGGGAGCTTATTTGAGTAGAGTTTTACGAGACAAAGGGCTTGTGAAGTGTGTGAAATGGGTAGGAATGGGGTCTTTTTATAAGGGAGAGGAGGGGCTCTTTTGGAAAGCATGAAACTATTATGTTATTATATAAATCTTTTCAGTTTTTAAAGGTCCCAAAATCATTAAAGTCGAATATAATGTGTCCAATGTTCGAAATAAAATCATCCAATAGGATTTGGACAATTTTTGGATATTATTTTAAACATTATCTTCTTATTTATTTAATTTATTCATTAATGACCTAAACACTGCTTCACCATTGTGTCATAAATAATTTTATTTATTTGATGTCTAAAAATTTAAAAAAAAATACCATAATGTAAGAAATAATTTTATATTTCTAATGAATTTTTTTAGTAAAAAATATAACTTTTATAACCCCATGTAAAAATTGTTTTAGTAAAACAATACATGTTTGTGACATTTTTATTATTACTTTAAACAAAAGGTATTAATGTCATTATCTTACCCAAGTGGCTCCATGGGGTCCCAAAAATCTACCCATGGTTTGTAATGGTTGGCCATGACTCATCCAATAAGTTTAGGACAAGTGTAAATGTAGTTTCATATTATTATAACATTATATTTACCTTAAATTATACTAATTACCTTTAATTGCGATTAATAAAACTTAAAAGTTGCTATTCACCAAATATTATTTTCACCCCATTGAACCACATTTTACATAATAATGAAAACTATGTTTGTTGGGTTTTTTGGAATTCAATACACAGAAGTGTTAATGTTTCATTTAAATGAAAAATCATTTTTTTAACTACCACTTAGTGGTTTCACTATTCATCAAAAATTGAAGTTTTTCAGAAAAATACGAAAAACTCACCCTAAGTTATATTTGATATTCCAAATTCAAAAATGATGTCTATTTTACAAAATTCAAAACATAGAAGTTATATAAATTAATTTTATAATTAATTCTCGTGGTCAAAACATATAGCGTGTTTTTAAGACACAATATCCATCAAAATATTGATAATTGTTTATGTCCAATTTCAAAGTGGAATTAGTTACAATGATCACCATTGGATTAAATGGTAAAAATATATTTTAGTTACACTTTAAAACTAATTAAAAAGATAATCTAACCATATAAATAAATTATATTAAAAAGGAGGTTTTGAATTAAAATACAACATCATTAACTGTTCATCAAAAAATTGAACTTTATCTAAAAAATACAAAAAAAAACAGAAAGTAAATTTTGATGTCCTGATTCTAAATAAGGATTTAATTTTGTTAAATATAACATATAAAATTTTCAAAAACTATATTTAAAAAGGGTTTGCCATCAAAAGGCGGTTAATCAACCTTTTAAAGAATATTAGAATATTTACGCTTAAAATTGGACTCATTGGCATTTTAAGCCTCTAATATTTATTGGATAAAAGTAAAAATATTTAACAAACTTATATAATCATTTTGTAGTTATTTCTGGTCATTCTCTCCAATACAACGACTAGGAATTAACTACGATTTAAAATAATATTATAATATTATTAGTGTGCAACATAAGATTTCAAAGAAACTCATTGTTGCGTATTGGGTACGCCATCGAACATAGCATACCCTTTAAAGTAATATTAATATTTAATTCACAAATATTAATAAATATGAAAAATTACATATTCTTTATTTACCTGGGATGTTACATCCTAACCCCCTTTTGGGAATTGTTTCCTCGCAATTTTAAAATTGGGCTCAGAAACTTCATTGAAAGCCCCACATCGGAAAAGGAGTCAGTAAAACTATCACTTTAAAAGAAAGAAAGAGAAGTAAAAAGGTCACCCGAGTTAACCCGTATTAGTATTCCATGTAGTAAAACATGGATATGGAAGAAAAAAACAAACCATCAAGTTCTGATGGAGTGTGATAGAAAACATGTCTAGGAGAAAGTTAACCACCAGAAAATCACAAACTTGGGATGGGTTAAACGATATTTGATTCCCCAGTAGGAAAAGTTAACAGAAAACTTTTTTGTTTTAAGTTACTTTTCATTGAGGAATTTATTAATGGTATTAACTAAAACATAAGGAAACATGCTTAATTTTCATGTAGACTTTCATCTTTTACTAGATTTCTAATACAAACACACATTTTCTCCAAACGATGAGTATTTAGGATGACTTGATCACATTAAAAGCACTATAATCAAATTCTATAGAATCATATAATCCACAAAAGATGAACTATATATTTCCCATGTCTTTAGACCTTAACTAAAACCAAAATGGTTAGTACAAGATTAGATAATCCCAAAAAAGGATAATATTTTACAAAAAGAAAAACTACTCTTAATCTCCCATAATTTGTTCAACAAAACCCAAAGTTCATCAAAGACCATTCAATAAAAATTTGTCCATAAAATTCTTCAAAATAAATCAAACTATGTTCGAATCCAAAAACTCAAAAGAATTTTATCACATAGTCTCCCATGATACATCTTAACATTTATCTCCAAATAACATCAGTTACTCTTAAAGTTTCATATTGAAAAGTAATTAACCTAATCACATATTCTCCCTGATAGGTTAATCATTTCTATAGATAACCAAAAATCAACTTATTCTTAATTCATAAAATCATCTAACTAAAAAGAATTAGTCAAACTAACCAGGGACTTCACATTGTCTAGTGATAGGCGATAAATTCCAGTTGCACTTTGGTTGTGGGTTCAATTCCTGAAGCTTTGTCTGACCCGACGGGTTGTCACATGTTCTGCGTGTTGTCCTTTTTCCAAAACTTAAAATTCTTAAAACATTCCCCAAAAATAGATAAAATCTTCAAAAATAACCATAACATAATTTAACCTCAATTTTATCTCATGCATTTCATTTTCCATCATAACATATAGTAATCCATAATTAACTCAAAAGTAAGGATCGTATAAACCCTAATGGTTCTTTATAACTATATCCAGAAAAGAAAAGATAATTATTCCTTGAATAAAATTTTCATATATCAAACTTCAGGGTTACACATACTATAATAAGTCTTCTAATGTAATCCCATCATCAAAAGAGCCTTAATACATTTATGAATTTCACCATCATAAAATATACCATAACTCTTGAATCTGTTATATGTTGACTTACATTCAACATTATTTATGATCCATTAACCATTTCTTTCCAACTTATTCTGAAATACTTCTTTCCTATAAACAAAATCATGAATCATATCCTTATATTTCAATAATAAGAAAACATATGTTAAGAAATAATCCATACCTTTCATTGGTCATTGTCAGTTTCTTCATCCTCAATCGGAGTGGAATTAGGTATTGGTAAAAAAATATTTATACAATCCTGGTGATCCCATTCCCGAAACTTCTTCACAGGACATGTGTATTCATAATGCCCATGCACACCACATTTAAAACATTCAATTGATACCTCAGAAAGAACTTCTTTCCCTTTCCTAGACTCAACTGGATGCTTCCTTTTTTTATGGCAGGTTCTTGCTTTATGACCTTCATTTCCACATCTATAAAATCTTTCTATCCCTTTGAAACATTTTCCTATGTGTTTCTTTCCACATCTTTGACACATAGGTTTTTGAACACACTTACCTTTATGATTATTACCTGAACTTCTATAGTGATTTGTTTCTCGCATAGATGATGCTTTATAAAAATCACTAAGGTTCAGGTGGTAAATCATGACTCAAGATAGTTCGTTGAGAAAAACCCCAAGAGTTCTCATTGCAGCTCCCATACCATTCAGTTTCTTATTCCAAAAACCGTCACAGTTTTCTTCAGAACCACTGTTACTTTGGTGCCCGCTAGATCAAACCATTTACTAAAACCAAAAAGTTATGTGTGAGTATATCAGTAAAATCATCATATAATATCATATGAGGAGAGTAAATACTAAGATATAAATATTCATATTATCTTAAACTCATTTACTGTATCTAAAAAACAATGACCCTTTCTGAAATCCTAACCATTATGGTAGTGTCACTTATGCTTAAAGAACACCCTAACCTTTAATGTTATCTAAACTGACCATTGATACCAACTATAAGGACCCAGACTTAAACCTTACTTAATATTGAATTAAATAAATAATTCACATTGAGTCTCTTTTCAGGGTTATAGTTTTAGATAATTAGGACATAACTATTACATATCAAAAGATTACAAAGTAGACACTTCTACACAGTTTCCATTTTTTCCAAAAAATAAAAACTCTTGAAGAAAAGAGTCATGTATAATTCCATGTTTAAGAGAGCATGACTTTTCCTTGATCCCATCCTTAACCCTATTCCACTTTATGTCTTGTGCAAAACATTTCAAAAACTTGGGATGAGCATAAAATTCTCAGTAAGGGATACACAAAGAAGAGAAACTATTAGTTTTTTGAAACAACAAGTAAACTAGCAACACTTTATCATAAGTAATACATTTCACCTTTATAAAGTAGAAAATACTCTTCACTAAATAAAATATAATTACTTACCCTTTTGTAACCAAAATATTACCATAAAACCCATATAAAAAACACATAACATATAAAGGTAACTTGGGACATAAACACAAATAAATGGAATAACCATACAGTCGACTTCCACACATATCACTAATTGAAATATCCATAAAGATGACTTCCATAACCAATGCATTGGAGTTTATAATGTAACCACCCATCCTAGTATTCATGACACCACCCGTCAAATGTCTAAGTACCATTACAAAATCATAATACATAAAACAAATATAAGGGAAAGAAAACATTTCCACATTTCAATTACAATATATCACTTAAATATATTGACATAAAAAATCCATTATCAAAACCATTTTCAATACCAAAATACATAAAAGTTTATATGGTATTTATTTCTTTTGAAAACATTACGGCTTGTTACGGAATCCAAAGGTCAAATAGTACCCGTGGTGGCGGAAAAGGTCATTGTCACCGCGTACATTAAAAGAAACATTCTTTTTTGTCGTTTAGTAAAATGCTTCATAGAAAAAGATTACCTTTGAATTAAATGAAATGTAAAAGGTATTTATACAGCATATAAAAGAAAGTCTTGTATTAGAACAAAAATATGCCTCAATGAAAGGAGATTGAGATGAAGTCCCTTACAAAGTCGGTATCCTTAGATTAAGGATAAATCAATTACATAATTATGTGTGACAAATATAAATACAGAAAATATAAGAGGATATTAAGTGTAAAACAATCAGAGGTCATCCACACATATTCATAGTATGACATAATGAAGAAGTATAGGTTTAACCCAAAGAATTGAAATTGGGTTAAGAAGTTCCCTTACAGAAATTGGACAGCCTAACGACGTCATTTTAAAATTCATAAAATGAGACGATGAGAGATAAAAAGGGTATCTCATCACTTGTACATATCATTTATATAAATAAGGATATATAAGAACATATCCCAACATAAGAAGATGTAAATTAAAATACCTAATAAAAATAAGTCTTTTAAAAAGAGGAGGGTGAAAGGTTCCCTTACCGATTTGGGTAACTTTCGAAACGTACACCCCATTAAAGAAGGGTCATACAATGAAGATGTAAATACCCATAAACGATAGTATATTACACAAATAGTAGAATATTGGGTAGTACATACACCACATAGAAGGAAATAGTGGAAAATGTAGCATGAATCTCACAAGAATAAAAAGTGAGATAAAAACCCCTTACCTCGTTGTAATCAATTGAGTCGTATGAAAAAAAGATAATTACCACCAAATTAATTTCAGATCAACATGAATATAAATAAAATCATGATAATATATATGAATTTTCAGTACACAATACACCACATTCCATTAATAAGTGGCGACCAATGGAAATCTCACGGAATTAGAAGTGAGATAAGAAATCCATTATGAAAATTCAGCAGCCAAATTGCGCCACTTAAAAATTCTTAAAATGAATTGATGAGAGTAATAGGGGGTATATAATCATATGAAAATAAAAATTATAGTATGGTGAATATAAAATAACATCCTCCAACATAAGAACATGGATCATAAAAGAAATGTCATAAAAAAGAGTACTTGAAAAGAAAGAGAGAGGTCGGATCCCTTACCTCAATTCTGACTTATCTTGTTCATTTCTTTATATTCCAGAATAATAAAAATTGGCCAATTTATAATTTCTTAAGGAACTAATTTAAATTTCATTATTCAATTAATATCACATATTATAATTTTATAATAATTATTTAATTATGTGAGTTCAGATCAGATGTTTTTGTCGATGTTCGGTACATGAGTCAAAAAATGAACTTGTTTGAAAAGAATTGACCATGTAGTTATAAGTAAATCATATCCAGATTAGTATTAATGATTTAAATATCATATATATCCAGTATATATTCATTTTATACTATTACATAACATTTGGAGATAAAAAGAAATGAAATTCACCGTTCGTGGAGACGGTAGGCCGTACATACGCATGAACACTACTTTCATTTCTTTGTCATATTAATGGAATTAAAAATAAATGATATATATATGTATATTATAATTCCATTATAATATATATTTTATATTTTTTACATAAGTTCATTAATTTCATTCTTTATACATTCCATGTATTGCATGAACGAGTGACATCACTTGAGGGGGCGGTAGTCCACACTTCCTCATATGAAATTATCGCATTTTCACAACATGAAAAGAATAAAGGTATGTTTTAAATATAAAATACAGAAGAATAGAGGGGAAATAAATATAGTATATATCATATATAAATATAGTTCCATCATAATGGCCACCATGAGAGGTGGTAGGAGAATTTTTGAACAATCATCGTTTCGTGAGGCAGTAATTCGCCATCCACGAAAACAGTATGTTCTTTAACCATTAGACGGAGGTGTGTGTAAGTGTATCTATAATACCTATCATAAAAACATAGTAGTATATTTAAGATACTGGTTTTTTTACAAAAGAAAGGAATAAAAATATTTTAAGGGGTTGGAGAAGCAAAATAAAACAAAAGAACATAAGATAAGACATTACCTTTAAATCAGGTAACTCTTTTTGATTTGAGCCAAAGGCTTCGTTGGGAAGACTTCTGCCCAATGTGAGGCTTCTAGGAGTAAGATAGGGATATTGGGAGTTTATTTGAGTAGAGTTTGGACGAGCCAAATGGATTGTGAAGTTTTTTAAATGGGTAGGAAGTGGGGTCTTTTTATAAAGGAGAGGAGGGGCTCTTTTGGAAAGCATGAAACTATTATTTTATTATATAATGATTTTCAGTTTCTAAAGGTCCCAAAATAATTAAAGTCTAAGATAAGGTGTCCCATGTTTGAAATCAAATCATCCAATAATATTTGGACAAGTTTTAGATATTATTTTAAACTTTATCTTCTTATTTATTTAATTTATTCATTAATGACATAAACACTGCATCACCATTGTGTCATAATTAATTTGATTTTTTTGATGTCTAAAAATTATAAAAAAATACCATGATGTTGGAAATATTCTTATATTTCGTATTAATATTTATAGTAAAAAATATAGCTTTTATAACCCCATGTAATTTTTTTTTGTAAAACAATACATGTTTGTGACATTTTTATTTTTACTTTAAATAAAAGGTATTAATGTCATTATCTTACCCAAGTGGCTCCATGGGGTCCCAAAAATAGACCCATGGTTTTTAATGGTCGGAAATGACTCATCCAATAAGTGTAGGACAAGTTTAAAGGTAGTTTCATATTATTATAACATTATATTTACATTAAATTACACTAATTACATTTAATCGTGATTAATAAAACATAAAAGTTACTATTCACCAAATATTATTTTCATCCCATTGAACCACATTTTACTTACTAATGACAACCATGTATGTAGGATATTTGTAATTAAATACACAGAAGTGTTAAAGTTTCATTTAAATGAAAAATCGGTTTTTTTAACTACCACTTAGTGGTTTCAATATTCATCAAAAATTGAAGTTTTTTCATAAAAATACCAAAAATTCACCCTAAGATATATTTGATATTCCGAATTCAAAAATGATTTATTTTTTACAAAATTCAAAAAATATAATTTTCATTAATTAATTATATAATTAATTCTCGCTGTCAAAACAAATAGCGTGTTTTTAAGAAACAATATCCCTTAAAAGATTGACAATTGTTTATGTACAATTTCAAAGTGAAATTAATTACAATGATCACCACTGGATTAAATGGTAAAAATATATTTTAGTTACACTTTAAAATAAATTAAAAAGATAATCTAACCATATAAATAAATTAAATTAAAAAGGAGGTTTTGAATTAAAATACAACATCATTCACTATTGATTAAAAAAATAACTTTATCATAAAAATACCAAAAACACACAGGAAGTAAATATTGATGTCCCGATTCTAAAGAAGGATTTTATTTTTTTCAAATATAACATTTAAAGTTTTCAGAAAGTGGATTTAAAAAGGGTTCACCATCAAAAGGCAGTTAATCGACCTTTTAAAGAATATTAGAATATTTACACTTAAAATTGGATTCATTCGCATTTTAATCCTCTAACATTTATTGGATAAAAGTAAAAATATTTAACAAACATATATAATCATTTTTTAGTTAGTTCTATTCATTCCTTCCAATAAAACTACTAGGTGTTAACTACCATTTAAAATAATATTATTTTATTATTAGTGTGCAACTTAAGATTTCAAAGCAACTCGTTGTTGTGTATTGGGTAGGCCATCGAACATAGCATACCCTTTAAAGTAATATTAATATTTAATTAAAAAATATTAATAAATATGAAAATTTTCATATTATTTATTTACCAGGGATGTTACACTATTTTTTAGGTATATATATTTTAGATTATTTATTTTGTATATTCTATGGTTGACTTCTCATAGTTTTATGTGGTTTCTATTATTGTTTTGATATTTATTTATTTAGTTGCATACTGATTTTACATTTCCATTAGTTCCATTGTAATTCGAAGCATGACTATGAATGTTATGTAAGGGTCTTGTTAGGTCCCTAAATGAGACATTATTAATGGATTAGTTTATTGAATCCTTAACCAATTAGTGTTCTTGGTGCACATAAACTTGTTTCTAACTCTTGCTGATGGGGAACACCCTTGACACCATTATAAAAAATGTATAGGGTGCCCAGGTCAAGGGTCTCCTATGACAGTTCCTCGCAATATTGGTTCCTTTATTATGAGTTTTGATCATGGTTCAAATTAGGTATGGTTGGTTTCAATAGAAATGGGGTAAGAACATGGAAAACAGATCAAAAATAGAATTTTTTATTATTTAATTTTTTATCATTATCATATAACTAGATTATTATTATTCTCTTTTTGTATACTTATTTTTTGAAGCTACGACATATCATTTCATATAATGCATGTAAATTTTTATATAATGAATTATGTTAGGGACTCTATTGGTGGTCGAAACTTAGATTTGTATTCACGCTAGACATGACTACCTAAATAGATTTGGAAACACTAAATTTGGATTGTGGGTTAGGGTGAGAGTCCAGGTATAAGATGATGAGATCGAGTAGAATGATAAGGATAGGATAAAGGACCAAGTAAATAATGAGGTTGTTATAGAAATGTCTCTTATTTGGTATTTTATTTTGTATCTGCATATAATTTGATCATAGATTTATAAAATTATTATTTCTATGTAATAATTTATGCTCTATTAGGTGCATAAGATTATTGTATTGGTATTTTATTATATAATGGTAGGCATTCCTTTATAATTCAATGTTATAAAATAATGTGTTACCCACATCCTGATTGTTTTTATTTATAGTTTATTATATGAAATGATAAAAAGGGTATTATCTATCTAATTTTTATTATTATTCCCTCAGTTATATCTAGGGCCTCTCTTATAAGAGAAGCATGCCTAAGGTATATAATGATTTTTATTAGGTAAAAAATGATTCTAGGTTGAGGATGTTACAATCAACCACAAAAATTATGTTATTTAAAGTATATTCCCTCACATAGTTAAAATGTAAACTCTAAAAATATTCTCTACTACATACCTAGTTTACATTATTTATTAATGATGACTCTAAAATGATGCTCTACTGAAAATATTACATGCCTGGTCCATCCACCAGTAATTGTGTCCCTCCACATGGATTCTTCAAGTAATTCAAACCAGTTCTCATACATAATATTATTACATGTCACAATCAATAAAAATAGGCCTCTATATTAAAAATTCATTGCAAACACATTCACTATCCCCATAATAAAAAAGGTTTATCTGGATAACTGAAAATATCATTCTTCTAATAGAGAACTATCAGAATTTTTTTTGAACTGATGATCTTTATTAGGAGGGTTTTTACCACTAATGTATTATTTCTTGATACTTTATTGTAAATAAGGAATAAAATATTTTGAATAAGTAACCAAAATATTACATTATTCTTTATGAGGAATAATGAGTTGATGTTTAGTTTTAGTTAGAGGGAAGAGATTATTAGCCCTCTTGTTAAATCTTTCTCATGTGAAATTATTTGGACCTCTTATATCAAACATACATAAATATATAAAGGTAAGTAAAAAAATTTGTGTGTTTATAATGGCACCATAATCGTAAAAACTTTATTTAATGGGGTTATAGAGATCAAATTACACTTAATCAATGTACCAGGAGAAATAATAAACCCAAATTTAAAGGATATACCATTCATGGAAAACAAAACCAGGAATATAAATAAAATTAATAAACCATGTATAAATTTCAATGATGAATGTTTTTGCATCAATATTTTATCATATGGTTGATGAAGAACATGGAGTGGCATCTAAAGGACTCCCTCCTCCATGGTGTATCCATGGGTTGAAACTGAATCACCCAATCATCATGCGTGACTCTCCTTACATATATTATATTACCATATCTCCAAAATGAAAAGAGTGAGGGATAAATAATATTTGGATAATTAATAAATAGAATTATAGGAAGAATAATTCCCCATCTCTACAGTGTATACCACCTTTTATATCCATCAAAATAATTCTTATAAATTAACATATAAATTTATAATGTATGTATTAATTCCTCATCTATTAATGAATTCATTAAATAAGTAAATTAATCATAATTTTCATTTAATAATATGAAACATAGAAATAAATTATAACCTAATGTGATATAGTTACCAAATTTTAACACTTATCAATCATTTTTGATCAACAACAGCATGTTATTAAATATATAAGGATTTACGGTTTCCCCTTTATCTAGGAATATGACAACCCTTATTTATTTAAATTTATATCACATGACATGATAATATTATTAAATATTATATGGGATTTATGGAATATTTCCTTCAATATCCCACTTTTAATAAAGCTTGATAGTCTTAGTGAAATTTCCCTTTATCTTATATGTGAAAAAATAACTTGTGAAAACATATCCAAAATTAATTTTGGATAATTCAAACACATTTTTTATAAATTTATCCTCAATTTCACCATATATCACTTAATTTTCAATTCAATGTGAATATCTACTCAAAAAACCTTTCATATTAACTCTAAAACACTTTTAGATAATCTCTCTAAGGAATGATCAATTACTATTAAATCAACCACAAAGTGTGATCCCATGGTTCATTGTAGCATAAAAAACAAATTTGAATTCTTTAATTCATAAATGTAAGAAAAGATCAGCCTCTAGAAAATTATCAATGTTACTCAAGATACAAAGGAATATGTCATGATCTCAATTAAAAACATGTATTATTATACCAATATCTAGTATCTATATCATATTAATGAATTCATTTTAATATGATCCAATTATTCAGTTAATCGAGTAACCATGGGACAAAAATTATTTCAATCCCATATGGAAACTCATTTATTGTCAATTATTTGGGATGATAAGGTTAATTAATACATCACATTTGATTTACATTTATGGATGATCACATCACATGACTCCTCATTTGAAAGAAATTCACATCATGTTTGTTATCTAGGTATGGTTACACACGTCCGAAATTTATTCCCATTGAGGGACTAGATGTCATATTATTAAAACAAGGTCTAATCTCATCTCGGTTGATCTTAAACCAATGATATGATTAGAAACAAACCCAACTAATCTCTAATTAGCTAAGACTCGCTGATTTTTTAAGAAGGGTATCAAAGAATAAATATTCTCATGTTAGGCACATCTCCAATATTCAGTATAGGGAAATAAAATTATAAATAATACACCCATATTATAACACTAACATAATGTATTACACTCCATGTGGTATAATTCATGGGTAATCTAATACAAATAACATTTTTTGTGCCTCATGAGAATATTAAATATTTTCATACAAGATTAATACTCACAATAACCTTAACATGTCACCGTAGGCTATAATATTCTATGAACAAATATAGGTTATGGATAACTCAATGTCATACTTTGAGAGGTCAATTATCATCTCACATAATCTTATATTTATACACAACTAATGTACAAGAATTATAAATTAAATATTAACTTTTGGATAAGATGATAAATTTTTATATCCTTAAACTTATCTAATAATACTTAATAGAAAAAACTCATAGGATTCTGTTTAACTTATCACATATGATAGACTACTATATTAGCCTTATATTTATTTCACTTTCTAGGGTTTTAATAAACTCACTACATATCTATTCAATTCCTACCACTCTTTATGTGACCACATGAAAAAACTCTCCCACTAACCACCTTTACTGAGTAAAAATTATGAAGTAAACTAGTTTTAATAATGATTAGTCATTGGAATCATATTCCTAATGTTAAACTCTTTGAACATTTTATTAAAACTCCTTAAATTACTATCATTATTCTTATAATGTTAATAACAAATTTTTTCTACATAGAAATATTTTTAATTTTTTTCATTATCATCATTATCCATAGAACCATTTACATCAAACTATTCCATTGAGATAAATTTGTTAACTAATATTAACTCATTACCTTAACATTTTAATATTATACCCTAAAACGTTTGGGAAAATTAATTAATTTACACTTTCATTAGCCTATTTTTCAATTTATTATATTTGTACTAGTAAAAGTCTTAAAATTCTATCACTAAAATCTTGGATACTATCTTCTCTTTTAAATAAAATTCTATGATAGATGAATTGTTTTTCTTTAGGAAATGAAACTTCTTTATTTATGTTAAAATGTTTAAAAAATAATAATTGTATCCATATCTAATATGGTATCCCTTGTGTTTATATATATTATTATAAAAAAAATATTTTATTCATTAAAATATCCAAATAATGGTAATGAGATCATATCTGTCATATTTTAATAAACCTATGGATAGACTCTTTTATCCAGGATAAAAAAAATTATCTATTTATTCTTCTCAAAACTTGTTATAGAATCTAAGGAATCATAAAGAATGTGTATTAATATAAAATTATTCATATCACCTACTTATTAATAAACAATACCTATTATCATTTAAGTTAAATTAGATAAATATACCCACACATTACTTAGATCCGTCTATGTTTCATATGTTCCTTTACATTCAAATTTTTGATGTATAAACAATTTTCATGATCACATGAGTTAAAACTAATTTTTTTTCATTCTTCCCATGTTTTTGAATTATTATATATTTACAAAATTTATAGAACAAACAGTTGGTATCATATTCCCTTCAAAATGAAATAATTTTTTTCTATAACATCAATATATGGAATGGAAATTCCATAATGTTATCTAATGTTCTGTAGGTGTCCTGAATGAATCCATCACATATTATCAATGTTTTCATTCATGATAACTACCTTTAAATTTCAATGAACATGACTGTATATTTGAATAAAAATATTGGAATATGAACTTACTTTTATTATTGTATTTTGAAGTTTTACCCACTTATACAAAATACAAATCATTGGAAGTTTGTCATATTCTGCTTGAATCTTATTTCCCCAGCATATTGAAAATATAGGGTAAACAAGTCTTGAATTGTTTTCGCACTATTGGAAAAATTCCAATGATGATCATATAATAGATTCCGTAACCATAAAATATCCTTAATGAAACCTTTAGTGAATCAGTATATACTTCTTAAAAGTTTTAAGATTCCTGTTCTGAATAACTAAAATAGTTGGTTACTTAGGAAGGTATTTCTCTAAAAAAAATATTTTTCATTTTATAAAATAATTATTATATTTTATAATAGTAACATAAGTTTCATACATTAAGACTCTTCCTTTTATGGGTTGATCTAAAATTTATGTTGTGTGATTATGGTGTTATTTTCCTAAGACTTAAGTTTATATCAAATGAGTACCATTTTTTACAATCATTTAATATGTAATTTTATTAAATATTCTCCCACTAAAATGAGTATCCTATTTAAATTTCTTCATATCCATTACTGGTTCAAGAAAAATATTTTACAACTCAATGTCCTTGATTTAGAATGAGCCTCACAACTTATATTTTTTTAATTCTTTATTCTAGTAATATAATATATCACCCTTGGATGGTACATTGGAATTTTTTTTATTAAATATATAATATGGTTAAAATCATTGTCATTACTCTGGTATATTTCCTAAGGGTTTTCCAGCTATGTGTACCCAAAAGAAAACACCAAGTTTATGGAAAATAACTCTTAGGGTTACCTCATTAGTTATTTTCTTTATATAATATAATCATGGGGCACCCCTCAATATAATTAACCAACCCAGTTAGATAATCAAGTCCTAAAAAGACCTCACATTGAAAGGAATATAATTTTTTTTATGTTGATTTAATATTTTTAATTGAGTTCATTTTATTACTTATGCATGTATGAATTCATATAATGATTTAGTCTATAATATTATTTCTTCACCCAAACAAATATGTTCAAATCATATTGATATGCCACAATTTACACAACTCATAACTTGGGTTTCTAATCTAAATTAAAATCCAATTGAATTTATAAATATCCAAATGAAACCCATGAATAGGTTCATTAAACCTTTTTATATAGATTATTAGAACCATATGAAATCAATAATCCTTATATGAGTAAATTTGGAGTGATATATTGAAAATCAATACTTATTTTGACATGTTATTGGAATATTTGATGGTAAGAAACAGGACCCAAAATAACACTACCCAAGGATACTTTACTCAATAGAGATCTTAATTCCATCATAACACTAAATACTAATATGTATAAATTCTAAGTAATATTTTAATTCAATCTTATAACTTAATACAAGACAAATTCAAGTTTGATGAAAACTAAATCAATTATAATAAAAATCATGTAACTCCTTATATTCCTCTATGATAACATAGAATTAGTTTAAGTAATTAAAATAAAGTATACATCCATTCTTACTATAAGAAATTCATGAATAAAAATGGGAATAAACTAAATAGATAAATAATTTATATATTTATACATGAGATAATATATTTATGAACTATTCATAAATAAATCTAATTATAAAAACTTTATAGTTTAGTCTTGTCCTTCCTATCATGTTTCAAATTCTGGCGGTTCTCTAGTGAATTATAAATTCGGGGGTAGGCTTCTTATGTGTAGATAACCATACACCAGTATTTTTCCATCCCGTTTGTCCTCTTATATGCATTGAAGTTGAAATCCCAAGGGAATTTTTTGATTCTATCTTTATTTATATTGATAGAGTGATCTATTGGAAATTGTAGGTTTAATATGAATCCTTGGTTGACTTATGTTCATCTTTTAATTTCCTTGGTGGTGAACTTTCCACTATCCAACATGGAGTGAAAGGATATTATCATGTAGTCCCCTCAACATTTTTCTTGGATCCTGATGTAAATTCTAATGTTTATTCTCATTCAATGGGGTTGAGGTCACTTTATCCATAACCAAGGGTTGTGGATGTCTTTATTGGATTTATGTGAGACTTGGAAGGACTGAAGTCATTTGTTCAGGTCATGATAGTCACTGGGATCAACTAATATGTTGTATTAATCACCTTTTTCCAATTTGGGTCTTCTAGTAATGCATATAAAAGGAACCATACAAATGTTGGTGACTGTCTAATTATAAATTCCTAGATAAGGAATGACTACAATAAGATTACGTTAGTTTTTGACTGGACTTCAATAATCTATGTTAATTTTTGAAGTTTTATTCTTACTTACGGTGTGTTCAACAATATAGAATCCATGATCCCTCAAGCTTTTTTCTTATCAATATTAAATTGTTTCTCTAATTTATGTAACATTTATATTATATTTGATACCTTCATAAATTCAGCCCCACAATCACTTGAAGTCTCTGAAGGAAAATTTTAAGGGTGATTTCAATCCTGAAGGATAAAATATATTCCCTCATAGGATGAAAAGGGAATCTTGTTGGTTAAAGGATCCATGTAGATTCCATGTATAGTGACTATGAATGTTATTCCCAATCAGTTTTAGACTGTGATTAGGATCATCTTGTGATTGTATCATTTGGTTTGGGTCTGCTCAAGGAATGGGAAGAAAGGAATCATTGAATCTTAGAATTATCAAATTATAAAAAGTTAAATAACTAGACAATAAAATAATTATTCTATTTTAATATAACCCATGGATACCATATCTTTTGATAATCCAAAGCAATAATATGAATAGGTAAGGGTGGTTTCATTAGTACCTAAAGAAATTTTTGTTTAGGAGCTTTGTGAGACTGATGAGAAACCCTCTCTTTTTATGAGGTTGAGTATGTTAATGAAAATAAGAAACAAAATAATAATTCGTTATATATATTAGAGGCTCTTCAATTTGTAATGAAGTATGTAGGGAAGGAGGAAGTTGAACAAGTAAATTTCATATAGCGACTACATCATTCCAAGGAAGTGAGGTAGGAAGAGTCCTTAAATATAAAAATTTGAAAGGGGGTTTCCAATTAAATTTTTGATAGAATTATTCATGTGGATATTAATGAAGATAGTTAATTTTTGATTAAAAAATATGATCATATTTTGACACGTGGATTCAATGAAGAGAAAATAATACTTGAGAAGTATATTTAGACATGGGACAAGATGTCCCATATCTTCGAGGATCTCATCAAGGATGATCCAGTCATCGAGGTAACCTCTTTGAATTGATGTTTTATAGGGTGAAGGATTCCAACAAATTTAAATATTAATAGAATATTCTGGTGATCTCTTATATTATTTGATGTTGGTGATGTCTTTAATTTTTTGGGTTTCCACATCCCCTTTAAAAATTATTTTTAAAATAAAATTTTAAATATTATGTTAGTCATAATTAAATAAGTGGAGACACTTTATATTTAGTCTTAATATAAACTCCTTCATATTATTCATTATATTAAATTTTACTTAAATATACGATATTAAATGAAATATAAATATTTTATATTCTTATTTTCTTATGTTAAAATTTTAAATGAAATTAATATCATATATTTAATATTATATAAACCATTATCAAATAAATGGTCAAAACTAATTTTGATTTTTTACAATAATTAATTAAAAGGTAGTTTTAAATTAAAAACATTCAAATTAAATAATTAAAAACAATTCATAATTTAAATAAAAACCCTTTAATATTATGTATTATTTCTTTGATTTGAAAACCCTTTATAAATGACCCTTATAATTTCAATTTAAAATTTTTATATATAAATTATAATCCAAGCCACATAACATCAAAACATGTACCTTTAATACTAAAAATTAGTATTTATAGAATATGTAGTTATTAAATGTTACATAAATAGTAGATTAATTAATTATAATTATTTTATAATTTTCTAATATATAAACCCATTAATAAATTTAAAAAAACACCAAAATACCTTTTATAATTATTTATAAGTATTTTATAAACCATTTAAATCAATTAATAATTGAAATTTAAGAAAAACAAATTTGTTCTATTATATCATATTCAATGATATAAGTCGGAGTTCCCTTAAGAATTGTTAATCATAATGTACGATTGGTAATTAATGAAGGCCTTGTTTGAGGAAAATTCCCACCACACTTGTTAATCATATCATGTGAAATAGGCCACATGTGAGGAAAATTTACACATCACTTTTTAATTATAGAATGTTAAATAGGGCACGCATAGCAATGAATAACACAAATGTGGATATGTATAAGAGTAAACGAGCAAGGCTTTTATTAAGTTCATATGATATTCTATTGTATTATATTAAAATATTTGCTGACTAGATCACATAAGATTCATATTTTTCACCCTGGCAATCACAACCAATGATTGGTTGATGCATAGGAATAACCATGTGCTTAGTTATCATAGTTTTTTATATGGTCTCATTCAAGATTAATGTGACCACCATAGTCATTACAGGTCTAGAAAATCTAGTGAAATTTAATTTTTTTCTAGCTGGTTTTATGAAGAAATGTTAATCTCTCCAATCATAATATCTCAAATATTTTTTTTACCACTCTATTGATCTCAGAATAGGTTGTTTACCCTTGGGATAGATTTGGTGGAATTTCGAGTAGTTCATATTTTTTAATAATATTTAATAATTAATTAATTAATTATTAATTATCTTTGTGCATTAGAATGGCTATATATTTTTCATAGATCGTTATACTTAGATACTAACTCTATGGATGAATTTTGAATGGGATGGTTTTCCTAGGCAAGGCATAAACCTATAACAGACGTTGAGGTTGGGTATGGTCCCCATTTTATTTTCATCTTTCATTTTTCTTTCTTCCCCTTTTCCTTTTTCCTTTCATTCCTCACCATTATCTTGTTGAATATGTGGATCCCCCTCCTCTTAGTGGGTCTGGCATGACTGAGAGAGTGGAGGGATAATGAGAGGGAGGAGGCATTGTCGGGGTGTTCGATCGGACTAGAGTGGGATGATGTGACCGAATGTGAAGGATTTGGTCAAAAGCATCAAAAGTTTACGTCACAAGGTAGTCAATTAATGAGTTTTATCCAATCAACCGGTATTTTAGTTGTTTTTAATTTTTTATATTATTTATGTTTTGTTCAGGGTTTCATGAGAGACTTCATGGGTTGTTTGTTGGGATTTTCAAGGGTTTCGGGTATTCATAAGTGGTTTTCTTTTGGGAAATTCCAATCAAAAAATGTGTAGTCCAAGGAACACACATAATGTGCTCTTAATTATGGGAGTGGGGTTAAATAATGTGGTTACTTTGCTTTTGTGTTTAAGACATGCCATATTGATCCAATCGAGGTTCGTTCGAGGAAATCATCGGGATACCCTATGTGGGAGAACATGTTTATGTGATGCACTTGACTAGACCCAATGTATAGTACACAACTAGAGGCTATGTAGTGGACTAGACTAGACCTCGTCTGTGTCTTATAGCTAGTTATAAGTCCAAGAACCCCATGTGGGTGACATACTATATAGGGAGAGTTCATGTTTTGTAATTGGGAAAATTACATGTCAGGTGGGTTGTGCTACATGACCATTGATGATTTTGAGGGTACATGAAGTGTACTTGAGGTAAACATTGTATACTAATTATTTATAGGTTATTATATTGTGTTTCACCTTGGAGTAAGAATTATACATGTGAGTAGTCTATTCATAGCTTTTTTAATGTAGATCACAATAGTGGAATCCTTTCATAATGGAGAGGTCATTTGGATGGTGTTTGGTAATGGGAGAAATTTGGTGGAAGGATTTCCTTGAGTGTTTTATTAAAAATCCTCTTAGGGGATAGGTTAAGATACAGGGCGTAAGTAAAGATCATGGTATCATTGGTCGGCTTGGAACAGAATGCCATGTTTTTTAGCTTAATGTTCTTTTGGATGATTCTCAGAAGGTGGGATCAGGTATCTTCTTGAATTGTTTTCAACAGTCAATTTCTCTAGGTTTAACTAAGTTAGATACTTTGCACTGGGATTTCATAGTGGGTTGAATATTATAGATTTTTTTCATTAAAGAAGATATTGGTATGGATCTAAGGTCCCCTAATGGATTCCCTTATGGGAGAGGTCATCATCAAGGATGGTTTGGGTTCCAGAGTAACCGGATGAGGTTTCCTACAATGAGTGTGGTCTATATTTAGTGATGGGTGTGATCCAAGGGACCATTGTGATGCCCAAAGTTCTATTCACCATGAGAGGGTTGGTGTAGGTTTCAGTAGTTTTGGATGTTGGTTTTGGGAATTTTCTTACCCTTTATTGATGGATTAGGCCATAAATGATTGAGAATTTTCTTTTTCAGGTCTTAGATGTAATAGGAAACCATCGGGATATGACTATACTAGTCATTGGCCCTTAGTATGATCATATTATATCATATATTAGTTGTCTAGTGTTACGTGGGATTATAGAGATAATGGTTCAGCTTGATTAGTGACCCCAAACACTCTAGGTTTAGTATTATCAATGTCTAGGTGATCTAGGATCATGATGTGTTGATGCACTCAAGGAATTTTTATTGTTTACCTATGGGTAATTTTTTTACTCTTGGTTTGTAGTCATGGATGTTGAGGAAACCCGTTTGTTGAACTATTAGGTTAGCTAGTTCTATAGGACTTCCAAGACATTAACGAGTTCCCTATTTTTATTGACTATGGGTTCTTTTCACCAAATCAAATCTTGTTATTGGATTCCTAGATCTGGGTTGTACATATTGTTTTATTGGATTCTGGGGATGAGATCTCAAGGTTTGGGCTCTATACCTTTTGATGTGTTAGACATCTTATATCACCTTTTTGAACTGACAAGCATTCTTGATGTTATGTGGTTTGTTGACTCATGTTATCTAAGTCCTCTGGTGGGGGTTCTATAGAGGTTATATTTACATCAAGTGTCATGCTAGACTTTGATGATGGTCATTTTTGTTTTTTTTTCTATTTTAGTTCATGTAATTTTTTATTTTGTACCATTTTTTTTTATGATTTGACTACGAAGGGCATGTCACAAGTATCATAAACATGTATTGACATAAACTTTCTAGGTTCACCATTGTGGGTGGCCAACAGAGATTTATTTCAGAAACCCTATACTCTAAATTTGGTTCACATATAGACCTTAGTTCCACGTAAAGTTGGATCATAGGTTTTCTGATGGGTTGGGAAGAGGCCTAATGCTTCATTATTGAGTAAGACCACTCATTTGGATTTCTAGGATCAAGATACATTAATTCAACTATTGTTATAGATAGTGTGTGGTATAACTCAGTGTTATTAGAAGAGCCTTGTGTATTTTATTTTCATTGTTTATTCTATCTATATATGTGGTCATTATAATAGGTGATTATGTCACGACCCATCCTCGGGGCCCATGTCATGACTACCCCAAGCCTACCTTCCATAGGCCAGGGGCTGGCGACTAGCACCAAGGCATAATTCTTGATAAAAAAGGGAAGACATTGCCTTTGTAAAGTAAACAAACACCACAGAGCAAGCAAGCATAAGTAAACACTAAGTAAAAACTGGGTACAACAGTAAGTGCGGAAAAAGTAAGTGGGCCAGAATACAAACCCAAACTGAAAGTAAAGTACAACTGGAAAGGGAAAACAACAACTGAAAGTAAAGCAGCAGCCTCGAGCCGTCCACTGGAAGTCCCACCTGAAGGGTGGGTACAGATAGCCTCCACAGCACCTTGGGTCCAGCCATCTGCTCCGAGTACGCCCCGCCCAGTGATCCACCTCTGGGTACCGACATGCTCCTCGTGCCTCAACCACGATCAACATTGTCCATCATCTACAACCAACACAATGTAGTGCGGGCATAGCCCGTGCAGGGGTGAGTATAAGCTACTCAGTAGGGACCCCGAGACCCCCGAAGGTCTCCCAGAATCCACAAAGGATAATCCAAAAAGGAAATATACAAACATGAAGTAACATCCGGCACTACTTAGGTATATGCCCATACATATACCTAAGTCATCAATTCTCGTTCATCCCCAACATCCGAGCTCAAGTACAACCCAGTCCACATAGGAAACCACAACCCAATCCACACAGAAAATCATAACGTAATCCACACAGGATATCAAGTCAAATATATTGATGATAAGGATTGAAAGTCAAGATACAACTCACACAGGTATACTTCTTCGTATGACGATATATATGATCAGATATAGCCACTGATTCATCTAAGCCGTCGGACCCACAAAGGATCGATAGGTACTAACCCTCACAATTACCCACAAAGGATCTGACCCACACAGGATCGATAGGTAACTAACCCCCGCAATGACCCACACAGGATCGGACCCACACAGGATCTATAGGTGCTGGCCCACACAGGACCACTGAGCGCTG
Source organism: Viscum album (assembly GCA_963277665.1). Classification (NCBI taxonomy): domain Eukaryota; kingdom Viridiplantae; phylum Streptophyta; class Magnoliopsida; order Santalales; family Viscaceae; genus Viscum; species Viscum album. The sequence goes on along the minus strand of OY728145.1, from coordinate 1,090,156,978 downwards.
AACCACATAGGATCTGACCCACACAGGATCGGTAGCACTGATCCACGTAGGATCACTGAGTGCTGTAGTCGTCGCCATCGAATCCACAGAGGATTTCTGCACAGTCGTCATCGTCGTCGCGGTCGCAGCCAGCTCTAGAGTTCCCGCACACAGCAAGCTCGTTCGGGAGGGTCTGCTCCACGAGCTGAGGGGCTGATACATCAACTGACACATAGTCCGGAGTTGATCTATCCAAAAGTTTTGTATCATCAACAGGAACTCAACGTCACAGACGGCGTGTCAATTGGACGCTCGGTCTGAGAGTTATTGGCTTTTTCGTCCCAGGGGCCCGGTTGGTTTTTAAGTCAAAACCAACCCGACCATACTCCAACTGCGTCCAAACCTCGAGTAGAGTAATCCAAAAGGTCAGTCTCACTAAGAGGAATACAACAAGGTCGACAGCACGTCAATCGGACGTCCGGAGCTCAAGTTATAAGTGTTTCCACTCCGAGGGCCTGGTTGGTTTCGTGTACGAACCAACCCGGCTGAACACCAGGTAATCTGAAACCTTGAGTGTAATATACCGAAAATACCGTCTCGATCTAAGGATCACATCGCAGCTGGCGGTGCGTCGATCGGAGGTTCGCAGCCCAAGTTATGGGCATTAGACCGAAAGAGGTTCGGTATTAGGGGGTTCGGGCCCGGTCCGACCCGGCCTGATACCCCCAGGGTCGGCCCGAACCGGGTCGACCCGAACAGGGTCAGGCCCGCTAGGGCGCGGCCGGGCCCGGACTGGGCGCGGCCCGGCCCGGTGTGCTGGCGCGGCCAGGCGGCTCGGCCGTAACAGCCGAGCGGTGAAGGGGGGGCGCTACCCCCCGCGTTGAGAACCCATAGCCCCCATGTGGGGGGTCACACATACTGGCCAACCAGGGGTTACGAACCCCTAGTTTTCTCCTGACCGGCCGACCCACTCTGGCCGGTCGGCTGCTGCCACCATGGGACCGGCACTGGCCGGTCCCCCTGCTCCGACGCTGGCGGCCCGGAACCGGCCGCCGGTCTCCCCGCTCCGCCACGGCCTCAGCCGTGGCCCCGCTCCAGCCGTGGCGCTTTTTTAGTTCTCCGACCATGCGCGACCGTGCCGCGTCTTTGGTTCATCTTCAATGGCGCGGCGCGACGACGCCGCTTCTCCCCCTTCTTTAATATTTCTGTGCGGTGCTTCGGCACAGCGTTGCCTTGTTCGTGCCGCAAACAACATCAAACAACCAAAGGGTAGAGGAGGGTCGGCCGTGTTCATGCGATCCCACCCCCTCCCATTATTGCGGTATCAGGCGGATCCAATAGAAATGAAGAAAGGCAACGGAATAATTCACGAGCAACAATTAAAATAAATTCCTACCTCATCGAATTCGATGAGCGAGGATTCGTCACGGAATTAACCGTCGGGAAGAAGGCGTCGCGGAAGGAGGATCGTCGCGTTGCGGAGAAGGAATGTCACAGAAGAAGCGTCGCGGAAGAAGCGTCGTTGGTGTCCCGGTACACGGCGTCATGTAGTCGATCTCTGAGGATTTGGCGTTCTTCGTCGGAGATCGGTGTGTTCTTCGCGTTCTTCGTCGAAGAAGAAGGCTTTTCTCCAAATCCTCTCCACGCAACAAGTTCCAACCCAAATAAAATAAGTGTTGTCTTATTTTATTAACACTCAAACCAACTCTTTGAAATTAAAAAAGAAAAGAAACGATCAATTAATTGAGGAGTTTAAAACTGCCCAATTAATGAGACGTTTAATATCCAGATTAAACGCAAGATTTGACTTCATTAAAAAGGGGGGTGCGGGTGCGTTACTTAAGAAGAAAAGAAACGGTGGGGCTCATGTGGGCCCCACCCCACAAATATCCTACCTAGTGGTGTAGGATATTTTGGGTCCCACTTTAACCCCTTAACTTAGGTTAACAACTTAAATAAAATAAATGGTGCGACCAATTTATTTTATTCATTTACTTAACCCAAAAATTTAAAAAAAAACACACCTGAGCAAACAAAACTCTGGAAAAGGTGTTTCTAAGCAATTACCGGCACTAAAATTTCAACGGTGCCCTCGGAATCCGATTCCGAGCACCGGTTCAAAAGTTATAAAAATCTGATCGCTCGTTCCCTGAATGTACGCGAGCTAAACTTCGAAAAAAGATTCCGGGCACACCGGGCCTCAGAATTAGGTGCCGTCAGAAACTACGCTCTTGTAAAATCCCAAAGAAAATTAAGAAAAAAATTCTTTAAATTTTATCGGTCTTTACATTACTCCCACCTCAGGGCTTTACGTCCCCGTAAAGATACATCAAAAACTAGGGGAACAAAAGTGGGTACTGAGCACGCATCTGAGCCTCCGGCTCCCAAGTGCTCTCCTGGAGGTTCCCGTGCTGCCATCTGATGCACAGTAGAGAAATCGATCGTCCACATAGGACCCTCTCTTGTTTATCCTCAATCTCCACTGGGACCTCCGCAAAAGTCGCCCCATCATCGACGTCCAGCTCCCCATGGTCAATGATATGCGTCGGGTCGTGCACGTATCTCCTCAGTTGAGATACGTGGAAGACGTCGTTCACCCGGTGCAACTGAGGTGGTAGAGCCATGTGATAAGCCACCTCCCCAATCCTGCTGAGGACCTGGAATGGTCCGATGAAGTGCGGAGATAACTTGCCGCCTCGGCCAAATCTCCGTAATCCACGTCGAGGTGAGACCCGCAAGAAGACGTGGTCGCCATCCTCGAACTCTAGTGGCCTCCACCTCCTGTCAGCATAAGACTTCTGCCAGCTCTGAGCTGTCCTCATCCACTCCTGGATAACCTGGACCTTCTCTGTCGTGGCCTGGACCATCTCCGGTCCCACAAGTGCGGACTCCCTAGGGTTTTTCCAGCATATAGGAGATCTACAAGGTCGGTCGTACAACGCCTCATATAGTGCCATCCCGATGGTGGAGTGGTAGATGTTGTTGTACGCGAACTCCACCAAGGGTAGGTGGTCCTCCCAGCTATGACCAAAGTCGATGACACATGTGCAGAGCATGTCCTCGAGAGTCTGAATGGTCCTCTCCGTCTGACCATCTGTATGAGGGTGAAAGGCGGTACTCAGACGTATCTGCATCTCGAATGCCTCCTGCAACCCCTTCCAAAATCGGGAAGTAAAGTGAGCATCTTGATCGGAGACGATAGATGATGGCACACCATGAAGCCGCACAATCTCCTGAACGTAGAGACGTCCCAAGCTCTCCACTGAGCCCTACTCTCTGATGGGTAAGAAGTGATCCGACTTGGTGAGTCGGTCGACAATCACCCAAATGGAGTCATGACCTCTGGAAGTGCATGGAAGTCCAGTCACGAAGTCCATAGATATCCCGTCCCACTTCCACTCCGGGACCTCCAAGGGTTGTACCAAGCCTGCTGGTACTCGGTGATCTGCCTTCACCTACTGGCAGGTGAGGCCTCGGGAAATGAACTCTGCCATAGCCTTCTTCATGCACGGCCACCAGTGTTATCGTCTGAGATCCTGGTACATATTCGCCACTCTGGGATGTACCGCCAAAGGGGAAGTGTGAAACTCTCTTAGCACCTCCTCTCGTTAAGAAACTGGTACCAAGGTATGTCCTCTAAAAAGGACATCGTGCTCTCCTCCCACGGAGAATCCATCAGGTGCCTGTCCTGAGGATATCTGTGCACACCGCGCCTCACAATCGGCGTCCCCATGCTGTGCCTCTCTGACTCACTGCAGTAGTGGAGGAGTGACTGTGATTGACTGAATGAAGGATTCTCCATCTCTATCCATGAAGGATATCTTCAAAGCGGCTAGCTGATCTGTCACCTCCCCAAGTAGCTGAATGACTGTCCTCCTGCTGAGAGCATCAGCTACTACGTTCCCCTTTCCAGGAGTATAGACTATCTCAAATTCATATTCCTGGAGGAACTTGAGCCATCGCCGCTGTCTCAGGTTCAGTTCCTTCTGCGAGAAGATGTACCTGAGACTCTGATGGTCAGAGTAGACTGTAAAGTGCTCGCCCATCAGATAGTGTCGCCATGTCTTCAGAGCGAAGACCACTGCTGCTAACTGTAGGTTATGCGTAGCATATTTCTGCTCATGGGGCCTCAACTGACGTGATCCATAGACGATCACTACCCTCTCCTGCATCAGTACACATCCGAGTCTGGTCCCTGATGCATCGCAGTAGACTACGTACCCTACTCCCTTCTCCGGCAACCTCAAGATAGGTGCGCTGGTCAATCTCTACCTCAGCTCCTGGAAGCTCTGCTGACATATGTCTGACCACACAAAGGTTTTCCCCTTCTTCTTCAAAGCTGAGAGTGGTGTCACAACTCTGGAAAAGTCTAGCACAAATCTCCGGTAGTATCCAGTTAGTCCCAAGAAACTCTTCACCTCCGTCATGCTCCTGGGTGGCTCCCAAGCTAGCACTGCATCGATCTTCACAGGATCCACCGCAACTCCCGCCTCAGAGATGACATGTCCCAAGAAGTGGACCTCGCGTATCCAGAACTAACACTTCGAGAGCTTACCATAAAGCCGGTGCTCTCGGAGTGTGTCCAGTACAACCCGCAAGTGGTAGGCATGCCTCTCCTCAGTCGTCGAGTATATCAAAATGTCGTTGATGAAGACCACGACAAATCGATCGAGGTATGGATGAAAGATCCTATTCATGAGGCCCATGAACACTACTGGAGCATTGGTTACACCGAATGGCATAACCAAGAACTCATAGTGGCCATATCGACATCTGAAGGTCGTCTTCTGCACGTCCTCATCCCGAACTCTGAGCTGATGATAACCTGACCTGAGGTCTATCTTCGAGAACCACCGTGCTCCCTTGAGCTGATCGAAGAGGTCATCAATCCTCGGTAGCGGATACTTGTTCCTAACTGTCACCTGGTTATGGCAATGATAGTCGACACAAAGTCGCAAGCTTCCGTCCGCCTTCTTGGTGAACAATATCGGGGAAGCCTAGGGTGAAACACTGGGTCGGATGAATCCCTTGCCCTGCAAGTCCTCCAACTGTACCCGTAGCTCTTGAAGCTCGGCGAGAGCCATCCGATATGCTGGAGTGGATATTGGGGCTATCCTGGGGTATAGGTCAATATAAAAGTCTACCTCTCTACGAGGAGGTAGTCCTGGAACGTCGTCGGGAAAAACGTCCACGTACTGACCCACCACTGTAGGAAAACTGGGACTCCGCATGTCAACTGCACCAAGGATGAGGCTAGCCAACTGATGAGTGATGGGCTGTCCTCTCCTCTGCGAGAGTCCATCCTATGCTGTGAATGCTCCCTTCTCGCCGGTGAAGGTGAACCTGCTCCCGTCGGTGCGTACACACTACACCTTGCGCCTAATACAGTCAATATGAGCATGGACTGTAGATAACCAATCCATGCCCAAGATGACGTCATAAGGCCTCGACGCCGCTACAAGAAGATCCCAGCCAAAGCTCTCGCCTCCTAGAGTAAGCTCACACTGCTGGCACCAGTGCGTAATCGTCGATTCTGCATCCGTAGGAGTCTCTAGCCATAAGGATCGAGCCAACGACTCTGTCGGAATCTCCGAGCTCCGAACAAGGGCAACGGCTATGAAAGAATGACTCGCTCCTATGTCTATAAGAACTGCAGCAAGGGTGGAATAGACACAGATAGTACCTCAAATCATCTCGGGTGTGCCATGGTCATAGGACTCCGCTGCCTAAAGATGTCCCTGTCTCTGCCCTCCATCTCCCTGTGGTCGGGGTGGACCTCCTGGTTGTGGTGGTGGTAGAGCCTCAAAGCGTCGCCCAGCACCTGCTGCTCGGCCAGCTCCTCTGCCTCGTCCTCCTGCTCCCTGCGGACTGCCATTGTCGTCCCTCTGCCTCTGCCTGGGTGGCCCCTCAACCGTTTGCTGCTCCTCGGCACAACGGGTCAGCAAGTCACGAGCCATGTGGCCATGCCCGCCGCATGCGTAGCACTGTCTGCCTCTCGAAAGACTGGCTCCGCGCTGTGTGCCCCGCACTGCTGAGCCAATGTCCTGAGGTCGTCTGCCTGAGGGTTTGTTCTTCCTGGACCCATGAGTCATCCGTCGACTACCTGCTGTAGAAGACTCTACTACATGTCGCCCTACGGTAGGTCTCGCTGCTGATGTAGGCTCAGCAAGGAAGCTCTCGATGAGAAGGGCCCGCTCCAGTACCCCTACCTATGTTAGAATGCTAAGGGAGATCAGCGATGCCCTGATCTCATGCCTCAATCCCAACTCAAAGGTTTGGGCCCGAAAGAATGGGTCACGTACCATGTCTGTCGAGTAGCGCGAGAGATCGGTAAATCTCGTCGAGTACTGGGTGACCGTCAAGCTGCCCTGTCGCAGTTTTAGAAGCTCATGGATGCGCACCGCACAGAGGGTGGCTGGGACGAACTCTAAGCAGAAGAGGCTCTCAAAGACTGTCCAGAGGAGATATGCCTCATCATGCACTTAGAGCATCAAGCTCCACCATCTGCCTGCTGTTGCGTGCAGGAGGCTCGCTACGAGGATCACCATGAGGTCTGCTGGTGTCCTCACTAACCTGAAAACCCATACAACTACCTCCAGCCAATCCTCGACTTCCTAAGGGTTTGTCTCCCCGTGGAACCTGGGCGGTCACTGGTGCTGAAACTCGTGCAGTTCACTAAGGCGACATGTATCGTCAGCAGCTGGGGCTGGTGGCATCGGTGGCTCGGTGGGTAGAGGTACCTCCGGTGCCTCTGCTGTCAAAGGTCTCTGTACCGAGGGCTCATCGCTTGGTGGGTTGTCATCATGTACAATGCTTGGAACCCTAGATGGCTGCCGTCATGGGGCTATCCTGAAAAGGAAACATGTGTGCCATGGTCAAACATTATACCTGGTGAGATGACACAAAGTAATCACAAAGAAAACTTGTAACACACATGCAATCAATGTTTTCGTGCATTAAGTCGGAAATCAAAAGTCAGGGTCCTGATGTACGGATACGTCGGCTGCCGCACCAACACTGGATCCCTGGACTGATAACCACACTCAATACTCTTAACACTATTTCTTCAAATAGAAAAAGATCAGATTCTTGAGTTCTACGGTAGAACCAAACTCCTTTGATACCAATTTGTCACGACCCGTCCTCGGGGCCAGTGCCGTGACTACCCCAAGCCCGCCTTCCATAGGCCAGAGGATGGCGACTAGCACTAAGGCGTAATTCCTGATAAAAAAGGGAAAGCATTGACATTTTAAAGTAAACAAACACCACAGAGCAAGCAAGCATAAGTAAACACTAAGTAAAAACTTGGTACAACAGTAAGTGCGGAAAAAGTAAGTGGTCCAGAATAAAAACCCAAACTGAAAGTAAAGTAAAACTAGAAAGGGAAAACAGCAACTGAAAGTAAATCCGTAGCCTCGAGCCGTCCACTGGAAGTCCCACCTGAAGGGTGGGTACAGATAGCCTCTACAGCACCTCAGGTCCAGCCGTCCGCTCCGAGTATGCCCCGCCCAGTGATCCACCTCCGGGTACCGACCTGCTCCTCATGCCTCAACCACGATCAGCGATGTCCGTCGTCTGCAACCAACACAATGTAGTGCGGTCATAGCCCATGAAGGGGTGAGTATAAGCTACTCAGTAGGGACCCCGAGACCCCCGAAGTTCTCCCACATTCCACAAAGGATAATCCACAAAGGAAAGATACAAACATGAAGTAACATCTGACACTACTTAGGTATATGCCCATACATATACCTAAGTAATCAATTCTCATTCATCCCCAACATCCGAGCTGAAGTACAACCCAGTCCACACAAGAAACCACAACCCAATCCACACAGGAAAGCATAACGTAATCCACACAGTATATCAAGTCAAACATATTAAGGATAAGGATTGAAAGTCAAGATACAGCTCACACAGGTATACTTCTTCATATGACGATAGAGATGATCAGATATAGCCACTGATTCATCTAAGCCATCGGACCCAAAAAGGATCAATAGGTACTAACCCCCGTAATGACCCACAAAGGATCTGACACACACAGGATCAATAGGTAACTAACCCCCGCAATGAACCACACATGATCGGACCCACACAGGATATGTAGGTGCTGGCCCACACAGGACCGCTGAGCGCTAACCCACACAGGATCGGTAGCACTGATCCATGTAGGATCGCTGAGTGCTGTAGTCGTCGCCGTCGAATCCACGGAGGATTTATGCACAATCGTCATCATCGTCGCAGTCGCAGCCAGCTCTAGGGTTCCTGCACCCAGCAAGCTCGTTCGGGAGGGTCCGCTCAATGACCCGAGGGGCTGATACATCAACTGACACATAGTCCGGAGTTGATGTATCCAAAAGTTCCATATCATCAACAGGAACTCGGAATCACAGATGGCGCGTCAATCTGACGTCCGGTCTGAGAGTTATTGGCTTTTTCGTCCAGGGGCCCGGTTGGTTTTTAAGTTAAAACCAACCTGACCGTACTCCAACTGCGTCCAAACCTTGAGAGGAGTAATCCAAAAGGTCGGTATCACTAAGAGGAATCCAACAAGTTCGACGGCACGTCAATCGGATGTCCGGAGCTCAGGTTATAAGTTTTTCCGCTCCGAGGGCCCGGTTGGTTTCGTGTACGAACCAACCCAACCGAACCCCAAGTACTCCGAAACCTTGAATGTAATATACTGAAAAGACCGTCTCGATCCAAGGATCGCATCGCAGCTGATGGTGCGTCGATTAGATGTTCATAACCCAAGTTATGGGTAGAAGACCGAAAGAGTTTCGATATTAGGGGGTTCGGGCCCGGTCCGACCCGGCCCGATACCCCCAGGGTCGGCCCGAACCGGGTTGACCAGAACCGGGTCCGGGTCTGGCCCACTTGGGCGTGGTCTGGCCCAGCCTGGGCGGCCTGGCGGCTCGGCCGTAACGGCCGAGCGGTGAAGGGGGTGGGGCGCTGCCCCCCGCGTTGAGAACCCACGACCCCCATGTGGGGGGCCGCACCTACTGGATGATCGGGGGTTACGAAACCCCGGTTTTCTTCTGACCGGCCGGCCCGCTCTGACCGGCCCGCCCGCTCTGGCCGGCCGGCTGCTGCCGCCATGGGACCAGCGCTGGCCGGTCCCCCTGCTCCGACGCCGGCGGCCCGGAACTGGCCGCCGGTCTCCCCGCTCCACCGCGGCCTAAGTCGCGGCCTTGGTCCATCCAGCGCAGCGCGACGGTGCCACGCCCCTCCGCCGCGGCCCTGATCTTTCCGCGACACTTTTGTAGTTCTCCGGCGCAGCGCGACCGTTCCACATCTTTGGTTCGTCTTCAACGGCGCGGCATGACGGCGTCGCTTCTCCCCCTTCTTTAATATTTCCGAACGGTGCTTCGGCACCGCGTTGCCTTGTTCGTGCCCCCAACAGCATCAAGCAACCAAAGGGAAGAGGAGGGTCGGCCGTGTTCGTGTGGTCCGACCCCCTCCCGTTATTGCGGTATCAGGCGGCTCCAATAGAAATGAAGAAAGGCAACGGAAGAATTCACGAACAACAATTAAAATAGATCCCTACCTCGTCGAATTCGATGAGCGGGGATTCGTCGCAGAATTAACCGTCGCGAAAGAAGGCGTTGCAGAAGGAGGATCGCCGTGTCACGGAGAAGGAACGTCATGGAAGAAGCGTTGCGGAAGAAGCGTCATTGGCGTCGCGTTACACTGCATCGCGTAGTTGATCTCTGAGGATTTGGCGTTCTTTGTCGGAGATCGGTGCGTTCTTCGCGTTCTTCGCGTTCTTCGCCGAAGAAGAAGGCTTTTCTCCAAATCCTCTCCACGCAACAAGTTCCAACCCAAATAAAATAAGTGTTGTCTTATTTTATTAACACTCAAACCAACTCTTTGAAATTCAAAAAGAAAATAAACGATCAATTAATTGAGTAGTTTAAAACCGCCCAATTAATGATATGTTTAATATCCAGATTAAACGCAAAAGTTGACTTCATTAAAAAGGGGGGTGCAGGTGCGTTACTTAAGAAGAAAAGAAACAGTGGGGCTCATGTGGTCCCCACCCCACAAATATCCTACCTAGTGGTGTAGGATATTGTGGGTCCCACTTTAACCCCTTAAATTAGGTTAACAACTTAAATAAAATAAATGGTGTGACCAATTTATTTTATTCATTTACTTAACCAAAAAATTTAAAAAAAACACCTGAGCAAATGCAACTCCGGAAAAGGTGTTTTTAAGCAATTACTGGCGTTGTGATTTCAACGATGCCCTCAGAATCTGATTCTGAGCATCGGTTCAAAAGTTAGAAAAATCCACTCGTTCGTTCACTGAACGTACCCGAGCTAAACTTCGGAAAAAGATTCCGGGCACACCGGGCCTCGGAATTAGGTGTCGTTAAAAACTGTGCTCTTGTAAAATCCCAAAGAAAATTAAGAAAAAAATTCCTTGAATTTTACAGGTCTTTACAGATTATCTGTTATGTTATAGAATTGTCATGAGTCTGTATGTTTCTTTATTACATTTGATAAAGAATTCTTTGGTTTTAGTTATTTATTATACATTCTCTAATTTCAAGTATTTTTATGTGTTTAGTTCATTTTATATATTTTATTTACTCAAATATAAGTGTATTGTCTCCAAGTTGTATGAGTTAGACCCTAACTTCTATTAAGTATCCTCTTGCATATGGTGATGTTTTCTTTAGGAATTTTCATGAACTGGGTCAAGGGATGGGTTAGGTTGACATGGGTTAGTTCACAAAAAAAGTGTATCAATTCATGTCTTGTTTTTTTATTCGTGGAGTTTTTATATAAGAGGATTAATAATGTGTCTTGGATTTCGATGGAACTTCTAATGGTGTATCATGAACAATTTTTCAAATGGAAATTCCATGTTACCAGGGTTAGGGGATTTTTGTTCTTGGTTTCTATTTTTATGAGGGTATGATTTCACCTTTGGTGATGAACTTGAGTTTATAAATTTAGAATTTTTTGGTTTTTGATATTGTATTGTTAGCGAGAGGCCTACATGAACGCCTCTTAATAGGCATGTAGAGTTCACATGATATGTGCCTTTTTGTGTGTGATTTTACTAATGATGGAGGTTTATTTATTTTATGTTTCAATAATGACTTGTATATTTTTGTTCTATATAACTCATTGATTTCACTCTACTCAACTAAACTAGAGTTATCTTCCTTTGATGAAAATAATGTTTATCCAATGGTGAGATATTATCTCAGGGTAAAAATCTATTCTCTTCATTGATGGATTCATTATGACCCTTGTGGGTCAGTACAAGCATTGGATGCCCGGGTGATGTGTGTGGTGGCTTGATGAGGGAAAGGATACCAAATATTTTTTTGAATCGAATATGGGTTTCCCTACAGTTATGGTTTCCCAAATTTGTTTTGTGGTTAATCATGAGGTTTCCTTGGGCTTGATAAGTGGATCATTAGGAGTTCTCCCTATTTCTTTTTTTGGTCATGAGGTTAGGTTTCACTAATTCACAGACCTATTGTTTTTTATTTCCCTTTTGTAGCACGGTGGGAGCGTGGTTAGGTTATCATGATTTTTGAATGATACTTGAATGGAGGGTAATCATTAAATTGATCTTTTCTTGAGTGGTATACCTCCTTTTTTTAAAGTGGAGTGTTGAGGGTGATTTTAATTATTGCGATAGACCTATTTAAGGATCATGGTTATTGGTTTAGGTATATTAGATTAGGTTTTTTGGGTCTTGGTTAAAGTGAGTGTGACTCTAGCATTGTGTTCGGTTTTCATGAGAACATATGAATATTGTGTTTGAGTGGGTCTAAGTAGCTTTTAACTAGAGGAGTAGTATAAGGTAATATATTTGGTGGGAATTTTACAATTGGTTTTTGGGGGTTGTATTCCTTGTTTTATGTGGGCTGTTGAGAATGGGGGCATTGTTCCTGATGATTCATGAATGGTAAGTGTTTGGTGTTTCATGTTAGTTCTTGGGTGTGAGTGAGTCGTCTAACTCTTGTCATCGTGCTTGGTGGTGGACATATATTGATTATTAGAGTTTGGATTTTGGTTAAGGGATGATGATAAGGATACTTATATCGTTTGGATCATCTTATTGATCGATAATTAATAACCCTTATGTTAGAATTGTTGATGTAACTATGTGAAAAATTGGTGGATAGTCATGGTAGCATTGGATGTGCCAATGGTAAGAGTGAAGCTCAGTAGCTCACTGAAAATCAAGGATTCTCGAGGGTGAGAAGTGTTATATTGGGGAGGTTGTGAAGACCCACATCTTTATCTATTGATAAAATGATTATAAATTTTATTATTTTTCCTCAAGTGGTTTTAAGATCAGAAATTGTAATTTAACCATTCAAAATATCTCAGATAATTTTTCTAAGAACATTATTAGTAACATAATAGGGTGTTTTCCCTAGGGATGGAGTTTGATGGAATTATGAGTCATTGGTATTTTCAAATAATATTAAATATTTAATTAATTAAACATGAATATTTTCCTACATTCAAATGGTGATATGTTTTAAATAGAGATTCAGATTTAGATTCATACTTTGGGGATGTCTCTGGAGTGAAGGGTTTTGTTTATACAAGATATATTCTTATCACATGCACCAGGGTCGGGCCTAGGCCCCCTTTTTCAATATTTTATTTTTTCTTTTTTTCCTTTCATTCCTATCTTTGAATTATGGAATAAATGATAGGATAGCCTCTACAAGTCACATAACTGATATAGTAAAGGGATAGGGAGAATTCATAATTGGGTAGTCCGATCGGACCTAGAGTGGTATATGAAAGATATGGGTGGTAGACCAGGACTGTAGGTTTACCATTTTGATCCTAAATGTAATATTTTTTTTGAGATTTTGATTTTTTTCTCCATATTTTAGTAGTATTTACTTTTTAATATTTTTTAGGTGTTGTTCAGGGTTTGATAAGATCCCATGTGGGGTGTTTTTGGGTGTTCTAAGGATTTTGGGATTCAAAAGGGTTCCCTGTTTTGGAAAACTCGATCACATGTCATGTAGTATAAATAAAAAACAATATATGTTTTTCATTTTGGGAGAAAGTTTAAAGATGATGATTACATGGTGAGATAGAGAGAGAGAGAGAGAGAGTGTGTGTGTGTGTGTGTGTGTGTGTGTGTTTAAGACACATCATGTGGATACACACTGGGTGTGGTTGTAGTACTCAGTCAGAAACTCTATTAGAAGGCACATCGTCATGTAATGTATGCAATCTGTCCTAATGTACAATGCACAACAAGAGGTCATGTGGTTGTCTTGGCCATACTCTATGTGGGTTATATGGCTATATACATTTTTAAAAACCCCATTTGGTTGAAACCTCATATCAGGTGAGTGTACACCATGTACATCGGTAATTTAAACACCAAGTGTGTTGTTGTACATAGCTATAGAAGATCTTTAAGGGTATACATTATGTACTAATGGTACACACCGTGTACTCCTGCCTTTGAGGTGTTTCATTGATTTTTCACCACAGAGTCAACATTGGACTTGTGATTAGTCTATTCAGAGTGTTTATTCATATAGGCAAGAATGGTGGAATTATTTTGGCTAGGAGTAGCCATCGAGATATTTTTTTTGGATTAGGATATCTTTTTGTGGGTATTTCGATGAGATTTTGATTCAAAATGCTCACAAATGATGGATTTAGATGTGAGGCTAGAGTGAGGGTTATGAGATCCTTGTTTAATATGTATTATAATTTGAATTTGTTTAGCTTGACACCCATTCAAATGAATTTCAAAATTTGGGAATGATTATATTCTTGAATAGAATTTACTAGTCAGTTTCTCAATGTTTTGTTTTCTCATATCTCTTATTTTGGAGTGGCACTGTGGGGTTCCAAGTACAATTGGGTAACATTGAGAAGATATATTAGCTTGTTTTGAGGGACCATATAGGATTCCCTCATGGGTGAGGTGATGATCATGGATTTATTGGGTTCAAAATTCAGCAGATGAGGTTTCCTGTTTTGATCATTCTCCATGGTTTGAGATGGAATTTATCTATGGAACTATTGTGGTGCCCCATGTTCTACTGATCCTAAGAGGGATGGTTCTAGTTTTATAAATTTTGGACGTTTGGTTTGGGTATTAGACATACATTGCTTTGATAGTTTTGTATAGGAATGTTTGAGTCATTTCTTTATCAGGTTTTAGATATGAAAGGAGAACTCTAGGAAAATACTGAACTGGTTGTTGAACCTAAGATTGATTGGATTATCTTCTATACTATTTGTATGATGTTATGTGGGTTTTTTTAGAGAAAGGGTGATCTGGATGAGTGCCCCCCCCCCCCAATTTTGTATTATCTTTGGATTGGCGCTTTCAATTCACAAGGTGTTGAGTCACTAATAGAGTGGTTTTGGTTGCTTGTGGGTCTAGTTTTCACTCATAGTGGTTGGTAATGTATTTTGAGCACAGCATTTTGTTTGAATAGTTTTGTGACTAGTTTTTAGGGATTTTGGGACTTTGATGAGTACATTGGTTATGTTGGCCAAGAGGTTGATATCACTAATTCATATCATGTTATGAGAGTACTAGTGCTTGTATGTGCATGTTATTGCCTTGGACCTCTAGGATGATATCATAGGGTTATTCATTCATGAATATTGATATATTAGACATCTTAGAGATACTTTTTCATAAATTAGACATTCCTAATGTTGGGTGTATGGATTATCCACATTCTCTAAGCCCTGTACTGGGGGTGGAGCAAGGGTAGATTTACCTCAGGTGTCAGTCTAGATCCCAGGGTTGGATTTCTTCCATTTTTTATTTATATAGTTTATTTTAAGGATATTTTTATTTTATTCCTATAATATTTATGATTCGACAAGGCTGGGAATATCATTTTTTTTATTCACATGTTATGGTGGATAATGATATGTTTTATATTGGTGGTGGCCTACTGAGATTTTTTTATCACCCACTATATGTGCACATCAATGCATGTATAGACCATAGGTATACTTATATATGGAGCACAGGTTGTCTGATGGATGGGCCAGATGACCATTGTTTCATCCTTATTCAGGGATTCTTGTGTGGGGTAAAAGGATCAAGCTTGAGTAGTTTGACTATTATTGGAGATCAGGTATTTTGTATGAATCATTGTTATTAGTAGAGCCTAATGAATTTCATTTTATTTTTGTTTATTATTTGTTTATATGTGTACATCCCCACTTTTGATCAGTTTTTATGTTATAGAATGATCAGGAGTCTATATTTTTCTGCATTACATTTGTAATAGCATGATTCTATTTGAGTTTTTTTATTATGCATAATCTGATGTCATGGATGTGTATGTGTTTGGTTTATTTTTCACTATTTATTTATAATAATTTGATGGTATAGTATTCTCAATGTATATATTGGATACTTTCCACTAATAGGATCCCTCTGATGTATAGGGAGACATGTTTGAGTCTTTATTGAAATCCGAATCAGGTGCTGGGTTGGGTCAAATCGGGCCATTTTGTGACAATTAACCATGGATGTAGCAATTTGTGTATTGAATTTTATGATATAATGAAATATCACTTAAGTTATGAAAGGATCTGTTTTGTAGGTTTCCATCAGCATCATCGCTCCATATGATATCTCATATCATATTTTATTATCTGTGAAAAACTGATGGAAAGGACTAGATGGTATGCTATAATATAACATATTGTACAATAAGATATAGTTATAGATTAAGAAATCAAATATAATATTTCCACCTGGAGAATAAAATGTCAAAAATATTTTATGGTTTCCAATATAAAAACCATAAAAATTCATATCTTTTTCATTTTAAACATGATTTTGAGAATCGAAGATTATGGTAAATCTCTTATTCAAATAATAGCATTTTATGGATCAGTTGACATTCAATCAACAAAACAGAAGAAATAAGAAATCTACATCTCAAAGATCTACCACACATAAAACCAAAAATCATAGATACAAATAAAATAAATAAATTATGTATACCATACACCATTGATCATTGTTGCATCAATATTTAATTGTATGGATGATAAATAACAGTAAGAGGTAACCAAAGGATGCCCTTCTCAATGATGTATACATGGTTTGAAACTGTGTCATCGAATTTTTAGGCGAGACTCTCCTCAAATACATTTTATTATAATACCTCTCTCATGAAAATGGTAAGGGATAATGGGAGCTCAGTAGAATTGGTAAGAATCTCGGCATGAACAATAACACCTTATCTTAATGGTGTATTCCTCCTTTATAACTATCAGTATGTTCCCATGCATTAACACATTAATTTATAATACATGTATTAATGAATCAACTATTCATGATTTCATGGAACAAATTCATTAATCCTGTAATTAATTTCATCATATGGAGCTTTCAAATAAAATATATCCTAATATGGAAGAATTTACAAGTGATAAAAGTTATCAGTTCGTTATCATAGGATGTAATACAAAATCGGTTATAAAATAGTTTTTGATATATCCTTTATATAGGTATATAATAGACCTATGTTAATGAAATTATTATCCTAATATATTATCATATAATACAATATGATTTGGGATTTAATGAATATCTCCTTCGACATTATCTATAATTTAATAAATTAATCATTACATATTGAAACTTATTTCCATTAAATAACCTAGAATTTGTTTAAAATGTTTTATAATATGATTTTGTTTTCATGAAAAGAATTATTAGTTTATTTAACTAAATATTCCTTTTACACACTCAATTTAGTGGGAAATACGATGGATAGTGAAGTAATATACCTCTCTCAATGATGATACTAAATGTATGGAGCCCTAAAAATTTCCTATAATACTAGGAATTCATTGTTTGAGAAGTTAAATAAGTAATTATAATGATGTTTTATATTTTTTAATATTGGATAAAGTGGGTTAAATGGAATCCAATGTAGTTTTCTATCTTTGATACATAACCCAATGATTTTTTTATTTTGAAACCTATAAGGTTTTGGTGAGATTAAAAAAATTAATCATCTTGTTCAATTTTTTCCTATGAAAAGTGAGGGAATAACTGTGGTTGATGAGTTTAAACCACAAGGACTGATGATGTTATAGACCATTGTGTTCTTGAAAAAAAGTTGATTATGAAATTAATATTCCATTGGATATTATTATCTTTATATTTTATGTAAGAAGTAAACTTGGCTACTTGATATGATAATGTTGTCTTGTTTCTTTATTTTTAAATTGAAGCATATAGGGAAAAGAGGAAATGTCCATTTCAGTTAGAATATAATTCCAATATAATGAATATAGAATTTATCTGTTCAAACTTTTATTATTAAAATCTCTTTGTATGTTGAGTGGAAATAAATTTCTCTATTTTTAAAAGCACTAGTCTTATAGGCACATATTAAACTTTTCTATTTATTATCTTCTTTCAAGTGAATAAACCCATATAAAAAACACATGAATCTATATTTAGTATTTTCTAACCAAATAATATTATTATTAAATGGGGAAAGAAAAATTAAAATCATTTAAAATTATGAACTATTATTTTTCATTATAAATCTATAGAGTATTATGTTTTCATAATTTTCTATATGGAATTCTACAATTATTTGTGAGGTTCTTTTTGAATTCCCCTATTTAATTAATAACATATAGAAATTACTAGATCTACTAAAGTGATAAATCTTGGTCTGGGAAATTATCAAGTTGTATTAAAATATGTGGGTGTAGATGGTACTGACCTTATAAGATATAATTTACAATAAAATAATTCATTATTTTTCCAATAAATAACTTCTTCTATTAGAACATGACACCATAATCATGGATTATTTTATATAACTTTTATAAAATAATATTGTTTCAATATATGTCTTGGGAGAAAATAAGAATATCATAAATATAAACCATAGAATTATCTATGATTTTATGAAAGATGCATGAAAAAAACTTCTCAAATATTTAGGGGATAGTTTTAAGACTTAATATAGAAATATTAAAATTCATGTGATGATCAAGAATTTATAATTTTTTTGGTTTATTTCTACCCATTTAATTAAAAGTTACCAAAAACCTTCCATGATATCAAAATTTTGGAAAACTTAAAAATGATGCATCCTATAAAAATGGGTCTCCAACTTTGGTAAAAGAAACCATGCATTCAAAAATAATAATTTTTAAGTGGATAATTAATCACAAGTCCATGTTTTTCTCAAACTTGTTGAGATCACTAGTCAACATAATATACTTCACAAGTCCGTTAGGAATTTTTTAGGCTTAATAATAATATTCTTCTGAAGATCAGAACCTACTTTGATAATTATGACTTGATTAATTTTGTATAATAACATCATTTATATAAAAGGTATGTAAAACATAGAAATATTGAATCTCACATAATGGATAGTCAAACATCTTATAAAACTCAGTGGAAAATAAACCGTAAGAAATCTTAATCATATCCTATTTTATGCATTCTAGAACTTCTATATGATGATTATTACGAATTTTTATCCATTGAAAGAGATTATTTCAATTTATATAACCATTAATATTCCACAAAACCCTGTTTTATTAATTAATTATTTCAAATAAAAAAAGAATATTTTTGCTGATATATCATAGGTAGAAACACACTACATAATCACATAGTTGTGGGAAATTTGAATATGAATGGGTTTACTAATCGTTATTGTAATTGAGGTTTCCATATTTTATAATCTAAATAATATATAACATTATTCCTATATATTTTCATAGATAATTATTTACTTTATGATAGATGAATAAGATGAAGCATTAAAATATTCCACCACTATAAAAGGCTTATCCCATTTTTAGGATTAAATATAAATAATGAAAAAATTTAAAGGCTAAAAAATTATTCTTACATTTTATTTGTGACTTTTTTTAACATCTTCACTCATGATTAAATATGAAGGATATTGGTTAAAATTACGAAAAACTATGTATTTCATTGTATTTTAGGAGGAAAAATTATTTTCAAAAACATCATCACTTTGTGTTAATGAATCCTTAAATTATTAAATCATTTCTTTTCCAATCATTGAATCTGATCATGAGATGTTTGATATAAAATAAACATAAAATATACATGAATTAACATTATTAGTTCATGTTGACTATGTATATGGTCATAAAAAGATTAAAATCTTATTTGGTTATTTTATCTCATCTATTATGAATTATTTAAATTTATAAATTTTAGAATCAGTACAAGATATGGTACTGTGGTATTCATATCTCAAAGAGCCCTAAACATTTCAGAATTTACCATAATCTAGATTCATATCATGAGATGAGTAATCTTAAATAAAACATTATATTTTTCTCCCATCATGTTGGCATGATAAACATTATTTAGTTAATCACCTTTATAATATTGAATTTTATTTTCTAGATATATCTCAAAAATATCTACTCTCTTGAATCGGATTATATTCAAGTGGATAATTATCAAACATACACTTCAACTCTTGGATAATGATAAAACATTTCTACGAAAAATATATATGAAAATTTGTATATGTTTTTCTAAATTAAATTGAATGGTATGGTCTGTAGTGAAATAGATATAGTGGAAAATTATTTTTCTAAGTATTATTTAATTGTGAAGATATTTATCTAAATTTCTCATTTTGAGTTTACCCATTGTTAGAGAGAATATTAATAAAAGGTTGTTTTAGTTAGTTCTAGGAAATACAATCTGAAAATCAGCAAGGGGAGAAATTTTTGAAATAGTAATGGTGTTTAAAAATTGTATTTGATATAATTAAAATATCTCATCTTGACAAGGGATAAAATAAAAATGGAAACAAACAATATCTCTCTTTGTAATTGAAGGAACAATGGGATTCACAAAGGGTTACTCAAAGAATGATAAAAAGTAGTTAAATGTGAATGAAAAAGATCTTTTAAGGAATTTTATAGATATTTATCAACCTACTAAGATAACCTAATCTATAAGAAATAGTTTTGAATTCGGGAAATTTTTGACAAAAAAAATAAATGAAAAAACAATGATGATAACTTTATTCAATATTAGAACTAGACATGGAAAAGGGATAAAACCTCTATATATGTATCTCTCCTAGTCGCCCTAATGGATGGAAATAAAATATTTAACCCTTAGATTATAAACCAAAAAAAGTGACTCCACTCAAGGAATAATATAAAGAAAAAATAAGTCAATAAAATATTTACTCTAAATATTTTTGATATGATGGGTCCTCATAAGAAGTAAATAATAGATAATAATCTCAATCGACTTTGGATGTCAATGTCAAAGTTTCATATTAGTTTATATGAATTCAATGAGATAGAATGTGGTTTATGATTAAACCATGACTTTGATATAATAATTATAACCATGAAGGAGGCTATGTGGTGTAACAAAATGTAATGAAGAATAATAAGATATAAAAAATTATAACTATTTATTGACATAACAAAGAGGGTAGAATGATTCCTCTCCCAAATCAGGATTCCTCCTCCAGTATAGATCAATATATTTATATCCATGTCAGTCCAAATCAAACATATAAAAAAATTAAATTATAATCCAAAAGAAATAATCGCATGTTCCAAGTGTCCCAACCTTATCCCTTCATGTCGACCCATATGAATTTAACTTTATATAACTAAAACCATCAAATAACATTTATTTTCATAAACTAACTTTATAAATTACACTTTAATAGAAGATTGAAAACACTCCTTTCTCTAATAATTAACCAATAAGAGTAACTAAATATAAATTTACACAATCAAAAACTACCATTATTTTATATATAAAAGATTCCCCCAATGTGTTTTCATACTAATGTGACATAATGCTCCACCGCCTACTTGATCTACATGATTTACGAAAGTTGACTGTCTAAATAAATTCTCCAAGAGAAAGATTCCATTCCAAGTTCATCCATAAAAAATAAAAGTTATCCACATATCTACTTCCTATAATTAATAACTTGTTATCACCCTTATAATAATTACATGACATTTTATTAACAACTTCTCTTGATTTAAGATATTTGAACTTTCTTCTATATAAAATCTGACTTCTACAACTAAAATTCACAAAAACCATCCCTTTTTGTATAAAATCAATGTAATTTCAAATAAAAAAGATATTTCGTTTCATTAATATATTTTTATGGTTTTTAGAATTATTTACAATTAAAATAATTATAATCAAAAATTTAAAACATTTACAAAAAACAATTACACCAACAATACAAAACTAAATTTTCAGTTACACTAACGATATCTAAAAATAACATAAAAAGATAGTAACACGTGAAGGATTACATTTTGATGATTCATCAACCATTTTTTGAATTTATCTATACCAAATAAGTGTTCCTATAATTGACACAAATTTTATATATAGATAATATTAATTTTTTTAATTAATATTATTTAAAATTGAAAAGTATCTAGAATGTAATCATTATATAAGAATTTGATAAACTCTAATTGATTCAATTAATTTTATCTATATGGGACATGATAAAAAACACAAATATAGAATCAAAAACGACATTATCTACTTACTTCAAACATTAAAATAATACAAAACTCTATAAATTAAATTTTTATATTTCTAATATAGAGATATCTGATAAAGTTAATTGATACACAAATATAGATGAAAAATAAATACTCATGGAGGATAAAAAGTGTACTATAATGTAATATAATAATTTTCTTAAATATAATTATTCCTCTATAATTTCAAAATAAATTTCATTACATATGATTAAATTATATTTTATTAATGAACATTCAAAAATTTATAATTCTGTGGGATGATATATTTTTCATGTGTGTTTGTTTCTTCTATTAAGGGATATACATTCATAATCTATCATCCCAGCAAACTAAAATCTTGGAATTTTATTTTGAACAAAGTTACTTGACACATATGTTGAGATATTTATTTTATAATGACAGAGTGTTTTGTATATTCCAAATAAGCTAACATTGTAACTTCAACAGTCTGTTTAAAAACACCAATGAACCAACATGAATGAAAAGAGAACTTTATCAAAATAAGAGACCATAAAAGATAAAAAAAATATATTTCAAAAACAAAAAATAGTTAATATCTTACAATATATTCATTTTATAATTATATTTCACTCATTTTTTACATTAATTTGTTTAATATTATTTATTGATTATTAATGTTATATATTTTTTTTGTTTTTTTTCAATTTATTCATTTTAATAGTTAATCATTTAATATTTTTATAATTTATTCATTTGTAATATTATGATATACATGATTGTTCATTATTATATATAATATTTTTAATATAGAAATATTTTCATATTGATATATATATATATATATATATATATATATATTCATAAATATGATTTATAGAATACCAAATATATATTTACATTTAATAATTCATATATTCAGTGGAAAATGTTTTATAACAAAAAATTATTATTAATTAAAAATATTAAATAATTAGTATCGAGTAGAAGATGTTTCCTGTGAATTTTATATAAATTTTACTTATTTTTTTGAGTTTAACATATGTCAAACATGTGTTATCTATATATATACACATATTAATTATGTAGACACATATATGTAATTAATGCAATTTTATATATAAACACACAAACAAAATATTTATGTAATTTATTAAATTTATTAAATTTTTAGTATTAATTTTAGAATTTAACTTATTAAGATAATATATTTAATATATTATTTTCTAGTTCAATAAATTTTATTCAATTTCTATATTTTTATTTAATATAAAATATTTATTAATTTTTTTTAATTTCATCATTTTTAATTATATTTATTCATTTTTCATATTACGTATTAATTAACAATTTTATTATTTTTTATATTTTATAAATATTCATTTTAATTTTATTCATTAATATTTTAATAATTTTATCTATTTATAATATTTATTTATACATGATTATTCATTAATAATTAATCATTTTAAAGAGGTTTTAATTTATATAATTAATATGTAATCGTTTAAATTTAAACATATATTCTTTTTTATTTTTTTCATAATTTTTATAATTTATAGCACTTATTCATTTTTTTAATATTTTCGCAATCTATTAATTTTTTATTATTAAATACCACTACTTTTTAACAGTAATTCCTTTAAAATTTTATAATATTATTTATTCAGTAAGAATATTAATTATTTTATTCCTTTTTCTATAATTTATTATTTTAAAATTTTATTCATTTAATATTTTTGTAATTTATTCATTTTAATATTTATCTATAAATATTTTCTCATTAACAGTTACTTTTTTTAATATGGTCTTAATTTACATATTTAATAATTATTCATCTTCATTTTAATATATATTTATTTTTTTATTAATTTATATAATTAATAAAAAATATTATAATTTATTTTAGACTATTCATATCGACACTTAAGAAACACGGTGATAAAATGTGGTTTTGTTAATTCAAAAGTGAAAAGCACAAAGAAAACCTCTCATTATATGTGCTTTCTGGAAAGTGCTGACAAAAGTATTCAATGTCTTTTAAAATAAACCCTAACATAACCCTACTTGCTTGCTTCATTCAATCACTCACAAAACAATACCAATTTCGGTGCTCCCCCCCCCCCCACTCAAACTTCTAAGATGAATAACACCTCATAAAATTGAAATTATGTTATTATTTGAACTTTTTTAGTCAATCTTGCATTGTTTTACATTTTTAATTATATTTTTACCACGTAACGTACCACCCCCATTCCCCTTGGCATATCAGTACCATAGTTCTTGACCAAGCAGAAACGATAGAGACCATCAGGTTTTCAATTAACTAAGTTTCATAAATCTAATTCTTTTATAGTTCTTTTTGAATACATGATTTATTAAGGGTTTGGATACTTGTGTTTGGGAATTTTAAAATCATCAATTCTGACCATGGATGTTTTCTGGGTTTTTCTTCTCAAATTTCAGCCTTAAAAGTCCCTTTTAAATTCATAGAATCTCCCTCTCCCATATTTTTTACTCAATTATGGAAATTCTTATTAAATAAAGGCTAAAAATACTCTAAATTAGGGTGTGGTTGTTTTGTAATGTGATTATATATATATATATATATATAATGGTTTTGAAAACAAAATTGAATGAAATAAGATGGGTTTCAAAATATATTTCAATTCAAAAATGAAAAATTGTGAAATTATAGGTGACCCCTCGATAACGATTCCAGTTTTATGGTGGGGATTTTACCACTAATACCCAATAAAAATATTTTTTACTTAGGATTACAATATAGTTTTCCTAATTTGTCTCTCAAGGATATTTCCAATGAATTTATTTATCTATTATAGGATTAAATGATTCAAAATGAATAAAATTATATTTTTTAAGAAGGGATTTAAGTTGTAATTCAGAAATAGTGATTTTTAATGGAAAATTAGTGTGAAAAAAGTTGGATTTGAATAATTAAAAAAAGGTGAAGATTTAAATAACATTTAAAAGGTATTAATTCAGCTTTCGAAGAAATTAAAAACTAGATTTAGAGTAGTGACATCAAAACTTTTCATACTATGAGGTTCCTATTATCAATTGTTCAAAATGTCTCTTTTAATAAATTGTTTTCAATACATAAACCCTAATTACAAAATAAGTACTAATATGGTTAAAATCAAAGATATTATTTTCCATAAGCACAATGAGAATTCTATTTCTTTTAGAAATATTAATTAAGTAATCAATGACCAGTGATAAGAAAAGTTAAATGGAATAATAACTATTCTCACAACCTCAATTAATTGTTATTAAATTTAAAAAGTTTTTAAATATTTGATACCATAATTATTAATTTTTGAATTCTTAGAATAGCATTCAACTGGAATAAAATTTCAATCAAAAAAATTAAAAAAATGAAAGGAAGATAAAACATCAGTTAAATTATTTTTAATGAAATAAAAAACAACTATTAAACTACATGTAAACATTCCCAAAATAAAGAATATTATAGAACATAAAAGATGGTCAATTATATCACTCTAGATCTCCCATGATTAGGACACCAGTTGTTTATCCAGACATGGACACATGGTAACTTCTATCATTTTGTTTAATATATTTTTTTCATTTCTTCTTTGAGTGTCCAAAGTGAGTATGAATTATTTCTTCAGAAAATAATAAAATCAATTATAAGTATCAATATATTCTCCTTTTATTAAAAATTTTCTATACTTCTTTAAAATATAGGATTTATATATTTACACACATATTTGTTTAGACATATGTATATATAACTATATATTTACACTCAAATTATGATACTTTTTTCACATATCAAGGTATATATACATTAAATACAAACCTTTTATTTATTTATTTATTTTTTAAACAAAATGTATATTTTTTACCTTAATAGGATAGATATGAATAAAAAATAGATGGATATTAATCTTTTGAAAATGGAGTATGAGGTTGGACAGTTTATCATGTTTGCAATAGAGTATCCATGCAACTCTTCTCAAATAATTTATCCATCTCCACATTGTTGTTATTCTATAATAATTAATCCAAATTATTATGAAGATCATTTTATTTGTCACGATATAGATCGAGGTTATAATTGCTGGACTAAACATGGGGAAAAACTGAATGTACATACTATTGGGATGAAACTATGATTTATTGATCATTTGATAGGAATACTAATGTAAATGAAGTTGGAGATCATTTGTAATAAATGGAAATAGAAATTAAATATAAACTTTAGGATTTTAAAATTTTATTTCAGAATATAAATATCTATATAAATAGACTATTGTATATTAGTTTTACTAAATATACAACATTGTCAGTTGTATTGAAGTTATATAATTTTAAAGCTGGTAGAGGATGGAGAAATACCAATATTACTGAACTACTTATTCTCCTGAATGATATGATACCTGAATAAAATGAGAATAATTTTTAAACATATGATGTTAAATAAATTATAAGGTAAATGGGTATGATCTCTAAAAACTAAAATCTTGTCAAAAGGATTTATAATTATTTCAGAGACAATGAATCACTCAAAAAACTCCCTACATGTAGGGTGGATTGATACAAGAAAGATGAATCAAGTCCTTAAATAATTATATGGAAATTTCCTATTATTCCAAGGTTTAAAAGACTATATGGATGTTAGGAAACTACAATAAAATTAACATGTCACAATGATACATTAATTTAATATTGGAAAATATGTCACCTGGTGCACTCACATTAAAAGACGAAAATTGATTATCAATATCATAAATTTTGAAATGAGACAAGAAACCTTCAGCTTATTTTATCTATATATGGAACAAATATTTTTTGTGTATAAATTAGTACTCACAGGTAATGAGCGGTTATATTGCAAAATTATGAATTTATATTGTGGTTATTCATGAAGTGAAAATACAACCTGGTAATGATATTGATGTCTATTTAAATCAATTTATGGAAGATCTAAAATTGATGTGGGATAGAGGTGTTATATTTTATGATGCTAATAGAAGTTAAGAGTTCACATTAGGATCCATGTTTTTTGGGATGATAAATGACTTTCCTTATTATAATCATAGAAATTGATTGGTTTTATTTGAATTATCATAATGAATTATTTTACATCATATATTTTCTTAATTCCATGAATGTAGAAAAAACATTATGTGACATTGTTATTGGAACATAAATAAATATACTAGAAAAAACAAAAATATAGAATTAAGGCTAGTTTGTACATGATTCACATGGGGATAAGGGAATACTTGGCACTAGTGAAGGGTGAAAGGAAACATTTTCTTCCTCTAATAACTTATAATTTACCTAGAAAATACAATTTTCAATTTTTCAAATTTCATAATGGAACAAAAAAACTCTAAATGGGTATTCATAAAATATCAAGAATATCATGAAAATGAATAATTTAATATTACATGGTCTAAAATCACATTTATGTGATGTTTTTATGTATGATTTAATACCATTATATTTATGTTACATTCTACCTAATAGTGTATGAAAAAATTGACCAGACTTTACTCATTTTTTAAATCCATATATAGCAATGTTATAAACTGGGTGAAGTTGATGATCATGAATATTGAAATTACAATCATATAATGTGAATTGGTGATGTTTTTTCCACTATAATTATTTGATAAAATGGCCCACCTAATTGTTGAAATGGTTAGAGTTATTTAACTATCTGGTCAAATACATTTCAACTGGATGTGCACCATTGAATGATATATGAAGATTTTGAATGGCTATATCAAGAATTAAAGTGAGCTAAAAGGATGTATTTCAATGTGTTATACATAAAAGGGGGCCATAGGTTGGGAATTTGGATACATGATATTTGATCCAAATATTTTAAGCCTTTTAAAAAATAAAAGATACTTCAATGAATAGTTTTATTTGTTTTTAAATACACTATTATTTTTCTCATTCTATTATGTGTTCTCTACTAAATTTATGTAATATAAATTTATTCATTAAATATTTATGAATTTAATATATTTTCCATGTACTGATGTAAATAATCTTGAGGAAGATGACTAATATAATGAATAAATAATGATACAATTAATAATAAAAAATTAATAATTAATAATTAACCTATATAGAAAAACACCGTATAGATTTTTACTAACATGTTAAATAACCTAAAACATTTCTCAATTACCATAAAGGGGTTCATCTCTAAGGCATAAAATGTATACACTAGCTCACTAGGTTCATAGCATGTCTCAAACCGGGGGGACATCATCACCATCATCAACATCGATCATTTCAACATAGTGTCGACATAATCTATTATTATAATGAAATGAATATACATATTGATCCATCTGATTAGAATTACACCATTTACTTATACCAGAAAATGTTGTATGATCATTTATAGATACTTTAAAATACTTGACCCTTCTCATCAGTGAAATAAATCACACTCTAGAAATCTTATATTTCATGTGAATAAATCACAGATAAAGGCCAACTTTATTTTTATTCCAATCTGGTTATGATTTCTATTATATTTTTCGGTTAGGGATGCTACAGAGATGTATCTTTCCAATAGTTATTATTTCCATTATTAGTACTAAAAAATAACTATTAAAGAACTCCTTCATCAATAATAAATAAATCATTGATCAAGGACTCCTTTACCTTCACTAAAATAAATCATTAATCGTGGTCACTCTCTTTTAATAGAAATAATCTTGTCCGTTATTTTAAGTTCTCATCACATCAATATTATTAAATACTGATAAATAAAATTTATAGTGTTGATAAAGGTTCTTTATGTAGTAGTGTAATGATATAAGTATCCATCTTGATTAGGGTGACATTAGAAGAGCCTATAGGGATGGTAGAGATAAATTTCTAAGTTTTTTTTTCAAATATTAGCATGTATGACTGAAAATAGAATGATGGGTCAAATATTTTTTATTTTACAATATGTGATGGTTTGACAAAACTGTCATATATATTAGTTGAGAAACTATATATAATGGTCTTAAAAAATTTATCTTATATTATTTTTCCTAATAAATTATGTTGTTTTAAACAACTATCATATATATTAACTAGTGATTATAATATGTTAGTTACAGAAAACTATAATATGTAATTAATTACATGGATGTATTTTGATATAAATATATTTTAGGGTTATCTATAATATTATATAATATTTGTTTCTTGGTTGTGATCAATTGATCTGATTATTAGAATATAAGAAACCCTTCAATTTATTTAAATGTCTATTTGAGTTAAAAAATATTGAAAGAAACTCTTCAAGATGTCTGGAAATATTCCAACACCATGTAACCAACCCACTTGACCTTGATTGATTATATTTAATCATGTGAATGTGACATATCAAATGTATCTCAATAATTTTAAAAAATATAAAAATAAATTAATTTTAAATTTTTATTTTAAATGAAATTTTATTTTTTTTAAATAAAAACAATTCATAAATTATTTTTCTTGAATGTTAATTCTATTATGGAATATGACATCAAAGATTAAAAAAACATAGTAACCATGATCATAGACATTTTATTTTTTTTAAAACTCCGAATGAATTTATAAATATATTAAATTTTTTTATTATATATATTTTAATAATTAAATTTTATCATATATACATTAACTGATCTTCATCTATAGAAATTAATTTATTTCTTTTTTATGTTTAGTATCCTCATACGATTTATTTTTTGATATATTAAAGAAAATAACTACAGAGGAAACAACCTTGTTAAATCATATTATAAAAACTATAATTAAAAAATTTATTTTAAATAAAAATGATTTATATTACTAATTAAAAAGGGATATCATATGGGCCTATTTTTTGTATTTATTTATTGTTTCCATAAAATAGACAATTCGATTAAGTATATTTTTAAAAATTATCACTGTCTTCCATAAAATATTAATAAGTAATTAATTCTAAAAGACCAAATTATCACAACTATAATCAATATATATATATATTTTCTCTTACATGATAGATAATAAAAATATCCTATCATATGTTAATTTTTCATTAAATAAATTAGAAACATTGCATTTTATTATTATAATTTCTATTGAGTTTTTTACTTTTTCATGTGTATAAGTAAAGTGGGGACTAAAAAATATAAAAAAATTATCAACATGTTATAAGAATACATAATCATTAAATTAATTTCATAAAAAATAGATACTATTAAATTATTTTAAAAGAATAACATTAGTAATTGGAAATGCGATTTATTAAAATGTACCATATATATACATTTATGATGAAGTCTCTTAACCATTCATTTATAACAATTTTATTTATAATCTCTTGGTCGATAATATAATGAGTCTTTCTGTATTTTTTTGAATATAATTTCATGAGTGTCTATGGGGATATTGAATCCTTATTCATGTTACAAGATTCATTTTAGTGAAAATATGATCTATGGTAGATCATCTCATACTTATCAAAGAGATGGTAGGTAATGAATTCAATATGAAAGTATGTTTTCCACAAGGTGATAAGAATTTTATGAGTTAATGGTGTATCCTAGTGGAGGTATATCTGATGTAATGGTTATGGTAGTGGTAGCTATAGAGAACAAAATGTTAACCAACTTCAATGATGGGTTGACCACAAATATCATATCACAGTGTAGCCTATTCAACAGACTGATAACCTATATAAAATAAAGGTGGTACTATTTTTTCATATGAACATGATTGAAACTCAAATGATAACTAATTTTAAATACGTATAGACACTATATCTTTTTCTACAGTGTTTGTAATTATTTTTATTTCTAGTGATATGTATATGTCATAGTGTTCTCCTATTGATTTAGGGTGAAATTTGGAACCACGTGATCTTTATATGTACACTTTAATTTTATTGTTGCATTCTTTTTCTGGATGTTGTTTTTGTGAGTTATTTAAAGAGTGTGTGAGAAGTGTGACTAATTATGGTGACTAGGGTTCATAGTATTCCCAAATAATGGTATATAAATATCTAGTGGGAATTTATTTTATTTTGGATTTCATAACATAGAACCACTAGAATTTTTCATCATTTGGTGATTCTAAGATCTATCTTTATATTGTTTTACATAGGGTCCTTCCCCAACAATTGGTCTCAGAGATCAGAAGTTCACAACATGACAAAAATTTTAGTAATGTTCAAACATTCTGTTTAATTATATTGATTTTAGTTGAGATTGTTTTCATTGAATATATATAAAAATGGAAGAACAAAAGGCCTAAATTAGTCAATTTGAATGAACCGATTATGTATTCTCAGTGATGTGGATAAAATATTATCTCATCAAAATAAATCTTCTAACTTCAATTGGATGTATATAAACAAAAATTTGTGGAAAAAAGTAAATGGGAATATATGGAAATTAATTCACATGGATTCCTGAGGACTTAAATATAACAAAATATGGATTTTCATATCCATTAAAAAAATTCAACATCCAAACTGATAGCAGCCTTAAAGGATATGTATGAAACAAATTTCATTAAATAATATTTTCCAAATGTTAAACTTGTTTAATATCATTTTAACCGAAGGAAGGTCAATCATATATCATGTGAACAATATCAACATGATCAACCTGAAGGAGTGAAATTTATATTCATTAATGAATTGGGAGAATTATTTTGTTGTATTCACTACCATAATCTAGGTATGGTATGGTTACTGTTGTTAAAAATTAATTTGGTAAGAAATATTTTGTGTTTAAGGATGCCTATAATTTTATATTCAATGAGGAACATTAAATAAAATTTATCCAAGTACCTTCCAATAATTTATTTCATGATGTCGAAAGGGGATGCTCGCCCCATTGGAGAAACCATCAACCACCAGAAGAAAAATCCAGGGCATGGATTTGAGTGAAGTCAATTGGTTTAGGAAATAACTACTAGAATTTTGTAATGTGCGTACATATCATGAGGAATTACTAAAATTTTAATGAATCCATTAGTATAAAAACTACTAAAAATTCAAATTTCATTAATATAATGGAAGGAGGAAACTACAAGTTACTCTATATTCATATTTGATTGGAATTACGAGTGGTTAAATCCATTGAATCATTCAACTCAGTAGAAGATCTTAGATTCATGGTCAAATATGTACCTAGAAGACTTGTAAAATTTCATAAATTAGATGACGAATCTTTAGAAGTATTTGAAAAGGGAGATGTAATCATTTAGATGAAGAATATATGTTTCCAATATTTGAAGGTAGTGAGACACATCCCATGTATTTGAAATAATCTCATTTCTATAGGGTATCTAAATGACGTTTTCTATTGAATGACCTTCTCCCATATAGCCTAGAATGCGACTTGAGGGACTATATTTGTGGTGGTAGGAGAAAATGATGTAATTATTTTTATGATAAGAAATTTAGATATAAGTTAAATAGGAAAAATTTTAAACATGGATGATCCATAGGTTTAACATTGTAGGCTTATACACCATAGTTAGAAGAACATGAAGACTGATACTTGATCACACAAGCATCAGAAGTTGTGAGAGTTGTGTGATGTAGAAATATAAGTGACTCTCATTCAACTAAATTAGCTAGAAACCCAAATCCTAGAAGATTAAATTAGTTTACTATGATGTATTGGGTCCATACCCATTATAATATCATAGATGATCCATTTACAGCTTTATATTCATTAATGGTTCAACAAGGAAGGCATGGAAGTATATATTTAAGAATAAGTAAAAATGTTTTAGAAATTTTTTATAGTGGAATTCAATGGAAGAAAGGGAAAGCGGTCAAAGGTTGAAGGGCCTTGTATTAGATAATGGAGGAGGGTACAATGGTAATAACTTATAGAATTATTATGAGAATAAATGGTCCAAGATTCAAATAAAAATTCCCATAACAGCATAAAAAATGGTTTGTAAGAGAGAATGAACAAGAATTTGACTAAGAAAGAAATTTTCATGTTCATGCACTCTATAATTCCTAAGGCCGTTTAAGTAGAAGAAATCAAAAATGTTAAATACTTATCCAACATAAATTTAATGTCGACTAAGGGAAATTTTAAACTATAATACATACGGTATTATTGGTTTATGGATATAAGACAACATAAAGTCTGCAAAATATTAGCCAATACTCTTTTCGATGTAAAAGGTAGAGAAAAATTAAAGGTAAAGTAAAATAATCATATTTTCTTATAAGAAATATGAATAAATAAATTGGTTTTAGAAATTTTGATAATGATAAGAACTAAGTAAAAATAAGTTCAAATGTATTGTTCAATGATAATGGATAATATAATTACTACAATTTTTCTTAATCACGGGAATAGGGGATGACTAAAACCATTAAAATTCATGAAAATATAGAGAAAATTATTGGAAATTTAGATGTTTTGGGGACACTATATGGTAGAACAAATTCATAATAATTTTGACCAGTGGAATACATGCTAAAATTCTCAAAGTCTTCTGATTTTAAAGGGGAAGATCTAGAAGTTGAGAGATCAGAAGCCAGTGCACATGATGATAAGTCACCAACGACATCGGTACTATAAAGAAATGAATCTCAATATGAGATAAGAATATCGTAAAGAGTCAGATGAAAATTATAGAGGTGAGTAAATGATAACCATTTCATAATTCTAGTATATTTTGGGGAACACAAATTCCTATAAGAGGTAGTGACACTCAATGACTAAAAAATAGTGGGATTCAACTATGAAGGAAGGAATGAACTCTGTGAAGTTCGATGGAACATAAAATGTAACTAATATACCATAGTGAAATAATGAACTTGAGAAAAATAAATTCTTCTTTGAAAGGAAAATTCATATTAATGTAAAAGATATTAGGTGTTATTCGTGGTAAAATTATTCCAATGAAAGGAAGGAATTGAATTCTCAAAAGAGAAAACAGGTAGTTAAACATATTACCATCCGTATGGTGCTATGTTTAGTAATATTTTATCATATAAACTTTTACAAAATGGATATCAAGAATTATTTTTTTATGGTGACTTATAGAGTGAGATCTAGAAGAAGAAACCCATGTTTTAAATACCAGTTAAACAAAGGACATATTTATTATGAATAAATAATGCATGTATGGATTTAAAAAGACACCTCAATCGTGGAAGAATAATTTTTAAATTTCGTGATGGGGGAAGGTTTCACAATTTGTGACATTGATCATTGATTTTTTTTTAATTCATGGGATAATGGTACCAACATTGAACTCCTTTTATTTTTTGATGAAATATTTCTAGAGGATCTTAAGGGTTCAAGGATTTAAGAGTTTATGGGTACGTTTTCTATAATAATTAACATATGGCTCTTGGATATTCTATGAAAATATTGAGTTTGAGGATATAAAGGAATGTAAAATATTATGTGTTAGTGTTTCCCCTAAAAGAATACATCAGAAATATCATTAAAAAAATAAAATGACTATATTAAGTATATCTCAACCCTATATTCAGACACTCAATGTTTTCCCAGTTATAGGAACCATCATTGGAAGATGAGTCCTGATAAATTTAAAAAAAAATATATGCATTACCTATCAGATGTTTTTATGTATTTGATTATTTTTAAGTGGCCAAAACATTCCTTTATAGTGGTAGTAATTATTCTTTTTATATCATACCATATCAAGGATCATTGGGAGGTTGTAAAGTGTTTCATTTGAAACATGATGGGGTTTTAAGATATAGCATTTTGTTTTAGGTAAGATGATTTAATAAAGGGATTAGTGGAGGTGGATATTTATAGGTATTCAGACACGTGAAAGAGCACAATAGGATTTCTGTTTATATTTGGAAGGGAAATGTTCATTTTTTTCCTTGATTGAAGTCTATGGTAACTTTTTTACAATATAAGTAGAATAAATAGAATTTATGGGAGTTGGAATAGAGTTCTTCTGGTCAGTACACTTGATTAAGGAACAAGGGAGGGTATTGGAAAGAGGAATGATATTTTGTAATAGTTAGAGTGCAATTCAACTGTACTGGAATTTGATGTTTCAATTTATAATAAAACACATTAACCTAAAATTCCATTTTATATGAAATAACATGGAAGATAAAGTGTTATAAACATCGAAAATATCTTGGGGTAAAAATTTGGATGACCTATTCGTGAAGATGTTAGTCTATTTATGTCTAGAGAGTCATTATTCCATGGCCAGAATCGAGTGAATGGAAGTTGATAAAAGACATAAAATACACGAGGAAAGAGAATGTGTTTTGAATTTCTAAATAGTTGGGGGATTATATATATATATATATGAATCAATGATCAAGTGGTAAATGGTTGGGATTATTAATCCTTCTTCGAGATTCATGATTTAGTTTACAAGATGTATACACTCTAGAAGATCATTATGGTCCTTTCAAGGAAACTATAGTTGATGAATTTAGCATGTGGGCATGTTTACTAGAAGGTGATAAAATTATGATGAGTGTATGATGAAGGCCATACGAGTTTTTTTAGATTAAATGATAGATGTAGTGGAAACTATCATTTATCAAAAAATGACCAACTCCAATAGTTGGTTGGCCACAAACATTGGATGGTGTTGAAACCTATTCAACCAACTAGTAAAATTAATAAAATAGAGGTGGGACCAGTTATTAATATGAAAATTAGTGTAAATAAAATGAGTACTAATTATGAATAAGTATATAAATTTCCTATTTATCTACAGTGTTTTTAACCCATTTTATCTCTAATGATATAATGATTTGGCAGTGTTCTCTAATAAACATATGATGAAATATTGAACCATGTAATATTTTTTCCCATTTTACTTTTATTATTGATTTCATTTTTTGGATATTTTTTTTGTGATAATTTTAAATTTTTTCTTAGAAGTGTGACTTCGTGTGGTGATTGGGATGCATATTATTCCCATTTTCTATGACAACAACATCAAGGGTTAATTTCTAGTGGTTTGGATTCTGTAGCATAGAATCAATGATGTGTGTGATATTCCAGTGGATTAAAGATATGTATTATGGTGGTTCCATGAATGGTCCTTCTCTAAAAGTGTCACAATTTTATAATATTATATCTAAAATAATTTTTAATATTACTAAGTGTGTAAGATTCATATGTGGTGACCGGATTCATATTCAATAATCTAATAATTAATCCCTTAAATTTCCTTTAAAAATACTTTTCCTTACCCTTATATCATTTCATACAATAATATATATATATATATATATTATTTATGATAAGATATATTTAATATATATTGATATATATATATATTTTGGGAATTTTATGAACATTTAATATCCCATAGATTTATAAAATAAAACAATCATGCTAAGAAAGATCCAATAACAAGTTATATTGTTTGAATTCAAATATCAATGATCCAGAAAAGTAACTAAAAAATAAACTCATGAGGTACATAAATCTAATACCCCATATAATATGATAATAATATTGTTATGTTATGGTTATCACCTTGAATATTATATTTCATTCCACTTTAAATGAGGCCTTTGATTTCTTTTGACCGATATAATTCATAATAAATTTCACCGTAGAACATTTCAAAACAAATATATAATTAATACTAGTCTTTTTAATTATATTTATAAAATTTTGGTATAAATTATTACCCCATGTTGGTTATAAGTTTAAGGGTAATTAATACCCATTAAATTGAGGGTTTTAGATCTATGTAATATGGTTTTTCATGCATTGATTATTTTTTCACATTATATCAAATAATAATTTATATAAATTCATTTTTATAATTTATATATTTGTTTTTTATGTTTAATTTTTTTGATAGTGTCTTCCCATTTAAATTTAATTCTTTAATTTTATTATAATAATGCAATAATTCACATCTTCTAACAAATAATTCTATAGGTTCAACTCTAAAACCCACCCATATAGTATGTCCATACTTTCAAAATGCTATAAATCTATCATAATTATTTCCTCTTCAACTATATTATATTTATTATATTGTATCTAAATAAGTAAAAATGTAAATTAATTAGTCATTATTATGTTTTAATATAATAAATAAATAAATTTCAGTTATTTATTATATACACATATTTCCCATATTTTGATAGTGTTTTCATCTACTATATGGCCCTTTTTCTTTTAATAATCCTCCTTACACAACACGTGAAATTGGATAGAGTATGTGATGTACCCATATTTATCTATCCATATATAAACATAGAAACATTAATAAAATATTTTTTTATTTCGATTTTATGTTTTGGTATAAATTTAAAAACATATTTTAGTTTTTTCTCAAATGCATCATACCCCATCCTCAAATTATGATAGGGGTATAGTTGATGTCTTTCTCATTGTTTGTCATTGAATTCATTTTTTATTTAATAAATTAAAATTTAAGAAGTAAACTATTTTATGGTTAAATGGGTTTCCCCCTCTATCAATTACTCAAATATCCTCGCTATGATAGCGTATTATATATATGACACCATATATATTGGGGACACCATAAAATTATTATGAAGTATAAATAAAGGATCATCCTCCATGGAATTATCATTTGACATTTTTTTTAGATTCTATTAGATAAATGGACCAATATTTTTTATTGATCTATTATCTAAAATAGGTGTGTTTTTGTAATTCCATTATAATGGTCTTCTCTTTCTACCTTATATACTAAATTTTAATTTTATGAATTCCAATTCATCATATTTTACTATAATAATATTATCAACTCATTCACATTGAATAAAAAATCTATAATATCATATAATATAACTATCATATTTTTTTATGATCGAAAAGTAATACATGTTCATATAAATTAAAATTTTCCATTAAAACTAGATACATGCATCAATTCATCCATAAGAGTAAATTTTTTTCATACTATAATCATCACATTTCTTTTTATTGAATGTGAAACGAGAAATTATGTAACCATTATAAGACAATATATGTATACTTGGCCTTTTTTATAACCATCACACTTTATCCTAAATTAATTTAGGACTTGAAAATAATTTTTTTAAAAATATATAATTAAAATAAATAATCATTTTATTATGTGTAAGATCATAACCATTTAAATAGATGTATCTATCTTTTTTTAGTTACTTTGTGTTCCTTGTTTTGAGTACTTTTTTTGGTGTTATCTTGGGGAGTTTTGGTGAAATTTGAGATTTTGGAAGGAGGAGAGATAGTGCATATTTTTCGCATGGTTTTCCCAAACTGTGTGCCCTAGTCTAGAAAACCATGAGAACCCAAATAGAGGGGATTCACATATATAGAATATGGTTTTTCAATCCATGAAACCTCTTTGGAGAAATTGTGTTCCCCCTAGAATTGGGGCATGATTTGGAAAATTGTATGCCCCTTCCAAGGAAACTATACATGGATTATTAATTTACATGAAATTTGTTTAAAAATTACTGACCCCCCCCCCCCCATATTAACCCCAAATCGACCCTAACTCAAACATAAATGCTTTATCTCATTTTTGGAGACTAATGGATGAATTCCTAGTGCTCTCAACATCTATTCTTGGTGATTCAAAGTCTAGATTTAATATCTGCACCTCTCCTGATAAGAGATCATAATCCCATGAGGGTTTGATCCTATCTCCCATGTTTATCTCATCCTTTAGAGGGATTTTACTCTATTTTGATGGATCTATATCTAGGGTTGTATGACCTTTATATATTGATCTTGGATTTGGGTTTCATATCTAGATCTCATTCTTCGGCATTGTTCAATTTCAATTAGGGATTTTCATTGGAAAGCATTCTTCATCAATTTTGAGGTAGGTATTATATTATTTTAATACCAAAGTATTTATTTAAATTACATGTACATAATTATGTAATTTCAATTCGATGATTACTAGTTGAATTTATTATGTTGAATTAATTATTTTTATAAATAAATTAATTAAGGGATTGTGAAATTGGGGATATTCGGATTACTGATTTTGATTAATTAATTATTGAATTAATCAATAGAGATTGTTGTGTGTATGAAATTGATCAAATTATAATAATTAATTATTGAATTAATTATGGAAATATCGATAATGTTGAGTTTTATTAATTAATTTTTTAATTAATTAATACATATTTTTGTGTTTATGTAATTGACTAAATTATAATAATTAATTATTTAATTGATTATGGGGATATTGGGAATGTTGAGTTTGATTATTTAATTTTCAAATTTATTTATAGAGATTGTTTGTTTGTGAAATTGATTTATGTGATTAATTAATTTTTGAATTAATTAATGGAATTTTGGTGAATAATTAACTATTTATGATTTTTTGTAATTGTTATGATTAGATAATTTTTTATTTAATTAATGGAAATGATGTGATTAACTATTTGTTTCATTAATTAATGGAATGATTTGAATATGAAATTTTTTAAAAGGATTAATTAATTGGTGAATTAATTAATGGTATTTTGTGTTACATATTATATTTTTATAAATGTGAAATTTTTATATAGTGATACATTTTATTGATTGATATTTGTGTGTGAGACATGGTCTGCTGCATCAAAATCCCATAGTGATAAATATTGATATTATGATACATGTGATAGTTGAAATTCATGTGTGGGACAGGATATACTGCATTAAAATCCTACAATGATAAGTATTAATATTAGTATGTGGTAAATGGTATACTACATCAAAATAACATATTGATAAACCGATAAAAATGAGGTTTTGGATAGGGATTGAGGCTCCAAATACCCACATGTTGTCAGACACGAAGCTTTACTCCCACGAGTTGGCATTAAACTATGATTCCAATTTACTATGATATGAATTGAGATGATGAATGGTAAAAATGGAATTATAATATATTATATTCCTTTGGGATAGTACAGACTTCGAAATTGGCCAAAGAAGGTATTGAGGTGTGTGAGTCCTTCGAAACCCAGGAGGTTATGTGGTTAAATAAAGGAAAATTGACTAAATGTAAAATTTTACATTACCGAATGTATTTTATTCATTATAAAAATATATACACTATTATTGAATGAATATTGTATTGGACATCATTAGTGGTACCTATTGAGTTTTACTCACACCCTACTCAGGCTTCTTGGTTAGTTCTGAATAGATTTCATGGTTACGAGACAGGTCAAGGACAAAGTCCATATGTTAGATGTCTGATATCTGATGGAGCATGTATGAAGAAATTAGACATGGTGTCAGTACATACATATGAGTTTTCAGTGTCATTAATTATTTTGGGTTTTTTAATGTTTAATAGTTATGCATATTTATCATGACATGTATACTATTTAGTTTTGGATATTGTATTTCTCATCTTTGTCATCCTGTGATATTGGTGGATGTGGGATAGGGCGGTTGTCGGTCTGTTGGGTAGAAATAATTTGATGGTGCGATGTCCATCCTCGGAGCATCTTGCTCGTGCTCTGGCCTTTTCTCCTAGGAGGTGTGGTGGATACGGATTTCACCTGTCTCGGTGGAGCTCTGACTTTTATCAGAATCGCGATTCTATTATGGTTCCCCTATGTGTAGGTATTCCTCATCTCCCTCTCCCCTTCAAGAACCCAGCAATTTTTCATATGTTAGGGAATTTGGTTGGACATTTCCTTTGCATTGATTCACGTACTACTGCGGTTTGTCATCCGGTAAACCCCCTGAATCTGTGTGGAGGTGGATATTTCAAAGGCTCTGGTTGAGTTTGTGTGGATTGAAGCTGGCGAGGAGATCTGGTCTTGAGAACACAGTGCAGAGGATTTCCATGAAGAAGATAGAGCATAGGCCACAGAATATGATGGTTAAGTAGGTTTTTGATCACTTAAACTGTGACATGGGCCTTGTAAATTCGGTTACAGTGGATGGGAAGGAAGTGGAGTTGGGCACTCAGGAGGAGGGTGTTGGCATTGGAGTGGTGGGAGAGCAGCAGGATCCAGTTCTTTTGCAGGGAGTGAGCTGTGATGCTGCTGGGGCTGTGGAGGTTTCTGTGCCAGAAAGGCCGGCTTGTGTTGATCCAATGTAGAATGAGGGGATGTTGCATGAAAAGGAGGCCGATGTGTGGAAAGATGGTAGTCTCTTGAGGTCTGTTGCTGATCCACTAAATGCTGCAACCGGGAGTAGTAGGAAGAATTGCTAAGGGGAATGATCTGTTACTCAGGATCTTACCTAAGTTCTTTTCAACTAGTGTGGTAGGTTGGGCCACTATCATAGACATTGTCCCCGATCAACAGTAGATTATCGATGTTGTGATATGATGTGACATCTATAGAAGTTCTACAGGAACCTATGACAGACATGTAATTATGGGACAACTAGGCATAACCAGAGTGCCAGAAGGGGATCTTATGCACTATACCAGTCTAGAATCTAGAGTTCTACTATTCATGGTTGTAGAGGCAGTGGACGACATGATTCTTGGAAATATATACGATATCATCATAGTGGTGCATCTCATGGATATCAGACCACATCACATGGAAAAGGAGAAGGGAATTTACATGCAGCTCAACCTACATTGGTGGGTAGTGAGGATGGACCATCGATAGTATGAGGTATTATTCTTGTATCTTCTAAATTATCTAGTTCTTTATCTGACACTGGTTCCTCTCATTATTTTATATCTATACAAATTTTGAATGGTTTTATCCTAGTAATGGAGTTCATGAGATGGGTGATGATGATAAACACACCTTTGGGAGTACGGTCGACAGACAACATCTTGTGAAAATTGTGTTCACTCAGGGTTGGGTAATATCATTTCCTTTAGGATCTTTATCTTCTATACATGTCAGGTTTTTACCTTATTTTGGGTATGGACTGATTAGTAGAAGACTGAGCCCATATAGATTGATACTAGAGGAGAGTGACATTAACATCTCTTAAGGGTGATAGTTATATTCAATATGGA
Organism: Viscum album; assembly: GCA_963277665.1. Classification (NCBI taxonomy): domain Eukaryota; kingdom Viridiplantae; phylum Streptophyta; class Magnoliopsida; order Santalales; family Viscaceae; genus Viscum; species Viscum album. The sequence continues at coordinate 1,090,115,516 of OY728145.1, read as the reverse complement.
GAGTGGGATATCTAGGTGGGTTGTGCAGAATCTATTCATCATCAACTGGGTGAGCTTACCACACAGGATTCTAGTATTTTCCTATATGATGGTGGTTTGAATCATGATGCATTTACACATATAGTGTATAGGTTCAAGTATGCTCTTCTTAAGGAATTCTCGAGGATACCACCTAAGAGATACATGGGGTTTACAATGGATCTCATGTCGGGGGATGAAATAGTTTCAATTCCACCATACAGAATGATACCAAAAGATCTTCCATAGCTCAAGAATCAGTAGGAGGAGTTTCTGGAAAATGGTTTTCTATGACCAAGTATGTATCCTTGGGGTTATACAAAATGGTTTGAAAAAAAGGTTGACATAAATCTTCTATTGTGTGTTGATTATCGAAAGTTAAACTAGATGAACTCGAAGAACTGGTATCCTCTTCCGTATATTGAGGAATATTTTGACCAGTTGAGGAGGGCTTGTGTCTTTTCCAAGATTGAATTGATATTAGGGTATCATCAGTTGAGTGTTTTACCTTCTGATATAGTAAGGTCTACTTTAAGAAGTAGTTATATCCTTTATGAGTTCTTCATAATGTCGTATGGTTTGATGAACACACTAGAAGATTTTATGGCCTTGAGGAACCAAATATTCCGTCCTTACCTAGTTCAGTTTTTTTTTGGTCTTTTTGGATAGAATATTTTTGTACTCTAAGACTCATGATGATATTTTCAAATATCCTGATATTGTTCTGATTAGAATGAGATATCATCGGCAATACGACAATCTATCTAAGTGTCAATTTTTGATTGATCGAGTATCCTTTTTTGGTCACATAATCTTAGAGGATGGTGTGTTAGTGGACCCAGAGAAGGTGTGGGTAGTTGCATCTTGGGAGAATCCCAAGAATTTTTTCAATATTCATATCTTTCAATGGTTATCTGGATATTATCGGAGGTTCATCCAAGACTTTTCTTGTTTGACAACACCACTTTCGAGCCTAACCAAGAAGGGGAAAAGCTATGAATGCTTGGAAGCATTTGATAATTCTTTCTAGGAGTTGAATAAGTGCTTGATATCAGCAACAATATTGATCCTACCCAAGACAAGAGAGGATTATACATTGTTTTGTGACACTTATAGTATAGGTCAGAGAGCAATGTTGAATCAGGGAGATTTGGTTGTGGTGTATGGGTCTCAGATGTTGAGGCCACATGAACGTAACTGTTGTATACATGACCTCATGTTAGAGGTAGTGTTTTTTTATTTAAATTTTTGGTAGCATTATCGGTTGGGAAAAAAGTTTACTATATATATTGACCACAATAGTTTTAAGTATATGTTTTCTCAATGGGACGTGAATCTTTTATAGTGGAGTTAGGTTGAGTATATGCAGTCATTTTATATTGATATATCTTATACACCCAAAATGTTAAAATAGTGTTGTTGATTCTCTAAGAAAGAATACTCTAACTCAGGTGGTTCAGGTGTCTAGTTTTGAGTAAAAGATGATGACCTTACTTGTTGAGATGCATTATGTGGTTCCAGAGTCTCGGGAGGAGATGAATCTAATATCAGTTTTAGTATATTCTACACTCTTGAGAGGGATTAGAGATATACAGTTTGATGATCCAGAATATTTATCCTTGAGTAAATGACTTAATGGAGGGGAGACACTGTAAGATTATCCCATATATGAGGATGGGATCGTCTATGTCAGGAATCAGGTTTTTGTACCTTCAAGTATGTGGTAGGAGATGGTATTTGAATTTAATTCCTCAAAGAGGGAAGTGGATCCATGTCTTACCAAAATGTACCATGACCTATGATGAGAGTTTTGGTGGTCGAGAATGAAAAATAAGATAGTAGGGTTCGTGACATGGTGATACTCCTATCAAAAGGTGATGGCTGGGCATCAAAAACCTGGAGGATAACTACATTAGCTTCCCAATCTAGAATGGAAGTGGGATGAAGTTACAATGGTCTTTTTTGTGGGTCCCCTAATAATTCCTATTAAGAATGAAATTATTTGGGTTATTTTCATCCTTTTGAAAAAGGTAGCACATTTCTTTATTATACGGGAGACTTTATCAGTGTGGTAGTTGGGAGAATTGTATGTTCGGAAGATAGTTCATATTCATGGTGTGCCACTAAATATAGTTTCAAATTGTGACTCATGTTTTACTTAGTGATTATTTATTGTCATGAAAAAGGAAATTGGTACACAGTTTTTGTTGAGTATGACTTTCCACCCACATAAAGATGGGAAATTGAAGCATACTATACAGGTGCTTTAGGATATAATTCGGGTATGTTTCTTAGACTTTGGTGGGTCTTGGGAGATGCAGCTAACATTGGTTGAGTTCTCCTATAATAATAGTTCTCACGAAACTATTTAGAATTAACTATAAAAGGTTTTTATGGTAGGCTATGTATATCACCTCTGTATTAGATGGAGGGAGGTGACTCATAGTTGTTGGGAATGAGTCTTTTGGAGGAGACTTCAAAGAAGGTTTAGCTAATTCAAAATTTTATGGATACAACTCTAAGTAGAAATAAGTCACACGATTATACAGATTGAAAACCCCTCTAACTTATAAAGGGTGATTGTGTATTCATTTGGGTGTCACCGGGATTGGGTAACCACATGATACAGAAACCAAGAATGTTTTCACCTAGGTTTGTTGGACCGTTTTAGGTTTCAAAAAGAATAGGGATAGTGGCATACTGATGGGAACATACTTATAGGTATAGTTCTATTTATTATGTTTTCCATGTGTCACAACTTTTGTGGTATCACCCTGACCCTTCTAATGGGATCAATGTGCATGATGTTGAGCTTGAGATAAACTTGTATTTTAGGAACATCTGATATGTGTGTTTGATCATAGTGAGAACTTTTTTTGGTGAAATTCCATGCTGATAGTTCATGTATTTTGTAAACATAGATGGGTTCAGAAGGAATCCTAAGAAAGAGAATCAAATATGCAGGCTTAGTGGCATACTCATTTTGAGTCAGAATCTTAGAGATGCATGGGAGTACATATTGAGGATGAGATGTTATAAGTTGGGGTGATTTTAAGATCCTAACCCTTTCTGGAGATCTATCAAGATTGTTTTTAAGTGCAAATTTTTCCTTGTTTTCTATATATATTTTTTCTAGTTCCATATTGGTGTGTTTTTGGGTAAAATTTGAGAATTTTAGATGGAGAAGAGGCCATCCATAATTGGCGCATGATTTCCCTACATTGTTCCCCCAACCTAGAAAACCATGAAAACCCAAAGAGAGTGTATTTGCACAGATAGCACATAGTTTTTCATACCATGCATTATCTTAATAGAAACAATACCCCCCCCCCCAAGAAGAGGTGCATGATTAAGGCACATGGATAAGGCTCAATGTTTGGAAAAATGTGTTCCCATACATTGGGAACCATGATAATTTTTTACATTAAAATGAAACTTAGTTTAAAATTACCAACCCCCCACATTTTAACCCCAAATCAACCCTAACATATACAAAAATGATTTATATCATTTTTTGAGGCTCCTAGATGATTTCCTAAGGCTCTCGAACTCTTTTGTTTGTGATTTGAAGTCCGGATAGAAGATATGCACCTCTCCTGGTAGGATATCCTAATATAATGTGGATTCCTTCCACTATCTTATGTTTCTCTCATTCTTTATATGGTTATTTATTCTTTTATGATGGATCTAGATCTAGGGTTTTTTATACTGATTCATTGATCTTAAATTTAGGTTTTATCTCTAGTATTCATTCTTCTACATTGTTTCATTTCAATTGCATATTTCCATTGGTGAATGTTATTCATCAATTTTTTAGGTAGGGGGTCTATTATTCAAATCCCAAAGTTGTGATTTAAATTAAATTTATTTAATTGAAGAATTTATATATTATGATTTGTAATTTATTTTCTTAAGTTGAATTAATTAATTAAGAGATTTTTAAATTGGGGATATTAGGATTGTTGAATTTTTTTAATTAATTGTTGAATTATTTAATTGATATTGTTGTGTTTATGATCTTGATCAAATTATAATAATTAATTATCAAAATAATTATGGGGATTTCATTAATCTTGAGTTTTATTAATTAATTATTTAATTATTTAATATATATTTTTATATTTATTAATTTGATCGAATTAGAATAATTTTTTATTTAATTAATTAAGGGATATTGGGAATGTTGATTTTGATTAATTAATTTAAAAATTAAGTAATATAAAATGTTGTGTTTATGAAATTGGTTGGGCATTTCCTATGTACTGACAGTCGGACCAGAGCGGTGAGCCACCCGATTTCCCCGAGGGTTTGTATCGAAGTGGATGTATCAAAGGAACCTATTGACTCTTTCTGGATTTTTGTGGGGGAAGAATTCTGATATAAGAAGTCTGTCATATTTGAATCATGGAGTGAATATTTTTCTTCATGTAAGATGTTGGAACATAACCTGGAGATCTGCAGGAAAAGGGAAAGGCAACATGGAGTTGTTCTAGAGGCCTAGGAGGAATATGTCTATGGTCGTTCTCTTTCTGTTATGACTGGTGCAAGGTCTGCTGGTTCCAGTCAAGGGAATATTGAGATGGAGGATATCAGGTGCTCCGGTGGAGACAGGATGCATAAACCTACTATGGACTCCCCACTAGGGCCTAAGGTTGTGAAAGTTTTCAGAAGGTTGCATAGTGATATGGCTGGCCCTTCTAGCACTATGGTGGGGGGGAACCCGGGCTAGTGGAGTAGATGGAGCAATTCTGGACACTTTCAATGCACCTAATCAGGCTCTGGGGGAGTCTATTGGAGTTTCTAAGGCTTTTGGTCCATCTTCTAGGGTAGTGGCTCCATGCACGTATGCTATGGGGTGCGCACTGGCAGTAGTAGGAACTCTGGCAGGGTGTCTCCTGGTGAGAGAAAGTTGAAGGTAGGCCATGAGTGGGAGCAATATTCACATGGGGTACGCAAGACACTGTATACCAAGAAGGAAACCAACTTGAGGGGAACTCTGTACTGCATTGATCTTAGCAACTGATTTGGAATCTTGAGCAATGAGGGAGAGTCTAAAGGAAATTCTAAGGGTCCATCTGAGGCGGATTCTGAGGGTGATGGGCAGCTTTTTGATGATAATGGCTTGGGAGGAGTGGGTAAAGATCCGCACAGCCAAAGAAGTAAGAAAGGGAATAAGGTGAACAGAGACCCGGGGTGCTGCATTGTTTCTAGGAAGCCAAATTTGAAGGGGTGAAAAGACTACTCCTACCTTCCATGAAATATGGAGACTCGGTTGGCCAAAAAATGGGGGACACGCAAGGAACATGAGATTCATCCAGTAGAGGGAGTGGAAGGAGAGAAATATGTGCTATTTTAATATCAAAATCAAGAGAATGACCCCTCTAAGGAAGGATATCAACAAGAGGAGTTGCAACTACACACAGAGGAGGTGACACCGGCGGTAACCCCTGGTCCGCAATGTGAGGAAAGAGCTTGTATGGTTGGTGAAAGGGGAGTAAAGGTTCATGGGAGGGAACTGGTTTCAATTGCTAAGGTAGGAGTGATAGGGACGCATGAGGAGTCGGAAAGAGAGGCTGTGATCAGGGAAGATCCATGGGAGTTGCTGTTACAATTCGAGGAAGAAATGGCAGAGAAGGAGGTACCCATATGTGCTTTTGTGGTGGTTGTGAAAAGGATGAAAGAAAGATTTATTTAAGCAGACATGAACAAGGAGCAAAGCAAGTGGATTGACAAACAACACCTAATTCTAGTCAAAGGTTTCAACAACAAGAAAATAATTGAGGAGGAGTTCTTGCGATCATGGAGTAAGATGACTTCTCATTTCGAGGACATTATCAGGGATGATCCTAGAAAAAAGGTAACAACTCTTTCCTAGAAATTTTTTACGTAAGATAAGTCAAATAGTTTCAAGCTGGTCTTTAATAATTTGTTATGTGTTATAGTGTCTAATGTCTCGGTTGTATTTTATGGTTTTTTACACTTTCTCCACAAAAGTGTCTTTAATAAAAAAAATATTCGGGTTGATAAAATTGATCGATGTAATTAATTAATTGTTGAATAAATTAATGTAATCAGTGTGATTAATTATTTTTGAAATAATTATTGGAATTGATGTTATTAATTTATTTTTGAATTAATTAATAGAATTGATGTGATTAATCAATTTTTGAATTAATTAATGGAATGATGTGAATGCACAATTGTTTATTAGTATTAATTAATTGGTTAACTAATTAATGGAATATTGTGGTACATGGGAAATATTGATATGGTGATACATTTTATTGATTGATATTTGTGTGTGGTACATGGTTTGCTTCATAAAAAATCTACAGTGATAAAAATTGATATTGTGATACATGTGATAATTGAAATTCATGTGTGGGATAGGGTCTACTGCATTAAAATCCCATAGTGTTAAATATTGATATTCATGTGTGGAACATGGTCTATTTCATCAAAATCCTAGATTTATAAATCAATATAATTGAGGTGTGGGATATGTAATGGTGCTCAAAATACCCATGGGGTATTAGACACAATGTTCTACTCCCACAAGTTGGCATCAGACTATGTTTCCAATTGGTTTTGAAATGAATTGATATGATGAATGGTAACAATGTAATTATAAAATATGATATTGCTTAGGGATAGTATAAACTTTAGCATGGGCCAAAGTTTTTATTGAGGTTCAGGTGTCCTTATGAACCCAAGAGGTTATGTGGTTAGATAATAGGCATTTGAACAAATGTATACTATTGACCTTACTTCTTTTATTTTATTATTTAATGAAATTCATAAATTTTTATTGAATGGATATTATTTTAGACACCACTGGTGGTGGCCTACTGAGTTGTACTCACACCATACTCAGGCTGCTAGATCGGTACTCAAAAAGATTTCTTGGTTGCAAGATATGTTAAGGGAAAAGGATTAATGTTAGATGTCTGATATGGGACAGATCATGGATGAGGGAACCATACATTTTTTCCAGACTCTCTTGGGAGTTTTTAGTGTCCTTAATTATTTTGGTTTTTTCATATTGACATTTGACACATATTTATCATGACATGTATAATGTTTGGTTTTGGATATTTTATTTCTAGTTTTGGTCATCTTGTGACATTGGTATCATGTTTGTTATTGTGGTATTATTTGGTAATTTTTTTATATTTTTACTATGGTATTAATCTGATAAAGAGGTTATATTCTCCCCATGATTGATATTAGATCCTCGATGCTAGTCGGAAGCCTCTGTATTATAGGGAGGCAAGCCTAAGGTTACATAGCAGACCGAATTAGGTCACCAGTGTGTGGAACCCAGGTCAGGACCTTACATTATGTCAATAAGATATCCAATATTAAGTATCGCTATTGGATTCCAATTCACAAGAGTTTCCTTGTGAGTTTCAATATATAGTACAACATATTTATTATTTTTTAAAACCTAAAAGTGTGATTCTTACTAGGATTTTATGTGTATTATAACTATATAAATTTCTAAAATTTCTTCACCCTTGATGTGCCTGGTGTGATGGGATTTTAGGAGCCTAATGTTATCAATACCAGATGGGTATTTACTACAGAATCCTTAAAATTTATTAATAATATACCAATCTATACACAACTTTATGTAGGGTTTTGATTTATGAAATACCCTTTCAATTAATTCATATACCTTTTATTGGATTATCTCCTTGTGAATTATATGGGATAAAAAAGATAGATCTTTCCCATAAGGTGAAACATAATATGTAAAAATAATGGTGGTAAGAACATCTCCTATTCATATAATATGAAAGTAATTTATTTATTCCATTTATGAAAACATATTTAGGTGAAGAAAATTTCAATATATTTACTTGAAAAAAATCAAATCTTAGTTATTACATATTAAATATTTTTTGAAAAATAAAATGTATAACCATAAACATTAAATATTATATGAAAATTTGTCTTTATTATTATTTTAATCTCTTTAACTTCAAGTCATTAATTGATAAAATATTCATGATATTTAATGAATACTTTTTTAGAACCATTACATAATTTTGGAAGATTTAATGTTAAAATATATCTTTCCTAGAAAGAGTGTGAGTTCGTTGAGGAAGAAAATTCCATTATCCTTCATTCACTAGCTCTAACTCTTCCCTTATCTACATTTAAATCATTTTTACCAATCCTTAATTTCATATATATTATTACCTTTTTAATTTAGTAATTTTTTAGTGAAATTATCAAAACATTTTTTAGATATGGATTACATGAAGAAAATATCTAACTGATAAACACTTCCAATAAGGTAGTTCAAAGAAAATTGTTCTCTTTTTAAAACCTAATTTCATAATCTTTGTAACCAAGGTTATTCAGTTTGTAGTTTTGGTGTTCTATTTATTTTAAATTAATTTTCTATATTTTTAGTGAGTTTTCATGAAAATGGATACGATTTATAATTTTTATGTATGAAAGGTAGTTGGATAAAGTTCAAAGACATTTTTAGTGAAAATGATGGAATTTTTTAGATGTCAAAGTGGTCATGTGCCAGTCAATATAGTTGTGTGTTAGTCTGTATCAGGCTAGTCAGGTGAGCCACTGACCTTCCCACATAGCATCATTGATTCCACATTGGTATGATTATATTACAATGTTATATGAGACCCAAATTGCACTACTAATAATGTATGAATAACAACTAAATTCCAGGGTATACCCACTAGGAGGTAATGACATGGAATTGTGAACTTGGTATTAGAACCTAAGATGGATTCCTCACATTGATTCTATGAGGTAGGGTTTTGAAATAAATTGGATCAAATTGTAGTTGATGGAAAAGTGTTTGGGATCAATTTTAGGGAGTCTATGAATTGGGTATCCCTAAATATAACAAGGTAATGCATGTTAGATTAGATTTCATACATGTTATATATTTACTAAGTTAGGTTCTGTTAAGAAATATGGATCCACCTAAATCCACAACCACTCTTTGGTCCATAGATGGTTATCTGCCTAAATAAATTAGGAGAAACTACAAAGTTAGAAAAAAAATTAAACTATTAGTCCTATTTTTTCTCATACCAATTAGGTTAGGGTCATTCCATTATAATAACAAAGTCTCATTCATTCGAGAGAATGAAATATGATTTGATTTCTTACCCGGATTCCTATATGAAATATAACCCATTTTTTGGTTTAGTGATTCATTAAATAAATACTACCCTATTTTCAATCCCTAGACCTATGAAGATTAGTTGCACATGGAAATGGAACAATTAACCATACTAAATACAAGAAATTTAATTGGCATGATCATTCAATAAAATAAACATTTGAAGAAACAATTAAAAACAACAACATAATTGAATAGAGAAGGTAAAAGGTGCATGATAATCAGATTGAACATATTAAGTAGGTTAAAAATAATGAAAATAAATCAAAACCTCCTTGGACCAGAGCATATTATAAATATATGAATAGAGAAGGAAGAAAAGTGAGTCTTAGTATAAAACAATGTAAAAATTTGAATATAAAATATGACCTTTTAAATGTGGTTGTGTATGGAAAATATATAAGTTTGATATAATTCAATGTAAATGGTTTTTAGATAAAACAATTTCTTGAGTATCTCTATAACCTGAACATTTACAACCTAACTCGTCACTTTACATCATAAATGAATACTTTTAGGTCTTCTGGATTCTTATATCTTTGATATTTGGAGCCTGAATTAAATTTCAGTGGTCTTATAGAACATGGGTTTTACTCTATAAATATTCCACATACGTCATAAGTGATCTTCATTTAGAGACTGTTATGGCTTCAATTGTATTTACATCATGGTTCTACGGATGGAAAAAACACTTTGTTTGAGGGATTTATGCCATAAATTGGATTTTACATCGTAAAATATCTGAAACTATAACCTTTAACTGTAGCTCCACCTTTTCAATAACGACTCATGTGTTCTTAAAAAACCAACCAAAAATGACATTAAAAAATTTTAAATCCTAAATAAATTGCAAATAAATGATTCCAAAATATATATGTGAATTAATATTATCAAAGTTTCCTACACATGAACAATTTCCTTTCCTCAAGAATTTTTTTCAACAATTATTTAAAAGGAACCAATTTTTAATATGAAACCTACATTACAACAATGAAAAAAACCAATTGTTAGTAGAAATTGGTAGTCTTTTGAATTCATAACAATAGATAAAATAAGTCATTAATCCTAGTGGAGTTCTTAATTTTAATTCCTTTTTTTCTTTAATTAAAAATTTTCAACCCTTCCTTATAAAGTTATACCCATTTTTTAAATTTACCACATTATGGATTTTCTCTGATCACTCAAGGTAAAATAATTCTTTAGTTATTATCTTTTCATGAATACATGTTTCTAACCATATGAATTCATTGAATATAACATCTCAATTATGTAAAGACAAATAACATAATTAATTATGAGGACTTAGCATTAAGGATCAAATGATTTTGAGGTTGAGGGAGGGTGGGTAGATAAAAAAAGCTCAATGAGGAGGGTAGAATCCAAATCATCATGTGTGATAATTATGAATAGTGTAGTGAAATAATTATTCATGAATGAAATATTTCTACTCTATCAATAGCTTAAATAAGGTTCATGGATATGTCATGAAAGAATCAAGAATACGCTATGTTTCTTTCTCTCTCTCTTTTTGGCATTTTCAAAAATAATGTTCAGGATAGATCTCATATCCACCACATAACCACATATGATATTTAATGAGAATCATCAGTGTGGTAATGGTCATTTTTGACCCTCTCAATATGCAATCCATGCTTCCTGTATTTTTTTCAAAGGAGAATATGGTAAGCATAAAAATAGGAAAAATTAATCATCAACCATGTCTCATAATTCTAATGAAAACACCAATGCACATCTCGTAAGAATTATACATCCCATGTGTATTAAAGAAGACCATTTACCCACAATTTTTCAAAGAAAAATGATGAAAAATACCAAAATAATTACATTAAGGTATAAATATGCTGGAAATACGCCTTTATATTTATAATATCATCCATTTAAAATATTGAATATGTAGGGATAATATACTTGTAGTTCATTGGGAAAATGGGCTCAGTAGTCGGAAGGAATCAATAATTTTAATAGTTATTTTGTTCAGTCATTTCCTTGATAAGATTCCAATACATTTTCTAGTATGTTTACATTCCCCGACTATCTCTCAAGAAATTTGATTAGAAGCGAAATATAAAAAGTAGGTCAAAACTCCTCTAGGGAATGGGATTAAATATAAAAATGGAAATCAGTCATGGAATTATTATAAGTAATAAGTCAATCAATAAATAATTTAAATAATTTGGATTCAAAATAAAAATACACATCTTATTACTCATGCTAAAATTTTAAACACGAATAAATAATTAATTTTAACAATTTCTATCCAAGAATTATCTTTTATTTACATGGGTGCATTGAGATTTCAAGTTAAAATCATGCTTTCAAATGAAAAATGTCTCCTATACAAATGAAAATAGGAAATAATCCAAGTTAAAAATATGATAAATCTTAGGAATTCCTCCCATACACACACACATATAGATAAATAGTGTTATCACTATTTTAGAAATTATATATGGGAGAGATAGTAGTGAAAATATAAAAAATATGTAACGAAACGATTGTGAAAGTGCATGGAATCGATATATACATATATTGAATTTCATTCCATGGGGGGAAATGTTGATCAATGATTTGAAATAGGAATATATACAATGATGTTAGACGAAAAATATATCTGTACTGAGGAAATTTTTTTCTTCAAATGTATATAAAAAATTGAAGTAGTAAATGTAGAAGGTTAACATAGGAGTTACAATGAATATCATCTTATATCAATGTATGTTTCCAAATGTAATGAAGTTTCTAAATTCCCTACCTCGTAAAAAGCCCAAAATAATGAAAAGAAAAGCCCTAAACAATCAAAACTATAAATTATAATACCAGACTATGGGGTTCCTTTTATAAAGAACTAACAATGATATCATCTTACAAATTAATGGATATGGATCAATCAAACCAGTCCATTGGATCAACAGTCATCGCCCTCTTGTGGGAACTAGAGGCAGGGTCTTTGATCTTGAAGGGTCACTTCAGATGATTCACCATCTATGAAATAGAGGGGCCATAGCACTCATGGGTAAACTAAAGTATCCATGATGCTATTGGGGGAATCTATTGAGGTGGTACCAAAAGTGAAACTACATGAAGAAAGGTCTCAAAAGGTTGGGAAAATATTACCCTAGCAGGGGAATAAAATGTGATAGAAGAATATGATGATGAAGAAATAGAAAAATTAGACACATAGGGAGTGGAGGAAGTGTAAGAAGATCATCAAAATACAAAAAAAAATAAACATTTGTTTATGTATAAAAGGAATACATGATCCTGGGTAGGGAATACAATGACTAAAAACACATCCATAGAGATAAACATAGGATGTATAATGGGATAAAACTAAGATGAGTGGGAAGAATCTTTTTGATCAGAAATAGTTCCCCCCTCCTGAGAACTAAGTTGTTATATTTGGCCTATTATATCAATGTTGGTGATAGTGGCATCAACTGGTAGATTGACCACTATAATAGGTGTTGTGGTACTGGAAGTAGTCTCGATCACCACTGGGGGTACTGTGGATGGGCGATGTATGTTTTCAAATGTTGTCTGAGTGGTATAAGGGTTATGGTGGGTTGATGGAGTGGTGGATGATGTTGAAGAAAAAGAATCATATTTGGGAAAAGTGAATGGAATACTAAAGGGATGAAATATCTTCCACTAGTTCTCTATAATTCATTGGATAATGTTATAATTCTTACAAAAAAGTGTCCACGTATCTAAAAAACATTAATATGCTGAGATGAATCAAAATCCTTATGTTGGTAAGGATCAGGATGATCAGTAGGGATAAAAATAGCTATTAAGGTATCCATAGAAGGATCTTCATTGGTGGACTCTCCCTAGCCTAGTTCCCAATCATAATAATCAACCACCTTCTTGAGAAGTACCATATGTTGGATCAAGATAGGTTCTAAGGAATGCATCAGGCCGAGTAAGGATAGAGGATGGGAGGCATCAAAAATGCTTATGTTTCTATCCAAGTGAGTGACCAAGGATCTATCCATAAGGGTACCATGTCGCTTCCTAGTCTGACATTCCTAATATAAGGAATATTATTAGGCTATGTTCAGCATGGGGACTCCCCTGGATATATAAAGGATAGCCACAGAATTTTGGGTGATGACCCCATCAGAGTCACCCCATGCCATACAAGCATGGGATAAAGCATGGGGGATGATCCTAAGAGAATCACCCTTCAGCTGGGTTCTCTTCACAATAGGTGGATCATGTGTGCTCGTGGAGTCATGGAATAATTCCACCCAACCATTTGGTGCATCAGTATTGTTCATATCTAGGTATAAGGTGTTTTAAGTGGGAGGTATAGTGAAATTTGAGGAATAAATTCTCATGCCAACTATTAATTCCCTCAGTGTAATCTACCAAGCCCTTCATCCCATCCTGATGGAGACATTAATAATATCAAACTCAAATGTTTTGAGGAACTAAAGGAATATCTCATCATAAGTCTCCTTTAAGACCTCAATAATATGTGAGAGGAGTATATGATAGAGATCATTCATGAACTCCTCAACTATGAAGATCTTTTTCAAGTCGGTTACATCCAATATATTTATGTGCTTCATAGGATTGGCATATAAATGGGAATGGAAGGACTGATGTTATGGGTATACAAAAAAGTTGGCAGCGGTTAATCTAATTTGGCTGGTTAGAATCCTATGTTTAGTGGGACACAGATGGGGTTTCTAAACATTATGGGTAGGAATGGTGGGGAGAATCCACCGATAGGGGGAATTCATCGGTGGTGGTGGTGATATGGAAGGATCTTGGTCCTAATTCTTGTCCATGAAAGATTTTTCATCCTAGACCATAGACTTTGAGGGTACAAGACCTTATCCTTTGGTGTGGACAATTGTGCTGGTGAAAATGGTAGAGTAAAATGAAAGATTAGTGGATTGTGAAGGAGGCATTGGTGATGGAAATAATAGATGAGGGTATGGGGTAGTCATGGTTACAATAGAGGAGAGGAGGGAGAAGTAACTTGGGTTAGATGAAGGGATGTAGTGAAACTAGTTTTTAGTTTAAAATGTGTAGTTAGTGAAACTTATTCTGTAATTTGAGAAATTATAATGTAATTTGGGTCAGTGGAGATTTGTGAAAACCAAAACTTTATCAGCATAATTGTCGGTTTTATGCTATGAATATTTTTTTAGAAGAATCATAGCACTCATCCGCTATATTAAACCTATTAAACATAACATATCCTAATATAATCATTGAAAAAACACATTGATGCCTCCTAATTAGTGCTTCATTTTAAGTCGAGAGTTAAACATCCCCCCAAATCAAGTGAACGTGAAATATAGGTCATACACTTCTTGGAACGACACCTGGTAGAATTTTAACAGCTATCCGTTGACCTTAAAAATTGGTTCATCTCCTTATTAGATTTATATAGTTCCATAACCGAAGATGTGAGATTGGATATTTAATTTCATGTTTTTGTTTTTCATATTAAAATTTATCTTTCAATTTCCTTCCAATTAAATTTTAATAACACCATGATGTTTTATATCTTTCTAGATATATGGATCCTTCAAAACTATATATGAGTTTTGTTTTGGGTTTCCTATTTTGGGGTCTACTTCATTCCTGCATTACCTGTTGGGTATCCCATTTTCTATTTCCTGATTTTTTTCCCACCATTGATTAAGTGCACCAGCCAAGTGATATTGGCCGTTCATCTTGCTGCATGCTTTTCTGAGGGGTTGAGGTTGTTTGGGTGTACTATTTTCATCCTGGATCTATGGAACCTGCTGGTTGGACATTAATTTTCAAGAGGCACGCATAGGGGGTTTCATCACCCCTTCTTCAGTTCTTCCCATGATATAACGATTTACCCAGCTTCCCAACTCCATGGGTGTGTTCTTCCATTATTCCTCCTTGAAACCTGAGACCGGGTTCCTTTTTTTCCTGTGTTATTATTCTACACTATCATTCTATCTCAGCCCCCATTTGCAGCCATATTTTAGTGGAGACATCAATGACCTTACTAGAAGGAATATGTGCAGGAATCATTCGATGATCCATGACTAAAGATTCTCTAAAGGGGGCGACTGATCCACACGAACAAGGAGGTCTCATAGTAGATTAATAATGAACAAATTTGGACTACTAGGTTATTTCCAATTCTTTCTCTAGGGTGCACATCCATCCATTGAGGAATCTCTGGCTGTTACCCTATATTTCCTCTTTTAAAAGGCGGGTGACATCTGTCACTTATTCAGGTATATTTTTTCCTTGATCGAAACAAGATGATGGGATGTCGGTTCCTCCATCTGTTGATTCCTCCTAAAAACTCACCGCCTAGTCTAGGTCATCCTTATAAACATAATTCATTGTTCATGAAACTCTTCCCAGTGCCATGTCTTCATGGATGCTGGTTAATTATGTTGCTTCTGTCAGGACATTCCAATGAGTCAAGTCAGGGCATCAACCTTTGATCAGGGGAGTAGTCACGTTGGATATCACTGGTGTGTCCTAACGCCAGAACATTGATGTGTCTAAGTTTCTTCCTCTTATGATAGGGATTCTCTTAGGCATGGAAGTATGAGGAATCTGATGTCGAATGTGGGGAATTTTATGCCATAGGCATGTCTGTGAGGTTTTTCTCAGCTTCCCATGTTTAACACAAGGTATGTCGCAAGTTTAACGTCTAATGGATACGGATTAGACTGATTGGAAGACTTATAAGAGTGGATCATATGGGTGTAACCCCAAGAAGTAATATTGATACCTGAACTAACATGTGGTTAGTTACTTTATTACTTCTAAGAGCTGTGAAGAAGTGGGTGACATGATCTCACCGTGATGTGGAAGCCCGGGAATGAATCAGGATGGATATGGATGGTTGAGAGTGGATGTAGAATGAGATGGAACCTATGTGAGGATGACGTTGATATTGGTATTGATCCTCTAAGAGACCTCTTAGATATCCCCATGGAAGGGAATCAAAGTCTGTGTAGTTTGGTGGGGCGATGGGACACCTGAGGAGGCGACCAATGCATGGATGGGACCTAGAGGAAATAAAAGCTTTGGGTTGAGGCATGATATTCCTAAAGCACAGAGGCTCAAGGGAGAGAATAGGATAAGACATGGGTGATGGTATTAAACCTAAGAGAGGCTTCATACATATCCTTGTGGTAGATAATCAAAGTCCACATAGTTCAAAGAGTGTCATAGAATCAAGGTGTCCGCATAGGATAGCGACCTGACAATGATTGTTGGGGGTTACGTGTGGTTAGCAGCCCGAGTGGGTTGGATTCCACCGGGACAGACCAGAGATGTGGATCACAACAAAGGGGACTACAATGACATACCAACAATTGAAAACTTCATCATATTACTACTGGATGGGGTGAAAACGGCTTACCACTGGTTGGGGTGACAATGGCTTACCGTCGACTAGGGATCACAACAGCTTACCATCGATTGGGGTTGGACCTCAGGGAGGCTTCCTACATCCCATGTCTAGGAGACATGGATAAAATACTATGTATTTCAAATGGGTACATTTTAACATCTTGCAGGAAAAAAGTGGAATACAGTTTAACGTCATGCAGGACGAGGGTGGACCGACGTAGAGTGGTCGGGACCGATGGGTGTCAGGCTTGAACCTCATGGAGGCTTCCTACGTACCTTACCTAAGAGACAAGGATCAAAGTCCATGTTGTTCAGTTAGAGGATATATTTTAACTTCATGCATGATGAAAGTGAACCGACATGAAGAGGTTAGGACAAGCAGGTGTTGGGCTTCAACCTTAGGGAGGCTTCCTATGTACCCTGACTAAGAGATAAGGATCAAAGTACACGTAGTTCGGGATGGTATGGGGATTACATGCTAAGATGGACCATATAGTATATCATGGTTAATTCTTACTCTAGTCCCGCATGATTCATGATCAGTGTGAGAAACAAGAGTCAATAAAGTCATGACGCTCACATCGCGAAAGGTGTGTATACAGTAAGTGGAGAATTTCTTACACGTCGTTAGTTACCCAAAGAGGAAACAGGGGCTTATGCGTTTTTAGTGGCCTAGGGAGATGGAGATTGGTACATACTCCAAGATGGAGGTCTGATGGAAAAAAATCCTAGAGGGAGAGGGACGGGTGAAGAAGTTCCATGTTCCAATCTCTCCTCTAGTCTTTGGAATCGAAGAAGAGATGATGAGCTGGAGTGCAACCTCCCGCAAGAAAGGCTAGAGGCATAAACCAAGATGGTTTCCCTTCCCCGCAGATAGATGCCACTCCAAAAAAGAGGATCTATTTATATGTGAGGAAGGTCTCACTATCGCGGAGACGAGTGGGCGTGGAGAATGTATGAGGTGGGGTGCCCCATGTATAATGAACATGGAGAGTCCACAGTTTAACGTCATGTGCAGAGGATGATGGTTCTTGGTAGTTTAACGTCCTGAACCTCAGATGAGTTAGGTTCACTCCACACCCCTATGATATATATAACTAATACCCATCCACCCTTGGGGAAGGGAAGGAATTAGTAATTTCTTGGAGAGGGGGTGTTGTGGAGTGATCCACTGAGGGGACCACGTTAGCGTGGCTATGCGATGAAGCAACATCCATTACCATGCCTGGGTCCTACTAAGGAGTGACAATGGTGGAAGAGGCTTACGCAGGGAAGCTGCCCGGATGCCACTAAGGACCAGAAATGCTGGATGGGGCTTACGCATGGAATATGCTTGGGTGCCGCTAAGGAGAGGAAATAGTGGATGTGTCTTACACATGGAACTTTCATGGGTGATGCTAAGGAGTGTCAATGGTGGATGGGGATTACGCATGGAAGTTTCCCATGTGCCACTATGGAGCGGTAACGGTGGATGGGGATTATGCATGGAAGCTTCCTGAAATGTCCTCTTCATGTCTGGTCATGATGGAATCCCAACTCACTTATGGGTTGAGGTATATAATTGAGGCCTACACCTATGAGCTATTGCACAAGGAGGATAACTCCAAGGGTGTTGTAAATAATCTTAACAAAGGGATGTGAAAATTGTGAATCACATTCCCAACATTCGAAATGTAGTGAGTGTGGCATGAAGATAGAGGATAACTGTTGACCATGTTCGAAACATAGCATCCATATCACGTTAGGCTGAAATGGGGACAAAAATGAGGGTTGATTATTGACCATCTTTGAAACACAAGACCTAACTTGAATTGTTGTCCAATGTCTTCTGGGGCATTGGCCCAGAATGGTAGGTTATCCAAAGTGTCAGGGGACCATGTCGTTAGGGGGTCCCTTCAGACATGAAAGACGATGAAGATCCGAATGAAGAACATGCAAAGCATGAGGTGGAGTGATGGAATTTTTGAATGGATTCTAGCACTCTTGATATTACTCTATTGTAATCATTCCATGAGGTATCTTATGATTGTCACGTAATCCATATATTATTTGGAACACGAGGCATCATATTATTGAATGATAGGGTGTGCTAAAATTTATATTCATGTAGAGTGGACTATTGGAATCTTACACCTGGATCATAAGGCATCTCTTGTTTGGGGAAAGAGGCATCCTATGGTTGTAAAGTCGGTTGTACTATAGTTTAAAGTCATGTAGAGAGGACTGTTGGCATCTTATGCTTGGCGCATAAGGAATCTCTTGTTTGGAGCATGAGGCATCCTATATTTTTCATATAGGGTATACTACATTTTATAGTCATATAGACATGACTATTAGTATCTTATTCTTGGCGCATAAGGCATCTCTTGTTTGGAGAAAGAGGTATCCTATATTTTTCATATAGGTTAGACTACAGTTTATAGATATATAGATAGAACTATTAGTCATAAGGCACCTAGAAATGGATGTCGTTGGGATTTTCACAAGAGCAACCCTTTCTGGTTCAACTTGGTATAGAAGTTGGGTGATGGGGTTAGGATGAGTAGCTTGAGGAATGGTTTGAATCAATGTACTCATTGGAATTATTGATGAGAATCTCAAATCATGAAATGGGAAATGAGGAAAGAGGAATATATGGAATCAAGGTGTTTCATGGTGCGTAGAGTAGTATCTCAAATCATCATATTCCATAGGTGGAAGGTGGGTTCACATAAGGGGGAAATGGAAAATGCTGACATCCCATCCCAAAAAGTTTGCGGTGCGACTCTCCATTTTTCTTGGGGTCAGTGATAGGAGATAAGGGACCGGCCTAGAGGGCAGGGACTGCAGCCTGGTAGTGAGCCCGAGCAGTGGTGTGGGGGCACAAACCCTACTGTAAAGACCAGCAGGTGCATGCCTATATACTATATCTCGTAATATGCTCTATGAATAGGATAGGATGTGCTCAAGAAGAAGGGATTGTGGGAAATAGGGAAGGCATGTTCACAACAGGGTATGCCTACACACAATAAGGGAGATGTGCAAGCAATAGGGGATATTTTCCCCCAATTGGGAAGGAATTACATGAAATAGGGGAGATTTATGCACAATATGAGATATTTGCATGCAATAGGGAACATGTGCACACAATTAGATAGGTTTAGCACAAGTGCATGAAAATTTGGGCACAGTGGCACTATTGCGTGCAAAAATGATGTTTTTCATGAAAAATTGGGCAAATTGCCACATTTTCATGAAAAGGTGACGTTTTGCGTGCAATATGGGGGGTTTTTCATGTAGGCATGGAAGATGCGGACATACGTGAATTAGAGTGGTGGCTAACCTCTGGGGGGCCTCCTGTAAGAAGTGGTGAAATTGACTTTATAATAGAAACCATGAATTGTGATGTGCATAAAATTCCATTCCACTTTTTCATACAAAACCATTTTGCGTGCAAGATTCCATTTTTTCATACAAACCCATACTTTGTCCCCACATCGTCCTGGATGGCCATTTTCGGCATTCTAACTTCAAATGACTATAACTTCTGATTCGTTACTCTATTCAGGCTCCACAGACAGTCAAATCAAATCTTTCAAAATGATCTACTCTTCGAGATCATGTTCGGCAGCATTCGGTGAATTACATGGATATTGTTTTTGGTGCCAACAAATTCCCCCTAAGAATGGGGTCCAATAAAGATAAGGAGGGTGAGGCAGACCGCATTTTGAGGAAACTTCTAAGGAAAACCCCTCCCCTGGGGGACTCTATTTCTCAATCGCATTGAGTAAATAACCAACTATTCCTTTAGGCCAACACAAGTCACTTTTAGCATGGGAAACAAGATACAATAGAAAATCATTCACCTATACAAGAGTGCCAAACATAGGAAGATTTTTTGGGATTATAATGAAACATTGATCACCTTTGGGAGTGCCTAGGCTGAGAGAGGTTGTGACTGGATAATAGGGTTCTTATAACAAACAACATGCCTTTCCCAAAATGTTCTAGTACACGAGTGGGGTAACGTCAGGGGAGTTATAATCAATCCGAAAAAAGGGAGTGGAAAATGTGAATCACGATATGAAAAATTCGGTACACTGTAGGGGTGGCATCACAATGCAGGATAACTATTGACCATGTTCGAAACACAGCATCCCTTTTGAGTTCTCTTGGAATGGGGATAACAAATGAAGGTTGATCACTGACCATGTTTGAAATATGGGTATTGACTCAAATTTCATCCATTAGCCTTCTAGAACGTTGGCCAATGATATTAGGCAAGCCATAGGTCGAGTGTTCGTTCTGTTAGGGGGTTCCTTCAGGCATGAGAGAGTATGTGGATCCAAATAAAGGGTATAAAAAGCGTGGAGGTTGGAGTGATGGTTTGTTCGAATAGAATCCAATATTCCTAAAATTATGCTACCATGGTGAAAACACATTAGGTGGATGTATCAGTCTGATCAAGGATCAAACTTACTTCCGAACAGGACCTCTCTGGTAAGGACCAAAATTTACTATTAGGATGGGCCCGAGGCAAAGTTGTTGGGTGTTCCTATGTATCCCATAAGGATGTGAATCAAGTCCTACGTAGTTCTAGGATCATAGTTTTAACCTCATGCAAGACAAAAACCCTGCATGGCACAGTTGCACCAGTACATGCCCCACCAAAACTACTAATGCCACATGAGTCATGCTTGATCTGGGAAGAAATAAGTGGTGATGGTATTTCCTTGGTGTAGGGAGGCACACATTAGGAGCGATGATCCACTAGGTGAGTGACTTTCCACTATTACTAACCCGCCTACTGAACACACATTAATTCATGTGGGGGGGGGGGGGGGGTTAAAACGATTGTGTCAGAATTCCAATTGAACATAAGGGAGTGGAAACATGTGAGTCACGGAACCTAATATCTGGATCACAATGATGGGGGTGTGACGATAATGGATTATTGTTGACCATGTTAAAAACACAGCATCTATTTCATGTTATTTTTGAATGGGGATAGACAAATGAGGGTCAACAGCTGACCATGTTAGAAACATGGGACCTATCACAAAATGACATCTAGGGTCTTCTGGGGAATTGGGCCAAGATGGTAGGTGAGCCAATGTGGTATGTGACCATGTCATAAAGAGGGTCTCTTTAGACGTGGAAGAGTATGATGATCCAAATAAAGGGTTCATGAAACATGAACACAAAATGAAGGAATATCCATACAAAAAAACTCCACACTTTGGGTTCTTTTCCGCAATGCATTAGAGTATGCCAAAAAGATGTGCTATATAAAGGAGGTTGAATCACTTTCCAAGGACAAGGTTCCTAAGGTCGCATGATCCTAAATTAAGGTCGTAGAGTGTAAAATTAAGAGGGGACCTGGTTTAATGGAATATGCATAGGGTGGTGAAGTAGCCACACCCGATGCATAGCTCCCATAGGGATATCCTAGTTTAGGGTTGTGGAATTCAGACCAGGCTGGGAAAAGACAATGGAGACACATGGTGCGGTTGTTACAAAACCTAACCTGAATGAGATCCCAAGAGGTACTCACCACACAATATGTTCAAAAAAGTGTTCAGGCCAAGGGGATGGAAAAGGGGGAAGGATTTAATATTCCTAGGGCTAGACCCTCAGACTGAATGTCCGGGTGTTCCTACGTATCCCATGAGCATGAGAGTCAAGACATATGTAGTTCTGGGAAATGTTGTGTAGTTTCACGTCTTGTGGAAAGTACTCTGGGAGATCTTAGTATTATGTTCTTAGATCTCGGACCATATATTTACTGGAGTGAGGGATACCCATGGTGCGATAATTATAAAACCCAACGTGAATGAGGATAGTAGTAGTCCATATAACAACATGTGCCCCCTAGGTAGGTTTTAGGTCGAGGGACCAAAAATGAATGTTGGGATAGGCCCGAGGCCAACTGCCTGGGCATTCCTACATACCCCATTATGATGGGGATCAAGCCATATGTTGTTCTAGAATTAGCATGGTAGGGTACCAATTCCATGTACAATACTATCATTCGAATTTGGTCCACACGCCAAAAGGAGATGAATTTGATAGATATTATTTGTTCTTTAGGATGGGTGTTTTTGTTTTCTTTTTTGTGAAGCGAAAAACCTTGGAAGAAGAATCCATGTGTCTCTGTAGAAATAAAGAAAGAGTTAGGCCTTGAAAAATGTTACGATGGATGTCTGATACCATGGATGATGTCCCCTCGAGTGAGAACATCACAATGAAGTGTTATTTTTCATCATGAAGACTGGAAGATAATCTCATTGTTTAGGGTCGTATGATAGGAACAACCCCTGAATTTTAACATCTTTCAGTAAATATTTAGTAGTTTAAAGTCATGTGGGACTAGGCATCATAGTTTAAAGACATATGGCTTGGACGCATATAGAAGAGACAAGGATTTAGTGGGTAATGTGCATCGCATGATAATTTATACCTGAAGTGAATGAGGAAGAGGTCCACACCACACCATAATCAATTCCAAGGAAGAAACCTTAGGTTGAGGGGGGAAGAAAAGGTTATAGAATATGGGGCTAGACATGTGGATGAAATGTCTAAGCCTTCCTATGTATCCCATGAGGATGGGAATCAACCCATACGTAGTTTTGAGGGTACCGTTTAAAGTCATGAGGAACATGATGTAGGAGAGACTATCTCTTATGAGGGGAGTACGTGGTGTGGCTATTGAAAATCTAATGTGAAGGAGGATGTAATCCCACACCACACTACACCATGCAATCCTATGAAATTGAGGGCGAAAAGGCCAACCAGAAGCGGTAATTAATAAAACCTGAGCTGAACCCGAAGAAGAAATTCCTGAGCGTTGCTACGTATCCCATGAGGATGGGAATCAATCCAAACATAGATCTAGGAGTGCCGTGCAGTTTTACATCATTTTGAAAGGATGCAGAGATATCATATTTTTAATGTCCTAGAGCTTGGACCATATAGAAGCGAGACTCTTCCAAATGGGAAAAAACCTCAACCAAATCCCTATGCCCATGTGATCTATGCTTGATGTGGGAAATAAGGGAGGAGATGGCCTTTGAAACATGTGGAATACATGAAAAGGGTAAAATGATACGGATTCCAAAATAACGCCTCATCGTGGATTTGTTCTCCTAACGTAAAAACGCACACCAAGGGATCACACCAAGAGTGTCAAAATTCAACTTAAACATGGTCGAGTGGGAAAGAATGTAAAACATGAAACCAATATTTTAGGGCTTGATGGGGGTGGTGTGATGATGGATAATAGATGTTGACCATGTTCGAAACACAACATTCATATCATGTGACCTAAAATGGGAACAACAAATGAGCATCAACCACTGAACATATTCAAAATGTCGGATTTGTATCAATTTTACTTTTGAAATTTTCAAGGAAGTTATCCCATGATGGTATGAGGGAATTGGGGTCGAGCATCCATGTCGTTTGAGGGTCCTTTCAAAAGTGAAAATTTATGAATGCCCAAATGAAGGG
Source organism: Viscum album (assembly GCA_963277665.1). NCBI lineage: Eukaryota > Viridiplantae > Streptophyta > Magnoliopsida > Santalales > Viscaceae > Viscum > Viscum album. The sequence continues at coordinate 1,090,091,452 of OY728145.1, read as the reverse complement.
AAACATGAAGACTGAACATGGGTGATAACATGTCTATGTACAATACAACACTCTAGGTCTTGAACCAGAGTGATCCTGGGAACATTGGTGAATTTCCAAAGAAGATCGTGGGGCTCAATTCAAGAGAAACCGAGTCTATAATATGAGTATAGGATAGATAAAATAAAATATATCTGGGGGAGAGTAATGTGGCATGGTTTTTATAAACCCAATGTGAATAAGGACATAATCACATACTAAACCGCATAACCCTCTCCTGGATGAACTTAGGCCAGGGGGCCAGGAAGATAAGGAAGTTTCTATAAAATATGGTTGGACCCAAATACAAAACATACAGGCATTCCTACATATCCCATGAAGATGGGAATCAAGACATACATTGTCTTGGAAGATGTTGTCTAGTTTTATGTCATGCAGTAAGGATATAGATAGGGGCAAGGTATATTGATGAGTAATGGGTACAACATGGATATTAACCTATCGTGAATGAGGAAATAAGCCCACATAGGCCACACCATTCATAATTCCAAGAGAGATCTCAGGACAAGAGGCTGAGAGAAAGAATAAATGAACTTGGGTTGGACCCAAAGATAAAATGTATGGGTTTTCCTATGTATCCCATGAGGATTAAAATCAAGAAAAACATAGTTCTAGGAGATGTGGTGAAGTTTAATGTCATACAACGAGGATGTAGTATATCTTAGATTATGGTCATAGAGCTCATACCGTAGATTCCCAGTTTAATATCATGCACATGGGATAGATGAGTTGAAATGGTGAATCATCATGATTTCTATGTGGGAGGATAGAAAATGAAAACAATGATCAAGGATAACTATTGACCATGTTCACAACATATTATCTGTATTGTATGACTCGGGATGGTGGAAAACAATTGAGCGTCAACCGTTGATCGTATTTGCAACATGGGACTTGTATCAAATTGTTATCCAGGATCCTCAGGGGTGTTTTCCCAATATGGTAGGAGATCCCTAGATCCTAGCCTCCATGCCATTCAGGGTTCCATTGGATGTGAATGAAGACAGAAACCTAAATTATGGGATGCATGAAGCATAGTGAGGCATGTTCAGTTTAACGTTTTGAGGCAAGGATGATGGGGAAGGAGGTATGTCTCAAGGGGATATGTGTGGAATGGTGAAAATAGCCCAACGTGAATGAGGACATAAGTCCATACCACACCGCACAATCCTAAATTAGAATTCAGGATAGGGTCCAAAAAGGTCGTGGGACCTGAGACAGGAAGTCCCAACCAACCATAGATACATGACCCTTTATGCGGGTATTTCCTTACCAAAGCTCCTAATCCCATGTGAGAAATGATTAATGTGGGAAACTAGGAATAGGATTAGGCTCTCCCAAACATATAAGGGTATAGAAATGAGGGATGGAGATTAGGTGGGGCCGACCCTGACCAGATCAACACTTCTTCCCGAGGCAGAAAAATGTTTGAAGGGATAGTAGGGAAAATGAACCACTGCACCCAATATTTGGTACATACATGGGGGTGCTAACGATGGGGGATAGCTCCTGAACATGTTCAAAACACTACATCCACATCATGTGACCTGAAATGAGAACCAAAAATGAGTGTCAATGGATGAACATATTCGCAACGCAGGACATGTATGAATTTGTCGTTCGAAATCCTCGAGGGTGTTGGCTCGAAGTGGTAGGAGAGCCCTAGGGCCAAGAATCCATGTCATTCGAGGGTATTTTTGGATTTGAAATATTATTAAGACCCAAATAAAGGGAGTGTGTGAATAATTAATGTGCCTATGTAGTTTAATGTCATATCAGATGATTAAAGAGGTGGAGATCTCTAGGGAGAGTGATACATGGTGCAGTCATGATGAATTCAACATGAATGAAGGAAAAAATCATGCACCACACCATGTGTTTCAACCCAAATGGGAGATCCTGAAGTTTGGGGATCAGCCTACTGAAAAAATGTCTGGGCATTCCTACATATCACATGAATATGGGAATCAAGACATACTTAGTTCTGAAAGGTTCATGTAGTTTAACATTGTACAGTGAAGACGTTGATACGGAGAGAAGAATGATGAGGGGCACATGGTGCGGTCATCGTAGGCATAACATGATTGGGGGCCAAAGAAGCCTACACTATACCATGCGGGATCCTGCAAGAGAACTACACCTAGGGGAGATAGTCAACCAGAAGAATTTGGGAACTGGACTCTAAGACAAGGCGTCTGAGCATTCCTATGTATCCCATAAGGATGGGAATCAAGACGTACGTAGTTTTTGAAGCTTCCATTCAGTTTAACATTGTGTAGTGAGGATTTTGATATGGAGATATCTCAGTTTATTGTCATATATCTCAGACCATAATGGTATATCTGTAGCTCGCAGTTTAATGTCATACAGGACGAATTCTGAGTAGTTTTATGTCCATCAGTTTGGAAAAATCACACATTTTAATCTCATGTGATGAAGATGGAACTTTTTAATGTCTTGCGAGACCAGATATATTTTAACATCATGTGGGATGACATACGGTTTAATTTCATGTAGGAAAACCGAGCAGTTTAATGTCATGCAAGACATAATATTTTAAGGTCATGTAAGGTCATAGCTTACTGAGGAAAAGTATTTCTTGAGGAATTTGACATTGGTGGGAAGAGTTGTAATCCCTCTATCCATGGTAACTAGGGAGTACGTTCCATTAGGGTAATACTTGTGAATGATGTAAGGTTTATCCCATTTGGGATCTGTCTTGGGTGTTTTCTTACTAGGTATCATTGGTGTTCTTAGGTCCAATACCATGTCACCTTTCCAGAAATAGCATAGGTGAAATATCTTGTTGAATACTATGGCTATCTTATTCTGATACCTTTCAAGATTGTTTAGGGCACAAATCCTATTGTAATCAAGCGATTCCAATTTAGGAGGATCGATTTCAGCTACCTTATTTGAAACTTGTTAATTGTAGATAGCTATGTGTAATGAAAGGAAATTGAATCTCGATGGGCAGGATGACCTCCGTTCTATACACCAGGGAGTATGGGTTCACCTAGGTGAAATTGAGAGTTTTCGTTTGATAAGCCCAGAGTGCACTGGGGAGCTTATTTGGCCAATTTTTCTTTTTTTTGTAAAACCATTTTCTACAGGATGTTGGAGGTTGTTTTTTCGAACCCCTCAATCTACTCATTTTCTTACATGTGATAGCAGGAGGTATGGTTAGAATGGATGTTGTACTCGATGTAAAATTTATTCAACTTAGTTGCCTGGAATTTTGTGTCGTTATCGGTGAGGATGGAATGAGGGACTCCAAATAAGTAAATGATGTTGGAGATCACAAATTCAATAATAGAATGGGCCTTGACCTCCTTGAGTAGAACTACCTCCTACAACTTGGAAAAGAAATCTGTAGTGGTCAGGATAAACATGCACTATCGAGCTATTTTCGGTGTATATGGTTCCATGATGTCAAGTCTCCAGACCCCAAAGGTCCAAGAGGACTTGGTAGTGTGGAGAGTCTTTGGAGTTTGATGAAAAAAATTAGCATGGATTTGGTATGCATGGAAACTCTTGGAAAACTCAATACAGTTACAGATTATAGAGGGCCAAAAATACACCAGTCTCCAGATCTGGTGAGATAGCTTCATCACTGTCTAATGAACCTCGTAGGAATAGACATGAACCTCCTGTATGACCTGATAATTTTTACCTCCTTGAATACAATGGAGAAGGAATCCTTCAAAACCATATTTGTAGAGGATCATCTCAATACCAAGTCTCCTCTAGAGAGTAAAATACAATGCACGGCATCAGATTCACTCACGCTCAGCTCAACCCACTGGGGGACAACTATGTTGTAGGTACAGATAAAGGGGGTCCTCCAGTCGGGAGTCACTTCCAGCACTACATCAGGGGGACTTGGGGGTCCTGGCATGGAGGCGTTGGCGGTAAGGTGTCTTACCTATGGTATATCATCATAATCTAGAGTGATTGGGGTGATGAATATCTAGTGTTCCATGTGGATAATCAAATCATCCTAATCAGTCTCCGTAAGAAATGTAGCTAGGATGAAAAAGGCATAGACTCGACCATTCTGGGATCGAGGGACATGAGTAACCTCTGAAAGAGATGGGAACTGGGCCATCAACTGGTGGGTATGTTCCAACAGTCATACGAGCTCTGGATTCTTTACAACATAGTCATTGTTGATCTACTAGATGACTAGTTCAGAGTCCCATTTCACATGCAAGTGGGGAACATCAATCTCGAGGGCTAGCTCGAGCCCAATAATTAGGTCTTGATTCTCTACCTCATTGTTGGTACAAACTTATGACAACATGAATGAATATTGAAGAACAACTTGTGATGGAGTGAGGACGAAAATACCTAGGCCCACTCTATTGAGTCTGGGGTCATTGAGTGTTATACCGGTAGGACATTGGGAAGCACTATCGAAGTGCATTTTCCAACACGGAATGACTTGTTCTGCCGAGAGTATTACCTCATCAGAAAAATCCAGATCCGAACACTGGTCCATGGGAGCTGGATGGGCATCAAGGAATTCTTACAATGCTTTCCCCTTAATAATCTTTTGAGGGATGGGCCTAATGTCTAACTGCTCGGGTATTACTGCCCACCGAGCTAGATGGCCTGTCAACATGGGGCGGTTCAGGATTTACTTCAATGGATACACTCAGGACACTATCAATATCTCATGGTGCTACAAGTAATGTCACAATTTTTGTACTGCGAATACCAGCACAAGGAATCTCTTCTCGATATAAAAGTATATTTTCTCTTTATCGAGGAGCATGAAGATGAGATAATAGAGATTGTTCTTGATTCCCTCATTATTCTTCTAGGCTAGAAGGGAACTGAGAGATCGTTCCAGGGTGGTCACATAATGGACTACTAGCTTTCTAAAAACAGGCAGCAGTAGGACGGGAGGCTGTAATAGGTACTACTTGATTTTCTCAAAATAAGTCTGACATTCCTCATCCCACTGATAGATAGTGCCTTTCCTCATGATGTAGTTTTATGTTGGGCATGCCCTTGTGTAAATGGGATATATAAAAATGACTTGGGGATGACATGGTATTATGCATGTTGTCCTAGTGGTTTTCTTATCCATCATGAGAATCTTGAAATGCCCTTGGGTGGGCATGGAATATCGGAGGACCAGCTATCCAAAATAGGAAACCAAAGCTCACCACATTGTAGACTTGGGCATGGTGAGGGTAAAATGGTTGGGAAATGGGAACTATGTCATGGATTCAATACATAGAATAATATAGAAGAACCATTATGGCTTAGACCACTCCATGTTCTACGATTTTTTGGAGGCCAGATTCCATATTAAAATGGGAAAAAATAAAACAACAATGAGGGTTCTAGATCACACTTTTACCAAACCCAGCATATGAGTTTTGGATATTAACCATGTTTTTCTAGATTCTAATGGGATTCACTTACAAATAGAAGTTTTATTACCTACTTGTTTTGAGTTTTAGACTTTCCCCTAATTATTAATTAACCCTTACTCATCCTCCCCTTCCCCATTCACCTCCATTGGTGTTCCAAACCACTTGGATCATATTGGATCATTTAGATTGACGTTATTTGATTCATGGTAGCCCCCTATTTCCCCATTACTCTTTAAGTATATTTCTATTATATTCAAGTGTTCATTATGGTGGCAATTCTCCTCTTTTTTGGGTGGTTTTTGATGGAGTCTTATTATTCATTGGATTCAATAGTGATTCACTTGAGATCAGTGGTGGTTTATCCTTGGTTCTTGTTCATTTCTACTTAAAGATTCAGTCAAGGTTGGGGATCCTTTATCTCCCCTTCTTTATATGCACATTTGGGTGGTTTTTACTTATTCTTGTTATTTATTCTTACATGGCCACACTAACTTGGTTTTCCAATTATGACTTATTTTGAGATAGTGTGTTGTTTTGGTTTTTATAAAACATTCTTTGTATGTTTTTATAACCTCACCACATATTAAAATGACTAAGAATATATATTGAACTATTAAATTGGTTTCCCATGCAATATTGTATTTCTGTGTGAATACCCTTCATAATAATTTAGTAATAATGATAAAAATCCATATTGAAACTAAATTATGCATGGTAGTGGTGACGTGGGGTGTTTTTGATGTGTGGTGGTTGCGATGTGTTCTTGTAATGATGTGTTATATGTTATATCTATTGGAATGGTTTTTTTTTCAGAGCATTGGTAATGGGCCTGCTGTATCAGCTATTTTTTTTTTGTAAATCTGTATTTAGAAGAATTTTTAACCACCGCAAAATAAATATATTATATTTAGTAGTTGTTTTAACTACCGCTACAATTACGGTATTTTGCTATCTTTGGTGGTTAAAACTACCGATACGGACAATAATTTAGCGGTGGTTTTAACCACCGCTAAATAGTTTTTGTATTCCTTTATTATATCGCGGTAGTTTCAATGGTTTTAGTGGTGGTTTTCCCTGGAAAAACTACTATTTTTTAGCGGTGGTTTTAATCACTGCTAAACAATTTTTATATTCCTTTATTATATAGTGACGGGTTCCCCCAGCGAAACTCGTTTTTTTTTTCACGACGGTTGTAACCACCATGAAAAAACCCACTTTCACTGGGGGGAACTGCCGCTAAAACCATTAAAAACACCAAAAAATGAACACACTATGATGGTTACCATAAACCACAGCTAAATCTAGGAAATTTCCACCTATTGTATGCTGAAACACACTTTAGCGGCGGTTTCAAAAAACTTTCGCAGAACCATATGGTGTCGGTTTAAACCACAACAATTTCCAAAAAAACTGCTAGGAAATGGTATTTTTTATTGTAGGGTTGGCACTAAAGAAGAGAGGAGGAGTAGGGGTGATACCTCCCACATGAAAGGCTAGGGGATTATACCATGATGGTTTCCCCTCCCACCAAACAAAAGCCGCACCAATAAAGAGGATCTCAATCCATGTGGGGAAGATCTCACTCTCGTGGAGACAAACGGACGTGGAGAATGTCTGAGGTGGGTCTCCCCATGTATAATTAATGGGGAGCGGCCAAAATTTAACGTCATGTGAGGTGGAAAATGCTGCTTGGTAGTTTAATTTCTGATAGCTCGGACGAGGTGGGTTCACTTCGCACCCCAATGACTTACATAACTAATACCCACCCACCCATAGGGAAGGGAAGGTATCAGTAATGTCATGGTGAAGGGGTGTTGTGGAGTGATACACTAAGGGGACCATGATTTTGTGGCTATGCAATGAAGAAATATCCATTAGCATTATTGGGTGTCGCTAAGGAGTGGCAATGGTGGATGGTGCTTACGCATGAAAGCTACCCGGGTGCCACTAAGGACCGGAAATGGTGGATGGGGATTACACATGGAAGATAATCGGGTGCCACTAAGAAGGGTAAATGGTGGATGGGGCTTATGCGTGGAAGCTACCTGGGTGCTTCTAAGGATAGGAAATAGTGGATGGGGATTACCCATGGAAGTTGCCTGAGTTCCATTAAGAAGAAAAAATAGTGGATGGGGCTTACGCATGGAAGTCGCATGTAATGTCCTCCTCATGTTTGTTCATGAGGGAATCCCAACTCACTGGTGGGTGGAGACATATAATTGAGTCCTACCCCTATGTGCTAGTCCACAAGTGGGATAACTCCAAGGGTTTTGGAAAGTCTTAAGAAAAGGAGATGAAAAGTGTGAATCAGATGACTGACATTTGGAATGCAGTGAGGGTTGCATAACGTGGAGGATAACTATTGACCATGTTCAAAACACAACATCCACATTGTGTTAGGATAAAATGGAGACAGAAAAATTAGGGTCGGCTGTTGACCATGTTCTAAACACAGGACATGACTCGAAGTTTCATCCAATGTCTTATGGGGAGTTTGCCCAGAAAGGTTGGTGAGCCGAAGCTGCATGGGGCCAAGCAATTAGGGGGTCCCTACAGACATGAAAGAGGATGAAGATCTGAATTAATGACATGGAAAACATGAGGTGGAGTTATGGAATGTTTGAATGGATTTTAGCGCTATTGAAATTATTCCATTGTAATCATGGCATAAGGTGTCTTATGGTTTTCACATAATCCATCTCTTATTTGGAACAAGAGGCATCCTGTTATTGAATGATAGAGCATGTTATATTTTATAGTCATGTAGAGAGTATTGTTGTCATCTTACTCTTGGTGCATATGGTATCTCTTTTTTGGGGAAAGAGGCATCCTATGTTTGTAACATAGGGTGTACTACAGTTTAAAGTCCTATAGAGAGGAATGTTGGCATCTTATACTTGGAGCATAAGGTATATCTCATTTCGAGCAAGAGACATCCTATATTTTTCATATAGGGTATACTACAATTTATATTCATATAGATATAACTATTAGCATATTATGCTTGGTGCATAAGGAATCTCTTGGTTGGATCAATAGGTATCCTATATTTTTCATATAGGGTATACTGCAGTTTATAGTCATATAGATAGAACTATTAGGAATAAGGCGCCTAGAAATGGCTAGTGTTGGTACTTATGAAAGAGAAGCCCTTTCTGGTTCAACCTGGTATAGAACTTAGGTAATGGGGTTTGGATGAGTTTCTTGAGGAATGGTTTGACTCAATGTACTCAGGGGAATAGATGATGATAATATCAACTCACAACATGGAAAACTAACCAAGTGGAATATGTCAACTCAAGGTGTTTCGTGGTGTGAAGATTAGTATCTCATATAATGGTATTACATAGGTGGAAGGTGGGTACACATAAGGGTGCAATGGAAAATTCCTACATCCCGTCCTGAAAAGTTGGTGGTGCGGCTCTCCATTATTCATCAGTTTCAGTGACAGAAGTGAATGGACCGGCCCAGTATTGATCCTGAGTGGGGGGTGGGGGGGGGGGGCAGACCCATGATATGGACTAATAAGCATAAGCCTGTATATTGTATCACGTATGATGTTTTATGCGTAGGATAGGTTTCACGCATGAAGGAAGGATTGCGCACAATAGGGAAGGCAAGCACGCAATAGGGAATGTGTGCACGCAATATAGGAGATGTGTGTGCAATAGGGGAGTTGTGTACCCAATAGGGAAGGAATTGCATGCAATAGGGGAGATTTTCACACAATGGGGAACAAGTGCGCACAATTGGATAGGTGCAGCACTGGTGCATGCAAAATTGGGCACATTTTTACTATTGCACACAAAAATGATGTTTTTTGTGCAAAATTGGGAACTTTGGAACATTTTCGTACAAAATTGATGTTTTGCATGAAAGCCAGGGGTTTTGCATGCAGGCGCGAAAGATGCAGACTTACATGCATTAGAGGGTGGCCAACCTCCCAGGGGCCTCTTGGATGAATGGGTGCACTTTTATTTATAGGAAAACCCTTTAATGGTGGTGCATAAAATTACATTCCACTTTTGTGTGAAAACCCATTCTGTGTGCAAGATTCCATTTTTTCATGCAAACCCATATATTGTCCCCACATCTTCTTGGATGGACATTTTCAGTAGTCTGACTTTAAATGACCATAAATTATGATCTGTAACTTTTTTCAGGCTCCACGATGAGTCAAATCAAATCATTTCAAATGATCTACGCTTCAAAATCATGTTTGGAAGCATTCGGTGAATTACATGGACGTGTTTTCTAGTGCCAACACAGGTGTTTCAAACCCTAGAATTGTAATTAATTTTCAGTTTCTTGGTTTCTTTTCAAAACATTACAATTATTATTCTCCTTCATGGTGGCTCCGACGCATTTTCTCTAGATCATGGCTCCCGAACCCTGGTCTGTGGTTTGTCTTGGTGGTAAGACTCAGGAAGTAGGCGGTCTTTGTGGTACATTGATGGTGTGTTACTACTGGTGGAGAATCGTATTATCTTCCTTTGACCTAGAAATATTGTAGGTCAGCGCCTGAGTAACATCGAATCAGATCCAAGAGGCACTTGAAGTGATCAGTACTACCATACTGGTATTGGTCCAGCATTGTAAGTGTAGTTATACGACTTCCTTCTTCAGTTCCAAAATTTGTAAAACTTTTACTTTTCTGTAACGCCCCGACCCCAGCTACCCAGAGTCGGTGCATTACTTCGTAACATTGGCATGATCACAAAAGATCAAGTCTCGAAAGACCGATTAGTTTAGTAGCCTTGGAAACACTAGATACATTCATAAGTCTTTCATTACATCAAAAAGTAAACAAACTACAATAACATGGTCTTCATAGTCCACACTCATATCCTCTTCTGACTATCCCTACAGGTCATTCCTAAAATACTTCTTCACATCCTGGAAAATATTAAAACATTGAAATGGGTGAGCTCAGATGCTCAGTAAGGATAACAATATTGCGGAAGCTTTCATAAATAAACATTTACATTTAAGGCAATGTATAACTAAAAAAAAGCCTTTTAAACTTGAACTTCAACATAATATGGCAAAAGTAAAATGAGATAATTCCATATACTTCTTCACATGAATATTCTACTGGTCGAATAATCACATGCAATATCAATAACCACTTTCATAATGATGGAATGCATAATGCCAGACTATCATAACCACGTAGTCAAGGCCTCGTTCCAAGAACACAAATAAGATTTTGTCAAGGCCTCATGCCAAGACACTAGTTTGTCTCATGAGACCTGCCGATGCATCGAGGAGCTATAGCGGGCTCCACCCGTCACTTATTAATTCCAATGCATTCCTCATATGAATAGGTTTAAACATATCATAAACCATAACATAATCGTATCACATAAAACATGCATAAAGGAAACATAACATTTCCACATTTCAATCACAAGATATCAATACAACACATTGATATAGTAAAAACGCTTTCAAAACCATTTTCAATACCAAAATAAAATAAAAGTAAAACATGGTATTTATTTTTCTTTTAAAAAAAAGTATGGCTTGTAGAGGAAGAAGAAACCCAAATAATGGTCACGGAGGCGGAGAAGTCATTGTCGCCGCATATGTACGGAAAGAAAAACATTCCCCTTTTGTCGTTTAGTAAAACGCTTCATATAAAAAAGATTCCTTTTGAATAAACTTAAAAGTCAAAGGGGTTTATACACCGTATAAAAGAAAGTTGTGTATAAAACCAAATATGCCTCAATGAAAGGAGATTGAGACGAAGTCCTTAAAAAGATAATTTTTAAAATAAAATAGATCTATTATGTGTATTCACTATAGGTACACATAAAGAAAGTAAAAATACAAAATAAGACATAATAATAACATGACATAATTTGAAAGTAGGAGATTAACCCAAAGAATGGAAGTTGGGTTAAGAAATTCCCTTACCTCGTGTCTGACTTGACTCAACCGTTCTTTAACCTCCTGAATAATAAACTAGAGTTAATATATACCTTATTAAGAACCATTTTCAATTTCATTATCCTTATTATATCACTTATTACAATGATATGAACATTATGTAATTATTTAAGTTAATAACGGTCGTTTTGTCGATCTTTGGTACTTGAGTCAACAATAAACTTCTTATAATTACAAGTTGTTTATGTGGTAGAATATCCATTATCTCCAGAATTATATTCATGATCTAGATTTCATATATATCTTATATATCCAGTATATACATTCATTTATAATATTACATAACATTTAGAGGTAGGAAATGAAATGCACCGTTCAGGGAGACGGTAAGCCGTACGTACGCATGAACGCTAATTTCATTTCAATTTCATATTTAATGGAACGAAATCATAATGATATAAGTGTATAATATTATTCCAGTATAATATAGTGTATAATACAATTTACTCCATCCTTTATACATCCCACATATGGCATTAACGATTCAAATCACTTTGAGGGGGCGGTAGTCCGCACTTCCTAAAATGAAATTATCGCGTTTTACCCATAATGGAAATCATAAAGTATGCAATAAATGAGAAATAAAGAAGCATAAGTAAAACATAAACACATTATATATCATATATAAATATAGTGACATCTTAATGGCCACCTTTGAAGGTGTTATATGAGTGTTGAACAATCATCGTTTTGTGAGGCAGAAATTCTCCATCCACAGAAACTGTATGTTCTTTAACCATTAGATGTAGGTGTGTGTAAGTGTAGCTCGAATCCTTCTTATAACAACATCCTAGTATATTGAGGATACTGGTGTTGTTACAAAAGAAATGAATAAAAATATTTTAGGGGGTTGGAGAAGAAAAATAAAACAAAACAACATTAGAGAAGACATTACCTCAAAATCGGGTAACTCTTTTTGATTTGAGCCAAAGGCTTCCTTGGGAAGAGTTCTGCCAAAAGTGAGGCTTCTAGGAGTAATAGAGGGAAGTTGGGAGAGTATTTGGGCAGAGGGTGGCCGAGCCAAATGGCTTTAAGGTGTAAATGAGGTGGGATAGGTGGGGGCCTTTTATAAGTGGAGAGGAGGGGCTCTTTTGGAAAGATTGAAATGTTACATTATTACACAATGCTTTTCAGATTCTAAAGGTCCCACACTTATATAATTCGTGGCTAAGGTGATAAGGGTTCGAAATCTACCCATCCAATAGGCTTTTGACAAGTGTAAGCCTTGGATTTTACATTATCTTCTCATTATATTTAAATCGTTAAATAATGATGTCATCACTGCATCATCATGATGTCATAAATAATTTAATTTATTTAATGTCTAAAAATTATAAAAAAAATACTATGATGTAGGAAATCTTTTTATCTTTCCAATGAATATTTATAGTCAAACATATGACTTGTATAACCCCATGTAAAAATTGTTCTAGTAAAACATTTTATGTTTGTGTCATTTTTTACTTTAACATTAAATAAAAGGTATTTATGTCATTTTCTAACTAAAGTGGCTCCATGGGGTCCCCAAGTTGACCCATGGGTTGTCTTGGTCGGCCATGACTCATCCAATAGGAGTAGGACAAGTGTCAAGCTCATCTCATAATATTAAAACATTATTTTTACCTTAAACTACACTAATTACCTCTAATCGCGATTAAGAACTTAAAAGTTACTATTCACCAAAAAATTATTTTAATCTCATTGAACCACATTTTACTTCTTAATGACAACCATGTATGTCGGATTTTTGAAAATCAAAACACAGAAGTGGTAATATTTCATTTAAACGAAAAATCAGTTATTTAACTACCACTTAGTGGTTTCACTATTCATCAAAAATTGAAGTTTTTCAGAACAAAGCCAAAATTTCACTCTAAGCTATAATTGATATTCCAAATTCAAAAATGATGTCTATTTTACAAAATTCAAAACATATAAGTTGCATTAATTAATTTTATAATCAATTCCCGCTGTTACAACAAGTAGCGTGTTTTTAAGAAACAATTTATATCAAAAGATTGGCAACTGTTTATGTCCAATTTCAATGTTAAATTAATTATAATGATCACCATTAGATAAAATGGTAAAAATATATTCTAATTATACTTTCAAACCACTAAATAGTATAATTGATCACTATGAATTATTTTGATTAAAAAAGTTGTTTTATGTATTTTTCACTATTCATAAAAATTTGGAAGTTCTCAGAAAATTACAAAAAATTCAACATAGGCTAATTTCAATATTAGGAATACAAAAATGAAGTCCATTTTGAAATATAAAATTTCTATAAATTTAAAATGTGGTTATTACTATTCATAACGGCTACTTTGATTAGTTGCGGTGTGTTAGAACTCAAAGTTGCGTACAATGCAAGCTATTGCATTGTTGAATGAGATGCGTATCGTGGAAGCTCGGGGTGTTACATTCTCCCCTCCTTCAATAAATTGCGTCCTCGCAATTTGAAATTTTTCTTTGAAAATAAAAGGTTGAAAAGAGAAATTACCTTTGAGGATAACCCACATCGGAAATAAGGTTAATAAAGTTTAGTCTTAATAAGGGGGAAATGGAAATAAGAAAGTCACCACCAAACTATGATCTCGATAAGGAGAACATTGGTGGAAATTAGAGACATATAATTGGAGGAAAAACGTAAATATTTGTAGGGAGTGATTGAGGTCATTAATCACAATCAACTGTCAAATTGAGGGCCTCAAAGCCTTCAATCTATGTTGATTTGAAATATCATCAGTTCAAAAAGACATAAGGTATTAGGATAACACATTTTTTTTTAATATCCCTTTACTAAAGTTTAAGAATTAATTTATTCATTGAATAAGAGATAGGTATATATATATATATATTTATGCTTGACAATTAGAGTTTCAACCTTCAACTCATCTTTCACTCAAAAAGATATAGAACTCAAAAATATTATACTTATCCTAATTGTATAAGGTTCCAAATATTAACACATACCATTTAGATTATTAAAATTATTTTGTAATAACCAGGGACTTCTTGTAGGCTAGTGGTAGGAAATAAAGGCCTGTCGCACTATGGTTGTGGGTTCGATTCCTGCAGCTTTGTCCGACGCGACGGGTTATGCCCCACCCTGCAGGTTGTCCTTTTCCTAAAACTATAGTATCATAATATTCCAAAAATAATCTTCATAAATGCTTTAACCTTAAACAATACTATCCATGGTTCAACTTAATCCATTCCAACCTTAATAGTTATCCAAAATACCTCCGTCCAGACTTTCTCTAAAGGGTCTCTAAATTCCAAAATCAATTGTAACATCAGATTCCCCAAACAAAGATAAGTTTCTCTTATTGTCACATACTAAAAATATGATTACCTTAATCATATTAAAACCTTACTAAAATCAACAAGTACTGAAGTACAATCCTTATATATATATCACATTATTCTAATAACCAGAATATAATCCATGAGTCAAAAAGCACCAATACATTAGTTATCCTGCTTCAACTGTAGTAACAGCATAAGATTGTCCTTGATCCCTTGGCCTTTTCTGAGGTAAGTTTCTTTGACGCTTAGGACATTCATTTGCATAATGCCCCATTTCTCTACAACTGTAGCATTCAACATTGATAGCCTCTTTCTTTCCCTTGCAATCACGAGCCTGGTGACCCTTTTCTCCACATTTATAACAAACTCCCATTCCTTTTAGGCAAGTACCAGGGTGATTCTTCCCACAATTATCACATAATGGAAAATCCTTCTTTCCCTTTTTCCCTTTATCTGTCTCTTGTTCCACCGTTCTCTTCTTCTCTTGCTTTACTTTGTTGTCATAAGACTTAGAGAATTCCTTTTCTGTCTTGATAGCACACGAGACAATATCTTCGTATGATGAGAAGGATTGTGATACTAAAGTTCGACGGAGAAATGGTTTTAACCCATCAAAGAAACGATCAATCTTACTCCTTGGGTTACGTATATAATCGGCAGCATGCCTCGCTAACCTTGTAAAGTTAGCCTCATACTTTGCGACATTCTCATCCTCCTTCTGCCTCAGACTCAGAAATTGCCTTTCCATATCTGCTCGATGGTCACGAGGAAAGTATTTTTCTAAGAAAAGCTCTTTGAACTCCCTCCATTCCATATTCGATACGTCATCATCTTCCTTTGTGTTTTGAATCAGCGACCACCACTGATCGACATCTCCAGTGAGGCGGTAAACTGCCATGACAACCTTCTCCCTTTCAGTACTCCCCAAGGCATGGAATATTTTCTCTAAGGAATTTATCCATTGCTCAGCTACTATAGGATTTGTACTCCCATTGAAGGTTGGTGGTTGTTGCCTCATGAAGCGGTCTAACATTGATCCTCCACGTTGCGGATCAGGGTGCTCCATACGAGTAAGGTTATTATTCATAACCTGAGTAAGTTGTCCCAGTATGGTGATTAGCTGATCGGCACCAGTTGCATCACCAGCCCCACTATAATTATCTTGAGCAGGAGGGCAATCCCTACATGGAGTGCGTGCATTGATACGGTTTCCATTTCTTCCACTAGGCGCCATTTCTAAACAATGGCATAAACTAGATTAGTTTATGAATCAAAATACATAATTCCATACTTGTAAGATACTTAACATAAATTTAACTATTTATGGATATAATCCATAAAAATGTTTTCTTTGAGGAAGTATATACTCATAAACCCTTCATAATGATTTGTAAAGAAAATGAGAGTTATCCTAAGCATATCCCACGGGAGTGTCGTAACCAAGAGTGCAGCAAGGCCCGTTGTCGTGCACCAGTTCCCGTTCAAGTCTAGCTCAAAGCAGTGTTTTCGGGTTTTACCCCTAGGTACATCTGTGCCAGAGCCGCCTCTACCTGCTCGTATCCAGACAGGGATGTATTGCTCGGAAAACTCACAACATCTCTACAATACCAAAATTCTAGGAAGTTCTTCTATACTAATCCTTAAAGTTCATCTTAGGTCTATGTGCTCTAATCAGAGTTTATCTAAATCTAGCTTCCAAGGTTAGTACTAAACTGCCTCTAATACCAACTGTAACGCCCCGAACCCAGCTACCCAGAGTCGGTGCATTACTTCGTAACATTGGCATGATCACAAAAGATCAAGTCTCGAAAGACCGATTAGTTTAGTAGCCTTGGAAACACTAGATACATTCATAAGTCTTTCATTACATCAAAAAGTAAACAAACTACAATAACATGGTCTTCATAGTCCACACTCATATCCTCTTCTGACTATCCCTGCAGGTCATTCCTAAAATACTTCTTCACATCCTGGAAAATATTAAAACATTGAAAGGGGTGAGCTCAGATGCTCAGTAAGGATAACAATATTGCGGAAGCTTTCATAAATAAACATTTACATTTAAGGCAATGTATAACTAAAAAAAAGCCTTTTAAACTTGAACTTCAACATAATATGGCAAAAGTAAAATGAGATAATTCCATATACTTCTTCACATGGATATTCTACTGGTCGAATAATCACATGCAATATCAATAACCACTTTCATAATGATGGAATGCATAATGCCAGACTATCATAACCATGTAGTCAAGGCCTCGTTCCAAGACCACAAATAAGATTTTGTCAAGGCCTCGTGCCAAGACACTAGTTTGTCTCATGAGACCTGCCGATGCATCGAGGAGCTATAGCGGGCTCCACCCGTCACTTATTAAGTCCAATGCATTCCTCATATGAATAGGTTTAAACATATCATAAACCATAACATAATCGTATCACATAAAACATGCATAAAGGAAACATAACATTTCCACATTTCAATCACAAGATATCAATACAACACATTGATATAGTAAAAACGCTTTCAAAACCATTTTCAATACCAAAATAAAAGAAAAGTAAAACATGGTATTTATTTTTCTTTTAAAAAAAAGTATGGCTTGTAAAGGAAGACGAAACCCAAATAATGGTCACGGAGGCGGAGAAGTCATTGTCGTCACATATGTACGGAAAGAAAAACATTCCCCTTTTGTCGTTTAGTAAAACGCTTCGTATAAAAAAGATTCCTTTTGAATAAACTTAAAAGTCAAAGGGGTTTATACACCGTATAAAAGAAAGTTGTGTATAAAACCAAATATGCCTCAATGAAAGGAGATTGAGACGAAGTCATTAAAAAGATAATTTTTAAAATAAAATAGATCTATTATGTGTATTCACTATAGGTACACATAAAGAAAGTAAAAATACAAAATAAGACATAATAATAACATGACATAATTTGAAAGTAGGAGATTAACCCAAAGAATGGAAGTTGGGTTAAGAAATTCCCTTACCTCGTGTCTGACTTGACTCAACCGTTCTTTAACCTCCTGAATAATAAACTAGAGTTAATATATACCTTATTAAGAACCATTTTCAATTTCATTATCTTTATTATATCACTTATTACAATGATATGAACATTATGTAATTATTTAAGTTAATAACGGTCGTTTTGTCGATCTTTGGTACTTGAGTCAACAATAAACTTCTTATAATTACAAGTTGTTTATGTGGTAGAATATCCATTATCTACAGAATTATATTCATGATCTAGATTTCATATATATCTTATATATCCAGTATATACATTCATTTATAATATTACATAACATTTAGAGGTAGGAAATAAAATGCACCGTTCATGGAGACGGTAAGTCGTACGTACGCATGAACGCTAATTTCATTTCAATTTCATATTTAATGGAACGAAATCATAATGATATAAATGTATAATATAATTCCAGTATAATATAGTGTATAATACCATTTACTCCATCCTTTATACATCCCACATATGGCATTAACGATTCAAATCACTTTGAGGGGGCGGTAGTCCGCACTTCCTAAAATGAAATTATCGCGTTTTACCCATAATGGAAATCATAAAGTATGCCATAAATGAGAAATACAGAAGCATAAGTAAAACATAAACACATTATATATCATATATAAATATAGTGACATCTTAATGTCCACCTTTGAAGGTGTTATATGAGTGTTGAACAATCATCATTTCGTGAGGCAGAAATTCTCCATCCACAGAAACCGTATGTTCTTTAACCATTAGATGTAGGTGTGTGTAAGTGTAGCTCGAATCCTTATTATAACAACATCCTATTATATTGAGGATACTGGTGTTGTTACAAAAGAAATGAATAAAAAGAGTTTAGGGGGTTGGAGAAGAAAAATAAAACAAAACAACATTAGAGAAGACATTACCTCAAAATCGGGTAACTCTTTTTGATTTGAGACAAAGGCTTCCTTGGGAAGAGTTCTGCCAAAAGTGAGGCTTCTAGGAGTAATAGAGGGAAGTTGGGAGAGTATTTGGGCAGAGGTTGGCCGAGCCAAATGGCTTGAAGGTGTAAATGAGGTGGGATAGGTGGGGGCCTTTTATAAGTGGAGAGGAGGGGCTCTTTTGGAAAGATTGAAATGTTACATTATTACACAATGCTTTTCGGATTCTAAAGGTCCCACACTTATATAATTCGTGGCTAAGGTGATAAGGGTTCGAAATCTATCCATCCAATAGGCTTTTGACAAGTTTAAGCCTTGGATTTTACATTATCTTCTCATTATATTTAAATCGTTAAATAATGATGTCATCACTGCATCATCATGATGTCATAAATAATTTAATTTATTTAATGTCTAAAAATTATAAAAAAAATACTATGATGTAGGAAATCTTTTTATCTTTCCAATGAATATTTATAGTCAAAAATATGACTTTTATAACCCCATGTAAAAATTGTTCTAGTAAAACATTTTATGTTTGTGTCATTTTTTACTTTAACATTAAATAAAAGGTATTTATGTCATTTTCTAACTAAAGTGGCTCCATGGGGTCCCCAAGTTGACCCATGGGTTGTCTTGGTCGGCCATGACTCATCCAATAGGATTAGGACAAGTGTCAAGCTCATCTCATAATATTAAAACATTATTTTTACCTTAAACTACACTAATTACCTCTAATCGTGATTAAGAACTTAAAAGTTACTATTCACCAAAAAATTATTTTAATCTCATTGAACCACATTTTACTTCTTAATGACAACCATGTATGTCAGATTTTTGAAAATCAAAACACAGAAGTGGTAATATTTCATTTAAACGAAAAATCAGTTATTTAACTACCACTTAGTGGTTTCACTATTCATCAAAAATTGAAGTTTTTCAGAACAAAGCCAAAATTTCACCCTAAGCTATAATTGATATTCCGAATTCAAAAATGATGTCTATTTTACAAAATTACAAACATATAATTTGCATTAATTAATTTTATAATCAATTCCCGATGTTACAACAAGTAGCGTGTTTTTAAGAAACAATTTATATCAAAAGATTGACAACTGTTTATGTCCAATTTCAATGTTAAATTAATTATAATGATCACCATTGGATAAAATGGTAAAAATATATTCTAATTATACTTTCAAACCACTAAATAGTATAATTGATCACTATAAATTATTTTGATTAAAAAAGTTGTTTTATGTATTTTTCACTATTCATAAAAATTTGGAAGTTCTCAGAAAATTACAAAAAATTCAACATAGGCTAATTTCAATATTAGGAATAAAAAAATGAAGTCCATTTTGAAATATAAAATTTCTATAAATTTAAAACGTGGTTATTACTATTCATAACGGCTACTTTGATTAGTTGCGGTGTGTTAGAACTCAAAGTTGCGTACAATGCAAGCTATTGCATTGTTGAATGAGATGCGTATCGTGGAAGCTCGGGGTGTTACATTTTCAATTTCTTTCCTTCTTACTGGTTTGATTGTATTATACTGCTTTTCATTGTTTTGAAATCAATAAAATAGTGTGTGTGTGTGTGGTTTTCTTTCTATGCACGTAGGCCCCCTAAGGGAATGAAGCATGATTAATCCTTTAATCCCTTTTACTATTCTGCATTTTTTATTCTCTTTTTCATATCTTGCAATATCAAATCACATTTATAGATTGCTCTATTTTTTTTTATGTGCGTTTATCATTATGATACTCCTTTCAACCACAACAAGTGTTATTAGATCCTCCTTGGATTTTGTGCTATTTTGACTTGATATTTTCTTGATCTTGTTTTGGTTTTGTCAGTTTCCTGCAATCTTCCTTGATATAATTTGTTTGTAGCTTTTTTTCAACTGTACAATTGCATGTTACTCATTGGTTCTTTTATCTAAATGCTTTCTTCCCCTGTATAAACTATTTCAGAACTTATTGATTTCCTTAACTAAACCTCTTTAGCTGTTATATTTCTCCTTGTTGTATTTTTCTTATAGTCTTTTATACAACTTGGATCTCATCATCCTGTTGACAATACTTTTTCACCTTGTATAAAAAATTATTAAATTTTGGCTAATTGTATTCTATTTACTTCTTATTGAACCTTGTTTATAGTTTATTAATTTGAGTTTTTTCTTCCTTTTTTCCACATTTAATTCATTGTTTAATTCTACCTGTATTGTTGACTGTTGTTGTTTTTTCTCATCTGAAATCATTTTATTCATCAATATTTTTTTCATTTTGTATCGCAAGATACATGTTTACCCAATGAGATTGGTCATTTTTTTGGGGTGTATGCTTAACATTTTCCCTAATCACTAGGCATTCACTCATATGGATAAACATGTCTAAAATGCGATATGAAATTGAGAATTTCGATGGATACAACGAATTCAATTTATAAAAATTAAAATGAGGGCACTCCTTGTTCAACAAGGTCTTGTTGATACCCTATGAGGGGATACAAAACCCATTATTACTGTTAATGAAATTGGTCAAACAATTGAAGAATACCAAAAGGTTCTCTCTGATGTTCTTGTTAAGGCCCATAGTTCCCTCTTACTTTTCCTAGGTGATAGGGTTCTTAGGGAAGTAGCTTATGAGTCTACCACGGTAGTAATATGGCTTAAACTTGAAAAGTTGAACATGACTACTTCCTTATTTAGAAGACTTTATAATAAGTACCATATGTTCACTTTTAGGATTAATCATGGTAATTCTATAAAAACCCATCTAGATGAATTCGATAAAGTCATGTTAGATTTAGAAAATATTATCATTTCTGTAGATGATGTGGATTAGGAGATGATCCTAGTGATCTCTCTTGACCATAGATATATCACCCTTTCCGAGAATATGATGTATGGAAGGTATTCACTAATTGTAGAATAGGTTATGTCGGATAATCTTTCGAAAGAGTTTCACACTAAAAATGGTTTAGGATTAGAGGGATAGGGGATCATTGTTTTGGGTAGAACAAATGACTGGGGTCAAGGGAAGAATAGAGATAAGGGTAAAAAGAAAGGTGCATGTCCATTTAGAACACTGAATTGTTATAAATGTGGGAAACCAGGGCACTTTTAAAGGTATTTTCTGGAAATAAATTATTCATGGGATAATGGGGCTCAATCTAATATTGTTGATCCTAGTTTTGATGATGATTCAATTCTATAGTGTGTCTTGTGTGCTGTAGGGGGTAGAGTTTTGGGTTAAACTCAATATTTTGTTTCCTTCTTCATGTCCTATAGGGTTGTTATTCTTGGGGTTAACCAAGTATGGGGATAACGAGGTATTGGGTAGTGCTTAAGTGAAGCAGGGTCATGGGTAAATACTTGATTAATCGTTAGAATTCATGACGGTACTGTCGGTATCTCTTTGATGACATAAGATAAGGGTACCAGATAATTAGGTTCTTGATTTCATAGGGCTAAACAAAAGGTAGGGGGTTCCATAGGTTGGTTGCGGGAGTCCCTTGATTTTTGGGTTTATTTCCTCTTGGTTTTGAGTTGCCTCATGAATCTGGGTTTTATGGGTTATACAACGGTTGATATTAGGAGGTTTCTTCCTTTGTTTCATAGTTTTAGACATTGTGTTCTCCTTAATTAGGGGGTATCTTGGTTCTACCTTTAGCCTTATAAGAGTGGGATCATAATTATATCAGGGTTTTCCCTCAATTTTGTGTCCTGGATTTGGGATGGTGTCTCTAGGTGTGACCTGTTGCAAGTGTTTATTGGACTTGGATAGTGTTAAGAGTGGAAATGTCATGGGAATAGGTTTAGTGACAATCAAGAATCATGACGGTTCTATTAGGATCTACATGACAACATTGGAAGGGCACTTGGTAATTAGGTTCTTGATGTCATTAGGCTAGATTTAAGGGGGGTTTTCTTAGGTTGGTAGTGGGCTTCCCTTGGATCGCTGATGTTCTCATGGGTTTAGAGTTTTCCCTTAGAACTTTGGGACTGTATGATATTTGAATTGGTACCCAGTTGTTGAGTAACTTATCCTTTTGATAGGTTATTATGCAGTGTCTTCTACTTAGGTGGAGAGTCTTCTGGGTCTATCTTAGATTCAGGTGTATTGAGTGTTTTTCTTGCTCAGAGTCTTGTTATTTTTTTTTTATTTTTTTTTTGTTTTCATGATATTTTTTCTTTATTGCTACTGTATGAATTTGAGCTATTTAAATTTGATTTTATGTCTATACCTTTAATTTCCGTTATGCTTTGAGGATGGGTATTTCTTGGTTTTTTGGTTTTCTTCAGGCACTAGAGTTGTCCCAGGAACCTTCGGATTGGCATGTGAACAGTAGGGAGTTGAGTTATGTTGAATAAAAAACTCACGTATGTGGAGGTAAGTTCATTTTTATGAAGGTATGTTTATAGGTTTTCATGATAAACATGTTTAAGTATAAGTTTAGAGGTGATTAATGAGGGAAAATGTGTATCACATTGATACCCATGTAGGAAATAAGTAGTGATTAGTTTAATAAGAACTATTTATTGTCATTTTTTTCATAGTTGTTTAGCATGATTTCCCAATTCAATTGATAGGATAGGTACAAGAAATCACAAATTTTGAATGAAAATGGTATAGATTTATGAAATTGGATATTTAATTTCACATTTTTTTCATATTAAAATTTGTATTTTAATTTCTTGCGATTTAAATTTTAATAACACAATGTTGTTTTATATATTTCTTGATATATGGATCATTCCATGCTGGAAAAGTTTCTTGTTTTGGGCTGCCCATTTTAAGGTCCACATCAATCCCACATTACCTAATGGCTATCCTATTTTCTATTACTTTCTTATTTTCCACTGTCGATTAAATGCACAGGCCATGGGATATTGGCCGTTCATCTAGCTACCTGTTTATTTGAGGGGTTGAGGCTATTCGGGTATACTGTTTTGGCCTGGATCTGTGGAACATGTTAGTTCAACACGTGGTTTATGTAGGTTCGTGCAGGGGGTTTCATCACCCCTACTTCGTTGTTTCCCATGATATAATGATTCACCTAACTTCTCAGCTCCTTGGGCATGTTCTTCTGTTGTTTCTCCTTGAAACCCTTGATTAGGTTCTTCTTTTTTTATTATTGTGTGATTGTTTTCCCTGTTGTGCTCTCTAAGACCCCGTTTGTGGACATATTTTGGTGGAGACATCGACGTCTTTCCTAGAAGAAAATTTTGTGGGCTTAATTCGATGATCCATGACCGACGAAGCTCGGAAGGGGGTGGCTGATCCGCATGAACGAAGAGGCCACACATTCGATGAATTGTAAAGAGACCAAGACTTTTGGGTGGTTGTGGTGCATTTTCTCTAGATAATGGTTCTTGAAACCTGGTCTGTGGTTTTCCTAGGTGGTAAGACTTAGGAGTCACGTGGTCTGCATGGTACAATGCTGCTGTATTTCTATTGGTGGAGCATCGGCTTAGTTTCCTTCAACCTCAACGTCATGTAGGTCAGTACTCGAGCAATGCTGAACCAGATCCAAGAGGCTCTTGAACTGATCTGAACTTCCAGACTGGTTTTGGTCCGGTATTGTAAGTATAGGTTTACAATTTCATTCTTTAGTTTCAAAATTTTTAAACCGTTTACTTTTCAGTTTTTTTGTTCTTACGCATCCTATTGTATTTTACTTCTTTTCATTATTTTGAAAGTAATAAAATAGTGTGTGTGGGTGTGGTGTTCTTTCCAGGCACATAGGACCCCTAAGGGACCAAATCATGTTAAATTGTTGTGTCCATTTTACTATTCTGTAATTTCGATTCTATTTTTTAGATATTTCATTATCGAATCATAGTTCCAGTTCGGTCCGTCGTTTTCTTGGTTATGTGTTTATCATTATACTTCTCCTTTCAACCACAATAGAAGACTTTAACAACTTTCAATGGTATCGACCCTCAAATTTTCAATTTTCTATGGAATAGTTTCTGTTTTTATTGAAAAAAATTACCATATCCCTCGGTGTTAATATACTTTGTGTGATGTGTCAGTCATTCCATTTTTTATTTATAAATTATTTAATTTTTGTAAAAATTGCACCTTATTATGTCTGGTTCATCTATTTTAATAACATTTCCCCATATTTTTTATCACCCAATTTAATCTTTTTAATTTCCCAGAATGAGTGATGTTATAATTCAACCGATAGGTGACATGGTTTTCCATAGACAAGTAGGAATGGGGTTGTGATGATGGGTGTTTTATATGCCATGTGAAGTACCCAAATTTTATCATCGTGTTTGATACATAATTCCTTCTAACATGTGTTGACTATTTTTTCAAGGATTTTATTAATTTTCTGACTGGATAGTTCCACATTCCTTATAGTTTACAAATGGTAAAGGGTGATATCATTATATCAAATGTCATATTTTTCTAGAATCCATTTCATGGAATTATTTTTTAACTATGTCCCATGATTACTAATGATTAATTGAGGAAATCCAAACTAGGAAAAACCATTCTTCCTAAAAAATTAATGACCACCTTTTCAATATCAAGGGTGGTACCTTATACTTCTACGCACATAGAGATGTAGTCTACACTAAACAAGATAAACATATTTCAATGGGAATTGTGAAATAGTCCCATGAAAGATATCCCCCAGACATCGAAGATTTGTACTTCAAGGCTGGGGTTTTGTATCATTTCATTGTGTTGGATAATGCTGCATATTCGGTGGAACCAACCACAACATTAGAAAAAGATCCTTGCATCCTAATTAAATTTTGGATATAAAAATATGCTTTATGGGATTTTCAACAAGGTAATATCATACCCATGGTGCCCTCCAATTTTTTATGCGTGTAAAAACTCTAATGTTCTCTAAAAATTTTTCATTTAAGATGCAACACTGTATTAATCCATCATTACATCACTTAAATAAAATTGGATCATCCTATTAATAGTCTAACATATCTGGAAAAACAAATTCTTTTTTGATAGTGGAATTATGGAATAATAGACATACTATCCAAATAGAGTTCTATATCAACAATCCATGGTTGTTCTGGAACATCCACTTTAAAGAGTTTTTCAATAGAGAAGTCATCTATAATTCATAGTTCTTCACTATATTTAATAACGGGTAGCCGAATTCCCTACATATGGTTATTAATAACAATATCAGTACCTTTTGTATATTTAATGAAAATTTAAAAATATTTCAATCAAAGGATCCACCGTATAAAGCTTTGATTGGAATAACTTTTTATTCATAATATATTTCAATGTTTCATGATCAGTAAAGGTAATAACTCATGATAGCATGAGGTATGACTAGAATTTATGGGACACAAAATATACCACTATTATATCTTTTACTATAGTTTTATAATTTATTTTAGAGTAATTAAGAGTATGAATAGCTATAATAAGGGATGAAAATATTACAAAACTCACCTTCCTAAAACATCAGCCAAAGTGATGTCACTGGCATTGCATATCAACTTGAAATATTTGTCCAGTCTGGTGAGTTAATAACAGGATATTTATCCAAGTTATTTTGTAAACTATTAAGTAGTTGTTTATACTCTATACTAAAATAAAAAAAAATTATCATTTTATAAGGTTTTTTAGTGGTCAATTTTTATAATAAAATTACTTTACAATGTGGCGGTAGAACCCCACATGTAACAAAAAAATTATGATTCCCTTTACAATGGCGGATCCTAAAAAATCATTAATAACTTTTATTTTAGTAGTCCCGACTTCTATAACACGATTTTAATTTTTATTCCTAAGGAATATGTCTCCATGAACCATGGAGTGACATTTCTCCCAATTCAGCACCAGACAATTTTCTTCTCAGCATTGCAGAAGAAGTTATAAATTACTCAAACACACTTAAAATGCTCATATTTATATGAAGAAATCATCCATAAAAAATACAAAAATATTTATTCTATATTATCTAAGATATTTTTCATCCACCATTGGAATATTTCTAGCACATTACACATTTTGAATAACATATGACGATTAGTGAAGGTTCAAAATAGACATGTTAATGTTTTTTTTAGTGATCAGAAGAGTCAATATGGATTTGATCGTACATGAATATCCATCTAGAAATTATTAGAATTCATTCCTATCTAATCTCTTCAATATCTAATCTATGAATGAGAGTGGAAACTTTTCCTTCTGGTATTTTATGTTAATGTTTCTATAATCCACACAGGCATTCCATCCAGTAATGTTATAACTTAGAATCATTCATTTTCAACATTATGTTGAACTGTATTAACTTCTTTCTTTAGAACCACTTTTAATGGTCTCACCCATTCACTATCTGAAATAAATAAAATGATCCCAGAATATATAACATTAAAAAATTATTTTTGAAAACTTCATTCATATGAGGGGTGACCCACCATTGTGGTTTATGTTTTGGTTTTGAGCCTTCATCCATAAAAATTATGTGAGTGCATATCATGGGGATAATCCCCATAATATCTTTCAAGCTCCTTGATATTAGATTTTTATTCCCTTTAAGGAATTTTATCAATTGATCCACTTTATCATTAGTATGTTTCGAGCTGGAAATGACTATTTGTTCCTCTTTAGACTTTCATAATGATTATTTAGGAATTCTTGATAGGTTATTTAGTACTTATCTTCTTGGATTAGTGATCAAAGGTGTAAAAACTAAGAAGGTGTATCCTCTTATAGGTTTGATGTATTTAACCTCCTCGTATTCATTACAATATTTTTCATCAAGATATAGTGTCTTCTTCTTTACTTCAAGAGCTTTAATTTAACATTCTTAATTAGTGAGAAAAATGTCTTGACACTCCTATGAATCCCACATTGATTGTCTACTTTGACCAGATCAAAAAAACTAGTTCCTCACCGACTTGGAAAATTACCCTACAATGATTGAGGTCGATGAGCACTTCACCAGTCACATGAAAAAAGACTCTATATAATGATTCAGACATATCCCACTTCCTCCATGTCTAAGATGATAAAGTCGATAGGGAAAATGAATTTCCCATCCATAACTAAAACAAACTATATAAGGCCATGGATATACATAAAAAATAAATCAATGAGCTAAACCATTACCCCTATTAGATTCATACCATCGAGACCTAATATCCAAAAAAACTCATTGATATGAGATTGATACTCAAACCAAGATCACATAAATGTTTTCTAAAATTTCCCGAGTGAATAGTTCATAAATCAAGAAGCTTATAGGCTCTCTCATATTTGGTGAAATTTTATACTAAAATATTGTAGGGCACTCTTTATTCAGGGATAAAAATACTAATTCTTATACAATCATCTTATTATAAAGTATCTCCATTAATAATTTATTAAAAATTGGTATCTTGGAAAATGCTTATGTAAGAGGAATATTGATTTGGAGTAGTTTAAGCATCTTAATTTGTTTTTCATTGACCCTCAATATTCCCTTGTCTCATCCTCTCAGAGAATAGAAGAGGTGGTTTGTATGTTAAAGGTGCCACACTGATATCTTCATTCATGGAAAAATATTATAATTTGTATTTTCCTCATTGATATGTTTCTAGATTTACCTTATCTACATTACTGTGTAGGCTTTCATTTTTTTACGATTGTTTCATTTGATTTAGGTTCTTCTATCATCTCATTCTCACCAATGTATAGATTTTAAAATTTCATCTCTTTTCCACATTGAAGGATGATAACCATGGACACTTATCTTGGATGTGTCTCAATATTATCGGGTAGTGTACCTACTATTTGATTGGTCAGAGTCCTTGAAATTTGAATAACTTGATGCCCTAGGTTCCAGAGAGCAGCCCTTTGATTTTTTTTCTTGCATTTTCATTCCATTATTTGATTTTTGAACAATATTTGTAGAAATATTCTTAAAAATGGACTGTTTAGGTGGGGTATTTTATGAATATTTATGTGGAGGTTATTGTAATATTTTTTTTGAAGTAAAACCGAAGAGACATAGGTGGTATGGTTATTGTGGAAATAGTTTTTGTGTTCGGGAGGCCTAATTCGGAGGAAGACACCATGGTGTTCCCTGATGTCTCAATGGAGTTTGACCACCCCTCTTTTGATATTATAATTTATTGTTTTGTTTTTTATATTGAAAAATTCTCTATTGGTAACAGATTTGTTGGTATTGTTGCAGTTATTGATTATAATTCACATAAATACAATCCTGATTTTGATTTTTATTATTTATTTCATGGAACTCCTATAACAATAATTCTCTTTATTTCACATTAAAACATGATTTATTACATAATATTTCACTTTATAAATTCCAAAATATTTATAAGACTAGTGTATTTTGGAATTATATACATTACATGACAACATAAAACTAAAAAAACAATGTCTTTATTGATAAATTCCTTAACATGCTTGCACTTAAAACCGAATGGGATAACCTGGGAAAATACATAAAAATGGTTGATTAATAAAGTATAGTAAGGGAATAAGAATGAAAAAACATGAAGAAATTAATACATGTTAGAAAATATGAATATCGATGGTTCTTAAAAGGAACTTGAATAATAAGGCATGAGATAATATGATAATCATAACATGGGAAATGTTCCAATGACTTAAAACACTGCATCATAAACATAGTTCAAGGATATATACCAATACATAATGATGGAAAATGTACCATAAAGTAATAAATATCACTCCCTATCACAAAATGACATCTCATGAGTTTAAACATTAACCAATTCATTGGATCACAATATAACTCTGGGCGCACCTGTCACATTCATTTCATTCTCACGCATAAGTTTTTCACATAGATCATAATACCTTGAATAATTTATCATCACATTTTATTCTACAAACATGGAGTGTGGAAAACATACAAATAAGTCCCAATTTAGATAGGTATATTTGTATAAAGGTGAACATCGTTGATAGGAAATGGGTATAGTATTTAATACACAATATTTTTTGCATGGAAAAATCACTGTGAAATTTCAGCAATATAACAACATAACATGAAAATTCATAAAATGAGATGATGTGAGAGAAAGGGGTCCCTCATCATTTGGAAATAAATTGGGACGTAGTATAGAAATTTAAATATGTATACCACGAATATGAATTTGAAATATATTTCATAATATAATAAAGAAACATTAATAAATAAGAGAAGGTGAGGATCCCTTACCTATGTGTGACTATAAATTCTTATGATGAGCTTCTTGAGAGATTGGGAGAACATAGAGAGGATTGTATAGATGGAAGGTTAGAATAAGTATTTCCTAAAAGGAGTTTTGTTTAATGTAAATGGGGTCTTGGGTGGGCTTATATAGGAAACGATTGGGGATTACTTTATTATTTCTCAAACTAAGGTTTTGGAATCTATAAAATAAAATAACCAAAACCACAAACCTTAAAATTATTTTTCCCTTGGTTTATACTAAATGGGATTGGTTTTAATTATTTTATAATTAAAATGGACGAAGATAATAAAATAATTAATTTTCTAATGTAGAGGTGAGTCAAACTCTTAAAGAAATGTTTTTTAAAAATGTAAAATATATTAATGGTTTTAGATGATTCATAAGGGTCTTATAAAATTTATAAAATAAACATAAAATCACATTATTTTGAATGGAAAAAAATATTGGTCATAGATACCTTTTATAGTATTTATTACATAACTTTTGGGTTATTATTATGTCATAATACACATAATATATTTATATTGTATTTAATTTTTTCCGGAAAATTCGACTCTCTCAGAAAATTTTGAAAAGTTCACCATTGGATAAATTTAAAATTATGATTGAAAAAATAATATTAATTTTATGTAAATACTTTGATAAATATTTGAATTTTCACATTTAAAATGAAGTCGATATTTATTAAGAAATTATGGGTATTTTGACAATAACAATTTTCTAACTCTTATAAAAATTACATTTGACTTCATAAAAATTATATTATCATTTTTATTTTATAAAAAATGTTTATTAATTATATTTTATTAAAATCCTATTTATTGAAAAAATCCATTATTTCATCAAATTGTTATCCTTAATTGAAGTTTTATATTACCCAAAAATACTATTTATGTTTTATTGTATCACAATAAAAATCATTTTAAGTAATAATAATAGGATTAAAATGTATTCACTATTATCAAAAAAAATAATTTAAATACTCATATTTATAGGTTCTTGATACATATACCTTTAATACACCAGAAAAATCCCTAAGAGTAAGGTACGTGACTGTGATACTTTCATCGGGTGGTTCGGCATACATGGTATGGGTCATGATCTTGATGAGCTTGAATTTATCCCGTAAATGATTTACCTCATGATTATGTTTTTATATCTAAACTTGGGATTAGTCAAGGGAAAATCTTAGTGACTCTATCTCCGCTAGAAGATCTAATAAATTGGTTTAGTAGGGTATAGTTCTATTGGTTGAGGTCATCACTTCCTTTTTCTATGTTAATTGGATTTTTCAAAACCCTATATTTAAACTAATCATGTGGTCAATGTTCAACGACTATATTATCAATAGGAATGTTTCTTAATGGTAATTTAAATCTCATAATATATAATAAAACCAACAAAGTGAAAGTGTTTTCTATAACTATATCACATAATAATAAATTTCATTAAATCATAAAGGAAATTCCATTGATAACAGTTTAGGTCATTACAAATCCCAATATGGGTGTGGGCCTCCACACATATTACATGACTAGACCTCCATGATAGTAGAAAGTGTTTGTGTTTGGGGATTAGGTAGATAAAATATTTCCAGATTCTATTTAACTGTTTTTACCTAGGTTTTAAGGTGGGTGGTATCTTAAACTTCTTGTAGACCATGCCTAATATGTCCCATATTTCTTTTCCAAAGGTTTGTGTTATGTGATATTTTGTCTAAGTGGGATATAATAATGGTTGGTGTCATGAGAATAAGTCTTCCATCCATAACTATATCCACCATAGTGCAGGTGGATGGTTTTAATCCATGTTAAAAAAATTTGAAGTTGAAACCAAACACACTACAACAAACTGCCCATTTCCCGGCGGTTTTTTAGCGGCGGTTTTGAAAACCGCCGCCAAAAAAAATCGGGGCAGCTATTTCGCGGCGGTTTTGAAAACCGCCGCCAAAAAACCGCCGCGACACGCGCGTAATTTTTTTTTTTTTAAAAAAAAAAAAAAAATTAAAAATAATTTTATGGGTCATTTAGCGGCGGTTTTAAACCGCCGCGAAAAAACCGCCGCGAAATGCAAGCGCGGGAAAAAAATAATAAAACCTAAAAAAAACCTAAGAAACTCTAAAATCACTAAAACGGTCATAACTTTTGACCCGGGAGTCCGCTGGAGCGCCGCGACCAGTCAAATCGAAGACATTGAAGAGATCTAGAGGCACATATGATGAAAACCCAGAGCCGATTTAAGGCCGGGAAGATATAAGAGTTATAAGAAAGTTGAAAAAAGTTTTCCAACTTCAAACGGCCATAACTTTCGCTCCGGGTGTCCGTTTTGGCTCCACCACATATCAAATCGAAGCCAGCGAAGAGAGCTACGCACCGGTTTGACAAAAGCAAGCTTCTGTCAAGGTTTTCGACCCCAAAAACCCCTCCGAAGGCCTCCAAAACCCTCTTTCCGTCACCGGTGCCCCTTCGAACTTGCCTTCAAACGGACCTAACTTTTTATCCGCGTGTCCATTCGGACTCCTCCGCCTGCCAGATCATAGCTCGTTCCATGAGCTTCAGTTTGACTGGTCGCGGTGCCCACATGGACTCCTGGATCATATGTTATGCCCATTTTAGTGGGTACCGGGTTTGTTATGTTTTTCGATGCCTCGTTTCTAGCACCCGTTCCCCGTCAGCTTTTTTTTAAATGGTCGTAACTTCTGATCCACCCATCCATTCAGTCTATTTCACATATCAGGTCGAAGAACATTTCCGGATCTTTGATTTGATTGGTCGCAGATCTGGAACGGACTCTCGGATCATAAGTTATCTCTGTTACTGTGAGTTCAATATTTTTGTCACTTTATGACTGTTTTAACGGGTTTTAACGGTTGCTCCATTTATTACTATCTATTATTGACTCCATGACTCCATGGATTATTATCATTATCAATGGGTTTGGGGGGGGGGTTATGATGATTATGTTGAATTTTTAATAGGTTTTTCAGAGTTGTCATGTTTTCTCATGCTTATCAGTGCTTCCCCATCCGTTTTCATGTGTTTTCATTATTTTCCTCCATTGTCATGTCTGTTCATGTTTTTTCATGCGTTTTATATATTATATCTTATTTATTATTATTTATTTATTGTTATTATTTATTTATTATAATTCATTGTTTCTTATTTATTATTATTTTTTATTTTTTTATTTGTTATTTATTATTTATTGTTATTATTGATTATTTATTGTTTATTATTTATAGTTTATAGTTTATTGTTTATTGTTTGTTGTTTATTGTTTATTGTTTCTTATATATTTTTTATTGTTTATTGTTTATTAAATATTAAATATTATTTATTTTTTATTATTATTTATTATTTATTGTTTATTATTTATTACTTATTATTTATCATTATTTATCATTATTCATTATTATTATGTATTTATTGTTTATTGTTTATTTATTACAATTTATTTGTTATAATTTATTTATTATTTTGTTATTTGTTATTTATTATTTATTATTTATTATTTATTATTTTTTATAATTTATTATAACTTATTATATATTTTTAATTATAGTTTATTTATTATTTATCATTATTTATTATTATTGTTTATTTATTATTATTATTTATTTTTTATTAATTATTATTATTTATTGATTATTAATTATTATTTATTATTTATTATTATTTATTATTATTTATTATTATTTATTATTATTATTATTTATTGTTTATTATTTATTGTTTATTGTTTATTCTTTATTTTTTATTCTTTATTGTTTATTCTTTATTGTTTATTATTTCTTATTTCTTATTTATTATTTATTATAATTTATTTATTATTTGTTATTTATTATTATTAATTATTTATTATTATTATTTATTTATTATAATACATTGTTTCTTATTTATTATTTGTTATTTATTATTTATTATTCATTATTTATTATTGATTATTTATTATTGATTATTTATTATTTATTATTTACTATTTATTGTTTATTGTTTATTCTTTTTTATTTATTTTTTATTATTTATTTTTTATTATTTATTGTTTATTACTCATTTTTAATTATAATTTATTTATTATTTATCATTATTCATTAATATTATGTATTTATTATTATTTATTATTTATTATTTATTATTTATTATTATTTATTATTTATTATTTATTATTTATTATTTATTATTTATTATTTATTATTTATTATTTATTATTTATTATTTATTATTTATTATTTGCTATTTATTATTAATCGGTTATTATTTATTATTTATTGTTTATTATTTATTATTTATTCTTTATTATTTATTGGTTATTATTTATTATTTATTATTTATTATTTATTATTTATTATTTATTATTTATTATTTATTATTTATTATTTATTATTTATTATTTATTATTTATTATTTATTATTTATTATTTATTATTTATTATTTATTATTTATTGTTTTCTATTTATTATTTATTGGTTATTATTTATTGTTTATTCTTTATTGTTTATTCTTTAGTATTATTTATTTATTATTTGTTATTTGTTATTTATTATTTATTATTTATTATTTATTCTTTATTCTTTATTCTTTATTCTTTATTCTTTATTATTTATTATTTATTATTTATTATTTATTATTTATTGGTTATTATTTATTATTTATTGTTTATTATTTATTATTATTATTTACTATTTGTTATTTATTATTATTTATTTATTATTTCTTGTTTATTATTTATTATTATTATTTACTATTTGTTATTTATTATTAATTATTTGTTATTTATTGTTTATTATTTATTATTATTTATTTATTTTTGCTATTTATTATTTATTCTTTATTATTTATTGGTTATTATTTATTGTTTATTATTTATTGTTTATTATTTATTATTATTTAATATTTGTTATATATTATTTATTCTTTGTTATTTATTATTTATTATTTATTATTTATTTTTATTATTTATATCAATTAGTTATGTATTATTTGTCTTTTCAATTAATATATATATAAGTATATAATATTCTGTTTATTAACTATATAGTGAGATTGGTGTAGTGGTAAAGTGTGTTGAGTGATATCCATGAGGTTGAGGGTTCAAATCTCACCCAACGCAGAATTTATATATATTGCATGGGGCATGGGCATGGGGCATGTGCATGGCATGGGGAGTAATATAATAATATAATAATATAATAATATAATAATATAATAAATACGAAAATAAATAAATACGAAAATAAATAAATACGAAAATAAATAAATAAAAATAAATAAAAATAAATAAAAATAAATAAAAATAAATAAAAATAAATAAAAATAAATAAAAATAAATAAAAATAAATAAAAATAAATAAAAATAAATAAAAATAAATAAAAATAAATAAAAATAAATAAAAATAAATAAAAATAAATAAAAATAAATAAAAATAAATAAAAATAAATAAAAATAAATAAAAATAAATAAAAATAAATAAAAATAAATAAAAATAAATAAAAATAAATAAAAATAAATAAAAATAAATAAAAATAAATAAAAATAAATAAAAATAAATAAAAATAAATAAAAATAAATAAAAATAAATAAAAATAAATAAAAATAAATAAAAATAAATAAAAATAAATAAAAATAAATAAAAATAAATAAAAATAAATAAAAATAAATAAATACGAAAATTAAAAATAAATAAATACGAAAATTAAAAATAATATGAAAAAGAATATAAAAATAAATATATACGGAAAATAAAAATAATATAAAAAAGAATATAAAAATAAATATATACGGAAAATAAAAATAAAAAAAATAAAAAAAAATTCATTTAGCGGCGGTTTAAACCGCCGCTAAACAACCGCCGCAAAATAAATAAATAAATAAATAAATATTTAAAAAAAAATTTAAACCGCCGCTAAAACATTTAGCGGCGGTTTAAACCGCCGCTAAAAAACCGCCGCGAAACGTTCTCCGGCGGTTCTTAAAACCGCCGCCAATAGTTTCCCGACGCCACATTTAGCGGCGGTTTTTCAAAACCGCCGCCAAACCATTTAGCGGCGGTTTAAACCGCCGCGAAACGAAAAAAAAAACCGCCGCGAAATACATTTTTTGGTGTAGTGACATCAGGCTCATGGTTGAGGAATTTACATGTTTGTTACTCAAAACGGTGTCAATCCTTCTATGTTGTTTCACTATCTTCCTAAGAAAAGTTTTTAATTTCATTTTTTTCTTCCAAATACATATGGGAAAAAATATTTATCTAAATATTTTATATCTTGGTTATACCATGTCATGATTGATTTTGGAGTCAGACTCTTTAGCCAATATTTGGATCTATCATGCAATGTTAAGGGAAATACCCAAAGTCTAATGGAATCATATGAGACTCATTGATTCCTAAAGGAGAAAAATTCCTCAAGGGAATTTGAAAAATTCTCATGTGGGTCCTCATACTAAATCCCACTAAATTGACCCATATACTAGATCTTGTGAATTAGGCCTGGTATAATTTCAAAAGTATGTGCTTGGATGGGACGGAAAATGACGATGGGTGAAGCATAACTAATGGAAGATAATACATAGTCCATAATGATGTTCTACAACATATGTGGTCTCCCTCCCTAGTATTAAGGTGGCACATATTAAGTATTAGGAGGATTGTGAGCCACAAGATTATTTCCCTTGACCATTCTTGAATGAAGGTGTATCAAAATGCATCTTTTAAATTTATTTTCAAAATAGATTTATTCCTGAGTTTCTAGGATCTCTGAACATGTCAAAGGATCCTAGATCATGAACTAACCATGATTCAATGATGAAGTAACTAGCCCACATGAAAAAATTCTAAAAATAAAATAATGGGAATTGAAGTGAGGTAATCCTATGTACCTTCAAAAGGTCATCCACAAAAGTAAATTCCCCAATAATGGTAGAAAATTTTGATGATCGCACACAATGTTGTTGATTCTACAAGGGTGTAATTACATTATAAATTTATATGAAAACCAACTAACACTAATATAAAGGTACATAAAATAGTGGAAGTATGGGGTTGAAAACACAATGAGGCAATGGAAAATAATTGTTACCAAGGTATTGGAACCTAAATAGGATTCCTCAAGTTAATTTTATGAGGTTGTGTTTTAAAAAAAATTCATTAAACAATTATTGATTGAAAAAATGATTGAGATTAATTTTGAGGATCATATACAAAGGTTGTCCCTAAATCTAATAAGGGTGGATCTATTTTATTTGACCAAAAAGAAGTCAATGACTCGATGATTTGGGTTCATTAAAGAAAAATATTTCTACAGAAAATAAAAACAACTCTTTGGTCTAGAGATGGTTTTCATTCTAGATACGTTAGGAAAAACTACAAAGGAATATAAAATCAAAAAAAATTCCCCATTTTTCTTCATTTAAATTTAGTTAGGTTCATTCCCATAAAATCACTTTTTCTGGTTCATGTAAGATAATTAAATATTATTTGATTGGATAACCTAATTCATATCCAATCGATTACCCAAGTATTGGTTTAGAGATTACTTGAAGAACTGGTACCCCAAATTTTGACCCCTGTCCCTAGGAGGATTAACCATTGATGGAAATAGAAGAATTATGCATTCTAAATACAAGTAAAATAATTAGAATGATCATTCAAGAAAATAATCTTTTGATGAAACAATTAAAAAATACCACTTATTTGAATGGAGAAGGGGAAACACATGTAAATTGGACAGAATGCAACACGCAGTTTTGGAACAACTAAAATATGTAAAAACATACTTAAATGAAAGAATAATAGAAAAATATTATTATATAAGAAAAAAACAAAAATTTATTGGTAAAAAAACTAAAAAACTAATTTAAGAGATGACCTTTTAAATCTAATGTAATTTGGAAAATATATTGGCCAGATAACTTATGATGTAATTGATCATTACATCATACGTTTTCTTGGGTTTCTCTCTATTTAGAACATTTATGTCATAGTTATTTGATTTATAGATTAACTAAAATATTTTAGGTCTTTGGGATTCATGTATATCTGAGATTTATTTCCTGGATTTAATTTTTTTGGTCTTTGAGAATGTGGATTTTACTATATAAATATTCCTCTTACACCGTAAGTGGTCTTCATCTGAGATATTTATGACTTAAAATATTCTTAAATACTTGGTCTTCAGATATCCAAAACTCTATGTTTCGGGGATTTAATTCATAAAATGGTTTTGACAGCATAATTTTTTTGAAATATAAATCTTTAGCATCATCTAACATCTCTAGTTAACCGAAAAAACCATGAAAAAATCCACAATAACAAAGTATAAAATATGAAAAATACCAAATAAATGATTCCAAAATATATATATATATATATGATGTAATATTATCATTCATGTTAGGAGGGTTAATGCTGGTCATGCACCACATGAATATCAGGAATCATGCAAGTTGATCATCATGTGCGAGTCATGCATCATGCAAGATGAGCTTCACAAATTAATCACTACAAAATATAGAAGATATTAGGGTCAATATTTTCCTATAAATACTATCCAACACCCTTCACTACGTACTAATGAGAACATGGATAAGGATTAATGGTATCATACTCATTTAAATATCACTTTATTATATATATCTCAGTGAAGAAGGTTGTGAAAACAATATTTTAGAGAAATATATAGTACAAATTTGAGTGAAAATAGGTTTGTGAGCAGGGTAGAGAGAGGTATTTTAAGAGAACATATTTAGGATATGAGGTTTAAATAAATAGTTTCAAAAAAAATTGAGCACATTAAGAACATGTAGGTAGTTACATAAGATGTAATTATTAAAATCATACTTGAGAACACAAATTTTGATGAAGGTAGAGAAACGTGAAAAGAGACATAAGTGATCGTTCATGGGAAAATCCATACCTGGGATAAAGGCGGTACTTGGGTGAAGTGTTTTTGGTGGTTATTCTTGATAATTTGGACATAAATAGAGAATAATATTTTTGAATTCGTGATTAAAAACACCCAATACATTTTTGATTATGTAGAAATGATCTTCTTGTGGATAAATTTTGGAGACATACATCTAACACAATAAGGAGAGTAGGATTACATGGAAGTATTTTATGGTAGGTAGTGGTTTATTCCCTATACTCATTTATAAATTTATCATGCTTGGAATACAATAACAATGGATGGATAATTTTATTCCCCATACAAGTGAATAATAGTGGGTTCTAATATGCTAACACAACACCTATGTATTCTCCTTAAATTAGCCCTTTATGGAAAACCAAGTAAAATATTTGTGACATGTTTTGTATTTTTAATTTTTATTTGTGTAGAATATGTGGTTAATTGTGATAGATTTAATATTTTTCTAAAAAGATGGGGAAAATATCCAATGAAATAGAATAAATATTTCATATCTAGATTCACCCCCCCCCCCCCTCAGGGCATCTATGGATAAAACAAGTGGTATCCAAGCCATAAGTTATAGGAAATATATTTATTATCCTAGATCTATTCTTAAAGATAATATAGAAAATAAAAAAAGACATAATATATTTTATAGAATAAATTATAATATTTAGAATAATAGGATAATATCACACTTCAATCTTAGTGGCTTTATGTTATCTCCACTGTAATATATGGGATATAGGTCACTGATTCATTATAATAGTTCATGATTGAAGTGAATAGAAAAAGGATGAATGATAATTCTAGAACATGAAATTATTTATATAGAGATCTATAAAATTAGATCTATATTATGTTCTTTAATTTCACCAATTATAAGTCTATGTGGGATAAATTAGATAACATATATGAGGGTGAAAATAAGTTAAAGGATATTATGCTTCAAGTGTTACACGATAAGTTTATTGGCATCAATATATACACTAATGATAATTTTGAGGGGTTGTTCAACTGAATCATTTAGGTTGTAAGATATATATGGGTTCTAGGTTAAGATATAAGAGATATTGACATTATTAAGAATATTATATAAATATTTACACCTCTTTATAGTCTAAAGGTGTCATCACTTGAAGAGAATAATCTAGAAGAATGTTCTTTGGTTTATTTTTAACATAGTCTAGTTTATTATGATTTGTATGTGAATCTTGAAGGAGAATCAAGTCACCCAAATAGGGAGATTTATTTTAAATATATATTTATATAACGTAACATTGTTAAAATAAGTTATGAAAAAGAGGATATGGATGATGGATTCCTATCTCTTGTTTGTAGATAATTCCAAAGAGTAAAAATATATTAAAAATAAAGATACCCTTGGCATATTTGAAGTACAATAAATATTGGTACACTCTTTCAAGGTGTCGTAGGAGATTTCATAAAAGTGGAGGTGAAGAATAAATCAAAATGTAATTACTTTAACTTAAACATCACAAAATATTTAGTTTTTAGTCAAGAATTAACTTTCATAAATTTTTAGTATCTTTAATATTTATAGTTATAAATAATTAGGCCATAACTCTTATATTTCCAACACATATATTACAAAGAAGACACTTATACTAATTATAAGTTTTTCAAAAAATATAAACCTTTTAAAAAAAATATGTTTTCTTTTCATGACAAGTCCTAATGACTTTCACTTCACTTCTTATTTTTTTCTTAATATTCATTAAACCTTATAAAGAACATTTTAAAACATATGATGAGCACAAAAATATAAATAAGGGATATAAAAAGCATAAATCTATTATCCTAGAAAAAAACATAAAACCCCGTAAAATTTTTACCATTATCACCAGAATATTTGAGTGTATAAAATAAATAATTTCCAAATGAAAAATAAAAATACTTTTTTCTCAAATAAAACTATTAAAACTCATATAAGGATAATAATAACCCTTTTATAAAATGTATAGGATCGTTTTTATAACCCGTGTTAGAGTAAATAGAGGCCAGTTAAATACTTAGGAGGTACCACAATATTTAACTCCCTCCTTATTTCTTATGAAGAAGATGAACATTACTCAATTCATTGGAAAGCTATAGTGGGAATCACCTTTCATATAATCTATATCAGGCTCACCCACTTTCATGAGCTATAATGGGGCTCACCACATTTTATAAGCTATAAAAGTCCCACCTATTTCCCAAATATAATTATCAAGTACCATATCATGAATAAAACATTTCATTCTTGTATATTTTCATCATAAAACCCTTGAAAAATACTTTTGAAACTGTATGAAATACACTTTAAAATATTCATTTTTTAAAATAATCCAAATATAAAATTATATTTATAGTGGGGGGAAGGATCGCTTACACCATATATAATAAAAAATCATTCTTTTTTCCTTTCTTAAGGAAATTCAAAATGTAACATATAAAATATGTAAAAATATTTACTTTTTAAACTTTTGAAATAAAGTAAAAAGATACATAAATATTACATTTATAATTATTTTATGTCTATATAAATACATTAATAAAACATTTTTGAAAATATGGATATGGAAGAAAATGATTTGGAAGGGAAACTATAACGGATTATTTTTAAAAGAAAGTAACTTACCTCGAGTCTGATTCGTCACATACATTCTTTATATTCTGGAATAAAAAATTTGTTAATTATTTAATTTCTTATAAAAAATCGTTTCTAATCATTATGAAAATATGATAGTAGGTACCCTTTTATATATGAGGGGATGGGCACTATAAGAATTTCCTAAAGTATTAATTTGATATAAATTAATATTTATATTAAATTCGATAAAAACTAAAATAATTTTAATATAGGATGATTATGGGTCTAAATACAATCATAAAAAATTTCCTGTTTATTTTAATTTTTCACCTTTACCATTATGTTTTAACTCGTGCTAACTCTTTTTGACAATTACTGTGATAACAATGTTTTTACTCTATAGGGGTCAAGATACATACTATAAATCGAAAAATGGAATATAA
Organism: Viscum album; assembly: GCA_963277665.1. NCBI lineage: Eukaryota > Viridiplantae > Streptophyta > Magnoliopsida > Santalales > Viscaceae > Viscum > Viscum album. Next base: position 1,090,049,659 of record OY728145.1, on the reverse strand, counting down.
AGGGATAATGGTTAATATTTTAAACCACATCCCAATACATTGGATAAATATAATGTTTTCAGTAATTTTAAATCATTTCATAAATAATTATTTTTTATAAAATATGATTATTGTCAATTTTTACACTAATCATTTAATTTGATATTAAAAACATAAATAAAAATACAGAATTAAAATATATTAAATTAAAACCAGTATATAATGTTATATTTATCTAAAGATTTTATGGAACAAATTAATTCATTCAAATTATATTACATTTAATATATTTAAAATCATTTATTTTTTCCTTTTGATTAAATAAATACTATATTAGCTTTACATAAGAATTTACGGTAATTATATAACTTCAAAAAATTATAAATTAATTAAAAAATGAAACAGATTTCATTACTATCAAAATAAACATCAATATTAATTCAAAAGTTTATTTTTCCCTTATGTTAACACATAATTTAAATTTAAAATCATGAGAGTGATATTTTTTATTTTTCTTTACATAAATTATTTAATAGGAAACCTTCCTGGAAAAGTATCCCATAAATAAATAAATATAATTCCTAAAGAGATAAGACTAAAATACATTCATAAAATATTATTGAAGATGAAAAATGGTGTCCTCAGTAGTTATTCTTAACCTAAGCTAACCTTTATTAAATTTTTACCATGGTCAAGAATTTTTACTATTCATTATGACCAAATCTTAGGTTGACCTTATAAAATAATATTAATTGTTATTTTGAATCATTTGTTACAAATTAGATCTCTATAAGAAAAAAATCATTTTATATGTATCCCACAATGCGTGATGAAAATTAGTTTTCTGAAAATAAATGATTTTTATGTCTAAATGTATTTTTATACCAAAATCACATATAATCATATTCCTATGTAATTAATTAGATTATTTATAAATAAATTATTATTTTTTATGTTTTTAATTATATTTAAAATATTATGGGGAATTTTCAATGGAATGAAATAATAGTTTAACAAAAACGTGTATTTTTCACTATTAACTGAAAAATTATGTTTTTATGAAAATTATCAAAATTTCACAAATGTATAATTTTCTTATTCAAAATTTTAAAAAAACTTATCAATTTTATAAAATAAAATTTCTAAAGTTTATTTAAAATAATTTAAATATTTTTGTATTAAAAACTAACAAACCCATTTTTGATGAAAATGTATTTTTGAAAGATATAATGACTTTATGAAATATTAAGGGCTTATTTACTAAGAAGTAATCAATACATTTATATTGAGTAATTACTTTATATATATATTTTTCATAAAATATATAACCATATTAATACCCTCCAATTTAAATGTTAGGTTATAATTGTCAAATCTAAATAATTATATTTTAATTGTATTTCCCAATTACCTTAAAGCTCAGTGTTCCATGTTAAGAAATCTAAAGAAAATAGTATTATTTTAAAAAAGTATCTATGTGTTAAATTATATACACTATAAATAAATTTTGTTTACTTAATTTTACATTCAACTTAGTATATAAGGGTTTGATATTTGAAATTTCATTTATGGAAACCCACATCATAAAATGACTTAATAAAAATTCCCCATAAAATGATGAAAATGGAAATAAAAAGGTCATATAAAATAAAAAAACTCAGTTTCCAAATAAGGAGAACATTTGGGATAAGTGAAAAATGGTTTTGGAAAGAATTTTCATTTATTAGATAACGTTATAACTATTTTTTGAGTGATAAGAGACCGTAATTTTTTTGAAAATGATTAAAAATTTTATTTCAATATCATTTTCCTAAATTTGAGAAATTCATTTACCATATAGACCATGAACATAAGGAAATTTAATTACTTGAAAAGTATAATTTCATCCCTTATTCAATTTCAACCACAACCTCTACTTTTCTCTAAATGATGAGTATTCAATATGGATATTTTTAATTCATGAAGCACTAATATTAACTTCTAATGGTTCATATAAACCTTAAGAGGATAAAAAATTATTCTTACTATATTTGGACATTATCCAAAACCAAAATTATTATCACAAGGTAATATAATTTCCAAAAAGAATAAACCTTTATATAAAAAATATTAATATCTCAGGCCTCATAAATAATATCCAATTTTCAACATAATTATTTGATAAATGTCTAACTTAAAAATTATTCAAAATATTTTTATCCATGTTATAAACCAAAAAAACAGATGTATTTGATGAAATATTCTTCTCCAATAAACATTAGTCTCTCAGAAAGACATATACAAAAAATTATTATGCCCCAATCACATAATCTCAAAAATATTCTATTCATTTCCACAAAAAACCTGTATCACGATAAATCCATATTAAAATCATATATACCTCTAAAATATAATTCAATCTTTTATTCCTAAAATAAAATCCCATAATTTTCTGTTGACCTTAATTATATAAGGTTTAAAATTGCGAACCCCATAATCACTAAATCACTTTTCAATAATAAGGTTATCTCTATGATAAAACATGTGTTCATAAAATAAACACAATCTTTGTCGACTACATTATTTATAATAATAAATTCCACACTAAACAAGACATCACGTAGTCTAATGGTAGGCATTTCACACTTTTCACCCTTTGGTTGTTTGTTTAATCCCCATAGCCTTACCAGATGAGACAAGTTGTCATTTTTTCTAAAACATTATTAAGATAATTCTTATAACATCCTTATAATATGATGAAAATACATGAAAAATAACCTTAATCATCAAGGATCTTATAAACTATGTATGTTATCAACACCTTTAATGTTATCAAAAAAAATTGTCTTCATCAAATAATATTTTCACATGTAAAACTATACATTTCATATACCTTAAAAATCAGTCAGAACTCAATTAGTGCCTCCCATGGTATTCTAATTAAAATACTAAAAAGGTGGTACCTAATACTTAGAATATATGATCAACCTTAAATCTACCAATATAACACAACACTTCAATCCCTTTATGTAGACACCTTAATCATTCAACAATATTTATAATCCACTAACCATGATTTTCTAATTTATTCCTTAATAATTCCTTTCTAAAGACAAAAATATGAATCATGTCTTAAGATTCATCAACTTCAAAACCTAATCTAATTTATAATATAAGCCTCGAAGATATCTTTTTTCGTTTTCCTTTTATTTAACAATAACGACATTGGGTATTTATTAACATTTATCTATATGGTCTTACAAATCTCATTATTGACCATTCCCCTATGACATTGATTTAAATAATAAACATAATCCCCATATTTAAAAAAAATCCAATTGATTCATGGGGAAGAACATTAATTATTTCATAGTGTTAACTGAACACATCCTTTTCCCTTGGCAGACTATTGCCTTATGCCCTCCTTCACCACATACAAAAAATATTCTTATTCATTTAATTCATTATCTTAGGTGTTTCTTCCCACATTCTTGAAATATAGTTCATTGAATATTTTTACCATTATAAACATCATCCCCTGAACTTCAATGGATATACATTTCCCTCTTATTGAATTCATTGGGAAAATCACCCAGGTTTATGTTATTAATCATAACATGTGATATATAGTTAATAATAACCATAATATTGTTCACTATATATATCATTTCTTTTGGATTCTTATTCTAAAAAATGTTGTATAGTCCATTAAAAAAATTTACTTTGTTTGAAACTAGATTCATCCATTGAATAAACCAAAAAGGTTATTGTGAGAATATAAAAACATAATAAACTATCTTATGAAGAGGATAAACAATAATCTTTATGTAAATATTTTATCTCAAATATTTTTATTTTTTTTTCAAATAAGTATAATTCTCTCTAACATACTAACCATGATAGTTATAGAGGAATTTTAATTATTTTTCTCAAATAACAACATATCCTCTAAAGTTATCTAAAATGGACTATGATACCAACTGTAAGAATCCAACCATAAACATCACAAAATCATGGTCTTCTTGTCAATAATTAACTTTCTTATATTTTAATAATCTTTATGGTTTATATACTTATATAATTAGGGCATAAATCAAGAATAAAAAACCCATATATTAAAAATTTTACACTTCTAAATTGTCTCCTTTTTTTCAAAAATATAATTTTTTAAATAAAAATTATTTTATTTTTATTAAAAATATTCATGATATTCACATCCCTTCTCATTTTTTTCTTACTCATCTTTAAACCCTATAAAAAAACTAAACGTATTATGAGCACCAAAAGTATAGTAAGGGACATTAAAAGAAGAAATATGTTTTATGAGTGAAACAATGAAAACCAATAATTTTTTTACCATTATCATCATATTCTTCTATCATATAAAATAAATAGTTTCCACATGATAAAAACAAACATTTTTCTTAGGAAAAAACTTTTAAAACTCTTGTAAAACTAATAAAAACCATTTTTGGAACATAGAGAATCATATTCATAATTAATGTCATAAATTAATGGATTCTAATTAAATACATTAGAGAAACCTCACTGGTAAAATCCCACCTTCTTATTATGAAGAAAAGGAATGTTACCAAATGCATTAGATAGCTATAATGGGGCATACCCTTTGTATAAGAAATATCATGCTCACACATCTTCATGGGCTATAATAGGGTTTAAAACTTTATATAATATATCAGGTTCACTTATTTCTCATATATAATTCACAAGTACCATATCATGAATAAAACTATTTATACATTTACCATTTAATCATAAAACCATTGAAAAATAATTTTGATCTCGTATAAAAACACATTTTGGTATTTAAGTACCCTCTCCTTTCAAACCCCATTTTTAAAACTAAAATGCCTAGAAGAAAATATGAATAGTTTTTTATGTTGAAGAAAACATAAAATATTTTAAATGAATAAATACATAAAATAAAGTTTATAGTTTAGAGAATGATCAATTATACCGTATATGTTAAAATAGTAAATTTCTTTTGACTTTTATGATGAAATTCAATGTGTTCCATATAAAATAAATAAAAATATTTATTTTTAAAACCACTTAAAGAAATTAAAATTATAAATAAATATGTCATTTATAGTTCATTTATGTAAATATAAATACATTAATAAAAGTTTTTTACTAATATGGAAATTTAAAAAAAATGTATTTGAATGGAAATTTTAATAGAGGATTTTTAAAAGAAAGTCTCATACCTCGAATTGGATTCCTCACGTACATTATTTATCTTCTTGAATAACAAACTTACGTTAATTATTTACTTACTCAAAAACATTTTTAAATTTTATTATTCATTTTATATCAGTTATTACCATGTTATATATAATTATACAATCAATTAATCTCACATTAGATGTTTTGATTATATTCAACTCATACATCCAAAATGAACATGGTAGGTTGAATATGGTAAAATAGGTCATTATTTCATCATATATAGAATAATAATCCCAAAATAATTTTAATTTTTATACATCAAATATATTTTTAAAAACCAATCAATAAATATAGGTTTTAGAAAGGAACTACATTACAGTCATGGGGACGGTAAGTCATATATACACATGAGTAACATTTCCATTTTTTCAACGATCATTATAAAAAGAAGGTAAGAATTAATTTGGATATACATAATCATAATTATATATTAAAAACCATGCTATTTATTTAAATATTCTTATATATATTATACATTTGATGTGGTGAATAAAAATGAATCATATCACTTCGTGGAGGCAGTGGTCCACACGTACGCATGAAGGACGTTATCGTATTTTCATTAATAGAAAGGTAAGAAATTAAATGATATATTTTCCTTTATTAATGATAAATATTTCATTAATACCATATATATACATTAAACCCATCATGATAACAAGTCATGAGAGGTGGTGATGGAAAATAAATTAAATCGATTCACGAGGTGGTAGTTCGTCGTACATGCAAATGATGGTTTTATTTTTTATTTAATGGAATAGGTGATTAATATAAGTTATTTAATTAAATTAATAATATATTATTATATTGAATATATTTTTAATATTATTTCAGAATGGTTGGGTAATATTTGATGGTGGTAAGAGAATATATTATACGAAGATTCTTAGTTAAGATGTATACATCTTCTTTGGACAACCTCTTAATGTTTACACAAAAACCGTTCCTAGGATGGTTTTATGATAAAAACAAGGCCTAAATAATGTAGGGATATATATAAAGAATTAATTATTGAAGTTATTTTCCCAAAAAAGTTTTTTGAATTCTGAATAAAACTGAAGATGATGTTCCCTTTTATAAGTGAGGGGTGGGTAACTTTTGGAATTTTCTAATGTATCAAATTGATATAAATTAATCTTCATATTAAAATGAATCCAAATTAAAATAATTCAAATATAGGATTATTATGTGTCCAAATAATATCATAAAATATAATTAAGAAAATATTTGATGATTTTTTCAAACTTATCTTTTTGTTTTAACCTGTGTTAACCCTTTTTGATAATAATATTGATAGCAATGTTTTTAATATTTAGGGGTCAAGATAGTTACTATAAAAGGGAAATAATAAATAAATGTAAAATGTTTTATATTAAAACCATAACCATATTACTTGGAAAATATAGTATTTTTTGGAATTTTAATTCATTTAATAAATAGTTATTTATCATAAAATATCATTAATGTCAATTTTGAAAATATTCATTTAATATGACTTTAAAAACATCATACTAAGATGGAATTATAAAAACATTATATTAAAACCACTATAACATGTTATATTTATATAAAAAATTAATTTAACACAATATTTCATTCAAATTATATTACTTTTAATATTTGTAAAATCAATATTTTATTTACATTTTAATTAAATAAATATTGTATCATCATTATGTAAGAATTTATAGTAAATATATAACTACAAAAAATTAAAAATAAAATATGATCATGAAAATAATTTTCTTATTCTCAAATTAACACAAAATATCCATTTAATAATTTTTTATTCCCTATGTGAACACATAATTGAAATTTAAAAGCAAGAGGGTGACATTTTCTCTTTTTCTTTACATAAATTATTGTATACATCACTTTCATCAAAAAGTGTCCCATAAACAAATAAATACCAATATTAAGGGGATAATGTTAGAAATTACTTCATAAAATAATATTTAAGATAAAAAATTGTGGCATTTTCACTTACATTTAATATAAGTTAACCAGATTTTCTCTTTTATCGTGGACACAAATTTTTACTATTTTTACTATTCATTATAAAAACATTAAGTTAACCTTATTAAATAATGTTAATTTTGATGATAAAAATTATGGAATAAATTTTAAAAAAATTAATCTCTATAATTATAATAACATCATTTTATAAGTATCTAGAAAAGCGTGACAAAAATTGATTTTCTGAAGAAAAAATTGCCTTTTTAAGTCTACAATTATTTTAATTCTATGATCCGGTATAATATTTATATTATGTAATTAATTATATTATTTAAAAATAAGGGATTCATGTATCAATTTATTATGTAATTCAAAATACTATTCATATTTTTCAATGAAACAAAATGACATTTTTTTTAAAATGGCATTTTCACTATTTATCGATAAATAAATTTTTTCAGAAAATTATCAAAATTTAAGCATAAGATAATTTCTATATTATGATTTAAAATATTATAACCATTTTATCCTATAAAATTTATAAAATTTCTAGAAAATAATTATAATACTTTCTCACAGAAAAGTAATCAAAACCAATTTTGAAGAAAACAAATTTTGGAAAGATTACAGTACTTTCCTAGAAATTGAGTGCTTATTTTATAATAATTATTCAATACATTTATATTTAGTATGATATATATATTAAAACAATTAATCAGATTCAAAACTACCAATTTAACAGATAGGTTATAACATTCATATTTAAATGATAATATATTTATAATATATCCCAATTCATATAAATCCATCTGTTTCATGTTAAGAAAACTATAAAGTATATAATTATTTTAAAAAAATTGTGGGTGTTAAACTTATAGAATCCATGAATGATTTTCCCTCTGAAAAGTTATTTCAAACCAAAAAATTCATCTATAAATTAATTTTAGAGCAATTTCTATATGAGTAATGAGTAAGACGATAATGAATATTACCTAGAGAAAGATGAAATAGTTTTCATGTCTGATATAAAATATTTTATCATGGATATGGTTGAAAAATAAGAATATTAATGGAAATAATACAATCAACTAAACAGATTTATTGACCTCATGAAAAATCATGAGTGTTCCCTTGAAGAGATCATTGTTCAACAAAAAAAAATCAATATATTGGTGTTTGATTGAAAGAATTATCTAAATATATGGATTAGATCAAAGATGATATTTTTACACTATAAAAAGAACTAAAAGATTGTAATACCAATTAGGTTAACATAGAAAAATTATTGAATCACAAGATAAATATTTAATAACATTATATAGTGATTTATGACCTTCATTCTTATATAAGGGAAGGACGGATAAGGTTGAATCCCTTGAAGAAGAGGATGTAAAATTAAGAAATAAAATTTAATCTAAAATTAAAAGAAGATATTAAAAGAATAGATTTCACTTTGGAAGGTTATCTTATTAATTATTACTGGAAATATTTGTATGAGGAATAAACGGTTTAATGATAATTTAAGATCCTCAAGGACTCAAGTACATTGATAAAATTTGTATTGGTATAGATGCAGAGTCATATGAAGTAGGAATGATGGAAACATAGAAAAAAAATAGAATGTTAATGATGTTATCACCTTCAATGAGATTCCAAATATATGGAAAATGATATATCAAAGAGAATGGAAGATGAGGGTTATATATAATCTGAAACCTCCGAGATTTAATCAATAAATGAGGTGTTTTTTGAAGGATAAGGGAATGTGGAAGAACAAAAGTGATAATATATTTCCTCTTATGGTGTTTCATTTTTGTGTCTATCTTGTCTATACCATGTCATATTATGAAGTTTAAAGGGTCTATTTTAATAGATAATCACTGTAAATTAAACATAGTAGAATTTGATCTTATCTTTCATCTCATATAAGTAATTCATTCTATAAATAATGGTTTCATTGTTTCTGATTTTGGACATAAATTTGTTGATTTTAGGAATAAAATGGTGGTTTCTACCATAGAAGTTAGAGACAAAGGATTTAAAAAACCATACATTACTACAATTAAAAATAGATAAATATCATTAGAATAATAATATGGTAATGATTATACTAATGGTTCTTATGAAAAATATGAGAGTATATATTATTACTCTACTCAATTACGTGTATCATGGAAGGGGGAAAAGGAAATAGAGTAGGATAATCTTGATAAAATATATCTCAAATATAGAAATAACAACAATACCAAGATCCTTGATAGTTTTTCCTCTTATAACATGACATAGAATATGAACCTCCTAAGAAATGGGTGGTCCGGTTCACAGAACTATGTATTTTTAAAATTAAGAATTTTTTATGATCAACGAAAGCTACAAACCTGATTCAAAGATGATGTGACGAAGAAAATAGAAGTGCTCTCTATATATGGATTAAGATAGAAACTCTTGAATACGATTCAACTCTATGACATAATACATCAATTTAATTTTATTAAAAAGTTATTCTTAATAAAATGTAAGCTTTGAAACTATCTCATGAAATTTTGGAGGATGATTATAAATCTATACTAGATAGAAAATAAATAAAACTCATGTCTCCTAACCATTGAATAAAAAGGAATATTATGGAAATGTAGGCTAGGTCACATTCATTAAATAATCACACAGAAGTTTTGTAAGATAAAAGATGTTATGGATAATCTAAATCTAATTAGAGATCGTGAAAATAAAAGGGATTCATATATGCAGGGAAAGATAGTGAAAAATCCATATTATATGTAAAAACTCTAGAAAGGTGAGAGTGGAAATGCTAAATGTTACTACTCACATTAAAAAATTGAGAATTTTTTTTCGAGATCCTTCATGATTAAAAATCTAATGTTAGGTGTGCATATAATGAAGTATTGTTCTAGATGGGTGACCTATTGGGATGTTTCCAAGGGTGTGTGTGAGTGAGGAAAAAACACACTAAAAAACGTGCTAGAATGTGGGTAAAATTATTAGTTATATATGAAAACCTTATGGGAAATAACATGTGGGGTATTGAGAAATAAACAAAGGTATTAAGTAGGCATATGGTGTTAGATAACCATTCTCATGGCCTGGGGAAGGCTAGTTCATGAAAAATGCTATAAGATCCAATACCCAGTCAGAAGTGCAGTGGAACTACCTGAGTTTTGTGTGTGGGGTCCACAATGAAGACATTTTCATTTAATGGGGCAGAAAGTGTAAACCCCATAAAAATTGAGACTTAATTGACTAAATGTTACTACCCTTGTCAACAAGGTTCACCTTTTTTTCTAAAGCCTAACTGATTAAAACTCTATAGTTAGGTCTGCATTGCATGGAGTAGAAATAAGAATCAATGAACTCTTGGGATGTTTCTCAAGGTGTGTTTGTGATAGAAAAAAACAAAATAAAATAACATGTGTTTCCCTGGGGGATAGTTATTATTTTCATAAGAAAACTTGTTGGTTAATTTCCTATTGTGTGATGGGAAGGAAACCATGGAATTAAAAGACACCGATTGGGGCAAGATGATAAGATTCACGACCCATGGAATGTTGGGTTGTGACATAATCAAAAGAATAAATGGGAATCCAATATAATTGATCTTGTTCACACTAACTCATGTGGTCTATTGAATTAACATGGAATACATGGAGAAATGTATTTCATCATTTTTTTATTATTATAACATTATTTTTTTGTTATGTTCACATAGAACAATAGATAAATCATAGAGTGCATAAATAGGTTTTGAATGAGATTTAAGAATGATATTTGACGCACTATAAATATTTTATGATCTGATAATAGAACTGAATACACATTTATTAAAGTAGTAGAATAACTTTGAAAAACAAGATGAAATACCTTTCATTTTGTGTTCTCGGTCAATAAAATGGATTTTTTTCATCATTATGTACATTATCAATTAGAATAGATTCCCTTTTATTTATTTTTTATCTCACTATAAAGGTATTTCAACTTGTTTGTTGATGATTATATAAAGTGTTTTTGTTTCATGTTCAAGAAGAGTAATAAAGAAAATATAGAGTTAATAAATAAGTTTTAAAGATTATTTAAGAATAATAATGTACATACAATCATGGTTTTATAATATGAAAATGGAACTGGACATTTATTGAAGTGGAAAAATACCTTCAAGAAACATTATATTAAGCATAAGGTTTCTCAAGTGATAAATTTGTAGAGTAATGGTGTTGTAAAAAAACATGTTGGTAAATCATATAACCAAGACATTTCTCATAAAACATTTTTTCTCTCCCCACTACTCAAAAGAGGCAATTTAAGTTACGGTGTATACTTAGAACTATGAAATACTAAGCCTAGGGGGAGAGAGGACACATTATGTAATGTGGAAAGGAAGAAAAATATCTATGAATCATATTTTACAGTTTTTCAAGAAAGTTTTATATCTAGACCAAAGAGGTAAATTGAGGGAAGTATGGTGATTTGGTATAAGGAGTATTTCTAGACTACTCAATGAGGAGTAATGACTACAAATGCTACAATAAAATGTTGAGAGAAATTATAGAGAGTAATGATGTCAAGTTCATTGAGGAGAAATATATAAATAATTCTAGGAACTAAAATTTTGATAAATTATGTGTGGAAGATGATGATATTAAAAAATAATCCTATTTTTGTGAAATTTTTCTCAATTGATGAAAATTCAAAGGCTGAATTAGAAGAGGGCGTGATTTTAAAATAAACCATGCTTATGCAATAGTAGAGAAACAATAGAGTATAAGTTGAATAATCTAATATAATCAGAGATAGAACTGATCCAGTTATAAATGAAGGATGTGAAATTTATATCATATTTATCGATTTTATATGGTATAACCAACATCATTATATGAAGTGGTTAAAGATAAATCATGAGTTAGATCCATGAATACAGAATTAGATCGGATTTACAAGAACAAAACATATGAGTTTATAAAGAATCTAGAACAATACAATATGATCATAAAAAATTAATTTTACACAATAAATTTAATGAGCATGGAAATGTGATCACAAATAAGGCACTTCTAGTGTGTAAAGGCAATGCACAAATTTATGGTCTCGGTTTTGAATAAACTTTTGTACATGTGGAATGACTAGAGTCCATTGGGATCTTTATTATGATGGTGATTTAAATAAGATTCAAAATCTATAAAATTGATATAAAAATAGATTTAATGATTAGTGTACTCTAAAAGGATGTTTATATTGAATAGATAGTGTTCTTTTTAATTACCAATAATGAAACAAACATGTAAAAATTGAATAAGTTCTTGTATGGTATAATCTAGGAACCAGGATTAGGGTATGATTTATTATATTTATACATAAATAAGATGGAATTAAATATGAATGGTTTTGATCAAAATATCTATGTAAATACACATAATTAAGAACAATTCATGGTGATTTTATATATGTATGATATCATTTTCAGTGGAAGAGGGTAGAAATATATAGAGGAGGTTTCTAATCTGATGAGTTCAAAGATTGAGAAGTTTGTGATAGGTGGATTCACATATTTTTTTAGTATGAATTTGGTTCAAAAAGACAGGTACACTTTTATCTCTCAAGATAAGTATGCAAGATATTTATTGAAGAAGTATTCAAGGCAATTCTAAGTTTGATTACGGTTGAAACCAATCTTTTGAAGCATGAAGACAAGAAATTTTTTTACCCTACCTTGTACATGAGGTGGATGAGAAGCTTTATATATCTGAATGTGATAGATATATATATATATATATATATTGAAATATGTTTAGTGGAACATTTTCATCACAATATAAATATGTATAATCACATTATGATTTAACATGGCATATGTTCTATTCAAGGTATTATCAATTATGATTACTCTTTAATGATGGAAAATATCATGAATTTTCAATTTTTATGATGAGGATTGGGCTTGTGTTGTGGTGGACCAAAATTACACTAGTAGTGGTGAATTATTAATTAGAAATAAATTTGTAGGATTTATGAGTATGTAGAAGAAAATCACTTTACTAATCATAGAATAAGTATAGTGAATCATCGTAACCAAGGCATGCACTCATCTTATCTAGATGATGCAACAGTTATAAGACATTGTTGATGAAATTAAATATTCATTGGTGATTTTCTATGATAACAAGAGCATGAATAAAACTCATGAAAAATATAGTACAACACTCTTATACTAAACATATAGATATCACATATAACTTTATCATGGGAAAATTTGAGAAAGTAGTGATCAGAATGGACAATGTTGGAACTAGCCATCAAGTAGAAGGCATCATGACAAAACCATTTACCACTCCCATATTTGAGAAACATCTATTGTACCTAAAAGTTTAAATTTTTCCCTAATATTGAGAAAGTTATGATGTATCCCTTATCACATTTTAATATAATTCTTAATTTGGTATTGTTATTGTGTGTCTGGTCCTTTGCTTTTTGGTTTATTATAAAAGGGGTAAAATTATGTTGAAATTAAAATTCAATGGACAATATATCATTAGTTTCATTCAGTAACATATGGTTTAGCTTCAAATATTCATTAAATTAGGGGGAGATTATGGTATGGAAATTATGGAGTGATATGATCCATAGGATATTGAAGTTGAACAATTTTAAAGATGGGGGAGTTTTGTAGGAATGAGAATTATCATATGGAATCGAATTATCCCTTTAACTATTATTTTCAACACTGAGAAATGCTCACATAGACTTAGAGTGATGGATGTGATATTTTTTTTTCATCTTGGAGAAGTAAAATGTCTACGAATATTTTAATTTAATTTTGGATTTCAAATAAACCCAAAGGTAGGGAATTTTGGATCCATATTGATCTTGGCTATAGTTTTTATATTGTTTAGTTTTATTTCCATTTCATATAATTTAAATGATTTTTCATACATAGTAATAATGTTTAAAACATTAAAATTATATAATATATTTGGAGGAAGATTAAAATTTATTCTACTTAAAAGTATGTGTTTTCATATATTTAAACTGGTCTCACACTATTTAAGGTAGTTTCCTATTATAGTCTACATTTATGTAGTAATGAGGGTTCATACTGCTCAATTACTACCAATAAATCATTCGGTTTTTAAGCCAGGTGTCACATGAAATTCATGATTTTAACATCGTGAGTTTCAAAAATTATGCATCGTATAATCAAAATATAGAACAATTGGGGTTTTCCAATAAATACCATTTAGTTTCCCTCAAAAATTAGTAATGAATATTTATAGAAGGATTAAATGGCCTCTCTTTAAAAAAGGAACGCATGAAAAAATCTGAGGGAAAGACTTTTTGTGAATTAAAATTGAGAAAAATATCTAGGTGATGACATTTGGTTGAAAATAAGTTCACAATTTGGGAAGAGTGAAGTCGTCTGAGTGAAAGTACTTAGGTGAAAAAGGTTTCATGAACATAGTTTCACAAAACATAGGTTTAATTAAGGATGTAGCATGATGATTGTTTTGTGGGATATACTTGTATGAATCATACATGGGTGCATAAAAATTGGTGAGGGTATAGATCTAAGAAAAGATACTTAAGAGAAAATACTAAGGTAAATCCATACATAGGAAAAATAAATTACTTGGGTAAAGTATATCTGGTGGTTATTCTTAAGATAATATATAGAGAACCCAACCACAACAGCCCAAAGTCGGTGCCTAATACCATTACATTAGCACAAGATAAAAGTAAATCTAATCCCAAAAAACTGAATAGTTTAGTATTCTTGGTAAAATAGATACATACATGAGTCTTGTATTATAAATGAATACACAAATTACAACATAATTTTTTTAGGCTTATAACTTTATTACATATAACGTATCCTTACATTTCTTTCATAGAACACTTTAGAGAATCTTGGGGAAAGGAAACATTATAAGGGAGAGATCAAATGATCACTAAGGTTAAGTACAAGAGGAGAAATAATGAATCAAGGAGATTAATCATTATTTCAAGGTAAATATATGAAGACACATACCATGCAATCAGTAAACTAAGAATAAAGTGTGTCAAAAATATGTAAAGGTAAATAACTGAAAGCACATTCCATTTAAAAAATTGGATAAGGAAAAAATCAACATAAAAATGAAATAAACTGAAAATACATGCCATTATGTCAATAATATGAAAATTTAATTCATCCATAGGCTTTTTAAAAGTGAAAATATCATGGATAATAAATAATAAATCATAATGAAGGTAATACTTAATTAACAGATGTCATGTCTGAGGCACATTAAAGCCTATACCCTCAAGGCCATTTAGAAGATTATTTAAAAATAAAGGTAGAATCCTATTTAATTTTCGCAACTAAATTGTATTAGGAGAACATATTGATGCATTGAGGAGCCATAATATTTCTAGACCGCAACCTTCATTTCCTTTCAAATTCATTTATCATAATGAATAATTGATTCAATTAATAACCAATATGTCTGGTCAAATATCTTTATTGAATAAAGGATATTGATATATCAATATTTATCTATAAAATATAATAACTATAAAATATAAACACTATATGTAAAAATTATATATGGTTTAGGAAATAAACATATCCATGATAAATGGTATTGATAATTAGGTGAAATTCAAAGTCTAATGATCATTGGAAATTGAATATTTCAATGGGACTAAGAAAGAAATCAAGGAGTTAATTTCAATATTATCCTTGGATAAATCACTAATTAACCATTTAATGTAATAATAAGGATAGTATCAATATGACATATCCCAAGTGGAGTAAAAATAAAGGGTTGTTGTAGTTGATGAATATAATACAATAAAAAGATAATTTAAAAAATTGATGAGGAAATATCCTTTTTATTTTGAAAAAAAATCCGAAAATATTTTTCTTTGAAAATAATTTTTTTAATATAATAAAATAATAACCTTTTAAACTTGAAATTAAAGCTTAGAAAAAATTAATGTGGGTAAATTAATACATACCATATAATGTATAAATAACATTCCTTTTTCACTGTAAAAAGGTTAGAAAAATGCCTTGTTCAATATGAGACAAGAAGATTACTTTGAAAACAATTTTAAAAGGAAAAAGGGGTAAAAATGTCTTTAATAAACCATTTTTAAAAGGATAAGAACATTTTTTTAAACGTTTTTATAAAACATAATTTTTAGAATACAAACAGGTTCTCCGACTAAAGATAAAAATAAAATTTTGATTCCTTAAAAACATTATATAAAATATTATAAGTATGAAAGACTGGAAAATCATACGATTACTTGAAAAAATGTCATGAATAACCATATGAGAACAAAATTGAAGGTTTTATTTGAACAATGGACATATAAATTCTTTTAATTTAATTCCAATAATAAACAATCTTGATTAGAATGAGATTGTGAAATAAACCCTTAAAATGGACATAACATTGAAGTGATATTTAATCAATAAATTGATTATATGTATCAATTGTAAATCCACATAAATAAATTTTTAATACATTAATAGTCATTAAAATGCATTATAATCATAATCATATAATAATAATGACAATGAAGAAAAAAGATAACCCAATGAAAAAGGAATTGAGTTACGAAATTTTTTTACCACTTGGGTAAAATTAAGTGTATATCAACATAGATGAAATAATTCAAATTAAAACTCAAAATATCATGAATAATTAATTAATCATGATAATAAATTTCTAATTGGTAGCATGTACACCATATATAAGAAATTAGGTGTACGATAACAATGCATTCCTCAAAGAATAGAAATTGAGATGAATTGCCTCACTAATTTGTAACTTTTGAATTATAATCCCCATGAAAGAAAATTTTTTAAAATAAAACTCTACATACCATGAAGATAAATTTATCCAAGATATAAAATAAAATAGGGTCAGTATATACACCACATGAAGAAATAAAGTGGTGAAAATGGTGTATGCCTCGTGGAAAGAAAAGTGAGATAAGAATCTCATACCTTGCATTTCCTTTATGATGAACATCATTTAACTTCCTATATAATGGTTTTAAAAATTTTCCTAACCTATAAAAAATAATAATCACATTTATAATTTCATATATTTTCTTCTTAGACTATCTCATTGCGCATTTTTTAATAATCTTTCATTCTTTTAACTATTTTTGGTGTTAATTGTCTTGTTTTTCGAGTATGTTTTGACTTGTTACTTTTTGTTCAAATTAAATAGATCATGATTTAATAATATCAAGAATGTATACCAGGGATTAATTATCATATATATATTTATTATATATGTATTTACAATAGTCCAAAATATTTGGATATAGGAAATGAAATTCACCATTCATAGAGACGTAGGTTATAAGTATGCATGAACGCTACTTCTATTTCCTTATTTTATTTAAATGAATTAAAATTAAATGATATGTATATATATATTATAATTTTAGTGTCATATTTATTTCATATATTTCATAGATATTTATTAAAACCATCCTTAATAAATTACATATATATTATGAATGGTTCATATCACTATGAGTAGGTGGAAGTCC
The DNA here is from genome assembly GCA_963277665.1 of Viscum album. NCBI lineage: Eukaryota > Viridiplantae > Streptophyta > Magnoliopsida > Santalales > Viscaceae > Viscum > Viscum album. Next base: position 1,090,031,935 of record OY728145.1, on the reverse strand, counting down.
ACACGTATACAAATTATGTTATCGTATTCCCACAAAATAGAAATCATAAAGATATGTGTTATATAAAAATTATATAAGAATAATGATGTCATAAATGTCATATATATAATATTAAAACAATAAATACATCATTATTCCAACCTTGAAATGTGGTAAATGGAATAACGAACAACATCAGTTCGTGAGGGGATAGTCTAATGTACACACAAATGATGATTGTGTATCCCATTTGATGGATGTCTATGAAAGTGTAGGTAAAACTCTTAGCACAAAAAACTCAGTATTTTTATGATACTGAGGTACTTATAGAATCATGTCATAATAATAATAATTTATTGGTTTGAGAAATAAATAAAACTAAAATGATCATTTTAGAATGTAACCTCATGTTCGGGTAAATCCTTTTGGTTTATACCATAATACCTCCTTGGTCATACTGTAACAATTCATATTTTTGAATCAGATGAAAATTCAAAGGTTTTTTAACTTTTTCATTTTCTAGATGGGGTGAATTTAAAACTGATCTTTAGAACTCATTTCTGAGAGTTGGAACCTTTAAAAGAGATGTTTCTGGACTTGGGTAAATGATCGTTAATATTATCGAGTGTATTGAGGAGTTTTAAGAGTGATGGACCTAGAAAAGTATGGTTATAAAGGGTTTAAAAGGGCACATAGTTTCTCTAGAATAGTACAGCCCACTACACGAAATTGTGCGGCTTTGTTCATGTGGGATAGTGGCGGTATGCACGGGCTACACATGGTCTTCCTAACCATGCACCTAACCTACACACTTAGTGGCATTGTATAGTATCTAAGAACTGTTCACCTCATGATTGGTGAATGGCTTAGAAACCGTGTATCCAGCCTGTGTGGGGTGCCCTGGGTGTCCATAAGGGGGACCACGGTTGGTTCACGGGTTGTTAAACTGTGTGGATCAAACCATGCACCGAGACCTTCTTTAAAAACTGAATTTATTAAAATAAAATTAATATAAAACAACTAACTCCCCCTCTCCCCCTCAATATAGCATCACACCTACCCCTGTTTCCCTATCCACATGCATGATCTCCCCTCTTCAGATCTCCTCTAATCATCAATTTCTTCCACTATTTCTCATAATTTCTCCTTCAAATCACTATAGAATTATCTCTTCTCCCCTCTCCTCCCTTCCTTGGATGATTTTTTTCTCCTCTCATCACCCTATTTATGTTCTACCAAAGCCTAGGTTTAGGGTAGCAAGATTTTTATTTCTTCCTCTAGTGTTATATTATGCAACGGGTTCCTCTGGTCTTGTTTGTTTATAATTTGGAAACAGCCACCAAAGGAAAAGAGGTTCGCCGCCTCCATCTGAGGTAAGGGTTTACACCTTCTTCATTGTTTCAATCCTCATATATTAGGGTCTATAAAGGTTTTTGACTTCTTAATATTTAACCGGTAGTGCGTTGGACCCTAATGTGTGGTTTCGAGTCGTCGGGTCTAAGTCAAATTGCATGTGTATGCATATTTAAGCATATATATATATATATAGGTTCCCCCATTATATGAATATTCATACATGGCAGTGAATATCTATGTATGTTTCTAGGTGTGCCTGTATATATATATATATATGAAAATGCATACATAGGTGAGTGGAGACGAGTATATGCATATAAGCATATATGTAGGGATCATGTTTCACAGGTTCATGGCCATGTGGGTATATGAATAGCGGTTGGGTGTCCTTATATGTATATGGAGGTGCATAAGATCAATAGGGGTAGCAGTAGATTCTAGTTAGAAAGCACCATTATCCAAAGTGTTTATCTTGGTTCCACCCTCATGTGGGATCCATTTTCTTATCCTTTTTTATTTAAAATTCATTAATTGCTTACTTAATGTCCGTTTGATAAGTTAAACATTGTTTATTGATAAAATTCATTTTCTGATAAATGATTTTTCAAATAAATATAACCATAGTTTTCTAATAAAACCCCTCCAATTGATTTCACTTCTTTTGAAAACTCACAATGATATCTTATGGGTTCTAGCTTGCTTGGATTATCTAATTGGACTTTCTCAATGCTTGCTTCTTTTGTTATGGAAATTCTTGTACCAGGATTATCACATGACCCTTATGGATATTCTTAAATGAGTTACCCTTAATGGTCAAATTCATGTTTCCCTAAACATATAATTAGTCTTGGATTAACAATTAAATAGAATTTTCCTTGATATATGAGGATTTAATGGACTTTCTTACGAAGGATTAAATGAGATAGTGACATCCTTAATTTTAATGACCAAGACTCTTGTTTCGTAAATAAATTTTCCATGTTTAGGTAAATTGAGTGGAATGAACTTGAATAAGATGAATTACACTAAATGGTGTTCCTTGGTTAAATGGTTATGAAGCAATGAATTTATTCACTTATATTAGAGGGTTTATATGAAATGGATACCGTGAAATAAAGTTTAGTATGGATAGTGACTTACATGATAATCCTTTGCCTCATGGGATGTTTGGAATGTGACAATCCCGTGTTGTTATCTTAATTGAAATTCTTAAGAAGATTTACATTAAGTACAATTGTCATAAATGTGATTATTCCACTTATAAAGATATATTCTATATATGAATGATTATAGATGGGATTAATTCTTTCTCGATGATAGTTATATAATTTATTATGGATGGGAGGCATTCTTACCCCATTCCACTATAATCAATGATTATGGATGAGTGGCATTATTACCTCGTGCTAGTTATATAATTTATTATGAATTAGAGGCATTATTACCCCATGCCAATATTGTGAATGATTGTGGATGGGGGGGAATTATTGCCCCATACCATCTATATACTTGATTGTGGATGGGAGAGATTCTTAACCCATGCCCGTATTATGAATGAGTATGGATTGGAGGCATTCTTTCCCCATTCCATCTATTCAATTTTTTATAGATGGGGGGTATTTTTAACCCATGCTAGATATATATATATATATATGGGTGGGAGGAATTCTTAACCCATGAAAATTGTGAATTTTATATATAAAGATTTTTTCATGAGAAGAGACTAAGGTCTCTTGGTATTTGGTTAGAGAGAGAGCGTGAGATATCCCCTAGAATTTGGACAGTGTTCATATGTCCTGATCCACCTCAAAATATATCTAATGCATAGAGGCCAAGAGACAAAGGGATCTTGGGCCTGGGTTAGGGGTAGACTGTGATAGGTCCATTAGAATTGGATGGTGGAGGTATGCCCCAAACCACCCCAATGTTCATCAATAATTTTACATATAAATATATATATTGAATATATATATATATATGTAATTGACATGATCAGACATTGCAGTGTTGGGATGAAGTAGGTATCATTGTCATGTGTCCCTTAGAAACCTGGATGAGTATTTATTTATTCTTTTAGTTTCATTGTTATTCTACTATACCTTCACACTGTATAATTTTATATTACACTTGATTGGGCTTGACACTATGGGTGCTGGCCTACTAATATTTTATCTCATACCCTACTTAGGTACCCTTTCTACCCAAGTAGACATTCCTGTTCATTGGGCCTTGGACCTTTCTTGTTTTTGTATGCTTGTACCTGGGAGTTAAGAAAAAAAGACCAAGCTAGAGTTGGATGCTCATGGAGATCTCCCTTGTGGATTTGATGTATTTTCTTATTCTTTTACAGTACTAAAAAGCATGAATAACTATTTAAAACTTTCAGATATGTATTACTGCCATGAAATTCATTCATTTTTTGTATAAAATGTCATTGGTCACTTTTATAAAATTGAATTTACAATTCATTCACTGCTCTATGATCTATTTATCTATTGTTTCTGATATTGTATTCTATTTATATACTGGTATAACTCTGTGAAAAAATATTATACGAGGGTATAGTCTCCCCACTATCACCTCCTGAGACTCTCTTTGATATTTTATAGACTCTTCCAAATGGGTAGATGCGCTGAGGCCATGTGACCCATCGTTCCGGCTACCGATTTGATGGTAAGATGGGATGGTACATTGCAAAGTGTTATCATAGCCTAATTTTCACTTTTTTTCTTACTATTTTGGTTTTTTAGATAAGAGAATATGAATGTGTCAACACTTGGTTAATATTCATACTTAGGACTAATCACCCCATGTATGGTACATGACCATGTGGCTAGATCTTGGATTTATGTTTACATTGTTCAATATCACATTTGATATGGTTTCACATTCAATTATTGGAGTATTTTCCACTACTTAATGATATATGATGTTTATGGAATTTTTACACTTGACGTAATATGGAGAGGAAGTTTCATTTCATGCATTATTATAGGAACATCGATATTAACATGTTATGCATATGCCATTCCTTGTAGCTATATGTATAGTTTTCATGTTGATTTGAAAATGTGAATTGAGTTATGTTCCATACTTTTGATTTTATTGTAATTATTTTATAGATAACATACTTCAATGCATAATTTGGACATGTTTTTCACTAAGTTGGTTATAAAATTCCATTATTATGTGATTTTGGCATATTGCTCTGTGTTATTTTCGTGTAGCAGCATGCAATATTTTTTGATATATAATTGGTTTCTTAAGCTAAATTTTAAATGGTTGAAATTATTATGGAAGATAGTTTTTAGTTGAAAGGTGTATGGGTTCCTTACAATAAAGAAAGGGTAATTCATGTATTAAACCATCCATGATCCTTTTCATGTTTGTAGACTATTCACTTAAACTATAAAGGGTTGCTAAAGTTTTAGTGTAAAGGTAAAATTTATTTGACTATAGGGATCCAAATGTCAAACTATAAAGTGTATGGTCACTTTATAGTTTTTTAGGTGTCCACCTGTGGTATTTAAAATTTTATATGAGCATGTTAAATTTTTAATTGATTTTTTTCATGAATACTGGGATCCAATTATCAATCCATGGAGTGTATGGGCACATCATGAATTGGGAAATAGAAACTCATATTAAATTAATTTCCATGATGTATTTTGAAATTGATATAAATGTAAAAGGTATTTTAATTTTGATTTGAAATGAGTTGGTTATCTTTTAAAATTAAACTAGACCCATGTAGGTCTGTTGGGGAATGTTTTTATGAGGTTACCCATTTGGGGGATTGAACATCAATGTTTTAAAAAATTCTTCTAGGTTGAATTTTTATGGGACTAGGTTAGTTTAAATGGGTCCATTATAGGTCATCTTATTTGATAAAAATTATTTTTCTAGTAAAATTTCTATTTATGATTGAATGTCAAGAACTGTAAAAAGTTTTTAAAAGGAGGTTTTTGAATTTTTCATGTTTTTTCCTTAGGGTGTTAGTTAAAATAAAGTACCTTGTGCTTTGATTTTGAAAAATGGTACTTGACGTTTGGATTTAATATTTATATGACTAAATATTAATTGTGATAATGTTTAAAAAGGTCTTGGAAAAGGAACATGTAGTGGAATCCTCTATTTAAACCCCCGTGTAAGGGAAGTTAGGTATTCTTTGAGTTGACTTTGAATGGAACGTTTTTTAATGGCTTGATGTTTTTCTTGGATCCTAGTGACTTTTTTTCATGAAAAAATTATTGGGTCATCGCTTGTTCTTCGTAAGGGGGATTTTCATGGTAGGTAGTGCCCTTAGATTTGAAATACCTTGTTAAATCCCATGATATTTCTGATGTTTGTCATCATTCGGGTACTTTTTCCCCTATAGATCTTTTAGTTTCCAATGACACCTTGTTCGGATGGGTAATCATGTATTTCCTAACCTTTTTATGTGATAGAGCTTCAGGTAATGCTCATTTTTAGTGGGTTAGACATTCTTAGGGAATCATCGGCTATTTCATTGGTTTTTTGACCGTTTCTTTTCCATGGTAGTGTATGACATGGAATGTGATTATCTAATAAAATTTCTATATGGGGCAATATGACTCTGCAATAAATCTATTATGTTGTCCAGTATGGTCTTGGGTCATCTCCAAGTAGAGTGACCTGAGCATTAAAGAACCATTTCATCATAATTATCAAGATTAAATTCTAAGATACTCACATGTTTTGACATGTCGGTTATATGGGATTAGTTTCCATTCCTTTCTTAAACATTTTTAATTTGTGGTAGTTTTTTATAGAATTATTAGGAGCGGTTAGTTTTTTTATCTTCCCAATCATTTACTATGACACTCCCAAGGTGGGGAGCATCATGTTGATTCTGACATAATGTTCCATTCAATGTAGAAGGAATGCAACCAAGAAAGACCATTGGGAAATGGTTAGTTTGTTTGAAATCCCTCTGGGTGTTTGTGTTTTGTAAACATCTATGTGTGATTGGACGTGCGGTTTTTAGATGATTTGGATGGGTATGAAACCTTTGAAAACACCTTTGGTCTTGGATGGATAAAATGTTTAAATTTGGAATGATCATGTAGTTCCTTGGATGTTGAGGGCTTTTGATTGGTTGTAGTGATGGTGTATTGGTAGGTGAAGCCAATTTCTATCTTATAAGTTAACCAGTTGTGGTTTGACTGATCTTCTTGGTAGTATTTAAAATCCTCTTAGAATATTCTGTTAAGGGAAGAGCATGTCCCCTATCTTGACATCATTCTAGATTCTCTAAGAGACCGTCAGTCTTACACTACGCTAAAGATTTAAAAGTTTTTCAGCTTATTAGGTGGTTCTCTTTCAATGTTTCATGTTGGATGCATGTTTTCCTTCGTGTCTTGATCAGGAAATTTCACCGAAGTTAAAGGATGAACTTTGGTGTGTATGTATGTTGTAAATGCAATATTCCTTGGGAGAAGTAATTGTTGTTAATCTTATAAAATATCATCCTTCTAAGATAGGTGTATTCTTAATTTTTTGGTCATATTAAATTGATGATTTTATTATATTGTTTAATGTATATGGTCAGTAAAAGAACTTTTTTGGTCATTTCGTGAGGTAGAGATGAGTACAGTTGATGTCGGTCGGGGCTTTTCATTAACTCCCAGATCAACTTGGGCTTTGAGGTCGATAGGGATTTATTGTTTTAATCATTTTGGAAACCGCATGAGATGCATCATTATAATGTTGAGTGGTGTGATTCTGAGGCAATTCCAATAGAGAATTGAACTGTAGTTTGGAATATCCTATTAAATGTTAAAACCTAAGGTAGCAAGTAACTTTGGTCAGATTCTTAATGAGACAATAGAGAGATCATGTCTCTAGGTAACAGGCTTGGGAAAGATCTGTTTTGATGTTTCATGTGGATAATGAGCACCGAAACTACTTTTAAATTACTTAAGTGTCGCATGATTAAATTGATGCTTATGGGTGTGTTGGGAATTTGGGAACACAAATTGACCATTTCAAAAACAATCATGACCCTTGTAGGTTAGGTGATGTGTTCATTATTCCCGAAGTCTTCTCGGGGATAAGAATTTCTATGGTGGGAAGGTTGTCATGATCCATGCTTTGAACCAGATGAAAATGTGATGGTTTTTGAAATTTTTTATTTTCTAGATTGGTCCATTATAAAACTGAGCTTTGGAACTCAATTTTCAGAGTTTGAACCTTCAAAAGTGATTTTTTTGGACTTGTGTGAAGGCTCAATAAGTTATTTGGGTGGATTGAGGATTTTTAGGAGCACGAGACCTAGAAAATCATTGTTTTGAAGGGATTCATAGGGCGTATAGTATTTTTGAAACCATGCAGCCCACTAAAGGAAAATCAAGCATCCTATTTCAAGGGGGACAGTGGCAGTGCACATTGTTTTCCAAATTCATGTCCCTATCCTTCATTCTTATTGGTATTGGATGGTATCTATTAACTATTCATTTCATGGTTGGTCCACAGTTTACAAACCTTGCAACCAGCTCATGTGGGGTGCCCCATGTATCCAGAATGGGGGCTCAAGGTTGTCACAAGATTTTCTAAACCATGTGTCTCAAACCATGCATCGTGAACTTCTTTAAATTTTGAATTTAATAAAATTCAATTAAAATGAGATTAAAATAAGACAACTGACTCCCCCTCTCCCACTTAGAATTGCGTCGCACCTCTCCTTGGTGCTCTAGCTATGAGTACGAGCTCCCCTCTCCAGATCTCATCTGATCATCCATTTTTCCACTATTTCTCATGATTTATCCTTCAAATATCCATGTTAATATTTCTATTATTCTATCCTCCAATATTTGGCTAATTGTTTCTTCTCATTTCACCCTATTTAGGTTCAGCCAAACCCTAGGTCAAGGGTTAGATGAATTTGGTTTTCTTACTTTATTATAGGGCATGAAATTGGTTCTTGGGGTCTTGTTCATTCGTAATCCAGCAACCACCACAGAAAGAAAAGTGGTTAACTTCGTTTTGGTTCATGGTCACCATCCAAGTTAAGGGTTTATACCTTCTACATTGTTTCAAACCTCTTATATTAAGGTATTTAATTGTTTTTTACCTCCAAATATTTATCTAGTAGTGTGTTGGACCTTGCATTGTGGTTTTGAGTCACCGAGTCTAAGGTGACATGATTGTGTGTGAATAGGTAAGTATATATATATATATACACGTTGGTTCTCCTGTTATGTGTATATTCATCCCTGGCATTGAATATATATGCATGGGGATAGGTCTGCCTATGTATATGTATGAAAATGAATATGTATGTTATTGTATATGAGTATATGCATATAATCATATAAGTAATGATACCCTTGCACATGTGAATGTCTATGTGGGTGTGTTCACATGGTCTAGGTGTCATTGTATATATATGTGAAGGTGCATATGATCAGTGGGGTAGCATTAGCTTCTAGTTTGAAAGAGAGAAGATTTGAAGTGTTCGACAAGGTTCTGCCCTACGGTAGGATCCCTTTCCTTTCCATTTTTATTTAAAATGAATTAATTACTTAATTAATGCCATTTTGATAAGTAAAACTATGTTTTTTAATAAACTTAAAGTTCTGATAAATGTTTAGTCTGATAATCATTATCATTGTCTTCAAAAAAACCCTCCAACAGAGGTGCACTACTTTAGAAAAATAATAGTGATGACTTATGAGTTCTATCATTCTTGGCTTATCCAATTAGTCATTCTTTATGCTTTCTTCTTTTTTTATGGAAATACTTGTAGCAGGTTTCACACACAACCCATATGGATGTTCTTAAATGAGTTTCTCTTAATGTTTATACTCTTGTTTCCCTAAACATCTAATTAGTTATGGATTAACCATTAAATGGATTTTTTATTGAGGTATGAGGATTTGATGGACTTCCATATAATGCATTAAATGAGAAAGTTACACCCTTTTATTGAAATAACCAATATGCTTCTACCTTAAATCATTTTTCCATTTTGAAGAAAATTGTCTGGAATGACCTTGAATAGGATGACTTACACTAAATGGAATTCCTTGATTAAATGTTTAGGAAGTATTGAATTTGTTTCCTTATATTAAAGGATTTAAAAGAAATGGATCCCTTGAAATGGAGTTGAGTAAGGATAATGACATACACGAGAAGTATTTGCCTCCTAAAATGTTTTGAATGTGACCAAGACCATATTGATGTCTTGATGGAAATCCTTTAGATGTTTTACCATATATACAATTTTGATGAATGTGATTATTCCATTTATATAGATATGGTCTATATATGAATTATTATGGATAGGAGGCATTATTACCCCATTCTAATTGTATAATTGATTATGTATGGGAGGCATTCTTACCCAATGCCAGTATTATGAATGATTATAGATGGGAGGAATTCTTACCCCATACTTGTTATATAATTGATTATGGATGGTAAGAATTCTTACCTCATGCGATTATTATGAATGATTATGTGTGAGAGGTATTCTTACCCCATTATAGCTATATACATGATTCTAAATGGGAGTCATTCTTACCCCATCCCAATATTATGAATGATTATGGATAGGAGGAATTCATACACCATGAGAGCTATGTATTATTTTATGGTTGGGATGTAGTTTTATCCCATTCCAATTATATATATGTGTTTATGGGTGGTCAACATTCTAACACCATACTAATAATGATTTTGATATTTAACAACACTTGTTAGCCAAGAGACTGAGGGCTCTTGGTATTGTGTTAGGGGAAGACCCTTAGCGATCCTATGAAATTTTGATAGAAGTGGTATGTAACAATCCACCCAAAAATAAATCTAATTCATGGAGTCCAAGAGACTAAGGTCTCTTGGGACAGGGTTAGGGGAAGAAAGTTAGAGCTCCCCTGGAATTGGATAACAGAGTTATGTCCCAATCCACCCAAAAATACATATATATATATATATATATATTTAAATATATATATATATACTATTATATATACATATATAATTGACATGATCAGATATACCAGCCATGAGACGAAGCAGGTATCACCTTTAGGTGTCCCTTAGTAACATAGATGGGTGTTTATTTATTCTTTCCATCTTATTGTTATTCAACTATAACTACACACTACATAATATTATGTTACACTGGATTAGTATTGACACCATGGGTTCTAGAAAACTGCTATTTTATCTCACCCTACTTATGTACCCTTGGTACCCAAGTAGACCTTATTGTTCATAGGGCCTTTGTCCTTTATTTTGGTTGTATTCTTGTACATAAAAGTTAGGAGAAAGGACTGAGTTAGAGCTCGGGATGATCATGGAGGTCCCCCTTAGGGATTTACTGTATTTTCTTTTTTTTGTATTATATTTAAAATCATGATAAACATTGTACGGCCTTCAGATATGTATTACTACCTTTAATGCATTCATTTATCCACTTTTATTAAATTGAATATTGTATTCTTCCACTTCTCTCTTATCTATTTATCTTCTACTTCTGTTATTATCTGTTATTTATACACTATTTTACCTTAATGAAATCTCTGATATGAGGGTATAATCTCTCCATTATCACATCTTGAGACCCTTGTTGATATTAAATATCCTCTTTGGTATGGGGAAACTCTCTTGATGACATGTTACTCACCAGTCCAGCTACTAGATTAAGGGTAACTCAGTTTAGGATGTTAAAATTTGGTATTAGAGAATAATTTTTCTTCTTTTTCCTTAATATTTTGGGTTGGTAGACAGGAGACTAAGATTGTTTCATCACTTGGTTAATATTCATTCATGGGATTGATCACCCCATTTGTAGGAAATGACCAAGTGTCTAGGTCTAGGATTGATGTTTATGTTGGTCGTTGTTACATTTGATATAGTTCCACCTTGAGTGATTGGATTATTTTCCGTTGCATAATGATTTATGGTATTTATGGAATTTTTACCCTTGACCTGATATTGTAAGGAAATTCCATTGCATGAATCATTATTGGCACATAAGGATTGACATTTCATTCATATTTCATCCCATATAGCTGCATATATAGTTTTCATACTAATTTGACTATGTGAATTGAGTGATATTCCATTACTTTTCTTTCTTTATCATGACTATATAGATAACATGCATCGGTGTTTAATTTTATCATGTTTTTCATGATTCATTGATAATATTCCTTGCTTCTATGATATCATCATATTTCTCTGTGTTAGATGCTTGTAGGGGTATGTTATCTTGTTTTGATATATAATTGGTTTCTTGATTTAAATATTAAATGGTTGAAATTACAATGGAATTCGATTTTCAATTGTAAGTTGTATGGGAACCTTACAATTGGGAAAGGTAAATTCATGTATTGAACCATCCTTTATCTTTTTCAGGTTTATAGATAGCTGATTTAAAATATAATAGGATGATAAAGTTTAAGTGTAAAGGTAAACTAGATTTGACTAAAGGGAGATGAATTCCAAATTATAAAGTGTATGGGTGCTTTACAGTTTGGTTGGTGGCCACCCGTATGACTGAATGTTATATAAGATCATGTGAAATTTTTAATTGAGTTTTGTTTTGACTAATGGGATCCAATTCACTTTCCATGGATTGTATGGGTTATTTATAAGTTGGGAAATGGACACCCATAATAATTTTAATGGCATGGTGAATTGTTAAATGAATATAAATTTTTAAATCTATATAATTTTCATCTCAATTGAGTTTTTTAGCTTTTAAAATGATAGTGGACCCAAGTAGGTTGGTTGGGGAGTTAGTTTTTATGGGGTGACCCGTTTTGGGGTTTGAACTATAACATGTTGAAAACTGATTTTGGGGTTCATTTTGATGAACCAAGGTTTGTTTAAATGGGACCCTTGCAAGTCTATTTTTTTAAACACAATTTATTGGTGAAATTTCTATTTATGACTAAATGTTAAGAAGTGTAAAAAAAATTAAAAATGATGCTTTGTATATATTTTTGTTTTTCCTTGGTTCATTGGTTAAAATCAAGTACATTGTGTTTTGTTTTTGAAAAATGGAACTTGATATTTGGGTAAAATCTATATAAGGTTAAAGATTAATTGTGATAAATTGAAAAAGGGCTTGGAAATTTAACTCGTAGTGGTTTCCTCTGTTTAAACCCTTGTGAAGGGGTATTTAGGGATTCATTGAGTTTCCTTGGAATGAATCATTTATAAATGGATTGATGTTTTCCTTGGAATTGAGTAACTTTTTTTGAAAGATAAAATTATTGGGTCAATGCTTGTTCTTCGTAAGGTGGCTAGCCATGGTAGGTACCACCCTTAGAGTTTAAATTCCTTGTCAAATTCTATGATTTTTTTTGATGTTTAGTGGTGTTCGGGTGTCATTGTCCCTTGTAGGAATTTCAGTTTCCAATGACACTCTTGTTTAGATGGGTATTCATGATTTTCTTGACCTTGTTATGGGCGTGAGCATTGAGTAATTCTCATTTTTAGTGGGTTATACATGCCTAGGGAATGGTCAGTCACTTGATAGGTCATTTGACCATTTCTTCTCATTGGTAGTGGATGACTTGGTATGTCTTTGTCCAAGTGAAAGTTTGTATGAGTAAATATGACATTGGAATAAATCTCTTGTCCTGTCGAGTACGGCCTTAGATCATCTCCATGTAGAGTGAACTGAGCATTCAAGTATCAATTCATCCCAATGACTGGGACAAAATTCCAACAGACTCAGGTGTTTTGACATGATGGTTGTCTATTTTTGTTTTCCATGCCTTTCTTTAACATTTTCATTTATGTAAATTTTGTTATAGCACGCTTGTGAGTGGCTAGATTTTTTATATTCCCTATCATTTACTAGGACACTCCTATGGTGGGGAGTGTCGTGTTGATTCTGGAAAAATGGGACCTTCCATGTATAGTGAATGTGACTATGAATGACCATTAAGAAATTGTCGGTTTTATTGAAACCCCTTAGGGATGTTGGGGTTTGTAAACGTCAATGTTTGTTTAGAAGTATAGTTTGGAGATGTTTTAGCTAGGTATGTAGAGTTTGAAAACATCGTTGGTGTTGGATGACTTCTATGTTTAAATCTGTAATTATCACATAGTTACGTGGATGGTGATGGATTTTGATCAGTTGTAGGGATGGTGTGTCAAAAAGTGAAGTTGAGTTCCCTCTTTGAAGTCGACTAGATGTGGTTAGAGTGATCTTCTTGGTAATCTTTAAAATCCATTTAGTGTATTCTGCTAAGTATGTGCAAGTCCCTTATCTTGATGTCATCAAAGATTCACTAAGAGAGCATCAGTATTACACCATTATAAATCTTTAAAATCTATTGATCTTGTTAGGTGGTTCCCTTTCAGTGTCACGTGATGGATGTGTGGTTCCTTCATATCTTGATCAGGAAATGTCACTGGTGATCAGAGATGGAATTTGGTGTGCGTGTATATTGTAATTATGATATTCCTTAAGAGAAGGAATCATGGTTCATCTTATAAAATTCTGGTCATCTAAGTTGGGTATCTTCTTAATTAGTCAACCATAGTGGATTGACTCTTTTACTCTCCTGTTTAATTCTTACGATATGTAAAGACCCAGAATTTCCATATAATCTTTTTAATTATTTGGGATCATTACGAGTCTGTGAAAATTTACAGCACGTGATTCTGAGGCCCGGAGAGCCTTGAACGAAATTTTGAACTTTTTTTAAGGTACATTCAGTAAATTTGTGAGCGGCGATTACTATCATTTGAACTGGTGCTCGGATTAAAAATATGGGAGCATCGTTGAATTTTTAGCATCGGGATTCACTTCGGTGAAGCTTATCTTCGACCAAAAAGGGTCGGATGAAAAAAATAATTTTTGGACTTTATAAAAAAATAAAAAAATAACTCCATGAGTTATTTTATTTTCTTTCAACTGTTGAGTGACGATGTCGGGACTGCAGTATAACAGTAGTCTTGAATGGGAGTCATTTAATGACATGACCTTTGGTTGTGTAAATGTGATCCTCATAGGTTTAAATGGAACATTCAATGCAGTTCATTAATGAACCACATTAATGAAACACAACGAGGGAGGTTCCTTTCCACTTATTTAAAAAAAGAATTGGCATGGGTTTTTGGATACAGATGAGAGGAACCTCTAATGAAATGCTGGAGACAACTTCCTCCAATGTAGAATGGTGATTTTATCATGCCATTAAGGTTCTGAACCAGACAACGATGGGTAACGGGGAACGCCAACACACCCCTTCGAACAATCGATTATCCTCCTTCATCTTCAGAAAATCTAACAAATTCGAGGTAGGGGTTTGTTTCTATTCTAATTGTTTTATGAATTCATCTTATTTTAATGATTTTTGAACTATATCCATGTAATAATGCTAACGCAGAGGGTGCGGGCTGAACTGAACAAGGCTCGGACCGTCCGCTGAACTTTCTTTGGTTGCGTTCTTTGCGGGCGACCGAGCAACATGGAGGAAAGGTAAAACTGAGGGCCACGTAGTGATGGCAGCGTTCTGGAAGGCTTATAGGAGGAGTCAGAAAAGAAAACGGACCTCTGAAGCTTCACCGGAGGCCCGCGGAAGCTCCGCTGGCGCGGTGGTGCCGATGACTGGAGGAGGCAGCGGTGCCCAAAGTCACCGCGGTGAATAGGGGTGACAACCATTTTTGTCTGTGTTGAAGGCAAGCAGCGCACCATAGAGGAGGGTCGTGACTCTGAGCCATGATGGAAGGCAGACCCGTGATTGTGGGTCCCGTTGTTGACCAGTCTATGTAGACCGGTCTAGTAAAGCGGCACCAACTAGTGTTGCTGTTAGGGGAGCCCAAACGCCTCGTCCATTCGGGAGGCGGACTATGCCCAACTGGCGAGCTGCACCCAGCTAGCGGGCTGGGCTGGTTCTGCAGCCTGGAGGGCCTCTCCCAACTGGGTGGGCCAAGCCAGTCTTGCAGCCTAGTGGGCTAGACCGTGCCTAGCCAGTTTGGGCCGGGACCAGCAGGGAGAGCCGGGTCGGGTCGACCCGGACCCCTTCGGACAGTCCAAACGGGTCGGAACGGACCCAAACCCATTTAGGCCCAATTTTTCTTAAAGGTGAATATCTTTTAAACTGGACGTCTGTTTGAAAAACTGTGTGTGGTGCTGGAACCCTTTGGACAAGGAGGTCCTTTTGAGAAACTCTATTTGTGTTTTGGAGAGAGTTGGAGTATGTATGGGTTGGATCAATCCCGAATCCAATCGGTCCCTCAGCACTAAAATGCCTATAAATAATAGACCGGGCGTCTGATTGACTCATCGTCTGTTGTGTTGGAACCCTTATGAAATGGAGGTTCATCGGGTTACTTCTTCATGGGAATTCATGGTGTTTGAGGTATATAGCGACCCGGCCTTTTCTTACATTACTATTACATCATTTCAGAGATAAAAAAACATAATAGTATTACATATGGAGGATACATAGGTTTAGTGTCTTGGGCAAACTAGGACTACACATAACAAGTACAACATCAAGCATAAAAATTCATTTAATTTCTTCTTGTATAGCTTCTTAGTAGCACTTGTCCTCTCCTTAGTACATGTAGCCACCTGAGGATATACATCAAAAGGGGTGAGCTAAAAGCCCAGTAAGAGGATAGACAAGAACAATATAGCATAGGGTGAACATAATCATGATATAGGAAGAAGATCTTGAACATGAGAGGAGCATAAACAATAAACTTGAAATGTGGCAAAGCATAAAAATGTAACATCATGTCTTAGTGGTTAACTACCACACATAATTGTGAACAAAGCTAGCATCATGTTCACGCATAATTTCACATTTACTCATGAGATTCATCACTTTACCCAATGCATTGGAGCGCTATATAATTCCGGGCGCACCCGTCACATTTAAACATTCATATTGCGCTATATAATTTCGGGTGCACCCGTCACATCATAACATTATCATTATCATGCTTGCCACATAGAACACATATCAAACATGTACATAAATAACCCATGGAAAGGAATGGGTTTCATCTCATAATAACACATTCATAAGCTTTGGGTTCCCAAAAGAAAGAGGGAACAACATACTTGATATAAGAACCATCAACCTTGAATGAGAGGCAAAATGTGAGATCTTGAAAGAAGAGTTCTTTTGGAAAACATTTTGATGGACATAAAAACCAGTGACAAACATGTATATCCCAGAAGAGTGAATGAAAATATGAACAAAAGACCTTTTAGGAGTAACCATATCAAAAATGGAGTGAAAGAGGGAGAACCCGAAGGAAGAAAATTGGGTTCGAGATTTCCCCTTACCTTGTACTCGAATGCCTACTTCTCTTTAATGTCCTGTATAATGACATTATATTCATTAATTAGAAATTACAGAACCTTTTATACATTAATAGGGTTCATTCTGGTTTTATTATTTCATATTAAGTTCCTTTGGATGACTTATAGAGTTTAAAAACATTGTTCGGGGATGTTCGTTTTCATGGTTTTCTTGAGCGGTCCACTTGTATTCTTAATTTGATGTTTGGGTAGATCATGGGTAAACATCCAGAACTGATGTTACATTTAATTAATGATATTACAGAAGCTTTAATGATTTCATAATGAGTTATATTAGATCCATGTGGCTGAATCATTAGATAGGAATTAAATGAAGATTATTTGGGCTAATTTGAGCGGTTTTTGGATCACAACCAACTCATTTTAACTTTTCACTTAGTAGTATGGCCATAGGTTATTTCCAGAACTTAAAATAGAACATAATACATATAAAACATTCTGGTTCAACCATAAAAATGGTTTCATGACCAGATTGAAGGTATAAATGGAAGAAGAGAGCATGTTGTTTTTGAAGGTGATAAATTATCACCACATGAACAACGTTCTCTTTATTAAAAAAAGATAGAAAGGGTGTGGGGTGATATAACATTAGAATCATAACATTAAAGTATATATATAATACTGGATTTACAGAACAATTTGGATTAAGAAGGGTAGGGAGAGATCAAGAAAGGATCTTGAACTTGAAAGGAAATTAAAGGAGAAGAGAGAGAGAAATTACCTTTAGAATCCTCCTCTTGAGTTCCTCTTTAAGGAAGCTAGGCTTGGTCTTTTGATGAGACCAGCAGATTTTGGACGTGGGGGATGAGCTAGGGAAGGTTTTTGGGAAGAATTTAGAGAAGGCTTGAAGCTTGAGAGGTGTGAGGAAAAGAGGGAGTGATGGGTGGCTTTTATAGTGGAGGGGAGAGGGGTTTCCTTAATATTAAATTGATTAGTTTATTAATTCCACCAAAGACAAGGAATAGTGAGTCTTGGATGACCAATAATAGTAATTTTATAATGTAATCCCGAACCAAGTGGGCTTACATCAGCAGAACATCAGCAATGACTCAATTAATGCATTATTTAGCTTTTATTGTGAATTATCGGATTCTACTATTCATCAAAAATTCAAGTATCTTAGAAAAATCCCAAAATTTTACCCCAACCATTTTTCGACGTGTAGAATCCAAAAATGAAGTCCATTTTTCAAAAATAATTTTCTAAGTATTATTAATTTAATATTTAAATAAAATCATAATTTACTTAAAATAAACAGTTTTTAAGATTAAAACTGATTTTATAGTTCTTTCAAAAATTACGTAGGGTCTTATAAAATTATCTAAAAACTTTTAGACATTGGTTCAATAATTTATGAATATATTTCAGGAAAATAAATATTAATTAATTAATTATAATTAATCATTTATGATTTATAAAATACCAAAAATGTTTACTAAAGTCAAATTATCACTTTCTATGATGGATAAATTTTATTTTATTAATCATAGGTAATGTTACTCTTATTTACTATTCATAAGGTTCATATTACTATTCATAAGGGTAGGTTACTATTCATAAGGGTAGGTTACTATTCACCAAAAATTATTTTTGTTTTATTAGACTCCAAAAACTATCTTGAGCACAACCGTGTATGCCGGATTTTTAAAATTCCAAACATAGGGTTGACAAAATTATGTTTTAAAGGTCACTTATCACCTAGTAGTTCATTATTTTGTTTTTTTATGACATAGATATAAGAAGGGAATTTTCCATTTAAAAACTTTGGGTCGTTACATTCTTCCCCCCTTAAGAAATTTCGCCCCCGAAATTTCACTTTACACAAACAGGTGAGGGTATTTCTCCTTCATTGCCTCTTCCGGTTCCCAAGTTGCTTCCTCAAACTTTTGGTTCCTCCACAATACTTTGACAAGGAGGGTTGTCTTGTTGCGTAGAACCTTATCACTTCGGTCCAGAATTTTTACCGGCTGCTCCTCATATGAGAGATCATCTTCCAGTTGTACCAACTCTGAGTTTAGTACATGTGAGGGGTCTGGAATGTACTTCCTCAGTAGTGATACGTGAAACACATCATGAACTTGAGCCATATTCGGTGGAAGTGCCAGACGATAGGCCACGGCTCCTATACGATCAAGGATCTCAAAGGGGCCAATGTACCTTGGGCTTAACTTCCCCTTTTTCCCGAATCGCATGACTCTCTTCCATGGTGATATTCGAAGGAAGACTTTATCTCCAACTTCGAACTCCAAGTCCCTTCGACGATTGTCAGCATAACTCTTTTGCCGACTTTGAGCAGCTTTGATGTGTTTCTGGATGACTTGAACCTTCTCTGTCATCTCTTGAACAAGATCGGGACCAAGTAGTTTTCGTTCTCCAACTTCATCCCAACAGGTTGGAGTTCTACATCGCTTCCCATAAAGAGCTTCATACGGAGCCATCTGAATACTCGAGTGGAAGCTATTGTTGTATGAGAACTCAACCAATGGAAGGTGCTGATCCCATCCACCTTTGAATTCAAGAGAGCATGATCTTAGCATATCTTCAAGTGTCTGAATAGTCCTTTCAGACTGGCCATCAGTTTGGGGGTGATAGGCCGTGCTGAAGTTTAATTCAGTACTCAAAGCATGTTGAAGGCTCCTCCAAAATTTAGAAGTGAACCTTGGATCACGGTCAGAGACAATCGAGAGTGGAACACCGTGCAACCTCACTACTTCCTTCACATATATCCTTGCAAGTTGTTCAAGTGAGAGGTCTTCCCGAATAGCGATAAAATGGGCAGTCTTGGTGAGTCGGTCAACCACAACCCATATCGCATTATTTCCTCTTGACGTTTTCGGGAGACCCATGACAAAGTCCATAGTGACATTTTCCCATTTCCACATGGGTATAGGCAAAGGCTGCATCATACCTTTGGACTTTTGCCGCTCAGATTTAACTTGCTGACATACCAAACACCTTGATATATATTCTGCAATCTCCTTCTTCATGTTATCCCACCAGAAGTGTTCTCGGAGATCACGATACATCTTGGTACTTCCAGGATGAATAGAGAAAGTTGAGCTATGTGCATTATCCAATAGCTCCTTCTTTATTCCGGGTGATGAAGGCACACAAAGCCACGTTCCAAACCGAATCACACCATCATCGTCGATATGGAACTCTTGCAGCTTTCCTTCCTTTACTGCATTCACCCTCTTTTGTATCTCCACATCATCCCTTTGTGCTTCCTTGATCTTCTGTTGGATGGATGGTTGCGCAATCATTTGGGCAAGGTAGGATGTATCCCCTGCCCTTACGATTCCCAAATCCATCCTTTGCATATCCAAGAAGATAGGGTCTTTCTCAATCCTCAACATGGATAGAGTAGCAGGTTCTTTCCTGCTTAGAGCATCAGCTACCTTGTTCGCCTTTCCAGGATGATAGTGAATAGAGCAATCGTAATCCTTGATTAGCTCTAACCATCTCCTTTGACGCATGTTGAGCTCCTTTTGTGTGAATATATACTTTAGGCTCTTGTGGTTGGTGTATATGTCACACTTCTCACCATAAAGGTAGTGCCGCCAGATTTTCAAGGCAAAAATCACGGCTGCCAGCTCTAGATCATGCGTCGGGTAGTTCTGCTCATGGATCTTCAACTGTCGTGAGGCGTAGGCTATCACATTATCATTTTGCATGAGTACACAACCCAAGACTTTCTTTGAAGCATCACTGTATATCACAAAACTTTCTCCACTTTTTGGTAGTGTGAGTACAGGTGCAGTGATCAGCCTTCTCTTTAGCTCCTTGAAGCTTCCCTCACATTCTTCCGTCCATACATACTTTACCCCTTTCCTTGTTAACTTAGTTAGCGGGCTTGATAATCGTGAGAAGTTTCTCACAAAACGTCGGTAGTACCCAGCTAATCCAAGAAAACTACGGATTTCTGTGACACTAGAGGGCCTGGGCCATTCCTCAATTGCCTTTGTCTTTGAAGGGTCCACAGAAATTCCCTCGCTTGTGATCACATGTCCCAAGAACGTGACTTGATTCATCCAAAAGTCACACTTGCTGAACTTGGCGTACAACTTCTCCTTTCTCAATGTCGCCAACACAAGTCTTAGATGTTCTTCATGTTCCTCCTTGCCCTTGGAGTAGATGAGAATATCATCGATAAACACTACCACAAATTTGTCAAGGTAATGTCTAAAGACTCTATTCATCAAATCCATGAAGATTGCAGGGGCATTAGTAAGTCCGAAGGGCATCACCAAAAACTCATAGTGCCCATACCTTGTACGGAAGGCAGTCTTCTGAATATCTTCCTTCTTCACCTTTACTTGATGATATCCAGAACGAAGATCCACCTTTGAGAAGTATTGAGCTCCTCTTAACTGGTCGAACGATTCATCAATCCTTGGGAGAGGATACTTGTTCTTTATGGTGATCTTGTTGAGTTCCCGATAATCGATACACAGCCGCATGGTACCATCCTTCTTCTTCACAAAGAGCACTGGCGCACCCCAAGGTGATGCACTAGGGCGTATGAACCCTTTGTCTAGATGCTCTTGCAGCTGCTTCTTTAACTCCTCCAGTTCGATAGGAGCCATCCTATAGGGGCACTTCGAGATAGGAGTAGCTCCAGGTATGAGTTCAATTGAGAACTCTACCTCACGATCCGGGGGAATTCCGGGTAACTCTTCGGGAAATACATCGCCGTATTCCCTTACGATGGGCATTTCCTCAAGGTTGGAACTTTCCTTTGACTCGATCATTTGGGAGAGGTATGCTTCTTCATAGGGAATCATCACCCACACCATTGAAGGATTTCTCAAAGGAGATTCATGATCTTCCTTGCATTTGTAGAGGATCATGGGATGGTTCGGAATACGAAAATATATTTCCTTTTCCCGACAGTTGATATGTGCTCTATATAACGAGAGCCAATCCATTCCCATTATAGCGTCGAATTCCACCAAGGGAAGTATTACGAGATTTGCCGGAAGAATCTTCCCACATACGTCAACAGGAGAAGAATCAAACACTTGGGTTGCAATTATTGCACCACTTGGTGTTTTTACAGATATCTCTACTTCAAGGTTTCGGGGCTTCGATTCTATAGTTCTAGCAAACTTGCAAGATATAAAGGAATGCGTAGAACCAGAATCAAATAAGACTTTTTCCATTCTTGAGTGAATAGGAAGTGTACCTTGTACGACTTCATTATCATGTTCCACTTCCGCAGTAGTGATGGCATAAGCCTTCCCTTGTTCCTTTGGCTTTGGTGGTTGTTGGCGCTGATTACCCTCGAAAGCTCGAGGTTTAGTGCACTGGTTTGAATAGTGCCCTAGCTCCTTACAGTTGTAGCATTGAACCATGAGTGGTTCTCTCCTTTCATCGGCTAAATTATCCTTCCTTTTCATGTCTCTCCGACACTCGTGAGCTAGGTGTCCTTCTTTCCCACACTTGAAGCATTTCCCCGTCCCTTTGAGGCAGTTCCCATTGTGAAACTTCCCACAATTTTGGCAAGTGGGTCGTTGTGTTTTCTTCCCATCTTTATCACTAGATCCACCAGCTTGAAACTCCATCTTTCTTTTCTTATCACCGTAGCCATGGGACCATTCTCCAAACTCCATCTCCACTTTAAGAGCACACCATACAACTTCTTCATAACTCCCAAAGTCTCGAATTGCAAGAGCTTTTCGAAGATGTGGTTTTAATCCACTAAAGAATCTATCAATTTTGCTATCATTGTTGATAACAAAACCCGAAGCATACCTTGCGAGCCTTGTGAAATTTTCTTCATAGATTGTGACAGATTCTCCTTCTTTTTGCTTGAGCTCTATGAATTCTCTCTCCATCTTCGTGCGAAGAGTTCTTGGGAAGTACTTATTAAGAAACATTATCTTAAAGTCTTCCCATTCCATCTCTTCAATTTCCTCCCTTGGCTTGGTGTTCTTAATCAAAGCCCACCATTGATCGGCTTCTCCATCTAGACGGTAAACGGCTAGAGTCACCTTCTCCGTCTCGGAATAGTGAAGAACATAAAAGATCTTCTCCATGGAGTTGACCCATTGTTCCGCAACTAGTGGATCAGAAGATCCACAAAACGTCGGTGGTCGTTGCCGCATAAAACTTTCGATAGCTAGCTGCTCCCTCTTTGGTGAAGGAGGACGTTCCCCATTATTATGGTTATTATTCATAACCCGGGATAATTGGGTAAGCATCGCCATGAAGTTTTGAACTCCACCTCCAATATCATTGGGGATGTCATTCGGGCAATCGTTGCATTGGCCTTCACAAGAGTTGTTGGCCTGATTTCTCCTGGTTCCCACCATTTTCTAAAATAGAAAAGGTTAGAACAAAACATAAGTAAACAAGTCATGAATAACTTATCCTTTTAAACAATTATACCAAAAACATAACATATGGGATCCCTAGGTAAATATCCTTGTGTGCATATTTGTACTTAGTCTCATGCTAGAGGTTTTCTTTAGGGTTCACTAATCCTAATTCCCAAATTAACTAAACCTTTCCTTTGATACCAACTATAGCGACCCGGACTTTTCTTACATTACTATTACATCATTTCAGAGATAAAAAAACATAATAGTATTACATATGGAGGATACATAGGTTTAGTGTCTTGGGCAAACTAGGACTACACATAACAAGTACAACATCAAGTATAAAAATTCATTTAATTTCTTCTTGTATAGATTCTTAGTAGCACTTGTCCTCTCCTTAGTACATGTAGCCACCTGAGGATATACATCAAAAGGGGTGAGCTAAAAGCCCAGTAAGAGGATAGACAAGAACAATATAGCATAGGGTGAACATAATCATGATATAGGAAGAAGATCTTGAACATGAGAGGAGCATAAACAATAAACTTGAAATGTGGCAAAGCATAAAAATGTAACATCATGTCTTAGTGGTTAACTACCACACATAATTGTGAACAAAGCTAGCATCATGTTCACGCATAATTTCACATTTACTCATGAGATTCATCACTTTACCCAATGCATTGGAGCGCTATATAATTCCGGGCGCACCCGTCACATTTAAACATTCATATTGCGCTATATAATTCCGGGCGCACCCGTCACATCATAACATTATCATTATCATGCTTGCCACATAGAACACATATCAAACATGTACATAAATAACCCATGGAAAGGAATGGGTTTCATCTCATAATAACACATTCATAAGCTTTGGGTTCCCAAAAGAAAGATGGAACAACATACTTGATATAAGAACCATCAACCTTGAATGAGAGGCAAAATGTGAGATCTTGAAAGAAGAGTTCTTTTGGAAAACATTTTGATGGACATAAAAACCAGTGACAAACATGTATATCCCAGAAGAGTGAATGAAAATATGAACAAAAGACCTTTGAGGAGTAACCATATCAAAAATGGAGTGAAAGAGGGAGAACCCGAAGGAAGAAAATTGGGTTCGAGATTTCCCCTTACCTTGTACTCGAATGCCTCCTTCTCTTTAATGTCCTGTATAATGACATTATATTCATTAATTAGAAATTCCAGAACCTTTTATACATTAATAGGGTTCATTCTGGTTTTATTATTTCATATTAAGTTCCTTTGGATGACTTATAGAGTTTAAAAACATTGTTCGGGGATGTTCGTTTTCATGGTTTTCTTGAGCGGTCCACTTGTATTCTTAATTTGATGTTTGGGTAGATCATGGGTAAACATCCAGAACTGATGTTACATTTAATTAATGATATTACAGAAGCTTGAATGATTTCATAATGAGTTATATTAGATCCATGTGGCTGAATCATTAGATAGGAATTAAATGAAGATTATTTGGGCTAATTTGAGCGGTTTTTGGATCACAACCAACTCATTTTAACTTTTCACTTAGTAGTATGGCCATAGGTTATTTCCAGAACTTAAAATAGAACATAATACATATAAAACATTCTGGTTCAACCATAAAAATGGTTTCATGACCAGATTGAAGGTATAAATGGAAGAAGAGAGCATGTTGTTTTTGAAGGTGATAAATTATCACCACATGAACAACGTTCTCTTTATTAAAAAAAGATAGAAAGGGTGTGGGGTGATATAACATTAGAATCATAACATTACAGTATATATATAATACTGGATTTACAGAACAATTTGGATTAAGAAGGGTAGGGAGAGATCAAGAAAGGATCTTGAACTTGAAAGGAAATTAAAGGAGAAGAGAGAGAGAAATTACCTTTAGAATCCTCCTCTTGAGTTCCTCTTTAAGGAAGCTAGGCTTGGTCTTTTGATGAGACCAGCAGATTTTGGACGTGGGGGATGAGCTAGGGAAGGTTTTTGGGCAGAATTTAGAGAAGGCTTGAAGCTTGAGAGGTGTGAGGAAAAGAGGGAGTGATGGGTGGCTTTTATAGTGGAGGGGAGAGGGGTTTCCTTAATATTAAATTGATTAGTTTATTAATTCCACCAAAGACAAGGAATAGTGAGTCTTGGATGACCAATAATAGTAATTTTATAATGTAATCCCGAACCAAGTGGGCTTACATCAGCAGAACATCAGCAATGACTCAATTAATGCATTATTTAGCTTTTATTGTGAATTATCGGATTCTACTATTCATCAAAAATTCAAGTATCTTAGAAAAATCCCAAAATTTTACCCCAACCATTTTTCGACGTGTAGAATCCAAAAATGAAGTCCATTTTTCAAAAATAATTTTCTAAGTATTATTAATTTAATATTTAAATAAAATCATAATTTACTTAAAATAAACAGTTTTTAAGATTAAAACTGATTTTATAGTTCTTTCAAAAATTACGTAGGGTCTTATAAAATTATCTAAAAACTATTAGACATTGGTTCAATAATTTATGAATATATTTCAGGAAAATAAATATTAATTAATTAATTATAATTAATCATTTATGATTTATAAAATACCAAAAATGTTTACTAAAGTCAAATTATCACTTTCTATGATGGATAAATTTTATTTTATTAATCATAGGTAATGTTACTCTTATTTACTATTCATAAGGTTCATATTACTATTCATAAGGGTAGGTTACTATTCATAAGGGTAGGTTACTATTCACCAAAAATTATTTTTGTTTTATTAGACTCCAAAAACTATCTTGAGCACAACCGTGTATGCCGGATTTTTAAAATTCCAAACATAGGGTTGACAAAATTATGTTTTAAAGGTCACTTATCACCTAGTAGTTCATTATTTTGTTTTTTTATGACATAGATATAAGAAGGGAATTTTCCATTTAAAAACTTTGGGTCGTTACAAGGTATGACTGATGGCTTGAGAAGTGGATCCTACCAGAATTAAGAGTGTTATGTGTGGGAATCCAGTGGCTAGCTATGACGTGATGAATGAATAATGATACTGTGTGTGTCAGTACCTCTCAATCCTATGTGGGTTAGCTCTAAGTGATCCTATGTGGTTCAGTGCCTATCGATCCTATGTGGTTTAGCGCTCAGTGATCCTGTATGGGATAGTGCCTATCGATCCTGTGTGGGTTAGCATTCAGTGATCCTATGTGGGTTAGCACCTAGCGATCCTGTGTGGGTCAGCATCTATCGATCCTATGTGGGTCAACAGCAGAGCCTCTTGATAGAATAATATGATCTATCTTTTCAAATAATCATTTGTACTTATGTACTTTAGTTATACCTAGTGTGAGATATCTTTTTCTTTGTACTTTTTGATTGATATCATGCTTTGTGGTTTCTTTTATGGAATTCTGAGAGACTTTTGGTGGTCACATGGTCCCTACTACGTATTTTTACACTCACCCTTGCACGGGCTTCGCTCGCACCTTGTTGTGTCTTGTGCATACGACAGGCATCTTTGACCGAGACTTGGGAGCCTGGGATACATGGTGTACGGAGGTGACCGGTTGGTATGGTGATCCATAGAGATGATCTGTACCTACCCTTCAGGTAGGATCCTTGGCGGATGACCTCAGGAGCTGTTTTTCCTTTTTGTTGTACCTTCTTTCTAGTTGGGATTGTATAATGGCGTTTTTACATTCAGTACTTACTTTTACTTTTAGTATTT
Organism: Viscum album; assembly: GCA_963277665.1. NCBI lineage: Eukaryota > Viridiplantae > Streptophyta > Magnoliopsida > Santalales > Viscaceae > Viscum > Viscum album. The sequence goes on along the minus strand of OY728145.1, from coordinate 1,090,005,227 downwards.
ATACTTTGTGATATGCTTTCATTATATACCTTTTGTGTTTGTGTACAAGTTTTAAAAAAATGCCTTCACATTTTAGGGATATGTCTTTCCAGTGCTAATCGCCAACCCCTGGCCTATGGAAGGCGGGCTTGGGGTAGTTACGACACGGGCCCTGGGAGACGGGTCATGACAAAGTGGTATCAGAGGGCGGTCTGTTCTACTAGAAGGACTATGATACTATGTTTTTTTAATGGATTAATATTGTTAAGAATCGTGATTTTGGGTTTTAGTTTGGGAAGTCCAATGTTCGTGCAGCGACCGATGTATCCATACACTAGGACCCCGAATTCTGATTTTTGACTCGGTGCACAAACCACTATTTGCATGTGTTTTGAAAATGTTGTTTTTCTATTGATCTCTTTGATTCAGCTCACCGGGTATAACTTATTGACTATGGAACAGCTATTTCTTTACAGGACACTACTGCGTAGATAGTCATCCAGGATTTTAGCGAGAGATCCTGATGACAGCCCACCAAGTGAGGAGGCATTGGTGCAGGACCCTCTTACGGTGATAGGACCTTCGGGTGGTATACTAGTAACACCACCACTCATAGGGAAGTAGTTTCCACCAGTCCTAGTAGCAAACCATGTGTGTCGACTGAGTGGATTTCACGAGTTCTAGAGATAGATTCCTCCATGGTTTCGAGGCGAGACAGACACACAGGCAGCTGAGGACTGTCTAGAGGCTATGGCAGACATTTTTCTCTTGGTAGAGACACCAGCAGACTAGATGGTGATCCTAGCTGCTAGCCTCTTTCAGGGCACAAAAGGGAGATGGTGGAGCCTGACACTCCAGACACATGAGAGGGTGACACTATCCTGGTTGGACTTTGAGATCCTCTTTAGGGCAGAGTTCTTACCAGTGACATTATGCTTAGTGTGTATTCATGAGCTACTGCACTTACACTAGGGCAGCCTGACAGTGGCCCAATACTCAACGAGGTTCACTAACCTCTCTCACTACTCCACCGATATTGTAAGATACTCTTTCTTTAGGGCCAGGATTTTGAGCAGGGTCTCTAACGTTAGATCAGAGTATCAATGATATCACTCAATATCCCGATATAGGCTGGAGTTATAGAGAGAACACTATCAGTGTAGATCTTCCTAGTTGATCAGGCACCGATGCTGAGAGCCACCACCAGACAACAGGCAGCTGAGTCATATACAGTATGTAGTAGGTAGGTGACACAAAGGTCCAAGCAGGCCAGACCTTTCAGAGGGCGACCCCAGGATGTGGGGTCAGAGGTGTGGAGCTTACGGGAGAGAGGGGGTCAGCAGAGGAGCAGACAATGCTACACATGCGGTGGGTAGTGTAACGACCCGAAATTTTGAATAAATCTTGTTTCCTAATTTCATGTGTTATTTTTTATACTCAAAAAAAAAGTTTTATTTGATAAACATGATTATAAATAAAATGAGACCATTGGTTTTTGAGTGTTATATGACCATCGGTCAATATGACCACCGTGAACAAAATGTTTTGATTATTGTCTCTAAATTTAAGTAATCTTGGTTAATTATTATAGAAAGAAGATTTGATGGCCACACCTAGTAGCCTTGGGCCGATCGAAGCCCATCTAACAAATATTGGGAAGGAGGTAGCACCATTGGGCTTTGCTCTGGACCAAATCCAAGCCGAACTTCATCATGTGAAGCTAGAACGGAATCGCCTTCGCGAGAAGTTCAAACTGATAGAAATTACTACTCGGGCAATGTTGACTGAGCCGCCCCAAAATTCTATCACCCTAGCACACCTTACTCTTAGGTCCTATGCTGGTATTATAAGGGGTTATGTAACGAGACCGTAATTGCCTTGTGCAATCTTTTTTTTTTAAATAAAAATTTGGATTTTTTCTTATGATGATGTTTATGAATTTTCAAATGACCGGATAAATATTGTATGCATATTTTTGATGAATTTTAGAAAAAGGATATTTTAAAAATGGTTGTGTAAACCTTAAATAATTAAAAATGTGTAATGATTTTCGAAAAATGGTCTTCTACAATTATGTTCAGTACGAAATTTAGAGTCTAATAAGATCAACTTGATTTTTGATGAATAGTAAATTATGAATAGTGATTTTATGATTAGGATTAGTAATATGACCAAATGGATTAGTAATCTCACTTAAAGAAAGTTTTAAAATAATCTAGGCACCTTGATTAAGTAATGTGATTCAATAAAATAGTTAAATAACGGTTTCATTAATTATTATTCAAGTATTAGTTTTTTCGGGTGAATAGTGTTTTTTAATTAAAAATTTAATTAAAAATAATTAGAAAATTATTTTTATAAAAATGACTTCATTTTTGAACTCAGAGCATCGATATTATGTTATGGTAATTTTTGGGGATTTTTCTGAAAAATGTGAATTTTCAATGAATAGTGTTTTTATTTAAAAATTAAATTAAAAATATTTAGAAAATTATTTTTATAAAATGGATTTCATTTTTGAAATCAGATAATTGATATTTGGTTAAGGTGAAATTTTGGGGTTATTCTGAGAAGGTTGAATTTTTAGTGAATAGTAAAAATACAGTTTTAGGGTTTCGGTATGTTTAATGACATCATAATGGTGTCATGATGATGTCATGAGATCTTTTGAGGGTTGGCCGGCCAAGGGTGATGAATTATTGTTTTGGGGGCCCCATGTGGCCTAACTCCATGATAAATGCCAAGGGAGAACACATGGGTTTGAGAAAAGCACATGTGAGGTGTCCTTTGGCCATTAATGCTTTGTCCCCTCACTTTCCCTATAAATACCCACCCTTTCCTCCTTTAGTTTTCACTCCAAACTCTCCCCCAACGAAGTTCTGATATTCTTACCTTCAAAATTGTCCTCCCAAGGTGCCCCTAATCCCTCAAGGTTCAATCCTTTGAGTTTCAAGAGTCACGTTTTAAGGTAAGGGATCCGACCCCTCTCTTTCTTTTCAAGAGATCTCTTTTATGTCATTCCTTTTATGATCCATGTTCTTATTTTGGAGGATGTTCTTTTATACTCCTCTTACTGCCCTTTTGATGTTCATATGATGAAAGACCCCCTCTTACTCTCATCATTTCGTTTTAAGAATGTTTAATTGGCGCCGTTAGGCTGCCGAATTTTCAAGGGATTCATTCACCTTTCTCTTTTTCAAAGTTCTACTTTCATGTCAAGTATTTCAAGTTCATTTTAATTATGTTGGGGTATGATCTCTATATTTATCATACTGATCTTTTATGATAATATGATGAGAGACCCCATTTTATCCCTTCAATTCAATTTTTTTGAAGTTTTATGTGGCGCCGTTAGGCTGCCGAATTTTTTAAGGGATTCTCTCACCCTTCTCTTTTTCAAAGTTCTACTTTCATGTCAAGTCTTTCAAGTTAATTTCTATTATGTTGGGGTATGATCTCTATATCTATCATACTGGACTCTTATGTTCATATGATGAGAGACCCCATTTGATCTCTTCAATTCAGTATTTTGATGTTTTAAGTAGCGCCGTTAGGCTGCTAAATTTTTAAGTGGTTCTTCACCCTTCTCGTTTTGAAGTTCTACTTTCATGTGAATTATTTCAAGTTCCTTTTTGTTATATTGGGGTATGATCTCTATATCTATCATACTGGACTCTTATTTTCATATGATGAGAGACCCCATTTGATCGCTTCAATTCAGTATTTTGAAGTTTTAAGTGGCGCTGTTAGGCTGCCGAATTTTTAAGTGGTTCTTCACCCTTCTCGTTTTGAAGATCTACTTTCATGTCAATTCTTTCAAGTTCATTTTTGTTATGTTGGGGAATTATCTCTATATCTATCATACTGAACTCTTATGTTCACATGATGAGATACCCTATTTGATCTTTTCAAATCATTTTTGTTGAAGTTTAAGTAACGCCGTTAGGCTGTCGAACTTTCATAAGAGAAATCTAATTTTTGTCTTCCTTCCATGTTTTTCATTTCAAATGGTATGTCCTTGAAATTTCATTACCATGATAATGTATCCTTCTTATTCTGTCCATATACTGTTTTATGGGTCATTTATGAATGTTTGACTCATTTTCCCTCTCTTTTTAATGTCTTCTAAAACCTCATAACATAGCCGTTATGCTGCAGAATTTCAATCTCAAAATGTCTCTCTCTTTTTCTAAAGTTCTTTTATATTATTAAGTGAATACTCAAAGCTCTTTCTTCTAAAGGGGTATTCACATATATACCAAAATTTTCTATTTTAAATTCTGGGATTTACATACATGAGACCCACCTTCCTTTTCTGTGGGTTTTAAAGTGACGTAAAGATCATGTCTTTAAAGCAGTTTTTAAAAACGTTATGATTATGAAATGAAACCCATTTATTTTATGCTATGTGGGTTATTTATGAAATGTTTGATGATGATATATGTGGCTCACATGATAATAAAGGCAAATTTAAGGGTGCGCCTTGATAGCGCTCCAATGCATTGGGTAATGATGTAACCACTAGAGATTACAATTTTAACGATGCCTTGGTGAAAAACCTTGGTAATTTTTAACGACACCTTGGGGATGGACCTTGGTGAAACGAAATGATTGTCAATATTAAATGTTGCAGCCACATCTTCAAGTTATGAAAAAGTTTTATTTTTATTATGATATGCCTCATGATTTCATTTTCATGCCTTAAAGTTCTTTTCATGACTTTATTGATGTATCCCAAGTTCATATGTAAAATGTTTCACTTGTTTCCCTTGCTGGGCCTTCTGCTCACCCTTTCTTTTGATGTATGTCCCCAGGTTATGAGATTCAGTAATGAGCCTCGGGTGAACATGAGGAGAAGCCTTTCAAGTGTTTAAGAAGAATTCTTTATGTTGTTTTCATGTTTTAAGTTCCTGGTTTCCAAGACACTAAACCTTAAAGATCCTCGGTTTTGTAAAATGTAATTAAAGTTTATGTGATAAAAAGGTGGGATGCTATAGTTGGTATCAAAGGATGTTTTAGTTATTTGTGGAAATTAGGATATGAAAACTCTAGGAGGAACCCTATAGAAAAGTTTAATATAGGAAATCTTCCTGGTATTTTGGTGAGTATTGAGTAAGGGGTTGCCAAGCAAATACATCCCTGTCTGGATACGAGCAGGTAGAGGTGGCTCTGGCACAGATGTACATAGGGGTAAAACCCGAAAACACCGCTTTGAGCTAGACTCGAACGGGAACTGGTACACGACAACGGGCCTTGCTGCACTCTTGGTTACGACACTCCCGGGGGATATGCTTTGGTAAATTCATAAGCTTGGTATGAACCATTATTAAAGGAACAAAGATAAAATAAAATAAACATTCACATAAGAATATATGATCATGGATAACCTAGATGGGAACCTAGGGGATCACAAGTTAGGGTATACTTTTCTTCTACAAGTTATCCTTATATGCTTTAAGTTCCTTTTCATGATTATTGGTTAAGTATTTAAGCCTCTAATTATACTTTATCTTCTTAGTTAATGGTGGGAAATGGAATAACGTGTCCCAACAACCAATGTGATAGGAAATGCGACAATTTCCGTATTAATATGTCAGAGATGATTAGGGGATTAAAAGATGATTATTATTTTGGAAGGCGTTCACTATTTTGGGGACCCTATGTGATCGAGGTAAATAGATTACTATAGTATTTTCATTGAGGAGTAAGGTTGACTTATGTTTTGAAGAATTGATGAATTTAAGGTGGACTTATAGTAATTTAGGTTACTTTTGGGAATGATTAACCTATCTTGGGTAAAATATGTTTAGGTTAGCTACTTTTGTTATAAGATGTTAGGAGTGGTTGATGTTGTCTGGAGATGAACAATGAAGTTGTTTTGGAAGACTATGTTATCAAATCCTTCTTGTATTTGGGTTTCAATCTTAGTTTGGTTTATTTTGAGGAATTTTAAGGACCATTATTTATGGAGTGGTCTATGATGAATGTTTGGTAGTACCATGGAACTTTAAAGATTTAAAAGTAGGTTCTATTCCTATGGGATTCTTTCTTTTTGAAGAGTTGTTTTACCTTAACCTTTCTGTTTTTGGGATAATGTTTAAAGATAGAAGAAATAGATAGTTAATCTTTTGTAGATTATGTGATTCTATAGAAGATGATTCTTGTGCTTTTATGAGACCAAGTGTTTTTGAATTCTCATCATTTGGCGAAAATATTAGTGTTGGTAGGGACTTGTTAAAGGATGAAACTCTACTTGAAGGTAGGTATATTTTCTTATGTTTTTGTTCTATGTAGTAAATGAAATCCTCAAAATTATGAAAAGAAACGTAAAACAAAAATGTTGTTGGTTTACGTTTCCTACTAGGTAATCAAAGACCGTTTACACACATCATAAGTTTGGGATTTTCTCATGGTTAACTTTCTCCTAATCATGTTCTCTATCACTCTCTCTCAGAACTGACCCTTTGTTTTTTTCCTCCATGTCCATGTTTTCCTACATGGAACCCGAGTGTGGGTTAACTCGGGTGGCCTTTGTACTTCCTTTTCTTTCTTTTAAAGTAATGGTGTTACTGACTCTTTTTCCGATGTGGGACTTTCAATGAAATTTCAAAACCCAATTTAAAAAAATTGCGAGGACGCAATTTCTTAAGGGGGGAAGATTGTAACGACCCGAAATTTTGAATAAATCTTGTTTCCTAATTTCATGTGTTATTTTTTATACTCAAAAAAAAAAGTTTTATTTGATAAACATGATTATAAATAAAATGAGACCATTGGTTTTTGAGTGTTATATGACCATCGGTCAATATGACCACCGTGAACAAAATGTTTTGATTATTGTCTCTAAATTTAAGTAATCTTGGTTAATTATTATAGAAAGAAGATTTGATGGCCACACCTAGTAGCCTTGGGCTGATCGAATCCCATCTAACAGAGATTGGGAAGGAGGTAGCACCATTGGGCTTTGCTCTGGACCAAATCCAAGCCGAACTTCATCATGTGAAGCTAGAACGGAATCGCCTTCGCGAGAAGTTCAAACTGATAGAAATTACTACTCGGGCAATGTTGACTGAGCCGCCCCAAAATTCTATCACCCTAGCACACCTTACTCTTAGGTCCTATGCTGGTATTATAAGGGGTTATGTAACGAGACCGTAATTGCCTTGTGCAATCTTTTTTTTTTAAATAAAAATTTGGATTTTTTCTTATGATGATGTTTATGAATTTTCAAATGACCGGATAAATATTGTATGCATATTTTTGATGAATTTTAGAAAAAGGATATTTTAAAAATGGTTGTGTAAACCTTAAATAATTAAAAATGTGTAATGATTTTTGAAAAATGGTCTTCTACAATTATGTTCAGTACGAAATTTAGAGTCTAATAAGATCAACTTGATTTTTGATGAATAGTAAATTATGAATAGTGATTTTATGATTAGGATTAGTAATATGACCAAATGGATTAGTAATCTCACTTAAAGAAAGTTTTAAAATAATCTAGGCACCTTGATTAAGTAATGTGATTCAATAAAATAGTTAAATAACGGTTTCATTAATTATTATTCAAGTATTAGTTTTTTCAGGTGAATAGTGTTTTTTAATTAAAAATTTAATTAAAAATAATTAGAAAATTATTTTTATAAAAATGACTTCATTTTTGAACTCAGAGCATCGATATTATGTTATGGTAATTTTTGGGGATTTTTCTGAAAAATGTGAATTTTCAATGAATAGTGTTTTTATTTAAAAATTAAATTAAAAATATTTAGAAAATTATTTTTATAAAATGGATTTCATTTTTGAAATCAGATAATTGATATTTGGTTAAGGTGAAATTTTGGGGTTATTCTGAGAAGGTTGAATTTTTAGTGAATAGTAAAAATACAGTTTTAGGGTTTCGGTATGTTTAATGACATCATAATGGTGTCATGATGATGTCATGAGATCTTTTGAGGGTTGGCCGGCCAAGGGTGATGAATTATTGTTTTGGGGGCCCCATGTGGCCTAACTCCATGATAAATGCCAAGGGAAAACACATGGGTTTGAGAAAAGCACATGTGAGGTGTCCTTTGGCCATTAATGCTTTGTCCCCTCACTTTCCCTATAAATACCCACCCTTTCCTCCTTTAGTTTTCACTCCCAACTCTCCCCCAACGAAGTTCTGATCTTCTTACCTTCAAAATTGTCCTCCCAAGGTGCCCCCAAGCCCTCAAGGTCCAATCCTTTGAGTTTCAAGAGTCACGTTTTAAGGTAAGGGATCCAACCCCTCTCTTTCTTTTCAAGAGATCTCTTTTATGTCATTCCTTTTATGATCCATGTTCTTATTTTGGAGGATGTTCTTTTATACTCCTCTTACTGCCCTTTTGATGTTCATATGATGAAAGACCCCCTCTTACTCTCATCATTTCGTTTTAAGAATGTTTAATTGGCGCCGTTAGGCTGCCGAATTTTCAAGGGATTCATTCACCTTTCTCTTTTTCAAAGTTCTACTTTCATGTCAAGTATTTCAAGTTCATTTTAATTATGTTGGGGTATGATCTCTATATTTATCATACTGATCTTTTATGATCATATGATGAGAGACCCCATTTTATCCCTTCAATTCAATTTTTTTGAAGTTTTATGTGGCGCCGTTAGGCTGCCGAATTTTTTAAGGGATTCTCTCACCCTTCTCTTTTTCAAAGTTCTACTTTCATGTCAAGTCTTTCAAGTTAATTTCTATTATGTTGGGGTATGATCTCTATATCTATCATACTGGACTCTTATGTTCATATGATGAGAGACCCCATTTGATCTCTTCAATTCAGTATTTTGATGTTTTAAGTAGCGCCGTTAGGCTGCTAAATTTTTAAGTGGTTCTTCACCCTTCTCGTTTTGAAGTTCTACTTTCATGTGAATTATTTCAAGTTCCTTTTTGTTATATTGGGGTATGATCTCTATATCTATCATACTGGACTCTTATTTTCATATGATGAGAGACCCCATTTGATCGCTTCAATTCAGTATTTTGAAGTTTTAAGTGGCGCTGTTAGGCTGCCGAATTTTTAAGTGGTTCTTCACCCTTCTCGTTTTGAAGATCTACTTTCATGTCAATTCTTTCAAGTTCATTTTTGTTATGTTGGGGAATTATCTCTATATCTATCATACTGAACTCTTATGTTCACATGATGAGATACCCTATTTGATCTTTTCAAATCATTTTTGTTGAAGTTTAAGTAACGCTGTTAGGCTGTCGAACTTTCATAAGAGAAATCTAATTTTTGTCTTCCTTCCATGTTTTTCATTTCAAATGGTATGTCCTTGAAATTTCATTACCATGATAATGTATCCTTCTTATTCTGTCCATATACTGTTTTATGGGTCATTTATGAATGTTTGACTCATTTTCCCTCTCTTTTTAATGTCTTCTAAAACCTCATAACATAGCCGTTATGCTGCAGAATTTCCATCTCAAAATGTCTCTCTCTTTTTCTAAAGTTCTTTTATATTATTAAGTGAATACTCAAAGCTCTTTCTTCTAAAGGGGTATTCACATATATACCAAAATGTTCTATTTTAAATTCTGGGATTTACATACATGAGACCCACCTTCCTTTTCTGTGGGTTTTAAAGTGACGTAAAGATCATGTCTTTAAAGCAGTTTTTAAAAACGTTGTGATTATGAAATGAAACCCATTTATTTTATGCTATGTGGGTTATTTATGAAATGTTTGATGATGATATATGTGTCTCACATGATAATAAAGGCAAATTTAAGGGTGCGCCCTGATAGCGCTCCAATGCATTGGGTAATGATGTAACCACTAGAGATTACAATTTTAACGATGCCTTGGTGAAAAACCTTGGTAATTTTTAACGACACCTTGGGGATGGACCTTGGTGAAACGAAATGATTGTCAATATTAAATGTTGCAGCCACATCTTCAAGTTATGAAAAAGTTTTATTTTTATTATGATATGCCTCATGATTTCATTTTCATGCCTTAAAGTTCTTTTCATGACTTTATTGATGTATCCCAAGTTCATGTGTAAAATGTTTCACTTGTTTCCCTTGCTGGGCCTTCTGCTCACCCTTTCTTTTGATGTATGTCCCCAGGTTATGAGATTCAGTAATGAGCCTCGGGTGAACATGAGGAGAAGCCTTTCAAGTGTTTAAGAAGAATTCTTTATGTTGTTTTCATGTTTTAAGTTCCTGGTTTCCAAGACACTAAACCTTAAAGATCCTCGGTTTTGTAAAATGTAATTAAAGTTTATGTGATAAAAAGGTGGGATGCTATAGGTAGGGTCACATAACTCATGACTGCCTGAAGCTCCATACTGATTATTAGCAGATGGTCGAAGGAATGTTGTGGAAGAGGTAGAGATTTAGGCGGGGAGGTCCATAGGGTGGTAGATGTGGTAGTGGAGTTGGTCGTTCAGCAGGTAGTGGGTGGCGAATTGAGGTTTTACTGCCACCACACCCAAGTGTTCCACCTGACCACATGGAGCAGGAGGATAGGGGTGAGCTCATCTTCATGTGGTAGAGGCCTATAACCACAGCACTCCAGAGATGATTCAAGGTACGATATGTGTCTATTCTAACCTAGTTGCAGTACTTATAGATACAGGTTCTAATCACTCATTCATTATTAAGGATCTCATTCGGAGCTCTGAAATTATGATGGAGTTGTTAGCTCGATCCTTGCATTTATAGAATCCTACGATAGAGGATTTGATGATTACACACTAGTGTAGGCTATGTGATCTTACTCTAGGAGGCGAGAGATTCGGTTGGTATCTATTAGTAGTAGTGTCGAGGCCTTACGATGTCATCTTGGTTATGGAATGTTTATCCACATTCCATGCTCAGATGGATTGTTTTAGGTGAAAAATCTGGTGTGTCTATGAGGATGGGACCAAGTTTTCCTTCACCGGTGAGAAGGAAACCTTTGCAACACATTATGGACTTTTTTAGAGGAGGGTGAATTCCATCACTCACAAGCTGGCTAGCCTCACCCTCGGTGTGGTGGATAAGAGGAGTCTGAGCTATCCTTTTGTAGTGGACCAGTATGCTGATGTCTTTATTGATAATGTTCTGGGACTACCTCCTCATAGAGAGGTAGACTTTTACATCGACCTATACCCCGGGATGACACCGATATCTACAACGGCATATTGGATGGCTCCTGTTGAGCTACAAGAGTTGAGGGTATAATTGGAGGTATTTCATAGGAATGGGTTCATAAGACCCAGTGTCTCACCATGGGTAGCCCCGATTTTGTTCACCAAGAAGAAAGATGGAAGATTGAGACTTTTCATGGACTATCGGTGCCTGAATCAGGTGATCGTGAAGAACAATTATCCTCTATCGAGGATTTATGATCTCATGGAATAGCTAAAGGGAGCACGGTGGTTTTTGAAGATAGATCTCAGATCGGGCTATCATCATCCCCAAGTACGGGATGAGGACGTATCGAAGACACCCTTCATATGTTCGTATATCCATTACAAGTTCTTGGTGATGCCTTTCAGCATGACCAACGCTTCGACAGTGTTCATGGGACTCATGATTAGGATCTTCCAGCCTTACCTCGATCGCTTCTTGGTGGTCTTCATTGAATACATATTGGTTTACTTAGCATTGAAGGAGGAGCATGCTATGCATATGTAGATAGTTCTGGATACACTCTGGGAGCACCAATTTTATGGAAATCTCTTGAAGTGATAGTTATAGATACGGGATGTCCACTTTATGGGGTATGTTATCTCAGAGGCTGGAGTAGTTGTTGATCAGAAAAAGATAGAGAAAGTGATTGCTTGGGAGCCACACAGGAGTGTGACCAAGGTGCAGAGTTTTATGGGACTAGCTGAGTACTACTGGTGATTTGTGCCTGACTTTTCCAGTGTAGTATAACCCTTCTTAACTTTGAAAAAGAAGGGGTAACCCTTTGTTTGGACAGATAGATTTCAGCAGAGTTTCCAGAAGATGAGGCAGAGATTAACGAGTGACCCCATCTTGAGGCTACTAGAAGAGGTTGTTGGGTATGTAGTCTACTGTGACACATCAGGGACTAGACTGGGATGTGTCCTGATGTAGGAGCAAGAGGTGATCACCTACGTCTCATGGAAGCTGAGGCAGCATGAGTATAACTATTCTACAGATGACCTGGAGTTAGCAGTAGTGGTCATTGCCTTGAAGATGTAGTGACACTACTTGATGGGTGAACTGTTTATTATCTACTCTAATCACAAGAGTCTTAGGTATAACTTCTCACAGAAGGACTTGAACCTGAGACAACAGCAATGGTAGGAGTTCCTCTAGGACTATGACTTTGAGATAGTCTACACTGCTGTGAAGGGGAACGTACACTATAGTAGAATAGGCATCTAGCGGCGGTTTGTTTTTCGTTTAGCGGCAGTTATAACTGCCGCTGAATGGTGTGGCGGTGGTTTCCAAAAACCACCGCCTAATACGGCGTCACCAATATTTTCATGGCGGTTATTTTTGTTTAGCAGTGGTTTTAGGGAAGCGTCACAACTGCCTCATTTCGTAGCAGTTTTAGCGGCGGTTATAACCGCCGCTAATAAATTCAAATCCAGCGCTGTAAAACCGCCGCTAAATCCAGAAGAACCTCCATGGGATGAGACTGCCACGATGCAACTATTTCACGGCGGTTATAACCGCCGCTAAACGTATATTTTATTTTACTTTTAGCGGCAGTTTTGAACGTTTAGCAGTGGTTTAAACCGCCTCAAAATAGTCGCCAACTTTCATTTAGCGGCGGTTTAAACCGCAGCTAAAAAGTTGCCCAGAAAAAAAAATTATCTGATTCTGCTGCCCCACAGCCTGAAAACCAAACGAAAACACATATAACATAGAGAACAAGTATAATACAAGAAAACAATGTTAGGGAAAGATGTGAATCTAGAGGTTGAAGTGAGTCAATGGGTAGGATAAAAGATAGGGGACAGTTCAAGAAATATAGAATTTAATCTAGAAACAAGGTAATCAAATGTTTTAAATGTAACCAACCTAGACAAGGGTGACTTTAAAGATAGTAATAATGACCATTCCCTATTAGTTGAACAATACTTCGACACTACTAATGTGTTAAATGTAACTGATATAGACATCTTATATGAATAGAACCAGGATTCATGATGCTCATTCCACATGTGCCCAAATAAGGAATTCTTTACTGAATTAAGGGAATTGAATAATGGTGAGGTATTTCTAGGGAAAAATATGAGCGGTCACATCATGGGCATAGGCTCAATTTTACTAGAGCATCATGATGGGTATGTTAAAACTCTTGAATAATTTAGGTGGGTACCTGAATTAAAAATAAACCTAATATCCCTAGGAACCCTTGACCAGAAAGGGCACGACTTCAAGTCTGGATCTGGAAGCCTTAGAGTTTCCCAAGGATCCCTCACTATAATAAAGGGAACCCTTCGCAATGGTCTGTTTGTGTTAGATGGAAAAGTGTATAGAAATCAGTTGAATAGTTATCCTGGTTCATAATGTGATTCCACCACCTTATGTCATAGGATACTAGGGCATGTTAGTGCCATGGGTCGTAGTGAGATTAAAAAACAGTGCCTTCTAAGTAATATCACTCCTAACAGTTTACCTTTTTGTGAAGACTGTGTATATGGGAATTCTAGGAGAATCAGCTTCAGTAGATCCATGTTTAAGGCTAAGGAACCTCTTGAATGTGTACATTCTAACTTGTGGGGTCCTTCTAGGGTTACCTCCCATGGTGGTGTTTTATACTTTGTAACCTTTATTGATGATTTCTCTAGGAGAGTGTGGATTTATATTATTAAGCACAAGTAAGATGCCTTTTAGACTTTTATGAAATGAAAAGTTGCGGTAGAGAGTGGGACTAATAAGAAACTTAAGTCCTTAAGAACTGATAATGGTTTAGAATATATATCCAATGAATTCATTGAATATTTTGAATCTGAAGGAATTAAGATATATCAGACTGTTTTGGAAACTCCATAACAGAATGGGTTAGCAGAGAGAATCAATAGGACTGTTCTTGAGAGGGTAAGGTGTATGTTATCCCACTCAAAAATCTCTAGGTCCTTCTAGGCTAAGGATGATTCAACAGCAGTGCACCTCATTAACTGTTGTCTATATTCTGATAACTCCTTTATGACACCTAAATAAATTTTTGAAGGTCACACCCCCAAATCTAGCTTACCTTAGGATATTTGGATAGATAGCTTACATGAATTCATGTAATGATAAGATAGCTGATAGGGCTATTAAATTAATATTCATGGGATATCTAGAGGGTGTTAAAGGGTATTATTTATGGGTAGATAAACCAAGTTACTAGAAATGCATCGTTAGTCGCGATGTGGTCTTCCATGAATCTGGTGTGACTAGCGACAAAGTACATGAACCTGTTGTAGCTCCTGATGAAGCTGCAGGACCCTTAGAGGTCCCAACACCTTTAGGTGTTGATATTCCTTTAAGATCAGGTGACCAACCTCAGTTTAGTGTTGGTCCGGCTCCTTTGGTTACCCAAGCCCAGCCTAAATCAGATCCCAATTTGGAATCTGAACCTGAGGACCAAGAACCTGTTGGCCTGATCAACAATCCCCTTACTTGAGATAAAGAAAGGAGAGTTATTAAACCTCCATCCCACTTCAACTAGTCATACATTGATGCCTATGCTTTCAATGTATCTTAGGAATTGTTTAATGATGAGCCTAAAACTTTTAAGTAAGCTTTTAAGTCCAAAGAATATAGTAATTGGCTGAGATCAATACAAAAAGAAATGAATTCCATTCTTAAGAACAACACCTGGGTTGTTGTTCCGAAACCCAATAACCAGAAAGTTATAGGTTCAATATGGATTTATAAGAAGAAATAAAGAAATGTAGGAGAGTCTAAAATCAGATTCAAAGCATTCATGGTATCTAAAGGTTTTCTAAAATATGAAGTCATTGATTATAGTGAAATATTCTCTCCTTTTTTAAGCATTCAACCATTAGAATTATGCTTTCATTTTCTGCCAAACTTGATTTTCATGTTGAACAACTCGATGTAAAAAACCACTTTTTTACATGGTAGTCTTGATGAAAGAATTTATATGAATCCTCTAGAATGATTCTCAAAATTGTTCAAATCAAACCATGTTTTTATTTTACATAAGTCCTTTCATGGGATTAAATAGTCTTCAAGACAATGGTATAAAAGGTTTGATTCCTATATGATTGAGAATCATTTTTCTATAAGTATATTTGATGCATGTGTGTATTTTAAAACTATTAAACATGAGTCTTTTTACCTTTTATTATATATTGATGACATGTTTTTAATATGTAAAAATATAAAGATCATAAATTCCGTTAAGCACCAGTTGAACTGTGTTTAGGGTGTGGATACTAACCACATACCGTATGAGAATTCAATGGAAGAATACCTTAGCAAGGATTGGAAAAAGCTGTTGAAAGCATAGTAGTCATTATAATTAAAAAATGATAACAAAACTGACTATCAGGACACAGAAATGAGCAGATCAGATTGAAAAAACAAAACTTAGCCTGAAACTCATAATGTTGAATGAAAAAAATGTATAGGTCATAGTTAAGAGCATAAATCGTTCCATAATCATGCATGTATGATGCATTAAATTACCATTTCCGGATTGATGTACCCCATCAAGAATGAGAACTTCTTATTCTGTTTTTTTCAACTGATGTACCCCTGCAAATAGAAAAAGTATAGTATGTTCATATTCTTTTAACGCACACCATATTCATCGTTGTCTTGCCTACATAAGTTGTAAATCAAACCTTTTATGCATGGACCCAAATTGTTTGCTTTTCACTTGTTGAACGGCGCCGGTTCTTTTTCATCGTGTAGTAGGGATTCGTGGAAACACTTCTATACAGTGCTGTATTTTTTGGGCAATGACAACACAGTTTTTAAATGTTGAAACTATTCATAAACATCAAGACATATCAATCTATCATGAAATCCATTTCTAAGGAATTTGAAAATATAGAGTCATGAATAAAGGGATAGAAATCTGCTGGGAGGCTTACCGTTTGCATCTGTGTACTCCTATTTCCATAAAAAATTGATCTTTTATCATCTAGTTTCTCCATGCAACCATGTTACGACAACCTGAAATCATATTGAAACAAAATATTGATGCATAAAAAGGTAATATAAGTGGATAAAATATGAACACCATTAAAATACATGAAATATGATTAATACCCTAATTGAATTGATTATTTAATCTAAATACATGTATAACCTGAATGTTGTTCATATGTTGACATCATCCTTGCCAAAGGGGACATCATATTATGCATTGCTTGTGGTCTCTGAGTAATATTTCTACATATCAAATTTACAACATCAGTATACAAGAAATAAAGCAAAGAACAATGAACACCTTAATGAAAAGATCAAACATACTTCAAATAGGCTCACTTCTGGATAAGAGAGTCCTAAACTTCAATTGTAAAACAGAGTAGTCCGGTGCATGCTGTAAATCCAGAGCCATGCATCAATCAAAGCCGAATAGGTAGCAGTCCGAAAGCATCAAGTTAAATGGATTTGATCCATCCTTGAAGCACTCAGGATCCTCAGCAAACCCGGACAACCATGAATATAGCAGATTCAATGGGAAATGAGGCCGCAAAACCATCCAAATAGAGGAAACCCAAAACAGTCAGATATGTTCAAACAATAAACATGCCAACTGAAAACTCAACTGACCATAATCCGGGCAGATATAGAATAGGTTGACAGCTTCAATCCAGATCAAATCGGTAATCAGCTTTATGTACATCCTTCTTCTCTATGTATAATTATCCTATGTGCACATGACTTGTGTGACATTAATAGTAGGTAAATATTATATGTGTTAAATGGGAATGTCTCGCATAAACTTTAAATATTAATATGTAAGACATCTAAAACATTGAAAATAATGAAGAAACATAGACCTGAATGTTTGTTTACATAGAAAACAGTAGTAGTATTCAATCCTGAATAGGTCCGTAAGCTGCTGGCCAGCTTATTCCTGCCCATAAAACACATATGATATTCTTATGAAATCTAGGATCATGATTTACTCAATTTGCAACATTTTTATGGCTAGAAAGGCACTACATCTCATGTATTTTTCACTACTCATTTGTAAGGTATGCTTAGGGAATTTTTTACAACTTGTATGAATTGGAGTACTTCCCTAATGATGCACCTACCAATTTGCTGGATGTCTTCATGAAGAACCTTCTCTTAGTAGTCATATTGGTTGCTTCTATAAAATCTAGTCTTACTGGATATTATATTAGGGATTTCATGGTCTTTGATAGGTTGGGTATCATTGGAAACTACATGAATTATAATGAATTTATTTCTATTGTTTGTAAATTCCCCTTAATAGGTTGGATTAAAATAGACACGGATGGCACTTCGAAAGGGAATATGGGTCCCTCAGGCTACATATGTATATTTAAAAATTCATGTCATGGATTTATCTCTTGCTTCACCAAGGACTATGGGGTGGTGATGGATTATAAAGAGGATATGGAGGGAGTTATCATGGAGATTAAAATAACCCATCACAATGGTTCAAAAAATATTTTGTTCAAACTGTACTATTCCTGGTATATGCCATACCATCTCAGGAAAACTTTTCCTTCATGGAGACATTAGGTGATGTGGGAGGACTGCATGCTCTATTGTGCACAAATTTATTTTGTTGCATCTCATGTTTTTAGGGAAGGTAATGTGGACGATGACACTCCTGTTAACCTTTGTGTTGGGTCAGGAGTTAAAAATGTTTATTGAATGCTTCAGAGTCTACTGAGGAGCTTTTATTCCTTGACATTCATAAATCTTTATCTCTTTTATTTAATTTTGAGCCCATTTTCTTGATGGAATCTCTTATTTTTATTAATATTATGTTAATTAAGACTAAGATTGATTTCTTAAAAAATGACTTGAGAATAAAACTATGTTCTAGGAAACAAAGGCTACTAGATTAAAAAGAAACCCATGTTTTGATTTTTTGACCAAACCAAAAACAATTCATAAACCCAGGTTTGGATTTTGATGAACCTAAATCAGAACTTCATTATCTAATACTGTATGCATACAGTTTCAAACAAATCCCAATAAACATGGCATGGTGAACCCAGATTCTCCCACAACATTCAATCTATAAACCTGTAACCTAGAAGCCTAGAAACCTGCATACCAAAACAACCAAAATAACTAAAAAAACCTTTCAAATAATCATACATAAAAAAACTAATCATGCGTACCAAAAAAACCTTCATACCTGTAATAAAATGATTTATATACCTTCCAACTAAAAAACTAGAAAACCTTTGAATCTGCATACCTTCCAACCTTCATGGAAATTTGTAATCAATCAATCTTCATACCTTTGTAGGTTTACAATCAATTTGTAAACCTGTGATCTTATAAACTAAAAACATTGAAATCTACAAACATGGAAACCTTTAAATATCCATCATGCATACCTAAAAACCCATAAAAACTTCATCATGTAAACCTAGCAGCAACTAAAACCCACAATCCTACAACCAAAAAACATAAAATTAGTATCATGTAAACGTGTAATGCACAAACTATCAACTTATAACATCCAAACTGGATAGCCTAAAATTCTTCAAACCTTCTAACCTATAAGCCCACAACCAGAAAACTTGAAAAAATGAAAACATTCAAATATGAAACTAGAAAAAAAATCATTATCTTATGAAAGTAAACAAACACAAGACCTGTAAATATGAAAACATGAAACATTTATCCCCTACACCAGCCCCCCTCACCTCCCCCCAGCACCAACACCCCCTCCCCCCTACTCCAGCCCCCCTATAAACTTATAACATCCAAACCTGCTAGTTTACAGGCCTTCCAACCTATAAACACACAACCAGAAAACTTGAAAAAATGAAAACATTCAAATATGAAACTAGAAAAAAAATCATTGTCTCATGAAAATAAAAAAACAGAAGACATGTAAATATGAAAACATGTATCCCCTATACCCCCCCCCCCCAACCCCCTTGCATCAGACCCCCCCTGTACCATCCCCCCACCCCCCAACCAAAAAATCATTGTCTCATGAAAATAGAAAAACAGTCTGGTGCATGCTGTAAATCCAGAGCAATATAATATTATTCAGCCTCATGCAATATAATATTATTCAGCCTCATGCAATATAATATTATCAAACTCTTATAAACATAGTTAGATAAAATCTACATGTATTTCAATGCCTCATGCAATATAATATTATTCAGCCAAAGCAATATGATTTCCCAAGCATAATCACAAAAATGTTTCCACTTCACAGAGAATAATATAAAATCTCAATTTCAGTTTACACCATAACCAAATCATAGAAAGAAGAAAATAAATATGCAAGGCACATACAATTCATAAAAATTCTCATAATAAGATTTACCTAGTGATTGAATATTGGCCCTGAGTCTTCCCATGCTCTTAAACTGGAACCGAACAATAAACGTTTACCATCCAAACCATATAGCACTCCGCTGTCATGCACAACATGTGTATAAAGCACTCCGCTATCTTTATTTATTTTGTTCTTCTTTAAAGAGTGTTCCCCCATGTTCTCATTCCTCATAACCATGAGTAATAAAGTAGTCATAACCAAACACATAAAAATAATAATATAGAACCCTTGGAAAAGTTCTTAGTAGGCTAATCAAACAATTTATTCCTAAATGATGTATATAACACTCGAGAAATCAAGACATAAAAAGAAACATCAGAAATCAATAAAATGCATAAAAGGAAAATGAGAAATCAAGGAAATTTTAGGACATGAAAATGTGGGGTGGAAACTATGTGCCACAAATGTTACATATACAAACCAACTGTTTTCATATTACAAATCAACAATACAACTACTCAGGGTCTGATGATGCATCATCGCCCTCTCCACCTTCATCTCCACTTTGTGTTGTCACTTATAAGAACATTATATTGAAAATTAAATACGATTGCATATTTATATTAAAACTTTAAACCAATTAAAGTTATAAAACTAAATGATTTTGATTTTTTGTGATTTACCTGCATACCATCAGTCGATGCACTACCGCCGGCGGCATATCTGCTCATCTGCTGACGTATTTCAATCAACTCTTTCTGCAATGCAGATATCTGATCCCCTTGCTGGTGAACTGTGTTTCGTAAAGAAACAATCTCTCTCTTATCATCTTTGGGTATGGGCTGACTAAATTTAGGAGTAGATGCAGCTGCTATCCCTGATGGCCTGCTAAAAATCTCAGATGGTACGGGTCCCAAACCCATCCCGTGCACTCTCCCAGCATGCTCCTTCCCAAGGATCTTAGCAACCAGGTCATCCTGGGAGACTGAGTAGGACTACGCAGGATTGGCATCCCATAGCTCTTTAATTTTTACCTATAAATCAAATATCAAAATATATTAACACAGTAAAAACTGATAATAAGTTATTATGATGAAAAATTGACTTCATACCCCAACTTCTTTAGCAGGCTCGTTAACAAAACTTCCATCTGATTTCTTATGAACATCCTACCACAGTTCAGTCATGGATGCTTCATGCCCTAAACTCTGTGACTGCATTAAACAAATATAAATCAACAATTCAATATATTAAACAGATAATATTGTCTTATAAATATTTAAACTAATTAAAAGATTACCAATGTCGTTCGGCTTCTAGAAAAACTTTTTGAGACCGCAGTGTGCGGGATGACTTGCTTTGCCCTGTTTGATGCATTTTGTCTTGAAAGATCCCGAAATAAATAAAAGGAAATTTAATACTTATGTATTGAATGTCATGTCCTTTTCATATACATGTATAAATGTAAAATGAAGACAATATAATAATATATATATCAATACCATCTGCTTCTGATCACGATGTCTGTCAACAAACACTTTCCACTGCTCTTTCGGTACCCCACTGGGTAGCTTCTCATACATTTGCTGTGTGGTCAACGAAGTATCGTTGATAGCACACCATAATCTCCATTTGAAATCTTTCCACTTTTTACCTAGATTTTTCAACGTCCACTTCCGTGCTATCACATCAGCAACGGTAAAGTGGAAGAACATTTGTATACAAAAATTCATTTTGAACATATTAGTAACATGACATTCAATTAAACCATAATGTAATAAATTTACCTTTATTTGAGAATCAAACACTTCATTTTTTCAGATTGAAGGCATATGTCTCCAATCGTCATATGAAATGGGAAGGGAAATGGGCTCCGCTGCCATCTGGCCTAGAATCTGGCCAAGTAACCTCGCGGCATCATCCGTAGGGACCCCATAAGAATCAAATGGAACAATAATCTTCTCTCCATCCAGATTCCAAACATCTGAACTTTTTATATTTTTCTTCATGGTTTCATTTTTGTCATCTTCAATGAGCAAACAATTTGTATAAACAAAATGCAATAAATTTATTTAATTAAAATTTGTACCTATGATAGTGACACTCCAGTGTGTCCGGGATGAACTAGAAGGGGCACGACGCTGCCCCACTGCTGAGCCTCCTGAAAGGGGAGTCGACGACTCACCCTCTACTGGGACATCCATGGAAAGTGTGAGAGATGGTGCAGGGGGGATGGTGCAGGGGTGTCAGCACCAGGCGTCTCAGATGTCGTGGGGAGGGAGACAAATGGATCACCATCTATCGCGAAACTAGATGAAACAATATACCACTTCTTCCTTGGCATTCCTGTCATTTAATCAAAAAAAATTAAGTTCAGAATATATATTTCAAAAAAATTAAAAATGATAATAGATGCCCAGAAATAACAAACAAAATATATATACCAATGATAATGAATAACTACAGAAATGAAACAAGTGGTTGCTGAATAAATAAATAATTGTACATACAATAATTTTCTCCTTCAATCATGTCGGTTTCCAACTCCATTACTTCATCCACTTCATTCATCCTTGCTAGACTAATATTTTCAATATCATGATCGACAACTAATTCTGCTTCCTGTTGCTGATTAAATTCAATTTCAGAGGTCAAATTTTCCACTTCATCACCCATATCATACAAATCTCTTTGTATTATATGAGAAACTACACTCCACCCTTCATTGGCAACATCATTCACATAATATACCATTTTTTCTTGTGATGCTAAGATATATGGATCATGAAGTTCATAATCACCAACATCCATCAAGCGAGAGAAGTTCACAGAAGTAAATTGCAAGGAATATCTTTTAACACCTCTGATAATAACGACCCATTTGCATTTGAATAAAACAACCGAAAAATATCTATGGTAGTTTAATTCAATAATATCATATAGCTTTCCATAGTATTCCACTTTAGAAAATGTAAATATACCACTGTTCTGTGTTTTCAAACCCACTTCTCGATCAACTGTACGAAATCTAAAGCCATTCACATTATAAGCATCGAACTTTATAACTTCTTTTAGAGGACCTCTAGCAAGAAACTTCAAATATTCTGACACCTCTGCTCGAGTATCAGTATTCATGATCTAAAAAAAGAAATTTACTTTATTAGATTCACAAAATGTATGTGTCAAACTAATATTCGTATTTATTGTAATATTTATGAACTTACACGTCGTGCAAACCATTCTACAAGCTCTTTATTAACATCTTTCATTATATCTTTCTCATTTCATGTTTGGCCTCTCATTAGTCTCTTTGTTTGTATCCTCAACTCTTCAATAAATGGATCTGCAATGTCACTATTCAGCAGCACATATCTATGTGCCTGTAATAATTCCAATTCAGTCAGTGTCGCATTTGAGGTCCTCCCAACTGATCGGCCAATAGCAGGAAATATTTTGGATTTATTATGTATTTGAGATTGATTCGATGTGTCGTTAACATGTCCAAATCGATTAAATCTTGTCTCAATATCATCCAAGTATCGAGAACAAAAGGTAATACACTCCTCAGCCAAATAGCCTTCAACAATTGAGCCTTCTGGTTGAGCTTTATTTCTCATGTATGATTTCAAATGTCCAAGATATCTGTGAAATAAAATAAACATAATTATGCATTTAATTAAGTACCAAAAAGTGTTTACTTAACTGGAAAACATATAAATAAAGTACCTCTCAATTGGATACATCCATCGATAATGAACGGGGCCTCCTAATTTAGCTTCCTCAACCAAATGCACAGTTAAATGCATCATTACAGTAAAAAAGGACGGAGGAAAGATCATCTCCATTGCGCAAAGGGTCAATACAAACCTCTTCTGGAGGTTCTCAAGCTGAAATGGATGTAGACATTTCTCACATAGTTGTCTGAAAAATGTGCAGAACTACAGTACAACAGCAGTAATTTTTTCAGGTAATAATGTACGCAATTCCAATTATAGTAACTGTTGTAACAAAATATGTGAATCGTGACTTTTCAATCCATGTAACTTACGATTATTCAAGTCAACACACCTCGAGATGTTACTTGAATACCCATCAGATACCTTAACATTATTTAACATTCAAAGGAATGTATCTTTATCCCTATTTTTCATTGCAAAAAATGTCGGAGGATACTTTTCATTCTCATCTGGCCAGAGATCGCGTTTTATGTTCATTGCTTGTAAGTCTTTGCAAGCATTGAGATGATCATTCGACTTTCCATGCTCATTAAGCAATGTGAAAATCAAATTGTCACAGACATTCTTCTCAATGTGCATCACATCAAGATTATGCCGCAACAAATTAAATTCCCAATACAGAAGTTTGAAGAATATACTTTTTTTCTTCCATTGTTGCGTTCCGGTTTCGCTTGACGATGCACTTCGGACCCGTTTTCCGCTATCATTCAAATGATGAACCTTCCCAAATTTTGTTTCAACATTTTGAAGCTGTTTCAATATTTCAAAACCATTTAACAACTTTGGAGGTGGTCTATGATCAATGGAACCATTAAATTTTGATCTGTTCAGCCGAAATCTATGAGATGCATCGAGAAATCTTCGATGACACAAGAAGAACCATTTTTTACTGTGATGTAGCCATTTGGGCTCAAAATCAAAGTTACAAACGGGACAAGCCAAACCCGTGTAAGTGTTCCAACCAGATAAATTCCCAAGCCCAGGGAAGTCACTAATGGTCCACATTAAAGCAGCATGCATTGTGAACATTGTTTTAGAAGAAGCATCAAATGTCTCAACATCGTTGCTCCATAACTCCTGCAATTCATCAATCAAAGGCTGCAAGTATACATCAATATCATTTCCAGGAATTTGTTTTCCATGAATAATCATCGAAAGGATAAAAGATGTTTGTTGCATACACATCCAAGGAGGCAAATTATAAGGGATCAAAACAACTGTCCAAATGCTATAATTGTTACTCAAAGTCCCAAATGGGTTGAATCCATCGGCAGCCAATACCAATCGAACATTCCTAGGATCATCTGAGAAATCGAGATGTAATGAATCAAATGTCTTCCACGATTGAGAATCTCGTGGATATCTCATTAACCCATAATTGTTATTATCTACAGAATTCCACTTCATGTGTTCGGTGGTTTTCGATGACATGAATAATCTTTGAAATCAAGGCTTCAAAGGAAAGTAATGCAAAGCCTTTGCAGGTGTGCTCCTTTTCTTCTTCTTCTCCATGAAATTATGTTCATTCAGACTTCCAACATCACTCTTTGCCTGCCATCTAGAAGAAGAACATTTCTTGCAATTCTGTCTAATTGAATCCTCTCCCCAATAAAGCATACAATCATTGGGACATGCATGTATTTTTGTATAATTCATACCAAGCTTGTTAATAACTTTTTTTATATCATAAAAAGATTCTGGGATTTTTGCTTCAGGAAATGCATCACGTATAAATTCAAATATCATGGAAATTGCCTTATTTGTAATTCCAGATAGACATTTGATGTGATACAACTTCAGCAGAAATGAAAGTTTTGAATATTTCAAACACCCACAATAAAACTCTTGATTTCCATCGTCAACTAAATCATGAAACGCATTTTCCTCAGTGAAGTTTTATCTTATATTTGGATCCACAGAATCAAGATGAGGATCCAATGATATGTGACAATCTTGATCTGCCTGTGTTACAGTCTCAAAAACATCACTTGTCACGTTGCAATTTGTAGCACCCTCTTATGGTTTTTCTGATATGTTTTGATGCTGATAGTGGTGCCTTACAGTGCCGAATTCATCATTTATTAGGTTTTGCATTTCATTTTCCATTGTCGACGAACTTGGGACCTCATTCTGCGGATTAACATCAGTGCTCAATCTTTCTATAACGTTCGATTCTCCATGCCAAATCCAACACAAATATTGATCAGGGAATTGCTTCAGTATTAAATATTCATAAACCTCATCTCTCTTCAACCATGTTCTAAATTTACATTTAGGACATGGAAATTTTATTCTCCCTTCAACGGATCGATTAGAAATTGAAAAATCTAAAAACTCATTCAAACCCTTAACATACTGAGGTGTCTCCTCGGTAATGTGATCCAACTTTTATCCATGTATATCACAATGTGCCTACACAATAATAAAAAAAATAAAACACATAGTTACTACTAAATAGAGAAATAGATTCATATATATGATAGTATAAGATTATAGAAACATAATATAATAAAGATGATCCCCTGAGTTAGATATGAACCCTTAGTGTTTGGGATAGGGGAAGTTTCTTTGGTAAAGAGAAACAGTGTGCTAACAATGTGGTAGCTACTTCACCATGAAAACCAAAACACATTGTTAATTTGTAATAACCCCAATAATTGTGAGAAACACTTTTAAAAAGGTGTGGATTCGCATTTTTAAGCTGAATTGGATTTACTGGAATCCTAGAATACAGTGGGATATTGCTTATGCAGTGGGTTCCCCTATTTGAATTGACAGAGAAACTGATAACCCAAGGTATGGGCACTATGCAAGAGTCCTCGTCAATATTGACCTAGCAAGAACTCTGGTTGAGGTGGTGGTCCTCACCACCTTTGATGATACGTTGAATCTAGAAATTATGTATGAGAGAAGGCCTAGGTTCGGTGGGAATTGTAACATTATTGATCATTCGATTTATGAATGTAGAATATTAACAACCTATGACAGGTGTAATCAATGAGGCCATCATGATGGAGACTTCCAGAAGATGAGGGGGAAGGGAAAAGAGAATTTTATCCACCCTCTGAGAAGCATCCCTCTGTCAAGTCACTCATCACTGAGCTGATACTTTCCCCTGCTATGAAAACTCATAATGAGGTGGCCACCACATCCCCCCAGGATGATCACTCAGGTCATGAGTCAAGACCTACTCGTACTTTAGGCTCTACCTCAAGGGGAAAAATTCTTGACTTAATTGTTGGCCCTGGTCCAGGACAGGCCAATCTCTGAGAGGCTGACAGGGATGGATCAACATCAGATATTGGTGGCACCAAATTCCTCTTACTTGTACCTGATATAATTGTTAATGTACAGGTTGGTGAGGGGATAGAATTCCTCATTGCTATGGAAGCATTAAAATGATCTTTGGCTCACCCAAGTCACCGAAGGCACCATCCCTCCAGGAACATTCTCAGATTGCACCTACAGCTGACTCGGTGCTTGCCTTCTGTGGAGGTGGATAGGGTATTGATAGGAAGTAGGAGGGGGATTTATAACAGGCTGTTGTGGCTCCGGAACCTGCTTCTGCCCTGCATGATGTAGGGTTTTCGAACACCACTACACACTTGGCAGAGAAGGGCATGCAGGTGGTCAGCAATCAACCTTCTGTTAATAAACTGACCGATGTAGCTCTTATCACCTCTTGTGCCAATAAAAATCCTTTCCTAATGTTGTATTATACTTATTGAATTGAATTTTCTATTCAAAATACACCAACACAAATTCTGGGTGTCCCTCCAATTCAGTTCAGAGACCTCAGGATGTCATAGTGGGCTCCCCCTTGGAGGGGACCTCAAATCACTCATCTGGGGAGTCTGGCACACTGGGAGACCTTTTAACTAAGTTCACCTCCCTGAAGGATAGGAAGTGTGTGAAAAGGAATCCTAATGGAATGTCCCCAAAGGTTGATACATGTGTTCTAAAAAAATTCTCACCCCTCTAAAGTAAATACTAGGCAGATGATGGTTATGACAATCATGAGAAGGTGGATGATGATGTTACAATAAAATCGAATCCTGATAAAATATCCATTGTCCAAACACCCAAGAAGAAGGGTGGGAAAGGTAAAGAGAAGAATATTAATCAATGAAGACCCTCTTTTAAAACTGTCGAGGGCTTGGGAACTCTCCTACTGCCTCTTCCCTCAATAATTTTCATTCACATGATAGGCCAATTCTAGTTGTAGTTGCTAAACCCAAAATGAACTTTGGGAAATGGAAAGGGTTTAGTTGGGATTCTCTTAAATACTAACTGTTTTCACACAATGGAGATCTCAAGGGCTCTGAAACCCTATGGGTTCTCAAACAAGATGATATTTAGATTACTTTTTATGAGATTTGTTCCCAAGTCATCACTATCTCTACTGTTCTAGGCGGTGTTGTCACCACATTTTCATTTTTATATGCATCCTATGCCTACACCAAGATAAGAGAGCTTTGGAGGGATCTAAAATAAATTAATTACTAAACAAAAAGTAATTGGGATATTGTTGGGGATTTTAATACTGTCATAAGGTTGCATGAAAGGTTGGGTCCTCATTTTTCTCATAATTCTGCAGAGGAATTTGAAAGCTTCTTAGATAAGTGCAACCTAATAGAGGTCCATATTACAGGGGATAAATTCACATGGGGAAGGATTACAGGAAACAGAAGACAAGAAAGTAGGATTTACAGGTGCTTCTTCTGTATTAATGATCATTACGATATCGCTGAAATTTCAAAACATACACTTGAAAAGTTCCACTCTGATCACAATCCTCTTGTCATCAAGATTCTGGAAGGCCCCACAAGGTCGTCCCCCTTACCATTCAAGTGTAATAATGCATGGCCTACCATTCATGGATGTAGGAAAATTGTCATTAGTGGATGTAATAGTTTCATTCATGGCGGTCCCTTTTTCACTATCACGTCTATGCTCAAGTGCATTAATGCCCAGAAGAGGGAATGAAGCAGATGATCCTTCTCCATGTTGGATGATGACATTAAGGAGGCCGAATCGTGGCTTGAACATTGTCTAATTTTCAATCAATAGCATAATTTACCATAAAGATGTATGAGATTTCTATAAAGCAGTTGTATTTAATTTTGGTGATAATAAGGATCTGTTTCCAACAATAGTAAACTAGAATAATTTTTTGATGTCATATTTAATAATGGTTTAATTATTTGAATGTACTTATGATGGAAATTATGATTTCGACACTTCCTCAATGGAAATCAATTAAGTAAGCCCTACAGAAATAATTATGTCTTTTTTGAAAATCCAAAAGTGGTAGAGATGGTAGAGTAGTAGGAGGAGTTTCAGTTAGTGGATGGTACTATGAGGTCCTTTAACCACAACCCCTAGGAGGCCCACGTCAGGCATAAAGAGCTGGGGGCTAGGGAAATGGACAACTTCATGATTTGGATGTCTATGATCCAATGGCACATGAGATGATTTGAGTTATTATTTGTGTTTATTATGATCTTTCCTTAGTATTATGAAACATACGTTCTACCCATTATTTTATCCCTTGACTCCTTGTGTGATAGTTAGAGATCTAAGTTGAGACATTATCAAAATAATGTTGTCTTAAGGTTCCTACTGGGAACACTTCATTTGAAATTTCATTTACTTGTAGTGAGAGGTATAAATTATCCCATAATGGTTAATGTGAGATCATTTAGTCATCACAATGGATCCCTATTATGTCATCATGGGCACATATTGGCTTTTCATGGTCCAGGAATAGATCGACTTTCACTATAGACTAGTCAGATGCCTATAAACTAATTGGATGAGGTTCTCCTTTTATGTGATAGATATATCAAGGAAGTTTTGGTGGATGTTGTGAATAAGAGGTTTCAACCTATCACCCATCAGTTGGAAGGGGCATACCTTAGATCCATAAGAAATTCAGGCATCTGGGTTCCTTCAATTCTGGTTGATTATTTGAAATTTTTTTCTGATGTTATTTCAGGAATACCTCCAAGATGGGAGATGGATATTTTCAATTTATTGGATCATGGTATTTCCCTAATATTTTTTGTGGCATATCAGATGGTACCTACTGCTCTTCATGATCAATGGTTGCATTTTGAAGACCTTTGTGAGAATTGTTTCATCAGACCGAGTATTTCCCCCTAGTCAACTCCATTCATGTTCAAGAAAATGTTTGAAGAGATCATATGGATTTGTGTGTATTGTCATTTCCAGAACCCGAAAATGATAAACATGAATTACCCCTTTTCAAGGATTGATAAATTTTTTCACCAGTTTTGAAGCATGATATGGTTCTAGAATATTAATTTCAGTAACATTTATCACTAGTAGAGGGTTTGCATGTATGATATTCCAAAGTTTGAATTATGATGTCACTTCAAACACTTTGAGTTCCAATGATTCCATTTTCTGTGACGAATTACCACTATATGTTTATGTATTTGATGAACCAGTTTCTGTATCCATACATGGACCACTTCCATGATTTCTTTATCGACGACATACTTTTATACTCTACGTTATTGTAAGAGCATGTAGAGAACTAGAGGACGGTTAATTATTTTCTTCGAGACAACTAGATTTACATAAATCTCTCGAAGTGAATGTTCTGGATAAGTGATGTTCACTCTCTAGGGAATGTCATTTCTGAACGAGTTTTACCCATTAATCTAGAAGATATCAAATAAGTTCATTCGTGGGATCCATCCAAGGATGTGTCATAGTTCAAGATTTTTCTTGTCTTGGCGGGGTACTATATCAAGTGTGTGGAAAAAATCCCGAGAATCACAACCCATTTGACCACCCTGACACATAATTGGAATTTTTTTACCTGGTCTGAGTAATGCCATAGGTCCTTTGGTGAGTTTAATTTGCTGTTTCAAAGTTTCAAAGTTTAATTTTCCGCTATAGATACAGTGACTAGTCTCATAAATAAATCAACTCCTCACACAAGCAAAGAGTACCAGTTATCCAAGAAACAATAATAAAAAAAACTAATATAAAAACAAGTAAATAATTAGAAATCAAACCCTAGGGTTTTTATAGGTCGCCGGGGAAGCCGGGTCGCCGGGGTCGTGGGGGGATGGGGTCGCCAAGGTCGCGGGGTCGCCGGGGAAGCAGGGTCGCCGGGTTGTGGGGTCATCGGTGTTGTGGGGGGCTGGGGTCGCAGGGAAAGCGGGGGGTCGGGGGAGCGCGGGGTGAGAATGAGGGTCGGGGTGGGGGAAGGGTCAGGGCCGTTAAAAAAATTGTTGTGGTTTATTATAAACCGCCGCGAAACCTTTTTAAAAAAAGGTTTAGCGGCTGTTCCTAGAACCGCCTCTACAAAACCGCCGCTAAACGGCGGTTTTGTTGTAGTGGTAGTAGTAGACACACTCAGTAGGAGGTCTGGTCTATAGTTACTGAGTGAGGTGACATAGCATCTATCCATGTTGTAGATATCTTCTATGGATAGTGATTGAGAAGATTTTCTTCATCCAATAAAAGTCACTCCACCACTCCTTCAGCGAGTCAGGGAGGTGCATCTTGGGGATGTTGACTGTGAAACCCGACATGGTTAGATATCCTTAGGACAGGCTCCTGAAATATTTTATGAAGGTACGGAGCATGTCATAATTTTTAGAGTACTCACCATGTTACCAGTTACACTATGAGAGGAAGTGTTTAGAGAGTTCCAAACATCCCCTTTGGAACTACATCCGGGTGTGGAGAAGATATACCAAGACCTCCGGTGTCAGTACTGGTGGCCATGGATGACAAAAGTAGTGGTAGGGTTTGTATCACAATGCCTCACTTGTCAGCAAGTGAAGGCTGAGAATTAGGTTCCAGTAGGTGTAGAATAGCCACGTGAGGTTCTATAATGGAAGTGGGATGGTATCTATATAGACTTCATGATAGGGATACCACATACGTCCAGGGGCCACGATTCCATCTGGGTGATTATTGACTGACTCACTAAGTCATCCCACTTCCTACCCATCTAAGAGTCGGGATCAATAGAGGGATTGGGGAAACTCTACATAGAGGATATTTTATGGATTCATGGGGTGACATCGACGATAATCTCAGATCCCAACACTTGTTTTACATCCTAGTTGTGGAAGGGATTACATAAGGCATTCGGGTCTCCTCTATTCTTGAGAACCACCTTTCATCCTCAAACATATAGTCAGATGGAGCGGACCATACAGACACTTAAGGACATGTTTCGTTCATGAAGTCTGGATTTTGGCTATAGTTGGAAGTACCACCTGCCACTAGTGGAGTTTGCATACAACAACAGTTATTGCTCCACCATCATCATGGCTCTGTTTGAGGCTTTGTATGGGAAACCTTGAAGATCACCTCTATGCTGGACATACCTAGGGGAGTCATCACTTATGTGTCTAGATTTGGTACGGGCTACCACTGAGATGGTGAAAATCATCCATGAGTGGATGAAGACTTCAAAGATTCGGGAGAATTCGTATGCTGACACGAGACATAGACCCTTGAAGTTCGAGGAGGGAGACCATGTCTTCTTACGTGTCTCACCCCGATGAGGATTAAAGAGATTTAGTTGGGGTGGAAAGCTATCTCTAAGGTTCATCGGACCTTTCCAGATCCTCTGTAGAGTAGGTGAGGTGGCATACCGTCTAGATCTTCCCCCATAGATGCACGAGGTGCATAATGTTTTCCATGTGTCACAAATGAGGAGGTAAGTGCATGATCCATCGCATTTTATCGACTAGGGAGAGAATTCCAATGACGATGGGGTGATGTTTGCGGAGTTCCTGGTGAAGATAGAGAATCAAAAAGAGCAGGTCCTTCATGGGTTGTCGATTCCTCTAGTTCACGTTTGCTGGCAGCACGAGAACCTTCAAGAGAGCACATGGGAACGAGAGGCTCAGATATGTGCTCAGTACCCCAATTTGTTTTTCAAGATTTTTGTGGTTATCAGGGATGTAAATTCCTAAGGTGGGGATCATGTAAATACCTGAAATTCCCATATAATATTTTTTTTAAATTATTTGGGATTATTACAAGTCTGTGAAAATTGACAGCATGTGATTATGAGGCCTGGAATGGAATTTTGAACTTTTTTAAGGTGCGTTCAGTAAACGTGTGAGCATCAATTACTATATTTTGAATCGGTGCTTCAATTAAAAATATGAGGGCATAATTGAATTTTCATCACCGAGATTCTCTTAGGTTAATCTTAACCTCGAAAGGAAAGGGTCGGATGAAAAAGTTAATTTTTGGACTTTATAAAAAAAATAACTCCATGAGTTATTATATTTTCTTTCAACCATTGAGCGATGGTGGTGGGACCACAATGAAATTTCAGGCTTGAATGGCAGTAATTTAATGACACTACCTTTGGTTGCATAACCACGATGCTTGTAGGTTTTAATGGATTATTCAATGCAGTTCATTAACGAACAACATTAATAAAACACAATGAGGGAGGTTCCTTTCCTCATATTTAAACAAAGACTTGGAATGGGTTTTAGATACCCATGAGAGAAACCTCTAATTAAATTCCAATGATTTCTTCCTCCAACAAATAATGGAGATTTGATTATTCTATTATGGTTTCGAACCGGACATCAACGGGTGACGATGAATGCTGATGCACACCTTCGAACAACAGATTCTCCTCCTTCATCTTCAGCAAATACAGAGTATTCGATGTAGGGGTCTGTTATTATTACAAGATTTTTAGGAATTCATCTTCTTTTTATGATGTTTGAACTCCCCCCTTGTAATAACACTAACGTAGAGGGAACAGGTTGACCAAACAAGGCTCGGACAATCCACCGAACTTTCTTTGGTTACGTTCTTCATGGGCGACCAAGAAGCATGGTGGAAAGGAAAAACTGAGGGCCGCACAGTGATGGAATCATTCTGAGAGGCTTGTAGGCACATTCAAAAAATAAATCAAACCTCCTGAGGTTCACCAGATGCCCATGGAATCTCCGCTAGATTGGCGGCGAATAGGGGCAGTCGGCCTTTGCCTGCCGCGTTGACGGTAGGCGACGCGCAGCGGAGGAGGGCCGCAGCTCCAAGCCACGGTAGAGGGAGGACCCATGCTCGTGGGTCCCGCTATGGACCGGTCCATGTAGATCGGTCAGGTGGAGTAGCGCCAACTGGAGCTACTGATGGAGGAGCTTCAACGACTTGTCCGTTCGGGAGGTAGACCATTCTCGCTGGCGGGCCACGCCGAACCAGCAGGCCGGGCTGGTTCTGTAGCCCGATGGGCCTCACCCGACTGGGTGATCCGGTCTAGTCCCATGGCCCAGTGGGCCCCGTAGGTCGGGTTGGGTCGAGTCGTCCTGGCCGGGTCAGATCGGACCCAGACCCATTTAGGCCCCGTTTCACTTAAAGAAAAATTTATTCTAAATCGGACGTCCATTTGAAGAACCGTCTACGATTCTAAAACCCTTTATACAAGTTATTCCTTTTAAGATACTCCACTTGAGTTTTGGAGAGAGTTGGAGTATGGCTAGGTTGGATCAAACCCTAAACCAACCGGGCCCTGGGCACTAAAATTCTTATAACATACAGACCAGGCGTCTGATTGATGATCCGTCTGTTGCGTTGTAACCCTTATGACATGGATGTTCTTCAGGTTACTTCTTCATGGAATTTGAGGTATGATAGATGTCTTGAGAAGTGTATCCTCTTAGAATAAAGTGTGCTAAGTGCAGGAATCTAGTGGCTGGTTGTGATATGAAGAATGAATAGTGATCCTATGTGGGTCAGGACCTATTGATCCTTGTGTGGGTCAGTGATTAGTGATCCGGTGTGGGTCAGTTCCTATCAATCCTGTTTCGGTGAGCACTCAGTGATCTGTTGTGGTTCAACACCTATCGATCCTATGTGGGTTAGCGCTTAGCGATCCTGTGTGGGTCAGTGCCTAGCGATCCTGTGTGGTTCAGCATCTATCGATCCTGTGTGGATCAACAGCAGAGCCTCTCGATAGAATAAGATCATCTAGATTTACAACTAATCATCTGTACTTCTGTACCTAAGTTATACCTGATATGAGTTGTCTTTTGTTTTTTACTTTGTTATTGAGATCATACTTTGTGGTTTTTCCTTTATGAAATTCTGAGAGACCTTTAGGGGTCTCGGGGTCCCAACTAATTATTTTTATACTCACCCATGAACGGGCTTCACCCGCACCATGTTGTGTCTTGTGCAGATGAAGGACATCTTTGATCGAGACTTGGGAGCCTGGGTTAGACTATTTACAGAGGTGACTGGTTGGCGTGGTGATCCGCAAAGACGAGTTGTACCTACCCTTTAGGTAGGATCCTCAGCGGACGAGCTCAAAAGTTTTTTTTTTCATTTTTTTGTACTTTCTTTCCAGTTGGTCTTGTATACTGGCCCCTTTAATTTCATTACTTACTTTTACTTTCAACAGTTATACTATGTGGTCTTCTTTCATTGTATACCTAGTCTCTATGTGTACTGGTTTTGAGTAAATGTCTTCCCATTTTTTGATATGCCTTTTTAATGCTAGTCTCCAACCCCTGGCCTATGGAAGGCAGGCTTCGGGTAGTCATGGCATGGGGCCTAGGGGATGGGTCGTGACAATGGTCAGTGAAGGATGGTTTTCAGGCATGTCATCAGGTGGATATGAGTTCAGTTTGTGTGGTTTGGTGATTTTCATGAACACCCAGCATGACTTGGGATTTGATATCAATAAGTATCGATCATTTTAACCTTTTTGGGAATCCCACGAGAAGTGTCTTTATAACACTTAGAGGCATTATTTTGAGGCAATTTCATTGGAATATTAAACCGTAGTTTGGAATTGGCCACTTAACATTAAAACCTATGGTGGGATGTACCATTGGCCATATGATTATTGAGATAATAATGATATAGTGTCTCTAGGTAACAAGCTCGGGTAAGATACATTTTGATGTTTCAGTTGTAGAACAAGAACTGTATTGAGTTTTAAATGACTTAAGTGTTGCTAGCTTAAATGGATTCTTAAGTTTGTGTTGGGAATTTGGGAACACAACACAAATGTTTGGATGAAAATTCATGATCCTTGTAGGTTGGGTGATGTTTTCATTATTCCTAAAGGACTTTTAGGGATGATAATTTCTAAGGTGGTATGGTTGTAAACCGTATGAAAGTGAAAATATTTTTTAAACATTTCTTTTTTAATATAGTTCGAATTTAAAACTGATCTTCAGAACTCAATTCTGAGAGTTCAAAAATTTCAGAGTGATTTTTTTTTTGACATGGGTGAAGGATCGTTAATTTTCCCAAGTGGATCATGGAGTTTTGGGAGTGTATGACCTAAAAAACATGGGTTTGAAGGGCTGTAGAGGGTGCATAGTTTGTCTAAAACTATGTGTCTTGGTTCATGGGGGACAGTTTCTGTGCACACATGTTGCGCACAGTTTTTCAAACCTTGCACCTATCCCACACGCTTAGTGGAATTGGACAGTAGCTAATCACTATTCAATTCATGGTTGGTGTACAGTTTATAAACCGTGTTACTAACCCATGCGGTGTTCCCCAGGTGTCCATAAGGGGGCTCACGGTTGGAGAACGATTTGTTAAACCTTTTAGCTGAAACCATTCACTGATACCTAATATAATATTTAATTTAATAAAATTCAATTAAAATGAAACTCAATTAAAACAACTCACTCCCCCTCTACCCCTCAATATTCCTTTCTACATTTGTTGTTGTGTGTCATGCTCGCTATCGAATAAAAGTTACTCTTTAAAAATGTTCATGATGTTACATCATGGACCTAATTGGAGAATCATATTAGGGAACTATGATGAAAAAAATTAATATATTCTTAATGATGTGTTAGTGATATTCTTATCGATAAAATGAAGAGACATCCATCTTGTCACGAACCGAAACTGGTCGCCGCCAAAACCGGCACCTGACCCAACCCGTGGCAAGTCCCAAAGGGCATTCCTGATCCCCATGGGCTAGCACAAGTTCACGGGTATCAAAAACTCAAAATTGGGAACGATTTACCCGAGTTTTTATACTTAAAACAACAAATGAATCCAAGAAATCAAATATGAATTTTTCAAACCAAAACATCTTTTAATAAAATTCAGAACTGAATTACACAATTTTAAACAATGTTTAAAGACCATTAGAAAGGTAAAAACCCAAGAAATGATAGCCCAAGAACCCCCACATGGAAAGAGGCACCTCCCTCAAGCCATCTCCACGACACTGTGTCACGATGGACTGCTAAAACCCAGAACCAAAGGCATAAAACATGTACCCAAACCTGTGACATAAAATAAGAAACTCTACTTACACCCAAAGGTTTAATTAGGGTTTGAGAGAAATCCCAGTAGGATACCACCACTAAGATATTCCATGTGATAAACATTTCATGACAAAAAGAATTGTAAGTTTTGTAAATAAGAAATGCTTGTTACAATTTTCTAAAGGATGCAATAATAAATGAAAACAGTTTTCATGTGGGAAAATTTTAAAGGACAAACAATTTAAAAATAAATACTAATGATACTTAATTTTCCATAGAAAATATAGTATACTAATGGTATGTACAAAGAATCTAATGAGTACAAAGAATCTAATGAGCACAAGCAATGGGAAATAACCCCTAGGCACTAGCTCGTTGTGGGTCCCAGGTACCTCGTATCTCGGTGAAATTAACCGTCACAAATATCTATTCTCGTGCACGAGCCACTAGTAGGGAACATACTCATAACCTAGTGGTCCCCAATAATCATCATCATCATAGTTTAGTTAGAGTTGTAAGCGTCAATTTTGCTAAGTGAAACTGAGGCCAAACCCCATGGGATCACTAGCATACTAGTACACGTCCACCCACCTAGATACCCAGGTTTCCCTCTTGTTCTCAAACAAGTTAGACAAGCAAAGAAATATAATTTTCAAATGAAAATATCATTTCCACATCACAAATTCATTGAACATCCCACATGTACATCACACAAGTCACAAAATCCACTTTTTTGT
Organism: Viscum album; assembly: GCA_963277665.1. NCBI lineage: Eukaryota > Viridiplantae > Streptophyta > Magnoliopsida > Santalales > Viscaceae > Viscum > Viscum album. The sequence continues at coordinate 1,089,968,094 of OY728145.1, read as the reverse complement.
TCAAATGCGTTTTGAAATCATACTCACACCAAAGTTACCCACAACAATTTTCACATTTCTTTAACTCTTCCAAAAATCCTTTAAAAAAATTTATAAAACTATTAAAAGATATTCAACTCACATAACATCACACACAAATGTCACATAATACCCTTCTCACCTTCAAAATTCATTTTATCAATAAACTAACACGAAACATCCCACACCCGTGTTTCGCACACAAAACACAATTTAGTAAAACATTCCAGCAATTTATAAAACATTCAAAAAAAATCACATATCAAATAACCACTTTAACATTCAAAAACCCACATTAGGTGAACACACTCACCCAAACAGTACATATACATCCTTTTCTAACTTTGTTTAACCAAATAAAATATTTGCAATTTTTATAAAACAAACACAAGAGGTATAACCATTGTTTCCACACTAAAACCATTTCAAAACCCTCATTCAATACCAAAATCATACCAATACCAATCCAAAACAGAATTTTCATCCCTAAAACAATTATTAAACCACCCCCAAGTGTTATAAAAATACATCGAATAATACCACAAAGATACACATGAAAAACACAAGTTTTCACAAATCACCTTCAAGAAGTACAACACGGTTTTACACCTTAAATTCATTCAAAACCCTTCTTTCAAGTCCCACATGACAATAAGGAATTAACAAACCAGAATTGGAATCCCCTTTCAAGACTAATAAATCACTTTCATATGTTATAAACTAAACCCAAACATTACCCCAAGAGTCGCACATGAAAAGTACCCAATTTCAAGATAAAATGTAACTAAAAATTAAATGTTTAACCAAATCCATCAAAAAAAGTTTTTAGAGCACAAAAAAAAGATTATAAACATGTTAAATTAATAAACCAAGAAAGTTAACTCATCATAAAATGTCTACACATGGAATCACTTATCTTTTGAGTCGAAACCCTCAAAACTTGGTGTGAAACCTTAAGCGCAACATCGCTGGACCAAAAGGAATATAAATCCAGACCTAAACCACCAAATATTGACCCAAAAGATGTCAAATAAGACCTTAGGATCTAACCCCAACTTCTGGACATGAGGTACTTCAAGAAAGGGGAAATAAAACTAAAATAGGATGGAAGGAACCAAAAAGGAATTCCCTTACTTGAAATATCTTGAAGAAATTGGCCCCAATACACAAATAATTGAATCTTGAAGTATCCTAAACTGGTATTTAGGATTTAAGGATTTATATTAGGTCATTTGGGGACCAAATTTGGGGAAAAGATCTAAAATTGATGGAGTTATGAATGAATCATTTTACCTCATCAAATCTGGTTGATTTGAGAAAGATTGCAAAAGATATCCCAAATCTACAGGGTATATGAGCTCCAAATAGTAAAACTCACTAATGGGGGTTATCCTGAGGTGTTTGGCTTCATGTGGGAAGTCGAATCATCGAAAAAAAGTAAACAATGAATGAGATATTGAAAATTTAAAAAATATATTTAAAGTCGGAAATGGGCCTACGGGCAGGCCCATTACCTTAATCAAAAACCCAAATCCATCATGATTTTGGATTTCTATGTGGTCCAAATGGATATGGTGATTTTAATATATCAGGGTATGCCAATTTGGAAGTGTAATGGGTATAAAATGGTGAAAATTGAAGGAGTTATAGAAGAAACGAAATTTGTTTTTAAATCTGGAATTGGGCTCACGGTTTGGCCCAAATTTTCAAAACCCACCATTTTCACCAAAATGAGTGGTAAACCCCCAAAACAAATCGAGAATGGAAATTAAATGAAAAATGAATAAAAAAAAGTCATGGGTGTGACAATTATCCCCACCTAAAAACTTTCCGCCCTCAGAAAGCCACATCAAGGACAAAGAAAAAACCAAACCCAACCGAAAGGCAGAAATGGACTCCTTTGCAAAGCTTCGCCCCCAAAGGCCAAAACACCTCCAGTGATCAATTAAGGAAGGAATAATTCACAACCAAAACATACACCTCTTTACTAAAATGATCAAGCACATTCGGATTTATCCTAAAATAAAACTCCTCAAACACTATCTAAACAAGGCTCAAGAAATTTACCCAAACAAACAAGAACATCAAACAAGGTTACACTTGCATTGATATAACTGAACCATTGGGCACTCTCCAATCCCAACGTTTACCCAAGGAATATGTAGGTGGTTATATAGCTCTGAACAAGACTACCCACTTCCAAGCCAAGACCAAGGAAAAAAGTGAGTTACTGGTAGAAGGATACACAAATGGGACCCCCACCATAAGAACCAACCATCTTAACTGACCAATATGAGCCGGCACAGAAAGACCCTAAAACTTAAAAGAGTTGGGATGACCGCACTGTTATCCCGCACAGTTTGGGAAATTGTACGCTAAACATGTGGATCCTTATACCTACATGGTTTTCTGGGGAATGGTTACTAATAAATGTGCACTCAACATGTCTAGATAAATCCAAAACCTTTCCCCCAAACCCAAAGGAACCCAATGGGGAAAAGAAAGTCATTGGGAGATAACATGGGGATGAGGACCTCCACCTCATTCCACCGAATGGGAACAACAGAAGAAAGATGACAACACCAAATGTTTAAACTATTATCATCTCTCATACTCAGAACAGTTCTTTGTACAAGGTTACGAACGACACTGGGATTTCCCCTGACTACGTGCCAGCTTTTCTCCGGGACCTATGGTTGGAGATGAAATGATTGAAGCATCTTTGGCCTCACAGATAAGATTTGGAAACCCCTGAATAGAATTTCTTCTTCCGATGCTACAAACAACTACACGCAATCCCAGATGGGTTCACCAAGACATAACACACTCCAAAACTCACTTTACCCTAACTTGGAATTTCACTGAAATAAGGGTTTAGATGATGCACTCACATCACACCTTGTTTCTTCGGGTGAGAAACAACAGAAGTAAAGGAAACATATAAACACTTTCCTCTAAAATAGAGGATGTCAAGATCTCCTAAAAGGAGAAACACATCTGAAAAAAAGACTCACAAAATATTATACAATTTCACCTTTACAATCAAACGATCATGCGACATCACAACGTGTCACAGAGCATGACCAAAGAGGCTGATAGAAATAATACAAGGAGGGGGCCTTATACAACATCCCCAAACATCAAAGCATTTCAGAATGTGGCCATAACAGGCTCTTGTGGCCATATTTCCCACACGGGTGGTTTAACATAAACCCCTTCTTCGAAGAGAATACGAAGGACACAGAGGCCCTCTTAGACACTATCCATACTGACAACTCCAGACAATATCCACCTTTGAAAAATCAGGTAGCTTAAGAAACTAAGGTCTCTTTCAACCATCCACGAGCACTCTTCCAAAAAAAGAGGATCCGAAAAAAAAAACCAAGAATGTAAATGGTGTAGACTAATTCTACAAATCTCAAGAAAAGATTCCTTACATTGATCAACTGGAGGATTTTCCAATGACGAAACAATCCGAGTTTCACTTCTGTTGTGCACTAACCCTAAATGGGGGCGTACCTTATCCAACAGGAGAACCCAAGGACCCAAACAAGCTAGTACATTGGTAAAAACATGCCACAAAACAGATCCAAACACATTAATGAAACCGCCATAAATGTGTCCCGAAACATATCTCATAGGAGACTATTAACCGGTCCTTCTACCCAGCTTACCGACCAAACAGAAACCCAAAGCACAGTTTGAATGGGAGGGGTTCTTGGACTCAAAACATCCCATAACATCAACATTTTTTCAAAAACACACAATATACACCATCCCAAACAATTCATTAAGACATCATGTTTTTCTTTAAAAACATTTCTTTGAAAAACAACAGTTCAGTGGTTAGTGTATCCACCAATGGTACCCCATGGGCCTCACACATTCATGTTTCTGTGCCACACCGGGCACCCTCCTCATATTCATCCCGGCACTAATCCAGTCATTCCATCAACCATCCATAATCCCATATAACCCCATGAATTTGGTTTCTCATGGAAATACCAAAGGATAAAACAAAAATTCTTTCCACTTTTCAAAAACAAAACGGTCAACCAACCCAACCTTTTTCTCAAAACTGCTAACAATGAGATCAGAATCCCAATTCACATCTTTCAAAACTTTTTATAAGGACACAAAAATTTAGAAAATAACTCACTTTCAAGTTATTTACATCAATTTCAAAAAATCTCATCCCATTAAAACACCCTTTAACTATTTAGAAAACTATATTGGAAACACTTTTGAAAACCAACTTCAATATGGTTCCGAATTTCAAAAGAGGTGTAAGCATACTATTTTCCATTTTAAAACAATTATGAAAATTCATTTCCACCATTTCATAAATCAAAACATTCCCTCTTTATTTGAAAATCATTTCACAAAAACATGACACTTCTTAAAACCAAGTCACTTTAAAACCAAAGTTTCAAGATTTCAAAACTAAAGCACAAAACAATGCGAGAGTAAACTAGTTTCAGTGGGTGACTTGGAAATATGGTTGGAAACCATATTCCAATCACTTCACCATAATAGAGAGTGTTCTAGGGAATATCCCCAGCTTCACATGGCTTGCCAGACCCTGTGAGACCACTGAGACCATTAACCAAACTCTCTTTTCATTTCCCCCAATCATTATCAAACAAAGAAATCCAAAAGACATAGATAAATCCTGACTTCCCCTAGTGACTTGAATCTCTTCATGAGGTGTGGTGATCAATCACACTACCCATAACTATAATTTCATGTCTCAACAATCTAAACTCCAAACTATCCTGACTATTTCTCAAATAACATGACTCAAATAGAGTGAACCTCCTCTGATACCATTTTGTCACGAACCAAATCTGGTCGCCACCAAAACCAGCACCCGACCCGGCCTATGGAAAGTCCTGAAGGGAATTCCCAATCCCCATGGGCTGGAACAAGTTCCCATGTATCAAAAACTGAAAATTGGGAATGATTTACCCAAGGTTTTATACTTAAAACAACAAATGAATGCAAGAAATCAAATCTGAATTTTTCAAACCAAAACATATTTTACTAAAATTAAGAACTGAATTAAACAATTTTAAACAACGTTTGAAGACCATTAAAAAGGTACAAACTCAAGAAATGACATCCCAAGAACCTCCACATGGAAAGAGGCACCGCCCTCAAGCTATCTCCACGACACTGCATCACAATGGACCGCTAAAACCCCGAACCAAAGGCATAAAACCTGTACCCAAACCTGTGACATAAAATAAGCAAGTCTACTTACACCCAAAGGTGTAAGTATGGTGTGAGAGAAATCCCAGAATAATACCACCACTAAGAGATTCCATGTGATAAACATTTCATGACAAAAAGCATTGTATGTTTTGTAAATAAGAAATGCTTGCTACAATTTTTTAAAGGATGCAATAATAAATGAAAAAAGTTTTCATGTGGGAAAATTTTAAGGGACCAACAATTTTAAAATAAATACTAAATCTACTGAATTTTCCAGCCAAAAATATCGTATACTTACGGTAAGTAAAAAAGATCTAATGAGCACAAGCAATGAGAAATAACCCCAAGGCACTAGCTCGTTGTGGGTCCCAGGTACATCGTATCTCGGTGAAAGTAACCGTCACAAATATTTGTTCTTGTGCACGAGCCACTAGTAGGGAACATAACCATAACCTAGTGGTCCCCAATAATCATCATCATCATAGTTTAGTTAGAGTTGTAAGCGTCAATCTTGCTAAGTGAAACTGAGGCCAAACCCCACGGGATCACTAGCATACTAGTACACGTCCACCCACCTAGATACCCAGGTTTCCCTCTTGTGCTCAAACAAGTTAAACAAAGAAAGAAATATAATTTTCACATGAAAATATCACTTACACATCACACATTCATTAAACATCCCACATGTACATCATACAAGTCACAAAATCCACTTTTTCATTCAAATGCGTTTTGAAATCATACTCACACCAAAGTTTCCCACAATAATTTTCACATTGTTTTAAATCTTCCACAGATCCATTAAAAAAATTTTTAAAACTATTACAAGATATTCAACTAACATAACATCCCACACACATTTCACATAATACACTTCTCACCTTCAAAATTCATTTTATCAATAAACTAACACGAAATATCCCACACCCGTGTTTCGCACACAAAACACAATTTAGTAAAACATTTCAGCAATTTATAAAACATTCAAAAAAATGTTTGACATCTCAAATCACCACTTTACCATTAAAAAACCCACATTAGGTAAATACACTCACCCAAACAGTACATATACACCCTTTTCCAACTTTGTTTAACCAAATAAAACATTTGCAATTTTTATAAAGCAAACCCAAGAGGTATAACCATTGTTTCCACACTAAACCCATTTAAAAACCCTCATTCAAGAACAAAATCATACCAAAACCAATCCAAAACAGAATTTTCATCCCTAAAACAATTATTAAACCACCCCCAAGTGTTATAAAAAGACATCAAATAATACCACAAAGATACACATGAAAAACGCACATTTTCACAAATCACCTTCAAGAAGTACAACACGGTTTTACACCTTAAACTCATTCAAAACCCTCCTTTAAAGGACCACATGACAATAAGTAATTAAAAAAACAGAATTGCAATCCCCTTTCAAGACTATTAAATCACTTTCATATGTTATAAACTAAACCCAAACATTACCCCAAGAGTCACACATGAAAAGTACCCAATTTCAAGCTAAAATGCAACTAAAAATTAAATGTTTAACCAAATCCATCAAAAATAGTTTTCAAAGCACACAAAACAGATTATAAACATTCTATATTAATAAACCAAGAAACCTAACTCATCATAAAATGGATACACATGGAATCACCGACCTTTTGAGTCGAAACCCTCAAAACATGGTGTGAAACCTTAAGCGCACCACCGCCACACCACAAGGAATATAAATCCAGACATAGACCACCAAATATTGACCCAAAAGAAACCAAATCATACCTTAGGATCCAACCCCAACTTCTGGACATGAGGAACTTCAAGAAAGAGGAAATAAAACTAAAAGAGGATGGAAGGAACCAAGAATGAATTCCCTTACTTGAAATATCTTGAAGAAATCGGCCCCAATACACAAATATTTGAATTTTGAAGTACTCTAAACTGGTCTGTAGGATTTAAGGATTTATATTAGGTCATTTTGGGACTAAATTTGGGGAAAAAGATAGAAAATTGACGGGGTTATGAAAGAATCATTTTACCTCATCAAATCTGATCGATTTGAAAAATATTGTGAAAGATCTCCCTAATCCGTGGGGTATATGGGCTCCAAAGATGAAAACTCCATAATGGGGGTTATCCTAAGGTGTTTGGATTCGTTTGGAGGTCGAATCACTGAAAAAAAGTAAAAAATTAATGAGATATTGAAAATTTAAAAACAAATATTTAAAGCAGGAAATGGGCCTACGGGAGCGCCCATTACCTTAATCAAAAACCCAAATCCATCATGATTTTGGATTTCTATGTGGTCCAAATGGATATTTTGATTTTAATATATCAAGTTATGACAATTTGGAAGTGGAATGGGTATAAAATGGTGAAAACTGAAGGAGTTATAGAAGAAATGAAATTTGATTTTAAATCTGGAATTGGGCTCACGGTTTGGCCCAAATTTTCAAAACCCACCATTTTCACCAAAATGAGTGGTAAACCCCCAAAACAAATCAGGAATGGAAATTAAATGAAAAATGAATATATAAAAAATTCATGGGTGTGACACATCTGATGCAGTGAGTAGTGGTGTAGTTGGTGGATGTGTTCCAAGGGACGCAATGTGCTATTCCCTAAACCCATTTGTAATGGTGGTGCACTAAGAATAGAGTGACTATGTATAAAAAATTGTATCCATTAAACTAGTGAAGCATAGTGGATTTAGGTACACCATCATAACATTTGATTTATTCTCCTTGAATTATCTATTAGTGGTTAACCAATTAAAATCATTGTGTCGGGTTTCATCATAATTATTTGTATTTATGGTGAATGTGAGGTTAACTATGACTTGTTTAGCAAGTTCCTACAAACTTGAGTAAAATACCCACTTAAATGGGAGAGAAATATCACACCCTGATTCATCCCTCCCCTATCAAGGTGTCTCGGGTTTCAATAATAATGTTTTTAGAGAAAGGTTTACTGAAAAGAGTTAAAATATCCTTTACCGTATCAAATTGTTTTTCTTCTATTAATAGAGAAGCTAGCATACCATAATCTAAATTTTCATTGAATTTCTTTTCCATGATTTATATAGATGTAATAAAAGTAAAAAAATTATGATTCCCATAAAACATAGCCTTCATAAAAAATTTCAACTTTTTTTAGTGTGTACCCTATTCACATGTAGGACACCATAGTCTTCTGTTAATATTATATCACCAAAAATTACCATAACCATGAAAATAATTTCAATTGCTGAAAAACATGTCTCTGAATGTGAAATATTGTTTTTGAACATCATACACTATAACACCCATATTCCACATAAATTTTATATCTTTAATTAATAAAACCAAATATATATATCAATATCATTACTAGGTTGTTTTATTCAGGAAATAAATAGAAACAAAAATTATACCTTTTATTCATATATAACCATGAATTTATGTTATAATTGAAAAATATAATTGACCATGTAATGTGAGTGCTAATTTATTTAATGGAAAGATTCATTCCATTCATAGATAATTCGAGGTGAAGGTTTCATTTCATGATTCAAAATTCAAGATACTTATGCTAAATTTTTTTCCACTAAGAAGTATCTAATAAGTGTAATATTTTACCATATTAAATTATTTTATATGCATGTTACATTAAATTATTTTTTTCTATAAAATTCCAAAAAATAATTTAAATCTTGGAATAATTAGAAATTACCATACAATTATCAATAGGATTGAAACATTTTTCTTGTATCAATTTTCATTGTACTTAAATAATTTTATTATTGAACCATAGTCCTTTTGAAATAATATTCATCAATTATAATAGTCGATATTTTTTCATAAGTAACACCCATGGAATCTAAATTTCATTTTGATTAATATGTTAAAAATTGAATCTCATTATCATCTAGTGACATATCCTTCAATAGAGAATGTAATTTTCTAAAACTAGTTTCCCTCAATATATTGTCCCTTTCAAATTTTATAGTTTTATTATTGTTTATACTATTGTATATTTTTACCACTATCTTACAGTTATTAACTAAAACATTATGAGTTCCATCCAGTTTGGACTTTTTAGTTTATCCTAAATAAACTAGTTTTCTTGGAAGTAAAAGTAGGGGTTGATTACATAGATAGTATTGGTAGTCCTTGGGGTTTTGATTATGAATAATTATCTGAGATCTAATAAAATGAGAGTGAGAAATAGAAAACAAAAAAACATATCCTATGTTAGTTTTATAAGAGGTGGGGTTCTATGTTAGGATTTAAAGACAAGTTCATTCAAATTTTAGCAGTATTTTAAGATCCATATAACTCAATTGAATTTATTTTATGAATGGTTATTGTAACATAATGGATCTCTTCATTGTCTTGAGTTGAGGCGGAATTGTTATTTGGCCTTCAGTGACATCATTAAGATTCCAAAGGCTCATAATAAATGTTCAGGTCTTCAATACAGATGGGGGAGTATTTAAACTTTTAAAAAATAACCAAAACCAAGAACACCACAAAAAAACCCACTATATTATTCATGATAACAATGCACTAAAACACAAATTAATACAAAAACACAACAATACCAAGCTAAACTAAGACTAATATTAGAGTAATAAAGTGGAAGACAAAACCACAAAGCTCAAAGACTCCAAAGAAGAAACTCCACATCTCCCAACATTCTCTATGCTAGAACTCCACAATTCATTCCCTTGTATCCAGAAGCACCGCTAAAGAAATGTGATACTTTTACTTTACCTTTGTTCTAATAAACAATATCTGCAAAATCTATAATGTTCCAAAGTAGAGGGTGAGTAATGAAACCCGGTAGGTTTTATCCAAATGATTTCCCTACTAACACCACTAGAGTAGATCATGTTATTACATTTATATAAAAAATTATATAAAACAATTAAAAAGGATTATATTCAAGCCATACCATTTTTTAGTAACAAATTTTTCATAGAAAAACAGTTTTCCAAAACAAATCCATTTCCCAAGGAAATCAACCAAACAATTCATTCAACCATTCATCGATAATCATTTGGAATAACCCATTATATTTAACACAACCACACACACACTCAAACACACAAGCTTGGTGTTACCATTGATGGTGTAACTTCATATCCATATCCCAGACCATTGATGGTTGTACTTCATGACCATTATCCATCCCATTCAATTCATTCCTAACCATTTAATCTAATAATAATTCCAAAAAAATCGTTTACAAACCATTTAAATAAAACTATAATTTTATTGAAAACACTTTTACAGGCATCAACCCAATGAGCCATTTCAAAATTGTCATTTTAAAATCATATTACTGCTTTTACATTCCACCAAAACACCCAATTTTCCCAATTCCATAAACTGTCAGCAAAGATAATTTCCCTCAAGAGTTTATCAATAATTTAACAACAAATTTCAAACAAAAAAATCAATTTGAAATCAAGATGTTTAGTTCTAATAAAAGGAGTCAAGAGTAAATCCACTTACCTCTGAAATTAAATAGAAAATGAAGAACAAAATAATTCGTTAACAAAACTGGGATGAATATATAAAAACCTGCCTTAGATTGTGTTCCCTAATATATACACAGCCAAATATCATCATGATTGGCATCAAATATCATAGATCTATCCCCAATGGATCAGATCTATGTATATAAGAGAAAGAAGAAGAGTATATCTAAGGAAAACCACCAATAAAGAAGACTTACCAAGTAATCTGGATATCAATGCACCAATATTTTCCAATTGATTACTTTTGGAACAAAGGGTAGAGTCTCCAAAGCCTTTGGGAGGAATAAAAACATAGATAGGGTTGGAATGTAGAAAAAATTCTCATATTTGGGGTAAATCTGAGTGATATCCACATTTATATATCAAAAAACTAACCATGCATGGTTGGGTCACATGGTTAGGAAAACCACATGCTAACCATTCACCAACCACTGCCTCCCAACACTCTTCCCATGGTTGCCTCACATGGATAATGAAACCATGCACCAACCATTTTTTTCCTCTATTTCACTTTGCATGGTTACTCCTAGGCGGACGCATGGTTTTGGAAAATCGTGTGCCTAACCATGCACCTACCCAAATCCCAATGCTTTAATTTGCATGGTTTCCTGTAGGAGTTGCACGGTTTCTAATAACCATTCTCAAATTGTGCACCTCTAGTAAAGAACTGAAAAACTTTCCAAAATTCCTCTAAACCCACCCAAAATTCACCTGAGCACTTTATATATATATAATAAATAAATAAATGGTTACTTAATTGAAACTATGGGGGGTTGAAACATTATCCCCACCATTGGATTTATCGTCCCCAGAAAGTAGAAAACTGATGATTTCTGGAAAGATTTTAGGCCATTTATTTAACATTTCTTTCTCCCATTCCCTAGTTTATTCATGAATATGGTCGTGTTTCCACAAACCCACACTAGACCGATGCTTTTCATACACAATAATTTTTCATTCCTATCCATAATCCATACAGGTATATGAACCAATGGAGCATCTAGATCTTGTTCAATGTGGTCCCATTTTATCACATTATCAGGATTAGGTTGAAACATTTTAAACTGTGACACACAAAACACACTATACACTACACTGAACCATGGTGGAAAATCCAACTAATATGACACCTCAGAAACTTATTCTAGTATCCCAAAAGGGTCTATGTATCGAGGAGATAACTTTCTTCACTTCTCAAAATGACAATGTCCAAGACTTGGAGAGATCCTCAAGAACACATGTTCATTCAACTCAAATGAAAAAGGTCACCGATAATGATCTTCATATGATTTATGATGACTATTAGTTGTCTCCATTATCTAACTGATCCAGTGAATCTGCTGCATTTTCTTATAGAAAAGTCCCATCTAAACTAATTAAGGCTCTCCAATTTACACCCAAAAAAGTGTAGAATGAAAAAGATGCTCATACATTGCTTCAAAAGGATCCATATGTATCCAGGCCTAATAAAATTTATATATGAAAACTCCCCAAATGATATGTGCTCCTCCCATGAGGCACAAAAATCCATTACAAAAGGCCATAGCATGTCTTCCAATGTATTTATCATCCTTTTCGTGTTTCCATCTATTTGAGTGTGATATGTTGTACTCATGGTCAACTGAGTCCCAAGGTATTTCTGTGATGATTTATAGAATCAGTATGTAAACCTCATATCTCTTTTAGATACTATCGAAATTGGTATTCCATGCCTCTTTACCACTTCTCAAATATATATTTTTGGCATTTCCTCCACTGTATGAGATTCACAACTAAAGAAGAAATGGGAATACTTTGGGAGATGATCCACTATCACGTATATGGAATCGTGTTTCCGAGCCGTTCATGGGAGACCTATTACAAAATCTAAGGCTATCTATTCCTATTTCCAAATAAGAATTTGTAAGGACTGTGTCATACCTACTGGTCATTGATGCTCTTACTTAACCTATTGGTAGGTTAAGAATCTGGATATAAACTCATCCACCTTTCTTTTCATGCCAATCCACTAAAATTGTTCTTTCAACGTGTTATACATATTCTGTATTACAAGATAAAATACCCATATCAAATGGTGGTAAGCTTGAATATGTTGTTCCTAAAAATCCATATGTAGGAGCATCCAATTCCAAAACCACAAAACTAAACACTCGTCCATCTTCCATCCTTCAATGGTCTCCTGACCATTGAGTTTTGACCCTATCACAACACATTCTGAATTGGAAATTTGTGCCTCTTTAACTATCACAAAAAAAATTAGGAAGAAAGGAAATGATAAAAAACTATGATATTACCTCAGTATTCACATTTGAAGTGCAAGTTAGTTATTTCTGACATAAACTTCCACTGATATGAAGCCTCTTTTTCCTACTGAGAAAATGAAGTTTTTGCTCAATGAATCTACCAACAAATTACCTTTACCCTGTGTATACATAAATTCAAAGTAAAACATTTGTAGATACATCATACATATTATTTGTCTCACGTTTAAATACCTTTGTGAAAAAATATGTTTCAAGATTTTATGATCTGCAAACATAGTAAATTTCTCATCAATGAGGTAATAATGCCAAGTATTCAAGCCATGGATTATAACAGCTAACTCCAAATCGTGCGTTGGGTAGTTTTTCTTATGAAACTATAATTTTATTGAGCCCTAAGAAATAAAATCATCTCTTTTCATGAGAACACATCCTAATCATTTTCCTGATGCATCAAAATACACCACACATCATAGTCTTAATTCTATAAAAATCAAGATTGGTGTCGATGTAAGAAGAACTTTTAGCTCTTCAAAATACTTCTGAGATTCCACTTTTCATTTTAATGGAACATTTTTCCATGTCAAATATGTCATAGGTGAATCTAGTCATGAAAAATAATGAACAAAACATTTGTAATGACCAGCTTTACAAAGAAATCTGCAAATCTCGAAGACATTCTTTGGGGGTTTCCAAGAGATAATAGCCTCCATCTTCTTTGGATCCATATAAACACATATTTTAGAGATTAAATGGCTAAGGAAACATACTTCCTATTTCCAAAAAACAAACATTGATGTGTTGATCTATCAGGATTCCCAATATAGATGTTATGTTTTTATCATGCCCAACCCTTGTCCTTGAATACACCATATGTCATCTACAAACACCGCCACAAAAGAATTCAGATATCTTTGAAATATCTTATTCATAAATTCCAAAATACTAATGGGTCATTCCTAAAGACAAAAGTCATAGACACAAACTCGTAATGGCCATATCTAATTATGAAATATGTCTTTGGAATATCTTCCTTCCAAACCCACAATTAGTCATATCTTGAGTGAATTTCAATCTTAGAGAACCAATAAGTTATCCTCAATTTATTTAACATATCATCAATGAATGGAAGTGGATACCGATTCTTTATCATAACATAGTTAATCCTACATTAATCCACACATAATCAAAGTGTTTCATCCACATTTTTGACAAACAAAACTGATCCTACCCACGAAGATGTTCTAGACTAAATGAACCCTTTGCTTTCCATCTATTCTAACTGCACTTTCAATTCCATTAATTATTTTGGTGTCATTCGATAAGAAAAAAGTAAAAGAGGAATGGTCCCTAGAAGGAAATCAATTATAAACTCCACTTCTCTTGTGGGTGGAAACCCTAAGATTGTTTCATAAAAAATATCTAAAACTATTCAAAAACAACTGGAAAACTATTATTCTCAATATTTTCCATCATTTTTAAAGTCAATTTCACCAACTGGTATGATATTGTTCAAACTGCTCATGCAAACAAGCCTAGTGCAGCTGCCTTTACATTACAGTCTCCTCTAAAGTAATGCTCAATGCCATCATCGGTATTAAAACTAATCATTCTAGTACAATAGTCCATGTGATCCTTGAACACTGTAAGCCAACCCATAACATGTATTATTTCATTTATGTTCATCTCCATCACAATGAAATCCAATTTTAACTCAACTCCATCAAATATTATAGAACACACTCTACACAAAAAGGCCTGACATTCTCTTTGAACAAGAAGAGTTTGAAGTTTCAAAACAGAATGCATTATCTAAACATTTAGTCCCCAAAGATCAACTAAATGAGGAGAAATAATTTAATGGGATGTACCCCTATCAAAAAAATACTACAGAAGGGTATAATCTAAAATAATCGTACCTATCATAGTCGATAGTCCATATTGATCATCCAAAATCACCTTCTCAGCTCCATAAAATTGTTTACTCACAGAACTTTGTTCTTTTTTCCTTGTTGAGATTTCCCTTGCTGAGGAGTCATGGTATTACTAGAATCACCATGTCCTGATTTATTATTCTTAAGCGATTTATTCATCTTTTCTCTCCTTTTCAAAGTATACTATGTATACGACACATGAGAATTGTCTCGAACACCTGACCATGGGGAAGTACAGCTATAAAGCTAAACACACCCCATATAATTACAATTATAAAATTATCTTGATGGAGTCATAAAATCCCACCTCATGTTGTCTAAATAACCACATTGGAAACATCCTGGACTGCTCTTAGGTTTTGGAGGAAGATTTACTTATCCAATTTTCTAATTCTGAGTCATTTCACTACCTTGGATCTAGGTGCCTCTCTTTCGTTTTTTCCCAGAATTAGAGTTCCCACCATTTACCATAGGTATCAAAATTCTTCCACCACCCATAGCACCTATGATATCCCTTTATACCACTGATTCTCTATTTACCGTCTCAATACAATCCATTATACGTAGCACAATAATGTTTGAGAGAATCTCCTTCCTCATCCTCTATTATAAAATGTTTACCTTCAAAGATGTACTAGAAATAACATCGGATGAAAGGAATACTAAATTCACAAATTTATCTGCATACTTTGTCACTGAGATGTTCTCATGCTTCAAAATGAAAAAGTATATCATTCTTGTTATCCTAAACTTATGAGGGTGTAATTTTTAACAATTCTTAAAAACCGTACCATGCAATGAATTTTTATAATTTAGCCTGAAATACTAAATCCCACCATCAGAATGAAAGATCCTCTAGCAGATATGTCACCAACATTAATTTCAGATCTATTAGTGTGCCATGGAAATTGAATATTCGGTTCATCCAATTCATCCAAACCACTTCATTCATTTTTTCTAAATCACTCCAAAATATGGGTGGATTTTTCTTCTATAACTGGACAGAATGATGAAATTTCCTTGGTTCATTACTTCTATTCCCTCTATCCATAGCCTGAAAATCTTGAATATTACATTGAACAAATTGTTGGTTCACATGTGTCTCAGGTGCAACCAAATTCTTATCAGCCTTTCTAGTTGGTTTTTACAACACATACTAGGTGCCATTTTCTAAAACAAACACGAAACACTATAAATCTTAGTCTCTAGAAATAGATGCCTTTACAATTTCAAATTTTACCATATCACAGCAACTACACAAGGATTTTCTAAAATTCCAAACTTTGGGTTCACAATCTATTTTTGAAAAGTCCACCATGCTTTTGACCAAACCATTTTCAAAATACCAATATCATTCCATTTTTAAATTCTCCCATTTGAAAGAAATTTCAATACTTTTAAAATTTCAACATTTTTTAACAAAATTATAAATTATGACTAAAAATGATATATGCACTCCTAGTGGGAATTTATTTCAATCAATGCATGTCATGCACTTCTCATTGACTAAACCCATGACAATGAGATTACAACTCCTATGAGTGTCTTGAAAATACTTATGTACCCAACACCTTGGTAACATGAAGTTCATCATAAATAGGTTTTTACGTCTATTTATGATCTATATTTTATGTCTCAATAATCCTACTCCTTTATACCATCCCAACTCAAGGAATGAACCATAATTAATTTTATATACAAGTCCGACAACCAATACAATTTGTTTGAAAATATTTTCACCAACCATGACTGATACAATTTTTAATTCAAGGATTGATCAAGCTGACAACAATTCTAACATCCCACCTCTTCCCATTGGATTGATTTAAGGTAAAATTGATACTTGGCCTTAAGGAACATCCCTAAGATTCCAAAGGCTGGAAACAAATGTTGAGGGCTTCAATACATTTGGGGGTGATCTTCCATTTGAAAATAAAAAAACCACAACCAATATTACCTTAACCAAAACCACTATATGATGCATGATTGCAATGTAATACAACTCAAATAAATACCCAAAGGCCATAATACCAAACTACACTAAGACCAATATCAGAGTACCAAATAAGAAGACTAAACAACAAAGCTCAATGAATCCAATGACAAAACTCCAATGACCACAACATGATACATTCTCTAACTCCACAATAAATTCCAAAGTATTATGAAGCACCACTAAAGAAATGTGATACCTTACTTTTACCTATGTCCCGATAAACAATATCTAAAAAATCATCAAATTTACAAAGCAGGGGTGAGTAATAAAACTCAGTAGTTTTTAACAAAATGACATCCCTACTCGCTCTATTGGATATAATACTTTAGTAAATTTATATAAAAAAATTTATATAAAAAAAATAAAATAGTTTATATAAAATCCATACCATTTTTATGTAATATATTTTTCATACCAAAACCATTTTCCAAATCAAATACATTTCCCAAGGAATGCAACTAAATAAGTCATCCAACCATTATTAAATAATCATTTGGAATAAACCATTCTATTTCACACAACTATACACACACTCAACCACACAAGCTTGGTGTTACCATTGACTGTGGAACTTCACATCTGTAACACATCCCTTTGATGGTGTTACGTCATGACCGTTATCTATCCCATTCAATTCATTATTAACCATTTAATCCAATAACCATTGCAACAAAATATTTTACGAACAACTTTAACAAAAGAAAAAAAAATTAGGATTCCCATAAGACATGAAATTTAAAAAAAATCAACTTATTTTAGTGTGTAACTTATTCAAATGTAGGAAATTTTAGACTTCCATTAATATTGTATCCCCAAAAATTACCAAAACCATGAATGTAATTCATCATGTAGAAAAAAAATTAATTTCAAATATTTTTTTATGTTAACATAATACACCATAACACCCATACTTCACATCAATTTCACATCATTAATTATTAAATCCATATAAAAATCAATATCATTACTAGGTTATTTTAGTCCAGAAATAAATAGAAACAAAAAAATATACTTATTCTTCATACATAACCATGTATTTAAGGTATAGTTTTTTAATATAAGTTACCAAGTAATGTGAGTTCTACTTTATTCACCAAAAAGATTAATTCCTTTCATAGATAAACCATTGTGAAGGTCTCATTTAATTTTTCCAAATTCAGGGGACTTATGCTAAAAACATTTCCTCTAATAAGCATCTAATGAGTTTAATAGTTTCCAATGTTGAATTATTTTATTTTTATGTTACATAAAATGAATTTTTGTCTATAAAATTCAAAAAAATAATCTAAATCTTTGAATAATTATAAATTACCATACAATTATCAATGGTCTTGATAAATTTTTCATGTACCCATATGCGTTGTACTTAAATAAATTTATTAGTGAACCATATTACTTTCAAAATAATATACTATCATTAGAATAGTTATGTATGTTTTCATAAGTAATACCCATGGAATATAAAATTCATTTAGATTCGTATGTTTAACAAGGAATCTCATTATCATTTATTGACATATCCTTCAATATAGAAAGTAATTTTGAAAACTAGTTTCCCTCTATCTATTTATCACTTTAAAATTATATAGTTTTTTTATTTTTTATATCACTGTATATTTGGTACCATTTTCTTACAATAATTGACTAAAACATCATGACTTCCTACCAGTTTAGACTTTTTCGTTTGGCCTAAATTAAATAGTTTGGTCTCTATTATACATAGGGGTTGATTCCATAGAGAATATGGGTAGTCCATGGGGTTTTGATTATGAAAAATTATCTCAGATATAAAAAATGTTAGTGGAAAATAGAAAAAAATTACCATAGTTAGTGCTACAAGAGGTGAGGTTCTAAGTAAGGATTTAAATACAAGTGCATTATAATTTTAGAAGTGTTTTAATTTCCTTATAAATCAAATTATTTTAGTTTATGAATGTTTACTATAACATACCTCCTCTCCTCATTGGCTTGAGTTTAGGTGGAATATCTACTTGGCCTTCAGGGACATCCCCAATATGCCAATGGATGGTAATAAATGTTGAGGGCTTCAATGCGGTTGGGGGAAGATTTCCCTATTCAAAATAAATGAACCACAACCAAGAATACCATAACCAAAATCACTATATTTTTCATGATCACAATTTAATAAAACTCATATTAATACCAAAATACCACAATACCAAACTACACCAAGAACAATATTAGAGTACAAAATATAAATACTAAACCAAAAATCTCAAAGTCTCTAAATACATAACTCCATAGATCCCAACATACTCTATTATCCAACTTCACAATCCATGCCCAAGTATCACGATTCATGATTAATGAAATGTGATACCTTTCCTTTAATTTTTTTTTTTTGATAAAAAATATCTAAAAACACACCAATATTCCAATGCAGGGGGTGACTAATGAAACTATGTAGGTTTTCCCCAAATGAATTCCCAACTCATGACACTAGGATATAACATGTTATCAAATTTATTTAAAACAATTTATATAACAGAATTCATTTAGCTTCTATCAAATCCATAACATTTTTAAGTATCATGATTTTCATACCAAAACGTTTTTCCAAACCAAATCCATTCCCCAAGGAAAGAAACCAAACAATTAATTTAACCATTCATCAATAATCATTTTGAAAACCCCATTCTATTTCATAAAATCACAAACACACTCAACCACACATGAATTTTGTTACCATTTATGGTGTAACATCATGTCCATAACCCATCCCATTGATGGTGTTACTTCATGATCATTATCCATCCCATTAAATTAATGAATAACCATTTAAGACAATAATAATGCCAAAAAAATATTTTCCAAACATTTTTAATAACAGAATCCATTTTTTCAAACACATTTACATGTATCAAACCAAATGAAAATTTTAAAATTTTCATTTTGAAATCATATTACCAAATCCACTATCCACTAAAACACCCAATTTTCCTAATTCCATAAACAATCACCAAATTGGTTTCCCATTAAGAATTTAAAAAAAATCACAAACAATTTCAATAAAAATAATCTATTTGAAATAAATCCTTCTATTTCTAATAATTGGAGTTGATATTGAAGCCACATACATCTGAACATAATGAGAAAATAAAGAACAAGATAAATTCTTCAACAAAACCAGGTTAAATCTCAAAAACCCCACCTTAGATCATGTTATATAATAGAAACACAATCAAATATCATCATTAATGGAATAAACTATAATAGATATATACCCAATGGATTAGATATATTAATAAAAGAGAGGTAAGAAGAGTAGATCTATGTAAAACCACTATTAATAGAGAATTACCAAGAAATATATCCTTCAACACACCAAGATTTTCCAATTGATTGCTTTCAGTACAAAGGGGAGAGTCTCCATAGCCTTTGGGAGGAAGAAAAACTGAGTTAGGGTTTGAATAGTGAAAAAACAATTGGATTTAGGGTAAATCCATATGAGATCAACATTTTAGGATCTAAAAACCTACCATGCATGGTTGATTTAAATTGTTAGGAAACTCGTACGCTAACCATGCACTAAACATTGCCTCCCAACACTCTTCAGATGGTTAGATCACATAGATAGACAAACCATGCACCAATAATGTTTTTACCTTAGTTCCACTTTTCATTGTTACTCCTAGGTGGCTGTATGGTATGATAAAACCATGCTCCTAACTATGTGCCTACACATATCTCACAACCTCACTTGGAATGGTTTCTTATAAGATTTTCATGATTTTTACTAACCATGCTCAAATCGTGAACCTCACTAAAATCCCCAAAAATATTCCAAATTTCCACTAAAACCTCCCAAACTTTACATGAGAACATTACATAATTAAAATACACAATGAAGGGGTTACTTAATCAAAACTGTGGGTTCTACATTATCCCCACCATTGGCCTTACCATCCCAAGAAAGTTGAAAACCACTACTTTCCCAAAATATTTCAGGTCATTTCTCGACCATTTTTATCTCTTGTTACAAAGTTTGTTCACAATTCTGGCAATATTTCCAAAAAATCTACACATGACTTATTATTTTTCCATGCAAGACATTATCTTGCCTATCCAAAATCTATATCATCGTGTGAAACAATAAAGTATCATTCTCTAGGTCAACATGATCCCATCGAATAAAATGGTCTGGATCAGGCTAAAACATTCTCAAATGTGATACATGAAACACATTATACACTATAATGAACCATGGAAAAAAACAACTGATATTCCTCCCCACCAACTCATTATAGTATCTCAAAAGGGTCTATTTATCAATGAGATAACATTATCTGCTTCCCAAAATGATGATGACCAATACTTAGAGAGATCCTCAAGAACACAAGATCACTCACCTCAAACAACAACAACAATCAATGATGATCCACATAAAATTTTTTATGAATCTAAGCTATATCCATTCTCTTCATAATCCACTGAATATTCTTTGTTGTCTCTTGGAAAGGCTCATTTGAACTAGTGAATTCTCGCATGTTTCCACCCAACCAAGTGAATAATGAAAAATATTCTCATGCAATGCTTCAAAAGGATCCATATGCATCGAGGCCAACTAACTATGTTTATATGATAACTTGACTAATGGTGTGTGCTCCACCCATGAGCCAACAAAATACATTAAACAATCCCACAACATGTTTTCCATTATTTTTATCACCCTTTCAGGTTGTCCATCTATCTGAGTATGATACTCAATACTCAAGGTCAACTGAGTACTAAAGGATATCTATAAGGATTCCCATAAATATGATATAAACCATATATCTATGTCTGATACTATCAAAACTAGTAATCCATACCATTTTACCACTTCTCTGATATATATTTTGGACAATTCCTCCACCATATGAGATTCAAAAATGGAGTTGAAATGGGGGTACTTTGTGAGTCGATCCACTATCACCCATATGGAATCATGTCTCCTAATCATTATTTGGATACCTATTACAAAATCCATGTCTATTTGTTCCCATTTCTAAATTGGAATAGGTAAATACTAAAGAATACCTATTGGGTTGATGATTCCCTACCTTAACCTTCTTACAGGTTAAGCATCTCAAAACAAACTCAACCACCATTATTTTTATGCCAACCCAAAAAAATTGTTCATTCAAAACTGTATACATATTCTATATTCCATGATGGACATCCCATATTACATGGTGCAAAGCATAAATAAGTTATCCCTGAAAATCCATATGTATGACCATCCAATTCTAAAACCACAAAATTGAACTCCCATCCAGATTTCATCCCTCAATGCTCTCCCCACCATTGATTTTTGACCCCATAACAATTCATTTTTAATTGGACTTTTGTGCCTATTTAACTATTGCAAAAAAATCAGGAACAAATAAAACAATAAAGAAAACCAAGAAACCACCTATTTCTTTACTTTCCAAGTGTAATATGACTATGAACGACATCTACTTATACTGGTATGAGGAATATTTTTTCAAATGATCATATAATGACCCAGGCTTGACATACATGGACATTAATTTTCTTTTTCAAAATACTTAATACATTACACAAATATATTCCCAAAGACCATATTAGTCTAGTTTCTTTGGATACTCAGAACATAATCTTCTAACTTGGTGAAAGATCTTCAACATCTCCCATAATGATCTTCCCCTTTATGTTTTCCTACCTAAAACCTTATTTATAACCTGGGGAAAAGAAAACATAAAAAGGGAAAGCTTGAATTCTTATCAAGGATAAACATAGAGAACATAAAACAAACCATAAACATACTAATGTAAAAACATGAACATAATTTTTAGACATCAAAATATTCAGTCATGAAATTAATCCTGGTAGAACATAAGGCATAGATCATAAAAGAAAATTTAACCATGAAAGAATAGAATTTTCATAAAAAACAGTATTATGGAAAAAAAATAAGCACATAATATTAATTCCATAGTAGCCAGGGCATGGCTTCCAAGACCATCATAACGGAAAAAGTCCATTACTAAACCATTTTTACTTTTTTGTTCCATCCATGTATTACTGAACCAGATTTACATGTTGTTCTAGCCCTACATTACTTAATCAGGCTTACTTGGACTTTCAGTCAAGTCTATATCATGAGATATAAATATTTACCCAATGCACTGGAGGGAGATATAGGTCCCACCCATCTCAAAATGAAACCATTCATATATGTTCCATAAAAACATAAAAACATTTACCATAACATAACCCATGAGATAAAATTGGTTTCTTAAACATCATTCTATCATAATTGATATAAAAAATGGATTTCTTAAATTAACTTCCATAATAAACACAATAAAATCATTTTAATAATAGTTATATAAATATAACCCTATTTAAAGTGTATCAGCTTCGATGGAATATAATTTTGAGAAAACACTTGGAATTAATTCTTGAGGAAAATATCCTTTCTTCTTCAAAAATGTTTTCCTTCCTCAAAATGCCACACAATTTTAGAAGAAATAATTTTATGTGAAAATAACCTTGTAATATTATAGGTGAATATTCAAGGAAATAAGGCATTATGAAATCATAAAAATCCATTCATGTTTTATAAGTTAAAAAACATTCCTCTCATACTTTTACCGAAAAAATCAAAAAGTAGCTCATAGTATAAAAAAATATTCCTTATATACCATGTAGTAAAAGTAGAAAATGGGTAAAAATGATATTAAACATGCATAGAATAATAGTAAAAATTTTATCAAAACATTTTTATAAAATTGGCCATGGATGATAAATATATCCCCAGTAAATACTTATGTCTGAACAATCTCAGATAAAAAAATGAGATTTGAAAAATTATCCATTACCTTAGGTTTGATATGCTTCTTATGTGTCCTAAACTCTTTTATAATGATTTAGATAATGTTATTAACTTGTTCCATAATCATGTTCATCATATATTGTCATATTTTCTATTTTTTGTTTGTAATAATTCATTATTACCTATTATTCGGGTGTTAACTGCTTTATATTCTTATATATGTTTTTTCTGATAAGTTATATTTATAATTTTTAGGTTATAGTTATATAATTTACAATATAGTATTAGTATAATATATAACATATTTATACATTCAATTAATTTATATAATCATTATTTAATGAATATTATGTAGAATGAATCACATCGCACCGTGGTGACAGTTAGTCGTACCACTACTAGAATTTCTGGTTTTCGAGGCGGGGCACCTATAGCGGCCGCCATTTGGTGGCCGCTAATACTATCAACAGCGGCCACCAAATGGCGTCCGCTGCACTTTACTTCCTAAAAATACCCTATTTTCCCCTCCCTCCCCTCCCCGACCTCGCGACCCCCTCTTCCCCAACCCCGTGACCCCGACCCCCGCGACCCCGACCCCTCGACCAGGAGACCCCGACCCCCGGCGACCCCTCCCCGACCCCCGGAAACCCTCCCCGACCCTCGGCGACCCCGACACCACCGTCGACCCCGACCACCGTCGACCCCGACCCCCGACCTCCCGATGACCTCAGCAACCCCCGGCGACCCGACCCCCGGTGATCCCCACCCCCTTGCCTCCGTGATGCACCACCGGCAACCCCGGCAACACCCATTGCCTTGCCTCCATGCTGCACCCCCGTGACCCCGACACCCCATGCCCACGCTGCACCCCGGCGACCCCCACCGCCTTGCCTCCGCGCTGCGCCCCCGTGACCCCGACACCCCTGCGACCCAGCAACCCCCACCCCTGCCCGCGCTGCACCTTTGGACAGCCCTGCCGCCGCCGTCCCCTCGCGGCCCCATTTCATCCCTCCGGCAAGTCCTCCTACCTCCGTTGGACCCTTCCGGTCCATTGTGCCCCGTCGTGTAGAACCCTCCACGCTTCATCCAACGGTTCCGCTCCTTTCGAGTCCGGTCGTCGAACCTCTGTCGTTAATTCACTACGTCGTCATGGATCCGCAATCAAGTCAGACCCTGTTACTCGCGGTCAAGTCCTCCGCAGGTAATGTTTTTTATCCAAATTTGGTTTTTAAATTTTAATGATATGTGTTTTTTTTAGAATTTAAATAAGATATTTCACTTTTTATTTCTATTAAATACAGATATGGATAGGAGTTGGATTGATATGCAAGATAGATTTTCAGCTGAATATTATGAGGGGATTAAGCGATTTATGGATTTCACCAACAAATTTCCAAGCGATATGATTAGTTGTCCATACAGAAAATGTGAAAATAGATATCTCTTCAAACAAGATAGTGTTAGAGAACATTTGTTTTTGAATGGGTTTTTGAAAAACTATAAGACATGGACGTGTCATGGAGAAGATTCTGTTTCATGTCATCGCTCAGAAAATATTCATATGAATGTTGATTCGAGAACAGTTGATCCGATGAACATAATGCTGAATGATATGATGCGTCAGTTTCAATCTGAAGACAGTAATGTCGTAAATGACGACGTTGGATTGAGTAATCTTCGTTCTTCTACAGATGGAGAAGCATTGAAATTCTTTGAAATTTTTGATGATGCACATACTGAATTATATCCTGGATGCACTAAATTTAGTAAACTGTCATTCATCGTTGAATTGTTACACCTGAAGGCCTTTAACCAGTGGTCAGACACCTCATTCGACGTGTTGTTGGTATTATTGAAGAAGGTACTCCCTGCTAAAGCGAAGATTCTGGAGTCATTCTATCAAGCTCGCAAGTTAATCGATGATATTGGTTTTACATATGATACAATTGATGCATGTCGCAATAATTGGATGTTGTTCAGAAAAGAGAATGTGCAATTAAATAATTGTATTGTTTGCTATACATCCAGGTGGAAGACCAATGAGATTAATCAAGGTAGTCAGATTCTTCCTGGGAGAGTCTTGAATCAAGGGAAACAAGTTGCCACTAAACAGATGCGTTATTTCCCACTGAAACCGAGACTGAAGAGATTCTTCTTGTCCACTAAAATTTCTAAATTGATGACTTGGCATTCAGATAGAAAGAAATAGGTTGATAAATTAACTCACCTGGCAGATTCTTTGGCATGGAAAGAGTTTGATCAAAGACACCCAGACTTTTCCTGGGATGATCGTAATATTCGACTGGGTTTGGCAGCAGATGGTTTTAACCCATTTAGGTCAATGGTTGGTGCGACACATAGTACATGTCTAGTGGTGTTGGTTCCATACAACATTCCCCCATGGGTATGTATGAAGCAACCTTTTTTGTTACTGCCAATTCTAATTGATGGACCGAGAGGACCTGGTGATAAAATCGATGTTTATATGCAACCTTTGATTGATGAGCTACAAGAATTTTGGGTCGATGGTGTAATGACTTTTGACTCGGCAGCAAATGAAATGTTTCGACTTCGGGTCGCTTTGTTATGGACAATTAATGATTTCCCAACGTATGCTAACTTATCAGGTTGGAGTAGAAAAGGAGAATTTGCTTTCCCTTGTTGTAATAAGAGTAAGAAATCTATATGGATTAAGCACTGTAGAAAGTGGGCATATCTTGGTCACAGACGCTTTCTTCCTCCATTGCACTGGTTCAGAAAAGACCATGTATCGTTTGATGGGAATAGAGAGTTTGACCCATCACCACAAATACTTTTTGGGGTTGATATTTGTGCACAACTTGATGAAGAAAACATCCGTACAATGTATGATTTTCAAGATTTATTGGTTCATGCATTGCCTTCTATTCCTACTGCAAATAGACAGTGAAGTCATAATTGGAAAAAACGAAGTATTTTTTTTTTGAATTTCCTTATTGGAAATATAATATTTTAAGGCATAATTTAGATGTGATTCACATTGAAAAAAATGTATGTGATAATATTTTATGCACTATTTTAGGCATCAAGGGGAAATCAAAGGACAGTGTTAATGATCGACGTGATTTGCAAGAAATGGGATTGATAAAACCTTTACATTTACATCTGGGTGAAGGTAATCAGGCATACATGCCTGCTGCATAGCACACAGTGAGTAAAAAATAGAAACAAAAATTTCTATCAATTTTAAAGACTGTTAAGGTGCCAGATGGTTATTTCTCTAATATTTCGAAGCACGTGAATATGAAGAGCATGACATTACAGGGTTAGAAAAGTCACGATAATCATATTCTGCTTCAACAGTTAATTCCTATAGCAATTCGTGATTACTTACCTTCCCAGGTTGTTGAGCTGTTGATTGGAGTTTCTAATTTTTTTAGACAGCTCTGTTCTAGGAATCATCGCATGAGTGATTTGAAAAAGCTACAGGATAAGATTGTACTTGCACTATGTCACCTAGAAAAACTATTTCCACCGTATTTTTTTGATGTCATGGTTCACTTGACCGTGCATTTAACTGGTGAAGTCATTGTTGGAGGTCCCGTGCAATTCAGGTGGATGTATCCAATAGAGCGATACTTAAATACATTGAAACGCTATGTGCGCAAAAAAGATCATCCAGAAGCATCAATTGCCAAGGGATATTTAATGGATGAGTGTACTAATTTCTGTGCTTCATATATTGATGAGGTTGAAACAAAGATAGATAAACCGTCCCAGACTGACGAGGGTCCAATTGGAGAAGAAATAACATTTGATATGCGGAACAACGAGTGGGTTCAAGCTCATCGATATGTGTTGTCAAACACTCCATCAGTTATTCCATTGATACAGTAAGTTTCATAGTTGATGTGTATTTTGTTTCTATATTTATTTTATTGCTTACCTTATATTGTGTTGTGATTTAGGATGCATATCGCTGAGTTGAAATGTGAAAGGCCCCATGCAACTGAGTATCAAATCCAAAAACATCATTTCAACCCATTTTATGAGTGGTTCAAGACTCATGTACGTATAATTGATTTAATATTTTTATAGTGAAACTTAGTTGTATTTTCACAATCCTTTATCCATTAAACTATATATGTGAAATTTGCAGATTCAAAAGTTACGTGATTTAACCCAGCATGTGAGCGAAGAACTCAACCAACTAGCCGATGGTCCATTTATTACAGCTCATCGCTACAAGTCTTTGGATGCTAAAGGATTCCGATTTCGTATTAGCGATGTTGACATGAACTGAGACACACAAAATAGTGGTGTTGGTTGTTCTTTTGTTAGTGAGGGTTATTATTATGGATTTTTGAGAGATATTATTGAGGTTATTTATTATCTTCGATTAAAACACATATTGTTAAGGTGTGATTGGGTCGATCCAGTTCGTGGAACGAAAGTTGATAACTTCCAATTTACATTAGTAAACTTTAACAATATGCTATATAAAGATGATCGGGTTAGCAATGAGCCCTTCATACTGACATTGCAGGCAGAACAAGTTTACTTTGTCGGCATTGATTCTGATTGGAAAGTTGTGGTGAAAATGTCTAAAAGAGGGGTTTTTCTGATTGACCAAGAGGAACCTGAAGTTTTCGCATTTCCTGATCAAACACTTGACCAAACAACAGTAGTTGTATGAGATGAAGATATACAATGGACCAGAGATACAGTTGAAGGACATACGATAGACTTGCATGATTAGTGGAAATTGTAATTATATCCCTAGTTATTATTTGTAAAAATATTTATGAGTTATATATGTATAAAAATTGCTTGATTTAACTACAATTTCTTTTAATGTAGGTATGTCACAGGGTGGTCACAGTGGTTCACCTGATGTTGTTGGTATGTATGTTTTCATTTTTCTAAATTAATTGATTGTAATTTTCTGTTTATATTTCCCTAACTATTTCTAATCATTAATTTATATTGTAATTGAATTATGAATTTATGTTTATCAGGATCTACTACTTATTCCAGCAGACGCAGGGGTCCTGGTAGAGGGGTTTGATCCTGGAACTCTGGATCCCGATTGGATGTGTTATTTGACGACACATTTCATCCAGTTGTAGATGGTGCTACTGCATTGAGTCGTCAGTTTGGGCATATGATATGAGACTCACACAGATTCCCTCTAACAACTCGTGACTGGAGTTCTTTCCCTCAGGATACGATGGACAGATTATGGAGGGAGGTTCAGGTAAATTCAATGTTTAATTTTTCATGATATTGTTATTTCTATTGTCCCATCTACTGACAATATTTTTAACAGGATAATTTGACATCCTGTCCAGATGAGTTTCGGGCTATTTGTATGTCCAAATTCCGAAAATTATGGAAGGATTACAAGTCAAGGGTGAAGAGAGATCATTGGACACCATTTGCGGGTGTTCTAGACATTCTACAGCGAGTCCCTCCAGGCATTCTTCCTGCGCAGTGGCAGTATTTGGTTGCGTTTTTGGTCGAGGGAGGCAGCGATGGTAAGATTTTTACTTTTAATCTATACATGACTAATTTTTCAAATGTCTATTAAGTAAATACGTTGAATGTAGACCAAGTCTTCTCGTCATTCACATAACCAGGCGATGCAGGGCACGCCTTCCAGACTTGGAACTCGACATGTGTCACAGGTCAGACATGATGTAAGTTCAGAATCAATATTTCATTCATATTTTAAAAATATTGTAGTATAACATGGTGAACCCCTTTATTATCGTTACACCAATGCGGCGAGCCAATCGATCGGATGTCCATATGGATGAGGACTCGTAGGGCGGGTGATCCCGATGTTGCAGGTGTTATAGTAAGAAAATTATTTACTAATAAATGTATTTTTTATTTTATATAAATTATTCATATTTGTTCATTGATTCATTATATGCTACAGGCTCAGTTTGACGCTCAGTTAGCAGAGTTTCCAGAGGAGCAACGTCGTAGTATTGTGCGTAGAGATGAAATATTTCACCGTGTCGTGGGGCGTGACGGTCATGGTTATTCTTTGACTTATGGCAGTGGTGTCCCACGATGTGCAGTTGTTAGAGCAGATGTGATGGGTGCATGCAGAGAGTCAGGGATGCGCACACAGGCTGAGATAGATGCTTCCATGCAGGATATGCAGTGCAATTTTGATTCACAGTTTCAGCAGTTACGTGCAGAGTATGAGGAGAGGTTTTCACAGATGTCATCATGTATCGATGAAATGATGACGCAACAAGTGGCGCCACAGGTAAATAATAAAACAAACCATACTCAGATTGAATTTTATTGATATGTTTAAGATACATAATATTGATATATATTGTAGGCTCCGAATACATCTGGTGGACATCACAGTGATATTGGTGATCAAGATGAGAATGAACCCCATGCATGAGGTAATTTCATTTGTTTTGATGAATTCTTTATAATTTTTTATATCCTTGATGAATATAATTTTCCTTTTTTACCTAGATTAGTTTGTTTTAGTATTTGTGGATGAAATCTTCGTGTACTCCAAGACTGATGATGATCATACCCAAAATCTTGACATCATACATATTACACTTATTGAATATACGTCAAGCTATATATATGTCAGTTTTGTATTGATTATATAGGTATAGTTATTGGGTCAAATAATTTCAGAGGAAGGTGTGTCAGTGGATGGAGAGAAACTCCAGATAGTTGTTTCTTAGGAGAAGCCCAAGAACTCTTTCAATATTTTTATCTTTTTAGGGTGAGTGAATTGTGATGTGGTCGAGCAGACGGCACATCAATCGGACGTGCCATTTGCCCGTGGTGACCGGGAACGCCGTTCTGGTGTCATAAACGGCCAAAACGGGCGTCTAACGGTCAAACTCATAGTGGAAGACATAGGATTGACCTGAAATCATAGTAGAACATTCCAATTATTATTCGCGATGTGCACTCACAGACGGCACGTCAATCGGACGTGCGGTCTGCGCCATAGGGCTCATTATGCGTTCTTTAAGTGTTGCGCGCGCTTGATAAACGCGCATGGGGGGTCCAAACGGGCCGAACGAAGTCCGAATGGCCTGAAATCAGAAGACATCAAAGGGTGAGTGAATTGTGATGTGGTCGAGCAGACGGCACGTCAATTAGACGTGTTGTGTGCCCGCGGTCACTGGGAACGCCGTTCTAGTGTCAAAAACGGCCAAAACGGGCGTCTAACGGTCAAACTCATAGTGGACGACATCGGATTGACCTGAAATCACAGGACAACAATACAATTATTATTCGCGATGTGAAAGCGTAGACGATATGTCAATCGGACGTGCGGTATGCGCCGTAGGGCTCATTATGCGTTCTTTAAGTGTTGTGCGCGCTTGATAAACGCGCGTGGGGGGGTCCAAATGGGCCGAACGAAGTCTGAATGGCCTGAAATCAGACGAAATCAAAAGGTGAGTGAATTGTGATGTGTTTGAGCAAACGGCACGTCAATCGGACGTGTCGTGTGCCCACGGTGATCGGGAACGCCGTTCTGGTGTCATAAACGGCCAAAACGGGCATCTAATGGTCAACCTCATAGCGGGCGACATCGGATTGACCTGAAATAATAGGAAAACAATCCAATTATTATTCACGACGTGCACGCGCAGACGGCACATCAATCGGACGTGCGGTCTGCGCCGTAGGGCTCATTATGCGTTCTTTAAGTGTTGCGCGCGCTTGATAAACGCGCGTGGGGGGTCCAAACGGACCGAACGAAGTCCGAATGGCCTGAAATCAGAAGACGTCAAAGGGTGAGTGAATTTTGATGTGGTCGAGCAGACAACACGTCAATTGGACGTGCCGTGTTCCCGCGGTGACCGGGAACACCGTTCTGGTGTCACAAACGGCCAAAACGGGCGTCTAACGGTCAAACTCATAGAGGACAACATCGGATTGACCTGAAATCACAGGAAAACAATCCAATTATTATACTCTACGTGCACGCATAGACGGCACATCAATCGGACGTGCGGTCTGCACCGTAGGGCTCATTATGCGTTCTTTAAGTGTTGTGCGCGCTTGATAAACGCGCGTGGGGGGGTCCAAACGGGCCGAACGAAGTCCGAATGGCCTGAAATCAGACGACGTCAAAGGGTGAGTAAATTGTGATGTGGTCGAGTATACGGCATGTCAATCGAACGTGCTGTGTGCCCGCGGTGACCGGGAACGCCGTTCTGGTGTCATAAACGGCCAAAACGGGCATCTAACGGTCAAACTCATAGCAGACGACATCAGATTGACCTGAAATCATAGGACAGAAATCCAATTATTATTCGCGACATGCATGCACAAACTTCATGTCAATCGGATGTGCGGTCTGCGCTGTAGGGCTCATTATGCGTTCTTTAAGTGTTGCGCGTGCTTGATAAACGCGCGTGGGGGGGTCCAAATGGGCCGAATGAAGTTCGAATGGCCTGAAATCAGACGACATAAAAGGGTGAGTGAATTGTGATGTGGTCGAGTAGACGGCACGTCAATCGGACGTGCCGTGTGCCCACGGTGATCGGGAACGCTGTTCTGGTGTCACAAACGGCCAAAACGGGCGTCTAACGGCCAAACTCATAGCGGGTGACATCGGATTGACCTGAAATCACAGGACAAAAATCCAATTATTATTCGCGGCGTGCATGCGGAAACGGCATGTCAATCGGACGTACGGTATGTGCCGTAGGGCTCATTATGCGTTCTTTAAGTGTTGCGCGTGCTTGATAAACGCGTGTGGGGAGTCCAAAGAGGCCGAATGAAGTCCGAACGGCCTGAAATCAGACGACATCAAAGGGTGAGTGAATTGTGATGTGGTCGAGTAGATGACACGTCAATCGGACGTGTCGTGTGCCCGCGGTGATCGGGAACGCCGTTCTGGTGTCATAAACGGCCAAAACGGGCGTCTAACGGTCAAACTCATAGCGGACAACATCGGATTGACCTGAAATCACAGGACAACAATCCAATTATTATTTGTGACATGCACGCACAGAGGTCACATCAATCGGATGTGCGGTCTGCGCCGTAGGACTCATTATGCGTTCATTAAGTGTTGTGCGCGCTTGATAAACGCGCGTGGGGGGGTCCAAACGGGCCGAACGAAGTCTGAATGGCCTGAAATCAGACGACATCAAAGGGTAAGTGAATTGTGATGTGGTCGAGCAGAC
The DNA here is from genome assembly GCA_963277665.1 of Viscum album. Classification (NCBI taxonomy): domain Eukaryota; kingdom Viridiplantae; phylum Streptophyta; class Magnoliopsida; order Santalales; family Viscaceae; genus Viscum; species Viscum album. The sequence continues at coordinate 1,089,935,169 of OY728145.1, read as the reverse complement.
GGAACGTCAATCGGACATGTCGTGTGCCCGCGGTGACTAGGAACGCCGTTCTGGTGTTATAAACGGCCAAAACGGGCGTCTAACAGTCAAACTCATAGTGGACGACATCGGATTGACTTGAAATCACAGGACAACAATCCAATTATTATTCGCGATGTGCACGCACAGACGGAATGTCAATCGGACGTTTGGTCTGCGCCGTAGGGCTCATTATGCGTTCTTTAAGTGTTGTGTGCGCTTGATAAACCCGCATGGGGGGTCCAAATGGGCCGAACGAAGTCCGAATGGCCTGAAATTAGACGACATAAAAGGGTGAGTGAATTGTGATATGTTCGAGTAGACAGCACGTCAATCAGACGTGCCGTGTGCCTGCGGTGACTGGGAACGCCGTTCTGGTGTCATAAACAGCCAAAACAGGCGTCTAACGGTCAAACTCATAGCGGACAACATCATATTGACCTAAAATCACAGGACAACAATCCAATTATTATTCTCTACGTGCACGCGTAGACGGAACGTCAATCGGATGTGCGGTCTGCGCCGTAGGGCTTATTATGCGTTCTTTAAGTGTTGCGCGCGCTTGATAAACGCGTTTGGGGGGTCCAAACGGGCCGAACGAAGTCCGAATGGCCTGAAATCAGAAAACATAAAAGGGTGAGTGAATTTTGATGTGGTCGAGCAGAAGTAACATCAATCGGACGTGTCGTGTGCCCGCGGTGACCGAGAACGCCGTTCTGGTGTCATAAACGGCCAAAACGGGCGTCTAACGGTCAAACTCATAGCGGACGACATCGGATTGACCTGAAATCACAGTACAACAATCCAATTATTATTCGTGATGTTCACGCGTAGACGGCTCGTCAATCGGACATGCAGTTTGCGCCGTAGGGCTCATTATGCGTTCTTTAAGTGTTGTGCGCGCTTGATAAACGCGCGTGGGGGATCCAAACGGGCCGAACGAAGTCCGAATGGCCTGAAATCAGACGAAATCAAAGGGTGAGTGAATTGTGATGTGTTCGAGAAGACGGAACATCAATCGGATGTGTCGTGTGCCCGCGGTGACTGGGAACACCGTTCTGGTGTCACAAACGGCCAAAACGGGCATCTAACAGTCAAACTCATAGCGAACGACATCAGATTTACCTGAAATCATAGTACAACAATCCAATTATTATTCTCGATGTGCACGCATAGACGGCACGTCAATCGGACGTGCGGTCTGCGCCGTAGGACTCATTATGCGTTCTTTAAGTGTTGCGCGCGCTTGATAAACGGGCGTGGGGGGGTCCAAACGGGCCGAACGAAGTCTGAATGGCCTGAAATCAGACGACATCAAAGGGTGAGTGAATTTTGATGTGGTCGAGTAGACATCACGTCAATTGGACTTGCCGTGTGCCCGAGGTGACCGGGAACACCGTTCTGGTGTCACAAACGGCTAAAACGGGCGTTTAACGGTCAAACTCATAGAGGACGACATCTGATTGACCTGAAATCACAGGACAGCAATCCAATTATTCTTCGCGATGTGCACGCGTAGACGGAACATCAATCGGACGTGTGGTCTGCACCGTAGGGCTCATTATGCATTCTTTAAGTGTTGTGTGCGCTTGATAAATGCGCGTGGGGGTGTCCAAACGGGCCAAACAAAGTCTGAATGGCCTGAAATCAGACAACATCAAAGGGTGAGTGAATTTTGATGTGTTCGAGTAGACGGAACATCAATCGGACGTGTCGTGTGCCCGCGGTGACCGGGAACGCCGTTCTGGTGTCACAAACGGCCAAAACGGGCGTCTAACAGTCAAACTCATAGCGAATGACATCAGATTGACCTGAAATCACAGGACAACAATCCAATTATTATTCGCGATGTGTACGCACAGACGGCACGTCAATCGGACGTGCGGTCTGCGTCGTAGGGCTCATTATGCGTTCTTTAAGTGTTGTGCGCGCTTGATAAATGCGCGTGGGGGGGTCCAAACGGGCCGAACAAAGTCTGAATGGACTGAAATCAGACGACATCAAAGGGTGAGTGAATTTTAATGTGGTCGAGTAGACGGAACGTCAATCGGACATTTCGTGTGCCCGCGGTGACCGGGAACGCCGTTCTGGTCTCATAAACGTCCAAAACAGGCGTCTAACGGTCAAACTCAGAGCGGACGACATCGGATTGACCTGAAATCACAGGACAACAATCCAATTATTATTCGCGACGTGCACGCGTAGACGGCACGTCAATCGGACGTGTGGTCTGCGTTGTAGGGCTCATTATGTGTTTTTTAATTGTTGCGCGCGCTTGATAAACGTGCGTGGGGGGGGGGGTCCAAACGGGTCGAACAAAGTCCGAATGGCCTGAAATCAGACGACATCAAAGGGTGAGTGAATTGTGATGTGGTCGAGTAGACGGCATGTCAATCAGACGTGTCGTGTGCCCGCGGTGACCGGGAAAGCTGTTCTGGTGTCATAAACGGCCAAAACGGGCGTCTAACAGTCAAACTCATAGCAGACAACATCGGATTGACCTGAAATCACAGTACAACAATCCAATTATTATTCGAGACGTGCACGCACAAACGGCATGTCAATCGGACATGCTTTCTGCGCCGTAGGGCTCATTATGTGTTCTTTAAGTGTTGTGCACGCTTGATAAACGCGCGTGGGGGGTCCAAATGGGTCGAACGAAGTCCGAATGGCCTGAAATTGGACGACATAAAAGGGTGAGTGAATTTTGATGTGTTCGAGTAGACGGCACATCAATTGGACATGCCGTGTGCCCGCGGTGACCGGGAACTCCGTTCTGGTGTCATAAACGGACAAAACGGACATCTAATGGTCAAACTCATAGCGGACGACATCAGATTGACCTTAAATCACAGGACAACAATCAAATTATTATTCTCGGCGTGCAAGCGCAGACGGCACGTCAATCAGACGTGCGGTCTGCGCCGTAGGGCTCATTATGCGTTCTTTAAGTGTTGCGCGCGCTTGATAAACGCGCGTGGGGGGTCCAAACGGGCCGAACGAAGTCCGAATGGCCTTAAATCAGACGACATCAAAGGGTGAGTGAATTGTGATGTGGTCGAAAAGACGGAATGTCAATAGGACGTGCCTTGTTACCGCAGTGACTGGGAACGCCGTTCTGGTGTCATAAACGGCCAAAACGGGCGTTTAATGGTCAAACTCATAGCGGACGACATCGGATTGACCTGAAATCACAGGACAACAATCTAATTAGAATAATAGAATTAATGATTTTAAATTTTTAAAACGGTAATCAAAATTATGAATATTATTTTGAAAATCAAATACTTTAGATCTGTTACAGTGAGTTTGAAGTTAAATATGTTAATTTGTTTTTTAGGTTTTATTCGGTACTAATTTTGTTATTAAATTTTGTTATACAGTTATATGTGATGATGGATGCGGAGCTTGGAAGATGACAGCCAAGATTTATTTGGGTATATATTAATGTATAATTGAAATTTTTTAAAAAAAAATTAAAATTTTATAGCGGACGCCATTTGGCGGCCGCTAAAGCCTACCTCGGCTTGCCTACAGCATCTGCCAAATGGCGATCGCTGATAGCAACAGCGATGGGGAAAAAGCGGCCGCTCTTTGGCGGATGCTAGGCGGCCACTATAGATCTTTAGCGACGGCTTTTGGCGGCCGCTAAAGTTCATTCTTGTACGAATTCTGAATGGCCTGAAATCAGACAACATCAAAGGGTGAGTGAATTGTGATGTGGTCGAGCAGACAGAACATCAATCAGACGTGCCGTGTGCCGGCGGTGACTGGGAATGCCGTTCTGGTGTCATAAACATCCAAAATGGGCATCTAATGGTCAAACTCATAGCAGATGACATCATATTGACCTGAAATCACAGGAAAACAATCCAATTATTATTCTCGACGTGCACGGGCATACGTCACGTCAATCGGACTTGCGGACTGCGCCGTAGGGCTCATTATGCGTTCTTTAAGTGTTGCGCGCACTTGATAAACGCGCGTGGGGGGGTCCAAACGGGCCGAACGAAGTCCAAATGGTCTGAAATCAGATGACATCAAAGGGTGAGTGAATTGTGATGTGGTCGAGCAGACGTCACGTCAATCGGACGTGTCATGTGCCCGCGGTGACCGAGAACGCCGTTCTGGTGTCATAAACGGCCAAAACGGGCGTCTAACGGTCAAACTCCTAGCGGACAACATCGGATTGACCTGAAATCACAGGAAAAAAAATCCAATTATTATTCGTGATGTGCATGCGCAGACGGCACGTCAATCAGACGTGCGGTCTACGCCGTAGGGCTCATTATTCGTTCTTTAAGTGTTGTGCGCGCTTGATAAACATGCGTGGGGGGGTCCAAACGGGCCGAACGAAGTCCTAATGGCCTGAAATCAGACGACATCAAATTGTGAGTGAATTTTGATGTGGTCGAGCATACGGCACGTCAATCAAACGTCGCGTGTGCCCGCGGTGACCGGGAACGCCGTTCTGGTGTCATAAACGGCCAAAACGGGCGTCTAACGGTCAAAATCATAGCAGACGACATCAGATTGACTTGAAATCATAGGACAACAATCCAATTATTATTTGCGACGTGCACGCACAGAGGTCACGTCAATCGGACATGTGGTCTGCGCCGTAGGGCTCATTATGCGTTCTTTAAGTGTTATGCGTGCTTGATAAACGCGCGTGGGGGGTCCAAATGGGCCGAACGAAGTCCAAATGGCCTGAAATCAGACGACATCAAAGGGTGAGTTAATTGTGATGTGGTCGAGCATACGGAACATCAATCAGACGTGCCGTGTGCCCGCGGTGACCGGGAACGCCGTTCTGGTGTCATAAACGGCCAAAATGGGCGTCTAACGGTCAAACTCATAGCGGGCGACATCAGATTGACCTTAAATCACAGGAAAACAATCCAATTATTATTCGCGACATGCACGCATAGACGGCACATCAATCGGACGTGTGGTCTGTGTCGTAGGGCTCATTATACGTTATTTAAGTGTTGTGCGCGCTTGATAAACGCGCGTGGGGGGGGGGTCCAAATGGGTCGAACGAAGTCCGAATAACCTGAAAGTAGATGACATCAAAGGGTGAGTGAATTGTGATGTGGTCGAGTAGACTTCACGTCAATCGGACGTGCCGTGTGCCCGTGGTGACCGGGAACGCCGTTCTGGTGTCATAAACGGCCAAAACGGGCGTCTAACGGTCAAACTCATAGCGGATGACATCGGATTGACCTGAAATCATAGGACAAAAATCTAATTAGAACAATATAATTAATGATTTTAAATTTTTAAAACGGTAATCAAAATTATGAATATTATTTTGAAAATCAAATACTTTAGATCTGTTACAGTAAGTTTGAAGTTAAATATGTTAATTTGTTTTTTAGGTTTTATTCGGTACTAATTTTATTATTAAATTTTGTTATGAAGTTATATGTGATGATGGATGCGAAGCTTGGAAGATGACAGCCGAGATTTATTTGGGTATATATTAATGTATAATTGAAATTTTTTTAAAAAAAATTAAAATTTTATAGAGGCCGCTAAAGCCTACCCCGGCTTGCCTACAGCGTCCACCAAATGGCGGCCGCTGATAGCAACAGCGATGGGGCAAAAGCGGCCACCATTTGGAGGACGCTAGGAGGCCGCTATAGACCTTTAGCAACATCTTTTGGTGGCCGCTAAAGGTCATTCTTGTACTAGTGTACGTACGCACGAGCGACGATATCTTTCCAATAATTGTTGAATAGTTTTGAATTGGATTGTGTATAAAATTTCAGAATCAATATCATGTTATAATAATCATGAATATTTATTATTTTCATCATTATACCCATCCAATAAAGGTGGTGGTGAAAAACATAGTACACCATGGCATGGAGATGGTAAGTCGTATGTACGCACGCGTGGTGATTTAATTTTTTTTCATAGGATGGGTAGAAGGTGGAATATGGTTGTTTTATAATCATAATAACCTCTTAGTATATATTTCTTACATGATTTATTACTTTATAATGAAATAACTCATGACATGGAAGTAGAAGAAGAAAGAATTTTGAAAGAATCGGTAAATGATATTACTTCTTCTTCGATGTGCCTCTTCTAAATCTCCTCTTAGAGCAATAGAGTTGGACTATGAATAAGACCAGGACCTATATAATGTTTCTATGTATGTTTATAAGGGATATTTTCAGGGTATGGTTGAGCCTTAAGGCTCAAAAATTAAGAGAAGAATTGAGGCAGAAAGTTCCCATTTATAATTGAGGTGAGGGGTACTTTTGGAAACCTCGAAAATATTAATTTATAATAATTTCAAAATCGATCAAAATACCTCCAAATTGAGATATATTATAAAATAAGATATGATAAGATTTAAATATCATAAACCAATAAAATCTAGACAAGTTTTGATGTCAATTTAAACAATGTCATTTTAATTGACAATTAGTTATTTTATTTAATTTTAATTAAGATAACAAATATTTCAATATTAAAAGGGTGAAATATTTACTTATTTGATTTAAATAATACCAAAAATTATTAATTTAGAACATTTTAGACCATATAATAATTATTATATATTTTCAAAATTGTTTTATTATTTTTAAATAATTTTATAAGACATTATTTTAACAAAATATCAATTTTGTCAATTTTGACACTATTCATTTCATGGATTTTTAGAAATATTAATATAAGGTACTATCCTCAAAAAAATATTTTATTATATCTCTAATGTGACATGTTCATCTATAAAATTAATTGGAAAAATTAATTATCGAAAATTATATTTATTTTAATATTTTTAATAACATTTATTCGATATCTACATTATTAAAATAACCACTACATCAATATTGTGTGATTATTTAATATACTTATTTGTATAATAAATATCATAAATAAAATACCATGATAAACATAAATTTACTATATTTAATAGGAATATATTTATTTGTATTTAACCTCTGGAAAATCCAACATAAAAAATGTTATATTTATTAAAGTATGCATGTAACAACATTAACATCACTTTAAATAAAATAAAATAAATTTCATAATATCTTCTATAAAGATCCAAATGGTCACTTTCTCGGAAATTGGATTCTTATGTTCTATATATAATCGACCAATATGATTTGGTCATGTTTTTAAGCCTTTATGGTTATTAGTATTTTAAAAAATTTGTCTTATTGATTTTTTCATCAATCAATTAATTTTTACATCATCAAAGTATAAGACATTAAGGTAATTAATAATTTCCTAAAAATTAAAAATAAATTAACATGATTTAGGTATTTCTTTTATAATTCCATGGACTATTTATTTTCAAAGATATCACCTGGTTATCAATATATTAATATTATTATAATTATAAGAAATGTGGGTTTGAAATTTTGTTATATTCATTGGTTTTATTAATATCTATGTCATTTTAATTTTCAAGTGACCCTTAAATTGATATTTTTAGAATCTAATATGTAAAGTTTTTAATTTTTTCAAGAAAAATGATTTTAGTAGGTTTTAGGATCATTTTATTCTGCTTATCGTATTATTTGTTACACTAATTTACCTTATTTACATTTAACTGTGCTAAATCAAACTTATCGTAGTTAGTATTTATAATATCTAACAAAATAAAAGTAACCTATAAACATAATTTTGACCCACTGATTCTAAATATGGAATCCATTTTTCATAATTCAAAACACAAAATCAGTAGAAATTAATTTAAAGTTAATTTTTGTTGTCAAAAACCAAAAAGCAGGTTAAGAAGTAAAAACTTATCAAAATATTTTCATGTGTTTATATCCAATTTAAATTTCAAAATTCATAAAATAAAAAAAGTTGGAATAAAATATAAAAAATAATCCAATTTCACTTTAAAATAAAGTAAAAAATATAATCTAACTATATAAATAAATTAGGCGAAAATGTCATTTTGAATTAAATTGTAGTATTTTTCACTATTCATTAAAATAATAATTTTATCAAAAAAATACCAAAAATTCAAAAAAAAAGTAAAATTTTATGTTATGCTTCCAAAGAATAAGTTCATTTTTTCAAATGGAATATATAATTGTGTTAAAAATATATTTGAAATGGGTGCAACATAAAAAGGCTCCAAAACTTCATTTTTATAGAAATACTTCTTCTATCTGAAAAATTGAATATTTTCCTACATAAGATGAATGTTAATGTTATAAAATTCAAAATGTGTTTAATAATATACATAACAGCTAGTTTATATCCCATTAAATAATAATATTTTAATAAAATATCATTGTTTATTGAAACTCAATATTGCGTACAAAGAAAGATATCGAGAAAGGTTGCTCTTGCATGTAACACAAGCCAAGTCTGTGTTGTGTATAGTGCAAGGTTAAATTTGTGTTGCGTATAACATAATCCCAACATAGTTCTTTTATACATTGAAAAAAATCTATACTCAGTGTTGCGTGAAATTAATTCTATCAAAAGAACATGAAATTGTGTGTAACACAAGCCAAGAATAGTGTTGTGTATATTGTAAGCTAATATGATGTTGCGTATAGAGAATGAAAATGTTGTTGTAGTGTAAAACACAATATGGCATTAAAATTAAAAGGAATCTATCTCATAAAATCTTGGAATGTTACATTCTACATCCCATAAAATTAATTTCACCCTTGAAATTCATCGGGGTTATAAATGGTTTACTACATGAAAGTTTCTTTCATGGAAACCCACATCATAAAAAGGGATATGAAAACGTCATTTTAAAAAAGGAAATTTAGAAACATAATGGTTATCCAAAGTAACTCATCACTGGGTTTCCACATAGGATAACATAGTTTGGATGTGAAAACATGGATATGGAAGAGAAATCTAACCATCAAATTCTGATGAATAGTGATAGATAATAAGGTTCAGAGAAAGTTAACTACCAGAAATACATAAATTTGTGATGATTTAAGGGACCATCTGATTCCTCATATAAAAAGGTACTAGTATAAAATTTTTGGTTTTAGGATCCTTTTCCTAATGTTGATGAATTTTTTCATGAGGAGAAATACTTACTTGATTTTAGTACAATCTCCCCATTGGTCATTCCCTGGACAATTTACACTCTATCATGTATTTAATGAAATGAAGTTGATTTTTTTTATTCTTGAAGGGTTATCAGATCATGTGATAGAATGATAGTCCATTCCATCTATCTCAACAAAAAGGTTAGAATAGGTTATCAAATCTACATAAGACCACCTAGAGTGAGATAATACAATAATCTAACAAAATTAAACTTGAATATAACTTATACTATCCATAAATGGATAAAATTAAAATCCTAAACCTTTAGAATGCATCGAACTAAATCGACTTAACATTTTTCTCCCATATCTCATTTTGTAGTTCGTGGTTGTCACATTCCAAACATGTGAATATCTTAATAATGTATTCTATTAAAACATGATAATAACATGAATTACCATAGAAACTTAGTGAAAACATGAATTCTATCAAAATTAACTCTTTCCACACACACAAAATACCATAAATTCTATATACTCAATCCATGATATCACTTTGTCCTTATATCAGTCGTGAGATTATTAATAAACTTCTCATTATCTTCTTATCCCTTCATTATGCACATATCATGTGCTTTCCAAAAATATTTCAATCACTTTTCATGGTTACTAGTACCATATACTTATGGAAAACCACAATGGACCAATACATAGATATTCCAATATTCCATAATACCATAAAATAGATTCTATAACACTATTTTAGAATCCCATTACAGAAACACTTAGTCATTCTTCCACTTTGATGTCATACTCAACATTACCAATAGTGATCGCATGTGATTTTCTGTTTTATTTGGATTTAAGAATGTTTTGATGTCGATCATCATCATTAACCCTTAGATTTGGGCATTGGTCAGCATAATTCCCCCATTTACTTTAACTTGTAACATTGAAGTGTCAATGGTTCATTCTCTGTAGACTTTTCTATATTCACATCATTATCACCTTTTTTACCATTAATTCATCACTCAACTACTCTATTTCCTTCTTTTAAACACTTAGAATAATTTTCTAGTCCCTTTAAGACAATATCCACCATTCTTCTTTACACACTTTTAGCATAAGGAATCGTTCATATTCTTTTCACCATTGTTTTGATATTTTCCATTGAACTCCATCATTCATTTCTTGTCAAAACCATGAGATTGATATGTAACACCAACTTCCATTTATAACTTGATAGAAAAATGGGAAATATATTCATAGATATTTAAGTATTTTATAGATAATTTCCATTTAAAGACTTGGTTTTAAGTCATTGAAGAATCGATCAACTTTACTTTCAGGTTGGATGATAAATCTAGAATCATACCTTGCAAGTCTTGTAAAATTTGCCTCGTATGTACCAACAGATTCCTCAACCTATTCCTTAAGATCAAGGAATTAATTTTCTATCTTTGTTCGAAGAATACGAGGGACGTATTTATTGAAAAATATGTTCTTTAACTCATCTCATTCATTGGATTCAGTTTCATCTTGTTGCCTTTTATTTTCTATTAGAGTCCACCACTGGTCTACGACACCTTCTAAATGATGAATAGACAAAATTACCTTTTCATGTTCTAGATAGCGAAGGATGGAAAATATTTTTTTAATGGTACTAATCCATTTTTCAGAAACAAGTATATTAGAAGACCCACTGAAACAAGGTGGGAACTGCCTCATGAAGGACTCAATATAATGTTGTTCCTTTCTCTACTCACTTGGAAGTCCAAAATGATTCATAGCTTGTGTAAGTGTAGTAATAATATTTTTCATTCCATATCCCATAACATTTGGTTGATCACGAGGAAAATATTTTCATTTCCCAGTGCATTGATCATTAAAACGGTTTATTCAGGTTCCGACCATTATCTAAAACCCAAAAAGAATAGTGTGAGAGACAAAAATCATACTAGGAAAACCACATAATTAAGGGGGTGTACTTTCAATATCTAATATCTCAAGTTTAATCCTAATTTATTCATGATAATTACCATAATTATAGGACTGTAACCTATTTCTAGATTTACCCTTAGGGAAATCCCTAGAAATGCCTTAGAAATATATCTAGGGATCTCACTAATGTTTTCACATTCCAGTTTACAAAGGTTAACAAGACCTTCGATCTGATACCAACTATATCAACCTAGGTTTGATGTACATGGACATTACATTTATTTTTTGGAATAATTAAAACATTACACAAATATATTCCCAAATACCGAATTCATTTTATGTCTTTGGAAACTTGAAACATAATCATCTAACTTGGTGAATGATCTTAAACATCTCCCATAAAGGTCTTCCCCTTTTTGTTTTCCTACCTAAAACCATTCTTTATATCCTAGGGAAAGGAAAACATAAAAATGGTGAGCTAAAATGATCATCAATGTTAAACATAGATAACATAAAACAAACCATAAACATAAGAATATAAAAATATGAATATAATTTTTAAACATCAAAATCTTGAGTCATTAAATAAATCTTGGGAGAATGTAACGAATATATCATAAAGGAAAATTAACCATGAAATAATAGCATTGGGAAAAAAACATGGAATTTTGGAAAACAAATAAGCACATAATATGATTTCCATAGTATCCAATTAATTGCTGAAAAGACCATCATAGTGGACATAGTCCATTACTGAACCGGGTTTTGTTTTCGTTCTAGCCATGTATTACTGAACCATATTTACTTGTCATTCCAGCCTTTCATTACAAAACCAAATTTAATTTCCATTCTATTAAAGTCAATATAATGAGATATAAATCTTTACCCAAATCATTGGAGGGATATATAGGTCTCACACATCTCATAATGAAACCATTCTTACATGTTCCACAAAAACATAAAAACATTTATGGTAGCATAACCCATGAAATAAAATGGGTTTCTTAAGCATCATTCCATCATAATTGATATATAACAAATGTATTTCCTAAAAATAATTCCATCATAAACAAAAAAACCATAGTAATAATAGGGATATAAATATTACCCTATTTAATGATTATCATCATATATGGAAGATAATTTTTAGAAAAACATTAAATTAATTCTTGAAGAAAATATCCTTTCTTCTACAAAAACATTTTCCTTCCTAAAAATGCCACACCATTTAAAAAAACCATTTTATTTGAAAATAATATTGTAATATTTTTGGGAATTATTTAAGGAAATAAAGCACCATGAAACCGTAAAAATCCATTCATGCCGTATAAGTTAAAAAAAATCTCCTCATACTTTTTCCATAAAAGTCAAAAAGTAGCTCATATGGTAAAAAAAAGAATGATTCCTTCCATACCAATCAATAAAAGTCAAAAATGGGTAAAAATGACTTTAAAAATACATAGAATAATAGTAAAAATTTTATCAAAACATTTTATAAAACGTGTACAAGGATGATAAATATATCCCCACTAAATACTTACGTATAAACAATCTTGGATAAAAAAAGATTTGAAAATCTATCCCTTACCATATGTCTGATATGATTCTTATGTGTCCAAACCTATTGTATGATGATTTATATAATATTTTTAACTTATTCAATAATCATGTTCATCATATATGGTCATATTCTCCTCCGTTTGTTTGTAAGAATTCATTGTTACTTGTTATGCGGGTTTTAACTACTTTATGTTCTTATGCATGTTTTGTCAGATAAGTTATTATTAATCTTTTTAGGTTATAGTTATATTATTTATAGCATGGTATTAGTATAATATATATCATATGTATTCATTAAATTCATTTATGTAATCATGCTTTAAAGAAGATTATGAAGAACAAATCACATCGCACTATGGAGAGGGTAAGTCGTACGTACGCATGAGCGACAATATCGTTCCCATAATTGTTGAATGGTTTTGAAGTCGATGGTTTATAAAATTTTAGAATCAATATCATGTTATAATAATAATATATAGTTATTACTTCTATCATTATACCCATCCAATCAAGGTTGTGGTGAAAAAAGGAGTACACCACAGCGTGGAGATGGTAAGCCATACGTACGCACTCGTTGTGATTTCATTTTATCATAGGATAGGTAGAATGTGGACAATGATTGTTTCATAATCATAATCATAATAACATCTCATTATAATTTTAGTACTAGATTTATTACTTTCTAATGAAACAAATCATGAGGTGGAAGATGAAGAATAAAGAATTTTGAAAGAATCGATAAATGATATTACATCTTCTTTGACGTGCCTCCTGTAAATCTCCTCTTAGAGCACTAGAGTTGGACTTTGAAGAAGACCAGAACCTCAATAATGTTTTTAGGGAATTTGATAAGGGATATGGGAAGGTTAAATTAGATCCTTAATTCTCAAAATTAAGTGGAGAATTGAGGTAGGAAGTGACCTTTTATAATTGAGGTGAGGGATGCTTTTAGAAACCTCAAAAATATTAATTTATAATAATTTTAAAATAGATCCAAATACCTCAAAAATGAGATATATTAGAAACTAAGATATTATAATATTGAAATATCATAAAAAATAAAATTTAGACAAGTTTTTATGTCAATTTAAAAATTATCATTTTAATTGACAATTAGTTATTATATTTAATTTTAATAATGATAACAAATGCTTCAATATTAAAATGGTGAAATATTTTCTTACATGATTTCAATTATACCATAAATTAATAATTTATAATATTTTATATAATATCATAAATATTATATATTTTTTAAATTGTTCTATGCTTTTTAAATAATTTTATAAAACATTATTTTAACAAAATATCAATTGTGTTAATTTTGACACAATCCATTTCATTGATTTTTATAAATATCAAGAAAAGTTGTTATCCTCAAACCAAATATTTTATTATATACCTAATGGGTCAATTTAATCTATAAATGCTATTGGACAAGTTAATTATCCCATATTATATTTATTTTAATATTTTTATAACATTTATTTGATATCTCCATTATTAAAATAATCACTACATCAATTTAATTTTATTATTTAATATACTTATTTTTTGAATAAAAATTTTAAATAAAATACTATGATGAACATAAATTTACTTGATTTCATAATAAAATATGTAGTTGAATTTATCTTCTAGAAAATCCAACATTAAAGAAGTTATACTTATTAAAGAATGAATGTGACAACTTTAACATCACTTTAAATAAAATAAAATAAATATCATAATCTCTTCTATAAAGCACAAAATTGTAACTTTCTCAGCACTGGGATTCTTATGGTATATATATACTCATAAAATATGATTTTTTCATGTTTTTAGGCCTTTTATGATTATTACTATTTTAATAAAAATTGTCTTATTGATTTCTCATCAATTAATTAATTTTTACATCATCAAAGTATAAGGCTTTAAGGTAATTATTAATTTCCTAAAAATTAAAAATAAATTACCATGATTTAATTAATAATTTTATATTTCCTTGGAATATTTATGTTAGAAGATATTACCTAGTTATTACTATAAATAAATTATTATACTTATAAGAAATGTGAGTTTGACATTTTGTCACTTTCATTGGTTTTATTAATATCTATTTCATTTGCATTGTCATGTGGACCAGAAATGACAATTTTTCAAACCTAATATGTCAATGTTATAATTTTATTCATACAAAAGGATTTTGGTAGGTTTTAGGATCATTTTATTCTCCTTTTTATAATATTTGTTACAATAATTTTCTCGATTTACCTTTAACCGCGCTAAATACAAATTACCGTAGTTACTATTCATTATATCCAAAAAAATAAAAGAAACCTATTAACATAATTTGAACCCACTGATTCCAAATATGAAATAAATTTTTCATAATTCAAAACACAGTACTGTCAGAAATTAATTTAAAATTAATTCTTGTTGTAAAAAACCAAAAATTGGGTTTTTAAAAACTAAAAACTTATGAAAAGATTTTCATGTGTTTATGTCCAATTTAAAAGTGAAATTATTTCCAATTATCATAATTGTATTAAATGATAAAAAATAATCCAATTACATTTTAAAAAAAATTAATAAGATAATCTAACTATTTAAAAAAATTAGATGAAAAAGATATTTTGAATTAAAATGTAGTATTTTCACTATTCATTCAAATAATAATTTTATCAGAAAAATAACAAAAAATCAACAAAAGTAAATTTTTATGTTCCTATTCCAAATAAAAAGTTTATTTTTTCAAATAGAATATATAAAAGTGTTAAAAATTATATTTAAAATGGTTGTTCCATCAAAAGGCGGCAAAATTGCATTTTTTGAAAAATACTTATTTTATCTGAAAAATTAATTTTGTTCCTACATAAGATGACTATTCATGTTATAAAATTAAAAATGTGGTTAATACTATTCATAATGGATAGTTGATATCCCATTAAATAATAATATTTTAATAATATATCAATTTTTAGTGAAACTCAGTATTACGTACAACGCAAGCTATCAAGGAAAGTCGCTCTTGCGTGTAACGCAAGCCAAGTTAGTGTTGCGTGTAGTGAAATATTCATTTGGTGTTGCATATAACCTAAATAAAATATATTTATTTTATACATTGAACATAATCTATACTCTCTATTGCGTGAAATGAATTATATCAAAAGAACATGAAATTGTGTTTAACACAATCCAAGAATAGTGTTGCGTATACTACAAGCTAATACGGTGTTTCATATACCATACTCTACTCTTGGTGTAGCATAAAACACAAGATATAAAATAATTTAAAATGAATATATCTAAAAATTCATGAGGTGTTATAGATCATGTGCACTTTTTTTAATGCATCTTCTACTGAATTACCTTTACCCGGTGTATACATCAATTCAAAGTAAAAAAATTAGAGATACAACATCCATATTCTTTATCTCATTTTCAAATACCTTTTTGAAAAAATATGTTTCATGCTCTTATAGTCTGTAAACATTTTAAATTTCTCACCAAATAAGTAACGACACCAAGTCTTCAAACTATGGACTACAACAGCTAACTTCAAATCATGTGTTGGGTATTTTTCCTCCTGAAACCATAACTTTCTTGAGCCATAATCAACAACATGATATCCCTACAAGAGAAAACATCATAATCATGATCCTAAAGCATCATAATACACCAAAAACCCTTTTCATGATTTTAGAAAAATCAATATTGGTTTTTATGTACGGAGAACTTTTAACTCTTGAAAAAACTTTTGAAATTCTTATTTATATTGGAATGGAACATTTTTCCTTGTAAAAAATATCATCGGTGAAGCTAGACCTAAAAAATAAAAAACCAAATGTTGGTAAAAAATATCTAGACCAAGGAAACTACATATCTTGAAGACATTCTTTGGTGGTTTCCAAGAGACAAGAGCCTCTATCTTCTTTGGATCATAAGAAACACATATTTTGGAGATTAAATGGCCAACTAAACATACTTACTATTTCCAAAAATCACACTATGGTAGTTCCGTATATATAGTATGATCTATCATGATTCCCAATATTGTCTCTAAGTGTTTCTCATGCTCACCCCTTTTCTCTGACTACACCAACATGTCATCAAAAAACACCACCAAAAAAGAATCCAGATATCATTGAAATATCTTATTCATTAATTCCATAAAGTTTGTTGGTGAATTCATGACTAAAAGTCATAACCACAAACTCATAATGGCCATATCTTTTTCGGAAAGTTGTCTTTGTAATATCCTCTATCTGAACCCACAATTGTTGATATCCTGAGTGGAAGTCACTCTTAGAGAATAAATAAGCTCCCCTAAATTGATCAAACATGTCATAAATGCGTGGAAGTTGATTCCAATTATTTATCATAACTTGGTTAAGCCTACAATAATCCACACACTATCAAAGAGTTTCATCCACCTTTTTAATAAAAAAAATCGATGCTTCCCATGGAGACGTGCTAGGCCAAATGAACACTTTTTTCATCTCTTACGACTACAAAGTCAATTTTATTAATTATTTTAGTTCCATATGATAATATTTAATGGAAATAGGACTGGTCCTCATAATTAAATCAATCATAAACTACACTTCTCTTGTGGGTGGAAACCCTAAGAATTTTTTTTTGTGAAAAACATCTGAAAACTGCTATTCCCAGTCTCTTTTATCAATTCCAATGTCAAATCCACCAAATGGTATGATATTTTTCAAAATGTTAGTGCCAACAAGCCTGATACATCAACATTTACATTTTGTTCTCCTCTAAAGAAATGCTCGATTCCATCATTAATATTAAAACTAACCATTCTTGTATAACAATTTATGTGATCCTTGAACATTTTCAACCAATCTATACCTAGGATTATTTCATATACATTTATATATAGAATAAACAAATTTAATTTCAAATCATCTCAACTGACTATTATAGAACATGATCTACACATAATGGATCTACATAATCATTGACCAAGTGGAGTTTGAAGTTTCAAAACAGAAGGCATCATCTCATCAATTAAACCTAGATTATCAATATCATGAGGTTATATAAATGAATGGGATGAACCCATATCCAACAATTCTTGCATAAGGGTAGAATTCAAAACAATTGTACCAATCACCATCTATAGTCTATATTGATCATCCACAATCACCTTCTCAGATCAATACAATTGCTTACTCACTGCACTTTGTTATTTATTAAAGTGTTAAAATTTTCCTTATTAAGGATCCATTGTATTTATAGAATCAACATGACTTAATTTTTTCTACTAAAAAGACGTATTCTTCTACCCTCAACTCATTAAAGCATACAATTTTTGCAACATATGAGAAGTGTCATGAACATTCGACTATGTAGCACTGCGGCAATAGCACTGAAGATTCACTAACTAATTTCAATTGTGGAATTCTCTTAGTGGTTCCATAAAATCCAAATTCATGTTTTCCAAATAACAACATTGGAAACATCCTGACTTACTCTTAGTTTTTTTAGGAAGATTCACATATCTAGTTGTCTGGTCATAAGTCGCCTCGCTATATTGGAAATAGGTGTCCCTCTTCTGATTGGTCCCAACATTAGAGTTCCAAACATATCCCATGGATATCAACATGATTCCTCCACCCATAGATCCAAATATATCCCTTTCTGTCACCATTTTTCTATTGACCATCTTTTTATAATCTATTAAACAAAGCATGAAAATATTCAAGCGAATCTCCTTCCACAAACCCAATTAACAAATGCATACCTTCAAGGATGCACTAGAAATAACTTCATGTTAAAATTGTACTAAATTAATTATAATATCCATATAGTCTGTCATTGAGATTCTATAATGTTTCAAGATGAAAAATTCTATCATTATTTCATTCCAAAATGTATTAGGATAGAATTATTTCTTAAACAATTATTCAAAAACATATCATGAAATTACTTGGTGTTATTTATCCTGAACTACAAAATCCCACCATTTCTAAGCAATATCACCCAGAATATATATCGTAAGATTTAATTTTAGCTCTGCTGTTATTTTAAGGAAATCAAATATTTGATTCAGCATATTCAGTCACACCTTTTCTTTCTTTGGTTCCAAATCACCCCAAAGGTTTGTGGATTCTGCTTCTGGAACTGAACAAAATTATCCACTTGCCTTGGTTCATCTATTCTATTCCCTCTATCTATGGACTGAAAATATTGAATAGTACTTTCAACCAGAATATGGTTCACCTGTGTCTTAGGTGCAACCACATTCTCAACAGCCCCTTCCGATTGGTTTCTATAACTCCTACTAGGTTACATTTTTCTATAAACCAAAAATACTCCATAAGTCTCACTCTCTATCCACTAAAGGCTTAATAATTCCAAATTTTACCATATCACAACTAGCAGACAAGGCTTTTCCAAACTTCTACACTTTTGATTTTTAAGCCATTTTTGAAAAGTCCACTATTCTTTTGAAAATAAAAAACCATTTTTAAAATACCACTATCATGATAATTTCAAAATATCACATTTGAAAAACATTTCAAAACATTTCTAAAATCGACATTTTTCACAAAATCCTAAATCATTACTGAAAATGATGTGTTCACATCTAGTAGGAAGTCATTTATATCAGTTCTTCTCATGGTATTCTCATCGGAAAAATACATGACAATGATATTACAGCTCTTATGAGTGTCTATGAAACAGTTATGTACCCAACTCCCCGGTAACCTGATGTTCATCAATAATTGGTTAGATATACCTCTTTATTATCTACATTTAAATTCCCATAAATCCTACTTATTTGTAACCTCCCAACTCAAGGAATGAACCAGAATGAATTTCCACTACAATACTGACAACCAATACTATTTTTATAAAATGATTTGGAAGGACCAAGAATGATACCATTTTCATCTCATAGATTAAACCAGATGATTCCACTTGCAACATCCCACCTATCCTCATTGTCTTGAGTTGAGGTATAATTTCTACTTGGCTTTTAGAGACATCCCTATGATGCCAAAGGCTGGAAATAAATGTTGAGGTATTCAATAAATTTGTGGGATGATATTCCCTTTGAAAATAAAACAACCATAAACCAAAATACCATAACCAAAACTACTATATGATTCATGATCACAGTGCAATACAACTCAAATTAATACCAAAAGACCATAATACCAAACTACATCGAGACCAACATTAGAGTACCAAATTGGAAGACTAAACCACAAAGCTCAAAGAATCTAAATACATAACTCCATAGCTCCCAACATTCCCCATGCTCCAACTCAACAATCCATGCCCAAGTATCCTGAAGCACCACTAAATAAATGTGATACCTTTCATTTACATGTGTCCTGATAAACAATATCTACAAAATCACCAATGTGCCATAGTATGGGGTGAGTAATAAAACTTAGTAGGTTTTCCCCAAATTACTTCCCTACTCACACCACTAAGAATTGACATGATATCACATTTATATAAAATAATTCAAACAATTTATAAAAAATCCATACCATTTTTATGTATAGAATTTTTATACCAAAATAGTTTTCCAAACCAAATCAATTTCCCATGGAAAGCAACCAAACACGTCATCAAACCATTATTAAATAATAATTTTTCATAACCCATTCTATTTCAAACAACCACACACACCCTCACTCAACCACAAAATCATGGTGTTATCATTGATGGTATAACTTCACATCCATAACTTGTCCCTTTAATGGTGGTACTTCTCGACCATTATCCATCCCATTCAATTCATGCTTTACCATTTATGCCAATAACCATGCCAACAAAATATTTTCCAAATCATTTCAGTAAAACTATCCTTTTATTGAAAACACATTTCCATGCATCAAACCAAAAAAAAATTAAAAAAATATCATTTTAAAATAATATTACCAGTTTCACTTTCAACTAAAACACCCAGTTTTCCCGATGCTATAAGCCATCAACAAAGAGGGTTTCTATTAATCATTTCACAAAAATTTCACCATCAATTTCAAAAAAAATATTCAATTTGAAATCAATGATTCTATTTAAAATAATATTAGTTAAGAGTGAATCCATCTATCTCAAAAATCAAGGAAAAAATGAAGAACGACATGAATTCTTCAACAAAACTGAGTTGAATCTCCAAACATTTGTCTAAGATCTTGTTCCCAAAAACCAAAAACAGCCAAATGTCATCATTATTGTCATTAACTATCATATTTATATCCCCAATAGATCATATCTATGAATCCAAGAGAGGTAAGAAGAGTATATGTAAGGAAATACACCAAGAACAAAGGCTTACCATGAAATCTGGCCTTTAACACACTATGATTTTCCAATTGATCACTTCCGGAATGATGGGGAAAGTATCAAAAACCATTGGGAGGAAGAAAAACTGAGTTAGGGTTAGAATGGAGAACAAACAAGTGGATTTGGGGAAATCTGGGTGAGATCCGCTTTTTTAGGATCTAGAAACTGATCGTTCAGGGTTGGGTCACACAATTTGGAAAATCGTGTACCAACCGTGCATCAGCCACTTACTCCCAATACCCTTTGCACTTTTGGCTCGCATAGTTAGAAAAACCATACGCCAACCATGTTTTTTCCACTTTCCAACTTTCCAATGTTACTTCAAGGCGTTCGCACGATTTTGGAAAACCATGCACCTAAATGTGAGACTACATATATCCTACTGCCTCACTTTTCACAGTTTCCAGTATGAGTTTCACAGTTTCTACTAACCATTCTCAAATCATTAACCTCCAGAAAATCCCAATCAACTAGCCAAAACTCCTATAAACTCTCCCAAACTTCACCCAAACACTTTAAATATTTAAAATACACAAAAAAAGGTCACTTAATTGAAACCATTGGTGTTATAATTATTATAGGATTGAATGGTTTGAATAACTCCTTGGTCTGGGATATGAAAAATAACAATAGAAAAATTAAACCCTTGGTACAATTATGGATTTGAATACGGTTTTATGAATTTTTTGGCCCTAAATGAAATATTTATGGAACCAAATGGTCTTTTTATTCCCTAATACTATATCATGTTTTGTTTCTATTAATTAAAACACCTTTTCAAGTGATTAAAAGAGATGAAATTAAATAATTTCAGTATTCCACAATCCAAATACAAATCATAAATGTGAACAAAATTAATTTACTAAAAAAACTCAATGACACACCATCCATTAAAATTACACAACTACAAAGAAAAAAAAATTCATTTAAAATAGTTCTCAGGATTTGGACAATGAAATAAGAAGAAAAATACAAAAAACCTCAAATTTGATGTAGATATTATAGATTTCAAAGGTCTGAGATGATCCTTTCTTGAGAGACACACAAATACACCATAGAAACTATACTTGGATGCTCTCTATAGGTTATTGTTTAGATAGAAGCCTCTTATAATCCTCCATGAATGATGGGGTTTCATCAACTGATCCAATACCAAACTCATGATAATGATGACTGCTAGTATCTGATTCAAGGAGTTGAATATTGATCGATGTAGAAGACAGTGTTGTCTCGAAAGCTTGGAATCTGAAATGGGTCTGAAATTTTTTTTCTTAGTTTTTTATTTTAGTTCAGATGTTGGAATATTAGAGTATGATTCTCAGCTATTTTATGAGATGGGGAATGATTGGGAATGCATAGAAGGTGATGGATGAAATTATTTACTCAATCGATGATTGAAATGGTTGTTCAAGATGTGCTGGGTTCAGTGTCGTTCTGATGAGATATATGTTTCTGCATTCGAAGAATTGGCTATGGTTAGTGGTCTAATGGAGACCTGACTGATGAATCAAGTCACAGGGTTTTTTAGAAGAGGTCACTCATTCTAGTTGAAAAATTATTACTGATATTGAGTGAGGGATGAACAAGTGAATCTGAATGAATTGAGATAAATTCTATTGGAAGAAGGTGGTATGAATCGGTGGTGTGGTTGAATAATATTGTTGTGGTTAAAGGGGCAATGAAAAGGTATCCAAACAACCATAATATTGCAAAGATAAAACTGGAATTGTGGGTCGAAAATCCAAGAACTCAAATAAAATAGAAAGTGTATAGTAGTAAAGATACAAGATGATATAATGTGCATCGGGCCCTTAGGGGTCATACTACATGGAAATAACACCACACACCCACAAACACATTTTATTACCTTTAATAAAAAGTGATGAAGTGAAATGAAATTGAACTAGTAAGAAGAAAAGAAACAGGTAAGAAATACAGAAAATAGGATATAAAAATATTTAAATGGAGAATGAAAATTGTAACCCTATACTTACGGTGAAGGACAAAGAAATATCTGGAAGTCCTAATCTCTTAAATATTCATCTAATGTGTGGCCTCATACTTTGAGTGGATCAGTCACAGCCTTCCAAGATTCTTCAATCCTAGATATTCCAACAATGACTTCAAATCTTCCTTTGGGAAGGTAGTCGATGTCCCCATCAATGTTTGCCCTTGATATAAGGCTGAGAGTCCATGACAGGGTAGACGATCCACACAAGAGAAAAGATAAGAACCCGATTTAGTGTTCCTTCAAGGAAACAATGACAGCACTACGCTGAAGGACCTAAGAATATAGGGGTAAAAATGATACCTTAGGAAGCACTGGAGCATGGGTGATGAAACTCCCTACGAGAGGTAGTTCCCATGACAACATGCCTAATCTACAGGAAACATAGATCCATAACAAACTCACATAGCCGAAACCTATTCAAAAATTCGAACATATGGTAATACAGATGGAAATCCAACAACATAAGGGTGGTGTAAATAATCAACGGTGCATAATAAACTAGGGAGATAAACACAGATCACCAGTAATACATGTGGTTAGAAAATGGGCCTCAAACAGGTAGCAAAAAAAATACAAGGCCTAATAATTAAATAGGACCAATAACGCATATATCTATCATGGTATATAATACAAAACATAGTGAAAAAAATGTTAAATGGAAGGAAGCATATACATGTTAAACATAAAATTTAATATGAAAAATCAAAATTAAGAAAACCTTAATTCAAAAAGCGATGCCATTTTTAATTAAATTTGAAGATGTTAATGCAGCTAGGGGTCTTAACCAGAACCAGGTTTAACCTATCTAAACAAATTTTAAACTTAGAGAAAACCACTACGTTTTTCAAACTATCAATTGGGTTTATGTCAGTATGTATTTTATTGATACACACGGTTCCAGATTCTACAACATCTCTATTAATGTGTAACCTAATATCTATGTACTTGGACTTACCAAGGAAAACTATGTTTTTAGATAATTTGATTGTTGACTGGATATTAGAATAAGAATTAATAACTGAACTTTAAATTCAATGTTCCGAAGGCATAACATCGATCCATGGGGATTCTTTAACTTCCCCAGTTAAAAAAATGTATTCAGATTCAGTAGTTGAAATTACAACAACAGACTGCGTGTTTCACTTGTAGGAAATCGGATCTCCAAAATCAGTAAACACATATCCGATTAATGATTTACGAGTATCTAAATTTCCAGCACAGTCAGCATCAACATAACCACATATAATTTCAGAAGAATCTACATTTCTACCATATCACAAAGAGATACTAGAAGTATAATAAATATATCTAAGAAGCCACTTAAATGTATGCTAGTGTGGATTCCCTGGATTTTCCATGAACCTACTAAAGGTGTAGACAACAAAAGCAATATCATTGAAAGTGAAAATCATAGAATACCTTGTGTTGCCTACTATGTTAGCATAAATAATTTTAGACATGAAATCAATATCTACTATAGCTACATGGGCTTCAGTCAAAGGCAATTTAAAATGTTGTACAATAAGGATATTAACAGATTTTAATGTTTCAAACATATACATATTTAACACTCTCAAAACATAAGCATGCTGATTCAGATAAAGTATTTTTTTGGTCTATCTCTTATGATTTCAACACCTAAAAATTGTGTGGCTGAACCTATATCCTTCATTTCAAAAAAAATCAGTTGGAATTTTATAAAATAAACAAGATTTATAACCTTGAATATGATGATCATATCATCAACATACAATGACAAATAAATGATGTAGGATTTAGTTTCTTTGAAATTAACACAATCATCATACTGATTCCTGGTTAATTTATTAACTACCATGAATGAATCAGACATCATGTACCACATCCTTGAGGATTGTTTCAAGACATACAGGGACTTATTCATAAGGCATTCTTGATTTGGTATGAATTTAGTATGATAACCAATAGGATATTTCATATAAATCTTTTCATTAAAATCACCATGTAGAAAAGAAATTTTTACATCTAACTACTCTATATGAAGGTCATTATAGGCAGCATAAGCCAACAAGACCCGATTAGAATAATACTTACCAACTAGGAAAAATATTTTGGATTAATAAATTCCTTCTCTATAAAGAAATCCCTTTTAAACTAGCTTATATTTTAATTTGATTTTACTTCCCTCAGTGTTGTACTCCTTTCTTTTGAATATCCATTTGGAAATAATTACTTTAGCATTAATTTTGTTTTTCACAACATCCCATGAATGGTTCATTCATAATGATTTCATTTCATCATTCATAAAAAAGACCCACTTCAGTGAGTCCACGTCTTTCAAGGAATTTTTATAAGACTTAAGATCATCATCAATAAGATACTAATACACATGAAAGGAATATGAAGCCATATCATACTAGTTGAAGTGGGTAGGAGGTCTAGGCACTCTCTTAATTCTATCGCAGGCCAACTAATAGTCATGATGAGTGGTAGGAAGTTTAGAATCTGAATCTGAACCAGATGCCATCTTAGAATCAGTCACATCATTAGGATGAGGAGTAGGGGGAGTAGGCTAGATATCAGTCTCAACATGATCTGGTGACTTATCTTCATCAAAATTATCAACTTCTGGTTCACTACATCCATGTGTAGCAGTCTTGGAATTAGGAGATAATGATTCATTAAAGACCACATCCCTGCTAATGACTCACTTTAGGTACCCTGATTTATCTACCTAGAGTTCATATCCCTTAACTCCCCTAGGATAACCAATAAAAGTGAACTTCAATTCTATTGGTTCTAATTTATTAGTCTTGACATGACCATAGGCTATATAACCAAAAAACCATAAGTACGAATAAGAAGGCGGCTTCCCAGTCCAGAGTTCTTTCAGAGTCTTGACGTGATTCACAGATGAGGGGAACTTATTGATAAGGTAGACAGTGGTGCTAGTGGCCTTGTCCTTAAAGTATTTTGGGAGGTTTGAGTTTTTAAGTAGACTCCAGACTCTTTTATGAATAGTCCCATTCATCCTCCCTAATAGGCCATTCTATTGGGGAGTTTTCCTAATAGTTCTCTACCTCTTAATTCTTTTAGACTCACAGTATTGAATGAACATAGTAGACTTGTATTCAAGACCATTTCCCATTCTCATGGTCTTTATTTTATTTTTAGTTTGGTTTTCAACTAAATATTTCCAGGTTTTTATGGATTTTAAAATTTTATATTTATTCTTAAGGATATAAATCCAAACTTTCCTAGAGAAATAATCAATGAAGGTGACGAAATAAAATCCTCCACCATGAGAGGTGGTCCTTGAAATATACCATAGATCTGAATAGATATATTCATGTGGGATGGAATATTTCAAGGAGGACCTATTGATTCTCACCATTTTGGTCTTTCCCATCACACAATCTTTGTAGAATAGATGGTTAGCAGGTGTGATGTCACTTAACAACCCCTGCTTGTGGAGTTCCTCTAAGAATTTGAAGCTTACATTCCCCTAATCATATATGGCATAGTATAGTATTATCAGTATTTGAACCCTAAGAATTGACCAATTGTCTTGAATGGGTTTTTCCATTCAATACATACAACCCATTGGTAAGGTATCCCTTATGGATGGTTCATGATCCTTCAGAGATCTAGATACATCCTAATAGTGAGTCCTTTCTAATTAAGGATCCCTAAGGGGATTAAATTTGTTTGATATTTGGGTACCCACCTTACATCATTCATGGTGATGATGGAATGATCATCTTACTTTATAAGAACAAAACCTCTTACCTCAATCTTGAACTTATTATTATTCCCTAAGAGGACATCCCCATCTTCCTTTTCGACCAGCTTTGAAAAATAATCTCCATACGGAAACATATGAAAGGAACATCCAGAGTCGAGGACCCACTCTTGATAGAGTGTATGGATGGAGATGTTTAGGACTTCTGAAGTGTCATAGCATGAATCAACTAAAAGATACTTTCCATTTTGTTATTTTTATTCTTTCTCATGTTTGAGCTTTCTACACTCAGGGTTAATGTGGCTGGGTTTACCACAGTGAAATCAGATGACTTTTCTATCTTTATAATTAGCTTTCAATTTGGTTTCATTACTACTTTTACTCTTATCCCTATTAAAATGTTTCTTTTTAACTTTAACCTGAGGTCTTACCCTAGTGAACACACTCCTGGACTCACCTTTTACATTAGGATTGGTATGAAGTTCCTTATACAAAAGGTAAGATTTAACGTATTCTAAATTTAAGGAGTCTCAGCCATACATCATGGTCTTGAAAATACATCATGGTCTCGACCATACATCATGGTCTCAACCAGTGTGATGTAAATATGGTCAAGAGAGATTAGGAGGATCATCTCTTATTCCTCATCATCTATAGAAACCTTTATATTAGATAAATCTAACATGACATTATTAAATTCATCTAGATGGGTTTTGTAGAAGTACCAGGATTCATTTTAAAAGTGAACATTCAGTTCATCTTATAACTTCTTCCTACTATGGAGGAAATCATGTATAAATTTTTGTGTTTAATCCATATTCCCATATTGGTTGACTCATAAGCCACTTCCCTAAGAACCTTATCACCTAAGGGAAGTAAAAATGAACTATGGTCCCTAAAAAGTTGGTCAGGGGGACTTTTTGGTATTCTATAATAGTCTGGATAGTTTCATTAATGGTTTGATGGGTTTTGTAGACCCAGATAGGGCATCAATAAGGCCTTGTTGAACAAGAAATTCCCTGATTTTAATTCTCAATAACTTAAAGTCATTGTCTCCATCAAACTTCTTATTTTTTTATCACATTGTAGACATATTTTTCTAGATGAGTGGATACTGAGTGGTTGGGGACAATGTTAGGTGTACTATCCCAAGAACTGACCAATCTCATTGGGTAATCCTCTACTGTGATATATGAAAAAGAAATAATTTCAATTAATACAATGATTTCACATAAAAATAGTATCAATAAATTATGCATACAGAATTAAACAATGAACTAAATTCAGAAAAAATAGCCATAGAACCCAAATTAATTAAACTATAAATAGGGTGTGATAAGCAGTAAATAGAATGAAATAAGACGGTTTTGAAAAAACTATAACCAAGGTGCAACAAACAGGTATAACAGTATTGTAAAACAAATGTAAGGGACTATGAATAGAATGAAAGAATCCAATTATAACAAATATGTAAAATAAGCACAACAAAGAAAATATAACAGTGAAATTGATTCAATATAAGCTAAAAGAAGGTTTAATAACACTATATATAAGGGTAAATAACTGGAAATAGTAGTTGCAAGGATGAAGATTATAGAAACTGTTAGGCAGTATGAAAATTAGAAGATTTAATAAGGCTGTAAACAAATTAATGCATGGCTGACTTAAAGAAACTTAAATAACCAAAAGAAAAGAAAGAATTTTATTGAAAATAAAATGACATAGTAGCTAGGTATATTTTCATACCACTTGTTGTGGTTGAAAAGGAAATGAAAAGGTATCCAAACCACCACAATATTTTAAAGATCAAACTGGTATTGTGGGTAAACAATGAAAGAACAAAAATCAAATAGAAAAGTGTATAATATTAAGGAGACATGATGATTTTATGTTCTTAGGACTCTTACCGGTCCCACTGTATGGAAGGAAGACCCCACACCCACACACATGTTTAATTACATTCAAACAAAAGTGAATCAGTATAAACAAATCAAACCAAAAGGAAAAAAATAAATAGGAAATCACAAATGGATGAAGGTTAAAAATCATCGAATGAATAATGAAAACCATAACCCTAGACTTACAATAACGGATGAGAAAACATCTGGTGGTCCTGATTCAAGGTAGGTCAAATGTGTGGCCTCTTGGTTGGAGCAGATATGTTACGGCCTTTAATGCTTTGTGAATCCTAGATCATCAAATTATGCCTGTAAGAATTCCTTCGGGAAGGTAGTCATTTCTCCACCAAGTTCTAGCAATGAGATGAGGCTAAGAGAGCATGACAAGGCAGATGATTCACACAGGATAAAGGTAAAGAACCCGACCTAGGGTGTCATTGAGGAAATAATGGAATCACTATGCCAATGGAGCTGAGAAGCTGTCGACAGAATTTCTTTCCTAGATGGCACCGCCCCCCACACTGTCAAAGGGGGTGGGTTGGGTTGATGGTGGGTGGCCAAACCCATCCAATCCATTCAGCGGGAGAAGGCTGCGGTAAGGGGTGAGGAGGCCTATAAAAGGAGTCTCTCCCCTCTTCCAAAGATCATCCCATCATCACCTTCATCCAGTTTCTCATCACTAGTTTATTTGAATGGTATTTGTGAGGTGGTTTCCCCATCATATTCAAGAGTGATTTTTTCGAGTGTTTTCTCCTTGTAATAAGTGAGGGAGTGTGTACCCACATTTACCCCATAGTGATGCTTCTATTTTCCCATGGTTTTTTACCCCTTCAATTTGGAGGTTTTTACACGTTACATCTGGTGTCATTTATTTTTCCACATTTTGAACTTTATTTTATCTCATGATTATCACCGTACTGGTGGGAAAATCATTTACAGTCCCAACAAGTGGTATCAGAGGCAAGGATCTGGCCCGTTTCTGTTCATGTTTTCGGGTATTAATAATTCTTGTAAA
This sequence comes from Viscum album, assembly GCA_963277665.1. NCBI lineage: Eukaryota > Viridiplantae > Streptophyta > Magnoliopsida > Santalales > Viscaceae > Viscum > Viscum album. The sequence goes on along the minus strand of OY728145.1, from coordinate 1,089,905,693 downwards.
TTTTAGTATGCTCTGTGATTGCAACTCTGGTTGATCTATCGCATTAGAAAAAATATATTCAGATAATTAAATACACCATTATGAAATAGAGGAGGTTTTGGACTGACGGCATGTCCATATGGAGGTGAAATTTGATATCAAAAAAATCAATGGGAATAATTTTTCATTGTGGAAAATGAAGATGCAAGCAGTGCTACAGAATGATAATTTCCTAATAGAAATTGTAAATATGCCAGCGAGTGTGATGGAGGTGAAATGGAATGATATGGACGAGAATTCTTTTTCCAAAATCCATTTGGCTTTGGCAGATGGGGTCCTATCGAGCATTGTGGAGAAAAAGACGGTGAAGGAAATATGGGACACGCTGATGAAGCTATATGATGCCAAGTCACTACACAACAAAATTTTCTTGAAGATAAAACTTTACACTCTTCGGATGGTAGAGTCATCATCGGTGACTGAACACATGAAAAATCTCAATACCCAATTCTCTCAGCTCACAGTGTTGGGCTATAAAATGTTGGATACTGAACGTGCGGAGATTCTACTCCAGAGTTTCCTAGATTCGTAAGACCAACTCATCATCAACCTCACCAACAATATCCTGATGGATATTATGCTCTTTAATGATGTTGCAGTCACGATTCTTGAAGAAGAAATTCATCGCAAGAATAAGGAGGACAGACAGACAACTTTGCACCAAGAAGAGGCTCTGTCGATAGAGAGAGGAAGGATGATGGAGCGTGGTTCTTATGGGAGGCAAGATCATGGAAGGTCCAAATTAAAGAGTAAGAAGAATAATGTCACTTGTTTCAATTGGGGAAAGAAGAGGAACGTCAAGAAGGATTGTTAGAATAAGAATAGTGGTGGAAAGATATCTCAGGGGAATGTGGTGATTACTTTTGGAAAAGGAGATATGCAAGCCAGTGAAGCGACAACAACTATTGGAAGCAGGAAGCATCTCGAAGATGCATGGATTATAAACTCAGGAGAAACATGGCACATGATGTCTCGCCCATAATGGTTTGACTAGTATGAAACCATCTCAGAAGGACTTGTGTACATGGGCAACGATCTCACTCTAAAGATCATTGGAGTTGGTACCATTAAACTAAAGATGCATGATGGAATAGTATGAACCGTCCAAGGAGTACATCATGTGAAGGGCCTAAAGAAGAACATATTGTCCTTGGGACAATTTGATGACATCAGATGCAAGGATCACACCGAGAATGGAGTCATGATAATTGTGAAGGGTGCGCTTGTGGTAATGAAGATAGAGAAGATCTCATAGAACATGTACGTGCTTATGGGTGAAACATACAAGGAGGAAGAGATAGTTGTTGAATCAACTACCACGACGGAAGAATTGATGAAGTTATAGAATCAGAAGCTTGGCCATATGTTAGAACAAGGCATGAGGATTCTTGGGGATTAGAAGTTGCTGCCTAGGCTTACAAAGTTATCCTTACCATTTTGTGAGCATTGTGTTTTGAGAAAACAACATAGGTTAATGTTCAGGACGTCAACAGCGAGAAGTTAGGAGATCTTAGAGTTGATCTATTCCGAAGTTTGGAAAGCACCGATTATATCCCTGGGATGAGCAAGGTACTTTTTATCCTTTATTGATGATTATTCCATGAGATGTTGGGTGTACCCAATTAATAGGAAGGCTGATGTTTTTGAAGTCTTCAAAACATTCAAAGCGCGGAAGGAGTTTGACTCTGGAAAGAAGATCAAGTGTCTAAGGAATGACAATGGTGGACAATATACAAGCGAGGAGTTTGATATTTTTTGTCAACAATAAGGAATCAAGAGACAGTTCAGTGTGGCATACACTCCTCTGCAGAATGGAGTGGCAGAGCAGATGAACAGAAACATGTTGGAGAGAACAAGGGAAATGTTGAAGACTGCGAGAATTGCAAAAACTTTTTGGGTAGAAGCAGTGAATACCGCCTGTTATGTGATCAATCGATCTCCTTCAATGGCGATTTATCTGAATACACTGATAGATATGTGGATGGTCAAACCCACTGACTATTCTCGATTACATACTTTTGGAAGTCTTGTATATGAAATGTTTAGTGACTAGGAAAGATAGAAATTGGATTCGAGATTTAGGAAATGTATCTTCTTGGGGTACACTGATGGTGTGAAGGGGTATCTTTTGTGGGACCCCACTACCCACAAATTTATCATCAGCAAAGATGTCATTTTTGTAGAAGACAAGGTGAAAATGACAACTGGTCAAGACACGGAGAAGGATAATACATAAACTACAACAGTTGGAGTAGAGGACAAATCCAAGGAAGAATTAGTTTCCTCTGAGACATTACCAGATCATGATGATCAAGTACCAGTTGATTCTGGACCATGATGGTCAACTCAAGATAAAAGATAACCAGTATAGCACTCACACTATGTCATTGAGATCAATATTTCAAACTATGTATTGATAGAGGGTGGAGAGCCTCTTCTTTTGTGGATGTGTCCCAAAGTCTAGATTTATCCTCATGGATGGCGGCGATGCAAGAGGAACTCTAATCCATGCACCAGAACAAGACTTGGGATCTTGTTTCATTACCTCTTGTAAGGAATGAAATCAGAAACAAATGGGTCTTTAAGATCAAACGGGATGTAAAGGACCCAGTGGAAAGATATCATGAGAGATTGGTGGTAAAAGGATTTACTCAGAAGGAAGGTATTGATTTCAATCAAATATTCTATCCTGTTGTTAGACTGATAAATGTTCGGATAGTTCTGGTGATTTGTGCTACATATAGCTTACATCTAGAGTAGCTGGGTGTGAAGACTGATTTTCTTCATGGTGATCTTGATGAAGATATCTATATGCTCCAACCAGAAGTTTTTTCAGAATAAGGAAAAGAGAACTTTGTTTGCAGGTTGAACAAATCTATGTACGATATAAAACAGGCATTGAGGTGTTGGTACAAGAGATTTTATTATTATATCACGAGCCTTGCATACGACAGACTTCATTTAGATCCTTGTGCATATTTCAAGGGTTTGGATGGTAATGATTTCATCATGCTTCTATTGTATGTTGATGACATATTGGTTTCAGGCCCCAAAAAAGATCATATCTAGGAGATGAAGGCATAGTTGGCTAGAAAGTTTGATATGAAGGACTTGGGACCAGTAAACAAGATTCTTGGGATGTAGATTTACTGAGATATAAATAATGGGAAGATTTGGATATCACAGAAGAGTTACTTACAATGAGTCTTGAAAAGCATCAACATGCAAGACTGTAAGCCAATATCTACCCCACTTCCCATTAATTTCAATTTATCCTCAATGATGAGTCCTAGTAGTGAAGCAAAGAGGAATGAGATGTCTCGAGTACCATATGCATCAGTAGTGCATAGTCTGATGTTCTCTATGGTTTGTACTAGACAAGACATTGCACATGCAGTGGGAGCAGTTAGTCGATACATAGAGAATCCAGGATGGGAGAATTGGAACATAGTGAATAGGATACTGGGATAGATTAAGGAGACCTCTATTGTTGCATTATGTTATGGAAGATCAGATTACACTATCAGAGGCTATATTGATTCAGATTTTCAGGTGATTCTGACTGAAGGAAATCCACTACTGGTTATGTGATTACTCTTGCAGAAGGATCTGTGAGCTGGATTTCAAAGTTATAGTCAGTTGTGGATTTATCCACGACAGAGGTAGAGTACATGGTAGCTACACAGTCTTGAAAAGAGTCGATTTGGAGGAGAATGTTGTTGGAGGAGCTCGGGCATAGGCAAGAGAAAGTTCCATTGTTTTGTGATAGTTAGAGCACCTTGCACATTGCAAGGAATCCATCTTTTTATTCTAGGATGAAGCACATTTGGGTACAGTATCACTTTGTCCGAAATGTTGTGGAGGAAGGAAGTGTGGACATGCAAAAGTTTCATACTAAAGAAAATCTGGAAGATTTCCTGACGAAGGAAATTAACTTTGATAAGTTCAGATGGTGCAGATCCTCGAGTGGCCTTGAAGATACTTGAGAATCATGTTTGACAGATACACAGGATGTGGATATGTGATTGGTTCACAATCAAATCTCCAAGTGGGAGATGTGTTGGCAGAATTTCTTTCCTAGACGGAACCACCCCCCACTTTGTCAAAGGGGGTGGGCTGGGTTGATGGTGTCTGGACAAACCCACCCAATCCATTCAATGGGAGAATGCAGTAGTAAGGGGTGGGGAGGCCTATAAAAGTAGGCTCTCCCCTCTTCCAAATATCATCCCATCATCAGCTTCATCCAGTTTCTCATCACCATTTTATTTGAGCGGTATTTATGAGGCGGTTTCCCCATCATATTCAAGAGAGATTTTCCGAGTGTTTTCCCCTTGTAATATGTGATAGAGTGTGTACCCACATTTACCCCATAGTGATCCTTCTATTTGATCTTGGTTTTTTACCCCTTCCATTTGGAGGCTTTTCCACATTACATCTGGTGTCATTTATTTTTCTGCATTTTGCACTTTATTTTATCTCGTGATTATTATTGCACCGGTGAGACAATCATTTACGGTCCCAACAGAAACTAGGGGTGAAAAATGATATCCAAGGAAGAACTAGAGGTGGGTGATGAAACCACATGCGAGCATAAGATCCCATCACATCATGCCCAATCCAAGGCTCCAGGGAGGCACAAAAAAACAGCATAACTAAACTTACTCGATGGTTCGAACAGACGGGCATACAAATGGATGGTCTACAGCATAAGGGCAGTTCAAATAATCAACTACACACAATAAAACGGGAAAGAAAACATGGATCGATAGCAAATGGGCCTCAAACAAGTATCCCTATAAAATATAAGGCCTAGAAAATAAATAGGCCCAATAGCACATATATCCAGCATGGTAAACAATATAAAACATGGTGTACAAAAATTTAAATGGTAGTATTTATATGAATTTTATATATCAAATTTAATATGAAACCCCAGAATTAATAAAACCATAATACAAAAAGATTCCAGCCACGTCTGTGATGTTTTATTGAAGACCTCAGGACAAGGCCAACCCGAGGATGAATATGAAGGGCTTCATGGACACTGAAAGGATAACTGGTCAGTTGAGGTTAACAAATAAAAAAAATAAAGGATAAAATATAATAATAAAAATATAACAATGAATGTGTCCAATAGGGATTAACAATAGATTTAATACAATCCCACTAAGCTACCACCTACTATCCAATGCCAACATCCCCAAAAAACACTTCTAGTTGTGGAACACCACATTTTTGTGTTAACATCATTGTTGAAACAACTCTTAAGATACTAAATCTATAGATTTCATATCTCTTTATATTTTTTTAGTTATGGAGGAACATGGTTAATGTTTTTATGACCTAAACCAAAATGTATTTACAGATTTTATATCGTAAATGTATGTGTCTGGTGCTTGTTTTGATGTATTATATGTGTTGGACTATTATTCTTTCTTAGGGTGCAACGTTTTAGGTTTCCTATTGTTGTTTATGGGCTTCCTACTATTGATCTCAATTCTGACCTTTCAGTGTGAGCTATTATCATGTCTCGAGTGATTGAAAGTAGGTCTATGATGTTCATGATAGATTGAATGCTTATAATGTTTATATTTATTTGGTGTATTCACTATAGTTTTTTTTTGTCAGAACCTACTTGGAGTTAGGCATTGTGATATTGGTTATAGGCTTACATATTTTCTGAGCGGGTGGTTGGGCATTTTGATCCAAGGCCTCATTTGGTTTTCTCCTTCCCATGGGGGGAGAATGGGATTATTATTTTCATTTATTATAAACATTTTTTTATTTATATAATATTTTTTTAATTATATTGGATTACTTTCCATTACAAATCTAACATCAACTTTTAGTGTTTTTCTTTTCGTTCCCATGATCGTTTTCCATTTAATTAATTTAATTTCTTCCACCTAAACTAGGTCGGAGTGTTGTAACAGTGGGTTCCCTAGACCCAACTTGAACAATACTTTTGATTACCATATCTTGTATACTATTAGATATACATGATGTACACTTTCCATTATAGTGTTGACATTTATGCATCCATTATTTAATGGTAATTTTCATAGACTAATTGTTGTATCAAACAGTTATAGCAGATATCATTCTTTAATGAGAACCTCAAGAAACTATGACATTAAAATTAAACAAATTCCTATGGTATAGATACATCATACTGACTAGACATAGTTGATGTCGGGCTATTAGGTGCTGGTGTCTCGTAATAATTGAGATTTCTTCTCATGTAGTTTGCATGTGGTGGTCTCTAGTTGTGAGATCATGATGACAGACCCACCAATAGGAACACCATATGTTTCAAGTGTCATTGGGCACTCTTATCTATAGACATCTGTATTGGTCTCATAACATGAGATCATTATCAATGTTTGTCATTTGATCTTGTACTTTGATTCATGAAAAAAATAATGATATTGAAATCGCGGAGATGTAGCTCATGTTGGGTGTGTCATTGATGGTTTGACATTGGTTGAATGATCAAGATATGATATGCCGCTTCTAGGTTAAGGAATTTATATCTCGGGCCCGGTTGATCAATATGGTCATACCTTCATAAGAACTTGGACAAGATACTCTAGGGTAAATCCATCCAGTTAGATCAATAAATAATAAAGAAAGAAAAAGGTTGATGACACAAGGGTGTGTCCTACTTTATGAGATATGAAACACAAAGTGATTATATTACGCAATGTGGGTCCATAGATTGGTTGCCCTTTCTATGAATATCCTTATCTCTTTAGGGGACTTGATGGGTTTCTAGGCTCCGGTCTTGGTTTATGAATTCTATTCACTACTACTGAGATTAGGTCCTTGAGGGTCACACATAATAGTGTATTTAAGAATCCACCATATTCTGGATAATGGGTATATTAGACATGATGGGCCCAACCATGGGGTCCGAGTGTTGTCCAAGTTATCCATCATCGATAAATAAATAAATTCATTATTATTCAAGTAAAGAATAATTGGTATGAATCCCATCATGGTCGGCTGGAGTGGAATGGGTGGGCTAGGGTTTGGGGTGTGGTTGTAGGGTCGAGTCCCCTAGCCAGTGGTTTATTTTCAATTTCTCGGTAGCATTGTGTGCCGCATTTACGGTTGTACCAAAATTTTAATAATCAAGTTGAATTTATTTAGTAAATTTTTTTTACATGTTAAGTATATATGAGGAATAATATTAATTGAATTAATCTCATTATAATATTATAGGTTCATTTAGTATTAAGCGAGAATTACAAGTCAAGCTAAATGACTCGGTTCTATCACGTAATATATTTAATATATATTAAAGATATGTCTTAAAATATAAATCATATTGCTGACAGAGTTTAGTTCTTCATAACTATTTATTTATTGGATGTTTAATAAATGGGTCCCAAGGAACCCAATATGGTAATTTGAGTATCCACTATAAATATGTGAGAGAGGCTCTTGCATAATGACTATTCAATATGAGGTTTCCAGCGCCACTCTCACATTTGCCGATTTCTAGAGATATAATCTCTTGATCTAGGAGATTAGATCAAGTTCATCTCCATGCATCGAAGGTATGTAGATGCGGTGATTGTCGGGATGTCGAAGGCATCGTTGGATTGTTGCGCTAATGTAAAGACAAGTAAAATTCAAGGAAAAATTTTTCTTAATTTTCTTTGGGATTTTACAAGAACGCAGTTTCTAACGGCACTTGATTCTGAGGCCCGGTGTGCCCGGAATTTCTATCTGAAGTTTAGCTCAGGTACGTTCAGTGAACGAACGAGCGGGAATTTCTAACTTTTGAACCGTGCTCGGAATCGAATTCTGAGGGCACCGATGGATTCGCAGCACCGGTAATTTCTTAGGAACACCTTTTCCGAAGTTTCATTTTCATGAGAGAAGTTGATAAAAATTGTGGAAGTTAAAATAAAAATTTAACTACAATTTTTATTTTCTCTAAGTGGATTTAAGCTTTGGGTGGAAGTTGGGTAACTACCCAACTTCCCATGGGAGGTTATGAGGGTGGTGGGGCCCACACGAACCCCACCCCTTCACATTCCTTAACTCCCTCAACTCACAATTAAATTTGATAACTTAAGTTTTAATAACTTATGATATTAATGAAGTGAGTTTAATGTGAGTGTTTGAATTTCAAACTAATGTCAAGTTAATAAAATAAGTGTGGGCTTATTTTATTAAGGGTTGGATTCTTGTTGTGGAGTCTTTGGGGAGAAAAAGCTAAGGAACTTGAGGAACTTCTTCGTCTTCAACGAAGAATGCGAAGAACGCATCGATCTCCAATGAAGAACTCCGAGTCCTCGGAAACCGACTACGCGACGTCGTATACCGCGACGCCGACGACGTCTTCTTTCGCGACGTCTCTTTCCACGATGGATATTCCGCGACGAATCCTCGTTCAACGAACCTCCATACAAGCTACGCTCAAGGTAGGGGTTTATGTGATTTTTCTTTTCGTGTTTCACTCCCGTTCATTATCCACGTATATTTGGACCGCATGCTATCGATTTACAGGAGGAGGCCGGACCGCACAAACACGGTCTCCCCCCTCCCTTTTTATTTTTCTTGTTGTTGCGGTATGAAGGGAAGTGACGCGGTGTCGTCACACCGCGCGGGATCTTGCGGCAAGGAATGCGCGGCGTCGTCGCGCCGCGCCGTGGAATTGAACCAAGTCGTGGCGCCGTCGCGCCGCGCCGAAGAACCACAAAAGCACCGCGGCCGATACCGGGCCGCGGCGGAGCGTGGGAAGCGGCAGCCGAAAACGGGCCGCCGGTGTCGGAGCAGGGAGGGGACCGGCCGTCGCCGGTCCCGTGGCGGCAGAAACCGGCCGGCCGGGGCGGGCTGGCCGGACAAGGGAAAGTCGGGGGTTCAAACCCCCGGCCGGCCAGCTGAGCGGCCCCCATTAAGGGGGGTCGCGGTTACAAACCGCAGGGGGCAGCCCCCCCCCCCCCCCCCGCTATCCAAACGGCTCGGCCGTTCGGCCGAGCCACCTGGCGCCGCGCGCCGGGCCGCCGGGTCGGGCCGCGCCCAGGCCGGGCTGACCCAGGGGGTCTCGGGCCGGGTCGGTCCGGGCCCGAAACCCCGTTTTCAAACCCTCTTCGGTCTTTTGCTCATATCATGGGCTACGTACCTTCGATTGATGCACCATCAGCAGAAATGTGATCCTTGGATCGAGACGGTCGTTTCGACAAATCACACCCAAGGTTTCGGAATACTTTGGGTTCGGCCGAGTTGATTCGTACACGAAACCAACTGGGGCCTCGGAGCGGAAACGCTCATATCTTGAGCTTCGGACGTCCGATTGACGTACCGTCGACTTTGATGGATTCCTCTAAGTGAGACGGATCTTTTGGCTTACTCCGCCCGAGCTTTGGACGCAGGTGGAGTACGGTCGGGGTGGTTTTTCCTTAAAAACCAACCGGGCCCCTTGAACGAAAATGCCAATAACTCTCAGACCGGGCGTCCGATTGACGCGTCGTCTACGACATTGAGTTCCTGTTGACGATACGGAACTTTTGGATACATCAACTCTGGACTATGTGTCAGTTGATGTATCAGCCTCTCGGCTCGTGGAGCGGACCCTCCCGAACGAGCTTGCTGTGTGCGGGAACCCTAGAGCTGGCTACGTTTGCAACTGTGACGACAACGACGACTGTACAGAGATCCTCAGTGGATTCGAAGGCGACGACTACAGCACTCAGCGATCCTACGTGGATCAGTGCTACCGATCCTATGTGGGTCAGCGCTCAGCGGTTCTGTGTGAGCCAGCGCCTACAGATCCTGTGTGGGTCCGATCCTGTGTGGGTCTTTGTGGGGGTTAGTTACCTATCAATCCTTTGTGGGTCAGATCCTTTGTGGGTCATTGCGGGGGTTAGTTACCTATCGATCGTTTGTGGGTCAGATCCTTTGTGGGTCATTGCGGGTGTTAGTTACCTATCGATCCTTTGTGGGTCAGATCCTTTGTGGGTCATTGCGGGGGGTTAGTACCTATCGATCCTTTGTGGGTCCGACGGCTTAGATGAATCAGTAAAAATATCTGATCATCTCTATCGTCATACGAAGAAGTATACCTGTGTGAGTTGAATCATGTTTTGCTTTTCTTTGTGGATTGTGTTGTGCTATCCTATGTGGATTACGTTTTTCTTTACTGTGTGGACTGGGTTGTACTTGGGCTCGGATGTTGGAGTGTACTGGATTTGATGACTTAGGTATATGTATGGGCATATACCTAAGCAGTGTCGGATGTTACTTCGTGATTGCATCTTTCCTTTGTGGATTATCCTTTGTGGATTTTGGGAGACCTTCGGGGGTCTCGGCGTCCCTACTGAGTAGCTTATACTCACCCCTGCACGGGCTATGTCCGCACTATGTTGTGTTGGTTGCAGACGATGGACAGCGGTGATCGTGGTTGAGGCCTGCGGAGCAGGACGTTACCTGGAGGTGGACCACTGGGCGGGACGTACTCAGAGCGGTCGGCTGGACCCGAGGAGCAGAGGAGGCTATCTGTACCCACCCTTCAGGTGGGATTTACAGTGGACAGCTCGACGTTGCGGCTTTACTTTTCAGTTGTTGTTTTCCCTTCCAGTTGTACTTTACTTTCAGTTTGGGTTTGTATACTGGCCCACTTACTTTTCTGCACTTACTATTGTACTCAGTTTTTACTTAGTGTTTACTTCAACTGCTTGCTTGCTCTGTGGTGTTAGCTTACTTTACAAAGGCAATGCCTTCCCTTTTTACTGGGAATTATGCCTTGGTGTTAGTCCCCAGCCCCTGGCCTATGGAAGGCGGGCTTAGGGTAGTCACGGCAAGGGCCCCGAGGACGGGTCGTGACAGCTAACACCCATAATCTGACGAACAACATTCCTGCAGATTTTTGAAGCGCATGCGGACGATCTAGAGGGATTCCTCTTTGGATCCGTCAAGCAGTGATCCCCAAAAACAAGTGCATGTTGAGAACGCCTTTAGATCTAAAAGGATATTTTTCTAGTTTTAATTTATGTGCTCTTTTATTTCACGCAAGATCCTTAGACCCCAACGGGGATCAGATCGTCGGGGATGAAGAGCATCATCGTCCAGATGATAACTTTTTTTAAAATCTCCGGCCCACCGACTTCTGTAGAGATCCCCGATAAATTCCCATGGTATCAAAGAATTCGTGTGAATTTTCAGAGACTAAAAAAATATTTTTCTTAAAATTTATGTAGAGAGATTGAAATTGGTCCAACGGTTCTAACCTCACATTGACCCGATTTCAAACAGCTATGTTATGGCCATCCGAAATTTATTTTTGGATTGTTCGCGATTATTTTTTGTTATTAAAATTGATTTGATCAAAGTCAAATATGGTGAAAACCTTAATCCAGCATTGGGGCAGTGGCCGGAATAGTGATTTCTAGTCACCCTTTTGTTCTACATTATAGTGGAATCAAAATTTTTATAATATAATTATAATTATTTTTATTTTTATTATTTATAATAATTATCATCATTGTTATTTAAAGACTAATATCATTGGTTGGAAAAATTTATTAAAGTGGTTGGCACTTAGTGGTTTTATGCACACTCGACAAGAATAAGATTTTAAAAAATAAGAACGGTGGCATGACTCTCTCAAAACAAAAGAAAAAACAAAAAAAAAGACATTGAAAGGAGGGGAGTGTGGCCACCATGTCGGCCGACCCTTCCCCTAGACTAATTTTTTTTTCTGGGTTTTAAAAAAATTAAAATATGATAAAAGGGGTTAGGGTTCGGATATTTTTAAAAATGGGTCCGGGATGCGTGAACGCCGTTCACGCATCCTTCGCCGCGGAAGGATGTGTGAACGGCGTTCACGCATCCCGGACCCCGACGGTAATGCGTGAACGGCGTTCACGCGTCCTTTTCTGACCAGCTAAAGGAAGTGTGAATGTCGTTCACGCATCCTTGCACGGGAAAAGATGCGTGAACGGCGTTCACGCTTCATTCCGCGGCGAAGGATGCGTGAACGCCGTTCACGCATCCTTCACGGACGAGCTGAAGGATGCGTGAACGGCGTTCACGCATCCGGTCGAGAAATATTATAAAAGGAGGGGTCCCCCCCCCAATACCCATTGTTCTCCTCTGATTTTTGTTGCGAAGCTCTGCAGAAATTCTTTCTCAACAAATATTTGCTACTTTTATTGAGGTAAAATTTCTATTTAATAATTTAATTGTTTATTTGTGTTTATTTATTTCATTTGTATGTTTAATTGTGTTTATTTATTTCATTTGTATGTTTAATTGTGTGTATGATTTATTTATTTCATATGTTATGCATGAAATGTTTTGTATGATTTAATTTTCTTGATGTTGAATGTTCGTATGATTTAATTTTTTGAATGTCTGTTGTCTAAATATTGAATGTTTTATGTTATGTCTAAAATTTTTAATATTTAGAAAAAGTAATTTATGTTAGAGAAATTTATTTTAATGGATGGTTTTGATGTAAGTGTAAATTAAATTACTTTTATTTACTAGTAATAATATTTTTAATCAATAAAGTATAAAATATATTTACTTATATTTTGAAAAGTAGAAGAATGCCCAAAAAACATTACAATTTCATAAAATTTAAAATAACAAAAGTGTTTATTATGTAAATCTCAATTAGATCAGTTATAATAAAATTTATTTAATGTTTTTAATAAATATATATATATATATATATATATATACACATGAAGTTAAATTTTTGTAAAAGAGGTGTAGTATTTAATATAGATTTTATATAATACGGATAATATAATAAATATACCAAAAAACATGGTATGAGTGATGACTGATCTTGAGATGACCGACCATGCATAATTGAAATTGCATGTTTTATTTTGTGTATGTTGTTATTCAATTTGTAATAATTGCATTTTTTCGGTATTGATGACCTGCGAGTCATCTCTCAGTAAGTGTAAGGACCTGCGTGTCCGTTTAAATTAATTTATGTATTTCATACCCCTAGACCCTCTCACATGCATGTGAGTAAATTTGTAATTAAAAGACTTACGCCCCAAAGAGGTGTCGATGAAGAGGCATCCCCGAAGAGGTGTTGACGAAGAGGCATTTGAGAACTCGTTCGAGAGGAGGCGTTGCTGTTTGACAGGAGATTGGCGGTTGTTGCAATATTTGATAATAGAGACAGGAGTTTACCCATATAAATTGTGGTTAGTTTATTAGATAATGATAAACTAATCGCAAGTCTCAAGATCAAGTCATGATTATATATTCATAAGTAATCAAACTTTATGAAACATTATATTAAATTTGCTTTTGTGCTAAAATCACAATCACTATACTTTAACAGTGATAAATCAATACATAAAAAAGTCTCAAGATAATCAATTATTCAAAACCAAATTAAATAATTTAAAATTTTAATGTAGTGTATAATATTTTTAAAATTTTTTTTAATAGGTAATTATGTCTGCTCAAATATATTGCAATGGTGAGGTAATTTGTACCGAGCAGGGTTTTAGCTACAGTGTGCCACCTGTCAAAGTGGTAAATCTCCATGGTTGTATGACATTGGATGCAGTTCGTAATAAGATTCATAGTCGGTTAAAATTGAGTGCAGGACAAGCAATCACTTCAATTAGATACCGACATCTTCAATATCCTGAGCGTATGTGGCACAGCGACTACCCTATAGTCGATGATGAGGATTGGATGGAGGCTTCTCAGTTATTCAGGCAACAGTGTATTAATGGTTTGATGGAATTATTTATTTTCATTTCTGATATTGATGTGGTGCAATCGATTACTACAGAACCATGCTTTGTGACCTCTATAGAAGTCGGTCCTTCACAACAGTCTTCTTCATTGCCTCCTTCTCATACGACTCCTGTGGAAGAATGTAATGAGGAAGATCATCAAAATTTGGAAGGAAATGTAGATGACATCCCTTTCTGTGCTGATATAGTGCAAGAAAGTTTATCTGAGGAAGAAGAATCTGGGGAGTCAGCAGGAGATGATGTGGTTGGAAATGAACCTTCTGAGGTTCCTTTGAGAGACAGACATCCACTACATCCACCAGTTAGTGGTAATCAGCCTTCAGTTTTGAGTTCCTTAGTTGGAGGAATGTCTCGTGAACAACATTTTTATTGGGATGTCATTACACCAGCTTCTGAATTCCCTGGCATTATAGGGAATATGCCTGCATCAAATGATAATGCCATATATGTTGGGCAGGAGTTCGAAAGTAAACAGGTCATGAAAAATGTGATAAAGCAATACCACATTGAGCGACATTTCACATTTGTGGTTTATGAGTCAAAGAAGACCAAATATCTCATTCGTTATGAAAAATATGGGTCAGAATGTAAATTTCGATTAAGATCACTATTTGATAAATGTTATGGATGTTGGAAGATAACCAAATTAGAAGGCCCACACACTTGTCTGCATCCCAGCTTGGCACAAGATCACTCTTCTCTTGATGCAGAGTTTATATCTACTATTATTTGTGAGATGATACGAACAAGTCAGGATGTTCCTGTTGCCCTTATTCAGGAAAGAATTCAACAGTTGTATAATTATAAGGTATCATACAACAAAGCTTGGAATGCAAAACAGAAATCCATTGTAAAAGTGTATGGTGATTGGGATGAGTCTTATGCGTTGTTGCCACAGCTTATGGAATTGTTGTCTCTCAATAATCAGATTGTTTATCAGTTGTACAGTGTTGAGTATGTATCCCAAAATCATCTAGTTGATCGGTCAAAGGTGAAGTTCAATAGGATTTTTTGGGCATTCAGACCGTGCATTGCTGCATTTCCCTTTTGTAAACAATTTATTCAGGTAGATGGCACATTCCTTTATGGAAAGTATACAGGTGTTCTACTCATTGCTGCCACACAGGGTGGTAATCGTGCTCCTCTGCCACTTGCTTTTGCTGTTGTTGAAAAAGAAAATTTTGAATGCTGGAGCTGGTTCTTGGCATGTGTACGTGTTCATGTCACGCAGAAACAGGGCGTGTGTCTGATATCTGATCGTCATCGACCGATTATAGAGGCCGTGAGTAGTGATGGGGTTTCTTGGACTGAGCCGAATGCTTATCACCGTTATTGCATTAGACATATTTCAAGTAATGTGCATAAGCAGTTTAGAGATGAGGCCATAAAGAAGGCGATCCTCAAATTGGGTATGGTTTTCTAAACTTTCTTTTTTTAACAAAATTTACTATCCATTTTAATACATTATTATGTTATGCTTTCAGCATATAAACCCCAACAAGAAAGTTTTGATCGACGTCTTGAAGAGATCTGAACAGTTAATGAGGAGGTATATGAATATATGGTACAAATTTCAAAGGAAAAATGGTCATTAGCATACGATGGTGGCATGAGATATGGGCATATGACCACTAATATAGTGGAGTGCGTAAATGGGGTCCTCAAGGGTGTGCGCAAACTCCCAATCACAGGGTTAGTGCAAGAGACATTTTTTAGATGTGTTCACTACTTTGTTGACTGGTCCCAAAAGGCCTACTAGAGGATGGAAAATGGAATACTTTTTACTCAGCATTTTCAAACTGATATTGACCGGATACGGAATGAGGCTTCACGATGGAATGTTATAGCCTTTGACAGGGAAAAGAGGAGTTTTCGGGTAAGAAAGTGCTACGACCAGGGTACATGCACTAATGGTGGAGTGTTTGTCGTGATGTTGGATAACAGGTACTGTGATTGTGGCAGCTTTCAGGCATTGAGATATCCATGTGTACATGTTATTACAGCTTGCGCTTCGGTAAATATATCGTGGGAGCCATATGTTGACCCGGTGTATCACATGAGCACTTTGGTTAACTGTTATAGTGCTTCTTGGATGCCTGTTGGTGACTTCCATTCTATCACATTGCCTGCTGATCAACTGACCATTGTCCCTGATATTTCCAGGTTTTCATAAGTCGGTTTTGGTATCATTTATAATTTTTTCAATGTGTGTCATTTTTAAAATTATTGGATTCATGCTACTAGGTTGCGGCCTCGAGGAAGACCGAAGTCAACTCGCATCAGAAATGAGATGGATTGGCCTCGGCAACGAGGAGGGAGAATACAATGCAGTATCTGCCACGCAGAAGGACATACTCGTAAGAGATGTCCCCAAGTGGCAGGACAGAGTTCCAAATCTCATCATCCATGATCGAGTCTGTGTACCTGCTCTAAGAGGAAGTGGTTGTGGTTGGTGTCGATGATGAAGAAGAAGAATAAGAAATAGAGGATGAGGATGAGAAGAAGTAGAAGACTAAGAGGAAGAGGTTGTGGTTGAATAACCTATTGTGTAAGTTTCTATAGTTACTTAGGAACTTGATCTATTTGGAATAATGTTAATGGTTATCTAATGGATAATGGATAAATTAACAAACGTAATTTCACAAATAAGAAGAAATAATTAATTTTTCACTTTTTCCTCTTAATTTTTAATGTGGAATAATGTTAATGGTTATTTAATGGATAATGGATAAATTAACAAACGTAATTTCACAAATAAGAAGAAATAATTAATTTTTCACTTTTTCCTGTTAATTTTTAATGTGGAATAATGTTGATGGTTATTTAATGGATAATGGATAAATTAACAAACGTAATTTCACAAATAAGAAGAAATAATTAATTTTTCACTTTTTCCTGTTAATTTTTAATGTGGAATAATGTTGATGGTTATTTAATGGATAATGGATAAATTAACAAACGTAATTTCACAAATAAGAAGAAATAATTAATTTTTCACTTTTTCCTGTTAATTTTTAATGTGGAATAATGTTGATGGTTATTTAATGGATAATGGATAAATTAACAAACTTAATTTCACAAATAACAAGAAATAATTAATTTTTCACTTTTTCCTGTTAATTTTTAATGTGGAATAATGTTGATGGTTATTTAATGGATAATGGATAAATTAACAAACGTAATTTCACAAATAAGAAGAAATAATTAATTTTTCACTTTTTCCTGTTAATTTTTAATGTGGAATAATGTTGATGGTTATTTAATGGATAATGGATAAATTAACAAACGTAATTTCACAAATAAGAAGAAATAATTAATTTTTCACTTTTTCCTGTTAATTTTTAATGTGGAATAATGTTGATGGTTATTTAATGGATAATGGATAAATTAACAAACGTAATTTCACAAATAAGAAGAAATAATTAATTTTTCACTTTTTCCTGTTAATTTTTAATGTGGAATAATGTTAATGGTTATTTAATGGATAATGGATAAATTAACAAACGTAATTTCACAAATAAGAAGAAATAATTAATTTTTCACTTTTTCCTGTTAATTTTTAATGTGGAATAATGTTGATGGTTATTTAATGGATAATGGATAAATTAACAAACGTAATTTCACAAATAAGAAGAAATAATTAATTTTTCACTTTTAAATTATGGTTTTCTTATAAGATGTCTAGTTTTAGTAATGGCATCTGAGTGTCTGAGCATCCTTAACTAATGTTGATTGTGAGACTAGGCTAATGTTGATTGTGACACCAAATAAAAATGAATATATCATGATTCCACTATTAATAAGTAACGATGATATCATGTGTGCAGATGGCAGGTTTTCCATTGCTTACATCTCAGGCTACTCATGTATCACGACTGCTTTTAGAGGGACGTCCTGTGGCTCCCTTGAGTGTACGTAGATCTCACCATTTCCATCATACTGCACCACCTCCCGCTATCGTCCCACATCTTCGTCGAGCTGGATTTTATGGAGTAGCGATGTGCGACTTCACGTTTCTTGATCATCAGCTCATTGCCGCACTTGTCGAGAGATGGAGACCAGAGTCGCATACTTTCCATTTCAGTGAGGGGGAGATGACTATTACATTGCAGGATGTGGCTATTATGTTGGGCCTCCCTATCGACGGACATGCTTTGACAGGCCGAGTTCCATCAGATTTGCCTGAGCTTGTTCATAGACTTCTGGGCATAGAGGTCCAGGATGATGGCAGGACCATCGTCGGTGGTAGATTGCGGATGCCTTGGTTAGACCAGCACTTCACACATTTACCAGATGATGCTGATGACGTCACCGTGCTGCGCTTTGCACGCGCATATATTTTAAGGCTGATCGGTGGCACGCTTTTTGTTGACCACTCTACTACTTTTGTGCACCTGATGTATCTAGCTTTTTTAGAGGATTTAAACCAGGCAGGTCGATATAGTTGGGGGTCTGCCTGCCTAGCATATACATACAGAGCCTTATGCAGCGCATGTCGCATCGATAAGATGCAGATCACAGGATGCATGGTTCTTCTACAGATGTGGGTATGGGAGCACATACCTCGTTTAGCTCCACATGCCCGTGTGCCATTACCCGTAGATATTGTAGCAGAGGCTCCACGTGGACGTTGGTATGTTATTAATTATTTCTAATATCTAACTTACTTGTATAAAATTCTTTTATGAAATGTAAAAAAAAATGTTATCTACAGGTGGAGTCAGGCGCATCGACATTCAGATTCTCCCAGACATGATGTTCACGCCTACAGACTTATGCTAGACAGCATTCGACCAGACGATGTAAGTGGTTATTATTTATATTGTTAAATCTTTACTCTTTACTGTAAATCTATTCATTTATTAATTGATTATTAATTTTTTCTTTCAGATTACATGGATGCCATATACAGATGATATCCTTCAGAGTCTGCCCCCATACTGTACAGTGATGCTTGATATCGGCTCCTGCATGGTTCCACTGATTCATTTTCATATAGTCGAGTGGCATCAGACGGATAGGGTTATGAGACAGTTTGGATTCCTTCAGCCAGTTCCTGACCCACCCAGTCAGTTGGATTCATTGCATTCCCTGAAGATGTCAGGGAAGAGAGATTTTGATTGGAGGAGCTACCATGCGAGATATGTTGCGTTATGGGACAGGCGACGGGAGTCCCAGTTGTGAGGGGCAGGGACAGTACGCTTTCATTTGATGGATCAGATGGATTATGCAGGCTGGTACATTAGGTCTCCCGTCAGATTTCTGACACGGCACGGACGGGGCTTCCATGACTTGTTATGCATTCTTCCTTTCACAGTTCAACATATTTTTTATTCAAATTAGTTAACAACAGAATTTGTTTTCGTAGGATGCTCGTATTTGTCATCTACTTCATATGTCTGATCCAGTGGAGAGAGCTACCTTTGACCCAGCATATTTTCACAGCCTTGTACGACAGATGCTACCGTCGATGGACGAGATTTATCATGGCATTTTCTTTGATCCACCACCTGCTGCGGAGGCCGCGGAGCCTGCTGCGGAGGCCGCGGAGCCTGCTGAGCCTCACATAGATGTACCTGGGGGTGACGACCCTGTTATGGATGCTGTTGTTCCACAGGATGAGGCTTCTCAGCTTGCTCAGCCACATGATATTATTCCACTGGAGGAGGGTGTTCAGCATGATCAGTCATATGCTCCTCCAGCTTCTCAGGCACAGCCACAGGTACTTACAGACGCTGACTGGATTGAGTTCGATGTTTTATTGCAGTCATCCGCAGCAGAGCAACCATCTACTTCCTATATTGGTGAGAGTTCCAGCCAGCTTCCACTATCCTTAGATGCAGGCCAGGGTACAGGCGGTGAGACTGTACATCCATCGTCTGTCACACAGGAGGATGTGGAGGTGGCTGTCGATGAGGATGTGCAGCGTACGCCAGAGCACAGACGTAGACAGACACGGCGTGGACGCATCCAGTATACGTCTGACTATGGGACAGAGGAGCATCCACACCGGAGGCGTAGATTAGGTTGACATTTGATTTATGATACGTTTTGTATGTGTATTATTGTTATCTAGACTTCTATTATACCTTTAATAAGTGTCTTACTGTTATCAAATTATCTACCAATGTATATATATATATATATGTATAATAAATAATATGATTAAATTAAATGATAAATATTAATTATATTAATTATTTCGAATTGCAATAGAAGTGGTCACAGTTATGATGAGTGATGGTTCAGTCCAACCATGCAAAATGCATATGCTGATAAGAATAAAAGGCCACAACAAGTGTAGAAGAATGGAACAATAGTTGGAAAATCTTCCATTGGGAATATGCAAAACAATGAAGTCAAGAAAACTGTGAAAGAAACTATTTCCAAGAATAAGTTTGAGCTAAAATCCAAGGATTATTTCATGACAAATCTTGAAATTCATATCATCTCAAGAAGTTAAAACTTGAGGTATTCCAATCACACTTTATCCATTGTTCTTAATTATATTTCTCATTTCAATTAAGGGGGATAGCTTGATTGATGGAAAGATGGGATGAAAAGGGGAGATTTATCTTTTCACTTGAACTTTTTAATATATTTGGTGAAGTATGTGCAGGATTTAGCATTTCATTGATAATTTTGATTATCTACCCTTGGTTAATAATTGATACACTCTAAGCATGATTTAACATTTATGGTTGTTTATGGACAACATTGAAAACTACAATATGAATTAGAAGTTCATTTGGCCAATTTTGAGAAGATACATATTCAGACTTTATAAAAGGAAACGATTTATACTGGTACGCAATCTAAAGAGTGAGATTATTGAGTATGCATCTCAAAACTTAGGTCATGTCCATGACATCACTTCTTCCACCTTATTTAGATAAAATGATATTTTTTAGAGAGCACATGCCTTAAAAAATATTACTCTTGGATCTAGAAATGAAACTCAGAGAACTTAGCATAGTGATGATGTGATCATGGTTCACTCATCACAATCACTATATGTTTTTCATGTAACTCATTTGTTCACAAATATACCAATATTTAATCAGAAAAACAATGAAATAGGAGTATTAGAAAGTATAAAAATTAAGTTTCCACTTTAGAATACAAATGGAACCATATGAGGATCTTTATAGAAATAGATGTTTAACTACAACATGTTGAGATAACATGAGTGACTGAAAGATGCTAAGATTATAGATTTCTCAATATATGTTAGAGAATACTCAAGACATTCTATTAATAATTATTTAATGAATATCTATTATTCATGAATATTTATTAATAATTATTAACATTATTTCAATATTTTATATTATTTAATTGATATTTATTAACATTTATTAATTTTTATAATAAGTTTATTACTTTATAATTAATAGTTATACATTTTAAGGGGAATTTAGGTATTCTGTGAGATGCGTGAACGCCGTTCACGCATCTCTTCTCTCGGGAAGATGCGTGAACGGCGTTCACGCATCACGCCGGACCGCACAAACATGGTCGCCCCCCTCCCTTTTTATTTTTCTTGTTGTTGCGGTATGAAGGGAAGTGACGCGGTGTCGTCACACCGCGCGGGATCTTGCGGCAAGGAATGCGCGGCGCCGTCGCGCCGCGTCGTGGAATTGAACCAAGTCGTGGCGCCGTCACGCCGCGCCGAAGAACCACAAAAGCACCGCGGCCGATACCGGGCCGCGGCGGAGCGTGGGAACCGGCAGCCAGAAACGGGCCGCCGGTGTCGGAGCAGGGAGGGGACCGGCCGTCGCCGGTCCCGTGGCGGCAGAAACCGGCCGGCCGGGGCGGGCTGGCCGGACAAGGGAAAGTCGGGGGTTCAAACCCCCGGCCGGCCAGCTGAGCGGCCCCCATTAAGGGGGGTCGCGGTTACAAACTGCGGGGGGCAGCCCCCCCCCCCCCCCCCCCCCCCGCTATCCGAACGGCTCGGCCGTTCGGCCGAGCCACCTGGCGCCGCGCGCCGGGCCGCCGGATCGGGCCGCGCCCAGGCCGGTCCGACCCAGGGGGTCTCGGGCCGGGTCGGTCCGGGCCCGAAACCCCGTTTTCGAACCCTCTTCGGTCTTTTGCTCATATCATGGGCTACGTACCTTCGATTGATGCACCATCAGCAGAAATGCGATCATTGGATCGAGACGGTCGTTTCGACAAATCGCACCCAAGGTTTCGGAATACTTTGGGTTCGGCCGAGTTCATTCGTACACGAAACCAACTGGGCCCTCGGAGCGGAAACGCTCATATCTTGAGCTTCGGACGTCCGATTGACGTACCGTCGACTTTGATGGATTCCTCTAAGTGAGACGGATCTTTTGGCTTACTCCGCCCGAGCTTTGGACGCAGGTGGAGTACGGTCGGGGTGGTTTTTCCTTAAAAACCAACCGGGCCCCTTGAACGAAAATGCCAATAACTCTCAAACCGGGCGTCCGATTGACGCGTCGTCTACGACATTGAGTTCCTGTTGACGATACGGAACTTTTGGATACATCAACTCTGGACTATGTGTCAGTTGATGTATCAGCCTCTCGGCTCGTGGAGCGGACCCTCCCGAACGAGCTTGCTGTGTGCGGGAACCCTAGAGCTGGCTACGTTTGCAACTGTGACGACAACGACGACTGTACAGAGATCCTCAGTGGATTCGACGGCGACGACTACAGCACTCAGCGATCCTACGTGGATCAGTGCTACCGATCCTATGTGGGTCAGCGCTCAGCGGTTCTGTGTGAGCCAGCGCCTACAGATCCTGTGTGGGTCCGATCCTGTGTGGGTCTTTGTGGGGGTTAGTTACCTATCGATCCTTTGTGGGTCAGATCCTTTGTGGGTCATTGCGGGGGTTAGTTACCTATCGATCGTTTGTGGGTCAGATCCTTTGTGGGTCATTGCGGGTGTTAGTTACCTATCGATCCTTTGTGGGTCAGATCCTTTGTGGGTCATTGCGGGGGGTTAGTACCTATCGATCCTTTGTGGGTCCGACGGCTTAAATGAATCAGTAAAAATATCTGATCATCTCTATCGTCATACGAAGAAGTATATCTGTGTGAGCTGAATCATGTTTTGCTTTTCTTTGTGGATTGTGTTGTGCTATCCTATGTGGATTACGTTTTGCTTTCCTGTGTGGACTGGGTTGTACTTGGGCTCGGATGTTGGAGTGTACTGGATTTGATGACTTAGGTATATGTATGGGCATATACCTAAGCAGTGTCGGATGTTACTTCGTGATTGCATCTTTCCTTTGTGGATTATCCTTTGTGGATTTTGGGAGACCTTCGGGGGTCTCGGGGTCCCTACTGAGTAGCTTATACTCACCCATGCACGGGCTATGTCCGCACTACATTGTGTTGGTTGCAGACGATGGACAGCGCTGATCGTGGTTGAGGCCTGCGGAGCAGGACGTTACCTGGAGGGGGACCACTGGGCGGGACGTACTCGGAGTGGTCGGCTGGACCCGAGGAGCAGATGAGGCTATCTGTACCCACCCTTCAGGTGGGATTTCCAGTGGACAGCTCGACGTTGCGGCTTTACTTTTCAGTTGTTGTTTTCCCTTCCAGTTGTACTTTACTTTCAGTTTGGGTTTGTATACTGGCCCACTTACTTTTCCGCACTTACTGTTGTACTCAGTTTTTACTTAGTGTTTACTTCTACTGCTTGCTTGCTCTGTGGTGTTAGCTTACTTTACAAAGGCAATGCCTTCCCTTTTTACCGGGAATTACGCCTTGATGTTAGTCCCCAGCCCCTGGCCTATGGAAGGCGGGCTTGGGGTAGTCACGGCATGGGCCCCGAGGACGGGTCGTGACAGCTAACACCTATAATCTGACGAACAACATTCCTGCAGATTTTTGAAGCGTATGCGGACGATCTAGAGGGATTCCTCTTTGGATCCGTCAAGCAGTGATCCCCAAAAACAAGCACATGTTGAGAACGCCTTTAGATCTAAAAGGATATTTTTCTAGTTTTAATTTATGTGCTCTTTTATTTCACGCAAGATCCTTAGACCCCAACGGGGATCAGATCGTCGGGGATGAAGAGCATCATCGTCCAGATGATAACTTTTTTTAAAATCTCCGGCCCACCGACTTCTATAGAGATCCCCGATAAATTCTCATGGTATCAAAGAATTCGTGTGAATTTTCAGAGACTAAAAATATATTTTTCTTAAAATTTATGTAGAGAGATTGAAATTGGTCCAACGGTTCTAACCGCACATTGACCCGATTTCAAACAGCTATGTTATGGCCATCCGAAATTTATTTTTGGATTGTTCGCGATTATTTTTTGTTATTAAAATTGATTTGATCAAAGTCAAATATGGTGAAAACCTTAATCCAGCATTGGGGCAGTGGCCGGAATAGTGATTTCTAGTCACCCTTTTGTTCTACATTACAGTGGAATCAAAATTTTTATAATATAATTATAATAATAATTATTTTTATTATTTATAATAATTATCATCATTGTTATTTAAAGACTAATATCATTGGTTGGAAAAATTTATTAAAGTGGTTGGCACGTAGTGGTTTTATGCACACTCGACAAGAATAAGATTTTAAAAAATAAGAACGGTGGCATGACTCTCTCATAACAAAAGAAAAAACAAAAAAAAAAAGACATTGAAAGGAGGGGAGGGTGGCCACCATGTCGGCCGACCCTTCCCCTACCTAGAACCAAAAGTTGGACCTCCCCTCTACCTCACCTCCCATCACCACCGACCGGAACCTCAATCCATCCATGCTAACTACCCTTGTCGGCTTCTTTAAGCCAGGTCGGCACTGCCCTCTGTAAATCTGGACTAGTGAACACCGCCTCTGCTTGTTGGTGTCACCACGGGCCGCCGCCCTTTGTTCCGGCAGCGTATAGAGCCACAACCACCCTTCTACTGCACGAAGCCACCCAACGCGGCTCCCCCTCCCTGTCCAACCAACACCTGTGTCCGCACCCGCCTCCTCATCTTTTAGCGAACTGCCACCGCGACTCTGTTGTCCCCTCCATCCAGCCACAAAGAACCCACGACCACCCTCTCCTATGTGAACCATGCCACCGCCGAGCCGCCGAGCCGCCGTACTGGCACCGTCCCTATCCACAGAACTTGAATATAACCTTTCATGGCACCGCTGCTAGCTGGATCTCGTGTAACCAACCTTCTCAGGCGCCACTGTGACGACCAGGTGCCACCGCAAAGGTTGGACCACTGCCTGGCCACACCTTTCTGGTGTCGCTACCCCTACTATGCGAGGTATCTTGTGGCTAGGTCTCCCTCAATCCAGTTTTAACCGACCCACCCCAAAGCGCGTCTAGTCCTGTCTGCCTAACTCCAAACCGGTATGTTTGGACCCACCTGACCCAGAATAGCCCTACACGGATTTGCACCACGGGCGCGGGTTCAGCACGACCCGCAATTGCCCAGAGTTGGGTTTTGGGGCCCTGGCTAATCAGATTAATATAAATAATTAATTCCATATTAGAATTAAATTAAATTAATTGAAATATTAATTTGTGGTTTTAAAAAATAATTTTAATTCCTATGGAAAAATTAATTTAATTGCGAATTAAATTTATTTAATTATTTAATTTAATTTTTGGAATTAAAATTAAATTAATTAAAGGACCAAATATAATTAAATTATTTGAAATTAGTTAATTCATTTAATTTAACTAATATACCATCGTACATTAACTTATTGCAATTTAATTTCATCGCGCATTTCATTTACCTGTTGATTGGTGTTGAGCAATGACTTGCACGTATAATTAATTTAATTAATTATTTAACTATGCACGATGATTGTAAATTTCTAAGGCATTCCGCACATCATCATTTATTTTTTGGTCAATATGTATAAGGAGATTCATGTCCAATTTATCCAATGTACTTTTCACCCCTAGTCCATCTCGTTTACGTCTAAGTACACTTATACCTTTGATGAAGACGATGTATGACGTGAACTCCGCCAAGAAGAGGTGGTACACCATGATGAGGGTGTTGTAAGACGCAGGCAACACGAAGACGAGGCGACATCCAGATGAGGTGTGGACATGATGGAAGAGGACAACCTACATCAAGAGTCAAGCTATGACTCAGGTATGATACCCCTATGTCGTTTGAGATGCTCAAGACCAGTTTGTTAGTTTATTTCCATTATTCATTTATTCATTATTTTATGCATTTAATAACAGAAGGGAAATACATAAAATAATAAACAATAAAATGCATAAAGAAGGGATGGATGTTTTTATATTAATGTTTTGTTTTGATCACGAAAACATAGTGTGGACAAGGTTAATAAAAATTGATTGCATTCATCAAAAAAATATAAAAACCTCCAAAGAAATATTAAGTCGTAAATGCCTTCCTCATATGAATTTGAACACAACCAAGTGTTCTGGGTGATCGGTTATCCATTACTGTGGGTGTCTCTAACTACTAGGGAGTTCCTATGAGAATGATGGGTTGACTTAACTAGAGTAAGAAGCAAGGATTCACCATAGCTAACTTTCTTTCACTTTAGAGGAAAAATGTAGAAGAAATCAAGGATACGATTCTGAGAAGTCGATACTTCACTCAACAGATCAAGGAGCTACGAGTTAATATGGCTAGTCAGTCAAAATCCAACTATGAACTCTTAGAGTAGTGGCGTAGACATAACATGTATAATATTAGGGAAGATTTAAGTGTATTTTCCACTAGAATACTGAAGCGATAGTGTATTTTGATTCTAATATAGAGGGTTTCCAGAATTTGATAATATAGTGATAAACATTTAATGATTTAATTAATCAATCTGTAATGTCTAAATCGATAATCAAGATAAAAGTACAATCTATTAGAATTTTTTTTTATAGAAAATGGCAATTAATTCCACAAGAACCACTGTGATAGAAATTGGAAAAAGTCAATGTCTTATCTAGCACAAATTTCCAAGTGTATTACAAATACTTGTGCAAAATACTATAATATCAGAAATTCAAGGAGCCGGTGTCCCCAATACCTGTTAATCCACCTCCGGAAGAGAGGGTGTAAAAGGTACTTACATGAGACACATTATGAATCATATGATGGTAATGTCATAATGCTATCATCATCATCCGATGTTTGCAGTGGTTACAACATCAGTACATATATGATTTCACATGTTCTCTCATCTCCAAGAATCTTGTGAGGAGAAAGTGAAGAAAGCTAAAAATGGGCGATAACTACTCATGCCATGTGTAAATTGAAAGAAAGATTATAATATTTTA
This sequence comes from Viscum album, assembly GCA_963277665.1. Taxonomy (NCBI): domain Eukaryota; kingdom Viridiplantae; phylum Streptophyta; class Magnoliopsida; order Santalales; family Viscaceae; genus Viscum; species Viscum album. Next base: position 1,089,878,652 of record OY728145.1, on the reverse strand, counting down.
ATGGATATTTTTCTCATATCATTTTCACCCATTTACTCAAGTCTCATTTCTAGTTAAAAAATGAATAGTATTGAATAAATTCTTCATTACCTTTTTTGGTAAGGTTCTCCAAGTAAATAAGAACACAAAAAGAAAGATTAATCTTTAGATCTTATGGTGAACAAGTTGAAAAACAAGGCAATAAGTCCATTGGCAATAACGACACCAATGGAACCTTCACAACATCATTCAAGGAAATAGCTATTAAATAGGATGTTACTTTATTCACATATAATGAAATAATTCAATGGAAATTTAATTGTAATGAACTAATTTAAATAATCAAGATATCTCTATTAGGTCGAAATAATACAATGATACGCAAGGGGGGGGGGTGAATTGTGTCTTTTCTATAAAATCTATAGAATCTAAATTTTAATTCTATTTACAATTTATTTATATTTTCGACATTATTTTCAATAATAAATATGAGTAGTGGAAAAAATGTAAAGAATAACACAACAATTTTATAGTGGTTTGGGGCATAAAGAACCCATAGTTCACTCCATCAATGATCTCTCTGTGAGCTTGGTGATTTTCACCAGAGTGGTTCTCTTCTCACAAGGACTTCAAATCCAAAACTTAGTATAGGCAGTTGAAACCTTTAAAATAAGAAAAAATAGAGTCTTCTGGTTATTTTACAGTGATCCAGTAAATCCACAGCTTAGTCCGAGAATATAACACTCCACCAAGACTAAGTTAGAGTAGCCAAAACTCCAATAAATCAAAATTGATTGATTTGTTGATTGTATGAGTTGATCTTCATAGTTGCAACAACAAATGACAAAAAATGAATATTCTACTTCAAAGATGAGAGTTATAAAGAAAGAAAAGATTTGAAGAGATCCTGGTTGCAAATTATCTTCAATTTTAAAAGAAAAAAACAATAAATAGTTTCACAGTAATACGAGGTTGAAATATGTTGAAATTTCAAAGTGTAGCCTCTTTCAAAAAATATCAGAGTCGATAGTTCTTTTCATAAGATTTTTAAAATAATATTCACTAAAATTATATAGGGTGTATATTAAGTCATATCATTCTCGAATATTGTATATCAGATGTTTTTACATGAAAATGTTCTGATCATATATATAGAACAAACATATTTTGTTTTGGTTGCACGGATTTAAAAATATATTCTCACGAATCGAATATATTCAAATTTTAATTGTCTAGGAGAGACATATGTTCCCTTAGAAGTAGGAATGATTTATTCCACTTAATAAGGGTCTTTGAATAGATCATAACGATATTTTGAATCATCCATAAAATATCTTTCAACAGATCATTATTTTTGTCAAAACTGTTGCAGAAGTCTTGAATAAAACAATGAATGTATGTCTCCATTGAATAGTCAAACGTAGGGTTCAAGTACGTAACGACAAAAAATACCAAATGTATGGATGAATAGAAAAGTAAGGTTGATGTTCCATACATTTTATTCCTCAAACGTAGGGTTCCATACTTATGTAGGGTTATTTAACGATACTTTCCATTCTGAAAAACATAACTTTACTTACTTACATAGTGTTCCTTAACCATACATTTAGATAATGTTGGGTTAATGATACATACATGTTGATCTGATATATTGGTTTCATTCCTTATGCATTGTTCCGAATGTAGGGTTCATTCTTCTTCATCACTTACCAATGTAGGGTATGAACAGTGTTTCCAGAAAACACTAAAACGCATCCGAAATTATTTGACAAATATTCAATAACTTGAATATGATTCCAGAATAAATATTGCAAAGATTATTAATTTCCTGAAATTCAATTAATGTAATATCATTAGTAAAATAAACAAGGGTATTTTTGAGCATCAAAATCAATATGATTTATGGAGTATTATTGATACAACACATTCCAAACAATCTCCCCATTTATGATGATCACAAAACATAAAAAATAATTTATAGAAAATATAGGATTTTGTAAACACTAAAGAAATAATATTGTTAAACAAAATACTTAGTGTTGAAAATTATTGTTCCACTATATTATCTCAATTTCATGGTATTGGTTCGATTTAAAATAGATACTCATGATTTCTAAATGTTTTTGTTTTCCTAATTTCTCTACTTTTTGTTATATCAAAAATAAATTATATGAAAATAGATTATAACACATTCAATTTTTCATAGAACAATAAATGAATATTATAGTGTACTTGGTGGAAAAATAAGACACATGTTCTATCAATTGAGATAAACATAAAATTAAACATAGAATGTGTATAGGGAATATCAATAATCAGAAGAATTTTTATTAAAGGAATTCATAAATACAAGAATTATTTTCGTTAGAGGAAAATGTTTGAATAAGATGGATGGTAGATGGTGAAAGGTTTTGATTATGAGAGGTTTTTGGTTCAGGAAATGCTTGAGAAACCTGAAAAACTTCCTTCAACACTACTATATGACATTGTAACAATTCTTAAAGATTTACATCCAACTATCTTAACAATATTCTTGAATCTTTACTCACTTTCAAATTTTCAATCCAATTGACTTTGAGAATGTCATTTAGATTTTCCTCTGTTTGCTGAAACTTAGAAAAATTTTCATTGATCTGATTAAGAAGCAGCCGGATGCTAGGTTCAGTTGAGGTTAAATTTTCAATAATATTTATTTGATTATACAAGAACTGATTTTGAGGTTCACTATTACACTATAGAGACTAAAGTCTTCCATTCATATCTGACATCACTGAAGTGATTGCTTGAAATATTCTTATTAAATATGGTGATGTTGGTAGTTAAAAATTAGAAGCTCTTGATTGACTGACACTTCATTTTATTGATTCAAACTAACTATCTAAAAAAAATTGAATCTATAATATATGTTTTGTAAATAGATTTTTGATTTCAGCTTCCCAAAATGAACAAGTCTTTCTCTCTTGAACGCATCAAAATCCTTTTTAGAAACATATTTTTCTTTGAATTTTTGAAGATGAGTCAGAAAAGACTCTAATTCCAATATTGGAATAGAAGAATTTTATAAATATTATAAGGATTTAATGGAAGATTCCAATTCATGTTGAATAATGGAGTTCTCCTTCTCTACCTTGATGAATTTGAAAAGAAAGTATTCTACCCAATTTGTCTGAGAATTAAATGTTCCTTCATCCGGATTCATTGACTGAGTATTTACTTCCACAATAGATAAATACTTTATCAAAGTATCCTTATTTGAAAAATAAATCCCATCAAGGACTTTTATTCTTTCTATATAAACAGATGTTGTGTGTTCCATGGATTTTCCAATAGAAGGGATAGCGTGAAGCTCTATGATTTTAGTAGTTTTAGTTACTAATATCTAAACATTATCTCCTTCTTTAGATTTTTCTCTTTGCAGATATAATTTATAGAAAACATGTTGTTCATGAATTTGACTTTCAGCCTATTGTTCCTCAGATTGATCTGTTTCTCTTAAATGCACTGATGGAGTCTTATCACTCGGTCTAGGTGTTTCTCCCTCTGGATCTGCAGGCTGAGGCTCTTCTTTGATTCATTCCATTTTAACAAGCTCCTCATGGGATTCTTCTTCTGAAGCTACTCAATCATGATTTTTTGAGAAATAATGGAGTTTTCTTTTAGTAGGATGAGCAACACCTTCTATTATAGACTTTCCAATTTATTCATTTCTCAATGGAACTGATCATGCAGATTTGAGATTGCCTTACTCCCCCTAAGAAATAATACCGAATTCATTTTGACCAGTTGAACTTACTGGAAACAATTTTCATTTCACTATACTCCAAATGAAACCTAATTTTATTAGAGTGCCAGCATTCAGAACCCACTTGTGGTGAAATATATTTCGAGAATCAAAAAGTCAAATCAAATTCTTTCTGAACAAAAGAAGAGAAATAATATATCAATAGGGATGAAATGACATCCTAGACTCTAATTGGAAGTAGTGATTTATATATCTCTGCATATATCATGGAAATTTCAGTTTTATATCACTGATAAACAGAAACATGATATACATATCTAGGTAAAAAATATTTTCTAACTCAAAAGTCCTTAGAATTATAGTTGTCAAGAATAAACTTTACCAAAACATTATGGTCATCCTCATGATATTTTATAAACACTTTCCTAATATTAGTTGAACCACAAATGGAAGGACATACTATATTCTATTTTTTGACCCTGATTTCCAATTGATCAAATATCAAAATGGAATACTACTTCAATTGGGGATTTTAAAATTTGAGAAATTTCTACTGGGGATATAGAAAACTCCTTATCATCTACTCATAAATTTATCAAATCTTCTATTTCTCTGAAACTAAACTGAGCATTTATGAAAAATTGCTATAGTTTTATCTCAAAAAGGAAGTATGTATTTTCAACATTAAGAAGAAACTCCAATCCTTGAAAATAAATATCTTGCTTGAGTAGAATATTTTTCTAGTATATCAATTAAAAATCAACGACCTTTCCTTGAATAATAAATCGGAAGGGGACACAATGAAACTTCATATCGCTTGCTTCACCTTCATCTATTCACATTGTCTTCGTTATTTTTGAGAACATGAAGTTTAAAGGTTTTTAGATTTTAGGGTTTGGAATAATGAAGAGGACTCAGATAGTCGAATGTTTTTAAATTGAAGGGTAAGGAATGATGAAGAGTTTTCTGATGGTTTGGTGATGTGGTATGGTTTCCCATTCCCGTTACATTGGGTATTCATTAAATTTTAGTTTTTAAATGACACAGTTTAAAAAAAATTCAAAACAAATATTTTATTTTAAAAAATAATTGAAAAAATTCTAAATAAAAATAATTGATGAATAAATTAATAGAGATAAATTAATAAAAAATTATTTAAAATTAAATATCCACAACTCCTTCTTAATAAACTCAAAAAATATAGTGGGAAGTGGTTTCGTAAAAATATCAGCTAATTGATATTAGGTATTTAGATATATTAAAAATATTTCCTTTTTAAGAGCATTATCTCTTAGAAAATGATGCCTTATATCAACAAGATTAGTCCTATAATGACTTGTAGGATTTTTGAAAATATTAATTGCACTAGTATTATCACATAATATTAGTATATTATTAAAATTTGTTCCAAAATCCACTAGTGTCTTTCACCCACACCACTTGTTCACAAAAACATCCATCAGATATATATCCTACCTCACCCGTTGAAAGGGATGCTAATTTTTTTTATTAGTTAACCAAGATACTAAATATTTTCCTAAAAAGTTTCATGTTCCTATGGTGTTTTTTATATCTAATCTAAATCCTCCAAAGTAACCATTTGAGAATGAAATTAAATTAAAATCAGCGGTTTTTTGATAACGAATAGATTAATAAATAGTTCATTTTAAATATCTAAAAATTCTATTAACTACAATAATTTGATATTATTTTTTATTTTCCTGAAATATTGCATGTAGAAATACAAAAAAACATTATGTCTGGTCTTCTAGAAGTAAGATATAATAAACTATAAATCATACCTCTACATAAATTGATGTAAACTGGTTTTCCAACTTCATCCAAATCTAGTTTAATATTTTTACACATGAGAGTTGTATAAATCTTATAGTTTTCATGTCCAAACTCTTTCAATAAATAAATAATATATTTAGACTGATTTAAAACATTTCCAAAATCTTCTTGATAAATATGAAATCCTAAAAATAAATTCAATTCTCCCTTACTACTCATTTCAATTTTTTTCATTAGATTTGAAAAATCATTATAATTCTTTTAATTTGTTAAACTAAAAATAACACCATCAACATATATATTTTTTAATAAAATATTAGAACAAGTAGTTTTATTAAAAATGCTAGGATCAACTAGTCACACAGAGAATCCATTTTCCACAAAAAACATGCTTATTCATTCATACCAAGCTCTAGGTTCTTGTTTAAGACTATAAAGAGCTTTGGTAAGGTTAAAATCAGAATTTGGTTTATGAGGGATTTCAAAACCTAGGGGTTGTTAAACATAAACTTCATTGATTAAATATCCATTTAAAAAGGAAGATTTAACATACATATAATATAATTTAAAATTCATATGAGATTCATAATCTAAAATAATTCTAATGGCTTTTAATCTAGATATAGGTGAAAATGTTTCAACAAAATATATTCCTTCTTCTTGATTATATCATTTTTCTACTAATCTAGATTTTTTTTCTAGTTATGATCCCTTGATCCTACTTTTTATTTCTAATGATCCATTTAATTCCTATTATTGGATAATTGGATGGTCTGTCTATTAATTTCCAAACATCGTTTATTAGGAATTGGTTTAGTTTTTCTTTCTTGGGTAATAACCAACTATCATCTTTTAAAACTTATTCAATAACAATAGGTTCTAACTAAGATAGAAAGGTAGAGAATTCAGCTATGTTTCCTACATTTCTTCTAGTCCTAACTCTAATATCTAGATTTCCAATTACAGTTTATAAGGGATGGTCCTTTAAAATTATAGACAATCTAGGTTAGACACATTTATGTTCTTCAGTATCCTATTCTTATCAACTAGATTGGATTTCATTTTTATCATTTTCCAAATCATTTTTGGGTGATTTCAGTCTCAGGTTTCCAAAAGACTAGTAATTTCATATGTTTGATCATTTTCATTAATGAAATGGTCAATTTCATAAAACTTCACATGGACCAATTCTTCAAATCTTGTTTACTTTTTATTAAACACTCTATAGGCATTAAAAGTAGCAGAATATTCTAGAAATATTCCTTTATCATCTTTTAGATTGAATTTACAATGGTTTTCCTTTGTATTCAAGATATATACCTTGTATACAAAAACATTAAAGTAATTTACTTTAGGATTTCTATTATTCAAAATTTCATAGGGTGTATTTTTAATAATTAGACTTATTAAAACTCAATCCATGATATAGCAAGTTGTACTTAAATATTTTCCATAGAAATTGATTGGAATATTGTATTAATTTATGATATTCCTTTCCATTTCTAGAATAGTTCTGTTTCTTCTTTTAATAATTCCATTTTATTGAGGGGTTCTTGGTGCAGTGAAGGTGTCTTTAATACCTGAATTTGAGAAAAATGAATTTAATTATTGATTCTCAAATACTCCTCTATGATATCTTCTTCATGAAATTATTTTAAAATTCTTTTAATTTTGAACAATTTTGAAAAATATTTTAGAAATAGTGAACACATCTTTTGGTTAGAGTTGGAAAGTCAAGAGGGGGTGAATTGAGATCTATAAAAATTTCAATTAAAAACATTATTTGAAGATCTGCTAAATTGAAAAACAATACAGGAAAGTTAATCCATGTAGTGAATTTATAATAGTTTGACTGTTCAAATAGTTTCCCAAAAGATTGATTATTTCTCAATTATAAAAATATGAAATATTGATATAACTTTTGAAACTAATATAATAAATCAAAACTGTTATAAATACTATCCAATAATAAGTATCAAAGTGAAATTTAGTTTTCTAAAATATGAGTTAAAATAGAGAAAAAATAAATTGAAAAACACAATGGATAAAACAAGTGGTTCAGTCTCAAGTCGAGACCTAATACACTCTACTTGGTGATCACCTATCACTAAGAAAAAAAAATATAAATCTTTGATCCAAACCTTGGATGGGGGTCTACACAACAGTACACAAGACTGTCCAGGTCACTTGACCTATACCATAGTTCTACGTGGGAAATATAACAGGCAAGTCACAGAGGACCTCTTCCACAGTTATATATGGGTGAAATAAGGTGTAAAAAGATATTTGTGGGAGGATATCTTATATCATACAGTTCAATGTATGAGATAGTGTGTGTTTTTAGTACAAACACACACACTGCTCGAAATATTAATAAAACAGTACACAATAGATCAGAATATAAAAATAAAGGATTATAAATTCTATGAGTTTTATTCTATGCATATTTAGACTTATAGGATATAGAATATTTGATTTTTGGGTCCTCTTCTGAAAGAAGTCTTAGAAACAGAGTGTCTTGAGTTTTGTGTTTTGGTTTCTATTTTTGTGAGTTTCTCTTCTTCTTTTTTTTTATTATTGCTACAAGGATGTTAAATGTTTTGATGCACATCAATACATCTTGTAGAAAATGAGAGTTCTTCATGTGTTCTTCTAAGTGTTCTTGCATGCATGTATATTCTTCTCTAATATCTCTTTTATTCCCTTTATTTTTTTTCTAGCTCGAGCGCCATCTTGTATTTAATCATATAGGGTTTGTGTTATAACTGACAAGGAGCACGATCCATTCACCTCATACCTTGTACTTTAAAGTGTCATGTCTAAAAAAGATCATTAATTATGTTAGTTTCATTAAATAAATCAAATATTACTTTTAGAATCAACTTTTAAATTTAATTGAGAAAGACAAAAAAAAATTGTTAAGGAATAGTGTCACAGTTGTGGTGAGTCAGAAGCGATGCCACATTCACTATGAGCAGAAGTGGTGACTTGGAACTATGTCTTGTTACATTATATTTCCCATTTTCAATTCTAGATCCAGTAGTAGGGTTATAGTGTCAGATCCTTTGTGAAAATTGGAACCGGTAGCACGATTACGGTATCAAGCCCTTTGCGAAAACTGGAACTGACTACACGGTTATGGTGTCTAGTCCTTTGCGAAATCTGGAACTGGTAGAATGGTTATGGTGTCTGGTCCTCTTATAAATCTAGAATAGGTATCACGATTATAGTGTCTAGGATACAGTGTCTTAGGTAACAGTGTCACAGACTTTTCTGATTTTCAGACTAAACAGTTAGACAGTTTGATCACAGAAACGGTGTCTTATACTTAGTCAAATATCTACCATCTATCTTAATAAGTAATACTCAGAGAATGGATTAAGGTAAATAATAATCATAATAAATCATACTATAATTATAGTAAACATGACTTATAATTTTTAAACATGATTGTACATGATTTAAAGTATTTACATGATTTGTATGGTTTACATGAATTACATGAATTACATGATTTGCGAGCATTAAAACAAGAGGAGTCTAACTATATCTCCCTTTTTGATGATAAAAAATCATGGAATTTACAAGCCAAACTTTTGATAAAGGAATAAAAAATGTGCTCATCACATCAAACTATTAGAGAATATATGTAACAAGAAGCATAAATGAAGTTCTTCTCCCATAAATGTTCCTTTTTTGCATATAAATTCTTAAAAGGTAGTTCTTATATATCCCATTTTAGCACAAATTCCAGCTCTTCTCCCCCTTTAGTATTATAAAAAATATAATAAAAGAAATTAAAAAACACTAAATGAAACCAACAAGTGAATAAAAGGTAGAACTGTTTTCATTGAATAAAAAAAGTTTATGTAGAATCACAAAAAGAAAATACATCACATCCCTATAAAAAAAGTCTTCACTTGTCTTAAAATTCTGGAGCCTTCTCTTGATCCTTGTCAAAGAAAATAGGAGTTGAATAAATAGGTTTAGAAGTGTAGGTGGTAGAAGTAGTAGTGAGGGACGTTAAGGGCACCCCTTTAATGATATAAGGGGTAAGGGTTGTTCTGGTGGAAGATCGAGGAAAAGGTTTCTAAATAATAACTGGTCTGATCTGGATTAGATCCTGAACAACAAATATGGTAGTAGGGGAAATGAAGTGGAGGTAGAAGGAATCATGCCAAGTCTCAAAGGAGCTACTATAGGAGCCATGATGGCTGTGTTCTGAACATCCATATACGACTTCAACAATTTGATAAAATCTATGATGATTTCACCACTATACTGCATGGACTTTTCAAAATCATATTTATTTTCCATGAATTTATCTTGATTAGGTGTGAAGTCCTTTATATTTTGAACTTGGTATTTGAAATCTTGAATTATAGGATAAATCATTAAATTTTCCACAAGATACTTGAAATGGTTGTTCAAATCATTCATAGAATAGATCCTCTTGAAGTAGTAATCCACATTATTAGATATTTCTTCTTGAGCATCAGTGGAAATTTATGAGTGAATTATTACCAATTCAAGAACATGGTAAGTATTATTGAAAAATTTATCAAGACATTACTTATCAAAACCATAAATTAAATAATGAAACTGCTCTTTAATTACAGATACAACCATTTCACTATCCAAAGGATGAGATGGTTTATAAGTAGATGGAGCAGAAACTTCTGATTACAGAGCTTTAAGATGATTAAGAACAGTTTTTAAACATTCTTTATACTCATTGGTCAGATTATTGATTCCAGAGACAATCCCACACATCTCATTTTCTATTTTGGTGTTGTTCTCAACCAACTTTTCAAACCCAATAATCAAGTTAGGTTGAATCAAAGATACAACCTTCTATGGGATCTTACCAGTATCATCCTCATTGAGATGAGCAACAGGGGCTTTCGAAACATTCAATTTTTTCCTCATTTCCTCAACCATAGATTTTAAATATTTCAACTCATCACTTAACTACTTGTTCTCAATCTAGATTTCCTTGATTTAATTAAGCATTTTTGGTTGGATCTAAAATATGAATTTCTCTAGAAGCAATGCAGTATCCCTTTCACTGAGATTGGTTACAATAGCATGTTGAGAGTTCATGAGATTCTCAAAACTAGACAACAATGCTTCCCCAAAAACTTTCAGACTTGCATGGATTACATAACTAGGAGTTTCTTGAGCAGGTATAGGAGCAGGAATAGAAATAGGTTCTAGATCCATAGAAGACATAACTTGAGAGACTTGTTTCAGTTGAAACACAATTGAATGGTATAATATATGATCTAGAATTCCTTGAGACTTATCAACATTGAAATACCTTGGAAACCTATACCAGGTATCCATATAACTTGAGTCAATAGGATTTTTCACTTCAATACTTTCCAAGAAAGTATTTTTCTCCCCCTCAATAGATGCATCTCTTTGAGGACTAAGAGACTCAATCTCTTGACCAAATTCTACACCCTCTTATATATCAGATTCATCCATACCTCTAGCTAACTGAAAGGCTTTCTCTATTCTTTTTTTAGCAGAAAAAATAACCTTAATTTCTATATGTTATTTCTATTTCTTTTCCTCAGTAGTTTCATTATCTTCCATAGGAGCATTTTATTCTTCAGTAACATTAATTTTATCAACAACTTCACCTCCTTTTCTAGAATCTTCATCACCTTTATAGATATTAGATTTTCTAGAGGTAAAATCCTAAGGTTCATTAGATTATTCTGTAATTCCTTCACTTTTATCAGCATATTTTTCTCCTTCAGATATATCAACATATATTCCTTCATCTAAGCATTCCACTAGTCCATTTGACTATAAAATAGGGTCAGTGACATTCTTAGGTCTAAAATGGTGCTTAATGAGAATAAAATCCTCATACAATCTATCATTATCTTCAAACCATAATCTCTTCCATGGATTCCAACTGATCTTCATATGTCTGCATATCTCCTTAGATATACAGATATAATAATATTTAACTACTTATTCATTCTTACCAACCACACATTTGGCTAGTATAATTTTATGGATAAACCTTGAATAAAATAAATAAGTTGACTTTGATTTTGTCTTGATCATGTCACATATGTAATGGATAATATAATTGCACAGATTAATTTTGTGACCATTCTTCAGAAGATGTATAAAAAACACATATTGATACATGAGAGTAGAAAATTCTCTTTTCCTTGGATATATTAGGTGTTGAATAAACTTAATCAATAACCTAGTCTCTCCATCTAGTTCATCATCAATATGCCTTCTCTTCTTTTTTATTTCTTGTCAACTCACCCAAGTACTCTTATAAAGTAAATATGTCACTTGGAGGTGGATAACCTCATTGATAGTCCTAAAAAATTAATTTATGGGGTATTTCTAAGTAGGAATCCCACAACCTCAAATAAAAGGTTCATCTCTATCCATTCACCCAGATTATAACAAAACAATCATCTTCAGAGTTGAAAGAGAAATGAACAGACTGAAAAATTCAAAAAGTACCACTGGATAGATAGACATTTTCTCTTTTGTAAACAAATCTAACAAAAACTATTCTTCCAAGACTTTCAGAACAAGAGACTTACTTGACAAGATCAACTTTGAAAAAAATTATTTATCTGGAATGGATGTACGATCCTCAAGACCTGGGTTTAGCAGTTTCTTGGGCATTGTAATCAGAGCCTTTCTATGTTTCATTGAAGACCGGTGCTTTCGATGAGACGATGAAGATGGATGCCTCATCCTAGTTATTTAATGAGGGCTTAATAAAGAAGTCGTGTTCATGAGAAAATAGATCGTATTTTGGAGTATAAATTACGAGTGAAGAGAGAAGTTAAAATACGGGTTTTTATCATTTAAGAAGTTTAAAAATATAAAATCATAAAAACACTGTATAAAATAAATAAAATAATTAAAACAGTGATATGGGAGAAAAAAATATGAGTCATAATGGTGAGACTGAAACAGGCATTCATGGTGTCAACATAACAATGTGACTTTGAAAAGTGTGACTGTAACTGGTGACACAACAAACATGAGAGATAGAAAGCTGAGGGAAAGTAATTGTGAGACAATAAACTATTTGAAAGTAAACATGAGAGACAGTAACTGTGAGATAGTAAACTAGTCACTCATTGATGATCATTCCTAGTTCATGTATGATGTAACACATCCTTTCATAACATAAAGGATTATTGAAAACTTCAACAAACTGATGTTCAGTGCCAATGGATTCTAAAGTGATATCACCATTTTGATAATGATCTCTCAAAAGTGATTTCTTACATCAATATGTTTTTTTCTTCAATGCGAAACATGATTTTTATAGATGTTAATTACACTTGTGTTATCAAAATTTATATAGACGTGTCTAAATTGATATCCATAATCTAGAAAAGTGTGTTTCATCCACATATTCCAAGTACAACAACTACCAGCAGCTATGTATTCAGCTTCGATAGTAGATAATGCAACCGAGTTTTGCTTCTTACTACACCATGATACTAGTGAATTGCCCAAAAACTGACATATTATAGAATTTATTTTTTTTTTCTAACTTAAAACCTCCAAAATCAGTATCTGAATAGCTAACTAGCTCAAATGATTTTCCTCTAGGATAGAACAGTCTTATGTTGGTAGTATTTTTGGGGTATTTGAAAAAAAATTTAATAGCAATAAGATGTGACTCTATGATTTTCTTGAAAATGGGCACACATAAACACACTAAAAATAATAACAGGACTTCTAGCAGTTATGTTGATTAATCTCCCAATGATTCCCCTATAATTGGTTTAATAAAAAAATTACCATTCTCATCTAGATCCAACTTACAGGTGGTACTCATTAGAGTGTCACTACTTTTAGTACCATCCAAACAAAAACATTTTAGAAGATATTTAGTATATATACATTGTTTCAAAATATTATCTTCCATATTTTGAAAGATTTGAAATATAAGAAATAATTTTAGTTCACCCATCAAACTCATTTCAAATTCATTTTCCTTCATCATTGAAAAATCAACACATAAGGAATTTTTTGAAGATCAAAAAATAATATCATTAACATAGATTTGCAAAACTAAAACATCTTTTTAAATTATTTTTATATGGAGAGTAGGATTATCTATAACTTTTATCAAACCCTTAGAAATATAAACTACTACTTAGTCTATTATACCAAGCTCTTGGAAATTTCTTTAAACCATATAAAGATTTTTTTAATTTAAAAACATGATTTAAAAAATGAGGGTTTGTAAAAACTGGGGGTTGGTAAACAAAAATATACTTAACTACATACCCATTTAGGAATGAACTCTTAATATAAATTTGATATAGTTTGAAATTTAGATGTGCTGCATATAAAATCAAGATTCTAATAGATTCAAGTCTAGCACATATTGAACAATATTCCTCATAGTCAATCCCTTTTTTTTACTATAACCTTGTGTAAATAATCTAGATTTGTTTCTTACAATATTACCATCTTTATCTACTTTATTTCTAAACACCCATTTAGTGACTATAGTCATGGTGTCTTTAGGTCTACCCACTAGTTTCCAGACATTATTTTTTTCAAACTAATTTAACTATTCTTGCATAGCCATTACTCAAAATTCATCATTTGTTGCCTCATTTATGTTCTTAGGATCAAGATATGATAAGAAAGATTGATGTTCAACTTGATTTCATAGAGAAGATCTATTCTATGTTCCTTTATTTAAATCTCAAAATATTACATCTAAAGGATGGTTCTTAAGGGTTCTAATAGATCTAGAAAAAGAATCACAAGATATTTCAGGTTCTTCTACAGGTTCAGGTTCATTATGTCTAGATTCTGAAGAATTTCTTGAATTGGATGATTTTACAGATTGCACAACAGAAGGATTAAAATATTTTTCATTTATGTACAGATTTGAAAAATCATCGTCATGTTTTTTAAGGAGGTCTTATGTTTATGTGGATATATTTAATCAAATTTCACATGTATATATTCTTCCACAAACTTGGTTCTTTTGTTAAAAACTCTATAGGATTTACTAGAGATTGAATAACCTAAGAAAATTTCTTCATAAATTTTGGATGAAAATTTGTCAAGATTGTATTTATTATTGAGAATATAAACTTTTCAACCATAAACTTTTAAGTAATTAACTTTGAGTTTTCAATTATTTTATAACTCGTATAGAGTTTTCTTAAGAATTGGTCTGATTAATACTATATTAATAATATTGAAATTTGTATTGACATCTTCATCCTAGAATTATATAGGTAGTTCATATTCATTAATCAAGGTTCTTTCTATTTTATATAAGTTTCTACTTCTTCTTTCTACAATACAGTTTTTTTGAGGTGTCATTGGGTAAGGGAAGTTATGACTATAGAAATCTTGTGAGAAAAGAGATTCAAACTCTTGGTTTTCAAACTCACGACCATGGACACTTCTTAAGGATTTAATTTTATGACTACTTAGGTTTTTTTTACTATTATAGTATACTTGGCGAAATGAGAACAAGCTTCACTTTTGTGAGTTAAGAAAAAGGTTGAAGTATATCTTGAATAGTCATCTACCCAAACATAGAAATAGTGATTCCCATTAAGACTTGAAACTCTATATGTTCCAAAAAATTCAATGTGAACCAAATCAAGAGGTTGAGAAGTTGAAAATTATTTCTTTGGTTTGAAAGAGATTTTGTTCTGTTTACCCTTTTAACAAGTATTATAGACTATGTCATTTGGAAAATCATGTTTGGGTAGATCCTTGAATAATTCTTTTCTAGTCATATTTATAAGATATTGTATGTTACAATGTTCTAGTCTTCTATTCCAAATCCAACACTCTTCATGAAATACACTCAAACAAGAAAATTTTTGAGAAACTAATGAATTTACATAAACAACACAGATATTTCCATTTCTAAAAGCAAAAAATACTAATTAATTTTTAGAATTAAAAATATTGCAAGAATAATTTTCAAATTTAACATGAAAAAAATAATCACAAAATTGGGAAATACTAAGAAGATTATATTTTAATCCATCAACAAAAAGTACTTTAGAAATTTAAACTGAGTTAGAGTTACCAATCTGGACAAGTCCAATTATTTTTTATTTATAATTTTCACCAAAAGTGGCATGTCCACCATCAATATTTATCATACTCATGAAGCATGAGTAATCTCTTTTCATGTGTCTTGAACATACATTGTAAAATTACTATAGACTTCTATAGGATATCTTCAAATAGCTTTCCTGTAAAATAATTAAGCAAGGGGGAATTTTGGTACCCAGATTTGTTTGGGTCTAATAAAATTAGTAATAAGAACATTGGGAACCCATAATTTCTCCATGGGATTCCTAAAAATAGTTTGTAAAGTATTGGAAAAGTAAAAATTATTTAGTCATGAAAAAATAGAAGCAGTGAATGACTTCCCAGTGTTATAAATATCAGATTTTTCAATTCTGGATATAAAAATAGATTTTGTTGATTTTGTTATAAACTGGTTTTTAGCTATGTTCCTATGTTCTAGTTGGTATCCTATACCAGTAGTGTACTTAGGAGCTACTTGTTTACAAATAATTTGTGTTAGAGTATTCAAGCTATTGGTAAATTTTTCTAATTCCTTCTTCAATTACTTACTATATAATTTATGTTCATTGTTCTATTTATATAATTGATAATTATTCTCCTTTTCTATAGTAAGTTCAGATTTAATAGTAAAAGTGAGAGTATGCTGTTTTTAAAGCATTATATTTAACTTTTTACTCATTTCGTGTATCTTTAAGTATTTGGAAATATTAAAACATTTACTCACTAGTTATATTTCCAGAATCACTTTCATCTCTAGAGTAATAAGAAGTTTGTACAATAAAATCAAGGGTTTCCTCTGATGTGTTCGTCATGAAACAAATATTGGATTTTTCTACCTTTGCATCATGTGAAGATAATGAGTCACCTGAGTTTTCCTCAGAATCAATTCTTATTGATTTCATTACCTTTTTTTTTACTTTCTATCTTTGTCCTCAAACTTATTTTTATACATCATCTTGGGACATTTAGCATTTACATGTCCCTTTATCTTACATTCACAGCACATTATTTAATTAGATTTTTCACTTTTCATCCAATCCTTTTTCCAATTACCTTTATTTCCATACTTTACTTTGTAGCTGGGATTCTTAAAGAATTTATTCCTTCTATAAAATATCTCAAATATTTTGGCTAATTGATCCATTTCCTCATCACTATCTAATAGTGAATCATTATTACTTGTACTGTTAGAATGGGTCTATATCCTTTTCTTTTCTTTAGTTTTGGAAGTAGTGGTTTTGAAAGCCAATGAATTTCTCTTTTGTTATCTTATTTCTCTTTGGCTACCTTTAAAACTTCATAATATATCATTATTTTACCTATAATATTCTTGACTAGAAACTTACTGATGTCATCAGATTCTCTAATAGATACTGAGGTTCCTCTCCATCTAAATGGTAGACATCCGAGTAGCTGCATGATTTTTTATTTGGGATCCACTGGATTTCCAAGAGAACTCATTGTATTGAATATTTTATTAAACCTGAGGTACATATTATAAATGGGTTCATCAGGATTCATCTTTATGTTATCATACATAATAGTATAGGCATGGAGTCTCATTTCTTTTACATTATTAGTTCTTTAATGTGAGAAAACTAAGGTATCCCAAATTTCATAGGCAAATTTACATGTATAAATTCTATGAAATTATTCATCCCCTAAAGCACAAAATAAGGCATTAATAGTTTTACAATTATTATTATAAATAATTTTTTTAGCTTCAATCCATATAGTTCTTGGAGTTTTTGGTATTTCATATTTATCTTCTATTACTGTCCAAATATTAAATCCCATACTATCTAAGTTAATTTTCATTTTTATTTTCCATTGATCCTAATTTATTCCATTAAAGTAGGGAGGTCTGTTGGTAGTATCACCTTTCTATATATTTTTTATAACATAGAATAAATGCTAGATTATAAAGAGCTAGAAATTTAGAACTAATATAAATTTAGAGATATTTAAAAAACAACTAAATGATAGTTGAAATGATTTGAAAAAGATTATAAAAATTTTAAAATAGTAGTTTAAAAAACATCATTTGATACCAAATTTTGGTTAGAGTAAAACACTCAATAGGGGGGGGGGGTGAATTGAGTTCTCATAAAAATTTCTATCAAAAACATTATTTTAAGATCCTCCAAATTAAAAAAAATTGTCTAGTTAATCAATATAGTGATATTATAATAGTCTGTCTATTCAAATAGTCTATCAGAATATTGATTATTTCTCAATTATAAAAATATGAAATATTTATATAACATTTTAAAATAATATATGAAATTAAAATAGTTATAAATACTATCCAAGACTAACTATCAAAGTGAAATTTAGTTATCTGAAATATGAGTTAAAACATAGAAAAACTAAATTGAAAAACACAGTAGATAAAACAAGTGGTTCATTATCAATCCGATGACTAATCCACTCCACTTTTTGATCACCTTCCACTAAGAAAAATAAATATAAATCTTTTATACACACCGTGGGTTGCGGTTTACACAACAGTAAAAAAGACTATCCAGGTCACTTGACCTCTACCAAAGTTCTATGTGGGAAATATAATAGCCCGGTCACACAAGACCTCTTATATAGTTATATGTGGGTGAAACAAGATGTAAAAATATATTTTTTTGAGGATATCTTGTATCTTCCAATTTAGTGTAGGAGAAAATGTGTGTTTTTAGTACATACATGCACACTACTCGAAATATTAATAAAATAGTACACAATAGATCATATTATAATAAGAAGGGATTTGAAATTCTCTAAGTGTTGTTCTATATAGCTCTGGACTTCTAGGATTTAGTAGATTTGATTTTCAGATCCTCTTCTAAAAGTTTTCTAAGAAATAGAGTGTCGTGAGTTCTGTGTTCTAGTTTCCAGTTCACTGAGTTTCTCTACTTCTCTTCTTTTTTTTGTTTCTATAAGGAAGTTCGAAGTTTGGTTCCACAAAAATACAGCTAACAGAAAACGGGAGTTCTTCCCGTGTTCTTCTGATTGTTATTTAATACATGTATATTTTTCTCTAACATCTCTTTTAGTCCCTTTCTTGAGTCTTCTTCCATCTCCAACGCCATCTTGTATTTAATCTTTGGGTGTTTGTGTTATGGCCGAAAAGGAGCACAATCCCTTCACCTCATACCTATTAATATTAGGTGTCATTTTTAAAAAAATATCATTAATTATGTCAGTATCATTAAATAACTCAAATATGACCATTAGAATCAAATATTAAATTTAATTTTAAAAGATAGAAAATTTGTTAAGTAAGGAACAATGTCACAGTTACGGTGAATCAGAAGCAGTTCCACAATCATAATGAGTCAGAGGAGGTGACTTGGAAATGTGACTTGTTACGATGTCTTGTCTTTTGTCAACTATGGAATTGGTAGAAGGTTTATAGTGTAAGGTCCTTTGCGAAAATATGAACCTATAGTATGATTATGATGTCTGGTCCTTTTCGAAAACTGGAACTAGTATCACGATTACAATATCTATTCCTTTGTGAAATCTGTAATTGGTAGAATGCTTACGGTGTCTGGTCCTTTGAAAAATATGGAACTGATAGCATGGTTACAGTGTTTGGGAAATGATGTATCAGGTAATGGTATCATGGAATTTTCTGATTTTAAAACTAAACAGTGAGACAGTTTGGTCACAGAAATAGTGTCTCATACTTAGTCAAATATCTTCCATTTTTCATAAGAAGTATTGCTCAAAAAATGGATTACGGTTAATCATAATCATAATAAATAATAGTAGAACAAGAGTAAACATGGTTTATAAGATTTAAACATGACTGTACATGATTAATAGGATTTAGATTAATTTTATGATTTATATGAATTACATGAATTACATGATTTTGAAGCATTAAAACAAGGGGAGTCCAAAAACAACACTATTATGTTTTAGAAAATAAACCATGTAAATAATGAAATATCATCAACTAAAACATAAAAAAATAATTTATGAGCCAAACTGGTACTCTTGATGGTCCAAACAAATCCATATAAACATGTTCTAATGGTTTAGATGTATCAATTTTGTCAATTGATTCGAATGAAGATTTATGTTTTTTTTCTGATTTGGCATACATCATAAAATCTATCATTATAAAATTAAAGACTAGGTAAATCAAAAAATAATTATTTTTTAGATAATTTATGTAATGAATATATATTGTAATATACATGTCTCCTATTCTAGGTCCACAACAAATTTAACTAAGTAGTTAAAAAATTCACTTTCTATTTAAAAAATGAATTAAGATCCAAAGTATAATCATTTTTAGTTCTTAGTGCTCTAAATTTATGCAATTTATCCTTGAAAACTGAGTATGGATTGTTAGAGAAATCAACATAAAATCCATCATCATAGAGTTGAGAAATACTTATCAGGTTGTTCATTATCCCTTTTACATATTGTACTTTATGGATTGATATTTTCTTTGGATCTCTAACAGTTCCAATTCCAACGATTTTTCCTTTTGCATTATCACCAATGGTTACTAGACCTCAATCTATTTAATCTAGTGTATAGAATTTTGATGAGTCTCCACTCATGTGTATAGAGCAGCCACTATCCATATACCATATAACCATTTTTTTTATTTTTTTATTGACTTTTAAAATCGTTTAAACAATTTTTTTGGTACCCATATTTTCCTGGGTCTAGGCGTGTCAGCAACCAGTGATATGGGAATCCAAATTCGACTTATTTTTCAAAAATTTAAATTAATTTCTTCAGACATGTTTCTAGAAATAAAATATATTTTAATACCACTTATATGAGGATTTATTAAATAACAGTTTTTACTGTAGTGACCTTTTATTCCTCAATAATAGCAGGTAACATTTTTTGAATTGGGAAAGAAATAATTTTTGTATAATTTTGATTTCCCCCCGTTACTTCCTCTTCCAAAATTTTATCTTTTAATAAAATTCTTTCCAAGAATTTTATTCAAAGTTTTCTCTTTATTTGTTAATATACTAGAAACACTTTTATAGTATTATACTTCATCTTATAATTATTTTATCCATTTTTTAGGATCAATACAATTTGATGAAGTTGAATTGAATATTTCAATTAGTTATTGATGTTGTTTTAGCATTGTGTATATTTCAATTAATACAATATTGTGAACATTTTTTAATGATTTATTCATTTTTAATAAGGAATCATATTTCTATTCTATAATTGAACTATTAGCATCTATTTTACCATTTGAGCAGCTATGAGAGTCACATGAAGAAGAGTAATAGGATTATATCTATTCTTTTTCCTTAGCCATAAAATACATATTGGCTTTGAGATTTTGTGGGTCTTTTTCCAAATTAGAGTTTTAAGAGCTATTGTTGTCCTCAGACACACTACACATAGCTTTCATATCTCTATTCTCTTTAGGTTCATAATTAGTTTTCTTTTTCTATTTCTTTTATGTCCTTCTTCATTCCTCTTTCAATTGTGGGAAATCAGGTTTATTGTGAGCCATATTTTTGCATTCATATCATCTTAATTCTATAGGTTCTCTTTCTTCTTTTTTAAAGGATTAACTGAACCCTCTTTTCTTCTTATAGAATTTTCTAAACGTTCTAGATATCTGAGCTTGTTTCATTTCAAAGTGTAACGAATATGATTTTTTGTATGTTTTGACATCCTATTTTGATTTTTATTCATGCTTTTGGGAAGACACTTTGAGAGAAGTGTTTTCCATTTTTACTACAATCTTGTGATCTTCAAATTCACCTTTCATTTCATCTTCGTACATCATCAATGTTCCAATTAATTCTTTCATAGTTAAATTTTTTATAGGTGATGGTTGTCGAATAACTGCAGATATGCCATTCCGTTTAGAGGGAAGTTATCTACGTACTTTCAATGCTTGATATGATTAACTAATGGGTTCTCCCAAGGTAGTAATATTTTTAAAAATATCTATTAACTGACCATTCATTTGTGAATTGAATTCACCATCAATAAATTTAAAGGTGTAAAACATTTGTTTTTTAGTTTCATACCTCATCTGTTTAATGTTATATCTTCCTTTCTATGTGATATCTATCTTTTTCCACATTTCATAGGTTGTAGGACATTGTGATACTCAATTGAATTCATCAGGTCTGAGTCCACACATAATATCATTAATTTTTTTTGAGTTTATATCAGATTCATATTCTATTATATCATCCCATGTCTCTGGTTTCTCTAGAATTACATAAGGATTGATGATTTTTTAATTGACTCAGAATCCAGGATTTTTCAGGTAGATGATCATTCATGATTTCCAGTGTCCATAGTTGTTACGATTAAAATATAGAGCATGAATCATAGACATACCTTATTTTGGATAAACC
The DNA here is from genome assembly GCA_963277665.1 of Viscum album. Lineage (NCBI taxonomy): Eukaryota > Viridiplantae > Streptophyta > Magnoliopsida > Santalales > Viscaceae > Viscum > Viscum album. The sequence continues at coordinate 1,089,856,683 of OY728145.1, read as the reverse complement.
ATTGACAACTTCTTTGTATATGCCTTATTATTTTATGATTGATAGAGATTTTTCACAAAAGGTCACCTTTGATACCAATTGATAGGTTAGAATAATACAAATATACATAAAATGGGGCAGTTAATTGTGTCTTTTCAATAAACTCAACAGAATCTAGATTTTAAGTCTCTCTGTGATTTATGAAATTATGTATCATTATTTTCAGTAAATATATAAGTAGGGGATAAATAGTAAATAATAACACAAGGAGAATTATAGTGGTTCGGGGAACAAATATACCCTAGTACACTCCACCAATTCTCTCTCGATGAGCTTTGTGATTTTCACTAGGGAGGTCCTCTTCCCAAAAGACCATTAAATCCACAACTGAATATAGGTAGTTTACACCATTACAAAAAGGGTAAAAAAAATACTTATGGTTATTTTATAGGGAACTGATAAACCCAAAGCTTAGTCCAAGAAGCTGACACTCCACCATGACTGAGTTTGAGCAGCTGAAATTCCAATAAAATCAAAAGAGTTTGAATTGTTGATTGTATGGGTTGATATTCACAATTGTAGTAGAGACTGAAAAAATAAAAAACTTCTTCTTCTTCAATGATTAAATTCTTCAAAAAATAAAAGTAATGAAGAGATCATGGTTGAAAATGATCTTCAATATGAATAGAAACAAGCATGAAATAGTTTCAATGTAATACGATGTTGAAATATAAAGAACATTCAAAGTGTAGCATCTTCATGAAAATATCAGAGTCGGTCATTCGTTTTAGTGGATCTTTAAAAATATATTCACATAAGTTATGCTATTTTTAGCTTGATACATATCACACTCAAATATCAAATATTATTTTTTATATGAAAATGAACTGATCATATGTATAGAAAAAAGACTTTGTAGGATCTAAATAAGAATGTAGATGCTCAATATACAAGAGGGGGGGGGGGGTGAATTGTATACTTTAAAAATTCTTTTGGAACCTTTAAAGTTAAGTTTAATGAGGTTAAACAAACAATCAAAAGTCCTCTTAAAGAAACCTTTTCTATTTTTCTTAAAAGAAAGATTCTACCTTAAAGTGTATAGAATATGAAATATAATCAGAGTAACAAAATTAAAAAGTATAAGAAAGTTATACGTTTTAACTTTAACAAAGTTAAGATACAACAGTGGAATTAAAACAACTTGTAAAAGAAAACAAGTAATAATAGGATTCTTTTAACCCAAATATAAGGGTATCCAACAACCTCTAATAAAGGTTCCTTGATTTATACTTTCAAGAAAATTTGTCTTACCCAAACCTAGGTAAGCCCTCAATACGAAGATCGGTATCTGTCTTGCTATCCCCGCATACCCTTGATTTAGAAGGAAATCAGAACCTCTGTCTTCCAAACCTGGAAGCCCATGATCAGCACGATCGGAGTCTGCACTAAGCAAGTCTAAACATGTTGTTCATGCCTAAAAAAGTTTTTCATGACATCCGCATGAAGCACTGAGAGTTGTAAGAGCCTCTCTCTCTAGAAATCACTTCATAAGATTGTTCACTGCCAATTTCAACCACTCTCTACAATGTACTTTTCTTGTTAAAATGAGCATGTATTTATAGGAAAAATTTCCCAACGGTCAGCTCCTCTCCAATGGTCATATTTTCCTTAAATTTCAGAGGGACCTAGACACATGGAAAAAATACAACGATTAGTTTGTAATAGATTGTACGACATCATTTCAAGTAATAGAAATGATGTTAAGTTAAAGATAAATGTTAGGTATAAGAAATCTTGGAATCCGATATCATTGGAGTGATACATTAGGCAACTCTAACATTATCAGGAAGACATATTCTTAAGAAATCAAGAAAACAGATTCTTAGGAATAACATTATCAAGAAAAGGAAATCATAAAATCAGTATCACATATACACCAGATTCAGTATCATGAAGATCAGCATCATATATACACCGAATTCAGCATTGAAGATCGGCATCATATATACACTGGATTCGGTATTGAATATCGACATCATATATACACCAGATTCGGTATTAAATATCGACATCATATATACACCAGAACCGGAATTGAATATCGGTATCATATATACACTGGAATCAGAATTGAATATCGGCATCATATATACACCGGAATCAGAATCATAAAATTGAATCACATATACACCAGATTCAAAATCATAAAACAGAATCATATATACACCAGATTCGAAATCATAAAACGGAATGACAAAATCGGAATGACAGATCTTGTAAAAATAACCGAATGAAAAAATAATAATGACAGGTCTGTAAGAATAACTAAATGACAAAAACGGAAATTAATAAAAAAACTAAACTTAAGAAACAAGTGTTTGTGATTTTCAAAACATAAAACCATAAGGAATAGAGAATTTGTAAGATAACCTTATTGACTCAAAAATCTCCCCCTTTTTGGAAATCACAAACAACTTTTCTAATCAAGAATATATTGACCTAGATAAACAAGTAAGGAAAACTTATCTCCCCCTTTGAATGAGATTATAAATGAATACAACTAACCCCCCTTAGGTCATGTTTCCCAAGGATCGTATTCTTGATCTTTAATGTCTGAGTTTTCTTAAGGGAATATCTCCCCCTTGGATAAACATCTCTTTTTAAAAGAAAACTCCCCCTTACTTGGACATTTTCCTTTCTTGACAAACTCCCCCTTAATAGGTTCTCCTTCTCAGAGATTTTCATTAAATTCTTCCTTTGAACAAATTCTCCCACATCTTCCTTCAAATAAATTCTCCCACTTTGTGATTTTCAAAAAGTGGGAAAAGGAATGGAGAGGTATAAGATGTACCTGTAAGGTTAAGCAAGCATACATTATAAAGGAAAAGAAATATATGCAAGAAATTTCTTAAGAAAATTTTAGAAATAATGTTTATATTACATCAAAACATCATAATGTAAAGAAAAGTAATCCATTCTTCTTCTTCTCAGACAATGTATTATTTATCAGGGCTTTGAGCTTCTTGACTTCCTTATGGTCTTCTTGAAACTTCTTCAGCAAGATCTCCTGATCCTGGTTCTTATTTTCTAAATCTAAGATCCTTTGTTCTTGAGCATCAACCTTTTTCTCTATTTCAACTCTGAATCCCTTCTCACTACTAACAGATCAAGCAATATAATTGAGTTGACTACCCTTTTCATATATTGAAGTATTAAACTTATTGAACTCGGTTTCATAAGAATTAAAATCTCCCTTTGTTGAATCCATGAAATCACCAAACTGCCTAAGCTCTTCATTGATGGTTTTGGTGTGGTTAAAGACTTTCTTACAAGTCACCTTTTGAGATTTTTAATCAATCAAAAGATTACTAAAGTCTTCTTCTTGATTGACAACCATGTTCATAAGCATATTGGTCGATTCCATCTTTTGATTCGGGGTTTCTTTTATCATTTGACTCTGATAATCTATGTTTGCAAGAACCAGAATTGTGCTAACTAACTTTCTTAAAGATAGCTTGACAAAATCATTTTTGACAGATGAGGAGGACTCGGATCCTGAAACATATTTTCCTTTCCCAACTCCTCTTGGGGTTAATGAAGCTGGTCTCTTTATTCTCTTAGAGGACTTTTGAGGCATTTATTTATTAGATGAAGAAATCAAAACATTCTTGCCTTTAACAGGGTCTCGAATCGTAGATTTTTCATCTGAAACTTGAAAAACATTTAGATCTCCCCATTCATATTATTCTTTTTCAAACTCATGATGTTGAGATCCTCCTTGTACCTCTTCTTCTTGAAGTTCTTCCTCTTCTTCACTTTTTTGTCCAACCTATTCTTTCTATAATTTTTCATCTAGTTAAAATTAAACTTCTTCTTCATCATCAACTTCAACCTATTCCACAACTTCTATTTCTTCCTTAAGTTCTTCTTCAACTTATTATACTAAAACAGATTTGGAACCTGAACTCAAAGGAGTTCCAACATAATCTTCCACTTCCCGTAAAACATCATCATCATCATCTTGGATTATCTGATCTTCCATTTCTTGAGCTGGTTCTGATAAATATAGGACTTTCTTAGATTTATAGATTTACAGAGTGTCCACTAGTTTCTTATGAACAATTTTAGATTCAGGTACTTCATGAGATTTCTTTTCTACAACTTTTAGAAGAGACTGACAAACTTCTTCTTCCAAAGATTTCTTATTTAACTTCTCCTTCTTTTATTTCTCAATATTTTCAGCTTGATTGATTTTCAAGGACTTAGCATCCACGAGATTAAAACCCAAAGAAGGATCTCCTTCCTTTCTGATGGCTTCCATTTCTCTCCACTTTGCAACTGTTTCATATGAATAAGATTTTGGTTTCTTTGCAGGAGGAGGTGCTTAAACCGGAACATCAGGAACTGGTATTGGAAAGCTCGGTTCTTTATGTTTTCTTTTCTTAGATACCAGCTTTGAAGATTCCGGAACATCACCCTTGTTCTAGACAACCATTTCTTCAAAGTTTTTTGATACCGGAATAAACTCTACCTTCATCCTCCTTAGAGTTTCGTCACTAAGAAAAATAATATTGAAAGGCTTTGAGACTGATCGGCATGGAACATTCAGCTCTTGAAGACACATAACTATTATCCTGGAAATAGTTTCTGGGTACATAAGGATCTGAGATCTGATAAATTTGGCTTTTATTGCCTAAATGGTAAGAAATATGTACTTCACCTAGTTGATCTTTCTTATGTTGACAAGTAAGTATAAAAGAAAGATATCACATATCTTTAGAGAATCCTTATCTCCCATTCTTGGAATAATAAATCCTTGCATCCATAGGGCCACCATCTTTTGGTTTGTTGAGAGATTCGTGATCTTCAGAATCTCAACGAATTTAAGACCAAGAAAATCTGGAGCCTTGGATTTTTCAAAAGAACCTTCCTTCTTAGGAAGTTTCTAAGAGCAAAGAATAACCTCCCCTTCATAAGGTATGTTAAGAACATTTGTTACTTTTTTTATAGGAGACTGTATATGTCTTATCATAGCATTTGAACTTAAACATATCCTTACCATCTTTTTGGAAGAAGGAAACTGATTCATAGAATTGAACAAGCAGGTCAGGATAAATCGGATCTTGAGATTTCTCCTTAGCCACACAAACAATTTCCCATCCATTAGATCTTATCACCTTCGAAATAAGGGAATCATATTTAGCAAAGAAGTTGGGGCATACCAACCTTTATCTAAATATTTAACAATCCTTTATCTCCTTGGAAACTAGAATCTGATCTACTGAGGATTCAAGAGTCATTCAGGGTGAAGGAAAAGTTCGGAACGACAACTTTGATGGCAGCAGAGCTTCGACACTCAGAACAGTAAGGATGGTGCGATACTTGAGAATGAGACACCACTTATATAGACATAGCTATGACTTTTCAACTTCCATAAGATAATCAAAAGGCTTAAGATAATCTGATCTGATCTGACGGTTGAGAATGGATATATAAAATATGAAATTCGATCTTTTTAAGTAAGATAAACTAGAATTTAAGAAATTTTGAAATACCAACAACTAAAACTTAGAATAAAGAAAATACAGAGTAAGAAAGATTACCTTTTGGAAAACTCTGAAGAATTTATTGGTATTATGAATTTTATTGGAAATTTTCAAATCCGACATTTTCAAATCCGAAATTTTCAAATCCAAAATTTTCTAATCTGAAATTTTCAAATCTGAAATTTTGAAAAGAAAAGAAAAAGATTTTAAGGAAATAAAATAAATAAACATATGTACTTCCCCTGAAATAAGAAGTAACTTAATGTTAGGAGATGATTTAAACAAGAAGTAGATAAGAATGATTACCTTATAGAAATCATTCCTAGCTTCTGTTTAATGTATTCAAATCAATCAGAAGGTAGAGGTTTTGTAAAATTATCAGCAAGTTGCTCTTGTGTTCCAATGAATTGAAGAATAATATCTCCTTTAAGTGTGTGATCTCTAAGAAAGTGATGTCTAATATCTAGGTGCTTTACACGGGAGTGATGTGTTGGGTTTTTACTTAGGGAAATGGAACTTGTGTTATCACACATAATTTGAGTCTTAGTAAAACTCATACCATAGTCTGTGAGTGTGTGTTGAATCTACAACACTTGACCACAACAACTTCCAGCAACTACATATTCAGATTTAGCAGTGGGAAGTGCTACAAAGTGTTGTTTCTTGCAAGACCAAGAAAACAAGGAATCTCCTAAGAAATGAAAATTTCCGAATGTACTTTTTCTATCCATTTTACAACCACCAAAGTTGGAATCTGAAAAACTTTTAAGGTCAAAATAATTTCCAGAGGAATAAAATAGTCCCAAATCTAAAGTTCCCTTTAAATACCAGAAAATTATTTTTACTGATTTTAATTGGGATTATTTAGGATTTGCTTGAAATCTTGCACATAAGCATACTGAGAACATTAAGTTAGGTTGATAAGCTGTTAAGTAAAATAAACTTCCTATCATCCCTCTATAAGATGTTTGATCTACAAGTTTCCCTGATTCGTCAATATCAAGAGTATTAGAGGTTCCAATAGGAGTACTTATACTCTTAATGTTATCATACCCAAAATTATTAAAATGAACTTTGATATACTTATGTTGAGATATGTAAGTCCCCTCTAGTTTTTGAGAAATTTGGAAACCAAGAAAAAATGTTAACTCACCCATCATACTCATCTCAAACTCAGATTTCATAAGATTCGCAATGGAATCAGTTAAGGATTACTGAGTTGATCCGAAGATGATTTAATCAACATAAATTTAAATGATCAAAACATCTTTATTATTTTTCTTAATGAAAAGGGTTGGATTAGTAGTTCCCTTAACATAGTTATTTTGAAGAAAAAATCCTGAAAATCTATTATACCAAGCTCTAGGGTCTTGTTTATGTCCATATAAATCTTTGATAAGTTTATAAACATGATTAGGATATTTTGTATCTTCAAAGCTAGGGTGTTGATCTACACTGACTTTCTCTTATACATAAATGTTAAGAAAATCATAGTTCACATCCATTTGATAAAGCTCAAAATTAAAGAATGTTGTAAAGGATATAAGAATACAAATAGATTCAAGTCTTGTTACAAGAGCATAGGTTTCTTCATAGTCTATGCCTTCTTGTTGGTTATAGACTTTTTCAACCAATCTTGCCTTATTTTTAACAATAACTCCATTTTCATCGCATTTGTTTATAAAAACCCATTTTACTCCAATGATAGAAGTTTCCTTAGGTTTTTCAACCATGGTACAAACATGATTCCTTATGAATTCATTGAGTTCATCTTGCATGGACTTAATCCAATCTTCATCAAACAAGTCTTATTCAAGAGTTTTTGGTTCAAATTAGGAAATAAATGCAATATGTTCAACTTCATTTCTTAAAGAACTTCTAGTTCTTACTGGTTGATTAACATTTACAATGATATTATCACTGGGATGATTCCTAAGTAACAACTAACTTCAATTTTGAAAAACCTGTTCATCAACATAAGGTAGAAAATCTTCAGGGGTAAATGTTTTAGAAAAATTTTCTTTAACATTAACCTTGTCTGAAAAATCTTCTATCAAAGGTTGGTGATCAGTTTTAGAAAATATATCAGGAAAATATTCAGGTTGTTTGAAAAAAAAGTATAATTTTCATCAAAATTAACATGTACTGTTTCTTCTACAGTACAAGTGTTTTTATTAAAAACTCTATATGCCTTAGAGTTAGTAGAGTAACCTAAGAAAATTCCTTCATCGGATTTGGGGGCAAATTTATGTAAGTTATCTTTGGTATTCAAGATAAATACATTGCAACAAAAAACTTTGAAGTAAGAAACTTTTGGTTTTCAGTCAGTCCACAACTCATAAGGTGTTTTATTAAGAAATGGTCTTATTAAAACTCGATTTATAGTATAACAAGCAGTACTTACAGCTTCAACCCAAAAATGATTAGCTATATAATATTCACCCAACATGGTTCTAGTAATCTCTTGAAGAATTCGATTTCTTCTTTCGACAATACCATTTTGTTGAGGTGTTCTTGGAGCTGAGAAGTTCTGAATAATGCCTTTTTTATTACAAAAAGTTTTAAAATCAGAATTTTCAAATTCTTCACCATGATCACAATGAATAGTTATCAACAATAGGTTTTTATCATTTTTAACTTGAGCTCTAAATATTTTGAAATAATAAAATTCATCAGATTTCTTTGCAAGAAAATAGACCCAAGTAAATCTATTGTAATCATCAACTAGGAAAACACATAGTATTTGACTCAAATAATTCTAGTTTGTGTTGGACCAAATAAGTCCATGTGCACTAACTGTAAATAATTAGAATTTATAACTTCAATTATAGATTTAAAGCTAGATTTATGTTGCTTTCCATATTGACAAGGATCACAGACTTTTGAAGAATCAAACTTAAGTTCTGGTAGATCCTGAACAAGTTCTTTATTAGAAAGTTTACAGAGATTCCATAAGTTACAGTGTCCTAGTATCCTATTCCAAATCCATGATTGATCTTCAAATGCACTAAGTCAGTGTAGATCTTGACTTCTAAGGTCTTCTGGGTTTAAGGTGTACACATTGTCATGCCGAAGGGTAGACAAAATGAAATCATCCTTGGAATTGTGAACTAAACATTTATCATTTCTACAATTCACAAGGTAACGTTCATCACATAATTGACTTATGCTAATGAGGTTGTGCCTAAGGACTTTTATGAAAAGAACATTTGAAATAATAGCTTTACCAAGAAGAATAATATTACCTATACTGACAATTTCTCCTTGAGAGTTATCACTAAAAGTAAACTTTCCACCTTTAGTCTTTATAATATTCTTGAAATAGTCTTTGTTACCAGTCATGTTCTGGGAACATCCACTATCCATGTACATTAGGTTGTTGGTACTTCCTTCATTTTCTTGAAAAAGAAAGATTTAGGCTTTCAGAATCCAAACTTTCTTGGATCCGGAACTATTAGATATCAATGTCTTGGGTAACCATATTTGTTTGGAAAAATAAGCTTTATGAAACCCAAGGGATTGAACTCTGTTTAAAGAACAATTTTTCTTCTAATTCCCACCACTTTGTAATTTTTTACAAAAATGGGATCTAGAAGGGACAAAATAATTATTTTTAAAAATAGGTTTTTCATGAGAATAACCTAAACCCTGACTATTACCATGAGGTCGGATCTGGGAATACATCTTGTAAAAATTTTCCTTACCAGAAGTGAATTTTTCAAGAAGTTTCTTTAAGGAAAATATCTCATATTTTAGTCTCAGGACTAAATTATTATCCCCAAGAATAATAGATTTTGAGTTAGGTTTATCCTCTAAAACATCTTTTTCTAAAAACAGATTCTTAAGATCCTCAGAAAGTTTATTCTTCTCAGAATTAACTTCTTCAAGTTTCTTATAAAGATTTTCTAAAACAACATTTTTCTCATCAAGATCTTTGGAAAGATTTAAAATTTATTTTGTTAAAATAGATTCTCTAGAATTTTCTTTATCAAGTTTCTTAGGAACTTTACAATTTCTTTTCTCAAGAAACTTAGCAAATATAGAAACTTCCTCGTAGGAAGGAAAATCATTATCATTATCTAATGTAGAATATTCTTCATCTGAAGAAAAACCTTTATATAGAAAATTTTCACATAAAGAAATATTGTTTAAGGATTCAACAGTTCGTACCTTAGCCATAAGACAATAATTTTGAAATGGATCTCTGGCTATTAGAACAATATTCTTTTGCCCAGAAGATTCAAATTCTGAAAAATCATCAGAAGAATATCCACCATTGGCACTCCAAGTGTCATTGGCTTTCAAGACATTCTTATTCTTTGATCTATATAACTTATTCTTGTTTCTTTTAGAATTCCTGTCTTTCATGTCTCTTTTCTTGAGTAATGGACAATCAGGTCTGATATGACCAGTTCTTCTACATTCATAGAATGTAACTTCTAAATCTTTCTTATCTTTTCCATCTTTCTTCTTATACCTATATTGAAAGTTCTTCTATCCAACAATATTGTTCATCCTCTCAGAAAGATTTGCTAACTCATTTTCTGATGTTTCACTTTCATTGGATTTATATTGAACACCAACCTTCTTAGCTTTAGATCTTGTAATTATCTCAGGAGTCTTAGCTTTTATATTATTTGAAGTAGTTGTAAAAGAAAATCATCCATTTATATTATTCTTCTTAATATTATCAGCATCTCTCTTCATTCTGGTTTCATGTTGAAGAAGAGTTCCAAATAGTTCATCATGAGAAATCTGAGTAACTTTCCTATTCTCATCTATAACAGTTCTCTTGGATTCCCACTCATTAGGCATGATGTCAATAATCTTGTCTACAAGATCTTCATCATCTAAACCTTTGTCACCCATGGATTTTAGGCTGTTGACAATAGTCATAAATCTTTATTGTACCTTACAAATGGGTTCTCCATAAGGAAAGAAAAAACCATGATACTCAGCCATGAGAATTGCTCTTCTAGTTTCAATAACTTTGGAAGTTCCAAAGTGAGTTTCTTAAAGCTTCTTCCAGATACTATTTTTAGCTTCACAGGATAAAATTTGGCTATATATATTTCTAGTCATGGAACATAGCAAAGTATTTTGTACCTTAAAGTTCAGCTGGTATTCCACCTTTTCTGGATTAGTAAAGGTTCTAAGTTCTTTATCAGGAATCTTATAGTCTCCAGTTAACATAATGTAGTTGTCAACACCTGTGTTTATCACAAAGGTCTTCATTCTGTCTCTCCATTACTTATCGTCATTAACATCAAATATTGGAGGTCTAGTAGGATTGAGATTATCTAAAGATCCAACATGAATTCCTGCCATACTAAAAAGATATTTCTTTCCACAAAAATTATTAGTAGTAAAAGATTAAAAAACAATGATAACGAAATTAAGAAAAAGAATAATTGAGAACAAAAACATATATGTGAATATAAGTATTTCAGAGACCTCCTCTGATACCAATTGTGAGATTGGTTTAGAGTATGAGGTAGCCTTACTCTGATATCAATTGTAGGATCGAAATAAGAATATAAATGCTCAATATACAAGAGGGGGAGTGAATTTTATACTTTAAAAATTCCTTTAGAACCATTAAAGTTAAGTTTAACAAGGTTTAAAAAACATTCACAAGACCTCTTAAAGAAACCTTTTATATTTTTATTAAAAGAAAGATTCTACCTTAACACGTATAGAATCTGAAATATAATCAGAGTAACAGAATTACAAAGTATAAGAAAGTTATACTTTCTAACTTTAACAAAGTTAAGATTCAACAATGAAATTAAAACAACTTGTAAAAGAAAACAAGTAACAATAAGATTCTTTTAACCCAAAGAGAAGGGTATCCAACAACCTTGGATAAAGGTTCCTTGATTTATACTTTCAAGAATGTCTATCTTACCCAAACCCAAGTAATCCGTCAATCTGAAGATCGGTATCTATCTTGCTATCCCCACAAGCCCTCGATTTAGAAGGAAATTGGAACCTCTGTCTTCCAAACCTGGAAGCCCACAATCAGCATGATCAAAGTCTGCACTAAGCAATTCTAAACAAGCTTTTCATGCTTGAAAAAGTTGTTCATGCCATCCGCATGAAGCACTGAGAGTTGTAAGATCCTATCTCTCTAGAAATCACTTCACAAGATTGTTCACTGTCAAGTTTAACCACTCTCTACAATGTACTTTTCTCATTCAAATGAGCTTGTATTTATAGGAAAAATTTCCCAACGGTCGGCTCGTCTCCAACGGTCATATTTTCCTTAAATTTCAAAGGAACCTGGACACGTGACAAACATACAACGGTTAGTTTGTAACAGATTGTATGACATCGTTTCAAGTAACAAAAATGATGTTAAGTTAAAGATAAATGTTAGGTGTAATAAATATTGGAATACGATATCATTGGACTGATACATTAGGAAAATATAACATTATCAGGAAGATAGATTCTTAAGAAATCAAGAAAACATATTCTTAATAATAACCTTATCAAGAAAACGGAATCATAAAATCGGTATCACATATACACCGGATTCTGTATCATGAAGATCGACATCATATATACACCAGATTCAGTATTGAAGATCGGAATCATATATACATCGGATTCAGTATTGAATATCGGCATCATATATACACTAGATTTGGTATTGAATATCAGCACCATATATACACCGGAATTAGAATTGAATATCAGCAACATATATACACTGGAATTGGAATTGAATATCGGCATCATATATACACCGGAATCGGAATCATAAAACTGAATCACATATACACCAGATTCGGAATCATAAAACAAATTCATATATACACCGGATTCAGAATCATAAAACGAAATGACAAAATCGGAATGACATATCTTGTAAAAATAATTTAATGAAAAAATCGGAATGAAAGGTCTGTAAGAATAACTGAGTAACAATAACCGAACTTAAGAAAAAAACAGAACATAAGAAAAAAGTGTTTGTGATTTTCAAAACATAAAACCATAAGAAATAGAGAATTTTTAAGATAACCTTATTGAATCAACAAAATTTTCTTTCGGTTGCAAGTATCCAAAAAATCATTTAGAAGATCGCAAATATTCAAATTTAAATCAACCAAGAGAGTCGTAACATCCATTTGAATTAGGACTTATTTAATATTTGTAAAATAGTTCATTGAATATATAATAATGAGATTTTTAATCTACTTTAAAAAAGATTTCAATTGATGTTTATTTCTATGAAAATTCTTGCAGACATCTCAGATAAAATCACGGATGTAAGTATGCACTGAATAGTAAAATGTAGGGTTCAAGTATGTAACATCAAAAATACCAAACATACAGTTAAATAAAAAAGTAGGTTTGATATACCATATGTTTGTTTCCTCAAACTTAGGGTTCCATACTTATATAGGGGTTTTTAACCATACTTTCTTTTCTCACAGAAGTAAGATTCCTTACTTACATAGGGTTACTTATCCATAATTTTAGATAACGTAAGATTGATGATCCATATGTGCTACTCTAAAAAGTAGGGTTCATTCCTTATGTTGTTTTTCAAACATAGGTTTCATTACATATGCTACTCTTACCAATATAGGGTTTGAACAATGTTTCCAGAAAACACTAAAAAATGTTCCGAACACATTGAAGAATACTGCTTGTGGATTAATAGCTTGAATATATTTTCAGAATAAATATTGAAAATAATATTAATTTTTTGTAATTTATTTAAATTAATTTCATTATTAAGAAGACAAGGGTATTTTCAAGAATCTAAATCAATAATATATATAGAGTATTATTGAGACAATACATGGCCAACAATCACTCTTTTCTTCAGGTATATTCATCAATATAAAATATAATGTTTTTAACATGCTTCTTGGGTATAAAAATACAATAATCCAATCACATATGTGTATTTGAATATAGTAACCATGTAAGTATTGAAACGTTACATGATGTATGGTGTGTTTTCCAAGAATATGAGAAAGGGTGATTCAGAAGTCAGCGGTGAGAAACACATAACTTCAAATTTACATGTTAATGATTTTTTTCAAACTATTACATTTATCACATGTGTGAATTGGACATAATGATACATTATCCCATGTTCAAGAATTAATTTTGTTTTTGGTGTCTCATAATCAAACAATAGTACTGTGATACTTGAATCATATACAATACATCATGAATATAAAATGTAAGACTTATTTACCCAATTGTGGCAGGATAATTATTTTGCATGTAAAACTAAAAGTGGACATCAAGGATAGACACATATTTGAATTTAGACTCTATAGAACCAAAAAAATTAATTATTAGTGACATATATACTAATTTATATTAGACAATGAAACCTTTAAAAATAATGGTATTCGAAAAGGATTTCAGATTTTTTTAGAAAGATAGCATGAATTATTTCAAGGGTAAAATAACAGTAAATATAATCCAGAATATTCCTTTATGTCTTGAAGGAAAGGTAAAGTAATGTATAAAATTTTAATTGTCTGAAGATATAATATGCTTCAGACCGTCATGCCGACGAATATATTGACCAACCATTCATCAATCTATATAATGTAGCATGGAGTAATTCCTAAATGCACATAACCTAATCCACATCACGACAATGATTTTTATAAGTAGGATTGATGATGAGTCTAACATGTTAAAATTATCAATAAAATGTAGCATGGAGAAATTTCTAAATGCATATTTTATACATCAGAGTCGTGATGTAAGTAGTATAAATGATGCCAATTTTATAAACATCCCTTATATTTTAAGACATGTTGGAAAATAATGGTGGTATCTCATAAATACATTCCAACTATCATGAAATATGGAAATCCTAATAGTTTTATTATGATGAAAATTCATTCCCATAAGAACATGTGTATATATTGAAGGAGTTTGTTAGGATGTAAACAAACATTCATAAAAGGAAAAACACAATGTGAAACTATTGTAGTTATTCTAAATGTTTATTAAGATATTATATAAATTCCTATGATATAAAATTTTTAGTCAAGTGATAGACTAAATTTCTATAAATGGATGAACATCTCAATTTTTTATAATGGGATAAATATTAACATTAGTTTAGTCAATTCTTGAAATTCACAACTAGTTGGTACAAAAATGACTTCTACAAGAGGTGTGGAAAAGGAATGCTTCATAGAAACATACTGTGTAGAAAGGTCGAAACCATAGTAATGGTTTTATATACACCATATTTGATGATAAATTATTCATTTTGAATAATAATTATGATATGTAGGAAGTATTTGGAAATCAAATAAGATTGAAAATGTCAATTAAAATTCAATAATTGATTCCATGTATCAAATTGAAAAGGGGATTATTATATTGAATACTGTGGTGGATATTCAAGTGAGGTGATACATGGGTGGTACAACGTGGTACCAGTGAGACTTGATTGGTAATACCATGTCATTATGACTAAATACATTAGAATTTTAATTTTTATAGCTAAATTATATGATCATATTATTGAGAATTGGATATAAAGACCACTAATCATGGAATGTGTCTATAAGAAGAAACCAGAAGGGATGGTGAAATCATAGAATGCCAATAAAGGGTGAAATTTACTAAAATCCAATTTATGATTAAAGTAAGAAACATGATCATAGAATAATTATTTGGAATGAGTATTTTACATATGTCTACCAGTAGTTAGTGGGAGTTCCATTCATTTCCAAGTAAAATATGTTAGAAACTATATGGAAAAAAGATATAGGTCTTACTGTTAGTTAAGACCACGATGACAGTAATTCTCTAGTGATTGAATTAAAGTAGAAACCTGCCTTCTAGGGAACAATATATACTGATGTAGATCTAAGGGTTTATGGTACCCAGTCAATCATACATATACTGAATTAGTATTGAAAAATACAAGTTGGAACAATTCAAGAGATAATTGTTTCTAGTGTCACATGGAATAAATATCTCCAAGATGACATGTATGGGAATAGGCCAAGATTAATGTGTTTAGTTGAATTACATACACTTCAGTGATGGGTCATTCATATATTCCATGATATGTACAAGATATGATATTACTAGTATATACTCTATATTAAGATAATATCAGTTATATATAGGAGAACTGGAAGTGAAGTTGTTAGAACTATATGATTTTACTTAGGTAAGTATAAGAGATATGTGCTAGGTAAGTGGAGTTTAAATGATACTAGTTTTGAGGGAATAGAAAATACTCTTCCTTAAATCAATGTAACCTAATATCACAGTCAGGATAAGTTAATGATTAAGAAAATCTCATAAAATCTAGTGGTAGAAAAACCTTTGAATACCGAGTATGATGTAGATTATAAGTGATATTAGAATCAGTTATTAAATGAATTTTTTTTCCAATTCTTGGAATCACACCTAGTAAGTAAATTTTTAACATTATGATAATTCTATTACTCATACCTTCCAAGATGTCCTGTTTTTATAGAGGAAAAAAGGGATATACTCAGGGATACCATCTATTTATAAGTTTTACTCAACGAGATGAGTTAACATATAATAGAATAGCCACTTGGTAGAAATTTGGAACACCTAGTAACTAAATATATTACTTAGAAAAAATTTGATTTTTATCTTGTGAGAGATAACAAGGTTGGTTAGAAAGTTGGCTCTAGTGAAAGTGGAAGCATTATAATAGTGTCTTCCCTAGACCCAACTTGAACAACACTTTGATTACCATATCATATAGATAGTTAGATATATATGATGTACTCTTACAATTATACTATTTAAATTTCTACATCAACTATTTAATGGTAATTTCCATAGATTAATTACCATATCAAAAGGTTATATAAGATCCCATGCTATAATGAGAACCTCAAGATACTATAACATTAATCTTAAACAAAGGAAATTTGGTCTAGAGACAACATAATGAATGGACGTAGTTGATGTATGACTATTAGGTGGTAGGGGATCATAATCATTGAGACTTATTCTAATGAAGTTTTCACTTGGTGATCTTTTGTAGTGTGATCATGAGGATATACCCTCTAATAAAAACACCACTTTTTTCTGGTGTCATTGGTTTTTCCTATCTATAGACATGGGTATTGGTCTCTTGACATGAGATCATTATTAATGTTTTTTTATTTTATTTCAAAAATTTAAGAAAGGTAAACCCATGACATTGAAATTTTGGTGAGGTATCTTTTTTTGAGTGCATAATTGGTGGTATGGCATTTTTTGAATGATCAAGATAAGATTTTTCGCTTTTAGGTTATGGAATTTATATATCAGCCCTAGTTGATCCGGATGTTTGTACCTTCATAATACCTTGTCCATGGTAGTAGAGGATAAATATATCATGTTAGATCAGAAAATAATAAAGTAATAAAAAGGGAAATGACACAAGTGTGCGTCCTAATTTAAGAGATATAAAAGAAAAATAGATTATATTACATAGTGTGTGTTCATAGGTTGGTTGTTGTCTCTATGAATATCCTTATCTCTTTAGGGGACTTGATGGGTTTCAAGAATCTACTCTTGGGATGTAGATAATATTCACTACTATCGAGATAAGATCCAAGAGGGTCACACATAATAGCGCAATCAAGAATATTCCCAATTATAGTGAAAAGGTATATTGGATATGATGGGCTCCACCACGGGGTCTGAGTTTTTTCCAAGTTATCGATCATCGATAAATAAATAAATTCAGTATTATTCAAGTAAAGAATAATTGGGTTGAATTTATTTATTAATAGTATTTATAATTTAATAAAATTCGAGGAATAATATTAATCAAATGAATATTATTTTAATATTCCTAGTTTGATTAATATTAAGCAGGAATTATGAATCAAGATAAATGACTCTGTTTTATCATGTAATATATTTAATATATATTATAGGTAAGTGATAAAATATAAATAATATTTATTACACAATTTAGTTAATCATAAATATTTATTCATTGAATGTTTAATAAATTGGGGTGGGGGAACCCAATTCAACTTGTTGAGCATCTACAATAAAGAGGTGAGAGTGGCTCTTGCCTAATGATTATTTACTAGGAGATTTCTAGATCCTTTCTCTATTCTAAAACCTTCTAGAGATATAAGCTCTCAATCTAGGAGATTAGATCGAGTTCATCTCCATGTATCGATGGCATTTCAATGCGGTGATCATCGAGACATCAAATACATCATTGGATCATTGCGATAACACCTGGAACATGAAGATAGATGTTCCTATGATTTTTTGAAGCATGTATGGACAATGTAGAGGGACTTTTTTTTTGGTTCCTTTAAGAAGTGTTCACCAGTGACATGTAGACATTGAACGTTCCCTCATTTCAAAAAAGGTATGTTTTCAATTTTAATTTATGTGATCTTTTAATTCATGTGGGATCCTCAAAGCATACCTTAGCACAGATCATCAGATATGACATGTCTTATCATCTTGATGATGATTTTTTTTAAAATCTATATCCTACCGGCTTCTTATAATAACCCTAGCACCATCATTGAGAGATTTTAAATATTCCTTCTTTTCTTGGACCTATTAACACGGTTTTTGATGGGTTTTTATATATTATCCAGCAATTTTTTACAGCAAAAGTAAAACAAAAACAAGCCCTGATATATTTTCAAGAATAAAAGTGAAAACATAAATGTAAATCAAAGTAAAATAGAGTACATATAACTCATGTACATCAGAATCCATCTTCCTTGGTATCATGAGAATTCATGATAAAAATCATGAGGATTTTATCAAATCTTACTACCACTAATGCGGGGACACCGACCATTGGATCTTGATCTCTATCAGAGAAATTATGTTTTCTTGAATGGGTGTTATCACCTTCGCCGAGGGTGATGAATAGGGTATGAGGTGAAATAATATTCTATAATATTTGAAGGAAACTGATGATCCCTAATAATGATGAATTAATGATCTAAAGACACTAAAAAATGAGGAGAATCTCTTCCCCTTTTATAAGTGATATCAGATGCTTCTTCGTAAATGAAGAACATGTCTGTAATACTCAAGTATTATCAAATAATACCCCTGATATGTGCCCCATTAATGTGTATTAATATCATTAAATGATAATCATTAAAATCCTATTAATCTGAATGAAATCATGCAGTAGAAATGTGCTGAATAATTTTCATCACATTTTGTTTTTTCATGTTTTTCGGGTGTACATGTGTCATATGCATGTATATTGCATACATACATTACATGAATCAAATGTATGTAATCATAATACATCATATGAATGATTTTTATGTGATATTCATGCCACACACACACACATATATAATATCACAAATTGTTTTATTTTTTGTACACAAATACCCTATAATCCCTTACTTCAACTAAAATCCATATGGACTTTGTTCTAAACTTAACAACCCTTTGTGAATCCATCCAAAATATTCTAGATATAGTTTCATCAAGCTCTCTTCATTTAAATAAACACTTTGTAAAAAAATTTATCCTTATCCAAGATAATAACTATGTGACCCTGTGGGTTTTAGTAGCATTGAAAAAAATATGAATCTCATATTTAACATATGTAGGAAAAGTGCAGCCATTAGCAAAGCATCGATGTTGCTCAAGGTACTAGGTGTTCTACTGTGATCTCGATTAAGCATACTAAAATATCTACTCGCTAGGTGCATCGAAGAGACCTGATATCAAATCCGGGTGGAGGCATATTTCTGGTACTATAGCAGTAATGTAGCAGAAACTATAGCAGTACTGTAGCAGGCACTGTTCAGTACTGTAGCAACCGAAACTATTCATCCATCTAGACCTTCGGGCCACCGGTTTTTTCCTCGAGTCTTGCAAGGATTTCAAGCCACCCAAGGCCTTCAGTCCAGTTTATTCTCAAGGCCTTCGGGCCACCTTAAGGCCTTAGGGCCACCCCAAGGCCTTAGGGCCACATGAATGCAGGCCCTAGACACACTACAAAAACGGAGGAGCCCCAAAAGAGGATTCAGAGCAGGTGCACTCACCAGAGCAGAGTCAAATGGATTGTTAGAATGAGAGGGTATAGCTATGTCATCAGTACCAGCCTTTGCTTTCACGGGAAGCCTATCCAGACGACCATGAAAAGGTGGAGAGATACTATCAAGATGCAGATACTAGGGAGGGGCGGTTTCTTGTAGATAGTCTGGTTGAATTCTCTAAAGACCTTCGGGTCATGTAATATCCTAAACCCTATGGGCCATGTAATCTCTGAGCCTACGGGCCTTTTAAGGGTTCCCCCTCATCCATTGAAAGGGGGTTTATCAAAAAATCAATAAAAATGAAGGCCTTTAGGCCATTCAAGTAGGGGAGTGACCACTAGACATGGAATAAGAATATATAGTATAGACATATCATATTTTCTTGATTCTTTGAAAAATAATGACCAAGTCGATGAATACATCACATGTCATTCACCTAAAAGACGAGTACATCATATTACCCTAATCTAATTAGCTAAAAAAATCATATGTAGTCAACTAAGAGAGACCATGAATTTCCTCAGTCTAATTTTATCAAGGTCCTGAAGTATTTACCTGTGATACATGTAGAAAAATCTTATCTTAACTGTACTCAAACCGATGACATGATCAGGAACATACCCAACCACTGATAGATTACATAAGTTCATATTTGACTTTAACTAGTAGGGTATCAATGTATGAATATTTTTATTTCAGGTATCATTCCAACATTAGGTAAGAAGGATTGATAATATTCATAAACCCCTAAGTATATCGATACTTGTATTACATTATATGAGATATACATTAGTGAGTTTATTCAAGTAATAAGTCTCTACTTATTGGATCATGAATCTATTCTTTATATATCATACACAACCTTTTATAATAAGTCTATGAATCTATTCAGGTAAATCTTTACATATCATCACAACCCATAAAACTCTATGATGATCATCGATTAAGGAAAAATCAATGTTTTAAACATTTAGGAGATATTATCATTTGAGCACTCACATTTTCAAATGCATCACACCTGAATGAATTATAAATGGATATTGAATTTATTATAAATATATAATACATTTACACATGTAACGTCAATCTCTATAGTATTGAATACCTAGATAAAAAACATGACCCTCATGTTGTTGTTTCACTAATGGTTTTTTTCAATGAATCTGCTACATTATCTACTGTAGACACCAAACTGATCTTTACATCACCCCTATCAATGATATCCCATATGAGATGGTATTTGAACTCTATGATTCTAACCCCTTCAAGTGAATCCAATAGGTTCCAAACTTGGTTTATGTGCATGGATTCCATTTTAGATTCCTTCCTTTCTAACCATTTCTTAGAATCATAACTCTCAATGTATTTTAGGTAAGTATTAGTATCATCACATATGAACGTTAATTCATCATCATTTCACTCATCAAATTTATACCTATTGGGTTCCTAATGAATCCTACCAGACCTTATAGGTTCTTATGTAGATTGAGTTGATTCTTCTTCCATAACTCTTTGTCAAATTAGATAAACCCCCATTTCAGTAATTCTTCATGTTTTTTTGGTATTAAAAATTTATAAGTTCAACATTCCTCCAACTAAAACCTAAACTAATATGCTTCTTTTCAACAAAAGCACCATGTTGGGACACAAAAAATTTATGTATAATAGGGTTATATAATTAATATACCATATATTTCTTATAATATCCAATAAATAAGAACTTATCAAACAAAGAGTAAATTTTTTCTGAATCTAATAATCATATAAGTGATTAAAAACCCCAAATCCTCATAAAATACATTATGGTATTTTTCCCATTACATATCACATATGGTGTATTTATTAATTCTTTAGATGAAATAATGTTAAGTAAGAATACATAAATCTTTATAGAATGATCCCAAAATGGGATTCGAAGGTCATATAGGCTCATCATTGATATAAACATGTCCAAAAAGGTATGATTCTTCCTTTCCAAAACATTATTCCATTATAATATCTTAGGATGAATGAGTTATGAAACAACTCCACAAGCTCTCAGATGATCTATGATTTCCTAGCTTAAGTATTCAATGTAGAGACCCGAAGCCTGACGTACATGGACATTACATTAAATTTGCGGAATACTTAGTACATAGCAAAAACACACACACAAGGACCGTAATAGTTTAGTGTCTTTGGAAACTCGGAACGTAATCTTCTAATCGGGGTGAAAGATCTTCAATATCTCCCATAAAGATCTTCCCTTTTTTTTACCTAAAACCTTTCTTTATATCCTGGGGAAAAGAAAACATAAAAGGGTGAGATCAAATGCTCAGTAAGGGTAAATAAAGGAAATAAAAATCATATCATATCTTTTTAAAAATCATAACCTGCAAAAGAGATCATAATATCTTAACATGGAACAAATCATAGGAGTGAAAATGAGATCACCATAATCATAACATGAAACTTGAAACTTTGTGGCATACACACATAATCATAGAAAATCATTTCTTGTTAGTCAAGACTAAATTGCCAAGACTATCTTAGTGGACAAAGTCCCTTTCTGAACCGAGTTCACTCCTCGTTTCAGTCCTGTATCACTGAACCGAAATAACCTTCCGTTCCAGCCATGTCTATCTCATGAGATATAAAATCTTTACCCAATGCATTGGAGGGAGATATAGGTCTCACCCATCTTATAATGAATCCTTTCTTATGTGTGCCACATAATCATAAAACATACATCATCGCATAACACATGTAACAAAAATGGGATTCTTGAAACATCATGACATCATAAATCAATTCATATAAGATAAAGGAATTCATAAAAATGTTTCCATCACAACATAATCAAATCCATGTAATAATAGGGATAAAAACAGAACCCTTTTATTATCTTAGATGGAAAATAATTTTGATAAAACACTTGAACTCCATTCTTGAGGAAAATATCCTTTCTTCTTCAAAAACATTTTTCCTTTCATAGCATGTCATACGACTTTAAAATAAAAGAAGTTGATTAAAAATAAACTTGAAAACTTGTAAAGGAAGATTCTTGGAAATAATGTTTTAAAAATCCATTCATGCCGTATAAGTTAAAAAAAACATTCTTCGTACTTTTGTCGGAAAAGTCAAAAAGTACCTCGTACGGAAAAACGACAAAAGATTCCTTTCATATTCTTTACTAAAAACTCACCAAAGGGTAAAATTGGATTTAAACCATTGAAAGTGGATGGAAACAATATTACATATTGAGGGAAAATGGATGTGGATGATAAAATACACCCCAGTAAATACTTACGAATAAACAATCTCGGATAAAAATGAGATTGTGATATTTCCCTTACCTTAGGTCCGACTTGCTTTGTAAGTGTCCGAATCTCCTGTATAATGATTTAAATCATGTTATTGACTTATTACAGAATCATATTCATTGTTATGATATCATATATGGTTCACTTATGACATTATATAACCCGTTCTTTTGTAAATTCCATGTTAAAGAAGCGTTTTGGGTAAAATCGTTTCATTTATCGTAGGTGTTTTGACTTGTTGTTCTTGACATCATTATTACTTATATCATGATTTACTCACTTCCAGAATATAAAATATGATTTATATATCATATATATTCAGTATATATATATATATATAATTGGTAGATAAATAACATGAAAAACACCGTTCATGGAGACGGTAGTCCGTACGTACGCATGAACGCTGTTTTCCTTTCCTTATTGTCTTGAAATGGAAGTAAGTAGATGATATACATATGTATATATATATACATAAATCCAGTAGCTTTATAATGTCATATATTTCATTATTATTTCTTATATATACATTATAATCATTCTTAAATGGTTAACATGGAGAATGAATCTCATCGCGTCGTGGAGACGGTAGTCCGTACGTACGCACGAGCGATGATATCATTTCTATAAATATTGAATTGAATTGGAGTGGATTATACAATATATCAGAATCAATATGATGTTGTAATAACTATGTATAGTTATTCTTTACACCATTATACCCATCCATGTAAGGTGGTGGTGGAAAATAGATTACACCACGGCGTGGAGACGGTATTCCGTACGTACGCACGCGCGGTGATTTCTTTTTCCGTAGGATGGATAGATGGTGAAATAGGGTTGTTTCATACTTATAATAACATATCAGTATATGAGTGATACTGATGTTATTAATTCATAATGAAACAACCTAAGAAGAAGAAGTGGAAGAAGAAATAAAGATGAAAGAATTGGTAACGGTAATTACCTCTTCTTTGAAGTGCCTCTTTGAGACCTCCTCTTAGGGCACTAAAATTGGTCTTTGAGGAAGACCAGAACCTCTAGGATGTTGCTAGGGAAGTGGAGAGGAGATTTTGGCAGGGGTTGGCCGAGCTTGAGTGCTCAAATTGGTGTGAGGAGGAGGGGGAGGAGGTGTCCTTTTATAGGGGAGGAGAGGGGCACCTTAGGAATATCTCAAAATATTATTTTATATTAAAGTCAAAATCGGTTTATAATGGTTCCAAAGGGTCTTATTTCGAAGCTAAAGTGGGGATGGGTCGAAATCCTATCAACCAATAGAATTTAGACAAGTTTAGGATATTATTTTAACCTTATAAATTAGATTTAACTCTAAGTTAAATAATTTAACATTTACCGTGTCTTTTTGTTTTCTTTCACTATATGGTTAATACACTTACTATAACATGCCAAACGAACCCCAAATTGTTTATTATTAATATATATATCCTTATCTAAGTCATTTGGCCGAACCTTAGATTTTTAGGAATAAAATAACAATTAATAATATAATATTTGATTTAAAAACTATTTTGTGTCAATTTTGACACTATTTGATATATGATTTTTGTGAAAGTCATAACAGAATTAAATGTTCGAACCAAGTTGATTAAATCAACATTAATATACCATAGTATCCTAGAAAATTAGTGGAATTAATAAAAATGTTCAAATTACATTTATTTTGGTGTTTATAACATCAATTATGTCAATATTTCCTTAATAAGATAATTACTGCATCATCGTTATGTCATAAATAAATTAAATTATTTGATGTCTAAAAATTACAAATAAAATACCATCATGTAGGAAATCTTTTTAGATTTCTAATGAATATTTACAATCGAATTTATCTTATGTATAACCCCATATTAAAAATGATTTACTTATTAAACTTTGATTTTAACTATTTTAACCTTTCTTTAAATAAATTAATAATAAATGTCCTAATCTAATCCAAGTGGGCCTAAATGGTCATATTTTATTCCTAAGTTTGTTTTTGGTCGAAATACACTTGTCCAATAGGATTAGGACACGTGTTAGGGTAATAGTAATATCATATTTACCCTTAGTTACCCTATTTACTATTAACCGTGGTAAAAAAAGTAAAAAGTTACTATTCACCAAAAAATTATTTTCATCTCATTGAACCACATTTTAGTCCTTGATATTAACCGTGTCTCTCGGATTTTCAAAATTACATTCACAGAAGCGGTAAAATTAAGTTTTATACAAAATTCAGTTTTTTAACCTACCACTTAGTAGTTTCACTATTCATCAAAAATTGATGTTTTTCAGAACAGTGCCAAAATTTCATCCTAAGCTATATTTCATATTCCGAATTCAAAAATGAAGTCTATTTTACCAAATTCATAACATAGAAATTGCATTAATTAAATTTATAATTAAATCCCGCTGTTAAAACAAATAGCGTGTTTTTAAGAAACAATATCTATCAAAAGATTGACATTTGATTACGTCTGGTTTAAATGTGAAATTACATCCAATGACCAATATTGTATTAAATTGTAAAAATATATTCTAAATATACTTTAAAACCACTCAAATTAATAATTTATCACTATTAATTATTTCGATTAAAAAAGTTGTTTTTAATTATAAATTAGTAATTTTCACTATTCATCAGAATATGAAAGTTATCCGAAAAGTACCAAAATTTCACCTTAGGCTAAATTCGATACTCCGAATCCAAGAATGAAGTTCATTTTGAAAAATAAGATTTACAGAATTTTAAAAAGTGGTTATTACTATTCATAACGGCTAGTTTTAATAATATTTTAATAGCATATCATTGTTTCGTGAAACTCAGTATTACGTACCACACACGCTATCGAGGAAGGTTGCGATTGCGTGTAATGCAAGGCAAGTCAAGGATGCGTGTTGTGCAAGCTCTTTTTGGTGTAGCGTATAACACAAGACATTAATGAAATTAAAATAATATTTTTCATAAAATCTCGGGGTGTTACATTCTACCCCCCTTAAAATGAATTTCGCCCTCGAAATTCGTCGGGGTTATAAATGGTTTACTATTTGAAAGTTTCTTTGATAGAAAACCACATCGTAAAAAGGAATACCAAAACTTATCTTTAAAAACAAAATTATGAAACGTAACGGTCACCCAAATAAACTAATCACTGTGTTTCCACATAGGTGAAAATATGGATATGGAAGAGAAATCTAACCATCATGTTCTGATGGAGAGTGGTAGAGGACATGGCTATGGAAAAGCCAGTAATCACAAATCCATAAATTTGTGACGATCTAAGGTACCATCTGATTCATCAGGTATAAGAGAACTAGGACAACATTTTTGGTTTTCAAGATTATTTCCCTAAAGTTAAAGAATTTGAATTAGAATAAATACTTACTTTATTTTGGTACAATCTCACTGTTGTTCGTGCCTTGAACAATTTCCACTTCATCTCTTAAATAAATGAAGTTGAATTTGTTATTCGTGAAGTGTTAGCAGATCATGTGATAGAATGACGGGTCATTCCATCTGTCTCAAACAAAAGGTTAGCAAAAATTATATGCATAAATCGATCTATAGTGAGATTAATCATATATGGTTCCTAAAATGGACTTATACTTCATATATCATACTGCTTAATATAATAAAACTAGTTTCTACTAAACAGGGACTTCCTGTAGGTCAGTGGTAGGCGATAAAGTCCAGTCGCACTTCGGTTGTGGGTTCGATTCCTACAGCCTTGTCCGAAGCGATGGGCTGTCGCCCGTCCTGCAGGTTGTCCTTTTTCTAAAACTACGTTACTATAACATCCCATCAATAATATCGAAAATATTCAATCCTTAAACAATACTAACTTATGTCCAACATAATCCAGTTTAATCTTTAGGCTTATACATAATATTGCAGTCCACTCTCATAATATAGTGACAACGATTACCAGAGATTTAATACCATCGTTGATCCCCATATATCATAAGATATGTCTTGTTGGTCACATTCTAAACATTCAAAGTCCTTAATCATGTATCCTCTTGAATACCCATTGAACCTTAGTGAAAACATATCACTTAGTCCTTATATCAATCATGAGCTCATGAATACTATTAAACATTTCATTTTCTCGTCTTCATTATGCGCATATCATCTTTCTTCCAGAAAATATCTCAATCACTTTGAATACCACATCAATAAATATTGCAATACTCAATGATACAACATTATTTTGGAATCCCATTACATAAACACTTAATCATTCCACCACATCGTTGTCATATTCAACATTGCCAATAGTGATCGCATGTGATTTCCCTTTGTCCTTTGCCTTCAGTGGTTGCTCATGTTGATCATCACTAACCCTTGGATTAGGGCAATTATTAGCATAATGCCCCATTTCCTTGCACTTGAAGCATTGAAGTGTTGGCGGTGCGTTCTCTGCAGTGTTTGCTTTATTCACATCATTAGAAACCCTTTTTCCATTACTTCGACACTCAGCTGCTCGATGACCTTCTTTTCCACACTTAAAACATTTTCTAGTCCCTTTAAGACAATCTCCACCATGCTTCTTTCCACACTTTGTGCATAAGGAAACATTCATCTTCTTTTCACCATTATTCTGAGATTTCTCCTTGAACTCCATCTTTCGTTTCTTGTCAAAACCATGAGATGGATATGTAACACCAACTTCCATTTCTACCTTGATAGCACAACGCACAATTTCTTCATAGCTACTGAAGTCTCTTATAGCTGATGCCCTTCGAAGACTTGGTTTTAAGCCACTGAAAAATCGATCAACTTTACTTTCAGGTTGGATGATAATTCCAGAAGCATACCTTGCAAGTCTTGTAAAATTTGCTTCATAGGTACCAACAGATTCATCGTCCCTTTGCTTCAGTTCAAGAAACTCTTTCTCCATCTTTGTTGGAAGAATATGAGGGAAGTACTTACTGAAAAATAAGTTCTTGAACTCGTCCCATTCCATGGACTCAATTTCATCTCTTGGCCTCGTATTCTTGATAAGATTCCACCATTGATCAGCTTCACCTTCCAAACGATATACTGCTAAGATGACTTTATCATGTTCAGAACATTGAAGAACTGAAAATATCTTTTCAGTAGTACTGATCCATTGTTCAGCCACAAGTGGATCAGAAGACCCACTGAAAGAAGGTGGACGTTGCCTCATGAAGGACTCAATAGAATATTGTTCCCTTCTCTGCTCATTTGGAAGTCCAGAATGATTCATAGCTTGTGTAAGTATAGCAATAAGATTTTGCACTCCATCCCCCATAACATTTGTTTGTTCAGGAGGGCAATCATTGCATTGTCCATTGCATTGATCAACACGGTTCCTTCGGGTTCCAGCCATCGTCTAAAACCCAAAAAGAATAGTGTGAGAGGCAAAAATCATGCTAGGGAAAACAACATAATAAAGGGGGAGTACCTTCAATATCCAACATCTTAGGTTTAATTCTATGATCGTTAGCGTAATTCTATTACTATAACCTATACGTTATCCCTAGGGACATCCCTAGACATACCTTAGAAATATCTCTAGGGATTTCACTAACGTTTTCGCATCCTAGTTTCCAAAGGTTGACTAAACCTTTCCTCTGATACCAACTGTAGAGACCCGAAGCCTGACGTACATAGACATTACATTAAATTTGCGGAATACTTAGTACATAGAAAAAACACACACACAAGGACCGTAATAGTTTAGTGTCTTTGGAAACTCGGAACGTAATCTTCTAATCGGGGTGAAAGATCTTCAATATCTCCCATAAAGATCTTCCCTTTTTTTTACATAAAACCTTTCTTTATATCCTGGGGAAAAGAAAACATAAAAGGGTGAGCTCAAATGCTCAGTAAGGGTAAATAAAGGAAATAAAAATCATATCATATCTTTTTAAAAATCATAACCTGCAAAAGAGATCATAATATCTTAACATGGAACAAATCATAGGAGTGAAAATGAGATCACCATAATCATAACATGAAACTTGAAACTTTGTGGCATACACACATAATCATAGAAAATCATTTCTTGTTAGTCAAGATTGAATTTCCAAGACTATCTTAGTGGACAAAGTCCCTTTCTGAACCGAGTCCACTCCTCGTTTCAGTCCTGTATCACTGAACCGAAATAACCTTCCGTTCCAGCCATGTCTATCTCATGAGATATAAAATCTTTACCCAATGCATTGGAGGGAGATATAGGTCCCACCCATCTTATAATGAATCCTTTCTTATGTGTGCCACATAATCATAAAACATACATCATCGCATAACACATGTAACAAAAATGGGATTCTTGAAACATCATGACATCATAAATCAATTCATATAAGATAAAGGAATTCATAAAAATGTTTCCATCATAACATAATCAAATCCATGTAATAATAGGGATAAAAACAGAACCCTTTTATTATCTTAGATGGAAAATAATTTTGATAAAACACTTGAACTCCATTCTTGAGGAAAATATCCTTTCTTCTTCAAAAACATTTTTCCTTTCATAGCATGTCATACGACTTTAAAATAAAATAAGTTGATTAAAAATAAACTTGAAAACTTGTAAAGGAAGATTCTTGGAAATAATGTTTTAAAAATCCATTCATGCCGTATAAGTTAAAAAAAACATTCTTCGTACTTTTGTCGGAAAAGTCAAAAAGTACCTCGTACGGAAAAACGAAAAAAGATTCCTTTCATATTCTTTACTAAAAACTCACCGAAGGGTAAAATTGGATTTAAACCATTGAAAGTGGATGGAAACAATATTACATATTGAGGGAACATGGATGTGGATGATAAAATACACCCCAGTAAATACTTACGAATAAACAATCTCGGATAAAAATGAGATTGTGATATTTCCCTTACCTTAGGTCCGACTTGCTTTGTAAGTGTCCGAATCTCCTGTATAATGATTTAAATCATGTTATTGACTTATTACAGAATCATATTAATTGTTATGATATCATATATGGTTCACTTATGACATTATATAACCCGTTCTTTTGTAAATTCCATGTTAAAGAAGCGTTTTGGGTAAAATCGTTTCATTTATCGTAGGTGTTTTGACTTGTTGTTCTTGACATCATTATTACTTATATCATGATTTACTCACTTCCAGAATATAAAATATGATTTATATATCATATATATTCAGTATATATATATATATAATTGGTAGATAAATAACATGAAAAACACCGTTCATGGAGACGGTAGTCCGTACGTACGCATGAACGCTGTTTTCCTTTCCTTATTGTCTTGAAATGGAAGTAAGTAGATGATATACATATGTATATATATATATATACATAAATCCAGTAGCTTTATAATGTCATATATTTCATTATTATTTCTTATATATACATTATAATCATTCTTAAATGGTTAACATGGAGAATGAATCTCATCGCGTCGTGGAGACGGTAGTCCGTACGTACGCACGAGCGATGATATCATTTATATAAATATTGAATTGAATTGGAGTGGATTATACAATATATCAGAATCAATATGATGTTGTAATAACTATGTATAGTTATTCTTTACACCATTATACCCATCCATGTAAGGTGGTGGTGGAAAATAGATTACACCACGGCGTGGAGACGGTATTCCGTACGTACGCACGCACGGTGATTTCTTTTTCCGTAGGATGGATAGATGGTGAAATAGGGTTGTTTCATACTTATAATAACATATCAGTATATGAGTGATACTGATGTTATTACTTCATAATGAAACAACCTAAGAAGAAGAAGTGGAAGAAGAAATAAAGATGAAAGAATTGGTAACGGTAATTACCTCTTCTTTGAAGTGCCTCTTTGAGACCTCCTCTTAGGGCACTAAAATTGGTCTTTGAGGAAGACCAGAACCTCTAGGATGTTGCTAGGGAAGTGGAGAGGAGATTTTGGCAGGGGTTGGCCGAGCTTGAGTGCTCAAATTGGTGTGAGGAGGAGGGGGAGGAGGTGTCCTTTTATAGGGGAGGAGAGGGGCACCTTAGGAATATCTCAAAATATTATTTTATATTAAAGTCAAAATCGGTTTATAATGGTTCCAAAGGGTCTTATTTCGAAGCTAAAGTGGGGATGGGTCGAAATCCTATCAACCAATAGAATTTAGACAAGTTTAGGATATTATTTTAACCTTATCAATTAGATTTAACTCTAAGTTAAATAATTTAACATTTACCGTGTCTTTTTGTTTTCTTTCACGATATGGTTAATACACTTACTATAACATGCCAGAAGAACCCCAAATTGTTTATTATTAATATATATATCCTTATCTAAGTCATTTGGCCGAACCTTAGATTTTTAGGAATAAAATAACAATTAATAATATAATATTTGATTTAAAAACTATTTTGTGTCAATTTTGACACTATTTGATATATGATTTTTGTGAAAGTCATAACAGAATTAAATGTTCGAACCAAGTTGATTAAATCAACATTAATATATCATAGTATCCTAGAAAATTAGTGGAATTCATAAAAATGTTCAAATTACATTTATTTTGGTGTTTATAACATCAATTATGTCAATATTTCCTTAATAAGATAATTACTGCATCATCGTTATGTCATAAATAAATTAAATTATTTGATGGCTAAAAATTACAAATAAAATACCATCATGTAGGAAATCTTTTTAGCTTTCTAATGAATATTTAAAATCGAATTTAGCTTATGTATAACCCCATATTAAAAATGATTTACTTATTAAACGTTGATTTTAACTATTTTAACCTTTCTTTAAATAAATTAATAATAAATGTCCTAATCTAATCCAAGTGGGCCTAAATGGTCATATTTTATTTCTAAGTTTGTTTTTGGTCGAAATACACTTGTCCAATAGGATTAGGACACGTGTTAGGGTAATAGTAATATCATATTTACCCTTAGTTACCCTATTTACTATTAACCGTGGTAAAAAAAGTAAAAAGTTACTATTCACCAAAAAATTATTTTCATCTCATTGAACCACATTTTAGTCCTTGATATTAACCGTGTCTCTCGGATTTTCAAAATTCCATTCACAGAAGCAGTAAAATTAAGTTTTATACAAAATTCAGTTTTTTAACCTACCACTTAGTAGTTTCACTATTCATCAAAAATTGATGTTTTTCAGAACAGTGCCAAAATTTCATCCTAAGCTATATTTCATATTCCGAATTCAAAAATGAAGTCTATTTTACCAAATTCATAACATAGAAATTGAATTAATTAAATTTATAATTAAATCCCGCTGTTAAAACAAATAGCGTGTTTTTAAGAAACAATATCTATCAAAAGATTGACATTTGATTACGTCTGGTTTAAATGTGAAATTACATCCAATGACCAATATTGTATTAAATTGTAAAAATATATTCTAAATATACTTTAAAACCACTCAAATTAATAATTTATCACTATTAATTATTTCGATTAAAAAAGTTGTTTTTAATTATAAATTAGTAATTTTCACTATTCATCAGAATATGAAAGTTATCCGAAAAGTACCAAAATTTCACCTTAGGCTAAATTCGATACTCCGAATCCAAGAATGAAGTTCATTTTGAAAAATAAGATTTACAGAATTTTAAAAAGTGGTTATTACTATTCATAACGGCTAGTTTTAATAATATTTTAATAGCATATCATTGTTTCGTGAAACTCAGTATTACGTACCACACACGCTATCGAGGAAGGTTGCGATTGCGTGTAATGCAAGGCAAGTCAAGGATGCATGTTGTGCAAGCTCTTTTTGGTGTAGCGTATAACACAAGACATTAATGAAATTAAAATAATATTTTTCATAAAATCTCGGGGTGTTACATTCAATGCCCTGATCTGATCGGAGAATCTTAATACTCTCCCAATTAATTATGCACGTCATTCCGAAACTCTTTGAACTTTTAAAAAGTTTCACACTTATGATGCATCAAAAACTCATATCCATACCAACTAAAGTTATCTATAAATGTAAAAAATTAACTATGATCACCATTTTCAGGTGTAATAATTGGTCTATATACATAATTTCATATTCAATCCAATAGTCCACTAGATCTATAACCTTTTCTCTAAAAATGTGTTTTTCCATTTTTCCTAATAAACAAGATTTTAATTTTTCAAAAAATTCAATATCTAATGAGTCTAATAATCCATC
The DNA here is from genome assembly GCA_963277665.1 of Viscum album. Taxonomy (NCBI): domain Eukaryota; kingdom Viridiplantae; phylum Streptophyta; class Magnoliopsida; order Santalales; family Viscaceae; genus Viscum; species Viscum album. The sequence goes on along the minus strand of OY728145.1, from coordinate 1,089,823,674 downwards.
TATATGGAGTATTTGAATTAATTTCTCATTTATATTTCCAAGGTGACAATAAAAAAGGTAAGTGAGACTATAATCAACCATAACATTTATATTCTGAATGTTATAAATAGGATTATCCATGTCTATAATGTGTAAAACATTAATTATATATCTAATGAAAAGAAATATTTCATTCTTATATATAGAATAACTATTATTCTTAATAATGAAAGAAAATACCTTCCCATCCAAACAAGATATAGAAATAAAATTTCTATTTATGGAAGGAACAAAATAAATGTATTCAAATTCAAAGATTAATCCACTTGTAAAAATTAGATTATCAGTTCTAACCTCTAATGCAACAACTCCTTATCTATTACCAACATGAAGATCCACTTCAACCTTCATCAATTCCCTCTAATTTCTACGTCATCTTTTTTCAGCACAGATGTACGATACACACCTAGTATCTAATACTGATGACTCAGAGTTTGAGAAATTTATTCCTATAACATTCACATTCTAGGGAACTAGATTCTTCTCCTCAATAACAATTATCAACCATTGATACCAATATCTTTCAAGTATATATGAAACACCTTTTAGGGATCTAAAAATGATTTAATGTAAAGTATGTAATAATGTAAAGAAAAGATATATTAAGGGGTGATTATCATGTTTTATATCCTTTTTTCATGTAATTTTAAAAGAATTCATCCCACTAAAAAATTATGAACCTATACATCATATCCAATTAGTGAGTTAAGATTCATATTTCATGAACTAATTATTCTTCTTGGGAATTTATCTCACAACTTATTTATTTTTGTAAGGATTCATTCATATCATAATAATTATGATTCTTAGAAAATTGAGTAGATAAAAATTTATCCAAATAAATCATATGGATTTTATCAGCTCTATTCCACTGCTATATTAACTATCAGGGATTTCAATCTACTGTTTCCAAAATAAATTCCTAGAATAAACTTACAAAGGATATTCCAGGGGAACCATACTCTAGCTTCAGGGTCCATTGCTCCACCGAAGTGCGACCTGGTGTGATGCTTCTGTAGGAGGATATGAGATGTGTTGAGTGAGTGGTGAAAATATTCCAAGAGGCACTATCAGCATTCATTATCTTATTTTCAGTGAATGCTTTTTGATGTCGAAGGTCGCGGATCACAGGAAGACCTGTCCATTTCAAATCATCTCTTAGTTCCTATTCTATCACTCCCATTCCAAGCCAGTCTGGTGTGGTGGATCTTTTGGAGGTTTTGGGATGTGTTTGTGCAGGTTTTAGTGTTCCATGAGGTGTAACCTTGCATATGGTGTTCATGATGGTAATGGGTTTATGGTTATGATGTTTCAACGTTCACATTGGAGTCAGTTTCGTGGTCGTTGTACTAATGGTTGTAATCCCAGATGGCCGGTGAGCTCCAGTGTTGGATGGCTTGTACACAGTGGTGATGGTAATTATTTATGGACATTAATTATGTTTTTTTTATTTATCTAGTTCTAGTGGTCCAATACAATGATTTTTATGGTGTTCTGGAGGATCCTCACCCCCACCATGGTTATAGTTGCATAGGTTGGGGACCTTCATGCCCAGTTTTAGGGATCAATGTGGTTTATAGTTTGAGGGTTATATGTGGGGTTTCAATGGTTTATTTGACTATATGTGTATGGGGGGGGGGTAGTGATGATTCATAGAGACAACTTCAGGAAGTTTATATTCCACATCAGGTTTCATGACTCTAGATGGTTATTATCCTAAGAAATTTACTTCTATCTTGTTTTAAATTTGAATTATTGGGATATTTGAATTTAGAGGAGTTGGCTGGTGTTTTTTGTTTTAATTTTAAACTAGGTGTGTTGATATTTATGGGGATCCCACTAAACCATAAAGTGGTTCTCAGAAAGTTCAAACAATATGGATTTGGAAAGGAATTAACAAATAAATAAACATTTTATTTATTATCCAAGACATGAGATAAAAATATGAACATCAAATATTTTAATTTATGAAATAAAAATTACATATTATAATACCTAACACATATAATTTATTAACATTTTATAAATTATAAACTATATTGACAAAAAATATCATTTTCTTAACTTTACGCGGCACACCTACACTACTTAAATGTAGCCATGGTTTCGTTTAGGTAAAAAATGTCTGCATAATGGTTATTGGGGTAAGATTTACAAGAAATGTTTCTATGTAAAGGTATCTTGGTTGAAATTTATGTTGAATGTTTCTACATAAAGGCATCATGGATTAACTTTATTCATAATTATTAAATGTAAGGGAAACCAATGTGACCTTTACACAAAATGTTTGTACGTAATGGTAACATGGTTGATCGTTATGCAGGTTCATCTATGTAAGGAAACTCATGATGACCAAAATGTTGGTCATCTGTGTAAAGGTAAATCATGATTATAATTACGTTCACCCAAGTCATGTGAATGTTTGTAAAACATGTCCAGCTATATGATATTCTAGAAAACTACTGATCAAAATATGCTTATTTTGTGAAGAATCAAGATCTGATACCACTGATGCGTTTTGATTGACCATCCAATGATATTTAGAAATGAAATCAAACCCAAAACATGGACAAATTTATCTTCAAGAATCAAATATTGTAAATAATCATAAAATAGAGTAGAATGAAGTACCTATAACTTATTTACAACAACAACCTTATCCCATGATTTTTGGAGAATTCTTGAGGAAGATTATGAGGAGTTGTTAATCATATCCTACTACCCCCGAGGGGGGAGGGGAACTAGAAATAGAGTCTTGATCTCTATCAGGTGAATCTCATATTCCTGAAGGTGTGATAATACCGTTTCTGAGGGTGATGAAAATACTACATACAGGAAGGATAATCTATTATCATTTTCTGAAATCGATGATCATCAATAATGTCGAACAAAAAATCTAAATGTACTTAGAAAGATAGAGAACCTATTTTCCTTTTATAGGAAATATCTAAAACATTTTCATAAATCAAAAACCCATATGTAATACTCAAGTATTATAAAATAATACACATGATATATTACATATTAATGTGTATTAAAATCATCCAATAATCACTATACAAATCCTCTTAATTTGGATGAAATTGCATGGGGAGAAACATTGTTCACAATTTTCATTTCATTTTGTTTATTGAATGTATTTTAGATGTAATTATATCATAATCAAGTATACTATATACATTCATTACATGAATTGCGTGCATGAAATCATCATGCATCATATGCAAAATTTATATAAACTATCCATTCTGCAAACACATATATATAGTATCACATACTGTATTATTTTAGTGCACATATGAAATAGTTTATATTGTTCATTTTATAGCTTATCATTGAAGGGCTTAATAGATTCTACCAAAATTCAAAAATATGACACGATGAGTGAGAAAAATATGCTTACCCCCATAGAGTTATATCCTTACTACATTATTTTCTTCTCATTAAAGAATATGATAGATTAAGAACTATTGGATTTTATTTTAAAAAAGTGTACCTTTATCCATAATTTTTTTTAAAAATAAAAACATCTATAAATTATTCCAAAACATTATTTTATATTTTAGTCTTCATCTTAGTAAAAAAACTATATTATTCATTAACAATTAATCTAAAAAATATTCAATATTTTCTTAATTTAAAATAAATCAAAATTCTAGAACATAAATTCAATTGGTAAAACCATAAATAATATATGTACTATCCAAAATATTGAACTATAAATTTTTAATATCAAAATTATTAAAATCTAAATCCCGAACTGTTAAACATGAAACCTCAATCGTTTATTCACAATTATAAACAATAATCCATTAAAACTAAAATGATAATATTAAATATATTTTAACTCTTCAACCTTGAAACATTATTCTAAAAAACATATTTCATAAAACATAAATCTTATATATGTTTTAAGGGTACTTTATACATAATCATGTGTTGTGGCATGTCCTTTTTCATAGGCCATATTCTCATCTGGTTGTGGTTGGATTTAGTCATCTGTGTTTGTATATAAAAAAGTTTAATATTTAATTAAAAATGATCCCAGATGGAAATTAATGGATTAAAATTTTTCTAATCTAAACCAGACTAATATAAAATGTTTAAGTTTTTATGTATAATAATCGAACTGAAAATTGTGTTTTTTTATATTTAGTCAAAACTGATCCAAACCAATCGAGGCCCACCCCTAGAGAATTATATTTTTAGCATGGAAATTTGTGACAATAAAATATAAATGGTCAAAACTAGTATTAAAAAATTAAATACCTAAAAAATTAATTTCTCCTTTCAACAAGAATGATTTCATATGAAATTAACTTAAACTTTTTATGTGAAGTTACCACCACTTGGATTGGAACCAGAAATACATCCAGAATTTTACTAATCTAGAATCACATATGCAAGAACAATTATAGTTAGAGGATAAGGGTATGGTTATTTGTGTTAAAAAAAGAGAAAATAAATATCACATGATTTGGAACACGTGGAACAGGTGAATGTGATTCCAAATAGAATTTCTCCTATATAAATTTAGACCGAGCTCACTATACAAATGGATTCCCAATTCTTTTGGGATATTTTTTCTCTATTTTTTCTCTTCTATCTTTGTCAATAAATATTTTTTTCTCATTCTGTTTAATGTGTTTTGTTATGTATCTAATATATATTCTTGTGATGTGATATATATTCTTCATGATCAGGTAAATCCAATCACCATTATGTGACATCCCGGTTGATTGACCACTAGAATGGTAGCTAAAACTGTGGGTCACATGGCCTCAAGTGCACCTCACCATATGCCAAAGGCTACCGACTAGTAATGAGGGTCTAAGGAGGTGATAGTTGGGAGACTATACGCTCATGATTAGATTAGCACAATGTTATAACCAAAATAAACAAAATACAATAATAGAAGAAATAATAAATGGAATACAAAGTATTAGACGAATAATAATAACAATTAAATATAAAAGATGGAAAACACAAATATAAAAAAATGTATGCATTTCCTAATGATGATACAAAACTAAAATAGTAGACATACCACATTAATTATGATATAGTACAATACATAAATAATGAAAGGAATATGGACCAAGTGTGTACTGGTTGGTATCTATATATATAGTAATAATATACATATATAGTATAGTTATATATTTAATCCACATATATGGACCAAGTGTGTACTAATGTTAATATCCATATAACTAGAATAATACTTGATTGCTGGACTAAGGTGTAACTCGGACATCCATAACCAGTTTAAATGAGCTTATAATCTCCAACAGAGGGTAGATTTCCTACATGTCATAATGAGTGGGAGACATCATGATCGTCACTCGGGATGGTGAGTGTGTCTTCATTTCATCAGATAAGAAAGTGGCGAGTGTTCCTTCATGATAACAGTCACCCAGAAATGTGGCGAGTCATTCCCACCATCCCAATAATGTCAATAGTGTTAGACACTAAGACTCAACACCTGATGTAATGGAATGTGATTCCTCTATACTAAATAGAACCCTTACCATCATTTCTCATAATATATCAAGGATTCGTAATTAAATAATAATAATTGAATCCATGTGGAATTACCTCCCATGATTTATAGTTAATAAGCCAATTACAAACAAGGCCATCACAATTAAAACATTTCACATAAGCTATGATTATTTAATTATAAAAAGAGGCGTGACTATACCAACCAATTCAATTTCATTTAAATTAAACCATATTAAACATTTAAGGGAAGAAAGGCATCATGAAAAATATATCAATATTAATATAGTCATTTAGTTAAATAGAACATGGAAATTCATTTATGAAGGCTCAAGAGACACTTAGAAGGTTCTTTCATCATTTAGGTAATTACCTGCATGGGTAATGAAATTTATAAGTCTGGGAAAACATTAGTAAGTGTTAGGGTTTGTGAACATTTATATATAATGAGATATACTCTATTTAATACCATAAAAATATGTCATGTCCCAATCATTCCACATATCTAACATTAAAAATAGAGACATAGGAAATTTCCATTGCAATAAATCGCATGATGTTTTAAATCACTACTCATAATTTTGTAATTTCGAAGACAACACACCTCATCCAAGAGGATTTATTATAAAAAAGACATTGTTTTCCAAAAAATCATTTAATCACTATTTACCATGATAATAACTCAATTCATCATGAGAAACATTTTAGAAAGAAACCATGCATGGAAAAAATGAACATGAGGTTTCAACATGGAACATAGGTGGTGCCCATACCCATTTAACAAAAACATTTAAGGAGAGAATTCCATTATTAATCCAAGTAGAATGCTTAGAAGGGATTATTAGAATTTAACCATTTAAATATAAATGGTAAAAACAAGTTGACACACCTTATGGTCATACACGATGGTGGTTGACAAACTCAAACTACTAAACAATGATCATAGAAAGTGTATCTAGGTGTGTTGATCAATTTAATTTGAAGAACTCAATAAAAAGATGACAGTTGATAAAGGTCGGCATACGATACAATGAAAACATTTATAATTAAAAAATAAATTAGGGAGATAGCCATAGAACACCTAAACTATACTTAGGATGTTTCATTCATCCAATATCAAGGTCTCATTCATTCTGGTTTGGAAGAAATCAACAAAACATACACTTGATCTAAAAATAGGGAAAATAGGATAACACTAAATTAACTTCATCAAGAGGAGATAAAATAGAGAAATATTAAAAATTAATAGAGATCTTACCGATTCATATCCATATAGATCGAAGATGTTTGATTTAGATAAGGGGTGGAGGAGATCCATTGAATCCTAAGTTAGGCATTGGAGGAAGCTGCAATGCAAAAGGAGAGGGCTCAACTGTTGGAAGAAGAATAAAAAAAATGAGTTATAAAACTCATTAAGGGAAAATAATTCATTTTACCCCTAAAAATAGAGCCACATGGTTTGGTCCTATAGTTTAACCAAACCATGCTCCAACTGTAGGACTCCCTATGCCTAGGAAACCCACCTCACATAGTTGTGCTGCACAGTTTTCCAAACTATGTTCCAACCATTAAATGGACAGTGTGAGGTTACTACCTAAGTGAAGCTAACCATGTGGGATAGCCACATGGTTTTGGTAAACCATAAGCATCCTGTGTGCTTCACATCTTCTCACCACCACAAGTCTCATGGTTTACTGCTGGGGGATGCACGATTTCAGACAAACTATATGGCCTGTTCAAACCACCAAAACATTTAATTTTTGGTGCTCGAAACTCCCAAAAATAAACTAGAAATCCAAGGGACCTTTAAATCCTCTAACCAAATCAAAAAACAACACATTAATGTGTTCCAACACTCTAAATTACGTTCTGAATCTCGTTTGAAAGAACGAACCGTCCTATAAATGCCAAAATTCTAATTCCCTTAGAATCCATCCATTGATAAAAAATGTAGGTCATTACCATATCCCCACCTTAGAACGTATTATCCCTAAGAATCCTTGGGGAACAACGAGAACATCACCCAACCTACATGGGTCATGATGTCTCATTCAAACAATCATGTTTTATTTCCAAACATCCAACACACCTTAAAGAATTACTTAATCATAGGACAATTAAGCCATTAAAACCCAAGACAACACTCATTTTTCGATTGATACACAAAAATGGAGATTACCTAAGCCTGTTTAGCTAAAAAAATGACCACTTTGTAGTCTCATTAAACATTTGACCAATGGTTCTCTCCACCATAGGTTTTTTACATCAGAAGGGGCCCATTATGAACCATGGTACCTATACCATCTGAATATCCCACAAATCACACCTCTAAGCATTATAGCAATGCTCAAGGAATGATTTATTTAATTTGGAGAACCTATGTCCATATGAGGTCATATTGATGACCTCATTAGAAAGAAACAGTCTAATCCTGATGGACCCTACTGAAATAGATCATATAAGATTTCATTGAAAGACACTGATGATCATAAACCACACCCACCTTAACCCAATGACATTCTTGAAAGAGTATCCATATGACCATACACATTGACCTAGAAGGATACCAAGCCAAACTACTCTAGTCGGCTATTTTCAAAATTCTTGTCTTAGACGACTAGCATAATTACAAGCTGAACCGCAACACCTTCTTCGAAGGAGTCACACATTTAAAATGAACAAATTCCTAGATGCTCATAACATACATCTAATGATGTTACCTAAACAAACCATCACTTGTAAATTTAATTTTCCATGACACAGAATGACCAAGGTAATAACCTAGATCCAATCCACTAGAATTCCACTTCCCTATCATCACCTTGGATCCCAATAATAATTCTAGGTTAACCTCAGATTCATCAAACTAGAGTCCATGTAACTAACCCTAGGTAGTCTATACTCAATGTTTACATGTGATATGTCAGTACAAGGATAAGAAATCCATATGATTATTGAATGAGTCTAGAGTGGCATCCACCTGATAGTCAAGTCAAGGAAATGACTAGTGTCCTAGTGTCTGTCCAAGTTGTTCCTACCCGGGAACCCAAGTATCACTCAAGACTATCAAGTCTATTTCAGAACCATGCATCCAGTGCAAAACATTGATTGAGTCCATAAAAAAAACCCAATTTTTTTTAAAACTTACCAATGCATATAATAGAGGCTCTCTTAGTGAATCAATAATGATGTTAAGACAAGTGACATGATCATCGCAAAAACCAGAGTACACTAAGAGGATGTAAACAATTTTCAACCAACCAAGACAAAATTATAAAAGGAAAAGTAGTCAAACCACTACTGGTCAACTCCTTGATAGAATATCAACATCACCTAATGACACATCAACATTTAACCGATCACTATGCCTTTACCACCTCATGCATCCTGTGACTGCTCAAGATTTACCACTGAAGTCTATCCATGACCAATGGTGTTTCTCAAGGATTGCGCACACAACAAAACATAGAAACATCGTACTGCCAAGAAAGAACCATCACACAAACACTAGAACCGACATGAAAGTCACCACCATAGGAGTTTCCTAGTCATCGAGATAAGAGATATACTAGCCACTGTCAATCACACTATATAAAAAATAGCTAAAAATGAAAACGTTTAATCATTTTTCATGAAAACCAAATCCAAAATGGCTAGCGTGTTAAAACACATGATTCTATAGAACACCACCACGAGCATTAGGTTGAATTTTATTCCTTAAACTCCTAGGTCACACTACTATGGAGATAACTCGAGATCATACTCAATATGTAAAGACCCGTAAATTTCAAGGAAATTTTTTTCTTAAATTCTTTGAGATTTACGAGTACGCAGTTTCTGATGGAACCTGATTCCGAGGCCCGGTGTGCCCGAAATCAATTTCCGAAGTTTAGCCCGGGTATGTTTAGTGAACGAACGAGAGGGTTTTTCTAACTTTTGAACCGGTCCTCAGAATCAAAATCTGAGGGCACTGATGAAACTACAACGCCAGTAATTGCTTAAGAAGACCTTTACTGGAGTTGCGTTTTCTTGGGAGGAGTTATAAAAAAATTGTGGTTTAAATGAAGAGTAAAATAAAATTGTGTTACAATTTTATTTATTTTCTAAGTGGTTAAAATCCTAGGTGTGGAAGTTGGGGTGGGACCCGCTAGATAATAACCACCCTTGAGTGGTTAAAGGTGAGGTTGGGCCCACACGAGCCCAACCCCTCACATTCCATAACTCCTCTAAACCCCTCATAAGTTATGTAACTCTCCCACATTAATTCTTTCCAACTAAACACATAATTAATTAGACAACTTATGTTTAATTAATTAAGTGAGTTTTTTTTTAATTTTGTATTTTGAAATACATGCCATGCTTTAATAAAATAAGGGTAGAATTATTTTATTTGGGGTTGGCTCGTTGTGTTGGGGATTGGAGGAGAAAGAACTTCATTCTTCCCGTGAAGAACGTTTCCACTTCTTTCTCTCATCGAAGAACACCAAGAACGCCGGTGCCAGCCTCGACTTCTTTCTTCTCGACGTTGACGAAGCGATGCTGTCATTCCACGACAACATCAATGGAATAACGAAAGCATCTCCATCCTTTGTCAAGCGATCAACCTTCATGAATTGAGGTAGGGGTTAAGTTCAATTTTATTTAATTAAAATTGCGATTTGTTTTGTCATTGAGAATACTTGTTCTTTTGGCCGCTTATTATCAACATGATGAGGGGAGGTTGGACCACACAAACACGGCTGATTCTCCTCCCCTTCTCTTGTTGTTTATCATTGAAGCTTGAGACAACAGTGGCACAGTTCCGTTGTACCGTGCGGGAAAGAAAAAGGGTCGCGGCCGAGGCGGGCCACGGTGATGGTGCGCGGCGCCGTCGCGCCGCACCAGTGAGGCCGAATGAGGCCGTGGCCAAGAGCGGGCTGCGGCGGAGAGGCGCGGTGCCGTCTTGCCGTGCTGGAGAACCAAGGGGCCGCAGCTGGAGCGGGCTGCGACTGAGGGGCACGGTGGTTCAGCAAGAGGCGGCCGGGCTCAGCCGGCCTCCAACACACCCTGGAGGTGGGACCCCTGCTGGTCCCGCGTGGCTCAACTGGCCGACCATAATGGCCGGCTGTTACCCAGGAAAACCAGGGGTTGAAACCCCCGGCCAGCAAGCAGGGCGGACCCCACTGGGTCCGCCGTTCAGTTCCAAGGGGGCGGCGCCCCACTTCGCACCCCGCGGATAGCTCCGAGCCGGCCTGGACCGTGCCCAATCGGGCCGGACCCAGACCCGGGTTGGGTCGAACCGGTTCGAGCCGACCCATGGGGTATTGGGCCGGGTCGAACCGGGCCCAAACCCCCTATTTTCACATAGATTCGTTCAAACGCCCATAACATGGGCTACATACTTCCGATCTATGCACCGTCAGTTGTGTAGATAGCCTTGGATCGAGACGGTCGCTTTGGTATATTACACTCAAGGTTTCGGAGAACTTTGTGTATGGCCGTGTTGGTTCAAACACGAAACCAACCGGGCCTGGGGAGCCGAAACACTTATAACTTGAGCTCCGGACGTCCAATTGACGTGTCGTCAACTTCATTGGATTCCTCTTAGTGAGACAGTTCTTTTGGATTACTATTCTTGAGGTTTGAATGAAACTGAAGTATGGTCGGGTTGGTTTTAACTTAAAAACCAACCAGGCCCCTGGGACGAAAAAGCCAATAACTCTCAGACCGGGTGTTCGATTGACGCGCCGTCTGTTGCGTTGATTTCCTATTGACGAGACGGAACTTTGAGATACATCAACTCTGGACTTCATGACAGTTGATGTATCGAACACTTGGATCGTGGAGCGGACCCTCCCGGAATCGAGCGTGTTGTGTGTGGGAACCCTAGAGCTGGCTGCGACTGCGACGACGATGGCGGCTGTACTTGGATCCTCTGTGGGTTCGACAGCGATGACGACTGTACTTGGATCCTCTGTGGGTTCAACATCGAGGATGACTATACGTGGACCCTACGTGGGTTTGGCAGTGATGATGACTGTACTTGGATCCTATGTGGGTTCGGCAGCGATGGTTACTGTACTTGGATCCTACGTGGGTCCGGCAGCGACGACTTCTGTACTTGGATCCTACATGGGTTTGGCAGAGGAGATGATTCAGAAGCTACATCTAATCATCTCCACCCCTCTTCGTAAGTATTATACCTGTGTGAGTTGAGTCTTGACTTTCAATCATTATCTTCGATATGATTGACTTGCTATCCTGTGTGGATTGGGTTGTGCTTTCCTGTGTGGATTGGGTTGTACTTTCCTATGTGGACTGGGTTGAACTTGGGCTCGTGAGTTGGATCAGAACTGGAATTGATGACTTAGGTATATGTATGGGCATATACCTAAGTAGAGTTAGTTGATACTTCGTGTTTGTATCTTTCCTCTGTGGTTTATCCTTTGTGGATTCTGGGAGATCTTCGGGGGTCTCGGGGTCCCTACTGAGTATCGTATACTCACCCCTGCACGGGGCTATGCCCGCACTACATTGTGTTGGATGCAGACGACGAACAGTGCTGATCGAGGTGGAGGCTCATGGAGCTAGACGGTACCTGGAGGTGGATCACTAGACAGGATGTACACGGATCGGATGGCTAGACCCAAGGAGCTATGGAGACTATCTGTACCCACCCTTCAGGTGGAATTTCTATAGGACGGCTCGGTGTTGCTGCTTTACTTTTCTGCTGTTGTACTTTCTTTTCAGTTGTACTTTACTTTCAGTTGGGTTTGTATTCTGGCCCATTTACTTTCCATCACTTACTTTTGTACACAGTTTACATAGTGTTTACTTCATCTTGTGTACTCTGTGATAATTTTTTTCTTATATAAAGGCAATGCCTTCCCTTTTTATCGGGATTTATGCCTTTGGTGCTAGTCGCCAGCCCCTGGCCTATGGAAGGCGGGCTTGGGGTAGTCACGGCACGACCCCGAGGACGTGTCGTGATAAATTGGTATTCGAGGAGTCGGTTCTACCGCAGAACTCAGGACTCTGATCTTTCTTATATGTGATGAAATAGTGTTAAGGGTATTGAGTGTGGTTATCAGTCCAGGTAGTCCAGTGTTGGTGCGGCGGCCAGCGTATCCATACACCAGGACCCTGACTTCTGATTTCCGACTCAGTGAATGAAATAATTGATTGCATGTGTGATTCAAAGTTTTATTTGTGATTACTTGTGTCAGATCACCAGGTATAGTGTATTGACCATGACACACCTGTTTCTTTTTAGGATGGCCCCACTACAGCAGTCAACTAGGGTTCCGAGCTTTGTGCAAGACGGCAGCCCACCGAGTGATGAGGCCTCGGTGCAGGGCCCCATTACAGTGAAGGCACCAGTGGTACCTCTACCCACCGAGCCATCGATGCCACCAGCCCCAACAGCTAAGAGTGCACCTCGCTTGAGTGCATTGCACGAGTTTCAGCGTCAGAGACCGCCTAGGTTCCACGGGGATACGGACCCTCAGGCAGCCGAGGATTGGCTGGAGGCTGTTGTTCGATTCTTCAGATTAGTAGGGACCCCAGCAGATCTCATGGCGATCCTTGCAGCGATTCTCCTGCACGCAGTAGCAGGTAGATGGTGGAGCCTGATGCTCTAGGTGCACAACTAGGCATCTGTTCGTTGGATGGACTTCGAGAGCCTCATCCGCTAGGAGTTTATTCCATCCACCCTCCGTGCAGTGCTTATTCAGGAGCTACTATAGCTACGACAGGGCAGCATGATAGTAGCCCAGTACTCGGCGAGATTTACAGATCTCTCGCGCTACTCCACGGACATGGTACGAGACCCATTCTTCCGAGCCTGGACCTTCGAGTAGGGATTGAGGCATGAGATCAGGGTATTGATGATCTCCTTCAACATTCCGAAGCAGACATGAGTACTGGAGCGAGCCCTTCTTTTAGAGAACTTTCTTGCTGAGCCTACACCAGCAGCAAGACCTACCGCAGGGTGGCACATAATGGAGTCTTCTACAGCTGGTAGTCAACAAATTTCACAGGGGTCCAAGCGGACCAGACCATCAGGTGGACGACCTCAGGACACTGGTTCGGAGGTGCGAGGCACATGCAGCAGAGCCAGTCATCCAAGAGGTAGGCAGTGCTATGCATCCGGCGGGCAGAGCCACATGGCTCGAGACTGTCCAGCCCTCCATGTAGAGGAGCAGCAGACGGTTGAGGGACCACCCTAGAAGAGGCAGAGGTTCGACTGTGGTGGTCCATAGGGAGCAGTCGGATGAGGCAGAGGAGCTGGCCGAACAACGGGTGGTGGGCGACGCTTTGAGCCTCTACCACCACCACCACCAGGAGGTTCACCCCGACCACAGGGAGCTGGCGGACAAAGGCAGGCTCAGCTTCAGGCAGTGGAGGCCTACAACCATGGCGCACCTGAGATGATTCGAGGTACTATCTGTGTCTACTCTACCCATGTTGAAGTACTTATAGACACAAGATCGAGTCATTATTTCATTGCCGCTGCCCTTTTTCGGAGCTCGGAGATTCCGACAGAGCCGTTGGCTCGATCCTTATGGCTAGAGACTCCTATAGGAGTAGACTCGATGATTACACACTAGTTCTGGTAGTGTGACCTTACTCTAGGAGTCGAGAGATTCATCTGGTATCTTCTTGTAGCGGCGTCGAGTCCTTACGACGTCATCTTGGGCATGGATTGGTTTTCTACGGCCCATGCTCAGATCGACTGTATTAGGAGCAAGGTGCGGTGTGTCCGCACAGATGGAAGCAGGTTTACCTTCACTGGCGAGAAGGGAGCCTTTGCAGCGCAGGATGGACTCATACAGAGGAGAGGATAGCCGATCACTCATCAGTTGGCTAGTCTCATCCTAGGAGCAGTTGACGTGCAGATTCCAAGTTTTCCTGTTGTGGTGGATCAGTATGCAGATGTTCTTCCTGACGATGTTCCAGGACTACCACCTCATAGAGTGGTAGAATTATATATTGACCTGTACCCCAGGACAACCGCGATATCTACTCCAGCATATCGGATGGCTCCCATTGAGCTTCGAGAGCTACAGGTACAGCTGGAGGACTTGCAGGGCAAGGGATTCATCTGACCCAATGTTTCACCCTGGGCTTCCCCGATATTGTTCGCCAAGAGGGCGGACGAGAGCTTGCGACTGTGTGTTGATTACCGTCACCTGAACTAGGTGATAGTGAAGAACTAGTATCCACTTCCAAGGATCAACGGCCTCTTCGATCAGCTCAAGGGAGAATGATGGTTCTCGAAGATAGACCTCAGGTTAGGCTATCATCAGCTCAGAGTTCGAGACGAGGATGTGCAGAAGATGGCCTTCAGGTGTCGGTATGGCCACTATGAGTTCTTGGTTATGCCTTTCAGCGTAACCAACGCTCCAGTAGTGTTCATGAATCTCATGAAAAAAATCTTCTAGCCTTACCTCGATCGATTTTTTTTAGTCTTCATCGATGACATATTGATTTACTCGACTACTGAGGAGGAGCACACCTACCACTTGCAGGTTATACTGGACACACTCTGAGAGCACCATCTTTATGGTAAGCTCTCAAAGTGTCAGTTATGGATACGTGAGGTCCACTTCTTGGGGCACATCATCTCTGAGGTGGGAGTTGTGGTGGATCCTATGAAGATCGAGGCAGTGCTAGCTTGGGAGCCACCCAAGAGCGTAACGGAGGTGCGGAGTTTCCTAGGTATGGCTGGGTACTATCAGAGATTTGTGCCAGAATTCTCTAGAGTTGCAGCACCACTTTCAGCTTTGACGAAGAAGGGGAAACCTTTCATGTGGTCAGATAGATGTCAACAGAGCTTCCAAAAGCTGAGACAGAGATTGACCAGTGTACCCATCTTGAGGCTACCAAAGGAGGGAGTAGGGTACGTAGTTTACTGCGATGCATCAGGGACCGGACTCGGGTGTGTCCTGATGCAGGAGCGGGCAATGATCACTTACGGGTCACGACAGTTGAGGCAGCATGAGCATAACTACGCTACCCATGACCTGGAGTTAGTAGAAGTGGTCTTTGCCTTGAAGATGTGGCGGCACTATCTGATGGGCGAGCGCTTTACAGTCTATTCTGACCACCAGAGTCTCAGGTACATCTTCTCACAGAAAGACCTAAACCTGAGACATCAGCGATGGCTCAAGTTCCTCTAGGACTATGACTTTGAAATAGTCTATACTCCTATGAAAGGGAATGTAGTAGCAGATGCTCTCAGCAGGAGGACGGGCATTCAGCTACATGGAGAGGTGACGAAGCAGCTAGCAGTGTTGCAGATATCCTTCGTGGATAGAGATGGGGCAGCCTTTCTAAATTCGCTCACAGTCACTCCACCACTTCTTCAGCGGGTTAGAGAGGCACAGTGTGGGGACATTGTCTATGAGACGCGACGTGAACAGATATCCTCAGGATAGGCACCTGATGGATTCTCTGTAGGAGGAGAGAACGTCGTCCTTTTTAGAGGACGTACCATAGTACCAGTTTCATTATAGGAGGAGGTGCTGAGAGAGTTTCACACTTCCCCTCTAGCGGTACATCCTGAAGTAGCAAAGATGTACCAGGACCTTAGACGATAACAATGGTGGCCGGGTATGAAGAAGGTTGTGCCAGAGTTCGTTTCACGATGCCTCACCTGCCAGCAGGTGAAGGAAGAGCACCAGGTACCAGCAAGTTTGGTACAGCCCCTAGAGGTCTCGTAGTGGAAGTGGGATGGGATATCTATGGATTTCATGACTGGGCTTCCACGTACTTCCAGGGGACACGATTCCATTTGGGTGATTGTAGACCGACTCACCAAGTCGGCCCACTTTCTACCTATCAGAGAGTAGGGCTCAGTGGAGATCTTGGGACGCCTCTACATTCAGGAGATCGTACGGCTTCATGGTGTGCCATCGTCTATTGTCTCTGATCGAGATACTCGCTTTACTACCTTGCTTTGGAAGGGGTTGCAGGAGGAATTTGGGATGCAGCTACACCTGAACACTACCTTTCACCCTCAGACGGATGGTCAGATGGAGAGGACCATTCAGACTCTCGAGGACATGCTCCGTGCATGTGTCCTCGACTTTGGTCACAGTTGGGAGGATCAACTACCCTTGTTAGAGTTTGCATATAACAACATCTACCACTCCACCATCGGGATGGAACCATACGAGGCATTGTACGACCGACCTTGCAGATCACCTCTATGCTGGACTGACCTTGGGGAGTCAGCACTCGTTGGACCAGAGCTGGTCCAGGCCACGACAGAGAAGGTACAAATCATCCAGGAGCAGATGAGGACTGCTCAGAGCTGACAGAAGTCCGATGCTGATAAGAGGTCGAGACCACTTGAGTTTGAGTATGGAGACCATGTTTTCTTACGGGTCTCACCTCGACGTGGATTACGGAGATTTGGCAGGGGCGGCAAGTTATCTCTATGCTTCATCGGACCATTTCAGGTTCTCAGCAGAATAGGCGAGGTGACTTATCACCTGGCTCTTCCACCTCAGTTGCATCGGGTGCACGACATCTTCCACATATCTTAGCAGAGGAGATACGTGCACGACCCGACACATATCATCGATCATAGGGAGTTGGATATCGATGACGGGGCGAATTTTGCGGAGGTCCCGGTGGAGATCGAGGATCGACAGGAGCGGGTCCTACATGGATGGTCGATTCCTCTAGTGCACATTAGGTGGCAACACGGGAACCTCCAGGATAGCATATGGGAGCGGGAGGCTCAGATGCGTGCACAATACCCTCTTTTGTTTCCCTTGTTTGTGATGTATCTTTACGGGGACGTAAAGCCCTGAGGTGGGAGTAATTTAAAGACTCGTAAATTTCAAGATTTTTTTTTTCTTAAATTCTTTCAGATTTTACGAGTACAAAGTTTTTTACGGCACCTAATTCCGAGGCCTGGTGTGCCCGAAATCAATTTCGGAAGTTTAGCTCGGGTACGTTCAGTGAACGAACGAGTGGATTTTTCTAACTTTTGAACCGGTGCTCGAAATTGAAATCCGAGGGCACCGATGAAACCGCAGCGCCGATAATTGCTTAAGAAGACCTTTACTGGAGTTGTGTTTTCTTGGGAGGAGTTGTAAACAAATGCGGTTTAAATGAAGAGTAAAATAAAATTGTGTTACAATTTTATTTCTTTTCTAAGTGGTTAAAATACTAGGTGTGGAAGTTGGGGTGGGACCCGCTAGATACTAACCACCCTTGAGTGGTTAAAGGTGAGGTGGGTCCCACACGATCCCAACCCCTCACATTCCCTAACTCCTTTAAACCCCTCATAAGTTATGTAACTCTCCCACATTAATTCTTGCCAACTAAACACCTAATTAATTAGAAAACTTAAGTTTAATTAATTAAGTGAGTTGTTTTTGAATTTTGTATTTTGAAATACATGCCATGATTTAATAAAATAAGGGTAGACTTATTTTATTTGGGGTTGGCTTCTTGTGTTGGGGATTGGAGGATAAATAACTTCATTCTTCCCGGGAAGAATGTTTCCACTTCTTTCTCTCATCGAAGAATGCCAAGAACGTCAGTGCCAACCTTGGCTTCTTTCTTCTCGATGTTGACGAAGCGACGCCATCATTCTGCGGCAACATCAAAGGAACAACGAAATCATTTCCATCCTTCGTCAAGCGATCAACCTTCTTGAATTGAGGTATGGGTTAAGTCCAATTTTATTTAATTAAAATTGCACTTTGTTTTGTCATTGAGAATACTCGTTCTTTTGGCCGCTTGTTATCAACATGACGGGAGGAGGTTGGACCGCACAAACACGGCTGATTCTCCCCCCCTTCTCTTGTTGTTTATCGTTGAAGCTTGAGACAACGGCGGTGCGGTGCCGTTGCACTACGCCAGAAAGAAAAAGGGCCGTGGTCGAGGCGGGCCGCGGTGATGGTGCGTGGCACCAATGCGCCACGCCGGTGAGGCCGAAGGAGGCTGCGACCAAGAGCGGGCTGCGACGGAGAGGCGCGGCACCATCGCGCCGCGCCAGAGCACCAAGGGGCCGCAACCGGAGTGGGCCGTAGCGGAGGGGTGGGGCGCCGTTGCGCCGCACCAGACGGACGGAAGCCGTGGCCTAAGGTCGCGGCGGTTTAGCAGGAGGGGGCCGGGCTCATCCGGCCGCCGGCACAACCTGGAGGCGGGACCCCTGTGGGTCCCGCGTGGCTCAACCGGCCGGACATAATGGCCGGAACACCCTGGAGGCGGGACCCCTGTGGTTTGTTGTTCACGGCGGTGGCTTCCTTGGCTTAGCCATCATGACTGTGCACTTGATTCAGCCATCCTTTGCTCGACCCTTCTCTCTGGTTAGGGTTTCACGGCGGCACATTCGTCCGGTGACTGAGTCCCAGATTCTACGGGTTGAGGGAGCCTTTCCGTTCTCGGATGCAGAAACTTGGTGGTTGGGTGTGGCCTCCGTGGGTCATCTGGTTGGTGGCGATGGGACTTGGAACAAGATATGGTTTTTGACCGGGTTCTGTTCCATTTTTCTGTCTCCAGTTTTCTCCTTTCTTTCTTCCCGCTTCTGGTTTCTTTTTTGGTGTCTTTGTGATGGAATTTTGTGAATGGTTCTGGCGGTTTCGTATCGGCGTTGATGCTTTGGCGGAGGCAGGACGAGCTCTCTTGTTTTCCATTTCAAGATGCGGTTTTGTGCGGTGATGAAGGTGATGTTTTTTTTGGTTCCTGTTCCTGCCAGATTTGGTGTTTCTGGCAAGGTTGATGGTTTTTGTTTCTATGTTTTTCCTCTGTTCAATGAATGGCGGTGCTGTTGGAGGGGGGTTCGGTCTGCTGTGGGTGTTCCGGCGATGGTTCCGATCTCCGGCGACCCGCATGGATGATGATGTACCTGCAAGGATGGTGATGTGTGATGATGGGCTCACGGCTCGAGGTGCAGCGCTTGGTGTACGGTGGATCGCTGTTGATAGGATTTTGAATTTGAATTGGATGATCTCTGTATCATGGTTTCCGGTTTCCCTTAAACCGGCTTTGGGGTACCGGTTCCCTCAAACCGGCTATGGAAAATAGAAAAAAAAGTTTGCGAGCAAGCAGGGCGGACCCCAGTGGGTCCGCTGTTCGGTTCTAAGGGGGCGGCGCCCCCCTTCCCACCCCGCGGCCGGCTCCGAGCCGGGCCGGGCCGCGCCAGCCGGGTCGGGCCGTGCCAAATCGGGCCGGACCCGGACCCGGGTCGGGTTGAACCGGTTCGGGCCGACCCAGGGGGTATTGGGCCGGGTCGGAACGGGCTCAAACCCCATATTTTCTGACATATTCGTTCAAACACCCATAACTTGTGCTACGGACCTCCGATCGACACACCGTAAATTGCGTAGCGATCCTTGGATCGAGACGGTCGTTTCGGTATATTACACTCAAGGTTTCGGAAAACTTTGAGTACGACCAGGTTGGTTCGAACACGAAACCAACCGGGCCCGCGGAGCGGAAACACTTATAACTTGAGCTCCGGACATCCGATTGACATGCCGTCAACTTCACTGGATTCCTCTTATTGAGAAGGTTATTTTGGATTACTCCACTCGAGGTTTGGACGCAGCTAGAGTACGGTTGGGTTGGTTTTAACTTAAAAACCAACCGGGCCCCTGGGACGAAAAAGCCAATAACTCTCAGACCGGGCGTCCGATTGACGCGCCGTCTGTTGTATTGAGTTCCTATTGACGAGACAGAACTTTGAGATACATCAACTCCGGACTTCGTGACAGTTGATGTATCAACCCCTTGGCACGTGTAGAGGACCCTCCCGGAATCGGGCGTGCTGTGTGCGGGAACCCCAGAGCTGGCTGCGACTGCGACGACGATGTCGACTGTACTTGGATCCTCCGTGGGTTCGGCAACGATGACGACTGTACTTGGATCCTCCGTGGGTTCGGCAGCAAGGATTACTGTACTTGGATCCTACGTGGGTTGGGCAGCGATGACAACTGTACTTGGATCCTACGTGGGTTCGGCAACGATGTTAACTGTACTTGGATCCTACGTGGGTCTGGCAGCGACGACTTCTGCACCTGGATCCTACGTGGGTTCGACAGAGGAGATGATTCAGAAGCTACATCTAATCATCTCCACCCCTCTTCATAAGTAGTATACCTGTGTGAGTTGAGTGTTGACTTTCAATCATTATCTTCGATATGATTGACTTGCTATCCTGTGTGGATTGGGTTGTGCTTTCCTGTGTGGATTGGGTTGTACTTTCCTGTGTGGACTGGGTTGAACTTGGGCTCGTGAGTTGGATCAGAACTGGAATTGATGACTTAGGTATATGTATAGTCATATACCTAAGTAGAGTTGGTTGATACTTCGTGTTTGTATCTTTCCTTTGTGGTTTATCCTTTGTGGATTCTGGGAGACCTTCGGGGGTCTCGGGGTCCCTACTGAGTATCGTATACTCACCCCTACACGGGCTATGCCCGCACTACGTTGTGTTGCATGCAGATGACGGACATCGCTGATCGAGGTGGAGGCTCGTGGAGCTGGACGGTACCTGGAGGTGGATCATTGGACGAGACGTAAATGGAGCGGACGACTGGACCTGAGGAGTTGTGGAGAATATCTGTACCCACCCTTCAGGTGGAATTTCCAGAGGACGGCTCGGTGTTGCTGCTTTACTTTTATGCTGCTGTACTTTCTTTTCAGTTGTACTTTACTTTCAGTTGGTTTTGTATTCTGACCCATTTACTTTCCAGCACTTACTTTTGTACATAGTTTACTTAGTGTTTATTTCATCTTGTGTACTCTGTGGTGATTGTTTTCTTATATAAAGGCAATGTCTTCCCTTTTTATCTGGATTTACACCTTTGGTGCTAGTCGTCATCCCCTGACATATGGAAGGCGGGCTTGGGGTAGTCATGGCACGGGCCCCGAGGACGGATCGTGACACAATAGCCCACAGCTCAATAAATCCACCATACTCAACCAGTTTGTTACATCAGTTAGTAACTAGATGACTACCGCGTATATCAACGCATACTACACCAGGATTACGTGAGAAACCGAAATATCCGAAATACTATACATAGCATGTCTTCCCTATGAATTTAAGTATTAGGTAGTCCATAAAAGAGATTTAACCTAGAGTAATATTGTCCCACACAACCACTAATCTGGATAACGACATACTAAGTCATCCATAACTGAGGAAGAAGAGAGGTTCACATGGCCTACTAAGCAGCTGACCATGCCCTTGGCATGTCTCACCTTTTGATACCAAGAATTACTTATTGCTCTTACCCGTAACAAAGGTAACCGATTCCATGACCACCTATCTAAACATGGGTTTACTTTAGAAGCTAAGAGTCATACTAGGGAAGCCACATTCAAAAGGCACCATATGGAAGAAATATTATAGGTGACTGAAACTTCATTTTTTTTTCAAATCAATCACTTTTGGCTTAGTGAGAACTGAACAAGAATCCAGGATGAAAACATCAAATCAAACAAAGCAAAAGCAGGTTGATCAGGAGCCCGGAATTCCTAGACCAGAAATCTATCCAAAGCCACACCCACTCAAAACAAAGTAACACACCGGGAACCACCAACACCGCCCCTCACGTGACCGCGACACCCATCAACCTAGAGCTGCGCCCCTGTTGACCAACAACACCACCTAGGATGCACGGAACCCAAGCCTCCCATCGCCTACCGCTGAATCATGAACCGTCGATCGATCAGAAGGGGTCACCATGGGGCCCCTTGCCACCTCTAACCGCACCGCTGGAGGAAACCAAAACACGGAACTTGAACCAAATCCTCACCACATAAAAAAAAACTAGATCTTGACGGGGAACACCGCCGCCACTCGGCCACCGCCGCACCAGAACCTAAGGCACCGACAAACCCAACGAGCCGCTGCGAACCCAAAAGAGAAGGAGACGTCGTCAGCACCGACTTTTCATGAGGACACCACCTGTGACCTCGTACTGACCTAGGAGAAGATGAAGGTCCTACAATACCCAAACCAGAAGAAATAAAGGGGGTGGCGCCATCGGAGAAGTGGCGAGGCTGTCACGGGTGCGAGAGTGATGACCTACAAATCGAATCACCATAGGTGGTTGAAAGATAATCTTCGTCGATATAGCTCCGGAGGCCTTGCCAGTCCGCAAGACCAAGAGAAGTCGACACTCCACACCACACACAACCCAAGCCCCGACCACACCGACCAGGAAGACCAAGAGGAGGAGAAGGGAGGAGCGGCGGTAGAGGAACCCTAGTCGCCGAGGAATCTCCCGCTGCGCTCCGCCCCATACGGGCCCATGAGTAATCGTACTTGAGTTCCACGAAAAAATATTATAGCATTTATCAAGTAATTTATGTTCTAAGGGTTCTACATACCTCAGTATATCCCCTTAAGAAATTATAATCATCAAAACTATCATTATGTCACACCAACCAAAAAGTCACTAGGATTAAGATACTATTGTTTAAGACATTGCTATAAAGGAGTAAGGCCTATGGAAAATGATCATTTTTATGTTCCAAGGAAACTCAAGGAGGGGTTTAAAACTATCCTTAATCAAGGTTTTATACAAAGGACACAAATTCACATTCCATTTTAAACCCATTTCATTGATTTAGAATCAAACGTTAATGATTTAAAAAGCTTAAAATAGAAAATCAAGTACCAATTATAAAACAAAGGCGCTTGGTAAAGAAAAGGAGACCTATGAGGGTCCCATTAAGCAAACACGAGTTCATAAGAATGAAACCCAATAGCATTTGTTTAATTATTAATGTTCCAAAACACCCGTAGTGGGTTTTATCATGAGAAACACGCCTTAACTAACCTACTTGGGTCCATTTGAGAATTTTATAAGTTAAACAACACTTTTGAGTTCAAAATTATATAGTTTTCACATTTAACCGTTTAAAAATATACCACAAGGTAATATATAATTTTTAGTTATATGGGATTCCATATACTAATCTATAATGCAACCATACTCATTACAGGTTGAAATTTGGACCCTCTTAGTCAAATTTGTTCCACTTTTAAATTTGAACCCTAACAGATTTTACATTTTAAAAATGGTATTTAGATTTATATATGTATATACAAGGCTCAATTTTGGTTCGAGTACAATCATTAGGTTTTCCTAATTATAAGGTTCCCATACACCTCACGATTGAAAAAGAGTTCCTATTTAATTGAAATCAATCAATTCAGCCCATGTAACATATTTATTTCATCATAACTAAGCATTTTTTCACAACCATCTAACATAGAGAAGCATGTTATAAAGAACAGAAGAAAAAAATAGACTAACATAATAAATAAATCACCCACTCATGTTTTATACAAAAGCATGCTAAAGAAATATCTAAACAGGTACAAAATATAGCTTGTCACTAAAATGTCTATCATGACACATAACAAGCATGCTAATGAATAAAAGTATGGCATTCCATTCAAAGAACAAAATCAAAATAAAAAATCATCCTATAGATTCAACTACATGGCTTGGAATATGCATGGAATTAGAATTTATATATGCTTAATATGATGCATGTAATGATTCATCCTTTCCATACCAGGCCAAGGGTAAAATACCATAAATTTCATAAATGAATAAGTAGTAAAAAGTAAACCATTCACTCAAGGTGAAATCCAAATATACTGTAATATTGAACAACATGAAAAATAATCCCAGCCTCGATCACTTGGGATTTTCCCCAGGGGTGGGGAGATTTTTCCCAAACATGGCTATTTACCAAGTGCTGACATATTCCTAGTCTCCTACCCACCATCCCAAAATAGCAAGACAAAGAAAAAAAATGATTCGATACCACTTTGTAACATCCCGATCTGACTCACCACTAGAACCACAGTTCGACTGATGGGTCACAATGCCTCAAGCGCACCTCCCCATATTCCAAAGGTTTCCAACTAGCA
This sequence comes from Viscum album, assembly GCA_963277665.1. NCBI lineage: Eukaryota > Viridiplantae > Streptophyta > Magnoliopsida > Santalales > Viscaceae > Viscum > Viscum album. The sequence continues at coordinate 1,089,799,232 of OY728145.1, read as the reverse complement.
GTAAGGTTCTAAAGAGGTGATAGTGGGGAGTCTATTCCCTCATGATCAGAGTATCACATCGGTCTAACAAAAATAAACAAAAAAAAAGTGGAAGTAGTAATAAATGAAAGACAATGTAGAAAAAGAATAATAATAACAATTGATTATGAAATATGTCCAATTATAATATAAAATAATGCATGTAAGTCCTGATGATGATACAAAACTAAAATAGTACACATTTAACAAGCTTCAAGATAAAGTACAATATATAAATAAAGAAAAGGAGAAAAATACCTAAGTGTGATCTCCATGATAATCCTGAGATCCAACTCAGTCATGTGCTCATAACTCCCAAGTAAAATCAATCGACATAAGGAATAGTCCATGGTCATATGAACATGAGGTCTACTTGGGTACCCCAGTGTAATGGCACCCCAAGTTGGGTGTGAGATATAAATCCCAGTAGGATACCACCCATGGCATCTATAACTAAATCCAGTCTATGAATATAAATTAAATAAGTGTATGGGTATAAGAAGAATAAAATTAAGCAGTGCTAAATAAATAAACAACAACCCACTTAGGTTCCTAAAGGGCACTTGGAGGCTCTACACACTTTGTCTCACGACTATAAAAAAAAGATCAACAATAAATATTTATATAGTATTAATATATATATATATATATTATAGTTATATATTTCATCCACCTATATGGACCAAGTGTGTACCAATGATAATTTGAATATACCTGGAATACACGTGGCTAGCTGGATCGAGGTGTAACTCATACATCAATAACTAGTCTAAACAAGCTTATAAGCTCCAACAGAGGGTACATGCCCTAAAAATTATAATGAGTGGTAGAATTCATGATCATCACTCAAAATGGTGAGTGTATCGTCATGTCAACACTTGAGAAAGTGGTGAGTGTGCTGTAATGCCAACACTCACCCAGGAACATCATGCATCATTCCCATTATCCCAATAATTGCAATGGTGTGAGACACCATGACTCAGCATCTAATGTAAAGGAACATGATTCCACCTTGTTCAATAAAACCCTTACCATAGTTCCTCAACCTATATCAAGGCGTAATCATTAAATAATAATAACCATGAGGCACTACCTCTCAGGATTGACATTTAATAATCCCATTATAAATAAGGGAATCATATTTATAACAATTCACATTATCCATGGTTATTTAATTATAAAAATAGGGATTCCACACAACCCAATTCAATTTCATTTCAATTAAACTATTTTAAACATTTAAGGAAAGCAATCCATTCTAAAAAAGCTATGAATATTAATACATTTCATTTACATAAAAAAAGCACGACCATTCATCTATCAAGGCCTAAGAGGAACTTAGAAGGTTCCACTATCATTTAGGAAATTACCTATATGTGTAATGACATTTATAAGTTGGAAAAAACACTTAGGAAGTGTTGGGGTTTCAGAAAATCTATATAGAATGAGTGCCACTCGATTTAATAACATAAAAAGAGGCCATTTCCTAAACATTCTATATTTATAACATTATAAAGAGAGGCATAGAAAATCACCAATTCTATAAAGACCAACATGTTTTAAAACACTAATAACCACTTTTTAATTTCTAAGACAGTGCACCTCATCCGAGGGTTTTATTATAAAAACATGACATTGTTTTTCAAACAATTAATTTATTCAATTAAGCACTATTTACTAGGAACCAAACTCAATTCATCATAATTTTTTTTATAAAGAAACCAATCATGGAAAAACAACCACGAGGTTTCAACATAGGACTTAGGGGGTTGAATTATCAATTTAAAAAAACCCACAAGTGGATAATTCCATTATTAATCTAAGAAAAATTCTTAGAAGGAATTTTGAGCATTTAACCATTTAAATATAAATGGGGAAAACAAGATGGCACACCCATGGAGTTACCGTGATCGAGGTTGACAACCACAAACAACTAAAAAAACATAATAAGTGTATCAAGGTGCATTGATCAATTTAATATGAATAACACAATAAAAAGGAGATACCCAGCAAAGCCCACTGAGTGAGACAATGAAAGCATTTATAATTCAATATAAATTTTTGAAAAAATGCATAGTACACCTACCTTGTGATTATAAAATTTCAATCATCCAATACCAAGGTCTGATTCGTTCTAGTTTGGAAGAAATATATGAATAATAAATTTGACCTGAAAATAGAGAAAATGAGTTTTTACCAAAATAACTCCATAAAGAGGAGATAAAATAGATAAATATTTAAAAATAATTGAGGGATTACTGATACAGATCCATAGATACCGATAGCTTTTGATTCAGATGATGGGTGGATGAGATCCATTGAAGTCATGGTTAGGTGTTAGAGGAAGACACAATTCAAGAGGAGAGAGGTCACCCATTAAAGGAAGAAGAATGAAAGAATGATATGAGTTATAAAACTAATTAAGGGAGAAATATTCATTTTACCCCTAAAAAATGGGTCACATGGTTTGGTTTCATAGTTTTCCAAAACTATATGACAACCGTGTGGTTCCCTCTACCTAGGAAACCCACCATGCACAGTTGCGTTGCACGGTTTACTTAACTGTACATCAACCATGTAATGAATAGTGAAAGGTTACTACCTATGTGAAATTAACCATGTGGGATAGGTGCAAGGTTAGGGAAAACCATGTACATCTCATGCACTTCACATATGATCACCTCCATAAGACACACAATTTTCTAATGCAGGTTGTACAGTTTCATAAAATCCAATTCATATCCATAGAGATTGATAGAATTTGATTCAGATGATGAGCGGAGGAGATCCATTAAAGCCTAGGTTAGGCATTGGAGGAATCCACGATGCAATAAGGGAGGGTTCACATACTATAGGAAGAATAAATAAAAAAATAAATGATTTATAATATTAATTATGGGAAAATAGTCATTTTACCCCTAACCACTGGGTCGCATGGTTTAGCCACACTGTTTTTCCAAAATTTGCACTAACCATGTGGATCCCTCTTCCTAGGAACCCCACCATACAAGGTTATGCTACCCAGTTTTCTTAATAGTGTGAGATAGGCACATGGTTATATTGATCCATGTGTAGAATGTGGACTTCACATCTTGTCCCCTCCATAAGTTTCATGGTTTTCTACTGGGGGGACGTGTGATTTCAGAAAAACCATGCACCCTATTCAGACCACCCAAAATTTTGATTTTCGAGGCCCATCTCTCTAGAAACTCAATAAGACACCCAGGGAACACCTCATGCCTTTACCTAAGTCTAAAAATAACACATTAAAGTGTTCCATATATTATAATCATATTCTGATACTAGGTTCAAAGAATGGCCCACCCAATAAATTCCAAAATTCTAATTCACTTGGAATTATTCCTCGGCTCAAAAATACATGTTTTACACACTATTTGTCTGAGGAAGATAATTCAGTGTCTAATTTCAGTTCATAAATATATTTTTTTCTTATTATTATTTTTATAAGAATAAAAAATACAAATAAATTGATGAAGTTAAACATTAATATTTTCTTCCCTATCTTCTATATTAATCATTATCTTGTTCATATAAATACATACTATCATCTCCACCTTCCTTATAATGATGGAGTTGGATTGTGGTTATAAATTATAATGATGAAGTTATAGAATAATATTTAGAAGATATATTCTTACCGGAATAAATGTTTTGTATAGGATGATTATAGTTTGGACAATATAGGTTTCAAATGAATGATTCTAAGTTTAATACTGGGTAAGGATGATGAGCGTAATTATCATATATAGAATAATGATAAGTCACCATTGCAAACTTTTAAAGACACTGGTGTTGTAATGTATTGGGTTTCCAAAACCTGTCACTTGGTGTTTTCCTATGATTTGGAGGTGTAAAATGGAAGTTTGAAGGTGGTATGGAGGTAGAGGTTTGGTTTTTATCACTTTTGGTCCAAAACAATTGTTTTGGATGCAATGGTGTACACCATTATAGGGTTATATCATGTTGAAAAACTATTTTTATGCAAGGTAAAATAACGGTATACTATGCCAATTCTGAGGGATTATGGAAATTTTGGATTAGTTGAGATTTAAAATACCCCTTTTAAATTTGAGGTGAGCCATTTTGGAGGTCTCAGTTCCATGGGATATTTTTTTTGAAGTCCCAATTAAAAACATGAAGAGGAATAACACCCATTTAGGTGGTCATATAGGTATTGAACCATGGTGATACAAGTTTTTTTTAGAGGGATTTGATTTTATCCAAAAGGGTTAATATTATATGTTTTTTAGTTTAATCCTATGAATGGTTCAAGTCCTCAAATTTCGATATTATGTAAAGGTCTCACTAAACTATGGTACTGGCCACATTTGTGAGCATGGTGCCTAAAGATTTCTGATAGAATATCTATGGAAATGAGTAAAGGAGAATGTTTTGTTTTATGTGTTACAGTGGGGTTATGACATGCTTATTATTTTCTATAGCATGGTTGGGTTTTGAAGGTATGTTCTGAAATGTGTAGGTAGTTACTCTATGCCGTGGTGGTTCTTTACAGGTGTTTGGTTCACAGTGTGTTAGGGTTGTTTTAGGTACCATAATTTTGTGATATTGGTCAACACAATTTTCAAATAGTTAGAAATATCACCATTAAATAGTTGATCATCCGCTTTGAAGACCTATAATTTCAAATATCTCTATGGTTGAGACCATAAAGGATATTTTGGAATCCACTACATTATAGTCGAGGTCAGTTGGATTTTAAATATAAATAAAGATCAAAATTTCTCTTTATTTGACTCTATTTATCTCTCTCAAACCCTATCAAATTTTGATGTTCTTTCTAGAAAATTTTATTCACCCCTTGGTGGATCCTAACCACTCAACTCATTTTTTGACTTCCTTCTTGATCCATGGAACCCCTCTTCTCCTGTTCCTTCTATTTTCTCTTGATATCTCTTGAAAAAAGCTACACTCTTCTATTTACATATTTATTCCTACTCCTTCCCTTTAATTCCATTTACCTTATAAGGTATATTAATGTGGTTTCTTTGGTTTCAGTGTTGTTTTAATGAAGGTTTGTACTTGATAGTTCTTATGGTGTATCCTTTCGATTTTGAAGATGTTTAATCTCTGATTTCTTCCACACTTGTGCGGTGTTCCTTGATGCTTCAATCAAGGTACGTGATTCAATAATTATCCTTATTTGTTTATGTTTTAATGTGGGTTATGCTGATTTTTATTTGGATGTATGGTTGGATTAACCTAATGAAATATAATTGATTCAGGGAAGAAATTGAAAGGGGAAAAGGGAATGATTTACATGTGTTTTACCTGATTCTATTTAATTCATCATATAATATTTATTCTTGTAAAATTTTACTATTTTGAAAGCTTGTTTTATTCCATTTTCATGCAATGATAACCTCTTATAGTTTTTCAATCACTTATAGGTGTTAATGAATAGGTTTCTTGGAAATTTGTGTTTTTTTTGGAAATTTACTACTTAAGAATGATTTGTAAGATGTCATTTATAGTGTTTTTCTATCAGGTTTATTATTGTTTTATACTATAAAGGGAGTCATTATTATTATGGTTATAATATCATGGGTTTAAAGTTATGTCGTGTTATATGATGAGGTATGGGGGTTGTTGTTGTGATAGTGGTACATCAAATATTTTGGTTTAAAGGTGGATTGCTGACATGGTTATCAGTTTAGCCTATTTTTTGGTGTTTGTTGGATTTGGGAGTGTGGTGGTCAATGTTATGTTGTGATTAGGTTGTGTGATTTCATAATAGTTTCCTAATAAAATATTTTACGATGAAATGATATTATAGTTTAGGTCAGAATAAAGGCTGATTATGGATGGAGTTAATAACTGAAGTAACTAATGAATAAAATTTCTTAGCATATAGATAATTTTAAAATAGATGTATTCAATTAATCAATGATGGTTGAGGTAATTGTGGATAATGATTAATTAATGGATTGAAATTAAATATAGATAAATTAATTTAATTATAAATTTAATGAGTCTAGTAAATGGAAATCCTTGAATTTAATTAATTTCATGAAAAAATCGGATATGTATAACATTATTATGGTTGTTCATGTGGATAGATTGGGTTGATAATATCATAGTTGTGGATATGGAATTCTATGTGTGTTAATGGAATCTAAGTGGTGTTGTGATCTATTGTGGTATTTTTTTAGTTTACCTTTTGCTAGACTTGTGTGTTACCAATATATTCATTATACATTATTTTGATTTCTTATGTAGCACCACCCAACATGAATATCCTTACCAATTCCCATATGGTTTTTTGTTCCATGTCTCTTCCTAAACATACATGTTTTCTAGGGAATAGTTGGTTGAATACCCCATATTCCATGACCCTCTACCAGGAATGGTATTGGATATAATGGAATGAGTTCATGATTCATGCTATAGGAGGATGGAATGAGGTTTCCTTCCTTCATTTCATGATACCCTTATGTGATGAGGATTTGGCTTATGGTTGTGATGTTTTTGTGGGGTAAAGTGGTTATGACTGGTAGATGATAAGTGTTTATGCAGATACCTAGAATTAGAATGGATGGGAACACCATGACATTTATTTTTGGGACATGAGAGTGTCAAAAAATAGGGAAATAGTTGTAGCCTACCTTCATGACTTATATTCCTTGCCATTAAGTTATTATACTTGGATGTGATATTAGAAAAGGAATATATGGAGTGGTTGTGTGATAGATGACATGATGAAGGTATGTATTGGTTCAACTATTTATTTACTAAGGCATTAGAATTATTATTCAATATTTTCATGAGATTATTTCAAGTGGATCCTATTATGTATAATTTTATACCCCCCACATATATATAAATCTATTTTCAGGTTTCCAAGAGGGTGTTGGTGATGAAATTGTTCATTAACATCTCGAGGATTGGAGTTGTTATGAGAGTCACTGCTATAGGTTTTATCTTTTGGAATTTTTTTATGGATACATTATGTATAAAATTTACATGAATTTTGGATAAACTATTTATTTTTTTATTATGGGTTTTATTTGTGGTTTTCTATATTTTCATAGGAAATATGAGGGCAATACCTCCTATTTTTGTGTTTTATGCCCTCAGTTATGATCGTTAATCTGTAACCTCTTAGAGGCATGCTTCTAGGGTGAGACTCAACTCTTTTCATCATAGAAGGGGTTCCTAGTGGGGGTGGACCATGACTAATGGGTATTAGAGATATGGATTAGGGTTAGGATATATACCGAATTTAGGCACCAATTATGGTTTCATGGATCATATAGGAAAAAAGTATTAATTAAGATGAGTATGTGATATATTAAGGGAGACTAGCTAATACACAGATAATTAGGGACCTTTATGACATGGTGAAAGGACCTTAAGTTTACTTAATAGATTTGGTGAGATAATTCTAATTAGGGATTAGAGGCCTAATGGAGGTACATATATCATTTTTTATTTCACATTCATTTGAATTGGGGTCATTCTGGGGAAGTTAAAATAAACCTAACTAAATGTATTTTAATGAATTCTATATTATTGGACTTAGGAATTTTCTTTCTTAGATTATATATACGGTTTATGGTCTATGTTTACATGTGGTTCAAATTTGGGAAATGAAACAAGATGATTTATCTTACTAAAAAATGGTTGACCCTACTGAGGAAAATGACTATAGAGGAGGAGGGAACATGAGTTTTAGCATTAGAGTATAAGGGAAGTGTCTCTTATTCAGAGATAGTGTAATGGATGTAGGATATTTATATTTCCTTTAGTTTTGATCTATTTAGGAAGGATAATTGGGTCTCATTTATAGTTATACAAGTGAGTGGAAATGTGAAATAGTGTTGATTTCTATTTCTCAAAGAGTGTGACGAATCAGTAATTTCATGAGATGATTTCCAAAAGCAGTTTGAAGAAACTTTTCTTTCTTGGATGAAGAAAGAGATGATTTTATTGTAGTTGATCTCCCTATAATAGAGTATGATGAGCATGAAGGATCCCAATTTTCAATTCAAGGATCTTATCTACTTTCCCCAAATATTTTTCTAGAGATAGATGTTGTGAATAGTTCATTAAAGTAGTGCCATATCAAGCTATTCTATATGAAGTTACCTCTTTTACATTGCATATATATTTTTAGGTGATGAAAAATGAATATGAGATTTAGAGGATGAAAGCACCATCGATATCACCTATAGAAGGGATATAAGAAAAATTATCAAGGAGAAGTTTTATAGATGGGGGATTTCATATATTGGGGTAGTTGAGGTTTTGATCTGTAGGGAGTCAGCCTTAATAGTCTCCTTCATTTTTTTGGAGTTGGTAGTTATCATGTATCCATTGTGTGACCCATTCTATAGTGTTTTCTTATATATGTATTTTTCATAATCAATTATAGCACTCAATAATTCTCTATGGCCAACATGGAATAGGTGGTTTGTTTCATGTTTATACTTATTAACAGTTTCCACAAAATCCTTATCATCTATAAGGTCAACAAGATTTTAGTTAATCATGGGGAAAAGTATCATAAAGAGGATAACCCCATCATTTCCCCCTTCCCCAAGGTCATATTTAAGAGCATGAATGTGGAGGTAGTTTTTAGTAAAGCCATACAAGTAGGGAATATGGGCGTTGTCAGATACATTCCATGGATATATTGTTCTATCAAATTACTCTTATTATCTTCTTTTCCTAAAAATATCATTATAATTTTTTTACATTTTTGAGATAACTTGGTTTATATTCTATTTGTTCAGGAGATATTTTTGTTGGTATGTTCCAATGAACTGAGTCAAAACATCTAAATACCAAAACATGTCGTAGTATTATGATGGTGTAATTAATGATTTATCAAATTATTGAAGTATACTCATTGGAATATAATTTAATTTATGATGTTGTTGAAATTTTACATGAATTTTATTGAATACAATCATTAGAGTTTGTTATAAAATTGTCAATAAATTGGTTCGATGATTCATGGAAATGAATATAAAGATATATACTAGATTCATTTATAATCATGTTGAAGTCTGCATCATCTCATTACCTAGAACAATTTTAATTATATTTTCTTTTCAGTGTATTCTAAGAGATTCCATTTGTGATGTTTCTTTATAAGATATCTTATCCATTATTTTTGTAATTGTTCATTTTCTAATCATGATGGTCAAAGACACTCTGGTTGTAGGTGTTTATATCTCCAAAACTACAGAGTTTGATGAAGTCCAAGGTACTTGGACATGATTCCAATTTGGGAGATCTAATAGGTTCTTGATGATATATCTACATGTTTTCAATGTTTCTATTAAATAGGTTCATGGTGTGGAACTTTATTCTATTTAATAATATAGTCTTAGATGTTCGAGTGATTAGAACTTGTAGATAACTTGGATCTAGTCTACTTATCCACCTATCTATTTAGTTTAAAACTAAATACATACCACAGATAGAAGTGTTTCCTAATAATATCCTTGAAGGGGTATTCTTATATTCTTCTAATACACTGAGCATTGTTTCCACTTTACTATATTATTGTTTGATGTGTGTATTATTTTTATCAATTAAGTGTTTATCTTTAATTTGTTTTAATTTATATTTCATAACGAATTCTACTCTGATATATTCCATTTGATTAAAAATTAAATATTTTGATCAAATTATGTTTTTGAGTGGTATGAAAATTTTTGGTTGGTCTTATAACTATAATTGACCCCCTATAGTAGGTTCCATCGAAATTATTTCTAGTATAATATATGTTAGTTCTAGGTGGTCCAAAGATCATTCGAGGAACCATATTCTTATGTTTTACCTTGGTATTTTCTTTCACTGATTCTGGAGATTCAAATTTATTTGTTATACCATATTGATCTATTCCTTTGGACATACGGTGATGAGGATTATAGTGTCCCTATTGTAAAATATTCCATTTAGAGGTAAATCTATTTCTCTTGATGTGTTCTGGTCTTTTTAGTTGATGATGGGACAAAATTAGATGCTAGGGTATATTTTATTACTATGGATATAACCATATTTTGTCATATTGTCATAGATTGGTTATATTTTGTGTGTGTCCATTGATTTATTTTGGTGGAGAGTTTTTTATATTATGTGGAAGGTTAGTGTGTGGTGTTCATTAGAAAGTGGGACCATTATATGGGTCTTGAAAATATAGATCTTTTTTTTCTCAACTGACAAAGTTGTCATTAGGGTTGTCATAAGAACAAGTGGTGGAAATCCCTAGAGTTTTCAATGAGTTTCTGATTTTTTCCCCAAAGAGGTTATGGTGCCACACCCTCATATGATATTGATTTTGGGATATAGTTTCAGCTATATGACACTCATATTTTGATGGATCTCTATTGGATATAACCTTATGAGTTGTGATAGTTAAGGATTTAGATCAATGATTTAATCAAAAAGGGTTTCATCCATCCTAGTGTATCACAATGGGGATCATTGGTGTTGTTCACCAAGAAAAAGGATGATAGTTTGAGGTTAGTCATAGACTACAGAAGATTAAATCAAGTGATGTTCAATAAATGTTATAACCTACCAAATATAAATGATATGTTTGATCAGTTGATGTGATATAGATGGTTTTCAGAGATTAATCTTAATTTTAGGAATCAGCAAATGAAGGTGAAGGATAATGATATACTAAAGGTTTCCTTCATATATCATTATAATAATTTTGAGTTCATTGTTATGTCATTAGATTCCATTAATGCCCCAACTATTTTCATCGGAGTCATGAGCGTCATATTTCATTGGTTCCTAGATCAATTTATGGTAGTGTTCTTTAATTCCATCCTTGTATAATCAAAGTCATAGGTGAATAACACTATAAATATTAGGGATATTTGACTTGTCCTTTGACACCATTAACTCCATGAAAATCCATCCAAGTCTATGTTTTAGATGCATGAGGTATATCTTATTCAGAATTTGGTGTTTCGACATTGATTAGTAATAGACCCTTTGAATATTGAGAAGTTTTTTCTTTTGAAACATCCAAGATTGTTGTAAAGGTTCATAGTTTCTATGGTATTTTGGGATATTATCAAATGTTCTTGTCTGATTTATCTTTAATTGTATCCTATTTGACATCCTTGACAAAGAAGGACTAGACTTTCATACAGAATAATATTTTTCAAGAGGATTTTGACTACATGATAGAGAAGTTGATATGTGATCTTGTTATTTAGTCTCTAGTTAAAGGAGTTATGTTTAAGGTTTTATATGAATCTTATCATCTCATGTTTGGTTATTCCTTAATAATTTATAGGGTGGTGATCTCATATGGGTTAGAATAAATGGTCATTTCTATCAATCTATGATGGCCATAACTTATTGAAAACTATTTATTAGTCTTTAAGGATCACAAGATCTTGAGGTATGTATTTTCTTAGTGATATTTGAATTTGAATTGGCGGAGGTTGATATAGTTCTTAAAACACTTTCACCTCAAGGGGAAATGGAATGTTGTTTCAGATTCACTAATTAATAAGTCATAAGGAGTGTTCCAAATCTATTTTCCATGAGCGAGTTAAGTAAAAAAAGTTGTTTTGATTTTAAGAACTAGGTGTGAAATTAAATAAGGACATTTAATTAGGTGATAAATCAATTAGTTGAGTCCAACTTGGATTCCAAATTGTAAATATTTTTTAGTCTTAAAAATTTTAACTCTTATTTTTGATAATTGATAAGTGAGAGGTTTTGCAACCAATTACCCTATTTGACCTTAATTGAATGAAAATGGTTTGATAAGCCTAAAAAATCATTGATTCATTGCAACATCCTTCAAATGTGTGAACATTACAATGAATAACCCTCAAATCTCTTAAGAAACACTAAATCAGGTATTGTGATTACCAAATAAACTAATTATACCCACTTATTATTCCTCACATGTTGACAATCTATATAAAATTCATTACTTATCCCATATAATTCTATAGATATAATCTGAAACCAAGTAACAAGAGATTATTAATCCTTGAAAAAAGCAATAAATAATATGATAGACAAAACATAAACATACATGAATTAAAATTAAAAACAACCATTAATTATTGAAATCAATCATCAAGAGAGAGAACATTGTATTCATTAAAAGCTCATAGACCCATGCATCATAGGAGGGTTTCCTTCCCATACCTTACCACCCAAGAATTCTACCACTACATTTGAGAATAAATAATAGAGAATGGATGAGTAAAAAATATATTAAAATAAAAAAGAGAAAAAGGCATAAAAATAAAGTAGCAGAACTCCAGGTCAATAGAACTAAAATCCACTACCCAAGTCCTCTCCATGTACAATACTCTAAAGGTGTTAATACATCATTTAACTAATAGGAATTATTGTTCCTAGTTCCTCCCTTTAAATAATAATAGATCTATAATTTTAAGGTCTAATTATTTCTCTATGTCAAAGTTTCTAACTTTTGAATAAAATATTATATCTTTAATTCATTCCAAAATCATTGTCTTTAATATAAATTTTTAAATCCTCTATAAAATGATTTGTGACAAAATGTAAATCTATTTTATCTTATAAATGATTTATTTAAGATCATGTTCATGAGAGTGGGTGTCTTGACCAGAATTCTTCTATATTTTACACAACTCAAAAACCTATCATGCACCTCTGCCTTAAAAATAGATTCCTAAAAAGTATCCCTGGTGTCAGAATGCATGTTTTATGTTATCACTTCTTCTATGAACCATGATTTATCTTCCCTTAAGCAGGCTTGGGTGTTTCACTTTTAGGCTCCTCCTATCAACCACAAGATCCATAACCACAATCATTTGGTTTGTCATTTTATTCCATTGGATTCCAAATGTACCACAGGCACCACAGACAATAACATGGTCCAATCCATACTAATCTATACATATTTTAAACTTTATAGTGAATTCATTTAGAGAGGCCACGATATCTCTTCAACATGAGTATAGTTATACCTAGGGATGCATTATCATATTTTTCTACCTTCCATGCATGGTATCAGATCTCCAAACATGATATTACCTCTATGGAGTGTTTCAAAAATCAAAATTGTAGTGTCTCCCTCGTGACATGAAACATATATTAAATCCCATTTCAATGGGTGTCTTGGATTCACACCTCTCCTTTATAACATGGGATCACAAAACACGAGAAGTTACTTAATTCTACTACACTCTATATTAATGAATAAATGGACACAAATTGACCACAAATTATTACATATGGTTTGATTCCAAAATGTTGGATCTATAATAATTAACATGAGTGGAACCACAATCATTAGGTTGTTTTTTTGAAAATAGTATCTTTAGTTGTCCACTGTACACCACAATATACATCAACATGGAAGTGAAAAGGTTATTGCATCAATATTCTCATGTGGGGGATTATTGTTTCCTTTAACATGGTTTTATGGGGGTCATAAAAGATTCTAGATGTCATATATGGTCTTTATAAGCTTCAGTAGTGTCCATCCAAAAAATATTGATCTTAAATAGCTGTGACTATCGTAGAATTTGGTGGCTCCATGGGTAGTTTGGAGCTAAAAGGTGCATTCGATGATGGAGAAATGTGTACGAGCGGAAGTACATGGTCGAGACATCAAATGATATTGTCCTAAGTAATTTTCAATAGTGTCATTATGATTTACTGTCCTACATAAAAGTTTCATTTTTTCAAGACACTTCCTTGAAATCAAGGATGTATGGTACCTAGATCAGATCACCTGATGAGGGGATGTCCTTTTGTTACACTCACATACACATTCCAGACGGACTTATGCTGACCTTCATAGTCCCACAATCACCCCTTCTCACTCTTGTGCCTGATCTGTGCATGAAATGAATGTTCTTGTCCATTATTTCCAGTGCACCAGCCTTCACATGGGTTTCTTATATCTAACTTTGACTATATTGTGGTTTCACTTTGTCATAGTGTTGAAAGGGCCATTTTTTATACTGGATATAATATTTAATAGTTATAATTTTACCATAAATTAATATAAAAAAATAAGAATCAACTTTATCAATTTCATTTTTTCCAATTTATTCTTAAAATTTAAATTACCCACTATTTAGTACAACAATTAATTATTTGGGTAAAATAATTAAAAAAATTAAAACTCATCATAAAATTTCAAAAAAAATCATGAATAATATGGTCATAAAATAACTCTACACTTGAACTCATGTTTTTCCTCAATAATTGAATCTCAACAGTAATTTACAAAGGGTACCCATGCTACCACTATTCAAAATTCAAATTCATAAAATAAAATAATTATCAATGGGAAAGTAAAATTTTCAAGAGTTATGTATAATATTAATATAATTTCACGCTTTTAAAAAAATCCAATAAACCCATGTATTTTAATATTTCCCATGAAATTTTGTTGGGTATTCTCCTTCCTTCCATTAAGACATCTCGATTTTTTGTTATTATACCTGCCAAGTTGTGACTTACCAAATAATGAATTCATTTATCTCATCCCCACAATATAGAAATTCATGTGAAGTTATTATCACTCCATGATTTAATTATCCTCCCATTATATTGAAAAGGACCTAAGTTCTCCACCCCATGGATACAAATATCACAATTAATCATTAGGGATTAGCCTAAGGTTCTAATGACACAGAGTTTTAAGCTAAGTAGGTATGATGGGAAAATTAAATCTCAGAGAAGGTCAACACTCTTAATCATAAATCATGATATCAAAATTTATCTCAATGAATATATCCCTTTAAAATTAGTAACACTCTTTCTCCATGAACTCAAAGTAATTATCCTAAATCAATGAATAAATAGTGAATGATGTGAAACCTCTTGATATTTTATTCTTCTAAATTTTTTTCTTGGAATCTGTTCTAGGAACGAATATTAAATCCCCCATATAAACCCACATGATAAAATCATTAGTCTAATAATGGTTATTTTTTATTCTTCAAAGTCACAAGAAATTACTTTTAATCATTTTAACTACTTTTTTAAGAGGGGTAGTGGTCAAATTCAATAATTAAATGAACATGAACCTTTACCAATTCCTAAAAGAGCACCCCCACACTTATTCCATTAAATTTTATGTATCCCTTCCACCATGAATTCCCTCACCCATATACTTACAATTTAAAATGTAATGAAAAATACATAGATCTTGGAAGGATATGGAAATATTTCCTTGTAATGTGGTTCATTCCTATCAAGGTCATTCATGGACTCTACAGGCTAAACTAGGATTAATGTAAAATTAAATCTAAAGTATAAGAGATAAATCAATTGAAAATATTTAATCATATTAAATGTGAATTTTTATAATCATAGATTTGACATGTTCCAATCCATGTTATTCTATGTGGCATTCATTAAGTTCTCTCAATAAATATTCTGAAGATAGTGTTGGAAAAACAAGTTCTAGAAGTCCAATCGGGAGTGGAATATAAAATTTCAGAAAATCAATCATTCAATGGATAATAATAAAAAATAAATACACATGAATTTTATAAAATTAATGTATTAAAAATAGTAGGGAAATTTTATTTACATGAATAAACTAATTATCAAAAATCACAATTCATTATATTACAATAAATTTTCATCTTTATTTAATCAATTCCTTGATTTACTCATTAAATTTCAATAACATGTAAATATAAAACATTAAATAATTTAATTCATAATAAAATAATGTTTCTAAGATTATTCAACTTATGTATAAAGTCAAATTTTGGGAAAGATATTTTCTTTTAAAGTTTAAAATGTATTTTCAAACAAAAATGAGGGAAGAAAAAAAATTATGAATTTAAAAGTGAACTCTTATTTCCATATAAATATCTTTATATCCATGAATCCTCTTCTAAAAGATGTTGGGTTGATTTGTGAATTCCTTTAATTATGGTCCTATAAAAAGAAAACAACTCATGAAAGTGTAAGTATGACTTCATTAAAGTTAAAATAGAAAAGGGAAAGATAACAAATTATGGAATTTCTAAATCCTCAGAAAGCATTAAAACTCATGTTTACTCATGGAATATATTTTGTTTAATGTTTTTGCATTGATATAACCAAATGAGTAGTTATTAATAGATAGGTTAGAGAAGCATGATCACCTCCATCAGTTTTTAGGTAAATTACCATGTTGATTTTTTAGCACGTTCCCATTAATATAAAATGGTTTCCCTTTACCCTATTTATTAATTTTTACTACACCAAAAGTATGTGACTGAGTGATAAAAATGGACATTCTCATTTGTAATGAAGTTTAAATGACATTAGCTTGAATCAAGAATTCTAGAGAAACAGTTGGTCTCCAAGAACAAATATTTTATGTTGGATCATCTTGTCATGAGCCAATTGAATTAATTCTATATAATTATAGAATATTAAAATTCCTCTCTTTTAATTTCATACAAATGTTAAATTTGGAATTTTCATTCTTTCCCAAACCTTTCCTAATCCAAATCCTTCTTTTTTATAAACTAGTATTCTCTGTTCTTTGACTAAACAGATATGTGAAATTTTTTTCTATAAATCAACCAATAAGGGCACATCCAGATTCATCTCTTATAGTATATATTGTAGGCCCATAAGGTGAATTCTCACCATTATCTCTAATCCATCCAATCAGGATTAACTATTTTCTCTAAGATACCTTTAATTTACCTATTATAAACTTCATCATGGGTATTTTTTGGGTGATGTAAGGGTGTATAAGTCTTATGATCCACTCCATATTTCCTTAGAAGATAATTCATTATTCTGTTGAAAAACTAAGTCCCTTTTTCACTCATGATGGATATTGGAACTCTAAACCCACAAAATATATTAGACATAACAACATCATAAACAAATTTATCATCATCATATTTAGTGGCTTTGTATTCTATATTTTTTTGAAATAATCTATAGAAAAAAAAATATAATAACTTAAAAATGACCAGGTAAAGTGTCCTATAAAATCAATTCCCCATAA
This sequence comes from Viscum album, assembly GCA_963277665.1. NCBI lineage: Eukaryota > Viridiplantae > Streptophyta > Magnoliopsida > Santalales > Viscaceae > Viscum > Viscum album. The sequence continues at coordinate 1,089,782,215 of OY728145.1, read as the reverse complement.
TTAAAAAATTTCATAAAATATAATGGGGTTTTTTGGAATCTATTGTCTTTTTAAAATATTCCCATTAAATTTTATTCTTTCACATTTCCTATAGTATTCAAGTGCATACTCAAACAATTTGGTCCAATAAATTTTAAATTCTAAAATTATTCATTCAATTCATTGAGGTCTAATGTTTCCTCCACAAGCTAGTGTGTGATATAATTTAAAAATTGATTCAATTTCACTTTATAGAAAACATATTATTATTAATTTATCTTTTTAAAATTTCCAATGAAATGTATCCTCCAAAATATAAAATCTAAATTCATATTTATGTTTTTATGGGTTTTAAGATGAGATGTACTTATAAGACCCCAAATAATTCACTACGCCTACATACCATGGTACTTCACTATCCATTATGTTGAGTTGTTCTCCCGATACATGGTCATTAAATGTGAATTGAATAGAATTTATTCCTAAGAGGTTATCTAAAAAGAAACTTACCATACACCTTTGAAATGTAACCAAGGTGTTTTAAACCCCAATATTTATCATCTTAAAAGAAAATGTCTGAAAAGTACATGTTAATGATTTATTCACTTGGTCTTCTATAGTAATGGGTAACTAAAAATATCCTAAAAACCATCCATGAGATAGTAATGTGTTCTTCCTTCCAACATCTCTAGCATCTGATCGATGAAGTGAAATGAAATGTTGTCTTTTCAAGTGACCTAATTTATATTTCTAACATCAATACACACTCCCCTTCTATTATGAAATATCACGGGAATTAATTAATTATGAACATTTTTTACAATGGTCAAACCCATTTTATTAGGAACAACATGGATGGGGATGGACGATTATGATTTAGAAATACCATAAATGATGTATGTTACTAACAAATTATCTATTTAATTATTCACTAATTCCATTATGATGGGATTGAGTCTCCTTTTGGTATTCCTAATGGGTCTCAATCTCCCACTAGAAAAATTATATGTAGGCAGATTTTGGGATTTATTCCTAGGATATCACCTAAGATCCACCATATTTCTTGTACATTCCTTTAAAAGATTTCAATAAATAGTTTTATGGGGATTTAGATAGATTTTTATCAATTGTAAATGGTAATTATACAACGTCCATGTGGTACAGATATTATAAATCACTAGGGAGAGGTTTCAATTCTAGATTCTGGGGGTGTTCAATAGATGGAATTTAATTGAGGTTACCCACTTCCAAATCATGAATTTAAAACACATAAGAAAAATATATTATTATCCATTATGATTTAAATTAGTAAATTTAGTAGAAAAATAAATATTTACATATCCTTCTTGCTTGAAAATGGAATTTCTAGGTTTATTAAAAGTCAAATATTTCATTCTATTTTCAATAGAAAATTGATTTTATAAGGATAAAAATTCATGGAAAATTCATAGTTCCTAAATGGGTTAATTACCTTCATCATGGTACAGTTTAAAAAGTGAATGTGTACTTGGAGGGTTCCTCATGGAGTTGAGAATATAGAATTACAAAGTGTTTTCTCTAAGCTCTAGGGGGAGGGTTCCTTCATGTACATTGATTATTGTCTTGGTATTATTCAAGAATGGTTGGTTAGTGGCCTGGTTCTCTACTTTCATCAATGGTAATCACATAGAAGTTGGTTGGGAATACCACTCCTTTAACTCCAACTAACATATCTTTTAAAACAAACACTATAAGAACAATGGATCTTCTATGAGTTTTCTCACTAATCTTAGGGGATTAAAATATCCCATATTCAAAGATATAAATATAGAGCGAGAAATAAAAATTATAGAAGATTTTAAATAAAATAAATAATTGGAAAAAATTAATTATCTAATAGTGAATGGAATAGAAAATGTCTCTAGATATTGAAATTCTATTAGTAATTGTGGCGTGATAAGAGTAGACACATTTCTTCCCAAGATAATTTTTTCATTCCCATCAATTATTTTATTTTTAGTATAAATTTACTTAATAAATTAGTCATTTTTTTTGAATTTTTATAATGTATTATAAAATATGAATATAGATTTCAATTTTTCTGGAAGGATTTCACAGTTTTCCTTTGATATTCTTCTTCTTTAATTTTCTTTGACTAGGTCATTCTATAGGGGAATGGGAGTGAAAGTTCATTCTTATCCATTTGTTTTCGTTGAATGTGTGTCTCTAGTATTTCATTCATAATACTTCCTATCCTTAATTATTAATTCTTATTTTATTTTTCTCTTCTGGTTTGTTTTAATTATTATTCAAAAAATTATTTAGTGTTTTCATCCTTTCATTAATCAAGTATCGGTTAAGCATTTTTTGGATTAGGTGACTGAATATCCTTGAAAATAATTAGAACAAAGGTTATTCATTATTGGAAATTTATGGTATGTTATGTTTGTTTTCAATCCACAATGGGGTTATCTGGGAGTTTGAAATCCATTTTAGCTAATTTTTATAAGAGGATTCATTATTAAAGGTAGGGAATTTCTCCAGTGTTTAATAAATTTTTCCCTAAAAATCTAGAGGAAAGGATGGTATAAAAAAAGTCATGTTCTTGGAACCAACAGAGGGGTTTTTTCTCAAAAGAAAATTTTCATAATGTTTGAGAATATTTTGACGGAAGGAAAATTCAAAATGCTCATTATATATTGATTTTTGAAAATATTTATACATTGGCTTATAAAAGGAAACCCATTTTGTGGGTGTGATATAGTTTTTTTAATGGGTCATTATCACCTATAAATAAGACCCTAATCATCATTTGGATCATGGATGTTTTGGTGGATGAATTATCACTCTAATTTCATAAAATGATTATTTAAAACATGTATTTTATGAGAGTACAAGTTTCTTGAAAACTATTTTTTGGAATCCTCATGTTTTAATCATGTTTTTATGATCACAAATCCGGTTACTCTTGTTTAATCTATCTCAAATCATGTTTAGAGAAGGTTGGTTTAATTATGCATTAAAAAAACTTTCCCAATATCTAAATTCCTACAAATCATGTTTGATTATTGTAAACTATATTTAATTTGTTCTATAATGAATTATTTTATAAATGATTATGTCTAATTTATTCTATGAATATTACTGCTTAAGTCTGTATACATATATTTGGTTATGTATGAGAAACCTTGAGTCTACCTCCAATTCTATATTTCTAGAAAATGACCCAGATAGTGTGACCCAAACACCGTGACCCAAACACCGTGACCAGACACTGTGACCCAGACACCGTGACCTAGACACTGTGACCCAGACACCGTGACTGAGACACCGTGACTAGACACTGTGACCCAAACACCGTGACCCAAACCCCATAACCATTTTCAGATCTCATGAAGTCTGTGACACCGGTTCCTTTCTACCATCAATAAGACACCATTCTATGTTTGGAAAAGGACCATACACCATGATCCTAACACCACATTCGTGCTACCGGTTCCTGATCTCAATACAACTATGACATCATGACTATCTCACCGCTCAAAGTCAATGAAGAAGACATCGTTTTGTGGTGACACTGTTTCCAAGTTATATCATTTCTAGACTGACTGTGACACCATTATTTAATATATATTTTTTGTTTTGAATTTAATTTTTAACAGTAATATCATAGTCTGTTAAATTCACTGACATAATAAATTTTTCTTTATATACATGTCACCTGATAATATGGGGTACGAGGTGGAAAATACTTGCATCCTTTATAATCCAACACGGTCACACCAAAATAAAAAATAAAAATGTGGCACTAGAACAAAGGCATGAGCAGTAGTGTGTAGCAGTAGTATGATCATTTTTGAAAAGTGAATTGATACATGAAATAAGAAACAACTGAAGAAAACTCGAATCAATATTGATTATAAAGGCTAGACTACTATATATCAGAGACAAAAACATCTTCGCAGTACCACCTTCTAGAAGAACACGAGCTAGACAACTTACACCTTCGAACTAGAAAACATGCAATGCTCTGTTTTTCATAAGAGGACTCGATACTTGCATCTGCTTCATTATACAAGTCTAGAGCTACAAATAATAAAACTCAAAGCACTACTAACCCTTTATCGTCATCTTTGATCTATTGTGTATTATTTTTAGCTTTCAAGTAGTGTGTGTATGTCTGTATTAAAACACACACTATATCCTTCACTGAACGGAAGGATACAAGATATACTTCCTCTCATATCTTTTTACATTTATTTACCCCTACGTATAAGTGTAGAAGAGGCCCCTATGTGACCTGGTAGTTTATACCAACAGAGAACAGTGGAAGAGGTTGTCTGACCTGGACAGTCTTATGCATTGTTTTTGACCCCAATTTAGGGTGTGGATCAAGTTTATTAATATAAACTTCTTGGTGGCATGTTATCACCAATTGGAGTGGATTAGGTCTCGACTTGAGACTCAACCACCTATTTTATCTACTGTGTTTTTTAATTTTTTTTTTTCTATATTTTACTATATATTTTATAAAAAACTAGATTATAATTTGATAGTTAGTCTTGGATAGAAGTTATAACTGTTTTTCCTTATTATAATAGCTTCAAAAGTAGTATCAATAACTAATATTGATATTACTGAGAATTAATCAATCTTTTAAGAGGTTATTTGAACAGTAAAACTTTTATAACCATATTACCTTGATTGAGTAGGTTGTATTCATTTTTGTTGGGGAACCTTTTTAAGAAAACTTTTCAACAATTTTTTTATAGATACTAAATTCACCCCCCTCTTGAGTACTATACTCTGACCAACATTTGGTATCTAATGAGTTTTTATTCCTATTAAGAATCTATTTTTTAAAACTATTCAAATTTGATTTTAGTTGTACTTTAAAGATATGTAAATTTTTGTTAATTATAAATTTCTAGCACTTTCAAGGTATTTCTTTATTATGGATAATATAATGGAAGGTTCTACAACAAAAAGACCACCATTATTTAACAAAACTAATTATTCCAAATATAAAATTAAAATTAAAATTCATTCAGAAAGTATGGTCTTTGAAATTTGGTCTTCAATTATAGATGAGTATAAGATTCCTGATACTGATAGAAGTACTTGGGATGACCCAATGAAGACTGCTTACAATAAAAATTCCAAGCCATGAATGCTTTATATTTCTCTTTATAAGATGGGGAATTTAACAAAATATTTCCATGTAAAACCACCCATGAAATTTGTGATACCTTGTCTGTTTCACATGAAGGAACTTATATTGTGAAATAAATGAGACTCAATACTTATACTATTAAATATAATAACTTTAAAAAGAATCCCTATGAGCCTATTTCTGACATGTATCTCAAGTTCAATGAAATTTTCAACAACATTATTTCTATTGGAAAAGAAGTTACTTCCAACGAACAAGTTATGGGGATTATCATATGCTTACTTGATAGATGGAGAGGAACCTATGCCTCTATTAGAGAGTCATGTGACATCAAAAAAATACCTATAAAAGAACTCATTGAGAAACTAATGATGTATGAAGAGGAGTTGAAAGTCAACAAGGAAGAGGATGATGAACCCAAAAGATAATCTGTGGCATTCAAGACCACCACCTCTAAACACAAAGAAAAGAAGAAAATGAAAGTCTCTGTAGAAATATCGATCAGTGAACAATCATCACCTGTCAATGATGAGGAGATGACTCAATTAGCTAGAAGGTTTAATAAATTTTATAAAAGGAATAATTTTTTTAGATATCCTAACTTCAAAGGAAGATATGATCAAACGGGAAGCTGGAATAAATATTGGAAAAGAAATGAAAAGTATTATTAGATAGTATGCTATGAATATAATTTAAAGGGAAATATATAATATGGTTGTCCCAAGATCAAGTATAAAATGAAATATGAGGAAAAATATAGAAAGTATAAAAATTAAATGAAAGCAATGTGTAGTGATTTTGAGGATAGTTCATGTGACTTAGAGTCTTCACATGATAAACATGCAAACAAAGCCAATATGTGTTTTATGAAAAACACATATGAGGTAACACTGGAATTTCCTATTCAAAATTCCTATTATTATGGATCTGAAAGTGATTCTAAAAATATTTCTAAAGAAGAAATTTTTGAGTACTGTAATATGCTTGAAGAGACATGTAATGAACTAAAATATAAATACAATTCTTTAAATAAATATCATGCTCTTACCTAAACTATTAAATCTAAACTTACTATAGAAAGAGAGAAAAATGTTCAATTACTCAATAAAAACAATGAACTAAAGACATCTAATGAGAAATTGAAAAAGTACCTTGAATGGTTTACTAATGGTAAAGATAATTTGGTACAAATTCTTGGTAAACAAATTTTCACTAAATACACTACTGGTATTAGATATCAACCTGGTAAAAGAAATTTTGGAAAAACCAATTTTGTTTCAAAATCTAGAATATACGGCATTACTCCTAGTTCAAGAAAACATTTTTCTAGTTTAAATTATGATACACTCTCTACCATTTCATGATTTTTTGGACCAAATAGATTTTATTTTTCAAATACTTTACATAGTGCTTATAGGAAACCTATGAAGTAGATGTGGGTTCCTAAAGCACTAGTTACTAATATTACTGGACCCAAACGATAATGGGTACCAAAGTTTGTTTTTACTGGAATATTTTGTAGGAAAGTTGTTTAAAGAGATTCTATAAAAGCTTATGGTACTTGGATAGTGGGTGTTCAGACACATGGCAAGAGACTATTCATGCTTCAAGAACTTAGTAAAAATTGATGGTGGAAATCTCACCTTTGGGGACAATGCAAAATGAAAAATCATTGGCCTTGGCCAAATCAGTAACTTTAACTCAGTCTTAATTTCCAAAGTACTTTATCTTGATGGACTGAAATATAACCTACTTAGTATTTTACAACTATGTGATAATGGATTTCATGTTAATTTTGAAAATAATGATTGCAATGTTTTTAATTCTAAAAATGAATTAGTATTTTCTTCATTGAGAAATTAAAATGTATACTCTATTAACGTAGATTCTTTAGTTTCTCAAAATACTTCATTTTTATGTGTATTTCACAAAGAGTCTTGGATTTGGCATAAAATACTAGGACACTACAATATTCACTCTCTTAGAAAGCTAATTAGAAAAAGTTTAGTCAAAGACCAACCCAAACTTAAGTTTCCAAATGATAAAGTGAGTAATCATTGTCAAAAGAGAAAGCAACAAATAATTTCCTTCAAACCAAAGAAAGAAGTTTCAACTTCTCAAACTCTCTAGTTGGTTCACATGAATTTTTTTGGACCATATAGAGTTTCTATTTTAAATGGTAAGCACTATGTTTATGTTCTTTTAGATGACTTTTCTTTATATACTTGGACTTTCTTATTGGCACACAAAATTGAATCCTCCTCTCATTTCACCAAATCTGCTAAAACATTAGAAAACCTTAGTGGACTTAGAATTAAATCCTTAAGAAGTGATCATGGTTGTGAGTTTGAAAATCAAGAGTTTAAATCCTTTTTTCTCACAAAATGTCTATAATCATAATTTATCTTCCCCTATTACACCCCCAAAAAATGGAGTTATATAAAGAAGAAATATGACCTTGAAAGAGATTTCTAGAACCATTCTTAGTGAATATGACTTACCTATTTATTTTTGGACTGAAGCTATAAATATATAATGCTATATCATCAATTGAGTATTGATTAGACATATTCTTAAAATAACTCCATATGATTTATGGAACAATATAAAACCCAAAGTATGTTATTTCAAAGTTTTTAGTTGAAAAGTATATATCATTAATACAAAAGAAAATCTTGAAAAGGTTTCATCCAAGAGTGATGAAGGGATTTTTTAGGATATTTAATATCTAGTAAAGCCTAGGGAGTGTTCAACAAAAGAACTAAAAGTGTAGAGGAATTTTTCCATGCCATGTTTGATGAGACATATCCACATGAGCCTAAGATCACTTTAGAGAAACTAGAGGATGATATGTCAAATCTGAAAATCAATGCTAAATCCTCTAACTATCCTGTAAAAGGATATGTGAAAACTTCTAGTTATGTAAATTCTCCATATTCAAGTCATAATGAACCTGAACCTGTTGAAAAACCTGAAATCACTACCCCATCTTTTTCTAGAGCTATTAGAACCCTTAAGAACCATCCTTTAGATGATTTTGTAGGAGATTTAGATAAAGGAACTCAAACTAGAGCTTATCATAGAAATCTGGTTGAGCATCAAGTTTTCTTATCACAACCTGAACCTAAAAAAATTAATGATGCTATCAATGATGAATTTTTTGTGATGGCTATGTAAGAACATAATCAGTTTGAAAGAAACAATGTTTAGAAACTTTTTGGCAGACCCAAATACAAATTTACCATAGAAACTAAGTGGGTGTTTAGAAATAAAGTTTATGAATATGGTAATATAGTTAGAAACATATCTATATTGGTTTCACAAGTCTATATTCAAGAATAAGGAATTTACTATGAGGAGACCTTTGCACTAATAGCTAGACTTGATGCCATCAGAATCCTAATTTCTTATACTGAACATCTGAATTTCAAACTATATAAAATGGATGTCAAGAGTGCATTCCTAAATAGGTATATAGATGAGGATGTACTTTTAGAACAACCCCCTGGTTTCATAAATCCTTACTTTCCAAATCATGCTTTCAAATTATCAAAAGATTTTTAAGGTTTAAAACAAGCTCCAAGAGTATGGTATGATAGATTAAGTACTTTTATTATTTCCAAAGGTTTTAATAAAGGAATAGATCATTCTACCATTTTTATAAAATTAATTTCCAATGATATTATAGTAGTTCAAATTTATGTAGATGATATTATTTTTGGATCTTCAAAAAATTATTTATGAATTGAATTTTCTAAAATGATGAAAAATGAATTTGGAATGAGTTTAATGGGTGAACTAAAATTCTTTGTTGGATTTCAAATATTTAAAAATAAATATCGTATTATTTTAAATCAAAGAAAATATAATAAATATATTCTAAAACGTTTTGTCTTGGATAGAACTAAAAGTAGTGATACTCCAATTAGTACTACTTGCCAGTTGGATCTTGATGAAGATGGAAAATCTATTGATCAAACCACTTAGAGATGCATGATTGGAAGCAAAATCTACTTAACTGCTAGCTGACCTGAAATTATGTTTAGTGTATGTATGTGTGCTCGTTTTCAAGCAAAACCTAAGGAATCTCATTTAAATGATGTTAAAAGGATTTTCAAATACCTCAAACATACATCCAATCTAGGACTGTTCTATCCTAGAGGACAATCATTTGAGTTAGTTAGTTATTCTGATGCTATTTTTTGTGGCTGTAAGTTAGATAGAAAAACACCTCTGGAAGTCACTTTCTAGGAAATTCTCCAGTATCATGGTGTAGTAAGAAACAAAACTCTGTTGCATTATCTACTACCAAAACTGAATACATAGCTATTGGTAGTTGTTGTGAACAAATTTTGTGGATGAAACACACATTACTAGATTATGGATATCAATTTAGCCATGTAACAATAAATTGTGTCAATATAAGTTCTATTAATATCTCAAAAAATCTTGTTTCACACTATAGGACAAAACAAATTGATTAAAGACATCACTTTTTGAGAGACCATTATAAAAAAGGTGACATCACTTTGGAATTCATTGGAACTGAATATCATCTTGGTGATATATTCACCAACCATTAATTTATTAAAGTATAGATTACGTCATACATGAATTTGGAATGATAAATCATTAATATAAAATATACTATTTCAAAATTCAATGTCTCACAGACTACTGTTTCATAGTTTATGGTTTCACGGGTCACTGTCTTGAAATTACTATTTCATGTTTACGGTCTCACAGTTACTATATCTCGGTTACTATTTTTCACTTAATATTTTAAATGACACGGTCGCAGCATTTGGAATCACAACGTAAAGGTGACACCGTGATAACCTGTTCTAGTCTCACTGTGATAACCTGTTCCTGTCTCACCATGAAAGTCTGTTCTGATCTCACCGTAATAACAATTTTCTATTTATTTATATTTTATTACCTATATCACTGTATTAATTATTTTATTATATTCATCCCGTATTTTTGAATTTGTGACTCTTGAAATGCCTAAATGATAAAAACCAAATGTCTTCCACAATTTTCTTCACTCGAGATCTATTCTCTCAAACCCGAAACATTTCTCTCTCAAACTATAAGACCTACTTCAATCCTTCATCTCTCTCTCTCTCTATCTCTTGAACCCCTCATTGAATGCCCAGAATGAAGTTTCCATCTTCATCAACTCCTAAGAAGCGCATATCTCCAAATAAAGTATAAAGAGCACCGAAGGTAGTGCCTGAAGGACCATTGGACCCGAATATTGTTGATAGAATAGTAGTTCTAAAAACGGAAATATGCCCAAAGTGGTTGATAACAAGTAAATATTTAGTTTTAAAAGTACTAAAAGAACTAGGATGGCTGGACTAGTTCAAAAAAGAGAAAAGGACGATTTATCCAAAACTTGTTGCTTAGTTTTATCAGTTTGTTCAATTTTCTTTCAATGATGAAGATGGTTTTATTGTGAGGAGCTAGATTAATGGAAAAAGTTTCACCTTTTACTCAAGGTTATGGAATTCTTGCCTAGGGATACCCCATGAAGGAATTTTTGAGGACTACCATAGAGGTCCTCCTCCTCCTAGTGATGTTTTTGTTTCAGAAGAGGCCATGAGAAGCTTGAATGGAAACAAAAGGAAGAGAAGAGCTATTGTTTCTGAGGTGGATGGTGAATCAAGGTTACTATTTATGTTTATTTAGAATCTGTTTAGTCTGAGGAAAGGATATTTTTATACCCTCAAGTATCAATATATATTCTTGATACATGTTATGAAGAATGGAAATAATATTAACCTGTGAAAGTATATTATAATTCACATGTGTGAGTTTATAAAGACAACCTCAATGTCTACCTCCTTATTATACATAAGGTTAATCTCTTTTATGCTGTATGATAAAGAAATGGTCGGATCGAATGCAGAATTCCTCAAGGACTGTGAATTCGTTATCTCAAAGGTTACATCCAAAAGGATGAAAATTAGTTGGAATTCGTGGAAAAAGGCTTGGGTGGATGATAAGGAAAGGTTATATGAAAAGTTCAATCTAGTTGATCATCCTTCAAGACCTAATATAACTTCTAATTCTGGTTTGGAACTAGATGAAATTGTTGACTATCCTATTGAAGAGGAATAAGAGGTAGTTACTACACCTTTGGAAAAAACTATCTCGGATAAGGAAGATAGTGGAATTTTTCCATAAGATATAGTTTAGAAGGAAGCACCTATTACTAAAAAAAGTATTTATTTGGAAGAAGAACCTACTTCTAGAAGAGAATATGTCATTATTGTAAGAGAAAATGATATTCTGGAAGGGAATCTAGAAGAATAACTTTTGGAAGAACAAGCTAATCCTTATGTTATCTAATATGCTGAGGAATGAATGGAACAAGCCTTCCAACTGGATAAAAAATAAATGGGTGAGAGTATTTGAGATGATCTTTTAGAACCGGATCAAGGAACTAACACTCCTAGTCCTGTGAGAGATGAACTTGTTGATGGGGAGAAACACCCTAGTCTAGAAAGTGTTGAAGTTCCTAATCATGTTGATCAATGAACTATGGATACTTGGTATAAGTTACCTAGATAATTTGATGTGGATAATACCCAGGAAGCCTCAGTTAAAGGCATAGACCTATCTACTGTGTTTCAATTGAAACCGTTCTATAATCTTGAAGTAATATCTGCCAAGGAACCTGAGCCGGTCTCAGCTCCTATTCCTGAACCTTTACAAGAACCTCTTTATTTCGTGAGTCATAATGATTTGAAAGCCTTTGGATCTACTTTATTGGATAGAGTTTAAATGCTACTGAACACCCAACCTACTCTTATAACAAACCTAAGTGAAGGAGATGCTTCCTTGACATTAGAGAAGATCATATAGTAGATTCATCCAAAAATGATTCATAAAATTCAAGAGGTTAGAATTGAGAATAAACATTTTAGTGATGAAGTGAAGTCTCTTAGAGCTGTGGTTGAAGATATAAAAAAGTGTTAAAATCAAGACAAGCTCATATTTCTCATCCTATTGAGGTTGTTAGTTGTCAGATTCCATAGGAAGTTTCCTATCTGATTCAAAAGAACACGAATGAATTAGCTAACAAAGTGGATGAGAGAAACAAGTAGTGGTCCAAGAGATGTATGAGCATGTTATTGGTCTCAAAAAACTGACTGAAGAGTATAAGGGATGTCTATAGAAATTTCTGAATCATCTCATGTCCCTCACCTCAGCTATTATAGCCTCCTGTGCCTCTGGACAGTCATCTTAACCCCTTGACAGTTATCTTCTCAAAACTGTTGTTAATGAGGAACTTCAATCAGTGTTATGTGGATTTGAAAAAGAGACTCTATTTATGATTGTCAATAATAGTGAGAGAGTACTTGATTTGGTAAGCATTTACTCAAAGATTGAAAATGATTCTTAGGAATAAATTACTAAGAAAGTGGATTTCTACTTTAATAGGATTTTTTATAAGCATGATATAACAAATCATTTCAAGTATCTTGTCGAAAATTTGAAAATTCATCCTGTCACTCAAGTCTTTAAGACTCAAGTTCAAAAGATGACAGATTTCACTCCTCTATTGGACATGTTCATAGAGAACAAAGATGATTTTTAGAAAGTAATGTAGTATGGTGGTGGGATTATTACTGATTTCATTTAGTTGTTGAATCGTTATCTTCAAGTGCAGAGCACTGTTATTGTGGATCTTACAGCTACACCCTTACGGCCTAGTTTACCTGCTTCCTCATCCACTACCTTTGCATATACCTCAATGTACATATCTTAGGCTCTGAGCCAGATCATACCTATTATCCTTGACCAAAACTTGCCTTGGCCTTCCACCAAACCTACTTTGGAACCTTCTGTTTTTGAAGGACTCCATATTCCTACTCTGATAGTTGCCTCACTCTCTTCTTCAACTTCTACTTTTACTCCTTTGGGTCCTTCTAATGTTGCTGTAAAGGGAAAAGATAAGATAGCTAGTGCTGAATAAAAGTGAAAATTGTATCTTGATAGGGATGTTTTTTAATTTTTCTCAATGCTTGTAATAACACATCTTTTTTCCATCTAATGAAATATGGACTATTGTTTTCTATTCTATTCTTAACATTCATTCTTTCATTTTCTTTTACTCATTTTACTAATCCCAAAAGGGGGAGAAAAGTGACCTAAGGGATATACAAAAAAATATGAAAAGATATCGAATTCCTATGATTTGTGATCATCAAAAGGGGGAGATTTTTGGACTCCTCATGTTTTAATCATGTTTTAATGATCAAAAATCCTGTTACTCATGTTTAATATATCTTAAATAATGTGTATAGATGGTTGGTTTACATATTGTTTAAGTAAACTTTCCCAAGACCATAATTCCTATAAATAATGTTTTATTATTGTAATTTTTTTTAATTTGTTCTATAATAAATTATTTTATGAATGATCAATTCTAATTCGTTATGTGGATATTACTGCTAAAGTATGTATATAGATATTTGGCTAAGTCTGAGAAACCATGAGTCTTCCACTAGTCTTGGATTTCTAGAAAATGACCCAGACACTGTGACCTAGACACTATGACCCAGACACTATGAACTAGACACAGTGACCCAGACATCATGACTAGAAAGTGTGACCCAGACTCCATGACCCAGACACCGTGACAAGACACCGTGACCCAGACATCATTCCCTGACACCATAACAAGTATCATATCTCATGAAGTTGGTGAAACCGGTTCTTTGATAGCATCACTAAGACACTATTCGATGTTTGTAAAAGGATAAGACACTATGATCCTAGCACTACATATGTGATAACAGTTCCTAATCTCAATAAAACTATGCCATCATGGAAATCTCACTGATCAAAGGAAATGAAGAAGATATTGTTTTGTAGTGATTCCATTTCCAAGTGATACCGTTTCTAGATAGACAGTGACACCGTTATTTAATATGTTTTGTCATTTTCAATTTAATTTCTAACAGTCATATTTGAGTCTTTTAAATGAACTGACATAATTAATGTTTCTTTGTAGACATGTCACCTAAAAGTATGAGGTACGACGTGCAGAATACATGTATCCTACTAGCTCCAACATGTGCACTCCAAAATAAAAAGAAAAACGTGGCACTATAATAAAGTCACGAGCAGTAGTGTGATCATTTTTGAAAAGTGAACTGATACATGCAATAAGAAACATTCGAAGAACACTCAAAGCACTATTGATTCCAAATGTAGGACTACCATATATCTAATCCAAAAACATCTTCATAGTACCACCTTAAATAATAACACAAGCTAGAAAACATACACCTTCGAACTGGAAAACATGTGATACTCTATTTTTCACAAGAGGACTCGATACTTTCATATGCCTCATCCTACAAGTCCAGAGATGCATAGAATAAAATTCAGATCACTACTAACCCTTTCTCATCATTTTTCTCTATTGTGTATTGTTTTTAGATTTTAAGAAGTGTTTGTATGTATGTATTAAAACACACACTATCTCTTACACTAAATTGAAGGATACAATATATCCTTCATATAATATCTTTTTACCTTTGTTTACTCCCATAGATAAGTGTGTTAGAGGTCCCTGTGTGACATGGTAGTTTATATGCACGGAGAATTGTGGAAGAGGTTGTGTGACCGGGACAGTCTTATACATTGTTGTTTACACCGATATAGGGTGTGGATCAAGTTTGTTAATATAAACTGCTTTATGGAAGGTGATCACCAAGTGGAGTGGATTAGGTCTTGTGTTGAGACTGAACCACTTGTTTTATCCACTATGTCATTTAATTTAGTTTTTCTCTGTTTTACTGTATATTTCAGAAAACGCTAGATTATACTTTGATAGTTAGTCTTGGATAGAAGTTATAATTTTTTTCTATATTATAATAGATTCAAAAGTAGTATCAATAACTCATATTGATATTATGAGAATTAATCAATATTTTAAGAGGTTATTTGAATTGTAAAAATTTGATAACCATATTAACTTGATTGAATGGGTTATATTAATTTTTATTGGGGAAAATTTTTAAGAAAACTTTTCAACATAAATTTTTATAGATACTCAATTCACCACCTTCTTGATTACTCTACTCTGAACAACAACTATGGTTAAGAACTAAGTGTAGAAAAATGTTTTCAATGAAGGGGGGTTTTGATAAAGTTGGAAGTTTATTAAAAGATATATGTTTCATGAATTGAAGAGGCTATGTGGAAATTGTTAGTTTAGTAAAAAATAAATTTCATAAAAATACTTAAACTAATATAGTTTCACTTTGGAAAAGTTTTTGGAATAAATTGAATAATCAGACTCATACCATCATGTTGAAAAACATCATCAATATGCACTCAGATGTGGAAGTGACCTTTAAGTAGGAAAACAATGAAATACATCAACCAATGTAATGGTAAAAGGGGATTTGATAGTTGTGATCAGATGGAGGAAATGTGTTATCCCAAAATTCTTATAAAGGTAGTGATCTTGGCATATAGTGACCATGAACAAAAAAGTGTAATAAAAAAATATAGTAAAACTTATTGGATTCTAGTACAACCAACACACTATTAGTGTATTCACCTTGGACTCTCCCTTTGTGGTTAACCATGTAAAATTGAAATGTTGTGGTCCTTTTTAGCATATGTGTGTTGGGATTTTTCACAATTTGTTCTGATAAATTTAATTATTTCATAACCACCTGGGAAAAAGATTTATTTAATCAAAAGAAAAATTTGACACCCTTATTCACCCCTCCCGTCCTAAGGTGTTATCGAGTTTGAAAACTGGTATTAGTGTAATTAGGTTATAGGTGATAAATATAAAATTAAGTTTAGTTATGATATAGAATTTAGTTACTATGAATGGATTAATCCCTTTTGATGGAAGAAACTTCAAGATTTAGGATAAAAAATGAGATATAATCTATGATCTCTTAGGATTGAAGTTTCCTTTCCATAGTTCAAGGGATTTAGGTTAGTGATGTGACATGACTACATATAGATGATTCAGATAGGAAAATGATTTACATATATTCTAATGATTAAATATTCCTCAATAGATCTCTATTAGATCAAATATATTTTAATGTGGTGAGTTTTAATAAAAAAAAGTCCATGCGCTAGAAACTAAAAAATATATTTTATGGTGATAACAATGTGAAGGATGAAAAACTACATGTTCTATAAAATATGCTTGATAATGTAAAAATGAATCTTGATGAAAGTGTTTATAGTTTCTTTAATTGAATTACTGAATTTTTTTAAGTTATATTAGATCTTGGTGAATAAATTAAGGATATTGACATTTTAATGAAAATCTAGAGAGGTTTTACACCTATATACAATCTAAAAGTTTCATCTCATGAGGATAAGGGTATTTATAGGCTATATCTTGATGATTTTCTAAGTAGTTTAGTCTCTTATGAAATGATATTTGAACTAGAAGAGATACCAATTTTATAATGTAGGTATATGTCATTCAAATTCATGAAAAAATGACATTTCTATAGGTAGTGATGATAGAGAATATGTGTATGATGTATCTATATATCTATCTCTCTGTTATTTCTATAAAATTGAAGAGTGGAAATGAGGGATTCAATAGAAATAATCCATTTTCATGAATTCATTATTGTAAATTAGTTCACATTAAAATAAGATCTTCAATAAAATTTGATGATGAATAAAGTGAAGGATAAATCATGTAAAGACCTTATAGGAGGTTCATAAAAAAGGTGACATCAAGTCTCGAAGGAAAATATAGAGGATGTGATTTATTATCAAAGAGAGAAATGATGATAGATACTTTTTAGAGGAAGAATAAATATATATTAATTTTCATGATAAAGATTCCATGATGCCTATAATTGAAAAGGAAGAACCTACAAAAGAGGAAGAAAATAACTCATATGGGCTTGTAGATCTTAAGTTTGGGATTTAGTGTGTTCTTAATGATAATGAAATTCAAAGAAAGAAAAATAAAATGATTGGAGATTTGTTGAAATAATCACCAGAGTTTGGGAATGAGCATGAAGTAGAGATTGGTCAAATTCAAGGATAGGAAGAAGATTATTTGAAAACTCAAGAATTCCCATGAGAAGTTATGGATTTTAAACTAAAGCTTGATGATATTGAAAAAATTATCATTGGCTATACCTTGAGGTTAGAGGAGAAATCTAATATAGTTGAGGCCCTTGAAAAAGAATTTGTTACCTTAATGAGTAATCTTGAGGCAGGAATAAATTTCGGAGAACTGAAGAAGAAAAATACAATTTGGATGGTTATTATACACAAATATTTTGGAAAAATTCAAACATGGATATAAAGAATTAAAGAATGAATTGAATGATAAAATACTCAAATATATAGGAAAAATTGGGATTTTTTAGGAAAATTAAACATCTATGGTAGGATTTGTGATGGTCCAAAACAAGGTGAAGTATAAAATTTTTCAAACACATGTCAACAAAAAGGCACATGATGTTTTGAAAGAGATATCTTCGAACCAAAAAAAGTAGAGAGTTGTGAATAATCCTCAATCATCAATAGATAATGTATAACCAATGATCTATACAAAAGATAAGGACATGTGGATAAACAATAGTCAAAATATATTTCTTATTATAAAATATAAATTATGTATCTTTCTTGGACATTCCATATTTTACTAAGATAAATCAAGGAGTTGTCTTAATGCAGAAGTACAAAGCATTCAAAAAATGAGAATGATGATATTTACTTTATCTTATAGATTAAATAATTTATAAGTATATTTCATTAATTTATCTATCTTTGGCCATAAATCCATCAATTTAAGTAAAATAGAAAGTGGAAATAATAACTACAGAACTCATAGACAAGTGAGTAAAGGCTAACCAAGATAAATCAACCTGGAAAATATGTACCCTATTTTGGAATAAGAATATGAGTGTGATTTAACAATGCATACTGAGAATAAATTGGAGAGGTCATATTACTCTTATACTTAACCAGGTATCTCATGAAAATAAAATAAGAAGATTGAGAAATCTAGCCTAGTATATATCACATTGAAAGCTACAAATAATAGTAGCACACCAATTCTTGATAGTGGATTCTCATCAAACATAACAATATGTGTGAATTTATTGAAAAAATTTAATAAGATATTCATTGGAATGGTGAAATTATGAAATATTAGTGCCTTAAATATCAAAGGTAGTGGAAATACCTAATTGGAAGGCGATGAGATGAAGAAAAAAATTTCCTCTACATGGATAGTATGCATCGAATTTCTATGAGTATGATTTAACTATACGAATCAGGACTGTTGGTTATATTTAATTAGAATGGATGAAATAAAAACAGGTAAAGAATGAAATTAAATAATGAAAGGATGGAGGATTAATGGTGATTTAGGTCAAGTGAACAGTAAATAAAATACTTTATTTATAACATTTTAAGAGTAAAATAACTTGCGAAACCAAATTATAGGTCACATTAATCAATAGAACATGGAAAACTTGTTGACCCTAAAGGATATTCCCAATCTGATGTGTTATTGAGAAAATATATGTGATGATTACATGAGAGAGAAAATGCCCTAAAATTTTTATCAGCTGATGAGAAAATGGGCATCAAATCTTCATGCTCCAGCCCACACATATGTGTGTGGTCTAAGGACTATGATTTGAGCACATGGAAATAGGCACTTAATTATTTTTATTTATGATCGTATAAGAATTGAATATGTGTTTTTTATCTAGAGTAAATGAGAAATTTTTAACTACATGAGAGATTTATCTAAATAGTTGTGGATGAAACTGGCCAAATCATAAAGATATTATAGCCTGGCGATGGAAAAAAATAAATACTCATTGAATTTGAAAATTACCACAAAAAATGGAATCATTTACGATGTGAACTCAGTGAGAATACCTAAAACAATGGATAGGTTGAATTAAAAAACTGATAGGTGAATATTATTCCCAAAATAATACTGATTGATAGTATTACTTCTCGTCACAACTAGAAATTTTTTTCAAGTTGTTTTGTACACTCAAAACTAGACAGGGATGATTCCAAGAGGAGAACTAAAAACATAGGAAACAAGGAATGGAAAAAATCCATCTTTATTGTCTTTTCATGTTTTTGTATCTAAATTCTACATCTAAAACAAATAAGGAAATCAAGGAAAGTATGTAGATGCTACAAATGAATTAATATTCCTTGGATAATCAATAAAGAGTAGATCCTATAAATGATACAATAATTATCATTGAAAAATTATAGTGATCATTTATGTTAATATCATTGAGGATAAAATTATGAAGAGATAAATGAGCTCATATATTTATATAATTGAATATGAAGAAGGGGAAAAAATAACGGGTCTAAATAAATAAATTGGGGGAGTATTGAATATTATTTAGGATTATCTAAATAGGGATGACTTAGAAGCGAAGTGAAAATAGGAATCAATTGCTGATGAAACTCAACTAAAACCTCGTATGAGAAGAAAAATATAATAATTAGATCCATCCAACATTATTGAGGATTGGACATCACCTAAATAGAAAATTAGAAGAAGGAATTTAGTTTATTATACTCTCATATCAATAGTGAAACCAAATTTATTTGAAGTAGTGGAAAATGATGAATCATGGGTTAAATCCATTAATAATGAATTATATAAGATTGATGATATTGGATTTTGTTTAGAGGCTCTAAAATCACAATATGATTGGATCCAATTGTTTATTTAAGGAAAAATTTGATGAGTAAGGAAATGTGACTTGAAATAAGGAATGATTAGGCTATAAAGGATATGAATAGATTGAGGGAATTGATATTAAAAAAATGTATTCTCTTGTAGCTCTACAAGAGTAAATTAGGAACTTTTTTTCTATTATAATTCAATGTGGGTATAAATTTTATCATATGGATGTCAAAATGGAATTCTTAAATGGTGTTCTTGAAGAATATGTTTATATTGAATATCCAGTGGGATATTGGACTAGGAAAATGAAACAAAGGCGTACATATAGAAGACGGATCAATATAGTCTAAATCATGTACCATGAGATTGGTATGCCCGATTGGATGGTTATTTTAAAAAGTTTCAATTTAATAAGATAGGTTTTTACTATAGTTTCAACATAGAGATATCCTAGGAAGACTAATTTATGTTTCTAATATACATTGAAGATATCATATTTGGGGGGAAAAAGGATGGATTAGGGGATGGATTTCACAATTATAGGAAATAAAAATTTTAAATGCCTATGATTGGAGAACTAATATACTTTTTAGGGATATAGGTGATCCAACAATTGGAATTCACCTATATTTTTAAAGAAAAGTATATAAGAGAGCTACTGAAGAAGTTAAACACACATGATTCCAAACCAATTTTGACAACAATTATAGTTAGTGAATTACATGGCAAGCATGATTACAAAGAACCCATGGGTTCCATATTTTATAGGTGGATAATTGGGAACTTATTGTTTTTTACTACAAATCAACTATATATAATATTTGCAACATGTTTAGTGGATGACATCCAATGTAATATAAAGTAAGATCATTTCAATGTGGTTAAAATAATCATGAGGTACATTCAATGTACACTCAATTTTGGCTTATAATTTGAAACAAAAAATGACCATGAATTGTCATAATTTTTCATGTTTGAATAGTCTGGTGGTATAGAAGATCAAAATTACACTAGTGGTGGTTATTTCTTTATTGGTAATAAATGTGTGGGATCATTAATAAATAAGCAGGAAATCACTTCTCTTAGAATAGACAAATAAGAGAATATCTTCTTGAAAAAGTTATACACTCAACTATTTTGGATAAACCAACAATATATAGATATTGGTGATGAGGTGAATCTATATATGATAATATTTATTGACAATACTTTTAAAATAGAGATAAAAAACAACATGTTCAATTCACTCAAAACAAACATATCTTGATCATTTATCATTTTATTAAGGAAAAAGTGGATTAATGGTTGATTAAAATAGATCATGTTGATAATATTGATCAAGTGGTAGACATCATGGATAAACCTTTGGATACACCAACATTTGAGAAACATTGGTTGAACCTCGATGTTCATCCACATCTCATTGCTTGATAATTATCATATTTATTTTCTCTTCCCATGTTTTAACTATTTATATCTATTTGTGTTTGTGGTGTAGGTTTCATGGGGGAGACATGATCTATGGGGTTCTTCGAAAGATATGGGGAAAATATTTTTATTTGGGGTTATTTTCAAATGGGGGAGAGTGTTTTGGAGATATTCAATTCAGGATTGTATGTATGTCATTAGAATGAGTAATTGGTTTCTTTTCAAGGTTTATGATTTCTTTAATTTCGATTTTGATTTTCAATAAATATAAATGGGAGATTTTTAGAACCAATGTTATTCAAAGATTGAAATTGACGATATGATGTGTTTTTTTGTTAATCCTCACTATGATTATCTGAAAATTTTAAATTTATGTGAGCTAATCCATGTAAGGTGCTTTAGTGTTTATTATGGCACAATTATTCAGTGTTGGCCAAGTTGTTTGTCTTTAAAATCCATATAAAATGAGTAGTTTCAAAAAATTCAGGTTCATAGAAACAATATAGGGGTTTTTTTCCAAAGGAAAAGATTTATAAAATTCTAGAAAACCTTTGAATGAAGGCAAATTCAAAAGGCTTATGAAAAATAGAGTTCCATGAATAGATATATGTTGACAAATCAGAGGTGGAAAATTTTGTGGGAATGATAGAATTTTATGAAAGGGTGATTCTGACCTATAAACAATTCATTTTTCTTCATTTGAATAATTGATGTTTTAGAGGAGGACTTAATACTACAGTTTCATAAAATAATTATGTAAACATATTTTATACATGAAATAGAATGTTTACATGAACACATGTTTTGTGAAAATTATTGTTGAGAAGTATGTGGGGAAAATATATTCCATAGAAGTTGGTTTAACGATGTTTTTAAGTTTTATTAAAGTTATAAGTTTCATGAATGTTAGAGGATACATTAAAATTAGAAGTTGATAACAAAAAAGATGTTTCAAGAAAATAATTTCATTAAACTAGTTTAAATTGGGGAATTCTTGTGGAATGTATTGAAGCATCATATTCAAACCTCATGTTTAAAAACATCATAAATACACAATTTGATATAGAAGAAACCTTGACATTGATAAAATGAGAAATTCATCAGCTAAACCAATGGGTAAGGGGGAGTTGATTGTAGTGATTCAAGGGTGTAAGTGGATTATCCTTAATTTCATATAAATTTAGTTATATTGGAATACAATTACAATGACTAAACAATTTTAATCCAAAAAACATATATAATCTTAGTTGATGCTAGTATAATTGACACACTATCAGTGTATTCTCATTATACAATCCCTTTATAGTGAACCATGTAAATTTTTTTGTGATTATTTTCAAAAAATGTGTCTTGTTAATTTACAAAATTCCATGTCATAGATTTAATGATTTCCTAATTAGGTGTGAAAAAATATCCATTCAATTAAAAAAAGTTAACACTTTGTTTCACCCCACCCCTATCAGGATGTTCTGGGGTCTAACAACACTTCTTGTTGCTATCATTATTACATTTTCAATTAGATTTAGAATTGTATGATCTAGATGTTTTCAAATATTTTTTTTCATTATATCTAAAAAACATAATTTTTTTTCTTCATAAATCATTCATAGTTTCTTCTCAGCCCTTAACCTTGGACTATAGGATTCAATGTTTTGATAATGGTACACTAGTTGAGGGTTTATCATAAGGATTTTTTTGGAATAGAGGTGGATGATAAGTTTTCTATTGGTGGAGATATTTTTAAGGTTGTTAAAAAAGAGGTGGGGTTTGGAAATATTATTTCTGGAATGGATATTGGTTTTAATAGAGGGATATAGCTTGATTCTATTGGGTTCCAAATCTATGATGGGCTGGTTAATTTTCCTTCCATAACTAATTTAGTCATAATTTATTTGGATGAAAAGTTGATACATTTCTATCCATTTTATACACATCAACATAATGATCAACAAAATGATTAGGTGGAGAGTAAAAACCACATATCTTATATGGTGCTTGTAGTTCACTCACTTGTTTCATATACATCTATCTCACTAATCTAGTTATCTCTTCAGATTTAGTTTCTAATAAGGGTAATGTGAGAGAAGTTATTACCTCAATAATACCTCTTGTACATATATATTATTCCAAATTGTTAATAACTTTTTAAAATATTCTCAATTAGGATCCTAGATTCTACCAATAACATGATAATAAAATATTACACAGGTAATTCATCCAAAATATTCCTATCATTTTCCATCAAGTCGTGATAAAATAATATAGGGAAATGGTTTTATTCTATAGCTTGATGTGAAAACTAGCACCTAACTTCTTTACTCTCTTCCAGTATTCATAGATATTCTATGAAGACAATTTTTTTATATAACATATAGTTCTTTCTTAATTATTTTGGTACTGGTGTTTGGGAAGAATCTTGGGGTGAATCATCTTTATAAGTCATCCTAATCATAGATCTCCCCTAGTTTTATGTTGTAAACCACTCTTTTGAAACTTTTATATTAAAAAAGGGTAATTACCTCCACATGACATATTCTTGAGCTACTCCTTGAGGCTTGGAACTTAATAAGACATATGTGAATTCTTGAATGTGTCTGTTGGGGTCTTCACCAGCAATACCTTGAAACATAGGTAGAACCTGCATCATGATAATTTGAAATTTGAAACCATTTTGAAACTATATCATATAAATTTTGTTTTATTGGTTATAAAATTCTTGTTTTACACATGTTTGTTATGGTTTTATTGGGAATAATAGCCACAATGGTAGGCTTGGTGTGAATAATGGTATTTTCACTTGATTTTTTAGTATTTATTTCTTCAAAATTAGTATCTAGATAAATATTAATAATTCTAATAAATAGAGTTCATTCTATTTTTAGATCAAAGGGATATATAAATCCATTATAAGTCCTAGTCATGCAATCTATAATATTATATTGGAACTAACCCCAATGAAATTGTTCAATGTTTTTATACACACCTATAATGGGGTGTGACATAGATTTACTAATTTACTATGTAAATATAGTAATTGAGGTACCCTTGGTTGTCTCCATAAATTAGTTATCTCAATAGAGTTTTCATGAGTGATTCAAGAAAGAATTTTTTTTTAATTTTAATGACTTGGTGAGAAATTAAAAAAATATTTTAATCAGATGATGAAGAAAGTAATTAGGTCAGGGTTTTCATTCCAATTTTATTGTTATACTGGAATCCTAAGTTAGAACACTTATTTTTATTAATTTAAAATTGTAAGGTTATTCAATTTCTTCCCTCTATTCAGATTTCATTCAATGAAAATGGTGTGATTATCCTAACAAAAATATTTTCTTCAGTATACCCTCCTTACAATGTGTGGAATTCATTGTGAGTCGCCCTCTTTTTACATATGTTTGGAAAAAATCCCTTGGGGAATCATATAAATGTTTTGGAGTGATTGTGTTTGTTGATAAATCCAAGTAACCATGAATCAGTATGGTTGGTGTTGCTGAAGTAGATCATTAAGGTGGCACAATTTCCCAGTGTATGCCAAATTGTTTGGCCTCAAAATTGGGAGTTTATTTTATGGAAAAGGATGTTTTTTTCTAAAAATTATTTTATGGATAGTAGTTTGAAAACCATAATGTATGAATGCGGAACGAACAAGGAAAATAAAAAATGGATGAAACTTTCAAAGGAGCGCTATGCGGACCAAATAGGGTCATACATGGACCACATAGAAAAATAATTTTGTGAGAGGATCACAGTTCACAGGAATCTTGTAATTTGTGCGAGGGTAATAGTTTGTGGTTAATAGGTGGTAATTTAAGGATCCTAAAATATTTTTTCGTTTTTGGAAGGCATCATCCGTGAAAAAGGAGAATGGTGTTTTGCGAACTACATAGCAGTTCCTGGTGAATTTGTACCGCATCAAAATTTGGGTAATTAGGATTATATTGTTTTGAGGATCTATTCACCTATATAATTACCCCAAATCAGGTCATTAATAAGAGGTAATTTCATTAAAGATATCATCGCTCGATGAAATTTAGGGATGTTTGAAGTAGTTCCCGAGGGAGGATTCTGTGAAGGAGAAGAGTTCACAAGGGAAGACTCCGTGATGTAGGAATTAGATCATGAAAACGTTTTGGAGGGATATATTGCTCTCAACGAAAAAATTATATTGAAGTAAAGGTGCTCTATAGAGCATTAGATAACCGTGAAGTAGATTCTATTCACGAAGAACCCACACCATGCGTGGAAAGGAAATTCATAGAGGATACAAGATAGTTCACATTGGGTGAAAGGAAGTCAGTGAAGATAATAAAATAGTTTTCAAAATAAATTTCTACAAGATAACAATATGAGAAAAAATGGATTTCATCTACTTGGTGAAAACAATACATCAATAGATCATATACGAATAGTTAGGGATTTATTCATTATTGATAATGATGGGACCTAAATGTCCATAAACTATGTGTGGATCCTTTCTTGTGCAGTGATCAAATGAAGAGGAAGAATGTGATCCTTTCCACCAGTAGTGAGATAGATAAAGAGACTTAGGGAGTTAACCTTGGGAAGATAGTGGGCGACCCTAAACAATGTTAAGGTAGTGAGCCTAGGAATATAAGTGATCTATCCTGAACCTTATATTTTAGCAGTGAGCCTGAGTGGAATGGGAACATCGACACATTTCTGTTGTTTGATCCTTGGATGTATCCCAGTGAGGGTAAACCAAGAAAAATCATTTTTTCTCATTCATGATTTCATTTCTATTAATGAATTTTTTAATTAAAGGGAGAGAAGAGTGTTTTGTTTAACAATGAAACAATATCCAAAGGGGGAAGTTGTTTTAATCTATCATACCCTAATTTACCACTCCTCTTAGGTTATTTAACCAAGATGGACTAACAACTTAGTAAACACCAAATCATGTATTGTTATTCCCAAATAGACTTAGTGTAAACACTGATTCTTCCTCACATGTCAGCAAACTATAAACACATCAATACTTATCTTAGATCATTACATCAATATAATTTGAAACCAATTAAAGGGATATGATTTATCATTGAACAAGGAAATAAATAATATTAAAATACCAATTCAAACATAATCACATTCAACATTAAAAACTTATATTAATTATTGAAATCAATCAATAAGATAGATAAAATTATATTCATTGAAATCTCATAGACTCAAGAATAACAAGAGGGTTTACTAACCTTCCCTAATCACCTAATATTTTTACCCCTCCATTTGATAATAAGAAAATGAGAATGGAGGAGTAGAATACATATTAAAATAAAAAAATGAAAATTGGATTGAAAGAATGCAGAACAATTCTGGGTATTTGCACTTCAATCATCTATCTTTGTCCTTTCCATGTTTGATCAGAAAAAGTTTTCAATTAAACCTTTTACTTAAATGAATTAGTGTTCAAAGGTCCTCCCTTTAAATAACAGTAGATATCGAATTCAAATATTTCATTATTCCTCTTAGTCATAATTTCCATATTTTGAAAGAAATATTATATATTCAATTCATTCCACATGTATCAATCTTTAATATGAATTTTTAAATCCCCTATAACATAAAATTTTAATATGATAAAATATATACAACATTTTAAAAGATTTATTCAAACTCACATGCATGAGATTTATTGTATCGACCTAACTTATTCTCTATTTCATGCCACATAAAAACCTACACCATGAATCTTCCTTCAAAATAGTTTCTTAAAATTTATCAATGTTATTATCAAGAAAATTTTATATTCTCACTTCACCTATGATTCTTGAATGATATATCTATTATTTCAAGTCAAAAGTTCAATTTCGAGCCCCTTCGATCGACCATGAAATCCCCAACCACATGCATTTGATTTTTCATTTTATTCCATGGGAGTCACTATGTACCAAACGATCTAAAACCATAGAATGTTCCAAAAAATATTCATCTCTCCATCATCTCAACATAATATTTCATTCGTACACGTCATCCATAGTATCTCTTCAACATGAGTGTAGTTATACTCTATTTGCGTCTTCTTTCTTATTTTTATACCATGTATGCATGGTCTCAGCTCTTTGAACATAGGATAACCTCCATGGTGTGTTTCGAAAATCAAGGTCGTAGTGTATTCACCATGATATGAAACAAATATTAAATTTTGTTTCAATGGGTACATTGGCTTCGTTCCACTCTTGTAAAACATTGGGTCACAAAACTCAGGTGTTTCTTTGAGAATGTTAATATCTAAATTCATTCATACAAGGACATGGTTTAAGCATGACTTCTTCCACATTGGGATTTTCCAAAATGTTGGTTGTATCACATTCAAAAAAGGATAGATCATGATCAGTAGGATGTTTTTCTAGATTTAGTATTTTTTTGATGTCCACTATACAACATGATCTCTTTTATCACATCATAGCTTAGGTTATAACATTGAGAATTTCATGTAGGGTATTCTTGTTCCTTCAAAATGGTTCCATGCGGGTTGTCCATGCTTCCAAAGGTCACCCATTATGGTTCTATCCTTTAGTAGAGAAATTTTGAGGGATCATGATATTGGAAAATGTAGACTATGGTGAAATCTGGTTGCTTGATGGGAGGTCGAGTGCTAGAAAGTGTGGATAACATTGATGAACTATGTATGAGTGAAAGCATGTGATTGTTGAATCAAACAAAGTCATCCCAATTAAGTTTCAACATTGTCACACTCATCTGTTATCCCACATCAAGGTATAAATTTTATTTGTTACTTCTTTATCATCCAGGATGTGGGGTTCCTAGCTTAGATCAATTAGTGTTGAGAATGGCTCCAACTACACTCAAAGACACTTTCCACACAGACTCATGCTAACTCACAATGTCTCACTACCCCCACTTCTTATTCTTGTGTGTTCTATACACACACCATGGATGATATAGTCTTGTATTTCTCATACACCTACCTATGTATGGGTTTGTTTTCTCTGACTCTGATCAGCTTCTAAATCCTCATTATCCTTATGTTAAAAGTCCCATTTGTTTACCCTGTATAAAGTTAAATACAAAAAAATTTAACTAGAAACTATTAAGAAAAAATAACCTTCAATTTTATCATTTTAATTTATTTTTCACAAATTAATTCTTCAAATATATAATTCCCATAATTTATTAAAATATTTTATTATTTTTGTAAAATAATTTAAAACCAATAAAATTCATTATCAAAATTTTAAAAAAATTACATGAAATATAATTACATAAATGAAATTATTAAAATAATTTGACTACAAGGTGAAATAGAATTTAGTTGAACATGCTCTGAGTATGAATTCATGAAGACATGATGTTTGAGAGTATTGAGATGTGTGTAGAATTATGGATGAGCTTACAATGATGTATATTGATATAGAGGAAGCTAGTGATTGAGGTTTCTAAACTGAATGGAAGTGAAATAGTCCTTGTTTCAGTAGGTGGATGAGTCTCCATGGGAATACATGAAATATATTAAATTACCATTGTTACATATCTTGAATCTTTGGAATGTTCAATATCCTTCTATTGAGTTAGAAATGATAGACATAATTCAATATGTGTTTTCTATATTATCTATCATATATTTCACATTTTTTCCTTGACTTGAAGATGATTATACACTTAACATAACAAGTTTATACCAATCCATTCCCAGTGAGAGTTACTATATTACTGTTTTGAACATACATAAATTCATCAAAAGAACAAAGAATATATTCTTGATACTTATAGGAGAATATGGGATCTGTGTAAATGGTTACAATAATTATAATTTTCAATCTCATAGAGATGACATGATATCTCATTATCGTTTTGTGTTTTTACTTAACAGTGGATCGATTAGTTGGAAGAGTTGTAAATAAGCTATTATAGTGGACTCGACAACAGAGGTGGAGTACATTACTTCATCAGATAGAGTTAAGGAAATACTATTGGATATTGAAGTTAATTTATGAATGTCACGACTCATCCCCCGGGGCCCATACCATGACTACCCGAAACCCGCCTTCCATTGGCTAGGGGTTGGTGACTATCACCGAAGGCATATTCCCTAAAACTGGGAAGGCATTGCCTATATAACCAATAAGCAAACGCAACCAAGAACACAAAAATATACAAACTCAAGGTAAACTAAAATGAAAGCAGTGTGACTACTGTATGAAAAAGGGGCCAGAATACAAGCCCAGTTGGAAAGGTACAATTACAACTGAAATACAATACATCTGAAGAAAAATAAAGCCAACTACTGGGTCGTCCTCTAAGGTTCCTACCTAAATGGTCGGTACAGATCGCCTTCTCAGCACTCCACGTTTTCCCGTCTCCTATGTGTTACGACACGCCGTATGGTCAACCTACGGGTAACGTCCAGTCCTGGTACCCTCAGCCTCAATCAGTGTTTTCCGTCGTCTGTACTAAACACAATGAATTGCGGAAATAGCCTATGCGGGGATGAGTATAACGATACTCAGTAGGGACCCCGATACCCTTAAGGCCTCCCAAAATCCACAAAGGATAAAACAAAAGGCATGAAAACAACTAACAACCCTACTTAGGTATATTCCCATACACATACAGAAGTTATCAAGTATACCCATCTTAATCATGAGGAAACACAGGGTCCAACCGAAAAGCCCAAATCCCAACTTTTCCACAAATGAAGGAATACCACAAAAGAAAGTACCACAAAGGTACGCCATACGGAAGAATACCACCAAGGTATTACCATGAAGGAAAGTACCACATAGGTACTGACTCATCTCACTCCAGGTATAACTTAGGAATAGTAGTAGTGATGATTAGAGGTAACTACTGAATCATCTTACTCTGTTAAGAGGCTCTACTGCTGACCCACACAAGATCGCTTGATGCTGACCCACACAAGATTGCTCGGTGCTGACCCACATAGGATCGCTCAGTGCTGACCCACATAGGATCGTTAGGTTTTGACCCACACAGGATCTCTAGGTGCTGAACCACATAGGATCGCTAGATACTGGCCCACACAGGATCGCTTGGTGCTGACCCACATAAGAATGCTCGGTGTTAACCCACATAGGATCACTAGGTGCTGACTCACAAAGGATTGCTAGGTGATGGCTGACACAGGATCACTCGGTGCTGACCCACACAGGATAGATAGGTGCTGACCCACACAGGATCACTATTAAGTCTTCACATAACAACCAGATATTGGGTTCCCGCTCTAAGTTTGCTCGTCTCTAGGAGAGTCTTCTCCTCAAGCCACTGGTCGATACTCCAACTGCCATAAAGTCCCATGAAAAAGTAACACAAAATTCCTCCACGTCATATTGGTCTCAACGCAACATACGATGCATCAATCGAATGCCCGGTCTGTAAGTTATTAGCCTTTTAGTTCCGAGGGCTTGGTTAGATTCGTGGTCGATCAAACCTAACTGTATCCCAAATTTATCCAAAACCCCAGTGGGGTTATATCAAAGGGACCATCTCGCTCCAAAGTTTATAGCGCTATTGACGGTTTTTCAAACGGACGCCTG
The DNA here is from genome assembly GCA_963277665.1 of Viscum album. NCBI lineage: Eukaryota > Viridiplantae > Streptophyta > Magnoliopsida > Santalales > Viscaceae > Viscum > Viscum album. Next base: position 1,089,751,416 of record OY728145.1, on the reverse strand, counting down.
GTTCCAAACTTATGGCTAATAGTGCAAAAAGCTCATAGCTAGTCAGAGCCCGGTCCGACCCGACCCGACCCGACCTGATTTGGGTTGACCCGACCCGCTGGGTCCGGCCCACTGGGTGGTGTGGGGGCCGCATAGTGGTGCGAGGACATGAGGGCGACGAGACCGTGGGGGTCATAGTGGGCCGTGGGGTAGCGTGGCCACAGGGGTCGTGGGGCTGTGGGGTATTGTGGCCACAGACGGTGTGAGGCCGTGGGGCCGCAAGACGGCGCGGGGGCTGCGGGGCAGTGCGTCAACCGTGGGGCGGCAAAGGCCGCAGGGTGGCGCGTGACCACAGAGCGACGAAAGCTACGGGCGATGCAGGGCAGTTGGGTAGAGGAGGCCGTAGGGCGGCACGATGTTGTGGGCAGCATGAGGTCACAAGGCAGCGGTTTCCGTGGGTGGCACGGGGCCGTGGGGCAGCAGAGGCCATGGGGCGACACCATTGCGCCGTCGCCTTCATCGCAGTTAGTGGTGGTGTCAGCCGCCGTTCTTGTGCCCCACCGAGGTTGGTTGTAATTCTCCTCCATCGTGAAGAACACAACAATAAAGAATAATGGTGGAGGGGTCAGTCCATATTTTTTTGGCCCACACCCCCTGCGTTAGAGCAGTAGAAAGAGGCTAAAAAAGATCTTGAATGAAGAACGTCAACTCTATAATCCCCGTCATTATTATTCCTAAACACGCAAAAAGAAAACATCTATGGATAAACTAGTTAGAGTTTTGACCCACATTCTTTTTTTAGAAGGGAAGAACATGGGAATCCATAATCACACATAATAAAACCATACCTCAGAGATTTGTTGACACAGGTCGCGAGTAAGGAGATGATGTCGTTGGGGATAAACGGACTTCACTGACGTCGGCGTTTCCTCGATCGTCAATTAATTTTTGTTGAAGAAGTTCCTCATTGGTGAGATTGTTCTTCATTGGGGAGTGCATTCTTTATTGGAGAATGTGTTCTTCATTGGAGAGAATAATTCTCCAGAAGCTATCCTCTTTCCAAACCTTTCCTCCCAATTCCACCCCAAAATGTGAAGTATCCAATCTATTAATTTAAGTTTATCAAATTAAAATGGTATGAAAAATTAATTTTTGGCACAATTAATTGTTGGCACAATTAATTTTACCTTGTTGGTAAAATTAATTGGCCCAATTAATGAATTATGTTGGCAAAATTTAAATTAAAGGGGTTGAGAGGTTTTCTCTCATTAAAGGGGTTCGGGTGGTCGCTGCCTCTAATTTTGAAATGGGGGTTTTAGGCTCAGTGGTCCCCACCTCTATAACATACATGTGGTAGGTTTTAGTTCAGGTGGTCCCCACCTTTAAACCAACCACATGGGAGGTTTCAAAAGAAAAGTTTATTTTATTTTATTTCTATTTCCATGAAAAAACCCAAAATTCTATCTTTCACCCTTGACCAACTACGGTCGAGGTGAAGGTCTCCTTAATATAATACCGGTGATGTGAGTTCAACAGTGCCCTCATATTTCAATTTCGAGCACCGGTTCAAAAGTTACAAAAACTCACTCGTACGTTTACTGAACGTACCTGAAAAAATCTTCACAAATTTATTCCAGGCACACTGGGCCTCGGAATCACGCGCCTTTAATTTTCACGGACTCATAAAATTCCCATATAATTAAAAAAATTTACAAGGAATTTCTGGGTCTTTACATTCTCCCCACCTTAGAGATTTATGTCCCCGTAAGCTACATCACAAAACTAGGAAATAAAGTGGGGGGTACATAGCACAAATCTAAGCCTCCTTCTCCCATGTGCTCTCTTGGAGGTTCCTGTGCTACAAACGAATGCGCACCAGAGGTATCGACTTCCCATGAAAGAACCGCTCCTTTCGATCCTCAATCTCAAATGGAACCTCCATAAAAGTATCCCCATCATCGACATCCATCTCGTTGTGGTCGATGATGTGAGAAGGGTCGTGCACATATCTCCTCAGCTGGGATACGTGGAAGATGTCGTGCACCCGATGTAACTAAGGTGGAAGAGATAAGCGGTAATCCACCTCGCCAGCTCTATTGAGGACCTGAAAGGTTCTGATGAACCTCGGAGATAACTTTTCACCTCGACCAAATCTACACAAACCTCGTTGAGCTGAGACTCGTAGAAAGATGTGGTCGCCATCCTCAAACTCCAGAGGTCTCCGTCTCCTATCAGCATAAGACTTCTTCGTGCTCTGTGTAGTCTTCATCTGCTCCTGGATGATCTGCACCTTCTCTGTGGTAGCCCAAACCATCTCTGGTTCCATGAGTACTAACTCTCCTAGGTTAGTCCAGTACAAAGGTGATCTGCAAGGTCACCCGTATAGAACCTCAAAAGGTTACATCCCAATGGTGGAGAGTTAGATGTTGTTGTATAAAAACTAAACCAAAGGATAGTGATCCTCCCAACTACGACCGATGTCAAGGACATAAGCACACATCATGTCATCAAGGGTCTGTATGGTATGCTCAGTCTGGCCATCTTTCTAGGGATGGAAGGTGATTCTCAAACAGAGTTTCATCCCAAAATCCTCATGAAAAACCTTCCATAGCCGGGAAGTAAAACATGCATCATGATTGGAGACAATCGTCTAGGGTACTCCATGTAACCACATAATCTACTACACATAGAGGCATCCCAAGCTCTCTACTGAACCCTGCTCTCTGATCAGTAGGAAGTGGGCCGACTTGGTGAGTTGGCTGATGATCACCCAAATCGAGTCATGAACCCTGGATGTACGTGGAAGTCCTATCACGAAGTCCATGGATATCCCATCCCACTTCCACTCTGGGACCTCTAAAGGCTGAACCAAGCTTTCTGGTATCTGATTCTCCACCTTCACTTACTGACAAGTGAGACACCGATAGACAAACTCTGCTACTGCTTTCTTCATTCCCAGCCAACAGTGCTGTCGTCGGAGATCCTGGAATATCTTCTCCACTCCTGGATGTACCGCTAGATGGGATGTGTGGAACTACCTCATAACTTCCTCTAGAAGCGACACTGGTACCATGGTATGTCCTCTGAAGAGGATGAAGTGCTTCCCACCTTTAGAAAATCCATTAGGTGCCTGCCCTGTGGATATCTGAGCACATCGAGCCTCGCAGGCAGCGTCCCCACGATGTGTCTCCCTGACTTGCTGAAGAAGTGGGGGAGTGATTGTAAGAGACTGAAGAAAATATGCCCCATCCTGATCCACAAAGGATATCTGCAAAGCGGCCAGCTGCTCCATCACCTCACCTAGCAACTGTATACCAGACCTCCTGCTGAGTGCATCTACTACAACATTCCCCTTCCCATGAGTATAGAATATCTCGAAGTCAAAGTCCTAGAGGAACTCAAGCCAACATAGCTATCTCAGGTTCAAGTTCTTCTAATAGAATATATACTTGAGACTCTTGTGATTAGAGTAAACTGTAAAATGCTCACCCATCAAGTAATGTTGCCACATCCTCAAGGCGAAGACCACTACTGCTAACTCCAGGTCATGGGTAGTGTAGTTATGCTCGTGCTATCATAGATATTGAGAACCATAAGCAATAACTGCTCTCTACTGCATCAGGACACATATGAGTTTGGTCCCTGATGCATCACAGTAGACTACGTACCCTACGCCCTCCTCTGGAAGCCTCAAGACGGGGGAACTATTCAAACTCTGCCTCAGCTTCTGGATACTCTGCTGGAATCTCTCCGACCACACAAAGGGTTGTACCTTCTTTGTCAACACTGATAAAGCTGCTGAAACTTTGGAAACATATGGTACAAACCTCCAGTAGTATCCAGCCAATCCCAGAAAACTCCGTATCTCTGTCACACTCCTGGATGTATCCCAAAAAAGTACCGCCTAAATATTCACTAGATCCACTACAACTCCAGCCTTCGATATGACTTTTCCCTGAAAGTGAACCTCTCAGATCCAAAACTGGCACTTCGAGAGCTTACCAAAAAGCTGCTGCTCTCAGAGTGTGTCCAGTACTACCTGCAAATGGTAGGTATGCTCCTCCTTAGTAGTCAAGTAGATCAGAATGTCATTGATGAATATTTCTACAAATCAATCAAGGTATGGCTGAAAGATCCTGTTCATGAGTCCCATGAACACTACTGGAGCATTGGTCACACAGAATGGCATAAAAAAGAACTCATAGTGGCCGTACCGACATCTGAAATCCGTCTTCTGCACATCCTCATCTCGTACTCTGAGATGGTGATAGTCTAATCTGAGGTCTATCTTCAAGAACCACCGTGATCCATTCAACTGATCAAAGAGGTATTCAATCCTTGGAAGTTTGTACTTGTTCTTCACAGTCACCTGGTTCAGGTGTCGATAGTCGATACAAAGTCTCAAACTCCTATCCGCCTTCTTGGAGAACAAAATTGGGGCAGCCCAAGGAGAAAAATTAGGCCTAATGAACCCTTTATCCTGTAAGTCCTCCAGCTATACCCGTAGCTCACAAAGCTCCGTGGGAGCTATCCGATATGCTGGTGTAGATATCGATGCTATATCGGGGTACAAGTCAATGTAAAAGTACACCTATCTATGAGGATGTAGACGCATAACATCATCAGGGAAGACATACACGTACTGGTCCACCACTATAGGGTAACTTGGACTCTCCACATCAATATGTCCAAGAGTAAGGCTAGCCAACAGATGAGTGATCGGCTGCACCCTCCTCCAGGTAAGTCCATCCTGTGCTGCAAAAGCTCCCTTCTCGCTGATGAAGGTAAACCTAGTCCCATCTGTGCAGACACACCACACTTTTCCCTTAATAAATTCAATCTGAGAATGGAATGTAGATAACCAATACATACCCACGATGAAATTTTAAGGCCTCGACACCGCTACTAGGAGATACCAGCCGAATCTATCGACTCCTAGAGTAAGCTCGCACTACCGACACTAGTGTATAATTGTCAAATCTTCTCCTGTAGAAGTCTCTAGTTGTAAGGATCGAGCCAATGACTCTGTCAGAATCTCCAAGCTCTGAATGAGGGTAGTGTCAATAAATGAATTACTGGTACCTATGTCTATAATTACTAAAACTAATGTAGAATAGACATATATCGTACCTCGTATCATCTCCGGAGCACTGTGGTCATAGGCCTCAGCTACCTAGAGCTGAGCACACCCCTGTCCTCTTGCTCACTATGGTTGGGGTGGTCAACCTAGTGGTGGTGGCGGTAACATCTTGAATTTTCGCCCACCGCCAGCTTCACAACCAACTCCTCTGCCATGTCCGCCTGCTCCCTGATGACCTCCTCGGTCGAACCTCTATCTCTGCCTGGGCGATCCTTCAACCATTTGCTGATCATCCGTATTGCGGGTCAGATAGTCACGAGCCATGTGACCCTACCCGCCCCACACATAACACTGCGCACTCCGGGTATGACTGGATCTGCCTCGGGTGCCCTGCACAACCGACCCTGAATCTTATAGTTTTCCACCTATAGGTCTGGTACTCTTGGACATCATTGAAATCTGTTTGATTCCAGCTACAAAAGACTCCACTACGTGATGTCTGGTGGTGGGTCTCACTGTTGGTGACTGCTCAGTAAGATAAATCTCAACTAAGAGTGCTCTCTAGCACCCCCGCCTGCGTCGGGATGTTGAGTGACATCATCGAAGCCCTGATCTCCCACCTGATCCCCTGATCTAAGGTTTGAGCCCTATAGAATGGGTCCCACACAATATCAGTGGAGTTGAGTGAGAGGTTAGTGAACCTTGCTAAGTACTGGGCCAAAGTCATGCTGCCCTACTGCAGATGAAGAAGCTCTTGTATGCGCACTGTGCAAAGTGTCGCTGGGACAAACTCTGCCCGAAACAGGATCTCCAAGTCTGTCCAGAGAAGTGTCACCTCATACTGAACTTGGAGCATCATGCTACACCATCTGCCTGCTTCTGCCTATAGAAGGTTGGCAGAAAGGATCACCATGAGATTAGCTAGTGTCCCTACCAGTCAGAAGACTCTCACTATGGCCTCCATCCAATCCTCAGCTGACTGTGGGTCCATCTCTCCCCTAAACCTAGCTGGCCTCTAGGGATGGAACTCACGCAACACGCTCAAGTGGTGTTCACCCTCTGCTATTGGGGCTGGTAGCATCGGTGGCCCAATGGTTAATGGTACTGCATGTGTCTCTACTAGATAAGGGCCCTGTACCAAGGCCTCATCTCTCGGTGGGCTGTTAGTGCGTACTATATCTGGAACCCTATATGGCTGTCTACGTGGAGGTATCCAGAAAATAAATAGGTGTTCCATGGTCAATAAGTTATACCTGGTGAGCTGACTCAAGATATCACAAATAAAACTCTTCAAAACACACAAGCAATCAGTGTTTTCTTGCACAGAGTCAGAAATCAAAAGTCAGGGTCCGGGTGTATGGATATGTCGCCTGCCGCACCAACATTGGATTCCATAAACTGATAACCACACTCACTACACATAACACTATTGTCGTAAAAATTATCAGAGTCATATGTTATAAGGTAGAACTGACTCCTCTGATACCAATTTGTCATGACCAATCCACCGGGGCCCATGCTGTGACTACCCCAAGCCCACCTTCCATAGGATAGGGGCTGGCGACTAGCACCGAAGGCATATTTACAAAAATTGGGAAGGAATTTCCTTTATAACCTGTAAGTATACACAACCAAAAAAACAAAAAGATACAAACTCAAGGTAAACTGAAAAGAAAATAGTGTGAGTACAGTAGGAAAAAGGGGCCAGAATACAAGCCCAACTAGAAAGGTAAAAGTACAACTGAAATAAAATACAGTTGAAGAAAAATAAAGGTAGATACTGGGTCATCCTCCAAGGTTCAAACCTAAAGGGTAGGTACAGATTGCCTCCTCAGCACTCCAAGTCCACCCATCTCCTCTACGTACTGACACACCGTATAGTCCACCTCCGGGCACCATCTATTCCTGGTACCCTCAGCCTCGATCGGTGCTGTCCTTCATCTGCACCAAACACAATGAAGTGCATGCATATACTATGCAGGGGTGAGTATAACGATACTCAGTGGGGACCCCGAGACCCATGAGGTCTCACAAAATCCACAAAGGATAAACCACAAGGCATGAAAACAACTGAAAAACCTACTTAGGTATATGCCCATACATATACCTAAGTTATCAATTATACCCATCTCAATCATGAGGAAACATAGGGTCCAACCCAAAAGCCTAAAGCTCAACTATTTCACAAATGAAGGAATACCACAAAGGTAAATACCACACAAGTATTCCACACAGAAGAATACCACCAAGGTATTACCATGAAGGAAAGTACCACACAGGTATGAAATCAGATAACACCAGGTATAACTTATGTATAGTAGTAGAGATGATTAGAGGTAACTAATGAATCATCTTAATCTATTAAGAGGCTTTGCTACTAACCCACACAGGATCGCTCGGGGCTGACCCACACAAGATCTCTTAGTGCTAACCCACATAGGATCGTTCGGTGCTTACCCACACATGATCTCTAGGTGATGACCTACAGTGGATTGCTCGGTGCTGACCCACATAGTATCACTAGGTGTTGACCCACACAGGATCGCTCGGTGCTCACCCACAAAGGATCACTCAGTTCTCACCCACACAGGATCGCTAGGTACTGACCCACACAAGATCGCTAGGTGCTGACCCACATAGGATCACTCGGTGATGACCCACACAATATCGCTAGGTGCTGACCCACACAGGATCACTCGGTGATGACCCACACAATATCGCTTGGTGCTGACCCACAAAGGATCAGTATTGATTCTTCACGTCATAGCCAGCTAATGGGTTCCCGCACTAAGAATTCTCATGTCTGGGAGCGTCCGATCCTCAATCCACTGGTTGATACTCCAACTACCACAATTTATCATGAAAAAGTAACCCAAAGGTTCACCACGTCATAGGGTTCTCAATGAAATAGACGGTGCGTCAATTGGACGCCTGGTCTGTAAGTTTTTATCCCTTTAGTCCCGAGGGCCTAGTTGGCTTCGTGCTAGATCCAACCCCACTATATCCCAAAATTATCCAAAACACTAGTGGGGGTATACCAAAGGGACTATCTCTCTCCAAGGTTTATAGTGTCGTTGACGGTTTTTCAAATGGATGCCTGGTGCCAAAGTTATGGCCGATAGAGTGAAAATCTCGTAGCTTGTCCGGGCCCGGTCTGACCTGGTCAGACCGATCCGGCCTGGGCCAACCCAACCCAGTTTGGGTCATCCCGGCCTACTCGGTCCAGCCTGGCATGCTAGGTGGCGCAGGGGCCGTGGAATAACGTGAGGACACAGTGTCCGCGAGGGTTGCAGGGAGGCGAGGCCGCGAGGAGGCGGGGCCGTGGGAGACGTGGTTACGGGGGATGTGGGGCGGCGCGATGACCACGTGGTGTCATGGTTGCCGTGGGGCAGTGAGAGGCTGCGAAGTGGAAATGGATGCAGGCGGAATGGGTCGGCGCGAGGCCGTGGAGTGGAGGAGGCCGGGGGTGGAGCGGGGCAACAAAGGCCACCGACGGCATGGGGCCGTGGGGCGGCAGAGGCTGAGGGGCGGCGATTGGAACAGGCAATGAAGGCTGCGGGGTGGCGCCGTTGTACCATCGCCTTCTTCGCGACCAGTGGTGGGGCAGGCCGACATTCCCATGCCCCACCATGGTTGGTTTTCATCCTCCTCCATCGTGAAGAAAACAACAATAAAGAAGAACGGAAGAGGTTTTAGGCCATATTTGTTTGTCCCACACCCTCCACGTTAGAGTGGTAGCAAGCAGCTCAACAAGATCTTGAATGAAGAACATCAACTCTAAAATCCCCGACAAGATTATTCCCAAACCCGCAAAAAGAAAACTTCCACAAATCAACTAGTTAGAGTGTTGACCCATGTTCTTTGTTTATAAGGTAATACCATGGGAATCCATAATCACACATAATAAAACCCTACCTCGATGATTTTTTGATGGAGGTCACAAGGAAGGAGACGATGTTGTTGGGGATAGACGAACGTTATTGACAGCGGCGTTTCCTCGATCGTCGGTTCGTTGTCGTTGAATACCTTCCTCATTGGCGAGAGCATTATTTTTTGGGGAGAGCGTTCTTCATTGGAGAACCCATTCTTCATTGGATACAATAATTCTCCAGAAGATCTCTTCATTCCAACCCTTTCCTCCCAATTCCACCGCAAAATGTGAAATAGCCAATATATTAATTTGAGTTTATCAAATTAAATTGGTTTGAACAATTAATTGTTGGCACAATTAATTGTCCCATGTTGGTAAAATTAATTGGCCCAATTAATGAATTGTGTTGGAAAAATTTAAAGAAAGAGAGTTGAGAGGTTTTCTCTCATTAAAGGGGTTTGAGTGGTCCCCGCCCTTAATTTTAAAATTGGGGTCTTAGGATAAGTGGTCCGTACCTCCATAACATACATGTGGGAGGTTTTAGTTCAGGTGGTACCCACCTTTAAACCATCCACAGGGGAGGTTTCAACAAATATAAAATACAATAAAATATTATTTTATTTTATTTTCGTTTCCACAAAAAACCCAAAATTCTATCTTTCACCCTCGACCTACTACAGTCGAGGTGAAGGTCTCTTTAAGAGAATACTGGTGCTATGAGTTCAACGGTGCCCTCAGATTTCAATTCCGAGCACCAGTTCAAAAGTTACAAAAACCCACTTGTATGTTTACTAAACGTACCTGAAAAAAACTTCAGAAATTCATTCCAGGCACACCGGGCCTCAGAATCACACTCTGTCAATTTTCACAGACTCGTAAAATTCCTATATAATTAAAAAAAATACATGGAATTTCCGGGTCTTTACAATGAACATTATTTGGTTCCTAGATTTAAAGGAGAAACTAACCATTATTATGAATATAATTGAATTATTTCTCAGGACAAGGAACCCTGATTTCACTAAAGGATCAAAAAAATCCTTATAAAATTAAATCTCATATAAGAGGTCATTGAGAGTGGTGATGTCTGGATATGTTGGTTGGCTATGAAAGAAAAAAAATAGAAGATCTGTTAAATGATCCATTACCACTACAAAATAATGCGGGTTATGTTGAATCTCTTCATGTATGAAACATAAGGGATGGATTTCAATGGTTTAAATTTATAATGGTTTTATAACAATGGAAATATCCAATTATCATTCATTCATGTCTGCTAAAATTTACATCACATGAACAATTGAATGATAATATCGCTTAAATGTATGAATTTAATTTCCCCTAATCAATTATCATTGTTACATTTTATGGGTTTTGATGATATGCCAATATTAACATGGGTAGTAGAATCATGATATATAATAAGTGGGGACTTTTTATTTGGACTAACCCACCAAATTATATCTCATAGAATGTCATATAGTCATCAATATACTATGGGGTGTATGATAAATTTTAATCATTTTTAACTAAGGCTAGAAATATACCTAAAATGAGAACCATCATACTTTGATACCTTTATTATGAACGTCTTGAGGCTTAAATAATAAATGGGTGGTTTGGTATGTTTTTGAACATGTTGTTGGTGGGAGATCAACCAATATGGGTTCTATGCACTGATATGAAAAAGGTGGACTTTTATTACATTATTAAATTAGATTGGGGAAATGAATCGATGTGATTAGTTCATACATAGTATGTTCTCATCTACATGGATGTGGGACATTTTATGTGGTAATATTCTAGATGTATTACATGTGATTTATTCAATTACTAGGTCAATATTTTTTTTGGAGAATCAAGAAAATTATGAGATGCACTATAATAGATTGACAACGTTCCACGTATAGTGGTCTCTTAATGTCCTGAAAAAATGGATTATATAGGTACAAATATAATGTATATCATACATTGTTTAGTTGACATGTTCATATAAATATATGAGTATGTTTGATCGAGATCACATGAGACCTCTTAGTTGCTTAAGTGTGGCTCATGTTTTTCTAGAGGCCCCTATTTTCTTACACCTATGAAATAAGGATTTAATATTTTTCATCAATTCTATTGAGACCCATAGTGTCACATAATTACACCTTTAGATAAGGATTAAATTTTTGAATTTTCGTTTCCATAATTAATGTAGTTTGATAAATCATATCCAAAAGTGGTTTGGATTGATTAATTTTTTTTAATGTTTTTTATAAAGTCTTTAAGGGATTTTAATGTAAGTTGGAGATTGTTATATATACACTAAAACTTGTTTATATCATATTTAATGATATACTAAAGTCATATACAATGATATGATTATGATGAATAACATATGACATGCTATTCACATATCATAATCAAGCATGGGAACATATGTTAGTTGTCATGTGATGGTAGTCAATGTTCCATGTTTTTCATTTAACAAAGAGGGTCAAGAGTGCCTATAAAAAGGGGTATTATTCATCTTTTAGAGTGTGTGAGTGATCTTTTAAGTAATAAAAAAAATTCTTTATCCTTGACCACTATTTTTATTCACGAAGAAGACATGAGAACACCTTTAGTGATAAGAAATTATCTTATTACAGACATGGATCTTAAGGCCGATGTAAATACCTTGAAGGTAAGAGATATATGACTGCTTCTTAAGTGATAAAAATTAATAATACATTAAATAGTAAATACATATTACTTGATAGTACATGTATATTTTCTTTATGATTTTAATATTGATGTTAATAGAATTAATAATGGATCAACTATTTCATGTATTTGATATCATTGAAATTGATCATGCAATGATACCCTAAACCCATCGGTGAAATCAGACTGACCTTCATCAATGTGTTGACATAATTCTATTATGTTTTTCTGAATAATATTGATAGAGTGATGTTTCATGGAATATATCATAAAATATGATATGGTGTGGTTGATTTTCAATCCGTTTATTTCAATTTTTCCTAGTCATAGTGTATGACTGAGCTATATTGTAAAATATGATATAGTATAAACTCATGGATTTTTTCAATTTTATAGGCTATGATATAAATCATTGTAAGATATAAAAGAACTAGAGTTTTTGAAAAAATAGACTGTTATATCATATTAATTATATCTAGTATATCATTAAATATGATAGGATCCTTAGGTTTTTCATATAATAAGCTATGACTTCAATCCTATTTTAGGATTTATAATACCTATTATTATTCATAAAATATGACATCAATAATTTTTTTTAAAAATTGGATATTTTGATATATTTACTTAGATTTTATAAAATTCTTATAAATTATATGTTTTTGGAATTATAAAATGATATTTTTTATACCTTAATTAAATATGAAGTGTTCTTATTTTTTTCTCATATTATGAAAAATAAATAGTTTATTAATGTTTTTATTAAATTTATATATTCAGGATTATAATTTTTTTGAATTATAAGTATAGTGTATGGTTAACTTATGTGATGAATTTCTTCCACTAGATTTTTATTTCATGATTTACATTCTAGGTAAAAAAACATATGATTTAGTTATTACTGCCTTGACCTTGGTATATAATTAAATTTATTAGATTGAATTTACTTATTGGGTATATTTTGTACATATTTGGTTATATAATTGGTATGAATTAGATTATCCATTGAGTAAAGTATCCCCAGGTACAATGATTTGGAATTCTCACTAGCCTAGAGGCTTATTCCCTTTTCTAGAAAGGTTGGAGTTGGCTAACTATGACTTTGGGCTTACTCATAGGAATATTTTCAAACTCATATAAATCTAATATATTACATGAATAGTTCATATAACTTATGAATGATATTCAATTGGATATGTGTGAATATGTTTGGATTCTATTTTTTGGTGAATAACATAGAATTTGGGTTTCATAAAGAGTTACACATTAATGTGGTCTTCTGTATGCATACATAAGTGAATAAAACATGAGATAATAAAGATTTTATATGATTTAATAGTTCTAAAATTTAATATTCATGTGATATATATTAAGTTAGTGAGTATTTTAAAAGGGAAAATCATCTAATATTTAGCATTATATTCCTTCTAAAGTGGAACTTGTTATGACCAAAGTCATTTGGTATGGGTAACCCTAACAGTTAGATGCCCATGGATTATAATATGTATGTAAATAATGTAACTAGGCGATCATAACCATTAGGTTCATTATTATTGGAATATTATTTGGGTTACACTTAGTTGGGAAACCCTAAACATTAGGATCCTCATTGAATAGAGTTGATTGAATCCATATGATTGATTTGGTTATGGAGGTATGAAATAGCACTGTCGTGGGTTCCCTCAAATGATTAGTGTGATTTTGGGGTACTTAGGTGCAACAGAGTGGCTGACCAAGGTCGTCTCTCAAAGGAGGAAGTGAATTAAAACAACTTCTTAGAGGTATTCTAAAAAATAAAATAAAAGAGAATAAAAACACTAATTGAATGGATGGGGTTTTTTTATAGTTTATAGATCTAGAAGAAGTTTTCTAGAAGAAGATTGCATTTTTTTTGTTTTTAATTTTGAAATGATGTTTGATTAAAAAGACACAACAAGAAGATGTTTTTTAGAAAATATTTTAAAAGGCGTAATCAATCTAACTCTACCTATTCACTCTATTATTAATCATTATCATTTAAAATAACATTCAATTAATTATGATCCGTTAATTTGTTAAATCCCAAACCCTACGAGAATTAACTTTACCACGAAGATGAAGTGAATTTAACCCTAGGCTAACTTCGGAACATGCAATCGCAACACCCTTCTTTGATTGATGTTCTAAGATTAGCGTATGGTCAGTGATAAATTAAGGCACATAACCACTCTGGAAATGAGGATTAATTGAGTTTAAGTATTGTATTTGAACTCTACAAATTGATCCCGTGTGGTCTTGTATTACCGATTAAGATTACGCTCTCACAATTCACACAAATCCCGACCTCGTGCGTTTTGTGTTTATTGTTCAATTGCTTGCTTAATTTCATTTAAATTGAAAACTTAATTAATAGATCATATTTAGTGAATTAAAGTATATCATTGATTCAAAATAAATTAATGAAGAAGGTGAGAGGTAGATCGATTACTAAAAGACTACTCTTCCATGGGTGGCGTAATCATCGTAGAAGCATTTTGCATGTGCAAAGGTTTATAATGGGCATAACCCAATAACGCTTCTACTCAAGAATTCCGAACCAATTAGGAAGATTAATAGAAGAAGAAATTTAAACAAAACAGAAGAAAAGAGAAGAAATAAAATAAGAACAAAGAAGTTTATTACACAAATGAAAACATTACAAAATGAAGAAGAGAAGGAGGCTTTGATGAGGGGATCCTTGCTTCAAGAGCTACCCCTCTTACAATGGTTGGAGAATTTGGGTGAAACACATTCTCCTCTGCCTCCAATATCCTAATGCACGTCCCAACCCCTCCAAATGAGAAAAACTCCAATTTATAGAGTGGAGGGGAGACTAGGTTTAAAGAGGTTTCAAGTGTTAATGGGAAATCTTGGCCAAATATTTTAATAAAACTTGCACCGCCCATTTGACCTCGAAAACGCGTGAACCATCTCTCTTTCCAGAAGGCTGATTTGTTGGAAAATGAATCCCCAAGATCCTCTCAACATATGGGCTTAATCCAAGATCGTATGAAGAAGATATGGCCCAAATATAGAACCCCTGTCCATTCTGTCGAGTCCAGCCCACCATTGGATTAATGTACCATTTACTCAATCCAAATGCCCTTTTTAGCTCTAGTCTCTTGATTTAAAGTTGTAGAAAATTAAGTTAGTAACACTTTCACAAAATTTCAAATTACAATAATGAATATAAAAATATTTATTTTCGAAATACTACAGTGCACTATAAAGGGAAAAACTGGAATTTTCACCAAATTTTCAAATGAATGATCAAATCCCAAATATTTTGTAAATTAACATATTTAGCACAATGTGGGGAAATTATATCATTTATTATTAATAAAATATTCAACAAAATAGTGTTTTATCAACTCCCCCACACTTACCCTTTTGCACTCCTGAGCAAAATCTCATATTAAGTAAACATCAATATCAAATCAAAAACAATTCTAAAACACATATCCTTGAGATCAATCAATTTCCCACCAAGAATCAAAAGATATCATTCCTCATAAAAAACATTATTTCAAGTTATCCATTTATATAATTCATTATATTTCCACTTCATTTATCCTTCCATGCACAAAACACTTACCTCGCTTGAATTTTCTCTCATCACTCAAATATCAATTTTTTTGCAATGTCTTTCTCATCCAAACTCATAAAAGGGTCACCATAGGCTTGATAGATTCCTACATTGCTACCCGATGTGAGTCAAGGACATATGTTTATCATGAGGACTTTTCAGGGTTGTTCTGTGGCTTTCGGTTGGTAGGATTAAGATGTGAAAAACTCTGAATGAGGAGGGCTTGACTCTTTTGAAGCAAATTGCATTAATCTAATTTTCACTTAAATATTGTCTTCTCCTCAATCCCCATAGTATCAATTCAACTCCATCATCATGAAAATTCATGAAAAGTTTACACCATTCATTATTTCAGCATAAAAAATGTCAATCTTCTCAAACATGATTTTCTTGAAAGCTCCAGATGGGCACAACTTTCCACCTCAATTAGAAGCTCCAGAAAATGCACAACTTCACTTGTCATGAAAGCTCTAGAAAAGGCACAAATTTCAATATAATGGCTTTCTTCAGTAGAAAACACATATCTTCAGAATTTAATTTTCCACCCAAAGTGTCACATAATGTGATGGCACAACACTAGACAGCTCCCCCCACACTTAAGCTCAACTAGATTATGAAATTTCACTTCAAGAGTTGGTTGGATAGAGAAAATTGGCTTGTAATGTGGCTAACCTAACAGGCTGTGCATGGATTGTAAGGACTACAAGGATTAAATATTTAAGGTAGGCCATTATAAAAAAGGATTCTTTGAAATAAGGGATTTAATACCGAACAAATGCCTCAATCATTTAAACATATGTACCTCAAACCCTCAAGTTTTGACAGGAATAGATCAAATTATGGTTAAATCAATCATGGTTTGGTTCTCTCAAGAAGTGATGTGAATGTAAATAATATGAAAATAATGGTTCAGAAGCCTCACAGGAAAGTGATTTCAAATATAAATACAGTGAGATGTGGCATTGGATTCAAAATTTAGTGTACTTTTCATGAAATTACTAAATATTTGAACTTGAAACAAAGTTATTTCAGCATTAATTGAAGCTCAGTTTCAAGGGATAAATTGTTTCACTCATTGATATGCATTTCAAAATTGTGATGAGAATCATTTCAGCTCAGAAATTTCAAAAACACAAAGAAAATTAAAAAATAAACACACAAAATTTGAAAAAACACACAATTTTTTTTGTTTTTTTTAAATTAGGAAAACAATTGAAATTACTAAACTAAAAGGTTCCCTCCCCCACACTTAAAATATTGCATTGTCCTCAATGTGAACCCATGAGATGATATATGCACATGAAATGCAGAATTTTTAAATAGGACAAATAATATAAAAGTGAAAGGGTTAGGAACAGCCTGATGTGATCAAGCAATGATGGGGTCATGTAGTGTGATAAAATCCACTGCATCAATAGGAAGTCCCTCAATGTATCTCTTCAAACATTGCCCATTGACTGTAAAGCTCCTTCCAGTGTCTTCTTTTGTGACCTCTACTACACCATAAGGAAAAACATTATATACAATATAAGGACCTAACCATCTAGAATGAAACTTACCAGGCATCAGCTTCAGTCGTGAACTATAGAGAAAGACTTTCTCTCCAACATGAAACTCCCTTTGTTGGATCATTTTTTCATGAGCTTCTTTTGATCTTTCCTTATAGAGCCTTGAGTTCTCATATGATGATAGTCGAATCTCCTCAAGCTCTTGAATTTGCAACTTTCTTTGAATTCTATCTTGGGCCAAATCCATGTTTCATTTCTTTATAGCCCAATATGACCGATGCTCGACTTCCACTGGGAGATGACATGCTTTACCAAAAACAATCCTAAATGGGGACATACCAATGGGTGTCTTGTATGCTTTCCTATAAGCCCACAATGCATCATCCAAGTGCTTGCTCCAATCCTTCCTATTTGGCTGCACAGTTTTCTCCAATATTTGTTTCAACTCACGATTTGAAACCTCAGCCTGGCCATTTTTTTGGGGGTGGTATGGTGTTGATGTTTTGTGTGTCACCCCATACTTTCTAAGGAGGGAAGCAAAATTTTTATTGCAAAAGTGTGTCCCTTGGTCACTGATGATGGCCTTTGGTACTCCAAACCTGCAAAAAATCTGTGCTTTGACAAAGTCCACAACAACATGAGAATCGTCAGTCCTGGTGGCCTTGGCCTCCAAACATTTACTCACATAATCTAAATCAACCAAAATATACAAAAATCCAAATGAACCAAGAAAAGGACCCATAAAATCAATGCCCCATACATCAAAAATCACACAGAATAGTATGGGTTGTTGGAGCATCTCATGTCTCCTAGAAATATTCCCAGTGTGTTGGCAATGAGAGCATGACTTACAAAACACATGGGCATCATGGAACAAGCTAGGCCAATATAATCCAGAGTCCAAAACCTTCCTAGCTATCCTTTGGGGTCCAAAGTGTCCACCAAAAGCAAGTGTATGACAGAAATTCAAAAAATACTCAAACTCATGATCGGGAACACACCTCCTAATGACTTGGTCACTACACATGCGCCAGAGGTAAGGATCATCCCACACATAATACCTAGACTCACTTTTTAACTTTTGGACTTGATATTTCTTTAAATTTGTAGGGATTTCAGAGGCAACAATTTAGTTCACTAAATCAGCATACAAAGGATGTGAACCTGAGATGGAATAAAGATGATCATCGGGAAAAGTGTCCCAAAGTGGTATCTGGTCCAAGGTGTCATCATCTAGTGTGTGAGTAAGCCTACTCATGTGGTCCGCCACCAAATTCTCTGACCCCTTCTTGTCCTTTATCTCAAGGTCAAACCCTTGAAGAAGGAGAATCCAACAGATAAGTCGTGGCATTTCATCTGGCTTCTTCAGGAGGTACCTCAAAGCTGCATGGTCAGAAAAAACAACTACTTTAGAGCCCAATAAATATGAACAGAATTTATCTAAAGAAAATATGACAGCAAGAAACTCCTTTTCCGTGGTTGTGTATTTTGATTGGTATGAATCCAATGTCCTTGATGCATAGGTAATCACATGTGAACGTCCTTCCACCCTCTGAGATAAGACAGCTTCAACCGCAAAGTTGGAGGCGTCACACATAAGCTCAAATGGAAGGTCCCACCGCGGGGGATGTATGATAGGTGGAGTGGTCAGACGTTGTTTTAGCTCATCAAATGAATTCTTGCAAGAAACATCAAACACAAAATTAAGAATCCTTTTGAAGTAATCTTGACATAGGAAGAGAAATCTTACTAAAATATTTGATGAAGCGCCGATAAAACCCTGCATGCCCTAGTAAGGATCTAACATCATGCACACATGTAGGATATGGAAGGGATGAAATAATGTCTATCTTAGATCTATCAACCTCTATCCCATGTTTTGACACTACATGCCCTAAGACAATGCCTTGATCTACCATGAAATGACACTTTTCAAAGTTCAGGACCAGATTCTTCTCAATACAACGATTCAATACCTTTCCCAAACTCTTTATACATTCATCAAATGAGGATCCATACACTGTAAAATCATCCATAAATACCTCCATGTAGGTCTCAATAAAATCAGAAAAAATACTCACCATGCATCTCTGGAAGGTACCTGGGGCATTGCAAAGTCCAAATGGCATCCTCCGGTAGGCAAATGTGCCAAAGGGACAGGTGAATGTAGTCTTCTCCTGATCCTATGGAGCTATAGGAATCTGAAAATATCCAGAAAATCAATCCAAGAAACAATAGTGTGTTTTCCTAGCTAGTCTCTCGAGCATTTGATCAATAAATGGGAGGGGGAAACTGTCCTTGCGAGTGGTCTGATTTAGTTTCCTATAATCAATACACACACGCCAACTGTTTTGCACCCTCATTGGAACTAACTCATCTTTATCATTTTTAACAACAGTAACACCACTCTTCTTAGGAACAACTAGAATTGGACTTACCCACTAAGAATCTGAAATGGGAAAGAGTATACCTGCCTCAAGCAATTTCTCAACTTCTTTTTTAACAACTTCCAGGAGGCTGGGATTGAGTCTCCTTTGTGGCTGTCTCACCGGTTTAGCCCCATCATCCAAGAGAATCCCATGCATGCAAATGGAGGGGCTAATACCTGATATGTCAGCCAAGGTCCAACCAATTTCCCTAATGTTATCTCTCAAAAGATTCAAAAGTTTTTCTTCATGTTCAAAAGAGAGATTGTTAGCAATGATAACAGGTAATATATCACCACTCAGCAAGTATGCATATTTAAGATTTGGGCACAATGGATTGAGTTCCAATGTAGGGGGGGTGATGTATGGATAGAGAAATCGATGCAACAGAAATATCAGCACAATGAAAATTAGTATCAGAATATTAATCATCACAATCAGAGAATAAAGCACCAAATACATAATCATACTCAATAGCCATGTCATAATCAGAGTTCACATGATCAAAATCAGAATATGATTCCATTTCAAAATCAAATCTTAGAGAGTCTTATTCCTTAAAAACGGGTGTTGAAGTACTCTTAGACATCAAACTAGAACCAATAATCATAATCTCCCTAAGCATAGGACAATCCAATTCCATGGGGTTTTTACATGGTGGTTCAAAATGGGAGATAACAAAAGAAGAATGGTCCTCTGAGGGGTACTTCATAGAATCCATAACATTAAATATCACAACTTCGTCTCCAAATTCCATGGAAAGTGTACCCTCATTGACATTTATGATAGTTTTTGCAGTTTTGAGGATGGGCCTACCTAAGATAATGGGGGCATGAGAACATACCTGATCATCCTCCATGTTAAGAACATAGAAATCCGCTGGAAAGATCACGTCTCTTACCCGAACAAGTACATCCTCAAGGACTCCCGCTGGATATGCCATAGCTCTATTCGCCAATTGCACCACTACTCTTGTTGGCTTCAACTCACCAACCTGCAAGGAAGAGAATACAGAGTGAGGCATCACATTTATTGAAGCTCCTAAATCACAAAGAGCATCAGAGAAGTGCAACTCCCCTATGGTACATGGGATGGTGAATGTCCCGGGATCCTTGCACTTTGTTGGCATTGCTAGAGTTGCTGTAATGAGTGCCAAGACATTCCTTCCAAGGTTGATCCTCTCATTTCCCTTGAGCCCTCTTCGATTGGTGCAGAGTTCTTTTAAGAATTTGGCATACCTTGGAATTTTCTTAATGGCTTCAATTAGAGGAATGTTGATCTCTACACGCTTGAATGTGTCCAAAAACTCCTTTTTCATTGCTTCTTCAGCCATATTCTTGGTTTGAACAACCCTGTTGGGAAAAGGAAGGGGTTTATAAGGAACATCATCAATCTTTTTCTTACCTTTATCTTTCTCCTTGGATTGCTCATCAGTTGGTTTGGAATTCGGCTTCTCCAGAGTTGAGGTGAATCCCGGTGGAATGGTAGGTATAGATGTATTGTTCATTTGATTCCCACTTCTCAATGTGATGGCACTGACATTCCCCTTTGGATTTGGAGTGGATTGGGAAGGTAGATTTCCAGAATTCTTACTCACAAGTTCATGGAGGGCGGTGGAAATCTGGCTCATTTGAGTCTTCAACTCCTTCAGCTCCGAACTTTGACTCTTAAGCTCATTCTATTGATTAAGAACAATTTTCTTTAAAAGGCCATCAGTATTAGAATCTACCTTTGGTGGAGGATTCCCTTGTTGCTGACTTGTTGATGTTTGAGCTTCAAATCTCCTTTGGGGTTGTTGGAAACCCTGTTGGTAAGGTGGAGGGTGCTGGAAGTTTGGTTGAAAAGGGGGCCTTTGTTGTTGTCCAGAGCCATACCTCATGTCTGGTTTATCTTTCCACCCTTGGTTGTATGTTGGAGAAAATGAATCAAACTTCTTTTGGGGATATGGTTGTTGTTGCTGCTGAAATGGTCTCCCTGGGAATACTGCTGCGCAATCCTCTGTCTCTTGTAGTTGTGGGCAACAATCAGTTGGGTGGCTTGTCTCAGTGAAAATTCCACAAGGCCTTGAAGGAGGAGGTAGATATGTCTTTTTTGCCAAAGCAATCTTCCTAACCATAGTTGTCAATTCTTCTAATTTGGTATCAATCAAATGACTCTCAAGAGAAGAAGGACTTACCTGATGTACTCCCCTGATATGTGGTGTACCTCAATCACCAAATTGTTGGGAGTTTTGGGCCATTTTGTCGATCAATGCTCATGCAGCTACTGGTGTCTTGTCCACCAATTCTCCTCTAGTTGCAGCATCCACCATGCTCCTCTCCATGGGTGTGAGTCCTTCGTAGAAGTATTGAATGAGGAGTTTCTCACTGATTTGGTGATGCAGATAGCTTGCGCACAACTTCTTGAATCTCTCCCAATACTCATACATTGACTCCCCTTGTTCTTGCTTGATCCCGATATCTCCTTTCGAATAGAAGTGGTCCTTGATGCTGGAAAAAATCTTTGCAAGAAAAGACGTTTCAAATCGTTCCAACAAGTTACATCTTCGGGTTGTAAATAATACATCCAGTCTTTTGCAGCTCCATCAAGTGAGAATGAGAATGCTCTTAATTTGATTTGATCTTCAGAAACATTTCTTGGTTTAAGGGTTGAGCAAACCACATTAAATTCTTTCAAATGCTTATTGGGATCCTCACCAGAGAGGCCATGAAACTTTGGAAGTAAGTGAATTAACCCAGATTTCAGTTCAAAGTCCGATCCGAGATTTGGGTATGCAATACAATTTGGTTGATAGTTAATATCAGGTGCAGCCAATTCTTGAATGGTTCTATTAAGTTCATTTCCATTTTTTTCAGCCATTGGTTCTTCTTTTATGTTTGAATTTGAATAACTTCCAATTCCAATGTTTCCAGAAGAGAGGAATTCACCAACTGGTTGAATATTGAAACTTCCCGTAGATTAAGAATGTCTGATTCGTGCCCTAAGGCTACGTTCAATCTCAGGGTCAAGATCTAAGAGATCTTAGGGATTAGTTTGTGTCATAGATCAAATAAAAATGAAAAGAAATAATGTGGACCATAGTAAAATAAAAATGATAAGTTTGAGTTGATGGTCCAAAAAGAAGTAGAAGAAAATAAAAGAAGAAGAAGAAAAATCATATTGGGTAAAGAAGGAAGAAAGAAGAGAGGAAGAGAATAAAATGTAAAATAAAATAAATACCTCTAATTGGTTGAAATAATTATTTGCCTCCCCGGCAACGACGCCAATTTGAAATAGCACTGTCGTGGGTGCCCTCAAATGATTAGTGTGATTTTGGGGTACTTAGGTGCTGCAGAGTGGCTGACCAAGGTCGTCTCTCAAAGAAGGAAGTGAATTAAAACAACTTCTTAGAGGTATTCTAAAAAATAAAATAAAAGAGAATAAAAAAACTAATTGAATGGATGGGGGTTGTTTATAGTTTATAGATCTAGAAGAAGTTTTCTGGAAGAATATTGCATTTTTTTTTGTTTTTAATTTTGAAATGATGTTTGATTAAAAAGACACAACAAGAAGATGTTTTTTTAGAAAATATTTTAAAAGGAGTAATCGATATAACTCTACCTCTTTACTCTATTATTAATCATTATCATTTAAAATAACATTAACTTAATTATGATCTCTTAATTTTTTAAATCCGTAACCCTACGATAATTAACTTTACCACGAAGATGAAGTGAATTTAACCTTAGGCTAACTTCGGAACATGCAATCACAACACCCAGCTTTGATTGATGTTCTAAGATTAGCGTATGGTCAGTGATAAATTAAGGCACATAACCACTCTGGAAATGAGTATTAATTTATTTTAGGTATTGTATGTGAACTCTACAAATTGATCCCGTGTGGTCTTGTATTACCAATTAAGATTACACTCTCACAATTCACACAAATCCCGACCTCGCGCGTTTTGTGTTTATTGTTCAATTGCTTGCTTAGTTTCATTTAAATTGAAAACTCAATTAATAGATCATATTTAGTGAATTACAGTATATCATTGATTCAAAATAAATTAATGAGGAAGGTGAGAGGTAGATCGATTACTAAAAGACTACTCTTCCATGGGTGGCGTAATCATCGTAGAAGCGTTTTGCATGTGCAAAGGTTTATAATGGGCATAAACCAATAACGCTTCTACTCAATAATTCCAAACCAATTAGGAAGATTAATAGAATAAGAAATTTAAACAAAACAGAAGAAAAGAGAAGAAATAAAAGAAGAACAAAGAAGTTTATTACACAAATGAAAACATTACAAAATGAAGAAGAGATGGAGGCTTCGATGAGGGGATCCTTGCTTCAAGAGCTACCCCTCTTACAATGGTTGGATAATTTGGGTGAAACAAATTCTCCTCTGCCTCCAATCTCCTAATGCACGTTCCAACCCCTCCAAATGAGAAAAAATCCAATTTATAGAGTGTAGGGGAGGCTAGGTTTAAAGAGGTTTCAAGTGTGAATGGGAAATCTCGGCCAAATATTCTAATACAAATTTCACCGCCCATTTGACCTCGAAAACGCGTGAACCAGCTCTCCTTACAGAAGTATTATTTGTGGGAAAATGAATCCCAGAGATACTCTCAAAATATGGGCTTAATCCAAGACCTGATGAAGATGATACGGCCCAAATACAGAACCCATGTCCATTCTACCGAGTCCATCCCACCATTGGATTAATGTCCCATTTACTCCATCCAAATTCCCTTTTTAGCTCTAGTGTCCTGAATGAAAGTTGTAGAAAATTAAGTTAGGAACACTATCACAAAATGTCAAATTACAATAATAAATATAAAAATATTTTGCCTCAAAATACTACAGTGCACTATAAAGGGTAAAACTGGAATTTTCACCAAATTTTCAAATGAATGATCAAATCCCAAATATTTTATAAATAAACATATTTAGCACAATGTTGGGAAATTATATCATTTATTATAAATAAAATATTCAACAAAATAATGTTTTATCAAGGTATCAACTTAGTTATGAAATAATCATATATACAATATGATTGATTTTGTTAAAGAGTTATCAACTTAGTTAGGCAATAATCATATATAAAATATGATTGAATATATTTGTCTACCAGATATAGTAATGGATTATTTACATTATACCTAGTTACAATCATGATGAAATATGGGTGTTGGATTATTAAATGGATATGATGTATGAGATCGTAATTTTAGTTGGAGTTACCTCACTAAAAATACTTTATTAAATTATATAAAACATGATATGGACCCATATATTTGTCTTTATTGTAGATTATGGATTACATCATGATAATATTTTTTGGATCTCATATATGTTTGACCTATAATACTATTTAAAATTTGTATTCGGATTGATAACTGTTATCAAATAAAATAATTCTTAGCATCTAAATGTGAATCTTATAGAGATTATTTTCCATAACTCCAACTAATGGGTATTGGACACCATATGCGCATCAAAAATTTGTGATAATAAACACAATCTCAGAGATATGAGGGAAATTATAAAGGTATAAGTAGATCTTCTGGTTAGAAATGGAGAATGGGTTATTCCATTCGAAGTTTACACTTATGATCAATATATATCCAATATAATACTTCTAGAATTGGATAACAGTTATTATGTTCTTTCCATAAAAATAAATTTTATTTCTATATCATTCTAGACAATATTTGATTTTTCATTCATTATTAAGAACAAGTGTTTATATATATATATAAGAATGAAGTGTTTTATTGCACCAAGAATAAAGTAAATAGATTATAAATTCTAGATATTGATAATCCTATAAATAACATTCAAAATAAGAATGTGAGGGTTCATTATAAGGTCACATAACTTTTGAATTTTCACCTTAGATATATGAATGGGAAATACATCCAAAGAAACCATGGAAATGGATTTATGGAACAATTTGACTATGAATCATTTGATAATTATGAATCTTGTTTATTAGTAAAAATGACCAAAACACCTTTTACTATAAAAGGTGAAATATCCAGTGGACTATTGATCTTATACATAGTGATTCATGTTGTCCAATGGGAACTCAAGAAAGTAGTGGATTTATGTACATTATTTTTACCAATTATTTTACTCTGTAAGGTTATTTGTTTCTGATGAGATGCAAGTATCGAAGTTTTGAAATGTTTTAAGAGTTTTATAATTAAGCACAAAACAATGAAAAAGTATTAAGATTATATAATTGTATTAGGGTGGTGAATACTTAAGCCCTAAATTCATTGATAATTTATTAGGATGAGGAATTATTCCAAAAATCACTCCTCTTAGCACACCACAGTAGAATAGTGCATCTAGGAGAAGAAATTGTACCTTGTTGAACATGGTTCAATTGAAAATGAGTCAGTGTGACCTACCTACTTCATTATGGTGTTATTATCTAGAGACAACTACATTAAAAAATAACCATGTTCACCCAACCCAATCATATAGACACCATATGAGATATGGAATAGGTAGCATCCCAATATGAATTTGATGAGGATTTAGTGATATGAAACTTATATAAGACATTTGGATCATGATAACATTAGACTGAAATAAGAGAAATTCTTATTTTTCAATTTTTACAAAGAGACTATGGGATATTACTTTTAAAATCCAATTAAAAAAGGTGTTTTTGGATGGATGTGGTGTTTTAGATGAAAAAGGGAACACAAATTGAGGTTTTAGTGGGAAGAAAGTTGAACATAGATAAGTTCAATAACAATATCTGAAAATTGTTCCAAATATAAAAGTTGATCTAGCTCAACAAAGTGTTTTGTAAGAAGAACCAACTAAAGTTACATAATAAACATGAAGGTCTGGTAAGATTAATATATATCCCAAGAGATATGGATTTTTTGGTGAATGATAATGAAGTAATGTTCATAGGTGATGAACATAATATCTACTAATATTCCATTGAGATTTCTAATTCTACGAAATGGTTAAAATTAATGTAATCTGAAATAGACTCCGTGTACACTAAAAAAGTTTAGAACTTGGTGAATGCACCTTAAGGGTTATGAACTATAGGGTGTAAGTTGGATTTTCATAAGAAAATTAAAATATATTGTAGAGTGTCTACCTATAAATAACTCCTAGTGGAAATTTTTATATGTAAATTCATGGTATTGGATATGAAGAAACCATTTCTCTTGTTGCGATGATAAATAGAAATCAGATATGGATTTCCATAGTAGCTCATTATGATTATATGATATATCATATGGATATAAAAATTATTTCCTTATTGATAATTTAGTCCTGGACATGTATATGATACATCCAAAAGGTTTTTTAGTATCAAATGAGTCTATTATGTTATGTAAGATGTAATGGTATATCTATGGACTGAAGTAAGCTTCTAAAATTAAGAATATCTAGTTTGATGATGTGATCAATGAATTTGGTTTCATAAATGTTATAGACAAATCCTATGAATATAATCGGATTTTTGGAAGAGTTATAGTTTTTATGATATTGTATGTAGATGAAAAACTTATTATCATAAAATATATCTCAATTTTTCACTATGTAAGGATTTTGTTGGGTAGATTATTCATTATGGAAGACATGTGTGAATCATCCAAAATAATATGTATGGATATCTATAAAGATAGATCTAAGAGTCTGTTTGGACTTGGTCAAGACACATAAATAGGTAAATTATTATAGAAATTTAATATTTAGAAGATTAAAAAGGTGATTTACAAGTGTTTCATAGAAATAATATAAAGAATATTCAAGATCCTTTAAAGAATTTATAATGGATGGATAAAATTTTCTATTTTCACACAATAGGATGTATCATGTATTCCATGATGTGTACTCAGCCTGATGTAACAAATTCTCTTAGCGTAAATGGTAGATATAAATTAATTCCATGTGAGATTAACTAGACTATTGTTAAGACTTTCCTTAAGTACATACGAATAAATAAATATATATTCTTAGTATTTGGAGGAGAGGATGAGCTATATGTAAAGAGTAAAACTAATAATTGATACGTTAAGAACCTGATTCATCCATGAGGTATGGAATAATTAAATATCCATATTTTTTAGTTTAAATGATTAATTGTGACCTAATTTGAATAAACCTTTTGGTCAAGGAAGTATCAAGGGTGTCTAAGTCATGTTCGGAGCCCAAAACCCATATTTTGGGAACAATTAGGAAGGCCACAAGGTTAGTAGAAACTGTGTGGGTGTAGGTTGCATAGTTACTTAATACTATGTGAGGATAGACAGTCAACTGGAGGAGCCCACATGGATTGAGAAAACCATTTGAGTTGAGGTGCTCTCCTTTTCCTGGAACCTGTAATTTTTAGCAGATCCAAATCACACGGTTTGGTCACACTTTGGAAAATTGTGCGCACTTACCATATGAGGTACCCCTTTCTACAGAAGTGGGTGGATGGTTTGGCCAACTATGCATCCAAACTGTGCAACCCTCTATTTTGGGTCAAATTATGATACATCCATTAAAATGTTTATAACTTAAACCTAATTCTCCTATTCCCCTCTATTGGTCGAACCTTCATCTTGAGAGCACCTCATTGAATCCCAAAGGCAGCCTTTGATCCTATTCTTCCACCCAAACTCAGATTCAAGTGTTGATCATCTCGTTGAATCCAAATTAGTGAGTACTAAATTCCTTTATTGTTTTTCCTCATTCTTCTTGGTATCAGATGCACTATTTAAGTGCAATATAATATTCCCTATTTCTTGTTTATTTATATTTTTATCATTTTTCATCTGATCTGAGTTGAATCAAGAGTTAATACTAGATGATCACTCCACTACAGAACTAAATTAGGGGGTATCATGGTTTTCCCTCAAAGTTGAGGTGTTTATTTATATATTTATTTATTACAAATTCCCATTTCTACTGAGATATTCCCTTGAAATGGAATTAAATCCATGTTTAGAGTGTATAAGAATACCTATGAAATTAATGAGATCTTTGATAAATGATTAAAGGTCACGAGCCTTGAATTGGAACCACCAATTGGGTGTATTGATTAATTAAATGGACCAACATCAGGGTAATATGAATCATATTAAGTATGAGGTGATCTGTTTACCCTTTCTATGGGATGTTAAATGTTGAATTGAAATTTTAAATTGAATTGATTAAAGGAAGGGAATGGTATAGACCATTCCTTGAGCCACCTTATGAGCTGAGTTATAACTCTAATCCTTAAATGGTATTGATTGAATGTTTATATATGCCTAGGGTGACACATCGATTCTTATACAAATGCCATGGATGGACTCATTGGGTAGTTTCCTTATTATGAGTGATACATGGAATCACTAGTGGATGGTCAAGGATGGACTTAGAGGCATACTATTATATACCCAAGTGATACTTAGACTCTTTATGGATTCCCAAGGATGTGCTCAAAGGGAAGTTGATCATATATGCCATGGGTGATACTTGGGATCCATTTATGGGTTTTGAAGGATGGACTCGAGGGGAAATTTTGTTATAGCACACCTAGAGTGATACCATGATTCCAATGAGGAATTCCTAGGATGATCTGGTAGGGTTCTTGGTTCATGATATGCCTGAAGTGATACTTGTATTCCAAATAAGGAATGACAAGGTTGAGATCATGTTATTAATTAAGTAATGAGTGAAATGATTCATATGAAGTGTTTTCTAAGAAAAAGACCATTATTGGATTCGGTCAGTGTCTTACACCTTATAGATGACCTAGTTAGGCATATATTGACTACATATATTTATGGGGGATGCTGGCCTCTGTGCCAGGTCTCGAGACACATTTATTAAATGATACTAATTAATTAAATAAACATTATTATTAAATGATACATGACTAAATATTTATTCAAATACATTCAAGCTAAGGCAGAAGTATACAGAAGAGGAAGGATGTCCATGGGAACCCAAATAGTTATAGTTTTTTACCTTTAGTACTTCATTTACATATTTTATTACTACATGTACACTATAATTATTATATATTCACCAACTGAATGGAATTAGACCTTTGGGTGGTTTCCTACTGGGATTGTATCTCACATAGTATTTGGGCCACCGATGGATAACCAGAAATACTATTTGGATGCATGTAGGGATCAGAGAATGCAATCATAGTTTGATAATTGATTATGAATATTTCTTAGGAGTAGGGGATCACAAGACCGATCTAAGGCTCATGAAGTAAGCTGGGATATTTTTTTCCTTTGGGTTATTTTGTAACATGCATAGTAATGATGTATGTATACCTATTTTGGATACTTTGTAGACATGACATGACATATCATCTATATATGAGATTCTTTTTGCAATTGTTATATATATATATATAAACATTTCTTGGGTTTTATCTATTATCTTATTTATTTACTACTTACTATAATTATATTTTATTGTATATCCCCAATTCTACTCTCTGGTGAAAAGGAAAAAGTCTCCCCATAGACACACCCTAAGAACTCACTACTAGTTAGTAGCCTCTGGAATTTGGGGAGACACGTTTAAGGCCATGTGGCCAACTGTGTTTGGGGAACCGATCAATGACACCGAGTTCTGGGAAATTTAAAAGATACATGATAGGATTGTTTAGTTTTATTTTTTATTTAGAGACAATAGAAAGGGATATGAAGGGATACGAATTTGGTAATGAGCTATGTCTGGGTGTAGCTAACCCATGTAAAAGAAAATTCCAAATAGAATTGAATGAAAACTATTTATGTCTAGATTTTTGATATTACAGTTTTTTTGATTATATTGTGGGGTGATAAAATTGAATTATGATATTGTTATTGCTATAATTATGGAATTTTTTTTGAAACTTGATGAGATGTGGGTATTCTATCTGATACACCATTTTAGTAACTTTACAGGAATCACATGCCATGAATTATTCCATTCCATATAGGATGGATTACTTGTTTATAATTTTGTTCTTGTAGGTTTTGTCATATATATACCTACTTCTTAATGAATGATTTCATGACGAGTTGAAGAACATGGTTAGTACATAGAGTTCCTTCTATAACCTAAGAAATGTTCTCCGGATTAGGCTATAACATTCACCCAATGTATCCAATTGTGGGACATTAAGATAAGTACAAAGGCTCACATGGGATGAACATGTTATGGTGTGGATTAGGTGGATTTCATATTTTGATTCATGAGGAGTGTTATCCCTTATGGATCAGAATTTGGGGAACCATTTGGTCCAACGATTTAAAATTTATGGTGATATAATGGAAATGAATACGGAAATGAAATGGAAAATAAAATTGTTTATGCAGAGAAAAAGACCTAGAGTCAACCTTAGTAGTGGGAAATAGGAAGTATCTATTTATTTTATATGATCTATATGTCACCCAAACCTAACTCAAGGAGTAGGAAGAGGGGTTTGATTCTTATATAGGAAGTATTTTACCTATCCTATTTCAATACCTACACTTTTATGATATTTTATGATGTTATTTTATGTGGTATGTGTTTGACATTGTAGAGAGATACCAAAATGAAGACCTCCAATCGTACGCTAGGAGGGTGGTGATGACCATTCTCTAGAGGTGGATGTATATGGGTTACTGGTGGATTTTCCTATAGTTCTAACCACAGAACTAGTAGTTTTACCAAACACAGATGCTGAGGCATAGTTCCACGAGGTGACTTTCCACTTCATGTAGACTTTTCAGGTAGCATCATAGCTTCTACATCTATGGCTGAGCTGATGTGTGTGGTCCAGAAAAAGAATCTACCCATGTTTTTAGAGGATGGAGGACCACAGGCTGTATTTTCTTGTCTAGAGGCTATTCTATATATCTAAATGCACCTCAAGATTCATCCCAAGAGTACAGTAAAGATTTATACTTATATGATGTGTGATTCTTATAAGATACGGTGGTATGTCATTACTCAGGAAGAACTTCCTTGATAGATGGATTTGAGGGATTTACCTAAGGCCTTATATGAAACTTCTATCATAAGATGTTGAGGGATGATAGATATTTAGAATTCTTGAACATGGAGTGGGGTGTGTCATTAGTCATGGATTATTTAGCTAATTTTACAGAACTCCATCATTTCACACCTATTCTAATGGGTGATGAGTTATCTAAATCCATAATATTTGAGGATGGTATTGGGTATGACATATGATCACAGGTGAATGTCTTTCAGCTGAATAACATTTATGTAATAGGTAATCATGTACTTATCATCGAGAATAACATGAGAGATGATGGAGGTGTGATCCATGGTGGTTCAATATCAAGATCTGGTACTACATTGACCAATAGTATGAAGCATTATCTATAGATTCCATATAGTGAAATTAGTGTCTAGACCACATTCATAGGTATCCAGGTGAGGTGCCACAAGTGTGGTATACCTGGACATAAGAGCCCTCAATATTTAAGGAACCCAGTCGAGTGCCAATCATGTGGAAATATGGGATTTCTACAATTCTTTTGTTGGAATTTTCCTCATGTAGCTAGTGAGAGAGGGTTTTCACAAACTCCAAGTGTAGAAGTGGGGTCAACATCTTTTCGTCTAGATAAGAGCTGGAGTATAGCCATATGATCAGGCTGAGGTAGTGGTTGTGGCTATGGTATTCAAACCCCAGATTTATATCGACATGAGAGACGATCTACTTAGGGTAGCTAGGATTTTTCATATGGCCATAGATCAGGCTAGATATATGCACTGCAACAAAAACCTAAGGAGAAGAATCTGGGACCTTCTATTATGAGAGGTATTATTCTAGTACACTCCCCTTTAGAAACAACCCTCTTCGATATAGGAGATTCACATAGCTTTATATCATTGAACATTATGGAGATACTTGGGCTCAATGTTAATAATTTTTATGGAATTATGATTCTTGATACTCCATTGGGGACTCTAACTAAGGATGTAAATTAGTGGAGGGAGTTCCCCCTTAAGATTGAAGGGTGACACTTCAAATGGGGCCTCTTTTTTTCCTTTCAATGATAGGATTTGATATCATTCTTAGGATGGAATTGTTAGTTCCATGTCATTTTTCACTGATTGATATCCCTGTAGGGTGACCTTAACATCACCATAGGGTAGAGAGTTTATTCATAAAGTTTAATGGGATGTCCACGAGGTCTAATCTGTACTTGAGTATCATGGGATGGGAGTGATTCCAGTCTATATTGTGAGTTTATACCTGGATGATTTGGGAACACATTTGGAAGACTTCCCTCCATTGGTTGATCATTTTAAGGAAATTTTCCCAAATGTCTTCTAATGATTACCTCCAGTGAGATAGGTAGAGTTCTTTATCGACACGTTTGTGGAGCTACATCAGTATCTATTTCTCCTTATAGGATGGATACTACTGAGATGCATGAGCACAAGGGGAAGCTCAAGGATTTAAATGCAAATAGGATTATATGACCTAGTACTTATCCATGGGGTTCACAATCCTTTTGAGAAAAATGAAAATAGTTCCCTTATACTATGAGTGGATTAATGGAAGTTGAACCAATTGATGGTTAAGAACATGTATACTCTATAAAAGATAGAG
The DNA here is from genome assembly GCA_963277665.1 of Viscum album. Classification (NCBI taxonomy): domain Eukaryota; kingdom Viridiplantae; phylum Streptophyta; class Magnoliopsida; order Santalales; family Viscaceae; genus Viscum; species Viscum album. The sequence continues at coordinate 1,089,718,679 of OY728145.1, read as the reverse complement.
GATATTTTTTATCAGCTATGGGGAGATCAATTATTCTTGAAAATTTGGTTGATATATGGTTATCATCAGGTGTGTGATAGACCATCATACATACTTCGCAAAAACTTTTCGTAGTAGTTAATGTCTATTTAAGTATTTGGTTATGTTTTTCGGTCTCATGAATGCACCAACAGTTTCATGGAACTGATGAAACATGTTTTCCGTCATTTTCTATATTCATTTTCATTGTATTCATGAATGATATCATAGTGTAGCCTCACAATCAGCATGACCATGCCAAACATCTTGAGATCGTACTGGATACATAGAGAGAACATCATTTATATGATAATATCACAATGTTCTACTTTTTTATGGATCAAATTCTATTCTAGGGGCACATTATCTCAGAGGCAGGAGTTTTAGTTGACCTAGAGGAGGTGGGAGTTGTTGTTTACTAGGAGGATCCGAAGAATTTATTTTAAATATGAAGTTTATTAGGGATGGAATGATATTATAGGCATTTCATACATGAATTATCGCACCTAGAAGCACCGCTCATAAGATTGACTATGAATGGAGTGAAGTTTGTATGGTTATATTCATGCAATTTAGACTTTCAGAAGAAGAAATGGAGATTGAATTCAGAATCGATAATGATTTTTCCATAGCTAGGAAGGAGTTACACTTCTTACTATGATGCATCAAATATTAGTCTAGAGTTAGTTCTTGTGTATGGGGGTAGATTCATAGATTACGGGTCTCAACAATTGAGTCCATTGGAGAAGAACTACCCGAAACATGATCTCTAGTAAGCTAAAGTTGTTAATTCATTGTGTTGTTAGACACATTACTTACATAGAGAAAATTTTGTGGCGTTCACATACCACAATATCCTTAAGTATATATTTACATAGTGTGATATGAATCTATGGAAGTGAAGGTGGGTTGAATTCCTACAATCTTTAGACTATGAACTTTACTAAATCAAATGGAAGGGAAATACAGTGGATGAGGCATTGAGTAGGAGGAAACAGATTTAGGTAGTTCAGTAGGTAGGCTACGAGTTGAAGCTTATATATTTTCTATCTTATATTCACTTGGAGGTGCAAGATAGTCAGGGGAATACATTTTTTATCCTTATTTGTGACCTCTACACTTATGGATAGAGTGAGGATGCGACATCTATCAGATTATGAGGGCCCAGTCCTACATGAATGTTTAGTAGGCGAGGAACCTCCTTCTAATTGGACCATATGAGAAGATGAGATTTTTTGTATCCATGGTCACATATGAGTTTCAATAGACATGCATGAGAGTTGATGTGAGACTTTCATGCTTCAGATTAGATAGTGCACCCCAACTACACTCCATTATAGTAAGAAGTGTAACTCCTTCCTCGCTTAGTAGCTACCCAATCCCAAGTGGAAATGGGATGACGTCGCAATGGAATTCATGCAGGGTTTACCAAGCTTTCTGTGAGGCAATGATTCCATATAGGTTTTTGTTTATAGGCTCACAAAGGATTCCCATTTCCTACCAATAAGGGAGACCATTTCAATAGATGATATTGGGAGAGTGTATATCCATGAGATAGTATGATATCACAGGGTCTCTAATATTATGGATTTAGATAGGGATTCCTAGTTTACTTCACAGTTCTAGAAAGCGGTACAAAGATAATTGGTTACCTAGGTTCTTCTGAGCATATCATACCACCCTCAGACTGATGGCTAGTCAGAGTGAATCATACATGTTCTGTAGGACATGTTAGGGGAATGTGTCTAGGATTGTTGGGGATCTTCTAAGAGGCATATCCACCTAGTTTAATTCACTTACAAAAATAGTTTCAATAAACTATTCAGTGGATAATTATTAGGATTTGCAAGATAGACCTTGAAAACCACAATTTCATTGGTTAGAGGTTAGAGAGGGAGTTATGCTTGGATCTTGTCTCATTTAGGATACTATGGAGTAGGTTCAATTGATTCCAAAATGGATGTATATTGCACAGTATTAATATAAATATTACTCTAATCACCGAAGAATATTTATAATTGGGTGTTTAGTTTTTTATTATCTCTTTTTTTGATAACTTACAATTGTATAATATTTAATTAAATTTAATTCTTTTAAAAACCCTAATTTATTTTTTATTTTTTATTATGATATGTAATTGTTTAAACTTTAAACTTTATAGTTTGTTATGTAAAAATTATTTCTATAACATGACCACAACTAAGCCTGTTGTTTGCACACATGCCCATGTATGAGGTCCAATTAAAGTGTTCAAAAAGTATGGGCATAGGTAACCCTCACGGCCTACAGGTCTTTAGTGTATGTCTATTTATGGGTTTTTTTTTGTTCTGGACAATGAATACCAGGTCTTGGATTAAGTACCACATGGTCCCCACATCATGGATTCAATGTGGGAGATGGTTTTTCAATTGAGAATTTATCTGAGCCATTCATCTCCTATGCGATCCTCTTCCCATGCTTCCTCCAATCCCACTTTCATCGGACTCTGGTGGTGTCCCACTTGTCTATCTGATCTCCTTAAAATATTCCTCTCTATCGATCACCTATCTGGATTTCCTCCTCACCACACTAATTTTTTTTTGCTTTCCTGTTCATCCTATTCCATCCATCTCAACCACTAACTTTCATCTTCTCCGGATAACTGACCTTCTTCCATCCAGTGATATCATTCATCTCCAGCAAACCAGGTCTCCTAGAACACTCTGTTTTAATATTGTTTTTAATTTCTGGTCTTTCAAGATCTTTTTTGAGTAATGATTCAACATGTATACATTCATCATCTTTTTTGGATGGTTCTTCTCTAACACCCTTGGTTTTCAAATTGTTCTTCAGTTTTCTTCATGCTCGAGACACCATTGAAAATTCACAATTGTGTTTCATTTTGACACCAATGGAAATTCCTAATGGTATGTCATTTTGACACCATTGTAAAAGCCAATGATGTATCTGTAAGACACTTTTGGGACATTAAGACACTAGTGAGTTAATAAGACATAGTTTTTAAAAAACCAACAATAAGTCATGTTGACATCGTTGGTCTTTACTAACAGTGTGTGAGACTTTGTCTCCAGTTTAAGATGATGTTACAAATTTCCAACAATGTTTCAATTCTTTTGTAGATATATTCAATATTTCAATTTCAACTATTTTTTTAATCATCACAACATACTAGCCTTCATCAAGTTTGTGCATGAGATTCTATTTTTTTTGTGTTGATCCATTGGTTTGTTTATTGTTTATGATTGTGTTCCTTTATCTTATGTGTTTATACACATGGTAGTAGTTATGATTTTAATCTTCATATGTTCAATTTTATTTTTCTTATTTTTCTTTGAACAATATAATTTTTTTCTAATCACTTGCATCTTCAAACTTTTGATTCATCAATTTTTCTTATGTTTGTAGTGACCTAGTGTGGGAACCCAACAAGAATTCACGAGACACCATTGGACAACTAATGGTGAATCAATTTTTATTATTCTATTGATTTTTTTGATGATTTTATGCTTGGAGATGTTTTTAGTTTTTATTAAATCATTTTATTTTTTCTTAAAATGAATACATTATGTAAAAATGTGTTTTGACACTGCCAGAAATTTCCAATGTTGAGTCATTGACTCACCACTGGACATCCAATAGTGGGTCAAGACACTGCATTTGTTTAAAATTTATTTCCAAAATTTTTATTTTCTCATTTTCTATTAATGATGTTAAATTTATTTACATTAATAAATGTATAATATTTTATAATGAATTTTACTAAAATAATTTATTAAAATTAATTGCAACATTTTTAATGACATCTGTATATGTAGATTACAATTTTACGAGTCTATATTTTTCATAACATTTTGCTAAATGTTTATTCTACTGAATTATTTTCTTTATTTCAAATGTTTTTCAATTACTTTCTTAAGGATTAATTATATTAATATATTAAATATTTTATTTTAATAAAACATTTCCCGACTATGTTTTATGTTCAGTATGACTTCAAATAGAAATAGGTTAACCACAATGGTTATATTATATTTATTATTCTTTAACAAGTTTCATGAAAATATTCGATAATGGTACACTCTTAATGATTTTTGTGTTAATGATTTGGGAGAATGCTTCAAGCCAAAAAAAATGTACCCATAAAGATAAAATTAGATTTTATCATTTAAAAATTAATTCAACGAGGATACAATCATACATTTTTCCTTATTCACTCAAAGAATTCAAATAGAAACTTATTCCAATAATTCTTAATCTGCCATGATCATGGTAGATCATTATCTAATACATCTTCCATACCTTTATGATCATGGAAGAAGAGTTGCACCAAATTTTTTCTTCATTTTATCATGTTGTTTTTTCATTTGTTTCATATTAATTTTTTCTATTGTAAAAATTCAAATATTTTATTTGTATTATATATACTAGTTTAATATTTTACCTTAAAAATGTCGTCGTTGGGGTTTTAGTCCCATCTAAAAGGAAGATCAGGTTATTTCTCTCAAAAAAAGGTAGGAAGGTTCTAACTCCTTAGAAAGTTTGGGGTTATACCTCTTTGTGAAAATGGTATATAGGTTTATACAACTTGGTGAAAATGGTATTTCTATAATTCTAATAATCCAATTATTAATCCCATTAAAAATTAATGATATAGTGCATTCCAATCTCCTCGAGGGGTAGAGGAGATTAAAGAGAGGACTAGGATCTTTTTGACCCAAACCCCTATAAAATCGCCTTGGTTATTTTTTTATTTTTTCTACAACATTTATCATTTTGTTATAACTATGATAAATTTGTATTTACAATAATAAATAAAAAAGGACTATTCCCACCCTCCCCTATAGTCACCTATCCTATACCAATTTCACTAAAAATTGGTATCAAAGCATGGTTCCAGTTTAAGAATTTTGTTTTAATCATTTTCATTATATATTTATGAACAAACCATTATCCTAGAATTAAAAATCTAAGGAAAAGATCCACTCCTCTATTATAGATAATCAGGAATTAGAGATGTTGAATCCTATCAGACCACCACACATTAAAGAAAGTGATTATGTCTACTGGAAAGTCCAAATTGAGGTATTAATATAAAATATTTGTCTTAACTATTGGGGTATTATTTCTAAACCTTATAAATTACCTGATGTTGAATTAGAAACTCTTACTGGTAATGAGGTAGTTAAATGTGTTTTAAATTAACATTTTATGAATTTATTATATTTTTCATTAATTAAAAATATATATAGTCATATTTCATCCTCCAATACTACTTCTAACATTTCAAGGACTTTGAATGTTACTCACCAAGGTATTGACATGTGCAGAGAATTATGTTTGGTATAAATCAAGCTGAATTTCAAGAGTTCTGGATGACAGAACAAGAGATTATAAATTAGATGTATAATAGATTCAAGAATAATTTTAATAAAATGTTTGATCTGGGAGAAAATATAAAAAAAGATTCCCCCTTGAAAGACTAGTGTGAGCTCTACCCAAAAAATGGCATTCAAAGAAGGTTGAAATTGAAGAAAGTAAATACTTTACTAAATATTATAGGGATGAGTTTATAGGGTCATTACTACAATACAATATTAAAATGAAGAATAATAATACTAATGATCATCATAAGGTAAAATGTATATCTTTTTATTCAAATATAATTTTTTTTATTAATTCTTCTGATTCTGAGTTACAACAATGCGAGAAAGATGAAATTGGAAATTTCACCAAAGGTGTTTACAAGTACATGAAGGGTAGTAGAGGCTCTAAGTAATGTCCTAGAAGAGATAATCCAATGTATAAATAAATGAGTAGTAAAACATGTAATACTAGTAAATATGATGCTTTAGTATTAATATCTTATGAGTTCAGAAAAAGGGGGACATAAAATCACAGAGTCCCAAACTAAAACAAGAGGAAAAGTATAATAAATACAAGAAGGAACAAATAAAGTAGTATTATGACTAATGAATTTGTAAATAAGAGTCATATTCAATTAATTTTGGGTCTGAAAGTCAAAAAGATTCCTCAATTTTTTGTTTGGTGGATACTACTCTTAATGAGGTACAATCTGACTATAATTATAGTTTTGGTTATGCGTCTAATATGGAAAATTATGTTAATGAATTATCTGCTAAAAATAATAAATTTTGAGGTGACTTGTTAAGAATGGTTGATATGTATAGGTAAATGCAAAGAGAGAATAATAATATTAAAGATGAATATAAAAATTGAATGATTTTTATGTAATTTATAATAGAAAAATGTAGTAGATTTTTAACTGATCTAAGTCAAATATTGTAATGTTAAAATACAAGTTTTGTTGTTGAAAAATGATGAAGATAAACAAATATGATTTAAATTACTCTATGATGGTTTAGATAAATTTTAAAAGTAATGAATTAATATTAAACATAAATATATTAAACTAAAATAATCTGGATCAAGTTCAAACATGAAAATATGTGATGATCTGGAAGTTATTCAGAAAGAGAATGAAAACCTTAAAAAGGAAATCACTAGTTTAATGGAAACTTTATCTATTTTTGTTTTAGGCTAAGATAAATTTGAAAAAATAATAGCTATAAACAAACCTAAATATGACAAAAATGATTTTTATGCAATAATATAGTTCCTTATATGTATAAAACTTCCTTTTTTAAAGGTATAAATAGAAATATTTCAAATGTTACTTGTTTTAATTATAACATGAAAGGGAATTATGAAAACTAATTTTCATTAAAGTATAATTAGTCTTTAGGTAATAAAAATACATTAATTTCTAAAAATATTTATTACGGATTACTATAAAATGAATTTATCACATATATATTGGAACCTAAATCTTTTTTTTACTAAACTAGTTGGATGCAAACTAGTCTAGTTCTGAAAAAAATCGTATGCTTGATTTGTTTTGTAGGAAACCTACCTGAATAGTTCCAAAGGAAGATGGTACATGGATAGTGGCTGGTCGAGGCACATGAATAGTGATATTTATAATTTCATATATTTTAAATATTATTATAGAGGTACTATCACTTTTGGTGATAACTCTAAAGGTATGGTTAATGGTTTTGGAGAAGTTCGTATATTAACTTCTGTTATAATTTCAAAAGTAAAATTTGTAGATGGTTTAAAACATAACTTAATTGGAATATCAAAATATTATTATGATGGAATGTATGTAAAATTTAAATATACTAAATTTCTTGTTTATAAAGATAATAATGTTTTATTTTAGGTTAATTGAAAATAAAATATAAATTATATTACTTTTTCATAACTAACCAAGGAAAATTTAATTTTTTTTAAAATGTTGTACATAAATATCAAATTCAATTGTATAGAAGGTTATGGCATGTTTATATTTGACCTTCAAAAAATATTTCCAAACATGAATAGGTTTTTGGAACTTTCAAATATCAATTCATGTAAGTATTGTGTATGTGATTCTTGTTTAAAATATAAGCATCCCGAATAATCTTTTAGATATGTAAACATGGCCAATACTTCTAGATGATTAGAAATGCTACACATTAATCTTTTTGGACCCATCATAACTGAAAGTTTAGGCTCTATAATATATGTTTTTTTAAATTTTTATAACTAAATAATATTTACTTGGACTATTTTTTTATCTCGTAAAAGTGAATCATTAAGAAAATTTATTACCTTTTGTAAGAAAATTCAAAATTAGAATGGTCACTTAATTTCTTCAATTAGAAGTGATAAAAGAGGAATGTTCATAAACTATGAATTTGAAAATTTTTCTTAATCCAATAGATATTTTTATAATTTTTCTACCACTATAACCCCACAATAGAATGGTGTTTTATAGAGGAAAAATCAATCTATTCAAGAAATGGCATGAACAATTCTTAATGAATCCAATTTCCAAAATATTTTTGGGTTGAATCTATTAACACAACTTGATACATCTTTAATAGACTTTATGTCACATACATGACTTATTTTAAATTAAATTTTCATTTAATTTCCATTCCTTATTTGTTTTGGGGGTTTACCATGCATTTTGGTGGAAATGGTGGGTTTTGAAAATTTGTGCCAAACCGTAAGCTCATTTCCAGATTTAAAAATAAATTTTTGTTTCTTTTATAAATCCTTATTTTTTCATCATTTTACACCCATTTCACTTCCAAAATGGCATAACCTGGTATATTAAAATCACCATATAAATCTGGAATCCATAAGAATCCATAATAATGATGGATTTGGGTTTTTTATTAAGGTGTTAGGCCAGCCCGAAAGCTCATTTCCTGTATTAAAAATAGTTTTTAATTATTTAATATCTCATTAATGTTTTAAGTATTTTTGTAGCTTCCAACTCTCACACAAGACCATGTTCCCAAAGTTCTCCCCCATTCTATCCTCCCCCAATTTGGATCTCAATTGAATCGTGACTTTGGGAGAAACTTCTCTGGATTTCACAAATCTCCCATATTTGAAGAGGTAAATTGACCCTTTCATAACTCTTTATATGTTTACTATTTTTTCTCACATTCTAGTTCCTAAATGACCTAATCAGACTCATTCAGACCTCAATTTAATTTATAGTTGTTTTCAAATTAATATACTTAGGTATTTGGGTCTTTTTATTCATGATTTATTTGGGTAAGTGTTTCTCTCTTAATTTCCCTCCTTCTCCTTATGGTTTCCTCCCTCTTTCATGAGTTTATAGAGTGTAAAAAAGTTAGGGTTCGTACCTAGGGTTTTATTTGGGGAATTGTTGGTGAAATATTATGGTTTAGGGTTCGATTTTACTTCTCTATGGTGCTCCAGAGGTGCGGTTGAAGTTTCGCACCAAGATTCAAGGGTTTTGACTCAAATGGTAGGTGGTTCCATGTGTAAACAATTTTTGATGGGTTAGATTTCTTGATTTACTGGTTGTAATGTTCCTAATATGATTCATGGGGTGTTAAAACCGTTTTTTATGGATTTAATTAAGTGTATAATTTTATAGTAGCATTTTGTCTTGAAATTGGGTGCTTTTGATGGGTGACTCTTGGGGTAATGTTTGGGTGTATTTTATAACACATGAAAGTGACTTATTGTTGTTTAAAGGGGCTTAAAATTCTATTTTTCTAACTCATTAGTTTCATGTGGGCCTTGAAATGGGGGTTTTTAGTGGGTTCAAGGTGTAAAACAATGTTGTACTTCTTGGAAGTGATTTATGAAAATGTGTGTTTTTCATGTGTGTCTTTTGTGGTGTCAATTGAGGTATTTTAATAACACATGGGGGTATTTTAATAAATGTTTTTATGTCTTAAAATTATGTTATAGATTGAAATTGTTATGATTTTGGAATTGAATGAGGTATTTGAAATGGGTTTGGTGTGTGAAGCATAGTTACACCCAATGGGTTTGTTTAATGAAAATTGTGAATGTTTTGTCTGGTTAAACAAAGAGGGAAAAAGGGTGTATATATACTGTTTGGTGGGTGTGTTAACCTAATATGGGTTTTTGAAAGGAAATGTGGTTATTTAAGATGTCAGGTATTTTTTTGAATGTTTTATAATGTGATGAAATGTTTTAGCAAATGGAAAGGGAGTTGTGAAACATAGTTGTGGGCTGTTTTGTGTGAGTGTGTTGTGAAAAATGAATTTTGTTGATGAAAGAAGTATTATATGATATTTTAGTGGGATTTTATGTGGGTTATAATGTCTTGGAATGGTTTTATAAATTTTTTTAAAGGATTTGTGGAAGTGTTAAAGAAATGTGAAAAGTGTTGTGGGCTATTTTTGGTGTGAGTGTGATTTCAAAATGCATTTGAATAAAAAAGTGGATTTTGTGGCTTTTGTGATGTATGCGTGGGTTTTTTGGTGATCCTATGATGTGGAAATGATATTTTAATGTGAAAAGTATATTTATTAACTTTTTTAACTTGTTTGAGCCCAAGGTAAAACTTGGGTATCTAGGTGGGTGGACACATAATAGTATGCTAGTGAATCCGTGGGGTTTGGCCTCAGTTTCATGTAGCAATGTTGATGCTTAAAAAAATAACTAAACTGTGATGATGATGATGATTGGGAAGCAATAGGTTATGGTTATATTCCCTAATAGGGGCTCGTTCATGAGAACATATACTGTGATGGTTACTCTCCCCGAGATACAAAGTACCTGGGACCCACAATGAGCTAGTGCCTAAGGGTTATTTCCTATTTCCCATGTTCATTAGATCCTTTATACTTACTGCTATCATAAGATATATTTGGCTAGAAAATTCATTAGCTTTGTAATTTATTTTAAATTTTTTTATTCTTTAAATTATCCCACTTGAAAACTTATTTTTTTTAAAGATTCATCTTTTAGAAATTGTAACTAGAAATTACATGTTTTTGAAAACTTTCATGCTTTTCGTTGTTGAATGTTTTTCGCATGGAATCTCTTAGTGGTGGAATCCTACTGAGATTTTTATCACACCCTACTTACACCTTTTTGGTGTAAGTATACTTGGATTTTTTGATGTCACTTGTTGGGTATATTTTATAGTGCCAGTGGTTCAGGTTTCTAGCTGGATTTTTGTGGTGACGTCTCGTGGAGATGGCTTGAGGGTTATGCCTCTTGCCATGAGGGTTCATGGGATATTTATTTTTGGTTTTGTACCTTTATTATAGTCTTTGTGAGTTGTTTTAAACTATGTAATTCAGTTCTGAATTTTGGTAAAATGTTGTTTGGTTTGAAAAATCTAGATTTGTTTTATTGGATTCATTTGTTGTTTTAAGTTTATAAAATTGGGTAAATCGTTCCCAATTTTTAGTTTATGATACATAGGAACTTGTGCCATCTCATGGGGACTGAGAATGCCATTAGGGACTTATCACAAGCCAGGTTTGGTTCTGGTATTAGTGGTGACCAGATTTGGTTTGTGACAAAATTGTATCAGAAGAGGTTTATGTTAACTTTTTGGGTCATGTTATTCGGGGAACAGTCGGGATAGTCTGGAGTTAGGATTTTCAGGACTTGGCATTCCGATTATGGTTAGTGTGTATGATCACCACACCTCATGATGGGATTAATGTTACAATGGGAGTTCAATACTTATCTAATTCCTTTGTACTTTTTTGGTTTGATGATGATTAGGGGAAATGCAAAGAGAGTTAGGTAATGGTCTCAGTGAGCTCGCAGGGCCTGAAAAGCCATGTGGAGCCAGGGATATTTCCATATAATAATATCCATGATGGTGAAGTGATTGGAATATGTCTGCCAACCATATGTCCAAGTCACCCGCCTAAGCTAGTTCCCCTTGCATTGTCTTGTTTCCTTTTGTTTTGAAATCTTCATAGTTAAGTTTTAAAGTAAAAATGACATGGTTTTAAGAATCATAAGGTTTTTGTGAAATTATTTTCAAATAAAGTGGGAAGGGTTTGAATTTTTAAATGTTGAATCTAAAATTTCATAATTTTCTTTGAATTAGGAAAATGGTGTGTTTACAACTCTTTTGAAACCAGGAAGTATGTTAATGTTGGTTTTGAAAAAGTGTTTCCAATAGAGTTTTATAAACTATTGAAAAGTGTTTTAATGGGATGATATGTTTTGAAATTAATGTGTATGACATTAAAGTGAGTTGTAATTTTAATTAATGTTCCTTTATGAAAATATTTGTAAGTGATAATTTTGGTTTGATTTTGTGGTTAGTGGTATTGAGATAAAGGAAGTATTGGTTGATTCTTTTGGTTTTGAAAATTGGAAAGAGTTTTTCTTTTGAACTTTGTTATTTTCGTGAGCGACCACATGCATGGAGTCATATAGGATGATGGATGGTTAATGGAACGACTGGATGAGTGATGGGATGGATATGAGGAGGGTACCCGGTGTGACATGGAAACATGCATGTATAGGGCCAATGGGGTACCAGTGGTGGATACGCTTACCGTTTAACCGTTTCTTTTCAAAGAAATGTTATAAGAGGAAAACTTGATTTCTTGATGAGTTTTTTGGGATGATGTGTGTTATGTGTTTTTGGAAATGTTGATGCTATGGAATGTTTTGAGTCTAAGAACCCCTTTTGTTTGAACGATGTTTTGTGTTTGTGTTTGTTCGGTAAGCTGGGTTGAAGGGATGGTTAGTGATCTCTTCTGAGAAGTGTTTGGGAAGCCTTTATGGTGGTTCCCCTCATCTTTTTGGATCTAGTTGAAGTATTTTGTAACCAATGGAACGAGTTGGTTGGGTCATTAGATTTTCTCGTTGGATAAGGTACACCCCCATTAAGTGTTAGTGCACAACTGAAGTACAACCCATATTGTTTTGCCGTTGGAAAATCCTCCAGTTGATCAATTTATGAAATCTTTTCTTGAGCATTGTAGAATTAGTCTACAACCTTTAATTTTTGGATTTTAGGTTACTCTTGTAGTAGGAGAGTTCTCATGGAAGGTTGAAAGAGACCACCGTTTATTAAGTTTACTGATTCTTCAAAGGTGGAAAAGGTCTGGGGTTGTTAGTGTGGATGAGTCTCTGGATGGTGTATTAGATGGCCTCTGGGTCCTTTATTGTCCCTTTGAAGTATGAGTTCACATTAAACCACCAGTGTGGGAAATATGGTCATGAGAGGAAATTATGGCCACCTTCAATTTTTTTTTGTTTATGGACTGGGCATAAGGTCCCTTTCTATGTATTTTTTATATCAATAATAATGGTCATGTTCGATGATGCCTTGTGATTTCGTGTGCTCATTTGACTGTAAAGGTGAATGTCATGAAATACTCTGAGGGTTTCTGTTACGTTAGGAGTTTATCTCCCTTGGAAAACCTTCAATATCCACCAATATAGAGGAAGGCGTCTATATGTGTCCTTTCCTTAATTTTTTATTCTCACCCAAAGAAATAAGGTGTGATGTGTGTGCATCCTCTAAGCCCTTATTTCACTGAAATGTCAGGTTTTGGTGAAGTGAGTTCTAGAGAGTGTTATTTATTATTGAACCCATCTTGGTTGGCGGTGTAGTTTTTTGTATCACCAGAAGGAGAAGTTCCATTCAGGGGGTTTCCATAGCCTAATTATGAGGTTGAAGATGCTTCAATCCTTTGAGCTCCAGCTATAGGTCCCAGAGAGTAGCTGGCACAGAGTCAGGGGAAATCGCAATTTAATCCATACCCCTATAAAAAGTACTATACTCAGTATGAGAGATGGCAATAGTTTAAACATCTTGTGTCATCATATTTCTTCCATTATTCCCGTTTGATGGAAAGAGGTGGAGGGCCTCATGCCCATGTTTGTCGCATAATGTCTTTCCTTCCCCCTTTGGTTTCCATTGAGTTTTTGGAGGATGGTTTAAAATTTGGCTAGATAGGTTGAGCACACGGTTTTCACATGTTGAGTTGTAACCATGACCCATAAAACCATTCAAATATAAGAATTCACATGGTTAGCGCATTGTTTCCCAAATTGTGTGGACTAACCATGAGGTCATCCCAACTCTATGAGTTTTTGGGACTTTCTGTGCCGGCCCATGCTGGTCAGTTGAAGTGGTTGGTTATTATAGTGGGGAGACCCACCATGGGTCTCATGTATGTTCTATTAGAAATATCTAATGGACTTATAATGTAACACCCTGAGATTTTATGAAAAATATTCTTTTAATTTCATTGATGTCTTGTGTTGTAAGCTACAACAAGATTATCTTGTGCTATACGCAACACCGTATTAGCTTGTAGTATACACAACACTATTCTTAGATTGTGTTACACACAATTTCATGTTTGTTTGATAGTTATTATTCTACGCAACATTGAGTGTGTATGTATATATATATATATATATATTCAATGTATAAATGAAATATGGTTGTATTTTGTTATACGCAACAACAAAGGAGTCTTGCTCTACACGCAACCCTGATTTGGCTTGCATTACACGCAATCACGACCTTCCTCGATAGCGTGTGTTGTACGCAATACCAGGTTTCACTAAACAATGATATATGGTTATAATATTATCAAGAACTATCTGTTATGAATATTATTAACTAAGTTTTGAATTTTATAACATTATTATCCATCTTACACATTTTATAGAACATGGTATGAGAACAAAATAAATTTTTCGGGTAAAATAAGTATTTTTCAAAAAATGCAGTTTTGCCACCTTTTAATGGCGTACCCACATTAAATCTAGTTTTTACAAGTTTATAAGTTCAATTTGACAAAATAAAATTCCTCTTTTTAATCAGGATATAAAAATTTACATTGGATAAAATTTTGATATTTTTCTGATAACTTTCATATTTTAATGAATTGTAAAAACACGCTATATTTTAATTAAAAACAACTTTTTTCATCATAATAATTTATGTGGTTAAATTATAATATTGAATGGTCTTAAAGTATAAATTGAATATATTTTTACCGTTTAATATAATTTATGTCATTAGAATTGAGTTTACCTTGAATTCATAGGTTAAATCAATTCAATCTTTTGTAATGTTTTAAACAAAACCCCGTTTTCTTTCGACAACGGGATTACTTTTAATTTAATTTCTGCAACTTCTGTGTACTGAATTTGGAAAAATGGATTCTATATTTGGAATCATTGGGTCCAAATTATATTAATAGACTACTTTTTATTTTTGGGCATTATGAATAGTAACTACGGTAAATTTCATTTACCATAGTTAAAGGTAAATCAGGTAATTAAGGGTAAATATAATATTATACAATTACCCTAACACCTACAAAAATCCTATTGGATGACTAAAAGTCGAGCCATATCACCTAAGGGTCTGATTATAATCATTTAATGGACTTTTATCCATGAAAATAACTCAATTATTATTAAAACCAAAGAAAGTGACAACATGTCACTCTCTTAAATCTTATAAGTATATTAATTTTAATTTAGTGATAAACTTCATGAAAATTAGAACATTAATAGTCTCCAGAAATATAATGAAAGTATATACATCATATGAATTTATTTATAATTTTTAAGGATTAAATAATTATCATTAATTGTGACACAATAATGATGCAGAAATTGTTTATCTAGTGAAAAATCAAGAATATAGTTTTTATTAAACTAATAGTGACCATAAAAGGTAGAAAACCCTGACCAAAACTTATTTTTCATGTAGAGTTAAAACATAATCATCCAATGGTAGAATATTTGACCATTTTGAGCCTTATAAAAGCGATTATGACACTTATATTATTTTATTTTAAATGATGCCGAAGTTGTCACCTTCATAATTTAATAAATATAACAATTTAAATATTGTGATTTTAAGATGATAAATTAGAGTAAAGGTATTATTGTGAAAGTTAATAGATTTATATTCATCATAGGATTTTAGTTTTAATTTTATGAAACAAATAAATATATTAAATAATTATACAAAAATGATGTAGTAATTATTTTATTAAGAGATAAACCAAATAAATGGTTTTAAAAATAATAAAATAAATATTATATGAACTATTTAATGTGATCCACTAATTTTATAGATACATATGACCTTTTATTAATCTATTAAAGCTTTTAGTTTGAGCATATCTTCTGTATATATTTTATTTAAATTCAAATAAATGAATAGTGTCAAAATTGACACTATTGTTATTTTATAAAAATAACATATTATAAAATTGTTTAAAAATCACAAAAATATTTAAAAATTATAAATTTAAATTTATATGGTATAAAATTTTATAAAGTATCCAATTATTGATAATTCACAAAAAATAAGTAATTATTTTTTATAATTTAAAATTTATAATGTTATTACCACAAATAAAATTAAATTGATTAAATAAGGATAAATCAAGTTGATAATGTTTAAAATAAATTCCTAACATGTATAAATTTTATTGGTTGATGAGGATACAACCCTATCTCATCTAATATTCGAATATGAGTCATTTTTGGTAGTTTTTAAGAGGGGTTAGATTTATTATAAATTAATATTTTTAAGAATTCCAAAGGTGCCCCTCTCCTCCCTTATAAAAGGGAACCTCCTCCCTCTCTTCCTCACACCAATTTGAGCTTTCAAGCTCAGCCAAAACCTTCCAAATTTTCTTCTACACTTCCCTAGAAACATCTTAGAGGTCCTGGTCTTCTTCAAAGACCAATTTTAGTGCCCTAAGAGGAGGTCTCAAAGAGGTGCTTCAAAGAAGAGGTAATGTCCGTTACCGATTCTTTCAACTTTATTTATTCTTCCACTTCTTCTTCTTAGGTTGTTTCATTATGAAGTAATAACATCAGTATCACTCATATACTAATATATTATTATATGTATGAAACAACCCTATTTCACCATCTATCCATCCTACGGAAAACGAAATCACCACGCATGCGTACGTACAGAATACCGTCTCTACGCCGTGGTGTAATCTATTTTCCACCACCACCTTACATGGATGGTTATAATGGTGTAAATAATAACTATATATGATTATTTTAAAGTGATATTGATTATGTAATAGTATACATACACTCCAATAAAATTCCACGATCATGGGAACGATATCATCGCTCGTGCGTACGTACGGAATACCGTCTCCACGACGCGATGAGATTCATTCTCAATGATTAACCATTAATAAATGATTATAAAGTATATATAATAAGTAATAATGAAATATATGACATAATAATGATACTGGATTTATGTATATATATATGTATGTCATCCAATTAATTCCATTCAATTCAATGAAGAAACGAAAACAACGTTCATGCGTACGCATGACCTACCGTCTCCATGAATGATGTATTTCTTTCCATTTATTGATCTATTATATATATGTATATTCTGAATATATATTATATATAAATCATATTTTATATTCTGGAATTATTTAATCATGATCTATGTAATCATATGAATAATTACAAGTCAAAACACGGATGAGAAATGAAACGATTTTACCCAAAACGCTCTTTAACATCAAATTTACAAAAGGGCGAGTAATATAAAGTCATAAGTGAACCATATATGACACTATAACAATGAATATGATTCTGTAATAAGTCAATAACATTATTTAAATCATTATACCTTAGGTTCGGACCCTTACGAAGCAAATCAGAACTAAGGAAAGGGATAATTTTTCAAATCTCATTTTTATCCGAGATTGCTTATTCGTAAGTATTTACTTGGGTTATTTCTATCATCAATGTCCATGTTTTACAAAAGTCTTTTAATGTATGTTTAAATTTCTTTTTACCCATTATTGACTTTTACTACATGGTATGTAAGGAATCTTTCTTTTGTTTACGTTACGAGGTACTTTTTGACTTTTCGGCAAAAGTACGAGAAGAATGTTTTTTTACTTGTACGGAACGAACGGATTTTTACGGTTTTATAAAGCCTTGTTTTAATGAAGGTTACTCCAAAATATTTCATGACTATTTTCAACAAAATCCTTTTCTTTTAAAATTTCATGACATTTTGTGAAAAGAAAATGATTTTGAAGAAAAAAGGATATTTTCCTCAAGAATTCATTTCAACTATTTTATCAAAACCATTTTTCATCTAAGATGACATTATTTCATATGTGTATGTTTCAAGTATAATGTCTCTATGATTTACATGGTTTCACTTCTCTTATTATGAAATGATATCCATTTATTTTATATGGATTATGAAATGATGGGATGATGTTTATGAAACCCATTTTATTCTTTGGGTTATGATGAATGTTTTAAGTTTATTTTATGTCACAAGTAAGAATGATTTCATTATGAGATGGGTGGGACCTATATCTCCTTCTAATGCATTGGGTAATGATTTATATCTCATGAGATGAAATTTTTGGAACGGTAAGTTAATCCGGTTCAATATTACATGACTGGAACGAGGAGTGAACTCGATTCAGAAAGGGACTTTTTCCACTAAGATGGTCTTGGCAGCAATGCCTTGGCTACTATGGAAATCATTACATGTGATTAATGGATTCCACAATTACATGTTTTATTCCCATGATATTTTATCATGATTTATGTTCCATTATGATCTATTCCTTATGTACTTCCATGTTTTATGTTGTTGCTCAAGATTTTGATGTTTAGACATTATGTTCATGTTTTTAGGTTCAAATGTATATGGTATGTTTTATTTTATCCATGCTTACCCTTACTGAGCATTTGAGCTCACCCTTTTTATGTTTTATTTTCCCCCAGGATTAAAAGAAAGGTTTTATGTAAGAAAACAAAAGGGAAGATCTTTATGGGAGATGTTGAAGATCTTTCACCATGATTAGAAGATTACGTTCTGAGTTTCCAAAGACACTAAACTATTACGGTCCTTGAGTGTCTTTTTTGGTTATGTATTAAGTATTCCGCAAAAGTAATGTATTGTCCATGTAAGTCAAGATTCAGGTCTCTATAGTTGGTATCAGAGGAAAGGTTTAGTCAACCTTTGGAAACTAGGATGCAAGAACTTTAGTGAGATCCCTAGAGATATTTCAAAGGTATGTCTAGGGATGACCCTACGGTTAAGTATAAGTATAGGTTATAGTCCTAGAATTACAGTAACGATATTAGAATTAAACCTAGGATGTTAGATGTTGAAGGTACTCCCCCTTGATTATGTTATTTTTCTTGTATGATTTTTGCCTCTCACAGAATTCTTTTTGTGTTTTAGTCAATGGAGGGAACCAGAAAGAATTCGGTTAATATTGAATCCAATGGACAAATTGGTGACTATGAGCAAAAAAATTGCATAATGCCTAGAGAGAAAGATATTGTGATTATGCCAAATCAGTCACGCGATATATGATTAACAAGGTGAAATTTAGTGGTATGACTGATTCATCAAATAAGAGGAAGATAGACTTTTATGCATGTTCGCATGTTGAGAAGCATAAAGAAACGAAGATTGATATTTCTAAATAAGGGAAGAAGAACCTTGAGGAATACCTCAAATGGAGGGACAAATGTTATCTGTGTGGAGAAAAGGGACATAGAGTGACAGACTGTTATTGAGTTCAATGTCTTATTTGTGGAGAACATAGGCATTACCAGACTCAATGCCCTGACCTAAAAAGTTACTTCTAAATCAAGGAAGGACTTATTCTAGGACAATCATTGAAGAGGATGTATTGAAGTGTTTATGTATTGGTATTCAAGAATAATGTTGTTGAGGTACTTTTATGGTGTATTAGAATATTTTTGTATTAGTCTATTGTGGATTTCAATAATTTTATAGTATCGGTAACCATGAAAAGTGATTCAAATATTTTGGAAAGCAGATGATATGCGCATAATGAAGGGATAAGGAGGATATGAAATGTTTGACAGTATTCATGATCTCATGATTGATATAAGGACTAAGTAATACCATGGTTTGAGTAGATAGAATTTTGGGGATTTTGGTATGTGGAAAGTGTTAACTTTTAACATCATTCATGTTTTCACTAAGGTTGAATGGGTATTAATTTTTTCAAGAGAATACATGATTAAGGTATTAACATGATTGGAATGTGACCAACAAGATATATGGGGGATTAATGATGGTTGGTTGATGACATTTCAAGTAATCGTTTTCTTTATACTATGAGCTTGGACCGAAGTATTTTAGATAAATATTGGAATAGATTATGTTGGAAATAAGTTAGTATTGTTTAAGGATAGAACTTTTTTCGATATTATTGATGGGATTCTATAGTAATGTAGTTTTAGAAAAAAGAAAAAATGCAGGATGGGCGACAACCCATCGCGTCGGACAAGGCTGTGGGAATCAAACCCACAATCGAAGTGCGACTGGCCTTTATCGCCTACCACTGGCCTACAGGAAGTACCTGTTTAGTAGAAACTAGTTTTATTATATTAAGCAGTATGATATATGAAGTATAAGTTCATTTTAGGAACCATATATGATTAATCTCACTATAGATCGACTCATGTATATTTAATAACTTTTTCTAACCTTTTGTTTGAGACAAATGGAATGACCCGTCATTCTATCACATGATCTGCTAACACTTCACGAATAACAAATTCAACTTCATTTCTTTAAGAGACGAAGTGGAAATTGTTCAAGGCACAAAAAACCGTGAGATTGTACCAAAATAAAGTAAGTATTTATTCTAATTCAAATTCTTCAACTTTAGGGAAATGATCTTGAAAACCAAAAATGTTGTCCTAGTTCCCTTATATCCGATGAATCAGATGGTACCCTAGATCATCACAAATTTATGGCTTTTTGATTGTTTCCTTTTTCATAGCCATGTTCTCTACCACTCTCCATCAGAACATGATGGTTAGATTTTCTTCCATATCTATATTTTCACCTATGTTCTCCTACATGAAAACCCAGTGATGAGTTAATTTGGGTAACCGTTACATTTCATACTTCAGTTTTTAAATCCAAGTTTTGGTATTCCTTCTTACAATGTGGGTTTTATTAAAGAAACATTAAAGTAGTAAACCATTTATAAACCCGACGAATTTCGAGGGTGAAATTCATTTTAAGGGGGGTAGAATGTAACACCCCGAGATTTTATGAAAAATATTCTTTTAATTTCATTGATGTCTTGTGTTGTAAGCTACAAAAAGATTATCTTGTGCTATACGCAACACCGTATTAGCTTGCAGTATATGCAACACTATTCTTAGATTGTGTTACACACAATTTCATGTTCGTTTGATAGTTGTTATTCTACACAACATTGAGTGTGTATGTATATATATATATATATTCAATGTATAAATGAAATATAGTTTTATTTTTTTATATGCAACAACAAAGGAGTCTTGCACTACACGCAACCCTGATTTGGCTTGCATTACACGCAATCACGACCTTCCTCGATAGCATGTGTTTTACGCAATACCGAGTTTCACTAAACAACGATATAGGGTTATAATATTATCAAGAACTAACCGTTATGAATATTATTAACTATGTTTTGAATTTTATAACATTATTATTCATCTTACACATTTTCTAGAACATGGTATGAGAACAAAATAAATTTTTCGGGTAAAATAAGTATTTTTCAAAAAATGCAGTTTTGCCGCCTTTTAATGGCGTACCCACATTAAGTCTAGTTTTTGAAAAGTTTATAAGTTCAATTTGACAAAATAAAATTCTTATTTTGAATCAGGATATAAAAATTTACATTGGATAAAGTTTTGATATTTTTCTGATAACTTTCATATTTTAATGAATAGTAAAAACATGCTATATTTTAATTAAAAACAACTTTTTTCATCGTAATAATTTATGTGGTTAAATTATAATATTTAATGGTCTTAAAGTATAAATTGAATATATTTTTACCATTTAATATAATGTATTTCATTATCATTGATTTTACCTTGAATTCGTAGGTTAAATCAATTCAATCTTTTGTAATGTTTTAAACAAAAACCCGTTTCCTTTCGACAACAGGGTTAATTTTAATTTAATTTCTACAAATTATGTGTAATGAATGTGGAAAAATGGATTCCATATTTGGAATAAGTGGGTCCAAATTATATTAATAGATTACTTTTTATTTTTGGGCATTATGAATAGTAACTACGGTAAATTTTATTTACCTTAGTTAAAGGTAAATCAGGTAATTAAGTGTAAATATAAGATTATAAAATTACCCTAACACCTGAAAAAATCCTATTGGATGACTAAAGGTCGACCCATATCACCTAAGGGTCGGATTAGAATCATTTAATCAACTTTTATCCATGAAAATAACTTAATTATTATTAAAACCAAAGTAAGTGACAACATGTCACTCTCTTAAATCGTATAAGTATATTAATTTTAATTTAGTGATAAACTTCATGAAACTTAGAAAATGAATAGTCTCCAGAAAGATAATGAATGTATCTACATAATATAAATTTATTTACAATTTTTAGGGATTAAATAATTATCATTAATTGTGACACAATAGTGATGCAGAAATTGTTTATCTAGTGAAAAATCAAGAATATTGTTTTTATTAAACTAATAGTGACCTTAAAAGGCACAAAACCCTGACCCAAACTTATTGGTCATGTAGAGTTAAACCATAATCATCAAATGGTAGAATATTTGACCATTTGGAGCCTTATAAAAGCGGTTATGACACTTATATTATTTTATTTTAAATGATGCCAAAGTTGTCACCTTCATAATTTAATAAATAAACAATATAATATTTTGATTTTAAGATGATAAATTCAAGTAAAAGTATTATTGTGAAAGGTAATAGATTTATCTTCATCATAGGATTTTATTTTTAATTTTATGCAACAAATAAGTATATAAAATAATTATACAAAAATGATGTAGTAATTATTTTATTAAGAGATAAACCAAATAAATGGTTTTAAAAACAATAAAATAAATATTATATGAACTATTTAATGTTCTCCACTAATTTTATAGATACATATGAACTTTTATTAATCTATTAAATCATTTAGTTCGAACATATATTCTGTATATATTTTATTTAAATTCAAATAAATGAATATTGTCAAAATTGACACTATTGTTATCTTATAAAAAAAACATATTATAAAATTGTTCAAAAATCACAAAGGTATTTAAAAATTATAAATTATAAATTTATATGGTATAAAATGTTATAAATTATCCAATTATGGACAATTCACAAAAAATAAGTAATTATTTGTTATAATTTAAAATTTATAATGTTATTACCACAAATAAAATTAAATTGATTAAATAAGGATAAATCAAGTTTATAATGTTTAAAATAAATTCCTAACATGTCTAAATTTTATTGGTTGATGAGATTACAACCCTAGATCATCTAATATTTGAATATTAGTCATTTTTGGAAGTTTTTAAGTGGGGTTAGATTTATTATAAATTAATTTTTTTAAGAATTCCAAAGGTTCCCCTCTCCTCCCTTATAAAAGGGCACCTCCTCCCTCTCTTCCTCACACCAATTTGAGCTTTCAAGATCGGCCAACCCCTGCCAAATTAGATTCTCCACTTCCCTAGAAACATCTTAGAGGTCCTGGTCTTCTTCAAAGACCAATTTTAGTGCCCTAAAAGGAGGTCTCAAAGAGGCGCTTCAAAGAAGAGGTAATGTCCGTTACAGATTCTTTTAACTTTATTTCTTCTTCCACTTATTCTTATTAGGTTGTTTCATTATGAAGTAATAACATCAGTATCACTAATATACTGATATTTTATTATAAGTATGAAACAACCCTATTTCACCATCTATCCATCCTACGGAAAACGAAATCACCGCGCGTGCATACATACGGAATACTGTCTCCACACTGTGGTGTAATCTATTTTCCCCCACCACCTTACTTGGATGGGTATAATGGTGTAAATAATAAATATATATGATTATTTTAAAGTTATATTGATTCTGTAATAGTATACATACACTCCGATAAAATTCCACGATCATGGGAACGATATCATCGATCGTGCGTACGTACGGAATACCGTCTCCACGACGCGATGAGATTCATTCTCAATGATTAACCATTCATAAATGATTATAAAGTATATATAATAAGTAATCATGAAATATATGACATAATAATGATACTGGATTTATGTATATATATATGTATGTCATCCAATTAATTCCATTCAATTCAATGAGGAAATGAAAACAACGTTCATGCGTACGCACGACCTACCGTCTCCATGAATAATGTATTTCTTTCCATTTATTGATCTATTATATATATGTATATTATGAATATATATTATATATAAATAATGTTTTATATTCTGGAATTATGTAATCATAATCTAAGTAATCATATGAATAATTACAAGTCAAAACACGGACGACAAATTAAACGATTTTACCCAAAACGCTCTTTAACATGGAATTTACAAAAGTGCGAGTAATATAAAGTCATAAGTGAACCATATATGACATCATAACAATGAATATGATTCTTTAATAAGTCAATAACATTATTTAAATCATTATACAGGAGGTTCAGACACTTACGAAGCAAATCAGACCTAAGGTAAGGGATAATTTTGCAAATCTCATTTTTATCCGAGATTGCTTATTCGTAAGTATTTACTGGGGTTATTTCTATCATCCATGTCCATGTTTTATAAAAGTGTTTTAATGTATGTTTAAATTCATTTTTACCCATTATTGACTTTTACTACATGGTATGTAAGGAATCTTTCTTTTGTTTATGTTACGAGGTACTTTTTGACTTTCCGGCAAAAGTACGAGAAGAATATTTTTTAACTTGTACGGCACAAACATATTTTTACGGTTTTATAAAGCCTTGTTTTCATTAAGGTTCATCCAAAATATTTCATGACTATTTTAAACAAAATCACTTTCTTTTAAAATTACATGAAATTTTGTGAAAAGAAAATGATTTTGAAGAAAAAAGGATATTTTCCTCAAGAATTCATTTCAACTGTTTTATCAAAACCATTTTTCATCTAAGATAACATTATTTCATATGTGTATGTTTCAAGTATAATGTATCTATAATTTACATGGTTTCAATTCTCTTATTATTAAATGATATCCATTTCTTTTATATGGATTATGAAATGATGGGATGATGTTTATGAAACCCATTTTATTCTTTGGGTTATGATGAATGTTTTAAGTTTATTTTGTGGCACAAGTGAGAATGATTTCATTATGAGATGGGTGGGACCTATATCTACCTCCAATTCATTGGGTAAATATTTATATCTCATGAGATGGACATGGATGGAATGGTAAGTTTATCCGGTTCAGTATTACAGGACTGGAACGAGGAGTGAACTTGATTCAGAAAGGGACTTTGTCCACTAAGATAGTCTTAGAAGCAATGCCTTGGCTACTATGGAAATCATTACATGTGCTTAATGGATGCCACAATTACATGTTTTATTCCCATGCTATTTTATCATGATTTATGTTCCATTATGATCTATGCCTTATGTACTTCCATGTTTTATGTTGTTGCTCAAGATTTTGATGTTTAAACATTGTGTTCATGTTTTTAGGTTCAAATGTATATGGTATGTTTTATTTTATCCATGATTACCCTTACTGAGCATTTGAGCTCACCCTTTTTATGTTTTATTTTCCCCCAGGATTAAAAGAAAGGTTTTAGGTAAGAAAACAAAAGGGGAAGATCTTTATGGGATATGTTGAAGATCTTTCACCACGGTTAGAAGATTACGTTCCGAGTTTCCAAAGACACTAAACTATTACGATCCTTGTGTGTCTGTTTTTTTATGTATTATGTATTCCACAAAAGTAATGTATTGTCCATGTACATCAAGATTTGGGTCTCTACATCTACCCCTTTTACTAGGGAGTCCATTCGGGCATCCCCCTATTAGTGTCCTAATTATGTCTCGGAAAAAATTCAAGTTGTCTCTTATGGTGGGGAGCCCATTTGTGTGTCCTCATACCAGTAACTCAATTTTTTCCATGGTATTGGCTTGCAAGTGGGTAGTATCGTTCAGAGATATCTAACTACATACATATTCCTTGGGTAAATTTTGGCATTGGAGAGTTCCCAACGGTTTAATTATATCAAGGTAAGTGTAACCTTGTTCGATGTTGTTGTTTGTTTGGGTAAATTGTTTGAGCCAGGTTCAGATAGTGTTTGAAAAGTATTCATTTGGGATAAATCTTGAATGTGCATGATCGTTTCAGTAAAGTGGTGTATGTTTTGGTTGTTAATGATTCCTTTCTTAATTGATCACTGGAGGTTTTTTTGGCCTTTGGGGGAGAAGCCTGGCAAAGGAGTCCATTTCGGCCTTTTGGTTGGGTTTGGTTTTTGCTTTTGACCTTGCTATGGAATTCCATGGGAAGAAAGTTTAATGGAAGGGAGAATTGTCACATACATGAATTATTTTAAATTAATTTATCATTTAATTTCCATTTTGGATTTGTTTTGGGGGTTACCACACATTTTGATTGAAATGGTGGGTTTTCGAAATGTTGGCCAAACTGTAAGCCCATTTATAGATTTAAAAATAAATGTTTGTTTATTTTATAACTCCTTATTTTTTAAAAATTTTACACCCATTCCACTTCACAATTGGCATCCCCTGGTATATTAAAATCACCATATAAATGTGTAATTCATAGGAATCCATAATAATGATGGATTTAGGTTTTTTAGTAAGATGTTGGGGCGGCCTTAAAGCCCATTTCCTGCATTAAAAATATTTTTTAATTATTTAATATCTCATTAAAGTTTTATGTTTTTTCTTTGATTACAACTCTCACTAGAGACCACTTACCCATGGAGCACCCTCATTCTCTCCTCCCCCAATTTTGAGCTCAATTAAATCACGAAGTTGGGAAAAACTTCTCTAGATTTCAGAAATATCCTAGATTTGAAGGGGTAAACTGATCCTTTCATAACTCCATATATTTTTACTCTTTTTCTCTTATTAAAGTTCCTAAATGACCTACACAGACTTATTCAAACTTCAATTTCATTTATGGTTTTTTTAAATTCATATACTGGTGTATTTGGTTCGTTTTATTCAAGATTTATTTAGGTAAGTGTTTCTATCTTCATTTCCTTCCTTCTCCTTAGGGTTTCCTCAGTCTTTCATGAATTTATAGAGTATCTAGAAGTTAGGGTTCATACCTAGGGTTTTTTGGGGGTTTTTGGTGAAATTTTATTGTTTAGGGTTCATTTTCAGTTCTTTGTGGTGCGACTGAGGTGTAGTTGAAGTTTCACACCAAGATTCAAGGGTTTTGACTCAAAAGGTAGGTGGTTCCTTGTGTAAGAAATTTTTGACGAGTTATTTCAATTAAATTACTGGTTTTAATTTTTCTCATATGCTTTTTGTGGTGCGAAAACCGTTTTTGGAGGATTTTATTAAGCGTTTAATTTTATAGTTTCTTTATGGCTTGAAATTGGGTGCTTTTCATGGGTGACTTTTGGGGTAATGTTTGGTTGTATTTTATAACACATGAAAGTGACTTATTGGTATTTAAAGGGGCTTCCAATTATAGTTTTTTAATTATTTAGTGTCATGTGGGACTTTAAATGATGATTTTTAATGGTTTCAAGGTGTAAAAACATGTTGTACTTCTTGGAAGTGATTTAGGGATATGTGTGTTTTTCATGTGTGTCTTTTGTGGTGTCAATTGAGGTATTTTTATAACACTAGGGGTAGTTTAATAAATATTTTTAGGGATAACAATTATGTTATGGATTGGTATTGGTATGATTTTGGAATTTAATGAGGGACTTTAAATGGGTTTTTGGGCGAAACATAGTTATACCCCTTGGGTTTGTTTTATGAAAATTGTGAATGTTTTGTTTGGTTAAACAAAGAGGAAAAAATGGTGTATATGTAATCTTTGGTGGGTGTGTTTACCTAATAAGGGTTTTTTAAAGGAAATTTGGTTATTTAAGATGTCAAATCTTTTTTTATAATGTTTTATAAAGTGATGAAATGTTTTAGAAAATGGAAAGAGAGACGTGAAACAAGGTTGTGGGATGTTTTGTGTGAGCGTGTTGTGCAAAATGAATTTTTTTGATGAAAGAATTATTATATGATATTTGAGTGGGATGTTATATGAGTTATAATTTCTTGGAATGGTTTTTGAATTTTTTTGAAGGATTTGGGGAAGTGTTAAAGAAACGTGGAAAGTGTTGTGGGCTATTTTTGGTGTGAGTATGATTTCAAAATGTATTTGAAGGAAAAAGTGCATTTTGTGACTTGTGTGATGTACATGTGGGATTTTTGGTGAAATTGTGATGTGGAAATGATATATGAATGTGAAATGTATATTTATTAACTTGTTGAACTTGATTGAGCTTGATTGAGCACAAGGGGAAACTTGGGTATCTAGGTGGGTGGACGTGTACTAGTATGCTAGTGAATCCGCGGGGTTTGGCCTCAGTTTCATGTAGTAATATTGACACTTAATACACTAACTAAACTATGATGGTGATGATTGGGGACCACTAGGTTATTGTAATGTTTCGTAATAGTGGCTCATGCATGAGAACCGATATTGTGGTGGTTACTCTCACCGAGATATGAGGTACCTAGGACCCACAACGAGCTAGTGCCTAGGGGTTATTTCCTATTTCTTGTGCTCAATAGATCCTTTATACTTACGGTCGGCATATTGTATATTTGTATGAAAAATAGATTTGGATTTTTTTAAAAGTGTTGATTATTTAAATTATCCCACTAAAAAATCATTTTTTTAAAGTTGAGTTATGATCATTATATTTATCTTATTTCATAAAAGTTAGGTACATTATGACTATTTATTATATTATATGGGATTCCGTCTTTTGTTCAAGGTTATAAATTACTACCACATGAACCATTTGAGAAATGTTTCTCATATTTTGGGTTATTTTCTTTTTAAATCATCCATATCATTCTCTAGATAGATTATGATCATGTTATTCTAATACTAAATTATCTATATATTCATTACTTTATATGGTGTGAGAAATAAATTTTACAAAAATTCTTATTAGATGATATTAACAAAAAAATTATGTTATTCTATTTACTTGAGGAAAAGTATTGTATGCCCATATTTTTTTTATTCCAATATGGTTTATTTTTGGCAAGTTGAATATATATTATTTAATGATAAAAATTCTTTCTATGGATGGGTTATTATCATGTTATCCCTTTAAATGACATGGGGAAATGTATTGACATTAATGATGAGTATTGAATGATAACGCATGTTTACTATGTATTTATTTATGTATTTATCATTATACAGAGAGCCATGTTTTATTCAGTACGAGGCTCCTTAGGGACTGGTATAAAAGTTCTTGATGAATCTTTTGGTGAATACATTGGACATAATTAAGTGATGGTTGGGTACCGTAATCATATATCCCTTTGATGTATTAATAGTTCTCACGAGACAAAACATTTTTGGGTATTTATTGTATGATTTACCCATTATGAAAGATTTATTGACTACGTTGTTGATGAAAAGTTATGTGTGTTGGAACAAGGCCTTAAAAATAGGTATTCGATGTCCATAATTATGAATTTCATCATTATGATATCTGTATCATTGATATCTTTTTTCAATTTTTTGTAATGTAAATACCTTGATCCAAATTTACAGTTGATTATTATTTCATATGGTTTACCTATTCCATCCAAAATATTTATTCCATGATTTATTTTGTTATATGTTTCCTTTATTGATCATTTTATCTCAACAGTTATTATCGTTCCATTTCCCCAATTTATGAATAAAATCAGTACACATGAAAATTTTATAAGGATAACATGTGTAGAATAATTTATTGGAAATTTTAAAGACTTATCAAGAATTAATTATTTTGTTATATATAATGAAAAAAATGTACATTAGACATGAAATACATGGGATTCATTAGTTTATGATGTTTCATAATTCTATAAATCTCACAACCTTAAAAGATCCTTCAGATGTAAGAGATGAAATAATTATTATTGATTTTTTAATTAAGCATGTTTATATCTAATATTTAATAGCTGGTTTAAAATAGTGTATGTAATGTATATATCTATGAGAACTAGATCTTAGAGTTTGAGTTTAGGGAATCATAGTTGGTTTATAAGTATAGTTTTAGATATCATTAGATATTAGGAGGTTTTTTGAGGATAATTTAAAGTTTGATAAGTTAAGGTTGAACATAAGTTCAAAGGTATATAATAACCTTTTTGATAAGTATATAATTTTTTTATGAAGGTAATAATTCACATTTTTTCGGGATTAGGATAGGATAACTTCACTTAAAATCATAGGAATAATTATATGTATAATATGGAATCCTAATGTTTTTCTAAAGTATTGTGTGTGTGGTTTTATTATCAATTTCATCCTTGTCTAGATTCTAAAAGTGGGTATTAGATCTCACATAGATGTAACTAGAGGTAATAACCTTAAAAGGGCAGATTGGGTATTAACTTGACGATCACCTAGTACACAAAAAAAGTCCTAAATGCACACCAATTGTGAAACTCTCAAGGGATATCATTTGGTCAATCACATTCACTTTAATAATCATTATAAAAGTTTTAAGAATTAATTTCACTAATTAGGATAGATAACCTAATAGAAAAAGACCATGGATAGCCAAAGATTGACCATAGAGATTCGTTAGTTGATGTTAAAGTATCATATGTTAAAAAAATTGTTTCATAAGGGAAGAAATATTCTGATTGATGTTTTTATGTTTATATTTTAAATTTTGTCATAATTTTTTTTGATTTAGTATTTTATTAAAATAGGGTCATGAAGATGATGTTGATAAAGGTATGTGTCAAGAAATTGCTATGTGTTATAAATAAATAAGGAATTCTACTTAAATGGATGAGAATTTTAGCATACGACTGTTGTTATGGAAAAAGTAACTAGTCTAGTCTTTCCTAAGGTAGGGAGATTGATATTTTATTAATCATAAAACTCTTGAATATTATAATTAGTGAGTGATATTTTTCAACGATATTCTAGTATATTTTTTAATATTATAAGGATTTTGTGAAACATCTATGGATTTTACTTCAATATTTTTACTTTAAAGAAATGAAAACTTATATTTAATGGTATTTTTAACCATAAAAATGATTTTATGACATGTTAATATTTTTGTGGATAACTATTGAAGAACATATGAATGGGTAATGGAACTCTTAATTTTAATATGCACCTAATTTTGAGATAATAAAGGGTTGTTTTATTTTCAAGGACTATGTTAGATAGTAATTTGTAACCTTGTGATTGCTAATTGATTCATGATATTTTTGGAGAAGTTCATCTCATTTTTTGGATTATGATATATATTTACTAGTGTGTGACCTTATGAGCTAGTGATTAATACCATTTTTGGGTTAAATATAGTGTGAATTTTTGGATTAATATACAATATAATTGTGGCTTAATATCTTGGATATTTAAATAGGTTTTTTGAAAGGTATGTTATTGAGATTATATGATCAGGGTTTATACATACTTGGGTATATGATTACAGGAATGACTAATGTTGTTTGATAAATGTTATATAAGATTTTGAGAGGATTCATTTTAAGGATTGTTGGGTTTATAATATTTTAATAAAGTGAATTATCTTTATTTTAAGTATTAGGATAATAATTATGATATAAAACAACTCAAAGTAACCTAGTGTGGACCAATAATGATATTGGTTAAACTAAGAGTTATATAGGTTGTTTCATGTCCAATACAAGTTGAATTATAAGAACTAAAGGCTAACATGATAGTATTATAAAGTGATATATCTTATGGACAAATCTTTATGTGGATATTTATGATAATTCTATTATAATTATCGTCACTAATCTTAAATATTCTGGTTTTTGAAATGGCTGAATCTTAAAGGAACCAATTAAACAATGGATTCAATGGATAATGCAGAAATTATTCCAAAAAAAATCCTAAAGGGAAAAGGGATAGAGTGGGATATATTTTCATAATTCTAAAATATATATCAAAATTTTTTGTTAAAAATGTGAATATAGTCGAAACCAAAACTCACTAAATAATGAAAGTATGGAATCACATATAAATTAGAGGGTCTATGATGATGAATTAAACATGAATCAGTCTCTTTCATATAAAAAATGTTGGAATAAGCACCCCGGAAAATGTATTCATTAAACTAGAAGATGTTTAATGTGTTTAAAATAAGAAATCCAATAAAATAAGATTTATGTTTACATGATGGATGGAAAAAATGTTTTTCCTCATAATACCTAAGAAATTAAGTTAGGCAACTCATTTTAAAATATATCTTGAGTTATATTTTTCTTTTAGATACCCTTGAATAATTTTATTAGAAAGTGATAAATAAAATCAAGAGGATGAAATTTATTTAGGGTGGGGTGATGTAACACCATGAGATAAAAATATATGATTAGTATTGAATAATACAATGTGATCAATAGTTTTCCCCACACACAACACTAAACATAAACAAAACTATGATGTATATAGATAAAATTTAAATGTTTAAGTACAAACACTAAAAAAATTACATTTAATTACTGAAAATGAATAAGAGTAACCAAATTATGATATATATATATATATGTGTGGGTGTGTGTGTGCAAATAGAATAAATAAAATTATAATATGAATGAAATTTAATTAGATTACCTAAAATTAATATTTATTGTTTAGAATTGTGTTTTTCTAAAACAAATCATTTTTATGTGATATATATTTCTATTTCAAGAAAAATATGTTTAATGATAAATTATGTTTTATATTAATAATTGTTGGAAAATAGTTCAGTTAGTAATTTAAATGATATAATAATAATAAAAATTAATATTTGAAAATTTCATTTTCCAGAAAAACATTTTTTCATTATATTTTATGATTTCATTCAAAAAATTGAATTTATAAATTTTAAAATTTGAAGTTAATAAATTTAAATTAATTTCTTAATTACTCATATAAAAATTTACTTAGTGTTAATTTTTGATCCTTTTCATAAAATGGTTGTTTTTAGTTGAAAAAATACGGTTTTCAAGGAACTTGCAATTTTTATGGATTTATAATTATATAAGAATAAACTACATATTTAAAAAACCATATAATTAATCAAATATGAATTTAAGGAATAAAAATATGAATTTTATAATATTCTATGAACTAATATATATTATGTCCAACATTTTTAAAACCAATTAAAATTTTTAATTAGTATAAAAACTCTTTTCAATTGTTCTATTGAATCAAGTATTTTCATGCGAGATTCAGTTTTTTCTAACC
Organism: Viscum album; assembly: GCA_963277665.1. NCBI lineage: Eukaryota > Viridiplantae > Streptophyta > Magnoliopsida > Santalales > Viscaceae > Viscum > Viscum album. The sequence goes on along the minus strand of OY728145.1, from coordinate 1,089,686,004 downwards.
ATAAAAGAATCATAAATTTTTTTTATAGTAATAAATTTATTTCATTAAAATATTTATTTAAGATAATACTATTTTATATATTATTTTAAATCTTAAAAACATTATTTCTTTAAAAATAGTTTTACACGAGTAAGTGTATTTATTTAAAAAATAACATTTCACACCATGATAAATTTTATCTTATAAATTTACTTCCAAATTTTAAATTTGATATTTCAAAATAGTTAAAAAGGTAAATATAAATCTTTTTAATTAAATTTAATTACAAATTTCATTTTATTAATTACCATGGTAAATTTGAAATAGGGTAAAAGATAAAATGTTATGAAAAGTTCTAAAAATGAGAAAAATGGTCTAAAAAAGGATTGGTTGAGGGGAATTTAGGAATGAACTCATTTTACTCTATATGTTTTAAATTATTTTCATTTTTCACACAAATAGTAACCTTATATTGTTGAAAATGTTTTGGTTACTCCCAAAGCTACCCTTCTCATCACTTAGAAAAGGGTATCTTATCAAACACATCAAGACTCACTTATCCTATGAATTTCATCTTTAAAATATTCGAAATTAATCCTCCTATAATCATATCCAAATTTAATAGTATCCTTGTCACCATTATTTATCATAAGGTCCTAACTCAAAATGAAATTTCCATAGAAAATTCAAGCCCCCAATGTGAGTACTATCAAATACTTAGTTTTTCTTCTTAATTATCTTATTTAATATTTATTATTAAAACACTAATATAGTGATATTATTATAGTTTTTATAATTAAATGTTACTATATTAATGTTATTATTTGTTTTTATTTATATACTCCTTCCATTATGAATAAAATTGTAATTCATGTGTTGTGAGGACTATCGAATCCACAACGTAACATGTTTTTTTCATTCGTAGTCTTACAAGGTTGGATATAAGGATGAAATTAATAGAGGAATATTATTTTTATGATATTACTAAATTTATGTCATGAAAAAACTAAAAACCTATTTTTTATATTATTATAAATTTATTATCGTTAATTCAATCATTTAAAATAAGCGAACTAAGAGGAAATGATCTCTTTTTTATAAGTAATGACTTTATATAAATTATATTTACTTTATAATTATTTAAAATTAATATATATCACACTAATAAATAATAAATAATATCATTATTCTTCTATTCAAATTATATTACAATTAAACCATATCATAACCATCCATTAATCATTATAGGTTCTGGTTTGGGTCGGTTTAAGCACTTACATCAACAATACTATACAATTATATCATATATGACTATGAGAAAATTTTTAGCAGTATAATATGATATAAATATAAATATATATTTTATTTTTTGTATGGTTATATCAATATTTAATTCATCAATTACGAAAACACCATTCGATCATCAAGAATGACCAAAACATGGTTGTTATTGATTTTATCATCAAAGATAAAGACTAAAACAATCATGAATGGAGTTATGTGAAACATAAATAATTATAAATAATACCTGATAGAAACTTTAATGATCTATTAAATAATAACATTAAATGAACAATGAGCATGATCACCACAATTTTGAAATAAGTACAAGTGATCAAAACTATAAACACCCAATGTGGAAAATCGATAGAATACATGTAGATAATGAATATTTCTGAATATTATAAATAAAAAACGATTTGAGTAATGTTATTTTTTAAGTGATGAATATATATATGTTTTTGATAAATGATATTAAGGCACATTTTTTGAATTTTGGACAAGAGGTAAGGGTTTTCATATCAAATTATTAACTTTGAGACATGTTTGTTATTATGCACATAATTTCATTTTTGTGGTGTATATGATGATAATAAGAGAAATAATATCATCAATTTTATTTTAATGACTATATTTTATGTTAAATTAGAATAACTCTCCTTAAAGGGGTTTTCAGTAAAGTTTTACTCATGCCGTAAGTGTTTTATTGGTCTCAATTTTGATTCGTTGAGACATAATACATTTTATACACCATGTTTTCTTTGTATGATGTATTTACTACCCATGAATATATGTTTTTCAGAATTATTTTGTTTCATGGGATATTCTAGAAAAATAATCTTCCCCGATTAATGTGGATATTTATTTAGTTGTTTCCCCAAGATTAAAGACTTTTGGTATCTCAAATTTCATTCTTTGAGTTAATATTATTCTCTTGAACATATTTCATATATGTTTCTTACATTATGCCCTTTTATTTTATTAGGTGGATCTTCTCATTTATTTATGGGATATAAATTCCGGAAAAATAAATCCTTTGAAAACTTTTCTCACCTATAAGGATATATTCTTTTGAAACCAACCTCTTTCTTTCTCATGATGGCTTATGATAATGTTATTCCATTATTGACAAAGACAAGTACTCATAGCTATATACAGTTTGAACATAAACTTTTACATAATTTATATAATAAGTGGTTCACCTAGAATGTATTTTATAATATTAACAAGTGGATATGTATGGTAATTATATATTTTTATTCCAATATGGAGGATTTCTAAAATGTTGGCTATGTATTTTTGACCATCAGACTTCTTTATCAGGATGGGTTATGATTAAGTTATCCCTTTCATTACCATGGAGAAAAGTACTCAAATTAAAGATGATTATTGGATAGAAGTTCATGTTTAGTATGTATTTATTTATTTTATCTATCATTATATTGATAACAATGTTTTATTCTATAAGATGTTCCTCAAGTAATGGTATGAAGGGTATTGAAGATCTTATAGTGAATACAGTGGATTGAATTAGGTGAAGAGTGGGGCCCATAATTATATAGCCCCATGACGACTCGATATATCTCGTGATATAAAATAGTTTAGGGTATTTGGTGTATACCATCCCAATTTAGTACGATTTACTAAATGTGGTCATGTTGACAAGTAAAGTGTCTTGTAATAAGGCCTTTATGGTAGGTTTTTAATGTCAGACATTATATATTCCATCAGTATGAGAGCATTATTATTAATATCTATACTTTAATTTATTTTCATGGATATATAATGTTCTCAGTTTCAAGTTGATTATTGATTCATGTTGTTTACATGTTCTTGGCATAACATTCATGATATGTTTATTCCATGATTTATTCATTTATATGTTTCCATTATTGACAATTATAGATCAACCCTTATTATATTTTAATTTCCCTAGGTTATGAAGAAAAGTAACATAGTTTACATGTCTATAAGGATATCATGTATGGACAAATTTATATGAGATTTGGAAGAATTGTCATGAATTATGTTTTTTCGTATATATAATAAACAAATTTCCATTAGTGGTGGAATTCATGGTATTTATTAGTGTATGATGTTTCCTAATTCTCTAAAGATCTAAACCTAAAAATATCCTTATGATATAAGAGTTTAAATAATTGATATTGATTTTGTAATTCTGGATAGTTATAACCAATATTTTTTAGCTGTTATTAAGGTAAGTATGTAAAGTATGTATCTCTGAACACCAAATCCAATAGTTAGGGTCTGGGGTGTCACATTCTACAAGATCCCTTGAATATCTCTATTTTGATAGAACAAGGTTGTATAGTTGATAATCCTTGGACCATATATAGTACATGGAATGATCAAGAAGGTGCATATGATTTGAGAGTGGATGAAGGTGGTGTAGTATCATAAGAAGTCTAATGTGGATAAGAGGGGGAGGCCTTTTGAGTTTGAGGTTAGAGATCATTTGTTTCAAAGTGTTCCCATATTCATGAGTAATAGGGTTTTGGTAGGGGTGTATGCTTTTCCCTTAGTTTATTAGTATATTTAAGGTTTTGGATTGTATCAACGTGGTTTATTATTAATTAGTTCCCACTCCACAATTAGACATGATTCTTTATGTTTTTCATGTGTCTTGGATTCATCAAAATATTCACGATGAATCCCATTGGATTTTACTACCTAGAATAAAATAATCTATACATTATATTACATGAATATTCCAGTTCTTTAATATTATTAAATATCTTATAACATATTGATTTTTTCATATATGTAACATTAATGTGATAATGTCCTAGAGTATTTGTCACATTGAAAGGTTAAAACAATTACCTGCTACGATAAGTACCATTAAGTGCTATGATGATATTCTTGAACTTATGTTCTATGGGTTGATAACATTATCTAATTGGACACATAATATGTTTAACTATAAGGTTCTTGATTCTCATAATTATATGAGGCTTCATCTCATTAGGTTTTCACTTTTTAATCGCAAAATTAGGATGTTATGAGAACAATCTTGAAAGTAAATATTCCACATGTTTATGTTTCAATGGATATTTCTATTTGGGAACATGTGCATTGGTCATTAGACTTGAGATTATTATTAATGCATATCATGAGTTTCATACTTTGATGTATATAAAAATTTTGATGTTATATGTTCATGGTGAAGTGGGGTATGTTGGGTGTATCATGAGTGATTTAGAATTAATGAATATTTTAATAAAGGATTTATCCATTCAATCTTAATGGAAGATGATTTCATAGCCCTTTTATTGGAATGGAACTATTGAAAAAAAATACATAGACATGGTGTATTGAAAAGTCCATTTCAGATAACTAAAGAAAGACTTAATGATCATATACATTGATATCATGAGTATGAAACCTACATAATGAGATATCTAGAGAAAGAGATTATATTACATAGTGAGTTTTTATATGTGGTTTCTTTCATTGTGACATTAACTTCTTCCCCTGTTAGTTCCTTATGAGTCTCTAGATGCTGATATTGAACATTAGGAAAGCCTGCCTAATGCCATTTAAGAATAATCATAGGAGGTAAAACCATTAGTGTTTCGATGATGTCTGCTAAATTCTATTTCAATTTAATAGTTGGAATAAATAATATTCTCTTGAGTGGGGAATAATATTTATTCAGAATTTTTCAGATCATAAATATCAAGTCACTAGTTATATTTGAATTCAAATATATAATTGAGTTGAATGCTTATTCCCAAGGTAATAAATAATAATAATTTATTTATTTAATACATATTTATTTAGTAATGTGAATATTAAAAAAATATTTTTTCACAAATACATTGAAAATAATATTTATTTATCCTTAATTTTACTCACAATGTAATAACTAATAATTATTTATTTATTAAATATTTATTTAATTATGTGAATATAAAATAAATATTATTTCACAGGATGATGAAAATAATATTAACTTATTTATAGAATAAATAATATTTATATTATTTAAGGTTTTGGAAATGTCAAGGAAGGTGGTATGGCTAAGTTAAATGCATGATAATAGAAATAATATACTAAATATCATTTAAATAAATAAATATTTATTTATTGATATTTATATTATACGAGAGAAATGTGCACATCGATGATATAATAATAATAATAATATAAGATGTGGGGTTTATTAAATATTAAGACATTAGATAAGGGCTGATTTGGAAATACTAATTCTATAACCTAAGTATATATATAAATTATTAAATAATTTCTGGATGTGATTTGTGAATCATTTGGTTGTGAATAACATTTCAACTCCCAATAAAATTCTCTAAAAAAATATATCTATGGTTTTTGGCAAGACTGAGAGATATTCCACCAATTCCTCATCTCTCTCATGATTGATAGAATAATGGATGTGATCTTCAATACTGAAGGATCACTTATTATAAAAAACATGAATAATGCAAGATAATAGATTCCTTTTCATTTTCACCCAGATATTCATCAAAAACCTTTTGAGATTAATGAGGATTTGTGGATTTATACAAGAGGGATTATAATTTCAATCCTCATAGTGAAATAATAATATATTATTAATGAGGTTCAAATGATCAACTTCAACATAAAAAATTCATCAGTATCACGATATTATTTTTGTAATTAATTTAATTAAAAGTTTAACATGAAAAATATATTTTCTCTAGAATATTAGGATTATTTTGTTATGTTTATTTGTGTATATTCATGAAACATGATGATTTATCATGATGTTATTATAGATTTTTTTTGTAAATAAAGAAGAACCATTATTGGGAAAGGGCCTGATCGACATTCACTATGCCCAAAAACATCATGTGGTATCAAAGCAGTCTCATTTTAATTTATAATTTTTTATTTTTTTTGATCAATTTAAAAAGTGCTTTAAATTTTTTCATTATTTAACCCAAAATAAAAGACATGTTCTTTGTTCACATTTTTATAAACAAGGAAAAACAAATAATGCATGGAGATACCATCTAGATATAGCACATGGTTTTCATGGTTACACAGTATGTAACTCGCCAACACACTATGTAACCCCACACAACAAGGTGGTTGTGTGGTCAAAATACATTGTGTGTAATTAATAAACCACATGTGTAATTAATAAATTCATGCATAATGTGTAATTAATACACATGTTTTATGTAATTAATTAATACAAACATAGTGTGTAATTAACACACACATGGTGTGCAATTAAGTAATACACATGAAATGTGTAATTAATACACATGTGGTGCATAATTAATTATACACACACAATGTAATATTAATAAAAAAACTATATATAATTAATTAATACAAACATGGTGTGTAATTAATACACATATAGTGTGTAGTTAATACACAAGTGGTGTATAATTAATACACATGTGGTGTATAATTAATTAATACATTTATTATACCTAATTAATACACTTCAGTTCTCATACCCATTTACCCAGAGTACATGCCAATCTAGGATGTACACCATGTAAATTAATTTACATGGAATGAAAATTAATTACATAATTAAACTATTTTAATATATTTTTCATGTTTTCTAAATTCACAGTACATTTCATGTGATAAGGTTTAAATAATATTAACTAATTAATAAATTTCTTCATTAAAATATGTAACCACCCACCATGTATGATCATAATTATACATCATGTAATTCACATGCATTAAAGGTAGTTCACTATTCTTAAATTAACATGTGTCCATGTGTCATAAATTTATAGCACAATCCATGTAAATTATGTGATACTCTATGTTTTCTACATGTCTTATTAGTGCATATTATAAGAAAATGACCAGGCATCAGGTAATTAATTAGTCATGTAAATAAATAATTTTTTTTAAAATAATTTAATTTAAATAAATAAACAAAAAGGGTGGATAGAATAATATATATCTCCAAGAATAAATGGATTAATAATTAAGATAATGAAATAATTAATTAAAATAACCATTAATTGTTACTTGAAGAGAAATTTTTCTTAATTAATAGAGTGATTCGATATAAATGTTATGTGTGAATGTGATTTAATTTCATATATGCGACTAGTCATGATCTTTATTAACTAATTTATTTTTTGGGTTTCTATTTAATTTAATATTATTATAAGGGTTTTTATTATGTAATAAGGTTGTATTAAATTAAATATGATGGTATGTGTTTCATCCCAACCATCTTTATTATATAGGACCTACGTGTCCATGGTTTATTTTATGTATTTCATACATAAGGTTCCCCTAAACTATGTGTGATTAAAACATGTTAAGGATGGAGCTCCAAGGGGAGGTTGTAGTTCAGAACCCTAGTGGAGGTGAATTCACCAAGGGAGATACAACAGTTGATAGTTGAAATTCTATAACTCGATCCAAGACAGGCTTAAGGTGTTTTTCCCAAGGGTCATAGGTTGATTTATGATTTTATCGATAAATAAACCATTAGAAAGATCATGATCAAGTCACTTTATCTATTTCATTGTTTTATATACATGGTTATCTACTTTAGGTGATTCATGTTTATATGATATTAAATCAGATCACATAAATTTAATAAGATAAAATTACATGAAATATAAAGTAATTTTTTTATTACGTGTAAAATATTATATTAAAAAATGTTAATTAATCATGGATATAGAGACCCATTATTAACTTACATAGATATTACATCATTTTAGATGAATATTCAATACAATAAAAAATACATGTCAGAGAACTGTAATAGTTTAGCATCATTGGAAACATGGAAACAAAATATTCTATCATGGTGAATGATATTCAACATCTCCCATAACTATCTCCACATTTATTACTTCTACCTAAAACTATTCTTCATAACTTGGCAAAAAGAAACATAAGAAATGGATGAGCTCAAATGATCAATAATGGTAAATGAGAGAGACATGTAAGAATAAACATGATCATAAGGGTATGAGAATCTGATCATGAATATAGAAGATCATACCCTTCATATCAAAGATCATAAAGATGAATCATGGCATAAATCATGGATGTTTATAATACATGAATCATAAGGAAATAATGAGAATAATCCATTAAATCATAATATGTGAATAAAACATGGAATTTTGGAAACAAATAATCATATATTGACTTCCATAGTATCCATTTAATCAATGAAAATACCATCTTAGTGGAAAAATTTGTTTACTGAACAGGGTGAACCCCCATTCCAGCCCTATTTAACTGAACCAGGTAAACCCTCATTCTAGTCCTATATTACTGAATTGAGTAAACCCCATTGCCAGCCCTGTAATAATTAACTGAGTGAACCATCGTTTCATCCTGGTATTAGTAAACTAAGTAAACCCCCATTCCAGCACTATATCACAAAACGGAGTAAACCCTAGTTCCAGACTGGTATTACTAAATTGAGTAAACCCCCATTCCATCCATATATTACTGAACCAAGTAAACCTTTATTCCATCCTTGTATTACTAAACCGAATAAACCCTTATTCCATCCTTGTATATCTCATGAGCTATAAATCTTTACCCAATTCATTGGAGTGAGATATAGGTCCCACCCATCACATAATAAAATCATACATACATGTGCAACAAGATCATATATAATCATATCATTACCCATGAAATGATTTGGGTATCATAAACCTGTATACATTTCCTAACCTGTGGAAAGATAGAGGTTTCATAATCATTTCATTACAAACATATCCCATGAAAGGAAGCAGGTTTCAAAAGCATATAACCTCTGAAAGAGAAACAAGTTTCATAAACATATTAATTATGAAGTATAAATAGGTTTCAAAAATACCATGGCATTAATAGAAACTCATTCATAGAAAAGATACATGTGGATCCTTTAGATAATTTCCTAGAAAGGCATGCGTAACATCAATATAAATCAACCGAGATTGAAAATAATTTTGAAATACACTGAAAATACATTACTTGAGTAAAATATCCTTTCTTTTGTTAAAAATTATTTTTAATACATAAAAATTTTTAAAAACACTTTGCATACAAAATAACATGAATATTTATAAAGAATACATGAAAATATTTTTAAAAAAATTTCCCTTGAAAACTTTTAAAATAATATTCAAAATTTTTTTAAAAAAAATTCCTTTGAAAACAGTTGAAAACTTTTAAAGAATTATGAATTTTTTTTGAAAACATTTTTTTTGAAAATACTTTAAAAACTTATAAATAAAGATTGAAAACATTTTATAAATAAATTTTAATGAAATATTATAAAATAATATTAAAAACCTTTGGAAAACCATTTTTCTTGAAAAATTATAAAAGAAGATTGAAAACATTTTCAAAAACATTTCATTTAATCTACTTTAAAAACTTTTAGATAGGTCTTAAAAAAATTTTGAAAATAGTTTTCCATGAAAACTTATAAAAGAAGTTCGAAACCATTTTGAAAAAAATATTCCTTGAAAATTAATTTTTAAAAAAAATTTCTAAAATATTAACCTTTTACCAATGCAAAGGAATATTTGAAGAAATGATGGTGGGTAAATCTGTCCATGTTGTACGAGGTTAAAAGAACATTCTTTTTTAACAGTAAAAGGATAGAAAATTTCCTTGTTCATAAAGAGATAAGAATATTCCCTTGAAGATATTGTTAAAATAAAATAAGTTACAAACATCTTTTAGATATTATAGGGTAATGGTATGATATTCTTGGAAACCCTTTTTAGAAAATACAGATTTCTAACCAAAGAGAGGGTATGGTTAGTTTTTCCTAAAAAGCACTTTCTTTATTATAATATGTACTAATGAGTAGAAAATGGTTCCAATACATGATTATATACTAAAATAACATAGGATAAGTAAAATATTTAATATTATTGAGAGATGGATCATAATATTTTATCAAAGGAAACATAAACATAAACGATATCGAAATTCAATGAGATTATCTCAATAAACTGTTATAACTTAGTATCTTGGGATCATGATCTCCATGCAAGTAAAGGTGATTACATGAAGCATATAATATCATTAAAAAATTTATATTTATGATATTTCATGTAAAATTTAAGTATATTTATCCAAAAAAATAGTTTAGGTGCATTACAAAACTTGAGTCTCAAAGAAGAAAAATTGAGGTAAAAAAACATTTTTACATATTTGGAAACTTTTTAAATATAAATCCTATAAAATTAAGTATCATAAAATGGGAATTTTATTACCCATAAATTTAAGTAAAAGATACATAGAATAAAATCATAGGTAGTACATACACCACACAAAATGAAAGAGTTGCGAACGTACCTTGTATCTCATAGAAATTAAATGTGAATTGAAATCCCCTTACCTTGTGTCTTGACTCTCTCCATACTCGTACAAGATTAATTTATAATAAATATAAATTTATTATAAATATTTTATACAAGAATATTCTAATATATATTAACATATGTGTTTTTATTATGACCTTATATTACCCTCTAGTTAATGATCCTAAATTAAAGTTCCACTTTGGGAAATATTTGCTTTGTTCTTCACATGTGTCTTAATTTGTTATATCGTTGGTCTTTACACATATATCATGGTTAAAAAATTTATATCCTGATATAAATATCAGTTATATACATTATATTCATATTATAATAATTTATTTCATATAGATGCGCAAAATGGAATACACCATTCATGGAGAAGGTAATCCATACGTACACATGAACACTATTTCTGTTTTTATTGTTGTATGGAAAGAAAGTATATAAATGAATTATTTTTATATATGTATGTATAAATATATATAATTATTACAGTAACATTAATTTATAATATATATCATATAATTTCAATAAAATAATCTTCAATATATTCTATGTGGTGTGTGAACGAATCACATCGTTTTGAGGGAGCAGTAGTCCACACTTTCTCAAACGAGATTATCATATTAACACCAAATAGATGTTAAAAATAGGTGTGTTATAAAAGGAATAATTAATATTCAATACATAATAAAAATAATATATAACATAAAAAAGTATATTTTCCATCATAATGTTCACCATGATTGGTGGTAAGGGAGAAATGAGCAATCATCGTTTCGTGAGGCAGTAGTTCACCGTATATAGAAAGAGTATGTTCAAAGTTCATTTGATGTAGGTGTGTGTAATTTTAGGTCATAAAATTTGTATAAAAAAAATCCTATTATATAAGATACTTTTCTGTTACACAATAAGGGAATAAATATAGTGTAGGGGGTGGAGAATGAAATTAATGGAAAGGGTCTTGAGATAAAATGTTAACTCATAATCAGGTAACTCCTTTTGGTTTGTGAAAAAAGGATTCCTTGAGAGGATTTATACCCAATGGTAGGATTCAAGGTATAAGGTAGGATTTATGGGATGAAAAATTTCTAGGGATTGGCTGAAATTAAGAGTCTTGATAGGTGTGGGGAATGGATAGAGGTGGTGGCCTTTTCTAGAGAAGGAAACATACTCACATGAAATTTTTAGAAACAAATTAGGTATACACATGTTCTCACCAAATAATTGTCTTAAAAAACAACCAAAACTAATAATTTAAGTTTTATGTTTCAAAATATGGATATAAAATGGGTTTTATACATGTTTACAGGTCATTTGGGCCCTTAATTGTATGGTTTAGTCCCATAATAAGCTTAATTTGGCCTTAAATATAGTGACTAATTTTAATCACTTTTACTAATAATTTTGGTAAAAAATTAACATTGTCATATTAGACACTAAATATTATAATGAATACAATGGAATCTATTATATTTTTGAAATACCAATCATATAAGTGGAAAAGTTATATTTAGTTATAATCCCGAAGACGAGATGAAATAACATGGTTTTATAGTAGGAAAAAGATCAAAAGTTTGTTAATATTTTTTGATCAGTTTCAAAGTGAATTTGATCCTAATTAATTTAATTTTATTTTTATATAAAATATTAATAAAATGGGACCTTAAAAAATATTTATAATATCTTATAGAATTAATAAATAATTAGAGAAAAACATATTTTTAACTATAAAGCAGAATTTTTCACTAGGCAGCAAAAAATAACGTTTCTCAGAGAAACCCCAAAAATTCACCCTAGGATAATTTCTAAATTTTTAATTCAAAAATTAATTTTATTTTATTAAATTAAATTCCTAAATGTTTCTAAAATTACTTTAATTGGGAGGGAATTAAAAGCAGTTTATTTGAGAAAACGATATTTTTAAACATAAAAGGACTTTACCAGTAATCATATCCTTTATTATAAATATTCTTTATTTACATAAAATAATAATAAATATATTTTAAAATTAGTTATTATTATTTATATTACTAAGCTTAACATATATGTTATAATTATATTATTTAAATATTTAAAATAATAAAAAGGGATGTTTCATAGAAACTCAGTGTTGCGTGTATCGTATGCCAACTTAGTGTTGCTTACATCATATGCCAAGTCAGTGTTTCTTGTAGTGTAATCCATGTTGGTATTGTGTGTAGTGCAAGAAAAGTTAGTATTGTTTGTGAAATGAATGTTTGACTTAGTTTTTTAATATATAAATATATATAAAGAACTGTTTCCAGTTTCAAGTGAAATGAAATATATTGAAAAGTTAAAATAATTCAAAAAAATTAATCATAATAATCTTGAGTTGTAAAATTTTACCCCCCTTAAAATTTATTTGACCCTTGAAATTAATCTAGGTTATAAAAGGTTTAACACGTGAAATTTTAATTCATAGAAACCCACATCATAACAATGAATAATAAAACTTCCCTCAAAAAGGGAAATTTGGAACAATAATGGTTAAAAAAAGTAACATATAACTGGGTTTCCACATAGGAGAACATTAGTTGGGTGTGAAGATTGGAAAAGGAGGAAAACATAAATATTTATAGGGAGTGATTGAGTTCATCAATCAAAAACAAGTGAATGATCAAAGGAAAGTTGAGGGCCTAGAAGATATAAATCTGTGGTGATTTAGAAGGCATCAGCTAAAAAAAAGGTATTAGGACAACAATTTTGTTTTATCACTTTCATAATGTTGGGTAATTATTACTAAATTTCTATAAAAAAATATAATTCTTTGTTTTTCTTTGAAATTTTTATAATACAACAATTACCTAATGGAATGAATGTCCATATCTTAACATTGATTTTTAAATCACCAAAATATGATTTTAATAGATCATAATGCCCATAAAAGAATTAAAAGTCTAAATATTTGTCTTAAAAAAACATTCATTAATGTATAAAAATAAACACTAATAGTTCATCATAAATATTTATTCATTACAAATAAATATACATTAACAAGGAAATTACATAGGCCAGTGGTAGGAATGAAACCTTTATTGTCCTTCAGTCATGGGTTCAAGACCCATGACCTTTCCAGACTTGATTAGTTATCACCGATATACATGATTCCATTTTTTAAATCTGTACTAATATAATAAATAAGTTGGAAATACTTGAAATAAGTTTAATTAATGACTAAAATTTAAAAAAAAGTATTTCAACACCAACTCATTGCACAAATACTTCCTCCAGAGCTTAACTTAAACTTTTCATGAATGGTTAACCTTATAACCCTTCACAAATGGTAATGTCCAAAACATTATAAAGAGAGTCATGAAATTAAATTAACATTGATCCCTATATAGTAAAAAGTATCTCTTGGTTGTCACATTCCAAACATGTGAATAACCTCACCATATATTCTATTGAAACATGGTAATAACTTGAGTAACCATAATCCTTTTGAAAAACATGCATGCTTCCTGATTCCAAAGTATATTGGATTTACTCTTTAAATCCAAAAACTCTGTAAACTTCATTAGTGGTTGAATAAACAATCTATAAAAAAGTCTTTACTTAGTTCCAAGGTAAAAATTACTTTCCAATTTACTTATTCATACCCCAATTATATTTATCTAACAAAAATTATCTTATCATAAATAAAATATTATGGATTACCTTCCCATAGTCAAAAATCATCTTGTCATTAAATCACTTCACTGGTCCATAGGGAACATTCTAAATTAACTTGAAAATACTGAGTAAAAAACATAAGTATAATAATACTTTTATATTTTATTATCCATAACATTCAAATCTAAATACATATATACTTCTATTACTTCATTCTTAATCCATTAACAATACTACCTCATACTTTTATTCCTTCACATTTCACCTATAGTCTCTTAATCATAAATAATGTAACCATTACTCACACCACCTTTTTGATTCTTTTTAGGAAAATTTTTATAAGGACATTGATTTGCATAATTATCATTTTACCCACACTTAAAACACTTAACCATCGATGAGGACTTAGAGAGGCCAAATTTCCCGTCCATTTCGTTAACCAAACTATTCATTTTTATGTTTTATTATCTTGATTTATGTCATTATTTTCCATAGTCAAAACAATTTATTGTTCCTTTAAAATATTCACTTAGGTGACCATTTCCATATTCTTGACACAAATGAAACCAAATAATCATTCCTCCATTGTCTCCATTACCCAAACTCTTAGTGAACTCTTTCTTTCTCTTCCATGGTGAGTCTGAGAGTTTCTTAAGGTAAACATTGTTAATTGTGTTACATAAAAATTTATTAGTCATGATCCTGAAATCTTTCACTCTAGTGATCATCCTACATGACTACTCATCAGAAAATCATCAATCACATTCAACACTAATCTGGTACATTCTGGTTCTCATCGTTGACTAACACTACAAGCATAGTGTGATCATTACTTGTCATTGACATAAACCACATAGTCATGAAAAAATTACTTATATAATGTATAAATCATGAAACCATCTATAATATATGACACCTTCAGATTATCCTAGGTTATTAATATCTAATTATATCTAAATAATTCATGATGTTTCATGAAGATTTTGTGAATTTCTAATGCATATCCCTGTGATGTCAAACCAGGTGTGCAACAAGGCCCATTGTTGTGCACTAGATTACCCTGAGTCAATATCGTAACATATTTTTGGAGTTGTTACCCCTAGGTACATCTGTTCTGAAGCCACATCCACTTTTAGTGTCTAGAAAATGATTTATTTCTTAGAAAACACTCACTCTATCCTTTACTCAAATTCCCAAACACTTTCCTAAATGTTAAATCATCATTATACTTATCCTTAGATATGTCCAAAGACATATACTTAGAAAGAAACCTAGGGATGTCACTAAGGTTTTCCCATCGTAGTTTCTAAAGGCTGACTAAAAATTTCCTTTGATACCAAATATACTGACCCAGGCTTAACATTAATGGATATTACGTCATTTTATATGAATATTTAGTACATTAAAAAAAATAAATTTTAGTGAACCATAATAATTTAGGGTCTTTTGAAACAAGGAAACAATATATTATATCCTTGTGAAATACCTTCAACATCTCCTATAAAGATCTCCACCTTTAGTACATTTGCCTAAAAACATTCTTCATAACTTAGAGAAAGGAAACATAAGAAAGGGGAGAGCTCAAATACTCAGTAATGGCAAACAAGGGAGGAATTTATGCATAAACATGATCATAAGGGTATAATAATCAGTTCATGAAAATAGAAGATCATACCCTGCATATAAAAGATCATAAATATGAATAACGACTTAAATTTTGGCATATGGTAAGACATTAATCATAAGGAAATAAAGAGAATAATCCATGAAAGCATAACATAGGAATAAAACATGGAATTTTGGAAACACATAAGTATATAATAATTTCCATAGTATCCAAGGAATAAATTCCAAGACAATATTTGTGGAAAAATTCTTTTACTAAATCGGGTGAATCCCCATTTCAGCCCTATATTACTGGACTGAGTAAACCCTCATTCCAACCCTATATTACTGAGCTGAGTAAACCCGCATTCCAGCCCTGTATTACTGAACCAAGTGAACCCTCATTCTAGCCCAGTATTATTAAACTGAGTAAACCATCATTTCAGCCCTATATTACTGAATCGAGTAAACCCTAATTATAAAACTTTATTACTGAACTGAGTAGACCCTCATTCCATCCATATATTATTAACTGAGTAAACCCTCATTCCAGACCTATATTACGGAACCGAGTAAACCATCATTCTAATCCTATCTATCTCTTGAGATATAAATCTTTATCCAATGCATTGGAGGGAGATATAGGTCCCTCCCATAACATAATGAAATCATAAATACATGTTTTACAAGATAATAAATAATCATATAATTACCCATGAAATGATATGGGTGTCATAAACATGTTAACATATCTTAAACTATGGAAATATGTTGGTTTCATAATAATTTCATCATAAATAAAACCGGTGAAAATAAGAAGGTTTCAAAATCATATATCTCGTGGAAGAGAAATAGGTTTCATAAACATATTACCCATAAAGGATGAATGGGTTTCATAAAGACCATGATATTAATCATAACTCATTCATTCAAAGGATATGAATGGAAACTTTAGATCATTCACTATAAAGGAATTAATAACATCAATATAAGTCATATTATAATGAAAATAATTTTAAAATATATTCTAAAACATTTCTTGAGGAAAATATCCTTTCTTATTTGAGAAAGGATTTTTAATACATAAAAACATTTTAAAATCACTTTCTTAGAAAATAACATAAAAACTTATAATGAAGACATGAAATCATTTGGAAAAAAAATACCATGAATAATTTTAAAATAATTTTCAGAAAGTTTTAAAATCTTTTTCCTTTGAAAACACTTATAAACAATTAATGAAATATTGAAAATGTTTTTAAACCCATTTCATTGAAAATACTTTGAAAACTTAAAAAGTAGTCTTGAAAAAATTTTGAAATTATTTTTTCTTGAAAACTAATAAAAGAATATTGTAAACGTTTTGAAAACCATTTTTCTCAAAAATTTATAAAATAATATTGAATTTTTTTTGATAAGCATTTCATTGATTTTTTTTTGAAAAATTGCAAATATGGCTTCAAAACATTTTGAAAACAATTTTCCAAGAAAAATTATAAGAGAAGTTTAAAACCATTTTGAAAACAATATTCCTTTAAAAAAACTTTTAGAAAACATTTTCCTAAATATTAACCATTTTAACAATTAAAAGGGAGATTTAATTAAATGACATTGGGTAAATCCATACGTGTTGTACGTGGTGAAAAGAACATTCATTTTTTACAGTAAAAAGGATAGAAAAGTGACTTGTTTGAAAATAGACCAGAATATTAACTTGAAAATATTGGTAAAAGACAAAAACTGAATAATTTTATTTTAGATATTATAGGTTAATGGTATAATATTCTTGGAACCCCTTTTCAGAAAACATAGCTTTCCAACCGAAGAGAGGGTAAGGTTGGGTTTTCCTAAAAAACAAATTCTTAACTAACTTAGTTACTAAAGGGTAGAAAATGGTGCCAATATATGATTATATAATAAAACATTATGGGTGAAGAAAAATCATTAATATTCTTGAGATATGGATCATAATATTTTATCAAAGGTAACATAGACATAAACAATCTTGAAAAACAATGTGAATGTCTCAATAAACTCTTATAACTTGGTATCTTGGGATCATGCACTACATATAAGGAAAATAGATTTTAGGAAGAATATAATATCATTTAAATATTTATATTAATGATATTTCATGTAAAATGGATTTATATGCACCCATAAAAGAGTTTAGGTGCATAAAAAAACATGAGTCTCAAAGAAGGCAAATTAAGACTAAAAACATTTTTAACAATTTGATAACTTTTGAAACATAAACCCCATGAAATGAAGGATAATAAAATTTGAGTATTAATACCCATAAATTTAAGTAAAATATACATATAATACAATCATGGGTGTTATATACACCACACAAAAGGAATGAGTGATGAATATAGCTTGTATCTAATAGAAATTAAAAGTGCGATGAGATCCCCTTACCTTGTGTCTTGACTCTCTCCATACTCAAACTAAATTCCTATATAATAAATATAAGTTTATTATAAATATTTTAAGGAATAATTTTTTTATATATATTACCATATATGGGTTTAATATAACC
Organism: Viscum album; assembly: GCA_963277665.1. NCBI lineage: Eukaryota > Viridiplantae > Streptophyta > Magnoliopsida > Santalales > Viscaceae > Viscum > Viscum album. The sequence goes on along the minus strand of OY728145.1, from coordinate 1,089,667,635 downwards.
TTATATTACCTTCTTGTAAATGATCATTTATTAAAGTTTCACTTTGGGTAATATTTGTTTTGTTCTTCACATATGTCTTAATTGGTTATATCATTGGAAATTATAATTATAAAATGATTAAATAATGTATATAATGATATAAATATAAGTTATATCCACTATATTAATATTATAATTATTTATTTCTTATAGAATTATGAAATGGAATACACTATTCATAGAAACGGTAAGCCATATGTACGAATGAACAATGTTTCTATTTTTATTATCGTATTGAAAGAAAGTATGTAAATTACATATGTATATATATATATGTATCTATATATAATTATACCAGTATAATTGATATATAATATATATCATATAATTTCATTGAACCCGTCCTTAATACATTCTATATGATGTGTGAAAGAATCACATCACTTTGAGGGGCGGTAGTCCACACTTCCTCAGATGAGATTATCATATTAACACCAAATAGAATCTAAAAAGTGGTGTGTTGTAAAAGTGATAAATAATATTAAATATGTAATAAATATAGTATATTACATATAGAAATAGAGTGTCCATCATAATTTCCACCATGATTGGTGGTAAGGGCGAAATGAACAATCATTGTTTTGTGATGTAGTAGTTCGTTGTACACAGAATCAATATGTTCAACATCTATTAGATGGAGTTTCATGTAAATGTAGGTAAGAAACTTATTAGAAAGAAATCCTAATATATGAAGGATAATTTCTTTTTTCACACAAAAAGGGAATAAAGATAGATTAGGGGTGGAGAAGAAAAATAAATTAATGGAACATGAGAGAAGGCATTACCTCTTAATCGGGTAACTCCTTTTGGTTTGTGCCAAAAGGATTCCTTGAGAGGGTTTCCTCCAAAATAGATGATTCAAGGTATTATGGAGTTTTGGGAGGAAATTTGGTCATTACATATCTGAACATAATAGGCTAGAGTGGTGTGAGGAACGGGTAGAGGTTGTAGCATTTTATAGGGAAGGGAAAGGACTCACATGGAATTATTAGGAACAAATTTGGTGTTCACATGTTCTTACCTAAAAAAAGTCTTATAAAACCAACATAACATAATAATTTAATTTTTATTGACTAAATATAGATAGAAAATGTGTGTTATACAAGTGTATATGTAATTTGGTCCCTTAATTTTATGGTTTAGTCCATAAATAAGCTTAATTTGGCCTTAAACGCTATGATTGATTTTACTCATTTTTACTAATCATTTTGGTCAAAAATGAATATGGTCTTATTGTAATATAAATATGAGACTAAATAAAATGGTTTATGTTAGTTTTTTGAAATTCCAATAATAGAAGCGGGTAATTTAGGATTACCGTTAATCCCACAAATAGGATGAAAAAACAAGGTTTTAAAGTGGAAAAAAGTTCAAAAGTTTGTTAATATTTTTTTATTCAGTTTCAAAATGAAGTTGATAATAATGAATTAAATTGTATTATTATATGTAATATTAATCTAATTTTACCTTAATAAATATATATAATGTCATTTATCATTGATAATTAATTAGACAAAAGGCTTTTTTTAACTACAAAGCAATATTTTTCAATATTTATCAAAAATTAAGTTTCTTAGAAAAATCCCAAAAATTAAGCCTAGGATAAATTATACATTTTGAATTAAAAAATGAAGTTTATTTTATCAACTTAAATGTCTAAATGTGTCTAAAATAACATTCATTATAAGGTAATTAAAATCAGATTATTTGAGAAAATGATATTTTTAAACATAGAAGGACTTACTAGTAGTCATATATTTTATTTTCAATATGTTTTAATTATATAAAAAATAATAAAAATATTAGAAAAGTAGTTATTAATATTAATATTAAATTTATTAAGGTTTATTATATATTTACCTTTCTAAATATTTAAAACAATAAATAGAGATGTTTCGTAGAAACTCAGTGCAGTGTGTATTGTATACCAACTCAGTGTTGAGTGCATTGTACACCATGTCAGTGTTTATTGTAGTGAAAGCCACATTGGTATTGCATGTAGGGAAATACAAGTTGGTATTGTGTGTGAAAGTAATGTTTGACTTAGTGTTTTAATATACATATACTGAACAATTTCTAGTGTCATGTGAAATGAAAAATATTGAAAAGTTAAATTAATTCGAAAAAATAATTTTCAAAATCTTAGGGTGTTACAATGTATATCCATATACTATTAACAATACATGAAAAGGATAAAATATAGATATTTTTTCAAAACAAAAAAATCCCTTAATTAAAAAATATTCCCAAAGACATCCATTAAATATGTTTTCAATGTAATAATAGTCCAAAGTAATTAAATAGACAAAGTTAGGATAATTTAAGTTATCCAGGATTTGTAAGTAATTTTTTGAGTCAAAATATGTACAATTTTATCAACAGTTGAAAGTTAAATCATGAATTAGTGCAACTTAGAGGAAATTTTTAATGAAATATAAATCAAGATTTCTAGATTGGGTAGTACACTAAACAAATCAAGGTAATATAAGTTAGCAGTTGGAAAGACATCATACCAAAATAACTTTGAAAAATTATAAGAAAAATTATAGGTTATGTGAAGGGAAATATAGATCATTTCCACTAGAATTTCCCCATGATAGAACATTATGTGTCCAATGGTAAGGTTTATTGGGACTTTATAAAATAGTGGGAGACTATTAATTAAAATTATTACACATTTAATATTTGGGTAATCAAGATAATATAATATTAATTTAATATAATTATTGTATAAATACAAATGTCATCAATAATGATATCAATGTGATCATTTTTAGAAAAAGACCATCCTCACGTGTGCAAATTTCTAGGATTGGTATAGTTTGTTATACGATGCACTGCTACTAGAAGATTTATATTACATTATGGAGTCTTATTTTACTAATCATCCACCTATATATAAGATAAAAGGTTATAATAATGATTACTATAGGTTTATTGAGGATGTTTCATATGTTTGATTCATCATACAATTAGTTATGTACAAAGAGCTAATGATTTAATAAAAGAATATGGTTTCTTATACCATGTTATCTCATCTCTTATAACCTACGATGTATAAGTAAAGGCTTAAGATAAATGATATTTCCACTGAATGTTTTTAGTGTAATCTGGAAATGGGTGATTTGATAGTGATTATGACTTCAAAATGTTATAGTATATTGACCAGTTAGAAAATTTAATATTCTATCAGGATATGAAATTATTCATTAATTTTTTATTATCATCCTTACCACTATGGTTCTTCAAATTAATTAATAATTTTAATATTAATGGTATGGATAAGTCACTCATGAATCATTTGAATATACTTCACAAAGTGGATAAGGATTGGTGGGATCATGATTTCTCACTCCTTTCGGAGAATAAAATACTAAACTAGGTTTAAAACCTTATGTTCAATATAAATCCAATGATTTATTAACAACATCATTCAATGAGACAAAGGATTACATTGGTGAGAAATTAATGGGAGGCTCTTTTGCTTTCATTTTGTAAAAAAGTTGATTGGAAGAATAAATGTAATTAATTAAATATGATGAATTTTTTTTAATATACTTTAGGTATAATCAATATTTTATTTATGTTCCAGTTCTTGGGTTTTAAAATACAATATGACTATCCAAACATTTTTACTCAAATATAGAGAATAAGAAAGCAAATAATTATTACATGAATTGAGATTAATTATCTAAGGATATGAAAATTGGTGATTCCAAGATTAGTATAGAGTAGTGAAATACTTCATGATTTACCAATGGATAAAATTGAATACTATCAAAAATATTCTCTTAGTGTCTATTTTAGAAATAATGAGATATTATTTCATATTTGTAATGTATGTTTTTTTGGTACTTTATAATTAATTAATACTCTGTAATTTATTGAATCAAATGTTTGAAAGAACTAATTAATGATTAATATATATAATTAGAGGAGTATATAATTGTCGTAAGATAATTATTTGTCAAATTAAATTGATAATAGTTGACATATTTATATCCAAAAGGGTGTTTTAGCCTCTCATTTAATCTAAGAGTCTAGTTATACTAAAAAAAATATTATCATGTATTAGAAAATGAAACCTTTAGAAACAAAGGTGTGGTTCAAAAATTATTGTGTTAGTTTAGCATTGACACTTGAACTATTGAATGTTAAATCTAGAGGTAAATTTATATACATCATGAAATTTCTTTATAAAATTTTGAGAATACTCAGTCGAGTAATGAATGTAATAGGTAATGTATATAGATTCTATAGAACATTATTTTGGGGTATATATTAATCAAGTATTCAACAATACTTTATATTTGGTGTAAAGGTATTGAAAAACTCATTTTACCTTATAAATCAAATTACTTTTGGTAGTTAAAGGGGCTGATGAAAAATATTATATGTATTTCAATTCTTCCATGGTTTATTCCAAGGAATGTTTTTGAAAATAGTTGTATCACATGATTGAAAAAATAACCCCTTTCATTGAAGATCACGAAAATTGAGAACATATCATTGAAACCACTAAAGATTAATTCAAATAATCCATTTTCAGTATGAATATAGAGAGTGATACTAGACAATATAGATCCCCCAAAAAGGTCATGTATTATTGTGATATATTTCAAGAATATTTGACAAGTATAATCAAGGAATTATTCACTCATGACTCTATGCCTTGTGGGATCAACTAAAACATCATTTCCATGATATTCAAGAAAGATAATTCAATTGATATTAAGGACTTTAAACTAGTTTCCCTTGGGGACATTGTTCTTAAAATCATTATTATGATCATTATAAATAATATTATTGGAATAATTAAGGATCACATTACCCCAAATCATTTTTGATTTTTTCCTGATAGAACCATAAAAAATTTCTTATTCGCATCCATATAATGTTTTATCATAATGAATAGAAATACAAAATAAGGTGATTTTTTACTCAAAATTGAAATTTCTACGGTGTTTGAAACACTGAGGTATAACTTTCTAGTTTATGTCGTAAGGATGTATGAATTCTCTAATGATTTTATTATATTTTAGAATAACATATTTATATCTACAAGGCTATACATTCTTATTAATGGGTCCCTCAGAGGGTTATTCTAATGTACTAGGGATGTTAGACAAGGAGACCCACTCTCTGGAATTATTTTTTCAATTGTTGTAGATTAAATGAGTAGATGTATCAATGATTTTTTATCAAAATGAAATTTATAATAAAATTAAATATTGTAGGTGTGACTAAACCCCATCACATCTCTTGAATGTTTATTATAGCATCCCGCCTTTTTATAACATAACTTTTCATTACATCTTACAAAACCGAGGATCTTTAAGGTTTAGTGTCTTGGAAACCAAGAACTTATTACATGAGAAAAAAAACATTCTTATTAAACACTTGAAAGGATTCTTAATTTTTTCATCCTAAGTTCATTACAGAATATCATAACTTGGGAGCATACATCAAAGGAAAGGGTGAGAAAAAGGCCCAGTAAAGGAAACAAGGGAAACATTTAACATGTGAACATGAGATACATGAATAAAGTCATGTAAAAGAACTTTAAGGAATGAGAAAGAAATAATGAGGCATATCATAATAAAAATAACGTATTTCATAACTTGAAGATGTGGCTACAAAATTTTACAAAGAAAATCATTTCCGTTTCAATAAGGTCCATCCCCAAGGTGTCAATAAAAATTACCAAGGTTATTCACCAAGGTATCAGTCTAAATGGTCATCTCTAGAGATTAATTCTTTACCCAATGCATTGGAGCACTATCAGGGCGCACCCTTAAATTTTTTTTATCATCATGTGAGCCAAATATATCATCATAAATCATTTCATAAAATATCCATATAGCATAAAATAAATGGGTTTCATTTCGTAATCATAACGTTTTAAAAAAACTGCTTTAAAGACATGATCTTAATGTCACTTTAAACCCACTGAAAGGGAAAGCGGGTCTCATGTATGTAAATCCAATAATTTAAAATATAAAAAATTGGTTCATATGTGAATAACCCTATAGAATAGAGAGCTTTGAGTATTCACTTAATAAAATAAAAGAACTTTAGGAAAATAGAGAGACATTTTGAGACGGAAATTCTGTAGCATAACGACTATGTTTCAGGGTTTTAGAAAACATTGAAAAGAGATGGGACATGGGTCAAACATTAATAAATGACCCATAAAACAGTATAGGGACATAACATGAAGGATATATGAACATGTTAATGAAATTTTAAGGACATACCATTTTAAATGAAAAACATGGAAGGAAGACAAAAATTAGATTTCTCTTATGAAAATTCGGCATCCTAACGACGTCACTTAAACTTCAACAAAAATGAATTGACGAGATAAAATAGGGTCTCTCATCATATGAACATAAAAGTTCAGTATGATAGATATATAGATCATACCCCAATATAATAAAAATTAACTTTAAATAATTGACATGAAAGTAGAACTTTAAAAAATGACAAAGTTGAAAGAATCCCTTAAAAAATCGGCCGCCTAACGGCGCCACTTAAACAGTCTTAAAACGAATTGATGAGAGCAATAGGGGTTATCTCATCATATGAAAATTAAAAGGGCAGTAAGAGAAATATAAAAGAACATCCTCCAACATAAGATCATGGAGCATAAAAGAAATGACATAAAAGAGATTACTTGAAAAGAAAGAGAGAGGTAGGATCCCTTAACTTAAAACGTAACTCTTAAAACTCAAAGGTTGGGACCTCGAGGGCTTGGGGGCACCATGGGAGGACTCCTTGGGAGGTAATGAGACCAGAGCTTCATTGGAGGAGAGTTGGGAGTCGAATGGATGAGAGGATGGCTTGGTATTTATAGGGAAAGTGAGGGGACAAGGCATTAATGGCCAAGGGACACCTCATTGGTGGTTTTGGCAAAACCACGGGCTTGCCCATGGTATTTGCCCGTGGTATTTTCCACATGGGTCCCCATACAATAAATCATCACCTTTGGTCGACCAAAACTTAAAATATCTCATAACATCATCATGACACAGTTATGATGTCATTGAACATATCGAAACCCTAAAACTGTATTTTCACTATTAATCGAAAATTCAACTTTTTCAGAAAAATCCAAAAATTTCACCTTAACCAAATATCGATGCTATGATTTAAAAAATTATATCCATTTTATAAAAATAATTTTCTTAATATTTTTAATTTTATTTTTAAATAAATACACTATTCACTGAAAATTTATTTATTTTTCAGAAAAATCCCCAAAAATTACCTTAACATAATATCGATGCACTGAGTTCAAAAATGAAATCCATTTTATAAAAATAATTTTCTAAATATTTTTAATTTAATTTTTAATTAAGAAAAACTATTCACATGAAAAAACTAATACTTGACAAATAATTAATGAAACAATTATTTACCAATTTTATTGAATCACATTACTCAATCAAGGTGCCTAGATTATATTAATACTTTCTTTAAGTGAGATTAATAATCCATTTGGTCACATTACTAATCCTAAGCATAAAATCACTATTCATAATTTACTATTAATCAAAAATTAAGTTGATCTTATTAGACTCTAAATTTTGTACTGAACATAATTGTATAAGACCATTTTTTGAAAATCTTTACACATAATTAGTTATATAAGTTTTAAATAAACATTTTTTTTAAAATATCCTTTCTCTAAAATTCACCAAAAATATGTATACTATATTTATCTGGACATTTGAAAATTCATAAAATTCATCATAAGAAGAAATCAAAATTTTTATTTAAAACAAAGGATTACACATGGTAGTTATGGTCTCCTTACATAGCCCCTTATCACACCAATATAGGACCTAAGTGTAAGGTGTGATAAGGTGAGAGAATCCGAGGGAGGCTTGACCAACATCGCACGAGTAGTAATTTCTCTCAGTTTGAACTTCTCGCGAAGGCGATTCCGTTCTAGCATCACACGATGAAGTTCGGCTTGGGTTTGGTCTAGAGTAAAGCCCAGTGGTGCTACCTCCATCCCAAGTTCTGTTAGATGGGATTCGATTGGTCCAAGACTACTGGGTGAGGGCATCGAATCTTCTTTCTATATTAATTAACCAAGATCACTTGTATTTAGAGACAATAATCAAAACGTTTAGTTTCCAGCGGTCATATTGACCAATGGTCATCTAACAGTCAAAACCCAACGGTATCATTTTAATTATACTCATATTATCAAATGAAACAGTTTTGTTGAGTTAAAAAAAATAACACACAAAATTAGGAAACAAGATTTATTCAAAATTTTGGGTCATTACAATCTTCCCCCCTTAAGAAATTGCGTCCTCGCAATTTTTAAAATTTGGTTTTGAAATTTCATTGAAAGTCCCACATCGGAAAAGGATTCAGTAAAACTATTACTTTAAAAGAAAGAAAAGGAAGTACAAAGGTCACCAGAGTTCACCCATACTAGGATTCCATGTAGGAAAACATGGATATGGAAGAAAAAACAATGGGTCAAGTTCTGAGGGAGAGTGATAGAAAACATGATTAGGAGAAATTTAACCATGATAAAATCCCAAACTTATGATGTGTGTAAACTGTATTTGATTACTTAGTAGGAAACATAAACCAACAACATTTTTGTTTTACGTTCCTATTCATAATTTTGAGGAATTCATTTACTACATAGGACAAAAACATATAGAAATATACCTAACTTCAAGTATAGTTTCATCCTTTAATAAGTTTCTACCAAAACTAATATTTTCTCCAAACAATGAGCATTCAAAAACACTTGGTCTCATCAAAACACAAGTATCATCTTCTTGAGAGTCACGTAATCCACAAAAGATTAAATATCAATTTCTTCTATCTTTAAAAATTATCCCAAAAACAGAAAGGGTAAGATAAAACAACTTTTCAAAAAGAAAGAACCCTATAGGAAGGGAAACTACTTTAAATCATCAAAATTCCACGGTACTACCCAAAGTTCATCATAAACCATTCCATAAATAACTGTTCTTAAAATTCCTTGAAATAAACCAAACTAAGATTGAAACCCAATTATAATAACGATCTCATAACATAGTCTTCCATGATAGAATTTATGGTTAATCTTCAAACAACATCAACCACTCTTACCATCTTATAACAAAAGTAACTAACCTAATCACATTTTCCCCAAGACAAGTTAATCATTTCCATATGTAACCTAAATTACTATAAGTTCGCCTTAAATTCATAGATTCTTAAAAATATAAGTCAACCTTTACTCCTTAAATAAAATACCGTAGTAATATATTTACCTTGATCAAATAGGTTTCCCAAAATAGTGAACGTCTTCCAAAATAATAATCATCTTTTAATCCCCTAATCACCCTTTTTTAAAGAAGAACAACTTCACTACATCAACATGTGGAACATAAAAATAGATGTTTTCCTTAATGATATAAAACCACCTTAGGTAGTGACTCGATGTTCTTAGAAAACATTAAAGATATGCTCATAGAGCACGAACTAAAACACAACATGACATAGACAAATATTGCAAAGAAGTTACATGTACTTCAGTCATCATGATCCATCTCAGCATAGGACTTGCATTGTTCCCTTGTCCTCGAAGATTATTGATTCTCATCATGCTTCTCATCCATTCCAAGAGAGAATTACCTTGGATAATGTCTAACTTCTCCAAATTTATGACATTGAAAAGTATAAGGTACATTAGATTGAACCTTATCTCTATTCATCACATTATCCATTTTTTTGAAGCAATTGGATACTTTATGCCCTATCTTCCCACACTTAAATAATCTCCCGGTTCCTTTGTGACATTCTCCTTAGTGCCTCTCCCCACACTCTTTGCAAAATGAAAATTGGCTATCCTTTCCCTTATCAACTTTATCATATGAACATCCCTGAGACTTCATCTTCTTCTTACTTGATGAATTTGGGAATTCAACTATGTACCAATTATTAATTGTGATTTTTGATAACTGGTTCGGCATAACCATAATATGTTCAACTTGATCTCTTTTCATCTCTGTCATATTATTAGGGAAATCATCACATTTCCTATCACCTTGGTTGTTGGGAAATGTTCTTCCATTTCTCTCCATTAACTAAAAAAAGAAACTATAATTAGGGGATTAAATACATAGCCAATAATCATGAAAAGGAAACTTTAAGCATAAAAGGATAAACTTGTAGAATAAAAGTATATCCTAACATATGATCTCCTAGGTTCCAATCTAGGTTATCCATGATCATATATTCTTATGTGAATCTTTATTTTATTTTATCTTTGTTCCTTTAATAATGGTTCATACTAAGATTATGAATTTACCAAAGCATATCCCCCGGGAGTGTCGTAACCAAGAGTGCAGCAAGGCCTGTTATCGTGTACCAGTTCCTGTTAGAGTCTAGCTCAAAGTGGTGTTTTCGGGTTTTACCCCTATGTACATCTGTTCCAGAGCCACCTCTACCTGCTCGTATCCAGACCGGGATGTATTTTCTTGGCAACCCCTTACTCAATACTCACCAAAATACCAGGAGGATTTCTTATATTTAAACTTTTCTATAGGCTTCTTCCTAAAGTTTTCATATCCTAATTTCCACAAATAACTAAACCATCCTTTGATACCAACTATAGCATCCCGCCTTTTTATAACATAACTTTTCATTACATTTTACAAAACTGAGTATCTTTAAGGTTTAGTGTCTTGGAAACCAGGAACTTATTAAATGAGAAAAAAACATTCTTCTTAAACACTTGAAAGGCTTCTTCATTTGTTCATCCTAATTTCATTACAACATCTCATAACCTGGGATCATACATCAAAGGAAAGGGTGAGCAAAATTCCCTATAAGGGAAATAAGGGAAACATTTAACATGTGAACATGAGATACATCAATAAAGTCATGTAAAAGAACTTTATGGCATGAGAAAGAAATCATGAGGAATATCATAATAAAAATAACGTATTTCATAACATGAAGATGTGGATACAACAGTTTACAAAGACAATCATTTCCGTTTCACCAAGGTCCATCCCTAAGGTGTCAATAAAAATTACCAAGGTTATTCACCAAGGTATCAGTCTAAATGGTCATCTCTAGAGATTAAGTCTTTACCCAATGCATTGGAGTGCTATCAGGGCGTACCCTTAAATTTTTCTTTATCATCATGTGAGACACATATATCATCATCAATATTTTCATAAAAAACCCATATAGAATAAAATAAATGGGTTTCATTTCATAATCATAACGTTTAAAAAAAACTGCTTTAAAGACATGATCTTAATGTCACTTTAAACCCACAGAAAGGGAAAGAGGGTATCATGTATGTAAATCCCAGAATTTAAAATAGAACAACATGGTACATATATTAATACCCCTTGAGAAGAGAGATATTTGAGTATTCACTTAATAAAATAAAAGAACTTTAGAAAAAGAGAGACATTTTGAGACGGAAATTCTACAGCACAACGACTATGTTTCAGGGTTTTAGAAAACATTGAAAAGAGAGGGGACATGGGTCAAACATTCATAAATGACCCATAAAACAGTATAGGGACAGAACATGAAGGATATATGAACATGGTAATGAAATTTGAAGGACATACCATTTTAAATGAAAAACATGGATGGAAGACAAAAATTAGATTTCTCTTATGAAAATTCGGCAGTCTAACGATGTCACTTAAACTTCAACAAAAATGAATTGACGAGATCAAATAGGGTCTCTCATCATATGAAAATAAAAGTTCAGTATGATAGATATAGAGATCATACCACAACATAATAAAAAGAAACATGAAATACTTGACATGAAAGTAGAACTTTGAAAAATGAGAAAGGTGAAAGAATCCCTTAAAAATTCAGCAGCCTAACGGTGCCACTTAAACATTCTTAAAACGAATTGATGAGAGAAAGAGGGGGTATCTCATCACATGAAAATGAAAAGGGAAGTAAGAGGAATATAAAAGAACATCCTCAAACATAAGATCATGGAGCATAAAAGAAATGACATAAAAGAGATTACTTGAAAAGAAAGAGAGAGGCATGACCCCTTACCTTAAAACGTAACTCTTAAAACTCAAAGGTTGGGACCTTGAGGGATTGCGGGCACCTTGGGAGGACTCCTAGGGAGGTAATGAGACTAGATATTTGTTGGGGGGAGAGTTGGGAGTCTAATGAATGAGAGGATGACTTGATATTTATAGGGAAAGTGAGGGGACAAGGCATTAATGGCCAAAGGACACCTCATTGGTGGTTTTGGAAAAACCATGGGCTTGCCCATGGTATTTTCCCATGGTATTGGCCAAATGGGTCCCCCATACAATAATTCATCACCTTTGGTCATCCAACACTTAAAATATCTCATGACATCATCATGACACAATTATGATGTCATTAAACATATCGAAACCCTAAAACTATATTTTCACTATTCATCAAAAATTCAACTTTCTCAGAAAAACCCAAAAATTTCACCTTAACCAAATATCGATGATCTAATTTCAAAAATGAACTCCATTTTATAAACATAATTTTCTAAATATTTTTAATTTAATTTTTAAATAAATACACTATTCACTGAAAATTCATTTTTTCCAGAAAAATCCCCAAAAATTAACTTAACATAATATCGATGATCTGAGTTCAAAAATGAAATCCATTTTATTAAAATAATTTTCTAAATATTTTTAATTTAATTTTTAATTAAAAAAATCACTATTCACACGAAAAAACTAATACGTGACTAATAATTAATGAAACAGTTATTTACCTATTTTATTGAATCACATTACTTAATCAAGGTGCCTAGATTATATTAATACTTTCTTTAAGTGAGATTACTAATCCATGTGGTCACATTACTAATCCTAAGCATAAAATCACTATTCATAATTTACTATTCATCAAAAATTACATTGATCTTATTAGACTCTAAATTTCATACTGAACATAATTATAGAAGACCATTTTTTGAAAATCATTACACATAATTAGTTATCTAAGGTTTACATAAACATTTTTTTAAAATATCCTTTCTCTAAAATTCACCAAAAATATGCATACTATATTTATCCGGACATTTGAAAATTCATAAAATTCATCATAAGAAGAAATAAAATTTTTTATTTAGAACAACGTATTACACAAGGCAGTTACGGTCTCCTTACATAGCCCCTTATCACACCAGCATAGGACCTAAGTGTAAGGTGTGCTAAGGTGAGAGAATCTGAGGGAGGCTCGGCCAACATCGCACGAGTATTAATTTCTATCAGTTTGAACTTCTCGAGAAGGCGATTATGTTCTAGCTTCACAGGATGAAGTTAGGCTTGGGTTTGGTCCAGAGCAAAGCCCAGTGGTGCTACCTCCTTCCCATGTTCTATTAGATGGGCTTCGATCGGTCCAAGACTACTAGGTGAGGCCATCGAATCTTCTTTCTATATTAATTAACCAAGATCACTTGTATTTAGAGACAATAATCGAAACGTTTAGTTTCCAGCGGTCATATTGACCAATGGTCATATAACAGTCAAAAACCAACAGTCTCATTTTAATTATACTCATTTTATCAAATGAAACAGTTTTGTTGAGTATAAAAAATATAACACACAAAATTAGGAAACAAGATTTATTCAAAATTTTGGGTCGTTACATTTATGGTATCCTCCTTCATGGAAAAGAATCAAGGAAAACCACATATTTAATCAAATGTCTCTTTTCTTGCTATAAGATGGTGGGTGGGAAGGCCATAAGTTGGAGAAATTTATCTATTGTTTTTGGTGATGGAATATCAGTTGAAAAAAACAAGATCACTATAATACATTGAGTTAAAATGGGATCCATTCTAGTCAATTATCTTTGCATTTCCTTGTTTTGGGGTAATGTGAATATTCATTATATTTGAAAAATATGCTTTAGAATCATAAATCAAATGTCTATAGGTAAAATAAAATCCATTTCTCAAATGGTAAGTGTTTTCCCTTTTAACTCGGTGATCATATCTAACTTTTTTACTCTTTCTCTCTTTATAGGTGGCTAAGAAACCTAATCAACGAGATTCAATGTATGATCCAGAATTTCATATGGACTGGGTTTGTTCAGGAAAGGTAATTGGTCACTATTTTATGGATGAAATACGTCAATACTATTGAGATAGTGGTCTTAGAGTAAAAGATATTAGGATTTTAATGATGGTGTCGTTGGGAAATTTACTTCTAATATTCTGACTTATACTGAATCATCATGTGATTATGTATGAAGAATGTTAAAAAAAACTGTTGTATGGGTACCCATACTTCCATATATCATATGTTTTCTACTCAATCAATCACTATTATAATGACAGAATTCACAATACAAAGTGGTTGTTCAATATGAAGTATAAACTCAATTGGTAGAGTACCCTGTGTCTGGAAAACCCTTCTAAAGATAACATGAATGCACCTCTAGATTGGTTACAAATGACAATTAATAATTTTATGATGAATTATAAAATCCTTGATTTTATTCCCTCATAGGTTGTATTGGAGATTTAGAATTACACATTCATGGACAATGATACCAAGGTATTGATGCCTACTAACAATAAACAATTTAATGTGAATGAATACTCCAGGATGTGATGTGAACACTTTTTTATACAACCATCAAAGATGCTAAAATTTAAGGTATATTTCATAAAACCCTCAAGGTTATTTTTTATTTGGAGAATCTGGAAAGATATACAACCTACACATGATCAACTTAAAAGGACTAGAAAAAACCATATATAATCTTGTTATCTATTATAGAGGGTTGAATAGAACGCACAACACCTCTTCAGGGGATGTGAATTTTACAAAGAACTCTAGAGGTATTTAGGTAAATATTTTGAAATTAACCTTAATATAAATTGGAATATGTAGGATCTTATAGTATTCATCAGTAAAATTTTCTAGTGTGATTATGTCCAAGATATACTTCTGGAAGTAATGGCCTATATCATTTCCTATATCTAGAATGCATGAAATGAAATGTTATTTATCAATCAAATATCCTCTTCTCATATAGGTATAATTTCACTATATCGGTATGTCTATATGGATTTAAATTTGAAACTGGGTACCCTGTATAACTTTACTAATGACCTTCACATCTAATAAGTATTTGGGTCTCAAGTTGCCCCAGGAATCATCTGGTTCTCGAATCCATTCACTCGATTCCTTCGGTCACCTCATGTGTAAAGCTCAATGTCATTAGTTTTGTATCTGGATTGCCAAGACCTTGGAGTTATTGAGGAATATTATGAACCCATCATAGATTTTTCATAGGTTTTTTCACCATTATATTGGAATTAGAACTGCATATGAAGTGGAGTTATGGGAAATTATATATTACATAAAGTACGTTATCTAATATGATTGGACAACCCTATGGATTGAATCCAAAATTGAAATTTTTATTATTTATTTTAAGGAGATAACCATGATTGTTCCTTGGAAACTATTACCTTATTGTATTTACTATATTTACCACACCAATCATTATAATTTGACCATTTCACATTCCTATAGAAAATCCAATCGAAAGGAAGATTATTTTCTAAAGAGGAAGATCATTGAAATTAGAATGATTTTTGATTTTAGGAACCTATATTATTGTGAACTAATGGTGGGTGAAGATTTGAAAGGATTTATATACTTCCATATTTTTAAAACTCTTATAATGATTGAATTTTCTTATGTATTTTTATTTAAGAAAAATTAGGAGTAGGTTTTTCTGTTTCCTGGATCTTAAAAAAAGATGCCAAATAATGTAGAAAAAAATATTCTATATGGTATTTGGTATGGAAATAAGTTCAGGTTGTTATGTATATATATATATATATTTGGCTATTAATTTTTGGTTAAGGATATCTTTGAAAATTTACTATCATCAAAAAGAATTAAGTGTATCTTTATAGGATAACATATAGAAACTAAAGGGTATAAACTATTCAACCCCTAAAATAAAATAATATTGGTTAATATATGATCCAATATTATTTAATGGGAGCACATATTCATAAGAGAGAGTGGGAGAATGATATAATTCAATGATGTCAAATATTGGGATTCATACTAGTTGTCATTAGATCACTAGAATCTATTATTGCTCAGTGGGAGGAGTTATTCCAAAGACACAAACTATGTAAAATAGTTAAAAATAGAAATGTTATTTTGGTGGAACAAACCAACCTGGGTAAACCCATAATCTCACCTGATTTATCCCACCATAATTCCCAAACTATTTTTCTAATCAGCATAGGATTTTGACAAGCACTTGGGTACCATATAATGAAATATGGTAAAAATTTCACCCTCAATAAACAAATGATAAGAAAAAATCAATCAGAGCATCATGAAAGATATCCAAAATACATCAAATGTCAAAAAAACCAAACCATAAAGGTAACATACAATAACTAGATAATATGTTCAAGATTAAAAAACTGAATGACTATCAATATGGACCCCAAAACAACCAATGGGTCCTGCTCTATTTTACCATATTTTACCACCATCCCAGCCCATCAGAAGTCAACCAGAACCTGGAGAACCATCCTCTTCATAATTATCTTACCTTTACTAATATCTTGAAATACAAATGGTATAAATGACAAAATGAAAAATCATGCTGTGAACAATAAATCTTAGTACGATTCAACCAAATAGTCTATACAATTCCTATCTATATGCATCTCTTCGTTCACTTATAAAATAGATTTCAAAACATTTCAAAATAAATCATTTTTCTAAAAAAAATTATCCTTTAGTTTTCTTCTAAAAAATATGTCATATTATAATAAGAAATGAAATATAACATAACATTTATCCATGAGTAATAATTTATTAATAAATAAGAATTTTATGTATAAATATCCATATCAAGTAAGAAAATAAGCATAATAAATTAACATGAATTTAATTTATTCAAAATGATCCAAAGGGAAATCATGACATGAGGGTGTAAAAAAATAAGGCATAAGAAGAAACACAAGCTATCATTATTTAATCCTAAAATTTGGGAGCCTCAGTCCCCCTGGTAAATCAACCCTCTAGAAACCATGAAATCACATGAAACTACCCTAGTGATAGCATAATCCACTAAGGTTAATTTATGTTTAGTTCCCCCCACACCCTAAGGTCTCAAAATTTTATATATATCATTATTATGATTCAATAAAACAAATATATTATTTCAAAAAAAATTATAGTTTCTCCATAGTAATTCAATGCTTGAAAAAACATTTCCAATTCAAAACCATATTTAAGGAATTTTATCAACACATATGGTAAATAAATTCTAGTTTTCAAAGAAAAACCCTCTTGAAATCACTTTCCATTTCCTTAAAATATCAATCATTAAATTTCATAAATCAAATCCCAAGGAGATAATGGTAATATAAAAAAGCCATTGGATAGACTATAAAATAGAGACACCAACTTCAAGGAAAAAAAAGAAAACATCATTTCCTTTATAACTGATTAAAGAAATGGAAAATATTAGTTCCTAGAGAACCTACATATTTTATAAGAAACATCAATTCTCTATTTCTATGATAGTTCCAATAATTTAGCCTCATAATAAAAAACTCTTGGAGAAGAATAAGAAAAAAGTTATCATAAGGGATCTGACTCATGATATTACAATAGATGGAGATATAAGAATTAAATTGGTATAAATATCTTCCAATGGTAAGAGAGAGAAAGAAAAAATTCCCACAAAGGGGCCTCTAGATAAAATAAAACTTAATTATTATAGATAAGATTGGATTATTTGAGTAAAATAATAATTTTGGACTAATATGTTATATTTTCCCTATTTAATTTCATACCCAGTGATTTCAATAGCTTACAACAAGGAATCCACTGGTGAGACGGTGGTACACCATCTATCATATGGGTACAAGAAGTGATACTATAACTACAGGCATCTACCAGTTATGATATGGAACCAAGAGAGCTCTAGGTGTTCTAGAAACATGCACCAACTAATCGATTCCCTTAACCAGCTAGCCAGTGGCCTTCTTTTACCATAAAATACCATCCTTTATTCTCTCTACCTATGAATGACACATAATTAAAAAAATAAAAAATAGTCCTTATAACTTATTCAACATACTGGGGTGTGACCAATCCCATCACTATAAATCATACTACCCTTGAAAGAATCGGGATTATGAACATGAAAAGAGATAAGTTCATTTATGTATCATTAAGGCCTCACACTACCATATTATTTACTAGCCTCTAAATCACAAAGGTGTCTAGTTCAATTTCAACATCCACCCACATGATCATGTGGGATGGATCTGGTTGATACTTCTATAATTGAGAAACATGAAACACATTATGAATATAATTTAAATGATCAGGTAACTACAATATATAAGGAAACTTAATCATTTTCTTTATAATATTAAATGGGATAATATAATGAGGTGTTAAGTTACAATAAATCCCCAAAACTATATTTATTATTTGAGGTGAATCTCTAAAGAAACCAAAATCACCTATATGAAACTCCAATGGAAAACGATGCCAATCAATGTAAGAATTATAGAAACTATGATCTATCATTAAGATTCTCTTGAAAATTTTCACAATATCTATCATATTATGAATGATTCTTGGTCCAATCAAGTGTTATTACATGATCTCTTCCCAACAAAGATATTATCTATAAGACATCCCATACAAATAATCAATAGGTTCCATTCTGATTGAATCCTAAAAAATTGATATATAAAAACTCCAATAAGGGAATATGATTCTCCAATAATCCACTACATTCAATCATGAATTCCTAAAGAATGTATTCATGAATCAAGATAGATTTTTGGTCTAGATATTCATCTATGGAAGATATATCATGCTCGACTTCAACTGAGAACACATCACTATTTTAATCCACTTTAAAATAGGGATTTGATGTGGTGGACCCTATCTAAAATTATTTTTATGGAACACCATTGATTCTAAAAATATAATGTACATACCAGTTCATGATATCCTTTAACTTTGTTGAACCCTAGGTAGGTAGAAAATGCTTTGATTTTTTGATTTGATCAATAATCACCCATATAAAATCCATAACACTAGGAGTACATGACATCCCAATATTTGAATTTTGGGGCTATCTCATCTCATTTCCATAATGGAATGGGTATGGGTTATAGAAAACTATGAAGACTATGATATTATGCCTTAATTCTATGACATGAAATCTATTGAGACAAAAATTATGCAATCGATTTTCTCATTCCTGAACACCAACTATGTTTTCTCAGGTCATGATATATCTCGGTATATCTAGGTTTCGAAAAACCATTAGATTGGTTTCCATTATCCATAAGTTCATATATTTGTTCTATTAGAACAACCGTACTACCTTGAAAATGAAAAACCTAATTGGGAGACTAAGACCACTCAACTAAGGTCTCCCCACCTTAAATATTCTTTCTAAATCACTAACACTTCACATTCTCAACTTATCCAAGCTTAATATGATAATACATAGATGATCCAACCCAGTTATAATTTAGGAATACCTAGCCACCATCTCTCTTTTTATCCAAGAAAATTTCATAAAGCAAGCTCATAAAGCACCATTCATTAACTAATTCTTTAATTTCTTTTGTTGATAACATTATGCTAAAATCTATAGTGGACATGTTTTAATTTTTGAGGGTATATGAAATATAAAAATTTAATGTCTAAAGGTGATCCACCTATAATTTATATCTCATGTTCATATCCCTCTAAGAGAATATATATTGCATACTCTTATTATATGAATACAGTATAAACCACTCCTTGAAGAGTAGTCATACCAATCATTAAGAGCGTGCATCACATCTGAATACTAAAGGTAATAAATGTGGTAGTTTTTATCATGATTTTTACATGATGAGATCTATAAGATACCACCTATATTCACAACATCAAAAAAACCCCAAACCTATAATTATGGTATCAATGTAGAAATCATATCCCAAACCTATTTCAGTAAGGATTAATATTGGACATTAATTCAATCTCACATTCAAATCCTCAAAAGAACTCTATCACTTATCGTTCCAAAAAACATATCACACCCTTATGGGTTAACTCTATCATAGGTGACAAAATATTGGAAAAGTCTTGAAAAAGTTCCTATAATAACCTTTTAATCCCATGAAACTCCAAATCTCAAAAAAATTAGGATTCTCTGAAGACATCACTACCAAAATATTTCCATCACCCACTAGGACACACATCTAAAAAATCATATAACCCAAAAATTTATCCTCTTGAATACCTAAAATTTATATATCTTCCCATATAGATGAATCTATTTCAAGATTCCATGTATTATATTCAAATTCTCAGCATGATATATCACTTATCTAGAATAAACATGGATGTCATGCACAAAAATAACCATGAAATAATCCAAGAATCTATAAAAAACTCAATTCATTAAATCCAAAAACACTATAGTAGCATTAGTAAGGATAAATGTCTGGAATAGACCCTCATAATTCCCATGCCTTCTCTTAAACACCTTCTTAGTAATATCATCCTCTTAAACCCTTAGTTGATGGTAGCCTAATCTAAGATCCATAGTTAAAACCATTTGGATCCCATAATCTGATAAAAAAGGTAATAAATTATATTCAATCAATATTTCTTCTTAACTATCACCTGATTGAGATTCTGGTAATCAACTCAAATCTATAGAATCTTTTACAAATTCTTAGAAAAATCACTGGAGATTCCCAAGGAGAAACACTAGGTCAAATAAACCCTTTAACATAAACATACTTGACTAAAACCATTAATTATTTCAATATATTAGGTTCTATCCATTATGTAAGAAGATTTATTAACCTTATCCCTATAATTAATTATATAGAAATCATGACTTCTCACTAAGACCAAAACCTAGAGAAATCATCTAGAAAAACACTTAGATACTCACTCACCATGATAATAAGAGGGAAACTAATACATGAATCAATAAAATCAAGAAACATATTTGAAAACTAGAATAAGACCATATTAGAACTATAGAAAATGAGACCACCTCTCCCAAATATGGGATCTCACTCACCCTAAAAGATACAATTTAATTCATCTGAAGAATGAGATTGAACCTGGCAATTATAGAAGTCAATCTAAGAGTTATATAAAATCATAAAATCCATTTAAATGATGAGATCAAAGATTTCAATATCAAGAACTAAAAAATATCATATGGTTTCATGAAAAAAATCACTACTCAATGCTTTGGAAATTTAAAAAGATTCTCTGAATTCGTTACCGATGGAGTGGTATAGTCTTCATGAAAGGCCTAAGATCTGATTTCAATCCCAATACATCTATAATCTTACATGAGAAAAATGAATTATTTTAACTAGTAAAAAATAATTCCATTACCATAAAAGATAAAAAAACCATACCTCTCATGGTATTTAGTTATTCCTCTGAATCCTCTAATACACACTCCACTAATAGATGTGTCCATCTTCATCCTACCCTTTCTTCACAGCTTGAGAATCACCATTTGCATGAGGTTCTGATACCACTCCATTTTTCAAATCATATCTTAACTGATATCCCTTAGTTTATGTGGATCCAACACTAATACACAAGAATTACCTCTCACCAAAACACAAATGATGACTAGATTTACCACATGCATGGAACACCTTGGGTGCTACCTTATAATCTGGTTTCGGGTTCCCATTTCTCCCACTCCAATAATAGTCCACCAATCTCTTCCTTGCCCTATTTCATGTACTCATACCACCAACATAGATCTAGTCACCCCACATCCACTTATTTCTATAAAATTAACTCCAACTACCTCCTGTTATCACTGATGCCCCAAAAAGTAATGTATTCCCATCTATACCTATCTCAACCATAGCTATCTTATCTATAACCTAGGTAAAGGTGATTAATAACATAAGAACCATCATCAATAGAATATAATGTCTCAAACCCATCTATAACCTTTGATATTTAAGGGATTAGTTATAAATAAGAATGAGTGATATGTTAAATAACATAGTGAATTAAGTAGCATACTCTAAAACTAAATGGTCCCCTAGTTCCAAGGTCAATAATTCTTGATTATTCACCACTAAAAACATTTAAGGATAATATTGTTGATTGAAGGATTTATTGAAAGTATTCAAGGTGAGATATTCGTTCAAATGTTTTTGCATAATAAATTCCCACCATTTCCTTCACAAACCCTCCAGAATATAAGTGATGAAACCAACCTTGGAGTATTCCTAAGTTTTCAATAAGTGAAAATTTTTATCAATACTCTCAATCCATTATTCTTATTCATCTATTAACTTTCACCATGAAATATTGAAAAATTAGTATTATAAAATTTTGTTGCATGGTACACCATCCATTTTAGATTAACATTGGTTACATAGACTAAGGAATGAATTTTTTAGATTAAATTTCCACCAATATTGAGTTAACCCTAGGATTCACCTATTGGAACCACTCTTTAATATCCTATATAGAACTCAAATATGGTATTCTAGGAGGATCCATATTCTATAAAAGTAGGATAACAAAAACCATAAAGAAAAAAATTATATTCATTTATCATAATCCAAATTTAAGAGTAATGAATCCCAATAATAAAATAGTTAAAAAGATTATAGACAACCCTAGACATCCCATGGTAACTTAATGTTTGTCATGCAAGTGAGTTGTCGGGCACACTCCAACACTACTTATCAAGCCTCGAATGCAGTAAATCCAACATATCAATAACCCTAAGACAAAAGAGGGTGATAAAAAAACATGAGTGAAATATTTAATGATAACCTAGATCTGATTCAAATTTTTAATTGACCAACTCAGGTCAACCCATAATGTTAATTGAATTGGCTTTCCACATGGCCCAACGTGAATTATTTATTTCCATGGGCTGGTGAAAGGAACTATGGTATCATAAAAAGAAACATGGGAATGAATTCACCCATAATATACATATGATATGATATAATCAATCAGAATATAAAAAAAGATATAAAAAATACATTATATTTTAAAACATCCAAACTATAAAGGTAACATCAATCAAATTGATAACAATGTCATTATAATAAAACTGAAAGACCATCAACACGGAATATGATGTAAACCATGGGTCCATCTTTATATAACTATATATCACCACCATCCGAACCCACTACAAGGAAACACAAACCAAGATAAGCCTCCTCTACACGGAACTCATCCTTTCACATGTATCCTAGAAAACTAAGGATAAAAATTAGCTAAGGAAAAATAATAGTGTGAGAACTAAAGAGTTATAGGATTATGCAAATAAATTATACAATGTCTATCCATATTCATCTGTTAGTTCTTTATAAATCCTATTTCAAAACACCTCAAAAGATATCATTTTCATTATTAAATCATCCTTTGGTTTTATTTTAAAAAATATGCCATTTTTTAGTAAGCAAAGAAACATGACATAACATATATCCATGAGTCATAAGAAGATGAATAAACTTGGTTTCTCAGCATTAATATACATATCAAGTGGGAAAATAAGAATAAAGAATAAATGTTCATGTAATGTATCCCCAAATAAATAAATGGTCATCATGACACGAGGGCATACAAGACTAAGAAAAACAAAGTAACACTATAATGAGTAAATGAATCCAAATGTATGGTAACCTCATTCCCCTAGATAATCCCACCCACTAGAAACCATATAATCACATAAATGTACACTAGATATAGATAAATTTACTATGGTTCGTTTATAATTAGTTTTCCTTCATACCCCAAGGTCTCAAAATGTCAATTATATCATCATTACATTTAAATTAAACCAAGACCACATTTCATAAAACATTTTCTATAGTGATGACACACAGATTCCATTATTGAGAAACCATTTTGAATTCAAAAAAATATTTGGGGAATTTTATCAAACACATCATGTGCATAAACTGTAGTTTCTAAAGATAACCCCTTTTGAAATCACTTTCCATTTCTATAAAAGATTAAACATTGTATTTCATAAATCAAAAATAATGAAGGGAATCCCAATAACATAATGATTCCAAGGTATGGACTATAGGATAGAAACAACTACCTAAAGAATAATGAAAAAATAATGTTCATCAAAATTGGTGATGTGAGAGAAAGATATTATATTATAGATAACCTAGATTCCATAGAAACAACATCAATTATCTGTTTATGTGCTATATCTAGTGATCTAGCCATATAGAATGTAACATTAATGGAGAAGAAGAAGAATTTTATAAAAAAGGATCCAACTCACTATATTATAATAAATAATGATCTAATATTTTAATTGGTACAAAGATATACCAACTAGATGAGTTAGAGAGCCAACATAATAAAAAATAACATCTAGATCATAGAAAATCGAATTTGGGTTGAGATGGTCAAATTAGAGGATTTGGATAATCATTTTAGGCTAAAATGAAATAGTATCTCATACTTAACCCCACATCCAGTAGAATCATTGAAAACCCATTAGACATCCACTAGTGATTCGATGTCCCACTGGAAAGTCGGTGATGGCCCATTAGCTAGTTGGTGGGTATATTCAAAGATCCTTTACCTACAGCCATCCACTAGCTAGCCAATGGAAATGTAGAGCTGTAGGTGTTCCGATAACATTCATCAGCTTACCAGTACCCTTCAACAGCTTTCCAATGGCCTCTAGCTGGAAACAATTATCAACCTCTCTTATCCCATTCTATGAATGACCCAAAATTAAAAATTACAAATATTAGGCCCCATAACTTATTATATATATCTGATTTTGATACATTTTATTCACTAAAGTGGGTGATATATTATTCTTAATAGTATGAATTCCTATAAGGATGTAGTAATTCAAAATAATATGAAATTGGAATCTTTGATGGTGATTAAATAATGGATCAAATGGAAGAAAATTCAAGTATTCCTTATTTTGTTTTTTTTCATGATTTTATATCATTTGTTGGTATTCAAATAAAAAACAAGACATAGATGGCGTAGACCATACCAATGAAGCATGATTGTCTATTGAAAAGTTTTATTCATTGTCTAGATATGGTCTGTTAAAAAAACTATATACTAATCATCATGATAAATCCATTTGAATTATACTTGTATTAGATAGTTTTTATGCTAACCATATTAGGAAATTGGATTCCAGGGCTAGTTTCCTTAATAGATAACATACAGATGACATCTGTATGAAAAAACCAAAAGGGTTGGTGACACCAATGAATTCCAATAATGAAATAAAAATTTGAAAAATCCATCTATGGATAGAATTAAGCATGGTAATAATATAATTAATTTTTAATGAAGGGTTTCCTTTTTTATAATAAAGGTTAGATGGAGTTCAATAGTTTTCCAATATAGATATCTTGATAACATATGGAGAATGGTTATTTAGTATTACCAATTTTAAAAGACTTGGGAAATAATTATACCAAGATTGACTTATAGTATAAACAACAGTTATAAGGAAAAAAATATATAAACTTAGATTTATGGGATTTTAAATCTAGTTATAATATATATGTCAACAAGGCATTGAATAAATTCTGGATGGAATAATTCTTAACAGAATTATTTCCCATTTCACATGGTATTAAATTTATCTAAGAAAACATTCATGGTAATGGGAGAAGATAATTATTAAAATAATTTTTCAATCATAAATGAAAGTAATATGTCACATATTCCATGATATGTATGTGTGTTTTATATTTCATATGTGAATTTCATAATTGGAAGTTATCAAAGAGAACTAAATTAAATTCAATGATATGTAGCTAGATCTATCTAATATTACTTGAGAAAGTATAAATGGATGAGTTCCTAGTGAATGGAGAAATTGGTATACTAGTGTTTAATAATATATAACACTAGTCTTCTTTATAATCAGTTTGATCTTGGACCATAGTAAGGCTAATGTAATATGAAATAAAATCTTATTATAGCATATAATTGGAATATCAATAATAAACAAGTAAATTATGGATTTTGATATATCTTAAGAAGAAATTTAGAAATGATATATTCCAATTTTAGGTTATACCAACAATGATATTATTATCATCATTAATAAAATATTTTACTATGGCATTAACCAAGATTTCACGTTTCTGATTTGTGAAAAAAAGGTAAAAAACACATGTATATCATTTATTAGGGGATATTTCTTTTAGAGGTGAGGTCACACTGAGAAAATATTCTATGGAATAGAATATGTAGGGCCCATTTACTATAGAATTATCTTAGAAGAAGTATGAATATCATGCTAGAGCTAGTCCGATGAAGGTTATTAGAGGTTGAATCTACTGAATGTTGGGTTATGTTGGAGTTGGTACCCTAGAACCAAAAAAATTGAACGTCAAATTACATGTATATTTAATATCATCAATATTAATAAATATATTATTACATATTGATTTTTCTTTAGTATAACATTGATGTGATAATGTATTGGATTATCTATCGCATTCAATGGTAATAGAAGTACCCTGTATTATGAGAAATTTAAAGTGTTATGATAATATTCTCAAACTTTTATTCTATAGTAAGATACCATTCTCTGATGGGATATAGATTATGATTGATTCTTAGGTACTTGATACTTATATGTGGATGAGACATAGTGTCATGAATTTCACACATGGTAATATCAAATGTAGGATTTTTTGAGAATAGTAACACAAGTATGAATTCCACTTGTTTACATATCATTATATATTCATTTATGTGAATGTGTGTATTTGTCCTTAGACTTGAGATTATTATTATGTCATATAATGAGTCATGTACTTTGATGTATAAATGAGAACTGTGACATTCTATGTTTTTGGTGAAGTAGGGTATGTTGGGTGTGCCACGAGTGATATTAAATTAAAAAATAATACAATAATGTAATTTCACTTTCTATATTAACAGAAGTTGATGTATAAGTCCTTTAATTGGAATTGAACTCTCAAACTAAAATTTATGGCCATGGTGTATTGAAATGTTCAATTCAGATATCCAAAAAAACACATATGGAGCATATATGTTAATGACAAGAGTACAAAACATGATTGATGATATATCAATACAAAGGGATTAGATTACATAGTGATAATTCATATGTGGTTATTATCATTATAAAAATTAACTTCATTATTTTTGGCTGTCTCTATGTGTTTTCATACACTAATGTTCAACATTAGCCATACCTATTTAAGGAAAATGGGTAAGAGGCCTAGAGGGTCCCACACACATAGTGTTTCCATGATACTAGTTAAATTATATTTGAATTTAATATTTAGAATAAATAATATTAACCTTAGAGAAGAATAATATTTATTCAAAATGTTGTTGATCACAAATATCCAGTCACCAGTTATATTTGAATTATAATATATATGGGAGTTTAATGCTTATTATTATGGTAATAAATGATATTTATTTATTAAATAAATATTTATTTATTTACATGAATATTATATATAAATAATATTAAAAAATATGATGAATAGAATATTTATTTATCTTCTATTTTATTCACAAGGTAATAATAAATATATATTTTTTTACATGAATATGAAAATAAATATTTATTAACAAGAAAATGAATATAATATTTATTTATTTACGAAATGGATAATATTTATATTACTCGAGGTTTAATAAATTTTTATGAAGGTGGTCATGATAAGTTAAATTCATAGTCATGGAGATGATACACTAAATATCATGTAAATAAATATTAATTAATTTGTTGATATTTATATTATCTATAATATATGCACTCATCAATGAAACAATAATAATATTATTATAACTATTATTCGAGATCAGGTTTTCTAAGGATTTTGATATTATCTAAGGTAATATTTGAAATTACTTATTCTCTAACCAACCTATATATATACATGATTATATCTTCTCTAGAAGTTATATGAGAGTCATTTGATTGTACAGAACATTTTCCAACCCTTATGAATTATCTGTAATAAAATCTCTAGGGATTTTCTTAAGGTAAATAGATCTCATACCTATTTCTCCTCTCTGTCAAGATCCAGAGAACTTGGGATGTGATCATCGATTTCGAAGGATCACATATTGTGATCAACATGAAAGATTAATAGTGAGAGATTCCTCCACAATATAACCCTAAGACTCATTAGTGACATTATGTGATTAAGGAGAATGTGTTGATAACAACTAGAGGGATTATACTTTGGATACTCATTGTAACACCCCTAGAAACGTGATACTGAATAGACTAAATGTTACTACCCATGTGAACATAGTGTACCTTTATTTTCATGAGCTTACCTGATTATAACTCCATATTTATGAAGTATTGTCCTAGAGTAGTTTCATGGTGGGTGACCTCCTTGGATGTTTTCTTAAGGTGTGTGTGAGTGAAGAAAAATCACAAAGAAAGAACATGTCTGGGAATATAGGGATAGTTATTAGTTTTACATGTGGCCCTATTGGGTAATAACCTTTGCTATGTTGGGAAGGAAACCAATGTATTATAGGTGACTCATGTGGGCTTAGATGACCAAATTCATGACCTCAGGAGGTTTGGGTCATGAAAAATGTTATCATATTCAATTTATATCCTATTGTGTAGAGGAACTTCCTAGGTTTAATGTGTGGGATTCACAATAAGTGATTTTTTATTTGAAGGGGCAGATAATGTAACACCACATGAAATGTGATAATTAATAGAATAAATGTTACTACCTATGTCAATAAGGTTCAAAATTATTTTTAAGAGATTACCAGATTAGAACCCCACAATTATCTAAGGCTTGTCCTAGAGTAGTTTTATGATGGGTGACCTCCTGTGATGTTTCCCAATGTGTTTGTAAGTGTGTAAAAAGAACACTTGAAGAAAATGTGTTGGTTTATAGGGATAATACTTAATATTAAAAGTGATTATGGTGGGTAATAACATTTAGTGTGCTGGTAAAGAATATAAGGTATTATAGGATACCCATTTTGAGTCATATGACCATGCTTATGGCCCCAGGAGGTTAGGTCATGATAAAGAAAACGATGCATGAGTACTTCCCAAGAGGCCACACATCCTAATTATACTCCCAATAATGAATGTTTAACTATGGAGTTATAGAGGAATTTTATGGATTTATGATAGTGTGATCTCACCTTGATGTAGATATATCATATTTTATTTGAATTTATTATTTTGGTATTTGATGAAATGTGGACCGTCTTGATATGACTACCCTTAAGAGGGGAGTGTGTAGAGATTATGACAACAATGATGATCAAACTCAACACAAGGTAGGGGCATGAATTCCTTGAGGATATACCCATGATGAAAACAATGGTCCATGATATTCATGTGTCTTGAACTAGTGCACAACCAAGATTTTAAGGCATTGAAGTTGGAATTTTAGATGCCATAGATTAGAACATCTCGTAGCCTGGTCTATGGTGGTGATGGGGTATGACTGATTTCTAGCCATCCTCAGCCTAGTTCTACTCCCACCAAAGCATTTTTAACTATGGATTTTGAAAGGTATTTTATGGACTAATGATTGTGTGATCACAAATTATTTTGATATATATCATATTTTATTTGTAGGTATTGTTCTGGTATTTGATGAAAGGTGGACCATCGTGATAATGACTACCCCTATGGGGGGTGTATGTATTATGACAATGATGATGATGGACCTGGACATATGGTATGGACATGATGTCCTGGAGGCCATACCTATGATGAAATTAGTTGGGAGTGATGTTCAAGTGGCCTCACCTAGGGAATAACCATGATTTTATGGCCTCGAGGCCTAACCTATGAATTCTATTTATTACTACAGCTCGTAGCATGGTTCATGGTGGTCATAGGGAATGATATATTTTTAAGTTGACTAGGATCATATAACTTTCCACTGCTAAGGGATATGTATTAGCCTTGAATCCTCCTCATCATTATTTATGTTTGAAGAAGGGTAAATTTTTTTTATTTAGGTGGATGTTTGGATTATCCTAATAAATGTTAATAGTGTGGCACACTGATATTTATAAAATAGTTTCATTATATTTTATTGTATACATGACACACAACACTGATCTAGACAATAATATAACACCATGAGACTTTATAATATTTTTTATTTTTAAATAAACACAATTTCATTAATAGCTTGTGTAACACAACACCCTGAGATTTAACTAATAGTGATATGAAATTAATATTATTATTTAAATAAGGTCTTTATAACCTAGACTTTAACCTTGGTGGTATGAATATAAATAAAAAATATTAAAAATTAATTAAAAAATTTTTATATAATGAAAATATATTGACAAATAAGAACTGAATATTTTGTAAAATATCTATTTTATTCAAAAATAAAATTTCTAAAAAAATGAATTTTATTTATTTTCTGAGAAATAATAAATTTTTTAACACTTTTATAAAATTTTGTTTACAAAATGAATTTAATTTTTTTAATGAACCTATTTGAATGTTTCCACTATCCCAATTAAAAATTTCTACCCACTCTTACCTCCTTTTTACACTTTCAACGCCCATTGTTTTAGCCAGGACCTTCCCAAATCAATTACCAGATTCCCTACCCTAATATGAGAAACCATGGTTTTATAAAAATTCCTCCATTGGAAGGCTGTTGGTGAAAAACAAAATATATTTTCTGAAGAAGATTTAACTCCCATAACCAAGAATTTTATTTTATTTCTTCTTTCACCCAATTCAATTATTATCAAACTGTACGAATATATTATCATAAATATATTCCAAAAAATGAGGTTTATTTAACTTAATTTCATTACCTACACTCATATACTCATCCATCAAGTTGTAAATGAAACCATTGATCATGTGCAAAGTAGCCTACCGCCTCGCAAACTGACATAATTCATTTTCCATCACCACTTCTCACGAATATATATAATTTTTTATTTAATGTTCATATACAATATTTATGATACAATTATAATTCTTTAATTATAATATCACATATTCCTTCTTATGCTTCATTCTATAGGGAATAAGATAATGTCGATCGTGTGTATGATGTAATATCGCCTCTTGAAGCGATGTAATTCATTTTTCACATAATTTTTACATGGAAGGTGATAAGGATAAATTTTATGTTGATATATGATATTAATAAAATATTATTCATTATTTAAAATAAATTTATCCTATTATTTCTTACCTTACCACCCATTGAACAAATGATAATGTCATTCATGTGTATGAAAGACTACCGCCTCACAAAGTGATTTTATTTTTTTACTAATACATCACATGGATGGTATGTTTATGGATATTTTAATAAATGATATGATATTTATGATATTATTATTAACTTTTAATGATAAAACAACACCAACCTTATTTCCATCATGATTGTTGAAAAATGGAAATTTTACTCATGCATACGTATGACCAACCATATCCATGATTGTAACATAGATCTTTTTTCATAACCATATTTAATGGTTGGTTTTAAAAGTAAAATGTATATATAAATGTTTTAATTATTTCATTATTATAATTCTAAAGATGTTTAAATAATAATTTCTTTACATTGGTTAACTCACCAAATTAATTTTAGACTACGATCTATATATCGTTAAAACTTCCAACATGAAATTAATTGGTCAAGTTATTTAATATGACATGTTAAAATCAATGGTAAACTTGGAAAAGTTTATTAAGAAAGTAAATAATGAAAATAATTTAACTATTCAGGTATATAAGGAATGCATGTGATGATTTGGGGTCAAGGTAAGGTATTGTTAAATCAATTTTCATTCATTGGGTTATATATCTAATTTTTTTATAATATTATACCATGATTATGTGTGAAATTAAATTTTATTTATTTATACTATATTTAATCTTTTTTAAGGATATAAATTTGTTACACATAGTCACTAAATGGATGAACTCCCACCTCGATGATACGAACTTCAAAAGGGTTTGTCATATCACATTTATTTCTGTGAGACATACGCTATATTAACCACTTATTATTTTTTGTGGTATATTTAATTACCCATTTGATATTTTATATCATGAATCTATTTATCTTCATATTTATTAATTTTTTATTATATATTATTTCTTTTATGGGGATTAAGATTCAAATGTTTCCAAAGTGGTAATGGTTTATTTCATTATCTTGTCATTTTTCAATAATATTTTAATTTAAGTATACTTTGGGAGAATTATATTATATTTCTATCATAAACATAGTCTATATTGTTCTCTATTGGTTATTCTTGAATTGTTTCAATTAATAAGACCATTTTTACACTCATTGGTACAAAATTTATTGATAATTTTTTTTAAGAAGATCGAACTTCATTTCTCTCATCGGTCAAAAACCATTTTTCTTTTGTATCCATGTTTTGACTTTTTTAAAAAAAAATAATTTTAATATTATCATATGTTTTTTAGAAGTAATTTTTACCCATGATTGAATTTTTATAATTTTTTTAAAAGTTATCTTTCTATCATTTTTTGAACAAGTTACATTTTATCTTTGAACAAAAATGGGAACGGAATTTTTTTTAACATGCATGTAATTAATGATATTTATCACTTTGATGATCATTATTTTACTTGAAGATTCAGTTATAAGTTTCCAAGAATATTTTAAAATAAAAATATTTTTGCAATATTTTTTTATTTTAGTTTTTCAAAAGTTCTTTTCAAAGAGAAAATGTTATTTTTCTAAAGATTGTTTTTTAAAAATTTTAAAAGTATTTTCACCATCAACAATAACCTTTGGTCTTATGGATTTCTTATAAATTATGTATATATTTCTCACAAATATATACCTAGTTAAGTATACCTTCCATTGATGTGGTAATACATATCCATTAATCATTTCTCAAATTCCTTCATTATGAGATTTCTATTGATTATAATATGATTTAAGATTATGAAAACCATTTTCAATCCATGATTAATTCTTATGTTACACTTTATGATTGATTTAAATAATGTGGGAAAAATAGAGAATTAATATATTATGGGTTTTTTCACACATATAACCCTATAATTAATTGGTTAAAGATTTTTCTCATGACATGCCATTTATGTCATTAGGTAGTAAACCTGACCTATAATGGGATGTTGTCCACCATGCGATATTGTCTCGGTAGTAATCGTTGACTCGTGTTTCTTTCATGTTATATGTTTCTTCAAAATTTTATATAATTTCATATTATTATGATACCATGTAATTAATTTTATTATTTCATAGGATTACTCATGTGCCTTCTCTTTTATGATTTCATGTAATATCATTGAATCTCACATTATGTTTCCTTATCAATTTTATTCCCCAACTGTGCTTTTATGTAACCCATTTCTATTATGTATTCCCCATGTAATCATATGATTTTTTAAGAGCTTAAAGATATTTATATTTTCTCTATAGAGAATAAAATAAATAAGTTTTATTTTAGTCTCACATTGATGTTTTATGTACCTAATTTCCCAAAGACACTAAGCCTTTTTAATGATCAGTTTGTATTTAAGGGATCTTTTTGTCAAAAATCATGAAACAAAATCTGTACAAGGCATGGGTCGATATAGTGGATATCAGAGGAGAGTTTTAGTTATCCTTTAGAACTAGGATGAGAAAAAATTATTATGAAACCTAGTGAGATGTATAAGTATAATACTAAAAATTAGACTAAGTATAAAATATATCTTTGAATATTGGTGAAGTGTATATCATGTGGTTTATTAGAGATTACATCCTTGTGTAGATAATATAAGTTGATGTGGTTTAGAACAGATATACCTAGGGGTAGTAACTCTGAAAAGGGAAATTTGGGCATGACCCAAGTGTAACTTAGTACATGAAAACATGATTTACTGAAAACTTGGTTTTGAAAATCCTGGAGCTATTCTTTGAAAATTAAAAAACTATTTATGAACCAACATGAAATATTTTAGTAGATTAAGATATTGTATGACCTAGGATAACCATAATATGTATTATATTAAAATAATGGTGTAATTATTTTGAAATTTTATAAAAAATTATTCAGGATAATGTTCGTTCTATGTATGGATATTTTTTCTTACACTAGGATTTTTGGTTTTAGTCAATGTTTAGAACTAGAATGAACTTGGTTAATGCTTAATGTGATATAAAATTTCATTATGACCAAAAAATGGGATGATAACTATAGTGAAGGATATTGTAATTATACCTAATCATGTATCATGATATATGATAAACAACTTGCACCTTAACTAACTCCTAGACTATCCAAATAAGAGAAAGATATAGTTTTCAAGAAGTTTAGGTGCTGGAGAATATGGAGGAAAGAAGGTTCCGTTTCCCATATATTGAGAATATGGGAAGAAACCCTCAAGGTAATGTCTCAAAGGAATGGGAATATGTTATATGTGTGGAGAAGAAGGGAAAAAATTATGTAACTACTTAGGAAAAATAGAAAGTTCATTTAATGAAATGGATGAGAATAACAGTTTCCATAGGGAATAATAAATGTTTTGATGTTTGTAATGTCTATAGTGTGGGTATTATGAAAATCAATTTTTTAGGGGGGAAATCATAAGGATAATATCAATAATGTTTTATGATTAAAGGTTTTTTTGTTGATACAAAAGAGACAACAAAATACATATGAAGGTAAGGAGTTATTAAGGAATAATATGACATATAATAATTAATGGTTTAAGTGTAAAGGGAAATTCTTGAATGTTAATGTTCTATAATTAATGAATTATTTTAATCAATATATATATATAAGAATTATTTTATAGAAGTTTCAATTTATGGATTTTTAAGAATATGATAAAGGGTAATAATGACCTAGAAGTGTGATTTAATGGTAAGGTGATACTCTATGGAAGAAAAAATATTTGAGGATAACATAATCTTAGTTATGTTTTTACTATTTAGGAAATTAGTTGATTTTTTCAAAAAGAATGGTTTTTATATAAAAAATTTGTGGTTAAAACAGTGTGATTTGATAACTAATGTATTTTGGAAGATGTTCGGCATGATATTAATAATGTTATAGGACCATGAATAATTATTAATATGGTCACCACACAATTAGTTTCATAGTTTTATAAAAATCACAACCCCCAATATGAGTGACAACCCATCACATCCATCAAGGCTACTGGGATTGAACCCAAAACCGAAGGGAGATAAGGGTGTACCACCCACCACTTTCTTATGTGATGTGTTGGTTATTATAACATTGTTTCTAATTAAACATCTTGGTGAAAAAATATTTAGTTTATTTTTGGAAACATATTAGATGATCAAATAATTATTTGAATATTTAGGTTTTTTGGTTATTTAAGATATAAGGTTATTTATTTAAAGAATGGCCTATATTAATCAATTAGTTTTATTGTTTAATTATAGAGATGAATATATTCATATTAGGAATTATCTTTCAATGTGATAAACATTATTGGTTTTGAAAAAGATAGTATGAATAGACTGTTACTCTTTTGTGGATTAAATAATATCTTAAAAGTTAATTTTAGTGCATTATTAATGAAAAATTAATCTTAAATACTCACTATTTGGAAAAAGTATTAGATTATTCTTTTGAAGTAGAATGATTTAAATAAAGTATATTTTCTATAGTTCTCTACCATTATTGTAAAATAATTCCTCAACTCTAGGAAAAGAATATTGAAACAAAAATGTTATCCTACTAAATTCATATCACCGGAATAAATGGTCATTTAACTAATAAAGAATTTATGGTTTTGTGGTTGTTGACTTTCTCCTGACCATTCACATTATTTTGATCAATGCTCTATATCTGTCTCCAAAATTATTTATGGTTTTCTTCCAGGTTAAAATTTTCCTTTCCCACCAATGTTCTCCTACTTTGAGACATAGTTATGTGATATTAAATATGACCTTGTTTTCCCCTTACCCTATTTTAAGAAGAATTTTATTTTGATATTTCTTTAATTTTGGTTTTTCATAGGGGTATTTCCAATTTTAAAACCCTATATTACTGATCTCAAGTTAAAAATTTTAAGGACACAATTTAATTTTAGGGTGGTAGAATATAACACCCTGAGATTCTTAAAATAAGAACATTATGTTTGATAGAATATATCAAAATAAATACTAACCATTAATGAGAATATAACACCCTGAGACTATAATATTTTTATTTTTAAATGAACACAATTTCTTCAATATCTTACATAAGACACAACACCAGGTTTTAATGAATCGCGATATACTATTAATATTACTATTAAAAAAAGGTTATTATAACACTGTCATTAAACATGGAAGTATGTATAGAAATATCCAATTTTATAAAATTATGTACAACGGTTTTATATAATAAAAATATATTTGATAAATAAATACATAATTTTGGTAATAACATTATTTGATCAAAAATACCTCTTCTAAAAAATTATATTTAATGATTTTGTGAAGCAACAAATAAAATTATTTTTTACCACTATTATAAAATTTATTTTAAGAAATGAAATTACTTTTTGTAATCGGCATCTCAAAATTATCTTAGGGTGATTTTTTGTGATTTTTATGAAAAGAATAATTTTTCAATGAATAATGGAAAATAATGGTTTTTATTGAAAAATAGCTTTTTCATATAAAGAATATATTAGGTTATATTTTCTTTAAAAATGGTTATAAAAAAATTAGTTTAATTATATATTTATTAATCCAATTTAGGTAATTGAAACAAATTTCATTTTTATTTTTTATATTAAAGCCTTCTCTACTTATGAAAATGTTTATTTGGAAACCTACATTTTTATCGCCTCTATGGGTATAATTTTAAACTACATTTTCCACATATGTGAATAGAATGTTTAAAAATGGATTCAACATTTTTACAAAAATTTATTTATATTATCTAATAAGTCTAACTTTCATTATGACCATAATAAAGAGTGAAAATAGTAAAAATTATTTACCATGATTAAGTTAAGAATGAGCTTACCAGGGGTTAAACTAAAAGGATAAGGGTTAAAAATTAACCCAAACATGTATAATTACTATTATATAGACATAAATATACGTTATATCTTATAAGTATTGAATTTTTTTCATTTTTTACACTTTTGGAATGGAAAAAATGTGGGTGGAATTATTTCCTTTCGCAGATTCCAAATGTCTCCACTCCCCCACTTATAAATGGCCACCTCTCTCTTATAATTTTTTAATTTAAAAAAAATGAGCTCAAAAAATACCTATCCAAATAAATTCCCCACTAACTTTTCCTCATAAATAATCCTTTTTTTGTCCAAAACACTAACCTAATAAGGATTTTGGTGAAAACAAAAAATGTTTCGCAAACAAGAGGTAATGTCCTTAACCAGGCATTTTATTTTATTTCTTCCTCAACACCATTCAAATACAATTAAACCACATTTATATAATAACCTAGGTATCACCCATATACTAATATTTCTTTATGTAATGTAATGACCTAAAAACAAATCTTCCTACCACAAATGGGAAACAAAACCATTGATTATGTTTACGACGGATTACCGCCTCGCGAACCAACAAAAATTATTTTCCTTCACTACTTATCACTGATGGATATAATGATTTATGTAACTATTATATATGAAATTTATGATATAATTATTCTTCTACAATAACAATATAACATATTACTTATTCTATTTCATTCTGTAGGGAATACAATAATTCCGCTCGTGTGTATAACAGACTACCACCTCCCAAAGCGATGTGATTCATTTTCACATACGCTTTACATGGAAGATAATAAGGAATAATTTTATGTTGATATATGATATTAATTAAACATTAATAATTAATTAAAATAAATATATCATATAATTTCT
Organism: Viscum album; assembly: GCA_963277665.1. Lineage (NCBI taxonomy): Eukaryota > Viridiplantae > Streptophyta > Magnoliopsida > Santalales > Viscaceae > Viscum > Viscum album. The sequence goes on along the minus strand of OY728145.1, from coordinate 1,089,629,652 downwards.
TACATTTCCATCCATTAAATAAATGATGATGTTATTCGTGTGTGTGACAGACTACCACCTCGCGAAGTGATGTGATTCATTTTTGCTACTTCATCACAGGGATGGTATTCTTAAGGTTATGTAAATAAATAATATGATATTTGTGATATTATTATATTCTTGGAAAGTTAATATAACACTTATCTTATATGAATCATTATTTTTGTAAAATGAAAATGTTACTCATAGATAAGTACGGTCTGACGTCTTTATGAATGAAACAAAGTTAAATTTTCATATCCATATTTCAAGGTTGAATTTAAAGTATAATTTATATATAAATGATTTATTTATTTAATGGTTAAAATTATAGAGTTAATTAAATAAAAATTTCATGACATCAGTTAACTCAGCAAAGTAATTCTTGACATATGATCCATTTGTCATTAAAACGTCTGACATGAAATTATTCTGTTATATAATTGAATATTACATGGTAAAATAAATAATAAATTTCAAAAAATCTCTTAAGAAATTAAATAATTAACATAATTTTATTATTAAATAATTTAAGGAACACAAGAAGCGATTCAGGCTAGAGGTAAGGGATTCATAACTCAATTTCTACTCATTTAAGTATATATGTCTAATTATTTTATTATATTATGAAAAAGTTATTCATGAAATGAACATTTATTGATTTATTTTTTATATATAATTTTATTTTTTGGATCTATATTCTTTTATACATTATCACTTCTTGGATTAACTCTCACCTTAATGACACAAACATTGTAAGGGTTTTTTGTGTCACTTTTACTTTTAGGAGACATACACCATATTCAATACATATTATTATGTGTGGTATATTTAATGTCCATTTTATATTTTATATCATGAATATATTTCTATAAATATTATTTAAAGTTAACTTTTATGTTATTTATTTTATGGGGATTATGATTCAGATGTTACCAAAGTGGTAAGGGTTTACTTCACAATATAATCATTATTAAGGATTTCTTTTGTTTAGGTATACTTTGGGGGAATTACTTGATATTTATATATTCAACTCATTATGTTTTATTATAATATAGTTATTTATTAATTTTTTCTGGTAATAGAACAATATTCCACTCTTTGGTACATAAATTATTGAGAAAATATTTTTAAGAATACCTGACTTCATTTATCTCATTGGCCAACAATCCTATTTCTTTCATATCTATATTCTCTAAAAATGTATTCAAAAATGTTTTTATTATTATTCTATTATTTTTAAAATTAAAATTTTCCCATTTTTTATTTTTTATAAATTTTGTTTAAAAGGAATATTCATGTCATTTTCTGAAGAAAGTACTTTTTATCATTTACCAAAAATGTGAAAGGAATATTTGTTTTAATGTATATAACATTAACAGTATTTACCAATATTAGGACCATTTTTTTACATTAATATTCCATTTTATTTTACCATGTTTATTTTAAAATAAAATTATTCACTCAATATTATTTTAAGGTTAGTTTATTAAAAGTGATTTTTCAATTGGAAAGGTGATTTCCCTCAGGAATGTTTTTAATATTTTTAAGAGTATTTTCATAAGTTTCAACAAACTATGATTTTATGGATTAATTATAAATTATGTATATATATATATATCTCACATATATACCTAGTTAATTATCATTTCATTTTATGTGTTAATTCATCCCTTATGATCATTTCTCAAATGCATTCGTTATGAAATTTCCATTGATCATAATACGAAGCATGATTACGCAACCCATTTTCTCTCCATGAGTACTTCTTATGTTATGCCTTATAATTGATTTCATTTATATGGAACACATAGATCAAGAACATATTAATATGGGTGTACCTATATATCTATATAATGAATTTTGTAAACGTTTATTATAACAATACATCATGTATGGGACTTGGGTTTAAACCTAACATGTTATGGGGATTTTTCCACCATGTGATAATTTCTAGGCGGTTAGTGTTGACTCATGTTTATATTAGGTTATATATAACTACGAAATTTACTATTAATACTTGTTCTTATTATATAATATCTTTATGATATACTTCTATTTTATTATTCATGTTCCTTCTATTTCATGATATCTTGTTATATATTTGAATCATGAGTTATTTTTCCTTATCATGTTTATTAAATTAATTATATTTTTAAATCACCCATTTCGTTTATGTATTTCCTAGTTTATCCTATGAATTTTTAAGATCTCATTGTAAGTTAGTATCGCACTATAGAGAATAAAATAATGACGTTCTATTTTAGTCTTAATTTGAGGTACTAGGTACCCAGTTTCCCAATTAAACTAGGAATTTTCGATCCTCATTTTGTTATTAATAGTTATTATTGTTAAAAATCATGAAAAAATATATCAAAATGGATTGGGTAACTATTGTTAGTATCAAAGGAAAGGATTATTTATCCTTTGTAACATTGGATGATAAAAATTTACTAATTACCCTATGTACATTTAAAAAGATAAGTTTAAAGTTAAGTCTAATTATAGAGAAATGTCCTAGAATCTTAATAAATTTATTAAGAGTGGTTTTTGAGTAATTACATCCTTACCTTGATAAACAAATTGGAAATTGTTTTTGAATAGTTTTACCTAGGGGTAAAAACACTGAAAAAGGTGTGTTGGGGTTGACTTTTGTGTTACAGGGTACATAATAATGAGCCTTATTGTGCAGCTGGTTTGACACTTAGGAGGGATATGCTTTGTAAATTCACAAAAAAATTATGAACCATAATAAAATATTTTTATAGATGATGTCCATGGACTACTTAGTATAAAAGTAATTTTTATCAGATTAAAATTAAGGGGTCATTATTTAGACATTGTATAAATATTTTTTCATGATAATGTGTTTTCCCAAAATGAATATTGTTTCTCACACTATGATTTATGGTTTTAGTCAATGGGGAGAACTATAAGGAATTGGGTTATTGTGGAATGTGATATAAAGTGTGTTGATGGGAAACCAAATGAGATTATTAATAGAGTAAAGGATATTATGATTACCCCTAATTTGTTATCATGATATAAGATTAATATCTTTCATCTTATCCAACTCTCAGAATCATCAAAGAAGAGAAGGATATAGTTAACTGAGAGTTCAGGTGTTAGATACTATGGAGGAAAGAATATTTAGTTTCATGCATAATGATAATATGGTAGGAATAACTCAAGATAATTCCCCAAATGAATGAGATGATGTTTTATGTGTGGAGAATAAGGAAACAATGTAAGTAACTACTGAAGAAAAATGAAAAGTTCAGTTAATGAAATGAATGATAATAATAGTTTCCATAGGGAATCATATAATGTTTAATGTTTTAAATATGTAATTATTATAATTATGAAAATAGATATCCTAGGTATAAATATCAAAATGAAGATCAATAAGGTTGTAGGAGTAAAGGTTTTTTTTTCTATTTATGATGAAGATACAACAACTGATATATGAATGTAAGGAGTTATTGAGGAATAACGTAATGGAGACCATGTAATTTTTTATAATAAAGTGGAATGATTTAAATGTTAATGTAATAAAATTAATGAATTATGTGAATCATGGATATATATAAACATATAAGGGTCTTATTTCATAAGTTTTTCATTAAGGATTTTAAATAATAAGTTGAATAGTGATAATGAACTAGAAAGATGATTTAGTGGTAAGGTGAAACTCTATGGAAGAACACACCATTTAGGAAAAGATAATATTGGATATGTTCTTAATTTTGAGGTAATTGTTTGATTTTATAGAAATGAATAAGCTATAAAGAAAACCATAGTGATAAAAGAGGTTGATTTAATAACTATTTTACTTTTGAATATGTTCATAATATTCTTAAGAATGTTATATCATCTGGAAAATCATGAATATAGTTATCAAATATTTTTTTCCATAGTTGTAGAAAAAAGACAGCCCACAAGCTGGGTGAAAAGACATTGCATTTTCCAATGTCATGAGTCTGGAACCCAAAATCAATGGTTAATAAGGTTACAAAACCTATCACTTCCCTACGTTATGTACTAGTTAATATAAAATTTTTTTACATAAATTATTTTGTAAATAAATATTAATTTTAGTTTTGTAAACATATTAGAGAATAAAATGTTTTGAAATTTTTATTATTTTTAGGTTATTGGTGATATATGTTTATTTATTTTTGGAATAATATATATTAAAACTTGGGTTTTGTTTTTGAATTTCAGTGATTAATATATTCATATTGGTAATTATCTTGAAATTTTCAAACCATTTTTGGTTTTCATAATGATTATAGGAATATTTTTTTACTCTTTTATGGATCTCATGATCTATTAAAATTTTATTGTAGTGATTTGGGGATTAAAAATTCATCTAGAATACTTATCAAGGATTAGATTTTCCTTAGCCCGAATGGCCCAAAGGCCTGCATTTTTTATTTTGTTATGGATTATCCCCCTTTTATGGGTTGAAGGGTAACCCATACATGACCCGTAGCCCCAAGGCACAAGGCCTGAATTGACTTGAATTACATGACCCGAAGGCCCAGAGGCATACTGTGCCCATAACCTGACCCACAGGCCAAACCCACTAGAACTGCCTCTCCCCGGCTTCTACATCATTGATCACCTGGCACCTCCCCTTGAATTGTTGATTGACTAGTATTACCCTGTATAAAGCTTCCCAGTACCTGGTCCCATTGGTGGTTTCAATACCCTCTCATTATTCCAATCCAGTTAGCTCTACTTCTGGTGATTGCTTCTTGTTACTCTGATCCTCTTCTAGGGCCAGCTCTGTGTGAAATGGGCTACTCCATGGTCTCTATGGCCCGAAGGCCCTGTGGCTCGAAGCCCCTTGATGACCCAAAGGTCATAGAGACCCATAGGCCCAAACCGGTGGCCTGAATTCCCAAATCAGGTGAATAGTTCCAGTAGCTACAATACCTAGTACATTACTTGCTACAGTGCTGCTATAGTACCCTAGAAATTTTCCTCCACCCAATTTTGAATCTGGGTCTCTTGGATGCCAAGCAAGAACCCTTAACACTCGGGTATGGTCTCGTTAGTGATCAGATTTTCCTTATGAAATAGAAACATATGAATAATTTATATTTTCTCAAGTTCTTAACTTTGATAGTAAAAGGACCTTTCAACCCCATTAAAATGATATTGAACCAATACTTTTAACCAATTACCTTTATATCCTAGAAATAAATAGTATTTTAAAACATTATATATTTATGGTTTTTGGATTTTTGACTTTCTCATGATAATTCACTTTATTATGACCAATGACCTCGATCACTATCCAAAATTATTTATGCTTTTCTTCTATGTCCATATTTTCCTTTATCACCAATATTATCCTACATAGAAACCTATTTAGGTTCTATTCTAGATGAAATGTATTTTTTCATTTAAATTTTATAATAGTATGTATAGTTAACCTTTTTTAATATTTGGGTTTTCACAAAGGGATTTTAAAATGGAAAACCCTGGATTATAGATCACAAGTTCAAATTGTGGGGACATAATTTATTTTCAAGGGGTAGAATGTAACACCCCAAGATATTTAAAAGATGAAAATTATTTTCTATAGAATATATGACACAAGACACCAAACATAGATGATAATATAACACCCTAATAGTTTATGATATTTTTTTAATAAATTTACTTTTTTTGATATCTTGTGTAACACACAACACTAAGTTTTAACGAACCATGATATAATATTAATATTATTATTTAAAATAGGTAATTATAACATAGCTGTTAAACATGGTGGTATGAATAAGAATAATTTTTTTAAATTGTGTATAACAGTTTTTTATAATTAAAATATATTGATATATAAGTAATTATTTTTTTGTCGTATTTAGTTTTTTCCAAAATACTTTTTTTAAAAATGATTTTTATCCCTTTTGTGAGAAAATAATTTTATTATTTTTTAAACCAATTAAAAAATTAAGTTTAATAAAATGAACTTAATTTTTTGAATAAAAATGTCTAAATTATCATAGTGTTAATATTTGATATTTTTCTGAAAAGATTACTTTTCCAGTAAATAGTAAAAATAATGGTTTTTATTGAAAAACTACCTTTTCATTAATATAATTCTGAGGGTCAAATTATTTTTTAAAAGAGTTTTAATGTCAACTTATTTCTATTTTTTATTTATTAAACAAATTCGGTTCATTTAAATCAATTTAATATTGAATATTTATATAAAAACTATCACTACTAATGTAAATTTTCATTGGAAACCCTATTTTTTCACTGTATCTATGGATTTAATTTTAAATTAAAATTTTTCAATTATATGAAAGGAATTTTTAAAAATAGATTCAAAATTTAGAATCACCCTTATTTATATTATCTAATAAAGGTCAATTTAATGTTTAATCATAATTAATGGTGAAAACTATAAAAATTATTTACTGTAGTTAAGGTTAAAACGAGTTTACCAGGGGATAAACTAAAATGATAAGGGATAAAGTTACCCAAAAAATGTTAAATTACTATTTTATAGTCATATTTAGAAATTATATATTCTAACGTTCTAAAGTGGTCCATTTTAGATCATTTTATCATATTAAAGACATTGGTGAAATTCATTTTTTTTTAAAAATTCCAAATGTGTCCACTCCCCCCACAACTACAAATATGGCTTTTATTAGCGCTAGAAAAGTGCATTAACAGTGCTAAATAAAGCGCTGTTAATCAAAGTGAATATAAAGGGGGTATATTTTATCAGTACTCAGAAATGTGCTGATAAATGCCCCTTTTATCAATGCTAAAAACATGCACTGATAAAAGACCCCCTTTATCACCGTTAAAAAAAGCACTGATAAATAAACCTTTTATTAGTGTTTTTTTAGCACTGAAAAAAGTGGTCTTTTATCAGCACTTTTAAAAAGAGTTGATAAAAGTCAAAAATAAAAATAAAAAAATAAATAAGAATATATTATGTGGGTGGAGCTTTTAACAGCGCTTAACCCCCATTTATCAACGCTAGGCGGAACCCCTCCCACTCACCCGTGCGTTGCTCTTGCCCACGCATCCCCCACATGCCCATACACACCCTCCATGCTTCCACCTGAACTCAAACCCATGTCCTCTCCCTTGCGCACCTGCACCTTTACCACTAAGCCATTTCATTTTTTCTACATTTAATGATATATCTGTTTATTTATATATATATAGTTATATTTATTTTTATATTAATATAGATTCACATTAAAATATAAATATATTTAGTTATGTTAATACATATATATTTATTTATATTTTAATACATATATATTTATTCATATATTAATATATACATATTTATTCATATATTAATATAAAGATTTATATATATAGTTATATTTATTCGTATATTAATATAGATTAATATTAATATAAATATATTTAGTTGTATTAATAAATATATATTTAGTCATATATTAGTATATATATATTTTTTTTTATTTTAATTTACATTTATATTTATTTATAAATATATTTTTAGTTATAATTTTTGTAATGGCCCTGACCCTCCCTGGCCATTACTCTACCAAAAACATGTCTCCACCATGACGGTGGAACTAGTCACAACAGCACCGATCACAGTGGCACCAGGATGGTCTCACCATGACGGTCGCACCGGACACGGTGGCACCGTGAGGGTGACACCGTGACGGTGGCACCGTGTCCCCTCACCATGCCTTTCGTTCTTTTTTCCAGTACCCGACTTTTCTGCTCCCGTAACATATCTTTTGACGTAAATTAATCTTAATACCCTTTTAAAGTCATTTAAAGCCCAGAATTTACTCCTAAAAATCCCGAGAAACATCCGCAATGGGGGATATTATATAACAACTTTGTATCATCATGCGTAACCGCCCAAACCACGTAGGAAACCGCGATCCGTTTTTCCAGGCATTCAAAATTCCATATCCCAATCTCCTCTTTATTTCTCCCACTCGAGTTCTATTTTTCTTCTCGGTTGAATTTCTTTCTTCTTCTTAGCGTGCTTGGAGTCCTTTTTCCCATGGATTGTGGTGTGCCTCTGCTGGAACCTTCTGCACGTCTTCCACAGATTTCCTCCTCTACAGGTTGCGCATCCCCTGTTCCTGGCATGTGGAGAAAAACATCGATCTTTGATCAATCAAGATCAAGTAGGGTTTTCCATCGCCTCTCCTTTCCGTGTATAATGATGGGTGGGTACGATTTTGTCTCTGTGGGAATTGATGAAACCAAACTTAATGAAGATAATGAACGGACCTTAAATAATGAGGGGGGGGGGTTGATCGATGTTCTGCTGTACTCTTTTATGTTGACATGTGTTGTGAATTTTACGAGACTATGATCACTGAAAATCATGGTCATTGGTGGTATTTCCTTGAGAACTAATGAACGGTGTCTTCTATGATAATTAAATGACTTACATGGAATTTGGTTAATCACTTAAACTCGACTGGTTAAATGGATGTTCAGTAAAACAAGAATCCCTATGTGATCACCCCTGTTAATAAATAGAGAAATGGACCTTATGAATGATGTGTTGAGCCTAGATGTTTCCCTGCTCTGTTTTGGAATCATGTGTGTTGTTCTGTTTGTTTTCCTATGGGAGATGTGGGTGAGGATGGGATCCTCTGATGTGGAACGGTTTCTGGTTGTGAATCTGGGGTTGTGGTTGCTTTTCTTATATCACGAATTAGGGTGGAATCATCTATTGTTGAGAAATCATTGGTTCCTGGTTTTGGGGACATGGGGCTGTGTCTCGGGGTTTTATTTGGTTCTAGTACTTTGAGGGATCTCACTTATCCATTTTTTGTTATAACTTTACAAGAGAACCAGGTGTGAATGCTTAAATTGCTGTTTGGCTGTTTCATTCTTTTTGGCTTTTGGTTATGTCTGTCAGTTGTCCGGTGGTGCAGAATTCACCCTAATGGGATCACATGAACCTAAAAATAAGAATGGTTAAATGGGGATTTAGTTGGGAGTGAGTTGTGACTTGGCCATGCCTTCCATGCCTTCTGTTGTGAATGAATAGTAACAAGGGTGTTTGTGCTTAGTTTTTGGAGCCCCTAGGTTGGGATGATTTCCTGTTACCTATACATATACTGTATTTATCATGTTTCTTATTCGCACCCCACCCCAGCTGAGCACTTAGTGTCGAAAACCCCATTTCATGGGGAGGGTGTTTTTCCCAACACTCATATGAGTGGCTCATTATTATCTCCTTTATGCTCCCTTTCCCGAATATCCCAAGACTCTTCGGGTAGGCTGTGAAGGATTGAAGTCCCTTATTATCCCAAGAATCCTTGGGTAGGGTAGTTGTGTTGGTTGGCCTAGGTGTTTGCGGGCAGGTTGTTTCCCAAGTGTCTTCGGGATGAGGCCCTGGTGTCTTTAGGTGTGGTAGTATTTGTTCTGACCCAGATGTTTGCAGGTGTGGTTACGCATGGTGGTTGTGGCCCAGGTGTCTGTGGGCAGGATAACGGTTATGGCCCAAGTGTGTGTGGGAGGGGTTTGGCAGTGGGATTGCGGTGAGGTTATGACCCAGGTGTGTGCGGGTGGGTTTTGGCTGTGGGACTGCGGCGAGAATGGCGGGATTGGTTTGATGCATAGGATGTATTCAATAACTAATGGGAAAGTGGCGCGGGGTACCCAAATATCGATGTTCTATTACTATACTTTATTTGTCATGTGTTATCTGGGGAGTGTGCCTTGGTGAGACTTGGGTGGATAGTTTTCCTTTGCTTGGTGCTTTAGTTTTCTTTTCTCACAGGGCATTAGAATGCCTCTCCACTTGTGCATGAGAGTCTTTGGTTTTGCCTACTGAGTGTACATGTATGCAGACCCTACATATATGAAACTATTTTCTGGTTTCCAGGAGGACTTCAAGGATCGTGCGAGACCGTACTAGCTCGGACCTTGGGGCAGTTGCTGTGGTCTTTTTTCCTTTTCTTGGTACTTACCTTTGGATGTTTTCTGGATTGTATCATTTACTATTGAACATGTATATGGGAATGGGTTACTTTTGGATTTACCTTTACTTTCAGCTTTGGTGTGGTTGGGGTTGCTATCTTATCTCTCGATCATATTAAAATAAAAAGGGTAATGCCTTCCATTTTTTGTGTGATTCTATACCCTTGGTGCTAGTCGCCACTCCGGGACCTATTGAAGGTGGGTCTCGGGGGTCATTATCTCTCATTCAACTTAAAGAAGGAAGGGTCTGGAAATCTGCTATCCCTTCCCTCCTTTTGGTGATGGCGGTTCATAACAATTTTTTATCCATATATTTGTTTTTATATTAATATATATTTATAAGATTAGTTTTAAATAAATTTATAAAATATGCTTATTATGAGTGTTTATAAATAAATAATTAAAAACATACATACATACAACACACACACGTAGACACACACACACAAATATACATATACATATACATATATATATATATATACATACATATATACATATATATATATATATATATATATATTTACGAATAAATACATATATATGTGCTTGTATTTGAAAAGACATAGAATGATAAAATGACCACAACTTATAAACCAGATGTCTGTTTCAACTCCAAAACTAGCAAAATCGTATAAAATGAAACAATATTTTATATGATATGTGGAACAGGTCTAGAGGACATCTAGATCAGAAGTTATACCTGTTTAAATGTTAAAAAATCGGGGTATCCCGATTAAAAACTCAGTTTTGGAGGACTTCTAGGCCTTTTTGGGCCCAAAAAAATGTGGCAGAAGGTCTCCTTCAGTTAGTAGCGCATAAAGCTCATCAAAAGCTTCAATTTGATATGTTGTAGAGCTCAGACGGACACCTGCATCAAAAGTTACGACCGTTTGAAGTTTGAGTTACATTTTCAACTTATTTTAGAACTTTTATTCATTGTTTTCATTTTTTTCGTCTTTAGATTATTATTAAATAATTATTAATTGATGATAATTAGAAAATTTTTAATTAATAATATTTTTTAAAATATTTTAAAGCCATTTTAACTAAATTTCTTATATATTAAATCTTATATTCTATTTATAAATATCAAAAAAATATTTAAAAAATATATTTTATATTTATATAAATATAAATATACATATATAACAAAATATTATATTTCATGTTTTTTTAAATATAAATTTTATCAGCACTAGGAAAAAGCGCTGATAAAGCCCCCCTTTATTAGCGCTACTAAAAAAACACTGATAAAGGGGTCCCCTTTATCAACTCTAAAAAAAGCATCGATAAGGGTGGGAGGGGGGGGGGATTTATCAGTGCTTTTTTAGCACTGATAAAGGCCCCCCTTATCTGTGTTTTTTTAGCAGTGATAAAGGGCAGTGCTACAGAAACCAAGTTTTGTGGTAGTTCCCACTTATAATAGGAAACCCCATATAATCTACTCTTCACACATAAAAAGAACATTGGTTCATCAAATACCTACCCATATTACTTCCCCACTAACCACACCTCATCCTAGTATCATTGGTTTGATGAGAAATCCAATCATAGAAGTATATGTTTGCAAACCAAAAGAAATTGTCTGAAGAAGAGGTGAAACCCTTAACCAAGTGTTGTTTTATTTAATAATACATGAAATTAAAATATTATTTATATAAAAACCTAAATATATTTAATATACTAATATTTGTTTATGTTAAGATATTTAACTACAACAATCTCCTCACACCTTAAATGGGAAATGAAACTCTTAATCATGTGTATGGCGGAATACCACCTCACAAACCAATGTAAATTATTTTCCATCACTGCTTATCATGGATGAATATAATGATGTATTTAATGTTTATATATTATATTTATGATATAATTATACTTTCTAATTAAAATATCATATATTTATTCTTATGTTATACTCCATAGAGAATACGATAGTGTCGATCATGTGTATAACAGATTACTACCTCACGAGGCGCCGTGATTCATTTTTCACGCCAGATTTATATGGAAGGTAAAAAATATTAATTTAATGTTTATATATGATATTAATGAATTATTAATTATTCATTAAAATATAAATATCATATAATTTCTTACCTAACAATCAATTCAATAAATTAAAATGTTGTTCGTATGTACGGTGGACTATCATCTCATGGAGTGATGTGAATGATTTTTTACTACCGCCTTACATGGATGGTATGTTTAATGGTATTTAAATAAATAATAACATATATATTATATTTTTATAATCCATGAAATGTAAAATAACTATTTCGTTCTTTCCATTGTGATAATCAAAAAATTGAAATGTTACTTATGCATACATACATCCTACCGTCTCAATGATTTTAATATAGTTAATTTGTTATAAACATATTTCATGGTTGGTATTAAAAGTATAATTTATGTATAAATTTTTTAATTATTTAATGATTGGAATTTTTGATAATATTATATAATAATCTCATGAAATTTCTCAACTCGCCAAAGTTTTTTCAGACATATTAGCTATTTATCATTAAAACATCCAATATGAAATTAATTGGTTATGTGATTGAATATGAAATGGTAAAAGGAATAATAATTTTGAAAAATAATCTTAATAAATAAAATAATTAACAAAAAATTATTATTCATGAAGTTAAGACATTCACGTGATGATTTGGGCTCAAGGTAAGGGAATCTTCACTAAATTTTCATTCATTGGGTTATATGTCTACTTCATTGATTATATTATGAAAAGATTATGTGTGAAGAGAAATTTGGTTAATTTATTTTCTATATACAATTTTCATTGTGTGTATTAATAACTTCATGGATTAATCTCACTTCATTGATATGAACTTTGTAAGGGTTTCCAATCTCACTTTTAATTCTGCGATACATACACCATATTTACCACATATTCATATTTTTGGTATATATACTTACCTTTTTTATAATACATATCATTAATATAATTATATTAATGTTATTTAATCTTTCATTTTATATTTTTTTTATGTGGCTTACATGAAATATGTTACCAAATTGGTAAGGGTTTATTTCACAGTATCATCATTATTCAAGATTTTTTTATTTACATCTTTTGTGGTGGAATTATTTGATATTTATATCTTACAATCAATATATTTTCTATTTATATAGTAATTAATGGAATTTTGGGAATTTATATTACAATATTTCCACTCTTTGAAACTTAAATTATTACCAAAATATTTTTAATAGGATCTAACTTCATTTCTCTCTTCAGTCAAAAATAATTTTTCTTCCGTATCCACATTTTCAAAAATAAAATGTTTTAGTAATTGCTTTTACTATTCTTCTTTTATTGTTACACATCATTTTTAAAAATATTTCACTTTTTTTAAAATTGTTTTAAAGGAATATTCTTGTTGTTTTGATAATAAATTTCATTTTTCATTTTACTGAAAATGTGAAAGGAATATTTTTTTAACACGTACTACATGAATGGTATTTACCACCTCTATGAACATTATTTTACTTGAAACATCTGTTATAATTTACCAAGGGTATTTAAAAAAAAGTATTTCCAAACAATTTTTTTTTAATTTTATCTTTCAACAATTATTTTCAAAGTGAAAAGATTATTTTCCTCAAGAATGTTTTTAATATATTTAAAAGTATTTTCATCAAGTAAAAAAACTTTCATGTAATTTGTTGCTTATAAATTATGTATATATGTCTCTCACATATATACCTAGTTCATTCTTCCATAATTTTATGGGGTAATACATGCATTATGATCATTTCTCAAATTACTCCATTAAGAAATTTCTAATGATTGTGATATAAAGCAAGATTATAAAACCCATTTTATTTCTATGGGTAATTATTATATTATTCCTTATGATTGATTTACATTATTGTTCACACATAGATCATGAAAATTTTAATATGGTCGTGACCAGATAGCTCTCCAATTCATGGGGTAAAACATCAGTCTCATGAGGTATCATGTATGGGATTAGTGAGTAAACTTAATCTATTAGGGGACCTTTTCCTTCGTGTGATATTATCTTGGAAGTTATCCTTGAATCATGTTTATGTAATGATATATGTTTCTACCACATTTCCTTTGATTTCATGTTCTTGTGATACCCATGTTTTTTATGTTATTCTTCCATATGATTACACACATGCCAACTCTTTTACAATATCTTGTTATATATTTGACTCACACATTACTTTTCCTTATCATTTTTATTCCATTAATAGGTTTTTTAGCTCACCCTGTTATTTTTTTGTATTTAAAAGGTTATCATATGTAGTTATGGAATTTAAAATGAATTTTTGAGCTCACAATGAAGAATATAATAAATATTTTTTATTTTAGTCTCACATTGATATATTGTATAACTAGTTTCCAAGAGACACTAGGCCTTTCTGATCCTCAATTTGTATTTAATAAATATTTTTTTATCAAAATAATGAAAAAATATGTGTAAAATGATAGGGTATCTATAAATACAACATGTAAAAAATTTAAAGGGGAAACGTAAGTGATTTTAAGGTTCTTTACTTGATTTTATGTGATTGCTCATATTTTTTTATTCCTGGTATATTATTATTATTAGAAACCCTTTGATTGAATCCATTTCAATGTTAAAATAACACATCATAATTAGTTAATCACTCGTGTAAATGAACCAATTTCTTGGTAAATCCTATTTTCATTGACAATTTACTATATAATTATTCTTTTAAGTGTCCACTAAAATGTTTTTCTACTATGTTTTCTATTATTTGTTACTGTAAGGGGATCCATTCGTGTATTGGATAGAATAGTATGGGTTAGTGTTTATATATGATTACATGTTAATGTATTTTTTTATAAAGGTGGTATAACTCGTTGATATGGTAAAGCGGTGGATTGATACTTTTGTCATTGGTTTGTTTTGTTTGTAGTAGTTTTTTTCTTATGGGAGTGTGGTGGTTTATGTGATGTTGTGAGGAGGTTGTATTGTTTCATATTAGTTTCTCTATATAATTGATTATACTGAAATGAAAGAATATATTAATTGAGAATGAAGGGAAATGATTTCTAGAGTTTATAACTGAAGTAAATAATCAATTAAAATTTTAATTTTGAACATAACATTCAGATAGAATCATTCATTGAAGTGGTAAAAGTTGAGGTAAATGTTATAATGATTAATGAACGATTTAAAATTATATATGGTTAAATAAATGATATTATAATTGTAATGAGGCCGGTAAATTTTAAGTATACTTTAATGAAAGACATAATTAAATGGTACATTAATACTATTATTATGGTTATATTTATGGATATTTGGGGATTTTTATATTGTTGTTATGGAAGAAAAAGGGAGTGTGGGGTGGATACATCGAAGTGGTTTTATGGGATATTATGGTATTTGGAAATTTTACCTTATGAATTGAATTTTCTAACCATTATATTGATTATAATTTCTTGTAATTTCTTATACACCATCACCTAATTCAGACATTATTACTAAGTCCTATATGCTTTCGGGATCCAGTTTTTTCCCCAATGTCCATGTTGGTAAGGGAATGGATGAAGGAATACTCTGTATTCCACACCCACCCTTCTAGAATTAGTATAGGGAATAATGTACTATGGACATGATGTAAAAATAATGGAATGTAATTAGAGTTTACCTTATGTATGGAAAGATGATGATGTGATGATGGTGGGATGATGATGTGATAGAAGATGTGACATGTTATGAGGGTCATGCATGTATGGGGATATAATGAGGTTAATGTAAAAAATATTCATGATAACCTATTGTGATGATGATGTGATATGTAATTATGATGTGGTGTTGTGGAATATGGTTGTGGGTATATGGTATTTGGCTGATATAAGTTACGTGGTTATGTGGATACATGGATATGGAAGGGATGGGGGAATGGTGACCTTTTTTGTTGTGGTGTGAGAGAGACAAACCAGTGGGGAGTTGTTATGGGGTAACGTCTTGAATTATATTCTGTGATACTATTTTATCATACTTGGATGAAATATTGGGGGAGTGAGCCTTGGTGAGGTTCGATGATAGATGACCTGGTGTATGTGTGAGTTGGTTAATAATTTTAATCATTGAGGAAATGGTATACTTCTTCCATATTTACATAAAAAGTTTTCAAGATAATACCAAAAAGCATATTAGTATTCTCTATACTATATATATTAATATATTTCTTAGGTTTCTAAGAGAGTATTGGTGATCGTGCCACACATTATTATATTCAGGTTTGGAGGTGTTGGAATCTTTGCTATAAGAGTTTAATTTCAGTATTTTATTTTGGAGTCCAATTTTTTCTGTATGACATTTAGAGTAAATTTTTATCATGATTTTAATTTATATTATGTTATTCATTGGTGGTTTACATAATTTTCCAAGGAAATATTAGGTAAATGCCTCCCATTTATGTGTTTTATACCTTCAATGATAGTCCCCACCCCATGGCTTATTAGATGTGTGATCTAAGGCTCATATCCATATTCATATCCAACCCAATAGGGGTTTCTAGTGGGAGTATGTCATGATAGGTGTTCTTAATATTTCAATTATGTTATTTCATTTTCATTTATCTATATTCATGTTTCATATAAATTTTAATATGCTCCCACAATTCATGTATTTTGAACTATTCTAATATATATATAATGTGGCCTATGAAAACATGTATCTTAATGACCTACTTAAGATTAGACCTATGTTCTGCATTATGATAAATTTATTTGGAAAATAAAAATATATTGAAGTGGATATTGTGAAAAAGTCCTCCTATAATAAACTACACTATTATTACACTCATTAGATACATTTATTTTGAATTAATACTTAGTGTTTCATTTATACCTATGATCAAATACATAACATACAAGTGTTCTCCCCACTCACAATGAATTATTCACTTTGAGTAACAACGATGTAAAACGAGACACATTATTCAAGAGGGACAGTTGTTTTTGGTTTTGTTGATAACATGGTGAATTATTTAACCTCATCCTCATGACCATTTATCTTATGATTAAAATAAATTCAGTTTTGATTCATATTTCGTAAAATTGGTTCAATAATATTCATATTTAACTACATAAAATTAATACACCAAAATGTACACATGTGTGTACTTATAAACAGACACACAAACACACAGACACACATAGATATTTATGTAAAATAATATATATATATATATATATATATATTCTATGTGTGTGTATATGTGGTTTGTGTTTTTTTGTTTGTGTGTGTGTTATGTTTTTGTTATATATATATATATACAAATATATAAACAATTTTTCATAATCAATGTTTTAGAAGAAAACGTTGATCCACAAGAAAATACAAAATAAATAGATTTTGATCGATATACCAATGGTTGCAAAATCAAATTGTCGAAGAAAAAATGAATATATAGTAGAATTTACAGAGATATTTATTTATCATAATGGTTATGGTGATGAATAATAATAGTCTAAGGTAGGGGATTAATAAAAAAGATAACCTTTGTCAATACTAAAAGTAAAAAAGAACTGAAAATTAGGATGTTTTCAGAAATAAAAAATTACCTATTAGAAATAGGGATTTTATTGGTTTTTTTAAGTCTAGAGAAAGATCCCATTTTTAGTTCTTTTCTTTACCATTGAAAAACTATTCCTAAAGGAAATAAAATAGGGAACTGGGGGACCGATCTAGGTCAAACCCCTATTTCACGATCCAATGAATAATCGAATAACCACTTAAGCTGGAAAACTCATCCAATATATAATACTCTTTCTGTGTGTGTGTTTTTCAATGTGTGTGCTTGTGCATGTGTGGCGTTGAATCTGTGTCTATGTTGGTCTATATGTATCCATGTATGTTTGTTTTTATATATGTATGTACGTAAGTATATTTAGTCATAAATATTTATATGAATATATATACAATTATATTATATTATTTAACTATATATATACATTATAAAATATTCATAAATTAATATATATAAATATATACTTCATGTTATATTAATATGTTTGTGTGTGTCTGTGTTTGTATTCAATTAATTTTTTTTAGCATTAATTATCAATTCGAATTTCATTTTTATAAAAATATATAATTAATATTCAAAATATATTTTTATATTGAAATGAATATAAATTTTATTCCTATTTATTTATATTCACACACACACACACATATATATGAATTTGAAATTAAAAATATATGTTAATATTGATATGTACATACATTTTATTCCTATTTATTCATATATATATATATATATATTCAATTGGAATTTAATTTTTATATAAATATATTTTTACAATTAAAAATCTATTATAATGTTGATATATATATATAGATTTTTTATATATACATTATATTTATATATTTAAATACCAAATATATAAAAATATTAACATAAATAAATATATTAATATATATATATAGGAATATAGTATTAATTATATTTAAATAAAAATTATATCTATGAAAAAACAAACAAATAATAAATTATACTTACATAAATATTTATTTTAATTTCAAGTTTCAAATATATTTTTTATTTAAAAATAATATATATATATTTTTAAAATATTAATATTAATATTCTAAATTTAATCATGAAATTATGTTTTATATACACACATAAATACAAACAATTATTCTTTAATTATAATTCTTATTCTAATTTTCAATTTCATATAAATATATTAAATTTTCTAAATTATAAATATCACACAAATATAGAAATATATTATAAATTTATAATAATTTTAATTATAATTTACTCATAAAAGCTTACATGGGAAATATACAAACTTCTTAGTTTTTAACAAAATTTATTTGAAAACAAACGTCATTGTAATATTCTGTATGATTAGATGGTCAAACTATGTTTGGGAAAATCCTACCATAATTCACTATAGGGTAATAAAATTTTAACAAAAAAAATTTCGTGTTTCTTAAAATTGGTAACCATACACCCTTTCATGATATTAGAAGTCGTGTTGTTAAAATTCAATGTATTTTAACAACATATATTTTTTACAACACATCTCTTGTGTTGTAAAAAAGACATTAAAATCACAAAAAATTTACAACATATATTTTTCATTATTATAATGTTTATAACAATATTTTTTATATATTATTAAAAATCTAGATTTTTAACATTATTTATTATAAACATTTTCAATACATACCCATAATTCCACACCAATATTTTGAAAAATTCCACACACGGGTGTATACATAAACCATACAGAAAAAATTATAATAAATATATAAATCTAAACCACCCTTCACATTCTTTCCATGAAATTATTTAAAATATAAAAAGGATCAAATAAAAGAAACTGAAAATTATTCAACATCATTCAACATCATTAAACATCAATAATGAGTCAAACAATTCAGTAGTGGAAAACATCAATATTCCTCCCACCATCAAATTTATTAATACTTAACACCCTCATGTTTTCTGTTTTTTGACAGTATAATATATAATTAGTGTTGTCAATTTTTCAAAGAATTAGATAAATAAATCAAAACAGTTTCCAAAAGATCAAAACCTTTCATACGTGCGAGACAAGAAAACTGTTGAACACTATATGAAAAACATAAAGGATATCAACTTCACACATGTATGTAAAAGAATACGACTAACCAATACTACTCTGTGTAACAAAAATAAAAGAAATTAGTTTTATTTCACAAGCCATTACTCTCACAAAGTGTACGATTTACAAAAATATTTATTTCAATCAAAAAATATTGTTATTAACAACTATTTCAAAAAATGCCATAAATATTTGATAATTATCCTATTATTTTCTTCTTTTTTTTCATGTTTTTTACCACATGAAATAAATAATGTTTAAACATAAGTTATATAATGAAATGTGACAAATGAAAATAACTCTTTTTTCCCCATGACTACACCAAAACATAGTATGAATTAAATACATTAGTATAATGTAGAGACATGAATAAACAATTGAAACTATATATCTCATTTATTTTATTTTGTAGTATCAAATGCCTTAGTTTTATTGGTTGCATAACTAGAATAGTGTGTATACTGAATGAAGAAATCAAATACTTACGGTTATCTAATTATATTATAATATGTGATATTTAATGGCAACATAATTAAATTTATGAAAACAAATAAACACTAGGGAATATTGATTTAGAAAAACTATTTGGGTGTGAGGTATGTTCCCGACTCTATGATTAGGCTCAAGATTCACAATAAGTGAATTTTTTTAGGATGGGGATTCAATTAGGAGGAACTCAAATTTAAGTGTTGAACTTATACCGCTATCATTCTCAAAAATAAATATGTAAATTGAGAACATTATCATTTTGTTATAATAATGATTGGATCACTTCCTACCATTTTTTTATGAATTAAAAAACCACCTCAATGGAATTATTTATCCATATTATAGAGTATGTGATAAATATATTCAAAAAATTAATAAGAAACCCTTATTTATCAATGAATGTGATTTCTTGATAGATTCTAGTAATTTATGATCGCTTTTATTATACTTTGTTATTCGCTTATAAAATTTAACTATATGATTTTCTCTCTCATTTATCAAATCTTTAATGTTGAACTAGCTACTGATATACACTATAGAAGAAGTTTCATCAACACCAACCTCCTCTAATTGGTGGAGTGGAATAATAACCAAGATCTTCTTCTCAAGTGGATTGTCTAGAAAAGCATAGCTAGTCAAGAAATCCTCAAAGGTAAGAGGTTTCATATTATTCCTATTTTCCTTTTTTATACCTCAATAACAAAGGAAATTGAGAGAGTATATATTTCAAACCAATATTAATTGATGATACCTGACTAGGGGTCAATCAGATGAAATAATGAAACCTTAGAAGGAAAAAATGGGTGTGGGGTCTAAGTAATCCATATAAAAAACCTAGAAGATTGGTTGACAGGTAAATTATGAATTAGAACCACCATTAATCTAATACTACTTTTATATGTTATGATGGGGAAGTTTTTTGATACACCCATCTCTGCATAAGTTGTACTAAACATAGAAATATTTGAACAGCGTGTCCTATAGTCCACATTAAAAAATGGAATGATAGAATCCATCATTCATTTAATAAGATGAGGGTTTTATAAATGAATATGAATCCCGAGTAGTCATACATATAATTTCATGATATTAAAATATTGACTTATTATAAATCCATTATCCACCAAATGATAATAAATATTTCAATGATATCCATAAGTGGTTATAAAAAACTAAATTTCACCACAAGAATTTTACATTAATTTTTTCTAAAGATGAGGGTCAAGTACAATTATATTGTAAATAAAAGAAGAAATTTCTTTTGAAATATTAGGGAAGAGGCAACCCATTACATAGAAAATACTTGAAGGCCAAAAATCATGATCCAAAGGGCTAACATGTTCCTAAAAATACAATATGAATTATATATCAGGAAAAGAAATAGAAAATGTCTCATCCCCCATCAGAAAATTAAATTGTGAAATTAGCGAATGAAAATGTTTTACCCCCTACCAAGAAGTTGTGCCTTTCTTGTCTAACAAAGCATCATAGAGAACCCCTCCCAGTCAATGGGTGTGGAGGGAGGGTCGAATGATCGGTTCAAAAACACTTATATATTTTTATAGGTTCCCACATGACAATGTATATGAGACACTCAATAGAATTTCAACCAAATCCAATGTAAATTAAGGTTGAAAACACAATGTAAGAACTAAAAGGGTTCCCATAAGTTCAATGTGAATACTTGGATGAATGATGGATGTCAGTACACCTATCCCTCTTTTGGTGTCACCTAGCTAGTGATACCTGCATGAAGCTACACCCATATCCTAATTGAACGAGACAATCTTTAATTCTCACCAATATATCTGAAACCCAATAAAACACACAGTCCCTAAAATTGATTGAAATCCAAAAAAATCACACCTGAAGAAAAATCCCCCAAATAAAATGGAACCTCCCAACTTCCAACCAAGAGACCACCGACAAACCTTTTTCAGGAACCATCCACCACATTAACCCCCACACCATTTCCATTAATATCACCACAACCTAACTCATACAACCCTTGGCTGATGCCCAAGCGAGCACCACAACCCAGTCACCACCGAGAAAGTCAATCCAACACCTTAACTTTGTGAAGAACCACCCAGGAGAGGAATTAGACAATCTAGATATCATCCGTTGAGTAGACACTACTTGGGCACTGAAACATCACCACTTGAATGATCATTGATCCAAGCTGTGGAAGGATGAATCTGATTCTAGATAAGGGGATGATGGAATATGGGGAGGAAAACCACAAGAATAAGAACTCGATGATGAAGAAGAGGGAAACTGAGTAGCATTGGAAGTGGGAGAATTCCTCAATCAAATAAAAGAAGAAAAAACAGAAATCATATCAAATGAGGGTATGGAGAGATGGATCTGCAATAAATCTCCTCAATTAAAGCTTTTCATAGTTGATCAAAGCCACCCCAAAGTGCATGACACCTTTGATGAGGGATTCACCACTCCTAGGGAATGTGAAGCCATCCATTTGATTTTGGTATTTCATTTCTTCTTGTAACTCATATGACATAAGGGAATGTTTTGGAGAGCCATAAAAATCACTAATGAATGGATATATTGAAATTTTTGGAGAATGATGGAATTATGACACCACCAATAATAGGGATGACAGAGGCTAGGTCAATCATTATTTTTAAAAATATAGGTTGGCTGAACCAAAATTTGGAGCCGACATCGAGGGCATTGAATTCAAAAATAGGGTGGGAAATTCCACCTAAAACAACTATATATATACAATTGCATAAAGTTAAATTATGTTTGAATACATGTATTACATAATTTACAACCTTAATTTCTTTATAAGATCACTAAAATTATTTAGATATATTTATTCACAAATATAAACTCTCTATATTCAACTATTTTATGTTATAAATAATACAAATACTCCTCTATTAAGCCCTAAAAATTATTGTTATTTTAGAAAACTCGCTACATCATAGCATAATTTAAATATTTTATTAATGAAATTTAAATATGAAATTATTAGAAAAAATTGTAATGATTTATGTGTTTTTTCATTGACTTTCATACATAACATGAAAAGGAGTGACTCATTAGGTTATTTTATTAATTATATTTATTAGGAAAATAATATATATTTAATTAATATTATAATTGATGGAAAAAATCACCAAATATTCAAGAATACGAATTAATGATATATCAAGTGAAAATGAGAACGATCTGATCCTATACTGAGGCATCATCATCTTATCAACATAAATTATTTCCATAGATTTGAACATGCTCAATTCATGAAGCTATGAAAGGATTGATACATGAATGTATATATTTTTTATTCATGTTATTATAAAATAAATAATTTGGAAACACCATGTGTATAACCCCCTGTTTTTGGTACGTAACCCTTATATTATTCCTCTTAATTCTATAATGTATATGGGTAATGTTTAGCAGATTTTTGAGATCTTTTGGAGAGTATTGGGGGATTTTCTATATGTGCACAGTTGGTTCATGGTTTGAAAAACCCATACAACTCCAACATGAAACTATGAATAGTGAAACATGGTCTCCTAGGTTGGTGCACTATTAAGGCACATTGTTGGACAAACCATGCGGCACCCAGAAGGAACCATTATATGTTGGACAATGATATTTTTCATTGTTGGAACATGGTTTGGTAACCGTATGATACAACAATGTGAGGTCTCCCTTAAGATAGAGGCAGGAGTATGGTTCGAGCACGGTTTTCCAAACCGTGTGACTAAACTATGCATCGGTCAAAAGATAGATCCTTGAAATGTGTATTTGACATGTTTTAACAAATACGTTCTTCATTTGTTCCCCAAAATAGTTCTAACTCGTTATTTTCCCTGTCAACAGTAAGAGAAACTCTCCACATTGACTTGGAAGTGATCTGAAGTTGTTCCTTGGTGTTTTGAAGCTGGATTTTCACAGTAAGTGATCGTTCATTTTTGTTATTGATAACTTCATTATATAATTTTATATATGCCTATATTTTTATTTATCTACATCCAATGTGGTTAGATCTATGATATTTGAGTCTAAATATGATTATATTTGGACTTGTTGATGATTGGGGAAGATATCCAAGGCTTGTTTTGTGGAATTTCAACTTGGTTTTGTGATGTGTTTCATTTCATTTATCAATTCCACCAAAACTCTCAAGGTAGGTGGATTCAATATTCAATACTATATTTAGAACATGATGGATTAGTTTAAAATTGATTTAATTTATTGAAATTAATTGTGTATTTAGTGTGAAAGGCATGGTAGAATCCTTTTTTAGTAAAGGTTTGTGAACTTTTATTGAATTTTGAAGTGGTTCAAGATGCTTTTTTATATAGTTTTAAATATTTTATTTTAAAAATGATTGTATGTATTTGATTTCTTGATAAATGGTTTTCAAAATAAGGATGCTTTTATTGAAATGGTTTTCTAAAAAGGTTTTCAATAAAAATTTTGTTTTATTGAAATCATTTTTCCATTGAAGTGATTTTTATCATTGAAATAGTTATTGGGAATACTTAGTAGTGTGTGGTCATATTCCATTATGAGGTTTGGTTGAAATATGAAATTGTTATGGATGCCAAAGGTGTAATAGAACATGGGATTTAATTACCTTATGATGACTTGTAAGATCGATTAGAATCCGTTAATGGGAATAGAACTGGAATAATGAAGCATGAATGTATAGATGTGTGGATGGGTAAATATGTGGATAGGAATAGAATATTCCAAAACGGGAAACATATAATAGTATTGAGGAACTTAATTGATTTCTTTCATGGAAAATGGTTTTGGTGTGGAAAATTATTTTTGTTAAATGTAGTTTTGGGAGTGTGGTAAACTATTTAAATTTGAGTTTTATAATGTGAATTATATAAATTGTTTTAAAAAATTGGATAACATGTTCAATTTAAGTGTCATGAGTCAGTAATTCATTGGGTAAATTATACTGAGTTTCATTACTCACCCATGATTTAGAACTTTGGTTCTTTTTCAAATCTTGTTTATCAAGACATTGGAAAAGGCAAAGTATCACAATTTTTTTTTTCAGTACTTCATGATACTTGGGATATTTTGTGGTGATGGATCTTAGCGTATGTTTGGAGCATAGAGTTTTTATTAGTTGTATTTGAGTTTTGTTGGTCTTCTAGTATTCCATTGTTTACTTGATATTGTATTCTTATTCTACGGTACATTGTTTTGGATTGATTTTTGTTGGGAAAAAATCCTTCAAGGTAACATTGCAGTATTTTTGGGGTGATTGTGTTTGTTGACAAAGCAGGTTTCCATTGAGAATTGTCGAGTTCCCGAGAATTTGTTGACAATCCTTGTTGAAAAAGAAAGATGACAAAGGAAAGGACGATCTGGAGGCGGTACAAAAGAGCAGTACAAGGTGGCACTGTTTCCCAGTGTTTGCCAAATTTTTGGGGTCCAAAATTTGGAAGTTTGGTGAGTATCGTGAAAATAGGATTTCCATGAAGATCATATTTTTATATGGAAAAGGCATGAGTTTCGCGAAGATGGGATGGATGGATTGGATTTCACGAAGACCAAAAAAATGGAGGCGGTGATGCTTCACGATTACTTCAATGCTTCGCAAACAACAGAGTTGAAGCGCATTGCGACGGTGAAGGGCTTTGCGAGGGAGCTTCATGGAGAAGGCGCGAAGGAATGTTGACGGTGATTCTCCACGATTACGACGAGCTCCGTGAATAAAAAATTGCCGTGGTGCTTCACAATTTGGACAGAATTCCGGCAGAAACTTTGGAGCTTAGTGATTTGAGATGACGTGGCGTTGACTTCATGCGGAAGGGTCTAGGGTCGGTGGAATCGCATAAAAATACAGGTCGACCCCCTCGAGAGAAGTAGAGAGAATTTTCAGAGAAAATCATTTTCTCTCGGTTCGCGAAGGTAGTTCACGTAGCCTGTGTGCTTCATGAAAGAAGAGCTTCGTGACGGCTATTATTGCTCCGCGAAAGTTGTGTGCTCCACATTGGCTCAGTGAGCTTCGCGAGGGAAGTTGCTCTGCAAAGACTTGAGCTTTGAGGTAGTGCTTTGCGGTAGTGCTTCGCGAGAGTGCTTCGCGAAAAGGCAGGATCTTCATGTAGTCTTATTTGAGCTTCGTGAAATTGGGAGCTTCATGAAGTAGGGTGCTTTGCGAAGGTACTTTCCAAATGAATTTCCCATTGGTCAGTGGAAAAGGGGTATTCATCAGTGGCTGAAATTTGGACTTCATTAGAGCATCTACATACAGTGGAGGATGCATTCATTAGTGATAATGAAGAGACCTACAGGTCTATAAACTGTGAGTGGATCCCTTCCAAATGTTGTGAGCATAGGAAGAGGAAGAAGGTGATCCTCTCCACCGGTAGTGAGCCAGAGAGAGAGAAATAGGGAGTGACCCTTGGGAAAGTAGTGAGCTGACCCTAAACCTCACAAAGGCAGTGAGCCTGGGACAGAGTGGCTATACCCGAAAATTGTAATCCACAGCTAGTGAAGTATAGTGGAATTTGGTACGAACAGTAACCTGTTGGCGTATGCTCCTTGGACGTAGCCCTTAGCGGTGAACCAAGTAAAATTGTTGTGTCCTGTGCTTTCTTTACATTCTATTTATACTGTGCAAAAGAAAAGAGAGAGAAAAGTGTTCTGCTTAACAGCGAAAAAAGATCAGAACAGGCATTAATTTTAAATTAGTCATACCCTGATTCACCCCCCCTCTCAGGGTATTCAGCCTTGTGGACCTAACAATTTTAATAAATGAAATGTTGAGCTATCTTTATTTATTATAATTTATCATATAGGGTTTTTTTGGTTTTGGAATTTCTAGTTAGTTGTTTTATTATTAACTGGAAAATCATCACCCACATGCATTAACACCATTTGTCATTTATTTCCAACATTTTTCATCATGGGGATGTTTCTTAAGGCCAAGCATCATTCCACCGCCATCTCAATCCAATGAGGATGGGGGGGGGGGGATGTTACAAGTGATGTCAATCTTCAATCCAAAATTGTTTTGGGACAAGTCATATTAGCAATGGTATTTCCAATTATCTTGTGGAATAAGTTTTATTAGTCTTGGTGTGTCTTTGAATTGGTATTGGTTCTTGGTCTTGAAATTGAATTTAGTCTGGTAAGTTCCCTTTACTGGGATCATAAAAAGGTGTAGTATTGTAAAAATATGAATTATAGATCATAGAAAGACGTAGATTACCTTTTTAGGATTAAAATAGTGTTACTTGGGAGTTGGGTATATAAGTGTTTTGGAGAGACTTATATGAATTGAAATTTTATTATCATTAGTTTATCCAGTGAGATTATCATGACATGAATTTTATAAATAACTTACCAAAAGTGGATCGTATTTCATTTTGAGTAATGATTTATATTTTGGTACATTTTTTAAATTTTTTTAAAAATATTTAAGTTGTTTTAAAATGGAATATTTTGAAAAAGAGCATGGTTGTGGTATTTTGAAAATGGTTTGTTTTTCAATTGAAAGTTGAAATTTTTAAAAAATGATTGAATGTAAAAGATGGTCAATTTTGGAAATCACTATTCTGATAGTATAATGTGGCATAATTTGAAATGCTAAGACTTATCTAAATTGAGAGTGAGACATATGGCATTTTTTTTGTTGAATAGAAAATGGAACCATGTAGGCATCGTAGAAACCAACTGGAAGAAGATATTGATAATGTGGTTTCCCCTTAGACATAGGTTAAACAATAGATAGTTTATAGTATCGTCTAATAATTTCAAGTTATGGACACATGAAAATGGAGTGATGATCCAAGGAAAGTGGATCACTATGTTTCGTTCCATAAGTAAAATCCACCCATCTTTTTAGGTGATTTTAAACCAGAGGAGGTAGAAGTGTAGCCAAATACAATGAATCATATCTTTGATTTCATCGGCACACCAATAGATTCGAAAGCCAAATTTGAAATGTATATACTGAAGGATCTTTATTCTAGTGGCGGGATCTAGATATTAATACTAAAGTGGATCAACGCCTTTATTGGTAAGATTTAAAATAATATTTCAACAAACAATTATATCTTCACATTCAAAATTTGAATAATGATGAATTTATTCATCTTGAAGCTAGAAATTCATTTTTTAACGGATTATGTGGATAAATTCATTAATTTAGTATGCTTTGTACTAGTAGTTGTGGCTAGTGGGTCCTTGAAGGCACACATCATTGAATTAGGGCTACGACATGAGATTAGCTTGAAGATTTCCTTGCTATGTGTTACTGACTATATAGATATAGTCAATAGAGAAAAAGTGGATGACAGGGAAATCTCAATATATAAGGGAGGAGTAATTATGTTGATACCCATTGGAACTAGTGGGAACTCTAATAATGGGGGAAAGGGTTAGAGGGACACCTACTTTCATGGATGGAGTGTGAATCAAAATCAAATGGTTGGATCAGTGAATCTTCCTATGAGACCCATGAAAAAAGCAGGATGTTTCTATTTTGGTTCCTTTGACCACATGAAGTGAGGCATTACGAAACCAAAAAGAACATGCCATAATTTTAACAATATGGGGCATCTTCATCTCTATTTTCACAATGATATGAGTTCGAGTATTCAAGACACTTCTATGGTGTCATAAGCATCGTATTCTTCAACATGATGAGGGTAGCGGAATAATTATCACCAATAAATCAAAGCTATACATGGTGATTCTAGGAATACCATTACTCATCAGGTTTTTCAATCTCAATCAAGAAACAAGAATAAAATTGAACCTACAAATCAATTATATAGAGATGATAACAAGATTGTGGATGTTCAGGATGGACTATCTATGGTGATAGATATGATTCTTTTGAATTATACCCTTATTCAAGTATTCTTCGATATGAGTGAATCTCATTACTTCACCTCTTCTCCTGTTATTAATATTATAATTTTAAAACATGATATGATTCCTTCTATGATAAAACAGAAAACTCATCTTGGTCAAAGAAAATTTCTAGTCTTTCTATATATAGCATGTTTTATTACTATTTATAAAGTTGAACTTAAATGAGACTTCTTGATGTGGGAGATGAATGTCTATGTTGTAATCCGTGGTATGGATTGGTTGAAAACATTCAAGGCTCATATCAACTATTACAGAATAATAGTTAGTTTCACTACTAAGGATGGAGTCAAGCATCTCGTTAGAGGAGAAAGGAATGTGAATACAGGTGAAATAGGATTACTAGCACTATCCATGGGAATAATATTTTATTAGTTTGAATCATTTAATCTTTCATCAATGTAAAGGATCATCGATAAAATTTTTCTAGATGTTGTGGATCAGTTTCCAGACGTGTTTCCAAATAATTTATTCATGTTTACAAAAATTAGATAACTATATTTAAAAATTGATCTACTTATAGGGAACAATCCTATATCACTTCTATCTTATTACACGACATCATCAGAATTAAGGTAATTGAAAGTGTAGTTGAAGAAGGTAGAAATCCAGGGTTTCATTCGGCCTAGAATGTCTTTGTGGGAAGCATTGGTTGTTTTCATGAATAAATCAGATAGAACTCTAAGTCTTTGTGTGGATTATCATAAGATTAACAAAGTTACAATAATGAATAAGTATCCTCTTCCAAATATTTATTATCTGTTCAATCAATTAAGAGGAGCTAAGTGGCTCTCTATATTTGAATTGTGATCACGATATCCCCAATTAAGAGTTCAGAAGGAGGATATTCTAAAGATAGCATTCAGAAGTAGATATGTCTATTATGAGTATGTGGAAATTCTACTTAGTCTTACGAATTCACTATTGGTCCTTATGGAATGGGTGAATCAAGATATTTTGGAAATATCTAGATTCCATTGTGGTGGTGTTTGTGGACGACATGGTAGTGTATTCAAGGACATGGAACGATCATGAGAAACACTTTGAGATAGTGTTGGGAACTTTGATGGATTATTAGTTTTATGCCAAATTATCTAAATTTTATTTTTTGGAATTTGAGGGGAACATTTCCTTGGCCATGTGATTTATGAAGAAGGTGTTTCTATTGATTTAGAAAATATTGAGGTTGTGATCTCTTGGAAACCACCAAAGAACATATTTGAGATACCTTGATTACATAGTCTAGATGGTTATTATTGATTCTTTGTGAATGACTTCTCATGACTATATTTTCTTATGATAGCTTTGAAAAATAAAAACGTTCCATTCTAATGGAATGAGGAATACCAGAAGCCTTTTCAAGAACATAATGTCTGCCTTACATTTGAACCAATCTTGATTTTTCCAGAATTATTACAAATGGTCCATGGTGTATTGTGAAGCTTCAAGACCTGGGTTGGGCTGTGTTCTCATGAATGGAGACCATGGTGTTTCATACGTCCCAAGATTGTTATGAGTGCATGAGATGACATAACCAACACATGATTTGGAGTTAGATATTGTAGTCCTCACTTTGAATACATGACATCATTATCTCTTAGGTGAGAAATTTACTATGTTCATAGATCATAAAAGATTGAAATTTATTTTCTCACAATGGTATTTGATCCTAAAATAATGAATACGGATGGATTATCTCCAAATTTTTGACTTTGAATTGATTTATATAGTGGGAAAGGATAATCTGGTGGCAAATGAATTAATTATAAAGTCTTATGCTCTATTGGAAAAAGAATATTCTGATGACTAGTAGTTAATGACGGTACTAGAAGAAATGAAATGGTAGTGTGAAGTATGAGGTGAAGTTGTGATTTTATTTATAGTTTCATTTGTTCCTTATTTGTTAGAGATAGGTAAAGATAAATAGAATTCAGGTTTAGAATGTGTTTTGATGAGGTCAAAACTCTATGGTGGGGAGGCCATACAGGGTTAGAGATTTGACGATAATTTGGTGTTTTATTTAGAAATCAGATGGTTGTACCTATGGATTGTCAGGAAAAAAAACTTCATGGTTACCACCATTCAAGATGGATTTTTCATCTTGGAATATAGAAGATGTATAGGTTGTTGAGTGTATAGTTTTTTTTGGGTTGTAATGAAACAGAAGGTGGCTGAGTTTGTTTTGAGATTATTAACTTATCAATTGGTTAGGGAAGATCATCAATGACCAATAAGTATGTTGTAGTTTTTACCAATTCTAGTTTATAAATGGGAGAAGATAGTTATGGATTTTATAACAAAGTATCCCAATAATGGTTCAGAAACACAATATAATATGGGTGATAGTGGACCATCTCAAAAATTCGGCTCATTTCATCCATGTTTTAGAATCTAATATGGTGGATGACTTATCTAAAATTTATATCCAAGATGTGTTAAAGAGGCATGGAATACCAGTTTTGGTTGTATTAGATAGAGATCTAAGGTTCACGTCTAGTTTTTGGAAATAATTATAGAAAACCCTTGGGACTCAGTGGACTATGAGTACAATGTATTAGCCTCAGATGGATAAACAATACAAATGGATGATAAAAATATTAGAAGACATGTTGGGAGATTGTATAATGGATTTTGGTGGCTCATAGGAAGATCATGTGCCATTGGTGGAGTTATCATATAAAAATAGCTATCGTTCCTCAATGTAAATGAATTCATTTAAAGCATTTTATGGGGATCGTTGTCATTCTTCACTTTGTTGGATAGAAACAAGTGAGAAATCACTAGTTGGGAAAATCCTTATCCTTGAAACAATGGAAAAGATTCAATTGATTAGGAAATGGATGGTGACAGCTTAGAGTGTTCATAAATCTTATGAGGATCATTGTCGATAGCCATTTTTATTCTCTATGAGTGATCATTAATTCTTAGATATATTTCCTAGGCTTAGACATTGACATTTTTGGAAGTAGGGTGAGCTATCTCCCCAGTACATATGCTCTTTTCATATACTAGAAAGGGACGATGAAGTGGAATATAGAATGGAATTTCTAACACAGTTTACTGTGGTTCACAATGTGTTTCACGTTTATCAGTTAAAAATGTATCATCCTGATCCTAACCATGTGATTCGATGGGATAATATTGTAATAGTGTTGGGTTCTTCATTAGTACATATCCCAGTATAGATTGGTGATTGGGAGTAGAAAGTTCTCCATGATAAAATAATCAATCTAGGGAAGTTTTTGTGGAAACACGGTCAGATTCAGGATGAGACTTGGGAAAATGAGAAAAAAATTAAACAGTAATGGCTGGAACTCTTTCAAGGCACCGAGAGTTTACTAATTTTTGAAAATGGAAAGGCCAATGGTGGAGAGAATTTATCACTCCTGGTTTATAGTAGGTAACAAATTATTTATGATTTTTATCTATATAAATTATATGGGTGATGTTTGGGAGAGTTTTAATAACTTTGGGAGTGTTTTGGGACTTTTATATAGGTGAATAGTTGGTGAAAGATTTTGTAAAACTATGCAACACCTATAGAAAACTGTGTACAATGAAACAGGGGATCCTGAGTAGGTGAATAGTTGGTCAATCCATTTGACCATCCAGAAGTAAATGTGCTATCTAGGATAGTGAGATTTGGCACATTTTCTTTATGTTTTGGAAACCATGTGAGACAACTATGTGAGGTCTCCCTTATGGTAGATGAATGAGAATTTTTAACACATGGTTTTCCTAACCATGCAAATAAACTATGCACTGGTCAGAAATTAGATTCTTAAATTGTGGTTCTACCACATTTTTACTTCCAAGTGCTTCATTTTTCCCCGAAACGGCCATAAGTCAGTATTTTTCCCTCTCAATGGTTGGAGAACCTATCATCATATAATTGGAAGTGATCATAATCTATTCCTTGGTGTTTTGAAGCCAGATCTTCATGATTACCGATCGTTATTGGTTGTTCTTAGTTTTTTTTCTTAGACCATCTTACCTATCCCTCTCATTTATTATATCTACATCTGTTGTGGTTAGATATATGATATGTTATTCCAAATATGGTTATATTTCTCCTTGTTGATGTTAGGGTATGATATCTAAGGTGGGTCTATGGAGTTTTTATTCGGTTTTATAATGTTTTTCATGTCATTTAACATTATTTTTCCAAAAATATTGAGGTAGGTTTCTTCATTGTCGACTCCTCGATTTAGAACAAGATGTTCCAGTTTAAAATTGATTGAATTGATTGAAATTGATTTTTTATTTGGTCTACAAATCATGGTATAAGCCATCTTTAGTGATAGTTTGTGGATTTTTGTGCAATTATGAAATTGTACAAGATGATTTGTTAAATGATTTTAAAATGTGGATTTTGGAAGTGGTTTTTTGGTTTTGATTTCACGATAATTGGTTTTTAATAAAAGGTTGGTTTTATTGAAATGGATTTTTGAAAAGTTTATCAATAAATTTTTTTTGAAATGGTTTTGGCATTGAAGTGGTTTTTGGCATTGAAATCATATTTGGGAATACTTGGGGGTGTTTGTTCATATTTCATTATGAGTCTTAGTTCAAGTAGGACATTTTCTTGGTGTCAACAATGTAATGGACCATGGGATTTAATTACCTTGTGATGAATTGGTATATCTATGAGAAACAATTCATGAATATGAAACTATCATAATGAATCATGAATGTGTAGGTGTGTGGATGTGTGAATATTTGGACTGGAATAGAATATGACAAAAACGGAAACATGGAATGGTTTTGAAGAAAATACTTGGTTTCTTCATGGAAAATTGTTTTGGTGTGGAAAACATTTTTTTAAAAAGTAGTTTTGGTTGTGTGATAAACATTTTCAAGTTTATTTATAAAATATTCATTATATAAATTGTTTTATAAAATGTTCTATTATATTATTTACTATTTTTTTGAGTAGGGATGTCATTTGGGGAAAATCTACTGAGTTTCATTACTCATCCCTTATTTGGCACTTTTTTTCTTTTTCATATTTTACTTATTGAGACATGGGAAAAGGTAAATTATCAAAAAAAATTCATAGTACTATATGATAAATGGGTTGTTTTGTGGAGATTTAGTATGAATTATGTTTATAGCTTGGAGTTTTCATTGGCAGCCATTGAGTTTTGGTGTTCTTATAGTCTTCCACTATTTACTTAATACTGTAGTCCTCCGCTGTGGTACATGGTTTTTGTTTGATTTAAATAAATAAAAATTTGAGTTGTCTTTAATTGTAATCATGTATCATATAGTGGTTTGTTTGGATTTGGATTGTTTGGTTAGTTGTTTTATTCATAAAGTTTAAATCATCCTTGACATGTATTTAAGACTTTTGGCATTAATTTATAGCCTTTGGTATCTTGGGGATGTCACATAAGGCCATGTATCATTCTTCCACCTTCTCAAACCAAAGTGGAGGGGAGGGATGTTACATGATGAGTAAGGGATGTCATACATTTCCTTATAGTATTTCACATGAAGGGGTGTATGTATTAGGGTGGGATAGGGTTGGTATGAGATAAAAGTAGGATGTGGGTGTAAGGGTGTGGTTTCATCAATGGATGAAATGGTAAGGTAGATGGAGAAAACGGGGTAAATCCATCCATTAAATTCATCAACATGTTCATAATAGTCCAAAATTTATTTTTTGGGAGTGTTATCACATCCATGGATCCTAACAAAGAATTCAAATCAATTCACATTAATTTAATTCCATCCTAGAAAACATATTATTTTTTAATTTTATTTTGGTCCTACCTATGAAGTCAAACTTTCAACTTCTCAAATGTGTCAATTAGATACGTAATAAGAATTTCATCCCTTTTTAAATAATTAAATATGAAGTAATCTATATTAATAAGATATATGGATTTTTTTATAAAAATGAGCATAGTTATACATCATAGGTTTAATAAATTGATATTTAACATATCAAAATGGTTACAAAGATATATTTTTAGTCAATTACTAATGATAATTCTAAGGAATTCCTATAAAATATAACTATTTAATTAAATTGTCTCATCAAAATAAAAATTTTGACCAAATTAATAGATTAAAAAATGTATATGGACCTCTAGATTACAATTCTATAAAAATAAATTATGATGCATTCACCTGTGAGATTTTTTTTCAACATCTCTACAGTCTCATTTTTAACCATGTCATGAAAATGGAATAATTCAATAACCATTAATGAATGAAATTTAAAATGTGACAATAATAAATTATCATAATATATCCAAAGACAATAATTTAAATAAAACATAAATATAGAACTAACTTTTTATTGTAAATAAAAGGTGTAAGTATAATAATCATTTTCACTTATATGGAGATATCTAAGGCACAAAAACTATCATTGTATAATTTTCTTGATTACATTTTACATTATATATATAGAATATGAGATTACTTTTTGAAATACTATAACTTAAAATGTAAAAATAGCAGTCACATAGATGAAAAATTAACACCCAAAAATATTTATAATAAACATTACTATATATGAATATGTAAATATTATGTGTTATCAGAACTTTTAATGGAGAAAAATATAATTTGGCATTTTTTAATGAAATTATCAAAAAGTAGGCTAGATGTGCATATAAAATGACATTTTTCATTAAAAATCAGTATATCTTTCACATTATATTTTGTGTTTTTATCATCATGATTCTTCTCTTTAATTAATTTTTTTCAATTTTTTTAGCTTCAATAAATATTTGGCTACAATAAATTTACTTTTTTTTTAATTTATCTATAAAATTGAAATTATTCTTAATTATAACATCATATAGTGTCATGAATGGAGTGTTCATGTTGTGGAAAATATAGGACAAGGTAGGCGTAAAATTTTTATTCTAATCTTTTTAACTTTCTTAGTTATTATTATATTATTAGTAAAATTATTTTTTTTGATAAAAAAGTATATAAAATCACTTAGGTGGATAATGAAATTTATTTTCAATAACCACTTGAAATATATTATAGTTTTATTTCATTGGATGCCACATTTCTGTGATCTGTAGAAAGAACCACAAATATATGAACCCCCATAATCTACTAATTTTTTATTTATATATCAATATCTTGAAATTTATCACGCATAAAATAAATTTATACACTTCTTGGTGTTTTTTTGGATAATGTATTTATTTAGTGTATCAAAAAATATATTAAAAGGTAAACATTGGAAAGGCCCTCTCCTTCATTTTCTTATAAGGATTTTATGTTAGCATTGAAACCTATATTGGATACACTTACTTCGAATCCATATTTTTCATCCTTATCCCTTTCATATGGTTGTAATAGCTGCACATTAAATTACAAGTTTTTACTTTGAAAGGGTTGATTTCTATAAGATGTTCTCAGTGAGTGTTATCAAGTATCATTATGATTATTATTGCTCCCATTCTAGTAAAATGATTCCAAACATATAGTTAATGTCATAAGAGTAAAATGTATTATATTTTCATTTTATATTAATGAAAATAATTTATATGACTTAATACATAATTTTATCTTTTGAAAAACTAGTTTTGTTAGGGGCATAATGACTCTCATTCACCTTTATACAAACTCAAGAAATGCTATAAAAAATAAAGGGTAATCACATTAGAGTTATATAAGGGGATAATATATAGGATTGGACCATCCTTGGCCCTTTAATTTTTTTATTGAGGGTATTATAAGTGTTCAGGTGGATTTTTAAGTTATTGTGAGAGTGATAAGTATTGTTTTTTCATTTTGAGGGCCAAAATTCCCATTTTAGAGGTTATAGTCAACTATTTTAGTATTTTGTTATGTTTGACCTAAAAATAATCTTTAAGAGACAACACATATCATTTTTGAGTGTC
Organism: Viscum album; assembly: GCA_963277665.1. Lineage (NCBI taxonomy): Eukaryota > Viridiplantae > Streptophyta > Magnoliopsida > Santalales > Viscaceae > Viscum > Viscum album. The sequence continues at coordinate 1,089,592,767 of OY728145.1, read as the reverse complement.
AGGGTGTTTGATTGTTTTAGTGGTCATAACATTTTGGTAAGTTGGGTGGTGTGTGACTATTTTAAAGGTTTCAAATTCCCTTTTGTGTTGTAGTTCCATGACTAGTTAATTTTTTTTTGTATTTGTAGTGAAGGATAATGAAATTCATATTTTAGTTGGTATTTTAATTTTATAGTGCGTACTGACTTGATGTGTTTATTTAGGAAACAAGTTCCAAAATGCCTATTTTGTTAGGCATAGTAGTAAAACCCATTTTCTATGGAGTCTTATGTTGTGGTTTTTCGGAGGGGGGGGGGGTCTATGGTGAAATAATGAAGTTTTTATAGTCATGATTTTTCCATTCTTGATGGATTTTAGGGATCAGGGTTGACACATTGATTTAAAATCCCTCTATATTAGGGTGGAATTCATCTTCATTTTCAAATTGAAAAAATAGGGCTTTTAATGGTTTTTTATGGTTATTTTAGGGATTTGGAATTTTGGATCACAATAAACAAGGCAAAAAATTAATTTCGGAACCCCTTATTCTATGGTTCTCCCCTAAAGATTTCTTATTAATTCAAGTATCCCCTAACCTATGTTCTACACTATATACTCTCCTAAATCTAAATCCAACTCTAGGTCCTCATTATATGTCCCTTTGATGATCCTTTGATAATAATATGGTTTATATTCATGAATTTAATTGTTACTTGATCTAAGGTGTTCTCTCGCTCCTACTCTTGTATTCTACTCCTTCTATCTCAATAATTCATAGTTCAACCATTTATTGAGGTTATGAAAGTGGTGTTTTCTCAATTATATGTGTTCTTAATTGAGGTTTGATGTATATTTTCATGCGGTTTGTTATCATGTAGTGTTATTGTGACTTTAGTAGAGTTTGATTGAATGTTATTCATTATTCATATATTTGATTCATTTAATCATTGTTTGAGTTAGGGACTCCAACCGTGTCCTTTAGAAATATATTTTAATGTAAAATTATCTTTATATTTTTATTATTGGGTAAAGATAGGGAATTAATAAACAAAGATAATGAAACAAAATTAATAATTTAAATTGAGAATGGGATTTTAAGTGTTTTCTATGTAATTAATTTTAAAGTTCATATTATTATAATTTTTTATTCATTGTTGTTATGAATCATTGATTTTTGATGATTTTATTATAATGTTCATAATTGGATAATAATATAAACAAATTAATGGTTAATAGAAGAGTGAAATAAATAATAGTAATATAAAGTGTGGATGAAGTGTTCAATGATTAAAGAAATTAATATTTCCATAGTTTTTGTATTGTTAATTTTTTAGTTATTGAGTTGATATATTATGATGACAATTTACCTAGTTTTGGTTTCTATGGCAATTTTTTGCAATGATACGATTAATGATAAAATGTTATGATTTATTAATCATGGTTCTTGAATAAATTTATTTTGAATTGAATAAATAAGAAATAGATGGAAAAGAATGATGGATTATTGAACTAGTTGACAATATCAATTATTTATAGAATTGGTAATATTATTTAAAGAATATTGATATAATGGAAAATTTTAATAGATATGTTTTAGTTAATCACTATGGTTTTTATCATATATTTGTTCTTTCTATAGTTATAATGGACTTGGTGTTGTTGGAATGTTATTGTTGTAGTGGAAGATGATGTGATGGTGGTATGTTGTCATTCTCAAGGGGGTTAATGTGGTTAATGATCGGGTAGTATGGTTGTTGATGATGATTAATTATAGTGATGATATTATGTTTTTTTCATGTTATTTGAGTGTTAATCAATTTACAATTTCCTTATTCATGGATATATGTTGTTTATAAATGTTCATAGTTATTTCATAGTTTATTTAAATATGTAATCTTAATAATTTAATTAATTTGAAGGGGAATGAGTTTTATAATCTTGAATTGAAATGAAAGAAATGGTTAATTGTGATAGAAATGGATTGTGATGTAAAAATTATATATTATTTTAAATTATTATATATCACTTTATATGTGATAACAAAATTAATGGTAAAAAATGGATATGTTAAATAGGAATATAAATGTTGGAATAATAAAGATTCTTTGTGAATTTATGTGGATAATGAATATTTCTTTGAAAATTAATCTAATGAGAATTGAATGAATATATTTTTATTTAATATATATATATATATATTAGTAGTTGGTAATTGATTAATGGGAAATTATTATGAGATAAGACTTTGGTAGATGATTCTTGTTGTGAATAGTGGTGAAGCTAGTTCCTATTGTGGCTAAGAGTTGAATCACAGTTCGTGAGTTGTATTGATAGTCATAGATCAATATCTTAGAATTAGGTAGTTAACCTCAGTAAGGGAATGTGTGCTATTATATATAAATTTTTGTTTCATTATTTCTTAAGCCCCCCTCTCAATTCAGGTAATACAACCAATGCCTATATTAGGTTTTAGGTTCCAGGTGATTTACATAACACCCAAATTATATATGATAAGGTTGGATGCCTACACGACCTTCACCGATCTCACTTCTAGACTTAGTATTATGAATATATATAGAATTTGTGGATTGTGGTTATCGTGTGTGTGTGTGTGTTTCGATGTACCAGATTTAATGGTTTTTGGTTATGACACATGTATATATACAGGATGTGATGGATTAAGACTACACTATATATATATATATATGTGTGTGTGTGTGTGTGTGTGTGTGTGCATGTCTTTGATTTGTAATAGTTCAAGGTTATGTATATATATATATATATTTATCTAGGAAATAATGGATTAAGTTATAGATTTATATTTATTTAAGAGATAATGGCTCATAGATATGATACATGATAATGATGATATAGTGGTTAAGTGGTTGCAATTATATTTTTGTGACTATGATGTGGATATGTGGATATATGGAATACAATATTATGATATGTGGAAGGTATGATAGAATCAAGACATATTTTTTTGGGGTGTGAGGGTAACATGTTTAGTGTGGAAGTAGATTTATAGTTATTTTATTATTATATGTCATTTTAATATTATCTTACTTTAAATTACATGTGATATTTTGATGAGTTATAATTGGTATGTTTCATAACATAGTTGACCTAGTTTATATAATAGGTTTGATTCAGTTTTTATTTGCTGGAGAATTAGTTTTCTTCTTCTAAATTTTCATGAGATGTTTTAGGGAGGATCCTACTGATTATACATTCATGATCACACCTATGTGTGTGTGTGTTTGTTTTTTTTGTTATATAGGGCATGAATTATGAGCAGGATAGACTTTTCTAACTATTGGTTGATTTTCGAATCAATTTGATTTTTTTGGAGTTTCAACCATAAAATTTATCCTATAGTATTTATTTTGGGGTTTTGGTTTTTGTATAACATGACATGCATATAGGGTTGGTTTATTTATTATATTTTTGGGAGTTGATTAGTGGTAATTTAATATTCTTGGTATTTATGAGGCTAATACCTGCCATATGTCTACTTATATATCCCCAGTGTTGGTCTCCAACCCATTGACTATTGGATTAATCCTTTAGGGGTTTCTCTCATCTTCATTGTTGGCTCGTGAAGGGATCCTATAGGGCTGGTTCATGAAAAAGTGGCATCAAGGATTTGGAATAGAAATTATGATGGTGTTTTTAGTTAGGATATAGTGAGTATTGTGTTAGGATTGGTAAAGAAATGAAATCAATTGAACTTATCATGTAATATATATATGGGAGACCAACTAGGATTCAAGCGATTAGGGACGCCTATGATCTGATGAAAGGACCTTAATTTTACTAAACATATTAATAGAGGTGATATTTTTTGTGGGGTAGAGACCTTGGGATGGTTCATGAATAATATTTGATTTCACAAGTTATTAAATTGGGAATATGATGGGAAGTTAATATTAATCTAAATCTAATGATTGTAATTGAATTCAAGTCCTAGGATTAGAAGTACGATATATTCTTAAGACACAAGTTAATGTATTATAAGTATGAAGAGGTTATTAAGATTGATTTTTATAATTTATTAATTCCTTTATTCTATTTTTTATAGAGGTTTTATAATTATTATATTGTTTTGTAATGATAATATTTCCTTTTTCAATGTGTGTTTAATGTATTATCTGCATTGATTGAAATTATGAAACATTTATCAATATTTATTTTCTGTATATTGCATGTAATGATTTCTTGTATTATCAGTATGTATGTTGGCTATGTTTTTATTTATTTTCTTGATGATTTATGTAAATTAATTACCTTTGTATTTATGTTAACTTTTTTCTTTTTTTTTTCTAATTGGAAATAATAACCATGATAATGTTGAAAAAACATAATAATCACATAAATATCTTAAACTATAACTTGAGTGCTCACCTTTATGTATCCTTAAAAAATGTAAATGTTTTAGTATCTCAATAATCCCCTTTTTTTAAAAAGATGAATAATTTCAAATTCATGTTTAAATAATTTTACAACTTATTGTACATTAACCTTGATACGTAATTTATTAATTGATGAATGTTGTAATGATTTGATAAAGAGCATGCTATAATCATATGAATTATCGATATTTTAAATGGAAAACATCTTTTTTGTTTCAAGATTTATAGAATGCATTATAATTTTTATAGTTATGGTAGGGTCATCTCATAATCAACAAAGTAGAATAGCCCCATTAAAATTTACAATCTATCATCACTACATCAAAATTAAATGAACAAAATAAAACATAAATAGGCATAACTCAATCATTGTGTGATCTATATCTATTGACCTCAATAGAGTATTTTGATATCAATCACCATGTGATAGCTGATAGAATATCACCTTTATAGGGATGTACATAGGCTAATAGAATCCCTGTATGCTTTGAGAGGACCTAGTGAACTCCAAAGTTGTTATAGAACCTTCCTTAAGAAATAAAAATATATAACCAATATAAAAAAATATTTTAACTATAGATATATAGTAATTCACACACCATCAATATGAGTATTACAACATTTTATATTCCTCCTTTCAACAAAGGAGGTCGAGCATTAGTTACCAACATTTAGAAGCTGATGATCATTACCTATAATGAATTAATATTAGGAATATAATAATTTGAACATTTAAAATTATTGTAACATGTGTATGAACCAATGAATGAATCATCCTAATGATTCATAGATGAAGGAACCCATTTATAAGTTATTTTTTAATCCATTTATTTGATATCCAATATGTTAGGAATATTGTAAAATATAAAATAGGCATCTCATTCCCATATACACTATGTGAATATTGTATCCAATGATATGAATCACATTCATATATTGGTTTATAATGTTAATGAATCATATAATATGATTCACATTATTTTAAATCATATCCAACAATCTCCCACATATAATAAAATCTCATTAATACTTTATGAAAACTTTCACAACACGTTTTGAATTCATCTAAACTCTTATGGATATGGTGTATCAAAATCTATTTATTTTTGAATAAATACTTTGTCCATATTTTTAATCCTTATTCTAAGGTTAAAGTTATCACCCTTCCATTCTATGTTTCATTGAAAACAAATATGAATTCCCAATTTTATAGATTTATGTAAAGAGTGTCCTCCAGTAAAACATTAATGCAACTCAAGATACAAATGGGTTTTGTGTGATCTTTATCAAACATACTCATATCTCTGTATGAAATTTACAACCACAAGATTTTTCATATACATCATAAGTATATATATTAATATTTTTATCCATGACATTGAGAAACTTATAGACATAGAACCTTCCAATATAGTATAGGCCAACACATACCTTCATGATTCTCCAAAATAGACTGTCTATTCTAAATGAATACATACATGTCATTCATCCAAGTATCTAAGTATATAACATCTCACTTAACTAAATATGTTCACGAATTTCTTTTTTCCAACTCAATCATGTTATAAAATCTCATCTTTGTTGATCTCAAACCGATGAAATTATTAAGAACATACCCAACCACCCACTAATTTTCCAAGCCTCATGGATTACGGAAGAAAACCATCAAAGTAAGAGTGTTACCATGATAGGTATATCTCCAAATTTAGGTAATGGGGATTTATAATAAAAAAAAGTCTATTTATATTAGTAACCATGTGATATTCCATGTGATATACTATAGAGGGTCTATCCAGATAATTAGTATCAACTTTTTATCATATGATAATATTCTTCTTATATCACATACAACTCTTTATATCAAATAAAAGATTATGCTAATGTTAATATTAAAATATCATCACATTACCTAATACTTCATGATTTTCATCGAACAGTGATAACTCAAAGTCATACTTTTAGGAGATATTATAATTCTTTTATTTATACAATATTAGTGGAGAACAAGTTAATGAATGATAAATGTATATATTTTTATAATAAATGAAATATACATTTTACAACCATTACATTAAATCTCTCATGCATCTAAAACCAATATATTCAACATGAACCTTATTATTTTTCTGCACTAATGGTTTTTTCAATGGTTATACTACATTTTTCATATAGCCACCCATCATATATTTACATCAACCCTCTCAACAACATCTCAAATGAGATGGTATTTTTGAAGGATGTGTTTGTTCCTTTGGTGAGACTAGGGTTCCTTATCTTGATAAATAACTCCATTATTGTTATAGTGATTCTGACTTTCAACCTTGATGCTAGGAACTATCCCATGTTTTGTGATGAACTTCTTTATCTAAGAATCTTCCTTTACAACATCTGATTCAGGGATGTACCCTGCCATTTTTTTCGGGTCCACAACAATGGATTATTTATAATTTTTACAACTGATATCACCACCATTTAGGAAAAAAACTATATTGAGATATTTTATCATATTTTTTTAATTGTAAACTAACATCAATGAAAACCCATATAATGAGATAATACTATACTCTAATGACAAAAACACATCCTTACATCTTTTCAAGTAATTAAAATCAAGTGGCTCTCACTAATATTTGATTAGAATCTACTCATCATGATCCAATAATATGTGATATTAGGTCGAGTACACATCATGGAACACATGATAGATTCTACGAAGGATTCATAAGGAATCATATGCATCTTTTTCAACTCATTAAAATGATATTTAATCCTTCTAAGGTTCATTTCATGAAATATAAGTAATGAACCATTGTTAGAGTTCTCCTTGCTATGCCTATTTATAAAATTACCGATATCGGTGTTTTGACTCAATCTATGAAACCTACTAGATCTATATTTAAATATCTTCATACCTAGTATATTGGTTTCTTTACCCATGTATTTTAGCAATAATAATTTTCTCAATCACATCATTATAGAATCAAAATTTGGGAAATAATTTTTTATAATTAGTATTTTATACACATAAAATATAAAAAATACCTCAAAACTATCACTAATTCATTTATATACAAAAAAATCATCCACATTCTTAATGAAACAAAATTTTTTCTTGCATTATAAAAATAGATATTTGAATCCCCAGAGGCCTAATTTAATCCATAATTAGATTGTTTATAAACCGTTTTTGAATCATTTGGAAATTCTAAACCAACAAGTTGAATCATTTACAAATAATTGACTAAAATCTCATTAATGAAAGATGATTTCAAATCCATTTTATATATTTCATAGTAGTAATGACCTATTAAGGATATAAATATCCTATTGGATGTTATTATCACAACTAGTTAAAGTAATTTTCATAATTAATAGCATGAAATTGTTTATAACACTTTCCCACTATACGAGTTTTATAGGTATAAAATCTACTATCCATGTATGTTTTCCTTTATAAAAACAAAATTTCACCATATGGGTATCACCCCTTCAGGTATATAATCCAAGGTCCAAACATAGTTAGTGTACATGGATACTATCTTAGATTTCCTAGAATTTGACAATTTATCATAATCAAAACTCTCAATAGACTATTAGATGTTTTTTGGGTTCATCATCTATGAACAAAAAATCATCATAATTTTCCATAACAAATCCATATATCTCTAGCTCTCGAAAAATCCTACTAGATCATTAAGGTATTTTTTTAGTTTGAGTTGGTTTATCTTTCAATACTCTTTAAGGAAACAACTCAATATATATCTCAAGAATAGATCCTAGTTGTTTGTCTCAATATTTTCTAATTTCAACCTTCCTCCTGTTACTCCTTGATTCATGTGATCCTTATCAAGTAAAATCCCAAATCAGGGCACAATCACTTTTTTTGATAGGATTATAGTAATAATAACTCATTGTTTCCTTTGGATATTAAACAAATAAATATTTATCTCACCCAAGTTCAAGCTTATCAAAATCCAATAATCATATAACAGTTTTATATCCACAAATAATCATAAAATACTTATAAGGACATTTCCCATAATATACCTCAAATGAATTATTTTTAAATTCTTTATATTGAATTTTGTTAAGAGGGTATAGAGATTTTATAGAGATTATATATAGAAGTAAATACGATGTTCTCATTGAATCATCATCAATCAAACCATGTATAAAAATATATGATTCATCCTATTAGATGTTCCATTCCATTGTATTTTTCTTTTAGGAGTGAGTGAAACAATTCTATAATATTTTAGATGATCAATGAATTCCAAGATTATGTATTCACCACCCTAATATACTTATAGATTCTTAATAATTTTTCCAAGTTGATTTTACACTTTTCTCATTAACTCTTTTATCTTATGAAAAGTTTCAAACTCATGTATCATCATAAACAGGTAACTATACAGACTAAATTCATCAGTAATGGTTATGATGTACATATAAGAACCACATTATTAAGCGTTCATTTTTTCACATATATCACTATATATAAGATAAAATAGTCAAGTAGATATTTTTCATTTTTCTAATAAAAGGTGACTTGTTTATTTTTCATAATAAAATTAGATTCGAAGTTATAATATGATTTATAATCAAATTATTTCAACAATCCATCTCTATGAAGTTTTTTAATGTGATTCTCATTTATATGTCCATCGTGACAATAACAATGGTAATTGGAGTTAAAATCATCCTTGAAATTATTTTTTTGAAAGTTATAGATATGATTATCCATGTTTAGAATATATAAACAATTTACCATATTCCAAATTTCATAAAATATTTCATTCATATATGTAATAACTCTTGTAATTAATAATTAATAAAAACCTCATATTATCCAAAAAATATACATAAATAAAATTTATATTCATGAAAAGAACATAATAATAGTTCTCTAATTCATAAAATATCCATTCAATATACTTAGATCATAATTGTTGAAATTCAATACAACAAATATTTATCTATTTACAACACATATATCTATTTAAAAATTATTTAATTCTATTATAATTATAATAATATATTTATTAGAAAACAATATATGATGCTCAACTAGTATTTAGTACCCATGAGTTAGAATTAGATAAATTTATTTTTATGAAATTCATATATAAATGTTCAGAATGATTCTCCTTGAAAACACTTATCAACCATAGATAAAAATATAGAATTATTTATAGGTCATAACTATTAGAGAACTCAAAATGATAAACATGATTCGTGACATAATTTACAATAAATAAATATCTATGGGTGGGTATCATGATTTAAATCATTTTATCGAGGGATTTTAATGGATTTACTCTGAAAAAAATGACGAACCCTTAAATTATTACCATTAGTCGGCCAAAAATCGTAATTAATCATGTTTTGTGGCTCATTTAGTATTTATTGGAAATATTATTTATTTGGGTTCTCTATTATAGTCATTGTGACATGTATGACTCATGGATAGTTAATTGAAAAACTATTTTTAGAAATCAATCATATAAATATAAACTATGAACTTTCCCGTGGTATCCAAACTTATAAGAAAAAGACCCATAGTAACATCTAAATCATCTCTTGAACTACTATTAGAGAAGTCCAAAATGGAATCACTAATCTCTAGGTGCAGGAAACTAGTTCATGGACATCATGAAGAAATCCTTGCGAATTACTTAGGCCTTATATAGTAATATAAATATGTAATAGAAAAAAAATCACAAACCTCCCAATAGAAGATAAACCAAACTAAAATTCAAAAATAGAATATACAACTAACAAATAAATAAATCAATAGAATAAAAATATAAAAATAAAGTTAAAGAATAAAATACAAAAGCTCATGTGGGAAATAAAAAACTCAAATCTAAAATAAAAGCTTCACCACTCTAATGAGCCTCCATGTGGCCCATAACCACCATAAAAATGAAATATCTCCCTCTAGATCCAAGTAGGAAGGAATAAAATTTGAAAGAATCTAGACCTATTGTAACATCCCCAAATGATAAAGGGTTAAATGACTAAATGATATGACTCATTTCAACAAGGTGCACCTTCCTTTTCGGGAGCCTGCGTGATTAGAACTCCATAATTAAGCATGCTTGGCTTGAAGTAGTGATCAGGATGGGTGACCTTCTGGGAAGTTTCCTAGGGTGTGTGTGAGGACAAAGCACACTAGAAAGGACAAGTGTTGGCCCATGGATATAATCGTTAGTCAGATGACCTGTTTAGGCATGTGGGTGGACCCTAGGGTGGGCCCCATGTCTCTGTGGGGCAACTGGTGGTACCTAGTGGGCCAGGACCCGACAACCATGTTAATGCGAGGTGGTTGTGCTGTCACTGGGACCCAGTTGTCACATTTGGTATCAGAGGAGGAACCCAGCCTTAAGTGCGGTGCACTGCCTGGGTTGAGATGTAGGGCCCACAACGAGGGCGTTGTTCTCTAATGGGGGGGGGGGGTGATAGTAACATCCCCAAATGATAAAGGGTTAAATGACTAAATGATATGACTCATGTCAACAAGGTGCATCTTCTTTTTCGGAAGCCTGCCTGATTAGAACTCAACAGTTAAGCGTGCTTGGCATGGAGTAGTGATCAGGATGGGTGACCTTCTGGGAAGTTTCCCAGGGTGTGTGTGAGTGAGGACAAAGCACACTGGAAAGGACAATCGTTGGCCTGTGGGGATAATCATTAGTCACATGACCTGTTCAGGCATGTGGGTGGACCCTAGGGTGGGCCCCATGTCTCTACGGGGCAACTGGTGGTACCTAGTAGGCCAGGACCCGATGTCCATGTTAAAGCGGGGTGGTTGTGCTGTCATTGGGACCCAGTTGTCACACCTATAAAATATAGTCTTGATCTAAACACCTTGGTAGGTATCCGACAACCAAATCTATAAAATCTCTTTCATATTACATCATAAGAAAAGGTATTTTGAAACACAATAGAAAAATATATATTTTTCATAATAATTTTCATAATGTAATAAGAAACACACCATAACATTCTTAAAACAATTTTTAGATCATTCCAAATATAAATGTTTAATTTCAAACCCTGGTAGGTATCTGCCAACCAAATCTATAAAATCTCTTTCATATTACATCATAAGAAAAGGTATTTTGAAACAAAATAGAAAAATATATATTTTTCATAATAATTTTCATAATGTAATAAGAAAGACACCATAACATTCTTAAAACAATTTTTAGATCATTCCAAATATAAATGTTTAATTTCAAAGCTACTTTAAGGGAGATGTTAGGAACCATAAAAGGAAAAAAAGAGGATCACTACAAACAAAAGGAACTCACAAATTTATCAAAATTAAGACTAATATTTCTAGAATTAGAAACCCTATATAATTCATAGTGTAGTGTATTAACCTAGACATCTGAGTAATTGATGAAAATATCTTCAAAATAATTAGTGATTCTAACCCATGTATATATAAATTTCTCGAAATTGATTTTACATTTTTTGAAACCTTGAGACAATATTTGGTTTTCCCTATTAATCAATTTTCCTTTATCATCATTGGTATCAAATTGATGCCTTCTATCATAAATTCCATCAACAAACTCTCTTGGAATACACATTTCAAAATGTAAAGAGGTATCCATTTTCACCATGTCTTCCAAAACATCATTTAAAACTGATTTACAAATAATAACTTGGAATAAAGGAATAAAATCACTTTTTAGAAACCCACACACACTAGAGTTTCAAAAACAAATCAATTGTACCTTTTCATAAAACATTACAAAAAATTTGGATTTTTATTCATATTTAAATAGAATACCTTTTTTAACACATAAATAAAATAGTTTTAAAGAACACTAAAAATTCACTTTCACCTTCCTTTTTTTAAAATTCAATAAAAATTCCATTTGAAATTATTTGAAAATAAGACCATAAAGATAAAAAGAAATAAATAAAACAACATGGCACCATTATGTCAAGTCCCTAAACGAGGGTAAATGTTTATATCAAAAGGTGTTGATATTTTTTATGTGAAATTATTAAAAGAGTATAGAGTGGATATGATTCTCTATCGTGGATTTTTTTTCATAATGTATAAATAATGTTCAAACTCACATTTCATTTTTAGTAAGTGTGTTTGGAGACTAACTCAGATGGTTCTTAATATGGTTCATAGTGTTTATATATAACAAGAAGAGTTCATGATGCTAGAGGATTAAAAGGAGTAGTACCATGAAATCCGTATTTTTATTTTCTAATGACACTTTTAAAGGAAAAGTGTGAACCAAAGACACGTCCATCTATTACAAAACATAAAAGGAAATTATCCCAGATAACTCCCTAAAAAACAAATAAAAAATAAACTAAAATCAAAATTTAGCCACATGTCCTGCCCAATTCAAAATTCAAAAATTCTTAATAACCAACTTTCAAATCCAAAAAACAACAGAAGGCTGATACACCACGAGCCACACTCTGCCTGAGACAAAAAACATCGAGGACCACACTTCAACGCCATCCTCTCATCCAAGACAAGAATCGATAGTGTCTACACATCAACACATAAAAAAAATCTTAAACCTTCATGCCTCATCATCTCTGACCACTCTGAACCAAACACCTTCGACGCCAAAACTAGAGGCATCAGCAATGAACACCCTGAATTCGGCCGCTCGAACTCACGTCCCAAAGGACCGTGGAGACCTTCGCGCTGCTCCGCCTCGGAGAGATTGGAGGTAACATGAAACCAAAGTAGATAACGATAAGATAGAGGTATGAACAAACGTTAGAGCAACCACTTATTGGCACCATTTCTTCACCTTCGCCATCATCACATCCATTCGAGCATCACTGTCATGTAGATAAAATAAAAATCCATAAAACACCACCTATGAAAACAATATAATCGACTCCAATCCACCCTCAACACCATCAATAGGGCTACAAACACAGCTTCATTCCCCAAATACCCGTGCTAAAAAAAAGACCACCAAAAAAAATAGTAACCACCACTGAGAAAGAAGATCCAAAAGGGGGTATAGGAACCGAGGAAACCCTGAAGGTAGAGAATGAACCCCTGAATATAAGTGAGGAACAATAAATGAGAATGGAACTCTAAAAATAACCAGGGGATAAAACCCTAAAAGAAGAAGAAAAGAGGCTCTGAGAGGACCTACAACCACCAAATAGCAATCCCAAAGCCATGTTGTTTCCATCACTCCATTTCCAACCTGGATAGGAGAGGTGGAGGACGAGGCCAGAGCATAGTGAGGTGTCTAGAGAAAATAATCACAGATCCAGTGGAGGCGAAGCTGGGAGAGAAGACCGAGAACCAGTGAGATAGAGAATTTGGGACCTTTATTCTAGAGCTTATATTCCATGCTGCATTTAAGAGAAAATGCATAGGACCTTGGTGTGGTGCATGGATCACTACACAAGATAGTTTTATAGAGTTTTTGGTTACACTGATATTTTTAATACCTATATTCCATATCATAGGTTCACACCATAGATTTTCGATATAGTCAAAGAATAACTTGTTTAAAATTCCTACTCATTCCATAATGGATGAGGCTTCACTGTAAAAGTGGACTTCCAGGAAAATATGGGTAGCTTGATCATCCATGCTGATATGGATTGTTATTTAAATTTTTATGGTTATTTTAACCTATTATAACTACCAATCAAAATATTTTTGTCATAAATTATATGTTAGATTATCAAATGGTTGTGATTAAATAAATATATTTTAATTTTAAATTAAAAATAAAAAAAAATTGTTTTTTGATGATGGGGTATTCTATACAGATTTTTAGATGTGGAGAATAGTTTGAAGAATGATAATTAGAAATGGGTAAAAAGGGAAAATAATAATTTGTTATAGATATATGAATGTAGTGAAGATTTATTCTTTATCCAAAAGAAGAAGAATGGAAAAAAGATAAAAAATATTGAAGTGGTTGTGTGAATTTTTTGTCAATATATAGTGAAGAAGCAACTTATTCTAATGAAAGTTTTTAATTATAATTTTATCTTATTTCATACAGTGAAAGTGGAGTGTAAGTGGAATAATTTATCATGATAAATGAATTTGAATAAGTATATTAGGTTGAGAAATCCATAGTTTTTTAAAACAATTATCTTTTTAAAACAATGGATACACTAAATCATAGTTTAGAGACATGAAAATTTGAGTTTTATCTTTAAACACTAATATTTTTACTCACATGATGATTCTAATGAGTACTATGACCATAGAGTAATCCACATCACACTAAGGACTAGCCTTCCCACACATAGAGTTAAACCATTTAAATTCCATGTATTCCCTTATATTTTTGTGTTCTGGGTGTATTTTAAAAATCATAACTACATCTTAATAGGTGGAAAAGTAATTTTAAAAGAAATATAAAAAAATTATTGATTATTGATTCCCCTACTCAGTGATACTACATTTATCCTAAATCAGTTCTTCAATTGGTTTCAGAGCATTGGGTTCCCTTAATTTATGATTGTCTATTTAAAGTCTCTCTCTCTTCATTTGAAGAATAAGTAACTCATTTGTATTATAAAAAATGGTCAATTCAAATTCAGTGTATAAAATGTTCATTTCTATATTTTATGGGAAATATATATCCCATTTGGAAAGAGAGGATAATTATATACCTATTATCTACTAGTAATTATGTCTTGGAATTTACAATTGATGTGATTATTCCCTAAGATGAATATGTTTCTATAAAAAATAGATACAAGGAATTTTGAAAATTATAGTAATGAAAAGAATGTTATTCATTAACCACTCTAGAAAATTGTGTTTCTAAAAGTCAAAGTAATCAAAACAATAAAACATATTTTGGATAAAAATTAGAATATCTATGTAGAGAAGATAATGGTAATGTAAGCTAAATTTTAGTTATGGAGACATAAGAACAAAGACATCTAGAACCATGAGGATTAAACTACTAATAGTCTCTTCATAGGGGTGAATGAAGTTGTTAGCACAATAAGAGGCTATGGTGAGAAGTTGTATGATTCTAATATTGTTGAAAATATTTTTCATATCCTACTAGATATGTTCGATTATGAAATCTCTACTTTGGAAGAGAAGGATCTAAGTTATAATAATATTTATTATTTTCATAGTACATTAATATATTATAAAATGAGGAAATATTTGGAAATTTATAATATTTCTAAATATGGGGAATAAATGTATTTTAAAGCCACAAAAAAAAGGAAAGCTGAATAATTATGTTGCAGGTGAAGAAGAATATTTTTTTTCATATTTATAGAATATTTGGATGTTAATTTTGATTAAATTGTGGATATAAACTCAAGATACAATATAAGATAAAAAGATATTATCAAAATAATTATTCCATTAAAAACATTTAGCTGGAGATATTGGTAACTATGATGCAAATAACCTGAAATCAAAATACAATGAAGACTGTGAAGAGGAAGATGTTATTCTTAGAATAATCTCAAATAAGCTATAAAATAGTCAAAATTGTTAAGAAAATTACAATGGTAATAAGTTCTCTATTTTTCATAGGATGGAATGATTATCTAAAGAAGTTACAAAAAATGAGAATAAATTGAAATATGTGTATTTATCTAATGGTGAATTTGTTGAAAAAATATTAATTTATAAATTGAATTACTAAAGTAGTTCTAAATGCGAATAAAAATATAAAATACTGAGATGTATTTTATTCTATAAATATAATTAAAATAATATCTAACAATGATTTCTAAACATGATAATGATTTCATAAAGCTAAATAAAGATGATATTTTTTTAATATAAATTAATCTATCATTATAAAACAAAATTGAATGATTATTGAAGAATTTAAGGGGTTGAATAATTTTATTGATGATGATAATAATCTTACCATCAATTTGGATTGAATATTGAAGGAGAAAGAAATAGAGTTTGATCATTTAAAAAATGGATAGAATAGAAGAGGATTTGAAAAAGTGTGGATCCAATGTTTGGAATTTTATATATGAGGATTAATAATGTTTGAAGAAGTTTTAATCTTATGAAGGCCAAAACAAATCATTCCATAAGGATTTGATGAACGTTGAAATTTTTGGTGAAAAATCAGTGAAAAATAAAAAATTAATAAAGAATCAGGTTACAACTAAATCATGTAACATTATAGAATATGAACCACATATGAGGATATGGTGGAAGGGGTTTGGGATTTAGGGTGGTGGTCATGGGATTGAATCACCAAACTGGTTTTTATTCCTTGCATATGATGTAAAAAAAATTAAGTAATGTTCTAGAATCTAGATATTCTAAGATCACCAATTTCAGTGAAATTTTTCCTACAAATAGGGTTTGTAGATGATATTAAAAGAATATTTATGTTATTAGAAAGGATTTTATAGTTTACCCAAAAAATCACAAAAAGGAGTTAAAATTGTTAACTATCAGAAGGGTAAATTACAATTAACAAAATCTAGAAAAATGGTTACTTTCAAAAGAAAATATGATATTTATGGTTGTTGTTGGACTTATTGGGTATTTTGGGAATTCAAAAAATATGTTTTGGATTATTTAACAACATCATAATAATTCTAGAATGTGTGATATAAAATAATTAATTGGGAGTCTATCCTCTTAAAAGAATAAAGTTTGGAAATGGGTTTAGAACTCTGGATAAAAATATCAGAACAAGTTTGATATACTTTAAGGGGTATGTGAAATGTTTGATCATCCAGATTACCATTATAATTATTTAATTATCATTTTACCATCCCATAAAATATGATTTTCAATACTCATAAGACTCTGAGGAATAATAAACAAGGATAAGGTTTTTTTGGGTAAAGTAACACATAAAGTATCCAAAGGGGAAATTCCATGGATTTTTTATAGCATATTATCATCGCATTTGATAGACGATTTAAAACTCTTCAAAGGATTTGAAAATTTAAAATAAGTATCATTGAATATTTTAAATCATGGGTCACTCAAAATCATATGGTTTGGTTAAATGGACATTGGAAAAGATAAGATCAAATCAAAAAAATATTTGTGGATTAAAACATGATTTTTTTTATTATCATATTTATATGACTTGAATAAAGTTAAATTTTGGAAATATTGTATTTTTAGGATACATGAAGAAGTAAATGTTGTGAGAAGAGGAATGTGAACAATAGGAAAAAAATTTCATGAAGTTACTTTATTAAAAATTTAAAGATACTGGATGTTCTCAATATTCCAAAATCGTAATATTGTAAACTCTTCACACAAGAAGGTAGAGATTCAATATACTCAACCCTTAAAGATCATTAATTTAGATGTGTATTGGTCCATTAGGAACAAATAAACAAAGAGAGATAAATATTTTATTAATTTCATGGATGATTTCAGTCACATTACTTGTGTTATGTTTTTGAAGATCAAGAATGAGGGCTTAAAAAATTTGAATGTTTTCAAAGAAGTTCAGAAAACTAATCTAGTTTTTCTTTCAGTAAGATTCAATAAGAAAGTGGAACTGAGTTTAGTAATGGGGATTTTTAAGATTATCTAGATAATAATGGAATATGAAATGAAATTAGTGTACTATACACACCTCAATAGAATGTTGTGGCTAAATGAATGAATAATTTTTGTTGTTGAGATATCTGAGACAATGTTCATTGATCATGATACTTGTTATTTTTGGAGATAATATATTGGTACAATAATTCATATCCAAAAATATTGTTTCAACATGATTAATTTAGATATATCAACTTACCATAGGTATTATAAAAAAATCTACAATTTTGAATTATTTTTATGTTTTTGACATCCTTTGTGTTATCATGGTGAAGGTGAGAATATTGGAAAGTAGGAAAATAAATGTTTTGATGGGATCCTTCCTATATATCCTCCAAATAGAATAAGTTATCATTGTTTCAATAAATAAATTTGAAATATAAACAATTATGTTAATGTGAAAGTGCTGCTGAAATCAAAAAAAAGAAGCTAAAAATGAAAAACAAGTTCTAGAAGTTATGATGATGTTTGTTTTTTTAAATATCCTAATGAAATTTATGATATAGATAAAAGTGTTGAATATGTTCATGTTGGTGAATAAGATTTGGTTATTTCAACTATTAAGAAGAAATATCACTCATATCATCCAAGGTTGAGGTCAAAAGTTTAGCTTCAAAACATAATTGTGGTTGATGTAAAGAATATGAAAACTATGATAATTATAGTTCATACCTCATTACAATCTCAAGTTGAACCTAGAGATGATGAAGGAACAAGAAAACAACAAGAATGGGTTGATTCTATGAATGATGAACTATAACATAAAGTGATCAGACTTGGGAGTTGGTACCCAAGACTAATGGAAATAATTTCATTTAGAGAAAGAGGTTATTCCAAAAACAAATTGAGTAAAAAGGAATAATTTGTGAGAAATAAATAAATATTGGTTTACAAAGTTTATTCATAGTTTTAAGGAGTGGATTATGATGATACCTTTATAGTAGTTTCTAGGATTTAAACCATTATAATATTTCTTTCTATTTCATAACAAACTAAATAAATTATATTCCAAAAGGATGACAAGTCTAATTTATTCAAGGGTGAGTTATAATAGGAGGTGTTTTTTTGAGTATCCATGTGGATTATTTATGGGTAAAAATGAGAATATTTTATATTGGTTAATGAAGGATTTATAAGGTATGAATAAATCCCTAAGAGAATGTAAATCTAAGGTAGACACCTGTTTAAAGAATATGAATTTTATAAATGGATGATTGGAAAACCAACTCTACATAAAAGATGAATAATATGTATCTCCTCTTATTTTTGTACATTTAGATGAAATAATATTTTCTAGAAATCATAAAGAATTGTGTGAGAAGTTTTCTATGTAGATAAAGTAGTCATTAGAAAATTTTATTCTTAGCAAGATTAAATACTTTCTTGTCATAAAAATCTCTCAAATGAAATAGTACATTTTTCTTTTATCAAGATAAGTATTCTAAGGATATCTATAAAATGTATGGAATATAACATTCAAATCCTATTTCTAAACCTGTTTCAGTGTGAAAATGTTTTAAAAATATGAGAAAAAAATTGATGTTTATACTATAGAATTTATAATGTTAATTAGAATTATATTATATCTCACATCTTTATGGACATATTAAGTATTTGTTGTTACACTTTGTTCTAGGTATCAAAGTCCACTAAAATAGTCCCACTTGGTTGTTGAAACAATGATACTTAGATATATTAAAGGTACAATTTATTACAAGATAAAATATGACACCATAAGAAATATTGATCTTTTTAGTTACACATATGTCGATTGGTAAGGTTGTGTTGATGAAATGAGGGTAAATCCAGTGAATTTTTCTATCATGGATAAAAGTGTGTTTTTTGTACTCTAAAAATAAAGGTTTTGTAGATTTAATCATAGTTAATGTAAAATATGTTGATACAAATGATATCATGACTCAATTAATGTATATGAAGACATAGATAGATGATTTGATGGTTGAAGTGATGTTTCAAATTCTCATGGTATTTAAAAATCAATATTCTATAAGTTTATCAAATATTCCAATTTAGAATTTAGGAAGCATCACATTTATATACAATTTCATTTAATCAAAGAAAATATGGAGACAAATTCAATAAAAGTTGAATTTTTTCCTATAAAATAATAAATTGTTGATGTGTTCACTAAGACATTTCCAAATGAAGCGGTTCCGAATTTGAGGTTGATATTATGAATTCAACCTCATCCTTCAGAAGGATAATGTATCATTTTTCCCTTCTATCTTCATTTATTTTGATATTATTTTCAAAATGGGAGAAAAATTAACCCATAAATATCTATCTCCTTGAATATTGAAAGGGGGTATATATATAAGCAGAGAATCCATTGCAATGTGTTTTTTCATAACATAGAGAATATATTTTTAAAGACCTTTTAAAAGGGGAAAGTTTTAATTGTAGTATTTATGAATGTGTATGAAATATTATAATAAATTATTAAATTACATGTGGTTTTTTTGTTTGAATGAATTTTTTATGATGAAAGGTGAATATATTTTGGTTTGAAGGTTTTATATCACATCTTTGTTATGAAAAAATGGTGTTATTTTTTCAATGCTCTTATTTCCTACACTGAGTTCACTCATGTAGGAATAGAATTATTTAATGGTGATCTATTCATAAGTATTCAATGTTTTAGGTGTTTTATTTTCCTTTTTTCCAAAGAAAATATTAATGAGGATACTGTGGATCCCAAGAGGTTTTGAGTGGTTTTATGTGATGTTGTTAAAAGTGGTTGGAGTGGATATGGTTCTTAGTGTTAGATTTTATTTTCAATGTATAAATCATGTCCATACTCAAATTTCTTGTGAGGTGAAGGTGTCTTGTGGCTAATTCAAATTATTCTTAAGAAGGTTCAATGTTTTTATAATACATGAGAAAATTTAATAGTGCTATAATTTTGAAAGGATAATTAGAAGGTATTACACATCACAAATCATGGTATTCCACTATTGAGTTAGATTGGAGAAAATAATCTATCTATTAATTTATTTCTCTGCCACAAACATCTTACATCAAGTTGAACTATGTCACAAAATTGGTGTCCTTATATATTTTCTCAATTTCGAAGAATTTTTTTGCCCTATAAATTTTAATACCTCTATATTATTGGTTAATGGACTCACTTAAAAATGAATATAAGTGAGGTTATTATGTTGTAGAATAGGATACCATACTAGAAGGCATAATATGAAGAAGTTTAGAGTACCTAAAAATTTGGGACCTCCACACTAAATTGAAGGTCCATTCAGCAATTCATGGAAAGATAAAATTTAGTAGCTATGGAATATTTGGTCCCTCCATGAGACATATCATATTCCACAAAACAAGTAGGAGAAAATGGATAGGGACATGTTATAGTTCATGGATTATGAAATAAGGGACTTCAATAGAGTTTTTGGAGAGACTATTCTTTTCAATACCTCCATAATGAAACACTGGATTTCACTATAGTGTGTCCATATAAATAAAAAATATATATTTTAAATATCCACCTCACACCGTAATAGAGGAGGGTAAACCATGAAAGTGGATTTTTGGGAAAATATGGGCAATTCCATTAGCGACACAGTCTTGGATTCATATTCTAATTTGGGTGGTTATTTTAACCTATTATAATAATTGATTCAAATTTAATGGTTATGATTAAGATGGTAGATGATCCATTGGTTTTGATTAAATAAGTAGAATTGTATTTGAAATTAAAATTCATATAAAAATTATTTTTTGAAAAGGGGTATACTATATAGATTAATATATTTTGAAAATAGTGTGAAGATTGAGAATAAGAAAGTGATAAAAGAGAGGGAATAAAAATATGTTCTAGATATATGCAGTATATTTAAGATTTTTTTCTAATCCAATGAATAATAAAGGAAGTGTAAGAATAATATCTATGTAGTTGTGTAAATATTTTGTGCATAAAAAGTGAAGAAGCAAATTCTTCCAATGAATTTTATAAGAAGAATTTGTGCTTTTTTCCTAGAGTTAAAGTAGATAAGAGGTGTTAGAATTTATAACACTCAATGAATTTATACAACTCTATTTGGTTGAATAATATTAATTTTTTTAAAATTATTATCATTTTAAAGTGTGAGATGCATTGAAGAATACTTGAGAAACTTGAAACATGATTTTCATGCTTATACCACACTATTTGTACTTATAGGATGATTCTAGTGAGTTGTGTGATATTGGAAGAATCCATATCATACCAACGACTATCCTTCTCACATTGAAAGTAAAACCACATAAATATATTAGGTTCCATTGTGTTAGTGTGTGTTTGGGTGTGTGGAAGTGATCATAAATATATCCTAATTGGAGGAAAAGGTTTTTTGAAAAGAAATATAAAAATTGTATTGATCACTGATTCATACCCAGTGATATTACATTGATTGTAAATGTTTATAGAGTAAACAAACAACAAGAACAATTGTTCCAAATCATAATACATAAAGTATGGGATAAAATCAATGTAAATAATAAATCCCCTAAAAATATCCTAGAATGGATCCTTGTGTCATGGGATCCAACCAATGGGATCTAATAAAAGGAATATTGCATGACATAAAATGACACTAAGTTCACCAGTCACTAAACTAGAATAAACATTTTGGAGTCTCTCACTATCTTCCATGGGCTCTGTCGGTCCCAACCTCCCATGATCTCTCCCAATCACATGGATAACATTCTCTCTATAGGCTCACATATCTCCATAGAAAGCATTATTCCAAAAATTAATAATTAATGTCATGGATTTAATTACCTAATTCAACTACCCTGATTCCCTGAGGTCTCCTATGATGAGTCAAATGTAGCTGAATAAAATTAATCAGTCACATAGATTCATTATAAAATAATTGAAATAACTCACACCTTACAAACTACACTCTCACAATAGTATACCTAATCAATATTATACATGGGAAGAATATGAAAGTATATCAATGTAATTTTTACCCTCATGGGATCACCAGCCACAACAGGAAAAATAAAAATCAAACATGGATTTAGAGGGCTCCACTCCATTTATGAGATATAGGTTCTAAAAAAATTTAAAACATACCTTTTTATAAACAAACATGTAACACCATTACCAACTCAAAAATTTCAAACTCAACCCAATCAAAATTTGGGACTAAATTTTATTAACTTATTTTGAAAACCAAATGGCAACTCACACTTCCCATAAAACAACCTTTGAAATTAACTAAGGTTGTAAGGTGTTTTAAAATATAATACACAATGGTTAACACACTCCCTTCAAGATTAAAAAAACCATTTATATTGTCTAAAAATCATTAAAAACATAAAATACCCAGTTTATAAATCAATTGGTGCAAATAATACATTTAAAAATCATAAGATGGTGCTAAAAATTGATTTTAAAAACCAATTTTACCCCTTATAAAGTCATTATTGCTTTTTAAAAAACACTTGGAATGGAATATCATTCCTTTACAAGTGTTAAAACCACTTTAAATCGACTTAGAACCTCATGTGTCATTAATATAAAAATATCTTTAATAAGAAAACATTTTAAACCCAACATGAATCCATTGGTATGTAATATAAAGTCACATCAAAGAAATACCTACTCTGACTCAACAACAACCAAGATTAAAGATATCACCTATTATAATAAACACTCTAATAAGGTAAGAAATACCCTATAAAACCCCTAAATTAAAAATATCCATGATTAAGAAAAATCCATACCCTAAAATAATCCAACCCCAACATTAGGGTTCATGGGAGGAACTGGAAAGCATTGAAAAAATAGAATATAAGGGAGGAAGGGGTCTATAGGGACGTTACATTGAGAAATAAACTTGAAACAAAGGTGGAGACCACCAAAAATAGAAAGGGGACTAAGGTAGGGGAGTATCCATAGTTTATTAGTCTGTTAGAATGGTATAAAATAAAAAATTATGGGCGGAGGATTAAAATAGGGAAAGGGAATTTTCCTAAATTCAACATTTAATGAATCTGGATTAGATGCATGGTTTGTTTTGATAGTTCCAAAAATAGTTAACTAACCCAGAAAAGGTCACTGAATAGATTAGAAACCACTGATATGATATACCTAGGATCTGGTATGGTTGGAAAAACAATAAATCAAACGTTCTAAATGGAACTTTATAATTACACAGATAACTCACACACTTGCTAGCTAGTTTAAAAAACCATGTTCAAGCCCTGAGCTCTTTCGAATGAATACCCAAGTTCCTTAAAAGTTCCCCAAAGAACTGAACGATCTATAATAAATCATGCACCACCCATTAGATCAATCATTTATATAATAAATGAATTTAAAATTCCACTATGTAAGGGTAACTACACAGTTTTCTTTACACCACACATCAAAACTGTTCATAGTCAGAAAAACTCTAGGATTTGAAATTTTGGTCTAAAAATCTTAGAAAACATGTAATAACTAAAAATAATAATATAAAATAATCATCATAATAACATGGTGGGTGTCATAATTCTATATAGCATGCCACTTTCTACCACTACAAAGACTCAAGTCAAAGTAGAGGACAATTAGAGAAGAATTATAAAAATAATTTACAAAATAAAATAGAAATTCTAGAAAAAATGGATGAATCCCAATAAAACTAAAGAACCTATAAAAATTGGTGAATATTAGATCAATGTTAAATTCTAATTGGGAATAGAACTACCATAGGTCTCCCCTCAATTTATAATTTATCATAAATGGGGGAATAATAGATAACCTCTTTTCCATAAAATGAGATGATGTCGCCCAATAGCCGAACTTATAAAAAATATAATGGGGATCACCAAAAACATGCAGTAAAATTATACCACTAAACAATTTCTCAAACTTAAAAAAAGCTAATAAACCTCAAAACATCCCAAATGATAAAAAAGAGATCCCCAAACCCATGGTATCCCAAAACCAAGGATCACTTTAACCTTGAATATACCTCATTATGAAATTAAATGACACAGGAGGAACATGAGTATTTCTATTTTCAAGAATATGAAATATTATCTTGTAGATATACCAATAGTAATCTCAGCCTAGCGACATCCATTGTCCAATCAGAAATAATACTACACCTTCCCATGTATCAAGGAAAGAACCTTATATTTTACCCATGTCTATATTAAAACAAACCAGATCATGGTCTATATAATTAAAGGGTACCAATAAACATCATCAAGAAAATAGTTAAAAAAAATCCCAAAAGAACTACTGATCATAATGACCAACCTAGGAGGCCCCTAAGAAAACATCAACACAAATTCCTCCCAAAAAATCTACCCAAAATTCAATGAGTGTTATTCCCAAAATTGGTTCATCATCTAAAATATGTGAAACCAACCAACTATAGATTACATCAAATAGTGGAAACTCTATCAACTTAAAATATCAATGTTATCAATAAACTGGCAATCCCAAACTAGATATCATACAAGATCATCCAAAAGAAAGAAAATTTTTTGGGTTAAACCATCAAAATAGGTATCACAACTCGGGACACTAGGCCTATATAACTCCAAATAAACTCATTAAATAATCCTAACTTATAATAATTCAAAGTCACACCACTGAAGGGATAATACAACATCATCCCCTCCAATCAGATCTTGGGATATGTAAAAACTAGAAATAGGAAAGATCCCTAAGATCATCACTCTAATTCCACACTAAACCATTCATGGAGGCTTAAATTAAAACAAAAATGATATGAGCTCAACTCTATAACATATCTAAAAGTACAACATGCATTCCCAAAATCATAAAAAAAATCATATTTTTCTAAAAAACGAAAATATCCTCAAAATACACTTGTTTAAAATGATGGGAACTATAATTGTGAGCATTTTAAACCTGATTTAAAAACCAAGGAACCATTAAAATCTGGCATTCCTTAACAAAATTTTAAATGGAATCATTTTTACCATTTTAACCCCAAGACCAAACTCAAATTTTCTTAATTTAAAATCATTCCAAAATTGACTTAAAAATAACCATCAACCAATTTTAAAACCAAAACATCCATTTAGATATTATAATAAAAAATTTTACATTTGAAATAATTTCAAATCACTCACTCCATTAAAAACATTCAAAGGGTAAAACCTCCATATAAGCCACGATATATAGTATAATATCCCAGAACCCAAACTCCAGGATGTGGTTTCAAATTCATAAACTTTCCATTTCTATCATTGATGCTGATATTTGTGACCTAATTTGTTTTCCATCCAAACCTTACAATATAAAAAGGACAACATGGATCACATACATTCTCATGTAAATTTCAGGAATATAGTTCTATAGAATTAGGGAAAAAATACTACATAAATAATTGTCATGGATTTAAATAATAATTTTTCCTATTTAACATAGATTTTCTTATTTCCCATTAAGTCATCATCATTATCCATATGTAATCCATTCTAGAAACAATTCATTAAACCTAATTATGCATAACCTATGGAAAAGTAAAAATAATAAGGGTTAGATCAAATTATCATTAAGGGAATATGTAAACATTAACAAATGAATGTAATCAGTGATCATAAGAATAACATATGGGTATGAATGAAAATATCAAAGGGAATGAATATTACATAAGAATATTCATACCCATCAATACTTGGATCATAAAAAATGAAAACATGGAATAAGGAACTAAAAATTGAAATAATCATAATAATAAATAATCATGATCCATGTGATTTCAATCTTGATTAAATGAAACATCATAAACCCATAGAAATCATTGATAAAACAAGTTTCTATCTTGGGATATCATCATCATAGAACACTTACAAAACCCATATAAAGACCTTATAATTGGAATAACCATACATAAAACTTCAAATATAAATATCTAGAGAATATTATCATTACCCAATGAATTTTCTCACTATCTAGGAACATACCTAATATAATCTATAAGGGGATCACCCAACGATATCTGGGCTGCCCCATTGTATTAGCTCTAATGGGAACACATGATGCTATTTAGGCCACCCGATAATATAATTTTTAATAAGATCACCCAAAACTATATAGGTAACCTCATCGTATAACATTTCCAATAACAGTAACATAAATAACTTACATATATCTTTCATTTGAACATAAAACTCAATGAAACAGTCATTTTCTCTTTTATTACTATATTAACCCATGGAAATTAAATGAAATTCATTTAAGTATATTTGAAACATGATTCATACATGTAAATAAAACAATCTTCAAAAAATATCTTTTAATCATTGTTAACCCATATAAAATAAATGGGTTCCGTTATAATCTCTTTGAAATGCGGTTAACCCATGGAAAAGAAACAGGTTTCATAATCTCTTTGAAACATGTTTAACCCATGGAAAAGAAATGGGTTCCATAATAATCTTATTGAAACAATCTTAATCCAACCATAGAAATAATAAGGATGATATCAATATTACATAAAACCATTTAATTAAGAATACTTTTTTTTGTCATTGATGAATAAAAATACAATAAAAATATCATTAAAAACATTTTTGGGGAAAATATACTTTTTATTTGGAAAATTTAATTTTAAAACTAAAAGTACACAAAACATATTACAAGTAAATTTATTTGAAAA
This sequence comes from Viscum album, assembly GCA_963277665.1. Lineage (NCBI taxonomy): Eukaryota > Viridiplantae > Streptophyta > Magnoliopsida > Santalales > Viscaceae > Viscum > Viscum album. The sequence goes on along the minus strand of OY728145.1, from coordinate 1,089,565,180 downwards.
TAATCTTGGAAACATACAAATTAATTTACAAAACAATTTATTAGTCATGATAGCTGGAAAATCGGTTCATGTCATATGCATTAAAACAAATATCCCTTTGAATTTGTTTTTAAAATCCAAACAAAAATTTCCTTGAAAATAAAATAAATATTTCATTGAAAATAATTTTTTAAATGATAAAATTGCGTAAAAGTGTGTTTAAATCCATTAGAAATGGATAAAAACAATTTTTAAAACATTTCTTGAAAACATTGTTTTGGAAGAAAATATATTTCTGACCTAAGAGATAAATGATGTCTTATTTCCTTAAAAACTTATTTTCGATTATTTTAAGCACCAGATAGTGTAAAAATAGTTTTATTACTTGAAAATATCATTAATAAGTAGATGATATTAAAATTAATGAGTATTATTTGTAGGTATATCATAAGATTTCAACATCATAAACTTAATCATTAACAATCTCGATAACTGATGAGATTGTAACATAAAACTCTTACCACTTTAATAACATTGAATAATAAGGCCCAAGGAAGTATATCATTAAATGAAACTTGTAATATCATGATAATAAGTATATTTGTGATATAACATATGAAAGGGAACGTATATAAACCTCCTAAAATAATATAGGTGTATAACAAAATATATGTCTCAAAGAATGAAAATTGAGACAAAAATCCCTTACCACTTTGGAAAATTTAAAACTATAATCCCCATATAAGAGATATCATGAAATGGATATTTAAATCCTTATAAAAAAATATAATAATCATAAAATAATTTCATCGTCAGTATATACACTACATAACAAAAATTAATGGTGAACGTGACATACATCTCACAGAAATAAAAGTGAGATGAGAAAACCCTTACATTAAGTTTGATTCTTCAGGATTGTTAATTATCTTCCTAAATAATATACTTGTGTTAGTTATATAATTGATTAATAAACTTTATAAAGTTTAATATTACTATTATTTCACTTATTACCATGATAAATATGATTATGTAATCAATTTGGGTTACGTTGGATGTTTTGATCATATTTGGCTTATTTGTCAAAAAATGTCTTTTGTATGTTGACTATACTCAAATAGATCATTATATTAAAAGCTCTAGAATAATAAATATTAAATAATTATCATACTTATATATCAATTATAATTTTAAAAAAATCATGAATAATGGTTATGAAAAATGGTCTATTTTATAGTCATAGAGACGGTATGCCATTCATACGCATGAGTAACATTTCTATTTTTCAATGATCATTATGGAAATGGGGTAAGGGATATATTATATTTATATAATGATAATTATTTAGTAAATACTATAATATATTTCATTATTGTGATGTTATTATGAAAAAATGAATCACAACTTTTCAAATAGGTGATAGTCAACATGTTCACAAATAACGTTGTCACATTTCAGTGATTATAAGGGTAATAAATAAAATGTGATATTATATTATCAATATTGGAACCCTTATTTTAATGATAAAAAATTAATTTTTATTATATTAGTGAGTTTTTTGTTTCATTGTATTATTTTAAAATATATGAAAGATTATAAAAATTTGGCTATGTATGACTCACCATTGAAGATGAGTCACCACCAAGATGACTCACCTTCATACATGACTCACCGCTGAGGATGCCACTAGAAATATTTTTTTGATAAGTATTGGAATCCTCAAATATAATCTATTTTTCATAGCTAGAACAAATGTTTTGTAAATTATGGAAAATAATCACCATTAGAGGATGACTAACCATTGGACAAGAAATTTGAAAAAGTACAAAAAACACCAACCGTCAGAGATATCCAATGGAAATTTGGATATATGTTATAAATACCTACCATGAGAAAATATTCACCATTGAAGATAACCCACCACGAGAATGTAAATTTGATAATGTGATAGAATGAAATACCGTAGAGATAATCCACTATTATCATGACTCAGCTAGAGCCTAAGTCGCCACCAGAAATTATGTCACCGATGAAAAGATTCACCACCACTATTATATTTTTATTATTTTGAATTAACTATTTGTAATGGATATATTATTTAATTTAATGTAATTTATTATTTAAATGACTATTATTAAATTTTTGTAGAGATTCATTAAAGTTCATGTCAGTCATCTTGTTTAAGGAGCAAAAAATTCAGATGATTCTCTCAACTTGTTATAGTTAAAATAAGTAGCAGAATCCCTCATGTGCATAACATCACTAAAATATACAAATTGAAAACCAACATAGATATATATTCATGTAAATAGAGATATATGGAAGAACATTGCAAGATCAAAAAAAGATTTTTTTGAAGTACGACTTACAAAAAACATCTTTAGCAGTGGTCAATATTAGAAGAAGTGAATCACATTGAACACATAGACTAATTCCTACAGACTCACAAGAATGTGTTTACAAAAATATATTCTACTCAGAATTTTGGAAGCACGACTCGAGATTAATTTCAATATACACTCATAGATTCAGAGGCTTTATAGAATACCACACTAAGAAACAATATTTTCTTTACACTCTTCTTTTATCTTTCAGTTTATTTTATTTACATTATGATTAGTATGTGTTTTACCCTGTATTTATTAAATGTACACTATATCCTATGCTACAACTAGAAGATACTAGATATATTCTCACAGTCTATTTATGAATTTTTTCTTACATATTGTGGAATAATTCTATGTGTTTCCTGTATTTATTTAATCATCATGGCTGTTGTGGAAGAGGTCTCTATGTGTCCTAGATAGATTTTTTGGTTGTATACTAGATCCAGGTTATGGGTTATAGATTGTTTTATATAATCTTCTTAGTAGTGGGTGATTTACAAGTGGAGAGGATTAAGTCTCAGCCTGATACCACACCTCTTATATTTTATTCCTTTGTGTGTTTTGTTTTGTCTTACTTCTAATATTTAAGCTAAATCAATTTTAGACTATAAAAAACTACTTTGATAATTAGTATTAACTTGTTTTTATATAAGGTTTCTATTATTTAAATTTATTTTAAAAAGATAAAGTAGTTTTAATAATTATTTAAACAAAGTCTTAATCAATCATTGAGAAATATTTTAAAACGTTATAACTTATATTGATATTCTATTTTCATTAACCAGGATATTTTATTTAAACTCTGGGATTTTATTTAAACCGATTTTAGATAGAAATTATTATTGGTAAGTCAATTCACCCCCTCTTTAGATACTCACTCTCACTAACATTAGGTATGAGAGGTTTTTAAAATATTTTCACCCATGATTTTGTTTGTAATTTAAATAACATAAATTTCTATTAGTACTATATTTAGTTATGTAAATGGATAATAGACAAGACGGTTCTACTACCAACAGAACTCCCTTTTAAATAGTAATAATTATTATCAGTGGAATATAAAGATGAAAATACATATAGAGAGTATGTATTTTTAAATATTGTCTACTATAGAAGATAAGTATGAATTACCTAACACTATTATAAGTACTTGGGATAATGATACTAAGATTGATTATAATGATAATTTTAAAGCAATTAATTCTCCTTACTTTCCCTTATTATATGAATAATTTAATAGAATATCTACTTGTAAAACTACTTTTTAGATTTGGGATATTTTAGCTATTTTACATGAAGGAACTACTAAATTAAAAGAATTGAAATTGAAGAGTTACAAAGTTAAATATGATAATTTAAAGCTGAAAACTGATGATTTAATTTATGATATGTATCTTCGGTTCAATGAAATATTCACTATAGTGAGCTCCATATAAAATCTATTATTACAAAAGGACTGGATTATGTGACAGTTGATATGTATTCTAGAGAGATTGAAGGGGACATCAATTCCTATAAGAGAATACTATGAATTAAGTAAACTAACTATCAAGGAATTTATTGGTAAGTTGATGATATATGAGGAAGAACATAAATTCTATCATTAATAGGATGATGAACCAAAACAAAAATCAGTTTCCTTCAAGTATAATACATCTAGAAAATATAAGGTACAAGATGAAGGCTCCAGGGAAGAAGAGTTACCATCAGACAATGATAACGAAATGAACCATTTGTCCAAATAGATTATGATTTTCAATAAGAATAATAAATTATTAAGGAAATAATGTTAAAAAATAATTTTTGAAAATAAATGAACTTTAGAAAATTACTAGAGAAGAGATAAAAACTCAAATGAGATTACCTATTATGAATTAAATAAAAAATGTCTTATTAAAGATTACTATACTATGTTTAAATAAAATAATAAGTATGATGAAAAGGACAAGAAAAATAAGAAATCTATTAAAGACACATGTATTTTCTATGAGGAAAAATCGAGTGGATCAAATTCATATCATGATAATAAGTCTAATAGATATTGTAACAGCCCGAGATTTTATGAAAAATATTATTTTTTATTTCACTAATGTCTTGTGTTGTACGCTACACCAAAAGGAGCTTGCACAACACGCATCCTTGACTTGCCTTGCATTACACACAATCGCAACCTTCCTCGATAGCGTGTGTGGTACGTAATACTGAGTTTCACGAAACAATGATATGCTATTAAAATATTATTAAAACTAGCCGTTATGAATAGTAATAACCACTTTTTAAAATTCTGTAAATCTTATTTTTCAAAATGAACTTCATTCTTGGATTCGGAGTATCGAATTTAGCCTAAGGTGAAATTTTGGTACTTTTCGGATAACTTTCACATTCTGATGAATAGTGAAAATTACTAAATTATAATTAAAAACAACTTTTTTTAATCGAAATAATTAATAGTGATAAATTATTAATTTGAGTGGTTTTAAAGTATATTTAGAATATATTTTTACAATTTAATACAATGTTGGTCATTGGTTGTAATTTCACATTTAAACCAGACATAATCAAGTGTCAATCTTTTGATATATATTGTTTCCTAAAAACACGCTATTTATTTTAACAGCGGGATTTAATTATAAAATTAAATAATGCAACTTCTATGTTATGAATTTGGTAAAATAGATTTCATTTTTGAATTAGGAATATGAAATATAGCTTAGGATGAAATTTTGGCATTGTTCTGAAAAACATCAATTTTTGATGAATAGTGAAACTACTAAGTGGTAGGTTAAAAAAAACTGAATTTTGCATAAAACTTAATTTTACCGCTTCTGTGAATAGAATTTTGAAAATCCGACAGACACGGTTAATATCAAGGACTAAAATGTGGTTCAATGAGATGAAAATAATTTTTGGTGAATAGTAACTTTTTACTTTTTTTACCGCGGTTAATAGTAAATAGGGTAACTAAGGGTGAATATGATATTAATATTACCCTAACACATGTCCTAATTCTATTGGACAAGTGTAATTCGACCAAAAACAAACTTAGGAATAAAATATGACCATTTAGGCCCATTTGGATTAGATTAGGACATTTATTATTAATTTATTTAAAGAAAGGTTAAAATAGTTAAAATCAAAGTTTAATAAGTAAATCATTTTTAATATGGGGTTATACATAAGATAAATTCGATTTTAAATATTCATTAGAAAGATAAAAAGATTTCCTACATGATGGTATTTTATTTGTAATTTTTAGACATCAAATAATTTAATTTATTTATGACACAACGATGATGCAGTAATTGTCTTATTAATGAAATATTGACATAATTGATGTTATAAACACCAAAATAAATGTAATTTGAAACTTTTTATGAATTACACTAATTTTCTAGGTTACTATGATATATTAATGTTGATTTAATCAACTTGGTTCGAACATTTAATTCTGTTATGACTTTCACAAAAATCATATATCAAATAGTGTCAAAATTGACACAAAATAGTTTTTAAATCAAATATTATATTATTAATTGTTATTTTATTCCTAAAAATCTAAGGTTCGGCCAAATGACTTAGACAAGGATATATATATTAATAATAAACAATTTGGGGTTCGTTTGGCATGTTATAGTAAGTGTATTAACCATATAGTGAAAGAAAACAAAAAGACACGGTAAATGTTAAATTATTTAACTTAGAGTTAAATCTAATTGATAAGGTTAAAATAATATCCTAAACTTGTCTAAATTCTATTGGTTGATAGGATTTCGACCCATCCCCACTTTAGCTTCGAAATAAGACCCTTTGGAACCATTATAAACCGATTTTGACTTTAATATAAAATAATATTTTGAGATATTCCTAAGGTGCCCATCTCCTCCCTTATAAAAGGACACCTCCTCCCCCTCCTCATCACACCCATTTGAGCACTCAAGATCGGCCAACCCCTGCCAAAATCTCTTCTCCACTTCCCTAGAAACATCCTAGAGGTTCTGGTCTTCCTCAAAGACCAATTTTAGTGCCCTAAGAGGAGGTCTCAAAGAGGCGCTTCAAAGAAGAGGTAATTACCGTTACCAATTCTTTCATCTTTATTTCTTCTTCCACTTCTTCTTCTTAGGTTGTTTCATTATGAAGTAATAACATCAGTATCACTCATATACTGATATGTTATTATAAGTATGAAACAACCCTATTTCACCATCTATCCATCCTACGGGAAAAGAAATCACCGCGCGTGCGTACGTACGGAATACCGTCTCCACGCCGTGGTGTAATCTATTTTCCACCACCACCTTACATGGATGGGTATAATGGTGTAAAGAATAACTATACATAGTTATTAAAACATCATGTTGATTCTGATATATTGTATAATACACTCCAATTCAATTCAGTATTTATGGAAATGATATCATCGCTCGTGCGTACGTACGGACTACCGTCTCCACGACGCGATGAGATTCATTCTCCATGTTAACCATTTAAGAATGATTATAAAGTATATATAAGAAATAATAATGAAATATATGACATTATAAAGTTACTGGATTTATGTATATATATATATGTATGTCACCAACTTACTTCCATTCAAGACAATAAGGAAAGGAAAACAACGTTCATGCGTACGTACAGACTACCGTCTCCATGAACGGTGTTTTTCATTTTATTTATCTACCTATTATATATATATATATATACTGAATATATATGATATATAAATCATATTTTATATTCTGGAAGTGAGTAAATCATGATATAAGTAATAATGATGTCAAGAACAACAAGTAAAAACACCTACGATAAATGAAACGATTTTACCCAAAACGCTTCTTTAACATGGAATTTACAAAAGAACGGGTAATATAATGTCATAAGTGAACCATATATGATATCATAACAATGAATATGATTCTGTAATAAGTCAATAACATGATTTAAATCATTATACAGGAGGTTCGGACACTTACAAAGCAAATCGGACCTAAGGTAAGGTAAATATCACAATCTCATTTTTATCCGAGATTGTTTATTCGTAAGTATTTACTGGGGTGTATTTTATCATCCACATCCATGTTTCATCAATATGTAATATTATTTCCATCCACCTACAATTATTTAAATCCATTTTTACCCTTTGGTGAGTTTTTAGTAATATGTATGAAAGGAATCTTTTGTTGTTTTTTGTACGAGGTACTTTTTGACTTTTCCGACAAAAGTAAGAAGAATGTTTTTTTAACTTATACGGCATGAATGGATTTCTAAAAAACTATTTCCAAGAAGCTTCCTTTACAAGTATTCAAGTTTATTTTTAATCAACTTCTTTTATTTTAAAATTGTATGACATGTTAAGAAAGGAAAAGTGTTTTTGAAGTAAAAAGGATATTTTCCTCAAGAATGAAGTTCAAGTATTTTATCAAAATTATTTTCCATCTAAGATAATAAAAGGGTTCTGTTTTTATCCCTATTATTACATGGATTTGATTATGTTGTGATGGAAACATTTTTATGAATTCATTTTTCTTATATGAATTGTTTTATGATGTCATGTTGTTTAAGAATCCCATATTTATTACATGGGTTATGCGATGATGTATGATTTATGATTATGTGGCACACATAAGAAAGGATTCATTATAAGATGGGTGGGACCTATATCTCCCTCCAATGCATTGGGTAAAGATTTTATATCTCATGAGATAGACAGGGCTGGAACGGTAGGTTATACCGGTTCAGTGAAACAGGACTGAAACGAGGGTTACTCGATTCAGAAAGGGACTTTGTCCACTAAGATAGTCTTGGCAATGAGTCTTGACTAACAAGAAATGATTCTCTATGATTATGTGTGAATGCCACAAAGGTTCATGTTTTAAGTTATGATTATTGTGATTTCATTTCACTACTATGATTTATCCCATGTTATGAAATTATGCTCTCTTTTGCAGGTTAAGATTTCCAAAAGATATGTTCTTATGAATATGATGTGATTGATTTTTTTCTTTTGTATACCCTTACTGAGCATTTGAGCTCACCCTTTTATGTTTTCTTTTCCCCAGGATATAAAGAAAGGTTTTAGGTAAAAAAAAGGGAAGATCTTTATGGGAGATTTTGAAGATCTTTCACCACGATTAGAAGATTACGTTCCGAGTTTCAAAAGACACTAAACTATTACGATCCTTGTGTGTGTGTGTTTTTATTATGTACTAAGTATTCCGCAAATGTAATGTAATGTCCATGTACGTCAGGATACGGGTCTCTACAGTTGGTATCAGAGGAAAGGTTTAGTCAACCTTTGGAAACTAGGATGCGAAAACGTTAGTGAGATCCCTAGAGATATTTCTAAGGTATGTCTAGGGATGTCCCTAGGGATAAGTATACGTATAGGTTATAGTAATAGAATTACGCTAACGATCATAGAATTAAACCTAAGATGTTGGATATTGAAGGTACTCCCCCTTTATTATGTTGTTTTCCCTAGCATGATTTTTTCCCCTCACACTATTCATTTTGGGTTTTAGACGATGGCTGGAACCCGAAGGAACCGTGTTGATCAATGCAATGGACAATGCAATGATTGCCCTCCTGAACAAACAAATGTTATGGGAGATGGAGTGAAAAATCTTATTGCTATACTTACACAAGCTATGAATCATTCTGGACTTCCAAATGAGCAGAGAAGGGAACAATATTCTATTGAGTCCTTCATGAGGCAACGTCCACCTTCTTTCAGTGGGTCTTCTGATCCACTTGTGGCTGAACAATGGATTAGTACTACTAAAAAGATATTTTCAGTTCTTCAATGTTCTGAACATGATAAAGTCATCCTAGCAGTGTATCGTTTAGAAGGAGATGCTGATCAATGGTGGAATCTTGTTAAGAATATGAGGCAAAGGGATGAAATTGAGTCTATGGAATGGGACGAGTTCAAGAACTTATTTTTCAATAAGTACTTCCCTCGTATTCTCCGAACAAAGATGGAGAAAGAGTTCCTTGAACTGAAGCAAAGGGATGATGAATCTGTTAGTACCTATGAAGCAAATTTTACAAGACTTGCAAGGTACGCTTCTGGTATTATCATCCAACCTGAAAGTAAAGTTGATCGATTTTTCAGTGGCTTAAAACCAAGTCTTCGAAGCGAATTAGCTATAAGAGACTTCAGTAGCTATGAAGAAATTGTGCGTTGTGCTATCAAGGTAGAAATGGAAGTTGGTGTTACATATCAATCTCATGGTTTTGACAAGAAACGAAAGATGGAGGTCAAGGAGAAATCTCAGAATAATGGTGAAAAGAAGATAAATGTTTCCTTATGCACAAAGTGTGGAAAGAAGCATGGTGGAGATTGTCTTAAAGGGACTAGAAAATGTTTTAAGTGTGGAAAAGAAGGTCATCGAGCAGCTGAGTGTCGAAGTAATGGAAAAAGGGTTTCTAATGATGTGAATAAAGCAAACAATGCAGAGAACGCACCACCAACACTTCAATGCTTCAAGTGCAAGGAAATGGGGCATTATGCTAATAATTGCCCTAATCCAAGGGTTAGTGATGATCAGCATGAGCAACCACTGAAGGCAAAGGACAAAGGGAAATCACATGCGATCACTATTGGCAATGTTGAATATGACAACGATGTGGTGGAATGATTAAGTGTTTATGTAATGGGATTCCAAAATAATGTTGTATCATTGAGTATTGCAATATTTATTGATGTGGTATTCAAAGTGATTGAGATATTTTTTGGAAATAAGATGATATGCGCATAATGAAGACGAGAAAATGAAATGTTTAATAGTATTCATGAGCTCATGATTGATATAAGAACTAAGTGATATCATGGTTTGAGTATATAGAATTTTGAGGATTTTGGAATGTGGAAAGTGTTAACTTTTAACTGCATTCAAGTTTTCACTAAGGTTCAATGGGTATTCAAGAGAATACATGATTAAGGACTTTGAATGTTTGGAATGTGACCAACAAAACATATCTTATGATATATGGGGTTCAACGATGGTATTAAATCTCTGGTAATCGTTTTCACTATGAGAGTGGACTCCAGTATTATGGATAAGCCTAAAGATTGGAATGGATTATTGTTTGTTTTTCGATATTATTGATGGGATGTTATAGTAATATAGTTTTAGAAAAAGGACAACCTGCAGGACGGGCGACAGCCCATCGCGTCGGACAAGGCTGTAGGAATCGAACCCACAACCGAAGTGCGACTGGCCTTTATCGCCTACCACTGGCCTACAGGAAGTCCCTGTTTATTAGAAACTAGTTTTATTATATTAAGCAGTATGATATATGAAGTATAAAGTCCATTTTAGGAACCATATATGATTAATCTCACTATAGATCGACTTATGTATATAATTTTTTCTAACCATTTTTTTTTGAGACAGATGGAATGACCCGTCATTCTATCACATGATCTTCTAACACTTCACGAATAACAAATTCAACTTCATTTATTTAAGAGATGAAGTGGAAATTGTTAAAGGCACGAACAACAGTGAGATTGTACCAAAATAAAGTAAGTATTTATTCTAATTCAAATTCTTTAACTTTAGGGAAATGATCTTGAAAACCAAAAATGTTGTCCTAGTTCTCTTATACCTGATGAATCAGATGGTACCTTAGATCGTCACAAATTTATGGATTTGTGATTACTGGCTTTTCCATAGCCATGTTCTCTACCACTCTCCATCAGAACATGATGGTTTGATTTCTCTTCCATATCCATATTTTCACCTATGTGGAAACCCAGTGATTAGTTTATTTGGGTAATCGTTACATTTCATACTTTAGTTATTAAAGCCAAGTTTTGGTATTCCTTTTTACGATGTGGGTTTCTATTAAAGAAACTTTCGAATAGTAAACCATTTATAACCCCGACGAATTTCGAGGGCGAAATTCATTTTAAGGGGGGTAGAATGTAACAGCCCGAGATTTTATGAAAAATATTATTTTTTATTTCACTAATGTCTTGTGTTGTACGCTACACCAAAAGGAGCTTGCACAACACGCATCCTTGACTTGCCTTGCATTACACACAATCGCAACCTTCCTCGATAGCGTGTGTGGTACGTAATACTGAGTTTCACGAAACAATGATATGCTATTAAAATATTATTAAAACTAGCCGTTATGAATAGTAATAACCACTTTTTAAAATTCTGTAAATCTTATTTTTCAAAATGAACTTCATTCTTGGATTCGGAGTATCGAATTTAGCCTAAGGTGAAATTTTGGTACTTTTCGGATAACTTTCACATTCTGATGAATAGTGAAAATTACTAAATTATAATTAAAAACAACTTTTTTTAATCGAAATAATTAATAGTGATAAATTATTAATTTGAGTGGTTTTAAAGTATATTTAGAATATATTTTTACAATTTAATACAATGTTGGTCATTGGTTGTAATTTCACATTTAAACCAGACATAATCAAGTGTCAATCTTTTGATATATATTGTTTCCTAAAAACACGCTATTTATTTTAACAGCGGGATTTAATTATAAAATTAATTAATGCAACTTATATGTTATGAATTTGGTAAAATAGATTTCATTTTTGAATTCGGAATATGAAATATAGCTTAGGATGAAATTTTGGCATTGTTCTGAAAAACATCAATTTTTGATGAATAGTGAAACTACTAAGTGGTAGGTTAAAAAAAACTGAATTTTGCATAAAACTTAATTTTACCGCTTCTGTGAATAGAATTTTGAAAATCCGACAGACATGGTTAATATCAAGGACTAAAATGTGGTTCAATGAGATGAAAATAATTTTTGGTGAATAGTAACTTTTTACTTTTTTTACCGCGGTTAATAGTAAATAGGGTAACTAAGGGTGAATATGATATTAATATTACCCTAACACATGTCCTAATTCTATTGGACAAGTGTAATTCGACCAAAAACAAACTTAGGAATAAAATATGACCATTTAGGCCCACTTGGATTAGATTAGGACATTTATTATTAATTTATTTAAAGAAAGGTTAAAATAGTTAAAATCAAAGTTTAATAAGTAAATCATTTTTAATATGGGGTTATACATAAGATAAATTCGATTGTAAATATTCATTAGAAATCTAAAAAGATTTCCTACATGATGGTATTTTATTTGTAATTTTTAGACATCAAATAATTTAATTTATTTATGACACAACGATGATGCAGTAATTATCTTATTAATGAAATATTGACATAATTGATGTTATAAACACCAAAATAAATGTAATTTGAAACTTTTTATGAATTACACTAATTTTCTAGGTTACTATGATATATTAATGTTGATTTAAACAACTTGGTTCGAACATTTAATTCTGTTATGACTTTCACAAAAATCATATATCAGATAATGTCAAAATTGACACAAAATAGTTTTTAAATCAAATATTATATTATTAATTGTTATTTTATTCCTAAAAATCTAAGGTTCGGCCAAATGACTTAGATAAGGATATATATATTAATAATAAACAATTTGGGGTTCGTTTGGCATGTTATAGTAAGTGTATTAACCATATAGTGAAAGAAAACAAAAAGACACGGTAAATGTTAAATTATTTAACTTAGAGTTAAATCTAATTGATAAGGTTAAAATAATATCCTAAACTTGTCTAAATTCTATTGGTTGATAGTATTTCGACCCATACCCACTTTATCTTCGAAATAAGACCCTTTGGAACCATTATAAACCGATTTTGACTTTAATATAAAATAATATTTTGAGATATTCCTAAGGTGCCCCTCTCCTCCCTTATAAAAGGACACCTCCTCCCCCTCCTCATCACACCAATTTGAGCACTCAAGCTCGGCCAACCCCTGCCAAAATATCTTCTCCACTTCCCTAGAAACATCCTAGAGGTTCTGGTCTTCCTCAAAGACCAATTTTAGTGCCCTAAGAAGAGGTCTCAAAGAGGCGCTTCAAAGAAGAGGTAATTACCGTTACCAATTCTTTCATCTTTATTTCTTCTTCCACTTCTTCTTCTTAGGTTGTTTCATTATGAAGTAATAACATAAGTATCACTCATATACTGATATGTTATTATAAGTATGAAACAACTCTATTTCACCATCTATCCATCCTACGGGAAAAGAAATCACCGCGCGTGCGTACGTACGGAATACCGTCTCCACGCCGTGGTGTAATCTATTTTCCACCACCACCTTACATGGATGGGTATAATGGTGTAAAGAATAACTATACATAGTTATTACAACATCATGTTGATTCTGATATATTGTATAATCCACTCCAATTCAATTCAGTATTTATGGAAATGATATCATCGCTCGTGCGTACGTACGGACTAGCGTCTCCACGACGCGATGAGATTCATTCTCCATGTTAACCATTTAAGAATGATTATAAAGTATATATAAGAAATAATAATGAAATATATGACATTATAAAGTTACTGGATTTATGTATATATATATATGTATGTCATCAACTTACTTCCATTCAAGACAATAAGGAAAGGAAAACAGCGTTCATGCGTACGTACGGACTACCGTCTCCATGAACGGTGTTTTTCATTTTATTTATCTACCTATTATATATATATATATACTGAATATATATGATATATAAATCATATTTTATATTCTGGAAGTGAGTAAATCATGATATAAGTAATAATGATGTCAAGAACAACAAGTCAAAACACCTACGATAAATGAAACGATTTTACCCAAAACGCTTCTTTAACATGGAATTTACAAAAGAACGGGTAATATAATGTCATAAGTGAACCATATATGATATCATAACAATGAATATGATTCTGTAATAAGTCAATAACATGATTTAAATCATTATACAGGAGGTTCGGACACTTACAAAGCAAATCGGACCTAAGGTAAGGGAAATATCACAATCTCATTTTTATCCGAGATTGTTTATTCGTAAGTTTTTACTGGGGTGTATTTTATCATCCACATCCATGTTTCATCAATATGTAATATTATTTCCATCCACCTACAATTATTTAAATCCATTTTTACCCTTTGGTGAGTTTTTAGTAATATGTATGAAAGGAATCTTTTGTCGTTTTTCGTACGAGGTACTTTTTGACTTTTCCGACAAAAGTAAGAAGAATGTTTTTTTAACTTATACGGCATGAATGGATTTCTAAAAAACTATTTCCAAGAAGCTTCCTTTACAAGTATTCAAGTTTATTTTTAATCAAATTCTTTTATTTTAAAATTGTATGACATGTTAAGAAAGGAAAAGTGTTTTTGAAGTAAAAATGATATTTTCCTCAAGAATGATGTTCAAGTATTTTATCAAAGTTATTTTCCATATAAGATAATAAAAGGGTTCTGTTTTTATCCCTATTATTACATGGATTTGATTATGTTGTGATGGAAACATTTTTATGAATTCATTTATCTTATATGAATTGTTTTATGATGTCATGTTGTTTAAGAATCCCATATTTATTACATGGGTTATGCGATGATGTATGATTTATGATTATGTGGCACACATAAGAAAAGATTCATTATAAGATGGGTGGGACCTATATCTCCCTCCAATGCATTGGGTAAAGATTTTATATCTCATGAGATAGACAGGGCTGGAATGGTAGGTTATACCGGTTCAGTGAAACAGGACTGAAACGAGGGTTACTCGATTCAGAAAGGGACTTTGTCCACTAAGATAGTCTTGGCAATGAGTCTTGACTAACAAGAAATGATTCTATATGATTATGTGTGAATGCCACAAAGGTTCATGTTTTATGTTATGATTATTGTGATTTCATTTCACTACTATGATTTATCCCATGTTATGAAATTATGCTCTCTTTTGCAGGTTAAGATTTCCAAAAGATATGTTCTTATGAATATGATGTGATTGATTTTTTTCTTTTGTATACCCTTACTGAGCATTTGAGCTCACCCTTTTATGTTTTCTTTTCCCCAGGATATAAAGAAAGGTTTTAGGTAAAAAAAGGGAAGATCTTTATGGGAGATATTGAAGATCTTTCACCACGATTAGAAGATTACGTTCCGAGTTTCAAAAGACACTAAACTATTACGATCCTTGTGTGTGTGTGTTTTTATTATGTACTAAGTATTCCGCAAATGTAATGTAATGTCCATGTACGTCAGGCTACGGGTCTCTACAGATATATCATGTGCTTCATGAAAAATGTGACTGAGGTACATATTATATCTCTAGTACTTAGTTTCAATCATTCTAAAGAAGAAAATTATAATGAAATGTTACAAGAAGAATTTTTTTATTATTTTAAGATAATAATAATGAAATAAATGATAAATATAAAATTTTGAATAAACAACATGTCTTATATATTAGTATTAAAACTGATCTTACTGTAGAAAAAGTGAAGAATGCTAAATTTTTACATATAAATACTAAACTAAAGATATCAAGTAAAAAATTAAATAAATACTTGGAAATATTCACAAATGGTAGTGAAACACTTAATCAAATTCTATGAAAAAATATTCGTCACAATACATTATTGGTCAATGTTACCAACCTGGATATAGAATAGTTGTTAGGAGCACATTTTTTCTTAATTCCAATTCTATTTATACTTATTTTTTAAAATGGAACAAAAAAAGTTTTTCTTTAAATAGGATTACAATATTCTAATAGAAAACCATTCAATCAAATGTGGGTTCTTAAGGCCCTATTAACTAACATATCTAGACCAAGGAAAATCAGGGTACTAAAATCATTTCTTTCATAAACAATGTTATGTTACAAAGCATCGTGAAGAGGTACTATAGAAATCTAAGGTACTTTTATAGTGGATGTTCCAAAAATATGATAGGATACTCCTCAAGATTTAATATCCTCATAAAGTTTGATGGTGGTCATGTCACCTTTGGTGATAAATCTAATGGAAGTATCACTGTTCTTGGCCAAATTAGAAACACTGACTTTGTTTTAATTTCTACGGTACTTTTTTATAATTGTTTACAATATAACATGCATAGAATCTCAGAGTTATGTGATTATGATTTTCATGTGGAGTTTGAAAACAATGATTGTAATTTTTTTAATTATTTTTTTAATTTACTAAATTATGAAATGAAAATATTTATGGTGTTAATCTTGATTATTGGATTTCTAAAAAAGTTTCATTCTTGAGGGCCTTTAATAAAGAATCTTTTCATTGGTGTAGGTGATTAAGAAACGTAACATTCACTCACATATAAATTGTAGTAGGAATGGGTTAGTTAGGGATCTACACAAACATTAATTCCAAAATGACAAAGTTTGTAACCCTTGCTAAAAAGTAAAATAGAAAAATATTTCTTTTAAATTAATGAATGAATTTTCAATTTCTCAATCTCTTAGGTTGGATCACATGGATTTATTTAGAGCATCCATAGTTTGTAGTTTATATGAGAAGAAATTTGATTAAATACATATAGATGACTTTTCTAGGAATACTTGGGTATTATTTTTAGATCACAAAGTGATGTTTTTTTATTATTTTACAAAGTATTATAAATCTATAGAAAACATAAGTGGAATTTGAATTAAGACTTTACGACATTACCATGGTTGATAGTTTTAAAATTAAGACTTTGAATACTTTTTTTTACAAAATAGTTATAGTCATAAATTTTGTGCTCCTAAGATCCCTCAGAATAATGGAGTTATAGAAAGGATAAATAGAACACTTGAATATATAGCCTATACTATAATTAATGAATATGACTTACCTATCTAGTTTTAGGTAGAGGTTGTAAACACAACATGTTATATAATTAATAGAGTTTCCGTAAGATATATATTGAATAAAACATATTATGAACATTGAAATAAAATAAATACTATGGTTAATTACATTATAGTTTTTGGTTTTAAAGTTATTAATCCTAATACTAGGGACAATCTTGAAATTTTTTCCTCAAAAATTGATAAATAAATTGTCCTTGGTTTTCTATTTCTAGTAAATCCTATAGATTTTATAACAAAAGAACCAAGACTATGGAAGAGTCTATTTATGTCAAATTTGATGAGACAAATCCACATGAACATTATAATTCTTCAGAAAACATCAAGGATTATTTATCTATATTGAATATAAATTAAATATGTTCTGATTCTGTTGTAAATCAAGAAGAAAAACTATTCAGTTCTAAGAAACATCAAGAACCAGAACCTATAGAGGACACTGATATAACCAAACCTTCTTTCTATTGATCTATTAGGACTCTTAAATACAATCCTATAGATGTTTTTGTTTAGATACATTGATATAGGTACAAAAACTATAGGTTATTTAAAAAACTTGGTTGAGCATAAATCATTCTTCTTACACCTTGAACCTAAGAATAACAATGATGCAATTAATAATGAATTTTGAGTAATAAATATTCAAGAAGAACTAAATCTATTTTATAAAAATAAAGTTTGTGAACTTATTTATTTACCCAAAGACACATTGATTATAGGAACTAAATGGGTGTTTAGAAAAAGCATTGTTGAATATATAAAAATTTTAAGGAATAATGCTATAATATTTTCACAAGTGCTTAGTCAAGAAGAGGGTATAGATTATTAAGGGACCATTTCACCTATATCCAGACATGAATTTTTTATAATATCCCTTACCTATGTTGCACATATAGATTTGAAACTATATCAAATGGATTTGAAAAGTTGATTATTAAATGGATATATTGTTGATTATTATTTTTGAACAACCCCATGGATTTAAAAATCCTCATTTTCCAAATCACTTTTTCAAGTTGACCAAATCATTATATGTTTTAAAACAAGATCCTAGATCTTTGTACGATAAGAATGTCTCTATTATTATTTCAAAAGGGTTTTAAAAAGGTATAGCTGATACTACCCTATTTATAAAAATAATTTTAAAAAATATTTTAGTTGTTCATATTTATATAGATGATATTTTTTTTATCTTATAGATTTTTTTAGTACTGATTTTTAAAAAATGATGAAAAATGAATTGGAAATGAGTTTAATGGGTTAACATATATTTTTATTTGTTTTCATATTTTTGAAAATAAAGAAGGAATTATTTTAAATCTATGTAATTATAACAAATATATTTTATTTTATTTTAATTTTAATATAACTAAGAGTGATTATACTATTATGAGTACCACCTATAAATTGGATATTGCTGAAGCTGAGAAATCAGTGGTTCAAACCAGTTACAGTGGTATGATTGGAATTCTTCCCTACCTAAGTTCTAGTCAAACTAACATTATGTTTAGTGTGTGTATGTGTGTTTGTTTTCAAGAAAACACCGAAGAGTCACACATATTTTCTATAAAAGGATTTTTAAATACCTTCATACACAAACAATTTAAGATTATTTTACCAAGATGAAAATTATTTGTTCTAGTTAGTTATTTAGATGGTAATTTTAGTGTTTTAAAGGTAGATTGAAAAAGAACTAATGGAACATGTCATATTTTGGGAAGGTCTCTAGTTTCTTGGTGTTGTAATAAACAAAATTTTGTTGCATTGTCTACTACTAAATCAGAATACATAATTGCAGGTAACTTATGTGCACAAATTTTAATGATGAAACACACACTGCTATAATATGGGTATAAATTCCAACATATCCCTATAAATTGTGACATTAAAGGTTCAATTAACATTTCTAAGAACCCTATTTCTCACTCAATAACAAATCATATTGATGTAATACCTCACCTTCTTAGAGACCACTTCCAAAAATGTCGGTATATGTTTTGAATACATTGGTATAGAACATGATCTTGAAGATATATTCACTATGACTTTGAATTATGAGATAATGAACTATATCAAACATGAATGAGGTATGATTAAATTTTGTTATGTTTAATTTTTTTTGGCAATCACCATTTATTTTTACACACCATTCAGTTTTACCCACCATTTATTTTTAAACATCATTGAGTTTTACTCATTATTGGAGTTAATAACCATTACAGTTTCTCATGAATGGAGTTACTCACCATTGTAGTTATCACCATTGATTTTAATCACCATTTGATACTTTTTCCTTTTTAATTTTTTTTGATTTTTTGTTTTAAATCCATAATTTCTAATTTATCTTTAAAAATTATTTAGTTATTTAATTATTTATTCGATTCAAATTTTATGTTGTGTTTCGATTTTCAAATTTTCAAATCCCTAAGTGATATAAAATTAGAACCCAACTAATTTCAATGATCACCTCTCACACTCCTATATCTCAAGACCTATTACTAACTCTTTCTCCCAACCATAGACCTTACTTTCCCTTTATCTGAACCTTCATCTCAAACCTTCATGGTTTGAATAAACAATTATTTAGAGTCTTCTTCAGATGAGTCACACCCTTCTAAAAAGCATAAAGGTGAATCCAATTGTTTAGCTATAATTAAGCTAGTGAATCCCAAGCTTGTGAAGAGAGTTTTTCCCACCAAAAAATATTTTCATGATAAGTGGTTTATTTTGAGAAAGTCTTTAGTGAACAATGTTATACATGACTTTGTATATGTAGAATTGTTTTTTCTAACTAGAGGACCTTCTATCCAAGGTTGGTGTATTAGTTTTTTCAATTCTTTGAGTACAGTTTCAAGTAAACTAAACACTATATAAGAAAAATAATTAATGGCCATAATGTTTTATTTTAATCAAGGTAGTGGGATAGTTGTTTGAATGTTCATCATGAAGGAGTTGAAAATTATTATCATGGAACCATTTCAAATGACAACGACACATTTTTTTAAGAATATTTCTTAGATGAGTTAAGTGGTGATGTAATAGTTAGAGGACCAGTTTCTTCTGAACATGATGGTGAATGCAGGTTGCTTTTTATGTTTATCTAGCATATTATTTCTCTATGGAAGGTTGAATTTTCTACATTGTGGTATCATGATATTTATATTTTGTGTCTTATGAAGTGAGGATAGAAGATAAAAATTTAGAAATATCTAATGCTTCACATGATGGAGATGTGCATCTATTTTTCTAGATCAAATTTTTTAATATACCCAATGTTTATTTCAGTTGTGCTATAATCCAATGGTCTAGTTGATGAAGGTGAATGAATTAATAGTGGGATATGGAGGTTTCTACCTCATAATGATAATTTATAAAAGGATTAGAATGAGTTGGAATCCTTCTAAGATGAAATATGTGGATGATGGGGAAAGGTCATGTGATTATTTAATTCCAATTGACCATCCTTCTAGACCAAAGGATCTTGTGGACCATGGATTGGATCTAGATGATGTTGTTGAGTATTATGATGAGGATACTTTTGCCTCTAGTAACAAGGAAAAGGAATTTTCTATGTATTTATATAGTGACACGAATATACCTAATATCTCCTCTGCTATATGATATGGTTATCCTAGTCCAAAAAGGTCTCTCCCTATCAAAGTGAAACTATTAAAAGAAATAAATGGGGAGGAAGTAACAGAAATATATGGTGAGGATCAATTCAAGAGTTTTTCTAAATTATCTCAATAGAATGAAAATGGTTGAATTGGTGAAGATGAAGAAGATGTAGAATTAGAAGATTAAGATTATGATATTGAGAATGGTTATGAAAATGGAGAAGGAAATTGTGATGTGGATGAAGATGAAATTGGTTAGATTTTAACCCTGATGGTCCTAGTAGAAGAATGGGTGATGAGGATGTGGAAATACACAAATAACTTGTCCTTTATCCAGTAGTATCTATATTTAGATAATAAGATAGACCAATCATTGTTGATGATGTAGATCTTGTGCTATAGAAGAAATGTAAGAATCAGTTGAGGGGGAGGAATCCCCATGTCTGGTAATTCATATGGTTGATTATATAATTATAGATCTCATTGTGTATTTAGAAGATGTAAATATGGTTTTTTGAAAAGAATATTTTTTAATATCCATGGGTTTAGAAGATAGAGGTGAAGCCTGCTACTATTGATCAGATAGATGTGGATCAGTCAGCTACTGAGCAGATGAAAGTTGAGTCTAGTGTTGTTGAGAAATCTAGTGACATGCATAGATCTGTTGAGAAGTTTAGTGTGGTTCCTGTCATTAGTGAGATTTCAGTTCTTGTATCTTCTTCTAGTAAGTATTTTGTATGATTGATGGACCAATTTATATAGGAATGGGAAATATTCCCTATGTATGTCAGACTTGTTCTGGACTACTTATATTCAAATGAGAATGGGTGTCCACCAAATAAAGGTAGACCTAATCTTTGATATATAAGAGATACTAAGGGGTCCTTGGTAGACTAAATTTATGTTTTAGTTTAGTTTGAGAGATTTTTTGCTGGTGTTTCTACCAAGTCTGAGGATGTTGTACCCTAACCTACCCATGTTGTTACTTTAGTTGTAGTGTATGTTTCACCAAGGATGATTGTGAATTCCTTAGAGGAAACATATTTATAAATTTGGTTATTTGTTGAATGATCAACCACCTTTGGTTACCAAGCTTAGTGACAAGGATATAAGACATATGTTGGAACTCATGATTCATCATATCCAGACCAAGATGATTCTTCACATTTATTATGTTGAAGTGGAAAATAGAAGGTTAGAAAATGAAATGGAAGTTATAAGAGACACATTGGATGAAATGAGGTCTTATTTCATGGATTCCATGGATAAATTACTATATAGGATTAAGAATATTAATTGTGTGACTTTCTTATCAAATTAACCTCATCATGCTCCTCCTGTGGATATTTCTTTGATCAGGTATGTTTTGAGAGTAGAGGTTAGTGGTGTTTCTAATATTTTCCCTTCCTTAGATCAGAAAATTTTAAGGAAATTCAAGCATAACAGTTACCATTCCCATATGATTGTTAAATAGTATATGAAATTCATGAAGGATGATAGAAATACCATCAGAAAATCTATAAAATATTACCCATCATGGATTTATACTTTGAATGAGTTGACATCTCATTTTAGGTTTCTCGAGGAGAATATTAGGATGCCTTGGGTTTCTAAAGCTTCTAAATAGAAAGTTATTTAGTTAAAGGAGATGAATCCAATGTTAAAGATCTTTATATAAGATAATAATGATATCTCCATTCCTATGTAGAGAAGAGGAAATATAATTACGGATTTTAAAAATCTTATGAAACCCTTTTTTTATGTGTCTGAAACTATGGTGGTGTATCAAGATACCATACCTATTACATGTCACATAACCCCTCTAGGTTCTACACAAGAGTTCTTCAGGCACGGTGTAACCCAAGATCTTCATGCACCCTTTCCAACTCATTTTCAACCTTCCATTCTATATCCCAGAGATGTTCTACATCACATTAGTCTAATTATAAATAGATATACTCCTTTTTTAATTGATATTCCTATAACTATACTTGGATCTCCCTTAGAATATACTACAGATCCTTTTGTTTCAATAAGAGGGAAGGTAAAATATACTTTTATTCCTTCCACATAACATGTGAAGAGTTTAAATTAGACTATGACTTTGATATGGATGTTTTGGTATAAATTTTGTTTCCACTTCACGGTTGTACTTCATTCCATTTTTTGTGGAAATTATCTTAGTCATATTCTATTATTTCTCAATTCTAGTTTTATTTATAGTTTTTGAC
Source organism: Viscum album (assembly GCA_963277665.1). NCBI lineage: Eukaryota > Viridiplantae > Streptophyta > Magnoliopsida > Santalales > Viscaceae > Viscum > Viscum album. The sequence continues at coordinate 1,089,542,223 of OY728145.1, read as the reverse complement.
AATTCCATAAGGGAAAGAAGAATTTATGTAATTTATTACTGATTTTATATAGTCATATTCCTTTAATAATGATATTTGTTGTGATATTATATCCATTAATTTTTTTGATACTGTTTACTATGTAATTTACTTTAATATGCATCATTTGATACCTTGTGTATCTTCATTAACTTTGATGACCTGATTTATAAAATTCCATGATTTGTTATCATCGAAACAGTATATATTGATGGAACCATATTTTTAATTATCACAAAATCATGTTTATTATGATATTAAAGAGTTGTATGTTTTATAGAAGTGTTTTAAAATATAAGGTATATTGGAGAAATTTGGCTAAGAATGACCCACCATTTATGATAACCCACCTATAGGGATGAATCACCCTCAAACATGACACACCATTGAGGATGATTCTAGAATAAACATTTTGATAATCACTGGAATCATTCATATAAGTACCCAAACATAAACATTACGTACTCTTGAATTAAGTCAAGAATTCACATTTAGGATCTTTTCTGGTTTAGTGTTTTATAGAATTAGGCCTTAACTATTACATATCAACTTGAATATTATATGTAGACGCTAATAATAAGTATCCATTTTTTTCAAAAAACAAAAACTCTTAAAAAGAAACATGTCTAGTTCTATGTTTTAGACATCATGACTTTTCCTTGATCCCATCCTCGACCCTATTCTACATTATGTCCTGTAATAAACATTTCAAAAACCTAGGATAAGTAAATAAGATTAGTAAGGGATACAAAAATAATAGAAACTATTAGTTTTTTCAAAACAACAAGTAAACCATGAATACTATATAATACGTAATACTTTTCACCTTTATGAAGTTGTAAATACTCTTCACTAAATAAATGATCATTGCTTACCATTTTGTAACCAAAATATTAGCATGAAACCCATATAAAGCACACATAACATATAAAGGTAACTTGGGACATAAACATACTCAAATGGAATAACCATATGGTCGACTTCCACACATATAAATAAATGGACTAGTCATACGGATGACTTCCATACCCAATTCATTGGAGGTTATAACATAACCATCAGTCCTGGTTTATCACGACACCACCCATTATTTGGTTTATCACGTAACCACCTGTCAAATGTTCAAGTACCATTATAAAGTCATAACACATAAAATATTACAAATATAAACATTTGACTAATAACATTTCATTTTCAATCACAAGAAAACATTTCAATATATTGACAAAATCAATGCTTTATCAAACCATTTTCAAAACCATTTAAAACATTTAATAAAGAGATTTTGGAAACAATGTGTCCCATAACACTTTGAAAATTTTAAAGGAATTAGTATTTTTGAACATTAATGACCATAAAAATTAATCCTTGAAACCATTTTGAAGACATGGTCATTAATGATAAGTATTTATCAGAATAAATCTTCAAAACATTTAAAATGATATTTTAGTTAAAGAGTTCCAAACCAAATGAGAGACACTTGAATAATAATAATTGAGGAATAACATCAATAAAATCTTATAATTTAATGAGAATAATGGGATTCATGTTATAATATATAAAATGGAAGTATATAGAAGAACATATCTCAACATAAGAATATGTTAATTAAAATACATAACAAAAAGAAGTCTTTTAAAAAGAGGAAGGGGAAAGTTTCCCTTATCGATTTGGTAACTTACGAAACATACACCACATGAAAGAAGGATCACAAAATGAAGATTTAATTACAGTTTAATTAAATTATATTAAACAAATAACACAATCATGGGCAGTAAATACACCAAAAAAGGGAGATAGTGGAAAATATATCATGAATCTCATGGGAATAAAAAGTGAGATGAAAACCCCTTTACCACATTGTAATTAGTCGAGTTGTATGACCAGAATTTAATAACAACAAAATGAATCATACAATTCCATGAATATAAGTATAATTATGATAATATATATCAAATTGAAGTAAACAATACACCACATGCAAGAAATTAGTGGTGAACAATGGAAATCTCACAAAATTAAAAGTAAGATGGGAAACCCCTTAGCTCATGTCTGACTTGTCTTGTATATTCCTTGTTCATCTTGAATAATAAACATAAGTTAATTTATACTTACTTAATAACCCTTTTCAAGTTTTATTATTAATTTTATATCACTTATTATCTTTCTATAGAAATTATTTAATTATTAGTGTTCATATCAGACATTTGGTCGATGTTCGGAACTTGAGTAAAAAATGAGCTTGTTATAATTACAAATTGTCCATGTGGTCAAAATTATATTATCTCCATAATAAAATTAATTATTTAAATATCATATATATCATATATATCATATATATCTAGTATATATATTTATTTATAATAGTATATAACATTTGGATATAAGAAATGAAATGCACCATTCATGGAGACGGTAAGTCGTACGTACACAAGAACACTACTTTAATTTCTATTTCGTATTTTCATGGATTGATAAAAATAATGATACATATTTATATTATAATTCCAGTATTATATAATATATAATTTCATTAACTTCATCCTTTATACATCACACGTCTGGCATGAACGAGTTATATAACTTTGAGGGGGCGGTAGTCCGCACTTCCTCAAATAAATTTATCACGTTTACCCGTAATAGAAATCATAAAGGTATGATACAAATGATAAATAAATAAAAATAGAGAAAATATAAATATAATATATATGACATATAAATAAAGTGTCATCATAATGGCCACCATGAGAGGCGGTGGGAGAATATTGAATAATCATCGTTTCGTGAGGCAGTAGTTCGCTGTCCACAGAAACGGTATGTTCTTTACCTATTAGATGGAGGTGTGTGTAATTGTAGTTCAAATAATTCTCATAAAAACAAACTATTATATTTAGGATACTATTGTTTCTATAAAATAAAGGAATAAATTTTTTATGGGGTTGGAGAAGGAAAATAAAATAAAAGAACTTAAGAGAAGATATTACCCTTAAATCGGGTAACTCCCTTTGGATTGAACCAGAAGGATTTATTGAAGTGCCTTCATCCTAAGGTAAGGCTTATAGGTGGAAGATAAGGATGTAGGGTGATTAATTGGGAAGATTTTGGAAGATAAAAGGGGATTTAGTGGTGTTAGTAATGGGTTATAGGTGAGAGATTTTTATAAGGGGGAGGAGGGGATCTTTAGGAAAGTTTGAAAATATTATTTTTTTATATAATGATTTTCGATTTATAAAGGTCCAAAACTCATTAAATTATAATATAAGATGACTCATTTTTGAAATATAATCAACCCATAAGAATTGTACAAGTTTTAGATATTTTGTTTAATATTTATAGTCTTATTTATTTAAATCATTCATTAATGAGGTAAACACTACATCATTATTGTGTCATAAATAATTTTATTTATTTAATGTATAAAAATTATAAAACAAATATCATGATGTAGGAAATATTTTTATCTTTATAATGAATATTTATAGTCGATGAGATAATGTATATAACCCCATGTAAATTTTTTTTACTAAAAGAGACATGTTTATGTCATTTTTGACATTAATTTAAATTAATTAATATAAAGTTTCATTATCACTCCCATGTGGCTCCGTGGGGTCCCAAAATAGACCCAAAGATGACCATGGTCAGAAATATATCAAACAATATTATTAAGACACATTTTTGGGTAAATTAATATTATTATAATATTAATTGTACCTTGAATTACCCTATTTAGCTTTAACCGCGATAAATAAAAGTCAAACGTTACTATTCGCAAAAAATATTTTCATCTTATTGAAACGAATATTACTTACTAATAAAAACTATTTATGATAGATTTTATAAATTCAATTTATAGAAGGGGTAAAATTTCATTTAAATGAAAAAGTTTATTTTTTTAACTACTACTCAGTGTTTTCACTATTCATCAAAAATTGAAGGTTTTAAGAAAAATACCATGAATTAATCCTAAGATATATTTGATATTACAAATTAAAAAATAATGTCTATTTTATCAAATTAAAAATATAGGAGTTTCATTAATCAATTTAAAATTAATTCCCACTGTCAAACCAAAAAGCATGTTTTAAAAAAATAATAACTATCAATAGATTGGAATTTTTTTATGTCCAAATTCTAAATGAAAGTACTTACAATGACCAAAATTAGATTAAATGATAAAAAATATAATCTAATTACACTTTAAAAACATTTAAAAAACAATCTAACCATATTAATAAATTAGATTAAAAGGCAGTTTTGAATTAAAATACATTATTTTTCACTATTCATTAAAAAATGAACTTTATCAGAAAAATACCAAAACATTTACCCAAAGATAATTTTGATGAAAAAATTCTAAATAATAATTTTATTATGTCAAATAGAACATATAAAAGTGAGAAAAACTATATTTAAAAAGGGTTCTTCATTAAAAGGCCTTAAATCGACCTTTTTAAGAATATTAGAGTATTTATGCTTAAAATTGGATTCCTTCACATTTTAAGCCTATATAATTTATTGGATAAAGGCAAAAACATTTAAAAAACTTATATAATAATATTTTAGTTAATTATATTAATTACCACTGATTATACGACTGGGTGTTAACTACCATTTTAATTAATAATATTATAATATTATTTTTCGGTATAACCCAATGTTGTGTGCAACATAAGTTTTCCAAGAAATCCACTGTTTTGTATCAGGTATGCCATCGATAATATTAGCCCCTATAAATTAAAATTAATATTTAATTTAAAAATATTAATAAATATAAAAATTTTCATATTCTTTATTTACCTGGGATGTTATATCCTTCCACACTTTTGGAAATTGCTTCCTCAAAATTTTAAAATTGGGATTGGAAACTTCATTGAAATTACCACATCAGAAAAATAGTAAATAAAAATATCACTATAAAAGAAAGAAAGATATGAAAAAAGGTCACCTAAGATAACCCATACTATGATTCCATGAAAACATGGATATAAAGGAGAAAATAAGTGTCATGTTTTGATAAAGAGTGATAAAAAAACATGATTAGGGGAAATTTAACCACCAGAAAATCACAAACTTGTGATGGGTTAAACAAAATTTGATTCTATAGTAGAGAAATTCATCAGACAAAACATTTTTGTTTTAATTTAATTTTCATAAAATTGAGGAATTTATTTATGAGATTAACTAAAAATATAAGGAAACATACTTACTTGTCATATAGACTTTCATCCTTTTCTAAATTCCTACCACAAAATCATTTAATTAAACTGTCCTTAAAATCTGTAAAAGTAATCCAAACTAAGATTGAAATCCACAATTCAGAAGGATTTAATCACATAGTCTTCCATAGTAATTCTTAACATTTATCTCCAAATAACAAAGAATACTCTTAAAGTCTCACACTGAAGTGTAATTAACCTAGTAACATATTATCAAATATAGGTTAATCATTTACATAAATAACCCAAGACACTTATAAGTCTAAAATAAAAACATATATTCTTCAGAAATAATATTCCACCATTACTCCTCAATTAAAATCTCAATGTATTATATTATCTATAGGAATATATTGTTTCCGCAAAATAGAGAACATCTTCCAAAATAACCTTTATCACTTAATCACCAAACCATTTTTCTACATTAATGATATACATTTGACAAAACATAAGCTCCCAAAATCAACTTATTCTTGATCTATAAAATCATTTAACTAAAAATAATAAGTCATACTTACCAGGGACTTCACGTAGGCAAGTGGTAGGCAATGCACCCATATCGCCCTTCGGTTGTGGGTACGATTCCTGCGGCCTTGCTGGACGCGATAGGTTGTCACCCATCTTACAGGTTTTCCTTTTTATAAAAATCAAAAATAACCTTAACATGTTTTAACCGAAAATGTTTTCTTATACCTTTCATTTTCATCCCAATACATTAATACGTCAACACCTTTAATATTTTTCACCACCATAAGAGAAAATAAAACTATTACTAATATAAAGAACATCATACCTTGATCATGGTGTCCATATGGTTTCATCATCATCTTGCTCATGTGTGTAAAAGTTCCATGCATTTCAATAATGATTTACAGATCCTTCAAAATCATTTGCTTCCTTCAACCAAATACACCTTGTACCACTTGGGTTATATGGGTGTTCGCAGAAAAATAGTTTCATAAAATAATCATGTATGGAATATAATTTCAAAAGTACAGATAAATCATGATTTTTATAAAATATTCGAACCGAGTTTGAGTTAAAACATTCAATAAATGGTCCTTTTAAAATACCATAAGTATGTGTTGAGAGACTATATTGTAAAAGAAAATATAAATAGGTTGCGCAAGGGTCTCCTTCTTCAGAACCTTTTTCAAAATCAAAATATGCTTCAAAATCTTGTGATAAGGTAAAATATTTGAAAATGACTTGATAAGATTTACCTTTCTTGAAAATATGAGAATATTGAGAAAATAGGATTTGATTAAATACAACCCATTATCTAAGATGATATCAAGGTATAATAGAGGTATTTGATATCTCAAACAACTTCTTGCAAGTGATTTGTATGCTAGAAAAGTTTCAAAATCATCTAAACACAACTTTGCAATAATTATTGCAATCATGTCATTTGGAAGAGATAGGAATGTCGTTTGATATCCTCCCACTTCCATTGATAGAAAACATTCCTTGATCTAAAAAAGTTATAAAATAAGGATTTAACTAAAATAATAGACCTAGGGGCTAACCATGTGTTTAATGAAGACTCCTAATCCCTAAAGTTGTCTAAACCTACCTCTGATACCAACTATAAGGACCCAACCTTAAATGTCACATAATCTTGAATTAAGTAAAGAAATCACATTGAGGATCTTTTCAGGTTTAGAGTTTTAGAGAATTAAGCCATAACTATTACATATCAACTTGAATATTACATGTAAATACTACTACCCAGTATCCATTTTTTTTTAAAAATAAATACTATTAAAAAAGAAACATGTCTAGTTCTATGTTTTAGACAACAATACTTTTCCTTGATCCCATCCTTGACCATATTCCACTTTATGTCTTGTAAAAAACATTTCAAAAACTTTAGGTGAGAAAAAAATCTCAGTAAGGGACACACAAATAAGGGAAACTATTAGTTTTTCAAAACAATAAGTAAACCATCAATACTTTATCGTGTGTAATAATTTTATCCTTTATGAAGTAGTAAATACTCTTCACTGAATAAAAGATCATTGCTTACCCTTTTGTAACCAAAATATTACCATAAAATCCATAGAAAGCACACATAACATATAAAGGTAACATGGGGAATAAACATACTTAAATGGAATAAAAATACGGTCGACTTCCACAAAAATCACTAAAAGGAATATCCATATGGAAGACTTCCACACCCAATATATTTGAGGTTATAACGTAACCACCCATCCTGGTTTATCACGGCACCACCCGTCATTTGGTTTATCACGTAAACACCTTTCAAATGTCCAAGTACCATTATAAAATCATAACACATAAAATATTGAAAACATAAACATTTAACTAATAACATTTCATTTGAGATCATAAGAAATCATTTCAATATATTGACAAAATCAATGCTTTATCAAACCATTCCAAAACCATGTAAATCATTTACTAGAAGATATTTTTCAATCAAAGTGTCCCATAACAGTTTGAAACTTTTACAAGAATTATCATTTTTGAACATTAATTACGATATAAATAAATCCTTAAAACCATTTTGAAAACATGGAAATTATTGAGAAGTATTTATAAGAATAAATCTTTAATACATTTAAAATGATATTTTAGTTAAATATTTCCCCACAAAAATTAGAGATGCTTGAATACAAATAATTGAAGAATAACATCAATTAAAGCATATTAGATAATGATAATATTGATATTCATGATATAATATGTCAAATGGTAGTATATACACCATATAAAAGTGAATTTGTGTATAGAAAACAAATATGTTTCACTGAAATGTAAATTGAGGCAAAGTCCCTTGCAAAGATCATAACTTTAGATTAAGGATAAATCAATGACATAATTATGTGGGAAAAATAATAATACACCCAATATAAGTGAATATTAAGTGTAAAACAATCATAGGTAATTCAAACATATTCATATCGTGAAATAATCATGAAATAGAAGTTTAACCCAAAATAATTGAAATTGGGTTAAGAAGTTCTCTTACAAAAATTCGACAGCCTAACAGCGTCACTATAAAATTCAGAAAATGAGTTGATGAGAGAGAAAATGGTATCTCATAATTTAGACATAAAATTTACAGCAATAAGGATATATAATAAAATGTCCCAACATAAGAAGATATAAATTAAAAGACATAACAAAAATAAGTCTTTTAAAAAGTAGAGGGTGAAAGGTTCCCTTATTAATTTGGTAACTTATGAAACATACATCACATGAAATAAGTATCATACAATGAAGATATAATTACCCATAAATTAAATTATATTACAAAAATAATACAATCATGGTCACTACATACACGACACAAAAGGAGATAGTGTCTAATATAACATGAATCTCACAAGAATAAAAAGTGAGATGAAAACCCCTTACCACATTGTAATCAATCGAGTCATATGAAAAAACATTATTAACCACAAAATGAATCAAATAATACCATGAATATAATGATAAACATGATAATATATATCAAATAGAAGTACACAATACACCACATACAAGAAATAAGTGGTGAACAATGGACATCTCAGGAAATTAAAAGTCAGATAAGAAACCCCTTACCTCAAGACCGACTTGTCCTGTATATTCCTTGTACTTCCTCAATAATAAACATATGTTAATTTAAACATTATTAAGAAAATTTTTAAAGTTCTATTATCCATTTTATACCACTTATTTTCTTTCTATATAAATTAGTTGATTATTAGAGTTCATATCAGACATTTTGTCGATGTTTAGAACTTGAGTAAAAAATGAACTTGTTATAATTAAAAATTGTCCATGTGGTCAAAATTATATTGTCTCCAGAATCAAATTAATTATTTAAATATCATATATATCATATATATCCAGTATATATATGTATTTATAATTGTACATAACATTTGGAGATAAGAAATGAAATGCACCTTTCATGGAGACGGTAAGCCATACCTATGCATGAACGCTAATTTAATTTATATTTCACATTTTCATGGATTGAAAAAAATAATGATAGATAGGTATATTATAATTAAATTATAATATAATATATAATTTCATTAACTTGATCCTTTATATGTCCCACATACGTCATGAATGAGTCATAATACTTTGAGGGGGCGGTAGTCCGAACTTCATCAACTCAAATTATCATGTTTGCCAATAATAGAAACCATAAAGGTAAGATATAAATCAAAAATACAAAAGAATAAAGAAAATATAAATATAATATATATCACATATAAATACAGTTCCATCATAATGGCCACCATGAGAGGCAGTAGGAGAAGATTGAATATTCATCGTTTCGTGAGGTAGTAGTTCACTGTCCACATAAACAATATGTTCTTTTTCCATTAGATGGATATGTGTGTAATTGATGTTCAGCTATTTCTCATAAAAAAAGTATATTTATTATACTTGAATTGGTATAAAATAAAGGAATAAAAATAGTTTAGTGGGTTGGAAAAGGAAAATAAAACAAATGAACTTAAGGGAAGATGTTACATTTAAATTGGGTAACTCCAATTGGTTTTAACCAAAAGGATTTCTTGAAGTGCCTTATGTCTAAGGTAAGGCTTCTAGGTGGAATAGAGGGATATAGGGAGATTAATTGGGTAGAGTTTGGATGATACAAAGGGCTTGATAGGTGTGAGTAATTAAATAGAGGGGAGGGCTTTTTATAAGGGGGGAGGGGCTCTTTAAGAATGTTTGAAAATATTAAATTATTATATATTTATTTTCCTTTTCAAAAGGTCCAAAACACATTAATTTCGAAGATAATATGACTAATGTTCTAAATAAAATCATCCAATAATAATTGGACAGGTTTTAAAATGTTTTTCAATTTTTATAATCTTATTTATTTAAATCATTCATTAATGAGGTAAACACCGCATCATTATTGTGTCATAAATAATTTTTTTAATTTGATGTCTAAAAATAATAATAAAAACCATTATTTAGGAAATCATTTTAGCTTTATAATGAAGATTTATAGTCTAATAGATAACTTATATAACTCCATGTGAAAATTTATTAACTAAAAGATTCATGTTTATGTTAATTTTGTCTTTACTTTAAATTAATTAATATATGGTATGATTATCACTCCCAAGTGGCTCCATAGGGTTCCAAAATCGACTCAAAGATTCCCATAGTCAGAAAATTATAAAAAAAGGATTATAAAAAATTTTAGGATAAATTAATATTATTATAATATTATTTTTATCTTGAATTACCCTATTTACCTTTATTCGTGGTAAATAAAAGTAAAATGTTACTATTCACCAAAAGTTATTTTAATCTTATTGAACTATATTTTACTTACTAATAACAACCGTTAAAGTTGGATTTTCAAAATTTTATTTATAGAAGCGGTAAAAATTCATTTAAATGAAAAAGTTGATTTTTTAACTACTACTATGTGTTTTCACTATTCATAAAAAGTTTAAGGTTTTTCAGAAAAATACCATAAAATCATCCTGAGCTATATTTGATATTCCAAAATAAAAAATTATTTCTATTTAACCAAATTTAAAACATATAATTTTTAATAATTAATTTAAAATTAATTCCCGTTGTCAAAACAAAAAGTGGGTTTTTAAGAAATAATAACTATTAAAAGATTGACATTTGTTTATGTCCAAATTCAAAGTGAAAGTACTTCCAATGACCAACATTGGATTAAATGGTAAAAATATAATCTAATTACAATTTAAAACCGTTTAAAAAATAATCTAACCATATAAATGAATTATATTAAAAATCATTTTTTAATAAAAATACTGTATTTTTCACAATTCATTAAAAAATGTACTTTATCGGAAAAATACCAAACAATTTTCCAAAAGTAAATTTTGATCTCCCGATTTTAAAGAATAATTTTATTTTTTAAAACAAAAAATATAAAAGTGACAAAAACTAGATTTAAAAAGGGTTCTCCAGTAAAAGGCGGTAAATCGACCTTTTAATGAATATTAGAGTATTTATGCTTTAAATTGGTTTCAATCACATTTTAAGCCTCTAAAATTTATTGGATAAAAGTAAAAACATTTAAAAAACATATATAATAATATTTTAGTTGCTTTTATTCATTCCCACCAATACAACATCTAGGCCTTAAGTACCATTTAAATTAATAATAATATTATATTATTTTTTGGTATAACTCAATGTTGTGTGCAACCTAAGTTTTCAAGGAAACCCATTGTTGTGTATCGGGTATGCCATCAATCATTGCATCCCCTTAAAAATAAAATTAATATTTAATTTACAAAATTTTATTAAATAAGAAAAATTTCATATTCATTATTTACCTGGGATGTTACAATCCATCGTCATCTATGTATCACCGCCAGAAAGTATTTTTAGAAAAATATGGGAAAGACTCACTGTTAGTGTATTGCTCACAATTGGATTAGAAATTTAGAAATATATTGAAGAAAAGTAAGGTTTGATATGTCATATAAAATTTTTCTACATGTTAGAAGGACTTACCGCAAGACCTAAGTCACCGTTGAAGATAACCTTCCTCCATAATGAAAATTTGATAATGTTGTGGAATGACCTTCCATCGAGATGAGTAACTATTCAAATTACTCACTACTAGCTTAATTCACTGCCAGCCTAAGTCCCTTCTAGAGATTGTCTCACCATTAAAAAGACTCACTACCACTATTCTGTTTTTCAATATTTTAAATTAAATATTTCTAAAAGTTATTTTATCAAATTTAATTCAATTTATTATTTTAATGATTTTTATTAGATTATTTCAGATCATTATTAATGTTTTTGTCAATAATCTAGTACGAGGAGAAGATGATTTAGATGATTCTTCATTCTTTATGAAATTAAAAGAAGCACCAGAATCCCTCATATGAATACCATCATTACAATATACCAAGTTCAAAGCAACAATGATAGATATTCTTATACAAAGAGTGCTAGAGTTGAATATGGAAAGAACAAAAGAAGATTTTTGTGAAGTGTGCCTTATATGAGTAATATTTACTAGTGCTCAACTGTAGAATAAGTGAAGCACATTTATGAGTCATACTAATTTCTATATTATAATAAGAATGTGTTTAGGACACTCTATTCATATAAAAATTATAGAAACATTACTCGGGCTTTATTTCAGGAAACACTCAAGGAGTCAGAAGCTTCAGAACTGATCAGAAAGAGAAAAAATATTTTCTTTACACTCTTATTTTTTATGTATGTTTATTTTATTTTTATTACAAGAATTATTTTTTTACTCTTTATTTATAACACACACACAGTCTCTTATACTAAAACTCAAAAATACAAGATATCTTATCAAACACTCTTTACCCCTATTTTATCACATGTTTTGGAAGAGATTCCTCTGTGCAATGTATTTATTTTATTCCAAATGTTGTTATGGAAGAGGTACCTATGTGTCATGAACATATTTTCTATTGTATACCCAATCCAAGTTGTGGATCATATATTATTTTACATAATATTTTTGGTAGTGGTTGATTTCTATATAGAGAGGATTAAGTCTATTCTTGAGACTGAACCTCTTATATTTTATCCCACCATGTGTTTTGGTTTGTTTTATTTCTAATATTTAAACTGGATCTATTTTAAAATACAATCAAAACCACTGGTTTTATAGTTAGTCTTAACAAATGTTTATATAACATTTTTATTAAGTTAATTGATTTTAAAATTTGAAGTAGTTTTCATAATTTTTATAACTGAGACTTAATCAGTCTTTGATAATTATTCTAAAAGATCATAACTTAAATTGATATGTTTTTTTGATTAACTCTGTTGTTTTATTTAAACTGGGGGATTTTATTTAAGCATATTTTAGATATAAATTTTTATTGGGTACTCAATTCATCCTCATCTTGAGATACTCACTCTGAATAACTATAGGAATAATACATATGTCATTAATATCACAATTATTACATGCATATCACATATATTCATTATCATTTACCTAATTTCTTTCCTTGTAATTCATTAGTGAGAAAAATCACATCGCTTCATGAGGAGGTAGTCTGTTATACCCACGATCTATGTTATTATTTCCCAAAATGAATGGAATGTAAAATGGTATATATAATTTAATGAATTTTGTGGTATAATTATGTTGTTAATATCATATAAAAACTGTATATCCATCTTCATACCCAAATTTTTGTGGTTTTAATAGAAAAAGGAATGACATCACTTCACGAGGTGATAGTCTTCCATACACATGAATAATGATTTCGTAATCAATTTTATGGAAGAGGGAAAATAATTAGGGTATTAAATTAACAAAATAAAATATAGTTATATAGAAGATACTTAGTTTATTATATAATTATGTTTTAATAATAATTTAACGAGGTTTATAAATAAATAAAATAAAAATTATTACTGAATAACGTTACATCATTTTCAGGTATTGTCCTTAGGTTTCCAAAAAGGCCATCTTAGGATGTATTTCATAAAATAATAAGTCTTATAGGATGATATGAGAGAAGTTGGTAAGTTATTCAGGTAGGTATTGGAAGAACCTAAGAGGTTTTAAGGTGTGAAAAATATAGAAAATTGGGTGTCCTTTAATAAGTGTGGGAGCTGACACACTTGATATTTTTTGAAGGAAATGACTGATACCACATTTTACATATGTAAAAAGATTCCCAAATGGACCATTATAAAAAATTATATATAAAATGTTAAAAATATTACTTTAAAATTGTTTTTATAAAAGTATATAGGTCATTTTTAACCATATATTTTTAGTTTAACTCTCTAGTAAACCAATTTCAACCTTAACCAAAGTAAATAATTTTTTTAAATTTCACTATTCATTTTTGTCAAACACTAATTTGGAATTTTTAGACATTATAAATTAGTATTATTAATCAAATGTGATATATTTTTAAAAATTAAATTCACATAAGTGGAAAACATAAATTTAAATTCAATCCCACAAAGCGGAGAAAAAAAGAATTTTTCAAGAGAAAAAGTTCAAATGTCTACAGTGTTTTTATATCTAATATAAATGTTAAATTGATTTTAATGACATAGAATTTTTAAATTGATATAAAATTGATTTAATTTTACTTTAAAACCATTTTTAAATATAATTGATCCTTATTGTTACTTTAAATCAAAACATATGTTTCAATATAAATTCGGTATTTATTGTTATTCATCAAAACAAATCATTTCAGAAAATTATAAAAAAATCACAGAAATATAAATATTACATCAAGATTTTAAAAAATAAGTTTATTTTTCATAATAACTTTTATAAACATGGAAAATTTTAAATTTAAAACAAAACCCGTGGACACGATGAAAATGTGGGTTTTCGATTAGTGTGTTTTTCAAGCACAAGTTTAATTTATATTGACTCCACGTCTAATAAAAATCATTTTTTTGGATATAAATTAATATTTAATAGTATATAATTTATAAATTACATTGAAATCATTCCTCATTAGAGTTTATTTTAATTAATTAAAATGGACCATCATTATTCACTTTCAAACAGTTTTTAGAAAAAAACTGTTTCAAACAAAAAAAATACTAAAATACAATATAAATTTCATTAATAAGAAATTAAGTAATTTAAATATAAAAATTTAACACTTATGTTACCTTATAAAATATTAAAAACATATTTGGACATTTAAATTACTTAATTTACTCAGAAGAAAATATAATGTTTTTTCAAAAAATCAATATTTTTTTACAATTCACTAAAAAATTAATATTTTCTAAAAACTATCCAAATTTCGACCAATTTAAAATTTGATATTCCAATTTTAAAAAATAAAGTTAATTTTATCTAATTAATTATACAATATTTCAAAAAAATTATTAAAAAATTATTTTAATAAAAAGAAATAAAAAATCATTTTTGATGAAAAAATATTTTTGAAGAATAAATCACTTTACTAAAAATTGATTGATTATTTTTATAAATTTTTAAAAATAATTTATATTGAGAAGGATATATATATATATATATATTCATAAATTTTTTAATACTATTCATATCCACCAAATTAATAGCTAGATTATAACAGTTATATATATCATTGGTTCTTTAAGCTCGGTGTTGATTGTTGAATATGCTATCCGATATAAAATTCTTAGGGTTTTGTGTAATATATGATATTTTAGAGATTAAAAATATTTAATAATAAATAAATCATAAATTCTTATGGTGATACATTCTCATATATGCTCAGTGTTTCATGCCGTTTATACTATAAAAAAAATCTCTTCTTTTAAAATCATTGGGTGTTACATCCTACCCCCTTTAATAAATTGTGTTATCACGAGTTAGGATTTATCTTAGTAATCAAAGGATTGAAATTTGAAAATATTTTTTTAAACCAATTTTATAAAAAAGGTTATTAAAACATCTTCTTAATAACTAAAAATTGAATTAGATTGGTTATATGGAATAACACATAACTAATATTCTAAATATAAGAACATTAGTGGGAAATGAATTAAATTGTAAATAATTATAGAGATTGATTGAGTTCATTTATCTAGATAAATTAAATAAATGATGGAATGTTTAGGACCAAAAAAACCTAAATATGTGATGATAAAAAAAACCATTAGTTCATCAAAATTGAAGGTACAAGGATATCATTTTGGTTTCAAGATACTTTTCATAGAGTTGATGAATTATTTTCCATCAAGACTAATAGAATAAGAAAATATATTTACTTGATTATTAGAATTCCATAATATTGTCAATTTCCCCCATAATCTCATATTTATCTCCAAATGATGAGAATTCAAGATTAATTCTTTAGGCATGATGCACTAAAATAAAATTTTAATGATCACAAAACCATCAACGTGATATCAATAAATTATTCCTATTTTTAGACATGAACCAAAAACAAAATCGATATCACTTGGTAAGTTAATTCCCAAAATGAGTAAAAAATTACATTAATCTAAAAATTTCAACTATAATACCCAATGATAAAACCCAATAATTCCAAAAATAACTATCCATAAAAAATTTCAATCATTTCCCAACTAAGATAGGTACCCAAAGATTAGAATGATTTGATAATATACTCCTATAAGATAAATCAACAGTTATTCCTTAATTAAAATTCCACATGTCCCCAAAATAAACCTAATATTTCCCTATAAAAATGGAATAATACTCAAGAAACTATGTAGGTTAGGGGTAGTCACTACACCCAATACTACAAAAACGGGAAAGGGAAGTGCCACCCTTTATCAGCACTAAAAAAATCACTGATAAAGGGGACCCCTTTATCAGCGTCTTTTTCGTAGCGTTGCTAAATGGGTAATTTATCAGCACTTTTTCCTAGCACTCATAAAATTTATATTTAAAAAACAAATCATGAAAAATAATATAATGTTATATAAGTATATGTATATAGATATAAATATAATATATATTTTTTAAATATGTTTAAATAAGTATAAATAGACTATTACATTTAATATATTAGAAATTTAGTGAAAATGGATTTAAAATAGTTTAAAAAATATTATTAATTAAAAATTTCCGAATTATCATTGATTAATAATCATTTAATAACAATATGAAGACACAAAAAAATAAAAAAAATGAATAAAAGATCTAAAATAAGTTGAAACTGTAACTCAAACTTAAAACGACCATAACTTTTGATCCGGGTTTCCGTTTGACCTCTACAACATATCAAATCAAATATTACGATGATATATACCCACTAGTGAAATAAGGGAACATTATTTCACATTTTTTTAGGATAAAAATGGCCTATAAGGCCTCCAAAACTGAGTTTTTAATTGGGATACCCCGATTGTTTAACATTCAAACAGGTATAACATTTCATCCGGATGTCCTCTAGGCCTATACAACATATAATATCGAATTTTGTTTCATTTTATTCGATTTTACTGGTTGTTGAGTTGAAATAGACTTCTGGATTAGAAATTATGGTTATTTTTACATTCTATGTCTTTTCAAATACACATATATATGTATTTATTTGTAAATAAATAAATAAATAAATAAATAAATAAATATATATATATATATATATATCTGTGTGTGTGTGTTGTATATATGTATGTATTTATATATGTATTTATTTATTTATTTATTTTAAACACACATAAAAAACATATTTTATAAATGTATTTAAAACTAATTTTATAAATATATATTAATATTCAAATAAATGTATGGATAAAAAATTATAACTAAATATATATAAATATATATAATTATAAATATAAATTAATAAATTTTTTGACTTTTAATATTATATTTATTTCATTTATTACCAAGATATATCTGATTTCTTATTCAATTAGATTTATGTCAGATATTTTGACCGTATTTGGCTTATGTGTCAAAAATGACATTCGAAGGTTGAATGTTGTCAAATAGGTCATTATATAAAAATATCCAATACAATAATAATGAAATAATAATTAAACTTATACATCAATTATAAATTTATACTAATCATGAATTAGGGTTATAAAAAATGGTATATGTTTTAACCATAGAGACGGTATATCATATATACGCATGAGAAACATTTCCATTTTTTTAATGATCATTATGGAAAGAAAGTAAGTAATAGTTTATATTTTTAGAATTATAATTATATAATAAATAACATTATATATATAAATATATATATATATATCTTGTGATGTGGTGATAAAAAATGTAATCACCTTGCTTCTACGTGGCGATAGTCCACACATTCATTAACGACTTTATAACTTTTTTAGTTAGTGAAAAGGTATGAAATAAAAGGATATAAAATATTAAAATAATAATAAATAAATCCTTAATATCATAATTATCTAATTTATACCACATATATTCATTATCATTACTATTATATCTTTCCATGTAATGCGTTAGTGAAAAATGAATCACATTACTTCGTGAGGTGGTAGTCTGTCGTACACACGAGCGACGTTATCGTATTCCAAAATGAACAGAATGTAAAAAATATATATATGATAAAATTAATACATAGGTATAGTTATGTCATAAATCTCACATATAATCTTTATATCCTTCGTAATACTCAACTTTGAGAGGAGGTAATGGAAAAATGAATGACATCATTTCGTGAGGTGGTAATCTGCCATACACATGAATGATGATTTCATAACCCATTTGATGGAAGATGGAAAACATTTATATGATTTCATAAAAAGAATAGAATATCATTATATGTAATTTATATTTTTTATTACATAAAAATGTTTTAAGAATAATTTAATGATAAAGATAAAGAAATAAAATAAAAATGATCATTGAAGAATGTTATTTATTCTTTATGTATCCTCCATAGGATTTCTAATGACCCGCTAATTCTCATTGGATTGAGAGCACAACAAGTAATTACTTGGCCTTATGTGAAATACCAAAGATTAAAAAGGATATAAATAAATTCCAAAGGGTATCAAAGAACAGTGGGTGAAGATTTACCCTTTTAGAGATAATATATTAACAAACCAACCACAACCCATAACATCTATATGATGCATGAAAAAAATAATGACAATTCAAAAAATCTGTTATACTAAAGTGTGCTAAAAAAAGAGCTACAGGGGAAGAAAATGAGAAACCAAATAAACATCGAAATATAACTCCACAAGACAACAAAATAACCAAAATACTACAGGATCCACCAAATCCTTGCTCTACCACCACCAGACAGGTCAACAACTCAAGAAGTAGTGCTAAAAACCTACTACACCCTACCTTTTCCCACATCCTAGAAGTTGAAATCTACAAAAGCAGCAATGTTCTAAATCAGGGTTAATTATAAGAATTATTAATATTTTCTCAATGAATTCCCTACTCATGCTACTAGGATAGAAGATTTAGCAACATTTATATAATATTGTTTATAAAAAACATTTTCTAAAAATAGTATATAACTAAATATAAACACTTCTTAAAATAGTTTATATCTAAATATAAGTTAAAACCATGTGAAAAAATATTCCATAAATCTATAATCCATGTAAAAATTTAAATAAATCTTTACAAAACATTATGAAAACTACTTTTTAAAACAAATAAATTGCACACAACAACAACTACCAAAAATACATGCATTGTTAAGACAGTTCCATACTCATGAGCAGTTTATCATCGATCTAGAAACTAGTCACTAGTTAATTATTCAAAATGTTCTATTTTACCTTTGGCACCATGCATATGATAATATTTCAACCATTCTTTGGTAATGCAATATTATACGCCCACCAATTCTTCCAAAAACAAAAACCAATTTCAAACAATTTCACTTGTTTCAATAAAAATGCATGTTTATTGAAAACTCTCCAAAAATAAAATTTCAATAAATTAAACCATTTAATAAACCCATATATATATTAAAAACCTTATAAATACATCAATTTTAAAAAATTATAGAAGATCCATAATTTAAAAATCCCCATTTAAAATCAAAACACTATTTTTTCACAAGAAGCCCCAATTTTCCACATTTTCCACCACCCATCACTTAAGAGGGTTTAACAATTGTAAAATATTAAAAAACTTAATTTTAATCAAAAATAAAATTTTAATTCATTCCAATTAAATTTTATAAAATGGGATATTATATTTAATCCACCTTCCTCACACATTTTGACGAAAACCGACAGCAGATGAAGATAGCTCAAGAATCTAGGTCAAGATTCCATGAAACCACCCAATATCTCCTCCCCTATCATGAAAAACACCTCATATAAACTTATTTGTCCTCAAAACTCTTATATATAACCATAAGGGGTGTAGATATAATAAAAAGAGATGAACATATGGGTACATCTAAGAAACCGTAAAGAAAACAATGATAAACATGAACTTACCGCAATAATCTGCCTTCGATTCACCAAGGAAAGTGTTTGGATCACTTTTAGATTGATGGGAGAACCTCATTTGAACTATGGGGGATAATAAATTCGTGTTTGGGTTGATTTGGGTAGAAAAAGATCAAACATATGACCGAACCAAATTAGATCCACAAAGATATGGAAATAGTTTAGGCCTTGCACGGTTTGGCTAAACCGTCTGTTGACTGTGCACCCCTTTTTTCCCAAGACCCTCCAAAATTACTCCAAAGTATCCACCAAAATCTCACATAACCATTAAACATATTAAAAGAATAAGTTAAGGGTTACATTCTAGAAACCGGGGGTGCTACATTCTCCTCACCATTGGTCATTCCATCCATGGAAATTTGAGAGTGATTGTTGCACTGAAAGAGTTCTGGCCATTACTCTTTCATTACCTTCTCTTGTTCCCAAGTATCCTCCTGAATTTGAACATGTTTCCATAAAACCTAAACTAGACCTAGTATTATTCCACTAAATACTTTGAATTTCCTATCCACAATCCCTATTCAGATATGTAGCAAGGAAGCACTATGCTCTAGGTTAACATGATCCCATCGAATCCCATGGTTAGGATCAGGCAGGTACTTTTTCAACTATGATACATAGAAGACACTGTTAACCACACTAAACTGTGGTGTAATTCCAACCTATATCAAACAATACTTTACAAACACCGATATAACTTCAAAATTGATGTATATTCATTACAACAAATAATAAATTCATGACAAGATCATATAGGTATAGTGTCTTTAGAAATGGGGAAACATAAAAAATTGGTTCGTAAAACATATACGTTGTCTCCAACTTATTTCTTCATAACTAGACTCATTTTGGCATATCATACTTAATAAATTTCATCATGACCTGGGGAAAAGAAACATATTAAATGGTGAGCTCAAATTCTCAGTAAGGGTGACCAAGGGAAAATATTAATCATATCACAATTATAAGTCATATGAACTTAACATTTGGAATTGTTATCCTACATATAAAAGATCATGGCATCATTTCATGGGATAAAAGTTAATAATAATTTTTGAAAATAATCACAAAAGTAAAAACATAAGACATGATGTTTTGTTGAATAAACATCAGTATAGAAAATCATTTCCATATTAGCCAAGGCTCATATCCAATACCATCATAGTGGACAAAGTCCATTACTGAACTGGGTTTACTTGTTGTTCCAACCATGTATTACTGAACTAGATTTACTTACTATTCCAATAATGTCTAGATCATGAGACATAAATATTTACCCAATTCGTTGGAGGGATATATAGTTACCATCAATCTCTTATTGAAATCATTCTTAAATGATCCACAAAAACATAAACCATTCATCATAGCATAACCCAATGAGAAAAAATGGGTTTCTTAAACATCATTCCATCAGAATACATATATAATAAATGGATTTCATAAAAAATTTCATCATAAACACATTAAAATCACAGTAATAATAGGGATAGAAGCATAACCCTATGTCATCTTAGATGTAAAATAATTTGGATGAAATACTTAATATTAATTCATGGGGAAGATTTCCTTTATTCTTAAAAAAATTTACTTTCTAAAAATTCCATGCATTTTTAAATTAAATGAATTTAATTTAAAATACAATTGAAATCTTATAAATGAAGTTTCATGGAATTATGGAATTATGAAATCTTAAGAATCCATTCATGCCATATAAGTTAAAAACATTCTTCTCATACTCTTGCTGAAAAAGTCAAAAAGTACCTTGTATTGAAAAACGCCAAAAGATTCCTTTCATACCATTTAATAAAAATTTACCAATGGGTAAAATTGACATTAAATAATTATATAAGAATAAAAATAATATTTCATATTATAGGAAACATGGAATTGGATGATAAATATTCACCAGTAAGTACTTATGTATAAACAATCTCAAATAATAATGAGATTGGGAAATTATCCCTTACCTTAGGTCTAATATCCTTCATATGAATCCGAACCTCCTGTATAATGAATTAAATAAAGTTATTGACTTACTCCATAATGATAATTATTTTTATTATATCATATATTATTATATTATAATCCATTTGTTAGTAATATTTAATTGTCACTCGTTATTCGGATATTAACTGCTTAATGTTCTTATGAATGTTTTGTTAGATAAGTTCAAGGTCAAATTCTTAGTTTAAAGTTATATCACTTACATAATGATATTATTATAATATATATCATGTTTATTCATTATATTCATGTATATAATCATGTTTTAATGAAGATCATGTATAATGAATCACATCACATCGTGGAGACTGTATGTTGTACATACGCATGGGCAACAATATCATTCAAATAATGGTTAAATGATATGAAATTGGATAGTATATTAATTATATAGAATATTTATCATGTTAAATTAATTATTTAAATCCATTATATGTGTCATTATACCCATCCAAATAATGTATTGTGGAATAAAAAATTACACCACGACGTGGAGAAGGTAGGCCATACGTACACATGCATGGTGATATTGTAATTCATAGGATGGATTAAAGGAGGTTTAAGGTTTTACAATAATTATAATAACATATCAGCATGTATAAGATGTTTGATTTATTAATTTAGTATGAAAACAATATAAGAAAAGTAAGTAGAATAAGAAAACAATTTTAAAATAGGTGATAAAACAATTACCACATTTTTGAGTATCTCTTTTTGATTTGCACAAAAGGCCTCCTTAGGATGGCTTTATGCACAAAGTGGGGAATTTAGGATTAATTAAGGGACGTTGGGAGAGGAAATGGGCAGGTTTTTGTAGATAAAAATGTCTTTATAGGTGGGATTTATAGAGAAGTAGAGGTTCCCTTTTATAAGAGATGGGACGAGCACCTTTGGAAAAAACAAAACTATTAAAATAATATAAATTAACATTTAAATTAAAATGGATACAAAGTGTATTATTTGTACGATATGAATAGTATAGTTCTAAATCTTCTCAACCAATTCCCATTATACATGTTTTGATATTATTTTAAACCTTATATTTTTGATTTATCATTATTTAATCTATTTAATTTTAATTATTGTAATAACTTTCTAAATATTTATTGGTTATAAATGTTTAATTATATGGTGTTAATTGAAAATAAATGGATATTTTTTTAAATTTCATATCTTATAATTGTCACATTTTAATTTTTAAATAATTTTAATGTTTTTTTAAATAATTTAATGAAATATTATTTTCATAAAATATCAATATAGTCAATTTTGACCTAATTGATTTCATTGATTTTAAATAAAATTCACACAGAAGAAAAATTCAAACCAAAACATTGAATATAGTAAAAAAATGTCATAATATCCTTTTAAATTCATGGATACCCTTAATTAATTCATATTATATTTCTTTTAATATTTTTAAGATCATTTATTTGATATTTATATTAATAATCTAATTTCTTCATCACTATTGTGTCATCCTTAATGATAATTATTTAATTTATAAAAATTATAATTTTTTTGATGTAGGTAATTATTTTATATTTTCATATAAAATATATAGTCAATATTATCTTTTGGTTTTCCATATATTAAAATTAATATACTTATATAAAAATAAAGTGTGACATTTTGTCACGTTCATTGATTTTAAGAAAATTAATATCATATTCATTGGAAAGTAGCCATTATGTGATTAAATTTATAACCATCGATGATAAGGGTCTAATTTAGTCTTTAAATTGGATTTTGATTTATATTAAGGTAATTTTATAATATTATTTTTATCTTTAATTACCCGATTTTCCCTTAACCATGCTAAAAAAATTACTAATGTTATTGTTGATAATATACTAAAAATAAAAGTAACCTATTAACACAATTTGGAACCACTGAATTAAAATATGGAATCTATTTTTCTAAATTTTAAACACATATGTTTCAGAAATTAAATTAAAATTAATTCTGTTGTTAGAAAGAGAGAATGGGTTATAAATGCTAAAATATTGCAAAAGATTGAATTTTTTATATATAGATTCAATGTAAAATTAATGATAATTACGTACACTATATGGAATGATAAAAATATATTATATTTATACTTTAAAACCATTCAATATTATAATGTAACCATATAAATTATTTTGATGAAAAGAGTTGTTTTCACATAAAATTTAGTGTATTTTTACTATTTATCAAAACATGAAAGTCATGACAAAAATCTCCGAAATTCATCCAAAGTAAATTTTTATATCCCAATTAAAAATAAAATATTTATGTTTTCATATAAAAATTATTAATGTGTCTAAATATTAATTTAAAATGGGTTCTCTACTCAAAAGCATAAAATAACCCTTTCAAAAAAATATATGTTTTATACAAAAATAGGGTTTATTCACACCCTATGATTAAAATATCCAATGAATTAAAATAAAAAATATTTATCTAACATATATATCTCATTAATTTAAATAACAATAATAATTCACTCAAAAATAAAAATATCTAATTTATATTGTTCATAATTAATTGATATCTAATGAATTCACAATGCATTTTCATAAGTTAGTTATAATTATTTCCGCTAACCTAATTGCAAGGCTATAAAGATAATTTTATACTAATGGTGTCTCGTGGTTCGTTTAAACTCTTGATTGTGTGAAACACAAGCTATTGAAGAATAAAAAATATTTTAAGAAAATATTTCATAAAAACATTTGGTTGTTACATTCTACCCCCCTTAAACTGAATTTCACCCTTGAAATTTGTCATTAGAAACAAACATATGAGGATACCTCTCCCTCATCATATCCTCAATTTACCATGTAGCTTGTTCAAATTTGTGGTTCCTCTAAAATACTTTAACAAATCAAGTGGTATTTTTTTGTAGAACTTTTTCTTTATGATCTAGAATCTCTATTGGTTTATCTTTATAAGAAAGATCTTGCTCCAGCGGTATAACTTCTGAGTTTAGTATACGTGAAGGATCTGGTATGTACTTTCCTTGGAGTGATACATGTAACACATCATGAACTTGATAGAGATTCAGTGGATGTGTCAATCGGTAAGCTACCTTTCCAACATGATCTAAAATTTCAAAAGGACTTATATACCTAGGGCTCATTTTTCCACTCAATCCAAATCATAGTATTTTATTATAGGGAGATATTTGTAGAAAAAATTTATCACTCACATCAAACTCTAGGTCTTTTCTTCAGTTTTTAGCATACCGTTTTTGTCATCTCTGAGCTTCTCTTATCTGTTTTTGAATATATTTTACCTTTTTTTTCATTTAATCAACAAGATCAGGTCTTAATAGCTTTCTTTCCCCAACTTTATCCAAGGAAGTTGGAGTTATGCACTTCTTTCAATAGAGGGCTTCATAAGGAGCCATCTGAATAATAGAGTGAAATATATTTTTATAATAAAATTCCAACAAATGTAAGTGTTGATCCCAACCACCTTTTAAATCTATAAGGAAATATCTCAACATTTTTTCTAGAGTTTTAATTTTCTTCTCAATCTAACCATATTTCTAAGGATGATAAGCAGTGTTGAAACTTAACTATGTATACAGATCATGCAAAATAATTCACTGGAACTTTGAGGTAAACCTAAGATCCCGATCAGATACAATGGAAATTGGTACTCCATGAAATCAGACCACTTCTTTTAAATATATCCTGTCAATATAATCAAGAGGGAAATCCTCTCTAATAGCAATGAAGTGTTCCGACTTTGTAAGGAGATCAACTATAACCTATATATAATTATTTACTTTAGATGTTTTGGGATGTCCGATGATAAATTCCGTAGTGATGTTTTCCCATTTCTATTCTGGTATGGGTAATGTTTGTAACATAACCTTAGACCCTTGTCTCTTAGCCTTAACATACTGACATACCAAGCATAAAGAGACTTATTCGGCAACATCCCTTTTCATGCCATCCCACCAGAAATACTCTTTCCGGTCGCTATACATCATTGTGCTTCTAGGGTGAATAGAGAATGAAGAACTATAAGCCTCATCCAATAGCTTGTTATTTATGTCTGGTATGGGAGGAATACAAACCTATTTTCTGAACCTTTTTATTTCATCACAATCAAGTTTTAATTAAGGAACATTTCTCACTTTCTTTTTTAGATCTACATATTTATTATGTTCCTCCTTAATCTTCACTTGTATAGACGGTTGAACATTCATTTGAGAAAGATCATATTTCTCCCCTTACTTTAAAATTTCAAGATCAATCATTTTCAAATCCATAAATATTGGATCTTTTGTTATCCTCATCATGGATTGGCTAGCATGGCCTTATCGACTCAAAGAATCTGCCACCTTGTTCTCTGTCCCATGGTGGTAATGTATTGAGCAGTCTTAATCATTAATCAAATCTAACAATCTTCATTGGCGCATATTCAACTCCTTTGTGTGAAAATATAATTTAAACTTTTATAATTAGTATAAATATCATACCTTTCCCCATAAAGATAATTCCTCTTTATCTTTAATGAAAAGATTACTACTGCTAACTCCAAATCATGAGTTGGGTAGTTTTTCTCATGGATTTTCAACTGTCATGAAGCAAACGCTATCACCATATAATTTTTCCTTAGAACAATTCCTAGCCCTGTCTTGGATGCATCACTATAGATCACAAAACTTTCTCCACTACAAGGAATTGTGATCACAAATATCCCATCCCTTGAAAAATTTGGATCTCAGTTACCATTTTTGGTCTCAGCCAACTCTTAACAACCTCTGTTTTTGATGGATCTAGAGATATCCAATCTCTTGAGATTCTGTAACCCAAAAATTAATCTTTCTGAATAGAAAATTCAGATATAGTATATTTTTTATAAAGATTATCTTTTATTAGGGTCTTCAGTACATTTCTCAAGCGGTCTTGATGTTCTTCCATGCTCTTTAAATAGATAAGAATATCATCTATAAACACCACCACAAAATGATCAATATAGTCTCTAAAGACTCTATTAATTAGATCCAAGAAGATAGCGGGGGCATTAGTTAGACCAAAAGAAATCACTATAAATTCATTGTGTATGTTCCTTGTAAAGAATGTCATATTTGGTATATTCTACATTTTAAACGTTAATTGATTATATCTTGAAGGAAGATTAATCTTGTAAAAGTATTGAGCTCCATGTAGTTGGTTGAATAAGTCATCAATGTAGGGGAGATAATATTTTTTCATTATAGGGATATTGTTATGTTCTCAATAATAAATACAGAGTCTCATTAATCCATCCTTCTTATTAACAAATAAAACATGTGCTCCCACAAGTGATGCACTAGGTTGTATGAATCCCGTATCAAGATTCAATAGAAGTTGCTTCTTTAATTCATGCAAATCAATTGGGAACATTCTTTAAGTTGATTTTAAAATAGGCACAGCACCCGATATTAGTTGTATTGAAAACTGAACTTCACAATTTAGTGGAAGACCTAGAAATTCATCTAGAAATATATCATCAAACTCACATACGATTAGAATATTCTTAATTGTGAGTTTCTCCCCAACCATTTCATATAAATAACCTTTGTTTATAGGGATCAAAACCCATAAATGGATGAAATTTCAATTGGAATGTTATATTCATCCTTGAATTGATAGATGTTCATAGATTGATCTAGAATATGAAATTTTACTTTCCTTTATTTAAATTGATATGAGATCCATATAAATAAAGACAATCTATGCCATAAATCACATCAAATTCCACGATAGGAAGGATCACAATATTTTCAGGAAGGAATTTCCCATGAACATCAACCAAAGAAGAATTATAAACATTTGATGTGAGTTTTGTGCCATTAGAAGTCATCACAGCTAACTCAACATCTAATTGTTGAGGTAATACGGTGATAACCTTAGAAAAGTTTACATAAATAATAGAGTGGGTGGATCAAAAATAAAATAAAATATTTACTACTTTAGAGTGGATGGTATGTGTACCTTTCAGCACTTTATTATCATAGTCCACATCACCGATAGTGATTACATGTGACTTTACTTTGTTTTTTGCCTTAATATTTTGTTGAAAATGATCATCATCAATAGCATTGGATTAGGGCATTTATTAGAATAATTCCTCATTTCTTTTCACTTGTATCATTTTATTGTAGGAGGTGCATTTTATGAAGCCTTTTCTATATTCTCATAATTAGATATCTTTCTCCCATCACTAAGTAATTCAATTGCCTAATAACCTTTTTTTCCACACATAAAACATTTAATATTCCCTTTAAGTAAATTTCCTCCATGTTTCATTCCACACATTGAGAATAAGGGAAAACTCGCCTTTTTTTAAGTGTAGTCGTTATATTTTTCCTTGAATTCCATTTTCTCTCCTTATCAGAACCATATGAATAATGGGTTACAACAATCTCCATCTCTACCTTGGGAGCACATCAAACTATTTCCTAATATCTATTAAAGACCCTTACGTAAAATACCCTTCAGAGACTTGGTTTTAATACACTAAAGAATCGATAAATTTTTATATCAGATTGAATAATAATTCCATAAGTGTACCTTTCAAGCCTTGCAAAATTTTCTTCCAATGTACTGATGAATTCATCATGATTTTTATTAAGTTCAAGGAACTCCTTCTCCATCATTGTTCGAAGAATATGATGAAATTACTTATTAAAAAAATAATTTCTATAACTTTCCCATTCCATGGACTCAATTTCATCTCTTTGCCTCGTATTCTTGATAAGACTCCACCATTGATCAGCTTTACCTTCAAAACAATATACTAAAAATATGAATTTATCATATTCAAAACATTGTAGAATAGAAAATATCTTTTTATTGGTACTGATCCATTGTTCAACCACTAATGTATCATAAGACCCCCTGAATAAAGGTGAACATTACCTCATGAAGAACTCAATAGAAAATTACTCCCTCTTTTTCTCATTTGGAAGTCATACATGATTCACATCTTGAGAATTTTCTGTGAGCATGGCTATAGTATTTATCATTCTAGCTCCCAAAACATTTTGTTTCTCAGGGGGACAATCATTGCATTACTCATTGCATTCATCATTAGCGTGGTTCCTTCAGGTTCCAGCCATTAACTAATACCAAGAAGCATAGTTTTTGAAACACTATTTACACTGGAAAACCACATAATGAAGAATTGAATTTCAATTTAGGATGATTTAGGATTCATATGAAGTTATTCATGGAAATTTATAAAATACTAGGGTTGTATCTTATACTTTTACAAGTCCTTAGGGTTATTACTAAATCTTTGTCATCCTAGTTTCCAAAGGTTAACAGTTCCTTTACTATGATACCAACTATAGCGACCCATACTTTACAAACATTGATATTACTTCAAAATTGAAGTATATTCAATAAAACATATAATAAATCTAGGAAAAGATCGTATAGGTATATTGAATTTAGAAACTAGAAAACATAGACAACTGGTTCATAAAACATCTACATTGTCTCCTATTTAATTCTTCATAACTAGAATCCTTTTTTGAATATCTTACTTAATACCCTTATTGATGACCTAGGGAAAAGAAACATATGAAAGGGTTATCTCAAATTCTCAATAAGGTTAAAAAAGGGAAAATATCAATCATATCACAATCTATAGTCACAAGAACATAACATTTGGAAGTCTTATCCTACATATGAAAGATCACGGTATCATATCATGGGATAGAAGTTCCTAAGTATTAATGGACATAATCCGAAAGGTAAAAATATAAGACATGAATTTTTGTGGTATACACATAATCATATAAAATCATTTTGATATTATCCAATGCTTATATACAAGACCATCATAGCGGATAGAGTCCTTTACTGAACCATTTTTACTAGTTGTTCTAGCGCTATATTACTGAATAAAATTTACTTGACATTCCAATAATGTCTATCACATGAGATATCAGTCTTTAACCAATGAATTGGAGGGATATATAGGTCCCACCCATCTTATAGTGAAATCATTCTAACATGTGCCACAAAAACAAAAACCATTCATCATAGTATAACAGAAAGAACCTAAAACGAGTTTCTTAACCATTATTACATTATAATACCTATAAAATAAATGAAATTCATAAAAAAATCCATCATAAACCCAATAAAATCAATTTAATAATATGGATTGAAATATAACCCTGTGTAATCTTATATGGAAAATAATTTTGATATAATACTTGAAAATAATTCTTGAGGTAAATATATTTTCTTCATCAAAAACATTATATTTTATCAAGATGTCATGAAATTTTAAAAGAAAATAATTTAATTGAGAATACACTTGAAATATTGTATATGTTGCTTCAGGTAAATAAGGTGTTATGAAAGTGTAAGAATCCATTCATGCTGTATAAGTTAAAAAAATATTTTCTCGTACTCTTACCAGAAAAGTCAAAATGTACCTAGTATCAAAAAATTCCAAAAGATTCCTTTCATACCATTTAATTAAAATTTATAAATTGGTAAAATTGACTATAAACAATTGTATAAGAATAAAAATAATATTACATATTATATGAAACATGGATGTGGATGATAAATATTATCCCAGTAAGTACTTACGTGTAAACAATATCAAATAATAATGAGATTGTGAATGTACCTCATGCCTTAGATCCGATATCCAACATATGTAACCAAAACTCTTGTATAAAGATTTAAATAATGTTATTCACTTATTCCAGAATCATAATCTTTTTTATGATATTATATATGATTATATTATAATCTATTTGTTAGTAACATTTCATTGTCACTCGTTATTCAGATATTAACTGCTTTATGTTCTTATGCATGTTTTGTATCATAAGTTCATGTTTCAATTATCAGGTTATAGTTATATCAATTACAGAATGATATTAGTAAAATATATATCATGTTTATTCATTACATTCATGTATATAACTGTTGTTTAATGAAGATCATGTTGAATGAATCACATTGCATCGTGGAGATGGTAAGTTGTACGTAGACACGAACGACAATATAATTCACTTAATGGTAAAATGATTTGGAATTGGATGTTGTATTAACTATAAAGAATAAATATCATATTATATTCATTATTTACATCCATTATACTAATCATTATACCCATCCAAATAAAGTATTATTGAATAACATAATACATTATGGCGTGGAGATGGTAAGTCGTACATACACACGCATAGTGATATTATTATTCGTAGGATGGATAAAAGGAGGTATAATGTTTAGAATAATTATAATAACATATTATCATGTATATGATACTGTATTTATTACTTTATTATAGAAAAAACATAGGAAGAGTATGTAGAAGAAGAAAAGAGTTCTGAAGGATGTGATAAAACAATTACCTCTTTTTCGGGTATCTTCTTTTTAATTGCACTAAAGGGATCCTTAGGATGGATTTATCCCCAATGTGTGACCTCAAGGATGAAGTGAGGGAAGTTGGGAAAGTAAATGGGTAGGTTTTATCCTATAAAAATGGCTTTATATGTGTGATTAAAAGAGAAATATATGGGACCTTTTATAAGAGAGGGCAGTGGAACCTTTGGAAAAACCAAAACTATTCAAATAATATAAATTAATTATTATATCAAAATGGATCCAAAGTAAATTATATCTAAGATAAGATCAGGATGGGTCTAAATCCTCATAACCAATAAACTTTAGACATGTTTTTATTTTATTTTGATCCTTATAAATTTGATTTATTCTTATTTAATCTCTTTAATTTTAACTGTGATAATAACATTGTAAATATTTTTTTGTTATAAATATTTAATTATATTCTGTTAATTGACGATAAATGGATATTTAATTATTCTTGATACCTTATAATAACCACTTTTTAATTTTAAAATATTTTTATGATTTTAAAATAATTTAATAAAATGTAATTTTTATTAAATATCAATAATGTCAATTTTGACACTATTCATTTCTATAATTTTAAATAAAATCCAAAACAAAGAGAAATTCGAAAGAAAATATTGATTATACTCCACACATGTAATAATGACATATAAAATTCATGAATAACCTCAATTAATTCATATTATATTTCTTTTAATATTTTTTAATATCATTTATTTGATATTTCTATTAATAAAATAATTTCTACGTCATTATTGTATCATCCTTAATGGTAATTGTAAATTATAAATAAATTCATATGATATATGTAATTATTTTAGATTTACATAGACTATATATAGTATATATTATCATCTGGTAATCCATATATTAAAATTAATATACTTGTATAAAAAGAAAGTGTGAAATTTTGTCACATTAATTGATTTTAATAAAATTTATATAATAATCCTAGTAAAGTGGCCATTAAGTGATTAAATTTCTAAATATAGATGATAAGGGTCTAATTTAGTCATCCAATATGATTTTTATAGGTTTTATGGTAATTTTAAAATATGTTTTTCCATTAATTACCTGATTTACCCTTAACAACAGTAAAAAAACAAAAGTTACTATTCATAGTGTCCAAATAATAAAAGTAACCTTTTAAAAAAATTTGGACCCAATGATTAAAAATATGGAATCAATTTTTTAAAATTTAAAACATATATGATTCAGTAATTAAATTAAAATTAATCATATTTTCCAAAAGAGAGAACAAATTTTAAAAGCTTAAATATTACAAAATATAGAATTGTTTTTATATCTGGATTCAATGTAAAATTAATTATAGAGACATAAATTATATTGAATGATAAAAATATATTGTATCTATACTTTAAAACCCTTCAATATTATAATGTAACCATATAAATTATTTCGATGAAAAAATTTATTTTCACTTAAAATTTAGTGTATTTTTACTACTCATTAAAACATGAATGTTATCAAAAAAATATCATAAATTCACCCAAGGTAAATTTTTATATCACTATTTTAAAGAAAAGGTGTATTTTTTTATATAAAAATTATTATTGTGTCAAAATCACAATTTAAAAGGGTTTTCCATTCAAAGGCATAAAATTGCCCTTTTAAAAAAATATGTTTTTATACAATAAATAGGGTTTATTAACACCATATGATTAAAATATACATTGTATGAATATCAAAAATATTTTATATAACATATATATATCTTTAATTTCATTACCAATAGTAATTCACTCAAAAATTGGAATATCTAATTTATATTTAACATAAATAATTTATATCTAATAAATTCACAATGCATTTTAATATGTTAGTTATACTTGTTCTTGCTAACCTAACGGATAGGTTATAATAATAATTTTATACTAAGGTCATCTCGTGGTTTTTATAAACTCATGATTGTGTGAAATGAAAAATACTAAAGAATTAAAATTATTTAAATATAATATTTCATAAAAGCATCTGGGTGCCACACAAGAAATATGTAACTTCTCCGATATGTTCTAACATCTCAAAAGGAACAATGTATTGGGGAGAAAATTTTCCCTACTTTTAAAAACAAAGATGTCTAAGCCTTAGATATATCCTTAAGAAAACGTGATCACTCACCCCAAATTCCAACAGTCTTGGGAAATGATAGGCATATAATTTCTAATGACTTTGATCCATCTCCATTCTCTTTGTGATCAACTAGATCTTATCTGTCGTTTCTTGGACAAGTCTCGACCCAACTAATGAAGTGTCACCTATTTCCTACCAACACAGTGGAGAACAACAAGGATGGACATACAATGCTTCAAACGGAGCCATATGTATCAAGGCATGATAGCTCTTATTATATGATTAATCCACTATGGGAATATGCTCCTCCCATGATTCACTATAATCCATTACATAATCCCTAATCATGTATTCCAATGTCAGTATCTTCCTTTTGGATTGGTCATCCGTCTGAGGATGATACACTATACTCATAGTCAACTGAGTTCCCAGGGCTTTCTGTAAGGATTTCTAGAATCAAGATGTGAACCTCTTATCTCTGTCAAAGACTATCGAAACTGGTATTCCATGTCTTTTTACAACCTATTGGATATATATTTTGGATAGATCCTCCATCATATGTGTTTCACCAATATTGATGAAATGAACTGACAGGGTGATCCTATCCACTATCACCCATCTATCATCTTGTTTCTAGATCATTCTTGGGAGACCTATAACAAAATCTATATCCATTTTCTCCCATTTCCACATTGAAATATGTATAGACTGCAAAATACCCACTGGTCATTGATGTTCATCCTTAACTTAATTAAAAGTCACGCAGATTGAAAAAAAAATCATCCAATTTTATCTTAATACCATTCAACCAAAACTATGCCTTCAACGCCTTATAAATCTTCTATATTCCTGGATATACAACCCATCCCAAATAGTGGTGGGCATAAAAATTTCATTCCTACATTGTGATAGGTACAACCATATGATCTCCAAACAACAAAAATGAAGTCCCATAATGTTTTTATCCATCAATGGTCTCCCCACCTTTGAGTTTTGAACTCAAAATCAAGAATTCTGAATCTGATTTATGTTCCACTTTAACAATATTTACCAAATAAATAACTATTGAAACTGAGAAGAAAACCTCAACATCAACTTAGTTTTTTCATTCCACATGCATATTAGCTAAGACTGACATCAATTTCCACTCCTCTGAAGCTTCCTTTGCCAACTACGCATATGACTTCCTGCTTAATTCATCTACCACCAAATTTCCTTTTCTTTTTATAGACATCAATTTGAATTCAAATATTTAGTGATATTCCATCCATCTCATTTTCATTAGATTAAAATCCCTTAGTGAGAACATTTTATTCAAGGCCTTATGATCGGTGAACACAATGAATTTCTCACCAAAGGGATAGTGACACCAAGTCTTTAACACATGAATGACCGAAACTAACTAAAAATCAAGTGTTAGGTAATTCTTCTCATACCCTCTCAACTGTCTTGAACCATAAGCAACCACATTTTCTCCATGTAGGAGAACACAACCCAACCCAATTCCTAAAGCATCATAGTAGACCACATATCCCTATCTTGGTTTTGGGGAAAACAAGATAGGTGTAAATGTCAAACTAACATTCAGCACTAGAAAAGACTTTTGGAATTCTTCAATACACTGGAAGGAAAATTTTTATTTTTAAAATCTATTATTGGAGAAGCTAAACATGAGAAGTCATGAAAAAAAATGATAATACCTAGCGAGACCAAGAAGTATTTGTATCTCTAAAAAGTTCATTGGTGGCTTCCAAGAGATAAATTCATTAATATTTTCTGGATCCACTCAAACAATAGTTTCATAAATCACATGACCCAAAAAGCATACTTGTTGTATCAAAAATTTTTACTTTGACAATATGGCATACATATGGTGATCTCTCAGAATTCCCAAAACTGTTGCCATGTTTTTCTCATTCTCAACCCTGGTTCTTGGATACACCAATATTTCTTCAATGAAAACCATTAAAAAAGAATCTATATATCACTAAAATATCTAATTAATTAATTACATAAAGACTTATGGTGAATTTGTTAGAACTAATGGAATTACTACGTATTCATAGTGGCCATATCTTCCTCTAAAATCTACCTTTAGAATAACTTCCTCACAAACTCATAACTGATGATATCCAGACATCAATTTTTTCAGAGAAATACATAGATCCCCTCAATTGTTCAAATAGATCATCAAGTGCTATAAGTGAATATCTATTCTTTATCATAACATTGTTCATCTTAAGATAATCAACAAACATTTTCAGAGTTCTGTCAGATTTCATCATGAAAAAGTTTGTTGGTTCCCCTAGAGACGTACTTGGATGAACGAAACCTTTTCATTACTACTCCTTCAATTGTACTTTCATATCCTTTAATTATGTTGGTTACATCCTATAAGATGTAAGGGAGACATGACTAGTCCCTAGAAGGATTTCAATATTATACTCCACTTCCCTATTAGGTGTTAACCCCGAAAAATTTTCAGGAAACACATCTTGAAATTGATCCACTATTACTGGAATACATCTACCCTTGATATCTTTTGTCGAATCAAAATTCAATGTCACCAATTGGTAAGATATCATTCACACTATTGGTGCCAACAAGCTCATTGCATTTTTATTTTCAACCCTCTCTCCTATGAAAAGATTATCAATGTCATCCTTAGTTGTAAAACTAACCGTTTTCTATAATAGTCAATGTGAGCCTTGAACTCTATCAACCAATCCATTCTTAGGAATACATCAAAGGCATCCATATATAGTACTAATAATTCCCATTTCTACTCAGCTCTATCAATTGTTAGAGAAAAAGCTCTACATATGAAGGCTTGATATTCTCTTTCACCAGGAGGGGTATGAAGTTTTATCATATAAGGAATCATTTCAAGTTTCAAACTTATAATATAATATGAATAATAATAAATAATGGAATTTTATTCACCCATATCAAACGACACTTGCACAAGGTTAGAATTTGGTAGAATTATACACCACACCAAAATCGGTCTAGACTGATCATCCAGAGTCCCCTTTTATACTGAATATATATGTTTTTTCATGGCACTCTTATATTTGTTTCTCTACTAAGATTTCACTTGTTTAGGATTCATGGAATTTTTAGAATCACCATGGTTAGCTCTACTCTGTTGGGAGCTCTAATTCTGCTGGCCTCGCCCTATCAAAGCATATAATGCCCGTGACACCTGAGAAGTGTCCCAAGCACCCGAACATGGAGAATTATAAAAAAATCACTAAAGATGTACCATTTTTTGCAGTTGTGGAAATTTAGAGGATGTTTCGTACAGTCTCACTTGATGTGGTCATACAAACCACACTGGTGACATCCCAAATGGCCATTTTTATGAGGAATATTTACTGATCCAGTTATTTGACTCTGATTCCCATTTCCACATTGGAAATATGTGTCCCTATTCATTTTTATCTCCTCATTTGAGTTTCCACAATTTCATTGCAGTATCATCATTATTCCTCTTCCGATAGCTCTAGATATATCCCTCTCATCCACTAACACCATGTCCACCATCCTTATATAATCTTTGATTCAAAGTTCTATAATACTAAACATAATCTTTTACTTGAGTCCTAACTCAATGATGTGTTCCTTTAGACTCACACTTTCTACAACTTCTGGTGAAAATAGCACACAATTCATGAATTTAGATGCATATTTTGTAATATAGAGGCTCTCATACTTCAGTCTTTAAAAGTCTATTGGTATCTAGATTCTGAAATTTTGAGGATAGAATTTTCTGTTAAAAAATTATTAAAAACCCTTCTAACTCAAGACAATATCCAATCTATCATGGACCGCCAAATCCCACCACTAAAATGAATGATCATTTAGTATATAAGTTTTTAATTTGATCTTGAAGTCATTTGGTGTGATTATGAACTCAAATATTTGATTTATCCTATTTATCCAACACTTTATCCTCTCTGGTTTGTAATCACCGGAAAATATGAGTGGATTCTGCTTCTGAAACTAAATAGAGTGGTCCACCTATCATAGATCCTCCCTTCAGTCTCGTGTGTCCATAGATTATAATTCTTGTACTATACTTTAAACCATCTTGTGGTTTACCTATGGAAATGATGCAACCACATTCCCATCAGCTTCCTCCGATTGGTTTCTACACCACCTATTAGGTGCCATTTTCTAGACAAACCACACATTATATAAGTCTCACTCTGGTATAAATAGTTTGGACTTCCTTGTAATTTTCTATAAAATAAATATCAGAACATTTATTTAAACATATAACCATTTTTTAAAACAAGCCACTATTCTTTTGGAAAATTGAAACAATTTCAAAATACATCAACTATTTTCTTTTTCAAAGTTTCTTGTTTGAAAACAATTTTCTTCATTTTTTCCAAAAACTAAAACCTTGATTTGAATTATATGTCATTACTCAAAATGGGAAATGAAATCCTAGTGCGAATTAATTCAACTAAAATGCATCTTATTATGGTCTCATTGGTTAAACCCATGACAATGAGACTTCACCATCAAACTAGTGTTTCCAAAACACTTTTACCCAACTCCTTGGTAACATGAAGTTCAAAATAAAAAGGTTAGATACATCTTTTTTATGCTCTATATTTATTGTCCCAAAAATCCTACTATATTATAAGAAGACCACCCAAGGAATATACAAGAATTATTTCAACCCCAATGACAAGAAAACTAAAGACTACTTATTCCATAGAGAAGGTACCAGGAAGATACCATTTGTAATGACTCGCTAATTTTCATTGGCTTGAGAGTACAACAAGTCATTAAATTTCCTTAAGCGACATACCTAAGACTAAAAAGGATTAAAAAATACCAAATGGCTTCAATGACCATTGGGGGATGATTTTCCCTTTTAAATATAAACTATAAACTAACCACCCATAACCTATAGCAGTTATATGATTCATGAACAAAATATTGACAATTTTTAAAATCATTTATACCCGAGTGAGCCTAAAAAAAGTGATATAGTAGAAGAAAACTAGACATAAACATAAAAATGTACGATAAATCAACAAGACACAAAAATAACTGAAAGACTATAGTCTCTGCCAGCTCTATGCTCCACCACAACTAAATAGCTCAACAACTCAAGAATTAGTGTTAAAAACCTCCTACACCCTACCTTTGCCCATGTCACGGAAGATGAAATCTATAGAATCACCAATGTGCCAAATAAGGGGTGAGTATAAAAATTATTAAACATTCCCAAATCACATACCTACTCACACCACTAGGATAGAAGGGTTAGTAACATTTATATAAGATATTTTATGTAAAACAAATTTTGAAAACATTTTTTAACTAAATATAGAAACTTTTCAAATAGTTTTTAACTATATATAAACTACAACTATGTGAATAAATATTCCTGAAACCTAAAATCTAGGTAAAATTTTTAATAAATATTTAAAACACTTTCCGAAAACTACATTGAAAAACCAAAAAAATCCACACAACAACAACTAGAAAAAATGCATACATCGTTATGACATTTCCATACTCATGCGTAGTTTCTTGTTGATCTACCAAGTCATCACAAGGTAATTATTTACCATGTGACATTTATCCTTTAGAACGAGGAACATGATCATATTTCATAAATTCCAAGTAATGATATATGATACACACACTATGTTTACCAAAAACCAAAACCGATTTCAAACAATTTCCCCCGTTTCATTAAAAACACCAGTTTATTGAAAAATATTCAACCATCAAATTCCAAAACATTAAATAATTTTAAACACCGATATATCTATTGGAAAAATTCAAAATAAATTAATTTAAAAAACTTCCAAAGATCCATAATCTAAAAATCCCCATTAAAAATAAAAAACTAGGGTTTTCACAACCCCCCCCCCCAATTTTCCATGATTTCCACCACCTATCAGTAAAGAGGGTTTAACAATATACAACAGAAAAATCATATTTTAATTTTCATAAAAAAAAATTTAATTCATGATAATAATTCCAGTAATGGGAGATGTGATTGAAGCGACCTACCTCACTCGTTTCGACGAAAACCGACAATAGACGAAGAACACTCAAGAATCCTTGTCAAGCTTCCAAGAAACCACCCAAGATATCTTCCACTATAATAAAAAACACTAGATATAACTTTATTTTTCCTAAAACCTCATATATATTCTCATATGGTGTGTAAATATAGGAAAGATATATGAAAGGATCAGTATATCTAAGAAACTGTGAAGAAAATGATGAAGAACAGTCATTTACCACAAGAATCTACCTTTGATTCACTAAGGAACATGTTAGGATAACTTCTAGATCAATGGAAGAACCACATTTGGCCATTGGGGAGAAAAAATTCAAGTTAAGGATTATTTGGTTTGAAAAAGTCCAAATAGATTGACAAATCAAATTAGATCCACAAAGATAGAGAATTAGTTTTTCCCTTACACAGATTGGCCACACGATTTTACCAACACTGTCATGACTGTGCACCGCTTTTTCCCAAAACCCTCCAAAATTACTACAAAGTCTCCCCTAACTTCCCACATAACCATCAAACATATGAAAAACATTAGGGAAGGGCTACATAACAAAAACAGGGGGTGCTATAGGTTTCCTCCAAAGTCCTTCCTAGGTTGGATTTAATTCAAAAATAATTCTTACAGGATTATAATATGGATTTTTGAGAGTTATTTGAGTAGTTCATAGACTAACCCAATATTATTTATGGATTTAATAAGAGGGGAGACTTAGTGGCCTTTATAAGTGGGGGATATGACACTCTTGGTATTTTTGAAAGGAAATAAGTGGTACTTTTACATATGTTAAAAGGTTCAAAAATGGACCATTATCAAACATTATTGGAGTAAGGGTAGCAATATAGCCAGAAATTTGTTTCTATAATAGTTTATAGGTCATTTGTTACCATAATTTTTTAGTTTATCCCTCAATAAACCCATTGTTACCTTAACCATACAAAATGATTTTTACTAATTTCACTGTCCATTTTGGTAAAAATTTAATTTGACCTTATTAGAAATTAGAAATTATAATTATTTGAAATATGGAATCCATTGTTTAAAATTATATTCATAGAAGTCACAAAACAAAATTTTAAATTAATCTTACAGACATGATGAGAAAGATAGTTTTTAAAGAGAAAAAGTTCAAAATATTACAATGTTTTATAAATAATATGAATTTGAAATTTATTAAAATGAACAAAATTTGATTAATAGTTATATAAATTGAAAAAAATTACACTAAAGCTAATTTACAATATAATTTAGAATTCAAAATAATTTAAACGAAAAGGAAATGTTCAATTAAAATTCAGTATTTTTCACTATTCATTAAAAATGATACTTTTTAGAAACTAATAAAAAACTCACCATGAGATAATTTTGAAAATATTATAAATAAATAATTTTATTTTTTAAAATAAATTTTATAAAAATTGGAAAAAATTATATTTAAAACAAAAGCCACAGATGTGATTGGAAATCAGGTTTTTTAGAAGTTTATTTTTCAAGAAAAAGATGATTTTATATTAACTCTAATTGTAATAATAATCATTTTATGAATATAAATTAATATTTTTTGATAATATATATATATATATCTAATTTAAATAATTCCTAAATAGGGGTTATTTTAATTAATAAAAATTTTGAGTCATTACCCACTATAAAATAGTTTTATGAAAAACCTCTTTTTAAACAGAAAAACAATATTATACTAAAATACATTTTAAATTTGATTAATAAGTAATTAAGTATATTAAATTTACCTAAATAATAAATTTTTTATGTTCCACCATATTTTAAAAATACGGGTACTTCTAAATTACTTAATATGTTAAAAATAAAAGATAGTTTTACAAAATATAGTATTTTTTATTATTCACTAAATCATCAATATTTTCTAAAAGTCCAAAAATTTAACACAAATTAAAATTTGTTATTATGATTCCAAAAATGATTTTTTTTAAAATTCACGTCATAAAAGATAAAAAATTCATTACAATATTCTTTTTACGTAATGAAATAATAAATCATGTTTAAATAAAACATTTTTTCGAAGAAAGAAATCACTTTACTAACAATTGATTGAATATTCAGTAAATATTTATAAATAAATTATATTGAGTATGAAATTTGTATATATATATATATTATAAATTATTTAAAAATATTAATAAATAATAATTTAACTATTATGTTAAAATGGTTATATATATCATGGATCAATAAAGCTCGGTGTTTCTTGTTGAATATGATATCAAATATAAAAATATCAGGGTTACATTTAACAAAATATTTTGAATAGATAAAATAAATTTAAAAATAAATATATCATAAATTCACAGGGTGTTACATTCTCTTCAAATCTCAGTGATGGGTGTCATTAATGCTATCAAACATAATTTTATTCTTTTAAAATCTCGGGTTGTTACAAAAACTTTTTAAAAATCACCAGCTTATCATAAGATATTAAATCCACATTTCAAAACATTATGTGTATTTGATTAGAAAATAATTGATTCTTAAAAACACTTTCCAAAATTTTAAATGAAATCAACCATTTCAAAACATTTCATGAAACATATATCATTTTACAAATAATTCCTAAGGCCTTATTTTAAATCCAAAAATAGTTTTCACATGAAATCCATTTCCACAGACACATAACTAATTTCACATCACATGTGTAATCACATAAAAAATGTATAACACATGTC
This sequence comes from Viscum album, assembly GCA_963277665.1. Lineage (NCBI taxonomy): Eukaryota > Viridiplantae > Streptophyta > Magnoliopsida > Santalales > Viscaceae > Viscum > Viscum album. Next base: position 1,089,499,849 of record OY728145.1, on the reverse strand, counting down.
TTAACTAGAACCCAATCCAATAATTGCAATATATCACAAGACCAATCCTGAAAATTTTCTCATTTCTCTAATGCACTAGTAAATCCAAGCATTGGTAGGTCTAAATTTATTAATCAACTAAGATACCAAACTACAACCAACATGGCCATATGGTTTATAGCAACATGTCAATCTTGTATTAGTCCATAAAATATACCGTCCATCAAGCATTTATTTTTCAGATGGATTTTTTGGCCCTAAAATCCAACCTCATGATTAAATCCCCTTTATCATATCCATCTCAGGATATAAAACTTGATCATCCATGGAAACTCAAGCTATACCATTGTAAATCAAAGCACTGCCACCGTATCCATTAAACCACAATCCAACACTTCCATAAAATATAAATCTATAATTAATTAAAATCTCTACAACCCATGTCATCTCTAGAATCGTGATGAGGAAGATCTCTTGACATTATCCCATGACCTAACTCCCATGTTCTGGAAACCTTATATCCACACTACCAATACCCCAAATAATAAGAGGGTGCTTTCAAACCATTGTACAACTATGAAACTATGGCTCTAATACAATTTTATAACTAATCATCCCATGGTACGTTCTAACCCATATCATGAACTAGGCATTCACAAGGATCGATGGGAATTCCCAATCCCCTTGGTATGGAACATTTTTTTCAAGGAACATGGAATATAAATTTAGAATGATTTATACCCTATAAAAAAATATAAGTAAGAAGTGGAAATAAAACTAAAAACCCTTCAATATAAGATAAACAGAACTGAAATTCTAAACCAAAATATACAACTGATGCATAAATAAAATAATAAAATGAATATAAATAAATAAATATTAATCATAAAATACAATAGGTCAAGTGACAAATAAGAAACTCAATTATGAAATAAAACCCTTTCCCATCTAATCATCAACCATGTATCCCATGACCACTATCCATACGAAAAATCTCCCTCTAGATAAAAGTATGAAGTAATAAAATTTGACTGAATTTGGTCCAATAAATTATAGGGGTGAGTTAAAAACCCTTGTAGGTCTTCACCCACTAAATCTATTTAGAATATTTCATAGTAAATCAAAAAAATTCTAGTTTGAAATAAAATATAAAAATATAAATTTTTTATAAGATTTATTATAAAGTAAAAAAAGAAACACATAAAAAAAATTAAAAATCCATTTCTATTGTTTTATTTAAAAAATAATAATTACTTCGAAATTGATCTTCCCCTATCAAAACCTATTAGACAAACAATCATTTTAAAAGTTTCATTTTATAACACTTCTATAGATATTTTTTTGGAAATAAAAATTAGAAAACTCAAAGTCGTTTTCCATTTTCATCATGTTTAAATAAATCTTTGAAAACCTATTTCCAAATAAAAACTATCCATGTTGGTTGAATAATAAATTTTAGAAACACACACACACACACTGGTGTTTCAAAAAACCAATTCTACCTTCTCATCAAACATTCCAAAAAAACATTGGAAAATAAAATTCCACATTTAAGGACAATAACGTTCGTTACACAAAAATAAAATAGTTGGAAATAAAACTAAAATTAAAATTTCACCTTACTTATTTCAAAACCATTCACAAATATCATTTAATAAATTTTTAAAATTTAACCATATAGTAATGAGGTTGGTAAGAACTCAAGAAGGAACAACTATGTCGTTTTCCAAAATAAGTTTAAATAAACTGTAGCGATATATGTGCCAAAAAAGAATATAAGAAGCAGGGGATTCCATTGAAATAAAAGATAATTCCCCTATAACTATCCTAAAAGGGATCCTATTATCATGGGTTATATCCCATGGTATCTATTCAAAGGGACCTATCATGACATAAAATAAAAATAGGTTCACTAAGAACTAATCATTTATAAAAAAGTTTGAATCTCTCTCATCCATCCTCAGGATATCTTGATCCCAAAATCCCAAGAGACCTCTTAGTCCTATAGAGACCATTCCCTATATAGGATCTCACTACGACATGGAAAATGTTCTTAATATTAACAACCTATATCAATACAATAATTGCCTAAATCACTTACCCCAATTTCCCAAGGTCTCTCTAGACAAGTCAAATGTAGGTGAGTACAATTAAACCGTCAAATATATTCAATATAAAAGGTTTTAAATACACATGTCTCACCTCCCACGCCCTAAAAAGAAAACCCCAAATCAATTTTATTCATGATAAACATATGAATATTCATCAATGTAAGACATCACATATATCATAAGAATAATAAAAATCCCTTGACGCTCAAGAGGGTTTCAAACCATGTATGGAAACTAACTTCTCAAAAAATTACAAACATGCCTTTTCCTAAACATGCTCAGAACCCCATTCCCAACTAACAAAATTTCAATATCATTCCCATAAACTTTTGGTACTGAATTTCATTAAATAATTTTATATCCCAAATGGGAACTCATACATCCATTCAAATAACCTTTTAAAACCACCATCGATTTCAACGGGTTTCAAATAACATACATAAGGTTAATAAACACATTTTAAGATGATACAAACCATTTAGATTGTATCAAAGGATTTAAACATCCCAAATAATATATTTTAAAATCAATTTGTGTAAATAAAATATTTAAAAAACCAAATACAGTTCTCCTTGCTGCTTTTAAAACCAATTCCACCCCTTTAAAAAACTATTAATGTATTTTCATAAAAAAAGTGAATGGAATCTCATTCCTTGAGAAGTGGTAAACCATAATTAGATCCAAATGGACCACTATGGTTCATAAATATAGTAATAAAAATAATAAATAAAAATTTTATAATCAATAACCGTCAATTGGATTGTAATATATAGAGATAGTAAAGAAAAACCAACTTCAGATTAATGATAAAAAAGATGGATGTATTTGGATAAGATGAAAAAAACTCAAAAAATACAATAAATTCCCTATAAAACCCCTAAAAAACTTAATAACCATGATTGTAAACAATCCCCAGTTTGAAATTAGCTAATACTAAAATTAGGGTTAATGGGATGAACTAAAGGTCAAGTGCAAAAAATATAATATAAGGGAAGAAGTGATTTAGAGGAACTTAATATGGAGATATACACTTAAAACCTAGGAGTAGACCACCAGAGATAAATATAGTATAAGGGAAGTATAATCACATTATTCACTTGGCCCATTCAAATTATATGAATAAACAAATAAGGAGTGGAGGGTTAAAATAGAAAAAGAGATTTTTAAAAAATTCAACTTTCAATAAATCTAGGAAGGTCCCATAATTGGGGTTCAATGTTCAGAAAATCATGAACCAAATTTTTATAGGTCACTACCCAAAGAAATCCCCGCATTCACATTTTACCCAGGATCTTTCTTTATTTGACAAACCATGAAACAATAGTTCAAAACGGCACCTCCAAATTTCATTTATGATTCACATGTTTGTCACATGGTTTACCAAACTATATGAAAGTCGTGGTCCCTCAACCTAGAATACCCAAGGTCCCACATGGTTTCCTTTAGGTCCTATGATATTTCCTCTAGTTCTTGTATGGTTTTTATTTAACCATACATTTCCCATGCAGGTCAACTATATGTAGAACATAAGGAAATGAAGAGTCAACCAAGTAAGGTTACTTATATGATTTCATATAAACCATTCACAGTATGAAATTCTACATAATTTCCAATTTTTTTCAAATCTCTTAAGAAACATATAATGAACACAAAAATATAAAATAATGCAAAATAAACATCACAGTAACATGATGGGTGTCACATAACTCATATTGTTTCCTAACTCGGTATAACACAAAGATAAAAGTGGGATTTGGTTATCTAACCCTTATGATTATCTATCTCAAAAACACCATACACAATATAACACCTAGGAACCATAATTTATAATGAACCTACATAATTGGATAATGAAGTTCTGGGAATGTGTCCACTTTAGAAGAGATATCACACATCGTATTTGAGGTGTTTTATTTTGATGTCATCTAATTTGATATACATCAAATGTATATTAAAAACATAACATTTAATCCCATGAAATCTTTATTATTCTATTCATTATTATTATATGTATTAATTATTATATTGATTTAGTTTTTAATCAATATTCCATCCACTAAATTAATATGATAAAACCATATTAATGGGTTACTCTTGACACAACTCATAGTTTGTGTTACTCACCCAAAAATAGAAGGGAGAAAAGATTTATACTTATAAAAATGTATCCCATTCATAAGGTATATTAATCTATTTCATGTTAAATTTTATAATTATATAAAATTAAAAATACCCACTTGAATATTCTTGGAACAACAGATAACCAACCCCCACTTTTCTACACAATGAATAAGCATCCAACCCAAGGAGAAGTTTGATTGAAATACCCTTTTATCCAAGGATACATTACTCATTAAAGACTTAAATTTTATTATATATCTAACACATAATAATTATAAATTATATAAAACATTTTAATTAAAGCTAATAACTATAATTAAAAACCAAATTCAAGGATTATGAAAACTAAATATTTTTTTTCATGCCCACTATAGCATGAAAATATTTTAAGAAACTATTTATCTCATAAATTTAAAGATAAAAAATATTAAAATCAAATAAAAATTTTATAAACAAAAATATATAAAGATTAAATAAAAACATTATTTTTTCCAAAAATGATATATTTATACGATCATTCCCAAATTTAATTTATGAATAAAAATATTTTATTTACAATTCCAAACACTTATCTTTTACAATCATTTTATAAACCATGAGATTTTAAAAAAAATGTTATATTTCACTCTTTTTTTGTCTTATATAATAGTTTATGAAAGCTAAAATCCATTATATATCATAAATAATGATTCACACCTACACTTCTGATAAGTGATTCCACATCTTTCCTATCATAATCGAAGATATCTCTTTTATCAACGTTATGATTTGATGCTCTATTTTTTTGAAAACAATAATTCGAGTCACAAGCTACGATATACCATATCATAGATTATTATATACAAAAAATAATATATTTCTATGTATCTTACTCTATGATACAAAATAGTTATTCCCTACGATGAATAAAATATAGAATCATTCATCTTGACATCATATATCACTAATCCAGATAAAGCGATCAAATGTTTGTTATTCATACACATTATATCATATGTTCTGATATCACCTCACATGTCTTGTAATATAAATCGTATTCACGAAATCTATAAAAAAACATATTTATTTTATGTTGATCATGTATCTAACACCGCTAATGGGTTTAGTAGGATCATATCATGGTCAATGTAGTAGTAGAAACAAATTTGAAAACTTGATATATCATCATTGAATCAATATTAAATAAAAAAATGAAATAGACATAGGATTACCTCAATATTATTATGATCCATCTCCACCTATTTTGGTGGAGTATGTTTGATAGGGAAGACTAAGAAATAGTCAATATGTTATTTCCTCCAAAGTGATCTAAAATGACCACTATAATATTTTTACACTATGAGAGAACACTGTGAGCTAAAAAGATTTTATATCACCTTACTCGATGAATAAAAAATAAAAAACATATTAAAAATATATTTTTATATGTCTTCAGAGTATCTCACACACTATAAATAGGTGGATTACACCCTTTTATAGAACTCCTTTATTCAATTAAGGTGGTTGAGCATTGACTACCAACATTTGTGAGTGAACATGTGTTACCTATAATGAATTCTTGTTTGTGATTATAGTCATTTAAACATTTTAAATTATTATAACATGTTTTTAAATCCATGAATGAATCATTATGATGATTCCTAGTCAAAAGAAACTATTTAAAAGACATGGATAATTCTATTCACTTTATATCCTATATTGTATGCCTGCCATACAATATGAAATAATATTATCATTCACATATATGATATGAGTAGACCATATCCTATGATATGAATCACATGAATATTGAGGAATACAATGTCAGTGAATTATATAGTGTAATTCTTGTTATTTTAGCTAATATACATGAACTATTAAGGATTTTTTCTGTATAAATGTATAATTGTTTATGTTATTGGGTTATTGAAGATTTTTATATAGAAATGAATTATTTTTGAATTTAGTTTTTTTATAATATTATTATTTTTAAAACTCTTTCCCTGAATTATTGTGACATACATAATGTTATTCTATGATGTTTACTTGAATTTTTAAATGATGTAATGTTCTATAGGTAAATTTTCCCTTAAATAAATACATAAGTTAAAAGAATACATATTGGTTATTTTTTAAAAGTATGTTTTATGATTTATCTTTTAAATATATTTTTAGGAATGAATTTTTAATAGAAACCCTTATGGATGGTGTTAAATTCAAAACCTTATGTGTGTGGTTTAAAAAATTAAAATATCTTGTAGTAATAGTTTGATTTAAAATTTATTTTATAAATAAATTAGTTTATGAGAATTAAATGATTACATGTTGATATTTATGTAGTTTAGGTTGTTGTTTTCATAAGAAGAAAAAATTTAAGTGATAAAATTTAAATTAACATCTTATGTAGATATGATATTTCCTTAACTGTTTGATTCATTGAATGGTTTATTGGTCACTAGTATAAAAGTGATTAGGAATATATGTTGTTGAAGGATGAAAGTATGTTTGAATAACAATGAGGTTTTTTTAGAAGTTGATTTAGTTAGTGAACTAGTGGTATGAAAATGTGGTGTATTTTCTATGTGTAATTTTTATTTGTTATTGATGTGTTTTTTAATTATTTTAAATCAATAGTGCTATGAGAAGGTGTGATCCTAGTTATGTGATATGTATCTGTTCTTTCAATTTTTTGTTTAATTTTTTGAATACTAATGATGTTTTTTTACAATTTATATATTTCTATTGACATGTGTTTTAATTATTTTAATTAACCCTACTAATTTTAGGTTTCAATGAATAAGTCAACAATACCTCATCCATGTATTGGGGTGATATTCATAAGGAGTCGTCATGTGATGATGTGTTATTGATCATCATAGGTTTTGGTTCTAAAGTTCCTTTGGGAGATGATAGGTTTTGACATTTATAAGTGGTTAGAATAATTTAAAATTTCCTTTGAGTTTAAAAAGACACCATAATATTTACAAGTTTCCTTGGTAATGGTTCTATTTTTTGGGGTATCTTATAGGTGATAGAATTTTGAACATATTTTCGTGGATGAAGACTCTTGAGAAGAGTTTTTCAATATGGTTAAGATAAAATTTATCTTCAAGGAGTTAAAGGACAATCATATAAAATAGTATCTATAGTTTCAATATGTATGATCCATCATATGCAATTTTGGAACTCACTTTTGGGATTTAAAAGGTTAAATTTTGAGCTATTCAGTATGTTGCTGTGATGTTTTGAGTTCACCTTGAGGCAAGAGATTCAACTACATGAGAAGAGGTTGCAACTTTCTTAGAGGTGAGTTATCATGTTGAGATTATAGAAAGAGGACTATTTGAGGTTTACTATATAATTGATAATGGTTTTTTGAGTCATGAATCTTGTGGTTATAAAATACAAATAGTGAGTTGGCCATCTTGGGTTTGAGCATGACTTCATGATTTTAGTTTGAGTATCTCAAGGTGTATTGTGTGGATAAACCTCATATATTTCCATTATAATGAGGTGGTAATGTCTAGTATGAGTCCTCTCTAATTAAATATATATTCCCAAAATCCTTGTATATAAATATATATATGATATATAAATATTTCATGAAAATTATTATTTTTATCCATGGTATATCAATCAACAAAACATAAATGATAAACTATTATCATTTATTACTCTCCAATGTTAGGTATCATTTGTTATACCGTTTCATTTGTTGAAACATTTAGGATTACTTACATTCATGTATATACATCAAGTGGACATGGAATTTACTCATGTATTATGAATGCATGAGTAAATTCAACTTCCCAAGGATCATCCTTGTAGATTTATTAACCACCTCCATATGATTCCATCCAATGGCCCGAATGCCTTCATTGTTTTTTGATTTTTTGATAATCCACCTTTCAAGGGGTGAGGTGGAACCCTTACAAGTCCTGTAGGCGTAAGTATTACATGGCCCATAGGCCTTATATGAATTCATTTTCCCATAGGCTTCAATCATTACATACAACCCAGACTAACTACTTGGAACTGCTCCTCCTCGTCATCTTCATAAGGAAATCAGATCTCCACCATCGCATGGCTATTAGGCTAGGAATTATCGTGCATGCACATGCTTGTCCCAATAGAAGGTTCTATATGATTGAAATGTGTGATTATGCATGATGCATGTTGCTTGTCCGAGATTCCTCCTCACCAATAGCTCTTCTTCTCCCAACTCTTTCACATCATGAGTTATTATCACATCATAGAGGGTGGATAATTCTACCCATATATTAATTTATTTAGTTAGCCTATGGATACACTATGGATAGGGGGTTTCATTCATCTTCCTTTAGGTGATCATTATCAAATTCTTCAAATGAAGATCATGAGTTGAAGAAACCTCTTTAGTGTACGGTATAAAAGCATAAAATAGTCCTTAAATTTATTTTTTGGGTAGGTTTCATATTTCTTTCTGAATGATCCTTAGGATAGGGGTTCTAAATCACTTACATATATTCCAAATACTATTATTAGACTCTACTAAAAACATTCAATGGTATCAGTGTGATCCATGATTAGTTTTTATGAAAGTTGTGATGAAATGTATAATAAAACTAAAAAATAGGGTTGAGTTTTGTATTATAGAATATTAGTTTTTAAAAGGGTTTAGCATCAAATAGTCGGGGTAGGTAGAGTGAGCCAACATGTTACCCTTATGAAGTTGAGATGCTTATGGGTAACCAAAGATTTATGCTAAGATGAGGTGTTCTATGTAAGGGTCATATATACTTACCCTTATATAGATTGGTCTATATAAGGGTGGAATATTTTATCCTTATGTGTAAATGGTTAGGTAAGGTTTGGTTAAGGGAAGTAAATTATTTACCATTACCCAATTGTTTGGTATGTAAATATAACAGGGTTTTTTCTAAAGTTATGTAAAGGTAATCAGATTCATACCCTTACACTAAACAAAGATTTTTCTCATCTGGTGAGACCTTCTCGGTGGTGTGACTATGTTGCTCAATGAGGCTCATTCCTCTCCGTCGACGACATAGATCGGTGTGCACTTGTCTTAGAGGATCGATCGTCCAGATTTGTTGGGTGGCCAGGGTTTCTCGGCGGTTTGGTGTGCGCTCTCCAGCTTCATCAGGTGGCCTGGGTTTCCCAGATCATCTGGCGCGATTAGGTGCATGTCTTCAGTCAGATCTGCAGCGCTTTTGAAGGGGGAGGTATTGGGTTGTAGTTTCCTTGGGTTTTGCAGTTCTCTCTTTGGTATGCTGTGATTTGGTTTAATGTGATTTGTTCTGTTTGGCTGGATCTGGTATTTTGTGTTCTGGTTCGATCTTGTTGGCTCTCTCTAGTACTATGATTCATTTCTATGAGGTTTCGGTCCTTTTTAAGGGTTCATATGTGGTTCTAATCAGAGTAGACTCATTCCCAAAGTGGCACTTTTGTTTCAGGACAACCCAGATCCCTTCATCAGTGGCACCCTCTTGGTGTGGGGTTAGGCCACCCAGTACCAGGTGATGATGGCCTGATCTTGTGCCTCTTGGGTTGTCTTCCGGGCTTATGTGACTATGGTGGATAGAGTGTTTGAGGAGGGCAGTAGTGTTGGTCTAGGATGACCTTTGATAGTGGTGCTTGGAATGGTCATTTTGGAAGGGTGAATGGTTCTTTTTGAGAGGTCTGTTGGTATGGTGATGCACCCGGACTCAACCTATGAATCAGGACCCAGAGGATGTTCCAGATATTCTCCTCATCATTGTAGTGCTTTTCGGATTTGGATTTTGAGAGGGTATGACGTCAGTCATCAGATCGGGCATTTGCTTTGACACATGACACTTTCTTGCTGTTAAGCCTTGCAACGGTAGAGTGTTTTTCCATCTTCATTTGCTGGGGAGGGGTAGCTTCATGAGTCAGTTTGGTTTGTCTCGAAAGAACTTCAGGTTTTGAAACGTTTTAAGTCAATTATGTCTTGGGTTCCCCCCTTCATCCCTTAAAAGGGGGTTTATGTTTCTTTGAAGTAATAATAATAAAAATTTTAAGGCCTTCAGTCCAGTAGATTGGAGCCCATTTAGAAAAATTAGTAATTAAATTGTTAATAATGAATGACACTCATATGATAAAATATTATGTTGAATATAATATCATTATTATGAAGATAAAATTCATAATTAATACTTAAAAAGGAGAAACATGACCTATGTAGTTATAAATAAATATTAGTAATTTAAGAATTTTTTTTAAAAAAAATTCCATATGTTGGAATAGTTCCTTCCTGAGTAAAAAAGTGTTTAAATTATTTTACAATTGAATATAGATGTATATGGAATCATAAAGTGATTCATTTAGGGTTTAAAATGTATTGGATACAAAATAATAAAATGAATCCTAGTATATCTTATATACTCAATATTATTGTGTATGTTAAATGATATTCCATATTATTGAATATGTTTAATGTCTTTTAGAAATAAAAGGTTTCCTTAATAGATTGTTTTTGTTAGGAAATTCATACTATTATAATTTATGGAAATGTTCTGAGAAAGTGAATGAATGCAATAAATGCTTTCTCAATATTCCCAATTTGTTGAGAGTGGATGAATTGAGCATATGATGTCTGGATTCTAGCACAATATGGACATTGAAAATGGTTAAAATTTCAAACTAATATAAGAAAATTTATTTATAAATTTTTACAATGTTTATTCAATAATCCAAACATGTCCCTTGAAATATATAATTTTCAAAAATAAATAGGAATAATACCATATGATTGGATTATCCAAGACATACCTAAAGGATTTTTTGAAACTCCACAGAGTTCCCACATCATTAAGGATGTTATAGAAATTTATTATTTAATTTTGAAAGGAATGAGATTGCAAATATATATTTCTAAAAAAATTGAAAGTATATATGTCTTAAAAATCATAAGAATAATTGATTAATCTTGTAGTTCATATTCATGAGATGTAGTAAATTATTTCTACATAAAGTATTTGAATATAATAGTTTTTATCAGTCTTAAATGAATCTATATAAAAGATGTGTATCTTTATCTCATTTCTATTATGTTATTAATGATGAAGTTCAATAAATAAAAACATTTATGAATAGGTATGAGATAATTAAATGTATACACCAGGTTTATGATACATTGGTTTTTATAACAGATTTTGAGAACAATATATGGATAAAATTGGTTTATCAAGGATAAAATTGCTATCTAAAACTGTTTAGGAGGAACGGTAAAAAAATGTAAATAAGTAAATTACATAAAGGAAAAAAATTTATAGAATAGGTTTACAAGGGGGATGAGGACGAACTTAGAAAGAGTTCTCAGTGGACAATAGAAGTTGATATCATTACATTTGAGGTTATGATGTTATAGAGTTTGAATATGTTCTAGAATATAAACAATTAAGAATATGAATCCCAAGTCCCACTATTAATTAAATTATATTACTGAATATATGTTTCTCTCTAAAGAGTCTAGTGGGAGGGTTTTATCATATGTTCACATAGAGATGTGATGAGGATTACATATGATGTAATTTTTTTTCAAAACCAAGAAAATATAGTGTATATAAGGTTGATCTAGAAGTTTATCATATATAATATGATAAACTTGTGCTAATGTTGGTTTTGTGAAATATGAAGGTCTCATAGGCAATGAAGGCACCTTTTGGGAAAATAACGATTAAGTATTTTTTTTAAGATTCAATGGATCATTAAAATAATGTGAAAGATAAAAACATCATGACCAATGAATTTTTTCCATCAAATATTGACAGAGAAATCCCATAACCTAAAGTGGATATTTTTCATGGTAAGTTTTAATTAATTTAAATCATATCATATAAGATATTACCTCATCTTAGGATATTTCTTTGACAAACATATTAACTATTCGTAACCCTTTTTTGGATTAGTGTTGTTGTATAGGGATAAAACAAAGTATAGCTTCTCTAGTAGTGATCTATAGGTGGTCCTTTTATGTCAAAAAAAAATTGATAATTAATCAAGTTCTAGAACATAAAATTGATTTCCTTTCATTGTTCATCTCGATCTCTTTAAGACCCTTCATGCTTGAAGGGATTCTTCTCATTCTTTAGATGATGAGATAAATAGAAATCCCGATAGAAGTCCATTATCTAAAATATTTATCAATTATGAATTAACCCTAAGTAATAAACATAACCATCTATTTATAGAGTTAGTTTTTAGGTTATATTGTTATTTAATTTCAAAAATACAATTAAATAATATAATAAACATTATCTGAACCCATACCATAAAATAATAATAATAATTTTATTTTAATAGTGTGAGAAAATTAGACAATGATAAATATTATTTTACCAGCTAGTAAATTAATATTTATCATCACACATAATCTTGGTCCACTCATCCTCATCTATATTTATCATATACCTGAAAAAATATTTAATTAAATATTTATTCATAAATAAATATCCTATACAAAATATGATGGATATAAAAATATATTAAATATATAATAAACAAAATAAATATTCTATTAAAAGTATGGTTAAAAAATATTAATGATATATTTAGATATTTAAATAAATTATTTATTAATGAATAAATAATTATTTAAAACATTTTTTATATTTTCGAACAATGAATCCTAACAAAATATTCCTCAGTCTTGGGAATAATATATATTTCAATAATTAAATTAAAATTGAATTCAATTGAGATTAATAGAAAATATTATTGTGTGACCATCTGGTCTATATTCCCATTGGCATTTGGTAGATATACCTAAAATCCAATATTTATGTATAACAATGGGCTATGGAACAAAAGAGAATGAAGTTAATGTCAGGATACCAACAACCACACCTGAATTATTACTGTGTAATATAATCCATTTTTCACTATATATCATCAAGTAGGTTGCACACACATATCATCAATATAAAATTTTGATATGTCTTTAATTGACTATCTAAAATAAACTCATCATCACACCATGGCCATGGAATTTATTGTGATAGTTCTATTTCAATCGGTAATGTCCCATCTTTAATCACAGTACAAACCATTTATTTCTTTTAGCCGAAATCCTTAAAGTGACCCCTGGCGTGCAACCATATAACATGTTGCAGGTCTCAAGCAGCTATTAAATTATTTAAATGATTTCCTATGATTTATGAAAATAATAAATCATTCCCTAGCATAATGTTTGGGTTAAAATAATTAAAATGGATTTAAAAAGATTAAAATGAATAAAAATAAATTTAAATAAATTAAAAGAGATGAAAAGGGAATGAAGGTAAATAATAAAATAAAAATTAGACATGATAAGAATAAAAATAATTTCAACTGGGTTTATCAATTTTTATTTTTATTTTTATTTTCCTTGCTCTTCCCTTTTATTTTATTTTTATTTTATTATATTCTTTTCCTTTCTCTTTCTTTTCATTTTCTTTTTTTATCCTTCCCTTATTTCTTTCTTTTATCTTTTTTTCTTCCTCTACTCCATCTCTCTCTCTATGTGTCAAGCCCCCTCCTCTCCATGTGGTGCACCACCCCCTCCCCCTCCTTAGGATGCATGTTACACCTATGATTATACAATGTTTCCAACGCTACCAGAACTGCTGTGAATGTCTCGACAATTCTAACCTCACACACCAAGAATACTTGGATTCAATCCAATCCCTGTCACGCAATCTGTCACTGAATGTTTCAACCTGAAATAGGGATTTTTATAAAATCATCGAACTTCTTCCATTTTAGGTCAAATAAAAGGGTTTTGTGGGACATGGGAGATACTTTGACTAAGAGGTATGGATTTTATAATCTTTTTAATCATTTCATTGTAATATTCAATTCGCACTATTGTTCTACTCATTGCTTCCTACCGTTGAATATAAATTAAATCCTATTAATTTAATTTAATTATTTATACATGATCCTTAAGACCTTTGATTAATGTGAACCCCTAATAGGTTTCCATTTTTCTATTGGACACCACTACTTGTGTGTCAATATAATCAGCCAATTTTACCATTATCCTTGATTCTTTATGTTATTAGCTATGTGTGTTTTTGTGATACATTAGGTTGAACGTTAAATTGAATAAAATTATTTAGGGTCAATTATTTGACTAAAAATTTGGTAATAAGGTTTGACGTGCCTTTCTTTTAATTAAATGTTGTTTATTTTTCTTACAATGATAAATTCTATGTTATTTTTAACGTGAGTTATAATGTAGGAATTTATTTGTTAACTAAATGACTGAAATGAAAAATTCTTACTTTGGGATATATATCTATGTGCGTGCATGAATCTATTGTGGTTTGAAGGTAATCGGGTCAGTGAGAGAATGTGGGTTCCATATTAAGAACCCAAAAATGGAATCATCATTCTCAATAGGTTACACCATGATGCTTTGCAAAAGAAATATTTTAGGTTTTATAGGCATGGGATCCCCTGGGCTTTTCATATACTATATAGTGACACCAGTTCCCTAAGGGAAAAATGAGGATAGACCTATTGGCAAGATGTCTACATCAAGCCTCAGTTGATACTCAGTCGCCTATGTAAGATACTTGAGACTCTGAAATGGATCAAATTGGATGGGATTGGTGGAATTGGATAATTGTTTGTATGTAATGTAGTGATACCTTCTGGGTGGGCTCAGACTCCAGCTCTGAAATTGTCAATATTAATATAACTGCTTAGATGATTTTATTTATATAGCATAGATTTTACTTATTCTTTATGACACCATTTTATTCCTTTAGTGTGTCTGGTTTTGAATTATATATTAGACCCCAAGACAAAGCATAAGGTTGTGATGTGAACTTTTTCTATGGTTTGTTATGTTTCTTAGGCCTTGCTATATATATTCTGCATTACTGGTTATCTTATTCAAACATCCAGTTCAAGCCAAAGGAGGTGATATGGAACGTGTGTCTTCTTGTGAGCTTGGACCAAGTGACAGTTACTTTATTATTTAAACTACTTTTCATTAATGCACTTTGGTACATTGCTATTTTTTTACTGAATGAATGGAAAGGTCTAGACACTATGGGTGCTGGCCTACTAATATTTTATCACACTCACCACTCAGGTGATGTTTGGTACCTGAGTAGACTTTATGTTAACTGGTATGGATATAGGTAATCGTTCTTCATCCTATGCTCAGTTGATTTTCTGTTTTGGAAGGAGGTTTGAGGGTAGAGGACCAATCCATGCTCGAGATTCCATGTGGCAGTTTCTTTTTGGTCTTTTAAGTATTTTTTAGAATGCAATCTATAGATGTACCTCATACCCCTGAACATGTATTTATTTACATTTGGAATCAGACATTGACATCAACATGGTATTAGTTATGATATTTCAAATTCTTCATTTATTATACATTTTTCTGTTGGGTCAATTATCTGCCTTTTCTTTTATCTCTTTCTTTTATTATTGCTTCTTCTACTTGATCATAATTATTATTGCCTTTCGATGTGTGATAACTTTTACGATGAGAGAATAGATTCCCCCACATACTTACCCAAGGCCCTCGCTTCTTGTTTACAACCAATGGAATTTGGGGATATGTGCTTGTGGTCTTATGGCCCACCATCTCAGCGACCATGTTTAGCCGTACTCGGGGAGGGATGGTACAATGTGGGATTAGAGAAAAAAAATTCAATTTTTTCTTACTATTTTGGTTAGACAGGAGACTAGAATATAGGGATTTGGAATTTAACCTGTTCTTGGATGTAGCTTACCCATATAAAAGGGAAACCCAAATTTCCTAGATGGGGTCTCAATTATTGATTATACAATTTATATTTGATACGACTTCACAATTGGGTGACACACTTGTTTTATTCTATTAGTAGTTTTGGTATTATTGAGATGATGATTTTGAATATTCCATCCTGATGACATGAGGGAAATGACTTTACATGCATCATAATAGGCCATATATGGATTAAAATGACATGAATATTTCCATGCCATGTCTACATTCAATGTTAATTTTCCAATTTTCATGTGAGTCCTTTTTTTGTTTAGTAGTAATATTTTATAGTACTGTAATGTTATAAACATAATGTGTGTTCCACCAATTTGGATAAAATGGTCACCATAAGTGGAAATGTAATATGTAAAATTCACTTTATCTAGGAGGACCTATAACTTCAATTTTCTTAATTCTACTTAACTTGTTTACCTCATCATCCATATAATCTCATTTAAGGTATGTGTTTTCCAGTTGTAAAGAAATTTCACCATGACATATTTATGTCGTATTACAAGAGATTTGTGATGAGAACCTTCCAAAGTTGGCAGGTCAAGCACCACCCAGAGTACCTCTTATAGTGCTTCCTATTTTTCCTCTTGTAGTGCCTCCTATGGAACCTCCTCCTGATATTCTATTGGGTGTTGATTTGTAGTTCAGAGATAGTCTTCTCAGGTTTATTCAGTCAGATCAGAATGTTCCCAGGCCCTCTCTAACTATGGTAGATCTTTATCTGGACTTTATGTGGTAGTATCATCCCACCTTCTTGGGGGATGGTGGTTCCAATGCTGCAGAGTCATGGATTGAAGCTATAAAATATATCTTCAACCATCTTGATATGATTCCAGATCCGAGGGTGAAACTTTCTATCTTTATGATTTTTTACTCCACCAAGAATTGCTAGGATTACATTTCTCAGTTAGAGGAACCCAGATATATGTTTTGGGTAGACTTATAGATAGCTTTATATTATCACTTCTTCTCACAGGCTTAGATAGATAATCATTCCAAATAGTTCCTACATCTTCAACAGAGCTCTATGATAGTGTTGGGGTATTCTACTTATTTCACTGATTTCCGACTCTTTGCTACATCTTTGACCAGTGACACATAGAAAACTACAAGATTATTTTAGCCTAGAAATGGTTATGATATCCACTCATATGTGAACATATTTAGTTTGACAACCGTTAAAAAGATCGTGAAGCGGTTCCTAATTACGGAATGAAATATTCGGAAAGTTGATCTTGTGATCGAGGGTGGTTTAGTTCTAAAGTTGGGTTATGGTTCCTCAATCAGTAAGAAAACCCAATTTAGGGGTTCATGTGGGAGAAATTCCATCAAGATGACACAAACTGAGAACACTCTCGTATGTCATTATTCTGGAAAGAATGACCATAAGAATCCTCGGTTCATGGGAAACCCGTTGGAGTGCCAAGAATGCGGAAAGATGGATCACCACCATCATTTATACCATTATTTTCCTTAATAATATTTTAGAATAGGGTTTTTTCCATAACCTCTATCAGGAATAGGATCTAAGGCTCTACACCAGGTTGGGAGTTCATTTTCTACTAGCCAATTTGGCCAAGGTAAGGGAGGTCACCACCAAGATAGTCAAGCTCTCGAACATCAGCATCAGTATAGTGGACCTACTCAGAATATTCAAGTAGCATTTAAGGGATGAGTATCAATCCATATGTATGAAATGTAGTGAGTTCAATTAGAGAATAATCTAAGGCTATCTATATTTTTTGGCACTATCCTTGTAGCCTCTACTTTAGTTTATGCCCTCTTTGATGTAGGTGTTTGTCACTCTTTTTTATTTTCCTCATTTGTTGGGAGTTTGGGACTTAACCTCAAATAATTCAGTTGAATTATGTCTGTAAACACTCTTTTGGGGGTTAGAATATAGGGAATATGCCAGTGAAAAGAGTGCCCGCTTGAAATGGATAGGTACTATTTCTTCATGAATTCCTACGTCCTCGAGATGACCAGCTTTGATTTCATTCTTGATATGTACTAGCTCATTACTTATCATTACCATGTGGATTGAAATCTATATCAAGTGAACTTCACTAAACCAGATGGGGGAACTTGTATACACAAGATAAATTGGGATATCTAGGAAAACCGAGCTAGACCAAAGCGTTATCGGCTCGGTAGGGTGACAGCACAACTAGCAAGTCTCTTTACGAGCAATCAGGAAATGCAGTTAGTGGATTTTCCTCCCATTGTGGATCATTTCAGGGATTTATTCCCTGATGATTTCTCTAGATTATATCTTTTAAGGAATTTTGAATTCACTATCAAACTCGTTCCAGGTGAGGAACTGGTTTTCATTCCTACTTATAGGATGGCACTGATAGAGCTACAGAAACTCAAGAAGCATCTTGAAGATCTTGAGGCAAAAGGCTTTACTAGACCGATCACATCAGTGTGGGGTTCACCATTCCATTTAGCCAAGAAGGTGAATAGTTCTCCCATATTGTGCATGGATTTTTGCTGACTCACCTAGCTTATGGTAAAGAACTGATATTTGTTTACTGGTATAAACGACCACTTTGACCAGCTCCAAGGGGAAAATATTTTCTCCAAGCTCGATCTGAGTTCAAGCCGTCATTAGATGTGTGTGAAACCATTGGATATACCATATAAATATTTCTAGTTTAGGTGCATATTGTATGAGTTTTTTGTTATATCGTTCAGTCTGATGAACATGCCATCATTTTTTAGGGCTATGATGAATAAGGTTTTCCACTCGTGCCTTGATTCCTTTTTTGTATTCTTTGAAGATAACATGTTGGGGTATTCACATGCTAGACATAACCATGAAACCCATATTGAGATCGTTTTAATTACACTGAGAGAGTACCATATTTACACAATGTTCAATAAATTCAACTTTTGGATCAATAAGGTTCACTTCTTACGTCATTTCATATTTGAGGCAGGTATATAGTCGACATAGAGAATGTGAGTGTAGTAGTTTTCTAGGATCATCCCAAGAAATTTGTTGACATTTAGAGTTTCTTAGGGATTCGTATATATTACATACAATGAAACCATGAATTCTTCTACTTAGCAGTGCCTTTTACAACCTCGACTATGTAGGGTTTATAGTTTAACTAGTTATAAATTTGTGAGAAATATTTTCAAGAGTTAAAAGGAAGACTCACAATAGATCCTATCCCGATTCTTCAAAATCTATGAATAAGTTTTACTATTTACTGTGATTATTCATGAATCAAACTGGGTGCAGTTCTGATGTAGGTTGATTGAGTCGTGGCGTACAGATCCCTCCTTTTGAGGCCTCATAAGTAGAACTATCACATGAATGACCTTCAGTTAGCAGATGTGGTTCATGATTTGTGTTATCAGGGACAATACTTATTGATTGAGAGGTTCTTTGTTTACATGGATAATAAAATCTTGAAGTATATATTCACTCAATGATACTTGAATTTGAGGCAGTGTAGGTGGGTCGAATACCTATATTCAATCGAGTTTGATCGTGATTATACCCCTAGTAAAGGTAACGTTGTGGCTACCTCTTTGAGCCAAAATACAGAGACACAAGCCTTCTAGGAAACCATAAGTGAGAGAAAAATGATGGATTTTTTTGTGAGATACATCAAGAGGTTAATGATTAGTGTGGAAAACAAGTTCTAGTAGCTCTTGCATTGATGGCCTCTATTCTGGAGTGAGTCTTCATGCGACAATTATCTGATCCCATGGGGCTCGTTTTGAGGGAAAGTGTCACATGAGAGAACTCACCTCATAGATGGGTATTTGATGGCAGTGAAAATATACTTTAATATGGTTACCTTATGATATTTGGTAAATATTATGACATCATAGAGTTACCCATTATACCATGTTAGACTGAAACACCTATTTCACATTGTAGTTCTGGAATGGGTTTTAAAAGGAACTAGGTTCATATGTGATTTTGAGTACTTATTATCACCCCTAGACTAATGGATAGTCCAAGTGGACCATTCATGTGTTATAGGATATGTTGTGGTCATGTATCCTCTATTTTGGCTTCCCTTGAAAGAAAGGTATTTCCCTAGTTGAGTTTTCATATAGTAACTGCTTTCAAGCCACAATTATAATGGATCCATAAGAGGCATTCTTGGGGAGACCATGTCATTAACCTCTATACTAGCTCAAAGCAAGTGAGGCAGCTCTTCTGGGTCCTCATCTCATTTAGTAAACTACTAAGCATGTACAACTTATTCAAAATCATATGACCATAGATCAGTCCAAATATAAGACTATTACTAATCTTCATCGCATACCTCTGGAGTTTTAGGTGGGAAATTGGTTCTCTTCCATGTTTTTTCAAGTTTGGGTCATATTTAAATCAGGAGATAGGAAAAGTTATCACTAAGATATGTCAGGTTGTTCAAGATGGTGGAGAGAGTTGGGATAATATCCCATCAATTGTTGTTACCTCATAGGTATCATGCCTTTCACGATGTCTTCCATGTATCTCATCTCCAACATTATTATTCACACTTGTCTCATTCATTTGATCCCAACATCATAAAGCTTGAGGCCAATGTATACTTCGAGTTGCATCTGATCAGTATCATTGAACATAGTGAGATGTTTCTCTATGGTTTGTGAGTTCCTCTGGTCCGGATTATATGGCAACATAGATGTGTTCATGATGTGACCTGGGACCGAGAGATAGATGTACATGAGCAGTGGCTAGAACATTTCTCAAACAATGTTTCACTAACCTTGAAAGGGAAACTCGAGGAAGATTTTTCTTGAGTTGTGGAGGTTGTAATGTCTCAGATTTAATTAAAATAAGGATCATTTAATTTTTTAGTCCAAATCCTTAAAGAGACGGAGTGTGTGTTCCCACACAGCCTGTTGCGGGTCTCAAGTAGCTATTAAATTATTTAAATGGTTGTCTGTGATTTATGTAGTACCATACATCGTGCCCTAGTGTAATGTTCGGGTTAAAGTAAGTAAAAAGGTATAAAAAGGATTAAAAGGAATAAATTTTTTTAATGATATTAAAAGAGATGAAAATGGAATGAAGATAAATAATATAATAAGAAGCATACATGAAACGAAAAAAAATAATTAAAAATGGGTTTAGCCATTTTTATGATTATTTTTAATTTTCCTTATATTCCCTATATTTTATTTGTATTTTATTTTCTTCTATTCCTTTTTCTTTCTTTTCTTTTAATTTTTTTCGAATTTCCTTATTTCTTTCCTTTCTATTTTTTTCTTTCCTCCTCTCCTCCCTCTCTCTATATGTGCCTCGCACCCCCTCCTCTACAAGTTGTGCGCCACCCCCTCCTCCTCCTTTAGAAGCCTGTTACACATCTGATTCTCCATCGTTTCCAATTCCTTCAGAAAAAATATGAGGATATCGATAAGAATAACATCCGTCACCATGAACCATTGGATTTCATCCACTCTCCATCACGAAATATTCCATGTAATTTTTTTTACCTAAAATTGGGGGTTTTCTAAAATCATTTGATTTCTTTCATTTTAGGTCAAATCAAATGTTGTGGAGGGACGTGGTGGATACTATGAATACAAGGTAGGTATTATATGATCTTTCTTATTAATTCGGTGTGTTATTCAATTTTCACCATTGTGTTTCTTATCGATGCCTACTAAAGAATCTCAATTAAAGCATATTAATTTAATTAAACTGTTTAGCCTTGATCATTGTGAACTTTTATTAATGTGAACCCTGCTTAGGTTTTTGTCTTGTCATTAGATACCCCTTTAGGTATGCTGACATAATCATCATGTTTTACGTTTATCATTGATTCTTTAAATTATCATCAATGTTTGTTTTACATTAGGTAGAAGTTATAATTGAATAAAATTATTTAGGGTGAGTTTTTTTCCTAAAAATTTTGGTTATAAGGTTTATTGTGCCATTAATTTTTTTAAATTTTGTTTCTTATGCTTATGCTAATGAATTCCATGTTCTATTTAACCAGATATTTGATGTTGTAATTGGTTGGATACCTAAATGGCTGCAATTATGAATTCTTTCTTTGGTATATATATATATATAACTCTCTATGTGTCCCCCTCTTGTTGTTTGTAGGTAATCAAGCCAGTGAGGGAACATGGGATCCATATTAAGAACCCACAAATGGACTCACCATTCATGATATTTTTCATCACGATGCAACAGGGAAGAAATGTTTTGGGATCTCCTAGAATGGGCTCCCCTAGGATTTTCATATACTATTGAGGGACACTGTTTCCCTAAGGGGAAACTCATGACTGACCTGTTGGAAAGATGGCGACACAAAGCCTCCATTGAGACTTGGTCCCTTATGTGTGATACTTGGTCTACACTCACGGTTACCATTCCACAAAAGATAATTGGGACTCTAAAATAGATCTCCTATGATGGGTATGGTGGCATTGGATAATTGATTGGATGTACCGTTGCAATACCTTCAGGATGGGCTTGAAATCCACCACTAAAATTGTGAATTTTAGTATAAGTTCTTATATTATTTTATTGATGTATCATTGATTTTCCTTATTATTTGTGATTCTATCTTGTGGATTTAGTGTTCCACATTTTGACTTATAGATTAGACCCCAATCCAAAGTACAAGCTTGGGTGTGCACTTTTTCTATGGTTTGTTTGGTTGCTTTTGCCTTTCAATATATATCATGCCTTACTAGTTATTTTATTCAGACTACCAATTCAGGTTTAAGAGCGTGGTATGGGATGTGTGTTAGCATAGGTACCTGGAGTAATTAATAATTATTTAATTAATTAAACTGCATGCATTATTATACTTTTGAACACTGAAATTTGTTTACAACACAAAATTGAAAGGTCTATACACCATGAGTGCTGACCTACTAAGATTATATATATAACCCTTCTCAGGTACTATTTTATACCCAAGTAGAATTTATGTTCATAGGTATGGATACAGGGAAGTGTTCCGCATCTGATACATGATTGTTTTGCTGTTTCGTATAGAGCTTTGGGGGTAGAGGACTGAGCCACTCTTGAGATGCCATGTGGTAGTTTCTTTTTGGTATTTTGAGTCTTTATTAACATTCAGTCCATGGATGTAACCCCGCACCCATCCACATTTATTTATTTACATTTTTCATCATACATTTACATCAATATGGTGTCAATTATGATATTTCATCTTCTGTGTTTATTATAAAATTTTTTATTCGGTCATATTTATGCTTCTGCTGATCTCTGTTGCTTTTCTTATTTATTCCACGACTTAATTGTTTTTATTATTTCCCTCCATGGTCTTGTACATTTTCATATGAGGGTACAGTCTCCCCATGGACATACAAAAGTCCCTCACTAATATCCAGCAGCCTTTGGAATTTGGGGAGATGTTCTTGAGGTCTTATGGCCCACCATATCAGGGCTTGTTTTCAGAGGCACTTAGGGCGGGATATTGCACAATCAAAGGGATAAGATATCAACATCCATAAATATGGAAGGGGAAATCCTTCCTCAACTTAATAATTAAAATTACATCTCTTATTAAACACCCAATATATCCAACTTTTCAATGAACTATATCATCTTGGTTTATGAAATACATCAATGTGCATAAGTCACGACATGAATTAATAATAATAATAATGTCTTAAGGACCATTATGAAATGCTTTAATATAGGAATATCTAATAAAAAATAGACATGTGGGATTCCTATAACTGGTAATTTTCTCATAATATATAATCATAGAGATTACCAAGTGTAGACTTCAAGAGAAGAAGTCTCATCTGCTTATGAGTACTCAAACATGACAACCAATATTCTATGCTTCTTGTCTTAAAATTTCACCTATCCATAGAACAATATTTATGAACATCATCATAGTATTTCATGGTTGTCATTATAGAAATGAAATTCAATGACCTTATCAATGAAATAAATACTCATGGACATTATTACATTAAATTCATGTAGTACAATGAAAAATTTATAAATCATTTTTTTATAAATATTCAAATCATTGAATATACATGTAATCAAAAGTACAAATAGTTTATTCTAGAACACCAACTCTAATAGAATCAGGCGTAGAATTGATCCAACTTCCTTTATCTTTTAGTCCACTAGAACTCACATAATGATATTTATTTCTTTAATTCAAGGATTTTGTCAAGGGGTATTCCATGTTTTATTCTATGGATAATCTTATCATTGTGTTGTCACCTCTTTCAGAAAAATACCACAAGAGCTGATACTTTTGAAGTGTGTGTATTGTGTATTAATGTTACCTGGGATCCTTTGAATGAACCATTGCTTCAGTATTAGCATAATAAAGTGACATAATATTATCACTACATGGTACAACTTCAAGATCTTAAAAAATATATCTATCTAAACTGATTCATTATCTACCTCATAAGAAATAATATACTTAGAATTTTTGGTGGAATCTATTACCATGGATTACTTTGAGCTCTTCTAACTCATTGCACTTACATTGAGAATGATGATATCTCCTGACTATGATTTCAGATCATCTTGATCAGTTTGGAAACTATAATTTTTATATCCTATGATGATTAGTTCGTCATCTCCTCCATGGACTAGGAACATTCCCTTAGTACTCCTCAAATAATTAATGATCGTCTTAACTTTAAAGTAATGGACTAACCTGCATCATCTCTATACTACTTCACTGAAGTCCTAAGTGAAATATATCCTAGTAAATAGAATAGTATACCAGATATGACCAATTTTCAATGCATAAGGAGTCCTAGTCATTTATTATCTTTCCAAATTTGTTCGAGGACACATTTTCTTAAAAATATTAATTTCACGTGACCTTGGTAATAATACCCTATTGGATTATTTCAAATTTTATCTCTTTTATATCTTGTCAGTAAATACAACTTGACTTAGACCAAAAAGCCTCTTGGATCTATCACGATGGATTTTGATCCCAATAATATATTTTTCTTTGCCTAAGTTCATTATAGGGAATAATTTATTTAAATAATGTTTAATGGAATATACGACTTGTATTTAATTTATAATAAGTAGTATGTCATTGTTATAAACTAATAAGAAAAATATTGCACTCACAATAAACCTCTTATAGACACAAGGCTCATATTTTTTATTTATGAAATAAAATCTTCTTTTGAATTCATAAAATTAAATATTCTAGGATCTAGTTGATCAATTTAATCTATAAATTGTTCCTTTTAATTATTATACCTTTTCATCATCCTTTGATGTCAGATACCCTTTAGGTTTTCCATATAGACATTTTCCTGATAGATTCCTTTAATGAGAGTTTTTTGAAATCCATTTTACAAATCACATAGTCATGGAAATGTACTAAGTTAAGAAAAATTATGATGGATTTAAGCATAGATACTACTCAGAATGGTTTCATCACAGCCAATACCTTAATGTTTTTTAAAACCATTTGAAACTAGTCATCCCTGATAAGTATTAACATGACCATCCATGTCCATATTTATCTTGAATTCAAATTTACAACGAATTTTCTTTACATATAGTAGAGAATATACCCAAACCAATACTTGGTTTTGATATAAGTAGTTTATTTTAAAATTCATAACTTCATGAAATTTGGAAATAACTTTTCTACATACTAGTTCCATGTAGGTTAGAGGATCATTATTAGAAAAAAATACTGATTCTCTATACTTAGTGATTAGAAATATAAGCCCCCAACCTTAAAAATTACTTAATCATGAGTTATTTCAAGAATACATGTTGAGGATCTTTTCAAGTTTAGAGTTTTAGAGAATTAGATCATAAATCATGCATTACACTCCATATTTAAACAAAGTGGTTACACAAAAGTTAGTACTCAATTTTCCCATCATTGGAAACATATTTAAAAAAAACATAGATTCTTTCTTGACACTTCATGGACACTATCATCACATCATGTACCTTTCCCTTGACCTGTGAAAAACATTTCAAAAACATGGGATGAGCATAAAAAGCTCATCAAGGGATATAAAAGTGCGGAATGAAAACATTAGTCCATGTATGAAATCATACTTTACTCGTAAAACATAAGTATTTTAACATACCTCATCAAATCATGAATAAATCATAGTAATCATAATACATAAAGGTAACTTGAGGCATTCATAACATTATTACGTAGGGAGTAACCCTCATGGTTACGTTTGGAATACCCATCATAGTATATTCCCTAAATCTCTTCGGAGAAACATTAACGTTTAACCCCTTCGCGTTACCCAATGCATTGAAGAGCTATATCGGGCTCACCCGCCCTTAGTTTATCACGAAACCACCCGTCTTCATAAACAATGCCCAATAACCATAACATAATCATATCACATAAAACATGCATAAAGGAAACATAACATTTCCACATTTCAATCACATGATATCAATACAACACATTGATATAATAAAAAAAATATCAAAACCATTTTCAATACCAAAATAAAAGAGAAGTAAAACATGGTATTTATTTTTCATTTAAAAAAAGGTTGTGGCTTGTAGAGGAACTCGAAACTCAAATAATGGTCACGGTGGAAGAGAAGTTGTTGTCGCCGCATACGTACGACAAAAAAACATTCCATTTTGTTGTTTAGTAAACAATTCATATAAAAAATATTCCTTTTGAATAAACATAAAAGTAAAATGGGTTTATACACCGTATAAAAGAAAGTTGTGTATAGAAAATAAATATGCCTCAATGGAAGGAGATTGAGACGAAGTTCCATACCTCGTATCCGACTTGACTCGATCGTTCTTTAATCTCCTGAATAATAAACATGAGTTAATTTCTAATTTCTTAATATTCATTTTCAAGTTCATTATTCCTTTTATATCACTTATTACCATGTCATGAACACTATGTAATTATTTAAGTTAATAACGGTCATTTTAATGATCATTGGTACTTGAGTCAAAAATAAACTCTTTATAATTTCAATTTTTTCATGTATCCATTATATCCAGAGTTATATTCATGATGTATATATCATATATATCATATATATATAGTATATACATGCATTTATAATATTACATAACATTTAGAGGTAAGAAATGAAATGCACCATTCATGGAGACGGTAAGCCGTACGTACACATGAACACTACTTTCATTTATATTTCGTATTTTATGGAATGAAATCATAATGATATAAAGGTATATTATAATTCCAGTATAATATCATATATAATATCATTAACTCCATCCTTTATACGTCCCACATATGGAATTAATGAATCAAATCACTTTGAGGGGGCGGTAGTTCGTACTTCCTAAAATAAAGATATCGCGTTTACCCATAATGGAAACCATAAAGGTATGCCAAAAATGAAAAATACAGAAGCTTAAGTAAAACATAAACATATTATATATCATATATAAATATATTGATATTTTAATGGCCACCTTTGAAGGTGTTAAAAGAATATTGAACAATCATTGTTTCGTGAGGCAGAAATTCACCATCCACAGAAATAGTATGTTCTTTAACCATTAGATGTAGGTGTGTGTAAGTGTAGCTCAAATATTTCTTATAAAAACATCCTAGTATATTTAAGATACTTTTTTTGTTACAAAATAAATGAATAAAAAGAGTTTATGGGGTTGGAGAATCAAAATAAAATAAAAGAACACAAATGAAGACATTACCTTAAAATCAGGTAACTCCCTTTGGTTTGAACCAAAAGGGTTTCTTGAAGAGCTTAATGCCTATGGTAAGGATTCTAGGATGAGGAGAGGGATGTGGAGAGATAAAACTATCAGGGATTGGCCTATCCAAAGGCTTGAGAAGTGTGGGTAAAGAGGTAGAGGTGGGGGCCTTTTATAAGAGGAGAGGAGGGGACCTCTTGGAAAGTTAAGAAATGTTACATTATTTTAAAAAGCGTTTCAGATTTAAAAGGTCCCACATTGATATATTTCTAGGATAAGGTGATAAGGGTTCTAAATAAACCCATCCTATAGGTTTTTTTCTTGTTTAGGTCTTAGAGTTTACATTATCATTTCATTTTATTTAAATCATTAAATAATGAGGTAATCGCTGCATCAGCATGGTGTCATATATAATTTAATTTATTTAATGTTTAAAAATTATAAAAAATAATATGAAATAGGATATATTTTTAGATTTCCAATGAATATATATAGTCTTTTGTAGACAAAATTAAAAATGTTTTACTCTGGTGATACATTCTTTGTTATATTTAACATTCTTTAAAAAAATAAAAACATAAAAAGTCATTACCACACAAAAGTGATTCCATGGGGTCCCCAAGTTTGTCACAAGGAATCCCATGGTCGGAAATGACACAAAAAGTAGTATTAGGAAACATTTTGGTGTCATTTTTTATTATTATGATATTATTTTATTATCCTTAACTACCCGATTACTAATTAATCAAGATAATTAAATATAATTACCGTCGTTACTATTGATAATGTCCAAAAACAAAAGAGTATTGATTAAATAATTTGGACCTTCTGATTCTAAATATGTAATCCATTTTACCAAATTCCAAACACATAAATTGAAATAATTAATTTAAATATAATTCCTATTTCCAAAACAAATAGCGTGTTTTTTAGAAACAATATCTATGAAAAGTTTGGCACTTGTTTATGCCAAATTCCAAAGTGAAATTAATCCCAATGACCACCATTGGATTACATGGTAAAAATATATTCTATTTAAACTTTAAAAACAATTAAAAATATAATCTAACCATATAGTTAAATTAGATGAAAATGCAATTTTGATGTAAAATGCAGTATTTTCACTATTCATTAAAAAATGAACATTGTCAGAAAAATACCAAAAATTAACCCAAGGTAAATTTCAATGTACCAATAAAAAATAATAAGTTTATTTTGACAAATAGAGATTATAAAATTTTCAAAGGTTGATTTAAAAATGGTTTTCCATCAAAAGGCAGTAAAACAATCTTTTAAAAATATTAGTGCATTCCATGCTTAAGATTGGATTTATTCTCGTTTTAAGCCTCTAAAAAAATAGAAATAGATAAGAATATCTATTATTAATTACTTACATGGGATTTTACATCCTTCCCCCTTTAGAAAATTGTGTCCCTGTAATTTATTTACTTATCGAATAAGTGGGGGTATTTATCCCTCATTGCATTTTCAGATTCCCATGTTACCGCTTCACTCATGTGGTTTTTTCAAAAAACCTTTACTTGATGAATCACCTTATTCTGAAACACTTGCTCCCTATGGTCATGAATTTGGACAGGTTGTTCCTCATAAGATATGTTCTCTTCCAACTGAAATACCTCTGGACTCAAAACATGAGATGGATCTGGCATGTACTTCCTTAACATTGAAACATGAAAAACATTGTGTACCTGAGATACAATCGGAGGTAAAGACACTCAGTATGCAACTGATCCAACTTTCTCCAAAATTTTGTATGGTCAAATGAACCTTGGACTCAAATTTCCTTTCTTACCAAATTGCATCACACTTTTCTATGGTGAAACTTTGTGAAAAACATGATCACCTACCTCAAAAGAGATATCCTTCCTCTTGTTGTCTGTATAACTCTTCTGCCTGCTCTGAGCTGTTCTCATGCGTTTCTGTATCAGCTGAACTTTTTCTGCCAACTCTTCTACCAATTCTGGTCCCATCAACTTCCCTTCACCCACTTCATCCCAGAAATCTAAAGTTCGACACCACATCCCATATAATGCCTCAAATGGTGCCATCTGTATACTGGAATGAAAAATGTTATTATAAGAAAACTCAACCAAAGAAAGATATTGGTCCCAACTTCCCTAATAATCCATCAAATAAGCACGTAACATATCCTCCAAAGTCTGAATCGTTCTTTCTGACTGCCAATCTGATTGAGGATGAAAAGCTGTACTAAAATTTAATTAAGTACCCAACGACTTTTGAAGGCCTTTCCAAAAGTTAGAAGTGAACCTGGGATCACGGTCAGATACAATGGAGAGAGGAACTCTATTTAACTTGACTATCTCTTTAAGATACAAACGGGAAAGTTGATCTAGTGAAAAATTATATCGTATAGCAAGGAAATGAGTAGATTTAGTCAAGTGATCAACAATAACCCAGATTGCATTATTACCCCGAGGTGTCTTTGGAAATCCCACAACGAAGTCCATAGATATATTCTCCCATTTCCACTCTGTCACCGGTAAAGGTTGAATCATCCCTTTCGGTAACTGTCTCTCTGCTTTAACATGTTGACAAGTCAAATACTTCACAGTAAAATCAACAATATCTATTTTCATTCCATCCCACTAGTAGTACTTCTGAAGATCTCAATACATCTTAGTACTACCTGGATGAACTTAAAATGGATAACTATGAGCTTCACATAACAACTCTCCCTTTAACTGTGAATCACACGGCACACACAATATCCTCCCAAATCTCAAAATAGAATCATTATCAATGTTGAATTTAGGCAACTTACCCTTCTGAACCAACTCTACCTTTTTCTGCAACTCACTATCTTGCTTCTGTGCTTGATTAATTCTATCTTATATAGAAGATATCACTGATACCTGAAACAAAACAGAAGGACATCCTGAACTAACAACTTCTATGCCAAATTTTATCAATTCCTTAACCAAAGGATCACGTTCCAAACACAACATTGTTAATTAATCATTACTTTTTCTACTCAAAGCATCAGCCACTTTATTTTATTTTCCTTGATGGTAATGAATTGTACAATCATAATCCTTGATTAATTCCAGCCATCTCCTCTATCTCATGTTCAATTCTTTTTGATTGAATATATACTTTAAACTTTTTTTATCGGTATATATTTGACACTTTACTCCATACAAATGATGCCTCCAAATTTTTAAAGTGAAAACAACAGTAGCTAATTCCAAATCATGTGTAGGGTAATTTACCTCATGTGTTTTCAACTGACGTGAAGCATAAGCAATTACCTGGTCATTCTACATTAGGACACAACCAATTCCTTTCAATGAAGCATCACTGTAGATAACAAACTCCCCATTCCTGGAAGGTAGTGCCAAAACTGGAGCATTCAAAAATCTTCTTTTCAATTTCTAAAAACAATCATCACATTCTTTTGTCCAGATAAACTTAACACCCTTCTGAGTTAGCTTATTCTTTGGACTTGAAACCGTGAAAAATTTCTAACAAACCTTCGGTAGTAGCCTTCCAAACCAAGGAAGCTACGAATCTCAGTTACATTTTTAGGTCTTGTCCATTTTTTAACAACATTTGTTTTTGCAGGATCAACAGTTATCCCATCTTTCGAAACAATATGACCAATGAAATAAATTTGTTGGAACCAAAACTCACACTTTCTGAATTTCACATTCAATTTCTTTTCTTTTAATGATTGCAAAATAACCCTTAAATGACTTTCATGATCCTATTTACTTTTAGAAAACACCAAAATATCATCAATGAAAACAACCACAAACTTATCCAAGAACTCATAGAAAATTCTATTCATAAGGTCCATGAATACAGCAGGTGCATTGGTTAGCCCAAAAGGCATAAATACAAATTCATAATGGCCATATTTTGTACGAAACGTGGTTTTCAGAATATCTTTTTCCTTTACCTTCAACTGATGGTACCCCGATCTTAGGTCAATCTTTGAAAAATATTGAGCTCCCTGGAGATGATCAAAAAAATCATCGATATGAGGCAAGGGATATTTTTTCTTAACAATGATGTTATTCAAGGCTCTATAATCAATGCAAAGTCTCATTGAACCATCTTTCTTTTTAACAAATAAAACAGGAGTACCCCATGGTAATGTTCTAGGTCGAATGAAACCTTTCTCTAATAAATCTTGAAATTTCTCCTTCAACTCTAAAAGTTCAATTTGAGTCATTCTATAAGTGGTTTTGAAATTGGCTTAGCATCAGGAACTAAGTCAACAGTAAACTCATCTTCCCAATCTGGTATTATTCCAGGAAACTCATCAGGAAAAACATCAGGATACTCATTTACCACTGACACATCATTAATCTGAACAGTTCCCTTGTTTTCAACAATATGTGCAAGGTAATATTCATTTCCATCTTTTACAAGTTTCTCAGCCTCTTGATATGATATCAACAGTAAGGGTTCATTCTTGTACAGAAACTGAAAGTCTTTTTGAAAAGAAACTTCTTTAGTTCTACAGTCAATCTTAGCATGGTAAATAGAGAGCCAATCCATACCCAGGATAACATCAAACTCTACTAGAGGTAAAACAATAAGGTTTGCAAGTAGGTTATTTCCACGGATAAGGATAGGAAGATTCTTGTAAATTATTTTTTCCTCAACATTTCCCCATGTGTTTTTACCACATGTTCAGGAGTCATTTCTTGAGATGGTATTCCCATTTTACAAGAAAAGTTTTCAGAGATGAAAGAATGTGTAGACCCTGAATCAAACAACACACTGGAATAATCTGAAAAAACAAACAAAGTACCCGATACCACTTCATTTGATATCCCAACATCTACTGAAGTAGTTGAAAAGGATTTCACCACCCCTTTAGGCTTGTAGTCTAACTGCTTCCCATCACTCGAGCTCTTTGTCGGACACTCTTTTCCATAGCGACCCATCTAGTTGCACTTGAAACATTTCACTAACTGTAAATCAAATTTGGTCTTACCATCACATTGATATTTTTTAGTGCAATCCCGATCCTTATGTCCCATCTTACTGCATCGGTAGCACTTTCCAGAATTCAGAAGACATTCCCCAGCATGCCTTTTACCACATTTATCACAAACTGGAAACTTAGTTTTCTTACCGTCAAACCTTTTTGAAGAATTATTTCTTTTCTCCTGCCACCTCGGTCTCTTCTTCTGCTGGTTGTTATAGAACACTTGATCATCAGAAAACTACATTTCCACCTTCTCAGCACATCAATCAAGATTTTCATAACTTTTAAACTCACGAGAAGCCAATTCCCTTTGATATTTTGGCTTTAATCCTGAGTAAAAATGATTGATTTTAATATCAAGGTCTTGGATAAAATTTGGAGCATACCTTGGAAAACAAGTGAACCTCTCTTCATAGGCAGCCACTGAGTCTTCCTCTTGCCTCAATTCCAGGAATTTTTTTTCCATCCTAAGTTGAATAGCCTTAGGAAAATACTTCTCATGAAACATACCTTTGAATTCATCCCAGTTGAGAGCATCAATCTCATCAGTGTCCCTCATATTTTTAACCATCGACCACCACTGATATGCTTCACCCTCCAAACGGTAAATAAAAAGACTATCCTTTTGATTATCTGAACACCCCATGACATCAAAAATCTTCTCCAGTGCTTTAATCCACCCTTCCGCTAGCATAGGGTTAGATGATCCTCTAAATTATGGGGGATATTGCCTCATGAAATGTTCCACCACTAACATGTTCCTCTGTGGTTGATCTGGCTGATCTTGTTCATGGATACCACCACCATTTATCTCTTGAGTAAACGATGCCATTACTACAACAAACTATTCAGTTCCAATTCCGACCATCTCAGGATGCTGATTCGGAAGGTTATTTCCTTATGTATGCCTTCTTAACACCGCTTCCTTGTTTCCTCTACGGAAAACCATTCTTAACAAACATGTCTTAGATGAAGCAATATGTTACTCTTAAAATGCTATATCATTTCAATTTGACCATAAAAAATATTTTTGGATAATCATTTAATATAATTCTAACTCCTAAAGTTATCTAAACCGACCTTTGATACCAAGTATAAGGCCCCAACCTTAAACATTACTTAATCTTGAGTTATTTCAAGAATACACGTTGAGGATCTTTTCAGGTTTAGAGTTTTAGAGAATTAGATCATAAATCATGCATTACACTCCACATTTAAACAAAGTGGTTACACCAAATATAGTACTCATTTTTCCCATCATCGGAAACATATTTAAAATAAAACATAGATTCTTTATTGACACTTCTTCGACACTATCATCACATCATGTACCTTTCCCTTGACCTGTGAAAAGCATTTCAAAAACATGGAATGAGCATAAAAAGCTCAGCAAGGGATACAAAAGTGTTAAATGAAAACATTAGTCCATGTATGAAATCATACTTTACTCATAAAACATAAGAATTTTAACATACCTCATAAAATCTTGAATAAATCATAGAAATCATAAGACATAAATGTAACTTGAGGCATTCATAACATTCTTACGTAGGGAGTAACCCTCATGGTTATGTTTGGAATACCCATCATAGTATATTCCCTAAATCTCTTCGGAGAAAGCTTAATGTTTAACCCCTTCGCATTACCCAATTCATTGGAGAGCTATATCGGGATCACCCGCCCTTAGTTTATCATGGAACCACCTCTCTTCATAAAAAATTCCCAAGAACCATAACATAATCATACCACATAAAACATACATAAAGGAAACATAACATTTCCACATTTCAATCACAATATATCAATACAACACATTGATATAATAATAAACAATATCAAAACCATTTTCAATACCAAAATAAAAGAGAAGTATAACATGGAATTTATTTTTCATTTAAAAAAAGGTTATGGCTTGTAGAGGAAGCCGAAACTCAAATAATGGTCATGGCAGCGGAGAAGTCGTTGTCACCGCATACGTACGATAAAAAAAACATTCCCTTTTTTCGTTTAGTAAATGCTTCGTATAAAAAATATTTCTTCTGAATAAACATAAATGTCAAAGGGTTTTATACACCATAAAAAAGAAAGTTGTGTATAAAACAAAATATGCCTCAATAAAAGGAGATTGAGACGAAGTCCCATACCTCGTATCCAACTTCACTCGATTGTTCTTTAATATCCTGAATAATAAACTTGAGTTAATTTATAATCTCTTAAGAATCTTTTTCAAGTTCATTATTCATTTTATATCACTTATTACCATTCCATGAACACTAAGTAATTATTTAAGTTAATAATGGTCATTTTAACGATCATTGGTACTTGAGTAAAAAATAAACTCTTTATAATTACAATTTGTTCATGTATCCATTATATCCAGAGTTATATTCATGATGTAGAGATCATATATATCATATATATCCAGTATATACATGAATTTATAATATTACATAACATTTAGAGGTATGAAATGAAATGCACCATTCATGGAGACGGTAAGCCGTACGTACACATGAACACTACTTTCATTTCTATTTCGTATTTTATGGAATGTTATCATAATTATATAAAGTTATATTATAATTACAGTATAATATAATATATAATATCATTAATTCCATCCTTTATATTTCCCACATATGGCATTAACTAATCAAATCACTTTGAGGGGGCGGTAGTCCGCACTTCCTAAAATGAAGATATCACGTTTACCCATAATGGAAACCATAAAGGTATGCCAAAAATGAAAAATACCGAAGCTTAAGTAAAACATAAACATATTATATATCATATATAAATATAGTTGCATCTTAATGGCCCCCTTTGAAGGTGTTAAAAGAATATTGAACAATCATCGTTTCGTGAGGCAGAAATTCACCATCCACAGAAATAGTATGTTCTTTAACCATTAGATGTAGGTTTGTGTAACTGTAGCTAGAATCATTCTTATAACAACATACTAGTATATTTAAGATACTGGTGTTGTTAAAAAAGAAATGAATAAAAAGATTTTATGGGGTTGGAGAATCAAAATAAAACAAAAGAACACAAATAAAGACACTACCTTAAAATCGGGTAACTCCCTTTGGTTTGAACCAAAAGGGTTTCTTGAAGATCTTAATGCCTAAGGTAAGGATTATAGGATGAGGAGAGGGATGTGGAGAGATAAAATGGTCAGGGATTGGCCGAGCCAATGGCTTGATAAGTGTGGGTAAGGAGGTAGAGGTGGGGGCCTTCTATAAGAGGAGAGGAGGGGCACTCTTGGAAAGTTAAGAAATTTTACATTATTTTAAAAGGAGTTTCGGATTTAAAAGGTCCC
Organism: Viscum album; assembly: GCA_963277665.1. Taxonomy (NCBI): domain Eukaryota; kingdom Viridiplantae; phylum Streptophyta; class Magnoliopsida; order Santalales; family Viscaceae; genus Viscum; species Viscum album. The sequence continues at coordinate 1,089,463,921 of OY728145.1, read as the reverse complement.
ACATTGATATATTTCTAGTATAAGGTGATAAGGGTTCTAAATCCACCCATCCAATAGGTTTTTTACATGTGTAGGTCTCAGATTTTACATTATCTTTTCATTTTATTAAAATTGTCAAATAATGAGGTAATCGCTGCATCATCATGGTGTCATATATAATTTAATTTATTTAATGTTTAAAAATTATATAAAAAAACTAATATGATTTAGAAAATATTTTTATCTTTCCAATGAATATTTATAGTCAAAGAGATTATTTATGTAGACAAAATTAAAAATGTTTTACTCAGGTGATACATTCTTTATTATATTTAACTTTCTTTAAAAAATAAAAAGATAAAAAGTCATTATCACACAAAAGTGATTCCATGGGGTCCCCAAGTTTGGCACAAGGAATCCCATGGTCGGAAATGACACAACCAGTAGTATTAGGACACATGTTGGTGTAATTTTATATTATTATGATATTATTTTATTATCCTTAACTACCCGATTACTAATTAATCAAGATAATTAAGGATAATTACCGTCGTTACTATTCATAATGTCCAAAAACAAAAGAGTCTTGATAACATAATTTGGACCTTATGATTCCAAATATTTAAACCATTTTACCAAATTATAAACACAGAAATTGCAATAATTAATTTAAAAATAATTCCCGTTGTCAAAACAAATAGCGGGTTTTTTAGAAACAATATCTATGAAAAGTTTGACACTTGTTTATGCCCAATTCCAAAGTGAAATTAATCCCAATGACCACCATTGGATTAAATGGTAAAAATATATTCTATTTAAACTTTAAAAATAATTAAAATTATAATCTAACTATATAATTAAATTAGATGAAAATGAAGTTTTGATGTAAAATGCAGTATTTTTCACTATTCATTAAAAAATGAACATTGTCAGAAAAATACCAAAAATTAACCCAAGTTAAATTTAAATTTCCCAATCATAAATAATAAGTTTATTTTTACAAATAGAGTTTATAAAATTTTCAAAATTTTTATTTAAAAATGGTTTTCCATCAAAAGGCAGTAAAACAATCTTTTAAAAATATTAGTGTATTCCATGCTTAAGATTGGATTTATTCTCATTTTAAGCCTCTAAAACACAATCTAATTCATAAATAGACATAGATAAGAATATCTATTATTCATTAATTACTTGGGATGTTACAATAAAATCATATATTTCAGGTTCATTAACCTATATTTTACCCCTATATCGTACTTTTTTCACATTAACATTCTCTTCCATGAGTATTTTTGAAATGAGTTTACATGCCCACTCTTCTGTATCTTGAGCCTAAGCTTCATCAAATTCTATCTTTATCTCATTACCTATTTGGAGATGTGATTCAATTCAATAATGGTGAGATTTCTATTAACCAAAACTTTATTTCCTAGAGGGTTATAGATATAATATCCTATAGATTCTTTAGTATACCCTATAAAATACAATCAGTTCCTCGAGGTGTAAGTTTGTTGTCAAAAATAGAATTGACAAACACTTCGCAACCCCATGATTGTATGTGTGACTACAAGGGTTTATTTCTATTCCAAATCTGAAATGGAATACTAGTTGCTTTTTTATTATCACTCAATTTACTGTGTAAGTTGTTTTTTGTAACATGTGTCCCTAAAAGGATAATAGAAGACATGTATGAATCATTATTGATCACACCATATCTAATAATGTTTTGTTCCTCCTCTAGCTTTAACCATTCCACAAAGGTGTATAATTAGGAGTGATTAGGGTTAAAATCCCAAACTCTTACAAATAATAAATGAAGTCTTGATTAATATATTCTACAATAATTTCTGATCGGGTATTCTTAATATTATTACCATGATAGTTCTAAAGCTCATTCTTATATTCTTTTAATTTATCAAATTAATCCATCTTATACATCATTAAGTATAGATATACATATCTACTTAAATAATTAGTAATGTTTATTAATTATGAGTACCCAAACCTTTATTGAACTATAAATGATCCACACATGTCAGTATGAACTAATTAAATAATCTCCTTATCCCTTTCACCTTTTCTACTAAATGGCGATTTGGTCATTTTTCCTTGTAAACATATAATATATTCACTGAGTGGATTTAGTTCAAAATAATCCATATATTCATATTTTTGTAATTTAGTCATGCACTTTTTCTACATGACCTAGTTGGTGAATCCATATTTGGGTGTAGTATGAGTCATATTAATTGTTTTCATTATCAATTTCCATTACATGGTTTGTGTAATCAAACTCTGGAATATTCTTATTTAAATAAGTCTTACCATAACAAATGTTACCTTTCTAAAATAAGTAACACTTATTCCCAAATTTGTAAATAAATCCATCTCTATCAATTCTAGATACAAAAATAATGTTTTTGGTAATAGATGTCACATAATAACAAAATTTTAAAACCAATATTTTTTCCATCATCAATGTGAGGTAGCAGTCTCCAATAGAAACAACAACAACTATGGATCTATTGACTTATCGTAGGTATACCTCACCATAAGATTTTTTTTGAATCTACTTGGTTCCTATATTTTAATATATAGGTGATTACCATATGTTTTATCTATTACCAAATTTTTAGAAAGAGATAAATTTAACTCGATAAAAAACATTCCATAGGATTCACTTTTCATCCTTGTATAGGTGTAGTTTTTCTTCAAGTGGCCCCTCTTTCACCATGTGAAATAGAAAACATCATGTTCCCTTTATTATCCCTTGATACTTCTCATCATGGAAAGGCCTTATGAATTTTTTTAATAATTATATCTCTTCGACTATCCTTTAATTTTATTCCCCATAAGGACAAAAACCTTTTGACACTTAATATCTATATCAACATAGTGAATTAAAGTGATATGATCTAATAGTGAGTTATCTATTTTTATTATATTAAAATTAAAAAAAATATTTAGATTCTATAAGAAATTGTTTCAAGAATTATATTGGCAAAAGATTCTTTAGATAGTTTAAACTTAAGAACCTCTAGGTGCTTAATTTAACTATTTAGTTTGAATACATGAGGCCCAGCTAGACTACTTTTTCTATGTTTTCTCTAAAAGAGTGCCTTGGATATCTCAAATTATTCCTATATTTCTGTATCCTGGTATAAAAAATGGATATTTTGGAGTATGATATAAGAAATTATTTCTTCATGTGAATTTATGAGTTCATTTTACATAGATGAAATCATTAAACACTAAACATAGATCACATCACTCAAGTTTTTATCATAGAAAAAAAACTTCTTATCACTCGCCTCCTTAAAAGGTGGATTAGGGAGTGAGGATTCATTCATGTAATATTTTTTTTCATGGTGAAACATTATATGTAGGTGACTACAAAATTAATGTAAATTACTTATAATAAGGTGATGGTATTTCTCAAATATTGATCTTAATGATAATGTTGTTGATAGAATTTACATTGTTCTTCAATATTAAAAGAGAAGACTATTAGTAATTATGTTGATTACAAATTATGTGAGACATAATAATAATTTTAATTTTATTAAGTCTCCCACTATTTTATCAAGTCTTAATGACAATGAACATTGAAATTAGACTGTCACATCACTCAAGACATTCTAGTTGACATACAATGTACATGAAAACCAAAAAATGGAATTTTAGTGTTTGATGTTGTCAATTAAAAAATGGATTCTCTGTGAAACGTTGAGTGGACTCCCCAATCCATAAATCCTAACATGGATTTCTTAAACACAAGACTCAAATTTATATTTTAAGATAATATGGCTGTTAAATTCAATACATGTTAATTTATGTTAACCCATCATCTAAGTTAAGACTCCCTGATAATTTAAATTGTCCCTAACTATGACCTGAACTGACACATTAAATATGGATTCATCTTGATTTAGGTGATGGAAGGAGTAATGACATAATATTAACATGAGGGATGTTGTTTTACAATGCATAAATTTTATCTTTTTCATCATTTATATTAATTTTTTAAATTAAGTGGATTTAACATAAGATGTTAACCATATTTCAATAAAACATTTACACAAAATAAATTTATTTAAATTCCTTATTTTCATATTATCCCAATTATTTATGTGATCATGGTATGGAATCCATAAAATAAATCATGCACAAGATAGAAATATATAAATAAACAAATGACATGATCATGATCTTATCTAATGTTTGATTTATTTAGGAGATAATAAATCAACCCATAACCCTGGGAGGGGGGGGGGAAACTCCTTGTGATAATCATGTCATGAGCTGTAATATTACACATGTCCACCTTTGTATTACTCAAATTGGTTTAAACTTGGTTCCATATTGTACCACCTCCATGTGCCTTGGGATACTCCTTTTATTACATATGTTTAGAACTCACATACAAGTGAGGGGAATAAAAGGATTGGTTAAGGGGAATTACATAAAAATCCTGGGACATGGAGGACCTATATAATAAAAGAGAGAGGGATGATATGTATGATATAATAATTAATTTAATAATAAATAGTTGGAAAATTGTGTAATAAAATTAAATTAAATTAATCCACTCATATATATGTCAGTTCAAATACCATGATCAACCTTACACATGAAACGAATATGAAAAGTATACTAAATAACATTCACATAAATTTGTTCTTTATTAATAAGATAAATATGATTGTATTAATTAATTAATTAATTCCATTTATCTAAATGACGATCTGAAGTTTCATATGGATACCCATCATAAATTTATTTATTGAAAATAAATTTTATGAACTAATTAAAATGAATTAATTAAGAATTTATTAATTCATTAAAACCATCATTACATAGTAAAACACATCTATTTCTAATAGTGTGCTTTGATTTTAATGATTTAATTAAATATTTTAATGTAATTTAATCATGTACATTATTAGGAGACTAAAAAGAATATACTAATGAGCTATGCATCACGTTCTCAAATTTTCATGTGTCTAGAATAACTGTTTGGGGATTCATTGTGTATCTCGATCGGACTACATGGTGCATAATAATGATCTACACATCATGTAATCCTTTTGTTGTGTGTCCATGTAATGAACTGATTGACTCAGTGTGTACTTCATACATAGGGATTAATGAATTAGACATTTTTTATGCCTACTATACATCAAGTGTTTCATTAATGTACTAGGTTTCCAATGTCCCATAGAATAAACCATATATTTGAACAAAATGTTTTCAAGAATTTGACAACTAAACTATACAGACTAAACAACCTTTAAACCAAATACATGCCATGTAATCTGACAAAATATGTGTTAGGTTAGCCCAGTCAACATGTGGTTTATACTAAATCCACTATGTTTAATAACTATTCAGCATGTCTTGTATCCCACTACACATCATGGTGATGTAAACTTGGGTACAAAATGTATACTCTAGCTACATGTCATGTAATGAAATCATACTAACCAGAATCGTTTCCAACCTCAAATGGAATCTCCAATCCCTCGTCATTTGTGATTATTCCTTTAAGAAAATATGAATCTTGAATAAAGAATATTTAAATGTCAAATATATGTTAATAAAACATTATATTAATGAATGAATAATCTAAAAATGAAAACTAACCACAATTGATTATATTGGATCAACTATCAAATAAATAATTATTAATTTAAATGTGACCCCTCTAATACTAGTTAATGTTTTCAGACATATCATAATTTAATTTTAGGAAAATTACCATTAATTTTTTTTTTAATTTTTTAGATCAGTCTAATATTTTAAAAGATATAAATTTCCTGACCAATGAATTTTTTTCATCAAATATTCATATAGAAAGAACTAAACTAAAGAGGATCATTTTCATGATAAATTTATAATAAATTTAAATTAGATATAATGAATTATTACATTATATTAGGATCTTTATTTTGTAATGTTTTTTATCCTCAAAAACTGTTTTTTGGATTACCTTCACTGCTTAGGGAGTACCCAAAATAGAGCCCCTCTAGAGGTGCTCCATGCATGGTCCTTTTACCTCTAAACAATGTCAAAATATTATCATGTTCCAGTGAATTAAATCAATTATATTTCATGGTTAATATGGATCACTTCAAGATACATCAGGATTGAAGGAATTATTCTCATTCTTGATATGATCAGGAAAGGATGAATCTAGAGGGAATTCATTTGTACACAATGATTCTCTATTCTCGATTAACCCTACACTATAGACATAACTATTTATTTTTAATGTTTTAGTGTACATTAAAATATCTTTTAATTACAGAATATATCTTAAATAATATAATAAACCTTATCTGAATTCCTGACATAAAATATTATTATTATTATTATTAATTACGGGGGAAAACATGCGTAATGATAGATATTATTTTTCCGTCCTTCAAATTAATATTTTTCACTAGAAACAATCTTGGTCCGACCATCCTTAGTATTTATCAAATAACCAAATTAACATTTATTGATAATTAAATAATATATTTATATTCTATATAATATAAATATTTATTAAATATTAAATAAATAAAATAGTTTTTCTATTCACAATATGATGAATAAATATTAAATAAATATTCATGTAGTTAAAAAATTATTTTTTAATGAATAAATAATTATTTATTACCCTATAAATATTTATGATCAATAAATTATGAATAAAATTATTCCTTGATCTCGAGAATAATATTTATCCAATAATTATATTCATATAGAATTTAATTTATAACAACTAAAACACTTAGTGTGTAGATTTCTTAGATTTTTCTCATTGGGATTCGGTGATTTTGCCTAAAATCAATGATTACTATCTAAAAATAGGTTAAGAGACCCAAGAGAAATAATTTAATGTCACAATTTCAATAACTACACACAAATTATTACCATATAATATAACCCCTTTGTCATAATATCTCATCAACAAAGATTCACACACATTTCATCAAACTATTTTTTTATTTCTTCTTTTATTACCAAAAATATACACATCATTACACCATGTTCATGAAAATTATTGTGACAGTTCTATTTCAATTAAAAGGATAGGATATAAAATTTCATAAAGATATAAGGGTGAAATCATTCCTCAAAATATTAATTAAAAACACATCACCCATGATGCTCCTAATGTATCTAAATTTTCCATGAATTGTATCTTCATGGTCTGTGAAATATATAAATTCACACAAGTCACAACATGTTTTGGTAATAATCATAGAGTATAAGTACCATTACACATTCTCACATATTGGAATATCTGATGACACCTAAACTTATTAAATTCTTATGGGGGGGGGTCTATTCTCATAATCACCCATGTTAAAGATTACCAAATGTGAATTTCATGAGAAGAAATATCATTTTATTATGAGTACATTCACCTTATAGTCAAAATTCTATGAGTCCCATAAAAGTATGTTATCTGATCATAGAAATATATTTTCAAATATGATCATATCATCTCAATGTTCTCTTGATATCAGGGAAAAAATATGACAATATCAAGGAGAAAAATACTCCAGGAAATTATTACATTAAAATCATGAAGAACAATGAATAATATGTAATAAGATGGTTTATAAACATTAAAATATTCCAATATACATGTAATTAAAATTATAAATAGTTGGTTATAGAACACCAAATCCAAAAAAATAATCTTAAATAGTTTAAGAATTGTAAAATGTATCATATTAAAGGAAAGCATCATTTTATAACTCTTTCATATTGGAGATAGAAATATGTAGATATAGATATACATTTTATAAAGTGTAATGATAAATGAACTCTCAAATTATGACATTGAGTTTATATGTAACTAATGTTTTTTATGGAGTATTATAGGATATGAAGAGATGCTATTGTTAGAATGAATAGTATTCTTGTATAGAGATATAGAAAATTCTCATGAGGCACAACACAGAGAATATGATTATTTACATGCAATGGATGACCAACTAACTATACCACACATATTTCCATACTGATGTATTTGGTATACTAGAGGATCATTGATCATATTCGAGTCCACATTACATGATGTTTTTCAGATACCTAGTTTGAGAACCTTTATATTTTGATGCCCTATAAACACAATTCTACATATTGACTTATCACACAAGGGTGTGATTGGGTATGTTAGTAATCATGGAATCAGTTGGAGATTAACCAAGATGGGGGATTTACATTCATTTTAAGCATATGAAATCAGTTCCCTCAATTGAGATAGACTGTGGGAGTGTGTAATGCCCTGGAATTTCTGTACAATTTTTTTAAATATATGGAATTATTTCAAGACCTCTAAATCTTGCGGTGCGTGATTCTGATGCCCAGAGTTCCTGGAATGATCCATAAAAAAATGTTATGTTTGAAATATCACGTGTGAGTCGTTTTCCTAAAAAAGTGGAATGACTCTTAAATGGGTGTCAGATCAGAAATTTGAGGTCTCCATTGAATTCACATCGCCGAGATTCGCTTAAGGGAGGATTCATTTCAACCACAGTAGGTCAGGTGAAAAGGATAATTTTTCAGACTATTGAAAGATTAATAAAATAAAATGTTATGTTATTTTCTTTTCTTTTCTTTTCTCCAACAGATGAGCGGTGGTGGTGAGACCGACGACATGTCAAGACATTAAATGGATTGACTCTTCTTTACTTGTAACCGCGCCATTGGGAATTTGGGAGGTTCATTAATTAAACAAACCTCATTAATTATTCGTAAGGGACACACTATTCCTCCTATTCTATTTATATGGAGCTCGAGGAGGGTTGTTGGCATGGCTTCAATAAGAAATAAAGCTCTAGAAAAGTACTGCGACACAAACCACCTAGAGGATGAGGCCAAAATCAGCATGCGGTGACGAACTCCACCAAATCGCGATCTGACGACAACGAAATAAGAGGTTCCATCGATCGTCGTCAGAGAATGTCTTATCCAGGTAGGGGGTTATTTTTTCTAGAATATTTATTTGATGAATTAAATTTCTCTCCCGCTTGATATCATGTAACGTGGATGGTGCGGGCCAAACGAACAAGGCCCAGAATCTCCGCCGCTTCATCCGTGATATGAACTTCGGGGAACAATTTCCAACACAATGACAACATGAAATAATAGGTAACACTATGATGGAGGCAGCACGAGAGAGCCATAGGTGCAGACGGAACCAATAATAGACACCGGAGCACACCTAGTGACCCACAGAAGAAACCACCGATGCACCATGTCAGTGGTGGCCAACAGTGGCTGGAGAAGACCCGCAGTAACTAGCCGCGGGCAGTGGAAGGCAGCGCGCGATAAAGCACCGTGGAGTCCAAGGGAGGCCAGCCCGAGCCGGCCACGTGGGACAAGGGCGACGCCTGTAGAGGCCGCCAGCAGAAGCAGCTGCGGCCAGCAGGCCATGGTAGGAGGGAGCGGCTCGGCCCACACCGTGCTCTGTTGGCAGAGCCCGGTCTACCAAATCGTCGACTATTGAATCACTGTGGGACATCACCCAACCGGCTGGCCAAAATGGCCCCACAACCATAGATCCAGTGTATTCAACGGAACTCCTTTGGTCGGACCGAGCCGGTGTTAGCCCGCCCAGCGGGCCGGACCCGCAGTTCAACGGGCTAGTGTGGGTGGGCCGAGCCCCACCCGACGGGTCGGGCCAACCACGTCTCGGCCCGAGAACAAGTTGGTCCAACCCCGATGGGCCGGACCCAGTGAACCGGGATAACCCTTAGTGGGACGGACCTAAACGGGGTCATCTAGACCCTGGGACCCATTGTGTTGGGCCGGTAGGACAGAGTCAGACCGTGCCTCGACCTAACCAGTACTAGAATAAAGAAATGCATGTAAGTAACAAACCGAGTGTTTGTCAAACACGTTGTCAGTGGATTTGGGAACCCTTTTTAGAAGCAGTACCTTTGGCATATTCCATCAGGGCTGACCAAGCCGAGCCGGACTGAGGTGTGGTCACCCTCATTTCATAGAAAGGGGTGTAACTAATAGACCAGGCATCCAATCGATGCACCATCTATTGCATAAGGATCCTTGTGACAAGTAAGTCCTTTGGAGATAATCTAATTGACTTTTGATGAATTTTGATATGCGACCTGGGTTGGATCAGAATTGAATCCAAATAGGCCCATTTTACATAAGTTCCAATATCTCACAGATCGGGCATCTGATCAACATGTCATCTATCACATTGGGATGAATCCCTATGACGGGGCAGTCCCTTGGGTATTCTTTTTGTGGGACTTCTTACCAGTTGAATTATGTCATATGGATTGAGGAGTAGTTCTCCTAGAGTCGATCAGGCTATGAGCGGGAATCTAGTGGCTGGTTGTAATGTGAGGAAAGAACATTGATCCTATGTGGGTCAGCATCTATCAATCATGTGTGGGTCAGCGCTTAGCAATCCTATGTGGGTTAGTATCGATTGATCGTATATAGGTTAGTGCCTAGAGATCCTATGTGGGTCAGCATCTATCAATACTATGTGGGTTATCAGTAGAACCTCTCGACAAAATATGATGATCTTGATTTATGACTAATCATACGTACTTATTTACTTGAGTTATATACCTGGTGTGAGCTGAGTCTTTACCTTTTTGGTACTTTTACCTTTGTGGTGTTACCTTCCTGCTCTTAATTTTGTGTTAATTTTACCTTTGTGGTGTTACCTTCGCGGTGTTACCTTTTTGGTAATTTTACCTTCTTGGTCTTACCTTCGTGGTGTTACCTTTTTGGTACTTTTACCTTCATGGTGTTACCTTCGTGGTGTTGCCTTCGTGGTGTTACCTTTGTGGTAATTTTTCCTGAATGGTGTTAAATTCTTGGTGTTACATTTGTGATATTCTTCCCTCACGGATCAGTTGTGATAAAGGATTACAAGTTGGATCCATATTCTTCCTTATGTATGAGATGAGTATATCTTGATAACTTAGGTATATGTATGGGCATATACCTTAGTAGAGTTTATGACTGCTTCGTGGTTTGTGTTTGAGGTTTTTCTTTGTGTTTTATACTTTGTAGAACTATAGGAGACCTTAAGGGGTCTTGAGGTCCCTACTGATTATTGTTTTACTCACCCCTACATGGGCTACGCCCGCACCTTACTGTGTCTTATGCAGATGACGAACATCATTGATCGAGGCTGAGGGAGCCAGGACTGGACGGTGCTCAGAGCTATACCATTTGATGTGACATATTGCAGTGACTACTGATCGTGAGCTATACCTACCCTTCAAGTGGGATCCTCAGTGGACGATCCATTAGCTGTTTTCTCTTTTTAGTTGTACTTGTACTTTTCAGTTGGGCTTTTATTCCAGCCCCTTTACTTTCAGTACACTTTTTACTACATTAGTTTACTTTATGGTTACTTATTTTTGTGTTCTTTGATTTTGTGTTTGTACAAGTTTAAAGTAAATGCATTCCTGTGATAGGGATATGCATTTCCGGTGTTAGTCACTAGCCCTTGGCCTATAGAAGGAGAGCTTGGGGTAGCCACGACACAGGCCCTGGGGGACGGGTCGTGACAGAGTGTGCAGCCACATCTAGATAATATATATCTATCCATATAATGAGAATATGATGTTATTATCCATAAGGATGGATGGCATGTGATGTATTCATCAATCAAACCAGTCTATACTCTAAGAACCAAGAATATATGAGTTGGAAATATGGGATTAAAATGATCCATTACCCACTGTCACTTGATGTCTTAGACAATGGGGTAATATGAAAATTCACATTTTCATATGATACATACTGGTTTACATAGGTATAGTGATATATGTGATTTATTGAGATCACGTATGATCCCTTTACAATTTGAGTGTAATTAAAGCTTTTCTAAAGGATTACATGTGCATAATAATATCCTCATTTTTCATCTATATTTTGATGGGTTGTTATATGTGTTTCCATTGGGTATTAATTGATATAATATGAGATGTTTCCATGATATTTATGTTTTTTTATTCTTATATAGAACTGATATTTGGAGAATATATGGGAAAACATTACAGTTGGCGTGACACCAGATTTTTGGGGATGGTCATGGAGCACTTCCAAGGCACAAAACTAAAGAAGATGGATCAAAATAGAGGTTTTGATGCCTTAAGTTGAAGATTCACATCATTTAAACATTACATTATGTGAAAACATTAAACTCAATATAAATATTTCATGATGTTTCAACCCTTAAGAATACTTTTTAAAAACACTAATTTCAGCATATCTTTAACCGTGTGGGTGGTCGTTTTACCTGGAGTGGCCATTAAAGGTAGTTTTTACCCGAGGATACTGGAGGATGACTTCCTTGCTTATATATATGTGTTTTTTCCAAGGGATTCAAAATTCAATTCTAGGCATGAGGCTTGACCACTGGGAGGTTGTCTTAGTGTTTCGACAAGCCATAGATAGGTTTTCCTTTCTATTTTTCTTTTCATTTATTTCATCTACTTTCAGGTAATGTCTAATGGTGTTTAATTTAATTCAAATATTTCTCTTTTCATTATTATTTTATTTATTCCATTTCATTATTAATCTCTCTCCTATGTTTTTTGGTTTAATAATTGTTGGTGATCACTCGATGATGTTTGGATAAAACCCATAGGGGAGAGTGGATTCAGTTAAAAGTGGTTCATAACATAATATTTATATTCAACTTTTCTCATATATATGATTTTATGTGATATTATCATGTTGTTCCTATTAATCTATTTTATTCATTATTGAATCATTGACCATATATTTTTAATAATGAATGATCACCAACATGATTGTGATGATTTCTTCATGAACATTGAATGTAATTATTCTTTTTATTTTTTCATTCTAAACATAATGAATCCTAGTATTTTAATTCATATGACCATTGAGAATTTCAATTCTCTGGTATATTGATAGGTAATTACCATTTCCTTTATCAATAAAACTTTTTGATTACGCAACTGTCTAATATGTTTATTTTTGCAAGCAAAGGTGAATTTATTTAGAAAACCTACCCTAGGAAACGGGTTCCCCTCTATTAATTTTCTCTATTTGAATTAATTTATTTTAATTACATATTTAGTTTTATTAAATGAATCATAAGTATGTATAACTTATCCTTTAGTTAATATATAGTATTGTTGCATTCCTCTCTCTCTGTGGGATCAACCCCACAATTCTGATATACTACACCATTGTAGTTAGTGTAGTTTGGGAATAATTAAATTTATACTTTTATCCACACCTACAGGATTTAATGACACCACCAAGAACATTACAAACATTTATGGATCCATATAATCATATTTGTTGTTGTAAAGTCCCACGAGGTCACACTTTTTAGTCAAATGGATGAGGATTGAGTTTGGCTTAGAGAGCTTCCCTAAAAGTGTTTTATAGTTAATAAAAAAGTGCTTTGGATGGGTTTTAAAAAGGAATTGAATATGATGTGTTATTAGGTGAAGTTAATGATATCATTCTAAAAGTGTTTAGGAAGATATCCAAAAGGAGTTTTTGATGTGGTTTCATATGTTATTGTATACAGTACAATATAAAGTGAAATAACAGAAAGCCATTTAGGATTTAGTACTAGTGGGGGATTAAAATAGATATTCCCTAAATCCTTGTACATATATATATATGATATATATATATATATCATTAAAATTATGATTTAAATGAGTGGTATATCAATCCATGAAACTTAAATGATAAACTATTATGATTTATTATTATCCCAAATTAGCTATCATTTATTATATTGCCTCATTTGATGAATGGTTTGGGAGGATTCATGTTCATGTATATACATGAAACAGCCATGGAATTTACTCATGTGTGAAGAATTTATGGTTAAATGTGACTACACAAGGATAATCCTTGTGGATTTACTAACCATTATCATATAATGGCAATGTGTGGTTGTGAATGATGCATACTTCTTGGATAAGAATCCTCCTGACCAATTTCTCTTCTTCTTCTACCTACTTCTCATCATAAGAAGATAAAATGTCATGGAGGATAGATAATCCCACACATGCAATGTGTTATTTAGTTATCTTGGGGATACACCATGGATAGGTGATGTCATTCAACTACCCTTATGTGATCTTTATCAAAGGCTTCAAATGAAGATCAAGATTTTTAGTAGCATCTTCAGTGTAAGGTATGCAAGTTTATAGCAGTTCCTATTTTTAATAATTACAAATGTTACAAATTTATTGCATGGATATACTCATTAAAGTGGTTTAAAATCAATTTTTCATGTTTTGATAATTTTTATTAGAATATACTAAAACCGTTCATGTGATTTGCGGTATTCCTTCCCACGTGTGGGAGTCTCATTTTTTTGAGTGTTCAGTTGTGTTGGTGTGAATTTGGTCTTACATTATATAGGTAATTTTTAGTAGGTGACCATATTATATTATTGGGAAACACTCTGATGTGGGAGGATATTGTGGGAATTATATGAAAACTATGTAAAACCAAGAATATAGTTAAGTGGAATTGGCCATGATCATTCTTAAGGATTCATGGGTTGGTTGTTCACTATTATCAATCACCTATTGATATTTTTTTATTAATTTTTATAGAATAATAAAATATTATTTTTATTTTATTTTATTGCATGTGAATGAAAAATCAAATAAATTGTTGAAAATATTACATAATTGTTAGTAGGGAAAGGGGTTTGTCCAAAATTAGGTAATCACAGTTCTTTCACTATATAATTTGATTGATTAATTTTTATTTAGAATCTAATAAATACCATTAATATATCACCATACTCATCTAAATTTGTGAGGCTAGGTTTACTTTCAAAAATTCAAAAGTCCCATCTAGTATCACCTCCTCAACAAAGTCTAGTGATGGATATGCCATAATCCCAGAAAATCCATCACACTTCACATATTCTCATCTTTCAATTTTCATACATAAATCAACACAACTCCACTTATATAAAGTGTGGAATGAGAGTAGGTAGGGAAAGTGATTTGATTGAGATTGGAATGAGATGGTGATAATTACCTTGATAAAGTGATAAATCCATTACAATTCTTGATTAATTCCACAAGTCCATCATAATAGAATTGAAATTGTATGAAATAAAATTTTTAATAACTTGGGAGCGTTGTAAAACCTCCCCCAGGACATAGTATTGGGTCAATACTCCATGATAAAAGTGTCTGAAGAGATTATATTACATCATGGAAGAATATCATAATACATATCATACCAAATTTATAAGTGTGTTTCAAAAAATATAACGTGAATGGAATTAGATTTATAATTATATGAAAAATAAAAATGTTAACATCAATCATCCCATGAAGGGGGAATAATTATCTCGATCACCCCTATCCCCCTTTAAATAAATCATGTATCACCTCTCTTCCTAGTAGAATTAAAAAATTAATATTCACACAATGTACCATTTTTCCATGATTGATCTTTATATGCATTCGAGAAGAGTTGGAGAGGGATAGTGTTAGTGATTCTTGACTGTAGTGGAAATAATATATGTAACCCTTACATTAGAATGAATTGGATTGAATCATAGACCTATGTTGTAGGCTTATTTTAGTGGGGGTGGTCTTAGTTTTATTGATTTAGGTATGGTCTTGTACTTGGGTTTGGATGTCACTACATTTCATCAAGCATATTTATATACTTCTTGGATGCTGAGACCAGTGGGCTTCAAAATTCGCATATGAAGAATATGTCAGTTTTGAGAACCTTGGTGGAAGGCTGAATCAAATCCCAAGTTACATGATTGGTTGTCCCCTTCTTTTAAAACTAAAACAAAAAATGATAATTGAAAACTAATTCGAGATATTTTACTGAGTAATAAAAAGTGTCTAGTAAAAATGGTTGTTTGGTACTTCGTGTGGATTAGGTTTTGGATTCCATGGGTTAAGAAGTGGATTCAAGACATTAAGGAAGGAGTTGTCATACAAGGGTCTTCAAAGTGAAAAGATGATATTTCTTGAAGTGTACATGGATAAATATTCAGTCCTAGGTTGAGGTATTTTCTTCATTAATAGATGTAGGTGATTTGGATTTTGGATGATGCTGCAGTGAGTTAAGATAATGATTAATTTTTAATGAAATTTCATGTTCCACTTCATGTTCATGGATTGGTTTATCTTAAAATTAAGATAGTCCTAGTATGTTTGGTGATTCTTAGTCATCTATTTCTTAAGAATAACTAGTGTTTCATAAGGTTCATAGTGTTTCCCAAACATAGAATATATTGAATATAGGGGAAGACAGATTCAAGTTGGGAAAATATTTTATAAAACACTTGAATAGGTGGAGGTCGTGTAGGTACCTTGGAAAGATGGTGATTGTGTTATGATCTTATGGATGAAGATGTGTATTTTTTAAGAAAACAATGAAACACCTAGAATCTTTCTAAAATTAGGCATTTATCCAATGAATGGGGGTTATGTGTAGCCCCTTCCATTTTTTGGACTTTCAAAAGGAACACATGTGGATCTTTACCTCGATTATGGATCATATTGAGAATTTATAAATTCATATTTCCTTGTCGTCATTAATAATTATTCATTTATGGTTACTGTAAGATTGGTTGTAGATGAATAGTGTTGTGGATATGGTTACAGTATGTGGAATTCTTCTATGATGAACTCAAGGTAGTGATCATACCTAGTCAATTAAGGTGAAATTAGGGTGACTTTCTAATGTTATTGACTATAGAGATATAGTGTAATGCTCTAAAGGTTTCATGAAGAGAATGATGGAAAATAGTATATAGGTGGATGGGAATGCGTGTTGTGGCGTGTGAAAATTTTCAATATTTAGTAAACTACTTACTACTGTAGAAGTGGTGAGTAAGATTAAACCATAGAGACAATGTACATAAGACACTAGGAATATTATTTTAAAAGAGTGCTTAGAAAAACAATTATTAAAAGTGATTAATGACAAAAATCATAAAAAACTACATAAATATTTAAAGTCGACTAATTACACTAACTAAAAATATCTACGTGAAGTGAATTTATAAATTGAAAAAGCTGGCGGAGATGGAAGTGTCAGGTTGGATATCCATTTAGTTGCATGAAATTGTAATTATTTGTTTCCTTGTTTGATTTCCTTTTTAATTATTGTTTTTAATGGTATATTTAATCAATTAATTATAATTTAATTTGAATTAATTGTTATTTGTGTTCTACACACCTTCTTTGGTGCTCATTTGTGTGATAAGTAATAAGTAATTATGGGTGGGAGACCATTAGAGAATTTATTTATCTAGAGATCAATTTCATGTGAGAGCAAATCTTAAATCACATGCGATAAAATTTTGAATAAAGAAATATATTAATTGAAAAAGTAATATCTTCTATTTGATATCCTTCAATAATTCATTACTGCTACCAATTAAGTGATCTCGTGTGAGTAAACCCAACCCAGATAGACACATTGACATTGGGAGAAATGGGTTTTTGTATTTCACCAGGTGATTCAATTCTACAACGATGCACAAATTATACATCAGTCCTAGGAATGAAATGACGGATAATTTGTGTGAAAATTAGAATACTTTATAACATCAAATAATGGGACTTGATATTATTTTGATTAAATTTGTAATTTGTGATAATTGAATAAATATATATTTATATGTGAGAATTAAATAATTTTCATTGCATGCACCAGAATAGACATCATAACTCTGACACTTCCATATATGCTGGTTTCTTACATTTATCAATTTACTTCCTTTAGATAGTTTTCATTATTTTAATTAGACACTTTTAAATAGTTTTTTAGTTTTTTGAGAAGTTTTAGTTGTTAATCACTTTTGAAACTCGTTTTCCTAAACATTATTTCAATAGGATATTTAAAGTGTCGGAAAACATTATCTCTATTGTTAAACCTTAATTTTCACCTCTACAGTAGTTAGTATGTTAATAAATATTTCAATTTTTCACATGTTGTGACACATGTTCCAAAATTTTTGGCACCATCTCCAAGAAGAATAGTAGCATTAAGAATTCCTCAAAAAGAGTGATTTTCGTCAAACATTATAATAAAAACCCGAAACAATCAATTTACTACTATGGGAATTCTTTATTGCAGGGACATTCAAGACACCCATAATTTTAGAATGCCATGGTTCACACCACATTGGTACAACTAGTACCAAACCATCCAACCAACATTACAAGGTATGGAATACAATCATTCATTGCACAAGAGTTCTCCAGGAAATTCTATTTATTTTAATGATTTTAATTAAAGTCCATGTTATGATTCATATGAGAATTCTTGACCATGTTGTGAAACAAGTCCATTGACATCTTTTAATAATTTTCAAAGTTAAAAATTACTGGAAATTTAGGAATTTATAAATTCATTTGAAACGAATGATTCAATAATTGAGCACATGTTATATTCCTCAATCATTGAGACAAATAGAATGTTTGAACTTCAAGAAGAATTTAATTAAATGTTCCTTTCACCAAATAATGATTTAGAAAATAAAAATAAATATCATGATTTTTTTTAATAATTTATAAAATCAACTAACCACCATGCCCAACTAGCTATCTCATTGCCACTCGATGATTTAATTCAGAGTAATTCTTTTTAGGAAAGTGTAGTAGAAGTTCCAATTGGACAACATCCATTTCCTAATTCTGATGATGATACTATGTTGATTGATCCTTCTACCTATAATATTATTGATTTATCCTCACCATCAAAAATTAATTCTTCCAATCAAATCACTTTTCAAGACAATGAGAGCTTAGTATTCCACCCTATCCAATATAATGTCCCCCCAGAAAATGTGATTCCATGTTCTCATTATGTGAGTTCATAAACCCTCCATCCCAATGTGAAAAAGGATGGATTAAATTTCTATCAAATTAAAAAAAATTAAGATGAATAGGAAATTGAATTGGGGCACTTTATTACTATGATAGAGTCATAATTGATCCAAGATAACATGAATTTCCACACACAAGAGGAGATCGATTCAAATTATACTGAATCACTTCTTTCTAAAAATATTTTCCATTCTAAAACTTTTTCCAAAATTTATACATCTAAAATATTTCTAGATTCAATTTTTTTTTCAGATATTGTATTAGAGAACACTGATATATTTCTAGAAATAATGGAAGAATGTAATTTCCTAGAGGTTGTTGATTTCAGGATTAAACATGATTCAATGGATAAATATTATGTGCATAGTAATGATTAAATTCTTCAAAAATATGTCCCTATTTACACATTGGATTCACCTACTCCAATTGAGATCACCCCATTTGATCAATGCATCGAGCATGAATTGTGTTGAAAACTAATGGATTTTCCTATGCTAGTAGTTGGCAGTGAGAAACAATTAGGAGAAATCATCTGCCCATATATTAAACTTAAGAATATTATTGTTTTAAAACAACCAATTAATGATTATTATACGGAAATTTATTCTATAGTTACCATTCAAAGAGGTAATTTTATTTATCTTTATGGTGACACCCTTTTCACAAATTTCAATTATTCGGTTTGTTTATCTTCAGAAGAGGAATAATAATTCCCTTGTAAGTTGTTTTATTTTCACTTCATTGCACACATAAATTTTACCAAAAAGTTTAATTTGAGATATAATGCAGCTTGCAAGATAATTTCATTCACAATTAATGGATTCCCCACTTCTACTAAAAATGAAGTACATGCATGGTTTATATTCCCATTCAATCCTTGTTTATTTTCATTAATTTCTAGATGAAGAAGATGTAAACATAGAACCCAATATGAGGAAACCAATAATTAGTTTACTTTATTTTAATTTCATTTAGTTCCAATAAATTTTGTTATTTTAGTTAATAAAATCGAATGAATTTAACATAATCTAATTTCTCAGAGCACTGTAGTGGATTTGAATTCATCAGAAATTTTTTAATCATCAAAAATATTTTGATTAAGGTGTGACTTATTTTATATGATGATTGTTTCCATTTTTTATTTATAAATTTAATAGGTATATCTTTTTTTGGATCTCCATCGGACACAAGAATCCTTTTCATGTGTATCTTTACTTACTTAGGGAAGTGTTTTATTTTTTTCATAATTTATGCATCCAAAAACACCATGTAAAAGAACTAAATAAAAAATAAAATTGAAAAAAACTAATATTAATATCATTATTGAACCTAAATTAATAAAAGAGGAATTTCTAATGTGACATAATCTAAGGAATACAACTTGTATCCTTGGGTAGTATGAGTACATAATTCTTGTTTTTGAATTAATTGATCATTGATATCATGACATGGTTGATTGCTGATATTATTCTATACATTGAAAAAACATTTGAAACCCTATAGATTTTGGAGACACTTATTTTCACTCTTGTTTATATGTGTAGTCCAATATATTATTTCAATACCTATGAGGATTCTAGACCATTTTTGTATCATCTCATGTTTCTCTTTTTCATAAGGAAATTTTGACCGTGTTACGTCTTCTAGAACATACCATGTTTTTCTAGAAAGTAATGGTAATTTTGAAAGATTTACGAAAATAATTGAGTTATTTTCTTGATTATTTATACCCCTTTAAATAAATGATCCAACCATGAATTTTTTCATTGTGTACACCTAATAACCCATGAAGAATAATTTTTAGGATGAACCAACATCTAATTTTCTTACCTACCCAATTCTCCCCTATTTTTATAATGATTTTGAATCTAAATGAGTTGGTAGATTTATTCAAAGTGAGGGTTGTTTGAGGGGAATTAGTCATTTGATGCACATGGACTGAAATTATCTCATCCTGATCATATTCAATATATTTCATAGTATCCACATTTTTTACATGTATTTTGATATAGGAATGTAGATTTTTTTTTCAATAATTAGTATTTTGTGGTCATTATACTGTAACCCTCACTAATAAGTATACCTATAAAAGTGATGAATCAAAACTCCAAGATATAGATAGTTATTATATGTCTTCATTTCACTATGATGTTATAGGGTGTGTGCTACTTGTGCACCTTTCTTTTGGTTTTTTTCTAAATTTTTTTTCATTTAGTTTTAGAGTTGATGCACAACATTTTTACCTGACTGTATTAATTAAGTGTGTTGTGTCCTAAAAAAGGGAGAAGAGGAAAAAAATACAAAAAAATGGAATAACATTGTATTATCATATGCTTGGGGACATGTAATTTTTTAATAGTATGAGAGTGAGAGTTTGATGGAGACATTTGGATGGACACATAACATATATTTACTTCAAGATTAAACCCTCCTTTTTTCCAAAAAGTACCCACCATTCCATAGACTCAGAGAAATGATAACCTAATGCAAAATACTTGATATTAATTTATTATTTTGATTTCCACTAGTAAAATGGGAAATTCATAGAAAGCCTTTTGTAGGCATTCATTTGTATGAGAAAAGTTCCTAACTTTGATCAAATTTCTTTGAGTGATGAGAGTGATGGTGAGGTAGGTCACATGATGTATGAGTGTAGGAACTTGTCATAGAAATAATTATAGTGTAAGGGAAACAATTTTTGAAATTTTCAATTTTAAATGAAGCATGTTATTTTAAGGGTAAAAGGGATTGAAAAATTTTGAACTTTTAATTTTGATGTTTTGATATGTCTTCAGGTACAGTTAGGTATTCTTTATGATTTTTTCTAGGGAGTGAAAAGGATTAATTGTGAAATTTAATTTACATGGATTCCACAACCATTATTTATAATTTTATAATTTAGTTTTAGTTATTTTTATAACTTCTTTTATTATTTTTAAGTTATTTAGTAGTTTTTTACTATTTTAGATATTTTTATATTTTTTAGTTAATTTTTATTCAAAATTTAGCAATTTAATATTTTCTTATAACATGTTTTATTTTATTTTTTATTAACTTTTAATTATTAATTCAATTTAGTATGTACCAATAGTTAATTTAATTATATTTATGTATTTATATCTATTTAAATTTATTATATTCTTATTATTTTTCATTAGTTTACATTTATTTTATATATAATTAAAATTTTGTATCTCAGGCTTTTAGTATTTTTCTTAATTTAATTTATATTATTATTTTATTAATATTTTAATAGTAACTTTATTTAATTTTTATTTATGTATATATTTTATGTTTGTATTTTTAAATATTTTCATTATTAATATAATTTGTACTAATATTATTAGTTTATAATTTATAGTAAATTAGATTAATATTTAATATTTTATTATTTTTTATGTCTATATATTATTTTTTATCAAACTAATAAATTAATTTTGTTACCATTTCTAATTTTATCTACCTTTATTTATTTTAGTTGAAAAACTCTTTATGTGATTTTTTTATTTCCATTATTTTCTTATATAACATTTATTATTATTAACGTTTTTAACTTTCATTAAATATTTTTTAGTTTATATATAATTTTATAACTTTTTGACACCTTTAATTGATTTTCAGTTATAATTTGTTTTCAAATTTATTTTTCTATTTAAATTAATATCCTCTCTAGTGGAAAAAAAACATGTAGCAGCTACCTCTTGTACCCTTCCTTCTAGTTTCCCCCTCACCTCTTCATGTCACCCACCACTTCCTCCTCCCCCTTCTCACATCACCCCTCCCCCCCCACTTCGCCCACCCCCTACCTCATTCATTCCCCATGTCTCCACCCTTCCCCTTAATCCTCCTCAAACTTCAAACTCCTCCAGGTAGTGCACCACTGCCACAATCTGGAACCAGGGATGACACACCATCGACTTCCTCTCTAGTAAACCACATTCATAGGTGTGAAATCCCCACCTTCAGTACTGAGCGCCTCTTTGTTGCTTAACCCTCTGCTATAGGCAGCCTCCATCTTTGCATTAACACCAGACTCAACCCATTCCAGGAGTCGCAGCCTTCCTATGTTACCCATCATCACCGGTTTTTTTGGTCCTTTGGTGATAATCATCATTATAGGTGCATTAACAATTGACATACACAGTGAATTATCTCACATCTAGAAATCGACACTACATGGAAAAAGTGAACACATATACAATCATTGTTTTAGTTGTACGATAGTTTGGTTCGATGCTATAGAGATCATTGGATTGAAGGTTATCATTATGTGATCATCTTTGGTGTCTTGAGGTTATTTTTATGACGAAACAAACATGATGATATCCTCATTTTATTAATTAATTTTTCATTTCATCATCATGGTGGGTTAATATTTTTGGTGTCAGAGTTTTGATGAATGTGAGAATGTATACATGCCTTTTTATTTTCCCATATTTGATTTCCTTTTGAATTATTATTTCTAATTTTAAGTTTATTTAATTAATTATTTCTATATTAAAATTAATTATATTTTGGGATCTTCACACCTCTTTTAGTGCTCGTTCATGTATTCCTAATAAGTAATCATGGGTGGGATATCATCATAGAATTTATATATCTAGAGATCGATCACGTGTTTAAGTGAATCGTAAGTCACATGCGATCAAATTCTAAATAAATAAACATATTAATTTAAAATATATATTTTATGTGTGAACTCCTTCAATCATTCAAGAGTGCTAAATAATAAGTGATATCAAGTGAGTGAACTTGATGTAGATAGATTCTTTGACTTTCTGAGAAACGGGTTGTGGTATTTCACCAAGTGATTTTGTGCTATAATAACATGAAAATTATTCTTCATTCCTGAGAATGAAATTGTGGATAATATTGGTGAAAATTATAATACTTTTTAACAACATAGAATGATACCTGATAATATTTTGATTAAATTTGGAGTCAGTGATAATTGAATATATATATATACATATGTGGAAATTAAATAATTGGAATTTCATGCAACTTAATAGATGATTAAATTAACTAAAACTATATAAATGAAGTAAGTTGTGAAATGGAAGAAACTATTGGACATGGAAGTGTTAGAGTTGTGATGTCTGTTGAGGTTCTGGCAATTCCAGTTATTTAATTCACACACATGTATATTTATTTAATAAATTATAACCGATTACGAATATAATTAAAATAATATCAGGTATTATTATCTGATGTTAGAGATTAATCTTATTTTCAAAAAATTTATCTTCCATTTCATTCTCTATCCTAATGAATAATTTGTGCATCATTGTAGCACTAAATCATTTGGTTAACTATTACAACCCATTTCTCACAAAGACTAATTTGTGCATCGTCTTAGAACTAAATCGCTTGGTAAAATACCACAAACATTTTCACACTAAATCACTTATTAGTTATCACTTATTCATGTTTAAAGGATAATTTACACAAAATATTAACTCTGCATTTAATATATTTATTTATTCAGAATTCGATCGCTTTCGATTTACAATTCTCTCACGTGCGTGATCGATCTCTGGATAAACAAATTCTCTAATGATCTCCCCCTTTTGATTATTTATTAAGTATCGCACAAAGAAGCAAGAAAGTGGGTGTATAGGGCCCAAATGAAAAATAATTCTAACAGATATATAATTAATTAATTAAATATTAAACTAAAAAATAACTATTTAAAAGTAAATAAAATATTTAAACAAGAAAAAGGTATCCATACACTGTCACGTGCGTCAACACCCTAACACCAAAAATATTATCCATCCATGAAAATGAAATGAAAAATTAAATAATAAAATGAAAATATCAACATGTTCTTATTTTCACAATAATAACGAAAAGCTACCATCAACAATAGTAAAATATTAACCTTCAATCTACTAATCTCCACAATGTCGAACCAAATCATCATGTCACCATAAAAATGATTGGGTTTGCATTCACTCATTACGTGTAGTGTCAATCTCTATAAGATAGGTAATTCACCATGAACATCGATTGATAATACACTAGAATGATGATGGTGGTCATGTGACTAAACAACAACCGGTGATAATGAGCATTGGAGGAAGGTTGTGGCTACTGGCATGGGTTAAGCCAGGTGTTTCTGGAAATATAGAGGTTGTCTGTAGTGGAGGATAAAGCAGTAGAGATGATATGGAAACTGATGGTGTGGATGGATTTCCTATAGACGTGTTTCACTAGAGAGGAGGTCGATCGTGCGCTAGCTGTGGTGTCGGATCATGGTTGTGGTTTGTTTTCTAGAGGGGTGTAAAGATGTAGTAGGATAAAGGGGCAAGGGGTGATGTGGGTAAGGGGGAGGGGGAAGTGGGGGAGACATGGGAGAGGGAGGGGGAAGGGGGGATACATGGGAATGGGGAGGGGAGAAAGGGGGATTAACATAAAGGGGTGAGGGTGATGGGATAGAAGGGTGAGGGAGGCAGTTGCCCCGCATTGTTTTCCATCATAGAGTCTATGCATTTTAATTGAAAACAAAATGCGAGAATAAGTCAAAACTGACAACCAATTAAAGGAGTAAAACTATTATAAAATTAAATAAAAATGGAAAATAAGTTAAAGAAAGTAAAAAAGGTTAATAATAATAAATGTTACCTTAAAATAATGGAAATAAAAATAAAATAAATTCATGTAAATAATTAGTCAAATAAAATTAATATTGTTACATAAAATTAGAAAACCTAATAAAATAAAATTAGTAGTTAAATAAAAACAAATGTATACACGTAAAAATTATACTAATAATAAATATTAATCTCATTTAATAAATACAATAAAATAATAAAATTCATACTTCTTTTATTAATCCAAAAAATATTTAAAAATTAAAACAAAAAAATATAAAAAAATAGAAATTTAATAAAATTACAATAAAAATATAAATAAACTAATAATAAAACTAAAATAAATTAAACTACCAAGAAAATACTAA
Organism: Viscum album; assembly: GCA_963277665.1. Taxonomy (NCBI): domain Eukaryota; kingdom Viridiplantae; phylum Streptophyta; class Magnoliopsida; order Santalales; family Viscaceae; genus Viscum; species Viscum album. Next base: position 1,089,438,097 of record OY728145.1, on the reverse strand, counting down.
AGGTTTTAGATATTAAAAATTAATAATATATAAAATTAATTTAAACTAATATAAAATAATAAAAATATAGTAAACTTAATGAGATATAATTACATAAATATAATTAAATAAACTAGGGTTACATGTTAAATTATATTAATAATTATACACATAATAAAAAATGATATATAATATTAAAATATAACAAAAATAAATAAATTACTAAAATTAGTATAAAAATTAAATAAAAATTATCAAAATATTTAAAATACTAAAAAAATATAGAAACAAAAAAAATTAAAAGTGGTTTGAAAAATAATATAATCTAATTTAGAAATTTTTTAAAAAAATGCATTTGGAATCAATGATCAAGATCATGTTTGATTCTCCTATAACCAGTGGTTTGTGGTCTATTGTGTTTGAGAGGGTGTGTAAGTTTAATAAAAAATTTCGTCACTTGGAGGCAATCGCATGGTTACTTGATCTGTCATGGAGCAGGTCTCGTGGTATTTTGATTGATTGGTCATGTGAGATGTGTAAGTATGTCTTATGGTCGATTCTAGTTATGGTATGTTAGGTGTGGTGATCGTGTATTACACATTATAGGTTTAGGATGGTGTAGTTACTTAGGGGATTCTTGTGATAAAATGGAGTTATTCACATGGTATCTTGAGTTACAATGAGGCTTGTATTAGGTTCACTATAAATCCATGGTAGGTTGAGTATATAGGAACCTTACCGCTGATTGATATTTATGCACATAGTTGATTCAACCAAACTTTAGGTTATATTTGTGTATTTTTATTTTCATAATTGAAATTTCTATGTTTATATTAATGTCATTTATACTCCCAGATTAGAATACATTCACAATTGAAATATTTAATTTATTATACTCAAATATATCTTCATGGGATCCCCTTTGTGTAATGGAAATTTGTGATTCCGTACGGGACTTTGTCTGAGGGCATCGTGTGGATTAGTACTCGCTTCACTGACCTTTTCATCATCTCTCACACAATTCCACTTATCTCATGCTTTAATAGTTTTGGTTTTTGATCTTTAGAAACACCCTTTTAATCCTAGACATTCGCATATTCCACATAATTTTTTAGGCCCTTAAATTGTACCTATGTCGGATCCCCTGATTTGGTTGAGTAATTTTATCCATCGGTTTCACCTGTAATTCAGTGGGGGAATTGATAACCCCATATACTCACCCTTTTATCTCGATTGATCACTCTCACTGCTCCCATATTCTCTCTGATCTAGGTGTGTATAAATTATGGTTTCTATTTTTAGAGATTCTTTAAAAGTGATTGAAGACATTAGTCTATCATCCTCCCTATGCACCCCTGGTGCATCATTTTGGTAGAGATTGATGATGATCCTTCCTATTAAATGTCTGAATCCATTTATTTTTATCTAGAATCCTTGGTAGAGATCCTAAAAATGCATGCATTAGTGAAAACATTCAGGTCCATGGGAGATCAAATATAATACTATAGAAATATGTACTTGAACTATCTAGTATTGTTAGTATTCTCATCATTTTCTTTATATTTCAAATATTCTATTTTGGTACACTTTTATTCTTCTTTCAATACTTTTCCACATTATTATACATAAAATTTTCATTGAGCTTAATAAAATGTGTTTGGGTTGTGATATTATCATGCACGTGGGTATTAAATGGATAAACTAACTATAAATTTTTTATTCATATTTTATTAATTTCTAATTCTTTTTTTCGAATATGTTTCTTATTTATTTTCTATTTCTCAAACTCATCTAAAATCATCATAGTTCTTAGTCAGTTTGATACTAGAATCATTGTAACCTCTATAACTCCTTCTATTTTAAATACTTAACAAAATCAATTTCATATCCATGGATCTTAGCTATTTCTTGTGGGGCTTAGACCTCCTAATTTTCCAACAACATTTGGTATTAGATCCATCAGATAATCAATTTCTACAACTAAGTTTGAAATTTTACTATTTGATGGTGAAAATGATTTTAATTTTTTATGAATTAAAATGAGGGACCTACTTTTACAAAAATAGATTATAGATTCTTTGTGTAGCCCATAGAAACTTATTATTACTTTTTTGAATGATGGGATGACCTCAACTAGTTATTATTATGTCCTTGATGATATCTTGATTAAGTCTCGTAGTTCTTTTTTGTTTTACATAGGTGTCAGGGTCTTTAGGGATGTTTTATATGAGTCCAATGATGATTGAAATTTTCTTAATCTAGAAACAATATATATGATAACTTATTTAGTTTTAATATTTATAAGAAACATATATTTTTAACTTTTAAAATGTGTTCTAGTATATTAAAGATCACTGAGATCATTTTAATAAGATCTGGATTGACCTGAATGATATTTGTATGAATGTTAATGATGGGGCCTATGTAATGACCCTCATAAATTATTTTTATAATTTTTATCTCACCCTAGTAGAAACAATGATGAATATTTCATAATAATTGACTTTTTAAAGAGTCAAATCTTCCTTACTCTCTAAATAATTACATTCGAAACCTAAAATTAATGGCAGGGTCGAGAGTCTCTTTACTAGGGGTATAACTCTAACTAATGGTGAGAAAAAGTATTATAGTAAAGATAAAACTAAGAACACTAAAAAACCAAAATCTATGTCTAAATCTTCAGATATAAGGGTTACCTAATAAAATTGTGGGAAACCTGGTAATATTAGGCACAAGTGTAGGAAACCCAAGAATCACCATAAGGATGATGAATCTGCTAAGAAGTCCCTTTTAATTAATGATGGTTATGATACTACAAATGTCCTGAATGTGTTTAGGAAAATGATGAATTATCAGTGGGTCCTAGATTGTAGTTGTTCTTTTCATATATTTCCTCTTAAAGAATCATTCGTTGAATTTACTAGAATAGTAGAAGTAATAGTGATCTTAGGATGTAATATGAGATTTAAGGTCATATATAGATTTTTTTTATACAAATAAATGACCATTCCAACAAAACATTTCTTGATATTAGGTGGGTCACTGAACATCATAGGAATTTTATCTTCATATGTTTTTTAGACCAAAAATGGTTTATCTTATGTTTTGAATCAGGCTGTCTTAAAATATTAGAAAGAAATAAGACTATTATCAAGGTTTCTTTATTAAATAGACTTTATGTCTTGAATATGGAAACATGTTGTAAGTAATTTCATGGTGATGATGTTACCAATATAAATTAAACTATATTATGGTATCAAATATTGGGGAATTTAATCTATTAGGGTATTAAACAACTTAATAAATAAGGGAAACTAAATGACATCACCCCTCATAATCTACCTGTAACGCCCCGACCCCAGCTACCCAGAGTCGGTGCATTACTTCGTAACATTTGCATGATCACAAGAAAGATCAAATCTCGAAAGACCGATTGGTTTAGTAGCCTTGGAAACACTAGATATAATCATAAAGTTTTACATTACATTTCAAAGTGAAAAACTACTACAACAACAAAGTCTTCATATCCACACTATTAACCCCTCATAATATCCCTGCAAGTCATTCATAATTTACTTCTTCACTACCTGGGAAAAATAAAACATAGAAAAGGGGTGAGCTCAAATGCCCAGTAAGGATAACAATATAGCGGAAACTTTCATAAATAAGAATAAACATTTAAGGCAATGTATAACTAAAACAAAAGCCTTTTAAACATGAACTTTCAACATGGTATGGCATAAATAAAATGAAATAATTCCATTTAATTATTCACATGGATATTCTACTAATCGAATAATCACATGCAAAAATCAATAACCACTTTCATAATGTTGGAATGCATAATGCCAGACTATCATAACCACATAGCCAAGGCCTCGTGCCAAGACTACAAATAAGATTTTGTCAAGGCCTTGTGCCAAGACACTAGTTTGTCTCATGAGACCTACCGATTCATCGAGGAGCTATAGCGGGCTCCACCCGTCACTTATTAAGTCCAATGCATTCCCATATGAAAAGGTTTAAACATAACATAAACATTCGTATTAAAACTAGCATATGAAATGTCAATAATTTCACCATAAACTATGAATGGTATAAAAATAGCACATCCATAGTCAAACATATCAAAAAACCTTAAATACAATATAGAAGTTTTGTATCATAATAAATCAACTTCAAATAAGCATAAAATCCGTCGAAGGATGTTGACATAGATGAAATCAAAACACTTTTTAGAGAAATATCTCTTTCTATTTTTGAAATCATTTAAGAGCCATATAAAATAAAACATTTTCTTGAAAATATTCTTATAAGCTTGTAAGGGAAGCTTTGAAGATTTTATAACGGCGGAAAATAGCCGCACCCGCCGTATAAGTAAAAAAAAACATTCTTACCTTAATTTTGTCGAAAAGGTTAAAAAGGACCTTGTTTTCAAAACGACCGAAAGATTCCTTTATAAACCACTTATAAAAGTCAAAAAGGGTATAAATGACTTTAACTCATATTCTAGTAAACAGTAAAAATGTTTTGAAATACATTTTTAAGAAACATGGATGTGGATGATAAAGAGATCCCAGTAGATTATTACGTATAAACAACCTCGAATAATGAAGAGATTGTGAAATAACCCTTACCTTGTACTTTTCCTTGGTTGGGGTAGGTTAACCTCCTGTATAATGGTGAAATAATTGTTATTAAATTATACAAGAATCATATACATTAATATGATATCATATATGATCTTTTAATGTTGCTTTATTAATAATATCTTAGTATTATCGTCGTTTCGGGTGATAACCGATTCGTTCTTTTTAAACGTTTGGTTATGTAAGACATGTTTGTAATGGATAGATTATATCTTATTCATAATCAGAATGATATTAACATTATTTTTAACCCTAAAATGAGAATAATACTTGAATGGATACGATGGAGAATGAATCTCGTCGCGTTCGTGGAGACGGTAGTCCGTACGTACGCACGAACGCAACTTCCATTTAATTTTTATTTTAAAAGAATCGAATCCAAATGATACTTAGGTATATTACTATTACAGTATAATATAATATTTTATATATGTTACTTAAGTTCATTAATACCATCCTTTATACGTTCCATGTGTGGTATGAACGAGTCATATCATTTTAAGGGGGCGGTAGTCCACACTTCCTCAAATGAAATTATCGTATGTATATACAACATGAAACGAATAATGGTATGAAATAAAATGGAATTACAGAAGCTTATATATAAAATATATATCATTAATATCATATTTAATTACAGTGCCATCATAATGGCCACCATGAGAGGCGGTAAGATGTATTTGAACAATCATCGTTTCGTGAGGCGTTAGTTTGCCATCCACAGAAACATTATGTTAATCATCCATTAGATGGAGTTGTGTGTATGTGTAATTTGAATCCTTCTTATAACAACATCCTAGTATATTGAGGATACTGATGTTGTTACAAAAGAAAGGAAATAAAAAGAGTTTGGGGGTTGAAGAAGCAAAATAAATGAAAATAATTTAAGAGAAATCGTTACCTTTAATTTAGGTAACTCACTTTGGTTGGAACCAAAGGACTTCTTGAAATGCTTTCTGCCTAAGGGGAAGCTTCAAGGAGGAGGAGAGGGATGCGGGGAGCTTAGTTGGGTAGAGTTTGGACGAGCCAAGTGGCTTGAGAGGTGTGAGGAATGAGTAGAAGTGGTCTCCTTTTATAAGGGAGAGGAGGGGCTCTTTAGGAAAGAGTGAAAGTATTAATTTATAATATAATTATATTCGGTTTATAATGGTCCAAAAATCATTGAGGTCGAAGATAAGATGACTAATATTCTAAATAACATCAACCAATAAGAATTGGACAGGTTTTAGATAATATTTTAATCATTATAATATTATTTATTTCAATGATTTATTAATGAGGTAAACATTGCATCATTATTGTGTCATTAATAATTTAACTTATTTGATGTCTAAAAATTATAAATAAAATATCATCATGTAGGAAATCTGTTTAGATTTCTAATGAATATTTATAATCGAAAATCCAACATGTATAACCCTATGTAAAAATTGTTCTTCTAAAAGATGTAAGCTTATGCCATTTTTATTTTTATTTTAACTTTATTAATATAAAGTGTCCCTACCACATACAAGTGGCTCCAAGGGGTCCCCAAATTGACCCAAGGATGCCCATGGTCGGGTATGTGTCCACCAATAAGGTTAGGACATGTTTTAGGGTAATTTTGTATTATTATAATATTATTTTTTTAACCCTTATTTACCGAATTTACCCTTTAACCATGGTAAATAAAATATTTACCGCAGTAATTATTCAAATTGTCTAAAAATAAAAGTTACCTATTTACACAATTTAAACATCCTGATTCCAAATATGGAATCCATTTTCCTAAATTCAAAACACAGAAGTGGCAGAAATTAATTTAAAATTAATTCCCGCTGTCAAAACAAATAGCGTGTTTTTAAGAGATAATAACTATCAAAAGATTGACACTTGTTTATGTTCGGTTTAATTGTAAAATTATGTCCAATGACCAACATTATATTAAATGGTAAAAATATATTCTAAATATACTTTAAAACCACTCAAATTCACAATTTATCACTATTAATTATTTTGATTAAAAAAGTTGTTTTTAATTAAAATTTAGTAATTTTCACTATTCATCAAAATATGAAAGTTATCCGAAAAGTACCAAAATTTCACCTTAGGCTAAATTCGATATTCCGAATCCAAAAATGATGTCCATTTTAAAATATAAAATATATATAATTTCAAAATTTAGGTATTACCATTCATAACGGCTAGTTTGATTGGTTGTGGCGTGTGTTAAAACTCAAGGTTGCGTACAACACACGCTACAATTTTATTCAAAGGAAAGCGTACCGTGGAAGCTTGGGATGTTTCATTTTAAATTTTTTGATGTCCCAATTTATTCAGATAGTTTAAAATATTTTATTTAAAAAGGTTTCACTATTAAAAGTTGGTAAAAGTGCAATACTGAAAATGAATCTGTTCTTGCATTATGACTAAGAAACTCATAATAGTGATTCTAAAATTATAATGATTATATAAAGTTCAAAATGTAGTTATTACTATTCATGACCTCTTTTAATAGCTTTTTTTTGTACGTCATGGTGTGATTGAACTCGGTGTTGCGTGTAGTGCAAGTTATTGAATTATTTTTAAGAAATAACACACTATGAAATCCTGGGGTGTTACACTACCTTTTGTGAATATTGTGGATTGGGTAAGTCTAAGAGGGATTTTTTAGTGGGTACTCCTTTCAATCTAGTCTCCCTTTAGAATATATAAATTCTGACTTTTTGGGACCTACTAAAACCACCTCTTATGGTGGAGGAACTTACATTGTTACCTTTATTGATGACTATTACCGAAAGGTGTGTCTTTGTATCCTTAAAAACAAGTCTGATGGTTTTAAAATGTTTTAAAGGTGGAAAATCCTAACAGAAAATCAAGTTTCAAAAAAATGAAATGAGAATAGATAATGGTCTTGAAAACCTATATATTGACATTATATGGTTATTTGAATTTGATGTAATTTCTTTTCATTGTATTATTAAGGACCCCCCCCCACATAATGGGATGGATGAGTCCATAAATTGTGAAATAATTTAGTTTGTCTGAAGCATTCTTGCATGATTGGGATTTCCCAAATATTTTTTGGATGAGGATAAAACTATTTAAACCCATCTTATTAATATATTCATTTCTAGTGCTATTCAATTTAAACATCCCGATGAACTGTGGAACAATAATAATCTTTCATAGAACCAACTGATATTCTTGGGGTGTACTACTTATGCCTAAGTCAAAAATGATAAGCTTAAACCTAGAGATCATATGTTTTTATTTTTGGGTTATCCTTAATGTTTTAAAGGGTATAAATTATGGGTTTATAATCTTGGATATCAAACATTTTGTAATCAATTGAGATATTATATTTCATGATTTATGTTCTCCTAAGTCCAAAATAGTCCCTAATGATGGTGTTGATACACCCCACACTAAAGTTGTTTAACCTGAGTTACTATCTCAGTTTTGAGGATTATGTTGATCCCTCTCCACCTAATCCATAAACTTTGACATGAAATTAATATAAACCTATTTTAAAATCTGATTCAAACCCTCTTAAAGAAAACAATTACTATCAACTGACCCATCATAGAGAGAGAGGATTCACTAAACCCCCTTCTCGGTTTATCCAATGTGACATGGATTCATTTTATTTCCATATAGACAAGGATCATATAGATTAATATCATCAAAATAATAAGAAATACATAAATTATATACATTCCAAACATTGGATCTCTTCCATTGATGAAGAAACTAAATACTTAAAGAAGAATCACACTTGTTCTATTTTTTATAGAAATGTTACTGCCAAAATTATTTGGTGGAAGTGGATTTGTAAAATAAAGGATGAAAAAATACTGAAAATAAAATAAAATATAAGGTAAGATTCTTTCTAGGAAATGGAATTGATTATTTAGATTTTTTTCACCTGATATCAAACATTCATCCATTCAGGTGTTACTTTATTTTATAGGTTCCATGATCATAACATTGAAAAATTATATGTAAAAACTATATTACCTCATGGTGACATTGATGAGAAATTTTATATAACACCCCATAAAGGGTATTTTAATGACATAAAACCAAGCTAGGTATACCTTTTAAATAATCTTGTGCATATTCTAAAACAATAATATAGTAAATGGTATAACAATTTTACCTCTTTCATGAATAATAACATTTTTAATATGAGTAAAAATTATGCATGTGTCCATTATAAAACAGTGAAAAAATTTATTCTTTACTTACTACTATATGATGATGACATGTTAATCATATGAAATATTATGAAGCTCATATCTTCTGTTAGGTCCCAATTGAATTATTAAATTAGAATTAATTACTTACGTGTAACTAAAACAATATTGTGTATGGAAACAATAAGAGATATGAGTAAGAAATTACTATACCTATATTAGCATGCTTAAATTTTTAACATTCATAAACGGTATTTACTTAAGTATCTAAAACCATGAATGTTCCTTTTTCAAAACATTTCAATATTTCATTGACTCATTCTATTATATTAATATTCCATATACTCATATAATTGTTTGAATAATGTAATCTATCATATGTACCTATCCTGATCAAGAATTTTATATCCATAATATTAGAAGTTTCACTTCCAATCTTGGGAATCCACATTAGAAATACTTGAAGTGGATTCTTAGATAGATATTGTATACAACATCTCTATCATTGTGTTATGGTACACATGTTGGTACTAATGAGATGATTATAGGATTTTTAGACTCTAATTGTATAATGAATTATAGTACTATAATATCCCTTACTGGATATGTTTTCACTACTTATAGTGGACCCAGATCCTATAAATATAACATGAAATGGGTACTGGCTATTTCAACCAAAAAAGATGGGTACATATACTAGAATGAGGCTATCAAGAAAGAAATTTGGTTAAACGGTTTTCTTTCAAAACCCAACCTATATAATTCTATAATTATATTCTATTATTATATCTAGTTAGCCTTTCATTTATCAAAAACATTTGTATTCCATGGAAGGCCTAAACACATAGAAATTATGTTACACTTTATTATATATTTTACTATTGTTGGAACTGTATGTATTCACAAGATACATACTTATAATAACATAGCTAATAGTTTGAATAAAGATTTGGTATTATATAAATTCAATGATTTTTTTAGATAATATGAAATTAATTCAAGTTCAATAAAATTATGATCAATAACATTAACAATTACACATGAAAATTGTAGAGATTTATGTATTGTGATCAATCATAATTGAAATTTACATATTTATATATATTATATTCATACTCCTTGATTAGAATGAATTTATAATTGTTATATTTATTTTATTATTCTCAAATATATCTTGTTTGGCTCCACTTTGTTTGTTGGTATTTTGGCCCTATGCATGGGAATTTGTTTAAGGGGATTGTGTGGAATGATTCTACTTTTTCCAGACCATACATCTTCTCTACTTCATATCACTGATAACATGTTGAATTAATCATAGTCATTGAAATCCAGAACCACCCTTTTAATCATGTACATCCACTAATTCTACTCTTCTTGGGTCGTTTAGCTGTACATGCATGGTGTTCTCTGATTTGGATAAGTCATATTTCCTTCATATTGTACCTATTATGCATCATTGGAATTGATGACCCCCGATTTTCACCCTTTCATATTGATCAATAACTCCCCCTATCCCATTTTCACTCTTTTCCTAGTATGGAGAAAAACTAGTTTCCCTTATATGAACTAATTCATGAGAGATTTAATACCTTGTCCCGTCATACACCCATACACCCCTGGTATTTTTTTTTGTGGTGGATCATGATGATAATATTTCCTATTGAATATATGCTCCATTTATTTTGATCCAGAATCATTGGTGGATATTTAGGAGATACATGATTTGGTATATTTTTTCAAGTACAAGAGTGATCAAAGAGAACAAGAGTTTTGGTTTGAATTTAAGTATCCATCAATATTATTATTCTCATATTTTTATTTTTATATTAATGATTATTTTTGTAACTCTTATATTATGCTTTCAATATTACTATATTGTATTCTGTATTCCCTTTTCATTGAGATTAACAAAATGTGTGTGTGGTTGGGTGGTGTTATTTATATTAATACAGGTCTAAAATAAACGTTAATTCTTATGTTTATCTTTTACCAATTTATTTTTATTTATTTGAAATATGGTTTCTATTTACATTTCACTTCCATATTTCATCTCAAATTTCCACAATTCAAGGAATGTTTGTAACTAGAATCATTACATCCTTGAAAATTTTGATGATTTTAAATACTTAATTAAACCTTATATGTGGATCTTGGATATTTATTTAGAGTATACCTGATATCATTGTACCTAACAACCTTTTAATTTTTCACTTATAAAATAATTGAGAATAAAAGTTTAGTAAAGGATTATATCCAAGTAATATTCAGAATAAAATAAATAATTAAAAACCAGGAATAAAAAATACAATTAACAATTGAATCCATTTTTCATAAAATTAATACATTTCTATCAATTAAATAAAAAATAACAAATATTTAAAAACTTTTATTTTATCCATTGAATAGATTAATTGTAATTTTATTTAGATAATATGAAAATGAATTAATTACCCATGATTTTTATATAATATAAGGGGAATTTCAAATGATTTTTAAAAAAAAATTAAAACATTGATGCTCGTTCACTCCAAACACTTATAAATTTGAACTCCAAGATAATTTATTATGTTCAATTCCAAACCAATGTGTTCCTTTACAACATGAAGATTTTTGAAATTCTTATATCAATAAGAGTATAGATTTAAATTTTTCTATCAGCAAGCGTAATGTAGTTTTTTAACAATTCAATGATCAATCAATGAAATGAAAATATTTTGTCATAAAAAATTTTAACTACCACGAAAAAATGATGTAAATTTATCAATTATGTCCATTGAAATTACATCATTTTTTATTCTTATATCTTTTTTCAAACTCATGTTATTCTCATATTCACATAAAATTTATCCTTCAAAATATATCCCCAAAGTAGTTCATGATCTACCTTGAATCAAGTTCCATATCCCTTTTCACTCCATAAAATGTATTTATATGGAGTTATACTCATTCATATAAAGTTAATATTGACTATAGGATTTTGAAAAAGTTCACCTCTTCATACTATGAAATATGAAAATAAAATTAATCATTAGGTATTTGAAATTGTATTCCTATGGATTAAATTTGGGGGAAAGTGATAAAAAATTATCATCTATTATGATAAAGTTTTTACTCTATTAAATTCAATACAAAAGTTAATAATTAAACCAATGAAATATTCTCTTCACTCAATCACCCTTCATGCTGTGACACTCAACTCACATTTACGTATTCTCTCTTCACTAGGCCATGGGAAATGAAAATAAATCCAATGAATGTCTCATCCTTGTTATCTTATTTTTTTTCATGGAGGTTGAGTTTTCCATTTCATATAATGAATAATGATCATGGGATTTTCTTGATTAGTTCCATGAATTAGGCAAATAAGGAAATTTAATTTTATAATATCCTTGCGTTTATAAACTTTTCTCCACATGAACCTTTTTAGGAGAATATTGTGAATATAATGGAATGTAAAGATAGTGAGTCATGCCTATTTATTGCTTTAAAATACCCAAAATTCATGACACTCTCCTGTCACATCCACCTTAACATATAATTCTTCCCATAGTGAAAAATGTTGAAGCCCCTCATTCCCCCACACTTAAACATGAGTTATTGTTGATATTGAATTTCATATAAAGGTTAGATGAGGGATAGTTGGGATTTAAATGTGGCATAAAACAATAAGGTCATTTATTTTTATCTAAGGGATTAACACAGACCAATGTTCTACGTATGTCTCAAGGAATAACAAGGGGATAGACTATTTAATTCCATGATCCTGATTAATGTATCTCATGAAATACAAATATTTTAAATATAATTAACCAAATTTATACTTCTTAAAATAATTACAAGATTATATCAAGAATTTAGGGTATCATTAAGATAATTTCAATGTGGTTCAAAAACCACTCGGAGTTGGATTTAAAATATTTTTAAATCACTAGTGGCTATTGGAATTTAATTTCATGTTAAAATTATTGAAAATAATTGAAAATAAAATCCTATGAAAATAAATAAAGAAATAATAATTTGATATTTATGTATTTAATAATATGATTAATATCCTAAAAATTAACTTGGTGTTCAAAAATGCATAGAGATTTCAATTCAACTCAAATAAATTTTTAAAATTCTAAAACTATAAAAATCATTCTAAATATTTAAAATTAGTTATATATATATATAGTTTTCAAAAATGGATTAAAAATAACAAACTAAAAAACATCAATCAATAAAATATTGAAAAAACATTATATGATTTCCCCCCCTCCCCCACACATAGTTTCAGCTAAATCCTTAAATAAATAAGAAAATATTATCTATATTTCAGTAGATTTTAAATAGGATAGCAAAAAAATATTGTATTGGTAGGATTTCACCTGGGTAAAATTATCACAATGCATGTGGAAACCCATGGGGTTAGTTATTACCACTTTTTTCACTACTAATATTCCTCAATTATATTTAGGATCTACTATCTATATGAGTCCCACATAGAAAAAAATATCTATTAACAATTTATTCAAAAATAAAATATAGAACAATAAATAAATTATAAAATTATATAAAAGGGAGAAGGAGATTTAGTAACCCCCACCCCAAGAGGTTCTATAATTTAAACCATCTATATCCAAAAACCATTGGTATTATCCAAAATCTACTAGATGATTGGGAGTATTTGACCCAAACCACTGATTTTTCATTCATCTATGTTGTTAAAAATAACTCTAATTTGAGCCCCCCTCATTGAAAGTATATGTTCTACATCTATAATTTAATAATTTTTCTGGAAAATTTTTGATTTGTAATAAATATTATGGACTATATTTTTTAGCTTTAGCTTTTTATATATGGAGAGTGGTGTTTATTTCTTACTTTTCTACCTTTTTTGGAAGAAAAATAAACTTCATCTCTTGTGTATCATCCAATGATAGTGTCCACATAGTGTCACTAACATTTTCAAATTCTAAAAATATATTATCCTTTAGTCTAGATACATTTTTCCCCATATAATCTTTAAATAACCCTCCACTTTTAGGAGGTACATTCCTCATTAATTTTTAGTAAACCCATATGTGTTATGTTGATTAGAGTGTCTTTTTTAGGTTAGAAGGGTGGGGGAATAAACTGGGAGCTTAAGTGAACAATATAGGACTACAAAAAGATACTATAGTCCCACCGGCTTGCCAATGGAAACTAGTAGACCTATAAGGGATGATGGGTACATTGGACCACCATTGGCCCATTGACTACCTAGTAGAGGCTAAACGTGCAAAGACCCTTACCCTAGTAGCCCAGATTCGATGTCTTACTTTATTACATTGGAATGATAACAAGGAATAAAATATTGAATGAATAAATGGTTTAGTAGACTTGGAGAACCAGATACATACATAAATCCTGTAATGGGAAAATAAAATGAAACATAATACATAATAAAATAAACTACTCAACATCCTTCAAATTCATTCCATGAATTTTTCTTTATATCCTGGGGAAAGGAAACATAATAAGGGTGAAATAAAATTCTTAGTAAGGGTATGTATACAGAAGAAGCAATCATAAATAAGGAATAAAAATTATGAAAATTTAAACAACTAAAACACATTTTATTTGATCAATAACTTTAGACTTATATGGCGAAAATAAAATATGGTCAAATAATTACATATAAATAATCACATGAACTAGAAAACAAAACCATAGATATTATAATAATTAAATAATCACATAAGAATCACCAATTTGTCTCATAATTATGGCATACATAATTCCAAACATCTAAAACATAATTTTGAGGCTTCGTTCTAAGAATCATATATCATCAAGGCTTTGCAATAAGAATCTTATAAATCGGTAAGGCCATCGACATAACCAAATATAGTTTGTCTCATGAGACCTACCAATTCATATATGGGCTATGTTAGTCCCATTAATTCACTTACTAAGTATAATGTATTCATTATATGAATGGGGTGAAACACAATCAACAAAAACAATTGTATTAAAAAACTATCCCATGAAATGCGAATACTTTTCCCAATCAATAAACATAAACATAAACCATTTAGAGTAATAAAGAAAATTGTATAAAAATGGCATTTCCATAATAAAATTGATCATAAACCATCCAAATAAATAATAATAATAATATTAATAAAAAAACCCATTTGGATCATAAGTGTATTAAATTTTTGATTGCATCGAGGAATAAAATTATATATAAAAACATTCTTGAGGATAATAACCTTGTTCACTTTGAAAATCTCTTTTAAAAACAAAATTTTACAAAAAATATTGAAAATAAATTTATCTTAAAATAACATTTCTAACAAATAAATTATTCTTTTAATGGTAGTTCATGAATGCTGGAAATTCCATTAATTTCATCCACATTAAAACAAACATTCCTTTCACCTTTTTAATAAAATATAAATGGGAGCTGTTTTGAAAATGATAAGAAGTTTCCTTCAAAAAAAGTCAATAAAAGGGTAAAGATGAATTTAAAAAAATGTAGTAGAATATTTAAAATCTTCTGAAAACATTTTTTTCCTATATAAATATGGAAGATAAATATATCTCAGTTGAGACTTAAACATAAACTACCATGAATAACAATGAGATTGTGAAAAAAACCCTTACCTCTTTGTAATTTTTCAAAATGTTTGCCCCATAAAATTAATATAAAAATGAAACATCGAACACCATTAATATAAATTTATTTATGATACTATATCAATGGGTTCGTAAACCACTAAAATAAATAAGTTTTGAATAAGACATATATCTCACAGAGGTAAATGTGAGACGAGAAACCATTACCTAGCACATTTCATTAATTTAACATGATTTAACTATATTTATAATGGATTAAAACATGTTATTAATTTATTCCAAAACAATATTAATATTTATAATATCTTATATTATCTTTTCATAACATATTGTAACTCATTCTCTAATAAAAATTATTAATTTTAATTGTTTTGGGTGTTTATTTCCTTGTTTTCTCATGCATATTTTTTCATGAATGTCCAAGTAATTTTTTATTCGATAAAGATACATCACTTAAATAATTATTTTAATGTTATAATTATTATAATTTATGAATTAATATAGTTTTCAAACCATACTTTAATGTTGAACATGGGAAATTAATTACATCACATAATGGAGCCGATAGGTCATACGTACGGAGGAGCGACAATAGAAATACATTAATGGGTAAATTGGTAAGGAAGTGGATGGTATATTAATTTTATAGAATCATAATCATGTTTTTATCATTATATATATCTATAATTATACCCTTCCATGTAATTTGGTGAGGAAAAATAGATTATACCATTGCGTCGAGACGGTTAGTTGTACGTACGCACACACAGTGCTTTCATTTTTCATAGGGTGTATAAAAGGTGGAATATGGTTGAAAAAGAATCATAATAACATATCATCATATATATGATCTTGTATTTGTTATTTTATGATGGGAAAAACATATTAAGAGGGAGTGTAAGGAAAAATAAACCTGAAATATTTGATAAATATGATTACCTCTTCTTCAACAGACCTCCTTTAATATATCCTTCAGGTATCTATGTTTGAACATTTTAAGGACCAAAACCACTAGAAATTAAAAAAGGATGATGAGAAGAGAAATGTACAGGTTTTTTTAATCTATATGGATAAAAGTGGTGTAAATAAGTTAATAAATGAGTTCCCTTTTATACTTTAGGTGAGTGACACTTTTGGAAACTCTCAAAATATAAAAATATAAAAATATAATTAGGATTTTCTTAGAGCCAAACACTTATAAATAGCATATAAATGAATAGGGGATGAAATTATAGAACATATATTTTACCCTTTCTAATTATTTAATATTTTTTTATTTATTAACAATTTAATAAAATATTAATTCAATAAAATATATTTATTGTTAAATTTGATACAATTCATTTAATTTGACTTCAAATACATCAAGAAAAAGTGTAAATTTTAATATAATTTTTTAAAGCGTCTCTAATATAACTTATTGATCTATAAAATTAGTTATACACATAAATACTTCCCAAGTATATCAAAATTAATAATTTTAAAATCAATTATTTTATTTTATTATTAACAAACTAAATATTGTATTTAGCATTGTATAATCCATTAAGGTAATTATATAATTTATAAAGAATTAATATAAATTTATATACTGGATATAATTTCACTAAGATAAAAATAGATATTTATGTTCATTCTTATCATTATTTTTTTCCTCTGTGGAAACATAAAATATATTAAATATAAAGAGAGGGAACTTTTTTAACTGCCTTTGATTTTAATAATATATAAGTTATTTTCATGAAAAACTATCCATTAAACAATTAAACCTATATCTTAATGTGATAATGGTATATTATTATTCATAAAATAATTTTTGATACAATTTTATATAATGGTTATATACTTTTCTTTTGGTTTTAAGCCTTATTTAATCCTTTTAACTCTTACCGTGACAACATGGGTTTTTAAAATTAAAGGTTAAAATTATTACTAAAAAATATAAAAAATATCCCTAAATGGATAATTTATGATATTTTTAAGCTTATAGAAATAATTTTTCTTAATTTCTGATTTTTTGGAATTTTATATCTTTTAATAAATAATTATTTACTTTAAAATATCATTAATGTCAATTTTGAAAATATTTAATAGTTTGAATTTTAAAATTATCAATCAAACAAGATATATTTTATCCAACTATTTTAATACATCACTAAAATATAAATTTCATATATAAATTTTTTGGATGACTTTAATTATATCAAATTATGTTTATTTTTAATATTTTCAATATCAATTATTTGATATTTACATTAATAAAATAATTACTCCATCATTGTTTTGCATGAATTTAAGATGATTATTTATTCCCTAAAAATTAAAAAACTGCCATGATTAATATAAATATTTTATATTTAAAAATGGTATTTATGGTTAAACATAGCTTCTATATGAATATATATTAAATTCTATACTTAATTAGAAAATTAGTGTAACAAGTTTGAATTTTCATAAAATAAAATACTATAATGGGATTGTAGTCAATAATTTGGCTCCAAGAGATAATAAATTCATCCCAAGTATTATTTTTTCCCAAAATAACTCATTCAGTAAAGTTATGTCACGTTTTAGGTTCATTTTATAATCCTTATCATAATTATTTTTACCCATAATTACCCAATTTACCCTCAATTATGGTAATAAAAATTATTATGTTTACTATTTGTATTGTCCAAAAATAAAAGGGAAATATTTATTAAATTTTTAAATTTTGATTCCAAATGTGGAATCCTTTTTTCCAAATTCAATTAACATAATTAGAAAAAATTAATTTAAATTTAATCTAGTAGACAATGTGAGAAAGAGTCTTTTTAAAGTGAAAATGTTAAATAGCTTACTAATTTTTTTTATCTAAATTAAATATGAAAAATATTCCAATTAAATTAAATAGATTAATAGATTTATAATTTATATAATTTATATAATTTTACTTTAAATTCATTTTAAAATTTAATCTAACGTAACAAATTATTTATACAAAAATTCATTCTTTAGTTAAAATACATTATTTTTCACTATTCACTAGAAAATTAATCTTTTTAATAAAAATCAAAAATTTACACCAATGTGATTTGGAAATTAATATTTTAAAAATTAAGTTTATTTTTTAAAATAATTTTTATAAAAGTGTTGAAATTTTTTTAAAACAAGTGTGCCATCAAAATGCGACAAAATTTCCTTTAGAGAAATACAACATTCTATGATAAAATTGGGTTTATTTTTATATCAGGTCTAGAAAACAAATATAATGAAAGTTAAACATTTTATTGAATATATTATATAAATATTTCAGTAATATATATACATGTGGGAACCATATTTTTATAATTCATTTGATCCTACTCATACCCTACATTACAACATCTAGGCTATAATGGTATCATTTAAATACAAATATTTAGTTATTAATTTAAACTAGGTGTTGCATGAAACAGAAGCTATTAAAGATATTAAATTTAAAAAGTTACATACCATAAAATATTTTGGTGTTACATTCTCCCCTCCTTCAATAAATTTTATCCTCCCAATTTTGAAATTGCACTTTGAAAATCAAAGGTAGATACTTTAAAATTATATTGTTGGAAACCCATATCATAAATAGGGTTAATAAAACATCTTATGAATAAGATGTAAAGTAAAATGTGAAGATCATCACAAAATTAAGCTTTATAATAGGAGAATATTGGTTGAAAGTAATGATGAAAACAAATAATTATAAAAAATGGTAGAGGTATTTTATCATAAGAAAGAAAATGATTGATGGAAAGTTAAGGAACTAAAATCCATAAACCTATATTTATTTATAAGACCATATGATTCATAATATATATTGGTAATAAGATATATTTTTTGCTTCAAGTGACTTTTTTGAAAGTTATGGAATTCCTTTACCATTTATATTGAGCTCTAAAGAATAAAAACTTACTCGATTTCATTATATATAAAAAGCATAATCTCATATTTTGTTTGTGATTCTATCTATCATGATTTATTTCATTAAACCAAGAAATGGATATTCTAGATGAATTTTATGTCTGAAGAACATTTATACAAATATCTATATGTCATTCCTTCAGCCTTTAAATATTTACTAAATGAAAAATGGTTAGCACATGTTATCCAATATGATAATTATACTTCAATATCAAACAATAATATCAAAATTTCAACTAAACCCATTCCATAAGTAGTTACCTTAAGACTCGTTCAAAATACTTCTATTCAAATTCAAAGACCAAAAAATTTAGAAGGGAGGATTATAAATTTCAAAAATCTACTTGAAACTAGATTTCACCCAAAAAAATGTAGCTCTAATATTAAAATATCAAATATATAAAAACCTTGATCACCTTAAAACCATAATAACAAAATTCTTCCAAAAATAAAATCCTAGGCTCCTGAATATATTACTTAAATCCAAACAAATCTTAAACTCCATAAACCCTGAAATTACTATACAATTCAATTTTCACAAATACTTACTCATAAACATAATTTTATTATTATTATCTCAACATTGGGAACATATTAAGGATTTTATTTCCCTCGATCCTATGTTTTCAAGGAATTTAAACTTTCCACTAAATCAATTTTCTTGGTACTATTCAACACATCCATTCAAGTTATTAATCAAAAAGTATTATAGCATAATCCTTAGATATTTCATAATTTAGAAATCCAAGACATCATTAATAAAATAATTAAATAATATAATTCTTGAATCCCAACACAAACACATTAATCATTCCTCTTTATCTATGGTAATAGTGCAAGCTTGACCATAGTCAATTAGCTTCATTTGAAGTATTTTCGTTTAACACTTGGGAAATTTATTTATGTAGTTCCCTATCACCATATAGTTGAGACATTGTACATTATAAACTTTTTTCTTTCCCTTGAAATCAAAATCATACCGGCCTTTCTCTCCATACATTTAGAAAAGTCCCAATCCTTTTAAGTAATTTCCAAATTGTTTCTTTTCGTAATTATCACATGAGAGAAAATACTTATTTCCCTTATTACTTTTTCCATCTTTTTCCCAGTTGTCTTATTCTTAACTTTCTTCCATTTTAATCCATAAGACTTGTATAATTCTTTATCTATCGTGTTATAACATGATATTATGTCCTCATATGTTTAGAATATTTGGGATACTACTTCTATTCAATAGATTCTATTAGGCCCACAAAAGATAAAATCATTCTTTCTCTTTGGATCACATACATTAGTGAGGTTCCCATTCCTTTTGATAGGTTCTATTTTTAAATTGAATAACACACTAGATAATATCTAATCATTATAAATCGTAATGTATAATCCCAAAACCAGTTAAATACATAACATTAATTGAGAATTTTATATGTATTAAATATCTTAATAATAAACATGGTTTTGTTAGAACATTGTTCTATAATTATATTAAATTAATATGTTATAGTTATTTTCTTGAATCTGTGTTTTCCTAAATCTAGTTCCCAAGGTTTCTACTAAACATCCTTTCATACAAACTGTAACGACTGCAACCTTAGCAGCCTCGAGACTATACCTTACTTTATTACATTGTAATGATTACAAGGAATTGAATCCTAATAGAACCAATAGTTTTGTAGACATGGATAACCAGATACATACATGAATCCTATATTGGGAAAATGAAATGAAACATAATACATAACAAAATAAACTACTCAAAATCCATGAAATTCATTCCAAGAATTAAACTTCACATCCTGGGGAACATAAACATAATAAGGGTGAGCTCAAGTGATTAGTAAGGGTATGTATATGACGAAACTTATCATAAATAAGGAATATAAATAATGGTAAGGTAAATAACTAAAAGGCATTCCATTTATTCAATAACATGAGAATAACATGTCTAGAATAAAACATGATCAAATAATTCCATATAAATAAAAAAATGATCTAGAAAACATATCCATGCATAATATAATTATATAATAATCAAATGGAAATCAATAATTAATCTCATAATGATGTAATTAATAATGATTTAAATATGAAACTTATTGTTTAGTCTTTTTTCTAAGAATCTAATATCATCACACCTTTGTTCCGAGAATCTTATTAATGGGTATGGCCTTTGCCAAAACCGAGTCTAGATTGTCTCAAGATACATACATATACATTGAGGGGTTCTATCAGGCACCAAAAATCAATTAATATGGCCAATTAATTCCTCATATGAATGGAGGGAAATTTAATCAACATAAACATACATATTGAAAAATATAAAATTAAATGTGAATACTTTCCCCATTCAATAAACAAAACCATAAACCATTACGGGTAATAAGGATAATGGTTTCAAAATAGACCATCCATAATAAAACTAAACATAAACCATCTAAATAAATAATAAGGGTTATTTTAATAAAAAATATCCCAGTGGATCATAATTACATTAAATCATTTATTTCATTGATGAATACAAATATCTTTAAAACATTCATGAGGAAAATAAAATTATTCATTTTGAAATTCAATTTTGAAAACTCAAATTTTAAAAAACATTTTGGAAAAAAAATTATCTGATAATATCATTTGTAACAAAGAAATATTCTTTAATACACTTGATTGTTTATGAAGGTTTAAAATTTTCTTCATGTCGTACACATTAAAACAAATATTACTTTCATCTTTTCAATAAATGCCAAACCAAAATTGTCTGGAAAATGACATGAATATTACTTAAAAAATTAAAACAAGGATAAAAATGACATAAACTAATTCTATGATAATATTAAAAACCTTTTGAAAATATTTTTGGTAAACATAATCATGGAAGATAAATATTCCCCACTGGATACATAAACATAAACAATCCCAAATAATAAGTAGATTGTGAAATAAACCCTTAACACTTTGCAATCAGTGGAATCATATTCCCCATAAAATTAATAATTAAAAAATGAAACATTAAATACCAATAAGATAAATATATTAATGATATTATATAATAAATGTTAAATACACCACTCAAATAAATAAGTGGTGAATAAGTCATGTATCTCAAAAAAGAAAAAGTCAGAAGACAAACCCTTACCTTGTGCTTTCCATTAATTGGTTGTTCTTTATCCTCTTATATAATGTTTTATAGCATGTCATTAATTTATTTATGAACCAAATTCATATTTATAGTATCTTATATGATCCTTTTATAACATTTTATTACAATTTAATTAATAATACTTCTTCATTTTTATTTTTTAGGGTGATAATTGCCTTATTTTTTCAAGAATATTTGGTCATCAATGTCTCGGTTCATTTTCATTGTATATATATTAATAATTTATAAAATTATATATATGTTTTAAATATAATAATAAATATATTAATATAGTTTTAGAACCATTCTTGAATGTTTAACACGGTAATGTAATCACATCGCATACTAGAGATGACAGGTCGTATGTACGCACGAGCGATGATACCATTCCATTAATGGATAAAATGGTAAGGAAGTGGATGGAATATTAATTTTTTCATAATCCATATCATGTTATAATTATCTTATATATCTAATATGTCCACCATTATAGACATCCATGTAATGTTGTAATAAAAAACAACCACCATAATGTGGAGATGGTATGTCGTGCGTATGCACGTGCGTTGCTTTCATTTTTTTTATGGATAAATAGTCAAATATTTTCATCACATAATCATAATAACATATCAGAAAATATATGATACTTTTTTTATTTTTTAGGATTAAAAAACACATGAATAGAAATTTTAATAAGAGATAAACTTGAAAGAGATGATAAACACAATTACCTCTTATTCGACGGACTTTTATAATCTCCTCTTAAAGGATCTAGGTTTTATCCTTTGGAAGGATGATAACCTATAAAACATAAAAAAAAGATGTTTTGAATAGAAATTATAATGGGTTTTGTGGATATATATGGCTCAATGTGTTATAAATAATTTAAGGAAAGAGTTCCCTTTTATAATTGAGGTGAGGGGCACTTTTGGAAGCTCAAAAAAATTAAAATATGATTAAGCTATTCTAGATGAAATGAAATTAAAATGACATAAAAATGAATATTTTATTAACATTTAGAATATTTATTATCCCATTTTGAGTTATTTAAGATTTATATTATTTTTAAGTAATTTAATAAAATATTAATTCAATAAAATATCATTATTTTTACATTTGATACTATTCATTTCATTTAACTTAAAATACATCAATAAAAAGTGTGAATTTGACTATAATATTTAAAAACTCTCTAATATATCACATATATCTATAAAATTAGATATAATCCTCAAATAATCCCAATTATATCAAAATTAAACATTTAAGATCAATTATTTTGTTTTTTGTTAATTAAATAAATATTGTAATTTGCATTGTAGAACCATTTCAGTTAATTGAATAATTTCTTAAAATTAAATATAAATTAATATAATGAAAATAATTTCATTAAGATAAAAATAGACATTTAGGTTCGTTAAAATATTGATTTTTTTTCTATTTGGACACATAAAATATTTTAAATACAAACATAGTGACAATTTGTAACTATCTTTGATTTAAACAATATATAATTTATTTTCATAAACAGGTGTCCATTAAACAAATAAAATTAGATCTTAAGGTGATAAGGTCTGATTCCTATTCATAAAATAATTTTTGTACAATTATAAATCAATCTTGTACCCTTATCTTTTGGTTTAAAAAATTATTTAATCTATTTAATTCTTATAGTAACAACATGGATTTTTACACTTTCAGGGTAAATATAATTACTTTAAAATGGAAAAGGACACATAAATGGATCATTGATTAAATTCATAACATCATAGAAATATGTTTTCAGAATTTAATATTTTTATTAATTTTATTTCATTTAAAAAACTTTTATTTATTTTAATGTATTATTAATGCTAATTTTGACACTATTCATTACTTTGACTTTTAAAAATATCTATCAAACAAGATATATTACAAAAAATTATTTTAATATATCTATAAAATTTTATTTTTGTCTATGAAACTATTTTAATATATTAATTATCTAAAATTATATTTATTTTCATCTTTTTAATATCATTTATCTGATATTTATATTAATAAAATAATTATTACATCACGGTTGTGAAAGAATTTAAGCTAATTGTTTTTTTCCAAAATTTTAAAAATAAAAAACCATTATGAACATAAATATTTTTCTTTCAAAATAATATTTATTTTTGAACTTAGATTATGGATAACCATATCTTAAAAATGTTATACATATTAAGAACATTTCTATGACGAGTATGACTTTTCTAAAAATAAAATACTATAAGGTGATTAAAGTCATCCATGTGGCTCCAATAGGTCATAAATTTAGATAAAGGATGTTTTTCGATGAAAATAACTCATCCAATAAAATTAGGACAAGTGCTAGGTTTATTTTGTAAACCTTATCATTATTATTTTTACCCTTAATTACCCTATTTAACCTTAATTGTGGTAATAAAAAATTTAAGTTTATTGTTCGTAATATCCTAAAATAAAATGTAAATATTTAATAAATTTGGAAAATTGGGATTAAAAAAATGGAATCCATTTTTATAAATTAATTTCAATTAATGGGAAAAAATTAATTTAAAATTAATCCAATGGATAGGGTGAGAAAACAGGTTTCTAAAATTGAAAATGCTCAAATTTTTTCTATGTTTTTATATATAAATTAAATATAAAAAATAATAAAATGAACTTAATTGGATTAATATAGGTATATTTGATTTAATTTTTCTTTAAAACAAATTTAAAATCTAATTTAACATTTCAATTTTTTTTGATGAAATGTTAGTTTATAATTAAAATGCAGTATTTTTACTATTCTCTAGAAAATCAATGTTTTTAGAAAAATAACAATAATTCACCCTAATATAACTTTTAAATTACTATTTTAAAATAATTTTTATTTTGTTAAATATAATTTATAAAATTTTAAACTTATAGTTTTAAAACAAGTTCTTCAGTAAATGGTGGCAAAACTGCCTTTAGAAAAATACAAATTTTTATGCTAAAAGTGGTTTTTTTATATCATGTCTAGAAAACCAAAATGATTAATGTTAAAAATTTTATTTAATATATTTTATATAACCTTAATTTATATATGTGTGTGTGCATTTATAAATAATATTTTCATAATTCAACTAATTCTTTTCATGCCAGACATTCTGGCGGTTATGTTATAACAGTGACATCAAAATAATAATATATAGTTGTTCATTTAATCTAGGAATTTCATGAAATGTAATATATTGAAAAAAATTAAATTTAAAAAATACATACCATAAAATTTTGAGGTGTACAAAAATTCTTTTTGGTGTCCCCCTATTTTTTGTCTTTATAAAGGGGGAAGATGTTATTTTCCCCCTTATTTCCCCCTTAAGTATTATGTGATTTCTACGATCTATTTTGATCTAGAATCCCATCAAAAATTCCTCATCTACACCCCTTTATCATGAGACTAACCGCCCTATATTATTGTTCAATTGAGCTCTTGTTTCATGCAATCAAGTACTTTTGGTAATTATATGACTCCATTTTCCTCCTTTATTGTTTTCTTTCTCTATCAGGGGGTGTTCCACAATGTTTTAATATTCTACCCTATTTCAAAGTCATTTATTTTATTTCATCTTTACATTAATTCTAAGATAAATTGAAGACCTCTTTTTGATTTTTGGACTCCTCTAAGACTAAATTAGTTTGTACCAATATTTTTTCCGTAATCACACCCTCTTTTATAGGAGTTTGGGACATGAATCATGTCGGCATTCCATGTGACCACTAAATTTTAATCCAAAGCTTAATAAATTATTTTTCCCATGTTAATCATCCTATTTAAAATTACTTTTGGAAATGGAATGGTGATACCATGGTAATTCCTCTCCCTAACATACTAACTTATATAATAGTCATGGAATCAATAATTTGAAATTGTAAATGGTTTTTTGGATTTTGAAATTTGTACATTAAAAATGATATTTTGGCATTGGAATGATGTTTTTGAATAATGAACATTGAAAATAGATATTTGAAATGGAATTCACGATGGTTTATAATTGATAATAAGAATTGTTTTTATTGTTTGTGTAATGAATTTTACTTTATAAATTTATGAATATGTGATGTATCCTTCATTTGACAAAATTATAATGTGAATCCTTAGGAAATGGGTATTTTTCGCTTATGACATGGATGAGAAAACACTTGAAGGGTTGGTTCATGCTACTTTGGTCATGAAAAAACAAGGAGGGGAGGATTATGATACTATACTATTATTGAGAAAACACCTGAAGGGGTGGTCCATTATACCTACTCTATATCGTGGAAACCCATTTTTGTTAGAGTGGATGGAATAGTTCTTGAGATGTAGTCTGATAAAAACTGACATTAGATGAAGAATGTATGGTAAATAAGGGTCTTAAACCTAAAAATCAATGATGGTTTTTCATTGTTTATTTACTTTTGTATAGTTAAATTTTTAAATAGTACATTTTAGAACATTTCCATAAACTTTTTTTTATATTGTATTTATTTAGTTTTTTCATTGGTGGTGGCATGTTGAGTTATAATTACACCCTATATAGGTCGTTGTTTTCTACCCAAGAAAGCTTCCTAGTTACAATTGGGAAAAAGAGAAATATCCTAAAGCCAAATGAATGTTTTTTCATGGATATACTGTATCTTGGGAGATGGTTTTTGGGATAAATCATGACCCACTATTGAGATCAATGCTGCTTCTTTTTATTTTTTTATTCTTTTGTTCTCTTTTATAAATATTATTTAAGATTATTAACATGTATGTATCTTGTTTTTTGTAGCATAATTATGGATATTATAGGGATTATATGTGGTGTTTGGTGTATGTTTTGATGTTTCCAATTGTTTTATATAATGTATGTTACTTGCCTTATTTTTCTCAATTATCACCTTTAGGCTAGAGCGTATAATCTCCACAAGGAATCTTATCAGATCCTCACTACTAGTCCCAAGACACTAGAATATAGTGAAGTATACCTGAGTTTATGTGGAACCACTGGTCTAGTAACTATTTATTGTGATCCTTTTTAAGATGTTTCAAGACTCATCAAAATTATCCAAGGCCTATATAAAGGTGATGATTCTATATAGTGAAAAAGGGAAAGTTGTTTGTAATTAAAATTGTCTAGAATAAATATATCAACTAAAAAAATCATACCCACTAGTTTATTATCCTTAATCTTCCCCTCCTTTCAAAAGGATCCTACAAAGTAATTAAAATAACTTTCCAGATATAGATCATCAAGTCTATCTTCAAAATACAGTTCCTTGAGCATGTCGTCATCACCATCAAAGATATTAATAGATTTGGTGGTATCTTCTATAGTGGTACAAGGGATGTTTGATTTTATGTTATTGTGAATAAAATTTGCATAAAATAAGTTTATTTCAAGATAAAATCACTCTTTATTATTATCATATAATTCCTCCACTAAGTACAATGCCTCTTTAAAAATGTCTACTATATTTGGGGGACAAGTTGGAAATTCCTAATTTTCTAAAAAATTGAGTCAATTTATTTTTTCATATTCAATATCTAGTTCCTATAATATTAGTGTTGATTATAAAATCACAATATAAGGAAAATAATATTTTAAATGAGATTAAAAAAATCGATAGAATAAGACACAATAAAGACTATCTCTCACATTAATATCAACTTTAATTTTTTCTTCAAAGTGTTGGGTCACTACGAAGATTAATTCAGTTTTGAACTATCGTACTTAAACCTGCTCTTCAAAATATTAAAATTTTAATTCCAACTTTGTTTTTTCAACATTTCAAAATAAAAAATTTAGGTACATATTCTTCAATTACTTCTTGTAAAGAGAGAATTTGTTGGCATGATCATGTTCATCCATCATCTATTGCATTGCACTATTAGGGATCCATTGCACTTTTTTCTTGAAGGTATGAAGGTGTTGGGTACTAATTTTAAAATTTCTTTATTCTAACCTAACTAGATTAGTTGTGTTCTAGTTTCTATAATAATTTATCACACCAAAATTTTCCTTTATCCTCACTTCCATCCTCATCTTTTATTTTTCAAATTTTAGATAAAACTTTTATATGAAAGTTCAATAGTTCATCTAGGGTGAGGTATTTTTAAATATGGTTAGCCTTCTCAAGAGGGTTCATAAGGCTAACTGAGTACTTATTTTTTAAAATTTACTAGTCCACAACATTATTCTCTACAATCATCTTAGACACAACATCCATTTTTTTATTTTAAATTCAATTTTGAAAAAATAGATTATTTAAAATTTGATGAAGGTGAAGAAATTATTGGCCAACAAAACTCCTTGGAAATGGGTCTAGTGATTATGGAGTATTTCATTGGACTTTTATAGAATATTTATAAAACATATAATATAGTCTAGTGGGACATACAAGGGACATTCTCAAGTAGTCATGGGTTAGTTCTTCACTATTCTTAATCTTTAATTGATATTTATCTTGTTTTTTAAATTTGTAACGCATCCATAAATGGGAGATGATGTTTTTGTTACAATGTGTGAATTCATAAAAAAATAAAGGATAAAAAATCATACACATGTGTTAGTGGGGAAATGGGTAAGTCATAATTTAGGATATCATTGGTCATTCACTATCTAATTTGAATAATTAAGAACTTTTTATTGTCTAATAGATATCATTCATGAATTACTAACATAAACATAATTTTTGAGGCTTATTTCACTTTTATAAATTCCCTCATAACATCAATATTCACCTCTTATATAGTGTCAAGGGATGTAAATTCTACAATCACAGACAATTCATCACCCTTCACCAGTTCTTATTAGCCAACATTCGTCCATCGATCCACATGACTACACTTATATGATGTGTGTAGTAAGAGAAATGAGGGTAAGTGATTTTGTTGACATTGTAATGGTTTGGTGATAATTACTAATAGAAAGTGAGAAATCCCTTCACAATTATAGGAAAATTCTACTACACTAACACAACAGAATCAAAATTGTACGAACTAAAATGTGAATAACTTGGCCCAAATGGCTCGAAGGCATTCTTTTTATTTTTATTATAGATAATCTCTCTTTTAAGGGTTTAAGGGGAACCCGTACATGACCCGTAGGTCCAAGGAACAAGGACCGACATGACCCGTAATACATGACCCGAAGGCCCAGAGGCATACCATGCCCAATACATAACCCGTAGGCCTATCCCACTAGAATTGCCCCTCCCCAAATTCTACATCATTTATTGCCTTTATCTCCCCACTTGCATTGTTGATCAGCTAGCATTTCCCCATACAAAGCTGCACGGTGCCTGGTCCCGATGGCGGTTGCCATACCCTATCATTCTTCTAATCCAATTAGCTCTGATTCTGGTGACTGCTACTAGTGCTCTGATCCTCATCTGGGGCCTGCTCTCTGTGAACTGGGCTACTTCATGGTCTTCAATGGCCCGAAGGCCCTGTGGCCTAAAAGCCTTTGATGGTCCGAAGGCCCTGAGACCCATAGGCCCAAACCAGTGGCCCGAAAGCCCAAATCAGGTGAATAATATGGCTGCTACAGTACCAAACAGTTCCTACTACAAAATAACAAGTGATATAGAATAGAGTTTGATGATATAGTTTGTTGATATCATGTTATAGCATGAAGAAATATCACAACATTAATAACAAGTGATATACAATAGAGTTTGAAAAAATTAACATGAAAATAATTAGATTTATCATTCCAAGTATAAGAAGAAATTTTAACAATAATCATCACATGATGGGGGTGTAATTATCTCTTTCACTCACATCTCCTTTAAATACATATTGTCTCACTTATATTATTAATATAATTAAAAATAATGATTTTTATGGGGTTAATTCATCCAATATTTATCTTTTTACGTATTCTATAAGTGTCATAGTTGGTGAGTTTTAGTGCTTCATAATAATAGTGGAAATCAGATATGTAATCCTTTTGTGAAGATTTATTAGAGTGATTCACATTATTCAAATGTTGGATTATTTTAATGAGGGAGGAATACTTTAAGGGATTTTATCCTAGCAATGTACTTGGTCCTCAACACCAAAACATTTTGTGAAGTGACTTTATGTGCATATTTGATATTGAGATCAATGGGATTCAAAATGTTTCCTAAAATAATAGGTCATTTGGGAGAGATTCAGTTAAAGTTTGGATCAAAGAATCATAATCTTGATCAATTTTTTCCACAACTTAATCCTGAAACCATAAATGTGAATTGGAAACTAGTTCTTGAAAATTTATTCCGTATTGAAATGTTTCTAGAAAAAAATGGTTTTTTATGCTTCATATGGATAGGGTTTGGTCTTCTATGGTTTGAGTAGTGGTGTAAAGACTTCAATGGTAGAGTCAACATAAAGCAGTCTTTGAGGTAGAAATATTGTAATGATCATAGTAGACAAGGCTTCAAGCCTAGCCTAAGGTATTTTTGACACTACCTAATCAAAAACATGTAGGTGTTCTTGAGTTTGGATAGAGCTACAGTGAGTGAATACATGAATTGGTTTTGAGTGACATTTAATGCCTCGCTTTAAGGGTGTGGCTTGGATTATCATACAACGTAGATGGTCCAACCATGTTTGTTGAAGGTTATTCATTTTTTCTCGAGCATGAATGGAGTTATAGAAGGTTCATAGCTTTTCTCAGATGAATATTAGGTTGAGGATAATGGTAGAAAACTTCAAGATGGGAATACACTATGTGAAGCAATTTAATGGGTGGAGATCATGAAGGTATCATGGTGAGAAGGTTCATATGGTGTATTGTTGTGAGAAAAGATGAAGATTCCTTGAGGAAAATAATAACCCCCCTAGTGTTTATCAAAAATTGTTATTGTTTTTGGTGCATGGGGGTTATAAATACCACTTCTATTTTTTGGATCTACAAAGGTAATGCACAAAGGTATTCATATCTAGGATGGACTGGCGTTATAATTTCAAAATTTGGATTTCTTCATCTTTAGTGGGACTTCCTCATATGTGTTTGGTGGAATCATAGTTTTGGTTGTATCATGTGGCTAGTCAAATTGTGATAGGAGAAATTATTCTATTTTAGACACAAGGTAGTGATCATAAAATTAAATTGAGGTGAAATCATGGTGAGTCTCTAATTTTATAAATTGTAGGGATACAAGGTAATTCCTGGAAGGGTTATTTATGAAAATATTGGATGCCAATCTACTAATGGAGTGATAATAAGGATTTTATTGTATATTTTTCTAGAACCAACCATGAAAGGGTGATAAATAAGATATTTCATCATCCATATCCAGTTTAAATCATTGATAATACTTGAGATAAATTTGGGTACAATAAGTGGGGTGAGGTTGATTACGTTTAAGAAGGTTTCATGGGTTAATGAATAATTAATTCATTTAGAGGCATTCACATGGTCACTTAATTAACCAGGAGGGGGTATATCATGGTAACTTGAGGAAATATTCTTGAAGAAAGTGGAAATAAGGCTTATAGTTGATGTTGAGTATAGTCTGGTAGGTAAAAAGAGTGTGTGGTGCACACGGTATCTTGATGATGGTGTGACCACTTAGGGGGATTCTGGCGACCTCATAGAGTTCTTCACATGGCAACTTGAGCAAATTTAAGTATTATAGTAGGTACACTTGAAATCCATGAAATTGTAAGTATACATGAACCTTATTACCGATTAAAGGATATCCATATGGTCGATTTGGCCTCACTATAAGAGACCTTGTAATTTTTATCTAGTAAAAAAATTGAAAATATAAATTAAGTTAGGCTTGTGACCATGAAAATATGAATAAAATAAATTATTACAAACCATGAATAAAAATACACTTGACCTATGAATCCAATTTTCAAAAAATTATTTCACAGCTGTTGATTAAATAAAATATTAATGAATTTTGTAAAAACATTCAATTAATCCATTTAATATATGAATTATAATTTTATCTGAGAATAAAAAATGTATTAATTACCTAGGATTATAATGTAATTAAAGGTTCATTTCAATTAAAATATTAATAAAAATATTTAACTTTGATACTTGATCATTCTATTTGGAAAATCTATGAGATTTTAAATTTTACATATATGTGGTTGACATTTTTGACCTCATTTTTAGTAAATCAATTTTGAATATCAAATTTTGAATCTTTTACAATAAAGGTTGATATAACCTAATTAATTTTTTAAAGCTAAGAAAGAAAAAGAATAATTTTCCATTCTTTCAAAAACTCGAAATGGTTTTTTAAAATTATGGGATGTGCTTAAAATGTCAACGTTGTAATCTATGTAAAACATGATTTTACATTGAATCATGTCTTATTATATAGGGAATAATTGTCAGTAAGACAGAACTGAGCTACATGCCAATAATATTAGTGTCTTTTCTCTTCTCTTTCATTTTTAGGAACCATTTAAATATTGAAATACTATATGGGAGGTATCTCACGTTGTAGTAAGATTTTATTATGTCTCTTGTTATAGATGGGATAGTATTGTAGTATAGTTCTTTATCTAGAAATTTTTGTTTTATAAATGGTATTATTTAGTGTGTTCCATGAGTTTAGTTTCCCTAGGAATCTAGATAATTGTTTTTATTAAGATTTTATAGGTAGTTATTTTATCTGGAACCAGTATCATTTGAGCGGTATGGCCCTTAGATATTATATTTTATGAGTTTTCATGATTGGTTTTTTTAAAGATTATAATCATTTAGAAGCCATCTATATAGAGTCTCATACATTTATTAGTCCTATAATTTGTCATTGGAGGAGATTATAGGTGTTAGGGTGTATTTTTGAGTGACTTTGAGAGTAAAAAGTTGATATTTTTCATTTTGAGGGCCAAAACACCCATTTTGGAGGTGGTCATGATGTGGCAGTGATATGATTTATTTTTATAGTGATGTTAGTCTAAAATAACCATTTAGGATTCATCCCATAATATTTTCTGTGTCATGGTGGTCTTTTTTTGGTTTTTTAGGTGCTTTAGTGGGTTGGTGATCCTACAACCATTTTGAAGTTGTTTCATGTTGTTTTAGGTTATTATGGAATGGATTGTTATTATAATGGAATTTTTTGTTATCTAGAATAAAACACCAATTTTGAAAAATTCTGGTCATTTTGGAAGGCTTATAGAATTGTTGGAGGTTTTGTAGGAAATAGTTTCTCAAACACCCTTTTTGGCAGGCATGGTATAAATTAATATTTTTATTGAGAGTTTTATACCATGGTTACTTGAGGTAGTTAAAGGTGAAATTGAGAGGCTATAATGACCATTTCATGACCGTTATTTCTAGGTTTTGGGGATTGAGAACAAAACATCCATTTTTGGGTCCATCATATCATAGTGGAAGTCAAATCACTTTTAAAACAGGCGAAACAATTGTGCATTAAATGAGTTTTAAGTCAGTTTTAATTATTTTTAATCTTGAATATTTTTTACTAATTCTAGAATAGTTATTTTTGAATCCAATGTTTCATGGTGGGGGTCCTTTTGGTTTTATTACAATTTCTTGGATCTCTCTCACTTCATTGCACTTCTCTCAACTCTCCTCAAGCCCTAACTGACTCTACTCCCACATTGGAAATCCCTTCTTCAGTCCTTTTTTAATAAAATATCCTTGTTTCATGTTTTGAATTTTCCATAAAACCAATGTATTTTTTTTAACTCTCACTTATATTCTTTTTCTAAGATCTCATATTTTCATTAAGGTGTGTAACCTTTTAATTTTAGTTTAATTTTATAATAGTATCCTTCTAGTAATTCCTAATTACTATATTGATGTTGTGAGGGTGTATGGGGCTTGGTTGGAGCTCCAACTTTTAGTAGGAAAGGGAGGGATGCATGATTAGTATAAATCATTCCACCCAATCAGCACAGTTTTTTTGAACCATGTGTGTAGTTCTAGTTCGTAGAAGAGGGATTCAGGGTTTATTTTAACAATGAGTCCCAGCATGAATAGATCTATAAATTTTGAAGGTCTCATTATAAAGGTTTTTTAACAGGCTTTTGGTGGTTAGTTTAACCATGCTCTTATCCCATTTGAGGGGTTCCTTAGTGTAGTTTTTATCATATGGTTGGTTCACATTTGGTGCACGGTTCGAAAAACGTTGTGGGAAAACCATGAGAACACCTTTTAAAGGGTTAAATTCCATTGTTTCACTCTTTTACTCATAAATATAAAACCCCTCTTATTCATCTTTCTCCAAAAATAGCTCCTTCATTATGATGTCCCTCCAATGCATATGCTACTCTATGGTCTCCCTTCTTCATCTGATGTTTCAATAAATATCTATCCATATCATTGGATTCTTATTTGTAATATCTTCTATCCATTTCATTCTTTTCTCAGTTTACCTTTCCAACTTATACACTATTATTGTGTGAGATAATATTCCTTGTTTTCTTATAATTTTAATATTTCTCTTTTTTCCTTATGTTCTATTCTGAATCGGATGATGATAATTGATGATTACTCCTCAACTGCTATAATCTAGGTGGTATAATAATTATCCCTTGAGTATATTTTTTATATATATTATGTTTTAGGATTCCACACACATTGTTTTCTATGTATTTCCATAAAAATACATTTTTTTTCTTGATTAATTTTTTATCCTTGGTAAAAATGACCTTGTACCTCCTTGTTCTTGTTGTAATATGTCTTAATTACCTAATCCCACCACATGATGTGTGCTTATGGAATATGCGCTTGATACTATAAATCATTATGTGATCAAACCACATTCTAAGTGGTTTTGGCTTGGATTTAAGATGAAATGACTGTAATGAATTAAATAGAATGTGAGTGGTATAGCCACATCATGTGATTTTACATAAATAATGGTTATTCCCTTAATTTATTGGAAATATAGTGAATTATAAACTATTTATTGGCTCATACTAATGTCTTTTTGACATCTTATTTCTTCTAATACTCAAGGATGGGGTCCCTGCGGATATGATACCTAGGCATCACACCCCATATAATAGTGATACTCAGGCATGGAATCCATAAAAATATGATACTAAGGAATGGAATCTTATATATCTATGCTACTCGGTCATGTAATCCCCACAGATATAATAATCATGAAGGTCGACCCATATACATGTGATACTTTGGCATGGAACCCTTACTTTGTATGATACTCGATCATGGAATCCCCTACAACTTTATAAGACTATAATGACAAGACATGTATGCATGAGTTACACATGAGGTCCTTGCTAGCACTACATATCTATATATATGGATATAAACATAATTACATATATAGTGAATATATACACATGCATGTATATATATATGTGTGTGTGTGTGCGTTTATATGTATATGAATATTAATATATTCATGGTGAAATCTTATCAGAGGTTTCCTGACATGGGATGAAGTAGGTAGTATCAGCCTGGTGTCCTTCAAGAACCAGATTCGACCCCTTCATAGATTACAATATTGCTTTACCATTACTATATATTCACACTTCTAATATTATATACAATAGATGGATAGTTCTAGATACCATTGGAGGTGGACAACAGATTATATCTCACACCCTATTCAGGTCATCGATGGTACCCAAACAGGCTTCAAAGTTTCTTATATGGTCAAAGGGAAGTTCCTAACATTCGATGCTTGATTCTCAGTATTATGATGGATTATTCAATCATATGACCAATAATAACCTCATTATTCTATTTGAGATAGTTTTTGTCCTTTTTTTAATTTTAGTATAGTATTTTGTAGGCTATGGATTCCATATATTTCTACTTTTTACTTTTTTACATCATAAAAACATGAAATAATTTTTTATATGACACTGTTTATGGTTTCTACCATTATTTAGTGTGATTGGATGATTTACCTATTCTCATATGTTTCTTCTTTATTATTATTACTCTGCAACATGTGTCATCAATTACACAAATGTGATACTCTATAAAAAGAGGGTATATTCTCC
Organism: Viscum album; assembly: GCA_963277665.1. Taxonomy (NCBI): domain Eukaryota; kingdom Viridiplantae; phylum Streptophyta; class Magnoliopsida; order Santalales; family Viscaceae; genus Viscum; species Viscum album. Next base: position 1,089,401,650 of record OY728145.1, on the reverse strand, counting down.
CTACTATATCATCCCAGATCCTCACCGGAAGCCTCTGTCATATGAGGAGGCATGCTTGAGTCCATGTAGTCTACCAATTCAACTATCATGATCATGTTTTTCGGGATAAGACATCACAAAGTAGTATCAATGGTTTATTTTATTTACCACGTTATTTTTGGTTAGTAAAAAGATATTGGAACATGTCAAAATATTGTAAAGAGATTGTGCCTATGAGTAGTTAACCCATGTATTATGTAAAGGCAAATTAAAATGGAGGGGAATTACTGTTTTTGTATTATATTCATTATTGTTTGTTTTATTTCACCATTGGGTGACACACATGATATGTGATGTTTATTAATGTTCTGATTGTGGATTCCATTTTACCCGTAGCCTAGTACAATAAGGATGTGTTAACTCATGCACCATAATAGACACATATAGATTCACATGTCATGAATTATGGCATTTCATATTGATGCATCACATTGTTCCTATTTCATGTGGTTTCTATGAGTTCCTCGAATCTTATATATGGAATTTTAGTAACATTTCTTGTAGGGGGATGAGAACCATAACTGATTACTTAATGTTCCTTCATCAACCTAACTGTGTTTTCTTGAATATATTGATTTTAACACCTTAAGTATTTAATTATGGAACATTAAGTCATGTACCACTGGTAGAATGGGTAGGAATGTGAATGTGTTTTTGATTGAATAGATGACACATTTCAATTTATAAAGTGTATGTGCCTTTTTAAATTGGAAATTTTAATCATTATAATAAAACCATTTAAAAAGTATTTTATATATAGAAATGAGTATGAACTTTAATGAATGTAAATTCTAAAATATAATAATCACCATTAAATAGGGTTACAAATTAAAACTTAATTGGTGTTTTCCTCTATAACTTCCAATTCACGCTCTATGTGTTAGGACCCCTAACTTATAACAGAGAACATGACACTATCCCATCCTCAGTATTGGATAGTTGGTAGTGTCTCTTTTATTTATTATGATCTTTATGTCAACCAGTATTGGATTTTGGAGCATGAAAATGTGTGTGAGATTTATATAGAAAGTATTTTTACCTATAATGTTCTTATATTTTTTTCTTATGGCATTACCAAATATTTTTCTAAGGTGTTTTCTTGGAAATTTTTGGGATATTCTACCACGACATCCACAGGTCATGCATTAAGAAGATAGAGATGACCATGCTCTGGAGATAGTGGAACCAAACCAATAAATAGTTACACCTACATGACCTTCTGTTATACCTAAATTAGGAATTGATTACCTATTTCAAGAGGGATTGTAGAGGTTCATGTAGACCATGAAAGGATAACCATAACCCGCCCCTACTATGGAATATTTGACATGAGAATTTCAACAACAGAATATTCCCATGTTTTCGGGGGATGGAGGCCCTCCGGATGAAAAGTCATAGTTGTAGGCCAAGATGACTATCTTTGAGTACCTTAAGACACCTCCAGAGAGGATATTTAATCTCAATATGAATATGCTTCAGGATTATACCATGTAATGATGGGATGTTATCACCTAGGGATATTGTCATCAAGGTATGACATGGAATGTCTTTCAGAAATTATTTTATGACTATTTGATTCCCCATATGATAAGAGTGGATTGTCATAGAGATTTTATACATCTATATCATGGTATTATGTCTATGATGGAAAATTATTCTCAGTTCATAGAGCACAAGTACTTTACATTTACTCTTGCTGGTGATGTGTCTCTGAAAATAATTTGTTTTTAGGATGGGTTAGTATATGCCATCTGAAATTAGGTGAATTTATTTCAGCTGACCACGTTTTCAGAAATAGTAAACCATACCCTCATCACTAATCAGGTCCTAAGAAAAGATGAAAGTGAGGGCCAAGGTGATTTAGAACTAAGACAAGTAAGTGGTTCCTCTACATGTCAAAAATGTCACTTTAAGAATTCACATGGGGGTAGCGGTATCCAAATGACACCCACTAATAGTAACATGATTTTTAAACAGTGTATAAATCTATGGAATAAGAAGACCCAATTTTCCAATGACCCTATCTAGTTCTGAGGTCACATCAAGTTATGTAAACATCATAATTTTTATAGTACCTATCCATATGTCCCTAGTGGGATAGAATTCATATCATCATTTCCTTCTGGAGTGGGATATATAAATCCTCATGAAACATGTAGCTAGATTATAACCAAACATCTAGGTAGAGGAGGTGGTCATGTCTAAGGTATCTAGGCATCAAATGTATGGTACCACCAGGGTGGACCTTGCAAAGGTAGTCAAGTTTTATCTCAGGGTCATGAATCTTTCCATATCTATGTAGTTAAACCTTTTCCAAAGGACCGGATCATTGGTCCATCTATAGTTTGAGATATTATTCTCATATCACCCACTTTAGATTCGTCATTATTCAACACTATCATTTCACATTCGTTCGTATATGTGGAAATAATGGAATGTATTGATATTTAAATTTGGTAATTTGGTTGGGTGATAATCCTGGACACTACATTGTGTATCCATTCAGAGACCGTGTGGCATTTTAACGAGTTCACCCTTGATATAGTCATCCATTGTTCACTATGTAACCTCTTTATCCTCAAGATTTCTGGTTTTGACATCATGGTCCAAATGAACTGGGTGTTTCCTTACAATGGATACATGGTTTTTTATTGAAAAAGGGTGTTCTATACATAAACAGATGGTGGTAGTAATATACTTAAGGCTGAATGGGATGTCCAGGTGAGTCGATCTGGACTAGAGCACTATGTATTGAGCCGATTGTCTATATATGTTGCTATAATTTTTCAAGATGATTAGGGACTAAATCAAGATGATTTCCCTTGAGTTGGTGATCACTTCAATGATGACTTTACTGTTGATTTTTCCAAACTACCTCCTGATAGAGAGGTAGAGTTTGATATCGATCTATTACCAATAGATCCATCAGTATCCATTCTTCTTTACAAGATGGCTACTTCTGAGTTGATAGAGCTCAAGAAAAAGCCATAGAATTGGAGGCTAAGTGTTTTATAAGTCCCAACACTAAACCATGGGCTTCATTATTAATTTTCTACAATAAGGTGGATTATAGCCTCATAATTTTCATAGATTATCATCTATTGAACTAGATTATGGTTAAGAACCATTATCCACTACTTCAAATGAATGAACTCTTTGATCATCTCTGAGGATAAAGGGTTTTCTCCAAGATAAATTTAAGCTTGGCCTATCATTAGGTATGAGTACGACCACAAGATATTCCATTTATGGATTTCCAAAGATGGTATGGTTTATATGTGTATATTTTCATGTTGTTCAGTATCACGAACATTCCTGTAGTCTTCATGGCCTTGATGAATTGAGTTTTCCACTTGTGTCTTGATTTGTTTGTGGGAGTCTTTCTGGATGATATATTGGGGTATTCACACACTCAACCTGGCCATTCAAAAGTTATTGAAATTTTATTGAATTCACAAAGAGAGTACCATATATTTTTTAATCTCACTAAATTCTACTTCCGAATCAACAAATTTCACTTTTTTGGTCACATTATCTTAGAGATAAGAGTATCAGTTAACCTAGAGAAGGTGAGTGATTTTGTTTCTTGGTCACATCCAAAGACTCTCTTTTACATATATGATTTCTTGGGGGTATATGGCTATTAAAGGTTCTTTATATAGGAATTAAAAACCTTGCATCACCTTTTATGGGATTGAATTAAAATGGTGTGAAGTTATTGTAGTCTGAAGTGTGTGAAAATTCCATTCAAGAGATAAAAGGGAGATTGACTTCAATGTCAATACTGATTCTTCCAGAGCCAAGCAGAGGCTATATAGTTTTTTTATGCATCAGGTACTTTTCGAAGAAGTGTTCTAATGTAGGATGATTGTGTTTTTTCATATAGTTCGCTTCAGTTGAGGCCTCATGAGATAAATTACCCAACACATGATCTCTATCTTATATCTTTTGTTCATGAATTTCATTATTGGTGGCATTAATTTATGGAAGAGTGGTTTTTAGTGTTTGTAGACCATAAAAGCATAAAATATAACTTTACACAACACTACATAAACCTAAAATAGATAATGTAGGTTTAATAACATTAGTCTTTGGACATTGAGCTGTACAATATTCGTGGGAAGGGAAACTAGTTGTTGATGCTCTAAGTTGCAAGACTCAGATATAGGTTGTTTATGAAGCTAGTGATGAATAGGGCTTTATGGATCTTATTTCTAATATGAATCTATAAGTTTAATAGAGTTATGATTGGACTATTTCTATGTCCATGGTGGTAGCCTCCTAAATTTTGGATATATTGAAGAGATGGTGGTTCTCAGATCCCGAAGTGTCTGTCTTGAGGGGGAGTATTTCATATGCAAACCCACAAATGAATTTTCCTATCAATAGAGATAGAATCATACTTATAAATGTGTATAATTGGTTTCCTATAGGAATGTGAGAAGAGTTAATGTGATAATTCCATGCTTTATAATTGGTAGTGATGCGAGTGATTTCCAAGATGTATTGTGACATGTGCCAATAGTATTGGTGGTTTGGGATGAAACATAATGTTGTGGGTTTCATTACTAGGTGTTCCACTTATCTACAGGTGAAGGCAGAGAAGTAGTGGCCTGCTGGATTATTACATCCATTATCATTCCTGAAATTGAAGTGGAAAAATTTCATTATGGAATTTGTGATAAATTTACCATGTTCACCTCGAGTTTGTGATGTAGTTAGGGTAGTCAAGCATAGGTTAATGAATGTATTCCACTTTATTTCTACCTAGGAGACCTTCTCAGTGAATGAGATGGGGAGAATATATGTATTTGTAATTATATGACTATATAGGGTACCCCGTACTATTATTATGGATTGGTAAGATCATTTCAAGTCTAGGTTTGGGCAGGGGTTATAGAAAGAACTAGGTACACAAGTACTTCTAAGTACAACAGACCACCCATATATTAATAGCCAATCAGAACAGATAATATAGATTCTAGAGTATATTCATCAAGCATGTTTCATTGATTTCCAATGTTTTTGGAAGAAACACATACCTCATGTCAACTTCACCTATAAAAATAGCTCTCAATTGACCTTACAGATGGATCCTTATGATGCCGTATATGGTAGGCACTGAAAATAACCTCTGTGTGGGATATGGATAGGAGAGGAAATTATACCAGGACCTCATATCATCCCGGATACTTATGAGTAGTTACATATTATCAGGAAGCATATGATTCAGTCGGAATGTCCTGAAGGCCATAATTGTTTTATTATTTTTGATAATCTACCTTTCATGGGGTGAGGTGGAACCCTTACAAGACCTGAAGGCTTAGAGAAAATTACATGACCCGTAGGTCTTAAATGGAATCACCAATACAATACAACTTGGAACTGCTCCACCCCAGCATATGTCAGGATATCAGCACTCCTCCTTCACAAGGATAGTCAACTAGTTATACTATGTAATGATGCATAGGCCCAGTACCGATGGAAATTCCATACCCTCTCATTCTTCGAGTTACAGTTACCTCTAGTCTGGTGAATGTTCATTCCTTGAATCGTCATCTGGATCTATGACCCTTATAGTTTGACTGGTATATCTGCATAATCTTATGGCTCAAAATCCTTGGGGTGGCCCTAAGGCCATAAGGTGGCCTGAAGGCATTGAGTGGAAACTATCCTGAAAGCCTTGGGTGGCCCTAAAGCCTTGGAGTTTAAGATTGGGTATCATGTTTTCGTCCATGTTTCCCCTACATAGGGAGATATCCAGTTATGAAGGCAAGGAACGAAAACTACTAGGGTTGTCGGACCATTCAATATATTGAAGATAGGCAATTATGAAGGCATGGAATGAAAAATCCCAGGTTTGTCCAACCATTCAATATATTGAAGATAGTCGGGCCGATACCCTATCAGATATCTCTTCCTACGAGGTACCAATCGATGCAAAATTTCTTCTATATATCACAGCATCACCAATTTCATTATGACCCATCACATATGTTTGATCATAAGGAAGTTTAATTAGAGGATGATTCAAATTTTTAGGAGTATCGTATTCATATCATTGATCATAAAAGGATGTCTCTTTGAGGAAAGACTATCCCTCTAGTAAAAGTGTCAGGAAATTATGGACTTTTATAGGATGGGACTTGGGATAGAGATTCCTATGTACATGATCCATGGCTTAAGTTTAACCATGTGTATAGCCCATTTGGGGGGTGTCCTGGTGCAGTGCTTGTCACATGGTTGGCACACAGTTTGGCCAATCGTGTAAGCTAACAATGTGAACCCTTTTTAAAAGGTGAAACTACATTTGTTTCATCCTTTATCCTTAAATATAAAAATCCTTCATACTCCACTTTCTCTAGAATCCCCCCCCCCTCATATGATGATCTCCCTCCAATGCTTAAGCTAGGATTTGGTCTCCCTTCCCCATCTGATATATAAATCAGGATACATTAATCTCACTAGATTCCTCATGGTAAGAGATTACATTTGTTTTCATTATTTTCTATTTTTACCTCCCCATATTATTCTCTATTTTGGTGTAAGCTAATATTCCATATTTTTAGTCAAGTAGACTATTTCTCTATCTTATTACATTCTAGGCTAAATTGAAAGTCGATACTAGATGAGTACTCCTCCACATCCATAAGGTTGGTGGTCTAGAAATTATCCCCCAAGTCTTGTTTTTTATATTTTGTGTCGTGATACCGCATTCCATATTTTTCATGTGTTTCAATAAAAATACATTTTTTACCTAATTAATTTGTTTTCCTTGAATGAAACAAACTTATTCCTCCTTGTTCTAGTTGGAATAGGTCCTCATCGACTAATTTTACCCATTGAGGTGTGCTTATGGAACTCCCCCTTGATATTATAAATTATTATATGTCCATACCACATATTAAGTTGTTTTGGATTTTCATCTAGATTAAATGACTATAATTAATTAAATGGAAAGTGACTGGTATGACCAGGTCACATGATTTTATATAAACAATTGTTATACCCTTTTAAAGTAGAATTATATTAAATTATAAACCATTTATTGGCTCGTACTAAAACATATTTGACTAATTATTTATTGTCATACTAGAGCATGAATACCTTGATGAAATGATACTCGGGCATGGAATCCCATATACCTATGATGCCCGGGCATAACATCCCTATAGATATGGTACTCAGGCATGGAATCCCATATATCTTGGATACTAGGGTATGGCATCTCTAATGATATGATACTCAAGTATATAATCCCATGTACTCTTGATACATGTGAATTTATTCCCTTATGATATATGATACTCAATCTTGAAGTCCCCTACTACTTTATAAGACTCTAGTGACTAGACATGTATTCCAAAGTTACACCTTGGGTCCTAGCTAGAACAACTTATCTCTATATATGTCTATAAATGTCATTATATATATAGATAATATATATATGTATATATATATATATATGTATTTATATATAGGTATGTATGTGTCTGTGTGTATATGTTCATGGTGAAATATTTTAAGAGGCCTCCCAGTATGTTCCAATGTAGATTGTGTCAGTCTAGTGTCCTTAAGGAACCAGATCCAACCCCATTATAGTTTACATTAATATTTTACCATTAATATATATGTGAACTCTTATTATTATATTCATTGGTTAGATAATTCTAGATTCCATTGGTGGTGGACTATTGAGTACATCTCACACCCTATTTGGGTCGTGGATCGTACCCGAACACACATCACGATTTCATGTATGGACAAAGGGAATCATACAACTTCTAAGGATTTATTCTTATTATTATGATAGATTACAGTGGAATAGGACTGAGTGCATTCTTTTAATTCTATTAGAGAGAGTTTTATCCTTCTTTAATTTTTAGTATAGCATGTTGTTCTTACATACTATAATATATTTCTTTTCCCCTATGTTTATGGAATACAAACATTACATAATGTTTTATAAAACATAAGTTATGGTTTATTCCTTTCTTATATGTGATTGGATGATTTTCCTATTATCTTATTTTTTCTTTATTATCATGCCTTCTCTTCGTAATCCATTAATTATACTGATGTGTTACTCTGACACATGTTGGTATAATCTCCCCACTATATCTTTACAAACCCTCTCTACTAGTTTCAAGGCTCTGGAATATGGGGAGGAACACTTGAGGTAATGTGGGCCATTGATACAGGTACCTTTATTAAGTGATCCTTGCTGATACATCACAATTTTCCTTATCTATTAATAATTTTGGTTTTTTCCATTTCATGAGGCAAGGGAAGTCGTTTTATATTTATTTTATGGGTTATCAGTCAAGGTTTGATTGAGTTTTTGATGTGGTTATGTCTCATGAATGATTCTTGTATATTTATCTGAGTTTTTTTGTCAGTTATTTATAGTTATTATCTTGAATTCATTTAAGAATTGTTTATGGTAAAGGATTTGAAACTTATCCTTTATAACTATTCATTAATCTGGAATTATAATGTTTTTGTTATTATTGGGAATGGAGATGGAATTTAAATAATAATATACTAAAATGTATATATTGAATTGAAAGGGTAAATGGGTTTCACATGTATTTTTTAGGTTTTACATTTTCCGTTTTATATGATATTTTATAATATGTTTGGTATGTTTCTTCTATGATTTTAACTCTATTTTTTGATTGCTTAATAATTTTCATAATTGAAAATTACCATAAAGAAGGTAATGGTATAGAGAAGAGGGAAATAATTAACAATGATATGGAGTTTCCATGAGGAATTGAATGATTAAAGAAATTAATTTTGTCACAGTTATTATACTACTAATTCTTTAATTATTCAGTTAATATATTATGATGAAAATTTACATAGTTATGGTTTTTATTTTAATATATTTTAATTATGTGATGAATTTAATAATAATATGATTTCATAAACATAGTTTTTAATTAAATTATAATATAATTTTATAAATAGTTTAAATATGGAAAAAGATGATTGATTTTGGAATTATTTGATAGTGTCATCTATTCATATAATTTCTATTATGATTTAAATAATATTGATATGATGTATGACTGTTATAATTTTTTTTGGTTAATCGCTACAATGATTATCATAGATTCATTCTTGTTATAGTTAGAATGGTTTTGGTGTGGTTGGAATGTTGTTGTAAGAGAGGATGTGATGATGGAATATTATTTTTTTGGTTGTGGTTGATGTAGTTTACAATTGTGTAGTGAGTTCAATGATGAGGATTAATGATGGGGATTGTCTTATAGTTATTTTCATGAGATAATGATGTTGATGATGTGACAACTTGATTCGTTTTCAATATATTGTTTTTATAATTAATCATTATTTCTCAGAATATAGAATTGTTATAAGTAAATGAATATAAAGAGGCGAGTGTTATGGTAACTTTAATTGAAATGAAAGTGGTTGTTAATTGTGAATGCAATGAAATATGGATTAATAATGATATTTTTTTTCTGAATATAAAAATATTTATTTATATGTGATAACTGAATTAATGGTGATGCAATGTATATATAGAATATGAATGCAATTTTTGAAATAATAAAGTGGATTTATGAATATATGTGGATAATAAATATTGATATGGATATTAATGTACTGTTAATTGAATTTATTAGAGTTTATGAAAGATGAATATGTGTGTTTAGATGAAAATTTATTAATGAGAAATTATTTTGAGATAAGAATTTGATCAATGATTCTTTTATGACTAGTGGTGATGTTGAGTGGCGGTGTAGTCAGAGTATGGTACTGGGGGTCTTAGCTTAGTATCTTATCATTAGGTAGTTTTCTATATATAGGATATGTGTACATATAAATTAATTGTAGTTTTGTTATTTCTTATGATACACCTCATGATTTTGGTTAAGTTATTAGTTCCGATATGAGGTTTTTGGTTCTAAGTGATTTCCCCAACATCTAGGATTTATTAGATACATTTGATTCATTACTCCCTTTTCCTCTTTATCTCTCCTATAGTGGTAGTGGTATGTATATATATACTATTTATAATGGATTATGTTTATGGTAAATATATGTATATGAACTATAATGTATTATGACTATGGAACATGTATATAAACTCATTTTAATGGATTACCATTGAGTTGTGTGTGGGGGGGGGGGGCTATAATGGATCATGTTTATGAGTATATATACATGTGTTGTAATGGATTAAGGTATTGATTTATATTTGTAGGATGGAATGGTTAAAGGTTATGATACATGGTTATGTAGTGGTGGTTGTTATGTGGTTGTGATTATGGTAGTGATGTGGGTATGCAGATATGTGGTATATAGTAATAAAACATGGAGAAGGTATGTTAACACCTAGACAAAGGATATTAGGGTGTAATAATGGCTAGTTCAGTGGGGAAGTGTGTGTTTGTGTGTTTGTGTGTGTGTGTGTTTTAATTATGCAGGGTGGGAATGTTTCATGGGCAAGAATTTACTAACTCATTGAGGATATTGGTATTAGTTGGTGTTGGTTGAGTTATTATATGACTTATCTCATCATGTCAATATTGGGGTTATGTTTTTATATGACATGAAATATGTGGGGGGTGGGTTTATTATGTTTTATGGATCTTATAGTTGGTTATATTATATTTTTGGTATTTATAAGGGAAATTGCTTCTATTTTTTTTATAGGTACCCTCAAAGTTATTTTTTCTCCCATGGCCTATTAGAGGTGGGGTTTGGGGGTTACCCTTATCGTTTTTGTTAGCCCATAAGGGGTTATAGGGGGGTCATTCCATGTAACATTTTAATTCATCAAAGGAAAAATATTAAACATAGATTTCATTTAATTAAAATATAAGTAATTATCTAGAGGCAAATCATGAAAAATTCATGCATTCAACCTTATAACGTAGTAATAATAATTCCACATGGGATGAACCACATAGATTTCACAATTAGGTCATGAATAAGCTAATGAGTTTATATATGTTCCATTAATCTCACTCTGAATCATGTGAAATTATGGTTTATAATATATTGAATTATCATCTATCATTCTTTAAATATGATTGACCATTCATAGTTTGGATAAAAGTTATTTTTATTTTGGATTAACGCCCTTGAAAAACTAAGGTACAAGAAATTAAAATTATCAAAACCCAAAAACAATAGTAAAGATGCTACAAACACTGTATAGATTATTTCAAATAATGTTTTAACCATTCAAAAAGATATAGTATAGTTATACCTACTTACTGGGATTTTATTTCCAATAAAAATAGCTAAGAAATATGAATAATAAGCATCTTAACTAGCCCAAAAAAATTGAACTCACAAATAGTACTCCAAAATCAATTAAAAAAAAATTTTAAACAAAAAAATGAATCATTTGTCAAATAAATTCTAATTTTTCATCATTTTTTAACTTATTGGAAATGGTACCATTCCCTTTATTACTACTACATGTGTTTGGTTCAAGTCTACTGATTTTCTATAGTTGTTTAATTATGGGACATTAATTAGAACATCTTCTCTAAAACATAATATTCAAATCAAATTAATGGAATCACTACTACATATGGTGGAGATTATTCCAAAGATGCATCTAAAATGCTAGTACTTGTGATGTGTGAGACCAATCCACCATCGATCATATAGGTATTTAGAACTGTGAAGAGGGTGATTACTATAAACCTAGAAATGATCATACTAAGTGAGATGATGGTTCAAAAACTGGATGATGGTGGTGTATGAGAGAATCCAAATAGGGGATGCCTTGGTGGGATGGATGTTTGGGAGCTATGATATTTGAGTGATTCTAATCTATCAATTATGTTTTATAATTAGATCGAAGGTGAATGGAAGTTCTATTTTTTCATCAAAAAAATTTTATTTTTATTTTCAATTAAATTTAAGGAGGTACATTTTGTGGGATTTTTTAAATATAAAAACATCCATATAATATATGTTGTTAATTTTAATACAATTAGTAGAATTAAAATATGAAATTTATTGATGTTATTAAATATAATTTTTGACAAAATGAAATACTACTAGTTCTTTTTTGATCACTGGTAAAATGCATCTTTATCAGCACTAAAAAATGGTTTTTGAATTTGAAAAAATATATAAAAAAAAGAATTACTTAATTCTTGCGACCCCACTAAATCAGAAACACTACACATAGATTACCCCAAAACCATCATCCCACCACATCCCTATCCCCTTAAATATTCAATAATTCAAACAATATGAGATCTAGATCCTTATCCACTACCTTCTGAACAATAAATTTTACCACTTGGACAGTGAATTATACTTGTTATAAATTTTTGAGAATTCTACCACATTGCCCTTCTGGAGAACAAAATAAGAAAGATAGAATCACACAGGTGGAAATTAATTTTTAAATGAATCATCTCTGAACATAATGTGCTGAAACGTAGAATAATTATATCTGTCCAAATCACCTCACAATGTAGAAATAGCTTCATCCATGTTCACTCAAACACAAACATTATATTCATGTAATGACATTAATTTAATGTAGGAAATAACACATTGGTTTTTTGTTATTCATACTGAAAGTCCTATGTATATAATTGAATCAATTCAAAAATTCATTTTAACATAATGAAAAAAATTATAACTTCCAAAAAAATATCCATGTGGATCGCAATAACATGTGGTCAAGAGAAATCTTAAAAATCATATCCCCACGCTGTTATTTATAAAGAGTTCCAGTCGATCTACCGGTTTCACTAACCTCCAAGAATAATATGTGTCTATTAATATCAATGTTCACCTACTGATTCCATGTAGTAGTCCTCAGTTTGACCACCACCTCCTAAAAACCAACATTCTACCTTATAATATATTGAACCATTATGACCCTTCATAAGATCTAGAAAAATATTTGGAAGATAACTACTAGTGATGAACTAATCATAAGAAGGTTCTTATGATCATCATATTAAAAACCTATTTTCAATAAAACCACTAAATTTTCAGTCTACTGAACTACTGATGACACTACTTCATCTGGATGGAAGGTATTTTAAAACCACTAAATCCACTAAACTTATTCTAAACACTTAAATCGTACTTCAAAAAATCCTAGAAATCTATCACATGAATAATACTTCAAGGAATTACATGACACCATATTTATATTAGAAAACATCTTTATAATTTTTCTATATGAAATTAATCTTCATAATTTCCTTCTTCTTCCATTCACCCAAACCAAACCAAGGCTTTATACTGCCTCATTTTTCTAGTTCCAAACTCTGGGTGAACATGTCCATTAATTCTATTTCCCAATAATCTTCCATATCTTAAAATATCTATCTACCGGTATTTTTATATAAAATGATAGTTCAAGTATATATGTTTCATCCCTCCATGAAAAAAACTATATTTTTATCCATATGAATTAAACTTTTACTATCATAGTAAAGTATCCCATTTTCCTCACTCCCTATTATTTCCTCAATCAAATTCCTCCATCACACTAGCCCTTTTCTAGCCTCTACCACATCCACATAGTCTACTTGGACTATGGAAAGTGAAATCACGGGTTCCAACATATAAATATAACTTTTCATGGTTTTACAAAAAGATAAAAATATATCCATTTTTTCTCTTTAGAGAATCAGAATCACACCTAAATTATATATCTACAATCCCTCAGTAGGAGATCATCATCACCTAAACTAAGAGTTTTACCTTCATTTCCTTTGAGGTATTGTGTAATCCATTTCATATATTCCCAATAATCTTTCCTAGTATTTTACAAGAATCATATAATCAGTCCCACATCATGATCAACATTTGGATGAGTTCACACCATAGAATACATAAATCTTTTTACTAATGAATCATATAGAACTTTGACGATGTACTTCATTTCATCTTCCTTTCATGGTGTTTCTAATTTGGTGTATTGGAAGTGACCAATGAGAGGAGTTGAAACCAACTTATATACAATCATTCTAAATCTATCAATAATATTCTAGATCTATTTTTTTGATAAAAACATACTCCCTTTTTCTGCAATCATTGACAATTACCTTACCCATGACCATCTTTGATTCACTAATATCTTTAATTTTAGTCATTCAAGAGAAGTCCTCCTTCAACTTCTAAATAAACTGAACATTTGGATCCACCAACAACATATCATCCAAATATAAGATTATGATAATGAAATCCCTTATTCTGTAATCATTACAATAATAGTAATAATCAAAATTTCATCACATGAAACTTTTCTCTTCCATGAAATATTTAAACTTTTAGTTCCAACACCTTGGTTCTTCTTTCAATACATAAAGACTTAATCATTGTTTTCACATAAAGCATTGATTCCCTATATCCATAAAACCAATAGGTTGGACCATATAAATTTATTTATCAAGATCCCCTTGAATAAAACTCAAATTTATATCCACTTTTGCTGGATAATTTTTTGTAGAAAAAACCATGCTCAAAATTGTTTAGAAAGTAGTATATTTGACTACCATAGAAAATATTTATGAGAAGTTAATGCCTTATTTTTTTTGAATTCATATCACCACCAACCTCACCTTATAACACCTTCTCCTATTTAAATATTATTTCAAATAGAATACCTATAACACCCCAAGAATTTATGATATATTTCTTTAAGAAAAAATTTAATATATGTGATACCTTGCGCTACACGAAACACTGTTTTCATTTGAGAAATAATAATTTATTAAAATATTATTATTTAAACATGATCATTATTACCATATGTTATGTTGGTGAGAAAAAATAGGAATTAATAAATTATGAATATTATATGTTTTATGTCATGACCCATCATGGAGGGCCCCATGTCATGACTACCCCAAGCCCACCTTCATAGGCCAGGAGCACGTGACTAGCATAGAGTAGTCATATCCAACAAATGGGAGTCATTTTCATATGTACTTATACACATGCACACATATCCAAACCCAACATGTCGAAATATAAAAACACTAATTAAATAATTCAAGTATACCCTAACATACTAACCATAGATTACGATATTAGGAAAAATGGGAAGTAAACAGGGCCAAAATACAAGCCCACCAAAAGAGAAGCAGTCAAGGTGAATGAAAAAGATCCTAAAACTCATCCCCAAAAAATCCTACCTTAAGGGTAGGTGTAGGAAATATTTTTGAAGTCGTATAAGCACACCTCATCTTCCTGATTACTCTAAGAACCACATGGCCTTTTTCCAACTATAACTTCGTCAAAGCGTCGATCATCTGCACAATATACTACACATGCATGAAAAGACCGTGAAAGGGTGAGTAAAAGAATACTCAGTTGGAAACCCCAATCACAAAGGAATCCACTAGAAATACACAAAGTATACCAAAAAGGAAAGTAATAAGGAATACACCAAGTATACCATAAAGGAAAGCACATGACGTTCAGTCAACTCACACAGGTACAAGTCTAAAGTAAAAAGTGAGATATTATCAAATGTAGTCCATAGAACTCCAATTTTTATGACAATCAGAGTGTCAATAACTCATGGAGCATTGATGGTGCGTTGATCATCGGTGTCGAGGCATGGAGAAACAATATTGGTTCATTGATCATCGATGGAGCATGTAGTTTCGATGTCATCACATCGAGAATTGATAGAGCTTGGAGCATCAATGTCAGTGAATAGAGCATAGATGGCCAACATAGAGTTGATATCAGCACAAGGAGAATTTATGGAACATAGAGAATCATTGAAACATGGAGGGTCGATGGGTCATGCAGCCCCCCAAGTCACATTTTCAGCAATTCATATCTAACAACATGATTCTTACTGTAGAATGCTTATTCCAGGAAAACATACTCATGAAGTCATTAGGTCACATGCCACTACAACAAATACTAACTTATAGTATCTCAAAATTACCATCCCATCGTAGGGGTCCCAAAGCTATAAACGGTTCATCAAACAGACACATGATTTGAATGTTAAAACTATATTTTATGAAAAGGTATGACCTAGGTACATTTTGAGTCTGATCCCACTCGTGAAACCCGACCCAACCCATTGACCAACATGACCCTGTCTAGTCGACCTAATTCGACCCAGTTCGGCCTAGCCTGAACCCGCTCGGGCCACTTGGCTGGGCCTGTTGGGCCGCTTGAGTGGTCTCTCTCATTTGGTCTGGCCCACCACATGCGGACCGGTTTCATAATGTCTAAAATAGCATACCGTATATATTTCTCTAAATTCAACATTGATTTGTGCTTCGTTTCACGCGGCTGGCCCTCCTCCTCTGCCTAGTCCTGCAGCCTCACTGCCTCTGTGGGCTCTGTCTGACGCGGCTCTGATCTACATCCTACTGCCACTACCATTTCCTCGACCACGAACCATGGTCACTACCCCACATAATCTTCTACTATGGGCTCCCTCCAATGTGGTCTTGCTAGGGCCGCATCCCACCGCCACCGTTGGTCGCCCTATCAGCGGCTTGTCCTTCCACGCTCCATCGGGCCCGAGCTCCCCTGTAGGGTCAGTGCTACCTTTGACACTAGCTAATGCCACCGCCTCTGGATTCCCCCACCTTTCACTACCACTACATTGCATTTTTTTCGCACCACCATTGTTTCATTACGAGATCAGCACATTATTTGGATTTTTCATTCTGTTTCAAAAGGGCAAGGAGAAGGTGAAGTGAATTTGAAGAACACCAAAGATTTTTGGGAGACATAAAGCACATAAACACCCAATGAATGAATGTTGGCCTTGTTCTTGTCATCCTTGATTCATTCATGTTAGAAAAATAATTAAGAAATAATAGCAGATAAACCCAGATCTATTCTCTCATTAACCACGCAACAATTATCCATCCCATAATAATGATCAAATCGTGGATCAACCTTTTCATTTGTTGGTCTGTGTACATCATTTGAGTCTAATAAGGGAAAATAAATAAAAAAGAGATAAAAACCCTACCTTGTGATTCGATCAGTCATTGACAATGAATATTAGTCTGTGTCATTGTCAAATCTTGATCCACCAGCATTTTCCATCGACTGATCTTCCTTCCACACCTCACAGTAATTCCAGGGATATGGAAATAACTATAGATTCTTGAAAAATATTTGAAAAAAATAAACTATAATACATAAAAAATGTACTTATTAAAATATTTTAATGACATTCATGTCCATAATCTAACATTCACTATTGACCTACGATGATAAATTTTAGGCCCCATCTAAGGTAAAGTCTCTCCTCTAGATGCAACAGTGCCCTCAAATTTCTAATTCATGCAACTGTTAAGAGTTATTCCATTATTTTCATTAAACCCACAGACACGCACTATTAAAACACTAACAAATTTCAAATAATTGTTCCTGGAACCCCAAGCCTCATAATCACACACCACCTTAAACCCAAGTCTCAAAATTTTCTCATATAATTTATATAAAAAATTGGAGAAAATATGAGTCATTACATTCTCCCCACCTTAGGGATTTACATTAACAAAAGCCAAAACAATGGCTATTCAACAAAAATATGAGGGTACTGAGCATGAATCTTATCCTCCATCTCCCAAGTGCTCTCATAGATATTACCATGTTGCTATTTAATGCACACTAGAGGAATCAACCACCCATGAAGGATCCTCTCTTGTGAATCCTTGATCTCTACTAGGTACTCCAAAAAATTCACCCCATCGTTAATGCCTACCTCACCCTAATTTATGATCTTTGCTGGATCATACATTTACCTTTTAATCTACAATACATGGAAGAAATATTGAACCTGGTTCAACTATGGGGGTAGATCTAGGAAGTACAACACCTCACCAACTCTATTCAAGATCTAAAAAGGGCAGATGTATCTTCAAGATAACTTGCCGCCCCGACTAAATCTCTGAAAGCCCCATTGAGGTGAGAGCCGAAGAAACACATGGTCTCGCTCCTCAAACATCATATGCCTCTATATCTAGCTATAACAAGATTTATTCTTGCTCTGTGTTGTCTGCATCTACTCCTGGATGATCTAAACCTTCTAGGTAGTAGCCCTTACAAACTCTAGAATCGTGAGTGTTGACTCCCCTAGATCTGTCCAGCATATCAGTGACCTGCATAGTCTCCTGTACAGGGCCTCCTATGGTTCCATACCAATCATGGAGTGGTAGTTGTTGTTATACACAAAATCCACTAGAGTTATGTGGTCCTCGTAGTTATAGTCAAAGTCTAGGATGCAAGTAAGTAGTGTATACCCTAGAACCTGAATGGACCTCTCCAACTAGCCATCTGTCTGGGGTTGAAACGCCGTGATCAATCTCAAATAAGTCCCAAATGCATCATAAAATACCGTCCACATTCAAGATGTGAAAAAAGAATCAATATCTGAAATGATGGTCAAGGGAACTCCTTGAAACCAAATGATCTCTTTCCTATAGATGCATCCTGATATCTCTATTGAACTCTCCTCCCAGATAGCTAGGAAGTGGTCTAAGTTGGTGAGTTGGTCAACTATCACCCAAATGGAATCGTTTCCCCATGACGTGCATGGTAACCCATCACAAAGTGCATCAATATCCAATCCGACTTACACTCTACCAACTTAAGGGGTTGGGTCAAGCCTACTGGAACCCAGTGCTCTGCCTTCACTTTATGAAAAGTGAGGCATTGAAAAACAAACTATATCAACACCTTCTTTATACCTAGCCAACAGAAAAAATATAAAAGGTCATGGTACATCTTTTTCACACCCAGATATACCACAAAAGGAGACCTTTGGAACTCCATCAGAACCTCCTCCCATAACACCACTGGTAAAACTATTCTCCCTTTTAAGAGAATTATGTGCTCCCCACATATCTATTACCAATAAGTGTCCTTCCCTATGGAAAATTGAGCATGTACGGTCTTACAGTCAATATCCCCATGTTGTGCCTCCCTGTATCACTGTAAGAGTGGAGGGTTGAAAACCATCACTGAAGGTAAGATTCTCCATCACCATCCACAAATGATATCTGTAGTACATCCAACTACTCTGACGCCTCACTCATCCACTGCAATCCGGATATCCTAGTGATAGTGTATGCCACCATGTTCCCCTTCATAGGAGTGTAGACAATCTAAAGGTCATAATATTGGAGGAAATATAGACAACACCTCTATCTCAATTTTAGATCATTCTGAGAGAAGTTGTACTTGAGACTCTTTTGTTCATATTCCACGGTAAACCACTCACCCATCATGTAGTGTCTCCACATCCTCAGTACGATGTCTTCTACTACTATCTTAAGGTCATGGGTCATGTAGTTATGCTTCTGATATCTCAACATCCATGATCTGTTGGCAATAACCACTTGCCTCTACATCAGGACACAACCAAGACTAGTTCCTAACAGGTCGTAGAACAATACATACCCAACAACCTCCTCTAGTAGTCCCAATATGGGGGAGCTCATCAACCTCCACCTCAGCTATGGGAAGCACTGTTTGTACATCTCTGTCCACACAATGGGTTTCCCCTTCTATGTCAAATCCACCATGGGTGATTCTAACCTGGAAAATTCAGGCACAAACCTCTAATAGTTCCTAACTAAACCTAGGAAACTTCCCACCTCATTAACACTCTTGGGTGGATCCCAAGAAAGCACAACCTCAATCTTTCTTGGATCCACTACAACTCTAGCCTATGAAATGACATGTCTTAGAAAGTGGACATCCGTAATCTAGAACTGACACTTTGAGAGAATCCCATAAAGTTGGTTCTATCAGAGTGTGTCCAATACCATCCTAATGTGTATTTCATGTCACGACGTGTAATCAGGGCACATGTCGTGACTACACCAAGCCTGCCTTCCATAGGCTAGGGGTTGGTGACTAGCACCAAGGCGTATATCCCAACAAAAATGGAAGGCATTGCCTTTAAAAGTAAACAAACACCACCGAGTAAGCCAACATAAGTAAACACTAAGTAAACTGAGTACAAGTATGTGCGGAATGAAAATGGGCCTGAATACAAACCCAAAATAAAAGTAAAGTACAACTGAAAAAGGAAGTACAACAACTAAAAAGTAAATCCGCAATGTCGAGCCGTCCACTGGAAGTCCCGCCTGAAGGGTTGGTACATATAGCCTCCATAGCTCCTCGGGTCCAGCCGTTCGCTCCAAGTACGTCCTGTCCACTGGTCTACCTCCAGGTACCGACTGCGCCACTAGCCTCTACCACGATCAGCGATGTCCGTCATCTGCATCTAACACAATGTAGTGTGGGCATAACCCACATAGGGGTGAGTATAAGCTACTCAGTAGGGACCCTGAGACCCCCGAAGGTCTCCCAGAATCCACAAAAGAATATTCTGCAGAGGAAAAACACAATCATGAAGTAACATATGACACTACTTAGGTATATGCCCATACATATACCTAAGTCATCAATTCCAGTTCGGCTCCAACATCCGAGCCCAAGTTCGATCACGTCCACACAGGATAGCACAACACAATCCACACAGGAAATCAAGCCAATCATATCAAAGATAATGATTGAAAGTCAAGATTCAGCTCACACAGGTATACTTCTTTGTAAGACGATAGATATGATCAGATGTAGCCACTGATTCATGTAAGCCGTCGGACCCACATAGGATCAATAGGTACTAACCTCCGCAATGACCCACACAGGATCTGACTCACACAGGATTGGTAGGCGCTGGCCCACACAGGATTGCTGAGCGCTGACCCACACAGGATCTGACCCACACAGGATCGGTAGCACTGATCCATGTAGGATCACTGAGTGTCGTAGTCGTCACTGTTGAATCCACGGATGATTTCTGTACAGTTGTCATCATCGTCGCAGTCGCAGCCAGCTCTAGGGGTCCCGCACACAACAACCTCGTTCGGGAGGATCCGCTCCATGAGCTGAGGGGCTGATACATCAAATGACACGTAGTCCAGAGTTGTTGTTTCCAAAAGTTCCGTATCGATAACAGGAACTCAACGTCACAGATGGCGCGTCAATCAGACACCCGGTCTGAGAGTTATTGGCTTTTTCGTCCCAGGGGCCCGGTTGGTTTTTAAGTCAAAACCATCCGACCATACTCCAACTACGTCCAAACCTCGAGCGGAGTAAGCCAAAAGGTCTGTCTCACTAAGAGGAATACAACAAAGTCGATGGCACGTCAATCGGACGTCCGGAACCCAAATTATATGTGTTTCTTCTCCGAGGGCCCAGTTGGTTTCATGTACGAAACAACTCGGCCGAACCCAAAGTTCCCCGAAACCTTGAGTGTGATATACCAAAACGACCATCTCGATCCAAGGATTGCATCGCAGCTGACGGTGCATCGATCGGAGGTCTGCAGCCCATGTTATGGGAAAAAGACCGTAAGAGGTCCGGGAATAGGGGTTTGGGGCCCGGACCGACCCGGCCCGAGACCCCCTCGGTCGGGCCGAACCGGGTTGACCCGAATCAGGTTCGGGTCTAGCCTGCTTGGGCGCGGAGCGGCCCGGCTGGCGCGGCCCGGCCCGGCGTGCTGGCGCTGGCCAGGTGGCTCGGACGAAACGGCCAAGCGTTGGGGGTACGGGGGGGGCGCGCTGCCCCCCGCCTGTTTCGTAACCGCGGCCCCCGTGTGGGTGTCGCTGCTTGTCTGGACAGCCGGGGGTCATAACCCCCGGCTCCTCCTCTGACCGTCTGGCCAGCCAGCTGCTGCCGCCACGGGGCCGGCATGGCCGGTCCCCCTGCCCCGACGCCGGTGGCCCGAAACCGGCCGTCGGTCCCTACTCCGCCGTGGTCTAAGGCCCCGGCCATGGTCCGTCCGGCGCGGTGCGACGACGCTGCGCCCCTCCGCCATAGCCCCACTCTGGCCACGATGTTTCTGTGATTCTCCGGCACGGCGCGACGACGTCGCGACCTTGTTCGACTTCATTGGCGCGGCGCGACGGCGCCGCACATCCTTGCCGCACGATCCTGCGTGGTGCGACGACGCCGTGTCACTTTCCTTTGAACTGAAACAACACAAGAATAAGGGAGGAGGGTCGGCCGTGTTTGTGTGGTCCGGCCCCCTCCCGTTAATCAATAAAAAGCGGAAAAGATTCACGAAGAACGACAATGGAAGTATTCACGAACAAAAACAAAATCACCTACCTTGAGCATAGTTGAACGAAGGTTCGACGCAGAATAGCACGTCGGGGAAGAAGGCTTCGCAGAAGGAGGATCGTTGCATCGTGGATAAAATATTTGTCGGCATCGCGTCATCGATCTCCAAGGATCCGGCGTTCTTGTCGACCTTCGTCGGAGGTCGGTGTTCTTCGCGTTATTCACGTTCTTCGTCGAGGAAGGAGTGCTCCATGGCTTTGAGTAATTTCCTCCAAAGCTTCCTCGCACAACGAACCTCTTAATAAAATAAGACTTGTCTTATTTTATTAACACCCAAGCCAACCTCTTTGAAATTAAAAAATTGAAACAACCAATAAATTGAATTAATTGAAATGTTTAAACCGCCAAATTAATTGAGGTGTTTCATACAAAGTTTAAACGCAAGAGTTGACATCCAATTAAAGTGGGTGCGGGTGTGTTACCTTATTAAAGGAGGGGGTTTAGGAAGAAAAGAAATGGTAGGGATCATGTGGGCCCTACCTCACAAATATCCTACCTAGTGGGTAGGATATTGTGGGTCCCACTTCATCCACTTAGTTTAGATTAAACAAAATAAAATAAAATTGGTTGCACCACTTTTATTTTATTCCTTTACTTAACCCAAAAAATTTAAAAACCACACCCGAGAAAACGCAACTCCGGAAAAGGTGGTTCTAAGCAATTACCGGCACTGTGATTCCATCGGTGCCCTCAAAATTTGATTTCGAGCACCGGTTAAAAAGTTAGGAAAACCCGCTCGTTCGTTCACTGAACGTACCCGAGCTAAACTTTGGAAAAATGATTCTGAGCACACCGGGCCTCAGAATCAGGTGCCGTCAGAAACTGCATTCTTGTAAAATTCCAAAGAAAATTATGAAAAAAAATTCCTTGAATTTTAAGGGTGTTTACATTACTCCAACCTTAGGGATTTACGTCCTCGTAAAGATACATCATAAACTAGGTGAACAAATGTGGGTACTGAGCATGCATCTGAGCCTCCCGCTCCCAAGTGCTCTCCTAATGGTTCTCTTGCTGCCATCTGATGCGCACTAGAGGAATCGACTGTCCACATAGGACCCGCTCCTATCGATCCTTGATCTCCACCAGGACCTCCGCAAAAGTCGCCCCATCATCAAATTTCAGCTCCCCATGGTCAATGATATGTGTCGGGTCGTGCACGTATCTCCTCAGCTGGGATACGTGGAAGACGTCGTGCACCCGGTGCAACTGAGGTGGTAGAGCCAGGAGATAAGCCACCTCGCCTATCCTGCTGAGGATCTGGAACGGTCCGATGAAGCACGGAGATAACTTGCTGCCTCAGCCAAATATTTGTAATCCACGTCGAGGTGATACCCACAAGAAGACGTGGTCACCATCCTCGAACTCCAATGGCCTCCGCCTCCAGTTAGCATAAGACTTCTACCAGCTCTGAGCTATCCTCATCCTCTCCTGGATGACCTGGACCTTCTTCATCGTGGCCTAGACCATCTCCGGTCCCACAAGTGCTGACTCCCCAGGGTCTATCCAGCATAGAGGTGATCTGCAAGGTCGGCCGTACAACGCCTCGTATGGTGCCATCCCGATGGTGGAGTGGTAGCTATTGTTGTACGCGAACTCCACCAAGGGTAGGTGGTCCTCCCAGCTACGACCAAAGTCGAGGACACATGCACAGAGCATATCCTCGAGAGTCTGAATGGCCCTCTCCATCTGACCATCCGTCTGAGGGTGAAAGGAAGTGCTCAGACGTAGCTGTGTCCCGAATGCCTCCTACAACCCCTTACAAATCTGGGAAGTAAAGCAAGCATATAGATCAGAGATGATAGATGATGGCACACTGTGAAGCCGTACAATCTCCTGAATGTAGAGGCATCCCAAGCTCTCCAATAATCCCTACTCTCTGATGGGTAAGAAGTGAGCCGACTTGGTGAGTCGTCGACAATCACCCAAATGGAGTCATGACCTCTGGAAGTGCGTGGAAGTCCAGTCACGAAGTCCATAGATATGCCGTCCCACTTCCACTTCGAGACCTCCAAGGGTTGTACCAAGCCTGCTGGTACCTGGTGCTCTGCCTTCACCTGCAGACAGGTGAGGCATCGAGAAATGAACTATGCCACAACCTTCTTCATAACCGGCTACAAGTGCTGTCGTCTGAGGTCCTGGTACATCTTCACCACTCCTGGATGTACCGCTAAAGGGGATGTGTGAAACTCCCTTAATACCTTCTCTTGTAAAGTAGCTGGTACCATGGTATGTCCTTGAAAAAGTATGACCTGATCTCCTCCCATAGAGAATCCAGCAGGTGCATGTCCTGAGGATATCTGTGCATGCCACATCTCTCGTTCTGCGTCCCCACGCTGTGCCTCTCTGATCCACTGCAGTAGTGGAGGAGTGATTTTGAGTGACTAAAGAAAGGCTGCTCCATCTCTATCCACGAAACATATCTGCAAATTGGATAACCGCTCTGTCGCCTCACCAAGTAGCTGGATGCTCGTCCTCCTACTGAGAGCATCGGCTACTACGTTCCCCTTTCCAGGAGTATAGACTATCTCAAAGTCATAGTCCTGGTGGAACTCGAGCCATCGCCACTCTCCCAGGTTCAGGTCCTTCTACGAGAAGATGTACCTGACACTCTGGTGGTCAGAGTAGACTGTAAAGCACTCTCCCATCAGATATTGTCGCCACATCTTTAGAGCAAAGACCACTGCTGCTAGCTCCAAGTCATGGGTAGTGTAGTTCTGCTCATGCTGCCTCAACTGAAGTGATCTATAAGCGATCATGGCCCATTTCTGCATCAAGAAACATCCGAGTCCGGTCCCTGATGCATCACAGTAGACTACGTACCCTACTCCCTCCTCTGGTAGCCTCAAGATAGGCGTGATGGTCAATCTTTGTCTTAGCTCCTATAAGCTCTGCTGACATCTGTCTGATGACACAAAGGGTTTCCTCTTCTTCTTCAATGCTGAGAGTGGTGCCACAACTCTGGAGAAGTCTGGTATGAATCTTCGGTAGTACCCAGCTAGCCCCAAGAATCTCCGCACCTCCGTCACGCTCCTGGGTGGCTCCCAAGCTTGCACTGCCTCAATCTTCGCAAGATCCACTGCAACTCCCGCCTCAGAGATGACATGCCCCAAGAAGTGGACCTCATGTATCCAGAACTGACAATTCGAGAGCTTACCATAAAGATGGTGCTCTCTGAGTGTGTCCAGCACAACCCGCAACTGGTAGGCATGCTCCTCCTCAGTCGTCGAGTATATCAAAATGTCGTCAATGAAGACCATGACAAATAGATCAAGGTATGGCTGAAAGATACTATTCATGAGACCCATTAACACTGTTGGAGCATTGGTCATGCCGAAAGGCATAACTAAGAACTCATAGTGGCAATACTGACATCTAAAGGCCATCTTCTGCATGTCCTCATCCCGAACTCTGAGCTGATGATAGCCTGACCTGAGGTCTATCTTTGAGAACCACCGTGATCTCTTGAGCTGATTGAAGAGGTCTTCAATCCTCGGTAGCGGGTACTTGTTCCTCACGGTCACCTGGTTCAGGCGACAATAGTCGACACAATGTCGCATACTCCTGTTCGCCTTCTTGGCGAACAAAATCGGGGAAGCCCAGGGTGAAACACTGGGTCGGATAAATTCCTTGCCCTGCAGGTCCTCCAACTCTACCTGTAGCTCTCGATGCTCAGAGAGGGCCATCCGATATGATGGGGTGGATATTGGGGCTCTCCCAGGGTACATATCAATATAAAATTCTACCTCTCTGCGAGGAGGTAGTCCTGGAATGTCGTCGGCAAAAATGTCTGCATACTGATCCACCACTCCAGGAAAACCAGGACTCCACACGTCAACTGCTCCTAGGATGAGGCTAGCCAACTGATGAGTGATGGGTTTTCCTCTCCTCTGTGTGAGTCCATCCTATGCTGCAAAGGCTCCCTTCTTGCCGGTGAAGGCGAACCTGCTCTCGTCGGTGCGTACACATCGCACCTTCCCCTAATATAGTCAATATGAGCATGGGCTATAGATAACCAATCCATGCCCAGGATGACATCGTAAGGCCTCGATGCCACTAAAGAAGATCCCAGATGAAGCTCTCACCTCCTAGAGTACGATCACACTGCCGACACTAGTGCATAATCATCGAGTCTGCTCCCGTAGGAGTCTCTAGCTGTAAGGATCAATCCAACGGCTCCATCGGAATCTACGAGATCCAAACAAGGGTAGTGACAATGAAAGAATGACTCGATCCTCTGTCTATAAGAACTGCAGTAAGGGTGGAGTAGACACAGATAGTACCTCGAATCATCTTGGGCGCACCGTGGTCCTAGGCCTTCGTTGCCTGAAGATGAGCCTATCTCTGCCTGACTGCTCCCTGAGGTCGGTGTGGGCCTTCTGGTGGTGGTGGTGGTAGAGCCTCAAAGCGTCGCCCACCACCTGCTGCTCGGCCAGCTCCTCTGCCTCATCCGCCTGCTCCCTGCGGACCGCCACGGTCAACCCTCTGCCTCTGCCTAGGTGGTCCCTCAACTATATGTTGCTCCTCCGTATGGCGGGTCGGGCAGTCACGAGCCATGTGGGCTTGCCCACCGCATGCGTAGCATTGTCTGCCTCTCGAAAGACTGGCTCTACACTGAGTGCCCCGCACCTCTGAGCCAGTGTCTTGAGGTCGTCTTCCGGATGTTCTGGTCCGCCTGGACCCCTGTGACATCCATCGACTGCCAGCTGCAGATGACTCTGCTACGTGCCACCCTGAGGTAGGTCTCGCTGATGGCGTAGGCTCGACAATAAAACTCTCTAAGAGAAGACCTCGCTCCAGTACTCCTGCCTGTGTCGGAATGCTGAGGGAGATCAGAGATGCCCTGATCTCATGCCTCAATCCCTGCTCGATGGTCCGGGCCTGGAAGAATGGGTCCCGTACCATGTCCATCGAATAGCGGGAGAGATCGGTAAATCTCGCCATGTATTGGGAGACCGTCATGATGCCCTGCCGCAGTTGAAGAAGCTCCTGGATGCGCACCGCACGGAGGGTGGTTGGGATGAACTCCGAGCGGAAAAGGCTTTCATAGTCCGTCCAGAGGAGGGGTGCCTCATCTTGCACCTGGAGCATCATGCTCCACCATCTGCCTACTGCCGCATGCAGGAGGCTTGCTGCGAGGATCACCATGAGGTCTGCTGGTGTCCCCACTAATTAGAAAACTCGTACAACTGCCTCCAGCCAATCCTTGGCTGCCTGAGGGTCCCTCTCCCCATGAAACCTGGGCGGTCATTGACGCTGAAACTCGTTCAGTGCACTAAGGCGACGTGCACCGTCAGCGGCTGGGGCTGGTAGCATCGGTTGCTCGGTGGGTAGAGGTACCGCTGATGCCTCTACTATCAAAGGGCCATGTACCGAGGCCTCATCGCTCGGTGGTCTGTCGTCACGTACAACGCTCGGAACCATAGATGGCTGCCGTCGTGGGGCCATCCTGAAAAGAGACAGGTGCGCCACGGTTAAAACATTATACCTGGTGAGCTGACACAAAGTAATCATAAAGAAAACTTGAAACACACATGCAATCAAAGTTTTCATGCACTAAGTCGGAAATCAGAAGTCAGGGTCCTGGTGTACGGATACATCAGTCACCGCACCAACACTGGATTACCTGGACTGATAACCACACTCAATACTCTTAACACTATTTCTTCACATAGAAAAATATCAGATTCTTGAGTTCTGCGGTAGAACCGAACTCCTCTGATACCAATTTTCACGACCCGTCCTCAGTGCCCATGCTGTGACTACCCCAAGTCCACCTTCCATAGGCTAGGGGTTAGCGACTAGAACCAAGGCGTATATCCCAACAAAAAGGGAAGGCATTTCCTTTAAAAGTAAACAAACACCACAGAGTAAGCCAGCAGAAGTAAACACTAAGTAAACTGAGTACAAGTATGTGCAGAAAGTAAATGGTCCAGAATATAAACCCAAACTGATAGTAAAGTACAAATGAAAAAGGAAGTACAACAACTGAAAAGTAAAGCCACAACATCGAGTCGTCCACTAGAAGTACCACTTGAAGGGTGGGTAAAGATAGCCTCCACAGTTCCTCAGGTCCATCCATCCGCTCCGAGTACGTCCCGCCCAGTGGTCTACCTCCAAGTACCGACTGCTCCACTAGCCACTACCACGATCAGCGTTGTCCATCGTCTGCATCCAACAAAACATAGTGCGATCATGGACCATGCAGGGGTGAGTATAAGATACTCAGTAGGGACCCCAAGACCCCCGAAGGTCTCTCAGGATCCACAAAGGATAATCTACAAAGGAAAAACACAATCATGAAGTAACATCTGACACTACTTAGGTATATTCCCATACATATACTAAGTCATCAATTCCAGTTCGGCTCCAACATCTGAGCCCATGTTCAATCACGTCCACACATGATACCACAACACAATCCACACAGGAAAGTAAGTCAATCATATCAAAGATAGTGATTGAAAGTCAAGATTCTGCTCACACAGGTATACTTCTTCGTAAGACGATAGAGATGATCAGATGTAGCCATTGATTCAACTAAGCTGATGGACCCACACAATATCAATAGGTACTAACCCCCGTAATGACCCACACAGGATCTGACCCACACAGGATCAGTAGGCACTGGCCCACACATGACCACTGAGCACTGACCCATATAGGATCTCACCCACACAGGATCAATAGCACTGATCCATGTAGGATCTCTGAGTGATGTAGTCATCGCCGTCAAATCCAATGAGGATTTCTGTATAGTCGTCATCGTCGTCACAGTCGCAGCCAGCTCTAGGGTTCCCGCACACAACAAGCTCGTTCGGGAGGATCCGCTCCACGAGCCAAGGGGATGATACATCAACTAACACGTAGTCTAGAGTTGATGTATCCAAAAGTTCCGTATCGATAACAGGAACTCAACGTCACAGACAGCGTGTCAATCGGACGCCCGGTCTGAGAGTTATTGGCTTTTTCATCTGAGGGGCCCTATTGGTTTTTAAGTCAAAACCAACAATACTGTACTCCACCTGCATCCAAACCTTGAGAGGAGTAAGACAAAAGGTCCGTCTCAATAAGATGAATCCAACAAAGTCGACAGTACCTCAATCGGACGTCCGGAACTCAAATTATAAGTGTTTCCGCTCTGAGGGCCCGGTTGGTTTCGTGTACGAACCAACCCGGATGAACCGAAAGTTCTCCAAAACCTTGAGTGTGATATAACGAAACGACCATCTAGATCCAAGGATCACATCACAGCTGACGGTGCATCGATCAGAGGTTCACAACCCAAGTTATGGGCAAAAGACCGTAAGAGGTTCGGGAATAGGGGTTTTGGGCCCGGACCGACCCGGCCCGAGACCCCCTGGGTCGGCCCGAATCGGGTCAACCTGAAATGGGTCCAGGTTCGGCCTGCTTGGCCGCGGCCCGGCATGCTGGCACTGGCCAGGTGGCTCTGCCAAAATGGCCGAGCGTTTGGGGTGCGGGGGGGCGCGCTGCCCCCCGCCTGTTTCGTAACCGTGACCACCATGTGGGGGTCGTTGCTTGTCCGCCTAGCTGGGGGTTGTAACCCCCGACTCCTCCTCTGGCCAGCCGGCCGGCTGCTGCCACCATGGGACCGGCATAGCCGGTCCCCATGCTCCGACGCCGGTGGCCCGGAACCGGCCTCCGGTCACTGCTCTGTCGCGGCCTTGGTCCGTCCGGCACGACGCAACGGCTCTGTGCCCCTTCACCGCGGCCCCGCTCTGGCAGCGATGTTTCTGTGATTCTCTGGCGTGGCGTGACGGCGCCGCGACCTTGTTCGACTTCATCGGCATGGCGTGACGGCGCTGTGCAACCTTGCCGCACAATCCCTCGCGGTGCGACGGCACCGCATCACTTTCCTTCGAACCGCAACAACACAAGAATAATGGAGGAGGTTCGGCCGTGTTTGTGCGGTCAGGCCCCCTCCCGTTAATCGATAGCAAGCGGAAAAGATTCACGAAGAACGACAATGGAAGTATTCACAAACAAAAACAAAATCCCCTACCTCGAGCGTAGTTGAATGAAGGTTTGTCGCAGAATAGCACGTCGCGGAAGAAGGCATCGCGGAAGGAGGATCGTCGCGTCACAGAGAAATGATTTGTCGGCATTGTGTCATCGATCACCGAGGATCCGGCGTTCTTTTCGACCTTCGTTGGAGGTCGGCGTTCTTCGCGTTCTTCGTTGAACAAGGAGTGCTCCAAGGCTTTGAGTAATTTCCTCCAAAGCTTCCTCGCACAATGGACCTCTTAATAAAATAAGACTTGTCTTATTTTATTACCACACTAGACAACTTCTTTGAACTTCAAAAATTAAAACAACCAATTAATTGAATTAATTGAATCATTTAAACCGCCAAATTAAAAAAGGTGTTTCATACAAAGTTTAAACGCAAGAGTTGACTTCCAATTAAAGGGGGTGCGGGTGTGTTACCTTATTAAAGGAGGGGGTTTAGGATGAAAAGAAACGGTGGGGCTCATGTGGGCCCCACCTCACAAATATCCTAGCTAGTGGGTAGGATATTGTGGGTCCCACTTCATCCACTTAGTTTAGTTTAAACAAAATAAAATAAAATTGGTTGCCCCACTTTTATTTTATTCCTTTACTTAACCGAAAAAATTTAAAAACCACACCCAAGAAAATACAACTCCGGAAAAGGTGTTTCTAAGAAATTACCGGCTTTGCGATTCCATCGGTGCCCTCAGAATTCAATTCTAAGCATCGGTTCAATATTTAGGAAAACTCGATCATTCGTTCACTGAACGTACCCGAGCTAAACTTTGGAAAAATGATTCTGGGTACACCAGGCCTCAGAATCAGGTGCCGTCAAAAACTGTGTTCTTGTAAAATTCCAAATAAAATTATGAAAAAAAAATTCCTCGAATTTTATGGGTCGTTACATTTCATGCTCCTATTCATACACTGATTACACTAGGATGTCATCAATGAAGACCATGAATAATTGGTCTAAGAATGGCTGGACGATCCTATTCATGAGTCTCATGAAAACTGCTGGGGTATTATTCATGCCAAAAGACATCACCAAGTACTCTTAGTATCCATATAGACATATGAAGGCTATATTCCGTACATCATCATCCTATATATGAAGTTGGGGATAACCATATCTGAGGTCTATCTTCAAGAACTACATCACTCTCTTCAACTGATTAAACATTTCATCGATCGTCGGTAGTGGATACTTGTTCTTCATGATCACCTAATTCAGGAACCAAAAGTTCACACATAACCATAAGATCCCATATGCCTTCTTTTCAATCAAAATTGGGGTCTCACATAGTGAAACATTGTGTCTCATGAAGCCCTTTCGATGCAAGTCCTCTAGTTTTAGCCTCAACTCAGGAAGCTCCACAGAAGACATATGATAGGAAGGTTTACATATCGATATCATCCCAGGGTACAGATTAATATAGAATTCAATATCCCTTTGGGGAGGTAATATGAGGACATCCTCATGAAGTATTTACTCATACTCACCCACCAATGTAGGAAAATGAGGACTCCTCTCATCCACAACACTAAGGGTGAGGCTAGATAACTAGTGTGTAATTGGCTCCACCCTCCTCTAATTACGATTATCTTATACTACATGTGTTTCCTTTTCAACAAAAAATGAAAACCTGGTCCCATCTCCACGGACAAACCACACTACACCAAAAATTTTCAATATGACCATGGATTGTATATAACCAATCCATACTGAGAATGACGTCGTAAGGCCTTGACACTGCTTCTGAGAGGTCCCAACTAAAACTCTCTCCACCAAGAGTCTTCTGACACTATCAGCACTAGTGTGAGATCATTGAATATCCTCCCATAGAAGTATCTAAATGTAAGGGTCTAGTTAATTTCTCTACTGGGATCTTTGATCCCCGAACTAGGTCTATAGAAAGAAAAGAGTGACTACCACCTCTGTCTATCAAAACTAAATCTAGGGTAGAAAAGAAATAGATAGTACCTTTAATCATATCTTGAGCACCGAGGTCATAATCCTCCATCGCTTGTAGCTATCGTCGCCCCTGCGGACCAACTCCTTGAGCCTAGGGAGGACGGTCTAGAGGTGGTCGTGGTAACATGTTGAACCTCTACCAACTGCAGATTGCTCTTCATGCTCCCCTTCCATGTCTTCTACCCTATAGACTACCCTACTCTTGCATCCTTCTCTACCTCGGTGATCCCTCAACTTCCTGCAAATTTTCCATACAATAGGTCGGGCAATCATGATCCATGTGTCCCCAATTTCCGTATGTATGACACAGTCTATCCTTCAGCAAACATGTTCTTACCTAGGAGCCTAGTTCCACTAATCCTATGTCTTGGGTTCATCCCCTATAGTGGTCAACCCACTTGGTTCCCTGTGTCTGCTAACAGATACGCATCACTGAATTCTTACCTACCTGGGGCCTGCTAGTAGCTCCCACTGCTAGTGCCTACTCTGCTAGAAATCTCTCCAAGAGTAGATCTCGCTCTAGTACCCCAACACATGTAGGAATTCTAATGGATATAGTGATTACATTATCTACCAGTTCATCTCCTACTCAAATGACCAATACCTTAAGAACATGTCTCGCCCCATATCATTGGAGTAACAAGATAGGTCGGTAAACCTCACCAAGTACTCCGCCACAGTCAGACTACCCTACTAAAGATGCAGGAGCTCCAGGATGCGCACTAAGCATAATGTAGCTAGAAATAAATTATCTTTGGAAGAGTCTCTCTAAATCTCCCCAAGAGAGAGTATCTTTATCAAGTGCATGGATCACTAAGCTCTACCACCATCCCACTGAGTCATGAAGAAGACTCACAGATAGGACTGTCATCTAGTCAACAGGTATCCTAACACAGTGGAGGACAAGAGTGGCTACCTCCATCCAATACTCAACTACCTTGGGGTCGGTATCACCCCTAAACCAAGGAGGTCACTTCCACTGGAACTCATGAAATGCACTCGTCCTGTGTGCATCCTCAACTAGTAGTGATGGTAGAATCTACTTATCAATGGGTGGTGGTACCACTGCTAAACCACCCGGAGGTGCTATCTCTGGTGTAGGGAGTATCTCTGATACATGCCCATTTATCAATGCCTCATCACTAGGCATACAATAATCATGATTCTGAAATCAAATCCTATATGGCTATCTTGGGGAGGCATCCTGAAACAAATCAAGATCTACCAAAGTCAATAGAGTATAACTAGTGAGATGAATTGAGAAGGACATGATGATAGTTCAAAATCCTATATGATGTATGTACCATTTATTCCCTACAACAAGTGTTTTCTTGTGATGAGTAAAAAATTAGGAATCTAGAGTCATATTGTATGGATATTTCATCTTCCGCGCCAACAATAGGGTCCGTGGCCTAAAATATGAACCCAAAACACTTAACACTATTTCCCAAAACACACCACACAGTCTCTTAGTACTTAATTATAACCGAACCCATCTAATACCACTCTATCACCATCCATCCAAGAGGGGATCATGCCATGACTACCCCAAGTGCACCTACAAATGCTAGGGGATGGAGAATTACACTGAGTAGGAATATCCCACAAATGGGAGACATTTTCCTAAGTACCAATGCACACACAAACATCTCCAAGATGTATATGTTGAAATGTAAAAACCCTAAGTAAAAAATGCATGCATAAACTAAGATACCAACCACAGAGTATGAGAAAAGGAATAATGGAAATTAAACAAGGCCAGAATACAAGCCCCCTGAAAGAATAGTCTATCATGGTGAACGCACAAGTTCCATAAACTCATCCAAAGAAAACCCTTCCTGAAGGGTTGGTGTAGGATGTATTTATGAATCCATATAATCACAACTCATCTTTCTAATCACTCTAAGAATTTCATGGTACTAGTCCACCTAGAACTTAGTCAAAGAATCGATTGTCTGAACAATATACGAAACATGTAGGAAAAAACTATGTATGGGTGAGTAAAAAAGTCAGTAGGACACCGCAGAACCACAAAGGAAACCACTAAGTAATACAACAAATAGAGAACAAAGGAATACACTAAGGAATACACCAAGTATACTGAAAATGAAATCACATGAAGTAAAGTCGGCTCACATAGGTATAATTCTAAAGAACAATGTGAGGGATTATCATTTTTAGTCCAAAAAAATCTAATTTCAATGAAACAGAGAGTGTTGATGATGCACAGAGCATTGATGGCACACAGAGCATCAGTGTCGGAACATAGTGAATCAATGTCATCCCACAGACCATCGATGGAACACAGAACATAGATGTCGATGAATAGAGTATTGTTTTTAGCACACCGAGCGTCAATGGTGCATATAACATCAATTAAAAATTGAGTGTCAATGTTTCATGCAGCCTCTCAAGTCACATAGTCAGTAAGTCACAACCATCCATAGGATTCTGCTCATAATGGGCTTTTTATAGGAGAACATATTCCCCAAGCCATTAGGTCAAATTTAACTTTCACAAAAACTCATTTAAAGTATTTTAAAATTACTATATCATTTAAAGGGTCCCAACGCCACAAACTGCTCATCCAATGGACACATGGTTTGAATGTTACGACAACTTTTTCAGAAACGGTCTAACTTGAGTCTGGTTTGGGTCTAACTAGCTCACCGGACCCAGCCTGACCAATTGACTGACCAAACCCAGTCTAACAAACCCGAACTAACCCAGTTTCTCTCAGCCCACTAGGCCACTGGAATGAACTGGCTCATCCTGTCTAGCCCACCCCATGTAGGCCTGTTTTTGCATTCTAGACACAACCCACCCTGGCAGCAGCCCTACGGTCAATGTGTAGTCATTCCATGTTTTATGTGGTGGGAAGGCCTCCTACACCTGGTCCCTCATACTCATTTCCACCACAATCTCTATCTGACACAGCTCAAAGCCACGTCCCACTTCCGCTGTCATGGCCTCCACCACCACGAGCTCCCTCCAACATGGTCCCCCCAGGATCGCATCCCACTGCCACCATCGATAGCACTGATGGTGGGCCGTTCATCTACATTTCACCTGGCCCAGTCTCCCTTGTCAGTCTGGTGCTGCCTCTATCATCGGTTGCCCCACCAACAGCCTCACCTTACTGCACTACACTTGAACTGGCTAGAGCCTCCACCTCTGGCCACCACTACCTTGCGTTGCCCCCACCTTGCACTACTATCACACCTATATTGTTTTTTCAGGGGATAGACTCGTGATTTGTATTTTTTATCAGGTTTCAAAAGTGTAGTGAGAAGGTGAAGAACAAGTGAAGAACTTGATAGATTTAGGGTGGATAAAAATTACACAAACACCCAAATATTGGATCCTAGTATTGTTTGTGTCACCCTTGATTGGTTCATGTTAGTAGGATCATGAAGAAGAAAAAAACAAATACACCAAGATTTATTCTCGCTTTAACCACACAGAAAATATCCATCCCATAAGTATAATTAAACCATGGATCAAACTATTTTTTGTCTGGTATGAATTTTTCATTTGAATCTATGAAGGTAAAAGAAATCACAAAGAAATCTACAACCTACCTTGTGATTAGATCAGTCGTTGACGAAGAACGGTGGTCTGTGTCGTCGTCAATCCTCGATCCACTGACGTTCATTATCATAGAGATATTTCTTCCATGCCTTAGAGGTATTCCAGGGTTATGTAGATAACCTTGGATTCTTGAAAATGGATTGTCTAAAAATAGACTTTCTTGTGTCAAAGGAAATATTTTTATTCAAATATTTTAATGACATTTACGTCCAAAATCTAACTTTCACCATCGACCCATTCCGGTTGAGGTTAGACCCCTCCTAAGGTAAATTCATTTCATCGGATGCAACTATTCCCTTGGATTTCTGATACAGGATCCAATTTATGAGTTATTCTTCTTTTTTAGGAAACCCACTGATGCACGTTATTAAAAACATAATAATTTTCAATGAATTTTTTCGGGCACCCTGAGCCTCGGAATAATAGGCTGCCTCAATGCTTGGTCTCATAATTTTCCCAATTAATTTTAGAAAAACAAAGAAAATACAAGTCATTATAGTTTACATATATATAATCAAAATTCATTGGTAATCATTTTATTGTAAACCAAAAGTCATTTTTATGTAAATTTTTTTTTGAAAAACTATTTTTCATTCGAGAAAAGTGTTGTTTATTATAATATTTTAAATTAATCACTATTGGTGGATGATTTGAATAAAAAATATACATCATATATTCAAATAAAATAATTTAACATTCACAGTATTTTTTTCTATGCATAAGATAAAAATAAATCCAAATGCAATCCTCAAAACTATACTTGTATAAAACAAGTTTTGTCGTATTTTGTGAACTTATTTTTAAAATTAATTTTTTCCAATTTTATAAAATTTATTTGATAAAATGAACATTATTATTTAAATAGACATTTCAAAATTATCTTAGAGTGATGTTTTTATAATTTATTCATAATATACATTTTTTTAAATGAATAGTGAAAATATTTGTCTTTATTATCAATTTAAATTTATTTTAAAACATTTAAAATATTGAAAATAATTTTAAGATGATTTTAAAAGTAAAATTATTTCAATTATATATAAATTAATCAAAATTATGTCAATTTCTTATTGAATTTTTATGTTAGATTTTTTTTAAACATATTAAAACTTTGAATCTAGAAAACCACTTTTTCATAACATCTATGGGATTAATTTAAAATTAAATTATACCACTTCTGTGTATTATATCTGGAAAATTTGATTCCATATTTGGAATCATAATAATTAGTATTATCAAATATGTTCAATTTAAAATTTTACCATTATGAATATTAAAATAAATAAAAATAAATTACCATTCTTACGGTGAAAATGTGTTTACCTATATCATCTCAAGCCTTGTACATATATTTTTACATGATTTTTAACAAAAATATCCCTTAAATAAAAACTTGGTAACAAAAAGGCCTATTGTATTTAGGAAACAATGTATATAATACATGAAATTTAGACTAAAATAAAACTAATTTATTTTATTCTCTATAGTGAGATCCTAGGACTGCATAAGATAACTTGGGTAATACGTAAAAAAAGAGGTGAGATAAAAAGTATGGTAAGAGAATAAAAAATATAAGGAAACATATTGTGTTAGTCAAAGATATAACATGAAATCATAGAAGATAAAGAATGTGAGTAATCATATGGAATCATAACATAAAGAACATGGAATAATAAGAACAAAGAATAATAAGAAATGGGGTAGAAACATATAACATGACATAAACATGATACATAGATATCTACCAAAATAATGACACATGGTAGAAAATGTTTCATAATCGATTATTCATAATCTCATACATGACGCCTCATGGTACTAAATATTTTCCCAATTCATTAGTGTATTCTCTAGGCTCACCCAACTATACATGTTAATGATCTATGTGTGCCACGTAAAGGAAATAAATCATAAGTAATAACATAATTATTAGTCGTGGAAGGAAAATAGGTTGTATAATCTTTCTTTATATCATAATTAAAGGAAATCTCATAATGAAGGCATTTGAGAAATGATCATAAGGATATTATTTCCCAGTCAAAGAAAGGGATAATTAACTGGTTATATATGTGATATATATATGTATATAATTTATATTCAATCTATAACAACAATTTTTGTTTTCATTGATGAAAATGATTTTAAAAATAATAAAAAAATTCTTGAGGAAAATAACCATTTCTGTTTGAAAATCACTTTTGAAAAACTAAAATTTACAAAGTAATTTCGAAATAATTTTCATTTAAATTATCCTTGGAAACATATTATGTAATATTAAAGGAAAATAATTTTGATGATGCTGGGAAATATCATTCATCAAGAACATGTTAGAACAAGGATTCTTTTCACATTTTTAGTAAAAGTTAAAGAGCACCTTGTTTGGAAAATGATATGAATATTAAGATTAAATAATTTATTAAGTCTAAAATGGGTAAAAATTAATTTTAAAATCTTAGTAGAATAGTAAAAATATTATTAAAATATTTTTTCGAAAACATGGATATGGAAGAAAAGGAAACTTTAAACGAATAGAGAAAAGAATAAAGATTTTCTTAAACACATTTTATCAATATTTTAATTACCAAAGTGTGTAAAAATGGTAATATTACTTGAAAAAGTTCAATAATATCCATAGGATATGAAAATATATTGAGTTTCAGATATAAATATAAAATAATTCCCCCAAGTTAGACCTAAACAAGAATAATACTGAACAATAATGAGATTGTGAAACAAACCCTTAACACCTTAGTATATTCTAAATCATAAGCCTATAAAATAAATAACATGAAATAAATAATTAAATAACATGAATATAAATATATTCATGATATAAAATATCAATAGGGGTAGTATATATACCAAACCAAGGAATAAGTGGTGAATATGGTTTATGTCTCATAAAAATAAATATGAGATGAGAAACCCTTATAATGATTGTATTATTGAGATGGGATTTTATCCATGAATTTATTACATGTAAAATATTTTATATACACACAATGAAAAGTTTAAATTCAATATAAATCTCTCAATTTTCATTTCACGCATAACATTGAAAGAATATAATCAATGAAATTGACGTATAACCCAATTAATGGAAATTGTGTTAACAACTCCTTACCTTGGGCCAAAATCATCACATGAATTTGTTACCTTCCTGAATAATAAAATTAATTTTATTAATTTTATTTATTAATAAAAATTGTAACATTTATTATTTCTTTTACAATTTCATTTTCTATTACTTAAATAATTATTTTTATATCAGATGTTTTAATGATAAATCGATAATATGTAAAAAATTACTTTTGTGAGTTGATAAATTCAATTGAATTATTATTTAATCATCAATATAATGTTAATAATGACATAATTAATATTTTTATACAAAAATGATACCTTTAAAACAAACCATTATGAAAAATGAACCAAATTACAATCATGGACACAGTTGGTCATATGTATTCATAAGTAACCTTTACATTTTTCAAAAATCATTATAGAAAGAATGTAAGGGTTATTTTATATTAACATAATTATAATAATATCAAAAATATGATATTATTTATTTAAATACCCATACACATACCATCCATGGTATGTGGTAGTAAAAATGAATCATGTCAAATCACAAGGTTGTAGTCCACCATACACACGAATGACATTATCATTTATTCAATGGATGATAAGGTAAGTTATTATAAGATATATTTAAGTTATATAATGATTAATATTTAATTAATATAATTTATTCTCAACTAATTATTCCTTACTAACTTCTATTGTAATTGTATGTGAAAAACTAATTGCATCTTTTCGCGAGGGGTATTTTGTCTTATAAACGAGAAATGTTATCGAATTCCCTATGAAATGGAACGTAATAAGGAATATGTGATATTAAAATTTCATAAGTATAAATATATAATAAAAATAATATTTAAATATTAAATACATCATTATTTCCATCTCTGATAATTTATGATGGAAAACAAAGTATGTCGGTTTGCGAGGTGTTAATTCATTATACACACGATCAACAGTTTCATTTCAAATTTGATGGATGAGGAGATGGTTTTAGATTATTCCCATGAAATTAAAAATTATCTGTATATTTAATAAATTTATTTTATTATATTATCATTTTTTATTGTATTTTAATGGAGTGAAGGAATAAATTATATAAAATGCATGGTTTAGGACGTCACCTCTTCTTCAGACAACATCTTTTGGTTTTCACCAAAAGTACTCCTAGGTTGAATTTAGGATAAAACCAAGGATCATAGGATTAGGTATAATAATTGGTAATTTATATTTTCAGGTATTGATCCAAAATATGGGTTTTGGAATTGTGAAGAGCATTGGAGAGAGCTAGTCATTTATAAGTGGGGGAGTGGACACGTTTGAAATATTTGAAATGAATGAATTTAAACCATATTTTTTCATTATAAAAGTATAAAAATTGAGAATTTTAGAAACTTATATGAGATAAGGTCTAAATATTACCATCCAATTGTAATTATACATTTTTGGTTAATTTTTACCCCTTATGGTTTTAGTTTAACCCTTGGTAAACCTATTTTTAGCTTAACTATGATGAATAATTGTTACTGTATTCACTATTAATTTAGTTCAAGAATTAATTCCACATATTATATAAAATAAATAATTATTATTACAAATATGGAAACCATTATTTATAATTTCATTCACATAAGTGAAAAAAATTAATTTAAAATTAAACGTGCAAACGCAATAGAAAAAAGGGTTTCCAAAGAAAACTTTTAATACGTAGAGAAAGTTTTAATGTAAAAAATTAATATTAAATTGATTTTAATGTCCTAAATAAGATTAAAAAATATATAATTGAACTAATTTTACTTTAAAATAATTTTAAAACAAAACATCACCCTTTAAATTCATTAAGTGGATAGGCTGTTTTTCATTAAAACCCAATATTTTTCAATATTCATTGAAAAATTAAACATTTCGAAAAAATACCAAATATTTACCATATTATAATTTTGATATTTTTATTTTAAAAACAATATATATTTTTTAAAATAAATTTTATAAAATGGGTAAAAAATATTTTATCAGTTATTAACAAAAGTTGTAATATCATTTTTTTACAACAAGTATTTTATAATAAAATAAAAAAATTACCAAAAATTAAGTACTTGTTTATCAATATATTTTCATTATGTAAAAATGTTATAATTAATTTTCAATTTTCCTTATTCCTATTCATAACACCATGTTTGAAAACTAGGTTATAAGAACCTTTTTTAAATAATAATATTAATAGTAGATCATGGTTTGTTGAAACTCGATGTTGTGTTTTACAAAATATATCAAATAAGATGAGAATATTTAAAAATATAAATATAATAAAGTATCATATTATTATGTTTTCATCTATTTTCTATGTTTTATTTTGTATATTTTATCAAACACAATGTTCTTTTAAAAATTATCAAGGTGTAACATTACCAGTTGTTAAAATTAAAAGATAAGGGGTAAAATAACCTAAAACCTTGTCCAAAATCCATTAGATATAAATGTTTTATCCTTATATATTATAATTTTTTATAATGATATATTTTTTATCCTTTTTTCATGTAAAAAAATATGGGTACACTTTATTCATTTCAAAAATTCCAAATATGTCCCCTCTCCCAGTTATAATTGGCAACCCCTTGTCTTCTTCACACACAAAAATCATTTGGTTTGGAAAATACCTACCCAAATGCATTATTAACTTCTCTTTTAATATCCTAGAGTCTGTTTTTATCATTAATCCAACCTAGTGAGGGTTTAGGTACAAATTAAAAAAATGAAGAAGAGGTAACGTCATTAATAGATCTTTTTTATTTGATTTATTCTTCCACTTAATTAAAATATTATTAAACTATGATTATATAATAAATTAATTATCTTATGTATACTATGATTTTATTATATTATGGTTATAACCTATATCCATCTCACCTTATATCAAATATGAAATTTAACTGTCCATCATGTGTACGGAGGACTACTGCCTCGCAAATTGACATAATTTGTTTTCCATCACCATTTATCACAGAAGGATACAATGTTTTATTTAAATTATATATATGATATTTATGTCATATTTATACTTTTTGATTCATGATATCTTATATAACTTCATAATTTTCATTCTTTGGGGATACGATTATGTTTCTCCTCTATACAGCGGACTACCGCCTCGTGAAGCGATATTATTCATTTTTCACATAGGAATTTCATGGAAGATAATGAGGGATAAATTTAATGAATATATATAATATTTATGAAATAAAAATACATCAATAATTATAATATTACATATTCATTTATTACTTTCCATCCCATTTAGAAATGATAATGTCACTCAAGTGTACTGCGGATTACCGCCTCACGAAGCGATGTGATTCTTTTTTCACTAACGCTTTACATGGAAAGTAACAAAGACTGGATTTAATGAATTCATGTAATATATATGAAATTATAAAGATTATGTTAAATTAATATATCATCCACTTACTTACCATTTAACATATTAAGGAAATGATACCATCGTTCCATCATACGTATGACTTACCATCTCTATGAAGTAATGTGATTTATTCTCCATGTTCAAAGTTAAATAATGATTCTAAAAATGTATATAAAGAAAAAAGGATGTTAAAAAATTAATATCATTATATATATGATGTAACAATATCCTATTTTAACAATCTATAACTTTCTAAATAAAATATACATGAAAAAACAATGTAATTAACACCTAAAACAACATAGATAATGAAAGATTGTTAAGGAATGGGTGATAACATGTTATAAAAGGATCATCTATGATACTAAAAATATTTATATGGTTATGGTATAGTTTAATAACATTTTTAAAACTAATATAGTGTTGGTTAAAGAGTTCTCATCTAAAGGGAAATGTGGGGTATGTGTTTTTTGTCTCACTTATACTTTCATGATATATATTCCATATTCACGAATTATTTATTTTTTGATATGTATTTATTACCTCTTTGATATGTTATATAATTAATATCTTTATATTAATGGTATTTAATGTTTTATTTTATGTTTTTTATTTCATTAGGCTTACGATTCAAAAGATACCAAAGTGGAAAAGGATTGTTTCGCAATCTCATCATTATTTGGGATTGTTTATATTTAAGTACCCTTCGGAGAAATTGAATGGTATTTATACCATAAACGCAATATTTTTTTTATCCTATAGTAATTTATGAAATTTTAAAGTAATAGCACCATTTTCTACTCTCTTTTACATATAATAATTGATAAATGTTTTTAAGAAAATATTACTTTATTTATCTCTTTAATCAAAAATCCTTTTTCTTCCTTATCCATGTTTTCAAAAAAGTTTTTCAATTTTTTTATCATTATAAAAATAATTTATTAAATATATTTATACCCTTGATTTGATTTTTATATAATATTTTAAGATTAATCATCCAACCATTTTTTTACCATGGTCATTTTTTACTTCTTTTATAATATTTTCAATGGAATCTTTGTTTTAACATGTACGACATGAACTGAATTTCTCACCGTTATGAACACTTGAGGTTTTAATGATTACTTTATAAGTGTCATAATCTAATTTCAATGAAAAATATTTTTACTATATTTTGAGAACTATTAGTTTTTAAAAATCTGATTTTCAAAGTGGAAAGGTTATTTTCCTCAATAATGTTTTTAATGAACTTTATATGGAATTTCTATTCAACAACATCAACAACCATTATTCTACATGTGCTACAGCTGGGATATTTTGTAATGATACCATCCTACTTATATATATGATTGGTTTTTGATCAATTGAATATGTATTTTATATTTTTATACCATTCTCTATAATAACCTTGGTGGATTATGATAATGTTTATTGATTCATGAACGTATTAACATTTTGTATACTAGTTTTTCAAAATGAATGTTTACATTATTTGTGGTAATATACTTTCATATGAGGAATGAATTTGACTTGGTAAGTGATGGGTGGGTCCCTCTATAGACCCTCGATGCATCGATGGGTATAAATAGACAATATAGCTTTGGTATTTGGTTGAGGTATTTTTCATTTATGTAAGATTTCACGGAATGAGGCATTGATGGTATGTTTATGTTTTATGGAATTATAAAATCCATCATTATAAGAATAGTCATTCAATTACATGTGATTATTTGATTATTTATAATATCAACAGATGATTTTCTAGCTTATATTATTATTTATATGAAATCATTTGATTATCATTTATTAATGCCATTTTATGATCATGTTATTGATTAAATGGAATTTGTTTCCAGTAATTTACCTTTCCATATTTATTATAACATTTATATTCATGATGTCTTCTACTATACATATACCTTTACTAAGAATCTAAGCTCACCCATTTCTTAGGTTTATTTTTCAATGGATTCTTGGAAGTGTTTTATGATTAAAATATAGGGATATTATAACATGAAAAATGGTGTCCTTAAATAAAATAATATGTGACATTTTATGTTTTCAATTATAATGTAAAAGTCATGTATGTATCTACTTTTCCAATAGTACTAATCTATTCAACACTTTGGTATGTTATTCCATGTATCTAATACCCATTCAATAATGTAACCACTAAATTTGGGCTACTATGGTCTGGGTATTTACAATACCCACTTATTCCCATGTACTTTCTTCCCTTGTTGTAATCCCATTACATCTCAGGTGTTATTAACTCATTGTGAATCAA
Source organism: Viscum album (assembly GCA_963277665.1). Taxonomy (NCBI): domain Eukaryota; kingdom Viridiplantae; phylum Streptophyta; class Magnoliopsida; order Santalales; family Viscaceae; genus Viscum; species Viscum album. The sequence goes on along the minus strand of OY728145.1, from coordinate 1,089,357,097 downwards.
AATTCACTTTAATTTCTAACTCCCACATTTCAAAATCACCCAAAGTAGTCACTTCTTCAAGGAATTCAGTTTTTCCCACATCTATTAAAAGTAATATGTTTAGGTCAACTTTATATGTCTTCATTGGACATCTAAATCCTAAATATCTTAATAAAAAACAATTTCCCAGATTATTTTGGAACTGATACTTTTGGATAATTACCTTAAAGTACTCCAAATCAAGCTTCACCAATTATTGTTATTTTATGTATATAATTTTTTGGATGTTCTTCTGGAATACTCATGTATCAATCTGAAATTTCCCCTTTTCTATTCAAAGGAATCTGAAATTTATAAATGATATGATGCTTCAAATTATCCACCAATATCAAATTAACTTAATGTTTAATCACAAACATCAACCTCCATTCCCTTCATGTTGTGATTTTCCAAAATATTCTCTCATTAAATAGAATATTTAAATGTCTAAAAATTTTATTCTTTTCATCATCCCAATGTTGAAATCCAAAGTATTCATCTCCATAGCTGATGAAAAACCATGCCAAATATTTTCTACCATGTATTTCTATATCCTTTTCATCTACATGCATATTATCAATACATTTGAAGACTCGGAGGTGGGGTTATTTTGGTAATTTACCTAACTATATTTCTTCTTATAACTATTGTATCACCAGTTCCAATGGAATTATATTGGATAAGTATATTATTATCTATGATAGTTACACCAAAAACATGTTAGGTAAACTGGAATAATGTATCATTCTCCATGTTTTCTCCATTAATTTATGATTCATTTTTTCAGACACACCATTTTTTTCATGTGTTCTTGTAATATTATTTGCATTTTTTATTTCTCAATGTATTTAATAATTCAAAAAATGTATCCCAATGATTGAAACTCTATTGTATGATCTTTTAAATTTTAGTTTTTTATGGTTTATCATTCCACCATATCCTCCCACGGAATAAAGATTCTAAAAACATCATTTTTATATTTTGGAAATTATAACCATATATTTTTTATAATCATAAATGAATGTAATAATGTACCTTGATATCCCTAAAAATAAACTAGGGAAGGTCCCCACACATTAGTATATACCAACTCTATCTTTTGGAATTTTGGTTTTAAAAAAAAAAATAAGACACGCCTTCCACTAAGTCATGAGTATACAACACTCACATATTATGAAGTATGATTTATCTAGATTCAGTATTTCTTTTTCCACAAAAATGTTCATACTTTTATCATCAACGTTCCTTGAGTAATTATGGAAATTATTTGAGCTTCTGTAATATGGAATTCCATCAAGTGTAGCTCCCACTACCTTTCCGATTACATAAAATTACCCATATTTTTCACCTTTATCTATGATAGGAGATCCTTGAGTAATATTCTATGCTCCATCTAAAAAATAGGTTCCAAAACCTACTTCATCCAATTGAAAAACATAAATTAGGATCTTTTGGAGACCTAAAATATTCTATAATTATTTTAGTGAAATGAAACATCCATTTTTCAATTGAACATTCACTTTCCCCCTTTCAAAAATTTAAATAGATTAACCATCAGTAAGATTAACTATATAAAAATTTACAAATATATAATTTATAATCTATCCTTTCTCACACAATGAATGTAAAGAATATATAGAATCTATGATCCAAGATTCTACTTGATTGAAAACACTCGAAAGTATATTTACACTAATCTCACCTACGGGAGTACATTCTAAGGTTATATCTTTTTCTAAATTTTTTCTTCTTATCACAATAATATTTCATGAGATAACATTATTTACCACAATTTTAGTAGATTTTCTTAGTTGTAGAAGACCTCCCTTTAATCCTATCCCTCAATTTCCTTTCCAATTACTTAAAATTATTTCAATGAGGTGAGAATCCCTTTATGTTAGTGTTTAAAGAATCATTTTATAAAGATAAACTCTCTTTCTCATTTGCTTATATACATTGAGAATCATATTCTAAAAGTTCCATAGGAGATGATCATGAATATTACTATATGTGTAGATGATTCTAATAAGGGTTATAACAAAATAATCTCCTAAACATAATATATGAATGTGACCTTCATAGACTCCAGATTGATCTGAATTAAGTTGAAATCATTTTTGAGATCTGAAACGGGTCTCCCTTCCAATGACCTCATATTAAATATCCATCATATTAAGAACACTTTATTTTGTGTAGTGAGTTTCTCATATATATCTGAAAGTCTTTCCATAAACTTTTGTGTGGAATTATTCTCCCTAGTTTTCAAAACAATATTATAAACTAATGAGATTCATATCACACCAAGTGTCTTCCGATACAGTTTTCCCATTCACTTTTATCTATTTATTCTGGTTTGAGGCCCTTAAAAAGAAGCTCCAAACCTTTCTAAATGAGAAAATATTTTATTTGTATTCTCTAAATACTAAAATATGTTCTATTTGATCATTTTAACTTGTCCTTACCATTATATGATTCCATCATTTCAAAAAACAATGACTTTCATTAGAATATCATAAACATCTAAGAAAATGAATGTTACGATAATTATCAAGCATACCATTGATCCTCCTAAGAACCCCCTTTGATTCCACTTGTTGATAATTATCCCACATCATACTTCTGAAGAATCCAATAAGATGACTGGAATCACCTAGTTAGAAACAAATTCTAGTAGGAATCATCTCTGAACATAGTGTTCTAGAACATAAAAGAATTATATCCACCCAGATCACCACACTAAATCGGAATAGATTCATCCATATTTATCCCAACACACAATATAAATTCAAGTAAATAAATAAAATGAAGTCAATAAATACCACATGGGTTTTTCATGTTTCACACTGATATTCCAATTTCCATGAGAGAAACACTTTATAATTTCATTTCATCAAAAATAAGGATTAAAACATGTGGAAAAAAAGCCATGTGGATCAAAATAATAATTTATCATGATACATCTTGGTAAAAGTGCCTCAATATTGTTCTTTATAGATATTTATATCTGGTTAACCAATTGCATCAACCTATGAGAAAAAATGGTTTCCATCAACTATAATATGCACCTGTTGATTCCTAGAAGAAATACTCATTGCGACATGCTCTTACTAGTAAACTAATATACAACATTACAAAATATCAAACAATAATCACCCTTTAGAAGATCTAGAAAAACCTATGGAACATGAACAATGGTGTCAAACCAATAAAAATATGGTTCTTATAATCACCTACCTAGAAACCCCCTTTTGGACAAACCCCAAAACTTTCAATATAAAAATAAACTAATTTCACTACTTCATTCGGATAAATGCTCTTCTAGAACCACTATTTCTGGTCAACTTCGAATTATCACCTAAAATAGGCTTCAAAAAATACCAACAATATATTAAAAATATATTTATATATATTTATATATATTTTTCAATATATACATATTTATATGTGTATGTATGTTTTTATATTTAATTATTTATTTACATATATTATAATATATATTTATTTATTAACTCAAACACACAAATATCTTTTTTAAAGGTCACACACACATAGATATATATATTTATATATAAACAATATATAAACATTTGTATAGGTATAAAGGAATTAATAAATTATTATAATGTAAATAAAATAGAAAATAATTTATTTTAAATAAAATAGAGAATTATTTTTTATTTCCATATGGTTTGTATATTTAAAAAAAAATTATTTGTAAAAATGTTTAAATATTTATTTATACAATTAAAATTTTATTTATAATTATTTTAATATATATTTGTGTGTGTATCTAATTATAAATAAAAAAATCTAAAAAATAATAAAATTTCATCATTGTAATATCCTTATGGCTATAATATTGAGTAATAAATTTAGTCTCCACTGAAAAATGGTAATATAACCTCTTAAACAAAGCTAAAATTTCGTTGAATCTTCAACAGTTAGGGCATATGAACTAAAAAAATCAGTTTTGGAGGCATTTAATTCTTTTGTACCTGAAAAATATGGGCCTTGGAGATTCATTAGGGTAAAATTGTGTAGTAATTTTCAAAATCATTGATTTGACATCTTGTGGAGCTCAAATGGAAACCTGAATCATAAGTTATGGCTATTTGAAGTTGAATCACATATATTATATTATCTTAAGATACTAATTGATTTGTTATTTTTTTATCACCAAATTTAATATAAATTTCCTCTACTCATTATTAATTAGTAATTTTTTAGTTAATAATAATTTTTAATTGTTTATTAAATCATAATTAACTAAAGTTGTTATATATTAATTTTATATACATATTTATTATTATATAAATCATATATAAGAATTTATATTATACCTAAATCAATATAAATATATTTATATACAACAATATACCATTTAATAGTATATTAAGTTCATTATAATGATGTATATATTTTATCAGTGCTAAAAACAAGCCTTTTAGTTCTAATAATGGGAACACTTTAATCAGCACTTAGAAAAGAGATGATAAAGGACTATCATTATCAATGCAAAAAAAATATATATAATAGGGTACCCTTTTATGAGAAATTTTACGTAGCTATGATAAAATTACCCAATTTATTAGTACTTCATTTTACCAGTAAAGGGTAGTGCTTAATAAACATGAATCTATAGTAGTGATGCATATTTGTTCAAATTGGTGAACAAATATTTTAAAAACACACATGTAAGTGTGGTGTTTAAATGTAATTTCAAAAAATAAATTTTCTTATAGTTATTATAAATAATATTCCAAATTGTATAATAAAATATTTTTTATGCACATGAATATAATTTTCTAACTCTCAATGGAAAACACAAGTATGATTTCCATAAACTATTTTTATTTTTACCGAGAGTACCCAAAAAATAACATATTGAAATGAAATGGATGGATTAGGGTGACTATGATGTTGTAGGATTAATAGAGGTGAATGGATTATAAGGATTTAAATAGGGGTGTTTTTGGTAAAACAAGTCCATGAACGGGAGTTCAGGATGTAGAGAAGGGATTAAAATTTCCAAATAAAGTGAAATGAAGAAAATGGAGGGGAATTGCTAGTTTATTTTAATTTAATAGTTAATAAACACATAAAATAATTATGACATCTAGGATTGGGTTCAATAAACCACACTAAAAAAATTATTTTTATTAAAAAAATTTAATTTGTAAAAGATTAGAAAATATATTATAAATCATTGTTAAATATTTTTTTCTATTGTGTAGCTATCATGGGAATTGTAGGTATTAGTTTTCTTCATTTTCTATTAAATAATTGATACTTAAAAAAATTAGGGTTTTTATTAAATAACCATGATCAAATAATGTAAATCAAAAATATTTTTTTCCAACGATGTGGTTCAATGCCATAATTTGTTCCACTACATTGCATCATAAAAAAATAAAAACAAAACAAAACATGGTCATGGGATGGAATCACCCAAATAATATATATATATATATATATATTAATTTATAAATAATCATTTTAAAAAAGAATTTCCAAAATTAAAAATAGAATATATTTATTTAGTTCTTCAAACCCCACTATATGAATTGTTTCTTTGTAAGATAATATACCCATTAATGATAGGATACCAATATGAAAAAATTATAAAAAATGGCCACGTGAAGGAAAATATCACTGATTTGTCTTGATATATAAAAACATGGAAAAGACACATAATACTCATTCTCAAAATATCATAAATTCATGCATGGAGACACTCCATGGTGGTTTCAAAGTAGGTGTTATGTTAGTTGGACCCATTGTAACACCATATCTATTCTGACATGGTTTTTATGTTGTCATTATTTCTTTTTTGGTAACTATGGATCACCATCTACTAGTTTCCCTTATTGAGTGATGGAGACCCGAGACTCACACATTACAATTACCCAAGGGGGAGAAAACAACAACCATGGAGACTGTGGAGTTTATATTATGTCTTCATATTTAGGGTAGAGATATTAGTGGATCAACCCATAGATACTAGACAGAGATTTTATATCAACTACTAATTCTATCCATCAAGAGAGATGATACAACTATATATGGTAGTAAGATATGTATGGGAAATATCTACATAAACTTTACACAATAACCTAATAATTATGAAGAGTGGTATATCATGGTTTATGCATTTATATATATATATATATCATATGACTCATTAGAGGAATACTGTGTGTTGATCAGTCAAGAGTGAATGTTTATATGATGTATCAAGGGTTATCTGATGAATTTTATTAGGTTGGGAGATATGGTTGGGCCTATTTTATATTTTCACACAGATATAGATCGGTATGCCTTGTTTCTTAATCATACTATAATGATCTTGGGATGCATGTTATCCTCATTCAGGTTGTAGGCATGGGAGAACAGGCCTCTCTCAGCCCCAATTATTACTGGTCCATAGGTTTCAATGGATGTGTTATCCAACAATCTGCATGGATAATGGTTTGATCACTTGTCCTTAATTTTTTTTATATTTCTATGAATAATATGACAATAAAGTTTTTTTCATTTATATTTTTCATATCATATATTAAAATTATAATTATATGCACCATTATGTCACAATGATGAAATATATTTTATCAACCCACTATCTCTTATTAGAATATTTACTACCTATTGAGGTTTATATATTCCTTGTTCTATTAAATATGAAATTTTGATATTGTAAAGTATATCATAAAAAATTTTAAACTATTTTTAATTATTTAATACTATCATTATAGATTTCTTGGATTTTATATTGTGGTTTCCATGACAATCTACATGGATACATAATTTTTGGGAGTGAGGGTCCGAGGGATGTAGTTCCGCTCATAAATATTCATATTATTGAGTGGAAACATTCTAATTAAATTATGTGAAAAATTGGAAATGTCATTATTATTCCCTCAACAGTGAGAGAAATACCATTTCTTTATTATTTTAATCTAATAGAGAGGAATGATGTAAAATATTGGTAATGTATTGCATAATATATCTATATATGGGACATATATAGAATAGTTTTTAAAGAGGGAACCCCTATGAAATGAATTTATTTATCAAAAAAGGTTGAGTATGAACCATGTAATATATGGAAATCTATAATATATATTGCTTCTCATAGATAATGGATTCAAGATTTTTTATTTCAAGATCTTTCAATTATCAAAATTTTGATAGAATTTGTTTTATGTTCATATTTTATTTTTTTTATAGACTAGTCATGTGCATCATAATAGCCATATTTTTGATATTGAGAGTAATGCATTATTCTGTAAGTAATTACTCAATTTTGTAGTGCATCACCACTTACTGACACATCATGATATATATGATGGTATCGTTGAGTATCATCCATGGGGAAGAGAAGTCACTTTCTCAATAATATCCACCAATAGATGTCAATTTCAAGGATTCATAAGGTGGATGTTGAAGACATTGGCTTGCTCATGTAGCCTTTTATATTACATTAGAAGATGAATTATATCCTATATATGAGCATCAACCTACTGTTGATGTGTATTAATTGATATGCACTAATTCTACCATATCAAATCTCTCACAAGTTTTCATTTCTCATTTCATAATTATTTGTGTCAGATCATGAATAGACCAAGAGGATTCATTATCGGATATAATATCCATCCACATCTGTAATGATAGAAGGTTCTAGTTAAACATCATCTTATTTCAATACACATGATCCAACTCGTCTCGATGAATCAAACATATAGGTTAAATTGAAGATAACGTCCATGTACATGAGGAAGTTCTTCGTTGAGTTCATTAGAGTTCACCACATCACAAACATCAATAGAATATATATTGGAATGACATTCAATCTTTAATCTATTAAAAAGGATCCCCTTAGAGAAATAATTGAACTATATTATACTAATTTTTTTGATCTTCTTTGTGTTAAATTATTTCATATGTTTATAACTCTTTGATTGTTCTAAATTATTGAAATTATTCTAGTTATTCTATCACTACTATAGATAAGTCCTTTAATAGTGCTAGAAATATCTTTTAGTAGTACTAAAATATCACTAATGTTTGGAGTACTGATAAAAACTAGATGATTTTATTATTGAAAATAAACAGACTAATAAATGAAACTTTTGCCTCCACTAAAAAATCACTAATAAATGGGGAATTTTATTGATAATGGTGGCATTTATTCACACTCTCTTTAGAACTGATAAAAGTTGAATTTATCAATGCTATACATAGACCTGATAAACACCGTTACCAATTATTGCAGAATTATAGTAGCTATATATATTAATATATAGTATCTGATAACGAACATAAAAATAAATTTAAAATATAATACAAATATTACATTAAACATAAATAATTTTAAATTTACATTGACTATCATTTCAATTCAAATATGATTTTAAATATTTTTTGTAAATTACAATTACATTGATGTAAAATTCACAAAGAAAAAATAATTACAACCAATATAAACAAATATTTTACCGTGGGCCTTCTCCAATGATCATCCCAACCTCATACAAAATAACAATGTGTCTGTGATAAAAGTAATACTTATTTTAGTAAGTCTATAAAACATTATAATTGAAATATTTTATAATCCTTAAAAAATTTCAATTCTAATGATAGGTGGTTACTTCATACAATTAACAAATGAATAATCAATTGTTCTAATGTATCATTATATTTTAAGTGATTTTTATTGATTATGAGTATGTGATAGGCATTTTGAACTAAAATGTTACTTTTAAATGAAAACATGATATTTCAGTCATACCAGCCACACCGCATTTCATATTGATTTGAGATATATTATTTCTCATAAAAAATGAATTATCAATATTTTTTCTAAAATATAAACAAACTAAAAATGTGTGTTCCCGGTTTTGAGTACATGACACTGATTTGGAAATAAAATGTCAGTTTTAAATGAAAACATGCACTTTCAGCTAGACCAGCCACACCAGGTATTAGATTTATGTGTTGATAATTCCTACACACCATCAATGAATTATCTATATTTTTATTAAAGTATCAATATAATATAACTTTTTATCAGTTTTTAGTATGTGATGTTCATTTTGAACTAAAATTTTTCTTTGAAATGAAAACATGAACTTTAATTTATACTAGTCACACCATGTGTTAGATTTACTTTTGGTTAATTCAAACACCTAAAAATTATTTAAAATTAATTTTAGTAAAGTATCAAGACAATAAAATCCCTTTTTCGAGTTCTGAGTATATGGCATATATTTTGAACTAAAATATCAATTTTAAATAAAAAAATTTACTTTCATTTATACCAGCCACACTGTGTATTAGATTGAATGATATTAATTACTACATATTCCAAATAAATTATTGATATTTGTCCAAAAATATCAAAATAATATTAGTATATATTCTTTTTTTGAGTATATGACACATGGTTTAAACTAAAATTCCACTTTTAAATTGTAAGGCCCCACTTTCAGTCACACTGTCCACATCATGTATCGTATTGACATTAGATTAATTAATATATGACAAAAATTAATTATGGATCATTATTATAAATTATTGAGATTATTTGATTTTTTTTCTTTGTTCTTAGTGTGTGACATATGTTTTGAACTAAAATTTCACTTTAAAATGAATAAAAACAAATTTAGTCATATAAGTAACACTTTGTGTTTGATTGACATGCAGTTAATGCCTACACATCACAAGTGAATTTTAAATCTTTTTACTAAAATATCAAAAACAAGTGAGTTCTTTTCAAGGTTTAGAGTATGTGAAATACTTTTTGAAATGAAATTTAATTTTTAAATAAAAACATGTACTTTAGTCACACTTTCCACAATGTGTGTCATATTGAGTTAAGGTTTATTCCTACATATCATAAATGGATTACAAATATTTGTATCAAGATAATGAGAGTGTTTTTTTCTCAATATTGAGTATATGATGTGTTTCTGAACTAAAATTCTAGTTTTAAATGAAAACGAACACAATCCATCAAACGGGCCACACTGTATTCTAAATTATTTTTGGTTAATTTCTATATGTCAAAAATGAATTATCAATATTGTTCAAAAAAAATATCAATAAAATACAAGTTCCATTCTATGTTATGAGGATGTGATGTGTGTTTTGAATTAAAATTTTACTTTTAAATAGGAAGAATGAACATGCATTCATAATGAACACATCATATGTAATATTTATGTGAGTTTAATATTTACATATCATAAATAAATTATCAAGACAATAAGAAAAAATTTATCAATATTGAACATCTGACATGCATTTGAACTAAAATATCACTTTTAAATTAAAACACACACTTTCAGTCATAAAGGAACTCCACAAGTGTTATATTGACATGATTAGAATAATTAAATGTCAAAAATTGTTAAAAGGAGTTTTCCTAAAGTTTTAATTGAAAATATGAACACATTTTATAGGTTTTATGTATTTGATGCATGTCTTGTTATAAATGTCACTTGTAAATGAAAACATTTACTTTCAGATAGACAAGACACACCATATATTTGATTTATGTGTGGGTAATTCTTATAAATCATCATTTAATTATATATAGTTTTATTAAATTGTCTTGATAATTGAATTTTTTTACTAGTTTTTAGTATGTGATGCGAGTTTTGAACTAAAATGTTACTTTTAAATGATAACATGCACTTTCAGTTATTTTGTCACACCATTTTTTGGATTTACTTGATGTTAAATTCAAAATATAAAAAATTAATAAAAAATATATTTATTATAGTATCAATACAATCAAATATATTTCTATAATGTTTTAGTATATGATATATATTTTGAACTAAAATATCACTTTTAAATAAAAACATACACTTTAAATTATACCTACCATATTGTGGGTTAGATTAAATGATATTAAGTACTACATGTCCCAAATAAATTATTAATATTTATTTCTAAAATAACAAAATAACATGAGTGTTTTATCTTTGTTTTGAGTATGTGAAACTTGTTTCGAACTAAAATGTCAATTTTAAATTGAAAACCCACACTTTTAGTCATACTGGCCACATTGTGTATCGTATGTACATTAAATTAATTAATATATGTCAAAAATGAATTATGGATCGTTTTATATATATTATTGTGATAATATGACTGTGTTTTTCTTATTTTTCAGTGTTCAACATGAATTTTGACCTACTTTAAAATTAAAACACACACATTCAATAATATCGGTCACACCATGTATTTGATTGATGTGCAATTAATTCATACACATCACAATTGAATTATAAATATTTATACCAAAATATAAATATTATATGAGTTTTTTCTTGGTTTAGAGTATGTGACACACATTTTGAACTAAAATATCATTTTAAATGAAAACATTAACTTTTATCCATACATGCCAAAACGGGTGTCATATTGACTTAAGGTTTATTACTACACATAATTAGTGGATTATAGATATTTTTATCAACAAAATGATAGTTTTTTTTTATCAATTTAAAGTATGTGATTTGTGTTTGATGAACAAAATCCACTTTAAAATGAAAACAGACACATTCAATCGTACATACCACACCATATTGTAAATTGATGTGTGGTTAATTCTTATATGTAAAAAATGAATTATAGTCAATTTTACAAAAAAAATATCAAGAAAATTCAAGTGTTTTTTCCAAATTTTTAAGATGTGATGTTTTTTTGAATTAAAATGTCACTTTTAAACAAAAATAACACACTTTTAGTTCTATCGACCACATTTTCTATCATATTTCTGTGATTCTTATTTATACATATAAAAAATAAATTATCAAGAAAACATAATTATGTTTTATCAATTTTTTGTATGTGACATGTTTTTGAACTTAATACCACGTTTAAAGTAAAACACACACTTTTAGTCATAAAGGCACCCAACCTGTGTCATTTTTATTTTGAAAAGTCTTGGGATAAGGTGAAAAGTCCCAATCCATTTTATTAAAAATAATGAAAGTATAAAGAGATGAAAAATAAAAGGCTATAAAATAAAGAAAAAATAAAATAAAAGAACACAAATAAGGGCACAAAAAAGTTAGGGAAATCAATGGCATGAGTAAGGATTGGTTCTCATGAGCCCCTCCTGTGATGAGGTATTCCATGTGGATGTCATCAACGCTTTGATGTATTTTCAATCTACCAAGGTTTATGTTCATCATTAATATATGAGTCTCTAGTTTTTGATACCAAATCCTGATAACCAGATCAAGTCTTGGGATATTCACCTATGTTTTTACTTCCCCTGTTGATAGAATTTTCCACTACCTGAGGTTCTTTAATCCTTATCTCTGAAGTCATGGTACTAGATGATTCAAGAACCCCAGAGGTTTTGTATATGGGAAATAAAGGCTTATTCATGAATAAATCCTACACTAGAGTCTTTAAGGAATCAAATTTAGATATTCCCAATAGGGGTAGAGAATTAAAATCACTAGTAGGTGTCCATGTGTCATAACACAACACACTTGAATAGTAGGAGAAGTATGAATTTTAACCTTCCTCGCAATATGAGCTGCAATAATCGCAATGCCAATTCCATGTTAAAATCTATGAGGGACGTCACTTTTTTTAACACCAAAAACATATTTCATAGATACCTACACAATCGATTCCACTCGTGCAGCCGAGGATAGACCCTCATCTAGGATGTGCTCCTGGTATGTTGTCTCCCCATAAGATTTAGATGATCATATTCTCTAGTAGGTTTGTGTGTCTTACCTTATACTTTAATGAGTTCCTCTAAAGAAAAAATATTAGATAAAAATCTAGTAGAATCATCTCTACCATTGATATCAGGAGATGCAACCCTATCAGCAGTATTATAAATCAGGTGAGATTCCAAAGAAATCCACCTAGCATAAATGTCACAAACAGAATCTGGTCGCCACTAAACCTGACGCCAAAATCATCCTGTGACAAGGCCAAAAGGTCTTTCTCGATCCCCACGGGCTGGCACAAGTGCCTGGGTATCATAAAATAAGAATTGGGAATGATTTACCCGATTTTATAAACTTAAAACAACAAATGAATCCAATAAACAAATCAAGATTTTTCAAACCAAAAAATATTTTACAAAAATTCAGAACTCAATTACATAGTTTAAAGAAACTCACCTAGACTATCAAAAAGGTACAAAACTAAAATGAAACATCCCAATAACCCTCATGGAAAGGGGTACCACCCTCAAGCCATCTCCACAAGACTTAACCACCAAGGACCTACTAGAAACCCAAACCACGTGCACAAAAAAATGTACCCAACCTGCGAAAAGAAAAACAACCAATTATACATAAACACAAGGGTGTAATTAGGGTGGGAGACAATGACAAGTAGGATAACACCACTAAGATATTCCATGTGATAAACATTTAAAAACTAAATGCTTGCGAGTTTTCATAAACAGGAAATGCTAGTTAGAATTTCTAAAAGATGCAACATAAAAATTAAAACAGTTTTCAAGTGGTCTATCATTAAGAATCAGAACTTTAAAAAAATAATGTAAAAACTACTGAATTTTAAATCCAACCATAATGTATGCCTATGCTAAGCACAAAGTAGCTAATGAGAAAAAGAAATAGGAAATAACCCCTAGGAACTAGCTCGATGTGGGTCCCATGTACCTCGTATCTCGGTGAGAGTAACGATCAAAATATTTGTTCTAATGCATGATCCACTAGTAGGGAACATGCCCAAAACCTATTGGTCCCCAATAATCATCATCATAGTATAGTTAGAGCTGTAAGCGTCAATCTTGCAAAGTGAAACTGAGGCCAAACCCCCTGGATTCACTAGCATACTTGTACACGTCCACCCACCTAGATACCCAGGTTTTCCCCTTGTTCTCAGACAAGTTCAACATTTCAATAAATATACTTTGCACATGAAACTATAACTTTCACAAAAAAAATTCACCTAAAATCCCACATATATACAACAAAAGTCTAAAAATCTACTTCTTCATTCAAATGAATTTTGAAATCATACTCACACCAAAAATATCCAACAACACATTTTTCACATCTTTCATAATTCAACAAATCTGTTAACAATTTTATAAAATCTTTCCCAAGATGCTAAATATCACATAACAGCCCACTCACATGTTACATAATACCATTTTCATAAAAAAAATCAATTTTTCACATCACACTCACACAAAACATCCCGAAAACATGTTTTACACCCATATCACAATTTCATAAATCAGCTTGAAAAATTACAAAAATATTACCAAAATGTTTTACAACATAACTTACCAACTTATGTTTGAAATATTCATTTTAGGAACATAATATCACCAAAACAGTACATAAGGAACCATTTCACACTTTTTGTGACTAATTAAATCATTTACAATTTTTATAAAACCAACCCTATAGGTACAACCATGGTTTGCAAGAAAAACCAATTTCAAAACCCTCATTCAAGACCAAAACCATACCAATAACAATCCAAAACAAAATTTTCAGCCCTAAAAATATTTATTAAACCATCCCCATGTTTTATACAAGTTCCTCAAACAATACCACAAAATGTACACATGAAAAACACATGTTTTCACAAATCACGTTCAAGAATTACAACATGGTTTCACACATTAAAACCATTAAAAAACCCCATTATAAGGCCCACATTACATTAAGGTATTAACAAAACAGAATTTTCAGCCCCTTTCAATAATAATAAATCACTTTCATATGTTATAAAATACACCCAAACATTTCCCCAAGAGCCACTCATGAAAATCACCCAATTCCAAAAACAAATGCAACTACAAAATTAAACACTTAACCAAATCCATAAAAAAATAATTTTCACACCACACACAACAGATTTTAAACATACTAAATTAATAAACCAAGCAATCTAACTCATCATAAAATTTTTATACGTGGAATCACCAACCTTTTGAGTCAAAACCCTTGAATCTTGGTGTGAAACCTCAACCGCACCTCCACCGCACCACAAGGGAGTGAAAATAAACCATAAACCATAATATTTCACCACACATACCCCAAATCAAACCCTAGGTATGAACCCTAACTTATGTAAACTCTATAAATTCATGAAAGAGGGAGGAAACCCTAAGGAGAAGGAAGGAATTGATGAGAGAAACACTTACCCAAAATTATCTTGAAGAAAATGACCAAATATCCACTAGTATCTAAATATTAAAACAGATAAAAATTTAAGTTGGCTTCGGAAAAGGCTGATAATATCATGTTGGAACTGGAATGGGAGGAAAAGAGTAAAAATAGAAGGAGTTAGGAAAGGATCAATTTACCTCTTCAAATCTGGGCGATATTTGAAATCCAGAGAAGTTTCTCCCAATTTCGTTATTCTATTGAACTCCAAATTTGGGGATGAGAGAATGGGGGCGTGCCTTAGGTAAGTGGTCTTGGGTGAGATTTGGAATCACCAAAAAACTTAAAACTTGAATGAGTTAATAAATAATTAAACAATATTTTTAATGCAGGAAATGGGCATTGGGGCAGGCCCAATCCCTTAAATAAAAACCCATATCAACCATGTTTATGGATTCCAAAATGGTCAAAATTAATATAGTGGGTTAATAGGTCAGGGGATGATAATTATGAATTAGAATGGATGAAAAATGTTGAAAAATGAAAGTTTTATAAAGGAATAAAAATTTATTTTTAAATCTGGAATTGAGCTCACAGTTTAGCCTAATTCATGAAAACTCACCCATTCCTCCATAAAAGCTTGGGAAACCCCCAAAACAAAGAATGAATGGAAATTAAATGAAATTTAACTTTAAAATATGTAATGTATGTGAAAATTATTCCCACCATTAAAATGTTCCATCCCCGGAAAGCCACATCAAGTCCAGATACAAAAACCAAACCCAACCGATAAGCCAAGATGTACTTCTTTGCCAAGATTTTCCCCCTTGGGCCAAAACACCTCCACTGATCATTTAAAGAATGATTAATCTCACAACCCAAACTTACACCACATTATTGAAATTATTAACCACATTCATACTTTATCCCAAAATAAAACTCCTCAAAAACTATTCGAACAAGACTCAAGAAATTCACCCAAACGAAGAACAACTTCGAACAAGGTTACACTTACATTACTTTAATTAACCCATTGGGAACTCTCCATTCCCAATGCTTAATCAAGGAAGATGTTGGTATGTAGATAGTTCCTAATTATACTACATACCTCCAAGCCATGACCATGGATAAATCTGAGCTATTGGTACTGGGGGATACAAATAGGCACCCCACCATAAGAGATGACCTATATTTTTTTGAGACAGAATCAGGACACTAACAGGGGGAGGCCTGAATGGACTCCCTTGTAAAAAGGGTAGAATTCAATTAAATGTCTATGAAGGGTCATACATGAGAATCATATTAGGTCTCCCCACCATAAGAACCAACCATCTTAACCGATCAGCATGGTCCGACAGATAAAGACCCAAAAAATTTAAAGATTTGGGAAGGGCGCAGGGTTAGTTCACACAGTTTGGGAAACAGTGCACTAACTGTACAGGTCATTCTTTTTGCATGGTTTCCAGGCACACGTTCACTACTAATTGTTCAAAAACTATGTCCTCAGTGCATATATCCAAATTTCTAACCATTCTCTAATGACTCAATGGAAACCAATGGGGGGGAATGACATTAGGTGATGACATAGATACAATGCCCTCCACCAATTTCCACCGAACGAGAGAAGCAGAAGAAATATGATGACACCAGATGTTTTAAATTCTTCTTATATTACATAATGAGGATAGAACATTGTAAAAGGTTTTAAACAACCCTGGGTTTTCCCCTAAATACGATCCAACTTCTCTCTAGGACCTAGGGCTGGAGCTCAAAGGATTGGAGCATTTTCAGCCTCATAGTTAGGCTTTGGAAACCCCTAAACAGAACTTCTTCTTCCAGTGATACAAACAACCACACCACGAACCTGGATGGGTTTACCAAGACAACACACAATCCAAAACTCACTTTACCCTAACCTTACATTTCACTAAAGAAATTGATTCAAATATTCACACACATCATCCCTTGTTACCACAGATGAGAATGGAAAGAGTAAATGATATATAGAAACACCTTCCTATCAAAGGATTTCAAGATCTCCCAAAAGGAGAGACACTTGTGACCAAATGAATACTCAAAAAAGATTATACAACTTCACCTTTACAATCAAACGATCATGCGATAGCACAATGCATCACTGAACATGACCAATGCGACTGATAGAAACAATACATGGAGGGGGACCTTATACAACATCCCCAAACATCACAGAATTTCAGAAAGTGGCCATAACAACCTTTCAAGACCAGATTTCCCACACTGGTAGTTTAATGTTAACTGCTTCTTCAAAGAGACTATTAAGGACATATAGGCCCACTTAGACACCATCCAGATACTCATCCATGCTAACAACCCCAGACCACCTCCACCTTCGAAAAATTAGAAAAATTAAGAAGCTAAGGTCTCTTTCAACCTTCCATGATCACTCTCCCACTACAAGAGGATAAAAAATCACGAAAGGAAAGGGCGTAGACTCAATATATAAATATCGATAAAAATATTCTTTATATCGATCAACTGGAGGGTCTTCAAACGACGACACAATCAAGGTTGCACTTCAGTTGTGCACTAACCCATAATGGGGCGTACCTTATCCAATGATAGAACTTAAGGACCCCACCAAGCTGATCCATTTGTAAAACAATTCCACAAAACAGATCCAAACACATGAAGGGAATCACCATAAAGGTGTCATGAAACATATCTCAGAAGTGACTACTAACTAGTCCTACTACACATATTATTAACAAAACACAAACCCAAAACACAGTTTGAATAGGAAGGGTTCTTAGACTCAAAACATCCCACAACATAATTTTTTTTCAAAAACACATAATATAAACCATCCCAAATTATTCATCAAGACATCATGTTTTTATTTAAATACATTTCTTTGAAAACAAATGGTTCAACGGTTAGCGCATCCACCAATGGTACCCCATGGGCCTTACACATACATGTTTCTGTGCCACACTGGGTATCCTCCTCATATCCATCCCGACACTCATCCAGTTGTTAAATCAACTATACATCATCCCATATAACCCCATTCATGTGGTTTCTCATGAAAATACCAATGGTTAAAACAAAAATTATTTCATCTTTTCAAAACCAAAACGGTCAACCAACACATCCTTTTTCTCAAAACTGCTAACCAAGAGATCAAAATCCCAACTCACATCTTACAAAACTTTTCATAAAGACACAAACATTTAGAAAATAACACACTTCAAAGATATTCACATCAATTTCAAAACATCTCATCCCATTAAAACACCCTTTGATTGTTTAGAAAACTCTATTGGAAACACTTTTCAAGACCAACATCAATATAGTTCCTGCTTTCAAAAGAGGTGTAAGCACACCATTTTACATTTAAAAAAAATTCTGAAAAATGAGTTCCACCATTTCATAAACCAAACCATTCCCTCTTTATTTTAAAATAATTTCAGAAAAACTTTACTCTACTTAAAACCAAGTCACTTTAAAACCAAAGCGCCAATATTTCAAAACTAAAGCACAAAACAATGTGAGAGGAAACTAGTTTCAGTGGGTGACTGGGACATATGGTTGGCGGCCATATTCCAATCACTTAACCATCATAGAGAGTGTACTAGGGAATATCCCCAGCTCTGCAAGGCTTTCTAGGCCCTGCGATCTCACTGAGACCATTAACCCAACTCTCTTTTCATTTCCCCTAATCATCATCAAACCAAGAAAACCAAAGGACTTAGATAAATCACAACTTCTCCTAGATACTTGAATCCCATAATGTGGTGTGTTGATTAGGCACACTACCCAAAACTAAAATACCAAGTCCCTAAAATTCTAACTCCAGACTATCCCGACTCTTCCCCAAATAACATGACCCAAAGATTTAACATGAACCTCCTCTGATACCATTTTGTCACAAACCGAATTAGGTCACCACTGAAACCATCACCAAAATCAACCTGTGATATGTCCTAAAGTTTTTTTCCGATCACCACGAGCTGGAAAAAGTTCCCGGGTATCATAAAATGAGAATTGGGAATGATTTACCCATGTTTATAAACTTAAAACAACAAATGAATCCAATAAAACAAATCTGTATTTTTTAAACCAAACAATCTTTTACAAAAATTCATAACTCAATTACATAGTTTAAAGAAACTCACCAAGACTATATCAAAGGTACAAAACTAAAAGGAAACATCCAAATAACCCTTATGGAAAGGGGAACCACCCTCAAGACAACTCCACTTGACTTCACCAACATGGACCCGCTAGAATCCCGAACCACTAGCACAAATAAATGTACCCAACCTACGACAAAAAAAAATAACCAAGTCTACTTACAACCAAGGGTGTAATTTTGGTGGATACAATGACCAGTAGGATACCACCACTAATATATTCCATGTGATAATCATTCAAAGAAAAAATCTTGCCAGTTTTCAAAAACAGGAAATGATGGTTACAATTTCTAAAAGATGCAACATAAAAATTAAAACAATTTTCAAGTGGGATATCATTAAGAATCAACACTTTAAAAAATTAATGTAAACCCTCTTGAATTTTCCATCCAACCATACCGTATGCCTATGGTAAGAACAAAGTAACTAATGAGAACAAGCAAAAGGAAATAACCCCTAGGCACTAGCTCATTGTGGGTCCCAGGTACCTTGTATCTCGGTGAGAGTAACAATCACAATATCCATTCTCGTGCACGAGCCACTAGTAGGGAACATACCCATAACCTAGTGGTCACTAATAATTATCATAACAGTTTATTTAGAGTTGTTAGAATCAAACTTGATATGTGAAACTGAGGCCAAACCCCACAGATCCACTAGCATACTAGTACACGTCCACCCATCTAGATACCCGGGTTTTCCCCTTGTGCTCAGACAAGTTCAAAATGTTAATAAATATAATGTTTCTAACACTTTCATAGGGTCGTACACATCCGTCTGTGGACGATGCATAGCTATTGCCCCACATTCCCACTTTCCAAAGGCAGGTGGAATCCGTCACTTATTCAGGGACATCTGCTCCTTGATCGAAACGGGATGATGGGATGTCGGTTCCTCCCTCTGTGGATTCCTCTAAGAAACTTATCACCTAGTACGGGTCTCCCTCATAGATTTAATATGTTGTTCATGAAACTCTTCCTAGCACCATATCTTTATGGGCACTAGTAAATTACGCTGCTTCTGTCAGGACATTCCAAGGGGTCCGGTCAGGGCAGCAACCTTTGGTTAGAAGAGTAGTCGTTTTGGGCATCACTGGCATTTCTGGATGTTGGGGGATCTCCATGTCTATCTTATGTCCCTTATTATAGGGATTATTGAGGGCGTGGAATCCTGATGAATCCCACATAGAATGCAAGGAATCATATGCCATGGGCATGTATCTGAGGTTTTCCTCATCTTCCCATGTTTAACACAGGTTATGCAGCAAGTTTAACATCCAATGGAGACGGATCAGGCAGATCAGAACACTGAGTAGAGTGGATCAAATGGAGGAACCCCCTGGAGGGAACACCGATATTTGGGGACATCATGTGAGTGGATTCTTGAATGCTTTTAGATGGAACGGGGAATGGGGTGGGATGATCCCACCGGGATGTGGCGGCCCGAGTAAAAATCGGGATGGATTATGGAAGGTTTTGTGAGGGGGTGGCGAATGGGATGGAACTATATTGAGGATGAAGATGGTTTTGGTCTTGAACCTTGAAGAGGATTCCTATGTATCCCCATGGCAGGGAATCAAAGTCTGCGTGGTTCATCTGATGATGGCTTATCACCAATTGGGGTTCAATGGATTACCACCGGATAGGGTCATAATGGCTTATCGTTAGATAGGGTCACAGTTTAACATCATGCAGGATGGGGGAGGACTGAAGTGAAGGTGGACATGGGGTCCAATTGATGGTGGGCTTGAACCATAGGGAGGCGTCATACGTATCATGCCTTGGATAAGATCAAAGTCCTCATAGTTCGAATGATAAGGGGCTATTAAACTGACACGAAGGGGTGTCAGGACAACTGGGTTTTGGGATTGAACCTGAGGGAGGCTTCCTACGTACCTTGCCTTAGCAAGGATCAAAGACCTCATAGTTCATGGGGAAATTGTGGCTTACTCTCTGAGGTAGACCAATGTGTTGGTAAACCGATGTGAAGGAGGTCGAAACGACCAATGGGTGGTGGGATTGGACCTCGGGGAGGCTTCCTACATACCATACCTTGGCATGGATCAAAGACCTCATAGTTCAGGTGGTGGGAACTGATGTGAAGGTGTTTGGGATCGATGGTGAATGAGGACATGGGGTCCAGATATATGGTGGGCTTGAACCTTGTTGGGGCATCCTACGTACCCTTCCTTGGTAAGGATCAAAGGCCGTGTCATTGGGAATAGTGTCAGGGAACCAAAATGAAGGGGTTTGGAACAACCAAGTGTTGGGCTTGAACCTTAAAGAGGCTTCCTACGTACCTTTCCTTGGAACGGATCAAAGTCCACGTAAATCAAAAGGGGATGTCGGTGAACCGATGTGAAGGACCTGAGGTCCAAATGGATGGTGGTCTTGAACCTTGGGGAGGCTTCCTACGTACCATGCCTTGGTATGGATCAAAGTCCACGTAGTTTAGAATGGTGTGGGCGAACCAATGTGAAGGGGGTCGGAACGACCTGGTGTTGGGCTTGAAACTCAGGGAGGCTTCCTACGTACCTTGCCTTAGCAAGGATCAAAGTCCTCATAGTTTGGGATGGTATTGAGTTGGTGGGCCGACATGAATAAGGACCTGGGGTCCTGGTGGGTGGTGGGCTTGAACCTCAAAGAGGATTCCTACGTACCTTTCCTTGGCAAGGATCAAAGTCTGCATAGTTCAGGATGGTGTGTGGGGCTTACACTCTAAGCTCCCCAGGTGCGTCAGGGTCGGTGCTTACTCTAAGTCCACGTGAGTAATTCTCAATGTGAGAAACAATAGGCATCATGGAACTGACAACCACGTTGTGAAAGGTGCGTCTGTGGGAAGTGGAATGGGGCTTAGGATTTAGGCTGCCCAAAATGGAAACAGGGGCTTACGTTTGGAGCGGCCCGAGGAAATAGAGACTAGGACTTACTCCAGGATAGAGGCCCATAGGGTGATAAATCCCAAAGGTAAAGGGATTTGGCACTAAATAAAGGAGGGGTACCGATTCCCATCCCACCCTTTGCTGGTCCTGAGGACCGAAGAAGAAAGAAGCAGGATGCTGCCTTCTACAAGAAAGTTTGGGGCTTACAACGGGATGGTTTCCCTTTCCCCGCGGACAAACGCTGCTCCGATAAAGAGGATATCCTTCCATGTGAGGAATGATCTCACTCCCGTGGAGACCAGTGGACGTGAAAAATGTCCAAGGTGGGAGTACCCCACGTGCGAGGCACGGGGCGAGGGCACAGTTCAAAATCATGTGATGAGGACAAAAGTTCTTGTCAGTTTAACGTCTTGCAGCTCGGATGATGTGGGTTTTCTACGCACCTCTGGGACTTAAATAACAGGTACCCTCTGCTCCTTGGTGTAGAGAGGGTACAGGAAAACCTGTGCCTAGGGTGTTTCATGGAGAGAACCATCGGGGGGTGTCCACATTAGCATGGCTATGTGAAGAAGAAATAGCCATTAGTGTTCTTATGTGAAGAATCATGAGGTGAAGCAATGAAATGGGTGGTATCGTCCATGGGACTTTATAGTTACTTTGTGCGAACCTAGGAGGATGAACGGGAAATGATTATATGGAAAAAATGATGCGGGCATGGGAGGAGCCCTAAAATGATGCCCAGAAGAGGGACATCAAGGATACATAAGGCGGGAGGCCTGTGCGTGAAAGGGACATTGCATGGAAAAGGGGTCGGGATGGTGCGCAGATGGGATTACACATGCGAAAAATATCTGGCCTAGTGCGAAATTTAGTGCTGGGCATGAAAAAGAATAGGCCAGTGCGTAAAAGGAATTGAACGCCGAAGACCTGTCTTTGAGCAATTGGAAGAAATTGTGTACGGGGGAAGGGGTTCAATGGGACTTTGAAGAAGATCCAGCCCGAGGGGTCATGCGCAATGGCGGACCCTCGGGTGACCTGGGTGAGAAAATTAGTACCTGAGAGCCATATTTTATGCACATGGGAGGAGAATTTCACGCGGGAGAGACGGTTCAAATTCTTTACGCTGAAGTCGAAGGGGTCAAATTCTATTTATAAGAGCTCGAGATCATGGATCTACATAGAAAACACTTTGGGGTGAAGTATTGTGTTCCTTAATATCGGTAGCACATAGGTCAACCGCATGGAGCGGTGGCTCAAAATAGTTCCGCACACGTGCCTAAAACTCTATCGAATCCCGGATTTTTTGGTGTGAGCATATTTTCTTTGCATAACTCAGTATTTTTGTCACACCGCCCCTCTGGAACCCCCATAATGGATCGCCAGTTCCAAATATGTCTTCAATTTGTCGCGCCCAAACCTTTATCAGCCCTGGAGTGCTTTATGGCGTCTACAAATTCCCCCCTCAGAATCAGATCGGGGAGGGCCCGCAAAGGTCGAATTCTTAAGGAAATGTCAATATACAGGACTCCTCTGGGAATGTCACATGCTTAGAACCGAAGCGGCATGAAAAAAACTGGGCCAGGGCACGCAATACGCTTTTCATGCGTGCGCAGAAACCGCTCATCACCCCTATAAAAGACCTCGTGGATCCCTCTATTCCTTACTGATATTCTCACGCGATTAGCCTAGAGCTCTCGTGTGTGAAAAAAATTCCTCCGCCTACACGTAATTCACCGTAATCAATCGCCTATTTTCATGCCTCCCTGGGATTTTCCATGCCAACTTCTGATTTTCTGTGCCGGCTGTTTATTTTTCATGCCGACCACAAATCTTTCGCCTCAACTCCTGCTTTTTTGTGATGATTCCTTAAAATATTTTCGGCAGGAGATGGTCACCAATCGATCTGATGGTGAGGGGGAATCCACATCTACTACTCGAAGGGCTGAGATGGTCTCCAACCCTAAGGTTTATGGTGCCCGAAAGATTGTATCCAACAACCATACTCCCTTCAACATGTTGACCCTAGCGCAGAAGGATTATGCACTATCTTCTATCCTGCTGATCTGGGACTTTGGAATATTGGAGGAGGTACCTGTTCCAAGGTTTGAGGTCAACACACCACGTTCATGGGTGACCCGTGAGGATGACCTACCCCGGTATAACATCGCCTACAATGTCCATCATGCTGGAGAGACCAGACACCTGAATGTTTACGTCCTAAATCCCAGGACCAGGACCATCACAGGGAGTGACCATGTCATGGAGAGTTCTCCAGCCCTTATGAAAGAACCTACAATCATAGTGTTACTGATAAGACGAAAGGATGGCTGCAGGATTGGGATCTGTGGCTTGGAGGAAATTTCACCATAGAATGGGCCTGGGAGTATTGGGTTCTCCAGACATGAAACCAGTTTGGGGTCAAACTATGGCACATCAGTTTGTTTGAGGGGGTGTGCACTTCGTAGTTTCATTTACATCGTCATCTTGATCTCAGACCATAGTTGTTTACAAAATGGTCACCTGACACCAATATCTTCCACCTTCATCATGGGGAATTTGACATCAGCCTGTGGGACACCCATTGCATCGGGGGTATCCCTCTAGATGGGCACCAATATGATGAATTCCTCCTGATGAGGAACACATGGGGTTACAGATCATGAACTCCTATGATGAAATGGGAC
Source organism: Viscum album (assembly GCA_963277665.1). Classification (NCBI taxonomy): domain Eukaryota; kingdom Viridiplantae; phylum Streptophyta; class Magnoliopsida; order Santalales; family Viscaceae; genus Viscum; species Viscum album. The sequence goes on along the minus strand of OY728145.1, from coordinate 1,089,332,205 downwards.
CTGCTGGAGATGGCCAAGGAGAGGCTAGGGGTCAAGGATTTCATGAAGGAAATTGTGTATAGGAAATGGTTCAGCTTCTTCCTGGAAAAAGACCCTGAAATCAAGATGCTGGGGTGAGAGAGACGGTGTCCGACCGCATCACAGAGGAGTAAAAGTGGATCGTACTAGAGGATCTTGGAGGCAGGCAACTGTCAGTCATGGGGCTTCAGCATAAATGAGAGTTGGGACTCGAACGTCGGATACTCTGGATTCCTCAACACATTCTTGAGTGGGTGGATCTTACTAGTGAGGGTTGCTAGGATGTGAGTTCGTCCAGCGACCCTGGTGATGGACGACGTCATGGACCCCAATCAAAGATTCAATCTGGGAGTCCCTATATTATCTCATCTGTATGCCATTTTGGGATGCATTTTAAGAGGAGGTTCACTGAGGATGATTTGTGGACCCTTCCAAATCTTTTATGGCTGGGTTGCAGGACATTGTGGTGGGTATAACTTCTCGAACTTCATTCGTCCTCCAGGTAATGGCCTGCAACCTTCCTTTCTGAACATTTTCATGGTCATGCCATTGAAACATAATGAGGAGTGTATGAGGATAAAAATAAGTAATCACGCCAACTTCACTTTCATCCTATTCCCACCTCGACAGGCCAGATGATATAAAATGGGAAAGGCTCATTGGAGCAAAGGGAATACTTCCAAAGCATCAGAGGTGGGGTGCCCGTGGCACGAATCGATGGGAAGATCTTTTGCAAGACTTGTTTACCATCCAGGTTCGCCAGCCTGTTCGGATGCCTTCAGTGGATGTCGAAGAAGGTTTACACAGATGTTCGAGAAGAGAGGAACCCATGTGTTCTTTTCCAAATGTGGATAATGTTCACATCCCAGGGCTCTGGCGATGTTATTACCTTTCACCCCACTGGAGTTGACACTGGCCTCTTGAAAAAATACGCCAAACATTGGGTTATTGCATACATCGATGGACTTTTGTGGAAGTGAGTCTGACAACTCGTGGTAGCCAGTGTAGAACTTGGATGGTTGGAGAGAAGACGAAGTGTTGTTGAGGGGAGAAGGTTGGAGGCATGTCAGGCAACCAGGCCCGCATAGGCCGGGACTTCAGTAGCGGGGACGTCATGTGGCGCGGTCGGGCCCTCATCACATAGGGGGAGAGGGGCTCATGTGGCGGCCAGGGAGCTCCTGAGGAAGCAGATAAGGTATCTACTCCAAACCTCCAATGACACAATCTTCCTAGCTTTGTGATCAGCCTGGATAACCCTACGACCGTCGATGGGTACAGAAGTTCTTTGAAAAAAGATAATGCGAGATGGAATCCAGCTCCAGGAGGTCAGACTCAATCAGGTTGTTGACAGGGTGAAATTTCATCATCTACATGCATACCTGATGGCCATGGAAACGTACGCATGTCCACAAGGTTGGAATACAAAGCCACCCTTCTGGGTGAAAGTACTTCTCGTCCAAGAGTATGATCTGGAAAAGATTCCATCAGAGGAGGATGACAGTGATGATGAGTCGGAAGGCACTGAGATGGAAGAGGAGGAAGAAGGAGAAGGTGAAGGAGGGGCGAATAGGAAGAGGAGGATGAAGGAAGAGGGTCTCATGGGGCGTCCCACCAAGGGAGTCTCCGGAAGAGTGGTGAGATCGTTTGCTCTAATGTGGATATAACTGTGCTGCTTGAGGTATATCTCATCCCTTATTTATCCTTTCACCTCATAATATTTTTTATCCCTTAACTAGATCTCCTTATCCCATTCAAGAGAATATGGGCGCCGACCAAGGGTCTCTATTTGAAGGTGAGGAGGTTCTGGTAGAACAATGTGGGGAGCCAACGCCCATTATTTAACTGACAAGCACTGAGCGATCCCCTATAATGGTAGCTCCTGCAGTGGCTAGAACACCAGAGGCTAATGCTTTGGGAGCCTGTAAGTTCATTAGTTCAACGCCGGAATTTACTATAGGAGAGCTTAGTTGACCAGGGAGTTCATTTTTTGTCCAGTAATCACAGCCTTGGAGGCTCATCGGGCTGCTGAACCTGGGATTTCCACAATTGACTCAACTGTAAATGTTCCATCCCATTCGAGGAACACTTCTCAAACTGATCCGACCCCAGCACTCGGTGATCAGAGAGTGCTGGACATCGGCAGAACCCTTGTTGGGGTAGGGCCGGAAGTCGACGAGGGGGCTACCGAGACTCATGTGAGAGGGGATGGTCACCCGGGCATTGAAGAGCCCAAACCCATGGGAGGGGTACCCGAAGAAGACCCTGATGCTGGTCTGTTGGCTTCTTTCCCCGACTATTGTCCTGCAGACCCCGAGGAAATTGATGATTCCGAATCAGAGGTGGTCGAGGAGAGATGAATGACATGGTGCAAAGGGTGGAAGTGAATCAAGCTCTTTCTCATTCATCCCCATACAGAATGTATGAAACGGATGGGATCACTACAGACCTGGATGCACTTTATCTGTGCAGGAGGGGTGGATGGTCAACGCCTTCATTCGACGGTCCATGACTACATGTCCGAGAAGATGCATGAGAGCAGTCGATGCTCCGAAATTGCCCGGTGTTAGAAGGAGTCAGTGAGTACCCAAACATTCTTGAAGGTGGAATAAGAGGTCTGATGCCTTGAATAACAGGTGAAAGAAAATGAGATATTCATTAGAAAATATTCTGAGCTTGTGGAGCAGTTGAGGGCCCAGCTGGCGGATGCCCAAGAGAAAATAATGGAAGCGGGTCATCAAATGACTGAACTCCAAGCTAAATAGGTGAAAAAATTGGCTAGGGTCAGTGGACTACACTCTGTGTCCACTGATGAAGAGAGAATCATCAGGGGGCGAGAATTAATCCTAGAGGTCACCAGCCAAAAGGTAGCAGTGCTAGAATGATCCATCCAAGGAGCTAACCCTTAAGGGCCCTGTTTTGGCCGAACTCATAAACTAATTTCTCTTTACTGCTTCTTATTCTTAACTACATGTATGGGTAAGTTTAGTTACTTGTTTTTGTGGTTTAACGCATTTGAACACAATCTTGAAATAAATATCAATCCATTCATAAGCTCACGGGGATCGCACCCATTGTGAGAAATAAGAGTTGTTCATACTATTACTTCGCTTTATCATGGGAGTTTCAACCACACTTTGGGAATCCAGTGTTTGAAAAACCAACCTGGATTCCTATGAAGAGAAGGGAGATACCTGACTGGAGAATAAAGCTCTCAGAACAGCAAAATGACCATTTTCCCAGTGTGCTCTTGTGCACGAACAGGACAATGACAGGGGAGTTGGAATCGATCCGAACAGATGGGAATGGAAGGTGTGAATCACGATACCCAGGATTCGCAACATTGTGATGGTGGCATGGAGATGGAGGATAACTTTTGACTGTGTTTGAAACATAGAATCCATATCGTGTTAGCCTGGAATGGGGACAAACAAATGAGGGTCGACTGTTGACCGTATTCGAAACATAGGACCTGACTCAAAATGCCATACATTATCCTTTTAGAACATTGGCTCGAGACAATAGGCGGGCCATGGGATGAATCCATATTGTTAGGGGGTTACCTTAGACATGAAAGAGGAAGAGGGTCTGAATAAGGGGCACGCAAAGCGTGGAATGCAGAGTGATGGTTTGTTCGAACAAAATCCAACACTCATGAAATTATTCCACCGTGGTGGAAGCACATTAGAGGGGTGCATTAGTCTAATCATGGAACCTTCCTTCATTTAGACATGACCTCTCTGGAGAAGGAGTCGTCACTTCCCAATATCATTGTGGGGCATCCCAAACTTGTTCACGACACAGCTGTAGTTACATGGTTCCCTATAAGGGCTCAGGACAAAGGGCTAGAAATGAGGAAGAATATGATTTATGATTCCTTGTGCTAGACCCAGAGACAGAAATGCCTATGAATTTCTACATATCCCATGAGGATGGGAATCAAGCAGTACATAGTTCGGGAAGAGGTCTTAGTTTAAGGTCTTAGAACTCAGACTGGGGATCAGTAAGGAATGTAGGAGACACATGGTAAGGTAATTATGAAACCCAACATGAATGAGGACATAAGTCCAGATTATCATGTGTTCCTTGGGGAAGTGTTTAGGTCAAGGGACTGAATACTAAAGTTAGGCTGGGCCCATGGGGAAGTGTTTGGGTGTTCCTTCGTATATTATGAGAATGAGAATCAAGCTGCATGTAGTTCTAGGATGTGGCATGGTAAGGTACCAGTTCCAGGGATAAAAGTGGTGGGTAGGTGTGTCCCTCACACCAAAAGAAGTGGTATTTGATGTATCTTGTTTTTCCTTCAAGGTGAATGTTTTTTTTGAGGTGACATGCCTGGGATAGCAAGTACCAGAATCGCAACAAGAATCAAGCTGTATGTCGGCATTGACAAACGTTATGGAATGTGATCGATGCCAAACATGGTGTCCCATTAAGGGAGGACATCATGGTGCAGTTTCGTTTTTCGTCGTGCGGCCAAGATGATAATATCACAATTTAGGGTCATGTGATGGGACCAACCATTCATTTTAACGTCGCGTGGCACAAACGTAGTAGGGATGAGGCTAGAGGGGGAATGTTCACAGTACAAAAAAGCGTACCTGACACGAGTGGGGACATAACCCCATACCACACCGTATTCTATTTTGAGAAAGAAACCTCTGGCCAAGGTGCCAGAATAGAGGTAGGAGGGTAAGGGGTAGGATAAACTAGCTCTCAACTAAGTTGGACCCGAATATGAGATGTCCGGGTGTTCCTACGCATCTGATGAGTATGGGAATCATGCTATGCATAGTTCTCACAAAGGGGTAGTATGAAATGATCTCAGTTTAAGGTCTTAGAGCCCGGACCATGGAGAATTAGGACTATTCCAAGTAAAGGCAGACTTTACCCCAATCCTCAAGCCTACTTGAGTTGAACTCAGTGTAGGAAACAAGGGTGGATAAATTATCTGCAATATGTGAAATACATTCAAAGGGGAAACTGGTCGATCCCCGAACGATCACCTTGTCATGGATCTTTCCTCCTAACATGAGGTTGTGCACTGTGGAATGGTACCATGAGTTTTAAAGATCTACTTGGTCATGATGTGGTATAGAAGGATATGAATCATGTAACAGACATTATGGGCTTAAAGGGGCCGGTGTGGTGATAGGGGATAATTTTTGACCATGTTCAAAACACAACATCCATATTGTGTTAGCCTGGAATTGGAAAAAAATGAGTATTGACCGCTGACCAAATTCGCAATGAAGGACTTGTATCAATTTGTTGCTTAAAACCTTTGAGGATGTTTCCTTGTAATGGTGGGAGAGCGCTTGGGCCTAGCATCCATGCCACTTGGGTTCCCCTTAGAGAGTGAAAGGTGATGGAAGCCCTAATGAAGGGGAACTTGAAGCCTGATAAATGGGTGAAAACATGTCCTAGTAGAGTCTGACATTTAAGGTACTAAACCCGAGTACCCTTAGGAACATTGGTGAATCACCGAAGAGGGTTGAGGGGCTCATCTTGGGAGCAGTCAATTTGACAAGACGAGAATAGAACAAGGGGATGGAGAACTCTCAAGAGGAGGTGAATGGCATGGTTGTCACAAAATGACTTGAATGAGTACATAATCACATACCACACTATCACAAATCAGCATGAATGAGGACATAATCCCATACCACACCATCTACTCCCCTCCCTATGAAAAGGGGTAGGCCATAGGGCCAAGGTGAAAGGGATATTTCTGAGAGATGGGGCTGGACCTGAAGTCTAGACATTCGGGTTGTCCTATGTATCCCATGAGGATGGGAATCAAGCCATACGTAGTTCTTGAAGGCACATAGGGGTAAGATACCCTGATGAGGGGGGTGTACGACATGACAAGTAACCCGCTGTGAATAAGGAAATAATCCCATACCACACCGTACAATTCTAAATAGGAACTTGGGCTAGGGGCCTGAAAATCCCAAGGGGCCTGAGGCTGGGCCTCGTTTGGAAAGGCCTGACTAGTTTTTCATTTAGTGTCTTGCAGTGAGGATGAAGAGAGGAGTAAGATACCCCAAACAAGGGAGGTGTACAACATGTAGAATAACCTGACATGAATGAGGAAAGAATCCCATACCACACCGTACACTCCTGGGTAAGAAGTTAGGGGGAGAGCCCGAAGAGACGAAGGGGCCTGAGGCTGGACCTTGGATGGGAATCCCTACATCCTCTTGTGTGGTTACCCCCTAATCACAACTCTTATGCCCACGTGAGCTGTGTTCGGTGTGGGAAACGAGGAGCCAGTCTCGGCTCTCCCCATCATATGGGATCTAATAGCTAGCATTGACCAAAGGGAGTTCATTGCTTGGAGATAAAATGAGGCATAATGAACCACTACACTCAATGTTTGGGAAATATTGTGGTGGTTCTAATGTCACAGGACAGCTGTTGACCGTGTTCGGAATAAAGTGTCCCCATAATGACTTAAAATGGGAACAAAAAATAAGCATCGACCGCTGACCATATTCACAACGCAGGACTTGCATCGGCTTATTGCTCAACATCTACGATGGCATTGATCCAAAGTGTTAAGATATCCCTTAGGCCTAGCATCCATACCATTCAAGGGACCTTCTAGATAGGGAGAATGGTGGATTTCGAGTCCAAGGAGTGGGTGAAGCATAGTTGTACCCATCTATGAAAGAGGCGAACGTCTCCAGGGAGCCGGACGCATGGCTGGATCGAGGTTAGCTCAACATGAATTGGGGAAAATGTCTACATTACACCATATTTCTTGACCCGAGGGGATGATCCTCGTATTTGGGCTTGGCCAATAGACAAAATGTTCGGGTGTTCTTATGTATCCCATGAGGATGGAAATCAAGTCGTGCGTAGTTCTTGAAGGCCATGCAGTTTAACGTCATGCAGTGAGGACATGGGAGGATAGAAGAATGGGGAGCGGGAACATGGTGTGACCATTATAATCCTGTTATGAGTGGGGCTAAGGAAGCCTACACCATATCATGCAAGGATCCTTCGAGAGAACTATACCCAGGGGGTAGTCAAAGAGAATAGTTCTGTGTTGGGCTCAAGACAAGGCATATGAGCGTTACTACATTTCCCATGAGGATGGGAATCAATCCATACGTAGTTCATAAGATGCAGTTTAACATTATTTAGGACGATGAGCAGTTTAAAGTAATGTAGGACCCAATATTTTAAGGTCATGCTGGACCGGCATGCAGTTTAGGGTCATGTGGGACCATCCAGTTTAAGGTATTGCAGGACTAGTAGGCTCAGAAAAAGTATTTCCTGAGAAACTTGGCATTGGTGGAAGGAGTTATATGCTCACCATCTATGGTCACTAGGGAGTATGCTCCATTAGGGTAAACCTTGTGGATTATGTAAGGCCCTTCCCATTTGGGATCCAACATGGGTGGTTTCCTACTAGGGATCATTGGCGTCCAAAGGGCCAATACCAAGTCGCCTTGTAGGAAATAACGGAGGAAAAAAATTTTGTGGAAGGCTCTAGCTATCTTTTTCTGAGGTCTTTCTAAATTGTGTATGGAACAAAGCCTATTCTTGTCAAGTGCTTCCAATTCAGCCAAACGAATTTCAACTATCTTATCTGGAACCTTCTGGTCATAGACCATTGTGCGTAACGAAGGAACCTGGATCTCAATGGGTAGGATGGCCTCATCTCCATACACCAGGGAATATGGGTTCACCTGGGTGGAATTACGAGTCGTCATCCGATAAGCCCAGAGGGTGTTGGGGAGATTGTCCGGCCAACTTTTCTTATTCTGACCAACCATTTTCTGCAAAATGTTATAGAGGGTTTTGTCGAACTCCTCGATTTATCCATTTGTCCGAGCGTGGTAGAAGGAGGTATGGTTCGAACAGATGTTATACTTGGCGTACAATTTCTTCATCTTAGCTGCTCAGAAGTTGGTGTCGTTATAGGTGAGGACGGCGTGAGGGACCCCAAACCGGTAGATGATGTTGGAGCTCACAAATTTGATGATAAAACGGGCCTTGACCTCTTTTAGAGGGATTGCTTCTACCCACATGGAGAAGAAATCTGTGGCGGTCAGGATGAACCTGCACTGGCGAGCTGTCACCGGTGGGTATGGTCCTACGACATCGAGTCCCTACACCGTGAATGGCCAAGAGTACTTGGTAGAGTGGAGAGGTTTTGGCGGCCAATGCTAGAAGTTAGCATGGATTTGGAACGTGTGACATCTCTTGTTGAACTAAATACAGTCATGAATCATGGAGGGCTAGAAGTACCACAGTCTCTGGATCTAATGGGACAGCTTTGGCCCAATCTAGTGAGCCCCACAGGAACCGGCGTGAACCTCATGCATGACCTGAGAAATATCGAATCCTTGGATGGAATGGAGGATAATACCATCGAACACACACTTGTATAGGATCTTCTCAAGATTGGGACGACTTTGGAGTGTAAACTGTAGCACGTGGTGTCGGATTCGCTCGCGCTCGGCCTGATCAGCCGAGAGTCAACCTTTTTGGATATACTCAAAAAAGGGGCTCCCCAGTCAAAATTAGATTCAACTAGTCCATCTGAAGAACCTAGGGATCTTGATGTGGAGGCCCCGGCGGTAAGATGGCTTACTCGCAGGATGTCGTTATCATCTAGGGTGACGGGGCTAATGACTCTCCGGTGTGCCATGTGTATAATTAGATCATCCTATTCGAGTTCCTAAAGTGATGCAGCCAGGATGACCAGACCATTGGATCGACCGTTCCGAGATTGAGGGACATGAGTAACTTCCAACTGAGATAGAAACTAGGCCATTAGTAGGAGGGTATGCTCCAACAATGGTATGAGCTCTGGATTTCTGAAGATATAGTCACCTTTGACTTGCTTAATGACTAGCTCAGAATCCCCTTTCACAAGAAAATGGGAACATCGATCTTGAGAGCTATCTCAAGGCCAGTGATAAGAGCCTGATAATCTACCTCATTGTTGGTGTAGCCTTCTGACAATAGGAATGAGTATGGAAGAATGGATTACGCCGGGGTAATAAAGACAACACACATGCCTACTCTGTTGAGTGTGGGATCATTGAGCCTCCTACTGGTGGGGCTCCGAGAAGAACCATCAAAGTGAATCTACCAACACGGGATGGCGTGATCCACCAAGCGGATCGCCTCATTAGGAAAATCCTGGTTCAGGGACTAGTCCACGGGGTTTGGATGGGCAGTAAGAAAATCTGTCAATGCTTGTCCCTTGATAGCTTTCTGAGGTAGGAACCTGATGTAAAACTAATGGAGGATTACCACCCACCATGATAGATGGCTGATCAACATGGGGTGGTTCAGGATGTACTTCAGAGGGTCTACCCGATACACTAGTTGTACCTCGTGGTGCTGTAGGTAATGTCGCAACTTCTGCACAGCAAATACGAGCGCAAGGAAGATCTATTCGATGGGGGTGTATCTAGTCTTTGTATCGATGGGCATACTAATGAGATAGTAGAGGCTATTTTCTATCCCCTCATTATTATTCTAGGTGAGAAGGGCAATGAGATATCGTTCCAAGTCAGTCACGTACAAGATCAGTGGTTTTCTAGAGATAGGTGGCATCAGAACTGGAAGCTGGAGCAGATACTGCTTGAATTCCTAAAACGCGGTCTGGCACACTTCATCCCACTCGTAGGCAGAGCCTTTCTTCATGAGCTGCTAAATTGGCATACACATGCCATCCAGATTCTCAATGCATCGGCGTATGTAGGCTATGTGGCCTTGGAAACCTTGAAGCTCCTGAATATTGCTCGGGGGAGGCATCTGACTAATGGACATGATCTTATCTGGGTCGATCTTGATGCCTCAGTACCTGAAAAAAAACCCAAGAAACTTCCTGGAGGTGACCCCGAAGACACATTTCAATGGGTTCATCTTCAGATGGCCAGAATGGAGGAAGCCGAACACTTTCTCAGTGTTCTTGAGATGGTCCCGGTGCTGGCGATATTTGACCACCAGATCTTCCACATTGCATTCCACCAATGTCCCAAGGATTGGTCTGAATATGCGGTGCATGGCCCGCTTATATGTGGCACCTGAATTATTCAAGCCGAAGGGCATAACCTGGTAACAGAAGTTACCTTGAGGTGCCCATAAAGCTGTAGAATCTTCATCCTCGGGGGCCATTCAGATCTGGTTGTATCTAGAGTACCCGTCTATGAAGGATGGTGCTTGGAACCTAGGCATAGAATCAATCAATAGTTCTTTCATAGGAATAAGGAAATCATTTTTCGGACAGTGACGGTTGAGATCTCAGAAGTGGATGAACACTATGATCTGTCTGTTTATCTTCCGAACTGGCACAATTTTGGCTAGCCACTTGGGGTACTAGACCTCCTTGATGAAGTTGCCTCTGATGAGCTTGTCAAATTCGGCCTCAACCATGGCACTGTGAGAAGGGTGCATATTTCTGGGTGGTTGCTTGAACACACGATGATTTTTCAGGAGACCGAGGCGGTGGATGACTACCTGAGGATCTAGTCCTGGCATCTCATCATAGCTCCAGGAGAATACATCACAGTGCTGCTTCAGGAAATCTATGAACCGGTGCTTCTCCTAGAGGGACATGGCGACACTGATGAACGTGGGTTCCAGATCTACCTCACTACGAAGGTTCATCTATACCAGCTCATAGATCATGGCAGAGATGCCTTCTTCAAAGATGGAGGGAGAATTCTCAAGATCCCCTTCATCAATTACAGTGGGATCCTCAGCAGGATGAGCTTCCTCAAGGTCAGTAGATCCTGATGAGTGGTTGGTACCAGCCTAAACTATCATATACCACATATTAGGGGATTCACATGCTGCTGAGACCATAGAAATGAAGGAAGTTGATCCAATCCCATCTGGTTTTTAGCCAAAGGGGACATGATTGATGATATCAAAGAAATAGGTGTGTGTCGGCTTGAGCCTGTTGATTCTGGCCCAGTGAAATAGACACGTATGACGTGCTGCTATTTCCATGGGGCGGTTGTCCTGATACCGTATGGGGGTATGAGGCTCTGGGATCACCTGATCCTGGTTTTTGTAGGAGTACGAGGTGATTTTCCACCATCGCTTGGACTTGGAAACATGCTTTCCTCTTGTGCCATAGACAACATGACATTGACCCATGTTGTGGGTCATGGCCTCCAATAGATGGATTGGGAAGACATAGGCATCGTCCAGACCTTCCCAGGGGTCAGTTGAGACCGTGACGGATTTGACCTCACTTGCCTAAATCTATTTTTCCTTGCTCTTGTAATAGTCAGCATCCAGGTAGTAGGATTCACAAGAGGCGAAAGGAGATGAATCGCCTTGGATTACGCCTACTCGACCATTTAGTGAGTACTTGAGGCACTGGTGATACGACGAGGGGACCGCCACATGTAGGTGGAGCCATGGTCTTCCATTAATGCATTGTACGCGGTGTCCTGGGAGACAACCATAATCTCGGTACAGGAAACTAGGATTCCAAATTGGGTCTTCAAATAGATCTTACTAAATGGGGTCTATTCTTTCATATCATATACTTGGATCCTTAAGTCGGAGGGAGTCATGTCATCTTCGGATAACCCCAGCTTTCATACTGTCCGCGTTGGGATATGGTTAATCCCTGAGTCGGTGTCAACAAGACAATGACGAATGTCTATGTCGTTAAATTGACTAGTGATGTAAAGTGGGCAGATATGCCTCTGTATTGGAGAGCCTTCATCCTCTCTGGAGAACAAAATGATGGCCTGACATTCAGCTTTCTTGATTGCTTCAGCATGAACTTCTTCTGCAGCTGGTACCTCCAACTCAAATTAGAGGGGGATTTTTAAATCCGTAGTGAGGGCTTCACACAAATCTGGAAACAGGAGAAGGGATTCAAGGATGGAAAGCCTCTCTGGGATGCTGGCCAGATGTTTGAGGACATCGTACTTCTGGGCCAGGCATGAACTTCTGTTTACAGGAGGTTGTTCTATGATAGGAGGCAGGGAAGACCCCGCTGGCTGGACCAGCAGTGGACTGGTGCTAGGCATATCCCACTACACACTAGTCGAAGCCCAGAGAGTAGCTATTGGATGAATATCGGATTACTGAGATCCACCTATAGTAGGTCAACGCTGGTCGCGGCATGGTCAAGGTATTTCTGCCTGATCCAATAGCACAAATAGTGGTGGAGGTGGGCCCGATGACACTGGATGAAGAGGCAGCGCGTGTTGAGCTCTACGTTGGGCCTGCTATCTAGTCTTAGTGGCATGTACAGCCTAGATGGAGTTACCAAATAATGTTCCTCGATGACCCATATGGTCAGAGCTCTGACAATGCTGACGATGGTTGGGGACGTTGGGGTGGTTCGTCGGTCATTCCCCGTCGTCGGGAGTCATATATGGGTTTACCAACTCCACGGTATTAACCAAAGCACACCCTTGACTATCACTTGATGAATCATCCATGACCGGGCTGATTCTGGGAGGAATCCCCATCTCAGGGGGCATGAAGTCGCTGAGAGTGTGGGATGACGATGGCATTGGCAGGGCGCGTTGCTTTCCCATGTGCCGCCAATTCTTTCTCTTCTTAGAAGAGGCCGGCTAAGATGATGTTGCAGAAGTGGCGGCCGCAGCTTCTGAAGGATCCAGCTGATTCAAGCATGACCTAATGATGCCATGGTCGTGAGAGACCTTTTCTCGAGCCATCCAATCATCATACTTCTAGGACATGCTGTTGGAAACCTGCTGCCGCACACCTTAGCTATCGCGACTACTGGATGACCTTACAAAGACACATGCCACTTGTGTCGGGGCCAGCCCCAACCTTACTATGTTGTTATTGACCTGGTCTTGAAGCTAGTCTCTAAACACATAGCACGGTTTATGGGTGTGCCCCAGAATCTGATGATAGGAGCAGTAATTGGGGCAATCAGTGAGATTTTCCTCTTCTAGCCTTCTGCACTCAGGCAAGCGTACAATCCCCTGCTCTAAGGTGATACAGAAGTTACTAGATACCTGATTCTCATTGAATGATTAGGTCCAGTTTCTTCTATCTAGAAAGGGGGCCCTTGGAGCCTGGCCCTAACGAGGTGCAGACAACGCTTGTCTAGGAGGCAGAGCCTGATTGTCCCACCTAGGTGGTAGCGGTGCATTTCCCAGGGGTACCTACCAATTCTGAGGAGGATGTTGCTGAGCCGGAAGCTACGCCTGAGGTGGGGGGACTCTGAGAGGCTATGGTTCTAGTGCCACTGGTACCATTTCTTTTTTCCTGGGGGCTTCTATTAGGGCCACCGTGGTGGACTCGGCTCGGGCATCCATCCTTGCTGGAATTATAGGGGGAAATAGACGTGCCTGGATGGCCTGTTGCAAGGATTCTTCTAGGCATTGGGCTTTATCGGAGAAGTCTCGGAATCATCCATGGTATTTCTAGGTGATCAGAAGGAACCAGTTCTGTCTTGACGATCCCTACGCACATCGTCAGTAATTACTTCTGAGCCAGCGGCATGTCAAGGGAATATGTGAGCCCTTTCCACTGGGCAATAAAGTCCATGACACACTCATCATGCCTTTTCTTTCACTTGAAGAGGTTTGCGATGCTCTTTTTCCACGTGGTGGAGCTGAACTGGTAGAGGAATTGCCTGCGGAGGTCCTCTCAGCTGGTCATGGATCTGACAGGGAGTTGGCTATACCAGATGAATGTCGGTCCCTCCAGTGTCTGAACAAAATAGCAGAGCTTGGCAGCCTCCTATTACGTTAGAGTCCATAACATGGGCCCACACCTTGAGTTGAAGTGGTTCAGGTGCTGCGGCCGATCCCCCATCCCATTAAAGGGGGAAAAGGTGGGGTTCCCAAAACCCAGAGGCATCGAAATATCATCCACCCATGCCAGGTATGGATTTCCATCTAGTGGGATTTCCACTTATCGTGTTTCCAATGCCACAAGGTGGGCTATGAGCACCGCCATTGGATCATCTGGACAGGGGTCCCTGTCTTAAAGGGGATATCTAATTATGAGCGTGTTGGCGGGTTCTTCAACATGATAAAGAGGCCCAGTAGCCGATGGAGTGGCTGGTGGCACGACCCATGGGGTGACTTGGGGAGCCCGAGGTGGGTCCCTCAGGTTGTCGCTCCATTCATGAGGGTTTGGTGAGACATACCAATCCCTCTTTCTATGAGCTCCATCCTCATCCCTATCCGCAAGAGCAGTGTGATCAAGGTTTCGTGGAGGTATCTCACCAAGGGGAAGTTGTTCCGACCCCGGCCTAGGATCACCGTAGTCCAGCCGTCCCTCTGCAATGCGTTCATCCAAGAGGTTATTGACCAACTTCTTCTACTCAGAAAGTTTCTTGCACAATGTGTCCTTTTCAGGTTCCTCCTCTGTCTCTTGCACTGAGGTGGATGGGTTGGAGTGCTAGGAAGGTCCAATGTGCTCTTTTTCCTTACCAGTATTCCGGCTAAGTACCAACACCTCGGTGGGCACAGGGAGACCAAGTAGGTTCCTCTTTTGATGCATAAACCTCTCCAATGTGTCCATTATGGGTGGTACACACTCAGGGGTTAAGTCCCCATCATGAAGCTCTAGATCATCCTTTATGTCCACTAGGTCGATCATGTTGACTGTTACTCTTCCTAGCAGAATGTCCTCAATGTCACACAATGAGTCGGGCTAACGTCAGATAGAACTAAAGAGGAGGGAAACATACTTCCCCCAGCTATGAATTTGAATGTGGTGGGAAGACTCCTCAATGACCTTGCAGAGTAACTTGATACTATGAACGCATTGCTGCTGGAGGGCCTCACGGCGGCCTAGTGACTCGGGATGCTCGACCATAGGGAGTGCGGTCGAATAGACCAGACGACATTTCCTACTGATGTCTTCAAAATGCACTTGTCTCCTGGGATAAACCAGTCACTGATGATGAATGATAAATTATTTTTCCCAGAGGGTGTGGCGGAAACACTCAACTTCCTCCAAGGTGATAAATTCTAGTATGCCGAAATCCGGTGCTGCCACAGGCCAGAACTGCACTGTGAAGTGATCTACTGCGAAGATGTCCCAGAAGCTCCTAGTCTCAGATTCAGTGTCTGGCCCTTCATTTCCCCATTCATCAACTATGGGTGGATGAGTAATTGGTAGCGGTACTGAGTCGGACCGCTGGGGTGGCAGGCCGACTGGGGGAGAATACGACGAGCAAGATGACTGGCCACTGAATCTCGAGCTATCTTCTAAAGAGTGTAGTGACATGGATGCTAAGTCTTGGTAAGATGGGTTGATGACCGTCATTCCTAGCTCAGGGTATAGGTCTACTATTGATAGGCCTCAATGCTGCTTTCCTACCATTGGTCCCCATAACAGCTCTCTATGATCTATTGTGGAGGTAGAGAGCGCTTCTGGTGATGATGGTGGTGATTGCACAACCCTAACCTGCGGGGTCGCCAGATTTTAACCCTCCTAGATATACCTATGGAGGGAGGTGGGGAACATATGAACCTCACATTCTGGGAGTACTAGGCCGATGTGCCTTGTTCTTGCCCCATCCTTTGACCCGGATGAGTGAGGGGAGGGTTCCCGAGATGAGTCGTACTCCACATCATAATATGAGAAGAGGACCAGTTTGATCTCCATCCAGACCTTCTCATAATTCTTCTTATGGTGGTGATGAACCTCCTTCCTACCCCTGGGTGTCTCCTCATGGCAGGGCTAATTTCTGACACTGGGTCTTTCAGTCGCACTAGTGCTGGGGCAGAGAGGTTTCCCACCCGAGAAAGCCAGGGTGCGAGGAGCACCAGGACAAATGTCAAAAGGGACATGAGGAGGACATCCATGAGTTTCACTAGAGTGGGAAAAAACTCTGCTGGAATGGGTGGGAGCATGGGGAGGACCTCCACAGTTGTTTTCCTTGGTGACCTCAGAAAGGGGAGGGTCCTTGTACCGGTCTAGCTGAACACGGGCAGGACCCCCGTGCTGGGTATGGATGGAGCGAGGCTAGCCTTCACCCCTCTAGTTTCCTAGGAGAGGATGACCTTCACTAGCTATGGAGAGGACATAGGTGGGATCCCCATGTTGAATAGAGATCGGATGCCTAACTTCTCCGTACCGGCAGTCGGGAGCAGGAGGAATGACTCCATATCTAGTGTAATGGGCATGGGAGAGGATTCTGTGCCGAGTATTACTATCGCGGGGAAGACCTTCATTCAGATTAAAGGTGGCACGAGGCGGACCTCCATGCCGAGCCTCGAAGCGATGAAGGCCCCTGCTTTCAATGGTAGTGGTATGGGGAGGACCTTCATACTGGGTGACATCATTGTGGGTTGGTTCGTAGTGGCCACTGCATGTGCCAGCGGCCAGGAGAGTCGACCCATCCTACCCGTGGGGTGGTTGGGGCCTTGATACTAGTCGGTCATAAAGTTTCCCCTTCTCATTGTATGTAGGTAACAGATGGTATGCATCGGTGGTGGCTCGGGCCACAATAGCTGCTGATGTTGACATCCCTTGGCGGGCGTCCTCCTCAGCTTGCGCCCAACACTGGCGTCGGGTCGGACGAATCAGGGTTGGTGGTGAAGGTTCATATCATACCTGCTCCTCTTCCATCAAGATCATGTGGTGGCACTGATGTGACTGGGTGGGAGCCCTTTCTAGGAGCCCCTAGAATGGGACTCTAATTGGGTTGGGTCGGACATCACCTACCTCGTTAGCATAAGGCAGGGAGTCATCAAAGCACTCCGAGGATAGGCTCCTGAAGCAGTTGTATGTCGGGGTGGGGAGCAATGGCTCCCTACGTGACCCTCAGGGGCAGTGTTGGCAATGAGGCCCAGATGCCTCCAGATCCAGGTGGGCCATATACTGGGTTGAGATTATGCCCTCCTCTTTGAAATGGTGCATGAGGTCGTTAATTACCCTTTTATGGAGAACACCCTATGGGGAGATGGGGCGTGAGCGCCCTATGGTTACAGATGTAGGGGATGTCATGGAAGAGGTGGAACCACGTGGGAAAAACCAGTTGGTGCTGCCCCTGCCCCTGCACAGACAGTCAGGTGGTGATTTTGTTCCAGATGCGGCAACATGATTCTTGAAAAGCAGGGAGATGAACTTGTCAGTGCTGAAAGAAAAAGGAATTGACGACCAATGCCCCAGTGCCACCCTGTCTTTCATGATTGGTAAGAGGAATCCATGCTGAAAACGTCATATAATGGAATATTCAGTGTTCTGTTGCCCCAAATTCTGGTGAGTTTCACGCAAGGCCTGCTATTTTCTTGGCAGGACCCGGCGTCGGATAGCTGGATCTGGTGACACGTCATTCCATTGATACCCCGAGCACTACTAATATCCAAATTGAGAAAAAGAATCTTCATGTCAGGTTCACCATTTCTATTTCTGATGCTTTCACCGGGGCACACGCATCCGTCTGTGGAGGACGCACAGCTATTAACCCGCATTCCTGCTTTCCAAAGGCAGGCAGAATCTGTCACTTATTCAGGGACGTCTTCTCCTTGATCGAAAAGGGATGATGAGAGGTCGGTTCCTCCTTCTGTGTATTCCTCCTTGAAACTCGTCACCTATTCCGGGTCTCCCTCATAGATTTAATATGTTGTTCCAGAAACTCTTCCTAGCGCCATATCTTCATGGGCACCAGTTAATTACGATGGTTCTGTCAGGACATTCCAAGGGGTCCGATCAGGGCAGCAACCTTCGATTAGGAGAGTAGTCGCGTTGGGAATCACTAGCGTGTTTGGATGTTGGGGGATTGGTATGTCTGTCTTCTATCCCTTATAATAGGGCTTCTTGAGGGCGTGGAAGCCCAAGGCATCCCACATCGAACGCGAGGAATCATATGTCATGGGCATGTATCTGAGGTTTTCCTCAGCATCCCATGTTTATCACAGGGTATGACACAAGTTTAACGTCCAATGGAGATAGATCAGGCTGATCAGAACATTACTAGAGTGGATCAGGTGGAGTACCCCCTGTAGGGAACACTGATATTGGGGTCATCATGTGAGTGGATTCCAGAATGTTGTTAGATGGAACAGTGAATGGGGTGGCATGATCCCACCAGGATGTGTCGGCCCGGGTAAGAATCAGGTTGGATGATTGAAGGTTTTGTGAGGGGGGTGGTGAATGGGATGGAACCATTATGAGGATGATGATGGTTTTGTGCTTGATCCTTGAAGAGGCTTCCTACGTATCCTCATGGTGGGGAATCAAAGTCCATGTAGTTCATCTGATGATGGCTTACCGCTGAATGGGGTTCAACGGCTTACCACTGGATAGGGTCACAATGGCTTACCACTGGATAGGGTCAAAGATTAACATCATTCAGAATGGGTGCAGACCGATGTTAAGGTGGACCTGGGGTCCAATGTATGGTGGTCTTCAACCTAAGAGAGGCTTCCTATGTACCTTGCCCTGGAAAAGATCAAAGTACTCATAGTACGAATGAAAATGTGTTATTTAACCGATGTGAAGGGGTATCGGGACAACTGGGTGTTGGTCTTGAACCTCAGGGAGGCTTCCTACATACCATGCCTTAGAAAGGATCAAAGAACTCATAGTTTAGGGGGGTAATTTGTGGATTACGTTCTGAGGCATCCCAAAGTGTTGTTGAACTGATGTGAAGGAGGTCGGAACAACCAATGGGTGGTGGTCTTGGACTTCAGGGAGGCTTCCTACATACCATACATAGGCATGGATCAAATATCTCATAGTTTAGGTGGTGGGAACTGATGTGAAGGGGTTCATAACCAATGGTGAATGATGACCTGGGGTCCAGATAGATGGTGGGCTTGAACCTCGTGGGGGCTTCTTACGTACCCTATCTTGGAAAGGATCAAAGTCTCTATAGTTCAGAATGGTGTGGCCAAACCAATGTGAAGGGGGTAGAACGACTGGGTGTTGGGCGTGAATCTCAGGGAGGCTTCCTATGTACCTTGACTTGGCACGGAACAAATTACACGTAGTTCAGAAGGGGAAGTCGGTGAACCGACGTGAAGGACATGGGGTCCAAATGGATAGTGGGCTTGAACCTCAGGGAGGCTTCCTAAGTAACATTCCTTGGTATATATCAAATTCCACATAGTTAAGAATGGTGTGGGCAAACCGATGTGAAGGGGTTCAGAATGACAGAGTGTTGGGCTTGAACCTCAGGGAGGCTTCCTACGTACCTTGACTTTGCTAGGATCAAATTCCTCATAGTTCGAGATGGTATTGAGTCGGTGGAAAGACATGAATAAGGGCCTGGGGTCCTGGTGGATGCTTGGATTGAACCACAAGGAGGCTTCCTACGTACCTTGCCTTGGCAAGGATCAAAGTCCACATAGTTTGTGATGGTGTGTGAGGCTTACTCTCTAAGTTGCGTTGGTGTGTCATGGTTGGGGCTTACTCTAAGCCCACACGAGTCATGCTCATTGTGAGAAACAAGAGGCAGCAAGGACCTGATGATCATGTCGTGAAAGGTGCATCCATGGGAATTGGAATGGGGCTTAGGCTCTAGGCTGCTCAAAATGGAAACATGGCCTTATGGTTGGAGCGGCCAGAGGAGATGGAGACTAGGACTTACTCCAGGATGGAGGCCTAGATGGTGATAAAGCCCAAAGGGAGAGGGATTTGGCACCGAAGAAAGGAGGGGCACCAATTCCCATCCCATCCTTTGCTGGTCCTGAGGACCGAAGAAGAAAGGAGGGGCATGATGTTTCCTCCTACAATAAAGATAGTGGCTTACACTGAGATGGTTTCCCTTTCCCCAAGGACAAACATCGATCTGATAAAGAGGATCTCATTCCATGTGAGGAGTAATCTAACTCTCATGGAGACCCGTGGATGTACAGAATGTCTAATGCACGCCTGTCGGGGGGCGTGGAAAAACAATATTTTATTTAGGTAAGTATAGTATAGCAGTTGATCCTAGGTAGTCTCCCAAAGAGGAGTGCACACAAAACAAGGTTTTCACTTTTTGTTGGTTTTATAAAAAAATTGGTTTTAATTAATTTGAATGACTATGAGAGAAACAAACAACAGAAATTGATTGATTTTAACAAATAATAAAGACTGTGATCAGATTGGGTTAGGCTAGACCTAGTGTTGTGCATTCATGATTTCCAAATTTTATCTCTTCTTCTTTCTTAAACTGGTAAGAGAGAGATCCATCTACCGAGTCCTCTCTCTCCTTTAGTCGGATAGATGTGATGAGAATTTTCCTTTCAAAAACCTTATATTGTTCTATCCCCCTTCCAATGTGCTTAGGGTTGTAGATGGTCTCTTGATTAATTAGAGAAATCCTAGACCTGGAATTGTTGTTCCCTAATAAACCAAGATTTCGACATACAATCCTACACACGTGCTTGACAACCGCCTAGCAATCACCACCCAACCCTAATCTTGTTCCACCGTATACAGATTTGAATTGGGTGGAGGGAGATGTGATCATCGACCAAAGAAATTTATAATTTCAGAATCAAAAACTTAACACTACTGCATTCAGAATTTAATACTGAATTAATAATTGAAACCATTATAAGAATGAAGAAGAAATTTTATTCATTTCAAGCACAAAAACTCAAACACAACACATAGGTCCAGCCTCCCCTCTTTCCGATCACTCAAATAAAACTACCCCTCCATGGATACGGTAAGAGAGATGATTGGAGAAGAATAAGGCAATATAAAACTATGAAAAAGAATATAAATAAAATACAAATCTGAAAATATCATCTTCTTGGTGTCCCAGAAGGAATGGGATGGAGAATGGGATGGTTTGAGAGGGTGGAGCTCTCCTCCTTTTATAGCCAGAATTTGTCCCCCAGATTTTGACACGTTGTAGCCCCATTAAATGACATCTTCAAGCGTTGATCCCTGCTTTAATGTTGTTCATAATTCCCTTGGCCGTGTCTCCTCAAAATCGCATCAGATTTGGATATGTATTCCAAGAGTTATGGCTGTGTTACCATGAGACTTTATTCTATCCAGTCAGACTCTCCAAAACGAAATCCTCCAGATTCGGGTGATTTAATGACCCCATAAATGGCCAATTCACTCAGTTCTTCCATCATAAAAGATTCTCCAAAACTCTTTTCTCATCCACCCACTAAATGTCACAATGGTTGGGACCACCATGGATGAGTTATGGATCCTACACCAAAACTAGGAAGAACTAAAAACAGTTTTCATTCTCCCACTTGTGAGCTTTTTTTGAGCTTCCTTATGGCCGATTCAGCTTTTAGTCCAAAAATAGTAAATAAAGCCCTGGATGTGTAGAATCTGTAAAAGAACGAATTTTTTAATTTGGATCACTGTAGATAATATTATGGCAAAACTACCGAAATAATTTAAAACTATTAAAAATCCAAAATGGCCAATTTTTACTATTCAGCTCAAAATAACACCAATATCATAAAAATGAAACAATTAATATTAGAGGGTAACTTTTGTGGGTTTGAAAAAATGATATTCAATATAAATTAATTGAAAATATTTTCTCTATCAATTCCCCCACACTTAAACTATGCTTGTCCTCAAGCATAAAATCTCAACATGGAATTCAAAGGGCACCAATGTCACCAATATTTAAATTTCAAATGAAATAAAATCAAATGATTATCAATGTCCAATCCAATTTTCCAGTTCCACAAAAATACCAATTTAATTTCCCATTTTTCAAAGAAACAATCAATTCATGCATTTTACTTTTCCCCTATGAAAAATAATGGAGCTTCTCCTTTCATTCATTCAAGCTTCTCAATTTATTATTAGTAAACAAGACAAATCATGATATACCTCACTTTTGAATCATTTCTCTAGTCACTAATGATAAAATTAATAGTGGAGTTATGCTCATATCATGAGAACATACTCCTTACCCATAGGCTTGTAAAGTAACTACCTTCTCCACTTTGTAAAGACAAAACACACATAAAATCATGAGGACTTTCAATAAAGGTTCAAATGACTCTGTGGCATAGTGTTGGTGGGTAAATGATTGAAATAATTTAATTCTAGAAGTAGGAGGTTTGACTCTTAAGTACAATGCATGATTAATCATGTGAAAACACCAGATGAACCTCACTCAAATCCCCTTGAAATGTGAATGAAAACAACGCTCCCCTTTTAATGACATGGGTCATGAGTCAATAAATTATTTACAAATAATGATATCATCCAAGTTCTCCCTGTTTTTTTGTAAAGCTCCAGAAAGGCACAGCTTTTTTTTCTTTTTTTGTAAAGCTCCAGACAGGCACAACTTTATATTGAATTTTTTTTCTCTCTTTTTTTATGGAGAACTGGATGAAATGAAAGAAGCATAATGAAATGATGACTCATTCCCAATTTTCTAATAATACATTTCCCAAAATGATGACGCACACATTACACCACCCAAAACTGATACATATCCCAATAAACTCACACTAAAGGCCCTTCCCCCACACTCAAACTTGAATTACCATGCAAAAATACTAAAAGTGGGGGTAGTTAAGGAAATATCAGCTTGTAATGTGGCTTAAACCTATAAGGCAATTCATGTCTTCTATGGGCTAACGAAGGATAAATGTAAGGGTGGGTCTCAAGTAAATATGTGGTTAGCCAATGTAGTGCCTCAATCATTTTAAATGTGGTTTTGTATTGTCATAGCTTTGACAAGTTTCAATACAAGTTCTAGCAGGTGGAACGTCCCAAGATCACTCAAGAAATATACTCAAGATAAAATAGGAAATATTTGGTCTAGAAATCCTCTCAGGAATGAGAATATGATATTGGACTATCACACATGGCATGATTAATAATAACAAATTAATTCCCACGAATTTCAGAAATTCAAAGAATGAAAAATGGAAGGGAAATTTCATTTACATGAATCAATTAATTCCCTCAATTCATGAGTCCTTATTTCAATATCCTTGATTCACTTTAATCATCCAATTAACCATTTTAATCATTCAATATCATTAACATTGAAATCTAAAACATGGAATCATTGGATTTATATGAAACTCATGTCTCCTAGATAAGTTAAGTAAAACATGAATTCAAGCATGGGCATGCATTTTTTTGATTAATTCTTTAAAAGACTAAAAATATAGGGAATAAAGTTTGATAATAAATAATTTAAAATCTTACTCCCCTATCAAATGTATTCTTTTCTTCACAACATATAATCCCACTACAACTTCTTTATTAATGGACCTGAAATATAAAAATGAAAACAATTGATAGTGCATGCATGTTCAATCATGCTGGTAAATGACTAAGAAGACAAGTGGACAATGGAAGAAAATGTGGGTTTCCTCTTAGTAGCGCCTTTGTTTAATGTCGTTGGCTCGACAAAACAAAACAACAACAAAAAAAATTAAAATTAAAATTTTTGAAAAATCTCCTGGAATACAAGATTCCCTCCCCCACACTTAATTGATGTAGTGTCCTCAATGCATGTAAATTTATTTAACATGTATAAAAATTTTAAAATGAATCACAGTAAGAAACAAATTTAAAGGAGAGGTACAACCTGATGGATTTTATTGACAAACATGTTGGAGGAGTCTGATCTTCTACACTGGCCTTTTTGTATTTCCTAGTAAAGACATGTTGAACCAGCAAGAGTATGATTTGTGTCCATAGATACCACAACACTAGCAAAACCCTTGAAATCTTGTTCTTCTAGAATGGTTTTAAATCGTTCCTGATATTTGTTGCATATTTTTTGCAATGTGAACATAACTCTTTTTAAGGGGTTGTGGTGTCCTTTGAAAATTAACCTCTTCTCTTGAATAAGAATATTGACCCTCAATTTTCTTTTCCCATACGAACCTGGTTTTGGGGTTTTCATCTTTTTCTTGTGATCCACTCTTCCATTTGGTTTGAGAATATCCTTTACACTCTACAGTTTTAATGGGGTTTTCCTTGACCTTCTTCAGCTCATGTTCTATTGCAAGGCATATGGAATTCTTCTTATCTAGTTCTTCTTCCATTGTAGCAAGTTCCTTCAAGAGATCTATGATAATCTTTTCATGTTCGGAATCCATGAGTTTATACTTCTTGATCTCAACATCTTCTCCTAAATTTGATTCCCTATCCTATTCTAACAAACTATCCAAGAATTCCATGGTTGTCTCTTCTAAATTTTTAGTTGGTTCTTGTTCTTCTTTGTGGTAGATTGCTTTCAGCGAATGAACATCTGACAAATTCTTCATGGATTCGAGTATATTGAAATGCACTCGACTATCTATGAGCTCCATTGAGAGTGTTACCTCATGCAAATTGATGATGTTATTCACTGTCTTTAAGAATGTTCTTCCCAAGATGATGGGTGAGTGTGATGAACTCCTATCTTCTTCAATTATCAGCACATAAAAGTCAGCTGGGAACAATAGATCTTTTACCTTTACAAGATCATCTTCCAGAACACCTGCAGGAAAAACTGTGGATCTGCTTGCGAGCTGGACCACCACTCTAGTAGGCTTCAATTCTCCCATCTGCAAAAAGTGTATACTGAGTGAGGCAATACATTAATTGAAGCACCTAGATCACACAAAGCATTAGAGAAATTTAAAGAACCGATAGTGCAGGGAATAGAGAAAGTCCCTGGATCTTGACATTTTTGCGGTATTAGTGGTGTGATCAATGCTGAGATACTTCTTCCTAAGTTGATTCTTTCATTTCCATCCATCCTACTTCTTTTAGTACACAGCTCCTTCAGAAATTTTTCATATTTGGGGATTTGTTTGATTGCATCCAGTAATGGGATGTTAATATCAAATTTTCGGAATGTTTCTTGAATTTCCCATTGAAGTCGTTCTTCTTTCCCCTTATTTGACTCAACCAATGCTGATGGAAATAGTGCTGGGATATCCTTTTTCTCCCTTTGTTGTTTTTGAAGAGGTGTTTCTGTTCTTTCCTTCCGAAACCTTGTTATTTCTCTGTTTTTGTCAAATCCATCTTTTTGTTGGACAGGACGAGCTTCAGAAGATTCCCCGGAATCATCCTCCTCATTTTTTCTGGTGGTGTGAGCTTCTTCGCACTTCGAGTGGTGATTGCACTAAAATTCTCCTTTGGATTGGGAATTGTTTGTGAGGGAAGTTTACCTGGGTTCTTGGTGAGAGAATCCATAATTCTTGTAAATTGATCAGCTAGCTTTTCCATTTTATCTTCTAATCCCGCAACTCTTGTCTTAAGCTGTTGATCTTCATTTGTCAGTGCACTTGTGGATGGTTGCTCATAATTATTCCATTGGAAAGGTGGTGGTTGGAAAGTTTTTTGTTGTTGGAAGGGATGTTGATAAGGTTGTTGGAATGCTATCGGGTTCAGATATTGCTGCTAAAAAGGTGCTCTGATTTGGTTCTGTTGAAACCCATACCCTGGTTGGGTTTTCGGTTTGAATTTCCTTTGTTGATAGGTTGCAGCACAAATTTCTATCCCCTAAACTTCTGGACATTGATCAGTGTAATGATAATTAGAAGAGCATAAACCACATACCTGATTTGGTCCTTGTTGTTCCTTCACATGGTTCACATCTATTTATCGCACCAACCTGGTGTGGTCACCCATTTCATTCCTAATTAAATCAACTAAATCAGATGTTCTCACCTCATGTATTCCTCTGGTGATCGTACATCGAGTTCCAAAATGATGTGAATTTTGTGCAATCTTTTCAATCAGAATTCGTATATCTGCATGTGATTTATCAATGAGGGCTCCTCCTGACAAGGCATCTAGTATATTCCTGTCATTGTCAAGAAATCCTTGGTACAAGCACACAAGGAATTGGTCCTCTTCTATTTATTGGTGTGGAAAACTTGCACAAAGCTTCTTGAAACGTTCCCAGTATTCGTAGAGTGTTTCTCCAGTTGATTGATGGATGACATAAATCTCCTTCTTTATTGTAGTGCTCCTGGATGTTGGGAAGAATCTTTGTAGAAAGCATTTTTTAGATCTTCCCAGTCACTGATCTCCCCCGGTTGCATATTTTACAACCATTCCTTCGCTTCTCCCTCTAGTGAGAAGGGGAAAGCCCTCCACTTCACATGTTCTTCCACGACTGCTTGAGGTTTGAAGCTGGAGAAGACATAGGTGAATTCTTGAATATGTCGATTCGGGTCTTCACCTGCAAGACCATGAAATTTAGGAAGCACTTGGATCATGTTAATTCTCAATTCAAAACCATTTTCTAAGGCAGGAATTGCAAGTTGATAATTTTGATTGGCAAATTGAGGTGCACAGATGTCACGTAGGGTTCGGTTGGGGTTTACAACCATTATTAAAGGTTCAAAGTCTTCACTCAAGGTTTCACATGAATCGGTGAGATTTATTTCTTCGAAATATTTGGGAAGATTTTTTTTTCTAAATTTGGTTATTGTGCACTCAATTTCTGGATCTAATTCTAATAAATTTCTATTTGATCTACGGCTCATTCAAAAGAGATTGTTTTTTTTTAAATCTTTGAGGCACTGCCTCCCCGGCAACATCGCCAAGTTTGGCGCATGCCTGTCATGGGGTGTGGAAAAAAATATTTTATTTACCTAAGTATAGTATTGCAGTTGATCATAGTCAGTCTCCCAAAGAGGAGTGCACACAAAACAAGGTTGTCACTTTTTGTTGGTTTTCTAAAAAAAAGATTGGTTTTAATTAATTTAAATGACTATGAGAGAAACAAACAACAGAAATTGATTGATTTAAACAAATGATAAATAAGGTGATCGGATTGGGTTAGGCTAGACCTAGTGTTGTGCCATCATGGTTTCCAAATTTTATCTCTTCTTTTTTCTTAAACTGGTAAGAGAGGGATTCATCTACCAATTCCTCTCTCTCCCTTAGTCAGATAGATGTGATGAGAATTATCCTTTCTAAAACCTTAGATTGGTCTATCCGCCTTACAATGTGCTTAGGGTTGTAGAAGGTCTCTTGATTAATTAGAGAAATCCCAGACCTGGAATTGTTGTTCCCTAATAATCCAAGATTTCGACATACAATCCTACACATGTTCTTGACAACCACCTAGCAATCACCACCCAACCCTAATCTTGTTCCACCGTATACAGATTAGAATTGTGTGGAGGGAGATGTGATCATTGACCAAATTAATTTATAATTTAAGAATCAAAAACTTAACACTACCGCATTCTGAATTTAAAACTTAATTAATAATTGAAACCATTATAATAAAGAAGAAGAAATTTTATTCATTTCAAGCACAAAAACTCAAACACAACACATAGGTCCAACCTCCCCTCTTTCTGATCACTCAAATTAAACTACCCCTCCATGGATGGGGTAAGAGAGATGATTTTAGAATAATAAGGCATTAAAAAACTATGAAGAATAATATAAATAAAAGAGAAATCTGAAAATATCATCTTCTTGGTGTCCTGGAAGTAATGGGATGGTTGGAGAGTGTGAAGCTCTACTCCTTTTATATCCAGAATTTGCCCCCCGGATGTTGACGCGTTTTAGTCCCATTAAATGACATATTCACGCATTGAGCCCTTCTTGTATGTTGTTCATAATTCCCTTGGCCGTGTCCTCTCAAAATCGCAGCAGATTTGGACATGTATTCCAAGAGGTATGCCCGTTTTACTATTAGAATTTATTCTGTCCAGTCAGACTCTCCAAAACGAAATCCTCCGGATTAGGGTGATTTAATGACCCCATAAACGGCCAATTAACTCGGTGATTCCTTCATAAAAGATGCTCCAAAACTCATTTCTCGTCCACCCATTGAATGTCACAACATTTGGGCCCAACATGGATGAGTTATGGATCCCACACTAAAACTAAGCAGAACTGAAAACAGTTTTCTTTCTCCCATGTGTGAGCTTCTTTTGAGCTTCCATATGGCCGATTCAGCTTTTAGTCCAAAAATCGTAAATGAGGCCATAAATGTAAAAAATCTGTAAAAGACCGAATTTTTCAATTTGGATCAATGTAGATAATGTTATGGCCAAACTACCGAAATAATTTAAAACTGTTAAAAATCCAAAATGGCCAACTTTTACTATTCATCTCAAAATAACACCAATATCATAAAAATAAAACAATTAATCTTAGAGGGTCACTTTTGTAGGTTTAAAAAAATGATATTAAATATAAATTAATTGAAAATATTTGCTCTATCAATTTCCAAGTTGAGGGTACCCCACGTGCAAGGCACGGGGTGAGGTCACAGTTTAACATCATGTGTTGAGGACAAAAGTGATTGGCAGTTTAACGTCTTGCAGCTCGGACTATGTGGGTTTTCTCTACAGCCCTAGGAAATACCTAAACAGTACCCTATGCTCCTTGGTGCAGAGAGGGGACAGACAAATCCATGGCTAGGGGTGTCATGGAGCGAACCATCGGGGGGTCCATGTTAGCATGGCTATGCGAAGAAGCAATAGCCTTTAGTGTGCCTATGCGAAGAAGCTTGAGGCGAAGCAACGCAACAGGTGGTATTGTCTAGGGGAATTTGAAGTTACTTCATTTGAACCTAGGAGGTTTCAAAAGAAATTTGTATATGGTGAATATGTTGTGGGTTCGGGAGGCACCCGAAAATGATTCCCGAAAGAGGGACATCATGGACGCACAAGGAGTGAGGCCCGTGCGCAAAAGGGACCATTGCACGGAAAAGGGTCTGGGCCAGCGCACAGAAGGGATTGGGCATGAGAAAAAGGTCTGGGCTGGCATGCAATTGAGTGTTGGGTGCGAAAACTAATGGGTCGACACTTAAAAGGAATTGCGTGCCGAAGACCTGTCTGCGCGTAATTGAAAGGAATTGTGCACGAGGGAAGGGGTTCAATGGGACTTCAAAGAATATCAAGCCCGAGGGGTCTCACACAAAGGCAGACCCCCGGGAAACCTGGAGCAAAAGAAACAGTACCTGAGAGTCATCTTTTACACGCACAGGAAAGGAATTGACCACTGGAGAGACAGTTCAGATTCTTCGGGCCAAAGTCGAAGGGGTGGCCATCTATTTATAGTAACTAGGGATTGTGGATCCGCGCGAAAAACACTTCGGCGCAAAGTATTTCCCTCCCTGATGTCGGTATCATGGAGGTCAACCGCGTAGAGCAGTGGCGAGAAATAGTTCTATTCCTGGACGGAAAACTCTTGCGAATCCTGATGTTTTTCATGCGGGCATATTTTCTTCGCGCTACTCAGTATTGTTTTTGTGCCACCCCTCCGGGACCCCCAGAATGGATCGTCGTTTCCAAATATGCCTTCGCTTTGTCACGTTCAAACCTTCCTCAGCCCCGAAGTGCTTTTCAGCATCTACATATACTTTATACAAGAAAATATCATTTTCACATCAAAAATTCACCAAATAGCCCACATGTATAGCAAACATGTCCAAAAATCCACCTTTTCATTCAAATGAATTTTGAAATCATACTCACACCAAAAATAGCCCACAACACATTTTTCACATTTTTCATAATTCAAAAAATCCATTAACAATTTTATAAAATCTTTCCCAATATTCCAAACATCACATAACAGCCCACTCACATGTTACATAATACCCTTTTCATAAACAAAGTCCATTTTGCACATCACACTCACACAAAACATCCTGAAAACAAGTTTCGCACCCACATCACAATTTCATAGATCCCCTCAACAAATTACAAAACATTACCAAAAGTTTTTACAACATAAATTACCACTTTTTGTTTCAAAAACACTTTTTAGGAACATACTATCATCCAAAGAGTACATAAGAAACCATTTCACATTTTTGTGTAACTCATTAAATCATTTACAATTTTCATAAAACCAACCCAAGAGGTACAACCATGGTTTTCATGCAAAACCCATTTCAAACCCCTCATTAAAGACAAAAACAATACCAATAACAATCCAAAACATAATTGGCAGCCTTAACAACATTTATTAAACCATCCCCATGTTTTATACAAATACCTCAAACAATACCACAAAAGGTACACATGAAAAACAAATGTTTTCAAAAATCACGTTCAAGAAGTACAACATGGTTTCACAAATTAAAACCATTCAAAAACCACATTTAATGTCCCACATTAAATTAAGGTATTAACAAACCAGAATTTTCAGCCCCTTTCAACACTAATAAATCACTATCATATGTTATAAAATAAACCCAAACATTTCACCAAGAGCCACGCATGAAAAGCACCCAATTCCAAGAAAAAAATCAACTACAAAATTAAACACTTAACTTAATCCATCAAAAATAGTTTTACCACCACAAAAAATAGATTTTAAATATACTAAATTAATAAACTAAGCAATCTAACTCACCATGAAATGGTTATACATGGAATAATCTACCTTTTGAGTCAAAACCCTTGAATCTTGGTGTGAAACCTCAACCTCACCTCTATCACACAACAAGGAAGTGAAAACTAACCCTAAACCATATTATTTCACCACCAATAACCCAAATCAAGCACTAGGTATGAACCCTATCTTCTAGACACTCTATAAATTCATGAAATAGGGAGAAAACCCTAAGGATAAGGATGTAATTGAACAGAGAAACACTTACCCAAAACAATCTTGAAGAAAACAACCCAAATTCCACCGGTATCTGAATTTTAAAACCTCTAATCATTTAAGGTTGTTTCTAACAAGGATTATAAGATCATGTAGGAACTATAATGGGGGAAAATAGTAAAAATATAAGCAGTTATGAATGGATCAATTTACCTCTTCAAATATGGGCGATTTTTGAAATCCAGAGAAGTTTTTCCCAATTTTTCAATTCTATCGAGCTCCAAATTTGAAGAGGGAATTGGGGCATACCTTAGGTAAGTGGTCTCAGTTGAGAGTTGGAATCACTAAACTAACTAAAAATATTAATGAGTTATAAAATAATTAAAATATATTTTTAATGCAGGAAATGGTCTTTCAGGCAGGCCCAATCCCTTAAATATAAACCCGTATCCACCATGATTATGGATTCCTAAATGATAAAAATTAATAATATGGGTTAATAGGTATGGGGATCACAAGTAAGAATTTAAATGGATTAAAAATATTGAAAAATGAAGGAGTTATAAAGGAATCAAAATTTATTTTTAAATCTGGAATTGGGCTCATGTTTTAGCCCAATTCATGAAAACTCACCCATTCCTCCATAAAAGCTTGGGAAACCCCCAAAACAAATCATGAATGGAAATTAAATGAAATTTGACTTTAAAATAATTAATGTATGTGACAATAGACATCATAATCAACCTCTAAATATTT
This sequence comes from Viscum album, assembly GCA_963277665.1. Taxonomy (NCBI): domain Eukaryota; kingdom Viridiplantae; phylum Streptophyta; class Magnoliopsida; order Santalales; family Viscaceae; genus Viscum; species Viscum album. The sequence goes on along the minus strand of OY728145.1, from coordinate 1,089,301,026 downwards.
CACCTTATGAGTTCTTTACATGACTTTAACTTCCACATATGCATCATAATCTAAAGAAAAAGTAGTACTTCCAAGAATCCTTTAGGAACATAAAATAGAAGGGTTAACATGAACACTATTCCTGGACTTCCTCAATTTTGGTTTCTTGATTTTTACATCTCAGTTCATCTCAATCAATTTCCTCCCTTACTCGGTGAAATACTTCAAGTAACGACTATCAAGATTGTCTAATGCATCATAAAAAATCAAACTCAGCTTCAGGGGAGGGGTCCATAAAAGGAGTCTCATTTTTTTCATTTGAAATTATCAACATTTAAGAACCCTAATCATGTTCATAACCTGGTTGATCAACCCCTATTTCAATAGTGTTGAGAATATTCAGGTCTCCTTACTCCTGTACTTGTTTGTCCAAGTAATGTTTTAGATGATGGGCACCACCCTCCATATGTAAATATCCCTCATCACACTGAGTATCTTGTTGGAGCACATTATCCTTGTACATACCTAATTTTGGAGTGGAGTATTTCATAGAGAATTTATTTCATTTATCAGTTGTGTGCCCCTTCATCCCACATTCACTATAGACACACCTTTTTCTGTAATTATCAAAGAGATGCCCAATATCGTGCAAACCCATGAAAATATTAGGGACATTTTCAAAGTAAATGGATAAATCAAAACTATATTAATCATTATATATAACAACTATTTTGGTTAAAGGGGAGGTGAGATGAACCTTTATAAATATTTGTCAAAAAAGACAATATCTTTCCCTTTCAATTTCCATATCCATCTTAATCGGAACACCTGTTGCTGAGGAAACTTCCCAAAAAATTTTTGGGTGCCAAAGAGACCATATAAGGACATAAATCCAAAGCAAAATCTGGTTTAGTGAATTCTTTATAGTCAATAGACTAAATGGAGGGTCCCAATCTTGAATCTGAAGGACCGCATGCTTCCAATTCACAAGACCGAACCCCCATCCTCATGATTTCATAACTATTTTTAGGAATAAAATTTGAAAACATATCTTCCCTAGTGAGGTGAGTTTCCAACCATTGAAAACCACAAATATCAATAATTTATTTCCTAAGATCAATATGACTCTACTTAAATTAGAGGACTTGCAATAAAATTTGAGAAACAATATAATGTTTACATTCCTTAATCATGTTAGATATGATGCCTTGAGTAGCTTCAATGATGTTTCTTTTCCCCTTACTCTTTGAGGATTCCTATTTATGGGAATCCCTAACCCCATCAAGGTATATGGGCTTCATAGAATATGTTTCATCACACAAGGTCTTGGGCACAACCGACTTCACACTTTGCTCTCAATGAACTCACCAAAATACCCACTCATCATTTGTGCATATTTTTGGTTCACGTCACACTGAATAATATATGATTCCTTTAAATCTAAGCATTCTATAGTTCACTTAGCCTTGGATTCTGAAATAGAGGGAAATTGAGGTGCCATATGGCCATCAGTATTTGAAGGGTAATCACACTCGGAACACCAATAGGATCACTAGGTCTTGTATCCCTATTTCCAAGAATACCATTGTCTCTCAAACCCAAAACTAGAACCAAAGGAGAACCAAATCCCAACTCATCCATCATAGAATCTTAGATTTTATAAGACATCAAAAACTTGCCATGTGAGGATCCCTACAAAATCATCATGGATTCACTAAGTTCACCAAGATCGCTCAATCCCCCAAACTCAACATGTTTCATTGTTAACATGAGGATAATTTATATCTTTCAAAAATGAATAAAATGATTTTTTAAGTTTTAATTGAAAATATGAACACATTTTCTTTTTTTAAGTATATGATCCATGTTTTAAACTAAAATGTCACTTTTGAATGAAAACCTTCACATTGAATCATACCATCCACATTGTATGTTAGATTATTGTGCAGTTAATTCTTATATGTAAAAATAATTATTTATTTTTTAAAAAATAATATAATCCAAGTGGTTTCTATTAGTTTTGAATGTGTAATGTGTGTTTTAAACTAAAATTCCACTTTCAAACTAAGAAGACACCCTTTTAGTCATACGATCCACTCCATGTATTAGATTTATGTGAGATTAATTCCTCCACATCAAAAATGAATTATGGATCATTTTTATAATGTAACAAAAAAATCCAATTTTTTTCCATGTTATTGAGTATGGGACATGAATTTTGAACTTACAATTCACATTTAAATTAAAACGCACATTTTCAATCATAACGTAACTCAATGTTTGTTATATCTACATGAGATTAATTCCTACATAATAAAAATGAATAAAAAATAATTTTCCAAAGGTATCAATTAAAAAATACATTTTTATTTTCTCAATTTTGAGTATGTGTCATGTTTTTGGAACTAAAATGTTACTTTTATAATGAAAGCATGCACTATTTGTCATACCAACCACATCAATTATTGGATTTAAATGTTTTGAACCTTTGATGTTCTTTTTGAATTTTTCATCAATTACTATTTTTGTGTGAATATTATTATTACGATTTGCATAGAGTTATGAAGAGTGTTGGAGCTAAAAACACATTTGATAACACATTGAATTTTTTTGTTCATATGATGTGTATATCTTTGGTAATTGTTGGTTTAAATGGTTAAAGATTTCCCAAATAAGGGATAGATGAGATTAATAAATGTTGAATTCATCCATGGTGTTTTGATCTTGATGGATATTGAATTGTTTCCTTTTAATTAGGTTTGAAGTGTCTGAGAAGGATGATATGTGTTTAGAGAAGACCCAGAGTTGATTTCAAGTTGATTATAATTTATTTGAATAATTGTTTTATGTATTATAATAAAATAAGAAAATGGTAAAGGAAAATATCATATGGTGAAGCTATAATTTGATGTTTTGATTCCATGTAAGATATTTTATATTTACGAGTGTAAATAAAAAGGGAAAATATCATAATTGTATAACTTTTATAAGCCTTGTATGTTATTTGAGATGTTCATATGGTGTTTTGGAACCACAGATGATAATTCATCTATGTGTCCAAAGTGTGAAGGAAAATCGATACAGGTATTTATCTTATTTGATGGATGTATAAGGATCTCATATGATAATTTATCATATCCATCTAATAAGAACAAGAAGGACCACAATATATTTGTGTTTTAAGAGTAGTTCATAAGTTACTTCAGCTATGCATAGTGTGTATGATGATTTATATTTCGAAATTCTGAAAACCCAGAGTCAAGACTTTTGAAAAATAAAAAAAATGAGATATGTTTTAGAATTGAAAATTCCAATAAAAGTGTATTTGAATCTCAAGATAAATGTGTGATTTTTTTCATTTATCAAACATCATGATAAAACAAATGATCATTATTCTATAAAAATAAAAGTAATTCTAGCTGGAGAATAATATTGGGGTGTTGTGTGAAATTCCACACGGTGGTATGCAGTGTAGCATTAGCATTCCTACATGGAAATATCAGAGAAATTAAAAGGTATAGATTTTATGGAAAATCTAAATTTAAAAAATGATCATTATAATTTAAATATCATTCCCAAGAAATAAGATGTCTTTATCCAAAATTGTATTAGGTTTTTAAATGAGTCTTTTGACATGTGATTGATAAGATTTGAATGAGTCTTCCCTTTCCATAAATATTCATATAAATTTACATAACATTTTTTGTAATGGTATTTACTCAATATCCAAAGAATTTAAATAACTAGATACATAAAATAAAGAAGGTGTGGAGAATTCTGAGATGGTGAACTAAAACATAGATGTATCAAGGAAGACAATATAAAATAATCCACATGAGATGTTTTCATAAATAAAAGGGACCGGATCCACTTCAAAGGTATCTAAGTGGTGGCTCGTATATTCATTACTGATCTCTCTACAAGGAGGTCGTTTTTTTACATGTACTATGAGATTGCAACTGGTTGGTACCAATAGTAGTATTATTTAAGGCCATACCCTTACTCAAGTTACTCATTATAATAAAAAGGGTATTATGTGTGTGGAATGATGACCATGAAATATTAGGGATGAATTCATCAATAAGGTGATGAACCTTGTTAACAATTTGAATATTTATTTATTTAATAAGTCGATGAGGATATTAAGATAGGTGTGTGGAATAAGAATAATAGTTTAATGTAATTTATTTTATATACACACTGATCCCCCCTCCTAGTGTGTGTCACCCTTCTTGAGATCCAACAATTAGTATTAGAGAAAGGGTTGATTCTCTTTCTTTGAGGTGATTGATATGGATCAATCCAATTTTTTAACTGTAATGGAATCCCAATGTTTGATTTCATAGGGTCTCACTCTTAGAAAGAGAGAATGTTTTATTACATTCATTCACCTGTCCCTGATGTTCTTGATTTTATTTACTATGAATTCATTTTTTCAAATGAAAATGTAATGTGGTCTCTGACAGATAAAAGAAACACTGAAAATGATAAAAATCCTAGGAATTATATTTTATTATCTTTATCTGAAAGGAAACTGACAATATTCATGGGATTTAAAACTAATCATGCAATTTTAAAAGACTCATTATTATATTTATGCTTTAAACAAAATGGTGAAATAAGAAAAGTTACATATCAGTCAACAATATCTTGAAGTTTTCAGAATGCATGAGCATTAAATTTTTGATGCATTTTTTACCAAGAAAAATTTTATTGTGAGCATAATTATATGGTTTTAGAAATACTTCTAGTTTTTAATATTTTAAAGATATTTATGAGAATCCTACCAAATAAATTTAATTCTAAAACCCCTCATGTTGAAGATAGATATCTTTCTGACTTTAACATGGTTGAACATCACAGTACCCTCATTACTTATTAAACGATAAGATAATGTTCTATTATGAAAAAATGTAAGTAGGAAAAGGAATTTCACTTTAAATCCATCAAAGGTGTGAGGTTTTAGGAGAATTAAGTCTACACAAATGAATCAAAAAATATGAAATATTATGTTGAGACTCTTTATCTTCTGTTCAGAAATTTTTCAAGATAAGGAAGATGTAATTATAAATGTAAACATCCCTTTAAATGTTTCAAATCTAGAATGTTTGGAAATTTATCTATTAATTATAATTTTATATATTATATCGAAATTTTAAATTAATAATCTTTCAGGAAAAGTATTTATAGAGTTCTCTCAATTTCCCATTCAAAGGGAAAGAAGAATTTTTCTCAAAACTCAATTAGAAGGAACTTTTTTTCATTTTAAGAAGTTGTGCCTAGTTATGAAGAAAGTGGTGAGTATGATATTCCTAGAGATGATCTAAAATGGTGTTCATAATAGAAAAATAAGAATAATAAAACCCATATAGAGATATATCACAATATAATGGTGAATATGCAGTAGATTAAGGAGAGACTACCAAAGAATATGTCATGATAATGGAGATAAAGATGTATCTAAATGAAATTGACTGGTTTAGAGAGGATAATTCATAGTTTAATAAAGGGTAAATTATTAAAAAAACTTCTATAAGAAAAAAATATGTTAAAATAAATAGTGATGTTGAAGCTTGTTGTTGAAGGAAATTACAAAATTATTGATGATATGATGTCCACAATTATCCTAAGAGATATTTAAATAGATAAACTATTGAAAAAATAATGATGAAACCATGAATCATAATGAAAAAAAGTAAAATGTAATAAAAATAAGTTTTTTGATGAAATAGGAGAATGTTCTAAGTAGAATATAATAAATAACTACTCGAAGAGACATGAAAAATATAAAAAAGTAAATTTTATATAGGTTCTCATAAAAAATTATATTTATCCTAATAATTAAAATAATTATAGATACTAATCTGTAATAGATGAAATCCATATAGAAAGGATTAAATCTACTTAATTCTGGAAATAAAAATATTCAGAAAATATGGTAATAAAATAACCCATTAAACAATAGAATTATTATCAAAGTAGAATATTTCAAGGATAAAGTTGGTGATATAAAAAGTTTGAACATGTGGTGCCTAACTTCTTGTTTAATATATCTCTTCTTGGACTAATTAGAATACATTGATCAAGGGGGAGATAGTAGGCATAGGTGATAACTCAACCAATAAATCAATATTCTGAAAATATTTTTGAAGTGACAATATATTTTAAATTATTAAAATAGTTATGTTTATGTTTTGATCATGAAGTTCATGCTTTATATGTATGTTAATCATTCATCCCTTCTTAGTTGAGGATTTTACAAATGTTCGTAAATGGCTAGACTCAAATCCATTTCAAGCAATAGAACAAATTATTAAAGGTACATTAAAAGATTAAAATTTAAAAAACAAATGGATTGTGGATTTTTGGTGTTTATATCACATGTTAGTTACTCTAAATAACTTTAAAAATGTTGCAAAATATGAAGGACGAGTTATTAATTTTTGTAATTAAAATTCTCTTAAAATCAAATGTATTTGGACAACAAAAACTGGTAAATATAAAGTCATTTTGGATAATGTGTTGCTTATTGATGTCCTAAATAACAACTTGTTGAGTGTATCATAACATTATAATGAGGAAAATAATTTTATCTTTAGAAATATTGGATATATAGTCAAAATAATTAAATATAGGGTTGTGTTAAGAATGGGTTTGAGAACCCTAGGAAACTAGTTTCAAATAGGAGAAGAAAGATAAGGTTGTTCCTTGAGGTAACAGTAATAAAATTAACTATGGAATCAATTTTTTGGTCATATTTTTTAAAATAATATGAATATATTTTTACATGAAGAATTTTTGAGAAATTTCCCCTGTTAAAAACACTTTCTACTATTTGTAAAACTTGTAAAAAAGAGACAATGCTGAATAAAACTCATAAGGGAGTCAAAATTAAACCTCAAAGACTCTTGAATTGATTTCTTCTAATGTTCATGGAATTGTGAACAAGATTTAAACATGAATATAAAGGTATTTTATCATATTAAAAAATGAATTCACAAGGATGACTTGTGTTATGCTCATATATCATAAATCAAAGGCCCTTGAAAAATTAAAGCGATTAAGAAAAATTGTATAAAAACAAACAAAATTTTATATAAGGAGATTTATGTCAGATAATAGAACTAAATATAACAAAAAATTATATAATATATTAAAAATCATGGAATCAAACATGAATTCATTGCTCCATATACTCCTAAATAAATGGATTTTATGAAATTAAAATTTTAAGCCTAGTTAATATGGTTGAAACTATGTTGGAAGAGCATGAAAAATCAATGTACTATTGAATTTATGAAATCATAACTATAGGAATAATTTTGATTAAGAAACTTTTAACTCAAAACTCAAAAATAAAATCTTATGATATTTGGTGTAAAGGAAACAAAATTTTAAACATTTGGGGTTTTGGGAATTCCATGTTTGATCAAGATAAAGGACAAAAGTGGAGGAAAGTTTAATGATATGGATGAAGATGGAATTTTTATTATGTACACATCAGATGGAAATCATATAATTATTAAAACAATAAATATAAATAAATAATTTATATTGATTACATCACCGTATTTTAAAATTAGGAAGGGACTAGACAAACTATCTTAATATATCGTATAGAAACCAACCACAATATCCTAGAGCTGGTGCCATAATTAATTACATTGGTACAATGAACCAGTGTTCACATCCCAAAGGACTAAATAGTTTATTTGTTTTGGGAAACTAGATATGAACATATGTTTTTCCTTAAAACATGAAAGGATAAAGAGCATAGAAACTCTATTAAAAACATCCATAACTCCTAGATTATCCATATAATTCATTCATAATATACATCATCCCATCCCAGGTAAAAACAAAACCTATGAAAGGTTTGAGCTCAAATGATCAGTAAGGGTAAGAAATAAAACATAATCTATCATAAACATACACATTAAAGAAAGGTGAATAACTAAAATAAATGCAAATAAAACATAATCTTGAGGAAAATATGGCAGGAATAAAAGCTGAATAAATAATTCCATATAAAAAATCCATTGAGGCTTATCCATGGAAATTTTACTAGTCAAATAATCATATGATTTATAAATTAATAATGTCATAATGAGGGAATTAATGTATGGACATAGATTTTTCCATGTAATTGTTTTTAATTATATAGAATTATTACAATTCTGCAAAAATTGACGGTGCGTGATCCCGAGGCCCGGTGTGCCCGAAATGAATTTCTGAACATTTTTTAAGGTAGGTTCAGTAAATGTATGTGTGGTGTTTTCTAACTTCTGAACCGGTGCTCAGATTAAAAATTATAGAGCATCGTTGAATCTGCAGTGTCGGGATTTGTTTATGGGAGGCTTCACTTCGACCGTAGTAAATCGAAAAAAAAGTTATATTTTGTGACTTTTTAAAAGAATAATAAAATAAATTTAATATTTTATTTATTTCTTTATTTTCCTCTAACGGACAAGCAAAAGCATGGGACCAATGGCATGTCAACCCATTGAATGGATTGACCCTTCAAATCCTATGTAACAGCATCGCTAGAATTTAGGAAGGTTTCTATTAAATGAACCCTCATAAATTCTATGAGCATTGATCACCCTCCCCATCTCATATTTATATGGAGATTGGTAAGAGGTAATGGAACAGCTTCACAAAGCAATGAAGCGTTGATAAAGTGATGTGACTCCAACCTTGGAGGACTGAACTGGTTCCAGCGGGCGGTGACGAGTGATGCCGAATCCCGAACCGAAGGATGATGCTTGAGTGGCAACATTGGCAGTTTGTTGCGGGGACAATGAACACCAACCAAATTCCTTAATCATGAGAACTCTCCATCTTTCTTGAGGTAGGGACTTTTTTTTTATAATTTCATTTGATTGTGGAATCCATCCCTCTTGCTATCAAGCTAACGCGGAGGGCATGTGCCAAACAAACAAGGCCTAGACCCTCCGCCCTTGTGGCAATTTGGTGGCATTCAACGCAAAATTTATCTTCGGGTTGGGAGAGATCCTTGATGGTGGATGATGGTGGTAGCTAGAACCGGCTAGCAGCGACGGAGGTGGCACGTTGATGCGCCCCATATAAGGGAGTCACGACACTATGTTAGGGCCGTCAATAGAGTGACTGGAACCAACATCTATGGTGGTGATGTGGCACACCATCGTTTTCCACCGGCGGAGAAGGGTCATGGATTTCTAGATGTGTGGGGGGCAAGAAGGGAAGCCGTCAATGGTCGGCCATTGGTTGAGGTAGAGGAGGGCAACGACGCACTGTAGGAGGAGCCGCGGCTCTGACGCCACGGTGGCGGGACACGCAGCAGGTCCCGCGGGTGACCTGGCAGCGCCCCTTAGGTGCTACTGCTTTGCCTTCCAAATGGGGAGAGGGCTGCTCCCCTTCCGTGCTATATCGGGTGGACCGTGTGAGCCAGCGGGTCGTGCCCCATCGTTGGGTCGAGCCACGCATGCCTCTGGGCTGCCCCCCGTGGTGGTTCGGGCCGCACGAACCCAGCGGTCTGCGCCTCCGTGGGCCGGGCAGGACCTCGGCCCTACAAGCCAAGCCCATAGTGGTCCCGCCTAACTGGGTCGGATCCAAACCGGGTCGATTCAGACCCAAACCGGTTTTGGTCATCCCGGACCGGGTCGGACCGGACCCGGACCCAACCGGGCCCAGTTTAGCTTAAAGCAAAATAACATGAAATTTGGGTGTTCGTATAACAAACCGCCTACAGAGATAAAACCCTTAGAGCAAGACGGTCCTTTTGGTATACTCCACTTGGGTTTTAGTGATAGTTGGATTATGACCAGGTTTGATTGAACCTGAACCCAACCGTTCCCTCAAAACTAAAACGCTTATAACTCACAGACCAAGCGTCTGATTGATGTATCGTCTGTCACGTTGGAAACCTTAAGACATGGTAGTACTCGGGGTTACTCCTTTGTGGAGCTTAGTGGAGGTTTAGTTACGACCACTATATCGAGGGGAAGTTTCTATGGATCTCAAGTTCACAAAGTGCGATGAATCTGGTTGCTGGATTTAACGTGAAGAAAGAACATCGACCCTAAGTGGGTAAGGATCTATCGATCCTGTATAGGTGAAAATCTATCAAATCTTGTGTGGTTCAGCACTCAGCGATTCTGTGTGGGTCAACACATACTGTTGCAATGTGGGTCATATCCTATGTGGGTCAGTGGGGGTTATTACCTATCAATCATGTGTGGGTCAGCAGCAGTGCTACTTAATAGAATAAGATGATCTAGCTTACGACTAATCATCTATACTTCCGTACTTATGTTATACCTGGTGTGAGTTGATTCTTTACCTTCGAGGTGTTATCTTCATGGTGTTACCTGTGTGGTACTTCTATCTTCATGGTGTTACCTCTGTGGTACTTTTACCTTCATGGTGTTATCTTCGTGGTGTTACCTGTGTGGTACTTCTAGCTTCATGGTGTTACCTACGTGGTAATTCTATATTAGTGGTGTTACCCTCATGGTGTTACCGTCATGGTGTTATCTTCATGGTGTTACCTGTGTGGTACTTCTATCTTTGTGTTGTTACCTTTGTGGTACTTATATTTTCATGGTGTTATCTGTGTGGTACTTCTACCTTCGTGGTGTTACCTTTTTTGTATTCTTCCATCATGTATGAGATGAGTATATCTTGATAACTTAGGTATATGTATGGTCATATACCTAAGTAGAGTTGATTTCTATCACTTCGTGCTTGAGATGGAGGTCATGCTTTGTGGTTTTTCCTTTATGGATCTCTGGGAGACCTACGGGGGTCTCAGGGTCCCTACTGATTATCATTATACTCACCTATGCATGGGCTATGCCTACACCTTGTTGTGTCTTGTGCAGACGACAGACAGCATTGATCGAGGTTGAGAGATCTAGGACTAGACGGTTCTCAGAGGTGGACCATTTGGCGTGACTTCACCCATGGACTAGTGATCGTGAGTTGTACCTACCCTTCATGTAGGAACATAGGTGGATGATCCAAGAGTTTTTCCCTTATTAGTTTTATTTTAACTTTTCAGTTGTAATTTTACTTTTCAGTTGGGCTCGTATTCCGGCCTCTTTACTTTCAGCACATTTTTATTATAGGAGTTTTCTTCATGGTTGCTTCTTGTTGTGTTCTTGGACTGTGTGTTTTGTACTGGTTAATAAGGAAATACATTCCCATTTTAGGGATACACCTTTTTGGTGCTATTCACCAACCCATGTCCTATAGAAGGTGGGATTGGGGTAGTCACGACACAGGCCTCAAGGGATAGGTCGTGACAAAGTGGTATCAGAGGAGTCGGTTCTATAGAAAAAATAAGACTATGAACTTTTCTATATGTAAATAGTGTTAAGTGTTATGAGTGTGGTTTTTAGTTTGGGGAATCTACTGCTCGTGAGTCGGACAGCTAATCCATACACCAGGACCCTGAATTCGGATTTCTAAATCTGTGCACAGAAACACTTTTTTGTGTGTTTTTGAAAACTTTTTCATATGATCTCTTTGAGTCAACTCACCAGGTATAACGTATTGATCGTGGCACACCTGTATTTATTCAGGATTTCACCACATAGATAGTCATCCAAGATTCCCTAGAGAGTATGCGATGAAAGCCCACCGAGAGATGGGGCCTTGGTGCAAGGCCCTCTTATGATATTATCGCCTTCGGGTGGTGTACCAGAAGCACCACTACCAATGGGAAACTGTTACCACCAGCCCCACTGGGAGAGGGTGCACTCCAACTGATCACATTTCATAAGTTTAAGTTGCAGAGGCTGCTGAGGTTCCAAGGCGAGATGGACCCGCATGCGGCTGAGGACTGGCTGGAGGCTGGGGCAAGATTTTTTCGCTTAGTTCGGACACTAGCTGATCTAATGGTGATCCTAGATTTCAGTCTCTTCCATGGAGTAGCTGGGAGATGGTGGATTCTGACACTCCAAATACATGATGAGGCGACCCTCACCTTGGAGGACTATGAGGTCCTTTTAGGGAAATTTTTATACTAGCAACTCTACACTCAGTGCATATATAGGAGCTTCTACACTTACAGAAGGACAGCATGACTGTGGCCCAGTACACAGTGAGGTTCACTGATCTCTCCCGCTACTCCACCGAAAAGGTACGAGACCCTTTCTTCAGGGCCTGGGCCTTTGCAAAGTGTCTTTGATGGGAGATCAGATCATTGATGATATCTCTAAGCATTCCAATGCAGGCTGGGGTGCTAGGGTGAGCACTTTTGGTGGAGAGATTCCTAGCAGAGCAGGCATCAATAGTGAGATCCACCACTAGACCTCAGGTAGTAGATTCATCTGTAACATGGCAGTATAAGGATGACGCATGGGACCCACGCATGCCAGACCTTCTAGTAGATGACCTCGGGATAAAGGTTAAGTGGTGTGGGGTACATGGGATAGAGGAGGGCATATTAGGAACATGTAGTGCTACTTGTGCACTGGGAATGCCCACATGGCTTGTGACTTCCCAACTCATCATACATATGACCAAAAAACTGTCAAGGGACTGCCGAGGAAGAGGCATAGATTTGATCGGGGAGGTCCGCAGGTAGCAGGAAGACATGGAAGAGGAGCTGTTTGTGTAGTAGGTGTTTGGTGGTGATTCGTGGTTCTACCGCCACCACCCCCAGGTGGTCCACCCTGACCATAGGGAGCAGGTGGACAGGGACGAGCTTAGCTCCAGGCAGCTGAGGCTTACGACCATAGCACTCTGGATTTGATTAGAGGTACAATTTGTGTCTACTCCACCTTATCTATAGTACTTATAGACAAAGGATCCATTCACTCTTTTATTTCCACGACCCTCATTCGGATCATGGAGATTCTGGTGGAGGTGTTGGCTCGATCCTTACAGCTAAAGACTCTTACGGGAGGGGATTCGACAATTACACAGTGGTACCTACTGTGTGAGCTTACTCTAGGAGGAATGTTATTCGGCTGGGATCTTCTAGTAGAGGCGTTGAGGCCTTACGATGTCATCTTTGTTATGGACTATTTATACACAATCCATGCCCAGATTGACTGTATTAGGTGAAAAGTGTGGTGTGTCTGTGAGGATGGGACTAGGTTTTCCTTCATCGATGAGAAGGGAACCTTTTTAGCACTGTAGGGACTTACTCTGTGGAGGGTACATTCGATCCCACATCAGTTGGCTAGCCTTAATATCTAAGCAGTTAATGTTGAGAGTCCCATCTATCCTATAGTGTTGGACCAGTTTGCTGATGTCTTTCTTGATGATGTTTTGGGACTATCTCCATGAAGATAGTTAGACTTTTACATCAACCTGTACCCCAATATGGCCCCAATATCTACATCAGCATATCAGATGGCTCCCACGGAGCTTTGTAAGTTACTGGTACAGTTGGAGGACTTGAAGAGGAAGGGTTTATAATGCCCAGTTTTTCTCCATGGATAGCCTTGATTTTGTTTGCCAAGAAGGCATATGGGAGTTTGAGACTATGTGTGGACTATTGGTGCTTAAACCAGGTGAACATGAAGGAAAAATATCCTATTCAGATAATTAATGATCTTTTTGATTATCTGAAGGGAGCTCGTTGGTTTTAAAAGATATACCTCATATCAGGCTATCATTAGCTCAGGGTATGAGATGAGGATGTGTCGAATACTAACATTAGATGTCAGTATGGCCACTATGATTTATTGGTTATGTCATTCGGTGCAACCAATTCCTTAGCAGTGTTCATGGGAATCATGAACATGATCTATCAGCCATACCTCAATCGCTTCGTGGTGGTCTTCATTGATGACATCTTGATATACTCAGTGTTGTAGGAGGAGCATGCCTACCATCTGTAGAAAGTTATGGATACACTCTAAGAGCACCAAATTTATGGTAAGCTCTCAATGTTCTAGTTCTGGATATGAGAGGTCCACTTTCTAGGACACGTTATCTCAGAGGATGGAGTTGGAGTGGATCTAGAAAAGATAGAGGTTGTTCTTTCTTGGAAGCCACCCAGGAGTGCGACCATGGTGTGGAGTTTTCTGGGGTTGGCTGGATACTACTGGAGATCTATGCTTGACATTTCTAGAGTTGGAGCACCCTTGTCATCTTTGATGAAGAAGGTACAACCCTTCATATGGATGGAGATATTCCAGCAATGTTTTTAGGAGTTGAGGCATAAACTGGCGAGTGGCCCCACCTTTAGGCTTCCAGAAGAGAGTGTTGGGTATTTAATCTACTGTGACGCATCAGAGACTAGATTTGGATGTGTACTAATTCAGGAGTGATTAGTGATCACTTATGGTTTGCGATAGCTGAGACAACATGAGTAGAACTATGCTACCCATGAACTAGAGTTAGTATGAGTGGTCTTTGACTTGAAGATGTGGTGACATTAATTGATGGGTTATTGTTTTACAGTCTACTCTGATAACAAGAGTCTCAGGTATATCATCTCTCAGAAGGACCTAAACCTAAGATAGCGGTGATTGTTTGATTTCCTCGAGGACTATGACTTTGAGATAGTATATACTTCTGGGAAGGGGAACGTGGTAGCCAATGCACTCAGCAAGATTTTTTATCTACAGTTGCTGAGTGAGACGACGGAGCAACTTGTCGCGATTCATATATCCTTCATGTATAGAGATAGAGCATCTTACCTTCGGTCGATGACTGTCACTCCCCCACTTCTTCAGTGATTTTATGAGGCACATCATGGGGACACTGACTGCGAGGCTCGACATGATTATATATCCTCAGGATGGGAACCTGAAGGCTTTTCTGAAGGCAGGGATCATGTCATCCTCTTCGGAGGATGTACCATGGTACCGGTGGTTCTATGGGAGGAATTGTTGAGGGAGTTTCATACGTACCCTCTGGCAGTACATGCTTGTGTGGAGAAGATGTACCAAGACCTCTGGCGTCAGCACTGGTGGCCAGGGATGAAGAAGGTGGTGGTAGAGTTTGTTTCACGATGGCTCACATGTTTGCAAGTGAAGGTCAAGCATCACATTCTAGCAAGCTTAACACAACAAATAGTTGTGCCAGAGTGGAAGTGGGATGGAATCTCCATGGAATTTGTGACAGGACTTCCACGCATATCTAGGGGACATTATTCCATCTGTGTGATTGTTGATAGACTCACCAAGTCATCCCACTTCATACCTATATGAGAGCAGAGATCAGTAGATGGATTGGGATGCCTCTACATAAAGAAGATTGAGCTACTTCATGGGGTGCCATCGACAATCATCTATAACCATGATGCATGTTTTACATCCCAGTTGTGGAAGGGATTATAGGAGGCATTTTGGACTCAACTACATTTGAGAAACTCCTTTCATCCACAGATGGATTGTCTTATGGAGTAGACCATTCAGACACTGGAGTACATGCTACGTTCTTGCATCATAGATGTTGGTTGCAGTTGGGAGGATCCCTTTCCCTAGTTGGAGTTCACATAATTTTTTTTTATCACTCCACCATCAGTATAGCACCATTTGAGGCCTTATACGGTCAACCATGCAGATCACCTCTATGCTGGACGGACGTAGGTGAGTCAGCACTTATGGGTCCAGAGTTGTTATGGGAAACCACTGAGAAGGGGAAGGTCATCAAGGATCAAATTAGACTACATAGAGTAGACATAAGTATTATGATGATAGGAGGCGGAGACCTTTGGAGTTTTATGAAAGAGACCATGTCTTCTTACAGGTCTCACGTCAATGAGGTTTATGGATATTTGGCCAAGGTGGCATGTTATCAATGAGGTTTATCAATCCATTTTTGATACTTCGGAGGATAAGCGAGGTGGAATACCTCTTTCCATAGCCACCGCAGTTGGATAGGGTTCACAATGTCTTCTACGTATCCTAGATGAGGAGATACATGCATGACCAATCTCACGTCATCTACCATGGAGAGATGGACTTTGATGATGGGGAAAAATTTATAGAGGTTTGAGTGGAGATTGAGGATCTATTGGAGAGATACCTTCGTGGACTATTGATACCTCTGGTGTGTGTTCGCTGGCAGTATGAGAACCTCCGTGAGAGCACTTGGGAGTGGGAGGCTTAGATACGTGCTCATTACCCCCATTTGTTTTCTTAGTTTTTGTTATAGACTTCAGGGATGAAAGTCCCTAAGGTGGGGAGAATTTAATGACCTTGATTTTTAATTTTATTTATTTTTAATTATATGGAGTTATTACGAGTCTTTGAAAATTAACGGTGCATGATTCCGAGGGTCGGTGTGCCCGGAATGAATTTGTAAACTTTTTTTCAGGTACGTTCAGTAAACACGCGAGAAGCATTTTCTAACTTTTGAACTGGTTATCAGATTAAATATTTTAGGGAACTATTGAATCCGTAGCACCAGAAATCTCTTAAGGGATGCTTCACTTCAACCGTAGTAGGTCGGGAGAAAAAGTTAGATTTTGGGACTATTTAAAAGAATAATAAAATAACATTTTTATTTTATTTCTTTCTTTCTTTTCCTCCAACAGACAACTGGTAGCATGGGACCAATGGCGTGTCAAGAAATTAAATGGATTGACCCTTCAAATCCTTTATAATAATGTCGTTATAATTTAGGAAGGTTCCTATTAAATTAACCCTCATAAATTCTACGAGTGTTTCTCACCCTCCCCCTCTCATATTTATATGGATCTTGGGGAGAGGTAATGGAACAACTTCACCAAGAAACGAACTGCTGATAAAGTGTCGCGACGCCAACCTTGGAGGATGGATCTGATTCTAGCAGGCAGTGATGTGTGATGCTGAATCACGAACCGAAGGATGACACTTGAGTGGCAACATTGGCCGCTTGTTGTGGGGACAACGAACACCAACCCACTTCCTCATTTGTGGGCGCTCTCCATCTTTCTTGAGGTTGGGATATTTTTTGTAATAATTCCATTTGATTTTTGAATCCAACCCTCTTTCTATCAAGCCAACACGGAGGGAATGGGCCAGAAAAAAAAGGCATGGACCTTCCACCCTTGTTGAAATTGTGGTTCGTTCATTAGAAACTTTATCTTTGGGTTGGCTAAGATCACGGATGGCTGATGATGGAGGAGGCTGGTACTGGACAGCCACGACGGATGCAGCACATCAATGCACGCCATAGGAGGAGGTTGCATCACTATGCCATGATGGTGAATGGAGCATCCAGCACTGTCTGGCCATGGTGCTAGTGTGGCCTTCCGGCGCACGCTGTCAGCTAAGAAGGGCTGTGCCTTTCTAGCCACAGTTGGGCGACTGGTAACTGTCGGCCACAGGTGGAGGCATCATTGCGGAACGGTGTTCCACTGGAGGAGCTGCAGCTCAGATGCCATAGTGGCGGCTCCCAAAGGTGACCTGGTAGTTCCCTTTAGGTGCTGCCACTTCTCCTCCCAAACGGGGAGGGGGCTGCTCCCCTTCTATGCCAGCTCGGGCGGACCACGTGAGACAGCGGGCCGTGCCCCATCGTGGGCCATGCCATGCATGCCAGCGGGCCGCACCCCATTGCAGGTCGGGATGCGACTCCTCTAGCCGGGCTGCGTGAACCTAGTGGGTTGCGCCTCCTCGGGTCGGGCCACACGAGCCCAGTAGGTCACGCCTCCCCGGGCCGGGCCGCGCGAGCTCAGCGGTCAACCCCCTTGCGGCTCGGGTCGTGCCCCCTTGTAGGTCGTGGCGTACCCAATTTCTTGCCGGACTGGACCTCGGCCCAGTGGGCCGAGCCCGCCGTGACCCCGCCCAGCCACGTTGGACCAGAACTGGGTTGGGTTAGCCTAGACTGGGTCGGACCGGACCCAGACCCAACTAGGGCCAGTTTCACTTAAAGAGCTATAACTTGAAATCTGAGCATCCTTTTGAAGAACTGCCTATGGCACTGGAACCCTTGGAGCGAGGGGGTCTATTTGGTATATTCCACTTGGTTCTTAGTGATATTTTGAGTAGAGTCGAGTTGGATCGAACCCGAACCAAACCGGGACCTCAGAACTAGAATTCATATAACTCACAGACCGGGTGTCTGATTGATGTACCGTCTATCGCGTTGGAACCCTTACGACATGAATATCCTTTAGGTTACTCATTTGTGGAGATTAGGGGTGGTCTAAGTACTACCAGTATCTCGAGGTGTAGTTTCTATGAAACTCAAGCGCACTGGGTGTGAGGAATTTGGTGGCTGGCTGTAACGTGAAGAAATAACATTAATCCAAAGTCGGTTTGTATATATCGATCATGTGTGGGTCAGCATCTATCAGATCCTATGTGGGTTAGTGATCAGCGATCATATGTGGTTCAGCACATACTGATCCTGTGTGGGTCAGATCCTATGTGGGTCAGATCCTGTGTGGGTCAGCATGGATTATTACCTATCGATCCCGTGTGGGTCGACAGTAGTGCTTCTTAACAGAATAAGTTGATCTAGACTACAACTAATCATATTTACTTTTGTACTTAAGTTATAACTGGTGTGAGATAAGTCTTTACCTTCATGGTGTTATCTTAGTGGTGTTACCTATGTGGTACATCTATCTTTGTGGTATTACCAATGTGGTAATTTTACTTTCGTGGTGTTATCTTCATGGTGTTACATGTGTGGTACTTCTATCTTCACGGTGTTACCTATTTGGTAATTATACCTTCGTGATGTTAAATTAATGGTGTAATCATCGTGGTGTTACCTGTGTAGTACTTCTATCTTCATGGTGTTACATGTGTGGTACTTCTATCTTCACGGTGTTACCTATTTGGTAATTATACCTTCGTGATGTTAAATTCATGGTGTAGTCATCGTGGTGTTACCTGTGTGGTACTTCTATCTTCATGGGGTTACATGTGTGGTACTTCTATCTTCATGGTGTTATCTGTGTGGTACTTCTACCTTCGTGTTGTTACCTTTGTGTTATTCTTCCCTCATGTATGAGATGAGTATATCATGATAACTTAGGTATATGTATGATCATATACCTAAGTAGATTTTATTTTTATCACTTTATTATTGAGATAGAGGTCTTGCAATGTGTTTTTTTCTTTGTGGAACACTTGGAGACCAACAGGGGTCTCAGGGTCTCTATTGAGTATCATTATACTCACCCATGTACAGGATACACCCGCACTTTATTGTGTCTTGTGTAGATCACAGACAACACTGATCGAAGCTAAGGGAGCCAGGAATGGATGGTGCTCAGATGTGGACCATTTGGAGTGACGTGACACAGAGACTACTAATCGTGATTTGTACCTACCCTTTAGGTAGGAACCTTGTAGATGATCCAAGAGTTTTTTTTACTTTTCAGTTGTATTTGTACTTTTCAAATGTACTTTTAATTTTCAGTGGGGCTTGTATTTAGGCCCCTTTATATTAAACACACTTTTACTATAGAATTTTACTTTGTGGTTTCTTCTTGTAGTATTCTTGGATTGTGTGTCTATTCAGGTTAAAAGGAAATCCCTTCCCATTTTACAGATATGCCTTTCATGTTCTAGTCACCATCCCCTGGCCTATGGAAGGCATGTTAGGGTAGTCACGGCATGGGCCCCAAGGGACGGGTTGTGACAATTAATAATTCCAGAAATTATAAACATACCATCAAGGCCTTGGACAAGAAGTCTACATAAATTGGTAGGACCTCCACCCAAACTCTTTCTAGTTTGTCTCATGAGACCTATCGATGCATCGAGGGGCTATAGAGGGCCTCATATGTCACTTACTAAGTCCAATGCATTACTAATATGTTTAGTATAAATATATATGTAAATTAATGTCTCTCATTACACTTTTAAATATTTTAATAATAATCATAGATTAAAATAAATCCTTGATAAATTCTTGAGATAAATACTCTTTTAGTTTTGAAAGAAGAGGTTTTTAGGAATAAAATTTTTATTTTTCATAAAATCATATTGTAAAAATTAATATCACAAAAAATAAAATATAAGAAAAATAAATTTTTTTTTTCGACATAATTTTTTTCAACCTGAAGTGAAAACATGTAGAAAGAGTTTTTAAGAAACTTTATAAATGATCCTCATTAGTGCGGTTTAAGGGAAAATAATAGAGTCTTTAAAGGGATAGGGGATTAATTGTTTTCATAAAAAAGAAATTAAATAAAATAGTTTTTCATGATAAAAAGATTGATTTTGGAAACATTTTCTTCACTTAAAATAGATTATGGAGTGTACTTTAAAATGGGTATTAAATTGGAAATATCCCATTAATTGGGCTTACTTATCGAGAAGAATTAAAAAGGGAACCTTATAAAACATATATTTCCCCAGAAAAGAAAGATGAACAAATATAGATACATGATTTTAGAATATATTTATAGATTTTATAAGATTTATAAAAAATAATTATTTATTATAATGGGTTAAATAGAGATAAAGTGTAACCCAAATGAAAATTGGAGGTTTGGGAAGAAACCCTTACAACTTTGTAAAAAATCACACCATATTCCCCATAAAATCAATTATAATAAAATAAGTCATTCAATACTATGGGGATAAATATATTCATGATATCCCACATTAATTTTAATTTTACATACATCATGTGTAAGAAATAGTGGTGATTAATTCACATCTCACTGAAATAAAAGTGAGATTAGAAAACCCTTACCTTATTTCTGAATGTGTTCTTCACTTGATCTAAATGTACTCGATAACCACATTAAATAAATAAATAAATTAATTAATTAAATTTTCTAGATTTATTTATTTTATTATAATTTTATTAATTCCATTTATATCCTTTTATATGATTTATAATATATACTTTTATCATTCAGGAGCGTTCATTTCCTAGGTTTTCATGATTGGTTCACTCTAATACATTTATGAAAGAACTTGTGAAATAGAAATAAATATATAGAATTAAAGATAAAAGTAATTAATAAAATTACATAATATTAAATGGTTATAAAACTAATTTTGTTATTTGGGGTTATAATGATTCAATAAATAATACATTAGTGATAATCATGTATATTGTTTTTGGCAGTTTTTTGATCGTCACAAACTAGTTTTGTCTTATTAGTTAATATCATGTATATATTCTAGTTCCAGAACACTAAATAACTTGTAATATGTGTAAAAAAATATGTTTTAACCATATTAATGGTTTTATAACCATACTTGAAGGTGTTAATTAAAAATTATCTCACCTCATCCATGGTGGCAGAAAATTGGAACCTCCAAGATGATGTTTTCATTTTTTATATAAAAGGGAGTGAAGAAGGATTTTGATAATAGATCTCCCACTGAAATAATAAAATTCCAGTATATAAAAGATATTGAAGTTATAATTCATATTTGGAAATAATATGTAAGGATATAATAATAATAAATTAAATTAAAAGGAATTTAAGGACAATGAAAAATGATTTACCACTTGAATTTTTCCCCTTAAGAACCTCATTAATGGACATGGAAATGGACTTTTTGTTATACCCACTAGACCAGAACATGGGGAAGAGTTTTGGGAATTTAAATAGTCACAATATAAGAAATTTTCATGTATTTGGATGTGTGAGGAGAATGGGTGGTGAGGGGTGGTATTTATATTGGAGGAGAGGGGTGTTTTTGAACGTTTTATTCATTTGTTTATTATTTTGGCCCAAGACAATGAATTGTTTGAGAATTTTCCCTAAATATATTAAAATAATTAAGGATATTTCAGGTTATGGTATTACATAATCCTTAAATCATCAATGACTCAATAATTCATGTACTTAGATTATATCGTAAATTTCCGTATTTCTCTATTCACCAAAAATTCAACTATTTTAGAAAAATCCAAAAAATCACCCTACAAATTTTTTTATGTGAATAATTAAAAAAGGAATTCCATTTTATGAAAAGAATTTTCTAAAAAAATTTAATTTAATTTTTAATTAAAATCATCATTTATTCAAAAAAATACCTATTTTAAAATTAAACTGATTTTATAACACTATGAAAAAATATTTAAGGTCTCATAAAATTACATTATAATAATAAGAAAAAAATAATAAATTATGATTCTATTTTATTAAAATAAATTTTCTTTTAAATCATTATATTAACTATAAAATTGTAATTATATATTTCTTGACTTATAAAAATACAAACCCTTAATTTATCATTTTTAAAACATTTATTTACTTAAACCAATATATAAATTTATCATATTTTCATTTATAAGATAACCAAATTTTAATTACAATTTAATATCTGAGTTCATTATTCTAATTTCCATATTAATATTCCTAAAGGTCACATTGATATTCCAATAGTCAAATTACTATTCATCAAAAATAAAACTTATCATAAACACACCAACAATTTTACCAAAGTTAATTTTGAATAAATCTATTAAAAAAATATTTTTTTGTCAAATATAATTTATAAAAGTGTCAAAATTTATATTTAAAACAAATTTACCATTTAAAGGTAGTAAAAATGTTTTTTAAAAAATATAGCCTTTTATGTGTAAAATTGGATTTATTCTTATCTTATCCCTCTAAAAATATTTTGAATTATTGTAAACATGTTTGATTTAATATCTAATATAATAATTTCATTAATATATTTCACTAATAGTGATTTTTTAATTTATTAAGATAAAATTTTATTTTGGGCATAAAAATTGTTTTTATAAAAAAACATCCTTTATGTTCAATTGGGTTTCATTTCTAATTAATTGGTAACCAATGAATTAATTTTATAAACATGTGTACTATATATGTTCATAATTTATATAATATCATTCATTCCATTCCTTTCCAATATCTAAGGGATAACTATAATAATTATATGATGATATTTATGTTATTTGTTAAGTTGGAAAGCTATTTAAGAGGTTAAATTTAAAAACAGGCATACTGTAAAATCATGTGGTGTTACATTCTCCCATAATTCAATAAATGGCATCCTCTAAATTAAGAATTTTTCTAAACAATTTGAGGTTATTACTTGAAAATTCTTTTGTGGGAAACTCGCATTGGAATTAGGGTTAAAAAATATCCTCTTAATAAGAGGGCAAGGGAAATGCAGAGGTCACAACAAAATGAGGATTTTGGGTAGGAAATCATTAGAGTAAAGTGATAACATTGAAATGTAATATAAATATAACTATAAAATTTTGATGAATAGTGATAGAGAACACAGTCATTAGAAATTTAACTATCACAAAACTGTAAATATTGTGATCGATTAAAAGGCTATTGATTCCATGCATAACTATTTTATACCAAAGTATTTTTCCTTGAGTTTATGTATTATTTTAATATTTAGATAAGAAATTTATAAAATAAACTTACATGATTATTTTCCATGTCATAATCATAATCTCATCCTTTGGTTGTGCTTATATCTATTTTCATATCATCCCTTACACCTAAAAATGAATGTTCAAGATGATTTTTTCACACCTGAATCAATTTTAAAAAATCATATGGTTCTTAAGTCATTCCTTCGACCTTTAAATGTTTACTAAAACCAATAAGGTTAGAATATTTTATTAATGAATAATAATTTATAATATTTCACTTGATCTATTTTAAAATTAGTTAATCTTAAGACAAAACTAAAACATGTCTTTCCGCATTCAATGAAGAAACATTTAGAAGGTAGGTCGCTAAATATCCAATATAAACTTAACATAAGATTATCCAAATAATGTATCTTGTAAACACATATTCCATACATATAAATACCTTGATAACCTTAAAACCTTAATAAAATCATGTGTTCTTCCGTGATTAAAATATCGGGTTGTCCTTAAATCCAAATTGCTAATAAATCTAGCATAATATAAACCATCATATCACCTTCATGATCACCAATTCATTCCATAAACATCTATTTATTAGAATCTCAATCATCAATAACATATTTAGGGTTATCATTCCCAAGCCATGCATTCTCAAAAATATCATCCAACAACAGAATCACTTCTCTTGATTATGGGTTTTATTCATCTCATGCTTCCAATTCCTTAAAGAAGAAGTACTAATGTACAATCCTTATATATATCATCAATATTATAAATTGATAATTTTTGATAAAATACTAAAATAACATAATTATTTATTCCAAACACAAGCATATTAACCATTCCTCTTCTTTTGAGGTAGTAGCATAAGCTTGGCCATGATCCATTTTCTTTTTATGAACTATATTCCCTTGATTCTTGGGAAATTAATTTTAATAGTGCCCTATATCCTTACAGTTGATGCATTGAATATTGTAAAATTCTTTTCTTCTATTAAAATTATGTGCATGGTGGCCTTTTTTCTATACTTAAAGAAAACTCATTTTCCTCTTAATCATTTACCAATGTTTTTTCTTCCATAATTATCACATGTGGGAAAATACTTCTTTCCCTTATTCCCTTTATCAATCTTATTCCCAGTTGTCCTACTCTTCTCTGTATTACATTTGAATCCATAAGACACAGATAATTCATTCTCTATCCTGTTATAATGTGATATTATTTCCTCATATGATGAGAATATTTGTGAGACTAATTCCCTTCGAAAGATCGGATTATGCTCATAAAATATGATATCATTCTTACTCTTTAGATCAAGTGCATTGGTTATGTTTGCATTATTTTTACTATATGCTATTTATAAGCAATGTAATAAACTATATTAGATCATAAAATTATAAAACATTATTTATAATCTCATAACTATAGAAAAACATAACATAAATTGAAAATTTATGCATAGTTAATCTCATAATAATAAATATGGTATCATTAAGGAATTATTTACTTTTAAATACTTCATAATGGTTTGTAAAGAAAATATTAATTATCCTTAGAATATCCCTTGGTAGTGTCAAATCAAGTGCATAGTAAGATCTTTTTTCACGTACCAGGTTACACTGAGTAAGGGCTGACACACCTTATCAGAGTTGTTACCTGTATGTACATTTATCCCAGAACCACTTTCACTTGTAGTATTCGTACATGGATTCATTTCTAGGAATACCCACATAATCTCTACATTAACAAAATTTTGGGTTGTTCTTCTCTTCTTATCCCCATATTCCATCTTAAGTTTATGTTCCCTAAAAATTATTTTGCAAATCTAGTTACCAAGGTTTATACTAAACTTCCTATGATACCAACTATAAAGACCTTGACCCCACCAGCCTGGAGTCGGTTCCTTTATTCATTATATTGGTAATATAAACAAGTGTTCACATCCCAAAGGACACAATAGTTTATTAGATTTGGAAAAAAATATAAACATATGTTTTACATTACAACTTTAATGTAAAAACAACATAGAAACACCATTTTAAACATCTATAACTTGTATATTATTCGTAAAATTAATTCATAATATACATCTTCGCACCCTATGAAAAAAAACATAAGAAAGGGGTGGCCTCAGATGATCAGTCAGGGTAAGAAATGCAATGGAAGATATAATAAACATAAACATTAATGTAAGGTGAATAACTGAATACATGCTAATAAAAAATAATTTGAACATAATATGAATGGAATAAAAGATGTATAAATAATTCAATATAAATAATCACAATAAAGATAACCATGGATATTATAATAGTTGAATAATAACTTTATTTATAAATTACTAATATCATAATGGGGGAATGAATAATGTCGAACCACATAAACAAACCATTAAGGCCTCTACCAAGAAGTATACATAAATGGGTATGGCCTCGGCCCAAAACAATTATAGTTTGTCTCATGAAACCTACTGATGCATCGAGGGACAGTAGTAGGCCCCACCTGTCACTTACTAAGTCCAATACATTCCTCATATGTCTTGTAAAAATATATCTTTAAATAAAAGTGTGTCACACCACTTTGAAATATTTTAATTATAATCAGCTATGAAAATAATCTAATAAATTCATTAATAAATTCTTGAGATAAGTACCCTTTTACTATGGAAATAAGAGTTCTTTTGGAAAATAATTTTTATTTGTAATAAAATCATATTATAAAGATGAATATCCCATAAATTAAAATATAAGGACAATTAAATTATGTTTTAGGAATAAATAATGACCAACTGAAGTGAAAAAATGTAAATAGAGTTTTTTTGAAACTTCAGAAATGAGACACTTTAGTGGGGTTTAAGGGAAATTATTAAATAGTCTTTAAAATGTACAGGGTACTAATTGTTTACATAAAACCAGACATTAAATAAGATAGTTTTTATGATAAAAATGTGTTAATTTTGAAAAATATTATTTTAATAAAATAGATTATGGAGGTACTTGAAAATGGGTATGAAATTGGAATGTTCTCATTAATCAGGCTTGCTTATCTGAGAGAATTGAAAAGGGAATATTATAAAAAAAGTATTTTTTCATATAAGAAAAATGAATTGATATGGATACATGATTTTGGAACATAAATATATACAATTTATATTAATTTTATAAAAATAATTAATGATTACATTGAGGTAAAAAGTGAGAAAGTGTAACCCAAATGAAAAATGGTGTTTCGAGAAGAAACTCTTACCACTTTTGAAGAAAATCATACCATATGCCCCATATAATCAATGAAAAAAATAAGACAGTTCATATCATGAGGATAAAGATATTCATGATATCATACATCAATGGTCAGTATACATTTATTCAACATAAGAAATAGTGGTGATTAAGGAATATCTCACAGAAGTAAAAGTGAGATGAGAAAATGCGTACCTTCTTTCTTAATGTGTTATGAACATGAACTTAATATACTAGATAATAATATTAAATCAATTAATTAATTAATTACTAACCTTTTATAAATTTATTTTATTTATTATAATTTTATTAGGCTCATTTATTTCCTTTTTTGTGTTATAAGATACAATTTTATCATTGTAGAGCGTTCGTTTCCTTGGATTCCATGATTGGTTCACCTGTATAAATATGTGAAAGATCATGTGAAATGGAAATAAATATCTAGAATTGAAGTTATATGTTATTAATTGAGATTCATAATATTAAATTTTTATTTAATTAATTTGGTTATTTTTTGTGAGGATGAATCATTAATAAGACATTAGTTACAATCATTTAGATTATTTTTGGCAGTTGTTCGATCCTCATGAACTAGTTTTATCTTATTAGTTAATATCATGTATATATAATGGTTTTAGAACACTAAATATCTTATAATATATAATAATATATTTTTTAACCGTAATAATCATTTTATAACCAGCTATAAAGGTGGTAATAGAAAATGAAGGCACATCATCCACGATTGAGATTAGTCAACACGTCACGGACAATGTTTTCATTTTTCAAATAAAAGGGAGAAGAGAATAGGTTTTATGATGTATCTTACATTTATATAATAAAATAATTGTATATATAATATATAAGATTTTTCACTCATGTTTTTACTGAATATGTAACGATATAATAAGAAGAAAATAAATTAAAAGAAATTGAAAGAGAATGAAAAAAGGATTTACCTCTTGAATTATTATCCCTGAGAACCTCCTTATGGGACTTGGAAATGGTCTTTTTGTGTTACAAGAAATACCAAAACATTGGGGATAGTTTTTGGAGAGTAAATGGGCATAATATAAGAAGGTATCATAGATTTGGAAGTGTGAGTATAATGGGTGTTATTTATAGTGGAGGAGAGAGGTGTTTTATAAATATTTTATTCATTTGTTAATTATTTTCGCTCAAGACTATAAGTATTTTGAGAATTATCCAATAATATATTAAAATTATGAAGTATAGTTTGATATTATAGGCTTACATCATCCATACATCATCTATTATTCAATAATCCATGTATTTATATTATACTATAAATTACCATATTTCACTATTCACAAAAATTCAACTATTTTAGAAAAATACCAAAAATCCACCCTAACTATTTTTCATTATGTAGAAAAAAAATTAACTCTATTTTATGAAAATATTTTTCTAATTATCTGAAATTTAATTTTTTATTAAAATCATTATTTATTCAAAAAATACTGAATTTAAAATTATAACCGATTTTATAACAGTTATAAAAATTAATTAAGGTCTCATAAATTTACATTATAATGAAAAGAAAACAAAATATTAATTGATGAGTATATTTTTTTTAAACATATTTATTTTAAATAATCATATCAATTATAAAATTTTAATTAAATATTTATGAATTACAAATATTCAAACACATAATTTATCATTTTTACAGCATTTATTAACTTATATCAAGATATAAAATTTCCATATTTTCATTTATAATATAACCAAATTTTACTTATACATTAATATGTGAGGTTATTTTTTTAATGTACATATTAATATTCCTAATGGTCACATTGTAATTCCAATGGATATATTACAATTCATAAAAATGAAAATTATCAGAAAAACACCAACAATTTAGCCAAAGTAAACATTCATATTAAGCTTTCAAAAAATTATTTTTTAAAATATAATTTATAAAAGTGTCAAAATTTATATTTAAGAAAAAATTTCCATTAAAAGGTGGTAAGATTTTCTTTAGAAAATACAACCTTTATATATAAAATTGTATTTATTATTATCTTATGGATCTAAAACTATTTTGGTCGAATGTAAAAATATTTTATTGAATATATAATATATAAATTATATTAATATCATTACATAATAGATATTAGTTTAATTTATTAATATAAAATTACTTTGTGGGAATAAAAATAGTTTTTATAAAAATGAATCCTTTTTGTTCAATTTGTTATCATTTCAAATTAGTTGGTAACCAATGAATTAATTTTATAAACATGTGTAATATATGTTTCATAATTTACTTAATCTTATTCATTCAATATATTCGAACATTTAGGATAAAAATATAATATTTAAATAATAATATTTAAATCATTTGTAAAGCTGGTAAGCTATCGAAGAAGTTAAATTTAAAAAGAATAATACTGTTAAATATTGGGTTGTTACATAGATGATGAGGAAAAATAATTTAATTTTATAACCTATTGTAGAAAATAAATAATACACTTATAATTCAACTAAAGATAAGATTATTCATTTTTAGGTGATAAAGATGGAAAAGAGAATCTTAAAGAGATAATGCAAGATATAGAAAATATGTTAGTGTTTAGAAAATTATTAGGGATTAAAATAAAGGTGTTAATATAAGAATGAAGATCATGTAAATTGTTCATAATTGTCTTTTAAAAAATGTTGAACCTTAGATAGTTGAGAATGAATTCAATCATGAAGATTTCCTTCAGACCATGAATGAAGAACTTGACCAGACTAAGAAAATAAAACTTGGGAACTTATTCTTAAACCCATAGAAAATAATTTGATTGGATCTAACTGGTTTTTCATAAATAATCTTCATGATAATTTTTAAGTGACTAGAAACAAATATAGTCTATTATGCAAAGGATACACACAAATTTAAGGGGTTGAGTTTCATGAAACACTTTCTCCATTATCTAACCATGAATCTGTCAGAATATTCCATATTTTATCATCTTAGATAAGATTCAAGGTATTTAAAATGGATATTAAAATGTATTTTCTAAATTTTTAACATGATGAGGAAGTGTAAATGAAATAACATTATGCATTTATGCTAGATTAAAATGGTATAAAGGTATATAAGTTTAACAAATATCTCTATTGTTTGAATTAGACTACAATTTCTTCATATTTTAATCCTGATTAGTATTTAAAAGGAATAATGTTTTAGAATGAGAAGGTGGAGAAAAATCTGTATGTGAAACATAAAAACACCACATCACTCTTTTTTTACTATGTGTGTTTATGATATAACATTTTCTAGTAATGAATAAAGTTCATGAGAGGAATTGTCATTGAATGTGAAATAAACATTTAAAATTTCAATGCTAGAAGAAATGATATCTTTATTGGGGTTATAAATTCTGAAATAAACAGATTATATCTTCATCTCACAAGAAAAATATGCAACATACCTATTTAATATGGTTGACATATAGGAGGCTAGATGATTTTCCAAACCAATTTAGGTGGTCATGAAGCTATTAATGGAAGGTGAAAGGCAATTTGTTAATAATAAATATTTAAAAATTCTAATTGTAATTCTTATGTATTTGATAGCTTCAAGTCCAAAAGTTTTTTATAGCATCACCATTTTTTCCCAATATCAATCCAATGAAAATGAAATAAATATTTTGGTATAAAAACTATGTTAAGATACATCTCAAAAGAACACATTTGTGTGTTGATGTATAAGAATATTAGTGGAATAGAATTAAATGGTTTTACTAATGTAGAATACGTAATAGAAGTTGATTGATGCAAATCCACATATTGGGGAGTATTAATCATTATAAATAGTTTTGTATCTTGACATTAAAATAAGAAAACATCATTTAAAGTATGAAATACTAAGTCTGAATTTGTTGCTAAATTATAGGATAATATAAAGATTATATGGATAAAGACACATTTAAAGGACTTGAGAATTAAAGAAACTTATCCTCTTATGGTTGGATGTGATAATCAAAGTTCTATAAAGCTATCTAAAAGTAATTTACAGGACTCCAAGTAAAAGAATATCGAGATGAAGTATCATTTCCTAAAGGAAAAGGTTGAAGAGGGAGTTATAATACTATAATTTGTACCCTCCAAAGAACATATTGTTGTTATCCTAACCAAAACTCCTTCAACTGAATAGTTTGATATGTTGAGGCTGTAAATATGATTTAATCTCATTACCTCTCACTTGGGTATGTTTTATATGAATTTTACCCCTCATTACTTTCATGTCTAAAATTCAGGAATAGATATTTTTTACAAGGGATAAAATAATTATTTTTCTCTCCTATTATGAATTTTTTATGTGTGTACAATGTGGTGCACAAAAGACTATTAAAAATATTTTAATTAAAGTTTTTGTTGAGATTTAGTTATATGTTTCTTTTTGGATATCATTGATAATTATTTTAATTATTATTTTTTCTATAAAGATCTTTCTCACTAATAAATTTTCTTTCAAGAGGCTGTATTGATCCCCAAAAAATATTCTATTTAGTATAATTATCAATAAGGGGAAGATGAATAAGTGTTATTGACAATAAATCCAAATGGGTGGATTTTTTAACCTTTGATTATGTTTTTTTAATTATCATAAGCACGTATCTAATTATGATTATTATTGTTATAGTCATTATAAAGTTATGAAAAGTAATCGAACTGAGACAGAATAGTCTATAATATATTAAAACTTTTGTTCTAAAATCGATGTCACCAACTATGGGAGTTATTGGTTTCAATATTGAAATATTTACCAAACAAAGTATAGGTTATTCGAAGTAATTCTGAATCCATCCAAGGTGTTTTGAGCCTTAAGGAAACTGAAATTTTTCTTTGTAAGATTTTTTTTAGAGTCTAAGAAGTGTGTATAGTGTTTAGTGAAGTCCCAGAATTGATTTCAAGAA
Organism: Viscum album; assembly: GCA_963277665.1. Taxonomy (NCBI): domain Eukaryota; kingdom Viridiplantae; phylum Streptophyta; class Magnoliopsida; order Santalales; family Viscaceae; genus Viscum; species Viscum album. Next base: position 1,089,269,651 of record OY728145.1, on the reverse strand, counting down.
GATATGAATTTATTTGAATAAATTCTGGATGTATTATAATGAAGTCATAAAATTGGAAAAATGTAAATATCCTATGACAAGGGTCACATATGATGTTTTGATTTTGTGTATGTTTTTTATATATAATAGTGTGAATAATAAAGGAAGATATCATCCATGTATTAATTTTTAGAGCCCCATAAGATATTTCAGATGTTTTTATGGTGTTTTAGAACTATATATGGTACTTTATGTATGTTGTCAGAGCAGGAATAAAAATTGATAAAAGGATTTATCTTACATGATTAAATTATAAGTATCATTTATGATAATTTATCTTATTAATGTATGAAACATGATATGACATGTAACATATTTGATTTTCACAAGATTTTACTAAGATAATTTAGCTTTGTGGAGTACATATAATGATTAAATTTCTGAAATTCTAGGAACCCCAAATTGAGACTTTTACTGAATAAAATTAAATGATATAATTTTCATAATTGAAAATTTTGATAAAATCATATTTCAATTTCATTATGCTTGTTTTATTACCTTTTTGAATCAAACATTATTATTAAAAAAAGATAGTAATCCATGTTGAAATCAAAGGACTGCAAGATATAGGATACTTTTAGGGTATTGTATTGATTTCCATTTTGTGGTATATGATTCCATATGATCATACCTATATATAAATATCAATAAAATAAAAAGGAACAGATTTCATGGATAATTTGAATTTAAAAAATGATCATGATAATTCAAATATCATTCCCAATAAATAATGGAGTCTTTAATAAAACATTTAGAAACTTTTTAATGATGATTTTTATATGTGATTGATGATCATTTAATGAGTCGTTCCTTACCTCCAAGATTAAAGGATACTTACATAAGAATTTTGGAAACAATATATAATCAATATCTAGTTAATATAATTAATGAATTCGGTAAGAGGGTTTGGATAATTATGAGAACATATACAGATACACAGATGTATTAAAGAAGTTGATCTAAGAGAAACCACAAAATATTAATACACAAGGAGGATAAAGAATACCTAATTCAGATTAATCCAAGTGAAGGATTAGATATTCATTAATGTTATTGTCACGAACCGAATCTGGTCACTGCCAAAACTGTCACCAATCCCAGCCCGTGATAGGGCCCGAAGGGAATTCCCTATCCCCACGGGTTGGAACAAGTGCCCGGGTATCATTTATCTTGGTTTTGGAATTATTTAACTGAATATGTATACATAAAACACCAAACATATTTGATAAAATGAATTTGAAAAATTCATACCAACAAGGTTTATACAAAAATCCAAAATTGAATACATAAGTTCAAATGAAATACAAAAGGTCCAAATACACAATGAAATGGTAACAAAAGAGCCCCATGGAATCCACATTACAAGGGGTCATCACCCACTAGTCGTCTCCACAACTTTACCCCAAGGATGGGAACTAACACCTCGAACCACCATCACCAAAAGCCTTTCCTTTACCTGGGTCACAAATAATAACATCTACTTATACCCAAGGGGTGTACGTAGGGTTTTATCCTTATCCCAATAGGATACCACCCTATTATTTCAAGGTGCATGCAATACAAGGTGAAAAATTAAGCAGTTTTAATATGAAATGAAAAGCGGCGACAAATTATAAGAAATGTAACTTTAAATTGAAAACATTTTCAAGATAAAACATTCAGAATGTTAAAAATCTTAATTAGGAATGTTAGATACTTAAATGTAATTCCAAATACACCCAAATACAAGAAAAAATACCACAAATCCAATTAGCAACAAAATCGGGAACACCCCTAGGCACTAGATAGTCTTGGGCCCCATGTACCTCGTACCTCGGTGTAATGTAACCATTGTAAAATCCATTATCGTGCACTATCCACTACTAGGGAACATACTCATAACCAAATGGTCCCCAATAATCATCCATATAGTTTATTTATAGTTGTCATTATCCAAATGCTAAGTGAAATAGGTATAAAACTCATCTGGTCCACTAGTCGTACTTGTACACATCCGCACACCTAGGTAACCGGGCTTCCCCCTTTGTGCTCAAACAATTTCAGCATGCTAAATAAATCAATTTTAATATAAAACATGACTAATGGTCACATTCAAATAGTACAGTATCTACACACTCTTTATACCACTTAAAATACACAATAAAACACTTTGATTTTCCATAAAGCAATTTCTCAAAAACCCGCATTATTTTGCACCCAAAACTCCTTGAAAACCCCACATTTAACACTATGTGAAAACTGAAATTTACCAACATAGAATTAAAATTACCCAAAACATTTATATAAACCTATTAATTGTGTTATAAAACAACCCCATTAGGCAAAACATCAAATAGTCATGTAAAACAACCAATTTTTATTTACCAAAATGGTGCCCAAAAATCATTCAGTTATCAAATGTCACCCAAATAAGATTTTTTAGTATCCAAAAAGGGATATAAACATTCAAAAAATAATTATAATCTCTAATAAATTTCAATAAAATAAACCTAGTAGTTATAGGGAATCCCCAAATAAACATATAAAACATTTATATGAAAAACCCCCAATTTCACATAAAATTGGCTTTTAAAATTCATTTGCAATAGAAACAACTCTAAAAATATTTTTTTTCCAAAATAATAAAATGAATTAAATCTGAAAATATAATAAATATAGAATTATAATACATAAGGATTTCATAAACATGTAATCACATAGCAAAACAAAGGAAACCCTTCAATCCTTTGTGTGAAAACACAAAAGCACCACCGCCCCACCTGAAGAAGGGTAGATCGAACCTAAAAATAGAACATTGGACTAATAAAACCCAGGGTTAAACCTTAGGTTTTACACCTGAAGTGCATTGTGTTGCATTTGTTGTCAATGAGACATGAAGTTGTCTTGGAATGAATGGAAGTCAGGGAATGTCAAATGTGAATGACAAAGGTTGTAATGGTGTTGGTAAAGAATGGAGAATGGCCATGGAGCTTAGAGGAATGTCACTTAGGAGATTCACTAAGTGGCATTGGAGAATATGGTTGAAACATTCTCCATGGACATCAGACGATTGTTGAACTGGTCTTTAAGTTCTAAGAACTTGTATCAACTGGATACAAAGTCACAACAAGCTTTAGAAGACCATGCATTGTATTGACAATGCATGAGGAGATGAGAAGAAGATCCATCCACAAGTTCTAAGTGGATGAAGTGGTTTAATAAAATCCATGCACTAACACTTAGTGCATGTGAATCTGAAGAAGTCCCAAATTGATCTCTGATTAGATCAATGAAGTTTATTGAAGAAATATTTCATTCAGGAGCTCGGTTGAAGATGAAGAAACCTTTTGAATTCCATATCCTAAGTGCAGAATATATGTTAAGGAGGATTAAGGAATTCTTAAGAAGTAGAGAAGGATGATGAATTCTAATGAAGAAGAAGAAATAAAGAGGAGGAAGAATGGCTTAGAAGAAGGAGGCATTTGGCATTTGGCATGTTTTATATGGAGAACTTTGTATTTCACAAAGTCCTATTCTGTCCCTTTGCCAAAAAATTGGCCAGCCAAGGCACCTTGGGGGGTTCAACCCCAAGGCATGGGCACTAGGGCACCACGCCCGGGGGAACCCCGTGGGGCGAGCCAGGGCGGCAGGGCGCACCCAAGGACACCCCTGCATGAGCGCCTGGGGCACGCCCGGAGGAGCGCAGGGAGCATAGTGGGCGCTTGAAGCGCGCCCGCGAGGAGCATAGTGGGCGCTTGAAGCGCGCCCGCGAGGACCAGAGTGGGCGCAGAGCGCGCCCGCAGAGAGAACCCGGTGCGGGGCGGCACCGGGAGGGGAGAGGATTCAACTGGCGTATGGTGGGCAGCGGCAGGGTTATAAACCGCGGAAATTCCGCGAGAGAATTCGATGTGGGACGCGCAAAAAATCCCGGGAGCAAATCTCCGCCGTCCGTCTCATCGCGCGCTTGATCTGCGCCGCACGATCCATCCGCGGCGCCGCGATCTAATCCAGGCCGCCCGATGCATCTCCATCGCCTGATCCAACGGCCGGAGCTCGTCTCCCTCCTCGAGCCCGAGCCGAAGCCACCCGCGAGCAGCCGCTGAACCAGAGCACTCCCGACGACCTTTTTCGAGTTCCCGGCCACCATTTTCGAAACCGAGACCTCCATTCGGCTCGTCTGGCCATAACGAACAGGATCATGCCCAAGAATACACGTGCATGCAACAAATGAGGGAATTCGATGTTGGCCGAGGCAAACGAAGTTGCCGAGGCACCGGGTTGATGTTTTGCATGAGATAAGCCTAAACGAAGGCCGTGCATGCGTTCTAAGTCGCATGCACGTGGAGGAAACCGAAGGAAAAGAAAAGGAAACCCGCGTTGAAACAGAGTATAAAAATTAAGATTTGAAGATTTTAAAGATCCGAAGATCTCGGGTGTTTGAAGTTATTATCACGCGGACGATGCGAGGCAGTCTCTGCCTATAAAAATGAGGCCAAGCCCTCTGTGCTGTTTGCTGAAGTTTTGTTGAAGACCTGTCGTCCCGCGTGTGCCTCTGCCTCGCGAAGAAGAAGCCGCCGCGCAAAGTACTTTGCGCGGCTGAGGATCTCGGTGCCACCCGAGGCCCGAAAGAGTTCCCTGCGCGCCTATCTTGCGCGACAGGAAGATCCTGAGCCGCTTGAATTTGCGCGCTCAAGGATTGGCACCCTCACTGCCCGCATACTTGTGCGGCAGGAGGAAGTGCCCGCGGGTGCAGCACTTGCGCGCCCCGCGGCAGGAGGGTCTTGCGCGCCCCTGTGCCTTGCACCCGTGGCTTGCGCAGCCCTTGTGGCTTGAACCTTGCGCGGCAGGCAGTGTTGGAATAGCAGAAGAACCCGAAGCCTTGTGTGTGTGCAAGAAGGGAAGGAAAGGCCTTTGTGCCTTTGTGTGCAAAAAGAACAACAAGTGGCCGTAGCCCTTGTGTGTGTGCCCATATTAAAGAACACATAGTGTGTGTGCTTAGTGGAGAAGAAGTACCCGAGGCACTTTGTGTGCAATTTGAAGAAGGAGGACGTTGCCCTTGTTGGGTATGCACACTTGAAGATTAAAAGAGAAAGAACAAATTGTGTGTGCAAAGGAAGTGAAAGGCCGTAGCCTTGTGTGGGTGAAGTGAAGACCACACCTTAGTGTGTGTGTGCAAAATTGAAGAACCACCTATGGGTTAAGTGTGTGCAACAACAATAAGTACATACCAAGTTTAAGTGTGTGCATTTGAAGAGGCCGAGGGTTGTGACCTTGTGTGTGCATACTATTGAAGAACAACTAAAAGAACACTAAAGTGTGTGTGTGCAACAAGAAGAGGAAGGTCACTACTAGTGGATGCTAAGTGAAGAATTTGTGTGTGCAAACTAAAGAAGTGGCCGAACCTAGGTGTGCACTAAAAGTGAACACACTTAGAAGAAGGAAGGAAGTAGAAGACATTCACACAAAGTATAACACACATTCAAGTGTGTAAGCAAATTGCATAAAGTGTGTGAAGTCTGAGAAGTAGGTGTGTGCTCAAAAGTGATTACACCCTTTGTGGGTCTACTGCACCAAGAAGAGGAAAAGGAGAGTGCATGCATGCATGCATGCACGTGCACACGTGAACAGTGCTAAATCAGTTGTGTGCATCTGAGGAGTCCAAGACCAGGAGGTTCTTGAAGAATTTGAGAAGGCCATGCAGTCAGTGCATGAGGAAGCAGAGTTGCCATGCACTCAGTGCATGATGTTGAATTAAAGTGAGACTGAGCCAGACTGAAGTGAAAGATATTGTTTGTCTGAGTTTTCAGTAGATTGAGAAGACCTGATCATCACAAGTGATCAGAGGTACAGAGCAAGGCCAGCAGCCTTTATCCCAGGCTGTTGAAGTTACTTGAAGAACTTAAAGTGAAGAAGAGCTACTCGTGTGACTCGAGGAGCCAAGAGAAGACCCTGTGGGACTCAGGGAGAAGAAGTCTTCAGTGGGATTCTGGAGCAGGCCAGTGGGACTCTGGTAACACTGTGGGACGCAGTATAAAGACCCTCCTGTGGGACTCAGGAGAGATACAGTGGGACTCTGTATCGACCATTGTAATACTAACAGATTATAATGGAAGAATCCATGCTTGGAGAGCATGGCAAGGATGTAGGCCTTTGATGCCGAACCTTGTAAATCCTTGTGTCCAGTGCCTTTATATTTACTGCATCATTCGTGGAAAGGTGAGAGATACAAGAAGAGTGGATCGAGGCTTTAACCAGCCATAGAGGTTTAATTGATAAGAAATCAATTAGTAAAAAGTTTTAAGGGATCACTGATTCACCCCCTCCCCCTCTCAGTGATTCACACTGATCTGGGCACTTCAATTGGTATCAGAGGCAGGTTACCTCTAAAAGATCCAAGGGAGTCTATATGGAGTGCAGATTTGAGGAAATGAAAGAACAGCCTCAAATGGAGATATCTGCCAAGACTCTGAAAAACAGAATGAAGAAACAGGCAAAGAAGATGAGAAAGAAAGTTGCTGCAATCAGAGAAACTTCTTCTATGGAAAGAAATGTGAAAGTCACATCAGATGACAGTTCCTTTTATCATTCTTCTGATGAAGCCTGCTCTAGCTGTGATGAAGATGGAAGAAACAATGATCTTATAAATGCAATCAAATATCTTCAGAAGAGAGTCCCCAAGGAAGTTGCAATGTGTATAGCTACAGGCCTCCTTGATCTTCAAGAAGAAAAATTACAGCTGGAAGATGAAGCCAATTCACTGGAAGATCAATTGGCAAAAAGGGTTGGCATAACCAACACTCTCAGAAAGCTGGTGAAGGCTAAAGATGAAACAGTATCTCTTTGCAATGAAAGATATGAAGACACTGCTGAAGAATTGCAAAGAAGCCTTTCTGAGAAAGAATTCTTTAAAATAATGATCAAAGAAGTTTTCCATGCACTGGAGAAGTTGCACAGAGTTTCAATGGTTGTCAAAGATGCTCAAATTGGAGACAAAGCAAAAAGGGTAAAGGAGCTTGACAATTCATTACTGGAAATAAAGAAGGTGCATGATGACCAGATGGAACAGCTGAAAGAGAAATGGGAAGGAAGGCTAAGAACTATTGAGGATGAGAAGAACTCCCTCAATATGAAATGCTTAGAACTGGAGGTGATATTGAAAAATCAGCAATCACCTAAAGCCCAAGCCTCCCAGTCAGCTGAAAGAAGACATGTTGCTACTCAAGTATGCTTTGAGCAGGATGATTCTAAGAGAAAGACATCCTCTAATAAAAGTGCAACATCTTCTAGAAAGAAGGTACCATCCATACAATCTTGTACTCATGCTTCTAAAAGTGTTTCTACTAAAAGTGCAGGATGGAAGAATAATTCCAAACAAATATGGATGAAGAAAATGAAGAAGCAGAGCTCTCCTGAAACAACACAACTTGTCAAGAAAAGTACCCAACAATCAGAAGGACTGAAGAGGTCAAGATTTGTGGGTCAGTGTTGGTGTTGTAATAAGTATGGGCATTGTGCAAAGGATTGCTGGTACAATCCACTGAATGCCAAAGCACAAAGGAAGCCCATGCCAAGGGGGAGCAAGCCAGAAGAAAAGAAGCAACATCCACAGGTCCAGAGACATCTGTTTACTGCTAACAGATTTGGATTGCTTGACAACATCTGGGATGGTTGCAAAAGTGGTCAACAATTTGATACATGTCAATCTCCGAATGTATCCAAAGCTGGAAGGAAGAGAAGATCACTGAACCTGGCTAAAAGAGATTCCTTGGGAAGCAAGCAGAAGAAAGGAGAGAATGCTCCCAAGAAGTGTTTGAGAAATGAAGAGAAGTCCTTGGATTCTAAATCCAAGAAGGGTGATTCATTCAGAAGGACCACCATGAAGAAGTGCTTCTACTGTGGAAGGAATGGTCATACCATGGATCTTTGTAAAGAAGCCATGAAATTCAATAGAAGCCAACTGGACTCAAGAAGACAATCAATCCAGAAGAAGAAGAAGGGATTGATTGAAAATAAGTTGCCTAAGAGAGGTAGCTTAGCAGCATCCAAAGAACCGTGTGGAACTTCCAGAACTGGGGCCACTCTTCCAAATGATTTACTTGTCATATGGCCACATCAGTTGCAACTTGCCAGAGAACTACAAAGAGTTGAAGATGAAGCTCTGGCAATTGCTAAAGCAAAAGGGAAGAAGAAGGTTTCACATGAAGATGTTTTGAGAACCACACCAGCACAATCATCAATGAAGATCAAATGTGCAAGTGTGAAGACTGGTGAAAATGGGACATCTCGGTTGAGAGAATCTTCTCAACCTTGTTGTTCACATTGATGAACCAAGGAGGTTCCATCTTATTCCCTTATACTATTGGTATTTACATGTGCTAACATTGCAGGGAATTGAAGATGATGATCATTCTCATCTGGAGGATGGTTTGGAAAGAATGGAGTGCACCCCTTGAGGGGGAGCAAATCTGAAGAAGATGATGTTCTGAGATTAATATCATCTTGAGAAAAGTGAAGGTATTCCAATCATACTTTCATCCCTTGTTTCTTAATTGAGTTTATCTTGTCAATTAAGGGGGAGTATGGATTGAAGACAAGTGGATGAAAGGGGGAGCTTTATCATTGCACTGAACTTTCTAATGAGTTTTGTGAAGTATGTGCAGGATTTAGCAATTCATTGTTATATCTGAAAAATTTTCAAACCCCTAAGCATGATCTCACATGTATAGTGAATGTTGGACAGCATTGTGTACCTTGGTTACATCACTCTTGTTTTCTACACCGGGTTAGCCCAAGTAGACTTAGAGCTGATTTACTAAAGGTTCATTGCTTAAGTGAACATGTGACATCATCCCTCTCTCAGTGTTTTTCAAGAAAATACTTTTCAATGGGAGGAAGATATTTCTGGAAAAGAACCACACCACACCTTTGCATTTGATTTCCAATAAGGGGGAGAAAATATTGGCACACATATTGACCCATTCATATGTGCTGAAGGAGTGTATTGACAACAAATACAAAGGGGGAGATTGAAGTGCATTGTGTTGCATTTGTTGTCAATGAGACATGAAGTTGTCTTGGAATGAATGGAAGTCAGGGAATGTCAAATGTGAATGACAAAGGTTGTAATGGTGTTGGTAAAGAATGGAGAATGGCCATGGAGCTTAGAGGAATGTCACTTAGGAGATTCACTAAGTGGCATTGGAGAATATGGTTGAAACATTCTCCATGGACATCAGACGATTGTTGAACTGGTCTTTAAGTTCTAAGAACTTGTATCAACTGGATACAAAGTCACAACAAGCTTTAGAAGACCATGCATTGTATTGACAATGCATGAGGAGATGAGAAGAAGATCCATCCACAAGTTCTAAGTGGATGAAGTGGTTTAATAAAATCCATGCACTAACACTTAGTGCATGTGAATCTGAAGAAGTCCCAAATTGATCTCTGATTAGATCAATGAAGTTTATTGAAGAAATATTTCATTCAGGAGCTCGGTTGAAGATGAAGAAACCTTTTGAATTCCATATCCTAAGTGCAGAATATATGTTAAGGAGGATTAAGGAATTCTTAAGAAGTAGAGAAGGATGATGAATTCTAATGAAGAAGAAGAAATAAAGAGGAGGAAGAATGGCTTAGAAGAAGGAGGCATTTGGCATTTGGCATGTTTTATATGGAGAACTTTGTATTTCACAAAGTCCTATTCTGTCCCTTTGCCAAAAAATTGGCCAGCCAAGGCACCTTGGGGGGTTCAACCCCAAGGCATGGGCACTAGGGCACCACGCCCGGGGGAACCCCGTGGGGCGAGCCAGGGCGGCAGGGCGCACCCAAGGACACCCCTGCATGAGCGCCTGGGGCACGCCCGGAGGAGCGCAGGGAGCATAGTGGGCGCTTGAAGCGCGCCCGCGAGGAGCATAGTGGGCGCTTGAAGCGCGCCCGCGAGGACCAGAGTGGGCGCAGAGCGCGCCCGCAGAGAGAACCCGGTGCGGGGCGGCACCGGGAGGGGAGAGGATTCAACTGGCGTATGGTGGGCAGCGGCAGGGTTATAAACCGCGGAAATTCCGCGAGAGAATTCGATGTGGGACGCGCAAAAAATCCCGGGAGCAAATCTCCGCCGTCCGTCTCATCGCGCGCTTGATCTGCGCCGCACGATCCATCCGCGGCGCCGCGATCTAATCCAGGCCGCCCGATGCATCTCCATCGCCTGATCCAACGGCCGGAGCTCGTCTCCCTCCTCGAGCCCGAGCCGAAGCCACCCGCGAGCAGCCGCTGAACCAGAGCACTCCCGACGACCTTTTTCGAGTTCCCGGCCACCATTTTCGAAACCGAGACCTCCATTCGGCTCGTCTGGCCATAACGAACAGGATCTTGCCCAAGAATACACGTGCATGCAACAAATGAGGGAATTCGATGTTGGCCGAGGCAAACGAAGTTGCCGAGGCACCGGGTTGATGTTTTGCATGAGATAAGCCTAAACGAAGGCCGTGCATGCGTTCTAAGTCGCATGCACGTGGAGGAAACCGAAGGAAAAGAAAAGGAAACCCGCGTTGAAACAGAGTATAAAAATTAAGATTTGAAGATTTTAAAGATCCGAAGATCTCGGGTGTTTGAAGTTATTATCACGCGGACGATGCGAGGCAGTCTCTGCCTATAAAAATGAGGCCAAGCCCTCTGTGCTGTTTGCTGAAGTTTTGTTGAAGACCTGTCGTCCCGCGTGTGCCTCTGCCTCGCGAAGAAGAAGCCGCCGCGCAAAGTACTTTGCGCGGCTGAGGATCTCGGTGCCACCCGAGGCCCGAAAGAGTTCCCTGCGCGCCTATCTTGCGCGACAGGAAGATCCTGAGCCGCTTGAATTTGCGCGCTCAAGGATTGGCACCCTCACTGCCCGCATACTTGTGCGGCAGGAGGAAGTGCCCGCGGGTGCAGCACTTGCGCGCCCCGCGGCAGGAGGGTCTTGCGCGCCCCTGTGCCTTGCACCCGTGGCTTGCGCAGCCCTTGTGGCTTGAACCTTGCGCGGCAGGCAGTGTTGGAATAGCAGAAGAACCCGAAGCCTTGTGTGTGTGCAAGAAGGGAAGGAAAGGCCTTTGTGCCTTTGTGTGCAAAAAGAACAACAAGTGGCCGTAGCCCTTGTGTGTGTGCCCATATTAAAGAACACATAGTGTGTGTTCTTAGTGGAGAAGAAGTACCCGAGGCACTTTGTGTGCAATTTGAAGAAGGAGGACGTTGCCCTTGTTGGGTATGCACACTTGAAGATTAAAAGAGAAAGAACAAATTGTGTGTGCAAAGGAAGTGAAAGGCCGTAGCCTTGTGTGGGTGAAGTGAAGACCACACCTTAGTGTGTGTGTGCAAAATTGAAGAACCACCTATGGGTTAAGTGTGTGCAACAACAATAAGTACATACCAAGTTTAAGTGTGTGCATTTGAAGAGGCCGAGGGTTGTGACCTTGTGTGTGCATACTATTGAAGAACAACTAAAAGAACACTAAAGTGTGTGTGTGCAACAAGAAGAGGAAGGTCACTACTAGTGGATGCTAAGTGAAGAATTTGTGTGTGCAAACTAAAGAAGTGGCCGAACCTAGGTGTGCACTAAAAGTGAACACACTTAGAAGAAGGAAGGAAGTAGAAGACATTCACACAAAGTATAACACACATTCAAGTGTGTAAGCAAATTGCATAAAGTGTGTGAAGTCTGAGAAGTAGGTGTGTGCTCAAAAGTGATTACACCCTTTGTGGGTCTACTGCACCAAGAAGAGGAAAAGGAGAGTGCATGCATGCATGCATGCACGTGCACACGTGAACAGTGCTAAATCAGTTGTGTGCATCTGAGGAGTCCAAGACCAGGAGGTTCTTGAAGAATTTGAGAAGGCCATGCAGTCAGTGCATGAGGAAGCAGAGTTGCCATGCACTCAGTGCATGATGTTGAATTAAAGTGAGACTGAGCCAGACTGAAGTGAAAGATATTGTTTGTCTGAGTTTTCAGTAGATTGAGAAGACCTGATCATCACAAGTGATCAGAGGTACAGAGCAAGGCCAGCAGCCTTTATCCCAGGCTGTTGAAGTTACTTGAAGAACTTAAAGTGAAGAAGAGCTACTCGTGTGACTCGAGGAGCCAAGAGAAGACCCTGTGGGACTCAGGGAGAAGAAGTCTTCAGTGGGATTCTGGAGCAGGCCAGTGGGACTCTGGTAACACTGTGGGACGCAGTATAAAGACCCTCCTGTGGGACTCAGGAGAGATACAGTGGGACTCTGTATCGACCATTGTAATACTAACAGATTATAATGGAAGAATCCATGCTTGGAGAGCATGGCAAGGATGTAGGCCTTTGGTGCCGAACCTTGTAAATCCTTGTGTCCAGTGCCTTTATATTTACTGCATCATTCGTGGAAAGGTGAGAGATACAAGAAGAGTGGATCGAGGCTTTAACCAGCCATAGAGGTTTAATTGATAAGAAATCAATTAGTAAAAAGTTTTAAGGGATCACTGATTCACCCCCTCCCCCTCTCAGTGATTCACACTGATCTGGGCACTTCAACACCTTACCCTCTGGAAATTTTGTACTTCATCTATAAAGGAATAAACCCTAAGAACATTGAGTGAAACCCTATGAAAAATGAAAGAAGAATGAAAGAGACTCACTCACTTGAGGGTTCTTGAATAAATCGCCCCAAATACACTAGTGGATGAATTTGAAAATAGTAAAAAATTCAATTGAGGTTGGAAAAAGAAATATAAGGTTAATTGAGAACTATAATGGGGGGGAAAGAGTGAATAATGAATTATTTATTAATGAATTAAATTACCTTTTTAAATATGGACGAAATGTGAGTTCTTCATAATTTTCGACCAAAACCGCAAGGAAAATGAGCTCAAAAAAGGGTGGAAGGATATTGGACACGTGGCGGGGTTCAATGGGCGTGTGTGGGTCTTGGAATCACTGAAAAAAAGTTTAAATTGAATATGTTATTAATTAAACAACTTTTATTTTTAAAAATGGAATTGAGCTTTCGGGCTAGCCCAATCCATTAAATAAAAAATCATATACAACTTGGTTATAGATTTATAAAGGCTCCAAACTACAATGGTGGTGTTAATATGTCATGGGAGTCTATTTAGGAATTAGAATGGAGGAGAAATATTAATAAATAAAAAATTTATAAAATAAACAAATTTTATTTTTAAATTTGGAATTGGGCTCACGGTTTGGCCCAATTCAGGAAAACTCACCCCTTCCACCATAAAAGCTTGTGAAACCCCAAAAACAAAGCATAAATGTAAATTAAACGAAATTTAACTTTAAAAATAAGTAATGTATGTTACAATTCTCCCCACCATGAAAACTTGATGTCCCTGAAAATCTACAACAATGCCAGGTACCAAAACCAAACCCAACTGATAAACTAAGATGTACTTCTATGCCAAGCTTCGCCCCCAAGGGCCAAAACAACTCCAGTGATCAATTAAAGAATGATTAATCTCACAACCCAAACTTACACCACATTCCTGAAATGATCAATCACATTCATAATTTATCCCAAAATAAAACTTCTCAAACACTATCTGAAAAAGACTCAATCAATTCACCCAAAGGAATAACAACTTCAAACAAGGCTACACATACCTTACATTAACTAAACCATTGGGATCTCCCCAATCCCAATATTTACTCAATGAATATGTTGGTATTTAGAAAGTTCCGAATGATAACACCTACCACCAAGCCAAGACCATGGATAAATTTGAGCTATTGGTATGGGGGAACACAAATAGGCACCCCACCATAAGAGGCCACCTATATTATTTTCGGAGACATAATAAAGACACTAATAGAGGGAGGCCTGAACGAACTCTATAGTACAAAGGGTAGAATTAAATTCACAGTTTACAAAGGAATGTACATGAGAATCATAGTGGGTCTCCCCACCATAAGAAACAACCATCTTAACCGAGCAGCATGGGCCAACACAGAAAGACCCAATTTTTTTAAAGATTTGGGAAGGGCGCAGGGTCAGTCTGCACAGTTTGGGAAATTCTGAACTAACTGTGAAGATCATTATTTTCTCCTAGATTTCTGGAACATGGTCACTACTAATTATACACAAACTGTGTCCTCAGAACTTCTATCCAAATTTTCGACCATTATCTAATGACTCGATGGAAACCAATGGGGGGGAATGACATTAGGTGATGACATGGGTACAAGGCCCTCAACCTATTTCCACAGAATGGGAAAAATGGAAGAAAGATGATGAAACTAGAGGTTTAAACTCTTACAATCTTTCATACTGAGGAAAATACATTGTACATGGGTTTAAACAACCCTGGGATTTCCTATAACTATGGGTCAGCTTCTCTCCGAGACCTATGGTGGAGCTCAAATGATTGAAGCATCTTCGACCTTGCAGTTAGGCTTTGGAAACCCCCCTGAATGAGAATTATTCTTTTGGCACCACCAAAAACTATACTGAAATCCCCGATAATATTCCCAAGACATAACACATTCCAAACTCACTTTACCATAACTTGATATTTCACTGAAACAAGGGCTTATAAAATGAAAACACATCAAACCTTGTTTCTTCGAGTGAGAAACTATACAAGTAAATAACACCTATAATCACCTTCCTCTAAAATGGAAAATTTTGATGTTTTTCCAAGGGATACATTCTCCCAACATAAAGATACTCTTAGAGGATTTCACTACTTTCACCTTTAAAGTCAACCGAGTGCACGAAATCACAAGGATTCACTGGAAAAGACCATTGCGACTGATATAATAAATTCATGGAGTGGGGCCTTATACAACATCCCCAAAAAACACACAATTCTAGAAAGTGGCTACAATATCCTCTCGTGACCAGATTTCCCACACCGGTAGTTTATTGTGAACTCCTTATTCAAAGAGACTACAAAGGACTGAGAGGACCTCTTAGACACCATCTTGATACTCATACATGCTAACAACCCCAGAACACTTCCACCTTCGGCAAATCAGGAAACTTAAGAGGCTAAGGTCTCTTTCAACCTTCCATGATCACTCTCCCACTACAAGAGGATACAAAAAACTAAGAATGGAAAGGGTGTAGACTCAATATAAAAATCTCAATAAAAAGATTCCTTATATTGATCAACTGGAGGGTCTTCAAATGACAAAACAATCCTGGTTGCACTTCAGTTGTGCAATAACCCTTAATGGGTCATACCTTATCCAACGATTGAACCCAAGGACCAAACCAAGATGGTCCATTGGTCATGATATACCAATAACCAGATCCAAACACATTAAGGGAACCACTGTAAAGTCTTCCCAAAACATTTTTTATAAGAGATCATTTACCGTCCCTATAACACATCTTACAGACCAAACACAAACCCAAAACACAGTTCAAACAGGAAGGGTTATTAGACTCAAAACATCCCACAACATCAACATTTTCAAAATCCCATAACACAAACCATCCCAAAATATTCATCAAGAAATCATTTTTTTCTTTAAAACCATTTCTTTGAAGAAAAAAACGGTTCAGCGGTAAGCGTATCCACCAATGGTACCCCATGGTTCTCACACATGCATGGTTTTGTGCCACACTGGGAACCCTCCTCATATCTGTCCCAAAACTCATACAGTCATGCCATAAACCGCCCATCATCCCATATAACCCCATGAATTTGGTCTCTGATAGAAATACCAATGGTTAAAACAATTATTCCTTCCACTTTTCAAAACCAAAATGGTCAACCAACACATCCTTTTTCTCAAAACCGCCATCCAGGAGATCGAACCCAAATTACCGCATTAAAACAAAATTTAGAAAGGCACAATCATTCCAATGAAAACTCAGTTTCAATTTATTTACATAAATTTCAAAACATCTCATCCCATTGAAACACCTTTCAATAGTTTAGAAAATTATATTGGAAACACTTTTTCAAAACCAACTTCAGTATAGTTTCTGCTTTCAAAAGAGGTGTAAGCACACGATTTTCCATTTCAAAATAATTCTAAATATTCAGTTCCACCATTTCATAAATCAACCAATTCTATATTTATTTGAAAATCATTCCACAAAAACATTACACTTCTTAAAACCAATTCACTTTAAAACCAAAGTTCCAATATTTAAAACTAATGAATACAAGAGAATGCGAGAGAAAACTAGTTTCAGTGGGTGACTTGGAAATATGATTGGACGCAATATTCCAATAACTTCACCATCACAAAGAGAGTTCTAGGTAAATATTCCTGGCTCTACATGTCTTGCTAGACCCTGCAAGACCACTGAGACCAGTAACCCAACTCTCTTTCCATTTCCCCTAATCATCATCAATCCAAGAAGTCCAAAGGACTCATATAAATCCAGACATCCCCTGGTGACTTGAATACCATCATGATGTGTGGTGATCAGCCAAATTACTCATAACTATAATGACATGTCCCGAAAATTCTAACTCCAGAATATCCTAACTATTCCCCAAATAACGTGACCCAAAGAGAGAGAACCTTCTCTGATACCATTTTGTCATGAACCAAATCTGGTCACCACCAAAACCGGCACCAAACAAATCTCGTGACATGGACTGAAGGGAGTTACCTATCCCCATGGTCTGTAAAAAGTTCCCGGGTATCATTTATCTTGGTTTGGAAACTATTTACTCAAATATGTATACATAAAACACCAAAAATGTTTGATAAAATAAATATGAAAAATTCATACCAACAAAGTTTATACAAAAATCCTGAATTGAATACATAAGTTCAAATGCAATAGAAAAGGTCCAAAGACACAATGAAACAGAAAAAAATATCTCCATGGACTCCACATGACAAGGGTTCATCACCCACCAGCCGTCTCCACAACTCCGCCCCAATGATGGGAACTAACACACCGAACCACCATCACCGAAAGCCTTTTCTTTACCTGGGTCAAAAATAATAAAGTCTACTTACACCCAAGGGGTTTAAGTAGAGTGTGAGCCTAAGCCCAATAGTATACCACCCTATGATTCCAAGGTTCATGCAATACAAGGTGAAAAAGCAAGCAGTTTTAATATTCAATGAAAAGCAGCGACAAATTATATGAAATGTAACTTTAAATTGAAAACATTTTTCAAGATAAAAATTTCAGAATGTTAACACTTTTAAATATTATTGTTATATACTTAAATATAAATCCAAATACACCCAAATACAATGTAAAATACCACAAATCCAATGAACAACAAAATTGGTAACACCCCTAGGCACTACATAGTCTCGGGCCCCATGTACCTCTTACCTTAGTGTGATGTAACCATAGTAAAATCCATTATCAAGCATAATCCACTAGTAGGGAACATACCCATAACCTAGTGGTCCCCAATAATCATCCATATAGTTTATTTAGAGTTGTCGTTATCTAAATTCTAAGTGAAACAGTGACAAAAGCCATCCGGTCCACTAGCCGTACTTGTACACATCCGCCCCACCTAGGTACCTGAGCTTCCCCTTTGTGCTCAAACAATTTCAGCATGCTAAATAAATACATTTTAAAATAAAACACCACTAATTGTCACATTAGAATAGTACAATAGCTACACACTCTTTATACCACATAAAACAGACAATAAAACACTTTGATTTTCCATAAAGCAATTTCTCAAAAATCCGCATTATTTTGCACACAAACCTCCTTGAAAATCCCACCTTTCACACTATGTGAAAACTCACAATTACCAAAACAGAATTAAAAGTGCCCAAAACATTTATATAACCCTATTACAAGTGTTATAAAAAAACCTTATTAGGAAAAACATCAAATAGTCACGTAAAACAACCAATTTAGCACCAAAATTATTCCCAAAAATCCTTCACTTTTCAAACGTCACCAAAATAAAATTTTATAGAATCAAAAAAGGGATATAAACATTCAAAACATAATTATAATCCCTAATACATTTCAATAAAATCAACCAAGTAGTTATAGGGCATCCCCAAATAAACTCATAAAACATTTCTATGAAAAACCCCCAATTTTTCATAAAATTGGCATTTAAAATTCAATTGCACTACAAACACCTCTAAAAATATTTTTTGCAGCAATAATAAAATCAGATATACCTTAAAATATGATAAATATAGCATGATAATACAAAAGTATTTCATAAACATGGAATCACCTACCAAAACAAAGGAAACCCTTGAATCCTTTGTGTGAAAACACAAACGCACCACTGCCGCACCTAATGGAGGGTAGATCAAACCTAAAAATAGAACATTGGACCAATAAAACCCAAGGTTAAACATTATTTTTGAAACATTACCCTCTGGAAATTTTTACTTCATGTATAAGGGAATAAACCCTAAGCACATTGAATGAAACCCTATGAAAAATGAAAGAAAAATGAAGGAGACTCACTCACTTGAGGGTTCTTGAATAAATCTCCCCAAATACACCAGTGGATGAACTTAAAAATAGAAAAAAATCAATTTAGGTTGGAAAAAGAAATATAAGTTTAATTGAGATCTGGAATGGGGGGAAAAGAGTGAATAATGAAATATTTATGAAGGAAGCAAATTACCTTTTTAAATCTGGATGAAATGTGAGTGCTTCAGACATTTTGACCTAAACCGCGAGGCAAATGAGATCCAAAAAGGGTGGGAGGAT
This sequence comes from Viscum album, assembly GCA_963277665.1. NCBI lineage: Eukaryota > Viridiplantae > Streptophyta > Magnoliopsida > Santalales > Viscaceae > Viscum > Viscum album. The sequence goes on along the minus strand of OY728145.1, from coordinate 1,089,250,994 downwards.
ATTGGACCCATGTCTAGGTTCAATGGGCGTGTGTGGGTCTTAGAATCACCGAAAAACCCTTTAAATTGAATAAGTAATTAATTAAACAAATTTTATTTTTAAAACTACAGTTGAGCTTTCGGACAGGCCAAATCCCTTAAATAAAAACCCATATACAACTTGGTTATGGATTTCTAAAGGCTCCAAACTACAATGGTAGTGTTAATATGTTAGGGGAGGATATTTAGGAATTGTAATGGGGGAAAAATATTAAAAAAATGAAAATGTTATAAAAGAAACAAATTTTATTTTTAAATCTCGAATTGGGCTCACGGTTTGGCCCAATTCACGAAAACTCACCCCTTCCACCATAAAAGTTTCAGAAACCCCAAAAACAAAGCATAAATGGAAATTAAATGAAATTTAACTTTAAAAATAATTCATTTATGTGCCATTTATCTATTCAAGGAGGTGGAATGTTTTATGTTGTTATAATAATGTAACTGGTTGATTCCAACAGTTTTTATAAGTTTAAGGCCATAATCGTTCTTGATTTTGTTTTGATATTAAGAAGTGGACTATATATATGGGATAATAACCACAAAATACCAGGGTTGTAATCATTTTTAATGAGGGAAACTCATTATCAATTATGTTGTGTCTTTCTTTACTGCATCAGTGAAGATGGTGGGAGAGATGTTCTAAAGAACCATGAGATTTGAATGGATTTTCTTTTGTATACACACTGATTCACCGCCCTCTCAGTGTGTGTCACCATTCATGAGATCTAATAATATGAGATTAATTCTCACATATCAAAAATTAATTATGGATCTTTTTCAACAATTATTAATACAATCTAATCTTTTTTCACATTTTAATGTATATGATTAGTGTTTTGAACTAAAATATCACTTTTAAATGATAACATGCACTCTCAGTCATATAGTCACTCACCGTGTGTCATATTGATATAAGGTTAATTATAAAATGTCAAAAATTAATAACCAATCATCTTACTAAAGTATAAATTAAAAATTCATGCGTTTTTATTAGTTTTGAGTGTGTGATGCATGTTTTGAAATAAAATGTTAATATTAAAGAAAAAACATGCTCATTCATTCATTCCATTCAAATTATTTATCAGATTGATGTGGGGTTCGTCCCTACATATTAAAAATTTATAATCTATCATTTTCCTAAAATACCAAGACAATTGATGTACCCTATTAGATACATATTCATTAACATCTCAGTAACATTTTAGGATGTATTCTGTAAAGCTACTTTGAATCTGGTTCAATTTGACTATATTGTTTTTCATGACTTAGGGATATCATAAAGAATTAATTCAAATTACTACCATTGTATATTATAATATATTACCGGAAATATCATAATGATTGGTCCTAATAAAGTCAAAGTATAAAAATTTCCATATATTTAGACATTGTATTTTATATAATTATATCATCTTCAATACTTATGGATTCTTCTTGGTAATATTCATCAAACTGATATGATGATGGTTGATGATGGTGTAGTGTAAATAATAGTGTAAGGTAAACATTCAATATTTCTTCATTACCATTTTTCATGTGATTTCATTTATCTACTATAGTGATCTTGGATTAAAATATATTTAATCATTTCCACTATATTTAATAGGATTTGATACATCCCTTGAAACCTAGTTCATGAATGATCTAAAATATAAAAAATGATTAAATTTTCAAATATCATGGATTTTAAATCACACATCCATAATATTACTATAAAATTATTTATTTAAATAAAACTCTATATATTATGTATTATTCCCACTAAGATTAAAACCCTATAATTTTGAAGTCTCCATCAATAACTCCAAAAAAAATAATAAAAAAGTAACTAAATAAATAGTAGAAAAACTAACTCTTCATGATATTTGTGAAACAAAAAATGAAAACATTATTATAAATCACATATTGCTAATACCTAGAATAATTTTGACACCATGTAGGCTTCCAACTCATTCTTAAACAAATCTACTTCCTCTTTTTGATTATTTTGACAATAGAAAGTCTTGTTAATTATAGAAAAAAATAGTTAAAGAAACGAATAATAAATATTTTAAATCAAATTTTAATTACCTTAAAAAATACCTCTTCGAGGATTCTAGTTTGTTGATGTACTATGATATATTTAATAAATTTACGTAAATAATGACCACAATCATTGTTAATATATTATTTCAGACACTACAAAAACAATAAGAAAAATATTTAATTTGTTTTAATTTAGGTTTTGATAGTTACCAAAATAATTATCAAATCTTAGTGACCTATGAGATTTTTATTCATATGATTTTTCCTTATACCATGGTATTAAAGATAAATAAACATCTCTTTATCATAAAATAATACATGTTAAAAAACTAATATAAAACATTTAATTTGAAATTTATTTTCAAAATGATTAATATAGTGAATTAAATATTCATAAGGCACATCATGTTTGGTAGATTTGTTGGATATATATGCCTTAGATCTATAAACGTTATCTCTATAGTATCCAAATTGATCACAATGGGAATTCAGTCATTCCTAAAAAATAAGGAATAAGAAATGGAAAAAAAATTAAAATATATTTTATATAATTATATTGTAATGTTTTACCCCTTTATTATAGGTATTAAGAAGATATTGTCTTCAATTATTTTCTTTTAAAATGCTACAACTACTTTATGTGATCTTAAAAAAACTCAACTTCATTCGTTAATGTTTTTGTGTAAAGGCGGAGTAGGGAATAATGAATAAAAAAATTTGTTCATAGTGTTATCCTTTTACATTGTAGTTATATATATATATATATATATATATATTATAAATAGTACTGAAATGTAATTAATATAGTATATGAATTATTGGAAAAAAAATTATGAAAATTAAACTCATATATAAATTCACCATTGATTCTCCAAACCATCTATGCTTGAAAATTTTATTAATATTCCCATGAACAATCATTTAAGTAATGGGATCTCCATAAATTTGTTCATTAAATTCAATATAGGCCATAATTTTTTCTTAAAATTTTTGATATACATGAACTTGTAATGTAAATAGTTACAATAGTGGAATTTGTAGGGTATACATACTCTCTATAGGTATTTTCAATTATTAGTTGATACCCTAGATTTTCTTGAGTCAATATTATATTTCCCTTTCTATTTCTCCTCAAATATCATACCCCGGTTTAGATATTTTTTTAGGTAACTATTAAAGGTTTTCCATAAAAATAAACTGGAAAGAACATACCTCATTATCATTATGTATCATTATAATTTTAAACAGCCAATCTATGAAATTTATAAAAGTGTGTTTAACAATGTGGACATAAAGATCATCAAGAGAAATAGGTAACTCAGTGCTTGACTCATGAGATATGTTAATCACTACTCACATGTGATCTTTTGTAACTTGTTTATTGTATAGAATATATCAATGTATATTTCACATAATAAATTTTATAACAAGGTTATGAGTTGGTTATGTTAGATATAAATCAAAATAAATTCAACAACATATAATTTTTCTACAATAAAGGTATCAGTGATTATTTGATTCACATTTAGTATAAATTTTTATGAATAAAAATTAATTAATTAAGGTATGGAAATAATTTAAGGGGATTGGTTACCCATATATATGGGGAGTTTTATCTCTTTGTGTTGTGATTTTTGATGTGTTTTTTCTTCTTGTTGAACCACTTCAAGAAACTAGTCTATCACAGAGGTCAAACTACTAACTTTTTCATTTATATAATCTATATTTTTTTATATGTTTTTCATTTTCTAATTGGTATCCCCTTGTGCATTTTATTTCTCAAAGTATGTTCAGGGTGACACTCTAAAAAATGAACTTCTAAGGCATCCATATTGTTCTTGATGATTCAAATTAACTAAAGGTAGTTGTTCATCAGGTATAAAATATGACAATGCTTATGTATAATCTGTATAAAAAATATAGTAAAATAAGTATAAATTTTTATGTAATACTATTTTAAAATATAAATATTTTCTATTATATCACCCTTACACATGATTCTCATACTTTCTGTGTGTTTTAATCTACTATTTGTCCCTTTTTATTTACATGATCCTCCATCCATAATACATGATGTTGGATAGAAGTGGATTGATATTTTGATTTATGATTTTATATATAAACAAATGAATATAATTATGTTATTGTTTTATACAACCCAAAAATTTTACTATTGATTTAAAATAAATATAATTTGTTAGGTGAAGTGTACTGTATCCTGGATTTATGGTTAGGTATGTTGGTTTTGATAAATGTTTCTTATTTTTTACAATCATTTTCTATTTTATAAATTAACAATTTTGAATCAAAATGATTAAAAATGTAATATCAAATAAAATATTATCAATTAAAATATACATTAAATTATTCCTTCTCCCAAGATCCAATAAAATCATCCCAATTTACTTTGATTATCATGTGTGTGTGTATAGATAGTGGGTGGTGGTTTACTTTCCCCTAAATATACCAATTATTATTTTTCATAAATAATGTCTCAAAGGATATATAAGGCTTTATAGCGACCATTAAAATGAATTTCTTCTGTAAATCATCTAATGTAAATATACTCTATAAGGGTTAATGAAGATTAAATTCATCTGTAATGTACAAGACCATATAATGGTAATTGTGGAAACATACCATCCAACAATACCTTCATATAAAAGGTTTATACTATAATGAAATTTTGCGGGACTAATACTCTTCACATCGTACAAGTATTCAGTAAACAATTAAGTCACATACTCAATAATATATCTCTTATTAATATGACTTTCTAATTCAATTCGATTTTTTATTCACAATTTCAAAATCTTGACATATCATTCAATGGGGGTATATACATATGTAATGTACATGACCACATAGTTAGATACCTCTAACCATGTGAACCATTAAGTAAACCATTTTATCAAATTATGATGGGGGGAATAACATATCTAATTCACTTAATATGAAAAAAAATTACTTTTCCATTGTTGTAAAGTTCACTGATTTTATTACTTTACTACAAATAGATTTGAAAAAAAAGATAAACCTGATTAATGTCTGTCTTTCATTTATAGGCTAAATACAATTTAAATTCAAAAACATTGAATATTGTATTAAAAATGAAAATCTTGTGATTCTTCAAAATTTATCTTTAAAATAGTCATTAATGTGACATTTTTTATATTTGATGAATAACCCTCTTAAACCATTACACATTTATAGAAGTTATGTAATTAGAATCTATTATATTTGGAAAGAGTGTAAGCCACTAGGGGAAAAAAGTTCATATTTATCTCTTCACTAGAACCAACTCATCCCTTATCCTCGTGTAAATCATGTCCAACATAGCATTAATTCCATATTTTATTTTTTAGGTTTATTTTCTAATATTCCAATGAAATTATAACATGTTTTTTTTTCTAAATGAATGACATCAAAAAAATATCTGACACACAAATACCTTAAATATGGTAATTAAAAAAATTATCTCCCCTATTTTGGTTCATTTTTTAAAAGGGTTTACTAATAATGGTGAAAATACAATTTACTTTCTAAAACTTTTAACCACCTCTTAATGGAGAAGGTATCAGACCTTTTTCTGAATTCTCACCAAATGATATGGTTCAAGATCAATATTTATTTCATCAAGGTAAAAAATTATATTAATCCAAATACACTTTATTCAAGGTATATCTCAACATAACTAAGTGTCTAAATTATTCAAAAATGGTACACCATAAAATTATTTTAACTCTATGTATTTAAATGTTTTTATAAGTATAAATGTTATTTATCATCTGAGATAACAAGAAACTAAATGTGTCATCTTCATTTCTATGAGCATCATACAACATAACACCTGAATCCCATATTAATTTTACATATATTATCAATTGAGATAAGTAAACATCAATATAATTCCCAAGTTATTTGGGTCCCAATAACTTGATACAATATAATTTATTTTCATTTCATGCATAACCATAATGTCAAGTTATAATTTACCAAAATAAATGATCATGTACAATGAGTACCAATTTTTTAAAAGAGGACTCATTATATTTTTAGATAGAATAAGATGAATGTTTCTTGGATTTTTTCTAAATATAGGATACTCATGCTCATTTTTATTCCACTAAGGAGATTCTTATAGGTAGTAAAGTTTCCCATATTGAATTATTATATTTTAATGCTATTTCAATTTCAATGAACTATCCTTATTTCTATATAGTTTCCTAAAGTATTTAGTGATTTAAAATTATTATAAAACATTCAAATTAATTAATTAATCATGTTGGTATCGATCTGTACCATGATTAGGGATATTTTTAAGTGGTTAATGGTCTTTATGAAACAATATACTATCATTTTTACATGCATATATTCATTCATAGATCATGCTTATTGAACATAGCATTCATTTAACATCACATGTTTCAATATTAATCTCATTATCATATAGTAACTTATAATTTAAGATATAAAGTAGTTATGTAATTTTTTTTCACTCCATATGTTGTTACCTTTCAAATTATAAAGCATTAGTGCAATTGAAAATATTTTGAATTTAGTAAAACCAGTATATAATAGAATCTTTTCCAGCCTCTTTAACCTCTTAATAAAATTTGGACAATCACGATGGTCATATTCAACTACATTTTTATTTCCTTAATATGATACCCATAATTTTTTAAAGATTTACTCATAAAATATGATGTATAATTTACAGTGTTATCATAGTAAATATTTAATTTTAGTTATTCCTTATGTCCAGTCAAACATTTTTAACTAAAATATATTATATGATAGATCGAGTTTCTTCCAACTCCTCTAGACAAATTAATCTTGAATAAGAATAATGTACACATAAAAATGATTTGAGAAGGGTCATTTCCATGCTCTGTTACAAACATAATGAACTTTTTAAATGAAACCTTATACTCTTTTTTCATTCAATTTCCTTTTATCTATTTTAAATTCATTTTCATCGTATTTGTTTTAGTAATATTCATATATAACTATTTTAACTAAGGTGATCTAAGATGTAGTTATTATTTTTTTCTTTGTCAATTGATTTTGGTGTGAAAATTGAGTTTTATGACCAGGAAGAGGATGTTTATGAAGAATAATTCTAGAAGTTTTATTCAATAATGTTTGATAAGATGTAATTTTTTCCAGTTTTTCCAAATTGTTGGGATTAAAATACAATGAAAATAAGAGATTTATGCATAAAAAAAATCATTTTTATTTTCTCATAAACACTTATATATAATGATATTGTGTGATTTAAAAATGATAATGTGATGGTGTTTTTAATATCATAAATGGATGAAAGATTCATGTGAAATGGTTTTGAAAATTTTGTAATTCGGTTTTTGATATAAATGATCAAGACTTCGTGAAATAGAGGTATGAATGATTTTCATGGTAGGATTTTTGAAAAGGGGTCCAATGAATTGTGTAAAGTAAGATTTGATACATGTGATGGTGATTTCATGTGACCATGAGATACCATGCTCAGATGAGTTAGGTGATGAAAGGGGGTATCAATGTAAGATTTTAAACCTTTGTATGTCAAGTGAGTCATATGATCAAAGGTTGTTCATATGGGCGATGCACGTAAGTCTTGTAAGTCGATGTAATGAATTGTTGTGATGGTTTTTTTATTTTATGTCAATAATAAATTGATTATAAATACCCACATTTCACATCATTAAGGTGTTGATCAAAGGATTAAAAGTTTAACTGGATATGGGAGTGTTTAAAAAAATTATGACTCAGTCATGTGATTGGGGTTACATTCATTGGTTTTTGTGTCTTGGATACATGATCCAAGAAACATTTAGGTGTTATATGATAAATTTCATGTAACCAAAGTTATGTGAATTGATTCAGGTGGAAGGATTAGATTGCATTTATCATTGAGGTGGTTTATCTAGATTAGGACCTGTGAAGGAGATATTCACCCGGGGTCATGTGTATAGGCTTTAGAGATCGATGTTATGCTTTAATAGTCACACGCAGGGGTTACACACACAAGATTACACACCAAAATTTATGTGACCATATATTTAAATTAGTATATATTGAAGATCTATTTTCAATGATAATAATATTCTAGGAAGAATCAAATTAAAACCATGATGGAGGAAAGGTATCATGTTGACCATAAACAGATATTGATGAATCCAATATATTGAAGTAGACCCTTAAATCTATAAGATAATGATTTACTTCTAGCAAAATATTAAATTCAGTTGAATAAAAAGGAGTAACCCTTGGGTGAGGAGTTATAAAACCCTAAACATTGTAAAGGCAATGTTACTAGAATGGAGTGATCACAGTCAAAATCTATAATCCACAAAAACTAGTTAATATATTGTTTTTTGGATCATTAACACATTGTCAGTGTGTCCTCCTTGGATGTAACCCTTTCTGGTAAATCAAGTTAAATTGGTTGTGTTCTCTGTTTTATTCTTGAATTTGTTTTTATTAGGAATTTTCATCATGATCAGATGGTTTTAACAGGTCCATGCTAACATTGGGACAAGATCCATTGATTCGAAAGAAAAATTTTACACCTCAATTCACCCCTCCCCTCTTAGGGTATCCCATGGTTCTACAATTGCAATCAAATTCAGGTTCTAGGAGATAAATTCATCTTTAGTTGTATGATCATATATCGAACTTAGTTAATTATAGGGAAGTCTCATAGTTTTCTGGAAGTAAATATGAGATATAGAATAACAGAATGAGATATCATCTATAATCTCTTAGGACGGAAGTTCCCATTGATACATTCAATGGGATTCAATTCAGTGGTAAAATAAGACTATCTATAATAAAATTTGATAATAATTTTTTTTCTGATGTTAAATCATTTAATGCTCTTAATAGATTCCTAAGAAAATAGATCTACCAAGAACTAATGAGTGAAACCATTTCTATGGAAATGTGGGATAAATTATATGTATGTATATATGAAGGGGATAACAAGGTAAATTAATCTAAATATAAATTATTTCATAATATATTTGATTATCTTATTATTTCTCTAGATGATGACACAAATGGTTTCTTCAACCATATCATTGAGGTTGTTAGAGTTATTAGAGGACTTTGTGAGGAGATAAAAGACGATGATGTTGTTAAGAATATAATGCAATGAATTCCTCTTATATATAATTAAAAAGTTTGTATCTTCAAGAGACATACTTATCCACATTGTATCTTGAAAATATATTGATTAATTTGGTGGAATATAAAATGTAAGATAATCTAGAAACATCATCAGATGAAATAAGTGAGGGTATGGATATCAATGCTACAAAAAAACATGAAATTTCTAAATGAAGTAATTATTAAGAGGATTTTGACAATGAAATATTATCTCTTATTGATAGAAAGTTAAAAATATTAAAGGGGAGATTTAAAGTCTAGTAAACTTTGGAATTCATCAGATGTGGTAGACTTTGTCACATTTCTAGGAACTATCTGAGAAAATTTTGTGAAGAATAGAGTGAAGAAGAAACCACTCAAAATATTCATAGGAGAAATCTTCTAAGGAAATACTCTATAATAGGAAATTCATTTGGAAGAAAGATTCAAAACAAGATCGTTGTATCAAAAAATATGATGTTAAAAAAGGAATTTTGGAGGAATAGGAAATAGGGTTTATATAAAATAGAGAATATTATTTGATGGAGACTATTGAAAAAGTGGAAGAAAAAAGAAATATGAACAAGAACCTGAATTATTTTTTTTGATTTGAATGTTGATTTAGAAGAAGATATTTATGGGATTTAAATTAAATGGAATAAAAATAAAAATATTTTTGGACTTATGGAAAAAATATTCTATCTATTTTGATCAGATTTAAGATAAAATTAATTAGTTTTATGATGTATTTTTTTTAAAATAACTCCCAACAATGAAGATCCATGTGTAATAATGGTGTTTAAATATGATATAAAATAAAAATATAAGTTCTATAATTATCTTAATACCAAACTATAGGAGATATTTAATAATATTGGGTCTCTGAAAGAATAAGTTGTCACTCATAGAAGGATGTTTGGATCAAAAGTAAGATCAAGTGAACCAAAAAATAAGCTACAATTTGTAAGGTTATTATATATAGATATTTTTGAAAATCCCAAGACAAGATCTGGTAGTGTTGAGAAAATTTCAAGCGATTAAACTCTCACATGATCAAATAAAAGTGGAGTTGTACATGATGGTGAGACATCAATGGATAGAGTAGTGATTGACCAAAGTAAAGGAAAGAAGAAGGTTGAATATGTTAGTGTCAACATAATTTCAACATGAGTATCATTTAATATGTTTCTAAACAAAGTAAAACAGTTTCATGAAAATAACCATCAACCATCAAGGAATAATAAAAAAACAACTAGGTTATAAAAGGAATGATAAATGAATATAATTGATAGTGAAAACATATTTTCTTGAATGAAGTGTCATTTTTGTGGTTATCTATGTAATTCCTCGGACCTATACTCTTAGATCAAGTTCTCATAGACCCATACATTAAATACAGTGATACTAGCTATAAAAGAAAGGATTTAACCATATATAATTAAAAAATCAAAAAATATTATTTCATATATTACATCCAAATAACCTTTTTCAGGTTTTTATCTTTATATATTTCTGACACAACATAAACTAATATATGCCTTGTTCTTTGTGTTAATATAAAATTTCCCCATTATATAATAAACTTCTTATTTCATGAAAAGTCTTCAAGATCTCCGAAAAATTCTTTTATACATGTCATCCTTATAAACATATCATGTGTACTAATTTTCACTATAACATAGGGAAATTGATAAATGATAAAAGGTGATCTCAAACACTCAGTAAAGTAATTATACAATTTAATTAATCATGGCATAAACATGTAAAAAAATATGGTAAGAATATGTAAACAATATGAATCAATAATCAACTTGAAACTGGGAGTATTCTACATCCATGACAATAAATGAAAACATGGGTATCAATAATGCAGATCTCATACTGGTGGAATTCATAATTCCAGACATAAAAACATGTTGTCAAGGCCTTTCTCCATGAAAAATTTCTTTTCTTCAATACCATAGTCAACAAATCCTACTATAAAGACCTTATTCTTGGACAATATCTTTTTATGTGAATAGGCATACTCTAAAACCCAGTATGAAATCCATTTTCTCTAATAATAATTAAAAAATTAATTAATACATAATAATACACTTAATACAACCTATAATATCAATAATTATAGTGTATTTTGGTTGTTAGGTACATTACATAACAACTTAAAACACGGTGTACATTTTCAATATTGAAAACATCTTTAACATGCCTATAATATTCCATTATACTTAAAACTATATAAGAAACCTAGGGATACACATAAGAAAGCTATAAGCAATAAATCCTCGTAATGGAATAAAAAAAATCATATCATGATGATAAAGTAGTACATGAGATCTATTAGGAATGTAAATTTAATATATTAAGGGTTAGAATCATAATTCTAAACAATAAATCATGATATATCATGATAACAAAAATGAAAAATAGGAAAGTGGCTACAACATTAAACATGAAATCATAAACATAGGTCAACAAAAACAGACAAGACATCATAAAATGGTGTAAATATTCTTGTGATAGAGTAGTTTCACTCCCTAATCACTCGAATGACATCTCATGATACTAAAACATTACCAAATTAATTGAAGCACGATATATTTTAGAGTGCATTCATCACATTCATATTATGTACATGCATAAGTGTTCCACATAGGCCATTCAACATAGGATCATATTTCATCACATTTAATTACACAATAAATTAATTTGGAATAAATAAAATGAATTACCCAATCAAATAATTATTGGTATGTTTAGGTGAATACCCTTGAGTTGAAGTAGTTATGGTATTCACAATACAATGGTTTGTCATGGAAATATTGCAGTGAAATTTCTGTAACATAATGATAGTAATTAAAAAATCATAAAAAGGTTTAGTGATAAAAAGGGTGTCTCATAATTTGAAAAAAATGGAATTAATTGGGTTGTATAAAATCAGATATCAATATTATTAATTGGAAATAAAAGGCAAAAAATGAAGAAGATGCTTGAATAAAAATAAGGAAACGATCCCTTACCTTGAGAGGGTGATTCAAAAATCATAGTAGGATCTTTTTGAGGGCTTAGGGTAACCTTGGTAGGACTCTATAGATTTTAGGGTAGATTAAGGATGTGATTAAAGGCTTTTGAGTTAATAGTAAGTGGATATTTGGTGGGTTTATATAGGAAAAAAGAGGGGGGTTCTTTATTATTTCCCAAACATTGGTTCTAGACTCCATGCAAGAAAGTAATAAAAACCACGAATCTTACCATTTTTTTTTACCATGGTTTCTGCTAAAGAGGATTTATTTTAATTATTTTATATTTCTATGAGAATAACTTGTTACAGCATTACACTTGGTGATGTGGAAGGGAGTCATGTTCTTAAAGAAATGATTTTAAAACATTAAAATATAATATAGGTTTTGAAGGATTCATAAAGGATTTATAAAAATAATCAAATAACCTAAAAATACATTAATTAAAATGGGAATGATTTATTTGGTCATGGAAAAATTTTATATTATTTATTACATCGCTTTTGGGTCATTGTGATGTCATAATAAACACTGTATATTTATACCGTATTTATTTTTTACCAAAAAATTTAACTGTATTAGGAAATTATAAAAAGCGTTGTTGAAAAATTTCAATGTTCTGATTCAAAAAATAATATTTGCATAATACAAATAACTCTCAAAATATTTGAATTTTCACTTTTAAAATAAGAAACAATATTTATTGAGAAAATATGGGTTCCTTCTCAACAAAATTTTTCAAGCCCTTATAAAAAATATTTTTGATTTCATAAAATTAAATTATAAATTATAATTAAAAAAAATTATGTAATTAAAATATTATTTTTTTTAAAAAATCATTAATTCATTGACATAAATGTCTTAATTGAAATTACTTATTACCCAAAAATATAATTTGTTTTTTATTGATTCAAAATTAGAATCCTTTATAAAGCTACAATAATAAGTAGTAAATATATCCTTTTTTATATTAAAAATACAATATAAATATTCATACTATTAGGGTATTGACACATATCCCTTTATTGCACCAGAAAATTCCCTATGGGTAAGGTTCATGATAGTGGGGTTTTCTTGACGTGTTTTGGCATAAATGGTTTGGGATGTCATCTCAAAGAGATTGATCTTGTCTAATTAATGGGTTTTCTCATGTTTTTGTTGTTGGATATCATCTTTGTCTTGGTCAAGGGAAATATGAGTGATTCTATCTCCCTCTAAAATTATGATAAATGGTCTTTATAGGGTACAATATTACTAATTTAGGCCATCACTTCTTTTATTTGTCTTAATTAGATTTATCAATCCTTTTATATTTATACTAATTATATTATCACTATTCAATAGTTATATTATCAATGGTTATGATGCTTAACATAATTTTAAATCTGAGAGGATATAATAAAAAAATATTATGTGTTTTCTATAACCATAATACATAATAGGGCATTTAATTCAATAATAATGGGAATTTTATTTATAAAAGTTCGAGTCATCAAAATATCCCTCCCTTCAAAAAATCCAACCTGGAAATTATTATTTCACACTCTAAAATAGATGAGGGTATTTATGTTTCATCACTATCATCAATTACCATGTTTCTTCTTTAAAATTTTGATTTCTACATAGCACTTTGACTAGGTGAATTGTCTTATTTCACATAACTATGTTTCTATGATCTAAGATCTTGACCAGTTACTCCTCATATGAGAGATCATTCAACAATAGGATCACCTATGGGTTAAGCACATGTGAGGGGTCTGGTATATACTTCTTCTAGAGGGATACATGGAACACATAATGTACTTGAGATAGGTTAGGTTGGAGGTCTAGTTGATAGAACACTACTCCAATGTGATTAATCATCTCAAAGGGAAAGTTGTATCGTGGACTAGGCTTTACCATCTTCCCAAATCTCATGTATTTCTTTCATGGTGATATTTTGTGGAATACCATGTCTCTAAACTCAAACTCTAGGTATCATCGATGAATGTCATTATAGCTCTTTTTTTCAACTCTCATCATTCATAATGTGATATTGAATGGTATTGACCTTTTCCACCAATTCCTTAACCATTTTAGGACACATCATCTTGTATTCACCAACGTCATCCCAAAATGTAGTTGTTCTACATATTTTACCACAAAAGGATTTATAGGGATACATTTTTATTCTTTATTATAAATTATTATTTTATAAGGACTTGACCAAAGAAAGATATTTATCCCATCCCTCATTTATCTTAATTGAGTATTCTATCAACATTTAATCGAGTGTCTAGATAGTCCACTAATATTGGCCATAATTTGAAGGGTGATAAGTCATGCAGAATTTCAACTCATTATTTAGATAATGTTGGAAAATCATCTAGAACATAGTGGTAAATATTTAGCCTCAATTAGTTACAATTGATAGTAGTGTAACATGAATCCACACTACTTATCTAATGTATATCCTTGTAATTTTATTGAGTGAGAAGTACTATCAAATTGAAATGAAGTGAGTAGTAATTGTAAGATGATCCACCATAACCCATACAGCCTTGTTTCCTCTTGATTCCTTATGAGGACCAATGAAAACGTCCATTTTTATGTTCTCCCATTTCTAGGAAGGTATTGGTAATGGTTTCATCATACTGTTTAATTTTTCCATTTCATCCTTCACTTGATAACATACAATACACCTTAATGTATATTATATGATCTCTTTATTAATATTTTCCAACAAATATATCTCTTGGAGATCTCAATACAAATTTTTGATTCATGGATGGATGGAGAAGGTACGGTTATGTGTGACATCCAACAAATCCTTCTTTAACTCAATATTAGATTGTACACATAGTCATGTGCAAAATTTTATAACTCCTTCAACATTAATTTTAATTATAAAGATTTCACTTTTCTTATAGCTTCCATCTTCTTTTGAATTTCTATATCATCTCTTTTGGAATCCATTATCTTCTCCAAAAGGTATGGTTTAGAAATCATTTGTGAAAGGACTAATGATGTTCCTTCTTTTATGTTTCCCATGTATATCTTTTTCAAGCCTAAGAAGATCAGATCCTTCTCAATTCTGATCAATGATAAAATTGCTGAATCCATTCATTTTATAGCATATACCACATTATTTTATTCCCCAATATAGTTGTGGATTTAGAATTCATGGTTTTTAATCAACTCTAAACATTTTCATTGGTTCATTTACATATCTTTCTATGTGTATATATGCTTGATCTTATTATGATCAGTATATATTTTACACTTCTATCTCAAGAGATAATGATGCTATATTTACAATGTGAGGATCACAACATCAAACTCTATATCATGTGTTGGGTAGTTATGTTCGTGAACATTCAATTACCTTAAGGAATATTATATCACCTTTTAATTCTTCATTAACATACGTCCCAATCCCTTCTTCAAATCATTAGTTTATACCATTAAAATTTCCCCAGTTCTGAGTAGAATAAGTATAGGTGTACTGATAAGTCTCTTTCGCAATTACTTTAATACCTATTAACAATAATTATTCCAAAAAAAATTGATAAACTTCATAGTTATTTTTTTAGATTGTTTGAAAATCATGATAAATTTCTCATAAATCAATGACAATTCCCAGATAACCCAAGGAAGGTATGAATTTATATCACAGATGTTGGCCCCATCCATCCATCAATCGTAATTGTCTTTCAAGGGTATATATATATCCCATTGATTGTGATAATTTACCTAAACAATGAGACTTATTTTGTCTAGAACTCTCATTTTCTATAGTTTTCATAAGTCTTCCACTTTTTGTACGGTCCTTAGATCAAATCTCAAATTTTCCTCGTGCTTCACCTTTATTTTGGAGTATATTATAATATACCTTATAAATACTACCACAAATGTTTCTTTATAATCTCTAAAGACTCTATTAATCATGTTCATAAATATTTCTTAAACATTAGTGAGTCTGAATGAAATTACTATGAACTCATAGTTCCCAAAATTTTTATAGAAAGTAGTCATGTGGATATCCTCCTTCTTCACCCATATTTGATAATAACCTAAATTAATATCCACCTTGGAGAAGTATTATTATATACATAGTGGATTGAATAAGTCGTCAATCCATGTAAGATGATAATTTCCCTTTATCCAGATATTTTTTAGATCACGATAATCAATGAAAAGGTTCATTGACCCATCCTTATTCTTAAGGAAGAGGACTAGTAGACCCCATGGTGAAGCACTTGGGTGGATTCACCCTTTTTCTAAATTCTCTTATACTGTTTCTTTAGCTCCTCAAGTTTCACAACAACCATTCTATATGGATTCCGGGATATTGGAAAATCCCCAAAGTATAATCCCAATTGAAAATTCAACCTCTCAAATAAGAGGAAGAATAGGTAATTATTTGAGAAACACTTCAACATATTCCCTCACAATGGTCATGTCTTCAATGATGATATTTTCCTTAGACACAATCATTTGAGCTAGATACTCATGCTCTTAGAGAAATAATATCCATACATGAGATTTTGGTGGTAAAAGATATTCACCCTTCTCCTTGCACTTGTACAGAATCTGAGGATTATTCACTATACAGAGAGTTATTTCTTTATCACATAAATATATATTGTCCCTATATAAGTAAAGTAATTCCTTACCTATAATTGCATCTAATTCCACTAAAGGGATTATAACAAGGTTCACTAGAAAGTTCATCCCACAAGTTTGGATAGGGGAGGATTTATATTGTTAGGATGTAATAATTTACACATTTTCCATTTTAATTGATAACTCTACTGACATGATCTGTGGTGGTGTTGGAATAGTTCTACTAAACATTCATTATATAAAATAATGTGTAGAACTATAGATAATAACCCAAACTTTCAATTTTTGATTCTAGTTATAGCCATTTAATTAATTCAAAATATACTTAGGGGTGATAATTTTCAATTATTAAACACATAAACGGGAATCAAATAACATTAAAGTGAATAGTTATAAATGAAATTTATTCCTTGACTTATGAATTAATAGCATTCAATCTATGTAATCCATAATCTATTTCCAAAAATAACTCTTGTGGGAATTTTTTGTTCCCTTGATAATGGTTTATAATGAGATTTTGAATTTACCAAATTATACCCCCCAGGAGTGTTAAATTAGGTGTACAGTAAGGCCCGTTGTTATGCACTAGTTCCCAGTCGAGTCTGATTAAATGTAGTGTTTTCAAGTGTTCCCTATAGGTACATAAATTTCAGAGGAAAATCCACTTGTAGTATCTATATAGGGATTTATTTGATTGAAAAGCAATTACTCTATACATTACAAAAATTTAGGGATGTCTTCTTATTTTTAGTCATATCCCTAA
The DNA here is from genome assembly GCA_963277665.1 of Viscum album. Classification (NCBI taxonomy): domain Eukaryota; kingdom Viridiplantae; phylum Streptophyta; class Magnoliopsida; order Santalales; family Viscaceae; genus Viscum; species Viscum album. Next base: position 1,089,233,391 of record OY728145.1, on the reverse strand, counting down.
GGCTTTCTCTAGTGTTTTCTAATTAGGATTCAAATAATAACTAAACTTTACTATGATTCCAACAATGACAACCCTTTTCATTATTACATAATAATAAATGATTTATTACATAAAAATACACATAATACAACCCATAAGATTGAGAATTATAGAGTCTTTAGGTAATTAAATACATTAAATAAAAATTAAAATAGGGGTACATCACTATTATTGGAAACATCCTTAATATGATGAAAATATACCATCATACATAAGACTACATGGGATAACCTGGGGATATACATAAGAAATGGGAGATCTATAAGGCCTAGTAAGCTAATAAACAAAGAATAACATGATGATGAATTAGTATATGAGATCAAATAGGAATATCAAGATAACATAAGAGGTGATAGAATCATAATTTTGAACAATAAAGCATGATATCACATGATAGCATAAAGGCGACATGGGAAAGTGGAAACAACATTAAACATAACATCATAAAAATTAAAAGGACCCCAACATTAGTTGACCAAAGTCATTTCCTTACTTTATTACATTTTCATATATATAAGATTCATATCCCAAAGGATCAATCTATTTAGAAGTTTTGAAAACTAGATTACATACATTAAACCCATTTTAGATTGTTAAAATAAAATAAAACATAATACATAACAAGGTCTAACAAACTGCATACTTGAAATCTCATTCAAAGATCTCCTATTCATAACTTGGGGAAAGAAAACAAAATAAGGGTGAGATAAAATGATCAGTAAAGGTAAGGTATAGTGGAAGCTATCAGGAATCAATAATAATAATCAACGTGGTGAGGTGAATAATTAATCTCACATGCCATTAATCAATATCTTAAGTATAATATATAAAGAATAACATATGATCAAATAATACCATGTAAATAATCATATGATCTTGTAACTTTACCATGGATATTCTAACAAACATATTAATCACATAGAATAAAACTAATGACGGAATGGATAATTTTGGATGTTTTAACTATCAAGATATATCCTCAAGATAGTTACTTCCAATATTTATCCTTAATATTTTTTTAGTTTGTGGGTAGAAACCTATCGGATTTTTTCAACTGATTCATCTCATAATACTACTGATGTATTCAGGGGCTTGCATCAACTGATCCCTAACCCCTGTCTTTCACGTCCTAAACATTTTTCATATATGGAAATATTGATACATAAACAATGTTTTTTATCATCAAAAATCAGTATTGAGTAAAATATATGGATTTAATTTTATTTCCCTAGTTATTCAAATATCCTTCCATGTAAACACCATATGTAAAAATAGTATACGGTTTAGGATATAACCAAATGAATAAATTATGTGTATCCACTTTAAATAAAAATAAATCAAGTTGAAATAAAAAATAAGAAAATAAAAATTCCTTTCACGCATAATCATAACTTTTTATAATTAATTAACTATAAGTTTATCCGAATGATTGGAAATTGAGTTAAGAAATCCCTTACCAATTTGTAATCAGTCAAATCATGTTCCCCATAAAATTAATAAATATCAAATGAAAATTTAAATACCCTAGATATAATTAGATTCATGATATGACATATCAAAGTTCATTATATAAACCATATAAAATAAATTAGGTTTTATTAAGGTATATATCTCACATAAGTAAAAAGTGAGATGAGAAACACTTACCTTTTTCTTTCCTTCAGATGAATTTGATTTAACCAAACATATAATAGTTTAAATCATTTTATTAATTTATAAAAAAATCATATTAATATCTATAATCTCATATATGATTCTATTAAATCATCTTATTACCCATTTATTAATAATATTTCGTTATTACCCATGTTTTGGGTGTTAACTGCTTCATTTTCCTATGCACGTTTTGTTATGTGAGTCCTTGTTATTCTACATGGGATATTTTTAAATCATCATAAAATAATATTAAGGTTATATATATAATTTTTATTCAATATCTACATTTTTATACTCATTTTTATTGTCAAACATGGAAAATGAACCACATCATGTCATGGAGACAGTAGGTTGTACGTATGCATGAGCGACGGTAACATTTATTTAATAGTGAAAGGTTAAATAAGTGAATGGTAGATGATTTTTATTGAATTAAAATAATGTCATAATTATCTTATATATCCCTTATTTCCATCATTATACCAATCTAAATAATGTTTTTATGAAAACCATATCACACCACGACATGGAGTGGGTATGTCGTACGTATGCACACGTGGTGCGTTCGTTTTTTCATAGGATGGATAAAAGGTGGAATATAGTTGTTTTATTGTAATAATGAAATCTAAGAATATATATGATACTATATTTATTATTTTATTATGTAAATAATATATTAAAATAAATTATAATTAGAAATTAACTTGAATGAGTTGGTAAAAATGATTACCTCTTCTTCGGAAGATTTCCCTAAGATATCTTTTTAAAGATTCTAGGGTTGGTCTTCTTGGAATACCAGGACCTAAAAACATAGATTAATATTTTTATAAGATAAATAGGTGTGGTTTTGTTGAAATGTATTTCTCAAAGTGGTATAAATAAGTTAAGGATAAGCTTCCCTTTTATAACTGAGGTGATGGGAACTTTGAGAAATTCTCAAAACTTAAAAAATAATATAGCTATTCTAAGACAAAGACTTAAAAATGGACTATAAATGAATATGGGATTACCATGTAGACTGTCTATTATCCACATTGTTCTTATTTAATCTTTCTATATTTTTAAAATAATTTAAAAAAATATTAGTTGAATAAAATATCATTATTGTCAAATTATATACTATTTATTTAATTTTACATCAAATACATCAATATAAAGTGGTAATTATAATATAATAATTTCACACAAATATAATATGATATATAGAGGTACAAAATTATTTTAATGAATTTAATAATTTATATTCTAAAAAAAGTTTTATTCTTAATATCATTTATTTTATTTTTTTAGTTAATTAAATAAATACTATATGAGCATTTCATAAGAATTTAAGGTAATTATATATTTTATAAAAATTAAAAATAAATTCATATAATGAAAATAATTTCATTAGGATAAATATATATATTTAGGTTAGTTAATATCTTTATTTTTTCATTATGTGGACACATAAAATATATTAAATACAAAGAGAGTCACATTATGTTACTATATTAGATTTAAATAATATATAAGTCATTTTTATGGACAACATTCCATTAAACAACCCAAATTAGATCTTAATGTTATAAGGATATAATAATATTCATTAAAAATTGGATAATTTTATTTCATGGTTATACCCTTATCTTTTTTATTTAACCATTATTTATTCTCTTTAACTCTTATCATGGTAAGATGAATGTTTACTCTTTGGGGGATACTGTAGTTACTATAAAATGTTAAACTACCAATAAATGGATAATTTTTGAAATTTTTAACATTATAACAATTATTTGGACTAATTTAAGAATTTAATTAATTTTTTATCTTTTATTAAAATATTAATTATTTTAAAATATCATTAATGTCAATGTTGAAACTATTCATTACTTTAACTTCTAAAAAAACAATACAATAAGATATATTTGAAAAAATAATTTAATATATCCATAATATTTAATTTCATATATATAATTTTTTATGAAATTAATTATATCAAATTATATTTATTTTAATATTTTTAATATCACTTATTTGATATTTCCACTAATAAAATAATTACTCCATCACTGTTCTGAAAGTATTTAATGTAATTATTTATTCACTAAATATTACAAATAAATTTATATTATAAAGATAAATATCTTATATTTCCAAATAATCTTTTTGGTCCAAGATAACTTCTATATATCTCCATATTAAAAAATTTATACATGTTAAAAACTATAGTGTGACAAGTTTGACTATTCTTAAAATAAAATACTATAAGGAGCTTAATTTCATGCAAGATGCACCAAGAGGTCATAAATTAGTTTTAAAGATGATTTATATCTAAAATCAATGACCCAATAAAATTATGTCAAATTTTAGGTTAATCTTATAATCGTTATCATAATTATTTTTACCCTTAGTTACCAGATTTATTGTTAACCATGGTAATAAAAACTAATGATGTTATTATACATATTGTAAAAAAAATAAAATGGAAATATTTAACTAATTTGGAAATTAAGATTCCATGTATGGGATAAATTTTTTAAAATTAAAAACACGTATGTTATTAAAATTAATTTCAAATTAATCTCCCAGGTGGGGTGAAAAAGATGGGTTTTTAAGAGAAAATGTTCAATAGTTTGAAATGTTTTTATATGAAAATTATATATGAAAAATATTAAAATGAACTTAATTGGATTAATATATAAAAAATTAATCTAATTTTACTTTTAAATAGATTTGAATTATAATTTAACATTATAAATTATTTAACTGAAAAGTTAGTTTTCAATTTAAATACAGTATTTTTAACTATTCACTAGAAAATCAATCTTATTAAAAAAATAAAAAATTCACCATAATAGAATTTAAACATTCCCCTTTTCAAAATTATGTTTATTTCATAAAATATAATTAATAAAAGTATCATAATTTAGTTTTAAAATAACTATTCTATTAAAAGGTGTCAAAACTACCTTTAGAAAAAATATGTCTTTTTATGCATAAAAGTTGATATACTTTTATTTCATTTCTAGAAAACACATAATATTAAGTTTAAAAATTATATTGAATATATAATATATAAATTTCATTATTTTTTTAATAATAATAATTCCCTCCAACTTAACACCTAGGTTAAAATAATATTTCATTGTTTGTTTAAGCTGGATGTTGTGTGCAATGTAAGCTATCAAAATGATTAAATTTAAATAGAGAAATACCATTAAGTATTAGGGTGTAAAATTCTACCATCATTTAATAAATTACATCTATTAAATTTGAAATTTCACTTCAAAAATAAAAAAATTATTCTTAAAATTTTCTTTGTGGAAAACCCACATCATAAATAGGGTTATTAAAACATCTGCATAAAAGAGGTACAGAGAAATGTGAAGGTCCCCAAAAAACTAGGATTATGAATGTAAGAACATTAGTTGAAAGTGAAAACGTGGACATTGAAGATAAATTTAACTAAAAATTTCTATTGTAGAGTGATATAAAACATGGTCATTATAAATTTAACCATTACAAAAAAATAAATCTCTGATTGGTTAAAAATGGATGATTTCTCATAAAAAAGTAAACAGATAACATTTTTCTTCCAAAATCATTTTCCATGAGTTAAGGGATTCATTTACTACATATGTAGGTACTTGATTTACTTCTATTTTCTAAGCATAATCTCATCTTTTGGTTGTGCTTCAGTATATTTCCACTTCATTTCTTGAACTTATAGATGGATATTTAAGATTAATTTTTATACCTAAAGCACTTTTATCAAACGATCCATAAGTCAATCATTCTTACATTAATTAATTACAAATAGAAAATGGTTATCATATGTTATCTAATATGATAAATCATGCTTTAATATCAAAAAATAATATCCAAATGTCAACTTAATCCATTCCATATGTAGTTAATCTTAAGACTCATCAATAAAATGTCTTTCTAAATTCAAAGGCCAAAAATATAAAATTATGGTCACTAAATTTCCAAAAATAAAATTAACATAAAACTATACAAACAAAATAATTCATCTCTTATTGTCACATAAAAAAATATATGAATACCCTGGTCACATTAAAACCTTAATCAAGACAAGAATGTTTCCAAAAAATAAGTTCTTGGGTTATTGAATATATTCCTTAAATCCAAAAATGTTGTAAACTCCATCAATGGGGATATAAATCACTTTGTAAAAAATCAATAATTATTTCCAATATATTCATCACTATACAATTTACTTTGTCCATATCAATCCTCCCTATATCCTTATATAATTATCACCACATCATGATTATATTAAGTGTTATCTTTCCCTAAATCCGATATTTTCCAATAAATTTCACTTCCACTAAATCACTTTTAGTACTATTCCACACACACTTTAAAATCCTTAATGAAAAAAATACTATATTAGAATCCATATATATTTCATATTTCATATTTCATATAAACAATAAATCATTGATAAAATACTAAAATAATATAATTCTGGAGTCTGAATACAAAAAAATTAATCATTTCTCTTTATATGTGGTAATATTATAATCATAACCATGATCCATTAGCTTATTTTGATGTATATTCCTTTAATTATTGAGGAAATAATTTTCATAGTATTCAATCTCATTATAGTTTAAGCATTATACATTGAAAACTTTTTTTATTTCCCTTCTAATCAAAATCAAGGTGGCATTTCTCTCCATACTTGTAGAAAACTATCATTCCTTTTAATCAAGTATCAGGGTGTTTATTTCCATGATTATCACATATGATAAAATACTTATTTACCTTCTCCCCTTTATCCATTTTTTCCAATTGTACTATTATACTCTTTTTTCCCTTTGGTTCCATAATAATTGTATAATACATTCTCTATATTGCTAGAACATGATATTATGTTCTCATGTGATGAAAATTTTAGGGAGATTACTTCCCTTCTAAAGATAAGCATGAGAAGTTAAGAGATACAATAATTATTACTCTTTGGGTCACATTCAATGGTGAGGTTCCCATTCCTTTTACTATGCGCTATTACAAAATTATTGAATACACTAGATTAGATCATATCATTTTGAATTATAATGTATAATCCTAAAACTAGTGAAATTATTATTATAAATTGATAAATTTATGTGTATCTAATTTTGTAATAATAAACATGGTTTCTTTAGGATGTTCTTCTATATGTATCCACGAAGTCTTTCTTATAATTATGTTTCATAATATATGAGTTTATAAATCTAGTTCTTAGGTTTATACTAAACTTTCTCTGATACTAACTGTAAAGACATCTACCCTAGTGTCCCAGTTCTAGTTCATTACTTCATTACATGGAATAGATACAAGTTTAAAATCCCAAAGGACTGATTAGTTTAGAAGTTTTGGAAACCATATTATATACATTAAATGACTTTCACATTTGGAAAATAAATTAAAACATAATATATAATGAAATATAATAAACTGAATCCTTGAAAACTCATTCAAATATCTCATCTTCATAACCTAGGATAAGGAAACAAAATAAGGGTGAGTTAAAATGATCATTAGGGGTCAACTATAGATGAATATTTCATGAATAAATAATAATAATCAACATGGTATGGTAAATAACTAATCATTCATTCCATTAATCAATTACTTGAGAATAAAATGGTAGAAATAAAATATGGTCTAATAATTCCATATAGATAATCACGTGATCTTGGAACTTTACTAAGGATATTCAAACTAAATGATTAGTCATATAGAATAACAATAATGATGAATTCATAATTATGGAGGTTTTAAATATAAATATATATCCTCAAGATAGTGAATGTTGATATCTATCCTCAAGACAGATTATGTTTGTGGGTACAAACCCATTTGATTTGGTCGACTGATTCATATCATAAGACTATCAATGCATCGAGGGGATTTTATTAACTAGTCCTCATACCATTTATTTTATGTACAAATAATTCCTTATATATCAAAAAATTAATTCATAAAAATAATTCTTATCATAAAATATCTTTATTCAGTAAAAGATATAGATTTAATATTATTTCCCAAGTTATTCAAATATCCTTCAAAGTAAAGACTATATGTAAAAATGGTATACGGTTTAGAAAATAATAAAATTATTAAATTATTTATATATACTGTAAATCCACAGAAAACAAAATGAAATACAACATAAATTAATAACTTTTAATCTCACACATAATCTTTGAATGACATAAAAAGTGAAGTATAAGTTTAACCCAATGATTGGAAATTAGGTTATGAAATGTTGAGCAATGTATTGTTTTTAAACAAATCAAAATAATGTTTTTTAAAGGGGGAGATTATTTTAAATAATACTCTGTCTTTTTATGATGATTTTGATGCTCACAAATACCCTTAATTATTTACTAATTATTTCGTTGAGTATTTTGCAGGAATTTATTTTATTTATTTATTTCATACAACGAGAGTTTATACTTCATTTATTCCGAGATCAATTTTAGCGTATTCTGGAATCACTGTAGCGCAAGATCAATTTTAGCGTGTTCTGGAATCACTGTAGCGCGAGATCAGTTTTAGCGCGTACTGGAATCACTGTTCATACCCTACGTTGATGAACGTAACGTATGGATGAAAAGTTTACTTTTTATGTTATTTTGAAACGTATGGTTAATGAACCTTACGTTGCTGAAAAGTATGAAAGAAGAACATTACGTTTGGAAGGAATCTTACGTTTTTGTTGTTGGACAAGTATGGAAGAGAATCTGTACGTTAGTTTTCAGTGTTGAGTTTGTTTCTCAAAAGTATGGATCATCAACCTTACTTTTATAATCAACCGTACGTTCTTTGGAGAGTTGAAGCAAGACAAAGTATGGATGATCAACCCTACGTTTGAATGCTGAAGAGAAAGTATGTATGTTCAACCTTACGTTCTGAACCTTACGTTTGTGAACCCTACGTTTGGATCCACGTCATCAACCCTACGTTTGGCGTCGGGATATTTTTGACAGACGATATTTCCTTTTGAATTAGTCAAACAAGCGGATTATTAGGCGGATTTCGAGCTGATTCTTAAATACGACTTTGACTGAATCAAAGACGATTTACAACGGATTAATGATTGATTTAAACGGAGCTTTTTGTGCCGATTCTTCAGGGGAGTTACAACGGCTCTGTTATTTCATTTAATATCGCGAATCTAAAGGAGATTTTCATGGATCTATTTATGCGGAAGATTTTCTCATATTTGAATATATATGTTCTATCTTGGAAACTTTGGATATATATATATGCACAGGAAAGTGTATGATACATAGATTGATCTTTTGACGAGCAAGAAACAGAGACTGTGTGAAAGCGTTCTTTTCTGGTGATCGAGAAGAAGTGTAAAACCTTTATTACTGAAGGAAGATCTTGATAGCAGATTCACGTGTTCTACATCGACTATCTGTTGTGAATCTACTGCTGCTGAAGTTGTGAAGTTTCTTATAATATCTATTGCAACTGGATTGACTCAGAACTGTTTTGATTTCAGATCTTTATTTTCTGAAGACGACGATCTATCTACTGTCAATTGCATTCTGTTGCAATTGTGAAGAACAACTGGAGAAGTGTTTCTTTATCGAAACCCTTTTTATTTCTTTTGAGTGATCAGCTTCTCGTTCTAAGCTGTGTGGGTTCGTGTTTGAACCAGGAAGGCTGTGTTTGCCTGAATCTTGTAAAGGTGTCAACTGCCTGTACTCAGTTGTGGACGGGTCTATGGAAACGAGGACCAGATAGTGAAAATCGCCAAGCTCGTGGATTTGAGCGTTGGTGGAGTGGACTAGGGGCCTTCTGTTCCCCGAACCACTATACATCCGTGTGTTCATGCTTTTACTTTTTCCGCTGCATATTTAATCATGCAAAAGCATAGTGGACAGAATTTGTCTAAATTGAAGATATTGTAATAATTTTGAAAAGACACAATTCACCCCCCTCTTGTGTATAATCCGTAGATTCAGATCCAACAATTGGTATCAGAGGAGGAGCTTCTTATTTTTAAAGTCTTATCAAGCTAGAAGTATTTAAAGATTATACATAGTGTATCATGGCTGATATGAGAGAGGGAATGTCAATGGTCAGAGCACCTTACTTTAATGGAGATAATTATGGCTGCTGGAAATCACGTAGGATTATTTATCTGAAAAATCTTGGTTACAAAGTCTATTCAAAGATTCTGACTCCCTATGAAATTCCTGAAAATCCCGATACATGGAGTGCTGCTACAGAGGCTGAGTATGACATAAATTCAAAAGCTATGAATGCAATCATCTGTGGTCTAGGACCAGATGAATTTAACAGAGTATCTCAATGCCCGACTGCATATGAAATGTGGCAAACAATAGCTGTTGCTTATGAAGGAACAGATAATGTAAGACAGATGAGATATGCAACTGCTAAGTTAAAATTCGATACTTTCAGAATGATTGAAGGAGAGAGCATCACTCAGATGAATGGAAGATTGACAGAAATTGTCAATAATATAACAGCTCTAGGAGAACCAATCAAGCAGGCTGATCAAGCGTTGAAGGTACTGAGAGTACTTCCTACTCGATGGAATGGAATCTTTGCAGCAATCAGACAATCAACTTCTGTTAAAGATCTAACTATGAGAGAACTGATTGGTACACTGATGATGTACGAAGCTGAAATGCAAGATGAGGTAAATGAGCATAAAGTCTACATAAAAAGGGAAAATACTGCTTTGAAAGTGACTTCTCAACAAAAGGATAGAAAGATGAAGAACAGAGAAGTAAGTGCTAAATCAGAGAGCTCTGATTCTTCAAATTCGGATGAAGAACTGGCTCGGCTAGCCAGAAAATTCAGAAAGTTCTATAGTAAGAAGAAAGACTTCAAGAAATCCTTCAAAAAGGATAGCAAGGAAGTGAGATGTTATGAATGCAAAAAGATGGGACATATCAGACCGGATTGCCCAAAATTGAAAGATGCAAAGAAGAAGAAATTCTTCAAAAGAGATGATTATGAGCAGAAAGACAAGAAAGCTATGAAAGCTACTTGGAGTGTTTCTGAAGACTCAAGTAATTCTTCTGAATCATGCTCAGAGAAGGAGGAAGTCAATTTAAAAGCAAATATGTGTTTCATGGCTGAAACTGATGAGGTACACTCATACTATTCCTCTGACTCAAATAATGAATCAAACTCTGAAACAAGCTTCTCAAATAAAAAACTTGCAGCTTACTGCAATATGCTTGAAGAAAGGTATGACTCATTATTTAACAAATATAAATCTATAAAGAACTTGCACAAAGCTATTTCAGATGAGAGAAATACTTTGCTAAAACAACATGAGGAATTAATTGACAAATACAATTCTGCTAACTCAAATAAAATTAATTTTGAATCAAAAATAAAAACTCTACAGGATGAAGTAGAATCTTATAAAACGGCTGCATTAGTTTTTACAAAAGGAGAAAACACCTTAAATGAGATACTAGGAAAAACTGTAATTAAAAAGGAAAGGTTTGGAATTGGAAGTAAAGGAGAAAAACCTAAGTTATGCGAAAATTATTTTGTTCCTAGCACTAAACAGGTTATTTGTAACTTCTGTGGAACAAGAGGTCATATAGCTAAAAACTGTTTTCTAAGACAACCTCAAATATGTGGAATTAAGAAAGCTTATATTTCCAACGATCTATATGATTCAATCAATTTTAAGAAAACAAAGCAAATCTGGATACCCAGATCACTGCTTGCTAACACTCCTGGACCCAACAAAATATGGGTACCAAAGCAATTTGTTTGAATGTCTTTGCAGGTAGCAGGTCACCAAAGAAAGAAAGAAATATGGTATATGGACAGTGGCTGCTCAAGACACATGAGTGGAACTTCAGCTAATTTCTCTTCTCTTACTCGAAAGGAAGGAGGACTTGTCACCTTTGGTGACAATACCAAAGGAAAGATTATTGGTATTGGAACAGTTGGAGATCCAGAGACAGTCTCAATCAACAAAGTACTTTATGTACAAGGGTTAAAACACAATCTGATAAGTATCTCTCAACTCTGTGATGATGGATACACTGTTGATTTTACTAACAATAGTTGTTCTATTTCTAAAGATAAACTGTTTAAGTTTAGAGCACCCAGAACTGATAATGTTTATACTTTGGATTTGTATTCCTTGTGTAAACAACAAGTAAACTTCTTAACTGCTAATATAAGTGAATCCTGGATCTGGCATAGAAGACTTGGTCATTGCAATATATATGCTTTACATAAATTATCTAAGAAACATCTAGTTTCTGATTTTCCTAGTCTCAAATATGAAAATGACAGATTCTGTGATGCATGTCAGCTTGGCAAGCAACACAAATCATCATTCAAATCTGTTAATAAAGTTGCTACAACTAAACCTCTAGAACTTATCCATATGGATTTGTTTGGACCTTCAAGAGTAGCAAGTTTAGCTGGTAAATTATATGTTTATGTATTAGTTGATGATTACTCTAGATTTACTTGGATTTTCTTTTTGAAATTTAAAAGTGAAGCTTTTAGTTTATTTGAAGGTTTTTGTAAATCTGTTCAAAATGAAAAAGGTTTTAATATAATCTCATTGAGAAGTGATCATGGTGGAGAATTTGAGAACCAGGAATTTAATTCCTTTTGCTCAAACATGGGTATTAAACACACCTTTTCTGCTCCAAGAACACCTCAACAGAATGAGATTGTAGAAAGAAGAAATAGAACTATTCAAGAAATGGCTAGAACTATGTTAAATGAATATAGCCTACCTATATATTTCTGGGCAGAAGCTGTTAATACAGCTTGTTATATAATGAATAGAATTTTAATAAGACCTATTTTGAAAAAGACACCCTATGAACTATGGAATAACAGAAAACCTAAAGTAAATTACTTTAAAGTTTTTGGATGCAAGGTTTACATCTTGAATACCAAAGATAATCTTGGTAAATTTGATCCAAAATCTGATAAAGGTATTTTCTTAGGATATTCTGCAACCTCCAAAGCTTATAGAGTCTATAATAAAAAGTCAAGGATTGTTGAAGAATCAGTTCATGTGAAATTTGATGAATCTGATCCTTTTGAGAAAAGGATAGAACAAATAGATGAACCTGATTCTAATGAAAACATGAGACCTGAGAATTTAAAGAATGATTTTGAAAATGATATAAAAGAAATTCAGTCCAGTTCAGAAGAACATGATACTGAAGAACCTTTGAATGTAATGCCTAGACAGTCTAGAACCTTAAAGAATCACCCTTTAGAATCTGTGATAGGTGACTTAGAGACTGGTATTCAAACTAGAAGAAACTTTGGAAACATAGTTGAATTCTCTGCTTTCCTATCCCAACAAGAACCTAAGACCATAGAAGAAGCCTTAGATGATGAGAGCTGGGTAATAGCAATGCAGGATGAATTGAACCAGTTCAAGAGAAATAAGGTTTGGGAATTAGTTGAAAGACCACATGATTATCCAGTAATAGGAACTAAATGGGTCTTTAGGAATAAACAGGATGATCAAGGGATAATAACTAGAAATAAAGCAAGATTAGTAGCTAAAGGATATAATCAAGAAGAAGGAATAGATTATGATGAGACCTTTGCACCTATAGCCAGGTTAGAAGCTATTAGAATCCTTTTAGCCTATGCATCTTATATGAATTTTAAATTATTTCAGATGGATATTAAATCTGCCTTTTTAAATGGTTATTTAATGGAGGAAGTTTATGTTGAGCAACCTCCTGGTTTTGAAAATTCTCAAAAACCAGATTCTGTTTTCAAACTTACTAAAGCTCTTTATGGCCTTAAACAAGCACCTAGAGCTTGGTATGAAAGACTAAGCTCTTTTCTTTTGAAAAATGATTTTACTGTTGGACTAGCAGATCCAACACTCTTTAAGAAAACTGTGAAAAATAATGTTTTGTTGGTTCAAATTTATGTTGATGATGTAATTTTTGGATCAACCAATAAAATTCTTTGTCATGAATTTTCAGAATTAATGCAAAAAGAATTTGAAATGAGTATGATGGGAGAATTAAATTTCTTTTTGGGTCTTCAAATATTTCAAAAAGATTTTGGAAATATTTTAAATCAATGCAAATACATTACTGATTTACTTAAGAAATTTGGACTTGAAAACAGCAAGACATTTACAACTCCTATGTGTACTAATATAAAACTTGATTTGGATGAAACTGGAAAATCAGTGGACAACAAGTTATATAGAGGTATGATTGGTAGTTTGTTATATCTTACTGCTAGTAGACCAGATATAATGTATTCAGTATGTCGTTGTGCTCGATTTCAATCAAATCCCAAAGAATCCCATTTAACTGTTGTTAAAAGAATTTTTAGATATTTAAAAGGTACTATTTATCAATCTCTGCTTTATCCAAAAACCTCTGATTTTAATTTAATTTCATATTCAGATGCTGACTTTGGAAGCTGTAGATTAGATAGGAAGAGTACTTCAGGAACATGTCACTTTTTAGGAAAGTCTTTAGTATCATGGTCTAGTAAGAAACAACACTCAGTTGCCCTGTCAACAGCCGAGGCAGAATATGTGTCTGCAGGTAGTTGCTGTGCACAGGTGTTGTGGATGAAAAACACTCTTATGGACTTTGGATTAAAATTCAATAATACACCTATTTTATGTGATAATACTAGTGCAATTAATATTTCAAAAAATCCTATTAGTCATTCTAGAACTAAGCACATTGATATAAGACATCACTTTTTAAGAGATCATGTGTTTAAAAAGGATATATTTTTAGAATTTGTAAATACAGAAAATCAATTAGCAGATATTTTTACTAAACCACTTCCCACGGCAAGGTTTGAATTTATTAAGGGGGAGTTAGGTTTATTTAATTTTAAATAATTTTTTTTTAATTTTAATCTTATTCTGTTTTCGAATTCTGCTTAATTTCTGTTTCCCGCTATAAGTAATTTTATTTTGTTTTAAATAAAAGTAATGATTAGTGATTACACGGGAATCAAGGCTGTCAGAACCGTTTCACCTTCTAAACTGTTTTCACCTTTTTCGGAAACCCTTTCGAAAACCTAAAACCGCACATCTGCTCCAAAACCCTTTTCTGAATCTTCAAACCCTAAACTTATGAACCTTCAGAAATCGTTGTTGAAATGGCAAAGACTAAGCGTCCAGATGAAGCTGAGAGCAGTGCTGCAAAGAAATCTAAAGTAGTTGGTCGGAAAATACTGCAAGGTAAAGTCATAGATTTAGAATGGCTGTTTGAAACTAATTTACTGTTGAAGCAAGCGTTGTCGTTTCAAAGCCTTGAGCAAGATTTTAATAGTGAAAACTCTGAGTTTCTATATGAGGCAGAAATGAGACATTTCTTTAGAACTGTTCAGTTTAGCCTTGGGGATATGGAGGATAGTTTATTGGCTCAAATAGAGGATAAGGACTTTTCCATATCATCTGTAGAGATAAGTCAAATTCTTAACTGCCCTCATGAAGGAGTTTTTCATTTCGATTTACGGAATATTGGAGATTCTGTACATAAGTCTGAAGACATTATGTCTTTTCTGTTTGGAACCAAAGTGATAAAGAAGATGTTTATTAAAGATTTGGAGCCCGATCAGAAAATCTTGGTAAAATTTGTTCAGACTGGTTTAGCACCAAGGATGGCTGAGATGGAGAAAATTCTATACCCTGACATGTACATAATGTATCTTCTGATGAGTGATATTAAGTTTAATTTTCCTCGGTTTATGATAAGATATCTGAGATACTGCTGTCAGAGTGAAGCAAGAATGACCTTTTTCCCTTATGGAAGGTTCATTTCTTTGTTTTTATATAAAAGAGGAATGATCAGATTGGTAAGTGCTGGGGTGAAATGTCACCACAGTAATGTTTTTAATGCTGGAACTTTGAGGAAAGTGGGATACTTCTGGAGCACAATTAAAGGAAAACTCTTACCTGTTGGAGCTGAGGAAGACTCGTAGAGTGCTCAGGCTCAACCGGCTAAGTCCAAGGAGGGACAAGCAGAATCAAGGGTTAGTACAGTGGCAAGAAGAATTCGCTTTGAGATGGAGGAAGTTGAGGAAGAGAGAAGTCAAGAAGGACTTCAATCTAGAAGGAAGAGGTCAATTGATGAAGAAATTATCTCTCCTGTCTTGAAATCTTCTGAACCGGTAATTTCTTATTCATTTGTGAGAGAAGCTGTTGTGGAGCGGACTGCACCGATAGAGGAATCAGTAGCTCAACCGGAAATTCAACTAGAACCTCAAACTACTGCTGTGGCTGTTGAAAAAGTAATTCAACAAGAACAACTTATGGAGGCAGTGCCTGGTGAAGAAGTGGCCCGACCTCAAGAGTTACATGAAAATATTGTTCTTGATCATTCAGTAGAAGTCAGAGAGACTACTGTTCGTGATGAACATACTTCTGAAGTTAATACAGAGGTACTTCAGGAAGATTTTTCAGTAGAAGAGTTTCAGGCTTCAAAGGATAGTTCAGTGGATCAACCTTGTCAGGACAAAGAACAGTCAGATGCAGATTCTTTACCACTTGTCCTGCTTCATCAATCTGATTCTGGACATGAGAATCAAGCACAGGGTGCCCCTGATTCGAGAAAAGAAGAAGTTGTTGAGTTATACAAGCGTATTTCTCAGTTAGAATCTGAGAATGTTAGTCTCAGAAATTCTCTGAACATAGAGCAGTTGAAGTTTCAGAAGCTGAAAGAATCTACTGTTTCAAGACAGGAAGTAGATTTGTTTAAGACTGATATGTTGCATGCTGTTGATCAGTTGAAATCAGAGATGGTAAAGAAAGATGATTTGTCTGAGATGAAGATTTACATGGAGAATAAATTTGAGTCTGTTGCAAATAGTGCTGTGAGTGGATCAGGTTCTTCACCTGATTTGATTCGAAGATTTCAAGCAATTACTGGAGCACTGAGCAATATGAGTGACAGATTACACGATCTTCAGTGTAATAGTGCCCCATTGTCAGTTTTGCTAGATAATCAGAAATTTTTAGTGGATCAGTTGACATCTGGAGAGCAACCGATTAGGATTCTTTTGAATCAGTTATCCGAAAAACTGGCTCTTTTTGTTGAAAAAGAAGAAAGAATGCATGAGTTTTTCAGAGTTAATTTGATTGAAGATATTCATATGACTCAGGAGAACAGAGATCTTATCATCAAGTTAGGAGATGGGATGATGAAGAGGCTCAGAGAACAGTTTACAGAGATCAAGACCGCAATTCAAAGGAGATAGACACACTTTTTTTCTTCCCTGTCTTATCCATGAACCTTGATTCCTCTGTATATCACAGTCGTTTTTATATAATAGCTTGTGAATGAAAATTCTTTTCTTACTCTTTTTTTTTTTGTTTTTGTTTTGTTATTTATTGATTTATGATTAAGTTAGCCAGTATAAGAAATTCACTTATTCATACACAGTTAATTATAGCATTTACTTATCGTTCAGTGCAATATTGAATGTGTTCAACTCCGTAATTTTTCATTCTTTTTGATATCACAAAAAGGGGGAGAATTTGGATAAACACAACATTTAAATTCATTTGGATATATGGAGAAATTTGGATATATGGGAGAATTTGGATATATACGACATTTATCTTTTATCTATTTTTAGCTGAAAATTTATTTTTATGGGGGAGAAATTTTATAGTTAAATATTGTTTTAATCCTTTCAGAATTCTAAAATTTTATAAAACTAATTTTTCAATAAAGATTGCAATTAAATTAGTTCTATTATTTTATGGGTTTTGTGATCATCAAAAAGGGGGAGATTGTTGAGCAATGTATTGTTTTTAAACAAATCAAAATAATGTTTTTTAAAGGGGGAGATTATTTTAAATAATACTCTGTCTTTTTATGATGATTTTGATGCTCACAAATACCCTTAATTATTTACTAATTATTTCGTTGAGTATTTTGCAGGAATTTATTTTATTTATTTATTTCATACAACGAGAGTTTATACTTCATTTATTCCGAGATCAATTTTAGCGTATTCTGGAATCACTGTAGCGCAAGATCAATTTTAGCGTGTTCTGGAATCACTGTAGCACGAGATCAGTTTTAGCGCGTACTGGAATCACTGTTCATACCCTACGTTGATGAACGTAACGTATGGATGAAAAGTTTACTTTTTATGTTATTTTGAAACGTATGGTTAATGAACCTTACGTTGTTGAAAAGTATGAAAGAAGAACATTACGTTTGGAAGGAATCTTACGTTTTTGTTGTTGGACAAGTATGGAAGAGAATCTGTACGTTAGTTTTCAGTGTTGAGTTTGTTTCTCAAAAGTATGGATCATCAACCTTACTTTTATAATCAACCGTACGTTCTTTGGAGAGTTGAAGCAAGACAAAGTATGGATGATCAACCCTACGTTTGAATGCTGAAGAGAAAGTATGTATGTTCAACCTTACGTTCTGAACCTTAAGTTTGTGAACCCTACGTTTGGAGCCACGTCATCAACCCTACGTTTGGCGTCGGGATATTTTTGACAGACGATATTTCCTTTTGAATTAGTCAAACAAGCGGATTATTAGGCGGATTTCGAGCTGATTCTTAAATACGACTTTGACTGAATCAAAGACGATTTACAACGGATTAATGATTGATTTAAACGGAGCTTTTTGTGCCGATTCTTCAGGGGAGTTACAACGGCTCTGTTATTTCATTTAATATCGCGAATCTAAAGGAGATTTTCATGGATCTATTTATGCGGAAGATTTTCTCATATTTGAATATATATGTTCTATCTTGGAAACTTCGGATATATATATATGCACAGGAAAGTGTATGATACATAGATTGATCTTTTGACGAGCAAGAAACAGAGACTATGTGAAAGCGTTCTTTTCTGGTGATCGAGAAGAAGTGTAAAACCTTTATTACTGAAGGAAGATCTTGATAGCAGATTCACATGTTCTACATCGACTATCTGTTGTGAATCTACTGCTGCTGAAGTTGTGAAGTTTCTTATAATATCTATTGCAACTGGATCGACTCAGAACTGTTTTGATTTCAGATCTTTATTTTCTGAAGACGACGATCTATCTACTGTCAATTGCATTCTGTTGCAATTGTGAAGAACAACTGGAGAAGTGTTTCTTTATCGAAACCCTTTTTTATTTCTTTTGAGTGATCAGCTTCTCGTTCTAAGCTGTGTGGGTTCGTGTTTGAACCAGGAAGGCTGTGTTTGCCTGAATCTTGTAAAGGTGTCAACTGCCTGTACTCAGTTGTGGACGGGTCTGTGGAAACGAGGACCAGATAGTGAAAATCGCCAAGCTCGTGGATTTGAGCGTTGGTGGAGTGGACTAGGGGCCTTCTGTTCCCCGAACCACTATACATCCGTGTGTTCATGCTTTTACTTTTTCCGCTGCATATTTAATCGTGCAAAAGCATAGTGGACAGAATTTGTCAAAATTGAAGATATTGTAATAATTTTGAAAAGACACAATTCACCCCCCTCTTGTGTATAATCCGTAGATTCAGATCCAACATGAAATTCCTGAGAACTTTGTAATAAGTCAAATCATATTTCACATAAAAGTAATAATTATAAAATGAAACATTAAATACCAATAATATAATGAGATTCATGATATGATATATCAAAGGTCCTTATATACACAACATTAAAGAAATTAGTGGTTAATTAGGAATATATCTCACAGAAGTAAGAAGTGAGATGTCAAATCCTTACATTGCTCTTTCTTTTAGTATAAAAAGATTTAAAAATTTATATAATGGTATAAAACATGTTATTAATTTATAAAATTACTATATTCATATTTATGATATCCTATATTATTATCTTAAATCATCTTATCGTCTTTTTGTTAATAATATTTCTTTATTACCCTTGTTTCCGGTGTTAACTACTTCATTTTCTTTTGCATGTTTTATCATGTAAGTCTCGGTTATTTTGTATTGGATATTATTTAATCATATAAATAATATTATTAAGGTCATATATATCATATTTATTCATTATATACATTTATATAATCATTATGGAATTTTGAACATGGAAAATGAGTTGCATGACGTCATGGATACAGTCGGTTGTACATACACATGAGTAATGGTATAATTCCTTTAGTGGTGAAAGGGTAAAGAATTGGATTATATATAAAAATTCAGAACCAATATCATGTCATAATTATAACATATATCCATTATTCACATAATTATACCCATCCAAATGATGTGGTGATGAAAAACATACTACACCACAATATAGAGATGGTAAGTCATGCGTACACACACAACACTTTGGTTTTTCGTAGGTTAGATAAAAGGTGGAAATTTTAGACATGTATTATCTCAAAAATACTCTATGTTATTTATTCATTTTGTTGATCATAAATACACATGTTTTTTTTCTAATAAATATTTATTAAGTATGTTTTAGGAATATATATCATGTTTTAATTTATATCATTGATGGAATGAAAAGATACATGATGTGTTATGGAAACATTGTTCAAACCCTACAATAGGTAAATGAACATATGGATCATCATCCTTATGCTATAAAGAATAGTTTTTGTATGGATAAGTAACCCAATGTTCAGAGAAACAATAAATGTATGGAATATAAACCCTATATTGGAATCTAGAAACACTGTCCATACCCAACATTCAGGAGATTGAACGTATGGTTAATCAATGATACATTTGGAATCAACCTTACACTGAAAAGATGAATGTATTGATTCTAATTCCTATTTTACATTTATATCCTACTTTACGCACAAATGAAATTCTGGTTAAGGAACCACACATTGATAGGAACTCTATACTACATAAATTAACCATATACTATGAAAAATAAACCTATGCTATAGAAATGAACCCTATATTATTAAAAGGAACCCAATCCTACATAGTTAAACCCTATGTTTAACTATTCAATATAATATTTTTAAAACCGTTATTTTATTCAAGATACATGTAATGTTATGGATA
The DNA here is from genome assembly GCA_963277665.1 of Viscum album. NCBI lineage: Eukaryota > Viridiplantae > Streptophyta > Magnoliopsida > Santalales > Viscaceae > Viscum > Viscum album. The sequence continues at coordinate 1,089,212,724 of OY728145.1, read as the reverse complement.
GTATCACAGAATCATTGAAAGATTCTCCACAACAAATTTAATGTTCTTTATGATTGATTCAAAGAAAAGTATTCATTAGAGAAAATAATTCCTATTGTTAAGGGAAGTTACAACTCCCTTGGAAAATTAATGTTTTAATTTATATATTTTAGCATGTGAATTTCATTAATCTTTAATACCGAAAAAATATATCTTCTCTATATATTCTACCACAAGTAATTCTGAGAAAACATATTTACATACATTTACATTCATATGGTTGTATTCGTGTGAATATATTTTACAATATTGTTGCATTGAATGATAAACTATGTTATCTTTTGAAAGAGGATACACTTTGGATACATATATATTTCTACCTCATTCTACTATGAGATTACATGTGCTCTTCATTGCTAGTTTTATTGAAGATCATTTCTAACCAAGATCACTTCAAAGTTATTATTTCTTGTATACATTACTTTTTTGAAGAAGAAAAACCATTAACTATCAGTAACTACTAATAAAATAGATAAGATCAACCCAAACCATAAACAAATAAAACTATTTTGATTTATTGGTATTTCAACTACTCGTACTCAGTTTTGGTGAAGTGTCATCTTCTGGAACTAAGCTGTATACAACCGGTTCCTTATAAACGAACCACAAGTCTCTATTTATAATTATTGTAAATGTTTCAATTGATTGCACTTAATTGTTTATTTTAATGTCTTGTGATAGGAGTACATTTATATTGAAATTCACCAAGCTCATAGAGAGAGTAATGGTGGAGTGGACTAGGGAATATTTATTCCCCGAACCACTAACTTTTTTTTCTGTTTATTCTTTCTATTTATCCACTACTCATATTTCATACAGAATAAAATGATTCCTATATGCATAAATCACAAAGGGATTCAAAATCTATAATTGGTGAATATTATTGAAAAGTCACAATTCACCCCCTATGTTCTTGTAATATTATTACGACCTAATAATTGGTATCAATGGTTGGGTTTTGGAATAAATCTATAGAAATCATAAATAGAATAAGGTACATATAAAAAAGATTTCAATGGATAATCCAAAAGAATGTATTTCTATAGCTGGTGCTCTATATTTCATTGGTGAAAACTATGGATGGTGGTAATCTCAAATGATCCTTCACTTAAAGAATCTTGGATTCGTAGTTTATTCAAAGATCATCACTCCTTATAGAATTCCTAAAAACCCAAATACTTGGATTGTAGAAATAGAAGCCGAATATGAAATAAATTCAAAAGTAATGAATGCTATTATCACTGTACTTGGATTGGATGAATTTAGGCGTCTATCACAACATCCTAGTGCCTATGAGATATAGAAGAAAAATATCTATTGCCTATGAATGAAGAGATAATAATAGACAAATGAAATATTCTACTACAAATATAAAATTTTACAACTTTAGAATGTTTAATGGTGAAATAATCACACAAATGAATGGAAGGATAATAGATAATGTCAACAATATTACTTCCTTGGGATATCTCTTCATTAAATAAGATCATGGGATAAAATTACTTAAAGTAATTCCCTCTAAATAGAATGGCATATCTACAACAATTTGGTAACCATCACCTGTCAAGGATTTGAATATGAAGGAATTAATTGGAACATTAATGATATATGAAGAAAAAAAATCTAAAGTTGAATATCACAATATAATAGTAAAAATGGGAAATATTTCTCTCAAACTGACATCTTAGAATCATGACTGAAAAACAAATAAAGAAGTCAAAACAGAAGAAAAAAATCGGATTCTGAAAAAGAATTGGCTCAGCATGCCAAAAAGTTTAGAAAATTCTACAAATAATAAAATTGGCTTCAAAAAATCCTTCAAAAAGGATCAAAGAGAACCCTGAGAATTTTGATGCTATGAATGAAAAAATCTAGGTCAAATCAGACCTGATTTCTCACAGTTTAAATATGAATGAAAAATTCTAGAAAATAAATATATGAAGAGTGTTGGTTATGATCATAAAGAAAAAAATAGAGATGAAATCCATGAGGAGTGTATCTCAATACTCTATCAGCCCTTCGAATATGATTTGGAGAAATGGACACAAAATCTCAAATCCAATATGTGATTTATGGTTGAAGAAGAAGAGCTGTAATCCTATTATTCTTCCACTTCTGATATTGATAGTTTCTTAGATGATAAATTAGCTACATATTGTTTAATTCTAGAAGTGATATATGATTCTTTAATAAAAATAATAATTCATTGAAAAATATTCACAAATTATTTTAGGATAAAGAGACACTATGCTAAAACAACATGAATAACTAGTTGGAAAATTAAATTCATCCACAACAAACTATATTGATCTTGAAATAATGATTAAATAATTGCAGGATGAAGTAGAATCTTATAAAACTGATGAAATTACATTAATTAATGGAGAAAAAATTCTTGATGATATTCTTGGAAAAAAATTTCAAATAGATAGATTTGGAATAGGAATCAAGGGTGGAAACTAAAAATTATGCAAGATTTATTTTGTTCCCAATTCAAAAAATTATACCTACTATTACTGTGCAATAAAAGATCATTTCACTAACTAATTTTATTTGAGAAATCCTAAAATTAGTGGTATTAAAAAAAATTTTCTTTCTAAAAAAAATTTAATAAAATTGTATAAATTATGGAAAAATAAAGAAGATCTGGATTCCTAGATCATTGCCCATTGACACTATAGGACCCAAGAAAATATGGGTACCAAAACAAACATGTGTTTAAATTCCTTTACAGAAAAAAAAGGTCATAGGATCAAAAATTCAATATGGTATACAGAGCTTGGATATTCTTGACACATGAGTGTAAACTCATCAAATTTATATACATTGACTCAAATTGATGGAGGTCTAGTCACTTTTGGTGACAATGAAAAAGGAAATATTGTTGTACATGGAACTTTTGAAGATCCAAAGACTATATCAATCAAAAAAAGTATTTCATGTACAAGGGTTAAAACAAAATTTTATAAGTATCTCTTAAAATTGTGATGATGGAATTTATATTGATTTTTTAACAATTAATGCTCTGTTTTTGAAAATAAATTACTTCAATTTAGATAACATAGAACTGATAATGTTTATAGTTTGGATTTAAATTACTTATGTAAAAAGAATGGGAATTTTTTAATTACTATGGAAAATGAGTCATGAATTTATCATAGAAGACATGTACATTGAAATATATATGCTTTACATAAATTATCTATGAAACAATTAGTTTCTTATTTTCCGTGTATTAAGTTTGAAAATGATAGGTTTTTTATGCATGATAAATTAGAAGAAAACAGAAATCATCATTCAAATCAATTAACAAAATTTCGACATATAAACTATTAGAACTTCTCCATATGTATTTTTTTGGACCATCAATGGTATCATGTTATGCTAGTAAATTATATGTATGTGTTTTAGTTGATGTTTTCACTGTATCTACTTGGGATTATTCTCTAAAACTCAAAGGTGAAGTATTCACTAATTTTGAATGATTTTTTAAATTTCAAAATGAAAATGTTTTTAAAATAATTTAATTGATAAGTGATTATGGTGGAGAATATTAGAATCAAGAATTTAATATTTTTAATCAAACCTAGAAACTAAACATTCCTTCTATAACCCAGTAACACCACAAAAATGGAATTTTTGAAAGAATAAACAGAACTATTAAGGAATTGGCAAGGACTATACTTAATGAATATAGTCTTCCTATGTAATTTTGTGAAGATGTTTTAAGAAAATCTTTCTATATCATGAATAGAGTTTTAATTATTATTATTTTTAAAAAGACACAATATGAACTTTTTAATAACATAAAACCTAAAGTAAAGTACAAAAATGTTTTTGGATGCATGGTTTATATCTTGAATGCGAAGGAAAACCTTGGTAAATTCGATCCAAAAGTCAATGAAGGAATATTTTTCGGATATTCCACTACTTCTAAATCATATAGAGTGTTTAATAAAAATTCAAATATTTTTGAAAAATCGCTTCATGTGAAATTTTATAATACAAACCCTTTTATTAAAGATAAAGATCAAATAGATGAAATTACTTACTTGTTTGACATCATGAGAATTGAAACCCATAAATATGATTTTAAAAATGATATAAATAAATTTTAGACTAGTGCATTGGAAAATAAAACAAAATAACCTAAAATTTTCTTACCTATATAGTCTAGAACCTTAAATAAACATCCTTTAGAAACAGTTATAAGAGACCTAAACACTAGAATTTGAACTAGAAGTAATGTAGGAAACCAAGTTGAATTATCTACCATTATATCTCAATTAGAACCTAAGTCTATTAATAAAGCCTTGAGATATGAGATTTGAATGTTAATAATGCAAGAAGAACTAATGCAATTCAAAATAAATGATGTTTTGGATTTAGTAGAAAGACCGTTAGATTATCCAGTTATAGGAACTAAGTGGTTCTTTTGAAATAAATAGGATGATCAAGGGATCATAACTAGAAAAGAATCTCGATTAATAGTAAAATGATATAATCAAGAAAAGGGAATAGATTATGACGAAACATTTTCCCTTATAGCTAGATTAGAATCTATTAGAATCCTTTTAGCTTATTCATCTCATGTGAATTTTATATTATATCAGAGGGATGTTAAATCTACCTTTTTAAATTGATTTTTAGTGGAGGAAGTTTCTATTGAAAAAACTCTTGGTCTTAAAAACCCTAAAAACAAAATTATATTTTTAAATGTACTAATGTACTATGTGGCATTAAACTAGAACCTAGATCATGGTATAAAAGATTAAGCTATTTTCTTTTGAAAATGGATTTATTTTTGGTTCGATAGATCTATCACTTTTTAAGAAAACTTTTTGTTCTAATATTTTATTAGTAAAAATGTATGTTCATGCTATTTTGTTCGTTTCAAAAATTCAAAAAAATATATTGATATTTCAAAACTAATGCAAAAGAAATTTGAAATGAGTATGATGGGAGAGAGAAAATTATTTTATGATTTCGAATTTATTAAAAATATTTTAGAAATATTTTAAATCAAAGTAAATATATTATTGATATATTAAAAATGTATGGACTTGAAAATAATGTGAATTATAAAAATCATATTTGTACCAATATAAAACTTGATTTGGATGAATATGGATAATAAGTTAACAATAATTTATATAGAGTAATGGTTATTATTATATTATATCTTACTACAAGTAGACTAGACAAAATGTTTTATGTATGTTTATGTGCTAGATTTCAATCTGATCCAAAATAATCCCATCTTATTTCTGTTAAAATAATTTTTAGATATTTAAAAGGAACTATTTTTCAATATCTTATTTACCCCAAAACATATTATTTTAATTTAATTTCATTCTCAGATGCTGAATTTGGAGGATGTTTATAAGATAGAAAAATCACCTCAAAAACCCATCGCATTTTATGAAAGTATTTAGTATCATGGTTGAGTAAGAAACAACACGTAGTTTCCCTATCAACAGCTAAGGCAGAATATGTTTCAATTGAAAGTTGTTGAGAACAAGTATTATGGATTAAAAACACAATACTATATTTTTGACAAAATTTTAGTAGTATACCAATTTTATGTGATAATATTAGTGTTTTAAATATTTCAAAAAAACTATAAGTCAATCTTGGACTAAGTTATTGATATCATGCATAATTTTCTAAGATATTATGTTCTTAAAATGGATATATCATTAGAATTTCTTAATACTAGATATCAATTAGATGATATTTTTACTAAACCACTTCCCACTACATGTTTTGATTTTATTAAGTGGGGATAGAAATATTTAATTTTAAATTAATTTTTATTAATTTATTTTTAAAATCTTTTTTTAGTTTAGTAATCATTATTTTTTTATATAGTTATTTATAATGATCTTTATTTTTGTTCAGTTTCATATTAAATAGATCTAAAAATAATTTCATTTCAATTTTTTATTATTCAACTTTCTAAATTAAAAAGTAATGTGTCTATTCTCAATCTGTGCGAGAAAATCTTATACATTTTCTTAGTCTCCTACCTACTCCTTCATGTCCTTTCAGTTTACATAACATCTCTCATTAAAATATTCCAAAACCCTAAACTATATAACCTTCAATCTCAAAACCTTTAGAAAAGGAAATATCAATATGAATTGAATATTCTGATTTGGGTGCACCTACTTACCTGCCAGTGAAGTATCGTAAACTTCTTTATGGTAAAGTGATAGATTTTGAGTATTTAATTGAGAAAAATATTTCATTAATGACATCCATAAGATTTCAAGTATTATAATTTCCTTTTGGATATGGTTACACTCCCCTTCTGTTTGACATAGAAGTGAAAGAGTTCTATGGAATGTCTCATTTAGTTCTAGAGTCAATAAAGCCTTTATAATGTCTAAGATTCATGATGATGAATTTTATATTTCTATGTTTGAAATTGCTATGTTTTTTCACTATCCCCGTGAAGGGTATTTTCATTTCGACTTAAGGAATATCAATGATGAAAAATATAAGTCAGAGGATTTTATTATTTCTCTGTTTGGAAAAAGATCTATCATGAAAATAATGACAAAAAAACTTACTTATGATCAAAAATTCATAAATAAGTTTATTAAATATGGAATTTTACCAAGGATGGATGAGTTAGAGAAAGCCTTGTACCTAAACATGTATGTTCTATTGATTTTTCTGAACCAAATTAGGTTATACTGTTATTGATTTATTTTAAGATATTTAAGTCCTTGTTGTCACAAAGAAGAAAAGATGGTATTATATCCCTATGGAAGAATTATTTCAGTTTTTTTGCATAAAAAAGTTAAAAATCATAGATATATATTTTAGATATAGATTCCATCATTGCAACATTTTAAATTTTGAAACTATCAATAAATTAAGATATTTCCTGACTAATTCCTACAATATTCTTATACCTCTTAGAGTGGAACAATAACATAAGTTGATGGAAGATTCTTAGGAGAACCAGAGGATGATACCATCAGTTGGTTTTGTAAGACCAAGGCCTAGTGAAGATCTCGAATTAAGACTTAAACAAGGCGGTCTTTCTCAAAGAAGAAGAAGAATATTCAACCTTCCTAATACTACAAATGATGATCAGAATGGGGATCAAGTGGCTGATCATATTGATCATGATAATAACATAGAAGAACAACACAAGGAAGATGTCCCTACCCATAAAAACCATGGCTCATTATTCTATATTCTATAGCTACATATAGATATACATTGAGATACAGATCAGATGTTTGTGAAGATCCATGTTTGGATATAATGGATGTTGGACAACCTTTAAGATTATTTTCTGCATAGTCTTATGGCACTTATGATGAATCTATGATTCATAAGGGTATTCATTTTGAGAACAATAATTTTTCATTAAAACGGTATTTAGAAGCTGAAAACAAGAGTGTTGATGATTTGAGAAGTTCAACAGTGTCAATATCTACGTATGAAGAACATCAAAAACAACTCAGAGAAATTAAATAATATTTTATATCTATGGGAGATCTGGAATATTATCTAATATTTAGATAGAGATATCAGAATTTTGAAAGATGATTTTATGAAGAAATCTAATTTTGAGGATCTTAATATATTTTTGGGAAGAAAATTTAAATCTACCAGGGATAGTCATAAATCTTAATCATCTTCTCAATATACTCCTACTGATTTTATAAGAATATTTGAAGTTATTACTTTAGTATTGGAAGAATTAAATAATAAACTACACACTCTTCAGTGTGGTAGTACACCTTTGAATGTTATTATAAATAATTAGAGAGATTTGATAGGTTAGTTGGCCTCTAATGAATCATTGTTGGGACCATCCATTCATCATGTCAGAAATAGATTGGTCACTTTCATTTAATATGAATAAATAGTGAATGAGTTTGTTAAGGTAAATTTGGTGTAAATCATGGAGATTGGGAAACATTCAAAGAAGACGCTTCATTAGTAGAAATATGTTTTTAATAATCATTTTTAGAGCTTATTAATGAAGATTCATGGGATTCATGTTGTTCTTCAATCATTTACTCATCTAGTTACACCTTTTACTCAAGGAGATTTTGATCAAGAAACCCATTCTGACCCTAGCCCAACCCTTTGAAAAATTCTTATGTTTATTATGGGATGTATTTTAGAAATATTTGATCTTCATTTTTGTTTAATTTACTTTACTTTTAAATTTTTGAGTTATATATTGATTTATACTTTTATTTTTTTATTTGTTTCCAAATTTACACTATCATTCCACATATCTTTTTTTCTATCCAGTAGACTATAACATTCATTTACAATTTATTTATATATTATCTATGTTTTATATAATTTTTTATTTTAAATATTCTTTTTGATATCAAATAAAGTGTGAGAATATTTTAGAACCACAACATTATGTATTTTTAGGGAGAAAACTATAGAATAGTGGGTAAATAAAACATCCTAAATTTTAAATAATCTATCTTTCTTCATCAAAATAATATAGTAAAATTAAATTTTTATTAAATCATATTAGTGTTTTAAAATTGATTACAAATCCTAAATTTTCTATAAATTACTTTTTATGCTTTTTAATCATCAAATAGGGGGAGATTGTTGGGTATGTGCTGTCTCTATAACGCCCCGACCCTAGAAGCCTAGATTCAGTGCATTATTACGTATCATTGGCATAATCATAAAAGATCATGTCTCAAAAGTCCGATTAGTTTAGTAGCCTTGAAAGTACTAGATAAATTCATAAAGTTTACATTACAACATAAAATGGAAAACTTTAACAACATTGTTTCCATAGATGACCCTGAGATCCCATAGACTATCCCTGCAGGTCAGTTATAATATAATTCTTCGCATCCAGGGAAAAATAAAACACAAAAAATGGGTGAGCTCATATGCTCAGTAAGGATAACAATATAGCAGAAACATTCATAAATAATAATAAACATTTAAGGAAATGTATAAGACTAAAACATAAACCATTTAAACTTGAACTTTAGCATAATATGGAAAAGATAATATCTAAATAATGACATTTACATACTCACATGGATATTATAATAGTCAAATAATCACATGCAATATCAATAGCCCTTTAAAAATAATGGAATGTATAATGCCAGACTTCGTAACCATATAGTCAAGGCCTTGTGCGAAGACTACAAATAAGATTTTGTAAATGCCTTGTTCCAAGACACTATTTTATCTCATGAGACCTACCGATGCATCGAGGATCTATAACGGGCTCCACCCATCACTTACTAAGTCCAATGCATTCCGCATACGAAAAGGTTAAAACCTAACATAAACATTCGTATTAAAACTAGCATACAAAATATTAATACCATATCCATAAACCTTGAATGATATAAAAATAACACACCCATATTCAAACATATCAAAAAACATTCAATACAATATGGAAGTTTTGTATCATAATAAATCAACTCCGAAGAAGCCTAAAATCCATCAAAAGATGTTGACATAGATGAAATCAAAACTATTTGAGAGAAATATCTCTTTCTATTTTGGAAATCATGTAATTATAAAAGAAAAAATTTATTTTTGAAAATATTCTTATAAGATTTTAAGAGAATCTTTGACGATGTTATAATGGCAAAAAATAGCCGCACCCATCGTATAAGTTAAAAAAACATTCTTACCTTAATTTTGTCGAAAAAGTCATAAAGTACCTTGTTTGGAAAATGACGAAAATATTCCTTTCAAAAAAAATATAAAAAGTAAAACAAGGGTATAAATGAATTTAACCCATTGTCTATTAAATAGTAAATTTTTTTAAGAAAACATTTTTAAGAAACATGGATGTGGATGATAAAGAAGTCACAGTACATAATTACTTATAAACAACCTCGGATAATGAAGAGATTGTGAAATTAACCCTTACCTTGTAATTTTCCTGGGTCGAGGGTAGGTTAACCTCCTGTATAATGGTGAAATAATTTTTATCAAATTATACAAGAATCATATACATTACTATGATATCATATATGATATTTTAACATTGCTTTTTTAATAATATCTTAGTATTATCATCGTTTCATGTGTTAACCGATTCGTTTTCCTTTATATGATTTGTTACGTAAGTAATGTTTGTTATGGATAATATGTATATTATTCATATTCATAATTAAATTAAGTCTTTAAACATTATTTTTAATCATCTAATTAAAATTTTTCTTGAATGGATACGATGGGGAATGAATCTCATCGCGTTCGTGGAGACGGTAATCCATACGTACACACGAGTGATAATATCATACTTTTGATATTAAAATAATATATAATTGGATGTTATATCATATATATAGAATCATTATAATGTTATATTTATTATTTACATCAATTACATATCATTATTATACCCATCCAAATAATAATTTATTGAATAACAATTACACCACGACGTGGAGACGGTAAACCGTATGTACGCACGCATGGTGACATGTAATTAAAAGGATGGATAGAATAATGAATGTGGTTGTACCATATTTATAATAAAATCACATTATATAGACTATACTGGAGTTATTATTTTAGAATTGAAAAAACAAATAAAGAGGAAGTGGAAGAAGAATGGAACTTGAAAGAGGTGATGAAATATTTACCTCTTCTCCGGGTTCTTCTTTTTGATTTGTTCAAAATGGATCTTTGGATGGATTTATGACTAAATTAATTCATCTAGGATGAATTCAGCATACATTGGAGGGTATTTATGTAGGGTTGGGCCAAGCCAAATGGCTTTGAAGGTGTGAATTATAGAGAAGGGGGTTCCCTTTTATAAGAGGGGTGAGGGGTACCTTAGGAAAAGCTAGAAATATTCTTTTATAATAAAATAATATTCAATTTATAATGGCTCCAAAATGAATTATATAAATTATAAGGTGTGGATGGGTCGAAAACCACTCAACCAATAGGTTTTATATAGGTTTGGGTCACTATATTAACTTTATCATTTAGATTTAACTCTTAGATAAATAGTATGACATTTACAATGTCTCTTTGTATTTTCATATTATAGGGTTAATAAACCTACTATATAATTCCAAGATAACCCCAAGTGGTTCACTAATGACACAAATATCATTATATAAGTATTTTGGCTAGACCTTAGATTTTTAGGAATAAAATATCAATTAATAATATAATCTTTGTTTTAAAAACACTTTTATGTCAATTTTGACACTATTTGATATTTTGTTTTTTCTAAATTTATAATGGAGTCATTAATTCGAAAATAATTCTATAACCAACCCTAACATGTCATATTAACCTATAAAGTTAGTGAAACTCCTAAAAAGTCTCAAATTACATTTATTTGGATATTTATAATATCAATTATTTTAATATTTCATTAATTATGTAATTTATGAATCATCATTGTGTCATAAATAAATTAAATTATCTAATGTATAAAAAATATAAATAAAATAAAATTATGTATGAAATCTATTTATATTTCTAATGAATTTTTATAGTCATATTTATCATATGTTTAACCCAATGTTAAATTTTTTTTTGTTATTAAACTTTGAATTTAACACTTTAACTCTTCTTTTAATTAAATATTAATAAATGTCCTAATCTATTACAAGTGGACCTAAAGGATAATATTTTATTCCAAAGGTTTTTTTGGTTGAATTATACTTATCCAACAGAATTACAACATGTGATATGGTAATAATAATATCATTTTTACCCATAATTACGATATTTACTTTTAACTGTGGTAAATAAAAGTAAAAAGTTATTATTCAACAAAAATTATTTTCATCTTATTGAACCAAATTTTACATACTGATATCAACCTTGTCTCTCAGATTTTTGAAATTCAACTCATAGAAGTGGTAAAATTAAGTTTTATGTAAATTTTCAAATTCTCCTAGGAGGTGGGTAAAAGACGGTAAAAAGTTCAATAAATTTTTTATATATCTAAAATTATTATAAACTGACTCCAATGAATTATATTGAACTTATATAGTTATTATGTATATATTTGGAAATAAAATAAATTTAAATAAAATAAATAATTATTTAAATAAAAATTCGCTTTTAAACTATAACTCAGTGTTTTTTCACTATTCATCAAAAACTGAAATTTTTCAGGAAAATACCAAAAATTCACCCTAGGCTAATTTTGATATTCTGAATCCAAAAATGAAGTACATTTTGAAAGATTAAATTTATAAAATTTCAAAAAGTGGGTATTACTATTCATAACAGCTGGTTTGATTGGTTGTGGTGTGTTAGAACTCGAAGTAGCGTACAACACAAGCTATTGTATTATTCAAAGAGAAGCATACTGTGGAAGCATGGGGTGTTAAATTCTCCCCTCATTCAAATAATTTCATCCTCAAAATTTCTAGAATATTAATACATAAAAAGACTCAGGTGTTTCTTCATCATAATTTCCTCGGGTTCCCAAGTTGCCTCTTCTATATTACTGTTTCTCCATAGAACTTTTACCAGATGAGTCGTCCGGTTTCTCAGCACTTGTTCTCTTGTATCAAGAACCTTGACAGGATCTTCGCAATAAGAATGATCGGGTACCAGTTCTAATTCCTCATAGGTGAGTACATGCGTTGGGTCAGGCATGTATTTTCTCAGCAGTGATACGTGGAACACATCATGAACTTTAGAGAGACTTCGCAGCATTTCCAAACGGTAAGCTACAGCCCCAATTCATTCTAGAAATTTCAAAGGTTCTATTACCTGGGACTTAATTTACCCTTCTTACCAAAATGTATAACACCATTCCATGGAGATAACTTCAAGAAAACACGATCTCTTACCTGAAATTCCATGTCCTTCCTTAGGTTATTGGCATAGATCATATGCCTACTTTGAGCTTCTTTGATGTGGTTTTGGATTACCTTCACCTTTTCCATCTTTTCCTCCACAAGTTCTGGACCTATGAGTTTTCTTTTATCGACATCATCCCAAAAGGTTGGTGTGCGACATCTCTTTCCATATAACGCCTCATATGGTGCCATTAGAATACTTAAATAGAATCTATTAATATAATAAAATTATACCAGAGGAAAATATTCATCCCAAATACCTTGAAAATCAAGTGATCAAGATCTCAACATGTCTTCTAGGGTTTGAATAGTCCATTCACATTGTACATCAGTTTGAGGGTGGTAGGACGTGATCAAACGAAGTTCAGTATCTAGGGATTTCTAATGAATTTTCCATAATCTTGATGTAAAATGGGGATCACGATAAGAAAAAATCGATATGGGAACTCCATGAAGCCTTAAAACTTCATTAATATATATTATTTCCAGACGTTCAAGTGGGAAAATCTTCTCTTATAGAACGAGAATTAGCTGACTTGGTAAGATGATCAACAATGACCTATATTGCGTCATTCCTTCTAGGAGTCTTTGGTAGCCCCAGGACAAATTCCATCATAATATTATCCCATTTCATCTCAGGTATGGGAAGAGTTTTCCTGACTCCTCTAGGCTATTGCCTTTCAGCTTTCACTAGTTGACAAACCATACAACTTGACACAAAATCAGGAATCTCTCTTTTCATGTTGTCCCACCAAAAATGTTCTTTCAAATCTTTATACATCTTAGTTCTACCAGGGTGTATAGAGAAATTAGAACTATGAGCATCATCCAAAAATTATCTTTTTAGATCAGGTATATCAGGAATACAAATTCTCTTCCAAAATTTTAAAATTACATCTTCATACAAAAATTCACTCAATCTCCCATCATTCACAGCTTTAATATTCTTTTGAAACTCTTCATAATCGGTCTGAGAACTAGTTTTTCTTTCTAGAAAAGATGGTTTGGCAACCATTTGAAAAAGTATTATTGTTTCACCTTCTATGGTTATCCCCATGTCCAAATTTACTAGATCCTGGTATATAGGATCCTTTTTAACTCTCAACTTGATCAGAACTCCATGATCCTTTATACTCAAAGTATCTTCCACCTTATTTTCCTTCCTCGGGTTGTAGTTTATGGTGAAATCATCATCCTTGAGTAGTTCAATCCACCTCCTTTGCCTCATGTTGAGTTCTTTCTGTGAGAAAATATACTTCAAACTCTTGTGATGGGTATATATCTCACATTTTTAACCATAGATATAATGTCTCTATATATTCAAAGAAAATATTGTAGCTGCTAACTCAAGATCAAAAATATGATAGTTTTGCTCATAAATTTTTAGTTTTCGTGATGCATAGGCAATAAACCTATCATTCTGCATAAGGACACAACCAAGTCCTTTATTTGATGAATCACTATAAATAACAAACCCATCATCCCCTGATGTTAGAGTCAATATTATAGCATTAACTAATCTTCTCTTCAATTCTCAAAATCATTTTGCACACTCTTTTGTCCAAACTAATTTAACCCCTTTTCGTGTGACCTTTGTTAATGGGTTAGCCAACCAGGAAAAATTCTAGACGAAATGTCGATAATAACCTGCTAAACCAATAAAATTTCATCCCTCAGTTATACTTGTTAGTTCTGGACATTCTTGGATTTCTGTTGTCTTAGAAAGATCAACAGAGATTACATCCTTAGAGACAATATGCCCAAGAAAAGAAATCTCCTGAAGCCAGAATTCGTACTTGCTAAACTTCCCATATAATTCATGTCTTCAAAGAGTCATTAGAATAATGCTCAAGTGATTTTCATGATCTTCGTAGCTTTTGGAGTATACCAAGAAATAATCAATAAATACCACTACAAAGTCATCAAGATATTCCTTGAAAACTCTATTCATTAGATCCATGAAAACAGAGGGTGCATTAGTCAATCCAAAATGCATTACTGTAAACTTGTAATGCTCATGCCTGGTTCGAAATGCTATTTTCAGAATGTCTTTCTTCTTCCCACACAACTGATGATATCCAAAATGAAGGTCAATCTTTTAAAAGTATTGAGCTCCATGAATTTTGTTGAATAAATAATCAATGCGAGGTAGGGGATACTTGTTCTTTATTTTTATATCATTGATCTCTCTGTAGTCAATGCACAACCTCATAGATCCATCTTTTTTCTTTAAAAAAAAGAACAAGGGCTCCCCATGCAGAAACACTAGGGTGAATAAATCCCTTATTACTCAATTCCTCTTATTGTTTCTTCAGTTCCACTAATTCCATAGTGTTCATTATATAAGGGGTCATCGATATGGGCCTTGAACCATGTATTAAGTCAATAGAAAACTCAATTTCTCGTTATGGATGATTTCTAGGTACATCCTATGGAAACACATCAATATATTCTTGCACAATAGGTACATCCTCTATTTTAACATTCCTTTCCTCACCCAAAGTTATTTCATTCTCTTCCTCCCCAATAATTGAATTTAGTTGAGATACTGGGGTTGGATCTAGATAAGAATTGGGTGGTGACATTTCTACTATAAAGATGAGGTACTCCTTATCATCATCAAAAATTGTATCCTTCTTCTTCTTACAAAAAAATTACACATCGTGGTCTGAAAGACAATCCATACCAAGGATTATATCAAATTCAATCATGGGTATGATTATTAGATTAGCATATAAATAACGTTTATATTCCTTAAGGGGAACTGATTTGAATATTTTGTTGCAACGATACTTCCCTTAAGAGTTTTGACTGACAACTCCCTTGTTAAATAAATTTGGAAATATCTAATTTTCATAGAAAACTGTAAAGATATGAAACAATGTGATGATCCAGAATCAAATAACGCATTGGCTAAACTTGAGGAAACTATTAAATTACCTGCCACTACATCTTTCGGAGCTTCAACCTAAGCAGTAGTGATAACATAAGCTTGGCCTTGATCCCTCTTCCTTTTCCAAGTTATGTTCCCCTAACAATTAGGACATTCATTCACATAATGCCCCCTTTCTCTACAATTGTATCATTCAACATAGATAGCCTCTTTCTTCCCCTTGCAATCACAAGCTTGGTGGACTTTTTCACCACACTTATAAAGGACTTTTATTCCCTTCAAGAAAGTACTGGGGTGTTTCTTCCCCCACTTACTATAGGATGGATATTCAACTTTTCCCTTTCTTACCCTTACTTACATTTTCATAGTGATAAGAAGATCTCTTCTTCTCTTGCTTTTCTTTAATGTCATAAGACTTAGAGAATTATTTTTCAGTCTTGATGGAACATGAGACAATATCTTCATTCGATGAGAAGGATTGTGATACTAATTCTCGATGGAGAAATGGTTTTAACACATTAAATAAACAATCAATCTTACTTCTTGGGTTACGTATATAATCTGCAGCATGCCTCGCTAACCTTGTAAAGTCAGCTTCATACTTTGAGACATTCTCATCCTCCTTTAGCCTCTGACTCAGAAATTGTCTTTCCATATCCACTCGATGGTCATCAGGAAAGTATTTTAATAAGAAAATTTCTTTAAACACCCTCCATTGAATATTTGATACTTCATCATCTTCCTTTGTGTTTTGAATGAATGACCGCCATTGATCAGCATCTCCAGTGTGGCGGTAAACTGCCATGACAACTTTTTCCCTTTCGCTACTCTCCAAGGCGTGGAATAATTTCTCTAAAGAATTTAGCCATTGCTCAGCTACTAATGGATTTTTACTCCCATGGAATGTTCATGGTTATTTCCTAATGAAGTGGTCTAACATTTATCCTCCATGCTGTGGATCGAGGTGATCCATATGGGTAAGGTTGTCATTCATAACCTGAGTGAGTTGTCCCAGTATAGTGATAAGCTGAACAGCACCAGTTGTATAACCAGCTCCACTATAATTATCTTGAGGAGGAGGGCAATCCCTACATGGAGTGCATGTATTGATACAGTTTCCATTCCTTCCACTAGGTGCCATTTTCTAAACAATGTCATACACTGGATTAGTTTATGAATCACAATACATAAATCCAAACTTATAAAAGACATAACATAAATTAGGAAGTATATACTCATAATCCCCTCATAAAGGTTTGTATTGAAAATGAGAATTATCCTAAGCATATCCCCTGGGAGTGTCGTAACCAAGAGTGCATCAAGGCCCATTTTCGTGCACCAGTTCCCATTTGAGTCTCTCTCAAAGTGGTGTTTTCTGGTTTTACCCCTAGGTACATATGTGCCAGAGACACCTCTAACTGCTCGTATCCAGACAGGGTTATATTTCTTGGAAAACTAACAAAATATCTATAATAACTAAATTCTAGGAAGTTCTTATATAATAATCCTCAAAGTCTATATTAGGGTAATGTGATCTAATCAGAGTTTATCTGAATCTAGAATCTAAGGTTTGTACTAAACTTTATCTGATACCAACTATAACACCCTGACCCTAGAAGCCCAGTGTCGGTGCATTATTACAAATCATTGGCATGATTACAAAACATCAAGTCTCGAAAGACCGATTAGTTTAGTAGCCTTGAAAGCAATAGATACATTCATACGGATTACATTACATCATAAAATGGATAAATATAACAACATTATTTCCATAGACAACACTGAGATCCCATAGAATATCCCTATAGGTCAGTCATAATATACTTCTTCGTATCCTGGGAAAAATAAAACAAAGAAAAGGGGTGAGCTCAGATGCTCAGTAAGGATAAAAATATAGAGGATACATTCATAAATAAGCATAAAAATTTAAGGCAATGTATAAGAATAAAACAAAATAATTTTAAACTTGAACTTCATCATAATATGTAAAAGATAAAATCAAAATAATTTCATTTACTTACTCACATGGATATTCTACTAGTCGAATAATCACATGCAATATCAATAGCCACTTTCATAATGATGGAATGCATAATTCCTGACTTCATAACCACATAGTAAAGGCCTTGTGCCAAGACTAAAAATAATATTTTGTCATGGACTTCTTCCAATACACTTTTTTGTCTCATGAAACCTACCGATGCATCGAGGAGCTATTGAGGGCCCCACCTGTCACATACCAAGTCCAATGCATTCCTCATACGAAAAGGATAAAACATAACATATACATTCGTATTAAAACTAGCATAGGAAATGTAAATACCTTATCCATAAACCATGAATGGTATAAAAAAAACATCCACATTCAAGAATATCAGAAAATATTCAATACAATATGTAAGTTTTGTATTATAATAAATCAACTTCGAACAAGCTTAAAATCCATCAAAGGATGTTGACATAGATGAAATAAAAACTATTTAAGAGAAATATCTCTTTGTATTTTGAAAACATATAATTATAAAATAAAACATTTATTTTTTAAAATATTATTATAAGATTGTAAGTTAAGTTTGGATGATGTTATAATGGTGAAAAATAGCCGCACCTGCCTTATAAGTTAAAAAAACATTCGTACCTTAATTTTGTCGAAAAGTTCATAAAGCACCTTATTTGGAAAATGAAGAAAATATTCCGTTAAAAACATTTTATAAAAATTCAACCATGGGTATAAATGAATTTAACCCATTGTCTATTAAATATTAAAAAGGTTTTGAAATACATTTTTAAGAAACATGGATGTAGATGATAAAGAAGTCCCAGTAGATAATTACATATAAACAATCTCGGATAATGAAGAGATTGTGAAATTAACCCTTACCTTGTACTATTACTTGGTAGAGGGTTGGTTAACCGCCTGTATAATGGTGAAATAATTTTTATTAAATAATACAATAATCATATACATCAATATGATATCATATATGATCTTTTAACATTGCCTTGTTAATAATATCTTAGTATTATCGTCGTTTCGGGTGTTAACCGATTCGTTTTACTTTATAAGATTTGTTATGTAAGTAATGTTTGTTATGGATAAGATGTGTCTTATTCATATTAATAATTATATTAAGTATTTAAACATTATTTTTAATCATCTAATTAAAATTAGTCTTGAATGGATATGATGGGGAATGAATCTCATCATGTACGTGGAGACAGTAATACGTGCATACGCACGAGCCACAGTATCATTAATTTGATATTAAAATAATACATAATTGGTTGGTATATAATAAATAAATAATCATTATCATTTTATATTTATTATTTAAATCAATTACACATCATTATTATACCCATCCAAATAATAATGTATTAATTAACAATTACACCACGACGTGGAGATGGTAAGTCGTACGTACGCACGTATGGTGAATTTTCATTCAAAGGATGGCTAGAATAATGAATATGGTTGTAACATATTTATAATAACATCACATTATATATAAAATACTGGATTTGTTATTTTAGAATGGAAATAACAAATAATGATGAAGTGGAGGAAGAGAGGAACTTGAAAGAGGTGATGAAATATTTACCTCTTCTTCGGGTTCAATTTTTTGATTTCATCAAAAGGGATCCTTAGGTTGGATTTATAACTAAATAAAGGCATCTAAGATGAAGTTAGTATATTTGAGAGGGTATTTGGGCAGTTTTTGGCCAGGAAAATGTCTTTCAAGGAGTGAATTTGAGAGAAGGGGGAGTGCCTTTTTATAAGAGGGGTGAGGGGCACCTTAGGAAAAGCTAGATATATTATTTTATAATAAAATTATTTTCGGTTTCTAATGGCTCAAAAATGAATTATTTAAAGTATAAGGTGGTTATGGTTCTAAAACAACTCAACAAATAGGTTTTAGATAGGTTTGGGTCACTGTATTAACTTTGTCTTTTAGATTTAACTCTTAGTTAAATAGTTTTACATTTACCGTGTCTCTTTTATTTTCATATTATATGGTTAATAAACATGTTATATACTTACAAGAGAACCCCAAATGGTTCATTAATGATACACCTATCATTATATAAGTATTTTGGTCGATCCTTAGATTTTTAGGAATATAATATCAATTAATAATATAATATTTGTTTTAAAAACTCTTTTATGTCAATTATGAAACTATTTGGTATTTTTTTCTGCTAAATTCATAACAAAATTATTAATTAGAAAATAATTCATCTATCTAAACCTAAGATGTAATATTAACCTATAAATTTAGTTTAATTCATAAAAAGTCTCAAATTAAATTTATTTGGATATTTATAATATCCATTATTTTAATATTTCATTAATTTTGTAATTACTACATCATCATTGTGTCATAAATTAATTAAGTTATTTAATGTATAAAAAATATAAATAAAATACCATTATGTAGGAAATGTTTTTATCTTTATAATTAATATTTATAGTCGAATTTATCTTATGTTTAACCCTATATTAAAAATGGTTTAGTTATTAAACTTTGAATTTAACACTTTTAACTCTTCTTTGAATTATATAATAATAAATGTCCTAATCTAATACAAGTGGACATAAAGGATAATATTTTATTCCTAATATTTTTTCTGGTTGAATTATACTTATCCAATAGAATTAGAACATGTGATAGGGTAACAATAATATCATTTTTACCCTTAATTACTTTATTTACTTTTAACTGTGGTAAATAAAAGTAAAATGTTACTATTCAACAAAAATTAATTTCATCTTATTGAACCACATTTTACTTACTGATAGAAACCATGTCTCTCGGATTTTTGAAATTAAACTCACAGAAGCGGTAAAATTATTTTTTATGTAAATTTGAAAATGATCCTAGGAGGTGGTTTAAAGACGGTAAAAAGGTCAATAAAATTTTTATATATCTAAAATTATTATAAACTGACTCCAATGAATTATATTGAACTTATATAGGTATTATGTATCTATTTTTACCTAAAATGAATTTAAATAAAATAAATAATTTTTTAAACAAAAATTCTGTTTTAAACTATAAGAGAGTGTTTTTCACTATTCGTCAAAATTCGAAAGTTTTCAGAAAAATACCAAAAATTCACCCTAGCCTAATTTCGATATTCCAAATCCAGAAATGAAGTCCATTTTGAAAGATAAATTTTATAAAATTTCAAAATGAGGGTATTAATATTCATAACAGGTGGTTTGATTGGTTGTGGTGTGTTAGAACTCAAAGTTTCTTACAACACATGCTATTGTATTATTAAAAGAGAAGCGTATCGTGGAAGCATGGGGTGTTACAGTATCAATAATAATTTGTGTTATTTATTGATCTTAATGCTCACAAATAACCTTATTTTTTCTAATAAAGTTGAATTAAGTATTTTTAAAGAATATATATCATGTATTTATTTATATCTTTGATGGAATTCAATTATATAAGATGTGTTATGGAAATTTTATTCAAACCATACATTCAGTAAATGAACATATGGATCATCATACCCATGCCACACTAGACATTCTGTGTATTTATCAGTAACCCTACGTTCAGAGAAACAATAATCGTATGGAATTTCAAACCTATGTTTGAATCGGGAAACATTTTAGATACCCAATGTTTGGAAGATTGAGGATATGGTTAATAAATGATACATTTGGAATCAAACTTACTCTAGAATTATGAATGTACGTATTCTCATCCCATCATTACTTTTGGTCACTACATTACACATAGATGAATGTATGGTTAGGGAACCTTATATTGGTAGAAACCCAACATTAAGAAAAGGAACCCTATGCTACACAAAGGAACTCTAGGCTACGTAATGGAATCCTAATATGCGTAAAGGAAGTCTATACTACACATTTTAACCATTTTATTAACTATTCAACAATGAAGTTTTAAAACCACGATTTTATCAGAGATTCAAGGAATGGTCTTGACAGTATTATAGGATGATTGAAATATTATCTGTGACTAATTTAAAGATCATTATAATTGATTCAAAGAACCATATTCATTATAGAGAATCATTTTTATGCTTAAGGGAAGTCACAAGTCCTTTGGTTAATTCATATTTGAATTTCCACATTCTATTATGAAATTTTCTTGGAACTTGAATACTGAAGAAATTTATCTACTATATATATTCTACTATAAGTTCTTTTGATAAAACATAATAAAATACATTCATATGAATATTAATGTATTCATGTGAATATAATTTATTGTGACGTTGTAATTAATTATCCACTCTTTTATCTTCTAAAATATTCTACACTTTGGAGACATACATATTCAACCTCATGCTATGGTGAGATTAATACTACTCTTCATTGATACTTTTATTAAAGATAATTTGAAACTATGATCTCTTTAGAGTTATTAATTATTGAAGAAATTTATTTTTAAATAAGAAAATACATCTAATTTAATTCGTTGCTATTGTAACTATGAATATCAACCCGAATCATCAAAAAATCAAACTATTTTGATTTATTACGGTTTCAGCTTCTCGTACTCGGTTGTGGTAAAGTTACAAATTTTTTTACTAAAATATCAATAATCGGTTCCTTATAAAATAATCATAAGACTCTATTTATCCTTTTTTTAAAAGTTTTAACTTTCTACACTCAGTTGTTGATTTGAAGGTCTTGTGATAAGAGGGCCTTTCTAGTGAAATTCAACAAGCTCGCAGAGAGAGTGTTTGTGGAGTGGACTAGGGGATCTTTGTTCCCCAAACAACTATAAAAGTATTGTGTTCATTATTTCTATTTGTATTCTTCTCATATTTCATATAGAATAAAACACTACATATTTTCATAAATCATAAAGGGATTCCAAGTCCAGAATTGGTTAATATTATCGAAAAGAAACAATTAACCCCCCCCCCCCCGCCCTCTTGTGTTATCTTTATATTATTTTAACCAAATTGGAACATGGTTTTCTCATAATCATAATAATATCACAACATATAGATAATAATAGAGTTATTATTTTAGTATTGAGAAAATTCATTAATATAATGTAGAATAATAAATTAACTTGAATGAGTTGGTAAAAAATATTACCTCTTCTTTAGTGAACTTCCTTAAGATCTCCTCTTAATGGATATTGGGTTTGTCTTTTTGGAAAAACAGAACCTATAAAACATGGATAAGTATGTTAGGGAGATAAATGGGTATGTTTTTGTCAAACTATATAGCTCAAATATTTCTCAATAAGTGAAATAGGAGGATCCCTTTTATAATTGAGGTGAGGGGTACTTTTAGAAATTCTAAAAATATTAAAATATAATAAGTCTATTCTAGATCCAAAGGCATCAAAAATCACCTATAATGAATAGTGGATGCCATTTTTCAACCATATGTTATCCAATTTTGGATTTTTTAATATTTTTATTTTTTTAAATAGTTTAATAATATATTAATTCAATAAAAAATCACATTGACAAATTTGATACAATTCATTTAATTTTACTTCAAATACATCAAAAAAGTGTCAATTTGAATATAATTCTTTAAAAATTCTATAATATGTTATATAGACCTATAAAATTATTTTCACACATTAAAAAATTAACATTATACCAAACTTAATATTTTCAATGTAATTTAATTTATTTTTTAAGTTAATTTAATAAATATTAAATTAGTTTTCACATGCATTTACGGTAATTATAAAATTTATAAAAAATAAAAATAATTTTATATAATTTTATATAATTTTATTAATATAATAATATATTTTTATGTTCGTTAATTTCTTAATTTTTCCCTATGTGGACACATAGAATATATTAAATTGAAAGAGAGTGGCATTTTTTAAATATATTTGATTTAAATATTATATATAAGTCATTTTTTGTGGAAAAGTGATCATTAAAAAGATCAAATGAAATATTAAGGTGATAAGGGTTTAATATCATTCAAAAAAATAATTAAAATTTTAGGTCATGGTTATACCCTTAGCTTTTTGTTTTAACCCAGATTTAATCCCTTAAACATTTACAATGACCACATGGTTTTTTACTCTTTGAGGGTTAATATAGTTACTATAAAATGTAAAATTACCCACAAAAGGATCATGTAATAAATTTTTAACCTGATAAAAATTATTTTTATGAGTTTATTGTTTTTAATAATTTTATATTATTTTATAAAATATTAATTATTTTAAAATATCATTAATGTCAATTTTGACACTATTTATTACTTTCTCTTTTAAAAATATCAATACAACATGATATATTCAAGTAAATATTTTAATATATCCCTATAATTCAAATATCATCTATAAAATTATTTTATGAAATTAATTATCTCAAATTAAATTTATTTTAATATTTTTAATATGAGTTATTTGATATTTCAGTAAATAAAATAATTACTAAATCACTGTTGTGAAAGTATTTATGGTAATTATTTATTCACTAAAAAATAAAAATAAATTCCTATGTTGAAGATAAATATTTTATCTTTCAAAATATTGATTATATAGAAATATATATTTATGTTATAACTATATTAAAAAATATATACTTATTAATAACAATAATGTGACATGTTTAACTTTTCTTAAAATATAAGACTATAAGGGGATTAAAGTCAACCAAGTGGCTCCAAGAGGTCATAAATTATTAACAAGGATTATTTTGGTCTAATTTCACACATAAAATAAAATTAAGACAAGTTATATGATAATTTTATAATCCTTATCATAATTATTTTTACACTTAATTACTCGATTTACCATTAGCCATGGTAATAAAAATTACAAAAGTTGTTATTCATAATACAAAAAAAATAAAATTGACATATTTAATTAATTTTAAACTTATGATAAAAACTATGGAATCTAATTTTCAAAATTAAAAACTCATAAGTAACTAAAATTAATTTAAAATTAATCCCATAGACGGGGCGAGAAAGTGAGTTTTTTAAGTGAAAATGTCCAAAAAGTTTAATATGTTCTTATATCCAAATTCAATGTAAAAAAGATTAAAATGAACTTAATTGGATTAAAATATGTATAATTGATCTAATTTTACTTTAAACTCAATTTATAATATAATTTAACATTATATATTATTTAGTTGATGTGCTAATTTTCAATTAAAATGCAGTATTTTCATTATTCACTGGAAAAACAATATTTTTAGAAAATTAAAAAATTCACCATAAGATAATTTTTACATTACCATATTAAATTTTATTTTTATTTAGTAAAATATAATTTTTACTAGTGTCAAAATTTAGTTTTAAAACAAGTGTGTCATCAAAAGGCAGAAATCATCCTTTAGAAAAATATTGCTTTTTATGCATAAAAGTCAATTTATTTTAATATCATGTCTAGAAAACACATAAAATGAATTTTAAACATTAGATTTAATATATAATATGTAATATATAAATTTCATAATTAGGTTAATACTATTTATTCCCCACTAATTAATGTTTATTTTATAATAATATTTTATTGTTCATTTAAGATGGGTGTTGCGTGCAACGTAAGCTATCAAAGAGATTAAATTTCAAAAGAGACGTACCATTAAATTTAGGGTGTTAAAAATATAGGTAATGGATAACTGAAAATAAATCATAAAATGGTCGAAGAAGTCCCATTATGTATTATTTTTACTCTGCAATACCTATCATGATGTCTCATAATACTATAACATTACTCAATGCATTGGGGCGCAATATAATTCTGGGCACACCTGTCACGTTCATATTATATACATGAATAAGTGTGACACATATATCATTCAACATAGGATCATAATTCATCAAATTCAACCATAGGATCCAATAATTTGGAATACATACAATTAATAACCCAATAATATAAGTATTTTATATGTTTATGTGAATACCCATGAGTGAAAATAGTGATAGTATTCATAATACAAAGGATTGGCATGAAAAAATAGCAATAAAATTTCAATCGCATAATGATTGTAATTAAAGATATGGAAAATTATTTAATGGGAGTTAAATTGGACGCTAATAATTAGTAAATTAAATATAAATTAATATGTTTGGGTAAAACCATATCCCAACATTATGAATAAGAATTAAAAGTCATAAAATGAAGAAGATTCTTGAATAAAGTGGAGAATGAAAGGATCCCTTACATTCAGAGGGTGAATCCAAAATATTGGGAGGAGATTATTGATACATTTGGGAAAACATTGGAGTAATATACAGAGTTTAGGGTAGATTAAGGACAATAATTGGTTTCTGAGTGAATAGTAAGGGGATATTGGGTGGTGTAATAGATGAAAAGGGAGGGTAGTTATTTATTTTTTTCCCAAACATAGGTTTTGGACACTGTAATAATGTAATTAAAAACACAAACATTCCCATTTTTTTTCATGTCTTATGCCAAATTTTAGAAGTTTAAATTATTTTATATATAAAAGGTCATAACATATTAAAATATTACCCTTGTGTATGTGTAATTGAGTCATGTTCTTAAAGAAATGATTTTAAAACCTTAAAATATAATATAGGCTTTAGAGGATTCATAAATGATTTTAAAATTATTCAAATAACATAAAAACACATTAATTTAAAGGGGAAACATTTATTTGGTCTTATATTCCTTTTATATTATTTATCACATCTCTTTTGGGTCATTATGATTTCATAATACACACTATATATTTATATCGTATTTAATTCTTACACAAAAATTCTACTGTCACAGAAAATAATTGGAAAATTACCATTAGATAATGTTGAAGTTATGATTCAAAAACTAATATTTATTTAATACAAATAAATTTTTTAAATATGTGAATTCTCACTTTTAAAATAATAATTGACATTTATTGAGAAAATATGGGTTTTTTACAATAATAGTTTTTAAACCGTTACAAAATTTATTTCTCACTTCGTAAAATTATATTATCAACTATAATTAATAAATATTTAATAATTAAAATAAAATTTATTTCAATAATTCATAAATTCATAAGAATTAATCAATTAATTAAAATTAAGTATTACCTAAAAATATTATTTGTGTTTTATTGAATCAAAATTAAAATCATTTATAAAGTATAATAATAATAAGTAAATATAACTATTATTATATTCAAAATAAAATATACATATTCATAATATTTGTGACTTGATACAAATACCTTCAATACACCATAAAATGACTTAAGGGTAAGGTGGTTGATGGTAATATTTTCATGAGGTGGTTTAGCGTCCATGGTTTGGGTCCTGATCTTGATAAGCTTGAACTTCTCTCATAAATGGTTTTTCTTGTGCTTTATTTATTATATATCTGCTTGGTGTTGGTCAAGGAAAAATATCAATGATGATATATCCCTCAGAAACTCTAATAAATGGGATTCATAGGGTATGATCCAATAGGTTGAGGCCATCACTTCCTTGTTCAGTTTAAATTATTTTTTCCAAAACCCTATATTTATACAAATCATATGATCACTGTTCATAGGCTATATTATCAATCACTATGATTTATAAAAATCACTTAAAGAAAATAGAATATAATAAAACCAAATAGTTTCATGTATTTTCTATAACCATAATACTTAATAGTCCATTTAATTCAATAAAAATGGAATTTTATTTATAGAAGTTCATGTCGTTACACCCAAACTATTTTATTGCGTGAGACTTGTTGACGCATTGAGGGGATATATAAATTAAAGTCTCACCCATCACTTGTTTAAGTCTAATTCATTTACTATAAGAGAAAATAAAAAAAATATAATCAAGCATGTAAATTTGAATCCATATATAAATAACAATATATGAAATACTAATACATTTCCCTAGATCAGTAAAATTGATAACCTAATCATAACCCATCTAGAGTAATATGGTGGATGGTTAGAAAATACATAGTCAACTTGGAAATAATCACCCATATTGGAATAAAAACATGAAGAATGCTAATAAATTTCCCTATATCAATAAAATATCATACTTTCTAGGTTAACATAATATAATATGAGTTATGTAAAAATTTACGTTCAAACTATATAAAACAATGACTATATAACTAAGTCAACAATGGAATAACATGGTCATAATCCATCTAGAGAAATAAAGTTGGTGGTTTTAGAGAACATATCCCAAGAAGTGGGGAATATTATTTAATGGTTTTAGGTACTAGGAATGAATATCCCTATAAAAAATTATTGAACGCCATATAATAAAATTAAATGTTATAATTAACAAAATATATATTAAATAAGCTTAAAAAGTGATCATAACTCAATGAATGAAAATTAAAATACTAAAAATCCTCACTACTGGGGAAACATCTGAATCACTGGTCACTTGAATATGGGAGTAATATTTTTATAATAAATATAATAAAATACAAGGATTAGGAGAAAAATTATACATGTGGAATGAATACACTATATAAATTAATCATGGTGCCCAAAATATATTATGTCTCAATAAATCAGAATTGTGACCAAGAAAACCCTTACGACTTGAGTTTAAATTTTGGATTAGAAACCATTGGGATTTAAAAGATGAAATATATATTTATATCCCATGAAATAAAATTTATTTATGATAAAATATCTAAAATTTGTAGAATATGAACCTCAGAAATGAAAATATGTTAATAAATACAATACTTGTCTCAGTGATGGGAAGTTGATACAAAAACGGTTACATCTTTTCGTAACTTCCATGAGCATACTTTAACCTCCAATATCAAAAATATACCTATATTTATAAATTAATTTATAACATTAGTCATATCCATTTCCATTCATATTGTTCCTAAAAATTCATTCTCTTCATGAACTATTTTGATTTTTTACATCAGGTGTTTATAGTATTGATCGTTTGTACTAGTTTTGTAATAGAGGTTTACTTGTTCATCTTTTTTTAAAATTTAATAATTAATTGATCATTATTGATAATATTAAAGGTTATTTATAATTATTTATGATGTTTCAAACCCCTTTAATGAGTATCTTACTTTGTATCCTTAAAGATAAAACCGATAACAAGCATGTTTTGGTGATTCTTGGCGATCAAAGTGTGCTTTATTAATTAATGAATTAAATATTCATATAACATCTATAAAACTAAAAAAACATTATATTCACATTTATATAATTTTATACTTGTAATAATTTTCCCATGGTCATTCATGATATAAATTCATAGTATTTTTCAATTAGGTGGTTAAACGGACCCAAACATGGAATGCCAAAATTTAATGAAAGATTATAAGGTGGTTTTGTAATAATATCATTACAAAATAATATTATTGATATTATTTAGTGTTTATTAGTTTTACATATTATAATTATAATTAATTATAAAAATAAATAATGGATATGAAAACAATGCATAATTTTAATAAAATATTATCCTCTTAGTACGCTTACATTAAATGATTAAATTAACGATAATCATTTATTGATCATATCATTAATCGGTTCATAAATTTTTCATGAAAAAACATAAATGATATCATAAAAAGTATATTTATCCTTTAATTTCATCTTTATATACAACCTTGTAAGGTAGTGAAGGGGAAAAAATTATGTTGTGTCGTGGAGGCGATAATATGTATAACACATGAACAATAGTTTTGTTTTTTTAATGGATGGAGTATATGAATAAATAATGATAATGACTTTAACATAGTAACAATAAATTATAAAAATGATAATAATATCAATATATTATTATGTATATAATAAATTTGAAATAAGATAATTAATAAGAAAAAAAAGTAGTTGATAATACCCACGTTGATGACTTGAATGTTTTTTGAAAGTCTCCTTGAATTTGAAGGGATTAGGCTAAATATGAGTTAATAGGGGATTCTATTCATGGGATAGGTTTATAGGGACATTAAAATGAAGTATTCTAAAGGGGAAATTATAATTAATGGTGTGTCTTGAATTTTTGAAGATGTTTCCTTTTTATAAGTGAAGGGAACGATATTTTTGGGAGTAACTCTTACATTTTCAATAATTACATGGAATTATTCTAGGTTAAATGGGTAAAAAATTGACAAATCTATAATGGACACATTTCAAGGTCAATCCAAAGCTCAACTATTCAAATCTAGGACTTTTTTTAAAATTTTATAGGACTTTTAAACTATGTTAAACTCAATTTAACCCTTTTATTTCTACCATAGTAATTAATTTCTACCCTTACTAATAATTGTAATGAATGTTTTTCAGATTTTCCTTTCTACATAATTTTATAACTATAATTTAAATTTTAAATATAATTTTCTCAAATTATATTTCTAATGGTGTAAAATTTTATTTTTAAAATAATTGCACTTAATTATGTAAATTTAGTTTTCTGAGAAATAAACTTTTTAGGATTTAAATTTATATAAAATATAAAATTACCTTAGATACTGATTCTAATGACATAAATTGATTTAATTTAAAAATGTAAAGGATATGTGGATTATAAAGAATTCCAAAACTACTTTTCATTGGAAAATACATTATTAAAATAAAATACCAAAAACACTTTTTATATAAAAGTAACATTTTCAGTAGTTGTAAAAATATTTTACATAGGTTTTATTAGATAAATGAATAATTTTATTCCTAAAATTAATATTTAATTACTTAAAATATTGTATAAATTTCTAGGACATTTTTATATAATGATAAATTCATAAAAATTAAACTTTTTATCAAAACTGTATTTTTCAACTAAAAACTAATCATTTCAGAAAAAGATAAAAAAATAATACTAAGTTAATTTTAATAATGAATTTAGAAATAAATTTTACTTATATTATTTTAAAATTCCAAAATTTATAAATTCAGGTTTGGAATAAGAACATAAAATTTAATTGAAAAAATGTTTTAATCAGAAAATGAAATTATCAAAAATTAGTTATTTTTATTCCTATTTAATATAATTTACTAGATAAATTTTTGTTGACCAATTATTAATATCAAATATAAATTGTAAATATAAATATTTTCTTTGAAATAAAAATGTGTATCACATAAAATGAATTTTTTTATAAAAATAATTTTCTAAACAACAAATGATCTTATTAATCAATTTAGGTAAACGAATTGATTATCATTCATATTAAAAGTATAATTTATTTTATATATACATTTAATTCATTAAGAAATTACTCATATTCATTTATATTAATTTAATGGATATGTTTTTAATGATTATACTTAAATATTTATTTTTTTATCTAAATATATGATGGTTTGATTTAAGTTTTGTGTGTCATGTGGAGTAATCTATTTAATACATTGAATTATTTAAGCTAGTAATATATTATAATTTTTTGATGCTACCCCCCCCCCAAAATAAATCATTTCCATGTAATTTAACTGGTAAGATCATAACAATTTCTATATGGAACTCCTAATTAACCATACACCACCAGATGATCAAGGGTTTATTTAGGATGTAGAATGAGATTTATCTATATATAAAATTATTATAATTTCTTTATAAAGGGTCTTAACCCATTCTTAATTTCATATAGAATTATGTTGTGGTATTTTGAACTAGATCCATATAGAATTACATCCCACATATCCTAAAAGTTATTTATTTGATAATAATACCACTAAGAGGTTTTATTTAAAACTCAATATCCAGAAGTCAATGATAAATTTCAAGACATAGAAAACTAGAAAATATAGAGTGAAAACTCACTATGTGATTCATTATTAATAGTTTTATAAGCTTCTCCATGGTTTCATATTTTTTGGTGACTATATCCCTAGTCAGATGTTGGGTTGGGACATTGAGTCGCATAATTCCAAACTCTCTTGCATTTGAAGAAATAGATTTTTTTTAGATTGTCTCTTTCTATAACAGTTGGGATTCTAATGAACATCATCTACATACTTATAGAATTTACTCCCATGTTTCTTCCTTTTTTTTTTGAAAATTTATGAAATTGAAT
The DNA here is from genome assembly GCA_963277665.1 of Viscum album. Lineage (NCBI taxonomy): Eukaryota > Viridiplantae > Streptophyta > Magnoliopsida > Santalales > Viscaceae > Viscum > Viscum album. The sequence goes on along the minus strand of OY728145.1, from coordinate 1,089,181,009 downwards.
ATTCATTATATCATTATATATATCACTTTATCATTCATGAGACTCTAACTTTTTGTTCCTTAGTGTGTTTAGAACTATGACTATGGTCACATTGTTAATCATATTTCATGATAGCTAGTTTGGGATAATCACAATTTTGCACTCCAAATCCCATTCCATTGGGTTATTTATTATGACATATTATACATCTCACATGGAATCCATTGTTAACTTGGTTCTTTTGGGCTTCAATGTTAATTATAATAGAATATCATAAACAGTCATAGGAAAATTTAACAACAAGATGTATCACTTTATAACACTATTATGTTATCCTATAGTTATTACAACTCAACTTTTATCAAACTTGGTTAAACCTATATCTATCTTATTTTAACATATACGATACTTGTTTCAATCTAGGTTATGTTTCTTTGGGTTTGCTCAGACTTTTTAACCTAATACTTAAAATAGATATCCTAAATTACATTGAAATTTCATAGAATATTCTAAAATAAGTAATCATTGAAATATATGCTATCAAAATCTAATTTATCCTTCCTGAAACATCATTAGTTATTCCTATAATCATATACCCAAGTATTTATATATCTTGATTATATACTCTCAATAAGATAACTTTACCAAAACCTATTTCAATATCCAGGACATTAAACCAAATTGAAATTATATATTCTACTAAAAATTAAATTTATCTTTATCCCTAAAATGTTATTAACCACTAGTCATAACCCATTAACTTTATATAATAATCCCAAAAATGAGATGAACATCTCTAAAAAATTTCATGAATAAATTATCATCCCAAATTTAATAATTACTATCTAACTTACTTATTCAAAATCAAACAAATCTTTATTATCTCAACATCATGTGTATATTAAACATAAGAGTTATGCATACCTCAATAATGAATTCTCTAATAGTTATCCCCAAAAATATAAATTTTTCATAAAATCACAATTCATGATTATAAATACTATTTAATATATATTTCAAAACCTTTAAATAATAACTCCTGAAGAAAATTCTTTATAAGTTTCACATAAACCTCATTCACATTTATAATATAAAAAAATATCACTAATAAATATCACTCACTAAAGAGGATAGATGTGTAACATCATGTTACCCACTTTTAGTTACTTTTACACCATTTTTTAACTTCCTTTGATTGAAACTTTTTCAATAGGGTTTATTGATGAATTATTAAAAAAATTATGGTTTTGAATGGTTTTCATGGTTAACGCAAAGTTATGGAAAACCATGTTATTTGGCCCATAAACATGTGTTACCTTTGTTGGTGAACTAGAGGGGGGACACATTTAGTGAAATCTATGTGTCCCCTACCTAAACACCGCAACTTTAGAAAGATGGATTTTTCATGGTTGGAACAAATTTATTTTAACCGTGCATAAAAACTATGCACACTTTCTAGAAAACTCATAATTGCGCCCAGTTTGGGTGAACGATAATTAATAACCATATAGCCCAACCAGGAAACCAAAAACATTGGTTTAAATCCCTTAAAAAGTTTACTAAAAAAATTGGGAACCCTAGTATGTTGGATTTGGTTCCCTATAACCAACTTCTATATACTTTATTAAAAACTTTATTCATTATTTTGAATAATAATAAACTTGTTATCACTTCATGATTATTCTTCCTTATAGAATAGTATGTGATAATGTCATAAGAGTAGATGGAACACTTAAAGGTTATATTAGTTCCCCACAATAATGAGATCCCAAAAGTTCCAAGTTAATATTCATAAAATATATATATTCTATAGGTGGATGAAATATTTTTTGGGACAAAAATAATATAGTCTACCAGGGTGGAGACTTATAGAACATTCAGAAACATTATCATGGTTTACAACCAAAGTCATTTTTAGTATAGAAAATTATGATAATGAGACCTAATAGTATGAAATCCACATTTTTATATCTCATTGGATGTTTTTATCTAGAAATTGGTGCTTATATCATTAGACATAAATATTATTATTAATAGATATTATGAGTCACGTACTTTGATGTATTGGTGAAATCCCTGATGACATATGTATGTCCCAAGGTAGGATACGTTGAGTGCACCATGAGTAATAGTATATTAATAAATAATGTGATAAAGGATTTATACCTTCTATTCTTTAACATAACATGATATCTCATGACCTTTAATTTAAATGATATTGCCTAAAAAAATTCATGGCCATGGTGTTATATTAGAATGTTCAATTTCAATAAATTCAAATAATGAGACATTGAGAACATAGGTTGATGGAACCAGTATGAAACCTACTTGATTAGACATATCATGATAAATAGATTATATTACATAGAAAGAATCTACAAGAGGTTGTATATTATTGTGACATTAAATTAATTCTATATGGTTGCCTTGGCATATTGTAGATGTTAACCTTGGACTTTGGGATGCATCAGCTATTTCCACTCATAAATAGGCTTATAGGGTCACACATTAAGTGTATCCATAACGTTAGTTAAATATTATTATTATTTATTATTTATCAAGTTGAATCAATATTATTCACATACATGGTTTAATAATTATTCATATTTTATTGATCACATGTAATCTGTTACCAGTTATTCAATAAAATAATTTATGAGTATATTATTTAATAAATATTTATTTTCAATTTAGTAAATATAATATTTATTTATTTATTAGAAAATAATATAGTGATAATTATTTAAAAAATATAAATTCATTATTCAAGGCCCAAAACATATTGTGGAGGGATGGATAATCTATTTTAATAGTTCAGTGATAAATAAAACATATTTATTATTATTTTAATAAATAATATTTAATTTAATTAATGAGTTTATCACATGTAAATAATAATAAAAAAATTGTTTTTATTATTATAGAAATGTGGTTCTGTAGGGATTATAGAAAATGGTAAGGTTTCATACGCAATTATTATTTTCTAACCCTTACAGTATATTAACCAAATTATATAATTTCTCAATAGATGTCCATTTCATTTTTTGTACACAATGAAATCTAAAGAACCCTCTCGAAGCCCTATAAAGCTCCCTTCTCTAAAAACACTCTCAAGAACAGAGAGATATCCTCCTCTGCCACTACTATAAATTCTAGAGAAATTTCAGAGACTCCTTTAGAAGTGATTCTTGTGGGAATCAGATATGGAAGACTCAAGTTCTAGGATCTACCATGATAGCACCCATGGATTCCTACGATGATGTCCAAAGGTTTGTGGAACATGAGTGAATCACCAATGGAAGGAATTAATGATTATTTCCTACAATACAATGACATATGACATAAAAACATTTCAAAATTTACAAATGAAGAAATAATTCATCATAAGGTGATTCTTAATTATTTGAATTATTTATAAATAATATTCAATGGCCTTATTCTCTGGTTATGGTGTTCTATCATATAATTTATATTTGATTCAATTCCATTGTTCACAGCACTTATCATCAATGTACATCTCAGATTAATCATTGATTATAACAAAAATCTGAGTTGGCCTTGCCCCATCCACATCTTCCACTACACTTCAAACCTATAAGTGGTATCATATGTGTCACATAATTAATTATAATTATTTAAAGATCATTGATTTATTTATGAATTTAGAATTAGTTTCCAATTTTGATTTAATCATTCTTGAATCAAAATTATGAGATATATTATTATTCTTATTCAGTATCACAAATTTGATCAAATAGATTAATTCTTTGAATGAAATACATTTGAAGTACTCATCCAAATGTGCTGAGGAATCTGGTCGAACATCACAACCGTACACGCTATGTTACCCGGAGGTACTCATCTTATACCAGATTTAAATAAACCCTTAATTAATTCATAATTAATTTAATCCACATAAATTTATTACAAACAGTGTGTATTTAAATATACATCATGTTGATTAGGATATCATGGTGCACATTCATCATGAAAACATGTCGTGTAACTTTTTTACATGTTTTTTAGTTCATTAGGAAAAGATGGAAAATGTATTTATGTATATGGACTACATGATTGGTGACTTTTTAACTCAGATACCACACAATTTTCAGCCCATGTACATATCATGTACTCCATAATTTCCCATGGAACAATTACATAGTGATCCATTAGTCATGTTCCAAGGATAGATGGTGAGAATAATACAAGATGAGTTACTAGAATGTACACACCAAGTATTTTACCAAATTAAACAAAATTTTAAATTAATTTATTATAATACATAAACCTTATCAACATGTTTTCCATGTGGTCATTAAGTTTATAGTACACTCTATGTGATGGTTTTTGTTTATATAAAGATGTCTAATTAATTTCTTCATAATGTTCATAATTACTAATCGTGTATAAATCGTAATAAAGTTATTCCTCAATGTGCATTGAAACATAACATGCTATGTAAATACCATGTGTTATGTGTGGTCATTAAGTTGATAGTACAAGGCATGAAATTATGTGATAGTTCATGTATATTATATTTCAAATGAGTAAACATTATATGAATATAATATATGTTTGGTAGTTTAAACAGGTACTCATTGTCTTACCACCAAGGTATATTTTTTGTACATAGTAAAATATAAAAAAAATATTTAATTTTTTTAAAATTATAATGGATGTTAATCTCAGGAAAAGTTTAGATGATAATTAAGATAAAATAATGTATTAATTAAATAAGAAAATTAATTGATTTGAGCATGATTTATGTTAAATAAGAACTATTATAATTGAATGTTATTTTATTAAATGCATAATTTGTTGCTTTTATGTGGATGATACTGAGCATATAACAGACATTTGTATGTAATTAGTTTCCTTTTAAATTATTTTTAAATTAAATTAATGTCATGTGCATCATACTTCGTCTCACTATGTAAGGGTATACATGCCCATGGTATCTTTTATGTAAACCCATTAACCAATCAATTGGTTCCCCTTACCTATGATTCAGTAAAAGCATAAATAATGTATGGAGCTCACAAGCTAGTTGAGGTGGTTCCTGTTTGGAGAAGGGTCTAAATCAATATAAAAGAGATACATAAGTGGACAAGTGTAACGCTGCAACATGAACCATAAAATAGTTTAGGTTGTTTTACCCCTATATTGAGGGTTATTTTATCATCCACTAGATAAACTGACCATCAGTAAAAGCTTATGAACATACCACTTTATTATTTTCTTTAATTATAGTGCATGGTTAATTTCAATATGGATGTATTATCATGATCACATTAATTAATTAATTTAAAATAATTCAAGGTAGAACTAAAATAATTATGTGTTAACTTTATCCAATACATGGTTAATCACTTAAGTTAATCCACTTAATATTAAAAATAATTTCATAATAATAAAATGAGAAATTAATTCACAAGGAAAAATATATCAATTATATATATTAATTTTTTATATCCTTCCAATACTTAAGTTAAAATTGAACCATATTTTAAAGTGCTTGACCGAACAAATTTTGTGTTATTTCAATTATTGGGGAATTCTAACTTGAAGTTTTGGGTTGACTTAACTTTGTTCACATCACGGGTTGATTTCCAAAATAAGACATAGTGTGACTAAGAGGAAACCATTTTGGAAATCCAACTTAAGGATTTTTAGGATTGGGGAGTCCACTTAAGATATTAAGAGACTTTGATTTAATGCATTTTCAATTTGGATTTCCTACATAAAACCCTTCGATTTTCTTGGCTATCTAAATTTAGGTTGATGAGAAGGGAAATAAGGATCCCTACCACCAAAATGTCCAAGAAACGTGACATTCTGAAGAAAATGGTGGTGGATATTAGGTTTTGAAAAAATAGTGGAAGATTAATAAATATAATAATATTTATTTATTTACTTTTATCAGATAAAGCACTAAAATTATGTTTTCCTTATTTATAGAAACAAAAATAAAATTACTTCTAACATATCATTGTGACCCCTAATTGAGATGGATAGCCTTATCATGGGAATGAATTTATAATAATGAAAAAGGAAATAACGTGTTATCATATTCCATAAAAGAAAATTATATGCTCTTAAAGAACCTGTTCCTAAAGCACCTAGGCAAGAGGCTAATGAGGAAGAGTTATCTCTCTATGAGAAATATTTTAATGATTCCACATATGTTCAATGTTTCATTATATTATCCATGTCAAATAAGTTTCTAAAGAAACATGAGGACATGGATGTGTAAAGCTTGATGTCTCACCTTCAGGATCAATATCAAGAGAAGTTAATACAAGATATTTTTGAGATCTCCCATACTCTATGTAAAACTAATCTTGGATATTCGATGCCAGTTGGGACTCATGTAGTCAATATTTTGGCTACATTGAATGTTTAGACATACTAGGTATTAAATTATCATATTATTTGTACACATATCTCATATTTTTCTTACTAAACAAGTCCTTAACTAGTTTATTTATTAATTATAACATGATAAACAATGATAAGAGTCTTTCAGAACTTATTACTCTGATTATCCAAGTGTATAAGTACATTGGGTGTGATAAACCCATAGTCCTTATGGTGAATAAGAAAATAAAGAATTGGGAAAAGGGGGAAAGACTCATAAAAAGTCTAAATCTATAGAGCACCATCCTTATAAGAAGAGTAAGGTCTAGATGTAGGGAAATTAAAAGGAAAAAATTTGTTTTTCATGTGGAAAGGAAGGATACAGGAAGAGGAACATCACCCACAAGTAGGGGGAAGCTATAGATTTTTCCCTTATCGATTTTAATATTTTAATATATAAACTTTGGTTATTAGATATAGCTTGTGGTGCTCACATTTTTATCCAAATGTGGGAACCAAATAGATTCTAATAGATTTCCAATGGAGAGGTAGATTTTTAAGCTATTAATGGTGTGAGGTTTTGTACTTTATCCATTGGACAATAACACCTTTCATTTATAGTAGTAATGATATTGGTTTTATGATATTGTTATTATGTGTCGACTATTACCAAGAACAAAATTTTTTATATCCTTTCTAGATACAGATGGTTTTATTTTCATTTTTGATATGAAAAGTTGTTTCTTTTATAAATACAATATATTTTATTGTATGTAACATTAAAATAATGTTCTATGTGTATCAAATTAAGACAAACAGGTATTGGAAATTGATAACAAATCATGTTCTCATGACTCATATAATACCCACTTATAGAATCATTGTCTTTGTTATGTAAATGAGAAGATTTTGAAAAAGCTTTATTAAGATTGTTATTTATACTCTTATAAAATATAACAACTTGAAATATGTCATTATTTTTTACAAGGAAAAATTTCCAAACCACCATTTGGTGGATAGGTTGAAATGCCATAGACATTCTAGGATTGGTATACACTAATGTGTATAGACTATTTATAGTAGAATCCCTACGTGGGTATTCTTACTTCATAAATTTTATGGATGACTTGAGTAGATAGGTTTCTGTCTAATATATGTGGTATAAGTATGAGACTTTTGAGAAATTCATGGAATTACAGAATAAAGTAGAGAATCAACTTGGAAAGAAGATAAAGAATCTTTGATCAGAATGAGGTGGTGAATATCTTAACCAACAGTTTTTTAAATTTCTATTGGATTTGGTTATTCTATCTCAACTCACTCCACCTTATACACCATAGTAGGATGGTGTTAGTGAAAGGATGAACTCTACCTTTCTATAAATGGTAAGGTTGATGATGAGTCATGTAGATATTCCATTATCCTTTTGGGGACATTCATTAAAAATTATCTAATATACACTAAATCAAATATCAAATGAAGTAGAAAATTGAATTCCCTTCAAGATATGGTGTGGAATGAAACTTGTTTTGGAACACACATGTGTATGGGGTTGTGAGGAATTTGATAAGGCCTTAGGAAACAAAATGAAACCCTTGGGAAAATAGTGTATCTTTATAGGTATCACAAGGAAACAAAGGGATATTACCTATACAATCCCTTAGACTAGAAAGTTACTATTTCTATAAAATCTATATTTATTGAGAGGGAAAAAATAATTAAGAAGGATAGTGGGATAAAGATTAACTTCAATAAATTTTTTTCTCAAGATACAAAATATTTGGTATTGGAATAGGTTCCATAGGTCCCCATGGAGGAAGTATTTCCTAAAACATAGGCATTGAATAGGAGCACTAGAGTGGTAATAGCACCAAGGAGATATGGTTTTATAGTCACTCAAGATAGTGACAAATTATTTTTTGATAATAAAAATATTATATCTTATAAATAGGTGGTATATATCTTACAATTTTCTATATGGAAAGAAGCCATGAATTATGAAACAGATTCAATGTATCAAATACAAGTTTGGGTTCTAGTTGATCCCCCATTTGATGTAATTCCTATTGAGTTAAAATGGTTATTCAAGAGAAAATTGTACATAGAAGGAAAAGTAAATACCTATAAATAAACTCTAATGGATAAAGGGTTTAAATATCTCAATGTTATTGAAAATGATGAGGCCATTTCTGTAGAATCCATGTTATAATCCATCTTATTTCTACTTACTATAGTAGCATTCCATGACTATGAAATTTTCCATATGGATGTCAAAATAGATTTCCTTAATGTGAACCTTTAGTAAGATGTCTATATGACAGAAATAGAAGGGTTTTTGAATTCAGGTGATGCAAAAAATATTTGAAATTTTTATATATCTGTTTGTGGATTGAATTTAGAATCAAGGTCATCAGAAATTTTGTTCTATGAAGCTTTAAAATAATTTTGTTTCATTATGAATGAATGTGAGCCATGTGTTTATAATAATTTTAGTGGAAATATAGTCATTATCCTAGTACTTTATGATGATGACATATTATTCATTGGAAATTACATACCATTTTTATAGTCTATTAAGGACTAGATAAACAAGTGTTTCTCTATAAAGAAATTAGGTGAAGAAGCCTATATTCTGGGGATCTGGATCATTCATGATAGATCCAATAGGCTATTTAAACTAAGACAATGTACTTAAATTGACTAAATAATAAAGAGATTTATAATGGAACAATACTAATGGGGATTGGTTCGAGTGTCACATGGTATACATATTTCTAATAACATAAGTCCTTGTGTATAGCAGGAGAAAGATAGAATGATTAATATGCCATATGATTTTTTGGTAGGGTCAATCTTGTATGAAATGTTATATACTAGACTTCATGTGTCCTACACATTGAGTATGGTAGGAAAATATCAAGCTAATCTAGGTGAATAACATTGGTCTACTGTCAATGTTATCCTCAAGTATCTGAAAGGAATTATGGATATGTTCCTGGTTTTTGGAGGAGATTAGGAGTGGTTCATCAGGTACTATATTGTTTCCAATTTCCAAATATAATAGAATGATCTAAATTAGTAGTCAAGATAATATTTTTTCTTAACAGGGGAGATATAGGAAGGAATATTTCAAAGTAACTAGTTATAGCTAGTTCTAATGTGTAGTCTTAGTTTATAGTAACTTATAATGTATCCAAAGAATAAATCTAGATATGAAACATTTTCCAGGGGCATGATGTGGTACCTAATATTAAATACCCTATAACATTATATTGTGATAATACTACAATGGTGGATCTTTAAAAATAGACAAGGTAAAACCAAAGGACAAAACAAATACTCTAGATGTTTCTCCTCTTGAGGTATTTTATAAGATGGGGTGATATTAAAATAATAAGATTTTACATGGAAGATAATGTGGTGGAAATCTTGAATAAAGTCCAATATCAATAGAATAATTTCTATCATTTTAGATCTAGTGGACTGAAGGTTGTTAGTAGTTGGTGTTACTGCAAGTGGGAGTTTGATGGAGTTCATACCCTAAAACTAAAATATATATAATCTATAAAAACATGTATTCATTTTATTTAATATTAATATACTCATAATAATATCACTATTGTTCTTGTGCATAACATTGTATGTGATAATATCCTAAGAATATTTTTTACATTGAAAGGTCGTATAGGTTCCCCACTATGGTTAGAGAAAAAAGCTCAACAACAGTATTCTTAAAATATATATGTTCCATATTTAGATGAAATAATTTTTGGGAAAATGATATAGGATATCAAGGGTCTATAATCATATAACTTTGAGTCTTCTTATCATAGTGTACACCCTTTTTTATTTCTAGTGTAAGAAATTATGAGAACAATATGCGCCAGTAGAACATCCACATTTATATGTGTCATTAGATGCTCCTATCTACAATCATGTTTATTATTATTTTGACTTTAATAATATCATTAATGGATATTATGAGTCATGTACATTAATTTATTGATAAAACCCATGATGAAATATTCTCATTGAGAGGTAGGATATGTTGAGTACTTCTTGGGTAATATTGAATTAATGAATAATGAATGAAAGGATTTTTCCCTTCTGTTCATTAAAAATATATGATATATCAATACCTTTGATGGAAATTATATATCCTAAATAAATCCATGGCCATGGTGTTCTTTAGGAAAGTTCAATTTAAAAAATTCAAAAAAAGATACATTGATCACATAGGTTAATAGCACCATCATGCAACCTATTTGATTAGAGTTATCACGATAAAGGGGTTATATTACATAGAAATCATCTACATGAGGTTTTATGTCATTGAAACATTAATTTATTTATCTATGGGTGTTGTGGAATGTTTCTAGATGCTAACCTTGGACATTAGGATGCTTCACCTATTTCCACTTATAAAGAGGCATGGATGGTCACACACTAAATGTATCCATAACTATAGTTAAATAAATTTATTATTTTTTATTAAACAAGTTGAATAAATATTATTCTCATACATTGATTTAAAATTATTCATGTTTTATTGATCTCATATATTCCATCATTAGTTATTAAAGATAATATTTAATGAGAGGAATGTTTAAATAATATTTCTTTCTATTTAGTGAATATAATATTTATTTATTTATTGGAAAATAATGGAGTAATATTTATTTAATAAAAAATTATTCATTATTTAAGATCTGGTATATATTTTGGAGGAATGGAAGACCAATTTAATGGTTTTTTTATAAATAAATTATATTGAATATTGTTTTAATAAATAATATATAATTTAATTCTTGAGTTTAGAACATGTCGAAAGTAATAAAAATATTATTTTTATTATAGACATGGGGTTATATAGGGATTATGAAAAACAATAAGGTCACATGAAAAAATATTATTTTCTAACCCTAGAAGTATATAAACCCAATTATGTTATTTATCAATATATATCCATTTCATTTTTTATGAATAACAAAATCTAGATAATGTAAAACCCTAGAACACCTTGAGAGGGGAGGGGTGAATCAATGTGTCAACATTTTCTTTTAAAGTGAAATATCTTGTTCCCACATTGGTAGGAACTTGATAAACATGTATGATGGATAGGAACAACAATCAAAAAATCACATGCAAAGTGACCACACATCACTTTTATTTGGTTCACCATTAAGGGATACGTCTAAGGAGCATACGCCGACAGTGTGTCGGTCGTAAAAAAAATCCACTAATCTTTACTAGATGTGGGATAAAAAGGATCATTCATAGTCACGCTATGCTAGGATCACTACCTTTACAAGATTTCAAGGATAGCTCACTAATTCCCTCAAAACACTTCCTCTAATTCCCCCATGCTCACTCTGTTGGTATAAACCTTAACTCAGTTTGTCAACTTAAAGGTCTCTTTAATGGTTTAGAATTAAATCATGCATCATTAACTAAAGCTAGATGCTTTTTTGAAGTCCTTTTTTACACATATATATAGTTCACACTTCTATGCATTGATTGTTTATGAACAACTCCTCTACGAACTGACCTTCTTCCTCTACATAATTCACTTCTCCATGTACTATGTGTGCTCTATGTACTAGCTCTGTATACTACCTCTGCCAAATGCATCTTCCTCCACAAACCACATTCTATGGTTAGCTCCTTCTCCAAATATTCCCTCCACTTAGGCATACTATTTTTCATTCCTACGTGAACTGGACTTCACCACATACCATGAGTGCTTCTCTTCTGTATATTGTTTCTGCAAGACCACCATAGTGTTCTATTTCTACAAAACTGGGCAAGGTCAGTGCCACCCCTTTGTCAGTGCTAATCAAAAAGCGTTGATAATGGGGGGGCCTTTATCACCGCTAAAAAAACGTTGATAAAAGTGCCCCTTTATCAGCGCTTTTTTTAGCACTGATAAAGTCCCCCCCCCCTTTATCAGCGCTTTTTTTATCACTGATAAAGGGACCCCCTTTATCAGCGCTTGTTTAGTAGTGCTGATAAAGGGGGGGGGCTTTATCAGCGCTTTTTTTAAAAGCGTTGATAAAGGGTCGACTTCAAAAAAAATTAAAAAAAATATTAATATACAAATATAGTTATATAGTTATATTGATATAAATATAATATATAATTTTTAAATATATTTTAGATATGTATAAATGTACATTTACACTTATTATACATAATATATAAGATATTTAGTGAAAATGCTTTCTTAAAAAATTTAAAAAATATTTTTAATTAATAATTTTCTAATTATTATGGAGTAATAGTCATTTAATAACAATTTGAAGACTAAAAAAATTAAAAAAATTAAAAAAAGATCCAAAATATGTTGAAAACGCAACTCGAACTTCAAACGGCCATAAATTTTGATCCGAGTTTCCGTTTGAGCTCTACCACATATCAAATCGAAACCTACGACGAGCTCTACATCGTTGTGACTTGGGATAGCCCCGGTCAAGCATTTTTCGAGGCCAAAAGAGGCCCATAAGGCCTCCAAAACCGAGTTTTTAGTTGGGGTACCCAAATTTTTTAACATTTTGTGGATTTTCAGCCTCGTTTAAGGGGGTATTATTGGATTTTTTTGGTGGGGACTGAATTTATTCCAAGGTATTACATTAATATTTATATTATGTCGTTGAAATTTCATCCTTTTTTATAATGCACTGCTATTTATAATCAAATATATAACTATATGAACATATTTTTTATATATTCACCCCAAAAAATTAAATTTTTTAAATAAATAATTAAATATATTTACATATAAAATATATTAGCTTTATCTAAATAATAACTAATATCCATTTTATTTAAAATACCAATATATGAATATTTATAAAACTACTATATATTAATATAACTATACATATATTAATAAAACTATATATATATATATATTAATATGACTATATGTATATATTAATATGACTATATGTATATATTAATATAACTATATATATATTAATATAACTATATATATTTATTTATATAACTATATATATTAATATAAATATATATTATTATACGAATAAATATAACTAAATATATATATATAAATAAATAGATATATCATGAATAAGAGAACAAATCAATATAGGGTAGTGGCAAAGGCTTTAGGTGCGCAGGGGGGGAGGTCTCGAGATCAAATCCGGGTGGAGGCATGAGTGCGCGGGTAAGGGTGATTTAAAGGGCTAGCGCTGATAAAGGGTGTAGGCGGTGTGGGAGGGTGCTGGAGGTGTGGGAAAGCACTGATAAAGGGGGTCTCAAGCGCTTTAAAAATCCCCCCCCCCCCTGAGATTGGCAGTATTTTTTTTATTTTTTTTATTTTTATCAGCGCTAAAAAAAGAACTGATAAAAGCGGTCTTTTATCAGCGCTAAAAAAAGAACTGATAAAAGACCCTTTTATCAGCGCTTCATTTTAGCGCTGATAAAAGACCCCTTTTATCATCATTTTTTAGCGCTGATAAAAGGGGTCTTTAACAACGCTTTTTGGAGTGCTGATAAAGGGGACCCCCCCCCCCCCTTATCTTCGCCGACATTAATAGTGATTTTTCTCGCACTGTTAATGGCCTTTTTTAGCACTGATAAAAGCCATATTTGTAGTAGTGATGTTCTATCTTTGGATACTCATGCTCCGTGAACCACAAGTGATCTGTGTACCACCCTAGTTTCTCTTATGTAGACTTCCTTTCTCCATAGATAGTGTTCTTCCACAGCATACTTCCTCTTCTATGCGGATGTCATATATCTCTACAATATGGGATGTTGTGTGAACAACCTTGATCTGTTCACTACCTTATTGCTCCGCATACAGCCTTTATCACACTGCATATTATCTTTCTCCTCCATGTGCTGAAAGAGATTCTTCCACAAATCACACTCTCTTCCACGGATTGTTTTCTCCTCTATGGATCACCTCTTCCTAAGCAGCGTTGTCTTCCTGTGAACAATTATAGACCTCTCTAAAATTCCTATCAGATTTCTTAATCTTGGTCTCTCTCATTAATGAAGGGGATTACTGCTCCTTATATAGGTGAAATGGATCCAAAAAATCAACTAATCCAAGATTTACCAAATCTTTGTTTTGGTAAAGAATCTAAACATACCACTGCTATCCCACAAACCATAGAAATCCCACGAACCATAAATCTTTTGTATACCGCAGGCCTTCACCCACATACCTTCACCGCAAAAGAATTTTGGTTCCATGAACCAATCCATGTACCGTTATTGTTGTCTTGAACGTAGTCCATGAACAATTCTCGGACAAGGTATGTGGTCCATGTCTCAGGCTATACGGTTCCCTTTCTTTTCAAATTTTCTTCACCGTTCTTCATTTTGTTCACTCCTGTGAAAAAATTCCCAATTTTAAAGCCCAAAAAATTTGAAAACACTGGGAAACAACACCACCTTCAATACTACATTCAAACTCAATCATATGGCCACATTCCTTGCAAAATACTTGGTCACTGATGTGCTGATTGACAAAAAACACAATCCATACTCAATTATTATCAATGAAAAACCTTAATTCCAACAGAGAAACCTCTCAAATCCCCAGAGATCTCCCTTCTCTAGGAATGCTTTAAAAAATGGATAGCCATCCTCCTCCACCACAAATATCAATTCTAGATAGATCTATGACATTTATTTGGATGTGATTTTCTTAGTAATCAAATACAAATGGAACAAGTTCTAGGATCTTTCTAGCTAGAACTCAAAGATTCCAGCAATGATATTCTAATGTTCATGGAACATGTGTGGATCGCTATTATAGGGAATCCATGGTTGATTCTTACCATGAAATGATGTATGATGTCGAAAAAATATCAAATACATCAATAAAGAAAGGATTAATCACAAGTTAATTATTAATTAGTTAAACTATTAAAAAATAATATGCGATGATCATGTGCTTTTGTTTTTGGATTTATCTCCTCTAATTAATATTTTGATTCAGTTATGAGGGTCATAGTATTTATTGTCTATGTACATCTTGTATTGATCATCAGTTATTACAAAAAATATGAGTAGGTAATACCCTATCCACATCTTCCCTTATGCTTAGAACCTACATGCTAAAACATCTAAACACCCTTTAATCAACCATAATGAGATCCTTTTTCATTGGGAGGCTCTCTATAGAAATTCTTGGATACTCCAACCTCATATATCGAGAATCTAATCACTGATGGAAAAAAATGATCTCTCTATATTAAGTGATTTCTCCCTTTAATTTTAAATCCCCTTATATTTCATTGTCTTCATTTTTAGAATATTAAATCCTCACATTATTGATGGATTAGATAATTTTTTTAATGGATCATGATTCTATGTATTTATCTTTATATCATCAATGCATGTGTCTCTCTAGTTTAATTTCTTATCGTAGGTGTTTTTTTGACCTTTGTATTAAATGTATGTGGTTACATAAGTATTTAAACTACAACTGATATTAAAATCATATTGATTGAATTGAAATTATTTTTCAACTTATTTATAAATCTTTACTTGTGATGATTTGATGTTTGATTTTAAAAGGGCATAGAAATTATGAAAAACCCCAATTTTAGTTGATTAAAATTTTTGGGTGGATTTTTGGAAAAATAATGGCTTGAATTGAATTATTATTTAATGAAATTATTTTAGTTTTATCCTTGAGAAAATTTTCTTTAAATAAAATATTATTTTGAAAATGAATGAAAAGGCTGAAAACCTAAGGTTTCTTTTTGAAATTGAAATGACATGTTAAAATTAAAATTATAAAATTGAAATATAAATTATGAAATTATTTGAAATGAATTATTTTATTATGATTTATTTATTTATTTATTTATTTCATAAATATGTGAGACTGAATATCTAGTGGGTGATTAGGATAAGTATGCTAGGAATATGACTCCCTAAAAATGGATTAATGATCACAAATCTAACTAAACCTTGTTCAAAATGATTATCCCTAATGAGATATTGATATATTTTTTCTGATAGCCTCATCTTAAGGTATGTGTGCACTCTATGATCTGTGATTGATTAATTGATATGTGTGGGGGTCTTAAAGATTGAAATTAACAAAACTTGAGGCTTATAACCATTTTTCTTATTTTTACTTGATTATTACATTCCATTGATTATTGAAATTATTTATTCATGTCTCCGCCTTCTATTTTATGAAAAATTCTCATTTAAGCCATACTTTTTTATATATATACCTTTTATTGGATTTTAAATCTTGTTTTGGATTAAAATATGTAAATGAATTTCAATGCATTTTTTGAAAGAAAAAATGGTTAATTGTTATAGAATTTCTTATGGAATGTTTTTGTGGTATCCTTATGGGTTGTTTTTCTCACACCATACTATTTCCTTTGGGTGTTTATAGATTATGTTATTCCATGTCTAGGTAAAGGGAATGTGCCACTTGGAGTTGGTATGTGTGCTTGATTTATGGGACCTGGGGTGATGGAGGTTTCTAGTGGAGATGTGATCAACCTATTACATGTATTGTTTGAGACTTCATCATGATAAATGTTAGGACTCCTTTGGTGATGTTTTGTTTTGGGTTTTGTATCTATATTATTGTATTAGTTTCTTCATATAGTGTATTTGGAATACTAAGTATTTATTGTTTAATATTCCCCTATTATAATCTTTGGGATATCTACTGTAATGGAAAATCATTCCCTTTGAATATTGGATGATTTTAAGTTCCTGGGGTCATCCTGTGGTGATTGGTAACTCCCTTTAAGCTATTTTAGGACTGATTTAGGTGTTGTTTAGGTGGGTTATCCAATTTGGTTCATAAAAAATGGTATTATATATGGTTTTTTGTCTCTCCTTAATGTCATTATAAAATTTAGTTTGTCTTAGTAGACCAGAGGTAGATTTTTCTGGACTTAAGGGGTTGTTTTGATCAATTTCCTGGCCATATCACATCATAGAATTCCTTAAGTCACCATGGGAGTTTGGGGAAATGGACTTTCTGGAAAATTTTGATTTGATTCTATTATTTCTCCCAAATTTATTTTCATAATTTTAAATACCAAAAAAAATTGTTGATGTAATTAACATTCATGTGTCTCTAGATTGAGTGGGTGATTTGAGTATCCTTGCTGATGTTTTTGTGTTTCTTCTTGATGTTTTGTAGTACCATGAATCCAAGGAAAATTTTTAATAGAACATGGGTGGAATTTTTTGGTTAACCATAGTAAGTGAATCCTCTAGTTGAACAGATCCTTGAAGATATTATGGTGTATTTTTTCCATTATCTAGAAAATATAGCTTCACGTATTCTTGTTTATACTCTAGTTGTAGAAACTCCAAGCGATGAAACTAATTATCATTCTCAAGATTTTTTTTGACTAAAACCCCATATTTTCAAGGAACAAATGATCCCCAAGAAGTATAATATTGGTTGAAGAATATTAATCTCCTTTTTGAGTTCTTTTAAACTCTTTATTTGATAAAATTTAAGTGTGATGCCTTTAAGATTGAAGGTCATATCAGGAAATGGTTGGATTTAATGGTTATGTAAAAAATATCGGATTAGAGTTGAAATAATTTATAGAACTTTTTGATAATAATTTATATCCATAATTGATGGTCTTGGTGAAGAATGTGGATTTTCTCAACCTCCGTTATGGTGACAAAACCATCACTTAGTATGAAACCCATTTTTTGAACATGTTTAATTTTCTCCTGAGGTAGTGATGAATGAGAAGTTGAGGAATCTAATATTGAATATGGTTAATTAACCATATAATCAATATCATATTTTATTTTTGTATTTTCCCACTTTTTTATGTGTTAGATAGAGTATTGATGGATGATTTTGACCTTGCTAGTAAGTCAGGGTTCATGGGAGTTCCCTTTTCTCTCCAATGTAGTTTTTTTAGTTTATTTAATTGAAATAGAAAGTGTGATGAGTCCCATTGTGTATCTTGATATAATATTTCTTATAGACCTCCTATATTACATGGATTATTCCCTTTAACTTTTTTCCAATGTTCCAAGGCTGAAAATTTGAATTAAGTTTGTCTTGAGGCACCGAATATCAATTGTTTGTGTGGTCACTAATGCTACTTGAAATAGTTCTATCTGGTATTTTCTACCCCTCATAGTGTAATGAGATTATCTACACCAAAATTTACTGCCTTGAAGTCAGATTCTTCAAGACCTAAGGGGTTCTAGCAATTCGTTTCTGGAATGAAGCTTCTTCATGCAATAAAAGAGTCTTCAAAGGAAGCTGATAAGGGTCCAATTATAGTGATAGGTCCCATCAATATAGATTCATCATTAGTGAATGCTCTATTTGATACAGGGGAATCTCATTATTTTTTATTGAATCATATTTTTAACCTTTTAGACCTTCCTTTGGAGATTATGTATTATGTGATGGATATCACTACACCCCTCAGAACAAAGAGAGAACAGGGTATCTGATTCCCTTATTATTATTTCTATTTATTAATTATTAATCTAACCTAGAATTTTCTTGTTCTTGATATGAATCCTCTTGATGTCATTTTTAGGATTCATTGACTTATTTCTAATAAATCCCTAATTTACAATTATCTTCAGTGGGTCTCCTTTACTGTGCCTAATATGAATACCTTCATCATGTACTCTCTTCAAACATAGAAATAACATGAATTACCATAAAACATTATTGAAAACACACATTCTTCCTTAATCCTTAAAACACATATTATTAGATATATTCCATAAATCTAAAAATGATGTCAACTCTATCCATGATAGCATAAACTACATTGTCAACAAATCCTTTATTAGATTTTAGGTCATCAATACTATCCAATTTACTTTATTCTTATCCAGTATCTCTTTATACAAACTAAACACTATTTTCTTAACATGAGGAACATATTAAGAGTTAACATCCCTTAATCATGCATTTTCCATGATTATCACCTTTTTATTAAATCAATTTTTTGATCCATCAACATCCTTCAACATATACTTTCAAATCCTTAACTAAGAACTTATACTGAAGAATGCTTGTATATTTCAAGTTTCATATGACATAATCTTTGAATTCCAATACATAAATGCTTCATTTATCCCATTTAATCCTTAATACATTTACTAGGATTCATAATATTATTACTTAGTTCCTATTTTCTTTTGTTATTCATCTATAGTCTCTTCATAATCAGAAATATATCTATTACTTGTACCCCCTTATTGATTATATTCATGTTATTTCCCCTTGGGACATCAATTTTCAGAATTCCTATAATTTCATATTTGAAACATTCAATAATTAATGATATCTTATGGAGATAAATATTCCCATCCATTTCATTAACATTACTATTCATTTTTCCTTTGTAGTTACTTTCTTTGTTTCTTTATTTTCCACAATCAAAACTTCTTTATGTTACTCTAAGACGTCTATTTAGGTTTTCCTTCCCACATTCTCAACACATCAGAAACTGAGTCTTTATTCTTCCATGGTCTCCTCTAATTTAACTCTCACTGAACTCTATCCTTATCCTCTTTGGTGATTATGAGAGTTTGTTAAGATTAACTTTGTTAATCATATTCCATGAAACCATATTAAAAATAATCACTATTAAATTTACTCTAATCATTATACCCTATTTTTTTCTTATTAGAAAACTATCCATCATATTCAATTTTAAACTAGTTCTTTCTTGTTCCTTCCATTTACTAAAAATAGAAATTTTAGTGTGAGTAACACTAATCATAGTGGGAAACCAAATAATCATTAAAATAACTTATAGGATATCTAAATATAGACACGTTATTTTTAATCTTGGACACCTTATTTTTATCGTAAGTAATTCATAGTCATCCTCTATATAACTTCATAATATTTTGTAAAGAGTTGGTGAATTTCTAAATAATATCTCTTGGGAGTTTAAAACTAGGTTTGGAGAAAGGATTTCTTTCATATACTAGTTAATGATTGAGTTAATCTCAATATGGTATTTCCAGAGTTGTTACCCCAATGTAAAGTTGTGTTAGATCTACATCCACTTATAGTATGCAGACAAGGGTGTATCTTCTTGGAAATCACTCTCTCAATCCTTTACCAAATTTCTTGGAAATATTTCTAAACTATGAATCATCCTTAGACATATAATTAGATACATCACTAGACATATCCTTAAAAATATCCCTAGGGATATCACTAATGTTTTCTCATCCAAGTTTTCAAAGGTTAACTAAACCATTTCTTTTATACCAACAATAGCGACCCATGATTCTCATACATGGATATTATATCTTTTTAGATAAATGTTCATTACATTATACAAACACACACCTAAGGACCATACTAGTTTAGTGACTTTGGAAACTTGTAAAAATAATCTTCTAACTTGGTGAAAGGTCTTCAACATCTCCCATAAAGATCTTCCCATTTAATAATCATCACAAGAATATCCTTGCTAGACCCTTTATTTATAAACTGTGGAAAGGAAACATAGTAAAGGGAAATCTAAAATTCTCAGCAACGGTAAAAAAGGAAGATACATAAGCATGAAATAAACATAAGGGTATAAGAAAATAATCATAAAATTGTAAAACTGTACCATGTATATCAATGATCATAAACATTAATCATGGAATAAAGATTCTAAGTTTATAAGATTTGAATCATAAGGAAATAAAATAACATGAGTCATGAAATTATAACATTGGAATAATATATATACTTATTCCATACACATCAAATTATAACATTGTGAACATTTTTAAATATAAACAGGTTCACTCATTAAGTTAATGACATAAAAATAGACCCTCATATAAACATATAGACACACAACTAGGTCTATGTATAACATTGTGCATATGTATTTATGTTCATTCATAACATTGTGAACATATAATCAGGTTCATTCATAACATTGTGAACATGTAATCAGGTTTACATATTGGTGGGTATATCTCTAGGGATGGACACACTACCATTCTTAGTGGCGGACCTATCTTACTATATCGAGTTCACTCCCCATTCCATCCATGTCTATCTCATAAGATATATAAATATTTTCCCAATTAATTGGATATATATATAATTCCCACATGTCATATAATTAATACCATATTTATGTGTTCCACAAGATCGTAAACATTCAACATAGCAGAACCCATGAAATGAAATAGGTATCATAAATATTTTATCATATCATAACCTATGAAAAAGATATAGGATTCATAATAATTTCTTTATAAAATAAAATTTTAAAAAAAGTAGGTTTCATTTGAATTTTTTTATGGTATAACTGATGAAATAGAAATCAGTTTAATAAAAAACTTGTCAACATAAACATAACCATCCATAGAAAGAATAATAATGGTATCCTTGTAATATATTTGCAATAAATCATAAGTTATATCAAATTATGTCTTATTATATGGAAAATAATTGTACTCAATCATTAAAAACATTTCTTGAGGGAAATAAAATTAATTTTAAAATAATTATTAAAACATTAATCCTTTTTGAAAATCCATTTCATTGAAAATAACCCTTGAAGATAAAGGGATCTTTAAAATTCATTTCAAAACATTTCATAAAGAAAATATACTTCCCACTTTAAAAAACATTTTTTAAGACATAAACCATTTAAAAAAACTTTTTAATTTAAATAACATTGAAAATTTATAAATTCATCCTCAAATAAATCATTTTTCATGATGTTTTAATATTTTATTCATGTCATAGAGTTAAAAATGAAGATTCCTTTCAATTTTTTGGTAAAATCTGATTCGATATTTTTTGGAAAATGACATGATTATTCCCTTCAAAAAAATTGTAAAAAGTAAAAAAAGGGTAAAAAGGTATTTTAAACAATATAATAGAGTAAAAAAACAATTTTTTAAACATTTTTCGAAAACATGGTTTTGAAAGAAAAAATATTTTCTTCTGAAGATAGAGATAAAGTCGAGTTTTCTTAAAAACATTTCCAATTATCTTAAGTACCAAAGAGTGGAAAATTTTTTCCATTACTTTAGGATATAATGAGTAACCATAGGATAATAAAATAAATTAAAATTATTGAGAGTTATATCATTATATTTCAACATTAGAAGGATAATCATATACAATCATATAAACAATGAGATTGTAACAAAAAAATCATTACCAATTTAGTGACCAAGAACCATAATACCCATGAAATAATAACATAAAATAGAATGTATAATATCTTTAAAATAGATAAATTAATGATATTATATGTAAATGGGTATGTATATACACCTCATAAAATAATATAGGTGCATATCGTAACATACATCTCAAAGAAGGTAAATTGTTACAAAAATACTTTACTGATTTGGTAAATTTTGAACCATAAAACCCATGAAAGAGAGATACTCAAAAGTAAATTTAAATAAAAATAAAACATATTATAATAATAATAAAATATATTCATGTGAATTATATACACTGCATAGAATAAATCAGGGGTGAATATAGCATGTGTCCCACAGAAGTAAAAAAGTGAGACGGAAATATCTTACCTTAATTATTGACTCCCATAGTACTCATTCCAACATCCTATGTAATAAATATAAGTTTATTATAAATATATTAAAGAAACATATTCATATATATCATATTATATATGTTTTTCTTATGACCTTTTATTACGTTTTTATTAATGATTTCATGTTAGATTTCCTTCTCGGGTAATAACATCTTTGTTTTTTGTATATGTTTTGATTCGTAATATTTTTCATCTTATTTTGATCATAATTTAATAAAATAAATAATTGTAAACATGATATAAACATAATATTTATTCATTATATATGAATTTATATTAATCCAAAATATTTAGTGATGGTAAATGAAATACACTGTTCACGGAGACAGTAGGTCGTACGTACGAATGAAAAATGATTTTCATTTTCTTGTTGGTTTGAAATAAATGTAAATGATATATATATATATATATTATTGGTAAAAATACATCAAGTAATCCTCTCAATGTTTTTGGGTGTGATTTTGTTTTTTGACAAAGTCAGATGACTGGGAATGAAGATGGTTGGTGTTTACCGAAGCGTGTGTCTATGGTGGTGGAGTTTCACAGTGTGCCAAATTTTGGGGTCCAAAATTTGGAGTTTGGATAGAATTTCAAAAATCGGATTTTCTTTTAGGCTATATGAAAATATGTTAAAGGTGTGAATTTAAAGAAAATTGCCTCTATGAAGAGTGTTTCGAAAAGAATCAAAGAATTATGGTGGTGATATCTGCGACTACGATGAGAATCGTGAATGGTGTAGGTGAGGAGCATTGTGAGTGGATCATAATGGAAGAATGAATTTTTTTACTGAATACTCTATGATTACAATAATAATTACAAACTGGAAATATCCATGGAGCTTCATGAAAAAGGGAGCATCACAGTGGAAAATGGGAGCTCCGCAAAATGGTGCTGATGTGGCCTGAAAGGTTCTAAGGTTAGTGGAAACACCTATAAATAGGCCTCTACCCCATTCATAAGATCGATCGAGTCTTAGTGAGAATTATAAGTCTCTAGGTTTGTGAAGGTGGTTATAGAGAGAAACACTTCACTGGCTATTATATCCATTAGAATGTTTTGAGCATCGTGAAAGTGTTGGAATTCATGGAGGTGATAAAAAGCTGACCGAAATTTGGGAGCTTCATGAAGGGTGGTTGCTTCATGAAGGTTAGTTTAATATTTTCAAAATTATGATATTTTTAAAGATTACTTGATATTTTTAAAATATGGATCTTCCTGAAGGTAGTTTTCATCACGAAAAGAGTTTAAAGGGATTTCACAAAAATATCTAGTAAATTGGTATTTATCATTTGGATGAAAGTGGAACTTAATGATACAATAAATAAGGTTTAAAACATATTGATTTTAGGGATCAATGGAGAATATTTTGAAGAATAAGTGATTACACTTCGGTTAAGAGATAGGTGAGCTTTAAAATTGTGCATGGTTGTAAACCAGGAGGGATAGTGAGTCTACTCCAAAATTTGTAAATAGCAGTTCTCTTTTAGTGGATTTGGTACATCAGCACGTTGTCATTATATAGTCCTTGGGAATATCCCAATGAGGTTGAACCAAGTAAAATTTTTGTGTCTCGTGCATTCTTTAATTTATGTTCATACATTGTTATGGGAAAGATAGATAAGAATGTTTTGTTTAACAATGAAACAAGATCAAAAGGTGGAGTTGTTTTAATCTGTCATACCCCAATTCACCCTCCACCCCTAGGGTATTTAACCAAGTTGGGACTAACAATTGGTAACAGAGCCCATGGTTAATTTTAGTTTTTCTCTCATAGAGGTGGTTAATCATAATGTTATTCTCATCTTTAATGGAAAAAATTTTCAACTATAGAAGAATCAGATGCAACACTAATTCTAATCTTTAGGAATGGATGTCTTTACAGCAGCTATGCATGGAATTATAGCTAGTATTGATAGTGGTGCTCTATCAGAAGTAGAATGAATAGAATTGTATGACAATTCAAATGGAATTAGTTCCTTAAGGGGAGCCTTATCCAATGTAATATATATAAATGCAATGACATGTAAAACATCACATGCTATGTGGGAAAAGTTGTTGAATGTCTATGAAGGTGATACAAAGGTCAGAGAGAATAAGTTTTAGGTTCTGTGGAACAAGTTTTAAGATATAATAATGAACCCAAATTATTTTTTTGATGTATTCTTCGATAGGGTGAATGTTTTAGTGGAAGATATATGTGGTCTTAGATAAATTATTGAATATTTAAAGATCATCAAGAACAACTTTAGAATACAACCACCTCAGTTTAATCTAAAAGTCTCTATGTTGGAAGACAAAGATCCAAGGGAGTTGACACTGGATAGTTTTCATAGTAATCATATCGCATAAGAGATGAGAAATTAAGACATTCAGATTGTGGAAAAAAGGTAATTCCAAATAGGTGGAATTCAAGGCCCTGAAAAATCTCACCATTGAAGATTTTAAGGAAGAAGAAGAGATAGATGAGTTGATCTAATTCCTTTCTTCGAATCTATAAATAGGAAATAGAAAGTACAAAGGTAAAATTCCACTATCATGCTAACAATGTGGAAAGGTTGGTCATCTTCGAGCAAGGTGCCCCAAGAAATTCTAAGAAGATAATGAGGATGAAGTTAAAAATCCCCATGAAGAAGTCATAATCCTATGTGAAAGGTATGAAAACATTCAAAGAAATTAATTAAGAATAAAAATATTCATTCATAATAATGTGATTGTATTGAATAATTTTTGGCAGATGAGATGGAGAACAAAGAAGATAGTGGATAAAATTATATGGTTGCATTCGTTGGTAGTACTGAGAAAAAGGAATAAACTGACATTGATGAAGAAGAAGTTGAGGGGGGGAGTTGATTTAAAAGATGAATTAGAGGCCTCTTTTGAGGAGACACATGTTTGGAGATATAAAAAGAAAAAAATTCATCAAATTGGTTCATGATTCCAAACTCTACATGCATTATTAGGAAGAAGAAAATTATGAGTTAATGAAATAAATTAAGAATCTCAATTCTTCATTTCCAGAGGAGTCATAAATAGTTAGTGGGAATAAACTCAAGTTTGGAGAAAATAAAATGGAGATTTTTGGTTTGAATGACACGTCAAAAGAACAAATCAAACGCATTATATAACTAGAATAATAATTTGTCACACTTTTATGAAAAGTTAAGGATAATGAAAAATTATTTACTATTGGTGATAAATAATGAAATAATATCATTCACAAGATGAAAAAAGTTCTATGTGGATCATAGAGGTCCATTAGAACAGAAGAAATGGTAAAATATAAATGATAAGACTTGTATGGGGATTGATCAAAAACAGAAAGAAATCCTGGTTGAAGTCAGAACACAAGCACTTTCTCCAAAATTGAATATTTATTTGGGTAAAAATAAGAATCAAAATATTCATAAGAACCAAGGGAAAACATGTGGTGTAGAAGTTAGATAGGAATGCACCTCATATCAGATGTTATTGTTGTGGAAAGATGGTACATTTACAAAATTTCTACTAAATATCCAAGAGATACATAAGGTCACATGAACAAAAGTGGAAACCAAACAGATCTCAATACTCTAGAATATCTTTCAAAGGACATTGTTTTTGGTGCGGAGTATTTGGTAACATGTCCAGATACTGTGCATCAACCATGAAGATGAATGTACCAAAATATAACCAAATTTTTCTCAATAAAGAAATCAAAGAATCAATAGGTGACATGAAATTAAAAAATAGGTTTACAATATTGGAAGATTATGTTGGTCCATCGTACTCTAAGGAAAATCAAAATTTTCAATCTATACCAAGTATGAATTCAAAAACATGGATAAAAATAAAAAGTTTGATAAGATAGTGGTTACGGAAATTTACATTAAATAATTAGATAGTTCTAGTGTATTTATCCTTGATAGCGGTTGGAAATACCAAATGACATGGAATAAGGGTCTTGTTATAGGTACAAAATATGACAAAGAATGAGTTTTCAAATTTGGAAATGAAGAAGGCCTGAAGATAATTGGCATGGGAAAGGCTAGGTTTGGGGGAAATAAATGAGATGTGTTGATAACTTAGTGGTATAAGGTCTTGGATAAAACATTCTTAGTGTCAATAAACTATGTGACTCAGGGAATTTTATAATATTTACTAAGAAGATGTGTATCATCAAAGGAAGAGATGGTGCAGTTGTTCTATAGGGAAAATAATGCAGGAAAAACTATTAGGATCCAGGTGTAGAGGAAGCACAACATTGGGGTAGGGCCCAACTTTTATTTTTCCATAATTGATGACCAATATGGGATCAATACAATGATGAATGTCAATATCCATATATTTTAATCAAATATTTAGATAAAGAAAGGAGAAGAACTAGATCCGATTAGGAGGATCTTTCACATCATTTTTAAAATTAATTTATTAATTTATGGAGAAATTTAAAACCTAGGTCATTATTAATTTCTTCCATGATGATAATTGATTGTCTAGAATAAACCATACGGATTTTCTTCCTTTTAATTAGGAGGATCCAAAGTACAATACCTCTAGCGGAGATCCACACAAGCTCCAATGGTCTCTAATCAGCATCACTCATTCTCCGAGTGCTAGCACAGCAAAGTTAATGTCTTGTGTCGATCATTCTTGATCACATTCTATTTGGTCTTGAATATTTTCTCTCATTCTTGAGAGGGATATATAAGATAGGAGTCAAGAGAGAATTTTGTTGGCTCAAAAATTCCTAATTCACCAAGGTTTGGTGCAATAGATGTAGCTACCTATTAATATAAATGTGGTTTTAGATACAGTATTTAATTATGTAATAGTGATTAAATTAAATTATAACTATTATAGAATACTCATGCCATGTAATAATAATAATATCATCATTATTTTTGGGGCTCCAACTTGTGTAAAATAGAACTATAAATAAAATCTCATACCACATAATGATAAGAGTATTATTGTTATTTATTACACCACCTGGATAAATATTATTTACTAACTTGTAAATAATTAATTTATCATCAGACACTACCTTGGTCTACTCGAAATCAACTTCCATTTATTTAACACCCAAATAATATTTTTATGCTGTTAAATAAATATTTTCATTTACAGACTAGTAGATAAATATTTATTAAATGTTCAATAAAAATAAATAAATATGATGTATTTAAAATCCGGTGAATAAATATTTATTTAATTTATGAGATCATTTTAACTTGAATAGAATTATTCCTCAGTCTTGAGAATAATATTTATTCCATTAATTAAATTCAAATAGAATTTAATTGAGACCATAAAAAACACTTAGTGTGTGACCCTGTAGGTTTATTTCACATTAGAATTAGGTGGACTTTCCTAAATTCCAATATTACTGTCTAGAAACGGGTCAAGGCAGCCAAGATAAAGAACTTTATGTCACAACAATGAAAACCACATACAAATGATCACTGTGTAATATAATCTCTTTGTATCAATATCTCATCAAGTAGGTTTCACGATAGTGTCATCAACATGTATTCTTGATATATAATTATTTGAATACCTATAATAAACTCATCGTTACACAATGGCCATGGAATTTAGGGTGACTGTTCTATTTCAATTAAATGGATGAGATATCAACTTTCGTAAATGAAAGGGACAAATTCTTCCTCAAATTATCAATTAATAACATGTCATTCGTGATGCATCCAACGTACCTTACTTCCTGCCCATATATGGCATGATGGTTTCTATTAGTAAATCAAAGTGCGTGAGTCATGACACGTATTAATGATAATATTAAATTCTAAGTACCATTACACATGCTCTCAGATAGGAATATCTGATGACACCAACACATGCCCAATTCCTACTGGTGGTTATGTTCTCATAATCTTTTGTCTTGGAGATTACCAAGTGAAGACTTAATGAGAGGAAGTATCATATTCTTATAAGTATTCTCACCTAACGGTCAGTATACTATGTGTCTCATTATAGTTTGTCATCCAACCACAAAACTATATTTAAGAATACTGTCATAACACTTCAAATGTCTCATCATAGTTGGGAATTTCTATGACACTATCAATGCGACAAATACTATAGGACATTATTACATCATAGTCATGTAGAACAATGAACGATGAGTAATAAGATGTTTAATATTTAAATACATAAAATATTCATGTAATTAAAGTACAAACAGTTGGTTCTAGGACACTAACTCTTAAAAACCCCCACTTGAACTAGATCCAACTACCTACAACTTTCAATCTACTAGACCTCACATAATTATCATGTTTCTATAAAGTAAAGGATTTAGTCAAGGGGTTCACCACAATTTCTTCCATGGAAATACTCTCACTGCAACTTCACCTCTCTTATAAAAATCCCACAAGAGATAATAATTATGAATTATGTGCTTATTCATTTGATGTGACCTTGGATCCTTTTTGAGAGCCACCAGAGTATTATTATCACAATAGAGTGTAATGGGATCATTACTGGTAGGCACCACATCCAACTCTTGGAAAAATCAGTGCATCCAAACTACTTCTTTAGCTACCTCATAAGCTGCAATATACTCAGACTCTACTATAGAATCTTTGACCAAACTTTTCTTTAAGCTCTTACAGCTCACATAACCTCCATTCAAAGTGATGATGTATCCTGTTTGGGAGTTCATGTCATCTTGATCAGTCTAGAAACTAGCATCTCCATATCCCCTAATGACTAGTTTCTCAAATCCTCCATAAACCAAGAATATATCCTTAGTATGCCTCAACTATTGAAGGATAGTCTTGACTTCCATCCAATGGTGATCTCCAGTATTAGCTTGATATCTTCCTACCACAATTAATGCTTAGCTGACATCTATCCTAGTACATAGCACGGAACACATTACTAACCAAATCGTTGATGCCTATAGAGGCCTTTCCATTCTATTTCTTTCCTTATGCATCTGAGGACACATTTTCCTGGAAAGATGAATTCCATGTGATACTGGAAACAATCCCCTATTGGATTGTTCCATACTGAATATCTTCAGTATCTTGTCAATTTATGGACTTTGACGTAGGTCAAGAAACCTCCTGGATCTGTTATGATGTATCTTGATCCCAAAAATATATGATTCCTCTCCCAAGTCCTTCACAGAGAATCATTTATTCAACCATGCCTTAAAAAATTGTAAGACTGGTATCTCATTTCCAATAAGTAATATTTCATGAACATATACTATTAGTAAAACAAATTAACTCTTACTAAACCATTTTTAGACACAAGATTCATATTAATTCTTTAAAAAACCAAATTCCATTATGGATTCATCCCAAAAATGTTTCATGACCTAGATGATTTCTATAATCCATAAATGGATTTTTTTTTCAACTTTTATATCTTATTGGAATCCTTTTGAGTCATAAACCTTTCAGGTTGTGTCATGTATACATCTTCATAAAGGATCCCATTAAGGAAGGTTGTTTTGACATCCATTTTCCAAATCTCATAGTCATGGTTAGCGGTAATGGACAGTAAGATTTTGATGGATTTCAGCATTGAAACTGCTATAAAGTTTTTTTCGTAGTCAATGCCTTGATGTTGTTTAAACACTTTTGAAACCATTCATGACTTATAGGTACTGACTTGTCCTTCAATGACCATTTTCTTCTTGAATTTCCATTTGCAACCAACATGATTTATATACACTAGAGAATCTACCAAAATCCATACTTGGTTTTGGTACGTGGAATCCAATTCGTAATTCATGGATTCTTGCCACTTGTAAAAATTTGTGCTACTTACTACTTACTTGTAAGTTAGAGGATCATGATTATCAAATAATAATGAGTCACCAACCTCATTAAATAGAAAATTATACCATTCTTGTTCTCTAACCTCCCTTTTACTCCAACATAGAAGTTGTTTCTCTTGAACGGTTCTTTCTTCCATATGGATTTATGGAATCTTCTCATGTACCAAATCTTTTGTGCCTTGAGCCTTGACTTCATCAAATTCTATCTCACTCCCACTATCTCTTTTGGATATGTTATCCCTCTCAATTAATATGGTGTGTCTTTCCGATATAACATATTTGTATGACGAGTTGTATAGGTAATATCACCTTATTTCCATGGGGTATCTTATGAAGGTACACTTTGTTCCAAAGGGTGCAAGTTTGTTACCTAAAGAGGCCTTAAAAAACTCTTTGCTGCCCCACATATGAAAATTTGATAACATGACTTTTCTTCCACTCCAAAACTCGTATGGAATACCATTTATCGATTTATATGGTACTTGGTTCAATAATCATTCCTTTGTTTGTAACGCATATCCCCAAAAGGATAATGGAAGAATTGCATGACTCTTCAGTGATATCGACATGTCCAATAAGGTGTGGCTCCTCATTTAACTTACTTTATTCCACTAAGTTGTGTAAGGATGAGTGAGTTGGGATAGGATCCCAAACTACCAAAAGTAATCAATGAAGCCTTGATTAAGATATTATCCACATTAGTTAGAGTATAGTTTCTTAATCTTATTACCAAGTTGGTTCTCAACTTAATTCTTGGATTCTTTGAAATTTTCAAAATAATATGACTTATACCACATCAAGTAAATATATCCATATCTACTAAAATCATTGGTAAAAGGTATGAAGTATGAGTACCCACCCCTTGCTTCAACTAGAAATGGTACACACACATGGTTATAAACCAATTCAACAATACCATTAGCCCTTTCACCTTTCCCACTAAATAGGGCTTTGGTCATTTTCCTTGAAAGCATGTGTGACATACACCAAGTGGTTTTAGCTCAAAAGAATCTAAATATCTATATTTATGTAAATTTTTCATGCATTTTATATTTACATGACTTAGTCTATGATGGAAAATTTGGGTGTGGTATGATTCATGTGAAGTAACTTTTTTCGATTTTCTTTGCTTGGTTTTTGTAATCCAACACATAAAGACCGTTATATAAATGTGTCTTACTAAAACATATACTATCTTTATAAAAGAAGCAACATTCATTTATGAACATGAAAATAAATCCATCTGTATCTGGTTTTGATACAGAAATAATGTTTTCTGTTATATAAGGCACATAATAAAAACTCTTTTGAACCAAGATTATCCCATTTGGAAACATGAGGTGGTAGTCCCTGACAGCTATAGAAACAAGTCTAGGTCCATTGGCTACTCGTAAATCTAACATCACTTGGTCGATTTTCTTGAATCTACTTGGTTACATTATTTTGATACATATGTGAGCACCAAAAGCTATATATAATAACCAATTTGTAGAATAAGATAACTTACACTCGAAAACAGACACACCTGAGGCTTCCCCTTGCTTCTTTGTCTAGGTGTAGTTTTTCATTCATTGGTCCTTACTTCTACATGTGAAACAAACAAATTCATGTTCCCTTGCATCCCCTTTGATCTTTATTTTCTTGGAAGGGAGTTAAGAATCTTTGGACTTAAATCACTTTGCCTTACCTTTCCTATTATTCACCATGATGATAGATGGATTTTCATGCTTCATGTATTTTTCCCCTTGGGGAATGAGGATAAGAAGATCAGGTAGACACATCTCAATGTTGTTCATATTAATATTTACAATAAATATAGATAAGTTATGAGGGAATGATTCAGTAATGAGATCAATTCCTAATTATTTGGGGGAGTTTAAACCCAAGAACCTCATAGAGCTCGCTAATGAGCTTAACTACATGAGGCCCAGTTGGGGAACCCCCTCCCGGATTACTTTGAAAGATTTCCTTGGATATCTCAAACAGTTCCTATCTAGATCTCTCTTGTTAAATACCACAAAGGTGATCAAGCAAGATATAGGAATCCAAGTTTTCATGAGACTTCATGTGTTCACTAGAAATTAATGATAGAATCAAACATTGAACACCAACCACGTCATTCAAATTTTTCTCATAGACTAGGAACTCTTCATTACTCTCCTTTTGGGCAGGAGGATCAGGTAATGAGGACTCCAGCACATAAGATTTCCATTCATGGTGTAGAATAACCCAAATGTTCCTAAACCATTCCTAGATGTTACTTCCTGTGAGGATGTTTTCTTTTTCCAGTATTGATCATAGGTATAGTGCAGTTAGCGAGGTTTTCATTTTCATTCTACAAATGAAAGATCCAATTATTATTACTTTCTTGATTAAATTTTATGAGAAATAATAAATTAATTTTATTAAGTCTCCCACTATTTTATCAATTCCCAATGGCCCTCACCATTGAACTCTAAATGTCTAGTTTCATGGAAATTATAGTGGAAAGGATCCATATTCCTCTTCGCATAACCCCAAAAAGGGTTGGTCAATTTTATTGAAAGTATTTAGGTAGGGTGGTCTTTTCCAACTACGGGATTTTATCTCCTTGGTTTGTTGAGTGGGATCCCCAATCCTGAAATATTGACTTGGAGTTTTTCAACACTTGCCAACAATTTTACACCATGTATAGCAAGGGATACTCCTCTTGATGTAAAATGGGAAGTCATCATGAAACCATTCATAAGATATTCCTGTATAATAGTAAGTTTCCCAAGTAGGGTTGGTCAAACACATAGTTTTATTGAGTCATTCCCTTAATCAAGTAACAGAATGTTTAGTCTGAATTAATATTTTATTGAGTGATTTTTTTCTCTTATGAATAAATTTCTTATTATCTTTATCACATGGTTGTTAAAATTATGTAGAACTTACTTAAGTGATTAACCATTTCTTGATAATATTTATGCATAAACCAGGTTTATTTTAGTTCTATATTGAATGTATGTTAATTCATTAAATATGTAGTTGAGATAATATATCCATAATGAAAAAACCTTTCAATTGATAGAAATAAAATAAAGGGCATGATCATGAGCTTTTATAATGGTTAGTTTATCTGTAGGTTGATAAACTAACCCAAACTAGGGGAGAAACACCTTGAACCAATCCAGGGATTCTGTTTACAGCTTTCCACAATCCACCTTTTTATCTCCATGGATTGGTTTTTCCTTGGTTCCAACTTGAACCTCCTCCACAAGCATGAGTGCTCCATCCATTACATATGTTTTTTAACTCACATGAAGGTGAGGGGCAAAAAGGGGGGGTTTATATAAAAAAACCACAGACACACAGGACCTATATATTAATCACGATTGATGGATCATAGGGAAATGATTTAATTTTAATAATACATTAAAAGGAAACCAATCCCATACAATGTTCTGCTATTTCTCATGATCACCCACATACATTCAATGAATTACATATTTAATAAAAATAGCATTCAATTTTTTCATCATTTTTATTAAGATAAGTCATGCTAGAATCGATTAATTATTATCTTTAATTAATTAATCATTTTATCTTAATCATTTTTTTAATTTCCTTGAGATTCTCATCCATTACCTTGGAGGTAACATAGAGAATACCTATCTAACTATACCCAACATGCATTATATTCATATACTATTTTACTCTTGTTAAATTTGGAATACAAGATTTATGTGTACTATCAAAATGTGTACCTCACGAATGATTACACAAATAACATAATTTTTCGGTAATGTGTTATACTTCAATGCACGTAGTGATAACCTATAATATGATTTACTTATGATATCTAGATAAAACATTATGTAGATATTAAAGTATTAATTTTGAATAATTTGGTAAAGCACACGGTGTGTAGTTCTAACTACAAGGATTGTAATACCATCATCGTCATATCTGAAGTACAATCCTAGGGACTCGACGTGTGAGGCATACTTCATAAATATAAAGTACATGGAATGTCCATTAGGCCACATGTCGTCTTGTCTCTGGGTTACAAAGTTACCAATTGGCTTATTTGTGTATGGGATACACGGTTTGGCCCCTTACTCGAAGGGAAAACACATCATGTTCAGTGGTCCACATGGTGTGTAATCATGTAATCATGTGCCTATCTGTCTTAGTCAAAAAAAATTGTAACAATTAACTATACTTCATGTAAGAAATGCACACAGCTTGAGGAATTTTTAAATCAATACCGATGTGCAGAACACAATTACACGATGTGTAATCTTGATTACATCGCATCTATGGAATATTACACATCGTGTAATTATGAATACATAACATATACTGTCGTGTCACCTAGACAGAATATTTATTGCCTCCTAATGATATCGTTGATTTAATTTTAATCCAAAAATTAAACATTTCTGTTAGATCTGTGTGAAATAGAAAAGGAAGAACAAATCTCAAAATTCAAATTACATGAATGATTAACCTTGAATTGAAAAAATAAATTATTAAAGCTTAAATAATCAACCGATTATTTAAATAATTCTAAATGGTGATGTGGTCCCTCTAATACCACTTAAAGTATCTGGGTGTAGAGGAATCATGGTGTTGGGGTGGGGGCCAACATTAAT
Organism: Viscum album; assembly: GCA_963277665.1. Lineage (NCBI taxonomy): Eukaryota > Viridiplantae > Streptophyta > Magnoliopsida > Santalales > Viscaceae > Viscum > Viscum album. Next base: position 1,089,145,706 of record OY728145.1, on the reverse strand, counting down.
TTTTCCATAATCAATGACTAATCTGGGATCAATATGATAATGAACGGTGGTATCCATGGATGTAAATAAAAAATTTAGACAAATAAAGGAAAATAACTGGACCTGAGAAAGCTGAACTTGCACATAATTTTTATAATTAATTTTTTAATTTCTAAATAAATTAAATATTTGGTCCTTCATTACATTCTTCATTGATGGTCATTAATAATCCAGAATGACCCTTACAGATTTCCTTCATTTCACTTGCGAGTATCCAAAGTAGAATCCCTATAGCCGTGATCCACACGTTATCCAATGGTCTTTGATCAACGCCACTCACTCTTTGGGTGTTAGCACGACGAAGCGAATGTCTTGTGTCGATCATTCTTGATCACTTCTTCTTTGGTCTTAAAGAACTTCTCTCATTCTTGAGAGGGAGAGAGAGGAGAGGATTCAAGAGAGAATTATTTTGGATCAACAATTCTCAATTCACCAGGGTTTGGCACAATAGACTTACATGCCAATTAATCAACATGGGGTTTCTATTACAAAATTTAATTATGTAATAGTAATTAAATGCAATTATAACTATTTGAGAAATCCCATGCTGCGTAAAAATTTATAATAGCATTGTTATTTATGGTGTGCCAACTTGTGAAAAATAGAACCATAAATAAAATACCATACCACATAATGATAACATTATTATTATTATTTCTTGAAATACTTGGTTAAATACTATTTATCGGATTGTAAATAATTAATTTATCACTAGATACTACCTTGGTCTACACAAAATCCACTTACATTTATTGATCCCATGAATAATATTTTTATTATCTTAAATAAATATTTTCATTTAAAAACTAGTAAATAAATATTTATTAAAAGTAAAATAAAATTAAATAAATATATTTTATTCACAATCTGAAGATTAAATATTTATTTAATTTATGAGATAATTTTAACTTGAATAAAATTATTCATCGGTCAATGGAATAATATTTATTCCATTAATTAAATTCAAATAAAATTTAACCAAGACTACCAAAAACAATTTGTGTGTGACCCTCTAGGATTCTTTCTCATTGTAATTTGGTAGGCTTTCCTAAAGCCCAAGATTACTGTCTAGAAACAAGTCATGTCACCCAAGAGAAAGAACTTTAGGTCAAAACAATGACAACCACATATGAACGCTCACTATGTAATATAATCCCTTTGTCTCAATATCACATCAAGAGGGTTTTAGGATAGTGTCATAAACCTGTATTCTTGATATGTCATTATTTGACTACATCAAATAAACTCATCATTACACCATGGACATAGAATTTACGGGGATGATATTATTTCAATAAAAGGGTTAAGATATCAACTTCCATAAATGGAGGTGAAAATCCTTCCTCAAATTATCCATTAATAACATGTCATTTGTGATGCACCCAATATACCATATTTTTCACCAATATATGGAATGACAGTTTTCATTAGTAAATAAAATTGTGCAAGTCCTGACATGTATTAATGATAATATTAATGTCTAAGGACCATTACACAAGATCACAAATAGTAATATCTGATAACACCAAAACATGTGGAATTCTTATTGGCGGGTTAGTTACCATAATCTCCCATCTTGGAGATTACAAAGTGAGAAATTCATGAGAGGAAGTCTCATATACTTATGAGTACTTGCACCTATTGGTTTGTATACTATGTATCTCATCATAGTATTTCATCCAACCATAGAACTATATTTAAGAATACAGTCATAGCACTTCAAGGTTCTCATCATAGCAGATAACTGCTATGACCATATCAATGCAAAAAATACTCTATGACATTATTACACCACAGTCAAGCAGAATAATGAACAATATATAATAAAATGATTAATATTTAAATAAATTAAATATTCATGTAATCAAAGTACAAAGATTTTTTTATAGGACACCAACTCTTACAATATCAACCATATAATTAGAGAAGAAGATATGTGTTGTTTTTCTAGAGAGGAAGAAAAAAGTTATGGCACAAATGGAATGGTCGTCTATGTCATCCATCCCTAGAAGATCTAGAAATGTGTGATGCAGGTAGAGACCTCTCTAAGCTATCACATCATCGTACTCATATGTTTGATGCATGTCAGTAAGGGAAGATCATCAGAAACACATACAAGGAAAAGTAATAGAAGTAGAGTGCATGAATTGGTACATGCTGATGTTTGTGGAGCTATCTCACCAAGATCCATTAACGAGAAGAAATATTATATTCTTTTCATTGGTGATTATAGAATAATGGAATGGGTATTTTTCATTTCCCATAAGTATAATGTATTCAGTTGCATAAAAGAGTATCAAAATGAATATTAAAGGATTCTTAGGAATAAAATTCTGATGTTTCATACTGATAATAGTATGGGATTCACAAATAGTAAAGTGGAAGACTATCTTAAGAAACACAGGATAAGGAATCAAGTTTCTTGAAGGAGAACTCCTCAATATAATATATTATTTGAGAAGAGAAACCAAATCATCACCAACATGGCTATAACACTACTTATTAAAAAAGACATACCAGATAAATTTTGGAAGAAAGTAGTCTTGAAATCAATCTACATTTATAACAGTTCTCTTTTGTGTTATAAAGAAGGAAAGACTTCGTATGGGATTTGTTATGTAAAGAATCCAATGTTAAAATACTTTTGAGACTTTATAAGTAAGTGATTTATTATTAACAATAAAAAACATAATAAATTTGAGTCATGTGGAGATGAGAGTATATTCCTTGGCTAATCAGTAAAATGAAAATAATATAAATGCTTTAATAAGAGGATGGGAAAATTATTTGAGAGAATTGACTTCACTGTAGTGTAAAGTGAAGAGAATATTAAATAACACAGTGAACAATTTCTTGATGAAAGTGATGAGGATGTAAGCAACATAGGGGGAGTATAATTGGATGATGCTGATTCAAAAGAAGAAACTAATTATGAGCAGGAGGAGGTTAAATTAGTATCTGCATAGAAGCGAAATAACCATGCTGAAATTGATAGGCGAAACATCAATGGTGATTAGACAGCACCAATTCAGACATGAATAATGAATTCATTACAGTATACATCACTCCTACCTTAGGTAGAGCCTAAATGTTTTGATTAAGGAGAAATATATGAGAATTGGGTTTAGTCCATGAATAAAGAGCATGATAAAATTGAGAAGAATCAAACATGGGCGATTGTTTTGAGTACAATAGATAAGAATTTCATCATGAATAAATGGGTCATTCCTAATAAGATGAATGAAGATGGTGTAGTGATTCAAAAAAATCATGGATATTGTGCAAAGGGTACTCCCAAATAGATGGTATCGATTTTGATGAAACATTTTCACTTATTTTGAGGATAGATAAAATCATATTATTCTTTTCCATTACAGTGAAATGGAAGTTCAATGTTTTCTAGGTTTTTGTCAAGTCCACATTTTTTAATGGGGTTATGGAATAATAAGTTCATAACGACAAACCAGATGGTTTCCTCATTTATGAAGATGAGAATAACATTTTCAGTTGAAGAAGGTGCTATATGTTTTGAATCAATAACCAATATGATGGTATTAAATACTAGATCAATATCTGAAAAACTTGGTTTCAACATGGGGGAGTTGATTATAATATCTACATAATCAATGATAGTAATCAAAGGATGTTGGTGCTAGTTTATATTGATATCATAATACTTGGTGGATCAGATGAAGCAAAATCTAGATAGTTTTCTAAATTCTTGAAAATTGAGTTTGAAATGTCAATGATTAGTGAGCTGACATTTTTCCTTGGTTTATAAGTGACACATATAATCGAACTTTCATTTCTCAATCCAAATATTACTTGGAGTTTATGAGATGATTTATAATTTAAAATTCCAAGGAGATGAAAACTCTAGTCAATACCTGGTAAAAAATATCAAAATATGATGATGACAAGGTAGTTGATATCATAGAATATAGGAAAATCATTGGGATTTTACTATACTTGACAGTGACAATACTTGATATTTTATTTCCACATGCCAAGAAGTGATATATCAAAGAAATACCAAAGAAATACACATTCTTACAGTGAAAAAAAATACTTCGATATATCAAGGGAAATGTGGATCTTCATTTGATATATAATGAAAAATATCAACTAGATTTATTGGGATATATAGATGAAAAGTGGCTAGTTCAGCATATGATAGGAAATAAATGTCTAGAGGTGCTTTATATCTTGGTGGATTGTGACTTTCTTGGATAAGTAAGAAACAATATTTCATTTCATTGATCAGAAAAAAAGATGAGTATGCTGCATACACACAAAAATGCACACAATTATTGTGTATGAAGATGTAGCTTGATGATATGGGAGTTAGAGTGAATTATCTGATTGGAATCCATTGCGATAATTCAAGTACTATAAATATTAACAAAAACAATTCCATCACTAAAGGACAAAGAACATTGAAATCAAGTATCATTTTATCAAAGAGAAGTTGGAGCAAGGGATTATAATGTTAGAGTATGTGCCTACATAACTACAGGTTAAACACATTCTGAAAAATTCCTTACCTAAAGAAGTGTTTAAGAGGTATAAAATGGCTCTGGGATTTCAGTCGACTCCCCGCACATGAAAAGGTGTGGATTTGATTCCCCGTCTCCCTAAGGTATGGTGTGGATTTGATTCCTCCTCTTCATAATGCATTGATTTGTGTTATTTACTCTGTTTCAGACCAAAAAAGAGTGACCTTTGGGTATTTTGACAAGGGGGGATAAATTGTGGAAGGTAAAATAGAGAAATTGTCTTAATCAAGACATGGGGAGAAGCTAACAGGTGGAGAAGCTAATAAGGGGAGTAGGTGGAGAAGATGGTAGGGGGTAATATGATGATATTTTTTCAGTGCTATGAGTAAATAGTTAGAGCTTATATCATACAACTTTAATTATTCCAAAACATGATAATCCAAGCAGTGAAGTTGGATTAAATTGAGGGAGTTTTAAATCTGACGATGCAATAAGTGATTGATCAAAGGATATATATCCCAATAGCATAGGTCCATGATGTAATAATTAGAATGGTTTTGGGAATGTAATTAATTGATTCATTTATGAAATTTTCATTCTACTCTTATTTCTTATGTTTTTTATATCTTATGTTGTCATAGAGTGTTTGTTGAGTAAGTCTTTGATCGCTATATGAGTCGCAAGAATTTAATGGAAGTAGAAGATGGAAGAATCTTTAATAAGGTATCATATTATGAAGAGTTTTAAAAAAACCCAAATGGGGAGATTTTTGGGGGAAAATACCTCAAGGATTCTTCTCATTGTTTTTGGGTGTGATTATGTTTGTTGACAAGGCCAGATGACTGGGAATGAGGACAGTTGGTGTTTGTCGAAGTAGTGTCCAATGTGGCGTAGTTTCCTAGTGTTTTCTAAACTTTTTGGGTACAAAATTTGGAGTTTCTCTAGTATTGAAAAAATTGTATTTTCTTAAAGGCCATATGAAAATATGGTAAAGGAATGAATTTCGTGAATATGATATTTATGAAGAGTGTTTCGTGAAGGATCAAAGAATTATTATGGTGATCTCTGCGATAATGGCGAGCATCGTGAATGGCGAAGGTGAAGATAATTGTGAGTGTAGCATCGTGTTGGTGTGAATTTTTGATGGAATTCTCTAATATTAAAAAAATAATTGTGAATAGGAAATATCTATGGAGCTTCAACAAAAATGGATCATCAGGGTATAAAAATGGGAGCTCTGCAAAATGGTGATGACATGGCATTGAAGGTTCTAGGGTCGGTGGAAATGCCTATAAATTGTCCACTTCCCCTTTCAAAATATGAATCTACACTAAAAAATAATTATAAGTCATTATTTTCATGAAGGAGTTCTGAGAAGGTGGTTCTGGAAAAAACATCATGAACGCTATTGCAGCCAACTGGATGTTTTGAGCATTGTAAAAGTATTGGAATTCGCAAATGTGATAAAAAGATTACCAACCTTTTTGAGCTTCACAAAGGGTGGTTGCTTTGTGAAGTCTATTTTGATCTTTGATAAATCAATAACTTCATGAAGGATAGTTGGGCTTCTTGAAATTGGGAGCTTCATGAAGGCAGTGTTCACCATGAAAAGAGTTTAAAAGGGATTTCCCAGTAAATATGTGGTAAATTAGTATTCATTAGTTTGATGAAAGTGGAACATAATGATACACTAAATGAGGTGTAAAAACATTAATCTGAGTGATCAAAGGAGAATCTTCTTAAGAATCATTGAGCACACTTCAGTTGAGAGAGAAGTGTGCTTTCAAATTGTGATTGGTTGTAAACCACTAGGGATAGTGAGTCTGCTCTAAACATTGTAAACAGTGGTGAATTTTTAGTGGATTGGGTAGATCAACACATTTCTGTTGTATAATCCATGGATTTATTCTAGTGGAGGTGAACCAAATAAAATATTTGTGTCTCATCCATGCTTTAATTTATGTTTATACGTTGTTGTGGGAAAGAGAGAGAATAGTGATTTGTTTAACAACGAAACAAGATCAGAAGGGGGAGTTGTTTTAGTCTATCATACCATGATTCCCTCACCCTCTTGTGGTATTTAATCTAGTTTGTACTAACATATATTATTATATAGAATAATTTTTATGTCATATATATCAAAAATGTTTATTAAAACCATCTTTAATAGATTCCATGTATTTCTTGAATGAATCTCATCGCATTGGGAGGCTTTAGTCTATCATACACACAAATGACATTATCATATTCCCAAAAAATGGAAATAATAAAGTTAGTTGTGATATAAAAATTATATAATCATAAAAAGATCATAAAAATTTTAAATATAAAATATAAATATTATTTCCAACATTATTCTCATCATTGAAAGGTGGTAATAGAATAATGAATGACATCGGTTTGGGAGGCGGTAGTCTGCTATACAGATGATTGATGATTTTATAATCCATTTTATGAAAGTGTTTATAGTTTTAGATCATAAAATTAACATAAAAACAACTCATTATATGAAAGATAATGAGGATGTTATATAATTTTTATATAAAAATAATTGAATGGGTTTAAGGAAGAAATAAAACAAAAAATTTTGTTGATGAATGTTCCCTCTTCTTGGGGTATCCTCTTTGGGTTTGCACTAAAATTCTTACATGGTGGGATTTATATCCAAAATAAGTCACATATGATGCTGGGAGAGAATTTTATGAGTTATTTAGGTAGATATAAGTTGATCATAATGTATTTATATGTTTGAATAAGTGGGGAGAATGAGTTTCTTTTTATAATTGAGGAAGAGTTGCATTCAGGTAAATAATTAAAAGTATTCACTATTGGGAGGTAAATATTACCTCAAGTGGATCCAAGATTGATAATTAATGGGTTTTATGGATTATATGGCCGATCCACACCACCAACACATAATGGGACACATGTTTTAAACATTTTTCTACTTAACATCTAAGTTTCCCTATTTTTACCATTTTGGTTTTTCTCTAAGGTAACAAGTATTCTAACCATGGTATTTTATCCATTAAGACTAAATTAAAGTGATCCTTATTAGGTAATTTGGACCCCAATAATCCTAAATATTATAAATATTTTTTAAAATACAAATCCAATGTATTATGGAAATTAATTTTAACTTAAGTTTATGTAATGCGCAAAAACAACGCTTTAACCTTAACCATGCTAACAAAGTTTTTTACTATTTAATGGTCAATATAGTCATTATAATAGAACAATTGTCCCCTTAATAAAACATGTTTGATATTTTTTAATACATATAAATCACTTTAAATAAAATTTTATTTTTTGTAATTTAAATCAATTAATAAAATTACATTTATTATAAAAGGACATTGATGTCAATTTTGACATTATTACTTTAATTTAAATTAAAAAATATCAATACTATAATGGAATTGTAATATATTATGTTAAAACTTGTTTAAAATGATATATTAATCTACAAAAATAATGTAACATAATAATTTATTCAATTTACTACAATATTATTATTTTTAGTATCAGTTATTTATTTTTTATTAACAAAATAATTACTACCTTAGCCTTTTTTAAAGAATTTTAAGTATCTAATTCATCTCTAAAAATTAAATATAAATTATTATGATAACAATAACTCATTTATATTTCAAAATAATATTTATAACTAAACCAATGTTGTATCGCCCTAAAAATCCAATGTAGGAACATTATATTCAATGGTGTGTATGGAATGCAACACCAAGCACGTAAGGGAATATAATATCTTGATAATTTATAATATATTTAATATTTTAAATAAATTAAATATAATTTATAACATAAAATTACTGTTACACTTAGTTAGCATACATTTCATGAAACAACAAGATTCTTCAATGGATTGAGTTACATGCAAGACAGAATTTTACCAAACAATAGTATATTATTAAAATTATACTATTTAATATAACAAGATATAACCTAGATATTAAATTTTTAGTTATGAACATTATTATATGACATTAAAAATCTATGGTTTTAACAAATATAAAACTAATTCATTGGTTACAAATTAATAAGAAATAAATATAGAAACCAATTGAATATAAAGGAAAATATTATTATTTCTATGCTCGTAAAGCTGTTTTATCCAAGTAAATTAAATTAATTATAATTAATGAGTGATATTAATGTAATATATAAATTATATATTCAATAAAATATTTTTATAGTCATACAATAGATTCTCTATACATAAGATAATAACAAACCCCATATTACACTTAAAAACTTATTTTTTTATTAGAGCACTTTTACCTCCTTTTAATGGTGAAACTGTTTTAAATAAGATTTATACTTTTATAGATTATATATGTCACAATAAAATTAATATTTTAAATAGAAACATAACAATTATGTTAGGGTAAATTTTTGGTATTTTTCTCTGAAGATTTATTTTTTAATGAATAGAGACAAATACTAAATTTAAAATCAAAAATTATTTTTCATATAATTTATTTATATGGATAAATTATCATTTTAATTAATTTTAAAGTATAATTATATCATATTTTTATAAATTAAACCAATTTAGTTCATTTGAATTAATTTCATTTTGAAATTGACTATAAAAACATAGCAAACGTTTAGATGTTTTTACTTTAAAAATCGGCATTATTGTCTTATCTGCATGATTAAATTTAAATGAATTTATTCCACATATGTGATTGGAATTGGTAAAAATTAATTCCATATTTAGAATAATAATAACTTATAATGTCTAATAAGTTCAATATAGTTTTTTACAAAAAATATTTGGGAAAATAATTAAATTTAATTATAATGATTAAGGTAAAATTAATCTTGATAAGGGAATAAACATTAAAATTAAGGGCTTAGATTACCTATCCACTTGTCCAAACCCCATTTTATTGCCATAATTAGTCCATTAAATATCAATTATTTTTTTATTATTTTTTTATGACCTTTTTAGGTAAATACTTGGGTACACCGAACTTGTTTTAAAAAATGAAAAGTGGGTCCTTTTCCTCACTTTTAAAAGGCCACCAACCCTCCCTCTTCCTCACACCTCTAAAGAAACTTTGGCTAAACGATGATCTACACAAATAACTCCTAAAAATATCTTCCTTAATCCAATAATACTCCCCTTTAGAATTAATAAAACCAAGGAATCCCTTTCATGCAAACCAAAAAGAGTTACCCAAATAATAGGAAACATCTTTCCACAAGATCTTTAGTTTTATTTCCCTAATCCACCCACTAAGATCATATTATTAAAATATAATATAAAAAACCAGTATCCAAAATATAATAGTATGTTTTTATTCCTTTTTTTTACCTAAAATCACACACACTTCTTTCTAATTGGTAATGAACATATTGTTTACGTGGACAGAGAACTACCGTCGCACAAAATGATGATTGTTCATTTCTGCTTTACCACATTTCATGGTTTTAAATTATTATGGATACAATATTAATATATGTTATTTTTTATATTTATTATTTCTTTAATCTTCTGTAAATATTTTACAAAATAAATATTTATACTTTATATTTTGTGTAAAAATGATAACATTGTTTGTGGAAGTATGGACTACCACCTCCTCAAAACGATGTGATTCCTTTTACATGAAAATAATTAAATATATAAGTATATATTATTAAATATCATGGTATTTATTATATAATTATCATTATTTAAATATGTATTGTTACTTACCTTCTTTCCATAATGATAATTGAAAAATGGGAACGTTACTCAAGCGTATTCAAGGCATACCTTCTCCATGATTGTAACGTTTGTTCAATTTTCATAACCATATTTAATGATTGGTTTTAAAATTATAATTGATATTTAAATATGATAACTAGGTTATAATTATTATTCTGGATATGTTATATAATGACCCCATTGACCATAGTTGGCCAACCAAATTTGTTTTTGATATATAAATTGAATTTGGTCAAAACACCTAATGTGATTTTAATCGTTTAAGTAGTTATATACAACATGGTAATAATTTAAATGAAATAAATTATAAACATGTAAAAGGTTCTAAATTATTTAAATACTGAACATAATTTTATTATTTAGTAATATAAGGACACACAAGACAAGTCGGACTCAAGGTAAAGAATTTTCACCTCATTTATTACATCTGTGAGACAAATGTCATGTTCATCACTAAATTATTTTGTGTGGTATATATTTTACCCATTTTTATATATTATATCATGAATTATGCGGTCTAAATGGTATTTAAAACTTTAAATTAATATTATTACTTCATGATATTTAGGATTTAAAATGTTTCAATGTGGTATGGGACACTTTGGAACATTTAAAGATTATTTTCCTCAACAATAGCTTTAATGATCATTCAATGGAATTACCATTAAAGGAAATTATATGAAAATTGTTCAATAAAATCTTTATTTTTCTCCTCCTATGGTTATTAATGACATTTTTCAAGTATTATTACCATTATTTTACTATTTTTTACTCCAAATGTTTTAGAAAATATTTTTAAGAAAACCTGACTTCATTTCTCCCATTATTCAGATAACCTTTTTTCTTTTAGAAATCATGTGTTTTTAAAAAAAATTCAAAGATTATTTTCAAATGATTTGATAAATATGTGATTTCCATTTTATTCTTTTTCCAATGTTTTCAAATTAATCTTGATGTCTCTTTCCCAACAATTGATTTTTATAACCTTTTTACCATGCAAAAGTAATGTTCTTTTACCTTGTAGACCAATTACAGATTTACTCACCCTAATTTCATTGAGGATTACTTTTCATGTTTAAAAGGTTACTTTGAAAATAAAATTTTTTCAAAAGATATTTTCAAATAATAGGCTTTTAAAAATGGTTTTCAAAACAAAATAATATTTTCCTCAAGAATGTTTTTAAAAGATATTTTTATAATATTTCCATTCATCAATGACAAAACCCATTTATTTTAATCAACTTGGGGTGTATTGTATAGATACTATCCTTAATCTTCCTCTTGATGGTTTATGATTCATTTTGACATGGATAGAATTTACATTATCTTCCTTGATTTCTTTTAATATACTTGAAAGATTCAATTTCCTATGATCATTCAACATTGAATTTCATGTAAATATCTATATCATTTTTCATGGATATGATTATATCCAGAACTGTATACCATTTTTAGGGTTTTTACTTTGAATGTTATTTTATTATTTGGGGAAATATTGATAAACCCATATACTTTATTCAATACATATATTTGATATTGAAATTTATTTATTTAAATGATTTGTAAATACACTATACAGGTTGGGGACTGGTTCATTCAAGCCCTATGGGTTAGAGACCAGTTAATGAAAGATCTATAGGTTGGGGACCAGTTAATGCAAGCCCCTTGATCCTTCAATTGTCTCATGAGATGAAATTATTTGGAAATAAAACCTTAGAGTTTTTTTTTCCAAGTAGTATAGATGATTTTATAGCCAAAGTTTTAAACTATCTAGAGGATAGATCTTGAAAGTATAGGTCTTTTTGTGCCTTAGACATGACATCTAATAGTTAAGTATTTACCTCATATAGTTTCAGTTATTATTCATTCATGAGATTTCCTGCCAACATTTATATGGATACATTTCATTTTTAATTCATCGACTAAATATAATTTGATTTACTTTCTTACCTGGCATATAGATTTTTCCTTATCTTGTTATTTGAATGGGATTTTTTTCTAGATATTACCTTTCCATTTTTCTTATTCACATCCTCATCAGTTTTCTAATTTCATGGTATGTTTTTTTAGTTATTAACATGCCATAATTATTATTCTCATTAATTCATTATTTCTTCTATTTTACATTACCCTTAATAATAATTTGAGCTCACCATTATTTTGTTTCTTTTTCCCAGGAATCCCAGAAGCATACTATGAAAAATATGCAGGGATATACTAGATAAAATATCGTTATTATCCAAAAGGTTATTTTGAAAGAAAAAAGTATGTTGTAATTAGTGTATTAATTTGTAACACAATAGTCATTTATGTATCTGGTTTACCAAGTATACTATATTGTTAGGTCCTTTGGGACATGATTTAATTGTATCTTGTGATAATGTAATGGTAAAAGACACCGAATCTAGGATTTCTAGGGTTTTCTCATTATAGTTTGTATCAGAGAAAGTTTAGTAATAACCTTAGGAACTAGATTTAGGAAAACATAGATTACAAAAAATAACGCTAAGGTAGAATTTGAGAATAAGTATATAAGAACATCCATGAATTTTTGGTAAGGTAAAAATTGTGTGGGACTTCCTAGCAATACATCCTTGTATGGATTCTAAAAGTTTATGTGGTTCTAGAACATATGTACCTAGGAGTAATAACTCTTAAAAGGTGTGTTGGGCCTGACTTAGCATAACCTGGTACATGACAATGGGCCTTTCTGCGCACATATTTTGACACTCTTAGGGGATACGCTTTGGATAATTCACATTTTCATTACAATTCATTATGAAGAATTTTAATAGATGATGAAAATGAATAACCTAAGTAAACCTACGGTGTTTTAGATTAAAGATAAGGTTTCATGATGTTGAAATCCTATAAATGATATTATAGATAAACCCTAGACCAAGGAAGGGCCTTTGTGGAAATAAATGGATGATGTATTTATGTATTGGGGTTTTATTGAAAACATTGGATAAAACTATGTTTAGTTATTGAAATTATTTAAAGTATGTCCATCATATTTATTTTGAAAATTATATTAGTTTGGTTTTATAAAAGGACAACTTGTATGTCAGGTCAGAACCAATTATGTCTGGAAATGTCATAGGTATTGAACCCATGTTTGAAGGCTGATAAGGTTTTCACACCAACCACTAGCCTATGAAATGTCCTGGTAAATTTTTCATTGTTTTTAGTTAAAAAATTCGATGAGTAGATATTAATCATGAACTAGTATGGTTATTTTTTAGAATTATATATTAATTTATTAACCATATTAGATTTTGAAAATAGTTTCATGCAAAAATTTGAACTTCTCACTCTTTTATTGGACTTAAAAACCATAAAATGTTTATTTTAGTGCTTCGGGCATCAAAATTAATTTTTGAATGAATTGGAAAAATGGTCAAAGCACAAAAAAATTGAAATTATGTTGATATAAATATATCAAGAAAGTATATTTACTTATATTCTTAGGGAGTATTATAATTTCCAAACATTAGGAAAATGAGAAAAAATTATTGTCTTAATACATTAATATTTGTTGAATCGATGGTCTTATAAATAATCATAGATTTATGGATTTGAATCCCTCAACATTATATTGATTGTTCACTTATTTTTTATTTATGACATCAATAAATCCCTATAAATATTCACACTTTTTCTCCAAGTATGTATCTCTACTTTCCACTAATGTTCTCATACTCAGAGACCTAGTTATATGCTAGTCCACGTAACCTATGTACTTCCCATTTTCTCCTTTATAAAATTTTTTGTATGAACCCTTCACATGATTGTTAATTTTCACATAGTAAATATCAAATAATATGTTATAAATATCGAGTTTAAATTGTAAGGATATAATTTAATTAAGGTTGGGAGAACGTAATTCCCTGAAAATCCAAAGTCGGAACAATGTATTCAATGGCATGTGTGACACGCAACACCAAGCACGTAAGGGAATATAATATCCCAATAATTTATAATATATTTAATATTTAAAATAAATTAAACATAATTTATATCTTGAAATTCATGTGACACTGGGTTATAGTACGTCTCACGCAACAATGAGTTTCTTACATGGCTTGCATTACATGCAAGACAGAGTTTTACCAAACAAAAATATATTATCAAAATATTATTATTTAATATAAAAAGATATAACCTTTGTATTAAATTTGTGTTGTTAAAATGGTTTACTAACTTTTTAAAACCTATGGATTTCAAAAATATAAAATTAATTCATTGGTTATAAATTAATTAGAAATAAATATGAAAACCAATCGAATATAAAAAATATATTATTATTCTTATGATCAATAGGCTATCTTATACTAATATATTAAATTAATGACAAATATTAAGTGATATTAATGTAATATATATATTTTATTCAATAAAATACTTCTGATAATCATCTAATAGATTTGATAGACATAAGCTAAGAAAAAAATCCAATATTACACATAAAAACTTATTTTTCATTAAAGAACTTTTACCAACTTTTAATGGACAACCTATTTTAAATAATTTTTTTGAGATTTTTTAGATTTTATATGTACAAACAACTAAATAATTAAAATAGAAACAAATTAATTATATTAGGGTACCTTTTTGGTATTTTTCTGTGATGTTTCATTTTTTAATGAATAGTGAAAAATACTGAATTTTAATTTAAAACTGTTTTTTCATTTAATTTTTTTTATAAGATTAAATTATAATTTTAATTTTTTATAAAGTATAATTAGATCATATTTTTAATTTTTAATCAAATTTAGGTAATTTTAATAAATTTCACTTTGAAAATGACTATAAAATATAGAAAACCTTTGGGGGATTTTACTTTAAAAACCCACATTATCATCCTGTCTGAGGAATTAAAATTAAATTAATTTCTACACCTCCGGTGATTGGAATTTGGAAAAATAGATTCCATAATTGGAATTAGAATAATTTATAACTTATAATAAGTTCCAATATGTTTTTGACCAAAAATATTAGTGAAAGTAATTAAAATTTATTATAATGATTAAGGTAAAATTAAACTTAATATGGGACTACAACTTAAACTTAAGCGGAAAAATGACCTATCCACTTATAAAAAACAAATTTTATGGAAATAATTATTACATTAAACTTCCATTATTTTTTTTTTTTTGTTTTTTATAACTTTTTTTAGGTAATAATGTTGGTACACCAAACTTGTTTCCAAAAAACTGCCAAGGGAGTCTTTTTCCTCCCTTATAAAATGCCACCACACCTCCCACTTGTTCACACCTCTAAAGACTCTTTGGCTCGACCAAAAACTACCCAAATAGATACTAAAAATCCATTCACTCATCTTATATCCCTCCCATTGGTCACAAATGAAACCAAAGAAGCCCTTCTGTGAAGACCAAAAGGAGTTACCCAAATAAGAGATAACATCTTTCCTCAAGTACTTTAGTTTTATTTCCATTATCCACCCCCTAAACTCTTATTAATCCATGATTATATAAAAAACAGTATAATAAATATAAAATGATGTTTTTTTCAAGTTTTACACCTATAATCACTCTCACATCCATCTAATGGGTAATGAACATACTGTTTACGTGTACATCGAACTACCCCCTCACAAAACAATCATTTTTCATTTATCCTTTACCACATTTTATGGTTGTAAATTATGATGTATACTCTATTTATATATGTTATATATGATATTTATTATTTATTAAATCTTATGTAATTATTTTATAACACATATCTTTATACTTTCAATTTTTTGTAAAAATGATAACATCGTTTGTGGACGTGTGGACTACTGCCTCCTCGACATGATGTTATTCATTTAGATCAAAATAATTACATATATAAGTATATCTGATTAAATAAATAGTTATTTATTAAATATTTATCATTATAGAAATATATGGTGTTACTTACCTTCTTTCCATAATGATCATTGAAAAATGGGAACGTTGATCATTCATATGCACAGCCTACTATCTCCATAATTGTAACGTTGGTTCATTTTTTATAACCATATTTAATGATTGGTTTTAAAAGTATAATTGATATATAAATATTATAATTATGTAATAATTATTATTCTGTAGATGTTATATAATGACCCCTTTGACCATAATTAACCTATTAAATTTTTTTAACGTATAAACTAAATTTAGCCAAAAACACACGATGTAAACATTATTGTTTTAGTAGTTCAATACAACATGGTAATAAGTGAAATAAAAGTTAATATGAACATGAAAAAGTTTCTCAAGAAATTAAATAATTAACATAAGTATATTATTTCATAATATAAACACTGAGGAAACAAGTTAGACTAAATATAAGGTATTTTCATCTCACTTTTTACTTTTGTGAGATAAATTTCAAGTTCACCACTTACTTATTTGGTGAAGTGTTTCTACTTCCCATTATTATATATTATATCATGAATTAATTTATCTTAATGGTAATTAAAACATTCATTTCATATTATTCCTTCGTTATTTATATGATTTAAAATAATGCAAAGTGGTATGGTAGACTTTCAAATGTTTAAAAATTGTTTTTTTCAATAATAAATTTAATAATCTTCAGTGGTATTTAAATTTTAGAAAATTATATGTCCATTATTTGTTAAAACCTTTATTATTATCCTCCTCCAGTTATTTATAACCTTTTTCATGTATTAGTACCATTTTTTCACTATGTGGTACTCAAAATGTTTTATAAATTTTTTTAAAGAAAAACTGATTCCATTTCTCTCTTTTGTCAGGTAAATTTTTTTCTTATAAAAACTATTTTTTATTAAAAAAATTAAAAATGATTTTAAAATTATTTTATAAATAAATTTTTACCCTTGTTTCAATATTTTCAAATGAATATTTTTTTCACTTTACTAACAATGCATTTTTCAAACCATTTTAGCGTGAAAAATTAATGTTTTTTACATCATACAAAAAGTACATATTTACTCATTGTTATTTATTTCAAGCCTCTTTTTAAAGTTTAAAAGATTAATTTTTAAATAAATTTTTTTTAAAATTTATTTTCAAATAAAATTATTTTCAAACAATTTTTCAAGACAAAATGATATTTTCCTAATGAATGTTTTTAAAAGATATTTTTATAATATTTCCATTCATATACGAAAATAACCATTTATTTTGCTCCACTTGGGATATGTTGTATTAATACCATCCTTAATATTCCCCTAGATGGTTTATGATTTATTTGTCTAAGGATAGTATTCACATTCATTTTCTTGATTCCTTTTAATCCACATGAAATATTCAATTTCATCTCATCATTTTACATTGAATTCCCCCTAAATATTCATATCAGTTTTCTGGGATGATTGTTGCTTGAACTCTGTACCATTTTTTATATGGTGGTTAAATTGAAATTCAATTTATTATCTGGGTAAATATTGATAATCTTTTTTCCTTTAATCAATATAGATATTTTATAAGGCAATTTGTTTATTTAAATTATTTGGGCATGCAATATATGGGTACAGGACCAGTTAATGCATGCCCAACAGGTTGGAGACCAGTTAATTCAAGCTAAACAGTTTGGGTACTAGTTAATTCAATCCCTTAGATGCATCGATAGTCTCATGATATGAAATTAGTTAGTGAAAACCCCTTTGAGTTTGTTTCCAAGAAGTATATATGGGTTTTTACCTATATTTTTAAACTATAAAAAGGATATATCTTGAGAGTATAGGTTTTCTTGTGGTTTAGACATGATTTAAAATAATTAATCATTTATATCATATATTTTCAGTTATTATTCATTCATGAGATTTTGTATCAACATATCTAGGGATACATTTCATTTTCATTCATTAACTAAATGGTATGTGATTCAGTTTTGTACCTTTCTATATTCATTTTTCATTATCTAGTTATTTGAATGGCATGTGTTTCAATTTATTAACTTGACATATTGTTTATGTGCATTGTTATTAGTTTTTTTATTACATGGTATGTTTGTTTAGTTATTACCATGCCATAATTATTATTATAATCGATTCATTATTGCTTCCACTATACTTTACCATTCTGAGCATTTGAGATCACCCTTACTTTTTTTCCTTTACCCAAGAATAAAAGAAGCATAATACGAATGATACATCAAGATATACTAGATGGAATAAAGTTATTATCCTAAAATATTTTTTGAAAGAAAATATTATGTTGTAATTAGTGAATTAATTTGAAATACAATACTCATATAGAAATATGGTTTACCAAGACTTCTTAATTGTTCCTTACTTTGGGACACGATTTACTTGAATATTATTCCAATGTATTGATAGTAGACACATACTCTAGGCTTTTCGGGTTAGGTCGCTGCAAATGTTTTTTTTGTCCATATCCCAAAGAATTATAGATATTAAAAGTAAGAAGAGTGTTTTTTTGTATTTTTCATTACTTAATTAATTTTATTTCCAAGGTCTAAATAAATTCATTAAAAAATTAACATACTATTTTAGGTCATTTTTACTCTTATCATTATAGTTTAACCACTAAGTAATCTTATATTTCACCTTAATTTCTCTAATTAATTATTATTTATTTCACTAATAACTTTAGTCAAAAATTCAATTGACCTTATTAGAAATTATATATTATGTTTATTCAAAATATTTAATCTATTTTTATAAATTAAAATCATATAATTCATTAAAATTAATTTAAAATCAGTCATGTAAACGTGTTGAGAAATAGGCTTTGAAAAGCGAAAATGATCAAATGTTTACATTGTTTTTATATTTAATTTCAATATTAAATTGATTCTAATGACCTAAATTAGATTAATAGATATATAATTAAACTAGAAACACATTTAAAAAATTAAATATAATTTAAAATTATAAATAAATTAAATGAAAAAGGAAATTTTTAATTAAAACTAAGTATTTTTCAATATTCATCGAAAAGGAAATTTTTTAGAATAATCTAAAATATTAATCGAAAGATAATTTTGACATTTTTTCAAAAAAATGGTGTTTCTTTTATAAAATTTATTTTATAAATGTTTTAAAAATTAATCTTATTAATGTTTAAAAAAAATAAAAAAATAAATAATTAGAAAATAGTATTTTTAAAATATATAAGGACTTTACAGAAAATTAAGTACTTTTTATCAATATTTTTTATTTTTATAAAACCATCTAAATTAATATTTAAAAATTATTTATTAATTTTAACTTTCTAAGTATAATGGATTTGTTATAATGGTCCAGTTTAAATGACTATATTAATAATTTGTTGATGTTTTATTAAAACTCAATGTCATGTATCACATAAGATAACTGAGTGTTGCATGTAGTGAAAGATAACATAGGGTTGAATGTAGTGGAATAATAACTTGGGGTTTTATGTAATGCATTCCATCAATGAAATTTAATTTATTTGAAAATAATTCATGAAAACTCGGGGTGTCACACTCTACCACCCTTAAAATGAATTTCGCCCTTGAAATTAATTTCAGTCATCAATGGTTTAATACTTTAAAATCCCTTTCATAGAAACCCATATAGTAAATAGGGTTAATAAAAATTCCTCTTAAAAAGGAGAAAGGGATGTGTGAAGGTCATGTAGAATAACACAAACTAGGATTCTAAATAGGATAACATTGGTGGGAAGTAAATACATTGACATATAAGAGAAAACTAAGAACCAAATACTGATAGAGAGTGATAGAGAGCATGGTCAGGAGGAAGTTGATGATCAAAAATACATAAACCAAAGAGGCTTGAAAATTTTAAATGATATAATCAAAATTTATAATAATAGGAAAACATTTTATTTCACGGACCTTTTTCTAAATTTGAAAAAAAAAATTGGATAATAAATATACTTGATTTCATTACATTTCATAAGCGCAATCTCACTCTATGGTTGTTCCTTGATCAATTTTAAATTCATATCTTACTCCAATAAATGAAGGTGAATTTTTATTCTTGGTTTACTAATGGGTCATAATATCCATAGATAAAATGGTAAGCCATTCTTTCTATCTTTAGGTATCACCAAAATAAAATGGTTAGCACAGGTTATACAATATGCCTAAATATTTATATGGTGAAATAATACATTAATCTCTAAAATCTAATTCAAGGGTCAAGATAAACCATTTTATAAATTTTTAACCTTTTGACACTTATGAAAGATGAAAATCCAAAACATTAGAAATAAGGTCACTAAATTTCCAAAATTAACTTTTCATTAATTCCAATATATCATAAATTATCTCTTGAGTTTCATATATCAAACATGTGAATACATTCATCATGTATTCTATTGAAACATGGTAATAACATGAATTACCATAAAACCTAATTGAAAACATGCATGTTTCCTTAGTCATTAAAAAAATATTATTGTATATATTCCTAAAATCCAAAAATGATGTAAAATCTATCCATGATTTCATAAACAATTTTTTCATATAATCATTTATCAGTTCTAAGGTCATCAATACTATAAAATTTACTTTATTCTAATCTAATATCACTTTATCCAAACTAAAAACCATTTTATCAATATCAGGAACATATTAAGAGTTACCTTCACATAATAATTCATTTTCCATGATTAACATCTTTCAAATAAATAATTTTTCTAGTCCAACAACATCATTCAAAATATCCTTTCAAATCCTTAATGAAAAAATTATATTGAAGAATAATTTTATATTATATATTTTTTATAACATAATATTTTAATTCCAATATATAAATACATTATTTATCCCACTTTATCCTTAATCCATTAACTAGGGTTCATCATCTTATTCCTTAATACCTATTTTATTTCACAATTCATTCATAGTCTCTTCATCATCAACAGTATATCCATTACTCGTACCACCTTTCCAATTATCTTCATGATCTTTCCCCTTAAGATATTTATTTTTAAAATTCCCAAACATTACACATTGGAAATATTCAATCGTCAATGATAACTTAGGGAGACCAATATTAACATCCAATGTGTTAACTGAACTCTTTATTTTTCATTTGTAGTTATTTTATATAGTCAAAAAATATTCATGTTACTATCATAAATCTATGTTGTTGTTCCATCCCACATTCTCAACACTTAAGAAAAAAAATCTTATTTACTTCATGGTCTCCGCTATCCAAAATCTCACTAAAATCTATCCCTATCTTCTTTGGTGCGATTGATAGTTGTTTAAGGTACATATTGTTAATCATTTTCAGTGAAAATTGATTATGAATAATCACAATATTTTTTACATCAATCATTATCTCCTTTGATTGATCATAAGAAAATTTTCTATCAAATTCACTATTAAACTGGTTCCTTCTTGTTCATGTTATTGACTAAAAATAAAAAGTATAGTTTAAGAAACACTAATCATAGTGGCAAACCAAATAATAATCAAAATCGCTTATATAATTCCAAAATCATGAAACCTTATTTGTAATATATGACACCTTAGGTTTATCCTAGGTCATTCATACACATCATCTATTTAAATCCTTCATGATATTTTGTAAAGAGTTTGTGAATTTCAAAATAATATCCCCCGGGAGTGTCAAACCATATGTGCAGAAAGTTTCATTTTCATGCACCGGTTTCCCAATTTATTCTAGCTCAATACAGTGTTTTTGAGGTATTTACCACTATATAAATCTATTCTAGATCCATAACCACTTGTAGTATCCATATAGGGATTTAATTTCTTGAAAAAATTTCTTTAAATCCTTTACCAAAATTCCAGGACATGTTTCTAAACATTGACTCATCCTTAGACTTATCCTTGGAGACATCCCCAGAAATATCATTATAAATAACCATAGTGATCCCACTAATGTTTTCTCATCCTAGTTTCCGAAGGTTAACTAAACCATTCCTTCTATACCAACTATATCAATCTCATATTCTCATACCAATATATTATATATTTTTAGATGAATATTCATTACATTATACAAATACATTCTGAGGGATACTGATATTTTAGTGCCTTTGGAAACTTGGAAACATAATCTTCTAACTAATTAAAATATATTCAATATATCCCATAATGATCTTCCGCTTTAGTACTCTTTAAATTCATACCCTACTAAAAACCTTTCTTCATAACCTAGAGAAAGGAAACATAATAACGGGTGAGCTCAAATTCTCAGTAAGGGGAACATGGAAGATACCTAAGCATGAAATGAGTATAATAGTATGAGAACATGAGAATAACATTAGAAACCCAAGACATTTATATCAAATATCATAAAAACTGATCATGGAATAAATATAGTAACTTCATAAAACATGAATCATTAAAAAATCAAAGAACATCAATCATGATAACATAACATTGGAATAAGGCATTGAATTTTGGAATACACAAGAGATTATAACATTTAGAAGTTATGTAGATGTAAATAGGTTCACTCCTTAAGTTAATGAGATGAAATCAGGACCTTACAAAATCATATGGACACGAAACTAGGTCTATGAATAACATTGTGATCATGTAATCAGTTTCACGCATAATATTATTAACATGTAATTAGGTTCATGCCTAACATTTTGAGCATGTAATCAGGTTCATGAATAGGTGGATATAGATCATGAGTGGGCCACACCACCATTCTCAGTTGAAGCCATATCTTATTGTATTGGGTTCACACCCTCTCCATCCTTGTCCATATCATGAGATATATAAATCTTTAACCAATTAATTAGAGGGAGATATAGGTCCCATCCATCACATAATGGAAACCACATTTATTTGTGATGAATGATTATAAACATTCATCATATAATAACACTAAAAATGAAATGGGTATCATAAAAATTTAATCATATCATAACCTTTGAAAAAGATACAGGCTTCATAAACATTTAATCATAGCATAACCATTGAAAATAAGTGTGTTTCATACAAATATTTCCATGGTATAAACTGTGGAAGAGAAATGGGTTTCATAATCAACTTTTCATCATAAACATAAACCATTTAGAGAAAAAATAATAATGATATCATTGGATCTTATCCCTAGTAAAGCATAAGTTACATCAATATATTCCATATTAGATGGAAAATAATTTTTATTGATCATTTAAAAAAATTATTGAATAAAATAAAATTTCTTGGAAAATAATTTGGAAAAATAAATTATTTTTTGAAATCCATTTCTTTTAAAATAACTCTTTAAGACAAATGAATCTTTAAAATACATTTTAAAACATTTCTTATGGAAAATATCATTCATTCTATAAAAAAAACTTTTTATGAGATAAAAAATATTGAAAACAATTTTCTTTACAATTAAATTTGGATACTTATAAATTAATCTTCGAATCAATGATTGGTTATGATTTTGAAAAATTTAATTCATGTTGTACATGTTAAAATAAAGATTCATTTATAATTTTTTGGTAAAATCCAAACGCGCATTGTTTTGGAAAATGACATGAATATTACTTCATATTTTTTTGTAAGAAGTACACCATTGGTTAAAATTTATTTTAAACATAAAAATATAGTAGTAAAAAAATTGAAAACATTTTTAGAAAAAATTGTTCTGAAATAGAACCGATTTTTTATCGAAGGGAGAGAAAACGTCAGATTTTCTTAACAAAATCCTCTTAATTATATTAAGTAACAAAGATTGGGAAAATGGTAACATTAATTGAATATATCATGAATAAATAGAGAATAATTAAATTAAATATAATTATTGAGAGTTAAATCATTATATTTCTATATTCGAAGCATAATCATAAACAATCCTGATAAACGATGAGATTGTAACATATATTCATTACCATTTTAGTATCTTGGAATCATAATACCAATGAAGTAACAAAATAAAATAGAACTTAAATATATCATATTTATGGATAAATTCATGATATTAAATTTCAAATGGGTTGTATATGCACCTCATTAAATAATATTGGTGCATATCACAACATACATCACAAAGAAGTAAAATTGAGACAAAACCCCATTACCGATTCGGTAACTTTTGAACTATAAACCCTTTGAAAGTGAGATCATAAAATGAATATGTAAATAACAATAAATTTTATTATAATAATCATAAAATAAATTCATGGGAACTATATACACCACATAGAATATATATTTGGTGAATATATCATGTATATCATAGAAGTAAAAAAGTGAGACGGAAATACCTTACATTAATTTTAAACTCTCATCATTATCTTTAAAACATCTTATATAACAAATATATGTTTATTATACATATATAAAAGAAAAATATTCATATATATCACACTATTTATGGTTTTATTATGATCTTTTATTACATTTTTATTAATTATTTCATGTTAAAGTTACGTCTTGGGTAACAGCTACTATGTTTTTATTTGTAATTTTTGGTCCTCCTAATTTTATTATGATTTAATAATAGATATATATATATAATGATAAAAATAATATAAACATTAAATATATTCATTATATTTTTTTTATAGTAATTCATAATATTTAGTGATAGGAAATGAAATACATCATTCATGGAAACGGTAGATCGTATGTAAGCATTAATGATGCTTTTAATTTTCTTATTGGGTTGAAATAAAATTAAATGATATATAAATCATTATTAAAAAATCATATTTATGTAATATATATAAAAACATTTAATAAACCCATACTTAATATCTTCTATTTATAGGGTGAATGAATCACATCGCTTCACAAGGTGGTAGTCCACTGTACACACGAAAGTTGTTATCGTATTCTCACAAAATAGAAATCATAAAGTTATGTGTGATATAACAATTACAGAATAAAAATAACATAATAAATATCATAAATATCATATGTAAATAGTTTTTCCATCATTATTTCTAATAATGAAAGGTGTTAGTGGAAAACTGAATGGCATCAGTTCGTGAGGCGGTAGTCCGCCGTACACACAAATAATGATTTAGTAACCCATTTGATTAAAATGTTTGTTTTTTAGGTAATATAAATAACATAAGAACATATAATTATATATAATATACTAATGTTGTTATATAATAATGATATAAAAATAATTTAATGTTTTTTCATAAGAAATAAAACAATGAAGTTCATTGAAGGGCGTTACATTTTCTTCATGTATCTTCCTTCAGTTTGTACTAAAAGCCTTAATTAGTTGGATTTATGTCCAAAATATGGCATCTAGGATTATATTAGGAAATTTTAAAAGTGATTTGGGTAGATCTAGGACAATCCAAATAGTTTGAGAGGTGTGAATAAGTGGGGAGAGTGAGTTCCCATCTATAGTTTAAGGGGAGTGGAATTCTTGTTTATAGTCAAAATTATTCATTATTGGGAGGTCAATCATACCTCAATTGGATCCAATATTGATAATTAATGTCTTTTAGGGATGATATGTTAGATAAAAAACTCCACCACACAACAGAACACTTGTTTTAAACATTTTTTCCTTTACTTCTATGTTTCCCTATTTTTACCATTTTAGTTTTTCAATAAAGTAACAGGTTTTCTAACCATGGTAATTTATCCTTTAAAAAAAATTAGAGTTAGAGTTATTAGAAAATTTAGAAACACTAATCCTAAATATTATATAAATTTTTTGAAATAAAAATCTTATTTGTGATAGAAGTTAATTTTAACACAAGAGTAAATAATGTGCAAAAACACTGATTTAACCTTAATTGTAGTAACCGAATGTTTTTACTATTTAACGGACAATGTAGTCATAATAATAGAAAATTTGGTCCATTAATGGACTATAATTTATATTTATTAATATTTAAATATTACTTTACTTAATATAGTATATTTTGTGATTTTAAATGAATTAATAAAATATGATTTATTATAAAATGACATTAATGTCAATTTTGACATAGTTCATTTAATTTAAATTAAAATATATATATTTATAAAATAATGAAATTATAACATATTATTTTCACACCTATTTAACATGATATAATGATCTAAAAATAATGTAACATAATAATTCATTCAATTTACTTCACTATTATTATTTTTAGTATCAATTATTTTATTTTTTATTAACTATGTAATTACTCTATTAGAAATGTTTTAATAATTTTATGTAACTAATTCAACTCTAAAAATTAAATATAAATTGTTATAATATAAATTACTCATTTATTTTTTGAAATAATAATTATAACTGAACTAATTTTTTTGTCCCTATCCCAAGGCATTATAGATATCAAAAGTATGAAAAGTGTCTTTTTTGTATTTTACATTACTTAGTTGATTATATGGGTCATATTCATAGGAAAGTGGAAATGAATTTCTATATTTCAAATAATTTTATGTCCAGTGTCAAAATAAATTCATTGAATAACATTAATATAATATTTTAGTGCATTTTCACTCTTATCATTCTAGTTTAACCACTAAGTAATATTTTTTACCTTAATCATTGTAATTAATTTTAATTACTTTCACTAATCACTTTGGTAAAAAAATTATTTTATCTTATTTGAAATTATAAATTATGATTATTCCAAATATGGAATCAATTTTTCCAAATTATAATCACATAAGTGGAAAAAATTAATTTAAAATTAATCCCATGGGCATGACGAGAAAGAAGGTTTTTAAAGAGAAAATAATTAAAAGTTTACAAAGTTTCTCTTTTCAATTTCAATATTAAATTGATTAAAATGACCTAAATTAGATTCATAAATTAATAATTGAATTAATTACACTTTAAAATAAAATTAAAATAAAATTTAACAATATAAATAAATTAAATGAAAAGGCAGTTTTCAATTAAAACTCAGTATTTTTCACTATTCATCAAAAAATGAAACCTTTCGGAAAAATCAAAATATTCTTCCAAAAATAATTTTCAAATTATTAATTAAAAAATTAAGTTAATTTTATGAAATTTATTTTCTAAAAGTTTCAAAAATTAATTTTTATTAATGTTCAAAAAATGAAACAAAAAGAATTTTTTTTAGAAAATAATATTTTCAAAATATATAGACTTTACTAAGAAATAAGAAATTTATTATCAATACATTTTATTTATATAAATAAATTATAATTAATATTTAAATACTAGTTATTACTATTCATTTTTCTATATCTAACAACTTTGTTATAGCATTCGAGATTAATTAAATATGTTAATAATATCACAAGGTTTTGTTAACACTCAGTGTCGCGTGTCACGAAAGTTAACCGAGTGTTGCAGAAAGGGAAAGAAAAACCATGGTTTTGTGTAGTTCAATATTAAATTGTTGTTGTGTGTAACACAATATAACAAATAAATTTAATTTATTCCTACAAAAATAATGAAAACTCGTGGTGTTGCAACTTACTAGGAAGGGAGTAAAGTTCTTGTGGGATTTGAAATGTCAGATCTCTTTTGAGAATATGAAATTCTTTTTGAATTTTATGATAGTGTTGTCTCTTATAGAGGATGTTCAAAGCTATATAGTATTTTTTTTATGCATCATGTTTGGTTTTGGGATGCATTCTCATGAAGTTTGATCATGTGGTAACCTATGGTTCTAGACAGCTTAGGACATATTAAAAGAATTATCCTACTCAAAATATCAAACTTGCAACCCTCATATGTGAAACTAATATCTATTGGAATTACATTTTTAGAGAAAGTATTACCAGTTATTCTAATCATAAAATCCATATTTATATATTCTCTCAAAAATATTTTATCCTTTAATTGAGATATTGGGTGGAGTAACTGAAATCCTTTGATTTCTATATTACCTACACCCCTAGTAAGGGAAATGTCGTCACTGATACATTGAGTAGGAAACTTAGAAATGATGTGAAAGAATCACCAAAATTTTGTTACTTGTTAGATCTATTTTCTCATTTTTATTTTGTAGTTTGTGAGGATTAGATAGAAATAATTTTTATTAGTGTTCAGTTTACCTCCACACTTCTCAAGATGGTTCTTCTTGAGCAGTATCTCAATTATGGATTTTGTGGTATTAGGGACTCTCTTTATGGTAAGGAGACCATTGGTGAGTGTTCATTCTCTTATGAGGTTATCATATTCTTTCAAAATTAGTACATTATACGTCTTCCGATGAGAAATGATTTGATGGTGGATTATCAAAATTCTAAGTGGGTAGTACACTAAGGTACCACAAAGATGTTCTATAACATGAGGCGATAATTTTGGTAGCCAAGTATGAGATAATAAATTTTTGAATTTGTTTCACATTTTTATACATATAAAAAGGTCAAATATGAGCACCAGAGACATCCAGGTTTGTTTTATACCCTTCCTATTCCTAATTGAAAATGGGATGATATTTCGATAGATTTCATGGTTAGGTTTCCATGTACCCCTAGAGCGAAGAATGTGATATGGGAAATGATTTATCAGCTAAATAAATTAGATCACTTCATTCTCATTTATTATATAACTAAATTTGAGGATTTATGAATCTTATATGCGAAATATATTTTCATATTTCATGGATTCCCATATTCTATAGTTTCTGACTCGGATCCCAGTTTTACTTCTAGTTTTTTGAGAGTCCTCTAGAAGGTGATGGGATCTCTAATTTGGTTGAGCATGGAATATCTTCTATATATTGATATCTAGACAGAATGAGAAATATATATTCTTTAAAACATTCATTAAACTTTCATTCTCTTATTTGGTGATTCTTGAGATGATTATTTGGGACTGATTAATTTTGATTATAATAACATACACTAATTAGTGATTTTAATTTTTTCTTTTCATGACTTGTTTAGCTAGCTATATAGATATTCTCTTTATTGGAATAATATTAGTGAAACTTCCTTTGTTGGACCTATATTGGTCCAAGAGATCATAAAAATGATTCATAATATCAAAGATTTAATAGTGAAGCACATAGTCGATATAAATCTAATGTTGATCATCAGAATTGACCATTGGAGTTTTTTTAGTGGTTAGGTTTTCTAAGTGTTTCATCGTGGTTGGGTAACAAAAATCTTGGAAAAATTTAAAATCTTTCTCCACATTTTTTGGTCCTTTTGGGAATTTTTATAGAGTTCACAACATGGTTTACCATTTGGAATTTCCACTTCAACTAACATCAATACAAAACTTGTTTCATGTATAACATATTAGAAAGTATATTTATGACCCATCACATCTTGAGATGGGAATATATTGATGTAAAACTAGATTTCTTAGTGACTGGGAATCCATTTTAGATTTTTTATCTTGAGACAAAAGCTCTTAATGGTAATTATATTCCTTTGATTTGTGTGATATGTGGTTCTAAATTTCATGATACTTGGTTTCATAAGGCAATTATGAGAGAGAAGTGGTCTCATCTGTTTGATATAGAGTCTTCTTGAGAAGCTCTCTTGGGACATAAAGTTTTTATAGTGGGGAGGTTGTAACATCCCATAACCATCTTTCAAATACTTTTACAACTTCTTATTTATCATCCTTTTATTGTAACTTATTCTTGGTATTATTTGGTGACATTTTAAGACCATTTTAGGTTTCAGAGGATATGAATTGTTTTCACATGGTTAGTTAAAACCATGCGATTTAACCCAAAAAACCATGCACCCTTTTTTGGTGCACTATTTGGTGCACACTATTAGTGAAAACCATCCATCCTCTACCTAATACTATGAACCACTTGATAAATGGGTTTTCCATAGTTGTATGATGGTTTGTTTTACCATTTATTAAAACTATACACCCTTTATAGAAGCTTAGTAAGGGTTGATGATTAGGGTTCACGGTTACTACTAACCATATGGCCTAAACAAGAAACTATGTGTGTGGGTTTTAAATCCTCCAAAAAATAATTAAAAATATCAATTCACCTAGTATAACCTATAAACACCCATAATTAAATCTAATCCAATCCTCTTTATTTTCTAAGCTCTATAGATGCAATATTGGATCCTCTGACCTCCTCTTCTATGAATCGATGCACCGGTGGAAGAAATTAATATTTCTCTAGTAATTGATTTCTCCCTTAAATTGTAAATATCCTTATATTTATTTATCTCCCTTTTGAGAGTGTTTAATCCTCGCATTTTTTATGGATTGTCTATTTTTTAGATCTTGATTCTATGTATTCTTCTTTGAACTTCCACAATTATGTCTCTTTATTGGAGTTTCTTGTTGTTGGTGTTGTTTTGACCTTTTAGATAAAGGTGGGTGGTTCTATAATTATTTAACTTATAATTGAAACCTTAATTTTCTTGATTTAAATTAAATGAGTATTCAATTGAATTATAAATCCTTACTTGTGATTATTTGATGTTTTATTTTAAAAGGTCACTGGAATTATAAAAAATCCTCAATTTCAATTGATTAAAATTGTGTGCTGGGTTTTTAGATAAATTATTTATTTAATTGAAAGATTATTCAATGAAATGGTTGAGGTTTATCATTGATAAAATTTTCTTTAAATGAATTTTTATTTTTGAGAAGATATGAAAATGATGAAAACCAATGATTTGGTTTTTAAATTGAAATGGCATGTAAAATTTAAAATTAAAAAATTAAACTATAAATTATGAATTGATTTACAATGAATGATTTTCCCATTATTGATATATTTATTTACTGGTTGATTTATTGATTAAAGTAACTTGTGATCCTAAGTAATTGGTGGGTTATCAGGAGAAACACGCTAGGAACTTGACTCCCCAGAAATGGATTGATGATGAAAAATCTAACTGAACCATGTTCTACATGATTATATTTGATGAGATGTTGATTGGTTTGTATATATGTATTGAACCTAAAGTAAATTTGAACACTATGATCCATGATTTATTTATTGAGAAGTGTTAGGATCCTAAATCTAGAAACTAATGAAACTCAAGGATTATGACCATGTTTCTTGTTTTTATTTTATTATTACATGCCATTAATTATTGTACTAATTTATTCATGTATTCCCATTATGTATAATAAAAAAGATTATTTAATCCATAATTTGATATATCTACCATATATTTCCCTTGAAATTTTGTTTTGGATTAATATATATAAACAAATTTTCATGCCTTATTTTATTTAAATTGAAAGAATAAATGGTTAATTATTATGGAATTACTTAAGGAATTTTTCAATGCTATACCACTGGGTTGTTTTTCTCATAACCCAGTTTTTCCTTTGGTTGTTTTTAGATTATTTTATTTTTGTTCTAGATAATGTGAAATCACCACTTAGAGGTGGTGGATGTGCTAGATTTATGGGACCTACAGTGATAGAGGTGACTGGTGGAAATGTTATCCACCTATTATGTGGGATTGTCTAAGACTTCATCTTGATAGATTTTGGGACACCTTTGGTGATGGTTTGTTTTGGGATATTTATCTATCTACTTGTGGTACATTCTCATTGAAAGGTGTTTCGAATAATTTCAATTTAATGTTCTATATTCCATTATTATAATATTTTGGATATATTTGTTTGTGTAAAAACCATTACTTTTGAAAATTTTATGACTCCAGGTACTTTTCACCAGCCCATGGGTATCGGGAATTCCCTTTAGAGTATGTCAGGAATGATTTGGGTAACGTTTAGGAAGGTTATTTAGGTTTCATCATCACCACCTTAGGTAAGACTAAAAAATAAATTTTTTTAATATAATAGACATATATTAATTTTATAAACCATTTAATTATTATGCCTTATTCAGTTATAAGACATAGTAGTTTCTACATACATACCATTATCAGCTTCATATATGTGATCATGTTTCAACTAAATACTAAAATTGGAATGGTTTTGATAATATCCAAAACATGAATATTAAATCATCAATGTGAATATTTTTTACCTTATGAAAATATTTTTCTTAACATATGATACTTCTGAATCAGCCTGTGACTCTCTTTGTTAAATCCTTTGTTATCCATGGTCATATTTTTATTAGTTTATCAAACGTAATTTAGTAAAATCATACATTAATCATTTATAATGGTTTTTAAATAAAATGTTATTAACCCAAGAATATCCCCCAAGATGTTTCATTCTAGGTGTGTAGTTTTAGGCTCACATATCATTCATCTGATTAATGATTGATTTAATACTAAATAAACATTTTTCAAGGTGATTAACCCAAGTTGAATTTGTTTTATAACTAAATCAATTTTCTAGTATCAAGATAGGGGTGTGTTTCTAAGAAAAAAACCACATAATCTCTTCATTACCAAAACTCCATATGTAATATAATAATTAAACTTTTTTCTTGGTCTTTTTCTGAAAATTTATTATCCCAATCCTTAAATAAAATGTTCATTATTTCATTAACATTACATCATAGACTTATTACAAAGGGTTATATATACCAATGAACTTATGATAAGACCTAACATATTAATCCTTAAATTATCCTTGAGAATATCATAATCACTAAAATTTTCTAAACCATTCCATTGATACAAATTGTGACACCCTAGACTCATGCTCCTAGAACTAGTTCTCATAGACACATATTATACATACATACATTGATACCAACTATAAAATCCGAGATATAACCATCTATGATTACAAAATCTATAAATATTATTGAATATATTACGTCTGAAGGATATTTTGGGTTTATATCATTAGATAATTAGGATAAAATATAAACTAATAAATCTCATGTTATTTGTAACAATGGACAATTTTCCCATTATATATCAACCTAATTAATTCATGAAAAGTCTTCAATGACTCCCAAACATTATTCCACACATGATATCCTTATAAACATGTTTCATGTACTACATTTCTCTATAAAATAGGGAAATGGAAACATTATAAGGGGTGAGATCAAACGCTCAGTAAGGGAAACATATAACTGAAATAATCAAGGAATAAACATGGCATAAATATTATGTTAGGAATAGGTAATCAAAATGAATCAATTATCATCTTGAAGCTGGAAGCATGTTGTATCCATGAAAATAAGTAAAACCATGGCTATCAATAATATTGATCTCATACTGATGTAATGCATAATTCTAAACATCAAAAACATGTTGTTAAGGACATATTCCAAGAAACTTTTCATTAGGATTGCAGTCAACAAAATATTATTGTCATGGAATTATTCCAAGACACTATCCTATTATAAAAAGAGGAATACACTAAAACCCAACCCATTTTGTCTCATGATACCAATAAACACATTGAGGGTCTATATAATGTTAAGCCCCACCCATAACTTGTTTATGTCCAATCCATTCATCAAAAGAGAAAATGAATAAAAAATATATATAATCATCCTTTCTAATAATCATTATTATTTAAATAAAAAAATATAGAATTTCAATTCATTTCCCCATGTCAATAAAATGGATAACCTAGTCATAACTCATCCTGATCAGTATTGTAGATGGTTAAACAATACATATCCAACTTGATAGTAATCATCTATAATGGAATAACAACATATGGAATGCCAATACTTTTCTCTATATCAATATAATGTCATTATTTATAGGTGAACATCATCCAATCCAATTTATGTAAAATTTTATGTTCACACCGTATGAAAAAATTATTATATATCTAAGTCAATACTAGAATAACATGATCATAATCAATCTAGAGAAATGAATTGGGTAGTTTTAGAATAAATATCCCATGAAGTGAGAAATATTTGTCAAAGGTTTTATGTGACTGGGGCTTACTCCTGAAAAGGAGGCCCAAGTTAAGAGAATTATGGTTGGGGATTAATCTTAAGGAGGATGCCCAAATTTGAGACTAGGTCTTACTCCTAAAAAGGATGCCCGGGTTAAGGACTCTCTCATCTTAAATGATGAGGTTGAATGAATGAAATCTCAATCTTTAGTGACATAAAGATCTATAAATCACTAGATTTTGTGAGATGTTCCACGGAGTTCCTTTCAGATAAGGAATCCAAATCAATAAATCAGGACATAAATGGCTTTGAAGAGTGTCTTGACGAATTAATATTTAATAGGAGAGGTGGAATGACATAAGAGGGGTGAGATGGGCAGGAAAGGCACCCAAAAAGGTAGGGGCGTGCAAGTCCTGGAAGGCGCACAGGTACTACGTGGGTGCTCAAGTCCTGGTCGCGCAGGTATACGTACGTGACACATGGGTACTTGAGCTGTAGAGACCCGAATCTTGACGTACATTAATATTACATTACTTTTTCGGAATACTTAATACATAAGAAAAACAAACACACAAGGACCGTAATAGTTTAGTGTCTTTGGAAACTCAGAATAAAATCTTCTAATCGTGGTGAAAGATCTTCAACATCGCCCAATAAAGATCTTCCCTTTTTTTTCTTAACTAAAACCTTTCTTTATATCCTGGGGAAAAGAAAACATAAAATGGTGAGCTCAAATGCTCAGTAAGGGTAAACAAAAGAAATATCAATCGCATCATATTCATAAGAACATAACATTTTGGAAATCTTAACCTGCAAAAGGGAGCATAATTTCATAACATGGGATAAATCATAGTAGTGAAATGAAATCCCAATAATCATAACATAAAACATGAAACTTTGTGTCATACACACATAATCATAGAGAATCATTTCATATTAGTCAAGACTCATTGCCAAGACTATCTTAGTGGACAAAGTCCCTTTCTGAACCGAGTTCACTCCTCATTTCAGTCCTGTTTCACTGAACCGGTATAACCTACCGTTCCAGCCATGTCTATCTCATGAGATATAAAATCTTTACCCAATGCATTGGAGGGAGATATAGGTCCCACCCATCTCATAATGATACCATTCTTATGCGTGCCACAAAATCATAAACCATACATCATTGCATAACCCATGTAATAAAAATGGGAATCTTTAAACATAGTGATATCATAAAACAATTCATATAAGATAAAAGAATTCAAAAAAATATTTCCATCACAACATAATCAAATCCATGTAATAATAGGGATAGAAATAGAACCCTTTATTATCTTAGATGGAAAATAATTTTGATAAAACACTTGAACTCCATTCTTGAGGAAAATATCCTTTCTACTTCAAAAACATTTTTCCTTTCTTAACATGTCATACAATTTTAAACTAAAAGAAGTTGATTAAAAATAAACTTGAAAACTTTTAAAGTAAGATTCTTTGAAATAATGTTTTAAAAATCCATTCATTCCGTATAAGTTAAAAAAACATTTATCGTACTTTTGTCAGAAAAGTCAAAAAGTACCTTGTACGAAAAACGAAAAAAGATTCCTTTCATATCCTTTACTAAAAACTCACCGAAGGATAAAATAGGATATAAACTATTTAATAAGGATATAAATATTACATATTGAGGAAACATGGATGTGGATGATAAAATAAACCCCAGTAAATACCAAAGTATAAACAATCTCGGATAAAAATGAGATTGTGATATTTCCCTTACCTTATGTCCGATATGCTTTGTACGTATCCGAACCTCCTGTATAGTGATTTAAATAATGTCATTAACTTATTACATAATCATATTCATTGTTATGATATCATATATGGTTCACTTATAACTTTATATTACCCGTTCTTTTGCAAATTCCATGTTAAAGAAGCGTTTTGGGTAAAATCATTTCATTTATCGTAGGTGTTTGGACTTGTTGTTATTGACATTATTATTACTTATATCATGATTTACTTACATCCAGAATATAAAATATGATTTATATATCATATATATTCAGTATATATATATATATATAATAGATAGATAAATGAAATGAAACACACTGTTCATGGAGACGGTAGTCCGTACGTACGCATGAACGTTGTTTTCCTTTCCTTATTGTCTTGAATGGAAGTAAGTAGATGACATATATATATACATAAATCCATTAGATTTACCATGTCATATATTTCATTATTATTCATTATATATACTTTATAATCATTATGGAATGGTTAACATGGATAATGAATCTCATCGCGTCTTGGAGACGGTAGTCCGTACATACGCACGAGCGATGATATCGTTCCCATGGTCGTGGAATTGTGTTGAAGTGTATGTATAATATTTCAGTATCAATATCACTTTATAATAATCATATATAGTTACTCATTACACCATTATACCCATCCAATTAAGGTGGTGGCGGAAAATAGATTACACCACGGCGTGGAGACGGTATTCCATACGTACGCACGCGCGGTGATTTCCTTTTTCCGTAGGATGGATAGAAGGTTAATTAGAGTAGTTTCATATTTATAATAACATATCAGTATATAAGAAATACTGATGTTATTACTTTATAATGAAACAACTAAAGAAGAAGAAGTTGAAGAAGAAAGAAATTGAAAAAGATCGGTAATGGATATTACCTCTTTTTGATGCGCCTTCACTTAACCTCCACTTAAAGAACTAAGGATGGTCTTTGAAGAAGACCAGGACCTCTAGGATGATACTAGGGAAGTGGAGAGGAGATTTTGTCAGGGGTTTGCTGAGCTTGAATGCTCAAATTGGTGTGAGGAGGAGAGGGAGTAGGTTCCATTTTATAAGGGATGAGAGGGGAACCTTTGGAATAACTAAAACTATTATTTTATTATAAAGTCAAATTCGGTTTTAAATAGCTCCAAATTGATTTATTTCGAAGATAAGGTGGGGATGGGTCTAAATCCTCTCATCCAATATAATTTAGACAAGTTTAGGTTCCTATTTTAACTATATCATTTAGATTTAACATTAAGTAAAATAATTTTACTTTTATCGTGTCTTCTTGTGTTCTTATACTATAAGGTTAATAAACTTAATATAAAAAGCCAAACAAACCCCAAGTTTTTTATTATTAATATATATAACCTTATCTAAGTCCTTTTTACGAACCTTAGATTTTTATGAATAAAATAACAATTAATAATATAATATTTGTTTTAAAAACTATTATATGTCAATTTTGACACTATTTAGTAATTGATTTTTGTGAAAATCATAACAGAATGATTAGTTTGATAAAAGTTAATTAAATAAATATTAACATGTCATATTAACCTATAAAATTAGTGTAATTCATAAAAAGTTTCAAATTACATTTATTTGGGTATTTATAACATTGATTATGTCAATATTTCATTAATAAGATAATTACTGCATCATCGTTGTGTCATAAATAAATTAAATTATTTAATGTCTAAAAATTACAAATAAAGTACTATTATGTAGGAAATATCTTTAGATTTCTAATGAATATTTATAGTCGAATTTATCTTATGTATAACCCTATATTAAAAATGAGTTACTTATTAAACTTTGATTTTAAGTATTTCAACCCTTCTTTAAATAAATTAATAATAAATGTCCTAATCTAATCCAAGTGGGCCTAAAAGATCATATTTTATTCCTAAGGTTGTTTTTTGTTGAATTACACTTATCCAATAGAATTAGGACATGTGTTAGGGTAATAATAACATTTTTACCCTTAATTACCCTATTTACTTTTAACCGTGGTAAATAAAAGTAAAAAGTTACTATTCACCAAAAATTATTTTCATCTCATTGAACCACATTTTAGATAATAACATCAACCGTGTCTCTCTGATTTTTGAAATTCCACTAACAGAAGTGGTAAAATTATGTTTTATGAAAAATTCATTTTTTAACTACCACTTAGTGGTTTCACTATTCATCAAAAAATGAAAGTTTCCAGAAAAATACCAAAAATTAGATCTAAGATATATTTGATATTATGAATTCAAAAATGATGTCTATTTTATAAAATTCAAAATATATCAGTTTCATTAATTAATTTAAAAATTAATTCCTGTCGTCAAAACAAATAGCGTGTTCTTAAGAGATAATAACTATCAAAAGATTGACACTTGTTTATGACTGGTTTAAATGTGAAATTACATCCAACGACCAACATTGTATTAAATTGAAAAAATATATTCTAAATATACTTTAAAACCACTCAAATTAATAATTTATCACTAATAATTATTTCTACTAAAAAAGTTCTTTTTAATTAAAATTTAGTAATTTTCACTATTCATCAGAATATGAAAGTTATCCGAAAAGTACCAAAATTTCACCCTAAGCTAATTTCGATATTTCGAATCCAAAAATGAAGTCCATTTTGAAAAATTAAATTTACAAAATTTCAAAAAGTGGTTATTACTATTCATGACGGCTAGTTTTAATAATATTTTAATAGCATATCGTTGTTTAGTGAAACTCGGCATTACGTACTACACACGCTATCGAGGAAGGTCGTGATTGCGTGCAATGCAAGGCAAGTCAAGGATGCGTGTTTTGAAAGCTCCTTTTGGTGTAGCGTAAAACACAAGACATTAATGAAAAGAATATTTTTCATAAAATCTCGGGGTGTTACATTCTACCCCCCTTAAAATGAATTTCGCCCTCGAAATTCGTCGGGGTTATAAATGGTTTACTACTTGAAAGTTTCTTTAATAGAAACCCACATCATAAAAATGAATACCAAAACCATTCTTTAAAAAACAGAAGTATGAAATGTAACGGTTACCCAAATAAACTAATCACTGGGTTTCCACATAGGTCAAAATATGGATATGGAAGAGAAATCTAACCATCATGTTCTGATGGAGAGTGGTAGAGAACATGGCTATGGAAAAGCCAGCAATCAAAAAGCCATAAATTTGTGACGATCTAAGGTACCATCTAATTCATCATATATAAGAGCACTAAGACAACATTTTTGGTTTTCAAGATCATTTCCCTAAAGTTGATGAAATTGGAATTAGAAGAAATACTTTCGTGATTTTGGTATAGTCTCACCGTTTTTCGTTCTTTGGATAATTTCCACTTCATCTCTTAAAGAAATGAAGTTGAATTTTTCATTCGTGATGTGTTAGCAGATCATGTGATAGAAAGATTGGTCATTCCATCTATCTCAAACAAAAGGTTAGAAAAGTTATCAAAAAATACATAAGTCCATCTATAGTGAGATTAATCATATATAGTTCCTAAAATGAACTTATACTTCATATATCATACTACTTAATATAATAAAAATAGTTTCTACTAAATAGGGAATTCTTGTAGGCCAGTGGTAGGTGATAAAGGCCAGTCACACTTCGGTTGTGGGTTCGATTCCCACAGCCTTGTCCGACGCGATGGGCTGTCACCCGTCCTGCAGGTTGTCCTTTTTCTAAAACTACATTACTATAACATCACATAAATAATATCAAAAAAAAAGTTCTATCCTTAAAAAATACTAACTTATGGTTAACATAATCCATTCCAATCTTTAGGCTTATCTAAAATACTTCGGTCTAAGCTCATAGTATAAAGAAAACGATTACTTGAAATGTCGTCTACCAAGCATGTGAATACCATCATTTATCCCCCATATATCTTGTTGGTCAAATTACAAACATGTGAATACCTTAATCATGTATTCTCTTGAAGAATGAATACCCATTAATTGAACCATAGTGAAAACATGAATGTAGTCAAATGTTAACACTTTTCACATACCAAAATCCTCAAAATTCTATATCCTCAAACCATGATATCACTTAGTCCTTAT
Organism: Viscum album; assembly: GCA_963277665.1. Classification (NCBI taxonomy): domain Eukaryota; kingdom Viridiplantae; phylum Streptophyta; class Magnoliopsida; order Santalales; family Viscaceae; genus Viscum; species Viscum album. The sequence goes on along the minus strand of OY728145.1, from coordinate 1,089,105,958 downwards.
ATCAATCATGAGCTCATGAATACAATCAAACATTGCATTATCTTCTTATCCCTTCATTATGCGCATATCATCTGTTTACCAAAAATGTCTCAATCACTTTTTATGGTTACCGGTACCATAAAATTATTGAAAACCACAATAGACCAAAACATAAATATTCATATATTCCATGATACTATATATAACATTATTTTGGAATATCATTACATAAACACTTAATTATTCCACCACATCGTTGTCATATTCAACATCGCACATGGTGATCACATGTGACTTCCCTTTGTCCTTTGCCTTAAGTGGTTGCTCACGTCGATCATCACTAACCCTTGGATTAGGGCATTTATTAGCATAATGCCCCATTTCCTTGCACATGAAGCATTGAAGTGTTGTTGGTGCGTTCTCTGCAGTCTTTTCTTTATTCACATCATTAGAAACCCTTTTTCCATTACTTCGACACTCAACTGCTCGATGACCTTCTTTTCCACACTTAAAACATTTTCTGGTCCCTTTAAGACAATCTCCACCATGCTTCTTTCCACACTTTGAGCATAAGGAAACATTCATCTTCTTTTCACCATTATTCTGAGATTTCTCCTTGAACTCCATCTTTCATTTCTTGTCAAAACTACTAGATGGATAAGTAACACCAAATTCCATTTCAAACTTGATAGCACAACGCACAATTTCTTCATAGCTACTGAAGTCTCTTATAGCTAATGCCCTTTGAAGACTTGGTTTTAATCCACTGAAAAATCGATCAACTTTACTTTCAGGTTGGATGATAATGCCAGATGCATACCTTGCAAGTCTTGTAAAATTCGCTTCGTATATACCAACAGATCCATCATCCTTCTGCTTCAGCTCAAGAAACTCCTTTTCTATCTTTGTTCAAAGAATACGAGGGAAGTACTTACTGAAAAACAAGTTCTTGAACTCGTCCCATTCCATGGACTCAATTTCATCTCTTGGCCTCGTATTATTGATAAGATTCCACCATTGATCAGCTTCACCTTCCAAACGATATACTACTAAGATGACTTTATCACGTTCAGAACATTGAAGAACTGAAAATATCTTTTCAGTGGTACTGATCCATTGTTCAGCAACAAGTGGATCGGAAGACCCACTGAAAGAAGGTGGATGTTGCCTCATGAAGGACTCAATAGAATATTGTTCCCTTCTCTGCTCATTTGGAAGTCCAGAATGATTCATAGCTTATGTAAGTATAGAAATAAGATTTTTCACTCCATCTCCCATAACACTTGTTTGTTCAGGAGGACAATCATTGCATTGTCCATTACAGTGATCAACACGGTTCCTTCGGGTTCCAGCCATCGTCTAAAACCCAAAAAGAATAGTGTGAGAGGCAAAAATAATGCTAGGGAAAACAACATAGTAAATGGGGAGTACCCTTAATATCTAACATCTTATGTTAAATTCTAAGATCGTTACCATAGTTCTAGTACTATATCCTATACGTATACTTATCCTTAGGGACATCCCTAGACATACCTTAGAAATATCTCTAGGGATCTCACTAAAGTTCTCGCATCCTAGTTTCCAAAGGTTGACTAAACCTTTCCTCTGATACCAACTGTAGAGACCTGAAGCTTGACGTAAATGAATATTACATTACTTTTTCGGAATACTTAATACATAAGAAAAACAAACACACAAGGACCGTAATAGTTTAGTGTCTTTGGAAACTCAGAATAAAATCTTCTAATCGTGGTGAAAGATCTTCAACATCTCCCAATAAAGATCTTCCCTTTTTTTCTTACCTAAAACCTTTCGTTATATCCTGGGTAAAATAAAACATAAAAGGGTGAGCTCAAATGCTCAGTAAGGGTAAACAAAAGAAATATCAATCACATCATATTCAAAAGAACATAACATTTTGGAAATCTTAACCTGCAAAAGGGAGCATAATTTCATAACATGGGATAAATCATAGTAGTGAAATGAAATCCCAATAATCATAACTTAAAACATGAAACTTTATGGAATACACACATAATCATAGAGAATCATTTCTTATTAGTCAAGACTCATTGCCAAGACTATCTTAGTGGACAAAGTCCCTTTCTGAACCGAGTTCACTCCTCGTTTCAGTCCTGTTTCACTAAACTGGTATAACCTACCGTTCCAGCCATGTCTATCTCATGAGATATAAAATCTTTACCCAATGCATTGGAGGGAGATATAGGTCCCACCCATCTCATAATGATACCATTCTTATACGTGCCACAAAATCATAAACCATACATCATTGCATAACCCATGTAATAAAAATGGGAATCTTTAAACATCGTGACATCATAAAACAATTCATATAAGATAAAATAATTCATAAAAATATTTCCATCACAACATAATCAAATCCATGTAATAATATGGATAGAAACAGAACCCTTTATTATCTTAGATGGAAAATAATTTTGATAAAACACTTGAACTCCTTTCTTGAGGAAAATATCCTTTCTACTTCAAAAACATGTTTCCTTTCTTAACATGTCATAAAATTTTAAACTAAAAGAAGTTGATTAAAAATAAACATGAAAACTTGTAAAGGAAGATTCTTGGAAATAATGTTTTAAAAATCCATTCATTTCGTATAAGTTAAAAAAACATTCTTCGTACTTTTGTCGGAAAAGTCAAAAAGTACCTTGTACGAAAACGACAAAAGATTCCTTTCATATCCTTTACTAAAAACTCACCAAAGGGTAAAATTGGATATAAACTATTTTATAAGGATATAAATATTACATATTGATGAAACATCGATGTGGATGAAAAAATACACCCCAGTAAATACCAAAGTATAAACAATCTCGGATAAAAATGAGATTGTGATATTTCCCTTACCTTATGTCAGATATGCTTTATACGTATCCGAACCTCCTGTATAATGATTTAAATAATGTCATTAAATTATTACAGAATCATATTCATTGTTATGATATCATATATGGTTCACTTATGACTTTATATTACCCGTTCTTTTGTAAATTCCATGTTAAAGAAAAGTTTTGGGTAAAATCGTTTCATTTATCGTAGGTGTTTGGACTTGTTGTTATTGACATTATTATTACTTATATCATGATTTACATACATCCAGAATATAAAATATGATTTATATATCATATATATTCAGTATATATATATATATATATAATAGATAGATAAATGAAATGAAACACATCGTTCATGGAGACGGTAGTCTGTACGTACGTATGAATGCTGTTTTCCTTTCCTTATTGTCTTGAATGGAAGTAAGTAGATGAAATATATATATAAATAAATCCATTAGATTTACCATGTCATATATTTCATTATTATTCATCATATATACTTTATAATCATTCTGGAATGGTTAACATGGATAATGAATCTCATCGCATCGTGGAGACGGTTGTCTGTACGTACGCACGAGCGATGATATCATTCCCATGGTCATCGAATTGTGTTGAAGTGTATGTATACTATTTCAGTATCAATATCACTTTATAATAATCATATATATTTACTCATTACACCATTATACCCATCCAATTAAGGTGGTGGCGGAAAATAGATTACATCACGGCGTGGAGACGGTATTCCGTACGTACGCACGTGCGGTGATTTCCTTTTTCCGTAGGATGGGTAGAAGGTTAATTAGAGTTGTTTCATATTTATAATAACATATCAGTATATAAGAAATACTTATGTTATTACTTTATAATGAAACAACTAAATAAGAATAAGTTGAAGAAGAAAGAAATTGAAAAAGATCGGTAATGGATATTACCTCTTTTTGACGCGCCTTCACTTAACCTCCACGTAAAGAACTAAGGATGGTCTTTGAAGAAGACCAGGACCTCTAGGATGATACCAGGTAATTGGAGAAGAGATTTTGGCAGGGGTTGGCCGAGCTTGAATGCTCAAATTGATGTGAGGAGGAGAGGGAGGAGGTTCCCTTTTATAAGGGAGGAGAGGGGCACCTTTGGAATAACTAAAACTATTATTTTATTATAAAGTCAAATTCGGTTTTAAATAGATCCAAATTAATTTATTTCGAAGATAAGGTTGGTATGGGTCGAAATCCTCTCATCCAATAGAATTTAGACAAGTTTAGGTTCCTATTTTAACCTATCATTTAGATTTAACTTTAAGTAAAATAATTTTACTTTTACCATGTCTTCTTGTGTTCTTATACTATAAGGTTAATAAACTTACTATAAGAAGCCAAACGAACCCAAAGTTGTTTATTATTAATATATATAACCTTATCTAAGTCATTTGGCCAAACCGTAGATTATTAGGAATAAAATAACAATTAATAATATAATATTTGTTTTAAAAACTATTATATGTCAATTTTGACACTATTTAGTAATTGATTTTTGTGAAAATCATAACAGAATGATTAGTTTGAGAAACGTTAATTAAATCAATACTAATATTTCATATTAATCTAGAAAATTATTGTAATTCATAAAAAGTTTCAAATTACATTTATTTGGGTATTTATAACATCAATTATGTCAATATTTCATTAATAAGATAATTACTGCATCATCGTTGTGTCATAAATAAATTAAATTAATTAATGTCTAAAAATTACAAATAAAATACTATTATCCAGGAAATATCTTTATCTTTCTAATGAATATTTATAGTCTAATTTATCTTATGTATAACCCTATATTAAAAATGATTTACTTATTAAACTTTGATTTTAACTATTTTAACCCTTCTTTAAATAAATTAATAATAAATGTCCTAATCTAATCCAAGTGGGCCTAAATGATCATATTTTATTCCTAAGGTTGTTTTTTGTCGAATTATACTTATCCAATAGAATTAGGACATGTGTTAGGGTAATAATAATAACATTTTTACCCTTAATTACCCTATTTACTTTTAACCGTGGTAAAAAAAAAGTAAAAAGTTACTATTCACCAAAAATTATTTTCATCTCATTGAAACACATTTTACTTACTAACATCAACCTTGTCTCTCGGATTTTTGAAATTACACTCACAGAAGCGGTAAAATTAATTTTTATGAAAAATTCATTTTTTAACTACCACTTAGTGGTTTCACTATTCATCGAAAAATAAAAGTTTCCAGAAAAATACCAAAAATTAGATCTAAGCTATATTTGATATTATAAATTCAATAATGATGTCTATTTTATCAAATTCAAAACATATCAGTTGCATTAATTAATTTAAAAATTAATTCTCGTCGTCAAAACAAATAACGTGTTCTTAAGAGATAATAATTATCAAAAGATTGACACTTGTTTATGACTGATTTAAATGTGAAATTACATCCAATAATCAACATTGTATTAAATTTTAAAATATATTCTAAATATACTTTAAAACCACTCAAATTAATAATTTATCACTATTAATTATTTCTATTAAAAAAGTTCTTTTTAATTAAAATTTAGTAATTTTCACTATTCATCAGAATATGAAAGTTATCCGAAAAGTACCAAAATTTCACCCTAAGCTAATTTCGATATTCTGAATCCAAAAATGAAGTCCATTTTGAAAAATAAAATTTACAAAATTTCAAAAAGTGGATATTACTATTCATAACGGCTAGTTTTAATAATATTTTAATAGCATATCGTTGTTTAGTGAAACTCGGTATTGCGTATTACACACGCTATTGAGGAAGGTCGTGATTGCGTGTAATGCAAGGAAAGTCAAGGATGGGTGTTTTGAAAGCTCCTTTTGGTGTAGCGTACAACACAAGACATTAATGAAAATAATATTTTTCATAAAATCTCGGGGTGTTACATGAGCGATTTTCAGTCTTTGAGTAATACTTGGGCGAGACTTGGCTCAAACCCTTGGTATTATCCTTTTAGGATTTCCAGAAGATGGCGCACAAGTTCTGATGAACAAGTAGGGCGGCGCGCAAGTGTGTTCATTTCCCTTAAGGTTAAAACACTTAGGCACGCAAGTGTTAGTGAATTCTAACACTTAGACATTACTCCTCATGTTTAGACCTTCCATTCTTGGTAAAGAATTGCCCTAGAAGAGTTCGGAAGACCTGAAGAAGAGACTTGAGTGTTCAGAGCTCTGTCTGTGAATTCTGGAAAAATTCATTTCTCCTAGGGGGCCCACCGGAGGTATTTATAGGCTAGAGAAGACCCCGGGTAGTTATCCTTTAGGGTGCGCAAGTCAATTGCGTGACTATTATGTGGCGCACAAGTATACTTGCGTGATAGTGATGGAACTTGCGCGACCCTTGTGCATTTGAAGCCTTGTTCATGCCTTTGTCGATTTTTGATGTTTTCTTCAAAGGATTAATCAATTTGTGCTAAGTCATTTCCCTTTCCATTATTTTAGACAATGTGTTGAAAAGGAGCATCAACAAAAGTCCCCCCTCAGATTTGGATCTGAAATAAATGAGGATGTGACTCTGAGGAAAAGAAGCAAACTAAAGGAAAGGTGGCATGCAAGTGTTCAGGGCGCAACACTTGGCGCGTAGGATCGAGTCGCGTAGGGCTGGAGCGCGCTGGATGGAACACACTGGGTGTAGGCCCGCAGGTGGGCCGCCTTCCCTATAAATATGCAGTCATTTTCCACGCATCGCATCTGATTTCTAGATTTTCAAGCTCTCTCCGTGCAGGTCCTCTTCGCCGCGCACGTCGCTCATTTTCCGCTGTTTCTTTTCTGTCGCGCTGTTGTCAAGGTAATAGGACTTGCGCGGTGATACTTGCACACAAAAAACTTGCGCGGCACATTAACACTTCTGCGACACATCCATACTTGCATGCCAAGCTTTAGAATTGCGCACCTTAATGCCTTTTCCATTTTTTTGAAATTCCTTCAAAAATTTTATAAAAAATCAACTTACTTAAAAGCTAATTTATTCAAATTTTGTGCAGAATCAATGGCTCTTAGAACTGGAATAGTTGATGAACTAGCTAGCAAGCAGATTGATGATATGATGAACATCATCGGCCACGATTATTATACCTTCAAAAGTAGCACTCTTCCGGATTTGGCTAAGTATCTGAAGAAATATCATCACGACTTCCCCTAAAGTATTTATTTGCCTTTGTATGGCTATGGTCATCTGTGAGAAGTTACTATTCTAGAAGCAAAGAACTATCTCCCATTTTCGTGGTTTCATAATTATACCAACTTTTCTTCAGAAAATATCTCATGTGGAGGAGTATTTATAAGTGCTGGAACAGTAGAGAAGGCCCACATGATGCATCATATCCCTTGTACGCCAGATCTGAAACCTCATACGCCTGAGCTGCGACCACATTGTTATCCTTCAATCTTCCGAAATGCTCAGATGGATCAATCCAAAGGCTGGAAGAAAATTTGGGACTTCTGTCCTGGGGGAAGTGTGAAGCCAACTTGGATGTGGGAATACTAGGTGCGACAAACCTATGCAGAGTTTGTCGAGGATCTGAAAGGAGTGGTGATATACAAAGCTGTTTGGGTTGGGCAAACATATGTTTACAAACATGATAACTTCGTGCCGGAGATACTTAGCCATTGGATCCTAGAAACTAATTCTTTCCATCTGACTCATGGATAAGTAGGTATCAGTCTATGGGATGTCCACAAGATCTCAGGGGATCCAATTTTGTGCGATATGTATGATGAATTCATTCCTCCCAAGGTGACTTATAATGATTCAGATAATACTCCTGCTTTAGCTCGGGAATTATATAAGATCTTCCACAGGATCAAGTGTTCAGATACCACGTTAACTCATTGTAGAAAGGATATTCATCCAGAGGATTGGATCAATATATTTCTTAATGAGAAGAAAGATAAGGAGCCAAAGGAGATGGAGCTGAAGGATAAAGGATTGAATAAAAATAAATCCAAGGATAAGAGGCCCAAACATCCTAACACCTGCCCAAAACCTGAGAAGAGGGGTGCTCCTGGCACATTCTGGCCAAATCTAGAAGCAGAAGAGTTTGAGAAATGGGGATATGAGTTGAATCAAAAGATCCCAAAGAAGACTCGTCTGGCGGGCTTCTTGGCATTGTGGCTCAGTGTTTATCTCTTGCCAGTCAGGGATTCAATGGGAGGCGTCAGGCCAGGGACCTTCGTCATTGCCCCAAAGTTAGCTGATAGAAAAATGGTGGGGTTGGATACCCCCATTTTAGCAAAGATTAAAATGAGTTTACTTCATGTCTTCATGGGTAAATCTCCTTTATTAATAGTGGGACCATTCCAAGTTTTATGGGGATGGATTGCCACTCACTTCAGGACTTACAATGTACATAATGGATTACAAATTCCTGGAAGTTCTTTTAGGCCATCAATGAAAGCATTATCTGGAGTTTCTCTATTAGATTTTAATGCCTATGACATGAAAGTGAGGCTGATCATGTTTAAGGAATTAAACTTCTTTCCCTATGGAAATCCGCCAACCGGGTGGTTTGTTGATGATTGAACAGCCCATTTGGATATGAGGGCATACATGCTATCTTGTAGAGATGGTGTGCTAGTTTCCAGGATTGACGAAGAAATTATATGCGAGGCTTATGCTCCATATAGATTTGCACGTCAGTTCAAGTTTCTGCAACAAATTGTTGTATCTACCCCAGTACATGTCAGTTTAGAGCAACATCTGATGGTTGCTCGGAAACTATGGTTGCTGACATCAAGGGAGAATACTGGGGTGGTATTTGATCTACCAGTTGAAAAATCGGCATATAACTTGACTACATATTATGCCGAGCACTGTATAGAATCATACCCAAAAGGGGTATTGAATCACCTAGTTTATCAGGTGGGGAAAAGGAAGAGGAATGTAGAGAAAGAAACCCTTCCTCATGAAGGTGATGCTTCCCCACCTGAAGCTGATTCGACAGACTCCTCTAGGACTGGTTCACCAGATTCCCATGATGGGGATGACGAGGCACAACAAGTGGTAAAGTAGCCTCGTGCCCGATATAATCCTTCAGTCAGAATCAAGAGACCTACTCCATCAACTCCTGGTGAGTTACTTCATTGTGGTAATTTAATCACTGCTACATTATAAAGAAATAAGTCTTATTTTCTTATTATCTATCTGCAGTTGCAGGAGCTAGGAAGAAATTGAAGTCAAAGATTGTAGGACAGCAGGCCAGGAATGAGGCGTTAGACATAGCTTTTCATTCTCCAATCTAGGTTCCAATAAGGGAGACTGCCGATATTCCCAAAAAACTGAAGAATCAAAGGCAACGAAGGAGGAATTCCACAGTTAAACGCTTCATTTGCAGCGGTAAGTCCTTCGGGTAATCATGAGTCTATACCCATGGAAAGGTTGCTCATATTTCTGGGGATTTTAGGGGCTTCTTCAATTTCCCCTCTGAGGGAAAGGACTGATCTTCCCTTAAGGACCACGGAGGGTGTTGTGGAACAAACGCAAATTCAGGCTGACTTGGATACTTCTGAAAAAGAGCCAATATCTATTCCCAGCACTACTCCTGCTACTGTTACAAGTAGAGAAGAACCTGCTCCAGAATAATTGGTGGCCGCAGCAACTGAATCTGCCATCCTTCCTGAAGAAGTTTTTCAAGGTCAGGGGCCGCAGAATGAGGGTCTCCAAGAGGATACATCAAATTCTCCCACTGGTGATACTAACCAGGATTCTAAAATATCATTGGATGAAATGATGAATCGTGGCATGTCTTTCTAAGAATTTTATGATCATGCTAGATTATCATGTGATTTAGAAGACCTTGGGCATGAGTGTTATCCTTAGCCTAGTAAATTTTTTTATAATTTACACTTTTAATCATGACTGAAAATAATATGAAGTTCCATCCATAGAGGCTGTTGAACTGCCAATGCCTGAAGAGGGTGTGTACATTGATGTCAACCCTACCATTGAATAAACATTATCTCAAGTAGAGTTAAACCCAGTAAACCCTCATGATACCCATCTTGAAGATCCTATTGAAACTGGGAATGATGGGGAGGAGTCTTCTCAAGCTTCTGATCTACTGTTAGGTAATTATTGGACTGAGTTTCCAAGATAGACAGCCAACTTCGATTATTCTATGAAACTAACCATACTTTTAATTGATCAAAAAGGGCTATCAACTTCATTGGTTAGAATTGGGGGATATGTCTCAACTTCCGTCCAAACAGCAGTAGAAGGTGAAGTAACCAGGGTCAGGGGGGAAGAAGTAGAACAGGGCACTTCCTTAAGTGCATTAATCCCATATTACATGCCCCCCTGTGATGATGATGTTGAGTCAGACCCATAGGTTCTTAAGGCGCTCAGCTTTTCATGATGCAAGGCATGGAACAACATATGGAAAATCATATCTGAGGTGACTTTAGAAGAGCTGTCATCAAACATTTCCCAGTTTTCGTCCCAGTTTATCATGCTAGGACTTGTTGGTTTTGGATACCAAGAGATCCATACTGCGGTGAAACAAGTCATCTTCAGGGGAGAGCAAGAGTAAAAGTGTCGCCAAGATCTGACCAGGGTGAAACTGTCAGTCAACATCGGCGAATTTGAGGCTATGGTATCCTGAGCTGAGGCTGAATATGCTGCCAAGATGAAGGATCTGAATTATAAGATCAAAGAAAATGTCGCTCAGAAGATGCACCTTCAGCAACAGTTAAATGTTGTTACTGGGGAACTTGACCAACTCAATAATTCACTAGAGGGAGTTCAAACGAATGGTATGAAGACCATTGAGGATGCCAAGAAATAACTCCATCAGGTCGAAAAGAGTGAAGTTGGTCGAGTGCATGAGCTTCAAGTAGCTACTGATGAAGCTCAGGATGAGGTTCATCAATTGAAGACTTATGTCGACAGCCTTTTGTAATTTCCTGGAAAAGAGAAGAGGCTCCAATCTATGGATGTCCTTCTAATTCTTGTGCATCAAATGAAGAACTTTTTCACCTTTAATCATTTGTGCACCTATTTTCCTGCTACCTTCTTTAAAATTTACCGAATCCAATGGGCCTAGTAAGCATAGTTTTATTTTTACTAGGATTACTGTAAATAACCCTACAAACTTTGAATCTTTTAATTGCTCAATATTACCTAAATCATACAAAATGTATGTTTAGTGTGATGGAACTTGACTTTTATTCAGAGTTCCTTTGTCTTTTGTGGGCAGTTTAAAGTCATGCATGTCGGACATAAAGAGGCTAGTGTTTAAGGTCGAAATAGATTTGACTGAATGAATTAAAATTGACTTAATTCTTTGAAAATTTATCTGAAAACATATTACCATACTCAAGTATGAGTGAAAAAATGTAAACTATAACTAAAGAAAATTTGGATCTGAGGAATGATATGAAAAAGATCTAAAAGGAATTAGAATAATTAGTTTCCAAAAATGAAGTTACCATTATTTAACAAACCCATTAGGGGGTTTAATTATGCAGGTCCACCTAAGGGAATTAGCTGCATAGTCAAATAAATAGCATCTTTTGGCTAACAAGTCTGTTATGTAGATTATTTATGCAAGGCCGACTAAGGGAACGTGCTGCATAGTCAGGAAAAAGAACTCTCAGAAATTTACTTTTCTATTGCTAAAAAGCTTGTGAAAGTTTATGAAGATTCAAATTTTCCAAATTATAGAGTTTTTTGTATGGAAAGAGGTACTTGAATATGGAGAAGATATTTCCAATCAAGATTATAGAAGAACTAGATGAACATCACTCCTATGAAGGTATGACCCAAACATAGGGAAGGAGAATATAAACCATAGACTTGAATACTTTCAGATCATGAAAAAGGATATGGGAAAAATATGTTAAGGATGGCTATTTTTTTGTGAATCCCTACATACTGTCATTTAAGACCAATAAGGACAAAAGAGGCTTTCTTCCCAAGAATGAAGTTACCAGTATCCAAAAAACCCGTTAGGGGGTTTAATTATGCAGGGCCACCTAAGGGCATTGGCTGCATAGTCAAATAATAGTATCTTTTGGCTGAAAAATCTGTTATGGAGACTGTTTATGCAAGGTCGCCTAAGGGCACATACTGCATAGTCAGGTAAAAGAACTCTCAGGAATTTGACATTTTTGTGATTAAAAGTCAAGAAAGGGGTTATGATGATCTGAAAATATTTAAGGTTAGGATTATGACACATAAAGATGGGTATTGTCCAATGTATACAAAGATACACAGATCAATTCTAACCATAATCATGTTGTGGTTGGGTATTGAATTGAAATGTTGGACTTTACTACGTATCTCATAAGGATTGGAATCAAGACATACGTAGTTCTTAAACTACAATTTAATGTCGTGTGGGACAAAAGGATTAGATATCTTAGTTTAGGGTCATAGATATTGGACCATTATAAGAAATACACAGTGTGTGTTTTCATAGGGACTTTTCAGACAAGGGACTGAAAGTGGAATTTGGGGTTTAGGCCCAAAAGACTTGGGGATAGATTCGAGGGACACTCGAACATTCCTACATATCCCATAAAAATGGTAATCAAGCCCACGTAGTTCTAGAAATATCCTCTGTAAAAATTTTGTTCGTACATGTGAAGGGTGAAAAGGGACTTTAGTGCAATGATGGTTTATCCCAAGACAAAAGTTTTGGGCATTGCCATGTATGAATGTAGTCTTTGAAATGAAACATGATTGAAAAATCAATGTAAATAATAGTTCCCTCTCAGGTGAGGGTATCAAAGAATATTTATAGTTTATTGTCATACTGGAAAAAACATTGTTGTATAATTTAATATCGTATAGCAATGATGAAAGTGAATCAATGTAAAGATATTGATTCTAGGGGCGGTTTCATGAATCAACATCGTATGAGATGGAGTTGAACCGATGTGAAGAGATTGGTTTTTGGCTTGAACCATGGGAGGTTGCCTACATACCCATCCTAGAAGGCAAGGATCAAATTCTGCATAGTTCAATTAAAGAATGAATTAATGATCAAGTTGTTCTTGGGGACAACGACCTAAAAAATGATTTTGTTGGGAATTACACATGATTAGTAACCCAGAGAGCATGTTATGGTTGAGGTTTGCTCTAAGATCACATGAGTCATACTCGGTGTGAGAAACAAGAGGTAACAACAACCTTAACGATGCACAGTTTAATGTCATGTAGGACATATAAAGGGACTATGCGGTTTAAAGTCTTGCAGTTAGAACTATTGGTGTTGCACAGTTTAGTGTAATGTAGCAGGGACAAAGTACAGCTTAATGTCATGTAGAACGTATCAAAGGACTTTCTTTACAGTTTAGAATCATGTAGTTAGGACTATAGTGACAACACAGTTTAATATCATGTTGGACAAAAAGACGACTGTGCAGTTTAATGTCATGCAGTAAGGACAAAAGAGTACACCATTTAACGTCATGTTGGACGTATTAGGGACATTTTTCATAGTTTAACTTCATGTTGGATGAAAGTAACACAAATAGTTTAAGGTCATATGCATGGACCAATGATGATGTCTTTTAACGTCATGCTGGACGTAAGGGATGTTTTCATAGTTTAAACGTCATGTTGGACGAAAAAGGGATGAAATGGTTTAGCGTCATGTTGGACGAAAGTGAGAATAGTTTAAGGTCGTACGCATGGACCGTGGATGGTGCAGTTTAATGTCATGCTGGATGTAATGGACTTCTGTACAGTTTAGCATCATGTAGTTAGGATGTTACAGTTTAACCTCATGTGAAACGAAAGGAATACAAATAGTTTAAGGTCATATATATGGACTGTTGCTGTATAGTATAACGTCATATAGGAAGGACGATGAAGGGGAAACAATTTAACGTCATGTTGGACGTATGTGAAAATAGTTTAGGGTCATATGCATGGACCGTTGATGATGTAGTTTAACATCTTGATGGATAGTGGTGCAGTTTAAGGTCATATCGGACCATTGATGATGCAGTTTAACGTCTTGTTGGACGGTGGTGCAGTTTAAGGTCATACCGGACCATTGATGATGCAGTTTAATGTCTTGTTGTACGGTGGTGTAGTTTAAGGTCATACCGGACCATTGATGATGCAGTATAACATCTTGTTGGACGGTGGTGTAGGTTAAGGTCATACCGGACCATTGATGATATATTTTGTTTTTATACAAAATACTTCTTCAAAAATATAGCATTGGTTGGAGTAGTGATGAGTTCTCCATCCATCGATATTAATGAATAATCTCCATTGAAGTAGACCCTATGTATTGAGTAAGGTCCTTCCCATTTTGGCTCAAGCTTGGGAGGTTTCTTTCCTGGTATCATTAGAGTTCTGAGAACTAATACCAATTCTCCCTGAGTAAATGAATGAAGATGAACTTTTTTGTTAAAAGCTCGTGCTATTCAATTCTGATAGACTTCCAAGTGGTGCAAAGTGCACAATCTTTTCTCATCTAACCATTCCAATTCATTCATTCGCTTTTGAGATTGTTCATATGTAGATGATTGATCACAAATGGCAACTCTGAGCAAGGGTAGTTTAACTTCAATTGGCAATACTGCTTCTGTTCCATATACCAATGAATATGGAGTTGACCGAGTTGCAGTGTGGGTGGTTGTCTGATAAGCCCATAAAGCATGAAAGAGTTTATCATGCCATCATTTCTTATCTTTTTTCACCATCTTTTGCAGTATATTTGACAGAGTCTTGTTGAAAGATTCTATCTAGCCATTGGCCGCTGCATGATACCGAGATGAATGGATGGATTTGATGTGGTATTCTTGATACAATTTCTTCACCTCAGATGAACAGAAGTTGGTTCCATTGTCCATCAATATGGTATGAGGGACACCAAATCTAGTAATGATGTTAGACTTGATTAAGCTAATAATGCACTTAGAACTGACTTCCTTGAGAGGTATTGCCTCTACCCATTTGGAAAATAAATCAGTAGTAGTAAGAATATACTTAAACTTCTTGGTTGTACCTAAAGCGTAAGGTCACACCACATCCATTCCCCATGTGGAAAATGGCCATGAGTATTTAGTTGTATGAAGCAACTCTAGAGGTTGATGAATGTAGTTGGAATGTACTTGGCATGAATGACACTTATTTGTGAAATCACCACAATCATGTATCATTGAGGGCAAAAAGTATCCAAGCCTTCGAATCTGATCATACAGTCTATGCCCAGACTGGTGGGCACCACAGACTCCTACATGTACTTCATTCATGACATCCATTGTCTCTTCACCATCAATGCATCTGAAGAGAACCCCATCAAAACCACATTTGTAGAGAATTTTATCTAGGTGATCTAGGCTATCATAAAGAGTAAAATTGACCACACGTCGTCGGATTTGTTCTTTCTTGGCTCTATCAGGTGGAAGTGTTCCATTTTTAAGGTATTCCCTGATAGGTGACATCCATCCTGTAATATGACCATACGGTTCAGGAATGGGACTAATTTCATTAATTTCCTCTGTTCTGATTCAAACATAAGGTGAAATTGCATGATGGTGGGCAATACTGATGGTTGTCTCTTTCCGATTTGGATCTTCCAGAGCTATGGCTATATTAGCCAGTGCATCAGCTTGAGCATTTTGTGATCGTGGGACATAAGAAAATGTCAGTTCCGAAGGGAATTCCTCTATTAAATCTCTAACGTAATCATACAAAGGAATTAGTTCTTCTTTTTTGATGGCGTAATCCCCATTGACTTGTTTGATTACCAGGTCTGAGTCACCTTTCACCTTTAAGTGATTCACTTGTGCTTGAAGCGTCAATTCCAAGCCTATGATGAGAGCTTGGTATTCTACTTCAATATTGGTACCACCTTCCCACAATAAGAAGGAATAAGGTAACACTTCCTTTTCTGGAGAAATGAGCACAATTCTTAAGCCCAATTTGTTGAATTTAGGATTTTCCATTTTCCTCCCTATTGTACTTCTGGAATCACCATCAAAATACATTTCCCATGCCTGAGGACTTTCTTGAATAGAGAATACTTTCTCATTAGGGAGTTCAATATCTGAAGATGTGTCTTCCACTGAAGGGTGTTCATCCAGGAAATCACCCAAAGCTTGTCCCTTTATTGCCTTTTGAGACACATACTGAATATCGAATTGCTGCAAAATAACTGCCCACCTTGCCAGATGCCCTGTAAGCATTGGACGACAAAGGATGAATTTGAGCAGGTTATTGCAAGATACCAATTGGACCTCATGATGTTGCAAGTAGTGTCTTAACTTCTGAACTACAAAGATTAATGTCAGGCAGCACTTCTCAATACTTGAATACTGGGTTTCTGATTCAAGCATAGACTAAGGTGGTAGAGGCTTTTTCCATTCCCAACATCATTCTTCTAAGCAAGAAAGGCACCCAATTATCGCTCTAAAGCTGTCATGTAGAGGATAAGTGGTCTTCATTCAACAGGTGGCATGAGTACTGGTGGACTCAAGAGGTATTTCTTGAGAATATCACATTCTTCTTGACATTCTTCATTCCACTGATAAGTGACTCCCTTCTTCATCAATTTGGTGAAGGGTAAACTTTTGCCTGCCAAATTTGCAATGAAACACCAAATATAGGATAAGTTTCCTTGAATTCCTCTTAATTCTTTAAAATTTCGAGGAGGTGACATACCAAGGATTGACTTTGTCTTCTCATGATCGACTTCAATACCACTATGGCATACAACAAAGCCAAGAAATTTTCCAGAGATTACCCCAAAAGAACATTTTAAGGGGTTAATCTTCAAATTATGTTGTCGAAGCTTGCTGAATATGAATTCCAAATCAGCCAAGTGATTAGAAAATTGTTTTTATTTAACCACCAAATAGTCTACATAGCATTAAACAAACTTCCCTAGAAAGGGTTTGAAGTTAAGATGCATGGCACGTTGATATGTAGCACCTGCATTCTTTAAGCCAAAGGGAATTACTCGGTAGAAAAACACACCCTGAGGGGCTCTGAAGGCTGTGGATTCTTTATCTTCTGGGGCCATTCAGATTTGATTATATCCAGAATATCCATCCATGAAGGAAATTACTTCATAGCCAGCTGTTGTATTAATTAAAAGTTCTGTAATCAGAACTGCGAAATCATCCTTAGGACAATGCCGATTAAGATCTATAAAATCGATGCAAACTCTAATTTGTCTGTTCTTCTACTTTACAAGGACAATATTAGCCAACCACTTGGGATATTGAACTTCTCTAACAAAGTTAGCATTGATAATCTTATCCACTTGAGCTCAAATTTTGGAAGCATAAGTTGGGTGTGTTCTTCTCACAGCCTGCTTAAATCCTAGATGTTCTTCTGGCAAACCCAAATGATTAGTAGCAACATTAGTATCAAGCCTGAAAATTTATGTACAGTTCCAAGCAAATATATCTCTACTTTTCTTTAGAAAGGAAATATACATCTCTTTCTCTTTAAGAGTCATGGCAGCATTGATTAAAGTGGGGCATGGATCTTCTTTTGTACCCAAATTTATTTCTCTGAGTTCATCCACGGTGGTAGAGATGCCCTCTTCAAATGCTGGAGGAGAATCTCTGAGATCTTCCTCTTCTTCTTCATCATGTGTTATTTCTTCCATTTCTACTTGCATAGTAGATGATAAAGAAGAATGTTCATGATCAGAAGAGATGTCAAAATTTTCACATCTTGAAGAAGAAGGTTCCATTTCCGACTCGATTGATGATGAAGGGTCTTCTTTGGGTAATAAAGAGGAGATGATGGATTGAGAATCGACATCACTGCTCACTTATGATGTTTCTATAACTTCTTCTAGACTAATTGGTGAAGTATAGACTTGTTTTATTTCAGCATATGAAATGAAGACGTCACCATTTGGGCTTTCATCACTGCTGGGAGGATCACCAATTTCTCCCATGTTGTCTGGCTCGATTGCCGTAATTGACATTATGGATCTTTCCATAAGAGTATTTTTATTTGGGTCTATCTTTTCAATTTGACTGATAGGCAACACATAATTTGTACTCACATGCACAAAAGGATTTACTGGAATCTTTTCCAAACCATATGGAGCATTAATTTTGGTAATCTCTTTTATTGTGGATTTCTCCCTTCCCTTCATGTGATAGAATTCCACCTTAATATATTGAGACTCACATGTCTTGAATGAGGCCTTATCACCATACAATGTCCCAACTTGACCATCAAAACAATATTTGAGACATTGATGGTATGATGAAGGGATAGCCGCATGTTGATGTAGACAGGGTCTTCCAAGCACGATGTTCAAGGCTGAGTCCTGATCAACAACCATGAAATCTGAATTGGATACAAGATCTCCAAACTGAGTTTTGAGTGTAACTTCGCCCAGTGTTTCTTGTTCATTTTTATCATATCCTTGTAACATCATGGTAGAAGGAGATAAATCAGATTCTGTGAGGCCCAATTGATGAAGTGTATGAATGGGCATGAGGTTGACTCCTGAACCATTGTCAATGAAATATCTTTGGACGTCTACACCATTGACCTTGCCAGATAAGTACAAAGGTATAATATTCCCATGCATGACATCATCTTCATCTTCATCAGTAAAAGATATTATTGCATGGCATTTCTACAGGACTATTCTCTATGTGATAGACTTCATCTGTAGCAATTTCAGTTTCAAACTCCTGAGTACTTGACAAAGCCTCGATGAGTGCCTCCCAAAGATCCTTTGACAGATTCAAAGCATCCAAAATTGATTACTTGGTCAGTACTTGGTCCAAGTGTTTCAGTACATCATACTTTTGTTCTAGAGGTCTGTATTTCCCAACAGGAACATGTGGTTTAGCAGGTGCCTTGGAAGCAGATGCTTTGGAAGTTGATGCATCTTGTATTGGGATAGGAGTTGGAAATATTCCTGGTTTTGTAAGGTTAGACTGATTAGATCCACTCACTTACTGAGAGGAAGAAGATGGACCCTTCAACTGGTCTTCCCGAATAACTGTTCTAGGACTGAATTTTCTATTGGTAGAAGAACTTGCTTGTTCTTGTTGAGCTCATTGAAGGGCTCTACCACGAGTTTCTGCTGCGTACATAGTTCTAGCAGGGGTAGATTTGGAATATTGGATTCTGAAAGATCCATGTCTTCCCCTGTATCCTGAGCCTCTGGAACTTCCTATGATTCCTCTGTTTGATACAAAGAATTCCGGCTCATCGAAATCGAAACTGCGACTGGCATATGGATCTATTAATTGAATCATATTAACAGAACTAAAAATCAACTCTTCATCCGATGAGGATTCTGCCTGACTATCCAATTTAGGTTGTGTCATTTGGTGGGGCGGTGCTCGTTGATTTGAAGTAGATGGCATGAAGTATGCCGAAGTCAAAGACAACTTAGGCTTTGACACATACTCATCTTCTTCTGATTCTTTCTCTTTCTTGGAATTATGCCGCCCTTTTGAGGATTCTCCCTCTGAAGAGGATTTTTTGCGGCATTCATGGCAGAAGGTACAATTGATTTCTTCAATTTTGTTTGAAAAATAGCATGAGTTCGGTTGATCATATTTCTGACCATCCAATCATCATATTTTTTTTCATTTTTTCTTTTGAATTCTTGCCACTCGCCTTCCTCCTCTGGAACTGTAGCAGTGACACATGCTACCTGGGCTGAAGAGCCTTTCAGTTTGACTTGTCCCGAGTCGACCAACTTTTACAGGATGTATTTGAAGACAAAACACTCCTGGATGGGATGCCCCAACATTTGATGAAAGGGGCAATAATTGGGATGGTCTTCAACTCCTTCCTTGTTTGGCCTCTTGGGCTTTGGCAGCTGAACCAAATTATTCTCTAGGTTTGAAATGAAGTAACCATAAACTTGTTCATTTCAGAAAGAGTATGTTTTTCTCTTCAAATCCTCAAATTGTTTTCGTCTTTGTTCTTTTTGATCGTCTTGACGAAACAGCTTTTGTTTTTGGCACTTAGGAGGTGGAGCCCTTCGAAAAGATGAAGGTTTTGCGGTAGAAGCAGGTATAGGTGCTTGTTTAAGCATAACTGTAGCAGTTTCTTCTTTACCCATTCTCCTTCCTGGAGCTGATGGAATTTCACAAGATTTAGCCTTAGTCTGTATAAGAGAATCTTCAATTTGTTGAGCGATTGAAGTAAGGTCTCGAAACCCTCCTGTGTATTTCACAGGGATCAGTGGTGTGCGTAATTCGTCATGGAGATTTTCCACACATATTGGAAAAAGTTTCTCTTGAGGGAGTGCTAAGCTCAGTGAATATGTTAATCCCTTCCAGCGAGCAATGAAATTAGAGACTCTTTCATTCTCCCTTTTCTTACAGTTTGTAAGATCGAAAACTATTGTCTTTGGAAAAGTTGAGCTGAATTGAAGAATAAATCGTTGATGGAGATCTTCCCATCTGGTAATTGACCAGGATTTCAAGCTTGTGTACTAGAAAAAGGATGGTCCTTCCAAGGTTCGCATGAAGCATCTGAGTTTCACTCCTTCTTTCTATTCCAGATTTCCCATCATAGGATTGTAAAAAGACACGTAATGCATCAAATGTTGTTCAGGGTCACCTGATCCATTGAAAATAGGGAATACAGGATTCCCAAAATTTGATGGAGGAGAGATTGAATCTACCCATTCAGGGTAATCTTTATTTTTCGGTTGAACCTGTGCACGCTTCCCTTCCATAGCCTCTAACCGAGCTATTAGTGACTTAATGATAGTTATTATCTTTTGAGAAACATCCGGTTGAACTTGGACTTGGGAAGGTGCAATGACTGGAGTCTGGACAGGTATGGCAGCTGGTACTTCAACTGATGGTAGCACTGCCAATTGTTGTTGCACTTGACCCGTAGGATTAGACTTGTGAGGGTGTACTGATAAAAGAGGATATTCATGATCCATCTCAGTAGCTGCAACAAACTCCCTTGGCTAACTGACTCCATAATGCTTAGGAGGAAGACTACCTTGAAGTAGTTCTGCGTTCAACCTCCTCAATTCTTTCATTTCTTCCTCCTGTTGTGCAAATCTTTACTCTAGTGAGAGCGATTGGCCTTCTCCAGAGGAAGGATATGTAACCTGATTCTCTCCCTTCCCCTTGTTTTATCCCTTTCGAAGAGGGGTATGTGGGTTATTTGATGGAACACCCAGATTCTAGGTAAAATTTTGATTTCGTGTACGCACACCTTCTTCATTTGTGTCTGTGCATACAACTTCTTGAGCAGGAACCTCTTCATCTGAGTCCCCTGAGTGAGCCTCATCTAATGGATCAACAGCAATGGAATTGATGACATTTATTGATGCATAGCACATCGCATCCATTCTATCAGCATTTCTGTGATATTGTCTTCATCCATGTCTTTGATGAGACGTTGCCTTTTTTTATTCAATCCCTCAGGAACTTCTTGACGAACTGTAATTTGGAGATAATCTCCTAATAATTTGGCTCTTCATTCCTCTTGAGTCTTCTTCCCCAATCGAGGAAAGACCAACTTTCTCTGAGGAGGGGATTAATTATTTGAAAAATTCCCCAGTCCGGTGGACTGGGGTTGTTCATGATATCTTTGCTCAACTCCTCGAATCTTATTTTTTGATTCCGAGGGTTGGTTTAAAAGAGTCCTCAGTCTAAAAAGATGGGGTGGTTCTTGACATGCTATGTCTGAGACTTTCTTAAAATCCCTTCTGATCTTGTGGACCTTAGTCTGGAAATTAGCTAGATGCATCAACCTATATCCACTTTTATCACCCAGTTAGAAAGACCGTTGGATGATTTCTAACACTTTTGTCACTTGATGATGTGCTTGCTCCATACGAGAGGCTTGTTCAATATTCTCATTTTCTTGATGCAAGAGTAATTCAACAACTCGTTCTCTGTATTCTTGATTTTGAGAGGAACTAGTTGATGCATGTTCTGGGGGAAGCTTTTCATTACAAACAAATACCATTAACTGTGGCCGACCATGGGCAATAACATTGCATGAGACCATTTTCGTCAGGCTTTGCTGACTGTAATGCACTGTGAAATGTAGTTCTCCATGAACACCCCATCCTCTGACATGAATACTAGATGGGGAATTGGCAATTAACTGGCGCAATATTCTTAGTGTGCCAAGGCATGAATGCTGAAGGGCTCTCTGCTGCTTTTCAGCCTTCGGATATCGAGAGACTGATAGAGATGCCAAATCAATCTGATGTTTTAACCCTTCTATTATCTTAAGATGATTTGCATATTCATCATAAGATAACACTTTCTTTTTTAACTGACAAATATTTTTCCATATGTTGAGACGAATGTCATGAATCCCATATTTTGTTAACATCTCTGAATGTCATACTGAGAGTTAGCTAGAGGCCAAAACATAACTGGCACTTCACCTTTCGCCAGTTGTGTTCTCATGTTCATCATTTCTTCTTTATCATTCAATGAAGATTCTTCTACCAGATTTGACCAGAGTTGGTGCTTCCTTATTGATTCATCAGATTCAATAATATTGGTAAAGAAATCACAGATCAAACTAGAAGATGAATGACTTAGGGGTGGTTCGAAGAATGACCTACACCCTTGGCTATCTTCTGATTGAGAAATTATTTCACCTACTAGCGATGAAGCATCAGACATGACTGGTTTTGCATTTTCAAGTGCCTCAAGATAAGATGGAATTCTCGGCACTACATTGTCCACTGGAGAATTTTCCAGGCAATGTGCATCACTACTGCGGAGAGGACTTTCTCAACGAAATTCATCATCATGGGGAGGACCACCATGGTGGGTTATAGCAAGAGATGAGATCTATTGCTCCTTGGTCTTCAGACCACACAGAGGGTTCCTGTGGCTCTCATCTGAAGATGAAACTTCAAGATCGACCGAGTTTTCATGAAGAAAGCCTTCATGAGGAAGTGTCTGTTGAAGACCTTCAGAATTAATGTTCCCACTTTTGGGAAATGAGGGAGTACAATCTTGAATTCCAATAGATAACTGTCTGAGGGCTTCAAGAACTCCAGCACTGAGCAAGGCCTTGTTAGAGATTGGCTCTTGATCTCCTGACTGTGTTGGGTGGGTCTTCTTATTAGATTCCTTCTTACTCACCTTGGAAACCACTTGTTGACGAATGTGGTTTCTCTGAGAAGGTGTATGTGCCTGATCAGGAGAGATGGCCAGGTTAGGCTGACGATCTCCACCCAAATCAGGTGTATGTGCCTGACTTGGTTGTCTATATGATATGGGGGAGTATGCCCCACAACTATCTTGGACTGGAATAGATGTGTGTGTCTGTTATGGAGTGAATTGTTGATGTGTCACTCCACTGGTAGGGATAGATTTATGTTTTTTCCCTAAGATGCTGATGAAGCTGTTATAATATCCCGGCAAGCATCCAGAATATGAGCAGGGATTTGCTTCTACTCTTTCACCATTGATAAAATATTCTTGGTGAATTCAACTGCCAGAACGGGGATATACGTCCATTCCGTGCTTGGAGTAGGTGTATGTGCCTGCTCCTATCCGCCTTTTCCCACCAGTGAATCCTGACAGTACTCAAGTGTGGGGGCAGAGAGTTGAGTCTGCCTCTTGTTTGTCGCTAGAGCTTTCCGACTGACTTCTCTATGTGCTACCAAGGGAGACTATTGGTAGGCTTGATTAATACTAGCAGTTGTATGTGCCTGCTGATTGCACTTCACCGAACATGGTTGATGAGCTCCATCATATGTAGTCAGATGAGCCTACTGACTAGCTGATGATGTATAAACAGGTGTATGTTCCTGCCTATAGTACTCCGCTGGAATTGCCTGGCGGGATTGATGTGATGTTGTCAGACGAGTATGCTGGACAATGGAATTAAAATAGGCAGGTGTATGTGCCCGCTCATTTCTTTCCACCAAGTTAGGTTGGTGGACTTCTCCGGAGATGGCAGAGATGAGAACCTTCTCACTGTTGACCGGATTCCGCCTCTGGCGGTTCATCTTTCCTGCTCGAGTTCGAGGAACCTGAGCCGAACACCTGGAGTCGTTACCCTTATCATGTTGAGGGCGTATTGCCGCATGAGTCTGACGGCGATTTTTGATAGGAGCCCTTAGGAAGGACTCCTGCTTCTTTAAATTATGGCCCTGAGGGACCTGCTCATTCACCTCCCCATAATATGGGAGTGAATGGTGATTGTGTTCCAGGGATAACGACCTAAAACGGTTGGAGACGGTAGTTAGCACTGCCTGCTTCTTGATCACTGGTCGTCGCTGTTCGGACAACCAGGGTGAATTGTTCACTTGGAGGGCTTGTCGAGCAGCCTCCAGAGTTGGAATAGTACAGTGTTGATGGTACTCCTTAACCAGCACATTTGATACCCGGCGTTGAAGATTCTGAGTATGTGATGTCATCCTCAGAGCGGATGATGATCCAGCAGGAGTAGCAGCATTGGCATTTTCAGCAGTGGTATTCACAGCAGTTCTATTCATATGTGTGAACTTGAGAGCAGCCATTTCTTAGAATGCAGAAAATCTTGAAAAAGAGTGCCTGTTTGATGTAAAAGATGTAATAAAGATAAATTCAACCACTAAATATTTTGGATGACTACATATGTCAATGATTTTTTTGTTGGCCCTCTCATTGAGTTTTAAATAGGGGCCAAACAAATAAGCAAAACATTATTTTAACTTGGTTAAGGATTCACGTCGGGTTCACCATTTTTTATTTCCCTCTATAATTGGGGATAACCTCGTTGATTGAAGGTTAGAACATTCCAATTGGGTTCTAACGGGTTTTTTTGTAGAACCGGAAACATCCAATGATTCCATATTCATTTGGACCTACTTTCCAAAGGTAGGTGCTCAGTAGTTGTGAACTGATGAGGCTTAGTAATTTGCATTGGTCGAGAGGATGGGAGGTTGGACTCATCACACCTTTTTTAGGGGAATTATTGTCTATTCCAGGACTCTCTTTATAGATTTATGTTATGTTCGTGAATTCTTATTACCATACCAAGTATAAAATGAGCTTTCCTTTAGTCTGACAATCAATGATTGATATGTAAGAAATTCAGAGAATCTTTTATATGTATTTTAGGTTCTTCATCGATGAAGATTCATCTGTATTTGTTAGAGATTCTTAGTTGATGGTATCCTTAAAATACATAAAAGTCTCTTGATCATTATGATGACCATACTGATTTTAAATACACTCAGTGGGGCACTTGAAGTTTATTTTCATTCAGTAGGACATGAATTATTTCAGAATTGGGATTGTACCTGTTGATGGGCTACCTACGTATCCTTTGTTTTGGAAAAGGAATCAGAACCCAGGTAGTTCGAATAAGGGAGTATGATGCTTATTCGTGATTGATGGCTCAAAGAAAGAATTCATGATTACTTTTACACTCAAAGATCACGTGAGTCATGCTCGGTGTGAGAAATAAGAGGTATTGGTGAAACTAGACAATTTTTTCAGGAAAGATGCAATGATGCGGGGATTATGTGTTTATGACTGCCCAAAATAGATGATGATTAAAATTTAATTCGGAAAAGAAATCCAGGAACAAGGTCAATAAAGGTATATGTACTTTATGGAGATTTGGATACTCTAATCTTGGGGCTTACTCCTAAGGAAGATTCCCATGTTAGGAGTGGACTTATGATTGGGTTTTACTCCTGAGAAAGAAACCCCAAATCAAAAGTAAATTAGAACTGGTTAAGATAAATTAAGACTGGGGCTTACTCCTGAAAAGGAATCCCGGTTTAAGGGACTTGAAAAATTAAGGGACTTGGGGCTTAATCCTGAGGAGGATGCTCATATTTGAGACTAGGGATTACTCTTGAAAAGGAGGTCCAGGTTAAGATAATTATGGTTGGGGCTTACTCCTAAGGAGGATGCCCATATTTGAGACTGGGGCTTACTCCTGAAAATGAGGCCCATGTTAAGAGAATTATGGTTGGGTCTTACTCCTAAGGAGGATTCCCATATTTGAGACTGGGGCTTACTCCTGAAAAGGAGGCCCGGGTTAAAATAATTATGGTTGGGGATTACTCCTAAGGAGGATGCCTATATTTGAGACTGGGGCTTACTTCTAAAAAGGAGGACCAGGTATAATAGAATTATGGTTGGGGCTTACTTCTAAAAAGGATGCCCATATTTGAGACTGGGGCTTACTCCTGAAAAGGAGTCCTAGGTTAAGAGAATTATGGTTGGGGCTTACTACTAAGGAGGATTCCAATATTTGAGACTAGGGCTTACTCCTGAAAAGGAGGCCTAGGTTAATAGAATTATTATTGGGGCTTACTCCTAAGGAGGATGCCCGTATTTGAGATTGGGGCTTACTCCTTAAAAGAAGGCCCATGTTAAGAGAATTGTGGTTGGGGCTTACTTCTAAGGAGGATGCCCATATTTGAGACTAGGGCTTACTCCTGAAAAGGAGGCCTAGGTTAAGGATTCTCTCATCTTAAAGGATGAGGTTGAATGAATGAAATCTCAATCTTTAGTGACATAAAGATCTATAAATCACTATATTTTGAGAGATTTTCCACGGAGTTCCTTTCAGATAATGAAGCCAAGTCAAGAAATCATGCCATAAATGGTTTTGAAGAGTGTCTTGAAGACTGAATCTTGAATATGAGAGGTGGAATGACATAAGAGGAGTGAAATGGACAGGAAAGGCACCCAAAAAGGTAGGGCGTGCAAGTCCTGGCAGGCGTGCAGGTACTGCCTGGGCACGCAAGTCCTGGTCGTGCAGGTATACCTAAGCGACACATGGGTACTTGTGCGATTTTCAGTCTTTGAGTAATACTTGGGCGAGACTTGGCTCAAACCGTTGGTATTATCCTTATAGGATTTCTAGAAGATGTCGTGCAAGTTCTGATGAAGTAGTAGGGCGGAGCGCAAGTGTGTTCATTTCCCTTAAGGGTAAAACACTTAGGCACGCAAGTGTTAGTGAATTCTAACACTTAGACCTTACTCCTCTTGTTTAGACCTTCCATTCTAGGTAAAGAATTACCTTAGAAGAGTTCGGAAGACCTGAAGAAGATACTTGGGCGTTCAGAGCTCTGTCTGTGAATTCTGGAAAAAATCATTTCTCCTGGGCGGCCCACCGGGGTTATTTATAGGCTAGAGAAGACCCCGGGTAGTTATCCTTTAGAGCGTGCAAGTCACTTGCGCGACCATTATGTGGCGTGCAAGTATACTTGCGCGACAGTGATGGAACTTGCACGACCCTTGTGCATTTGAATCCTTGTTCATGCCTTTTTATATTTTTGATGTTTTCTTCAAAGGATGAATCAATCCGTGCTAAGTCATTTCCCTTTCCATTCTTTTATACAATGTGATGAAATAGAGCGTCAATAGAGACAAAGAAAACCAATGCATCTTGAGTAACACTTTTGGATCAGAAAACCTTGAGAGTTAAAACATGAAATGTATATTTATATACCAATAAATAAAATTTATTCATGATTAAATATCCCAAATTGGTAGTTTAAACACCTTTAAAATGAAAATAGGTGTATAAATACAAGATTTCTCCAATGAAGAGAAATTGAGATGGAAACCCTTACCTCTTATCCTAACTTCTATAAATAAACTTTAACCTACTATATCACAAACATAGCTATCTTAATCAATTAATTCAGAAACTTAATCACATCTATTTTCATTCATACTCTTTATAAATAGTCATTTTCTATATTAACTCTTTCGATTTTTGACATCATGTGTTTATATTTTTGATCATTCGTACTATATTCCGGATAGAGGTGCCTATGTTCTTCCTTTTTTATAATTGATTCATTAATATATCAGTAAAGGTACTATTAGGTATTATTAGAAATTATTTATTATGTTTCAAAATCCTTTCATGAGTACCTTATATTTTAACCTTGAAGATGAAATTGAAAACCAGCATGTTACATTTATTCATGATGATCATAGTGTTTTTTGTTAATTAATGAATTGAATATTGATATAAAATCTACAGAAAAAACCATAATTTTCACATTTATATAATCTAATAATATTAATTATTTTCTCATAGTCATTCTTGATATAAATTTTAAGTAATGTTCAATTAGGTGGTTAAACCAACCTAAAAAAGAACATATCTTAATTTAATGAATTATTATGAGGTGGTTTTATTATAATATAATTATAAATGAATTACAATGGTTTTATTTAGTTTTTATTACTGTTATCTATCATAATTTTAAGTGATTATAATAAGAAACAATTGATATTAAATCCTTACTAATTTGAATAAATGATTATCATCTTAGTATGCTTACTTTAAACGATTAAATTAATGGTGACCGTTTATCAATCATACAATTAATAACTTCTATAATTGTTCATACAAGAAAATTAATTAAATAAAAAAAATAATATTTATCCTTTAATACCATCCTCATATCTAACCTTGTAATGCGGTGAAGAAAAATGAAACATGTTACCTCATGGAGGTGGTACTCTACAAAACACACAAACAATAGTTTTTTTTCTTAAAGGATAAAGTATACAAAAAAATAATGATAATAACCATAATATAGTAACATTAAAGTATATAAAATATAAAAATATCATCATATTGGTTTGGATAGAGTAAATTTAAATGAATATAATTAAGAATAAAACTAAGTAGTTGATAATAATCACGCCGGGGACATGAATTTTCCTTGAATGTCTCTTGAATTTTAAGTGTTTAGGATAATTGTGATTGACCAAGGTATTATTTTCATTATATAAGGTTCTTGGGTGGTTAAAATTATTGACTTTAAATGTTAAATTATAGAGAAAAGTTCCAGATATAGCATAATCAGCTGGTTGGTGAATAAACTATAAAGGTTTTAGTCAATTTGATGGATTATTTTCTAATTGAGAAAGTAATAAACAACATAGCCGATGAATGTTTTCCATAAAATATTGACATAAAATCTAGAGAGTATATTTTCCATGTCAAATTTATAAATAATTTAATTTTTATACGAATAAATGACACCTCATCTTAGGATCTTTCTTTGAAGATGTTGTTGATCATCTGAAAAGCTATTATCGAATTAATGGCATTGAACTGGGAGGATACAATTATAGAATCCGTATAGTGGTGATTCACGCATGATTCTTAATCTATGGTCAACTCCAATGGAATTTTGGGTGTTATCACGATGAATATATCATATTGGGTTGTTTTTCTTTATCATTTGTAGTTCCTTTAGGATTCAAGGAATCTCTCTTGTGCTTATCGATCTTGAGAGGAAGAGAAGAGGAACTTGAGAGAGAAATCCATTGTGTGTAACAATTATCATTTCTCAATTATTCGAAAAAAATAAACATAACCATATATTTTTAGATTTAGGTATTATTATAAAATATCCTTTAATTGCACAATGATTTTTAAATAATCTAATAAATCTTATCAAACCCATTCAATATAATAGTATTATTATTCTTATTATTATTATTATATGGTGTAAACTAACTGGTGAAATAAAAAATATTATTTTACTAGATTTGAAATTAATATTTATCATCATACATGATCAAGGTCAACTCGTCTTCCTTGGATTTTATTGAATACCAAAATAAATATTTAATTAAACATTTAACCATAAATAAATATTATATTCATAGTTTGGTGAATAAATAGTTATTAAATGTTCAGAAAATAAAATAAATATTGTATTCACAATCTGTATACTAAGTATTTATTAAATATCTGTGATCAATAATCCTAAAAAAATTTATTCCTTGATCCTGAGAATTATATATATTAAAATAATTAAATAAAAATTAAATTTATTTGAGATCAACGAAAACACTTAGTTTTTGACCCTTTAGAATTATTTATTATTGGAATTAGGAGGTTTTTCCTAAATTACAAGATTGCTATATAGAAATGGTTCAAGACACTCAAGACAAATAACATAATGAGGCAGTGTTAATAACCATAGATAAGAAATTATTGTGTTATATAATTCCTATATCTCAATATCCCATCATGTATATTTCACATCTATGTTACAACAAATTTTCTTGATACTTATTTCTTTGAATTTCTAAATTAAACACGTTGTTACATCATATCCATGGAATTTAATGAAATTGTTGCATTTCAATAAAAAGACTAAGATATCAATTTATATAAAGATTATGTGGAAAACCATTCCTTGACTTGTCCCTTAATATCATGTCTTTCATGATGCATAGAATGTACACACCATCATCAGGAACTATTATCATTGTGGTTTATGATAATACATCTAATTACATGTGTCATGGAATACATTAATAATATTATTAAATTCTAAGGACCATTAGACATTCCTATAGATAGGAATATATAATGAAACAGAAACAAGAGGAATTATTGTAGGAAGGTATGTTTTCATAATCTCTTGTGTTAAATATTACCATGTAAGAATTTCATGAGATGAAGTCTCATCCTCTTAAGAGTACTCTCAATTTATAGTCTACATACAATATTCCCCAACATATAATGTTATCCAACTATAGAACTTTATTTATGAATATCATCATGGAATTTAAATGTTCTCATCATAACGAGGAAATGTTATTCCCTTTTTCAATATGGAAGATACTGTAGGACATTACTATATCAAAGTTAGGTTGAAAAATGAACATAAAGTAATAATAGGTTTTATCAATATTGAAATCTTTGAATATAATTGTAATCTAAACTGAGAAAATTTGGTTTTATAATGCCAACTTTAAATTAATCCCACTTAGAATAGAGCCATATGCCTAAGACTTTTATATTTTTAGACCTCACATGATGATTATGTTTATGGTGAGTTAAGGATTTAGTCAATGGGTTCACCACATTGTCTTATATCAAATTATTCTCAATGTAACATCACCAATTTTAGAAAAAATCGTCAATAGATGATACATCCAAAGTATGTTCTTCATTCGCTGATGTTACCTTGAATCCTTTTCAAGGATCACCGTAGTATTATTATCATAATAGAGTATGATAGGATCTTTAAAAATAGTTATAATGTCAATCTCTTGGACAAAGTTTCATATCCAAACTGATTCATTATCTACCTTGGAATCCATAATATACTTGGATACTACAGTTGAATCTACAACCATAACATTTTTTGAGATCTTCCAGCTCACTACACCTCCATTAAGGATGAATATGTTTCATGTTTTTTATTTTAGATTATCTCGATCTATTAAGAAACTAGAATCATCATATCCTTGGATGAATTTTTCTTTATCTCCTCCATACACTATGAACATATCCTTAGTACACCTCAAATTCTTAAGGGTAGTATTGAATTCCATACAATGGTGAACATCTAGGTCATCTTGATATCTTACAACCGCACTCAAGGCATAGGAGACATAGAGCATAGTAATATCATAACGTACATAACTGACCCAATTACCAATGTGTATAGAATCCTTGTCATCCTCAGTATTTTTTCATGTTTCTAAGGAAACATTTTCTTAGAAAAATGAATGTCATGTGAAATTGGAAACAATCCCCACTTGGATTTTTTCTATACTGAATATCTTTAAAATTCTGTTAATATATATACTCTAACTTAATCCAATAATTCTCTTGGATCTATAATGATAGATATTTATCCCAAGAATATACATTACTTTTCTTAATTCCATGGAGAAGTATGTGTTCATCCAAGATTCAACGTATTATATGACTAGTATCTCGTTTCTAATAAGTAATATGTCATCGACATAAACTATTATGAAAATGAATTCACTCCAACTAAACCATTTATAAACACAGAGATAGTATTTGTTATTTACGAAACAAAATCCAATTATGGAACCATCAAATAAAATTTTCTATTATTTGGATTCTTTTTTTAATCTATAAATGGATCTTTTCAATTTTCAAACGTTGTTAACATAAAATGGAGTTACAAACCATTCGGGTTATGTCATATAGACCTATTTCTGAAGGTTCCCATCAAGGAAGTATATTTTTATATCCATTTTACAAAACTCATAATCATATAAAGATACAATAGTAAGTATAATTTTTATGGATATTAAAATTAAAACTCATGAAAAATGTTTCATAGTAGTTTATGCCTTGACACTTTTTAAACCCTTTTGTAAATAGTCATTCCTTATTAGTACTGAATTGTCTATCCATGTCCAATTTATTCTTAAATACTCATTTACAACCAACAGTATTTACATCCACTAGAGGATCTACCAATATACAGACTTGGTTTTGGTACACGGAATCCATTTCAGAATTCATACCTTCTTATAATTTAGCAACATCTTTGCCACTTACTACATCATTTAAAGATATAGGATATTTATTATAGACTAATAATGAGTCTCCATACTTAGTGAAAAGAAATCAATTTCATTCTAATTCTTTAACCTCCCTTTCCCTCATATGAAATACTTGTGTCTTCATAACTTCTTCTTACCTGGGGATTTTTGGACCATATTCTTGTGCCCAATATTTTGTATTTTGAGCCTGGACTTCATCAAATTATATCACGCTACCATTATAAATTTTAGATATATATATTCCTTCTTACGGAATTTGGTACATCGATCAACCATAGAATTTTTATTTAAAGGGTTTTATAGGTATTATCCCCTTCATTCCTTAGTATATCCTATAAAGATACACTTTGCACCTCGAGATGCATGTTTGTTAACTGAAGAGGCCTTAAAAATGCTTCACATCCCCACACATGTAGGAAAAGAAACATGGGTTTTTTCTACTCTATAATAGGTATGGAATAACATCTTCCACTTTATATTGAACTTGATTTAGTATGTATATTGTTGTTTGTAATGTGTATCCTCAAAAGGATAATGGAATACTCGCACAACTCCTCATTTATCACACTATGTATAACAAAGTGTGGTTTTTCCTTCCACTTACACCATACCATGTGGTGTATAAGTAAGAGTAATTTAGGATAGAATCATAAACTCCCATAAATAATAAAGAAATTCTTGATTAATATGTTATCTACCATGGTATTAGTGGAGTTTCATAATATTCTTATCGTGATAGTTTTCAACTTCGTTCTTGTATACCTTGATTATCTCAAAGGAATTTTACTTATACCTCATCAAGTGGACATATCCATATCTATTAAAATCATCAGTAATAGTTATGGAGTATGATTACCCACCCCTTTATTCAATATTAAATGTTCCACACACATCGGTATGAAAACATATCAAGAATATATTTAGCCCTTTCCACTTTTCCATTAAATGGGGATTTGGTCTTTTTACCTTGTAAAAACATGTCACATACACCAAGTGGTGTTAGTTCAAAGGAATCTAAATATCGATCTTGGTGTAATTTATTCAAACACTTTTCATTTACATGACCTAAACAGTGATTCCAAATATTGCGGTGGTATGAGGCATATGAACTAGTTTTGTTATAGATTTCCATTACATGGTTCATATTATCCAATGCATAAATACCATTATTTAAATCTGACTCACCATGAAAATAGTATTATTATAAAATAAGACACATTTATTACAAAATTTGAAAATAAATCCATTCGTATCAAGTCTAGATACAAAAATAATGTTTTTGGTAATGGATGGAACATAATAAAAATCATTCAAAATTAAGATCATTCTAATGAAAAACATGATATGGTAGTCCTTGATATTCACACCAACAATTTTGGATATGTTTTCTACTCATAGGTCTACCATTACTCATTTGTCTCTATGAATCTACTTGGTTCCAATATTTAAATACATATGTGTGCACCACATGTTGTATCTAATACCCAATTTGTAGAAATAGTTCAACAGAAATAAACAAAAAATGCACCTAAATCTTCCAATTACTTTTTTTGATGTAATTTTTATTCCAGTGGACCTTCTTGACACATGAAAACTATATATTATCTTGCAACCTTGCTTTCCCATTGATCTTTCTCTTCCTAGATGGGCATTGTGAATAATATTTGGACTTAAATTTATTCATTTGGGATTTCATTTTATCATTATATGGATGGAATTATTTTCATGATTTGTCTCATTATCTACTAGTTGAAGTAGAGTGGTTATATATAGAAGAGACTTCTCAATGTTTTTCATATTATAATTAATAACGAAACTAGAGAATCTTTGAGGGAGTGCTGTAAGAATGAGATCGGTGAATTGTTCATCAGACAGTTTAAACCCTAGAACCTTTAAGTGGACAATGTATCCAATAAGTTTCACTATGTGAGGCCCATTGGCCATACCTTCTTGAAAATTACTTTGAAATATTGCCATGGATACCTCAAACTATTCATTTTTAGCTCTCTCTTGATATAATCCATGAATATGTTGTTTCATTATATAATAATCCATGTCTTCATGATACTTTATGAGCACACTGGACATGGA
Organism: Viscum album; assembly: GCA_963277665.1. NCBI lineage: Eukaryota > Viridiplantae > Streptophyta > Magnoliopsida > Santalales > Viscaceae > Viscum > Viscum album. The sequence goes on along the minus strand of OY728145.1, from coordinate 1,089,071,732 downwards.
TGAAAGAATTAAACATTGGAGTTTGACCACGTCACTCAACTATTTATTGTATACAACGAACTATTCATCACTTTACTCTTTTGAAGATGGATCAGGAAGTGATAATTGTATCATGTATGATTTTTATTCATGGTTCTACATGACCCATAGGTTTATAAACTATTACTAGAAGTTATTTTTGGTAAGGAGATGTTCTTTATCTAATATTGATTATAGTTATAATGTGGATAATGAACTTTTATATAATTAAAAAAGATCATATTATTAGAACTTCACTTGAATATAATTTATATGATACCTGATGAATTTAATTTTGTTAAGACTCCCACTATTTTATCAACTCTTAATGCCCCTCTCCATTTTACATGAAATTTCCCATCACATAATACATTCTAGTGGTAATGATCCATATTTACTATCCTATAATCCAGATGTTGGCCATGAAAATTCCAAGTATTTAGGTAATATGTCTTTCTAAATATGAGTTTCTAGTACCTTGATCCATTGAGTGGACCCCCAATCCATAAATCCTAATTGGTATTTCCTCAACACTTTCCTCTAAATTATTTTTTGATAGACATGGGCCATTAAACCCAATACATATTCAATTAATTCAACCCACTATCATTATTAATACATCATGATAATTATGAGTTCCCCAACATAGTTCGAACCAATAATTTAACTATGGGTTCATATTAATTTATAAAATATAAGGATTTATACTTAATATTAACTTGAGGAATTTTGTTTTATTCAGTGTGAATTTTTCTTGTTTTATCCTTTACATGTCATGTTAATATTAAGTGTATTTCACTTGAGTGATTAACCATGTTTTTATAAAACATTTATAAATAATATATTTTTTTAAATTATGTATTTTCAAATTAATCAATTTATTTATATGAACATAGTGTTGAATTTATAATATAAATAATGCATTAGATTGAAATAAATAGATAAATAAATATCCCGATCATGATCTTATCTAATGGTTGATTTATTGAGATGAAAATAAAGAAACATATGACCTAGGGGAAAACTCATTTTGTTGGGTCTAGAATAAGTTATAGGATTCCAAATATCCACTTTTGTATCACATGGGTTTCCATCATATCAGTTCCTTCTTAAAACTCTTCTATGCACCTAGGGATAATCCTTTTATTACTTGTATTTATAACTCACATGTAGGTGAGAGGAACTAATGGATTTGTCAAAAATAATTACATAAATAACCTTAGACATGTGGGTCCTACATAATAAAGAATATAGGTATGATGCACAAGCCATCGTATTTAGTGATTAATAATTTCAAACCATATAATAAATTAAATAAAATTGAATCATGGACAGGTCTTGGTCAAGCTCATGAACGGTCATATATAATAAACAAATACACAAAAGTACACTCATTAATATTAATTTATATTAATTTTTTATTATTAAGATAACCCTTATTTTATTAATTAATTAATTAATTAATTAAAGTTTTTATTAATGACCATGTGAATTATATTATATATACCCATCATTAATTCATTCATGTAAAATAAACAACATAACCAATAATTAAAGATAATTACAAAAAATTAATTATTCATTTTTAATTATTTAAAATCTTTATTACATAGTCATAAAAATCGGGTGCCAACATTGAAATTAAGTTTTAATGATATAATTAAATATATTAATATTTCATTTTCTCTTTTATTCGGGGACTACATGACATGTATTTATGAGCTAGATTTTGTGTTCCTCGTTTTTCAAGTACCCAAAATAAATGTCTTGGGATTTAGAGTATATATCAACTAGACTACACAATATGTACCAACTATATACACATCATGTATCATGTTCATTTTATGTCCACACAAACCATCAAAATACTTCATGTGTTTTCCAAATATGGGACCACATCACGTGTACTCCAGTGACACATTATATATTCTGCTAGTTGTGTGTCTCTTTAACCCACATAATCACTCAACCTATTTTTCAATGTGTAAAATAAAGAATCAATCACCATTTACTCTGGATAGACACTATGTTTTTCATTAATTACATAAGATATCAATATCACATGGTCATAAACCATGAATTTGACTATAGGTTATCAATAATTCCACTACTAAATCATGTAGACTACATGAAATGTATGTCAACTACACACTGTGTAATCTGATAAGTTGTGTTCTAGGTTGGCCCCATAAAAACACGGTGTACAATAAATTCACTACCTATAATAACTATTCAACATTTCATGTATCCTACAACACATCTAGATGTAGTTCACATAGGTACAAGGCATGTACTTTATCCACACACCATTTAACCTAGTCTCACTGTCCAGAATTTTTATCACTTCTTAATGGAATATATGGCCATTCTTCATTTATTCTTAGCTCGTTAAGAAAATATGAATCTTGAGGGATACAATTAAAATGTGAAAAAAAATTAATTAAACATATGATTAAATAATGAATAATCTACAATAGAAAAAAATAACCACTATTGGTCATATAGATCAACAATAAAATAAATAATTATGAATTTAACTGTGACTACTCTAATGAAACTTGAAGGTTCTAGGTATAATATAAGTTGCTGGTGGGAGAATAAAAAATGTTTTAGTCAATTAAATATATCATTCTATAATTGATCAAGACATAAATTTCATTCCTAATAAAATTTTTCCATTGAATATTAACATAGGAAACTCAGAACCATGAGAGGATCTTTTTTATGTTAAATTTATAAAAAATTTAATTTAGAATTGAAGAAATCATACCTTGTCTTAGAATCTTTCTTCGAAGGTATTATTGATCATCTGAAAATAAATTTTTACATTACTATTGTTTCACTGGTAGGATCTCTATAGAATTGATCCACACATGATCCTTTGATCTCTGAGAATCATCGATTAAAAATTGGGTTTTAGCAGGGTGGTTCTATCATCTTGTGTTGTTCATATTAATTGATTCTAGTTCCTTCGGTATTGAAGTCATCTCTCTTATTCTTCTCATTCTTGAGATGAATAGAGAGGGGGGAATATAAGAAGTAAATTTATTGTGTGCAATAATTCTAAATTCTTGTTTAACACTATACAATCGACATAACCATCTATTTATAAAATTAGGGTTTAATTTAAAATATTATATAATTGAATAATAGATCTTAAATAATATAATAAACCTTATCAAACATCATGACATATAATAATAATTTTTTTTATAGCATGTGAAAACTAGTGAAATGATAAATATTATTTTACCAGCTTGAAAATTAATATACAATACCATAAATGATCTTAGTTTTCTCATCTTCCTCAACATTTATCAAATACCTAAATAAATATTTAATTAAATTTTTATTCACAAATAAATATTCTATTCATAATATAGTGAATAAATAATTATTAAATATTCAAAACATAAAATAAATATTCTATTCACAATCCAGAGGATAAATATTTATGAAATATTTATGATCAATAATCCTAAATAAAATTATTCCTCAATGTTAAGAATAATATTTATTATAATAATAAAATTAAAATAGAATTAAATTAAGTTCAATGGAAACACTTAATGTGAGACCATCTTGGATTTTTTCTCTTTGTAATTAGGAAGACTTGCCTAATGTATAAGATTATTGTCTAGTAATGGGTTAAGGAACCCAATAAAAATAACTTAATGTCACAACATCGATAACTATATATAAAATCTTTCTATGTAATACCATATATTTGTATCAATATATCAGCATATAGGTTTCATATCCATTTTATTATCCTATGTGATTAATACATATTTCATTGACTATTTGAAATAGATGCATCATTACAATATGGACATGGAATTTAATGCAATGATTCTGTTTCAATCAAAGTTCAAAGATATGAACTTCCATAAATACGGAAGGAAAAAATTTCTTTAACTTATCCATTAATAACATGTTATTCATGACACACTGAACGTACCCAACATCACCATGATCTATTATAATCATGGTTTACATTAATACATCTAAGTATGTGATTCATGACACACATTAATAAAAATCTTAATGTCTAAGGACAATCCCACACACTCACGGATAGGAATATACAATGACATATAAACATGTGGAATTTCTACATGTGGGTATGTTCTCATAATCTCACATTATAGAGATTACTAAGTGGAAACTTCATGAGATAACGTCTCATCTTTTTATGAGTACTCACACCTGATAGTCCACATACTTTTTATAAGTTCCCAGTCAGTGTAATTATATCACTGAGAGGGTGAGGGATTGAATTAGTGATATTTTTTTATATTTCCATTAAATTTAAACAACCTTCTCAACTTTTTAGAGATTCTATTCCCTACTGAAAAAAATCAAAAACATATCCATTGAAACATAAGTATTTACAAGGTTCAATATTCAATACGAATAGCTACACCCTTGGTATGGTTTGGAGAAAATCCAATACCAGACACTCCATTAGAAAACAATCATTGGATTAAAATGAGTAGGATATCATGTTTCACTCATGTAGCACCTTAAAGATAGTCCAATAGTGTGTGCTCACCCTCTTAGCACAAATAGGGTAATACAGAGTTTGTGTAACAATGCATGTTTCCTGTGCTTCTTTCCAATTTAACAAATGTATTATTTTGCAAAAAAAATCTTCACTTTATTAACCATAAGATGGTAAGAAACTCAAGGAATTTATATATAATTCAATCCAATTTCTCAGTCTGATCTGCCCAATAATATTAGACCACTCCGATTCTTTAGGATCCGATTCTTCAAATCTAATTTCCTAATCTGATAGTAGGAAATATGTTAGAATATAGTTGAAACGAAATATAATACTTTCTTCCTTAGTTTATAAATCCCAATATCAAAATCCAAGATTCGATTATATTGCCAGATCTGATCACCAACTAAATACGAGGAGAATCAGAATAAACTAGACAACTGAATACAATAAATACCGAATATGATGATCAGCTGAATAATATTTCAATGTTATTTATTCTCCTATCACTTATCCATCAAAATTATTTTGAAAAATATTAATACGGAAGCCACATTCTATCCCTTAAACTTCTGATCTTCTCTCTCGTTAGTGAATAGCACATCTGTATTAGAGAATGTGAAATGTACACTATCCTTTTATTGGTGACTCATGCATGACTTTTGTAGGAATCTGAAAAAAATTCCTGGTTAAGAAAATTTCCCAAAATTTCAATTTCCCTTGAATTTAGAGTGAATCGTGACTTCTTCAAATATTCTCTAATATACTTGATTCTTCTTTAACCTTCATCTCTTCTTCTCATACTTTCCTTAACAATTTCTATTCTGAATCTGATTTATCAATCTGATTTCTTCAATATGATGCCCTGAACTAGTCGAATGTAAATGTATAAAGAAATAGATATCATTCTGATTGTTGAATACGATGTTATGTACCAATACAATCATTATTTTGAATTTTAATATCCCCCTTTACAAAACATTTTGTAATCTCTTTCAAAACACATATACTTCTTTAAATTTTATCTTGAACCATTTGAAATAAAAAACAATTGAACTCAGATACAATGGATCTTGATCAAATTGAGGAAACATTATTTGAAATTCAAGATGCACATCCATATGTTTTATTCAGCCATTTACATGACTCACTATAAATGTAAACAAGGTAATTCAACCCTTTTTAAATGGTTGAGTACATTTTTTGTCACATTTTTTTCTTTTATTTTCATCGGACACAAGTAATTCTTTCTCTGAATACGATTGAATACTGAATCTGATCAGTATCTTCTTCCTCTTATGAGTACAATATCAGTTGTGAAACATCTTTCACAAAACTCCATATTGTATCATGATTTATTTCATGACTTTGAAAACATTTTAGATCAGATTCATCTTTATCATATTTTTTGGAAATTATTGTCACTTTCCTTTTCTTCATCAACACCTTTCTATCCAATTCAGTCCAAACCAGTTTTCATGATTCTTATTTTCCAGAATACGATCAGACTGAATACAATCGACAACATCCATATTTGATCAATCAGAATGAAATTGACCACATCTCTTTCACTTCCCCTTTATTCCATTAAGCTCTCATAACAAGTTTCATAACTTACTTTTGATTTATGAGAACATAAAAATCATAAAAGAATCATCATAATTAATTAATATTAGTCATACAAACTCTGATTTTCCATCAATATAATCACTTATTACATACCGAATCTAAAGTGAATATGTTGAACATTTACTTCCAGCAATATGCATTATCAATCTAATCATCATTTTTATTCCGAATTAATTGTGAACCCAATGAGACTATTCTTCCACCATCTCCTGAATTAGATTGAACTTTTTCAGATTTGTAAGTCTGATTCTTTTGAAACCAATGGTCAATAAACTTTTTCCAAAATAAAAGTGATTCTTAACTCCTTTCTTATTTTCCAAAAAAACTGGTCACTAACTAAAATTGTATTAATTACGATGGGAAATTCAATTTTGGGAAGCTTATCATATGAAAACATTCTTCAATACAGATTCCTCCTATTCAATTTCTCAATTTTAAATTTTTATTTATGAAATCACTTTTGAGGGAATGTGAGAAAACTAAAAATATTACATGTCATACCCAATTCAAACCTTATAATAAATTACTGAACTATTTCATAAAAACATTAAAAAATTTGAATTAGTCGCCCTATGTAAGCTCTAGAAGATTGATGTGACCTTTGTATATGGATCATCTTTGATGAGATCCTTGAAGTGGTAGGCCAACCTATCCCAGGTCTGAATGTATTCTTCTAAATTTATTTTTCCTTCATTTATTCCATGAGCCAAAATCTATTATTTCTTGTCGATCCAATCAGTTTTCTCTTCATTAAGATCAACAATAATTGATCTCTTGTACATTCTATCTGCTTCTGCCTAAAAAATTTTAATATCAAAATTTTCATATTCCATATCTTCCTCAAAATGTAGGATAAGCTTCAGTTCAGTATTCTCTTTCCTTGACTCCATCTGGACACTATCATATGCCACCATATTAACCAACCAGTTAGGATCCTCAATCCTGTAACCTTTATACTCTATGGTCTTCTCACAAGAAACCTCACACTCATCACCATCGTGAGCAGGCTTAACGGGCTCCCTAAATTTAATACCCATTCCAACTAATCGGGTAGTCATCGGTTTTGAAAACAAGAGTTTATAATAAAGGTGATCAATGTTGTCCATAACACAACTTTTAGATAACACCATTTTCATATTTCTTTCAATATTATCATGATTGGGTAAATACCAGAAAGTATTTTTTTAAGATAAAAGAAACCTACACCCATATCAACAAACATATCAGAAACTTCAGGTGTATAAAAACACAACTTTTCTAAAGCTCATATTTTTCATAAATTCATTACATTATTTGGACATAATAGTGAGGGATTCATCAATTTTGAATTCCTTATTTCCACTCCATCAATTCCCTATAAGTTATCACAAGTATACAAAGATTTTGGAAATAAGGAGGAACCTCGATTTTTCATTAGAAACAACAATTGGATTGTGAGTCCTCTCTTAATCTTGGCTTCTTCTTCTTTTTATTGTAGTTTTCATTGGACATTCATTGTTCCTTCTTTTCATCCTTATAGGATTTTATAACAAATTTATTCTTGTCTGTAGAATCTTAGGATGAGAATGTTGACTTCTCTTCATCTTTAGTAACATAGTTGTTATAATTAGTTTGTACCATGTTTTCCATTAATGTCTTTTGTTCTGGAAAGATAGTTGAACATATTTTGATATCATACCCTTCTTTCTCATATCCACAATCTATTAATACCTTTTTATCAAAATTTCTTATATATTTAGAGGTTCATTTATTATTCCCTTATTTCACTGATTTTTTTGTTTCCTATAATTTCCTAGTCAAGTCAATGTGTTCTATCTAGATAACTAAGCACTCTTTCTTTTCGGACTTATCATATATATTTTTCTTAACATCCAAAACATATGGATTTTGAGAATTTTTTAGAAAATTTTGTTATACTGGTAACAAAACAATACATCATTTTGAATGGTTACCATGTTATTCACATCTTTCACAAATAGTTTCCAATGATTGGAACATATTTTCAATACATACTCCATTCTTCTCAGGTATCTTAAGAAAAAACTTCTCTGAATTCTTCTTTTTTGTGAATTGAATCCCCCTCAATATTTTTCTTTCACAAACTGTGGAATAATGGTAATGTTGTTGGTTGAACTAGTACATATTTTCCATATTCCAAAATCCACCACAATACCAGCAACAACCATAGAAAGATTATTTCCCTCTGAAACTTTCTTACTAATAATAATTTTGAATACATTTCTTATCAACTTTATTGTCTTTATTTTTTGAGCCACCAACCCTTCCGTTATCAATAAGATTCTTCTTATTCTTTTTAGATTTACTGGATATATAATTATTGGAATCATTTTTAGAATCAAGGTATTTCAAAACTTCTGCATTCCTAACAATGTTGGTCTTGGCCACATACACAACAATCCCATATTTCTTCTTTCTATAATCAATTCCTTCCTTCTTTTCGACCATTGAAGGAAAATTTTGTTAATCCTTATAATGTTTCACAATATAAAAACTTTCACCAACTTCTGCAATAGAGTTTTTGAAATTTTTACCTTTCTCTTTATTTTTTGAATGTTTTTGTTGGACAAGTTCCAACTATTCATCCTTTGATTTTAACTTCACTTACAGATTCTCAATATGATTCTTTTCTTCTTCAAGATATTTATTTAAATAGAAAATATCTACCAAAAATCTATTTCTTCTCTTTGTAAAATAGTTCTTGAATTTTTAAGGAACATTCATCTTACAACTTCTTGTTTTTCTTTTCAAGTCTTATGATCTTTCTCAATCATTCTTTAAACTATTATTTAAAATGAATTTCAATTTGAGTTTCTCCTTCATCAGATCAAATTCTTCTGAATTATTCATCATTCATTTTTGTAATAAAATTACTTCCATCAATATAATCATCATATTTTATATATTCTGCTTCACTTTCTTCTTTAAAACAACTACATTCACTACTGGAATAACTTTTCTCATTAACTACTAAAATAAACATTTTCTCTTCAACATCATTTGTAACCTCCTCACTATTATCTTCCTTATCCAAAAATATTCTCCTTTAAGATTTGGAGATCTTCTTATCTTCTCTCTTTTAATATAATTTTTCTTTATAACCATTTTTCTTCCAATATCTTCTTGGTCTTCTTTCTTATTCTTCACATTCTACTTCGTCACTTTCATCTTAATTACCTCTTCAAGGACAATTGGAAACAAAATTCCCTACGGATTCACATCCAAAACATTTTAAGGTAATTTTCCCTTTATACCTTCCTATACCACTTTTCACATTTTTATAAAAAAAAGAAAAAATATCATTAAGATCATTACATATCTCATTTTCATAAATAAATTCATCAGCTTCACCTTTAATAAGATTCTTATTTGAATTTTCTTTCTTAACATCTTTGAAAGGAATTTCTATATCAACTTTTTTTTATTTTCATAGATTTATTCATTATCATTTAATAAGTGATGAGAGTGTTATGAAGATTATCAAGAGATAATGTTTCAGGGTCTCTGTCTTCTAATGAAGGAACTTTTTCATCAAACATGTCATGAAAAATTATCAATATCTTTCACTAATAATAGAATCTTCAAAATTTTCACTAGGATATCTAATAGTGCTTACAATGTCATTTAACCTAGTAAATAATTCATTAATAGATTCATGATCACCCATATTGAGATCTTCATACATCAATATCCATATTTTTAACTTTTCTTTCTTCACTTTTCTATTGCCTTCATAATTTTTTTCATCTTATCCTAGATTACATTGACTGTGGAAATTCCTTTTACTCTTAGAAAATCACTTTTAGAAAGTGATGAGAGTACAGAATTCTTATGTCTTCCATAATTCTTAGGTTTTTCCTTATCAACATTAGTGGTATGATAATTCTCAATATGAGGAGGAAAACCATCTTTGGAAGCTCTTGAAACATCATACCCATGAGACATAAGATATGGAAGCATATTCCTTTCCAGATATGATGATTCATATAATTTAATATTGGGATCCCATTAATATTCAAAAAACTTAGATAATCTATTAGAACTTCTTCTTCAAATACTTTAGTAAAGAATGAACGAACGGGGCCTTCATCTCTAATACCACATGTAATTTCCCATTCAATGTAATTGTATCAATGAGAGGGAGAGGTGAGAATCAGTGATACTTTTTCTTTTATGTTTCCTTTAAATTGAAATAAAATTCACCTCCTATTAAAGATTATATTCCCTATTGAAAATAAATCAATCACACATCCACAGGAACACACATATTTATAAGGATCACTATTCAACACGAATAGCTACGTCTTTGGCATGGTTAGGAGAAAATCCAATACCACACAATCCACTAGAAAATAATCCTTGGATTACAATGAGTAGGATATGCCTTTTTAGTCATGTAGAACTTTGAAGATAATCCAATATTGCATGTGCACCCACTTATTATAAATAAGGTAATACTAAGTTTGTGTAACAATGCATGTTACCAGTGCTTCTTTTAAATTTCAAAAATGCATTCCTTTTCAAAACAATTCTCCACTTTCTTACCCATAATATGGTAAGAACCTCATGGAGTTGATATAGAATTCAATCTGATTTGTCAATCCGATCTACCCAATATAATTAGACCACTATGCTTCTTCAGGCTCTAATTCTTCAAATTTAATTGCCTAATAGGATACAAAGAACTCTGTTATAATACAGTTTAAACAAAACATATTACTTTCTTCATAAGTCTTGAAATCTAAATACAAAAATCACATATCTTATTATCCATCTAGATCTAATTGCCAGTTAAGTATGACAAGGAGAAGTATACGGTAGATAGATGAATATGATGAATACTAAATATGATTATCAGTTAAATAATATTCCAATATTTTCTCTTCTCCTATCACTTCTCTGTCGAAAAAATTTTCAACAAAGATCAATAAAAAACCATTATATTTGACATAAACTATGGATTTTCTCTCTCTTTAGTGAATAGTTCATCCGTATCAGAAAAATTTCAAAGTACACTCACCTTTTATAGGTTACTCATGGATAACTTTAGAGGGAATCCCATAACATTTCCCCCTTAAGAAAATTCCCCCAAATCTCAATTTCCCATGAATTTATGGTGAATCTTGACTTTTCCAAATCTTCATGAATATTCTTGGTTTTTATTTAACCTTCATCTCTTCTTCTCGGACTTTTCTTTTAAATTTCTAGTCCAAATATGATTGGCTCAATCTAATTTCTTCAATATGATGCCCCGAACCAATTGAATATAAATTTATAAATAAATGGATACCACTCGGATTGTTGAATGTGATTCTTTACACCAATTCAATCATTATTTTTAATGTAAATCTCCCCCTCAACAATGCATTCAAAAATATCCTTCAAACCACTTATACATATTTACTTCTTCTCTCAGCCCGGTTGAAATACAAAACAATTCAACTAAGATATAATAGCTCTTGACCTAATTGAAGAAATATTCTTTAAAATTCAAGATTCGCATCCATCTGTTTTCTTTATCCCTTCACTTGACTCTCTTAAAAATTAGAAAAATAATTAAACCCCTTTTAAATGGTTTATTACATTATTGATCACATTTATTTCTTTTATTTTTATCAGACTCAAGTGATTCTTTCTCTGAATATGATTGCATACTGAATCTAATCAGCATCTTATTTCTACGTAGAATACAATGCTAGCTGAGAAACTTCTTTCACAAAACATATGATTGTATCATGATTTCTTTCATGACTTTAAAAACATTTGAGATCAGATTCAGAATCATCATATTTTCATTGGAAATTATTATAACTTCCATTTTCTTCATCAACACCTTTCTTTCTAATTCAGCTCAAATCCAACTATCATGATTATGATTGTCCATAATACGATCAGACTAAATACAATAAATGGTATCCTAATTTGATCAATCATAATGAAATGGATTTCATCTCTTTTACTTCCCCTTTCTTCCAATAATATTTCATCAAAAGTTTCATGAATTACTTATGATTTATGAGAACTCCAAGATCACCAAAGCATAAACAAAATTAATTAATCATAGTCATACATACTTGGATTATCCATCAATATAATAACTTCTACCATACCAAATCTAGTTTAAATCTAATGAACATATACATCCAACAATATGCATTCTCAATCCTATCATCCTTTTCATTCTGGTTTAACTGCAAATTCGATGATATTGTTTTTCCTGCATCTCCAGAATATGATGGACCATCTTAAGCATTGTATATCTGATTATTTTGGAACCAATAGTCAATATAATTTTTTCATAAATGAATGTGATTAAAAATTCCATTCTTCTTTGTTGTAAAAACTGATCACCAACAAAAATTTTCTTGATTATGATTGGAAATTCAATTTCCAACAGCTTATCATATGAAAACATTCTTCAATCTGAATTCCCATCCATCATATTTCCCAACATACTTTCTTTCATCAACTAACTAATCGGTCAATAACAAGTACAACTAGAAAAAAACATGGGTCTAACACTATGTTCCCCATCATAGAATTTTATCTAACTACAGAACTTTGTTTAAGAAAATATTCATATAATTTCAACACTCTCATAATAGTAGGAAACTTTCAGGAACCAACTCGATATCACCCCAAACCGGTCACCTGAGCCGATCCGCAGCATGGCCTGAAGGGCGTTCCCAATCCCTACAGGCTTCAAACTAGTGTCAGGAATTAGAATGAAATATATGGGAATGATTTGGCCCATAAATAAAAGGAAAATAAATAAATATAAACTGAATGATAAAAAAATAGCATCAGAAAGAAAATAAAACTGCACATAACTCTATGTGACCCTACGGGTCACCACTGACCTCAAACCAACATCACACTATTTAGACTGAATCTAAGCAAGAAGCAGAACATAAATCTAAAAAAGATAAAATTATAGGTGTGATTATTAAAGCTCGGTAGGCATACCTGAACAATCTATCCCTATTTTCATTTATTTTAAACAAAGAAACGTTAAATTCAGGTTTGAACTACTATATATAAAATTATTTAATTCACACTTTTTCCCTTTAAATAAAATCATGGTATATTTACCTTTTTCAAATAAAAACCATATTTCCATTTTAAGAGGTAGACATTAGCATTTAAAGGAGGTGATTTTCATACATAAAAAAGAGAGGAAGGGAATATAAAAAAATTTCAAAACCTTTTTCTAAAAAAACCTGAAACCATTCTATCACTTTTAGTAAGAAACTACACTACAAAAGGGAACATGATCAGCAAATATACAACATGTGAAATGGAAAAACATCACACAAGAGTAGCCAACCAACACCTACATCTCAATCATCTATTGCAAATAACTAGGTTATAGAAAATATGGGAGAACCTAGGAGCACGTGGATAATCTAGAATGTACTATACATGTGACTCATTCCTGAAGGCATGCCCTACCTGATGAAATCATAATGCCTAAACACCTCATCATCACCCTACCTAGCCTGCTCTAGGGGCCCAATCCCATTGAAATAATAAAAAAATATCCCCATTTTATGGGATGCTAGTGAGTGCATAATCAAATCTAGTGCAACAATCATTCACCAAAAACTTGCTTGTTATGTCAGGATCCAATGTTCAGACTAAAAAGGGGGTGGCCTAACAATGTCAACCAAGCACCTAGTAACAAGCACACACACACACAAACAAACAAACACACACACACACAGAGACATATATATATATATATATATATATATATATATCACACATAAGCAACTCACATAGAACATCACCCTAAGGAACAATTCCATTGCCATTCAAATATTTGTTCACAATGGATTCCCACATGGAGGGCCTCTCACAACGTGCACATAACCAAGTAAAGAGGACCATCCAAGGAGATTTTCTGATGAATCCATTTTTAAAGTGAAAATAGGGCCTCACACAACCATCACAGCTAAGACATTTTTTTAAAGAAACACACGCACTCAAAACCATTTCCAAAGAATCGAATAAACACCAATTAAAATTTCAAAACAATTTGGAACCCTATTTAAGAAATAAATTTGAGCAACCCACACACAATTATAGCCCAATTAATTATTTAAAAACCAAAATTTATTTAAAAATTACAACTGGGCAATTTGATAAACACTTGGCATGCACCTTCAATAAAACAATTTCATGCAATTCAAGTACAAATAATATCTAACATTAATTCAAATTAAACATTTATTATAAAACCCATATAACACTAACTAGTATTAAATAAAGGTGTGAAATAAAATCAGTTAATGTATTATTAAAATTAAAGGCAAATGCAAAGGGAACCTACCTCAAAAATTCCGGTTTTTTATGAAGACCACTCGAACTGACCCTAAATTCTTACACGCACATGAATTTATACATACAAATATATATATATATATATATGTGTGTGTGTGTGTGTGTGTGTGTGTGTTTCCATAGCTTTATTTCACATATTCCCATCTCTATGTAGAATATTTACAAAGAGGGAATATATATATATATATATGCATTCTCCTATGAATGTACATGTAGGTATTCTTGACACCCGTAGCTCAAAACCACCACAGTGAGGTCCAACACACTCAATAAACATTATCGAAAACTCAAAAATCACAAAAACCCTAAAATAAAATTAATCCAAACAAAGGAACCAAGATACGATTCAAAAACCAATGAAACTTTTATAAAAACAATGTTAAAGGAAACACTATTTTTAAAGTACCAACTTCATTTGAGTGGTCATCCATGGGTGCAGTTTGTGCACCCATGGATGTGGAAACATACAATGGTACTTTAAAAAGTTCCATGAAAACACCCCAAAAAAATTTAATGGAACACAACATGTTTTCCAACCTGAAACAATAGTCCATAAGTAGGTTTCATGCTTTGAGAAATTACTAATTAACACACACAACACCAAATTAAAATCCAAAAATGTTATTATAATTAAACTATTAAAAATCCTTCTCCAAAGAACCCAATTACATTTAAAAGAAAACATGACATGTTATTAAACACTTAAAATACACAATTACTTAGGCACAACTCGAGATTCACATGAAATCCTATTTTTAAAAAAAAATATATCAATTACAAAACATCATTATAAGCTATTAAAGGGTCTCATAAACATGTGATTCATGTTCAAAAATTATTTAATATAATTCAAGCACCAATGGAATTCATCAGAAAGAAAAAAACATGAATTCAACTACCTTAAAGGGGTGTGATTGCATCGAAATTCTCAGAAGAGGGAGAATACACCTTGAAGACCAACCTGCACACCCTAGTAATCAAGAAAAACTCACCGAATACAAACTCTAATTATTAGGTTTTTTCCAAATAAGAAAACCCCCATATAGGAACCCTAAAATCAAAGTATACATACCAGGGGAAGGGGGGTCTAATCGCACCATGAGGAGGGACGACCACCGGGGGAGGGTGGTGCTCCAGAGAGGAGGCCTTTAGAGGAGGAAATGAAGGCTAGAGAGGAGGGCAATGCGAGCAGGGGTCCATGCAAGGGGCCACTTGAGTAGGTTTCATTGAATAGGTGAGGACCTTTGAAGGGAAAGCGTCATAGGAGGAGGATAAGGGAGCGTTGGGAAGGGTGGAAGTGGTGGAGGAGGATGGGTGCACATGTGGGGGGGTCAGGTCGCACAATGTGGGAGGTGATGGAGAATGGGGAGATGGTTCTTTAGGGTTTGTTTTATTAAAACCCTATTAATAATAATATTAATAATAACTTAACAATAATAATAATAATCTTAATAATGATAATAATAATAATAATAACAATAATAACATAATGATAAAAATAATAATATTACTCATTTAATTTTTAATAATAATAATAACAAAAAATTTAATAATATTATTATTATTACCCACAATAATATTATTATTATTATTATTTTGGTTAAAACAATTTCTTTGTTTTATTTTAGTTTTTATCTCATTTTATTTTATTTTATTTTATGTATTCGAATTTTGGGAAACTGCACAGTCACCCCACATAACTCAAACAATCATACGTGAACCATGTCGTAGCTTCTGTTCATTCCAAAAATGGTCGTACGGATACCTGGGCTAACCGCATGATTTCTTCTAATCATGTGGTCCCATGCATCTTCCTAAAACCCACCAAAAATTCCAAGCATTATAAATCTAACCTGAGTCTCAAATCCAAACCTCAATCAAAAAACCAATAACCAGAAAATAATAAAAAATAAAATAGGAACTCAGGTTGGGTGTGACAGTTCTCCCCACCACACACTTTCTACACCCAGAAAGTCCCCAATCCAAAGGATAATCAAAAATCAAGTCCATGCCTGAACCAAACTGAAAGAGAAATAAAAAAACTTTGGGTGACCATTCACTCCTTAAGTCACTCCTGACTGATCAAAAAGAAACCACAACACAAAATATCAAGGGAAAATTAGTGGTTTCTCCCCACCATAAGGATTAAACTAGCACAAAAACATGAAACCCAAACACTACACCACGAGGAGGGGCCAACGCAGGAACTCCCAACTCATCCAAACCAACTTTGATAGCATGATCGATAAAATTCCACCACTAGAACTAGAATATTTTCACACACCAACTGGACCCCCAATATTAGGGGAAAACTCGTAAAAATAAACTCCGACTAAAAAATGGACTGGAAACAACATTCACCTATATCACAAATACCAAAAATCTCCAAACGAGCACCACTAAACTGAAACCATCCCATACAAGGTCTAAACACACTTTAAGAGAAATGAATGATTCAGAAAACCATATTGGGAATAGATGAAACCTATTGGTTTTTTATAGAGAAAGTTTATCATACTATTACAATGAGAGATGAACTTACAAAAGTAGGAGAACAAGAATAAGGAAACTTTAAATTTCTCTGTTGAAAAATGAAATATAAAGAACTAGTCTGAGGTCCCACATACCCCTAGAAACCCTGACTATGCACAAGCTTTACCATGAGACCTATGGCTAGGGATCTGATGGATGAAGCATCTCCTTCCTCACGGTCAGGTAAGAACATCCCTCAGTCAAACCCCATTCTTCAAGCAATGCTTCCTACAGAACTTCCTCGGGTGACCCAAATAGCCACAATGGTCGCAGGTCCTTGGAGGGATGTGACAAGATGGATTGGAATGCCCCGACCGGGCACACTAATAGCACACTAGAAAGTGGCCTAATGAACTAGAAGTCAAAACCAATGATGATAAGTCTTTAGGAATAGGTTCCTCTGGCATCCAATCCTCACCATATAGGGAACCATCACAAACGATGAGAGGCACCGGATTACCAACAATCTGTGCTCCGAGAACCAGTGCATCCAGGAACGTTTAATCTACCAACTTCTTGAAATGACGGTCCTTAAATGAGAGGATCATCTCCTTGATCTATGGATGAAGATAGAATACTTCATCAGATCCTATGACGCTACCTCTGGAGAAAAAAACTAGCTCCTTAAAATGGTCAACATATGCCTTGACCGCCTATTGGCCTTGTTGAATACACATGAGTTCTTCCCTTTAATTAATCGTCACCTCTTTAGGTTTGAGAAATCATATTAATATGGATTTAAATGCATCCCATGTTGTCTCAACTTGAATTGAAGGTGGGGTGAACAGCACTCATTCATCCAGAGATGGACCTTTGACCATACCCAAAACAGCATGCACTCTGATAGGTTCTAAAGTTTCCAACACCCTGAAGACACCCTAGAACTCTTCAATTCACATAGTTTCCTCTAACGGACCTTGATCACTATTAAGAATAGTAAATTTCTAAGAATGACCAAAAACTATGCATGCCTCATTGGAAAATTTACATACCTTTCTAAGAATCATTCTCTGAACAACATATAAAACAGAAAACTAAAACCAGCATAAATCCAAAATACAACTGAAAGAAACTTCCTGATCCAAAACAACAGGCTTAAAAACCAAACACATATGAACACAACCATAAATCCATCTTTCAAAAATAAAATTTCCATTTTAATTTTTAAAACCTCCTTAATTAAAATCAACTTTCCAAACATAAACCCACTTTCTACAAAACCAAACCCCCATTCTAAAACAAAACCAAGTTTCCAAATCCATTTTCCCCTTTCAAAAATCATTTTAGAAAATAAGTATAAAACTTTAATCTCGAACACACACCAATGGAATCTTAAGAACATTCACATCTGTGTCCATCCAATTCCACTTACACAATCCATGAATGAGTTAACCCAAGAAATTTTTTTACATACCCTAAACACATGTGACCTTCCATAGAGAGTACCAAGGGTCACTTATCTCTTTTTCTCATCAAATCCAAGTTTGAACCAATGGTTTAAAACAAAAAAATCCTTGAATCCAAATTTTACCAATTTCAAAACCACTAAGAAGAATATATTTTCTATTTAAAAAACCACTATCATTTTAAAATCCACATTACCAATTTAAAACCACTTGAAATAAATCATTTTTATTCCAAAAGTATTTCCATTTTCAAAATACACTCACACCAACCAGAACTAAATGGAACACAACTTACAACAAAACGCCAGGATGAGGAACTAACAGTTATTCTTAAATCGGCAACATGGTAGTGAGTAATGAATAAGTAAGAATCAAAAAATATGAGGAACATAAACAATATAATAGTACTCCACATGGGTTACTACTCTTTGTGAAATCACGATGTAACATTGGATTTCCTCTGTATCATCCCTCAATCCAAAACAAAGACAATGAATCAAAACCTGGATTACACCCAGAAATACAGGCTTCATCATGGGTGGTGGTGATTAGGCACTGACCCATTACCTAACTCTTGTTCCCCAAAATCATAATATAATCACTAGAAACCCCAAATAACAAGGTCTATCTCTGATACAATTTTTTCATTAACCAATCCAGGTCGACCCTGAACTGGTCAACCGAGCCAGTCTGCAGCATTTCTCGAAGGGCGTTCCTGATCCCCACTGGCTGGAACCATGTGTTAGTCATCAGAATGAAATATTTGTAAATTTTTTGGACCATAAATAAAAGGAAAATAAGTAGATATAAACTATAAAATAAAAATTAAAACTAGCAGCATAAAGAAAATAAAACCACACATACCACTATCTGACCATGCGGGTCACTACTGACCTAAAACCAATGTCGCACTACAGTAACCAAATTAGAGCAAGAAGCAGCACCCAAATCTAAAAAAAGGATAAAACTATATGCGTGAGTATTTAATGTTAGTAGGCGTTACCAAATAAACTATTTCCATTTTCATTTCCTTTAAATAAATAAATGTTAATTTTATATTTGAACTACAATATATAAAAGTATGTGTTTCACAGATTTTCCTTTTAAAGAAAATCACAGTCCATTTCCCTTTTTCAAATGAAACCCATATTTTAATTTTAAGAGGAAGACATTATCATTTAAAGGAGGTGATGTTCATACTTAAAAAGGGATGAATGGAATGTAAAACATTTTCAAAACCTTTTTATGAAATCACCTAAAATCATTTTATAATTTTTAGCAAGAAACTACACTTCATAAGGGAATATGATCATCAAACATACAACACGGGCAATGTAAAAACATCACAGGAGAGTATCCAACCAGCACCTGCATCTCAATAATCATATAAAGATAACTAGGTTTAAAATAACATGGGAAAACCTAAGAGCTCGTGAATAATCTAGAATGTACTATACATGTGGTACATCACGAATACATGTCCTACTTGATGAAATTATAACCCCCTAATGCCTGATCCTCTCCCTAAATGGCCTGACTGATGGGCTCAATCCCATAGTAATAAAAATAAAATATCCCCCTATTATGGGCCACTATCCATTGTGTAATTTAAACTAGTGCATCAATTGTTCACTGAAGAATTTATCGCTATGTCTGGTTCATGTTCAGACTAAAAAGGGGGGTGAGCCAACAAAGTCAACAAAGAATCCAATCACAAGAACATATATATATATATATATATATATATTACACATAAGAAACTCACACAAAAAGTCACCCCTGAGTCAACCTAAGGAACAAGTCCCTTTCCTTTCAACTATTTGATCACAATAGAGTCCTGCACGGTGGACCTCCCACAACATGCACACAACCCGGGAAAAAGGACCATCCAAGGAGAGTTTTCTGATGAAACCATTTTTAAATTTCCAACTGGGCCCCACACAACCATCATATGCAAAACCATTTTTTTAAATAACCACACACACACCAAACCATTTTCAATTAAACAAATAAACACCACTTCCAATCTCAAAAAAAAATTATAACACCATTTAAGAAATATATTTGAGCAACCCACGCACACTTACAACCCAATCCAAACTTTAAAAACCACAATTAACTTGTAAATTCCAATCGGTAAATTTGATAAACACCTAACATGCACCATCAATAAAACAATTTCGTTCAATAAAAATAAAAAGAAGATCATACTTTATTTTACTTAAACTTTTATTCTAAAAAAATATAAAACTAACTAGAATTAAATAATGGTGAAAAATACAATCGATCAATGCATTCTTAAAATTAAAGTAAAATGAAAATGGAACCTACCTCAAACATGTCACTTTATTACGACGACCACTCAAACCGACCCTTCGAACATACATGCACGTCCATTTATACAGATATAAATAAATAAATTCCTCTAGCTACATTGCACATATTCCCTTCAATATGAGGGAATATTTACAAAGAGGGAATAGGTGTGTGTGTGTGTGTGTGTGCATTTCCCTATGCATGTACATGCCGGCGTTCTTAACACCCACAGCTCAAAACCACCGCAGTGAGATGCACTCTATAAACATTACCGAAAACTCAAAAATCACAAAGCACCTAAAATAAAATTAATCTAGAATATGTAATTTGGATAGAATTCAAAAAATAAATAAAATTTTAAGAAAAATAATGTTAAAGGAAAATAATATTTTTAATTACCATCTTCATTTGAGTGCCCATCCATGTGGCTACTTTGTGAACCCATGGATGTGCCAACATCAAATGTTACTTTCCAATAGTCCATGAAAACACCCAAAACTGATTTTAAAGGAACACCACATGTTTTCTAACCCCAAACAACAAACCATAAATAGGATTCATGCTTTGTGAAATTACCAATTCACACACACAACAAAAACATAAAATAAAACAATGTTATTACAACTTAAACAAGGACAAATATTTATCCAAATCACACAATTATATTTAAAATAAATCTTAACATGTTATTAAGAACTTAAAATGAACAATTACTTGGGAATAACTCACGATTCACTTGAAATCCTATTTTTAACAAAATCTATCCATTCTAAAACATCATAATAAGCTAGTCAAGGGTATCATAAATATGCAATTTATGTTCAATTATTATTTAAGATAATTCAAGCACCAATGGAATGCATCAGAAAGAAAAAATATGAATTCACCTACCACAAAGGTGTGCGATTAATTTGAAAATCTTAGAGGAGGGAGAATACAACTTGATGACCAACCTGCACACCCTAGTATCCAATAAAAATACATCAAATACAAACTGTAACTATTAGGGTTTGACCAAATTGAAAAACCCAAAAGGAGGAACCCCAAAAGAGAAGGATACTTAACAGAAGGGGAGGGGTGATGTTGGTCGTGCCGTGAGGAGGGATGGCCATTGGAGGAGGGTGGCACCCCTGAGAGGAAGCTGACAGAGGGGGAAACACTAGCCAGAGAGGAGGGTGAGACAATCAGGAGGGCGTGTGAGGGGCCGCATGAGCAGGAGGCACTGTACATGGGGGTCCACTATAGGGAAAGTGCTGGAGGAGGAAGAGGGCACATTGGGAAGGGGGAAGCAGCGGAGGAGGAGAGGTGTGCGGGTGGGGGTCGGTTCATTCTATATGGGAGGTGTGGGAGAAGGGTGAGAGGGGTCTTGAGGGTTTTTTTATTAAAACCCTATTAATAATAATATTAATAATAACTTAACAACAAGAATAATAATAATCTTAATAACAATAATAATGATGGTAACAATAATAATAATAACATAGTGATAAAAATAATAATAATTCTCATTTAATTTTTAATAATAATAATAATAACAATTTTAATAATATTAGTATTATCCACAATAATAATAATAATATGGTTAAAACATTTTCTTTATTTTATTTTTAGTTTTTATCTCATTTTATTTTATTTTATTTTACTTATTCGAATGCTAGGAAACCACACGGTCACCCCACACATCTCAAGAAATGCTGTGGAATATTCTATCCATTCCAGAAGTGTCTACACTAATACCTGGGTGGACCACATAGTTTCTGTAACCATGTGGTTCCCATGCACAGGCCTAAAACCCACCAAAAATTCCAAGCATCAAAAATCTAAACCCGGTCTCAAATCCAAACCTCAACCAAAAGACCCAAGACCCATAAAAGAATAAAAACAAAGAGGACCTAAGTTGGTGGTGTGAAAATTATCCCCACCATGGACACTTTCTTCCCCATTCAAGTCACCAAGCTAGAGAATAATCAAAACCTGAGTCCATGCTCGAACAAAACTGATAGAGAAATCAAAAACCTCAGTGTGACCTTTCACTCCAAAAGTCACACCCGACCAATATAGAAGAAACCACAACACAAAAGATTGGGAGAAGACAAGTGGGTTCTCTCCACCACAAGGATTCAACTGGCACGAAAACATGAAACCCCGGTTTTCCACCCCAAGGAGGGGCTAACACTGGAACTCCCAATCTATCCAAACCAACTTTCATACCATGAGTGAAACAATTACACCACTAGAACTATAATCTTTTCACACAACAACCAGACCCCAATATTAGGGGAGAACTCACAAAAACAAACTCTGACTAAATAATGGATCAAAAATGCCATTAACCCTTCTCACAAAGCCCAAACATCTCCAAAATAGAACCACTATACTGAAACCATCCCATACAAGGTCCAAACAAAATTTAAAAAATGAATGATTCAGAAAACCATATTTGGAATAGTTTCAACTTCTTGGGTTGTGATAGAGTGAGTTCATCACACTATTACAAAAAGTGATGAACTTAAAATATTATGAGAAAAATAATAAGGAAACCTTAAATTTCTATGTTCTAAAATGAAAGATAAAGAAATAAACTGAGGTATCGCAACCCTGATTGTGCATGAACTTCACCCTGAGACCAATGGCTAGGGATTTGATGGATGAATAATATCCTCTATCACAGTCAAGTATGAGAAGACCTCAGTCATAACCCCTTATTTGATAAACTCTTCCTTTAGAACATCCCCAAGTGACCCCAATGGCCATAATGATGGTAGGTCTTTTGAGGGATGTGACAATATGTATTTGAATTCCTAGACCAGATACACTGATAGGACACCAAAAAATGGTGTGACAAACTAGAAGTTAGAACTAATGAGGATTAACTCTTTAGGAAAAGGTTCCTCTGGAATATGATCTACTCTAGATGAGAAACCTTCATGAATGATGAGAGGCACCAGATTACCAACCATATATGATCTAGGAACCATCTCATCTTGGAATGCTTCATCTACCAACTTCTCGAAATGATGGTCCTTAAAAGAGAGTACGTTCTCCTGGATCTCTGGATGAAGACCCTTGATGAAAAGATAATTCTTCATCAGATCATGTGATTCTACTTCTGGAGAAAGGGACACTAGCTCCCTAAAATGGTAAATATATTCCTTCACCACCCATTGGCCTTGTTGAATACACATGAGTTATTAACTTTTCTTTATCTTCACCTATTTAGGTATGAACCATTGGAAAAAAAGATGGATTTCAAGGCATCCCATGTCATCCCAACAAGAATTGATAGTGGGGTGAATAACTTCCATTCATCCAGAGATGGACCTTAGAACATACCCAAAACGGCACAATCTGACAGCTTTAAAAGTTCCCAATACCCTGATGACACACTCGACCTCTTCAATCCACATAAATTCCTCTAACAGACCTCGATACCCACGAAGAACAGTCATTGTTTGAGATGGACCAAAAATTGGGCAAGACTCATTGGAAACTTTGGAGACCTTTTTGGGTGGCATTCTCTGAAAAACATGTAAAAAAATTGAAACTCACATCAAGACAAAATACAACTAAAAGGAACATCCTGATCCAAAATAGTCCGCCCACAAATCAAAAACAAACGATCACAACCCAAAATCCATCTTTCAAAAATCGCATTTCCATTTTAATTTTCAAAACCTTATCATTTAAAAGCGACATTCCAAACATAAAACCAAACCCCCATTATAAAACAAAAACCATGTTTTCAAAGACATTTTACCCTTTCAAAAATAACTTTAGAAAACAAGGATAATACTTTAATCTCAAACACAAACCCATGGAATATTAAGGATTGTCACATGTGTGTCCATCTAATTCAACTTACATTATTAAAAAATGAGTTCCCCCACGCACTTTTTGTAAATATCCTACACACATGTGACCTTCTATAGAGAAGAAAAAGGGTCACCTATCTCTTTTTCCCATCAAATCCAAGTGTGTACAAAAATTTTAGACCAAAAAAATTTCCTTGAAAACCCAATTTACCAATTTTAAAACCACTGAGAAGAATCCATTTTCCATTTCAAAAGTCACTTTCATTTTAAAATTCAACATACCAATTTGAAACCCCTCGAAAGAAATAATTTTCATTCCAAACCCATTTCTATTTTCTAAATACACTCACACAAATAAGAACCAAAGGGAATACAACTTAATATGAACCATCGAGATGAGGAACTATTATTCATGATTCACTCAGAAAAAATGGTAGTGATTCAATCCCTTGTAAGAATCAACAAAAATGAGGAACTTAAACTATGTAATCAGACTTCACATGGGTTACTACTCCATGTGAAATCATGATGTAACACCAGCTTGCCTCCATTGTTATCCCTCAATCTAAAATAAAGACAATGACTCAAAACTCGGAATACCCTTGGTAACTCAGGTTTCATCATGGGTGGTTGTGATAAGGCATTGACCCATAACCTACCTCATGAGCCCTGAAAATCTTAATTTCCATCTACTGGACACCCCAAATAACAACGGCCATCTCTAATAGCATTTTTTCATGAACCAACCTAGGTTGACCCTGAATTAGTCACCTGTGTCGGTCTGCGGCATAGCCCGAAGGACATTCTTGATCCCCATGGGCTAGAAAATAGTGTTGGGCATTAGAATGAAAACGTTAGGAACAATTTGGCCTATAAATAAAAGGAAAATAAATAAATATAAACCAAAAAATGAAAACAAAAACTATCAGTGGAAATAAAATAAAACTACACATACCTCTATGTGACCCTACAGGTCACCACTGACCTCAAACAAACATCACACTATAGCAACCTAATCCTAGCAAGAAGTAGCACTCGAAGCTAAAAACAAAGATAAAAATATATCTATGAGTATTAAAAAAAATAGGCATTCTCAAACAAACTATTTCCATCTTCATTTACATTAAACAAAAAAAAATTAATTTTAGGTTTGAACTATTGTATATAAAATTATTTTTTTCACACATTTTCCCTTTAAATAAAATCACGGTCCATTTCCCTTTTTAAACTAAAAAATAGATTTCATTTTTTACGAGGTAGACATTATAATTTAAAGTAGGTGGTGTTCATACTTATAATGATTGGAAGTAATATAAAAAATTTTCAAAACCGTTCTCTAAAAACACATGAAACCATTCTATAACTTTTAGCATGAAACTACACTACCCAAGGTAACATGAGAAATAAAAATACAACATAGGTAATGTAAAAAAATCACACAAGAGTAGCCAACCTGCACCTTCAGCTCAATCATCCTCTACTGATAACTAGATTCCATACAACATGGGAGAACCTAAGATCTCATGAATAATCTAGAATATACTATACATGTGACTCATCTGGGAGGCATGCCCATCCTGATGACATCATAACTCCCAAACGCCTGATCATAACCCGACCTGGCCCGACCGAGGGGACCAATATCATAACAATTATAACAAAATATCTCCATGTTATGGGCCACTATCCTGTGCGTAATATAAAATAATGTAGAAATCGTTCACCAAAAATTTTATCATTGTTCCAAGTTCCCATTTTCAGACTAAAAATGGGGGTGAGCCAATAATGTCAACAAAGTATCTAGTCACAAGAACACACACACACACAAATATATATATATATATATATATGTATGTATGTATGTATGCATGTATGTATGTATGTATCTATATCACAAATAATAAAGTCACACAATAAGTCACCCCTGAGTCAGCCCAAGGTACAAGTCCCTTTCCTTTCAACTATTTCATCATAAGGGAGTCTTACATGGCGGACCTCCCACAACATGCACATAACCAAGGAAAGAGGACCATCCACAGAGAGTTTTTTGGTGAAACCATTTTTTAAATTTCCAACCGGGCCTCAAACAACCATCACATGATAAACCATTTTTTTAAGAACCACTCGCACTCTAAACCATTTCCAAATAATCAAATAAACACCACTTACATTATAAATAAAATTTGGAACCCCATTAAAGAAATATATTTGAACAACCCAAACACACTTACAACCCAATCCATTCTTTAAAAACCACAATTTACTTTCAAAGGCCAATTGGGCAATTTGATAAACACTTGGCATACACCTTCAACAAAACAGTTTCATGCAATTCAAGTACAAAGAAGATATTACTTTATTTCACATCAAACTTTTATTCTAAAAACCATATAACACTAACTATCATTAAATAATGGTGAGAAAGAAATGAAATCAATGTATTATTAAATTTAAAGGAAAATACAAAGGGAATGTGCCTCAAACATGTTATTTTTTTACGATGACCACTCAAACCGACCATTCATGTTTACACACACATGAATTTATACTTATATATATAAATTCCCCTAGCTACATTTCACATGTTCTCCTTTCCATGAAGGAATATCTAAAAATAGGTTATATATATGTATGTGTGTATTACCATATGAATGTATATGTATGCGTTCTTAACACCTACAGCTCAAAACCACTACAGTGAGGTCCAACACACTATAAAATTATCGATAACTCAAAAATAAAAAAATACCTAAAATAAAATTAACACAAACAAAGGAACCAAGCTAAGATTCAAAAACCAACAAAAATTTTTGGAAAAAATGTTAAAGGAAAACAATATTTTTAAAGTACCATCTTTATTTGACTGTCCATCCATGTGTGCACTCTATGAACCCATGAAAGTGCCAACAACCAATGGAACTTTCCAAAATTACATTAAAACACACAAAACCAATTTTAGTGAAACACCACATGTTTTCTTACCTGAAACAACAAGCCATAAATAGGAATAATGCTTTGATAAATTATAAATTCACACACAAAAAACCAAATTAAAATCCAACAATGTTATTTCATCTTTAAAAAGCCCGAATCATTTTACAAATCACCCAATTACATTTAAAAGAAAACATGACATGTTATTAAACACTTAAAAGGAACAATTACTTAGTCCTAACTCAAGATTCACTTGAAATACTATTTTTAACAAAATATATCAATTCTAAAACATTATAATAAGTTGGGAAAGGGTGTCATAAACCTTTGATTCATGTTTAAAATTGTTTTAAAATAATTCATGCACCAATACAATGCATCATAAATAAATAATATGAATTCACCTACCTCATAGGGGTGATATTATGTTGAAACTCTAAGAGGAGGGAGAATAAATCTAGAAGGACAACCCATACACCCTAACAACCAATAAAAATGAACCGAAGACAAACCATAACTATTAGGGTTTGTAAAAATAGGAAAAACCCCAAAAGGAACCCCAAAAGAGAGGGATACTTACAGGAGGGGAGGGGAGAGGTCTCCCATGCCTTGAGTAGGGATGACCATTAGAGGAGGGTGGTGTATCAGATAAGAGGAATCTTATGGTAAAAACTTCGGTTGGAGAGGAGGTAGGTGCAAGTAGGGGGCACATGAGGGGTTTCATGAGAAGGAGGCATTGCAGATGGGGGGACCACTGGAGGGAAATCATCAGAGGAGGAGGAGGGAATTCTTGGAAGGGGGGAAAGTGGCAGAGGGGGAGATGTGCGTAGGTGGGTGTAGAGACCTGAAGCTTGACGTATATGGACATTACAATACTTTTGCGGAAAACTTAATAAATGAAAAAAAAACCATCACTCAAGGACTGTAATAGTTTAGTTTCTTTGGAAACTTGGAAAAATAATCTTCTAATCGTGGTGAAAGATCTTCAACATCTCCCATAAAGATCCTCCCCTTTTATTTTCTTACCTAAAACATTTCTTTATATCATAGGGAAAAGAAAACATATAAAGTGTGAGATCAAATTCTTAGTAAGGGTAAGCATGGATAAAATAAAAAAAATCATATACATTTGAACTTAAAAACATGAACACAATGTTTAAACATCACGATCTTGAGAAATGACATAAAACTTGGCAGTATGTAAGGAATAGATCATAATGGAACATCAATCATGATAAAATAGCATGGTAATAAAACTTGTAATTGTGACAAAACATTAAGCACATGATATGATTTCCATAGTAGCCAACGCATTGCTGCCAAGACCATCTTAGTGGACAAAGTCCCTTACTGAACCGGGTTTACTTGCCGTTCCAGCCCTGTATTACTGAACCAGATTTACTTGTCGTTCCAGCCATGTCTATCTCATGAGATATAAATCTTTACCCAATGCATTGGCGGTAGATATAGGTCCCAACCATCTCATATTGAAATCATTCTTACGTGTTCCATAAAACAATCATAAATCATTCATCGTAACCCAAAGAATAAATTGGGTTTCATAAACATCATTCCATAATAACATAATCCATATAAAACAAATGGATATCATATCATCATAAGAAAAGTGAAACCATGTAAATCATACAGACATTATACTTGAAATATAAACATATGAAATAATGTCATCTTGGATGGAAAATGGTTTTGATAAAACACTTGAAATGAATTCTTGAGGGAAAAATCATTTCATCTTCAAAATCAATTTCTTCTCACAAAACGTCATGCAATTTTAAAAGAAATAGATTTTGTTGAGAATAGTCATGAAATATTTTGGAGGAAGCTTCATGAAAATAAGGCTTTATAAAACCGTAAAAATCCTTTCATGCCGTATAAGTTTTAAAAAAAACATTCTTCTCGTACATTTGACGAAAAAGTCAAAAATTACATCGTATGGTAAAAAACAGAATGATTCCATACATACCATGTATTAAAAGTCAAAAATGGGTAAAAATGAATTTAAAAATACATGAAACCATTTTTATAAAACTGAGACAGGGATGATAAATATAACCCCAGTGAATACTTACGAATAAACAATCTCGGATAAAAACGAGACTAGAAAAGTTATCCCTTACCTTAGGTCGGATATGTTTCGTATGTATCCGAACCTCCTATATAATGATTTAAATAATGTCATTGACTTATTAAAGAATCATATTAATTGTTATGATATCATATATGGTTAACTTATGACTTTATATTACCCGTTCTTTTGTAAATCCCATGTTAAAGAAACGTTTTGGGTAAAATCATCTTATTTATCGTACGTTTTTGGACTTGTTGTTCTTGATGTTATTATTACATATATCATGATTTACTTACTTCCATAATGTAAATAATGATTTATATATCATATATATTCCTTATATATCAAGAATATACATGTATTTATAATAGTACATAACATATAGAGGTAAAAAATGAAATGCACCGTTCATGGAGACGGTAAGTCGTACGTACGCATGAACGCTACTTTCATTTCTATTTATTATTTTAATGGAATAGGTATATTATAATTCAGTATAATATCATATATAATATCATTAACTCCATCCTTTATACATTCCACATAAGGCATTTACAAATCGCATCACTTTGAGGGGGTGGTAGTCCGCACTTCCTCAAATGAGATCATCGTATTTACCCACTATGGAAACTATAAAGGCTTGATATAATTGGGAATTAAATAAGAATAAGGAAATCATAAACAAAATATATATAATATATAAATACAGTGCCATCATAATGGCCACCATGAGAGGCGGTAGGAGAAAATCGAACAATCATCGTTTTGTGAGGTGTTAGTTTTCCATCCACAGAAACATTATGTTCTTCATCCATTAGATGGAGGTGTGTGTAAGTGTAGTTAGAATCCTTATCAGAAAAATATCCTAGTATATTTAGGATACTAGTTTTTTTATAAAATAAAGTATTAAAAAGAGTTTAGGGGTTGGCGAAGTAGAATAAAAGAAAAAAACTTAAGAGAAATTGTTACCTTTAATTTGGGTAACTTCCTTTGGATTGAACCAAAAGGACTTCTTGGAGTGCCTTGTGCTTAACATAAGGCTTCATGGGGGAGGAGAGGGATGTAGAGAGATTAATTGGAAAGAGTTTTGATGAGCCAAATTCCTTGAGAGGTGTGTGTAATTGCATAGAAGTGGTCTCCTTTTATAGTGGAGAGGAGGGGCTCTTTAGGAAAGTATAAAAACATTATTTTATTATAAACTTATCTTCAGTTTCAAGAGGTCAAAAACACATTAATGTCGAATATATGAGGACTAATATTCGAAATAAAATTATCCAATAGTAATTGGACAGGTTTTGGATAATATTTTAATCATTATAATCTTATTTATTTAAATCATTTATTAATGTCGTAAATACTTCATCATTATTGTGTCATAAAAAAATTAATTTATTTGATGTCTAAAAATTATTAAAAAAATACCAACATGTAGGAAATATTTTTATCTTTCTAATTAATATTTATAGTCAAAAAGATAATTTATATAGCCCCTTATATAAATTAATTACTAAAAGATTTTTGTTAATGCCAATTTTTTCTATACATTAAGTTAATTAATCTAATGTGTCATTGTCTTTAATAAGTGGCTCCATGGGGTCCCAAAATCGACCCAAGGATGCCCATGGTCGGTCATTACTCATAAAATAAGGTTTGGATAAGTGTTAAGGTAATTTTGAATTATTATAATATTCTTTTAACCTTGAATTACCCTATTTACTTTTAACCGTGGTAAATAAAAGTAAAAAGTTACTATTCACCAAAAATTATTTTTAACTATTTGAACCACATTTTAATCCTTTATATTAACCGTGTCTCTCATATTTTCGAAATTCAACTCACAGAAGCGATAAAATTAAGTTTTATGAACAATTGCAAAAGCCCCTAGGAGGTGGTTAAAAGATGGTGAAAAGTTCAATACAATTTTTATAATTCTAAAATTATTATAACAAAATTCCAATTAATTTCATTGAAATTATATAATTATTATGTATCTATTTTTACCTAAAATAAATTTAAATCAAATAAAATATTATTTAAATTAAAAGTCGGTTTTAACCAAAAACTTAGTGTTTTCACTATTCATCAAAAATTGAAGTTTTTCAGAAAAAATACCAAAAATTCAGCCTAATATATATTTGATATACCGAATTCAAAAATGATGTCTATTTTTCAAAATTCAAAACAACGAAGTGGAATTAATTAATTTTAAAATTATTTCCCGTTATCAATACAAATAGCGTGTTTTTAAGAAACAATAACTATCAAAAGATCGACACTTGTTTATGTCCAAATTCAAAGTGAAATTAATTACAATGAA
This sequence comes from Viscum album, assembly GCA_963277665.1. Lineage (NCBI taxonomy): Eukaryota > Viridiplantae > Streptophyta > Magnoliopsida > Santalales > Viscaceae > Viscum > Viscum album. The sequence continues at coordinate 1,089,039,811 of OY728145.1, read as the reverse complement.
CAACATTGGATTAAATTATATAAATATGTTCTAATTACACTTTAAAACCAATTAAAAATCTAATCTATCCATATAATTTATTACGATGAAAAAAGTTGTTTTTAATTAAAATATAGCGTGTTTTTACTATTCATCAAAATATGAAAGTTATCAGTTTAATATGAAAAATTTATCCAAAGTAAATTTTTATATCCTAATTCCAAGGAAGAATTTTATTTTGTCAAATTGAAATTATAAACATGTCAAAAACTAGATTTAATGTGGGTGCGCCATCAAAAGGCGGTAAAACTACATTTTTTTTAAATACTTCTTTTATCCAAAAAACTGATTTTGTTTTCATACCTCATTCTAGAAAATGTGTAAGATGAATTATAATGTTATAAAATTAAAAATTCAGTTAATACTATTAATAATGGCTAGTTTATAATATTATAATAATATATCGTTGTTTAGTGAAACCTGATATTGTGTACTACACACGCTATCGAGGAAGGTCGTGATTGCGTGTAATGCAAGCCAAGTCAGGGTTGCATGTTGTTAAAGACTCCTTTGTTGTTTCGTATAACAGAATACAACCATATTCCATTTATACATTGAATATATATATACATATACACTCAATTTTGCATAGAATGTATAGCATCCCGTCTTCTTATAACATAAACTTTCATTACATTACACAAAACTGGGGATCTTTAAGGTTTAGTGTCTTGGAAACCAGGAACATAATACATGAAAACAACATAAAGCATTCTTCTTAAACACTTGAAAGGCTTCTCCTTAAGTTCATCCTATGTTCATTATATCATCTCATAACTTGGGGACATACATCAAAAGAAAGGGTGAGGAGAAGGCCCAGTAAAGGAAACAAGAGGAACATTTTACATGTGAACTTGATATACTTCAATAAGGACATGAAAAGAACTTTAAGGCATGAGAAAGAAGTCATGAGGCATTTCATAATAAAATAAAATTTTTCATAACTTGAAGATGTTGCTATATCATTTAACATAGACAATCATGAACATACCACCAAGGTCCATCCCCAAGGTGTCATTTAAAAATTACCAAGGTTATTCACCAAGGTATCGTGAAAATTGTAATCTCTAGTGGTTACATCATTACCCAATGCATTGTAGCGCTATTAGGGCACACCCTTAAATTTGCATTTATTATCATGTGAGACACATATATCATCATCAAACATTTCATAAATAACCCACATAGCATAAAATAAATGGGTTTCATTTCATAATCATAACATTTTAAAAAACTGCTTTAAAGACATGATCTTTACGTCACTTTAAACCCACGGAAAGGGAAAGCGGGTCTCATGTATGTAAATCCCAGAATTTAAAATGGAACATCTTGATATATATGTGAATACCCTTGTAGAAATAAGATCTTTGAGTATTCACTTTATAACATAAAATAATTTTTGAGAAAAGAGAGAGGCATTTTGAGACAAAAATTCTGCAGCATAATGGCTATGTTACAAGGTTTTAGAAAACATTGAAAAGAGAGGGGACATGGGTCACCCACTCATAAATGATCCATAAAATAGTAGGGGGATAGAATATAAGGGATTTAAGAACATGTTAATGAAATTTGAAAGATATACCATATGAAATGAAAAACATGGAAGTGAGACAAAACAAGATTTCTCTTATGAAAATTCGGCAGCCTAACGGTGTCACTTAACTTCAATAAAAAAGATTTGACAAGATCAAATATGGTCTCTCATCATATGATCATAAGCGATCAGTATGATATATATGGAGATCATACCCCAACATAATAAAAAGTAACTTGAAATATTTGACATGAAAATTGAACTTGAAAAATGAGAAGGGTGAAAGAATCACTTAAAAATTCGGCAGCCTAACGGCGTCACATAAACTTTCATAAAACGAAATGATGAGAGTAAGAGGGGATCTATCATCATATAAACATGAAAGGGGCAGTAAGAGGAATATAAAATAACATCCTCTCACATAAGAACATGGAGCATAAAAGGAATGACATAAAAGAGATTACATGAAAAGAAAGAGAGGGGTTGGATCCCTTACCTTAAAACGTGACTCTTGAAACTCAATTTTTTGGACCTTGAGGGATTGGGGGCACCTTGGGAGGACTCCTTGGGAGGTAGGGAGACCAAAACATCGTTGGGGGAGAGTTGGGAGTGAAAACTCAAGGAGTAAATGGTGGGTATTTATAGGGAAAGTGAGGGGACAAGGCATTAATGGCCAAGGGACACCTCACAACTGCTTTTCTCAAACCCATGTGGTCTCTCATGATATTTTCCATAAAGTTAGGCCACATGGGGCCCCCAAAACAATAATTAATCACCCTTGGCCGGCCAACCCTTAAAAAACTCATGACATCATCATTACATAGTTATGATGTCATTAAACATACGGAAACCCTAAAACTGTATTTTTACTATTCACTGAAAATTCAACTTTCTCAGAAAATTACCAAAATTTCACCTTAACCAATTATCGATGCTCTAAGTACATTTATGAACTCCATTTTATAAAAATAATTTTCTAAATATTTTTAATTTAATTTTTTAAATAAAAGAACTATTCATCAAAAATTCATTTTTTTCAGAAAAATCCCCAAAATTTACCATACCACAATATCGATGCACTGAGTTAAAAAATAAATTCATTTTTATAAAAATAATTTTCTAATAATTTTTAATTAAATTTTTAATTAAAAAACACTATTCACCTGAAAAAACTAATACTTGATTAATCATTTATGAAACCATTATTTACCCATTTTATTGAATCACATTACTTAATCTAGGTGTCTAAATTATATTAAAACTTTCTTTGAGTGAAATTACTAATCCATTTGGTCACATTACTAACCCTAAGCGTAAAATCACTATTCATAATTTACTATTCATCAAAAATTAAGTTGATCTTATTAGACTCCAAATTCCTTACTGAACACTTTTGTAGAAGACCATTTTTTGAAAATCATTACACATCATTAGTTATTTAGGGTTTTCATAAATATTTTAAAATATCCTTTTTTCCAAAATTCATCAATAAAATACATCCTAAAATTATCCGGACAAAAGAAATTCCACAAACATCACTAAAGGAAGATATCTCAAATTATTCACCCGAAAGGATTACACAAGGAAGCTAGGGTCTCATCACATAGCCCCTTATAACACCGGCATAAGACCTAAGTGTAAGGTGTGCTATGGTGAGAGAATCTGAGGGAGGCTCAGATTACATTGCCCTAGTAGTAATCTCTACTAACTTGAACTTCTCTCGTAGGCGTTTTCATTCAAGCTTGACATGCTGGAGTTCGGCTTGGGCTTGGTCCCAAGCGAAGCCCACAGATACTACCTCCTTCCCAAGCTCTGATAAGTGGGCTTCATAAGGGTCAAGTCTACTGGATGAAGCCATCGACTCCTATTTCTGCATTAACCATTAATATCTTATTAAATCATTAAGAGTAAGTTAATATACTACTCAAAAATATTGGGTCGTTACATTCTTCCCCCCTTACGAAATTTCATCCCCGAAATTTATACTTGAGGCCTAGTCGAAAAGGTGAGGGTACTTTTGCTTCATTGTTTCCTCAGGCTCCCAAGTCGCTTCTTCATATTTATGATTCCTCCACAACACTTTCACAAGGTGGGTAGTCTTGTTTCGTAGGACCTTGTCTCTACGGTTCGAGATCTCCATTGGCTGCTCCTCATAAGAGAGGTCATTTTCCAGTTGTACCACCTCTGGGTTCAGTACATGCGAAGGGTCGGGTATGTACTTCCTCGAGAGAGATACATGGAAGACATCATGAGCTTGAGCTAGGTTCGGTGGAAGTGCTAGACGATAGGCCACTGCTCCTATGCGATCAAGGATTTCATAGGGGCTAATGTACCTAGGTCTGAGCTTCCCTTTCTTCCCAAACCGCATGACTCTCTTCCATGGAGAAATTCGAAGGAAGACTTTGTCACCAACACCAAACTCCAAGTCCCTTCGACAATTTTCAGCATAGCTCTTCTGCCGACTCTGAGCAGCCTTTATGTATTGTTGGATGGCATGAACCTGTTCTGTCATTTCTTGCACAAGATCAGGCCCAAGAAGCTTTCTCTCACCAGTTTCATCCCAACAAGTAGGAGTTCTACATCGCTTTCCATACAGAGCTTCATAGGGTGCCATCTGAATACTCGAATGGAAGTTGTTGTTGTAGGAGAACTCAACTAATGGGAGGTGTTGATCCCATCCACCTTTAAATTCCATTGAGCATAATCTCAGCATGTCTTCGAGTGTCTGAATAGTCCTTTCAGATTGGCCATCAGTTTGAGGATGATAGGCCGTACTAAAATTCAATTCAGTATTCAGAGCATGTTGAAGACTTCTCCAGAATTTTGATGTGAATCTTGGGTCACGATCAGATACGATGGATAGTGGTACCTCATGCAGCCTTACCACTTCCTTCACGTATATCTTGGAAAGCTGATCCAGAAAGAAATCTTCCCGAATAGAGATAAAATGGGCTGTCTTGGTAAGACGGTCCACAATAACCCATATCGCATTGTTTCCTTTGGATGTTTTCGGGAGACCAGTTACAAAGTCCATAGTGATATTATCCCACTTCCATACTGGTATGGGTAGCGATTGTAATACCCCCTTAGAAAGTTGTCGTTCTGCCTTTACTTGCTGACACACCAGGCACCTTGTAGTGAAATCAGCAATCTCCCTCTTCATGTTATCCCACCAATAATGATCACGAAGGTCTCTATACATCTTAGTGCTTCCCGGATGTATAGAGAAAGTAGAGCTATGAGCTTCATCTATCAGTTCTTTCTTTATCTCCAGAATAGATGGAACACATAGTCTTGTACAAAATTTCAATACACCTTCTTGATCAATATTGAAATCAAGGAACTTCCCATCCTTTACAGCCTCAAACTTCTCCTACAGCAAAGGATCTTCTTTTTAAGCCTTCTTGATCTTCTCTAGTAATGAAGGTTAAGAAATCATTTGGGATAGGGTTGATGATGTCCATTTCCTTATAATTCCCATGTCCAGTTTTACTAGATCTTTAATCAAGGGATCTCCTAAGATCTTAATTATTGCCATAACAATAGGATCTTTCCTGCTTAATGCATCTGTGACTTTGTTTGCTCTTCCAGGGTGATAATGAATTGAACAATCATAGTCTTTAATAAGCTCCAACCATCTCCTTTGCCTCATGTTCAATTCTATCTGTGTGAAAATATACTTTAGACTTTGGTGGTTAGTGTATATATAACATTTCTCCCCATAAAGATAGTGCCTCCATATCTTTAGAGCAAAAACAACTGCCGCCAGCTCTAGATCATGCGTAGGATAATTCTGCTCATGAATCTTCAACTGTCGAGATGCATAAGAAATTACCTTGTCATTTTGCATGAGGATGTACCCAATCCCTTTCAGAGATGCATCGCTAAAAATAACGAATCCTCCTCCGATAGAGGGTAGTGTTAACACAGGTGCAGTAACCAATCTCTTCTTCAGCTCTTGGAAACTTTCCTCACATTCCTTTGTCTAGATGAACTTAACCCCTTTTCGAGTCAACTTGGTTAGTGGATTAGAAAGCCGTGAAAAGTTTTTCAAAAACCTCCTATAATATCCCGCTAAACCAAGGAAACTACGAATCTTAGTTACTGTTGTGGGTTGAGGCCACTCCTCCATAACCATTGTCTTTTCAGGGTCAACTGAGATTCCTTCATTGGTTACGATGTGCCCCAAGAAAGCCACCTGTTGTAACCAAAACTCACACTTGCTGAACTTTCCAAAGAGCCTCTCCTTCCGTAGAGTTTTCAAAATAACCCTCAGATGATCTTCATGCTCCTCACGACTTTTTGAATATATCAAAATATCATCAATAAAAACTACCACAAAGTTATCAAGGTAGTCCTTAAAGACTCTATTAATCAAATCCATGAAAATAGTAGGAGCATTATTCAAGCCTAAAGGCATAACAGTAAACTCATAATGCCCATATCTTGATCGGAAGGCAGTCATTGGAATATCTTCCTTCTTCACCCTCAGTTGATGATAACCAGATCTAAGTTCAATCTTAGAGAAGAATTGAGCCCTGCGAAGTTGGTCAAATAAATCATCAATTCTTGGAAGAGGATATCTGTTCTTCACTGTGATCCCATTCAGTTCTCTATAATCAATGCATAGCCGCATTTATCCATCCTTCTTCTTCACAAAGATAACCGGTGATCCCCAAGGAGACACACTTGGTCGGATAAACCCCTTCTCCAACAAGTCTTGGAGTTGTTTCTTTAACTCTTCTAGCTCCACATTTGCTATTCTATATGGAGTCTTTGATATCGGTTGAGACCCAGGTACGAGTTCAATGGAGAACTCTACCTCTCTTTCTGGGGGAGGTCCAGGTAACTCCTCAGGAAATACATCCATGTATTCCTGAACAATCGGAACATCTTCTATTTTTATGCTCCCTTTTTCTTCTTCATCATCACCGATTAACTCCATAAAGAAAGCTATAGGAGGTGCTTCTAGATAGGGATCAGTTCGGGATATCTCTCCTCGGAAGATAACTGTAGGTCGTTCATTCAAGACTACTGAGATTTCCTTACTTCTGCATTTGATCTTAGCATTATACTTTGAGATCCAGTCCATCCCTAGTATAACGTCGAATTCCAACATGGGAATGACTACTAGATTTGCGATAAGATTGTGCTCACTAAAGTAAACACTAGAGTCTCTAAACACTTTTGATGCATGGATAATCCCACTTGGAGTCTTGACTGACAACTCTACCTCAAGAAATTCGGGGATTGATTCTATATTCCTTGCAAACTTGGAAGAAATAACGGAATGCGTAGAACTAGAATCAAATAAAGTAATTGCTAGTTTTGAGAGGACGACAAGAGTACCTGCTACCACATCGTTCGGAACTTCAACTTCAGTTGTTGTGATAGAGAAAGCACGACCGTGCTCCCTTGGCCTTTGCTGAGGTTGATGGTGATTCCCCTCCACCGCCCTCGGATTTGGACATTGATTAGCAAAGTGCCCAAGCTGTCCACACTTGAAGCATGTGACTTCGGGTAGGGCCAGAACCATCTTTCCTCTGTCGTTAGTGTTGGGAAGTTGAGGCTTTACATCACTACGACAATTCCGAGAAATATGGCCTTCTTTTCCACACCTATAGCACTTACCACTTCCAATCAAGCAGTTCCCCGAATGCTTCTTCCCACATTTATTGCATGTGGCATGTTGCATATGCTTTCCACCTCTTTCCTGTTCAAAACTTCTTCCCAGGCTTGGTTCTAGAGTTCTCTTCTTCTCATTAGATTTGTGAGACCACTGTGTCTCCCCAAACTCTAGTTCAACTTTCATAGCACTTCGAACAATTTCTTCATAGCTATCATAGTCCATGTTGGCTAGATTCTTCCGTAGATGAGGTCGTAGTCCACCAAAGAATCTATCAACCTTCCCATTAGGGTCCATGACGAAGCTTGAGGTATAACGGGAAAGCCTTGTGAAGTTCATCTCGTAGGTTCCGACAGATTCGTTCTCCTTCTGCTTCAGCTCGAGAAACTCTTTCTCCATTCTCGTTCTCATAGAACGAGGGAAATACTTGTTAAAGAATATTCCTTAGAATTCTTCCCACTCCATAGCTTCCATCTCTCCTCGTGGCTTTGTGTTTTTGATCAGTGACCACCACTGATCAGCTTCTCCCTCTAGGCGGTAAATAGCAAGGGTGACTTTTTCTTGTTCCGAACAATGAAGTACAGAAAAGATCTTTTCAATGGAGCTTATCCATTGTTCTGCAACCAATGGGTCAGTAGATCCACTGAATGTTGGCGGTCGTTGACGCATAAAGGACTCAACAGAAAGTTGCTCCCTTCATGGTGAGATCGGCCTCTCAGCTTGATTCAAGTTATTACTCATAACTTGAGTCAGTTGGTTCATCATTCGCATGAATGTTTCCATTCCGGCTTCCATCGGAGGGCCGTCAGCACATGGTGCATTGCGGTCACCATCGGCACGGTTTCTCCTATTGCCCACCATTTTCTAAAAGAATAAAACCTTAGTGAGAAACTTATTTCATTTATGAATCTTTTAACTAAGACTTCATGCTTAGACAATTACACTTTTCTATAATTCCTTCATAATGATTCATAAAAAGCTTGTGATTAACCAAAAATATCCCTCGGGAGTGTCGTAACCAAGAGTGCAGCAAGGCCTGTTATCGTGCACCAGTTCCCGTTCGATTCTAGCTCAAAGCGGTGTTTTCGGGTTTTACCCCTATGTACATCTGTGCCAGATCCGCCTCTACCTGCTCGTATCCAGACAGGGATGTATCTGTTTGATAAACCACTTACTCAATACTTACCAAAATACCAGGAGGTTTTCCTATATTCAAACTTTTCTATAGGGATCTTCCTAAAGTTTTTATATCCTAATTTCCACAAATAACTAAACCATCCTTTGATACCAACTATAGCATCCCGTCTTCTTATAACATAAACTTTCATTACATTACAGAAAACTGAGGATCTTTGAGGTTTAGTGTCTTGGAAACCATGAACATAATACATGAAAACAACATAAAGAATTCTTCTTAAACACTTGAAAGGCTTCTCCTTAAGTTCATCCTAGGTTCATTACAGCATCTCATAAACTGGGGACATACATCAAAAGAAAGGATGAGAAGAAGGCCCAGTAAAGGAAACAAGAGGAACATTTTACATGTGAACTTGATATACTTCAATAAGGACATGAAAAGAACTTTAAGGCATGAGAAAGAAGTCATGAGGCATTTCATAATAAAATAACATTTTTCATAACTTGAAGATGTGGCTACATCATTTAAGATAGAAAATCATGAACATATCACCAAGGTCCATCCCCAAGGTGTCATTTGAAAATTACCAAGGTTATTCACCAAGGTATCGTGAACATTGTAATCTCTAGTGGTTACATCATTACCCAATGCATTGGAGAGCTATCAGGGTGCACCCTTAAATTTGCCTTTATTATCATGTGAGCCACATATATCATCATCAAACATTTCATAAATAACCCACATAGTATAAAATAAATGGGTTTCATTTCATAATCATAACGTTTTAAAAACTGCTTTAAAGACATGATCTTTACGTCACTTTAAACCCACAGAAAGGGAAAGCGGGTCTCATGTATGTAAATCCCAGAATTTAAAATGGAACATTTTGATATATATGTGAATACCCTTATAGAAATAAGAGCTTTGAGTATTCACTTTATAACATAAAATAATTTTTGAGAAAAGAGAGAGGCATTTTGAGACGAAAATTCTGCAGCATAACGGCTATGTTACAAGGTTTTAGAAAACATTGAAAAGAGAGGGTACATGGTAATGAAATTTTAAAGATATACCATATGAAATGAAAAACATGGAAGTGAGACAAAACAAGATTTCTCTTATGAAAATTCGGCAGCCTAACGGCGTCACTTAACTTCAATAAAAAAGATTTGACAAGATCAAATAGGGTCTCTCATCATATGATCATAAGAGATCAGTATGATATATATGGAGATCATTCCCCAACATAATAAAAAGTAACTTGAAAGATTTGACATGAAAATCGAACTTGAAAAATGAGAAGGGTGAAAGAATCACTTAAAAATTCGGCAGCCTAACGGTGTCACTTAAACTTTCATAAAACGAAATGATGAGAGTAAGAGGGGATCTATCATCATATAAACATGAAAGGGGCAGTAAGAGGAATATAAAAGAACATCCTCTCACATAAGAACATGGATCATAAAAGGAATGACATAAAAGAGATCACATGAAAAGAAAGAGAGGGGTTGGATCCCTTACCTTAAAACGTGACTCTTGAAACTCAAAGTTTTGGACCTTGAGGGCTTGGGGGCACCTTGGGAGGACTCCTTGGGAGGTAAGGAGACCCTAACTTCATTGTGGGAGAGTTGGGAGTGAAAAATAATGGAGGAAAGGGTGGTTATTTATAGGGAAAGTGAGGGGACAAGGCATTAATGGCCAAGGGACACCTCACAAGTGCTTTTCTCAAACCCATGTGGTCTCTCATGATATTTTCCATAAAGTTAGGCCACATGGGGCCCCCAAAACAATAATTCATCACCCTTGGCCATCCAACCCTTAAAAAAAACTCATGACATCATCATGACACAGTTATGATGTCATTAAACATACCGAAACTCTAAAACTGTATTTTTACTATTCACTGAAAATTCAACTTTCTCAGAAAATTACCAAAATTTCACCTTAACCAATTATCGATGCTCTAAGTACATTTATGAACTCCATTTTATAAAAATAATTTTCTAAATATTTTTAATTTAATTTTTTAAATAAAATCACTATTCATCGGAAATTCATTTTTTTCAGAAAAATCCCCAAAATTTACCATACCACAATATCGATGCTCTGAGTTCAAAAATAAAGTCATTTTTATAAAAATAATTTTCTAATCATTTTTAATTAAATTTTTAATTAAAAAACACTATTCACCTAAAAAAACTAATACTTGATTAATCATTTATGAAACCGTTATTTAGCCATTTTATTGAATCACATTACTTAATCTAGGTGTCTAAATTATATTAAAACTTTCTTTGAGTGAAATTACTAATCCATTTGGTCACATTACTAACCCTAAGCGTAAAATCACTATTCATAATTTACTATTCATCAAAAATTAAGTTGATCTTATTAGACTCCAAATTCCTTACTGAACACTTTTGTAGAAGACTATTTTTCGAAAATCATTACACATCATTAGTTATTTAGGGTTTTCATAAATATTTTAAAATATCCTTTTTTCCAAAATTCATCAATAAAATACATCCTAAAATTATCCGGACAAAAGAAATTCCACAAACATCACTAAAGGAAGAGATCTCAAATTATTCACCCGAAAGGATTACACAAGGAAGCTAGGGTCTCGTCACATAGCCCCTTATAACACAGGCATAAGACCTAAGTGTAAGGTGTGCTATGGTGAGAGAATCTGAGGGAGGCTCAGATAACATTGCCCTAGTAGTAATCTCTACTAACTTGAACTTCTCCCGTAGGCGTTTCCGTTCAAGCTTGACATGCTGGAGTTCGGCTTGGGCTTGGTCCAAAGCGAAGCCCACAGATGCTACCTCCTTCCCAAGCTCTGATAAGTGGGCTTCATAAGGGTCGAGTCTACTGGATGAATCCATCGACTCCCCTTTCTGCATTAACCATTAATATCTTATTAAATCATTAAGAGTAAGTTAATACACTACTCAAAAAGATTGGGCCGTTACAGAATGACTACTATCAAACGAACTTGAAATTAAGTGTAACACAATCCAAGAATAGTGTTGCGTATACTGCAAGCTAATACGGTGTTGGGTATAGCACAAGATAATCTTGGTGTAGCAAAAAACACATGACATCAAATAAATTAAAAATAATACTTATCATAAAATCTCGGTTTGTTACATTCTACCCCCCTTAAAATGAATTTCGCCCTCGAAATTCGTCGGGGTTATAAATGGTTTATTACTTGAGAGTTTCTTTCATAGAAACCCACATCGTAAAAAGGAATACCAAAACTTATCTTTAAAAACTAAAGTATGAAACGTAAACTTTACCCAAATTAACTAATCACTGGGTTTCCACATAGGATAACATAGGTGAAAATATGGATATGGAAGAGAAATCTAACCATCAATTTCTGATCGAGAGTGGTAGAGGACATGGCTATGATAAAGCCAATAGTCACAAAGCCATAAATTTGTGATGATCTAAGGTACCATCTGATTCATGAGATATGAGGGCACTAGGACAACATTTTTGGTTTTCAAGATCATTTCCCTAATGTTAAATATTTTTTGAATTAAAAGAAATACTTACTTGAGTTTGGTACAATATCACTGTTGTTTGTGCCTTGAACAATTTTCAAATCATCTCTTAAAGAAATGAAGTTGAATTTCTCTTCTGTGAAGTGTTAGCAGATCATGCGATAGAATTATAGTTCATTCCATCCGTCTCAAACAAAAGGTTAGCAAAAGTTATCAAATATACATAAGTCTATCTATGGTGAGGTTAATCGTATATGATTCCTAAAATGGACTTATACTTCATATATCATAATGCTTAATATAATAAAACTAGTTTCTACTAACCATGGACTTCCTATAGGCCAGTGGTAGTAAATAAAGTCATGTCGCACTTCGATTGTGGGTTCGATTCCCACAGCTTTGTCTGACGCGATGGGTTGTCGCCCGTCCGGCAGGTTGTCCTTTTTCTAAAATTACATCATTATGACATTCCATCAATAATATAGAAAAAATTTCCAGCCTTAAACAATACTAACTTGTGTCCAACATTATCCATTCCAATCTTTAGGCTTTTCCAAAATACATATGTCCAATCTCATAGTATAAAGAAAACAATTACTAGAAATGTCATCTACCAAGCATATTAATACCATCATTTATGCCTGATATATCTTGTTGATCACATTCCAATCATGTGAATACCTTAATCATGTATTCTCTTGAAAAAAGAATACCCATTGAACCTTATTGAAAACATGAATGCTCTCAAAAGTTAACTCTTTCCACATAATAAAATCCCAAAAATTATATATACTCAAACCATGATATCACTTTGTCCTTATATAATTCATGATCTCATTAATACTATCAAACGTTTCATTATCTCCTTAGCACTTCTTTATGCGCATATTAGGTGCTTTACAAAAATATCTGAATAACCTTTCATGGTCACCATTACCATTAATCATACACTTTCAAAACATAAGGAAAGACAATAGTGTAATAATCCTTAGATGTCTCTTTATTCCATAGTACCATGAGATTACTTATACAACATTACTCTTGATAAACATGTAATTATTCCACTACCTTCTTAAACCATTAACCGAGATTCAACAATTCTTTCATCTCACATATCATTTGTAGTCTCTTCATCATCATCCACATAAATACTACCCATATGACCATGCTGATTCTCTTTATGAGATTTTCCCTTACGACATTGGTTTTCATAATGCTCGTACATTCCACATTTAAAACACTTAACCTTTGTTGATGTCTTGCCAATACCATTATCCTTGTCCATGGTGTTAACTGAACCTTTTCCTTTACAATTACTATGTTTATGTCCTTCTTTTCCACACCCATAGCATCTTCCAGTTCCTTTGAAGCATTCTCCTTGATTTATCTTCCCACATGACTTACATGAGGGAAATTGAACTTTATTTCTTCTATGATAATCATGAAACTCCATCTTTCTCTAATTAGTTGAGTTAGAAAGCTTACCAAAGATGAGATTATTGATCATATTATGACACTGTTGATTAGGAATAATAACGATGTTTCGCCTTCCAAATTCCATTTAATTTGCTTGATCATGAAGAATATCATTCTATTGTCCATCATATTCTTAATTATCGTGAATCTTCCTGTTTCTATCCATTTTCTAAAACCCAAAGATAATAGTGTGAGAGTCAAAAATCATGATAGGTAAAACAACATAATAAAGGGGGAGTAACTTCAATATCTAACATCTTAGGTTTAATTCTATTATCGTTACCGTAATTCTAGGACTATAACATATACTTATACTTAACCTTAGGGACATCCCTAGACATACCTTAGAAATATCTCTTGGGATCTCACTAAAGTTTTCGCATCCTAGTTTCCAAAGGTTAACTTGACCTTTCCTCTAATACCAATTGTAGAGACCTGAAGCTTCACGTACATAGACATTATAATACTTTTGCAGAAAACTTAATACATGACAAAAACAAACACTCAAGGACCATAATAGTTTAGTGTCTTTGGAAACTCGGAAAAATAATCTTCTAATCGTGGTGAAATATCTTCAACATCTCCCATAAAGATCTTCCCCTTTTATTTTCTTACCTAAAACCTTTTTTATATCCTGGGGAAAAGAAAACATATAAACGGTGAGCTTAAATGCTTAGTAAGGGTAATAATGGATAAAATAAAACAAATCATATACATTTGAACTTAAAAACATGAACAAAATGTTTAAACATCAAGATCATGAGCAATGACATAAAACATGGTAGTACGTAAGGCATAGATCATAATGGAACATCAATCATGATAAAATAGCATGGGAATAAAACTTGTAATTGTGGAAAAACATTAAGCACATGATTTGATTTCCATAGTAGCCAAGGAATTGTTTCCAAGACCATCTTAGTAGACAAAGTCCCTTACTGAATCGGGATTACTTGCCATTCCAGCCCTGTATTACTGAACCAGATTTACATTCCATTCCAGCCATGTCTATCTCATGAGATATAAATCTTTACCCAATGCATTGGAGGGAGATATAGGTCCCACCCATCTCATATTGAAATCATTCTTATGTGTGCAAAAAAAAATCATAAATCATTCATCATAACCCAAAGAATAAATAGGGTTTCATAAACACCATTCCATCATAACATAATCCATATAAAACAAATGGATATCATTTCATAATAAGAAAAGTGAAACCTTGTAAATCATAGAGACATTATACTTGAAACATACACATATGAAATAATGTCATCTTGGATGGAAAAATGGTTTTGATAAAGCACTTGAAATGAATTCTTGAGGGAAAAATCATTTCTTCTTCAAAATCAATTTCTTCTCACAAAACGTCATGCAATTTTAAAAGAAATATATTTTTTTTAAAATAGTCATGAAATATTTTGGAGGAAGCTTGATGAAAATAAGTCTTTATAAAACCATAAAAATCCTATCATGCCGTATAAGTTTTAAAAAAACATTCTTCTCGTACTTTTACCAGAAAAGTCAAAAAGTACCTCGTATGGTAAAAAAACAATGATTCCATACATACCATGTAGTAAAAGTTAAAAATGGGTAAAAATGACTTTAAAAATACATGAAACCATTTTTAGAAAACAAGGACATGTATGATATATATAACCCCAGTGAATACTTACGAATAAACAATCTCGGATAAAAACGAGACTGGAAAAGTTATCCCTTACCTTAGGTCTGATATGCTTCGTACGTATCTGAACCTCCTGTATAATGATTTAAATAATTTCATTGACTTATTAAAGAATCATATTCATTGTTATGATATCATATATTGTTTACTTATGACTTTATATTACCCGTTCTTTTGTAAATCCCATGTTAAAGCAACGTTTTGGGTAAAATCATCTTATTTATCGTACGTGTTTGGACTTGTTGTTCTTGATGTTATTATTACTTATATCATGATTTACTTACTTCAATAATGTAAATAATGATTTATATATCATATATATTCATTATATATCCATCATATAAGTGTATTTATAATTGTACATAACATATGGAGGTAAGAAATGAAATGCACCGTTCATGGAGACGGTAAGTCATACGTACGCATGAATGCTACTTTAATTTATATTTATTATTTTAATGGAATAGGTATATTATAATTCCAGTATAATATCACATATAATATCATTAACTCCATCCTTTATACATCCCACATAAGGCATTAACGAATCACATCACTTTGAGGGGGCGGTAGTCCGAACTTTCTCAAATGTGATCATCGTATTTACCCACTATGGAAACCATAAAGGCTTGATACAATTGGGAATTAAAGAATAATAAGGAAAGAATAAACATAATATATATCATATATAAATACAGTTCCATCATAATGGCCACCATGAGAGGCGGTAGGAGAAAATCAAACAATCATTGTTTCGTGAGGCGTTAGTTTTCCATCCACAGAAACATTATATTCTTAATCCATTAGATGGAGGTGTGTGTAAGTGTAGTTTGAATCCTTCTCATAACAACATCATAGTATATTTAAGATACTTTTGTTGTTACAAAAGAAAGTATTATAAAGATTTTAGGGGATGGAGAAGTAGAATAAATGAAAACAACTTAAGAGAAACGGTTACCTTTAATTTGTGTAACTTCCTTTGGATTGAACCAAAAGGACTTCTTGGAGTGCCTTCTGCCTAATGTAAGGCTTCAAGGGGGAGGATAGGGATGTAGAGAGATTAATTGGGCAGAGTTTTGATGAGCCAAATGGCTTGAGAGGTGTGTGTAATTTCATAGAAGTGGTCTCCTTTTATAGTGGAGAGGAGGGGCTCTTTAGGAATGTGTGAAAACATTATTTTATTATAAACTTATATTCGGTTTCAAGAGGTCCAAAACACATTAATGTTGAAGAAAAGATGACTCATATTCGAAATAAAATCATCCAACAGAAATTTGATAGGTTTTGGATAATATTTTAATCATTATAATCTTATTTATTTAAATCATTTATTAATGAGGTAAATACTGCATCATTATTGTGTCATAAATAATTTAATTTATTTGATGTCAAAAAATTAGAAAAAAAAATTACCAACATGTCGGAAATATTTTTATATTTCCAATTAATATTTATAGTCGAAAAGATATCAATTTTTCCTTATATAATTCATGATCTTATTAATACTATCAAACATTTCATTATCTCCTTAGCACTTCTTTATGCGCATATTAGGTGCTTTCCAAAAATATCTGAATAACCTTTCATGGTTACCTGTACCATTAATCATACACTTTCAAAACATAAGGAAAGACAATAGTGTAACAATCCTTAGATGTCTCTTTATTCCATAGTACCATGAGATTACTTATACAACATTACTCTTGATAAACATGTAATTATTCCACTACCTTCTTAAAGCATTAACCAAGCTTCAACAATTCTTTCATCTCACATATCATTTTAGTCTCTTCATCATCATCCACATAAATACTACCCATATGACCATGCTGATTCTCTTTATGAGATTTTCTCTTACGACATTGGTTTTCATAATGCTCGTACATTCCACATTTAAAACACTTAACCTTTGTTGATGTCTTAGCAATACCATTATCCTTGTCCATGGTGTTAACTGAACCTTTTCCTTTAAAATTAATATATTTGTGTCCTTCTTTTCCACACCCAAAGAATCTTCCAGTTCCTTTGAAGCATTCTCCTTGATGACTCTTCCCAAATGACTTACATGAGGGAAATTGAACTTTATTTCTTCTATGATCATCATGAAACTCCATCTTTCTCTAATTAGTTAAGTCCGGAAACTTACCAAAGCTAGGATTATTGATCATATTATGACATTGCTGATTAGAAATAATAATGATGTTTTGTCTTCCAAATGCCATTTCATTTGCTTGGCCATGAATAATATCATTCTATTGTCCATCATATTCTTTATTATCGTGAATCATCCTGTTTCTAGCCATTTTCTAAAACCCAAAAATAATAGTGTGAGAGGCAAAAATCATGATAGGTAAAACAACATAATAAAGGGGGAGTAACTTCAATATATAACATCTTAGGTTTAATTCTATGATCGATACCGTAATTCTAGGACTATAACGTATACTTATACTTAACCTTAGGGACATCCCTAGACATACCTTAGAAATATCTCTAGGGATCTCACTAAAGTTTTTGCATCCTAGTTTATAAAGGTTAACTTGACCTTTCCTCTGATACCAATTGTAGAGACCTGAAGCTTGACGTACATAGACATTATAATACTTTTACGGAAAACTTAATACATGACAAAAACAAACACTCAAGGACTGTAATAGTTCAGTGTCTTTGGAAACTCAGAAAAATAATCTTCTAATCATGGTGAAAGATCTTCAACATCTCCCATAAAGATCTTCCCCTTTTATTTTCTTACCTAAAACCTTTTTTATATCCTGGGGAAAAGAAAACATATAAACGATGAGCTTAAATTCTTAGTAATGGTATGCATGGATAAAATAAAAAAAATCATATACATTTGAACTTAAAAACATGAACACAATGTTTAAACATCAAGATCATGAGCAATGACATAAAACATGGTAGTACATAAGGAATAGATCATAATGGAACATCAATCATGATAAAATAACATGGGAATAAAACTTGTAATTATGGAAAAACATTAAGCACATGATTTGATTTCCATAGTAGCCAAGGCATTGCTGCCAAGACCATCTTAGTAGACAATGTCCCTTACTGAACCGGGATTACTTGCCATTCCAGCCCTGTATTACTGAACCAGATTTACTTTCCATTCCAGCCATGTCTATCTCATGAGATATAAATATTTACCCAATGCATTGGAGGGAGATATAGGTCCCACCCATCTCATATTGAAATCATTCTTATGTGTGCCACAAAAAAATCATAAATCATTCATCATAAACCAAAGAATAAATAGGGTTTCATAAACATCATTCCATCATAACATAATCCATATAAAACAAATGGATATCATTTCATAATAAGAAAAGTGAAACCATGTAAATCATAGAGACATTATACTTGAAATATACACATATGAAATAATGTCATCTTGGATGGAAAAATGGTTTTGATAAAGCACTTGAAATGAATTCTTGAGGGAAAAATCATTTCTTCTTCAAAATCAATTTCTTATCACAAAACGTCATGCAATTTTAAAAGAAATATATTTTGTTGAAAATAGTCATGAAATCTTTTGGAGGAATCTTCATGAAAATAAGTCTTTATAAAACCGTAAAAATCCTATCATGCTGTATAAGTTTTAAAAAACATTCTTCTCGTACTTTTGCTGGAAAATTCAAAAAGTATCTTGTATGGTAAAAAAAACAATGATTCCGTACATACCATGTAGTAAAAGTAAAAAATGGGTAAAAATTACTTTAAACATACATGAAACCATTTTTAGAAAACAAGGACATGGATGATAAATATAACCCTAGTGAATACTTACGAATAAACAATCTCGGATAAAAACGAGACTGGAAAAGTTATCTCTTACCTTAGGTCTGATATGCTTCGTACATATCTGAACCTCCTATATAATGATTTAAATAATGTCATTTACTTATTAATGAATCTTATTCATTGTTATGATATCATATATTGTTTACTTATGACTTTATATTACTCGTTCTTTTGTAAATCCCATGTTAAAGCAACGTTTTAGGTAAAATCATCTTATTTATCGTACATGATTGGACTTGTTGTTCTTGATGTTATTATTACTTATATCATGATTTAATTACTTCAATAATGTAAATAATGATTTATATATCATATATATTCATTATATATCCATCATATACATGTATTTATAATTGTACATAACATATGGAGGTAAGAAATGAAATGCACTGTTCATGGAGACGGTAAGTCATACGTACGCATGAACGCTACTTTCATTTATATTTATTATTTTAATGGAATAGGTATATTATAATTCCAGTATAATATCATATATAATATCATTAACTCCATCTTTTATACATCCCACATAAGGTATTAACGAATCACATCACTTTGAGGGGGCGGTAGTCCATACTTTCTCAAATGTGATCATCATATTTACCCACTATGGAAACCATAAAGGCTTGATATAATTGGGAATTAAAGATTCATAAGGAAAGCATAAACATAATATATATCATATATAAATACAGTTCCATCATAATGGCCACCATGAGAGGCAGTAGGAGAAAATTAAACAATCATCGTTTCGTGAGGCGTTAGTTTTCCATCCATAGAAACATTATGTTCTTCATCCATTAGATGGAGGTGTGTGTAAGTGTAGTTTTAATCCTTCTCATAACAACATCATAGTATATTTAGGATACTGGTGTTGTTACAAAAGAAAGTATTATAGAGATTTTAGGGTTTGGAGAAGTAGAATAAAAGAAAACAACTTAAGAGAAATTGTTACCTTTAATTTGTGTAACTTCCTTTGGATTGAACCAAAAGGACTTCTTGGAGTGCCTTCTGCCTAATGTAAGGCTTCAACGGGGAGGATAGGGATGTAGAGAGATTAATTGGGCAGAGTTTGGATGAGCCAAATGGCTTGAGAGGTTTTTGTAATTGCATAGAAGTTGTCTCCTTTTATAGTGGAGAGGAGGGGCTCTTTAGGAATGTGTGAAAACATTATTTTATTATAAACTTATATTCGGTTTCAAGAGGTCCAAAACACATTAATGTTGAAGATAAGATTACTCATATTCGAAATAAAATCATCCAATAGAAATTGGATAAGTTTTGGATAATATTTTAATCATTATAATCTTATTTATTTAAATCATTTATTAATGAGGTAAATACTGCATCATTATTGTGTCATAAATAATTTAATTTATTTGATGTCTAAAAATTATAAAAAAACTTACCAACATGTCGGAAATATTTTTATATTTCCAATTAATATTTATAGTCGAAAAGATATCACTTTGTCCTTATATAATTCATGATCTCATTAATACTATCAAACATTTAATTATCTCCTTAGCACTTCTTTATGCGCATATTAGGTGCTTTCCAAAAATATCTGAATAACCTTTCATGGTTACCGGTACCATTAATCATACACTTTCAAAACATAAGGAAAGACAATATTGTAACAATCCTTAGATGTCTCTTTATTCCATATTACTATGAGATTACTTATACAACATAACTCTTGATAAACATGTAATTATTCCACTACCTTCTTAAACCATTAACCAAGCTTCAACAATTCTTTCATCTCACATATCATTTGTAGTCTCTTCATCATCATCCAAAATAAATACTACCCATATGACCATGCTGATTCTCTTTATGAGATTTTCCCTTACGACATTGGTTTGCATAATGCTCGTACATTCCACATTTAAAACACTTAACCTTTGTTGATGTCTTAGCAATACCATTATCCTTGTCCATGGTGTTAACTGAACCTTTTCCTTTACAATTACTATATTTGTGTCCTTCTTTTCCACACCCAAAGTATCTTCCAGCTCCTTTGAAGCATTCTCCTTGATGCCTCTTCCACATGACTTACATGAGGGAAATTTAACTTTATTTCTTCTATGATCATCATGAAACTCCATCTTTCTCTAATTTGTTGAGTCAGGAAACTTACCAAAGCTGAGATTATTGATCATATTATGACATTTCTGATTAGGAATAATAATGATGTTTCACCTTCCAAATTCCATTTCATTTTCTTTATCATGAATAATATCATTCTATTGTCCATCATATTCTTCATTATTGTGAATCTTCCTGTTTCTAGCCATTTTCTAAAACCCAAAAATAATAGTGTGAGAGGCAAAAATCATGATAGGTAAAACAACATAATAAAGGGGGAGTAACTTCAATATCTAACATCTTAGGTTTAATTCTATGATCGTTACCGTAATTCTAGGACTATAACGTATACTTATACTTAACCTTAGGGACATCCCTAGACATGCCTTAGAAATATCTCTAGGGATCTCACTAAAGTTTTCGCATCCTAGTTTCCAAAGGTTAACTTGACCTTTCCTCTGATACAAATTGTAGAGACCTGAAGCTTGATGTACATAGACATTATAATACTTTTGTGGAAAACTTAATACATGACAAAAACAAACACTCAAGAACTGTAATAGTTTAGTGTCTTTGGAAACTCAGAAAAATAATCTTCTAATCGTGGTGAAAGATCTTCAACATCTCCTATAAAGATCTTCCCCTTTTATTTTCTTACCTAAAACCTTTTTTATATCCTGGGGAAAATAAAACATATAAATGGTGAGCTTAAATGATTAGTAAGGGTAAGCATGGATAAAATAAAACAAATCATATACATTTGAACTTAAAAACATGAACACAATGTTTTAACATCAAGATCGTGAGCAATGACATAAAACATTGCAGTACATAAGGAATAGATCATAATGGAACATCAATAATGATAAAATAGCATGGGAATAAAACTTGTAATTGTGGAAAATCATTAAGCACATGATTTGATTTCCATAGTAGCCAAGGCATTGCTGCCAAGACCATCTTAGTAGACAAAGTCCCTTACTGAACTGGGATTACTTGCCATTCTAGCCCTGTATTACTAAACCAAATTTACTTTCTATTCCATCCATGTCTATCTCATGAGATATAAATCTTTAACCAATGCATTGGAGGGAGATATAGGTCCCACCCATCTCATATTGAAATCATTCTTATGTGTGCCACAAAAAAATCATAAATCATTCATCATAACCCAAAGAATAAATAGGGTTTCATAAACATCATTCCATCATAACATAATCCATATAAAACAAATGGATATCATTTCATAATAAGAAAAGTGAAATCATGTAAATCATAGAGACATTATACTTGAAACATCCACATATGAAATAATGTCATCTTGGATGGAAAAATGGTTTTGATAAAGCACTTGAAATGAATTCTTGAGGGAAAAATCATTTCTTCTTCAAAATCAATTTCTTCTCACAAAACGTCATGCAATTTTAAAAGAAATATATTTTGTTGAAAATAGTCATGAAATCTTTTGGAGGAAGCTTCATGAAAATAAGTCTTTATAAACCCGTAAAAATCCTATCATGCCGTATAAGTTTTAAAAAAACATTCTTCTCGTACTTTTGCCGGAAAAGTCAAAAAGTACCTCGTATGGTAAAAAAACAATGATTCCATACATACCATGTAGTAAAAGTCAAAAATGGGTAAAAATTACATTAAACATACATGAAACTATTTTTAGAAAACAAGGACATGGATGATAAATATAACCCCAGTGAATACTTACGAATAAACAATCTCGGATAAAAACGAGACTGGAAAAGTTATCCCTTACCTTAGGTCTGATATGCTTCATACGTATTTGAACCTCCTATATAATAATTTAAATAAATTCATTGACTTATTAAAGAATCATATTCATTATTATGATATCATATATTGTTTACTTATGACTTAATATTACCCGTTCTTTTGTAAATCCCATGTTAAAGCAACATTTTGGGTAAAATCATCTTATTTATCGTACGTGTTTGGACTTGTTGTCATTGATGTAATTATTACTTATATCATGATTTACTTACTCCAAGAATGTAAATAATGATTTATATATCATATATATTCATTATATATCCATCATATACAAGTATTTATAATTGTACATAACATATGGAGGTAAGAAATGAAATGCACCGTTCATGGAGACGGTAAGTCATACGTACGCATGAACGCTACATTCATTTATATTTATTATTTTAATCGAATATGTATATTATAATTCAAGAATAATATCATATATAATATCATTAACTCCATCCTTTATACATCCCACATAAGGCATTAACGAATCACATCCCCTTGAGGGGGCGGTAGTCCGCACTTTCTCAAATGTGATCATCGTATTTACCCACTATGGAAACCATAAAGGCTTGATATAATTGGGAATTAAAGAATCATAAGGAAAGCATAAACATAATATATATCATATATAAATACAGTTCCATCATAATGGCCACCATGAGAGGCGGTAGGAGAAAATCAAACAATCATCGTTTCGTGAGGCGTTAGTTTTCCATCCACAGAAACATTATGTTCTTCATCCATTAGATGGAGGTGTGTGTAAGTGTAGTTTGAATCCTTCTCATAACAACATAATAGTATATTTAGTATACTGGTGTTGTTACAAAATAAAGTATTATAAAGATTTTAGGGGTTGGAGAAGTAGAATAAAAGAAAACAATTTAAGAGAAACTATTACCTTTAATTTGTGTAACTTCCTTTGGATTGAACCAAAAGGACTTCTTGGAGTGCCTTATGCCTAATGTAAGGCTTCAAGGGGGAGGATAGGGATGTATAAAGATTAATTGGGCAGAATTTGGATGATCCAAATGGCTTGAGAGGGGTGTGTAATTGCATAGAAGTGGTCTCCTTTTATAGTGGAGAGGAGGGGCTCTTTAGGAATGTGTGAAAACATTATTTTATTATAAACTTATCTTCAGTTTCAAGAGGTCCAAAACACATTAATGTTGAAGACAAGATGACTCATATTCTAAATAAAATCATCCAATAGAAATTGGATAGTTTTTGGATAATATTTTAATCATTATAATCTTATTTATTTAAATCATTTATTAATGAGGTAAATACTACATCATTATTGTGTCATAAATAATTTAATTTATTTGATGTATAAAAATTATAAAAAAATTTACCAACATGTAGGAAATATTTTTATATTTCCAATTAATATTTATAGTCGAAAAGATAATTTATATAGCCCCTTATAAAAATTAATTACTAAAAGATTTGTGTTAATGCCAATTTTGTGTTTACATTAAATTAATTAATCTGATGTGTCATTGTCTTTCATAAGTGGCCCCATGGGGTCCCAAAATTGACCCAAGGATGCCCATGGTCGGAAGTTACTCATCCAATAAGGTTTGGACAAGTGTTAAGGTAATTTTTAATTATTATAATATTCTTTTATCCTTGAATTACCCTATTTACTTTTAATCGTGGTAAATAAAAGTAAAAAGTTACTATTCACCAAAAAATTGTTTTTATCTAATTGAACCACATTTTAATCCTTGATATTAACTCTGTCTCTCGTATTTTCGAAATTCAACTCACAAAAGCGGTAAAAATAAGTTTTGTGAACAATTGCAAAAGCCCCTAGGAGTGGGTAAAAGATGGTGAAAAGTTCAATACAATATTTATAAATCTAAAATTATTATAAAAAGTTTCCAATGAATTTCATTGAACTTATATAAGTATTATGTATCTATTTTTACCTAAAATAAATTTAAGTCACATAAATTATTATTTAAATAAAAAGTTGGTTTTAACCAAAAACTCAGTGGTTTCACTATTCATCAAAAATTGACGTTTTTTCAGAAAAATACCAAAAATTCAGCCTAAGCTATATTTGATATTCCGAATTCAAAAATGATGTCTATTTTTTAAAATTCAAAACATAGAAGTGGCATTAATTAATTTTAAAAGTAATTACTGTTATCAAAACAAATAACGTGTTTTTAAGAAACAATAACTATCAAAAGTTCGACACTTGTTTATGTCCAAATTCAAAGTGAAATTAATTCCAATGACCAAAATTGGATTAAATTGTATAAATATATTCTAATTACACTTTAAAACCAATTAAAAATATAATCTAACCATATAAATTATTGCGATGAAAAAAGTTGTTTTTAATTAAAATATAGCGTGTTTTTACTATTCATCAAAATATGAAAGTTATCAGAATAATATGAAAATTTTATCCAAAGTAAATTTTTATATCTTGATTCCAAGGAAGAATTTTATTTTGTCAAATTGAACTTATAAACATGTCAAAAACTAGATTTAATGTGGGTGCGCCATCAAAAGGCGGTAAAACTGCATTTTTTGAAAAATACTTCTTTTATCTGAAAAACTGATTTTGTTTTCATACCTCATTCTAGAAAATGTGTAAGATGAATTATAATGTCATAAAATTTAAAATTAAGTTAATAATATTCATAACAGTTAGTTTATAATATTATAATAATATATCGTTGTTTAGTGAAACCTGGTATTGCGTACTACACACGCTATTGAGCAAGGTCGCGATTGTTTGTAATGCAAGCCAAGTCAGGGTTGCATGTTGTGCAAGACTCCTTTGTTGTTTCGTATAACAGAATCCAGCCATATTTCATTTATACATTGAATATATATTTATACACTCAATGTTGCGTAGAATGACTACTATCAAACGAACTTGAAATTATGTGTAACACAATCCAAGAATAGTGTTGCGTATACTGCAAGCTAATACGGTGTTCCGTATAGGACAAGATAATCTTGGTGTAGCAAAAAACACGTGAAATCAAATAAAGTAGAAAAAAGTAATTATCATAAAATCTCGGGTTGTTATAGTGGGGGCTAGGTCACACTGTGTGGGAGGGGAGGTATAAGTGGGAGAGGGGTATTGAGTGTTTGTTTTATTAAAACCGTATTAATAATAATATTAATAATAACTTAACAATAATATTAATATTAATATTAATATTAATAACAATAAAATTAATATAAATAATATTAATAATAACATAATGATAAAAATAGTAATAATAATAATTTCATTTTTAATGATAATATTAATAATTTTAATAATAATATTATTATTATCCGCAATAATAATATTATTATTACTATTATGGTTAACACATTTTCATTCTTTTATTTTAGTTTTTATGTCATTTTATTTTATTTTATTTTAGTTATTTTAATTTTAGGAAACCGTACATTCACCCCACATGGCATAAGAAACCATGCTCAAACTGTGTGGAAGCTTCTATCTATTCCAGAAGTAGCCGCACGGATACCTGGGCTGAACACATGGTTTCTGCTAACCGTGCAGTTCCCATGCAACAGCCTAAAACCCACCAAAAATTCCAATCTTAGAAAATCTAAATTGGGTCTCAAATCCAAACCTCAACCAAAAGACTCGAGACCCAAAAAATAATAAAAAATAAAAGAGGACCTAAGGTCATGTTGTGACATGAACAATTATGCCTTTTTCAATGTGACACATACTCTAGGACATTATTATTACAAAGTTATTTAGAACAATAAAAAATTTGTAATAAGTTTTTTTATTAATATTTTAATATTTTATTATAAATGTAATCCAAAGTACAAATATTTTATTATATAACACTAACTCCAACAATTATTAGGTAAATTATGTCTTGAAGTGGTGAAGATGTTACCTTTTTATAAGTTTAGGTAAGGGTAGTTTTGGGGGTAACCCATACATTTTCAATAATAAAATGAAACTATTCTAGGGGAAATGGATCAAAAATGGATAAATTTGTAGGTGAACGCGTCTTGGTCAATCCAAATCCCAACTATTCAATTATAGGCATGTTTTTAAATGCATTGGGACTTTTACACTAAGTTAAACTCAATTTACCCCTTTTACAGTTACCTTGGTAATTAATTTCTAACCTTGCTAAATACTTTTACTGAAAAAGATTAAGAGTGACCTTTTTAGATAATTTTATAATTCAAATTTTAAATTTGAAAATAATTTTATCAAATAAATTTTTTAAATTAGTGAAATTCTAATTTTAATATAATTACACTTAATCATGTATTAGAATTTTTCTGAGATAAACTTTTTCAGATTTAAATTTACATATAAGATATGATTTTATTAGATACTAATTTGAATTAGAATGGATTATTTATTATATCATAAATAAAGTATATAAGGCTTTCATGTCAAGCCAAAACCGAATCTATCTTGAAAAATATTTGATTCAACGAAATGAAGAAGACCATTTTTATATTAAAGTAACATTTTAATTAGTTATAAAAATTTTCCATTGGTTTTCTAAGTTCAAATTATATTTTAAAATGAATAATTTTATTCCTAAAATTATTATTTGATCATTTAAAAGGTTTTATGAAATTTCTATATAATTCTTATATAATGAAAAGGTCATAAAAATTACATGTTTCCTGAAAACCATATTTTTCAACTAAAGGCTGACCATTTTAGATACAAAAAATTTATACTAAGTCAATTTTGACATGAAGAATTAAAAAATTGAGTTAATTCTTATTAATTTCAAATTCCAAAATTTATAAATTATGTTTTTGAATAAAATCATATAATATAATTGAAAAAAATGGAAAATTAAATTTTTAAATATTCACTTATATTATTATTATTTAATATCATTTACCAACTAAATTTTTTTACCCAATTATTAATGTAAAACACAATTTTTCATTAATAATATGTTCTTTTAAATAAAAATGTGTATCGAATAAAAGATAATTTTTAAAAAAATAATTCTAAATAATATTATTAGTCATTTTTTGTAAACTAATTTATTTTCATTCATATTAAAAGTAGCCTTTATTTTATATATACACATAATACATAAAGTTGCTACTCCTATTCATTACCTCTAATTCAACAACTAGGTTTTTAATAGTTATACATTAATATTTATATTTTATCTAAAGATTTTATCGTTTCATTTACATTTAGTGTTGTTTTTGGAGAAAACTATCAAATAAATTTATTTATTTAATGTTAATAATATTTTAGAATTTTGGTGTGTTATAATCTATTCCACACCATGTCCTATTCTGATTAGGCTAGGATCTATTAAGAGGATCTGATCCTGATAGAATGAGGAAAAGTATGATATCTTATCCTTCTTCTCAAAGAAGAAATAATTTTTATGGATGTTATTTTCAATGATGTAACTTTTTTCATAAATCCATTAACTATAAGGAATGATGGGATGGATAAAATCATCATAGAATATGTGGAAGTTGTCATCATGGAGGTTATAGGTATATTAATTTGAGGTAACCCAACATGTTACCTTTAGTAAATAGGTATTAACCATTGTATGAATAAAATGAATTTAATTAGACTTACCTTGTGGAATAGGAAGATGTAAGGCCCTCCTATACCTTAATACGGTTTGGAATCTCTTGGAAAGAAAGGAAGAAGGGAGAAAAGGTCAATTTATCTTAATTTTCCCTCAAAGATATGAACAATAGTTGTACATGGATACTAGATAGTGAATTCATATCTCATATGACCATAAATGAAAATCTTCTAAAAAATGTGACAGCATTGTTGAATAGTAACATGCATTTTCATAGTGATGAGGTGTTAAAAATAAATGGATGTGGAAATACCTGAATTGCTAATTTTTACCTCAAGATAATTAAAGTGATCTATTTGGATGGACTCTGACACATCCTTTTAAGTGTTAGTCAATTTTGTGACTCTCTTCTTGAGGTTTTTTTGGATAAAAAGGGATGTTTGGTCAAAATAAAATTTTCGAACTCACTTATAAAAGGAAAAAAATAATGAAAATAAATCTATAATATGTGTATAGTCATGAGAGTCCTTGTCTTCTTACTAATTCAAAAGAAAAGATCATTTGGGATTAGATATTAGTCCATATACATCAGAAAACTGTAGAGAATTATTCTAAACTCAAAGCCGCATTTGACATCCGGAATCTTAATAGAGATTAAGAAAGGACGTGTGATGCATCCATGTGAGGGAAAATGGTTCAAAACTCATATCATCTAAAGAAAAAAGGTTATAATATTTGATTTACTTGGTCCACACTGATATGTGTAGTGAAATGAATGTTCCTGGAATATATAGAGAAAGATATTTCATTCTTTTAATTGATGACTACAACAGGATATCCTATTCTATATTCATATATGTAATGACCCAAACTTTTGAAAAATATTTGATTTCTTGAAAATTTAGGTTTTACTTTGTCATAATCATTAAAACTATATAAGTATAAATTGAAATGTAACTATTAGTTTTTAACCGTTATATGAAAATTGGTCAATTATGATTGTTGATCAATTTTATCATTGTAAACAATAATAAATTTATCTTTATAATTATTTTTTATAAATAGAAATTAAAATGGAAAATTAATTCAGCAAGAAGAGTTGATGGCCTCTACCAGTAGAATTATTTTATACGAAACCCGTTTTTACGACCTCGAGAATTAGGTAGTGTCACTGGGCTTCACTCTCTACCAATCCCATGCTAAGCTTTAACATTTTAATCTTGAATGAAACCACCTATGGTAGAAGTTCATGTTGGTGGAAATCACAACCTGGGTGATGTTATCTGAGCCACTCCAAAATTCTATCACCAGCACACACCTTAACATTAGGTTATACAGGTGTTATAAGGGGTTATGTGACAAGGTATTAGTTACTTATTGTATAATCCCTTTTTATAAATAAAATTCTTATTCCATCAATTCTATTTTCAAAAGGGTCTTTCGTAAATATATGATGAATTCGATAAATTGATTTTTCGGGTCAAATGTTACTTTTAAGAAATATAAAAATTATTATAGTAAACTAAGGTTTTATTAATAATGTAATTATAATTAAATAGTGTTATAAAAACAAAGATTTTATTTATAAATGATGATTTTATCTATTCCTTATTGTTTTTACTCTTTAAATATTAAGTAATCAGTTCGATAAGAATTATATTTTTATATGATAAAACAGAAATTTTATTTTAAATTTCAATTAAAGAATTTATTTTGATAAATTAATGAATTTTTGGAATAATTAATATTTTAATAAAATATTGTTATTAAATAATTTTTATTAAATATAAATGATCATATAATTTTTATGAATTCAAATTTAATTTTTACCAACGTTTGAAAATTATTTTTGGCAAAACCTGAAATTTTTTAATAAATGTTAGTCTTCATTTTAAAAGGGAAAATTAACATATTTATAAAATTATTTAGATAAAATTAATATTATTTTTTGAATCAGGGCATTGAAATTATCCAACATTGAATTTTTCATAATTTTCTGAGTAGAATTTTTTGGTAATAAATAAATACCTTATAAATATAAATTATGTTTTGTCACATCATAATGACCCAATAGTGATGTAATAAAATACTATAATAGGGATTTTCAGAAAAATATATGTTTTACCTTAAAAATAATGTGATTTTAGATTTGTTTTTTTCATTTTATAAAGACTTACTAAATCCTCCAAGACTTATAAAATATAATAAGATTTTTGAATTAATTTCCTTGAGGGTTTTATTTACCTCCACATAATAAAGGTAAATATTTTAATATAATAGGTCTTTGGCCTTATAAAATAATGTATACCACTCTACTTTTCCATAAAACCTGGGATGTTTTGTGTTTTTGAATATTATATTGTGTAGTGTCCAAAACCTAAATAATAAAAAAAAACCCTCCTTTCCTATATAAACCCACCAAAGATCCCATTTCTCTTCACTAAATCTCTTTTAAGCTCAACCACCCTCTTTCGACAACTCCCTAGAGCCCTCCCAAGGTTCCCCCAAGGTCTCAAGAAGCCTCCCCCAAGCCTTTTAGTAACACATCCATGTAAGGAATTATCACCTTACTCTCTTACATTCAATTCAAGTACCTTGTTTAAAATTAGTGTTTTTAATTTCAATTGGTTATATTTTAATTCCTTTTATAATCAATTAAATATTGTCAATTTGATTTTATTTAATTGATGGATCATTTATCCTATCTCATTTGGACCCTTACCTAAGTTTTCACTATGCAGGAATTCTATAAGGGATTTCTCTCTTCTCATTTCCATTCAAGATAATATTTTATATTATGCTTCTTAAACTCCATTTTTATATGTTGTGTTATAATGTTCCATGATCCCCATACTATAAATTTTATTTATATATGATTATATATTCCTTTCTCATCAATACCCCTTTTGATCCTGTAAGTACACCTGTTACTATACTGAAATTCTGTAAGGGATCTTCCACCCTTCTCTTTTATAAATCATTCCTTCCATGTTATGTATTTTAATTTTTTCCCTATTTTGGGATATGTTATTAAATATCTCCCTTACTTGACATTTTATTTATAAATTATTATATCCCCTTCTACTCTCATTTATCCCTCTTATGATCCTTTATGTACACTAGTTACTATGTAGAAATTTTGTAAGGAATCTTCCACCCTTCTTTTTTATCAACCACTCCTTTCATGTTATCTTTCTTAATTTACATTTTTCATATATTGGAATATAATGTTACATGACCACATTACTTTCCATTTTATGAATAAATTATTAGATATTCCTTTCACTCTCATTAATCCCCCTTATGGTCCTTTAAGTACACCCATTACTATGTCGAAATTCCGTAAAGGATTTCTCTCTTCTCATTTTCATCCAAGAACTCATTTTGTATTATGAATCTCAAATTAAATTTCATATTTTTGGATATTATGTTACATGATACCCTTAATTTCCATTTCATGTATAAATTATTATATACCCCTTTCACTCTCATCAACCCATTTTATGAGTCTCCATATGACACCGTTATGCTGACGAAATTGCACCTCGATTTTCCATGCCAAAATCATCATATAGTGAATATCACACTAATTACTCTATCAAGGGTATTCACCTTTATACACATATACTTATTAATTTTTGACTTTCATGTACATATTCCACATACCATTATCATGTAATAAATGATGATGTTGAATGAATCCATGTTATATGATCTATGTGGCACACTTAAGCATTAGATTTAAATTTTCATGAAGAGTGCGCCCAAATAGCACTCTAATTCATTGGGTATTGTTTAGTATCATGATACATCATGGTGGGATAGTTTTTTCCCTTATTCCTTTGTAATAATTTTTCACTATGTTTGGATAGGGTTTTACCTAATTCCATTATGTTTATGATGCAGTGTTTTAAGTTTTTCACATATTTACATGTTATGATTATCATGTTATATCATGGATTTATATTCATGTTTCTTTTGTGATCCATTGATATTACTAATGACTAACATGTATTTTATTCATAATTTTTTCCATTTTTACTCCCTTACTGGGCTTTATTACTCACCCCTTTCTTATTTATGTCCTCAGGTTATCCCATGCAGTTTTAAGTGCAAATGAATGTTTATGAACATGTTAAGTAGTTTTTAAGTAAATATGTTGTATTTAATGTTTTAAGTTGATTTTTAATGTACCTAATTCCCAAAATACACTATAATTATCGATATTTTGGGGTTTTATTAAATGTGATTTTTTATAATAAATCATGTATTAATATGTAATAAGATTAGGGTAGTTAGGGTTGGTATCAGAGAAAGGTATATTTATTTTTGGTATTATGATTAGAAAACTCTAGTGAAAGCCTTAGGGAAAAGACTAAGTATAATAAAAGGATCCATAAATTTTGGTGAGTATAGATTAAGTGTTTTATCAAGAAAATACATCCATATCTGGATAGGAACAAGTGGATGTGGCTCTGGCACAGATGTATCTAGGGGTAAAACCCAAAAACACCACTTTGGGCTTGACTTGAAATGGAACTAGTGCACAATAGTAGGCCTTATTGCACTAATTATTCTACACTCTCAGGGTAAATCCTTTGGTAAATTCATAATCTCATTACAAACCATTATTAATGGACCTAAATAAAATACCCATAAAAATATATGTTATGAAATAGATCATAGATAACTAAGATTGAGACTTAGGGTATCAAAAGATAGGATATTATATTCATATACATGTCTATCCTTCTATGTTAAATGTTTACTTTTTACATTTTTATTATCTAGGTATTCAAACCCCCTAATTATATTTTCTATTTTGTAGCTAAAATATCGAAGGAGGAAGATCATGAATAACTCTTATCTCTCTTCCAGAAGAACTACTTGGAAAGATTATCCCGAAGTCATGCTTAGATGACTTTGAAACTTTTAAAAATAGCCAAGTTACATGGAAACAACTTTACGAGGCATATAAACGATCAAGTACCATCTATTGGATAATCTTATGCTCTCAACTTTCTTAAGATGTTAAGTGTGGTAAGTACCATCAGGGTCATTTCAAAATATTCCCCTTATTTCAAAATGAGGAAGCACTAAATGATTTTCTAGATGCTAAAAAATAGGGAGACCTCCTAGAATACTATATGTATCAAATTATAGATTTTTTTATTTGGGGAAATAGCAATACTGATATTCCAAAACCCTATTTTGAAATATTTTCAGTAATATTTTTAAAAAAAAGTTCATGAAGATATTTCAAAATCATATATAATAAATTCCTTTTTAATGACTTATTTGTTCTTAAATCAATATAATACAATAATCTTGAGGTGTTATTGAGTAAATAAGGTAGATTATTTTGAAAATATCTGGAGGTACCATTGTGACTCATGAACCCTTTATACATAAAGTAAATACTAATAGGAAAGACTGAAGACCTCATTGAAAAGATGAAAGAGAAGTATCATCACCTGTTTTCACCTTAGTATGTAAAACAATATATCAAGTATGAAATTTCATAAGGGGTAAGAATGTAATTACCCAAACATTTGAATAATATTTTGTTTCCAGAAAATGTATGTTTTAATATGTCACAATCATGAAAATTATATAATTTTAAATTGAAATGTAACTATCAGTTTTAGACCATTATGTGATTGTTTTCCAATTATAACCTATGATCAATATGACCATTAGAAACATTAATAAATTTAATGTTATAATTATTTTTTATAAATATAATTTAAAAAGGAAAACTAATTCAAAAAAGAAGATTTTATAGCCTCACCAATAGAATTGTGACATATGAAGACCATTTGTCAGACCATAGGAAGGATCTAGAATCATTGGCTTCATTGTCTGCCAATCCCAAGTCAAGATTCAACATGTCAATATTGAACAAAATATTCTATGGTAGAAGTTCGAGTTAGTGTACATCACCACTTGAGAGATGTTATCTGAGCCACTCCAAGAGTCTATCACCATCGCACACCTTACCCTTAGGTCATAAGTAGGTATTATAAGGGGTTATGGGACAAGGTATTAGTTACTTATTTTGTAATACCTTTTTATAAATAAATGTATTATTCCATCAATTACATTATGATAATTGTGTTTCTTAAAAATATGATAAATTTGATAAATTTATTTTTTGGGTAAAATGGTACTTTTTAGAAATATATAAATTGTTATACTAAACTAGGGTTTTAATAATAATTTTATTATAATTAAATAGTTTTATTAAAACATTATTTTTTATTATAAATTATTATTATATCTATTTCTTATTATTTTTACTCTTTAATGATTATGTAATCTATTTGATAAGAATTATATTTTTATAGGATAAAACAGAAATTGTATTTTAAATTTCAATTAAAGAATTGTATTTTGATGAATTAATGAATTTTTTTAATAAAATATTATTATTAAGTAATTTTTGTTAAATATGCATGATCATATAAGTTCTATGAAGTCAAATGTAATTTTTACCAAATTTTGAAAACTGTTTTTGTCAAAACCTGTCAATTTTCAATAAATGTCATTTTTCATTTTACGAGTTAAAATTCACATATTTATAAAATTATTTAGATAAAATGAATATTATTTTTGGGATCGGGGAAACTAAATTATCCCATAGTTTATTTTTCATAATTTTCTAAGATAGTCGAATTTTTGAGTAAAAAATAAATACCTTATAAATATATAGTGTGTTTTATGACATCATAATGACCCAATAGTGAGGTAATAAAATATTATAAAAGGGATTTTATAATAAATATATGTTTTATTTTTAAAATAATGTTATTTTATGTTTTATTCATTTATTTTATAAATCCTTTGTGAATCCTCCTTGACTTATAAAATATTTTATGATTTTAAAATAATTTCCATGTGGTTGTAACTCACCTCCACATAAGAAAGGTAAATATTTTAATATATTCATACCATATCCTTATAAAATAAATAAAAAACCAATCCCCTTTTCTATAAACCATGGGAAAAACACATGGGATGGTTTTAGGTTTTGAATACTATATTGTGTAGTGTCCAAAACCAAAATAATAAATAAAATCCCCTTCTTTACTATATAAACCCACCCAATCTCCCATTTATCTTCACTCATACTCTTTTATGCTTGACCACCCTATGCCCCATACTCCCTAGATCCCTCCCAAGGCTTCCCCAAGGTCTCAATAAGCCTATCCCAAGCCTTTTGAGTCACACATCCATGTAATGGATTCTTACCTTCCTCTCTTCCATTCAATTCACATACCTTATTTGAAATTAGTTTTTTTAATTTCAATTGGTTATATTTTAATCCTTTGATAATAAATTAAATACTATAAATTCGGTGCTATTTGAATTATGTATCATTTATCATTCCTAATTTGGACCCTTACCTAAGTCGTTACTATGCCGGAATTCCGTAAAGGATTTATCCCTTCTCATTTCCATTCAAGCTACTATTTTATATTATGCTTCTTAAAATTCATTTTTATATGTTGGGTTATGATGTTCCATAATCCCCATAATTTCCATTTTATTTATATATGATTATATATTACTTTAACTCTCATCAATCCACCCTACAATCCTTTAAGTACACCTATTACTATGCTGAAATTCCATAAGGGATCTTCCACCCTTCTCTTTTATCAACCATTCCTTTAATGTAATGTCTTTTAATTTCATTTTTACCTATGTTGTGATATGTTATTAAATGTATCACTTAATGAAAATTTGATTTATAATTTATGAGAGCCCCATCAACTCTCATTTATACCTCCTATGATCCTTTAAGTATACCTGTTACTATGCCGAAATTCCGTAAGGGATCTTCCACCCTTCTGTTTTATCAAGAATTCCTTTCATGTAATGTCTTTTAATTTACTTTTTTCATATGTTGGGATATAATTTTACATGACCCCATTGTTTTCCATTTTATTCATTAATTATTTGGATTCCTTTAACTCTCATTAGTCCCCCCCCCCTTTGATCCTTTATGTACACCCGTTACTATGATGAAATTCTGTAAGGGATTTGACTCTTCTTACATCCATCAAAGAACTACTTTTTTATTATGCAACTAAAATTCAATTTAATTTATTTGGAATTATGTTGCATGATCCCCATAATTTCCATTTAATTTATAAATGATGAGATACCCATTTCACTGTCATCGACCCATTTTATGAATTTTCATATAACGTCGTTATGCTGCTGAAATTGCACATTGATTTTCCATGAAAAATTCATTGTGTAGTGAATACCATACCCATTTCTCTATTATGGGTATTCACCTTTATAAATATATAATTATTTATTTGTGACATATATGTATGTATTACACATTACTTTATCACTTAATAAATTATGATGTTTAATGAATCCATGTTATATGATATATGTGGCACACTTAAGCATGAGATTTAAATGTTCATAATAGGTGCTCCATGATAGAGCTCCAATGAATTGGGTAATTTTTAGTATAATGATACATCATATTAGGATAGGTTTTTACCTTATTCCATTATAATAATTTTTTCTACCATGTTGGGAAAGGGGTTTACTTAATTCCTTTATGTTTATGATGTGATGTTTTAAGTTTTTGCCACATTTCCATGTCATGATTATCAAGTTATATCATACCTTTATGTTCATGTTTTGTTTGTACTCCATTTATATTCGCATTGAATAACTATATTTTCTTTATCATGTTATTCCATGTTTACTCACTTAATTGGCTTTATATCTCACCTCTTTCTTATGTATGTCCTCAGGTTATCCCATGCAGTTTTAAGGGCGAAGGATTATTTACAAACATGTTAAGGATTTTTTCAATAAATATGTTGTATTTCATGTTTTAAGTTGTAATAAAATGTACCTAATTCCTAAAGACACTTTACTAATCGATATTTTGGGGTTGTGTTAAATGTTATCACTTGTAATAAATCATTTATTGATGTGTAATAAGATCATGGTTATTATAATATAAATTAAGAGAGAAGTAATTTCATGCATGAATAGGTATCTTAAAATAGTTGAAAATAAGGTTGATTATATAATATCAAAAAATTATTATGTGATAATGGAACTAAATACACATCTATTTAATTTTATAATTACTTGAAAAACATGATATCAAACATGAGGTGTCTTTAGGTAGGACCCCATAGAAAAATGGTGTTATTAAGTAAAGAAATCAAATAGTAAATAAAATGGACAAAACCTTTCTTATCAAAGTTAGAATTTCTCTCCAATTTTAAAAAGATGCAATTCAAGTGGTGTTTCACTCATATAATCTACCATTTTTTATCCCTATTGAAGATATAATTTCATATGAGATGTGTTATGGAATAAATCCATCAATTAAACATTTTTGATTGTTTGGGAGAAGATGCTACATCTAAAAAAATACGGGAAATAAATTCAAATATGGTGATACATGTGATGAAGGAACTTTATTGTGCTACTCATCAAAGAGTACGGCCTGAAAATTATTCAAAATAATGTCAGGTAAAATTATGGAAAGTAGTGATGTGAAATTTATTGAAGAAAAACAAGTGAAGAATCCTAAAATCTCAAACATTAATGTTTACTGTTAATATTAAGAAGAGTAAAAAAAGTATAAAAAATATAAATCATAATATAGTGAAAGATTGTGTGAATAATGAAGACTC
This sequence comes from Viscum album, assembly GCA_963277665.1. NCBI lineage: Eukaryota > Viridiplantae > Streptophyta > Magnoliopsida > Santalales > Viscaceae > Viscum > Viscum album. The sequence continues at coordinate 1,089,001,869 of OY728145.1, read as the reverse complement.
TAAGGAAGATTTATAAGATAAACCATCCACTAAAGATGAGAAACATGTCTCTCATAAGAGAAATATAAGATTAAAATTTTGTTCATTAAGCATAATTGGATATAGATCAGTACTAACATAAATAAAAAATAAAGTGAAATTTTGAGCACATATTTATGTTGTCCATAGTAAAACCAAACTCATTTGAATTAGTAGAAAAATATGAGTAATGGGTTAAAATGATGAATAATGAATTTGATAAAATTTTTGGAAATATGATCTAAGAAATTATTTATAGTTTAGGGAAACACAATTTCATTGGAGAAATGTGGATATTCAGGAAACAATTATGATTATAGTAATGTTTTTAGAAATAATTAATGCTTAGTCTATAAGGTTTTGATATCAAGGTAGCTATGGAATGGTTATAAAGATTCACCATGGAATTCCCTTATGTAGAATGTTTTTGTCATGATCGTTCACCTTGTGATGTAGTCAAACCTCAAATCCTATATAAGGGATATTCACAAATTGAAGGAGTTGATGTAGAGGAAAAAATTTCAGTAGTTCCTTGATTGGAGTCGATAAGATTATTCTTAGTTATGGCGATCCAAAATGGATAAAAATTCAATAAAATTGATTTAAAGTTTGAATTCATGAATTGTGTTCTCAATGATGAATTATATATTGAATATCCTATTTTATTTATGATCAAAGATGATGAAACAAAGGTACAATGGTTGAAAAAGGAACTATATAGAATGCAGTAGGTAGAGCGTGCAAGGTATGCATCGATGGATTATTATTTGAAGAATCTATAATTTAAAAAGGTGGTGTTGATCAGAATATATTTTTAAAAATATCAAATGAAGAACAGTTCATGGTACTTTGTATGTATAAGATATCATCTTTGGTGGAAAAGTAGAAAATACTTGAATATTTTGAAAATATCATGATCGTAGAGTTTGAAATACCAATGATTGATGAACAAACATATTTTTTGTGGGTACAGGTGATTTAGAAATATATGCATATTAATTTCCCAAATTAAGTTATCTAGAGAACTACTGAAGAATTTTGACATGTATGACTCAAAGACAATTTCAACACCAACTTCAATAGGAACCAAGATGGGAAAATATGAGGATGGTAAATTTGTGGACCTCAACTTATATAGAATAATAATTTGGATTCTATTGTATTTGACTTCTACTTAGCCAAAAAAAATTATGAAATATGTTTGGCCACTCTTTTTTAGAGTTATCCAAAGGAAATAAATTCAACAATAGTGAAATTAATCATTAGATATATTCAAGGTACTCTAGATTATGTAATTATCTCTAGAGAAGGAAAGTATCATGATATGTTAGATTATTCTGACGCAGAATGGATAAGAGATATAGAATAATGAAATTCCAAAATTGGTGGTTATTTCATCATTTGTGAAAAATGTGTTGGGTGATTGGGTAATAAAAGTGACAACATAGCTCTCAAAATGGCATAGTAAGAGTACATTTTAGTTACAAAATCATGCACACATCTTATATGGATGAAGAAAAAACTGAAGGATATTGGTGAGAATGTAGAATAGTTAATGGTGGTTTTATGTGATTATAGTAGTGTTATTGAACTGACAAAGAATATTTTGAAACATTATCACACTAAGTATATGGAACTCAGGTATCATTTTACCAAGGATAAAGTAGAAGAAGTAATGATTTATAAGGAGTATATTGGAACCGGTTATCAATTTGTTGATATCTTTACTAAGTCATTAGTTTCTATTGTATTTGAAAAGAATTAGATGAATATTAGTTTTCAACCACCTCTCTCAACTAGATAAGTTATGGTTATCCCCTCTCCTTAGTGTATATATTATTTTAACAACTTTTTCATGGTTGGGAAGATCTATGTATTTGGTTTTATTATCAAAGTAGGAGATTTGTTTTGTAAAATTCAACAAAATAAGCGGGTCTCAAAGCTTCCAATAACTCTCTAATTAAATGGGAGTTTGTGTTATTTAATTAATTAGAGATAATATCCATGGGAAATGTTTTTTATGTGTGTGTGAGGTAAAGAAATTATTTTAGGATGGAGACAAGTGGTTTCTGGAATTTCATGTGGCATTGAATGGTCTTTTGACATCTTGATTTCTCACCAATATTAGCTCACATAGATGTAGAGTGACAGATAATATATTATACTTCTATATGGAGGATATAAGTAACTAAATTTCACATTGGATTTCCAACAAACCCAAGGGGGTGAATTTTGGAACCAAGGTGATATGAGCCGGAGGCCTTGTGTTGTGTTTTTTATTAATCTGGTTTTGGTGTGATCATGGAGTTTGGTGACTAAGGAGGACAATGTTTATGAAGAAGAAGATTAGGTTTTTTATTGAAGAATTTTGTATAAGATGGAATTTTTCCAATGTTTTCAAAATATTTGGGATTAAAATTCATGTAAAAAGTGTTTTTTTAACCCTTAATGATCATGCGATCAAATAAACACTTCTAAATCATATGATAACGTGAGATAAAAAGTATCATGCGATGGTGTTTGGTTTATTGTGAATGTATAAAGGATTCATGTGATTTGTTTATACAAATTACATAAGGGGATCTACATTGGAAACTATGGAGACACCATGGAATCGAGACATGAACGAGTTTTGTGATATGAGTTTTCCAAAGGGAGTCATGCAATTCACATAAAAGAAGATATGCTATCCATAATGGTGATTTTATACGACCATGAAATTCAATGCTCAGATGAGTTAAGAAATAGAGGGGGATCACGATGTGTGACACACAACCGATATATGTCTGGTGAGTCAATCAATCAAATTTTTTTTGTATAGGTGATGTACGTAAGTCTTTTAGGCCAATGAAATGAATAGTTGGTTGTGTTTTTTAGAGTTAATCTAATGAATTTTTTTATAGATATCCATTATTCACATCATTAATATGTTGATTATGGGATTAAAAGGTTATCTAGAGCTAGGATTGTTTAGAAATGTTTCTATGACACAGTCATGTGATCAGGGTTACACACAAGAATTTCCTTGGACTGGTTTCATGATCATATAAACAGTAAATAGTTATATGATGGAAGCCAAATGACCAAGGTCACACAATTTTATGTAGGCACAAGTCTTGGATGGTGTTTCTCACATGAAATGGTTCATCTATATAAGGACTTGTAAAGGAGATACATACTAGGGGTCACATGCACAAGCTCTAGAAATGGGAGTTATGTGATAGTAGGGACACATGGGAGTTATGTTCCTAGGGTTACACAACTGCATTTTTTCATTAGGAAGTATAGAACATCTGTTTTCAATGATCAGAACATTAAAATGAGAATAAAACTAGAACCATGATGTAGGTAGGGTATCATGCTGATCTTAGATAGATCTTATCCTTTCAAATCTACTTAATAATACCCTAATATTTTTAAACTCATTGTTTCCTTCATCCAAAGAAGTGTTTTGAGGTGAAGATGACTGAGTGATCCTTGGGTGAGAAATAACCAAACCATAAACATTTTAAAGGCAATGTGCTTACAACCGAATGACCATGGATGAAATCTATAATCCATAAAAACTAATGAATCATAGTGGTTTCACACATTGATATATCATATATGGTTTCTCCTTTTACGTAAACCTTTGTTGTGAACGAAGTAAAAAAATTGTATTCTGTGTTTTCTTCTTGAATTTTTTATATTTAAATGTTCATCTAGATCAGGATAGTTTAATGAGTCTCTAAAAGCATGGGGATAATATCCATTTATTCAAAAGAAAAACTTGACACCTTGATTCACCCCTCCCCTCTTATGGTGTCCCAAGGTACTATAGAAAATAAGTAAATAGATTCACATACACATAATTAATAAAAGTGTTATCAATTCTATAGATTAATATGAAATTTATTATCAAGTTACAACATTACTTTTCTTTATTTTCTAAATGAAATCACATTTAAAATTTTATAGTCACCATATTTGATGTAAATTATTATTTCATAAACAACTTTTTAGAATATATAAAGATGAATAATTATATTAATAAAAAGTCAAATAACACTTATTTAATTATCCCTAATAAGGTCCATTTCATAATTCAATATATTTTTAGAATGGATTCATCAAGACATAAAATGGAAATTATTATTATAACAGGGAGAAAAATTATTACGGTCACAATAGTAAATCATTTTAATTTATATATGTATTTCAAGAATATTCAAATTTTAAATTTTTTATGTATGTTTGTATCTATTTTTTTAATAAAAAATAAAAAATAGGTCAAATATCTACTTTGATCTTAATAGATCTAGTTTGAATAAGATTTTATTTATAGAGAATGAAAATTTCTTAAAGTATAATAGATAATGTTTTCTTAGAAAAAACTAATTATGCTATGAATTATTAAACATAATATATATTAACATATGAGGATCAAATAACTATGGAGTGAGTGGAAGTTAAATTTTTAAATTATTGAAATATTGAAGGTGTTCAAAATTGAGATCTTGAATCAGTTTAGTAAAATCATTAAGATACTTTAATTAGATGTGTGTATGAATGGAATACTTTAATCAATTATTTATTAATATGTTAAAATTATGAATAGTTTAATTATTTAATCAATGATACATTTTTTACTCATACTAAATTGTATTTAATCTTAGGAAATATAAAAGTTACCATTTGAGATATGGATTCTGATTGTCCTAATTTTTATTTTCTAATGATTTGAGGTTATCAAGAGTAACGTATCTCAGTTTTAATATTTTTTATTTTGTTTTTTAATATTTCATGAATGATTTTTTGTGTCTGTGGCATAAATGAGGGAAATAGAAATTTTTAAAGGGGTTTAGAAGAAGATATTGTTTGGAAAGTGATACTGATTTGGTTTCATAGATAATTAAAAGTAAATATATACAAGTTAATATTGAGTAAATAAATAATTTTGCAATCAATAAATAGTTTAGGTTAATTTTATATAGGTATGTAAAGAATTAACATAACTTGGGGTATTAGTTGGTTTATTGAGGTTTTTTCATAGAGTTAAGTGTTAATTAATTATGTTTCATATATTAAATAGATATTTAATTAAATAATAGGGAAATTAATGTTATTAAATTTTAAAATAAAATTAAACCACTATATTTCTCTATTTTAAAATTGGGTACAACTATGAAAGAGACACACTATATTCCCCTTTTTTCATAGTAATCTAAAAAGTGAGACATGCCAAAGTAAAAAAGATAAAGAAATTAAAACATAGTCCATATATATAGTCTAAAGGAAATCTTAAAGAGGATCATGATAAAAAAACACATACATCCCCTAATGTATATATATATATATATATATAACAAGTGTATATCCATTTAAACTTATTCACTTTTAACCCAAAGTGATAGAAGGGTCTTGTGAACAGATCTAGAAAACACTAATTATAAGCATGCATAATTTTTTATAAACGAACAAATCATTATTTCTGGGTCTTTAAATAATATAAGATATATAGAAGATTAATTAATTATCCCAAAGGTTTTCATTTAGGTTGTATTTTGTAGAAAAAAAATTTGGGTCACGCCTAGCATTTCATTCAGGAAGAAAAAAAACATGAAAAAAATAAAAGATCGAGAGAAATCCTTAAAAATAAGTTAAGAAATGCATACCTTTAATTTTGAGGGTTGATTCCGCAAAAAAATCAATAGAGGCTACTGCAAAGTTTGGGATCCACTTGAGATTGAACAGAATTAGTGGGAGTAGCATGAGCTGTTAGGGTTCTTTTAAAAGAGGGAAATATCTTTATCAGTGCTAATCAAAAAGCAATGATAAAAGTAACCATTATCAGTGCTAAAAAGATAAGTGCTCATAAAGACTAGCTTTATCAATTCAAAAGTTAGCATTGATAAACACCTATAACAAAAATGAATAAAAATGAATAAATAAATAATGTTACTTACATAAATTCCCAAAATATTAGAAACGAAATATATTAATTACATAAATTTAAAAAATGTTAAAAATCAATAAATAAAATGAATACATATATTAAAAACTAATTAAATACCAAAAATATTAAAAATTAATAAATATTAAAAGTGAATGAATAATATTAAATGGGTAAATATTAAAAATGAATATAAAAGAATAACTAAATTTTTGAATAAATTATTCAATACAAAAATAATAAATAAAAATGAATAAATTTTAATTATCTACATTATAAAAATATTAGTAAATTAAAATGTATAAATAAATACTACAAAATGAATAATATACATAATTATTAAATGAATAAGTATTAAAAATAAATATAAATTAAAAATGATTAAAATTTAATAATTAAAAATGATTAAATTATTGAAATATTATAATAACTAGATAAATAATATTAATCATATAAATTACAAAAATATTAAAAATGAATAAATATTAAAATTTTCGTTTTAATAAAAAATATTTTCAATAAACTACTAATTATATAAATGAATACAATATTAAATATATATATATATAATATTATTAATAATACTATTTAAATTTTTAAAGACATTTATTAATTATATAAATGAATAAATAACAAAAATTATTAAAAATTATTAGTTATATTTTCAAAAAAATTATTAATTATATAATTGAATAAATATTTTTCACTGAATAAAAATGTATAGTTATATTTATAAATATTGAAATTGTATTGTATTTTAATATAAGATATTTTCAATACATTTTACTAATTAGAATAAAATTATTAAATTACATATACATATTTTATATATATACATATTTTATATACATACTGTAATGACCTGAGATATCACTATATATTCTCATTAAATAAATAATATATTAAATATCATGTTTTCACACTATACCAAACTAAAATGAAAAATCTTGATATATTTTGAATATTAAATATGACACCTAAAACATAGTCGTTAAATTAATTGGAATAAATTGAAGTAAATATATTACAAAATCAATAAAGAAAGTATCACTACTACAAAACTGGGTTTTTACAGTTCTAGGGTTTAAACAGAGCTAACTAAAACAACTATTAAAGACCCCCTTTGTTGGTAAAAGAAAATGAATTGTTAGAAGGGGTCTTTAATAGTACTTTTTTAATGCTATTAAAGGGGGTCTTTAACAGCACTCATAAAGACCTCCCTTTATCAGTGCTCGTAAAAAAGCATTGATAAACGCCCCCCTTTATCAATACTAGTAAAAAAGAACTGATAAAAAGGGGCCTCTATCAGTACTTTTAAAATTTTATGATAAAGGTAGGTAATTATTGTAACACCCCAAGGTTTCATAGTACTTTATCTCTTTAATGTAATTCAATATCTTGCACCTCACACAACAACGAGTTCGAGTGCACGACGACTTACCAAACTAGTTGTTCAAAAGCAGTTATGAATAGTATTAACTAAATTTTAAATTTTATATATTCCATATAATATTAGAATCCATATTATGTGTTTTTTAGACAAAATATAAGAACAAATTCTTTTTTTCAGATAAAGGAAGTATTTTTCAAAAAAAATGAAATTTTACCGCCTTTTAATGGTGAACCCTTTTAAAATCCAATATTTGACACTTTTATATATTCAATTTGACAAAATAAACTTCTTATTTAGAATCAGGACATAAAAATTTAGTTTCATTAAATTTTTTGTGTTTTTATGATAACCTTCATATTTGGGTTAATAGTGAAAAATAATAAATTTTAATTGAAAAAAAAATTTAAATAAAAACAATTTATAGTGTTCAATTATAAATTTGAATGGTTTTTAAGTATAATTTGATTATATTTTTACCATTTAATCCAATTTTGGTCATTGAAATTATACATAAACAAGTGTCAATATTTTGATAGTTATTATTTCTTAAAAACACGCTATTTGTTTTGACAACGGGAATTAATTTTAAATTAATTAATGCAACTTATATGTTTTTCATTTGATAAAATAGACATCATTTTTGAATTCAGAATATCAAAAATAGTTTTGGCTGAATTTTTGTTATTTTTTTGAAAAACTTCAATTTTTGATCAATAGTAAAACCACTTGGTAGTAATTAAAAACTGACTTTTTCATTTAAATGAAATTTTACCGCTTCTGTGAATTAAATTTCAAAAATCTGATATACATGGTTTTTATTAGTAAGTAAAATTTTGTTCAATAAGCTGAAAATAATTTTTGGTGAATAGTAACTTTTGACTTTTATTTACTGCGGTTAAAGGTAAATAGGGCAATTTAAGGTAAAAAGAATATTATAATAATAAAAAATTACATTAACACTTGTCGTAACCTTATTGGTTGATACATTTCCGACCATGGTAATCCTTGGGTAAATTTTAGGACCCCATGGAGCCACATAAAAATGATAACGACACTTTATTTTAATTAACTTAAAGTAAAGACAAAAATGACATTAACAAATATATTTTAGTATATCAATTTTTACGTGGGTTTATATAAGTCCACTTTTCAACTATAAATAATCATTATAAAGATAAAAAATTTCATAAATTATGGTATTTTTTCATAATTTTTAGACATCAAATAAATTAAATTATTTATGACACAATAATGATACAGTATTTACCTCATTAATAAATTATTTAAATAAATAAGATTATTAGTATTAAAAAATTATCCAAAACCTGTTCAATTGTTATTGAATGATTTTATTTTTAACATGAGTCATCTTATCTTCTACTTTAATGTGTTTTGGACCTTTTAAAATCGAATATAAGTTTATAATAAAATAACATTTTCAAACTTTCCAAAAGAGTCCCTCCTCTCCCTTATAAAAGGACACCACTTCTAACCCATTACTCACACCTATCAAGCCCCTTGGATCATCCAACCACTACCCAAATAAGCTCTCAAGATCCCTCTCTTCAACCTAGAATCCTTACCTTAGGCAGAAGTAACTTCAATAAGTTCTTTTGGTACAGACCAAAGAGAGTTACCCAAATTAAAGGTGATGGTTTCGCTTAACTTCTTTTCTTTTATTTTACTTCTCCAACCCCTACACTCTTTTTATTAATTTATTTTATAACAAAACCAGTATATTAAATATTCTAGGATGTTTTTATGAGAAGTATTTGAACTATACTTACACACACCTCCATCTAATGGGTAAAGAACATTCTGTTTCTGTGGATGGAAAACTAACGCCTCACGAAACGATGATTGTTCAATTATCTCCTACCGCCTCTCATGGTGGCCGTTAATATGGAACTATATTTATCTATGATATATATTATGTTTATTTTTTCTTTATTATTCTGTATTTTCCATTTATATCATTCATTTATAGTTTCCATTTTGGGTAAAACGCAATAATTTCATTTGAGGAAGTGTGGACTACCGCCCCCTCAATGTGATAGGACTCATTAATGCCTTATGTGGGACATATAAAGGATTGAGTTAATGATATTATATATGATATTATACTGTAATTATAATATACCTATGTATCATTATGTTTTAATTCCATTAAAATATAAAATAGAAATGAAAGTAGCGTTCATGCGTACGTACGGCGTACCATCTCCATGAATGGTGCAATTAATTTCTTATATCCAAATGTTATGTACTATTATAAATACATATATATACTGGATATATAATATATAGATGATATCTTAATCATTTATATCATTCTTGAGATAATTTACTTTTAACCACATGGAAAAATTGTAATTATAATAAGTTCATTTTTGACTCGAGTTCTGAACATTGATAAAATATCCAATATGAACTCAAATAATTAACTAATTGTTATAGAAAAGTAATGAGTGATATAAAAGGAATAATAAACTTTAAAAATTTTCTTAATCAATTATTAATTAACTTATGTTATTATTCAGGAAGAATAAGGAACATACAAAACAAGTCGGACTTGAGGTAAGGGGTTTCTTATCTCACTTTTAATTCTGTGATATTTCCATTGTTCACCACTTATTTATTGCATGTGGTGTATTGTGTGATTCCATTTGATATATATTATCATTGTTATCTTTTATTAATGGTATTATGAGATTAATTTGGTGTTTATTAATTTTTTCATATTATTCGATTGATTACAACGTGGTAAGGGGATTTCATCTCACTTCTTATTCATGTGAGATTCATGCTGTATTGCCACTATTTCCTTTTGTTTTGTGTATGTACTTCCCATGATTGTATTCCTTGAGTAATATACATTAATTTATAGGTATTTTCAACTTCATTGTATGATCCTTCTTTCATGGGGTGTAAGTTTCGTAAGTTACCAAATCAGTAAGGGAATTTCTAATTTTGAATTCCACTCATTGGGATTTAAGCATACTTCATTGATTATTTTCCTCCAAGATTATGTGTGGAATAACTATTCATTATTTATACAGTAATTTACACTCCCCTTTGTGTGGATATACTTTTGATACACATAATCACTCCATTGATAATTTCTCAAGTCATCGATATGAACTTCCTAAGAGTAATTTTAACTCAATTTCTATTCATTGAGTTAAACATCCAAGTCATTGGTGTTGTTTTTACAACAATATGTGTGAATGTCCTATGATTTATTTACACTGAATATCCAATCATATTTAGTGTATTTATATTTTCACACATAATTATGTCATTGATTTATCCTAAGCCTAAGGATACGGTCTTTATAAGGGATTTCATCCCAGTTTACATTCCATTGAGACTTCTTTGTTATTATGCACCAATTCACTTTCATATAGTGTATATACTTTACTTTGACATAGTATACAATTAATCCATTTATTCTCTTGTTATTATAAAGTTTTTACTACCTCAATTATTTGTATTCAAGCATCTCTCATTTGTTTAGGAACTCTAAATAAAATATCATTTTAAATGTTTGAAATATTTATTCTTCTAAATATTTCTCATTAATGTCCATGTTTTAAAAATGGTTTTAAGGATTTATTTATATGGACATTAATGTTTTAAAATTAAAATTACTTTTAAAAGTTTCAAAGTTGTATGGGACACTTTTGTTCAAAAATCTATTTTAAACGACTTCTTGATAAAGAGTGAGACTTTTAAATGTTTTCAAGAAAAAGGGGGATATTACTCTCAAATAGTATTGAAGATTATTTTCATCTATGTAAATATCCTTCATCATTCTTGATTTAGGATAATTTATTATAATACAATATTCCATGTTTTATTTAATGAGTTATGTTTGACTGTGGATGTGCTATTTTTTATACCATTCTTTGTTTATGGATAATGTATTGACGTTTCGTATGCTGGTTTTAATACGAATGTTTATGTTATGTTTCAACCTTTTCATATGAGGAATGCATTGGACTTAGTAAGTGACAGGTGGATCCCAATATATCTCCTCGATCCATCAGTAGGTCTCATGAGACAAACTAGTATCTTGGAAAAAGGCCTTGACAAAATCTTATTTGTAGCCTTGGCACGAGGCCTTGACTATGTGGTTATGATGTCCATCATTATGCATTCTATCATTATGAAATTGGATATTGATATTACATGTGATTATACGACTAGTAGAATATCCATGTGAATAAGTAAATGAAATTACTTGATTTATCATTGTCATATTATGCTGAAGTTTAATTTTAAAAAGCTTGTGTTTTAGTCTTATATATTGCCTTAAACGTTTATGCTTATTTATGAATGTTTCGGCTATATTGTTATCCTTACTGAGCATCTGAGCTCACCCCTTTCTATGTTTTATTTTTTCCAGGATGTGAAGAAGTATATAATGATTAACCTATAGGAATAGGTTAAGGGATATGAGTGTGTTAAAAGGGGACATAATGTTGTTTTTTTATTTCATGATGTAATGTAAAACTTATGCATGTATCTAGTACTTTCAAGGCTACTAAATGGTTCAGTATTTCGGGACATGACTCCTTGTATCATTCCAATGTTAGGTAATAATTCACTAACTCTGTGTAACTGGGGTCGGGGCATTACAATTATCAACGCCTGTAAAAAAGAACTGATAAAGGGGGGTTCTTTATCAGCGCGTTTTTAAAAGTACTGACAAAGACCGCCCTTTATCAATGGTTTTTTACAAGTGCAGGTAAAGGTTATATTACAAAAAAAACAATTTCATTAAAATAATATATTAATATATAAATATATTTATATTGACATAAATATAATATATATTTTTAGATAAGTTTAATATGTGGATAAATAGGAATTTACACATAATATATAAGATATTTAGTAAAAATGGATTATAAATTAATTAAAAAATATTTTAATTAATAATTAGTTAATTATTATTATGTAATATTCATTTAATAACAATTCATATATAAAAAACCAAAGAATAATAATAAAATATCTAAAATAAGATGAAAATGTAACTCAAACTTCAAATGGCCATAACTTTTGATTCGGGTGTCCATTTCGGCTCTACCACATAAAAAATAAAATCCTACAATGAGATCTATGTTGAAGAGGTAAGGTTTAAGATCTAAGAGATTTGTACTATTTTTCAACCCCCAAATGTCCCAAAAGGCCTCCAACATAGATTTTTTTTGTTGGGGTTCCCATGTTTTTAAACATTTTATGGATTTTCAGCTTCTTTTAAGGGGTTATTCTTTCCCTTTTTCAATAGGGACTGAATTTATTCCCAGGAATTACATTAATATTGATATTATAGATTTGAAATTTTATCATTTTTTAAAATTCACTTTTATTTATAATCAAATATATAATATTATATAGATATTTTTTATATATTCACAAAAACAATTACTTTTATAAATAAATAATTAAATATATTTACATATAAAATATATTTCTCAATATATAAATCTAATATAAAAAAATATCCATTTTATATAAAATAAAAATTTATGAATATTAATATACTTATACAATTAATATATATATATATATATTTGTGTGTGAGTATGGACAAATAAATATATATTTATCAATATATTCTAATATATGTATATAAATATTAATATATAATATATGTAAATAAATATAAAAATGTATAATTATATTTATATATGCACATATATATATATATATGAGTAAATGATATACGTATGTTTGTATATATTTATAAACACACACAAACACACACAGACAAAACATATTTTATATATGTATTTAAAATATATATATATACAAGTATATATATATATATATATTGAAAAATGTAATGAAATATATATATAAATATATAGATATATCATAAAATGTAAAACAAAACAATATATGGGAGTGTAAAAGGTGATGGTGTTTGAGTTGGAGGTCTCAGGTTCCAAACATGCTAGAGGTAGGGGTACGTTGTGGGAGGACGAGAATATCTAAAGGGATGTAAAAGGGGTGGGAGAAGAGCTGATAAAGGTGGGAGCGCTGATGAAGTGTGGGGGCATAAACAAAAAAAATCCCCTTTATCAGTGGTGCCTTTATCAACGATTTTTTATTGCTGTTAAAATCTCCCTTTAACAGTGCTAAAAAAGAGATAATAAAGGTGACCTTTGAAAGTGCTAAAAAGGACTGATAAAGCCTCCCTTTATTAGTTCTACAAACACTAAAAAAGGCCCCCTTTATCAGCACTTTTTTTAGCCCTATTAAATGGGGACTTTAGAAGCACTTTTTACGAGAACTGTTAAAGCTCGCCATTTAACATCGCTTACATTATCAGTGCTTCTATAGCATTGATAAAGCCATTTTAACAGCAATGTTAAAGGCCTGATTTGTAGTAGTGAAGCTACAATTGACATCTAGAATAAGAAGACTTCCTTATGAAACCCATTTTTATGAGCTCAGTTGGGAGGTTTCTTCTCTGGGGTTTTCTCTAGATCAATACCAAGATGAACTAGAGCAATTATAGTTTAAGTAAAAATTTATATAAGAGAAGTTCAAGCTTATAAATATTTCTATAAGATCTATTCTACCTACACCACCACCTGAAACTCCAAACAGATCTTATCTAATGCTTAGTTTTTACATGAAGATCATACGTTTTTATGTAAGTATAAATTAGGATTATATCAACATGTAATAAAATATTTATACTTATAGATATATCATAAATTTTTATACATTTTGAAAGGTCATTTTTGATCAATTCACTTTATAATTAAAAAAATGTATTTTCCAAAAATTGGGGTTTAATTACAAGGAAATGAGTTTATTATGATTGAATAATAACAAGATATATTTATTGTATTGATAATAATTTAACATATGATTAATTAGTAATCTATAGCAAAAAATAATAGTTAATATACCAAATGTCATTTTCCTATGAAAATTGGTTTTTTCTATATTATATTTTTTTAATTAAAAGTAAAATTTATTGATTTTAGAATGTGAATTCAAAAAAAATATTTTTTATTTATTAATGAGGTATTATCTCAAGATATATTTTTGAGATTATTATTAAAATAATTATTTTTAAATGAATAATTCATTATACTTTTTTTATAAACATCGCGCCTTTTATAGATTATTAGATTATAAGAATGATTTGGGAATTTATGAAAATGATTCCTAGAAATAATATAAATTTTATAATTTATATTATAAATATAAATATATTTATTCTAATTTAAATACAAATATTTAATTTTTAGAACATTATTAATATTTTTTCTCAAGAAATTTTTTTAATACATTATATTCTTATTATTTTAAATTTATTTTTTTATTAATTTTAGAAATAGAATCAAATTAAATTTATTTCAAATTTTTAATGAGTATGTTTAAATTATATATTAAGGACCATTTTATTTTAAGCATAAATGGTAAGTTACTGAGGTAAAAACTAGTTATTGCGGTAAAGGATAAAATAGTAAAAGTGAGAATCTAAGATTAAGTAACATCAAACATGTTTAAAAACATGTCTGGGAATGTGTGTTTAAGACCTTTATTGACCTTATCACTTATCCTCTCCATTATTTATAAATTTTGGATATACATTCCTTGAGATTGACTTCCAATTATTAAAATGTTTTGGGTGTTTACAAAAATTAAATCCCTTTTCACTTAAAAAAGTGGAAATCCTCCCTTCACTTCTCATCATACCAAAACCCACATTGTTCATCCCAAAATCAATCCAATCATACCCTAAACATTCTTATTCATCATCAAGATGTTCTTTTATTATCAAAAGACCATTCCTTAAAGGTTTAACAACCATTGCAAATGAGATAATCCAATAAGTGTGGTATAAATTTGTAAACAATCCTTTCTCATTTAAATTTTTTGTATGTCCACTTCTACCTCACCAAATTCTATAGTAATGACCATGAATTTCATCAATGGAATTTCTCTTCTATAATTATTTCATATGGTATAAATTGCATATATAACATAGATAAACCAATAAAATATTATTCTCATAAATGAAGAATGATACATTAGTCATCAATTTATCCAATAAGAATACCAAATATTATAGAGGGACAAAAAATATAAAATAAGAGAATAAGAATAGTATAATTTGGATCTTCTCAATCTACCATATTGACCACACTCACAAAAAAAGCTGTAGAAATAAAATGTAATGTTAATAATATAATATTCATTCTGAAAATTAAAGTATATATATAATTTAAAGAAATTAGAAGTTAATGAAGAATGAATTGAATATTAGGTATTTATAGGAAGTAGTAAACCCATGTGACCGTTATATATCTGATTGTTGGAATAGTAATATAACCATTGGGATAGTAACCAGACCATTGAAATAGTAATGTGACTATTAGGAATAGTAATATGATGGTTAGAATAGTAACCTCACCAATGGAAAAGTAAAATAATATTTATGTATCATATAAAATTAAATTTTAATATATTTAAACCATGTTTTGGGAAAATCAATGTTTTAAAAATGATAAATTAATTGTTTATATTTTTATAAAACATAAATGTTTTAATCACTCTTTAATAATAAATATAATAATTTAAAATAAATTTATTTTACATTAAATGGATTTAAAAATTAATAATAAATTGTATTATAATGCAAATATAATTTTATGAGACCATAAATAATTTTTAAAATGGTCATAAAATCAATTATAATATTAAAATTGGTATTTTTTAGAATAAATGAGGACTTTATTTAAAAACTAAATATCCCATATTTATATTTTTTTTAATAAAATGGATTCAATTTTTGAAATATACACATTGATTAAATTCAGGTGAATATCTGGTATTTTTCTAAAATAGTTTATTTTTTTATGAATAGTGAAATACTATAATTTACAGTATTTAACATTATAAGCCAAATACATGAATTTTTTAGTCATGAATGATGTAAGAACTCATTATTTTAAACTCAATTGAACTAATTAATGTATATATTCACAAGAATCAATACTATTTATAGTCTTTAGCCAAAATAATAATCTAATGAATATAATAATCAAAAATAACCCTCTCCTCCCCTTATAAATATCGCCTCTAAAAATCCCTTCTCATCGAACCTTCTAAGCCTTTAGATATTTACAATATTCTCTTTTATTTCCTTCCCAATACTCTTCCCCGCATCCTAGTATTTTTTTTCACAGCAAAAGTCCAATTCTGAGTTCCTTAAGGAGGTTCTCAAGGAGAAGATATTCAACAGGTAAAATCCTTTATATTCCTCTTTTAAATTATTTCTTTCATCTACTATATCCTAACCCCTATCCAAAGTGTCATGAAAACATCAGTATCATATATATACTGGATGTTTTTTAATGGAATATCAATCATCAAATATCATTTGTTCTCCTTCTATTCTAAAAATTAAAACATCATCTGTGATAAGTCGAATCACCGCCTTTGTGGATGATGTGTTTTCGTTTCCCATTACTACTTTCATGATAGGTTTACATTCAATTATAATTATTAAAAATGTCTTAATTATTTATACTATATATTTTATAACATTATAAAATCAATATATGTCCATAATATTTTATAAAATGAAACCATTTCATGATATTCAGTAAAACTGCCAAAATGAACAAAGCAAATAACGTTAACATTTATTACTAAAAGAATCATCCCTAGATCTGAACACAAGATTATATTTGGAAAAATTAAAATTTATGGAAGTTCATTAATATTATTTCATTGCACTTCTATATTTTTATTCCCATTTTATGATAACATCGATAATTATTCACAAATGATTCCACCATGACACCATCAAACAAACGCTCCCATGACAACAGAATTGAACTTTATAACTCATAAAAATGGCCAAAAATGAACTAAATAAAATTATAATAAATCAAATATATATGTAATAGGTTCTTAATTAATTAATTAATTAATTTAATCTTATTATACAGTACATTAAATGCAAGTTTATAACATGTTCGAACATAAGTTAAGGGATCTCTCTGAACTTCCATGTTACCTTTGGGTTGTAATTTATCTCTATTTTCCTCAATTTACCTCTTAATTTTTCAGAAATAATTATCCTAAATTCTATAAATATTTTCCAAAAATAATAATCTATCTTAATTCATATTTTTTTATGGTTAAATTCATGTTTTATAAGGTTTCATTCTCAATTCCACTCAATAATAAAACCCAATTAAAATGGAACTTCTCTATTTCTTAATCATTTTTTAGTACACTACACCAAATTATTTAATCTAAAATTATTTTTTTTAAATCATAAATTTTATCATGAAAAACAATTTTAGTTTATTTCTAGTTTTATGGAAATAATTATTCCCTTATCCACTTTAAATACTCTCTAATATTTTTCCTAAAATTGTGCTTAAGTGGCACATTTCTAAATTTACCTAGTGACTTGTTTTCATGTTTTCACTTAATTTAGACTTAATTATTCAGGATCTATTTTTATATTTACTTTATAAATGTAAAATAAAAATTTAAATCCCTTCTTTCAAGGATAACATTATGATATTCCCTTTGGTTATGCCTTGTGACATGATTATGAAACCCATTTCTTTCCCTGGGTAACCATTATGTTTATTCCTTATGTTTTATTTCGTTGTGTGGCATAAATATCCATGTACATGTTACTATGGGTGAAATCAGATAGTTTTATAAAGAATTGGGTAATTTTTTAGTCTCGTGAGATGTTATTTATGGGATTAGGGAGTAAACCTAATCCATTATGGGATTTTTTTTTCCACCATGTGATATCGTCTAGGAAGTTATACTTGACCTATTTTTATGTCATTTTATGTACTTCTACCACATTCCTATATTTCAATGATTATATGATTCCATGTTATATATGTTATGCCTCTTTATTTTTATTCATGAACCATTCCTTTTATGTTACCATGATATGTCTTCAGACTCATGTGTTATGCTTTTTTCCATGTTTACTCCCTTACTGGGATTTTTAGCTTACCCCTTTTGTCTATGTACTTCCCTAGGATATCCAATGTAGTTATAATATCTCAAAGGTGGTTATGATTTCAATTTTAATATAAATAAAAATATTTTTTATTCTAGATTTATTTTTTCTAATTAGGTACTGATTCTTCCAAAGACACTGGGCCTCTCGATCCTCATTTTTTATATAATGACTAATTATGCTTAAAATCATGTAATAATGTTTGTAAAAGGATTATGTCACTACAGTTGGTATTATAGGATGGTCTAGTTAATTTTGGGTATTAGGACTAGAAAAATTTAGTAAGAACCCTATTGGTAATTCTATCAGCATGTATAACCTATATTGAAACCCAGGGAGTCATATGTTAGGATATACTTTACATTTATGAGTTTATCCTTAAATGTTTATAGTTTCCTTTTTATATCCTCATTAGAAGAGTATTTAAGACCCCCTAATTTTATTTTATTTTTTTAGTTAAGGGATATAAATAGGATAACCCATGCTAACAACCAATGTGATAGAAAATGAAATGAGTTCCCTAATGAGATTCTAAATCTGATGAGAACGGAGCTTATAACATCATGACAGTACTGGATCAATTGGGTCAAGTTATAAATAATAACTTGAATCGTGTGGAACTCCCTCCTTCTCTAAAGAAATATCATATAGTTATAGAATCCTTTATTCAACAAAGTCCTCCTAACTTTATTGGATATTATGATCCTCTCATCGCAGAACAATGTAATAACATTATTGAGAATATATTATTTTTCCTCCAATGCTTAGAAGAAGATAAAGTTGTACTGACGGTCTATCATTTTGATAGGAAATATGATCAGTGGTATAAAATAATAAATAATATGAATTATGAATAGTAAATTGAATCCATGGATTGGAAAGCATTCAATAAAAAAAATTCAAAAAATACTTTCCCTGAACTCTCCGTCTTAAGACAGAGAGAGAGTTTCTCAAACTGAAGAAAATTGAAGATGATTCTATTAGGGCATGTGTGTAAAACTTCAAAAGGCTTGCATAATATGCCTACGGATTTTTTAGGGAGGCTAAATGAAATTTTTTTTACTTCTTTAGTGTATTAAGTCGGAGTCTATGAAAATAATTAGTGATTCGATAATTTGATAACTATGAGAATATCACCCATTATTCCCTTAAGGTTGATATGGATATCAGTGACTCTTAGTGGTCCCGTGTTCTTGGAGATAAAAAGCGGTAAATAGATTTTAATATGGGAGGATAAACAGATAAATACCTTGGAGGCAAGAAAATACATCATCCCACCTATAAAAGTATGGGAATAAGCATCATAGGAACTATCTAAAGGGAACTGAGAGATGATTTAAATGTGGAAAAGAGGAGAATCAGGCTAATAATTTATAAAGGGATATAAATAACCCCACTAATATGGAATAAGAAAGGAAGGTTCTTCTCAACACTTATCCTAAAGTACAGTGTTTCAACTTCAAATATCATAGGAATCATGCAAGTCAATGCCCTAAGATAGGGGTTTTCAGAGACAATAAATGACAACAACCTCCAGGGTAGTAAGAAAGGGCATATTATATCACTACTGATGTGGTGGATTCTAAAAATGTTTTGGTGACAGGTATATTAGTTATTCATTCAAGAATATAAAACATTCATTTTTTATTTTGTTTTTATACATTATTTCATGTACTTCAAGTTTATTATAACTATTCAAACGCCACCTCAAAATATGGAGGTTGAGTTATACTTGAGAAAAGCTAATGGGGAAATTATTGAATCAAAAGTATATAACT
Organism: Viscum album; assembly: GCA_963277665.1. Classification (NCBI taxonomy): domain Eukaryota; kingdom Viridiplantae; phylum Streptophyta; class Magnoliopsida; order Santalales; family Viscaceae; genus Viscum; species Viscum album. The sequence goes on along the minus strand of OY728145.1, from coordinate 1,088,981,710 downwards.
CATCCTCAGTAATTTTTTATGGAATTAACCTCAAATAAAATATCATTTTACTTCCTTTAGTGTAGTTTGATTCTATATTGGGTATGGATTGGCTATCTTTATATAAATCCAACTTCAACTTTTGGGAGAGGGAGATCACTCTTCACATCCTGACACATCCTTCAATTCTGTACAAGTGTAAGGATGAGGATGAATCTCTTTTAGAATCATTATCTCAAGTTTGGATATAATTTCCTTATGAGAAATAATATTTAGCACGAATGATTGAGACAAAGGAGAATATAATGATTTAAGACATTCCCATTGTGGTGGACTACATTGTTGTATTCTCTAAAGAATTTCCTATATTTCCTCCTGACTGAGAGGATGAGTTTTCAATTGAACTTATACCTGGATCTCTACCCATATCAAATAATCCTTATAGTATGTCCACCATTGAGTTAGAAGAACATTATAATCGGTTGAAATATAATATATAAAAGGGTTTTATATGCCCGAGTGCTTCACTATAGGGTTTGTCGGTCCTCTTAATCGAGAATAAGGATGGATAAATGTACCTATGTATTAATTATTTTGATCTCAATAAAATCATTATAAAGAACAAGTATCCCATTCCATGGGTATATGACTTTTTTGAATCCAAGTATTTATCTACGGTGGACCTTCAGTCGGGATATCTCTAATTAAAGGTTATGATGGAAGATATTACCAAGACTTCCTTTTGAATGAGGTATGGACACAATAAGCTCATCTTTGTTCCCTTTGGACTCACTAATGTTCTATAAATATTTATGGACTTAATAAATAGAGTCTTTATATATTACCTTGAAAATTTTGAGGTAGCCTTTATTGATGATATTCTAACATACTCTAAGAGTGTTGAGGAGAATGAGGAGCATTTGGATACTATGATAAGTACATTGAAAAGGGAGAAAATATATGAAAATTAAAATAAATGTGAGTTCTAGATAGAGGAAAAATCACTCTTGGGGCATGTAATCACCATCAATGGAATATCTATGGAAACTTCTAAGAAAAGGGAAATTAAGGAGTGGCCTAGAACAGCATCTATAACAAATATCCGTAGTATCCCTTGTCTAGCTAGGTATTATCAAAGATTTTTTAGGAACTTTCCATGACTTTCAAACCAACGAAACATGATGACTCGGAAGGGGTAATTTTTTTCTGGACCAGTGATTATGAATACTGCTTTAAAGAGTTAAAAAAGAGACTTATCATTACCCCAATACTTACACTACCCATATCTGAAGAAATCTTCTTGGTATATAATGATGATTCAAATAAGGGATTATGCTGTGTATTTGTGAAGAAATAGAAATTAATAGAATACGCCTCAAGGAAGCTAAGATTTTAAAAGAAAAACTATCCCATGCATGATCTATTGTTAAATACTATGATCTTCATGTTGAAAATGTGATGGAATTATCTCAATTGAGAGAGGTGTGAGATATATACTAATCATAAGAAACTCAAATATATATTCACTTAGAATAATATTAATATACACCAATGAAGATGGTTAGAGATCATTAAGGATTATACCTCATCAATCCAGTATCATCCTAGTATAGATAATAAAGTGGAATATGCTATAAGTATAAAGGATCATGTAACATTATCAATGATGAGAATTGTGTAAGATTTGGTTTCCTAGAACCAACTAGTTTTACTTTGATTACATGGATATTTAATATATTATTACATATTGTTCATTGTTCTTCATGATTATGATGTAATAATGTCCTAGAGTATTTGTTACATTAATAAGGTCATGGTAGTTCCCCGCTATGATGAGAACCTTAAAATACTATAAAAATATTCTTAAATATAGTTCTGCAGTTGGATGACATGCTATGATGGGACACATAGCATGCAGATCGTCAGGTGTGAGTACACATAAGTAGATGAGACTACCTCTCATGAAGTTCACAGTTGGTAATCTCCAAGATATGAGATTATGAGAATAGAACCGCTAGTAAGAATTATGCATGTTTTGGTGTCATTAGATACTTCTATCTGTGAGCATGTGTAATGATCCTTAGAATTTAAGATTATAATTAATACATGTCATGACTTACGCACTTTGATTACTAATGAAAAATGTCACGCAAATAGTTGGCGGGAAGTAGGGTATGTTGGGTGTGTTACGAGTGGCATGTTATTAATGTATATGTCGAAGAAGGATTTGTTCCTTCCATTTATGGAAGTTGATATCTCAGTACTTTGATTGAAATATAATCGTCATGCTAAATTCCATGTTCATGGTGTAATGATGAATTTCTTTCAGGTAGTCAGAGAATGACATATCAAGTATAAAAGTTGATGACTGAATCATGAAACCTACTGGATGAGATATTGCGACAATGGTATTATATTACACAACGAGCATTCGTATGTGGATGTTGTTGTTTCGACTTTACGTTATTTATCTTGGGTTCCTTGACCGGTTTCTAGACAGTACTCTTGGACTTTAGGCAAGCCCACCTAATGCCAACGAGAAAGAATCCTAGAGGTTCACACACTAAGTGTTTTTAGTGGTCTTGGTTAAATTCTATTTGAATTGAATTAATGGAATAAATATTATTCTCAAGAACGTGGAATAATTTTATTCAAGTTAAAATGATCGCATAAATAAAATAAAATTTATTTATTTATTTTATTGAACATTTAATAAATATTTATTTTCTAGTTTGTAAATAAAATATTCATTTAAGATAATAAATTATTTATTTATTTATTCAGGTGTTCAACAAATGGAAGTGGAGTTCCAACAGACCAAGGTCGGTCTGGTATTAAAATAATTATTTTCAAGATGGTAAATAATTATTTAACTAGTTGGCCCAAATTAAAATAATGCTGCTATTTTTTTGTGACACGGAATTTTATTTATAATTCTATTTTTCACAAGTTGGAACACCATAAATAATGATGTAGTATTATTATTAAATGCATGGGTTTTCTCTAAGTTCATGAATGTATTTAATTGTTGCTCTGAAATTAAATATTGTAACTGAAATTCCATGTATATAAATAGAAAAGTAATCCTATTGTGCCATATACCACACCACATACCTAGTTAATTGAGAATTGTTGAGCCAAACAATTTCTCTCTTGAATCCACTTCTCTCCCCACTCAAGAGCTATATACATTCTTCAAGAGTGAAGAACAAGTGATCAGGAACGACTGACACAAGACACTCGCTTCACCATGCTAGCACATGGAGAACAAGCGGTGTCGATCAGAGGCCATCGGAGCACGTGTGGATCACTGCTAGACGGATTATAGTTTGGATCCTTACAAGCGTAATGAGATAATCCAGAAGGGTCATTCCAAATGATCCACATCATAAAAGAAGAAAATTTTGAAGATCCAGGTTTTATTTTATCTATGAAATTAATTAAATTAATTATAAACATGATGTGAAAGATCCTCTCTAACGGTTTTGGGCCTCTTTATGCTTTATTTAAATATTTGATTATATTCCATGGAGACTGGTGTTCATCGTCATATTGATCCCGGAATAATCATTGATCATGGTAAAAATCAATGTTGGTTCCCATCCCAACCACGCTTTCGCTACGCCCAGAACCTTCAAGTGGTATCAATGGGAGGTTACATCATAGTTTATAATTATTTAAATATTTCATTGATTACTTACGCATTTAATAATTTAGTTGTTTTAATTCAAGTTAATAATTCTAAAAATCTGAATCTCGAGATCTATTCTTCCTCTTTCATTTCTCATTCACCGTACAAAAACGATCTTTTATTTTAATTTTGATTATAATAAAATATAGGATCTCATCCAGAGGTGCCAAAGAGTCTTATCCATACAACACCAAAACACACAGCATGTATTCGATAGTACACACCGTGTAGTCAAGATTCAATGCATCGAACTGGTTCTCCAAACCAAGTCGTATGTTGGAGTCTTTCTAAGTCTTAAATGACTCTGTGTGTTGACCAGTAACAGGTGGCACGTGGTTTCCGAATTACACTCTGTGTGGCCCAATGGACACGGTGTGTAGTCCCTTCGGGTTAGGGTTGTACTGTGTTCCCCGTAAATGTCTTTACTGGCAAGAGACCATGTAATGAGGAACTGCATGGTGTGTGGCCCACTAGACATGCCATGTACTCTAAATATTTCCAAAGTACACTCACACGTCGTTTCCCCTGGCATATACTTTGGATAGATGATGAAAAATAGTACACGTTGTGTAGTTGGAACTACACATCGTGTGCTCATCCAAATTACATATATTTATTAAAATTTATTATTATATTATACAAACTCTTGAGACATGTACCATCATGAGGGCATAAATCTGAGGCACATCAAGTGATAGGTGTTTTATATTTGTGTGTTTAAATTAACATCTATTTAACATTCATTTCTAATCATTGGGTAGTTATGAATAGTAATTCACTGGGTTGCCTCCAAGGTACAAGTTATGTAAAAAGATAATTTTAAATGAATTTCTTTAAAATTATGATGGATGATAATCTCAAGGAAATTTAGAAAAGGATTTAAGACAAAAGGATTGATTAATTAAATATGATAATTAATTTATTTGAATGTTATTTATCTAAAACGAGAACAATTAAATATTTCAATGCTAATTTTATTTATGTGTAAACATCGTTGCATGTATTTATAATCATGATCTATACCAAGACCTTTGTATGTGGATGGTTTCTTTTAATTTATTTATTTAAATTAAATTTGTTGGCCCGTAAGCCTTCCCCTCATTAATATGTAGGGATTGCATGCCCAAGGTTGCTTTTATGTAAAACCCCCTTTTACCCCTCACCTACTTGTGAGTTTATAAAAAAAAGGCATATGAAATGGATGGAACTTCCAAGCTAGTGGAGGCAGTTTAAGATGGATCCAAGATGAAACTAATCCATGAGATACAGAGGTGGATAGGTGGAATCTGTAAACACGAACCCAAAAGGTTCAAGGTGTTTTTCCCATATTCCAGGGTTAGTTTACCAACCTCTAGATAAACTAACCATTAGAAAATCTCATGATCATGCCATTTACTTTATTTTATTTCTTTCATTTGAATGATTTATCATTATGAATGTTTTGTTACAATCACATAATTAATGAATTAAACAAAGCATGCAAGATGGAACTAAAATAAACCAGACTTATGTGAAAATATTTTGAAGACATGGTTAATCACTTAAGTAAGATCCACTTAATATTAACAAGCATGTGATAATAAGAAATTTACAAATAAGAGATAAAAATCCCTCAAATAAAATATTAAGTTAGACCAAGCCTTATGTTACTTGATTATAAGGGAAAACTCAAGAAAACTATGTGTTTGACCAACCCTTATTGGGACACTTAATTTTATACAGGAAGACCTTATGAAAGGTTTTGGGTTGAATTAACCAAATTATACCAAGAGGAGTATCACTTTATAGACATGGTGTAATATTGGAGGCAAGAGTTGAAGAAATCTAAAGTCATGATTTCATGATTGGGGAGTCCACTCAATAGATCAAGGAACTGAAATCCCACAGTTAGCAAAGACCTGCCTACATAAATACCTTCTAATAGCTTGACCAACCCCTGTTAGAGTTATGAAAAGGAGAATATGGATCCTTGACACTAGAATGTCAGGGCAACTGGACATTCCGAGTTCAATGGTGAGTGACATTGGGACTTGATAAAATAGTGGGAGACTTAATGAAATTTATTATTTCTCATAAAATGTAATCAATAAAGTACTAATGATCTGCTCTTTTAATTTTAGAATAAAAATGAAAATCTCATCAACAACACTATCTCTATGATCAATTCTGGATAAAGACAACACCCTCACCAGTAGTAACTTCCAGGAATGGTTTAGACGCCTTTGGGTTATCCTACGCCATGAACAGAAGTCTTACATGTTGGATTCATCATTACCTAATCTGATTGCGAAGGAGGCGAGTGATGAGGATTTTTTGGTCTATGAGAAACATATGAATAACGCGGTCGACTTTCAATGTTTGATGTTATCATCAATGTCTAGTGAGCTCATGAAGTCTCATGAGAACATGGATGCTTATAGCATGCTCGAGCACCTCTGTGGTCTTTACCAAGAGAGAAAAGGATATGAAAGGTTTGAGATCTCTAAGGCACTCTTTCAGAGTAAGCTTAGAGAAGGTTCCCAAGTTGGGCCTCATGTAGTCATGCTCATTATCTACATTGAGCGCCTGGAGGTTCTAGGTTTAAAACTCCCCGAAGAACTCGCCACCGATCTCATTATTGCATCACTCCCTCAGAGCTTCTCTAACTTTTTTGTCAATTTCAATATGAACAACATTGATAAGTCTCTATCTGATCTTCTTATCCTCATTCACCATGTGGAAAAAGATATGAAGTGAAAAAATCCTTTTGTCCTTATGGTGAATAAGAGGAATGGCAAGGTGAAGAGCTTTAAGCCCAAATATTCTTCATGGAATTCTAAGAAAATGAAGATCAAAAGGGAGGCAAGGGAATAGAAGGCTGTTTGTTTTTCATGTGGCAAGAAGGGCCACTGGAATAAGAACTTCACCAAGCCTAAGAAGCAAGGTAAAGATTTGGGTGCATTTTTTATTTAATGAAATCTATCTATTTAAAAAAAGGTATTAGATATAGCTTATGGTTCTCACATATGTATCCAAATACAGGAACCAAGTAGATTCAGGAATATTGATCGAGGGGAGGTAGATCTACGAGCAGACAACCGAGCCAGACTTGCTGATGTAGCTATCGGGGACTACCACCTCACGTTTTCAATTGGGATGATCTTGGTGTTAAAGGGTTGTTTTTATGTGCCTTCTGTAACCAAAAACATAATTTCTATATCGAGACTAGATATAGATGGATTTTTTTTCAAGTTTGTAAATTAATGTTGCTTCTTTTATAAAGATAGCATTTGTTTTGGTAGGGAACACTTATACAATGGTCTTTATGTGTTGGATTACACAAACCAAGTAATGGAAATATATGAAAAAGATACTTCACATGAATCCTACCACACCCAACTTTGGCATCACCATCTAGGTCATGTAAACGAGAAAAAATTGGCAAAGTTACATCGAGATGGATATTTAGATTCTTTTGAACTAAAACCACTTGGCGTATGTCATGCATGTTTACAAGGCAAAATGACCAAAGCCCCATTTGGTGGGAAAGGTGAAAGAGCTAAATATATTCTTGAATTGGTTCATTCTGATGTGTGTGGACCATTTCCAGTTTAATCAAGGGGTGTGTACTCATACTTCATAACCTTTACTGATGATTTTAGTAGATATGGATATATCTACTTAATGAGGGATAAGTCAGATTCCTTTGATAAGTTCAAGGAATACAAGAATGATGTTGAGAACCAGCTTGGTAAGAATATTAAGAAACTCCACTCAGACCGAGGTGGGGAATATCTTAATCAGGACTTTATTGATTACTTACAAGAGTTTGGGATCCTGTCCCAACTCACTCCTCCTTACACACCTCAATGGAATGGTTTAAGTGAAAGGAGGAGTCATACCTTGTTGGGCATGGTGAGATCAATGATGAGTCATGCAAGTCTTCCATTATTCTTTTGGGGGTATGCGTTACAAACAGAGGCACACATACTAAACCAAGTACCAACTAAATCGATAAATGGTATTCCATATGAGTTCGAGAGTGTAAAAAAATCCATGTTATCAAATTTATATGTATGGGGTATCTAAGTGTTTGTAAGGCCTCTTCAGGTAACAAACTCACACCTTGAGGAACAAAGTGTACCTTTATAAGATACCCCAAGGAAAAAAGGGGATATTACCTATACAACCCATCACACAAAAATGTTATAGTGGCAAGACATGCCATATTCCTTGAGAGGGAGCATATCTCCAAAAGTGATAGTGGGAGAAAGATAGACTTCGATGAAGTCGAGGCACAAGGTACACAATAGTTGGTGTCGGAATAGATGCCACAAAGCCCCATGGAAGAAGAATCTATTCCAGAGACACAAGTATTTTGTAGGAGTACAAGAGAGGTTAGAGAACTGGAATGGTATGGTTTTTTAGTTACCAAGGATGGTGGCTCATTATTAGTTGATAATAATGATCCTCTAACCTACAAGGAAGCAGTATGTGGCACAGACGATTCCAAGTGGCCAGAATCCATGAATTCTGAAATGGATTCCATGTACCAAAACCAAGTCTAGATTTTGGAAGATCCTCCAGTTGATGTAAAGCCTGTTGGTTGCAAATGGGTATTTAAGAAGAAACTGGACATGGAAGGACAATTCAATACCTATAAGGCATGACTGGTTGTAAAAGGGTTTAAACAGAGTCAAGGAATTGACTACGATGAAACCTTATCACCAGTTGCAATGATGAAATCCATCAGAATTATACTTTCTATTGTGTCTTACCATGACTATGAGATTTGGAAAATGGATGTCAAAACAGTATTCCTTGATTAGAACCTTTAGGAAGATGTCTCACTACTAGAAAAGGGGGTTTTCGAGCCCCCCTGACATGGGGGATACCATTAGCAGTCACTATTGATACCCAATAGTGTCCGCCAATTACAGCTGAAAAGCTTAAAAAACCTTCATCCACCCCCCGTCCCCCTCCCCCCTCGCACTCAAAGCCCCCTCGCGCCCACCGGAACCCTACCCTGCTGCGCCGACAACCGCCACCATCACACCGACTGTCGCCGCCCTCACTCTGTATGTCCCAACCTCCCCGCTCCCCCCCCCCCCCTGCACCCTCGCACTCGAACTCCCCTCACACACCCCCTCGTGCCGCAAGAACTGTACCCCGCAATGCCGACTGCCACTGCCGGAACCATTCCTCGCACCACCGACGCCATCCGCCTCTACCCTTCCCTCCCCCACTCTCACAGTCGAACCCCCCTCGCACCCAAAATCTACTTGCAATTCATGTTCTCCCTCGTTGCACCATCACCGCTCGTCACCGGTCACCACCGACACTGCACCACCGACGTTGCGTGACCGCCTCTGCACCCCCCCCCCCCCCCTCGCAGTCGAACCCCCCTCGCGCCCTAACCCTACCCGCAACTTCTGTTCTACCTCGCCGCAACACCACCACCTGTCACCAGTCATCGTCGATGCCATGTGACTACCTTCAGCCTCCCATCATCACCCATCCCCTCCCTCACTGCACCGCCTCAGACTCTGAATCCCCTCCGCTGCCCCTCCACTCTCTCACAGCACCACCTCCATCTCCCCTCCCTTCCAGATTTGTAGCACTATCAGGTATTCTTGAACTTCTATTTAAGAGTTTTGATTTTGGGCATTTTACAGAACAAAGTTGGCATTCATGAAGATTATATGAATATTTTGTGAGAATATGAATTGTGGAAATTTATGTTCATCTGTATATGGGTTGGTGTGCATGAATAATTATGAAACAATGTGTGTTAATAGTGTTTTCATAAGAATACATCACACTTTACTTGAGGTTGGAAGTTACATACAATGTAAAATCCGTGTATATTTTTACTGGATTAATATTAAGTTGGGTTGTTATTTGATTTATATCATTCTTGAGTCTGTGTGTGTATCCCATGAGAAAATGTTTGAGGCTTGACCACATTTTTGTAAATGTTTTTTATAAAGATATTATTATGGATAAGAGTTGGATTGATCTTCCAAATCTAATGTCTAGAGAATATTTCTAAGGCATTATGTAGTTCATTGAGTTCACTTGAGGATTTAAAAGTGACTATATTAGTTTTCCATGTAGAAAATGAGCAAATAGATATAAATTCACATGAGATACTGTGAGAGAGAACCTATTATTGAATGGATTTTTGAAAAATTATAAGTGTTCTACTCGTCATGGGGAAGAATATATTTTCTGTCAATATACAGATGCAGTTTGAATGAATGTTGATGTGAGGATGAATGATCCAATGCATGAAATGCTTTCTGAAATGGTATGTGGGTTGGCTCCTGAAGGCATTGAAATTTAGAATGTTGAGACTGGTGAGATAAATCTCCGCTCTGGTGTAGATCATGATTCGAGAAGGTTTTATAAAGTAATTAATGATTTGAAAATGGAATTATATCCTGGATGTAATGCTTACAATAAATTTTCATTTATCATGGAGTTGTTGCATTTGAAGACATTGAATCAGTGGTGAGACACATCATTCGACATAATATTGGCATTATTGAAAAAGGTTCTTCCTATCGGCGCTAAGATTCCTGATTCGTATTACCATGCTCATAAGTTGACATAGAACATAGGTTTTACATATGAGACAATGGATGCATGTACAAACAATTTTATTTTGTTTAGAAAGGATACTGTGCATTTGGATATTTGTACTGTCTGTGGAACTTCCAAGTGGAAAGAGAACATGAGAAATCAGACTCATCAAAGTTGTACTTTGAAACATGGAAAACTGATTACCGTAAAGAAAATGCATTACTTTCCCCTAAATTTGAGGTCGAAAAGATTTTTTATGTCATATAAAGTTTCTAATTTAATGGGATAGCATGCAGAAAGGAATCAGTAAAGTGACATGTTAACCCACCTGGAAAACTCTCATGCATGGAAGGATTTCGATAAGAGACACCCCAACCTTGCTAAAGATGTTCGTAATGTCCGATTGTGGTTGGTAGCAGATGGTTTCAATCCATTCAAGTCTATGGTTGGTGAAACTCATAGCACATGGTCCGTGGTGTTGGTTATGTATAATCTTTCTATGTGGCTTTGTATGAAGCAAAAAAATTTATTACTTTCCACTATTATTGATGGACCGAGAAGTCTGAGGGATAAGATTGATGTTCACCTTCATCCATTGATTGATGTGTTGAATTAATTTTGAGGTGATGGTGTGATGACTTATTACTGTGAAACGAATGAAATTTTCAAATTGTAGGCTTCTTTATTGTGGAAAATCATTGGTTTCCCGACTTATAAAAATTTATCAGGATGGAGTACGAAAGGATAATTTTCATGCCCTTTTTGCAGTAAAAATAAAAAATATGTTTGGATTAAACATTTAAAAAAATGGGAATGCATGGGTCATAGACGTTTTCTCCCCCCTCAGTACAGGTTCAGAAAGGACAAAGTGACATTTCATGGTTCTAGAGAGTTCATCTCAGCACCAAAGATCATTACTGGAGTCTAAATGTTATCACAGATTGAGGAAGAAAACATTTGCATGGTATATGAATTTCAGGATTTAGTGGATCATCCATTATGTAATATTCATGGTGCAGGTAGACAACGCAGTCATAATTGAAAAAAGAAAATTATTTTTTACAATATCCCCTATTGGAAAACTAATATGCTAAGGCACAATTTGGATTTCAAGAACATTGAAAAAAAATTGTGATAATATATTGTGGACCATTTTATGTGTTAGTGAAAAATGAAAGGACCATGTTATTGCACGTTGTGATTTTGAAGAAATTGGTTTAAGGAAACAGTTTTGTTTCCAGTTAGCTGAGGGAAATAAGGAATATATGCATAATGCACATTATACGATGACTACAAAGGAGAAAGAGACATTTATTTCCATTTTTAAGATTCTCAAGGTGCCTGATGGTTACTCTTCTAATATTTCCAAGTGTGTGAATTTGAAGAGCAAGACATTTCAAGGGTTGAAAAGTCATGAAAATCATATACTACTTTAGTAGTTTATTCCAATCATAATTTGTGATTGTTTATCCTCCAATGTTGTTCAACGGTTGATTGAGATGAGTAATTTTTTTAGATGGCTTTGTTTAAGAAATCAACGAATGAGTGATTTAAAAAGTTTATAGGACCGAATTGTACTTACACTTTGTCACTTTGAGAAACTATTTTCCCACTCATTTTTCAATGTTATGGTTCACTTGATAGTGCACCTAACTGATGAAGTAATGGCTGCTGGTCCAATTCAATTCAGGTGGATGTATCTTATTCAGCTGTATCTGAATACATTGAAATAATTTGTATGCAACAGATCTTGTAGGGAGGCATTAATAACCAATGGTTATTTGATGGATGAGTGTACTAATTTTTGTGCAGAATATCTTTTGGATGTTGAAACAAAATTAGATAAGCCCTCTTGGATTCTTGAGGGGGTTGTCCGGGGGTGGAAGGGCTATCCAGGGTTGGGGTGGGGGCTGTCTTGGGGTGAGGGGGATGTTTGGGGGTGAGGGGGGTCTGTCCGAGGGATGGGGGCTGTACGGGGGGGGCTGTATGAGGTGAGGGGGTAGTCCGGGGTTGGGGGGGATGTCTGGGGGTGGGGGCTGTCTGGGGGCAAGGGGGTTGTCCGGGTGGGGGGGGGGTTCGGGTAATGACGGGGGTTTTCTAGGGTGAGGGGGCTATCCAGGGGGTGGTAGGGCTATTTAGGGTTGGGGTGGGGGTTGTTTGAGGGTGAGGGAGGCTGTCGGGGGGTGTTGTCCTGGGAGTGGGGGTTGTACAGGGGGTGGGGGCTATATGAGGTGAGGGGGGCTGTCCGGGGGTGAGGGGGCTGTCTGGGGGGTGAGGGGGTTGTCCGGGGGTGAGGGCGGCTGTCCGGGGGGTGAGGGGGTTGTCCAGGGGGTGGGGGCTGTATGGAGGGTGGGGTTTGTATGGGGTGAGGGGGGATATCTGGGGTGAGGGGGCTGTTCGGGGGGTGAGGGGGGATGTCTGGGGTGAGGGGGGCTGTCCGGGGTGGGGGGTGTCTGGGGTGAGGGGGTTATCCAGGGTGAGGGAGGGGTGGCTGTTCGGGGTGGGGGGCGTTGTCCGGGGGGGGTGGGGGTTTTCTGGGGTGGGGGATGTTCGGGGGTGGGGGTTGTATGGGGTGGGGGTTGTACGGGGTGGGGGCTGTCCGGGGAGTGGGTGGGTTGTTCATGGGTGAGGTGGGCTGTCCGGGGGTGGAAGGGTTGTCCGAGTGTGAGGGGCTATCCGGAGTGAGGGTAGGGGGTTATCCGGGGGTGAGGGGGATGTCTGTGGGTGAGGGGGTTGTTCGGGGTGAGGGGGGCTATCCAGGGGGTGAGGGGGGTTGTCCGAGGTGAGGGCGGGGGGCTGTCCGGGGTGAGGGCGGGGGGCTGTCTAGGGTGAGGGGGGGGGCTGTCCGGGGGATGCCAGGGGTGGGGATATTTGGGGGTGAGGTGGGATGTCCGAGGGGTGGCAGGGTTGTCTGGGGGTGACCGGGGCTATCCAAGGTGAGGGCGGGGGGTGTCCGGGGGTTTTGGGGCTGTTCGGGGTGAGGGGGGCTGTTCAGGGGGGGCTGTCTGGGGGGGCTGTCCGGGGGTGAGGTGGGATACTGGAGGGGTAGCAGGGTTGTCCGGGGGTGAGGGTTCTGTCCGGGGTGGGGGGATTTCCTGGGTGAGGGGGCTGTTTGGATAACCTATAAGCATACAAAACACCCTCCTTTACCTGCCTTCCAAAAATATAGAAAGAAAGATTAAACAGCCCCTCTGTCCCATGGTCAGATGGGGAAGGAGTGATCAAAAAATGCAGTAATAAAATGACTTGATGAGGTGGGTCAAAGAACCACTTCTTAGCATGAGCTGAGTGTGAACAAACATAATGAGTGTCTAGATAGGTGACATCGTAGCAGAAACTATAATGATTGAAAAATTGGGTTTAGGGGAAGTAGAATGCTACTAAATAATTGGATTCACTCTTGTTGTGTTGTTTCTAGAGGTTTCACTTTCTCTGTCAGTCTTATCTCTATTGTGCTGTCATTATTGGTTTTAGGTAAGTATCTTGAATTTTATCCCTATGGTAAGTAAGGTTAATGAATTCATCCATATTTTAGTGTTTGAGGGTGGGAGTTATATTGAAAAGGTTCAACTATTAGAGTAGATATAGTCCCACTTGGAGAGGGGGGCTGTTTGGGGGGGCTTTCCAGGGGTGGGGGCTGTCCGGGGTGGGGGTGGGGCTGTTCGGGGGTGAGGGGGTTGTCTTGGGGTAAGGTGGGCTGTCTGGGGGTGGCAAGGCTATCCAGAGTGTGTTTTTGGTCACCGCGGTCACACAAAACCTCTGATTAATGTATCGTCTACCCAACCATTTCAAAATTCACCCACCCTTTTTGTCATCTGATTTCATGGCATTCTGAGGTCGTTCGTCCAGTTTTCACCACCCCATGGATGCTTTTCAAGCGCACCAAACACCTAAAAAACACATATTCAGTCGTGTCGCACAAAACTTTCATCTGAATGATGTTTATTCTCCTCTTACACCTCACCAATAATAATTAGGTTGTTCTCATGTGATTTCACATCATGTCGATGTTTTTCAGTATGCATTTGACCGTTAAACACATGTTTTGGCCATTTATGAAACGTGAAGTGCGTTTTCGGGCACTGTGGTCACACGACACCTCTGATTGACCTGCCATCTGCTCGACCATTTCACAATTCACCCACCCATTTTTGTCGTCCAATTTCATGTCATTCCGAGGTCATTCGGCCGGTTTTAACCACCCACGGATTCTTTTCAAGCACGCCAAACCCCAAAAAAAACATATATTTAATCGTGCCGCACAAACCATGCATCTGAATCACATTTCATCTCCTCATACACATAACCAGTAATAATTATGGTGTTATCATGTGATTTCACATCATGAAAATGTCTTTTGGTATGCATTTGACTGTTAAACGCATGTTCTAGCCATTTACGACATGTGGTGTACGTTTTCAGTCATTGCGGTCACATGAAACCTCCAATAGATGTTCCGTCTACACGCCCATTTTAAAATTCACCCACCTTTTGTTGTCCTCTGATTTCATGGCATTCTGAGGTTTTTTGGCTGGTTTTGACCACCCCACAGACTCTTTTCAAGCGCGCCAAACACCTAAAATACATATTTAGTCGTGCCGTGCAAACCTTGCATCTGAATGACATTTCATCTCCTCTTACACCTCACCATTAATAATTAGGGTGTTCTAGTGTGATTTCACATCATGTTGATGTTGTTTGTTATGCATTTGACCGTTAAACGCATGTTTTGTCCATTTTCGGCATGCAAAGTGCATTTTCGGTCATCGCGGTCACACGATGCCTCTGATTGACGTTCTGTCTACCTGACCATTTCACAATTCACCCACCCTTTGTTTTTGTCCAATTTCATGGCATTTTGAGGTCGTTCGGCCGGTTTTGGCCACCCCACGGATGCTTTTCAAGCTCTCCAAACATCAAAAAAGAAATATTCAGCCATTCCGTGTAAACATTTCATCCGAATGATGTGTCATATCCTCTTACACCTCAATAGTAATAATTAGGGTGTTCTCGTGTGATTTCACATCATGTTGATGTCGTTCGGTATGAATTTGACCATTAAATGCGTGTTTTGGCCATTTACGACATGCAGAGTGAATTTTTGGTCATCGCGGTCACATGACACCTCCGATTGACATTCTATTTGCCAAACATTTCACAATTCACCCACCCTTTGTTGTCGTCTGATTTCATGTAATTTTGAGGTTGTTTAGCTGGTTTTGACCACCCCACTGACGCTTTTCGAGCGCGCCAGACCCCAAAAAAACACATATTCAGCTGTTTCATGAAAACCTTGCATACGAATGACATGCCATCTCCACTTACACATCACCATTAATAATTAGGGTGTTCTCGTGTGATTTCATGTCATGATGATGTCGTTCGGTATTCATTTGACCGTTAAATTCGTGTTTTGGCCATTTATGACACGCGGAGTGCGTTTTCGGTCACCATGGTCACACAAAACCTTTTATTGTTGTGTCATCTATATAGCATCCCACCTTTTTATCACATAAACTTTCATTACATTTTACAAAACCGAGGATCTTTAAGGTTTAGTGTCTTGGAAACCAGGAACTTAAAACATGAAACAACAAAAAAAAACATTCTTCTTAAACACTTGAAAGGCTTATCCTTATGTTCATCCTAGGTTCATTACTGCATCTCATAACCTGGGGACATACATCAAAGGAAAGGGTGAGCAGAAGGCCCAGTAAGGGAGACAAGAGAAACATTTTACATGTGATCTTGAGATACTTCAATAAGGACATGAGAAGAACTTTAAGGCATGATAAAGAAATAATGAGATACATCATAATAAAAATAACATTTTTCATAACTTGAAGATGTGGCTGCAATATTTAATATTGACAATCGTTTCATTTCACCAAGGTCCATCCCCAAGGTGTCATTAAAAATTATCAAGGTTATTCACCATGTCGTCGTAAAAAAATGGTCATCTCTAGAGATTAAGTCTTTACCCAATGCATTAGAGCGCTATCTGGGCGCACCCTTAAACTGTAATCTCTTGTTGTTACATCATTATCCAATGCAATGGGGCGCTATCAGGGCGCACCCTTAAATTTGCCTTTATTATCATGTGATCCACATATATCATCATCAATAATTTCATAAACAACCCATATAGCATAAAAGAAATGGGTTTCATTCCATAATCATAACGTTTTAAAAACTTCTTTAAAGACATGATCTTTATGTCACTTTAAACCCACGGAAAAGGGAAAGAGGGTTTCATGTATGTAAATACCAAAATTTAAAATAGAACATTTTGATATATATGTTAATACCCTTGTATAAATAAGAGCTTTGAGTATTCACTTTATAACATAAAATAATTTTTAGAAAAGAGAGAGAGGCACTTTGAGACGTAAATTATGCTGCATAACGGCTATGTTACAAGGTTTTAGAAAACATTTAGAAGAGAGGGGACATGGGTCAAACATTCATAAATGACCCATAAAATAGTAGAGGTAAAGAATATAAGGGATTTAAGAACATGGTAATGAAATTTGAAAATATACCATATGAAATGAAGAACATGAAAGGAAGACAAAAATAAGATTTCTCTTATGAAAATTCGGCAGCCTAACGGCGTCACATAAACTTCAACCAAAAATGAATTGATGAGATCAAATAGGGTCTCTCATCATATGAATATAAGATTCCAGTATGATAGATTTAGAGATCATACCACAACATAATAAAAAGTAACTTTCAAGACTTGACATGGAATTAGAACTTTGAAAAAGGGAGAAAGGTGCAAGGACCACTTAAAAATTCAGCAGCCTAACGATGCCACAAAAACTTCAAAATACTGAATTGAAGAGATCAAATGGGGTCTCTCATCATATGGTCGTAAAAGATCAGTATGACAGATATAGAGATCATACCCCAACATAACAAAAAGTAACTTGAAAGAATTGACATGAAAGTAGAACTTCAAAATGAGAAGGGTGAAGTACCACTTAAAAATTCGGCAGCCTAACGGCGCCACTTAAAACTTCAAAATAATAAATTGAAGAGATCAAATGGAGTCTCTAATCATATGGTAATAAAAGATCAGTATGATAGATATATAGATCATACCCCAACATAACAAAAAATAACTTGAAAGAATTGACATGAAAGTAGAACTTCAAAATTAGAAGGGTGAAGTACCACTTAAAAATTCGGCAGCCTAACGGCGCCACTTAAAACTTCAAAATACTGAATTGAAGAGATAAAATGGGGTCTCTCATCATATGGTCATAAAAGATCAGTATGATAGATATAGAGATCATACCCCAACATAACAAAAAGGAACTTGAAAAAATTGACATGAAAGTAGAACTTCAAAATGAGAAGGGTGAAGTACCACTTAAAAATTCGGTAGCCTAACGGTGCCACTTAAAACTTCAAAATACTGAATTGAAGAGATAAAATGGGGTCTCTCATCATATGATCATAAAAGATCAGTATGATAAATTTAGAGATCATACCCCAACATAATAAAAAGGAACTTGAAATACTTTACATGAAAATATATCTTGAAAAATGAGAAGGGAGAAAGAATCCGTTAAAAAAATTTCGGCAGCCTAACAGCGCCACTTAAAACTTCATAAAACGAAATAATGAGAGTAAGAGGGGATCTCTCATTATGTGAACATGAAAAGGGCAGTAAGAGGAGTATAAAATAACATCCTCAAACATAATAACATGGAGCATAAAAGGGATGACATAAAAGAGATCACTTGAAAAGAAAGAGAGGGGTCGGATCCCTTACCTTAAAATGTAACTCTTAAAACTCAAAGGTTGGGAACTTGAGGGCTTGGGGGCACCTTGGGAGGACTCCTTGGGAGGTAATGAGACCATAAATTCATTGGGGGAGAGTGGGGAGTCAAAATGGATGAGATGAGGGCTTGGTATTTATAGGGAAAGTGAGGGGACAAGGCATTAATGGCCAAGGGACACCTCACATGTGCTTTTCTCAAACACATGTGCTCTCCCTTGATATTTCCCAATAAGTTAGGCCACATGGGGCCCCCAATTCAATAATTCATCACCCTTGGCTGGACAATCCTTAAAATATCTCATGACATCATCATGACACAGCTATGATGTCATTAAACATACCGAAACCCTAAAACTGCATTTTTACTATTCACTGAAAATTCAACTTTCTCAGAAAAATCCCAAAATTTCACACTAACCAAATATCAATGCTCTGATTTCAAAAATGAACTCCATTTTATAAAAAAAATTTCTAAATATTTTTAAATTTATTTTTAAATAAATACACTATTCACCGAAATTTCATTTTTTCAGAAAAAACCCCAAAAATTACCATAACATAATATCGGTGCTCTGAGTTCAAAAAATGAAATCCATTTTATAAAAATATTTTTCTAAATATTTTTAATTTAATTTTTAATTACAAAACACTATTCACCCGAAAAAACTAATACTTGAATAATAATTTATGAAACCGTTATTTAACCATTTTATTGAATCACATTACTTAATCAAGGTGCCTAGATTATTTTAAAACTTTCTTTAAGTGAGATTACTAATCCATTTGGTCATATTACTAATCCTAATCATAAAATCACTATTCATAATTTACTATTCATCAAAAATCAAGTTGATCTTATTAGACTCCAAATTTTGTACTGAACATAATTGTAGAAGACCATTTTTTGAAAATCATTATACATTTTTAATTATTTAAGGTTTATATAAACATTTTTAAAATATCCTTTTTCTAAAATTCATCAAAAATATGCATACTATATTTATTCGGTCATTTGAAAATTCATAAACATCATCATAAGAAGAAATCCCAATTTTTATTTAAAACAAAGGATTACACAAGGAAGTTATGGTCTTGTTACATATCCCCTTATAATACCAGCATAGGACCTAAGAGTAAGGTGTGCTAGGGTGATAGAATCTTGGGGCGGCTCGGTCAACATTGCCCAAGTAGTAATTTCTATCAGTTTGAACTTCTCGCGAAGGTGATTCCGTTCTAGCTTCACATGATGAAGTTCGGCTTGGGTTTGGTCCAGAGCAAAGCCCAATGGTGCTACCTCCTTCCCAAGTTCTGTTAGATGGGCTTCAATCGGTCCAAGACTACTAGGTGAGGCCATCAAATCTTCTTTCTATAATAATTAACCAAGATTACTTGTATTTAGAGACAATAATCAAAACATTTTGTTCACAGTGTTCATATTGACCGATGGTCATATAACAGTCAAAACCCACTGGTCTCATTTTAATTATAATCATGTTTATCAAATAAAACATTTTTGTTGAGTATAAAAATAAAATAAAATAACACATGAAATTAGGAAACAAGATTTATTCAAAATTTCGGGTCGTTACAATCTTCCCCCCTTAAGAAATTGCGTCCTTGCAATTTTTAAAAATTGGGTTTTGAAATTTCATTGAAAGTCCCACATTGGAAAAAGAGTCAGTAACACCATTACTTTAAAAGAATGAAAAGGAAGTAAAAAGGCCACCCGAGTTTACTCATACTAGGATTCCTTGTAGGAAACATGGACATGGAGGAGAAAACAAAGGGTCACTTTCTAAAGGAGAGTGATAGAAAACATGATTAGGAGGAAGTTAACCACCAGAAAATCCCAAAATTATGATGTGTGTAAGAGGTCTTTGATTACCTAGTAGGAAACGTAAACCAACAACGTTTTTGTTTTACGTTCCTTTTCATAACTTTGAGGAATTCATTTACAACATAGAACAAAAACATAAGGAAATATATCTACCTTCATGTAGAGTTTCATCCTTTAATAAGTTTCTACCCAAAACTAATCTTTTCTCCAAACTATGAGCATTCAAAACTACTTGGTCTCATCAAAATACAAGAATCAGATTCTAGAGAATCACATAATCCACAAAAGATTAACTATCTATTCCTTTTATCTTTAAACATTATCCCAAAAACCGAAAGGGTAAGGTAAAACAACTCTTCAAAAAGAAAGGATCCCATAGGAATGGAAACTACTTTTAAATCTTCAAAGTTCCATGGTACTACCCAAAGTTCATCATAGTCCATTCCATAAATAACGGTCCTTAAAATTACTCAAAATAAACCAAACTAATATTGAAACCCAAATACAAGAAGGATTTGATAACGTAGTCTTCCAAAATAAACTTCATTGTTCATCTCCAAACAACATCAACCACTCCTAACATCTTATAACAAAAGTAGCTAACCTAAACATATTTTACCCAAGATAGGTTAATCATTTCCATAAGTAACCTAAATTACTATAAGTCCACCTTAAATTCATCGATTCTTCAAAATATAAGTCAACATTACTCCTCAATGAAAATACCGTAGTAATCTATTTACCTTGGTCAAATACGGTTCCCAAATTAATGAATGTCTTCCAAAATAATAATCATCTTTTAATCCCCTAATCATCTCTGTCGTATTAATACGGCAATCGTAGCATTTCCTATCACATGGGTTGTTGGGACATGGTCTTCCATTTCCCGCCATTAACTAAGAAAAGAAACTATAATTAGGGGCTTAAATACTTAGCTAATAATCATTAAAAGGAACTTAAAGCATATAAGGATAACTTGTAGAAGAAAAGTATGCCCTAAATTGTGATCCCCCAGGTTCCCATCTAGGTTATCCATGATCATATATTCTTATGTGAATCTTTATTTTGTTTTATCCTTGTTCCTTTAATAATGGTTCATACTAAGCTTATGAATTTACCAAAGCATATCCCCCGGGAGTGTCGTAACCAAGAGTGCAGTAAGGCCCGTTGTTGTGTACTAGTTCCCGTTCGAGCCCAGCTCAAAGCGATGTTTTCGGGTTTTACCCCTATGGTACATCTGTTCCAGAGCCACCTCTACCTGCTCGTATCCAGACAGGGATGTATTTGCTTGGTAACCCATTACTCAATACTTGCCAAAATAACGGGAAGATTTCCTATATATAAAATTTTCTATAGGGTTCTTCCTAGAGTTTTCATATCCTAATTTCCACAAATAACTAAACCATACTTTGATACCAACTATAGCATCCCGGCTTTTTATCACATAAACTTTCATTACATTTTACAAAACCGAGGATCTTTAAGGTTTAGTGTCTTAGAAACCAAGAACTTAAAACATGAAACAACAAAAAAAACATTCTTCTTAAACACTTGAAAGGCTTCTCCTTATGTTCATCCTAGGTTCATTACTGCATCTCATAACCTGGGGACATACATCAAAGGAAAGGGTGAGCAGAAGGCCCAGTAAGGGAGACAAGAGAAACATTTTACATGTGATCTTGAGATACTTCAATAAGGACATGAGAAGAACTTTAAGGCATGATAAAGAAATAATGAGAAACATCATAATAAAAATATCATTTTTCATAACTTGAAGATGTGGCTGCAACATTTAATATTGACAATTGTTTCGTTTCACCAAGGTCCATCCCCAAGGTGTCGTTAAAAATTACCAAGGTTATTCACCATGGCGTCGTAAAAAATGGTCATCTCTAGAGATTAAGTCTTCACCCAATGCATTAGAGCGTTATCTGGGTGCACCCTTAAACTGTAATCTCTTGTGGTTACATCATTATCCAATGCAATGGGGCGCTATCAGGGCGCACCCTTAAATTTGACTTTATTATCATGTGAACCACATATATCATCATCAATAATTTCATAAACAACCCATATAGCATAAAAGAAATGGGTTTCATTCCATAATCAAAACGTTTTAAAAACTGCTTCAAAGACATGATTTTTATGTCACTTTAAACCCACGGAAAAGGGAAAGAGGGTTTCATGTATGTAAATACCAGGATTTAAAATAGAACATTTTGATATATATGTGAATACCCCTGTAGAAGTGAGAGATTTTAGTATTCACTTTATAACATAAAATTATTTTTAGAAAAGAGAGAGAGGCACTCTGAGATGAAAATTCTGCAGCATAATGGCTATGTTAAAGGTTTTAGAAAACATTGAGAAGAGAGGTTACATGGGTCAAACATTCATAAATGACCCATAAAACAGTAGAGGTAAATAATATAATGGATTTAAGAACATGGTAATGAAATTTGAAAATATACCATATGAAATAAATAACATGAAAGGAAGACAAAAATAAGATTTCTCTTATGAAAATTCGGCAGCCTAACGGCGTCACATAAACTTCAACCAAAAATGAATTGATGAGATCAAATAGGGTCTCTCATCATATTAATATAAGAGTCCAGTATGATAGATTTAGAGATCATACCCCAACATAATAAAAAGGAACTTTCAAGACTTGACATGGAATTAGAACTTTGAAAAAGGGAGAAAGGTGCAAGGACCACTTAAAAATTCAGCAGCCTAACGATGCCAATTAAACTTCAAAATACTGAATTGAAGAGATCAAATGGGGTATCTCATCATATGATCATAAAAGATCATTATGATAGATATACAGATCATACCCCAACATAACAAAAAGGAACTTGAAATAATTGACATGAAAGTAGAACTTCAAAATGAGAAGGGTGAAGTACCACTTAAAAATTCGGCAGCCTAACGGCGCCACTTAAAACATCAAAATACTGAATTGAAGAGATCAAATGTGGTCTCTCATAATATGGTCATAAAATATCAGTATGATAGATATAGAGATCATACCCCAACATAACAAAAAAGAACTTGAAATAATTTACATGAAAGTAGAACTTCAAAATGAGAAGGGTGAAGTACCACTTAAAAATTCGGCAGCCTAACGGCGCCACTTAAAACTTCAAAATACTGAATTGAAGAGATAAAATGGGTTCTCTAATCATATGGTCATAAAAGATCAGTATGATAGATCTAGAGATCATACCCCAACATAACAAAAAGAAACTTTAAAGAATTTACATGAAAGTAGAACTTCAAAATGAGAAAGGTGAAGTACCACTTAAAAATTCGGCAGCCTAACGGCGCCACTTAAAACTTCAAAATACTGAATTGAAGAGATAAAATGGGGTCTCTCATAATATGATCATAAAATATCAGTATGATAAATTTAGATATCATACCCCAACATAATAAAAAGGAACTTGAAATACTTTACATGAAAATATATCTTGAAAAATGAGAAGGGAGAAAGAATACGTTAAAAAAAATTCGGCAGCCTAACAGCGCCACTTAAAACTTCATAAAACGAAATAATGAGAGTAAGAGAGGATCTCTCATTATGTGAACATGAAAAGGGAAGTAAGAGGAGTATAAAAGAACATCCTCCAACATAATAACATGGAGAATAAAAGGAATGACATAAAAGAGATCACTTGAAAAGAAAGAGAGGGGTCGGATCCCTTACCTTAAAACGTAACTCTTAAAACTAAAAGTTTGGGAACTTGTGGGCTTGGGGGCACCTTGGGAGGACTCCTTAGGAGGTAATGAGACCATAAATTAGTTTGGGGAGAGTGGGGAGTCGAAATGGATGAGAGGAGGGCTTGGTATTTATAGGGAAAGTGAGGGGACAAGGCATTAATGGCCAAGGGACACCTCACATGTGCTTTTCTCAAACCCATGTGCTCTCCCTTGATATTTCCCAATAAGTTAGGCCACATGGGCCCCCAATACAATAATTCATCACCCTTGGCCGGCCAATCCTTAAAATATCTCATGACATCATCATGACACAGCTATGATGTCATTAAACATACCGAAACCCTAAAACTGCATTTTTACTATTCACTAAAAATTCAACTTTCTCAGAAAAATCCCAAAATTTCACACTAACCAAATATCAATGCTCTGATTTCAAAAATGAACTCCATTTTATAAAAATAATTTTCTAAATATTTTTAAATTTATTTTTAAATAAATACATTATTCACCGAAAATTCATTTTTTCAGAAAAAACCCCAAAAATTACCATAACATAATATCGGTGCTCTGAGTTCAAAAAATGAAATCCATTTTATGAAAATAATTTTCTAAATATTTTTAATTTAATTTTTAATTAAAAAACACTATTCACCCAAAAAAACTAATACTTGAATAATAATTTATGAAACCGTTATTTAACCATTTTATTGAATCACATTACTTAATCAAGGTGCCTAGATTATTTTAAAACTTTCTTTAAGTGAGATTACTAATCCATTTGGTCATATTACTAATCCTAATCATAAAATCACTATTCATAATTTAGTATTCATCAAAAATCAAGTTGATCTTATTAGACTCCAAATTTTGTACTGAACATAATTGTAGAAGACCATTTTTTGAAAAACATTACACATTTTTAATTATTTAAGGTTTACATAAACATTTTTAAAATATCCTTTTTCTAAAATTCATCAAAAATATGCATACTATATTTATTCGGTCATTTGAAAATTCATAAACATCATCATAAGAAGAAATCCCAATTTTTATTTAAAATAAAGGATTACACAAGGCAGTTACGGTCTTGTTACATATCCCCTTATAATACCAGCATAGGACCTAAGAGTAAGGTGTGCTAGGGTGATAGAATCTTGGGGCGGCTCGGTCAACATTGCCCGAGTAGTAATTTCTATCAGTTTGAACTTCTCGTGAAGGCGATTCCGTTCTAGCTTCACATGATGAAGTTCGGCTTGGGTTTAGTCCAGAGCAAAGCCCAATGGTGGTACCTCCTTCCCAAGTTCTGTTAGATGGGCTTCGATCGGTCTAAGACTACTAGGTGAGGCCATCGAATCTTCTTTCTATAATAATTAACCAAGATTACTTGTATTTAGAGACAATAATCAAAACATTTTGTTCACAGTGGTCATATTGACCGATGGTCATATAACAGTCAAAACCCACTGGTCTCATTTTAATTATAATCATGTTTATCAAATAAAACATTTTTGTTGAGTATAAAAATAAAAAAAATAACACATGAAATTAGGAAACAAGATTTATTCAAAATTTCGGGTCGTTACAATCTACCTGACCATTTCACAATTCACCCACCCTTTTTTGTCGTCCGATTTTATGGAATTCTGAGATCGTTCGGCTAGTTTTGACCACCCCACAGACGCTTTTCAAGTACGCCAAGCACCAAAAAAACACATATTCAGTCGTGCCATGCAAACCTTACATTTGAATGATATGTTGTATCCTCTTACACCTCACCAATAATAATTAGTATGTTCTTGTGTGAATTCATGTCATGTCGATGTTGTTCAGTATGAATTTGACCGTTAAATGCATGTTTTGGCCATTTATGACACGCAGAGTGCGTTTTCAGTCACCACGGTCACACAACACCTATAATTGACATAACATCTTCCCGACCATTTCAAAATTCACCCATCCTTTTTTCTCGTCCAATTTCATGGCATTATGTGGTCGTTCGGCCGATTTTGACCACCCCACAGACTCTTTTCAAGCGTGCCAAACACCTAAAAACACATATTCAGTCGTGTCATGCAAACCTTGCATCTGAATGACATGTCGTCTCCTTTTACACCTCACTATTAATAATTTGGGTGGTCTCATGTGATTTCACATCATGTCGATGTCGTTCAGAATGCATTTGACCGTTAAACGTGTGTTTTAGCCATTTACGACATGCGGAGTGTGTTTTTGGTCACCACGGTAACAAGACACCTCTGATTGACATGTCGTATGCCCGAAAATTTCACAATTCACCCACCCTTTTTTTTTGTCTGATTTCATGGCATTCTGAGGTCATTCGACTGGTTTTGACCAACCCACGGACACTTTTCAAATGTGCCAAACACCTAAAAACACATATTCAATCGTGCCATGCAAACCTAGCGTCTGAATGACATGTTTTCTCCTTTTACACCTCACCAATAATAATTAGGGTGTTCTCATGTGATTTCACATAATTATGATTTTTTTAGGTATACATTTGACCATTAAATGCATGTTTTGGCCATTTACGACATGCAGAGTGCATTTCAGTCATTGCGGTCACATGACACCTCCGATTGATGTGTTGTCTATCTGACCATTTCAAAATTCACCCACCCTTTGTTTTCATCTGATTTCATGGAATTCTGAGGTCGTTTGTCTAGTTCTGACCACCCTATGGAAGCTTTTCAAGCACACCAAACACCTAAAAAACACATATTTAGTTGTATTGTGCAAACCTTGCATCTGAATGACATTTTGTCTCCTTGTACACCTCACCAATAATAATTAGGGTGTTCTCGTGTGATTTCACGACATGTCGATGTTGTTCAGCATGCATTTGACCATTAAACGCATGTTTTGGCCCTTTACGACACGCGAACTCATGGGGTGGGGGCTGTTCGAGGGGTGGGGGCTGTCCGGGGGTGGGGTTCTATCCAGGGGGTGGGGGACCATCCGAGGGTGAGGGGGGTGTTCGGGGCTATTCGGGGTGGGGGGATGTTCAAGGGGTGGGGGTGGTCTAGGGGGTGGGGGTTGTCTAGAGTGAGGGGGGTTGTTCGGGGGGACTAACGCACTAACGCTGCCCTAACGCCCTAATGGCATATTAGTGTATCATTGTAATGACCAAATGGCCTAATGACATATTATCCTATTGATCTAGTGGACCAATTAAATTTATGTAAATATATATACTAACTTAATAAATATATCCAATTTTCATTTTCTTTATTTAGTTGTTTCTTTTGTATCTTATTGTAGGCTTATTGAAGCTGAAGATTGGAATGGATTAGAGCTGTTTGGATCGCTTCATGTGAATCAGTATGTCTGTTATATTTTTTTTTTAGGAATCTGATGTTTATGGTGTATTTATTTTTATTGTTTTTCATTCTAGCTTTGTTTCTTCTTCTTGGTAATTTTTTATTTGATTGTTGGAAATGGGATGTATAAATTAATTTTTTTTAAACATTTTTCCAGGTTTGTGGCCACCATTGGTGGTCGTTATTGGTCAATAACAACAGAAATCACCATTGTTGATCGATGCCTCCAGTGACCGCCAATGGTGGTCACTGCAGGCTGATTTTCTGGCCTCCTGTAGCGACCGCCAATGGTGGTCACTGCAGGCTGATTTTCCGGCCTCCTGTAGCGACCGCCAATGGTGGTCGCTATAGACCCACCCAACAGCAACCTACATGCAGTCGTAGTGTACCGAATTTTTGGTTACCTATAGTGACCGCCATTGGCAGTCACTATATCCCTACAGTGACAGGCCAAATATGACCACCACAGGAGGTCTCAAGGCGGTCTCTATTGAGCTATAGTGACCACCAATGGCGGTCGCTATAGGCCCAATTTCTAGTAGTGTCTACATGACACAACCTAAAGGTTTTGTGACTCCAAATGATGCAAATAAGGTATGTAAATTGAAGAAATACATTTATGGGTTAAATCAAGCAACCAAGTCATGGAACATTAATTTTGATGAAGCCATAAAAGAATTTGGTTTTATCAAGAATGAATGAGATCCTTGTGTCTAAAAACAGTTTATTGGGAGTGCGGTCATTTTCCAAATTGTATATGTTGATGACATATTACTTATTGGAAATGAGATACCAATCTTATAGTCTATTAAGGAATGTTTGAATCAATACTTCTCCATGAAAGACTTGGGTGAGGCAGTGTATATTCTTGGGATCAAGATCCATCGTGATAGATCCAAGAGATTTATGGGCCTAATTCCAAGTAAATACGTTGATAAGATACTAAAGAGATTCAGTATGGAACAATCCAAGAGGGGATTGTTGCCAGCATCACATGGTATTCTTATTTCCAATAAAATGTGTCCTCAAACACATAAAGAAATAAAGATAATGGCAAAGACTCTATACGCATCAGTGATTGGATCAGTCATGTATGCCATGCTATGTACTAGGCTGGCTGTCGCCTACACAATGAGTGTGGTAGGAAGATATCAAGATGACCCAAGTGACTGCCATTGGATGGCTGTCAAGACTATCCTAAAGTATCTGAGGTGTACTAAGGATATGTTCCTAGTTTATGGAGGAGATGAGGAACTAGTCATCAGATGATATGCAGATGCTAGTTTCCAGATTAATCGAGATGACATGAAGTTGCAAACAGGATACATCTTCACTTTGAATGGAGGTGCGGTGAGCTAGAAGATCTCAAAGAAGAGTGTGGTCACATATTCTATAGTAGATTCTGAGTATATCATATCTTCTGAGGTAGCTAAAGAAGAAGTTTGGATGTGAAGATCCGTCTAAGATCTAGATGTGATACCTAGAAGTAAAAATCCCATCACATTGTACTGTGATAATACTGCAGTGGTGGCTCTCGCAAAAGAGCCAAGGTCACATTAGTGGACAAAGCACATACTTCAGAAGTATCATATCTTGAGAGACTATTCTCAGAGAGGTGAAGTTGCAGTAAGCAGTAATTCCACAAAACACAACGTGGAGGACCCCTTGACTGAAGACTTGACTCAGTAGAAACATGATCATCATGTGAGGTCTAGGGAACTTAAAGTTGTAGGTAGTTGGCTCTAGTACAAGTGGGAGTTTGTAAGAGTTGGTGTCCTAGAA
Organism: Viscum album; assembly: GCA_963277665.1. Classification (NCBI taxonomy): domain Eukaryota; kingdom Viridiplantae; phylum Streptophyta; class Magnoliopsida; order Santalales; family Viscaceae; genus Viscum; species Viscum album. The sequence continues at coordinate 1,088,952,998 of OY728145.1, read as the reverse complement.
CCAATTGGTTTTACATTTATTACATGGATGTTTAATGTATTATTACATATTGTTCATTATTCTGCGTGACTATGATGTAATAATGTCCTAGAGTATTTGTTACATTGACAAGGTCATTGTAGTTCCCCGCTATGATGAGAACCTTGAAATGCTATAACAATATTCTTAAATATAGTTATGCAGTTGGATGACATACTATGATGGAACACATAGCATGTAGACTGTTAGGTTCAAGAACTCGTAAGCAGATGAGACTTCCTCTTCTGAAGTTCCCACTTGGTAATCTCCAAGATAAGAGATTATGAGAACAGACTCGCTAGTATTAATTCCACATATTTTGGTGTCATCGGATATTTATATCTGTAAGCATGTGTAATGATCCTTAGACTTTAATATTATCATTAATACATGTCATGAATTACACACTTTGATTTACTAACAAAAACTGTCACACAGACAGCCGGAAGGAAGTAGGGTATGTTGGGTGCATCACGGTGGCATGTTATTAATGGAAAAGTCGAGGAAAGATTTTTTCCATTCCATTTATGGAAGTTGATATCTCATCCCTTTGATTGAAATAGAACCGTCACGTGAAATTCTATGGCCATGGTGTAACGACGAGTTTATTTTAGGTAGTCAGAGAATGAAGTATAAGCATAAAAGTTGATGACACAATCATAAAACCTCCTTGATGAGATATTGCGACAAAGGGATTATATTACACAGTGAACGTTTGTATGTGAATGTCGTTGTTGCGACTTTACGTTCTATATCTTGGGTGCCTTGACCCGTTCCTAGATAGTACTCTTCGACTTTAGGAAAGCTCTCCTAATTCCAATGATAATGAATCCTAGAGGGTCACACACTAAGTGTTTTTGGTGGTCTTGGTTAAATTATTTTTGAATTTAAGTAATGAAATAAATATTATTCTCAAGACCGTGGAATAATTTTATTCAAGTTAAAATGATCGCATAAATTAAATAAAATTTATTTATTTATTTTATTTAACATTTAATAAATATTTATTTACGAGTTTGTAAATAAAATATTTATTTTTAGAGAATAAATTATTTATTTATTTATTTATTCGGGTGTTCAATAAATGGAAGTGGAGTTCGAGCGGACTAAGGTCGGTCTGGTAGTAAAATAATTATTTGCAAGACGGTAAATAATTATTTAACTAGTCGGTACAAATTAAAATAATGTTGCTATTATTTTGTGATGTGAAATTTTATTTATAATTTTGTTTTACGTAAGTTGGAGAACCATAAATAATGACGCGGTATTATTATTAAATGCATGGGTTTTCTCTAAGTTCATGAATGTATTTAATTGTTTTTATGAAATTAAATATTGTCATGAAATTCCATGTATATAAATAGAAAAGTACGCCTATTGTGCCATTTACCACACCACACACCTGGTGAATTAAGAATTTTTTATCCAAATAATTTATCTCTCAAATCCTCTGCTCTCCCCTCTCAAGAACGAGAGGCGTTCTTCAAGACCGAAGAACAAGCAATCAAGAACGACTAAAACAAGACACTTGCTTCTCCACGCTAGTACTCGGAGAGCGAGAGGTGTCAATTGGAGGCCATCGGATCACATGTGGATCACTACTAGATGGATTCTAGTTTGGATCCTTACAATCACAACAAGATAATCTAGAAGGGTCATTCCGGACAATCAACATCATCAACGAAGAAAATACCGAAGATCTGGGTATTATTTTATTTATGAAATTAATTAAATTAATTATATACATGATGTGAAAAATCCTCTCTAAAGGTTTCAGGCCTCTTTCTTATTTATCTAAATGTTTGATTATATTATGTGGAGACTGGCGTTCATCATCATATTGATCTCGGAATAATCATTGATCATGGTAAAAATCAAAGTTGGGTCTCGTCCCAACCACGCTTCTGCTGCGCTCGGAACCTTCAAATTGAGAAGGATCCAATCTTCCTAGACTTGAAAAGGATAGACATGGGAGTCCTAAATTAAGGGACATCATCATTCCTTTCTTAAATTATTTCTTAACCATCCCTTTTATATAAGATAAAGGATGCTCAAATAGATTATGTGAAAATTCAAAAAAAGGTGGAAGTTATCAAAAATGAGAAATCCTCAAGATATAAAATTGATGAGGAAGGAGTCATGAGATTTGGGTCATGACTATATGTACCCTAAAATCCTAACAAAAAGAAATATATTTTGAATGATGCACATAGATAAACCTTTTACATCCACCCATGGAGTACAAAGATGTATCAAAATCTCCAATATCACTATTGGTGGGACAATATGAAGAAGTAGATCCCTGATTGTACATCAAAATGCCTAGTATGTTAGAAAGTGAAGGTTGAAATGGAAAAGTCTAAGGGGATGATTCAATCATTACCTATACCTACATGGAAATGGGAAAACATCACCATAGACTTTGTCATATAACTTTGGAAGACATATATAGAAAATAATTCCATATGGGTTGTTTTGGATTGTCTTACAAATAAATATCACTTTATTTAAATTTGATAGGACTTATCACTTGATCAACTTTTATAGATATACATCAGAGAAGTGGTGAGGCTGAATAGAGTACCATTATCGATTGTATATGATAAGGATCCAAGATTTACATCAATGTTCTAGGAAATTATCTAGAATGCTCTAAACACTATTCTAAACATCATTACGACTTATCATACTCAAACTAAAACTATTAAAAAGGGAATTTATACCCATGGTTTTAAACCATGTGTATAGAATAAAAAACCATGGGTATAGGTTATACCCACAGTTTTGAGAGTTGTGGCCATTTAAGGTGTTATTATAGGTATATACCAATAATTTGTATAGAAACAGTGGGTATAGGTCACTTGTATTTTTTATACCCACAGTTTAAATAAACCATAGGTATAGATCTAAACCCATATTTTTTAAACTGTGGGTATATATATCCCCATCATAGAACCTATACTAATGGTTTTACAAACTATGGGTATAGGTTGCTTTTTGTATTTGGCACCAGCCCCTCCACCTTCTTCCCTGAATGGATGAACCTATAAATAAAATAAATTAGATAATATACATTCAATACAGTATAGATTTTCTACATTTATCATCCAATAAATAGGTTGTAATAATTTTTAAACTATATAAAATACTAAAATATATAGATGCATCCATAAAACAAATCAATTTAAGTCGGTATAGAACTATAAGGTCTCCTTCCTGCTAAGTAAAAAATGAAGTGTATCAATATCTCCCCCATCGCCAACATCCTCCACCTCACCATCATCAAAATAAACATTATCATCATCATCATCAGTAGTAGCAGCAACATCCTCACCAATAGCATCATCTGTAATAGAAACATCATCAACAACATCATCACCACCACCTTCAACTCGATTGCCACTAGGACCGTTATTGGAATCACTCGGTCCATCATTTAAAAAACAAATTGGTTCCATATATGAATCAATAGTACTATAAGCATCTGATGGAAGTTATTGGTTGATAACCGACATAGATTTCATGAATTTTTTGGTGATCATCTTACTTCTTTCATGCTCCTGTTTACTTTTTTCATGCTCCTCTAAAGCTATTTTTTCTTTATCTTATTCTACATGATTACTTTGTAGCTCGGGGTCTGAGATCCTTGAGAGGAGCCCTCTAAGGAACAGTACCTGGAGGGGATGATGTTTTTCCTTGTTTGACATCAGACTCTACATTGGTACTCCTCACTTAAAACCTGACTCAAATGATCATTTGACCAGAATTTTTCATCTTCCTTATCATCAAGTTCCTCCATGGAAGTATTTTGAAAATATAAACAAGATATTTAATTTTTAATTTCATAGAAATATTTGAAATATAAATAAAAAAATTAAAATGTTTTGTTTTGTTTTTTCATTTTATGAAATTATATCTTTTTTATTCCCACTTAAGAAAAATAATTTAGCTCAAGGTAGACAACCTTATATGACCAATATAGATTGCTACAAATGAAATTTATTAGAATACACATATTAACAATGTAAACATTTTATAATCTTGAATAATAATCAATTGGAATAATTTTTAATGAAATGAAAAATTCATAATTAATGTGATTAGATTATAGGCCTAATTTTCTAAATGGCATAATGTCCTATAGGCCAATTTTCCATTAGGACTGATGGAAAATTTTCATAGGCCTAATGGCCAATTGGACTCTTGTCCTAATAGTGAATTGTCCTCTATTCCTAATAGACCAATTGTCCATTAGGCCTAATGGATAATTATCCTCTATGCCTAACAGTCCAATTGATGATTAGGCATATAGAACAATTTGATATTATGCCTATAGTCCAATTGTTCATTAGGCCTATAGGCCAATTGGCCAATTTTTCATTAGGAATATAGGATAATTGGACATTAGGATTATAGGCCAATTGGCTATTAGGACTATAGGCCAATTGGTCATTAGTCCTATGGGAAAATTGGCCATTAGGAATATAGGCCAATTGGGAATTAGGAATATTAGAAAATTAGAAAATATGACTATAGTCCAATTAGCGATTAGGCCAATTACACCTTAGGAATATATTTCAATTGGCCAATCATGAATATAGGCCGATTGGCTAATCATTCCTATAGGCCCATTGGCCAATCAGTCCTATAGGCCAATTGTCCATTTTGCCTATAGGCCAATTAGTCATTAGGGTTATGGGCCAATTGGCCATTAGGCCTATAAACCTATATGAAAATTTTCCTCTATGCCTAATGGTCATTTGAAAGGGGTATTTTCAGACTTTTATTAAAATTATTAATGACATAAAAACTTAAAATTCAGCATGAAAAGCTAACTAAGTAACAATATAAATAAAGACATTATTTTAATTTCAATTAAAGTGTATGGTGGTTCTCATGATCGGGAATTGTAGTGTGCCCCAATGTGTGCACATATGTCATTGAATATTTGTTATTTTTTTCCATAACACTTCCAAAAAAATTAAAATAAAAGTAATAAGAACTAAATTTTATCTGCAAACCATTAAATATTGGAAATTCCTTAAACACATTATCCTTCCAATGTGAAACCATATTTTGATATTGAGTTTTTGGATAGTTTAAGAATGTTGGTACACCCTCTAAATCATAACCTAATCTGATCTTCCAATCAACATAAAACTCATTCTTGTATGATCACCGTAACTCCCCAACATCCATCAACCTTGCAGTCTTATAAGCTTATCTATTTGGAAAGTTAAACCAACTCTACAATTAAAATGTTATTTCATATAAATAGAAAAATAATATAGATATAAATTTATAAAATTTTCTTACATATATTTGCTCCCATGATTTCCCCTTGATGTCTTTACAGAGATGTATCCATGAGACCAGTTCCAATAGAATGATATCATGGTATTTGGTTAAATGGGCCATAAAAATACTATAATGCCTTTCATTTTTACCTACCATATGATTTTCTTCATTATAATCCACCATTTTCTGTGTTTGGGAATTTCAGGATTCTTGTATATGAGTGAACCCATGTTTCCTAGTAGAATATCCCACTGAATAAGAAAAGCGGGGGAGAAGAATTAAGTCACATTAAAACATGAAAAAAATAAAGTGATAGAATTTGGCACAGTTATAATAAAAAGAACCAATTGCAGACTAATCAATAGACTATGACGAATATGTGGTTTTTCCTCGATCAGCAGCCTCTGAAGAAAGAGTTTATTCCAATGCATTCTCTAGGTGGTCATCATGAACTGGAGTGGAAGCTGAAGGAACAAACTCATCAGATGTTGGATGGATGGTAGGAATTGGAGGTGGTGTATACATGGCTAAATATGGGTAGTAGGTTGGAGGATACATCATCAGATATGGATATGGTAAAGGTGGGAACATCCATAGAGGCGGTGTACCCATGGAATGGGAAGAATATGATAAATGAGATGATGTAGCCATCAGTGGGATCATCGCTGGATGCGGAATAGACATGGTATGTGAATAATATGGTAGCTAAGATGATGATAGAGGCATGGATAAGAACATCCTTGTATACTCAATTAGAGGATGTAAAGGTGTGGTAGATGGGGTTTCCTCTTGTGGGTCAATGTGGGAATGGGAATGATGGGTGCTCCATCTATGTCTAAGAGCATCCCCACTTATACCCATGCTAGTGGGATGAGGATTCAACTCTGGTGGAACTGAATGTACCTAAAAAAATTAATAAATAATATTAACATGGCATTATATGTAATCTAGAAGAAAAATGTTACCATTATTATACTGAGTGAGGGAAGAGAACGAGGAAATTCACAATTGTACACCTATCGATCGAGATAAAATAGTCACTTCCATAGAAGTTATGAAATATTTGGAATTATCTTCATAATAATGAAATGTATATTTTTTTAAAACAACTTTTATAAATCATGCATACAACTTAGAAGTCAAAGAAGGCATAAGAGATGTCATAACATCTTTTAATAACAATAATTTAAAACCAAGTAATACATTTTTTAAAAACTAGTTTCAAACCTAGCTTTCTAAATTGAAATAAATATAATTAAATGAAATGACACAAGAAAAAAATAAAACAAAAATATCATTCCAAACTGAAACCAAATTAATGTAATTACAGTAATACTAACATGAGAAACTCATGTGAAGGTAAACTGAATGATCATTAAACATATAAGATTTCTTGTATATATTACCCACCACTGCTTTAGTTTCAACATCAACTATAAAAATGGGAAAATTTGAATCATCAAATTCAATATTTTGGTCAACACCAATAGGGGAATCAATGGTGGAAATTTCATCACTAGAATCATGAAAAATATGTCTTGGGATTACTTTATTAATGGAACCGTAATCAAGTATCTGGTGATCTTTCACATAAAACACTTGTTTTTTCATTGATTCCAAAATGTATGGTTCATCATTATTTAGGAATAGACACATGTCAATAACTCTGAATCCATGATCATCAATAAATGTACCATGTCACATCATTGAATCAAACCATTTGCATTTAATCATAGTGACTCAAACCTGAGAGTAGTAATCGAATAACAATATTTTCTCAACAATTCCATAATAATACACATAACCATATTGAGGTCGGCTATAATATTCAATATCATAACAATCTGGTGTACCAGTTAATATAACGCCATCATGTTGTGTTCTCATTTTCTCCACTTGATCAGTTGTAACAAATTTATACCCATTGATTATTAGATATTTTCATTCATGAACTAAAGAATTGGGACCAAAATCCAACAATCTTAATACATAAGTAATGGAGTCAATAGGTAAACACAAGACCTAAAATATTTATTAATAATACAATTAAGTGGATATTTATATATTAAGCTAATTAATGTAAGAGTTATACCTTTGATTTCAACCAAGCAAGAAACTATAGGATATGAAAAGCCTCTCTCCTTATCAAAGGAAAATATCAATGGACTCTACTTAAAATATGTTTATTTTACCTATATAAAATGATAATAAAATTATATGGTATATGTAAAATTTAATAATATGAGATAACATGTAAATATACAAATTACATACTTAATATAATCATTGGACAAACCATGGTTAAACAAAAATGTATGATGTGCCATATCGTGCTCTTCAAGGATCAATGTAGCCAATGTATAAGACCCAAAAATTCCTCCTATTTGGGTAATATAATTAAACAAGGGATCAATTTCCCCATACTGGTCATCTTCATTTCTCATTGGAATGCTTTTTCTGGTGCTCACATCAGACAAACACATAAAAAAATCCATACACTCTTGAGCCAAAACATCTCTCACAATCAAAAATTCGCGATAATTAATTTTTAGTAATTATAATTTCATTGTGAAAATATTTATTTGAGTAGGATACATCCACTGAAAAGCAAGTGGTCTTCCCCAAAGTGTTTCATTTGGAAGATGGATTGTTAAATGCAGCATGCAGGTGACAAGATAAGGAGGGAAAACATTTCTATATCACACAAAATTAATGGTGCCACCTACTACATTTTTATCAATAATTCCTTCGATAACCTTTTAGTACACAATGAATCTAATAAAATGGCATAATAGAATCACTTTAACCCTTACATTATTATTTCGAAAATACCAAATTGTTATTGGAATCAATTTATGAAGAAGTATGTGATAACCATGAGTTTATAAAGATTTTAGTTTCAAATCCACTCTATTGAATCATTTATATATGTTGCTAGAATATCCATAAAGAACCTTTATATTCTCCAATACTTCTAGAAATTGATCTTTCTATAATTGTGTCATCACATAAAAATCACAAGTAACTTTCCATTTATTTTCACTGATACACAAAGGATGCATTTCTGGTTGAATACCCAAATCCAACAAGTCCTAACAAGATCATAAGTCATCTTGAGTATTCCCCTTGATATTTATACTAATTTCAAGAAACATTTTACATATATTTTTCTCAATGTACATTACGTATAAACAATGATGTAACAAGTTGGTAAACCAATATGGAAACTCAAAAAAGATACATCTCATTTTCTAATTTTAAGTGGATTTAGTGTCAACATTATTCCTATTTTAAGATTTTTTCTAACTGTTCCCTAATGAAAAAATGAAATGTTTCAATTCATTAATCACATCAATACCTGACATACATTAAGGTGGTTGTTCAGTTTCAACATTATTATCAAACCTCAAAAGATTCTTCCTATATTTATGATCTATTGTCTAGAATCATTGATGCCCCATGAAACTGAAACTACAATGATTTTTAATCATTCTTGGTCATTTATTGTTCATATATATAGGACATGATAGCTTTACCTTAATTATCCAACTATACATCATTTCATAAGCAGCGAAATCATTTATAGTCCATAGAAGGGTAGCACGTATCTGGAATATATTTTTTGAAGAAGCATCGAATTTCTGCACACCCATATTCTAAAGATGCTTCAACTCTCTTATTAAAGACTATAAGTATACATCTATATCATTATGTAGATCAGAAGGTCCAAATATCAGTTTATTAAAGAAAGTTAATTGTTTTTTCATACACATCCATGGAGTAAGATTATAAACATGAATAAAAACTAGTCATGTGTTGTGAGTATTAATCGTCTGAACAAACGGAATAAAACCATCACATGATAGAACCAACCTGGAATTACACACATCAGTTTCAAAATCAATTTTTTTTACATCTAATGCCCGCCATGATAGTCCATCTGGAGGATAAACCAACTCATTATTACCTTTAATTATCTCAGCATCATTACATCACATATTGATTGATATTTCTACAGACATGAATTGATTTTGATGTCTGGGAATCAATGGAAAGTGGAACATGACTTTATGTGGAACATGATATAGTGTTCCATCTACATTTTCCTTCCATTGAGATGTAACACATTCTTTAAAGTCATTACAGTCAATTGTTTCCTCCCAAAAAATTGTAGTCTTTCAAAAAAGCAAGAACATTATTAGTAGAAAATCCATGATGCTTAATTAACATTCATGCCTTCTAATGATTTGGGAGAATATCTACACCATCGAGAATTAATTCCTTCAAAAAGGTAAGAAAATAATCAATGGTAGTATTAGAAATTCCATACATGGTTTTTCTAGGATATAACGGCATTAAAAATTCTAACTTGGTCATTTTAGTACATTCCTAATATACTGGAGTTTTTGTGTCATCTATTAAAATTTTCACTCTCTCAACATCATTATCTTTAATATTTTCCCCATGTGTATTGAAATCTTTGACTTATTTCACTGGGATACTATATCTCTCATGATGATGCAGAAATGGAGACTGTTCAAATATCAAATTCTCCATACTAGTTCTTTGTTTTCATTCAGGAACAGTATAATATTGTCTCGTCTATATATGGTGATACCAAACGGATTAGTTTGTTTGAAACCCATCTTTCATTATATGTTATCTAACTTCTTCTAGTCTTAACCATGGTCTTCCAACACAATTATAGAATGGAAACTGTATAAAACCTCTATTTGAAGAAATATTAAACGAAAAATATAAACAAATCCAAATTCTTTTGAAAGTTGGTTGAAATATGATCGGTATGATACATCCATATTTTATCTATTCTATTAAAAGGAAAAAACATTATCTTCCCATCAAAAATTTAAACCAGAATTAAAAAATTCATTAAAACCAATTTTAATATTAAAGTCATTAAAGCATACTAGTATCTAGGAAAACAAATAATAATAGAAATAACATATGCTATAATAGATTACTAAAAATTATGAATCAAGGTGTATATCTATGTCTGATAATGATTATAATGTGTAAGGACCCGGCCCCAGTTTCCCAGAGCCAGTGACTTACTTGATTAAATTGTCATACATACAAGGAATACAAATCCTTAAGTACTGATTAGTTTTGTATTATTTGAAACAAGATACATACATAAGTTCAATTTTACAAATTGAAAAGAAAAACAACACAGAAAATCCATAGACAACATCCATAAATCCTAGGTTTTTTCAGCATGTCATTCATAATAAACTTCTTCATGTCTTGAGAAAAAGAAACATAAGAAAGGGGTGAGATCAAACGCTCAGTAAGAGTAAGAAATACAATGGAAGATATCATAAACATAAGACATGGTAAGTAATTAAAAAAGTGCGCCTTTAATAATAAACTTGTACACATTTATGGCATGAGTATGAGCTAAGTAAATAATGCCATAATAAAAAATATTCATGGGGACTCTACTAGTTGAATAACCACATGAACTTAAAATACTAGCATCATAATGAGGGAAGTGCATATGCCGGACATCATAATCATACCGTCTAAGCCTCGTGCTGGGACCATAAATAATCATTTTGTCAAGGCCTTGTGCCAAGACCATAGTTTGTCTCATGAGACCTACCGATGCATTGAGGGGATATATAGTGCCCCACCCATCACATAATAAGTCAAATTCATTCCTCATATGAGTGGGGATAAACATAAACAACATATACATTCATATTGAAACTATCATATGAAATGTAACTAACTTTCCTCAATAATTAAACATAAAACACTAACCATTCTGAGTAATATGGTGAATGGTTTTAGGATAGTTCATCCACAATAGAGTTATCCATAAACCATTAAATCAAATATGGTAGATAACTTCATAAATTATTAAACTCAATAGTACATAATGTAACGCCCTGACCCTAGATACCCAGAGTCGGTGCATTATTACATAACATTGGCATGATCACAAAGGATCAAGTCTCGAAAAACCGATTAGTTTAGTAGTCTTGGAAACACTAGATATATTCATAAGTCTTACATTACATCATAAGGTAAAAAAACTACAACAACATCTTGTCTTCATATCCCCTCATATTATCCCTGCAGGTCATTCATAAATTACTTCTTCATAATCCTGGGAAAAATAAAACATTGAAAGGGGTGAGCTCAGATGCTCAGTAAGGATAACATTATAGCAGAATCTTTCATAGATAAGCATAAACACTTAAGGCAGTTTATAACTAAAATGAAAGCCTTTTAAACTTGAACTTCAGTATAAAATGGCAAAGATAAAATAAAATAATGCCATTTACTTACTCACATGGATATTCTACTAGTCGATTGGTCACATGCAATATCAATAACCACTTTCATAATGATGGAATGCATAATGCCAGACTATCATAACCACATAGCCAAGGCCTCGTGCCAAGACTACAATAAGATTTTGCCAAGGCCTTGTGCCAAGACACTAGTTTGTCTCATGAGACCTACCGATGCATTGAGGAGCTATAGTAGGCTCCACCCGTCACTTATTAAGTCCAATGCATTCCTCATATGAACAGGTTCAAACATAACATAAACATTCATATTAAAACTAGCATACGAAATGTCAATACTTTAACCACAAACCATGAATGGTATAAAAATAGCACATCCACAGTCAAACATAACTCATTCGATACAATATAGAAGATTCTATTGTATCACATTATCCTCAATCAAGAATAATTAAGGATGTTGACATAGATGAAAATATTTATCAAAACTATTTGAGAGAAATATCCCCCTTTTTCTTGAAATCATTTAAAAGTCACACCATTTGTCAAGAAGCCATTTAAAAATAGATTTTTGAATCAAAGTGTCCCATTCCACTTTGAAACTTTTTTAAAAGGAGTTTTAATTTTAAAACATTAATGTCAATATAAATAAATCCCTAAAACCATTTTTAAAACATGGACATTAATGAGAAATATTTAGATGAATAAGTCTTTAAAACATTTAAAAATGGTATTTTAGTTAGAGATTCTAACCAAAAGAGAGACACTTGAATACAAATAATTGAGGTAATCAAAACATTGTAATATCATGAGAATAAATGGATTCATGATATACTATGTCAAAGGACACTATATACACCACATAAAAGTGATTTGGTGTATAACAACAAGAAGTCTCAATGGAATTTAAGTTGAGATGAAATCTCTCATAAAGGCTGTATCCTTAGGTTAAGGATAAATCAACGACATAGTTATGTGTGAAAAATATAAATACACTAAATATGATTGGATATTCAGTGTAAAACAATCAAAGGATATTCACACATAATCTTGTAAAAACAACACCAATAAATTGGATGTTTAACTCAACAAATGGAGAATGAGTTAACATTACTCTTATCAAATTCATATCGGTGACTTGAGAAATTATAAATGGAGTGATTATGTGTATCACAATTATATCCACAGAAAAGGGGAGTGGAAATTATGACATAAGAAAATGAATAGTTATTCCACACATAATCTAGGAGTAAAATAATCAATGAAGTTTGTGTAAAGCCCAATAAATGGAAATTGAAATTTTGAATTCCCTTATCGATTAGGTAACATACGAAACATACACCCATGAAAGAAGGATCATACAATGATGATGTAAATATCCATAAATTAAATTATATTACACAATTAATACAATCATGGGCAGTACACATACACCACATGCAATAATTAAGTGGTGAACAATGGAATTCTCACGAAATTAAGAGTGAGTTAAGAAACCCCTTACCACGTTGTAATCAACTGAGTTGTATGACCAAAAGTTAATAACCACCCAATTATTTACAGAATAACATGAATATAAAGATAATCATGATAACATATATCAATTGGCAGTACACAATACACCACTTTCAATAATTTAGTGGCGAACAAATGGAAATCTCACAGAATTGAAAGTGAGATAAGAAAATTCCTTACCTTGTACTTTTCCTTGGTTGGGGGTAGGTTAACCTCCTGTATAAGGTTGAAATAATTTTCATTAAATTATTCATGAAGCATATAAATTAATATGATATCATATATGATCTTTTAACATTGCTTTGTTAATAATATCTTAGAATTATCGTCGTTTCGGGTGTTAACTTACTCGTTTTCTTTTATATGTTTTGTTACGTAAGCCATGTTTTTTATGGATAGGTTGTATCTTATTCATATCCAGAATGATATAAATATCTTAAACATTATTTTTAAATCATCAAATGATAATTATACTGTAATGGATATGATGGAGAATGAATCTCATCGCGTTCGTGGAGACGGTAGTCCGTACGTACGCACGAGCGACAATATCATTATTTTGATATTAAAATAATATATAATTGGATGGTATATAATATATACAGAATCATTATCATGTTATATTTATTATTTAAATCAGTTACACATCATTATTATACCCACCCAAATAATAATATATTGAATAACAATTACACCACGACGTGGAGACGGTAAGTCGTACGTACGCACGTATGGTGACGTGTTATTCAAAGGGTGGATAGAATACTGAATATGGTTTTACCATATTTATAATAACATCACAGTATATATAAGATACTGGAGTTATTATTTTAGAATGTCAATAACAAAGAAAGAAGAAGTGGAAGAAGAAAGGAACTTGAAAAGGGGTGGTGAAAATATTACCTCTTCTTCAGGTTCTTCCTTTTGATTTGATCAAAAGGGCTCCTTAGGTTGGATTTCTGATCAAAATAAGGCCTCTAGGTTGTAGTGAGGGAAGTTGAGAGAGTATTTGGTCAGGGGTTGTCCGAACCAAAAGGCTTTTAAGGTGTGAAGAAATGAGAATGAGGAGTGCCCATTTATAAGAGGGGTGAGGGGCACCTTTGGAAAAGCTAGAAATATTAATTTATAATAAATACATATTCGGTTTCTAATGGCTCCAAAGTTGATTATTCAATGTTTAAGGTGGGGATAGGTCGAAACCCACTCAAACAATATGATTTAGACAGGTTTGGGTTACTATATTAACCTTATCTTATAGTTTTAACTCTTAGTTAATTAGTTTGACATTTACCATGTCACTTTGTATTTTTATATTATATAGTTAATAAACTTACTATATACATCCAAGAGACCCCCAAGTGGTCCATTAATTATATAACTATCATGATATAAGTCTCTTGGCTGAACATTAGATTATTAGGAATTTAATATCAATTAATAATATAATATTTGTTTTAAAAACTCTTTTATATCAATTTTGACACTATTCAATAGTTGATTTTTGTGAAACTCATAACAGAATGCTTACTTCGAAAAAAGTAAATTAAATAAATACTAATATGTCATATTATCCTTGAAAATTAGTGTAATTCATTAAAAGTCTTAAATTATATTTATTTGGATATTTATAATATCAATTATTTTAATTTTTCACTATTATGGTAATTACTGCATCATCATTGTGTCATAAATATATTAAATTATCTAATATCTAAAAATTATAAATAAAATATCATTATGTAGTAAATATTATTATCTTTATAATTAATATTTACAATTGAATTTATCTTATGTATAACACTATATTAAAAATGTTTTATTAAATAAACTTTGATTTTAACTCTTTTAACTCTTCTTTGAATTAAATAATAATAAATGTCCTAATCTAATCCAAGTGGACCTAAATGATAATATTTTATTCCTAAGGTTGTTTTTGTTCGAGATACACTTGTCCAATAGAATTAGTACATGTGTTAGGGTAATATTAATATCATTTTTACCCTTAATTACCCTATTTACTTTTAATCGTGGTAAATAAAAGTAAAAAGTTACTATTCACCAAAAATTATTTTCATCTCATTGAACCACATTTTACTTCTTGATATTAATCATGTCTCTCGGATTTTTGAAATTCCATTCACAGAAGCGGTTAAATTAAGTTTTATGAAAAATTCAGTTTTTTTAACTACCACTTAGTAGTTTCACTATTCGTAAAAAATTGAAGTTTTTCAAAACAATGCCAAAATTTCACCTTAACCTATAATTGATATTCGGAATTCAAAAATGATGTCTATTTTACAAAATTCTAAACATATAAGTTGCATTAATTAATTTTATAATTAATTCCCGCTGTCACAACAAATTGCGTGTTTTTAAGAAACAATATATATCAAAAGATTGACAATTGTTTAGGTCCAATTTCAAAGTGAAATTAATTCTAATGAACACCATTGGATAAAATGGTAAAAATATATTATAATTATACTTTAAAACCACTAAATAATATAATTTATCACTATAAACTATTTTTATTTAAAAAGTTGTTTTTAATTAAAATTTAGTAATTTTCACTATTCATCAAAATATAAGTGTTATCCGAAAAGTTCCAAAATTTCACCCTAGGATAAATTCGATATTCCGAATCCAAAAATGAAGTCCATTTTGAGATATAGAATTTATAAAATTTGAAAAAGTAGGTATTACTATTCATAATGGCTAGTTTGATTGGTTGTGGTGTGTTAGAATCTCGAAGTTGCATACAATGCACGCCATTGCATTATTTGAAGGGAAACGTACCGTGGAAGCTTGGGGTGTTACATTCTCCCCTCCTTCAAAAAAGTGTGTTCTCGCAATTTTTAAAATTGTGCTTGGGAATATAATGGAAAGTCCCACATCGGAAAAAGAGTCAATAAAACTATCACTTTAAAAGAAAGAAAGAGAGGTATAAAGGTCAACCAAGATAACCCATACCCGGATTCCATGTAGGAAAACATGGATATAGATGATAAACTAAGTGTCAAGTTTTGATGGAGAGGGATAGAAATCATGATCAGAAGAAAGTTAACAATAAGAAAACCAAACACTTGTATTGGGACAAATGACCATTAGTCTCCTAGTAGGAAAGTAAACGGATAACATTTTTTTGTTTTAAGTTACATTACATAAGGATGAGGAATTTATTTATGATATTGACTAAGAATATAAAGATATATACTTACATTTTAAGTAGAGTTTCATTCTTTAATAAATTTCCACCACTAACTCATTTTTTTTAAACGATGAGTATTCAAGAAGACTTGGTCACACTGGAAGAGCTAGAATAAACTTCTATAGAATCACATGATCCATGCAGGATGAACTATATATTTACATTGTTTTTAGAGATTAATCAAAACCAAAATGGTTAGTACAAGATCTAATGGGCCCCCAAAAGGATATTCCTTGAGAGAAATAAACACTAATCTTAATTTCCAAAATTAAACCAACAATACGCCAAAGTTAAATAAATACCATTCAATAATCAATTGTCCTTAAAATCCTTTAATATAATCAAAACTAATATTGAAAACCAAAACTTATTAAGAATGTAGTCTTCCACGTTAAATTGTATCTCCAAATGAAATTAATTACTCTTAAAGTCACATACTTAAAATTAATTAACCTAATCATTTCCATAAATAACCCAAATCATTATAAATCCATAATAAAAACATAGATAAAAATCCACCATTACTCCTTAAATGAAATCCCATACTACTCTATTTTCCTTTGGCATATAGTGTTCTCAACAAAGCGAACAACTTCCAAAATAACATTTATCACTTAATCACCAAATCATTTTCCTATACTAAGGGTATTCATTTGATAAGACATAAGATCCCAAATCAAATTATTATTGATCAATAAAATCATTTAACTAAAAATAATAGTCACACTAACCAGGGACTTCACGTAGTCCAGTGGTAGGCAATAAATCCCAATCGCACTTTGGTTGTGGGTTCGATTCCCACAGCTCTGTCCGACGCGACGGGTTGTCACACAGTCTACATGTTGTCCTTTTTCAAAAACTATATTTTATAACATTACCTAAATGAGATAAATTCCTCAAAATAACCATAACATAATTTAACCACAAATGTTATCTCATACCTTGCATTTTCATCTCAAATTATAATAATTTGTAATTTCCTCAAACCCAATGATCATATAAAACCAAATGGTTATTTATAACTATATCCACAAGAAAAAAGATAATTCTTCCATAAATATCATTCTCACATGGAAAACTTTAGGGTTACAAATACAAGAGAAAATTATTCCAAAGTAAACCCTTCAACAAGGATCGCTAATAATTTTTAAACATTTATCCAACCATTTATTTCCACATAGCTTCTTCTCTGACCAAGAAAATATCCTATAGAATAGGACATTCACTCAGGTAATGGCCAGGTCCCCTACATTTACGGAAAATGACTATAAATGGATTCTTGGGACCATTTTTATCTTCTTCCATAGTACTCTTCATTTTTCTTCGGCAATTCTTCACTTTATGTCCTTTCTTCCCGCACGTAAAGCATTTCTTTGTCCCATTGAGACACTTTCCTGGGTGTCTCCTTCCATATTTCCTGCATGATGGAAATTGAGGATTTCTTTCTCCATGGTCTCCACTACTGGAGCTCTTATCATTCATCACCTTTCTCTTCTTTGTTGAGTCCAGTAATTGGTTAATATATATTTTTTTGATCATATTTTTGGAAAATTGATTTGGCATTAAGACGATATCTTTTACGCCTATCAACATTCCATTTTGTTGCTCATTGCCACCACCGTTCCCACCTTGTACATCATTCTCAAAGTCACTATGACTTCCTTGGAATCCATCCATTGACTAAAACTAGAAAGAATTGTGTGAGTAATAGTAGTCATACAATCATTTAGAGATTAACATGTCACCATATTCTCAATTTGAAACACATTAGGATTAACCAAGGTCATTTACTCTTATCTTATATATATAATACTTTAAATCGGTTTGTAAAGAAAATGTAAATTATCCTAAGCATATCCCTTGGGAGTGTCGTAACCAAGAGTGCAGCAAGGCCCGTTGTCGTGCACCGGTTCCCGTTCGAGTCTAGCTCAAAGCAGTGTTTTCGGGTTTTACCCCTAGGTATATCTGTGCCAGAGCCGCCTCTACCTGCTCGTATCCAGACAGGGATGTATTCCTCGGAAAACTCACAAAATCTCTACAATACCAAAATTCTAGGATGTTCTTCTATACTAATCCTCAAAGTTCATCTTAGGTCTACGTGCTCTAATCAGAGTTTATCTAAATCTAGCTTCCAAGTTTTGTAATAAACTTCCTCTGATACCAACTGTAACGCCCCGACCCTAGATACCCAGAGTCGGTGCATTATTACATAACATTGGCATGATCACAAAGGATCAAGTCTCGAAATACCGATTAGTTTAGTAGTCTTGGAAACACTAGATATATTCATAAGTCTTACATTACATCATAAGGTAAAAAAAACTACAACAACATCTTGTCTTCATATCCCCTCATATTATCCCTGCAGGTCATTCATAAATTACTTCTTCATAATCTTGGGAAAAATAAAACATTGAAAGGGGTGAGCTCAGATGCTTAGTAAGGATAACATTATAGCAGAATCTTTCATAGATAAGCATAAACACTTAAGGCAATTTATAACTAAAAAGAAGGCCTTTTAAACTTGAACTTCAGCATAAAATGGCAAAGATAAAATAAAATAATTCCATTTACTTACATGGATATTCTACTAGTCGAATGATCACATGCAATATCAATAACCACTTTCATAATGATGGAATGCATAATGCCAGACTATCATAACCACATAGCCAAGGCCTCGTGACAAGACTACAATAAGATTTTGCCAAGGCCTTGTGCCAAGACACTAGTTTGTCTCATGAGACCTACTGATGCATCGAGGAGCCATAGCGGGCTCCACCCGTCACTTATTAAGTCCAATGCATTCCTCATATGAACAGGTTCAAACATAACATAAACATTCGTATTAAAACTAGCATATGAAATGTCAATACTTTAACCACAAACCATGAATGGTATAAAAATAGCACATCCACAGTCAAACATAACTCATTCTATAGAATATGGAAGATTTTATTGTATCACATTATCCTCAATCAAGAATAATTAAGGATGTTGACATAGATGAAAATATGTATCCAAACTATTTGAGAGAAATATCCCCCTTTTTCTTGAAATCATTTAAAAGTCTCACTATTTGTCAAGAAGCCATTTAAAAATAGATTTTTGAATCAAAGTGTCCCATATCACTTTGAAAATTTTTTAAAAGGAGTTTTAATTTTAAAACTTTAATGTCCATATAAATAAATCCTTAAAACCATTTTTAAAACAAACATTAATAAGAAAGATTTAGATGAATAAGTCTTTAAAACATTTAAAAATGGTATTTTAGTTAGAGATTCTAACCAAAAGAGAGACAATTGAATAAAAATAATTGAGGTAATCAAAACTTTGTAATATCATGAGAATAAAGGGATTCATGATATACTATGTCAAAGTACATTATATACACCACATAAAAGTGATTTGGTGTATAACAACAAGAAGTCTCAATGGAATTTAAGTTGAGATGAAATCTATCATAAAGGTCATATCCTTAGGTTAAGGATAAATCAACGATATAGTTATGTGTGAAAAATATAAATACACTAAATATGATTGGATATTCAGTTTAAAACAATAAAATGATATTCACACATAATCTTGTAAAAACAACACCAATGAATTGGATGTTTAACTGAACAAATGGAGAATGAGTTAACATTACTCTTATCAAATTCATATCGATGAATTGAGAAATTATCAATGGAGTGATTATGTGTATCAAAAGTATATCCACATAAAAGGGGAGTGGAAATTATGACATAATCAAATTAATAGTTATTCCACACATAATTTCAGAGTAAAATAATCAATGAAGTTTGTGTAAAGTCGAATAAATGGAAATTGAAATTTCGAATTCCCTTATCAATTAGGTAACATACAAAACATACACCCATGAAAGAAGGATCATACAATGATGATGTAAATACCCATAAATTAAAGTATATTACATAATGAATACAATCATGGGCAGTACACATACACCACATGCAATAATTAAGTGGTGAACAATGGAATTCTCACGAAATTAAGAGTGAGTTAAGAAACCCCTTACAACGTTGTAATCAACTGAGTCGTATGACCAAAAGTTAATAACCACCAAATTATTTAAAGAATAACATGAATATAAAGATAATCATGATAATATATATCAAATGGCAGTACACAATACACCACTTTCAATAATTTAGTGGCGAACAATGGAAATCTCACGGAATTGAAAGTGAGATAAGAAAATACCTTACCTTTTACTTTTCCTTGTTTGGGGGTAGGTTAACCTCCTATATAATGTTGAAATAATTGTTATTTAATTATTCACGAATCATATACATTAATATGATATCATATATGATCTTTTAACATTGCTTTGTTAATAATATCTTAGAATTATCGTCGTTTCGGGTGTTAACTTACTCGTTTTCTTTTATATGTTTTGTTACATAAGTCATGTTTTTCATGGATAGGTTGTATCTTATTCATATCCAGAATGTTATAAAGATCTTGAACATTATTTTTAAATCATCAAATGATAATTATAATGGAATAGATATGATGGAGAATGAATCTCATCGCGTTCGTGGAGATGGTAGTCCGTACGTACGCATGAGCGACAATATCATTCTTTTGATATTAAAATAATATATAATTGGATGGTATATCATATATACAGAATCATTATCATGTTATATTTATTATTTAAATGAGTTACACATCATTATTATACCCACCCAAATAATAATATATTGAATAACAATTACACCACGACGTGGAGACGGTAAGCCGTATGTACACACGTATGGTGACATGTTATTCAAAGGGTGGATAGAATACTGAATATGGTTGTACCATATTTATAATAACATCACAGTATATATAAGAAACTGGAGTTATTATTTTATAATGGTAATAACAAAGAAAGAAGAAGTGGAATAAGAAAGGAACTTGAAAAGGGGTGGTGGAAACATTACCTCTTCTTCGGGTTCTTCTTTTTGATTTGATCAAAAGGGCTCCTTAGGTTGGCTTTCTGATCAAACTAAGGCCTCTAGGTTGTAGTGAGGGAAGTTTAGAGAGTATTTGTGCAGGGTTTGGCCGACCCAAAAGGCTTTGAAGGTGTGAAGAAATGAGAAGGAGGAGTGCTCTTTTATAAGAGGGGTGAGGGGCACCTTTGGAAAAGCTAGAAATATTAATTTATAATAAATTCATATTCGGTTTATAATGTCTACAAAGATTATTATTCAATTTTTAAGGTGGGTATAGGTCGAAAACCATTCAACCAATATAATTTAGACAGGTTTGGGTTACTATATTAACCTTATCTTTTAGTTTTAACTCTTAGTTAATTAGTTTGACATTTACCATGTCACTTTGTATTTTTATATTATATAGTTAATAAACATACTATATACATCCAAGAGACCCCCAAGTGGTCCATTAATGATATACCTATCATGATATAAGTCTTTTGGCCGAGCCTTAGAATTTTAGGAATTTAATATCAATTAATAATATAATATTTGGTTTAAAAACTCTTTTATGTCAATTTTGACAATATTCAATAGTTGATTTTTGTGAAACTCATAACAGAATGATTACTTCGAACAAAGTTAATTAAATAAATACTAATATGTCATATTATCCTAGAAAATTAGTATAATTCATTAAAAGTCTTAAATTATATTTATTTGGGTATTTATAATATCAATTAATTTAATTTTTTACTATTATGGTAATTACTGCATCATCATTGTGTCATAAATATATTAAATTATTTAATGTCTAAAAATTATAAATAAAATATCATTATGTATTAAATTCTATTATCTTTCTAATGAATATTTACAGTCGAATTTATCTTATGTATAACCCTATAATAAAAATGTTTTAGTAAATAAACATTGATTTTAACTCTTTTAACTCTTCTTTGAATTAAATAATGATAAATATCCTAATCTAATCCAAGTGGACCTAAATGATAATATTTTATTCCTAAGGTTGTTTTTGGTCAATATAAACTTGTCCAATAGAATTAGGACATGTGTTAGGGTAATATTAATATCATTTTTACCCTTAATTACCCTATTTACTTTTAACCGTGGTAAATAAAAGTAAAAAGTTACTATTCACCAAAAATTATTTTCATCTCATTGAACCACATTTTACTTCTTGATATTAACCGTGTCTCTCGGATTTTTGAAATTCCATTCACAGAAGCGGTTAAATTAAGTTTTATGAAAAAATCAGTTTTTTTTAACTACCACTTAGTAGTTTCACTATTCATCAAAAATTGAAGTTTTTCAGACCAATGCCAAAATTTCACCTTAAGCTATAATTGATATTCCGAATTCAAAAATCATGTCTATTTTTCAAAATTCTAAACATATAAGTTGTATTAATTAATTTTATAATTAATTCTCGCTGTCCCAACAAATAGCGTGTTTTTAAGAAACAATATATATCAAAAGATTGACAATTGTTTAGGTCCAATTTCAAAGTGAAATTAATTCGAATGAACACCATTGGATAAAATGCTAAAAATATATTCTAATTATACTTTAAAACCACTCAATAATATAATTTATCACTATACATTATTTTGATTTAAAAAGTTGTTTTTAATTAAAATTTAGTAATTTTCACTATTCATCAAAATATAAGTGTTATCCAAAAAGTTCCAAAATTTCAACCTAGGACAAATTCGATATTCCGAATCCAAAAATGAAGTCCATTTTGAGAGATAGAATTTATAAAATTTTAAAAAGTAGGTATTACTATTCATAATAGCTTGTTTGATTGGTTGTGGTGTGTTAGAATCTCGAAGCTGCGTACAATGCACGCCATTGCATTATTCTAAGGGAAACGTACCGTGGAAGCTTGGGGTGTTACACATAAGAAACAACGAGATTGTAAAATCAAATGAAAATACTCTTATAAGATCATTAAGCAATCTTGAGATAAATACTCTTTTATTTTGAAAAGAAGAGTTCTTTTGGAAAAATGTTTGTATAAAACCAAAAGTGAATTAAGATATTATTTTCATAATAAAATGAGTTATTTTATAAACATAATGGTTCCCAAAAACAGATAATTGATTTCCCTTGAAAATAGGTAAGAATTTGATAAATTCCCTTGAATCAGGCTTGTATTTTGGAAACAATTTTGAATGTTCCTTTTAAAATGTGTAACTATCAATAAAATAAGGAAGGGTTCTGGTTTGTAAAAATATATATGATAATCACATAGTATATATGAGTAGTACATAACAATACATAAGAATTTCATTGAGGTAATTAAACAATGAAAGTATCCCTAATGAAAATGGAAGTTCGGATGGAAAAACCCTTACCTTAACTCAGAACGTGTTCCTTTATCGAACTTAATCTCATGGAATATCAAATTATACTCATTAATATATTATTTAAGAACCTATTATACATTTATTTAGTTTATCATAATTCCAGTAAGTTCATTTATGTTCCTATTGATAAGTTATTGTATTGAATTTCATCGCTCCGGAGTGTTCATTTTCTTTATTTTCATCTTCGGTTCACTTGTTTTTAAGTATGTGGAATGGATGTAAAACTCTAGAATTGAAATTATATATTATTTATGAACTTAAATAGGTTTTATTGGTCATTTATATAACTTTGTTACATGGAAAGAGGATGAATTAGTATATATAACATTAATGATAATTATTTCGGTTAATTTGTGGGTTTTGATTACAACGAACTCATTTTTATTTATAGCTTAAAACCATTTGTACAAAGGGATTACGGAATCTTAAATAGGATAAATTATATATAATAATCGGGTTCAACCATAACAATAATGGTTTCATGACCATAATTGATAATGATAATAGAAATCGAAATCCCATCATCCTTGAATGCAGAAAATTGACACATCTCGGATGGTGTTCTTGCTACTAGTGTAAAAGAAGGTAAAAGGGGGAGATTATGATAACTTATTCCACTATCATGAAAACATTCCAATACATATAAGTTACTTTAGTCATCACAAAATTTGGATAAGGATGGGTAATATAAAAAAGAAAACAAATGAACTTGAAAGGAAAGACAAAGAATTGAAAAGAGGAATTTACCTCTTGAACCAAACTTCCTTGAGAACCTCCATAAGGAGAGGTTTTGGTATTTTTATGAGACCAAGGCTTCCTAGACGTGGGGGAGGAGGTTGGGAAGGTATTTGGACATAATTTGGATAAGGAACAAGGCTTTAGAGGAGTGAATGGAAGGGTAAGTGGGAGGGGGGTTTTATAGTGGAGGAGAGGGATTTCTTAATATAACATTCATTAATTTATTATATCTCCTCAAGACAAGGAATAGTGAGTCTTCCATGACCAATAATAGTAATTTTATCATGTGATCCCGAACCAAGTGGTCTTAAATCATCATAACATCACACATGACTCTATAATTAGTGTATTTATCTTAATTTTTCAAATTATGGTATGTTACTATTCATCAAAAAATTCAAGTATTTCAAAAAAATATAAAAAATTTACCCCAACCATTTTTCGACATGTAGAATCCAAAAATAAAGTCCATTTTCAAAAATAATTTTTTAACTATTATTAATTTAATATTTAATTAAATCATAATTTATTCTAAAAACAACAGTTTAAAACATTTGTTTACTTATTTTAAAGCATAGGTATATCATACTTACACTTGAATATTATTTATATACTACCATAGGTAGGGTTACTATTCATTAGGGTGTATCAATATTCATAAGGGTATATTTCTATTCATAAGGGTAGGTTACTATTCACCAAAAATTAAGTTTTCCTTATTGGACTCCAAATAACTTACTCATCGCAACTGTGTATGCCGGATTTTTGAAATTCACATCACAGTTGTGTCAAAATTATGTTTTAAGGGTCACATAGAACTTGGTAGTTAATTATGTTGTGATTTAATGTGATTAAGACATATTTATAAGAAAGTAATTTCCATAAAAAAATATTGGTTCGTTACATTCTCCCCTCCTTACAAAAATTTCGTCCTCAAAATTTCATTTTACAATCTTGGCCAAGAACAGGTGGGGGTACTTTTCCTTCATTGATTCCTCCAGTTCCCAAGTTGCCTCTTCATACATATGGTTTCTCCGTAGTACCTTGACTAGATGAGTAGTCTTGTTGTGTATAACTTTGTCTTTACGGTCCAAGATTTTCACTGGCTTCTCCTCAAAGGAATGATCATCCTCCAACTGTACCACTTCTGAAGAGATTACATGTGAAGGGTCTGGTATGAACTTCCTTAAGAGTGATACATGAAAGACATCATGTACTTTCGACAAGGTAGGTGGAAGTGCTAGTCTATAGGGAACAGCTCTGAATCGATCAAGGATCTCAAAGGGGCTAATATACATGGGACTTAGCTTTCTTTTCTTCCCAAACCGCATGACCTTCTTCCATGGAGATATGCATAGAAATACTAGGTCTCCAACTTTGAACTCAAGGTCTCATAGATGGTTATCCGCATAACTCTTTTGTCAACTTTGGGCTTCCTTGATATGTTGCTAAATTGTTATCACCTTCTTCTCCATTTCTTCAACCAATTCAGGTCCTAGCAGCTTTTGATCACCGACTTCATCCAAACACACCGGTGTTCTACACATTTTCCCATAAAGTTATTCATATAGTTCCATACGGATGCTCGAGTGGAAACTACTATTGTAAGAGAATTAAACTAGTGGAAGATGTTGGTATCATTCTCCTTTGAATTCCATAGAACATGCCCTCAACATGTCTCCTAGTGTCTGAATAGTCCACTTGGATTGGCCATTAGTTTGAGGATGATAGGATTCACTGAAGTTCAGTTCAGTGCTTAAAGAAATTTGGAGATTTTTTCATAACTGCAAGGTGAATCTAGGATCACGGTCAGATACAATAGAGAGTGGTACTCCATGTAGCCTTACCACTTCTTTGATGTAAATTCGTGCAATTTGATCCAATGAGAAGTCCTATTGAATTGTGATAATGTGAGCTGTCTTTGTAAGACGATTCACAATGACCCATATAACATTGTTTCCTCTAGATGTCCTTAGACGTCCAGTGACAAAGTCCATGGTAATGTTCTCCCACTTCCATGATGGTATGGGTAGTGGTTGCATCATCCCATTAGAATTTTTCCTCTCAGCCTTTATTTGTTGACATACCAGGCACTTTGATGTATATTCAGCAATCTCCCTTTTTATATTTTCCCACCAAAAGTTTTCTTAGAGATATCGATACATCTTTTTGCTTCCAAGATGTATAGAGAAAATAGAGTTATGAGCATCATCCAACAGTTCTCTCTTTAGCTCAGGAATAGAGAGAACACAAAAACTCTTCCCAAATTTCAAAATTCCATCTTCATATGCGAAGTCAATAAACTTTCCATCATTTATAGCTTTAATTTTATTTTGAAACTCTTCATCATTAGCCTGGGAACCTTTTATTCTCTCCAGTAAAGAAGTTTGGGCAACCATTTGAAAAAGTAGTGATGTTATCCCTTCCTTGATAATTCCTATATCCATCTTTACTAGATCCATGAACATAGTATCCCTTTAAACTCTCATATTTTTTAGATTTCCATGGTCTTTTCTACTAAAAGCGTCTACCACCTTATTTTCCTTCCCTGAGTGGTAATGTATTGTGAAATCATAATCTTTGAGTAGCTCAATCCACCTCCTTTGTCTCATGTTGAGTTCTTTCTGTGAGTATATATACATCAAACTCTTATGATCTGTATATATCTCACATTTTTCTCCATAGAGGTAATGTATCCAAATTTTCAGAGAAAATATTACTGCTGCTAACTCAAGATCCTGAGTTGGATAGTTTTGTTCATGAATTTTTAGCATCCTAGATGCATAGGTAATCACTCGATCATTCTGTATAAGGACAAAACCAAGTCCTTTATTTGATGCATCGCTATAGATCACAAACCCATCATTCCCTGATGGTAGGGTTAGGATTAGAGCATTCACTAACCTCCTCTTTAATTATTCAAAACATTCTTCACATTCCTTTGTCCAAATGAACTTAACTCCTTTTCGTCTGAGCTTGGTCATTGGGTTGGCTAAATGGGATAAGTTCTGAACAAAACGCTGATAATAACCTACTAAACCAATAAAAATATGTACCTTGGTTATGTTCATTGGAGTAGGCCATTCTTGCACAGCCTTTATCTTTATAGGATTTACATATATTCCATCTTTAAAGACAATGTGGCCGAGAAAGGAAACTGATTAGAGCCAGAAATCACACTTACTAAACTTCCCATATAATTTATTTCTTCTAAGGGTCTTCAGAATGGTGCGCAAGTGATTTCCATGATTTTCATGGCTTTTAGAGTATACTAGGATATCATCAAAAAACACCACCAAAAATTCATCAATATATTCCTTGAAAACTCTATTCATCAAATCCATGAAAATTTATGGTACATTAGTTAGTCCAAAAGGCATTACTGTAAACTCATAATGCTCGTACCTGGTTTGGAATGATGTTTTTGGAATGTCTTCTTTCCTCACAAGTAACTGATGATATCCAGATCGAAGATCAATCTTTGAAAAATGTTGGGCTCCATGAATTTGATCAAATAAATCATCAATTCATGGTAGAGGATACTTATTCTTTATTTTAATAGAATTTATTTCTGTGTAATCAATGAACAACCTCATGGATCCATCTTTCTTCTTAACAAAGAGGACAGGGGATCCCCATGGAGAAATACTAGGTTGAATAAATCCTTTATCACTAAATTCCTCTAGTTGATCCTTTAGTTCCACTGACTCCATAGTGGCTATTCTATAATGGGTCTTTGATATGGTCCTTGAACTAGGAATTAAGTCAATGGAAAACTCAATTTCCCACTCTGGAGGATGTCCAGGTAAATCCTATGGAAAGACATCAATATATTCTTTCACAACAGGTAAATATTCTATTTAAATATTATTTTCCTCACCCATAGTTATTTCATTCTCTTTCTCCCCAATAATTGAATTTATTTGAGCTACTAGGGGTGGATCTAGATGAGAATCAAATGGAGAGGTTTCTACTCTAAAGATAAGGGATTCTACACCATTCTCAAAGATTGTAACTTCTTTCCTCTTGCAATAGATCTTAGCATCATAAATTGATAGCTAATTCATACCAAGAATTATATCATAGTCGTCCATTTGTATGATGATATGGTTAGAAACTAAAGCACATTTATGTGTCACAAGGGGGACTAACCGACATGCCTTTTTTTCAATGATACATCCACTAGGAATTTTGACTGATAACTCCTTTATTAAATCAAATTGGACATATCTAATTTTCTTAGAAAACTGGGAAGATATAAATGAATGTGATGATCTAGAATCAAATATAGTATTGGCTAAATTTGAGGAAATGATTAAAGTACCTGCCATCACATCATTAGGAACTTCAATATCAGTAGTTGGGATCGCATAAGCTTGTTCCTGCCCCCTTGGCCTTTTTGTGGCATGTTTCATTGACGCTTTGGACAATCATTAGCATAGTGTCCCATATCCCAATAGTTATAGCATTGAACATCATTATCCTCCTTCTTTCCCTTATAATAACTAGCAACATGGCATTTCTGTCCACATTTGAAGCATACTCCATTTCTCTTTAAGCAGGCGCCAAGGTGTTTCTTTCCACAATTGTCATAGGGTGGAAATTCAACTCTTCCCTTCTTCCCTGTTTCCCTATTTCCTTTCCCAGAGTTTTTAGCAGCCCTCTTCTTCTCTTTCTTTCCCTTAAAGTCATAAGACATAGAGAATTATTTTTCAGTCTTGATAGCACATGAATCTATATATTCATATGATGAAAAACTTTGGGATACCAGTGCCCGCCATAGAAATGTCTTTAGGATATCAAAGAATCGATCAATATTGCTCCTTGGATTTCATATATAGTCCACAACATGTCTTGCTAACCTTGTGAAGTTGGCTTCATACTTGGAAACATTTTCATCATCCTTCTGCCTCAGGTTCAAGAATTGTCTCTCCATATCTACTCGCTGCTCATGAGGGAAATATTTTTCTAAGAATATTTCCTTAAACTCCCTCCATTCCATCTCTTCTATCACTTCCTCATACTTTTTTTTTGGATTAATGACCACCACTGATCCGTATCTCCCGATAGATGATATACTTTCATGACAACCTTCTCTCTTTCATTATATCCCAAAGAGAGAAATATCTTCTCAAGGGAACATATCCACTGCTCTACTACAAACGGGTTTGTAGTCCCATTGAATGATGTAGGATGTTACGTGTAAAGCTATCTAGCTTAGATCCTCCACGTGGTGGATCCAGATGTTCCATACGGGTAAGGTTATTATTCATAACCTGAGTAAGTTGTCCCAGTATAGTTATGAGTTGCTCAGCACCAGTCACAGAACCAGAGCCAACATCATTATCTTGCATCAGAGGAAAATCCCTATAGGGGACACGTACATTCATGTGGTTTCCATTCCTTTCACTAGGCACCATTTCAAAATAATATCATACACTAGATTAGGGTATGAATCATAATTTATAATCTCAATATAGAAAAATACTAAGAATAAATTGAAATTCTATGCATAGTTAACCTCTTAATCATAAACATGGTATCTTTGAGGAAAAATTTACATTTAAATCCTTCATAATGGCTTATAAAGAAAATGTAAATTATCCTAAGCATTTCCCCTGAGAGTGTTGTAACCAAGAGTGCAGCCAGACCCATTGTTGTATACCAGGATACCACGGGTCATGCCTGAAACTCCTTGTTAAAGCTTTCAATCCTAGGTATATTTGTGCCAGATCCACCTCTACATGATCATATCTAGACGGGGATATATTTCTTCTAATATCCACATAATCTATTACTTACCAAAATACCAAGAAGTTCTTGTATGTTTATCCTCAAATACTATCTTAGGGATTCTTCCCTAATCTACGTTTGCTAAATCTAGTTTCCAAGTTTTGTACTAAACTTCCACTGATACCAACTGTAAAGACCTGGCCCCAGTTACCTAGAGCAGGTGCCTTATTTTATTACATTGTCATATATACAAAGAATAAAAATCCCGAAGGGCCAATTAGTTTAGTATTATTGGAAACAAGATACATACATAAGTTCAATATTACAACTTAAAAAGCAAAACGAAACAGAAAATACTTATACAATATCCATAACTCCTAAGTTCTTTCAGCATGTCATTCATAATAAACTTCTTCATGTCCTAAGAAAAAGAAACATAATAAAGGGGTGAGCTCAAATTCTCAGTAAGATTAAGCAATACAGCGGAAGATAGCATAAACATAAGACATGGTAAGTAATTGAAAACACATGCCCATAATAATAAACTTTTACACATTTATGGCATGAATATGAGCTAAGTAAATAATTCCATAATAAAAAATAATCATGGGTATTCTACTAGTCGAATAACTACATGAACTTCAAATACTAGCATCATAATTAGGGAAGTGCATATGTCAGACATCATAACCATACCGTACAAGCCTCGTGCTAGGACCATAAATAATCATTTTTTCAAGGCCTTGTCCCAAGACCATAGTTTGTCTCATGAGACCTACCGATGCATCGAGGGGATATAGTGGGCCCCACCCATCACATAATAATTCCAATGCATTCCTCATATGAGTAGGGATAAACATAAACAACATTACATCCATATTGAAACTATCATATGAAATGTAACTAAATTTCCCCAATCATTAAACATAAAACACTAACCATTCCGAGTAATATGGTGAATGGTTTTAGGATTGTTCATCTACAATAGAGTTAGTCATAAACCATTAAATAAAATATGGTAGATGACTTCATAAATTATTCAACCCAATAGTACATAAGAAACAACAAGAGTGTTAAATCAAATGAAAATACTCTTATAAGATCATTAAGCAATCTTGAGATAAATACTCTTTTATTTTGAAAAGAAGAGTTATTTTGGAAAAATATTTGTATAAAACCAGAAGTGAATTAATATATTATTTTCATAATAAAATGATTTATTTTATAACCATAATGGTTCCCAAAAACATATTATAAATTTCCCTTGGAAATAGGTAAGAATTTGATAAATTCCCTTGAATCGGGCTTGTATTATGGAAACAATTTTGAATGTTCCTTTTAAAACATGTAACTATAAATAAAATAAGGAAGGGTTCTGGCTTGTAAGAATATATATGATACTCACACGGAATATATTAGGAGTAAATAATAATACATAATAATTTCATTGAGGTAATTAAACAGTGAAAGTATCCCTAATGAAAATGAAAGTTCGGGTGGAAAAACCCTTACCTTAACTCCGAACATGTTTCTTTCTCGAACTTAAGCTCCTATAATATGAAATTATACTCATTAATAGATTATTTATGAACCTATTAGACATGTATTTAGTTTATCATAATTCTGGTTAGTTCATTTATGTTTCTATTGATAAGTTATTGTATTGAATTTCGTCGCTCTGGAGTGTTCATTTTCTTTATTTTCATCTTCGGTTCACTTGTTTTTAAGTATGTGGAATGGATGTAAAACTCCAGAATTGAAATTATATATTATTTATGAACATAAATAGGTGTTATTTTTCATTTATATATAACTTGGTTACATGTAAAAAGAATGAATTATTATATATAACTCTAATGATA
This sequence comes from Viscum album, assembly GCA_963277665.1. Classification (NCBI taxonomy): domain Eukaryota; kingdom Viridiplantae; phylum Streptophyta; class Magnoliopsida; order Santalales; family Viscaceae; genus Viscum; species Viscum album. Next base: position 1,088,921,009 of record OY728145.1, on the reverse strand, counting down.
ATTATTTCGGTTAATTTGTGGGTTTTGATCACAACGAACTCATTTTTCTTTATAGCTTAAAACCATTTGTACAAAGGGATTGCAGAATATTAAATAGGTTATATTATATATAATAATATGCTTCAACCATAACAAGAATGGTTTCATTGCCATAATTGAGAATGATAATAGAAATTGAAATCCCATCATCCTTGAATGTGGAAAATTGACACATCTCGGATGGTGTTCTTGCTACTAGTATAAAAGAAGGTAAAAGAGGGAGATGATGCTAACATATTCCAATATCATGAAAAAATTCTAGTAAATATAAGGTACTAAATTCATCACAAAATTTTTATAAGGAGAGGTAATATAAAAATAAAACAAATGAACATGAAAGGAAAGACAAAGAATTGAAAAGAGGAATTTACCTCTTGAACCAAACTTCCTTGAGAACCTCCTTAAGGAGAGGTTTTGGTCTTTTTATGAGACCAAGGATTTCTGGACGTGGGGGAGGAGGTTGGGAAGTTATTTGGACAGAATTTGGAAAAGGAACAAGGCTTGAGAGGATTGAATGGAAGGGGGAGTGGGAGGGGGGTTTATAGTGGAGAGGAGGGGGGATTTCTTAATATAAAATTCATTAATTTATTATATCTCCTAAAGACAAGGAATAGTGAGTATTCCATGAAACATAATAGTAAGTTTATCATGTGATCCCAAAAAAAGTGGTCTTACATCAGTAGAACATCCCACATGACTCTATAATTAGTGTATTTATCTTAATTTTGCAAATTATGGTATGTCACTATTCATCAAAAATTCAAGTATTTCAGAAAAATCTCAAAAATTTACCCCAACCATTTTTAGACATGTAGAATCCAAAAATGAATTCCATTTTTCAAAAATAATTTTCTAAATATTATTAATTTAATATTTAATTAAAATCATAATTTATTCTAAAAACAACAGTTTAAAACATTTGTTTACTTATTTTAAAGCATAGGTATATCGTACTTACACTTGGATATTATTTATATACTACCATAGGTAAGGTTAATATTCATTAGGGTATATCACTATTCATAAGGTTATGTTACTATTCATAAGGGCATGTTACTATTCACCAAAAATTATGTTTTTCTTATTGGACTCCAAATAACTTACTGATCGCAACTGTGTATGTCAGATTTTTAAAATTCACATCACAGTTGTGTCAAACTTATGTTTTAAGGGTCACATAGCACTTAGTGGTTAATTATGTTGTGATTTCATGTCATTATGACATATTTATAAGAAATGAATTTCCATAACAAAATATTGGGTTGTTACATAACGTCTATTCCATGTCAGATAAACACTATCAACAATACTCAATAATCTAAAATGTTTGTAAGAAATGTGTTTTAGATAAATAACATATACACATTGAAAATTATATTTTGATAATTAATTTTTACCTTTGGAATCGATGATATTTATTTTTTCATTCTAAAAGGAAACTCTAGAACCAAAATATCATAATTGACTAATAGTTTCAAAATTATACTAAGGTAAAACACTATATAAAATATATTTGAATATAATAATATAGTTAATAATTCCATTGGTGTATACACTAAAGATTTGTATCACTAAATATTAAAAATTTGGCATTCCACCTTTAAGCTTTTATAGGTGTTTGAACTTATAGAAGTCACTGAGCTATGCTTCATACATATGGTATTTATATACTAAATAAAATCATGGAATTATCTCTTAGGTTATCATTTATATAATTTAATTTTTAATATAAATTTATTGTTAGACAAATTATTTAAGTAAATTAATGTTGGATAAAAAGATTTTGGAACCCATAATATCCTTTTTATATTATTTTCACGATAATTTAGAAGAGAATAAAACTATTTTAGGTCAATAATAAAAATAATTTATTGAATTTAATTCAAAACAAATATGCCAATTTTTATCAAAATAGTTAAGGTTCATATATTGATATGATCCTCTTTTTTTATAAACATATTAGATAATTTTAAGTACTTCCAAATCAATTTTACCTATAAAATTCCAAACCAAAAATTATATCATAATTTAATAATAATGGATTTATTTGATAGTGTCTCTCTAAGAACTTTCATTTTGGAATCCAATTTTTAATATTTTGTTGAAAGTTATGGTCTTCCTTTCTATGGTTGTATTAGATTCATTAATATTTCTTAATTTTCTTATAATTTTCTTCGTCATTAAAAAACCCAATGTGTTACTTCATGTTCTTTTTACTGGTATCCATTATATCTTGAATTATTGTTTCCTTTAGTAAACAAGTGCATGGAAATGGTAAAAGGTTTATTATAAATATAATTTGTAATTAAATAAAATCTTTATGAAACTCTATTATATTTATAATTTTATTATAAACATGTAATTATTTTATTCATTCATTATCTGAGTATAACTCTGGCCAATATATGCTTCCCATTATTCTTTATTTCCATCAAATAAATTCTTGGGTTAGTTATGATATAACTAGGTTTGTCGTTATTATTTTCATCATGGAAATTAAGGTGATCCTCCTCCTATTCAAGTTTAAATAATTTATTTATCAATGGGATGGCATTCATTACTTTCCTTAACATTCAAATTGAGACTCCAATTGATTTATTTTCTACTCTCATTTTCCTATTATCCTAACCCAACTCTACTAGAACCCATTCTAATTCAATAGTGAGGTCGGGTGTTCCCCTTAAAGCTTGACTCTAATTGGTTATGGTTTGGAGACTATCAATGAGGTTATAAAAAATTTAATATAAGAGACAATAACATATTTATTCCCTAGAAAGGAATAAAATCCACAAATAAACCCCAAAAAACCTGAAAAAATTAATGCAATATCCTAATAAAAATATAAATATCCACATAATTTCATACAAACAAAAAACAATGAGGAAAATACTAGATTCAAATTACTCCTAAGGAACAATTAATCCTCTAATTTACACTAATATGCTATATTAACCATGTGTATATTTAGCCCAATCTCAAACACCATTTTTAAAATTATATAAATAATATATAGAAGTATGGTTGATCATAGAAGTATAATCAATAGGTTACTCTAAATAATCTATGTTCCGGAATGAGAAAATGAAATATCACATATATCAAAATTTATTTACTCCTTACCATTGATTGTATATATTTTATATTTTTAGTATAAGGTCTTCTAATTTCTCATGTAATCTGAATCATGATAATTCTACACTAATTATAATAATCAAAAAATTTAAATCACCTACATAAAATTGTAGATGAATTCATTGCATCACAAAATGATGAATTTCAATTCTTAAAGTCCCACATTCTCAACATGGTTCTCTTATGAACTATAAATCACTGACGTAACAAAAATTCTACTCCCTGTCAATGAATCAACCACTATATATATATCCCTAGGATTAAATAATAGTAGGAATGAGGACAGGGAAGAAACTCTTACCTCACAAAGATCCTAACAAAAAATTTGTAAAAAAATAATCAGATGAGTGAAATGTCTCATGGGGGTGCCAACTTCACTAGAGGAGGGTAGGGGGAGGCCGAAATCAACTTAGGAGAGAAGGGGGATGCCAAATCTGTTTGACCTGAGGAGGGAGGAGGCCAAAATCAACCAAAGGGAGGGGGAAGCATGGACCCATGAGGGAGGTTTTGGGAGGATTAGGTTTCAATTTAGGATCAGGTTAGGAGGAGCAAGAGCAACCTGTAAATATAGAGACCTCTATACCAATGGTTTGTAAAAACCATTTCTATTGACATTCATATAACAACGGTTTTTCAAAAATTATTGGTATATCCTTGGATAGAAAGACTATACCCACATTTTTTCAAAACTGTGGGTATATATATGTTAGTATAGATGGATTTTCTGGTAGTTTGATGGTCATTCTAGGTGGACTATTCATACATTGGAATATATGTTGATGGAATTCTTGATGGACATTAAATGAGGATGAGATCAGCATCTTCCACTGGTCAAGTTCTCTTACTATAATAATTTCCAATCCAAAATCCAAATGGCTCCATATGAAACCCTTTATGGGAAGAAATGTATAACACCTACATGATGGGTTGAAATTGGTGAACACAAGATGTGGGGACCTAAGATAGTTGAGGAAATGGTTGAAAAGGTGAAGACCATTCAGCATGACCTCAGGGCTACTCAAATTCTACAGAAGTGCTATGCAGATAATCATTGATGGGAATCAGAGTCTGAGGTTGGAAATAATGTATTCCTCCATATATCTCCAGGGAAGTTATCCATGAGATTTTGGAATCAGGGAAAGCTAATTCCCAGTTATATTAGCCCCTTTGAGATTCTTGATCATGTTGAAGTTGTGGCATATTTACTAGAACTTTCACCAACCACATCTCAAATACATGATGTATTCCACGTATCCCTATATAGGAATTACATGCCAGATAACTCACATGTACTGAATTCAGAGGTGGTATAGAAGAAAAATTATCTCTCTTATAAGGAGTAGCCGATGAATATCTTGGACCATATATATAAAGTTCTATGAAACAAGACTACTCACTTGGTCAAAGTACTATGGCGGAACCATAAATACAAAGAGGTGACATTGGAACCAGTGGAAGTGATGAAGGATAAATACCCTCACATATTTTCATCTTATTGTGTAAAATGAAATTTTGATGTAGAAATTTCATAAGCATGGAATAATGTAACGACCTGTGATTTTATCAATGGAATTTACCTTTTTGTAATTATGTCATGTAGTAAAAAGAACATACATCACATAGAGAAGCCAATAAAACATCATTCTATTAAAGGAAGAATTGTACATTAGTCATCAAATAATCCAATAATAATGAAACATATTATGGAGGGACAATAAATAGAAAATAAGAGAAAAATAATAGGATAATTTGGATCTTCTCGATCCACTAAAATGACCACGCCCATGATCAAAGCTATATAAATAAAACATTATTTTAATAATAAAGTATTCATTCTGAAGATGAATGTATATATATAAATATGAGAGAAATTATAAGTGAATGAATAATTAATGGAATAAGAGGTATTTATAGGAATTAGTAAACATGTATGACTGTTATAAATCGCATCGTTGGAATGGTAATCTAAATATTTGGATAGTAACCTGACCACTAGAAAACTAATGTAACCGTTAGGAATATTAATATGACCATTAGAATAGTAATATCACCTATGGAAATGTAAAATAACATTTAGGAATCATATAAAATGATAATTTAATATATTTAAACCATGGTACAGGAAAAAAATGTTTTAAAATTGATAAATTAAGTGTTTATATTTTTATGAAACATAAATGTATTAATCACACTTTTATGACAAATATAATGATTTAAAATAAATTTTATATATATAAAATGGATTTAAAAATTAATAATAAGTTTTACTATAACGATAATATGATTTTATGAAACTATAAATAATATTTTAGAGGGTTATAAAATGGATTATAAAATAAAAATTGGTATTTTTTTCAAATAAATGAGGATTTTAGTTAAATATTAAATTTATCGTATTTATAAAATTATTTTTAAAAAAATCTTCCATTTTTTTAAATCCACATATCAAAAAAAATTAGGGTTATTTTTTGGATTTTTATGAACTAGTTGATTTTTTATGAATAGTGAAATATGGTAATTTATAGTATTTAACATTATAAGACCAATACATGAATTTTTGAGTCATATATGATTTAATAACCCATTATTTATAACTCACATGAACTATTTACTTTAAATAGTTACAATAATCAATACAATTGAAAATCTAGAGCCATGATAATAAACTAATGAATATAATTATTAAAAACATCCCTCTCCTCCCCATATAATTACCACCTATCACAACCCCATCTCCTAACACCTTCTAAGCCCTCGGATTTTTATAATATTCTTTCTAGTTCCCTTGTAACTTTTATTTCCCATTTCTTACTGTTTATGGTCTTACGAAAATAGTAATTCCAAGTTTCTTAAGGAGGTCCTTAAGGAGACAACATTTAAGAGGTAAAATCCTCCATCTTCCTCTTTTAAATTCTTTCTTTTGTATACCTTATCCCCCAAACCACCTCTCCAAAGTGGCATGAAAAATAAATTATCATATATATTCTATAACTTTATTTTGTTAATTTAATATCCATCATCAAATCTCTTCTCTTATCCTTGTATTCTATAACCGAAAACATCCTTTGTGATATGTTGATTCACTGCCTTCATGGATGAGGAGTTTTCATTTCCCATTACCACTTTCATGAATGGTTTAAATTAACTTATAATTTTTTAAAATTAAATAAATATTTATATTGTATATGTTCTTAGATTATTGAATTAATATATGTCCATAATATTATATAAAATAAAACTAGTTCATGATAGTTAGTAAAACTGCTAAAATGAATGAACAAAATAACCTTAACATTTTTTAGTAAAATATTCATCCCTAGATCTAAAAAATGATATTTAAATCCCTTAAAAAATTTGAAAGGTCATGATTAATATTTCATTATACTTCTACATTTTAATCCCCATTTTATGAGAACATATATAATTATCCACAAATGATTCAACTATGACACTATTAAACAAATTCTCCCGGAACAACAGAATTGAACTTTATAACTCATCTAAATGGCCATAAATGAACTCAATAAAATTAGAAGAAGTAAATATATGTGTAATAGTTTCTGAATTAATTAATTAATTAATTATGATTATCTTTGACATTAAGTGAAAGTGTAGAACATGTTCGTAAATAAGGTAAGGGATCTCTTCGAACCATTGTATTACCTTTGGGATACAGTTTCTCTCTTTTTACCTCAACATACATCTTCATTAATCTTAAATAATTATCCTATATTATGTAAATATTTTCCACACATATTTATCTAACTCAATTCATATTTCTTTGATAGATAAATATATGTTTTAAATTGTTCCCCTATGAATTCTTCTTGATAGGAAAACCCGATTAAATAGGAACTTATCTATTTCTAACCTCTTTTCTAGTACACTACTCAAAATGATTTAAGACAACATAATTTTTCTAAAATATCTCATTTTATCATGAAAAAACATTTTAGTTCATTTTTATATAGAAATAATTATTCCCTTATCCTCTTTAAAGACTCTTCATTATTTTTCCTAAAACTATGCTTAAGTGGAACATTTTTAAACTTACATAGCCACTCTTTTTCATGTTTTCACTTCAATTGTAATTCATTATTCATTATCTATTATTAAATCTAATTTATTAATGTACAAGAATAATTTAAATCCTTTAATTCAGGGATAACATTATGATACTCCCTTTGGTTAGGCCTTGTGACATGATTATGAAACCCATTTCTTTCTATGGGAAACCATTATGTTTATTCATTATATTTGATTTCTTTTTTTAGAATACATATGTATGTACATGTTATGATGGGTGTTGATAGATAGTGATCCAATTCATTGGTTAATGTTTTATTCTCATGAGAAATTCTGTATGGGAATAGAGAGTAAACGTAATCCATCGTGGTACTATGTCCACCATGTGATATTGTCTTAGCAGTTATCCTTGACTTGTGTTTATTTCATATTATGTTTTTCTAAAATATTTTTATATTCCCATATTCCCATGATCATGTGATTACATGTTATATTTTTTCCTGTATATTATTATTCATGATTCATTCCTTTAATTTTATCATGTTATGCCCTATAATTCATGTGTTGTGTTTCTTTTCCATGTTTATTCCCTTACTAGATTTTTTAGCTCACCCCTTTTGTCTATGTATTTCCCCAAGTTATCCTATGCAGTTATAGGATCTAAAAGGTAGTATTATATCATTATAAATATTAATAAAAATATTTTCTTTTCCTATTTCATGTTTTTTAATTATGTACCTATTCTTCTCAATACACTATGCTTTTTGGTCATTGGTTTGTATTTAATTGATAATTATACTTCGAATCATGTAATATTGTGGTTAAAAGGATTGGGTTTCTATATATATTACACCATATTAAAATGATAACATCAGTATCATTAGTATACTTTTATTTTATTATAATTTATGTGCAAGCATTAACCTCCTTCCCATTTACCTTTAAGAAAAATGAAAACGTGAATCTTACGCATGTGCAGACTACCGCCTCTATGAAGAAACATGTTTTTTTCCTTCACCACCTAACCTAAATAGTCTAAAAGAGTAATTATATTAATATTTATGATATATATATATATATATATCATACATAATTTTTTGAAATTATAAACCATGTTACTTATTTCTTCCTCCATTGGAAAAATTAAATCATTGTTTATGTGTACGTATGGGCTACTACCTTCATAGAACAATGCATTCCATTTTTAACTACCTATTTTGAGGTTGGTTTGAGTTTATATTTGATGATTATATATGATATATAAATATATAATTAATATATATTACGAATATGGTTATTTATGTATAAAAAAAGTAATGCTCGTTATAATGTAGTCCATCGGTATGGATGAATAACTCAAAACTAGTTCATCGCCATTTTCATCTTCAAGAAACATGAATAAAACTCACATGTAATTGAATTATAACATTATAAATTTTCGTAAAAAAATTGATTACATTTAATGGTTTTGCAGTCATGAAATTTGGATGAAGAAGTAATATTGATGCCGCTTTACAAACCTAGTTCAAAATGATCAATATTATTAACACTTGATATTGAAAAGATATTATAACAATCTCATACATGAATATAATTTTCATTAATGATTATTATAGATGAAAATTAATATGAATAAGGTTCTTAAATTTTTAATTAAGATTTTTATTTTTATGAGACATGAGATTAATGAACTTATATGAAAATAAAGGGTAAAGGTAAGGGACTTGGTAACTCAAGATCCTTTCTTTTAGTTATATAATTTCTTAGTGAACTTAGTTATTACAATATATTCCATTTTGAATGATATTCTCTATATTATTATTAGGGATAAATAATTTTTTATCTAAATCCATGTCTATAAAAAAATTCTTTTCAGGTTTTTTTAAAGCAGAGGAGACTTTTTAAAAATATACTCATAACTATGGATTTTACATAGATGAATAGAAAAAAATAAAAAAAAACTATTTTATGATTTGGTTTTTATTTTAAACTCTATATTAAAATTTATCTACCTCCAATGTAGTTATATTTTATGTGTCTAATTAAAGGATAACATCTTGAAGTTTTTCAAAATGGAGATTGTATGGTTCTCCTAGAAATTAAATTCCTATCTAGATACTACAAGTGGATTCAGATTCTTTTATAGATTTACCTAGGGGTAAAAACCATGAAAAGGGTATATTGGATATTAACTTCATTGTTACTTGGTGAACAACAAAGAGGCCTAACTGCAAACATAGTTTGAAACTCTTGAGTGATGTGATTTGGTTGAATATATTCTCATTACAAACCATTATAATGGATTTATTTCCTAGTTAATTTAATGGATAAGGTTAATAAGAATGATAGAACCCAAATTAAGTTAACCCAGGTTAAAATTGTAATTATATTCGTTAAACTAAAGGAATTATAGGACAACCTGATAATATAAAATAACAAGATATTTTGATGTTTAATTCCTTATGATAATTCTTTTAATTTTTTTAATGTTTCCTTACTTATGTTAACCCTTTTGGTTTTAGTGATGGAGGGAACAAGAAGGAATCAACTTAAAAATGGTTGTGAGTTATAATGCAATGATTGTCTCAATGATAAACCCATTATAATGGGAGATGGACTAAGAAATATGGTGAATATACCAAACAAAATATCATGAAATATGATTAATAATGTTAGCATAGTTGAAATCCTATGTTTACCAAAGAAGAGAATAATGGATACTCGTGAAAATTCAGGTAATGAAGATGATAAAAGAATGAAAATTCAGCCAATTGTATGGAAAAAGTGTGGGAATAAGCAGAGAGGTAATTTCCTCAAGGGGACTGGAAGATGATTTACTTATAAAATATGGGTTTAGAAAGCATCAAACTTCCATAGGAAAATGAAGAGGTTGGTTAGAACAATGAGAGTGGAAAATGTGCATCAAAAAGAACCATTAATGGTTCAATTCCTTAAGTGTGGAAACTTTGGACATAATCTAAGTAATTTTCATGATCCAAGGAATGATAATAATACAAACCCACCATAACTAAAGGATCACGGTGGATGATATTCAATAACTAACGATGAGATGGATTGTTATGACTAAATATTCTATTTTAGAATTGAGAATATGGGATCATTAATCTATCCACTCTATGTTTCCTAGATTTTTTTCATAAGTTTACCAACCTAATGTTTTGTTAATCAAATAAAACATTTACTTTTATGATTGTTTCATTTTTAATTTAAGTTTTATGAGAATATAAATCTATTTTTGGGTCCTTTATGTGGATTATATGTGATTATAGTAATGGATTAAATATTTTAAAACAAACTCTATATTCACTGATCTTGGTTAGATTCCCTTAAACATATTCATTATTGAAAAAATGGATGGCATTAGAGAAAACAACCAGCATTCATCATATATAGATCTTAAAGTCGCCACAATAGAAAATGACAACAACAAACCATATCCATCCTTTTCTATCAATTCACTATCATCTCTTGTAGGATCTATGTTTCTAGATAAGTTTAAAACACCATTCCATTGGAGGATATAGAATACAACCACCCTCCACCATAACTAGTGCAATCTAACATAGTGGTTAGGTGAAAAAGGGAAATCCACTAAGTGACCTCAGAGATGGGAACAGTTTGAGAATCAAGTTTGATGTCCTAGAGAAAGTGATCCCATGAAACATGTACCTGAAATAGATAGGGTCTTAGAAGGTACTATTTGGTAAAATGAAGAGACATCTAGAGAAAACATGGTATGGTGTCTGCCCCCTGCCAACCCTTATTCGGGAGGGCTTCATAGAAAGGGAAGTGTAGTTATTGGTGAAATAAGAGGGTGAGGATATGTGTGGCTATAATTTGAGGTAGGAGACAAAGATGAAAGGTAATATGGAGATGGTTCAGGCCAGTGTGGTGGAGGAAACTACTCTAGAAATGATCAAGAAGAATCTGAATGTAGATCTCAACAAGTTTTATAAGGAGGATCAATATTCTTCATCAGTTTCATCATTAAACCTCTACTATACATTGGAATAACCAAGTTGAAGGATCCTAATGGACAATAGTTTGATGTGTGCGGTGTATCTATTATGAAAATATATAACTAGATTTATTACCTCAGACCAATTTATGATAATCTTTCACTGAAATTATGACTATGAACTCAGGGAAAAATGAAATAGGTATTGATTGAAAATGATGAGAGGTATTTGACTCAAATGGTTAGAAAGAAACACAATATTGGGATTATGATTATTATAAGTGAATAGATGTGATTTATAACTCATTATATAATTAACTCTTGAGTCATCCTATAGATACCCTTAGCTAAATTTGGTAATAAGTAATAATTAAAATTGGGAGGAACCAATTTATTTAAGGGGGGGAATATAACAACCCAAGACATCATTGTATATTCTCCTTAAATAAATAATATATTAAATAGCATGTTTTACGCACAATACAAACTAAAATTAAAAACCATGATATACTTTGAATATTAAATATAACCGTTAAAACGTATCTATTAAATTATATGGTATAAATTAAAAACCATATTATAAAATCAATAAAGAAAGTAAGAAGAAATGGAATCCAAAAGTGGAAGACTTCCCTATGAATCCCAATTTTCTGAGATAAGAAGAGTTGTATATTTTCTAGGGTTTTCCTGGGAAAAATCTCAAGATGAACTAGATAAATTACAGTTTGAGAAAAACTATAAATGGGAGAAGTTTAGGATCGTTGAGATTTCCATATAATCAATGCTTGTTGGACTTACACCTGAAACTCTAACTGAGTTTATATAATGCTTAGGTATTACCTGAAGATCATAAGGGGTTTTATAAGAATAAATTATTATTATATCAAATTGTAATAAAATATTTACATGTAAAGATATATTATGAATTTTTATACTTTTTGAAAGGTCACTTTTTCTCAAATCACTTTATACTTAAGAAATATATTTTCAGGAAATTAGAATTTTATTTCAAGGAACTACGTTTATTTTTATTGTATAATAACAAGATATATTGATTTTATAAATAAATATTTAAAAATATATTAATTAGTAATATATAGTAAAAAATAATAGTTAATATACCAAAATTATTTTTCTTTTAAAAATAGATTTTCACTATATTTTATGATTTTAATTAAAAATAAAAGTTACAAATTTTAGAATGTGAATTTTAAAAAATTAACTTCATTTTTTATTTATCATGGAAATATTATATTAAGATGAAATTTTGATATTTTTCTTAACAAATTGATTTTTAGGTGAATAGTGTTGTAAAGAACAAGCCTTGGTCGACCAGACTCGTCGCCCGATTCGGCCCACCATAAGGCCTCAAGTGAACCTAACCATATGCCAGAGGATACCAACTAGTAGTGAGGGACTAAAAGATATAGTGGGGAGAATATACCCTCTATTTAGAGTATAATAAAAAAAGAAAAAGTATTCCAAACTCATACACATTAGTAATCATCAAAGTACACATAAATAAATAACTAAAGATATATAAGTCTATAATAAATAAAATGTTTCATACATTCATACAGACTCCTAGGTATTCTAAAATAAACCACTGATCTCCCACTATACTAATCACATATACAAAATAAATAGACTGAAAATAAATGTACAAGGGGCCTCTGGTAACTATAAGACATACCAAATACTCAGTCTCTATGAATCTTGAGCTACACCAGCCAAATCCTAAAACTCCACAAAAGAGACTCTTCTTAATAAAACAACATTGGGCCTATATAAGATCCATTTCTCAATCTATTCTCCAACCTGAAATAATATATATAGTCTATATTCACACTAAGGTTCATGTATAGGGGGTAAGAAATAAATAGCAGTAGGTTATCCCCAATGGTTAACCTATCATCTATTGTCATAACAAGTGTATGCACACATGATATGTCCATCCTAATCAAAACTAATAATAGCTGGAATAAAAATAAATACATGGTAATAAAGAGAGATAAACATAATAAATAAAATATCCAATTAAGGGTTATATTCTAACACCCAAGGTAAATATAACCCCACTCGAGCTCATACCATAGGATTTATAATAGGTGGCTCGTCCCACCACACGACATCAAAAAATGTAAGCTAGATATAAACATGATATATAAGACATATAGAAAACAAGAGGAACAAATATTGGTCCTCAAGGTGTAATATTAGGCATTCACATGACAACACGCATCTACCAGGCTCTAGGACAACAATTTCATGATCCAGACTAGTGACAAAAACTCTACTAACCCCGAGAGAACCTATCTAGTACATGGTAGTCATGTATAACAAATTGAAACCATATAATAAAATTAGTGAAACCAAACCAGTGACCCATGTCCATAATATTTCTAGATCCATGGACTCCCACTCCCAAGCTAGGGTAATATATCCATAGATTTAGAGAGGGAATGAAATAATCTAGATTGTTCATCAGCTCCCTAGAACCATATAATAATAGCCAACCTATGGAGGTGAGAACCAAATAAAATCTCAAGGCTAATGCCTAGTCCAATATATCTCAATTTTATCCTCCTCAACCAAGTCCTATGTAGAAACTATCTCAAGCATCTTAGCCAAATACCACCATAATATGTCTCAATCCAATTCTCAAACCCACTATATTAAAAGTTGAACCATCAGCACCATTAAACTCTTAGATAATAAATAAAAGGTCTCTATCAATCTCCTATATCACATCATACTATGGGTTCTCATCGACCCTCCTTAGGGTTAAACAAACCTCAGGGCTCCCATGATACTCAGGGTCATAACATAAAGGGGTGTCCAACAAGGGGATCCCTTGTTTCACCCAAGATATAAATCCACACACATCAAACAATCCTCAAATATTCATTGGGATAATTCAAGAACATAACTCCTAACTAGGGGTTCCTCTCTCTCTCTTCTAAATAATGGGACAATTCAGATATGAGAAACATCTCTAAATGGCCCTCAAAGACATCCAATTGATCATCAATCAACAACATGCCTGTAAGGGAATTCAAAAACAAGAGAATTCCTACAAGGGTGTTCTTGATGGAATTCACACCCAACTCAAGAGTAGGAAACCTTAAATGGGTATCCTCATTATAATATAAACCTCATGGAAAAACTCATTTGTCCTCTATTGTATACAACCCATCCTCAATAATTATCTCATCCAAAAGGGCTTCCGAATGGGTCCCTTATACCCATATCAACATCATCTCAACATAACCATGATAAAACCACTATATACAGTGTAAAACCAAACCAAAGACTCCAATATAACCAATACTCAAAATAAAACTCTAAAACCTCAAGCAAGTGTTCAAGAAACTCAGCCATTTGAACCTTGAGCAATAAGGATAAAGAGCCATAATCCAAGACATCACTAGATACCATATTTGAGAAATATATAAAGGACCTCAAAACAGAAAACCTTAGAATACTCAATATGGGTGAATAATTGATCTCACAACCCTCACTTAGGTCTTGTAGGTTAAAACCTAACCCACATGAGGATTCTGAAACAAAACCTTAAGTAAAACCTCCAATAAATGATTTCCCAAAACAAAACAACATCTATAATTTCTATAAGCACCGAAAGGTTGTCACTATCACCATATACATGGAAAACTTATAAGAATGGACTAATCAAAAGTCTTATTTTGACTTCAAGCCAAAAATAAACAAAACACACAAATTAAGGAAAATTACATGGCATGTTCCCCTAAAGGTCCTCTCTGGTCATGTGCCACAGCCCACTCATCATGTACTTCTCCTAAGTACACAATGTGTCCATCTAGTACATGGAATGTAACCCACATATTGGTTTCTAGACATGTACCCCAAATGAGTTATCACCAACTAAATTATAATTCCAATGCCCATATACATCACAAGATCTCTTTTCATGTTCCCTATAGACTATGTAGCCCGAAATGGGGTGTTTGGCCATATACCCGGCCGCACCCCAAGATGCCCTTGGACGACATTACCCAAACACACATTCCATGTAACCTCTTCTTCTTAAACTCTCCCTAAAATAATAACTCACAATGTGTGTTCTCTAAACTACACACCATGTCAATGGATTTACTAAACAGAAATCGCATACGATCTCCCTTAAACCCTTGATTAGACCAAAAACCCCACAGATTGACCCTCTATAGGTCACCAACAGTTATAATATGGATTTAATACTATAATATTATAAATATAAAGGGATATATGATAGAAAAATAAAAATTGGCCTACCTTTAAGCATAAAATGTTGATGCTACTATCCCAGATCTTTGAGATCCATCCACTGACAGCCAATATTCCTCTGAATGAGATCCCCGAGTAGAGCCTCCTCCTCCCTCTCATGTATCTCTCCATATAACTATCTTAGTTGTGTGATAAAGGTTCCCTAGGGTTTATACACAAGAATGAAAATCAAATGATAGAAAATAAAAAGTAAAATAGAAAAAGGTGAAAAAATAAATGAAAAAATAAAAGAAAAAAGAAAAGGGGCTTGGGCTCATCCCCGACGCACGCGATGAGTTTATGATGTGCCTAGAAAAAACCCCTATTCTATACTCAATTATAGAGATAAAATGTCAATCCAAAACTCTTTTTAAAAGATACAAAAAAATTATCATGTGTGAATAAATAAATATTTAATTAATTAAATATTAAATATTCTATAAAAATTTAAATGGCTAAAATTTACACCAAACTCATGTCATAGGGTAGAAACCCTATTTTGGGACCAACAGAGTGGTCTGAAAAATTATCTGAGATCACCTCAAATAATAAATTACCTTTTTTCCTAAAATAATTTAGAGAATAAAAATTCAAATTTCACCTAGTTTTCTCAACCCATGACGATGTGATTCATTACCAACTCCCCACCATAAATACTTCTCTCCCCTAATAATCCTTGGTGGTCAACAAGTAACCAAGATCACACCCATGTATTGGAACACTCAATGTTATCATGATCAGGAAAATTCTAGTCTTATATCACCCATAACTCTTCCAATATAAGATACATTCATCCATGATTGATCTGATGCTCCCCACCAAAACAGTACCCTTATCGTTTCCCCATAGTCCAAACAAAAAACCACATGGACCACACTTCATCCATAACTAAATGTAATGATTTTACATGACCAAACCACTCATACTTGAGTACCAACACAAAAGCTACCACTGCACATTCCCAAATAACCAGGAACAACAACCTCTACACTCAATAAAACACTAAAAATGACTTTCACTACCTATAAATGCTGATGGTGGAATCCCCACCATAAGGCTTTCCTTATACCGCTCATTGAGCATAGACCTCAACAATTCCACCATGGATACGCCACTCAGGTTATCCTAATACCTGAACACACATAACGGACTCATGCATGGCCCATTGAAACAAACCACAAACCAACCAACACTATGAAAAATAAATTTTCGCATCCTCATGCAAAAAGGCTTCATATAAAAATGCCACGCCAACCACCACTCTCCTCCACAAGCTAGATTCATTCTCTAAGAATCTATCATAGATTATCACACACCTAAACATGAAACATGAATCATGCTCACATGGACTAAATCCTAATGAACCTATTCTAACACACCTAAAACCATTGATAACGCTCCTCACATAGGTCAGTTTCAATAAGATGAAGTACCCTTGATACTTTTATTCAAAATTTGGGCATCTACCTTATACCAAAATCATCCACATGATCAACCTCCACTCGATCATTGATCAAAAACAAAAATCAATTATACATGATCTCATCTTGATACCCAAAGTGCAACCAAAACAAATAGGGCTAAGAAAGAAACCAAACCTTCCCTATCAATCCAACCATGAGACAATGATCACTCTCAACATTATAACTATAAATAACCATGAATCCTCATTCTTGACAAACCCCTGGAGATATCAGTACTAAATGTTCCCACCATGGAAGATCAACCATGACCACCAAATCCTGTTATGATAGCAGGCACACGGTCCTCACCACAAGACCTAACAGACAATACATGGCAAGAACAGATCCCCCCCACCCCAAGAAACTCAAACCTAGAACTTCAGAAAAACACAACCTTAGGGTAACTAAAGATCGATCCAAACATTTCTTAAGCATCCTTTCCTTTATCGAGCCACCAAAAGGGAACCCAAAGCCTGCATAGACCCACAATTTTCTCTATTTATCCCTCGACTAAAGTACTTCATCACCATCACCAGAAAACCTCTCACCACAAGATTCACATGGCATATCTTTGGAAATATATATCTATATATGTATGTATGTATGTATGTAGGTATGTGTGTGTGGATATACATGTGGTTCATTTGAGTATAATTCCACCACAAATCTATATGTGACACACCATATAGGTTTTATTAGACATTTTAAACAATTTAACCTCCATTTTCGGTGAAATCACACACAAACATGCATATGTTATATGAATCCTACGTTCCTAGAATGAAGCATAAACATTGGCCTATTTCCCAGTGTCCAACATCCAAAAACCATAATAAATAATAAATATACAAAATCAAGTGCATCACGCAATCTAAAATCACACGACTATAAAAACAAAAACCATGAACAACAATAGAATTACCTAAAAACATGTAATCCCTATTAGAAAATGTGTTCATGAAACACCAATCTGATATCCATCGTAATTTGAAACAGATTCATAGACCACTTCTCTATCAACTCCCTAAATCAAAAAACTACTATAATACAATTTTTTAGAAAACTGTCCTCAGTCATCCTAAAATGACACCATATTTGGCCCGCCATAAGTCCTCAAGTGTGACTCCCTATATTCCATAGGATGTTGATAAGAAGTGAGATTCTAAAAGATACAGTGGGGAGACTATACCCTCTTGTC
The DNA here is from genome assembly GCA_963277665.1 of Viscum album. NCBI lineage: Eukaryota > Viridiplantae > Streptophyta > Magnoliopsida > Santalales > Viscaceae > Viscum > Viscum album. Next base: position 1,088,902,888 of record OY728145.1, on the reverse strand, counting down.
AGACTATAATAAAAGTGTGAAAAAATAAATCAAACTCATATACATCAGTAACAATCAGAGTGTGCATAAATAAATAGCTAAAGAAAAAACATGCTATAAAAATGAAATGATGCATATAATCAAACATACTCAAAAGACTGATAAAACAAACAACTGATTTCCCATCAGGACGATCACATATAAAAATAGACTAAAAATGTACAAGGCTAATATTACAACTCTAATTCATCCATATACCTTTTCTCTTTGAATCTTAAGATTTTTCATCATGATCCTGATACTCCATATAAGTGGATCCACCCAATTAAACAACACCAGGCCTACACCCGATCCACTACAAATCCCATTCTCTAACATGAAAGAAAATATATAGTCTGCACACACACCAAGGTATAGGTACAAGGGGTGGGAAATAAATCTTAGTAGGTCACCTCCAATGGTGAACCTATTACCTACTATCATAAAATTTATATGTATACATGATATGCCTAGCCTAATTGAAACTAATAATAGATGATATAAAAATAAATACACAATAATAAAGGGGGTAGAAAAAAATAAAGAAAATAGCCAATTGTGGGTTCTAGTATAAAACCCATTCTAAATTTACCCCCACTCTGACACATGTTATAGGATCTATAGCACATGGATCATCCCACCACACAAGCATAGGAGTTTCAAGATGTCTGCTAGATCTGTATAGGATCTCTAAGATGTCTAAAATGAAACAAGCATTAATACTGAACCCCAAGACATAACAGTAGGTGTCCACATGACAACAAAAATATATTAGGCTCTAGAGATCTGATATAATATTTAAAACTAGAGAAATGGACTCTATAACCCTAAGAGAAACTGTCTAGAATAGAGTAGTACTAAAGAGTAAAACTTATCCATATAATAAAATTAGGGCTTCCAAGCTAGCGAACTGGGTCCATTAGACATCTAGAATCATGGAATCCCACTCCCAAGAAGGGGTAAAACATCCACAGTCCTAGAGTGGGGTTTCAATCATCCATATAATCCATTATCTCCCTAAAATTGTCTATTAATAACCAAAAAATATATGAGAGAACCAAATCAGATCTTAGTCCCAATGTCCGATCCAAGATATTCCAAAGGTCGCCTCGTCAACCAATTAATGAGAAGAAAATGTCTCAAATAAATCAGACAATGGCCACCAGAATATTTTTCAATTTAACTCACAATCCCAACATCCAAAATTTTATACTATTAGTGTCAATCAAATCTCAGATAACAAATCAAAGGGATCTATCTATCCTCAGTATCTCATCATCCATCCAATAGCCAATATTTTCTCTAACCCATCCTCTTTAAAGTCAAAGAAAACTCAGGGATACCATGGTCTTTGGAGTCACAACACAAAGGGACTTCCTATAAGGTAATCCCTTGCTACACCCAAGATATCAGGCCACACCCAACAAACAATCGTCAAATAGACCACTCAATATGTACTTATCCTAAGTACATGATGTGTCTACCTCATACATGATGTGTACTCCACATGGGGATTTATAATCATGTACCTATCAGTTTACCACACATGGGGTCTTTTAACTATACTACATATACACCGGTCATATACCTCACACGGTCTCTCACTTTGTTCCCTACACAACCATGATCCCCGACACAGGGTGTCAGGTCGTATACCCGACCACACCCTGAGTCTCCCTTCCAAGATGTGTCTTGAACACACACATAATTTAACCTCTTATTCATTACATCACTTGAATGGAATAACACACGGCATGTGTTCTCTGTACTACATGTTATGTAAATGGGTTTCTAAACTAAAATCCCATTCGATCTTCATGTCACCCTCAATTTGTCCAAAAACCCAAAAAATCAACCCTGTAGTGGTCCCCAACAATCACAAAAGTGATTTAAAACTATAAATATGTAAATATATTGGTATTTATGGAAAATAATTAAAAATGGGCTTACTAATAGTCATAAAAATTATGATGCCTCGGTCCCAAATCCACGAGACGCATCTACTGACACTTGATCTACCTTCGGATGATATCCTTGAGTAGCGTATCCCCCCTAACTCTTGTCTCCCTTTACATATATTGGATTCGCAAAATATAATCCCAAGGGGGTGTGCATGATAAGTCAAAGTAAAGGATAGAAAATAAAAAATAAAACAAATAAAGAGAAAAAAAAGAAATGGGGACAGGGCCCAAGCCTGGTGGCCACAATGAGTTTATTTCATGCATAGAAAAAACCCATCATTATAGACTCAACCGCAAAGACATAATCACAATATGATTCTTCATTAAAAATATTTTATCAAATGATCAAATTTGAATAAATTAAAATTTAAATAATTAAATATTCCAAGAAAATTTTAATTTCTCTAATTCCCACCAAAGTCATGTTATTTGATAAACACCCTATTCTGGGACCAACGGAGTTGTCAGAAAAATTATATGATATCAAATAAAAGGATAAATTATTGTTCCCTACCTAAACACTTCCTAGAATAAAAATCAAATTTCTCATGATTTTCTCCTCCCATGACGATGTGGGTCATCACAAGTGCAATATACTATTTTACAAATATTGTGTCTTTTAAGGAATTCTTATTTTATAAGAATTATTTTGGAATTTGTAATACCATTTACTAGATGAAATATTTATTTTATAAGTTATATTATAAATATAATAATATTTATTCTATTTTAAAACCCTATATTTAATTTTTTAGAACTTAAGTAATATTTTTTCTCAAGAAATTGTTTTTAATACATTATACACTTATTATATTAAATTAATTTTTTTAAATTGTATAAATTAAATAAAATTAAATGGATTTAAAATTTATATTTAGTGGGTCCAAATTAAATAATAAGGAACATTTTATTTTAATCATAATGGATAAGTTACTTAGTTAAAACAAGTTACTATGGTAAAGGCTAAAATAGTAAAATTAAAAATCTAAGAGTAAATGACATCAAACATTTTAAAACATGTGTGGGAATGTGTTGTTAAAGAATTTATCAAACTTATCAATTATATTATTCATTAATACTCAATTTTTTATCTACTTTACTTGAGAGTGACTTCCCATTATTAAACCGTTTTTGGTATTTATAAAAATGTCATCCCATTTTACTTATATAAGGGGAACTCGTATCCTCTCTTACCCTCACACCAAAACTGAATTATTTTAGTAAAAAATCTACCCAAAACTTTTCTAAAAATTACTATATTCCATATATAGGTTCTATTCTTCTCAAAATACCATCACTCAAAGTCTTTACACCCTTTTCAATGGAGATAATCCAAGAAATGAGGTATAATTATTTAACTGATCCTTCCTCGTTTATATTTGTTTATGTGAATTTATTTATAAACAAATTCCATTACATAATATTAAAATGTTAACATAATTATAATTATTATACTTTAATGAAATTATAATTATGGTAAAATCATTACCAACCTTTCAATTTTTCTTTAAGAAAAATAAAAATGTGAATCGTAGGTATGTGTGGACTACTGCCTCCATAAAGAAATGTGTTTCATTTTCCTTTATTGACTAACCAGGAAATTAAAAAGGGGAATTAACTAAATATTTATGATACATATATATCATATTTATTTTCTTGTAATGATTAACCATGTTACTTCTTTCATCCTCCTTTTGAAAAATGAAACCACCATCCATGCATATGTGCGAACTACCGCCTCCATGAAATGGTGGATTATGTTTTTCACTACCACTTTCATGGATGGTTTTACAATATAATTGATGAGTATATATGATATATTTAATTAATATATATAATTATTATGGTTATTTATGTATAACATAAAAATTAATTATCTTTATAAGGAAATCTGATAATATAGATGAATAAAACGAAACTAGTTTTTCACTGTTTTCATATTCATGAAACGTGACTAAAACTCCCATGTAATGGAATTATAACATTATAGGTCATAATAAAAAATTAATTAAGGTAAATTTAATGGATTTTTAATTATTAACATTAGATTATGAAGGAATATCACACCACTTTTATGAACCTAGTTCAAATCGCTCAAGATTATTAACACGAGATATTGAAAAGAGATTTTGACAATCTAATACATAAAGATAATTTTCATTAAAAAAGAGTATAAATGGAAACATATATGAATAATATTATTAAATAAGTAATTAAAATGTTTATATTTATGATATAGTTGGTTAAAAAACTTTTGTGGAATTCAAGGATAATGCTAAGGGACTTCTTAACCAAACTCCTTTATTTAAGTTATAAAATTTATTATTGAACTTTGTTCTTCCAAGAATTTCCATTTTGAATGATTTCATATAATTTATTTACAGGGAAAATTTTTTTCTATCCAAATCCATTTCCTTGAATTTATGTCTTTTCACTTTTTTTAAAACAAATTTTTTGGAAAGAGACTCATAAATATGACTTTTACATTGATAAATAAAAAATGATTTCTAGAGAGATCATTTAAGGGTTTAGTTTCCATTTTCAACTCTTTATTCAATGTTATATACCTAAAATGGAGTTATATTTCATGATTCACCCAATATTTTTCTTTTTTATGTGATTATTTTGGGTGATCAACTTTTCAGTATCAAACAATTTAGTTCATGATGTTATTTTATTAAATTTGGATGGTTTAAGAAACCCATTTTATATCCATGAGTTATTTATGAAAAAAATATGATTTAAATTTAGATATTTTATGAATACAATTTTATTTTCATGGGTTCTTTATGAAAACTAAATGATTTCCATTTTGGATGTTTTTTGAAACTCTTTTTATTTCCATGAGTTTTTTATAAAGGGTGAATGATTTCTATTTGGATGTTTTATGTAACCCATTTTATTTCCATGGTTTATTTATGATGTGAAAAGTGAATTATTTTTAAGAATCACATTTAAGTATGGATAAATGAAATGTGGGATCTTATATATCTATACAATTCATTGGTTAATATTTTATATATCGTCAAATAAGTTTTTTCAAGTACATTTTAGTTTCTAGTAATCATTGTCACTAATGGTGTGGATTATCAAAGTAATGTTTCCCTATGCTAATTTTTGTGCCACAATTAAAGGATAATATTAATTATATTCTTATGAACTCATGATTCAAGTAAAGTGTTAAAAAAATTCTATGTTATGGGTATTATTATTCCTTATTAATCTTTATGGATTGGAGTTCTTATGTCATGTCCTTTGAATTTCTCTTATGTATTATGATTATCTATAATGATGATATGATATTTATCTTATGATCAAGTTTTTATTTATTCTTTTGAACTCTTCCTTGATGAAATGTTAATTCATCCCTTACTATTCATTTGACACTACAACATAAAATGACTTTAAAGGTGGTCTTGTAGCGGCAGTTCACAAAACCGTCGCTAAACCTTTTTAAATGGTTTCACATAAGTTTATAATAAACCACTGTGAAGACATCTCTTTTTTTACACTCCCGACCCTTCCCCCCGACCTCGATCCCCCTTCTCCCCCCGACCCCCCATGACCCCCCTTCTCCTGGAGACCCCCCTTCTCCAGAAGACCCCCTACGACCCCGCGACCCCCCCTTCTCCCGATGACCTCGCAACCCCCCTTCTCCCGGTGACCCCGCGACCCCCATTCTCCCGGTGACCCCCTTCTCCCAGCGACCCCACGACCCCCATTCTCCCGGTGACCCCCTTCTCCCAAAGACCCCCCGTGACCCCCCTTCTCCCGGCGACCCCGCGACCAGTTAGTGATTTGGGGTTTGTGTCTTCTTCACTATTTAGTTATTCTAATTATTTTTATCTATTTAAAAGTTATGAAAATTTGTTTCCTTAAATTATCATGGGGTTTCTATTTGTGTTTGATGGTTGATCCATGGGGGGTGTTTATAGAAATCGCGATATTCTTTTGGGATAGGTGATTAGAGATCTATACCTTATATTCCATTATTTCTCAAAGAAAGTTTAAATTCACTAGGTAGGGGATTTTTTTACTTCTCCATTTTATGTGTTCATGTTAAGGTATCATGGTATAACTTCATTGGGGTTATATTGGAATTATCTTAATAAATATAATAACTAGAATCAAAAATTAATTTGAATGGATGTTGTGGTCATATGTATTAATGCATTGGTCATAATGCCTCTTATAATTTTCAAAATAGTGTGTTATCTACTTTATATGATTTTTATTGTTGTTTATAGTGGTTTATAGTATTGAAATTGGATAAGAAAATAATGTGGTTAATAATTAATTTATTAATGAAAGTGTCATGAGATATTGATTACCATTCGTCCATCAAAACTGCTGAATTTGAAATATTTCTTGAATATAGTTATGTTTGCTTATTGGTTTTGATAGCTGGTGATTATTGGTTTTCTGGTGCAGAAACCTCTGTATAATGAATCTATTAATTAATGTTGGTAATGATCAGGTTGGTTATGGAAATAATTATTTGGGGATAGGTGAGTCTATTCTTGGTTTATAAAGTATTTTATCAATTTTTTATGGACGTAGTTTTCCCTTGTGTTTCTAATGATAAAAATAATTTTGATTCTATATGTGTGTGCTTTAGGGTGGTAGAGGCATTTTAAGATTTATGTCTGGGTTTTTGATGGAAAAAAGTGGAGGATGGTGTTTGTTAAGAGAGTGGATCTCTTTTTTTTTATATGGTTAATAGGAATAGATGCCTCAGGTTGAGAGTTGTGTTATCATGTTTGTTGGGATATTGTGTGAAGCTTTTTGATGGGTTGTTTATGTTTCAATTTAGAGATGGTTATTCCCATATTTCAAATTCATTGTCAAATGATTTGATTTATTGTTATCAAATGGATGATTGTTTTGGTTCCCAACTACTTGTTGTAGTTTCTCTATGACCTATTGAGTGTATCACATTATGGTAGCGTATGGTTGATCATTGAATACCATGATTATGAAATTGATAATGTAATTTAAATTGAACTCATGGGATGAGTATTAATGTTGGTTTATGGGATAATGGAAACTATGGGATGATTAGATTAATTCTAAGAGGATAATTTGATGGAAATATAAGAATTGTAATAGAAAATAATAAATCTAGCTGGATCTAATGAACTAAATTGATTAAATAAGAATTTTTATTGAATTTAACAAATGAGTTGATAGTAATATCTCTTTACTATGTCAAAATGTTTAATGGTGATGAATCGTGATACTTATGTTCATGCATTGAATCTAGTCTCTACTGGTGTAGTAAAAAATTAAATGGATACCAAGAAACCTCAATCAAAAGTGCATAGGAAACACAAAAGTACATCCACGCAAACCCGAGTTCATGCCAAGCCTACTCTACTGGAACAAAATACACACCAAGCCTAGTTTGAAAGTGCATGTCAAACATTATAGGACCAATAATGACCTTACTATACTTAATCCCAAGAATCAAAGATCTGATATAGCTCCAACATGTGAGTTTCTCATGTGAGCACATCAAAAAAAGAATGGATTTCACTACACCATAGCACATAAACTTGAGAATATTCTCCACAAATAAGTACAATTATATTATGCCTACTTTATGATCAACGGACCATCATTACTATATTATGTTTCTGTAATCTTACACTATCGTATATATGAATCTATTTCTCTATTTAGTAGTAACTATGTGTTTTAATTTTTTTTAATATTGTGTAGGCACATTGTGATATACAGGGATAAAATCTAGATCACATTACCAAGGAACACACCTCATTATGTTAACGGTTTGAAGGAGTTTTTATATTTTGAAATTTCTAATCGATCCGTTGAATGTATAATAATATGTCCATGTCCTAAATGTAAATTTAGAATATGTTTGAAGAGAGATGAAGTTTATGAACATTTAATACTGAAGCAATTCCCTGGTCAATATTTGTGTTGGATTGGGCATGGAGAATCGAACGTTATAGAAATATTGAGCACTGATGTTAATCCACAGAATGAGGTCCCAACTTCATCTACAATGGAAAATGAAATGAAAAACCTCATAAATGATGCATTTGGCACTGCAAGACACCACTATCAACATCAAAACATAACAGAACAACCAGATGAGGGTGCTACAAATTGCAACGTGATAAGTGATGTTTTTGAGACTGTAACACAATCAGATCAAGATTGTAACATATCATTGGATACTCATCTTGATTCTGTGGAGCCAAATGTAAGATAAAACTTCATTGAGGAAAATGTGTTTCATGATTTAGTTGATGATGGAAATCCAGATTTCTATAGTGGGTGTTTGAAATATTCAAAACTTTTTTTCTGCTGAAGTTGTACCATATCAAATTTCTATGTGGAATTAAAAATAAGGGAATGTCCATGATATTGGAATTTATTTCTGATGCATTTCCGGAAGTAAAAATACCTGATCCTTTTTATGATATGAAAAAAGTTATTAACAGGATTGGTCAAAATTATACAAAAATACATGTGTGTCCCAATGATTTTAGGCTTTGTTGGGGAGAGGATTCAAGTAGACAGAATTGAAAAAAAAATCATCATCTAGATGTCAGTCAAAGGGTGATGTTGGAAGTTTGAATCAACAAAATTTCATGGAGAAGAAGAAAAGGAAGACACCTGCAAAGGTTTTTCATTACTTTCCTTTGAAGCCTCTATTGCAAAGATTATTCATTTCATCGAAAACCGCCAAACACATGAAGTGGCATTCTATAGATAATAACAATGATGGGTTCATGAGACATCCACGAGATTCTCAATAATGGAATACATATGATTCATTTCATCCATATTTCTCAGCTGATCCTAGGATTGTTCGATTGGGATTGGCTGCTGATGGATTCAACCCATTTGGGACTTTGAGTAAAAATTATAGTATTTGGCCAGTTGTTTTGATCCCTTATAATCTACCTCCATGGATGTGTATGAAACAAACATCTTTTATCATTTCAATGATTATTCCTATAAAAAAATGCCTGGAAATGATATTGATGTATACTTTCATCCTTTTATTGACGAATTTTAGGATTTATGGAGCAACGGTGTTGATACATTTGATGTTTCTTCTAAAACAATGTTCAAAATGCATGTTTCTTTAATGTGGACCATTTGTGACTTCCGTGGTCTTGGGAATTTATCTGGTTGGAACACTTACACAAGTGTGGCTTGTCCTTTTTTTTACTTTGATTTTGAGCCCAAGCGGCTACCTCATCGTATAAAATGGTGATTCTTGTTCCATTGAAGATTTATTGATGCATCTCATAGATTTCGGCTGAAAAGATCAAAATTTAATGGTTTCATTGATTGTAGACCACCTCCAAAGTTTTTAACTAGTTCTGAAATATTGACACAACTTGAAAATGTTGAAATAGAATTTGGGAAGGTTCATCATTTTAATGATAGTGGAAAAAAGGTCTGAATTACATCATCAAGTGAAATCAGAACGCAACAACAAAAGAAAAAAAGTATATTATTCAAACATCCATATTGGGAATTTAATTTGTTGTGGCATAATATTGATGTGATGCATATTGAGAAGAATGTATATGACAATTTGATTTTCACATTACCTAATGAGCATGGAAAGTCCAAGGATCATATCAATGCTCGCAAATACTTACAAGTAATGAACATAAAACGTGATATATGGCCAGATGGGAATGAAAAGTATGCTTCGGCAATTTTTGCAATGAAAAATAGAGATAAAGATACATTCCTTCAAATTTTAAAGAATTTGAAGGTATCTGATGGGTATTCAAGTAACATCTCTAGGTGTTTTGACTTGAATAATCATAAGTTACATGGATTGAAAAGTCATGATTTACATATTTTGTTACAATAGTTACTACCATTGGCATTTCGTACATTATTACCTGAAAAATTTACTGTTGTTGGACACAAATTCTACACATTTTTTAGGAAATTATGTGAGAAATATCTACATCCATTTAAACTTTAAAACCTCCATGAGGGGTTTGTATTTACCCTTTGTGCAACGGAGATGATATTTCCTCCATCTTTTTTTACTATCATGATGCATTTAACTGTGCATTTAGTTGAGGAAGCTAAATTAGGAGGCCCCATTCATTATCGATGGATGTATCCAATTGAGAGGTATTTTATTTATATGTTTTTCAGTTAAGTAAAAAAATCATTTAAATAAATTCATAATTATGATTATTATATTTCACATATATCATGGGAATTTGAAAGCATGCGTGAGAAATAAAGCTCAACCAGAAGGCTCTATTTTTGAAGGCTATTTGGCTGAGGAGTGTCTTACCATTTGTTCCAGATACTTGGATAATATTGAGACAAGATTTAATCAAGTTGGACATGTTGACTACACATCGACTAAATATAAAATATATTATAAATCAAAAATATTTCCTGTTATTGGCCGATCAGTTGGGAGGACCTCAAATGTGACACTGATAGAATTGGAATTATTACAGGCACATAGATATGTGCTGATGAATAGTGAAATTGCAGATCCATTTATTGAAGATTTGAGGATACAAAAAAAGAGGCGAATTAGATTCCAAACACAAAATGAGAAAGATATAATGAAATTTGTGAATAAAGAGCTTGTAGAATGGTTTGCACGATGTGTAAGTTTATAAATATTGCAATAAATACGAATATTAGTTTGACACATACATTTTGTAAATCTAATAAATTATATTTATTTTTTTAGATCATGAATACCGATACTCAAGTAGAGTTGTCATAAGATTTGAAGTTTCTTGCTAGAGGTCCTTTAAAATAAGTTATAAAGTTCGATGCTTAAAATGTGAATGGATTTAGATTTCGTATAGTCGATCGAAAAGTGGGTTTGAAAACACAGAATAGTGGTATATTTACATTTGTTGAAGTGGGATACTATGGAAAGCTGCTTGATATTTTTGAATTAAACTAGCATGTTCATTTTTTTTGTTTTATTCAAATTCAATTGGGTCCATATTATCAAAGGTGTTAAAAGAGATTCCTTGCAATTTACTTCTATGAACTTCTCTCGCTTGATGGATATTGGTGATCGTGAACTGCATGATCCATATATCTTATCATCGTAAGTAAAAATGGTATATTATGTGAATGATGTTGTGGATTAAGGGTGGAGTGTAGTTTATCATGTAATACAAATAGATTTGTATGATATGAGTGTTGAAGTGGAAGATTTGACCTCTGAAATTGAATCTCATCAACAACAAGAAGCAGAATTAATTGTCCATCATGATATTGAAAATATAAGTGTAGCAAGGATTAATGAAGTGGATTAAGTAATGGAGTAGGAAACTGACATGATTGAAGGGGAAAATGATTGTATGTATAGTTATTTATTCATTCAACAACCACTTATTTCATTTGTGCAGTCATTCATTATCGTTGTTATATTTTGTTTTCGTTAGTACTGGGCATTTATTATCATTTTTATTTTTTTTGCATAATTTTTTTGAAATATATATTCTGAACTTAATTTTATTTGATTAAATTACAGGTATTCCAAGGAGTAAGCGGTACACTATTTCATCTACTACTATGAGAGATGATAATTAATCTGTCTCCCTCCCCACAGCATCTGATGTCACACCCCGCTCCATATTTTATTTTATTTTATAATTTTCTTTGACTTTTTAAAATTTTGTTGGGGTTTGGGTTGAGTCCTGGATGAAAAAAGTTTGAGTTTGAAAAAAAAAATTGTGCGCTTTTGTGTTGATGTCGCTGAGCGCCTGGGTGGAGCGCACTTTGGAGACTCGCGCGGCTTCTCCTAGGCAACGACACTGTCCGTCGGTCTTCGGAAAAATTTAAATGAATAAATTTTGTATTTTATTGGGTTTACGATAAATAATTTTTATTATTATTTTTGTTATAATTATGGTTATTATTATTATTATTATTATCATTATTTGTATTATTATTATTATCATCATGTTTGTAAAAGTTATTAATTATTATTACAATTAAGAAGTTTAATTATTATTAGTGTTATTATTATTATATTTTAAATTTATATTTATTATTATTATTTACCTGTGTATTATGATTACAATTATTATTATTATTATTCTAATTATAAATTTTTATTTGTATTTTATTATTATTATTATGGATTAATGTTTGTTTTATTTTATTTTTTTTGGTTATATTTTTATTTTAGTTTTTTATTTTATTTTATTTATTATTATTATTATTTATTTTCCCTCCTAACCCTAGCCCATCCCCTATTTTTTTTCTCCTCCTTCTCTTGGCCAAGGCAGCGCCGCCACCCTCCCTTTTTCTTTTTTTCTTCTTCTTCCCGCAGCAGCGCCCTGCCTTGCTGCTTGCCCCGCACAACATCTCCCCCACCTTCTCCTCGCGCACTAGCAGCAATGCCACTAGCCAGCCTCCACCTCCCTTATCCTATGCCCTCGTCGCACCTCCTGCATTCAGCGTGCCCAGCCCACCTCCAGCCTGTCTCGGCCTTCTGCTCGACCTCCCCTTCACCCAGCGCCCTCCCTGAACATCGCCCGGCTCCTGGCAACGCATCACCGCCCCGGTCCCCTGTCCTGCCCTGGCGCCACTTCCCTGCTTCAGCCTCCCACAAGCCCCCTCAGTCAGCGCACCCCCCTACTTCACCCACACAATGCCGCACCACCCCTCGGCCTACCCTGCATCGTGCGCCCCGTACCCTCCAGTCGCTCCACCTCCTCCACCTTCCATGCCTCTGCCTTCCCTGACTTGCACCAGCCACAACGCCAGTCTCTTGAACTTGTTGCACCACCTGCACCCTTCCCTTTCTATCCAGCCAACAACAGAGTAGGATGTCACCCTCACCCTGTACAAACCACATCGCTAGTGTGGGCTGACCAGCAGCGCACCCTCCAGTGCGCCCCCACCTCGCACCTGATGTCTGGCCAACTCCCCCTAGCATCCACACCCTCTAGTGCGCCCCCATTCTCCCCTGTTGTTCGGCCATCCCCCGTAGGTCTGTCATCAGCCACACTAGACTTCGCGTCATCTTTGACGACGTTGGTGACCTTTCCTGCACACTGCAACACCACGCTGGTCATTTTCGTTGTTGCACAACCGCACTGGCCGAGCGCGTCTCCTCATCGAGGTGAGGTTTGCACTTTTTCTTGATCGAATATTTGATAATTGGTTTAATGTATGTTTTGTTTAATTAAAATTGGTGCGAACGTAGTTTTTAAAATAATTGAGTTTGTTTAATTAGTTCAGTGAGAAGTTTAGTTTTTAAATGAGTTTAGTTTGCGTTTTATATCTTATAGCATAATCATGTGGATTAAGATGCATTTTTATGAAATCCAATCCTGAGTTGTTTAATCACTTTTTATAGATTGTGAAATTAGTTTATTTAACTATGAAATTGGTGTGTATTCTGTTCAGTAGGGCGTGGGTGTGAGTTTGATAAAAAAAAATTGGTCGTTGAATCAGTTTTGTTTATGTGAAGTTGTGGGTGTCTCTTTAGAATTTCTTTATAAATTTTTTTAAAGTGGTTTCGTAAATTATGTGGATGCTGTGATTTGTGTTTTGAAAATATGCCAGGGTAGTTATTTTGGGTTGTTTATTCGGTTGGGTTATTTTAAGTTAGTGTTTATGTATTTTGATTGTTGTGCGTTTGTTGTAGCGCATTGGTGAGGTAAATCCGCAAAATTGCGGTTGTCAACCTATGCGTGCTTGTGCGCCCGCTCGAGGCGTGTCGCGTCATCGTATTTTGACTGCGAGTCGAGGTAGTTACCCTACTTCACTCACCTTTAAATTTAGAATTTATTAATTTCTTGATGTTTTATTAATTTTAATAAATGGAAAATAATATAAGATAATTAAATTTTAAATGATTATTTGGTGTAAAAAGAACTGTTTATTTTATACACAATGCCTGGAATATTTTATTGACGAACAGACACACAGTAGTGAAAGAATTCCCATTTGGATTTTAAACATAATTCACAGAATTTAAAATATAGTTTTGGTTTAAAAGATAAATGATTTATTCAGAACAAGTGTTTTGGGTTTTCTTGAGAAATGAGGATTTCTTTAAAATTGGTGAAGGCTCGTTTGCCACTTGATAAAAATAGAGTGTGTTGGTATATTTGAAAAATTGTTTTACTTGTGATGTGAAAGTATTGGTTTTTTTGAAAGATGGTTTATTTTCAAAGGATGTTTAAAGCCAGTTTGACACTTTAATGAAATGATTTATTTTAAAAAAACTTTCTTTGACGTGACTCAGGGGTGATCCTGTTGTGTACGGTGATTGGGTGCGTTGTTGAGCATGATGTTTGTGAATTGTGACTGGTTACTTGATTGGAATTGTTGACCCGCATCTCTTTTATTATACGTGTTGACATGGGAACCTGGCATAGTAAGTGAATCTTCTGAGAATGATTGCTACACTAGTTTAGATTACGCACTAGCTAGTGGCCCCTAGTACGGATGACACTCTACTAGGGGATTGGGCCTCTCGATTAGGCCATGTAGGGAAACACCGGGTGTTTGGGCGTTATGACTTCATCGAGAGTAGGCATGCTTTCAGGATGAGTCACATGTATAATATGTTCTAGATTTTTCACGAGCTTCTATGTTCGACCCATGTTTTCTTTAGTGTTTATTTTTATGTGGCGGACGTTTGAGAGGTCTAGTTCGGTAGCTGGCCCCTATGTTCCACTTTTTCCATCTCCCTTAGTGTGTGTTGTGTGTTGTGTGTGATCATCCTTTTGACTAAAAACTAAAGTTTGGATTTCTAAATTATTCACAAAAATGTTTTAAAATTCAATGCACCTATTTATTTCAATATTAAACTTGTTCTAAATTAAAAAGGGCAATGGAATGTTACTTGTTTTAAAAATTAAAGTGTGTGTGGAAACCATATTTTATATTATTTAGTTCAAACATGGAATTGATAAATTTTTTATTTAATGGTATGTGCATTGGGAATTTAATTAGTCAGGCCTACCTACTGAGTTTTAATACTCACACCTATAGTGTTTTCTTGTTTTTAGTTTCTGTTGCAGGATGACTTGAGCTCTCTCATTGTGGGTGAGATTTGGTTGTGGACTGGTGAGTGACTCTCGAAGTCGCGAGGAGTTTTGGTCGTGGTCAGGTTAGTTGTTGTTGTTGGTCGTTCTTTCTTTTTGTGTTGTTTATTTACCTTGTGTTATTCTATTTTCTTTCCCCTGCTATATTTATTTTCTTTGGGAAAAATCTTTCCCTCTTGCTCTCTTTGATGCCCTGGTGCTTGTCGCAAGCCCAAGAGGATCGAGAACGCCTCTTGGGCCATGTCGTAGGCCAGCTTGGGTGACCGGTTCAGGGTCTACCCGGGTTGGTTCATGACAAAATGGTATCAGAGCAAGTCGGCTCATGAGCGGACCTTGTTTTTCAGAGCACCCATTATTATTTGGGGTTGTCATGGTATAAGGAGTAGAATTTTTGGGACTCGAGGCATACGGAAGAGAAGGACGTCATGAACCCTTGCTCGTTCGGAACCTCAGTTTACCAAGGGATGTTCGGGTTATTGGTGTCTTTTGGTTTTTCATATGTTTTTTTTTTGTATTGGGAAATGAAATGGGAGCTAGGAAAGTGCCCTCTGTGAGCTCTCAGGGCCTGGGATGCCATGTGGAGCTGGAGACATTACCCTAGAGTACTCCTTTTGATGGTGGCGTGACTGGCGTATGGCCTCCAACCATATGTCTGAGTCACCCATCATCACTAGTTTCCCCATAGTGAATTGTTTGAGTTTTCCTTCATTTTGAAAATCATTTTGTAAAGTTTTATTTTGGAAATTGTGAAAAGTTGAAATTGAAATGGCAATGACCATGTGTTGATTGTGTTCTTTTTTTCTTGTTCCTTAGTATTCACCCCCACGATGGTTCGATGGATGCCCAAGGTGCAGCTTTGGGTGGTCCGCCCCTAGCGAATCCTCCAGTTGATCAGCCCATAGACTATGTTCTGGAGTTCCAGAAGTTGAACCCTCCTCTCTTTTATGGACAAGAAGAGCCTCATAAGGCAGAGGAGTGGTTTCAGAAGATTGAGAGGAAGTTCAGTTTTATTGGGTTGCCTGAGTCGTTAAAGGTGAAGTTGGATACCTTTATGCTTGAAGGAACAACTTGGAAATAGTGGAAGTTTTTGTCACGGAAAAAGACTCAAGAAGATCTAATATGGGACTTTTTCAAGTCATCATTCATCCAACAACACTTCTCTGAGTTGACAAAGCTGAGGAAGAGGATTTATTTGTGTTGTCTTTAATAGGGCGTTGAATTGGTACTGGAATTATATCGACATTTCATAGACCTAGTTCCATATGATCAGTAGTTTGTTGCGAATGATCCCAGGAAGGCTCGACAATTTGAGTCTGGACTCCGACCTGAGTTGTGATTGAAAGTGGAAGAGCTCAATCTAACCACCTTCTCAGATGTTGTGGGGAAATCCTTTTTGGCTGAAGCTGGGTTAGCAGGAGGACTTGATGTGGCGAACCCTCTAGCATTGGGAAGCAGTGAAAAGGATAGTGATAAGAAGAATGAGAAGCGACCTGATGCTGGTGGTGCTGGTAGAGGAATCAAGAGGACTTCAGACCTTCAATCATCTTTTTCACAGCGCAATGTTGTGATCTGTCACCAGTGTGGTAGGTAGGGTCACAAGAGGCCGACTTTTCTGAGTGCTCCGAGACCCTGCCACACCTATAGACGTTGGGGTAACTTGCAGCGATTCTTCTTTGATGTTTCAAAGAAGCATGTCAAAGCCAAGCCTGTCTCGTCGAAGGTCACCTCGGCCCGTCAGCAGGAGTAGGGAGATGTTTGGGGATCAGTTTGAGGTCTTATCTTTATAGTGTTTCTTGGGTGTAGTAATCATCTCTTGTAGAGTTTTGCGGTGTTCCTTTTCTTTTAGTTGTAATAATGGTTGTGGTTGAACCTCTTTGAATATTTTATTTTATTGGAAGTGTGTTTTGTGAAATTATGGTTTGTGGGTTATGTTTGGGAATTTCTGAAGCCTGACTGCGAGGCGGGAGATGCTTCAATCATCAGTGCTCCAGCCATAGGCCCCGGAGTGAAGCTTGCGCGTAGTCAGGAGGACCCCATCGGTGAAGAAGGGCCTTAGGTTAATCTTCATCCTTAGTGTGGCATGGTTTGTGTTTTTCTGAGGGTGAGAAGTTGTTGATGGGGAGACGATAATAGTTTTCATTCTCTATCAGTCAGGCCCTTTCCTTCTCCCTCCATCATGGTGGGGGTTTCTGGTCTATGTGGAAAGTTTTTAAGTTCGTTTAATATCATCAGTTCTTATGGTGGGGAGACCCACAATGGGTCTCGCAGAGTTACACTGAAAATAATTTAGGGTTAGCCCGATCCTTATGGTGGGTAGTTCGTTCGGGCCTCCCCGTGTTAGTATCAGAGCTTCTTTTGATGTATCGTTTGGTGGTTGGTGGTCTCGTGCGGAACCACCTAATCTTGACTTCGTCCTCTCGAGTGAACGTTGAGATTGGAGTACACCCAACAGTTTTTTTGGAAGAATATTAAGGGGATAAGTCTCAGAGGTGATTTAAGTTCGTTCGTTCCTTGGTTGAAACAGATGGTTTGGGTTCTGCTTGGTGATGATTAAGGTGATCTTGTTTTAAGGATGAGTTGTGTGACAGGGGTTTTCAGTGTCTGTTTGGATCGATCAACTGGAGGCGCTTAAACTTTTGGGGGTGAGTGACACTTAAGGAGTTTCATCTTTGGGTCTTGATCTTGTTTTGGCTTTCTGAGGGTGGAGAGCGTTATGGTGGGGAGAATTGCCACACCCCGCTCCATATTTTATTTTATTTTATAATTTTCTTTGACTTTTTAAAATTTTGTTGGGGTTCGGGTTGAGTCCCGAATGAAAAAAATTTGAGTTTGAAAAAAAAATGTGCGTTTTTGTGTTGACGTCGCTGAGAGCCTGGGCGGAGCGCATTTTGGAGACCCGCGCGGCTTCCCCTAGGTAATGACACTGTCCGTCGGTCTTCGGTAAAATTTAAATGAATAAATTTAGTATTTTATTTTGGTTACGGTAAATAATTTTTATTATTATTTTTGTTATAATTAAGGTTATTATTATTATTATTATTATTATCGTTATTGGTGTTATTATTATTATCATCATGTTTGTAAAAGTTATTAATTATTATTAAAATTAAGAAGTTTAATTATTATTAGTGTGATTATTATTATAGTTTAAATTTATTATTATTATTATTATTTACTTGTGTATTATGATTACAATTATTATTATTATTATTATTATAATTATAAATTTTTATTTGTATTTTATTATTATTATTATGGATTAATGTTTGTTTTATTTTATTTGTTTGGTTATATTTTTATTTTAGTTTTTTATTTTATTTTGTTTATTATTATTTTTATTTCTTTTCCTCTTAACCCTATCCCTTCCCCCATTTTTTTCTCCTCCTTCTCTTGGCCTAGGAAGTGCCTCCACCCTCCCTTTTTCTTTTTTTATTCTTCTTCTTCTCGTAGAAGCGCCCTGCCTTGTTGTTTTCCCCGCACAACATCTCCCCATCCTTCTCCCCGCGCATCAGCAGCAACACCACCAGTCGGCCTCCACCTCACTTATCCTACGCCTTCACCGCACCTCCTACCTGCTGCGCGCCCAGCCCACCTCTTGCCTGCCTCGGCCTTCTGCTAGACCTCCCCTTCACCCAGCGCCCTCCCTGCACACCGGCCGGCTCCGGGAAGTGCATCACTGCCCCGGTCCCCTGTCCTTCCCTGGTGCCACTTCCCTACTTCGGCCTCCTGCAATCCCCCTCCGTCAGTGCACCCCCTGTTTCACCCGCACAACGCCACACCACCCCTCAGCCTACCTTACACTGCGCGCCCCCGTACCCTCAAGTTTCTCCTCCTCCTGCATCTTCCATGCCTCTGGCTTCCCTAACTTGCACCGGCCACAATGCCAGTCTCTTTCACTTGTCGCACCTCCCGTACCCTTCCCTTTCTGTCTGGCCAGCAACCAAGTAGGTCATCACCCTCACCCTGCGCAAACCACATCTTCAGCATGCGCTGACCAGTAGCGCACCCTCCGTCATGCCCCCACCTCACATCCATTGTCCGGCTGACTCCCCCTAGAATATGCACCGTCTAGTACACCCCCGTTCACCCCCGCTGTCCGGTCAGCCCCCGCAGGTCCGTTGTAATCCACACTAGTCTTCTTGTTGCCGTTAACGATGTTGGTGACCTTTCCTGCACACCGCAACACCACGCTGGTCATTTTCGTTGTCGCACAACCACACTGGCCGAGCGTGTCTCCACATCGAGGTGAGGTTCGCACTATTTCTTGCTTGAATATTTGATAATTGGTTTAATGTATGTTGTGTTTAATTAAAATTGGTCCGAATGAAGTTTTTAAAATAATTGAGTTTATTTAATTAGTTCAGTGTGAAGTTTAGTTTTTAAATGAGTTTAGTTTTCATTTTATATCTCATAGAATACTCATGTGGATTAAGATGCGTTTTTATGAAATCCAATCCTGAGTTGTTTAATCACTTTTTATAAATTGTGAAATTAGTTTATTTAACTATGAAAGTGGTTCATATTATGTTCAGTAGGGCGTGGGTGTGAGTTTGATCAAAAAAAGTAGTTGTTGAATCAGTTTTGTTTATGTGAAGTTGTGGGTGTCACTTTGGAATTTCTTTATAATTTTTTTAAAGTGGTTTCGTAAATTATGTGGATGGTGCGAGTTGTGTTTTGAAAATATGTTGGGGTAGTTATTTTGTGTTTTTTATTCGGTTGGGTTGTTTTAAGTTTGTGTTTATGTGTTTTGGTTGTTGTGCGTTTGTTGCAGTGCATTGACGAGGTAATTCCGCAAAATTGTGGTCGTCAGCCTGTGTGTGCTTGTGCGCCCGCTCGAGGTATGTCGCGTCATTTTTTTTTTGACTGCGAGTCGAGGTAGTTCCCCCACTGCACTCACCTTTAAATTTATAATTTATTAATTTCTTGATGTTTTATTAATTTTAATAAATGGAAAATAATATAAGATAATAAAATTTTAAATGATTATTTGGTGTAAAAAGAGCCGTTTATTTTATACACAACACATGGGATATTTTCTTGAAGAACGGACACACAGTAGTGAAAGAATGCCCATTTGTATTTTAAACATAATTCATGGAATTTAAAATAAATTTTTGGTTTAAAAGATAAATGATTTATTCTGAACAAGTGTTTTGGGTTTTCTTGAGAAATGAGGATTTCTTAAAAATTGTTAAAGGCCTGTTTGGCACCTGATAAAAGTAAAGTGTGTTTGTATATTTGAAAAATGGTTTTACTTATGATGTGAAAGTGTTGGTTTCTTTTGAAATATGGTTTATTTTCAAAGGATGTTTAAAGCTAGTTTGACACTTTAATAAAATGAATTATTTTGGAAAAACTTTTTTTGACGTGACTCAGGGGTGATCATGTTGTGTATGGTGATTGGGTAAGTTGTTGAGCATGATGTTTGTGCATTGTAACTAGTTACTTGATTGGAATTGTTGACCCACCCCTCTTTTATTATACGTATTGACATGGGAACCTGGCATAGTAAGTGAATCTTCTGAGAACGATTACTGCACTAGTTTAGATTATGCACTAGCTAGTGGCCCCTAGTACGGATGACACTCTTCTAGGGGATTGGGCCCCTCGGTTAGGCCATGTAGGGAAACACCGGGCGTTGTCTGTTATGAAGTCATCGAGAGTAGGCATGCCTTCAGGATGAGTCACATGTATAGTACGTTCTGGATTGTTCACAAGCTCCTAAGTTCAACCCATGTTTTCTTTAGTGTTTATTTTTATGTGGCGGATGTTTGAGAGGTCTAGTTCAGTAGTTGGCCCCTGTGTGACACTTTTTCCATTTCCCTTAGTGTGTGTTGTGTGTTGTGTGTGATTTTCCTTTTGACTAACAACTAGTGTTTGGATTTGTAAATTATTCACAAAAATTTTTTAAAATTCAATGCACCTGTTTCTTTCAACATTAAACTTGTTCTAAATTAAAAAGGGAAATGTATTGTTACTTGTTTTAAGAATGAAAGTGTGTGTGGAAACCATATTCTATATAATTTAGTGCAAACCTGGAATTGATAAATTCTTTATTTAATGGTATGTGCATTGGGAATAGAAGTAGTTGGGCCTACCTACTGAGTTTTAATACTCACACCTATAGTGTTTTCCTGTTTTTAGTTTCTATTGCAGGTTTAATTGAGCACTCTTGTTGTGGGAGAGATTTGGTTGTGGACTGGTGAGCGACTCTCGGAGTCGCGAGGAGTTTTGGTCGTGGTCAGGTTAGTTGTTGTTGTTGGTCGTTCTTTATTTTCATGTTGTTTATTTACCTTGTGTTGTTCTATTTTCTTTCCACTGCTTTATTTATTTTATTTTGGTGAAATCATTCCCTCTTGCACTCTTTGATGCCCTGGTGCGTGTCGCCAGCCCGAGAGGATCGGGAACACCTCTCGGGCCATATTGCGGGCCGGCTCGGGTGACCGGTTCAGGGTCGACCCGGGTTGGTTTGTGACATCTGAGCCACCAGCTGCCTACACCCCTGCACCATCTCCCCCTGCACCATCTCTCACACCCTCTGTGGGTGTCCCATTAGAGGCTAAGTCGTCTACTCTCCCTTCAGGAGCCTCATCATTGGGGTGGCAGCACGACCCTTCCAGTTCATCACGGGCATACTGGAGGGTCACTATCATAGGTACAAATTTTAATATAAATAAATTTATTGCATTTTGTTTATAATAATTTTTTGCTCATTGAAGATGAAAGAAATGCAACCATGGAGAAAAACATAAAAATTTAATATGTTTGGAATATGAATGGTGAGAAGATAGTCGTGCCATTTGATTCATTTGGGGTCCATACGGATGACGTCATGGGGTCACTTGGCTAGATTCTAGGCTAACTAGCACTGGAGCCCATTTCCCTACCTATTTCTTATGATGATTGGATACATATGCCTCCAAGTTGGAAAAATGAAGCTTTTTATTCCCAAATAAAGTTAATTTTAATACATTATGGTTTAATTGAATGTCGTGTTACTAATATGTTCAAAATAAATTTCTGTATACAGATGTTCTTCCACTTTATTGTTTCTGATGTGATAGTACAAAAGTGGACGTTGAAAAATCTTGGTAAGAAATGGAAAGACTTCAAATAGAGATTTTGGTGCGATGTCAACAATACTTCATTGACCATGCAACAAATGTATGAGAAGCTACCCAGTGGGATACTAAAGAATAGTGGAATGTTTTGGTTGATAGACATCATGATGAGAATCGGATGGTATTGAAATATATATTATTATGTTATCCTCACTTTACATTTATACATGTATATGAAGAGGAGATGACATTGAATACATTACTGTTAAATTTAATTTTATTTATTTCAGGATCTCTCAAGAAAAAATGAATCAAACTGGGCTAAGCAAGTCATCCCTCACACTGCGGGGTCAAAAATATTTTCTAGAAGTCGAACGACTCTGGTAATATTTTCATTAGTTTAAATATTTATTAGACAATATTATCTATTTAATATATTAAATTGTTGATTTATCTTTTCTTAATGCATTCATAGAGTTTAGGGCACGAATCATCCCGAACTGAAGTGTGGTTAGATGTTGATAAAAAATCAGATGGAAGTTTTGTTAATGAGTCTACAAAAGAAGTTGGGGTATGAAGTAAATTTTTTATTATAATAACTTATTATAATTTTTTACTATGTTAATATTTATTGATATTTTATTTATAGGTAAAAATTAAAGAACTCTGGGATGCCAATCCTGGGCAGTCATACTTAGTCTCCCAGGATGACCTGGTTGCTAAAGTCCTTGGGAAGTAGAATCCTGGTTGAGTGCGCGGGATGGGTTTCAGACCCATACCATCTGAGTTCTTTGGCATGCCACTAGGGACTCCTGCTACATATACTCCTAGTTATAGTCAATACATACCTGAATATGCTTAGAGGGAGATTGCTTCTCTAAAAACCACAGTTCAAGACCAGGGGGCTTAGATATCCACTTTGAAAAAAGCGATGACTGATATACATCAACAGATGGGCATATATGCCCCCAGTGGTAGTGCATCGACTGGTGGTAAGTAGGTAAATCAAAAAAAATCAAAATTGTTTATTTTTCAAACTTTTATTGGTTTTAAGTTTAAATATAATTATGCAACAGTATTTAATTTTCAATATAATGTTCTTACAGGTGACTACAGGAAGTGGAGATGGAGGTGGAGAGGGTGATGATATCTGTTCATCATCGGACTGTGAGTAGTTGTATTTTTGATGTATTAGAAAAATATGGGAACAGTTTTTTTTATATGTATCATGTGCGGCACATAGTTTCCACCAAACATTTTCTGACCTAACATTTTCTTGATTTATCATGTTTCCTTTTATTCATTTTATTTATTTCTAATGTTTCCTTTCATTTCTTGATTTCTCAAATGTGGTATGCACCATATATGTCAATTCATTATTGTGATGATTCATTTTTTATGATTCATTTTTTATGAGTATTTTTTCCATATAATTTTAGGACTGAAAGGGACAAAGACTTTATGCATCTAGATTATGGTTCTATGTTTGTTATGGAGTGTTTGATTCACTTTACGAGCTTTTAGGTTTTGTGTATATTTGTCTTATGGATGATTCATCTAGGGTGATATAATTCACGTTTGGGCACAATCATGTTGTTTTATCATAGGTGAATGTATTTTGGTTGTCCACCATATCAAAAATAAATCATGTTCTTATTACATAACATAACTCGAGGTAAGGTTTGGGCACAAAGTTGGGTTGTTCAGTTTGTTGACCCAATGGAAAAGTGTTTGGTGTAAGGAAGTGACACTTTGTGACCTATAATTAAGGGAATAATTTCTAGAGTATTGGTATTAGTAATTATATTTTATGTCATTGGTGTGGGAGGCAGGGATACATGGGGAGACTGTGTGATAGTAATCAAGTAGAGTGTCGAGATTGCAGTAGGATAATCCATCTATAGGATTTTTGTAGATATTTTCCTATAGTATACAGTAAATGAGTGTCTGCAATAATTATACATTTAGAATTGGGGAAATTAGCTTCATCTTAGGAAGGGAGATATTTTTTGGCCAATCGATCAGTCTGAAGTGGTGGTCATGGTCAAAGCATCCAAACACAAGGCTTACATCACTAGCATAGAGGACCTTCTCAAGGTATCTAGGCTATATATTAGGGCCACAGATATAAGTGGGTTTCACCTCGTATGGGACCTCATTTTCCTCGAGATGATGGTTTTGACATCATTCTTGGGATATAATGGTTGTTCCCTTGCTATGCTTACATTGATTGTTATTGCCAAAGGGTGTCATTCACATCACCATAGGGTGGGTTTTTTATTCACAAGGGTGAATAGGATGTACAAGAAAGATGAGATGGACTCAAGCATCATGGGTTGGGTATGATGATAGAATAAATTACTTGATTATATTTGGAGCATAATGAAGACATTGGAAAAATTTACATGCCAACAAGGCTCATATAATCTAAACCCGTTAACGGGAATCCCTATTGTAGAGGTACCAAACAATTCATTTCCTACATTCTTATAATAGAGTTAGAGGCAAGAAGATTTTGAATAATTAATGATGATATAATCACACAAAATTAACTTCATAACATAAGTGCATAGATGAGTTTATGTTTGTAGTTTATCTCTGTGAATTTCTGATTTATATTACTAAAGGATGTGCTTTCTTCTTATACATGGAATCTCTTTTTATTCTCTATATATATTACTAATTTTATTTTTTTCCAATATACATATTCATATATGTGCTTATTTTCTAGTATGAATTTCTAGTTTTTACTTATATAGAAATTAATTGTGACATGACTACTGTATGCACTATTTTTCCACTATACATTACTAGTATTCACTTTTATAGAATATAAGTCAATTATTGTATGCACTTATTTTCAAATAATTCATTTTGGAAAAAATTCAAATTATTTTTATGTGAACGTGTAATTGATTGATCGTGTCATGCTAATTCACGGGTTGGGTAGTAGTTCATTATAACTTAGTGGTTAGGGAAAAAATAATGTGTCAAATCAGATGTTCATTAAGGGTAAAATCAAGAGATATCTATTGATAATAATAATATGAAAGCATAATATAAGAATAATAATATGAGAGAATGACCATAAATTATGAATATCATACACAATTCATCATATATTACAAGTGGGATGTATATTTATATAAATTGTTATATCAGGGTTGGAACTGGTATGGATGGAATAGGTTGAACCTATACTTGGCATTGTTTTCCTGAAATATGACATACATGATTGTTTATATTTTTTTCTAAAGGTCTAATGGCCATGTGATATGTTTATCTGCATTCCTTTACTAAAAGATGCATTTTATTGTGCTTAGTTAAGAATCTCTTTTCATATTGACTTGTATGTATTCTGTTAGACTATTTGTATTCCTAGAATGGTTTGTTTTTCAGGGCACTGGTGCAGGGGATGCAGAGCTGCTATTTGTTTTTCCCGGATCATCTTTTTAGCGGCAGTTTTAACCGCTGCTAAATGAAACTAGTAAAATAGTAGAGGTGGTTTTAACCACTACTAAATATAGATATTTTTCTCATAGCGGAGGTTATAACTGACGTTAGTATTATTTAGCGTCGCTTTAAGTCGCCGCTTTGATTATTTTAGTGGTGCTTTTCTATCCAGGGGGTGTCTTTTATTCGCAGCAGTTATAACCGCTGCCAATAAACGAGATCCACCGGCCATAAAACCCCCGCTAAAAAAACTAAAACCTCCGAAAAATGAGGCAAATACAACGATTCCCTTCAACCACCACGAAACGGATATAATCACCGCAAATAGTTTCCCGACATGCAATTTAGCAACAGTTTCCTAAAACCACCACCAAAGCATATAGAGGCAGTTTAAATCGCCCCTATATGAAGAAAAAAAACCGCCGCTAATAGGTTATTTTCCTGTAGTGACATGTATTGGTTTTACATGATACTAATTGATACATATCACAAATTACTTATGAATCATTTTCTAAGTTAGAAATACAATTAGAATGTTTTTTCTTGGTTTTCAATGAGTGACACACTTTGTGAACTAAAATATCAATTTCAAGTTGATAAGGTACAGTTTGAGTCATACTAGGCACACGGTGTATCAAATTGAGGTTTTTATTATTCCTATATGTCAAAAATGACATATGGATCATTTTTCTAAAGTATAAAAACATTCTGAATGCATTTTCTCAGTTTTTAGTATGTCACAATTCATTTTTACAAAAAATAATGTCAATTTTAAATAAAAATATACATTTAGAGTCATACCACTCACACCATGTGTTTTATTGAGGTTTGGTTGATTCTTACATGTAAAAAATTAATAATGGATCAATTTACTAGTGTATCAAAATAATTTGAATTTTTTTCTCAGTTTTGAGGTTTTGAATTGTCCTTTTTACTAAAATTGATGTCAATTTTAAATAAAAAAGACACAGTTGGAGTCATACTGGTCATACTGTGCATCGTTTTAAAGTGAGGGTAATTTATAAACATAAAAAATTACATATGGATCATTTTCATAAATTATTAAAACAATATAATTGTATTTTCTTGGTTTGGAGTATGTCACTTGTGTTTTTTACTAAAATCAATGTCAATTTTAAATAAAAAGACACACTTTGAGTCATAACGATCACACCGTGTCTCTGATTAAGGTTATGTTGATTCCTATATGTCACAAATGGATTATGTATAATTTTACTAAAGTATTAAAAAATATAAATGTATTTTCTTATTTTTTAGTTTGTGATGTGTGTTTTGAAATAAAATGTCAATTATAAACTAAAAGCATATAGTTGGAGTAATATCGATCACACTGTGTATCAAATTAAGTTGTGGATGACTGAGTTTGTGATGTGTGTTTTTTTCTTTTAATATATGTACTAAGACATAAAAGAGAAAAAAATTCCATTTGGATTGAAAATGAAACCCCGTACTTCTTGAAATTCCTCATCCAAAAGCAACATGCTCTCTCTTTTTTGGTTTGTTGTAGACATTTGAAAGGAAAAAATGACTTCCCAAAGGAATCTACATGTATAAAAAAAATAATTATTATGTTATTAATACTATAAATAAATAAATTAAACATAAATATTAAACAATACATTAATAAAATTTCTATTTTAAACTGAAACCACACAATTTGAGTCTTACTGGGTACACCATGTCTCAGATTATGGTAGGTTGATTCCACCATGTCTTTTTATCCTATAGTTCATGATCATAGTACATGAGTGAATAATCCTTATTAATGAATTAATTTCTCCATGATCACTATAAAAATTAACAAAATAAGTATTAGATAAAAATTATGAGGAAATTAACTAAAAATTTAGATAAAATGATGGGAAAACAAACTAAATAAGTAGTAGGAAGTCACATCTTTAAGATATATATCTACATAATAACATTTGGTATGCTTACCAGTAATTTCTAGACAAATCTATTTCATATTTTGAATAAGTGGAAATTTTATAGTCATGTAAGTACTAGAAAAATATAAATACACAAAGGATTGATAAATATTTTAAATAAAATAGTAATTATCTTCAAAAATACCTCTTTGGTGATGCTATTTTGTAAATGTTATATGATATCTCTCTGAAATTTGAAAACATAGTAACCTTAATCTTTTCCAATGGTTTTTTTAGACACTACATAAACATTGATAAAAATAATTAATTTCTTTTGATATTTGTTTTTTAGTGAAATATTATTATATGTACCCATATACTTATCCACTTGTAGAATATGATAGGCTCCTTGTACGCATGAACTATCCTCATACCATCATTTTCATGATATTTAAACACCACCCTAAAATAATATAATTCTCATTAAAATATAATATAAAATATATAACTTGAATTTTAGTTCTAAAATGTTGGATGTAGTGTATTACAAGTTGAAAAACATCATCATTTTTGGTTGGTTTGTTGGGTATCCATGTAGTGAATCTAGCAAATAAATCTTTGGAGTGTCCAAATTAACAACAATGAGTACATAATCTTTCCTAAAAACAAAAGGGAATAAGTAATTAATGGAATGAAAATATATTTGGTATGCTTAAATTTTAGAGTTTTACCCATCCATCATTGGTAATGAGAAGTGTCTTTCATCCGTAAGTTTTCTTTCAAACATTGTGGCCATTTTTTTACTATTTTATAAATTTTAGTAGATTCCATTTAGGTTTGGTCTTTATAAGTGATGTTAGGACTAATGATTCCATAATTATTTTCATAGTTTTTCTCTTCAAATAATATTGATATATATGCCTACAAAAAATGAATTTTATATAGTCATAATTAACATAGTAGATTAGTTATTGGAAAAATAAATCATTAAAACACACCTCATGTATACATATACAATTGATACTCCTAGTCATTAAAACTTTAAGATTTCATTTACATTCTAAATATAAATGAACTATGTAATGGCCTCTCTATACATTTGTTCTTCAAAATCAACTATGTGAATACTACAACTTTCTAACCTTGTATCTACATGAACCTTCAATGTTAGTAAATTCATATATTCAATGGGTGGGGTAAAGGTTCTTTCTGAAGATCTTTTCGGTTGGTCAGTTGAACCATTATATTATTTTGATTTGACCTTTCATTTCACCACCTTAACTTTGTCCATATGTAATAGCATTCTTTAGTTCAAACCTTTTTTAATTAATTGTTAAAGGTTTAGCATGAAAAATAAATTGGAAATGAATACCTCCTTATTGAATATTTTTTACAAGATCTGGCGGTCATGACATGAATGTGCAATATCTTACTCAATCATATGAATATTTTTTTCATCAAGTGGAACAGGTAGCTTAGCTCTAAGTCATGATCTATACTAAACCCCACTCTCACATGGCCTATTGGAAGTTGGTTGTTGTGTATAGTGTCTTCAAGGATATTGTACATAGTATCCATCACAACAAGGTGATTGTTGGGTTCTGGTAGATAATTCACATTCATTTTCACCCTATAGAATATCAGTATAAGAAAGGTATCGATGTATTCCTGATTCACATTTCATAGAAAAAAATATTAGAATATTGATTACCTCGTCTGAGATATATCTTTAAGGATAATGGATCACCTCAAAGATAGTGGGGGTTAGGGGGATCTTCACGTAGTGTTTGTTCTTGAGTCGTTTCTTCTCTTTACTCCCCCCATAATAATTTCTAGCAACTCATACTAAAAATCAAATTTTTCTTCAAGGGTATCTAATCACGTCTTCATCTCTTCCATTTGTTTATCATTATCCCCCTAATATTTTATTTTCTCAAAATATTTTATAGGTGTCACCCCAAAACCTGCACCTCTGACATAGCCATGATTTTCTTTCCACTATAAGGCCACTAATAATAGGTGTTCATATGGTATAGATATTAATGATTCATGTGTCTAAGTCATATAGAAAATATAGTAAAATAATTAAACATTTTTATGTAATAGTTATTTAATGAAAAATAAATTTCTATTATGTTATACTTACACAAGCTTCCCACACTTTTTGGGTTTTTTCATCTATTAGTGTCGCATCTTTATTTACATGTGCCTCCTTCCATATAACATGATTTGGGGTGGAAGTGGAATTAGATTTTGATTCATCAATCATTATATAAATAGAGGAACATGATTATGTTGTTTTTTCCTATCATATAAAATTATTACGGTAGATTTAAAACACATACCAATTTTTTTCAAGTGAATCATACCCCATCCTTAATTTTCGATAGGGGTACATTGGATTTTCTACTCACTGCTTATTTTCAACACTCATTTTCTATTTCATAAATTAAAAATTTTTAATCAAAGTTATTAATAAATTTATTCTCAAAAAATATATTACCATTCATAATGTACCTAAAAATATCTCCCCACAACTACCAGTAATTGCATCCCATGCTTCTTGTCTTGTCAGGTGTGCATACATACATGGTGGGTGTAGGTTTATTTTCCCTTCAGTATATTTGAGATGAAATTTCATTAGAATTTTTAGTAATCCTCTGTCAGAATTTCCTGAAATAATTAATACAAATTTCTTGTGGGATTCATCTAATATAAATTCACTCTACAAGGGATAATGAAGAGAAAGTAAATGTTTCATTATTTTATTTTTTAGAAAAATAAAGAAAGGATATCATAATGTTTCCTTAATATCTTCCAAAATCAGTGTCTTAATCATGGTCACAACATGGTTCCATGAATCTATATCAATCATCATGGTTTCTGAGTGATCATCCTAATGAAACTACTGAACATGGACTTGTAAGGGTTAATAGGCTGGCCACACACATTCCATCCAACCATGAATTTGATGCATTTTCGTTTCTCCTTAATAATTTTTTCTAACAATGTCATGATACAAAATTCCTATTTTTTCTTGGACATCAGTTCTTCTTCATATACCATTTAATTGGGCTAAAAATTTTCAATATGTTGTTCCTATATATTAGTAGCATCGTCATGTGCATAAAGTCATTGCTCCTCTATACTGGGAGTAGCAACAGGTTGAGAAACCTATTGTTTCTCAGGATTGGGAGCATCCACACATGTAAAAGTAATTATCTTTACAGGTGGTTCAACTTTTAATTTAGATTACATAAATGTATTTGTGAATAGATAATAACATGAGGTAATGCAATGTATATTAAAAATATATATATAACCTGATTATTGGACTCTCTTCTTTTAAAGTTTGAAATAATTTAACCCCTCTGTTGAGTATCCAAATCCCTTTATTATGGTATTCTCTGACATACAAAACCCCATCTATATTTGGACCACTATGAAATAATTACAACGTCCCATTGAAAGGGATATAATCATTTCAATTTTCATCTAGCCCTTCAGTGGTTTTGGTCGATAACAGAACAATTGACCACTTTTAGTTTATGGGATGTAGAACATAAAATACTTGTAATGCATGTGATTCCATTATAAATAGTTCATATTTTTATTATATCTTACTAAAATCAACTTTAATGAATCCCAATTCATCTATTTTAAATTCACTCATGTTATCAACCCATTTTGCATTGAAAAATATGCACATGAAAGTGTATATAATACAACTTTGTATTTGTTTAATGATGTAAAAATATGATATATTCATATAAATTGGATTCATGTCCTCATTACTATATTTGTGCACCACTTCAGCCAAAAGTGTAACTCTACTATTTTTCATGGTACTTCCTTTATCATGTTAATTTATATAGAATTTATGACCATTAATTACATAACCATTATAAGATAATACATACACACTTGGTCTTAAAGCTATCCATCAAATTCGTTATGAAATTGAATCAAGATTTTTATCTGAATCCTAAACATATGGTATCAAAACCATATTATAAAATATTTATTATGTTTATTTGATATAAATCTTCCATCCCTTGATGGATTAAAATTACAAATAATTTCTTTGTGGTTTTCAACATATGGTGCAACATCTAAATTGTTATGAAAAATGTAAAGGTGTTGATTAGACACTAAATGGGGATAATATTAATTTTTAATATATATAATATTCATGTGATTTACTATTCATAAACACCATTTTAGTTCATTTTACACTTTTAACATCATTTCACATTATGATTGTAATACCTTCTTAAAATGCACTATTATGTGGTACATTTTTTAACATCATTTAAAGTACCCAATGATTCATCTAATTTTAAGGAATGTAATTATCCATATTTTAATTTTATATTTTGGTAAATTGATCTAAATTTCAATATGAACATGTTTCATTCAGTGATGAATGGAGAATTCATGGAAGAAGATGGAGATATTTTGTGATGAAAGGAAGCAATTCTAGAGAAGGCAGATTGGAAACCATCCCACTGCTGAGAATGTGGGACCCACATTACAGACCCAATGAATCCCAAATTTTGTGGAAGTCTAGAATACATATATAGTAACAAATAATTATTCATTATTGAGTGCTAATTCAGCCTCCATTGTGTTCATTTAGGTTCCCCATGTTAGAGATAAAATTCTGGGCCAGATTATGCGGCCCAGAAAAACAGCCAACTAATATAATCCTATATCCGCATATACAACTCCAAATGGGACCAAATTTTACAGGAGGTTAGGAGACATCTGGGGATCAATTTTATTATTATATGGACCACTCTGATTCGTCCATCTAGAAGGTCTTACAAGCACGCATGTTCGGTGGATGAAAGATGGATGCCACCTCGGGTCAAATGTGGAAAAGTCCAAGTTCCACAATATTTCCACCACCCTAGGCCTACCATAATCACGTGGGAGGCTTTTTACTATTGGAGGATCGACCTAAGTCTTCAAAAATTCCTATTTAAGTCAGTGGTGGTGAATTAGTTTTATGATCTTTGGTTATTTGTTCAATTGTAATGTTATGATGCGATCTTGTTGTCTCAAGTTTTTATTTCACATGTAAGTTGTTCAATTCACTTTAGTTTCTTAATAAAAGATCTTATTTTCCTCTTATTATATTTTTCTTCATATCACTTTGATACCTTTGGTTCAATGTTTGAATTTATTCACACTAAACCTTGTGAAATTATTCACACAACGGTGGAGTGATCATTTTCTTTTTATTGTTTTCTTTACTTCTTTAATTCCTCCCTCATGAGTCTACTTCCCACTTTCATTGAAACCATAGAATAAATGGAGGGATAACCCACTTATGGGTTGATCCAAGTGAGAATAAAGGGGCTGTATTGGATGTTATTTATCACCCCATTAATGTTTAATCACTTCTTTAATTGAGATTTTTATTTGATGATTTTTAAACTCCATCGTTCTTGTTTAATTTAAGGCCACACACTTCAAGTGCTAATACGAAACTTTACCTTGAAGTGATAAAAACTTTTATACTTCAATTGTATAGGTGATTAGTATTAAGGGGTGTAGGAATTAAACCAGTATGTGATGATGTTGTTTTATCTTCTTAAATGAACCCATCTCAAATATAAGAAATTGAAATCATTGAAAAGGAAATACGTCCAATGCACCCCGAGTAATAACCTAGGAGCAACTCATTATTTTAAATTGAATTCCCTTAAATCTATTAGATATCCTTTAAACCCATCTAAAATAAATCCAAGTTTTCTACTTCATAGCTAAAAATAGTCCATAGAATGTACGTGTCTGTAGGTTACTTCTTAGGTCTCTGAGGATTTGACAACCCAAGCTAGACTACAAGGACCGTTCTACCTTCTTCTCTTGGATAAATTTGATCATGAATCAAATTTTGGTGCAGTTGTTGGGGACCCAAGTAATTCATCTAAACACCCATTTTATTTTCCTCTATTTCTTCATTTCTCATCCAAATTCTCTTATCTTGTCCCTTTCTCATTTTTTTTCCTTTTGGCGCAATTCTGCCTACACCCACGATCAATCAAACTGTATAGTTAGGGTGGATAGTCCTGGGGTTGGGGAGTCAAGTACACCAAGGGAACTCTTTCCATTAAATCCTAATATTCCTAATACTCTAGAGTCCAAAATTGAGCCAATTTCAATGGAAGTTCTTCAAATAAACAAACTCATAAACCCAGGTGGGAACTAAAATGGAAACCCAAATGAGGCAGCCCCAAACTTGGGGAATGAAATTGATCAAACCATGAATGACTACCTCACACCTTCCTAGACCAATGGCCCCTCATTAATTATACACAACTCCCTAGGAGATTCCAACTACATCTTTAAACCCCATTTCCTAAACTATCTTCCCACATTCCCTGAAATGGAGTCCAAGATTCCCTACATTCACATTAAGGGGTTCAATGAAATTGTAGAAACCATGTGTCCCCCACATAAACTAGAATCAGCTAAGATGACTCTATTTCATTTTTCTTTAATGGATCGAGCTAAAAATTGGCTAAACAATTTGAGACCATCATCCATAAACTCTTGGTACCAACTACAGAGAGAATTCTACAAAAAAATACTTTCCCCGCCACAAAACAATTGCACTTAAAAAGAGAATCCAAAACTTTTTTGAAAAAGAGGGAGAGACATTCTATGAAACATGGGAGAGGTTTAAAGACACTCTAAACATGGTTCCACACCATGATTTTTCTATTACTAAAAAAGTGAGAATTTTCTATGAAGGGTTGGGTCCGGGGAATAAACAATTCATTGACATGATGTGTAATAGAACCTTTAAAAACAAAGCCCCAAATGATGCTTATGAGTATCTAGAAAGCCTTTCTGAACAAAACCAAACATGGGGAACTTCACCTTATTCTGAAAAGACACAAAGAACTACTGGAATTTATACACTTAGAGAAGAGTAAATCCTTAGGGCTAAACTCGCATCACTCTCTAGGAAGGTTAAAGAAATAGACTTTAGGAAAGTCTATGAAATCAAAATTGTAGACCCTGTTTTCACAATTTGTGACAAACATTACCATAAGACAGACAACTATCCAACCATTCCATCCATCAAGGATGTTCTTTTAGGAGGACCCCCAGCGAAAGTAAATTCTTTGAACTTTTAAAAGCCTCAATACCTAAACAACTTCAACCCAAGGTATAATGACCACCCAGGCTTCCGCTGGAAAGATAACCAAAAACCTAGCCAACCACAGGGACAAAATTCTTACCCCCATCAGAACTAACAAACCCATAACCAGTTCCAAACCCAACCTATCCAATACCAACATCAACCGGTCCATTTTCAACCAACCATCCCACCTCCAAAATATCCCCCTGGGATAAACCAATCTTCTCAAGTACCAACCCAAACTGTTCCACAAATCCTACTAGAACAACAATGAAAACAAATGTAGAGGATGAAATTGGAATTATCTTCCCTAAAACAATAACTTCAAACCATAAAAACTAGAAAGTCACTCATGCCTACTCAGGCGGTGCCATCCTCAACTTCAAGGGGAGAGTCAAGTTTCACTCAAACAACTCATGAACAATTAAAGGCTGTGACTATTTTAAGAAGTGGGAAATCAATTGAGAAACTTGAAAAACTAATTCATAACCCACCTAAAGATTCAAACTTGGATGAAAATTCAAATGAACCAAATGATCAAACTAAAAAACACGATAACATTGTCAAAGAAACAACTCTTCAACAAACAACCCCATAACCTGCACCATTTCCTCAACGCATAAGGGGGAAAACCAAGCCTGAATTGAGTGAAACATTGGGGGAAATCTTCTCACAAGTCAAGTTGAACATTCCCCTTCTCGATGCAATCCAAACCATACCTGGCTACTCAAAGTAACTTAAGGACTTGTGCACCTTTAAAATAAAATTTTCACATAAAAACCAAGTCCTTTTGGCTGATAGTGTGAGTACCACCATTCAAGGGACCATTCCTCCAAAGTTGAAAGTATTAGGTTTCCCTTACATCAATTTTGAACTAGGAGAGAGAAAAGTTTTCAAGGCCTTGTGTGACCTAGGTGCTAGTGTCAATCTCATCCCATATGTTGTGTACTTCCAGTTAGGCCTAGAAGAGCTCCAACCCACATCTGTCACACTTCAACTTGATGATCGTAGCATTAGGGTTCCAAAGGGGATTTTAAAGGACGTTCTGGTAAAGTTTGAAAACTTCATCTACCATGCTGGCTTCATTGTCCTTGAAAACCATCCAAACTTAGGAAATAAGGAACAAACCACAATCATCCTTGTTCGTCCTTTCCTTGCAACAATCAACTCTGTTATCCGAGTCCGAAATGGGAACATGACCATCACCTTTGGAAACATGAGTCTAGACTAGAACATCTATAATGAAAGCTCACAAATAGGGGATGATGAGGACATTAATGAAGTAAACATGATAGGAAGCATTGATAATGAATCCATAGAACATCAAGGAATATTTGATGGATTTTTAAGTCAGGATGAGATTGATTTCCTTTGTGCATATGAAGGAAGTTTATCTCCTTGGATTGAATCATTTTCAAATTGCTCTTATGATGAAGTCTTAGGTCCAACAATTAGTGAAACCTTTCAAGAAACCACTTTCATGGAGACCACTCCAACTTCCTTTCCTAAATCTGATCAAGCCAATCTAGTAGCTGAAACTTCTATATGTGGGGAATCAATCCTATCTGAAACTCTAAAAAAAGAAATTGATATTGATCTAATGTACCAATATTCTACTGAAATTCAGAACCAACCTGATATTGAATTGAAGGAACTTCCTGCTGCACTCAATTATGCCTTCCTAGGGGACAATAAAACACATACTATTGTAATTTATTCTTCTCTTGAAGCCAATCATGAGAGGATTCTTCTAGATGTCCTTAGGAAACATAATAAATCCATTGGTTGGACCCTTTCTAATATTCCTGGGATTAGCCCACTTATCGGGACTCATAGGATTGTTCTGGAATCTGATTCAAATCCATGTCATCAATCTCAACGGAGACTCAATCCTAATCTCATGGAGCTAGTAAGGAAAGAACTTCTGAAATTGTTAAAAGCTGGTATCATATATCCCATAGCTAAGAGTGAATGGGTGAACCCAATCCAAGTGGTTCCAAAAAAGGCTGGAATCACAGTGATAACCAATGAGGATGGAGATATTCTTCCAAAAAGGGTGAGTAGTGGTTGGAAAGTCTGCATTGGATATAGGAAACTAAACTCATTCACCAAGAAGGACCATTTCCCCTTACCATTCATTGACCAAGTTCTTGAGAGAGTGGCGGGTCATGCCTTCTACTACTTCTTATATGGGTACTCGCGGTATAATCAAATTGAGGTCTCCTTATAGGATCAAGGGAAGACTACATTCACATGTCCATTAGGCACCTTTTCTTTCAAACGCATGCCCTTCTGGTTATGCAATGCCCCTAGAACCTTCCAACGCTGCATGATGGGAATCTTCTCAGACATGGTAGGGGATTTTCTTGAGGTCTTCATGGATGACTTCTCTGTGTTTGGGGATACATTTGAGGGATGTATGAGGAATGTAGAGAGGGTCTTGTCAAGATGTGAAGAAAAGAATCTAGTCTTAAACTGGGAAAATTTTCATTACATGGTTGAAGAGGGACTAGTTCTAGGCCATCTAGTCTCAAGTAGGGTGATTGAAGTTGATAAATCCAAGGTTGACATCATTATTCACCTTCCATCACCCAAAACTATCAAGGAAGTGAGGTCTTTCTTAGGACATTATGGTTTCTATAGAAGATTCATCAAGGACTTTAGTTCAATCTCCCGTCCCCTTTGTGCTCTCCTGGTAAAGGATTCTCCATTTGTTTGGACAGAAAGCTGTGAGGGTTCATTCTCAACCCTCAAATCCTCTCTCACATCTCCTCCCATTATGAAATCTCCAAATTGGAACCTTCCTTTCGAACTTATGTGTGATGAAAGTGACTTTGTTTTAGGATATGTGTTAGGAAAACGTTGTGATAAAACTCCTTATGTCATTTCTTATGCAAGCAAATCCTTAAATGATTCCCAAATCAACTACACCACCACTAAAAAGGAGTTACTTGCTATTGTGTTTTCCTTAGATAAGTTTAGGTCCTACCTCTTAGGATCCCCCATCACTGTGTTCACTGACCATTCTGCACTAAAATACCTCTTCCAAAAACAATATGCTAAGGCTAGACTGATTAGGTGGGTCCTTCTCTTATAAGAATTTGACCTCACAATCAAGGATAAAAAGGGTGTTGAAAATGTTGTATTTGATAACCTCTATATAATGGAATTAAAAGATAAATCCAATCACCTTTCTATGTTTGATTCATTTCCTGATGAACACCTATACTCTGTGAGTGACTTCCCTTGGTATGCTGACATAGCCAATTTCTTAGTTACAGGAGTCATTCCAAAATTCTTAGGGACTCAAGCTCGAAGGAAATTCCTTTCTGATGTTAGACACTATGTGTTTGTTGATCCATACCTCTATAAGTTCTGCCCTGACCAAGTCATTAGGAGGTGTGTCCCAGAATCTGAACAAGAGTCCATCCTTAAATTCTGTCATAGTGAGGCATGTGGGGGTCACTTTTCCTCTAAGAAAACATCTTCTAAGATTATTTAATGTGTTCTTTTCTGGCCCACCCTCTCAAGGGACTCCTACACATTTTGTCAAAGTTGTCCTAGGTGTCAACAAGTAGGGTCCATCACAAAAAGAAATTAAATGCCACTCACTCCTATCTTAGTGGTTGAAATCTTTGATTGTGGGGGAATTGATTTCATGGGTCCCTTCCCAAACTCTAGGGTATATATTTATATTCTCTTAGCCATCGATTATGTCTCCAAATGGGTTGAGTCCATTCCTACAAAATCCAATGATCATCAAACTGTGGTTATATTTCTCAAGGAAAACATCTTCTCTATATTTGGAATTCCTAGGGCTATCATTAGTTATCGTGGAACTCATTTTTGTAATCGTTCATTCTCATCAATCATGGAAAAATATGGAATTTCTCACAAAGTGTCCACTGCTTACCACCCACAGACCAATGGTCAAGCTGAGTTAGCCAATTGAGAAATCAAACAAATTCTTGAGAAAACTGTCAATCCTTCTAGGAAATATTGGTTCGAGAAACTCTTGGATGCTCTTTGGTCATATCGTATAGCATTCAAAACCATCCTAGGAATGTCACCATATAGGTTGGTTTATGGAAAAGAATGCCATTTACCTGTTGAAATTGAGCATAAGGCCTTTTTGGAAATTAAGAAAATGGATTATGACATCTCATTGGATGGAACTAAAAGGAAATTAGATCTCAATGAACTAGAGGAACTAAGGATTGAGGCTTATGAAAATTCAAGGATCAATAAAGCTAGAGTTCAAGCCTACCAATCTAGGAATATCAAGGTCAAACATTTTGAACCGGGAAAACTTGTGCTCTTGTATAGTTCAAAACTTCATTTACACCTGGGAAAGTTAAGGTCTATATGGTTAGGTCCTTTCATAGTGCATCATGTGTACCCCCATGGGGCAGTAGAGATTCAAGATCTAACAAGTGGTTGAATTTTCAAGGTCAATGGTCAAAGGTTAAAACCATTCATTGAATCATTCAATAAACAGGAAATAGAGGTTGAGTTAACTGAGCCAACCTATGAACCATGAAAAAATTGATAGATTTAGGATCCATGTCGGGCTAACGATGTTAAACAAAGTGCTGCATGGGACGCAACCCATGGTTTTCAATTTTCCAATCATTTTGTTGTTTTAATCAACTTTATGTTTTTAAATAGGATTAATGAGTCATTTTGATATTTAGAAATAAAAAAATAACTGTTGACCTGTTCTTCTATAATGAGTATGAATGGGTACATAAATGGAGTGCCATATACATCCATGTCATGTGGTGTGATCTTTTAGTAATACCTTACCCAGAAATTTAAAAAGAAGACAATGTATCATCAGTTTGATTTATTTTATTTTTATGAATTTGTAGGTTAAAATAAAAATACAAAATATTAAATAAAAATATATTAATAAAAAAAGGCCACATCATAGGTCATGGGTAAAACTCCATCACAACCGGCGAAGCCGTGGGGATTCAAACCCGAGACCGAAGGGAGACAGGGGCGCGCACTTACCATTGACCTACATCTTTTTGTGCTTCTGTATTCTATAATTTTTATATATATACTTATATTTTACTTTATTTATTATATATATATATATATATATATTTGTTTTGTTTTGTTTTTTTTTCTTTTTTCCTTTTTCTACTAGGGAACTCTACAAGTGATATGGAGATCAAGGGATTAAAAGGGAGCAGCAAAAAATTCAACTTCAACCACCAGGTGACTTCATTCCATGATCCTCATTTTCAATTTTATTTTTGAACATTCATTCTCTACCTCTACCCCCTTCTAAATTTTCTTTTCTTTAAACACTGGGGACAGTGTTATTTTATGTTGGGGGGGAGATAAAATAAAAATGCCTTTGTGTCAAAAAAAATGAATGATTTGAAAAAAAATTGTGTAAATGGAAGGAAAAATTCCTTTAACTTTGAACATGTTAATACACATTGCACACTTTGAAACTGAATATCAAATAATTTAGCATGCCCTGATTCTGATTTTAATCCCTGTATAATTTCATGAGCATAGATTTTGGAAAGTGTGGTTGTCCAATGTGATATTTCATCATTTATATTTTCATCCAAATAAAAAAAGATCACAATGCATGCCCTTTGGATAGTGGGGTATTAGTTTGAGTTCATGGAGTCCCCCAAATAAATAGCACAGTTTTGGTGATCATTTTAGTTTTAATAGTATTATTCAATAAAAAAATTAAAAAAACAATAAATTTGCGTGTAGAGAAATGAAATGTTTTAATGTGTGGCTTTCGGCACTTGGGGATCGTGACTCTATAGTTTTCTGGCCCAGAGTTAGTAATTTTATCTTTATTTTTGGTAAATTGAATTTTTTTTGAATGAGTTAACTCGATATGATGCATGAGTGTGTGGGCTTCACTTGGTGCCCTAAGGTCTTTGAGCTTGGGAGTCATCGGCAAAGTCTCGCTACAGGGATTGGCTCTTTTGAGTGCAATTTCAATTACCATGGCAAAATTGCAAAAAAAAACAAAAACAAAAAAAACAAAAATATATGATAGAAAAAAAATTTGAATAATCATCTTAATATTGAAATGTGATTGCACCTAGCACTTCTATCATTTCCCCTTGAATAAAGATGAACCCCCATGTCTATTGTGATGCACAACACATCCTCATACTTAATTGATATTAGATGAAATTTGAAAATGAATTTGAACAAAGGAATGGGATTGGGATTGGGATCTTCTTATAAAACAATCATGTATTAAAATATTTTGATGGGTTTCATGATTTTTTGGTATAAGGGTTTTGGTGATCATTGTGTTTTAAAATGTTTTTGTAAAAGGGAATTCGAATTTCATATTGTTGAGATATATTTTGTTCGGGACTAGAAAAACTCAAGTTGGGGGGTGTGATTAGCCACTAAATGAGGATAATATTCATTGTTAATATATATAATATTCATCGGATTTATTATTCATAAACACCATTTTAGTGCATTTTACACTTTGAACATCATTTCACATTATGATTGTAATACCTTCTTAAAATGCACTATTGTGTGGTACATTTTTCAACATCATTTAAAGTACCCAATGATTCATCTGATTTTAAGGAATGTAATTATCCATATTTTAATTTTATATTTTGGTAAATTGATCCAAATTTCCATATGAACAAGTTTCATTCAGGAATCAATGGAGAATTTATAGCATCCCACCTTTTCATCACATAAACTTTCATTACATTTTACAAAACCGAGGATCTTTAAGGTTTAGTGTCTTGGAAACCAGGAACATAATAAATGAAAGAAAAAAAACATTCTTCTTAAACACTTGAAAGGCTTCTCCTCAAGTTCATCCTAGGTTCATTACTGCATCTCATAACCTGGGAACACACATCAAAATAAAGGGTGAGCAGAAGGCCCAGTAAGGGAAACAAGTGAAACATTTTACATATGAACTTGGGATACATCAATAAAGTCATGAAAAGAACTTTAAGGAATGAAAATGAAATCATGAGGCATATCATAATAAAAATAAAACTTTTTCATAACTTGAAGATGTGGCTGCAACATTTAATATTGGCAATCGTTTCGTTTCACCAAGGTCCATCCCC
Organism: Viscum album; assembly: GCA_963277665.1. Lineage (NCBI taxonomy): Eukaryota > Viridiplantae > Streptophyta > Magnoliopsida > Santalales > Viscaceae > Viscum > Viscum album. The sequence goes on along the minus strand of OY728145.1, from coordinate 1,088,861,192 downwards.
AAGGTGTCGTTAAAAATTACCAAGGTTATTCACCAAGGCGTCGTTAAAATGGTCATCTCTAGAGATTAAGTCTTTACCCAATGCATTGGAGCGCTATCAGGGCGCACCCTTAAATTTGCCTTTATTATCATGTGAGCCACATATATCATCATCAAACATTTCATAAATAACCCATATAGCATAAAATAAATGGGTTTCATTTCATAATCATAACATTTTAAAAACTGCTTTAATGACATGATCTTTACGGCACTTTAAACCCACGGAAAGGGAAGCAGGTCTCATGTATGTAAATCCCAGAATTTAAAATGGAACATTTTGATATATATGTGAATACCCTTGTAGAAATAAGAGCTTTGAGTATTCACTTTATAACATAAAATAATTTTTGAGAAAAGAGAGAGGCATTTTGAGGGGAAAATTCTGCAGCATAACGGCTATGTTACAAGGTTTTAGAAAACATTGAGAAGAGAGGGGACATGGGTCAAACATTCATAAATGACCCATCAAACAGTAGAGGGACAAAATATAAGGGATTTATGAACATGGTAATGAAATTTGAAAATATACCATATGAAATGAAGAACATGAAAGGAAGAAAACAAAACAAGATTTCTCTTGTGAAAATTCGGCAGCCTAACGGCATCACTTAAACTTCAACAAAAATGATTTGAAAAGATCAAATAGGGTCTCTCATCATGTGAACATAAGAGTTCAGTATGATAGATATAGAGATAATTCCCCAACATAACAAAAATGATCTTGAAAGAATTGACATGAAAGTAGATCTTCAAAACGAGAAGGGTGAAGAACAACTTAAAAATTCGGCAGCCTAACAGCGCCGCTTAAAACTTCAAAATACTGAATTGAAGCGATCAAATGGGGTCTCTCATCATATGAAAATAAGAGTCCAGTATGATAGATATAGAGATCATACCCCAATATAACAAAAAGGAACTTGAAATAATTCACATGAAAGTAGAACTTCAAAACGAGAAGGGTGAAGAACCACTTAAAAATTCGGCAGCCTAACGGCGCCACATAAAACTTCAAAAAAATTGAATTCAAGAGATAAAATGGGGTCTCTCATCATATGATCATAAAAGATCAGTATGATAAATTTAGAGATCATGCCCCAACATAATAAAAAGAAACATGAAAGACTTGAATGAAAATAGAACTTGAAAGCGAGGAAGGTGAAAGAATCCCTTAAAAATTCGGCAGCCTAACGGCGCCACTTAAACATTCTTAAAACGAATTGATGAGAGCATGGGGGGTCTTTCATCATATGAACATAAAAATGGCAGTAAGAGGAGTATAAAAGAACATCCTCCAAAATAAGAACATGGAGCATAAAAGGAATGACATAAAAGAGATCACTTGAAAAGAAAGAGAGGGGTCGGATCCCTTACCTTAAAACGTGACTCTTGAAACTCAAAGGATTGGACCTTGAGGGCTTGGGGGCACCTTGGGAGGACTCTTTGGAAGGTAAGAAGACCAGAAATTCGTTGGGGAAGAGTTGTGAGTGAAAACTAAAGGAGGAAAGGGTGGGTATTTATAGGGAAAGTGAGGGGACAAAGCATTAATGGCCAAGGGACACCTCACATGTGCTTTTCTCAAACCCATGTGCTCTCCCTTGTCATTTATCATGGAGTTAGGCCACATGGGGCCCCCAAAACAATAATTCATCACCCTTGGCCGGCCAACCCTCAAAAGATCTCATGACATCATCATGACACCATTATGATGTCATTAAACATACCGAAACCCTAAAACTGTATTTTTACTATTCACTGAAAATTCAACCTTCTCAGAATAACCCCAAAATTTCACCTTAACCAAATATCAATGCTCTGATTTCAAAAATGAAATCCATTTTATAAAAATAATTTTCTAAATATTTTTAATTTAATTTTTAAATAAAAACACTATTCATCGAAAATTCACATTTTTCAGAAAAATCCCCAAAAATTACCATAACATAATATCGATGCTCTGAGTTCAAAAATGAAGTCATTTTTATAAAAATAATTTTCTAATTATTTTTAATTAAATTTTTAATTAAAAAACACTATTCACCCGAAAAAACTAATACTTGAATAATAATTAATGAAACCGTTATTTAACTATTTTATTGAATCACATTACTTAATCAAGGTGCCTAGATTATTTTAAAACTTTCTTTAAGTGAGATTACTAATCCATTTGGTCATATTACTAATCCTAATCATAAAATCACTATTCATAATTTACTATTCATCAAAAATCAAGTTGATCTTATTAGACTCTAAATTTCGTACTGAACATAATTGTAGAAGACCATTTTTCGAAAATCATTACACATTTTTAATTATTTAAGGTTTACACAACCATTTTTAAAATATCCTTTTTCTAAAATTCATCAAAAATATGCATACAATATTTATCCGGTCATTTGAAAATTCATAAACATCATCATAAGAAGAAATCCGAATTTTTATTTAAAAAAAAGATTACACAAGGCAATTACGGTCTCGTTACATAACCCCTTATAATACCAGCATAGGACCTAAGAGTAAGGTGTGCTAGGGTGATAGAATTTTGGGGCGGCTCAGTCAACATTGCCCGAGTAGTAATTTCTATCAGTTTGAACTTCTCGCGAAGGCGATTCCGTTCTAGCTTCACATGATGAAGTTCGGCTTGGATTTGGTCCAGAGCAAAGCCCAATGGTGCTACCTCCTTCCCAATCTCTGTTAGATGGGCTTCGATCGGCCCAAGGCTACTAGGTGTGGCCATCAAATCTTCTTTCTATAATAATTAACCAAGATTACTTAAATTTAGAGACAATAATCAAAACATTTTGTTCACGGTGGTCATATTGACCAATGGTCATATAACACTCAAAAACCAATGGTCTCATTTTATTTATAATCATGTTTATCAAATAAAACATTTTTTTTGAGTATAAAAAATAACACATGAAATTAGGAAACAAGATTTATTCAAAATTTCGGGTCGTTACAGAATTCATGGAAGAATATGGGGATATTTTGTGATTAAAGGAAGCAATTCTAGAGAAGTCAGATTGGACACCAGCCCACTGATGAGAATGTGGGACCCACATTACAAACTCAATGAATCCAAAATTTTGTGGGAGTATAGAATAAATATATAGGAACAAATAATTATTCAGGATACAGTGCTAATTCGGCCTCCATTGTGGTCATTTAGGCGGCCCAAGTTAGAGATAAAATTCTTGGCCAGATTCTGTGGCCCAGAACAACATCCCACTAATCTAATAATATCTCCGAATATACAACTCCAAATGGGCCCAAATTTTACAGGCGTTTAGGAGACATCCGGGGATCCATTTTATTCCACTGTGGATCGCTCTGATTCGGGAATCTAGATGGTCTTACAATCACGTCTGTTCGGTAAATGAAATCTGTATTCCACCTCGGGTCAAATGTGGAAAAGTCTAGTTCCACAAGCTTTCCACCACCCTAGGCCTTCCATAATCAAGTGGGATGCTTTGTACTGTTGGAGGCTCGACCCAAGGCTTCTAAAATTCCTATTTAAGGTAGTGGTGGTGAAGTAGTTTTATAATATTTGGTACTTTGTTCAGTTGTAATGTTATGCTGCGATTTTGTTGTCTCAAGTTTGTCTTTCACATGTAAGTTGTTCAATTCACTTTAGTTTCTGAATAAAAGCTCTTATTTTCCTATTAATCTGTTGTTCTTCATATCACCTTGATACCGTTGGTTCAAGGTGTGAATTTATTCACACTAAACCTTCTGAAATTATTCACACAACGGTGAAGTGATCGTTTTATTTTTATTGTTTTCTTTACTTCTTCAATTCCTCCCTCATGGGTCTACTTCCCGCTTCCATTGAAACCATAGCATCAATGGAGGGATTACCCACTTATGGGTTGATTCAAGGGAGTAGAAAGGGGCTGTATTGGATGTTATTTATCACCCCATTAATGTTTAATCACTTCTTTAATTGATATTTTTATTTGATGATTTTTAAACTCCATCGTCCTTGTTGAATTTAAGGCCACACACTTCAAGTGCTAATACGAACCTTTACCTTGAAGTGCTCAAAACTTTGATCCTTTAAGTGTATAGGTGATTAGTATTAAGGGGTGTAGGTATTAAACCAGTAATTTATGATGTTGTTTTATCTTCTTAAATGAACCTATCTCAAATATAAGAAATTGAAATCATTGAAAAGGAAATACGTCCAATCCACCCAGAGCGATAAACTGGGATCAACTCATTATTTTAAATTGAATTCTCTTAAATCTGTTATATATACTTTAAACCCATATAAAATCATTCCAATTTGGCCACTTTATAGCAAAAAATAGTCCATAGAATGTACGTGTATGTAGGTTACTTCTTAGGTCTCTGAGGATTCGACAACCCAAACTAGACTACAAGGACCGTTCTACCTTCTTCTCTTGGGTAAATTTGAGCGTGAATCAGGTGTGCATAATCCTGATCTTTAATAGTGATTTTGAAAACATCTATTCCATAAATTCCTTCACCCACAAGCCACCCAGTGTGAGAAGATTTTGGTAAACCAATTCTTTGCACACCAGATAGGTATTCATTATAGGATTGAATAGTTTCCTCAACAATATAACACTCTACAATACAACCTTTTGGACAAATTTGATTTTTGACATACCCTTTCAAAATATTCATATATCGTTAAATGTGGTACATCCATCTATAATGTATAGGACCACAAAGTCAAATATCTCTAACCAATTGAACCATCAAGTGAACCATCATATCAAATAATTTCAGTGGGAAGAATATTTCCAATTCACATAATATGATGGTAATTTCATTTTCTATAGTTGGAAATCTCATGAGGTATATAACTTTTTTCATATTTTTTTGAAAAATAAATTGAACTTGGTTAATGTATGATTTGAAATCTTGGGAAAAATGCAATGAAAAGATACAAGAATTGGATATTTCATCAAAATATGATAGTCATGTTATTTCATACCCTTTCACTTTAAATCAGTCACTAGAACGATATTCTTGATATTTTATGAATACCCATATAGATCCTTTACATCATTCAAGATGTTTCAAAACAGATATCTCTCCTGCTAAGAAAGAGTGTAAGAAGTTGGAGGAAGAAAATATTTTTTTTCAAACTTCACTGGTCCCAACACATCCAATATTATCATTTCAATCATGTCAAACCTATCCTTAATTCTATCCTTTTTTTTGTTTGGTGAATTTTTTAATGTGCCAATGAAATTATCAAACACATTTTTTCAATATGAATAACATTAATAAAATGTCTGACATATAGAAAATTATAATATGGTAATTGATACAGATAATATTTTAATTATTTTTCATGTGTATTTTTAGTATTTAATCCATTTCAATTTTTCAATTTGAGCTGATTGCCCTAATTTTTGTATTTTTGGTGAGTTTTGGGCTAAAATGTGAAAATTACTTAATTCTAGAATTTTAACATTTTTCTACCAATTCATTATTTCGAGTATAAAATTTAAAATTTCGATCTAATTATAGTGATTCCTTTTTAGGCTTCATTTATTTGTGGGATTCAACTTATTCTTCTGGAACTAGTTATAATTTGAAATCTATAAGCCTAGAAAAATCAATCAAGTTGAAAATATATATGGACGATAGAATGTAACCCATCTCATTAATTGATACATAAATAGGGCTAAAAACCTCTAAATTATGTGATTCTATCTATATCTGAAAGATAAAGCAAAGTCTCATTTAAGCATTAAATTTCATAGAGAAGTTCTCTTATTAATATAAGGCCCCAGCCTTAAACCTTACTTAATCTTGAGTTATTACAAGATTACACCTTGAGGATCTTTTCGGGTTTAGAGTTTTAGAGAATTAGATCATAAAACTTGCATTACATTCCACATATAAACAAAGTGGTTACATAAAGATTGTATTCTTCATTCCCATCAATGGAAACATATTTAAAATAAACATGGATTCTTTCTTGACACTTCCTTGACACTATCATCATATCATGTACCTTTCCCTTGACCTGTGAAAAACATTTCAAAAAAACTTGGGATGAGCATAAAAAGCTTAGTAAGGGACATAAAAATATGGAAAGGAAACATGGGTACATATATACATAAGGATGATATCATACTTTACCCATAAAACATAAGCACTTTAACATACCTCATCAAATCATGAATAAATCATAGAAATCATAAGACATAAAGGTAACTTGAGGCATTCATAACATTCTTACGTAGGGAGTAACCCTCTTGGTTACGTTTGGAATACCCATCACAGTATATTCCCTAAATCTCTTCGGAGAAACCTTAACGTTTCACTCCTTCACGTTACCCAATGCATTAGAGGGCTATACCGGGCTCACCCGCCCTTAGTTTATCATGGAACCACCCGTTTTCATAATAATGCCCAAGAACCTCAACATAATCATATCACATAAAACATGCATAAAGGAAACATAACATTCCCACCTTTCAATCACAAGATATCAATACAACACATTGATATAAAAACATTATGAAAACCATTTTCGATACCAAAATAAAAGAAAAGTAAAACATGGTATTTATTTTTCTTTTAAAAAGAAGGTATGGCTTGTAGAGGAAGCCGAAACTCAAATAACGGTCACAACGGCGGAGAAGTCGTTGTCGCCGTATACGTATGACAAAAACATTAACTTTTGTCATTTAGTAAACGCTTCGTATAAAAAAGATTACTTTTTGAATAAACATAAAAGTCAAAGGGGTTTATACACCGTATAAAAGAAGGTCGTGTATAAAACAAAACATGCCTCAATGAAAGGAGATTGAGACAAAGTCCCATACCTCGGGTCCAACTTGACTCGGTCGTTCTTTAATCTCCTGAATAATAAACTTGAGTTAATTTCTACTTGTTTAAGAACCTTTTTCAAGTTCATTATTCCTTTTATATCACTTATTTCCATGTCATGAACACTATGTAATTATTTAAGTTAATAACGGTCGTTTTAACGATCATTGGTACTTGAGTCAAAAATAGGCCCTTTATAATTACAAGTTGTTCATGTATCCATTATATCCAGAATTGTATTCATTATGTAGATATCATATATGCCATATATATCCAGTACATTCATGCATTTATAATATTACATAATCATTTAGAGGTAAGAAATGAAATGCACCGTTCATGGAGACGGTAAGCCGTACGTACGCATGAACGCTACTTTCATTTCTATTTCTTATTTTATAGAATGGAATCATAATGATATAAAGTTATATTATAATTCCAGTATAATATCATATATAATATCATAGTTCCATCCTTTATACGTCCCACATATGGTATTTAACGAATCAAATCACTTTGAGGGGGCGGTAGTCCACACTTCCTTAAATGAAGATATCGCGTTTACCCATAATGGAAACCATAAAGGTATGACGAAAAAGAAATAAACAGAAGCTTAAAGAAAACATAAACATATTATATATCATATATAAATATAGTGACATCTTAATGGCCACCTTTTAAGGTGTTAAAAGAATGTTGAACAATCATCGTTTCGGGAGGCATAAATTCACCATCCACGGAAACAGTATGTTCGTTAACCATTAGATGTAGGTGTGTGTAAGTGTAGCTCGAATCCTTCTTATAACAACATACTAGTATATTGAGGATACTGGAGTTGTTACAAAAGAAAAGAATAAAAAGAGTTTATGGGGTTGGAGAAGCAAAATAAAACAAAAGGACTCAAAAGAAGACATTACCTTAAAATCGGGTAACTCCCTTTGGTTTGAGCTCAAATGCTTCCTTGGGAAGACTTCTGCCCAAAGTGAGGATTCAAGGAGTAAGATAGGGAAGTGTAGAGACAAAATGGGCAGGTTTTGGCCAACCCAAAGGCTTTGGGAGTGTGGGTAATGAGGTAGAGGTGGGGGCCTTTTATAAGAGGAGAGGAGGGGCACTCTTGGAAAGTAAAGAAATATTACTTTATTTCAAAATGAGTTTCGGATTTAAATGGTCCCACATTGATATAATTCGAGGATAAGGTGATAAGGGTTCGAAATATATCCATCCAATAGGTTTTGGACATGTGTAGGTTTTATATATTACATTATCTTTCTATTTTATTTAAATCGTTAAATAATGAGGTCATCGCTGCATCATCATGATGTCATAAATAATTTAATTTATTTAAAGTTTAAAAATTATAAAAAAAATACTATGATGTAGTAAATCTTTGCATCTTTCCAATGACTATTTATAATCAAAAATCTGATCTTTATAACCCCATGTAAAAATTGTTTTCGTAAAATATATGATGTTTGTGTCATTTTTACTTTTACATTAAATAAAAAGTTATTTATGTCATTTCCCAACCAAAGTGGCTCCATGGGGTCCCCAAGTTGACCCATGGCTTGTCTTGGTCGGTCATGACAAAACCAATCAGTTTAGGACAAGTGTCATGGTGTTTTCATATTTTTATAATATCATTTTTACCTTAAATTACACTAATTACCTCTAATCGCGATTGAAAACTTAATAAGTTACTATTCACCAAAAAATTATTTTAATCTCATTGAACCACATTTTACTTCTTAATGAAAACCATGTATTTCGGATTTTTGAAATTCAAAACACAATTATGGCAAAATTTCATTTAAACGGAAAATCAGTTTTTATAAGTACCACTTAGTGGTTTCAGTATTCATCAAAAATTGAAGTTTTTCAGAAAATTACCAAAAATTCACCCTAAGCTATATTTGATATTCCGAATTCAAAAATGAATTCTATTTTACAAAATTCAAAACATATAAGTCACATTAATTAATTTAATAATTAATTCCCGCTGTCAGAGCAAATAGCGTGTTTTATGAAACAATAAGTATCAAAAGATTGACACCAGTTTAAGTCCAATTTCAAAGTGAAATTGATTCCAATGACCAACATTGGATTAAATGGTAAAAATATATTCTAATTTCACTTCAAAACTAATTCAAAATATAATCTAATCATATAAATAAATTAGATTAAAAAGCAGTTTTGATGTAAAATGCAGTATTTTTCACTATTCATTAAAAAATGAACATTGTCAGAAAAATACCAAAAATTCACACATGGTAAATTTTGATGTCCCAATCATGAAGAATAAGTTTATTTTGACAAACATAGTTTATAAAATTGTCAAAAGATAGATTCAAAATTGGTTTGCCATCAAAAGGCAGTAAAACAATCTTTTAAAAATATTAGTGTATTCCATGCTTAAGATTGGATTTATTTTCATTTTAAGCCTCTAAAACACTATCTTAATCATTAATAGACATAGATAAAAATATCTATTATTCATTACTTACTTGGGATGTTACAATTAAGGAATCCATTTAATGCACCAAAGAGGAGTAAGTTGAAGAAAAAAAAATTCTAGAAAGTTTTTTGGAGTAATTATAGAGGAAAAATTTTAATGAAGAACTCTGCATTTACTATGCTCAATAAACTCAAACTTTCAATGGATAGAAACTGGAGAGAAATTTTTCCACCCCTAAACCCTATAAATATGTGCATACAATTCCATTAAAATGATTTGAATAAGGATAAATATGGTATGTGATGTATAATTATAACCTTAAAGTGATTTTTATTTTCTATTTTATGTTTTATTAGTTTCATAATGCTCTTTTCTTCCCTATTAAACTCTATTACCATTAACATGGAGGGGTAAAAATCTTAAGTGATCAGGTAAGTGTGATTTTTCCTTTTATAATGTCGGTGTCTTGTACTTTAATTTTAAACTCTCTTATTATATGGAATGATTTTTATTTTAAATGATTCCCAATTCACATAATTATATTTCATTTTGGGTTTTGGTTTCATTTGATGTTTTCATATTTTCTTGAATTTCTTCAATCTCTCTCTGCCTAGTACATTTTTTCTCGATCGATAAGATTGTGTTAGGTGGTGAGTGGCTGCGATCATTGGAACATGTGTAGAATAAGTGAATGGTTTCTATATTTATAAGGATAAAAAATTCTTTATCCATAATTTCCTTACTAGTTTGGAAAAAAATTGATATTCATGCATAGAGGAGTGGTTTCCATTTCTTCCTTCAACTAAGGGTGATTAACAACTTTATCGAGGAGTCATTCACTTATTATTCAATAAGAAGAGAGGGGGAATAATTTTTATGACCATGATGACATTGAAAAAGGTGAACCTGCCCTAACCCCATCACTCTATTCATCAATTTGTGTTCAAACTTTATTTTAATTTCTTTCTTACTTTTTAAAATTAAATAATTTCAAAAAAAACATCCACTTTTTTATCTAATTTAAATTGATAAACATAATTTTTTTGTGCTCCTCTATATATAAAACCTATCTTGACCACTTTAATTCATTTTAACTTAAGAAATAACTGTTTTTCCACACCCCATGATAGGAACATGTCAATAATTAAAAAAAACTAATGTCTTTTTTCAATTGGTTTTCATTAGGTTTTTCGAAAAAGGTTTACCAAAATCAGTGTCCATATATTTTACTTTCTCAAATAGTTAACCTCATTTTAGTGGAGGCTATGTTGTAAGTTCTTCTAAACTCTCATCGAATGATTTCATCCAAGATTGGTACTTATGTCATCGGGGTAGAAATCTATGATTTCCTAGAAATGCAGTCTTTGGTTAATGTTTCAACCTAATTGACAGTATATCTTATTCACAAATGGGACACCCTTGAGTTACTTTAGTGATATATCCTGAAAATATTTCATAAGTAGTAAAGAAATTTATCATCTCGTACAACATATCTCTCAACATGAAATATTCATTTCTCTAAGCATCATACAACGAAACCTCATAATCCCATAATAATTTAAAATCATCGATCAGTGGATCTAAATAAACATGAATGTCATTACTCGGTTGTTTTGTTCCTCATATAAGCATAGATAACATAATGTATTTTTATTTTATGAATAACCATAGTGGCAATTTATAATTTACCAATATAACCAGCCATGTATTGTGACTGTTTATTTGAAAATGAAAAGGAATCACTCCATTTGTAGATAGTGCAAGACGGAGGTTTCTCAGGTCATTTCCAAATTCAAGATACTCATGATCCATTCTCTTGCACTAAAGAGATTCTACCAAGTGATAAAGTTTCCCATATCTATTTCTTGTATCTACGTGCAACTTCAATTTCCTTACAGTCTCCTCACTTACATATAGGCGCCTAAACCTTGTAATGATTGGAAATTTCCATACAACATCTATAGGTCCTGATTTATCTTTCTAATGTCGAGAAGCACCACACTTTGGGCATTCATTATGTAAATTTTGGTCCTTGAAAAATAGTATACAATAATTTAGACTTTCACTTATTCTTTCATAGATCATACCCATTGAATGTATCACTATTTTAGCATTATATGTTCGTCTAGGAAGCTCATTATCTTCTGGGAGCATATCATTCAATAGATCAAGTAGTTCAGTAAAATTGGAATCAATGCATTTATTTCCATATTTTAAATTATAAAGCATTATTATGACTAAAAATGATATATATTTAGTACAACTAGCATACAATGGCATCTTGGCACAAGTCTTTAACATCTAAAATAATTTTGGAAAATCACTAAGTTCATATTCCACTGTCATTATCATTTCCTCAATATGGTCTTCATTATCATTCATGCATGTAATCACATATTCAATATGGTACTCATCATTATTCACACTTTTAATCATATCATATTATCCATAAAATATAGTGTTATCCCAATAACTTTCTACATCCACTTTTCCCCATGTTTAGTCCAACATTTTTAACTATGATATATTCTAGAACAAGTAAAGTGTTCTCTAAAATCCTCTAGACTAATTAGTATTGAATAACAATAGTGTAAACATGGACAAAGGATTTTAGAATGTTCATATACATTATATTTTACAAACATGATGAACTCTTTCACCCCATATTCATAGTATTTTTTCATATGATTGGCACCTGTCTATTTACGATTCATATCCATCCTATTTGATTAAGTAATATTAATATTTAAAAAATATATAGAAAAAGGATTTTAAAATAAGGGGAACCCAACATTTGAATGTTTCAAAAAAATTATCTTGCTTTGAAGGAAATGGGTAATATGATTTAGGAAAATAATTACTTCACTGGTAGTAGGTGTTATCCTCTAAATTCATCAACAGTTATCATCAGTACTAGGTATGGTATGACTACTAGTCAGGGTAGTTCAAGAAACATATGTTCATGTCCAAAAGATATGGGGTATGAGTCTCAGGAAAAAAATGAAATAATAATATTTTGGGAGATGAAGATTATGAGGATGACAGTTTTATCCTTAAATCTAAATGTTCCCAATCTGGGGAGCTAGTGAAGCATTAGACAACATTTCTTATTTTACTATCAAAAGTTGAAAAAAGAAGTAGAATCAGTATATATTATGTAGGAGTTGAGATTCTATGTAACTAGGAAATCTATGAATATTAATATTATCATATAAACATAGATACCACCTGTTTTCCTTATATATTTTTGAATTTATAAATATAGATACCTCTCATCCCATTGATAGAGAAAACTAAATTATAAAAAAATGATGAATCTATTTACTCTAATTAGTTACATATCACGAAACTCTATTTTAATGTCAATGTTAAATTTAAAATATCCTTTATTTAGATCATCATTTAAAGATAAAATATCTTCCTCAATCTAAAACATCATATAAATCCAATTTATTAACTTTAAAACCAATCATTTACCCTTAAAATCACATTTACATAATAGAAAACTGATGAATCCTATCCAAATAAATCATTGGGGAACTTATTATTTGTTTTTAAAAATTATTTACATAGTTAAAAAAACATATTAACCTTTATTTAAAATCACTTTTTAACAAAAAATTTAACCATTAAAAACATTTTTTGGAAAATCAAACACCGAATTCATTTTCTAACTACCTTAGAAAACTCTATAACTATTTTAAAAACCAATCATTTTCCATTTTTAACCAAGTTTTCAAACTTTTAATATAATCCAACCCCATTTTGAGAAGCTTATTTCACCTATTATACAATATAATATGTATAAAAATTTACATAAATATATTTACTTGGAAATTTAAAAAAATAAAATATATTTTATTTCAAAATCATGTTATTTGAAAACCATTTTCTATTTATCTTAATTCTTTTATTTCATTATCTATTTTTTATAAATAAAATTTTAACCTTATTAAAGAAGAAAAAAAATCTCTATTCTTTCTACATGGTATTGAATCCTAGAAACCTTAGAAGTCTCCCTATGTCCCTCCCTCTAGTGTTGTTTCTTTCGAATTCCCATTTGTCACTCCTATGCTTTCCATACCTATTTTCCAAAAAGTTAACTTACATGGTCTTTGAAGATATTATGTTTGATTTTATATGACATTTTTCTTGCATCCTTATCCAAACAATATTTTACATATTTCCTTTTTTATATGATCTTTTCCATAAATCATTTTCAAGATAACCATTTTTAAGCCTATTTTGACATATATTTTTATGTTTGGGAAGACCATGGAATCAATATTACTAATATAAGAACATATTTTACAATAGTTTTGGAATCATCTACATTGGATACTTTTATGTGTTAGTAAAATTGCCTTTGAAGGAAGTTTATCATCACAAGTTCCAATTTTTTAAAAATTAGTGAAATTAGATAGAGTATGTTTCTATTTGAAATATAGTTTTAGAATGATTAAATAATGGGGGTATAGATCTATCTAAGATTGATCTATTTGAATAGTTTTATCATATATATTTTCTCTTTCGTTTAAATTTTGTGCTTTATTTTTATCTTGAGTTTTCTATCTTGATATTAATCTCTATAAATAGAGTTTAAACATATTCAAGTGGCACGGTTTCTTGGAATAAATTTTTAAATTATTATTAATGTTTGATGTGAGTATTTGGTTATAGATTTTTGGGATATTTTTATCATACGTGGGACATTATTGAGGTAAGATGATTCAAACAAAAGGTTCTAAGAGTCTTGGTCAACACAACTATGTTTGTTATCATTTCTATAGTTTGTAAATGTATAAGTGTTATTGCATTATTCTAAAATAAAGTAAAATTGTTTCCTACTATTAAAATAATTTTATTCATGAAAATTTACTATTTCAATTTTAAAAATATAACTAACTTTAGGATATTTTTAAAATGATCGAGAAAATGGAAAAAAATATTTTGTGATTAAATTATAAAAAACTGTAGTTTCAGTTATAAAATTTGTTTTAAAAATATTATAAAAAAATTAAGGAAGAAAGATGATCAGTATAAATTTTTTAAAAGTATAAAATTATTTTTTCTATACTTCATATTTATAATGAAAAAAATAAAAAAATCAAATAAGTTATTTTTTCAATAAAATACGTTTTTATTGCTGAAAAATATTAAACAAAGAGGTTGTGAAAATATTTACAAAAACTAAACTATGTTTTAAATAGTGAAACATTTTTGGTTAATTCACACTCAATAATTTATTTCATCTTAAAATACCAATTAAAGATGTCAATAAATATATAAAAATTGTATACTTTGAAAGATTTTCTTCATGAATTTAATTATATATGTTATTTAAAAAAAATAATCAATTTTTTTAACGAATGTTATATGAAAATAAATGGTATATAGTTTCCAAAAAATATTTTTTATTAAAATAATATATGGTAATATTTATCATAAATGTAATATATTATATAACACTCATTTTTATAATTAATTAAAATATACAATTACAAAAAATTAAGTAACACATAAATTAATAAATAGTGATCCCCATGTTCTTGTCAATTCATACATCACAAAAAAGTCTCCATTAAAGATTTTAAAATGTGGAACATCACTCTGTCAATGAATAAATAACAAAGGAAAACACCACATGCATCATTTACACTCATGAACTGCCTACATCTGACAATGAAACTAGAACTACCATGCAAGGAATGTAACCAATGGCTCCATCAAATAATTATTTACACAAACCACATACTAATATCATAAAAAATATCAACTGAAAACATGATAACCCCAATCATCAGCCCTCGAGAAAAGGGAGATATTGATAGTGTTTAGGGGATGGTGGTTTTAGGTATTAGTTGTGAGTTGGTGAGTTTTAGGTTATTGTGGAGGAGATGAATCCATGTAAAAGGATGGTGGTGGTTGATATGGTGATCATGTACAATAGGGATGGTTGTTTTGAGGATAATTGTTTGGTTTGTTTAGAATATGTGAATACATGCATTAGTAGGGTTTAGCAAGGTGAAACTGAAGAAATAAGAGTAGTTGGGGATTCTAACAAGATAAATCATAACATACCATAGATTTGGAGAGATTGATTCATTGAGAAAGTCCACTGGCGGTGGTAGTGGGGTTAGGCGAGAGCAGTGGTGGTAGTCTGGTTCTATGAGATATTGAAGGCGCAAGCAGCAGGAGCAGTCTATTTAGGTTCTTTTTATAAAAACTCATAAGGCTTTTATCAGTGCTTTCAAAAAAGCATTGATAAAACGAGTGTTTATAAGCACTACAATTCCAGCGCTGATAAAGGGTAGTCTTATCATCCCTTTTTTAGCATTGATAAAGGGATTTATTTATAAATTCTATTAATAACATTGATAAAGATCTGATTTTAATAATAAAATTATTTATTTATAATTATAATTATAATTATAAATATATATATATATAAATATTTCTATATATTTATAAATATTTTTATATATTTATAAATAAATTTATAGGATTATACATATTTATATTATTATATATATTTATAAAATTATAAATATAATTATATTTATTATTTAAATATATTTTTTAAAATTTTAAAATTATTTCAATATATATTTATTTATAATTGTAATTATAAATAAATATATTTATAAATATTTGTATATAATTATAAATGTATTTATATATATATATATTAATATATAAATATACCAAGATGGCATGAACCATGGGTTGGTCCATGGTTCCAAAATTTATTGAAAAAAGATAGACAAAGTACAAAATAATATGGGGAATGCAAGAAAGTGGTAAGTTACTTCACAACACAAAAAACTCTTCTATGGAATCGACCACTACTTCTAAATTTTGGGTTATGTCCCCTTCTCCATGTTTTGGGTTGTTTCCATGTCCCACCATCAATGTCATCTGGTGGGGATAGATCATCTGCTGGACCTAAGCCCAAAGATGACTTGCCCGTCTCAATTTATTCACCTCGATGAGCACTAGATAATTCTTCAACAAATACCTCCTTGATATTGGACATGTTTAGGATGTCAAGGAAGCTAAGTGACCTTACCTGAGAACCATCAGGCATGTTATCTATGCTACTTTTGTATTTCCTTGTTCCTTGCTCTTCAACCAACTTGGATGAAATGGTCTCCATCCATTGCTTACCTCCAACAGGTTCAACACCCAATGCATTGGGAGTCATTACCAGATAAATTTTTTCAATACATCACTTTTTCCTAAGAAAGATTCAATGGTAGTGCCTTTTGTGAACTTTTTTAAACTGTTGGAACCAATCTCAGATTTTTTTCTCACCCTTATGATCAAAAGATATAGCCAAACATCTCTCATGCCTCATGTGAACATCAATATCATCCTATGTAGCAAATTCATTTTCAAATTCTGCATGATCAGAGTCAATTCCATCATCAGAGACCAAGGCTTCCCAAGAAACATCTGTTCTGTCAAATATAGAGTTATGTCCCTAGGGAAAATCAACCTTATCCTTGTTCAACACTAAGTCAGATTTGGGTTCAGTAACCTGCAATCATGAATCATTCACACCCTCCTCTTTCCCTCACTTATCACCCACATTTTTCTCACATCACATAGGTTATATAAACCTCGGTGGCCCCCTATATCCTTTCGTGAAGAAACTAGTGGATCTAGAACCAATTCATTAGCCCTCACTGCCTCCTTTTTCTTGGGGGGCATTTTCTTCACCTACAGATTTTGAACATGTCTACAATTTGATACCATATGACCAATCACCATGTATAATTCAAAAAAAGGAGGAACTTATTCATACCCAAAATTAACCTCAAACCTCTCACCATTGATAGTGAGGATATCTTTCTTCGGAAGAGGCTTCAACAAATCAGCATCCACTATCACCCTTGTATAATAGCCCAGCTTGCATTTAATGGTATTTTCATCTAACTTCAGCAGAGCACCAATGTAGGTGTCTACATGAATTACAAACATACATATGTACACATACACATCTACACATACACACATACATACACACATGTATAAACACACATATACAAACATACATGTAGTTATACATGTAAATATATTTTAAATTATTTAATATTTAAATAAATATAGTCACTTATATATTATATAATTTCTTAAATAAAATATTAATATATTATATTTATTTTAATTATATACACATTTTGTAATCAATTTATATAAATAAACTTTTAAACATTTTGAATAATATAATTTTGATAATTTATTATATATAAAATTATCAAAATAAGATTCATTTTTTATTAAAAGTTATACAATTCATATTTATACATTACATTAAAATATATATATATATATACTTTATGTAATATAAATCTTATTTAAAAATATATAAATATATTTATTTATTTATTTATAATTATAATTATAAATAAATAAATTTTTAAATATTAGTATATAATTATAAAAATATTTATATATATATATATATATTTATGTATAAGTATATATAATTATTTAATTTGGATAATCCCCTTTTTAATGGGTTGACAGGGAACCCTTGCATGACCTGTAGGCCCAGTGGCACAAGGCCCAGTACATGACTTGAAGGCCTAGAGGCACAATGCCCAATAAATGAACCAAAGGCCCAACCAAACTACACTAGAGATTCCCCTCCCCATAATATACATTATTGAAGGTGCATAGCTCCCTACATTTCATTGTTGATCAACTATAATTGCCTCATGCAAAGGTGGGCATTGCCTGATGTCGATGAAGATTTCCATGCCCTCTTTTTATTCAATCTAGTTAGCTCTTCCCTAGTGGTTGCTACTTGCTCTAAATCCCCTTCTGGTTCCTCTTCGGTGTGGTATTCCGGGACTTATTCATGTCCTTTATGGCCTAAAGGCCCTATGGCCCAAAGGATTTTGGTGGCTTGAATGCCCTATGACCCGTAGGTCCAAACCGGTGGCTTGGATGCCCAAACAGATGAATTTTTCTGTCTACTATAGTACTTCTACATTACACCAGAATTCTTCCCCCACTGGGATTTGATCATAGGCTTCATAACGGCTTACGGGGTGTGTTAACCACTTAGCTACCACCCCAACTACTATGTGTATATAATTATAAAAACTAATAATTTTATATTATTTAAATATATATATTATAATTTTATAATTATTTAAATATATATTAATTTATAATTCTAAGATAGGATGATGGGTGTGGTACTTTGAGGGTATATCTCTCTATTTCCTGATGGTGCTTAGTTCTTCTACCAGATGGCTTCTTCATCTTTACAATCTCTAGGTGATCTCTTCCTTACACAAGGTCTTTTTGACTCCTACAATAATTTGGGTGGTGGATCATTTCAAAAAGTAGTTCACGAAGGGACTGATGTGGTGGGTGATTGTGTGGTCAATCATTCATTCTCCCACTTTAAGGTTTCAATAGCATGTGGAATTATTTACAAGGGAAATGTTTCTCATGTCAAGGCGGATTCATTGGCAGTCTTGGAACACCTGGAAAATGATGAGCACTCTATCATTACTCATCTAATTTTTTCAAGGGGGGTTTATGCCATGGAAAATTAGGGATTTGTTTGAGCATATTTTAGCTATATTGGGTTTTAAAAACTAGAAATGTATTTCACTAGGCCGAGTTTTCTTCCATTTTCTCTTCCCTTTATAGGATTTTAAGATTCATGTCTGTGGCTTTTTATTGATTTCCCTCAAGCCTGGATTTCTATACATCCATAAATGGGATAAGAGGTTCAATTTTCTAGATGTTGGTAATTCATTTGTGTATTTGTGTGCCAAAGGTAGATGGTATTAATTGGATACTTTGGTACCCTGGGATACTTCTTGACGTTTCAATGGTGATTTGGATACCAATTAAAATGGATAAAGAAATTGAGGTGGCCAGATTTTCACACTTTACGTGTCTTTTAGTTGCAGTAGATTTTTTTTCTACTTTAGTTGGAAAGGTTTTTATTTCAAATTATGATGATGAGATTACTTTGAAAATTGAATATGAAATTTTTCCTAAATTACTAGTTATTATAAGGTCATAGGGAATTAGGTTTATAATTTTAGGAGATTAATTAGTTGTGATTTTTTCTCTATAACAGGATACTAAAATTGTTGAGAATACCCAGCCCCAAATTTGAGGATAGGTGATCTTGGAAGGAGAAGGGCCTATAAGATCGGGCAGGATGAGACTACTATTTTTCTTAATGATGTTCCCAATGATAGTCCTACTAATTCATATTTTCTCAGTAAAGAAATGCCAATGGGGACTGCCACTTTCCATAAGGAAAGTGGTGATTCCTTGGCTGCATCCAGCCAGTATGACTATGTGGGTGTATTGGAACTTAATAAAAATGGACATAATCCTCCCAAGTCTTGGGTGGATATTATAGAAGAAGGGTAGGATTGTTTGACTGATGAAGAAATCTAATAGGATTTTGATGATCATAAAATATTCCAAGAACATATGGTTGCTTAAAGGGCCAAAAAAGGTATGTACAAAGTGGATGATGCAGTTAATAAGCATTCTAATTATAAATCTAGAACTATTGTCCATGAATTGAATGAAATTATATCACCGCCCAAATAGGTGGTGTACAGGGGGATAAGGGATTACCTACTTATGACTATGAACATTGAGGTGTTTGGTCAAGACCTTGGAAACAAGGGGAGAAGGGCCTCCCTGAATGATGTTTTGAATTATGATGTTGTCAAAAAGGAGGCAATGAGGATCTTGGAAATAGATTTAGGTGATTGATTTGGTTTAGGATCCAGTTCTACAATTACTCCCTTGGACCATGGTGATATGGAAAGTAGCCCCTTGGTTAGGGTATAGGATTCTAGATTGGTTACACAGCCTGATGATAACTCTCAAAGACAATATTCTAAAATTTAAGATGAGGTATATGGGATTACAATAATGGATAGTGGTGAAAATTTTCTTAGTAAGGATGTTATCCAAATTGGAACTCAGATGGCCCTTGTTCCTCATGATGCTCATGTAAAAAATAAGGCTCAAGGCTTTGACAGTATTCAAAGATGGGATATGGTTATAATTTCTAATCCTTTTGGTGTGCTTCAATCAATAATCATCATTTCCTTGAAGGTTACATTAGGGGAAGTGGTCATAAAAGGAGCTTCTGGATGTGTTATGGAATCTGAATCTGAGCCTAAATCGGTGGAGGTTCAATCTGATCCTAGAGGATCCGACTTAGAGGATAGTGGCATTGAAGGCCTTTGGCAATGTGAGAAAACAACTTGTAGGAGAGGTTGTCATCCTACAGGTCATGGTCGTGGTCATGGATGAATTGACTGGAATGTTATTCATCATGAGAGAATAAAAATTAGAGTTTAGATTCGAAAAAAAATTAGGACTGTGATCGCTTGTATTGATGAGGGTTGTGTGCTTTGTCTTACCCCATATTATGTTTTTCTTTTCTTTTATATTTTAATAAAAGGGCTTCTCCCCTACCTTTTAAAAAATTTATAATTCTAATTATAAATAAATATATTTATAAATATTTGTATATAAATATAAATATATTTATAAATTTATATAAATTTATGTAATTATATAAAATTTTATAATTATATATATGCATATAATTATATATGATTATATATATATAATTATATTTATATATATAAATATATAATTAAAATATATTTATTATAATTTTATAATTATTTAAATATATTTATTTATTTATACTTTTATAAATACTTTTTAAAAAAATTATAAATATATTTTAATTATTAAAAATGCATATTAATATATCATATTTATATTAATTATAAAAATACTTTTTTTAATTGATGTGTATAAATAAACATTATTTTTTGAATATAAATATGATAATTTTATATATATTATTAATATTTTGTATTAAAAGTTTTTATCAAATCCAAGAATAACACTAACATAGATCCACCTTTATCAGTGCTAAAAAAATTACTGATAATGGGTATAACTTTATCATCATTTTCTTAGTGCTGATAAAATTTATCTTTATTAACCCTTTTAGTTATTGCTAATAAAGGTATCCCTTTTAGCTATTGCTGATAAAGATATCCTTTTTATCAGTGCATTCTTTTTAGCGCTAATAAAAGTTGGCGCTTTGTAAACTCCTTTCTGTGGTAGTGTACATACATATATCAACACCAAATTTTTCACAATTTTTTTCTCTAGTTGTCTCCTCATATTTCATGGTCATATCAAATAGGATTCGCGTTACAACACCAAAAATTATATATATATATATATATATATATATATTAATATAAATATACTTAAAAACATATATTCATTTACATATTTATATAATTATTAAAATAAACTTTTATCAACACTATTTGAGTGCTCATAAATGGATAACATTGGCCTCGGGGGTGTAGCTGAGTGGTAACATGTGCTCATAAAAGGAGAGATTTGGCTCTGGAGGTATAGCCGAGTGGTAATGCTCTGAAAAAGTGATCAGAAAAATTATCCAAGATCGATTCAAAGGAGAAATTACCATTTTTCCCCTAAAACAATTCCAGGAATAAAAATTCAAATTTATCATGATTTTCCCAACCCATGACGATGTGGGTCATCATAACTGTAATATACGGTTTTTACAAATATTATGTCTTTTATGGATTTAATAGAATATAAGGCTAATTTTGGAATTTATAATACCACTTTTTAGACATAATATTCATTTTATAAGTTATATTATAAATATAAATATATTTATTCTAGTTTACAAACCTATATTTAATGTTTTAGAACTTGAGTAATATTTTTTCTCAAGAAATCATTTTTAAAACATTATACACTTATTATTTTAAAATTAATTTTTATCACTTTAAAAAATTAAATAAAATTAAATGGATTTAAAATTTGGAATCATTGGGTCCAAATTATATAATAAGAGCCATTTTATTTTAATCATAAAGGATAAGTTACTTGGGTAAAAAGTATTTAGTGATGTAAAAGCTAAAATGGTAAAAGTAAAAGTCCAAGAGTAAATAACATAAAACAATGCTTAAAACAAGTTTAGTAATGTGTTTTTGAGGCCTTGATCAACCTTATTACTTCACCTATTCATTAATATTCAATTTTGGAGCCAATTTATTTGATAGTGACTTCCCATTATTAAAACGTTGTGGGTATTTACAAAATTTTCACCACTTTTACTTATACAAGGGTCACTCATCTCCTCACTTCCCTTCGCAAAAAAAACTGAATTAGTTCAAGAGGTAAACCTTCCTAAACCATCCATCTTTAAGAGGTTTTTATCTTATCAAAAGTCTATCCTATAATGTCTTAACACCCTTTTCAAAGGACATAATCCAAAAAATGTGGTATAAAATTCTAATGGCTCCTTTCTCATTTATATTTATTTATGTGCACCTTTTCATCCTAAAATTACATTAAAACGTCTTAAAATGATAACATAGGTATCATTAGTATACTTTTATGTTATTATAATTATGTTACAAGCATTAAACACCCTTTCCTTTCCCTTTATGAAAAACAAAAACGTGAATCGTGGGTGCGTGTGGACTACCGTCTCCATGAAGAAATGTATTTCATTTTCTTTCACTGGCTAACCTGGAAATTAAAAAAGGGTGATTAACTAAATATGTGTGATATATATATATTTATATATCATATTTAATTTCCTATAATTATAAACCAAGTTACTTATTTCTTCATCCCTTTGAAAAATGAAATCTTTATGCATACGTGTGAACTACTGCCTCCATGGAATGGTGCGTTCCTTTTTTCACTAACACTTTAATGGATGTATTTAGTTAATATTTTATGATTATTTGTGATATATTTAATTAATATATATCATGAATATGGTTATTTATGGATAACATAAAATTTAATGATTTTTATAAGTAAATCTATTGATATCGATGAATAACTCAAAACTAGTTCATCGTTATTTTCATCTTCATTAAACAAGATTAAAACTCCCATGTAATGGAATTATAACATTATAGGGAATTATAAAACATAAATTAAAGTACCTTTAACTGTTTTTAATGAATAAATTTATATGATGAAGAAATATCTACACCACATTTACGAACCTAGTTCAAAATGGCCCAGACTATTAACACCTGATGTTGAGAAGAGATTATAACAATCTAAACATGAAGAGAATTTTTATTGAAAAAGAGTATAAATGGAAATTTATATGAATAAGGCTATAAAATAGGTAATTAAAATTTTTTTCTTTATGATAAATGAGGTTAAATAAAAATCGTGGAAACTAGGTGTAAAGGTAAGGTACAGGGTAACTCAAACTCCTTTCTTTGAGTTATAAAATTATAGAAATTTGTTCTTCCAAGAATTTACATTTTTAATGATGCTCTCTATTTTATTTCTAAGAAAAAGAGTTTATTATCCAAATCCATTTCCATGAAATTTTTTATTTTCACTTAATTTAAAAAAAATTAAATGAGACTCATAACTATGTCTTTTACATCGATAAATACATAATGATTTCTATAAATTTATTTTCAAGATTTAGTTTTAATTTTTACTCTATCTTCGAAGTTATCTACCACCAATGGATTTTTGTTTCATTTTTCACCCAATATTTTTCTTTTTTATGTGATTATTTTAGGTGATCAAGTTTTTAATATCAAATTATTTATTTTATGATGTGATTTTATACTATTTGGATGTTTTAAGAAACCCATTTTATATCCATGGGTTCTTTATGAAAATTGAATGATTTTCATCTGTATGTTTAATGAATACTATTTTATTTTCATGGGTTCTTTATAAAAATTTAACTATTTCCATTTTATATGTTTTACGAAACTTGTTTTATTTCCATTAATTCTTTTTAAAAGTGAATGATTTCCATTTAGAAGTTTTATGAAACACATTTTATTTCCATGGGTTATTTATGATGTGAAAAGTGAATGACTTTTAAGTGGCACACGTATGTATGTATAAATGAGAGGTGGGGTACTATATCTCCATAAAATGCATTATTTAAGAGTTTATATATCATTATATAAGTATTAGAGAGTATATTTTAGTTTCTCACAAGCATGGGAATTAATGGTGTGGCTCATGAAACTATTGTTTCCCTATGATAATGTTTGTAACACAAATAAATGATTATATTAATTATTATGTTATGCACTCATGATTCATGGTTAATGTTAAATTTTTTAGCAATGTTATGGATATTATGTTTCCTTATTCAACTTTGTGGCTTTAAATTATTATCTCATATCCTTCGAGTCTCACTTATGTCTTAGGATTATCTCTCATGATGTTATGATATTTCTCTTATGTTCATGTTTTAATTTATTCTTATGAACTCATCCTTGATGAAATGTTTATTCATTCTTTACTGATCATTTGAGATCACCCCTTAGTTTTTTATTCCCTAGGTTTTGATGATGGTTCTTACTAATGAGATTTCTAGAAGATTTTATAACATGATTCATTTAAGGAGAAGTGATCATGAGTTTTTTAAAATAAGCTTTTTATGTAGCAATCCTCCAAAGAAAATGAACCTATAGGTCCTTAAGATATTATTATTTATGAAATTTAATGTTTTAAATCATGTAAAAGATATAAAATAATAGTGTTCTTAGCATGGGTCGTGATACATAATGTCACACCCTGACCTTTGAAATCCATTTATTTTATTCTTTCTTGGTCTTGGATTTTTTTTGTTGAGGTTCATGTTAATCCCCGATTTAAATTCTTTATTTTTGAAAGTCTCAGATGATATTTTAGCATGTGCATAGTTTTTACAAGGTTTGGTAAACTGTGTGGCCATGTCCAGGTAATCATGCGGGCTTTGGTTGATTTTTGGTAGAGGTATTTGGCACGGTTGAAACACAATTTTTAGTTCGTGCATCCAGATCGTATGTTATGTCCCTTAAGGATAGTGAGGGGCACACAGTTGGCACAGGGTTTGGTAAATTGTGTGGCCAAACCATGTGAGTTACCCAAAAAATTTAAATATTAAAATCCCTAATCTCCTCTCTCTCTTTTAACCCAAAATCATACCCCCTCCTCTTGGGTCATTTTTTGCGCATGAGGGGATCCCCTATCCCCTTCTCTGGGATCCTCCTCCAATATAGATCCATCCTTGAAGTTCTAAGGTAATTTTTTAGGGTTTTTGTCCATTTTTATCCTCTCGCTCTCTTCTCCTATCTTGATTCTATGGTTTTTCTTTGGGGATGTTCTCTCTTGGGTAAACCCTAATGGCTAGGGTTTGTGTGTGGGTTTTATTTCTTTGGATATTAGGGTATTTGGTTGGTCCATGAGGCTTTTTTATTCCTCCCTTAAAAGTTTCATTGCATTCTCACTCTGTTGAGGTAGGTGTATCCATGATTTTCCTTTCTGATGCATTATATTGATGCTTGGGTTCTTTAAATTAATGTGTATACATGATTAAAACCTTTATAATTCACATGGTTTGTTTTTTGTAGTGTTATCTTGTAGGTATAAATTGTTAAAACGGGTTTCAAAGTAATTATTTATTTATACCTATATGCATATACACCAAATGTGTGTGATGAAATATTGATTGAACTATTAGAGGTGGAATTTGATGATTTGAGTGGTATTTTACCTTAGAAATGTTTTATTAAATTGATTGGATTGTGGTTGTGCTTGTTATGTGGGACATAGTGATTCTTATAATGTGGTTTGGGTATTAGTTGGAAAGCATGCAATGTTTCTTTAAAAATGGTTTGGTGAAAAGCTACTTGTGGTATTCCATTTTATGTGGGAACATCCATGTGTGCCCAGAGTGCTCACATGTATAGTAATGTAGGTGATGATGGTCTTACCTTAACATAATTTCATGTTTTCAAAAAAACTTGAGTTTCTCTCTTAAACTTGTGGTTTTTAATTAAACTCCCCTTTATTTCCAAATGAACCAAGGGTGTTTTCAAATGTTATGATTAATATTTTGGCTTGTTTGGTATTTTATAAATGATGATTGGTATCTAAATTATATGGAAGCATGTTTGGAATCTTTAAGTGCATTTGGTGTTTTTATCTTGGTCTTGAAATAAAGTTGGATTTGGAATAAAGGCATATTTGGTATTGTGCTCTTGAAAGTGGATGTTGGTATTAATTTTGAAAATGGTTGACAAATGTTGGAAAGTGTATTTGAGATAGACTTCATATAAGACCCGGTTGGCACCTTGTAATAGTGGTAGATGAATGTGTTTTTGAAAATGTGAATGCCTGATTGTTATCTTGAAATTCTTAAGAAATGTTTTATAATATTATTCGATGTGATGGCCCAGTTAGCACTTATAAATGAATTATTTTATGATGGGAACACCTATTAGGGATTTCCCTATATAAGTTATAATATAGGTGGTGTCTATGTTTGGGGAAGGCAAGTTTGAAGATGGCATATAAGGTGAGTCATGTGTGCGAGGGCCTCCTACTTACACACTATACTTTTACCATGGGTTTCTTGGGTGTCTCTCAAAGGGTCAAGTGACGGTAGCTGATAAACCCTGATTAAACAGTTTGGTACCCCTTGGATGATTTAGATTCCAAGTGGTTTGTGCTACTGGTTAGGATAGATGAGAGCATCCAATTGGTTATTGAATATGGAGCTTCACCATATATTGGTTAGTTGTTCTAAAAAGAGTACGTCCAGGGATCGCTCTAGGGATGTTTATGAAATGCCCATGTTTTAATATCTAAGTTTGTTTGTTTACAATCTATTTCAATTTATTCTTTATTTTTATTGCTTATTTATTTTCATCATGAATTAGTATTTTTTCATTTGGATTTGGGTTTGGGGTTTGGTTTTAAATGGTAAACTGTTTTGAAGATAGAAAGTGCCATGTGTTGGCCTTTAAAAAGGAAGATCTATGTTTGTTTAATAAAATGAGAAAAACCTATTTTTATAAATTTATTTCAAAGTAGTATTTATGGATTGTTTCAGGAAAGTAAATTTATGGATTCTTTGGCGGTTTCCTATTAAGATGTTAAGGTCACACCCTACTTGTATCATTTAATGTTGGTAGACTCGAGCTATTTTGTTAGATCATGTTTTCTGGTTCAATTGATCATCGTTGGAGGAGGTTGTCCATATGGATGTCTGGTTACTGTTTGGTGGAGACCTTGAGGTCACATAAAGATCATGTTAGTATAATTTTGGTTTGGTTTTGCATTTATTTTATGGATTGTTCAGTTGTATCTTGTATCAGGATTTGTTTGTATATTTATTGAGATTTAATTATTGTTAGTTTTTATTCTTGTTCAGTTGTTTTATTTGATCCTAGTTATTGGGATGAAATAATTCCTATATGGTTTATATTTGATTATTGGCACTATTTTCCATCATGTGGGGATTGGTAATGTCATTCGGGCCATGCCATAGACTTGGTCGTGTGTTCGAGTTGGATGGCATCTCGGCATGGTTTGTGAAAAAATGGTATCATAGTAGGCCCTTGTTATTTGGGGTGTCAATTAGTTGGATACTAGGACTTTAAGAACTTAGGAGGTAGGTACGGGAAGAGAATCTCAAACTCTTGCTCGTTTTGATCCTTGAGTTACCAAGGTAGTTCAAGATTGGAGTATTTCATCTTTGTTTTGGATTAAGGGATGATAATGGAGGCAATATGATGTCATGTTGTGACCTCACATAGAGTAGTGACCCATGTGAATTCTAAGTTCATGGTTCAATGTCCTCTTTTTTTCCTACCTAGGTCATGGCCCACTACCATGTTCCTGAGTTGGGAATGACTTCAAGTTCCTTAATTCAATAGTTTCATGTAAGTTGAGTTTCATTTTGGTTCTTGTTGATGTGAGTAAGATTTTAAAATGAGGTTAGATTATGAAAATTAAAATTAAAATGATTTCTTTCAAATCAATTCGAAATTAGTAAAATGGGTTTTAAAGGAAAATTTTTTGGGATGAAAAAAGAATTGGTGAATTCTTGGATTTAGATAATAAAATGGTAAGTGTGACCCATGGTACTCCTTATGAAGGTTCGCATATGTGTGGGTATGTATGGAAAATGATTATTTTCACATGTGGATGGAGGCGGATGGACAAATATGTGATGGTTCATGGGATTCCATTGGTGGTTTATTGAAATCAAAGGCTTGGAATTTTTTCCCAAAGTGATTTTGAAAGAGAGATAAAATGATTTCAGAAATTGGTTTTTGTTTCAGAATGTGAGTTTTTTTTGTGAAAAGTGGGTTTTGGTATTTGTAAGGTGAACTTATAAGAAGGAAGTTTTGAATTTTAAATGAAATGGAGGTATTTTTAAAGGTTATTTTTGGTTGTGATTGTATACATTTTTCATGAGATTCTATTTCCTTTGGCTTGAGGTGTTCTTTTGAAATTTCTTGGTTTGGATGTTGATTCTAGTTTTTTGATTCTCGTGTTGATCAGAATATGCCTCCCTGAAAGGTCCCCAAGTTTTCTAGTGATTCAGGTCTAGTTTTTAATTCTTCTCATTTTTTTCTATATTTCATGGGGATTGAGGTTCATTAGATGTAGAGAAGGGGCTTGATTATATCGAGCATGTCTTCAGATAATTGGGAACTCCCAAAACAATTAGAGTGTGTGTTGTTATGGGTTCATTTGAGGGTCCATCTTTGGGAGAATGAGAGTTGTTTTCCCCGCCATCGATGCAATATGGGATGTCATGGGAAGTTCTTAAGTTCATATTTTTCTGATGGTTTATGCCTCAGGAGAAGAAGATTAAGGAAAAGGAAGAGCTCATGTGTATCCAACAATGCCAGCAGAAGGTGAAGGCCTATGTTGATCACTTCAAGGAGCTAGTTTCCTTTTCTCTAGATGTAGTGTCTTAGAATATATTGAAGAATTATATTTTCATTTGGGATCTTCATCCAAAGATAAAAGAGTGATTCCTCCCCTCTAGGGGACTTCATTTTGGAAAGTTAGTGGATGAAGCGTTTTTAGACAAGTTAATTTCCAGACCACATGCTGCTAGAAATCCAGTGTCTCTTATTATTTGAAAAGGTTCCCCAACTGGTGAGAAGTTTGTGCTAGAAGATCTTGTTCCTAAGAATGATCTTACCTTGATTATGGATTTCAGTTCATCTGATCATTCATTTTTATGCCACCAGTGTGGCCGGTTCGGGCATTTGAAGTCACCTTGTCGTAATCCTCTGAAGACATGTCATCATTGCAGTTGGCTGGGTCATCTGGATAATTTTTTTAAAAAGCATCGCCCAATTAAGACATTGGATTGGAGGATGTTAGTGCATGGATATGAGGCAAGAGATGCTTCAGTCATCAGGACTCCATCCACATGCCTCAGAGTAAAGCTCATGTATAGTCAGGAGTTAACGAGTTTGTGTGAATCCTTGGTCCAATTTTGTTCCCCGTGTTGGGGTGGAAGTGTTTGAAGTTTTCTTATTTTAGTTGTGGTGCTCTTATAAATTTATATTTCCATTTTAAAAGTGTGATGAACTTTTTCATTCTCATTCCAAGCAGTTATGTTTACCTAAATGAAACTCTTTGAATCATTTTTTCTCCTCTAAATGTGTTTAGCCCTTATGCGGGTCGATTTCAGTTTTGTTTGTGCTCGTTTGAAGATGCTTGAGTTCTGTGGAATTGATGGATGGTGTTACCAGTTTCTTGTTTGGTTGGAGTTTTTTTGTTGTGATGCACCTAGTGTTGAGGATTCTGGTTTTGTAGAGAAATTTCGATTTCAATGGCAGTAGTTTATTTTGTGTGAAGAAGTTTGGGTTAATTGTGTTGGGAATTCCCTCGTTGGTCTGATTTTAAGTCTTGCAAAAATATGGTAGTCAAGTTCTTATGGTGGGGATAACCATTTCTTGTTCTCCTATTGTTCTCGTGTTGTGGATCTATCTAGAATGGTTGGGTGTCACTTGTGTAGAAAAAGGTCACCTCAAGATTCGTGTTTCGTTTCAGTTTTGTTTAGGTATTGAATTATGTTTTGGGTAAATTTTAGCTGAGTGACTTTCTAGGGGGGGAAGTATCTATGGTGGGGAGAATTGTCACACCCCAACCTTTGAAATCCCTTTATTTTATACTTTCCTTGGTCTTGGATATTTTTGGTGGAGGTTCGGGCTGATCCCTTGTTTAAATTTTTGAAATTTTATAGTCTCAGGTGATATTTTATCATGCGCATGGTTTGGTAAACCGTGTAGGCTTGGGATGATTTTGTGAAGACATGTTTGGAATGGTTGGCAGACGATTCATAGACTGTGCATCCCGACCATGAGGGGTGTCCCTTATGGAATGTGAGGAGTGCACGGTTTGTGCATGGTTTGGTAAATCATGCGGCCAAATCGTGTAAGCTACCCAGAAATTTTAAATATTAAAATCTGTTATCCTCTCTCTCCTTTTTAACCCAAAATTGTACCCCCTCCTCTTGGGTCATTTTTTGCACACAAAGGGAGAACCCTATCCCCTTCTCCTTGTCACCTCGTCCTCCATGGATCCATCCATGATGTTCTAAGGTAATTTTTTATGGTTTTTTCCATTTCTATCCTCTCTCTCTTATCCTCTCTAGATTCTTTGGTTTTTCTATGGGGTTTTCTCTCTTGTTCGAATGCTAATGGATAGGGTTTGTGTGTGGGTTGTGCTTCTTTGGATTTTGGGCTGTGTGGTTGGTCTGTGAGGCTTTTTTCTTCCTCCCCTAGATGTTTCATCGCATCCGCACTCTGTTGATGTAGTCATCTCTGTGATTTTCCTTTCCGATGCATTTCGTTGATGGTTGGGTTTTTTAATTAGTTTTTAATCATGATTCACACCTTTATAATGAACATGGTTAGTTTTTTGTAGTGTTCTCTTATTGGTATAGATTGTAAAAAATGGGTTTCTAAGTGATTTTATATTTATACTTATATGCATATACACCAAATGTATGTGATAAAATGTTGATTGAACTATTAAAGGTGGAATTTGATGATTTGCATGGTATTTTACCTCATAAATGTTTTATTAAATTGATTGGATTGTGGTTGGTCTTACTATGTGGGATGTGGTGATTTTTATAATGTGGTTTGTGTATTAGTTGGAAATAATGTGATGTTTCTTTGAAAATGGTTTGGGGAAAAGCTAATTGTGGTATTCCATTGGATGTGGGAACATCCATTTGTGCCTGGAGTGCACACATGGATGGGAATGCCAGTGATGATGGTGTTACCTTAACATATAACCCTGTTTTAAAAAATACTTGGGTGTCTCTCTTAAACTTGTGGTGTTTAATTAAACTCCCCTTCATTTGCAAATGACCCAAGGCTGTTTTCAAATATTATATTAAATATTATATCTTGTTTGGTATTTTATAAATGATTATTGGTTTATAAATGATATGGTGGCATCTTTAAGTGCATTGAGTGTTTTTATCTTGGTCTTGAAATAAAGTTGGAATTGGAATAAAGGCCCATTTGGCATTGTGCTCTTGAATGTGGTTGTTTGTATTAATTTTGAAAATAGTTGAGAAATCTTTGAAAGTGTATTTGAGATGGACTTGATATAAGGTTCGGTTGGCACCTTCTAATAGTGGGAAATGAATGTGGTTTTGCAATGTGAATGCCTGATTGGTATCTTGAAATGTTTAGGAAATGTTTTATAAAATCATGCGATGTGACAGCCCAGTTGGCACTTATAAATGACTTATTGTATGATGGGAACACCTAATGGGAATTTCCTTATATGGGTTATCATATAGGTGGTGTATGGGTTTGGGGTAGGCAAGTGTGGTGACGGCAGGTAAGGTAAATCACACGTGCTAGGGCCTCCTACTTACTTAGTATACTTTTACCATGGGTTTCCTATGTGAATTTTAGAGGGTCGAGTGATAGTTGATGATCAACCTTGATTAGATGGGTTGGTACCCTTTGGATGATTTAGAGGCCAGGTGGGTTTTGCCATTGGTGAGGATATATTAGGGCATCCAATTGGATATTGACTATGGAGTTTCACCATACATCGGTAGGTGGTTCTGAACTGAGTACGTTCATGTATTTCTCTAGGAATGTTTAAGAAATACTCCCAGTTTACTATCTGTATTTGTTTGTTTACATTTTGTTGCACTTGATTATTTATTTTTTTTGCTTATTTATTTTCAATGTGACTTAGTATTTCTTCGTTTAGATTTGGGTCTGGGGTTTTGTTTTAAATGGTAAAACATTTTGAAGATGGAAGGTGGAATGTGTTGGCCTTTAAAAAGGAGGAGTTATGTGTTTAATAAAATAAGAAAAACCTACTTTTATATATGTATTTCAAAGTACTATTTGTGGATTTTTTTGATAAAGGAAATGTATGGATTCTTCGGTGGTTTCCTACTAAGCTATTAAGGTCACGCCCTACTTGTACCATTCGGTGTCGGTATACATGAGCTATTTTGTTGGTTCGGGTTTTCTGGTTTGAGTGCTCATTGTTGGAGCAGTCTGTGTGGTTAGTCAGTTAGTGGACGGTGGTGACCATGTGGCCACATTGAGATCACATCAGTGGTAGTTTGGTTTGTTTTTGCATTTAGTTTTTGGATTTTTTGGTTGTATCTTGTATCTGTATTTATTTGTATATTTATTGAGATTCGGCTATTGTTAGTTCTTCTACTTGTTCAGTTATTTCATTTGATTCTAGTTATTAGGTTGGAATCATTCCCACAGGGTTTATATTTGATGTCTAAAACTATTTGTCAGTCTATGGGGATTGGGAATTCAATTTAGGCCAAGCCACGGACCAGGTTGGGTGTCCAGGTTGGATGGAATCCCGACCTGGTTCGTGACACATACATATATCAACACTCCATTTTTTGATATTTTTCCCTCGGTTCCCTCTTGTTCTTTTTAGGTCATATCAAATGGGATTCACGTTACAACACCAAAAATTATATATATATATATTTATTTATTTATTTATTTATATTAATATAAATATATTTAAAAATATATATATTCATTTATATATTTATATAATTATTAAAATGAACTTTTAATATATTTTATCAAAACATGCATTATAATTTGAATATAGATATATAAATTTAAAAATGAACTGTATTTAAGGCATTTAAATATTGATTTATGTAGTTCATATCAATATATTTTAATATATTTATATATAATTATAATTATAATTATATATATAATTATAAATAATAATAAAAGAATAAACAAAAGTATAAATGATTAAATATATTTATAAATTTTATTTATATATATATATATATATTTATATAAATCATATTTAAAAATATATAAATATGTACATATAAAATATTTGACGTACGGAACCCTTTATCAAAATTATTTTAGTGCACATAAAGGGAGAACTTTGGCCCTAGGGGTGTAGCTGAGTGTTAAAGTGTAGGTTCTGGGTGCAGCGGAAGCGCGTTGGTGGGTGTAGCCAACTTTAATTTTTCTGTTAACAATGATCAATCCAAGATCTGTCACAATAATAAAATGTCGGATCTATAGAATAGAACGAAGAATGAAAAAAAATGAATGGATTCCTGGAACCATATAGAGGATCATCATGTGTTGGTTATAATTAATTTAATTAAAAGAAAATAATTGCCTTGATGGAATTCTCTCTGTTGATGTTTCCAGTCACGATTTGATGTGATATGTTATTGCGTCGTAGAATACAAGTGTTGGATTCCTCTAACGATGATCCACATGTGCTCTATGTATCTCTAGACATCGCTGAAGGGGTCTTCGAGTGCTAGCATGGAAGAGCATTCGCTTGTGATATCCACCTTTGATCACCTTAAGATCCACCTATAAAGCGCTCTCCTTGATCTAGTGGACGAGGATCTCTCTCGTACCTTGAGAGCGTTCTTGGAAGAAAAGAAATATATCTTGGATTGAGAGCTTTTTCTAGATCTGTTGTGCACACCCCCAAAAATGGCTAGGCTAATGAGAATTATATAATTGGAATTTTAATTAATTAGAATAATAAAATGAATTAATTACCCGAAAGCATTTATTCATTTCATTAAATTGTTATTAAGATCCTAAGTCTAATAATAACAGTTGACTATTATTATTACTTGGCATGCACCCAACAAATTACACTTACTATTATTTAATTAAATAAATAATATTATTTCTCAAAAATCACTAGAAAAATTACATGGTGTGTATATTAATATACATGGTGTGTACTTTTGTTTTTTTTTCATTTTATTTATTTCCTCCACCACATTTATTAGACCTTGAATAATGTCTATTTATTTCTCAAATAAATATCACTACATTACTCGCTAATAAATATATTATTTCACCCACAATATATTCTCTTTAATAACTAGTGTTCAAATAAATGCGATCATACATCCTTGAATAATTATTAAACCACAATCAAGAATAATCTTTATTCATCTTGTTAAATTAATAGTTAACTGAGATACTTGGGCACACTTAGTGTGTGACCCTCTATGCCTCTTTCTTAGTGGCATTAGGTGGAGCCTACCTAAAGTCCAAAGTTAGCATCTAGAAACATGCCAAGGAACCCATAGAGAAAGAAGATAACACTACAATGATGTGTCACCTCCTGTGAACACTTACTGTGTAATATAATCCCTTTGTCTCGATATCTCGAATCCAGCGGGTTGCATGCTAGTGCCATCAACCCATGTGCTAAATTATTCTTTAATTTAATTTCCATAATTGAACTTTCCCATTTCTTACCATGGCCATGGATTTATTTATGATATATAAATTCCATCAAAGGTCCTAAGATATCTACTTCCATTATGGAACAGAAGGGACAAACCCTTTCTCGCATTATCTATTAATGTAGTTTTACTCGTGATGCACCCAACCTATCCTACCTCACTGAGAATAGTGTTTTTTCATATTTTTCATCAATAAAACTAAGTTTGCAAGTTATAATAACCATTAATAATAATATTAAAGTCTAAGTACCAATACACACATCTGCAAATAGGAACATCCAATGACACTATGAAATGTAGATTTCCTACTAGCAGGTCTCATTCTCAAAATATCCTCTTGGATATTACCAAGGGAGCACACCATGAGAAGGTGCCTCAAAGTTTTAAGAGTCCTCACCCCTAATGGCATGTATTATTTGTATCCCTCAAATAACATCATCCGACTATAGAACATATATTCAAGAACAATGTTATGGCCCCTCCGGGTTCTCATCATAGTAGGGATCTGCGATGACCTTTTAGTGCAACAGATATCCTTAGGAAATTATCACATGCATTGTCATATAGAAGAACAATCAAGAAGTGATAAGGTATTTATTAATGAATAATGTAAAAATTAGTTGGTTCTCATCCACCAACTCCAATAGACTCCCACTTAGACTAGAGACAACTGCTAACAACCTTTAACATGCTAGCTCTCACATGATTTTCATGCTTCTGCTAAGATAGGCCTTTAATCATGGGGTCTACCATGTTCTCTTTTGTGGACACTCTGTTCACTACAACTTCACCCCTTTGATAGAAATCCCTCAAGAGGTTATACTTCCAGAGTATGTTCTTTGTCCGTTAATGTGGCCTTGGTTCTTTTGCAAGAGCCACTGCTGTAGTATTATCACAATACAATGTGATAGGATATTTACTTCTAGGAACCACATCAAGATCCTGAACAATGTTCTGAATCTAGATGGCTTCCATAGTTTCATCAGAAGCCGCTATATATTTGGACTCTGCTGTAGAATTGGAAACAACTGGTTTCTTTGAACTCTTACAACTCATAGCTCCTCCAATGAGACAGAAAACATATCCAAATTGCGACTTCAAATCATTATGATATGTCTGAAAACTAGCATCAACATACCCTCTGATGACAAGCTCATCGTATTCTCCATTAACTAGGAACACATCCTTAGTTCTTCTTAGATACTGAAGGATATTATTAACAGCATTACAATGCTATTCTCCTGGATCTACTTGATATCTACCTACCATGCTTAGTGCATAGGAAACATCAATCCCGGTACATAACATGGCATACATGATGAATCCTATAGCCGAAGTGTATGGGATTTTACTCATTATATCTTTCTCCTATTGTATCTGAGGACACATTTTCTTAGAAAGATGTTGGCCATGTGACACTCGAACCAATCCCCTCTTGGATTGTTTTATACTAAATCTCTTTAGTATATGGTCAATGTATGTACCATGACTTAGTCCAATCATACTCTTGGATCTATCATGAATGATCTTGATCCCTAGAATGTATGTTGCTTCACCCAAGTCCTTCATGGAGAAACACTTGTTCAACTAGTCCTTAACTGATTGCAAGACTAGTACATCCTTTCCAATAAGCAATATGTCATCAACATATACTATTAAGATAACGACCGCATTCCCATTAAACCTATTATAAACACATGGATCACATTCGTTCTTAATGAAAAAAAAATCTTTTATGGCATCGTCAAATCAAATGTTCCTTGAACTGGATGCTTGATTTAATCCATAAATGGATTTCTACAACTTACAAACCTGTTTGGATTCACCTGGTGTCACAAACCCTTCTAGTTTTGTCATATAGACATCTTCCTGAAGGTTCCCATTAAGGAATGTTGTTTTGACATCCATTTTCCAAATCTCATATTCATGGTAATCTGTTATGGAAAGTATGATTCATATGGATTTAAACATGGAAAATGGAGAGAAGGTTTCATCATATTCAATTCCTTGATGTTGTCTGAATCCTTTAGCCACTATCCTTTCACTACTATAACTTGGCCTTTTATCAGTGCTAAAAACTAACATTAACAGCGCTAGAAAAGCACTGTAAATGCTGGAAAAGATAAAGGGGGGTTCCCTTTATCAGTGCTCTGAAAAGTGCTGATAAAGGGCACCCTTTATCATTGCTTTTCGAAGCTCTGATAAAGGGGACCCCCCACCTTTATCTACACTGGCATTAACAGCGATTTTGTAGCATTGATAAAGGGGTGCCTTTATCAGCGCTATCTTGAGCACTGATAAAGGGCCCTATTATCAACGCTATCTTGAGCATTGATAAAGGGCCCTATTATCAGCGCTCAAGATAGAACTGATAAAGGTGTCCTTTATCAGCGCTCAAGATAGCGCTGATAAAGGCACCTTCCCCTGCACCTGTAGAACCATCACCTGCACAAACCAACACCTACACACCTGTACAAAACAGCACCTACACACCTATAAAAAATAGCACCCACACACAATATTTTGAAAAACAATACTATATACATTTACTTAACATCATGAATACAAAAAAACACACTGCTATATACATTTCAAACAATGTTTTACATGGTTAAAATTACAATTATCCAAAAATAGTTATAAACATTAATGTTTCATCCTTTGATATCTGTGATCCTCTCTCAAAAATTTTCGTCCTTTTTATTTTTTGCCGAACAAATCATCCGAACTCAAGGAAAAAAATTCACCTATATAAGAAAACAAATATTATGTTAGTAATATAATAATGAAATAAATTAAAACATTAATATGAAAGAATACATTAATATGGAAATGTGAAACTAAAATATGGAAATGATAAACTCAACTATTTTCATTCTAATAACAATGAAAGATAATAATGTAAAATCAATATGTTTTTGGATGATTTATCTCATTTAATAAATATTGATTCTTTATCTAATGAAAAGATTTACCGGTCACACCATGCATCGGATTGAGGTGCGGTCGATTTTTACACATCACAAATAACTCATGGATCATTTTCCTAAAGTATCAAAACAATTCGAATGTGTTTTCTCAGTATTTCATATGCCAGTAGTGTTGTTTTCTAAAGTTAATGTCAATTTCAAACTGATATCAGACACTTTTATCCATACCAGTCACACCATGTGTCAGATTGAGGTGTGGTTGATTCGTACACGTCAAAAATGACTCATGGATCATTGTCCTAAAATATCAAAACAATATCAACGCGTTTTCTCAGTATTCCGTATATTAGTAGTGTTTTTTTTCTAATGTTAATGTCAATTTAAAACTGATATCAGACACTTTTATCCATACCGATCACACCGTGCGTCGGATTGAGGTGAGGTTGATTCATGCATGTTACAAATGACTCATGGATCGTTGTCCTAAAGTATCAAAACTATACAAACTCATTTGCTCGGTATTCCGTATTTCAATAGTATTGTTTTCTAAAGTTAATGTCAATTTCAAACTGATATCAGACACTTTTAGTCATACCAATCACACCGTATGTCAGATTGAGGTGCGGTCAATTCATACACCTCAAAAATTACTCATGGATTGTTTTCCTAAAGTATCAAAACAATCTGAACATGTTTGCTCAGTTTTTCGTATGTCACTTGTGTTGTTTTCTAAAGTTTATGTCAATTTCAAACTAATATCAGACACTTTTAGCCATAACGGTCACATCATGCATTGGATTGAGGTGCGGTTGATTTTTACACGTCAAAAATGACTCATGGATCATTGTCCTAAAATATAAAAACAATACAATTGCGTTTACTTGGTATTCCATATGTCAGTAGTGTGGTTTTCTAAAGTTAATGTCAATTTCAAACTAATATCAGACACATTTTGTAACACCCCAGGTAAATAAAGAATATGACATTTTTATATTTATCCCTTTTTTTAATAAAATTTTAATATTAATTTAAATTGAACGCTATGCTTGATGGCTTACCCAATACGCAACAACGAGTTCCTTTGAAATCTTACGTTGCACTCTAATAATAAAATAAAATTATTTTAAATGTTAGTTAACACGTAGCCGTTGTATTGGCAGGAATGAATAGAAATAACTAAAATATGATTATATATGTTTTTTAAATGTTTTTACATTTATCCAATAAAGGATAAAGGCTTAAATATGAAAATAATTCAATTTTAGGCATATATACTCTATTTTCACTAAAGGTCCACTTATCAACTTTTAATGGTGAACCGTCATTAAATATAGTTTTGGTCACTCTTATACATTATATTGGACTAAATAAAACTCTTCTTTAGAATCGGGACATCAAAATTCACTTCGTGTAAATTTTTGGTATTTTTCCGATAAAGATCATTTTTTAATGAATAGTGAAAATGTTATATTTTAATTCAAAACCTCTTTTTAATATAATTTATTTATATGATTAGATTATCTTTTGAATTAGTTTCAAAGTTAAATTAGAATATATTTTTACCATTTAATCCAATAGTGGTCGTTGGAATTAATTTCATCTTGAAATTGGACTTAAACTGGTGTCAATCTTTTGATACTTATTGTTTCATAAAAATACGCTATTTGCTCTGACAGCGGGAATTAATTATTAAATTAATTAATGTAACTTATATGTTTTGAATTTTTTAAAATATACATCATTTTTTAATTCGGAATATCAAATATAGCCTAGGGTAAATTTTTGGTAATTTTCTGAAAAACTTCAATTTTTGATGAATAGTGAAACCACTAAGTGGTAGTTAAAGAAACTGATTTTTTGTTTAAATGAAACTTTACCACTTCTATGATTTGAATTTCAAAAATCCTACATACATGGTGGTCATTAAGAAGTAAAATGTGGTTAAATGGGATTAAAATAATTTTTTGGTGAATAGTAACTTTTAAGTTTATTAATCGCGATTAGAGGTAATTAGTGTAATTTAAGGTAAAAATAATGTTTTAATAATATTAAATGACCTAGAAACATGTCCTAACCTCATTGGATGTGTCATTGAAGACCAATACAATCCATTGGTCAACTTGGGGACCCCATGGAGCCACTTTGGTAGGAAAATGACATTAATACCTTTTTATTTAATGTTAAAATTAAAATGTCACAAACATGTGTTGTTTTACTAAAACAATTTTTATATGGGATTATACAAGTCATATTTTTTACTATAAATATTAATTGGAAAGATAAAAAGATTTTCTACATCATAGTATTTTTTTATAATTTTTAGACATTAAATAAATTAAATTATTTATGACACCATGATGATGCAGTGATTACCTCATTATTTAACGATTTAAATAAAATGGAAAGATAATGTAAAATCTAAGACCTACACATGTCCAAAACCTATTGGATGAGTGGATTTCGAACCCTTATCACCTTATCCTCGAAACACATCAATTTGGGACCTTTAAAATCTGAAACGCATTCTAAAATAAAGTAACATTTCCTTACTTTCCAAGAGTGCCCCTCCTCTCCTCTTATAAAAGGCCCCCACCTATACCTCCTTACAAACATGTCTCAAGCCTTTGTCTCGGCCAAACCCTACCCATTTTGTCTCTCCACATCCCTCTATTACTCCTAAAATCCTCAATTTGCACAGAAGTCTTCCCAAGGAAGCCTTTGAGCTCAAATCAAAAAGAGTTACCCGATTTAAAGGTAGTGTCTTCTCTTGTGTTCTTTTGTTTTATTTTGCTTCTCCAACACCCTAAACTCTTTTCATTAATTTCTTTTGAAAAAACACCAGTATCCTCAATATAATAGGATGTTTTTATAAGAAGGAATCAAGCTACACTTACACACACCTTCATCTAATGGTTAAAGAACATATTGTTTCTGTGGATGGCGAATTTCTGCCTCACGAAACGATGATTGTTCAACACTCATATAACACCTTCAAAGGTGGCCATTAAGATGACACTATATTTATATATGATATATAATATGTTTATGTTTTACTTAAGCTTTTGTATTTTTCATTTTTGGCATACCTTTATGGTTTCCATTGTGGGTAAACACGATAATTTCATTTTAGGAAGTGCGGACTACCGCCCCCTCAAAGTGATTTGATTCGTTAATGCCATATGTGGGACGTATAAAGGATGAATTTAAAGTTATTATATATGATTTTATACTGTAATTATAATATACTTTTATATAATTATTATTTATTTCCATTAAAGTATGAGATAGAAATGAAAGTAGTGTTCATGCGTACGTACGGCTTACCGTCTCCATGAACGGTGCATTTCATTTCTTATCCCCAAATGTAATGCACTATTATAAGTACATATATATAATGGATATATACGATTTATGTTACATCTAAATGATGAATATAATTCTGGAATTAAAATATACATATCTCTCATTTACTTTTAATTCCATTAATATGAGATAGAAATGAAAGTAGCGTTCATGCGTACATACGGCTTACCGTCTCCACGAACGGTGCATTTCATTTCTTACCTCTAAATGATTATGTAATATTATAAATACATGTATATTCTGGATATATATGATATATATGATATCCAAATAATAAATATCATTCTGGATATAATGAACCTTTGACCACATGAACAACATGTAATTGTAAGAAGTCCACTTTCGACTTAACAACCATATATCGACAAAACAAACATTATTAACTTAAATGATTACATAATGTTTATAACATGGTAATAAGTGATATAAAAGTAATAATGAACTTGAAAAATGTTCTTAATCAAGTAGAAATTAACTCAAGTTTATTATTCAGGACGTTAAAGAACGATCGAGTCAAGTCGGACCCGAGGTAAGGGATGCTACCCCTCTCTTTCTTTTTAAGTACACTCTTTTATGTCATTCCTTTTGAGATCATCTTTCTTATGATTGTGATGTTCTTTTATATTACTCTTACTGTAATTTTTATGTTCATATGATGAGAGGCCCTATTTTCTCTCATCAATCCATTTTGGAAGTTTTGAGTGGCGCCGTTAGGCTGCCGAATTTTCGTAAGGGATCCAACCTCTCTCTTTCTTTTTAAGTACTCTGTTTTATGTCATTTTTTCTAAGCTCATATTTCATATGTTTGGGGATGTTCTTTTATATTCTTCATTCTGTAAATTTTATGTTCATATAATGAGAGACCCTATTTGATCTCATCAATCCATTTTTGGAAGATTTAAGTGGCGTTGTTAGGCTGCTGAGTTTTCGTAAGGGATTTTTCATCTCACTTTTATTCCAGTGACATTTATGCTACATTTTCCACTATTTCCTTTGAGTGGTATATGTACTGCCCATTATTATACACTTTTTGTAGTATAATTTCATTTATGGGTATTGAAATATTCATTGTATAACCCTTCTTCCATGGGGTGTACGTTTCGAAAGTTACCCAGCTTGGTAAGGGAACCTTTCACCCTCCTCTTTTTAAAAGACTTATTTTGGTATGTCTTTTAATTTACATCTTATTATGTTGGGATATGTTATTCTATATCCTTATTGATGTAAAGTTTATGTCCAAGTTATTAGATACCATTCACTCTCTCATCGACTAATTTTCTGAATTTTGAAGTGACGTCGTTAGGCTGTCGAATTTTTACAAGGGAACATCTTAACCCAATTTCGATTTCCTTTGGTTCAACTTGTACTTCTTGAACCTGTCATCCTATGAATATGTGTGAATGACCTCTGATTGTTTCACACTTAATATCCACTTATATTGGGTGTATTTTTATTTCTCACACATAATTATTTGATAGATTTATCCTTGATTTAAGGATACCATCTTTATAATGGATTTCATCTCAATTTACATTTCTATTGAGACTTCATTGTTGTTGTTCACCAATTCACTCTTATCTAGTGTGTATACTATCTTTTGAAATATTATATCATGAATCCCTTCATTCTCATGATATTATAAAGCTCATATTAAATGTTATTCTGCAATTATTTGTATTCAAGAGTCTCTCATTTTGTTAAAAACTCTTTAACAAAAATATCATTTTAAATGTTTTAAAGATTCATTATTCTAAATCTTTATCTTTAATGTACATGTTTTGAAAATGGTTTTCAGTATTTATTTATATGGACATTAATGTTTTAAAATTATAATTCCGTTAAAAGCTTCAAAGTGGTATGAGACACTTTGATTCAAAAATCTCTTTTAAATGGTTTTTAAAAATGGATTGATTAATTCAATATCTTGGAATTACTTATTGTGATTGAAAATGAAATGTTGTTATTGAAATGTTTATATTTTCAATATTTTATGTGTAATGATGGTACTTGGAAATTTTACGGGTGGTTACGTGATAAACCATATGAAAGGTGTTGTCGTGAATACCAGGACGGGTGGTTACGTTATAACCTCTAATTCATTGGGTATGGAAGTCGGCCGTATGGATATTCCATTAATTATGTGTGGAAGTCGACCGTATGGTTATTCCATTTAAGTATTTTTATGTCCCAAGGTACCTTTATATGTTATGTGATCTTTATATGGGTTTTATGGTAATATTTTGGTTACAAAAGGGTAAGTAATGAACTTTTATTCAGTGAAGAGTTTTTACTACTTCATAAAGGTGAAAAGTATTACTTTTATAAAGTATACATGGTTTACTTTTTGTTTTGAAAAACAAACATTTTTCATTCTTTGTGATTCCCTTACTGAGCATTTTATGCTCACCCCAATTTTTTGAAATTTTTTTCACCGGACTTAACAAGGAATAGGGTCAAAGATGGGATCAAGGGAAAGTCATGCTACCTAAAACATGGAACTAGACATGTTTCTTTTTAAGAGTTTTTTTTATTTTATGGAAACTTAGTAGAAGTGTCTACTTTGTAATCTTTTGAGATGTAATAGTTATGTCCTAATTCTCTAAAACTCTAAACCTGAAAATATCCTCAATGTGAATTATTCATTTAATTTAATATTAAGTAAGTTTTAAGGTCGGGGCCTTATAGTTCGTATCAGAGGTCAGTTTAGATAAATTTAGAGGTTAGGGTATCCTCTAAGCATAAGTGACATTACCATAATGGTTAGGATTTCAGAAAGAGTCCTAGTTTTAGATAAAGTGAATGAGTAAGTATATCTTAGTGTTTATCTTCCTCATTAGTACATGATGGTTTTGTTGATATACTCACACTGACATTTTTGTTTTTAGAAAATGGATGGATCTAGCAGGCACCAAAGTGACAATGGGTTTGAAGGAAACTATGGTGGTTCTCTGATTAAGAGACTGGATGAAATGGGGGATTCAATGAGGAATCCCATGGTTATTCTAAACCAACTATCAAGGAGTCATGATCAACCACTTGAACCTTGGTGAGTTCTCTAATGCATCATGTACGAGATGACCAACTCGATGTGG
Organism: Viscum album; assembly: GCA_963277665.1. Lineage (NCBI taxonomy): Eukaryota > Viridiplantae > Streptophyta > Magnoliopsida > Santalales > Viscaceae > Viscum > Viscum album. Next base: position 1,088,816,850 of record OY728145.1, on the reverse strand, counting down.
AAGTTCAGGTAATAATTATAAATTTAAACATTAGGGTTTATATGATCCTTACTTATTAGGTAATTATGGGTTACTCTATGATATGATGGAATATGAAAGGAATGAGATAAAATTGAGGTTAAAATATGTTATGGTTATTTTTGAATATTTTATCTCTTTTTGGGGAATTATTTGAGAATTATATAGTTTGGAAAAAGGACAACATGTAGACCTTGTGACAACCCGTCGCGTCGGACAAAGCTGCGGGAATCGAACCCACAACCAAAGTGCGACTGGTATTTATCGCCTACCACTGGACTACGTGAAGTCCCTGGTTAGTTTGACTGACTCTTTTTAGTTAGATGATTTTATAAATTAAGAGTAAGTTGATTTTGGGTTATCTATGGAAATTTATTAACCTATCATGGAGGATATGTGATTAGGTTAATTACTTTTCAATACGAGACTTTAAGAGCAACTGATGTTGTTTGGAGATAAATGTTACGATTTAAATTGGAAGACTATGTGACTAAATCCTTCAAATATTTGGGTTTTAATCTTAGTTTGGTTTACTTTTAATAATTTTATGGACAAATTGTTTATCGAATGGTCCTCGTTGAACTTTGGGTTTTGTTGGACAAATTTTGGAGATTAAGAATATATTTTCTTTTTATAAAGGGTTATCCTTTTATGGATTATCTGATCTTGTACTCAACTTTTTGGTTTTGGTTTTGGTTAAAGTCTAAAGACATGGTAAGTATATAGTTCTCTTTTGTGGATTAGGTGATTCTCTAGAAGTTGATTATAGTACTCTTAATGTGAACAAGTCTTCCTAAATACTCATCTTTTGGAGAAAATATGAGTTTGTGTAAGAAATCTAATAAAATTTGAAAGTCAACATGATAATTAATTATGTTTACTTATGAATAAATTCCTCAATAAAAAGTAACTTAAAACAAAAATTTTGTCTATTAACTTTTCCTACTGGGGAATCGAATACCGTTTAACCCATCACAAGTTTGTGATTTTCTTGTGGTTAACTTTCTCCTAAACATGTTTTCTATCACTCTCCATCAGAACATGACCCTATGTTTTCTCCTCCATGTCCATGTTTTCCCACATGGAATCCTAGTGTGGGTTAACTCAGGTGACCTCTGTACTTCTCTTTCTTTCTTTTAAAGTGATTTTTTTACCGACTCTTGTTCTGATGTGGGACTTTCAATGATGTTTTCGAGCCTAATTTTAAAATTGCGAGGACGCAATTCCCAAAAGGGGGGAAGGATGTAACACCCTAGGTAAATAAAGAATATGACATTTTTATATTTATCCCTTTTTTTTAATAAAATTTTAATATTAATTTAAAGGGAATACTATGATTTATGGCTTACTCAATACGCAACAACGAGTTCCTTTGAAATCTTACGTTGCACTCTAATAATAAAATAAAATTATTTTAAATGTTAGTTAACACGTAGCCGTTGTATTGGAGGGAATGAATAGAAATAACTAAAATATGATTATATATGTTTGTTAAATGTTTTTACATTTATCAATTAAAGGATAAAGGCTTAAAATACAAAAAGAATTCAATTTTAGGCATATATACTCTAATTTTCACTGAAGGTCCACTTATCAACTTTTGATGGCGAACCATCATTAAATATAGTTTTGGTCACTCTTATACATTCTATTGGACCAAATAAAACTATTCTTTAGAATCGGGACATCAAAATTCACTTTGTGTAAATTTTTGGTATTTTTCCAATAAAGATCATTTTTTAATGAATAGTGAAAAATGTTGTATTTTAATTCAAAACCTCTTTTTAATCTAATTTATTTATATGATTATATTATCTTTTGAATTGGTTTAAAAGTGAAATTAGAATATATTTTTACCATTTAATCCAATAGTGGTCGTTGGAATTAATTTCATCTTGAAATTAGACTTAAACTAGTGTCAATCTTTTGATACTTATTGTTTCATAAAAACACGTTATTTGCTCTAACAGTGGAAATTAATTATTAAATTAATTAATGTAACTTATATGTTTTGAATTTTTTAAAATAGACATCATTTTTGAATTCGGAATATCAAATATAGCCTAGGGTAAATTTTTGGTAATTTTTTGAAAAACTTCAATTTTTGATGAATAGTGAAACCACTAAGTTGTAGTTAAAGAAACTGATTTTTCGTTTAAATGAAACTTTACCACTTCTGTGATTTGAATTTCAAAAATCTGACATACATGGTTGTCATTAAGAAGTAAAATGTGGTTCAATGGGATTAAAATAATTTTTTGGTAAATAGTAACTTTTAAGTTTATTAATCGCGATTAGAGGTAATTAGTGTAATTTAAGGTAAAAATAATGTTTTAATAATATTAAATGACCTAGACACATGTCCTAACCTCATTGGATGTGTCATGGACGACCAAGAAAATCCATTGGTCAACTTGGGAACCCCATGGAGCCACTTTGGTAGGAAAATGACATTAATACCTTTTTATTTAATGTTAAAATTAAAATGTCACAAACATGTGTTGTTTTACTAAAACAATTTTTATATGGGGTTATACAAGTCAGATTTTTTACTCTAAATATTCATTGGAAAGATAAAAATATTTCCTACATAATAGTATTTTTTTTATAATTTTTAGACATTAAATAAATTAAATTATTCATTACACCATGATGATGCAGCGATTACCTCATTATTTAACGATTTAAATAAAATGGAAAGATAATGTATAATGTAAGACCTAAACATGTAAAAATCCTATTGGATGAGTTTATTTCTAACCCTTATCACCTTATCCTATAAACACATCAATGTGGGACCTTTAAAACCCGAAACTCATTCTAAAATAAAGTAACATTTCCTTACTTTCCAAGAGTGCCCCTCCTCTCCTCTTATAAAAGGCCCCCACCTCTACCTCCTTACCCACACCTCTAAAGCCTTTGGCTCGGCCAACACCTGCCCATTTTGTCTCTCCACATCCCTCTCTTACTCCTAGAAGCCCCAATTTGGGCAGAAGTCTTTCCAAGGAAGCCTTTGATCTCAAATCAAAAAGAGTTACCCGATTTAAAGGTAGTGTCTTCTCTTGTGTTCTTTTGTTTTATTTTGCTTCTCCAACACTCTAAACTCTTTTAATTAATTTATTTTGCAACAAAACCAGTATCCTAAATATACTAGGATGTTGTTATAAGAAGGAATCTAGCTACACTTACACACACCTTCATCTAATGGTTAAAGAATATACTATTTCTGTGGATGGTGAATTTCTGCCTCACGAAACAATGATTGTTCAACACTCATATAACACCTTCAAAGGTTGCCATTAAGATGACACTATATTTATATATGATATATAATATTTTTATGTTTTACTTAAGCTTCTGTATTTTTCATTTGTGGCATACCTTTATGGTTTCCATTGTGGGTAAAAACGATAATTTCATTTTAGGAAGTGCGGACTACCGCCCCCTCAAAGTGATTTGATTCGTTAATGCCATATGTGGGACGTATAAAGGATGGATTTAAAGTTATTATATATGATGTTATACTGGAATTATAATATACCTTTATATAATTATTATTTCTTTCCATTAAAGTATGAGATAGAAATGAAAGTAGCGTTCATGCGTACGTACGGCTTACCGTCTCCATGAACGGTGCATTTCATTTCTTATCTCCAAATGTAATGCACTATTATAAGTACATATATATAATAGATATATACTATTTATGTTACATCTAAATGATTAATATAATTCTAGAATTAAAATATACATATCTCTCATTTAGTTTTAATTCCATTAATATGAGATAGAAATGAAAGTAGCGTTCATGCGTACGTACGGCTTACCGTCTCCATGAATGGTGCATTTCATTTCCTACCTCTAAATGATTATGTAATATTATAAATACATGTATATTCTGGATATATATGATATATATGATATCCAAATCATGAATATCATTCTGGATATAATGAACCTTTGACCACACGAACAACATGTAATTGTAAGAAGTCCACTTTCGACTTAAGAACCATATATCGACAAAACAAACATTATTAACTTAAATGATTACATAATGTTTATAACATGGTAATAAGTGATATAAAAGTAATAATGAACTTGAAAAAGGTTCTTAAGCAAATATAAATTAACTCAAGTTTATTATTCAGGACGTTAAAGAACGATCGAGTCAAGTCGGACCCGAGGTAAGGGATGTTACCCCTCTCTTTTTAAATACACTCTTTTATGTCATTCCTTTTAAGCTCATCTTTCTTATGATTGGGATGTTATTTTATATTTCTATTACTTTAATTTTTATGTTCATATTATGAGAGACCCTATTTTCTCTCATCAATCCATTTTGGAAGTTTTGAGTGGCGTCGTTAGGCTGCCGAATTTTCTTAAGGGATCCAACCTCTCTCTTTCTTTTTAAGTACTCTATTTTATGTCATTTCTTCTAAGATCATATTTCATATGTTTGGGGATGTTCTTTTATATTCCTCATTCTGTAATTTTTATGTTCATATAATGAGATACCCTATTTGATCTCATCAATCCATTTTTGGAAGATTTAAATGGCGTCGTTAGGCTGCCGAGTTTTCGTAAGGGATTTTTCATCTCACTTTTATTCTCATGACATTTATGCTATGTTTTACACTATTTCCTTTGAGTGGTGTATGTACTGCCCATTATTATACACTTTGTGTAGTATAATTTCATTTATGGGTATTGACATCTTCATTGTATGACCCTTCTTCCATGGGGTGTACGTTTCGAAAGTAACCCAACTCGGTAAGGGGACCTTTCACCCTCCTCTTTTTAAAAGACTTCTATTGTTATGTCTTTTAATTTACATCTTATTATGTTGGGATATGTTCTTCTATATCCTTATTGATTTAAATTTTTTTTCCAAGTTATGAGATACCATTCACTCTCTCATCGACTAATTTTCTGAATTTTGAAGTGACGTCGTTAGGCTGTTGAATTTTTACAAGGGAACATCTTAACCCAATTTCGATTTCTTTGGGTTCAACTTGTACTTCTTGAACATGTCATCCTATGAATATGTTTGAATGACCTCTGATTGTTTCACACTTAATATCCACTTATATTGGGTGTATTTTTATTTCTCACACATAATTATATGATAGATTTATCCTTAATTTAAAGATACCATCTTTATAATGGATTTCATCTCAATTTACATTTCCATTGAGACTTCATTGTTGTTATGCACAAATTCACTCTTATGTGGTGTGTGTACTGTCCTTTGACATATTATATCATGAGTCCCTTCATTCTCATGATATTATAAAGCTCAGATTAAATGTTATTCTACAATTATTTGTATTCAAGAGTCTCTCATTTTGTTAAAAACTCTTTAACAAAAATATCGTTTTAAATGTTTTAAAGATTCATTATTCTAAATCTTTATCTTTAATGTCCATGTTTTCAAAATGGTTTTCAGTATTTATTTATATGGAAATTAATGTTTTAAAATTATAATTCCATTAAAAGCTTCAAAGTGGTATGGGACACTTTGATTCAAAAATATCTTTTAAATGGTTTTTGAAAATGGATTGATTAATTCAATATCTTGGAATTACTTATTGTGATTGAAAATGAAATGTTGTTATTGAAATGTTTATATTTTCAATGTTTTATGTGTAATGAGGGTACTTGGACATTTTACGGGTGGTTACGTGATAAACCATATAACGGGTGGTGCCGTGAATACCAGGACGAGTGGTTACGTTATAACCTCCAATACATTGGGTATGGAAGTCGTCTGTATGGCTATTCCATTAAGTATGTGTGGAAGTCGACCGTATGGTTATTCCATTTAAGTATGTTTATATCCCAAGTTACCTTTATATGTTATGTGATCTTTATATGGGTTTTATGGTAATCTTTTGGTTACAAAAGGGTAAGTAATGAACTTTTATTCAGTGAAGAGTTTTTACTACTTCATAAAGGTGAAAAGTATTACTTTTATAAAGTATACATGGTTTACTTGTTGTTTTGAAAAACTAACAGTTTTCATTCATTGTGTATCCCTTATTGAGCTTTTTATGCTCACCCCAAGTTTTTGAAATGTTTTTCACAGGACTTAATGTGGAATAGGTTCAAGGATGGGATCTAGGGAAAGTCATGCTTCCTAAAACATGGAACTAGACATGTTTCTTTTTAAGAGTTTTTTTTATTTTATGGAAACTTAGTAGAAGTGTATACTTTGTAATATTTTGAGATGTAATAGTTATGTCCTAATTCTCTAAAACTCTAAACTTGAAAAGATCCTCAATGTGAATTATTCATTTAATTCAATATTAAGTAAGGTTTAAGGCCGGGGCCTTATAATTTTAGCCATACCAATCACACTGTGCATTGGATTGTGATGAGGTTGATTCGTACATGTCACAAATGACTCATGGATCGTTTTCCTAAAGTATCAAAACAATATGAATGTTTTTTCTTGGTATTCTGTATGTCCGTAGTGTTGTTTTCTAAATTTAATGTCAATTTCAAACTGATATCAGACTCTTTTAGTCATACCGATCACACCGTGCGTTGGATTGAGGTGCGGTCAATTCGTACACGACATAAATGACTCATGGATCGTTTTCCTAAATAATCAAAACAATCTAAACATGTTTTCTTGGTATTCCGAATGTCAGTAGTGTTGTTTTCTAAAATTAATGTCAATTTCAAACTGATATCAGACACTTTTAGTCATACCGATCACACCGTGCGTCGGATTGAGGTGCGGTCAATTCGTACACGTCACAAATGACTCATGGATTGTTTCCCTAAAGTATCAAAACAATCTGAACGTGTTTTCTCAGTTTTCCATATGTTAGGAGTGTTGTTTTCAAAAATTAATGTCAATTTCAAACTGATATCAGACACTTTTAGCCATACCAGTCACATCGTGCATCGAATTGAGGTGAGGTCGATTTTTACACCTCAAAAATGACTCATGGATCATTTTCCTAAAGTATTAAAACAATAAGAACGTTTTTTCTCAGTTTTCCGTATGTCACTTGTGTTGTTTTCTAAAGTTAATGTCAATTTCAAACTGATATTAGACACTTTTAGCCATACCGGTCACACCGTGCATCGGATTGAGGTGAGGTCAATTTGTACATGTCAAAAATGACTCATGAATGGTTTTCCTAAAGTATCAAAACAATCTGAAAGTGTTTGCTCAGTTTTCCGTATGTTAGTAGTGTTGTTTTCTAAAGTTAATGTCAATTTCAAATTGATATCAGATAATTTTAGCCATACCGATCACACCGTGCGTCATATTGAGGTGTGGTTGATTCTTACACATAAAAAATGACTCATGGATCATTTTCCTAAAGTATCAAAACAATCAAAACGCATTTACTTGGTATTCCGTATGTCAGTAGTGTTGTTTTCTAAAGTTAATGTCAATTGTAAACTGATATCAGACACTTTTAGCCATATCGATCACACTGTGCGTCGAATTGAGGTGTGGTCAATTCATGCACGTCAAAAATGACTCGTGGATCGTTTTCATAAAGTATCAAAACAATCTGAACATTTTTTCTTGGTATTCCATTTGTCAGTAGTGTTATTTTCTAAGCTTAATGTCAATTTCAAACTAATATCAGACACTTTTAGCCATATCGATCACATCGTGCGTCAGATTGAGGTGTGGTCTATTCGTACACATCACAAATGACTCATGGATCATTGTACTATGGTTTTAAAACAATACGAATGTGTTATCTCAGTTTTATGTATGTCAGTAGTGTTGTTTTCTAATATTAATGTCAATTTCAAACTGATATCAAACACTTTTAGCCATACCGGTCACACCATGCATTAGATTGAGGTGAGGTCAATTCGTACACCTCAAAAATGACTCATGTATGGTTTTCCTAAAGTATAAAAACAATCCAAATGTGTTTGATCAGTTTTCCATATGTTATTAGTGTTGTTTTCTAAAATTAATGTTAATTTCAAACTGATATCAGACACTTTTATCCATACCGGTCACATCGTGTATCGGATTGAGGTGTGGTCAATTCATACACGTAAAAAATGACTCATGGATCATTGTCCTAAAGTATCAAAACAATCCGAATGTGTTTTCTCATTATTACGTATGTCAGAAATGTTGTTTTCTAAAGTTAATGTCAATTTCAAACTGATATCAGACACTTTTAGCCATATCGTTCACACCGTGCGTCGGATTAAGGTGCGGTCAATTTGTACACGTCACAAATGACTCATGAATCGTTTTCCTAAAGTATCAAAACAATGCGAACGTGTTTTCTTGGTATTATGTATGTTAGTAGTGTTGTTTTCTAATCTTAATTTCAATTTCAGACTGAGCTTTCATCTGACCCTTCAGTTGTTTTGGTCGATAATTAAACAATTGACCAATTTCGTTTTGCGGGGTCTGGAACATAAAGTACTTGTACTGCATATGATGCCATTATAAATGGTTTTTCTTTCTCCCCTTTCTTACTAAAATCAACTTTCACGAATCCTAATTCATCTATTTTAATAGTACTCCTGTTATCAACCAACTTGCATTGAAAAATCATCACTTTGAATTTCATATAATCCAACTCCCATATTCTTTTGATGATGCCAAAGTATGACATATTTGCATAAATTGGATTGTTTTCCTTATCAATGGAAACATGCATCGCCTCAGCCACAACTGTAACCCCACTATTCTTCATGGTACTGTCTTCATCATGTTCATTAATATAGAATGTTTAACCATTAACTGCATAATCATTGTAAGATAATACATACACACTTGCTCCTCCGGCTAGCCATCGAAGTTGTTCTGAAATTGAGTCTGTATTTTCATCTAACTGCTTCAAAATATGGTCCTAAAACCATCCAATAAACTATCTATTATGTGTATCTGATATCCATTTTTCTTCCCTAGATGGATTCAAATGCCTAAGAATTTCTTTGTGGGTTTGAACATATCGGTCAACGTCGAAACTGTTATGCAAAATGTAAAGGTGAGCCTGCTCCCGATCTGTAATATTGATTGTGAAAACCTCTCTTCCAAAAATTCATTCACCCTCAAGCCACTCAGTGTGATGAGATTTTGGTAGGCCAACATTTTCCACACCAGACAGGTATTCGGTAAAAAATTCAACAGCTTCCTCCACAATATATTTCTCCGTAATACAACCCTCTGGCTAAATTTGATTTTTGACATACCCTTTCAAAATATTCATATACCATTCAGTGGGGTACATTCATATATAATGTACAGGACCACATATTTAAATCTCTCTCACCAAATGAACCATCAAATGAACCATCATATCAAAAAAATTCGGCGGGAAGAACATTTCTAATTCACATAATATGACGGGAATTTCTTTTTCCATAGTTGTAAATTTTGTCGGGTCTATAACTTTGATGCATATAGCTTTGAAGAAGAAACAGAGCTTTGTTAATGTATGGAAGACATTTTTGGGAAAAATTCAACGTAAAGCTATAGGAATTAGATCTTGCATCAAAACATGGCAGTCATGTGATTTTAGACCCTTTAATTTTAAATTGCTCATTGACACGATGTTCTTGATATTTGATGAATACCCCTCTGGAACCTTTACGTCATTCAAGAAGTTTCAAAACTGATATCACTCCTACCTGGAAAGAGTGTAAGTAGTAGGAGAAAGAAATGTTCATTTTTTACCCTTCACTGGTGCCAACTCTTCTCGTATTCTCATCTCGACCATGTCCAATCTAGCCTTAATTCCATCCTTTGTTTTTTCGGGTGCATTTAGCAACGTGCCAATGACACTATCACATACATTTTTTTCAATATGCATAACATCAAGAAAATATCTAACATACAGACAATTCCAGTATGGTAATTCAAAAAAAACTGATCTCTTTTTCCAACCAGTTTTTGTAAGGTTTTTCGAAAACGGTTTACCAAAAGTAGTGTTCAAATATTTTACCTTCTCAAAAAAATTGATCACCTATTAGTGGAGATGGTGTTGTACGTTCTTCTGAACTTCCATCGAATGATATCGTCCAAGATCGGTACTTATTCCGTCAGGGTAGAAATCTGTGATGTCCTAAAAACACGGTTTTCGATGAATGTTTCAACCTAATTGACTGTGTACCTTGATCGAAAACGGGACACCCTTGAGTTCCTTTAATGCTATATCCTGAAAAATTTCTATAAGCAGGAAATTCATTTATCGTCCCATACAATATGGCTTTCAAAGTGAAATATTCTTTTTTGTAAGCATCATACAACATAACACCTGAATCCCACAATATTTTCAAATCCTAGATCAATGGAGCCAAATAAACATCAATATCATTACCCGGTTGTTTTGGTCTTGATATAAGCATAGATAACATGATGTATTTTCTTTTCATGCATAACCATGGTGGTAAGTTATAATTTACCAACATAACCATCTATGTACTGTGACTGAAGCTTTAAAAACCAAAAGGATTCACCCCATCTGTAGATAACGCCAGAATAAGGTTTCTTGGCTCGTTTCCAAATTCAGGATACTCGTGATCAATTCTCTTCTACTGAGGATATTCTGATGATGACGTAGTTTCCCATCCTTAATTCTTGTATCTACATGCCATTTCAATTGTCCTGTAGTCTCCTCACTTCTATATAGGCGCCTAAACCTTGGAATGATTGGAAAGTACCATACAGCTTTTGTAGGACTAGTATCATCTTTATTGTATCGAGAAGCACCACACTTTGGGCATTCTTTAAGTGATTTGTGGTCCTTTTGAAACAATATACAGTCATTCAGTTAGGCATGTATTCTTTCAGATATCATATCCATCGATCGTAGCATTCGTTTGGCATCGTATGTTCGGCTTCGGATTTCATTATCTTCTGGGAGCATGTCATTCAGGAGAGCAAGTAGTTCCGTAAAACTAGCGTCACTCCACCAATTGTCTGCTTTTAAATTATACATCTTCAATACGGTTGACAATGTCGTATATTTAGTGCAACCAGCATACAATGGCATTTTTTCACAACTCTTTAACTTCTCAAACAATTTTGGGCAATCACTAAGTTCATCTTCAACTGTCCTTGTCATTTCCTCAATATGATCTTCATCATCATTCACATCTGTAATCACACCCTCCATACGATCATCTTCACTGTTGTAGAGACCCGAAGCTTGATGTACATGGACATTACAATACTTTTGCGGAAAACTTAATACATGAAAAAAATCAACACTCAAGGACCGTAATAGTTTAGTGTCTTTGGAAACTCATAAAAATAATATTCTAATCATGGTGAAAGATCTTCAACATCTCCCATAAAGATATTCCCATTTTATTTTCTTACCTAAAAACTTTTTTTATATCCTGGGGAAAAGAAAACATATAAAGGGTGAGCTCAAATGCTCAGTAAGGGTAAGCATGGATAAAATAAAACAAATCATATACCTTTGAACTTAAAAACCTGAACATAATGTTTAAACATCAAGATCTTGAGAAATGACATAAAACATGGCAGTACGTAAGGCATAGATCATAATGGAACATCAATCGTGATAAAATAGCATGGGAATAAAACTTTTAATTTTGGAAAAACATTAAGCACATGATATGATTTCCATAGTATCCAAGGCATTGCTGCCAAGACTATCTTAGTGGACAAAGTCCCTTACTGAACCGGGTTTACTTGTCGTTCCAGCCCTGTATTACTGAACCGGATTTACTTGCCGTTACATCCATGTCTATCTCATGAGATATAAATCTTTACCCAATGCATTGGAGGTAGATATAGGTCCCACCCATCTCATATTGAAATCATTCTTATGTGTGCCACAAAACAATCATAAATCATTCATCATAACCCAAAGAATAAATTGGGTTTCATAAACATCATTTCATCATAACATAATCTATATAAAACAAATGGATATCATTTCATAATAAGAAAATTGAAACCATGTAAATCATAGAGACATTATAATTGAAACATACACATATGAAATAATGTTATCTTGGATGGAAAAATGGTTTTGATAAAACACTTGAAATGAATTCTTGAGGGAAAAATCATTTCTTCTTCAAAATCAATTTCTTCTCACAAAACATCATGCAATTTTAAAAGAAATAGATTTTTTTAAAAATAGTCATGAAATATTTTGGAGGAAGCTTCATAAAAATAAGGCTTTATAAAACCGTAAAAATCCTTTTATGCCATATAAGTTTTAAAAAAACATTTTTCTCGTACTTTTTCCAGAAAAGTCAAAAAGTGTCTCGTATGGTAAAAAAAAGAATGATTCCATACATACCATGTAGTAAAAGTCAAAAATGGGTAAAAAGGACTTTAAAAATACATGAAACCATTTTTAGAAAATAGGGACATGAATGATAAATATAACCCTAGTGAATACTTACGAATAAACAATCTTGGATAAAAACGAGACTGGAAAAGTTATCCCTTACCTTAGGTCCGATATGCTTCGTACGTATCTGAACCTCCTGTATAATGATTTAAATAATGTCATTGACTTATAAAAGAATCATATTTATTTTTATGATATCATATATGGTTTACTTATGACTTTATATTACCCGTTCTTTTGTAAATCCCATGTTAAAGCAACGTTTTGGGTAAAATCATCTTATTTATCGTACGTGTTTGGACTTGTTGTTCTTGATGTTATTATTACTTATATCATGATTTACTTACTTCTAGAATGTAAATCATGATTTATATATCATATATATTCATTATATATCCAGCATATACATGTATTTATAATAGTACATAACATATGGAGGTAAGAAATGAAATGCACCGTTCATGGAGACGGTAAGTCGTACGTACGCATGAACGCTACTTTCATTTCTATTTATTATTTTAATGGAATAGGTATATTATAATTACAGTATAATATCATCTATAATATCATTAACTCCATCCTTTATACATCTCACATAAGGCATTAACGAATCACATCACTTTGAGGGGGCGGTAGTCCGCACTTCCTCAAATGAGATCATCGTATTTGCCCACTATGGAAACCATAAAGGCTTGATATAATTGGGAATTAAAGAAGTATAAGGAAATAATAAACATAATATATATCATATATAAATACAGTTCCATCATAATGGCCACAATGAGAGGCGGTAGGAGAAAATTGAACAATCATCGTTTCGTGAGGCGTTAGTTTTCCATCCACAGAAACATTATGTTCTTCATCCATTAGATGGAGGTGTGCGTAAGTGTAGTTAGAATCCTTCTCATAACAACATCATAGTATATTTATGATACTTTTTTTGTTACAAAAGAAAGTATTAAAAAGATTTTAGGGGTTGGAGAAGTAGAATAAAAGAAAACAACTTAAGAGAAACTGTTACCTTTAATTTGGGTAACTTCCTTTGGATTGAACCAAAAGGACTTCTTGAAGAGCCTTCTGCCTAATGTAAGGCTTCAAGGGGGAGGAGAGGGATGTAGAGAGATTAATTGGGCAGAGTTTGGACGAGCCAAATGGCTTGAGTGGTGTGTGTAATTTCATATAAGTGGTCTCCTTTTATAATGGAGAGGAGGGGATCTTTAGGAAAGTGTGAAAACATTATTTTATTATAAACTTATCTTCAGTTTCAAGAGGTCCAAAACACATTAATGTAGAAGATAATATGACTCATATTCTAAATAAAATTATCCAATAGGAATTGGACAGGTTTTGGATAATATTTTAATCATTATAATCTTTTTTATTTAAATCATTTATTAATGAGGTAAATACTGCATCATTATTGTGTCATAAATAATTTAATTTATTTGATGTCTAAAAATTATAAAAAAAATACCAACATGTAGTAAATCTTTTTATCTTTCCAATGAATATTTATAGTAGAAAAGATAATTTATATAGCCCCTTATAAAAATTAATTACTAAAAGATTTTTGTTAATGAAAATTTTGTCTTTACATTAAATTAATTAATCTAATGTGTGATTGTTTTTCATAAGTGGCTCCATGGGGTCCCAAAATCGACCCAAGGATTCCCATGGTCAAGTATTACTCATCCAATAAGGTTTGTACAAGTGTTAAGGTAATTTTGAATTATTATAATATTCTTTTAACCTTGAATTACCCTATTTACTTTTAACCGTGGTAAATAAAAGTAAAAAGTTACTATTCACCAAAAATTATTTTTATCTAATTGAACCACATTTTACTCCTTGATATTAACCGTGTCTCTCGGATTTTCTAAATTCAACTCACAGAAGCGGTAAAATTAAGTTTTATGAACAATTGCAAAAGCCCCTAGGAGGTGGGTAAAAGATGGTGAAAAGTTCAATACAATTTTTATAAATCTAAAATTATTATAAAAAGATTCCAATGAATTTCATTGAAATTATATAAGTATTATGTATATATTTTGACCTAAAATAAATTTAAATAAAATAAATTATTATTTAAATAAAAAGTCAGTTTTAACCAAAAACTCAATGTTTTCACTATTCATCAAAAATTGATGTTTTTCAGAAAAATACCAAAAATTCAGCCTAAGATATATTTGATATTCCGAATTCAAAAATGATTTCTATTTTTCCAAATTCAAAACATATAAGTGGCATTAATTAATTTTAAAAGTAATTCCCGTTATCAAAACAAATAGCGTTTTTTAAGAAACAATAACTATCAAAAGATCAACACTTGTTTATGTCCAAATTCAAAGTGAAATTAATTCCAATGACCAAAATTGGATTAAATGGTATAAATATATTCTAATTACACTTTAAAACCAATTAAAAAGATAATCTAACCATATAAATTATTGCAATGAAAAAAGTTGTTTTTAATTAAAATATAGCGTGTTTTTACTATTCATCAAAATATGAAAGTTATCAGAATAATATGAAAATTTTATCCAAAGTAAATTTTTATATCCGGATTCCAAGAAAGAATTTTATTTTGTCAAATTGAACTTATAAACATGTCAAAAACTATATTTAATGTGGGTGTGCCATCAAAAGGCGGTAAAACTGCATTTTTTGAAAAATACTTCTTTTATCTGAAAAACTGATTTTGTTTTCATACCTCATTCTAGAAAATGTGTAAGATGAATTATAATGTTATAAAATTAAAAATTCAGTTAATAATATTCATAACGGATATTTTATAATATTATAATAATATATCGTTGTTTAGTGAAACCCGGTATTGCGTACTACACACGCTATCGAGAAAGGTCGTGATTGCGTGTAATGCAAGTCAAGTCAGGGTTTCATGTTATGCAAGACTCCTTTTTTGTTTCATATAACAAAATCCAACCATATTTCATTTATACATTGAATATATATATATACACTCAATGTTGCGTAGAATGGCTACTATCAAATGAACTTGAAATTATGTGTACCACAATCCAAGAATAGTGTTGCGTATACTGCAAGCTAATACGGTGTTGCGTATAGCACAATATAATCTTGGTGTATCAAAAAACACATGACATAAAATAAATTAAAAAGAATACTTATCATAAAATCTCGGGTTATTACAACTATTCACGCTTGTAATCATATCAGATCTTCCATAAAATGTCGTGTTATCCGAGCCACTACCTACATTCTTTTTTTCCCAGTGTTTATTCCAACATGTATAACTTTGATCTATTCCGTGACAGATCAGGTGTTCTTCCAACTCCTCTGGACTAATTTTTCTTGAATAACAATAGCGTAAACACAGACAAAGGATTTGAGAAGGGTCACATGAATGATCTCCGACAAACTTGATAAACTCTTTCACACCATCTTCATACTCTTTTGTCAACCGATTGGCATTCATCCATTCTTTATTCATATTCATCATCTTTATGGGTTCGATCTCGAACTTTCCTAATATTATGTTTTAATTAATCAAGTAGCATTGTTTGGGTTTTATAAAAAAAATCATGGTACAAATTCCTCTACAATGAAATAGAGGAACCTACCCCAAAACATGTGAAAGTACTTGAACTCTATCTATATACAGGGGACCATGCCCTATCTTTTGTATATCTCTATAGAGTACCTAAAACCTATACATGGATCACTCTTCACCAAAACATGGGGGAGTACCATACTCCATATTTTCTCCAAACATCTCAGTTTTCACTTGTCAACTCTCAAGCAGAGTGAAGATAATTAAAATATCCAAACCACATCGTGTGCAATTTCCAATGGATGAGGGAATCATAATATTGTGATCTACATGAGAAGATATTTATAATGGGCTACTCATACATGAAATATTATCATCTAAGTGAAAAATAAATAATAATAATGAAATTAACATAGCACAGAATTTGGTCAATGGATACACAATGTGTAGGGTTCTCAGTCATGGTTGGTTGTATACTACCATTTCTAAACTCTTGTGAAATCCATATAGATGGTGTGTCCAGTAGGGTGAACATCGTCTATGGATAAGATACCTGATTTAATCTGAAATATATCAAATTAATTCCAAGTTAGTCTTACAAAGACTACATAATGCCTTTGAAAATACATGACATATAGAAAAACTTGAGCTAAAAGAATGTACTTTAGATACAAAATGAGTCACTTCACCGGCTATGCATCACATTTTTGTGGAATACACGGTGTGTAGTCCTTAAATGACCACTAGGGGTGTATAGTCTATACACATCAAGTTTCTATGGTATATATACATGGTGTGTTTGAAGTAAAACTCATATCATATGGTTCTACCACTATTTCATGGAATGTACATGGTTTCAGGCTAAAGTATATGTCTTGGAGATGTGTGTGACCTATGTTCACATGACATGTAAGATTTAAAATAAAACTTATTCCAAGTTTGAGTTAGAAGATGAGTCATGTGGTGTAAATTTTTGAGATAACTATTGTCTGGCATTAAAATATATATGAAATCCATGTATGGTGAAGCATGTTCCATTTAAAAAGACTATATACCATGTATTTTAAAAATATATAGAATCTGAAAAGCATAATATTCACACCTAAAGTGTCTCATAGAGTCCTCTAGAAGTGTTTTTTAGGATTCAGTGGAATTGCACTAGTAACAAAGTGGTGGTTCCATTGAAATGGGTAAATTTTGGATTGATATTCAATGGTGGAAGAACTACAACATGGAAAAAAATGGCATATCAATCATTCCAATAATCGGAACACCATACAAAAACACAATCGTTCTCACTATCGCAACACCATACAAACCAAAAAATCACAATTTTAGATTTTACAAAGCATCCCTTATTCAATTTTGTTTGTTAATTCAGGGGTTATCACAAAAGTTTTATCATCCTGGGGTGCTCATTCATAAGTAAAGTGTACGTAAATTACCAATTTTTATATTCAAATGTTCAACAAGAACCAACCAACATGCAATTCATTTAGTGCACAAACAAGGACCACCAACGGCCACGATTTTCAGCGGGACGTTTATCCCGTACATTTCACATTATAACCATCAATATCAAACAGTAATAACATGAGAACAAGAGGAAAAAAATGAGTAACAGGAGAAAACTCACCACGAAGGTGTCGTTAAGCACACGGCAGAAGTGCGTTCGTGGCAGAGGAGAGGTGCACAACATAGGAGATTTCCAACTAAAAAGAAAACATAAAATAGGGAAAACTCATGAGAATAAAATTATCTAAAACCAAGTACACCATTTACCACATCCCACAAACCCCAAGAACCCACTAAAACCGACATCAACGCACACCATGGTTAAACACAGCTTAAGATAACAAGAAATTATAGAACCCACCTTCGATAGAACGAGTTCAACAGACTTTTTAAAATATAAAAGACAAACATACAATGGGTAAGCCCTAACCAATAGGTCCTCCTTACTAGGTATAATCCCCAAGTTTATTCAAGATATCATATCCCAAATGAGTAAGCCCTGATCAATCCTATGTTATCACACCTTTCACAACACATACATCCTAATCGTATGACTTTAAACTTCATGGTACAATCTTTTCAACACAACACGTGGTATCTAGTGAGTAGGATCATATCCTTATTCAAACTGAATGAGCCTACCCATACATCTTGAAAAAAATTAGGGGGAATGCACATATTTCTAATGGGACACCCCTGGTACTCCTTTCCAATCTTAACATCACACCATGCCAAAACTCACCACACGATCACCAGTTACCCAACATTATTCCAAAACCAAAGGAATATACCCATGATTCATTACCCTAAACCCATCCATCTAGGTTCAATAGTGATGTTCACATTAAAACCCTGATATAAATCAATAGGGTTAGGAATCCAAATGATCATGTACCTCAACCCAGTCATAACACCAAAACTCAAGAATAGAGAGTGCTTCCCTTATACAAATCCAAGACATGACCATTCCTTTGCTATAAACTTGATAACACCTAATATTCATCAATCCCTCATGTCAAAAAATCTACACTAGATTTATTTATCTAAGGTATTCATAACACCAAGATAACCCCACTCATTAGTCTTCCCCAACCACCAAAACTCACTAACTCGCTACCATCCTGAGTCACATGCTAACGACCACTGGGATCTCACACAAACTCCTAACATCAATTCTTACACAATACTTAGCCCATGGGTGCCACTCTTATCCCCACCTCAAAACACACATCATCTAGTAAACCAAACCAACCACTTAATATAGGTTCTCACACACCCGCTATCTAAAACAACCTACAATACAAGGTTCTCACCACCTGGGCTCTCACTCTTGCCCCAACTACCCATACATTGGTTCAACTCACTCATAAAAAAAACTATAAGTCATAATAATCATTCAAGGATCATCATTTATCATTTATATTAACCCAAGAGAAGGAAAAATACTCCTATACAGACCAGCGGAGGCGGCGGCGGGAGAGGCGGCGGTGGAGGCAGCGACGTTCACGGCACTGGAGGCAGCGGTGGTTGTGGCGGCGGAGGCATCGGCGATCGCGGAGGAGGAGCAAAACCCAATGGCGTGGAGGCAGCGATGGAGGATAAAAACCCAACGGTGGTGGCGGGGTAGGAGGAGGAAGAGGAGGATGAGGAGGAGGAGGAGGAGGAAGATAAGGACGCGAAAGAGGATGAGAACGAGGAGGAGAGGTCGCGGCAGAAGAGGGTCCTGGTTTAGCTTCCATGAAAGCTTTACCACGTGCGAGAGAGGAGGGCATGTTAGGGTTATTAAATAGAAACCATTGGAACCTTTATTAGCGCTCATTGAAAGCACTGATAAAGGTATGTTTTATCAGCGCTAAAATAAAAGCACTGATAAAACATAAATTTATCAACGCTAAAATAAGTGCTGATAAATGTACCCTTTTATCAGCGCTAAAAAAGGCACTGATAAAGGGTATACCTTTATGAGCGCTTATTTTAGGGCTGATAAAGGTTATATTTATCATCGCTTTTAGCTAGTGATAATAAAGGAATACCCCTTTATCAGCACTTTCTGTTTAGCACTGATAAAGGGAAGTGATTACCTTGCCCTGTTTTGTGGTAGTGTTTCTTTATAGGTGCTAACTTGACCTTCCATGTCCATCTTTCTCTTGAATGCCCATTTTCATCCAACAGGATTTACATCAATTAGGTCATCAACTAGAACCCAGACTTGGTTCTGATACATGGAATCCATCTCAGAATTCATAGCTTCTAGCCACCTTGCAACTTTTTAGCTTTCTACTACTTCCTTGTAAAAGATAGGTTCATCATTGTCCAACAATAATGATTCACCATCCTTAGTGACTAGGAAACCCAATCTCTCTGATTCCCTTACCTCTCTTGGGCTCCTACACAGTACTGGTGTTTCTGGAACCTCTTTCATGGGGACCTGTGGAACTTATTCATGTACTAACTCCTGTGTATTTTGAGCATCAACTTCGTCAAATTCAATCTTTCTCCCACTATCCTTTTTGAGAATGTGCTCCCTCTCAAGAAATATAGCCTGTTTGGAGACAGTCATTTTCTTTTCTGAAGGGTTTTATAGGTTATATCCTTTTATTTCCTTGGGATATCCTATAAAGATACACCACATGCCCCGAGGTGCTATTTTGTTGCCTGAAAAGGCCTTAAAAATTCCATTCATCCCCATACACGTGTGTGAGACAAAATGGTTTTCTTTTTACTCCATAACACGGAGGAAATTCCATTTTCCACTTTAGTGGGTACTCGGTGTAATGTGTATGTTGCAGTTTGTAATGAATATCCCCAAAAGGATAATGTATGATCTGCATGACTCATCATCGACCTCACCATGTCCAACAAGTTGTGGATCCTCCTTTCACTAACACCATTCCACTATGGTGTATGAGGATGAGTGAGATGAGATAGAATCCCAGACTCCTGTATAAGATCAATGAACTCTTGGTTCAGATGTTCTCCACCTCGATCTGATTGAAGCTTCTTTATCTTCTTACCAAGATGATTCTCTACTTCATTCTTGAATTCATTAAATTTCTCTAAGTCTTGTGACTTATACCTCATTAATTAGATATATCCATATATACTCAAATCATCAGTAAATTTAATGAAATAAGAATATCCACCTCTAGCTTCTACTTGAAATGGTCCATGCACATCTTTGTGCACCAATCCTAGAAGCTCTATGGACCTTTCACCCTATCCAACGAAAGGTGGCTTGGTCATTTTACCTTGTAAACAAGTGTGACATCTATCAAGTGGTTTTAGCTTAGTAGAGTCTAAATAAACATCCTAGAAGAGATTTTTCAAGCACTTCTTGTTTACCTGACCAAGACGGTGATACCACAAATGGGTGTTGTATGAGTCATGTGAATTTGTTTCGTTATCGATTTCCAAAACTTGGTTTTCATAATTTAATACATACAACCCGTTATTTAAATGTGTCATACCATAACATATTTTTTCTTATAAAAGAAACAACCCTTATTTACAAATTTAAAAATAAATCCATCCATATCCAAACAAGATACAGAAATTATGTTCTTGGTAACACTAGGAACATAATAATAGTTACGTAAAACCATAAGCATTCCAGTTGGCAATGAGAGATGGTAATCACCAATGGCCAACACAGCCAACATCATGCCATTGGAAACTTGAAGATCCACCTATCCTCTGGCAATCTTTCTAAATCTACTTGGTTCCTACATTTGAATACAGATGTGATCCCCACAAGCTGTATCTAATACCTAATGTGTAGAAATGGAAATATTACACTCGATAACGAATTAACCTTTAGCATCCCCACGCTTTTGGGTGCAGTTCCTCTTCCAGTGTTCTGGCTTGCCACATTAAAAACATACCTCCTCCCATTCCTTTCCCTACCTCCGGATCTTCCCCTTCTTGGTGGGACGGTTCTCTGGGGATTCAGACCATTTATGAATCCTTGGCCCCTTTGCCTTGTCCTTCCTTTTCTTATTCACCATAAGGACTATGGGTTTGTCATGCCCCATGTCCTTATCTACCTATCGAATTGAGGTTAGAAGTTCCGAAAGACTCTTCTCATTGTTTCTCATGTTGTAGTTGATAATAAAGCTACAGAAGGTCTTTGGTAGTGATTATAGGATGATATTTGTATGCAACTCATCTAGGAACTTAATCCCTAAGATTTCTAGGCATTCAATGTATCCAATAAGGTTGACTACATGATGCCCAGCTGGTGCAGACTCTCCAAGCTTAGTTGTGAACAAAGTATTTTAGATCTCATATCTCTCCTGCCTCACATTCTCTTGATAGAGATCCTTAAGGTGAGACATCATGCTATACATGTCCATATTTTCATGTTTCTTTAAGAGATCATTAGACATGGATGATAGCATGAGACATTGGACATTTTTGGCATCATCCATATGTTTCATATAGAGAGATAGTTACTCATCACTAGCCTCTTTTAAAGGTGCAGCTGGAACATTATCTTCCAGCATATACAATTTCCTCTTATGGTGAAGGATGACGTGTAAATGCCTCTACCATTTCTGGAAATTGGTGTCGGTGAAAAGTTTTTCCTTCTTCAGTATGGTTCGCAATGATATGTTTGAGTGGACTCCCCAATCTTGAAATCCTTTTATTTTGGATTTCCTCAACCTTTGCATCTTGGTCACACCAAGTCCTATTGTGGTAGTCAACCCTTGATGTGAACCAAGTCAAGTCAACCTAAAACCTTGAATTAGAATTCCCTAATAATTGAAAGCTCCCCAACTAGGTTTGGTCAATCACATTGAACAATGGTTCAATTCTAACCAAGATTATTGAAGGCTATACCGACTTAATATTTCTTTGAGGGATTTTATCCTTATACATAAATTTCCATTTATTTATCTTTGATTACATGATTTTTAATATTAAGTTGGATATACTTAAGTGATTAACCAAGTTTAAGATAATATTTACGCATAAGACGGTATTACTTTAGTTTCATCTTGAATACTTGTTTAATTCATTAATTGTATGATCGTGACAACACACCCACAATAAATAAACCATGCAACTGATAGAAATAAATGGTATGATCATGAGCTTGTTTTATTGGTTAGTTTATATAGCAGTTGATAAACTAACCCAAGACCTAGGGGAGAAACACCTTGAACCATTTGGGTTCGTGTTTACAACTTTCCACATGTCCACCATTGTATCTCCTTAGATTGGTTTCACCTTTTCTCTTAAATTGAGTCTCCTTCACTAGATTGGGAGCTCCATCCATTACATATGATTTTATATCACTCACGGGTGAGGGTTAAAGCAGGGTTTTACATAAAAGAAACTTTGGGCATGCAGGCCCTACATATTAATGAGGAGATGGCTCACAGGCCAACAAATTTAATTTAAATAAATAAATTAAAAGAAATCATTCAAATATAAAGGTCTTGGTCTAGCTCATGATCATCCATTCATGAAACGATATTTACACATAAATAAAACTAGCATTAAATTACTTAATCATTATTGTTTAAGATAAATCATGCTTGAATCAATTAATTATCTTTAATTAATCAATCCTTTTATCTTAAACTCTTTTTCTGAATTTCCTTGAGATTCACATCCATCATAATTTTAAACAAATAAATTCATTTAAAACTATCTTTGTATTTAACTTGTACCTTGGAGGCTACCCAGTGAATTCCTATTCATAACTACCCAATGAGTAGAAATGAACATTACACAGATGTTAAATTAAACACATATATAAAAAATACCTATCACGTGTTGTGCCTCAGATTTACACCCGCACTATGGTACACATCTCAAGGGTTTGTATAATATAATAATAAATTTTAATAAATCTGCGTAATTTGGATGAGTACACGGCATGTAGTTCCAACTACAAGGCTTGTACTTTTGTTCACAGTCCATCTGAACTACATGCCTGGGTACATGGCATGTAGATGTACTTCAGAAATCTTCGGAGTTCATGGTGTTTTCAATGGGAAACATGCTGTGTAGTATCCGCGTTACATGGTTTCCAGCCAGGAAATCCATGTATGGGGTACATGGTCCAACCCTAACCTGAAGGGACTGCACATCGTGTTTAGTGGGCCACATGGCATGTAATCTGGAAACTGTGTGCCACTTGTTCCTGGTCAACATAGAGAGTCTTAAATACATAGATAGAATCCAATGACATGTCCTAGTTTGGCAGACCATCCCGGTGCATGGAACCTATACTAAATGGAGTGCATTTCCAAATACACGCCATGTGTTCTGGTGTTGTACAACCAAGAAGCTTTGGAACCTCCAGATGAGATCCTCTATTTTATTTTAATCAAAATTAAAAGAAAAAATCCTTTCTGTAATGTGAATGAGAAACGAAAGAGGATCAATAGATCTCGAGATTCATATTTATAGAATGATTAACTTGAATTGAAACATCTAAATTATTAAATGCATAAATCACAAACGACAAACTAAATAATTATAATCAACGACATGACCCCTCTGATACCACTTGTAGGTTCCGGGCGTAGCAGAAGCGCATTGGTGGGTGTGTACCCAACTTTAATTTTTCCTTTAACAATGATAAATTTGAGATCTGTCACGATAATAAAATGTCGGATCTTTGGAATTGAACAAAGAACGAAAGGAAGGAAGGGATTCCTATAACCATATATAGGATCATCATATGTTGGTTATAATTAATTTAATTAAAAGACAAGAATTACCATGATGGAATTCTCTCTCTGTTGATCTTTCTGATCACAATAAGATGTGATCCATCATTGCATCATAGAATCCATGTGTAGGATTCCTCTAGAGGTGATTCACACATGCTCCACGTATCTCTGGATGACGCTGAAGGGATCTTTGGGTTCTAGCATTGAAGAGCCTTCACTTACGATGTCCGCCTTCAATCACCTTGAGAGCCACTTGCAAAACGCTCTCCTTGATCCAGTGGAGTAGGATCTCTCTCATACCTTGAGAGCATTCTTAGAAGAAAATAATTCTCTATTGGCTTGAGAGATTTTTCTAGATCCTTTTTGCACACCCCAAAAAATGGCTAGGCTAATGAGAATTATATAATTGGGATTTTAATTACTTAGAATAATAAAATGAATTAATTACCCGAAAGCAATATTTGATTTCATTTAATTCTTAGTAAGACCTCGTGTCTAATAATAACAGTTGATTATTATTATTACTTGACATGCACCTAGTGAATTACACCTAATATTATTTAATTAAATAAATAATATTATTTCTCAAAAATCCCTATAAAAATTACACTGCTAGTATATTAATATACACACCATGTACTTTTGTTTTTTTTCATTTTCTTTATTTCCTCCACCACATTTATTAGACCTTGAATAATGGCTATTTATTTCTCAAATAAATATCACTACATTACTCACTATTAAATATATTATTTTTCCCACAATATATTCTCTCAAATAACTAGTGTTGAAATAAATTCGATCAAGCATACTTGAATAATTATTAAACCACAATCGGGAATAATCTTTATTCAATTTGTTAAATTAATATTTAACTGAGATACTTGGACACACTTAGTGTGTGACCCTCTAGGCCTCTTTCTCGGTGGAATTAGGCGAAACCTACCTAAAGTACAAGGTTAGCCTCTAGAAACATGCCAAGGCACCCATAGAGAAAGAATTTAACGCCGCAATGATGTTTCACCTCCTACAAACGCTTACCGTGTAATGTAATCCCTTTTTCTCGATATATCAAATCAAGAGGGTTACATGCTAGGGCCATCAACTCATGTACTCGATTATTCTTTCTTTGACTATGGATTTGAACTTCCCAATTACTCACCATGGCCATGGATTTATTTAGGCTATATCAATTCCATCAAAGGGTTGGAGGTATCTACTTTCATTATGGAACATAAGGGACAAATCCTTTCTCGCATTATCTATTAATGCAGTATCACTCGTGACGCACCCAGAGTATCATACCTCGCTACGAACAGTGTGTCGTCATAGTTTTATTCAATACATCTAAGTGCGTGAGTTATAATACACATTAATAATAATCTTAAAGTCTAAGGACCAATACACACGTCTGCAGATAGGAACATCCAATGACACTATGAAATGTGGATTTCCTACTAGCGAGTCTCGTTCTCATAATATCCTACTTGATATTACCAAGGGCGCACACCATGAGAAGGTTCCTAGAAGTTTTATGAGTCCTCACCCCTAATGGCCTGTAATATTTGTGTCCCTCAAATAACATCATTCGACCATAGAAAATATATTCAAGAACGGTGTTATGGTGCCTCTGGGTTCTCATCATAGCAGGGATTTACTATAACCTTTTAGTGAAACAGTTATCCTTAGAACATTATCACATGCATTATCATGCAGAAGAACAATAAATATGTGATAAGGTATTTATTAATGAATAAAGTACAAAGTAGTTGGTTCTAGGCCACCAATTCCAACATAAAGTGCACTCATAAAGGGATAACATTAGCCCCGAGGGTGTAGTTGAGTGGAAAATATCTTATGGGGTGATGATGATGTCTTGTATTCAAGTCTCACAGTCTACACTCTTTCTTGGGAGCCTCGGAGGTGGATTTGTGCAACATGTATCGGTGGACCAAAATGTTCAGAGTGATTCCTAGGAAAGATTTAACATGTTGTTCCTTAAGGGGTTGTTGGATGTGTTTGGTTTTACCGAGTTCTTCATGGGTTGAATTTGAGACCTGGGGTCTAGGTACTTACTTTGGGGGAATGCATATATATGTTGAGAAGTGAAAGACCTGTATGGGGTGTTGAGGTTTCTATACAAATAAAATTAAATAAATAAAGAGTGAAATTTTATCAGGGATAAACAAGCATTGATACAAGGTTACCTTTATCAACCCTAAGAAATGCACTAGAAAAGTGTGACCAATATGTAGTATTGTTTGACCATTATTCAACTAATTTATAAAAAATTATTTACAACCAACACTAAATCCAAACAAAACAATACTTGGCATGGAATTTAGTTGCAGGAAAGCATATGAAAAAATGCACAATAAACAAGAAAAAGAAACACAATACTGGTTGTTTCATGATCACACCTTAGTAAAATGTGTGTTCCACTGTGGTGTTATAGTATTTGGAGCTGGTGTAAGTTCCACCCTGCACCTCGGTAGTGATAGAACTTTTTATCATCTCCAGTACCCCATTTTATAGGATGATCTGGTCATATGTGGGGATCTTAACATGTGTTCTTTTTTACAGGTGCCACCATCCTCTTGGGTTGAGCCAATGGAGGAAATTTTCATCTCAAAACCAAATGGGGCATGCGTGAAATGACCAGAGAACAGTGGGGATTTGCTACATTGTCGTTCGGGCAAGGTGCGCAGAATTGCAGAGCAAGGAGAATCATCAGGGTCATAGCACTTTAGTCTAGGTTGAGGTCTGAGGTCAATCTTGAGGTCTATGTTTGAGGGATCAATGGGTTTTAGAGTAGGGAAAATTATTAGGGTTGTGGAACAGTTTGAAGTTTTTGTTTTGGTTCTCCCTATAATGGATAGCAATGAAGGTATTGTGGATTTTATTTGAATTATTTTTACAATTTTTTTGGTAAATCTAGAATAAGTTTCTATCCATGATTGTATACTGAATGATGTGAAGGTATTGGAAATTATATTTGAAATTTTTTTTTCTTAGTTTTGCTGTAAATCTATCCAACATTGTTTTCTAAAGTTTGTAGTGGTCCTTTTACGGGAAGTAATATATAGTTTTTTTTTCATTGAGGAACTTCTTCCACCGGTTTTTTCATTGGAAGATCCATTGGTTTTTGTCATGGAAGTTCTACTGGTTTTGTTTCATTTTAGAACTTATTCCATGGGTTTTTGTAGTTTAAGTTCCACTAGTTTTTGTAGTGAAACATCCACTTTAGGTCCATGTTCCAATCAATGTCCACTGGAAGTTCAAGTGGAAATTACATTAGAATTTCCACTCAGACTTTGACTCCAACTTCCACTAGAATTTTCACAAGAACTTCTATTGGAACTTCCACTAGACCTTCCACTGGAACTTCCACTCGAACTTCCACTCAAACTTCCACTCAAAATTATACTAGAACTTCCACTTGAACTTCCATAGGAACTTCCACCAAAAAATATATAAATATGTCTTAAAAAAAATTATTTATAATTTCAGAAGAAATAAAATAATTGTATATTATATATATATATATGTATATTTATTTGTAATTAATTATTATTTAGTTACATTTATATTCATATAGTTTATACATTTTCAAATGGATTAAATCCTATTATAAATTTAATGTAATTTTCTTGAACTAAAGTTTTCTGTTGCGGGTAATTGCAATGTTGTTGATGGTGATGTTGATGTTATAGCAGCTTCTACTAAACCAGTTGTAGGGATGACGCTCAAGTCACTTGATAAAGAACAATGTTTTTATGTCACATATTGGGGAGTAAATGGGCTCAATGTACGCTGAAAATACTCTAACAAAAGGAGAAAGGATAAATCAATTGTCACATAAATCCTTTATTCGTGTAGTAATGAAGGTCATATGAAGGATGAAAAACGTGACAGCATGGTGAAATTTCTTCAAGCTGAGACACATACATGTTTCCTTGCTAGAAGGGGATTATTTTATTATCTTCTATCCAATATGCATGTACTATATTTTTTGAAGATCATAATAATCCCTTGCATAGGCCTAAATCAATTCATATGGTGAGTTCCCAAAGAAAAATAATAGAAGCACAAGTAGCTAAGTTAGATGTGAATGCTACTACAGGTATTAAACCAAATGATTCTTTCTCATTAGTGACAACTATCATAGGGGGATAGATATTATTGGTTACACGCGTGTTGATTAGTTGAATTTTTTAAACTCTAAATGTGAAAGATATTTTCTTTATGGCGATTCATGTTTCATGTTAGAGTACCTGGAAAGACAAAGTTAGGACAATCCATTATTTTTTTATACTATGTGGTTTGACATGAATGTGAAAATTAGTGATATTTTCTGGGCTGATCTAAAAATGAGAACAGATTATGAGTTCTTTGGAGATTTTGTTGTTTTTTACACCATTTTCAACCCTAATAATGAGTATAGGTCGTTAGGTGTTTTTGTGGGGTTCAATCATCATCGAGAGATTGTTTTTTTTTGGGAATTTTTGTTAAATGATGAAAACACGACTTCATTTTCTTGGTTGTTTCAAAAAAATTACAGGTGCATCATATAAATAGGTGGTAAACTATTTTTACTGATCAGGATACGGTAATGGGAAAATCCATTTCTATAGTTTTAGTGGGAAATTGACATTGCCTTTGTTTGTGGAATTTGATACAAAATGTCATTAAGAATTTAGGTAATTGGAGGAAATATGGATCTATTTTTCTAACTATATTTAAGAATTGTATGTTTGAATACTATGATGGAAATCAGTTTGATCAAAAGTGGTATTCCCTTAGAGCAAAATATGGGGATGGGAAATCGTTGTGGCTAGATGATGTATTCGTATTGCGAGAAAAGTGGGAAAATTTCTTTTTGAAAGATTCTTTATCATTGGTTATTCGTAGCACTCAATTAAGTGAATGTTTTAATGGATTTATTTAAGATTATGTTCATCAGAAGTTAAGAGTTGTTGATTTCTTTAAGCAGTATGAATTCTTGTTGGAAAAAAATTTGTATCACAAAACAATGGAAGAATTTGAGATGTAGGAGAAGTTTCATCGTAATCATTACCCTTACCATGCATTGATGTTTCAGGTTTCTATTAGATATACACTGAAGTTATTTTATTTATTTCAATATGAATATCAATTGATTGGTGCTTGTTTTTTTATATCTTATTTTGAAATTGGAGTTCAATTCAGTTATGTTATTAGAATGGATCATTGTGAATATCAATTTCGTGTATCATATAATGCTTCAAATGAAGTTGTTGAATTTCCATGTCAAAAGTTTGATTCCATTGGGTATAATTATTTTCATGTTTTAAAAAAAATTGATCAGATTGATGTGAGATAAATACCTAAAAAATATATTTGGGGGAGATGGACCTGATTGGATAGAAATATTGTGATGTTCAAAGGATCTTCTATTTAGGTAATTTCTTATAGAAAATCAGTTGTAGAAAAATGTTACAAAGATTTAACATGAATGGGAATGAAGTTAATTATAGTAGCTTGTAAGATAGATGCGGATTATGACATTACCT
Organism: Viscum album; assembly: GCA_963277665.1. Taxonomy (NCBI): domain Eukaryota; kingdom Viridiplantae; phylum Streptophyta; class Magnoliopsida; order Santalales; family Viscaceae; genus Viscum; species Viscum album. Next base: position 1,088,787,206 of record OY728145.1, on the reverse strand, counting down.
TCTCGAATTTCTGTAATTTTGAAAAAGAGTTGCCTATCATAAATACATCAGTGGATAACGTTAATGGTCATGCTAGTTCAGAAAAAAAAATTAAAAAAGGATTCTTTTAAAAAGAAACCAAACATGAAAGGGGAAGATAAATTGAAATGCTTTTTAGACAATGGTTGTCGAAAGGGGAAACATTTGAATAAAAAAATAATCCCACTGATATGATGATGGTATTATTTAATTTTATGATGCATTTCATTTATAAGAGCAGTTTTTTATTTTTAGTATGTTATCTGATATCATTATTCCTTGCACATAGTGAGTCATGGAGCAAGAAAGATCAGATTTTTGTGTTGGAGCTAGAAAACCAGTTTCACATGTAATTTTTTTATGATCATTCTTTTCTATAACCTTAGTAATTGTGTACTTTTTCTATTGTAGGAAGACTTTTCCACAAACTTGGAACTTTATCTTGGGAGGTAGATTATTGGCATTGCATTATAAGAGGCACAATAGTGTAGACAACTTTGGGTGGTAGTTTTTTTTTAAATTGTAATAATTGAATTGAAGAATGTATAGGATGCAGTATTTAATAGTCCAATTTTGGTTGTAATGGACTAGTAGTGGGATTGGGATACTTCAAGAAATTGTAAATGTATTGTATGCATTTGTTCTATATGAAACTGTAAAGATGGGATAAATCCATGTTCTATAATTTTGTATGCATTTGTTCTTTGAGGATGTGGTAGTATTTTATAGTCCACTTTTGGTTCTAATGGATTGGGATTGGGATACTTCAATAAATTGTAAACATGATGTATGAATTTTTTGTGTATTCAACTATGAAGATGGAATAAATCTAGGTTTTATAATTCTATATGAACTTTTTCTTTGAGGATGGGATAAATCCAGGTTCTTGAATTTTGATGAAGAAATCCAAAAAACTGAGTAAAAGTTATTAGATCTTTGGGCCAAGTCTTTCCATATATAGACTCTCCATCTTCTGATGAAATCCAGATGTTGTCCAAACTTAACAGTATTATAAACCCTAAAGATAATATCCTTAAAGTATGAACATAACTATTCATCCACTTACTAATTTCAATTAGCATCGTCAACTCTAATAAAAAAAACAAATAAATCCCCTCAGAAGAAAATGTTTCCCCTCATAAGGAGATAATATTCCCACTGGAGATCATGTTTGTTTTCCTAAAAATGTGAACATAACTATTCATCCACTTACCAAATCCAAATAGATACCATTGAAATTAATAACTATAAATAAAAAACATTGAAATTCCTAACACCAATTACAATTACCAGCAGAAAATATAAACCAATGACCAATACCAAATATAAACCATTGAAATAACCAATAGAAAATATAAAGCATTGAAATAACCAACACCAAATATAAAAAATTGAAATTTTCGACACCACTTTTAAACCACTACAATTACCAACAGCAATTATAATAGCAAAACCACAAATACCAAAAGAAAATATAAACCATTGAAATAACCAACACCAAATATAAATCATTGTAATTGCCGACACAACTTTTAAACCAATTCAATTACCAACAGTAATTGTAACTGCAAAATCCCAATTACCAATAGCAAATATAAACCATTCCAAATATAAAACCATTGCAACTGCCAAAAAAACTTTTAAACCACTACAATTACCAACAGAAATTATAACAACAAAACCAAAATTACCAATAGCAAATATAAACGATTGAAATAACCAACACCAAATATAAAACCATTGTAATTATAAAATTGAAACCAAATAAAAAAATATTCATACGAATAAAAACAAACTGGCATTTAAGTGAGCAGTAAAACTGTTTAAAACCCTAAAAATGTCAAATTTAGTGTCTAGTAACAGCCATTAAAGTGGTTTGTATAAATTTTTGAAACCTTCAAAACCATTTCAATTGTACTCTGATGTCAGATCCATTGAACCCACCTGTTTAACTTGTTGTCTTCATTCCAGATGCATTTTTTCCACAAGACAACTCCTACTTCTATATGAGGTTTCATTCTAGATGTATGCAGGGTATGTAAGGAAACAGTGCGACATATATAGGCGCATGTCATCAACTTCGTCTTGTGATAGGTTCTTGTTATACCCTTAATCCTTTTCCATCTTCTCAATGAGATAGAAAACAATTATCCCACAATTTAATGTTTCATCCCTCTATTGAGGATTTTCTTCCACTATAAATGGAAGTGCTATAGAATTCATCTCTAAGTATTCAGGTTTTCATTGTTTGATGACTTCTTCAATAAATTTTTTCTACAAGTGTTTTATAAATTGTATTCAGTAAGTTGTTGTATATGAAAATGAATTTGATATCTAAGAGTATAGAATTTACCATTTATAAAAAATCTTACAGGTAAAAATAAATTATAGTAGCACCCATGTGAGGCTGCGTGGAGTTATAGTAGCTGAAATGTTTTTTTTTCAATATCAAACACAAGAAAAGTCCAATGCAGATTGTCTATGTTGATGGGGATGAAGACTTTGCCATTAAACTGAATTTCTTCTTTTATGGGTTTCTATACCAAAAACTCTTTCAATTTGTTGTTTTTTATAGATATAATGTTCTTTAAAAATGAATACAGTGAGAAAAAATATTAATTCATATATTTAAAATGTCAAGAACATAGATAATATTACACTCACCATGGAAACACTTGTAATCATAGTTGATTTATCATCGAAATTTCTGGCCATTTTCCCTATTTCACACTTGTTTTTGATAAGCTGAGCATAGTCATCTATAACCTGATATCAATAAAAAATAATAGAGGATGTGAGACTAATTGAATATTAGTTTATAGTATGGTTGGTTAAATTAAGCTCACCCTGCTACTTGTCATGCTTTTGGTGAAAAGTTGGAAAATGTCATCTACTCCAACTAAATACAAGTTTTTCTCAACTTCCCATACATATTGACTACATTATAATGACAGTAAAATATAAGAAAACAAATAAATTTTAGGGTAATTGAATTGAAATCCTTGAAATGAAGGGAAGACATACCAGCCTGGTTCCATCTGGAGAATCTTTTGTAGTTTCTCATAGTCTTTTTTCTACAGGTCTCTACTCTGCCTGACCCATTTAGGTATTCCTAGATTCCATGTAATAGGTTTTTTTGTTCTATTTTCATTGAAATGTTGCCTACCTCAATTGGTTTTTTCAGCTGACTTGGTTGTTCTACTGATTTTTTTTGTCCTGTTGTTGTTCTTCTATTTGTGTATCCGGTTTGATACTGAAAAGCGTAATCCAATTTATTCTGCTTCCTATCTCTGGACTTCATGTTTCTAATCATTGATCTCATTTGGAGACTCTCGGTTTCTGTATGACTAGTTTGGTTGCTTTGATGTACATGTGTGGTTTGTTTAGAATCTTCTTGAAGTTGATCTGCAGGCTCCTCAATACCACTTTCCTTGGATCTTAGTTTTTGGTTTTCCTTATACTGTTCTTCTTTAGGGGGAGATGCGGGTTTTTCAGGAGGATACTACTACATCTCAAATTCAATTGTACCCTCTTTTCAGGTTTCCACCTTAACAGAATGACTCTTTTCAACACTACCTTCTCTTCTTTTTTCCTCTATGCTAGCATTTTCACTTAATAATAGCTTCAGTATTTTAATTTTATCAGCATATTTTCAAACAATTTCTTCCATTTTATGTATCTTTTGTTTCAAGGCCAAATTTTCTTTTAAAATAACTTTTATTTTTTCATCCTCTGGTTCCCCCTTTCCCTTCTGTCCAACAGAAGCTTCTATAACTGTTGGTAGATCCTCAATTTCTGTAGATTCTTTAATCATTGGTGGTTCCTCCTTATTTTTTTATTTTTTTTATCTCTATTTTTTTAACATATTTTTGTTTTAGAAAACCATTAAATTTATACTATAAGTGGTACACTTACCTCTGTATTTGGAAATTGATGAATCTTCAGTTTCTTTAAAGTAGCATCAAAATCCGAGAGGCTCCACTTTTTGAATGGTGGATTGGCTTCTTGTTCATTCCCTTTCACTATTATACTTTGCTCACAGTACCAATACTAAAATAATAAGAATCATATGAAAAGTATAATATAAATTAAATTTAAAATAAATATTAATCCTTGCCAATAAAGTGATAATTTCCCCTGTAATCCTTGCACGATGCGTGTGAAATTCTTTAATTGATCTCATCAATTGTTGGTGGATTTCATGATTCCACCTTAGTGTTCTCATGTCTATTGCAGTATTTACATAATTGATAAAACCCCAACTCAGTTAATAACCTTTAGTAGGGAAAAAACAGTCTCACATGTGTATAAACATAGTAGTGTTACTATGTCAAGATGATCGGGTTCTTCATCTCGCTTTATTGCTTCCAAAAGGGATGATTTTATTCCATTATGTGTCAACAACTTGACACAAGTTTGAAATCTCCTTACATATAATGATTCCTTTGTTGGTTTTAATGGGTATGATTCATCCATTTCTATTTAACCTTCAGTTATTGCAAAGATCCTATGGATATCATCTTTAGATAAACTTATTTCCCCTCCACCAAATCGGAAAGTAGTTGTTGATGGATTATAGTTATCCAATACATGCATAACAGAACTATCATATTTTTTTCAATATGATGATGTTATTATATTGGATATGAACGCTTCAAACATATTACAAAAATAAGTAGTGCGCAAAATCATTTCTATGAACTTCTTTAAGTTGATCTTTTATTTCTTGTAAAAGTCTTTTTAAGGAGGTCAAATTTGACATAAAATGCACACTTGAAAATTTAAAGTAAGATCTTTACTTGGGAATCAAAAAACTTACAGTAGGACTACAAAGAATAGAATAATTCTACATTGAATCCTGTAAAAATTTCACTACACTATAGAAATTATGGAAGTATTTGGAAGTCCCACTAGAAGTCCCACTAGAACTTCCAGTGGAAGTTCCACTAGAAGTTTCACTGGAAGTCCCACTGGAACTTCTAGTGGAAGTTCCACTAGTCCCGCTGAAGGTCCACTGGAAGTCCCACTGTAATTCCCACTAAAAGTCCCACTGGAAGTTCCAGTGGCACTTTCGGTGGAACTTTCACTCGCACTTCCAGTGGAACTTACAGTGGAACATCTAGTGGCACTTCCAGTGGAACTTCCACTATAAGTTCCAGTGGGACTTCCAGTGGAAAATTAAAAGAAATACTCATTTCAATTATGGGACATATTTATTATAAAAATTATTGAATTTAGAATTTGGAAAAGTATAAGAATTTTCATATTGAATTAATTTTCCAAAACCCCAATGGAAGTTCCATTGGGAGTTCCACTGGAAGTTCTATTGGAACTGCCACTGGAACTTCCACACTACAACTAAAATGTATATTTATAAAACTGATATTATTGGTAAATATAATTAAAATAAATAATCATTGCAATTATTAAAAATATTTATTATAAAAATGATTTAATTTATCATTTGGAAAATTATAAGAATTTTTATATTGATTTAATATTCCAAAAACCCAATATAATTTCCAGTGGAAGTTCCAGTGGGAGTTCCACTGGGAGTTCCAGTGGAACTTCCACTGGAACTTCCACACTACAACAAATACTCATTGTAATTGTTATATATATTTATTATAATAAGGATTTAATTTATCGTTTTAAAAGGTATAATCACTTTTATATTGAATTAATTTTCCAAAAACCCAATGGAAGTTCCAGTGGTAGTTCCAGTGGGAGTTCCACTAGGAGTTCCAGTGGAAAATCTAGTGGAACTACCACTGGAACTTCCACACTACAACTAAAATTGATATTTATAAAATTGATATTATTGTTAAATATAATTAAAATAAATACTCATTGCAATTGTTACACATTAATTATAAAAATGATTTAAATTAGAATTTGGAAAAGTATAAGTAGGTTTATATTGATTTAATTTTCCAAAAACGCAATAAAAGTTTGAGTGACAGTTCCACTAGGAGTTCCAATGGAACTGTCACTGGAACTTCCACACTACAAAAAATAATCATTGCAATTGTTATATATAATTATTATAATAATGATTAAATTTATCATTATAAAAATTATAAGCACTTTTATAATGAATTAATTTTACAAAACCCCATTGGAAGTTCCAGTGGGTGTTCCAGTGGGAGTTCCACTGGAACTGCCACTGGAACTTCCACACTACAACTAACATGTATATTTATAAAACTGATATTATTGTTAAATATAATTTAAAGAAATACTCAATGTAATTTTTTCACATATTTATTATAAAAATTATTTAATTTATCATTTGGAAAAGTATAAGCAATTTTATATTGATTTAATTTTATAAAAACCCAATGGAAGTTCCAGTGGCAGTTCTAGTGGGAGTTCCACTAAGAGTTCCTATGGAAGTGCCACTAGAACTACCACACTAAAAAAATTACATTTATAAAACTGATATTATTGTTAAATATAATTAAAATTAATACTCATTTCAATTGTTACACACATTTATTATAAAAATTATTGAATTTATCATTTGGAAAAATATAAGCATTTTTATATTTATTTAATTTTACAAAAACCAATGGAAGTTCTAATGGGAGTTCCACTGTAAGTTCCACTAGGAGTTCCAGTGGGAGTTCCAGTGGGAGTTCTAATGGGAGTTCCAGTGGGAGTTCCATTGGGATTCCCACTAGGAGTTCTAGTGGGAGTTCCAATGGGAGTGTCTGTCACAGTTCAACTGGAAGTTCCTCTGGGACTTCCAATAGAACTCCCACATGATCTTCCACACAAAAAAAATGTTTTAATTTAGCATTTAAAATTGTATAAATAATTTTAAATTGAATCAATCTTCCACCTAGTGGAAGTTTCAATGGAAGTGCCACTAAAACTTCTAGTGGAGGTGTCGGTGCATGTCAAAGTGGAACCTGCAATGGAAACTCCAGGTGAAGTTCCATTGGAACCTTTAGTGAGGAACGATACACCAATAGAAATGGAATTTTAAATTTATAGACATAGTAAATTTACAAAAAACTGCTCATAAGACAAAAGTTCTAAATAATAAATCATAACAACAGAAATGGAATACTGATTTTTGAGTACATATTTCAGAAAAATAACTAAGTTACGCCACCTTAGTCATAAATTACTATTTTTTTGTACAAAAATGAATATCAGATACTTATACGAAACCCCACAAGAGTCCATTAGTTATCGGAGAAAAAAAATATGCCTTTGTGTTGGATGAAACTTTCGAACAATGCGATAATGCCTTTCGGTGGAGTCTTCCCCGCCTTCGTACTCATTTAATTCCTAGTTGTTGTTCCTAGAGTATCTTGATTTGTTGTTGTCATCATAGTGTCAGATTTCAGGGTGAGATTTCAGGGTTTCTTCGCAGTCTCTACAGCCGAGGTGAAGTTGATTCGTCTCACAAAATTTGAGGGAAATCTGTCTCCGAATTCGAATCGAAGGAATGTCAGGAACAGATGATTTGACAGCTGGAAATACAATAGGACATGTGTTCTCATTCGAAGGGTGTACTGGATATTACAGTTAAAATGTTAACCAAAGATGATTCTTGTCCTAGTGATGGTGGTGCCCCTATAAAATGTATCCCTGCATGAACAAAAAAAGGAATGTCACATGTACCTTTCGTTGCGGTTAGCTTCAGGATCACTGTAGTCTTCAGTGGAACAACAACTTTGTGAACCACTTCATAAGAATAATACATCATTTTGGTCTCTCCCTATTCGAAAATCAATTCAACTTCACTGGGTAGATTGATCTTTCCATCGATGATTAGTGGAACACGAAAATCCACAGTGGTCTTGATATCCAACTTCAGTGAGAACATGGTCTTCCATGTACGGGTCATGGTGTCCTTGTTGGAGTTGGTGGCCTATAACCAACTAATTTGTACTTTATTCATTAATAAATACCTTATCACATCTTGATTGCTCTTTTGTGTGACAATGCATGTGATAATGTCCTAAGGATAGATGTTGCATTAAAGGGTCATAGCGGATCCCTATTATGATGAGAACTCAGAAGTTCCATAACACTGTTCTTGAATATATGTTCTATGGCTGGATGATGTTATTTGAGGGACACAAATAACATAGGACATTAGGGGTGAGGACTCATAAAACTTTTAGGCACATTCTCATGGTGTGCACCCTTGGTAATATCCAGGAGGATATTATGAGAACGAGACCCACTAGTAGGAAATCCGCATTTCATAGTGTCATTGGGTGTTCCTATCTATAGACATGTGTATTGGTCTTTAGACTTCAAGATTATTATTAATGGGTATTAAAACTCGCGCACTTAGATGTATTGAAGAAAAATGTGATGACACACTGTTCGTAGTGAGGTAGGATATGTTGGGTGCATCACGAGTGATACTGCATTAATAGATAATGCGAGAAAGAATTTGTCCCTTCTGATCCATAATGGAAGTAGATATATAAGGAACTTTGATGGAATTGGTATAGCCTAAATAAATCCATGGCCATGGTGAGGAATAGGCATGTTCAATTCCATAAAGTCAAAGAAATAATAATCAAGAACATGGGTTGATGGCACTAGCATGCAACCCACTTGATTCGAGATATTGAGACAAAGGGATTACATTACACGGTAAGCGTTCGTAGGAGGTGACACATCATTGTGGCGTTAAATTCTTTCTCTATGGGTGTCTTCACGTCTTTCTAGATGCTAACCTTGGACTTTAGGCAGGCTCTGCCTAATTCCACTAAGAAAGAGGCCTAGAGGGTCATACATGAAGTGTGTCCAAGTATCTCAGTTAAATATTAATTTAACAAGTTGAATAAATATTATTCCCAACTATGGTTTAATAATAATTCAAGAATGACTGATCACATTTATTTCAGCACTAGTTATTTGAGAGAATATATTGTGGGTGAAATAATATATTTATTAGCGATTAATGTAGTGGTATTTATTTGAGAAATAAATAATTATTATTCAAGGTCTAATAAATGTGGTAGAGAAAATAAAGAAAAATGGAAAAAAAAGTACACGTCATGTATATTGAATATACACACTGTGTATTTTTCTGGGAATTTATGAGAAATAATAATATTTATTTAATTAAATAATATTAGGTGTAATTCACTGGATGCATTTCAAGTAATAATAATAGTCAACTATTATTATTAAACATGGGGTATTACTAAGAATTAAATGAAATAAATAAATGCTTCCGGGTAATTAATTCAGTTTATTATTATATGTAATTAAAAATACCAATTATATATTTCTCATTAGCCTGGCCATTTTCTGTGGTTGTGAAAGATGGATTTGGAAAATCTCTTAATCCAAGAGATAATTCTTTTTCCACCAAGAATGCTCTCAAGCTACGAGAGAGAGATTCACCTCCACTGGATCAAGGCGATCAAAGGCGTACATCGCAAGCGAAGGCTCTTCCATGCTAGCACCTGGAGATCCCTTCAGGTGACATCCAGAGATACGTGGAGCATGTGTGGATCACTACTAGTGGAATCCTACACTTGGATTCTACGACGCAATGATGGATCACATCGGATCGTGACCAGAAACATCAACGGAAAGATAATTCCATCAAGGTAATTCTTGTCAATTAATTAAATTAATTATAACCAACATACTATGATCCTATCTATGGTTCTGGGACTCCCCTCTTTATTTTTCATTCTTCATTCTATTCTGAAGATCTGGCGTTTTATTATCATGATGGATCTCAGATTGATTGTTGTTAATGCTAAAATTAAAGTTGGGTACACCCACCAATGCGCTTCTGCTGCGCCTGGAACCTACAAGTGATATCCGAGGGATCATATCATTGATTATAATTATTTAGTTTTCCATTGGTAATTTATGCATTTAAAAATTTAGTTGTTTCAATTAAAGTTAATCATTCTATAAATCTGAATCTCAAGATCTGTTCCTCCTCTCTTGTTTCTCATTCACCTTACAGAAATGAATTTTTATTTAAATTTTGATTAAAATAAAATAGAGGATCTCATCTAAAGGTTCCAAACATTCCAGGCCATACAACACCAGAATACACGCAGTGTATTCGGCAGTACACGCCGTGTAGTCTTGGTTCAATGCCTCGGACTGGTCCACCAAATCAGGCCGTGTGTTGGGGTATTTCTAAGTCTTAAATGACACCGAGTGTTGACCAAGAATAGGTGGCACATGGTTTCCGGATTACACGCCATGTGGTCCACTGAACACAATGTGTAGTCCCTTCGGGTTAGGGTTGGACCGTGTACCCCGTACATGGCTTGCCCGGCTGGAAACCATGTAACATGGATACTACACATCGTGTGTCCCACTGAACACGTTGTGTACTCTGAATATTTCTGAAGTACATCTACACGCCATGTCCCCGGGCGTGTACTTTGGATGGATGGTGAACAAAAGTACACGTCGTGTAGTCGGAACTACACATCGTGTACTCATCCAAATTACGCAGATTTATTAAAATTTATTATTATATTATACAAACCCTTGATATGTGTACCATAGTATAGGCATAAAGCTGAGGCAAAACATGTGATAGGTGTTTTATATATATGTTTAATTTAACATTTGTGTAACGTTCATTTCTACTCATTGGGTAGTTATGAACAGGAATTCACCAGGTTTCATCCAAGGTGGAAGTTATGTACAAAGATAATTTTAAATGAATATATTTGTTTAAAATTATGATGGATGAGAATCTCAAGGAAATTCAGAAAAAGGGTTTAAGATAAAAGGATTGATTAATTAAAGATAATTAGTTGATTTGAGCATGATTTATCTTAAACAAGAACGATTAAGGAATTAATACTAGTTTTATTTATGCGTAAATATCGTTGCATGTATGGATGATCACGAGCTAGACCAAGACCTTTGTATTTGAATGGTTTCTTTTAATTTATTTATCAAAATTAAATTTATTAACCTGTGAGCCTTCTCCTCATTAATATGTAGGGCCTACGTGCCCAAGGTTTATTTTATGTAAAACCTCATTTTACCCCTCACCTAGGAGTGAGATAAAAGCATATGTAATGGATGTATCTCCCAAGCTAGTGTAGGTGGATCAAGTTAGGATCCAAGGTGAAACCAATCCAAGGAGATACAAAGGTGAACAGGTGGAAAGCTTTAAACACGAACCCAAAAGGTTCAAGGTGTTTCTCCCCTAGGTCTTGGGTTAGTTTATCAACCTCTAGATAAACTAGCCAATAAAACAATCTCATGAGCATACCATTTATTTTATTGATGTCATTTGCATGGTTTATTTGTTGTGGGTGTGTTGTCATGATCACACAATTAATGAATTAAACAAGCATGCAAGATGGAACAAAAATAAGACCGGATTATGCGTAAATATTATCTTAGACATGGTTAATCACTTAAGTATATCCCACTTAATATTAACAAGCATGTAATCAAAGATAATAAAATGGGACTTTATGTATAAGGATAAAATCCCTCAAAAAAATATCAAGTCGGTATAGCCTTCCATAATCTTGGTTAGAATCGAACCATAGTTCAAAGTGCTTGACCAAACCTAGTTGGGGTGCTTTCAATTATCGGGGAATTCTAATTCAAGGTTTTGGGTTAATGTGACTTGGTTTGCGTCAAGGTTTGACTGCCACAGTAAGACTTGGTGTGACCAAGAGGCAAAGGTTGAGGAAATCCAAAATAAAAGGATTTTAGGATTGGGGAGTCCACTCAGCGGATCAAGGAGCTACGAGTTAATGCAGTTGGCATTTGGAATGCCTACCTAAAACCCTTCAAGTTTCTTGACCAACCCTAGTTGGGGTAATGCGAAGGGAAATATGGATCTTTTACACTAAAATATCCAGACAACAGAATATTTTGAAGTCAATGGTGAGGGCTATTGGATTTCGATAAAATAGTGGGAGACTAATAAGTATTAATTTATTTATTTGTCTCAGTTTTATCATAATAAAGTACTAAATATTTTCTCATGTTAATTTGTTCAAATGGAAAAAATTACTTCAAACATATCATTACAAACCATACTCAAGAAGGAAAACCTTCTCACTGGCACCAATTTCCAAGAGTGGCAGAGGCGTTTACACGTCATCCTTCGCCACGAGAGGAAATTGTATGTGCTGGAAGAGCATGTTCTCTTTGCGCCTGAAAAAGAGGCCAGTGATGAGGAACTATCTCTCTATATAAAACATATGGACGATTCCATAGATTTCCAATGTTTCATGCTATCATCCATGTCTAATGATATTTTGAAGCAACATGAAAACATGGATGCATATAGCATGATGTCTCACCTTAAGGATCTCTACCAAGAGAAGGCGAGACAGGAGAGATGTGAGATCTCCAATTCTTTTTTTACAACTAAGCTTGGAGAGTCTGCGCCGGCTAGGTCTCATGTAGTCAATCTTATTGGCTACATTGAACACCTGGACATATTAGGGATTAAGTTCCCAGATGAGTTGCATACATATCTCATCCTATCATCACTTTCCAAGACCGTCTTTATCTTTATTGTCAACTATAACATGACCAACAATGAGAAGAGTCTATCGGAACTTATAACCTTAATTTTCCAGGTAGATAAGGACATGGGGCATGAAAAACCTGCAGTTCTTATGGTGAATAAGAAAAGGAAGGACAAGGCAAATGGGACAATGACTTATAAACAGTCTAAAGCCCCCAAGCACCGTCCCTCCTAGAAGGGGAAGATCCAGAGGCAGGGAAAGGAATGGGAGGCGGTATTTTTTTCATGTGGAAAGCAAGGCCACTGGAAGAGGAACTACACCCAGAATCATGGGGATGTTAAAGGTGCATTCATTATCGAGTGTAATCTTTCTATTTCTACACATTGGGTATTAGATACAGCTTGTGGGGATCACATCTATATTCAAATGTAGGAACCAAGTAGATTTAGAAAGATTTCTAGAGGAGAGGTGGATCTTCGAGATGCCAATGGCATGAGGTTGGTTGTGTTATCCATTGGCGATTACCACCTATCATTGCCAACTAGGATGATTTTAGTTTTACATAATTGTTATTATGTTCCTAGTGTTCCCAAAAACATAATTTTTGTATCATGTTTGGATATGGATGGATTTATTTTCAAGTTTGAAAATAAGGGTTTCTTTTTTTATAAGAACAATGTATGTTACAGTATGGCGCATTTAAATAATGGTTTGTATGTATTAATTACGAAAACCAAGTATTGGAAATCGATAATGAAACAAACTCACATGACTCATACACCACCCATTTGTGGCATCACCGTCTCGGTCATGTAAACGAGAAGAGCTTGACAAAGCTCTGCCAAGATGGCTATTCAGACTCTACTGAGATAAAACCACTTGATAGATGTCACGTTTTCTTACAAGGTAAAATGACCAAGCTGCCTTTCAGTGAACAGGGTGAAAGGGCCATAGAGCTTCTAGGATTGGTGCACATGGATGTGTGTTGACCATTCCCAGTAGAATCTAGAGGTGTATATTCTTACTTCATTACTTTTACTGATGATTCGAGTAGATATGGTTATGTCTACTTAATGAGGTATAAGTCATAAGCCTTAGAGAAATTTAAGGAATTCAAGAATGAATTAGAGAATCATCTTGGTAAGAAGATAAAGAATCTTCGATCGGATCGAGGTGTAGAATATCTTAACCAAGAGTTCATCGATATTCTATGGGAGTCTGGGATTCTATATTATCTCACTCCTCCTTATAAACCACAATGGAATGATGTTATTGAAAGGAGGAACCGCAACTTGATGGACATGGTGATGTCGATGATGAGTCATGAAGATCTTACATTATCCTTTTGGGGATATGCATTACAAACTGCAGCATACACATTAAATCGAGTACCAACTAAAGCGGAAAATGGAATTCCCTCTGAGTTATGGAATGGAAAGAAACCCATTTTTTTGCACACACGTGTATGGGGATGTGAGGCATTTGTTAAGGCCTTCTTGGGAAACAAACTAGCACCCTAGGGCACAAGGTGTATCTTTATAGGATATCCAAAGGAAAAGAAAAGATATTACCTATATAACCCTTCAAAAAAGAAAGTGATTGTCACCATACAAGACATCTTTCTTGAGAGGGACCACAACCTCAAAAAGGATAGTGGGAGCAAGATTGACTTAGATGAATTTGATGCTCAAGATACACAGGAGTTGGTATAGGAACAAGTTCCACAGGTCCCTATGGAAGAGGTTCCAAAAACACATGTACTGTGTAGGAGCTCAAGAGAGGTAAGAGAACCAGAGATATTTGGTTTCCTAGTCATTTGGGATGGTGAATCATTATTGTTGGATAATGATGAACTTCTATCCAAAAAGGAAGAAGTAGAAAGTTCATAAGTAGCAAGATGGCTAGAATCTATGAATTCATAGATGAATTCCATGTATTAGAACCAAGTCTGGGTTCTGGTTGATGAGCCAGTTGATGTAAAGCATGTTGGATGGAAATGGGTATTCAAGAGAAAACTAGACATGGAAGGTCAAGTTAGCACCTATAAAGCATGGCTAGTGGAAAAAGGATTCAGACAGCGTCAAGGAATTGACTATGATGAAACCTTCTCTCCAGTTTCCATGTTTAAATCCATAAGAATCATACTTTTCATAGCAGCTTACCATGACTATGAGATTTGGAAAATGGATGTCAAAACAGAATTCCTTAACAGGAACCTTCAGAAAGCTGTCTATATGACACAACCAGAAGGGATTGTGACACCAGGTGAAGCCAAACGGATTTGCAAGTTGCAAAAATCCATTTATGGATTAAAGCAAAAATCCGAGTCATGGAACATTCAATTTGATGAACCCATAAAGGAATTTGGTTTCATTAAGAATGAATGTGAGCCATGTGTTTATAAGCGGTTTAATGGGAATGCAGTCGTTATCATAGTATTATATCTTGATGAAATATTCCTTATTTGAAATGATGTATTGATCTAACAATCAGTTAAGGACTGGTTGAACAAATGTTTCTCCATGAAGGACTTGGGTGAAGCAGCCTACATTCTAGGGATCAAGATCATTCGTGATAGATACAAGAGGCTTCTTGGACTAAGTCATGGTACATACATTGACCATATACTAAATAGATTTAGTATGGAACAATCCAAGAGGGGATTGGTTCCAGTGTCACATGGCCTACATCTTTCTAAGAAAATGTGTCCTCAGACACAACAGTAGAAATATAGAATGAGTAAGATCCCATAAGATTCGACTATAGGATCTATCATGTATGTCATGTTATGCACAAGGCTTGATGTTGCCTATGCACTGAGCATGGTAGGAAGATATTAAGAAGATCCAGGAGAACGACATTGGGTTACTATTAAGA
Organism: Viscum album; assembly: GCA_963277665.1. Classification (NCBI taxonomy): domain Eukaryota; kingdom Viridiplantae; phylum Streptophyta; class Magnoliopsida; order Santalales; family Viscaceae; genus Viscum; species Viscum album. The sequence goes on along the minus strand of OY728145.1, from coordinate 1,088,771,847 downwards.
CAATCCTTAAGTATATGAGAAGAACTAAGGATATATTCCTGGTGTATGGAGGAGACGAGGAGCTTTTCATCAGAGGGTATGCTGATGCTGGATTTCAGATAGATCAGAACGATCTGAAGTCGCAATCTAGATATGTTTTTTGTCTCAATGGAGGAGCTGTGAGCTGGAAGAGTTCAAAGAAACCAGTTATCGCCAATTCTATAGCGGAGTCTGAATATATAGTGGATCCTGATGCATCCAAGGAAGCTGTCTGGATTCGGAACTTTGTCCAGGAGCTTGATGTGGTCCCTAGAGGTAAAGATCCTATCACATTGTATTGTGATAATGCTGCAATGGTGGCTCGTGCAAAAGAACCAAGGTCACATCAACAGACAAAGCACATACTCCAAAAGTATCACCTCTTGAGGGATTTCTATCAAAGGGGTGAAGTTGTAGTGAGAAGAGTGTCCACAGAAGAGAATGTGGTGGACCCCATGACAAAAGGCCTATCTCATCAGAATCATAAATATCATGTGAGAGCTAGCGAGTAAAAAGTTGTTAGCAGTTGGATCTAGTCCAAGTGGGTGTCTATTGGAGTTGGTGGCCTAGAACCAACTACTTTGTACTTTATTCATTAATAAATACCTTATCACATCTTGATTGTTCTTCTGCATGACAATGCATGTGGTAATTTCCTAAGGATATCTATTGCATTAAAGGGTCATAGCAGATCCCTGTTATGATGAGAACACAGAAGTGCCATAACACTGTTCTTGAATATATGTTCTATGACCGGATGATGTTATTTGAGGAAAACAAATAACATAGTCCATTAGGGGTGAGGACTCATAAAACTTTGAGGCACCTTCTTATGGTGTGAGACCTTGGTAATATCCAGGAGGATATTATGAGAACGAGACCCACCAGTAGGAAATCCACATTTCATAGTGTCATTTTATGTTCTTATCTACAGACGTGTGTATTGGTCCTTAGACTTTAAGATTATTATTAATGGGCATTACAACTTGCGCACTTATATATATTGAAAAAAACTGTTATGACACACTGTTCGCAATGAGGTAGGATACGTTGGGCGCGTCACGAGTGATACTGCATTAATAGATAGTGCGAGAAAGGATTTTTCCCTTTTGTTCCATAACGGATATAGATATCTGAGACCCTTTTATGGAATTGATATAGCCTAAATAAATCCATGTCCATGGTGAGTAATGGGAAAGTTCAATTCTGGAAAGTCAAAGAAAGAATAATCAAGCACATGGGTTGATGGAACTAGAATGCAACCCGCTTGATTCGAGATATCGAGACAAAGGGATTACATTACATGTTAAGCATTTGTAGGAGGTGACACGTCATTGCAGCGTTAACTTATTTCTTTATGGGTGCCTTGGCGTGTTTCTAGATGCTAACCTTGGACTTTAGGAAGGCTCCACCTAATGCCACTGAGAAAGAGGCCTAGAGTGTCACACACTAAGTGTGTCCAAGTATCTTAGTTAAATATTAATTTAACAAGTTGAATAAATATTATTCTCAGCTATGGTTTAATAATTATTCAAGAATGCCTGATCACATTTATTTCAAAACTAGTTATTTGAGAGAATATATTGTGGCTGAAATAATATATTTATTAGCAAGTAATGCAGTGATATTTATTTGAGAAATAAATAGCCATTATTTAAGGTCTAATAAATGTGGTGGAGGAAATAAAGAAAAATAAAAAAACAAAAGTACAGGACGTGTATATTGAATATACATGCCATGTATTTTTCTGGAAATTTATGAGAAATAATATTATTTATTTAATTAAATAATATTAAGTGTAATTCACTGGGTGCATTTCAGGTAATAATAATAGTCAAATTTTACTATTAGACATGGGGTATTACTAAGAATTAAATGAAATGAATAAATGATTTCGGGTAATTAATTCATTTTATTATTCTATGTAATTAAAAATCCCAATTATATATTTCTCATTAACCTATACATTTTTTGTGGTTGTGCACAATGGATTTGGAAAATCTCTCAAGACAAGAGAGAATTCTTTTTCCACAAAGAACACTCTCAAGCTACGAGAGAGAGAGATCCACCTCCATCAGATTGAGGTGATCAAAGACGGACATCGCAAGCGAAGGATCTTCCACACTAGCACCCGGAGATCCCTTCAGGCGACGTCCAGAGATACGTGGAGCACGTGTGGATCACCGCTAGAGGAATCCTACACTTAGATTCTACAATGAAATGAAGGATCACATTAGATCGTGACCGAAAACATCAACTGATAGAGAATTTCATCAAGGTAATTATTGTCAATTAATTAAATTAATTATAACCAATATATGATGATTCTATCTATGGTTCTGGGACTCCCAGCTTTATTTTTTGTTCTTCGTTCTATTCTGAATATATGGCATTTTATTATCATGACTGATCTTGGATTGATCATTGTTAACACTAAAATTAAAGTTGGGTACACCCACCAACGCGCTTCCACTGTGCCCGAAACCTACAGTCCATATAGGTAACCTTCACATGTAGAGTGCAGGGTTCATCGCCATGGTTGGTTGTGGAATTCTTGGTAATGAAGACAATATTTTTGTCATAGACCCTCACATTAAGGATATCAAACTTGACATAGTATATGCTCCTCGTCATGACCGGCTCTTCCACAGCCAACCGTTCCTCATTGGTAATAGAGGGGATTGATATGTAAAGGAAATTCTGATCTCCCTCCCTCTTACAAAATTTGTTCTTTCCCAAGTTGAGAAGGTCGATTGTGTTGCTATCAACCTTGAAAGGTTGAAACCGGGTTCCCCTATTGCTACTGCAGGCATCAACCAAATTAGCCAAAATCAATCCTGGGCAGCCCTTTTATAATCTCTTGGCAGACATGGAATAGTGGGGAAGAGGGTCTTATGCGGAGCATGGGAAGTGGAAAAGATGGAATAGGTTCAAGGAGGAGCACAACACAGCACCGTATGCAGGAAGGGAATATATATATATATATAATTTGATTCTAAGAAACCATAATAAAATAACATGATAATATAAACTCCAGATTCAAGTAAAATTTTACATCATCTAACTTGATTAACAAAAGAAAATAGATATAATTTGATTAACACAAAATGAACATCAAGATCATTCCAATACCAGAACAAAACAGAAATGATCAACATCCAAAATGGTCAGCATAAAATTGTAAAGAAAGCCCAAAAGAGGACATCATAATTTTTATGTTTTTCACCTGATTGGCCTATGTGTGTGGAACATTGGCACTAAGGTTACTCTATGAAAAACAAATAGAAGTAAAATATATGTAGTACCCCTAGTTTGAGGTATGTGGCCTTTGTTTATGCTTTTTTATGTGTGTAAAGTGCATGGGATTAGTTGGAAAGAGGTTGGGAGAGTTTGGAATGGTTATGGATAAGTCTGGAGGCTTTTCTAGGGGAGAACGGTTTGAGCACGGTTAGGGGAAACCGTGCAGATGCTCTAGGAAACCGTGTAGGGAAAGACAGTAGGCTTCACACGGCCTGCGCACGGTTTTCTAAACTGTGCGAGGTAACCATGCATACCCTCGCTCTCGAGGCAGTAGCGTGCGCACACTTAGCGCATGGTTTTCCAAACCGTGCGGCCACTTAAAAGTAGGGTTTTAAAACCCGGGGTCACTCAGGCTTGCCTCATTCCTCTCCAAATTCTCTCCCACTCGAGCCTCACTCGGGTTCTTTGGTTTTCAAGGGTTGGAGGTTCTCTCCCACACATTTTGGAAGTGTTTTGATGGTTTGAAGGTTGTTTCTCTCAGGTAAGTCTCTCCTCTTGGGTTCTTTGTGTTTTCCTCTAGATCTACTCTTCCCTCTTTCTTGGTTTTCTAAATCTATTCTTTTTGTGTGTAGATCTAGAGTTGTGGTTGCCTTGGATGTTGATTTTAAGGCTTTTGGATGTTAGGGAAGGGGATCTAGAGAGGTTTCGGTGGTGCGTTCACTGGATTTGAAGAGTGGTTGCTTCTAGGTCGATTTCTTAGGAACCCTAAAGGTAGGTGGCTTCTCTCTCGACTCCACTTGGTTAGAAATAGTGGTTATTTTTTATAATTAATTTGTTGTGCTGAAAAATAAATTGTGATTTTTTTTGTGAAATTGGTTGGAAATCCCTTGGGTGATGTTTTGGGGATTTTTTTTGGGAAAAGGGGGTTTTATGGTGAAAGGATCTTGTTGTGGATTTTAAAATAGATATTTTAAAATGGGTTGTTGGGATTGATTTGGGAAAATGGTTGATAAAAAATGATTTTCAATAAATATGTAGTTTTTATTGATATGTGGTTTGGCATGGAAAATGGTTTTCAATAAATGGATGGTTTGTTGAAGTGGATTAGTATGAAATGGAATTGGTTGATTTCATGTGTTATGAAATTGGTAGGTTATATACTTGGTTGTGATTGATTGAAATATTTTGTGGAAGTGGGGGTAATTCTCACTATAAAAGGTGATGGATAATGGGTGTAAGTTCCACCGTTTTGGTTGTTGGGTAGTGGTCGGGAAGTGCCGCTAGCTGAAAATGGGGTGAACGTGATGGGCGGAAGTCCCACCGTTTTGGGATGTTAGGTAGTGGGTGGGAATTCCTTCAAGATGAAGATGGGGTGAACGAGTTGGGTGGGAAGTCCCACCGTTATGGTTTCCTTGTTGGTGTGTTGCTTTTCATAGATGGAAATTGTTGTGAAAATGTGAAATGGTTGAATTGGCTTCCTTGTGTAGCATGGTTGATTTGGGTTTCCTTGTGTGGCATGTATGGCTTATGGCATGGTTGTTTGGATTTTCCTTGGGTTCTTGGTTTGGGTATGATGGCTTGGTAAGGGTGTGTTTGGCTTATGGAAATGGTTTCACTTGGGATTATTTTATATAAATTGTTTTATATAAATGTGCTAATGGTTTTATCCTAGTGGCGTGTGTAGGGAAGTCATTTGCGGAGAACCTACTGAGTAGTTGTACTCACCCCCTGATTTGGCACTTTGGTGTCTTTGTAGATGTCGTGTACCAGGATACAGGTAAAGGTAAGTCATCTCATATCTAGTGGTTCGTGGCGATGCTTGTGATGTTTTGGTGGAGCTTGGAGCTTGGATCTTGGTGTGGAGTTGTGGTGGTGTCATGGCTCATGGTGTTTCGTTGTTTAGTCTTCTGCATAGTACTCTGATATGGTGTTTAGTTGTATGGGTTTTGGGTTGTATTGTTGACCAATTGGCCTGTCTTTTTTGTAATACATGGTTAAATTGTTTTGTTGGTATGCATCATATAGTTCATGGGTTGTTGGTTTGTTTGTTTTGTCTTAAGGGAAAACTATTCCCCAATGTTTTTCGAAGCCCTTAGAATTTATTTCCAGCCTTTGGTTCCTTGGGAATGTCGTTTAAGTTCAAGTGACCCTCAACTCCTCCTCAAGCCAATGAGGTAGGGGCAGGGTGTTCCAAATGGTATCAGCTTGTTTGATCCTTTGGATTTGATTCTCATATTTGGAGATGACATTCGTTGTGGTATATTCCTTAAGTCAGGATTGTAGCAAGGCGTAGGGATGTCGGAACTTGGAATGTATAGCATAAAAGGACGTAGCTAACCCTTTTATGTTGAACTTCAAGTTACCAGGGAGTTGGGTACATAAGTGTTTTGGAGACACTTATAGGCATGGGATATCTCATTGTTGTGGGTGTAGCCAATGAGATGAGCATGGAATGAATGGTAGAAATGACTTCCCTCTAGGATGCATATTTCATTTGGGTATAATGATTTATGGGATGAATTGATAAATGGTTTTGCAAATGTGTGAAATTGTAATGTGAATAAATTTGGTATTTTGAAAATGGTTTGGTTTTCAAAAAAAATGGTGAAACATGGGAAATGTGAAGTTGTGGAAAGCCTTATTATGATAGTTTTGTGTAATGTGATTTGAAATGGGAATTCTTGATGTCTACAGAAGTGAGACTCATGTTTGTTTGTTTTCTCTTTATAGAAATGGCACTGGGTAGGCACCATCGAGACCAACCGAAAGTGGCTGATGAGAACGTGGTTGCACCTAAGCCCCACGTGAACCAGCAGTTAGTGCAGAGTATAGTGAAAGCTTTCTAAGCTGTGGAAAGTGGAAACAAAGCGGATGAACCAAGGCATGTGGATCATGCGGTTCAATTTCAAAAGCAGAATCCACCCATCTTCAGGGGTGATTCAGAGCCAGAGAGGGCAGAAGCATGGTTGAATAGAATGAACAATATCTTTGAGTTCCTAGGAACACTGGTAGAGTTAAAAGTGAAGTTAGCCACGTATGTGTTGGAAGATCTTTCCATTCAGTGGTGAGAGTTGGTAGTTCAAGTGGGAACGGACCAGGGTGTGACGTGGGAAGGCTTTGAGGAATTGTTTAATAAACAATTCTACCCACATACGTTCAAAATTCAGCGCATGATTGATTTCTTCGGTTTGAAGAAAGAGAATATGTCTATGATGGAGTATGCAGGTAAGTTTATGAACATAGTGCAGTTTTCACCCAAGGAGGTGGGTAGCACGTCGTTGAAGGAAAGGATATTTGAAGCAGGGTTAAGGTAAGAAATCCGTTCAAATATAGCGGTGCTGTGTATAGATGATTACATAGAGATGGTGAATAGAGCCTCGGTGGCTGAGTGGGATTTGTTGGGTGCTCCAGGAGGAGGAAGCATGGTGGTACCCATGGAGAATAGTGGGAACTCTAACACTGGGTTCAATTGGAAGAGGGACACTTATTCCCAGGGTGGGAGTATGGCACATAATCTGACGGCAGGATCGGTAAATCTTCCTCCGAAGCCCCAGAGCAAGCTGGGATGTTTTTAGTGTGGTTCGACGAGCCACATCAAGCAGGATTGTACGACACAACCTCGAGCATGTCATAATTGTAAGCAGATGGGGCACCTTCAGTGGTACTGTCGGAATGCTCTGAGGTTGGGTGTTCGTGACACTCCTCAGGAGTCGTATGCCTTGACAGGATGAGGGAAGTAATATACCCCTCGGCAGCAGAGTAAAGTGGGTCATGGTGATTATCGGAATGCAACGACACCTCAACAGGGAAATAAAGAGCAGAGCGTGGTAAGCAAACATGTGTTTGGAGTTGAGCAGGTTGTGGTGGATGATCAGTCGGGACAATCCATGGTGCAAGGTACTATTCTTTCAAATTCTACCTTGATGCAAGTGTTGTTTGATACGGGTGATTCACACTCTTTTATTGCGGCAAGTGTGGTTGATTTGCTGGGTTTAAAGGCAGAAATGATGCCCTCGGTTTTAAAACTTCAAACTCCTCTGGGTCAAAGAGAGTGTCGAGATTTCTTGTGTAGAGCATGTAGTATCGTTGTGGGTGAGGTTGAGATAACCTAGAATTTCTCAGTGTTTGAGATGGACGAGTATGATGTAATCCTGGGAATGGATTGGCTGGTGGAATTTAAGGCTCACATTGACTGTAATGAGTGAACAATGGATTTTACGACACACGATGGTGTTAGACATCTCTTTAGAGGAGAGTGTCATGAAAGTTAGGGTGCAATGGGTTTGTTGTCACCAGTAGTGGGCACGTTATCGTATCTGTTGGCGGTGTTGTCATTTGAATCGATAGAGGGTGTTGAGCTGAGTGTTCATCAGGCAGTGGTGGATTAGTTCATGGATGTTTTCCGGAATAATTATCTGGGTTACCTCCCATAAGAGAAGTGGAGTTTACAATTGATCTCCTTCTGGGGACCAGTCCTATATCACTTCTGTCTTACCGGATGGCACCTACTGAATTGTAGGAATTGAAAGTCCAGTTGGAAGAGTTAGAAAACAAAGGGTTTATCCGCCCTAGCACGTCTCTGTGGGCAGCGCCGGTGTTGTTTGTGAAAAAATCAGATGGAACTTTGAGGCTTTTTGTTGATTATCATAGACTTAACCAATTTACGATAAAGTGAAAATATCCACTTTTACTTTTGGCCTTACCGATGACGGCTTTGACAAGAAAGAATGTTCCATTCCAGTGGAATGAACAGAGCCATCAGTGTTTCGAAGAGCTAAAGGGTCGCCTTACATCAGCACCAATCTTGGATTTTCCAAGAACCAGGAAGCGGGTACGTGGAGTATTGAAATGCATCGAGATCAGGTTTGGGGTGCATTCTCATGCAATGGAATCATGTGGTTGCGTATGGCTCACAGCAGTTGAGGGTGCATGAGAAGAACTACCCAACTCATGATTTGGAGTTGGCAGTAGTGTTCCATGCTTTGAAAGTGTGGCGTCATTATCTCTTCGGAGAGAAATTCATAGTATATACAGATCATAAGAGATTGAAGAAAATTTTCTCACAAAGGGATTTGAACTTGAGGCAAAGGAGATGGATGGAATATCTCCAAATGTTTGATTTTAACTTGATGTACACACCGAGTAAGGGAAATTCGTTGGAGGATGCATTAAGTAGAAAATCATATGCTCATGCGGTGAAACAGGCATCAGACCAGTGGCAGTTGATGTCGGTTATAACTAATATGTGGTTGAAATGTGAGGACCAGGGCGATAGAGCAATCTTCTTTCCGGTTTTTTTGATTCCTGACTTGGTTGGCCTGGTTAAAGAGGCACAGATATCTGATTCTGATTGTGTGACCATGGGTTCGAGACTCAATGGTGGGGAGACCATTGAGGGTTGGCAACTAAATGAAGATTCATTTTTGTGTTTTCAAAATCAGATGGTTGTACCAGTTGTTTTTCAGGAGGATCTTCTCAGGGCGTATCATCATTCCAGGTGGGCTGTTCATCTTGGAATTCAGAAAATGTATAAAGCATTGAAAGCGCAGTTCTGGTGGGCTGGTATGAAAAGAAGGGTGGTTGAGTTTGTTTCGAGATTCTTGACTTGTCAGCAGGTCAAGGTAGAGCATTAGAGGCCAGTATGAATGCTACAGTCTTTACCAATCCCTGTTTGGAAGTGTGAGCAAATAGCGATGGATTTTTTCACAGGTCTCCCAAGAATGGTCAGAAAGCACGGTGCGATTTGGGTGATAGTGGATCGACTAACAAAGTCGGCCCATTTCATTCCAATTTTTGAATCTCATACGGTGGAGGATCTATCCAAAATATATATCCGGGAGGTGGTAAAGAGGAATGGTGTTCTAGTTTCGATCGTATCTGATAGAGATCCAAGGTTTACATATCGTTTCGGGAAATCCTTACAGCAAGCCCTTTGAACTAAGTTGACCATGAGTACGGAGTATCACCCTCAGAAGGATGGTCAATCCGAGAGGACGATACAAACTCTGGAGGATATGTTGTGGGCTTGTGTCATGGATTTTGGGGGCTCGTGGGAGGAGAACTTGTCGTTGGTTGAGTTCTCATACAATAACAGTTATTAGTAATCCATACATATGGCTCCGTTTGAAGCGTTGTATGGGTGGTCGTGTCGTTCTCCACTATGTTGGGTGGAAATTGGTGAGTGCTCAATGGTTGGAACAAGCCTTGTCCAGGAGACTACGGAGATGATCGAATTGATCAGGAAGAGAATGGAGACAGCTCAAAGTCATTAGAAATCTTATGTGGATCATTGTCGATGGCCATTTTCCTTTGAGGTGAGTGATCATGTGTTCTTGAGGATCTCTCCTAGGTTGGGACATCGTCGGTTTGGGAAGCAGGGAAAGTCATCACCAAGGTATATTAGACATTTTGAGATTCTTGAGTGGTTTGGTGAGGTGGCTTTTCATTTGGATTTTCCACCTAGGTTCATTGCGGTGCACAATGTGTTTCTTGTGTTGCAGTTGAAAAAGTATCAGCCAAATTGTGACCATGTGATTTGATGGGATCATGTTGAGCTAGAGTCGGATGCTTCATTGGTGCACGTGCTAGTGTGGGTTGGGGATAGGAAAGATAAAGTCTTTCATGGTAAAATCATTGGTTTAGTTTGTGTTTTGTGGAAGCATGGTAAGATTCAAGAGGAGACTTGGGAGTGGGAGAAAGAAGCGGTCGAGCAGTGGCCCAAGCTCTTTCGGCAAAGGGCGGGTTCACTACTTTCCGATGACAGAAAGTCCAATGGTGGGGAGAATGTAGTACCCCCAGTTTGAGGTATGTGGCCTTTTTTATGATTTTTTATGTGTGTAAAGTGCATGGGATTAGTTGGGAAGAGTTTGGGAGAGTTTGAATGGTTTTGGATAAGTCTGGAGGCTTTTCTAGGGGAGCATGGTTTGAGCACGGTTAGGGGAAACCGTGAGGATGCTCCAAAAAACCATGTAGGGGGAGACAGTAGGCTTCGCATGGCCTGTGCATAGTTTTCCAAACTATGCGAGGAAACCGTGCGGACCCTCGCTCTCGAGGCAGTAGCATGCGCATGGTTAGCGCATGGTTTGCCAAACTGTGCGGGATAACCGTGCGGCCACTTAAAAGTAAGGTTTTAAAACCCGGGGTCACTCGGGCTTGCCTCATTCCTCTCCAAATTCTCTCCCACTCGAGCCTCACTCGGGTTCTTCAATTTTTAATGGTTGGAGGTGCTCTCCCACACATTTTGGAAGCATTTTGAAGGGGTTTCGAGGTGGTTTGAAGGCGGTTTCTCCTAAGTAAGTCTCTCCTCTTGGGTTCTTTGTGTTTTCCTCTAGATCTACTCTTCCCTCTTTCTTGGTTTTCTAGATCTACACTTTTTGTGTGTAGATCTAGAGTTGTGGTTTCCTTGGTTGTTGATTTTAAGGCTTTTGGATGTTAGGGAAGGGGATCTAGAGAGGATTCAGTGGTACGTTCACCGGATTTGAAGAGTGGTTGCTTGTGGGTTGATTTCTCGAGAACCCTAAAGGTAGGTGGATTCTCTCTCGACTCCACTTGGTTAGAACTAGTGGTTCTTTGTTACAATTAATTTGTTGTGCTGAAAAATAAATTCTGATTTGTTGTGCGAAATTGGTTGGAAATCCCTTGGGTGATTTTTTGGGGATTTTTTTGTGAAAAAGGGGTTTTATGGTGAAAGGCTCTTGTTGTAGATTTTAAAATAGAGATTATAAAATGGGTTGTTGGGATTGATTTCTGAAAATGGTTGATGAAAAATGGTTTTCAATAAAGATGTTGTTTTTATTGAAATGTGGTTTGGCATGGAAAATGGTTTTCAATTAATGGATGGTTTATTGAAGTGGATTGGTATGCAATGGAATTGCTTGATTGCATGTGTTGTGACATTGGTGGGTTATATGCTTGGTTGTGATTGATTGAAATGTTGTGTGGAAGTGGGAGGAAGTCTCACTATAAAAGGTGATGGATAATGGGCATAAGTCACACCATTTTGGTAGTTGGGTAGTGGTTGGGAAGTGCCGCTAGCTGAAAATGGGCTAAATGTGATGGCTGGAAGTCCCACTGTTTTGGGATGTTAGGTAGTGGGCGGAAAGTCCTGCTAGCTGAAGATGGGGTGAATGAGTTGGGCGGGAAGTCCCACCGTTATGGTTGCCTTGTTGGTGTGTTGCTTTGCATAGATGGAATTTATTGTGAAAATGTGAAATGGTTGAATTGGCTTCCTTGCATAGCATGGTTGGTTTGGGATTACTTGTGTGGCTTATATGGCTTATTGCATGGTTGTTTGGATTTCCCTTGGGTTCTTGGTTTGGGTATGATGGCTTGGTAAGGGTGTGTTTGTCTTATGGAAATGGTTTCACTTGTGATTATTTTATATAAATTGTTTAATATAAATGTGCTAATGGTTTAATCCTAGTGGCGTGTGTAGGGAAGTCATTTGGGGAGAACCTACTGAGTAGTTGTACTCACCCCCTACTTTGGAACTTTGGTGTCTTCGCAGATACCGTGTACCAGGATATAGGTAAAGGTAAGGCATCTCATAGCTAGTGGTTCATGGCGATGCTTGTGATGTGTTGGTGGAGCTTGGAGCTTGGATCTTGGTGTGGAGCTATGGTGGTGTCATGGCTCGTGGTGTTTTGTTGTTTAGTCTTCTGCATAGTACTCTGATATGGTGTTTGGTTGTATGGGTTTTGGGTTGTATTGTTGAAAAACTTGCCTATCTTTTTGGTAATACATGGTTAAATTGTTTTGTTGGTATGCATCATATAGTTCATGGGTTGTTGGTTGGTTAGTTTTGTCTTAAGGGAAAATTGTTCCCCAATGTTTCTCAAAGCCCTTGGCATTTATTACCAACCTTTAGAACCTTGGGAACATCGCTTAAGGCCAAGTGACCCTCACCGCCTCCTCAAGCCATTGAGGTAGGGGCAGGGTGTTACAATATATATGTAAGAAATAGCGAAACTCTTATAGTACTCCTCAAATGGACCACAATACCCTTGTACATTGTCTACTCGCACACAGTTTAACTTTATTCCAGTTTCTCTTTCCACTTTCACATAAAATTGCTTGAAAACATCCTACACATGATCTTTAGTTTTCAAAGAAAAGGCAAAAAAATTTCTAAAATGATCATCTATGAAGGTAACAAAATAAATAGCACCTCTCATCGACTTAGTGCTCATCATGAAGACATCGGTGTGAATCAAATCTAAAACATTTGATTTTTTGAATGATAAATAACCCTAAAATGATACTTTGTATTGTTTTTCCATGATGCAATCAACAAAAGTATCCAAATGTGTACCTTTTAGTCCTAGTAAGATATCCTTCTTCGAGATCATTCTTATTCTCTCTCGCTCATGTGACCAAGACGTTTGTGCCAAACTTCTGTAGGAATATATTTCCTGTCTGCATTGACTTCTCCTCCACATCATCTAGTATCAGTGAGATAAAGAGAAGTATCTTTATTTCCTTTAGAAATTACCAAGTTACCTTTGGTAGGATTCCATTTCTCATTACCGAAGGAACTAACATATTCATCATCATTAATCATTCCATAGGATATCAAATTGAGGCGAATATCAAGAAAATGTTTCATATCATTCGACAGTAACCTACATACAGTATTAGTCTCCATAAAAATATTTTCAGCAATAGTGATTTTGGATGCACCATAATTTCACATTTTCATGTGTCCAAAACTCCCTAAATTGTAAGTTGAGAAGAAATCACTTCTGACTGTGACATGGAGGGAGGCACCAGAATCGATCACTCATGTCAAATCTTGACTTACAAGACTGACCTAATTATCTTCCTAAACAATAACAATATTTCCTCATTGACAACTACAACATCGTTATTTTGGGTCTTACCATCCTAATTCCTCTAATGTACCTTCAACCTCTACACTTCCGGATGAAATGTTTAGGCTTTCCACATTGGTGGAAATTCATTTCATAACTCGATCGAGATTTCGATATCTTCCTCCTCTTTAAACTTTGGTCATGGGGTTCTCTTCCTCTACTTCTTCCCTTCCATTTCTAACTCTCTTGCCTTTAAGTGACAAGAGCATCTAATTCAGGTGTATGTCTCTCATCTTTCCTTTTAGAATATTTATTCAGAATTTTGTCTTTCACCATCTCCACAATGAGATTTCCATCTGGAGTTGAATTAATGGCTGCCACAACTAGTGTGTTCCACGTCTTTGGTAAAGAACTCAACATCAGTAGTGTCTGCAACTCATCATTGATCATCATCTTCATGGAATTCAATTGATCACCAGTACCTTGAAACTCACTCATGTGTTCTGATACATTGGTCTCATATTTGTACTTTAAGATGAAAAGACGATGTGTCGGGTTTATTTTATTATACGCAGTTGTCCTCACATACATCTTTTTCAATAACTACCATGGATCGGCGCGGGGGCAGCGCCGACTTTTTTCAGCGTTAAGAAAAAAAACACTGATAAAAGTCGCACATTTATTAGCACTAGCTAAAAGCGCTGATGAAGGATAGATTTATGAGCGATATTCTTAGTGCTGATAAAAAAAATTTTAAAATATATTATTAATTTAAATAAAATTATTATACTTTTATTCAAAAAATAATGTTTATTTTTATACATTAAATAAAAACGCATGTTTATAATTAATATATATATTTTAATAATTCAAATATATATAATGTTTTAAAAAAAGTATTTATAATATTATAATTAAAAAATATATTTAAATAATTAAAAAATTATAATAAATTTATTAAATAATAAATATATTTATTATATTTATAATTATATATAAATACTTTTTAAATACATATATTTATAATTATAAATATATATATGACTCCAATGAAAAAAAGGAGACACAACATTTGTAGAATCTAAACATGGTATTTGTTGAAGCTCCTTTCGTCACAGAATCTAAAGATCGGAAAAGGGGAATATCTGAGCTCAAAGTGATTCATCCTTTGAAGAAAACATCAAAAATCGACAAAGGGATGAACAAGGAGAACATTTCCCATAGGTCGCGCAAGTTCCCTCATGGTCGTGCAAGTACACTTGCGCGCCGCCTAGTGGTCGTGCAAGTACTTGCGCGCTGCCTAGTGGTCGTGCAAGTCTACTTGCGCGACGCCTTATGGTCATGCAAGTGACTTGCGTGACCTAAGTGATAACCGCTCGGTAACCGCCCAGGGCCTTCTTTTGCCTATAAATAGACCCTGTGGGCCCCCCATTCGAGAGGATCTTTTTCCAGAAACTCAGATTGAAGCTCCTGACGCCCAAGTCTCTTCTCAAAGCTTCTGGAACACTTCTAAGGTAATTTCTTACCTAGAACGGAAGATCTAAAGAGAAGAAGGAAGGCCTAAGTGTTGAAACTTATCAAACACTTGCGCGCCGACTTATTTCCTTCAATATAACTTGCGCGTCCCTTTTATGGAAGAACCTCAAGAGGATTCTAAAGTGATTAAAAAGAAGTCGCTCAAGTATTTCAATTCCGATTGAGAATCGCGCAAGTAATCCTCATGTCGTGCAAGTATACTTGCGCGACCAATACTTGTGTGCCGCCGCAATACTTGCGCGCCTTTCAAGACTTGCGCGCCCCTACCTTTTTGGGTGCCCATCTTGCCCATTTTACCCCTCTTAAGCCATTTCACCTTTCCTATTCAAGATTCAGTCTTCAAGATACTCTTCAAAGCCATTGATGGCATGATTTCTTGATTTGATATCCTTGTCTGAAAGGAATTCTGTGGAATATCTCTCAAAACCTAGTGATTTAAATATCCTTATGTCACTAAATATGGAGAGTTCATTCATTCAACCTCATCCTTTAAGATGAGAGAATCCTTAAACTGGGTCTCCTTTTTAGGAATAATCCCCAGTTATAAGTCCTTTAATCTGGGCATCCTCCTTAGGAGTAAGCCCCAAATTCTTAAAGTTCTCAAACATGGGCATCCTCCTCAGGAGTAAGCCCCAAACCTTAATTCCTTAACTTGGGCATCCTCTTTAGGAGTAAGCCCCAATCCCAATCTCACAACATGGGCATCCTCTTCAGGAGTAAGCCCCAAACCAAGTCCCCTAACCTGGGCTTCCTTCTCAGGAATAAGTCCCAGTCATAAATCTTGGGCATCCTTCTTAGGAGTAAGCCCCAAGCCTTAATCCTTAACCTGGGATTCCTTTTCAGGAATAAGTCCCAGTCATAAACCTTGGGCATCCTCCTTAGGAGTAAGCCCCAGGTTTCTTAAATTTCTCTTAACCAGTCCTAATTTACCCTTGATTTGGGTTTCCTTTTCAGGAGTAAAACCCAATCATAAGTCCCCTCCTAATTTGGGCATCCTCCTTAAGAGTAAGCCCCAAGATTAGAGTATTCAAATCTCCATAAAGCACATATACCTTTATGGACCATGTTCCTGGATTTTCTCCCTAAAAGTGAATCCTAAACCTTCATCTATCTGGGCAGTCATACATACCTAAGCCCCAAACAATTTCTTATGATTGCATCTTTCATGGCACAATTGTCTAATTTTTACCAATACCTCTTGTTTCTCACACCGAGCATGACTCACGTGAGCTTAGAGTGTAAAAGTAATTATGACATTCTTCTTTGAGCCATCAATCATAAACATCATACTCCATTACTCGAACTACGTGGGTTCTGATTCCTTTTCCAAAACAAAGGATACGTAGGTAGCCCATTTATGGGTTCGATCCCAACTTTGAAATAATCCTTGTCCTTCTGAATGACGATAAACTTCAAGTGCCCCACTGAGTGGCTTTAAAACCAGTCTGGTCATCATAATGACCAAAGAGACTTTTATATAAATGTTTTGAAGGATACCATTGACCAAGAATCTCTAAATAGATACAGATGATTCTCTATTGATGAAGAACCTCGAATACATATAAAAGATTCTCTAAATTTCTTGCATATTTAATCATTGATTGTTAAAACTTAAGGAAAGCTCATTTTATACTTGGTAATGTAATAAGGATTCACGAACATAACTTAAATCTATAAAGAGAGTCCCGGAGTAGACAATAATTCCCCTCAAAAAGGTGTGATGAGTCCGACCTCCCATCCTCTCGACCAATGCAAATTCCTAAGCCTCATTAGTCCACAAACTAATGAGCGCCTACCTTTGGAAAGTAGGTCCAAATGGATGTGGAATCATTGGATGTTTCCGGTTCTACGAACAAACCCGTTAGAAACCGATCGGAACGTTTGAATCTCCCGTCCAGGAGGTCATCCCCGAAATCTGTGAGGAAACAAAAATGGTGAACCCGACGTGAATCCTTAACCAAGTTAAAATGATGTTTTTCTTATTTGTTAGGCCCCTTGGGCCAACAAATCAATCATTGACATGTGCTCATCCAAAAGATGCAGTGGCCAGATTCATCTTGATTATGTCTGTCATATGGAACAGGCACTCTTTTCTCAAGATCTTCTGCAAAATGGCTTTTCTTAAATTCACCTCTATGAATACTGCTGCTGTGAACACCTCTATTGTGAGGTCTTCTGCTGTGAAAACCAATGCTACTACTCCTGCTGGAACGTCATCCGCTCTGAGGATGACATCACCAACTCAGCATCTTCAACGCTGGGTTTCTAATGCACTGGTTAAGGAGTACCGTCGCAACGGTACTATCCCAACTCTGGAGGCCGCTCGTCAAGCCCTCCAAGTTAACAACTCTACATGGTCGTCCGGACAACGGTGGCCAGCGATCAAGAAGCAGATGGTGCTGACTACCGTCTCCAACCGTTTCGGGTCGTTATCCCCGGAACGCAATTTCCATTCACTCCCTTACTCTGAGGAAGTGAATGAGCAGGTCCCGCAGGACCTTAATTCAAAAAGACAGGAGTCCTTCTCAAGGGCTCCCATCAACAATCGTCGCCAGACTCGTGCGGTAGTGCGCCTTCAACATGATGAGGGTACCGACTCCAGGCATTCAGCTCAGGTTCCTCGAACCCGAGCAGGCAAGATGAACCGCCAGAGATGGAATTCGGTTAACAATAGGCAGGTTGTCATCCCTGCCATCTCCGGAGAAGTCCACCAACCTAACTTGGTGGCAAATAACGAGCAGGCACAATCACCTGCCCGTTTTAATTCCGTTGTCCAGCAGACTCGTCTGGCAGCATCAAGCCGATCCCGCCAGGCAATTCCGGCGGAGTACCATAGGCAGGAACATACACCTGCTTATACATCACCAGTTAGTCAGCAGGCTCGTCTGACTACATATGATGGATCTCGTCAACCGCGTTTGGCGAAGTGTAATCAGCAGGCACATACACCTGCTAATACTAATCAAGCCTACCAACAGTCTCGTTTGGTAGCGCACGGAGAAGTCAGTCGGAAAGTCCCGACGATAAACAGGAGGCAGACTCAACTCTCTACCTCCACACTTGAGTACTGTCAGGATTCACTGACAGGAAAAGGAGGACAGGAGCAGGCACATACACCTACTCCAAGCCCGGAATGGACGTATATCCCCGTTCCGGCGGCTGAAGTCACCAAACATATTTTGTCAATGGTGAAAGAGCAGAAGCAAATTCCTGCTCATATTCTGGATGCTTGCCAGGATATCATAACAGCTTCAGCATCATCACAGGGACAGACACATAAATCTATCCCTAGCAGTGGAGTGACACATCAACGATTCACTCCGGAACAGACACACATACCTGTTCCAGTCCAAGAGGGTTATGGGGCATACTCCCCCATATCATACGGACAACCAAGTCAGGCACATACACCTGATTTGAGTGGATATCGTCAGCCTAACCTGACCATCTTTCCTGATCAGGCACATACACCTGCTCAGAGCAATCACTTTCGTCATCAAGTGGTTTCTAAAGTGAGTAAGAAGGCATCTAAGAAAAAGATCCGCCCAGCACAGTCAGGAGATCAAAGGCCAATCTGTAACCAAGCCTTGCTCGATGCTGGAGTTCTTGAAGCCCTCAGACATTTATCTGTCGGAATTCAAGATTCTACTCCCTCAGTTCCCAATAACGGGAACATTAATTCTGAAGGTCTTCAACAGACACTTCCTCATGAAGACTTGCTTCATGAAAGTTCGGTCAATCTTGAAGTTTCTTCTTCAGATGAGAGCCACAGGAACCCTCTGTGTGGTCAGAAGACCAAGGAGAAAGAGATTTCATCTTTTGCTGTAACCCATCATGACGGTCCTCCTCATGGTGATGAACTTCACTGTGAAAGTCCTCTCCACAGTAGTGATTCACGTTGTCTCGAAAATTCTTCAGAAGGCAATGTAGTGACGAGAAAGCCCTCCTATCTCGAGGCACTTGCAAACGTAAAACCAGTCATGTCTGATGCTTTACTATCGGCAGGTGAAACTCTTTCTCCATCAGAAGATAGCCTGGGGTTCAGGTTATTCTCCGAACCATCCCTGGGTCATTCATCTTCCAGCATGAATAGTGATATCTCTACCAATCTTGTTGAATCCAATGAAGCAACAAGGAAACACCAACTCTGGTCAAAACAGGTAGAAGAATCTTCATTTAATGATAAAGAGGAAATGCTGAACATGAGGAAAAAACTGGCAAAAGGTGAAGTACCAGTCATGTTTTGGCCTTTGGCTGACTCCCAGTACGACATTCCAAAGATGTTGATGGATGATGGAATCCATGATATTCGTCTCAACATATGGAAAACTCTTTGTCAATTAAAGAAGAAGGTATTATCTTACGATGAATATGAAAATCATCTTAAGATAATAGAAGGGTTACAACGTCAGATTGATTTGGCATCTCTATCAGTCTCTCGGTATCCGAAGGCTGAAAAGCAACAGAGAACCCTTCAACGTTCATGCCTTGGCGCACTAAGAAGATTGCGTCAGTTAATTGCCAATGCTCCATCTGATGTTCATATCAGAGGATGGGGTGTTCACGGAGCACTACATTTCACAGTGCTTTCCGGTCAGCAAAGCCCGCCGAAAATGGTCTCATGCAATGTTATTGCCCATGGCTGGCCACAGTCAATGGGCTTTGTTCATAATCAAAAGCTTGCTCAAGAACAGGCTTCAACTAGTTCCTCTCAAAATCAAGTATATAGAGAACAAGTTGTTGAATTGCTCCTACATCAAGCAGGCGAGAATATTGCACAAGCCTCTCGTCTGGAGCAAACACATCATCAAATGACAGAAGTTTCGGAAATCATCCAACGGTCTGTTGAACCAGGTGATAAAAGTGGATACAGGTTAATGCATCCAGCTAATTTCCGAACTAAGATTCGCAAGATCAAGAGAGATTTTAAGAAGATCTCAGACATAGCATGTCAAGAGACACCCCAGCTTTCCAGACTGGGGACTTCTCTAACCCAACCCTCAGAGTCAATAAATGGGATTCGAGGAGTTGAGCGGAAGCAGCAGGAACATCCCCAGTCCACCGGACTGGGGACTTTTTCAAATCCTCAATCCCTCCCTCAGAGAAAGTCAGTATTCTCTCGATTAGGGAATAAGCCTCAAGAGGAACGAAGAGACAAGCTATCAGGAGATTCTCTCCAAGTGACGGTTCTCCAAGAAGTTCCTGAGGGATCAAGTCAACGGAATGCCATGTCTCATCATGGACATAGAAGAAGACAATATCACAGAAATGCTGATAGAAGGGATTCCATGCAATATACATCCATTAATGTCATCAATGTTGTTGCTGCTGATTCACCAGATGAGGCTCAATCAGAGGGATCAGACGAAGAGGTTCCTGCTCAAGAAGTTGCGCACACAGACCTAAATGAAGAAGGTGTGCGCACACGTAATCAAAGGCTTACCCAAAATCTGGGTATTCCTTCAAGTAACCCACTTCCCCCTCTCCGAAAAGGATCCAATAAGGGGAAAGGAAAGAATCAGGTTACTTCTCACCCTTCCTCTGAAGGAGGTCAATCGCTCTCATTAGAGCAAAGGTTTGCACAACAAGAGGAAGAAATGAAAGAATTAAGAAGGTTGAATGCAGAACTACTTCAGAGTAGTCTTCTTCTTAAGAATGCTGAAGTCCGGCAGCCAAAGGAATTTGTTGTAACTACTGAGATGGATCAGGAATATCCTCCTTTATCAGTACACCCTCAGAGGTCTAATCCTACGGGTCAAACGCAACAACGGTTGGCAGCACTACCATCAGTTGCAGCACCAACCATCACGTCTGTCCAAGATCCATTCATTGCACCTACCCAAAACCAAGTTCAACCTGATGTTTCTCAAAAGTTAATAACTACTATTGAGTCATTAACAGCTCGGTTAGAAACTATGGAAGGGAAACGGGTGCAAGTTCAACCTGAAAAGAAAGTTTACCCTGAATGGGTAGATTCAATTTCTCCTCCATCCAGTTTTGGAAACCCTGTTTTCCCTACTTTCAATGGATCAGGCGACCCCGAACAACATTTGACGCATTACGTGTCTTGTTGTGATCCTATGATGGGAACTCCAGAGCAGCAAGAAGCAGTGAAACTCAGATGCTTCGTGCGAACCTTGCAAGGACCAGCTTTTGTCTGGTACACAAGCTTGCAATCCCGATCAGTCATCGGATGGGAGGATCTTCGTCAAAAATTCCTTCTTCAGTTTAGCTCAACTTTGCCAAAAACGACAGTTTTCGATCTTACAAACTGCAAGCAAAGGGAGAATGAAAGAGTCTCTGATTTCATTGCTCGTTGGAAGGGATTAACGTATTCCTTGAGTTTAGCACTCCCTCAGGAGGAATTGTTGCCAATCTGTGTGGCAAATTTGCGTGACGAATTACGCACGCCATTGATCCCTGTGAAATACACAGGAGGGTTTCGAGACCTTACTTCAATTGCTCAACAGATTGAAGATTCCCTTATACAGGCTAAGGTTAAATCTCGTGTAATTCCATCAGCTCCAGGAAGAAGAATGGGTAAAGCAGAAACTGCTACAGTTATGCTCAAACAAGCACCTGTACCTATTTCTACTTCAAAACCTTCATCTTCTCGAAGGGTTCCACCTCCTGAACGCCAACAACAAAGGTTGTTTCGTCCAAATGATCAAAAAGATCAACGACGAAAACAATTTGAGGATATGAAGAGTAAAACTTACTCTTTCTGAAGTGAGCAAGTTCCTGGTTACTTCATTTCAGCTCTGGAAAATAATTTGGTTCAATTACCAGTGCCGAAGAGGCCAAACAAGGAAGGAGATGAAGACCGTCCCAATTATTGTCCCTTTCATCAAATGTTGGGGCATCCCATCCAGGAGTGTTTTGTCTTTAAAGACCTCCTGCAAAAGATGGTCGACTTGGGACAAGTCAAATTGAAGGGTTCTTCAGCTCATGTAGCATTTATTACCGCTACAGATCCAGAGGAAGGAGGCGAATGGCAGGAAGTCAAAAGCAAAACTGCGAAAAAATATGATGATTGGATGGTCAGAAAGACAATCAATCGGACCCATTCCATTTTGCGAACACAATTGAAGAAGCCAATTGTGTCTCCTACAAAAGCTGCAGTAAAGCCTCCATCAAAAGACAAATCCTCAAAAGGGCAGCGCAATTCAAAGAAGAAAGAGGAATCAGAAGAAGATGAGTATGTATCAAAGCCTAAATTGTCTTTGACTCTAGCAGATTTCATGCCATCTACTTCAAAGCCACGGGCACCGCCCCATCAAACGGCACAGCCTAAACAGGCTAACCAGGCAGAGTCTTTATCAGACGAAGAGTTAATCTTTGGTTCTGTTAATATGATTCAATTAACAGATCCATATTCCAGTCTTGATGAGCCTGAATTCCCTGTATCAAATAAGGGAATCCGAAGAGGTTCTAGAGGCTCAGGATATAGGGGAAGACGTGGATCTTTCCGAAGCCACTACTCTAATTCTACCCCTGCTAGCACTATATATACAGCAGAAACTCGTGGTAGAGCCCTTCAGCGAGCTCAAAAAGAACAAGCAAGTTCTTCTGCCAATGGCCAACTCAGTTTTGGCACAGTTATTTTGGAAGACCGATTAAAGGATCCATCTTATTTATCTCAGAAAGTAAATGGATCTAATCAGTCTAATCTTCCAAAACCAAGGATGTTGCCAACTTCAATACAAGATGCATCAGCTTCCAAAGCATCTACTTCCAAGGTACCTGCTAAACCGAATATTCCTATTGGGAAACGCAGACCTCTAGATCAAAAGTATGATATATTGAAACACTTGGCCCAAGTACCAGCCAAGTTATCAATTTTGGATGCTTTGAATCTGTCAAAAGATCTTCGAGAAGCACTTATCGAAGCTTTGTCAAGTCCTCTGGAGTTTGAAGCTGAAATTGCTGCAGCTGAAATCTATCACATAGAGAATAATCCTGTAGAATGCCATGCAGTGATATCTTTTACTGATAAAGATGAAGATGATGTTGTGCATGGGCACATAAAACCTTTGTACTTATCTGGAAAATTCAATGGTGTAGATGTTCGAAGAGCTTTCATTGAAAATGGTTCAGGAGTCAACCTCATGCCCATTCGTACACTTCGTCGATTGGGCCTCACGGAATCTGATTTATCTCCTTCTACCATGATGTTACAAGGATATGATAAAAATGAACAAGAACCACTGGGAGAAGTTACACTCAGAACTCAGTTTGGAGATCTTGTTTCCAATTCGGATTTCATGATTGTTGATCAAGACTCAGCTTTCAATATCTTGCTTGGAAGACCCTGGCTACATCAGCATCCAGCTATTCCGTCATCATACCATCAATGTCTCAAATACTGTTTCGATGGTCAAGTTGGAACATTGTATGGTGATAAGGCCCCATTCAAGACATGTGAGTCTCAATACATTGAGGCGGAATTTTATCACATGAAGGGAAGAGAAAAATCTACAATGAAGGAAATTACCAAAGTTAATGCTCCATATGGTTTGGAAAAAATTCCAATAAATCCATTTTCACATATGAGTACAGATTATGTGTTACCTATCAGTCAAATTGACAAAATAGGCCCAAATCAAAATACTCTTATGGAAAGATCCATAATGTCAATTACGGCAATCGAGCCAGACAACATGGGAGGAATTGGTAATTTACCAAGCAGTGATGAAAGCATAAGTGGTGACGTTTTCATTTCGTCTGCTGAAATCCAATAAGTCTATACTTCGCTAATCAGGCCAGAAGAAGTTATAGCAACACTAGAGGTGAATAATGATGTCGATTCTCGATCCATCATCTCCTCTTTGATTCCCAAAGAAGACCCTTTATCATCAATAGGGTCGGAAATGGAAGCTTCTTCTTCAAAATGTGAAAATTTTGACATCTCTTATGATCATGAGAATTTCGTTTTTTCATCTACTTTGCATGTAGAAATGGAAGAAATAACACATGATGAAGAGGAAGAGGAAGATCTTAGAGATGCTCCTCCAGCATTTGAAGAGGGTATCTCTACCACTGTGGATGAACTCAGAGAAGTAAATCTGGGTACAGAGAAAGATCCACGCCCCACTTTAATTAGTGTGGCCATGACCCTTGAAGAGCAGGAGATGTATATTTCTTTTCTAAAGCAAAATAAAGATATTTTTGCTTGGAATTATACAGAGATGCCTGGTCTTGATCCTGATGTTGCCACCCATCATTTGGGTTTGCCAAAAGAACATCGAGGATTCAAGCAAGCCGCGAGAAGAACACACCCAACCTATGCTTCCAAAATCGAGGCTGAAGTGGATAATCTTATCAAAGCTAACTTCGTCAGAGAAGTTCAATATCCCAAGTGGTTGGCTAATATTGTCCCTGTAAAGAAGAAGAACGGACAAATTAGGGTTTGCATCGATTTCAGAGATCTTAATCGGTATTGTCCTAAAGATGATTTCCCAATTCCGATTAAAGAACTCTTAATTGATGCGACGGCTGGCTATGAAGCACTTTCTTTCATGGATGGATATTCTGGATATAATCAGATCCAAATGGCCCCAGAAGATAAGGAATATACAGCCTTCAGAGCTCCTCAAGGTGTGTTTTGTTACCGGGTGATGCCATTTGGTTTAAAGAATTCAGGTGCAACATATCAACGCGCCATGCATCGTATCTTCAAACCTCTTTTAGGGAAGTTTGTTGAATGCTATGTAGATGATTTGGTGGTTAAATCCAAACAACGTTCTAATCACTTGGCTGATTTGAAAGTCATATTTCACAAGCTTCGACAACATAATTTGAAGATGAACCCCTTAAAATGTGCTTTTGGGGTAACCTCAGGAAAATTCCTCGGCTTTGTTGTACGCCATCGTGGTATTGAAGTCGATCCTGAGAAGACCAAATCAATCCTTGGTATGTCACCTCCTCAGAATTTGAAAGAATTAAGAGGACTTCAAGGACACTTAGCCTATATTCGGCGTTTCATCGCCAATTTGGCAGGCAAAAGTTTACCCTTTACCAAATTATTGAAGAAAGGAGTCACTTACCAGTGGAATGAAGAATGTCAAGAAGCATTTGATGTCCTCAAGAAATACCTCTTGAGTCCACCAGTACTCATGCCACCTATTGAGGGTAGACCTCTTATCCTCTATGTGACAGCTTTAGAGCGATCATTGGGTGCCTTTCTCGCTCAAAAGAATGATGCTGGGAATGAAAATAGTCTCTACTATCTCAGTAGAACTTTGCTTGAAGCAGAAACCCGGTATTCGAGTATTGAAAAGTGCTGCCTGGCATTAATCTTTGCAGTTCAGAAACTGAGACACTACCTGCAACATCATGAGGTCCAATTGGTATCTCGTAATAATCCACTCAAATTCATCCTTAGTCGTCCAATGCTTACAGGACGTCTGGCAAGGTGGGCGGTTATTCTACAGCAGTTCAACATTCAGTATGTGTCTCAAAAGGCAATTAAGGGCCAAGCTCTGGCTGATTTCCTGGCTGAACATCCTTCAGTAGAAGACACGTATTCAGATATCGAACTCCCTGATGAGGAAGTTTTCTCTATTCAAGAGAGTCCTCAAACATGGGAAATGTATTTTGATGGTGCTTCTAGAAGTCCAACAGGAAAGAAAATGGAAAATCCTAAATTCAACAAAGTTGGTTTAGGAATTGTGCTCATTTCTCCAGATAAGGCAGTGTTACCTTATTCCTTTTTGTTGTGGGAAGGTGGTACCAATAATGAAGCTGAATACCAAGCTCTCATTACAGGCTTGGAGTTAGCGCTTCAAGCACAAGTGAATCACTTAAAGGTGAAAGGTGATTCAGACCTGGTAATCAAACAAGTCAATGGGGATTATGCCATCAGAAAAGAAGAATTAATCCCTTTGTATGATTATGTCAGAGAGTTAATGTCGGAATTCCCTTCAGAATCGACATTTTCTTATGTCCCAAGATCACAAAATGCTCAAGCTGATGCACTGGCTAATATAGCTACAGCTTTAGCAGATCCAAATCGGGACGAGACAACCATCAATATTGCCCACCGTCGTGCAATTTTACCTTATGTTCAAGTCAGAACAGAGGAAATTAATGAAATTAGTCTCATTCCTGAATCGTATGGTCATACTACAGGATGGATGTCACCTATCAGGGAATACCTTCAAAATGGAACCCTTCCACCTGATAGAGCCAAGAAAGAAAAAATTTGGCGACATGTGGTCAATTTTACTCTTTATGATAGCCCAAACCACCTCGAGAAAATTCTCTACAAATGTGGTTTTGATGGAGTTCTCTTCAGATGCATTGATGGTGAAGAGACAATGGATGTCATAAAAGAAGTGCATGCAGGAGTCTGTGGTGCCCACCAATCTGGACATAGACTGTCTGATCAAATTCGAAGGCTTGGATACTTTTGGCCTTCAATGATACAAGATTGTGTTAATTTCACAAAGAAGTGTCATTCATGCCAAGTATATGCCAACTTCATTCATCAACCTCCAGAGCTGCTTCATACAGCTAAATACTCGTGGCCATTTTCCACATGGGGAATGGATGTGGTGGGACCTTACCCTTCAGCTACGGCCAAGCAGTTTAAGTACATTCTTACTGCTACTGATTTCTTTTCCAAATGGGAAGAGGCAGTACCTCTCAAAGAAGTCAATTCTAAATGCATTGTTAGCTTCATTAAGTCTAACATCATTACTAGATTTGGTGTCCCTCATACCATATTGACGGACAACGGCACCAACTTCTGTTCTTCTGAGGTAAAGAAATTGTATCAAGAATACAACATTAAGTCCAACCATTCATCTCGATATCATGCAGTGGCTAATGGCCAGATAGAGGCCTTCAACAAGACTCTTTCAAATATACTGCAAAAGATGGTGGATAAAGATAAGAAGTCATGGCCAGATAAACTCTTTCATGCTTTATGGGCTTATCGGACTACCACTCGCAATGCAACGCGGTCAACTCCATATTCATTGGTATATGGAACAGAAGCAGTCTTGCCAATTGAAGTTCAATTTCCCTCACTCAGAATAGCCATTTGTGATCAATTATCTACAGATGAGCAATCCCAAAAGCGGTTGAATAAATTAGAACAGTTAGATGAGAAAAGATTGTGCACTTTGCACCACCTGGAAATCTATCAGAATCGAATAGCACGAGCTTTTAACAAAAAAGATCGTCTTCGTTCATTCATTTAGGGAGAATTGGTATTGGTTCTCAGAGCACCAATGATACCAGGAAAGAAGCCTCCCAAGCTTGAACCAAAATGGGAAGGACCTTATTCAATACATAAGGTCTACTCCAATGGAGCGTATTCTCTAATCTCAATGGATGGAGAACACATTACGACTCCAACTAATGCCAGATTTCTGAAGAAGTATTTTGTATAAACACAAAATATTGTTCCCAGAACCAAGACTCTTACAATTGGTTCATACAGCAATGGTCCAGTATGACCTTAAACTGCAACTTCGTCCAACATGACGTTAAACTGTAGAAAAGAACATGTCCTATCTATATGACATTAAACTGTACAGAAGTTCCTATATTTTGTCCGAGATGACATTAAACTATATTTTGTCCGATATGACATTAAACTATATTTTGTCCGAGATGACATTAAACTATATTTTCTCCGAGATGACATTAAACTATATTGTGTCCTATCTACATGACATTAAACTGTGTGGCACTTTCATCGTCCAGCATGACGATAAACTGTAAAAAGTCTGCAGAACTGATATCCTCATATTGGTTCACTTTAGTCCTAGCTACATGACTTTAAACTGTACAGTACCAGTTCGTCCTTGCTATATGACGTTAAACTATACAGCAATGGTCCAGTATGACTTTAAACTGCAACTTTGTCCCACACGACATTAAACTGTGAAAAAGTTCCCTAAACCATCCAGCATGACCTTAAACTGCATCATCCCTGGTCCATGTATATGACCATAAACTATTTGCAAATCCTTTATGTCCAGCAAGACGTTAAACTATGACGTCCTAACTACATGACGCTAAACTGTATAAAAGTCCCTCACGTCCGGAAATACGTTAAATTATATAATCTCAAAAGTCCAGTATGACATTAAACTGCACCATTCACGGTCCATGCATATGACTTTAAACTATTCGCACTTTCGTCCGACATGACGTTAAAATGGTACACTCTTTTTTCCTTACTGCATGACATTAAACTGCACAGTCCCCCTTTCGTCCAATATGACGTTAAACTATTTTGTCCCCATCGTCCTAACTACATGACGCTAAACTGTACAGAAAATCCTTGATATGTCCTATATGACATTAAACTATATTTTGTCCCTGCTACATGACACTAAACTGTGCAGCACCAATAGTCCTAACTGCAAGACTTTAAACTGCATAGTCCCTTTTTTATGTCCTACATGACATTAAACTGTGCATCGTTAAGGTTGTTATTACCTCTTGTTTCTCACACCGAGTATGACTCACGTGAGCTTAGAGCAAACATCAACCATAACACTCCCTTTGGGCCACTAACCATGTGTAAGTCCTAACAACATTTTTTTTAGATCATTGTCCACAAGAACAACTTGATCATTAATTCATTCTTTAATTGAACTACACGGACTTTGATCCTTGACCTCCAGGCTGGGTATGTAGGCAACCTCCCAGGGTTCAAGCCCAAAAACAATCTCTTCACATCGGTTCACCACCATCTCATATGATGATGATTTGTGAAACCGCCCCTGGAATCAATATCTTTACATTGATTCACTTTCGTCCTTGTTATATGACGTTAAACTATACAACACTTTTGTCCGGTATGACAATAAACTACAATATTCTTTGATTTCCTCATTTGAGAGAGAACTATTATTGACATTGATTTTTCAATCATGGTTTTCATTTTCAAAAGACTACGTGCATACATGGTAATGCCTGAACTTTTTATCTTAGGTTAAACCATCATTGCACTAAAGTCCCCTTTCACCCTTCACATGTACGAACCAAATTTGTACAAAGGGTAGTTCTAGAACTACGTGGACTTGATTCCCATCCTTATGGGATACGTAGGAACATTCGAGTGTCCCTCGAATCCAGTCCCAAATCTTTTGGGCCTAACCCCAAATTTCACTTTCAGTCCCTTGGCTGAAAATTCCTCATGAAAACACACACTGTGTATTCATTATTATGGTCCGAATTCTATGACCCTAAACTAAGATCACTCATACTTTCGTCCTGCACGACGTTAAACTGCATTTCAAGAACTACGTATGGCTTGATTCTCATTCTTATGAGATACGTAGTGAAGTCCAAATTTCAATTCAGGACCCAGCCACAACATGATTATGGTTTTCATTGACCTATGTATCTCTATATACATTGGACAATACCCATCTTTATGTGTTATAATCCTAACCTTAAATATTTTCAGATCTTCATAACCCTTTTCATGACTTCTAGTCACAAAAATGTCAAACTTCTGAGAATTCTTTTGCCTGACTATGCAGCACGTGCCCATAGGTGGCCTTGCATAAACAGTCCACATAACAGACTTGTCAGCCAAAAGATGCTATTCATTTGACCATGCAGCCAATGCCCATAGGTGGCCCTGCATATTTCAACCCCCTAACGGGTTTTGTTAAATAATAGTAACTTCATTCTTGGGAAGAATGCCTCTTTTGTCCTTATTTTTCTTAAACGACAGTATGTAGGGATCCGCAAAAAATAGCCATCCTTAACATATTTGTCCCATATCATTTTTCATGATCTGAAAGTATTCAAGTCTATGGTTTATTCTTCTTCCCTACGTTTGGGTCAGACCTTCGTAGGAGTGATATTCATCCAGTTCTTCGATGTTCTTATTCGGAAATATCTTCTCCATATTCAAGTACCTCTTTCCATACAACAAACTCTATACTTTAGAAAATTTGAATCTCCATAAACTTTCACTGGCTTTTAGCACTAGGAAAGTAAATTTTTGGGAGTTCTTTTGCCTGACTATGCAGCACGTGCCCATAGGTGGCCTTGCATAAACAATCCACATAACAGACTTGTCAGCCAAAAGATGCTATTTATTTGACCATGCAGCCAATGCCCATAGGTGGCCCTGCATATTTCAACCCCCTAACGGGTTTTGTTAAATAATAGTAACTTCATTCTTGGAAACTACTTCTTCTAATGCCTTTTAGCTCTTTTTCATATCATTCCTCAGATTCAAATATTCTTAATCCATAGTTTACATTTTTTCCCTCATACTTGAGTATGGTAATATGTTTTCAGATAAATTGTCAAGGAATTGAATCCATTTTTAATCCATTTCGGTCAAAGCTATTTCGACCTTAAACATTAGCCCCTTTATGTCCGGCATGCATGACTTTAAACTGCCCACAAAAGACAAAGGAACTCTGAATAAAAGTCAAGTTCCAGCACACTTGCGCGCTGCCCTCTGTGCCCTGAAGACTTGCGCGCCCCCTTTTCCTTTGAATGTATTCAATTTCCTCAGAGTCAAATCCTCATTTCTTTCCGGATCCAACTCTGAGGGGGGACTTTTGTTGAAGCTCCTTTCGTCACAGAATCTAAAGATCGGAAAAGGGGAATATCTGAGCTCAAAGTGATTCATCCTTTGAAAAAAACATCAAAAATCGACAAAGGGATGAACAAGGAGAACATTTCCCATAGGTCGCGCAAGTTCCCTCATGGTCGCGCAAGTACACTTGCGCGCTGCCTAGTGGTCGTGCAAGTACTTGCGCGCTGCCTAATGGTCGTGCAAGTCTACTTGCGCGACGCCTTATGGTCATGCAAGTGACTTGCGCGACCTAAGTGATAACCGCTCGGTAACCGCCCAGGGCCTTCTTTTGCCTATAAATAGACCCTGTGGGCCCCCCATTCGAGAGGATCTTTTTCCAGAAACTCAGATTGAAGCTCCCGACACCCAAGTCTCTTCTCAAAGCTTCCGGAACACTTCTAAGGTAATTTCTTACCTAGAACGGAAGATCTAAAGAGAAGAAGGAAGGCCTAAGTGTTGAAACTTATCAAACACTTGCGCGCCGACTTATTTCCTTCAATATAACTTGCGCGTCCCTTTTCTGGAAGAACCTCAAGAGGATTCTAAAGTGATTAAAAAGAAGTCTCTCAAGTATTTCAATTCCGATTGAGAATCGCGCAAGTACTCCTCATGTCGCGCAAGTATACTTGCGCGACCAATACTTGCGCGCCGCCGCAATACTTACGCGCCTTTCAAGACTTGCGCGCCCCTACCTTTTTGGGTGCCCATCTTGCCCATTTTACCCCTCTTAAGCCATTTCACCTTTCCTATTCAAGATTCAGTCTTCAAGATACTCTTCAAAGCCATTTATGGCATGATTTCTTGATTTGATATCCTTGTCTGAAAGGAATTCTGTGGAATATCTCTCAAAACCTAGTGATTTAAATATCCTTATGTCACTAAATATGGAGAGTTCATTCATTCAACCTCATCCTTTAAGATGAGAGAATCCTTAAACTGGGTCTCCTTTTTAGGAATAATCCCCAGTTATAAGTCCTTTAATTTGGGCATCCTCCTTAGGAGTAAGCCCCAAATTCTTAAAGTTCTCAAACATGGGCATCCTCCTCAGGAGTAAGCCCCAAACCTTAATTCCTTAACTTGGGCATCCTCTTTAGGAGTAAGCCCCAATCCCAATCTCACAACATGGGCATCCTCTTCAGGAGTAAGCCCCAAACCAAGTCCCCTAACCTGGGCTTCCTTCTCAGGAATAAGTCCCAGTCATAAATCTTGGGCATCCTTCTTAGGAGTAAGCCCCAAGCCTTAATCCTTAACCTGGGCTTCCTTTTCAGGAATAAGTCCCAGTCATAAACTTTGGGCATCCTCCTTAGGAGTAAGCCCCAGGTTTCTTAAATTTCTCTTAACCAGTCCTAATTTACCCTTGATTTGGGTTTCCTTTTCAGGAGTA
The DNA here is from genome assembly GCA_963277665.1 of Viscum album. Taxonomy (NCBI): domain Eukaryota; kingdom Viridiplantae; phylum Streptophyta; class Magnoliopsida; order Santalales; family Viscaceae; genus Viscum; species Viscum album. The sequence continues at coordinate 1,088,740,295 of OY728145.1, read as the reverse complement.
AAACCCAATCATAAGTCCCCTCCTAATTTGGGCATCCTCCTTAAGAGTAAGCCCCAAGATTAGAGTATTCAAATCTCCATAAAGCATATATACCTTTATGGACCTTGTTCCTGGATTTTCTCCCTAAAAGTGAATCCTAAACCTTCATCTATCTGGGCAGTCATACATACCTAAGCCCCAAACAATTTCTTATGATTGCATCTTTCATGGCAAAATTCTCTAATTTTTACCAATACCTCTTGTTTCTCACACCGAGCATGACTCACGTGAGCTTAGAGTGTAAAAGTAATTATGACATTCTTCTTTGAGCCATCAATCATAAACATCATACTCCATTACTCGAACTACGTGGGTTCTGATTCCTTTTCCAAAACAAAGGATACGTAGGTAGCCCATTTATGGGTTCGATCCCAACTTTGAAATAATCCATGTCCTTCTGAATGACGATAAACTTCAAGTGCCCCACTAAGTGGCTTTAAAACCAGCCTGGTCATCATAATGACCAAAGAGACTTTTATATAAATGTTTTGAAGGATACCATTGACCAAGAATCTCTAAATAGATACAGATGATTCTCTATTGATGAAGAACCTCGAATACATATAAAAGATTCTCTAAATTTCTTGCATATTTAATCATTGATTGTTAAAACTTAAGGAAATCTCATTTTATACTTGGTAATGTAATAAAGATTCACGAACATAACTTAAATCTATAAAGAGAGTCCCGGAGTAGACAATAATTCCCCTCAAAAAGGTGTGATGAGTCCGACCTCCCATCCTCTCGACCAATGCAAATTCCTAAGCCTCATTAGTCCACAAACTAATGAGCGCCTACCTTTGGAAAGTAGGTCCAAACGGATGTGGAATCATTGGATGTTTCCGGTTCTACGAACAAACCCGTTAGAAACCGATCGGAACGTTTGAATCTCCCGTCCAGGAGGTCATCCCCGAAATCCGTGAGGAAACAGTATTCTATCAAAATGGATTAACAAATTTAAGAATTCAATTATCGCTCATCTTTCTCTATCAGGAAAGGATTTCTTAAATCTGGTTGCACTGAGGAAGCGGGTTGTTGAATGTTGGGGCTTTGATGGATGGAAAAAACCTCTCTAGGTAGAGGCTATATTCACATTTTCTTTGAATCGGAACTTCTGAAATCTAAAGCTTGAGGATATGGCTTCATTAACCGTAACCTCATCACCCATAGACTCCAAGATTAGAATCCATATTTTGGTCCCTTAATCATTAAGAACTCAATCACCCAAATTTGGATATGTGTGAAGGATCTGAGCACAGCGGAGGTGTTGTGTTGGGTGGGCCCAACTTTTCTTTTTCCATAATCGGTGATCAATTCGGGATCAATATGATGATGAATTCTAGTATCCATGGATAGAATCAAGGAAATAAACAAAGAAAGAAAATGTCGGAACAAAGAATGAGGATCTTGCACATCATGTTTAAAATTAATGTAATTAAGATATGAAGAAATTAAATACTTGGATTTAGGTGCTTTCTTCATTGAAGATCATTGGTTATCTGAAATGGACCTTTTGGATTTCCTTCGTTGCTCTTGGGAGGATCCAATGGTAGAATCCCTCTAGTGGTGATCCACATGTGCTCTGATGGTCTCTGAGCAACACCACTCGATCTTCGAGTGCTAGCGTAGGGAATCAAATGTCTTGCATTGATCGTTCTAGATCGCTCATTCTTCATTCTTGAAGAACTTCTCCCTTGGGTTCCTCATTCTTGAAAGGGAGAGAGCAGAGAGAATTTAGGAGAGAATTCATTGTGATTAAAAATTCTCTATTCATGACTTGGAATTGATCTCACATCCCTTGTACAATATATATATCCTTCTATTGATAGAGGTGAGATTTTGGTTACAAAATTTAATTGCATAACATCCATTAAATATAATTATAACCATTAATGAAATCCCATGACACATAATAATATTATTATTATTATTTTTTTTTGTGGTGACAAATTAAGCAAAATTGAACCATTAATGAAATTTCATGTCACCTAATAATAATAACAATATTATTATTTTGTGGTGCACCAACTTCGGTAAAATGGATAAATAATATTTATCATCTTGTAAATAATTATTTAACCACCAGACATGGTCTCAGTCTGTTCAAACTCCTCTTGCATTTATTGAACACCCGAATAAATATTTTATTCTCTTAATAAATATTTTATTGACAAACTAGTAAATAAATATTTATTAAATGTTCAATAAAATAAATAAATATATTTTATTCACAGTCTAGTGAAAAAATATTTATTTAATTTATGCGATCATTTTAACTTGAATAAAAAATTTATTCAGTCTTGAGAATAACATTTATTCCAATAATTAAATTCAAATAAAATTTAATCGAGACCACGAGAAACACTTAGTGTGTGACCCTCTAAGATTTTTTTTTTTTTGCATTAGGTGGGCTTGCCTAAAGTCCAAGATTACTATCTATAAACGGGTCAAGGCACCCAAGAGAAAGAACTTAAAGACACAACGACAACATCCACATACAAACGCTCACTGTGTAATATAATCCCTTTGTCACAATATCTCATCAAACAGGTTGCATAATGGTATCATCAACCTATATGCTTGATACATCATTATTTGACTAACTAAAATAAACTCTTTGTTACACCATGGTCATGGAATTTAGGGCAACGGTTCTATTTCAATTAATGGGTCTAGATATCAACTTCTATAAATATGGAAGTGATAGATCCTTCCTCGACTTATCCATTAATAACATGTCATTCATGACGCACCAAACACACCGTACATCCCGCCAATATATGGCGTGATGGTTTTCATCAGAAAATCTAAGTGTGTGAGTCGTGACACATATTAATGATAATCTTAAAGTCTAAGGACCATTACACATGCTCACAAATAGGAATATTCGATGACACCAAAACATGAGGAATTCTGAATGATGAGTTTGTTCTCATAATATCCCACCTTGGAGATTACCAAGTGTGAACTTCATGAGAAGAAGTCTCATTTGATTAGGAGTACTCGCACATTATAGTCTATATACTATGTTTCCTATCATATTATGTTATCCAACCATGGAACTATATTAATAATATTGTCATAGCACTTCAAGGTTCTCATCATAGTGGTGAACTATGATGACCTTATCAATGTGACAAATGCTCTAGGACATTATTACATTATAGTCATGCAGAACAATAAAAAATATGTGATAAGATGTTTAATATTTAATACATTAAATATTCATATAATCAAAGTAAGAACAATTTGTTCTAGGACACCAACTCCAACAACATGTTCATGGTTTGAGTTAGTTCCTATGGCACCCCCAAATACTATGGGAAATTGCATCAGCTGTTGGAGTCCCCATTAGGATGGATAAAGAAACTAAGAAATCAAGGTATGGTCACTTTTCTAAGTTACAATTTGAAGATGATATGAGCTCCCCTTTGGCCAAGTCCATTGTGTTGACATCGGATGTCAAAAAAAATCATCTATTGGTCGAATGTGAAAAAACACCTGACTTTTGTAAAGGATGCAACAACCTAGGACACTAATGCACGCTTGTCGTAGGATGTGGAAAAAGAAAATTTCTATGTTTTCCTAGTACAACACAATGTCTGACCAGGGTCGTCTCACTTGAGGAGCTTTCTCAGTTGTTCACCTACTTAATCTAATTCACCTAAACTAATTCTTTTTTTTTATGAAAATAATGATAGTTAATAAATGAAATGAAAAACTAAAATGAAACTAACATGCAATTACAAAATGTAATTATGGAAGAAATAATTTGGCCTTTATGGTTTGGTTTGTGGGTTCCATCATTCTCTTTGTTTGTGTTTAGATTAAGTTTGATAATTGAATTATGAGATCTCATGCATGAATTACTATTATTTTATTTTGTGGTGTGAAATGTCAAATGCATTTAGCAATCTTAATTCCACATGCTCCTATAATCAAGGTTGATGGAACACCTTGATCGAGAGTGTGAAATATCCCAGGAGATGGCTCCATCATATGTCATTTCATCCACTAAAAGGATCAACTCCGTCATATGAATAACTTGTATCCAATAGAAGGGAGGGAAGAGTTTTAATTAAATAATAGAAATGAGTTTGAGATCATTGTCGTGGTGTATGATCTCCACAATCGTGCATGTCACTCTTTCTCATTACAAACTTAATAAAACTTAAGAATTTAATTGAATAATAAATTAAATTTCTATATACCTCCCCCAAGACAAGGCTCGGGTTAACCCTTCATTTTTTAGGGTAAGAGGTCATGGTGGAATGAGAAATAATGAGAATAATTAGATTATGGATGGAATATTAAGAGAGATGGAAGAATATAGAAACACTTGAATTAAAAAAATTCATATGTGTTACATGAAAAAATGAATAAAAATAAAAAGAAAAGAAGAATAAAATCCTAAATTAGCAACATGGTCATTGGCCTCCAATCCATTGGTAATGTCACACTCCCATTCATCATGTGTGAAATAATCCTTAAATGGGACAAGGGGGTTCCATCCTTTGGTCTTCAAATTCAAGATCTTCTAAATCTCCCTTTAAGATCTCCTCTAGATTCTGACCACCTAATGTTTTACCATTGTATGCCAATTTAATGATAGAATTTTGGAAAGGCGTCTTCTTTAAATTTGTTCCAATTTTAATCATATATCTCCCCATGAAATTTAATATTCATCTGAATTTTTTAGGAAAATATATGGCCTATTAATTATGAAAATTTATTATGGAAGAATGTTTCCTAAATATACCCCCAAAGTTGAGTATCCAATGACCTCATTAATGATGTCAAATCTCTATGATATTAAACAGTCAAACGAGCCATTGAATTATATTTCAATTCCAGGTGGAATAACCTTAATTGGAGGTACGTAGACTGAGTTATTCCAAATTTACTAAGGTGGGTTCCACATGATCGTCCAAAATGATTTTCCAACTCGATTAATTTTTCAGGACCTTATATGGCCAAATTAGCTCTTAGTATAGAAGAAAAAGTTATAGCACGCACATCAATGAATCCTAAACAAATTGAATAACATAAATTGGATTGATATTTTAAAAGTTATTCTCAAAATAGAAAAGTGACTAAAATATGTTAAATTTCCAGAATTAATCAATTTTCCAATTTTTTCCCAAAACACACCATAAATCCAAAATTGATGCAAATAAAATCAAATTAATAAATTCGAAGGGATAAAATCATTGAAAAACATATAAAATGATAAAAATATTAACTCTATCAATTCCTCCACACTTATCACTTGGACTCCTGGACAAGTAAGAATCAGAATCAAATCAAAGAAAATTCAAAACACATGCCCATGAGATCCATAAAATCCACACCATGAAATACAAGATATCATGCCTCATCAAAAAACATTATTTTAATCCATTCATTTAGATAACTCAATGTTTTTCCTCTTCGCTTATCCTCCAATGCACACAACACACCTACCTCACATCAATTTTTTCTCATCTCAAAAATGTTAATTTTCAATAAGGATTTTCTCATCCAAACCCATGAAAGGGTCACCATATGCTTGATAAATTCCTACTTCTCCACATAATTTGATTCAAGAACATTTAATTATCATGATGACTTTTCAAGATTGTTCTATTGCTTCCGATTGGTAGGATTTTTATGTAAAACATTCTGAGTTCGAATGAGGAGGGATGGCTCTTTTTGAAGAAAATTTGAAAGATTTTAATTCTCACTCATGTATGGTCTCCTCCTCACTCCCATTAGTAGAAAATCATCTCCATAATCATGAAAACTCAAGGAAATTTCCCACCATTCAGTATTTCACTAGAAAAAATTTAAAACTTCTCAAGCATTATTTTTCTTGAAAGCTCTATATAGGCACAAATTTCTTTCTCCATCCGAAGCTCCAGAAAGGCGCAACTACTCTTATCATAAAATCTACAGACAGGAACAAATTTCAACAAAAGGAATTCTTCAGTAGTAAAGTAATCACTTCACCATTTTATTTTCCTCCCAAAGTATCACCAAATGAGGTAACAGGCCACAAGAAAGCTTCCCTACACATAATTTCAATTAGATCATGCAATTTTACTTCAAGAGCGGGTTGGATAGGGAAAATCGGCTTGTAATGTGGCTAACCTAACAGGTTGTTCATGGATTTTAAGGGCTGCATGGATTAAATGTACAAGGTAGGAAAGAATGAAACATGATTTTCTAGAAAATGGGGCTTTAAAACAAAATAATTTTCTCAATCATTTAAAACAAAAGTACCTCAAACCCTAAAGTTTTGACAAAAATAAATCAAATTATGGTTAAAGCAAGAATGGAATGGTTCCCACAAGAAAAGAGGTGAATGCAAAGAATATGATAAAAAGGGTTCAAAATCCTCACAAGAAAGTGATTTAAAATATAATGATAGTGATATGTGGAATGGGATTCAAAAATCAGAGTATTTTTCATGAAATTCCCAATGATTTGAACTTGAAACCAAGTCATTTTCAGCATTAATTTAAGCTCGGTTTCATGGAATAAATTGGTTCACTCATTGAAATGGGTTTCAAAAATGTAAATGATAATCATTTCAGATCAAAAGTTTCAAAAACATAAACATTGAAAAAGAAACACACAAAAATAGTAAAAACACACATTTTTTTGAAAAAAAAAAGGAAAAGAAAAGAAAAAACAAAAAATTGAATATCCTAAACATCAAAGTTTCCCTTCCCCACACTTAAATGATGCAGTTTCCACAATGCATCAAGTTGATTTAAAATATAAGCATATTTTAAATTGAATCACAGTAAGCAAGAAAGTGTAAAGGATAGGTACAACCTGGCTTATTGGCAGTGCAATTTTGAGTTAAGCTCCTAAGTGTTTCTCTCTAAAAACCTACAAGAAAAAGTAAAAAGATAACATAAGAAATTTATTAAAATAAATGAAAATAGAAATAGAATGAGAAAATAAGGATAGATCTTGGTTTAATCCCCTAAGTGAGCTCTGGGTTTTGACTACCTCTAAATGGGCAGTTCTAATTGGTTATCTCCAATCTGATGGTGGGTAAAGTTTCATGTTCATGAACCAACAAACATTCTTCTTTAAAACATGCAATTATTCCTCCACCCCCATGGGAATTAGATAAAACTTGCATGGTATGGGTAGGACAAATAATGAGTCCATCTATTTCTGGGTTTCCACTTTCACAAATTATTTTTTATTCTCTAGTGATTTATCAAGGTATGCTGCATCAATAGAATAATCAAAGGAAATTTCAGAGTGTAATTCAATTTGAACAAAATTTAAGCGTGAAGATTCAATATCAAATTCTTCCCTTTCAAAGTAAGAAGCTTGTGTCTCATTTTCCTCCAAAAAATCCAATTTGATCTTCTCATTTACTCCCTCCAATAAATGTTCAAAATGTTTGGGGAGCTCCAGATTTTACTCTTTATATGAATCTTCTTTTTATCATCTTTTGCCAAAGAAATACAAGTGTTGGCCGAATCTGAGAATTTAAAACAATGGGAGGTAATACTCTATTTAGTTTCAAAAAAATCAGAAGATAATGAGTTCATGAAAATATTATCTTCCTATGTTTGTTCAGCTTTAATTGCTTCTTCGGTGGGGATGCCTCTTGCAGTTGAATTTCACTCGATAGAGGTAGGTAATCAGACTCCTCTATCTTCTCTTCAAATTCTGCCACTTGGGTGGTTTCTTCCTTCAATGGTGTTGGATATTCTACATTATAAGGAATAGGGGGATCAAATAGTTCCTCAAAATCATTCTAGAAGTTATCCAGATATTTTTGATCTCCCATATGTATTTCAGTAGGAAAATATTCTGCATCAATCTCCTCCAACATTGATTGAGTTGGGCTAAATGAATATTATTTTAATTTCATCACGGCCTCCATGGGTTCTTCAACTTGAATGATAAGTGGGGATACTTCTTCCAACAATTTTTTTGGTTCTGATTCTCATTTTGGCTCCAGTTGTTGATCATGGGATGCATGTACATATTCTGTTGTCCACTCTATTTTTTATCCTGGTTTTGCACTATTTGACTAATCCTTTCAAAGCGGGATTCAAGATCCTTGCAAACTTCCACTTCTTGGTGTTTCAATTGTGAAATTTCTCCAAAAATATTGATGGGAAATAAGAAAATATCTTCTTGTACTTCGACCATTTCTTGATAAAAATCCAAAAAATACTCATGGAGTTCAATTAATTCTCTGGTCAACCCCTCCAACACTGGATATTCAAGGATTGTTTTATGGTCTTAAATGAGATCCTTGAATTCATCCTCATTTATGATTTGGATTTGAGCTCCCCTGGTCTATTTAGAAAATAAAGAAACATTATCCTCTATAGACAAATGTGAGTTAAACATTGGTTCTTGCACTTATGGGTAATTCATCCATAAATTAAGGAAATAACCATTTGAAAAAATCATGGTAAAATATTTTTTTATGTTTTTTTTAATTTGAAAAAAGTCAAATATTTATAATTAGATTGTGGAACTTCCTCCCCGGCAACGGCTCCAAGTTTTGACATGTTCCTGTTGTGGGGTGTGATAAAAACTATTATTTACTAAGTTAAAAAAGAAGTAAAGTGGCTGACCAGGTTCGTCTCACTTGAAGAGCTTTCTCAGTTGTTCACCTACTTAATATAATTCACATTAACTACTTTTTGTTTAATTTTTTTATGAAAACAATGATATTTAATAAATGAAATGAAAAACTCAAATTAAACTAACATGAAATTACAAAATTTAATTAGTGAAGAAAGAACTTGGTCTTTATGGTTTGGTTTGTGGGTTCCATCATTCTCTTTTTTTTTGTTTAGATTAAGTTTGATGATTCAATTATGAGATATCATGCTTGAATTACTATTATTTTTATTTAGTGTTGTGAAATCTCGAATGCATTTAGCAATCTTAATTCCACTACCTCCTGTAATCAAGGTTGATGGAACACCTCGATCGAGAGTGTGAAATCTCCCTGGACCAAGCTCTATCGTATGTCATTTCATCCACTGAATGGATCAACCCCATCGTATGAAGAGCTTGTATCCAATAAAAGGGAGGTAAATGTTTTAATAAAATAATAAAAATGAATTTAAGACCAATTTTGTAGTGGTCGATCTCCATTCCCGTGCACATCACTCTTGCTCATCACAAACTTAATAAAACATAAGAATTTAAGTGTGAAATAAATGAAATTGTCACATACTTCCCTCAGGCCAAGTCTCGGGTTAGCCCCTCATTTTTTAAGGTAAGAGGTCAAGGTGGAACGAGAAAGAAGGAGAATAATTAGATTATGGATGGAAGATAAATAGATATGGAAGAAGATGGAAACACTTGAATTAAAAAAATTGATATGTGTTACATGACAAAAGGAATAAAAATAAAAAGAAAAGAAGAATAAAATCCTAAAGTAGCAGCATGGCCATTGGCCTACACTCCATTGGTGGTGTTGAACTCCCATCCAGCATGGGTGAACTCCTCCTTATATAGGCCAAGGGGGTGTCATCATTCGGTCTTCAAAACCAATATCTTCCAAATATCCCTTTAAGATCTCCTTCAGATTCTTTCTACCAAAATTTTGATCACGGTAGGGAAATTTAATGAACTAATTTTGGAAATGTGTATTCTCGAAAGTTAATCCAATATTAATATTCTATCTCCCCACGAAATGTCAGCTTCATTCGGGTTTTTTAGGAAAGGATATGGCCCATTAATTTTGAATATTTATTCTCGAAGAATATTTCCTAAATATGCCTCTAAAGTTGAGTGTCCAATGACTACATTAATGATGTAAAATCTCCATGAAATTAAACATTCAAACGATACTTTGAATTATCTTTCCATTACAGGTGGAATCACCATAATTGTATGTTTATAGACCGATTTATTCCAAATTTACTGAGGTGGTGTCCACACAGTCATCTAGAATGATTTCCCAACACGATTGGTTTTTTTGGGCCCTTAGATGGCCTAATTAGCTCCTAGTATAGAAGAAAACGTTGTATCCCACACATCAATGAATCCTAAAAAACGAATCACATCAATTGAATTTATATTTTAAAAGTTATTCTCAAAATACCAAAGTGATTAAAATTTGTTAAATTTCCAGAATTAAGCAATTTTCCAATTTTAGCTCAAAACACATCATAAATCCAAAATTCATACAAATAAACTCAAATGGATAAATTTATAGGGATTAAATCACTGAAAAGCATATAAAAATTATGAAAATGTTAGCTTTATCAGACGCACCAATGATAAGTGTCGTAGAAGGAAGCTCTGTAGCTTTTGTGGGATGAAAGACCACTCTCCTGTTTTTTGCAAAAAGAAATCCAAATCTAAAGGAAATGTGTGGGTGGTAGCTCAAGACTCTTTTGAAGCCAACCCCCATCATTTGGTGGATCCTATGGAATAACATGTCAATGTTGTAGGGACCCCCTCTTTTACTGATGTTTTCACGCACTCTGCTCCTACTGGTATGAGCTCTGCGATCCAATGTGAGGTATCTGTTCAGCACACTGAAGAACAGGTGACTCATGGTGCAAGTGCTTCCAAGGTATCATGGATTAATATGACTACTAATTAAGAGGATAATCAGACTGATAATGAGTTTGCTGCTACTCCAGAAGCACCCTCATATGAAGGAACAACAGTCGAGGAAATGGCTATGTCCTTGAACAAAGGTAAGAATATTATTGTGGATGAGGAGGGATTCTAAATGCCACCCCCCCCCCCCCACGCACACACACCCCCTGAAAACCCAAATTGAATGAGAAGTAGCTTGGAATGGTTGCAATTAATTCCCCATGTGAGCAGGAGGTACCCATACAAGTCCAGGGAGAGTTTGCTACTTTGCCGACTGGTTTTGATGTAGGGAACAAGTTGGTGTTGAAAGGGGTACTGCATGCTTTTGTGGTTGATCAAGCTGGAGTGGAAATGAAGAAGGCAAGTGAGGTAAATATCCCACCGGACTCTATTCCTATGAAGGGCAATGTGGAGGTTGAAGAGGAACCTAAAGGAACTTGGCATCAAAAATCATGGAGACGTGGTAGGCATCCAAAAGGTCGTGGCCAAGGATGTGGGTGAGATGATTGTGCAACTGCAATAGGGCATGGCCAGAATGTGTTTACCAGGTATTCATATAAGGACCCTAAGATCCACCTCACTCCGGAGCACGAAAAGCTCAAGGATAAGTACTATGTGATCTTCAATCAAAAGAACTCACAGTCAGAGTGGGAAACTGCTAATGATGATGATGACTCTGATCATGATTATCGAAATGATCTTATCCTTGATTTGTAATTCTACATTTTGGATCACGTCATGCCTCATTATTTGACCCCTTCCATCCCCTTTTTGTCTTTTGTTATCTTTTTTTCTAATAATTTTTTTAGGAGCGAGCTTGCCCGTCTCTTGAACGTTTTGATTATATACAAATATGTATAAATATATACAAATATTTATAATTATAATTATAAATAAATATAAATATATTTAAATAATTACAAAATTATAATAAATATATTAATTATATATATTTTATAAAATTATAAATATAATAAATATATTTATTATATTTATATAAATATTTAAATAAATAAATATATTTATTTATAATTATAACTATAAATAAACATATATTTATTATAATTTATTAATTATAAATAAATAAATATTTATTTATATTTATAATTATAAATAAATATATAAAAATTTATAGTTATTAATATAAATAATTATATATTTATTTAAATAATTATAAAATTAGAACAAATATTTATATTATATATTTATAATTATATATAATAAATATATTTATTGTATATATTTATTATATATAATTATAGATATAATAAATATGTTTATTATATTTTATAATTAAAAATAAATAGATATTTATTTATAATATTTATAGTCAAAAGGTTCAGGAGATAGACGAGTCCGCTCCTAAAAATTTTTTTAGAAAAATAAAGATGACAAAAAGATGAGGATGGATAAGGACAGGCAAAGAGGCATGCCCTCATCCAAAAATAAAACTACAAACCAAGAATATGATCGTTCTCATAATCATGATCAGATCCATCACTGTCGTCAATAAATTCTCACTCAGATTGTGAGTTCCTTTGGTTGAAGATCACAAAGTACTTCTCTTTGATTTTTTATTGCTTTAAAGTGATCTTGGTCTTAGCTTCCTTAGAAGAAGGCTTGGTAGACACATTTCGGCCACCCCTCGTGCAATAGCCTAATCATCTCGAACACGTCCTCGACCACGACCTTTTGGATGTCTACCCCGCCTACATGATTTTTGGTGCCAGGTACCATCAGGTTCTTCCTTCTCAATGCCCAGATTGTCCACCACCAGATCAGGATTTGATGGAACAGTGGCAACGTTTTCCGCCTTCCCACCTAGCGTTAGGTCACTTGGTGCCTTCTCATTACTAGCTTTCATTATCCTTGCCAGATTCCTTGTCTGCAAGGGACAGACTGGCTTTTTGATGGGTAACCAACTAATATCCCTCACCATCAACCAAAATGTTTTTTCCTTTGCTCAAAGATCACTCCTCCTGAACCGAAACATTAATAGAATGATGAGCATCCACAAGTGCCACAGAATCACAAACATTAATATGAGAAGAAACAGGAGTTCCCCCTGCACATTAGAGTATTGCCGTCCACCAACAACATCACCTGCCTGAGCGTGCTTGTCCAGACCAACCATGTCAGGCTTATCTTCACCAGCATGTTCATGTGACACATGCTGCATTGGAGGAGCAGTTTTAACACCTGTGAGGGCCTAGAGAAAGGATCTAGCTTCATTAACTGAAGTATTATCATCATGAGAGACATGCTGAATTGTTTCCCCCTGCATAGTGGCCTGAGCATGCTTTACCTGATTAGATCCATCAAGACACCTCATTAATTCACAATTTTCCTGCTATTGGGAAATAGATTCCCTTGCCTTGTCAAATCCCAGATCCGGTATTCCATTTGGAGGGCCCCCACTTCTCCTACTTTTTTGAAGAGGCAGCCCCACCCTTCTCAAGTAATCCCTTCCCTACCCCCCTTAACATGCAAGGATTGATGCTTCTGCACCTGCTTGCAATTGGTGACCTCATGTCCAACAAGTTAGCAAAAGTTGCAGAAATCTTGCAAGAACTCATATTCAACTTATACAAAAATTCTTTCTCCATTGGAAATAAGGATGACACTATCCGGCCTAGGATTTAAAAAATCAATATAAATCAAAATCCTAGAATAATAACCAAACATCCCTTGAATAGTGTTGTCCTCGAGTTTGAGAGGTGCACCGATGCACGATGCAAGGTCCTTCATTATCTACAGATGCTAGAAGACCCAGTTGAGTCCATGGAACAGGACCCAAATCAAAGCATTATTGTGTCTCTGATGAAAAGGATTGAAACTTAAGTGCCATTCCAAAATTCGTCGTACCCTTGGATTCAGGTTATAGAAGCGAATCCCAAGCCACGGATTTCTGAAGTTCATATTGAAAAATTAAATGAAAGTATCCCCTTCCTATGAGGATCATCTTCCACCCTTCGAAACCCCAGATTCGGTTCAGCTTTGATCCTAAATCCTCCACAGGGGGGGGGGGGGGGGGTTATCGCCCTTTGTAAGAATGAGCCACCCAATCAGAGAAAAACAATAGGAATCCAAGCATTCTTTGAAAGCCTCTTGATTGACAACAATCGAGATCTTACCTTACTTGGATTTCAAAATTTGAGTCGGTTCCGACACCTTCAGATCGCCTTCCACAGGGAAATTCTTCAGTACCTCCGCAAAGGATATGCCTTTCCCGGAAGACCTAGGAAACCTCATGTGAGGATCCGCGGTCACTTGGATCAAGGGATCCGAAGCCATAATCCTCAAAGATAGTAACTGGAACAGAAATCAGGGACAAAGTGAAAGATCGGCTCACAAGCAACCGACATCTATGCAGCAAAACGAAACGCAACAGCAGATTTGTTCGTCACAGAATTCCGCCACTGGACCGGATCGCAACCGACGAAGCCAGATCCAACAATGAAACAGAAGAAATGGTCGTTGCCCTTCTTCTTCTTCGGCCCTTTATAATATTTATAATTTTATAAATATATATAATTAATATTATATATATATATATATATTATAAATATAATAAATACAGTTATTATAATTTTATAATTATTTAAATAAATATATATAAATTTATAGTTATAAATATAAATAAATATTTATTTATTTGAAAAATTATAAAATTATAATAAATATCTATATTATATATTTATAATTATATACATTTATAATTATATACAATAAATATATTTATTATATATATTTATTATATATAACTATAAATATAATAAATGTATTTATTATAATTTTATAATTGTACATAAATATATATTTATTTATAATATTTATAATTTTATAAATATATATAATTATATAAATATATTTATTATATATATAAGTATAAATAAATATATATTTATTATGTGGTCATAATTATAAATATATAAATATATATATAATATAATTTTATAAATATATATAATAATATAAATAAATTATTAACATTCTATCTTTATCAGCACTAAAAAAGCATTGTTAAAGGTCTATTTTATCAACGATTTCTATTTTAGTGCGGATAAAACTAACATTCATCAACACTTTTTAAGTAGCATGGGTAAAAGTGTTATCTGATTTTATAAATGAACCCTAACAATCGGCTTCTCTCTCGCACACCTTCAAGCTTTCGCGGAACCTCTAGGAAGAGTATAGGATTCTAGATTGGGTGCACTGCCTGATGATAACTCTTGAAGCCATGATTCTAAAATTGAAGATGGTAGATGGGATGACATTGATGGGTGGTGGCGACAGTATTCCTAGTAAGGATGTTATCCAGATTGGAAATCAGATGGCCCGTATGGCTCATGTTGATCATGTACAGAATGAGGCCCGAGGGTTTGATAATAGTCAGAGCAGGACTACGGTTCCAATTTCTAATTTGTTTGGTGTGCTTGACTCACCAATGGAGGTTCCCATGAAGGAACCATTGGAGGCAGTGATCATGGAAGGAGCTTCAATGGAGGTTCAATCTGATCATGGAAGATCTGACCTGGGACAGTGGCATTGAAGGCCTTTGGCAACGTGCAAAAAACAACTTGGTGGATAGGTTTTCATCCTAGAGGTCGTGGTCGTGGGTGTGGATGAATTAATTGGAATGTTATTCATGATGAGGAAAGAAAAATTGGAGTTGAGATTCAAAAAAGTTAGGATTGTGATCGCTTGTATTGATGAGGGTTGTGTGCTTTGTCTTACCCCATCTTATGATTTTCCTTTCTTTTATATTTAAATAAAAAGGTTTCTCTCCTACCTTTTAAAAAAAATTATAATTATAATTCTAAATAAATATATTTATAAATATCTGTATATAAATATAAATATATTTATATAATTATATATAATTATATAATCACATATATATATATATATATTAATATATAATTATATATAATTATAAATATAATTAAAATATTTATTATTTAAATATATTTTTTACAATTATATAATTATTTAAACGTATATATTTATTTAAACTTTTATAAATACTTTTTTTAAAACATTATATGTGTGTGTGTGTGTGAATTATTAAAAAATACATATTAATATATCATATTTATATTAATTATAAACATGCTTTTTTTAATTAATTAGTATAAATAAACATTATTTTTTGAATATGAATACAATAATTTTATATATATTAATAATATTTTGTATTAAAAGATTTTATCACAGATAAGAATAGCGGTGATATAGATCCAACTTTATCAATGTTAAAAAAAGCACTGATAAAGGGTACACCTTTATCATCATTTTTTAGCGGTGATAAAAGTTACCTTGATCAGTGCTTTTAGCTATCGCTAATAAATGTATCCCTTTTATTAGCGCATTCTGTTTAACACTAATAAAAGTAGGCGCTTCATAAACGCCCACCCGTGGTAGTGTACATACATATATCAACACCCCATTTTTTTCACTATTTTTTTCTTTAGTTGTCTCGTGAGCTTTTTTGGTCATATCAAATAGGATTCACATTACAACACCAACAATTATATATATATATATATATATATACACACACATTAATATAAATATACTTAAAAAAACATATATTCATTTATATATTTATATAATAATTAAAATTAACCTTTATCAACGTTATTTGAGTGCTCGTGAAGGGAGAACATTGGCCTCAGGGGTGTAGCTGAGTGGTAAAGTGTGCTTATAAAAGGAGAGCTTTGGCTCCGGGGGTGTAGCTGAGTGGTAATGCTCCGATGGAGTGATCAGAAAACTTATATGAGATCAATTCAAAGGATAAATTACCATTTCCCCCCCTATAGCACTTCCAAGAATAAAAATTCAAATTTCTCATTATTTTCTCAACCCATGACGATGTGAGTCATCACAAGTGCAATATACAGTTTTTACAAATACTATGCCTTTTATGGAATTCTTAGTATATAAGAATGATTTTGGAATTTATAAAACCATTTCCTATATGGAATATTCATTTTATAAGTTATATTATAAATATAAAAATACTGATTCTAGTTTACAAACCTATATTTAATGTTTTAGAAATTGAGTAGTATTTTTTCCCAAGAAATTATTTTTAAAACATTATACACTTATTATTTTAAAATAAATGTTATCACTTCTAGAAATTAAATAAAATTAAATGGATTTAAAATTTTGGAATTCATGGGTCCAAATTATATAATAAGGAACATTTTATTTTAAGCATAATGGATAAGTTACTTGGGTAAAAAATAGTTACTACTGTAAAAGCTAAAATAGTAAAAGTAAAAATCCAAGAGTAAATAACATAAAACAACATTTAAAACATGTGTGGGAATGTGTGGTTGGGGCCTTTACCAACCTTATCACTTCACCTATTCATTAATATTCAATTTTGGAGCCACTTTCCTTAAGATTGAATTCCCATTATTAAAAAGTTGTGGGTATTTACAAAATCATCACCCCTTTTTACTTATATAAGTGGCACTCATCTCCTCACTTCCCTTTACACAAAAAAAGAATTAGTTCATCCCAAAATCTACCCAAAACTCTCCTAAAGCTTCCTATCCACCTTCAAGAGGTTTTTTTCTTCTCAAAAGACCATCCCTCAAAGGCTTAACATCCTTTTCAATGGAGATAATCCAAAAAATGAGGTATAAATTTCTAACTGCTCCTTTCTCATTTTTTTTATGTGCACCTTTTCATCCTCAAATTAAATTAAACCATATTAAAATGATAACATAGGTATCATTATTATACTTTTATGTTATTATAATGACGGTACAAGCATTAACCACCTTTCCCTTTTCCTTTAAGAAAAACAAAAACGCGGATAGTTGGTGCGTGTGGACTACCGTCTCCATGAAGAAATGTGTTTCGTTTTCCTTCACTGCCTAAAATGGAATGTAAAATGGGGGATTAACTAAATATGTGTGATATATATATATCATATTTATTTTCTTTTAATGATAAAACAAGTTACTTCTTTCTTCCTCCCTTTGAAAAATGAAACCATCATCTATGCATACGTGTGAACTACCGCCTCCATGGAATGGGGTATTCCTTTTTTCACCAACACTTTCATGGTTGGGTTTAGTTTATATTTTATGAGTATATATGATATATTTAATTAATATATATCATGAATATGGTTCTTTTTGGATAACATAAAATGTGACAATTTTTATAAGGCAATCCATTGATATCGATGAATAACTCAAAACTAGTTCATCACTGTTTTCATGTACACAAAACGCGACTAAAACTCCCATGTAATGGAATTATAACATTATAGGTCATTATAAAAAATCAATTAAAGAACCTTTAATGGATTTTTAATGAATAAATTTAGATGATGAAGGAAGATCGACACCGCTTTTGTGAACCTAGTTCAAAATGGTCAAGATTATTAACACCCGATGTTGAGAATAAATTATAACATTACACATGAAGAGAATTTTTATTCAAAAATAATATAAATGGAAATGTATATGAAAAAGGTTCTGAAATAGGTAATTAATTTTTTTATCTTCATGATACATGAGGTTAAATCACATCTGTGGAAACCAAGGGTAAAGGTGAGGTACATGGTAACTCAAACTCCTTTCTTTGAGTTAAAATTGTTAAACTTTTTTATTCCAAGAATTTAAATTTTGAATGATGTTCTCTCTTTTATTTCTGAGGAAAAAGAGTTTATTATCCAAATCCATTTCCATGAATTTTCTTCTTTTCACTTAATTTTAAAAAAAATTTGAAAAGAGACTCGTAACTATGGCATTGGCATCAATAAATACAAAATGATTTCTAGAAATCTCTTTTCAGGATTTAGTTTTCATTTTCAATCTATCTTCAAAGTGATCTAACACCAATGGGGTCGTGTTTCATGTTTCACCCTATATTTTATTTTATTTTATTTGATTATTTTTGGGTGATCAAGTTTTCAGTATCAAATGATTTAGTTTATGATGTTATTTTATACCATTTGGATGTTTTAAGAAACCCATTTTATATCCATGATTTCTTTATAAAAATTGAATGATTTCTATTTGGATGTTTAATGAATACTATTTTATTTTCATGGATTCTTTATGAAAAGTGAATTATTTCCATTTTGGATGTTTTGTAAAACCTATTTTATTTCCCTGCGTTCTTCATGAAAAGGGAATGGTTTACATTTGGAAGTTTTTTGAAACTCATTTTATTTCCATGGGTTATTTATGATGTGAAAAGTGAATGATTTTTAAGTGGCACATGTAAGTATAAATAAATGAGATGTGGGGTCATATATCATCATCCAATGCATTAGTTAAGAGTTTATACATCATTGGATAAGTATTAGTGAGTACATTTTAGTTTCTCGTAAGCATGGGCATTGATGGTGTGGCTCATGAAAGCAATGTTTCCATGTGCTAATGTTTATGCCACAGTTAAAAATTATATTCATTATGATCTTATGCACTCATGATTCATGGTTAATGTTAAATGTTTTTATCCATGTTATGGCTATTATGTTTCCTTATAGATCTTTTTGGCTTTGAGTTATTATGTCATATCCTTTGAGTCTCACCTATGTCTTATGATTATCTCTCATGATGTTATGATATTTCTCTTATTTTCATTTATTCTTATGAAATCATCCTTGATGAAATGTTTATTCATTCCTTTCCCACACTACCAAAAATGTGGGCAAGGGAAGCGCTTGGGTTTTATCAGTGCTAGAAAAAAGAGCTAATAAATCCACCCTTTATTAGCGCTAATATTAACGCTGATAAAGTCCCCCCTTTATCAGCACTGATAAAAATGAGACTTTATCAGCGCTAATAATAATGGTGAGAAAAGTTTTTTATAGAAAATATTATTAATTTATATAAAAATATTTAAATTATATTAAAAAATAATGTTTATATATATATTAAATAAAAAACGCATGTTTATTATGTTTATGTTTTATTTATGTTTATTAGTTTTAGTTGTATCTTTATTATATTTTTATTATACTATATGTTTATAATATTACACATAAATAATTTTTAATATATATATATATACACAAATAATTATTAAATACATACATACATATATATTTATTTAAATAAATTTATGTTTTCAAATGAACGTGTCAATTGATGTGTACGTTCATATTCTCATGAATATGTTCATTATTTACACTAATGTTGGCCATATAAACCATAGTACTATACTTGGTGTATTCATTCATTTCCTACATATATGAAGCTTTATCTTCTCATAAACACTTAAAAACCTAACAAATATATTTAAATAAACAATAAATGTATTTATTATATTTCAAAATATAAATACTTATCTATATATAATTATATACTTTTAAAATATATTATATATAATTATAATTATATATAACTAATTAAATATAAATATTTTTAAATAATTATAAAATTAAAAAATATTTTTTAAAATGATAAATATATATTTATGAATACCTTTTGAATATATTTATTTATAAATATATGTCTTCGATGAATATACACCACACACACACACACACATATATATTTAAATACTTATGAAATTAAAATTAAAATTAATATATCAATTTATATTAATATATTTATATATATTTAATTAGAATTTAAATTATAAAATTATATATATATATATATATATATATTTAATTATAATTTATACACAAACACAAATGTATATATATATATATATAATTATAATTTAAATTATTAAATATATTAATTATATGTATTTATAAAATTAAAAATGTAATAATTATATTGGTTATAATTTTATAATTATGAATTAACGGTATGTTTTATCATCGCTAATTAAAAAGCACTGATAAAGATTGACCTTTATTAGTGCTGAAAAAGTGATGAAAAAGGCATGTTTTATCAGCTATTTCAATTCTAGAACTGATAAAACATACTTTTCTCAGCAAATTTTTAGTGCTGATAAAGATGGGCCTTTATCAGTGCTAAAAAAACACTGATAACAACATGTTTTATCAGCGCTTTCAATTGTAGCGCTGATAAAACATACTTTTATCAGTGTTTTTTATCTAGTGCTAATAAAAGGTTCGTCGGATTTTATAAACAAACCCTAAATTTCTCCTCTTTTCTCGCACCCCTCAAGCTCTCACAGAAGCTGATTCCTACTATCGTCGCAGCCCATGTCACCGCCTCCTCCTCTCCTCCCTCCTCCTCCTCTACCACCGACTCCTCCACCACTGTGAATCGAGATTCACCATGCGGATCTCCTCTATCATGTTATGACCCGTCCCCCGGGTCCCGTGTCGTGACTACCCCAAGCCCGCCTTCTATAGGCCAGGGGCTAGCGACTAGCACCGGTAAGGCATATCCCTAAAACCGGGAAGGCATTGCCTTTTTTATCCTGCAAACTCACACAATCCAAGCACACAACAAGATGCACACACAAGGTAAACTATATAGTAAATAGGGTGAGTACAATAAGTAAAGGTGGTTGGAATACAAGCCCAACTGTAAAGTACAAGTAAAACTGAAAACAGCTCTCGTGATCACTTGCCAAGGATCCTACCTGAAGGGTAGGTACATCTCTCGAATGGTCGTCTCTACGGTACATCTCGTCTAATGGTCCACCACCGAGCAACCTCCAGTCCTCGCACCCTCAGCCTCAATCAATGTTGTACGTCGTCTGTACAAGACACAACAAGGTTCGGGTGTAGCCCGTGTAGGGGTGAGTATAACAATACTCAGTAGGGACCCCGAGACCCCTGAAGGTCTCTCAGAGTCCACAATGGATAAACCACAAGCACGACCACAATTAAAAATCACGAAGCAACAATCAACCCTACTTAGGTATATTTCCATGCATATACCTAAGTTATCAAAGTAAACCCATCTCGTTCATGAGGAAACACAAGGCCCAACACTTTATCCAAAAGCACAACTGTTCCATGAAGGAAAGATTACCACAAAGGTAACACCACGAAGGTAAGTACCACAAAGGTAACACCACAAAAAAGAATACCATGAAGGTATCACCACACAGAAGTGTACCACACAGGTAAAGACTCAGATCACATCAGGTATAACTTAAGTACAGAAGTATAGATGATTAGCTATATTGCTAGATCATCTTACTTGGTCGAGAAGCTCTGCTGTTGACCCACATAGGATCGTAGATGACCCACACAGGATCTAAAGATGACCCACATAGGATCTGAAGATGAACCACACATGATCCGTAGATGCTGACCCACAAAGGATCCTAAGATGACCCACCCAAGATCTGAAGATGACCCACAAAGGATCTGAAGATGACCCACACAGGATCCGTAGATTCTTCAAGTACAACCAGCCATAGGATTCCCGCACTAAGCACACTTGATTCCGGGAGGATCCACTCCTCAAGCCATCATATGAAACTTCAACTGCCATGAAGTCCCACTAAGAAGTATCATGAAGGTCCATCACGTCAATAGGAATCCAACACGACTGACGGCGTGTCAATCGGATGCCCGATCTGTAAGTTATTAGCGTTTTCGTTCCGAGGGCCCGGTTGGATTCAGGTTTGATCCAACCCGGTCGTACTCCAACTTTATCCAAAACTCAATTGGATTATACCAAAAGTACCGTCTCGATACAAGGATACATTATCCACAGACGGTTCATCAAATAGACGTTCGGTTCTCAAGATGTTGCAAAAAAGTCTTATCTGGGTCTAGATGGGCCCAGGTCCGGTCCGACTCGGTTGGCCCGACCCGGACTGACTCGGCTGGGGCTGACCTAACCCAGTTTGGGTCGACCCAACCCGGTCCAGGTCCAGCCCGGACGGGCGGGACCGCGGCGGGCCCGGACCAACCCGCTGGGTGTGGCCCGATGCTGGGTGCGGTCCACTGTGGTGGGGCCCGCCCTAGCCGCCACTCGGGGGGGAGCCCCCCCAGATTCCCGAATGGACCAAGGGCCATTCAGTTCTGGCCAACCCGACCGCACCACGGGGCGCCGCCTGCTTTCATGCGGGATCCACAGGATCGGGTCCTTCTCGGCATGACACGGTCGGTCGGGGCTCTGGCCGGCTCCCCCTTCCAGTGGCACTGGCATGCGTTGCTACTGCCTTTGTGGCCGGCCGGTTGCCGGCCACCCTCCAGGTGCACCACTACGGTTCAATAACCGCGGGCTCCTCTCTACCGGTGGTGCAGACGCGCGCCGCCCTGGTTCCACATGGTCGGTCGGCATGCCGGCCACCACCCACCTTCCCTGCGGCCGATGGGCCACGACCTCCTTCGGTGGTGCAGTTGTTCTGCCTCCGCCATCGCGGCCAACCGGTGTGTCCTCCACCGCCTGCACCCTGTCGGCATCAGTCGCCGGCGACGTGGTCAGGTTCCGCTCAACCCGTCGATCCCCCATGAAGAACACTTCAATAATGAAGTAGCGAAGGGATCTGGCCGTGTTCATTTGGCCCGTACCCTCTGTGTTAAATCGATATCAGGTGGTTTGTAGATTGAAAATAATGATTCATCACGAAGAAAAAAATGAACAATTCCCTATCTCGATCGTTCTTTGGGGATGGTGTGAGGAATAGGATGAAGAAGTTGAAGGAGACGCCGACGTTCGTCGCTCCTGCAACAGGCTTCCGATCCAAGCTTGAGCATCAGTTCCTTGTTCTGGATTCGGAGGTTTGTTCTTGTCACAAACCAACCCGGGTCGACCCTGAACCGGTCACCCGAGCCGGTCCGCGACATGACCCAAGAGGCGTTCCCGATCCTACCAGGCTGGAGACAAGCACCAGGGCATCAACAGAGGCTGTGGGAATGATTTCTCCCAGTAAAAATAAATAAATAAAGCAGTAGAAATAAAACAGAGCAATGCAAAGTAAATAAACAGAGTAAAGTAACTAAACAAGAACAAAATAAAATAAAACTAACCGAAAGAGACAACCAGTATCTCCATGTGACCTCGCGGGTCACTCTCCAACTCACAACCAAATGTCACCCAAGACAAACGCACCCAAGATATAGCCTGCACAAACACTAAAAACAGAAAAGAACTATAGGTGTGAGTATTAAAACTCAGTAGGCTAACCCAATATTTATTCCCAATGCACTACCTTTAAATAAAGAAATTTACTAATTCTAGGTTTGAACTAAATTATATAAAATATTGGTTTTCACACACACACACTTTTATTTCTAAAAACAAGTATCAGTCCATTGCCCTTTTTATTTAAAAAAACAAGTTTAACGTTTGAAAGGTATAGGTATGTTTCTTTTTAAAACATTTTCTGCGAACCATTTAGAAATCAAAACTTCAGTCATTAGATAAAAAGTAAGAATCACACATAATACACACCACACATCAAGGTCAATGGAAAAAAGTGGCACACAGGGGTCAGCAATCGAACTAGTCCTCTCAACCGTCCGCCACATACAAATAAACACCAAAGGAAACATGGGTCGAACCTAGGAGATCGTGAACAATCCAGAACGTACTATACATCTGAATCATCCTAAAAGCATGCTCTACTCGATGACGTCATAACGCCCTAACGCTTGGCATAGCCCTGCATGGCCTAACCGAGGGGCCCAATCCCCATAGCAGCAATAACTCAGTATTACCCTACTATGTGGCTACTAGCCAGTGCGTAATATTAACTAGTGCAGCAATCGTTCTCATAAGATTCACTCACTATGCCAGGTTCCCATGTCAACACATACAATAAAAAGGGATGCGTCCACAACATAAATCAGTCAGTCACGATGCACAAATATCACACACAATTCACGAAATCAACGCACAACAAAGAACACCCCTTACTATCCCCAAAGTGAGTTTTTCCAAAATAATTTATTTTATTAAAGTGCCAAATGGGCCTTCACCAACTTTAAATCAAAACCTCATTTCTCGAGAAAACCCAAAACACTTGTTCAAAAGAAATCATTTATCTTTAAAACTAGAAGTACATTTGAAATTCTGTGAATTATGTTTAAAGGCCAAACAAGCATTCTTTCAATACCGGGTGTCCGCTCGTTAAGAAAATGTTTCAAGTGTTCGGTATAAAATAAATGGATCTTTTCAAACCAAATAATAATTTAAAATTTTAATTATCTTATATTATTTCCTATTTATCAAAATTAATAAAACATCAAGCAATTAATAAATTCTAAATCCAAAGGTCAGTGCAGTGGGGGACCTACCTCAAGACCGAGATGAAAAGGAAGACACACGTCTGACACCACACAGTAAGGTCCAACATACTGCAAAAAAATCACTAAGAACTCAAAACACAACCAAAAACCCCAATTAAAGTATATGAAACCAAGCAGTGGGAAAAAACCCTCACCTCGAAATTAAAGCGTGGCAACGACGCAAACTCAGAAACAAAGCGCGGTGATGGCGCTCACTCGGAAACACACCACGTGGGTCCTAAAAAGTTAAAATGACCAAAATAACATTTAATTAACAAAATCTCTAATCAACCCAAAGCATATATATATATCAAATATAGATATCAAACGGGCATAAAATAAAAGGGGTATACCAATGGGGGCTCGCGACTAGAAAAAGACCACCGGAGGGTGTCGTGCCGGAATATCGGAAGGTGTCCGCGTGGCTGGATGTGGTCTGACCACGGGGTGCGGCAAGGGCCGTTGGACAACAGTGATGCGAAACAGCAGAAGGGAAGGGTGCGAGGAGGGAAAGTCGTCTGTGGGCTGCCCGAGCGTAGGCGAGGGAGCGCCGCTGGGGCTGTGCGTGTGTCGAAATGGAGGTCACCGCGATGGGAGGAGGTGGGTCGGCGGCGGCCGACCTCAGGCGAAGGAACCGGGTGCGCCGCAAGGAAGAGCCGAGGGTCGGCACTGGCTGGGTGAGGCCAGCGAGGGTCTGTGACGGGGTGGCCAGCGAGTGGCCGCGATGGGGAAGCTGGAGGATGGTTGCGACAGGGCGGCTGGTGGGTGTTGCGGGGTTGGTCTGACCGGGCGCAGCCAAGGGGTAGAAGGCTGGGAGAGGTGGTGGCCATGGCAGGACAACAGTTCAGAGGCGGATCCGCAGAGGTCCGACAGTGCAGGGAGTAAAAGCAAGGGCAAGCGGATTCGCCGGTAACAGGAGACCGCGGTGGCTTTATGCGGGGAGGATAAGGAGGGGGGCTGCGGGTCACTCTAGGTGAGCGAAGTAGGGGCACCGGGCAGCGGCATCGTGGGGCGAAGGCGGATAGGGAAGGCGGCGTCGCAGTAGATGCCGCATGAGGAGGAAGCGACGTCTGGACCGGCTCGCGCACAGAAGGGGAAGGGGCGTGTGCAGGAGATGCAACATACATGAGGGGTGCCACGGAGGGGAGGCGCTGCCGGCGGGACAGGGTCATAGAGAAGAGGCTGCTGCGTGGGCTGGTTGGGTGTAGGAGAGCGGGTCGCTGCTGCAGATCGGACGGGGAGCCGAGTCGGGCTGGCTGTCATGTGAGGGAACAGGAGGCGGGCTGCAGGCGCACTGGATAGGGATGGAAAATAGGAGCAGGGGCTGGCCGGGGAAGCTGTTGCAAGGGGGAGCCGGGGCACTGCGGGCTTCCTGCTCGCGACAGGGAAGGAGGAAGGGGGCTGCGTGCGGACTGCTGAAGAAGAGAGGAAGAGGGAGGCGTCGGGTCGCTGTGTAGGGGACACCCACGTGGAAGGAGGTAAAAGAGAGAAGAAAGAGTGAAAGGAGGAGAAATAAAGAAAAAAAAACGGGGGAAGAAAGGTGGGATAAAAAAAGAGAAAAATAAAATAAAATGAAAAGTAAATAATAAAAGAAAAGAGAAAATAAAGAATAAT
Source organism: Viscum album (assembly GCA_963277665.1). Lineage (NCBI taxonomy): Eukaryota > Viridiplantae > Streptophyta > Magnoliopsida > Santalales > Viscaceae > Viscum > Viscum album. The sequence continues at coordinate 1,088,713,897 of OY728145.1, read as the reverse complement.
ACTAAACTAATCATAATAATATTCTTAATAATAATAATAATAACAATATTAATAATAAAAATATTAATAATAACATTTTATAAAATTCTTTCCAATTTAATTTATTCATTTAATTTTTATTATTTATCTAAACGGTGGGCAACCGCGCACTCACCAGGTCCGAACGCATAATCGGACCGAATGTGTGGTGACCATGCAGCCACCCGGGCCGAATGCGCGGTGACTGCTAGTAGTGCGGTGACTGCACACTGGGCCGAGACCCACCGAAAACATCGAAACCTCAAAAAATTCAAAACCGGACCCAAACCCGACTCGACCCAGAGTCACGGGACCGAAAAATAAAAATAAAAACATGGGAATCTGTGGTCGGGGTGTGACAATTCTCCCCACCACAGTCACTTTCTGCCCCCAAAAAGTCATCAATCCAATAGTTGACGCAACTTGAGTTCATTCCCAGACAAAATCATAGAGAACCAAGAGCTTCGAGGTAACCATTCCCAACAAACGTCACACCCGACCAATTCAAGAAAAACCCCCGCCCGAGTTTGAGGGGAGAACATGAGAGGGTTCTCCCCACCACAAGAATTCACTAATACAAAACCCTTGAAACCTGAACAAACCACCCCCGGGGGGGGGCAACACGGGAACTCCCAAACAGAACTCATTCATTTCCCCACATGGACTGAACAACACACCTGAGACTTTAACAGAAAGCTTGATACGGAACAATCTAGCAACTTGAGGATGAGAAATTAACTCAACACCTCCCATCAATTTCATGAAACGAACACCTCCCTAACGAAAACAATTGAGACCCAACTCAAAATTAGAACGACTCATTCATTCGTGGGCCCAACACCCTTCAACGAAAACCGAACGATTTAAAAACACACTGAGAACAGATAAGACCGCTTAGACTGCGGTAGAACAAGTTCATCACATCACCATAACTATGATGAACTTACAATGGTGACAAGAACAAAACAAGGGAACTTTGGATATATCCCTCCCAAATCCGAAGACATTATCTGGACCAAGGTTCCACACACCCCTAGAAACTCCTGACTGTGTGCGAGCTTCACCCCGAGACCTGTGGCTGGGGCCCTGATGGCTGAAGTGTCTCCTGCCTCACAGTTAGGCTTTTTCATCTTCTGGTCTCTAACTCCTCCTTCCATTCGATGATTCCAAAAACCATGATGGTCGTACATTTTCAAAGGGATGCAACATGGGGACTTAGAATGTCTGTACAGGCCATATTGGTGGCACACAAGAGAGAGGTCCGGCGAACTAGGAGCCGGTACCGACGAGGATGATTTCTTGGACAGGTTCCACCGACCCGCACTCCTTGCCATATGGGGAACCTTTGCAGAAGTCAACCGCCATTAATCACACCAAAAACTCTAACAACGATGAGACATTTCATCTTCACTAACCCAGAACTGAACCCTCAAATAACTCTAGGGTGGTACGAACCTTAACTACCCTAGGAGTTCCCAACAACCCTAAGACACACTATCTCCATGGACCATACAACTGCCTCTAACGGGCTTTGACTACCTCGAAACACACAAAACGAACTGAGAACTGAGCATAACTCATTAACAACTTTTGGAGGCTTTCTGGGCAGCATACTCAAGACAACACGAAAAACACCATCAAAACCGGCATTAAGACAAAACTCAACCAAAGCAACACAAGCCAAGGACAATAGGCCCATAAGCCAAACATATACAACACAAGGAGAAAACACTTTTCCAAAACCGTTATTTCTTTACAATTTTTAAAAACTCACCTATGGAACCTTATGAACCATCACATGTGAATTTATTCAATCTCGTTCACATCATCTACGAACAAATGCCCCCACGCACTCTCCGTACATACCCACGCACATGTGACCCTCCATAAGGAGTGACAAGGTTCAAACACTTCTTTTCCTTACCAAATCCAAACACATACCAAGTTTTTTTTCAAACTGATTCACTTTCTCTTTAAAAACCCACTTTACTAATTTAAAAAACAATTTGGAAGAAACTCCTTTTTTCATTTAGAAATCACTTTCATTTTTATCCCACACTCACATCGACCGAGTTCAAAATGAAACACAACCAACTATAAACCATCAGAATGAAGGACTAGTGTCTATGCCTAACCCGACGACATGGTGGTGATCCATGCCCCAAGTAAGACATAACACTAAGGGGACCTTAAACCGGGCACTTAGACTCCACATGGGTCACCATCCCATGTGAGGCCGCAAAGTGAACCGATTCACCTCCATTGTTATCCCTCAATCAAAAACAACCAAAGACCAAAGACTCAAATCCCAGACTAACCCTGGTAACTCAGGTCTCGTCACGAGCGGTGGTGATCAGGCACCGACACGTAACCTACCTCCTGAGTCCCGACAGTCCTAATCTCTATCTACTAGACATCCCAAATAACAAAGGGAGTTCTGAAAAGCGAGGTCCGCTAAGGGCCGGCCTGCCTCTGATACCATTTTGTCAAATGTAACAACTGGGCCCCGCCCACCAGTTGCCCCGCAGACACGTGGTCCCCACCCTGGGGCCCACCCACGTGCCCAAATAGGTTATCTGACTAATGAAAGTCCCCAAAAGCCAAGACATGTCCTTTCTAGTGTATTTTGTCCTCACTCACACACACCCTGAGAAACTTCCCAGGAGGTCACTCATCCTGATCACTACTCCAGGACAAACACATTTAACTGTGGAGTTCTAATCAGGTAGGCTCCCGAAAAGGAAGGTTCACCTTGGTGACATGAGTCATATCATTTAGTCATTTAACCCTTTATCATTTGGGGATGTTACAATCACCCCCCCTTCAGAGCACAACATCCTCGTTGTGGGCCCTACATCTCAACCCAGGGAGTGCATCACACTTAAGGCTGGGTACCACCTCTAATACCAAATGTAACAACTGGGCCTCGCCCACCAGTTTCCCCACAGACACATGGTCCCCACCCTGGGTCCCACCCACATGCCCGAACGGGTTATCTGACTAATGGCAGTCCCCACATGCCAACACATGTCCTTTCTAGTGTGTTTTGTCCTCACTCGCACACACCTTGAGAAACTTCCTAGAAGGTCACTCATCCTGATCACTACTCAAGGCCAAGCACGCTTAACTGTGGAGTTCTAATCAGGTAGGCTCCCGAAAAGGAATGTGCACCTTGGTGACATGAGTCATATCATTTAGTCATTTAACTCTTTATCATTTGGGGATGTTACGATTCTTAATTGGATAAGGTTCCTTGTTGGAGGATGTTCTCCCACCAAACTTGTTTGAAAAAATTCCCCACCATGAGAGGTGAGGAGCCAATCCCCCCTAATGAAGTTTAATGACTTCATCAATTAAAAATTTAATTGATTTCATTAATGGAGGGGGTTTCTAAGTGTTACACCACTTGTAACTGGTCATTTAATACAGGGCATTAAATTCCTAACCTCCTCAGGTGGTTCCCACCACCGAAATTCAAATTAGAGGTTTCAAGGAATAAAATAAAAGTTATTTATTTTATTTTTCAATTCTCCCACGAAAAATTGAAAATCCAACTTCAACCCTCAACCTACAACGATCAAGGTAAATGTCTCCTTAAGCGAATATCGGCGCTGTGAGTTCAATGGTGTCCTCCGATTTCAATTCTGAGTACCAGTTAAAAATTTACAAATTCCCACTCGCAAGTTAACTGGATGTACTTAAATAAGGTTTGGACATTCATTATGGCCACTCCAGGCCTCGGAATTACGTGCCTTCAAATTTCACAGACTCGTAATATTTCCATATAATTAAAAAAATTACATGGAAAAATCTAGGTCTTTACATTCTCCCCACCTCAGGGCTTTGCGTCCCCGAAAGCCACAACACAAACCAGAGAAACAAGTGGGGGTATTGAGCTTGAATCTGAGCCCCCCGCTCCCATGTGCCCTCCTAGAGGTTCTCATGCTGCCAATGAACGCGCACCAGAGGTATTGACCACTCATGAAGGACCCAATCCTGTTGATCCTCAATCTCCAGTGGAACCTCCGAAAATGTTGCCCCATCTTCGATGTCCAGCTCGCCCCAGTCAATGATGTGCAGAGGTTCATGTACGTATCTCCTTAGCTGGGATACGTGGAAAACATCGTGTACCCGATGCAACTAATGGGGAAGATCTAGGTGGTATGCTACCTATCCAACTCTGCTGAGGACCTGGAAGGGTCCGATGAACCTCAAATATAACTTGTCGCCCCGGCCAAATCTCTAGAAACCTCATCGAGGCGATACCCGTAGAAAGGCATGGTCACCATCCTCGAACTCCAGAGGTATCCATCTCCCATCAGCATGTGACTTATGCCTACTCTTTGCAGTATTTATCCACTCCTGGATGATCTGCACCTTCTCCGTGGTAGCCCGCACCATCTCCGGTCCCATGAGTGGTGACTCCCCAGGGTCAGTACATCACAGAGGTGATCTGCAATGTCGACCGTACAAAGTCTCGAATGATGCAATACTGATGGTGGAGTGATTGCTGTTGTTGTACGTGAACTCCACCAAGGGAAAGTGATCCTCCCAGGTATGACCGAAATTAAGGACGCAAGCATGCAGCATGTCCTCAAGGGTCTGAATTGTAACACCCCAAGATTTCATAGTACGTTATTTATTCAAACTAATTCAATAACTTGAACTACATGCAACACCGAGTTCAAGCGCACCACGACTTAACAAACTAGCCGTTCAAAGGAGGTTATGAATAGTATTAACTAAATTTTGAACTTTATATAATCCTTATAATTTTAGAATCCATATTATGAGTTTCTTAGACATAATGTAAGAACTAATTGATTTTTTTCAGATAAAAGAAGTATTATTCAAAAAATAAACTTTTACCATCTTTTAATGGTGAACCCATTTTAAATCCAATATTTGAAACTTTTATATAATAAATTTGACAAAATAAAATTCTTATTTAAAATCGGGACATAAGAATTTAGTTTCAATAAATATTTGGTGTTTTTCTGATAACTTTCATATTTGGGTGAATAGTGAAAATACTATATATTAACTGAAAACAATTTTTTTAATCAAAATAATTTGTAGTGTTAAATTATAAATTTTAATGGTTTGGAAGTATAAATAGATTATATTTTTACCATTTAATCCAATGTTATTCATTGGAAATAATTTCACTTTGAAATTGAACATAAACAAGTATCAATCTTTTGTTAGTTATTATTTATTAAAAACACTCTTTATGGTTTTGACAATGGGAATTAATTTTAAATTAACAAATGAAACTTCCATGTTTTGAATTTGGTAAAATATACTTAATTTTTGAATTCATAATATCAAAATTAGATTAGGGTGAATTTTTGGTATTTTTCTGAAAACTTTCAATTTTTGATGAATAGTGAAAAACACTAAGTTATTGGTTAAAAATGACTTTTTATGTAAATAAATATTTATTTTATTTAAATTTATTTTAGGTAAAAATTGATACATAATACCTATATAAGTTCAATATAATTCAATGGATTCATTTTATAATAAGTTTAGATATATAAAAATTTTATTGAACTTTTACCGTCTTTTACTCACCTTCTAAGAGATTTTGCAAATTTGCATAAAACTTAAGTTTACCACTTTTGTGAGTTGAATTTCAAAAATCTGAGAGACACGGTTAACCTCAGTAAGTAAAATGTGGTTCAATAAGATGAAAATATTTTTTGGTGAATAGTAATTTTTGACTTTTATTTACCGCAATTAAAGGTAAATAGGGTAATTCAATGTAAAAAGAATATTATAATAATACAAAATTACCTCAAAACTTGTCCTAACATTATTGTATGAGTCATAGACGACCATGGAAATCCTTGGGTCTATTTTGGGACCCCATGGAGCCACGTATGAATAATAATGACACTTTATTTTAATTAACTTAAAGTAAAGGGAAAAATGACATAAACACATATCTTTTAGTAAATCAATTTTTACACGAGGTTATATATATCATCTTGTAGACTATAAATATTCATTGGAAAGATAAAAATATTTCCAACATAATGGTATTTTATTTATATTTTTTATACATTAAATAATTTAAGATATTTTTGACACAATGATGATGCAGTAATTACCTAATTAACAAAATATTGAAATAATTGATATTATAGATATCCAAATAAATGTAATTTGAGACTTTTTATGAATTACACTAATTTTATAGGTTAATAGGACATGTTAGGGATGGTTAGATGAATATTTTTCGAAGTAATAATACTGTTATGAATTTACCAAAAACAAAATACCAAATAGTTTCAAAATTGACATAAAAGAGTTTTTAAAAAATATATTATATTATTAATTGATATTATATTCCTAAAAATTTAAGGTTCGGCCAAAAGACTTATATAATGATAGGTTTATAATTAATGAACCAATTGGGGTTATATTGGAAGTATATAGTAAGTTTATTAACCATATAATATAAAAATATAAAGAGGCATGGTAAATGTCAAACTATTTAACTAAGAGTTAAATCTAAAAGATAAGGTTAATATGGTGACCTAAACCTGTATAAAATCTATTGGTTGAAATTATTTCAACCCATCCCCACCCTAGCCTCGAAATAAGTCACTTTAGAGCCATTATAAACTGAATATGAATTTATTATAAAATAATATTTTAAGTTTCTCCTAAGGTTCCCCTCACCCCTCTTATAAAATGACACTTCCCCTTCTCTCAAATTCACACCTTCACAGCCTTTTGGATCGGCTAACCCCTTCCCAAATATCCTCCCAACTTTTTTACCTTAATACTAGAGGCCTTACTTTGGTCAGAAATCAAACCTAAGGAGCCCTTTTGATCAAATCAAAAGGAAGAACCCGAAGAAGAGGTAAATATTTCATCACCTCTTTCAAGTTCTTTTCTTCTTCCACTTCCTCTTTCCTTGTTGTTTCCATTCAAAAATAATAACTCCAGTATCTTCTATGTACTGTGACGTTATTATAAATATGGAACAACTATATTCATTATTCTATCCATCTTATGAGTGATAATTTCACCATACATGTGTACGTATGGCTTACCGTCTCCACGTCATGGTGTAATTTGTTATTCAACACTATGTTATTTAGGTGGATATAATGATGAGTAATATGTATATAAATAATTAAAATACATGCTACTGTCTCTGTAAAATTAATATACCATCCAATTCGACACCATTAAAATAATGATATTATCACCCATGCGTACGTACGGATTACCGTCTCCACGACGCGATGAGATTCATTTCAATGTTCACCATTCAACGATGATTATAAAAATATATATTATTAATAAGTATATAATATAAGAAATAATGATGCTACTGGATATATATATATATATGTATGTATGTATGTATGTATGTATGTATGTATGTATGTATGTATGTATGTATGTATGTATGTATGTATGTATGTATGTATGTATGTATGTATGTATGTATGTATGTATGTAGTTACATATATCTTATTCACTTACTTCCGTTCAATACGATATGAAAACGGAAACAGAGTTTATGCGTACGTACGACCTACCATCTCCATAAACGGTGCCTTACATTTCATATATAAATCTATTATAAATATTTATATTCTAAATATATATGATATATAAATCAAGGTTTATATTCTGGAATCATTTAAATCATTATCTAAATGATACAATCAAGAATAACAAGTTAAAACACATACGATAAAGAAATCAATTATTACCCAAAATGTTAATTTAACATGGAAATCCTTATTAAATGGGTATTATAAAGTCATAAATGAATCATTTATGATATAATAAATATGAATATGGTTCTGGTATAATTTAATAACATACTATGGTCATTATACAGGAGGTTAAACGTACTCTCGACCAAAGGAAAGTGCAAGGTAAGTGTTAATTTCACAATCTCTTTATTATCTGAGGTTATTTTACATGAGTATATACTAGGACCTCTTTATCATCCACATCCATGTTTCTTAAAAATATTTTCAAAAGGAATATTTTAAGGGACTCTTTAACTTGATCATCATTTTAAATGGTTTAAATACTTATTCTTCTAAATTATTCTCATTAATGCCCATGTTTTCAAAATGGTTTTTAAGGATTTATTTATATGGACATGAATTTTTTTTAAATGTTAATTCCTTTAAAAAGTTTCAAAGTGGTATGGGACAATTTTATTCAAAAATGTCTTTAAATTTCTTCCTTTTTAAATTATGAAACTTTTAAATGTTTTCATGAAAAAGAGATATTTCTCTCAAGCATTTTACTGATCACTTTCATCTATGTCAACATCCTTTAAGGGATTTTAAACTTATTTGAAGTTGGTTTATTATGATACAAATCTTCCATATTGTGTTGAATGTTTTGTGATATGTTCAAATGTGGATGTGTTATTTTTATACCATTCATGTTTTATGGATAAAGTATTTACATTTCGTATTCTAGTTTTAATACAAATGTGTATGTTATATTTCAACCTTTTATTATGATGAATGTATTGGACTAGTATGTTCCGGGTTGGGGACCAGATAAAGTAAGCCCTATGGGTTGGGGAATTCTTACAGTAGACCCTCCAGGTTGGAGTCTGGTTACATAGGCTCTCCGGGTTGGAGTCCGGTTATAGAGACTCTCCGGGATGGAGTCCGGTTACAAAGGATCTCTGGGTTTGGGTCCGATAAGAGTTAGCCCATAGGTCCTGGCACGAGGTCTTGACAGAGAAATTAAATTTTGGTTCTATACATTCCCTCATTATGAAATTAGTTATTACATTTGATTATTCGACTAGTAGAATATCCATGTGAGTAAGTAAATGGAATTATTTTAATTTATATTTGACATATTATAATGAAGTTTTTGTTGAGAAGGCTTTTGTTTTAGTTTTATACATTGACATAAATGTTTATGCTTATTTATGAAATCTTCCACTATATTGTTATCCTTACTAAGAATCTGAGCTCACCCCTTTCTATGTTTTATATTTCCTAGGATACGAAAAAGTATATTATGAATAACCTACAGGGATATTAAATGAGATCTCAGTGTTGTATGTGGAAACAATGTTATTGCAGTTTTCTATTTTATGATGTAATTTAAACCTTATGTATGTAATATATTTTCCATGACTGCTAAACTGATCGGTCTTTCGAGACTTGATTCCTTGTAATCATGCCAATGTATTAAAATAATGTACTGACTCTGGGTAACTGGGTTCGGGGTGTTACAGTTGGTATCAGAGGAAGTTTAGTACAAACCTTGAAAACTAGATTTAGATAAACTCTGATTAGAGCACATTACCCTAAGATAGAATTTGATGATTAGTATAGAAGAACTTCCTAGAATTTTGGTATTGTATAGATTTGGTGAGTTTTCCAAGCAATACATCTCTGTCTGGATATGAGTAGGTAGAGGCATCTCTGGCACAGATGTACCTAGGGGTAAAACCCGAAAACACTGCTTTGAGCTAGACTCGAACAGGAACTGGTACATGACAACGTGCCTCACTGCACTCTTGGTTACGATACTCCCGGGGGATATGCTTAGAATAATTCTAATTTTCTTTAAAAATCATTATGATGGATTTAAAAGTATATACCTCATCAAAGAAAATATTTTATGATTATGGAATATATCCATAAACTATTCTATTTACATTAGGTATTTTACAAGTTTCAAATTATTCATTGCAATTCATAAACTGACCGAGTGTATGTCATTGTATAGAAATGGCACCCAGTAGAAGGAATGTGAACTCTAGTAATACGTATGATCCAAAGAGTAAGAAGGATCATATCTTTCACAGTATTAAGCTAACATTTATAAGGGAAATACTCTCCCATGTATTCGAAACATATGAAGAAATAGTATCATATATTAATAAGATAAGTAAATAATTATCTAAGTCCTATGGATTTGAAGGGAAGCAAGAGAAGAAAAGGATGAAAGAGAGAAAAATGGATAAAGGGAAGAAGGAAATGAAGGATTTTCCCATTTGTGATAACTTTGAAAAGAATCACCTTGGTAAATGCTTGAAGGGAATGGGAGTTTGTTATAAGTATGGAGAAAAAGTACACCAAGTACGTGATTGCAATGGTAAGAAAAAAGTTTCAAATGTACAATGCTTCATCTGCAAGGAGTTGGGACACTACGCGAATCAATGTCCAAATCATCAAAGTATACCCCAAATGCTTCTATTGGATAATAATAAAGTTATGATACTACTGAAGATGAAGAGGAATTATTAGATTTCTTACGTTGTTATTAAAGTATTGTGTCATTTGAGTATTGTATTAATGATGTACATGTTATAAGAATTATAGAATATTTTAGGATTGTACTGTAGTACTATTTCATTAAGGACTTGAGATTGTGTATAACCAAGAAAAGTGACTCAATAATAGGTTAAATTTTTGGAAAATATATGGTTGAGAGAAAGATAAACCATAATATGAATCTGATACTGAGGTAGTGATTTTGGAATAATACATGATTGATTTGGATAAATTATATTGGATATTCTTGACTACCTTGAAACTGATTAATGATTTGTATATTCCATCATTGTGGAGTTTAAAACATTTTTGGATAGAAGGAGTATATCCAGTATTCTATAAGAAATAAGGGAGCATGAATGTAATCAATAAGGTTTTATGGTAATTCAAGATGTTACTATGTTTTATAAGAATACATGATGAAGGTATTCAAATGTTATTACATGGCAAAAAAGGATCTTCATTGTGTATACCTTCCCTATAAATTTTGGACTGTGAGTTTGGAAAGAAGTATTTTGGATAAGTCTAAAGGTTAGAATTAATTATGTTTGTCTTTGGATACTATTGTTAAGGTTAAATCATTTCTCAAGATTATTTTTGGAATGTCATAAAAAGGATAACCTGAAGGTTGGGCGACAACCCGTCACATCTGGAAAGGACGCAAGACTTGAACCCGCAACTGAAGGGCGGCAAGGGTGTATCACCTACCACTGGCCCATGTGATGTCCTGGATTGAATAATGTAGTTTTTTTAAAAGGTCTGGTAGATGAATTATAAATTCATTTTTTTGGAACACTATATGAATAGGATAAATAGAATTTTTTTAAGTTCTATTATCTTTTGGAGTGAAAGATGAGTTTGTGGTAGAAATTAGTTAAAGGATGAAACTCTACTTGTCAAGTATATATTTTTTCTTCTCTTATTCTATGTAGAAATTAATTCTTAAACTTTAGGTAAGGGATCTTAAAACTAAAAATGTGTTATCCTAATACCTTATGTCTTGTTGAACTGATGATATTTTAAATCATCATAGATTGATGGCTTTGAGTCCCTCAATTCTACAATTTTTTGTGAGTGATGACCTCAATCACTCCTTATAAATATTTAATTTTTTCCTCCAATTATGTGTCTCTAATTTACACCAAAGTTCTCCTAATAAAGATCATAATTTGGTGGTGACTTTTTCATTCCCCCTTTTCCTCTTATTAAGACTAAATTTTATTAACCCAATTTCTGATGTGGGTTTTCCCACAAAGGTATTTTCTATTTTCAACCTTTTATTTTCGAAGAACAATTTCAAATTGCGAGGACGAAATTTATTGAATAAGGGAAGAATGTAACACCCCAAGATTTCATAGTACGTTATTTATTCAAAGCAATTCAATAACTTTCACTACACGCAACACCGAGTTCAAACGCACCACAACTTACTAAACTAGCCCATCAAAAGAGGTTATGAATAGTATTAACTAAATTTTGAACTTTATATAATTCTTATAATTTTAGAATCCATATTATGAGTTTCTTAGACATAATGTAAGAACTGATTCATTTTTTTTCAGATAAAAGAAGTATTTTTCAAAAAATGCACTTTTACCGCCTTTTAATGGAGAACCCTTTTTAAATCCAATATTTAAAACTTTTATATATTCAATTTGACAAAATAAACTTCTTCTTTAAATTTAGGACATAAGAATTTAGTTTTAATAAATATTTGATGTTTTTCTGATAACTTTCATATTTGGGTGAATAGTGAAAATATTATATTTTAACTAAAAACAACTTTTTTAATAAAAATAATTTGTAGTGTTAAATTATAAAGTTTAATGGTTTGTAAGTATAAATATATTATATTTTTACCATTTAATCCAATTTTATTCATTGGAAATAATTTCACTTTGAAATTGAACATAAACAAGTATCAATCTTTTGTTAGTTATTATTTCGTAAAAACACGCTTTTTGGTTTTGACAACGGGAATTAATTTTAAATTAACAAATGAATATTATATGTTTTGAATTTGGTAAAATATACTTAATTTTTGAATTCAGAATATCAAAATTAGATTAGGGTAAAATTTTGGTATTTTTCTGAAAACTTTAAATTTTTGATGAATAGTGAAAAACACTGAGTTATTAGTTAAAACCGATTTTTTATTTAAATAAATATTTATTTTATTTAAATTTATTTTTGGTAAAAATAGATACATAATACCTATATAAGTTCAATATAATTTAATGGAGTAATTTTATAATAAGTTTAGATATATAAAAATTTTATTGAACTTTTACCGTCTTTTACACACCTCCTAAGAGAATTTGCAAATTTGCATAAAACTTAATTTTAATGCTTCTGTGAGTTGAATTTCAAAAATCCAAGAGACACAGTTAACCTCAGTAAGTAAAATGTGGTTCAATTAGTTGAAAATAATTTTTGGTGAATAGTAACTTCTAACTTTTATTTACCGCGGTTAAAGGTAAATAGGGTAATTCAAGGTAAAAGGAATATTATAATAATACAAAATTACCTCAACACTTGTCCTAACATTATTGGATGAGTGATGGAAGACCATGGGAATCCTTGGGTAGATTTTGGGACCCCATGGAGCCACTTATTAATGATAATGACACTTTATTTTAATTAACTTAAGGTAAAGGGAAAAATGACATAAACAGATATCTTTTAGTAAATAAATTTTTAAATGGGGTCATATATGTCATATTTTAGACTGTAAATATTCATTAGAAAGATAAAAATATTTCCTACATAATTTTATTTTATTTATATTTTTTAGACATTAAATAATTTAAGTTATTTATGACACAATGATGATGCAGTAATTACCTAATTAATGAAATATTGAAATAATTGATATTATAAATATACAAATAAATGTAATTTGAGTTTTTTTATAAATTACATTAATTTTATAGGTTAATATGACTTGTTAGGGTTTGTTAGATGAATTTTTTTCGAAGTAATAATACTGTTATGAATTTACCAAAAACAAAATACCAAATACTATCAAAATTGACAAAAAAGAGTTTTTAAAACAAATATTATATTATTAATTGATATTATATTCCTAAAAATCTAAAGTTAGGCCAAAATACTTATATAATTATAGGTGTATCATTAATGAACCACTTGGGGTTCTCTTGGAAGTATATAGTAAGTTTATTAACCATATAATATGAAAATACAAAGAGACATGGTAAATGTCAAACTATTTAACTAAGAGTTAAATCTAAAAGATAAGGTTAATATGGTGACCTAAACCTGTCTAAAATATATTGGTTGAAAGTATTTCGACCCATCCCCACCCTAGAATATAAATAAGTCACTTTGTACCCATTATAAACTGAATATGAATTTATTATAAAATAATATTTTAAGTTTTTCCTAAGGTGCCCCTCACCCCTCTTATAAAAGGGAACTTCCCCTTCTCTCAAATTAACACCTTCAAAGCCTTTTTTCTAGACTAAAACCTACCCAAATATCCTACCAACTTTCCTCCCTTAATCCTAGATGCCTTACTTTGGTCAGAAATCCAAGCTATGGAGCCCTTTTGATCAAATCAAAAGGAAGAACCTGAAGAAGAGGTAAATATTTCATCACCTCTTTCAAGTTCTTTTCTTCTTCCACTTCCTATTTCCTTGTTGTTTCCATTAAAAAATAATAAATACATTATATTCTATTTACTATGATTTTATTATAAATATGTCACAACTATATTCATTATTCTATCCATCTTATGAATGAAAATGTCACCATGCGTGCGTACGTACGACTTACCGTCTCCACACTGTGGTGTAATTTGTTATTCAACACTATGTTATTTGGATGGATATAATGATGAGTTATATGTATATAAATAATGAAAATTAAAAGCTAATGTCTCTGTAAAATTAATATACCATCCAATTCCACACCTTTAAAATAATGATATCATCGCTCGTGCATATGTACGGATTACCGTCTCCACGACACGATGAGATTCATTTCCATGTTCACCATTCAACGATGATTATAAAAATATATATTATTAATAAGTATGTAATATATGACATAATGATGCTACTGTATATATATATATATGTATGTATGTATGTATGTACTTACATATATCTTATTCACTTACTTCCGTTCAATACGATATGAAAACGGAAACAACGTTTATGCGTACGTACGACCTACCGTCTCCATAAACGGTGCCTTCCATTTCATATATTAATCTATTATAAATATTTATATTCTAAATATATATGATATATAAATCAAGTTTTATATTTTTGAATCATTTAAATCATGATCTAAATGATAGGATCAAGAATTGTTAGAGTTGGTGGCCTAGAACCAACTACTTTGTACTTTATTCATTAATAAAATGCCTTATCACATCTTGATCGTTCGTCTGCATGAAAATTCATGTGATAATGTCCTAAAGACAACTATTGCATTAAAGGGTCATAGAGGATCCCTGCTATGATGAGAACCTAGAAGTTCCATAACACTGTTCTTGAATATATGTTCTATGGCCGGATTATATTATTTGAGGGGCACAAATAATACAGGTCATTAGGGGTGAGGACTCATAAAAATTTGAGGCACCTTCTCATGGTGTGCGCCCTTGGTAATATCCAGGTGGATATTATGAGAACGAGGCCCTCCAGTAGGAAATCCACATTTTATTGTGTCATTGGATGTTCCTATCTGTGGACGTGTGTATTGGTCCTTAGACTTTAAGATTATTATTAATGGGTATTACAACTCGCACACTTAGATGTATTGAAGAAAACTGTGATGACACACTGTTCGCATCAAGGTAGGATATGTTGGGTGCATCATGAGTAACACTACATTAATAGATAATGCGAGAAAGTATTTTTCCCTTCTGTTCCATAACAGAAGTAGATATCTCAGGCCCTTTGATGGAATTGATATAGCCTAAATAAATCCATGACCATGGTAAGGTATGGATGAGTTCAATTCCAGGAAGTCAAAGAAAGAATAATCGACCACATGGGTTGATGGCACTAGCATGCAACCCGCTTGATTAGAGATATAGAGACAAAGAGATTATATTACACGGTAAGTGTTCGTATGAGGTGACACGTCATTGCGGCATTAACTTCTTTCTCTATGGGTGGCTTGGCGTGTTGCTAGATGCTAACCTTGGAATTTAGGCAGGATCCTTCTAATGCCACTGAGAAAGAGGCCTAGAGGGTCACACACTAAGTGTGTCCATGTATCTCAGTTAAATATTAATTTAACAAGTTAAATAAATATTATTCCTGACTATGGTTTAATAATTATTTAAGGATGCCTGATCACATTTATTTTGACACTAGTTATTCGAGAGAATATATTGTGGGAGAAATAATATGTTTATTAGCGAGTAATACAGTTACATTTATTTAAGAAATAAATAGCCATTACTCAAGGTCTAATAAATGTGGTGAAGGAAATAAAGGAAAATAAAAGTACACGCCGTGTATATTAAAGATACACGTCATGTAGTTTTATGGAAAATGAGTATACGTCGTGTATTAATGATTACATGCCGTGTGGTTTTTCCAGTTGGGATTTTGAGGATATAATATTGTTTTATTAAATGATATTTATTATAATCAGTGTGGGTGCATGTCAAGGAATTAATAATTCGACATGGTGGTTTTCAATAAGAGTTAATGAAATAAATAAAACACATAACCATTTATTTATTGTAATAACCCTATAAACTCAAACCCGATTATAAATATCCTCACAACCCCAACAATTTTCCACAAGAGAATCATTGTGAAAAACAATTCTGAATAATTCTTTCAAGCCTGAAAGAACTCCTTCCTCTAAAAACGCTCTCAAGACCGAGAGATCAAAGCGATCGAAGGCGGACATCACAAGCGAAGATTCTTCTGTGCTAGCACATGGAGATCCCTTCGGCGACGTCTGGAGATACGTGAAACACGTGTGGATCACCGCTATAGGAATCCTACACTTGGATTCTACGATGCAATGATGGATCACCGAATCGTGATCAGACACATCAATAAAGAAAGAATTCCACCAAGGTAATTCTTGTGAATTAATGAAATTAATTATAACCAACATATGATGATCCTATCTCTATGTTTCTGGGATTCCTTCTTTTTTTTCGTTCTTCATTCTATTCCGAAGATCTGGCATTTTATATCGTGACGGATCTCGGTTTGAACGTTGTTTAACGCTAAAATTAAAGTTGGTAAAACCCACCAACGTGCTTCCACTGCACTCAGAACCTAAAAGTGGTATCATAGGGGTCATATCGTTGATTATAATTCTTTAGTTTTTCATTGATGTTTTACACATTTAATAATTTAGTTGTTTCAATTCAAGTTTAATCATCCTGGAAATATGAATCTCGATATCTGTTCCTCCTCCATCGTTTCTCATTCACCTCACAGAAACGGATTTTTTCTTTTAATTTTGATTAAAATAAAATAGAGGAACTCATCCGGAGGAGCCAAAAGTTTCTGGCCGTACAACACCAGAATACACGGTGTGTATTCAGAAGTACACGTCGTGCAGTCTAGATTCATGCATCAGACTGATCCGCCAAATCAGGTTGTGTATTGGATCCTATCTAAGTCATTAATGACACCTTGTGTTGACCAGGAATAGGTGGCACATGGTTTCCAGATTACACATCGTGTGGTCCAATGAACACAGTGTGTAGTCTCTTCGGGTTAGGGTTGGGCCGTGTACCCCGTACACGTCTTGCCCAGCTGGAAACCGTGTAACGCGAAAACTACAAGGCGTGTGTCCCACTGAACATGATGTGTACTCCAAAAATTTCTGAAGTACATTAACACGCCATGTCCCCAAGCGTGTACTTCAGATGGATAGTGAAAAAAAGTACACGTCGTGTAGTCGAAACTACACTCCGTGTACTCGTTCAAATTACACAATGAACGAGAATTCATCAGGTTGCCTCCAAGGTACAAGTTACATACAAGGATAATTTTAAATGAATTTATTTATTTAAAATTATGATGGATGATAATCTCAAGGAAATTCAGAAAAAGGGTTTAAGATAAAAGGATTGATTAAATAAATATAATTAATTAATTCGAGCGTGATTTATCTTAAACAAGAACGATTAAAGAATTTAATGCTAGTTTTATTTATGCGTAAATATTGTTGCATGTATGGATGATCATGAGCTAGACCGAGACCTTTGTATGTGAATGGTTTCTTTTAATTTATTTATTTAAATTAAATTTATTAGCCTGCGAGCCATATCCTCATTAATATGTAGGGCCTGCGCGCCCAAGGATTCTTTTATGTAAAACCCCCTTTTTACCCCGCACCTGCGTGTGAGATAAATGCATATGTAATGGATGGAGCTCCCAAGCTAGTGGAGGCGGCTCAATTCAGGATCCAAGGTGAAACCAATCCAAGGAGATACAAAGGTGGACAGGTGGAAAGCTGTAAAGATGAACCCACAAGGTTCAGGGTGTTTCTCCCCTAGGTCTTGGGTTAGTTTATCAACCGCTAGATAAACTAACCAATAGAACAAGCTCATGATCATACCATTCATTTTATTTCTGTCATTTTCATGGTTTATTTATTGTGGGTGTGTTGTCACGATCACACAATTAATGAATTAAACAAGCATGCAAGATGGAACTAAAATAAAACTGGCTTATGCGTAAATATTATCTTAGACATGTTTAATCACTTAAGTATATCCCAATTAATATTAAAAATCATGTAATCAAAGTTAATAAATTTGAAATTTACGTATAAGGATAAAATCCCTCAAAGAAATATTAAGTCAGTATAGCCTTCCATAATCTTGGTTAGAATCGAACCATAGTTCAAAGTGCTTGACCAACCTTAGTTTGGGTGCTTTCAATTATCAGGAAATTATAATTCAAGGTTTTGGGTTGACTTAAATTGGTTTGCATCAAGGGTTGACTACCACAGCAGGACTTGGTGTGTCCAAGAGGCAAAGGTTGAGTAAATCCAAAATAAAAGGATTTCAGGATTGGGGAGTCCACTCAGCGGATTAAGGAGTTGCGAGTTAAATGCAGTTGGCATTTGGAATGCCTAAATAAAAACCCTTCAAGTTATTTGACCAACCCTAATTGGGGTAATGTGAAGGTAAATATGGATCCTTGCCACTAGAATATTCAGGCAACAGAATATTCCAAATTCAATGGTGAGGGCTATTGGATTTCGATAAAATAGTGGGAGACTAATAAGTATTAATTTATTTATTTGTCTCATTTTTGTAATAAAGTACTAAACCTTTTCTCATCTTAATTTGTATAAATGAAAATAAAATGACCTCAAACATATCATTGTGCACCATACTCGAGAAGGAAAACCTTCTCATTGGCACCAATTTCTAAGAGTGGTAGAGGCGTTTATGCGTCATCCTTCACCACGAAAGGAAATTGTATGTGCTGGAAGAGCCTATTCCAGTTGCGCCTGGGAAAGAGGACAGTGATGAGGAAATATCTCTCTATGTGAAACACATGGATGATTCCACAGAGGTCCATTGTTTCATGCTATCGTCCATGTCTAATGAGATCTTGAAGCAACATGAAAACATGGACGTGTATAGCATGATGTCTCACCTTAAGGATATCTACCAAGAGAAGGTGAGACAAGAGAGATATGAGATCTCTAATGCTTTGTTTACAACTAAGCATGGAGAGTCTGTGCCAGCTGGGCCTCATGTAGTCAAGCTTATTGGCTACATTGAACACTTGGACATATTAGGGATTAAATTCCCAGATGAGTTGCGTACAGATCTCATCCTATCATCACTGCCCAAGACCTTCTCTAGATTCATTGTCAATTATAACATGAGTGGAAATGAGAAGAGTCTATCAGAGCTTCTGACCTTGATTCACTAGGTAGACAAGGACATGGGGCATGACAAACCTGCAGTCCTTATGGTGAACAAGAAAAGGAAGGACAAGGCAAAGGGGCCAAAGACTTATAAACATTCTGAATCCCCCGAGCACCGTCCCTCCAAGAAGGGGAAGATCCATAGGCAGGGCAAGGAATGGGAGGTGGTGTTTTTTTCATGTGGCAAGCAGGGCCACTGGAAGAGGAACTACACCCAGAAGCATGGGATGCTAAAGGTGAGTTCGTTATCGAGTGTAATATTTCCATTTCAACACATTGGGTATTAGATACAGCTTGTGGGGATCACATCTTTATTCAAATACAAGAACCTATTAGATTTAGAAAGATTTCCAGAGGAGAGGTGGATCTTCGAGCTACCAATGGCACAAGGCTGTCTGCGTTGGCTATTGGTAATTACCACCTCTCATTGCTGACTGGAATTATTTTGGTTTTACATAATTGTTATTATGTGCCTAGTGTTACCAAGAACATAATTTCTATATCTTGTTTGGATATGGATGGATTTATTTTCAAGTTTGGAAATAAGGGTTGTCTCTTTTATAAGAATAACGTATGTTATGGTATGGCACATTTAAATAATGGTTTTTATGTATTAAATTATGAAAACCAAGTGTTGGAAATCAATAACGAAACAAAATCACATGACTCATACATCACCCAGTTATGGCATCACCATATTGGTCATGTAAACGAGAAGCGCTTGACAAAGCTTGGCCAAGATATCTATTTAGACTCTACTGAGCTAAAACCACTTGATAGATGTCATGCTTGTTTACAAAGAAAAAAGGACCAAGCCGACTTTTGGTGGAAAAGGTGAAAGGGCCACAGAGCTTCTAGGATTGGTACACACGGATGTGTGTGGACCATTTCCAGTAGAAGCTAGAGGTGGATATTCTTACTTCATTACTTTTACTGACGATTTGAGTGGATATGGATATGTCTACTTAATGAGGTATAAGTCAGAGTCCTTAGAGAAATTTAAGGAATTCAAGAATGAAGTAGAGAATCAGCTTGGTAAGAAGATAAAGAAGCTTCAATCGGATTTAGATGGAGAATATCTAAACCAAGAGTTCATCGATCTTCTACGGGAGTCTGGGATTCTATCTCAGCTCACTCCTCCTTATACACCACAGTGGAATGGTGTTAGTGAAAGGAGGAACTGCACCTTGTTGGATATGGTGAGGTCGATGATGAGTCATGCGGATCTTCCATTATCCTTTTTGGAATATGAATTACAAACTACAGCATACACATTAAACCGAGTACCAACTAAGGCGGAAAATGGAATTCCCTCTGAGTTATGGAATGGAAAGAAACCTATTTTGTCGCATACACGTGTATGGGAATGCAAGGCATTTGTTAAGGCCTTCTCAGGCAACAGACTAGCACCCCGGGGCACGAAGTGTATCTTTATAGGATATCCTAAGGAAACGAAAGGATATTACCTATATAACCCTCAAGACAAGAAATTTATTGTCACTAGATAAGCCGTCTTTCTTGAGAGGGAAAACATACTCAAAAAGGATACTGGGAGTAAGATTGAATTCAATGAAGTTAATTCTCAAGATACACAAGATTTGGTACAGGAACAAGTTCCATAGGTCCCTGTGGAAGAGGTTCCAGAAACACAAGTACTGCGTAGGAGCTCAAGAGAGGTAAGGGAACCATAGAGATTTGGTTTCCTAGTCACCGAGGACGATGAATCATTATTTTTGGACAATGATCAACCTCTATCCTACAAGGAAGCAGTAAAAAGCTCAGAAGCTACAAGATGGATAGAAGCTATGAATTCTGAGATGGATTCCATGTATCAGAACTAAGTTTGGGTTCTGGTCGATGAGCCAGTTAATGTAAATCCTGTTTGATGAAAATGGATATTCAAGAGAAAAATGGACATGGAAGGTCAAGTTAGCACCTATAAAGCAAGGCTAGTGGCTAAAGGATTCAGAAAACATCAAGGAATTGACTATGATGAAACCTTCTCACTGGTTTCCATGTTTAAATCCATAAGAATCATACTTTCCATAGCAGCTTACCATGACTATGAGATTTGGAAAATGGATGTCAAAACAGAATTCCTTAATGGGAACTTTTAGGAAGATGTCTATATGACACAACCAGAAGGGTTTGTGACACCAGGTGAAGCCAAATGGGTTTCCAAGTTATAGAAATCCATTTATGGATTGAAGCAAGCATCTAGTTCATGGAACATTTGATTTGATGAAGCCATAACGGAATATGGTTTCATTAAGAATGAATGTGATTCGTGTGTTTATAAGCGGTTTAATGGGAATGCGATCATTATCCTAGTAGTATATGTTGATGACATATTACTTATTGGAAATGATGTACCAGTCTTACAGTCAGTTAAGGACTGGTTGAACAAGTGTTTCTCCATGAAGGACTTAGGAGAAGAAGCCTACATTCTAGGGATCAAGATCATTTATGATAGATCCAAGATACTGCTTGGACTAAGTCAGGGTACATACATTGACCAGATACTAAAGAGATTTATTATGGAACAATCCAAGAGGGGATTAGTTCCAGTGTCACATGGCCTACATCTTTATAAGAAAATGTGTCCTCAGACACAACAAGAGAAAGATAGAATGAGTAAGATCCCATACTCTTCGGCTATAGGATCCATCATGTATTCCATGCTATGTACCAGGCTTGATGTTCCCTATGCACTGAGCATGGTAGGAAGATATCAAGCAGATCCTGGAGAACAACATTGGACTACTGTTAAGACTATCCTTAAGTATCTGAGAAGAACTAAGGATATGTTCCTGGTGTATGGAGGAGATGAGGAGCTTGTTATCAGAGGGTATGATGATACTGGTTTTTAGACAGATCAGAGTGATCTGAAGTCACAATCTGGATATGTTTTCTGTCTCAATGGAGGAACTGTGAGCTGGAAGAGTTCAAAGCAGCCAGTTGTCACCGATTCTATAGAGGAGTCTAAATATATTGTGGCTTCAGATGCAACCAAGGAAGTCATCTGTATTCAGAACTTTGTCCAGGATCTTGATGTGGTTCCTAGTAGTAAAGATCCCATTACATTTTATTGTGATAATATTGTAGTGGTGGCTCTTGCAAAAGAACCAAGGTCACGCCAACGGACAAATCACATACTCCGGAAGTATCACCTCTTGAGGGATTTATATGAAAGGTGTGAATTTGCAATGAGAAGAGTGTCCACGGAAGAGAACGTGGTGGACCCCATGACTAAAGGCCTATCTCAGCAGAAGCATGAATATCATGTGAGAGATAGCGAGTTAAAGGTTGTTAGCAGTTGGCTCTAGTCCAAGTGGGAGTCTGTTGGATTTGGTGGCCTAAAACCAACTAATTTGTAATTTATTCATTAATAAAATGCCTCATCACATCTTGATTGTTTTTCTGCGTGACAATGCATGTGATAATGTCCTAAGGACAACTATTGTATTAAAGGGTCATAGCGGATCCCTGCTATGATGATAACCTAGAAGTTCCATAACACTATTCTTGAATATATGTTCTATGGCCGGATGATATTATTTGAGGGGCACAAATAATACAGGTCATTAGGTGTGAGGACTCATAAAACTTTGAGGCACCTTCTCATGGTGTGCGCCCTTGGTAATATCTAGGAGGATATTATGAGAACGGGACCGCCAGTAGGAAATCCACATTTCATAGTGTCATTGGATGTTCCTATCTGCGGATGTGTGTATTGGTCCTTATACTTTAAGATTATTATTAATGGGTATTAGAACTCACGCACTTAGATGTATTGACGAAAACTGTGAAGACACACTATTCATAGCGAGTTAGGATACGTTGGGTGCGTCATGAGTAATACTGCATTAATAGATAATGCGAGAAAGGATTTTTCCCTTATGTTCCATAACAGAAGTAGATATCTCAGGCTCTTTGATGGAATTGATATAGCCTAAATAAATCCATGGCCATGGTAAGGTATGGGCAAGTTCAATTCCAGGAAGTCAAAGAAATAATAATCACGCACATGGGTTGATGACACTAGCATGCAACCTGATTGATTAGAGATATCGAGACAACGAGATTATATTACATGGTAAGCATTCGTATGAGGTGACACGTCATTGCGGCATTAAATTCTTTCTATATGGGTGCCTTGGCGTGTTGTTAGATGCTAACCTTGGACTTTAGGCAGGCTCTACCTAATGCCACTGAGAAAGAGGCCTAGAGGGTCACACACTAAATGTGTCCATGTATCTCAGTTAAATATTAATTTAACAAGTTAAATAAATATTATTCATGATTGTGGTTTAATAATTATTTAAGGATGCCTGATCACATTTATTTCGACACTAGTTATTCGAGAGAATATATTGTGGGCGAAATAATATGTTTATTAGTGAGTAATATAGTTACATTTATTTAAGAAATAAATAGCCATTACTCAAGGTCTAATAAATGTGGTGGAGGAAATAAAGGAAAATAAAAGTACATGCCGTGTATATTAAATATAGATGTCGTGTAGTTTTATGGAAAACAAGTATACGTGGTGTATTAATGATTACACACTGTGTAGTTTTTCCAGTTGGGATTTTGAGGGTATAATATTGTTTTATTAAATGATATTTATTATAATCAGCGTGAGCACATGTCAAGAAATTAATAATTCGACATGGGGGTTTTCAATAATAGTTAATGAAATAAATAAAATGCGTAACACGTTTATTTATTTTCATAAATCTATAACCTCAAACCCGATTATAAATATCATCACAACCCCACCACTTTTCCACAAGAGAATCATTGTGCAAAACAATTCTGAAGAATTATTTCAAGCCCGAAAGAACTTTTTCCTCAAAGAATGCTCTCATGGCCGAGAGATCAAGGCGATCAAAGGCGGACATCACAAGCGAAGGTTCTTCCGCACTAGCACCCGAAGATCCCTTCAGCGACGTCCGGAGATACGTGGCACACGTGTGGATCACCGCTAGAGGAATCCTACACTTGGATTCTACGATGCAACGACGAATCACCGAATTGTGACCAGACACATCAACAAAGAAAGAATTCCACCAAGGTAATTCTTGTGAATTAATTAAATTAATTATAACCAACATATGATGATCCTATCTCTCTGGTTCCGGGATTCCCTCTTTTGTTTTTCATTCTTCATTCTATTCCAAATATCCGACATTTTATATCATGATGGATCTCGGCTTGAACGTTGTTTAATGTTAAAATTAAAGTTGGAAAAACCCACCAACGTGCTTCCGCTGCGCCCGAAACCTACAAGAATAACAAGTTAAAACACATACGATAAAGAAAGCGATTATTACCCAAAATGTTAATTTAACATGGAAATCATTTTTAAATGGGTAGTATAAATTCATAAATGAATCTTGTATGATATAATAAATATGAATATGGTTCTGGTATAATTTAATGACATACTATGGTCATTATATAGGAGGTTAAATGTACCCTCAAGCAAAGGAAAGTGCAAGGTAAGGGTTAATTTCGCAATCTCTTTATTATTCGAGGTTGTTTTATGTGAGTATCTACTGGTACCTCTTTATCATCCACATCCATGTTTCATAAAAATATTTTAAAAGGAATATTTTAAGGTACTCTTTAACTAGATCATCATTTTAAATAGTTTGAATATTTATTCTTCTAAATTATTCTCATTAATGTCCATGTTTTCAAAATAGTTTTTAAGGATTTATTTATATGGACATGAATTTTTTTAAAATGTTAATTCATTTAAAAAGTTTCAAAGTGGTATGGGACACTTTTATTCAAAAATGTCTTTAAATGTCTTCATTTTTAAATTATGTTACTTTTAAATGTTTTCATGAAAAAGAGATATTTATCTCAATAATTTTACTGATCGTTTTTATCTATTTCAACATCCTTTAATGGATTTTAAACTTGTTTGAAGTTGATTTATTATGATACAAATCTTCCATATTGAATTGAATGTTTTGTGATATGTTTGACGATGGATGTGTTATTTTTATACCATTCATGTTTTATGGATAAAGTATTGATATTTTGTATGATAGTTTTAATACGAATGTTTGTGTTATATTTAAACCTTTTCTTATGATGAATGTATTATACTAGTATGTTTCGGGTTGGGGACTGGTAAAAGTAAGCCCTCCGGGTTGGGGTCCGGTTACAGTAGAACCTCCGGGTTGGAGTCCAGTTACAGAGGCTCTCTGGGTTGGAGTTTGGTTACAGAGACTCTTTGGGATGGAGTGCGGTTACAGAGGATCTCCGGGTTTGGGTCCGGTTATAGTTAGCCCATAGGTCCTGGCACGAGGCCTTGACACAGAAATTGAAGTCCGGTACTACACATTCCCTCATTATGAAATTAGTTATTACATGTGATTATTCGACTAGTAGAATATCCATGTGAGTAAGTAAATTGAATTATTTTAATTTATATATGACATATTATGATGAAGTTTATGTTGAGAAGGATTTTATTTTAGTTTTATACATTGACATAAATGTTTATGCTTATTTATGAAAGCTTCCGCTATATTGTTATCCTTACTGAGCATCTGATCTCACCCCTTTCTAAGTTTTATTTTTCACAGGATGCGAAGAAGTATATTATGACTGACCTGTAGGGATAGTCAATGAGATCTCAGTGTTGTCTATGGAAACAATGTTTTTGTAGTTTTCCATTTTATGATGTAATGTAAACCTTATGTATGTAATATATTTTACAAGACTGCTAAACTAATTTGTCTTTCGAGACTTTATTCCTTGTAATCATACCAATGTATTAAAATAATGCATCGACTCTGGGTAACTGAGGTCGGGGCGTTACATGAATGGTCCACTCTGTCTGACAATCTATTTGAGGATGAAAGGCAGTGCTCAATAGAAGCTAAGTACCGAACACCTCCTGCAACCCCTTCTATAGTCGAGAAGTAAAAAGTGCATCACAATCGGAGAAAATCGTCGAGGGCATTCCATGAAGCCATATAATCTCCTGTACATAGAGGTGTCCCAAGCTCTCTACTGATCCCTTCTCTCTGATAGGTAGGAAGTGGGCCGACTTGGTGAGTCAGTCAACAATCACCCAGTTAGAATCATGTCCCTTAGACATGCATGTAATTCCTGTCACAAAGTCCATGGAAATTCCATCCCACTTCCACTCTGGCACCTCTAGTGGATGAACTAAGCCCACTGGAACCTGATGCTATACTTTCACTTGCTGAAAAGTGAGGCACCATGAGAGAAACTCTGCCACTACTTTCTTCATTCCCGGCCACCAGTGCTGACGCCAGAGGTCCTGGTACATCTTCACCACTCCTGGATGTACCTCTAGAGAGGACATATGGAACTCCCTCAACAATTCTTCCTATAGCACCATTGGTAACATAGTATTCCCTCTGAAGAGGATAACGTGCTCCCCATCTTCAGAAAATTCATCAGGTGCCTATCCTATAGATATTTGAGCATGTCATGCCTCAGAGTCAGTGTCCCCAAGTTGCACCTCCCTGAATCACTGAAGAAGTGGGGGAGTGACTATTAGAGACTGAAGATAAGCTGATCCATCTCAATCCACATAGGATATCTTCAAAGCATCCAACTGCTCCATCGCCTCACTCAGAAACTGTAAACCAGATCTCATATTGAGTGCATCTACTACAACGTTCCCCTTCCCAAGAGTATAGACTATCTTGAATTCATAGTCTTGGAAGAACTCAAGCCAACGTCATTGTCTCAGGTTTAGTTCCTTCTAAGATATGTTATACCTGAGACTCTTATGATAAGAGTAGACTGTAAAACGTTCTCCCATCATGTAATGCCGCCACATCTTCAAGGAGAAGACCACTACTTCTAACTCAGGTCCTAGGTAGCTTAGTTTTGCTCATGTTGTTTTAGTTGTCAAGAACCATACGCAATTGGTGCTCGCTCTTGCATCAGGACACATCTGATCTCGGTCCCTGATGTGTCGCAGTAGACTATGTACCCAACACCCTCCTCTAGTAGCCTCAAGATGGGGGCACTCGTCAGTCTCTGACTTAGCTCTTGGAAAATCTTCTGGCATCTCTCCAACCACATGAAGGGTTTCCCCTTATTTTTCAATGATAATAAGGGTTCCACAACTCTGGAAAAGTTAGGCACAAACCTCCGGTAGTAACCAGCCAGACCTAGGAAACTCCACACCTCCATCACACTCCTGGGTGGCTCCCAAGCAAGAACAACCTCAATCTTCGCTGGATCAATTGCAACTCTAGCCTCCGAGATGACGTGTCCTAGAAAGTGAACCTCTCAGATCCAGAACTGGAACTTTGAGAGCTTACCATAAAGCTATTGCTATCGGAGTGTGTCAAGAACTATCTACAGATGATAGGAATGCTCCCCCTCTGTAGCTGAGTATATCAGGATGTCTTCGATGAAGACTACCACAAAGAGATCGAGGTATGGTTGGAAGATTATGTTCATGAGTCCTATGAACACTTATAGGGTTTTGGTCATGCCAAATGGCATAACCAAGAACTCATAATGTCTATACTGACATCTGAAGGTCATCTTCTATACATCCTCATCCCATACACTGAGCTGGTGATAGCCCGATCTGAGGTATATCTTCAAAAACCACCATGATCCCTTCAGCTGATCAAAAATATCGTCTATCCTCAATAGTGGGTACTTTTTCTTCACGGTCACTTGGTTCAGGCGACGATAGTCCACACAGAGTCTCAAACTCCCATCTACCTTCTTTGCAAACAAAATCGGGGCTGCCCAAGGAGAAACACTGGGCCTAATGAACCCCTTGCTCTGCAAGTCCTCCAGCTATACTCGCAGCTCTTGAAGCTCTGTGGGAGCCATCTGATATGCTGGTGTAGATATTGGTGTCATCCTAGGGTACAAGTCGATATAAAATTCCACCTCTCTGCGAGGAGATAGACCCAAAAAATCATCAGGGAAAACATCAGTATACTGGTCCACCACTAAAGGATAGCTCAGACTCTCAATATCAACCACTTTGAGGGTAAGGATAGCCAAATGATGTGTGATCGGCTGCACCCTCCTCCGGGTAAGTCCATCCTGTGCTGCAAAGGTTCCCTTCTTGCTAGCGAAGGAAAACCTTGTCCCATCCGTGCGGACACACTGCACTTTGCGCCTAATACAGACGGTCTGAGCATGGACTATAGATAACCAATCCATACCCAAGATGACATCATAAGGCCTCGACGCTGCTACTAGAAGATCCCAGCTGAAGCTCTCGCCTCCTAGAGTAATCTCACACTGCCGGCACCAGTGTGTAATCATCAAATCCTCTCCTGTAAGAGTCTCTAGCTATAAGGATCGAGCCACCAACTCCACCGAAATATCTGAGCTCCAAATGAGGGTCATGGAAATAAAAGAGTGATTGGAACCTGTGTCTATAAGTACTGCATCTAAGGTGGAGTAGACACATATCGTACCTCGAATCATCTCCATAGTTCCATGGTCGTAGGCCTCAGGTACCTGGAGCTGAGCACATCCCTGTCCACCTGCTCCCTGTGGTCGGGGTGGACCACTTGGAGGTGGTGTCAGTAGAACCTCGAATCACCGCCCACCACCAACTGCATGGCCAACTACTCTTCCACGTCCGTATGCTGCTTGCAGACCTCCTCTATCGAATATTTTCCTCTGTCCAGGTGGTCCTTTGACCATCTGGTGGTCGTCTGTACAGCGGGTCGGGCAGTCGCGAGCCATGTGACCCTGCCCACTGTATGAGTAATACTACCTTCTTCTTTCCTATATTGATCTATCTCGAGAGCCCCACACAAACAAACCTATATCCTGTGGTCATCCACCTGTAGGTCTGGTCCTCTTGGACCTCTGCTTCATCTGTCTGATGCCAACTGCAGACGACTCTTCTATGTGATGTCCGGTGGTGGGTCTCACTGCTGGTGACTGCTCTACAAGGAAGCTATCCACTAAGAGTGCTCTCTCTAACACCCCCTACTGCATCGGGATGCTGAGAGAAATCATTGAAGCTCTAATCTCCCATCTGGGCCCCTACTCAAAGGTTCGGGCCCTGAAGAAAGGGTCTCTCACCATGTCAGCGGAGTAGCGCGAGAGGTCAGCGAACCTCGCTGAATACTGAGCCACAGTCATGATGCCCTACTGCAAGTGGAGAAGCTCCTATATACACAGAGAGCGTAAGGTCGCTGGGAGGAACTCTGTCCTAAAAAGGATCTCAAAGTCCTCCTAGATGAGAGTCACCTCATCATGAACCTGGAGCATCAAGATCCACCATCTGCCCGCTACTGCCTGAAGAAGACTAGCGGAAAGGATCACCATGAGATCTTCCGGTGTCCCTACTAGTCGAAAAACTCTAACCACGGCCTTTATCCAGTCCTCAGCCACCTATGGATCCATCTTTCCCCGAAACCTCGGTGGCCTCTGGCACTGGAAATCGTGCAACGCGTTCAATTGACGTGCACCCTCTGATACTGGGGCTAGTGGCATCGGCTTCCCAACAAGTAGTGGTGCTGCTGGTACACCACCAGATGGTACAACTGCAGAAAGGGGGCCCTACATCGAAGCCTCATCACACGGTGGGCTGTCATCGTGTACTTTACCCGGAACCCTGGCTGGCTGTCTGTGTGGAGGCATCCTGAAAAAAAAAATAGGTGCGCCATGGTCAATAAGTTATACCTGGTGAGCTGACTCAAAGAGATCACAAAGAAAAACTTTTCAAAAACACACACGCAATCAGTCTTTTCATGCACTGAGTCGGAAATCAGAATTCAGGGTCCGGGTGTATGGATACTTTGGCCACTGAACCAACACTGGATTCCCCAAACTAATTACCACACTCATAACACTTAACACTATTGTCAATTAAAATATCAGAGTCCAGGTTCTTTAGTAGAAATGACTCCTCTGATGCCAATTTATCATGACCCATCCCCTGGGTCCCGTGTCGTGACTACCCCAAGCCTGCCTTCCATAGGTCAGGAGCTGACGACTAGCACCAGTAAGGAATATCCCTAATATCGGGAAGGCATTTTCTTTTTATCCTCCAAACTCACACAATAAAAGCACACATCAAGATACAATCACAAGGTAAAATATATAGTAAATAGGGTGAGTACAGTAAGTAAAGATCACTGGAATACAAGGCCAACTGGAAAGTACAAGTGAAACTAAAAACATCTCCTGTGATCACCCACCAAGTGTCACGAACCAGCCCGGGTACCCTGGTAACCCGATAACCAAGTCGGCCCTGACATAGCCCGAGGGGTGTTCCCGATCCCCACGGGTTGGTGACTATCACCTGGCATCGTACAACATACAAGTGGGAACGATTTTTCCACAAGAATGTGGAAGCAAGAGTAAATCAAACAGTATGCATAACAAAAGAAACTCCACTGGGAGTGATGTACCAGAATACAAAGTGGCATAAAATGCCAAAGTACAACAACCCAAGTACTAAAGATGGTAAAAATAGCCCCAAGATCCCTAAGGACACAACTCAACAAGGCCAAAGATCAACAGCTGGATCCACCTCCAAGAGGTCCCTTCCCTTTGCTCGATCCTGGAAGAAGAAAGTCTACAAACACCCGAAGGAAAAAGTAGGGTGTGAGCCTAATCCCAGTAGGATATCACCAAAGATTCCATAACAGATGCCAAATTTAGATTATCCAAGTAAAAACTTTCAATTTTCAAATAAACAGGTTTGGCAATTCAAAAGAATATTTTAACAAATCATGCTATACATTTTCAAATGATGGAAAATTCATCAAGCAAGGCTTTACAATGATGAAATAATTTTAAGATAATGGCTTAAATAAAAACAGTTACATAAAACAGTTTATATAAAATCAGTAGGCATGTAAAGTAGTTCAAAAGCATTGGCAAACATTTATACATCACATATAAATATTTAGGCGAGAAGCATGGTCATCTGCCAAAAGGTACGATAGTATTAATTAGTTATGGGATTCTGCACTGTCTATGTGAACTCAAAAAAATGTGTATACACACATCCCCATGACACTGGCCAAAGGAGACTTGTCACCAACCTGTCAGGGATGTGACATGTTGCATGTATGTTATAGAACATTGTCATAGCATAGAGTGTATCCAAATAACCCACTAACTACCTAAGGCTTGCTTGCACTCTTACATGATGGGTGAACAATTTTAAGAATGATTAAAATACGATCAATCTCATTCTTCCATTTCAAATTGCCAATTCCATTCCATTTAAAACCACAACAAGTTTTATTAAAAAACATGCATTTTTCGCAAGATAAAACCAATGGGTTTCTATCAAAACATTTTAAGCCATTTTCACCAGTTTGAAATCCATTAAAAACCAATTCCATCATTTCACATTTCATTTTCACAATTAAATTCAACAATTTAATTGAAAACATTTCCATCAAATCCACAATTTAAATCCAACAATTTAAATCGGCCAATTTTCCATAAACACACCCAATTCAATGGAATTGGGGTTTTCCCACATCTCTATGCCAAAACCATTTCAAATATCTCAATTCAATGGAATTGAGTTTTTATCAATTTAGTTGAAAGTGACTTGAGTAATTGAATTTAAATCAATAATTGAAATAAATTAAGCAAATACATTGATAATCAATTTGGAAATTCGGGACAAAACCACCTACCTCGAAGGTTTGACCAAGACCACAATGGTCGAGAACGCTCAAGAAAACCGGATTGCTTCTTCAAGAACCCACCATAGATATCTTCTCCTAGAAAGATCAAGACCAAATATTATCAAACTTGGTACCACACACTTAGATCTACCCATAATAGGCGTAGATCTAAGAAACTGAGAGAGTAGGAGAAGTAGATCTAAGTAGATCTAAGAAACCAATCAAGAAAGAAGAAGAAAGATCACATACCTTGAGAATCCCACTTTGATTAACCAAGATGAGCCTTTGGATCACCTCTAAAACAAAGGGAGAACCTTCTCTGACCCTAGGAGAAGAAAAATCCCAAGTTAGGGCCACCTAGGAGGAAAAACGAAGCATTTAGAGGAAAAACAGATGAGATCCACAATTTAAGGATCTAATTTTAAGTGACCACACAGTTTGTCTGCACGGTTTGTCAAACCGTGCACACACCGTGCAGATCTCACTGTCCAGGGTTGCTGGTCCGCACAGTTTAGTCGCACGGCTTACCAAACTGTGCGCACACCGTGCATACCCCACTGTCCAGTGCTGCTAGGTTGGCACAGTTTTATCACACGGTTTATCAAACCGTGCGCTAACCGTGCACAAGCCATTGCCTTTTTTTACTTAAAATTTCACCCAAACGCACCCCCAAGTCACTACTCCAAAACAGAGAAACTTAGAGACATCAAAAGTTCCTGAAAACTTAACGTGATGTTATAACCTCCCCACCATAAGATCTTTCTTCCCCTAGAAATACTAAGAAGAAACCTCCATGTCAAAAAGATGAGGCCACTGCTCCCTCATTAGTGCCTCCCTTTCCCACATCTCATGAAGATCAGAACCATGTTGCCAAATCACACGGACCAGAGGTATCATTCTCCCATGAAGTACCTTGCTCTCAGAATCAACAACCCTGACTGGCCCTTCAGTAATAGATAAATCTGGTTCAATCTCAAGATCACTCCACCTCACAACATGGGATGGATCAGAGAGATACTTTCACAGCTGCGATACATGGAACACGTTATGTATCGACGTCAGTTGTAGTGGTAGAGCTAAACGGTAAGAAACTTTCCCCAATATACCAATAACCTCAAAAGGTCCCACAAAACAAGGAGAAAGCTTCCCTTTCCTCCCAAGCCATCGACGAACCAATCGGGGTGAAACTTTCAAGAACACTTGGTCACCAACTGAGAACTCTAAAGGTTTACGGAGACGATCAGCATAAGACTTGTACCGACTCTAAGCTATCAACATTCTTTGACGAATCAACTGGATCTTAGCTACCATATCTTGGACCAAACTTGGTCCTACCAAGGAACTTTCACAAATCTCCGACCAACATAAGGGAGATTTACAAGGAAGACCATAAAATACCTCAAAAGGAGCCATTTTAATCGCAGATTTATAACTGTTGTTATAAGAAAACTCAGCTAATCCCAGATGATCATCCCAAGATCCACCAAAGTCGAGAACACAAGCGCGGAGCATGTCCTCAAGGATCTGAATAGATATCTCTGTCTGGCCATCTGACTGAGGATGGTAGGCCGTTCTCAAATAGACCTGAGATCCCAGTGCCTCCTGAAGGCCTCTCCAAAAGAGAGAAGTAAACCAAGGATCCCTATCAGAGACTATTGCAGAAGGAACTCCGTGCAAATGAACAATTTCTTTCACATTGATATTTCTCAACTCCTCAACTTTGGTTGTATCTCGAATAGGTATGAAGTGATCTGACTTGGTCAGTCTGTCGATCACAACCCATATCGCATTCTTCTTCCTCTAGGTTTGAGGTAACCCAACCAAAAAGTCCATTGAGATTTCATCCCACTTCCATGTAGGGACTGGAAGTGGTTGAAGAAAACCCGAAGGTTTCTGGTGCTCGGATTTCACCTGTTAGAATGTATAGCAACGAGATACAAACTCAGAAATGTATCATCTCATACCTGGCCACTAGAACTATCGTCTCATATCATAGAACATCTTTGTGATTCCTGGGTGTACCGCCCACTAAGAGTTATGGCAACCCCCATCACATACTTCTTTGCCGCTAACGGCACAACCTAATGGTTACGGTAACACAAAACACCCTATTTGGAGAATAACCACTGGGTGTTGGTCTCCCCACCGTAAAGAGAGTCCCTAAAGCTATGGAATTCATTATCCAGTTGTTTCTCCTGAAGAATCAATTCGAGGAGAGCATAAGTCAACTGAACACTGGCTAAAGAAACTTCATTCACCTTCCACTAAATTCCAATATGCATCTGAGCAAAAAGAGCCATCAAACTCCACTCTTCTGAAGATTCTTTCACAGTCTGAGTTGGAAGTTTCATGCTTAACCCATCCGCAACGACATTCCCTTTCCCCGGGGTATAGGCAATGTCAAAGTCGAAAGATTGCAGGTAATCTACCCAACGCCTTTGGAGAAGATTCAAATCTTTTTGAGAGAATATATAACTCAAGCTATTGTGGTCTGAATACACAGTAAACCTTTCTCCATAAAGGTAATGTCTCCAACACTTAAGTGCGTGCATTACAGTTGCAAGTTCAAGGTCATGGGTAGGATAGTTCTTTTCATGAGGCTTAAGCAGACGAGATCCATATGCAACAATATGATTACCCTACATGAGGACACATCCCAAACCTAAACCCGATGTATCACAGAAGACCACATAACCTGCCCCATCCTCAGGAAGAGTTAACACCAGTGCAGTAGTCAAAAGACGCTTTAGCTCAATAAAAGAACTCTGACATTTGTCATTCCAGGAAAACTTCACTCCCTTTCGAGTCAGAGAATTCATTGGAGAAACTAACTTTGAGAAGTCTTTAACAAATCGACGATAATATCCCGCTAATCCCAAGAAGCTCCAAATCTCGAAAAAATTTCACGGTTGTTCCCAAGTCATAACAGCCTTTACCTTTTTAGGATCAACTGATATTCCTTGTTCTGACATCACATGTCCCAAGAATTTTACTTCCCGAATCCAAAAATCGCACTTTGGAAGCTTGGCATAAAGACTGTGATTTCTTAAAAGACTCAGAACTATTCTCATATGATGCACATGATCCTCCTCAAACTTGGAGTAGACAAGAATGTCATCCATAAAGACAACCAAAAAAGTATCAAGATACTCACGGAAAACCTTGTTCATCAACTCCATGAAAACTGCAAGATAATTTGTTAGGCTGAAGGGAATAACAAGGTACTCATAATGGCCACACCTACTCCGAAAAGCAGTCTTAGGAATGTCAGATTCCTTTATCCTCAACTGATGGTAAACAGATCGAAGATCAATTTTTGAAAACCACCTTTCCCCTTTCAATTAATCAAAAAAATCATCAATTCGTGGTAACAAATATTTTTTCTTTATCGTAACTCGATTTATCTTTCGATAATCAACACATAAGAGAAGAGAACCATCAGCCTTCTTGGCGAAGAGAACTGGTGCTGCCCAAGGTGACACACTCGGGCATATAAAACCTTTCTCAAGAAGATCATCTAACTGAGTCTTCAGTTATTTTAGTTCAGTTGGATCCATTCAGTAATAGGGAATAGAAAATGGTTGAGTACCAGGCATTATGTCAATAGTAAAATCAACCTCTCTTACTGGTGGAAAACCAGAGAAGTCTGAAGGAAACACGTTGGAAAACTCAACGACGATTGGAGGGAGATCACCACACAATAAATCTCTCTATAGATAAAAATCAAACACTGATATAACTTTCCACAACTCTAGGAAAAAGGGTCCGGCTCTGCTTGACCTTGGGTCCCATTCTACTTGAAAAATGAGAGACATACCACTGGGTGTAGTAAGGTAGACCCGTCGAAGATAAAAATAAATTCGGGCTTTATTGGTGATGAGCCAATCCATCCCAAATATGACGTCAAAAGATTTCATGTCGAGAACCAAAAATTCCCAAACAAGCTCGACATCTGATAGATAGAAAACACAAGCATGACTACAGAGACCCTTCTCTCTCACCGTACCAAGAGGTGTAGTAATATCCATTGCACAAGATAAAATCTCCATAGACAGATTAATCAGATTAACAAGACGGGTTGAAATAAAAGAGTAATATGCACCAGTATCAAAAAGAGCTGTCACTAAAGACAAAGCTATAGTAATGGTACCTCTCATAGTTGTAGGACCTGTATCAACTACCTCTGGCGACTCTTCCACTGTGTGAAGAAGATTTGTTCCTGATGCCTGTGGCTGGAACCCTTTTTTACGTGAAGCATTTTATTTCCCCGTAGTATTTGGAGGTGCTGATGATCCTATTCCACTACGCGGAGTAGAGAGGTGATGGAGGAATCTCTGTAGGTTCCCTAAACGTCTGCAGGAGCTACAGTTCTTGGGTGCCTCAGTGTAAACCCTCTTATAATGTCCCGGCTTCCCACACTGATAACAAGTCAAGGAAGCCCATCCTAGTGCTACCGGTGGTCTGGAGTGACTTTGTTGTCAAGAACCACCATGAGAAACATCGCGCTTCCATTTTACTTTAAAGGAACCAACATTGCCACTAGAAGGAAAAGGAACTTCCTGCAACCCTGACTTTCCTGCCAAATCCATCTCAACCATCATCGCCCTATCCAGCACATCGGCATAAGTGGGTAGCTTCAGTAAGAAAACATGAGAACAGATATCTGGTCGAAGCCCCAACTCAAATCGTCGAGCTTTCATTCTCTCATTAGATACAATTTTAGGAGAAAACCATACCAACTCAGCAAAGTGATTTGAGTACTCAGTCACGGTTTTGTTGGCCTACTCAAGTTTGAAAAACTCTACAACCTTGGCCAACACCATAGATTCTGGATAGAATTGATCAGTGAAAAGGACCCTAAAGTCTTTCCACTCTAGTACTTCATGTTTCCCAGCCGTCACCATCGTGTCCCACCATCTCCTACTTGGTCCCTCTAGCAAGAAGGTGGCGCACTTCACCTTGATCGCATCAGGTGTCTCAAAAAACCCAAACAGACGTTCGATCTTACTCAACCATTCCTCAGCATGTTGAGGATCAGTGGAGCCTATGAAGACTGGTGGCTTCTAGCATAGGAACTCTTGAGAACAACTTTGGAGAATATCACTATGAGGATCTATAGCTGGAGCCTGAACATGAACTGGAGGTGGTGCCTGTCCCAGAGCTTGGACAGTGAGAACAATTACCTCTACCAGACTTGGATCCACAATAGGACTTGCTTGCTGAGATTCAGCAGAAGCCTCTTTTTGGATTTGATTTCCATGTCTTCTCAGAGGCATGATGCTACATAACATCAGCAGACAATAAATAAGACATTAGATTAACACTCAACCTGAGTAACAAGGAAAACTACTCTTAAAAGAAGGGATAACAAGATTTGGATTCCAATCTATCCAAATCAAAACAGGGAAAGGACTAGAACTAATCCACAAGTCACCTTTCCCTAACCACCCCTGGTGACTTAGTTCATTATGGTGAGAGTTGGCTAGGAACTCAATCACAACTACCTCCTAAGTCCCGGCAAGAATACTCAAATGCATACTGTCATCAAGGCAAGATGTTTCAGCCTCCCTCTGATACCAATTTGTCACGAACCAGCCCGGGTACCCTAGTAACCTGATAACTGAGTCGGCCCTGACATAGCCCGAGGGACGTTCCCGATCCCCACAGGTTGGCGACTAGCACCTGGAATCGTACAAAATACAAGTGGGAACGATTTTTCCACAAGAATGAGGAAGCAAGAGTAAATTAAACAGTATGCATAATAAAAGAAACTCCATTCGGAGTGATGTACCAGAATACAAAGAGGCATAAAATTCCAAAGTACAACAACCCAAGTACTAAAGATGGGAAAAATATCCCCAAGATCCCTAAGGACACAACTCACCAAGACCAAAGATCGACAGCTAGATCCACCTCCAAGAGGTCCCTTCCCTTTGCTCGATCCTGGAAGAAGAAATTCTACAAAGACCTGAAGGAAAAAGTAGGGTGTGAGCCTAAGCCTAGTAGGATATCACCAAAGATTCCATAACAGCCGCCAAATTTAGATTATCCAAGTAAAAACTTTCAATTTTCAAATAAACAGGTTTGGAAATTCAAAAGCATATTTTAACAAATCATGCTATACATTTTCAAATGATGGAAAATTCATCAAGCAAGGATTTACAATGATGAAATACTTTTAAGATAATGGATTAAATAAAAATATTTACATAAAATAGTTTATGTAAAGTCAGCAGGCATGTAAAGTAGTTCAAAATAATTGGAAAACATTTATACATCACATATAAATATTTAGGTGAGCAACATGGTCATCTATCAAAAGGTACGATAGTATTAATCAGTTATGGGATTTCACACTCTCTATGTGAACTCAGCAAAATGTGTATACACACATCCCTATGACACTGGCCAAAGGAGACTCGTCACCAACCCATCGGGGATGTGACCCGCTGCATGTATGTTATAGAAAGTTGTCGTAGTGTAGAGTGTATCCAAATAACTCACTAACTACCTAAGGCTGGCATACACTCATACATGATGGGCGAACTATTTTAAGAATGATTAAAATAAGATCAATCCCATTATTCCATTTCAAAGTGCCAATTCCATTCCATTTAAAACCACAACAGGTTTTATTCAAAAACATGCCTTTTTCGCAAGATAAAACCAATGGGTTTCTATCAAAACATTTTAAGCCATTTTCATCAGTTTGAAATCCATTCAAAACCAATTCCATCATTTCACATTTCATTTTCACGATTAAATTCAACAATTTAATTGAAAACATTTCCATCAAATCCACAATTTGAATCCAACAATTTAAATCGGCCAATTTTCTATAAACACACCCAATTCAATGGAATTGCGGTTTTCCACATCTCCATGCCAAAAGCATTTCAAATATCTCAATTCAATGGAATCGATTTTTTATCAATTTAGTTGAAAGAAACTTGAGAAATTGAATTTAAATCAATAATTGAAATAAATTAAGCAAATAAATTGATAATCAATTTGGCAAGTCGGGACGGAACCACCTACCTCAAAGGTTTGACCAAGACCACAACGGTCGAGAACGCTCAAGAAAACCAGATTGATTCTTCAAGAACCCACCTTAGATCTCTTCTCCTAGAAAGATCAAGACCAAATCTTATCAAACTCGGTACCAAACACTTAGATCTACCCATAAAAGGCATAGATCTAAGAAACCGAGAGAAGAGGAGAAGAAGATCTAAGAAACCAATCAAGAAAGAAGAAGAATGATCACATACCTTGAGAATACCACTTCGATTCACCAAGAGGAGCCTTTGGATCGCCTCCAGAACAAAGGGAGAACCTACTCTGACCCCAGGATAAGAAAAATTCTGAGTTAGGGCCACCTAGGAGGAAAAACAAAGCATTTAGAGGTAAAATGGCTGAGATCCACAATTTAAGGATCTAATTTTAAGTGACCGCACGGTTTGTCCACACGGTTTGTCAAACCGTGTGCAAACCGTGCAGATCTCACTGTCCAGGGTTGCTGGTCCACATGGTTTAGTCACACAGTTTACCAAAACATGTGCACACCGTGCGTACCCCACTGTCCAGTGCTACTAGGTTGGCACGGCTTGATCGCACGGTTTATCAAACCGTGCGCTAACCGTGCACAAGACATTGCCTTTTTGTTTTACTTAAAATTTCACCCAAACGCACCCCCAAGTCACTACTCTAAAACAGAGGCACTAAGAGACATCAAAAGTACCTAAAAACGTAATGTGGTGTTACACCAAGGATCATACCTGAAGGGTAGGTAAAACTCTTGAATGGCCTTCTTTGTGGTACGTCTCGTCTCATGGCCCACCACCGAGCAGCCTCTAGTCCTGGTACCCTCAGCCTCGATCAATGATATCCATAATCTACACAAGGAAGAACAAGGTGAAGTCATATCCCGTGTAGGGGTGAGTATAACAATACTCAGCAGGGACCTCGAGACCCCCAAGGGTCTCTTAAAATCCACAAAGGATAAACCACAAGCACGACCACAATTACAAAGTTCGAAGAAACAATCAACCCTAATTAGGTATATTCCCATACATATACCTAAGTTATCAAAGTAAACTCATCTCATTCATGAAGAAACACAAGTCCCAACTCTTTAGCCAAAATCACAACTGTTCCACGAAAGAAATATTACCACAAAGGTAACACCATGAAGGTAAGTACCACAAAGGTAACTCCACACAAAAGAATACCACGAAGGTATCAACACACAGAAGTGTACCACATAGGTAAAGACTCATCTCACACCAGGTATAACTTAAGTACATAAGTATAGATGATTAGTTGTATTGCTAGATTATCTCACTTCGTCGAGAAGCTCTGCTGTTGACCCACACAGGATCGTAGATGACCCACACAGGATCTGAAGATGACCCACACAACATCTAAAGATGACCCACACAAGATCCGTAGATAGTGACCCACACAGGATCTGAAGATGACCCACACAGGATCTGAAGATGATCCACACAGGATCTGAAGATGACTCACACATGATCCGTAGATTCTTCAAGTACAACCAGCTATAGGGTTCCCGCACTAAGCACGCTTGATTCCGGGATGATCCACTCCTCAAGCCATCATATGATACTTAAACTACCACGAAGTCCCAAGAATAAGTATCATGAAGGTTTTTTAGGTCAATAGGGACCCAAAGTGACTAATGGCGTGTCAACCAGATGCCCGGTCTGTAAGTTATTAGTGTTTCCGTTCCGAGGGCTCGGTTGGATTCGGGTTAGATCCAACCCCATCATACTAAAAATTTATCCAAAACTCAAGTATATTATACCAAAAGGACCATCTTGATCCAAGGATACTGACTTCGTAGACGGTTCGTCAAACAGACGTTCGGTTATCAAGATATGGTAAAAAGGCGTATCTGGGTCCAGATGGGCTTGGGTCTGGTCCGACCCGGTTAGACTGACCCGACCCAACTAGGCCTGGTCCAACCCAACCCGGTCTTGGTACGGCTCAAATGGGAGAGACTGTGGTGGGCCCGGCCCACAGCTGGGTGCGGTCCACTATGGCGGGACCCTCCCTAGCCACCACCCAGGGGAGGCCCCCCTCCGGATTCCCGAACGGCCCAAGGGTCATTCGGTTCTAGCCAACCCAACGACGCCATGTGGCACCGCATGATGGCACGCGGGACCCGCCGGAGTGGGTCTTGATAGGCGTGACGTGGCTGAACAGGGCTCCGGCCGGCTCCCCCTTCCAGCAGTGCCGGTGTGCGCCGCTGCTGCCTTTGTAGCCGACTGGGTGCCGGCCACCCTCTAAGTGCGCCGCCGCAGCTCAAATACCATGACTTCCTCTCTATTGGCAGCACGAATGTGCACCTCCCTCGTTCCACGTAGCCAGCTGGCGTGTCGGCTGCCACCCTCCTCCGTCGCGGCCGACGGGTCGCGACCTCCTTTGGTGGTGCGGTTGCGCCGCTGCTGCTATCATCGTCGGTCGGTGTGCTGGCCACCGCTTGTACCCTACTGGCATCGTTCGCCGCTGACGTGGTCGGGTTCTACTCAACCCGTCGATCTGCCCGTGAATAACACGTCAATAATGAAGTAGTAGAGGGATTGGGCCCTATTCGTTTGGCCCACACCCTCCACATTAAATCGACAGCAGGCAATTCATATATTAAAAACAATGATTCATCATGAAGAACAAAATGAACAATTACCTACCTCAATAGTTCATTGGGTATGGCATGAGGAAGAGGATGAAAATGTTGAAGGAGATGCCGGCGTTCGTCGATCACACAACACGCTTCCAATCTAAGCTTGAGCACTGGTTCCTCGTTCTTGATCTGGAGGTTCATTCTTCGTTGGATAAGGTTACTTATTAGAGGATGTTCTCCCACCAAACTATTTTGCCACAATTCCCCACCACGAGAGGTGAGGATCCAATCCCCCCTAATGAAGTTTAATGAATTCACTAATTA
This sequence comes from Viscum album, assembly GCA_963277665.1. Lineage (NCBI taxonomy): Eukaryota > Viridiplantae > Streptophyta > Magnoliopsida > Santalales > Viscaceae > Viscum > Viscum album. The sequence continues at coordinate 1,088,672,072 of OY728145.1, read as the reverse complement.
AACATTTAATTGATGTCATTAATGGGGGGGGGGGGTTCCAAGTGTTACACCACTTGTAACTGGGAATTTAATGCATGGCATTAAATTCCCAACCTCATCAGGTGGTTCCCACCACCGAAATTCAAATGAGAGGGTTCAAGAAATAAAATAAAAGTTATTTATTTTATTTTTCAATTATCCCACGAAAAACTAAAAACCCAACTTCCACCCTTGACCTACTGCGGTCAAGGTGAAGGTCTCCTTAAACGGATATCAGCACTGCAAGTTCAACGGTGTCCTTGGATTTCAATTCCGAGCACCGGTTCAAAAGTTACAAATTCTCACTCGCAAGTTAACTAAACTTACTTAAAGAAAGTTCAGAAATTCATTCCAACCACTCCAGGACTCAGAATTACGTGCCGTCAAATTTTACAGACTCGTAATATTTCCATATAATTAAAAAAAATTACATGGAAAAATCTGGGTCTTTACACGCCGTTCCTCTCCTCCACCAATGGCTCTCCTCCACCATGCCTCTCCTTCACCACAGATCTCCTCCGCCATTGCCTCTCCTCTACCATGCCTCTCCTCTACCACGCCTCTCCTACACTATGAACACACCTCCATCACATGCTGAACCACACCTCTGCGATTAGTTTTCTCATCTTTCTCATTGGTTTAACGTATTAAAGTTTGATATTGATGGTGATGTTGTGAATTGTACGAGCTAAACACCCCGCTGAAAATCATGGTCATTGGTGGTCATTGTTTGTGCACTAAATGACAATATGATATATTATATCATTAATTAATTCTTCATTCATGGTATTATATGGTATGTTTCATGACTATTATCCTTCAATAGTTTTGATTTATATGTTTTATACCCATAAGGATTTATTTTCAACATCCTTCCAAAAATTGAGACCTCTCAAATGTGATATTCAATATGGGGAATTAGATTTCTCTTTAATTATAAATACTCTAGAATTATCTTCTCCTCTAGTTATATTTGGTAAAATTCAATTTTCCTATACCATATTTTGAATTGGTTGATTTAAAAACCTTCAATGCAATTTGGGTTTTTATCATGGTTATTTCAAAAAATTAAAAATGTTTTTCCATACATTCAAAAATAGAATTTTTATCATACTATCCTATTTTTTATTAATCTTATGTATTTTTCATGACTATATTATTAAATATTCATTTTAAATTAAATGTATTCAATGTGTTTCTACTTCTTTTATAGAAAAAATTATATATTTTTTATGTTTTTATTATAAAAATTAGTTTTAAAAGTAAAAGTCTTCAAAGTATTTCAACTTCATTTACTAAAAACATTATACATTTCTCAAGTTTCCATTATCGATGAATGTTTTTAAATGTAAAATTTATCTATGTATTTTTACTTCATTTATTTAATACATTATGTCTTTTTCAAATTTGAATTATTAATAATTCTATTAAAAGTAAACATTTTTAAAGTATTTTTACTTTTCATTTTTAAAAGCTTTTTTTCTATTTAATAACATTTTATTAGGAACTATTTATAATAATGTTTTCAATATTAATCTATTTCCCTTCAAAAAAAATTTAAAATTTAATTTTCACTTCAATGTTTTAAAAAGTTGTTATGAAAAGGTTTTTATTTTTAGTTATATTTATCATCTTAGGATTGTTTTCTATGTAGTGATATTTTAGTCATAATTTTTTGTTATTATGATATGATTTATTTTGGAAAATGAGAATTGTAATATTCTATGATTTCTTAAGTTCGTGTTATGTGATTTTTTTTGAATTATTTAAGAAAATAATTATTTTTCCATTTCAAGCATTCTTCCCTGTTGAAACCACCTTGTGTATAAGGTTGTATTTATTGTCAACAGTTGTCATTGAAGATCAAAATGAAGAAGGAGATGATGAAGAAATCCAAAGTTACTTAGAGTGGTAATTCAGATGATTGTTGAACTGATATTGAGTTCAAAGTACATGTATAAAAGGTGATACATTGTCTACAACAATGAAACCATGTCATAGAGTGTTGAAGGTATTCAAGTAATAAAGTGATCACGAAACATCTCAATGTTCAAAGAGACCAAGCAAGATCCTACCTGAAGAGACATGCATTATTTCATTAGGGGCCATGTAGAGATCTTAAGATTTAAGAATGATCATACAAAGCTGAGAAGATGATGCCAGTCATATTCAGTGTTGACTGGAAAGACTGATGTTGCTGGAAGATAGGGAAGTTGGGAAGTTGCAGTACTTTCCCTAGAGAATCTGACAATGCTGAAACTGATCGTTCAAATAGTATATATCATGGTGGAAGGAGTTCATGATAATAGCTGCTGACTGTTGAAGAAGTTATATGACAGTGAAGAGTCATGGGTGTTCTTGCCGAAGCAGATATTTATGGTGGTGTCATTTCCCACTGTTTGCCAAATTTTTTGACCTCTAAATCGGGGTTTTATTTTTGGAAATGGAAGGATTTCTGCATAGGAGTGAACGAGATGCAGAATGGAGAAGGAAATCAGAAAAGGAAGCAAAATGTGTACCTCGAAACATGGACTATGTACCATTTCTGGAAACAGTTCGCAGTCACATACCATGTAGCGGGAAAGGTACATGGAACGGTTCATGAAACGGGTCGCAGTTTGCAGCAGAAGTAGTTGCAGTACATGGGATGGCTCATTGTTAGAGGAAGAGATGTAGTACATGGACTGATAGGCTTATGGTATGCGGAAGGATAATGGTATAGGGCTGAAGGTTCATATGATTTTTGCAGTTTTTGATACAGGAGTGATACGTGGCGGAATCTTACAGTACGTGGATGGAGTTCAGTATGCGGTGAATTTTGTCCCACATTAAAAATTTAGGTTAAATGGATTGGTGAAATTTTTGGAGTTATTTTCCTATATAAGGAGTGTTAATTCCATCATTAAGAGAAAGAGAGAATTTGATAAGAAAATATCATCGCTAAGAAGAACTCAGCTAAGTCCAAATGTGGTACATGGGAGAGATTCCATGTAGGACGAAGTGGTATGCGAAAGATGAAACGGTTCACAAAATTGCAAGGAGTAGTCCGCGGAAGATATTTTGCATAGGAAAAAATGGTATGCGGGAGACAAAATAATTTGTAGAATTTGAATAAGAAGTCCGAAGAAGGAAGATATGGTACGTGAAGGCATAACACAGAGGTGGTAGGCAAAGGAGGTACATGAAGGCGATACACAGAGGTGGTACGTGGGGGTGGTACGTGGAAGCGGTGCATGGAGGCGGTGTGCAGAGCTGACGCGGTATGCAAAGCACACACGATATGCGGAGTAGGCAAAGTACGTAGAGTAGCCACAGTATGCAGAGCAGGCACCGTGTGCAGATCAGACAGGGTATGCAGAGTAGGCGCAGTATGCAAAGCAGGTGTGGTATGTGGAGTAGGCGCGATACGCGGAGTAGGCGCGATACGCAGATTAGAGACAATCTGAAAAATCAGGGATAGTTCGCAGAACCAAAAACATCATAAAGGGAGTTTGTGATCCTATCAAAAATAAGAATAAGTTTTAGGGAATTCAGTAATTGCACTAAAGGAGAAATATGAATATAAAATATCATCAATTCGGGACTTCGATGCAAGTAGTGTCTCATGCTGAACAGATACAAAGACATTCATGCCAATCTGCTGAATCAGCCTTCAAGTTGATAAACTGAGTGGAGACATCTCCAAGGAAGTGAGCTAGGGGGAGTCTATGGAAGTGATCCAAGGGAGGTATTGATCTATCCCTGAACTTTTAGGTAGTGTTCCTAGGAAAAAGTGACTATGCCCGAACCTTTTTAATCCACAGTTAGTGAAGATTAGCAGAATTTGGTATGACCGGAAATCTGTCGGCATATGCTCATTGGACGTATCTCATAGTGGTGAACCAAGTGAAAGTGTTGTGATATCCTTATGCATGTGAATGTTTTAATTATTACAGATATCCATCATACAGGTTTAAACAAGTTCCTACCACCATGAGAATAAGATCTAGTAAAGAAGAGAAAAAGTTGAAACCCTAATTCACCCCCCTCTCAGGGTGGTCTAGGGTCCTTCAATTGTTATCAAAGTGCAAAGGTTTACATATGTTGGATAATCTTCATTAATTCTATTTAGCATAGGATTTGAGTTTTCATTACTAAGCCAACAATTAAGATCATTATTAATAAAAGTTTAGTTATCTATGAGAAAAATTCTATACCTAGGAAGACCATGACAAATAGGAAAAAGAAAGATAAGAGACAATTAAAGAATCCCCTTTATCCAAAGAAGAGGTAGTATCTGGTTCTCCATTCAATTTGGAAAATGATGATGTTTCAAGCCTATAAAGAAAATAGCAGGGAGATCAGTAGGTATGTGCTTGCACCCTTGATCAATCTTCAACCTCAGATGAAATTGATAGACTACAAAAATACCTTTATGATATCTCCAAAGATATATTCATCAGTATTTTTAGAATATTTCAAAGTATACAGGTGGAAATCAACCATCTAAGAAAAGAAGAAGATTTTATGGAGGAAGTCTTGGTAAATAAAATATCAGAATGTTATAAGCTCTCTAGAAAGATTGAATCATTTGAATAAATAAGGAGGAAACATGAAATAAACAAATCAAAATGGATCTAATATGTTTAAGAGGAATTGAGAGTTATAAAGTCTCTTGGAGAAAAGATCCAAGTGCTTTAAGGGAAACTAAAAAAAATTGAACTGATTTCAAGGGTCTTCAATTAGAAGGGATATCCAAGAAGATCAAGGAACATGACTCTTTGATTCAGAAAAAAATGATGTTGCATGAGGAATAAGTTGTTAGAATGAAGAAGGACTGTGAAGGGAATATGACTATGATTGAAGATTAGAAGGTTATTCTCAGTAGGAAATTTCTAGAATTGGATGCTTATTTGACCAATCTTGAGAAGACACATATTGAGACTTCACAAAAGAATGAAATAGTTTCTACTGGTACTCAATACTCACTAGAGGATTCTAAATCTGAAATAACTCTAACATGTGACAAGAAGATTATGAAAAATCTTGATTATCCATCTCAAAAAATAGTGTTTGTTTCTACTCAATTCTCATTAGAATATTTTACTATCAAAATACCTCCAACATGTGATAAGAAGATCATGAATTCACTTATTGATCTATCTCAAGCAGCTGATAAAGTAAAGGTACCATCCATACTAACTCGTACTATTGTTTCTACATATATTTATACAAAAAGTACAGGTTGGAAGAAAAATTCTAATCAAGTACGTATGAATAAAGTTGAGGAGAAGAAACCTACCACCATGGCTAGGGTGGATAGGATGAAGAATCTAGAAGATTTTTCCCTAGATAAAGCACAACACATTAAGAAGAAGGCCCAACAAACCTGTATAAAAGATATCAAGAAGACAAGATTTGTGGGTCAATGTTGGTGCTGCAATAAATTTGGGCATTGTGAACTGGATTGAAGGTACAATCCCTTAAATGAAAAAGCACAGAGAAAGCCCATATCAAAGGGAAGAAATCTAGAGAAGAAGAAACATCTATAGGTCTAGAAGCATCTATTTACCACAAACATATTTGGAATTCTTAATAACATCTGTGATGTATGCAATGGCAGTGGTCACAAGGTAGGTACATTCCCATCTCAACATGCATTCATTGTTGATAAGTAAAGAAGACCTCTGATTCTAGTTAAGTATGAAGCAACTACCTTAGGAAGAAATCAGAAGAATATTGTGAACACACATTTCCCCAAGAAGATCTCAAGTAGGGAAACTGAGAAGACCCTAGATTTTAGATACATGAAATTTAAGGGCATTTCATCCAAAAGAGAAACTAATAGGGATGACACTCAGATAAACCTGTGTGGAAGATCCAAACCTACTACAATAGTTCCAAATGACATATTGGTCATATGATCAGAAGATTTGAAAAGGATAAGGAAACTTGAAGATGAAAAGTCCAAGGATGGTAATAAAGGAGAAGGAAAACCTTCACATGATAAAGATAAAATACATGAGAAAATGAAAACCAAGAGAAACACATGTGTTAAAGCAGTTATATGTGATGGATGTATGGAATTTGATCATATTGAAAAAGGTTTCCTAACCTTAATACTAGAGAAAGAAGAAATCCTTAAGAGGAGTAATAATATATCATCCATGATGGATATTAATAAGAAGAACAATTCTCCATACACAGTACAAGTGAATGTGAATAGATCCATGCCACATTAGCACAGATCAGAAAATATATTTAGATGTGTGAGCATAGAGACTGGAGTAAATGTAGGAACTTGGTTTAGAAAAGCATATCAACCATGTAGTTCATATCAATGAAGCATGGAGGATCCACCCCATTCCCTTAAATTTCTTGTACATTGTATTTGTGTTTCTAAAACAAAGAATTGATGGTGAAGAAATCTCTCAGGGGGAGAACCTGAGAAGTAGTGAATGTTGTCAACTCTTGATAGATAATATGAAGAAGTTTTCATCCTTGGAAGATTATTCAATTGATATTCAAAGATTAAAATGATAAAGAATCACCATTGATGATGATGATGAGGACTTCTTCCCTTGAGGGGGATAATAATAAAGAAGCTTCCAGAATTATTATTTCAATCAGTATAAAATTCAGTTGGTATTAAATTCAATTACTCTGGAAATTGCTTGAAGAACATGTCATTGGAAAAGGTATGTCATTTCTCAATCTCTTATCTTGTGTTACTTAGAATTAATATCATTTTACAAAAGGGGGAGTAACTGAATTAATTAGTTACATAAGAAGAATGAAAGTTCCCCAAGGCCACTTATCCTTCCAATTGCAGTTGAATGTTTTTGATATGTTTGTTGAAGTGAGTGCAAGAGGTTCAGGTTGATTATTCCCTATCAAATTCAATTTCGTCAGCCTGGAATGAGAGCGGGAAACCCTTGAAGATAAAGTACACGAGTTCTCATCTCATATGGTATCATGATCAATGAATAATCGATATACTTGTTGTCTAAATCAAATAATCTTGTTTTATACACCTAGCATTTCTAAAGTAGACTTAAAGTGAAGGTATTTATGGAAAATTGCTTAAGTATAGATTGATATCCTTTTCCCTTGCACTTTGTATTTATTCTGAATAAGGGGGAGAGAAGTGAAATTAAATTAAGGGGAGATAGAATATTCTCATTTTGATATTGATACATTCATTTGAGGATAACATTAAGGTATTGATAAAAAAATACAAAGGGGGATATTGTTGGAACCACCTTGTGTATAAGGTAGTATTTTTTGTCAACAATTGTCAATGATGATCAAAATTAAGAAGGAGATGATGAAAAAATCCAAAGTTATTGAGAGTGGTAATTCAGAAGATTTTTGAACTGATCTTGAGTTCAAAGTACATGTATCAAAGGTGATACATTTTCTAAAACAATGAAACCATATTAGAGAGTGTTGAAGGGCTTGAAGTTATAAAGTGATCATGCAACATATCAATGTTTAAAGAGAACATGAAATATCCTACATGAAGAGACATAAATTATTGCATGAGGGATCATGTGGAGATCTAAAGATTTATTAATGATCATACAAAGCTAAGAAGATGATTCCAGTCATATTCAGTGTTGACTGGAAAGACCGATGTTGCTGGAAGACAAGGAAGTTGGGAAGTTACAGTGCTTTCCCTGGAGAATATGATGATGTTGAAAATAATCATTCAAAGAGTATATATCACGGTGGAAGGAGTTTGTGATAAAAACTGCCGACTATTGAAGAATCCAGATGACAGTGGAGAATCATGGGTGTTCTTACCGAAGAAGATATTTATGGTGGTGTCATTTCCCAGTGTTTTCCAAATTTTTGGACCTCCAAATCAGAATTTTATTTTTGGAAATGGAAGGATTTCTACATATGAGTGAATGAGATGTGGAATGGTGAAGGAAATTGGAAAAGGAAGAAAACTGTGTACCTCGAAACATGGACCGCATACCATGTCTAGGAACGGTTCGCAGCCACGTACCATCTGTAGTGGGAAAGGTACAGGTAACATTTCACAAAACGGGTCGCAGTACCGAAAATGGTTCTTGGAGAAAGGAGTACGCAGGATGGCTCATCATTGGTAGAAGAGATATTGTACGTAGACTAGTAGGCTTACAGTATGCAGAAGATTAACGGTATTTGGCTAAATGTTCATAGGATTGTTGCAGTTCATGATACAGGTGTGGTACGGAGTAGAGGCTTACAGTACGCAGATGGAGTTCAGTATGCGGTGAAGTTTGTCCCACATTAGAAATTTGGGTTAAACAGATTGGTGAAATTTGCAGAGTTATTTTCCTATATAAGGAGTTTTAATCCCATCATTAAGAGCGAGAGTGAATTCGATAATAAAATATCATCATTGTGGAAGAACTCAGCTAAGTCTGAAAGTGGTATGTGGGAGAGATTCCACGTAGGATGAAGTGGTATGTGAAAGACAAAACAGTTTGCGAAATTGGAAGGAGCAGTCCATGGAAGATATTTTCCATATGAAAAAGTGGTATGTAGGAGATGAAATAATTCACAGAATTTGAAGAAGAAGTCTACAGAAGGAAGAAACGGTACACGAAGGAGGAACACAGAGGCGGTACGTGAAGGCGGTACATGAAGGTGGTATGCAAAGGAAGTACACATAGGCAGTACATGGAGGTGATACATGGAGATGGTGTGCAGAGCAGGCATAGTACATGGAGTAGGTGAAGTACGCAGAGAAGGCGCGATACAGGGAGTAGGTGCAGTGCGTGGAGTAGGCACGATGCACAAAGAAGGCATGATATGCGGAGCAGGCATGGTATGCAGAGCAGGTGTGGTACACGGAGTAGGCATGGTACACAAATTAGGCATGATATTCAGATTAAATATAGTCCATAGAATCTGGGACAGTTCGTTTAAGTAGAAACATCATAAAGGGAGTTTGTGATCCTTGTGAAAAGAAGAAGTTTTAGGGAATTCAGTAATTGCACTAAAAGAGAAATATGAATATAAAAGAGCATCAATTTGGGAATTTGATACAAGAAGTGTCTCTTAATGAATAGAGGCAAAGACTTTCATTCCAATTTGTTGAAGTGAACTTCAGGTCGATAAACTGAGTGAAGACCTCTCCAAGACAGTGAGCCAGGGGGGTCTATGGAAGCGATCCAAGGGAGGCAGTGAGTTATCCCTAAACTTGTAGGCAGTGTTCTTGGGATAGAGTGACTGTTCCTAAACCTTTTTAATCCAAAACTAGTGAATATTAGTGGAATTTGGTATGACCATCAACCTATCGGTGTATACTCCTTGTACGTATCCCTTAGTGGTGAACCAAGTAAAAGTGTTGTGCTATCCTTCTGCTTGTGAATGTTTTAATTACTGCACATATCCATTATACAGGTTTAAAAAAGTTCCTACCAATGTGGAAACAAGATCTAGTAAAGTATAGAAAAAGTTGACACCCTGATTCCCCCCCCCCTCTTAGGGTGGTATAAGGTCTTTCATTCCCACTCTTTCTCCTTTATATACCCCATACCTATTCTCTTCTCTATTTCCCATAGGTTTCTCATTATCCTAGGAACTGAAATTCATTTTTCCTAAGGATTTAGGGCTTTAGGTTTTTTGATTGTTTTCCATGGTAGGTGACATGTTGTGTATTGGTTACCATTCGGTTTAAAGAAGGTGTTTATTTTCTCTTCCTTTATTTTATAATTCATGGAATGTGTATACTTTATAAATTTATTTTCAGTTAAATTATATTAATGTATGGGTTATTGGGTGAAATTATAAATTTCTTTCCTAAATTATAGTCTTGGCATAAGGTTTTTTTATAATAATTTCATGTACTATTTTAAAATTAGATTAATTCTCATGAAAATCATATTTGAAAAGTTTCATAGGGTCAAATGTTTTTATAGTAAATTTAGGTCTTATTCCTTTTTTGGTTTTTTAAAGGAATTTTCCTTGTGCTTGGAGAATGTTTTGTAAAGAAAAGGGGATTTTTTTTCAAGTACTTTTAAAATCATTGAAATGATGAGACTTTAAAGAAGGGGAGTGAGACTCTACATACTAAGTTGGTTTTCATGTGAAGACCCATTTTTCACTTTAAAAAGTAAATGGTTTATTTCTCATGTGACCCTCAATGATTTCCCCTATACTTGTTTCACTATTTATGGGTTATTGATTATTTATAAATGGGTGTATGATGTGAAAAGGAAATGTTATATGTGATGGTGTTGGAGGTGAGGTGTGAGACATTTTTTTGGTAACTATCATTATTTCTTTATCACCTCCATGGTTTTTTGTTTATGGTAACTTGGGTGTCTAGGTGGGAGGTCTTGATTCATGCTACCCTAGTTGGTATACAAACTTCTATGGGCCCTAGTTGTGTTTAAGACAAGGCTAGTGGGAAGGGTCCATTATGATGAGTTAAGTATAGTTTAATTTGGTGGATTATGTTATTGTTGGATGAAACATATATCAGATGTTGGTCCATGTAGTTATAGTGCTATTTTGGATCGTCACACACTAGTACCTAGGGTATATCCCATGAAATTTTTTTCCTTGATTGGTGGTTCTATATAGAGGATTAAATTATTATATTGATTACATCCCCCTTATGCTTGTTTTATTTGTATAACTATTAATATTGGGTTTATTTACTATTATATTTTTCCTTGATCACATGGTTTCCTTCTTCATTGTGAATTTATTTTCTCCAGTTGATATGGGTTCTTTATGCGATGATGAATGTTTTATTTTTCAAGTGGAAAATTTTTTTATGTATTATGAGATGGGTAGTACCTATATTTCCCACCAATGCATTGGGTAAAAGATTATGTATTATGATATATAAATTTTATGTTAATAGGTTAGTAAGTCTATAGGTTAAAAAAGGGTGAGTGTTATTACGTTAAGCTCTACTCATAATAATACATGTGAATAATTTAGAAAGTTAATATGTTCATGGGTGAGTGTGATGGTGTTAATATCTAATCATAAATTTAAATGTGAAAATGGTTTTGAGTAGCAGGTGGGAGGGTCGGAACACTGGAAAAGGAGTTCACCCACCAGTGATGGGTTGGCCAGTCCATAAGGTTTATGGGAGGAACATTGAAAACTATTGATCGGAGCTAGATAGGGGGTGTCACGAGACATATAAGGCATGTAGCTATCAATGATTTTCATTGGATAGATAGAGGGAAGTGAAAATGGAATCTAGTGATTTTTGTAGGGGTTCACTTTTAAAATGATTCAAGTGTTTGGAAAATTTATTAAAAAGTTATATGTGTTCAACATACCCTTTTTTGTTTTTAAATTTCTTTAAAATGGTTTAGAAAAAAGAATTGGGGTTTTGAGAAAGGATGTTTGGAACTAATTGGTTTGTTTTAAAAAGGGTTTTTTTTAATTTTAAAGAGGAATTTTTGTAAATGGTTGGGTTTTTAATAGTATTTCAACTGTGATTTTATAAATAATTTTCAAAGGAGATTTAATGTCTACAACTTTTTTAGCCTTGGTTAATTTTTATATTAATGTTTTGTGTATTTATTTTGTTAAATATTAATATCATTGAATCAAATAGGATGGATATGAATAAATAATGGATGGATGCCAATCATCTGACAAAATATTATAAAGATAGAGTGAAATAGTTTATCAAAATTTCAAAATATCATGCATATGATCCATCTCAAATACATTTTCCATGTTTACGCTATTGTTATTAAAGACAATTTAGTCCAGAGGAGTTAAAATAACACTTGATCTATCAATAAATAGATTGAAGTTATAAATGTTGGAATAAACATGGGGAAAAAGATAATGTAGCTATTAACTGGGATAACACTAAATTTTATGGATCATTTGATATGATTACAAGTGTGGACAATAAAGAAGTCTGTATTGAGGATGTGATTACATATGTGAATGATGATGAAGATCGTATTAAGTAAATGATAAGGATATTTGAAGATAAAATTAGTGATTGACCAAAAATGTTTGACCAGTTAAAGAGTTATGCAAAGATGTCATTATATGATGGTTGCACTAAATATATAGCATTTTCAGCCGTTCTGAAGCAATATAATTTGAAAGAAGGCAACAGATGGAGTGAAACTAGTTTTACAGAATTACTTTCTCTTTTGAATAACATGCTCCTAGAATATAATGAGCTCCTGAGATAAAAATATGACACCAAATGAATGCTACGCTCAATGGGTATGATCACTGAAAGAATACACGCCTGCCCGAATGATTGTATATTGTTTTTAAAGGACCACAAATCACTTAGAGAATGCCCAAAGTGTGATGTTTCTCGATACAAGAAAGATGAATATGGTCCTACAAAAGTTTCATGGTACTTTATAATCATTTCAAGGTTTAGGTGCCTATATGTAAGTGAGGAGACTACAGGGAAATTGATGTGGCATGAAGACAGAAGAAACAAAGATGGAAAACTACGACACCCGGTAGACTCTCCTTAGTAGAATAGAATTGATCAGGAGTATCCTAACTTTGGAAACGAGCCGAGAAAACTTTGTCTTGCATTATCTATAGATGGAGTGAATCCTATTGGTTTTCAAAGAATCACTCACAGTACATGGCTGGTTATGTTGGTAAATTATTACTTTCCACCATGGTTATTCATGAAATGAAAACACATCATGTTATCTATCTTTATATTAGGACCAAAATAATCGGGTAATGATATTGATGTTTATTTGGATTCATTGGTCAAGGATTTGAAATTATTATGGGATTCAGGTGTTATGATGTATGATGCTTACAAAAATGAAGATTTCACCTTGAGATCCATGTTGTATGAGACGATAAATGACTTTCCTGCTTATGGGTTTTTTTTAGGATATAACATTAAAGGAACTCTTGGGTGTCCCATCTGCGAACAAGGTACACAATCAATTAGGTTGAAACATTCATCAAAACTGTGCTTTTAGGACATCACATATTTCTCCCCAAATGACATAAGTATCTATCAAGGAAAATATAATTCGATGGAAGTTTAAAATAATGTACAACACTGTCTCCACTAACAGGTGATCAAATGTTTGAGAAAGTTAAAGATGCGGACATTGATTTTGGTAAACCGTTTTGAAAAACCTTACAAAAACCAATTGCAAAAGGAAATTAGTTTTTTTGAACTACCATAATGGAATTTTCTGTAAGTCAGACATTTTATTGATGTTATGCATGCTGAAAAAAAATGTATGTGATAGTGTCATCGGTATGTTTCTAAATGCACTCGGCAAAACAAAGGATGGAATTAAGGGTATGCTAAACATGGTTGACATGGGAATATGAGAAGAGTTGGCACCAGTGAAGGGTGAAAAATGAATATTTCTTCCTCCTACTGCTTACACTCTTTCTAGGTAGGAGAGATATCAATTTTTCAACTTCTTGAATGATGTAAAGGATCCAGAGGGGTATTCATCGAATATCAAGAACATCGTTTCAATGCTCAGTTTAAAATTAAAAGGTCTAAAATCACATGAATGCCATGTTTTTATGCAAGATCTAATTCCTATAGCTTTACATTTCATTTTTCCTAAGAAGGTTTTTCATACATTAACGAAGCTATATTTCTTCATCAAAGCTATATGTAGCAATGTTATAGACCTGAAAAAAATTAGACTATGGAAAGAGAAATTGTCATCATATTATGTGAATTGGAAATGTTTTTCCCACCGAAATTATTTAATATGATAGTTTATTTGATGGTTCACTTGGTTAGAGAGATTCGACTATGTGGTACTGTGCACTATATATGGATGTACCCTATTGAACGGTATATGAATATTTTGAAAGGGTATGTCAAAAATAGAAGTTAGCCAGAGGGTTGTATTGTGGAGAAATATATTGTTGAGGAAGCCATTGAATTATGTACCGAATACCTGTCTGGTGTGAAAATCATTGGTCTAATGAAATCTCATCACACTGGGTGACATGTGGGTGAAGGAATTTCTAGAAAGGAGGTTTTCACAATCAATATTACATATCGGGATCAGACCCACCTTTACGTTTTTCCTAATAGTTTGGAGATTGACCCATATGTTGAAACCCACAAAGAAATTATTAAGCATTAAAATCCATCAAGGGATGAAAATTGGATATCAAATAAACATAATAAACATTTTATAGGATGGTTTCAAGACTATATTTTAAGGAGTCAGATGAAAATATAGACTCAATTTTAGAACAACTTTGATGGCTAGCCGAAGGACCAATTGTGTATGTATTATCTTACAATGCTAATGTAATTAATGGTTATACATTCTATACTAATGAACATGATTAAGATAGTACCATACAGAATAGTGTATTTACATGTGTGGTTGAAGTGATGCATGTTTCTGGTCCTAAGGATAGAAATCCAATTTACGTGAATATGTCATACTTTGGCATCATCAAAAAAATATGGGAGTTGGATTATACGAAATTCTGAGTGCTGATTTTTAAATGTAAGTGGGTTGATAACAGAAGTGTTGTTCAAATAGATGAGTTGGGATTTGTGAAAGTTTATTTTAGTAAGGAAGGGTACAAAGATGAACTGTTTATAATGGAATTACAGGTAGTACAAGTATTTTATATTCCAGACCCACAAACCAAAACTAGTCAATTGTTCTGTTATCGACCAAAACCACTAAAGATTCAGATGAAAATTCAAAGGAGGATGAACCTTTCATTGGTATGTCACAATAATTTCATAGTGGTACCAATATAGATGTAATTTTTTATGTTAGAGGATACCACAATGAAGGGATTTGGATAGTCGATAGAGGGATCAAATCCCTTTAACCTTTAAAAAAAGAGTTTAATAATCATGTTATATTTTTTTTCTAATATACATCGTGTTACTTTATGTTAATATCTGTTTACTTCTTATTTTATGTCATCTAAATTAAATGTTAAACCACTTTTGCAAATAAGGACTTCTGCATGTGATGATTCTCCCAATCCCCAGGAACAATAGGTTTCTCAACCTGATGTTGCTCGCAGTGTAGACAAAAAACATGTTTCCCAACCTGTTTCCTTATGTTAATATATGTTAATTTCTGATTTTATGTTATCTAAATTAAATGTTAAACCAGTTTTTCATATAATTAAATATACATGTGATGATTCTCCCAATCCCCAAGCACAACAGGTTTCTCAACCTACTGTTGCTCACAATGCAGACAAACAACAGGTTTCTCAACCTGTTGATGCTCCATGTGCAGAGGTACAACCACCATATGCACATGCCGATGCCAGACCTATGGATCTGAAGGAACATAATGATGATGATGGATCCGAGAAAATTAAAGTTGAAGAAACACCAACGGTACAGAAAAAACAAGATCACCATGGTTTTACGGTATTAGAAAAAATCATTAATGCTAAAGAGAAATGCATCAAATATAAGATTGGATGGAATAAGAGAGGACAACATATTAACCCCAACAATTCTATGTTCAATAGTTACATTGGAATCATCACTCAGAAACACGTGAAGATTGATGTAAGTTCATGGAACCATGTTGTTTCTGGGATTAAGACACTGATGTAGGGGGATATTATGGTAACATTATGATATCATTTTTTTAATTTACTAAAAATTAAATAATGAAACATCGAATTACACGTAATCATATCTTGGAGAGTGTATTTATAGTACATGAATCGCATAAAGACTATGACTTAAGGGTTACTTGAAGGATTCACAGGGGATTTTTCACAATTTTAAAGAAATATCATCTTAAAGATGCTGAAGGGAAAATAAAACCGGACCCACCTCTTATTTATGCACACCTAATAACCCAAGCATCACGGGGTGTATTTATTGGCCGTCGTGCGAAGAAATCTTTTCATGTACATTGTGTATGGTAACACGTTGTTTGATGGTACATGTATTCATCACTTTGATTAACAATTTTTTATTTATGAAATAGTAATTGAGTGCTGAAAATAAACAACGGTCATCAAAACTAGCATACCCCTACCGTAAAGTAATGATGGGGTATGCATTACATGAAAAAAAATTGGTACGTATTCTAAATATTCCATAATACTTTTATGTGACATAAAAAAACACAATAACTATTTTCTTGTTTTTATATGTAGCTTGAAGAGTCCAAATACAAAGCCACTTCCATCCCACACCATGTGCTATGGAAGGAGGTGCATGTAACTAAAGATGGGAAACTAATAGTTGAAAACACTCAAAAAGTGTGGGAAACATGTGTAAGTATGAAATAAGAAAAAAAATTCATTAAATAACTATTACATAACAATGGTTACTTATTTTCCTATATTTTATATCTGACATAGTCACAAGAATCAACAACACCCACACCAGATGCATACATACTTTTAGTGGCCTTGAAGAAGCCAAAAAATTATGGCTGCATCAGAGGTGTGGATTTTGGGGTGACACCCCAAACATATTTTCAAAAAAAAAACAAGTATAGGATCAAACTGAGGAAATGAAAAAGATGAGATAAATATTATATATGTTTGAAGAAGAATTAAAATACCAGAGAGAGCTGATAGTAAGTTTTATGGTGGGAGGAAAATAGAAGAAACAAATCAAGAACAACCCGTGCATGAAGATCCGGCCCCACCCCCACCAGTTTTGAGGCAATCTATTCCCCCAAAAAAATTTGTAACTGAGATCGTCAATTTTCTAATAATTGTTTCTATGAAATGTGGATCAGAAATACACTAGACACTGATACATTTCCTATATTAGTGTTCTACAAGGTAAAAATTATTGGGATTTATATCTATCAACACCCACACATCACCTTGTAGTGTGGGATACAATGTTTAATATCCAGAATGACATGATAGATAACAAACCACTTCCTATAGGCCATTTTAGAGTGTAAATTATTGGTTCCCTAGATCTGAGTGCTGAGCTACCTATTCTAATTGATGATGTAGATATTCAAATGGTCGAACAAGCTCTTGGAACATTTATAGCATGGTCTTCACATCTTGTAAAAAAACATGTCGACAATGATGTATTCATTTCCAATTTAATTTCAAGATAAACGTTAAAAATTTAATGAAAAAGGTATGAACCTATGCATGTTATTATAGACAGAAAAAGGGAAGAGGTGAAACAAAATACCGGTTCAAAACCATCTCAACAATCAACTAACTGATCAAAAATATATACCATAAGCACCTTAATCCCCTCGTTCTATATCCACATTTATTATCATTAAAGGCTCATGTGGATACAAAGTTGAAAGATGGTGGTGCTCACATAATTGATTTTGAAGCAAATATGTATGGAGGGGAAGATCCATACTTCATTGGTGTTGAGATTGAAACTAAAATCCTAAACTATGAATGGTTAGGTGGCTCAGTTGTAAATGTATACAGGAGGTATGTTTTCATGATTTTATTTTCTAAAAGATGATATAATGTGTTAATTATGACTAAATACATTTCATATTTTTTTCAAGCATATATATGAAAAAAATATATGAGTTTTCTCCCTGAACATAAATTTTCACTCGTTAGTCCTCACATCACCTCTACAGAACAAGAAGACATAACTTCCAAGAAAGAGGGTGAAATAGTGTCAGAACTACTCAAATCGTTTAATAGAAAAATTATGGATGACAGACTCTTATTAATACCAACAATGCATGGGTAAAACTCTAAAATTTAATCATATCAAATATATTTTAATTTCTTTCATTACTTATTCTTTTTTATGTTCTTAGGAAGCATTAGATGCTCATTGCGATCAATTTGGATACTCCAAATCTTTATTTTCTGGATTCAATGCAGGGATATCCAAAAAACCGACCACACATGATAGTGTTTTTAAATTTGTAATACACTATGTCCAAAATTTTAGAACTAAAAATCCAGTTATATAATTTATATTATCTTTTAATGAGGATTCTATTATGATAGGGTGGTGCGTGAATATCATCGACATCATGGAATGAGGCAAGGGGAAAAGGACAAGAAACTTGAAAAGTACTACGACTTGATAAGTATCAGGGTATATATAATAATATTTCACTATCCAAACACATATAAAAAAATTACTTATTTTTCTCAATGTTTCTACAGTTCCTGAAACAAAAGGTAAAGGCTGTGGTTATTATGTTTGTAAATTTATGAAAGAGATCATATTCCATGAACAAACTAGCATCCTTGAAGAGGTATTTTTATAGATAATTGATATTTCATTTAAAATAATTATTAATCCTTTGTGTATTTTTATTTTTTAGTACTACCATGACTATTGAAAATAGTCATATTCACAAGAAAAAATAGATATGCTTAGAAATGAATGGGTAGCATACCTGATGGAAGAATCTAAAAATATAGAATGAAGATGGTAAAATTCTCAAATAATTTTGGCTTTAATAATCTTGTCTACCTTATCTTTCTCTTTTTTTGATGGAAATGTTTTGATTTTTACGGGCTAAATGCCCCGTTGAAAATCATGGCCATTGGTGGTCCTTGTTTGCGTGCTAAATGAATTGAATGTTGATTGGTTTTTTAAAATAAATTTGTGGTACTTATTTACTAGGTATGTGTGTTATTGATAGACCACAAAAGATAATGAGTGTCCATAAGGGGTTTCCTCATACCTTGAGTTTGTTGTGATGTATTGAGAAATAACGGGCATAGGAGCTTACTCCACTCTTCTCGTTTTCATCAACAAGAAGGGGTTTTCTCCAAAAAAAATCAATTCAGTCTGCAACATTGGGCATTCTCCTCTTTAGTCGACCCAGTGAAGAACCAACTGTCATATATTCATTCAGATATCCTGAATATATGATAGTTGGTTCTTCACTGGTCTGCTAAATCTATGAAATAGAATGAGAATGTTATTCCATGCCAACCGTATAGGGATCAAATCGATGCTCAATGTGACCGATATGCCTCGAATTGCATGTTTTTTTTGAAATGACATTTTAGTAAAAAATCACAATTGACATACCGAAAACTGATGAAATTCATTCCTATTGTTTTGATACTTTAAGAAAATGATATATCAGTCATTTTTATGTGTAGGAATCAACTGCACCTCAATCCAACGCACAGTGTCACCGGTATGACTACAAATGTGTCTTGTTATTTAAAATTGACATTAATTCAAGTAAAAAAACATAAAGGACATACTGAAAACTAAGTAAACACATTCATATTGTTTTGATACTTTAGGAAAATGATCCATGAGTCAGTTATGATGTGTAGGAATCAATCCCACCTCAATCCAACAAATGGTGTGACCGGTATGACTAAAAGTATCCACTATCAGTTTAAAATTGATATTTTAGCTCAAAACGTGTCACTCACTGAAAACCAAGAAAATGCACTCTGATTATCTTAAAAATCAAGGGCATTTATTCTTCGGTCCTTTGTGATGTGTATGAAGCATCCCCACATCAAACCAACACATGATTCAACCAGTATGACTCAAATTGCATGTTTTCAATTTGAAATGAAATTTTAGTAAAAAAACAAATATGACATACTGAAAACTGATGAAATAAATTCCAATTGTTTTGATACTTTAGTAAAATGATCTATTTGTCATTTGTGACATGTAGGAATCAACCTCAGCTCAGTCTGATACATGGTGTCCCTGGTATGACTCCAAATGTGTCTTGTTATTTAAAATTGACATTAATTCAAGTATAAAAACACAATTGACATACTGAAAACTAAGAAAAAGCATTCATATTGTTTTTATACTTTAGGAAAATGATCCATGAGTCAGTTTTTCTGTGTAGGAATCAACCCCACCTCAATCCGAAGAACGGTGTGACCGGTATGACTAAAAGTGTCTGCTATCAGTTTAAAATTGGCATTTTAGCTCAAAACATGTCACTCAATGAAAACCAAGAAAATTCACTCTGATTGTCCTCAAAATTAAGGTTAACAATTAGTAAGTCCTTTTTGACATGTATGAAGCAGTCTTATATCAAACTAATGCACGATGCGACCTATATGACTCAAATTATGTGTTTTCAGTTAGAAATGATATTTTAGTAAAAAACACAACTAACATACTAAAAACTAATAAAACACATTCGAATTGTTTTGATAATTTAGGAAAACGATCCTTTATTCATTTGTGACATGTAGGAATCTAACGCCACCTCAATACAACACACGGTGTGACCAATATAACTCTAAATGTGTCATTTTTATTAAAAATTGACATTTTTTAATGCATTCTTCATATTAATGTTTAATTTATTTCTTTATAGTATTACTAAAGAAATATTTGTTTTCTTATATAGGTGGAACCTTTTTCTCGAGTTGGGATGATTTGTTCAGTGACTATTACTATCAGAGGAAATTTTTTAGAGGGGACCACAAATGTCAAAAGAGAAAACATTAATTTTTTTAATTGCTTGTTGGATAATTGTAAATGAAATTTTATCAAACGTTGTTCAAAATGTATATAGATGTGTTTTTTAGTATATACCATGAGTGAATATTTTTGTATTCATGATGTAAATTAAATGTGTATAGCATTGTTTTCCAAACCTTTGTGTGAATTGATTTTTTTTCACCATTTCCATCGTGTATGTGGTTCTTTTTTATATACTATAGATAGTTATTTTTAAGCAGGTTTTTGTTGGTTTGTGCAGGCTATTTTATATGATTTGGTTATTTTGGTCTATTTTTTGGGTGATTTTTATTTTTCACAGGTTGGATGGGTGTGTTGTAATATAAACAACACACCCAGACAGAGAAGCCTTTATCAACGCTAATTGAAGTGATGATAAATGGGGACTTTATCAGCGCTATTTGAAGCGTTGATAAATGGGGACTTTATCAGTTCTATTTGAAGCACTGATAAATGGGGACATTATCAGTGCTTAGAATAGCACAGATAAAGGGGACCCACACTTTAATAGCGGTTCTATTATCAGTGCCTTTTTAGCACTGTTAAAGGCCTTTTTAGCACTAATAAAAACCTGTTTTGTGGAAGTTAAAACATTTGTGATAAACCTTTATGTTTTCATTCACTAGATTTTGAGGATGGGTCTTACTAATGAGATGTTTAGAAGATTGTCTAGTGTGATGCCTTAAGGATAATTGATCGAGAGTTTTGTAAAATAAGATTTGTTGGACTCCTCATGTATTAATCATGTTTTAATGATCACAAATCCTATTCAGTCTATAAACCTTGTTAATTCTAAGTAATCTATCTCACATCATATATATAGTTGTTTAGTATTCTTATGCTTTAAGTAAAGCTATCCAAATATCTTATGTTCTATACATTTAATTTGATTATTGTACACTATCTTTGATTTACTTTATAGTGACTTCATTGATAAATGATTAAGTCTAATCCATTCTATGAATATCACTGCTTAAGTCTGAATACAGATATTTGGCTAAGTCTGAGACGCTGCGAGTCTGCCACCGGTTATGTTTTTCTAGAAAAGGACTGTCATGACCCGACCCTACTGGTCTTGAGCCGCAACTACCCCAAGCATGCCTCCATAGGCCAGGGGCTGGCGACAAGCACTGAAGGCATAGCAATCAAGGGGAGGCCTTTGCCTAAGTACCTGTACACACACACACACAACCCACTCAATGCATAAGTGCAGAGTAAAAAGGAAACCAAAGTACGGACTACAATATCCCAACCAAAAAGCATGCATTGACCTCTAAAAACAGAACAAGTAAACATTACAGTAAAGGGGAAAAACACGCGCCCAACTAGAAAAGTACCACAACCCGGAAACAGGTAAACAAAAGTAAATAGCTGGTGAGTCTCACATCTGAAAATCCTACTATGTCCACTGAATGCAACCCAAGATCATGTGTCCTCTACGCTCCTCCGTAGTCTCGATCGGCCTGTCCGTCGTCTACAAGGGCACACCAAGTGTGGGAAAAACCCAAGCAGGGGTGAGTATAAAGATACTCAGTAGGATGCCCTGAAAGCTCGAGGGACCAAAAAGGATATACTAAATAGTGATAAGTAGATAGAACAAGAATAGTGTAAGAGTACAATAGAGAGAGTGTAGCTCAACCCAACAGATGGAATGAAGTGGACTCGTCCAACCAAGAGGAACTAGACACGGAAAGCACGTGGCATACCCCGCGCGTCTTCACCCCTCCTAGAAGGAGAGTAGCTGAACCCAAGGAGTGGGAACAAAAGTAGGGTGTATATATATATATATGCTCAATAAGAAACCCGAACGAGTGCATAAGGGGATCTCTATCTCCAAGCTCATCCCAGGAAAAGTCTCCAACAATTCTAAGGATATCCATCACTGATGCCCATCAGTCCCACACGACAAAGTTTTCTCATCACTAAACCATACAACCAAGGGTCCCGCTCCAGTAATAATGGAGAAATGTCACTGACAAGCCTCATAGAAAGGGTTGAGTCTCAAATAAGTCGTAGGGTAACCCACCGCCCAGCCCAGCTGGAGGGTAAACTCCAAGAGGTCGTCGGGTAACACACTGTCAAGCCCCACTGAAGGGTAAACCCTAAGGTGAATGGGTAACCCACTTCCTAGCCTCGCTGGAGGGTAAACCCTAAGGTTAATGGGTAACCCACTACCCAGCCCCGCTGGAGGGTAAACCCTGATACGCTGGTGGGTAACCCACTACCCAACCCCGTTGGAGGGTAAACCCTAAGGTTAACGGGTAACCCACTACCCAGCCCCGCTGGAGGGTAAACTCTAATACGCTGGTGGGTAACCCACTTCCCAGCCACACTGGAGGGTAAACCCTAAAGTCAATGGGTAACCCACTACCCAGCCCCACAGGAAGGTAAACCCTGAACTGGTTTGAAAACTCTACACTGCCCGTGCCATCATTGGGTGTCACTAACATCGCTACCATGTGTAGGGTTGGTGTGCGATAAAGGAACCTCCAAACAATACCCCTTACTTGTTTCCACATTTAATTAGATCTTGAAAGAGGCTCTGCATTCCCAAAAAGATTACACCATTGCAATCCTCGTGGAAAAACACACGAGATAGACTATTTACTCACTGGAAACGGTCTCCTGACAAAAAAGTTAATCAACACCGCTTTATTCCCGTATGACATCTCATGGGACCCACAACTTGGTCCTAAAAGAGTTCGGGCGAACTACACCATCGTGATGCTCTCGAAAAAACACGCCAAGATGACTATTCATTCGCCCCGAACGGACGTCTGATGAAAAAGGCATAGTACACTACCCACAGCTTAAAAGACAGCCAGTGGGGCCCATGCCTCAACTCTGGCTTCAATGCCTAAAACAACCCTAGTCAACTTTGTCTCGATTCCAGGGTCACAACGCCACTGACTGCGCTTAAAACGGACTCCGGATGCAGAAACTGCAACTCCCCGCGTTATGCAAACGGGGCCCTGTGGGGCCCACACCTCAGCCCTGAAACACATTACACAGATCATACCATTGCATTACTTGAAGATAACCACGAGGAGTAGGATATTCATTTTCCCTGAACAAACATATGAAGCATAAGTCGTAAAAACACAGTATAAGTCTGAAAGCCGCCTCATGGGGCCCACGCCTCGGGCCCGAATTTACTTGGGCGGATTGCGCTGTTGCAATCCCCTCGGAAGAACACTCAGAAATGAGTACAAAAACACCCCAAAAGAATGTTAGGTGAAAAAGTGGTGTTTCACCGTAAAACGTGTGAACCAGGCCCTATGGGGTGCGTACCTTGTCTCTAACTCGAACGCTTCGGAAAGCGTCTCAAAAATTCTGCACGAGGACTGGGGTCACACTACCACTGACGGCGCATCAATCGGACATCCCAAGCAGGAGTTAGGTCTGACGCAAGAATAATTAATTAATTAATCATTCTCATTAAGCGTTTTGTTCCACCAAGCAACAAAACCAAACCTCAAGGGTTTCGAACCAACTTTGGAAGGACCGTCTCAACTCTAGGGCCACAGCGCCTCTGACGGCACGTCAAACGGACATCCGGCTCACGAATACGTATGTTGTAAACTTTAATCATATTTATTATTATTAAATTAAAGCGTTTCGGGTCACCCACCCTCGTGTGCAAACCCAAAAAAAATCATGAAACTCAATTCAAAAAGTCTATCTCAATGAGACGAACCCACAACTGCTGACAGCACATCAAACAGACATGTCGTTTAAAAGATACAGCACATTGATCACAAGGGGCTCAACTGGGCATGTTCACCCCGGCCGGCCCGGTCCAGACCGCAGGCCCGCGGCCCAGCCGCGGGTCCGGACTGACTTGCCACGGCCCCGCTCCAGTAACATCGGACCCGCTTCAGGTCCGGTTCTTCAAATCAGACCGGCCACTTGGCCGGTCTTCTCTGCGTCACCCCAGCAGGACCCGCCGAACGTGGGTCCTTGTCTCCTCCGCACAACCGAGGTCAGTGCCTCGGGCTCCCCCTGCCGAGCACGATAGGCCGAAGCCGCCAAACGCCCACCTCCCGCAGCGCACCGCTGCGCTCCTCCGGCCGCGCACCGTGCTTCCGATACGCTCCGCCGCCCACACCGGCCAGCCCTGCTCCTCTGGTCCCCTGCTACGCCGCAGCCGGAGCTACAGCCGCCTACCGCTTCGACCAAACCTCGTCAGCGCCGGCCACACCCGACGCTGCCACCTCATCTGAACCCATGGCCACACCTGATTCCTGACGCCCGAACCCCCCTCCTGGACTCCGCTTGTTTGTCGGCCGCCGCACACCGGTCGAGTACCGGTTCAACCAGTGCGCCACCCCAACCTCTGGCCACCACCCTTGCCGGAGTCGGGGCTTCCGACGACCACTGCCATCGCTCCGGTGGCCCGATTTCAAATCCTAAGGAAGATTCGGAATCCTCGGGGCGAGGCCTTCATAGCTCCTACCCCCGATCAACGATCCAGCAAAGATTGGCACGTCCAAAAATTTGGACGAAGAACACCCAAGAACGATAGTTAAAACGGGGCTCGGACGATGGTCATGTTCGTTCGGCCATTGTACCAATTATAAAATTATATAATTAAAATGGAGAAATTGACAAAAACTCCAAAAATTGATGAAGGGGCGGAAAAAAAACCAAAAGCCTACCTCGAATCAGTCGTGCGTCGTTGGCAGCATGTCCACGACATTCCTGCTTTGATCCGCCAAGGTTTCGGCAGAGGTCGCTCCTCGATTCAGTGAAGAATGGTGAATAATGATGAAGAAAAAGAGGGAGAGGGAGAGATATAGAGATAGAGAGAGAAGAAGAATGAGTTCTCCCCTTATCTCAAGAGAATTTATAAAAACTCGCTGAAACACCACCCACGGTCGTGGATTGCAAAACCACCGTGCCCACTTATTTTATATCACGCCTAGGCAAACACCCCATTTTGAACTTAACAGAAGTCTCAAATTTCCATTCTGAGCCTTTGTATGAAAGTTATTTGAAGATAACGTCAGTGATAAAAATCACTAAGTCATTATTTCAAAATGACGATTTTCCCCTGGGTGACATCTCTCACAACAGGCCCACGCCCGCAACTTTTACACCTCGTCTAGGGTAAACAGCACGCTTCGGACGCAACCGTCCACTCAGATTTCCAATCCGAGCTACCATTTAGGAGAAAACACAACCCCACCACGTGCATATTATAAAAAAACTTAATATTTTTATAAAATTAATTCCAGGCACACCGGGTCTTGGAATTGCACGCCGTCTCAGCCCCTAGCTCTAGAAATATATGTAGAAATATTAAAAAGTCTTAAAGGGAAAAAACCGGGTCTCTACATCATTCTCTCCTTCAATATTTTCATCCCCAAAAAGTAAAACTAGGAAAAACAAATTGGGATACAGAGCTCATACCTAGCTCTCCCACTCCCAATAAAAATTTCACAACACCATGCTGGCACAACACGCGAACCAAGGGGATGGTTTTTACTCATAAGGTCTGCTAATTTCGATGACATGTATGGGAACACACACGCACCTCATCAGCTGCGACACATGGAAGACGGCGTGCGCCCACTTATACTATTGGGAGTTTAGGGAAAGATGGTAGGCACCCTCTCCATCTCTTGCATGATTCCCGAATAGACCAAAGAAACTCGGGGGACTTCCCCGGCTGAACCTCTACTTTACACGTCATGACCGAAATCACAGTTTGTTCCTAGAACATGATCTCATGATTCCCTCCTTCAGAATACCCATCTAGTGAAACACCCAAGGATACCCGGTCATACAAGTTTTCACAGTAGGTGTATCACAACCGAGACTCTCTTTCACACTCAAAAAGTGGATGAGTCAACACCATCGACTGAATAAAAGTTGCACCCTCCTGGTCCAACAGGATCAACTGCAGGGAATCTAACTACCATGAAACTTCCCGCACCTGACATGTCTGGGAATTTCTGCTAACGGAACCGGCTACAACACTGCCATTTTTTTCCGGAACATAGACTACCTTGAAAACATAGTCTTATAGAAATTTTGACCAGCACCGTCATCTCAGGTTCAAGTCTCTATGGGTGAGGACGCACCTGAGACACTGGTGGTCTAAGCAAACCACAAAGCACTCTCCCAAAAGATAGTGTCTCCACATTCTCTGGGAAAGGACCACCACCACCAGCACCACATAGTGAAGCGTGTAGTTCTGTTTATGGGGTGTCCATCACCTCGACCTGTACTTGATAACGATATCAATATTGACATTGAGCACACAAGGTACCAATGAACAGGGCAAGTGAGAAAACTCATCCAACTGCCAGAGGCTAGACACGGAAATCACGTGGCATAACCCATGTGTCTTTTCCCCTCTTAGAAGGAGAGTAATCCCCAAAACAAGAACTCTGACAAACCCACTAGTGGCACCTCAAGCAAAGGTAGGTCAAGCAAAAAAGTCCCACTGGAAAATCTAGAACTTGATCTCACACTCCACTGTACAACCCCACCATGAATGCACATTTCATAGGTACTCATACACCACACCTCAATACTATCCTCTTTGGGTGGTACTGAATCTCACTCACGGTTTTGATCACATCACAAAAACGTGTCTTGGTGGGGGAAGAATCCCTCTTTCCCATGCATTAAAAGCTACGTCGGACAACACCAACACAGGGTTACACCAACGCCCTACGTCACCCTCAGTAACCCCTCGAACAAGGAGTTAGACGAAAAGAGTACCTCATGTAGTGTCTAACAAGTTCTACTGAGAAAAAAGTAGAAAAATACATAGAGCATACCTCTTATCATCTCATGCGATACAGGATTGTAGACATCCATAACACACAGCCGCCTGCGGCCCTGTCCGTCAGCTCCCCGAGCCTGACATGGGCCTCCTAGTGGTGGTAGAAGGACCTTGAAACGTTGTCTTCCAACCATAGTTCTCCCTGCTCTTCTTCCAACACCGCCTCCCTAGGGACCACCTTGTCCTCACCTAGGAGTTCTCTGATTATGACATTGCCTCTTTCGTGGCAGTGCATCTACCAACTATCTAAAAAAACTCAGCACATTTGGTCGAGTAGTCTCACGCCACGTGACGCACTAGTCCTCCCTAGGCTATCTTGGTGCTCTACCCTGTCCCCAACCATGTGCCTAAGTCTCATCAAGAGGAGACCTCTGGCATTGAGGTTCTGCCAATTGACATCCCTCTGACAGAAATTTCTCTGTCACCAGTGCCTTCCCCAGCACCCTGATATGGGTGAGGATGCACAAGGGAACTATATTGGCACAAATCTCCTCTACAGAGACCTCAATCAAACTTCTGTGCTTGGAAGTTTCCATCATAGACCACATCCAAAGAGTACCGAGTAAGGTCTGTGAACCTAGTTGCGTACTCAGCCACTGCTATCACTCCCCGTTGAAGCTCCAGCAGCTCCCGAAACCATAAAAAGTGTAAGTAGGAGGGGTAGTAATCCTCACAAAACAGCTGCTAGAAGTCATCCCATGAGAGTACCGACTCATCGTGAATCTGAGTAACCCTGTCTCTACTAACGCCAAACAGTTTGGTGGATAAACTGGCTGTCAAAGACACCATCTGACCTGTCAGTGTCCAAACAAGCCTGAAGAGGTGAACCACCGACTCTACCAAACCCTTAACTGTCTGAGGGTATGGTTCACCATGGAACCTTAGTGGTCTTTGATGCTAGAACTCATGTAGTGCACCCAGCCTGCACTCGTCATCAGCCTTCGCTACCGGTACTATCTGTTATTCCACAGGTGGAGGTGTTGCTTTGTGTCCTCTTGGATAAAGGGGAAATTGTATGATAGATCTTGAACTGAGGCCTCATTGGTCACAGATTTGTCATCATGAACCAAAGCTAGTATCCTGGATGGCTATCATCGTGCAGACATCCTGAATCTAATCAAGGAGTACTGCGGTCAAATGATCATATATAAATCAATAATAATGGGGAGCTGACTCAAGAAGGACTGTCAAAGACTCAATCCTTTATGATGCATGAACCAAATTCCCTACAACAAGTGTCTCAATGTACCGAGTCAACAAGCGGGTTATCAGGGTCCTGGTGAATGGGTATGTTGGCCGCCGCACCATCACTGGACTCCCTGGCATGAGAGCCACTCTCGAGACATGTTGACACTATTTCCCCAAAACTCAACCAATTCCCTTTTAGGGACGTCCGAACAACACCGCAAGGAATAAACCAACTATGATACCACTTTTTCATGACTCGAACCTACTAGTCTTGAGCCAAAACTACCCCAAGCCCGCCTCCATAGGCTAGGGGCTGGAGACAAGTGTCGAAGATGTAACAATCTTGGGGAGGCCTTTGCCTAAGTACATGTACACACACACACATCCCGCTCAATGTAGAAGAAAAGAGTAAAAAGGAAACCAAATTACGGACTACAATATCCCAACCAAAAATCATGCATCGACATCTAAAAATAGAACAAGTATACTGAAGAGTAAAGGGGAAAAAGATGTGCCCAACTAGAAAGGTTCCACAACCCGACAACAGGTAAATGAAAGTAAATAGCTGGTGAGTCTCACATATGAAAATCCTAATACATCCACTGAACGCAGAACATGCTCTTGTGTCCTCTATTCTCCTCCGTAGTCTCATTCGGCATGTCTGTCGTCTACAAGGGCACACCAAGTGCAGGCAAAGCCCAAGCAGGGGTGAGTATAAAGATACTCAGTAGGATGCCCTGAAAGCTCGAGGGAGAAACAAAGGAGATACTAAACGGTGAGCAGTAGACAGAACACGAATAGTGTAAGAGTACAATAGAGAGAGTGTAGCTCAACTCAACAGAAGGAAGGAAGTGGACTCGTCTAACCAAGAGGAACTAGACACGAAAAGCATGTGGCATACCCTGCGCGTCTTCGCCCCTCCTAGAAGGAGTGTAACTGAACCCAAGGAGTGGGAACAAAAGTAGGGTGTATATATATATGCTCAACAAGAAACCCGAATGAGTGTGTAAGGGGATCTCTATCTCCAAGATCAGCCCAAGAAAAGTTTCCAACAATTATAAGGATATCCATCTCTGATGTCCATTAGTCCCGCGCGACAAAGCTATCTCATCGCTAAAACGTACAACCAAGGGTCCCACTCCGATAATAATGGAGAAAAGTCACTAACAAGCCTCATTGAAAGGGCTAAGTCTGAAAGAATTCATCGGGTAACCCACCGCCCAACCCAGCTAGAGGGTAAACCCCAAGAGGTCATCGGGTAACCCACTGCCTAGCCCCGTTGGAGGGTAAACCCTAAGGTGAATGAGTAACCCACTGCCCAACCCCGCTGGAGGGTAAACCCTAAGGTTAATAGGTAACCCACTACCAAGCCCCGCTGGAGGGTAAACCCTGATACGCTAGTGGGTAACCCACTGCCCAGCCTCACTGGAGGGTAAACCCTAAGGTTAATGGGTAACCCACTACCCAACCCCGCTGGAGGGTAAACCCTGATATGCTGGTGGGTAACCCACTGCCCAGCCCTGCTGGAGGGTAAACCCTAAAGTCAATGGGTAACCCAATACCCAACCCCACTAGAGGGTAAACCCTAAAGTCAACGGGTAACCCAATACCCAGCCCCACTGGAGGGTAAACCCTGAACTGGTCTGATAACTCTACATTGCCCGTTCCATCACTGGGTGTCACTAACATCGCTACCGTGCGTTGGTTCGGCGTGCGATAAAGGAACCTCCGACCAATGCCCCTTTCATGTTTCCACATTTAATTAGATCTTTAAATAGGCTCTGCATGCCCAAACGGATTACACCATTGCAATCCTTGTGAAAAAAACACGCAAGATAAACTATTTACTCGCTGAAAACGGTCTCCTGAATAAAAAGTTAATCAACACCACTTTATGCCCATACAGAGTCTCCGGGAACCCACACCTCAGTCCCGAAAGAGGTCGAGAAAACTGCGCCATCATGATGCTCTCGGAAAAACATGCCAAGAATACTATTCATTCACCCCGAATGGACGTCTGATAAAAAAGTCACACTATGTTGCACACAGCTTAAAAGACGGCTCGTGGGGCCCACACCTCAACTCTGGCTTCAATGCCTGAAACCAACCTGGTCAAATTCATCTCGATGTCAGGGTCACAATACTACTGAATCGGCCTAAAATGGACTCCGGATGAAGAAGCTGCAAATCCCCGTATTATGCAAACGGGGCCCTATGGGGCCCACACCTCGACCCTAAAACATGTTACGCAAATAGTACCATTGCGTTCCTTGTAGATAACCCTGAGGCATAGGCTATTCATTTGCCCTGAACAGACTTATGAAGCATAAGTCGTAAAAACGTAGCATATGTCTAAAAGCCGCCTCATGGGGCCCATGCCTCAGGCCCGAATTTAGGCGGGCGGATTGCGTCGTCGCAATCCCCTCGGAAGACCACGCATAAACAAGTACTCAAACACCCCAAACAGATGTCGGGTGAAAAGTGGTGTTTCACCGTAAAACGTGTGAACCAGGCCCTGTGGGGCCCACACCTTTCTCCAACCCGAAATCTTTCGAAATCATCTCAAAAAGTCTACACGAGGACTAGGATCATTCTACCGCTGACGACGCATCAATCGGACATCCCAAGCAGGAGTTAGGTCTGACGCAAGAATAATTAATTAATTAATTAATTAATCTCATTAAGCATTTCATGCCACCGTGCAACAAAACCAAACCAAAAAGGTTCCAAACCAACATTGGAAGGACCATCTCAACTCCAGGGCCACAGCGCCTCTGACGGCGCGTCAAACAGACATCCGTCTCACGAATACGTCCGTTGTAAACTTTAATAATAATTTATTATTATTAAATTAAAGCATTTCGGGCCACCCTCCTTCAGGCGTAGAACCCAAAAAAATCATGAAACTCAATTCAAAATGTCTGTCTCGACGAGACGAACCCACACTCACTGACGGTGCTTCAAACGGACGCACCGTTTAAAAGATACGGCCCCTTGATTGCAAGGGCCCCAACCGGGCCGGTTCACCCCAGCCGGCCCGGTCCGGACCGTCGGCCTGCAGCCCGGCCGCGGGTTCGGCCCGACTCGCCGCGGCCCACTCCAGCAACACCGGACCCGCCTTGGGCCTGATTCTTCAAATCAGACCAACCACTTGGACGATCTTCTCCGCATCGCCCCAACAGGACCCGCCGAACGCGGGTCCTTGTCTCCTCCACACACCCGAGTTCAACGCCTCGAGCTCCCCTTGCTGAGTGCGACATGCCGAATCCTCCGAAAGCCCACCTCCCGCAGTGCACCGTCACGCTCCTCCGGCCTCGCACCGTGCTTCCGCTGCGCTCCGCCGCCTACACCGGCCAGCCCAGCTCCTCCGGTCCCCTGCTACGCCACAGTCGCAGCCGCCTGTCGCTTCAACCAAACCCTATCCGCGCCGGCCACAATCGACGCCGCTACCTCATCCGAACCCCCGACTGCACCCATTTCCTGACGCCCGAACCCCCCTCCCGGACTCCGCTCGTCCGCCGGCCGCCGCACACAGGCTGAGTACCAGTTCCACCAGTGTGCCACCCTGACCTCCGGCCACCACCCTTTCTGGAGTCGGGGCTTCTGACGGCCACCGCCACCGTTCCGGTGGCCCGATTTCAAATCTGAAGGAAGATTCGGAATCCTTGGGGTGAGGCCTTCGTAGCGCCTGCTCCTGATCAACGATCCAACAAAGATTGGCACGTTTGAAAATTTGGACGAAGAACCCCCAAGAACGACAGTTAAAATAGGGCTCGGATGATGGTCATGTTTGTTCGACCATCGTCCCAATTCTAAAATTATAGAATTAAAACGAAGAAATTGAAAAAAACTCTAGAAATTGACAAAGGGGTGGAAAAATAACTGAATGCCTACCTTGAATCGGTTGTGCGTCATTGGTGACATGTCCACGACATTTGTGCTTTGATCCGCCAAGGTTTCGGCGGAGGTCGCTCCTCGATTCGGTGAATAACGGTGAAGAACGCCGAAGAAAAAGAGAGATAGATAGAGATAGAGAGAGAGAGAAGAAGAAGAAGAATAATGGGTTCTCCCCTTATCTCAAGCGAATTTATAAAAACTCACTGAAACGCCACCCACAGTCACGAATTCCAAAACCTCCACACCCGCTTATTTTATATCATACCTAGGAAAAACACCCCATTTAGAACTCAACAGAAGTCTTGGATTTCCATTCCGAGCCTTCGTCTAAAATTTATTTGAAGAGAAAGTCAGTGATAAAAATCACCAAGTCATTATTTCAAAATGATGATTTTTCCCCTGGGTGACATCTCTCACAGAAGGCTTGTGCCCACAACTTTTACACCTCACCTAGGATAAACAGAACGCTCCAAACACAACCGTGCCCTCATATTTCCGATCTGAGCTACTGTTTAGGAGAAAACATAACCCCACCATGTGCATAGTATAAAAAAACTTAATATTTTTATAAAATTAATTCCGGGCACACAGGGTCTCGGAATTGCACGCCGTCTCAGCCCCTAGCTCTGGAAATATATGTATAAATATTCCAAAGTCTTAAAGAGAAAAAATCGGCTCTCTAAAAGGACCCATACAACGTGAACCAAACACCATGAACCAGACACCGTGAACCAGTCACCGTGAACCAGACACCATGAACCAGACATCGTGAACCAGACACCGAGAACCAGACACCATGAACCAGACACCTTGAACCAGACACCGTGAACCAGACACCGTGAACTAGACATCGTGATCCAGACACCATGACCATCCAGACACCGTGACCATGAGACACCGCTTCAAGAAGACACCAGTTCATGGAGACACCATTTACAAACAAACTGTGACACCATTTCTTAATATGTTTTTTCATTTTTCAATTTAATCTCTAACGGTCATATTTGAAGATTTTAAATGCACTGACATAATTAATGTTTCTTTGTAGACATGACACCTGAGAGTATGAGGTATGAGGTGCAGAATACATGCAACTTGTCGGCTCCAACACATGCATTAAAAGAATAAAATAAGAAGTGAAGCCCAGAAACAAGAGCGAGACACATAGAGCGTAACAACAAAGATCACACAAGCTTACCTGAGAAAAGAAATGATACATGCAACTTGAAACTACTGAAGAACACACGAAGCATACTCGAATCCCAGAGTCGAGGACATATTCACACTGTAAAACACCATGAAGAACATGAGCCAGATCTAGCTGACTTGTGATACTCTGTTTTTCATACGAGGACTCAATTTCTACATCTGCTTCATCGTAAAAGTCCAGAGCTACATAGAAAACCACTCAGAGCACTTCTAAACTTATCTCATGATTTCTACTCTATTGTGTATCATTTTATTAGATTTCGAGTAGTGTGTGTATCTGTATAACAACACACTATGTCTCCTAAATTAAACTAAAGGATAGATGATATCCTTCCTCAAACATCTTTTTACACTTGTGTATACCCACAGATAAGTGTGGAAGAGGTCCATGTGTGGCCTGGTAGTTTGTACCCACGAAAAACTATGGAAGAGGTCGTGTGACCTGGAAAATCCTATGTACTATTGATAACCCAGATCTAGGGTGTGGATCAAGTTTATTTATATAAACTTCTTGGTGGAAGGTGATCACCAAGTGGAGTGGATTAGGTATTGGCTTGAGACTGAACCACATGTTTTATATCCGTTGTGCTGATTAATTTTTTTTCTCTGTTTTAATGTTTAATTCAGAATTAACTAAATTCACTTTGATAGTTAATATTGGAAAGAAGTTATCATTGTACTACCTTATTATAATTACTTCAAAATTAATTTTAATAACCTATATTAATATTACTAAGAACTAATAAATCTTCTAATAAGTTACTTAAATAGTCAAACTTTAATAACAGTATAACCTTGATTAACAGGGTTGTATTTCAATTTATTGGGGAAACCTTTTGGAAATACTTTTTAAATAGAAATTTTGAATAGATACTCAATTTACCCCCCTCTTTAGTACTCTACTCCGACCAAAATTTGGTATCAAAGGCTGTTTATTAAGACTCTATTTTTCACCTTATTCAACTATGATTGTTATTGTACTTTAAAGATCTGTAGATTTCTGTTAATTCTAAATTTATAGCTCTTTAAAAGTATTTATTTATTATGGATAATAGATTGGAATTTTCTGCAACCAACAAAACACCATTCTTTAATGGAACCAATTATGCTCAATGGAAAATCAACATGAAAATGCACTTAGAAAGTATGGGTTTTGAAATTTGGTCTTAAATAATAGATGAATATAAGATTACTAATACTGATATAATCACTTGGGATGAACCTACCAAAACTTCCAACAATAACAATTGCAAAGCTATGAATGATTTATATTTATCCTTAGGAGATGAAGGATTTAATAGAATTTCTGCTTGTAAAACTGCCCATGAAATTAGGGACACTTTGTCTATTTCACAAGAAGGAACATCTAGTGTGAAAGAAATGAGACTTAATACTTATACTATTAAATATGGAAACTTTAAAATGAAACCTGATGAGCCTATTTCTGACATGTATCTTAGGTTCAATGAAATTTTCAACACAATGATTTCTCTTGGAAGAGAAGTCATTGCCAAGGAATAGATCATGAGAATTCTTAGATGCCTACCTGATAGATGGAGAGGAACCTCTATCTCTATTAGAGAATCATGTGATATCATCAAGATACCTGTAAAATAACTCTTTGGGAAATTGATGATGTATTAAGAGGAGTTGAAATTCAACAAGGGAGAGGAGGATAAACCCAAAAGAAAATATGTGGCATTCAATACCACCACCTCTAAACACAAAGACAAAGGGGAATGGGAAGCTTCTGTAGAGATTTCCAGTAGTGAACAATCATCACCTAATAGTGATGAGGATATGTCTCAATTAGCTATAAGATTAAAAAGATTTTACAAGAAGAAGAAATTTTTTAGAAAGACTAACTTCAAGGGAGGATATGATCAAAAAATAAGTTGGAAGAAAGATTGGAAAAGAAGGGACAAGACCGATGAGATTGTATGCTATGAATGTAAGTGAAAAGGACATATCAAGACTAACTGTCCAAAGCTCAAGTATAAAAATAAATATGAGGACCAAGATAGAAGTATAAAAAATCAATGAAAGAAACCTGGAGTGCTTCTGAGGACAATTCAAGTGACTTAGAATCTTCACATGATGAACAAGATAACAAAGCCAATATGTGTTTTATGAAAAACACATCTAAGGTAACACTTGAATATTTTTTACATAATTCATACTATTCTAAAGATGAGAGTGACTATGAAAATATGTATAAAGAATAAATGTTTGAATACTGAAATATGCTTGAAGAAACATGCAATGAACTAAAAGATAAATATAAATCTTTGAAGAAACAACATGCTCTTATTATGACTATTAAATCAGAACTCACAACTAAAAAAGAGAAAAATGATCAACTAATCAAGGAGAAAAATGAATTAAAAATGTATAACGAGAAATTGAAGAATAACTTAGAAAATTTTACCAATGGGAAAAATACTCTTACTCAAATGTCAGGTAAACAAATTTCCCCTAAATACAATACTGGCATTGGCTATTAACCTGGAAAAAGAAATTTTTGGTAGAACAAACTTTATTTCTAAATATAGGACATACATCTTTACTCCCAATTCTGGAAACAAATCAACTAGTTCAAGTTATGATACAATTTCTACTATTTCAAGTTTTTCTAGACCCAATAGAGTATATTTTTCAAATACTTTACATAATGCTTATAGGAAACCTATGAGTCGGATAAGAGTTCCTAAAGCACTTATCACTAATGTTACTCAACCCAAACAAGTATGGGTACCAAAATCTATTTTTACTTGATCGTTTTGTAGGAAATATTTGTAAAGAGTTCATGTAAAATTTTATGGTACTTGGACAATGGGTATTCAAGACACGTGATAGGAGACTACTCATGATTCAAGAATATAATAAAAATTGATGGAGGATATGTCACTTTTGGTGACAATTACAAAGGAAATATTATTGGCCTTAGCCAAATCGGTAACTCTAACTCAGTTTTGATTTCTAAAGTACTGTTTGTTGATGTATTGAAATATAATCTGCTTAGTATTTCACAATTATGTGATGATGGATTTCATGTTATATTTTAAAATTATGCTTGCAATGTCTTTAATTCTAAAGAATAATTAGTGTTTTCTGCATTAAGAAATGATAATGTATATTCTGTTAACTTAGATTCTTTAGTTTCTCACAATGCTTCATGTTTAAGTGTATTTCATAAAGATTCTTGGATTTGGCATAGGATACTAGGACACTGTAATATTCACTCCCTTAGAAAGCAAACTAGGAAAGTCTTAGTCAAAGACCTACCCAAACTTGAGTTTCCAAATGATAAAGTGTGTAATCCCTATCAAAAGGGAAAACAACACAATATTTCCTTCAAAACAAATAAAGAAGTGTCAACTTATCAACTTATCGAAATGGTTCACATGGATTTTTTAGACCATCTAGAGTTTCCAGTTTAAATGGGAAGAATTGTGTTTATGTTATTGTAGATGACTTTTCTAGATATACTTGGACCTTCTTTTTGGATCACAAAAGTGAAGCCTGCTCTTATTTTACCAAATATGTCAAGTCTGTAGAAAATCTTAGTGGACTTAAAATTAAGACCTTGAGAAGTGATCATGGCTGTGAGTTTGAAAATCAAGAGTTTGAATCCTTTTTCTCACAAAATGGATATAGTCACAATTTCTCTGCCCCTAGAACACCTCAACAGAATGGAGTTGTAGAAAGAATAAATAGAACCCTATAAGAGATTTCTAGAACCATGCTTAGTGAATATAACCTACCTATTTATTTTTGGGCTGAAGCTATAAATACAACATGCTATATAATCAATAGAGTATTGACTAGACCTATTCTTAAAAGGACTCCTTATGAGTTATGGAACAATCGAAAACCCAAAGTTAGCTACTTCAAAGTTTTTGGTTGCAAAGTCTATATCCTTAATACTAAGGAAAATATTGACAAATTTGCATCCAAGAGTGATGAAGGAATATTTTTAGGCTATTCCATCTCTAGTAAAGCCTATAGAGTGTTCGATAAAATAACTAAATGTGTGGAAGAATATGTCCATATCAAATTTAATGAAACAGATCCACATGATCCTAAAACCATTCTAGAGAACCTAGAGGGTGATCACTACTAGAATAGAGGTTTTCCCAACAATTATATACCAACGATTTTCTTAAACCGTTGGTATATAAGAGTTTTACCAATGGTTTGCTTAAACCATTGGTAAAACTGGCTAAATTCCCCCCTTTACACATGGTTCTTGAAAACCATTGGTAAAGGTTTGCCCCAATATCCCCGCATGGATATTCTCCTCTCCCCCATTTGGACATAACCCTAATTCACCTCTCCCCTATGATCCAGCACCTCTCCCCCATTCGGATGACACCTCTCCCCCATGATCAGAGCACTTATCCCCCATTCGAACATCACCTCTCTTGGGTTCATCTCGATTCCTCCATCTAAACGGTTGGAATCTCGGCTTCCCCCATCAAAGTTGCTAAATATTCATCTGAACCATCCCAAATTAGGTATTTTCTTAAGAGGTACCTTATTTTTATTGTTATCTATCTAATATTTCAGTTTTAAGTTTTGATTTTGATGTGTATCTATTTTTTACTGTTTTGATTTAACTTAGAAAACCCTTTTAGATTTTTTCTCTGGAACCATAGAAAACCCTTTTATATTTTTTAGTTGTCACTTTAATTTATCATATCATTATATTAAAATGTTATATAAATAGACTAGATACTTATATACCTCTCGATGGTCACCTACGTGAATTGTATCTCACACATTGTTCGAGATTCCATTGGGTACCTGAATAAACTACATGATTATATATTTAGATAAGGGGAATCACCATTTTACATATGCATGACTACTCACATGACATAGGATGGAGCATGTAGCAGATGATTGGGTTGTAGCTCAAAAAGCTAGGTCGAATTTTAGAATTTATTGAGCCTCTTGTATAGTAATACTTCCTACTAGTTGTAACTATGTTTTCTTCTTGATACATGACATACATTACCATCATTCAGTTTATGATTCTGTTATTAGTTGGAATTACTGATTTGGTTATTTTCATCCATTTCCAATATTTTCCCATTGTTATGTTTCTTCCACTTTTTACCTGATAATACTAAAATTGTGAAACTTAGGTAATGAGGGAATAGTATCCCCCAGACACAGCAAAAGATCTCACTATTAGTCAATAACATTTGGAATTTTAGTAGATGTGCTTCAGGCCATGTGGCCATCTGGGTTCGGGTCACTAATGAGTGGCATCCTGGTTTGGGATGTCACAATTCCTGGATATCCTTATTATAGGTGTTTCTAATAAAATCCATACCTATAACTATTAAAGGTCCCTCTCCAAAATCAATTGGGACATGATTCAATGAATACACCCTACCAACCTATGATCTATAGCCCCAAACCTAGGATCCTTTAATCCATGGTTAAGGTGAAACTTGATGACACCATAACTACTTTTGATGTGATCCTCATCTTACTCCTCATCCTAATCTCCCTGAAGAAGTTAAAGTATAAAACTCATGTACTCCCAACAAGACCCTTACAGATTATTTATTCATTGATCCACTTCCAATATCTTACAGGGAAATCCTTGAATATAGGCATTAGAAATTCTGTATCTTATTTTCTTATATACACTGTATTTTTTTGTATTTCTTAATATGATTCTCATATAGAGTAATGTCTCAGTTATGATTTTATTTAAAGTAAACAACTTTCATTTACCTAAATATTTTTTTGATTTAACTTCAATATTATTGAATTGATTTGAAATGACTTATTGCAATTTTTTTACAGAATGG
Organism: Viscum album; assembly: GCA_963277665.1. Lineage (NCBI taxonomy): Eukaryota > Viridiplantae > Streptophyta > Magnoliopsida > Santalales > Viscaceae > Viscum > Viscum album. The sequence goes on along the minus strand of OY728145.1, from coordinate 1,088,632,765 downwards.
ATAGAAATTGGATATACGAAACTGATCAGATTTCAACCGATTTTCAAAATAATTTGAACGTCTTTTTAGATTTTTCATTTGACAAGGCTTCAGATAGTAGTCGCATACACTTCCCATGTTCTAATTGTGTTGGAAGACCTTGGTTGATTCATTAAGGAGTTAGCTATCATATAACCAAATATGGTTTCCAAACAAACTATTATGTGTGGTATCACAATAGAGTGAAAATGGAATCTCAAAATGTTGATGATCCAAATGATAGAACTGAATTGGAGAGTTTTATATATGATCGGTTTCCATTTATTCGGCATCATGAGAAGGAAAGGATGTCCAACCAACAATATTTTGATAAAAGCACATGTTATGTGTCCAATGAAAATGATGATGTTGATAGGGTGAAAAAATTGAATGATGCTACGACGACTCTAGTATATCGACAATGTGGTAAAATGAAAAAGTTGGAATTTTTAATCCAATTGTTTCATGGGAAAACTATGTATGGGATTTCAAATACTGCAATTGATTACAGTCTTACCTTCTTGAAGGACTTACTTCCAGATGATGCATATATTCCCTCAAACCACTATATGACATGGAAGTTAGTTGATGAAATTGGATTCTCAAAAAAAAATTCATGCTTTCCCGAATGATTGTAGATTATTTTGGGAGGAAACTGCTGAAATAAATGATTGTATCAAATGTGGAACCTCCCAATGGAAACCAAAAGATGATGGAACACCATCTCGTGTGCCACAAAAAAGTAATGTGGCACTTTCCATTGATCCCTAGATTACAGAACCTTTTTATGTCTGATGAAATATCATTAAAAATGTGATGGCATGACACCGAGAGAAAAAAGAATAATGAAGAGTTGGTTCACCCTACAGATGGATTTTCATGGAAGATATTTGATGCTCGATATCCTGAATTTGTAGTCGATGTGCGTAATGTGAGACTGGATCTTTCATGTGGCAGTTTTAATCCATTTGGGAATATGCTTACTTTGCACAACACATGGCCGGTTTTCATACACATTTATAACCTTCCCCCATGGTTGTGTATTAAAAAGCCTTACACTTTCTTGAGTATACCGATATCTAGCCCTTCTGATCCCAGAAATGATATAGATGTATACATGCAACCTTTAATAAAAGAGTTGAAAATTCTTTGGGATGTGGGTGTGCCCACATACGATGCATGTTCGAAAGACATATTTCAGATGCGTGCTGTGCTTATGTGGATGATCAATGATTTTCATGCTTATGCAATGATGTCCAGATGGAGCACAAAATGAAAATTTTCATGTCCTATTTGTATGAAGAATACTCGATTGAGAAGACTGAAATATCGTCGTACTTTTAGTTTTATGGGACATTGACGATTCTGGAAAATGAACCATCCATATGGAAACAATCATTGAAGATTTAACAATACCATAGAGACTAATGATCCACCTTAGAGTATTTATGGAAATGATGTGCTTAATGAATTGAAAGATTTCAATTATTCATTTGGGAAGGGTGTAATGAAATCTAGAAAGAGGAAAAATGTTTCCAATGATACCTGTTACAATTGGAAGAAGAATAGTACATTCTTTGAGTTGTTGTATTGGTCAACCAACTTGTTACGTCATTTCTTAGACATAATGCACATTGAAAAGAATATATGTGAAATATTGGTTTCAATTCTTCTAAATGTCAAGGGGAAGACAAAAGATGATTTACGATCTCAACGTGACTTGGTAGATTGGGGGATCAGACCAGAATTGCATCCTGTTTGTATCAGTGAAAATAAATGGCAAGTTCCATGTGCTTCTTATGTGATGACACCTGCTGAAAAAATCAATTTCTGGAAGTGCTAGAGACTATTAAAGTTCTTGATGGCTATTCAAGAAATATATCAAAATGGGTCAATAAAAAAGAGATGAAGTTTAAATCTTTGAAGACTCGTGATTATCACGTCCTTTTGAACGAGTTGATTCCAATAGCAATCTGTCATATCTTGTCCAATAATGTAGGAGTCTCAGTTATTCGGTTGTGCTATTTGTTTATATATCTTTGTGCTAATAAGTTGTCCAAATCCTTCTTGTAAAAACTGTTGGCAGAGACACCATTAATTTTGTGTGAGTTAAAGAAAATATTCCCTCCATCATTTTTTACATGCATGTAGCATCTAACTGTCCATATTCTGACCGAAATACTTCTTGGAGGACCCGTTGCTTTCTGTTGGATGTATCCAACTGAATGAAACATGTACACATTTAAATCATATGTTTGGAATAGAAATTATCCTTAAGGTTCTATTGTGAATGATTACTTGGCTCAAGAATGTATGGATTTCTTCTCAATGTATTTGTCTGATCTTACTATGATAATAAACAGAACAATGAGAAATTAAGAAGAACAGTATAAGAAAATTGAACCCAGTTTTCCATCACTTCCTCAGATAGGAGGAATTCCGGGATCATATACATTGAAGACATTAAGCCTTGAAGAGCAAGAGATGGCACATCACACAGTGTTGTTCAATTGTGATTTGTTCGATGAGTATATCAAGTAAGTAAATTGTATATGTATATATTACCTTATCTCTTGTAATTTTAAATATTTGTTAAACTATTATTATTTTTATCTATAGGGAACATAAATAATTAATATATAGAAAGCATCGTTCTTTATCTTTGAGAAGGAAAGAGACTTTTCATAGAAAAGGGTTTTCTACTTGGTTGAAATTGAAGGTAAAAATATTTATGTAATAACTAAATAAAAATAATATTTAATTAATTTTACTATTTGTTTATATTTCAGGTATCGAGTTTGCCTGCAGACTCTGTTTCTGAGGAAATAAGATCTTTGGATTTTGGTCCTAATACCATGGTTCGTGCTTGTAAATCACTTGTGATCAAGGGATACAAATTTATTATCATTGAATGAGCAAGAAACATGAGAACACAACATGATGGTGTTATGCTAACTACAACAACAGGTCGTTATGCTAGTTCATCAGATAATAGACCTCATTCTAAAAATGTAGCTTATTATGGAAACGTGGAGAAAATAATAATTTTGGGTTATTACTCGCATGGTCAAGTCACGATGATGAAATTTCAATGGTTTGATTCAGTGACGAGGCAAGGAACCTTTATTTATGATTGTGGATTTTGAGTTATTGACATGACTCGCAATCTTGCCATTGATGAACCATATGTATTGGCATCAATGGTGAAACAAGTTTTTTATGTCAAAGATCATCGTCATCCTAAATTCGGTGTAATTATTGAAGTAAATCCCAGACATGATTTTGATGATGGTGATGATGAAGTTGACATTATCCCTACTGAAATTGGAAGAAATCCGTTTATTACTTATGATGACTCCAATAGCTCAATTGGCAGAGTTGATTGTGAACTAGAAGTTGTGGTGGGAAATATATAGAATCATACAGTCGTTTTATCACCTGCATGTTTCACTTACATCATTCAAAGTGTGTATCCTAGTACTTACCTTCAAACCACCATAAATCTTCTATTTCTTTATGTTTTTTTATCAGAATGGTTTTTCTATATTTTGTTTTTTGGGTTACACATTAGTTATATGTTTATAATTACTTCCATATTTGTTTTCATTGCAGGAAATGACACCAATTGAAGAGAGGCGGTGAAAAGAGATGATAGAAAATAATCGTTTCATGATACATATGGGCGTTCCTCCACTCATCCCTGTTGTGAGTATTTTATTTAAAATATATATATTTCAATAACTTATAATATCATGTGTTTACTTTTGTGTTAAACTTTTTTTCAAGATCCACCCCCAAGACTAGAGATATTCGACGAGGAGCCTGATATTGCTCCCAGTACAGAGGTTGGTGGTAGGAGGGGGGGGGGTGGGTTGTGTCAGAGTTAGATGATCATCTGGTGGTCCCAGTACTGAGGTCGATGGTATGAGGGCTCGTGGTGTGAGAGTTAGATGATCCACTGGTCGTACCTGATTGGACTATGCCCCTACCACAGATGTATCTTATATGCCCCATTTTGATCCTGGTGTGTCTTTAGGGACACACGGGATATTTAGGCCTCCGATGTTTACACTACCAGTTGGTTAGACATCTGTGCCATCATCTTTTTCTTCTGGTTCAATATCTCCGAGCTATTATATTCCACCTTCTTCAACTCCTGCTCCGACATAGTATGTGGTTGTGGAGCTTACACTGAGGGAAACTCCACCTGTACAGGACATTCCTTCAGCTTCTACACATCTAGTGACGTCCATTGATCCGACTACCACAGGTATATTTATATAACTCTATCAAATTTTTATACAATAATTTATTTTTATTATAAATTGTACTGATATTTTTCCTTTAATAACAGATTCATCTACTGATAGGAGGTGGGGGAGGGGGCATACTCACTTTCATGTGGTATGGAACTTCTAGACACAGTTTATGGTTGAATAAAATGATGATGGACAGATGATTGAGAAATTTGGGTAGGAATGTCGGGGGTTTAGGCGATGCTAGCCAAATACTCCGACATCATTCTGGTCAGCCCGCTCTATTGGAGAAATATGCCACATGAAGTCAAGGATAATGTGTGGGCACAAATATGGGTAAAAAATCTATTGGATTTAATGTAGTATTTTTTTGTATTTATATGAATTAATCTATTGGGTGTTAGCTTCGGTTTAACTTCCCTGATGGTGAAGGTGCATGACCAGTGCGTTTAAAGGAGCTAGGAGAGCTTTGGAGAGCTTATAAGCATGAGCTGTATGTTGGCTGGTGTGATAGAGTGGGCACAGAGTTAGAGACATTACCTATCATGGATGACTGGCCGATAGAGCAATATCTCCAAATGATTACCCATTGGGCGACTGCCAAATTTAAGGAATTAATCCCATTTGAGGTATTTAAATGACAATTTTCTTATTTTTCATTAATATTATCTTATTTATTATTAAATATTATTTTTGAATATTCTGAAAAAACAACAAAAATTTGATTCAAAGAAACACCTCTACACTTTGGGGTGCAATACTATGTCATATCATGAGAGGCAGCTGGTACGATATAGTTGTTTATAATTTTTCTTTAGGAATTTCCCTTTTTATTGTTTCCTACTTAAATTATGTGATTTATTGAATATTGAATATATGATTATACTTGCACTTTATATTGTTTCAATGTCATTATAGAAGCACAAATTGAATATTTAAGGACGTATCCCTCGAGCAAAATTGTTTTGCTCGAGTAGAAGGAAAAAAGATGGAACTGCAGTTAATGAACCGACACAAGAAAATATTTTAAGTTTTAATTTGTTTATTTCAAAGTTTAATATCTATTTTGAAATTTAATAATCTATTAATATTTTTAACAGGATACTTTAGAGGCCCTTGATGCCCAGGAGCTTGACAATTTAGGGCCACATGATCATTTATATCAAGTTTTGGGAGATGAGCACTCTGGTCGAGTACGCCGCCGACCTAGTAAGAATATAGTCCTGACGAGGTATTGGTCCTCTCCAGGTATCCATTCTAGTACCACCGAGTTGGAACAGGTCAAGGAGCATGCAAGACAATCTGATAAAAGGGTCACAGAGTTGGAAGAACAAGTTCAAACGAGGGAGAAAGAATTTATGAAAATGATCAAAGTTTTATATTCATCACTTCCACCAGAGGCCAGCACGGCTTTTCAGATATATATGTCATCGATTGGCGCATTATCCAATGAACCGGGCGACAGTTCTAGTGGCGGTCAAGATGATGACACTCCTGGTGATGATGAGTATATTGAAGAGGATGAGGGCGAGGATGGGGATGAGGACAAGGGTGAGGATGGGGCCAAGGACAGGGGTGAGGATGGGGCTGAGGATGAGCATGGGGACAATGATGAGGATGATGATGATGACAAAGATGGCGGTGAGTATGAGGCTGATGATGATAGTGGTGATGGTGATGGTGATCAGGGGAAGATTGATCCATTACATTTTTGAATTCTGTATTACTCTTCATTTTTGAACCTGGTTTTTAACTCTGGTATGGATATTTTTGAATTCAGTATAACTCTTTATTTTTTACCAAATATGGAAGCCTAATGATGTTATAATGGTTTGAAGGTGAGTGATGCTATATGAGATTTTATGGGTTATTGTGAGGAGTATCTTTCCCTTTAATTGATTAGTTCATAAAACATAAGTTGGTGCTACATATATTATGTAATTGAATTGGTAAAGTAAAATGTTGGTCTCAAATTTCCGAGTTGGTTATTTGGATGGTATTCTCTATCAAAAGTGGGTTTATCTCTATTGACTATGGGTCTATTTTCTAATTGAATAATGTATTTATTAAAATGACCATGCAATACACATTTCCCACAATATGGAATCACCACAAAAATAATAGATAGACACTACACACCACAAGACACCCATGGGAGACACCCCTTGAGGTAGAGTCCCTCTTGTAGCCTCTTTAATTTAAGAATGTGTTAAATTGAATTTATCTTCTTTCTTAATTTTGATTAATTATATTGAATTGCATATCTTGAATAAGTTTTCTTTAATATAATTGTTTCATTTGATAAATAAAGTCATGTTTTTATAATAAAACCCCTCCAATAGAGGTGCGATGTTTGTGAAAACTCACAGTGATAGTTTAGGGTGTGATAATTTGACTCTCAATCAGTAGTTTCAACTACCTAGTACCACTTTTAAAAAAAAGAATATAAAATATATATCTTTATCATACCACAATCCTGAATCAAGAGTCTGTTTTTTATAACATAAGATCAGTTTCTATAATGTGAAAGACAACTACATAGGATTTATTTGGAATCTTGGCCGGAAGATGCTGACCTGCGGATCTCGCTGGACTGGGCCAACACGCCGCGGTCACACCACGGTCACACCGTGGTAATGCCGTGATTTGGCCCCACTCCAGGATGACACCCCGTATCGGTTCTCAATCCTATTAGAATTCGATATATGATACCTAGATAGAGTTTTACATACATTACCCACCCTCCTCTGTGGACCCCGGATAGCCCCCCACCCTCCTCCGTGGACCCCAAACAGCCCCCCGGACAGCCCCCCCGGACATCCCCCCCGAACAGCCCCCCGGACAACCCCCCTGTAAAGACCTGTAAAATTCAAGGGAAATTTTTTCTTAATTTTTCTTTGGAATTTTACAAGAGCGCGGTTTCTGACGGCACCTGATTCCGAGGCCCGGTGTGCCCGGAATCAATTTCCGAAGTTTGACTCGGGTACGTTCAGTGAACGAACGAGCGGGAATTTTTTCTAACTTTTGAACCGGTGCCCGGAATCGAATTCCGAGGGCACCGATGGAACCGTAGCGCCGGTAAACGCTTAGGAACTCCTGTTCTGGAGTTGCGTTCATACGAGTGTTGATAATAAAAATTGTGGATGTTTACTTTGTAATTACACTACAATTTTTATTATTTTACTCTAAGTTTTATCTCTTGTTGGAAGTTGGGTAACCACCCAACCTCCCTTGGGAGGTTATGAGGGTGGTGGGGCCCACATGAACCCCACCTCTTCATATCCTCTAAAACCCCTCAACTCCCACATAAGTTATGATATCTTAAGTTATAACTTTAGACTTAAATAAGGTGAGTTGTGTGTGTGTTTTGAATTTCAAACTCTTGAAAATCTAGTGTGTTGTTGTATTAATAAAATAAGATAGAGTCTTATTTTATTTTGGTGAATAGTTTTTGTCTCCTTGAGAGAGTTGGGAAGGTTCTTCTTGTTTCTTCATCTTCTTCAACCTCGACGAAGAACACGAAGAACGCCGTTCTTCAACGAAGAACTTCTTCGCCGAAGAACACGGTTCTTCCGCGACGCCATATCCGCGACGTGACGTTCTTCTTCCGCATCAACTCTTCCGCGACGGTTTTCCACGACGAACTCCATCGACAACGACTCTTCCTCCGACGTCAAAGGAATCGACACCGATATTCCACGACTACGTCAACGTGCGACTATCGAAGTAGGGGTTCTTGAGTTCGTTGTTTACATTTTATTTGACATTCCTCAAGTATATCTAATCCAATTGATAACAAACTAACGGGAGGAGGCCGGACCGCACAAACACGGCCGATCCTCCTCCCATCGTGGTTTAGTTTTATTGTGGTTTGAAGCGGGGTAACGCGGTACCATTGCACCGCGCGAAAAGAATTATTTAAGGCCGGTTTGGGTCACGACGAAGAACCGCGACGCTATAATACCGCGCCTTTGAGATCGGATGAGACCGCGGCCGGAGTCGGGCCGTGGCGGTGGGGCGCGACATCGTTACGCTGCAAAAATCTTACAAGGACCGAGCAAGAAGGGGCGGCCGGAAAACCGGCCACCGGCGGAAAAAGAAGAACCGCGGCCGGACGGCCACGGCGGAGCACCAAGAGGCGGCCGGTCTCGCCGGCCGCCGGAGATCAGAACAGCCGCGGCCCTATGGCTGCGACGGAGGAGCTAGGAGCGGCCGGCCTCGCCGGCCGCCGGAGAACGGAGGAGCCGCGACACTTCGGCCGCGGCGGAGAAAACAGGGGCGGCCGGCTTTGCCGGCCGCCGGCGATTAGGAAAGCCGCGGCCTTCAGGCCGCGGCATAGGAATGGAAGGCGGCCGGCCGTGCCGGCCGCCTGCTTCAAAGGAAGCGGGACCCGCAGGTCCCGCGTGTAATGAAACGGCCGGCTTAAAGCCGGCCGTGATCCATTAAATCCGGGGGATTGAAACCCCCGGTACCCCCCTTTGAGTCAGCCCCCACGTGCGGTGGGGGCCGTTTAAAAAATAAGGGCGCGGCTAAAAAGCCGCGCCGCCCTTCTGGAAAGCGGGGGGCTTAGCCCCTCCCGCGCGTGACCCAGTGGCGCCAGCCGCGCCGCCGCCGGCCGGGCCGGGTCGGACCCGGTTCGGGTCGACCCGGTTCGGGCCGACCCAGGGGGGGTCGGGCCGGGTCGGCCCGGACCCGGACCCCCCGTTTCGGATCAGATTCGGTCTTTTGGCCATAACTTGAGCCACGGACCTCTGATTGACGAACCGTCTGCGGCAACGCGATCCTTGGATCGAGACGGTCGTTTCGGTATATTGCACTCAAGGTTTCGGATTACTTTGAGTTCAGCCGGGTTGGTTCGTTCACGAAACCAACCGGGCCTTCGGAGCGGAAACGCTCATATCTTGAGCTACGGACGTCCGATCGACGTGCCGTCAGCCGTGTTGTGTTCCTCTTAGTGAGACAGATCTTTTGGCATACTCCGCCCGAGGTTTGGACGCAGGTGAAGTATGGTCGGGTTGGTTTTTCCTTAAAAACCAACAGGGCCCCGGGGACGAAAATGCCAATAACTCTCAGACCGGGCGTCCGATCGACGCGCCGTCTGTTGCGTTGAGTTCCTGTTGTCGATACGGAACTTTTGGATACATCAACTCTGGACTTTGTGACAGTTGATGTATCAGCCTCTCGGCTCGTGGAGCGGACCCTCCGAACGAGCTTGCTGTGTGCGGGAACCCCTAGTGCTGGCTGCGACTGTTACTGTGACTACTACTACTGCTACTGCTACTGTGACTGCGACGACGACAGTACAGAGATGCTGTGTGGATTCGACGACGACGACTACAGCACTCAGCGATCCTACGTTGATCAGTGCTACAGGTCCTGTGTGGGCCCGATCCTGTGTGGGTCCGATCATGTGTGGGTCTTTGCGCTCAGCGGTCCTGTGTGAACCAGCGCCTACAGGTCCTGTGTGGGCCCGATCCTGTGTGGGTCTTTGCGGTGATTTTTTTCTACAGGTCCTACGTGGGCCTGATCCTGTGTGGGTCTTTTGCGGGGGTTAGTTACCTATCGATCCTTCGTGGGTCCGACGACTTAGATGGATCAGAGATCATCTTTATCGTCCTTTGAAGAAGTATACCTTTGTGAGCTGAATCCTGTTGCTTTCCTGTGTGGATTGTGTTGTGAAATCCTGTGTGGATTACGTTTTGCTTTCCTGTGTGGAATACGTTTACTTTCCTATGTGGACTGAGTTGTACTTGGGCTCGGAGGTTGGAGCGTATTTGAATTTGATGACTTAGGTATATGTATGGGCATATACCTAAGCAGTGTCGGTTGTTACTTCGTGATTGCACCTTTCTTCGTGGTTTATCCTTTGTGGATTTGAGAGACCTTCAGGGGTCTCGGGGTCCCTACTGAGTAGCTTATACTCACCCCTGCACGGGCTTTTCCCGCACTACGTTGTGTTGGTTGCAGACGACGGACAGCGTTGACCTTAGCTGAGGCTTGCAGAGTGGGACGGTACCCGGAGGTGGACCACTGGGCGGAACGTGCTCGGAGCGGACGGCGGGACCCGTGGAGCAGAGGAGCTATCTGTACCCACCCTTCAGGTGGGATTTCCAGTGGACAGCTCGGTGTAGCGGCTTTTACCTTTCAATTGCTGTTTTTCCCTTTCGAGTTGTACTTTACTTTCAGTTTGGGTTTGTATACTGGCCCATTTACTTTTCCGCACTTTCAGTTGTACTCTGCTTTTGCTTAGTGTTTACTTTCCGCTTGCTTACTCTGTGGTGTTTGTTTACTTTACAAAGGAAATGCCTTCCCTTTTTACCGGGATTTACGCCTTGGTGCTAGTCGCCAGCCCCTGGCCTATGGAAGGCGGGCTTGGGGTAGTCACGGCACGGACCCCGAGGGCGGGTCGTGACAAATTGGTATCAGAGGAGTTCGGTTCTACCGTGAACTCTGATCTTTTCTATGTGAAGCAATAATGTTTAGCGTATTGGGTGTGGTTATCAGTCCAGGGAGTCCAGTGTTGGTGCGGCGGCCGACGTATCCGTACACCAGGACCCTGACTTCTGATTTCCGACTTAATGCACGAAAACATTGATTGCGTGTGTGTTTCAAAGTTTTCTTTGTGATTTCTTTGTGTCAGCTCACCAGGTATACTGTTTGTCCGTGGCGCACCTGTTTCCTTTCAGGATGGCCCCACGACGGCAACCAGCTAGGGTTCCGAGAGTCGAGTGTGACGACAGGCCACCGAGCGACGAGGCTTTGGTACAGGGCCCTCTTGCAGTTGAGGCACCAACGGAGGCACCAACGATACTACCATACGTTGGGCCATCGATGCCACCAGCCCCAGCAGTAGGCGATGTACGCCACTTGAGTGCGCTACACGAGTTCCAGCGCCAGAGGCCACCCAGCTTCCGGGGAGAGACGGACCCGCAGGCGGCTGAGGATTGGCTGGAGGCTGTGGTGGGAGTCTTCAGGCTAGTGGGGACGCCGACAGACTTCATGGTGATCTTTGCTGCCAGCCTCCTTCAGGCAGCATCAGGCAGGTGGTGGAACCACTTGTTTCAGTTTTGCGACGGGATGACCTTCGCATGGGAAAACTTCGAGACCTTCTTCAGGGTGGAGTTTGTGCCAGTAGCTCTACACCCCGAGCGTGTACAGGAGCTTCTGCCTTTGCCACGTGTTTTTTGATCAGTAGCCGAGTCATCTGTGGGCAGTAGACAGATGATGCAGAGGTCCAGGAGGACCAGACTAGCAGTTGGAAGATCTCGGGTTTTAGGACCGGTGGTGCGGGGCACCCGAGGTGGGGTCAGAGCCAGGCGTGCCAGAGACGGACAATGTTACTCCTGTGGCGGGAAGGGTCACCTGGCACGTGACTGTCCGACTCCTCGTACGATTGATCAGCGGGTGTTAGAGGAGCCATTGAGACAGAAGCAGCGGCGAGTGCTTGAGCAACAGTCGAGTAGTGGACAAGGCAGTAGAGCTCCGAGAGCAGGTGGATAGGAGAGGAACTAGTGGATACGTCCCTTGTACTTCTAGTTCCATTTTTGCTATTGTATTTGTGTCTTGTACTATGAGCTGCAATAATAAAAGACACTTATCTTTGTTTTCTTTACTGTCCTTTTGTTTGATTGATACCGGGACCAACCTCACACTGATGCCGACAGTGTGACTCGACCCTTGGAGGCGAGAGTGACAGTTGGATCTCTTGGTAGCAGCGTCGAGGCCTTACGACGTCATTCATGTCATAAATTAACTAATCTTAACGGATTTGACTGTATTAGGCAAGGAACGTGGTTCATCTAGGGGATGAGACCGGATTTCACTTTTCGGAAAAGGAGAAATCTTTGCAGCTAGCCTCTTTGTAGATATCCTTCGTGGATAGAGATGGAGCAGCCTTCCTTCAGTCTCTCAAAAACACTCCTCCACTACTGCAGCGAGTCAGGGAGGCACAACTTGGGGACGCTGACTGTGAGACACAGCGTGCACAGATATCCTCGGGATAGGCACCTGATGGTTTCTCCCTTGGAGCAGAGCACGACATCCTTTTCAGAGGACGTACCATGGTACCAGTCGCTTTGCGAGAGGAAGTGCTGAGAGAGTTTCACACTTCTCCTTTGGCGGTACATCCTGGAGTGGCGAAGATGTACCAGGACCTCAGACGACAGCACTGGTGGCCGGGCATGAAGAAGGCAGTAGCAGAGTTCGTTTCTCGCTGCCTCACCTGCCAGCAGGTGAAGGCAGAGCATCAGGTACCAGTAGGCTTGGTACAGCCCTTGGAGGTTCCGGAGTGGAAGTGGGACGGCATATCTATGGACTTCGTGACTGGACTTCCACGCACTTCCAGAGGTCACGACTCCATCTGGGTGATTGTTGACCGACTCACCAAGTCGGCACACTTCTTACCCATCAGAGAGCAGGGCTCAGTAGAGAGCTTGGGACGTCTCTACGTTCAGGAGATTGTGCGGCTCCACGGTGTGCCTTTATCTATCGACTCCGATCGAGATGCTCGCTTTACTTCCCGGCTTTGGAAGGGGTTACAGGAGACGTTCGGGACACAGCTGCGTCTGAGCACAGCCTTTCACCCTCAGACGGATGGTCAGACGGAGAGGACCATTCAGACTCTCGAGGACATGCTCCGCGCATGTGTCCTCGACTTCGGTCGTAGCTGGGAGGACCACCTACCCTTGGTGGAGTTTGCGTACAACAACAACTACCACTCCACTATCGGGATGGCACCGTACGAGGCGTTGTACGGCCGACCTTGTAGATCTCCTTTGTGCTGGACAGACCCTGGAGAGTCAGCACTCGTGGGACCGGAGATGGTCCAGGCCACGACAGAGAAGGTCTAGGTCATCCAGGAGAGGATGAGGACAGCACAGAGCCGGCAGAAGTCATACGCTAACAGGAGGCGGAGGCCACTAGAGTTCGAGGATGGCGACCACGTCTTCTTGCGGGTCTCACCTCGACGTGGTATTCGGAGATTTGGCCGAGGCGGCAAGTTATCTCCGCGATTCATCGGACCCTTCCAGGTCCTCAGCAGGATTGGTGAGGTGGCTTATCACCTGGCTCTACCACCTCAGTTGCACCGGGTGCACGACGTCTTCCACGTGTCTCAGCTGAGGAGATACGTGCACGACCCGACGCACATCATTGACCATTGGGAGCTTGACGTTGACGATGGGGTGACTTTTACGGAGGTCCCGGTGGAGATAGAGGATCGACAGGAGCGGGCCCTGCATGGGCGATCGATTCCTCTTGTGCGCATTAGATGGCAGCACGAGAATTTCCAGGAGAGCACATGGGAGCGGGAGGCTCAGATGCGTGCTCAGTACCCTCATTTGTTTCCCTAGTTTTTGATGTATCTTTACGGGGACATAAAGCCCTGAGGTGGGAGTAATGTAAAGACCCGTAAAATTCAAGGGAAATTTTTTCTTAATTTTTCTTTGGAATTTTACAAGAGCGCGGTTTCTGACGGCACCTAATTCCGAGGCCCGGTGTGCCCGGAATCAATTTACGAAGTTTGACTCGGGTACGTTCAGTGAACGAACGAGCGGGAATTTTTTCTAACTTTTGAACCGGTGCCCGGAATCGAATTCCGAGGGCACCGATGGAACCGTAGCGCCGGTAAATGCTTAGGAACTCCTGTTCTGGAGTTGCGTTCATACGAGTGTTGATAATAAAAATTGTGGATGTTTACTTTGTAATTACACTACAATTTTTATTATTTTACTCTAAGTTTTATCTCTTGTTGGAAGTTGGGTAACCACCCAACCTCCCTTGGGAGGTTATGAGGGTGGTGGGGCCCACACGAACCCCACCTCTTCATATCCTCTAAAACTCCTCAACTCCCACATAAGTTATGATATCTTAAGTTATAACTTTAGACTTAAATAAGGTGAGTTGTGTGTGTGTTTTGAATTTCAAACTCTTGAAATTCTAGTGTGTTGTTGTATTAATAAAATAAGATAGAGTCTTATTTTATTTTGGTGAATAGTTTTTGTCTCCTTGAGAGAGTTGGGAAGGTTCTTCTTGTTTCTTCATCTTCTTCAACCTCGACGAAGAACACGAAGAACGCCGTTCTTCAACGAAGAACTTCTTCGCCGAAGAACACGGTTCTTCCGCGACGCCATATCCGCGACGTGACGTTCTTCTTCCGCATCAACTCTTCCGCGACGGTTTTCCACGACGAACGCCATCAACAACGACTCTTCCTCCGACGTCAAAGGAATCGACACCGATATTCCACGACTACGTCAACGTGCGACTATCGAAGTAGGGGTTCTTGAGTTCGTTGTTTACATTTTATTTGACATTCCTCAAGTATATCTAAGCCAATTGATAACAAACTAACGGGAGGAGGCCGGACCGCACAAACACGGCCGATCCTCCTCCCATCGTGGTTTAGTTTTATTGTGGTTTGAAGCGGGGTAACGCGGTACCATTGCACCGCGCGAAAAGAATTATTTAAGGCCGGTTTGGGTCACGACGAAGAACCGCGACGCTATAATACCGCGCCTTTGAGATCGGATGAGACCGCGGCCGGAGTCGGACCGTGGCGGTGGGGCGCGACGTCGTTACGCTGCAAAAATCTTACAAGGACCGAGCAAGAAGGGGCGGCCGGAAAACCGGCCACCGGCGGAAAAAGAAGAACCACGGCCGGACGGCCACGGCGGAGCACCAAGAGGCGGCCGGTCTCGCCGGCCGCCGGAGATCAGAACAGCCGCGGCCCTATGGCCGCGGCGGAGGAGCTAAGAGCGGCCGGCCTCGCCGGCCGCCGGGAATCAGGTAGGCCGCGGCCGGTCGGCCGCGGCGGAACAGCCAGGGGCGGCCGGCCTCGCCGGCCGCCGGAGAACGGAGGAGCCGCGGAACTTCGGCAGCGGCGGAGAAAACAGGGGCGGCCGGCTTTGCCGGCCGCCGGCGACCAGGAAAGCCGCGGCATAGGAATGGAAGGCGGCCGGCCGTGCCGGCCGCCTGCTTCAAAGGAAGCGAGACCCGCAGGTCCCGCGTTTAATGAAACGGCCGGCTTAAAGCCGACCGTCATCCATTAAATCCGGGGGATTGAAACCCCCGGTACCCCCCTTTGAGTCAGCCCCCATGTGCGATGGGGGCCGTTTAAAAAATAAGGGCGCGGCTAAAAAGCCGCGCCGCCCTTCTGGAAAGCGGGGGGCTTAGCCCCTCCCGCGCGTGACCCAGCGGCGCCGGCCGCGCCGCCGCCGGCCGGGCTGCGCCGCCGCGCCGGACCGCGCCGCCGCGCCGGTCCGCCGCCGGCTGGGCCGGGTCGGACCCGGGTCGGGTCGACCCGGTTCGGGCCGACCCAGGGGGGGGTGGGGTCGGGCCGGGTCGGCCCGGACCCGGACCCCCCGTTCCGGATCAGATTCGGTCTTTTGGCCATAACTTGAGCCACGGACCTCCGATTGACGAACCGTCTGTGGAAACGCGATCCTTGGATCGAGACGGTCGTTTCGGTATATCGCACTCAAGGTTTTAGATTACTTTGAGTTCGGCCGGGTTGGTTCGTTCACGAAACCAACCGGGCCTTCGGAGCGGAAACGCTCATATCTTGAGCTACGGACGTCCGATTGACGTGCCGTCAGCCGTGTTGTGTTCCTCTTAGTGAGACGGATCTTTTGGCATACTCCGCACGAGGTTTGGACGCAGGTGGAGTACGGTCGGGTTGGTTTTGCCTTAAAAACCAACCGGGCCCCGGGGACGAAAATGCCAATAACTCTCAGACCGGGCGTCCGATCGACGCACCGTCTGTTGCGTTGAGTTCCTGTTGTCGATACGGAACTTTTGGATACATCAACTCTGGACTTTGTGACAGTTGATGTATCAGCCTCTCGGCTCGTGGAGCGGACCCTCCGAACGAGCTTGCTGTGTGCGGGAACCCCTAGTGCTGGCTGCGACTGTTACTGTGACTACTACTGTTGCTACTGCTACTGTGACTGCGACGACGACAGTACAGAGATCCTGTGTGGATTCGACGACGACGACTACAGCACTCAGTGATCCTACGTGGATCAGTGCTACAGGTCCTGTGTGGGCCCGATCCTGTGTGGGTCTGATCCTGTGTGGGTCTTTGCGCTCAGCGGTCCTGTGTGAACCAGCGCCTACAGGTCCTGTGTGGGCCCGATCCTGTGTGGGTCTTTGCAGTGATTTTTTTCTACAGGACCTACGTGGGCCCGATCCTGTGTGGGTCTTTTGCGGGGGTTAGTTACCTATCGATCCTTCGTGGGTCCGACGACTTAGATGGATCAGAGATCATCTTTATCGTCCTTTGAAGAAGTATACCTGTGTGAGCTGAATCCTGTTGCTTTCCTGTGTGGATTGTGTTGTGCAATCCTGTGTGGATTACGTTTTGCTTTCCTGTGTGGAATACGTTTACTTTCCTGTGTGGACTGAGTTGTACTTGGGCTCGAAGGTTGGAGCGTATTTGAATTTGATGACTTAGGTATATGTATGGGCATATACCTAAGCAGTGTCGGTTGTTACTTCGTGATTGTACCTTTCTTCGTGGTTTATCCTTTGTGGATTTGAGAGACCTTCAGGGGTCTCGGGGTCCCTACTGAGTAGCTTATACTCACCCCTGCACGGGCTTTGCCCGCACTACGTTGTGTTGGTTGCAGACGACGGACAACGTTGACCTTAGCTGAGGCTTGCAGAGCGGGACGGTACCCGGAGATGGACCACTGGGCGGAACGTGCTCGGAGCGGACGGCGGGACCCGTGGAGCAGAGGAGCTATCTGTACCCACCCTTCAGGTGGGATTTCCAGTGGACAGCTCGGTGTAGCGGCTTTTACCTTTCAGTTGCTGTTTTTCCCTTTCGAGTTGTACTTTACTTTCAGTTTGGGTTTGTATACTGGCCCATTTACTTTTCTGCACTTTCAGTTGTACTCTGCTTTTGCTTAGTGTTTACTTTCCGCTTGCTTACTCTGTGGTGTTTGTTTACTTTACAAAGGCAATGCCTTCCCTTTTTACCGGGATTTACGCCTTGGTGCTAGTCGCCAGCCCCTGGCCTATGGAAGGCGGGCTTGGGGTAGTCACGGCACGGACCCCGAGGGCGGGTCGTGACACCCCCAAACCTCCTCCCTGGACCCCAGATCCCAATCTAAGATCTCTTCAAGATTCACCCTAAATCCCAATAGAAAAGAGGGTTTTAGAGCTTTAGAAGAAGATGAGAGAAGAGTGCAAATCATAATCGAAAAGAGGAATCAAGGAGAGGATTACACTCACCCAAATCTTCAATCCGCACTTAACAGCACTCAAAACACCCAAGTGATGTGTATGATTCAACCTCGTCTCAATTTGAGGCGCGGTGTGGCCATCACCACTCAAAGTGTCTCACTTTTCTTTGAAATTGACAAAATTTTAAGTGAAAACAACAACTAGAATACAGAAAACTGACCAAACACATTCAGATTCTATTGATACTTTAGGAAAAGGATCCATGGGTCATTTTTGACATGTACGAGTCAACCTCACCTCAATACGAGGCACGATGTGGCCAGTACCACTCAAAGTGTCTTTCTTTTGTTTAAAATGGATATGCTTTTAAGTAAAAACAACCAGCATATGGAAAAATGACCAAAGACATTCGGATTGTGTTGATACTTTAGTAAAATTATAAATGGGTCATTTTTGACATGTACGAGTCAACCCCTCCTTGATCTGAGGTGCGGTGTGGCCGGCACCACTCAAAGTATCTCTCTTTTGTTTCAAAAGGACATCATTTCAAATGAATACAACAAATGACATACGGAAAACCGACCAAATGCATTCAGATTTTATTTAAACTTTAGGACCACTATAAATGGGTCATATATGACGTGTATGAGTCAACCCCACCTCAATCCAAGGGTCTATGTGGCAGGCACCACTCAAACTGTCTCACTTTTATTTGAAATGGACAGGATTTTAAGTGAAAACAACAACTGACATACAGAACACCGACCAAACGCATTCGGATTATGTTGATACTTTAGGAAAATTATCCATGGGTAATTTTTGATGTGTACAAGTAAACCACTCCTCAATATGAGGTGCGTTGTGGCCGACACCACTCAAAATGTCTCTCTTTTGTTTAAAACGGACATCATTTTAAGTGAAAACAACAACTGACATATGAAAAACCAACCAAATGCATTCCGATTATATTTAAACTTTAGGAAAATGATCCATAGGTCATTTATGACATTTATGAGTCAAATCCTCCTCAATAAGAGGCACGATGTCACCGAAACCACTCAAAGTGTCTCACTTTTCTTTGAAATGGACAACATTTGAAGTGAAAACAACAACCAGCATACGGGAAACTGACCAAATGCATTAGGATTCTATTTATACTTTAGTAATAGGATCCATGGGTCATTTTTGACATGTAAAAGTCAACTCCACCTCAATATGAGGCACGGTGTGGCCGGTACCACTCAAAGTTTCTTTCTTTTGTTTAAAATGGATACTCTTTTAAGTAAAAACAACTATCATACGAAAAACTGACCACACACATTCAAATTGTGTTGATACTTTATAAAAACGATAAATGGGTCATTTTTGACGTGTAAGAGTCAACCTTGGCTCAATCCAAGTCACGGTGTGGCCTCCACCACTCAAAGTGTCTCTCGTTTGTTTCAAAAGGACATCATTTTAAGTAAATACAACAACTGACATATGGAAAACCGACCAAAGGCATTTTTATTCTATTGAAACTTTGGTAAAATGATCCATGGGTCATATGTGACGTGTATGAGTCAATCCCACCTCAATCTGAAGGCCGGTGTGGCCGACACCACTCAAACTGTCTCACTTTTATTTGAAATGGACAGGATTTTAAGTGAAAACAACAACTGACACACGGAAAACCGACCAAACGCAGTCGGATTGTGTTGATACTTTAGGAAAACGATCTATGGGTCATTTTTGATGTGTACGAGTCAACCTCGCCTCAATCCAAGGTGTGGTGTTGCTGGAACCACTCAAAATGTCTCTCTTTTGTTTCAAAAGGACATCATTTTAAGTGAACACAAAAACTGACTTACGGAAAACCAACCAAAGGAATTTTTATTGTGTTTAAACTTTAGGAAAACTATTCATGTGCCATATGTGATTTTAAGAGTCAACCCCTACTCAATCCGAGGACCGGTGTGGCTGGCACCACTCAAAGTGTCTTACTTTTATTTGAAATCGACAAGATTTTAAGTGAAAACAACAACTATCATACAGAACACAAACCAAACGCATTAGGATTGTGTTGATACTTTATAAAAATGATCCATGGGTCATTTGTGACGTGTACAAGTCAACCCCTCCTCAATCTGAGGCACGGTGTGTCTGAAACCACTCAAAATGTCTCTCTTCTATTTAAAATGGACGTCATTTTAAGTAAAAACAACAACTGACATACGGAAAACCAACAAAACACATTCAAATTTTGTTTAAACTTTAGGAAAACAATCCATGGGTCATTTTTGACATGTACGAGTCAACCCTACCTCAATACGAGGTGCTGTGTGGCCGACACCACTCAAAGTGTCTCACTTTTCTTTGAAATGGACAACATTTTAAGTGAAAACAACGACTGACATACGGAAAATTGACCAAAAGCATTAAGATTGTGTTGATACTTTAGTCAAACGATCCATGGGTCATTTTTGACATGTATGAGTCAACCCCGCCTCAATATGAGGCACACTGTGGCCGTCACCACTCAAAGTGTCTCTATTTTGTTTCAAAAGGACATCATTTTAAGTGAATACAACAACTGATATATTAAAAACTGACCAAAGGCATTCTTATTCTATTGAAACTTTAGTAAAACTATCCATGGGTCATATGTGACATGTAAAAGTCAACAACTCCTCAATCTGAGGGCCGTTGTGGCCCACACCACTCAAACTATCTCACTTTTATTTGAAATGGACAAGATTTTAAGTGAAAACAACAACTGGCATACTTAAAACTGACCAAACGCATTCAGATTATGTTAATAATTTAGGAAAACAATCCATGGGTCATTTGTGACATGTATGAGTCAACTTTGACTCAATAAAAGGATTGGTGTGGCCGACACCACTCAAAATGTCTCTCTTCTGTTTAAAATGGACATCATTTTAAGTAAAAACAACAACTGACATACGGAAAACTGACCAAACGCATTCAGATTCTATTGAAACTTTAGGAAAACGATCCATGGGTCATTTTTGATGTGTAAGAGTCAAACTTTCCTCAATTAAAGGTGCGGTGTGGCCGTCACCACTCAAAGTGTCTCACTTTTCCTTGAAATGGACAACATTTTAAGTGAAAACAACAACTGACTTATGGAAAACCGACAAAACGCATTCAGATTTTGTTGATACTTTAGAAAAATGATCCATGGATTATTTTTGATGGGTAATAGTCAACCCCACCTCAATCCAAAGCATTGTGTGACTGGTATCACTCAAAGTGTCTAACTTTTATTTGAAATGGACAATATTTTAAGTGAAAACAACAACTGACATATGGAAAATCTTCACAAGGCTACACATAGATTCTTGAAATTAAAGGATAAAAAATAAAATATGGTCTATTTATCATATGTTATTAGAATAAAATATTCAAAAGGCATATATTGAAACACAATGGGTCATAGTATATATAGAAAAACATGAATTATATTAGGAATGAGTCTCGACATCCCATCATGAACATGCACCAACACTCATGTTCTAATTATCAATCACAGGCCGTTCATTCTATACAATAACATACAAAAAATAAATACCATATAGTGATTTCATATGAAACCTATGAACACTCAAGCATACCATATAACAAATTGGTCAACAAGGCTACACATGGATTCTTGAAAAATAAGTTTCAAAGTCATAAAAATACCCCAATGGTGAGGAATACATATGGTGACACCATAACCCCATGGATCACCTCAATCCCATCCTCAAACAGTGGGTTATAGGACCAAACCAAAGTCCCTTTGGGAACCCAATACCAAATACTTAATTGAATATTCATACCTACTACCCAAGATGGGGATTCATCTCACATCACACCCAGGAGAGAAAATTATAATTAGCCACATACCCCTTATTCTAATTGAAAAGTCTATGAAAAACATGTAGGCTATTCTGGTAACCCATCTCATATGTTGAGATTGGCCAATGTTTCCCACTAACACATCAAGAACCATTTATACATGGATACATAATCATTAGAGGAATATAAACATCCCATGTGCTTCCTATAACTCATCCTAGGTCTAAGAACATGACCACTACCATTGCATATATTATGGGTATCATGATCCTTGTCCACTCTACCCAAGTTTTTATGTTGGTTTTAAGATACTCAACCCAAGACCATGACTAAACATCCCATGTTCTTCCTATAACATGTAGGTTTTTTCTCTTATATGTATTGGTGTTGTGGTTTGAGTGAGGAATGAATTCTAAATTTTGAATACTTTTATGTGTGTTGGTGTTGTGGTTTGAGTGAGGAATGAATTCTAAATTTGGAATACTCTTATGGGTGTTATTGCATTTCCTATAACATGTAGGATTTTTCTCTTATGGGTGTTATTGCATTTGAATTTCTAAATTTCTAAATTTATAAATTTCTAAATTATGGAATGAATTCTAAATTTTGAATACTTTGGATGGGGATTTTGTATTGGTGTTGGTGCAAGTTTGGAGAGGGGGAGGTGTGTTGTTGTGGAGCTGTTATTGCAGTTTTGGAGAGGGGAGAGGGGCTTGCTGTTGTTGTGGAATTGAGAAACTGTATACCAACAGTTTTAAACCGTTGGTATATATGCTATAATATAACTATACCAATGGTTTTGTTATAACCATTGGTATAGCCTTATGGCTTTCCATATCCCATCTATACCAATGGTTGTAACCGTTGGTATAAGTGTAACAAACATATACCAACAGTTTTACAAACCATTGGTATATGTTATACTTTAACACACATATGCCAACAGTTTGTAGAAACCGTTGGTATACCTTCTATTTTGACACCTATACCAATAGTTTTCACAGAACCGTTGGCATAGGCCTATTGTCACGGCATACTTGGCCACAGTTGGGGGAACCATTGGTATAATATATACCAATGGTTTCCAGGCCTTTACCAACTGTTTTGAATTGTTGGTAAAGTGTAAAATTCTAGTAGTGGATGTATCAAATCTGGACATTAATTCAAAATCCTCAAACCATCCTGTGAATGAATATGTGAAAAATTCTAGTTTTGGAAATTCCTTAGACTCAAGTCACAATGAACTTGAACCTATTGATGAACTTAAAATCACTAGTCCTTCCTTTTCTAGAGCTTTTATAACTCTTAAGAACCATCCCTTAGATGTTGTTTTAGGAGACTTAGATAAAGGAACTCAAACTAGAGCTTCTCTTAGAAATCAGGTTAAACATCAAGTTTTCTTATCACAACTTGAACCTAAAAACATTAATGATGCTATCAATGATGAATTTTTGGTAATGGATATGCAAGAAGAACTTAATCAGTTTGAAAGGAACAAAGTTTGGAAACTTGTCGAAAAACCCAAAGACACATTCACCATAGGCACTAAATGGGTGTTTAGAAATAAGGTAGATGAAGCTGGTGACATATTTAGAAACAAAGCTAGATTTTTTTCACAAGGCTATATTCAAGAAGAGGGAATTGACTATGAGGAGACCTTTGCACCCATAGCTCAACTTGAATCCATTAGAATTCTGCTTGCTTATGCTGCACATATGAATTTCAAACTATATCAAATGGATGTTAAGAGTGCATTCCAAAATGGGTATATAGTTGAGGATGTCTTTGTTGAGAAACCCATGGTTTTACCAATCCTCATTTTACAAATCATATTTTTAAATTATGAAAAGCTTTATATGGTTTAAAACAAGCTCCAAGAGCCTAGTATGATATATTAAGTACTTTTATTATTTCTAAAGGTTTTACAAAAGGAATAGCTAATCTTACCCTTTTTATAAAATGAATTTCCAATGATGTTTTAATAGTTCAAATATATGTAGATGTCATTATCTTTGGATCTTCAAGAAATTCTTTATGTATTGTTTTTTCTAAAATGATGCAAAACGAATTTGAAATGAGTTTAATGGATGAACTAAAATTCTTTCTTGGATTTCAAATAATTCAAAATAATGATGGTATTATTTCAAATCAAAGAAAATACACTAGAGATCTTCTAAAACGTTTTGGTTTAGATAACACTAAAAGTAGTGACACTCCAATGAGTACCACTTTTAAGTTGGATCTTGATAAAGATGGAAATTTTTTTGATCAAACCACTTATAGAGGAATGATTGTAAGTTTACTCTACTTAACTGCTAGTCTAACAGACATTATGTTTAGTGTGTGTATGTGTGTTCGGTTTCAAGAAAATCCTAAGGAATCTCATTTAAATGTTGTAAAGATAATTTTTAAATACCTCAAGCATACACCCAATCTAGGGCTGTTCTATCCTATAGGAAAATCATTTGAATTAATTAGTTATTTGGATTCTGACTTCAGTGGATGTAAGTTAGATAGAAAAAGAACCTCTAGAACATGTCACTTTTTAGGCAAGTCACTAGTATCATGGTGTAGTAAGAAACAAAATTCTAGTGCATTATCTACTGCAGAAGCTGAGTACGTAGCTTTTGGTAGTTATTGTGCAAACATTTTGTGGATGAAACACACATTACTAGATTATGGATATCAATTCAGGAATGTACCTATAAATTGTGACAACACAAGTGCTATTAACATTTCAAAAAATACTATTTCACACTCTAGGACAAATCATATTGATGTAAGACATCACTTTTTGAGAGATCATTATCAAAAAGGTGATATCACTTTGGAATTCATTAGAACTGAATATCATCTTGCTGATATATTCACCAAACCATTAAATTCTGAAAGAATAAATTACATCATACATGAATTGGGAATTATAAAACTTAAGTAGACATCTTACTATTTCATATCTTATCGTTTCACATCTTACTATTTCATATCTTACTGTTTCACATCTTACTGTTTCATATCTTACTGTTTCACATATTACTGTTTCACATATTACTGTTTCATATTTTACTGTCCTAAGACCCACTATTTCATGTTTATGGTCTCATAGTTAGTATTTCTTGATTACTGTTTGACACTCACTGACTCTAACAATACGGTCGCACGGTCTAGAAATCACACTGGTTATTGTATCACCATGAAGACTTGTTACGGTCTCACCGTAAAGATTCTTTATAATTTTATTTATACATTATATCTCATATCGTGGTAATTACTTACTTTACCCTTTTACTTTCCTGTGATTTTGTTTTTGCGATGATTGGTATTCCTAAATGATAAAATAAAAGAAGTTTCACACATTCGTTACTCAAGCTCTCTTCTATTATCTCGAGTCAAAACCCCTATTAAACCCTTCTCTCTCGAACCTTCAGTGAATGCCTAGGATGAAATGCCCTTCATCGTCGACTCCTAAGAAACACAATTCAAAGAAGAAGAAGTTGAAGATAACGCCAAAGTTAGCACCCGAGGGTCCTCTGAATCCAAGTCTATTGAACAGAATTGTAGTACCTGAGAAAGAGATATTCCCTAAGTGGCTTCTAAAGAGTAAGTCTCTGGTTTTGAAAGTATTGAAAGAACAAGGTTGGTTAGATTGGTTTGCAAAGGAAGATAGACCCATCCACCCAAATATAGTTTCACAATCTTATCAGTATGTTCAATTTTCATTTGATTCAGAAAGTGGCTATGTTGTTAGAAGTTGGATAAATGGATAGAGATGCACGTTTTCTTCGAGTTATGGGCTGCATTCCTTAGGACACCTCATGAAGGTATTTGTGAGGACTATCAGAGAGGTCCTACACCTCCTAGTGAATTCTTTGTTTTGGAAGATTCCTTGATAAGTTTAAATGGAAATGGAACCAAGAGGAGAGCCATCACTATCGAGCTAGATGGAGAATCTAGACTTCTTTTTACATTTATTTAAAACTTGATAAGTCCCAAAAAAGGTGATTTCTCTATACTCAAATATCAGGATGAATTCTTGATACATATCATGAATAATAGACATAAGATCAATCTTTGTAAGTATGTCATACACCATATGTGTGAATTGATCAAGACCACTTCCATGTCAACCTCCCTATTTTATTCTCAGCTTATCTCAGTCATGCTTCATGCCAAAGGATTGGTTGGAACAAATGAAGAAGTTATCAAGGATTATGAGGTTTGTTTGTTTAAAGTTATAGTAAATAGGATGAAAATAAAATAGAATCCTTGGAAAATGGAATGGGTGGAAGACAATGACAGGATATTTGAAAAGTTCAATCCAGTAGAACATCCTTAAAGACCTAAAAGTATTTCTGATCCTGGTTTGGAACTAGATGAAGTTGTTGAGTATTCTGAAGAAGAAGAAGAAGAAGAAGTGGCTATTGTGCCTCCCAGAGAAACTATTCCTGATGAGGAAGATAGTACACCATCTCCTCAAGTAGTAATTGAGAAGGAAATACATGTTCCTAAAGATATTTCTGTTTTGAAAGAATAACCCAGTGCTGAGGAAGAATATATTGCTAAGAAAACTGAAAAGGATGTTGTGGAAGATCTTATAGAAGAAAATATTCCTGTTATGCAAGAATCTGGCCTTGAGGCACTCCCAGAGGAACAAGTTGTTCCTGAATTCATTCTTTCTGCTGAAGAGAGAATGGAACAAGCCTTTCAATTGGATTTAAAGGAAATGGTTGAGGAAATAAGGGATGAATTCGTGGAAATAGATCAAGGGCCTAAGCCTCTCACTCCTGGGAAGAATGCACCTATTGAGGGGGAGTAACCCCCAAATCTGGAATCTGTTGAAGTGCCAAACCCGATTGATCCAAACTCAGTGGACACATGATATAAATTCCCGAGTTTTTTTATGTGAATGACTCCCAGGAAGTCTCAGTCAAAGGTCTTGAATTGTTTAATATGTTTCATTTGAAACTAGAAAATGATTATGAAGATATTCCAACCAATTAACCTAAGCATATCTCAGCTTCTATCTCTGAGCCTTCACCAGAACCCCCAACCTTGGTGAATAAAGATGACCTGAAAGAATTTGGAACCACCCTTTTGGCTGGGGTTGAAAAGATCTTAAATTCCCAACCGGCTCCTGTAACAAATTTGAGTGAAAGATATAATTCATTGTTACTGGAGAAGATCATATGGCATATTAAACCCAAGATGCTCCATGAGATTCAGGAAGTCCGAATTGAGAACACACTGCTTAATGATGAAGTACAGACTCTAAGAGGTATGGTTGAAGATATGAAGAGAGTGTTGAACTCGAGATTAGATCCTTCTTCTCATATTGTTGAGACTATTGTTCCTCAAACCCCTCAGGAAGTAGCCTCACTAATTCAACCACATATAACCTCTTTAGCTGAAAAGGTCGCTGAAATAAACAAACAAATTGTTCAATAGATGCGTGAACTTTTTGTTGGTCTTAACAATCTAACTGATGAGTATAAGGTATTCCTTCAGAAAGTGATCAATCAACTGAAATCTCTTACCTCGGTTGTCACTGCTTCTAATGCCTCTGGTAAATCTTATCAACCTTCCTTAGATAGTGATCTGCTTCGAACAGTGGTCAAAGAGGAACCTCAGGTTGTGCTTAGTGGTTTTAATAAAGAATCTCTATAGGAAGTTATCAAGAACAGTGACAGTGTAAGAACCCAGATCTTTGTTTCAGGTATGTTTTTCCTTTTCTGGCCGTTTTTGAGAAAAAGAAGAAAATATAGAAATTTTTAAAGTACACGCCGTGTAATTTATAAGTACACTCTGTGTACTTCGATGCTGCACAAGGCTGTGTGCTGGCCATGTCCAGGCCACACACACGGTGTGTAGGGGCGATGTGGAGGCCGCTTAAAGCAGAGTACGGAAAATCCAAGTACAATCCATGTACTTAAAAAGTAAACACCATGTATTTTCTTTTTTTTTTCATTAAACGGTCCGGGGTCATGTCTAATCGATAGAATTGTCTTCTTCTCACGGTTCTTCGACCGGGAGCGTCCGTACGGCCGCAAACATCCTCCAAGCCCCCGAGCCCCCGAGCTTCCATCTGTTTTCCGAATCGACTATCGTTGATTGCATTGGGACTACAGTAGTGAGCTCTTCCTTCTTCTTGAGTTTCATTCCACGATTTTCCCTATTTCTCGAGATATCGTGGGTTGAACGTTTTGTGAGTTTTCATAGATCTATGTCGTTATAAGGAGAATCAAGCCTCCTAGTTCAAGTATATTGATCTCCTAGCATCAAGGTAGGTGGTTTGTGCCTTAACTTTCGAAGTCTTTGAGTTTTATGTGAAAATTTCCACCAATACCCATGAACGGGGTATTGCGTGTTTACCATTTTCCCCTATTGTTTTATTACCTTTCTTGTATGATTTTTTAGAGGTAATTTGATCGTTTATGAGAATAATTGTTGTGCTTGGATGTTTTTCCATGCCTTGTTCTTTTTATGACCCTTTGGGTCTTGTTAGCCTTTGGCTATTATACTTGTTTTCCATGCCTTGTGACCGTAGGATGGAATGATATTCTTGACATGCTTTTTATGTTATAGACTGGTTATCCAAGTAGCTCTATAGGTTTACTTTGGCCTTATAGCATTATTATTCACTGACTGACATGGGACCATGAGAACCTGGTGCTATATAATATAAGGGATAGACCGAGTGAGCTTCCCATAGATTCTTGGATATTATAGACTACAGGAGGGTAGACCGAGTGATATTCCTCAAAGAGTCTTGGACGTTATAGACTACAAGGGATAGACTGAGTGAGATTACTAGAGAGTCCTAGATATTATAGACTATATAAGGGTAGACCGAGTGAGTTTCCTTAGAGAGTCTTTACTTGTTTGAATTTTCTTTAAAACCCTTCGAGGCTAGAGAAGGAATTGACTGAGTGAGATTCCTTAGAGAGTTTGTGATAGAACTGAGACTATAGGAGGAATTGAATAGGTGATCTTCCTCAGAGAGTTTCTAGACCTTGGGGATATAAGAGGGTTAGACCATGTGATCTTCCTTAGAGAGTCCCTGACTACCCTAGACTATAAGGGGAATTGACCGAGAGAGCTTCCCCAGAGAGTCTTATAATTTTGTATGACCAAACCAGAGGGGTTAGGCTGAGTGCACTGCCCAGATGGTTTTTATTACTTATTGGATAGGACCAGAGGGGTTGGCTGCGAGTACTTCCCAGAGGCGTTCCTATTGTAGTTAGTTGTTTTCTTCACTGCTACTTGTTATTCTGTGGATTGATTACTATTGTATATCATCCTGTTACTGCTTGCTGATTACTTCTTACTATTTACTGTTACTGTTTACTGCTTACTGTACTATTACCTGTCATATGCTCACCGACTATTAGGCACAGATCTACGGGTGGTTTCCTACTGGGATTTAGTCTCACACCCTATTTGGACCATGCTTTTGGGCCCAAACAGACTATGTTGTTGCAGGTATAGACATGGGCAAGCGCCCTTCAACTTCGGGTATTTGATTGCTTTGGAGCAGGAGAGCATGGGACCAAGATTAGGCTTGTGATGATGCGGAGCTGTTTATCTTTTCTTTTGTACTTGTTTTGGTACTGTTTGTGTTTTCATCATTGTGACCTATTTGGCTACTTTCCTAGATATGTATCATGCATCATTTCATATAAACATATGTGATCCAGTTGTTTATTGCTTAGTCTTCCGTTGTTCATTGTTGTTGGATATTTACTACTTCTGTTATTGCATGTTTTTTTTACTTCCGTTGTGTACTCTTCCAATGAGGGCATAGTTTCCCCACTATCACACCCAAGACCCTCGCTGCTAGTCGGAAGCCTCTGGAATTTCAGGAAATGCGCTTGAGGCCATGTGACCAACCGGTTATGGGGCGCCTTTGGGTGGCTTCCGGAACCGGGACGTTACAAAGTGGTATCAGAAGGTTTCTTTTCTCTTGATTTACTGTTTGGAGCCTTTAGCCAGGGATAGGAAGGATTCGATACTTGGTAACAAGTTGTGCCCGAGAGTAGTTATCCCGTGTACAGGGAAAATCCAATCTACCTCGTTTATTGCAGTTTTCTGGTTTTGAGATTTTATAGTTTATATGATTTCACCTAGAATTATTCACATGCCTTGTATGGTTATTATTGTGCTATTGCGGTTCTATTTTTGTCACGACCCAATGAGTTGAGGGTATGCCATCTCATGCATCATATAGGCACTTGTTAGAAATCACATGCCATGAATTCTTGCCATGCCATCTAGGGTGCATTAGTGATTGCATGTTGTTGTGATAGACATTGTGTAGATTATGCATGTTGTTGTGATAGATGCTTTGATAGAATCCCTGCAGTTTGATAGAGGAATTGTTTGTATTGTGCCTTGCTTAAATGAACTCCAAATTTTGGTTCTTGAGGTGTTATGGGTCCTCATGAATCGGAACTTGGTGGATCATTGACTTGTTTCCCTTGTATATGATGTGTAGAAGATTACAAGCTTTGGTTCATGGGGATTATGGGCCCTCACTGATCAGAATTTGGAACCTTAATATTTGTTTTTCAGTGTTTTATGGGCATCGGTGTAGTTTCTGAGCTACTGCTCGGAAAGACCCAGAATACACGGCGTGTACTTGACTACACGCCGTGTAGTTTTAAACCGTGTCACTGACTATGTGAGTAGAAAAACGGGGTGGTAAAAAAGTTTTTAGAAACATGTCGTGTATAGACGTTACACGCCATGTAGTAGTGAGCCGTGTACCCGGACGTGTCACTAACAACACGGGTTGGGGAAGCTCGTGTAGTACACGCCGTGTTGGGTACGAACATGCCGCATCATCTTGTTCTCGGTACCCGGCCGTGTCATGAACAAAACGGGATGGTGTTCTCTCTCCTATACACGCTGTGTTTGTTTGGACCACACCGTGTAAAGGTTATCCGTGTAGCCGGCTGTGTAACTAACAACACGGGTTGTCGAAACCTTGTCTAGTACACGTCGTGTCCTTAGTGAACACGCCATGTAGTCTAGGGTTAAGAGGACCATGTGAGTTAGCCGTGTAAAGAGACTCGGGCAGGGGAATAGAGATAAAGTATACGCCGTGTGTGGGGACAACACGCCGTGTAGTCTGGGGTGTTACACGACCAAAGGTGGAAGAAGTATACGCCCATGTGTATGGCCTTAAGGAACACACTGTGTAGTTTTTATACACACCGTGTAGTCGTGTTTAGTAAACTTGAGTATTTCTTTATCCTGTTCCCATTTTGTACTATTGTGTTCTCTGTCCTTGATAATCCCGATCTAAGGTGTGTTTTTGATCTTTTAGAGCTATGCCTCCAAGACATCCTCCGGTTATATGTCAACTGCCAGACGGTGATCAGACACCGGATATGGCCGATCAGGGACCTCCTACAGATCCTCCTGCTGTGCCAGCCTTGGCACCAGCATTTATACCCGTTGCAGGCACCGATGCGCAGTTTAGGGAGGAATTCCTGAGGATGATGCAGACCTTTCCAGGAGCACCGCCTCCTACCCTGTCGATGGCCGAGTTGATGCGGGTTTTCCAGCAGCAGCATCCTCCTACTTTCTTAGGGGATGGAGGACCCCAGGCTGCAGAGTCTTGGATAGAGGCCACGCTGACGATCTTCGAGCATCTGGAGATACCTCCAATGAAAATGGTAAAACTTGCTACTTATATGCTCCGAGACACCACTAAGAGGTGGTGGGAGGTGATCTCACAGTCAGGGCGCCAACAGATTATGGCTTGGGAAGAGTTTTGATGCATCTTCTATGATTAATTCTACCCAGAGACCTTGAGGGCCGATCGAGCTTGGGATTTTATGAGTCTGGAGTAGATTACTCTTTCTGTTATGGAGTACTCATCTCATTTTACTGAGCTGCAGCGCTTCATGCCGATTCCAGCAGGTGATGAGTTTTTCCTTGCTAGGAAGTTTGAGGATGGTCTCAGGCAGGAGATCTGTTCCCAGGTGAATATTTTCAGGTTGACTGCGATATCATCTATCATCAACCAAGCACTGATCTCTGAGTGCAATATGAGGGATTTTGGAATAGTGATCCAGGGCGGTTCGACACCCAAAGTCAGTGTTCCTCCCATTGATAGTAGGAAGCGCCACAGGGAGTCTGCTCGAGGAGATTAGGGTAGGCGGAATGTATCTTCGGGCATCTAGGTTTTATGCTACCAGTGTGGTAAGAGTGGTCATACTAGGCCTCAGTGCTAGAGAGACTTGATGGAGTGTCGATCTTGCGGAAAGATGGGCCATCTTCAGTGTTTTTGTCAGATCTTCTCACCTACAGGTGGTGGTAGGGGTTCTTCTATGACCCCGCGTACAGGAGATGTATCGCCAGTTTCTCACCAGTCTGGGAAATGGAGTTCTTTCGGCCATTCGGGCCGAGGTGGAGGTCGCGGCCATGGTGGTCAGTCACCAGGTTACTAGCAACAACAGAGTGGATCAGCTCAGAGTGGTTATCCAGGGGTGCAGGGCCGCAGTACAGGCCATACTTTCACTGTGGATCAGACCCATCAGAAGCAGGATCCCGACCCTTCTACAATACGAGGTACAATTTTAGTAGCCTCAGTTTTGTCTTTAGCTCTTTTCAATACTGGTTCTTCGCATAGATTTATCTCTGTTTCTATTGTGGAGAGTCGTGGGCTCTGTATCCTTTCGTATGCCGACATGTTGACTCTTAACACACTGTTGGGAACGAGGACGTCTAGCGTATGTCAATGCAGAGAGTTCCCTCTTGAGGTTGAAGGGTGTCACTTATTATGGGACCTTTATGTCCTAGAGATGATAGGCTATGATGTCATTCTCGGTATGGACTAGTTAGTTCCCTTCTAGGCAGTCGTCGATTTCTATCACCACAGGGTGAGTTTCGTATCACCATAGGGTGGATCTTTTCTTCATAGAAGCGAGTGGGATGTCCAGGCAGGTAGAACTAGACCAAAGCATCATGGGCTAGGAGGATTTATAGCCCAGATTTCTAGTCTTTATCTGGATGACCAGGGGACTTCACAGTTAGACTTTCCTCCAGTGGTGGATCGTTTCAGGGATGTATTTCCTGAGGAATTTTTAGGTTTTCCTCCGGAGCGTAAGGTAGACTTCTCGATTAATCTCGTGCCAGGAGAATCACTAATGTCCATTCCTCCTTATAGGAGGGATACACCTGAGTTGCAGGAGCTCAAGAAGTAGTTGGAGGAGTTATAGGAAAAGGGTTTCATCCGTCCCAGTACTTCTCCTTGGGGTTCGCCTGTCCTGTTTGCGAAGAAGGTAGACAAAACCCTTAGGCTTTGCGTGGATTATCGAAAGCTGAACCAATTGACAGTCAAGAACCGATATCCCTTGTAGAGGATCGATGACCTCTTTGATCAGCTTCGAGGAGCCTGGGTGTTATCGAAGATCGATTTGAGGTCCAGTTATCATCAGTTGCGTGTTAGACCATCAGATATACCTCTTATAGCCTTCAGGAGCAGGTATGGTCTATTCGAGTATACGGTCATGCCATTCGGACTCACGAATGCACCAAACACTTTTATGGAACTGATGAACTGAGTGTTCCATCCATACTTGGACTCTTTCATGGCGGTCTTCGTGGATGATATCTTGGTGTACAATCACACTCGACACGACCATGCTACCCATCTTGATATCATTCTGAGTACACTAAGAGAGCATCAGTTATATGCTAAGCTCTCGAAATTCCACTTTTGGATGGATCAGATTCACTTCTTGGGTCACGTTATCTCAGAGACAGGAGTGCCAGTTGACCTAGAGAAAGTGAGGGAAGTAGTTTCCTGGGAGAAGCTGAAGAACATCTTTGAGGTGCGGAGTTTTCTAGGGATGGCTGGATATTACAGACATTTCATACAGGACTTTTCACACCTTGTAGCACCATTGACAGGTCTGACCAAGAATGGGGCGAAGTTCTTATGGTCAGATTCTTGTGAGATAGCCTTTCAGGAGATGAAAGTGAGGTTGACGTTAGCATCGATACTAGTCTTTCCAGAGCCGGGCAAGACCTATACAGTTTACTGCGATGCTTCAGGTATCGGGTTGGGAGCTGTGCTTATGCAGGGAGGTGGGGTCGTTGCTTATGGGTCTTGGCAGTTGAGGCCACATGAGAGGAACTACCTGATGCATGATCTGGAGTTGGTAGCTGTCATTCATGCCTTACTCTATTGGAGACATTACCTTTTAGGAGAGCACTTTGTGGTTTTCACCGACCACAAGAGTCTCAAGTACATCTTCACTCAGCGTGATCTCAATATGAGATAGCATAGGTGGGTAGAGTATCTTCAGTCCTTCGACTTTGAGCTTTCCTATACACCGGGAAAGGAAAACGCAGTGGCTGATGCGTTGAGAAGAAGAACTCATATTCAGGCAGTTCATGAGGCCAACAGTGAGTGGAAGCTTATGGATATATTCTCTGAGATGCATTTGGAGTTGCATGAAAAACAGGGGCAGAATTTTATATCTTCAGACTCAGAAGGCCTAGTCTTGCGGGAGAGTGTGTCAGGAGAGGACCCTCTTTCTGGATGGACCATGGGAGAGGATGAGATCTTGTGTTTCCAGGGATGCGTATGGGTGCCAACAGATATATGTGAGGAGCTGATGCGGGATTTTCATTCCTTAGTTTGGGCAGTTCATTATGGCGTCACCAAGATGTATCGCAATCTAAACCATCAGTATTGGTGGCCAGGTATGAAGAGGGATGTTGCTGGTTTTATTATGATATGTTCTACTTGTCAGTAGGTAAAGGTGGAACATCAAAAACCGACAGGTCTTTTACAGTAGTTACCCATCCCTGAGTGGAAGTGAAACGATGTCACGATGGACTTCGTGACCGGGTTACTAAGGTCACCTCTAGGGAGTGATTTTGTTTGGGTTGTCGTCGACAGGCTTACGAAGGTTGCTCACTTCTTGCTGATCAAGTAGAGCTTCAAAGTTGATGAGCTGGGGCGGTTGTACATCTGAGAGATTATACGTCTGCATGGATTTCCACAGTCCATTGTTTTAGACAGGGATGTGTGTTTTACTTCTTGGTTCTGGCAGGGGCTTCAGAAGGATTTGGGTACACAGGTACTTTTGAGTACAACATACCATCCCCAGATAGATGGTCAGTCCGAGTGTATGATCCAAGTGCTTGAGGATATGCTCCGAGCTTGTATTCTAGATTTTGGAAGTTCTTGGGAAAAGCATATTCCTCTTGGGGAGTTTGCCTATAACAATAGTTTTTAGGCGACTATTTAGATGGAACCTTACGAGGCTTTGTACAGTAGGCCATGCTGATCACCTTTGTGCTAGCTGGAGGTAGGAGAGGCAGCTTTGTTGGGACCTCATCTTGTTCAGGAGACCTCAGATCATATAGAGTTGATTCAGAAGAGGATGGCTGCAGCACAGTCTTGAAAAAAGTCTTATGCTGATCAGCGGAGACGACCTCTGGAGTTCAAGGTTGGGGATCAGGTTTTCCTGCATGTTGCACCGAGGTTGGGACACAAGAGGATTCAGAGACAAGGTAATCTTTCACCAAAGTATGTCGGGCTGTTTGAGGTGTTGGAGAGAGTTGGTCTGATTGCCTATCAGTTGAAGTTACCTCAAAGGTACTGGGCTATGCACAACGTCTTCCATGTTTCTCAGCTCAGACGTTAATTTTTAGACCCGTCTCATGTTTTTCAACCTAAGGAGGTTGAGCTCGAAGCGGATGCATCATTTGAGGAGCATCCTATCCAGATTATCGATCGCAGTAGGAAGGTTCTTCGTGGCTGGTCTATTCCTCCGGTATGGGTGTTATGGCAGCACGGGCGAGTACAGGACGAGACATGGGAGAGGGAGGCCGATGTACGATCGCAGTGGCCAGAGCAATTCGGGGTTTCTTCTTCTATGCCTCGCTAGGGAAATTCAGGGATGAATTTCTTTAATGGGGGAATTTTGTAAGAACCCGGATTTTCGTTTCAGGTATGTTTTTCCTTTTTTGGCCGTTTTTTAGAAAAAGAGAAAAATCTGAAAATTTTCAAAGTACACGCCGTGTACTTTGATGACGCGCAAGGCCGTGTACTGGCCGTGTCCGGGCCACACACACGGTGTGTAGGGGCGATGTGGAGGCCGCTTAACATGGAGAATAGAAAATCCAAGTACACTCCATGTACTTCAAAAGTACACACTGTGTATTTTCTTTTTTTTTTTCATTAAACGGGCCAGGGTCGCGCCTAATCGACATAATTGTCTTCTTCTCAAGGTTCTTTGACTGGGAGTGTCCCTATGGTCGCGAACATCCTCTGAGCCCCCAATCCTGCGTCTGTTTGCTAAATCGGCCGTCGTCAATTGCATTGGGACCATCGCGGTGATCTCTTCCTTCTTCTTGAGTTTCATTCCATGATTTTCCGTCTTTCTCAAGATATCATGGGTTGAACGTTTTGTGCATTTTCATAGATCTACACCATTCTAAGTAGAATCAAGCATTGTGTTTCAAGTATATTGATCTCATAGCATCAAGGTAGGTGGTTTGTGTCTTACCTTTCGAAGTCTTTGAGTTTTATGTGAAAATTTCCACCAATACCCATGAACAATGTATTGTGTGTTTACCATTTTCCCCTGTTGTTTTCCTACCTTTCTTGTATGCTTGTGTAGAGGTAATTTGATCTTGTATGAGGATAATTGTTGTGCTTGGATGTTTTTCCATCCCTTGTTTTGTTTACGACCCTTTGGGTCTTGTTAGCCTTTGGCCGTTATACCTGTTTTTTATGCCTTGTGACCGTAGGATGGAATGATATTCTTGACATGCTTGTTATGCTATAGACTGGTTAGCCAAGTAGCTCTATAGGTGTACTTTGACCTTATATTATTATTATACACTGACTGGCATGAGACCGTGAGAACCCGGTGCTATAGACTATAAGGGATAGACCGAGTGAGCTTCCTAGAGAGTCTTGGATATTATAGACAATAGGAGGGTAGACCGAGTGAGCTTCCTCAAAGAGTCTTGGACGTTATAGACTATAGGGGATAGACCGAGTGAGCTTCCCATAGAGTCTTGGATATTATAGAATACAGGAGGGTAGACCGAGTGAGCTTCCTCAGAGAGTCTTTACTTGTTTGAATTTTCTTTAAAACCCTTCCAGGCTAGAGAAGGAATTGACTCAGTGAGCTTCCTTAGAGAGTCTGTGATAGACCTAAGACTATAGGAGGAATTGACCTAGTGAGCTTCCTTAGAGAGTTTCTAGACCTTGGGGCTATAAGAGGGTTAGACAGCGTGATCTTCCTCAGAGATTTCCTGACTACCCTAGACTATAAGGGGAATTGACCAAGCGATCTTCCCCAGAGAGTATTATAATTTCATATGACCAAACCAGAGGGGTTAGGCTGAGTGCACTACCTAGAGGATTGTTGGTACTTCTTGGATAGGACCAGAGGGGTTGGCTATGAGTAATTCCCAGAGGAGTTCTTGTTGTAGTTAGTTGTTTGCTTCACTGCTGCTTGTTATTCTGTGGATTGATTACTGTTGTATATCATCCTGTTACTGCTTGCTGATTACTGCGTGTTTTTTACTGTTACTGTTTACTGCTTACTGTACTATTACCTTCCATATGCTCACTGACTGTTAGGCACAGATCTTCGGGTGGTTGCTTGCTAGGATTTAGTCTCACACCCTATTTGGGCCATGATTTTGGGTCCAAACAGACTATGTTGTTGCAGGTATAGACAAGGGAAATCACCCTTCGACTTCAGGTACTTGATTGCTTTGGAGCAGGAGAGCATGTGACCAAGCTTAGGATTGCGATGCTGTGGAGCTGTTTATCTTTTCTTTTGTACTTATTTTGGTACTGTTTGTGTTTCCATCATTGTGACCTGTTTGGGTGCTTTCCTAGATATGTATCATGCATCATTTCATATAAACATATGTGCTCTAGTTGTTTATTTCTTAGTCTTCTGTTGTTAATTGTTGTTGGATATTTACTGCTTCCGCTATTGCATGTTTTGTTTACTTCCATTGTGTACTCTGACAATGAAGGCATAGTTTCCCCACTATCACACCCAAGGCCCTTGCTGCTAGTTATAAGCCTTTGGCGTTTGGGGAAATGCTCTTGAGGCCATGTGACTAACCGGTTATGGGGCACCTCTGGGTGGCTTCCGGAACCGGGACGTTACAGACAGAGTTCTTGATTTGGTGAAAATCCATTCTAATATTTCTAATGATGCTCAGTAAGAAATTTCCAAGAAAGTGGACTTCTATTTCAACTGGATCTTCTCTAAGACTGATATAACCAATCATTTCAAGTACCTTGTGGAAAATCTGAGGATTCCTTATGTTACTCAAACCTTCAAGACTCAAGTCCAAAAGCTCACAGAGTTCACTCGTCTATTGGACAAGTTTACGGAGAACAAGGATGACTTTGAAAAAGATATGCATTATGGTGGAGAGATCATTGTTGATTTCATCAAGCTTTTTAGGCCTTATCTTCATGTCCAGAGTACTGTCATTGTTGCTCCTATGGCTGCACCTCTAAGATCTAGTTTTCCTACCTTTACTTAAAGCCCCCACTTTTATGTCTTTCAGTCAGGGCCTGAGTCAGATCAGGCATGTAATCCTTGATCAATAATTTCCTCGGTCTTCAACTACACCTACATTGGCCCCTTCTGTCTTAGAAGGTCTTCCTTTACATTCTTTTTCAACCAGATCACTCCCTTCTTCTACTTAAACCTACACTCCTATGGCTTCTTCTTCTATTGTTGTTGCTAAGGGCAAAGAGAAGACCAACCAGTGATGAAGAAGAGTGACTACTCTCTTTTGATAGGGATGCTTTTTGTCTTTGTTTTGTTACTTCATGTTTGTACTGAAACTATTTTTCTCTAATGCATTGAGACCTTCTTATTGTCTATTTCTTATTCACTCTTTTTGATAATCCCAAAAGGGGGATAAATATGCACACTAAAGAAAGAATAAAAAAATATGCAATGTATACAATATACACTCTAAATTCACATGATTTGTGATCATCAAAAAGGGGGATATTGTTGGATTCCTCATGTATTAATCACATTTTAATGATCAAAAATCCTATTCAGTCTATAAACCTTGTTAATTCCGTGTAATCTATCTCACATCATATGTACAGTTGTTAAGTATTCTTATGCTTTAAGTAAAGATATCCAAAGATCTTAAGTGTTATACATTTAGTTTGATTATTGTACACTATCTTTGATTTACTTTATAATGACTTTACTGATAAATGATTAAGTATAACCCATTCTATGAATATCACTACTTAAGTCTGAATATAGATATTTGGCTAAGTCTGAGACACCGTGAGTCTGCCACCGGTTATGTTTTTCTGGAAAAGGACCCAAACACTGTGAACCAGACACCGTGAACCAGACACCGTGAACCAGACACCGTGACCCAGACACCGTGACCATCCATACACTGCGACTATGAGACACCACTTCAAGAAGACATTGGTTCATAGAGACACCGTTTACAGACAAACTGTGACACCGTTTCTTAATCTGTTTTGTCGTTTTTCAATTTAATCTCTAACAGTCATATTTGAAGATTTTAAATGCATTGACATAATTAATATTTCTTTGTAAACATGTCACCTGACAGTACGAGGTACGAGGTGCAGAATACATGCAACATGTCGGCTCCAACACATGCACTCAAAGAATAAAAGAAGTGCGGCCCAGAAACAAGAGCGAGACACAGAGAGCGTAACAATGAAGAACACATAAGCTTACCTGAGAAAAGAAATGATACATGCAAATCGACACTACTGAAGAACACACGAATCATACTCGAATCCCAGAGTCGAGGACATCTTCACACTGTCAAACACCACGAAGAACACGAGCCAGATCCAGCTGACTTGCGATAATCTATTTTTCATACGAGGACTCAATTTCTGCATATGTTGCATCCTAAAAGTCTAGAGTTGCATAGACAACCACTTAGAGCACTTATAAACTTATCTCATCATTTTTTCTATGTTGTGTATCATTTTATTAGCTTTCGAGCAGTGTGTGTATCTGTATAACAACACACTCTGTCTCCTGCATTAAACTAAAGGATACAAGATATCCTTTCTCAAACATCTTTTTATACTTGTGTATACCCACAGATAAGTGTGGAAGAGTTCCTTGTGTGTCCTGGTAGTTTGTACCAACGAAAAATTGTGGAAGAGGTCGTGTGACATAGACAGAGTATACTGTTGTTAACCCCGATCCAGGGTGTGGATCAATTTTATTTATATAAACTGCTTGGTGGAAGGTGATCACCAAGTGGAGTGGATTAGGTCTCGACTTGAGACTGATCCATTTGTTTTATATCCGCTGTGCTGATTAATTTAGTTTTCACTATTTTACTATTTAATTCAGAATTCACTAAATTCACTTTGATAGTTAATCTTGGAAAGAAGTTATCATTGTATTGCCTTATTAGAATAGCTTCAAAAGTAATGTTAATTACCAATATTAAGATTACCGAGAACTAATCAATCTTTTAAGAAGTTACTTAAATAGTCCAACTTTCATAACAATATAAACTTGATTAACTGGGGTGTATTTCACTTTATTGGGGAAACCTTTTGGGAATACTTTTTAAAAAGAAATTTTGAATAGATACTCAATTCACCCCCATCTTGAGTACTCTACTCCGACCAACAAGCTTTTTATGTAGCGAGCCTCCAAAGAGACTGAACCTATCAGTCCTTAAGATATTATTTTTTATGAAATGTAAAGCTTTATATCATGTAAAATATGTAAAATAATGGTATTCTTAGCTTGGGTCGCGATACATACATATATCAACACCCCAATTTTCACTATTTTTTTTCCTTCGGTTGCCTCATGTACTTTTTAGGTCATATCATATAGGATTCACATTGCCACACCAACAATTATATTAATATATATATATATATATACACTTAGAAAAAATATATATTCATTTATATATTTATATAATTATTAAAATGAACTTTTAATATATTTTATCAAAATAGACATTATAATTTGAATATATATATAAAAATTTAAATATGAACTATATTTAAGGCATTTAAATTTATATTTATATAGTTAATATCAATATATTTTAATATATATATATATGTAATTATAATTATATATATAATTATAAATAATAATAAAAGAATAAACAAAATTATAAATAATTAACTATATATATTGTTATACAAATCATATTTAAGAATATATAAATAAGTACATATAAAATATGTGATGCATGACACCCTTTATCAACATTATTTGAGTGCTCATAAAGGACGAACTTTGGCCCCGAGGGTGTAGGTGAGTGGTAAAGTGCACTCATAAAGGGGAAACTTTAGCCCTAGGGGTGTAGGTGAGCGGTGAAGCTCTCATGGGGTGAGGATAATGTCTTGTCTTCGAGTCTCACCGTCTACGCCCTCGCTTGGGCACCTAGGAGGTGGCTTTGGGCGGCATGTATTGGCCGAAATGTTCATAGTGATGCCTAGGAAAAATTTAACCTGCTATTTAATATTGATGGGTTGGTGGATGTGTTGGTTTTACCGAGTTCTCATGGGTTGCATTTGAGACCTGGGGTCTAGGTACTTGATGTGGGGAAAGCTATATATGTTGAGAAGTGCATGAAATAAAATAAGTAAATGGTGAATTTTTATCGTTGATACAAGGTTACTTTTATCAATGCTAAGAAATGCACTAGAAAAGTGTGACATTTTATAAGTGAATATGTAGTAATGTTTGTACATTATTCGATTAATTCATAAAAAATTAATTACAATCTACATTAAAGCAGAACAAAACAATACTTGGCATGGAATTGAGTCGCAGGAAAGCATATGAAAAACAAGTTATGGAGGGCTGATCATCCCCATTATTTCCACTGCCATATATATATATAAACGCACAATAAACAAGCAAAAGACTCACAATACTGGCTGTTGCGAGATAACACCTTAGTAAAAGGTGTGGTCCGTGGTGGTGTTGTAGTAGTTGGAACCGGTGTAACTGCCACCCTGCACCTCAGTAGTGACGGTGGTGCCCGTATACAGAATATCCCTCTGCATGAACGAAAAAGGCACGTCGCACGTACCTTTCGTTGCGGTTAGCTTCACGATCACTGTAGTCTTCGGGGGCACAACAACTTTGTGAACCACTTCATGAGCACAACACGTCGTTTTGGTCTCTCCCCATTCGACAACCGATTCAACTTCACCGGGCAGATCGATCTTTCCGTCGATGATTAGAGGAACGCGGAAATCCACAGTGGCCTTGATGCCCAACTTCAGTGAGAACTAGACCTATCAAAAAATCCGCAAATCTGCGGGCCGATCCGTTAGCCCGTGGATTTATGTGGGTTAGGGCCTTGAAAATTTAGGCCCGCAAACATTCGGACCGCATTTGATCCAACCCACAAAACCCACAGCCCGCGCGGACTAGCCCGCCGGGTGTCCGCGGGTCCCATTTGACCCGCAATTATAAGTATTACAAAAAATTATTCTTGAAAAATAAAACAAAATAAAACAATATAATAAATTAACATGAGTGAAAAAAATAGTTCAAGTTTTATAAAACCATATATAAATCATGAAAAAATTTGACTCATTTCGATTTTAAACCTGACGGTAAGGTTGGTCGTGGGATAGATGGCACTAATGTGGTTATTTGTAACATAATAGAATTAATGTATTAAAAATTGATACAATAATTATGAAAACGGATATACAAGACTACCATTTTGTTTATAATACAACGCTCTACTAATATTTTGTTTTATGTATTTTAATTTTATTATTATAATTATATATATATTTATATTTATATTACTATGATTTTTTAAAAGTAACTTAGAAAAAATTAATAAATAAGAAACAATAATAATAAATGTATAATAGTATTATGTATTAATATATTTGAATTGAAAATCCAAACATGTATTTATTTTAAATTTTGATAATCAAGTCTCCAATACAAATTTTTAGTATAAAATTTTAGTGCAAATTTTGAGTACTGATTTGCACTCATAAGAGTAAAATTTCAATGCATAGAAAATATAATTTGATGATTTAAATTAGACATTTAAATGGAAAATTTAACTATAATTTTCTAATGGAAATTTCCATTCATAGTTTCCGATGTAAATTTTCAGTGTAAATTTATGATGAAATTTTATAGTTTTTATCTATGTATCATTATATTTTTATTGTAGAACTTTGTTAATCAAATTTTCAGTATAATTATAACAAAAGTCAAATGGAAATTTGTATCAGAAATTTAAGTGGAAATTTGAACTAAACTTTTCTATTGAAAATCTTTACTGAAAGTTTTTCGTGCAAATTTCCAATGAAAATTTTCAGTTAAAATTTACATTTTTAATATATATATTAATATAATTTTATTTTAGTTTTAATTTTTTGAAAAATTAAATTTTTTATTTATATTTTAATATATCTACATTGTAATTTTATGTGAAAAATTAAAATGCCAATTTCCAGTGAAAATTCGCGTCACAAATTTCCAATAGAAGTTTGCATTGAAAATTTCCATAGAAAATTTGCGGTTCAAATTTTTAGTGTGAAATTAAATTATCTATTTATGAGTTAAAATATTTAAATTAAAAATTTAATCATGCATTTATTTTAGAATTTTGTTAATCAAATATTTAGTATAATTATAATAAAAAATAAGTTGAATTTAACACTAGAAATTTAAGTGGAGATTCCAATTAAATTTTCAATGGAAGTTTGTAGTAAACATTTTTTGTAAAAAATTTGCAATGAAAATTTCTAGTGAAAATTTAAATTTTTTATTTATGTATTAATATATTTTCATTATAATTTTATGTAATGATTTGAAGTGTAGATTTTTAGTGGAAATTTACACATGAAATTTCTAATATAAATTTGCATAAAAAAATTCAATAGAAATTTTCTTATGTACATATAATAAATAATATATATTATATGTATATGTAATAAATATATTTTATGTATTAAATAAGTTTATATAATAAATAATAAATATTATTATATATATATATGTAGTAAATATTATATACATGAGTTGTAGTGTTAACGAGAGGTGCATGAGTATTGTTGTCCATAAACTGGTTTGGACGGTCAAGTTAAATGACCCACTTGAGATGATATTAATCCCATAAATCATCAAAGTTATAATCTTTTAATGGGTGTTGTTATTAAGGATATTGTTAATTAAAAACTAAATATTTTAACTAAATTTCAAACATTTCTATTTTTTCGTTCCACATTATCATGATTCATGAACCTAAAAAATATTTTTATATATTATTTTTTTAAGCCCGTGGGCCGGCCCGTTAGTGCGCGGGTCCCGCATGGTAGGGTCAGACTTTTATTTTTTAAGCCCGCATTATTTGTGGATCGGGCCGGACCGCACAATAAAATCCGCAGCCCGCATGATCCGTCCCGCGGACTGACCCGCCCCGCCCCGTTAACAACTCTAGTGAGAACATGGTCTTCCATGTGCGGGTCATGATGTCCGTATAGGGAAGCTTCACGTGTAGAGTGCAGGGTTCATCGCCATGGTTGGTCGCGGAATTCTTGAATCATACTTGACATCGTATATGATCCTCTTCATGACCGGCTCTTCCACGGCCAGCCGCTCCTCCTTGGTAACGCAGGGGGCTGCTGCATGAAGGAAATTCAGATTTCCCTCCCTCCTACAAAATTTGTGGTTGCCGAAGTTGGAAAGGCGGATTGTGTTGCTGTCAACCTTGCAAGGTCGAAACAGGGTGCCCCAGTTGCTGCGGCAGGCATCAACCGAATCCGCCAAAATCAATCCAAGGCAGCCCCTCCAGAATCTGTCGGCAGACAGAGACTTGATGCCGATGCTTCCGTCGTCCACCGTAAAAATCTCATTCAGCGCCGCCGAGTCGCCGATGTCATCTGTTTCAAACAGAAGCTTTGCAGAGCCGTTGATCTGTCGACAACGCAGATATCTGCCGTTGTCTCCTTTGAATGCCACAAACCTGGGGAGGATGAGCAGCGACTCCCAGTCCAAGACAGTGAAAATGTCACGGCCCGGCTGGCCAGGAGCTTGGCCAGTAGCCAGCACGGGATACAGGTTGTTGAAGGGCGGCTCATTCAGCCCCGAAATGCATAAGTAACAACCCGATTGGAGGTGGAGGAACCGGACTGCTTTTTGCGGCTGCAAAAACTTGTTCGGGCTTGAACGGCGTGCTAGACTCTGTCGTGCTCTGGCTTGGAGGCGGTCGCGGTGATCCAGTACAGCTCCTTTGTGTTTCCGGTGATGGAAGGATTGTTGGTGCGGACCCAATATCTGTTGTTTTGACAGCTCCTGATGTTCACCGTGCCATCTGTGCCGGCAGTCCCCACTTCGAACTTCGTGAATGGACTCACGGCCTGGGTTTCGGTGAAGGTGAGGCACCCATTCATCATCGAGTCGGGGGCATCACGGATGTATCCCATATAGCAACCCGCGGCGCTGGACTTGAGGACGATGAACCTGGGTAATGCCGTGTTGGCCATCCTCTTCAACTGCGGCGCACTT
The DNA here is from genome assembly GCA_963277665.1 of Viscum album. Classification (NCBI taxonomy): domain Eukaryota; kingdom Viridiplantae; phylum Streptophyta; class Magnoliopsida; order Santalales; family Viscaceae; genus Viscum; species Viscum album. The sequence continues at coordinate 1,088,587,902 of OY728145.1, read as the reverse complement.
CTTGCTATTGGGAACTGAATGTTTGTGATTACTCCTCTCCACAACCCCTCCACCACCAACAATTTATACCCCCGGACGCGACTGAGGGAGGATGCATGTGAAACGACATCTTTCTTATAAATTGTGACCGAGAGAAAATAAATCATTTATAAATTCATAAAATAAAATCAAATAAAACAAAAGATGTCTTTTTATACTATTTGTTCCAATTACTAAAAGCATAGAAATTTGAAATGAAAATAAACGGACGCATCGGAAATGATGTGGCTACGCGGGAATAGTGGGGAAAAGGTTCTTATGCGGAGCGTGGGAAGCGGAAAAGGTGGAATAGGTTCGTGGAGGAGCGCAACAGAGTACCGTATGCGGGGAGGGAATATATATATATTTATATAGATTCTAAGAAATCACAATAAAAGAACGTGATAATATAAACTCCAGATTCAAGTAAAACTTTTACATCACCTAACTTTCTTAACTAAAGAAAATAGATACAATTTGATTGACACAAAATGAACATCAAGATATACAACAGAAGCAATCAGAAATGATCAACATCCCAATTGGTTGTCAAAGCCCAAAAGGGGACACCCGGATTTTTATGTGTTTTGACTTTTTTTTTGACAAATGAAGATGATATATTAATCCGATTCAATGTGAATAGGTTCTCATCCAAAATATTTTGCAAAATTCAGCCCGACAAGGACAGTGAAAGTTTTAGCAACAAAGGGCTCCGAGAGAGAGTGGTTTGATTCATGTTTGGTATCAATGATTTGACCATGATAGTCCCAGGCCAAAAGTTCAATTCGAACAACTTCATCCGTGGAGAGAGACGCGTCAACATTAATCTTAAAGATCTCTTTCAGATGAGAAATAGTGAAACCAAGATGAGGATGTTGCACATAGAAATTCAAACTATGCCCACAAGAATCGATAAAGAAGGTACAATGTCTCAAGAATCAATAAAGAAGGTAAATAATGGACCTAGAACCCCTTACAATGACTTAGTCTCACATATATGTCATTGACAAAGAGACACCATGCAACCCATGCTAGCCACTATCTCCATCCCCATCGTCCAAATATAAGAAGCACCAAGAAACATCGTCGCCATCCATGAAAGAATACCCATCATAGGAAGCTTCAGAGAATAATATTAGCTTGCCAGAGCTCCTAGTCAAAAACCAAAGATGAACAACCCTTCTCTTTGTTGGGACCAAAAAAAGATTGGCCCACGATGAAACAATAATCACGGGATAAAATGAAATACAAAATGCGAAAAAATAGACACCAGATGTAACGTGGAAAACCCCCCAAATAGAAGGGATAAAAAACCATGGACAAAATTGAAGGATCAACATGGGTAAAAGTGGGTACACACTCCCTCACTATTACAAGAAGAAAACCCTCGTAAATATCTCCCTTAAATAAGTGAGGAAACCGCCTCACAAATACCACATATACTGAAAGAAGATGATGCTACTGATTATAAGTGTTGAAGCCAAGGGAATCCACTACCTTTTATAGGCAAGTTTCACCCCCATGCTCCTCCCACGCTCTAGGTTTCGTGGGGTTTGGCCGCCCACCTTATCTGCCCAAATGCCTGCCTCCCTTGACAAAATGGGGGGTGACATTGTCTTTGAAGATAAAATCTGCTGACACATCTCCCATTTGAAGATTTGATTGAGAACCAATCACATCTCCACACATCCTTTCTATCTGCCAAACCATGCTGCACACGTATCTGTAAGGCCGCTCGAGGATCTGCCCCATCTGAACTTATCAAAGTCAACTGCCTTTGTCGGGAAATCTACTATATTTTCTGAAGTATGAATTTTCGGTATTTCCACACTTCCGCCACATCTCGAACAAAGTGATATTGTACCCCAATCTGCTTTGTCCTGAAATGAAAAGATGAATTCCTTGCAATGTGCAAGACGCTCTGACTATCACAAGACAATGAAATCTGTTCCTGTCTTTTCTTGAGCTCCTCCAACAACCTTCTCATCCAAATAGCCTCTTTTCCAGCATGTGTAGCTGCCATGTACTCTGCCTCTATCGTAGATAAATCCACAACTGATTGTAACTTCGAAATTCAGCTCACAGCTCCTCCTGTAAGAGTAAACACATAACCAGTAGTCGATTTCCTCCTCTCAGAATCTCCTGCAAAATCTGAATCAACATATCCTCTGATAGAGAAATCCGGTCTTCCATGACATAATGCAGCATCTGTGGTCTCCTTGATGTATCCCAGGATCCTCTTCATTGTGCTCCAATGCCCCCATCCTGGATTCGCCATGTACCTACTAACTGCTCCCACTGCATGTACAATGTCTGACCTAGTACAAACCATAAGGAACATAAGACTTCCCACTGCTGATGCATACGATACTTGAGACATTTCCATCCTCTATGCTTCACTACTAGGACTCATCATTTAGGATAACTTGAAATTAACGGGGAGAGGGGTAGAGATTGACTAATAGTCTTTCATGTTGAAGCGTTTTAAGACCATTCGTAAGTAATTCTTTTATTATAGAAAAATCTTCCAATTATTTCTATCTCGGTAAATCTTCATCCCGTGAATCTTGTTTGTTGGTCCCAAGTCCTTCATATCAAACTCCCTAGCCAATTGTGCCTTCATCTCATAGATCTGATCTTTTTTGGGGCCTGTGACCAGCATGTCATCCACATACAATAGAAGAATGATGAAATCATTACCATTCGAACCCTTGAAATATAAACAAGGATCTGAATGAAGTCTGTTGTATCCAAGACTCATGATATAGGAATCAAATCTCTTGTACCAACATCTCAGTGCCTGCTTGAGACCGTACAAATATTTGTTCAACCTGCAAACAAAGTTCTCGTTGCCTTCTCTACAAAACCTTCTAATTGGAGTATATAGATATGTTCATGAAGATCACCATAGAGAAAATAATTCTTTACATCTGGCTGATCTAGATGTAAGTTGTATATAGCACACTTCACTATAACTATCTGAATATTCATCAGACTAACAACATGAAAAAATATTTCATTGAAACCAATACCTTCCTTCTGAGCATATCCTTTGACCACCAGTCTTGCACGATATCTTCCCACCTGGTCCTTTCCATCCCGATTGATCTTAAAAACCCATTTTTGCTGATAGCCTTCATTCCATGAGTTAACAAAACAAGATCCCAAGTCTTGTTCTTGTACAGAGCTTCAAGTTCCTCCTGCATCCCCGCCATCCATGAGGATACATATGGACTCTGGGTCGCCTCCACATAAGAAGATTGATCTCCATCCTCCGTCAATAAGTAGTACACAATATTTCTCACAGTGACATAGTTTGAGTGCCATACTAGTGTTCTTTTCTCCCGAGTTGACCGTCATGGTCCAGATTCAACAAGTACTTGATCTTCGTGCTCTCGTAATGCCTCATTGGAAACTAGGTCTTCCTTAGATTTTCCCTCAACTTCAACTATTATAGTTTTTGTAATCTCCTTCTCCATGTCTCCAACAATTGTCATTTGAACCTTGTCTTCTACAAAAATGACATCTCTACTGATGATAAGTTTTCAGGCAGTGGGGTCCCACAAATGATACCCCTTCACACCTTCCATGCACCACAAGAAAATACATTTCTTGGATCTCTAATCCAAATTCAATCTTTCCTGGTAATTAAACATTGCATATACAGGACTTCCAAAAGTATGTAACCGATAATAGTCAGCAGGTATACCAGTCCACATCTCCATCAGTTCCTTCAAATCAATCGCCATTAAAGGAGATCTGTTGATCACATAACATGGAGTATTCAATGCTTCCATCCAAAATGTTTTGGAAATTCTTGTTGTCTTCAACATCTCCCTTGTTTTATCCAACAAGGTTCTGTTCATCAGCTCTACCACACCATTATGCTGAGGAGTGTACGCCACCATGAACTGTCTCTTGATTCCTTCATATTGACAAAAAGTATCAAACTCCTCACTTGTATATTCTCCACCATTTTCGGTCCTCAGACACTTGATCTTCTTTCCAGATTCAAGTTCCTTCCATGCTTTTAATGTTTTGAAGATTTCAAAAATATCTACCTTCCTCTTGATTGGGTACACCCAACATATCTTGGAATAATCATCAATGAAGGATACAAAATACCTTGCTCCTCCCAGGGATTTAACTGATGCTTTCCAAATGTCAGGATGAATCAACTCTAAGATTTCTTATCTTCTTGCTATTGACATCCTGAACTTGAACATGTGTTGCTCCCTCAAAACACTATGCTCAAAAATTGGTAAAGATACCTTTGTATGCCCAGGTAACAACTTCTAATCCTCAAGAATCTTTAGACCTTGTTCTGATATATTGCCAAACTTCTGATTTCATAACGTCGTCAACACTTCTGTCGAGGTAGTTGATGCGACAACTATCTCTACCTCCTTGTACGTTTCACCTATAAGCACATATAGGTTCTTCGATATCTTCTCCACATTAATTACCACAAGCACACCCTTCGCAATTCTCAATACTTCATTCTCGGTGTGAGTCATGCATTGGATGTCACCAAATTGTCTCAAATAAAATATGTTCTTCTTTAGGCCCTTCACATGGTGTACTCCTTAGATGGTTTGAATAATACCATCATGAATCTTCAATTTGATGGTACTGAATCCAATGATATTCAATGTGTGATCATTCCCCATGTAAACAAGTCCTTCCAAGATAGTTTCATACTAATCAAACCATTCCCGTCGAGACGTCATGTTCCATGTTTCCCCTGAGTCAATTATCCATGAATCATTGAGATGCTTATTGCTTTCAGCAGTCTTCAGTGATTCACTGACTAGTATATCTCCACTTCCAGAAGTACTCGCCACATTTCCTTCCATGTCATGATTTTGGATCTCACTGGAACAATGCTCCATCATCACATCTATTGGTCTTTCTCCAATTTTCAGTTGACAATTATCCTCCCACTTCACTTCCTGCATCTTCATTTTTCACAATGAAAAATTATTCCCATTGAATTTTTTGTTCTAGAATTTCACCTCCATCTGGACACACCGTCAGTCCAAAAACTCCTTTGTTTCACAACGGTGTATTTAATAATCCCAATAAATTATTTTTGATGTGAAATATCAACCAGAGTCATAATCACAGATCATAATCTAATTTACAAGAATTATTAATACCCGAAAACATGAACAACACCGAGCCAGAACCTACCCTCTGATACCACTTGTTGGGACCGAAAACTTATTGGCCCATGGTGCAGTAATAATCATGAGAAAAAAAGAAGTGAAAAATGATAAAAAATGGACACCAGATGTAACATGGAAAACCCCCGAATGGAAGTGGTAAAAAACCATGAGAAAAATAGAAGGATCACTATGGGTAAAAGTGGGTACACACTCCCACACTATTACAAGGAGAAAACCCTCATAAATATCCCTCTTAAATAAGTGGGGAATCCACCTCACTAATTCCATATATATTGAAATGAGATGATGATGCTGATTGTAAGTGTAAAAGATAGGAGAAGACACTACCTTTTATCAGTAAGTTTCACCCCCTACTCCTCCCATGGTGTAGGTTTTATGGGGTTCGTCCACCCACATTATCCGCCCTACTGCCTGCCTCCCTTGAAAAAATGGGGGGCGACACCATCTTTGAAGATAAGATCTGATGGCACTCTTTCTTACTGCTCATTCTCCACTAGAAAATATGAATCCAAACCCCCTCCTCTCATTTCTTCTCCGATGAGGCTAGTGTAGGCCCCTAATGTTCATCCTCCTCTTCCTCTGGGGAATAGGATGTTGGTTAGTAGGTTCCTCTCCTTTGTTTCTTCTCGGCAACAGGAATCTCAAACCAGGGAGATATTACCCCCAACTCTCCCCTAAATGGACCACCACACAATATTGGGGTCAATGATCCACCCTACAATAACGATGGAGGAAAATCAGTGCATGTCACTAAGGTCACAAGGAAGAAGGATAAATGACCCCGTATAACTTCCCAAACAATTCAACAGGACACACAACATGATCAGACTAGATAAGTAATATAGATAACTAATTTTTAGTCTTTATTGTAGTCACACCCTAAATCACATATGGGAGATCAAAAAAACATAGAATCCACTTCATCAATAGATCATAGAAAATGTTGAGAGGATAACAATGATCAGCCAAAGAGACACGGTCTTGGGACAACAACAGAACCAGCTGACCAATGAATAGGGCCAAGGGGCGACCTAGATAGAAGGCCCAAGGTAATATATAACCAGCATAATAATAATACAATATTTTAAAAATACTAACAATTAAATGAAAACAAATCACTAATAAAAACATGCATAGAAATATTCCTTTATGACATGATCTTGAATTTCTACAATATGTGGTACCAAATAAATTATTGAGAGAAACCACACTAGAATTCCCCAAACTAATTTCCAAGATCACACACTGAATAAAAATAATTCAAAGTAGTATTAGGTTTGATAAATGAGGAAGAAATAAAAGTGATAATGAGTAACTAAGAAAAGAGAAGAATGAAATAAAATATAAAAAAACATAGATTTTTAATGTGGTTTGGTGTTAGTTTGGTCCTACTCCACGACAATAACACCATATATACTATAATTCTTTAAAATGATCAATACAATATTATAACCAATGAGAGAGAACATCCATAACACTCCAGAAAGAAGAAAATATCATAATGGAAAACCCCCAAGAATAACAAGAATAAATCTTACAAACCAGTTAGTTTAACCAACTAATTTCCACACATGGGATTCTATAGGTTCTTCAAGATATGTCAACAAAGTACCAACAACTGATCACTTCACAATCGACAATAATATCTCTCCATCATAGCACAACCCTGGGGACAACTCTAATTCTTTATAGCAAGGGAAATAATGGAGCTAGTAGAGAAATACACCTATGGTCTTATCGACTCCTCATGCATGAGCTCTCTCTTCTCTATAAGAATTAAAAGGAGAACCTCTATCACAACCTTAAAAAAATATCACTTTCAAACTAAGATAACAAGAGTAAAAATATGTTTTTGAGAGATGAATATATTGAAACGTTCCAACATAACTTGATAGAATAGGTGACAAAGAAGAATTGATCCCTAAGGGCTAGAACAAACAACCAACATAAAAACTCACCCACCACATAGACACGGTAGGAAAATCAACCATGATATAGGATGATAGATTGTGTGGTTGGTTGATCAACCACACCACTACAATGTAAGGGCCCACCAACCACATGAAAAAAGGGAAAGTGAGCGCACATGTATGAAAGGGAGAAAGCGACCACATGTGACAATGGACCGTAAGCGAAAGGGGTGGTCTACCAAATGAATAAAATCAACCGTAAGAGAAAGGGAGATAAACCAAATGTAAAAGGGAATCGACTGTAAAAAAAATCAAACACAAGAGTAAGGGTGATTAACCATAAGGAAAATATGATTGAACATAAAGGAAATCAATCACAGTATAAGATGATCGACCATACAAACAGAAAAGATCAAAAAATAAACAAAGACCTATGAAAATAAGAAGTGAAAAGAAATTAGGATTAAACATGATACATTCAAATAGAAAACTAATGAGGTATTATTTTAATTTTATAAATCAATTACCATGATAAAATCAACAAATATCTACCATTTTCAAAATAAACTGAAGAAAAATATGATGTTCTTACACCTAAATGTTATTTAAGTGGATCCAAGTTCAAGATAAATAAACAATGATTGAAATTGGAAAAATCTAAATCCTTAGTCAAAATATCAGCTGGGTTTTAATTTGTGTGTATCTTGGTGACACACACCACTCCAATTTCAATAACATCTCTTATACAATTTAACCTTATCTATATGTTTGGACCTACCATGGATCCTTAGGCTATTTTGTAACCATTGATTGGATAACATGAAATCAACCTAGATCCCAATTACTTGATACATGTACTTCCTATAGAGTCATACTCACTCGTGGACACTACACCCACTATTAGGAAATCTGTCTATTGCCTCAACCCATGTTTGTAACATCTCTACCCAGAATCCACTGAACCGGTTCCCCAAGCCAGTTTTCTGTATGACATTAAGCGTGCCTCTTCATACGCCAGTGACATCTAACTAGTAGTGGATGTATAAAGTGGATTGTGAGGAGACTATAACCCCTTAACAGAGTAAAAAAACAGAAGTAAATAACCAAATATCATGCACATAAGAGAAAGAAGAAATAATAAATAATCTGAGCATGCTATAATAAAATGAAACGACATAAAGGCCCAAATGACCATGTCATACATACTACTGACCACCCACTAGGTCAACTACATAACCAAAAAAATAAAAGTATGTACAAAACAGCTCCAAAACATCACTGATCTGAATCTATCTAGTCACCTGATACCACTTGACTAATCCTACTCAACCAAACAGTGATCAACATGACCTCAGCCTAAACCCGTGCCTACAATAACATGTGAGAGATACTCAGAAACCCAAGTGCAATGGCAGCCTAATTAGGGTGAAAGTAAACTCGGAAGGCCACCACAAACGGTGTCTAAATAAAATACCAATCAGTACAACAATTTATATAGATAATTTGTTAAATAAATTAATAGTATATAAAAGAGATCCAAGCCAAGAAACACAAAAAATCATCTAGTATCCATTAGACCAAGGGTTTTAAGGTAACACCCAGGCCAACCAAACATGCAATGACCTAAACCATCCCTCTAAAGCATATGATAGGGGTACAATGCATCTAAACCAAAAAGGGTGTTTTTACTATTCATTCAACTCAGGGAGACATAAAAAAAATATCCACGCTACCTAACTCATGCACCCATACCATTAGTTCCCATAATGCTAGTTTGGCCTCTAAATCAAATATCGACATCAATATCAAATACGGATGGGACCCTTGTCTAATGCCTAAACATATACCAAACTATCAACACTGATACTGAACATTGGTTTGATCAACCCATCACAAAACATAATTGTAGTGCCTAGAGCCTTAGTCTAGAATCCATCTAAACATGACATTGATGGTTCATAGAGTTCCAGTCTGGACCAACCCAAGGAGGAGGAGCATCAGTCCAACATCCTATTCCATATGGTATTCCATCATCACACAAAACCTCAATATAGTTCTTAAACGAAAAAGTATACTATCAGTGTCCAAATCCACTGTCTAACACCTTATCTGTCTTATACAACCTATGCACAAAGCATCAGTCCAACACCCAAACCATTTCATCATCAATTATTACCATTTTGTTCAACATTATTATGGTCCATTACTTTCATTATAAACTAAATTCACATTCAAACAATTTCACCATTTACACAAATACATATTCGTTAAATGTTCTTCAATCCATTTTGCAATCAACACACCCCTTTAAACCCTTTCCATTACCTCTCTAAATCAAAACACTTATCATGGTCACACACTAACATTAAATCAATACATGGCCCAAATATAAACAAAAACCATATCAAAATTCATTAAAAACCAAAATAAAAAATTCTCAACAAACATTTCAAAAATTCTCCTTAAACCTTGGTCTTTCTCTTTGTAAAACCAGACAAGGTCTAAGACCTTCATGTTCAATGAAAACCATTTAAAGAATCACCACAAACCCATTTCAAATCAAAATTTAAAATACATTTAAAACTCATTTAAATTATATTGAGGTTAACACCTCATTTCAAAACAAGGATCATTTCAAAAAATTACCTTCCACCTTTAACATTCAAAACCACATCAAAACCCAATGCACGCATTTAAAACCATTTCAAAAGACTCATTGGAATCTTCATAAGAAATTTCACATAAAAAATTACACATCCAATGGTTTGAATACCCCATGGGTGGCCATAGGTCTGGCCTCACATCATCACAGATCCAATGGGGTCTGTGGAAGGTCCAAAGTATCAACTTAAGCCAAAACCAATTTCTTAAATTATGGGAACAAGCATATCACAGATGGAATCTAAGGAATACACTGAAATTAACATATAAAATAATTATTAAGACCATGGGTAAATATCATAGGCCACCTACCTCATTACTAAATCTTTACATTACATTTCCAAAGCACATAGACCTTGCCCAAACCCATCGTTTAGGTTCCGGGCACAGCGGAAGCATGTGATGGGCGGTGCCCAACTTTAATTTTTTCCATAATCAATGATCAATCTGAGATCTATAAAATTATGAACTCCATGATCCACATAATTGAGTCAAAGAAATAGACAAAGAAGAATTGTGACTGAATAAAGAGAGAAGGATCCACACATATTATTTATAATTAACTTAATTAGAAAACGAATTACCTCTAAGTAATTATTTCTTCATTGATGTGTCCGGTGACATATCTGTAGTGAACCATCGTTGCGTTGTAGAAACCAAGCATAGATTCCATCTAGTGGTGATCCACACATGTTCCAAGAATATCTAAACATTGATGAAGGAGTCTTTGGGTGATAGCATAGAATATCCTTGTGCTTGGGTCATCCGCCTTTGATCACCTCGATAACCGCTTCCAAATCATTCTCCTTGATCCAATGGAGGAGGATTTCTCTTCATTCCTAAGAGTGTTCTCAGAGAATAGAGTTCTCTAGTATTGATAGGTTTTTTTAAAAATCCATTATGCCCAACCGAATAGGCTTGGATAGGTTATGAGAAAATAAACATAATTGGGTATTTATACCACTAGGGTTAAAATAACATAATTGCACAAGTTCCATTATTTATTTTATTAATCCTAGTGAAATTCCATGTCAAATAATAATAATAGTATTATTATTATTATTTATTGACACGCACTTAACTTGTGAATTATTATAAAATATTATTTAATAAAATAATATTCAATATTATTATTTCTCATCAAACCCTTAAAACCAGTCCTCCAATCCTCCACAATATATCAAATATTACGCTCGCAATATATTCTCTCGAATTACTAGTGACATAATAAATGTGACCAGGCATACATGAATAATTATTAAAACATTATCGGGAATAATATTTATTCAACTTGTTAAATAATAAATAATATATTATTTAATTGAGATACTAGATACACTTAGTGTGTGACCCTTTAGGCCTCTTTCACATTGACATTAGGAAAAGAATCCTAAAGTCCAAGGTTAACATCTAACAACATGCTAAGACACTCATAGAGAATGAAGTTAATGTCACAATGATATGTCACCTCATACGAATGCTTACCATGCAATATAACCCCTTTATCACAATATCTATAATCGTGTGGGTTTCATGCCAGTGCCATCCACCTATGTGCTCATATATCTTTCTTTGAATTTCTGGAAATAGAAATTTCCTATAGAACACAATGGCCATGGATTTATTTAGGCTATATCATTTCCATCAAAGGGCCTGAGATATTAACCTCTGTTAATGAATAGAAGGGATAAATCTATTATTATGTTATTCATTAATGCAATTTTACTCGTGATGCACCCAATATATCCTAATTCTCCACGAACATCTGTCATCACAGTTTTCGTCAATACATATAAGTGCATGACTCATAATACTCATTAATAATAATCATAAAGTCTAAGGACCAATACACATGTCCTAATATAGGAACAACCAATGACACATAGGAATATGGATTTCCTACTAGCAGGTCTCATTGTCATAATATCCATACTGGACATTACCAAGGGCGTACAATATAATAAGGTTCCTCAAAGTCCTATGAGTCTCTATCATTGATAGACTGTATAATTTGTGTCCCTAAAATTATATCATCCAACTATAAAACTTATATTCAAGAATAGCATCGTAGCACTTTCGGGTTATCATCATAGTGGGGAATTTCTATGACCTTTTATCATGACAACTACACTTAGGACATTATCACATACTATGTTATGCAGAAGAACAATCATGATGTGATAAGGAGTTTATTAATATTCAGAAAACATGAACATATGTTATCATAAAGTATAAATAATTTGTTTCTATGGCACCAAATCCAATATAATTCCACTTGAACTAGATCCAACTACTAACAACCTTTAGTCTGCTAGATCTCAAATGATAGTCATGCTTTTGCTAAGATAGACCTTTAGTTAAGGGGGCTTCCACATTATCTTCTATGGGTAATATTATCACTAAAAAATTACCTCTCTAATAAAAATACCTCAAGAGGTGATACTTCCGGAGTATGTTATTTATCCGTTTATTTGACCTTGTCTCTTTTGCAAGATCCACCACTGCAGTATTATCACAATTCAATGTGATAGGGTCTTTACTATTATGTACCACATCAATCTCCTGAAAAAGATCCAAATCTAGATGGATTCCTTGGCTGCATCAGAAGTTGCTATATACTTAGTCTCTACTATCGAATCAACAATGATTGGAAGCTTTGAAGTCTTCCAACTCACAGCTCCTCTGTTGAGACAGAAAACATATCCTGACTGCAACTTCATACCATTTTGGTCTATCTGAAACCAGCATCATCATACCCTCTGATGAAAAGATCCTCATCTCCTCCATACACTAGGAACATATCCTTAGTTCTTCTTAGATACTTAAGTATAGTCTTAATAGTAGTACAATGATTTCTCCTAGATCTTCTTGATATTTTCCTACCAAGCTCAATTCATAGGCAACATAAAGTCTAGTATATAACATGGTATACATGATTGATCCTATCGCTGAAGTCTATGAGATCTTACTCATTATATCTTTCTCTTATTGTGTGTGGGGACACATTTTATTAGAAAGATGTAGACCATGTGACAATGGAACTAATCCCCTCTTGGATTGGCCCATAGTAAATCCCTTCAGTATTTGGGAAATATATGTACTTTGGATTTGTCTAAGAATCCTCCTATATCTATCAAAAATGATCTTGATCCTTATAATTTATGCTAATTTGCCTAAGTCCTTCATGGAGAAGTACTTGTTCAACCAGTCCTTAACTAACTATAATATTGGTATGTCATTTCCAATAAGTAATATGCCATCAACATACACTACTAGGATAATAACTGTATTCCCATTAATTCTTTTGTAAAATATGGATCACATTCACTCTTAATGAAACCAAATTATCTTATGGATTCATCAAATCAAATATTTCATGACCTAGATAGTTTCTTCAATCCATAAATGAATCTTTTCAACTTACAAACCCTTTTTGTCATCACCTGGTGTCAGAAACCCTTCTAGTTGTGTCATATAGACATCTTCCTAAAGGTTCCTGTTATGGAATATAGTTTTGATATTCATCTACCAAATCTCAAAGTCATGGTAAGATTATATGTAAATCATGATTCTTATAGATTTAAACATGGAAACTAGTAAAGATAATTAATCATAGTTAATAACTTGATTCTATTTAAAACCTTTAGCCACTTTACTTTTTTTTTATAGGTACTTACTTTACCTTCCATGCCTAGTTTTCTCTTGAATACCCATTTAAACCCCACATGATTTACATCAACCGGTGCATCGACCAGAACCCGAACTTGGTTTTGATACATGGAATCCATCTCATAATTAATAACTTCAATCCATCATGTAGCTTCTGAGATATCTACTATGTCCTTAGAGGATAGAGTTTCATCATTGTCCAATAATAATGGGTCACTATCCTTGGTGACTAGAAAACCATATCTCTATGGTTCTCTTACCTCTCTTACACTCCTATGCAATAATTGTATTTCAATAAATACTTCTTCCACGGGGACCTATGGAACTTGTTCCTGTACCAACTCATGTGTATCTTGAGCATCAACTTCATTGAAGACAATCTTGCTCCCACAATCCTTTTTGAGGATTTTCTATCTCTCAAAAAAGTTAACTTTTTTGGTGACATTAACATTCTTGTCTGAGGGGTTTTATATGTATTATCCCTTTATTTCCTTGGGATACCCTATAAATATACACTTCACACATTGGGGTGCTAGTTTGTGTCCTGATAAGGCCTTAACAAATGCCTCCCAACCCCATACACGTGTATGCAATAAAATGGGTTTCTTTCCACTCCATAGCTCGAAGGGAATTCCATTTTTCTATTTATTTGGTACTTAGTTTAATGTGTATTCTTTAGTTTGTAATGAATATCTACAAAATTATAGTGGAATATCTACACGACTCATCATCAAACTTACCATGTCCAACAAGGTATGGTTCCTCCTTTCACTAACACCATTACGCTGTGGTGTATTATGTGGAGTGAGTTGAGATAGAATCCCAAAATCACGTAGAAACATAATGAACTCTTGGTTAAGATATTCACCACTTCAATCTAATTGAAGCTTCTTTATCTTCTTACCAAGATGATTCTATACTTCATTCTTGAATTCCTTGAATTTATCAAAGGGCTTGGACTTAGACCTCATCATGTAGATATATCCATATCTACTCAAGTCATCAACAAATGTTATGAAGTAAGAATATAAACCTCTATCTTCTACTAGAAATGGTCCACATACATCAGTATGTACCAATCCTAGAAGCTATGTGGAATTTTCACCCTATCCAAAAAATGGTGGTTTAGTAATTTTTTTGTAAATGAGCATGGAATCTATCAAGTGGTTTTAGCTTGTAAGAGTCTAAATAACCATCTTGAACTAGACTTTTCAAATGATTCTTGTTTACATGACCAAGATGGTGATACCACAAATGGGTGTTATATGAGTCATCTGAACATGATTCATTATCAATTTTCAACACTTGGTTTTCACAATTTAATACATAGAGACTATTATTTTAATGTGCCATACCATAAGATATATTGTCCTTATAAAATAAATAACTTTTATTTAAAAACTTGAAAATAAATCTATCTCTATATAAAATAGATACAAAAATTATGTTTTTTTTGTAACAGTATGTACATAATAACAATCACGTAAAACCAAAATAATTCCCCTTGGAAATGAAAGGTGGTAGTCACCAATGGTAAGAGAAGCTAGCATTACACCATTGGTATCTTGCAGATACACCTCTCTTCTTGAAAATTTTCAATATCTACTTGGTTCCTACATTTGGATACAGATGTGAGCACCAAAATCTGTATGTAATACACAATGTGTAGAAATGGAAAGATTTCACTAAATAATGAATTCACCTTTAGCTTCCCCATGCTTTTGGGTGTAGTTCCTCTTCCAGTGGCCTGACATGCCACATGAAAAACATAATACCTCCTTTTCATTTCCCTACATCTGGATCTTCTTCTTCTTGGTAGGACGGTGCTCGATAGCTTTAGACAATTTATAATTCCTGGGCCCCTTTTCCTTTTCCATCCACTTATTATTCACCATAAGGAACATGAGTTTATTATGCCCCATGTCCTTATCCACTTGGAGAATTAAAGTAAGAAGTTCTGAAGGACTCTTCTCATTATTTCTCATATTATAATTCACAATAAAACTAGAGAAGGTCTTGGGTAGTGATGAAATTATGAGATCTATATGCAACTCATCTGGGAATTTAATACCTAAGATGTCCAGACATTCAATGTATCCAATAATCTTGACTACATGAGGCCCAACTAGGGCAGACTCTCCAAGATTAGTGATAAAAAAATCACTGGATATCACATACCTCTCTTGTACCGCCTTCTCTTAATAGAGATCCTGAAGGTGAGACATCATGCTATATGCATCTATATCCTCATGTTGCTTCAAGATCTCATTGTACATGGATGATAACATGAAGCACCTAACATATGTAACATCATTCAGATTTTTCTCATAGAGATATAGTTCTTCATCACTTGAAAAATTTCTAGGCACAACTGGTAAAGGTTCTTCAAGCACATATAATTTCCTTTCATGGAGATGGATGACCCATAGGTACCATTTCCACTCCTAAAAATTAGTGCTGATGAGAAGGTTTTCCTTCCCATGTATGGATCACAGTGATATGTTTGATTTCATTTTAAATGTTGTTTCTACAAATAAGATAAGCCGATATTTAGTACTTTATCTGATAAATTTAGACAAATAAATAAATATTATATTTTTTAGTCTCTCACTATTTTATCGAAACCCAATAGCCATCACCATTGGATTCATAATATCATGTTTCTTGGAAATTCAAGTGGAAAGTATCCATATTACCCTTATCATTACCTAAAATTTTGTTGTTCAAGAAACTTGAATGGTTTTAAGTAGGCATTCCAAATGCCAACTACATTAACTCACAATTATTTGATATACTTAGTTGGATCCCCAATCCTAAAATCATTAATTTATATTTCCTCAAACTTTGCCACTTAGTTACACCGATTCCTACTTTGTCACTCAACCCTTGATGTGAACTAAGTCAAGTCAACCCAAAACCTCATGTTATAATTCATCGATAATTAAAAGCACCCCAACTTTGGTTGGTCAAGCACTTTGAGCTATGGTTTGATTCTAACCGAATTAATTTATGGATATACTGACCTAATATTTTAGTGAAGGATTTTATCCTTTATATGTAAATTTACAATTATTATCTTTATCACATGATTGTTAATACTAAGTGGGGTTACTTAAGTGATTAACCATATCTTTAAATAA
Source organism: Viscum album (assembly GCA_963277665.1). Classification (NCBI taxonomy): domain Eukaryota; kingdom Viridiplantae; phylum Streptophyta; class Magnoliopsida; order Santalales; family Viscaceae; genus Viscum; species Viscum album. The sequence goes on along the minus strand of OY728145.1, from coordinate 1,088,571,315 downwards.
TATTTATTCATAAGCCAATTTTTTTGTTCCATCTTGCATGCTTATTAATTCATTAATTATGTGATCATGAGAAGAAATCTATAATAAAATAACCATTAAACTGATAGAAATAAAATAAAGGGTATGTTCACGAGTTTATACTAATGGTTAGTTTATCTAGCAGTTGATAAACTAACTGTTGACCTAGGGGAGAAACAACTTGAACCAATTGAGGTTCATGTTTACAACTTCCCACCTGTCCACCTTTTCATCTTATTTGGATTGGTTTCACCTTAGATCCTAACTTGAACCGCCTCTACTAGATTGGGAGCTCCATCCATTACATATTCCTTTTACTCACACACAGGTGAGGGGGAAAAGGGGGTTTATATAAAATAAACCATGGGCACACAGACCCTACATAAAATGAGAAGAGAAGGCACAAATGACAACTATTTAATTTAATAATAAATTAGATGAAACCAATCACATAAAAAAGGTCAGGTCTAGATCATGATCACCCACATGCTTGCAACATATTACACATTTAATAAAACTAGTATTCAATTCTTTAGTGATTCTTATTTAAGATAAATCATGCTCGAATCAATTAATTATTATCTTTAATTAATTAATCCTTTTATCTTAATTCTTATATGAATTTCCTTGAGATTATCATCCATTATAATTTTAAATAAATTAAATAAATTCATTTAAAAATAACCTTGTACACAAATGTACCTAGGAGGCAACATGGTGAATACCTATCCAAATCTACCCAACTTGCATTATACTCATATATTATTTTACTCTTGCGACATATGACATACACAACATATCATATAATTTCACAACATGTAATTCATGGATGATTACATGAATTACATGATTTTTTGTTCATGTGTTATGCTTCAATGTATGTAGAGTAACAACTTGTAATACAACTCATACATGATATATAGATATGAACATTATGTAGATATTAATTAAACATTTAAACATTTATGTATGTTAAAACCTATCACATGGCTTATCCAATATTTATGTCCACATGAATTTACATGTCTCAAGGTTTACATAGTAAAATAAATAAATTTTAAATATGTGTAATCTAGTAAAAGTACAAAGCATGTAGATCTGATCTACGTGGCATGTAGACCCTTCACCATCTATTCGAAGTACACGCCAAGGGACTCAGTGTGTGAGGCGTACTTCAAAAATCATGGAGTACATGGTGTGTCTAGTGGGACACATTCCGTATTGACTATGTGTTACATGGTAATTGGTCGAGTAGGCTGTGTATGGAACACACGACTCATCCTTGACTCAGAGGAACTACACGTTGTGTCCAATGGGCCACACGACTTGTAGTTTGGCTAACCGACTACCAGTATGTCCTAGTGAACATGCGGTGTAAGAATTAACTACACCTCATTTTATTAATGCACACGGGTTGAGTAACTTCTAAATTAACTCATGGTGCATGGAACACAACTACACAGTGTGTAACTTTGGTCACATGGTGTGTACCGTTGTGTTATCTGGGTAGAATCCTTGGATCCTTTAGATAGTTCCTTGATTTTATTTTAATGAAAGAATCAAATGACTCGATTAGATCTATGAGAAACGAATGAGGAAGAAGAAGATCTTGAAATTCAGATTAAAAAAATGATTAAAATTGAATTGAAAAACTAAACTATAAATGACTAAATTACCAACAAAACTAAATAATTATAAAAATTTTTGTGCCTTATTTGATACTACTTGTAAGTTCTAGGCACAATGGAAGTGTGATATGGGCGGTTCCCAAATTTATTTTTTCCCATAATCGAAGATCAATTTGTGATCTATACAACGATGAATGTCGTGATCCATAGAATTAATTCAAAGAAGTATATAAAGAAAAATTGATCCAGAACCGAGAGAGAAGGATCAACACATATTTTTTATAATTAATTTAATTAGATAATGAATTACCTATAAGTAACTCTTTCTTCATTGATGTGTTCGATAACAGATCTGCAGTGTAATATTGTTTCATTATAGAAACCAAGCATAGATTTCCTCTAGTGGTGATCCAAACATATTCCACAAATCTCCAAACATCGCCAACGGATTCTATGGGGGCTCGCATAGAAGATCATTGTACTTGCGTCGTCCACCATTGATAGCCATGAGAACTTCTTCCAAAACATTCTCCTTGATCCGATGGAGGAGGATTTCTCTTTGTTCCTGAGAGAGTTCTTAGGGAATAGAGCTATCTATTCTTGAGTGGTTTTCTCCAAATCTGTTGTTCACAACTAAATAGTCTTGGCTAGGTTGTGAGAAAATAAACAAAATTGTGTATTTATATCTCTAGGGTTAAAATTCATAATTTCTCAAGTGCCATTATTTATTTTATTAATCCTAGTGAAACCCCATGTTGAATAATAATAGTGTTATTATTATTATTTCTTGACACATGCTTAACTTGAGAATTATAAATAAATATTATTTAATCAAATAATATTCAATATTATTATTTCTCACCAGACCCTTAAACTCGGTCCGCCAATCCTCCACAATATTTATTAAATATTCTGATCACAATATATCCTCTCGAATAACTAGTGACGAAGTAAATGAGATCAAGCATACATGAATAATTATTAAACCACTACTGATAATAATATTTATTCAACTTGTTAAATAATAAATAATAAATTATTTAACTAAGATATTGGATACACTTAGTGTGTGACCCTCTAGGACTCTTTCTCAATGAAATTAGGTGGAGTAGCCTAATTTCCAAGGTTATTGTCTAAGAATACACCAAGGAACCCATACAGAAAGAATTTAATTTCGCAATGACATTTCAACTCATACGAATGATTACCGTTTAATATAACCCCTTTATCACAATATCTCTAATCGAGAAGGTTTCATGCCAGTGACATCAACCTATGTTCTCAATATATATTTATTTGAATTTCCAAAAATAGAACTTGCCTATATAACACCACGATCATGGATTTATTTAGGAAAAATCACTTCTATCAAAGGGCAATAGATATTAACTTTCATTAATGAACAAAAGGATAAACCCTTTCTCGCATTATTCATTAATGAAATATTACTTGTGACACACCCAACATATCCTACCTCACCATGAACATATGTCATGATGGTTTTCATCAATAATATAACTACACGAATCATAATAATCATTAATAATAATCATAAATTATAAGGACCAATACACACATCCGTAGATAGGAACATCCAATGACATATAGGAATGTGGATTTCCTACCAGCGAGTCTCATTCTCACAATATCCTTACTAGACATTACCAAGTGCGTACACCATGAGAATGTGACTCAAATTCCTATGAATCTTTACCCCTAATAGCCTATATCATTTGTGTACCTCAAATGATATTTTCTGGATATAGAACATATATTCAAGAATAATGTCATAGAACTTCTGAGTTGTCATCATTGTGGGGAACTTCTATTGCATTTTTGTGTGACATATACTCTTAGGAAATTATCACATACTACGTTACACATAAGAACAATCATTATTTGATAATAAGTTTATTAATATTCAAAAACCATGAATATAAGTTATCATAAAGTACAAAGAAGTTGGTTTGAGGGAAAAAACTCCAAGAGGTCCAAACAACATCCAAACCCCTCAACACACAACTGAGCTTGTTATGAACACCCATTCACTAGTATTATAAAAAACAAGAAAAATTATTTAATTACAACAATTATAATTAATATTTTTACCAAAAACCATCTTGGAATAATGCAGGAAAACTCAAAGGGTGTCAATGTCTCATAAAAACTCCAAGTAACCACCATGGGAGGCCCACAATGGAGTCCTAACAGCAATACCAATAAAATACCTAAGTGGAAATAGCATTTCAACACTTAATAAAATTAATTTAATTGAGAAAACATAAGAAAATTAACCGTGAACACATACCTTATAGAAACGCCATGCAACAAAGTGGGGAATACATCTCAATATCTCCTTTAACTAATTCGACCAAAATCCCCATCATCCTTAACTAATTACCCCAAGCTCTAGTGGAATCAGAATCAAATCCATTAAAATCTAAAGAAACACCACCTAAAAACCTCCTTGGAGAGGCTTGAAGAAGGAAGGAATTACACAACCACCCTGTATACTCACTAGATTCCACACCCGACTCCTAGTAAGATTCACTTGTTATATCCTCTACTAAATTAAAACCTCAGTCGTGTCCTCTACTAACTCAGCTATCTCCCATGACATTTGGGAATGGAAACCATGGCATTTTTCGTTGGCCTATCCCTCCTAATAACCTCACATGTAAATATTCCATGGTGCACTTCCAACTATACGACTTCACATTCACCTCTCCATGAGAGCAACCTCCAAGAGTCCCCATACCCAACCAAAAGACACCAGGGTAGCTAGGCGTATAGGAAAAGCTATCTTAGAATGACTAGGACAATGTCAAGATATTGGGCATGATAATCACTAACTAAGAGAACACTATTATGTTGTTTATGAATACTACCACCACACATCCATTTCCAATGTCACCTCTATTTGCAGGGACATGTCAAACCATGAAAGGTCTCAGGCTTCCGTACCCAAAAGTATCTCACCACATCTAGATCAGTCTTTATCCTACTTATAGCTTCCTAGATCACCCTAACACCTTATATGTATGATCTATATATCTCATCTAAAAAAGAAATGACACAACATTCCACCACCTACTCATGCATCCAAGATCTTGTTAACACTTAATAATCACACACACTTTTATGTGACCCGACCAAGAAACCTAATTTCGACTCTAATGATTCATGATTTAGAAAACTTCATCTCACAATCTCTATTAATAGTATATGCCTACCACACATTCCCATATCACCTATCTTATAGCACCCTTGGTGCTTTCCAAAACCAAAATCAACTCACTAGATAAAACCATTGACCTGACCACTCAAAAGTTGATAATTATTTGAAGTTACACTAAGACCATGTCCGCTCTCATCGAGTTCCTAAAGAAACATCCAGAGTTAACTGAGCCTAGACCCAAATTGATCCTTCCCTCAGAAATTTCATGTTCCACCATTTCAACAGCACTCTAAGTTTTTCCCATATCAATAAATTTAGATACCGCCATGTCCCTCATTTTAAAAAAACTCGCAGGTGTAGTCACCACCTAAAGAAAAGTCATCAACATGAACCCACATCTCCTCGAACACCTCTTGTGCTCTCAATAAAACTCATAAACATTAGGAATAACTCATATTAACAATCAATACCCAAGCTAGAAACCCAAATGAACCTTCCCTTCTTGAATCCAACCGAAACTTGAAACACCATCACACAAGTTCTCTTTTTGAAAAACCCTAGGCACCATTTGTTCCAAACCTCATACTTGGTTTCACCCCTCACACAACACTATCAAATGTAGGAAACATCCCTCATGCCTCATACACACAAGGTCACTCATAACTCGATTGACCCCTCTCGCAGGTCACCCTCAAAATCCAAATAGAACCACTCCCAAGACTGGAGTCATGTCAAAAGGACACTATGTTCGAACTCCCAAAGTGTGTGCCAACTCACAGAAGACCACAAATCATAGGGAATCAACATGCACCCATCTCATCATCACATGAAATCAGAAAAAAATACCCACCTCTAGGGTCCCACATACTATAGATTTTATATACCAACCAACTGGACTCAACTAGGTATCTCATCCTCTCTGAGCATCTGCACATCAGAACGCTCCCTAGTGGACACATACATACTACCATCCTCAAAAAAAAAACCATAAGGGTCCAATGATCCAATAATCACACTTTACTAACCCACTAGGGTCATTTCACCAACTACACATGAGGACTAAACCATCATCCTCATCGAGCACCTCACCATAGATCCATATAATCTACTATTAGAAGGAAATCAATAAAATCACACACAAAGAGGACTATAACATGTGGATCCTACATGCCTATAATGATGCATGAGACACCTCTAGAATTTGTAGGGAAAGAGTAAAAACCAAACAACATGATTCTTTCCAATGGACCAAGATCCAGAAATGCATCATAAATCATTACATCCAAACAACATGTGCAACACTCAAAGTGAAAATAACGTAAAATAGTAACATCAAAAACCATAATACTAATCCCATCCCCTAATAATCTAGACATCCTTCTAGAACAAGTGTTCATGATGCACCGGTCCAATGTCCATCTCAATCTTTGATACATTTATATATATCATGATTTCCAAGTCCCAAATAGTAATATATTAGGAAAGAAATCTGCTATGATACCACTTTGTAACATCCTTTTTCATAAGCCATTAAACTGATGCCCTAAGCCAGTTCGATGCATGAACTCAAGTGCACATCCTCATAATCCAGATTCTTTCGACTATTAGTGGGGGTATAAAGTGGAATATGAAGAGACTATACCTCTATATCAGATTACACAACCAAAATTAAATAACCAAATATCATGCACATCAGAGTAAGAGGAAAGAATAAATAAACTAAACATGCTATAACAAAATGAAATACAATAAAGGCCCGAATGAACATGTAATTCATACAACTGATCAGCCATTGGGCCAGTTACATAACCTACCAAAATAAAAATAACTACCAAAGGGTATACAAGATCACTAAGAAAAATCCATCTAGTCACCTGATACCATTCAAGAAATCCTACTCAACAAAAAAGTTATCAACATGGAATCAACCCAAACTTGTGCCTTCAATAAGATGTGGGAGTTTATCAGGTATCCAAGTGAAATGGAAGCCCAATAAGGGTGTGCTAAAAACTCAGTAGACCACCACCAATAGTAATTAAATAAAATAAAAGTCTTTTATAATATTATATGGAGATAATCAATGAAACAAATAAACAATATAGAAAAGAGATCCAGGCCAAGAAAAACAATAGGGCATCTATTATCCACTTTCCCAAGGGTTCCAAGGTAACACCAATCCAACTAAACATGCAACGACTTGAACCAATACTCTAAACATAACATTGGGATACATCATATCTAAAACAAAAAGGGGTTTGTTTCTTATTCATTAAACTCAGGGAGGTATAAAACAAATATCCATGGTTCCTGACTCATGTATGAATACTATTAGTTCCCAAAACACTGGACTATACTCTAAATCAAATATCAAAATCAATATCAAATTTGGTTGGGACCTCCATCCAACACCTTACCATATACCAAACTATCGGTACTGATACTGAACATCGGGTCAATCAACCAATCAAAAAACCAAATAGTAGTGCATAGAGCCTTAGTAAAGCATCCATCTAAATATTCCATTGGTGGTTCCTAGAGAATTACTCTGGACTAGACTAAGGAGTAGGAGAATCAGTCCAACATCATATTCTATATGGTATAAAATCATCACCCAATACCTCAGTCTGGAACTTAAACCACAAAGTATACTATCAGTGTCCAGAGCCTCATTTTAACACCTTATATATAGTATACCATCAATGTTTAGTGTATTAGTTCAACACCCTAACCATTCCATTATCAATCATCACCATTTCGTTCAACATTACCATGGTCCATTACCTTATATATAAACCAAATTAATGTTTAATCCATTTCAACCTTTACCCAAATACACATTAATTAAATGTTCATAAAACCATATAGAAATCAACACAACCCTTTTAACCCCTTCCATTACCTTTCTATATGCGAAAACTTATCATGGTCCCAAAAGGCCTTTAAATAAACACATGTACCAAATAAAAACAAAACCCTTTTCAAAATACATTAAAAAATTAAACATTGTCATCAAAAATTTCGAAACCAATCCTTAAACATGGGTCTTACTCTTTGAAAAACCAAACAAGGGCCAATAACTTCATGTTCCATGAAAACTATTTAAAGAGTCTCCAAACACCCATTTCAAATCAACATTTAAAATCCACTTAAAACCCATTTAAATCATCTTGAGATCAACAAATCATTTCAAAAAAAGAATCATTTCAAAACATTGCCTCCCCCTTTGACATCCTAAACTTGTTCAAAACCCAATACACTGATTTAAAAGCATTTCCAAAAGACTCATAAGAATTTTAAAACAAACTTAAATGTAAAACCTTCCAATTAAAATGGCTTTAACACCCCATGGGTGGCCATATGTCCAACCTCACAACACCACATATCAAACAGTGTCCGTGGAAGGTTCAAAGTATCAACCTAAGCAAAAACCAGTTTCTTAAATTAAATGAACAATCATATCCCACATGGGATCTAAGTCATACACTACAATTCACATATAAAAAAATTATTAAGACTACGGGTAAATCTATTAGACCACCTAACTCATTACTGAAGCTTTCTATTACATTTCCAAAGCACAGAGGCTGTTCCAGGTCCAATCTAAGCATCATCCAAACCCCATGACACCCAACCAAGCTCGTTAAAATCACTTAAGATCTAGTATTACACCAAAAAATAAAATATTATTTAATTACAATAATTATAATTAATATATTAACCCAAACCCATCTTAGTATAATGCTATAAAACTCATGGGTGCCCATATCTCATATAAACTCCAAGGAACCTACATAGGAGGTTAACAACAGATTACAGACACCAATCTTGTAAAAATACCTAAGAGGAGACACCATTTAAACACATAATAAAATTAATTAACCAATAAAACCTACAAAAATTCACCATGAACACATACCTCTGTGAAACACCATGGAATGAAGTATAGAATCCATATCAGGATCTCCTCTACCCATGATGACCAAAATACCAATCTTCTTTGGATGATTCCGCCATGATCTGATGGAATCCAAATCAAATACATTAAATTCTGAGGAAACACCACCAAAACACCTCCTTGGAAAGTATTGAAGAAGGGAGGAAGGGAGGAGAATCCTCCTTTAGTTTTTGCATACAAGAGGGAGAGAAAGGGGAGCAATGAATTAAAATCTCAGAGGGGAAAAGTGAAAAAAAAATAAATTTAAAGAAGATATATCCATAAACATCATTTGGACACATGGTTTTCCAAATCATGCACCAACAAAGTTGTTAGATTTTTCGAAGGCAAACCCACCCACATGGTTTATCCGCACAGTTGTCCAAACCATGCTTCAACCATGAACACCCATTCTATACAACACCCATGTACCCGCACAATTAATCTACATGATTTGAAAAACCATGAACCAATGGTGATATCATATTTTCCACCCACTTTTAGTAAAGCACACAGTATGTTAGAAACTATGCACAACACATGCGCCATGCCTCCGATACTCCTCAACCTCGCACAGTTTCCTCTTGGACCATGCATGGATTGTCATCAAATGTGAAATAACCATGCAACCTAACTATTGTTAGTTGAAAATGAACTAAAATACTCCTGATCATCAAGGTGTTTCACAGTTTCTCCTAAACCATGCACACCAAATCATGCACCCTTTCCCAAAAACTCCCAAAACCTTCAAAACATAACCTGACACCTCCGAATCCCATCCAAAGACCCAATATTCCTCCTAAAAATCATTAATCATCTCAAAACAACACTTTTAAGAATTATAAATCTTGGAATCTCATTAAATGTCTTAATTAAAGATTCAAATCATCCAGTAACAAAAATTAAAATTCATATGAAAACTTTTGCTCCATCCAGACACATGATCTTACAACAATCATAGTCATATCCTAGATACCTATCACCAACACTAATCCCAATATAACCTCAGACACCTAATCCTATCTTAATCTATGACCCTAACTAACTATAAGGGAAACTGAGCAAAATTCTTTAGATATTCCATTTGACATCATGTCTGACACTCCTCCAGTTGACGATCACATTGAACTTGAAAATGAAATGTATGTCCACACTAGAAAAAATTAAATTATGGACACTTTGTATTGGAACCATCAAACCTCATCTATTACCACCCTAATGAGTATCCTCAGGTCTCCATATCCAGTAAGTTGAGGCTCCGCTATCTATCCTGAATGACATCACTATCTGATTTGGCATACTACTGTCTGCTAAGATCCACTCTATTATGATTTCTTGGTTTACTACCTATGATAATGAGTTCAAATTGAATTTACTTTCACCTTGATGTCAGTTCATAAACCATCCTCAAACTGCTGCACTTTGGTGGTATCATATCCTAATATTATTGGATTAAACTACAATAAATACAAGAACCCCTTGGAATATTCATGAAAAAAATATCTCCCCGTACTAGGTGTATGAACTATTAATCTCTATCCTCCCTCAATATCTCAGGGAAGAACTTCTTGTAGAAAACCTCCAAACAATTACTCCTTATCATCCCAATGTGCTAACATACCTACACATAAACATCCCATTGATGTTTTACTATCCCCCTAAGAATGTATGTATCCAATTTCACCCAATATCCAGGTGGAATCTGTTGGATTTTGTACTCTAGAACCAACTGTTTTTACTTTGCATTCCATGTATATTCCAATATTTGAATATCAATAAAACAATTTATTATATATTTTTTATTTGTTTCATGACTTTAATGTAATAATTTCCTAGAATATATATCACATTAATAAGGTCATATAAATTCCCTACTATGATGGGATATGTGAAATTCCATGATAGTATTTTTAAACCTAATTATTAGATAATTTAATATCCTAATATTTTTTTAAAGGAAATACAATATTTAGTAGCATACAAGATAAGAAACATCGAGCATGAATGAACCAAAAAATATTATTATTTAAATGTGACTATTATATCCTAGCCATTAAATTGGCGGGAATCAATAATATTAACCACATTATGAAATATGTAATTTTCTTACTCATTTCTAATTTATTAATTTATACTTTATAAATAAGTATTCAATTTTTAGTGAAGTCATTTTATTCTTCAAAAATATCTTTTCTTCAAAAATGGTATTCCTTGATTTTTATGAGTGATTATTATAATTAATTTCTATAATATTTAGAAATTTTATAAAAAAAATTAAATTTAATATTAAATTTAGGATTTCAATATTATATTAGGAATAGTTTTTATTAATTTTTTGAAAAGATTTATTTTTCAATGAATAGTCAAAAATACTGTTTTTTATTAAAATTTATATTTTCTTTAAGTATTTAAAATGTAAAATTATATTTTGGATTAGTTTTAAAATTTAGTTAGTTCTCTTAGATTTAATTTAATCCAATTATGGTTTTTGAAATAGATTTTATACTTGAATTTGGAATAAAAACATTTTTTAAGGTCATTTATCTAAACAAATATTATTCAACACATTTTGAAAATTTATTAAATATTTGGAATAAGTGGATCTATATTTATTAAATATGTATATTTTATTTTTTTCAAAATAAATAATAACCCTAGTAATTTTTGTTACCATGCTTAATGAATAATTGGGTAATTAAAAATAAAAATAAAATGATAAGGACTAAATATTAACCCTAACACTCACCTAAATTTTATTGGATGAGTATATATCATACATAATAATAAAAAGTTATAATATATGACCTTTTATCGCTATTTTTATGTGACTATAACCTTTATAATATTTTATTTAAAAAAATTAAAAAATGTCACCCTCTTGTTTTTAATAATTATAATATTTTTAACATGGGAATAACTGGAGGATATGTTAATTTATAAATAATATTTCAAAATATAAAATATTTATCTTCATTATGGTTATTTATTTTTATTTTTTTGTGAAGAAATAATGTAACACCTGGATTTTTAATTCCATGCTTTTTTCAAATATTTTTTTTGGTTCTTAGCATTCTCTTCGTTTCCAGGTGTTTCGGGTTTGAATTTTTGGCGTCTTCTATGTTCTTGAGCCATGACCTTGGTCTTGGGGATATTTTATAATACTTGGAATCCTATTTTATCAAAAGTTTGGTATTAGGTTGTGGTGATTTGGATTTGGTTTTGTGACACTCCTAGTGGCACCACTTGTGGGGTAAGATGTTGAGGTGGTTTGTACCCTTTAGTTGGATGAGTTTTGGGGTAAAAATGATAGTTTATTTTGGGAAAATTTCTCCCATATCCTTGGAATATCTTTACCTATTAGTTCCCCCCTTGTAACCCTTGATTTTTGAGGATTATTGAGGGTTTTGGGTGGCCAGAACAGGTCGTACAGTTTGGCCTCACGATTCCAAATCGTGCAGGTGTGTCCAGGTCATTAAAAATACTTTTGAAATTCCATTTTTCCCTCCCAAAAATAAGTCTAATACAATACATTCTTCCCCTATTCGACACCAGCATCCATGAGAGGCCTCTAAGATCCCTCAATCTCCCATGGAACCCATCTTTGATGGGGTTTTGGTGGGGACACTCCAAGATTCTTTCAAGAAAGTGTTCCCCTCTTATTTTCCTTCCTTCTCCTTAGGGTTTACTACCTCTTTTTTGAAGTTCTAAAATATCGAGAAGTTAGGGTTCGAACCTAGGGTTTGATTTTGTTTCTTTTTGGTGTAATATTGTGGTCTAGGAATGGATTTATCTTCCTTGTGGTGCGACGGTGGTGCAGTTGATGTTTCACACCAATTTTTGAGGGTTTCGACACAAAAGGTTGGAGATTCCATGTGTAAACATTTCATGATGAGTTATTTTTCTTGTTTTACTGATTTTTTATGTTCCTAATATTCTTTGTGTGGTACAAAAACTATTTTAGATGGATTTGATTTAGAATTTAATTTTACAGTTTCATTTTTGTTTGAAGTTGTGTACTTTTAAAATGCAACATGTGTGATATATTTTGTAGTAGTTTTATAAAATATGTAATTGTTTTATTAGTTGTTTAAAGGGGCTGAAAATTATGTTTTTTAATGCCTTAGTGTCTTGTGGTCCTTTAAAGGGTTTTTTTGAATGGGTTTGATGTGTAATACTTTGTTATTCTTCTTGAGATCATTTTAGGAAAAAATGTGTTTTCATGTGTATCTTTTGTGATATTATTTGAGGTGATTTTATAACACTTTAAATTAGTTTTATAAATGTTTATAAGGCTAAAAATTATGTTTTGGATTGGTATTGGTGTGATTTGGCCTTGAAATAGGGTTTAGGAATGGGTTGTATGCAAAACATGGTTTTACCCCTAGGGTTGGTTTTATGAAAATTGTAAATGATTTAATGAGTTACACAAAGTGTGAAAAGGATGTTTATTTATCATTTTTGTGGGTTTATATTCTTAAAATGTTTTTTAAAGATAATGTGGTCAGTTGTGATGTCAAACATTTTGATAATGTTTTGTAATTTGTCGAGGTGATTTATGAAATTGTGATGTGGGTGCGAAGCATGTTTGTGGGATGTTTGTGGGATGTTTGTGTGAGTGTGATGTGAAAAGTGGATTTTGTTTATGAAAGGGGTATTATGTAACATTTGAGTGGGCTTTTATGTGATGTTTAGAATCTAGGAAAAGATTTTATAAAAATTTTAAAGGACTTGTTGAATTGTGAATGATGTTAAAAATGTGTTGTGGGATATTTTGGTGTGAGTGTAATTTCAAAATAAACTTGCATGAAAAAGGGGATTTTGTGAATTATTTGATATAAATGTGGTATTTTTGGTTAATGTGTGTTGTAAAAATTATATTTCTTGGCTTTTTGAACTTTTTTGAGCATAATAGGGAAACCTGAGTATCTTGGTGGGTGGACGTGTACTTGTATGATAGTGATCCCATGGGGTTTGGCCTCAGTTTCACGTAGAAATATTGACACTTATAAAATTAACTAAACTATAATGATGATGAATATTGGGGACCACTAGGTTATGGTTATGTTACCTACTAGTGGCTCGTACACGAGAATAGATATTGTGATGGTTACTCTCACCGAGATACGAGGTACCTGGGACCCACAGTGAGCTAGTGCCTAGGGGTTATTTTTTATTGTTTGTGCTCATTAGATACTTTTTTCTTACCATCGACATACGGTATGGTTTGATAAAAAATTTATTATCACTCTCAATATTTTTAAATGTTTTGAACCTTTAAAATAGCCCACTTTAAAACTATTTTTATTTAAAGTTGCATATTTTAGAAACTGTAACTAGCATTTCCTATTTATTAAAACATGAAATATTTTTGTGTTTGAATGTTTATCACATGGAATATCTTAGTGGTGGTATCCTACTGGGCTTTGACTCACACCATACTTACACCTTTGGGTGTAAGTAGACATGGTTATTTTTGTCGCAGTTTTGGGTACAGTTTTTACTGCTAGTGGTTTGGGTTTCTAGGAGTTCTTCTTCATGCGTTTTCTTAGAGATGGCTTGAGGGTGATTCCCCCATGACTTGAGGTGGTTTTTGGATATCAATTTTTGGTTTTATAACTTTGTAATGTTCTTTTGGAATTGTTTTAAATTATGTAATTCAGTTCTGAATTTTAGTGAAAGATGTTTTGGTTTGAAAAATTCAGATTTAGTTTCTTGGTTTCATTTGTTATTTTATGTTAATATATTCGGGTAAATCATTCCCAATTTTCTTTTTATGATACTCGGGAACTTGTTCTTTCCCTTGGGGATTGGGAATTCCCTTCAGGATGTGCCATGGGCTAGGTTGGGTGCCGGTTTTGATGGAGACAAGATTTGGTTCGTGACAAAATGCTATCAGAGGAGGTCCAAGTTAACTCTTTGGGTCAAATTATTTGGGGAATATTCAGGATAGTCTAGAGCTAGGATTTTTGGGATGTGGTATTCTATTTATGGGTAGTGTTCCTGATCACTACACCCCATGATGAGATTCGAGTTTCTAGGGGAAGTCAAGATTTATTTAAGTCCTTTGGTTTTCTTTGTTTGATGATGATTAGTGGAAATGAAAAGAGAGTTGGGTTAATGGTCTCAGTGAGCTCGTAGGGCCTAGAAATCCATGTGGAGTTGTGAATATTTTCATATAACACTATCTGATATGGTGAAGTGATTAGCGTATGGCTACCAACAATATGTCCAAGTCACCCACCAAAACTAGTTTCCTCTTGCATTGCCTTGTGTCCTTTAGTTTTGAAATCTCGGAAGTTCAGTTTTAAAGAAAAAATGACATGGTTTTAAGAAGTGTAAAGTTTTTTGTGAAATTATTTTACAATAAAGAGGTAATATTTAGATTTTTAAAATGGCAGAACTGAATTTTCAGAATGGTTTTGGAATGGAAAATGGTGTGTTTTCACCTCTTTTGAAAGCAGGAAAATTATGTTAAAGTTGGTTTTGAAAAAGTGTTCCCAATAGAGTTTTCTAAACTATTGAAAGGTGTTTTAATTGGATGAGATGTTTTGAAATTGATTTATATGACTTGAAATTTATTATTCATTTAAATTATTGGGATTTTGATTTTGTGGTTAGCGTTCTTGAGAAAAAGGAACTATTTGTTGATTATTTTGGTTTTGAAAAGTGGAAAGAATTTTTGTTTTAACCTTTGGTATTTCCATGAGGGACCACATACATGGGGTTATATGGGATGAAATATGGTTAATGAAAAAACTAGATTAGTTTCGGGACTTATATGAGGAGGGTGCACGGTATGGAACAGAAACATGAATGTGCGAGGCCCATGGGGTACCATTGGTAGATATGCTAACTGCTGAACTGTTTGTTTTTAAAAGAAATGTTTTTAAAGTAAAACACGAGGTTTTGATGACTAGATTGGGATGGTGTGTATTATGTGTTTTTGAAAATGTTGATGTTGTGAGGTGTTTTGAGTCTACGAACCCCTCCTGTTTGAACCGTTTTTTGGGTTTGTGTTTGGTGGGTAAGCTGGGTAGAAGGACCAGTTAGTAGTATCTTATGAGAAAAGTTCGGGAAGCCTTTAAGGTGGTTCAATTCACGTGTTTGGATCTGGTTTGGGGAATGTTTCAACCAATGGAACAGATTGGTTGGGTCCTTAGATTTTCTCATTGGATAAGGTATGCCCCCATTAAGGGTTAGTGCATGACTGAAGTGAAACCCAAATTGTTTTTCCATTGTAAAATCCTCTAGTGAAAAATATAAGGAACCTTTTTATTGAGATTTGGAGATTGAGTTTACAATAGTTCCTATCTTTGATTTGTGGATTCTCTTGTTGAAGGAGAGTTCTCATGGAAGGTTGAAATAAACCTTAGTTTCTTAAGTTACCTGATTCGTCGAAGGTGGAAGTGGTCTGGGGTTGTTAGTGTGGATGAGTATCTGGATGGTGTCTAGGAGGGCCTCTGGGTCCTTCATAGTCTCTTCTAAAAAGGATTTTATGTTAAACCATCAATATTGGTAATCTGGTCATGAGTAGATGCTATGTACACTTTTTAGAATTTTGTCCTGTTTGGGACTTGGCATAAGATCCCTTTACTTGTACTGTTTATATCAGTCACAATGGTCATGTTTAGTGATGACTTGTGATTTCATGTGATCATTTGATAGTGAAGGTGAAGGTTGTGCAATCCTATGAGAGTCTCTGTTATGTTGGACGTATGTCTCCCTTTTAAAAACTTCAAAATCCTCTGTTTCAAAGGAAGGTTTTTATACGTATCCTTTACTTCTTTTGTTTCTCACCCGAAGAAACAAGTTTTGATGTGTGTACATCTTCTAAGCCCTTGTTTCAGTGAAATTTTGGGTTATGGTAAAGTGAATTTTGAATATGTTATGTCTTGGTAATCTTATCAGGGATTGCAGTGTGATTTTTTGAAGCACCTAAATAAGAGGTTCCATACAGGGGGTTTCCAAAACCTAACTACAAGGCCGAAGATGCTTCAATCTTTTGAACTCCAACCATAGGTCCCAGAGAGAAGCTGACATGTAGTTAGGGGAAATCCAAAGGTTGTTTAAACCCTTGTACAAATTTCTATCATCAATATGAAATATAGGAAGAGTTGAAACCTCTAGTGTCATCATATTACCTCTGTTTTTACCATTCGGTGGAAAGAGGTGGAGGGCCTCATGCCCATGTTATCTCCCGATGTCATTCTTTTACCCTTTGGTTTCCATGGAGTTTTTGGAGTATGGTTGGGATTTTGAATAGATAGGTTGAGCGCACGGTTTGTGCTTGGTTAGTAGTAACCATTCCCTAAAAAACCATGCAAGTAGTTGGATCCACAAGGTTAGGGCATGGTTTCCCATACCGTGCAGATTAACCGTGCGACCGTCCCAACTCTTTAAATTTTGGGTTCTATCTATTCTGACCCATTCTGGTGGGTTAATATGGTTGGTTTCTTATGGTGGGGATACCCACTATGAATCTCATTTAAGTTCTTTTGGAAAGGTCTAATGGAGTCTACCCCTTGTATCAGGGAGCCCGTTCGTGTCACCCCCGTTGGTGTCCTGATTCTGTCTCGAAAAAAATTTAGGTTGTCTCTTATGGTGGGAAGACCATTTGTGCCTCTCCATGTTAGTAACTTAGACTATTCCTTCATATGTCTTGGTGGTAGGTAGTCTTTTTTGGTGCTATCTAACTACCTAAAATTCCTTGGGTAAATGATGGGATTGGAGAACACCCAATGGTTTAGTTAGATCAAGGTAAGTGTAACCTTGTTTGTTGTTGTTGTTCATCTGAGAAAATTGCAGGAATCTTGTTCAGATAGTGTTTAAGGAGTTTTATTTGGGATAAAATCTGAATGTTCTTGATCATTTCAGTAAAGTGATGTAAGTTTTGGTTTGTGTGAGTATTCCTTCCTTAATTGATCGCTCGAGGTGTTTTGGCCTTTGGGGGTGAAATATGGCAAGAGAGTGCATCTTGGTTTATCTATTCATGTTGGTTGTTGATTTAGCCTTACAATGGATTTCTGGGGGTGAAAATATTTAAGGTGGGGATAATTTTCACATCTTGATTTTTAATTCCGTGCTATGTTCAAATCCTTTTTTTGGTTCTAAGCATTCTCTTGGTTTCTTGGTATTCTAGGTTTGAATTTTTAGTGTCTCATGTGTTCTTGAGCGACGACCTTGGTCTTGGGGATATTGTATGATACTTGGAATCTTTTTTTATCAAAAGTTTGGTATTAGGTTGTGGTGATTTGGAGTTGGTTTTGTGACACTCCTAGTGGCACCACTTGTGGGGTAAGTTGTTGAGGTGGTTTGTACCCTTGAGTTGGAAGAGTTTTAGGGTGAAAAGGATAGTTTATTTTGAGAAGTTTTCTCCACAATACTTGGCCTATCTTTCCCCCTTGGTTTCTACCTTAGACCACCTGAGTTTGGAGTATTATTTAGGGTTTTTGGGTGGCCATAACAAGCCACACAATTTGGTCTCACGGTTCCAAACCATGAAGGAAAACCATGCAGGAGTGTCGAGGTCATTAAAAATACTTTTGAAATTCCATTTTTCTCTTCCAAAAATAAGTCTAATCTGCTCCATTATTCCCCCATTCAACACCAGCAACCATGGAATCCCTCCAAGCTCCATAAACCTCCCATTTAACCCATCTTTAATGTGGGTTTTGGTGGGGAAACTCCATGATTCCTTCAAGTAAGTGTTCCTCTCTTCTTTTCCTTCCTTCTCCTTAGAATTTCCTCCCTATTTTGTGAAGTTATAAAATGTCTAGAAGGTAGGGTTCAAACCTAGGGTTTTATTTGGTGTCTTTTTTGTGTAATCTTGTGGTCTAGGGATGGATTTATCTTCCTTGTGGTGAGGCGGTGATGCATTTGATGTTTCACACCAATTTTTTATGGTTTCGACACAAAAGGTAGGTGATTCCATGTGTAAACATTTATTGATGATTTAGTTTGATTGTTTTACTAATTTTTCATGTTCCTAATATGATGTGTGTGGTACGAAAACCATTTTAGATGGATTTGGTTAAGTATTTAATTTTATAGTTTCATTTTTGTTTGTAGTTGTGTACTTTTCAAATGTAACACGTGTGATATATTTTGTGGTAGTTTTATAAAATATGAAATTGATTTATTAGTAGTTTAAAGGGACTGGAAATTCTGTTTTTTTAATTCCTTAGTGTAATGTGGTCCTTGTAAAGGGTTTTTGAATGGGTTTGATGTGTAATAATTTTTTATACTTCTTGAGAGCATTTTATGAAAATGTGTGTTTTCATATGTATCTTTTGTGATATTATTCGAGGTTATTTTATAACACTTAAGAGTGGTTTTATAAATGTTTCTAGGGCTTCAAATTCTTTTTTGGATAGGTATTAGTGTGATTTGTCTTTGAAAGAGGGTTTTCAGAATGGGTTGTATGAAAAACATGGTTTTACCGCTTAGGTTGGTTTTATGAAAATTGTAAATGATTTAATGAGTTACACAAAGTGTGAAAAGGATGTTTATGTACTATTTTGGTGGGTGTATATTCTTAAAATGTTTTTTTAAAGATAACGTGGTAAGTTGTGATGTCAAATGTTTTGATAATGTTTTATAATTTGCAGAGGTGATTTATAAAATTGTGATGTGGATGAGAAACATGTTTGTGGGATGTTTGTGTGAGTGTGACATGAAAATTGGATTTTGGTTATGAAAAGGGTATTATGTAACATGTGAGTGGGATGTTATGTGAAGTTTATAATCTGGGAAAATATTTTATAAAATTTTTAAAGGACTTTTTGAATTGTGAAAGATGTGAAAAATGTGTTGTGGGATATTTTTGTGTGAGTGTGATTTCAAAATGAACTTTAATGGAAAAGGGGATTTTGTGACTTGTGTGATATAAATGTGGGTTGTTTTGTGAATTTTTGATGTCCAATTTATATTTCTTGGCTTTTTAAACATTTTTTAGCACAAGAGGGAAACTCAGGTATCTAGGTGGGTGGACGTGTACTAGTATGCTAGTGATCCCGTGGGGTTTGACATCAGTTTCAAGTATGAAGATTGATGATTACAACACTAAATAAACTATGATGATAATGATGACTGGGGACCACAAGGTTAGGGGTATGTTCCCTACTAGTGGCTAATGCACAAGAACAAATATTGTGATGGTTACTCTCATCGAGATACGAGATACCTGAGACCCACAACGAGCTAGTGCCAAGGGGTTATTTTCTATTTCTTGTGCTCATTAGATATTTTGTTCTAACCTTATTCATATGGTATGGTAGGATGGAAAATTTAGTATCATTGTCATTATTTTTAAAAGTGATGAACCTTTAAAATAGCCCACTTGAAAACTGTTATTATTTAAAGTTGCATCTTTTAGAAATAGTAACTTGCATTTCTTATTTATGAAAACTTGCAAGCTTTTTGTCTTTGAATGTTTATCACATGGAATATATTAGTGGTGGTATTCTACTGGGATTTGTATCAAACCATACTTACACATTTAGGCATAGTTATACTTGGTTATTTTTTTCACAGGTTTGGGTACAGTTTTTAGTTCCAGTAGTTTGGGTTTTTAGCGGTCCTTCTTCATGTGTTTTTATGGAGATGGATTGAGGGTGATTCCCCCCTTCCTTGAGGTGGTTATTGGATGTCCATTTTTGGTTTTTTACATTTGTAATGGTCTTTTGGAATTGTTTTAAATTGTTTAATTCAGTTCAGAATTTTATTGAAAGATGTTTTGGTTTGAAAAATCCAGATTGATTTCTTGGTTTCATTTGTTGTTTTATATTTATATATTCAGATAAATCATTCCAAATTTTATTTTTATGATACCCAAAAACTTGTTCCATCCCATGTTGATCAATAAAACCCTTTGGGACATTCCATGGGATGGGTTGTGTGCTAGTTTTGATGGAAATCAGATTCAGTTCGTGATAAATAATTTTCTTAATTTTTTTACACAATGCTGGCACAATACTTTTACAATTAATGGAAAAATAAAATAAAATATATTATAAATATTAAATGTATTATAATTTTAAAAAATTAATATGATACACATATTCTATAGATTGACATGACCTGTTAGGTATGTATTTTTTTTAATTTTAGTTGTTTTCTTGATGTTATTAGAGTCAAAACAATGAATAGTTATAAAAATTAATATTAATGGTATTTTATAATAAATAATATTTTAATAAATGATATAAAATTCATAAAAATATTCGATCCATACAAGTTATTATTATATGATTTCTAACATCAACCATGGTCCATTTACGATCCATTTATCCATTTATAATAACTATCTTGACCCACAATGAGTAAAAACCCTAGTTGTCAAGGTAAGTGTGAAAGGGGCTAACGAGGGGTTAAAACCAAATATAAGGGTAAAAACATAGTCAAAACATGTATAATTTTTATTATATGATATTATTTATATCCATAATAATCCAATAGTCTAAATAAGTCCGTTTTTAGTCCTTTTTAATTGAAAATTAATTGATATAAATTTAAGGCTTTGAAAAATTCCAAGAGTGCACATCCCCTTTCTTATAAAAGGGCTTCTCTCCTTCACTTTACTTATCACTTAGAAACCCATTTGTATCAGCCTATATATACCCAAATTCCTTCTAAATACCCCTCCCCACATTCTATAGGGATTATTTAGGGAATAAAACTAACCTTATTGGTCTTAAGGTGTTAAGAAAAGGAGGTTGTCTAAAGAGAAGGTATTGTTCTTAACTGAGAATTTATATTTTATTTCTTCTTCAATATCATTAAAATATTAATTAACCATGATTATATAATAACAAAAGTATATTACATATAATAAGGTGTTTTTATGTTAATTACGAAACCTATATTCATATCATATTTTATCAAATGGAAAACGAAACCATCATTCGTGTGTACAATGAGTTGCCGCCTCGTGAACCAATGTAATTCATTTTCTATCACTATATATCAGGGATGGATTATAATGGTGTAATTAATGTTTTTATATGATATTAATTAAATATATATCATTAATAAAATAAAATATTTTATTTACCTTATTACCTTTCCATTTAATGAAAAATGATAACACCGTTCTTGCGTATGTGCAAATTACCACATCCACAAAGCGATGTGATTCATTTCTCATCACCACATCACATAGATGAAATATATAAGTATATTTAAAAGAATTAATATTATATATATATATATATAATATTATTATAATTATAGAATATAAAACATTATTTTCCTTCTTTCCATACTGACCGTTGAAAAATGGAAAAGTTACTCATTCATATGTACAATCTACCATCTCTATAATTATAACATAGTTAATTTTTCATAACCATATTTAATAGTTAGATTTAAATTTATAATTTATATATAAAAATTAAAATTACTTCATTATTATTATTCTGAATATTATAGAATAATGAAATATTTGACCATAGTCAACCTATAGATGTCATTTTGGACTTATGAACCAGATATCATCAAAACATCCGACATGAACATAAATAATTAAGTAATTTTTATAACATGGTAATAAGTGAAATAAAAGGAATAATAGAGTTAAAAAAGTTTCTTAATGAATTAAATAATTTACTTATGATCATTATTTAAGATTATGAAGAACATACATGATTATTCAGACTCAAGGTAAGGGATATTATTTTAAAAAAAATCTTTTAAAAGATTCCCTTAAAACTATGTTTTTCTTCCATATCCATATTTTTTAAAATTATTTTGTAAAAGTTTTTATATGGACATAAAATATTTAAAAATTAAAATTTATTTCACCTTTTACTTTCATTCAATGGTTTTTGAAAAAAATATTTTTTTAATGTTTTGAATTTATTTACAAAATACAAAAGGAATGTTCTATTTTGACATATATGACGATAATAAAATTTCCCTCCACCATAAATATTATTTGAAGTTTGGATTCCTTTACAATATTTCATGCTTAATTCCAATAAAAAACATTTTTCCTAATTATTTTGGTATTAAGAATGGTTTTTTGAAAGAAAAGTTTATTTTGATATTTGAAAGTGGTTTGCATATGGGTTTAAAATAGTTTTTAAGGTTTTTATTCATGATATGGTCATTGGAAATTGTTTATGAAGGGTTGAGCCCCATTATAGATTATTGGTGATACCAATATAAATTATAAAATGAGTTTTACTAGATATAACTCCAATACATTGGGTAATGATTTTTTATTCAGAGAATTATATTATAATTTGGCCATATGATTATTCCAATTTGAAAGGGTTCTATGATGATGATGTCCCAAAGAACCTATTTAATATTTCTATTCTTATTAATGAGTTTTCATGGAAATGATATGTTTTTCAAAGGTAATATGATGATATTTTTAAATAAAAAATGATTCCCTTTCCAGATAAAGAGGAATGTTTTTAGGGAATGGGGTTTTTATGGATTTTCTTATTTCACACTATACTAACATATTTCTTATTTATAGAACCCTTACTAAGATTTTTGAATGTGTACATTGTTTTTAAATGATTTTCACATGGTTTCAAGGATTATTATATACAAGGATAAGGTTATGATGGAAATTATAAATATGTTTCATGAAAATAAATATTCTTATATCCCTAAAGCTTTGTTTTTGAAAAAATGAATATTGAGTGGAATTTTATAAATGTAATATACCTGTTTATTATGTAATATTTTTTCCTAATTATGTACAAATTTAAACCTAAAAGATCATTGGGAATGAAATAAATTGGATTCTATTATAAATATATTGTATTATGTGATGTTGAAGTGTGGGTCCTTACAATTGGTATTAGAGAAGGGTTTAAACAAATTTAGAGATTAAAATTTTTTCTTATGAGGTTTTATTAATAGTTATAGATACCATAATATTTTTACAAGTTTATGGTTGATTATAAGTTCAAAGTATTAGACACACCTTTTTTCATTTTAAGTTATGGATTTTGAGATGATTAATAATATTTTTGGTGATTGTATTTATAAGGTAAATTGAATTATGTATAAAAGATTTGAATGTTAATTTATTATGAAATTTCTAAGTGAATTTTATATACAAGGACTATTTTCATTTTTATAATTAATTTCATGTTTTAATGGGTATCCTTTATACAGATTAATGATTATTTATCTATATTGAAAGAATGTGATCATTTACAACCTTATTATTCTTTCCAGATGATTTGATTATCACTATTATTTCAAAATACTATTTGAATGATTTAGACCACTTCTTGAGTTTTAAAATCAACCATAAGAAACTATTTTTTTAATTCAGTACCATTTCATTTCTCCAAAATTTCTATAGATCCTGGTGCCTCTTTTATCTAATTTCAAAATATCAATTTATCTATCTCTTTAGGAAAGGGAAATAACATCAAGGACTTGATTTTTTTTCTGGAGATATGGACTTCTTACTAGAAGAGAAGGTGATATCAATAACATAATAGAATACCCTAATATTTGGATTTAAGTTATGAATTCTTTTATTATTTTCTAAGTATGAAAGAATATTGAGTTTATATTAACAAATCATAAGGACATATTTCATATCATTAATTTATAGGAATAAAGTACAAAAGAATAAAATGTAAAATCATGTTGAATATATTAAAAATAACATTTAATGATTGAGCATTAAACACCAGGGATTCAATAATTATGATTTGA
The DNA here is from genome assembly GCA_963277665.1 of Viscum album. Taxonomy (NCBI): domain Eukaryota; kingdom Viridiplantae; phylum Streptophyta; class Magnoliopsida; order Santalales; family Viscaceae; genus Viscum; species Viscum album. The sequence continues at coordinate 1,088,546,867 of OY728145.1, read as the reverse complement.
GGGTGATCATAAGAATTAGTACTCATTTGATGTTTCATGTGATAGAAGTAATTTTGGAGACATTTATTTTTATGTTATATGTAACTATTAAGTTTAAAATTTAAAAAAGTCATTTGGAGAAGAATTATCATTTTGTGAACATGAGTATAAAGTTATTGATACACTTTAGGGTTATATGATCTTTGATTTTTAGGTAATTATAGTTTATTACATTTTTGGGAATGTAAGGTGAAAGGTATGAGATAACCTTTGATGTTAAAACTTTATTTAATTTTGAAGGAATTAAAGTTAGTTTTAGGGATGTTAATCATATTTTTGGGAATGTTATAGGAATTAAATTGATATAGTTTTGGTAAAAGGACAACCTGTAGGTTGGGTGATGACCTGTCGCATCCAACAAGGTCGTGGGGCTTGAACTCACAACTAAAGGTCAACAAGGGTGCATCTCCTACCACTAGCCTATGTTATATCTTGGTTTGTATGACATTGTTTTTCATTATTTAACTGATTTGGAAGATAATTCTTAAATTCATTTTGGGAACATATTTTTTATCATAAATATAACTAAGAGATTGAATTTTTGATTTAGTGATTTTGCGATTAATTTCATTTTGAAATAAATTCACTATTTTAGGAACCTTTTAAGATTAAGGTAAACATAATATTATGGTATTTTATTTGAGTAATAATTGTTGAATTATGTTTTATAATCATATATGATTTTAATATGGATTTATTTTAATTTAGGTTATTTATTGAAATTATTATCATATCTTGGAGATTATATATCTAGGGAATAATTTTTTTGTAATGAGATATTAGTAGTGATTGATATTATTTGGAGATAAATGTTAAATTTATCTTCGATGGCTATGTGATAAAATGATTTGGTTTTTGTGTTTCAATCATAGTCTAGAATATTTTTAGGAATTTTAAGGATAGTTATTTATTTAATGACCTAAGTCAAACTTTAAGTATTATTATTGAATTTAAGAGATTAGAGTAGTTTTGTTTCATTTGAAGGTTTATACATTTTGTAAATTATTTAATATTGTGCTAAACTTTTTTATTGTGGTTAATTTAAAAATATAGGAGGAATATAATTTTTTACTTATTGGGGATTATGTGATATATTAGAAGTTGATTCTAGGGAATTATTCATGAAAAATTCATCTTAAATACTCATCGTTTGGAGAAAAAGATGAGATTGTGGTTGAAATTGATTAAAGGATGAATTCTACTTGTCAATTAAGTATATTTATTTTTTTTATCAGTCTAGATAGAAATGGTATTACTAAAATCTAGGAAAATTATCTTGAAACAAAACTGTTATCCATTTACTTCTTTTAATAAAAAATCAATGGTCTTTTAACCAATTGAAGTTCCCAAATTAGTGTGAGATTACTGAGAGGGGGGGAGTGAACCAGTGAACCAGTGATCCATTTTTATTTTTAATTTTTTTATTTTAAATTAAAACTCTACAACTAGTTAAATTATTTATCCCTTATTATTATGTATCTCAACCTTACCTTAAATAATGATGAAAATACTAAGGCACATAGCCGAAGGATTTATAGGGTTAGACAAAAATACATACTCCTTGTTATGTTGGTCATTATACCCAACATGGATTATCCAATATAATGCTATTATAAATTACATAGGTCAATATAGAGTCACATAGTATCTCTCATGAATCCTCTTGGGAGGTTCTTTATATTGTATCCCATAGTGTTACCAAAATCCAGAATGGGCTGCTCTACAATCCACGCCAGAAACTTGTTCTCCTTAAACAAACAAGATACTTCTATTTCTCCCAGCTCCAGCTGAGAGGATTTATCCTTTAATTAGGGATTTATCAACAATAGGATTACATTTTTATATTCCACCATGATCTTGTTGAAGGTGTCTAGATAATGTACCTGTTAAAGTACATTTACAGCTTGCTGATCTTGCTCAAATATATCTGATCACCCATGTTTGATTAGTTTCATTAGTGCAATAATACTTAGGATAATTATTCAATTTTATGAATTATTGGAATTAGTTAATGTGTGAAGGTGATGTAAATAAATTCTTCAAGAATATTTTATTCAAGAATGATCTCTAATAATTTCAAATCACCATTCATTCTTGAATTATCAACATAAACTCAATACATTCACTTCATGCATCCATGGTATATTCTATTTTGCATATTATAAACCCCAAAACATATTTTATATATTTATATATTATTTTATGATATATCTAAATGTTTCAGGATATATTAATATATATCAATAATCTTTTTATCTCCTCCTTGTATTTTCCTTTTAAGTTACAAAAGTAATTCAATGTTGTAACATAGGGTGAGTGGCATGCATGGGTTTCATGCATGGTTTTGTTATTTTCCTCCATGTGACCAACTAAGATTCACATAATCTACATTATTACTTTTTGTAAGAAAATTAAGGCTTACTGGTTATCCTCCTTCCTTCACATAAAGGGATCACACGATCATCAAGAGGTCTTTGAAAATGGCATTCACATGATCAGACGTTTGTCCATAGGTTCCTTCATGTGGCAAGAGTTTTTCCAGGATTTCTCCTTATCAAGAAAAGATATTTTCATGAGTGTAACTTTGTGTGACAAAGGTTTTCCATGATTTTATCTCAAATAATTTTATATAAGAAATAATTAATTCACAAGATCTCCTTCACATGTTTAATTCATGTGGAAACCTTCTATCCTTCTTGTGAATTGTACACGTGAGTGCTCTATTTTAAGAGATCCCATGTTATCTCAAAGGAAAGAAACTCACATAATTTTCCATGAATGAGTTTTTATAGAATATGATACTCCATATCACCTAATATTTTTATACTATATAGGGGGATCATTAAACCCTTGGTGATATTGGTGTATCTCAGTTATTTTAAAAGGCCATAAGTCTAAAATTCACCATGTGACACCGAGGGTTCATGCAATTTCATGATCTCTTCACTTGATTATAATATCACAGGTTTTTAAAATAATATTACGTTGATATCATATAAATCACACAACACTAATCTTAAACAAACAAAGAAATATTATTTAAATATGATTGTTACAACATAACCATTGAATTTAGAGTGTATGAATATGAAAAACTACATTATGAAATATATATGAAATTTATAATCAATACAAATTTACTTGTTAATTATTAGAAAATAAACACTAATTTTTTTGGAAGAATGTGAAAACAAATAGAAAATGTTAAATTTGATCCTAAATAAATTTATTGGTCTTCTTAAGACAAATATTATCCCTTTGTGATGCCCATGGTTGTCAGAAATTATATCTTGGGATGGAATAGATCACCTATCTTAGATAAAAAAACATTAAATTCAATAACACATTGGAACACAACATGTGAAAAAAATAAAACTTATTTACTATATAAATTAAAGAGATTTTTACAGAGTTTTGATACTTTTATGATGAAAATAACACTTCCAAAATAATATAGGATGCTTTCAATTTATAAGAAAAGAAAGTGGACTTCAAAATAATAATAGATATAACAATTTTAAAAACCATTTTCCAAATAAATGGAGAAAAAATCATAGGATGAAGAGTGGAAAGAAGTTATGTAACCACTAACCACTCACCCAAGACCACCCAATTTCTATTTAATTCTAACAGTTATAGTGTCCTAGAGTGAGATGATGAGTGCCCTTATAGATTTTAGGGAGATTATGGTTTGATCATTTCCTTGAGTCTATTTGAGATAAATCCTATCAATCATGCAAGGATTTCCCAAGTCTTAACCTGGGATTTATAGATTTACAGTAGCTTCTCCTAGTGTGAGACCCAGATTTATGTACAAATGTTTGTATTCATGGTGTTAAAGATTTGATTGCTGATGAGATCAGAGTTTTATAATAGTTCCAAGGTGGTTATAACTTCTTATAATAGTAATTTTTTCGGGTAATGGTGTAGGTTATTGAAAAGAAATATTTGAGGAAGTTGATTTTTTTAAAAGGGGGATATTTATCACATTTGATTGAAGGTGATGGCCCCAAACTTTTCCCATGTGTGAAAGTGGTTGCGGTGTTGATGTCAGCTTAATCATCCAAATTAACCAAATTTTCTTTGGAAATGGACCTAAAGGATTTATCTAATGGTAGGGAGAACATGGAAAAATTACCTATTTGGATTGAGATTTTATATTGGCGTTCATATTTTACAAAAATCAGGACGGACATCCTAAGTGGAGGCTTCCCTAGTTTAATACAAACTTTAGTGTGGTATGTCCATTAAAACTTTCTGGGTGTATCCATTTCAAGAAAACTCTTATTATAAGGTGTTAGATGAGGTTTTTTGAATAGTTTGGGGATTTTGGTAACTTGAGAAGGTGTTTTATTAGGGTCTAGAGCCAACAAATTCACGTGATTTGAAAGTTTAGGTCCATCCACTTAAAATCATGGTGTATTGGGACACCTAATGGGAAGTGGTGTATTGTATATTATTTTGAAGAGTATGTTTATATTATGTAATTGATCATCATTAGATTCCATGATAGTGAAATGATGACACAACCATGATACCTCATACAATGGGTGTGAATCTCTTAACGATTTAGATAAATATGGGTAATTCCCACATATGCTTGTGAAGAGATTAGAACAATTATTATGTTTCTATTATAGAAAAGATAGAAACAATGGTGCTCATGTACGGATGATGGGAGATAGTAGAGAAGATAAAGTTAATCCCAAGGATCCACCTACCTTGAAGCTCTATGGGTGTCATTATAGAATCATTTTGATGCATTTAATGACAGATTTTTACATGGGTGTGTTATTATTATATGCCTATAATATGGAAAGCTATTTAATTGTGGGGTGTATGGTGATCCCACCATAGATGAACTTATGGATAAAAAAAATCATGTTTGTTGATGGTCGATTATGTATTCATTAAATCCCATGTGGTTGGATGACTTTTGGGCGAGGAAAGGTTTTGGAAGCAGAGCATTAGAGATACACTTCTAGATCATCTGCATTTTTTATTGAGTTCTTTATATGATAATTATTAAAACTTGTATCATCATGGATATAAGAGGATGTTTCATACCTAATAATATGTGTATTGAGTTTTCATAGAGCTTTAACCTTTGAAGTCAATGGAAGTGCATGTGATGGTGGGATATTCTTCTCATGATATTTTTCATGATTTTCATTGATATGAAGATCTAGTTATATCCATATCCAATATGAAAATGTGTAAAGGTAAGAATAATAGTGTGATGTTGATTTTTCGAGTGAATAATTAACTCAAATTTGAGTATTCATATTTCTTGGACCTCCCTATGTGTAAAGTAATAAATTTACCCTAGAATATGACCATAGATTTTTTTGATGGTTTTGTTGATTCAGGGGTATGGTGTTTACCTTTGGTATGAGACAAAGAAACATTTCTAGCATAGAAAATACTAAAAAATAATATATTAAAAATAATATATAATTTATTTTCTAAGAACATGCATCAATTTTAAATTTCATATATAGCCTTAATTGAGCATCAGATTGGAAAAAAACTATGTTTGTGTCTAAAATATAGGATTCACCCTAAGGGTGTTGTAACCATTGTTCACATTGATGCACCTAGGGTTTCACCATTTATGATTAATTCTATTTCTATACGTTAATTGAATGATAAATTTTATTAATTTAGTCATTATGTGGTAATAAAACCATATACTTAACTATGAGCCCTAGAATTTATGTTTTCAATCAATTAAATTTTGGAGAAAATGAAGAAATCCTTTCGGGATCAATGGAATCAAAGAGAAAGAAATTTATCATCACCTATGAGTAGTCCATTCCTGATATAAGACTTTATGTTACTCCAAATATTCCTCAAGGTTTGATTATTTTCTTTTTTTGACTCTTTATAAACACTTTTGGTGTTGATGTGTATTGTAAAAGAGTTAAAAATGTCTTGTAACCATTAAAAAAACAAATATATTGAAAATATACTAACTTTAGAATGGAGTTTTCATGTTTGTGTGTGATGTATTTTTACCATTAATGAAGTTAGTTTAAAGGTGATGGTCGTGATCATAGTGATTGATTATTTATTTATATAAATAATCTATGTTTAGTATAAAAATTATTTATTTTACAATTTTTCCTGTTTATTGTTTTATTAGCTAAAAAATTTTAATATTGGTGTGAGGGATATGTATTTTAATAAAGTTATCATTGAATTATTAATCACGAAAATTTCACTAGAAACTCTTCCCTATTTCCATGTCCTTAAATGATAAATATCATGATTTTATCATTATTTCAAAATTTTGATAAAGATAAAAGTAGTTGCATTGATGAGGAATGAAACTCAAGATTATTATCATATCTCCCTCCTCCCAATTATCCCTCCCTTAAAATTTTCTTTCATTCACATGATGACAGTCTATATGTAATTCCTCATAACATAATCATCTCATAAATACATGATTTATAACAAGGGTGGTAATTTATTATATATCCTTGATATTTTCAATTTATATTTTTAGTGAGTTAGGAAAAACATTATAAATTTTTTTGGAAACTTTCACTTAGTGTATATGTTGTCAAAAAATAGGGCATTAAATTTACACCCCCATTTAATTCAAGACAATTTTTGCATCAATTAATATGAGTAAACATGATAGAAATATTGACCTTGATAAAATTTATACTCATCCTTAGTTCCCCTGAAAATAATTTGAAAATGTGGGATGTGAAAAAAAATCCCAGTGAGTAATATAAAAATAATGGAATCATGTAATTACAGTGAATAAAATAAAAACCGAAGAAAATAATTACAATTTCCCCAAAAAACTTTGAGCACATAAATTAAAATTTTACACACAAAAAATAAAACTTTTTTTTAATGAAAACATTTTAGACCCCATTATTAATCATAAAAAACCATGAAGGCATATTGAAGAATGTGGGAACTCATGAAAACATGTCAAACCACTCAAATTTAATAGTTTTCACACTTTATTTACCTCATAAAATAAAAAATATATCACTAAAAACATTTTTTTCAAGTATATTATAGATATATTGGAGCATCATATTCATAAACCATGTTCACTCATGTTTAACCAGTGTTAAAATAATTGAATCCTAGTTAATTTCACATGAGTAACAAACTTAATTAACTCCCCCATTTTTCTAATTCAAAGAATAAATCATTATGTAATTCATTTTTGAGTTATCTTGGTCTTACCCATCAATATGAGATATATCAGGATAACCCATATTCATCTATAATGATCAAATACCACATCAGTAATAAAACATTTATAAGCATTCAATTTTTCATCACAAAACCTCATTTTAACCAATAAGAAAAACATTTTCCATTTTCTCAAAATCATAAAGAGAAATATCCTTTTTATTTGAAAAATATTAAAATGAAAATTTCCTAGAAAAGAATACTGAAAAATAAATGTTAACTTTTAGAGGAATATTGATAATGAATAATGACTATGATAGTGTAAAAATGTATTCAATATGAATATATTAATAAAAAAATCTTTTTTCACTTTGGTAAATAAAGTAAAAAACAACTCATATGAAAAATGTTGAAAAGATACATTTTTAAACCACTATAAGGGGAAAATTTATATTTGAAAATGAGAATTTGAATCCTTTTTAGTATAAATAATAATATTATTGAATCATTTAAAAGGATATGAATATAGAGGGGAAATATTTTAAAACATTTAAAACAATATTTTAAAGGAAAATCCTCCACCTCCAGTCCTGACTCTTACCATTAACATGCCTTCCCTACTGAGAAAAATAATTATATTAATTTTATATATGATTATGAAATTTTTTAGTTTTAATTACATTATCATTATTCCATTTATTTCATTTAATAAAATGTTTTATTTTTCTAATAAAATATTAAGTTCACATTGGATGTTTTGAGGATGTTTGGTTTATAACCTTAAAATGACATTGATGTATTGAATTCAGTCAAAGGAGTTATGGTTTCGTTAAATCCATAATATTAAACATGTTATAATTATAATATTTAGACAATATTTATACTTTAAAAATGAACCATGTGAGGAATTCATGAAAAATTAACCACATTGATTCATTAAGATGATAGTCCGTACGTACACATGAATGAAAATTTTCTTTTTCAAATGGGTTGAAAAGAAATAATGTAGAAAATATTTTTCTTTTCTAAAATAATAAATAAGTTATAAATGTCATATTTATTCATTATTTACATATTTATGACCATCTGTATTGTATGCAAATGAAAAACAAATCACATAGCTTCATGAGGGTGGTAGTCCACACGTATGCATGGGCAACATAATCGTTTTACATTGAATAGAATGGTAATAATAAAATTAATATATTATATTTAAAGAATAATAATTATTTCATAAATATCATATATATTTAGTTTATGCATCATTTAAACCACCCATATGATATGATGATGAAAAAAATAAACACATCACTTCGTGGCAGTGGTAGTCCATATGTATGCATGACAAATGTTTTCCTTTCCCATAGGATAGAAAAAAAGATAATAAAGGTTTATAACATAATAATATTAAAATTTAATTCTGCATAATTCATTTATATTATTATTTAATCATGGTTAAGGAATATTTTAAGGAGGTATAAGAGTAAATAATCAAGAAACACTCGATTAATAATTATACATATTCTTTGGGAACACTCTATTGGCTTACACATTAAGCCTTCTTAGAATTACATTATGGTGATACCAGGACATCTAGTATGTGGGGAAGGATGTTGGAAATTTTTTTGGGTATCAATTGGGTGAGATAAGTGGATTAAAGTGTTTTAATATGTTAGGATAGTAGGTTCCCTTTTATAAGTGAGGGGAGTGACACACTCGTAAATTCTTAAAACTTTTAAATATATTATGTGTATTTCTCAAAGGAAAGTGGAATCGAATAGAAGAATTTGAAATACAATATCAGGTAAGGTATAAATTCACCTAACTAATCATATTTATCCATATTTTATGAATATTTATTACTATATTTCTTAGTTTAACTCCCTTGTTATCCTGTTTAACCATTATCAGTGTGATAATGTTTTACCAAGGTTACTATTCAAGATGAAAAAAATGAAAATTACCTTATATTTTTTTAATTTATTGTTTCAATATATTATATAAATTTTACCATATTAAATTTTACAAATTTATTTTATTATAAATATTCAAATAGTAATGAAAGTTGTTTTTAGAAAGATTCTCCTTTAAGAATAAAAATAATTTTATACCAAAATCAAGTATAATGTCGAGTGCTATAGAATTAATTGAATTATTTTAAGTAAAATGGGACTAATTTAACTTTAAAACCAATCCAAAATTGGATGGTTTTATGTATAATTTAAAATAAAATAATTTTTTAATAAAAATTGATATTTTCACTATTCACTAAAAATTCAATATTTTCAAAAAAATAAAAAAAAAGCACACTATGATAAAGTTGATCTGTTGAATCCAAAAATTATATTCATTTTATGTATTTTAAAATTTAAAATTTAGAAATTTAACATAAAAATAAAACCATATAATATACGGGAAACCAATATTTTTAAATAAATCTACTCCTTTTTCAATTGATAAATTATTTAATATCATTTATAAAACTATGATGATTATGAATATATAAAAATAAATACCTATAAATAATTAAATTGATTTATTTCTAGGGTTATATGTATTTTCAAATTTTGCTACCTAATAAATTGTTTCCCAAACATTTTATTCATTACTTAAATGAGGGTATTTTTCCCACATAGATTTTTATGATTCCCATTTTTCCTCTTCATTAATTTTATTCTCCCATAAAATATTTACCTGGTGAATCAAATTATTTAATAAAACCTACTATCTAGGATCTATAATATGAATATGATTTTCTTTATAAGTGATATTCTCCTCTAACTATACCTATTCAATGAACAAAACATGATCTGCATTAGGTATGTACTTACTTTTTAAAGAAACATGAAACAAATCATGTACTTAAGACAAAATCATAGGTAAGGCTACCAGATATGCAACTTACCCCAATTTCTATAAAATTTATTAGGGTCTAATAAACCATGGGATCAACTTTCCTTTTTTTACAAAAATAACTTACAATTTTTTAATGAGACACTTTAAGAAAAATGTGATTTCATTCAATAAATAAGTGATCTTTCATCCAATTATACACATAAATTTTTGGCATGTTATGAGATTACCTCATATAATGTTGAATCTTCATTACCTTCATAATCATTCCATCTACCAGATTTGGTCTAAAAATCTTCCTTTCACCAATTTCATCTCAAGATGATGGTGTTCAACAATAAATTCCATTTAATTCCACAAAAGGATCCATATATATATATATATATATATAGTAATGAAAAATATTATTATAATATTATTCAACTCACAAAATATGTTGATTATAACTTCTCTAATAATATAATGAACAATCTTGAACCATATCTTCTAAAGTCTTAATCATTCGCTCAGACTATATATCATATTAAAGATGAAAAACTATAGTGAAATTTCATTCAGTACGCAATGAATTTTGAAGTCCTTTCCAAAACTTCGATGTAAATTTGGGATCATGATTAGATTCAATAGAGATAGGTACTCCATAATATATATATATATATATATATATATATATATCTTTATAATAAATCCTATCAATATAATCCAAATACATATTATCAAAAACAGGAAGAAAATTTGTATATTTAGTTAATCAATCAACATTATCCAAATTCATATTATTATCTTGAGAAGTATTTGGTAATCCCACCATACAATTCATGGATATATTCACCTATTTCCATTTAGGAACTAAAAAAGTCAAAAGCATCTCCTATAGTAGTTGTTTCTCAACTATAACATGTTTAAAATTTAAATATTTCATAGTAAAATCACCAATATACTTCTTCATTCTATCCCACCCAAACTATTCTTGAGAGTCCCTATAAATCTTAGTTATAGAAGGATGAATAGAAAATGTAGAGATATAATCTTTACTCAATAATTAATTATTTGAATGAGATTTAATTGGCACACACAACCTCTTTCCAAATATCAAAACACCTTATTTTTTAATATATAATTCTAGAAACATACCCTTATTTATCAATTCAAACATTTGTTATAAATAATAATCTTCCTTATGATCATGATTAACACTATCCTAAAAATATTCCTATACTGACACCTAAACAAATAGAGAGGTATTTAATGCATGATAAATCTATAGACCAATTCTCATTAAACCATTAACTAAAAGGATCATCTTCCAAACCTAACATGGTTAACGATACATTATTTTTTCAATTGAATGAATGAACTACCATTTTTATATTACCTGGATGTTAGTAAACATGAAATCATAATCTTTTATCTGATATGAAAATTATCTCTACCTCATGTTTAATTATTTTTGAGTGAATATATACATTAAAATTTTATAGAAAATATATATTTCTCATTTTACCCCATAAAAAATATGTCTCCAAATTTTTAAAGAAAAAAACTCTACTGTAAGACTATGATCATGTGTTCGTAATTATAATCACTGAGTTTTAATTAAAATTAATTATATTAAATTAATTGATCATATTTTATTAATGGAAAACAAATTCCCTTAAAAGAAGAATTACTATAAATTAAAAATCCACAATTTCTTACTAGAAAGGATAACATAATAGAAATAACTAAATCATTTTTTCAATTCATAAAAACATTCATCACATTCCTTTATCCAGACAAATTTCACTCCTTTTTGAGATAACATAATTAATGGGCTAGTTAAATTAGAAAAATTTTCAACAAATCATCTATAATACCCACTAATACATGAAAACATTGAATTTTAGTTACATTTTTAGGTTTTGGACACTCTTGCAGCACTTTAGTTTTAGCATGATCAATAGTTATTCCATATTTAGAAACAATATTCCCAAGGAATGAAATATACTGCAACCAAAATTCACATTGTATGAATTATTTATAAAATATAGATTATTTTAATGTATAAAAAACAGTACTTATTTTTTTAACATATTAATAATAAATTTTATAATAAAAATAATTACAAAATTGAAACCCACTGCAAATTTATCAAAATAGTCATTGAAAAATCTATTCATTAGATCAATAAATAAAAATGTGTATTCCTTATCCTGAAATGTATAACCATAAACTAATAATGCTCAGAAATAGTATAAAATTTTCTCCTCATAATGTCTTTCTCCTTCATTTTCATTTAGTGATACTCAGAAATGATACCAGTTAATGAAAAATATTGAGCACCCAGGAGATGATCAAAAAAGCCATCGATAATAGGTAACAAATACTTTTTATTAATAGTTATCTTATTGATATCTCTATAATTAATTAAAGGCCTCATGGTACCATCTTTATTTTTTAAACAATAGAACAGAATCCCCCCAAGGTGAAGTATTAGGGAGGATAAAACCATTATCAAGAAAATATTGTAACTACGTTTTCAATTCCAAATTTTCTACCAGATCCATTTAATAAGTTGGTTTTGAAATTATCTTAACATAAATAAATAATTCAATAGTAAATTTTACCTCTAATAAATAATAACTCTAAGAAAAACATTAGTAAATACATCCAAATATTCATTTATTGCTTGTATATCACTAATTTAAGCAATTAATTTTTTTTCAACAATATGTTCATGAAAGATTTCACTTCCATATTTTTCTATTCTCTTAGTTTATTGATAAGTTATCAAAGGTATGAATTCATTCTTATATACAAAGTAAAAAATCATTCTAAAAAATAACTTATTTAACCCTATAATATATCATATCATGATTGAATAAAGGAATCTATACCTAGAATAACATGAATCTATAAAATGGGTAAGATAATGAGGTTTGCAGGAAAAACCGTTACATAGATAATAATATAGTGATTTTTATTAATTCTTTTTTCCATTATACTTCCCCCATGAGTTTTTATAGAGAGTTATGAATTCATTTATTGAGATGGTATTTTAATTTTCTTAAAAATTTAAAAAATAAAAAATACCATGTAGAACACGAATTAGAAAAAATATTAGAATAATCTAAATAAGGAAGTAATGTACATATCACCACTTCATTTTAGGGTCCTCCAGCTACCATAGTAAAAAAAAAACTTTTTTCACCTTTATGTTTCCAATTATGATGATTCACACATTCAGTAAAAAACTTTAGACAATTGTTAGCATAATTTCGAAACTCATTGCAATTAAAATATCTGAATACTAAATGACTATCGATTTTCTAATTAATTTTATGATCATAGCTCTTTTACTTATAGTGAAGATCTAAAATACCAAGATTACCACATTATAAACACCTCCTATATCCAATAAAACACTCTTTAAAATGTCTTTTACCACATTTGGAGCATTTAGGGGGGATTACTTGAAAATTTCTTAGATGATTGCTTCTTTATTACTTACCAGCTATACAACCTCTTGGCCTTATTATAATAAAGTACATAAGTGTTAGAAAACTCCATATAAAATTTCTAAAGACAAAAAATAACTTCTTTATAACATTTATGTTCATGTGATATAGACACTTTTTGTAAACATGGATTTATAACTTTTTAAAATCTATCAATTTTACTCTCATGGTATAAATTTTTTTGATGTATAACTATTCAATTTGGTAAAATTTTCATCAAAAGTGAAAATTAATTATTATTCCTTTTTCATTAATCTATATATTGAATTCCAATTATATGTTGAATAAATTTTGGAAAATACTTCTCAAGAAAAATATCTTTAATTACTATCCACTCTTTGAAATCAATCTCATATTTTTACTTATTATTCTTAATTAGAGACCACCATCAATCAGCTTCACCTTCAAAATGATAAATAAAAAGAATTACCTTTTCATGTTTCATGCATCCTAAAACTTAAAATATATTCTCTTATTCATTTATCTATCCTTCATATTGCACCAGGTCTGAAGAACCACTTAAATTCAGAGGGTGTTGTTTCATGAAATGCTCCGCTATAGTCATGTTCCTCTATAAAGAATTTAGTCTCTCTATTTCATGGGTGAAATTGTTAATAACATGTTTAAATTGAGTTAAAACTTCCATAAAATATTCTTTTCCAAACATTCTAGGTTTTTGATTCAAAATTTTATTATCTCATTGGTGCCTTCCTACATTATCTACCCAATTAATTCTGAAGAAAACCATTCTGAACAGACATTTTTTAGATGAAGAAACCTAGAAATACTGAAAGTATATATAATGATAATATAAAAATATTTCAGAATCTTGTATGATTATTTTTTTACATTAATGTAACCTCTAAAGGTATATAAACCTTTTTTTGATACCAACTACAAGGCCCTATAACATAATCAACAAATAATTAATTGATTTATTATAAGGGTTTCACTTTATTAAATTATCTAGATATTTTCAATTAATATTTTTTTTGATTTTTTAAAAAATTACAAAATAAAGTATACACTATCACATAGTGTATATTATTTCTACAAAAATAGAGCCTTAATTTTACAACCCTATTTCATTAAATACACTTTTGTTTCATTTTTTATGAGTCACCATAGTAGAAATAATGAACTTTATAATAATTTTACTCGTCCTTCGATATTTTGATTTTTTTTTGAAAAAATGGGTTGAGAAAAAAAATCTCATTTAGTGATATAAAAATAATGTAATCCCATTATTCTAATGAAAACATGAAAACCCATGAAAATTCAACCTTTTTTCCAATAAAAATAAGAGAAAAAAATATGATATGTCAACATATGAAAATAAAATTTGCTTAAAAAATAGTTTAGAATTAATTATAATGTATAGGAAAACCATAAATTCATCTTGATTCATGTAGGATCTCATGAAAACATTTCAAACCATTCACCTTTAAAATTACATAAACATTACTTTCCTCCCAAATTCAAATGATTTCCAATTTTTTTTAAAAGAATATTATAGGTTTCATAGAGAATAATATTCATAACATATATTCACTCGTATTTAACTATTTCAGAATAATTTCATACTAGTTAATTCCATAAGAGTATCCAACCCGATTATCTCACTTATTTTGTTTCCTTTGAAGACTAAATCATTACCCAATGCATTGTAGAGATATATTGGACTCACCCATTTTCTTGAGTTCTATCAGGTTTAACATTAATCATATAGAATTATCATGTTCCACATCATGAACAAAACATTTTTAATATTTCAATTTTTCCTCACAAAAACTAATTTGAACCCATAATAAAAATACTTTCCATTTTCTGATAATCATAAGGAGAAATGCACTTTTTCTTTGAAAACTCCTAATATGAATTTTTACTGGAAGAGTGGGACTGTTATATAAATATAAAACCCATGTTAACATTTATAGGAATTGTGATAAATAATAATAACTATGATAAAGGGAAACATTATTCAATCCATATAATTTATAAAATAGATTTTTTTTTTCACTTTTGTAAATAAATTCCAAAAACAAATAAAATGGAAAATGTTTAAAGTATAACTTTTTAAACCATTACAAGGAAAGTAAAATATATTTTAATGAAATTTAGAAACAATTTATTCATAAATATGAACATTCATGAAATATTTAAAAGGCCGTGTATATTGAGTATAAGGAGTTCAAAACATTTAAAAAATCATTTTAAAGGAAAACCCTTTACCTTGATTCACAACTCATTTCATTCATATTTCTAAAATCCAGATTGATAAAAGTATATTAGTTTTCTACTTGATTAATACCAATTTTCATGTTAATCCTATTACTGCATTGAATGTGATCAAATGGGTTAAGGTTTCATTAACTCCATAATCATAAAAATATTATAATTATCATATTTATAGACTATATAATCTTTTAAAACCAACCATTTACGGTGGTCATGAAATATGAACCATGCCGTTTCATGGAGAAAGTAGTCCCTATGTACGCATAAATTTAATTTTTAATTTTATTCTTGGTGAAAAAGAAATAAATTAGATAATAATTTATATTTACATAATCATAATATGTTATATATATCATATTAATTTATTATTTTAATCCTTATGACCATCCATGTAAGGTGGAAATGAAAAATTAATCACATCGATACGTGGGGGTGGTAGTCTATACACACACACAAGAAACATTAATATGGAAAGTAATATATTATCATTAAATAATCATAATTATTTCATAAATATCATATATATTTACTTGATCTCTCTTTTTTATAGGTTCTAGGTGCAGCAGAAGCATAGGATGGGCATATAATCAACTTGGAAAATTACCATAATCGATGATTAATTTGGGATCAATACGATGATAAACGCTAGTATCCAAAAAATTGAATCAAATATAAAATACAAAGGAGATAACCCAGAATAAAGAAGAGTGGATCTACATATTTTTTTTATAATTAATTTATTAAATTAAATAATTTTCTCTAAGCTGATTCTTTCTACATTGATGTGTTTGACCACGAGTCTGAGGTGTAACTTCGTTGTGATGTGGAATCCAAAGAGAGAGTTTCTATAGCGATGATACACATATGCTCCATGCATATCCGAAGGTCTCGAAAGGATTATTTGATGCAAGTGCAGAAGATCCTTGGGCTTATGATGTCCGCCTTTTATTTCCTTGAGAATCAATTCTAAATAATTCTCTTAGATTCAGTGGGGGAGGATCTCTCTGTTTCTTGAGAGCATTCTTAGAGAGGGAAGAGTTCTCTAGGCTTAAGAGCTTTTATAGAAGGATGGTGTGAACACAACCATTGGTTAGTTGGTTGAATGAACTCTTTGATAATTAAAGAATAATAACATAATGGGGAATTTAATTCACTAGGTAATAATAAATAATTAGCACAAGTGTCATTACTTATTTTATTATTCCATGCAAAAACCCATGTCAAATAATAATAGTAATTCTATTATTTCCATGACACATTATTAACTTGAACATTATATTTAAATATTATTTAACCAAATAATATTATATATTATTTCTCATCAGACCCATAACATGGTCTGCCTATCATCCTCAATATTTTCAAGGCCTTGAATAATGACTATTTATTTATTAAATAAATATAACTGCAATATTTGAAAATAAATAAATATTTGGTTCGTAATATATTCTCTCAAACAACTAGAGAAAAAATAAATGAGATTAGGAAAACTTGAATAATTATTAAACCAAAACTAGGAATAATATTTATTCAACTTGTTAAATAATACAATATTTAACTGAGATATTGTCTATACTTAGTGTGTGACCCTCTAGGCCTCTTTGTCATTGGCATTAGGCGGGTTGCCTAAAGTCCATGATTACTTTCCAGAAAAGTGTTAAGGCACCTAAGAGAAAAAAGTTTATGTCACTAAAAAATATCACCTCATACAAATTATTACTGTGTAATATAATCCCTTTGTCTAGATATGTCCAATCAAGCGGGTTTCACGCAAGTTTCATCAACCCATGTGATCGAATTCTCATTTTGTGACTTCCCAGAATTGAATGGGCCAAGAGATACCTATGGACATGCATTTAGTTTGGATATATCATTTACATAAAAGGACTTGAGATATCTGCTTCCATAGAAGTGACAAATCCTTTCTCTCATTATTCATTAATGTAGTATTACTCATGACACACCCAATATATCCAACCTTACTGTAAACATCTGTCATCATGGTTTTTCATCAATACATATAAGTGTGCGAGTCATAATAACCATTAATAATAATATTAAAGTCTAAGGACCAATATACCCATCCACAAATAGGAGTATCCAATAACACTTATGAATGTGGATTTTCTACTGGAGGGTATTGTTCTCATAATATCCTCATGTATATTACCAAGGGAGCACACCATGAGAAGGTGCTTCAAAGTTTCATGAGTCCCCACCCTTGATATCCTGTATCATTTGTGTCCCTTCAAATAATATTATTTGGCTATAGAAAATAAATTCAAGAATAGTGTCATGGAACTTTTGGGTTCTCTTCATAGCAGGGATCTGCTATAACATTTTAGCGCAATAACTATTCTTAGGACATTATCACATACTATGTCATGTATAAGAACAATCATGATGTGATATGGAGTTTGTTAATTTTTATCCTATGAATATAGGTTTATCATAAAGTACATTGAATTTGGTTTCTAGGGAACCAACTCCAAACAGAGTGCTCAAACTCAACTCTGACAGATCATGCAGTATGGGGTCGATCTGAGGAGGGGTGGTTCAGGACTCTTCTGGGTCGGTCATTATGGCCTTCTCTGCATCCCTAGGGCAAGGTTCTTCTCTCCAGGCCGATGCCAAGGCAATGCTGATGGAGATCTCCTTATGACATCAAGAGGGGATCACCTTATCAGAGGTAGAAACTGATTCCCTAATCCTCAACAATTCCATCCATAGATCCAACATCCCATGGTCCATCCACTACATCACCAGGAAAAACCGGGACATGATCAGTAGAAATATGAGCGTTGTCCACACTTGTCGTGAGGGGAATAAGGTTTCAGACTACCTTGCCTCCATCAACGTCCCCAGTTCGGCCCGTTGTTGTTTTTACACTTCTACCACCATGAAGGCTGAGGGAGTCAACTTGGTTTGAGGGGATGCCCTCGAGCTCCACTATTTTCCACCCCCTTAAGCCCCACTTTTTCTCTTTAGGCACTTTTCGCCTACCCCTCTTCTGTTTTGCATGTTCTTTGTTTGAATAAATTTATAGTATGATGATAGGGAACCAACTCCAACATTTTTAACCATCCATTTAATCTGGTGATAAAAAAGGAAATACATCGCTTTGTGGAGGTGGTAGTCCACACCTATGCATAAGTGACATTTTCATTTCCCATAAGATGGAAAATGAGATGAAAAAGGTTTTTACCATATTCATAATTAAATTCCAATATATTAAATATAACTATTTTATTATTTCAGTATGGTAATTTTAAGGAGGTAAAAGAGGAAATAAACCTGAAACACTCAGTTAATAATTATACCTCTTCTTTTGAAAACATCAATTGGATTACATCTTAAGACTTGTTAGGATTCTATTTTGGTGATAAAAATAAATATGGAACATGAGGATGGATTTATTTATGATATCTAGGTAGTTATTGGTCAAGAAAAATTGATCAAAGTATGTGAATATGTAATAAGATGAGGTTCCCTTTTATAAGTGAGGGTGTTGGCCTACATTTAAATACTAAAAACTTTTAAGTATATTATATTGCATCTAAAAATGAAAGTGTAAAAAATGAAAAAATTTAGAATATAATGTCATTTAAGTTTTTAATCCAGTCAAATAATCATATTTATCCATGTTTTGGAGATATTTGATACATAATTTGTTAGTTTTACACCGTTAACTCTAACCATTTCCGGGGTGATAAAATTTTCCAAGGTCACTATTCATAATGAACAAAAATTAAATTTAAGTTATTACTAAATTTTAACCTAATCATTAAAAATATAAAATCCCTTTTAATATATTAAATTTATTAAAGTGGTAATAATTTATTTTAATATAAATATGAAAACCTCAATGAAAATAGTTTTTAGAAAAATACCCCTTTTAAGAACATAAAAGATTATATACCAAAATAAAGTATAATTGTAATTAATATAACATTAATTGGATTATTTTTATTCAATATGTCTTCACATGAAAACCAATCTAAAATAGAAAGTTACATTTTTAATAATTTATAAAAATGGTTGTTTTAATAAAAATCGTTATCGATCACCATTCAATAAAAAATCAATCTTTTTTGAAAAATCTTAAAAATTAAAAAATTAGATATTGTGAATAAAAAATGAATTCCCATTTCAAAATTAGAATACTAAAATTTTTAATTTTATCATTTAATTAAAACCATATAACATATTGAAAAAAATATAGTAAAATAAAAAAATCTAGTTAAATTCATTTATAAAAATATGATGATTATAAATCTAGAAAAATAAATTCAAAACAAATATTAATATTGAATTATTTATAGTGTTACCTAGTTTTTCACATTTCAATCCCTAAATTTAGACAATGGAAGCTATTGTTATAGGGTGATGTGGCCCCATAAAGTGTTACAAGCTATAAAAATGGTGGTGGCATGGGATGAATGCACATGGCATGATTAATCAGATATGAGGATCCATTAGAGGTGGTACAAAATTGATGGTGCTCAATGTGGGGAATGACTATGGAATGCATGTAGCAGGATTCCATACATGTATGTTGAAGGTGATGGTCAAAGGTATAAGATTAGTGTAGTGGTTTTCCATCGAAGGCAGCGGGTGTTGGACATTTGACAACCTGGGAAGAAGTCCCTAGAAATATTATGATATGGTAGATAAATAGGAAATATAAAAGAAAAAAATAAAATTATTATTATCAAAGAGAGAGAAATAGGTTGAGGGTTTCACATATCCCCTAAAAGGTAGCATGAATCACCCTATATCTATTATATATAAATATATATTATAAATTATTATTATTATTATTATTGATCATTTTTTTATTATATATTCTTATCCTGAATTAAAATTGGTGATTTATCTACAACTCCAAATTAATAAATGCAGATGAATAATTACAGACCAATATGTGATATATAAATTTGACTCATGACACGAGCCTCAAGTCCCATCATGTAATGACTCTCATGTTTGATATGATAAACTGTATATTTTTCTTCCAATGCACATTTTTAATAATTTATTAACATACCTTTATTATTTCTCCATGTAGATAATTTTTGTGTGGTCTCTTCAGCCATATGAGGTTGTTTTCATAGAGAGATAGGATGATTTACAATTTATCTCTATTAGACCATCGATGAGGTTCATGTGTGATAATAAGAGTGTTCTTAAGGATGAGAATCCCTAGAAGTACAGGTGTATTGGGGAATGTGATTTACACTATCCTTAGGTAGGGTTTGTATTTCCCCCATGTGTATGGGTTATGGGATCCTCTAACTATGGGTCAAATGTACTCATCATTTTCCATGCATACATGGTGTGTGTAATCCTATATCTATAGATTAGGTATTCCCACTAACTAAGATGTTATTGAGAGAATGGAATCCTCCTCCTATAGTTCAAATAGGTTCAGTATTCCCCCACATAATTATGGAATATGATACTCTATCTATGGGGTCACTAACCCCTTGATAAAGATTTATTCATTATATAGGAATATATATACCACTAAAATTTACTAATAGGTTACATGGATTACATTTCATTAGTAGTTCATATTCTTAATTGGTAATTTAATATTGATGGACTGAAATGTATAGTACACTGTTGACTGATGAATATGAACCAATGATGAGTAGACCCCCATTCTTGGATTGTGGTTGTCATGTAGTGGTTGGTAGTAATGATTAGTGAAGATATTTTGAAGGATAAAACTCCTCAGGAACACCATAAGTTTCCTCAAGATGCATCTTATAACTCAATTATCAACATTATACATTAGGGATATCCTTGGTGTTCCCATAACCACTAGTTTCCCATGTGATGTGTCTTTCAAGTACTAGGGATGATATGATTAGTACATTCATGAATTTCCGGGATCCCTAGTTATAGATCATATCTAGATTATCACTCTTTATCTTCCTCCTAATTACTCTCTCATATCGGGATCATTATGTTGACCTATTATTCTAATTTTCATTCATGGTTTTTGGGGGATCCTAATGAATATGACTATACTTACCCTTTTATAGGCCTTTATCCCAAATAATTTATATCTATAAAGGAAATGAACAGTTTGGATATGGTCTTAGGGAAAATGGACCTGATGTGTCTTATTCGAAGATCACGTTTGGTAACACGTGATGAAGTTGTGGTTTGTGATTTTGGAGATTACTGTTGTGGTTGGGGGTCAATCCATGAGTACGAGTAATGAGGAGGATATTTTAATGTCTTATTTCTAGCTATTTATGAGGATTTTAAATGCATTATTTCACACTATATTTTTGACATGGTGATGTATCTATTCTTGATGATTCATACATACATTGTACTATATTCAGTTCATTCAGTTATATATATTTCATTTGTTGGTTATTAATTTTTTATTATTTTTTTTGATATGTGTCTTTTTCATAGTCTAAGGACTCCCATATTAAGTGATTTATTTACTTAATGTTATTCACCAACCCATGTCCTATTGGAGGTGATATTGGGGTAGAACACCCAACATACTTCCAACATAGGCAGGGACCCAATGGTTCAGTTCATGTCACTTCTTATAAAAATAAGGCATCTAAAATCCTTTATTATATAGGAATATGATACATGAATGAGTGATTCTTTAAAATAAATAAAAGAATTACTGAATAAGTGGGAATTTGATATTAGGATTTTTCATGTTAGTTTCCTTTTTTAGATATGTTTCATATATTCAATTAGATGTTTCTTTATATGGTTTATGTAATTTGTAACACCCCGAGCTTCCATGATATGCTTCTAATTCAATAATGTAATAGCTTGCATTGTGCGCAACATCGAGTTCTAACACACTGTAACTAATCAAAGTAGCCGTTATGAATAGTAATAACCACTTTTTAAAATTATAGAAATTTTATATTTCAAAATGGACTTCATTTTTGTATTCGTAATATCGAAATTATCCAAAGTTGAATTTTTTGTAATTTTCTGAGAACTTCTAATTTTTTATGAATAGTGAAAATTACTTAAAACAACTTTTTTAATCAAAATAATTTATAGTGATAAATTATACTATTTAGTGGTTTTAAAGTATAATTAGAATATATTTTTACCATTTTATCCAATGGTGGTCATTACAATTAATTTAACATTGAAATTGGATATAAACAATTGCCAATCTTTTGATATAAATTGTTTCTTAAAACACGCTATTTGTTGTGACACCGGGAATTAATTATAAAATTAATTAATGCAACTTATATGTTTGGAATTTTGTAAAATAGACATCATTTTTGAATTCGGAATATCAATTATAGCTTAGGGTGAAATTTTGGCATTGTTCTGAAAAACTTCAATTTTTGATGAATAGTGAAACCACTAAGTGGTAGTTAAATAACTGATTTTTCGTTTAAATGAAATATTACCACTTCTGTGATTTGATTTTCAAAAATCCGACATACATGGTTGTCATTAAGAATTAAAATGTGGTTCAATGAGATTAAAATAATTTTTTGGTGAATAGTAACTTTTAAGTTCTTAATCGCGATTAGAGGTAATTAGTGTAGTTTAAGGTACAAATAATGTTTTTATAATATGAGATGAGCATGACACTTGTCCTACTCCTATTGGATGAGTCATGGCCGACCAAGACAACCCATGGGTCAACTTGGGGACCCCATGGAGCCACTTTAGATAGAAAATGACATAAACACCTTTTATTTAATGTTAAAGTAAAAAAATGACACAAACATAAAATGTTTTACTAAAACAATTTTTAAGTGGGGTTACACAAGTCCAAATTTTGATTATAAATATTCATTAGAAATCTAAAAAGATTTCCTACATCATAGTATTTTGTTTATATTTTTTAGACATTAAAAAAATTAAATTATTTATGACATCATTATGATGCAGCGATGACCTCATTATTTAACGATTTAAATAAAATGAGAAGATAATGCAAAATCCAAGGCTTACACTTGTCCAAAGACTATTGGATGGGTATATTTAGAACCCTTATCACCTTATACACGAATTATATAAGTGTGGGACCTTTAGAAACCGAAAAGCATTGTATAATTGAATAACATTTCATTACATTCCAAAAGTGCCCCTCCTCTCCACTTATAAAAGGCCCCCACCTCTCCCACATTATTCACACTTTCAAGACATTTGTCTCGGCCAACCTCTTCCCAAATACTCTCCCAACATTCCTCCATTACTCCTAGAAGCCTCACTTTGGGCAGAACTCTTCCCAAGGAAGCCTTTGGCTCAAATCAAAAAGAGTTACCCGATTTTGAGGTAATGTCTTTTCTAATGTAGTTTTGTTTCATTTGAAGGTTTATACATTTTGTAAATTATTTAATATTGTGCTAAACTTTTTTATTGTGGTTAATTTAAAAATATAGGAGGAATATAATTTTTTACTTATTGGGGATTATGTGATATATTAGAAGTTGATTCTAGGGAATTATTCATGAAAAATTCATCTTAAATACTCATCGTTTGGAGAAAAAGATGAGATTGTGGTTGAAATTGATTAAAGGATGAATTCTACTTGTCAATTAAGTATATTTATTTTTTTTATCAGTCTAGATAGAAATGGTATTACTAAAATCTAGGAAAATTATCTTGAAACAAAACTGTTATCCATTTACTTCTTTTAATAAAAAATCAATGGTCTTTTAACCAATTGAAGTTCCCAAATTAGTGTGAGATTACTGAGAGGGGGGGAGTGAACCAGTGAACCAGTGATCCATTTTTATTTTTAATTTTTTTATTTTAAATTAAAACTCTACAACTAGTTAAATTATTTATCCCTTATTATTATGTATCTCAACCTTACCTTAAATAATGATGAAAATACTAAGGCACATAGCCGAAGGATTTATAGGGTTAGACAAAAATACATACTCCTTGTTATGTTGGTCATTATACCCAACATGGATTATCCAATATAATGCTATTATAAATTACATAGGTCAATATAGAGTCACATAGTATCTCTCATGAATCCTCTTGGGAGGTTCTTTATATTGTATCCCATAGTGTTACCAAAATCCAGAATGGGCTGCTCTACAATCCACGCCAGAAACTTGTTCTCCTTAAACAAACAAGATACTTCTATTTCTCCCAGCTCCAGCTGAGAGGATTTATCCTTTAATTAGGGATTTATCAACAATAGGATTACATTTTGATATTCCACCATGATCTTGTTGAAGGTGTCTGGATAATGTACCTGTTAAAGTACATTTACAGCTTGCTGATCTTGCTCAAATATATCTGATCACCCATGTTTGATTAGTTTCATTAGTGCAATAATACTTAGGATAATTATTCAATTTTATGAATTATTGGAATTAGTTAATGTGTGAAGGTGATGTAAATAAATTCTTCAAGAATATTTTATTCAAGAATGATCTCTAATAATTTCAAATCACCATTCATTCTTGAATTCTCAACATAAACTCAATACATTCACTTCATGCATCCATGGTATATTCTATTTTGCATATTATAAACCCCAAAACATATTTTATATATTTATATATTATTTTATGATATATCTAAATGTTTCAGGATATATTAATATATATCAATAATCTTTTTATCTCCTCCTTGTATTTTCCTTTTAAGTTACAAAAGTAATTCAATGTTGTAACATAGGGTGAGTGGCATGCATGGGTTTCATGCATGGTTTTGTTATTTTCCTCCATGTGACCAACTAAGATTCACATAATCTACATTATTACTTTTTGTAAGAAAATTAAGGCTTACTGGTTATCCTCCTTCCTTCACATAAAGGGATCACACGATCATCAAGAGGTCTTTGAAAATGGCATTCACATGATCAGACGTTTGTCCATAGGTTCCTTCATGTGGCAAGAGTTTTTCCAGGATTTCTCCTTATCAAGAAAAGATATTTTCACGAGTGTAACTTTGTGTGACAAAGGTTTTCCATGATTTTATCTCAAATAATTTTATATAAGAAATAATTAATTCACAAGATCTCCTTCACATGTTTAATTCATGTGGAAACCTTCTATCCTTCTTGTGAATTGTACACGTGAGTGCTCTATTTTAAGAGATCCCATGTTATCTCAAAGGAAAGAAACTCACATAATTTTCCATGAATGAGTTTTTATAGAATATGATACTCCATATCACCTAATATTTTTATACTATATAGGGGGATCATTAAACCCTTGGTGATATTGGTGTATCTCAGTTATTTTAAAAGGCCATAAGTCTAAAATTCACCATGTGACACCGAGGGTTCATGCAATTTCATGATCTCTTCACTTGATTATAATATCCCAGGTTTTTAAAATAATATTACGTTGATATCATATAAATCACACAACACTAATCTTAAACAAACAAAGAAATATTATTTAAATATGATTGTTACAACATAACCATTGAATTTAGAGTGTATGAATATGAAAAACTACATTATGAAATATATATGAAATTTATAATCAATACAAATTTACTTGTTAATTATTAGAAAATAAACACTAATTTTTTTGGAAGAATGTGAAAACAAATAGAAAATGTTAAATTTGATCCTAAATAAATTTATTGGTCTTCTTAAGACAAATATTATCCCTTTGTGATGCCCATGGTTGTCAGAAATTATATCTTGGGATGGAATAGATCACCTATCTTAGATAAAAAAACATTAAATTCAATAACACATTGGAACACAACATGTGAAAAAAAATAAAACTTATTTACTATATAAATTAAAGAGATTTTTACAGAGTTTTGATACTTTTATGATGAAAATAACACTTCCAAAATAATATAGGATGCTTTCAATTTATAAGAAAAGAAAGTGGACTTCAAAATAATAATAGATATAACAATTTTAAAAACCATTTTCCAAATAAATGGAGAAAAAATCATAGGATGAAGAGTGGAAAGAAGTTATGTAACCACTAACCACTCACCCAAGACCACCCAATTTCTATTTAATTCTAACAGTTATAGTGTCCTAGAGTGAGATGATGAGTGCCCTTATAGATTTTAGGGAGATTATGGTTTGATCATTTCCTTGAGTCTATTTGAGATAAATCCTATCAATCATGCAAGGATTTCCCAAGTCTTAACCTGGGATTTATAGATTTACAGTAGCTTCTCCTAGTGTGAGACCCAGATTTATGTACAAATGTTTGTATTCATGGTGTTAAAGATTTGATTGCTGATGAGATCAGAGTTTTATAATAGTTCCAAGGTGGTTATAACTTCTTATAATAGTAATTTTTTCGGGTAATGGTGTAGGTTATTGAAAAGAAATATTTGAGGAAGTTGATTTTTTTAAAAGGGGGATATTTATCACATTTGATTGAAGGTGATGGCCCCAAACTTTTCCCATGTGTGAAAGTGGTTGCGGTGTTGATGTCAGCTTAATCATCCAAATTAACCAAATTTTCTTTGGAAATGGACCTAAAGGATTTATCTAATGGTAGGGAGAACATGGAAAAATTACCTATTTGGATTGAGATTTTATATTGGCGTTCATATTTTACAAAAATCAGGACGGACATCCTAAGTGGAGGCTTCCCTAGTTTAATACAAACTTTAGTGTGGTATGTCCATTAAAACTTTCTGGGTGTATCCATTTCAAGAAAACTCTTATTATAAGGTGTTAGATGAGGTTTTTTGAATAGTTTGGGGATTTTGGTAACTTGAGAAGGTGTTTTATTAGGGTCTAGAGCCAACAAATTCACGTGATTTGAAAGTTTAGGTCCATCCACTTAAAATCATGGTGTATTGGGACACCTAATGGGAAGTGGTGTATTGTATATTATTTTGAAGAGTATGTTTATATTATGTAATTGATCATCATTAGATTCCATGATAGTGAAATGATGACACAACCATGATACCTCATACAATGGGTGTGAATCTCTTAACGATTTAGATAAATATGGGTAATTCCCACATATGCTTGTGAAGAGATTAGAACAATTATTATGTTTCTATTATAGAAAAGATAGAAACAATGGTGCTCATGTACGGATGATGGGAGATAGTAGAGAAGATAAAGTTAATCCCAAGGATCCACCTACCTTGAAGCTCTATGGGTGTCATTATAGAATCATTTTGATGCATTTAATGACAGATTTTTACATGGGTGTGTTATTATTATATGCCTATAATATGGAAAGCTATTTAATTGTGGGGTGTATGGTGATCCCACCATAGACGAACTTATGGATAAAAAAAATCATGTTTGTTGATGGTCGATTATGTATTCATTAAATCCCATGTGGTTGGATGACTTTTGGGCGAGGAAAGGTTTTGGAAGCAGAGCATTAGAGATACACTTCTAGATCATCTGCATTTTTTATTGAGTTCTTTATATGATTATTATTAAAACTTGTATCATCATGGATATAAGAGGATGTTTCATACCTAATAATATGTGTATTGAGTTTTCATAGAGCTTTAACCTTTGAAGTCAATGGAAGTGCATGTGATGGTGGGATATTCTTCTCATGATATTTTTCATGATTTTCATTGATATGAAGATCTAGTTATATCCATATCCAATATGAAAATGTGTAAAGGTAAGAATAATAGTGTGATGTTGATTTTTCGAGTGAATAATTAACTCAAATTTGAGTATTCATATTTCTTGGACCTCCCTATGTGTAAAGTAATAAATTTACCCTAGAATATGACCATAGATTTTTTTCATGGTTTTGTTGATTCAGGGGTATGGTGTTTACCTTTGGTATGAGACAAAGAAACATTTCTAGCATAGAAAATACTAAAAAATAATATATTAAAAATAATATATAATTTATTTTCTAAGAACATGCATCAATTTTAAATTTCATATATAGCCTTAATTGAGCATCAGATTGGAAAAAAACTATGTTTGTGTCTAAAATATAGGATTCACCCTAAGGGTGTTGTAACCATTGTTCACATTGATGCACCTAGGGTTTCACCATTTATGATTAATTCTATTTCTATACGTTAATTGAATGATAAATTTTATTAATTTAGTCATTATGTGGTAATAAAACCATATACTTAACTATGAGCCCTAGAATTTATGTTTTCAATCAATTAAATTTTGGAGAAAATGAAGAAATCCTTTCGGGATCAATGGAATCAAAGAGAAAGAAATTTATCATCACCTATGAGTAGTCCATTCCTGATATAAGACTTTATGTTACTCCAAATATTCCTCAAGGTTTGATTATTTTCTTTTTTTGACTCTTTATAAACACTTTTGGTGTTGATGTGTATTGTAAAAGAGTTAAAAATGTCTTGTAACCATTAAAAAAACAAATATATTGAAAATATACTAACTTTAGAATGGAGTTTTCATGTTTGTGTGTGATGTATTTTTACCATTAATGAAGTTAGTTTAAAGGTGATGGTCGTTATCATAGTGATTGATTATTTATTTATATAAATAATCTATGTTTAGTATAAAAATTATTTATTTTACAATTTTTCCTGTTTATTGTTTTATTAGCTAAAAAATTTTAATATTGGTGTGAGGGATATGTATTTTAATAAAGTTATCATTGAATTATTAATCACGAAAATTTCACTAGAAACTCTTCCCTATTTCCATGTCCTTAAATGATAAATATCATGATTTTATCATTATTTCAAAATTTTGATAAAGATAAAAGTAGTTGCATTGATGAGGAATGAAACTCAAGATTATTATCATATCTCCCTCCTCCCAATTATCCCTCCCTTAAAATTTTCTTTCATTCACATGATGACAGTCTATATGTAATTCCTCATAACATAATCATCTCATAAATACATGATTTATAACAAGGGTGGTAATTTATTATATATCCTTGATATTTTCAATTTATATTTTTAGTGAGTTAGGAAAAACATTATAATTTTTTTTGGAAACTTTCACTTAGTGTATATGTTGTCAAAAAATAGGGCATTAAATTTACACCCCCATTTAATTCAAGACAATTTTTGCATCAATTAATATGAGTAAACATGATAGAAATATTGACCTTGATAAAATTTATACTCATCCTTAGTTCCCCTGAAAATAATTTGAAAATGTGGGATGTGAAAAAAAATCCCAGTGAGTAATATAAAAATAATGGAATCATGTAATTACAGTGAATAAAATAAAAACCGAAGAAAATAATTACCATTTCCCCAAAAAACTTTGAGCACATAAATTAAAATTTTACACACAAAAAATAAAACTTTTTTTTAATGAAAACATTTTAGACCCCATTATTAATCATAAAAAACCATGAAGGCATATTGAAGAATGTGGGAACTCATGAAAACATGTCAAACCACTCAAATTTAATAGTTTTCACACTTTATTTACCTCATAAAATAAAAAATATATCACTAAAAACATTTTTTTCAAGTATATTATAGATATATTGGAGCATCATATTCATAAACCATGTTCACTCATGTTTAACCAGTGTTAAAATAATTGAATCCTAGTTAATTTCACATGAGTAACAAACTTAATTAACTCCCCCATTTTTCTAATTCAAAGAATAAATCATTATGTAATTCATTTTTGAGTTATCTTGGTCTTACCCATCAATATGAGATATATCAGGATAACCCATATTCATCTATAATGATCAAATACCACATCAGTAATAAAACATTTATAAGCATTCAATTTTTCATCACAAAACCTCATTTTAACCAATAAGAAAAACATTTTCCATTTTCTCAAAATCATAAAGAGAAATATCCTTTTTATTTGAAAAATATTAAAATGAAAATTTCCTAGAAAAGAATACTGAAAAATAAATGTTAACTTTTAGAGGAATATTGATAATGAATAATGACTATGATAGTGTAAAAATGTATTCAATATGAATATATTAATAAAAAAATCTTTTTTCACTTTGGTAAATAAAGTAAAAAACAACTCATATGAAAAATGTTGAAAAGATACATTTTTAAACCACTATAAGGGGAAAATTTATATTTGAAAATGAGAATTTGAATCCTTTTTAGTATAAATAATAATATTATTGAATCATTTAAAAGGATATGAATATAGAGGGGAAATATTTTAAAACATTTAAAACAATATTTTAAAGGAAAATCCTCCACCTCCAGTCCTGACTCTTACCATTAACATGCCTTCCCTACTGAGAAAAATAATTATATTAATTTTATATATGATTATGAAATTTTTTAGTTTTAATTACATTATCATTATTCCATTTATTTCATTTAATAAAATGTTTTATTTTTCTAATAAAATATTAAGTTCACATTGGATGTTTTGAGGATGTTTGGTTTATAACCTTAAAATGACATTGATGTATTGAATTCAGTCAAAGGAGTTATGGTTTCGTTAAATCCATAATATTAAACATGTTATAATTATAATATTTAGACAATATTTATACTTTAAAAATGAACCATGTGAGGAATTCATGAAAAATTAACCACATTGATTCATTAAGATGATAGTCCGTACGTACACATGAATGAAAATTTTCTTTTTCAAATGGGTTGAAAAGAAATAATGTAGAAAATATTTTTCTTTTCTAAAATAATAAATAAGTTATAAATGTCATATTTATTC
The DNA here is from genome assembly GCA_963277665.1 of Viscum album. NCBI lineage: Eukaryota > Viridiplantae > Streptophyta > Magnoliopsida > Santalales > Viscaceae > Viscum > Viscum album. The sequence continues at coordinate 1,088,515,496 of OY728145.1, read as the reverse complement.
ATTATTTACATATTTATGACCATCTGTATTGTATGCAAATGAAAAACAAATCACATAGCTTCATGAGGGTGGTAGTCCACACGTATGCATGGGCAACATAATCGTTTTACATTGAATAGAATGGTAATAATAAAATTAATATATTATATTTAAAGAATAATAATTATTTCATAAATATCATATATATTTAGTTTATGCATCATTTAAACCACCCATATGATATGATGATGAAAAAAATAAACACATCACTTCGTGGCAGTGGTAGTCCATATGTATGCATGACAAATGTTTTCCTTTCCCATAGGATAGAAAAAAAGATAATAAAGGTTTATAACATAATAATATTAAAATTTAATTCTGCATAATTTATTGATATTATTATTTAATCATGGTTAAGGAATATTTTAAGGAGGTATAAGAGTAAATAATCAAGAAACACTCGATTAATAATTATACATATTCTTTGGGAACACTCTATTGGCTTACACATTAAGCCTTCTTAGAATTACATTATGGTGATACCAGGACATCTAGTATGTGGGGAAGGATGTTGGAAATTTTTTTGGGTATCAATTGGGTGAGATAAGTGGATTAAAGTGTTTTAATATGTTAGGATAGTAGGTTCCCTTTTATAAGTGAGGGGAGTGACACACTCGTAAATTCTTAAAACTTTTAAATATATTATGTGTATTTCTCAAAGGAAAGTGGAATCGAATAGAAGAATTTGAAATACAATATCAGGTAAGGTATAAATTCACCTAACTAATCATATTTATCCATATTTTATGAATATTTATTACTATATTTCTTAGTTTAACTCCCTTGTTATCCTGTTTAACCATTATCAGTGTGATAATGTTTTACCAAGGTTACTATTCAAGATGAAAAAAATGAAAATTACCTTATATTTTTTTAATTTATTGTTTCAATATATTATATAAATTTTACCATATTAAATTTTACAAATTTATTTTATTATAAATATTCAAATAGTAATGAAAGTTGTTTTTAGAAAGATTCTCCTTTAAGAATAAAAATAATTTTATACCAAAATCAAGTATAATGTCGAGTGCTATAGAATTAATTGAATTATTTTAAGTAAAATGGGACTAATTTAACTTTAAAACCAATCCAAAATTGGATGGTTTTATGTATAATTTAAAATAAAATAATTTTTTAATAAAAATTGATATTTTCACTATTTACTAAAAATTCAATATTTTCAAAAAAATAAAAAAAAGCACACTATGATAAAGTTGATCTGTTGAATCCAAAAATTATATTCATTTTATGTATTTTAAAATTTAAAATTTAGAAATTTAACATAAAAATAAAACCATATAATATACGGGAAACCAATATTTTTAAATAAATCTACTCCTTTTTCAATTGATAAATTATTTAATATCATTTATAAAACTATGATGATTATGAATATATAAAAATAAATACCTATAAATAATTAAATTGATTTATTTCTAGGGTTATATGTATTTTCAAATTTTGCTACCTAATAAATTGTTTCCCAAACATTTTATTCATTACTTAAATGAGGGTATTTTTCCCACATAGATTTTTATGATTCCCATTTTTCCTCTTCATTAATTTTATTCTCCCATAAAATATTTACCTGGTGAATCAAATTATTTAATAAAACCTACTATCTAGGATCTATAATATGAATCTGATTTTCTTTATAAGTGATATTCTCCTCTAACTATACCTATTCAATGAACAAAACATGATCTGCATTAGGTATGTACTTACTTTTTAAAGAAACATGAAACAAATCATGTACTTAAGACAAAATCATAGGTAAGGCTACCAGATATGCAACTTACCCCAATTTCTATAAAATTTATTAGGGTCTAATAAACCATGGGATCAACTTTCCTTTTTTTACAAAAATAACTTACAATTTTTTAATGAGACACTTTAAGAAAAATGTGATTTCATTCAATAAATAAGTGATCTTTCATCCAATTATACACATAAATTTTTGGCATGTTATGAGATTACCTCATATAATGTTGAATCTTCATTACCTTCATAATCATTCCATCTACCAGATTTGGTCTAAAAATCTTCCTTTCACCAATTTCATCTCAAGATGATGGTGTTCAACAATAAATTCCATTTAATTCCACAAAAGGATCCATATATATATATATATATATATATAGTAATGAAAAATATTATTATAATATTATTCAACTCACAAAATATGTTGATTATAACTTCTCTAATAATATAATGAACAATCTTGAACCATATCTTCTAAAGTCTTAATCATTCGCTCAGACTATATATCATATTAAAGATGAAAAACTATAGTGAAATTTCATTCAGTACGCAATGAATTTTGAAGTCCTTTCCAAAACTTCGATGTAAATTTGGGATCATGATTAGATTCAATAGAGATAGGTACTCCATAATATATATATATATATATATATATATATATATCTTTATAATAAATCCTATCAATATAATCCAAATACATATTATCAAAAACAGGAAGAAAATTTGTATATTTAGTTAATCAATCAACATTATCCAAATTCATATTATTATCTTGAGAAGTATTTGGTAATCCCACCATACAATTCATGGATATATTCACCTATTTCCATTTAGGAACTAAAAAAGTCAAAAGCATCTCCTATAGTAGTTGTTTCTCAACTATAACATGTTTAAAATTTAAATATTTCATAGTAAAATCACCAATATACTTCTTCATTCTATCCCACCCAAACTATTCTTGAGAGTCCCTATAAATCTTAGTTATAGAAGGATGAATAGAAAATGTAGAGATATAATCTTTACTCAATAATTAATTATTTGAATGAGATTTAATTGGCACACACAACCTCTTTCCAAATATCAAAACACCTTATTTTTTAATATATAATTCTAGAAACATACCCTTATTTATCAATTCAAACATTTGTTATAAATAATAATCTTCCTTATGATCATGATTAACACTATCCTAAAAATATTCCTATACTGACACCTAAACAAATAGAGAGGTATTTAATGCATGATAAATCTATAGACCAATTCTCATTAAACCATTAACTAAAAGGATCATCTTCCAAACCTAACATGGTTAACGATACATTATTTTTTCAATTGAATGAATGAACTACCATTTTTATATTACCTGGATGTTAGTAAACATGAAATCATAATCTTTTATCTGATATGAAAATTATCTCTACCTCATGTTTAATTATTTTTGAGTGAATATATACATTAAAATTTTATAGAAAATATATATTTCTCATTTTACCCCATAAAAAATATGTCTCCAAATTTTTAAAGAAAAAAACTCTACTGTAAGACTATGATCATGTGTTCGTAATTATAATCACTGAGTTTTAATTAAAATTAATTATATTAAATTAATTGATCATATTTTATTAATGGAAAACAAATTCCCTTAAAAGAAGAATTACTATAAATTAAAAATCCACAATTTCTTACTAGAAAGGATAACATAATAGAAATAACTAAATCATTTTTTCAATTCATAAAAACATTCATCACATTCCTTTATCCAGACAAATTTCACTCCTTTTTGAGATAACATAATTAATGGGCTAGTTAAATTAGAAAAATTTTCAACAAATCATCTATAATACCCACTAATACATGAAAACATTGAATTTTAGTTACATTTTTAGGTTTTGGACACTCTTGCAGCACTTTAGTTTTAGCATGATCAATAGTTATTCCATATTTAGAAACAATATTCCCAAGGAATGAAATATACTGCAACCAAAATTCACATTGTATGAATTATTTATAAAATATAGATTATTTTAATGTATAAAAAACAGTACTTATTTTTTTAACATATTAATAATAAATTTTATAATAAAAATAATTACAAAATTGAAACCCACTGCAAATTTATCAAAATAGTCATTGAAAAATCTATTCATTAGATCAATAAATAAAAATGTGTATTCCTTATCCTGAAATGTATAACCATAAACTAATAATGCTCAGAAATAGTATAAAATTTTCTCCTCATAATGTCTTTCTCCTTCATTTTCATTTAGTGATACTCAGAAATGATACCAGTTAATGAAAAATATTGAGCACCCAGGAGATGATCAAAAAAGCCATCGATAATAGGTAACAAATACTTTTTATTAATAGTTATCTTATTGATATCTCTATAATTAATTAAAGGCCTCATGGTACCATCTTTATTTTTTAAACAATAGAACAGAATCCCCCCAAGGTGAAGTATTAGGGAGGATAAAACCATTATCAAGAAAATATTGTAACTACGTTTTCAATTCCAAATTTTCTACCAGATCCATTTAATAAGTTGGTTTTGAAATTATCTTAACATAAATAAATAATTCAATAGTAAATTTTACCTCTAATAAATAATAACTCTAAGAAAAACATTAGTAAATACATCCAAATATTCATTTATTGCTTGTATATCACTAATTTAAGCAATTAATTTTTTTTCAACAATATGTTCATGAAAGATTTCACTTCCATATTTTTCTATTCTCTTAGTTTATTGATAAGTTATCAAAGGTATGAATTCATTCTTATATACAAAGTAAAAAATCATTCTAAAAAATAACTTATTTAACCCTATAATATATCATATCATGATTGAATAAAGGAATCTATACCTAGAATAACATGAATCTATAAAATGGGTAAGATAATGAGGTTTGCAGGAAAAACCGTTACATAGATAATAATATAGTGATTTTTATTAATTCTTTTTTCCATTATACTTCCCCCATGAGTTTTTATAGAGAGTTATGAATTCATTTATTGAGATGGTATTTTAATTTTCTTAAAAATTTAAAAAATAAAAAATACCATGTAGAACACGAATTAGAAAAAATATTAGAATAATCTAAATAAGGAAGTAATGTACATATCACCACTTCATTTTAGGGTCCTCCAGCTACCATAGTAAAAAAAAACTTTTTTCACCTTTATGTTTCCAATTATGATGATTCACACATTCAGTAAAAAACTTTAGACAATTGTTAGCATAATTTCGAAACTCATTGCAATTAAAATATCTGAATACTAAATGACTATCGATTTTCTAATTAATTTTATGATCATAGCTCTTTTACTTATAGTGAAGATCTAAAATACCAAGATTACCACATTATAAACACCTCCTATATCCAATAAAACACTCTTTAAAATGTCTTTTACCACATTTGGAGCATTTAGGGGGGATTACTTGAAAATTTCTTAGATGATTGCTTCTTTATTACTTACCAGCTATACAACCTCTTGGCCTTATTATAATAAAGTACATAAGTGTTAGAAAACTCCATATAAAATTTCTAAAGACAAAAAATAACTTCTTTATAACATTTATGTTCATGTGATATAGACACTTTTTGTAAACATGGATTTATAACTTTTTAAAATCTATCAATTTTACTCTCATGGTATAAATTTTTTTGATGTATAACTATTCAATTTGGTAAAATTTTCATCAAAAGTGACAATTAATTATTATTCCTTTTTCATTAATCTATATATTGAATTCCAATTATATGTTGAATAAATTTTGGAAAATACTTCTCAAGAAAAATATCTTTAATTACTATCCACTCTTTGAAATCAATCTCATATTTTTACTTATTATTCTTAATTAGAGACCACCATCAATCAGCTTCACCTTCAAAATGATAAAAAAAAAGAATTACCTTTTCATGTTTCATGCATCCTAAAACTTAAAATATATTCTCTTATTCATTTATCTATCCTTCATATTGCACCAGGTCTGAAGAACCACTTAAATTCAGAGGGTGTTGTTTCATGAAATGCTCCGCTATAGTCATGTTCCTCTATAAAGAATTTAGTCTCTCTATTTCATGGGTGAAATTGTTAATAACATGTTTAAATTGAGTTAAAACTTCCATAAAATATTCTTTTCCAAACATTCTAGGTTTTTGATTCAAAATTTTATTATCTCATTGGTGCCTTCCTACATTATCTACCCAATTAATTCTGAAGAAAACCATTCTGAACAGACATTTTTTAGATGAAGAAACCTAGAAATACTGAAAGTATATATAATGATAATATAAAAATATTTCAGAATCTTGTATGATTATTTTTTTACATTAATGTAACCTCTAAAGGTATATAAACCTTTTTTTGATACCAACTACAAGGCCCTATAACATAATCAACAAATAATTAATTGATTTATTATAAGGGTTTCACTTTATTAAATTATCTAGATATTTTCAATTAATATTTTTTTTGATTTTTTAAAAAATTACAAAATAAAGTATACACTATCACATAGTGTATATTATTTCTACAAAAATAGAGCCTTAATTTTACAACCCTATTTCATTAAATACACTTTTGTTTCATTTTTTATGAGTCACCATAGTAGAAATAATGAACTTTATAATAATTTTACTCGTCCTTCGATATTTTGATTTTTTTTTGAAAAAATGGGTTGAGAAAAAAAATCTCATTTAGTGATATAAAAATAATGTAATCCCATTATTCTAATGAAAACATGAAAACCCATGAAAATTCAACCTTTTTTCCAATAAAAATAAGAGAAAAAAATATGATATGTCAACATATGAAAATAAAATTTGCTTAAAAAATAGTTTAGAATTAATTATAATGTATAGGAAAACCATAAATTCATCTTGATTCATGTAGGATCTCATGAAAACATTTCAAACCATTCACCTTTAAAATTACATAAACATTACTTTCCTCCCAAATTCAAATGATTTCCAATTTTTTTTAAAAGAATATTATAGGTTTCATAGAGAATAATATTCATAACATATATTCACTCGTATTTAACTATTTCAGAATAATTTCATACTAGTTAATTCCATAAGAGTATCCAACCCGATTATCTCACTTATTTTGTTTCCTTTGAAGACTAAATCATTACCCAATGCATTGTAGAGATATATTGGACTCACCCATTTTCTTGAGTTCTATCAGGTTTAACATTAATCATATAGAATTATCATGTTCCACATCATGAACAAAACATTTTTAATATTTCAATTTTTCCTCACAAAAACTAATTTGAACCCATAATAAAAATACTTTCCATTTTCTGATAATCATAAGGAGAAATGCACTTTTTCTTTGAAAACTCCTAATATGAATTTTTACTGGAAGAGTGGGACTGTTATATAAATATAAAACCCATGTTAACATTTATAGGAATTGTGATAAATAATAATAACTATGATAAAGGGAAACATTATTCAATCCATATAATTTATAAAATAGATTTTTTTTTTCACTTTTGTAAATAAATTCCAAAAACAAATAAAATGGAAAATGTTTAAAGTATAACTTTTTAAACCATTACAAGGAAAGTAAAATATATTTTAATGAAATTTAGAAACAATTTATTCATAAATATGAACATTCATGAAATATTTAAAAGGCCGTGTATATTGAGTATAAGGAGTTCAAAACATTTAAAAAATCATTTTAAAGGAAAACCCTTTACCTTGATTCACAACTCATTTCATTCATATTTCTAAAATCCAGATTGATAAAAGTATATTAGTTTTCTACTTGATTAATACCAATTTTCATGTTAATCCTATTACTGCATTGAATGTGATCAAATGGGTTAAGGTTTCATTAACTCCATAATCATAAAAATATTATAATTATCATATTTATAGACTATATAATCTTTTAAAACCAACCATTTACGGTGGTCATGAAATATGAACCATGCCGTTTCATGGAGAAAGTAGTCCCTATGTACGCATAAATTTAATTTTTAATTTTATTCTTGGTGAAAAAGAAATAAATTAGATAATAATTTATATTTACATAATCATAATATGTTATATATATCATATTAATTTATTATTTTAATCCTTATGACCATCCATGTAAGGTGGAAATGAAAAATTAATCACATCGATACGTGGGGGTGGTAGTCTATACACACACACAAGAAACATTAATATGGAAAGTAATATATTATCATTAAATAATCATAATTATTTCATAAATATCATATATATTTACTTGATCTCTCTTTTTTATAGGTTCTAGGTGCAGCAGAAGCATAGGATGGGCATATAATCAACTTGGAAAATTACCATAATCGATGATTAATTTGGGATCAATACGATGATAAACGCTAGTATCCAAAAAATTGAATCAAATATAAAATACAAAGGAGATAACCCAGAATAGAGAAGAGTGGATCTACATATTTTTTTTATAATTAATTTATTAAATTAAATAATTTTCTCTAAGCTGATTCTTTCTACATTGATGTGTTTGACCACGAGTCTGAGGTGTAACTTCGTTGTGATGTGGAATCCAAAGAGAGAGTTTCTATAGCGATGATACACATATGCTCCATGCATATCCGAAGGTCTCGAAAGGATTATTTGATGCAAGTGCAGAAGATCCTTGGGCTTATGATGTCCGCCTTTTATTTCCTTGAGAATCAATTCTAAATAATTCTCTTAGATTCAGTGGGGGAGGATCTCTCTGTTTCTTGAGAGCATTCTTAGAGAGGGAAGAGTTCTCTAGGCTTAAGAGCTTTTATAGAAGGATGGTGTGAACACAACCATTGGTTAGTTGGTCGAATGAACTCTTTGATAATTAAAGAATAATAACATAATGGGGAATTTAATTCACTAGGTAATAATAAATAATTAGCACAAGTGTCATTACTTATTTTATTATTCCATGCAAAAACCCATGTCAAATAATAATAGTAATTCTATTATTTCCATGACACATTATTAACTTGAACATTATATTTAAATATTATTTAACCAAATAATATTATATATTATTTCTCATCAGACCCATAACATGGTCTGCCTATCATCCTCAATATTTTCAAGGCCTTGAATAATGACTATTTATTTATTAAATAAATATAACTGCAATATTTGAAAATAAATAAATATTTGGTTCGTAATATATTCTCTCAAACAACTAGAGAAAAAATAAATGAGATTAGGAAAACTTGAATAATTATTAAACCAAAACTAGGAATAATATTTATTCAACTTGTTAAATAATACAATATTTAACTGAGATATTGTCTATACTTAGTGTGTGACCCTCTAGGCCTCTTTGTCATTGGCATTAGGCGGGTTGCCTAAAGTCCATGATTACTTTCCAGAAAAGTGTTAAGGCACCTAAGAGAAAAAAGTTTATGTCACTAAAAAATATCACCTCATACAAATTATTACTGTGTAATATAATCCCTTTGTCTAGATATGTCCAATCAAGCGGGTTTCACGCAAGTTTCATCAACCCATGTGATCGAATTCTCATTTTGTGACTTCCCAGAATTGAATGGGCCAAGAGATACCTATGGACATGCATTTAGTTTGGATATATCATTTACATAAAAGGACTTGAGATATCTGCTTCCATAGAAGTGACAAATCCTTTCTCTCATTATTCATTAATGTAGTATTACTCATGACACACCCAATATATCCAACCTTACTGTAAACATCTGTCATCATGGTTTTTCATCAATACATATAAGTGTGCGAGTCATAATAACCATTAATAATAATATTAAAGTCTAAGGACCAATATACCCATCCACAAATAGGAGTATCCAATAACACTTATGAATGTGTATTTTCTACTGGAGGGTCTTGTTCTCATAATATCCTCATGTATATTACCAAGGGAGCACACCATGAGAAGGTGCTTCAAAGTTTCATGAGTCCCCACCCTTGATATCCTGTATCATTTGTGTCCCTTCAAATAATATTATTTGGCTATAGAAAATAAATTCAAGAATAGTGTCATGGAACTTTTGGGTTCTCTTCATAGCAGGGATCTGCTATAACATTTTAGCGCAATAACTATTCTTAGGACATTATCACATACTATGTCATGTATAAGAACAATCATGATGTGATATGGAGTTTGTTAATTTTTATCCTATGAATATATGTTTATCATAAAGTACATTGAATTTGGTTTCTAGGGAACCAACTCCAAACAGAGTGCTCAAACTCAACTCTGACAGATCATGCAGTATGGGGTCGATCTGAGGAGGGGTGGTTCAGGACTCTTCTGGGTCGGTCATTATGGCCTTCTCTGCATCCCTAGGGCAAGGTTCTTCTCTCCAGGCCGATGCCAAGGCAATGCTGATGGAGATCTCCTTATGCCATCAAGAGGGGATCACCTTATCAGAGGTAGAAACTGATTCCCTAATCCTCAACAATTCCATCCATAGATCCAACATCCCATGGTCCATCCACTACATCACCAGGAAAAACCGGGACATGATCAGTAGAAATATGAGCGTTGTCCACACTTGTCGTGAGGGGAATAAGGTTTCAGACTACCTTGCCTCCATCAACGTCCCCAGTTCGGCCCGTTGTTGTTTTTACACTTCTACCACCATGAAGGCTGAGGGAGTCAACTTGGTTTGAGGGGATGCCCTCGAGCTCCACTATTTTCCACCCCCTTAAGCCCCACTTTTTCTCTTTAGGCACTTTTCGCCTACCCCTCTTCTGTTTTGCATGTTATTTGTTTGAATAAATTTATAGTATGATGATAGGGAACCAACTCCAACATTTTTAACCATCCATTTAATCTGGTGATAAAAAAGGAAATACATCGCTTTGTGGAGGTGGTAGTCCACACCTATGCATAAGTGACATTTTCATTTCCCATAAGATGGAAAATGAGATGAAAAAGGTTTTTACCATATTCATAATTAAATTCCAATATATTAAATATAACTATTTTATTATTTCAGTATGGTAATTTTAAGGAGGTAAAAGAGGAAATAAACCTGAAACACTCAGTTAATAATTATACCTCTTCTTTTGAAAACATCAATTGGATTACATCTTAAGACTTGTTAGGATTCTATTTTGGTGATAAAAATAAATATGGAACATGAGGATGGATTTATTTATGATATCTAGGTAGTTATTGGTCAAGAAAAATTGATCAAAGTATGTGAATATGTAATAAGATGAGGTTCCCTTTTATAAGTGAGGGTGTTGGCCTACATTTAAATACTAAAAACTTTTAAGTATATTGTATTGCATCTAAAAATGAAAGTGTAAAAAATGAAAAAATTTAGAATATAATGTCATTTAAGTTTTTAATCCAGTCAAATAATCATATTTATCCATGTTTTGGAGATATTTGATACATAATTTGTTAGTTTTACACCGTTAACTCTAACCATTTCCGGGGTGATAAAATTTTCCAAGGTCACTATTCATAATGAACAAAAATTAAATTTAAGTTATTACTAAATTTTAACCTAATCATTAAAAATATAAAATCCCTTTTAATATATTAAATTTATTAAAGTGGTAATAATTTATTTTAATATAAATATGAAAACCTCAATGAAAATAGTTTTTAGAAAAATACCCCTTTTAAGAACATAAAAGATTATATACCAAAATAAAGTATAATTGTAATTAATATAACATTAATTGGATTATTTTTATTCAATATGTCTTCACATGAAAACCAATCTAAAATAGAAAGTTACATTTTTAATAATTTATAAAAATGGTTGTTTTAATAAAAATCGTTATCGATCACCATTCAATAAAAAATCAATCTTTTTTGAAAAATCTTAAAAATTAAAAAATTAGATATTGTGAATAAAAAATGAATTCCCATTTCAAAATTAGAATACTAAAATTTTTAATTTTATCATTTAATTAAAACCATATAACATATTGAAAAAAATATAGTAAAATAAAAAAATCTAGTTAAATTCATTTATAAAAATATGATGATTATAAATCTAGAAAAATAAATTCAAAACAAATATTAATATTGAATTATTTATAGTGTTACCTAGTTTTTCACATTTCAATCCCTAAATTTAGACAATGGAAGCTATTGTTATAGGGTGATGTGGCCCCATAAAGTGTTACAAGCTATAAAAATGGTGGTGGCATGGGATGAATGCACATGGCGTGATTAATCAGATATGAGGATCCATTAGAGGTGGTACAAAATTGATGGTGCTCAATGTGGGGAATGACTATGGAATGCATGTAGCAGGATTCCATACATGTATGTTGAAGGTGATGGTCAAAGGTATGAGATTAGTGTAGTGGTTTTCCATCGAAGGCAGCGGGTGTTGGACATTTGACAACCTGGGAAGAAGTCCCTAGAAATATTATGATATGGTAGATAAATAGGAAATATAAAAGAAAAAAATAAAATTATTATTATCAAAGAGAGAGAAATAGGTTGAGGGTTTCACATATCCCCTAAAAGGTAGCATGAATCACCCTATATCTATTATATATAAATATATACTATAAATTATTATTATTATTATTATTGATCATTTTTTTATTATATATTCTTATCCTGAATTAAAATTGGTGATTTATCTACAACTCCAAATTAATAAATGCAGATGAATAATTACAGACCAATATGTGATATATAAATTTGACTCATGACACGAGCCTCAAGTCCCATCATGTAATGACTCTCATGTTTGATATGATAAACTGTATATTTTTCTTCCAATGCACATTTTTAATAATTTATTAACATACCTTTATTATTTCTCCATGTAGATAATTTTTGTGTGGTCTCTTCAGCCATATGAGGTTGTTTTCATAGAGAGATAGGATGATTTACAATTTATCTCTATTAGACCATCGATGAGGTTCATGTGTGATAATAAGAGTGTTCTTAAGGATGAGAATCCCTAGAAGTACAGGTGTATTGGGGAATGTGATTTACACTATCCTTAGGTAGGGTTTGTATTTCCCCCATGTGTATGGGTTATGGGATCCTCTAACTATGGGTCAAATGTACTCATCATTTTCCATGCATACATGGTGTGTGTAATCCTATATCTATAGATTAGGTATTCCCACTAACTAAGATGTTATTGAGAGAATGGAATCCTCCTCCTATAGTTCAAATAGGTTCAGTATTCCCCCACATAATTATGGAATATGATACTCTATCTATGGGGTCACTAACCCCTTGATAAAGATTTATTCATTATATAGGAATATATATACCACTAAAATTTACTAATAGGTTACATGGATTACATTTCATTAGTAGTTCATATTCTTAATTGGTAATTTAATATTGATGGACTGAAATGTATAGTACACTGTTGACTGATGAATATGAACCAATGATGAGTAGACCCCCATTCTTGGATTGTGGTTGTCATGTAGTGGTTGGTAGTAATGATTAGTGAAGATATTTTGAAGGATAAAACTCCTCAGGAACACCATAAGTTTCCTCAAGATGCATCTTATAACTCAATTATCAACATTATACATTAGGGATATCCTTGGTGTTCCCATAACCACTAGTTTCCCATGTGATGTGTCTTTCAAGTACTAGGGATGATATGATTAGTACATTCATGAATTTCCGGGATCCCTAGTTATAGATCATATCTAGATTATCACTCTTTATCTTCCTCCTAATTACTCTCTCATATCGGGATCATTATGTTGACCTATTATTCTAATTTTCATTCATGGTTTTTGGGGGATCCTAATGAATATGACTATACTTACCCTTTTATAGGCCTTTATCCCAAATAATTTATATCTATAAAGGAAATGAACAGTTTGGATATGGTCTTAGGGAAAATGGACCTGATGTGTCTTATTCGAAGATCACGTTTGGTAACACGTGATGAAGTTGTGGTTTGTGATTTTGGAGATTACTGTTGTGGTTGGGGGTCAATCCATGAGTACGAGTAATGAGGAGGATATTTTAATGTCTTATTTCTAGCTATTTATGAGGATTTTAAATGCATTATTTCACACTATATTTTTGACATGGTGATGTATCTATTCTTGATGATTCATACATACATTGTACTATATTCAGTTCATTCAGTTATATATATTTCATTTGTTGGTTATTAATTTTTTATTATTTTTTTTGATATGTGTCTTTTTCATAGTCTAAGGACTCCCATATTAAGTGATTTATTTACTTAATGTTATTCACCAACCCATGTCCTATTGGAGGTGATATTGGGGTAGAACACCCAACATACTTCCAACATAGGCAGGGACCCAATGGTTCAGTTCATGTCACTTCTTATAAAAATAAGGCATCTAAAATCCTTTATTATATAGGAATATGATACATGAATGAGTGATTCTTTAAAATAAATAAAAGAATTACTGAATAAGTGGGAATTTGATATTAGGATTTTTCATGTTAGTTTCCTTTTTTAGATATGTTTCATATATTCAATTAGATGTTTCTTTATATGGTTTATGTAATTTGTAACACCCCGAGCTTCCATGATATGCTTCTAATTCAATAATGTAATAGCTTGCATTGTGCGCAACATCGAGTTCTAACACACTGTAACTAATCAAAGTAGCCGTTATGAATAGTAATAACCACTTTTTAAAATTATAGAAATTTTATATTTCAAAATGGACTTCATTTTTGTATTCGTAATATCGAAATTATCCAAAGTTGAATTTTTTGTAATTTTCTGAGAACTTCTAATTTTTTATGAATAGTGAAAATTACTTAAAACAACTTTTTTAATCAAAATAATTTATAGTGATAAATTATACTATTTAGTGGTTTTAAAGTATAATTAGAATATATTTTTACCATTTTATCCAATGGTGGTCATTACAATTAATTTAACATTGAAATTGGATATAAACAATTGCCAATCTTTTGATATAAATTGTTTCTTAAAACACGCTATTTGTTGTGACACCGGGAATTAATTATAAAATTAATTAATGCAACTTATATGTTTGGAATTTTGTAAAATAGACATCATTTTTGAATTCGGAATATCAATTATAGCTTAGGGTGAAATTTTGGCATTGTTCTGAAAAACTTCAATTTTTGATGAATAGTGAAACCACTAAGTGGTAGTTAAATAACTGATTTTTCGTTTAAATGAAATATTACCACTTCTGTGATTTGATTTTCAAAAATCCGACATACATGGTTGTCATTAAGAATTAAAATGTGGTTCAATGAGATTAAAATAATTTTTTGGTGAATAGTAACTTTTAAGTTCTTAATCGCGATTAGAGGTAATTAGTGTAGTTTAAGGTACAAATAATGTTTTTATAATATGAGATGAGCATGACACTTGTACTACTCCTATTGGATGAGTCATGGCCGACCAAGACAACCCATGGGTCAACTTGGGGACCCCATGGAGCCACTTTAGATAGAAAATGACATAAACACCTTTTATTTAATGTTAAAGTAAAAAAATGACACAAACATAAAATGTTTTACTAAAACAATTTTTAAGTGGGGTTACACAAGTCCAAATTTTGATTATAAATATTCATTAGAAATCTAAAAAGATTTCCTACATCATAGTATTTTGTTTATATTTTTTAGACATTAAAAAAATTAAATTATTTATGACATCATTATGATGCAGCGATGACCTCATTATTTAACGATTTAAATAAAATGAGAAGATAATGCAAAATCCAAGGCTTACACTTGTCCAAAGACTATTGGATGGGTATATTTAGAACCCTTATCACCTTATACACGAATTATATAAGTGTGGGACCTTTAGAAACCGAAAAGCATTGTATAATTGAATAACATTTCATTACATTCCAAAAGTGCCCCTCCTCTCCACTTATAAAAGGCCCCCACCTCTCCCACATTATTCACACTTTCAAGACATTTGTCTCGGCCAACCTCTGCCCAAATACTCTCCCAACATTCCTCCATTACTCCTAGAAGCCTCACTTTGGGCAGAACTCTTCCCAAGGAAGCCTTTGGCTCAAATCAAAAAGAGTTACCCGATTTTGAGGTAATGTCTTTTCTAATGTTGTTTTGTTTTATTTTTCTTCTACAACCCCCTAAACTCTTTTTATTCATTTCTTTTGTAACAACACCAGTATCCTCAATATACTAGGATGTTGTTATAAGAAGGATTCGAGCTAAACTTACACACACCTACATATAATGGTTAAAGAACATACGGTTTCTGTGGATGGCGAATTTCTGCCTCACGAAACGATGATTGTTCAACACTCATATAACACCTTAAAAGGTGGCCATTAAGATGTAACTATTTTTATATATGATATATAATATGTTTATGTTTTACTTATGCTTCTGTATTTCTCATTTATGGCATACTTTATGATTTCCATTATGGGTAAAACGCGATAATTTCATTTTAGGAGGTGCGGACTACCGCCCCCTCAAAGTGATTTGAATCGTTAATGCCATATGTGGGATGTATAAAGGATGGAGTAAATGTTATTATACACTATATTATACTGGAATTATATTATACATTTATATCATTATGATTTCGTTCCATTAAATATGAAATTTAAATGAAAGTAGCGTTCATGCGTACGTACGGCTTACCGTCTCCATGAACGGTGCATTTCATTTCTTACCTCTAAATGTTACGTGACATTATGAATGAATGTATATACTGTATATATATGATATATATGACATCTAAATCATGAATATAATTCTGGAGATAATGGATATTCTACCACATAAACAACTTGTAATTATAAGAAGTTTATTGTTGACTCAAGTACCAAAGATCGACAAAACAACCGTTATTAACTTAAATAATTACATAATGTTCATATCATTGTAATAAGTGATATAATAAGGATAATGAAATTTAAAATGGTTCTTAATAAGGTATATATTAACTCTAGTTTATTATTCAGGAGGTTAAAGAACGGTTGAGTCAAGTCAGACACGAGGTAAGGGAATTTCTTAACCCAACTTCCATTCTTTGGGTTAATCTCCTACTTTCAAATTATGTCATGACATTATTATGTCTTATTTTGTATTTTTACTTTCTTTATGTGTACCTATAGTGAATACACATAATATATCTATTTCATTTTAAAAATTATCTTTTAAGGACTTCGTCTCAATCCCCTTTCATTGAGGCATATTTGGTTTTATACACAACTTTCTTTTATACGGTGTATAAACCCCTTTGACTTTTACGTTTATTCAAAAGGAATCTTTTTTATACGAAGCGTTTTACTAAACGACAAAAAGGGAATGTTTTTATTTCTGTACTTATGCGGCGACAATGACTTCTCCGCCGCCGTGACCATTATTTGAGTTTCGGCTTCCTCTACAAGCCATCATTTTTTTAATGAAAAATAAATACAAAGTTTTAACTTTCTTTTATTTTGGTATTGAAAATGGTTTTGAAAGCGTTTTTATTATATCAATGTGTTGTATTGATATCTTGTGATTGAAATGTGGAAATGTTATGTTTCCTTTATGCATGTTTTATGTGATACGATTATGTTATGGTTTATGATATGTTTAAACCTATTCATATGAGGAATGCATTGGACTTAATAAGTGACGGGTGGAGCCCGCTATAGCTCCTCGATGCATCGGCAGGTCTCATGAGACAAACTAGTGTCTTGGCACAAGGCCTTGACAAAATATTATTTTTGGTCTTGGCACGAGGCCTTGACTACGTGGTTAAGATAGTCTGGCATTATGCATTCCATCATTATGAAAGTGGTTATTGATATTGCATGTGATTATTCGACCAGTAGAATATCCATGTGAAGAAGTGAATGGCATTATCTAATTTTACTTTTCCATATTATGTTGATGTTCATGTTTAAAAGGCTTTTGTTTTAGTTATACATTGCCTTAAATTTTTATGTTTATTTATGAAAGCTTCCGCAATATTGTTATCCTTACTGAGCATCTGAGCTCACCCCTTCCAATGTTTTAATATTTTCCAGGATGTGAAGAAGTATTTTATGAATGACCTGCAGGGATAGTCAGAAGAGGATATGAGTGTGGACTATGAAGACTTTGTTATTAGTTTTTCACTTTATGCTATAATTTAAGACTTATGAATGTATCTAGTGTTTCCAAGGCTACTAAACTAATCGGTCTTTCGAGACTTGATCTTTTGTGATCATGCCAATGTTACGAAGTAACGCACCGACTCTGGGTAGCTGGGGTCAGGGCATTACATAATTCCCCATGTAAATATTTATTCATGATTTACATACAATTCATGGGATTTTAAATCCCAGTCTCTATCCCCTTTAATTTTTATTCATACACCCCTAATGTTTTGAGGGTTATTAGGACTCAATATCCTTTCACTAGGATGTACTCTTTTTTTCATTGACCTCATCATTTTATATTTTTAATATTATAACGTATCTATATAAATTAATATATTATCTTTATCTGCATTGAAATTAAATTATAATATCAAAATCTGTTTCACTAATTATTTTCCTACATCATATAAATACAATATTGTTATAGATAATTCCCATCCTTTATATTGCCTATTTTTCTTCCATGTCTTTGATCATTATTAATAAAAAATAATGATAATATTTAAATTTAAATATTATTTATCTTCTATAAATATCATATTTCACTTTAAATCAATACTATAGAAAACTTTACATCTTTTTAAATGATATAGGTTATATCAAAAAATTATAAAAAATACTAAAAATTATTTTATTCCACATTCATAATATTATGTATCTTCCACTCTATATTTCTTTTTTATTTACATTTTTTTATTTTTAAGGTAACATTATTGGGAAATTTATTTTGAAAAAATTTAAAAGGTATGTTTTTTATCAATTTATAATTAAAGTGACTCATATAATTTATTTTATGACAATATCATCAGAACATAATGAAAATTCTTCTTATTATTTCCCTTCAATTTTCATTTCATTATTTGAAATTATTATCATCCACAAAAATTTAATTACCATTATTTATCACACTGTAAATAATATCATGATATATATATTTTGGATTATTTTATTTTTGTATCATTTTAACCCATTCTGGAATTAATTTTTAGGAAATTCATTCAGAAAATATTTTGTAACCAAATTTTTTTCATGGTTTACTAAATCTATGGTGTTTGATTCTTGATTATATGGCACACATATGTATAGTATTATCATAATATGATGAGTGGAAGTATAATTATAGCATCATCCAAGGAATTATCTAAATATTTATATCTCTTAAGATTACTATGGGACACAATTACTAATGCCTGATCCTCTATTGGATGGAAATTTAGTAATAAGGCTGGATCCACTATTTTATGGTTTGAGGGTAGAAATACATAATCCATTATTTTATGGGATACAGGATATGATTCCATTTCCACTTTGTTATAATGTTCTTTGTGGTTAACTTTGACATGTATTATGATTTACTATGCAAATAATTATACCACATTCCTATGTAATGTATCTATGTCTCATGATCATTGTATTATGATTTCACTTCATTATACCATATCTAATATCATTCTATTACTTTTATGGTACAATTTTCCATTATATTATCTATAATTATTCTACCATTCCTTATGATAACTTCTTATGATTCCATGATCTTGTTCTATTAATTATAAATTTATCCCACATTGATGTTCCTCTCATGTCAATGGTCTAATGATACATTACCCCTTACTCATTGATATTATTTTTACTTCTATAAGAATTTGAGTTCACTTATTTCCAATGTATCAATTTTACTGCAGGTTATATAGAAGATTATTATACATTATACATATATAATGGAATAATAATGAATAATTATTTAGAAGAAATATTTATTGTATCTTGAAATAATTTAGTCCTATTTCCAAACTCTAAATACATTAAAAATTTGGGTTCTGAGAGTGTGTTTTTATTTCTAATATGTATTGTTTAATTATATTAAATGATGATATAAATATATATATCATTATTGGGTTATCTAACTATTTAATGGGGAGAAAATTCAAGGTTATATGTAATTTCACCTCAATAGAATAGTCATGTTAGGGTAGGATGTTACAAAAATAATATTATAACAATTTTTGTGGTCATAATATTTGTGAAATTTTTATATTGGAGATCAGTATTTGTGAAATGGTATGGAAGTCATGTGTGTGTTCCTAGTCAATATAATCATAGTAAAATTATATGTTTTCTAATATTATGTTATTATATTT
The DNA here is from genome assembly GCA_963277665.1 of Viscum album. Classification (NCBI taxonomy): domain Eukaryota; kingdom Viridiplantae; phylum Streptophyta; class Magnoliopsida; order Santalales; family Viscaceae; genus Viscum; species Viscum album. The sequence continues at coordinate 1,088,495,470 of OY728145.1, read as the reverse complement.
GATATATTTATAAATTAAACTTTAGGGTAATACACTCTTTCTTGTATATGATAAATAGTGGGTTATCCATTCATCATTTTATATCATATTGATAGAGGGTGTGTGTGTGTGTCTATGATTTTGATTCGTTGGTGACTTCATAGTTATATAATTGAATTATTAATAAAATATTTGATTTTTTCTTGAATGGGTTAATTTTAATTGATCAGTTAGATAAAATATATAAGATTATTTTGATGATGTAATATGATTACATTGATTTGAATAATTAATTTTTCACTGTTTGTGGGATTTGATGCATTCTATGTCTATTTGATGATTTTTTTTATTGTTGATTATTGACTATTGTTTTAATTTTTTATGGATTTAGTGAACCAATGTATTTTACCATTAATAATTGTGAGAATTAATTATAGTTGGAATGATAGAATGAGTAGTAAACAGAGATGGAGGTGGATCATGTTAATCTACTAGGAGTTCTTGATAATCTAGTTGATAAAATGATTTCTAAGAGTTAGGTGTAAGTTATTGAGAACATAAAAGGTAGAAAAACATAGTAATTATAATAGTGGCTATTATGGTTCATGATTTTCTTCTACAACATCTTATTTTCCTTTGGGGGGATGTTGGGACCCATGGATCTGAGGAGTAGAGGGAGGTTATGGGAATGATTTCAGAGAAGATTATATAACTAAAGTTAAAGAAGATAAAGTATTTTCATTTTATGAATAAGGGACTAGCTTGACCTCAGTAGGATATTTTATACTTGAAAATGAGAGCCAAGGTATTATCATGGGATGTGTTTTAGAATACATTATTTGAAAAATTAAATCCCTAAATTTTATATATAGAGAGAGGAAAGGAGATCATGTATTTGAATCCATGAAATTTGTTCATACATGAATATGACTTTATGTTTATGAACATTAATTATTTTTTCTCCATACTTATGAGGTGATTAGGTTTAATTTTTTTGGGTATGGAATAAAATTAGTGTGTAATTAAAGTGGATAGATAATTTTTTACCAACTATAACCAATTTAGTGAATATTAATTTCAAGTAAAAAATAGATCTTGAAAAAAATGGAGGGATTTAACGAGACATACTACGTATATCAAAAGTAAGAAGAGAATGATAGATAAGTATCATAGGGATAGTTATAGATAAGGTGAATTGGTGAAGTGTATTTTATCTTATTTTTATAAAGTAATTCCACTATAAGAGACCTATCATTGTATCTAAAAATTATCAACTAATTATTTTTATTAAAATTTTATAAAAGATTCTCATTCTTATAAAAACCAATACATCTTTAGAAATGTTGTTAGATGGGATTTTAAAGGGATGGAGGTTGAAATTTATCCTCCACTTATGAATCACATGCATGGGATAGTACAAAACTATAGTGGTTTTGTCATATTTCATTAGTATGGTATATTTGTGAAGGGGGTGGAGTTTTAGTGATGGGATTAGTGGAGAGATAAAGTATAGGTGAGTTTGGGATCAAAGGTAAGGTTCGTAGTTCATGGTTTATTCATTTAATTTTTATATATCATGAGATAGTATATATTGGATAGGGATATTTCAAAATAATTGGTAAGGTGTTCATTACCTACACCTTGGATAGGGTTTTATTTTATTTTGGGGATCCTTATTCTTTTATTTCTATTGGTTTGATATCATAAATGGATTTATATTTTGAGTTTATGTTTAGAGTTTTTTTATGAAAACTACACAGGGATTAATGTAGGAGTCCATATAGGGAACCAAATATATTACATTATTACTAGTGGATAAGAACATAATTCAGACTTATTTATTCTAAAATTGATAGGTTTTGATGAAATTACTATAATAGACTCATTATCATGATTTAAATTTCATATTTATTGATATCATAGGTGAGTTATATCCTTTCCATATTATGACAAGTCATACATTTTTCTATGATTGTGAAATTATAATGATAATAGATCTAGGTACAACTTAGAGTAGATAAGCATCATTATGTCATAGGTTGTAGGGATGGTTCTTTGATTAGATGAGTGTGTTGGTTTTGATATTTTTTATCCCACTATTAAAATATTTGAGGATGTTTTACCTAAATATTTTGTAGGATTTTCATGAGATAGGGAGGTGAAGATACTGATTGACATTGAACTAGGTTATAATTACGATATGGTATCCTTTTCAATGGATAATTTTTTACTATCATATAAAAGGATATCTGTAGTTTTAAATGAATTATTTTCAATCATATTTTCATTAGTTGAGAGTGTAAGGTAAAATTTTGTCAAATGAAATTTTCAAATGATATATAGCCATTTTGAGTTCTTGGTGGTGTCATTAAGAGTGAATAATACAAAATATGTGTTTGTATCCATAATAAATCATTTTTTAAATCCTTATCATGATTTAGTTGTGATTTTATTTATTTATAATATATTAATATACTAACTATTCCATGAGGAGTATGGGGAACATTTATCCATTCTCTTAAACACCTTAAGAACTCACAATTTTCATGATAAGTTTTAAAAATTCAATATTTGGACTCAATAATTAAAATTTCATGTATATTTTATTTATAAATATTTTATGTTTCTGGATCCTTATAAGGTGGACTGTTTTATGTTCCCAAGGAAACCCATGATTATTTTTTGAGATCTAGAATTTCTTCTTCCTTATAGGTTGTAATTTTCAATTCATCTAGAAATTTCATCTTAATAGTATAACTAATGATGATGTTGATAAGGATAATAGTTAAATTACTATGAGATGATCAATATCAGGATTTATATCATGTGTTGAAGGTAAGGTATATATCAACACTAATTCTCCTTCTATTAGAGGTGAGGAAATGTACATACAATTATTGTGACACCATCAATGTAGGATTGTGGTGAGGTTTGCTACAATATGGATATGTTGTAGTATATGAATATTATTATATTAATTCATAGGAAAAGATATACACTACCCATTATTAATAATCACCCACATAAGTTTGTGAACTTATGAATTGAAAACATTTTTTTTCGATTGTGAAATTATTTTTATATGAATTTTAAGATCTTGATGTATATATTTTCACAATAGGACTTCTATTTATAAAGTATGGGATGAGTTTAATAAATTTAATAAATATATTTTGAGATTATATATAGTTTAGGGAAATAAAATATCATTGATAATTTTTTATCATAAATTCCCAAGTGTATATAGTTCATGAGTCACAAGATAACTTGTACCATATGTCACTTTTCTATATGTGGTATCCTGATGTCCTAAGGAGGAAGGTTTTATAGTTTTGGAACCTTTAGATGTCACATTATCCATGATAGAGTGAGTGAATGCTGGGAAAAATTAGATTATAATTGTCGGGGTTTTGGTGATATATTATTTTATGGGTAGAAAATAATGTAGTTGGAAGTTCATAGTTATTATCTATTATATTTATATGTATAGATACTTTTTTATATTAACATTGTGATATAATTTAATAAGTGATGAAAATATTTCTTGATGGGTAGTTCATATTGTTTTGAATAGGATGTATCATAATTTATAATGACACTTTTTCCCCAGGAATGAAGCAAGACATGACAGAAGTTATTTCAATATTCTTTACAAGACAAAGTGTAAAAGCTAAATGATAGAGGATAGTGGGAGTGATTCAGTCATTTCAATATAATATATAGGTGAGATTAAATTAACATGGATTTTATGATTATATTTTGTATATTACAAATTTTTAAATATAACACTTGGATTATTATTTTTTGTATGAATAATGATTCAAATTTTTTTCTAAACAAAGAGACTCTGACATGTGATGAAATTGGGAATCTCAATATCTAATAGATTGCGATTATTTATGGGAAAACTAATTTTATTGTGTTTGATAATGATTTTAGATTCACATATCATTTCTGTAATGTATTTCAAAAGTCTTTGGGAATATATATAATGTTCAGTATGGAATAATAGACAAAAAATGATTAAAAAATATGAATACACTATTCAAATTCTTGTTGATATAAATCATGTGTAGATTCTTGATTTTGTAGGTGTATAAGGAGAAGATATATTTCTGAAAGATTATTTTTTTCAAAATAACTACCCAAAAATTATTTTTATAGATCCATTTATGCCTTTATATGGAATACCATGTCGATTACCCTTGTGTTTGATGAAAATTGGTTAAATATCATACTTTAGTCCTAAAATGATAAAAGAGACATACGATCATGAATAAATGATTAATAAGAGTTCATATATGAGTTAGGGTTGGTATAATTCTTAAGTTGATTGATGCATATGAATTATTGAGATTGATTTTAGAGATTGTGAATTTCTTCATGAGTCACCTGGATTGTTACATCAATGATTATGTATGAAAATGGAGTTTACTCCATGATATTATATAACATTTGAATGTTTTGAGAGGGTCAGATGGGTTTCTTATCAGTTGTAATTAACTCCAAAGTATAATTATTTTTAACATGTATTCCTTTTATTTTAGTGGAGTAGATACAAACTAGTTATATATTATGTGCTTCAGTATGATTATATGTAGTTGGAGTAAAATCAATATTTCAATAAGATATTGAGGCATATTGTAGATCAAAGTGAGAAGAGAATTCATGGGAAATATGTTACACTTGTACATGTTTTATGGAGCATTTATTTTTTAAAAAATTAATTGCAATAAAAAGTGTATATGGGGTCCTAATGACCAGGGTTCTCTATTAAAGACACTCAATTATTCTTATTGAGGACAATCTATATGCTGGGGAGTTTGTAATAACTTTGAATTTATAGGTATGTCTAAAAATTTAATTTTTATTGAATTTATGTTTAAGATAGTTGGTTTTGGGATAGATCAGGGAAATTTTTGATGAAGGAATGAAAAATTATGTGTTGGAAGTAGGTGGTGTGTGTTGAATCATTACAACTAGTAACACTACGTACCTAATGGTAAGGTACCATATACCCCATAGAGGGGGTAGAGGAGCTAGTTCCTAGAATCAACCACTGGGAAACTAGTGTCTAAAAACCAAGTACATAGTGGTCTTGTAATATATTTTAATTTGGGTATTATTATAGTATTTTGGCCACTATATTTGGACTACATAATCTATTTTTGATATATAGTGGTTCATTTTGATGGAAAATTATCTCCTTAATCTCCTATTTTCCCTCTCTATCTTCTTGAGATGGTTTCTTCATCATTTCTTGTAATCATTTAAATCTATTAGTGTCATTTAATTCACCTCAATAATAGATTTGAAGTCCTAATAATTTTATGATAACGAGTCATGGTTTTCTTTGTCTTATTTTTAATTTATTATATTTTTCTAGTTAGTGTAAATTGTATTTTTCTTATACTATGTGAAATATTATGCCTTTTTTCCTTTGTACAATTCCTTTACTAAGTGTGTGGTGGATGACTTGTTGTGTTATTTGGATTTTAATTTAGTGATTTAACATGAAATCTGAACTTCAATTATGATTTATTTTTTATGTTATATATATGTCATGTTAATTGTGCTCATTTAATTTAGAATTAATTTTTATTAATTGTTAAACATTTTAAAAACTATAAATATTTTCCAAGATTTTAAATGTTAGATTATGAATATTAAATAGTATTCATGTATAAAATGGTACATAAATATGAAATATGATTTTATAATTATTATATAAATTAATATTGAAATCATGTGAGCCTAAATTAGGGTTTTAGTACTTCTTTCTTCCGTTTATGTATTTGTTTGATGAAAGATCAATTTTTAATACTATTATTTGAATTGGAACAAATTAATATAAATTAATATACTTATGTGATCACTTTTGGTTTGTATTTTTGAAATGGAATTAATATGTATTCATGTGGTTGTGGATATGGATTTAGAAAAATTCATGTTAAAGAGAATTAAAAATTACAAGTTGATTTTTAGTGTATTTGAATAAATATTTTTTATAAAGTGATTAAAAATGCTTGAAATTTCATATTAATTAATTAAACATGGAAATAAAAGGATTATTGAATTTTTAATAGTGGTTAAATTAAAACAGTGAACCTAATGGGTCTATAATTGGGATTATTTTATGTAATAAGATTGTTAAAAATTTTATATTAATGTATAGAAATTGTGTCTAGGAATTAAGTGTTGGTATGAGATATTGTCAATGGAATATGTTATTTTTGATGAGTAACTAAGAGAATATTATTGACTGTTATTATAAATATTATATTATTTTTGGGATATTATATCATGAACGTTTTATTGGTTTGTTCTTAGAAGTTTTTTGATATGAATAAAACCTTAGGTTTGGTGATGACTTTAGATAATGATATGTGAGCCATTGGTTTTTTATATCCCTTGATTTAGGCCTATGGTTTTAAAATATTCTACTTGTTTGGAGCAATAATTAAATGATCCATGTGTTTGGATATATTATTTAATATTTATATTAGAGCATATAGTGATGTTAGTCAAAGTAGGTATAAGGATACTAGGGTTACTTAGTTAGAACATTATACAATAATATTGATCTTATAAATGATATCATTAAAACAATTAATAGCTTTACAACTTTTATATATGATCATGTTAAATTAATGGGTTGTTTGGGGTTAGGGTATTTTCTTCTGAGGATTTATTTATCACCCACAATATATACACACCTGGTGTCTGTAAAGACTATATGCATGACATTATTGTTAAAGTAAAGAGGAGTTAGTAGTTGGGATATGATGTTGGGTTTCATAATGGAGATATTTTCTTATGTATTCTCCACTATGTGGATGGGATATCATAAATATACTATTTATTTCAGTTTTATTGTTAATATTATGAAAATTTTATTTTATTATTTGGTTTGGTTTAGATATATGATACATTTGGGAATAAATGGGGTGTTTCCATGAAATTATTGAGCTTGTGATATTTTTTATTTATATTAATGATATTTTATCATTTATTTTTGTATTTTTCTTAAACAAACCACTATTGTAAAAATTTATATTAAAGTGATATTTAAAAACCCTAAGTGTTGGTTACCAACCTCTAATGATTAAGGAGTGTTCTTGAAGTTATATTATTATTTACCTTAACACTATAGTTATTCAAGGGTGATACATTAAAATGTGTTTTTTCTAAAAATCCTTTACTAAGGGAGACTTAAAGTTCCCATACCGAATCCCCAACAATATAAATCATATAAATAGTGATTCTGATTATTATAATTAACTAAAGTTTTTATATTTCATAATAATTATTTGAATTTTTCATTTATTTTTGAAATCCCTATCCTTGTATATAAATTATTTTTATTATGAATGTTTTATGATTTACTTTAATTTTTTTGAAATTCTTCTTGTAATTGTCACTCCTTACATATAAGAGTTACATTATAGGTATAATATAATATTTAGTTTTCATTGAACAAATGTTATTTATTTTTATTTTTTATTTTAATTTAATAATGAGTGGTTATGATTTTTGAATAATAGGTTCTATATATTTATTTTAAATGAGACCTCCATTAAATATTGATATTTGGATTGTGGATGATTTAAGTTTAATTATCACTATCCAAAAATCGTAGTTTGTATTTCAAAAAAGTTGGTGTTGGATACCTATCACACTACACATCCTCTTGTGTATTTTGGTTTCATATAATTATAAGAATTTACATGAATGTTTTTATGTACATTATGAACATGGTTTATTTCAGTAAATATAGATATAATTATGTGTTTTTTGTTGGGTGATTAAGACACATAATTAGTTTTATAATGTGTTATACATTATTATTTGTACAAAATACTAATTTTCTTGAATAGAATATGTTTCAAAAACTAAATCTCTAGAAGAATGCATACATATAGGGATTTCATGGGATGCAAATATTTATTAGGATATATTATTAATATATGTAATGAAAAAGATGAATTGGTATATGGTGAGACTAATAAAACCATATAAATACTAATTCTAATATTCTTTGCTATGTAAACACATGTCTGGGACTCAATCATTCAAACTGATATTTTGTAACAAAGTAAGATGCTCTTAAATTATATTGTTTAAGGCATAGTGAATAAGGTTTACCCAAGGAGTTAGGAAACCATGTTTGGTTGTGATATTTGGGTTATAAAAATCTTGGAAAACCATATATTTAGGATATAACAAGATTATGGATGAGTTAATACATATGATGGATTTGGTCTATAGTTTAACCACCCAGCTATCCATGAATCATATGCTATGGGACTGAAATTACATCTTATATAAATAGATATGTGATGAGAGTAATGAAAAAACATAATAATTAAATTTTAAAATATAGATATTGGTCCACAAAATGGATATGATATATGGGTTCATTATTTTGTGATTTTATGATCAATAAAAGTGTTTATTTGAACTGATATAAAACATGATACACTCCTAGTGATATATATTATTTTAGATTATGTAATTCATGATATATATAATATTTAGGTATCTTATAAATTGAATATATTGTTGGTATCTAAGGCAAAAATATTTTTTCTAGATGAGAATAATTTTGACTATAATGATATGAAAGTTTACAAATCATTTTCACTAATTCTTAATCTTGAGTACTAGATATGAGGTGTATATCACACATTAATTCTAAGAAAAAACCTATCCAAAAGAGGAGAAAATGAATGGAAGGAGATGTATAACAAATAACTCCTTTTACAAAACTATTGTAAAATAATGTATCCATGATAAATATTCATACCTTATAAGAAATGGTTCGATTGATATTGAGTGAGTGTGACCCTCCAATATCATTTTGAAGATATCCTCTGAAAATTGATTCATTAATACTTCACCACATTCAATTTACAAAACTAATAAAGGTTACATATGATATATTCCCTATGATTCCCAATAATTTTTAATTTATAATGGTTTAGGGTTGTAAACCATACACAAAAAATTTTGATTCAGAAAAACATGACCCCAAATTGGAAAAAAGATTATTTATTGTTTATCTTAATGATAAAATGGGATTTTATTTCTATAAAAAAAATGAACTTAAATTTTTTGTGGACCTATTTTTTATGGTCACTAAAATGGATCATATTAATCGATACTTTAGGAGGAGAAAAATTGAACTTAAATAGGATCAAAACTAAAAATAGGAATTTTATATGATGTGGAAAATGGGTCATCTTCATAAGAGGTTATTGAAATAGGACCGAATTAAGTTGTAGAAGAATCTCAATGTATAGGTAATATATTTCCATACCCTTAGAGATGTGTATTTATTGAGAAAAATAATAGGGAATTAATTTTCATATAAGATGAACCTAATACTTACCAGGAGTCCATTGGGATTTATAATTTGAGGAAATTGTTAAAAACTATGCAATCTAATATGAACTTCATATACAATAACCATGTTTGGAAATTCATAAATGCACATGAAGGTGTGAGGCTGAAAGGATGAATACAGGTTTTTATATAAAAAATAACATTTATGAAAAATTATACACCTTTAAAGAACTCATAGTTATAATTTCTTATAAAACAATATTTGGTATTGACTATGAAGACATGGTTTCAATCATTTCGATGATAAAGTCCATTCAGATTTTTCATACTATAACTTATCATTATGATTAAAATATATATCAAATGGATGTAAAATTATATTCCCCTAAGGGTAATTTAGTTGAGGTTATGTATATGTAATAGCAATATGTTTTTGAAGTAAAACATGAATATTACTAGGTATGATAGTTTCAACAGTCCGTTTATGGGATCAAAAAATTTCTTAGTGTCAGAGTATCTAATTCATCGATGCCATCAATTTTGTTTTACATTTATATTGAATAAGGATGATTTTTTTCTAGATAAATATATGATTGGTTTTTTAGTATTTATAGTGTTGTATATAGGTGAAGAAATTCCAATTAGAAGTGATGTCTCATGCATACATTCTCTAAAGTCATGGTTCAGAAATTGATTCTAAAGAAAAGATAGGGGTTAATAATCCGACATACTAGGAATGAATATATATAGGGATATATCTAAAAATATTCTTGGACTATCTCTAAACACATATATTTGAAATGTTCTTAAGAGGGTTATCATTGAAATATTTATTAAGATATCTATAACAAAGTTTCATGGAATAAATCTTATAAATTCCCAATGTACTTCTAAATAATTTGAAAGGATAATCATATATATAAATCCACATGAATTTACCATTGAATATATTATACAATTGATGATGTGTAACCATCTTGCTATTTAAAATTATATGATCTTAACAAGAAGATATCAATCCAATCTTGGGTAGAGTCAGTGGATTATTGTGAAAATATCTTTAAACACTAGATATGAACTAATAATATGTTCCTAGGAAATAGAGGTGAGGAATATCAAATTGTAAGAGGTTTTGAAGTTCTAAAGGATCAAAGAACAATTGATAGGGGGTATGGGGGTTGAATTAGTTGTTTACATTTAAAAACATTCAAATTTAAGAAACACAACCCCCACAACTTGTTAGAGTTATTTCCTTATCATCTTTTAGTAAACTCAAATGCAAGAAAAATAGAAAATTAAACATGGAACACACAATTTACAAGGTTTAACAGTAGTTTGAGAAACTAAATCATTTCCATATCTACAATCATGGGTCTATTTAGATTAAATATTATGAAAAAATTGAATAAAACTTGTATCAAATCCTATTAGACACCTTATATATCTCAATAGGAATGATTATACTAACTCCCATCTATTTATAAATTTTTTATTAAAAAAATTTAAGAATAAAAATGAAAAAGACACTAAGAAAATTTATTCTCCATAAGGGACTATCTGAAATCTTTTTTTGATCAAAATATTTGTAATTTTTTAGTTTCCAATGGACTCAGTCTGATAGTCTCAATCTGATGGACCCATTATTAATCTTCACTTCTGAAAAACTTCTCAAAACTCGGACTGATTCCCTCAGTTTGAATATCTCTATCTAGAAATATGAACATAGCTCAGTTTGATATTCTAATCAGAATACTCCATCTGGAAACTCTTCTTCAACTTGAAACAAAATTGGCTGGAAAACTCAATTCTGACATAAATTCTTTAGATATTCAGATTTTCGCATGTGTGAACAACATTAAATTATAATTTAATTTCCACCTCTATTTATAGGTGCTCTATAAATAGTAAATCCATGAAATTGAAATATTTTCCCACTCACAAAAATTTATAAATTCTAAATTTTACCCACACTTGACCTCCATAATTTACTGCATCAAACCTTCTCATATATTCTGGTGACTTCTCAAAACCTATTGAATTCTATAAAACCTCTGAATTCTCAACATTACTTGAAAAAGAACTTTTCAAATCTTCAGTCTGGAAATTGATAGTCCGAAACATCTCACTCTGGAACACTATTCATCATTCTGATTATCTTGAATTAATTGAAAAAAATATGATTTCTTTCTTTGATGCTCTAGGATAACTGAAAAAGGTTTACAATATGGTTGTAACTTATAGTTACTTTAGAAACCATTAACAACTATCAAAAATAAGTTACACCACATAATGTGAAATGTTATATTTATTCCACTTCTTCATTTGATAGAACTTATAAGTCCAATAGAACTTCTTAGTTTGATATAAATTCTCTATTTGATAGAAATTATCAATATAATAGAACTTATTATTAATATGAAACTTATCAATATGATAGAACTTCTCAGTCTGATAGAAATTCTTAGTCTAATATAACTTCTCAATCTAATAAAACTTCTTAGTCTGATGGAACTTCTTAGTCTGATAGAACTTTTTATTCCAATAAAAATCCCCAGTCTGATAAGACTTCTCAGTCTGGTATAACTTCTAAGTATGATGGCTCTTCTAATGGTTCTTCTAGGAAACATTATTTTTTATAAACTTTTAAAAAATGGGCATTTATATTTTCTTATTTTAACTCCAGATCGTATCATGAATTCTTGATGACTTTTGAAAAATTAAATAAGAAAACAAATCTTATGAATAAGAATTTGAAATTTCTTATCTTTAAAAATTTTGAAAATTTTTGACATAAATTTTTTTCTTTATCTTCACTAAATAAATTTTCATTAGCAAAAACTTTTTCTTCATCTCCGCAAAAAACTTTTTCATCATCTAAGAAAACAAATTTTCTTTGGTAGAAAACTTTTCTTTATCTTATAAAACAATATTTTCATCATCTTAAAAAATTATGGCTCAAAAAATTATTTTTCTAATGAACTAAATCTGATAGATTTTCCAAATAAGTAAAATTTTAAAAACACATTCTACATTTGGACTTTTAAAAAATTCTCAGCATAAAAGAAACACATATTTCACCTAAATTACATAAACATTGTTTGGAAAAAATGTTTGTTTTAAAAAAACATTGTTTGAAAAAAAGGATCTTCAATACCCCCTTTTTATTGTTGACAAATCTCATTACTCTCACTAATAACTTTTTTTAACTCATCATTTTTCAACACTTGAGTTTTTTTCATAACATGTTTTTTTACTTTTACCAAAATATGGCTTTCTCAAAAGAGAGTGTCCTAACATCAAACTACATGATAAAGTAATATTTATTGAAGTAATTACATCACTTGGTGATAATAAAATATGTATCCATGTTAAGAGAAACTTACCCTTAATTTTATCTTTTATTTTCAATTTTATTTTCCCCTCATTTTATGATAACCACAAATTCATATTAAAGTAAGTAATAAAAATACTTTCCCCATTATAGGGGAAAGATGTTCAAATTCCACTCTTTATAAACATAATTCAAAGCATTGGGGGGGGGGGAATTCCATAAGATGTCTAGGAAGTAGATGGTGGAGGTTGAACATGAAGTTTCAGCCTCAATTCCAAAAATATTTCTTTGGGTACTGTTTTTTTAAAAAATATCCAAATATTTATTTTACGTGGAAACATATTATAAAAAAAAATCTCTACCAGAAAACTTTTCTTTTATAAAGTAAAACTTGATATCAATATATTTTTATCTTTAATGTTGGATAATATTCATATAAAGACCAATTTCACTCTAATTATCTCAAATTTTCTTCAATGGTTTCCAAACATTAACTTTAAAATCTTCCAACTAAACCTTAAAATACAAAATTTGAGTAAAAAAATGCGTAGATGCTGTATATTATGACTTACTTATGATCAAATTTACTCAATGTTATTTCTTACTATGAAAACTCACAATATCATCCCAATTAAAATGTTTCTCCACAAGTTGATTTTCTTTCATTGAAATCTCTATCCCAATAGGCATCAGTATAACCATAATATTTCATTTCACAACTTATTATTTATAAAATACCATGGGAAGTTGTTCCTCTAATATATCTCATAATTATATTTTCTACCAACATATGATACTCATTATGATCACTCTAATATATATCATACAATTTTACAACATAAATAATATGAGTTATTTAATTTTTGAGATAAATCAAACTTTCTATCAACTTTTGAAAATATTTATGATTCACACTTTTTTCATTATCATATTTACTCAAAATTATGCTCCCTAAAACTGGATTTGAAACTTATTTGTATTCTTACATACCCAAATTTTTTTACAATTCCATGGCACACATTTATTGACATGGTATAATACATTTTTCTTTTTATTGAACTTGTAAACCCATGAAGAATGTTAATTCTATCATAATTGACATCTTGAAATTCGTCTTCATTTCCTCAAAAAAAATAAAAAAATAAAAAATAAAATAAAAAACATTTTATTCATTCCTAAAAAAAATTACATTATCCACATAAACAATTAAAATTAGTGTTATGGAATTTACATCATTCACATATAAGTTTCCATCAAGTTTTCCTTTATAAAAATTCAACATTCTCTTACAATTTTGTAGTTTTTAATACCATGAACATGGGTATTTTTTAACACATACAAGGATTTAATCATTTTAAAAACCATTATTCCGTCATTATCAAGTATAAAACCATAAGTTTGTTAAATGTAAACTTTTTCTTCAATATCACCATTTATAAAAGGTGACTATACATCCATCTGATAAACTTTTTAATTTTTACGTGCAACCAGATACATTTTAATAGTTCCTAATATTGAAATTGGGGAAAATGTTTCTTCAAAATCTACACCTTCCATATATGAATAGACTTTTCCAATAAGTCTTGATTTTTTTCTTGAAAATTCTCCTTTCTTATTTAACTTGTTTTCATACACTCATTTTTTTTCAATAACACTATTATTTGATTGATGTGGAAGAAGTTTCCAAGGGTTGTTTTTCTCAATATGATCCAATTATTCATTCATTACATCAAGACATTATTTTTGTTTAAATGATTCTTAAATTGATTCTAATTTAATTTTTATAGTCAGTGATTTGTGATTTTATAATCTTGGCCATTTTCTTGTCTAAAATGGAGCATTCTGATTCCCAAGAATATTTTTTTGTTATACCACATTTCGTAAGAAATCATAATGGAATTAGGGATCATAAAACATTTTTTTGAACATTTATATCACTACTAACTACTTATCTCCAGTAAAAATTTAAAAGTTTTTATTATTCTAACATGCTTATTCACATTTCCAGCAAACTTCTATTCTTCCTTTTTGTTACTCCATTTTATTATGGGGTGTATGGAGAAATGTACTAATTTTCAATTCCATGCTTCCTTAGATAATATTTGAAATAATTACATGTGAATTTTTTATCATTATCTATTCTCAAATGCATTACGTAAACCTCCATTTCACTCTTAATTTTTTTTTAAAAAATATAAACATTTCAACAGCCTCTGACTTATGATTTATAAATATTAAGTTGGTTATTTGAGTGAAATCCTCAATGAAAGTGATAAAATAAAAATTACCTTTTGTTTATTGATGTCTCATTAGACCACATAAATTCGAATAGATATGTTCAATAGGTATGGTAGAGTGAATCTCAACTTTATTATGAATTTTAGTAGTTATTTTCCCTTTCTGATAAGTTATATAAACATATTATTCTCTTATTTTCCATTCTAGAAATTTTCAAATGATATCAACCTTTTGAATTTTTTTTCATTCTTTTCTGTCCAATATTACCAAGTCTTCAGTGCCATAACTTGTTTTCATCATCAACACTTAAGTAATAGTAGTTGTAAAGTTATCCTATTTGACAGAGATTTCCACTAGTTCTTTATCCTCTCATAACAACTTTTATATCTTCCACACTTATGATGATACAAAAAATATTCTCTAAAAATATCTTATTTTCCATCATTGAAAAGTTTATTGACACTAAGAAAGTTATGTTTTAGCCCATTAAAAAAGACAACTTCTTTAGATGTCAACTTCTGCACTTCAATATCAACTATTCCAATTCCTTTTATTTTTAAGGAACTATCATTTCCAAAGTTAATAGATCCTCCATCACAATTTTTACATCTTTGAAAATTTTCAAATCACATTTTTTGTGTGATGAATAACCACTCTCAAGTATCCATGGTTTGTTCCTTTTAGTTTATTTGAGTACTTTCCCAACCATAAAATATATTTCCTCGAGCTTCTTCTTCATAGATTCCTTTTGTTTTCTGGAATAATATAATTTCCCTAGAGGAGTTTTTATACATTATTTTGTATGATATCCAACCTAGTCACATATTCCACAAAACATTCCTATACATACAAATTTTTTTGAATGAAAGTTTTTCTAACATATTGATATTTCACTTTTTCATTTTTCTGTGTTTTAGGAAAGCCACTCATTCTTCTCCCACCACATATTTTACTCTATTTAAATCTATTTACTAGAATAGACTTGATATGGAAATCATTGCAAGATATATTCCAATAATGTCTACATTGCTAATATAATCCACCAAATATTGGATTTCAATTGAAGTAGGATCTTTATCTTTAGAAACTTTGTCGAGGTTCATAACTTCTTTTTACTTTATCATATTCTGGGTATGTGGAAACCTTATTCTAGGGGTAATTTTCAAATTTTGGGAAATGTGATATATTTTTGAAAACCATTATAATAACAATATTTCCAAACACCTTTTCAAGAACCTGAAATTTTAGAAAAATCATATGAAATATTACATTTAGTGGGTGAGGTTTTCACCCAATTCTTGATTTTAGATTTCTTAGCTACTTTAGAAGTCTCATATTTTACTTCAGAAGCTTTACTGAAGTTTTTATTCAATTTATCAAAGTAATTTCACCCTTAATAATATTTTATTGAGGCTTTTTAAATTCTTATTCCTTATATTCCAACTTCTTACAAAAATCATCAATCAAATTTCCCCATTAAGAAATTATTTTTTTATAACCCAAGATCTTATGGATGTATTCTTCTTCCTAATTGAAAACATATTTTACAGCTTCAAAACCTTTTACATTATCTTTCTTTATCATTCTGATTTCTTTATTGATATTTCTATTTTTCTCTAGAGACGCAAAAGGTTATGATCTGAGTTGATAGTCTCTATAATACTCTTCACATCCTCCTTTTTCTTCACCATCCTAGGAATATTTTATTCACTCAAATTTTTAAATGAATTTTCTTACATTTTCCAAACATTCATTATCTAAACAATTTTTATTAGTTGAGTCTGATTCATCTTTCCTAATAATCATATGATTTTTTTCTAGTGAAATTATTCTTATATTTTTTGGATGAATTTATCTTCTTTAGAACTCTAATTCCTCTTATTCCATCAGGCATTTTCATCAGAATCATCTTGATATTCTTTGAATTTATTCTTGTTGAAATTAATATAAAAGTTCAAAATTCCACCATACTCAAAACATTTGAGAGAAATTTTTACTCCATACTTTCCTCCTCATATACAATTATTCTTGGAGATGAGAGACATAATTTTTTAATTTAATTCATTATCTTATTTATCTTTATAATCACAAGGATAAACATATTCTACATATTGAATTTTTATATTTCCCATAACATTGAAATATATTTCATATTTTATATTATTTTTAAACCTTTTTTCTTTTATCATTTGATACTAAATAAGAAATTTATACAGTTTATCAAGAGATAAAATATTATTATCTTCTAAAGAAGAAATTTTCGAATCAAAACTATTAAAAAAATTTCTCATGAGTTTATTCACTATTTTAGAATCTTATAAGAAATATCCAAAATCCCTGATGATGCAAATAACTTCATTTACTCTATTGAAGTACTCATCAATAGTTTATTCATATCTCATTCCTATATCTTTAAATATACTACACCAGTTTTTTTATCTTTAGTTCCTTCACTTTAGTATGCCATTCAAAAATACTTTTTAGATTTTCCCACATAATATTTACTATTTTGTGACCCATCACCTTAAAATAAAAATTTTATGATATATACAAAATAATATAGTTTCTAGATTTTACATTAACGTCAGTATTTCTCGTATTAAAAAAAGTAATAGGAGAATCTTTCTCATTGTGGGAAAAATAATTATAGCAGCATCAACAACGTCCATGACAAGAGATAGGAGATACAAAATAATCATATTTTTCTAGCCATAATTATTTTTTCTATAAAATATAGTAATTACTATACTATTTACAGAATTGATATTATCCCTGATAAGGATTCAATAGGCGAACCTTTCTCTGATACCAATTGAAGTTCCAAAAGATCAAAGAAAAACTAAGAAGTAGGGTTGAATTAGTTGTTTCATTTTTATAAATTCAAATATTAAGAAACTTAACACTTTAAAATTATTAGAGTTTATTCCTTATCAAATTTTAGTAAAATAAAATGCATATAGAAATAAAAAATCAAATATAACAAACAATAATTTCAAGGTTTAGCCTTAATGTGAGAATCTACATCCTTACCATAATCCCTCCTATGGGTCTATGGAAATTCACTATTATAAATAAGTGAATATATCTTGTGTCAACTCTCGTTAGGCACAGTATATCTCCTAATAGGAATTATTATACTGACTAATTTTAGTTTACATGTTTTTTATTACAAAAATTTAATCTAAAAAAGAAAATGCAATAAGGAAATTTTTTTCTCTACAATGTTCTGTCCGAAATTTGTATCTGATCAACCTCTGTTTGATTTACAAGCATCCAATGGATTAAATCTGATAGACTCATTCTGATGGAAATATTCTCAATCTAAAATTCTTAAACAAATTCTCAAAACTCATACTGATTCCCACAATCTGATTACATCAGTTTAGTAATCTAAACTTAGCTCATTCTGATATTCAGATCAGAATAATCTATCCATAAACTCTTCTTTTACTTAAAACAAATTTTTTTAGAAAACTTAATTCTAACATCAAATATATAGAGATTCATATTTTTTCATAGGTGAAAAATGTTAAAGTTTTATTTACTTTCCACATCTATTTATAGGTTATATATAAATAATAAATATTGGGAAATTAAATATTTTCCCACTTATCCAAATTCCAAAATTCCAAAATTCCAAATTTAAATAACATTTGAAATTCATCTTTGAATACTTCAAACCTTCTCATATGATATAGTGTCTTCCCAAAACTTATTTAATTCTAAAAAACTTCTTAATTCTCAACCTTACTTGAAAAATATCTTTTCCAATTCTTAATTTGGAAATTGATAGTCTGAAACATATTGATTTGGAAGAATAATTATCATTTAAGTTCTTTTGACCTAGTTAAAAACAAAACAAATATGATTTATTTCTCTAATGATACAATCAAACTAAAAAAGTTTTACAATATTATTGAAACTTATAGCTATTTTATAAACCATAAAACATTTTCAATTGTCAATCCTACCACATCTTGTGAAACTTTATATTTTATCTACTTCTCATTCGAATATAAATTCTCTATCTTATATAACTTCTCAATACAATAGAACTTATCTATATAATATAATTTCACATAATGATAATACTTATCAGTTTGATATAACTTCTTATTCTGTTAAAACTTATCATTCTAATAGAGCTTCTCAATCTGATAGAACTTCTCGTTCTAATAGAACCACTCAGTCTGATAGATCTTATTAGTATGATGGAACTTCTCTATTTGATATAAATTGTTATTTTAGAATGGCCTGAAGGCCTTAATTTTTTATTATTTTTGATAATACACCATTCAAGGGGTGAGTTGGAACCATTAAAAGGATAAAAGGCTTAGAGACAATTACATGACCCATAGTTCTTAGAGGAATCACCCAGACAAGACAACTTGGAACTTCTCCTCCCCAGCATATGTCATGATATCAGCACTCCACCTTCACAGGGCTGGTTAGCTAGTTGTACTATGAAAAGGTGCACATGCCTGGTACCAATGGCAAAGCCATACCCTCTCATTCTTCCAATTCTAGTTAGCTCTACTCTAGTGAATGCGCCTGCCCTAAATCCTCCTCCGAATCCTTGTCCCTTGAAGTCTGACTGGTGCATCTACATTTCATGTGGGCCGAAGGCCTTGGGGTGGCCCAAAGGCCTTAAGGTGGCCCGAAGGCCCTGATAATCAACTGGCCCAAAGGCCTTGGGTGGCCTGAAATCCTTACAGGGCCCAAGGACCAAACCAGTGGCCCAAATGCCTAGATGGATGAATAGTTTTGGCTGCTGCAGTACTGAACAGTACCTGCTACAGTGCCTACTACAGTACTGCTACAGTACCGAAAATATGCCTCCACCCGAATTTGATCTTGGGTCTCTTGGATGCACCTAGCGAGTCCTCACCAACCGGGCTGAAGATCATGTGTATAGAAATTTTTATTTCTAATAGAACAACTTAGTCCGATTGAATTTCTCATTATGTTATATTTTATTATTCTGATGGCGCGTATAATGGGGCATCCAGAAGACTTCAACTTTTCAAAAATCTAAAAAAATTTGTACTTTTATTTTTTTCTCCTAACTCGAGATCATATAATTAATTATTCATGATTTTTTAGGAACTTGAATGCATATTAAATAATCACCTAACTAATATTTGGAAAGTTCTTATATTTCCAACTTTCTAAACTTTCTGACACAATAAAATTTGTTCATCTTCACAAAAAAAATTTCATCAGCAAACAACCTCTCTTCATCTCAACAAATGAATTTTTCATTATCATTGAAAATGAATTTTCTTTAATAAAAAACATTTATTTTTCTAAAAAAATAAAATTTTCATCATCTCAAAAATATCTAACTCAATAAATTCTTTATACGATGAACTGAATCTGATGGATTGTACGATCAAGTAACTTTGTAAAAACACACTTTAAATCCTAAATTTCAACAACTTATTAATAAAAAAGGAAACAAATATTTCACTTGAATTACAAAAAAATTATTTTAACAAAATTTTAGTTATCAACAAAAACAATACTTTAAAAAACACCATAAAGGATCTTTAGGGTTGTAGTAATGATAGTTTCAAAAATAAAAATAATGATTTTATTTCTCGATTGGTTTTATTATTTTTCTTTAATAATGTAGATATTTGTGTAATGAGTTACAAAAAACCCACCATAGAAGACCTCACAATATAAATTAAGTAGGTCATAGCCTCAAATAATTTATTGGGATCAAGATTTTAATCATTTAACTTTTGGTTGTTCATTGAAAATTTTGGAGAAATTTATTTTTTTGAAATGATGGATATATTTCCTATTCTATGTAACTATAGTCACACTAAAGAAAAAAAAAACCTTTGAAAATACTAACTCATTTGAAGAATCATTAATTAGGTCTTTATTAAGATTGTTTGTTTGGATACAGGGGACAATGTGATTGATTCATTGATTTTTAAACTAAATAAAACCATTAGAGGTATGTAATTTATTTTATGTTAGATAATTGGGATATTGAATGTAATGGTTAATGTCAAGGTAAGTGTATCGTAATTTTATAATTGCGGAAACCACTATTTATAATTCACTCATATTTTTTTCATGCATTTCATAAATAATAGACCATGAAATACCATAGAATGTATCAAATTGTTATCATTGAATATTATTAATGGTATTGATGACAAGTTACAATTATCTTGAGTGGATTTTTTATATGATATAGAGTAAACCCATAAGATAATAAGTCAAGACATATTATTTTTGTAAACCACAAAAATTATATCACATGGGTTTTCATATTATCAATAATATATAATGTACTCATATTGTTTTTATGTATTTTTATAGTGCACTTCCTTTTGAAATAAACATTAGTTTATATTAGAATTTTGAAAATACATATGTTATCATTTTATGGAGTATTTTCGTGGTTTAATATCAAAATGTATTGGATATTGATTTTAGAGTATTTATCAAAATTTAATACTTTAATTTATTAATGAAAAAACAAAATGATATATTTTGTTTTTTTAGAAAAATTGGTTGACCATGTAAAAAATTTGAAAACATAGATAGAAAATTTCAAAAAACAAATAAATTAAACATTTTAAATAGAAACACAAGAAGGTAAAGTTAACACAGCCTAGGGATAAACCTATGAAAATAAAAGGAGATCATGAGAAATTTGAAGACCCCTAGAAAAGGGATCATTGATTATTCCAATTTAAGGATTACATTGAGGGAAGTATGGGAAGGTAGCTCCATGAACTAGTAAGCACATTACAAAAAACTAAAATTCATGGAATGAAGGCGTGGAACTCAATATATCAGCATATTTCTTACCCCAATGCATTTCAAATGTGTGAAATGGATACATACATGATAACACTAAAACATGTTTGGGACACATTTCCTTATCCTCTATATGTTTCAATTGAAGCTGATTTTCCTATCTTCTAATATAATCATAATGTATATAAACATAATCTAATGTCTCTCAATGCACATTATAAATGAATTAACAAGAATTGATGTTGTATCTGTTCATATGTAACATACTCTTAACATTTTAAAAATTATTCCATCATCCATCAATGTAATAAAAAACTCCCTAATATAGTGCTTGATGTCCTGATACATTTTCTCGATCCATCCAATAATAAATCCATCAATACTTCATCATACTACCATCTCCAAAAATAATATTCATCTTCTATAACATTATCCCATGAAATATAATAATGAACCTTCCGTCACCATTATCATAGTCCCATATTACAAATGTGTTCCACTTTTCTAGAAGAACACGTATCTATAATCAAATTAGTTATCCATATTCCCTAAATTCATGAATAATAAACATATAATTTCTCACTACACAATTTGATTAGAAAATTACAAATATTCTCTACCACATTTTTTAATCCTATTAAAATAGGAAATAATAGATCATAGTGTGTGGGAATAAAGAACCAAAGAAGAATCAAGAAGATTTTTATATACAGAAATCCCCATGAAGATGTTTCTACATAGAGTGTATCTCATGCAGTCTATGAATCCCTGGATACCTATATAACAATTTTATACACCATGATTTATATCCTAGAATGAGGCCATTAAGCTATTTCTTATAGTGGTCATATTAATATAGTTGTTTAGATTTTATTTTTTTGTATTATTCTATCTTATTCTATAATTAATTCTTCTATATTTTCACAAGTTTCATTAACCATTCCACTATTATTCCCATGATGGTGGGTAAATAACTCTATTAGATGATACCAGGATAGGATAAGGTGTTCTTGAGTTTCTATAAATCAATTATTTTTATTTATATCTCTTTCATGGTATGTAGTAAAGGTGTGTGGTTATGGGTGGGTGGTAAAATATTTGTACTCCCATTACCTAAACTCAATTTTTCCATTATCAAATTCATCCTCCCTCCATTCAATGAGATGATCCATCATATAATGAATTTTTATTGAGGTTTAGATTAAATGGTATACTTTTTTTACAAGTTTGGTAAGGTATCACACACTCAATTAAGGATTCATTATCATAATTTCTAATTATGGTGTTGGGGGATTTTTTGTTTTTATGATCATTGAAGTTAATTAATTAAATAAACAAAAAACCATATATGTTATCTAATAAATTATAATGATTTATTTAATAATTTTTTTTGAAAAAAAGATAATAATAAAGGAATTAAAATAGGTTTAGCTAAAATAATTTCCTTTTTCTCAAAAACTTATTTTTTATTTCTTATTTTCATTTCATTTCTATTTATTTTAATCACACATAAAACCCCTCTCCAAATTATTTTATTTTATAAAATACAAAACTCTAAAATAATAAAATGTTATAACCAATGAATGATGGGTGCTTGGAAGAGGTTCCATGATAAATGACCTTGGGGGAACTACTTTGTTTCACTCTTAGGAGAAATATAAATGTTATTATATGAACCCCATGATAAGTGTATCAAAATTTAGAACCCTTGTTAGGGATATAAGTTAATGAATTATTTGTTCTTTTCAACTTGTAAATATTTATTTGTTTTCAAAAAAAAAAATTAAAAAAATATTTTTTTTGAGGTCACCCATGCCATTAGTGAAATAATTCAACAACATGTAAATAAAAATTTATGGATTCAAGGATCTAACAATGTAGATGAAGTTTTAGAGAAATGTTCAAGGATATTAAATAAGACATTAAATACATATTCCATGAATCTTTAGTAATGTAAATTAGTGATCTCCTAAATTACATTCTAGAACATCAAAAACTGGATGAAAGTAATAAGATCTTCTTATTTACCCTCCCTTTACTGAAGAAATACTGAACATTAATGAGGCACTAGAAGACTATCCACTACCCAAAATATCTAATAACATCATATAGTAATTTAAAAGTGAAAAATAGTTCATTTAAAATCCAATGAAAATAGTATAAATTTTATTATATTAAATTTCCTCCAATTGTCCATTACTTGGATGCCCTTATAACTTATACATTGTATTATTGTGAGATATTTATAAGCTATTATTACCCCTAGATGATGTTAAATGATATTCCACCCTTGAGAAAAAGAAAGAGTTTCCATTTTAAGATCTCTATGATCTTATAGTGATGTGGATACCTCCTATAAAACATCAAGTACATCAACTAGATGATGAAAGCACAAAAAATAATAAGGATTACCCATTTCTTCTCTTTTATACCCTATTTTTATTCTTTTATTTTATCATTCTAGGGTATTAGATTCTTCTATTTTCTATTATGGTCCACACAAATATTTTTTTCTACCCAAGGTAACATGTAAATGTAATATGTGGTGGTTTGTATAATAGAAACCACCACCATCCTTATAATGGGGGATAAAAAAAAATTACATCACTGGAGGAAACACGAACACAATAACCACGTAATGTTTAAAGTAATATTTTGTCTACATTTTCTCTTTCTCATTATCTTTGTTTTGGAAAACAATTCTTATTTTTTAATTTTATTCTTCTTTGGGTTTTATAGTTCTAATGATCAAAGTTCTCATCATAAGCCACACGAATGAATAATAGGGTTGTATTTCACCATCACACTATATTTTTCATTACCTATAGTTGTGTTTTTAGAATATAAAAGTGGTAGTGACATGTAAGTGTGGGTGGAATATTTTCCTATTATTAAATACTTACATTTTCCCTATTATTTCAATATTTTACATTGAATAAAATGTGATTTTTATTTTTCCCTACATGAGTAAATCCTATTCCTTAGTTCCCTAGGAAACAAATACTATTCTAGAACCTTGGATTTTAATGTTTGAAAATTAGGTAATTTTTTTTAACTTTTAAGGACTTATGTGTACTAAAAATTAAGATTCATGCATAATATTAAGGAACATTAATTTCAGTGACATGATATAAAAAAAGTAATAATTCAAAGATTCATCAATAAACAATAAATTACAATTTTATCTAGATTGGATTAGTTCAAGAAGTTTAGATACAAATTGAATTATCTCATTATAGCTAAAGTACTATGCGTGTCTATGAAAAATGAAATCCATAAATAAGAATAAATAAAAATATGATATTTTTTTCTCTAAAAAATGATTCAATTCATAAATTATCACAAATTAACTTATGGTATGCATGTTGTTCAGAATGACTTTATTCCAAATATGTTAATGTTAAATCTAAAATTAGTGAAATGAGCATGAATGTATTTAATAAAATTTATTTGAATAAGTGATTGGTTATAAAGTGATATGGAAGGGAAGGTGAATACCAAGCATGAATGAATAAATAAAAATGAATTTATCAAATATGTTTTATAGTGATGAATCTTTGTTTGTGAAATCTTGAAGTGAGGAGATGATGATGAATAATAGAGAATTCAATAGATGGTCCATTTTATCATCTACATTCAATTAATACCATATTAATTAAAATTGAATAAACAAAGGATTTTATAATATATGAAATGGATTCATAGTAAATATTCTTTTTAAGATAATTTTTTTATGGAAAATGAATAATTATGTTGTTGGGTAATGGAAACATTCATATTTTTATATATTTTTTGAATGAATATCCTATGAAATAATTCTTAATTTACATAATAGTATATAAAATAAAACATTTTTCATTTTATGGAGTAGTTCTTGATCATAATATGAAAATTTTCTAATTAATTTTTTTAGTTTATTTATCACAATTCAATGTTTTATATTATTAATGGATAAACTAAAACATATGTTTTATTTTTTATAGGAAAAGGGGTTGGAAATGAAAAAATAAAGGAATTATTTTTAAAAAAATTAGCACATCACTAAGAAATTTAGCCCCATTTACATACACCCTAGAAGGGAAGACCAACATAGTCTAATTTCCATCCTAGACAAAGTAAAGGAGGTCATGGAAAATTTGACGACCTGTGTAAAGTGAGCATTTATTCACCAAAATTCATTCATGTAATGAGAGATCCATGGAAAACAAGCTTCAAGAACCAGTAATAAAACATTAGAACACTACAATTTGAGGCACGAAGTTGTCTACTATGATATATCAATAACTAGCATGACTTAATGAAATAATGATGTCAGAATAAACCACTTACACTATAGTGATAAAACGCATTGTGGGAACTATTTATTATCTTCTTCACATGTTACTCAATGAATTTACTCATATATAAATTACAATAGAACCATAGGCCCTACTGATTTATTCTCAACATTCCCAATGTACATTATGAATGTATAAATTATCTCTTAATGAAATAAATGAATCAAAGTGCCATTGTTGATAGAAGAGCCACAATAATGGAACTTGGGAAGGGGTCAGATATATTTGAATCAAGACTTTTCTCTTATAGCGGAACTCTTCTAATTTCATTTGGTATATTCACTGGTCTACTCCCTCTAATAGATCCCTGGTTAGCATATCTACTAGATGATGGGGATAGTGTGTTACCTATGGCACCCCCACCCACTATCTGATCATCTTCTAACCCACCCTTATATCCTTCAAGATGGTTATTTCTAGGTATAATCCCCTAATTTGTACCATGCTACCTCTTATTCCTATGGAACACTAGTAAGAGAAGTATTTTGAATAATTGGATAGATTCCAAACCATATCATTATCCCAGGAGGATCTTGAAGTAGATTCATATTACCATCAATGGTCATTGATCACAAAATTTTGTGGTGTCCAATCCATTCCTCGAAATCTTCTCACATTTTATCCTGTCCAGTTATTATATCAGCCTTTCCACTATATTTATTATAAACTAAAAAACCTTTTTATCCATCATTTATTTGAGATCTATTTTGTTTGAGCCTGGACCAGAGAGGATCATCCATTCGACTACCAAATATCTATTCTCCTTCATTAGTCCCTTGACATCCAATGAGGTAAAAATTATTTAATGGCCACTTAGATAAAAGGGTTGGCTACTATCAAAGGAGACCCGCTATAGTATTGGTGCCTCCTAAGAAGAATTTACAGGAGGTGTTCACCACCTAGATAAAAATTTCAACAGCTAATTTGAATACTTCTCCTCCATGGATTCTATCAAAATGAGTTTCTCTATGTTAGAAAAATATGGAAATTTGTTATCAATGTTCTTCCTATTTGAATAATAATTTCTCTTTCCTTCCCCATGGATGCATCTCAACTCAAATGAATGAAGTTAATATTTTTGTGCTCCTTTTTGTGTTTTATTTCTCTTTTTTGAGTGTATAATGTTGAGAGAGCACTTCCACAAAACAGATGAAGAAACTCATTATATATAATTCATTGATGATTCCTGTATCTATGTCAAGATAGATATGAATTTCCCCTCTATAAAAGGATTCATATTCAAGTGGGAAATTCCATCTCTCACTGGTAGAATAATTTTTTGTTCTTCCTCTCATAGATTCAATTCCCACTAAAATATATAAGGGAATTCATAAGTTGTGTATAGAAGATAAGGTTTCAGAACTTCTTCTTTGGGTGATGATTCATCACCCTAGAGTGTTACTATGAAGGATCATTTACCTTGATTCATCTTGTGACA
Source organism: Viscum album (assembly GCA_963277665.1). Lineage (NCBI taxonomy): Eukaryota > Viridiplantae > Streptophyta > Magnoliopsida > Santalales > Viscaceae > Viscum > Viscum album. The sequence goes on along the minus strand of OY728145.1, from coordinate 1,088,468,019 downwards.
TAACCCATTGTGATCTATATTATAAAATGGGGGGTGGGGGTTGCTTTACATAAATATAGATGGCCTGATGAAGTGATACCAACCATGATTTTTCTTAGAAGGGATTTATATCCAACTCAGATGAAAGAGGATCCAATAGGGGTTTTAAATCCACCTTTTTAGGATCTTCATCCTGATCTCTCTCCTATTATGAATGGGTTGGATGGAACCCACAGCTCTTTCATGAATGAAGAACATTTGGGTCTCCTAATTGTTTCAAATTCATATTCCCTCTCTGATGGTGCTAAGTTGACTGGATAGTGTTAGAATTAAATAGAGAATACTATAGAGGGATATCTGATTAGTGTAGTGCTTTTAGTTTCTATAGATTCTAAGAAACTTTCCTCCTCTAACAATAGATCTCATATTAAGGTGATAAGGTATCCATTTAAGGGACTGGGTCCTCCAATATATAAGGAGTATCTTGTTTTTCTGAACCCTTTTGAGGTTATGGGTGATATTAACTATGATGTCTTCATCTCCCCAAAATTTATAGGGTTTATAGGAATCTCAATAAATCTATCCCTCCCACTAGTGTGGTGAAATGCTCAAAAAGTAAGAACAAATCAGTCTCTTATAAACCCCAAAATCTAGGTATCTTAGTTCATCATGACCCCTCTTCCTTTTTTATGAATTCCTCTTTGATTTGAAATTCTATAGGAATTAGTTCCCTAAACAATAGTGTATATAATCAAAAGGTTATTTGAAGAAATAATATTTCCCTCCAAGCAGTCTAGGATCCAAATATCAAGGAACATTATGTAAAATACATATCCAAAAGGCTTCAGATTTGAAATTATATAAATGGTGGACCTATAAAAAAAGGATATTCTAGGAGAATCATATGTGATTGGATCTCATTGATACCTCATAATACATCAAAATAACAGTAAGAGAAGACACTAACTCCTCATACTTATCAATTGTGTATTACAAATGTGAGTTAGGTAAGAGAATGGAAATGTGGGAATCCCATTAATATTTAAACCACATTTTAAAGGCTTGTTTTGTTAGTGGAAACTTAAACACCTCAATTAGTCAATTATAGAAGAGGGGATGAGGGTATATACTCTACTAGAGCTATAAATGAGTTTTATACCTTTATTAAACACAATAATCTTCTCGATTTGATGTTTTTTGGTGTATATTATACTTAGTGAAAGAAATAAAAGATAAGTATTCGAATATGGAGTATTCTGGATAGGTTACTTGGAAACCATCAGAATTTCTCAAGAAAACCATGATCCTTGTTCCAACATTCAGAAATAATGATGTCTGATCACTCACCCTTTGATCTATAGGTCTAGTGCTCTATTCTTTCAGATAGATACTTAATTTTCTCCATATTATGGATGGTTTCATGGAGTTGGTTCAAGATTCCTAGTCCCCTCTCCTCTTGGGGAATGCTTAGGTGTCTCTCTAAAGAAAATTTAAAAGGATGATAATGATATTATCATGAGAAGGAGTGGAAAACCGAGTTGAAGTATCAATCTAGGGAAAAATTAAGATAAAATTGTTCATCTTGATAATATGTTATGAAATCATTTCTAAAGATCCTTGGTGACTTTTTTGTTTTTAAAAATGTTTATTTGAAAAATAACTTTTCTTTTTCAGAACAATGTTTTTGTAATTCTGGTGAAAGAGGTGTTTTTGAATGTTTATAACTTTTTTTATAACTTTTTTTTGAATTTACAGATGTAAAATGTGTTTTTTACAAATTTAATCAATCATATGATCTATTAGATTTATTTCACAAGATATAGAATTTGCTAAGGTAGAAGTTGCTGAGATGATGAAAAATCTATTTTCTAGGATGAATAAAAGTTGTGTTCTAAAGAAATTTGTTTACTAAGATGATTAAAAATTTATTTTCTTATATAAAGAAGTGTTTTTTTATGAATAAAATTTTATTAGTGAAGAAGATTAAAAGTTGTTATGTCAGAATGTTTTGAAATTTTGAAAGATAATAAATTTATACATCTTAGTCAGATGATGATTTTTTTTCATTTAATGTTCCTAAAAACCATGAAGAATTCATGATATTAGGTAGATTTAGAGGAAGGAAAGAGAAGTGGAAATTTTTTATGAGTTTAGAAAAATTTATATTTTATAGAAACACCATTAGAAGGGACATCAGACTAATTTTCTATCAGACTGAGAAGTTATGTTGGACAGATAATTTTTATCAGACTGATGAGTTCTATCAAATTGAGAAGTTCAATTAGACTGAGAAGTTCCATCAGACTGAGAAGAACTATTTGTAGAGACCCAAATCTTGATGTACATGAACATTAGATTACTTTTGAGGAATACTTAATACATAATAAGAACCAATACTCAAGGACCGTAATAGTTTAGTGTCTTTGGAATCTTGGAACATAATCTTCTAATCATGGTGAAAGATCTTCAACATCTCCATAAAGAACTTCCCATTTTGTTTTCTTACCTAAAACCTTTATTTAAATCCTGGGGAAAAGAAAACATATAAAGGGTGAGCTCAAATGCTAAGTAAGGGTAAGTATGGATAAAATAAAACAAATTATATACATTTGAACTTCAAAACATGAACATAATATTTAAACATCAAAATATTGAGCAATGACATAAAACATGGAAGTACGTAAGGCATAGATCATAAATAAACATTAATCATGAAAAAATATCATGGGAATAAAACATGTAATTATGGAAACCATAAATCACATGTTATGATTTCCAAAGTATCCAAGGCATTTCTGCCAAGACCATCTTAGTGGACAAAGTCCCTTTCTGAATCGAGTTCACTCCTCGTTCCAGTCCTGTATTACTGAACCAGTTTAACTTTCCGTTCCATCCATGTCTATCTCATGAGATATAAATCTTTACCCAATGAATTGGAGGGAGATATAGGTCCCACCCATCTCATAATGAAATCATTCTTACTTGTTCCACAAAATGAACTTAAAACATTCATCATAACCCAAAGAATAAAACGAGTTTCATAAACATCATCCCATCATCACATAATCCATATAAAACAAATGGATATTTCATCATAAGAAAACTGATACCATGTAAATCATAGAGACATTATAATTGAAACATACACATATGAAATTATTTCATCTTATATGGAAAATGGTTTTGATAAAACACTTGAAATGAATTCTTGAGGAAAATATCCTTTCTTCTTCAAAATCATTTTCTTTTCACAAAATGCCATGAAATTTTAAAATAAAAGGGTTTTGTTGAAAATAATCATGAAATATTGTAGAGTAATCTTCATGAAAATGAGGCGTTATGAATCCATAAAAATCCGTTCACGCCGTATAAGTTAAAAATAACATTCTCCTCATACTTTTGTCAGAAAAGTCAAAAAGTACCTTATATGGTAACCAAAGGAAAGATTCCATCCATAAAATGTGGTAAAAATTAAATAAAGGGTAAAAATGAATTTAAATATTCATGGAAGAATAGTAAACTTTTTATAAAAACATTTTTAGAAAACATGGTCATGGATGATAAACGTAACCCCAGTAAATACTTACATATAAGCAATCTCGGATAAAAATGAGATTGAAAATTTATCCCTTACGTTATGTCCGATATGATTCGTATGTATATTAAACTCCTGTATAATGATTTAAATAATGTCATTGACTTATTACAGAATAATATTCATTGTTATTATATCATATATGGTTCACTTATGACTTTATGTTACCCGTTCTTTTGTAAATTCCATGTTAAACCAGCGTTTTGGGTAAAATTGTTTCATTTATCGTATGTGTTTTGACTTGTTGTTCTTGATATTATTAATTATATCCTGATTTACATAATTTCATAATGTAAAACATGATTTATATATAATAAATATTCATAATATACATATATATGATCGATTGATAAATGAAATGAAATACACCGTTCATGGAGATGGTAGACCGTACGTACGCATGAATGTTGTTTTCGTTTCCTTATTGAATTGAATGGAATTAAGTAGATGACATACATACATACATACATACATATATATATATATAAATCCAGTATCATTATTATGTAATATATCTCATTATTATTCATTATATATACTTTATAATCATTCAGGAATGGTTAACATGGAGAATGAATCTCATTGCGTCGTGGAGATGGTAGTCCGTACGTACGCACGAGCGATGATATCAATCCCATGATCGTGGAATTTTATTGAAGCGTATGAATAATATTTCAAAATCAATATCACTTTAAAATAATCATATATAGTTATTTATTTACACCATTATACCCATCCAAGTAAGGTGGTGGTCGAAAACAGATTACACCACGACGTGGAGACGATATTCTGTACGAACGCACGCGCGGTGATTTCGTTTTCCGTAGGATGGATAGAAGGTGAAATAGGGTTGTTTCACATTTATAATACCATATAATTATATAATTAATACTGATGTTATTAAATTATAATGATACAACTAAAGAAGAAGAAGTAGAATAAGAAAGAAACTTGAGAGAATCGGAAGAAGAGATTACCTCTTCTTCGACGCACCTCCTTTAAGATTTCTCTTAAGGAAGTAGAGTTAGTGTTTTGAGAAGAAAAGAACCTCCAAAATGTTTCTAGGGAAGTGGATAATAGAAATGGGTAGGGTTTGTCCAAGCTTCAAGTCTCAAAAGGGTGTGAAGAGAAGTGGTAAGGGGTTCCCTTTTTATAAGGGAGGAGAGGGGCACCTTTGGAAATCTTAAAAATATTAATTTATAATAAATCTAACCCTAATTAAAAACCTCAAAAAATGACTCATATTCTAATATTAGATGAGATATGGTTGTAATATCATCAACCAATAAAATTTATACATGTAGGGAATTTATTTTAAACATTATCAACTTGATTTATCCTTATTTAATCTATTAAATTTTATTTGTGGTAATAAGATTCTAAATTTTAGATTGTTATAAATTATTACTTATGTGCTGTGAATTATACATAATTAGATAATTTATGACATTTTAGACTATATAAATTTCAATTTATAATTTTTAAATATTTTTGTGATTTTTAAACAATTTAATAATATGTTATTTTTATAAAATAACGATAGTGTCAATTTTGACACTATTTATTTACCTAAATTTAAATAAAATCCACATAGAGGATATATTAAAAATAAAATATTAAATAGGTTCCTAACATGTAATAGTAATCTATAAAATTAGTGGAGGACATAAAATAGTTCATATAATATTTATTTTACTATTTGAAAAACCATTTATTTGATATTTCTCTTAATAAAATAATTACTACAACATTTTTGTATGATTATTAAATATACTTATTTATTGCATAAAAATTAAAAATAAAATACTAGGATGAAGATAAATCTTATATATATCATAAGAATACATTTATTCGGATTTATCTTCTAAAACACCCAACTTTTAAAATGTTATATTAAATTATGAAGGTGACAACTTTGACATTATTTAAAATAAAATAATATAAGTGTCATAATTAATTTTATAAGACTCCAAACAGTTATATATTAGGTCATTGGATGATTATGGTGTAGATATACACTACCAATAAGTTTTGGTTAGGTTTGTGGGCCTTTTAATGAGTTTTATTATTTCAATAAAAACTATATTACTGATTTTCACTTAATAAATAATTTCTGCATCATTAATATATCACCATTAATGACAATTATTTAATCCATAAAAATTCTAAATAAATTATCATTATGTAGATAATTTTATTATATTTCTGTATACTATTAATGTTATAAGTTTTATTAAGTTTATCACTAAATTAAAATTATTATACTTATAAGATTTAAGAGAGTGACATGTTGTCACTTTCTTTGGTTTTAATAATAATTAAATTATTTTCATAGTCAAAAGTCCATAAAATGAATCTAATATGACCCTTAGGTGATATGAGTCGACTTTTAACCATCCAATAGAATTTTGGCATGTATTAGGGTAATTTTATAATATTATATTTACCCTTAATTACCCGATTTACCTTTAACTATGGTAAATAAAATTTACCGTAGTTACTATTCATAATTCCCAAAAATAAAAAGTTGCATGTTAACATAATTTGGACCCACTGATTCCAAATATGGAATCCATTTTTTGAAATTTAATCCACAGAATTTCCAGAAATTAAATTAAAATTAATCCCGTTGTCGAATGAAAATGGGTTTTTGTTTGAAACATTGCAAAGGATTGAATTGATTTAACCTACGAATTCAATGTAAAATCAATGCTAATGACATAAATTATATTAAATGGTAAAAATATATTCTATTTATACTTTAAAACCATTCAATATTATAATTTAACCATATAAATTATTACGATGAAAAAAGTTGTTTTTAATTAAAATATAGCATGTTTTTACTATTCATTAAAATATGAAAGTTATCAGAAAAATATAAAAACTTTATCCAATGTAAATTTTTATATCCTGATTCAAAAGAAGAAGTTTATTTTTTAAAATTTAACTTATAAACTTTTCAAAAATTATATTTAAAATGGGTGCGCCATCAAAAGGCGGCAAAACTGTATTTTTTGAAAAAAACTTATTTTACCTGAAAAATTTATTTCGTTCTCATACCATGTTCTAGAAAATGTGTAAGATAAATAATAATGTTATAAAATTCAAAATTTAGTCAATAATATTCATAAAGGATAATTTATAATAATATTTTAACCATATATCATTGTTTAGTGAAATCCGGTATTGCGTACAACACACGCTATCGAAGAAGGTCGCGATTGCATGTAATGCAAGCCAAGTCAGGGTTACGTGTAGTGAAAAACTCCTTTGTTGTCTCGTATAACAGAATCAAACCATAATTCATTTATACATTGAATATATATATATATACACTCAATGTTGCGTAGAATAACTACTATCAAACGAACTTGATATTGTGTGTAACACAATCCAAAAATAGTATTGCGTATACTGCAAGCTAATAAGGTGTTGTGTATAGCACAAGATAATATTGGTGTAGCATAAAACAGAAGAAATCAATGAAATTAAAAATAATATTTTTCATAAAATCATGGGGTGTTACATTCTACCCCCCTTAAAATTAATTTCGCCCTCAAAATTCGTCAGAGTTATAAATGGTTTTCTACTCGAAAGTTTTAATAGAAGCCCACATCGTAAAAAGGAATACAAAAACTTCATTTTAAAAAGTGAAGTATGAAACATATTGGTTACCCAAATTGACTCATCACTGGGTTTCCACATAGGAGAACATAGGTGAAAATGTGGATATGGAAGAGAAATCTAACCATCATGTTCTGATGGAGAGTGGTAGAGGACATGGCTATGATAAAGCCAATAGTCAAAAAGCCGTAAATTTGTGATGATCTAAGGTACCATCTGATTCATCTGGTATGAGGGCACCAGGATAACATTTTTGGTTTTCAAGATCATTTCCCTAATGTTGGATAATTTTTGAATCAAAAGAAATACTTACTTGATTTTGGTACAATCTCACCGTTGTTCGTGCCTTGAAAAATTTCCACTTCATCTCTTAAAGAAATGAAGTTGAATTTTTCATTCATGAAGTGTTAGGAGATCATGTGATAGAATGATGAGTCATTCCATCTGTTTCAAACAAAGGGTTAGAAAAAGTTATCAAATATACATAAGTCCATCTATGGTGTGGTTAATCGTATATGATTCCAAAAATGGACTTATACATCATCTATCATGCCGCTTAATAAAATAAAACTAGTTTCTACTAACAAGGGACTTCCTGTAGGCCAGTGGTAGGTGATAAAGGCCTGTCGCACTTCGGTTGTGGGTTCGATTCCTGAAATCTAGTCCGACGCAACGGGTTGTCACCCATCCTGCAGGTTGTCCTTTTTCTAAAACTACATTATTATAACAACCCATCAATAATATTGAAAAAAAGTTCTAGCCTTAGACAATACTAATTTATGTCCAACATAATCCATTCTAATCTTTAGGCTTATCCAAAATACTTCTGTCCAAGATCATAGTATAAAGAAAACAATTACTAGAAATTTCATCTACCGAGCATGTGAATACCATAATTTATCCCCCATATATCATAAGATAAAACTTGTTGGTCACATTCCAAACATGTGAATACCTTAATCATGTATTCTCTTGAAAAATGAATATCCATTGACCCTTAGTGAAAACATGAATGCTGTCAAAATTTAACACTTTCCACATACCAAAATCCCAAAATTTATATATACTCAATCCATGATATCAATTTGTCCTTATACTAGTCATGAGCTCATTAATACTATCAAACAACTCATTATTTCCTTATCCTTTCATTATGCACATATCATCTACCTTCCAAAAATATTTGAATAACCTTTCATGGTTACCAGTACCATTCATCATATACTTTCAAAACTCAAGAAAAGGCAATAGTGTAACAATCCATAGATTTTTTTCTTTATTCCATAGTACCATACATTATTCTTGATAAACATACAATCATTACACTACCTTCTTAAACCATTGGCCGAGCTTCAACAATTCTTTTATCTCACATATCATTTGTAGTCTCTTCATCATCATCAACAAAAATACTACCCATACAACCATGCTGATTCTCTTCATGAGAGTTTCCCTTAGGGAATCGATTTTCATAATGCCCGCACATTCCACATTTAAAGCATTTAACCATTGTTGAGGTATTAGCAATACCATTATCTTTGTCTATTGTGTTAACTGATCCATTTCCTTTACAATTACTGGCTTTGTGTCCTTCTTTTCCACACCCAAAGTATCTTCCAGTTCCTTTGAAACATTCCCCTTGATTCCTCTTCCCACATGACTTACATGAGGGAAATTTAACTTTCTTTCCTCTATGATCATCATGAAACTCCATCTTTCTCTTATTAGCTGAGTCAGGAATCTTACCCAAGTTGAGATTATTGATCATTTTATGAGATTGCTGATTAGGAATAATAAATATGTTTCACCTTCCAAATTCCATTTCATTTGGTAGCTCATGAAGAATATCATTCCATTGTCCATCATATCCTCCATTATCGCGAGTCTTCCTGTTTCTAGCCATTTTTATAAGACCAAAAAATATTAGTTTGAGTGGAAAAAATCATGCTAGGAAAACAACATAATAAAGGCGGAGTACCTTCAATATCTAATATCTTAGGTTTAATTCTAAGATCGTTACCATAATTCTAGGACTATAACCTATACTTATACTTATCCTTAGGGATATCCCTAGACATACCTTAGAAATATCTCTAGGGATCTCACTAAAGTTTTCGCATCCTAGTTTCCAAAGGTTAACTAAACCATTCCTCTGATACCAACTGTAGAGACCCAAAGCTTGATGTACATGAACATTACATTACTTTGGCGGAATAACTAATATATAACAAGAACCAACACTCAAGGACCATAATAGTTTAGTTTCTTTGGAAACTTGGAACATAATCTTCTAATCATGGTGAAAGATCTTCAACATCTCCATAAAGATCTTCCCCTTTTGTTTTCATACCTAAAACCTTTATTTAAATCTTGGGGAAAAGAAAACATATAAAGGGTGATCTCAAATGCCCAGTAAGGGTAAGTATGAATAAAATAAAACAAATCATATACATTTGAACTTCAAAATATGAACATAATATTTAAACATCAAAATCTTGAGCAATGACATAAAACATGGCAGTATGTAAGGCATAGATCATAAAGAAACATTAATCATGATAAAATAGAATGGGAATAAAATATGTAATTTTGGAAACCATTATGGACATGCTATGATTTCCATAGTATCCAAGGAATTGCTGCCAAGACCATCTTAGTGGAAAAAGTCCCTTTCTGAATCGAGTTCACTCCTCGTTCCAGTCCTGTATTATTGAACCGGTTTAACTTGCCGTTCTAGCCATGTCTATATAATTAGATATAAATCATTACCCAATTCATTGGATGGAGATATAGGTCCCACCCATCTCATAATGAAATCATTTTTACTTGTTCCACAAAATGAAATTAAAACATTCATCATAACCCAAAGAATAAAATGGGTTTCATAAACATCATCCCATCATCACATAATCCATATAATACAAATGGATATTTCATCATAAGAAAAGTGAAACCATGTAAATCATAGAGACGTTATACTTGAAACATACACATATGAAATAATGTCATCTTAGATGGAAAATGGTTTTGATAAAACACTTGAAATGAATTCTTGAGGAAAATATCATTTCTTCTTCAAAATCATTTTATTTTCACAAAATGTCATGAAATTTTAAAAGAAAAGGGTTTTATTGAAAATAATCATGAAATCTTTTAGAGGAAGCTTCATGAAAATGATGCATTATGAATCCGTAAAAATCCATTCACGCCGTATAAGTTAAAAATAAACTTCTCCTCGTACTTTTGTCGAAAAAGTCAAAAAGTACCATATATAACCAAAGGAAAGATTTCATCTATACAATGTGGTAAAAAGTCAATAAAGGGTAAAAATGACTTTAAAAATTCATGGAAGAATAGTAAACATTTAATGAAAACATTTTTAGAAAACATGGTCATGGATGATAAACGTAACCCCAGTAAATACTTACGTATAAGCAATCTCAGATAAAAATGAGATTGAAAATTTATCCCTTACCTTATGTACGATATGCTTCGTATGTATCCAAAACTCCTGTATAATGATTTAAATAATGTCATTAACTTATTAAAGAATCCTATTTATTGTTATGATATCATATATGGTTCATTTAGGACTTTATATTACCCATTCTTTTGTAAATTCCATGTTAAAGCAGTGTTTGGGGTAAAATCGTTTCATTTATCGTACGTGTTTCGACTTGTTGTTCTTGATATTATTACTTATATCCTGATTTCCATAATTTCAGAATGTAAAAAATGATTTATATATAATAAATATTCATCATATACATATATATGATAGATTTATAAATGGAATGAAATACACCGTTCATGGATACGGTAGGCCGTACGTACGCATGAACGCTGTTTTTGTTTCCTTATTGAATTGAATAGAATTTACTAGATGAAATACATATATATATATGTATATATATATAAATCCAGTATCATTATTATATCATATATCTCATTATTATTAATTATATATACTTTATAATCATTCAGGAATGGTTAACATGGAGAATGAATCTCATTGCGTCATGGAGACGGTAGTCCGTACATACGCACGAGTGATGATATCAATCCCATGATCGTGGAATTGTATTGAAGCATATGTATAATATTTCAAAATCAATATAAATTTACAATAATCATATATATTTATTTATTTACACCATTATACCCATCCAAGTAAGGTGGTAGTCGAAAACAGATTACACCACGACGTGGAGACGGTATTCCGTACGTACGCACGCGCGGTGATTTCGTTTTCCGTAGGATGGATAGAAGGTGAAATAGGGTTGTTTCATATTTATAATAGCATATCAGTATATAATTAATAATTATATTATTAATTTATAATGATACAACTAAAGAAGAAGAATTAGAAGAAGAAAGAAACTTGCGAGAATCGGAAGAAGAGATTACCTCTTCTTCGACGCAGCTCCTTTAAGATTTCTCTTAAGGAAGTAGAGTTGGTATTTTGAGAAGAACAGAACCTCCAGAATGTTTATAGGGAAATGGAGAAGAGAAATGGTCAGGGGTTGGCCGAGATTCAAGGCTCAAAAGGGTGTGAAGAGAAGTGGGAAGGGGTTCCCTTTTTATAAGGGAGGAGAGGGGCACCTTTGGAAATCTTAAAAATATTAATTTATAATAAATCTAACCCCACTTAAAAACCTCAAAAAATGACTCATATTCAAATATTAGATGAGATAGGGTTGTAATATCATCAAAAAATAAAATTTATACATGTAGGGAATTTATTTTAAACATTATCAACTTGATTTATCCTTATTTAATCTATTAAAATTTATTTGTGGTAATAAGATTCTAAATTTTAGATTGTTATAAATTATTACTTATGTGATTTTAATTATACATAATTAGATAATTTATGACATTTTAGACTAAATAAATTTCAATTTATAATTTTTAAATATTTTTGTGATTTTTAAACAATTTAATAATATGTTATTTCTTATAAAATAACGATAGTGTCAATTTTGACACTATTCATTTACTTGAATTTAAATAAACTCCACACAGAGGATATATTCAAACTAAAATATTTAATAGGTTACTAACATGTCATAGTAATCTAGAAAATTAGAGGAGAACATGAAATAGTTCATATAATATTTATTTTACTATTTGAAAAACCATTTATTTGCTATTGCACTTAATAAAATAATTACTTCAACATTTTTGTATAATTATTAAATATACTTATTTGTTGTATAAAAATTAAAAATAAAATACTAGGATAAAGATAAATCTTATATATTTCCTAAGAATACATTTAGTTGGATTTAGCTTCTAAAATTCCCAACTTTTAAAATGTTATATTAAATTATGAAGGTGACAAATTTGACATTATTTAAAATAAAATAATATAAGTGTCATAATCACTTTTATAGGACTCCAAACGGTTATATATTAGGTTATTGGATGATTATGGTGTAGATATACACTAAAAATAAGTTTTTTTAGGTTTGTGGTCCTTTTAATGGGTATTATTATTTCAATAAAAACTATATTACTAATTTTTCACTTAATAAATAATTTCTACATCATTAATGTATCACCATTAATGACAATTATTTAATCCCTAAAAATTCTAAATAAATTATCATGATGTAGATAATTTTATTAGATTTCTTGAGACTATTCATGTTTGAAGTTTTATGAATTTTATCACTAAATTAAAATTGTTATACTTATAAGATTTAATAGAGTGACATGTTGTCACTTTCTTTGGTTTTAATAATAATTAAATTATTTTCATGGTCAAAAGTCCATAAAATGAATCTAATAAGAACCTTAGGTGATATGGGTATACTTTTATCCATCCAATATAATTTTGGCATGTGTTAGGGTAATTTTATAATATTATATTTACCTTTAAATACCCGATTTACCTTTAACTATGGTAAATAAAATTTACCGTAGTTACTATTCATAATTCTCAAAAATAAAAAGTAGCCTATTATTATAATTTGGACCCCCTGATTCCAAATATTGAATCCATTTTTTCAAATTTAATACACAGAAGTTGCAGAAATTAAATTAAAATTAATCCTGTTGTTGAATGAAAACGGGTTTTTGTTTAAAACATTGCAAAAGATTGAATTGATTTAACCTACAAATTCAATGTAAAATCAATGATAATGACATAAATTATATTAAATGGTAAAAATATATTATATTTATAATTTAAAATAATTAAATATTATAATTTAACCATATAAATTGTTACGAAGAAATTTTTTTTTTAAATTAAAATATAGCGTGCTTTTACTATTCATTAAAATATGAAAGTTATCAGAAAAATATCAAAACTTTATCCAATGTAAATTTTTATATCCTGATTCAAAAGAAGAAGTTTATTTTGTAAAATTTAACTTATAAAATTTTCAAAAATTATATTTAAAATGGGTGCGCCATCAAAAGGCGGCAAAACTGCATTTTTTGAAAAATACTTATTTTACCCGAAAAATTCAATTTGTTCTCATACCATGTTATAGAAAATGTGTAAGATGAATAATAATGTTATAAAATTCAAAATGTAGTTAATACTATTCATAACGGCTATTTTATAATAATATTATAACCATATATCGTTGTTTAGTGAAACCCGGTATTGCGTACAACACACAGTATTGAAGAAGGTCGTGATTGCGTGTAATGCAAGCCAAGTCAGGGTTGCGTGTAGGGAAAAACTCCTTTGTTGTCTCATATAACAGAATCCAACCATATTTCATTTATACATTGAATATATATATATATAAACTCAATGTTTCATAGAATAACTACTATCAAACGAACTTGAAATTGTGTGTAACACGATCCACAAACAGTATTGCGTATACTGCAAGCTAATACGGTGTTGCATATAGTGCAAGATAATATTGGTGTAGCGTACAACAGAAGACATCAATGAAATTAAAAAGAATATTTTTCATAAAATCGTGGGGTGTTACACTATTATAATAAGAAGTTCTATGATATAGAGATGTTCTATCTAACTGAGAAGTTCTATAATATTGGGAAGTTATATCAGACTAATAAGTTCTATCGAACTGAGAAGTAAAATTATGATAATTTTGTACAAGATGTGGTGAAATTTCTACTTGAAAATGGTTGATGTGGTCAAAAGTAGCAATAATTTTCAACTATATTGTAAACTGTTTTTTAGTTATTCTCAAAAATCAGTGAAAAAAAGATTTTTTTTGTTTTTAATTGGTTCAAGAGAACTAGAATGATGAAAAGTGTTCCAGAATAAGATATTATAGACTATAAATTTTCAGACTGACCATTTGCAACGGTTGTTTTTCAAGTAAGGTTTAGAAATAAGAAGTTATGTAGAATGAAAGAAGTTTTGAGAAGATAAAAAAAGATATGATAAGGTTTGAATTTGTCAAATATGAAGTTCAAATGTGAGTGAATTTTTGAATTTTAACATTTGGGTGAGTAGGAAAATATTTCATTTTCCCTCCTTTACTATTTTTAGAGAACCTATAAATAGAGGTGGAATGTACATCACACTTTAAAAATATTCACACTTGGGAAAATTTGAATCTATACAGAGTTGATGATAGAAGTGATTTTTCCAAAAAAAGTTATTTCGAGTTGAAGAAGAGTTTCCTAATAGAGTATTCTAATATAAATATTAAACTAAGCTACATTAAGATTACCAGAATGATATAGTTATACTGTGGGAATCAGTATGGGATTTGATATGTTTTTTGAGAAGAGAAGATTGAGAATATGTCCATCGGAATGAGGTTATCAAACTTAATACATAAAACACTAGAAAATTATATAGAGGATTATTGTACATAGATTTTATACAAACCATTATGGAGAAGAATTTTTCTTTGTTGCATATTCTTTTTTGGAAAAAATTATTGTAAGAAAAAACCTGTAAACTGACAAGATTCAATATAATAATTACTATTATGAGATAAAAGGTGTTTAATTGGATTTGACACTAGTTTTATTATCTTCCACACAATTGTAAATTTCCATAGACCCATGATAGTGGATATGCTAGCGATGTAGGTTCTCACACTGAGGACAAACCCTGTAAATCGTTTATTCCATGTTTACTTTTCTATTTCTACATGAATTTTAGTTTACTAAATGTTGATAAGGATGAAACAAGAACAATTTATAGGGGCTATGTTTCTTAAATTTAAAATTTTAAAAAGGAAACAACTAATCAACCGCCATTCTCAGTTGTTATTTGATAATTTCAAACTTCAATTGTAATTAGAGGAAGGTTCCCCTATTTAATAGTTATCATAAATAATATCAATTTTTTTCAACAATAGAGGAATTCTTAAATTTGATGGAAAAAATTATTATGGTTAGAAAAAAAGGATGATTCCATTTCTCATATCTCTTGCCTAGAAGTTGTTGATGCTACTACAATTGGATTTATACCTATTAAAAAATACGATCCTATGATAATTTCTAATAAGATAATTATCTAAGCGGATGAAAAATCTTTAAATTATATTATTACGTATTTGTTAGAAAATTTTTATTTGAAGATGATGGGTCTCAAAACAATAAATATTATTTTGTATAAGCTCAAAATTAGTTTTGAAGGGAATAGTAAAGTTAAGTAATAAAAGATAAAAAATTTTCATAGGATGTTTAAAGATATAAAAATGGGTGATGAAGAAAATATTGATGATTACTTCACCAGAGTAAATAATGTTGTTTTATACATAAGAGGTTTCCGAAATGACTTATAAGATTCTAAAATTTTAAATAAACTCATGAGAAATTTTCCAGACAGGTTTGATTCTAAAATTTCTAATTTAGAAGATAAATATTATTTATCAGTTGATGAATAACATAACTTTCTTATTTCTTATGATGTGGAAAAATCACCAGTGTTCAAATATAAGATTAAATATGAAATGGATTTTGGAGATATGAGAAAGATGAAAATTTAAGATGTAGAAGATTTTTATTATTTTGATTACTTATATAAAGTATATGATGAATTAAATAAAAAACCATGTCTATCATCTCTAAGAACTACCATAGAGGAATAGAAAAATATTGAGGAAAATTCCTCTCAAATGTTTTGAGTGTGGTGGAATTAAGAAATTTTCTTTGAATTGACCCAATAAAAAATATGGATAATATTGAGATGGTTCTAAAGAAAACACTAATAAAATTAGTAGAAAAGAAGTTATAAAGAATAAAAGTTAGGAAAAAAAATAAAAATATGTTCACAGGAAAAAAATAAGTATACTGAGTAAGTAAGATGAATCAGATTCAATTGAAAAAAATTCTTCAAAATATGAAAGTATAGAAAAGGTAATAGAATTTATTGAAAAAGCTTAGAAAACAAAATATTACTTAGATATTAAAGAATAAGAATGTGGAAAAGAGTCATACATAAAAATACATCCCAGAGATATTTAGTTAAAAAATAATAATTTCAAAATAGGGAAAGATGATTGAAGATATTAGTAAGAATTTTTCTACTAAGGAACATGGAGTTAACACTTCTCAATAAAAACATCTTGAGGTTGAAAGTACCTTGATATAGAATATGTTGGAATAGAAAGAAGTTATAAACCTTGAAAAAGTTTCTATAGATAAATATTGCACTTAAATAGAATACTAAAATTTGATGGATTCTATTGTTTTTGAGTAATTTATTGCTATAGAGCCTAAAATTGTTGGTATAACATGTCTCTACTAAGAATGAGGTTTGAATAGAGTTGACAAAATTGTGGGATAAGAATGGGTGAATTCCAAAAAATACAAAATGTTGAAAAAGTGAAAACTACATATGTTATAAAACTACCAACAAAAAAAATTTTAATGTCTGGAAGAAGTTTGTGGTAGATGTGACTATATTTTCCATCATTCTGAAGAATGTATGACAACTCTTCCCATCATAAGCTAGGATGCGTTTCCATCCAAACTGACACCCAACTCAGCCCCTGGCAAGGTTTGAAGGGTGTTCTCAATCCCTATGGGCAAGAAACTAGTTTATGGTTATCAAAAAACTCCTTTTGGAATGATTTTATCAATGAGAATAAACCATAAACAATTCAGAAAAATGATACATCATAATATATCCAACTTCAATAATACATGAGATCAAAGGATAACACTATGAAAGAGTTAAATTTTTTACATTTAAAACAAAAACCAAAATACTCAGGGGGAGTCAACTAGGAATTCATGACTCCTAGAAACATGTGGAAAAATTCCCTCATTCCATCACCACCAACACCCACCAATGATGGAACTATTAGCACATAGATCCACTGTCAACACCATGGGGAAAATTTCCTTTACCTGGGTCAAACATAACAAGGTCTACATACACATGAGGGTGTATGTAGGGTTTGATCCAAATTCCCAGTATAATACCACAAAAATTAATTCCATGAAATTAAATTAGATGAAAAATTAACATGAATGTTTTTAATAAAAAGAAATATTTAATTTAAATAAAACATGCTTTGAAATTAAAGAGGAATGTAAAGGTGAAAATAAGATGAACAATAATCATAGAATGAGAACCATGGGAAATACCTAAGGCACTTGGGTTAGCAGGGTCCTAGGATCCTCATACTCTCAGTGATAACATCTTCTAAACTCAGTGGTCCTGATCGAGCCTCCAATCCCCATCACCTGAATGTTTAGTTAGTGTTGTTATGTAAATCCTTATAAGGGAGACCATGCGCCGACTTTCTTAACATACTAAACCTAGTCTTCCCACCTAGTTATCTTGGATTCCTTTATACTCAATTTCATTCCCTATAATAAATGAGATCCATATTACACAATCACACATCCAATGATAGAAATACACATGAAAATAAACATTTACAATAGGAAAATAATCATTAAACCCTTACATACACCAAAATCCTTGGAAAGCATGTTTTTGACCACCCACATAATTAATAGAACCCATTTTAAAACCATAGAAATCATACTAAAATCATCAAACAATGTAAAATCATGGAACCACTGACCTCTTTCTAGATATATTCACAAAACTGGGTGGAAATCCCAAACCGCACCAAGGAGAGACCCTAAGGAAGAAATAAAACCCCCAAACCATCAAGATTTTACCCAAAGAAACGATATTTGAACCCATATTAGGTCAAAAAGCTTTATAGAGAAAGAGAACATAAGATTTTTGGGAGAAGAGACCAATAATAAGGAAGAAAAGAGGAATGAAGAGGCTTACACGATGATTAATTAAAGAATATACACCAAAATCACACAAAGACTGTAGCCCAAGTGATAGAGGAGGATGGTGGAGGCACACTGAGGAATAGGGATACCAAATGGGGGAAAGTTAGGGGTGACTTATGGTTAAAATTAGGGAGGGTTAGTTTAGTAATTTTGATATATTTAATGATTTAGCAGGCTGTATGGTTTTCCAAACCATGTGCCAACCGTGAAAAACCTCCATCTAAGAGGAAAACTGACTGCATGATTTTCCTAGAGGGAAAGAATGACCATGTACATATCCATGAACCTAAAATAGTTACACTATAATAGGTATATGATTAGCCCCAGAGGGCCTCATAGTTTCAAATGAGCTGGTCCATAGTTTCTACTAACCTTGCATCAACCGTGTGCCTCCTACAAGCCAACCTGAAAAATGCATTTTTTCTCAAAAACTCTTGATAATGACATGTAATAAATATAATACCAAAACTAAAATAGAAAATACCTTAAACTAATACCATATATGTTACAATTATCCCAACCATGAAAAATTTCTTCCCTCCATAAGTCAAAATGATGTCTCATTAGAGAATAAATGTGGATATTTCTCTTCCACTGATGAATTTAACTCCCATGTATGATGCTCATCATTCCAACGATGCTAAAGGATTAGAAAAAATGGTATGTAATTCCCTTGAATAAAATTATCTTGATAGTCCATAATCTACACTAGTCTCTCAAATATATACATAATAAATTCCTGCTTCTTCTCTTCCTAGTTCTGCACAAGATACATGTATAGGTTATATTTATTAAATTGTGATACATGGAAAAAATCATGGATTTATGTTAACTTGGTTGGAAAACCTAAACATTATTCCACATTACCAACTCTCTTGGTTTCCTCAAAAGGTCTGAAATATCTCAACTTCAGCTTCCCTTTATTACTAAGATGACAAAAACCTAGGTGAGGGGACACCTTTAGAAACACTCGTTCACCCACTAAAAATTTAAAATATTAGATATGTTGATCAACATAAGACTTATGGTGGATTTTAATGGTCATTAACCATTGCATGGACAACTAGACTTTATAAAATGTCTCCTGCATGATGCTCAGTCCTAGAAAATAAGTCTCAAGCAATTCTATCTAGAACAAAGGTGACTGACATGGATGACCATAGAGTGGCTCCAAGGGATCCATTCTTATAGAGGATTGGTAATAATTGTTAAATGAAAATTTGAATAGTAATAAATGGTTATCCCACAAACCTTTGAAATCTAACACATACACACAGGTCTTGTCTTCCAAAAATTGGTTTTCCCACTCCATTTAACCATATGTTTGAGGTTGATATACCATAATGAGCTTGACCTTTGACCCCATTGCCTTATAAATCTATTCCCATAAATAAGAGGTAAAATGGGGGTCCATATCTAAAATGATAGTTGATGAGACACCATGAATCCTCATTATTTCTTAAATATATAACCAACCCAACTCATCCACCTTGGTCAAATCCTTGTTTGGAATGAAATTGGATAATTTGGTTAGATGGTAAATTATTACCCATATGACATTATATCCCTAGGTGCAGAGGTAATATAATGATAAAGTTCATGGTGACCTCATCCCACTTCTAGGTAGGAATGGGTATGGGTTGTAGCAAATCGAAGGGCCTTTGGTGATCGACTTTAATCTATTGACATATATAAAACATAGATACAAAGTCATCTATATCCCATATCATACCTAGACACCAAAACTAGAAACAATCATCAATGAACATCTTGGTGGTACTGAGATGAACGACACACTGAGACTGGTGGTTATCCTTCATTAACACCTTCCTCAAATAAAATGACATCGTGAAGTGGCTATTGAAATAACGAACTCCCTCAGATGACAAGATCCACTCACTGGGAAACTCCCCACATTTTAAATTCTATATAGAACTCTAGAACAACTCATCACTAGGTTATTCTTCCTGAATCTACTCCAGAAGGGGGGGATTCAATTGAATACTATCCAAGAAGATACATCCACCATGCTCCTTGATCTCTAGATGCATTTGTGAAAGAATCCCCATCATGGTCCACTCATCACTGGACTCCTTTACCACTTGTAATGGAACCTTCTGGATCAGGAAGTTCACTACCACATTCCATTTTCCTGAGGTATAGACGATATCAAAATTGAACCCTGAAAGTACTAAACCCATTTAAACTACCATATATTTATATCCTTGAAGTATAATTTTTTTTCCAAGATCTTGTGATATGATTAAACAATGAATTTCTCACTGAAGAGATAATCATGCCACATTTTCAAATCTTGCACCACCGCTACCAGCTCCATGGCATGGGTTGGTTAATTCCTTTTGTGTAGTCATAGTTGGTGAGATCGATATTCCACCACACAATACTCCTACATCAACACACACCCATACCTATACATGAAGCCTCATAGTATACCATGTATCCATTCCCATTTTATAGTAAAATTAAAAAAGGGGTAGTGGTCAAATTAGACTTAAGTTCCTCAAAAAATACCTAACATTCTAGACCCCATTCAAACCTTACCCCTTTATGGGTAAGTACGTTCATGGGAGAACAAAGGTGAGAAAAATATCTAACAAACCACCTGTAGTACCCTATTAGGTCAAAAAATATCCTGATCTTTAAGGCATTACTCAGTTGGTCTAATGGAATCACTGCACCGATTTTCTCAGGGTCCAACAATACCCCTTATTTCAAAATAACGCACTACTAAAAAGCTGGTTTTCCACAGCACCACCCTTTAACAACACTATAAAAAGGGCTGATAAAGGGGGTTCCTTTATCAGTTCTAAAAAAAAGAACTGATAAAGGGAAATTTAAACAGTGCTAAAAAAATTTCTGTTAAAAGTGACCCATTATCAGCGCTTTTTAGCCCTGATAAATGCACCCCCTTTACCAGTGCTTTTTTATCACTCTTAAAGGGGCCCCTTTATCAGTGCTTTTTTTAGTAGCGCTGATAAAGGGGGGTCTTTATCACCACTTTTTCCAAGTGCTGATAAAGTGTATATTTCCAAATAAAATTCATAAAAAATAATATATTGATATATAAGTATATTTATATTGATATAAATATAATATAAATTTTTTAAAAATGTTTTAGATAAGGATAAATGGAAATCTAAAATTAATATATATGATATTTAGTAAAATAAGATTATAAAATATTTTAATTTTTTTAATTAATAATTTTCTAATTATCATTGACTAATAATAATTTAATAACATTTTGAAGACAGAAAAAATAAAAAATTAATAAAAGATCTAACATAAGTAGAAAATTTAACTCAAACTTCCAACGACCATAAATTTTGATCTGGGTGTCGTTTTGATCTCCACAACATATCAAATCAAAGCTTGTGACGAGCTCTATAGTCTAGGGACCAAAGGGAACCTTGTGTCACATTTTCAAGGCCAAAAAAGTCCCAGAAGTCATCCAAAATGGAGTTTTTAGTCCGGATATCCAAATTTTTTAACATTAAAATATAAATTCTGATCCAGATGTCCTCTAGGCCTACACCACATATCATATCGAAGATTATTTCATTTTATTCGATTTTAATGGTTGTGAAGTTGAAACTGACTTTTGGATTAGAAGTTATGGTCATTTTAACATTCTACGGCTTTTCAAATACACACATATATGTATTTATTCGTATATAGATATATATATATATATATATGTGTGTGTGTGTGTGTGTTGTATATATTCATGTATTTATGTATTTATTTATTTATAAACACACATAAGAAAACATGTTTTATAAATTTATTTTAAACTAATCTTATAAATATATATTAATATATGGATAAAAAATTATAACTAAATATATATATATATATAAATATATATTAATATACAGATATATATATATATTAATATAACTATATATATATATTAATATGACTAAATATATATATTAATATAACTAAATATATATATATTAATATAAATATATATATGTTAATATATATATATATATTAATATACATATACATATATATTAATATAAATAAATATACATATATATTAATATAAATAAATATACATATATTAATATATATATATATATATTAATATAACTAAATATATATATGGATATATATATATCTATATATATTAATATACAGATATATTTATATTAATATAACTAAATATATATATATATATATGTATATATGTTAATATATATATTAAAATATGATTAAATATAACTATATATATAAATAAATAGATATGTTAATAAATGAAGAGTAAAGTAATATGGTAGAGTGGTAAAGGCTTAGGCACGCAGGCAACAAGTCTCGAGTTTGAATCCTGGGGAAGGCAGGTCGCACGCATAGGTGGGGGGAATAACCTAACACTGTTAAATGAGGGGGGGGGGGGTGGGTGGGAGCATTGTTAAAGGGGGTGGGGCTGGGTGGAGCTGGCTGGGGTGTGCATGGGCTACCATGGGGGGTGGGGCGCTATTAAAGGGGGCTTCAAACACTGTTGAAGCCCCCTAGAATTGATTTTTTTTAAATATTTTTTTTTTAACTTTTATCATCACATTTTTTAGATCTGATAAAAGACCCCTTTTCTCAGGGCTTTTTTTAGCGCTGATAAAAGGGGCCTTTATCAGCGCTTTTCTGAGCGCTAATAAAAGGGACCCCATTTAACTTCACACTGATTAATAGTGCCTTTTTATCATTGTTAATGCCCTTTTCTAATGTTGATAAAGGCCATATTTTTAGTAGTGATGTGGCACAATAAATTAACTTCCTAAATCAAGAAACTTCACTTGGGATGTTTAGAATATAGATAGTAATCTCAAATAATTCCTAACATGATCCTCAAGTACTTCTCACTCTCTTACTCCATCCTAGAGTTGAACATGATGTCATCCACAAACAACATGACAAAGGAGATGAGGTACTATTGGAGAACCTATTTCATAAGATCCAGAAGAACTATCTGGGCATTCTTCATCCTGAATGGCATGACCAAATACTCAATGTGGTCATACCTTCTTCGAAAGGATGTATTGGAAATTTCCACCTCTCTAACCCTAACCTGATGATACCAGGAGCACATGTTGATATTGGAAAACCACATTTCCCAATTAAGCTAATAAAAAGGTTACCAATAGGGTAAAGGGTAGTTGTAATGACCCAAAATTTTGAATAAATTTTGTTTCCTAACTTTGTGTGTTATTTTATTTTATACTCAACAAAACTATTTCATTTAATAAAATGAGTATAATTAAAATAAGACTGTTGGGTTTTGACTGTTATATGACCATTGGCCAATATGACCATTGGAAACTAAATGTTGCGATGATTGTATATAAATACAAGTGATCTTGATTAATTAATATCAAAAAGAAGATTCAATGGCCCCATCTAGTAGTCTCAGGATGATTGAAGACCATCTGATGGAACTCGGGAAGGAGGTAGCACCTTTGGGATTTGCTCTGGACCAAACCGATGCTGAACTTCATCGTGTGAAGTTGGAACGAAATCACCTTCACGAGAAGTTCAAGATGATAGAAATCACTACTTGGGCAATGTTGGTTGAGCCACCCCAAGATTCTATCACCCTAGAACACCTTACTCTTAGGTCCTATGCTTGTGTTATAAGGGGCTATGTAACGAGACCGTAACTACCTTGTGTAATCCTTTGATTTAAATAAATTTTCATTTCTTCTTATGGTGAAGTTTGTGAATTTCAAGTATCCGGATAGATATGGGATGTATATTATTGATGAATTTTTGAAAAATGATATTTTAAAATATTTATATGAACCTTAGATAATTAAATACGTGTAATGATTTTCAAAAAATGGTATTCTACAGTTATGTTCAGTAAAAAATTTAGAGTCTAATAAGATCAACTTAATTTTTTATAAATAGTAAATTTTGAATAGTGATTTTATTGTTATGATTAGTAATGTGACCAAATGGATTAAGTAACTTCACTTAAGAAAGTATTAATATAATTTAGGCACCATGATTAAGTAAAGTGATTCAATAAATTACGTAAATAATTGTTTTAGAAATTATTGGTCAAGTATTAGTTTTTTTTGGGTGAATAGTGTTTTTTATTTAAAAATTAAATTAAAAATATTTAGAAAATAATTTTCATAAAATGGAGTTCATTTTTGAAATCGGAGCATCGATATTTGGTTAAGGTGAATTTTTGGGATTTTTCGGAAACAATTGAATTTTCAGTGAATAGTGTTTATATTTAAAAATTAAATTAAAAATATTTAGAAAATTATTTCCATAAAATGGAGTTCATTTTTGAAATCAGAGCATTGATATTTTGTTAAGGTAAATTTTGGGGATTTTTATGAGAAAGTTGAATTTTTGGTGAATAGTGAAAATACAGTTCTTGAGTTTCTAGTGTTTAATGACATCATTAAGGATGTAATAATTATGCAATAATTCTGGTAGAATTATGAATAGTAAGATAAGTTATGAGGTGTCCCAAGTGGCCAATACCATGGGCAAATACCATGGTAAAGCCCATGGTTTTTCCAATACCACCGATGATGTGTCCCTTGGAAATTAATGCTTTGTCCCCTCACTTCTCCTATAAATACCAAGCCATTTCCTCATTCATTGCATTTCCAAATCCCCCCAACAAAGTTCTTGTCTCTTTACCTCCCAAGGAGTCCTCCCAAGGTTCCCTCAAGCCTCCCAAGGTTCCTACCTTCAAACTTTTGAATTTACTCTTCATGGTAAGGGATCCATTCACCCTCCTACATTAAGTCATGACTTCCTTTATGTTGTGTCTTCTAATTTCCATATATTTATGTTAAGGGTATGTTATTATATGTTCTAATTTATGTCCATTTCATGTCTAATTTTTTAGATACCGTTTCTACTCTCATCAATTTATTTTCTGAATTTTTAAGTGACGCAGTTAGGTTGCCGAATTTTTCATAAGAGAAATCGCATCTTCTCTTTTCTTTCATGTTTCCTTTTCATGTGGTATATCATTAAAATATCCATAATGTGATCTTATTCAGTACCCATAATGTATTATGAGTTATTTATGAGTGGGTGACCCTTGTCCCTTCTCTTTTCAATGTTTTCTAAAACCATGTTATATAGCCGTTATGCTGCAGAAATTTCATCTCAAAATTTCTATATCTTTCTCTCAAGAAACTCTATTGTTTATTAATGTGAATACCTAGACTTATTTCGTTTCCATGGGTGTTCATAAATATATAAATATGATATATTTTATTCTGTAATTGACATACATATAACCCTCACGACCTTTCCATGGGTTATAAATGACATAATGATTTTATTTTTAAGCTCTTTTTAAACGTCACGATTTTGACATGAAACCCATTTCTTTGATTCCATTTAGGTTATTTATGAAATATTTGATTATGATATATGTGGATCACATGAAAGTAAATATATATTAATGGTTCACCCTGATAGTGCTCCAATGCATTAGGTAGAGAATTAATCTCTAGAGATGACATGTTTTACGATACCTTGATGAATAACCTTGGTAATTTTTATGACACCTTGGGGATGGACCTTGGTGATATGTTCATGAATGTCTAAATGAAATGTTGTAGCCACATATTCATGTTATTTTAAAAGTTCTTTTCATTATGATATTCCTATTCTTCCATTTCTCGTGCATTTATGTTTTTATTCAAGTTCTTATTGATATCACAAGTAAATTGATTCCCTTGTTTACCCTTACTGCGCCTTCTACTCACCCTTTCATTTGATGTCTATCTCTAGGATATGAGATGCAGTAAATTTACATAGTATGAACCTATTATGAAGAATTACAAGTGGTTTAGAAGAATGTTTTATGTTTTTTTTCATGTATTATGTTTCTGATTTCCAAGTCACTATACTTTAAAGATCATCTGTATGTAAAATGTAATGAAAAGTTATGTATTAAAAAGGAGGGATGCTATAGTTGGCATCAAAGGAGAGTTTATTTATTTATAGAAATTAGGATACGACAACTTTAGGAAGAACCCTATATAAAAAGTTTAAATATAGTAAATCTTCCTGGTATTTTGGTGAGTATTGAGTAAGTGGTTTATCAAGAAAATACATCCCTGTCTCGATACAAGGAGGTAGAGGTGGCTCTGGCACAGATGTACATATGGGTAAAACCCGAAAACAATACTTTGATCTAGAGTTGAATAGGAACTCATACATGACAACGAGCCTTGCTGCACTCTTGGTTACGACACTCTCGGGGGATATGTTTGGTTAATTGCAAGATTTCTTTGAATCATTGTGAAGGAATTATATAAAAATGTGATTGTCTAAGCATGGAGTTTTAATACATAAAATAATTTTTTGATAAAATATTCATAAATAAAATAATTTTCTCATGAAGGATTTATTCTTTTAGAAAATGTCCCCATCGTCTAGGAATACATTGACGTATTCCCTGAGGAGTTACCTGGACCTCCCCCAGAAAGAGAGGTAGAGTTCCCCATTGAACTCGTGCCTGGATCTCATCCGATGTCAAAGACAAACTATAGGATGGAAAATGTGAAGCTAGAGGAATTAAAGAAGCAACTCCAAGATCATTTGGAGAATGGGTTTATCCAACCAGGTGTGTCTCCTTGGGGAGCATCAGTTCTCTTTGTGAAGAAGAAGGATATATCGATGCAGCTATGCATTGATTATAGAGAACTGAATGGGATCAGAGTGAAGAAAAAATACTCTCTTCCAAGAATTGATGAATTATTTGACCAACTTCATGGGGATCAATTCTTCTCTAAGATTTATCTTCGTTCTGGTTATCATCAATTGAGGGTGAAGAATAATGATATTCCAAAAACTTCCTTCCAATCATGATATGTGTGTTATGAGTTTGTTGTTATACCCTTCAGACTAACTAATGCACCTGCTATTTTTATGGATCAGGAATAAGTAGATTTTGGAAAATTATATTTTATCAAATGGATATCCTTTGTATAGAAAAATGATTTGGTGATTAAATGATAAAGGTTATTTTGGATGATGATTTCTCTTTTGGAGTACTATATGCCTAAGGGAAATAAAATACTATAGGATTTAAATTGAGGAGGAATGGTTGAATTTTTTTTGTAATAATTTATGTATTTATTTTGGACATATGGTGATTTGGGTTATTTCTGGAAAATGATTATCCTAGCATAGAGAATATGTGATTAGGTTAATTACTATTTAGCATGAGAATTTAATAAGTAGTCGATGTTATTTGGAGATAAATGTTAAGATTTATTGTGGAAGTCTATGTGATTAAATCCTTCTGAGTTTTTGGTTCTAATCTTAGTTTTGATTATTCTGACAAATTTTAAGGATGATTGTGTATTGAATGGTCTTTTTGGAACTTTGGGTACTTTTTTTTAAAATTTGGAGATTAATAATCATATTTCTTTTTATAAAGGAATATCCTTTTAGGGGATTATATGATCTCATACTAACCATTTTAGTTTTATTTGATGACTAAAGACAATGGATAAATATAGTTCCTCTTTTTTGGATTATGTGATTCTCTATAAGATGATTCTTGTGCTTTTGATGTGACCAAGTATTTTTGAATGCTCATTGTTTAGAGAAAAGATTAGTCTTGGTGGAAACTTATTAAGGGATGAAACTATACATGAAGTTAAGTATATTTCCTTATGTTTTTATTCTATGTAGTAAATGAATTCCTCAAAATTATGAAAAGGAACTTAAAACAAAAACATTGTTAGTTTAAGTTTCCTACTGGGTAATCAAAGACCATTTAACACATCTTAAGTTTGTGATCTTCTTGTGGTTAATTTTCTCTTAATCATGTTTTCTATCACTCTCCATCAGAACTTGACCCTTTGTTTTCTCTTCCATATCCATGTTTTCCTACATGGAATCCTAGTATAGGTTAACTCGGGTGACCTTTGTACTTCCCTTTCTTTCTTTTTAAGCAATAGTTTTACTGAATCTTTTTCTGATGTGAGACTTTCAAAGAAATTTTGAAGCCTAATTTTAAAATTGTGAGGATGCAATTTCTTAAGGGGGAAAGAATGTTATGACCCAAACTTTAGAATAAAATTTCTTACCTAACTTTGTGTGTTATTTTATTTTATACTCAACAAAACTATTTCATTTAATAAAATGAGTATAATTAAAATAAGACTGTTGGGTTTCGACTATTATATGACCATTGGTCAATATGACCATTGGAAACTAAATGTTGCGATTATTGTCTATAAATACAAGCTATCTTGATTAATTAATATATAAAGAATATTCGATGGCCCTATCTAGTAGTCTCGAGCTGAT
The DNA here is from genome assembly GCA_963277665.1 of Viscum album. Classification (NCBI taxonomy): domain Eukaryota; kingdom Viridiplantae; phylum Streptophyta; class Magnoliopsida; order Santalales; family Viscaceae; genus Viscum; species Viscum album. Next base: position 1,088,439,269 of record OY728145.1, on the reverse strand, counting down.
TGAAGCCCATCTGACGGAACTCGGGAATGAGGTAGCACCTTTGGGCTTTGCTCTGGACCAAACCCAAGATGAACTTCATCGTGTGAAGCTGGAATGGAATCGCCTTCATGAGAAGTTCAAGATAATAGAAATCAATACTCGGGAAATGTTGGCCAAGCTGCCCCAAAATTCTATCACCCTAGCACACCTTACTCTTAGGTCCTATACTGCTGTTATAAGGGGCTATGTAACGAGACCGTAACTGCCTTATGTAATCCTTTGATTTAAATAAATTGTCATTTCTTCTTATGGTGAAGTTTGTAAATCTCAAGTATATGAATAAATATGGGATGTATATTATTGATTAATTTTTGAAAAAGGATATTTTAAAATATTTATATAAACCTTAAATAATTAAATATGTGTAATGATTTTCAAAATATGGTCTTCTACATTTAGGTTCAGTAAGAAATTTAGAGTCTAATAATATCAATATAATTTTTGATTAATAGTAAATTATGAATAGTAATTTTATGCTTATGATTATTAATGTGACCAAATGGATTAAGTAACTTCACTTAAGAAAGTATTAATATAATTTAGGCACCTTGATTAAGTAATGTGATTCAATAAAATAGGTAAATAACTGTTTCCGAAATTATTGATTATGTATTAGTTTTTTTGGGCGAATAGTGTGTTTTATTTAAAAATTGAATTAAAAATATTTATAAAATAATTTTCATAAAATGGAGTTCATTTTTGAAATCAGAGCATCAATATTTGGTTAAGGTGAATTTTTGGGATTTTTCTGAAACAGTTGAATTTTCAGTGAATAGTGTTTTTATTTAAAAATTAAATTAAAAATATTTAGAAAATTATTTTCATAAAATGGAGTTCATTTTTAAAATCAGATCATTTATATTTGGTTAAGGTGAATTTTTGGGATTTTTCTGAGAAAGTTGAATTTTCGGTAAATAGTGAAAATACAGTTTTTGAGTTTTCGTTGTTTAATGACATCATTAAGGATGTAATAATTATGAAATAATTCTGGTCTACTTATGAATAGTATGATAAGGTATGAGGTGTCCCAATTGTCCAATAACATGGGAAAATACCCTGGTCAAGCCCATGGTTTTTCCAATACCACCGATGAGGTGTCCCTTGGCAATTAATGCTTTGTCCCCTCACTTCTCATATAAATACCAATCCATTTCCTCATTAATTTCATTCCCAAATCCTCCCAAATGAATTTATGGTTTCTTTACCTCCCATGTAGACCTCCCAAGGTTCCCTCAACCCTCCCAAGGTCCCAACCTTCAAGATTTCGAAGTTACTCTTCATGGTAAGGGATCCTTTCACCCTCCTCTTTTAAGTCATGAATTCCTTTTTGTCGTGTCTTCTAATTTCAATATATTTATGTTGAGGGTATGTTATTATATGTTATAATTTCTTTATATTTCATGTATAATCGTTGAGATACCCTTTCCTCTCTCATCAATTTATTTTCTGAATTTTTAAGTGACGCCATTAGGCTGCCGAATTTTTCGTAAGAGAAATCGCATCTTCTCTTTTCATTCATTTTTCCTTTTCATGTGGTATGTAATTCAAATATCCATAACATGATCTTATTCAGTACCCATAATTTATTATGTGTTATTTAGGATTGGGTGACCCTTGTCCCCTCACTTTTCAATGTTTTCTAGAACCATGTTTTATAGCCGTTATGCTGCAGAAATTTCGTCTCAAAATTTCTCTCATTCTCTCAAGAAATTATATTGTTTATTTATGTGAATAACCAGAATTATTTAGTTTCCATGGGTGTTTATAAATATATAAATATGATATATTTTATTCTATAATTAATATACATATAACCCTGACTCTCTTTCTATGGGTTATAAATGACATAATGATCTTATTTTTATGCTCTTTTTAAACGTCACGATTTTGACATGAAACCCATTTCTTTGATTCCATTTGGGTTATTTATGAAATGTTTGATTATGATCTATGTGGATCAAATGAAATTAAAGACATATTAATGGTTCACCCTGATAGTGCTCCAATGCATTGGGTAAAGAATTAATCTCCAGAGATGACAAGTTTTACGATACCTTGGTGAATAACCTTGGTAATATTTATGAAACCTTGGGGATGGACCTTGGTGATATGTTCATGAATGTATAAACGAAATGTTGTAGCCACACATTCAATTTATGTACCAAGTTATTTTCTTTATGATATTCCTATTCTTCCATTACTCATGTCTTTATTTTTTTATTCAAGTTATTATTGATATCACAAGTACATTGATTCCCTTGTTTACCATTACTGGGCCTTATGCTCACCCTTTCCTTTGATGTCTGTCTCCAGGATATGAGATGCAGTAAATGTACATAGGATGAACCTATAATTAAGCATTAAAAGTGGTTTAGAAGAATTTTTTATGTTGTTTTCTTGTATTATGTTCCTGATTTCCAAGACACTAGACTTTAAAGATCCTCTGTATGTAAAATGTAATGAAAAGTTATGTATTAAAAAGGCGGGATGCTATAGTAGTTATTCTTGATTGTTACCATATCAAATTATGATAATCAGTTCCCAAAATGAGGAATCTATTAGCCTATTTAGCAAACAAAATAGGGGAATCCCAAGGTGATATGCTCAGGTGAATGAGTTCTTTGGATTCCAAATCATTCAGATATAGCTTTAATTCCCTCAACTTGGTAGGGGCCATAAAATAAGAGGGATGAAATATTAGATGTGTTATCAATTCCAAATTGATGGTGAACTCCACACCCTACTCCAAATGAAACCCTAAGAAATCATATGGAAACACCTTTGGGAATTTATCTACCACAAGAGGTAATCCATCCTTAAAGCCCCTATCATCACCCTATAACATTAGAGAAGAAACTTGGAAAATAATACTATACAAATCTGGAAGTGGAGGTCCATATTTCTATGAATAAGGAACCTATTCACCTTGGAAGACTTGAATACTCCCATAGGGTGTCAAAAAAATCACTCGACGATGATAAAAATCAATGTGCACCTTGAAGTGAACCATCCAATCCATGAATATGATCATGTCAAAGAGGTACACATCAAGAACCAAGAAGTCCCATTCCATCTTGACTACTGATACCATGAGTGAATAAGATGAAAATATGGAACCATTCTTTATCTTCTTGTGATACGGTACCCCAAATCCACTGAATATGGTATAAGTTCTGATGGAAATTTCAAAAATTCCACAATATGAGAAGAAATAAATGAACTGGAATCACCCATATCAAATAAAACAACAACTATAGATGATGAAATAAAAAAGTACCTCAAATTGTTTCATGTCCTGCATCTAATTCCACTAGATCCTGATCCATAGCATGGAGGATCTTCATTACTATAAATTCTTGAGATCGATTACTGACTTGAGGCTCAACCTTGAGCTAAATATTCCCTTAAGAGGAACCAACCTTTCCACAAATCCAAACATATCAAGAACCCATCACCCTTGACACATCGGTCTGATCTTGGAATTCCTTATGGGATGAGGAAAAAACTCCACTCTGATTCAACATACCAGTCATACAAAACCTCTTTAAGTACCCCAAGAATCCACACTGAGGGAAGGGTCTGGGTGGAACTTGATAAGATGCCCGTACATTCCTTGTCATTCTGCACTGGTATCATACAACTGACCTACCACCATTGGTCTTAAATGAAGGAGGATAGGACGAGTGGATGAGATACAACATCCACTCTTGTCTTACTCTTTATTATTTCTCATCCTTTTAGATGAAGCATCGATGCCCTGGACCACTATTAAAACTGCCCTAGAAAAAACTAGACATGTCAGTGCAATAAATTTATACCGTTAAGGCTTGGTCCACCACCTCAGCATGAGTCTTTAGTTTGAACAAGAAGACATGGGAATGAATGTCCAGTCACAAACCCATTTCAAAATGATGATCCTTTAACTGTTCATTTTAAATCACATCAGGTGAAAAATGGACCAATTCAACAAAGCGGTTGGAATATTCCAACACAGTCAAATCCCCCTGATAAAGATACAAAAATTTCCAAGTATTAGAAATAATGAAATTAACAGGGCAATACTAATCATTAAATACAACATTTAAGTCCTTAAAAACCCATCCTCTCATGCTTCCAAGATTCGACCACCGAGTCCGACCACCTCTGACTAGGGCCCTCCTATATAAACGAAGCACATTTCTCCTTGACTACCTTAGGAGTATCAAGAAACATAAAAATACTCATGATATTTTCAATTAAATCCTTATCTTTTTAGGGGCACATGATAACCTAGAAGGATGTAGGATTGTCATTGAGGAACTACTAATCATTTTTATTTCTTGGAATCAGTTTGGATTACTTAGCATGAGTAAGAATAGAGCCCACTCCCTAATCCAATGCTCGGAAAACCTGAGCCACATCTTCCACTATTCTCTGATCAACTGCTGAGGGATAATTCTCTCCAGCCTATTCTTACAATTTCACAGGATGTATTTAGGGAGGAATGATGCCACATCAATTAATAAAACCAAGGAAACCACCAATACATTATCTGGAGAAATTTTCGACAACAATAACCTTCAACCATTTCCATGAATCCAAATGAAATCATAACAAACATAATAAAAAGTTAAAACACTACACCCCATCTCAGTGTCCATGCACATTATGTATCTTATAAATCACACATGGAGGAGAAGTCAAACCAATTCCCAAAATCTCATGGTTACCCAAGGCCTATCAGGAGGTGTATTTTCTAGATACCTCACTCGCAACTAGAACCTCAACCCCGGCATTACTAGCTCCAGTCTATCCAGACTCACCCAAATAAAATGACCTAATAAAGTGAAAAACCTACCTCTAAAACATTTTTTTGTGAACCAAGATAGGCTTCAATCTGAATTGACACCTGATGCATCCTATGGCAAGGCCCGAAGGCCATTTCAGATCTCCATAGATTGAGAACTTGTGCATGTGCATCAAACAACACCTTTGGGAATGATTTATCTCATGATAATCAACTATAAACAATCCAAAAAAAAATTGATACTTCACATCATATGAAACTTCTATAAAACATGATATTAAAATATAACACTACAACATGATTTAAAAATTTAACATGTATAATATAAACCAAAATACCAAGGGGTGATCAACTAGACAACAAATCCTCCAAGAAACATGTGGTCAAATTCCCTCATTCCATCACCACCAACACCAACCAATGAAGTAACCACTAGCACATAGATCTACCATCACCACCTTGGGTAACCATGCCTTTACCAGGGTCAAACATAATAGGGTCTATATACACCCAAGAGTGTATATAGGGTGTGATCCAAATTACTAGTAGGATACCACAAAAAGAGATTCCATGCAATGAAATTATATTAAAAATTAACATGACAGTTTTTTTAAAAAATAAAGTTAAAATTTAAATAATGAATTCTTTTATATTAAAGATCAAAGTAAAGGTGCCAACTTGATAAATGGTAAGTATAACATGAGAACCATATGAAATCCTTAAAGCACCAGGGTTACCAGGGTCCTAGGATATTTTTACTCTTAGTGATCACATCTCTTATATAGAAAGGACCTATTTAAGCCTCCAATCCCCATCACATGAATTTTTAGTTGGTGTTGTTACAAAAATCCTTGTTAGGGAGACCATGCCTCAGCCATACTGACTCACATAATATATTAGACCTAGTCTATTCACATAGTTACCTAGGACTCCCTTTTTCAAAATTTCATTCCCTATATCAAATGATACCCCTATTACATAGTCAGACATAAAATAATATAAACACATATGACAAACAACCGTTTACAATAGGAAAATCATTATTAAACCCTTGGAAAACTTATTTCAAACCAACCACACTGTTTATATAACCTATTCTAAAAGAATATAAATAATACTAAAATCATCAATCAATATCAAATCATGGAACCACCATCCTCTTGATTGAGATATTCACAAAACCAGGTGGAAATCACTAACCACACTAAGGAGAGTCAGAAAGAAAGAAAGATAACCCCATAACCATCAATATTTTACCAAAATAAGGGATGTTTGAACCCAACCTAGGTAAAAACCCTTGCTGGATAAATAGAAAATTGGATAAAAGGGAGAAAATACCAAGAATAAGGAATCAAAATTGAAATTAGAGGCTTAATTGATGATTTATTGAAGAATCAACACAAAAATCACACAAATATTGAATCCCAAGGGAGGGAGGAGGAAGGGGTAGGCATGCCTAGGGTTGGGGAGACTAAATTGGTTGAGTTAGGGGTGATTTTGGGTTAAAATTTGGGAGGTTTAGTTTGGGAATTTTAAAATTTAATTAACATTGAAGGTCACACGTGTGCCAATCGTGCGACACCTTTGTTCAAGAGGAAAACATACCGCATGATTTTCTTTGAGGGGACACACGCCTGCGTTCTTAGCCATACACCATAGAAAGTTCTATTGTCCTAGGAACATGGTTAGACATGTAGGTATTCATGTTCATGTTATTGGACATGTGACTTGGAGTGTGCCACTTTCAAGGGTGCATGGTTTCCACTGGTCAAACCCATGATTTATACTATCCCTGCTTCAAATATTTACCTCCTAATGCCTGGCGTGAAAACCATCATTTTTCTAAAAAACTCATTGAAAATAAATTTAATGAAGATAATAACAAATATAAAATATAAAATACCTCAAAATAAAACCATGGATGTGAAAAATCCAAGGAAATGTTTTTATTCCAGTAAAGAAAGGAAAACTAGAAAGAAGAAGCTTGAGAAAAGAGATTTTGTGGTTGAGAAATCAGTTAAAGAAAAAAAAGAAACAATCCATGGATACTTGATAGTGGTTGTTCATCACACATGATAAGTGATTTTAAAATATTAAAGGATTTTTGAAATCATGATGGAGTAGATGTTACCTTTGGAAATGAAAATTACTTAAAAATAAAAGGAATTGGAATGACTGAGATTGAAGTAGGAAAGTTGAAATATAAAAAAGTATATTTGTTAATGGGATAATACATAACCTATTTAGTGTAATTCAAAATTGTTATTTTGATAAAGAAGATATTCTCAAAAAATATTCTTTTATCATCAAAAGTGTGAAAGATGAAAAGGTTACTATGAGAGGAAAAGAAACTAGTGTAAATATATTTCAAATAAGAGATCCTTACAACTATTGTTACTTTTGTTATGAAGATGAAAACATGTTTTGGAATTATATACTTGGATATCCTAGAGATAACATAATGAACAATATTTCAAAATTTTATGTTGTTCAACATTTTCCCAGAATTTAAAATAATAGAATAAGATATTTTTATAACTTTTCAGAAGGAAAAAATGACTACTAAAAGTCATAGTAAAGTTTATATTTAGTCTACTAGACCTATTTATGTTATTCATTCCAATTTATGTGGTCAAATGAGAAATCAATCAATTTTACTCAGATGTTAAAAATCATGTTTATGAAGGAAAAGTAAGAGGCTTTTTAAATGTTATGATTTTTAAAAAAGATATTGAGAGAGAAATGTGGGTTTATTTAAAGAAATCAAGGACATATAATGGTAAAAAATTCATATACAATTCCTTTTAATATTATCTAAGGAATCATGGACTCAAACATCTACATAATTCTCTATAAAACCCATAGAAAAATGGAGTATTAGAATGTAATAATCAATGTTTGGTGGAAATAGGAAGAAGTATGTCAACAAAAGAAAAACTTTCAAAGTTCTACTGAAAAGAAGCTATTAATACTAATATATATGTTCAAAATAGATGTTTTATAAGGTAAAAATCTATCATTAATTCTTAAAAAATTTGGTATAGAAAAAAACTTTCATTGAATTACATCAATGTTTTTGGATTCCCATGATTACTAAAAATAAAAAATCCAGATCTTGTATAATTTAATGGAAAAGGCGAAGAAGGAATTATCATGGTATATTCACCCAATGTGAGAGGTTGTAAATTTTGGAATAAGAATTTAAAAAATCTAGGGGATTCATATGATACGAAAGTTAGTGAAAATAAAAATTCCATAACAAAAGTTACTGAGAATATTGAGGAATACAATATAAAGATTTACAATAGAGGAGAATGTGAGACAAAAAACCTATTAAGAATTAGAATAATCATGTTATGAGGAAAGTGATCCTAGAAGAAGAAAATTAAAATTTACTATATTATAGAAACATGTGGAAATTTAAAATATTAGTGGGAATCAAAAAAATAATGTTCGTAAAAGAAGAAGGCTCAGATTAGAAAATACAACATCTCTTATTTTACAAATTGAACCAGAATTTGTTTTAGAAGTAGTTAAACACAACCAATTGGTTCATGCAATGAATGAAGAATTGGATCAGATTGAGAAAAACAATACGTGAGAACTTGATCCACATATTGAAAATAAAAATGTTATTATAAAAAAATTGGTGTATAGAAACAATTTAAACAATCATGGATAAGTTTCAAGAAAGAAAGAAAGACTTGTTTTCAAAGGATATGCATAGGTGGAAGGTATAAATTTTGAATAAAACTTTTCCCAATTTTAAATATTATAAAATATTATAATGTTTCTAATAGTGGTTTCACATAAAAATTACAATGTTTTTTAGATGGTTGTAAATATTTTTTTTCTAAATGATGATGTTTAAGAAGAAGTTTACATTAAAAAACCATGTGGGTTTTTACTTGCTAATGATGGAAAAATGGTTTGTAAATTGAATAAATCTTTTTATGGGTTAAAACAAGCCCCACATTCTTGGTATTTCAAACTTGAAAATTGTATGAGGATGTTGATTTTTTATAAAGGAAATGTTGATAATAAATTATATTTAAAATATATTAACTCCAAATCCCCAATATTGATTATTTATGTGGATGATATAATTTTTATTGGGGATGAAGAAAAAGTTTGAAAATTATTCACTGATGAAATGAATATGAATTTTGAGATTTCAATGTTAAGAGAATTAAGTTTCTTCATGGGTTTACAAGTTAAACAAAAAAGAAAAATAATTTTTCTTATCCCAATAATATTATGTCTTATAATTTTTACAAAAGTTAGGTATGGTAGAATCCAAATAATTTTCAACTCCCATTTCTGTGAGCACCAAGTTGAGTAAATATGAAACCAGAAAAATTATGAATCAGAATGATTTTTAGAAGCTGATAGGAATTTTTATTTATCTTAAATCCTCAAGACTTGATTTTTTTTATGCTATTACTTTTTGTTCTAGATATCAGAGTGACTCAAAACATACTCATATATTGGAAGAAAACATAATTATGAGATATATTAAAGGAAAAAATTCACATGGAATGTTCTACAAAATAAGTTGTGAAATGAAATTTCAAGGTTATACTCATGCTGATTGGGTTGGATATTGCAATGACATAAAATCAACTTCAAGAGGTATAGTTTACATAAGATAATTTTTTTGTGAGTTTTCATAATAATAAATATATTTCTATAACTTTGAGAGTAGTGGAATCAGAATATGTTGTTTCTACACTAGCATATACTCAAAATTTTTGGATAAATGTTCAATTAGAATATTTTAAAGTTAATATTTTCAAACCATTGAAGATAACTTGTGATAATTAAATATTATTTGATATTTCTAAAAATCATTTCCAAAATTAAAATTAAAACAAATTGATATAAATATTCACTTTTTAAATGAAAAGTTTTCTAGTGGATATGTTGTTGTGGAATATATTTCAAAAAAATATTAAATTACAGATATTTTTACAAACAAAATTTCCAAATAAATATTTGTGTAATTGAGGCTGCAACTTCTTGTTCAACCCAACCATTGACTTCCTAAACATATTAAGAAAGTCCCCCACCGTGATTTGGATTATGTTAAATAATAGGGATAATTTTTACCTCTTTTTCCTATAATTGGTAAATAATTACTTTTCTTACTTAATAGAATATAAAGTTATGGTTATCATAAAATCTAGGAGAAAAATAAAAGTAAAAATAAAGGATAAAATTAATGGGAGTTTATATTAACATGGCCACATATTTTCTTATCATTAAGGTTTGTAATTTCTTTAAAGACATTAATTTATCTAGTAGTGTGGTGTCAGGACACTCTCTTTTGAGGAAGGTTATGTTTTGGTAAAAGTAAAAAACAAAATAAATTTCGGAAAGAAACTTAGTGTTGAAAAATGATGAGTTAGAAAAAATTTCTTAATGAGAGTAATGAGTTTTGTCAACAAATCTAAAAGAGAGATTAAAGATCTTTTATGATGTTTTTTGTTTTTAATTTTTTTGTTGAAAACTAAATTTTTGTGAAAATAATATTTTTGTAATTCAGTTAAAAGATGTGTTTCTAAAATTTTATATATTTTTATTGAGAAGTTTTTGAACGCCCTGATGTAGAATGATTTTATATAAAGTTAATCGATCAGATGATCCATTGGATTCAATTCATTGAAAAAAGAAGGTGTTGAGTCAAAATTTTCTAATATTTTGAAAAATTTATTTCCTAAGATGAATAAAATTTATTTTCTAAAGAAAATTTGTTTACTATGATGATGAAAAAGTTTCATCTTGAGATGAATAAAATTTTTTTTCTATAGAAAAGTTGTTTGGTGAATATGAAGAAAATATTTTATTTTAGAATTTTTTGAAATTTGGAAGGATAATAAATTTACAAATCTTAGTCAGATGGTTATTTTTTGTTCTTTCATGTTTCTAAAAAATCATGAATAATTAAAGACATGAGCTAGAGTTAAAAGAAGAAAAGATAAGTGAAATATTTTCTAGAGTTTTGAAAAAATGATATTTTTTAGAAGAACCATTAGAAGTTCCCTCAGACTGAACATTTATATCAGATTGATAAATTCTATTGTACTAAGAAATTCTCTCACAATAAGAAGTTATATTATACTAATAAGTTCCATATTATCGAAAAGTTATATCAAAATGATATGTTTTATCATACTGAGAAGTTATCTCAGAATGCGAATTTATATTGAAATGATAAGTTTTGTTAGACTAAGATGTTTTATTGGACTGATAATTTGTATAAAACTGAGAATTTATATCGTATTTAGAGGATTTATCAGATTGATAAGTTATATTGAACTGAAAAGAGTAAGAAAGATAAATTTGTACATGATTTGGAAGAATTTCTACTTGATAGTGATCAATTGTTTATAAAGTAATTGTAAGCTTCAACCATATTGTAAACCATTTTCAGTTAGGATGGAGAATCAGGGAAAGAAACCACAATTGTTTTGTTTAAAATGGTTCAAGAAAAATAGAATGATGAACAATGTTCCAGACCAAGATGTTCTGAGATATCAATTTCTAGACTGAGCATTTTTAAAGTTATTTTTCAAGTAAGGTTGAGAATTTAAAAGTTCTATAGAATTTGAGAATTTATGAGAATAAACTAGAAGATATGAGAAGGTTTGAAACAGTCAAAGATGAAGTTCAAATGTTAGTGAAATTCAGAATTTTGAAATTTTGGTGAGTGAGAAAATATTTTAGTTTCCCACCTTTACTATTTATAGAGAACTTATAAATATTGGTGGAATGTAATTCGTACTTTAACACTATTCACATGTGAGAAAAGATAAATATCTGCAAAATTTATATTAGAAGTTAGTTTTCAAAGAAAATTTATTTTAAATTAAAGATTATTTATTAGATAGAGTATTCTTATCAAAATATCAAACTGAGTTAACTTTTGATTACCAGACTGAGATAATAAAACTACGGAAATTAAACTAAGTTTTGATAAGTTGTTTGAGAAGCGAAGATTAAGAATAGGTCCATCAGAATAAGTCTATCAGACTGAATCCTTTAGACACTAGAAAATAATATGGTGGATTATTGGACAAAAATTTCATATAAACCTTTTTGGAGAAGAAAATTTCATTATTTAATTTTATTTTTTTGTCTCAAATTGTTATAAGAAAACACTTGTAAACTAATGGGAGTTGGTATAATCATTCCTATCAGGAGGTAGAAGGTAAAAAATGGGAGTTGACATAAGTTTTATTCACTTCTTCATAGTAGTGAATTTCTATAGAACCACAAAAGTGGATATGGAAAGGATGTAGGTTCTCACACCATTACTGGACCTTTTAATTCATGTTTTCTTTGTTTAATTTTCTATTTTTCATGCATTTTAGTTTATTAGAAGTTGAAGAGTAAGAAACTCTAACATGTTATAGGGGTTGAGTTTTAAAATTTGACAATTTTAAAATGGAAACAACTGATTCAACCCCCCTTCTTAGTTGTTTTGTTTAATAATTTTTAACTTTAATTTGGATGATGAAACCTTTTTGTATGATCTCAAAAGCATTAAATATGGAGAAGGAGATAGATGAAGGTGAAAATAATTCCAGAGTGATATGTAGGGACATGTGGATTAGGGAAGGTGATCATAATACAACCTTTTTTCATGCATGCATCATGAGAGAAGTGGTTTTGTGGGAAGATAAATTTGAATCTTATATATGGGTCCCACACTATTGATTCTAGCTTCATTAGTACCTTCATGTTGTACTTACTATCTAATTTTCTCATAGGAATATGTTAAATTGTGAGAGGAGGTCCATGTGAGAATATGGATGACTACTTTTTTGATAACATCCTCATGAATATTAGTGAGTGGTATAACTTTATCCCGAATTATATTCTGGAGGAGGATGTTAATAATGAATCTACTTTAGGGATCCAGTTGGACATTTCAGTAGGTCCGTATAGTTTCCCATGTTATTTTTACTCCATATATTGGGACATCCTTAAGTGGAAAAACATGGATGTGGTTTGAGATTATTTCAAAGGGGGATATCTTCCCAAAGTCACCAACACTACCATTCTGGTCCTCTTGCCCAAGGTGATTCAATCCAATTTAGTTGGCCAGTTTTGACCCATTATCATGTGAAACGTTTCATACAAATTACTTTCTACTATTATGAATGGATGGATGGAATAAAATCTCCCTATCCAGATTTTGGATGAATAAATATTTTTATTAAAGGTTGGAATATTTAGGGAGCTATTAAACTTTCCCATGAGGTGTTTATTTTTACTTCTATAGAAGTACAGTGGATTCCAATATTATGATCAATATTGATATGTTGAAGGACAATGATAGAATGTAGTGGGGTTTTATTCTCAATTTACTTATAAGTTTTGGTTTCACTAAATGTGTTTGTGATATTTTAGTGATTTTATTCACCATGGATTAATATCTCCCCCATGGGTAAGATATTTGAGTTATTCAATTTAGTTAGGGGACCTAATATCTCCTATTTATATTGTAATTTCTTTATATTCCCTTAGTATAAATTTTAATATGGGAATCCTAGATGGTTATATTCACCCATTCAAAGGACAACATTGTTTTTCTGGTATCCCTCACTTATTTTTCACTAATGATATACATTTCTTCATTATAAGTAACAATAATTTAATTCAAAATATCAAGTTTATCTGAAAGGAGTATAGCAGTGGAAGTGGCCAGTGCATTGAAATGGAAGAAATTAGTTCTTATATCTATAATAAGTGTGTAATAATATGATCCAAACATATTTAGAAGAGACTCGATAACCATAAAAAGTTTTTAATAGACTATTTGGGTTCCCCCTTTTTAAATAAAAGAGTTTTAAGCCATCAATTTGATGGTGTTTTCAGAAGGATCATGAGTGGGATCCTTATTTAGAGGATCTTATTTTTATCCTTCTATGATAGAATCATCCTAGTGAATAAAGTATTTTCCTCTATCCCCATCAAAGATCTCTCAATTTGTAATTCTATTAAGAGTTTCATTAAGAATATAGAAAGCAACTTTAATAGTTTCATGCGGGACTCTCACTAGGAAGGTCGACACAAATAGTCCAATGGGGCTCACCAAGACAAAATGATTAAGGAAGGGTGTATTATACTCAAGTGTATGGAAGATAAAATGAGGTCTATGGAGGAAAAACTAGTTTGGTAATCTATTTTGGATATTTCTCTTCAAAACAACTAAATCAGGAGGATGATTTGGGATTTTCCATTTCATTTGACTGATTACTCTTCCATCTCTCATTTATGGAATAGTCTTCATGATTAAATTATCAATATTATTGTAAACATACATTTAATCATTGAAAGGGGTGACATAGAATTATATAATGAAATGATTGTGGGGTCTCCCCTCTTCTTCCTAAGGTTTCCAGTTCCCAAAATTAACCTCATGCATGAATTTTACCACAAACCCTTCAATGAAGATGTGATCAATAATGAATAGAAGACACTCTATCATAGTATCTATCTTGAGGATAATCTATATTGACTTTTTTCACTCCCCCGTGGGACTATTTAGTTAATTGGGTTTTAGCGAGGTACTACATGAAAATAACCAACCTGAGAGTCTGTTCCCCAAGATTTTGGGTAACAAACATCAAATCAATCTCAATTTATTTTTATGGATTATCCAAAGACATAATTTTTCAGTAGATATAAAAATTTAATTCATTGGTATTCATCTTGCCTCAAAATATGTGTGTTCTATTAATGCTAAAATTTAATCGGTGAATCACCTCATTACTAAAAGGGACTAGGGGAGGTTCATATGGGGTTTCAAAGGGGGTATCTCATGTTTCTATTATGAGTTTGGTTTGGTTGATTATTTCATTCATGGTTGGTTCAAAGATCAAGTGGTTGCGAGTAATGACACCTAAGAAGGGATGATTATCCTTAATGAATACTACTTGGTGTTATGGGAGGCATGTAATGTTTCACATAATCAAGGATGTAGATCTTTAAAATATTGTTTTCAAATAAGAGTTTTATATCACTGTGAATATATCATTTCACAATGTGATAAAGTTTTTGTTTTGTAATTCATATTGGGGATTTCATCATGGCCTATTTATCCCCTTGAGGGTGATCAAGATAGGGGTTTGGTACCTAGGAGTACTGGAATCTAGTTTTATATGTTTTAAAAATGAATTAAAATATATCTTATGTGAAAGGTTTTATGCATTGTGGTGCATCACTTGGGTTTCATAGGTATTTATCATTTTTATGTTTTCATCCTTCTATGGGAAAGGATGTTATTTGCATGCTAAAAATCATGTGATTTGAACCATGATTTCTCTGTATAGGAAAAACATATCAAATTATCTTATATTATATTATACTAAACTATGATGATCAAATTTTTTTTAGATAAATCATGCTCCAATTAGAATTTTTTTAATTCAATCAGAACCTATAGAAACATGCTTCTTCTGAAAGTGGGAGTTATGAATACCTAAAGGGTGTGTAAAATGGTATCTATGATTCTTGCCTCTTATGGTGATGAGGAATATAGACCTATAATATTTTTCAATTTTGGCTCAATTCCTTTTGACTGTATGAACATTTTTCTAGAGGATTCCCATGGTCTATACCACTTAAACCCTATGAAATTTTCTCTCCATTTATTTCTATTGAATAAATTATTTATTTTTCAGTCATTCACATTATGAATGTCTTAAAATGTAACAACTTTTGTGACACTCTATTTTGGGTAAATTTATATGTTTCTATAATGCAATACCTGTCACCATGAAACATTCTATCAAGACCCCAAAATAAAATCCATAAAAAATCATTCTTTGGCATGATCAAATCATTTATTCGTCTTCAATAGTTACACAACCTAAAATAAATACCTGATTATCTATAAGAAAATCCCCATGACAGAACATTTATTGACCTATAATATATTCTTATGTCTTCCAATGAATATTCCATCAAGACACTAACATACCCTCATGTCCTTATATGGAATCTGATAGTTGAAAAATATTTTCATGAAATATACCAATATAGTTTCTATCACCACTAACATAGTCTCGTGTTTTATATGTATTCCACTGATATTCTATATGAATAGATATTGTGGATCAAATATTTCACATACCCTCTATTCATTAAAGAGAAGCATGTGAATGATGTTTAAGAAACCAATTATGGAAATGTAGAAGATGAACTACCATGTGTTCTTATCCTTTCAAAATAGGATGACAAAGATCATATGGGGGATAGTTAACTAAGGAAGAATCAGGAAGTAATCTACATGAAGAAATTCCCTCTCAAATGTGGATATATAGAGTATATCCTATGTAATATATGATTATATAACTTTCTATTTGAATAAATCACCCCACCCAATTTTGAGGGTTTTGAACTTTTTTCAATCTTTTAGTTATTATATAAGAACCTGTTTCCGTAATTCTATAGATTTTAAAACATTAGAATGCATTTTAATTTTAGTATCATCTTATATCTTACTCTCTTATTTCTCATTATCTATTTTTTTGGAGATTCTTACACTATGAATCTATTATATAAATGATGGGGTGAAGTTAACCCAAATATATTATCCCAAGAGAGTGTAAGGTGTTCATATAATTCTAAACTTAAAATCCCATTTTCTTGTTCTCTTTCATGGTGAGAAGTGAAGGTGTGTGGGTACAAGTTGGAAATAACTTTCTTATTATATAATTCCCTTATATTATTTATTTAACATTAAAATACATTAACCCACACTTCTCATATCTCAAAAATTAATCAATGGATCTGTATGGGTTAACATATGAAACAAAATATGATGGATTCCAATTGGATATTGTATCACGTACTCGAATTACGTGTGGTCATCATTCTTTTCCAATTAAGGAGTTGGGGGTATCACTTACATGGATAATTTTAATGCACATTATGTAATTAAACATAAAAATATTGTTGGTTGGATGATGAATAGTATTTATTCATCTAATGGAAATAATTTAGATTATAATAAGTAAAAAAGGAATGTTTGTAGCATTATATTTGTTAAATTTCTTTCTCTCTATACATTTTTTATCTATTACTTTAATTTCATTTATATTTGTTTCTTTAACATAAAAAACCCTCCATCCCCTTTTCTTTTTCGAAATATAAAACACTAATAGAAGTGGAAAACTATGAATTTTGGGTGATTTTTAATGGCACATTGAGTGACAACCTTGGGTCAAAAAATACATTTTACTCTTATTAGAAATAGAAATATTATTCTATAAAACACATGATCTATGTAAAAATATTCCTCGGGGTGTATAATTCATATTAATCTCATTTCACATGTTTGAAAATATAAAAATAATTTTAATCTATAAATACTTATACATTTCTCATACAATCCTTGAAAAAAGTTATTTAGAGGGTCGTTTGGGTATATTGTTGATCAATTCATTAGTTGAGATTAACTGATGTTCATTTTTCTTATTATACAAAAGGAATTTTATCTAGGACCTCAATTTTATTAGACTATGTAAATTCGTATCCATTATTAGTTTAGAGACATGTGATGTTATCAACTTTTATTATTGTCCATGAATATGGTTTTTTTAAAAAGTAATAATAAAATTTAGAATGCGTGATTCCTTAAGTATGATATAGTAATTGATGGAGGTATAGGTAATGGAAATAGGGTGTCTATAATAAGTAGTATGAACACATTCAGTATTTTCATAATGATAAAGAAGATGTGTTCCAAAAGTTTCACTATTCAGCTACAGTTGGTGGCCGAGTCAGTGAATTAAAGGGCAGCTAGAAAGGTCCTTGGTCGATATGATATATGACCATAAATGTAAAAATGGGGTGGAATTATAACCATGAATATTTTTTATATAAATTTATGGTTGGGGTCACTTGAATGTTTTTTTATCTAGGTTTAATTATTCTATTATGGTTTTATAAAATGTTGTGTGAGAAAAAAGTGTTTATAGAGTTTTGATGGAGCTAGGGTTTTATAGCACTTCATAAGGTTTATGAAATGGGATTAACTTACATACCATATAGATTCTAAGAATAACATCATGAACCTAGTAGTTCACACTGTGACACTCAGTCCCATGTCCACCATGAGGTGATGAGGAGTTCCATGTACTTTTATAAATATCATATAGGAATTCTCCCTATGTATGAGGCATTTAAAACTGTGATGCAATAATCTAAAGTGAAAATAATCTTGTATAGGGGATGAAATAACCTGTATATTGTATCATACTATAGGGAGTGGGTAAAACCACTCATGTACCATTTAAGAGGATATTTTAGGAACTAGGGTTTTCCAATGCTCATCGAGGTTTTTCACATGGGGCTAACCTACCAACCATGTGCCTTCTGGAGTCACATGGTAATCCTAATAGGTCACATAGTGGCATTAATTCTCAAGCCCCAAATGGTGTGAGGGGTATTTCTATTCACATATATAAATATCATATAGTAATTCTCACCCCAGATGAGGCCTTTTAATTCCATGTGGCAGTTAATCCTTAGAAATAGGTACTTTTTATTTTTCATGGCTTGGTTCATGAAATGATAATCTACAAAAATCCACAATCTACCATCCACATTTTTCACAAAAAACATTAGAGATTCCAAGGGGAAACACTGGGTCTAATAAAACCCTTCCCTAAAAGGTCCTCCAATAGAAACAAAAAATCCTAATGTTCGGTATGGTCCATCCAACATGCCACTTAAGATATTGAAGAAATCCTGGGATTCAATCCAATGAAAAAATCTATCTACCACATAAGAGGTAGTCCTAGAATGTCCTCAGGGAAGGCATCCATTAAATATTCCATGACTAAAGGAATCTAGATGCCTAAATATCCTACTACACCAATGAAAACACTCACTAACTTATGGGTGATGGGTTGAAACCATCTTCTTGAAAAACCCACTCATCTCGCCATGATTTATTGATTTTCCATAATGTAGAATCTTCTCCCATCAGTGTGAATGAATTTGACTTATCTATGATGACAGTCAATCTGTGCACAAACCATGGACATCCAATCCTTACCCATGATGATGTCATATGGTTCCATCATGAAGACTAAAAGTTCCCATATGAATCTCTATCAACCAAGAGATATCTCTTACTAATAAAAGATAAAAGATATAGAAGAAGAATTCCCTATAGGAACCTCAAGAAAAAGATTATGGGCTAATGCCTCAACTGGGAGCACCATCTCCCACACTAGGAGTAAAGAGATGAAGGAATTAATCACAAATTGTTCTATTAATACTGAATAAATATTATAATAAGCACACATCATACCTCGAAACATATTTTGTATCATGGGGTCATACGCCTCCATAGAAAGTATCTTTTTGCAACCACGAATGCTAACACCCTGAGCCTGACGTGGGAAGCCTGGTGGTGGTGGTGGAAGGATCTCACAACATTTCCCACCACTCACAACTCCTACTCCCGGTGCCCCACTTACTCCTATGCCAGCTCCGCCTCCCTAGGGGCCACCACAACCTTACATGGGAGATCCATGATCATGGTTTTCCTCTTCCATAACGGTCCATATGCTATCAACATTCCCTTATAGCACGTCGGGTTGGGAAATCATGCACCATGTGACCGTACCACCTATACCTATGATGCATGACCACACACCGGAGTCTGGTAATAGGGTTGTCTCCTGTGCCAAGATCCTTTCAATTAGCACAAGCTAGATGCTGTAGATGACGTAGCCCTGTAACACCCACTACCACCTATAGCTACCTATCATTCCTATGATATGAAACTCTCTACCACTAATTCCCATTCCAAAACCCCAACATTGGTGGGGAATGAATAAGGGTACTATACTGGTATTGATATATCTACAGATACCCTCATCAAACATCCGTTATCATAAGTAGACATTCAAGATCATGTCAAGGGAGTACCATGTAAGGTCTGTGAACTGTACAACGTACTCAACCAATATCATCCCTCCCTACTATAGCTCTAAAATATCCTAAATCTGAACTGAGAACTCATGAGGGGTAGTACTCCTCACAAAACAGTTTTTGGAAGTTTGACCATGAGTGTTTTGATTCATTATGCATCTGTGTAATAAGACTCTACCAGCTCCCAATTGATCCATGGAAAAGGATTTCTGCTAGAATAACCATATGATCTATTGGAGTCTAGATATTCCTAAACACAAAGACCAATGACTCTATCCAATCCTCTGCAACCTGGGGATTTGGATTGCTACGGAACCACAACAACCTCTGTAACTGGAACTTATGAAGTGCACAAAGTCTACACACATATTAATTCTTCCATACTGGTATGATATGTTTCTCGATAGGTGGGGGAGCTCCTACATGTCCACCTAGAGAATATATCTCATGGGATGTACCCTAAAATAAGGCCTCATCATTCATTAAATCATCATCAAGATCAGAAATTGGAAACCTGGATGGATGACGTCACAAAGTCATCTTGAGAATTTAATCAAGATGTACCATGATTAAATGCTCATATATATATATATACACACACACACACACACACAATGAGAATTGAATCAATAAGGACTATTAAAGTCTTGATCCTATATGATTTATGTACCATTTATCCCTGCAACCAATGTCATGGTATACCAAGTCGAAAACCAGGTATTCAATGTATTAGGGAATGGATATGTCAACTGCCACACCAATACTAGATTACCTAGCATGAAACCCCACTCGAAACACTTTGACACTATTTAGAAAAATCACTCAACAAAATCCTCATATGGGGACTACTCCAAAAATCATCCCAATGAATAAACTGATTTGATACCAATAAGTCACAACCTGACCGAACATGGCTGAGTTGCGACTACCCTAAGCCCACTTCCATAGGCCATGGGGTGGCGACTAGTGCCAAAAGGAATGACCTAAATGGGTGGACTTTTACTAATGTACCTATATGCGCACACCCTACCATATCGATGAAAAATTGAAAAGGAATAATAATAAAATGATAAAATATCTAGAATATAAAAATTAATGTAAAAACCACCAGGGTTTATAATAGTATGAAAATAAAAATGAAATTAAAGGGAAAAATACATGCCCAACAAGAAAGATGTCTCAAACTGACAGAACTAGAAATTAAAATTTAAGAGAGCCTATATCTTGATATCCAAGCTCTAACTACTATATGAGTTCCAATGCACCATGTATTTCTGAGCTCCTCTGTAATCAAAACTGACCTATCTGTCACTTTCATAAGACTTGAGGTGTGTGGGAAAAGCCCATGCAAGGGTGAGTATAAACATACCCAGTCAGATTCCCTGAAAGTTGAAGGGGGGATAATAAGAGACACAAAAGGAATATACAGTAGATAGGTCAACCCAAATCAAGATATAGTAATAAAATCCAATGACATGGATATATATATATATATATATATATGCTCAAACCAAATAAACCAAAATGAGAGGGAAAAGGGGATCTCCATCTTATAGCCGAGCCCATGTAAATATTAGAAACAATTCCATAATTCCATCAATGATTCATAATATCTTTCATTCCAATCTAATGATGTAACTATTTTTAGGGTCCATTCATAGACACTATGACACATAGTTAAGGGAAAAAAATCTCCTACAAGATGACCCACTCTCTAGTGCATCATGGGGGTGCCCCTCAGTGTTAGGAAGACCAATACTCTATCTAATGGGGGTAAAAATTTATAGATATAGGACCCATTCCCTAATGAAATTGGGGGTACCAATTAGTAGGTAGAAGATCCACACCCTAATTAATTAAGGGGGTATAACTCAGTAGCTAGTGGAACCACACCCTAATTCTATATGGGGTACCACTCAGTAGGTAGAGAACTTGTACCATATTCCATAGGGGTGTACCGCATTAATTAATCAAATTGTATAAATATTATTTTTAGATATTATATGGATTATTTTCAAGACAATGGATTGATATGACATGTGATTTATAGACCTAGTGTGCTTGGAATAAATGTTTTAAGTATATTTAAAACATTAAATAGCACATGTGCATTGTTTTTTTGAAAAAGTAGTATAACTCATGAATACGGGCCTGGGTTAGAAATATGAGGGTATCATTAAGTTTAGAATGAGTTTTATATCCTAGGAGTGACTAAAAACTTGTCGTCATGGTCCATTTGTGAAAAAGTTATCACGGGAGAAAAAATAATAAAAATAATAAAATAAATAATTTATTTTATTTTTATTCGACACAACACTTGATTCCTCATTAAATATAATAATATGGCTATTTTTCAAAGTTGACTACTAAACCCTGGATACCTAGATTCCATTAGATGAGTGTATTTATGGAAAATGATAAAGGATCACAATCGAATCAAGGATCATTGCACCAATGATGTTTGAGGATCTCGTCAATGATGGTAACACATAACCGTTCTTCATAAACAATCGATCCAAACTCTAGGTAGGATGTTTTTTGTAATTTACACCCCCTTTTCTTAATTATCCGATAAATAAAGATCAATTCCATGAATATAATTGATACAAGCATCACCAGTAGATTTAAATTGATGTAATTTTTTATTTGTTCATTACGATTAATCCCTCTTCATTCACCTTCTTCTATAAAACTGAATCAAGTCTAAATGAAAAATGGTCGAGGTTTGTTCCTCAAATTTCATGGATCATGGTTTGTCTCCCCATTCTTCACAGATCATCATTGGAGTTCGGTTGGCACATGGTTCAATTAATACCCAATATTTGATCACTGCATGATCATCCTTCAATGCAATGAATCGATACCATGGGTTTAGTTCATGATCATTGGTGTGGTTGAGGTGAGAAAATTATGGTGGATGATCAGGAGTAGAATAGAAGGATTTTTTGTTCCCGTTCTTCACAATTTTGATGCACAATGACAAATTTTTCTCGAAGTATTATTTTTTGAGCATATTTGAACAAGGATTCTAGTTTATAATGATATAAAGGATTGACTGATCTTCGAAATATATGTTTGAAAAAGGGAAGCAACTCTAATGATGTATGGGAAGACATGGAAGAGATCCATAGAGATCTAATAACTACTAAAAAATTACGTCTAAATCTTGATTACAAACCATCTGGGACCCTCTCAATGATAGATATTGTTTCAATATAATGTTAAGAATCACGTAGTGTGTAACCCCTATCACACAGAATGTGATCTCTTTGTGAGGGTTAGTGTGTACCGTAGAGGGTATAAGAACATGGGAATAAGTACATGGAAAATATCACACTATGTACTCAGGAATAGACATAGTTAGATGTCATGATAAGGGTGTTGTGTTTCTATACACTTTGTTTAATTCTTCTATAAGCTGTGTATTTTTAGACTTACATGATGTGTGAGGATTTACCATACATGAAAACTTAGGGATAATTGGACAAACCATATACACCCTTTCTAGATTTTTTTATCTATTTGTTTCCTTAGTTTGGACCAGTTATGGTTGATTGTGTTCCCTTGGTCCTTTTCCTTGAGGGTACTATACCACATTACATTTGCATCATTGGATTGTGACCAATTATAGAGGTCGAGTCTTAGAGAGAGTTGTGGTGTCCCTCTATGAGACTAGAGTGTGATCCTATAGCAACTTTTTAACCTAGGCGGGGTTTGTATATTACACATGACCTTCTAAAGTAGGGAATAAATCCTCCATATATAAGGCTACATTAGTAGGGTTTTTTAATTGTTAGCATGCGATCCCCTACTTAGTGGGTTAATCCAGATTGGGTTCATGGTCTCCCCCAGTGGTTATGGGCATGACCCCCTATCTGAGTATCAGTGTATTATTAGACTAGTGATATTTATTATTAGGTCCAAAATGATCTAGACCTCTTAGTCGAGTGTCTCTAATGATAACATGGATTGTAGAGTGGGTTATCTTGGAACAAGCATTTCATCGAGCAATATCATGTGGTTGGTAGTTGGTTATGACCTCCTAGTGGCATGATGTCTTTCCTAAGTATATATGGGTTTTTCTATTACACAATGATTGTTATATCTTGTATTGAGATGACTATATTTGGTGTTTTTTTATTATTTTTGGGGTGTCCTTTTGAGTATTTTTATAATCACCCTTATATGGGTTTTTCCTACACATGTTGTGTCTTATACTAATGAAAGTTCAATTGGAGGTTTCCATGGAGGACATAAAGTGGGTGGAGCATTACTGATGTTTTTTAGACTAAGGTGTTTATCAGAATCCTACATTTGACTTTATTCCTCACCCTTGGAGCAGATTGGACTCTTTACAATTTTTGGTTGGTCTTGTATTTGGCCCCATTTTTCACTTTCAATACATTACTATCATACTATATTGTGGGATATTAGATGTATGAATGAATTGTTTTCAGTTGTTTTATATTTCAAAATTTTGTGGGAATGGATATGTGTGTGTGTGTACATTTACATTATGATAATGCCTCCCAGTTGTGGGATATGACTACTCTGTGCTGGATACCAGCCCCTGGCCTATTGGAGGTGGGCTTGGGGTAGTCATGGGTTGGCCTTGGTGGGTCGGGCCATGATAGAGTTGTATAATAGGTGGTTGGTTTTACCTTAGGACTGGAGTCAGTGAGATTGGTTTGGGGAAATAGTGTTTAGTGTCTTGAGTTTAGCTTTCTGGTCAAGGAATCTACTGTTGGTGTGGTGGCTCATGTATCCATACAACCAGACTCTGATCAACTTACTTTATACTTGGTACATGTAAACATTGGTTATAGGAATTTCTTTTATTACGTGCATTATATAGAAATGCATTGTGTTTTACATGTCCTTCTTAGGTCATCAACCCATATATACTCTTTTGACCATGGTACGTGTTTTTTTATTTTAGGATGCCTCTATAAAAGATAGGAATCTAGAATTCCACTTCATGATCATGAGGATTATTCTCCTAGTGATGAGGCACCAGTACATGGGCATGTACCAACGATAGCACCTCAAGGTGGATTAACAACTATACCACCACCCATTGATAAGAATCTAGTGCTAGAAGTACCAGATGAGGATGCATCTAGGATGAGTGTGTTGCACAAGTTTCAAAGGCAACAAAATCCTAAGTATTTGGGAGAGACAGTCCCCCAGGAGGCTACAAACTAGATAGAGGTAGTCACTCTCCTTTTCATTCTTATGAGGATTAATTCATATCAAATGGTGGTACTCATAGGGAGTCTTGTTCTAGGATCTATTGAGTGATGGTGGAGTTTAGTGAATCAGTCACATGACAAGACAACTATCTCTTAGGTATCCGTTGAGTGTATTTTTCAGGGAGGATTTATATCTAGCCATGTTGTGATCAGTAAAAATAAAATATCTTTGGAATCTGCAATAAGGTCATTTGACCATGGTAGAGTACTCATCGAGGTTTACAGATCTATCACGTTAATCCTTGGATATGGTGTAGGATCGGTTCCTCAGTGGTAGGAACTTTTAGTAGGGATTACGCTGGGATATCAGGGTTCATTGATATCCCTTTTTATTCCCAACTATTCTAGGGCACATGAGTGGGCTTTAGTGGTAGAGATATTTCTAGAAGAGCATGACCTAGTAGTGGGAGCTAGTGGTGGGCACCTAATTGCTGAGACCTTGGTAGTAGGAAGCCAACGATAGTCACATAGATAAAAGTATGTCAGAAAATTTTGGAGGTGATCCTAGGAAATAGGGTTAGTAGTTTAGGGATCTCAGTGTGGCTCGAATCAGCTGAGAGGGAGGTAGTGATTCTCTTGTGATGGTCAGGGACAACTGGCTTGGGATTTTCTGACCCATCGTACAACTATTCGTGAGACGATTGAGGGACTGTCGAGACCAAAAAATAGGTAGGTTCATGGTGGTATTATGGGTAATAGATGTGGAATAAGTGCCTATAGGGAAGCATGAGGTGGTTGGAGGTTCAACCTATTACCACCACCACCCCAGGTGGTCCACACCAGGCTTAGGGAGCTGGTGGATGTGGACAATACTAGCTGCAGGCTATGGAGGCCTATAACCCTAAGGCTATAGGGATGATATGAGGTACAATTTTTTTTATTTTATAATATATTTATAGTACTTATAGACATAGGATAAATTCATTACTTTTTTTCCAACTCTCTGTTTTGAAACATAGAGATTCTATTTGAGCCATTGGATTGACACTTTTAGTTGAAGATTCCAACGTGCAATGAATCAGTGATTGTGTACTTATGCCAAAAGTGCAAGCTAACGCTTGGAGGTGAGAGTTTTTTATGGGATATATTTATTACAACAATGAGGCCTTATGATGTCATCTTAGTTATGGACTGGTAAACCATAGTGCAAACCTAGATTGACTATTTTAATTGGAGGATGCGGTGTGTTCACAGGGACAAAATGAGGTTTTTCTTTGTAGGTGAAATGGAAAACTTGGAAGAGTAGGATGATCTTAGGAATAGGAGAGTGCAACCAATTACTCATAAATTAGATAACATTACTCTTATTTTAGTATATTATTTGAGCTATCAGTTTACTATGGTGGTGGAAGAGTATGAGGAAGTCTTCCCAAAGGACATACCAGGTTTACCTCCCCAACAAGAGATAGACTTCTGCATCCACTTTCATCCAGGGATGGAACATATTTCTGCACCAGCATATCAGATGGTTCTAGCAGAGCTTTGAGAGATGAGGGTGCAGTTGGAGGAATTTCATGATCATGGAATTGTGTGACCCATAATTTTCCACTAGGAAGCCCCAACATCATTTTCTAAGAAGGAGGATGGGATATTGAGTTTATTTGTGTATTAACAACACATGAATTAGGTAACTATGAAGAATAAGAAGAGACTATAGATGATTGAAAAACTCTTTGATTGGTTGGTAGGGGCATGATTGTTCACAAATATTGACCTCAGATCTGGTTATCATCTTCTGTGATTATGAGATAAGGATATACAAAAGACTACATTCAGATGTCTCTATAGTCACTGTGATTACATGGTCATATTGTTAGGTGTGAATAATGAACTATAAGTGTTTTCATGAATAAGATATTTCAACCATTATCAGAACTTTTCATGGTGTTCATTATTGATAAAATCCTAGGGTACTCAATGTTTAGGGAGGAGTATGTGAGGCACTTTAGAATGGGCATGCACACACTCCAAGAGAACCATATTTACATGAATCTCTTGAAGTGTTTGTTTTGGATTAGAGAGGTCCACTTTCTAGGACATTTCATCTCATAGGTTATAGTACTAGTAGACCTAGAGAAGTCTTAGGAATTTCTTTCTTCAGAGCCAACCAAGAGTGTTCTTGAGGTGTGAAGTTTCCTTGGGTTAGCGTGGTACTATTAGAGGTTTGAACTCAATTTATTTAGAGTGCTGGAAACAATGATATCATGGAAATATAAGGGGTAACCTTTTGTGTGGATGGAAAGATTCAATTATTTCTTTCAATAGTTGAGGCATAGGTTTAAGTGTGCTCCCATATTGTGATTTCAAGAGGAGGGTGTCGAGTACGTAGTGTTCTGTGATGCATCGGTTATTAGATTTGGTTATATTATGATGTAGAGTCAATAGGTTATTACTTATAGTACATGTTAGTTGATACCACATAAGCTGAAATACGTGACCCATGATCTTGAGTTAGCAGTAGTAGTATTCGCACTGAAGATGTGGCAACACTACCTATTGGGCAAGTAGTTTATCGTTTACTCTGACCACAAGAGTCTTAAGTATATCTTATCATAAAAGGATCTTAACATGAGGTAGAGGCAATGGATATGGTTCCTCTTGTAATATAAAATTGATATTTTATATACTCCTAGGAAGGAAAACATGTTGGAAGATACTCTCAATAGGATATATTATTCCCAATTATTGGATGAGGTGGAAGAGCAATTAACCTCATTGCATTTTTCCTCAGTGGAAAAGGATGACCCTTCATATATTTAGTTGATCGTTGATACCCCACATATTTTATATCTTTTCATTGATTCTCAACATGGAGATACCGACTATGATACCTTATGTACTTAGATATCTAATGTACATGCTCCAAATAGATATTTTGATGGAGGGGATCACACTATCCTTTTCAAAGTATGGATGATGGTACCTTTGATGTTGCGGGGGAGGTGTTGTGAATTTTTATACATTCCCTTTTAAGGTACATCCATGTTTGTAAAATATGTATAAGGACCTATGATGTCAGTTTTGGTGTTCATGCATGAATAAGGGAGTTGTAGAGTTTGTCTCTCAATGCCTCACTTGTCTATAGGTGAAGGCAGAGCACCAGATTCCAATGGGTTTAGCTCAACCCCTTGAGGTCACAGAGTAGAAGTGGGATGCGATATCCATGGACTTCATGATGAGATTACGAATTATTTCTAGGGGACATGATTCCAAATGGGTGATCATAGACCAACTCATAATGTCATCCCAATTCCTTTTTATTTGAGAGCAGAGTTCAATAGAGATCATGGGATGCCTTGAGATACAAGAGGAAATCTGGCTCCATGGAGTTCCCTCAATGATATTATCTAACCATGATGCTCACATCACATATTAGTTATGGATAGGATTATAGGAGGACTTTTAAAGCTAGTTATAATTAATCATAGCATTTTACCCCCAGTCCGATTAACATACTAAGTAGACCATTCATTTCATGGAGGACATGCTGTAGGATTTCATGCTGGACTTTGACTGTAGTTAGGAGGGACACCTACCATTGATGGAGCTTGCGTACAAAAAATAATATCATTACAAAATTGTTATGGAACTAATTGAGAATTATTATAGGAATCTTGTTGGTCACCACATTTTTGGACTAATCCAGGAAAGTTAGCACTCATGGTCCTAGAGTTGGTGTGAGCTACTATAGAGAAGGTGTAGATTAACCAGGAGAATATAAAGATTGCACAGAGATATCATAAGTCTTATGTTGACAAACTACAAATACCTATAGAGTTATAGAAGTGAGACCATGTGTTACTGAGGGTCTCACGACATTGTAGATTGAGAATATTTGGCTGTAACGACAAGTTATCTTCTATATTCAATGGTACCTTCCAGATATTGTGTATAGTTGGTGAGGTGGAGTGTCGCTAAGATCTACTACCTCATTTGGATTGGGTACATGATGTCTTCTATGTTTCATATCTGAGGAGGTATGTTCATGAACCCTCACATGTTATCGATTGGGTAATGATGGATATTGGGGATGGTGCTACCCTTGTAGAGTACTAGATAGAGATTGAGGATCAACAAGTAAGGATCCTTCATGGGTATTTGATTCCCCTTTTACGTGTCTGGTGGTAGCAAGATAATATTTAGGAGAGTACTTGGGAGCAGGAGACCCAGATGTAATCCTAGTACCCTCATTCTTTTTAGTAGATTTTTCTATTTTTGGAACGAAAATCCATAAGGTAGGGAGAATGTAATGAATCATATTTCTATATTTTTTTGGATATTATATGGATTATTTTTAAGACCAGGTGTTGATGTGGAATGTGATTATGATGCCCGATGTTCCCAGAATAAATGTTTTAAATATATTAATTATATTAAATAGCACACACAAACACATAGTTTTACAAAAAAGTGGAATAAAACTATAACATGGGGCCTCATATCATAAATATGAGGACACTATTTTGTTCACAATGTAGGTTTTATGCTAGGAACAACTAAAAATTTACCGGTGTAGTCTGTTTGTGAAAAAGTTATCATGGGCATGAAATTAATAAAATAAATTAATTAAATAATTTATTTTCATTTTATACGATGTAGTGACCTGATTCCTCTTTAAATATATGAAATTGAATTTTGTATCAGGGTTGTATGCTAAACCATGTAGACCTAGAAGCCTTTGGAAGAGGGAAATCATGGTGAAAGATAACTAATCAGGATCATATCATCGATTGCTATGCCAATGGAGTTTGCAGATCTTGTTAATAATGACAATGTAGAACCTTTATTCATCAAAAATCGATCAAAAATCTATGTGGGTTGTGTTGTTTTGTGATTTTTACCCCATTTCATAATACCAAAAGAAAATGAATCAATTCCACGAATAGAATTGATATGTGAGTCATTAGTAGAATTAAATTGATGGAATTGTTTATTGTTCATTTTTATTTATACTTATTTATTCATCTTCTTTTATGATAACAAATCAAGGAAAAATTAACAATGGACGAGGTTAATTCCTCACATTTTATGTCTTTTGGTTTTCTCCCCATTTTATTTTCACAATCATTCTAGGTGTTATTTTGGCCCATGTTTTGATGAATACCTGATACTCAATCATTGAGTTTCCATTATTTAGTGCAACAAATCTATACCACAGGTGTGGTTCGTGATTGTTAATGCGGACTAGGCATGATGATGGAGGTGGATGACCGGAAGTGGAATAGAAGGAATTACAGTTCTTGTTCTTCCCATTTTTGATGTGAGGTGATAGTTTTTTTGACAGATCATTTTACAAGATGATTTGAAACCATATTATAGAAAAAAATGATGGAAAGGCTCAGCTGACCTCCGATCTACATGTTTTGGAAAGGGTAGCATCTTCGGCGATGCACATGATGATGCAGAAGAGATCCTGAGGGATTTGAAAAATCCCAAAAAACATGGTGTGTAACTCTAGATTACATGTCGTATGGGGCCCTCTCAACAGTGGATAGGGATTTGGTATGAAGTTAAGTATCAACCGGTGTGTGACACCTATCACATGGCATATGACCGCTTCATAAGGATCATCATGTACCTCAAAGGGTACACATAAACCGATGGGAGTACATGGACAATGATGCACTATTTACCTAGACACGGACAAGACCACCTATACATGGTTTGGTACATGACCAGGCTAAGGACACATACACAACTAAGAGACACATAAAAGGTGTCATGTGTCTCTAAATGTTGTGTAATTCTTCTACATGCTGTGTATTTTGAGACTTACACGCTGTGTGAGGATTTACCACATGGGAAGTATTTGGGATAGATAGACATAGTGCGTACCCCCTTCAAGAGTGTTTGTTACTCTTTGTTTCCTTAGTTTGGACCAGTCACGGTTGATCATTTTATCTTGGTCCTTTACCTTGAGTGTACAATATGAAATTACATTCACATTAAAGGATTGTGATCCCCTCCAGAAGTTGAGTATCAGATAGAGTTGTGGTGTCTCTCCCTAAGACTAGAGTGCAATCCTCTACCATCTTTGTACCCTGGGTGGGGTTTGTGGAATTGGAGTGACCTCCCTGAGTAGGGAATTGATCCTCCATCTAGTAAGCCACTTGGTAATGTTTGTGGTATCATTGGCATATGATCCCCTATGTAGGGGGTTGATTCATATTGTGTTCAGGGTATCCCTTAGTAGTTTTGGGCGTAACCCCTATCTAAGTATCAGGGTCTTATTAGACTAATAAGAATTATTGGGTGGGGCCCAATTAGCTAGACTTATTTTTCAAGTATCTCTAATGGTAGCATGTATTGTGGAGTGGTATCTCCTTGAACTAGAATTTTCATCATGTATAATCCTGTGGATGACAGTTGGTTACGACCGACTGGTGGCGTGGTGTCTTTCCTGAGTATATATGGGTGTTTTTATTATAAAATGATTATTATATCTTATATTTAGATGACCATACTTGGTGATTTGTGTTTAATATTTTTGGATTTCTCTACTGATTATTTTTTTACTCACCCCTACATGGTATTTTCCCATACATGTCATGTCTTATACAGATGATGTCTTATTTGATGGTGTCCTGGGAGGATAGGGAGTAGGTGGATCATAGATGGATATTTTTAGATAGAGGGGCTTACCAGGAGTTTGCATTTGAATTTAGTCCTCTTCCTAAGAGTAGGTTGGACTCTTTATAGTTTTTGGTTGGGATTGTATTTTTACCATTTTTCATATTTCATCAGTTTATTTCCATACTCTGTTGTGGGATATTAGCATTAGGAATGCATTGTTTTCAGTTTTATTACATTTTAGCATTGTGTGGTCTTGTAGATGCATGAATGTGTACATGAAATGTAGGCTAATACCTCCCATTTGTGAGATATGACTACTCGGCACAAGTTTCTAGCCCCGGGCCTTTTGGAGGCGGACTTGGGGTAGTCACAGATCAGACCTTGGTGGGTTGGGTCGTAACAACCACTCAGTATGTAAAGGACTCATACCCTAATTCCATAGGGGGTAATAATGAGTGGATAGGGGACCAAAACCCTAATGACATAAGGGGTACCACTCATTAAGTAGAGGAATTTCACCCTAATACCAGGGGGTACCAATTAGTAGGTAGAGGACCCGCACCGAAAGGCTATGAGGTGTACTACTATAATGATCATTCCTGATCACTACCATTGTCGAGTGCCACCTAATGAAGAATCACACTTGTAATATATATCATCGTATCTCCAAATCCATTATGGATTCCACCATCACATTATATATGGAAAAGAACTTAGGATCAATTACTCATGATACAAAATTTGAGTCCAAATGATGGATATAAAAGATTTTGACGTTTCCTTAGAAGGAAAGTAGGGGTACACAATTTGTAAGGGGATGCACATAGTGTGTGTTCCCACTACATCACCTAGACGTGTTCCATCTATTATGAATATTTTTTCCCATGGATCCCTACACAGCATGTATGGGTACTAACCGATGTGCCTTAGAATCCCAGGGTCCTTCTCATACTCCTTTTCCATGTCTGTGTATCCTTCCCATGTCTATGTACTTCAAATAACGACCTGATCGTATCTATTCTTGTGGCTATGTACTCCTAGAGCACACACCGAACCTCCATAACAGGTGTCACACAGAATGCAGGGATCCCATATAGTGTTTGATAATTATAATTTTATATAAACTCTAGAATCATATATTTCCAAGGGATACATCATGTGTTACCTGAACTACATAGCGTGTAGTCGAGTTTATCTTAGAAACTCATATATATTCCCACATGTTATGGATCTTTATCCACAAAATTCAATCTAACCTCATCACCACCAGAAATCAAAGGTAGATCCTTTAATTTTCATTTCTAGCCATCCATTGTCTTTAAAATCAGATTTTGATTCTTCTGTGGGGTTCATTGCATGCCTTTCACACCTCTTTCATCGCCTATACCTTGCCTGTGTTGTCTTAGATCTCTAGACAAGAGTATTTGTCCAAAAAAATATAGATTGATGAGAAATGGATTAAATAAAATAAATTGACACATAACCACTTCCTAAGGTTCAATTATCATAGATCAATAGAGTAAAATTGATCAAGATTAATCAATTTAATTATATGGGGAAGAATCGAAAAATGATGAGTCATACCTAGATTTAGATCATTTTTTGATGATGAACGTTATCACTAATGAAGTAAAGGAGTCTTTTTGTTTGATGTATGTAGATCTTTCAAGATCCATAGATTATTCATCATCTAATTTGGATTTAATAATAGAGGTGGAAGGAGAAACCTATCAAAAGATCCTGGGGTTATGTGACTAACCCTAAGGATCCTATCATAATGGTGGATTTATAGATTAATTAAGAGTTATTTTAATTTATAAAAATATATAAATTTAATTATTTATATTAACTAAACACACCCGCCAATGGTCGTGATTTCTGAATTACCCCCACCGATTAATTTTATGTCATGTCTAGGGTAAACCTTGAATTATGGAGTCAACTATAGTCTCATATTTATTTTCCAAGACTCATTTTAAGAGTTATCCAATTTTATTTTAAAAATTATGCATATGTAATATAAAATATATTTAATAACTTTATAAAATTAATTCTGAGCACACCGGGCCTCAGAATCACATGAAATCTCAATGCCTAACTTTGAAAATATATCTATAAATATTATAGAGTCATATAAGAAAAAATATGGTCTCTATTGAAAAACAAATAATTATATTATTTACAATCATTACGAGAGGATATGGATCAAGAATATGGCCTTGAACTATAATAAAAGAAATATAAAAAACAAGTATCTATTATATCGATCAATATTCTAAAATCCTTCTCAAGTAATATATATATAGAGCAAGCCTCCACCCCCATTCTTATCCACAAAACTACCCTTTTTTATTTATAATTTTACTTGGAATTTTATGTAGTCTATATCTATGTTTTTTCTACCACATTTCTAAAAAATACTTAAACAAATTAGACCAAAACAAATCTCATTTAAACACCATGCATTGAGGCAAAATTCTTAATAAAAATTAGATCCAAAAATCAAGAGAACAACAATGATAATGAAGTGACTGTCATTGATGCTAATGACTGATGAATTAGGTTCAGTTATATTTTTCATACTAGGAAAATGTTATATTTTACATCTCCATTTTTACCACAAGGTAACAAAAATAATATTTATTTTTTCCAAACACAATAATTAATTTAATCAAACTAATATTGATTTTACTCCTTTGAAAGTTAAATCATATGTCATGGAATACATTGAACTATTTATCATGTGTTGTGTATTTAATATGATTCTTTGAGTGTTAAATCAATATTGATTTTATATTTAAATTTAGTTTACTTAGTTGAGAGTTTTTGTATATTTACTGTATATTTTATCTTTTTATTCATTGATTGTTAATCTCTTTGATAATCTCTTAAATGTAAATAAAGTTCTTTCATTATAGCTTATTGTTATTCCTATACATATAAAATAGAATTAGTGTGGTATCTTATGGTTTTAGGATATATAATGAGTGAAATATTTTGAGACAAATCCTTATATCCAATGAAGAAATTATTTTATTGGGTTTCTATCTATTGCTTTAAACATTAATATTCAATACAATAATCAATGAAAAATCTTTTTTCTGTTGTATTTTTAATGTTTTGGAGATTATTTGTGTTTTAATAAGTGAAATATTATTTTTTAAAGATTCTTGATGTTTGAATCTGATTCTATAATTCTTATGTATGTATAATAAATATCAATTGTCTCTTTATTAGTAAACGTAATCATTGAAATGATATTTCCAATTTTTAGGCTTTTATATTTAATTGGTATTTTAGTTTATCTTATATAATATTTGAAGGAATATTATACTGCTATTAAATTATGGTATCTTCCTTAGATCATCTCATCATGGAGTTGTAACAATGTGTTACTCTGATTTATGTGTAATTGACTATTCTTAATCTATTTTGGTATGTGGCATACCCATATTCAATCCCAATAATCAGGTATAGCTTCTTCCATCTCACAATGCGCACGTGCACACACAAACATGCATCTCTTTATTATTATAGTGTTCTATAAAATATTAAAGAACCAATACAATATATTTATAGAAATTAAAAGTGATAAAATCTATATAAGTTCATAAATTGTGTAGTGTCACTTCTAGGGATATAGATGAGGTAGGAGTCTTTGTAGGTGTTATTGAATTTCTAGACTAACAATGTATCATTATATAATAACTTGAATGATTATCTTAGGTAGTGATGCTTATTCATGATAGCGATAGTATCTCATGCAAGAAATATGGATTTGGTTGGAGGGATAGTTCTTAATGAACTTACAATAGGATACTAATTATCATAGATAATGTACAAATTTATATACCAATTAAAAAAGGCCTCAAGCATAGGAAAAGTTTTCATAGTGGTTCTTAAGGATGTTTTTTCCCACCAATCAATATTTGTGCCTTATATTATCTCACATCATTCCTAAGCAGTGATACTAGGCAATGATACTTATTCATGAGAGTGATGATATATCGTGCAGGAAAGTTGGAATTAGTTTGAAACTCTTATTAAAAATGGACTAGGTCTATTATTTTATTCACTTATAATAGGAGACTCATTCTCATAGATAATGTACAAATTTATATGCCAATAGAAAAGGCCTCAAGCATAGGAAAATTTGTCATAGTGGTTCTTTTGAAATACTTTTCCAACCCTTCAATTGATGGTCTTCACATTCTCTCACATCATTCCCAATATATTGGTCATTAGATTCCCTCTATATATTGAATCATTGATTAGTGCGTGCAAAGATAAACTATTTTGAATTTATCTCTACTGAATACTTCTATATTCAAAGAAAATATCACCATAAATGTTTTGATGATATGTAATATTTGTTTTCAATAAGTTGCATCATTTTTAACCATATAATCCTTCTAAATTATTACCTTTTTAGGATACCATGCTCAATTTTTTTTGACAATGATGTTTGTGTTTGGTAGATGTTGTGGTGTATACAGTTTTACGGTTTTATGGAATTAAATGTTCATGACAATAGAGTATAGAGTTATTTATAATTAAGTGTTTCAGATTTGATATTCTTGTTGGGGTTTAAATGTTTCTTGAGACACTACATTGAATTACCATTGCACTTGGGTCCCAACTGTTCATGTGTTTTGGTGATATTCAGGTGATTTTTTTTGTCTTTTCATGTTCTATATGATTTTTAGAAGGTTTTAGGGTGTTGTTTTTTGGAAACTGGAGGATGAAACCATGGTTTTAAACCAAGTAAGTAGATGTATTTCCATGGTTTTACCTATGGTTATTATCATATTTCCAAAGTTACAAAATATGGATATAAGTCTATGTGGCATAGGCTAACACCACAGTTTTAAGTTGTGGAAAAATGGATATTTCCACAATTACAAACCGTGGTTATAGAATTTTCCCTACATCCACACAAATAAGATCCATGACCAATTAAATGTGGCTATTACCTATAGAGATGGTTTTGGTGTATATATACATGGTTACAAATCATGGTTATAGCCTTTTTTTCTAGTAGTGTATCCTATGATAAATATTATATAATGATTTCCAAAATGATATTATTTTTATAAAACTATATTCCTAAAAGTGGTAGAAATAAATCATAACATTTGTTCACAAAAATAAATATAACTCATTTTTAAATAAAACATATTTTTTAATAATAGAATTAATTTACTTAAAATTGGGTTATGAATTAACGAATACATTTTAATTAAGTAAAATATATATATATATATATATATATATATATATATATATATATTTCCTAATGTGGTTAATCTTCTTCATACTCATCAATTTAATAGCCATGTTTAAAAATATTGATGTTTTTTAAGCTTGGTGTTGCATGTCAAGAAATATATCAAACAAATTCAATTATTTAAAGATAAATATATTCTAAAATCCCATGGTGTCACATTATACCACCTTAAAAATTGTCCCCTCTCAATTTTGATATTGGTAATAAAATATTAAATATTTTAGAATACCTTTTTTGAAAACCGACATTGTAAAAAGGGATAATAAAACTTCATTTAAGAAATGGGGAAAATGAAATATGATTGTCATTTGGAATAACACATTATTAAGATTAAAAAAAGGTGAACATTAGTTGGAAGCTAAAATATATACATGGATGAAAAAATAAATTTCCAAATAATGATGGAGAGTGATATAAAATGTTGATCATAAGAAAGTAAATGACCATGAGAAGGTTATTGACCAAAAAATAATTGATAAGGGGTAAATAAGATTTTTGATTCATCCAAAATAATAGTAAAATATTAACATTTTTATTTCAAGATACTTTTCTTAATGTTGAGGAATTGTTTAACCATCAAGATATAGAATACAACAAAACATACTTACTTGATTTTTTTTTCAATTTCATAAGCACAATTTCATCAATTGGTTGTGCTTTAATAAATTTATAATTCATCCCTTAATATATTAAATGAATATTAAAGATTAATTTTCTATGCATGAATCACTAATATTAATTTTAATGCATTATAATATTTATAAAAGAATGTAAATTTATTCCCTCTGTCCCTAAATATTTACAAAACCCAAAATGGATAGTATAAGTAATTATTTATGGAGAAATACAATACATTAATATCTAAAACCTCAATATAAAAACCTAAAGTTCAACCTAATTAATTCCATAAATAGTTATACTTTAGACTCCTCCAAAATATGTC
The DNA here is from genome assembly GCA_963277665.1 of Viscum album. Lineage (NCBI taxonomy): Eukaryota > Viridiplantae > Streptophyta > Magnoliopsida > Santalales > Viscaceae > Viscum > Viscum album. Next base: position 1,088,401,431 of record OY728145.1, on the reverse strand, counting down.
CAGCCAATTTTAGAAACCAAATATCTGAAGGATTTTATCACATATATTTTCACGTGATGAAATTTAACATTTATCTTCAAACAACATGAATGATATAATAATGTCACATACCAAATGTGTGAATAACATGATCATATATTCTCAAAAAACACACAAATCCCTTCAAAAAAATAATCTAAATCACCATGAAACATCAATGAAAACATGAATGCTTCCAAAAATTATCTTTACCCTTATTTCTCAAATAAAATCACAAACTATTTAGTATATTCCATAAAATCAAAAAATCAATAAACATCACCGTAAATCCATTTTTTATCAAATCAGTAATCAGTTTTAGGTTAACTAATACTATAAAATTTACTTTATCAATATCAATCAAATATTTATCCCAAATAAATATTATAATCTCAACTTCAAGTACATATTATGGATTTTTACCCCAATCATGTGTTTTCCACAATTTTCATCCTAACACTAAATCACATTTCTAATTTATTTTCATAATTCATTATATACTTGAAAATCCATAGGCAAAACTACTATAGTACAATCCTTAGATGTTTCATTATTCTTATAACTAGAATAATATTAATAAAAAACTTTTATAAAATCATTATTGATTCCAAATACAAAAATTTTAGTTATTTAACTTTAATGATTGAAATAAAATAGTACCTTTATTGGTCTTGGATCTTTTCCTTAGATTAAATAATTAACTCAGATAATTCACATGTTCCACATACATAAGAAATTGAACTATAAATGGTAATTTGGGATGTACTTTATTTATCTCTAAAAAATGCTCCATTTTTCCTTGATAATTACCTGACCTAACCACTTATGTTTAACACATAAAACATATTATTGTTCCTTTGATACATATACCTGGGTGATTATTCCCTCCTTAATTATATATAAAAAGCTTAATCTTATTTTATTCATGGTCTTTATCAACTTAAATAACATGAAATACCATTTTTATCTTATTCAATGTGTCACGAATCTCTTCAATGTTGATGTTTTTATTTATACAGTGTGATATGTGATTGGTCATAATCAAAAGGATTCATATTCGAACACCAATTTTACTTAGTTTTTCAGGAGGATATTCATTCCATTATCTATCACATTCAATGTTAACACGGTTGTTTTAGGTTACATTCATTTATTAAAAACAATCATAGTTAGAGAATCAATAATTGTTGGGAAACATCATATTATCATTGAAATAATTTATAGGTTTCCTATATCATGACACCTTATTTTTAGTTTATGATACATTTTATTTCTCCTAGGTTATCCATTGTCATTATCTATTAAAATCCTTCATAATGGTGTGTAAAAAAAGTGAATTAAACCAACAATAAACTCTGAGAGTTTCAAACCAAGTTACATGTAACAGACCATTCACTATACACCAAAATAATGGTTTAGATATAATCGACCAACTCATTCTAGGGATATTTCCCCCATATGCTTTTTCTCCAAAACTTAATCTACTTTCAGTATCTAGATACAAATACATTTCTAGTAAAAACACATAGTCTTTAACTTTCCAAAATCTTTAGGATTTTATCTTATAAATAGACTTATCTATTTGATTTTTAATAAATTTTACTAATATTAGTCTCTAAATATTAACTAAATCTTTCTATGATACCAACTTTAGCGTCCCACTATTTCATACATAAATATTATATATTATGAGACGAATATCCATTAAATAACATTATGATCCACACAATAACCATACATGTTTTATGTCTTTGGATACTAGATACATAAACATCTTATTTAGGTAGATTATTCATTATATATCATAAATTTATTCTCAATTGGTACTCTTGTTGACATACCCCACTTAAAACCATTCTTCATAACCTGAGAAAAGGGAACATAAGAAAGGGTGAGCTCAGATTCATAGTAAGGGTAAACATGTGAGATATCAACATGTGATTTTAGAAATAATAAGATAATAATAAGGGTATGCGATCATTATCAAAACTTATAAAGTTCAAACTAAATCTCCCATATATCAAAAACAAGATTCATGGAATAAAAATTTATCTTTTCAAAATAAATTAATCATAATAAGGAGTAATAATCATAAATCAACCATGTTCTATGATTTCAAATCATAATAATAAAAACAAGTCAAAAGAGTGTGAAAAAATCATAGGCACTGAAATCTCATCACATGTCAAGGTTAACTTCCGTGGCCATAACATCATAGTGTATTTAGAATCAATACATAATTTTACATGTCATAATGGATTTGGAATCACTAGATGTTTCCCATATCAAAGAGGATCATGGATCACCATCATTTTCTCATAGTAGACCAGGAATCCCTATATATTTCTTAGAGTGGATCATGTACACCAACTCACTTCCCATAATTATCTCATGAGATATAAGGTTTTACCCAATACATATGAGGAATATATAACTTTGGGACTACAAAAAACATTATGAAAACCATACATATGTGTGACAAAAAATCATGAAGCATTAATCAATTAATTATATCAGAACCCATTAAAATAAAATAGGTCTCATAAACAATTCCTACATTTCAACATATCCTAACCCATAGTAAGGAAATAGGTTTTATCGTAACTTAATTAACCCATTGTAAAGAAATGGATTTAGTAAATATATCATAATCTTAATCATAATAGATCTAGAGAAAGAATAATTATGGTATCATAGGATCATATCACTATAAAATAATAATTATTAATAAAGAATGATATAAAATATAAAAAAATATTTTAAAATATCATTTGACTATTTCTTGAGGAAACCAATGTTTTATTTTAAAATCACTTAGTTAAATTAAAAATATTTCAAAAATTCAAGGCAAACATTTTCATTCAAAAGTAACATGAAAATGTGTGAAGTAATATTAAAATCATTGATTCTTCATGATGGAAGTAATTTTTTTTTTCTGCTGACTGTAATAAAATGAAGATTCCTTTTATATATTCAGTAAAATGTAAAATATACCTTGTTTGGAAAATGAACAAAAAAATTCCTTTGAAACATTTTTATTGAAAATAAAACATTGGTAAAAAGGAAATAAAATAATCATATTATAATATTAAAAACTTTATAATACCAATTTTAAAGAGAACTTGGACATATAATAAAATGATTTTCCTATCAAATGTGAAAAAATAAGGTTCTCTTTTCTTCAAAACATTTTATGAACAATTTTCAGTACCAAAGAGAGTAAAATTATACTAAATAATAAAAATTTCATAAATAACTATAGGATAATAAAAATTAAATTTATTTATAAAATAAGGTATATATAATTTCCTCAATATAAATTTATGTATAAACAATCCTGATTAAAATGGGATTGTAACATAAATTCCTTACACCTTTGCTATTATTTGAATCAAAACCTCATGAAACAAAGAAACATAGATGGATTTTCAGATCCCCATAATTTTCATATAATTAATTATAAAATATATTCATGGAAATAATATAAACCACACAAATGAAACAAGTGTGTAATATGGTATATATCTCACAAAAATAAAGTAAGAAGAGTAACTATAACCTTAAGTCTCATCAAGTTCTATTTAGGTTATAGACACATATATAATAAATATTTATTTATTATATGTATATAAAAAAATCATACTAATATATATCATACCATATAATATTTACCAATAACATATTATCACTCGTTTATTAATAATTCTTTATTAAAATCACTATTATATGTTATAATTGCTTTATTTTTCATGCATGTTTTGATTCGATAGTCCCAGTCATTGTACTTTAATCATGGATATATAATCTTTATAATCATATTAATGATATAAATATAATATATATTAATTATATACACATTTTTAAACATCTATAAATGGTGTATATATAATTTGTTTTACCCCATTCATGGTTATGGTAGGTCGTATGTACGGATGAATGTTGTTTTCATTTTATAACAAGGAAAATAAAAGAAAGGAAAATATCATTTTATAATTATATAAAAATATTTATCTAATAAAAAAAATATACACACATAGATATATATATATATTAAATATATCATTATTTCTATCAACTAAAGTAGAAATGAAAAATGAATCGCATCGCTCCGTGGAGGTTGTGGTGGACACGTATGCACGAGCAACATTATAATTTTCCAAAAGATGGTAAGGTAAGAAGTTACATAATATATAATAATAATAGAAGAATAATTATATCACAAATATAAATATAAACATTAAACCCATCATAATCACCATCCATGAAATTTGGTGATTGAAAATGAATTGTATCACTATGTGGAGGTAGTCATCCACATATCGCATAAGCAATACTTTCACCTACCATATGTTGGTAGAGAGGGTGGATAATGGTGGTTACATAGTCATAATAAAATTTAAGAATATTTAGTATATATAATTCATTAATTTATTATTAATACCCTTCCACAAGCACTATATCAGCATTGTTTAATCATTTATAGTAATTAAACCACTACTAAAAATTAATAAATAAATTATATACATAAAAAATTAATCATTTTAAAAATGAAATTTATGATTCATTCATAAAATTATCTAATCTCTATGTGAACATATAAGATAAATTAAAAGTAATAGAGTGGAATTTTTTAATTTTCTTTAATTAAAATAATATAAATATCATTATAAAAGAAAATGGCACCAAAATTCCATATAATAGAATTTAGGATTAATCTCATAAAATAAGATATTTTACCTTTTTGGATTTATTTTGAGACCTTATCTCATAGTTTAACCTCGTTTTACCAATTTTACCCTTACTGAGGTGATAATTATATACCATGATTACTATTCATAGTTTCCAAAAATAAAATGGGCCTATTTACCAAATTTGAACCAAATAATTAAAAATATGGTATATAATTTTCAATATTAAATCTCTATAAGTGTAATAAATAAATTTTAATATAAATTCATAAAATGCAATGAAAAATAATTTTTAGAAAAATGTGTTTTTAAGCATAAAAATTAACTTATATCATTATCTTGAATATTGATGAATAAAATTGAATGGAAATTTTATTATAAATAAAATGTATCAAGTTTAAATTTAAAAACTTGTCTACAATATAATTTTATTTTTAAATTACTTGATTTAATGAAAATAAATGACAATATTTGAAACATCACTGTTTTTCACTATTCTATAAAAAATAAATATTTTCCAAAAAATACATAAATTTCATCATAATATAATTTTGATATTATAATTTCAAAAATTATATCCTTTTTATAAAATCTAATTTCTTAAAGTGGTACAAGTAAATTATAATATTAACTCATAAAAGCAATAAAACCATTTTTAAAGAAAACACATTTTCGATGCATAAAATAACTTTACATAAGATTTAGTAATTATATATTATTAATTAATAAATATATTATAATATAATTAAAACACACACAAACAGATATATATATATATATATATATATATATCATAATTTGGTTAATCCTATTCATACAAATCAATTTAACTACTATATTATAATATATCATAGTTTGTTATAGGCTGAATGTTACGTGTTAAAAATATATCTAAAAAATAAAATTATTTTAAAATTTTGATCATAAATATGGTATAAACTTTTAATTAATCAATTTATATAAGTGAAAGAATTTTTTTCAATATAATCATAAAAAATGCAGTAAAAATAGTTTTAAAAAAAATGTGTTTTTAAGCATAAAAATTAACTAATATCAAACTAATGAATATTACTTATTCAAATGGAATTAATTATATTATTATAAATTTAATGGATAATATGAAAAATTAATACGAAATAAAAAATATAATTTAATTATTAAATTACTTGATTTATTGAAATGAAATTACAGTTTTTGAAAAATTGGCATTTTTCAATATTCACTGAAAAATCAATCTTTAAAAAAAATCCAAAAATTTCATCCTATGATAATATTTATATGTTTATTTCAAAAATGATATCATTTAAATCAAATTAAATTTCTAAATTTGTAAGAAATATATTATAATATTCACTCAAAAAAATAAATAATTTTGATTTTTGAAGAAAACATATTTTTGAAGCATAAAATGACATTACCTAAAATTGAGAATATATATATTATGTATAAACAAATAAATTTAATTTAATTAATAAATTTATATATATATAATTTATAATTTCATATTTCCTATTCATACCCATAAATATAATGACTATACTAAAATATTTATATTTTTTGTAAGATCGGTGTTGCGTGTCAAGAAAGCGATCAAACACTTGTGGTTATTTAATAAGAAATATATTCTAAAATATTTGGGTGTTACCTTCTATCCATTTTAAATAAATTGTTCCCTCAAACGTTTTATCTTGGTAATCAAATATTCAATTTTTTTTTTGTTAAAAGCCCACATCATACAAAGGGAAAATAAAACATCCTTTAATATAGAGGGAAAGAGAAATATGAAGGTCATTTGGAATGAAACATAACTAAGATTCAAAATAGGATAACATTTGTGGGAATTGAAAATATTGAAATGGGTGAAAAGGTAATATCTAAATAATGATGAATATTGATAGAGAATATTGATCATAAGAAGGTGAATGATCCTAAGAATGTCAATGACTATAAAACAAAAAAAATTAGTTAGGGTTAAATAAGATAATTGTTTAATCATAAATAAATAAAAAAGAATTTTTTTTTATTTCAACACAATTTTATCAATATTGAGGAAATTTTTTAGTTTTAGAATATTTAACATAGGAATATATACTTACTTGATTTCATGCAGTTTCAGAAGAACAATATTATCCTTTGGTTGTGCTTCAATCAATTTCTACTTCATCTCTTACTCTAATAAATGAATATTCAAGATAAATATTACATGCATGAATCACTACAATTAACATTAAGCTAATCATGGGATCTATAAAATATTGAAAATTTGTTCATTATGTCTCTAAATATTTACCAAACCCAACATGTTTAGCAAATGTTATCCAGTATGGTTAAATATAATACATTAACCTCTAAAACCTTAGTAGTAACGACCAAAGTTAAAATTAATTCATTTTATAAATAGTTAACTTTAAGACTCATCCCAAATATTTTTGACCCAATTCAAAAAACCCAAAAATCCAAAGGATTTGATCACATATTGTCTTTTCATGAATAAGTTTAACATTTATCCCCAGAAAATATGAAGTAGATTGTTATTTTTGCATATCAAAAAAGTGAATTCCATGAACAAATATCCTCATAAAATATTATAATCCTTTTATAAAATAACGTGAATCACTATAAAACCTCATTTAAAAAATAAATGCTTCCAAAAATTAACTCTATCCTTATTGTTGAAATAAAGCCATAGTCTATTGAATATATTACATCAATCAAAAAATGCAATAAATGTTAACCTAAATCACTATTTCATATAATAATTAATAATTTTCACAATCACCAATACTATAAAATTTAATTTATAAATATTAATCAACACTTTATCCCAATATATAATTATTATCTCTACATCATGACCATATTAAGGGTTATCTTTCCCTCAATCACGTGTTTTCCAAAAATGTCATCGTTCCACAAAATCACATTTTTCGTGTAACCCCCTGAGACTTTATAATATTTCTAAATACATTTAATTTTGTTTCTTACTTTTTTTTTACTCAACACCATGTTAAGCTTACACTACCCACTATAATGAGTTGGCTTGCGTTACAGATAAGGCCAAGTTTTAACGAACAACAATATATTAATAAAACATTATTATAATATATAACCTAGACATTAAATTAGAAGTTATGAAAAATATTAAACTAATTTTGAATTTTTATATTTCATATAATTTTATCATTCGGCTTATGTAATTTTTAGGCATGATATAGGAACAAATTCAATTTTGTTGGATAAATGACATATTTTTTTTCTTCAGAAAATGCAGTTTTGCTGCCTTTTGATGGAACAACCAATTTATATTCAATATTTGACCCTATTATATATTAAATTTGACAAAAAACAATTCCTCTCTAAAATAGGGTTATAAAAATTTATTTTTAATTTTTTTGTAATTTTCGGAAAAGTTTCACATTTTAATGAATAATGAAAAATACTGCATTTTAATTCGAAAGAGCCATTTGATATAAATTATTTATATTATAATATTATCATTTTAATTGGTTTTAAATTATAAATATATTATGTTTTTATCATTTAATATAATTCATGTCATTGTAAATGCTTTCCCCTTAAAATTGGATATAAACACAGGTCAATCTTTTATTGTTTTTTACATTCAAAAAACATGTTTTGTCATTTTTTCAACAGAAATAAATTTTAAATTAATTACTAGAAATTATATATTTTGAATTTTAAAAAATTGATTCCACATTTTTAATCATGAGGTTCAAATAATGTAAATAGATCCATTTTAGTTTAGGAAATTATGAATAGTAACTTTTGTATTTATTTGTATTTACTACTGTTAAAGGGTAAATCAGTTAAAAAGTGTAAAAATAATTTTATAATAATATAAAAATACCCTAAAACTTATACTAATCCAATTTTATGAGTTATGAGAGACCAAAAAAACCCTTGGGACACATATTTGTCCTCTAGAAGCCACTTGGGTGAGATCATGACCTTTATAACTTTTAATTTAAAGTAAAAACAAATATGTTATAAACATGTATCTTCTTACAAAAATTTTTATATGGGTTGATATAAGAGATATATTTGAATATAAATAGTCCTTAGAAATATAAAAATATTACCTACATCAAGGTTATTTATTTATAATTTTTAGTAATTAAATAATTATTTTTTTTATGACACAATGATGATGAAATAATATATTTATTAATGAAAGAATCAAATAAATGATATTATAAATGTTAAAATAAATATTGTTTAAAATATTTGATACCATACATGAATTATATGGATGACTATGATTTGTTATAATTGATTTAATTTTTTTTAAGGAATCATGTTTTTATGATTTTCTTTAAAAAAGTCAAGTTTGAATAATGTCAAAATTGACAAAATTCATAACTTAAAATATAAAAAGGTTATTAAATGTAATAAAACTCATAAAAAACTAGGATTTGACCAAATAGTTATTATAATCCCTAATATTTCATAAATGAAATTATTTTTGGTTGTTTGACATGTTATGGTAATTACATCGACACACAAAGTATAAATAACAAGATATCACAGCATGATTAAAAAGGGTAAAATAAGGTTCAAACCCAGAAGATAAGAATTAAAAAAATATGAATAATTTGTGTAATTTTAATTTTATTCTGAGTATTTGACCCAAAATCATCATATCTTTAAAATAATTGATTTTGGGATGATTTGGAACCAAAAATTAATTTATAATAATTTAATGTTTTGAAAGTTTCCTAAATTGCCCCTCACCTCTCTTCTAAAAGGGCACTTCTTATTCTCTATAATTCATGCCTCCAAATCCATTTTGTATCAGAAAAAACCTTCAACTTATGCTCCCAAATTCCCTTAATTCATCTTAGAGGCCACACTTTGGGCAGAAAGCCAACCTAAGTAGTCCTTTTTTACAAATCAAAAGGAGATACCTAAAAAAGAGGTAATTGTTTTATCACCTCTTTCAAAGATATTTTCTTCTTATACTTATATTTTATATGTTGTTTCCATTATAAAGTAACACCTCTAGTATCTTATAAATTTTTATATGTTATTATAATTATTTTAAAACCTTATACCTCCTTTTATACAATCCTACGAATAACAATATCACAATGCGTGCGTACTTACGACTTACCATCTCCACACCATGGTGTAATTTGTTATTAAAAAAATACTTTATTAGGATGGGTATAATTATATGTATAATGGATTTAAATAGTTAATATAACATGATAATTATTATGTATAATTAATATACAATATAATTCCATTCCATTTAACCATCAAGTGAATGTTACTGTCGCTTGTGTGTACGTACAACCTACCATCTCCACGACGCATTGAGATTAATTATCCATGTCAACCATTCAAGAATGATTATAAAATTTATATTATGATTAAAAATAATAATTATGAACTTAATACAATTATGGATATGACTAAAATACATCCAATCCATAAAAAACATGACTTAAATGATGAAACAAGAAGGGGAAAACAAACAGTTAATACCTGAAGCAATGGTAATACTGAAATATTATTAACAAAATAATAAAATAGAGTCATATATGATATAATTAATATAGATATGGTCCTGGTATAATATAATAAATTTTTATACCCATTATATAAGAGGTTAACACACTCTTAACTAAAGGAAAGTACAAGGTGAGGGTTAATTTCCCAATCTTTTTATTATCTGAGATTACTTATACGTAAGTATCTACTTGGAAATCCTTATAATCCATGTCTATGTTTATTAAAACTTAATTTAAAATACTATCAATTTTTTTTAAAGTAATTTGTACCCATGTTTTACTTTTTATCATTTTTTTGAAATGAATCTTTTCATTGTTTTCTAAATGATGTACTTTATAACAATTTAGACATATTACAGAAAGAATGTTTTTTAACTTATAAGGCACAAGAGTATATTTTACAATGTTATGATGCCTTAACATTTTGATGCTTTACTTACAATATTATAAGGTTATTTTCAAAATAAAATTTGTCTTTTATAATTGTTCATCTTCTAAATGATTTCAAATTAAAAAAATGGATATTTCCCTCAAAGAGTTTTAATGAATTTATTAAATTATTTTCATCTATGTCAACATCCTTTGTTAGATTTTATGATTATTTGAGGTTGAATTATTATGATACAATCTTCCAACTTGTATTTAAGGGTTTAAGATATATTTGATTTTGGATTTTCTTTGTTTATACAATTCATGGTTTATGGTTAAATTCTTAACATTTCATATGCTAGTTTTTATACGACTGTTTATGTTTTGTTTCAACCTTTTCATAAGAGGAATGCATTGAACATAGTAAGTGATTAGCGAAACCCACTATAGAACATCAGTGAATCAGTAGGTCTCATGAGACAAACTATTTTCTTGGCACAAGGCCTTGACAGTATGGTAATGGACTTGGTACGAGGCCTTGACGGTATGGTAATGATGTATAGAATTATGTATTTAGTAATTATGAGATTATTTATTGATAATTTATGTGATTATTTGACAAGTGTAATATACATGTGAAAGATTAAATGTAATTATTTGATTTATTCTTGAAATATTATATTGAATATTATTTTTTAATGGCTTGTGTTTTAGTATTATACCTTGACTTAAATGATTATTCTTATTTATGATAGCTTTCACTATATTTTTTATCCTTACTGAGCATCTGACCTCACCCCTTTTTTATGTTTCATTTTTCTCTAGTATGTGAAGAAGTATATTATGATTGACCTATAGGGATAATCTAAGTATATGAGAGTTTTCAAAGAGAATAATATGTTGTTTTTCATTTCAAGATGTAATGTAAAACTTATGTATATATCTAGTATTTCTAAGGCTACTAAACTGATCGGTCCTTCAAGATTTTATTTTCCCGTGATCATGAAAAAATAATAAAATAATGCAATGAATCTAGGAAATTGGGGTCCGAGCATCATAGTTGGTATCATAGGAAGTTTATTATAAACCTTGGAAACTAAATTTAGAAAAACCTTGGTTAGGGAACACTCCCCTATGATAGAATTTGATGATAAGTATAGAGGAACATCATAAAATTTTGGAAAATGTAGAGATTATGTGGGTATTACTAGAAAATACATCCCTATTTGGATACTACAGGTGGAAGTGGTTCTGGAATAGATGTACCTAAGGTTGATAACTCTGATAAGGTTTTCTGAGCATGACTCGAGGTAACCTGGTAGACAACAACGGGCCTTAATGTGCACCTAGTTTGACACTCCTGGGGGATATTTTTAGGATAATTCACATTTTCTTTCAAAACTTTTATGAAATATTTATGAGTAAATATGTCCCCAAAGAAACCATTTCTATGATTATGAGACTAGATGCATTTAAATATTCAATTAATTCTAATCATTTTACTAGTTTTTTGGATTATACATTACGATATGATCTAACCTAGTGTATGTAGTCATTTAGAAATGGCACCTAGTAGAAGGAATGAGAACTCCACCAATACATATGATCCAAAGAGTAAGAAGGATCATATCATTCATGGTATTAATCAAGCATTTCTAATGGAAATAGTCTCCCATATATTCTCATCATATGAAGTAATAATATCATGTGTTAATAAGATATGTAAATAGTTATCTGAGTCCTATGGATTTGAAGGGAAGAAAGAGAGGTAGAGGATGAAAGAGAAAAATATGGATAAATAGAGGAAGGGAACAAAGGATTTTCCCACATGTGAAAACTATGGGAAGAATCACCCTGGTAAATGATTGAATGGAATGGGAGCTTGTTATAAGTGTGGAGAAAAATATCACTAAGTTCGTGATTGAAAGTGTAAGAAAAAGGTTTACAATTTACAATGCTTCATCTGCAATGTGATGGGACACTGTGAATCAATGTCCCAATTGTCATATTATACCCATATGATTCTATTGGATAATAATCTAGTTATGATTCTATTACATATGAAGAGGAATGATTAATCTGCTTATGTTTTTATTAAAGAATTATTTCATTTGAGTATTTTATCAATGATATACTGGTTATATAAATTATAAAAAATAAATAAGGATTGTACTACAATACTATTTCATTAAGGATTTGAGATTTTGTGGTACCAAGTATAATGAAACAATTTCAAGTTAAACGTTTTTGGAAAATATATAGTTGAGGGAATGATAACCCTTAATATGTTTGAGATATTTATGTTAGAATAAAGAGAATATTGACCTGGATAAAGTATATTGGATATTATTGACTACCTTGGAACTGATTAATGGTCTATTTATTCTATCACTGTTGGAGTTTACTTAATTTTTGGATTTAAGAAGTAAATCCAGTATTCTATGTTTTACATAAGGAGTAAGGAATCAAAAATGTATTTAAATAGGATTTTTAGGTAATTCAAGGTATTACCATGTTTTTTAGAATAAATTATGATGGTATTCACATGTTATGTGAAAAAAAAGATATGGATTATGTTATGTATCATTACTTATAAATTTTTGGACAGTGAGTTTGGAAATAAGTATTTTGGATAAGTCTAATGGTTGGAATGAATTAATTTTGACATTGGATAGTATTTTTTAGAGTTAAAAAAATTCGTAAGATTTTTTTTGAATGTTATAATAATATAGTTTTAAGAAATGGACAACCAATAGGTCAGGTGACAACCCATCGCCACAGACATGGCTACAGGAATCGAATGTACAACTGAAGTGCGATAAGGATTTATCATCTATCACTGGACTACACAATATCCTAGTTTGTATAATGTAGTATTTTTATTTAAATGGTATGATATATGAATTATAAATTCATTTTTTAGACCCTATACAATTATGATAAATAGATTATGTTTATAATTTTATTATCTTTTGGAGAGAAAGATGAGTTTGTGGTAGAAATTAGCTAAAGGATGGAACTCTACTTATCAAGTTACTGTGCTTCATTTTGTTCTTAATTTTTGAAGTAAATGAATTATTCAACTCTAGGGAAAAGGCCATAATTTTTTTTACAAGTAATTTCTTTTCCAATGAGTCAAATGGTCCCTCAGATCATCATTGACTTCTAACTTTGTGATTGTTAACTTTTTCATCATCATGTTCTCTTTCACTCTCTATTAGAACTTTATTGTTAGATTTTTCTTTCATTTACATGTTTTCCTACATAGAACCACAATATGTGTTATCTCTGGTGACATTCTAACTTACCTTTCTTAATTTTAAAATGGAGGTCTCATTAGCCCATTTTCAGATGTGGTATTTTAATAAAGATATTTTGAAATGTCAAACCCCTAGTTTTTAATCCCAAGTTTGAATTTCGAGGACGCAATTTATTGAAGGATTGAAGAATGTAAGACCCCAAGAATTGATAGCATTTATAAATAAATTTAATTTTCTTTCATTATTTATTTTTATGCAACCCCATGTTAAGCTTACTCTACACACTACAATGAGTTAGTTTTCAATACACACAAGTCCCAGTTTTAACGAACAACAATATATTAATAAAATATTACTATAATATAAAATCTAGCTGTTAAATTAGAGGTTTTGAATAGTATTAATTTTTTTTAATTTTTATATTCTATATAATTTTAACATTTATCTTATGTAATTTCTATACGTGATATATGAACAAATTCAGTTTTTTGGATAAAAAAGTATTTTTCAGAAATTGCAATTTTGACACCTTTTTATGGTGCACCAAATTTAAACTCAATATTTGAAACTTTTATATATTAAATTTGAAAAAATAAACTTTCTATTTATAATTAGGACATAAAAATTTAGTTTGTACAATTTTTGGCCATTTTTTGAAAAGTTTCACATTTTAATGAATAATGATAAATACTGCATTTTAATTCAAAACTACTTTTTCATATAAATTATTTATATTGTAATATTACAATTTTAATTAGTTTTAATGTATAATTATGTTATCATTTTATAATTTAATATTATTCAGGTCATTTTAATTACTTTTATATTAAAATTTAATATAAACACATGTCAATCTTTTGATGATTTTTACTGCTCATTTTCTCGTTTTGTCAACGAGAATTAATTTTAAATTAATTATTGAAAATTCTATGTTTTGAATTTGAAAAAATGGATTCGATATTTGGAATCTTAAGGTCAACATTATGTAAATAGGCCCCCTTTATTTTTGAGCATTATAAATAGTAACTTTAGTAATTATTTTTATTTACCACGGTTAAATGGTATATCAGGTAAAAAAGAGCAAAAATAAAATTGAAATAATATAAAACTACCATAAAACTTGTCATAATAATATGGTATGTGTTATGGGAGACCAATAAAACCCTTTTAATTAAAATATATTCCTTGGAATCCACTTGGGTAAGATTATGACACTTATAACATTTAATTTAAAGGCAAATTTGTTATAAACATGTATCTTCTTAATAAAAAATTTTTTATATGGGGTTATATAAGTGATATATTCGACTATAAATAGTACTTTAAAAGATAAAAATACTACATACATCATTTTTATTTATTTATAATTTTTAGGAATTAAATACTTAAATTTATTTATGACAGAATGATGATGTAATAATAGATTTATTAATGAAAGAATAAAATAAATGATATTATAAATTATAAAATAAATATTATTTGAAATATTTGATGCCATAAACAAATTTTATAGAGGAATATGTGATTTTAGGATTGATTTAATCTATTTTTTTTTGATTTAATAAAGTTCCTAGGATTTTTTAAAAGTCAAGTTTGAATAGTGTCAAAATTGCCATAATTCATAACTTAAAATATAAAATATTTTATTAAATGTTATAAAATTCATAAAAATATAATATTCAACCAAATAATTATGAAAAATTCTATTATCTAATAAATTTAACTATTTTTTGGTTTTTTTACATGTTATGGTAATTACATTAACACAAAAATTATAAATAACAAGATATCACGATATGATTAAAAAGCATAAAATAAGGGTTAAACTAAAA
Source organism: Viscum album (assembly GCA_963277665.1). Taxonomy (NCBI): domain Eukaryota; kingdom Viridiplantae; phylum Streptophyta; class Magnoliopsida; order Santalales; family Viscaceae; genus Viscum; species Viscum album. Next base: position 1,088,385,730 of record OY728145.1, on the reverse strand, counting down.
AGATAAGGATTAAAGAAATATTAAAAAATTGTCTTATTTTAGTTTTATGATGAGTATTATACCCAAAATAATATTTTCTTAAAAAAAAGTGATTTTGGTACAATTTGGAACCGAAAATGTATTTATATTAATTTAATATATGAGAGTTTTCTAAAATGCCCCAACCCTCTCTTATAAAAGGGCACTTATCCTTCTATTTAATTCACACCTCCAAAACCATTTTGGATTCGACAAAACCTACCCAATTATTCTCCCAAATTACCCAAGTTAATCCTAGAGTCCACACTTTGGGTAGAAATCCAACCTAATGATTCCTTTTGTCCAAATCAAAATGAGATACCCGTAAAAGAGGTAACGGTTTATCACATATTTCAATGTTCTTTTCTTCTTTAAACATCCTATTTCAATGTCATTTCCTTAATAAAGTAATAAATCCAGTATCTTATCCATGTTGACATGTTATTATAATTATGGTAAAACCTTATACCTCTTTTTATATATCCTATGAATAACAATAACACCATGCGTGCGTACGTACGACTTACCGTCTCCACACCATGGTGTAATTTTTTATTCAACAATATTTTATTAGGATTAGTATATTTATGATTATAATGTATGTAAATAATAAATATAAGATGATAAATTTTCTTTATATTTAATATATCATCAAATTTCATACCATTTAACCATCAAGTGATGATACTGTTGCTTGTGTGTACATACGACCTACCATCTCCATGACGCAGTGAGATTCATTCTCCACATTAACAATTCAGGAATAATTATAAAACTTATTTTATGAGTACAAATAATAATTATTAATTTAATATAATTCTTTATATGACTAAAATACATCCTATTCATAAAAAAAATGACTTACATGACAAAATAAGAAGGGGAAAACGTACCAGTTAACCCCCAATACAATGTAAATACTGAAATATTATTAGAAAAATGATAAAAGAGGGTCATATATGATATCATAAAAATGGATATGGTTTTGGTTTAATTTAATAACTTGATTTAACCATTATAAAGGAGGTTAACACACTCTCGACTAAAGGAAATTACAAGGTAAGGGGTAATTTCATAATCTCTTTATTATCTGAGATTACTTATACATAAGTATCTATTGGGACATCCTTATCATCCATATTCATGTTTATTAAAATTTAATTCAAAATATTATCTAAAATTATTTAAATTCATTTTTACCCATTTTGGAATTTTTACAAAAAAATTAAAGGAATCTTTCTGTCATTTTCCAAACGAGGTACTTTATATCCTTTTCGACAAATTAAGGAAAGAATGTATTTTAACTTAAACAAAGTAAGAGGATATTTTCTTCTATTATGACACATTAACATTTTATATATTTACTTAAAATAATATAATTTTATTTTCGAAAGAATGTTTTTCTATTTTAATTGGTTGGATTTTAAATTATTTCAAAGTAAAAAAGGGGTTTTCCCCTCAAATAGTTTTAATGAATTTATTAAATTATTTTCATCTATGTCAATATCTTTTGTTGGATTAATTGATTATTTTAGGTTGAATTATTATGATACAATCTTCCATATTGTATTGGAGGGTTTAAGATATATTTGATAGTTGATGTTCTATGTTTATACAATTTATGGTTTATGGTTAAATTATCAACAGTTCATATGATAGTTTTAATACGAATGTTTATGTTGTGATTAAAACTTTTCATAAGAGGCATGAATTGGACTTAGTAAGTGATGAAAGGGGCCCTCTATATCCCCTTGATGCATCAGTAGGTCTCAAGAGACAAACTAGTGTCTTGGAACATGACCTTGATGGTATGGTAATAATCTTGTAATGTTGCCTTAACAGTATGGTTATAATGTCTATAATTATGAATTTCCTCTTTATGAGATTACTTATTGATATTGGATGTGATTATTCAACTTGTAGAATATCTATGTGAAAGTTTAAATAGAAATATTTGATTTATTATTTCCAAAATATACTGATGATTATGTTTAAAAGGATTGTGTTTTAGTTTTATACCTTGTTATAAAATTTTATGGTTATTTATGATAGCTTCCGATATATTGATTATCCTTACTGAGCATATGAGATCACCCCTTTATTATGTTTCATTATTCCCCAGGACGTGAATAAGTATATTATGATTTACCTGTAGGGATAGTCTAAGGGATATGAGTGTTTTCAAAGGATATAATATGGTATTTTTCATTTCAATATGTAATGTAAAACTTATTTTTCTATATATTATTTCCAAGGCTACAAAACCTATCAATCCTTAGGGGTTTGATTTTCTTATGATCATGCCAATATATTAAAATAATGCAACAACTATGGGAAACTATGGTAAGGGTGTTAAATGTAGTTAGTCAGCACCATTAATAATTTTCATGAAAATCCAAAAGAAAAACTAGGGTAGAATAATCCTTAGATGTTTCATGATTCTTATAACCTTAATATCATTGATAAAACAATTTTATAACTTAATTTTTGACTCCCATTATAGAAAAAATCCAATCATTCCACATCAATGATTGAAATATCATAATACCTTTCTTGGTCTTTGTGTTTTTCATTGGATTATATAATTGAATTGAATAATTCCCAACTCTCAACACATAATATGCTAAAATATAAATGTGACTTTAGGTTTACTTTATTTATCTCTATGAAACCATTAATTTTTGCATATAAATTACATAAACTATGTCATTATTTTACACACATAAAAAATATTCTAATTCCTTTGAGATACTTAACTAGGTTCTTATTCCCACATTAATGTCATGTAGGAAGATGAATATTCTTTCATTCATGGTCATCATCAACTAAAATCCTTTGAAACACCATTTTTCCTTATTTGGTTTGTCAAGAATCTCTCCTAATTTGATGTTTTTAATCATATAACATGATATCTATTTGAAATAGTATTTTTATTTTAAATCCATATCCTATTTAATTTGGTTTTTCAAGAGGATAATCATTTAATTTTCTACCACATTTAGTGTTTACATGGTTCTTTCAGGTTCTATCCATTTATTGAAACCAAAAATCAAAGAATTATCAATAATAATTATATTGTGAAATCATATAATCATGAAAATCATTTATAGGACGTCCAAATCATGACACCTTCTTTTCAATCTATGGTACCTTATATTTAACCTGGGTAATCCATGGTCATTATCTATTCAAATACTTTATAATAGTGAATAAAGAAAATTTTAATTAACCCATGAATATCCCTGGGGAGTTTCAAATTATGTGAGAAGTATGATCCCATTAATCAAGCACCAAAATTTTGGTCGAGATGTACTCGACCAAATCTTTTTGGGGTTACGACACCTATATTCATCTATTCCAAAACCATTTAAACTTTTTGTATCCAACATAGAAGTATTTATATTAAAACACAATAATTTCTACCTTACCATAAAATTAGGATTTTATCCTATACATAGACATATCCCTAGGGTTTTTAATAAAGTTATCTAATCCAAATCCCCAATGATTAACTAAACCCTTCTATGATGCAAAATATAGAGACTCGCCCTTCCGGAACATAAATATTACATGTTATTAGATGAATATCCATTAAATAACATTAAAATACAAGCTATAACAATAATTTTTTAGTATATTTGATTTCTACATACATAAAAATATTCTTTAGGTGCATTCATCATTATATCTCATAAATTTCTACTCACTTTGTACCCTTTTGACATAAACTTCTGAAAAAAATTCTTTATAACCTATATGAGGGATGCATAATAAAGGGTGACCTCATATTCTGCGTAATGGAAAATAAGGGAGATATAAATCAATGATTGTATGCAGGAATAAGATAAGTATAAGAGTATGAGGTCATGATCATAACTTACAAAGTTCATACGCAATCTATCATAGATCATAATCAAGATTCATTCCATATAACTTTATCATGTTAAAATAGATGAATCATAATAGTGAGGAATCATCATAAATTAGTCATTATCCATGGGTTCACATCACAAGACTAAAAAATATCAAAAGTGTGTGGCTCCATCATAATCATAAAAACCATATCATAAGTCAATATTAACTACCGAGACCATCATGTCATAGTTGATTTGGAATCAATACCTTTTTTCCCATATCATAACGAATCAGACACCATCACATGTTTCCAATATCATTGTGTATCAAGCACCACCACCTATTTTCAATTAAGGATCAAGAATCCCTACCTATTTCCCTTAGTGGATCGATCATAATGACTTATATCCCGTAAATATCTCCTGAGATATATGGATTTACCCAATGCATTTGAGGGATTATAACTCTATTCCCATGCATCACATAATGAATACCATATATTTTTATTAAAAAAAACATAAAACATTCATCAATCTATCATATCATAACTCATGAAAATGAAACTAGTCTCATAAATAATTTTATCGTTTCATTATAGCATAACTCCTGGAAAATAAACAAGTTTCGTTATAAAATAATTATCCCATGGTAAATAAATGGGTTTCATAGATCTATCATCATTATAACCACAAATCATCTATATAAATAATAAGGATGGTGTAATTTTATCATAGCCATAGTAGACCATAAATAACACAAAAATGTCATCAATAATGAAAAATTCATTTCAAATATCATTAGAATATTTTTTAAGAAAAATACCCTTTTTATTTTGAAACCACTTATTTGAAATACAAATATTTCCAAAATAATATGAAAAAAATGTTCTTGAAAAAATAATTATTATAACTTGTAAAGGAATTAATGAATTAAGCGTTCATGATGAAAGTAAATTTCATTCATGATGATTACGTTGAAATAAAGATTCATTTCACATTTTTAGAAAAAAAATAATTTGAAAAATGGAAAACATATTCAATTGAATAATTTTCATAGAAATTGAGGAATAGGTAAAAAAGGCATTAAACATTCAAAGGATAATAGTAAAAACATTATTGAAAATATTTTAAGGAAAACATAGACTTGAAAGAAAAAAATTTCTATCTGAAAGATGAGAAATATTATTAGGTTTTATTCAAAACATTTATTAAATAATGTTGAGTACCAAATTGATTAAAACAATTCTAAAATATAAAAACATAATAAAAATAGTGGAAAATAAAAATTAATGGGAATTTTCATATAATGACCATATAATTTTCTTTAATGGAAATTCAATAATAAATAATCCTGATTAAACTCAGATTAAAACATAATAATCTTACAACATTGGTAACTTATGAATCAAAATATCATAAAATAGAGTACCTTATATGGATTTAAAAATAAATCATAATTTTTAAGAAAATAAAAATAAAATACATTCAATGTTATTATATACACCACATAAGGGAAATAGGTGGTGGACATCATATCTATCTCAAAGAAATAAAAGTGAGGAGTGAAACCACAACCTCAAGTCTCATCTTATTTCATTCACATTCGAACCAATAGTTTAATAAAAATAGATTTATTAAAGATTTATTATACAATCATAATTATATATATCATAAAATTTATTATTTAATTATTATATCTTATCACCTGTTTATTAACAACTGTTTATTAAAGTCACAATTGTACTATTATTTATAAATAATTGTTTATTATTATATCTTATCACCTGTTTATATATCATACCATTTATTATACATGTTTTGATACATAAGTAAAAATTATTATTCTTTCATAATTGTTCCATTATATTAATAATGTTATTTGTGACATAAATATCTTATATATTCATTATATACATATTTAGAATAATCTAAAAATGGTAGAGATAGGAAACTGATTTAGACCATTCATCGAGATGACATGCCATATGTACGAATGCAAACTATTTTCTTTATCTAATCAAAATAATAAAATAAAGATAAATATTATTATATCATTAATAAATAATTATTATTTAATAAATTACATATATATTAATTAAATAAATCCTTATTAACGTCATTTGAAATCAGAAATGAAAACAATCACAACGCTTTAGGGAGGTGGTAGTCCAAATGTATGCACGAGCGACACTATTATTTTACAATGGATGAGATTTCTAACATACCGGACCTAGTTCAATCATATGTAATTGAACCTATATGGAAACATAACCTTAATAATACATCTCCTTACACTAGAGGCTGCTAGATAGTAGTGAGGGTTTAAGATAATACAGTGGGGAGAATATACCCTCATGATCAAAGTATAACACAATAGTATAAAATAAAAGTAAAAGAGGAAATAGTATAATAAATGAACTAAATAATTGTAAATATATAGATATAATAAATATATAGAAGTATTATCAATATCATATACAAAATATTTCATGTTTTTATACTATAAAAATGGGAAAACATGGATGCAGAGTAGTAGGCATATGCAACATGCAATACAAAATGACAAAAGACCAAAATATCTCTCTAATAGAATCGTGAGAATAAACATGGTCCTCCTTGATTTTAATACATCCTAGTACATAGAATTAGGCATACAAAGATGGACACGTCCCTTTATTCCTACCTACATCTGTAAGATCTTTTCGGGCACTAATCGGGTTCCCAAATTGTGTATGAGATATACTGAGTAGGTCACAACCAATAGTGTCTAGGACTATAAATTATATATATATATATATATATATATATATTAAATTATTAGTTTGATGGTAATAATCAATCTCTAATAGAAAATAAAATAAATCACATCATTCCAAGATCCTCATGGAACACCTGACCAATACTACCTTCTTCAGCCTTAGCCGGAATGTCTCTGAACAGATGCCACCCTATATGTATATATATATGCATGTATTTATATAAATATCTCATATATGTATGATTATTTATGTGTGTGTATATATATTTATTATTATTCCCTAGGTGTATACCCATGGTGTCCCATCATTCCCATAAGAGGTCCCATAAAGCTGATGGCATGTTCTTAGGAAGAAGTATAACTGGGCTGTCATGTATGTACACATATAATAAATACAATGATATTATTTGGCTTGAAAGACACATCAATTGATTCAATTTAAAGGAACTTGAAACCCATCCTTGGGGTTACGCGAAAAGGAACTTGGGTATCCCTCACAGTGTGATGTAAAAACCCACCATCATAGAAGTTCGTCCAAAATATTTCGTATTAGGAAGCCATGTATCACTAAAGACATAGTATATAGAAAAACCCACTAAGCCCATCATTAGTATACCATATAGGGAACAAGTTATCATTAGTGATATGGCACAATAGCATTTACCTATGAGGATTTCTAAGGTAATCCAATTGGGAACCTGGTATCACTCACGGGTATCATATATGCATCAACCCAATGATCCCATCCAAGGTGTTCTCTAAAGAACATGTGTATCACTCCTAGTGTATTTTAAATCAATTATCAAATTTTAATTATTATGATTGATGATACCATCCAATTAAGTTTGTGTCAAACTCTCATATTACCTTCGACATGACATACAAGGTTGTCATGGATAACATTAAACCCATTCCATTAAACAATCCACTTAATTAAAATAGGTCAATTCATTTAATAATGTTAAATCAAGATATAAACAAATAAATAAAGGGCCAATGTACATGTCCTACCATTCTCTCTTGGATACATTAAAATTAAATTTCATTTATAAGGGAAAATTTAACACACATTAATTAGTGGTTTGAATTCATTCCTTGGTATGAGGATCATGTAATTTAAATAAACACACACTATAATGTTTGCCTCACATCAAGGTGGACATCTTCTGATGTTAGATATAGGTTACAAGGACTACCCTATGTAAGTAAATATACATTCATTTAATTTATTTTACATTTATGAGGCATTTCTGGGAAGGTATGGAGTACGAAAATATGTTGCATAATATAAATATTGAGACTTTATGGGAAAATAACTCGACCACCTATATTATCTTGGTAGTACTCTCCTCATCCATTGTTTTCCTTAAATTAAGGCCAGAATGGGAGAAAATGAAGAAACAGACAAATAACCTAAAAATAGGGCATATTAGCTCACACATATTTAAAATTATATATAGTGAAGTAAACTATGAAAATAAGGAAGATGAATGAAGAGCATATTAATAGCTATCCAATGAAACTAATAGTGAAAAAATTGGAGTCTGTATGAAAGAGGGAGATCAAATCCTAGCATAGAATAAAAAGTGATATCTCAAGTGTCTAGGAGGTGTTGTGCATGAAAGTGGAGGTAAATATGGTTAAATGTAAAAATGTAAAGAGGGGAAAATGGGAATTATACACAATTTAATGGGTTCGTGGTTTTTTCTGAATGGTTTGGACAAAAAGTGTTCCAACCATGCACACCCATAAGTTATGTGGCAATAAGAATGTGGCTAGGAGCATAGTTTTTCACAACCATGCATATCCATGTTCCACTATGTAGTCCCTCTATAGAACCCCGTATGGTTGTGTGGCCTGCGGTGCATGAGTTCAACAAAATGTTCACCCCTCAATAGTTTACTTCAGCACCCCACAGAATTTAGACAAACCGTGTGGCCCATCTTTTTCCTCCAAATTTTTGGGCTCTATGCTCCAAAGAAGACCTAGAAAATCCTGAAACATTCCTCATTACCTTGGTCACTTCCATAAGAATATAAATAAGGGTTTAAACTGAAATTTAAAGGATCCATACCTCTTAGGAAAATCTAGGATCTTAAAATCTCCCATCCTAAATGAAACTCATCCCTAAGTTTCCCTTCTGAGGGTGGTAAAGAATCATCTAAGAATAGCTACAGCCACTAAAAATGTACATCGACCACTCACTACCAAGTCTGATCTTGTACACAACCGTGATATCATCATACCCATACTAGATGAATGCAATTGTCTTAGAGAGACTTCATGATCCGATCAATGGTACTTATAGGATTCTCCTCAAAGGATGCATCTACCTCTAACTCAACCTCATCAAGATGAATAATATGAGATGTATCTAAATAGTAACTGTAGATTTGGGAAACATGTAATACATAATTCATGGCTTAGTACATGCAATTTAACTACAACCAATAGGCTATTGGCTCAAATCTTTCAAAAATATCAAAAGGATTGACATAATTAGGTGAAATCTTTCCTGGTCTCTGAATCCTTCTATGCCCCAACTTTTGAGAAACATGTAAAATGACCCTTTCTATGACCTTAAAATCTAAAGGTCATTGATGGTTATCAACAATAGAGTTCTAAATATATTGGGGTGTATCTATACACTTCTTGATTAGTTTTACCCATTCTGAAGTCTCATAAATTATACAAGTCCCCAATAGTGTTGTTTATCCTGCTCTAACTAGCTCAAGGATGAATGAAATGTCCTACCATATAAAGGCTCATAAGTTTCAATCTATATAGTTTCCTGAAATATGTTATTATAAGAAAAATTGACAAGGGGTAATTTTTTCTCCAAAATAGCACAAAAATCAAAGACTCCTTCCTATATCATGTCCTCTAATATATGGATCGTATGCTCAGATTACTCTTTGGTCTGTGGGTTAAAGGTTTTTCTTAGAAGCACCTATGTACCAAGATCCCTCTAAAACCTCTTCCAGCACCATAATGTGAATTAAGAATCTATATGAGTTAAGATAGATCATAGGACACAATGAAGGTGTTTCATCACTCAAACCTATATCCTTCCAAGCACATCCACTAAACATGTATCCATTATAGGTAGAATGTGAGTGACCTTCGTTATCCTATTGATGTTCACCCATACTAAATCACTAACTCAAGGGGATATCAGTATGATTGTCACAAAAATCCATGGAGAAATATTCAAATTTCTTATTAAGAATAGAAAAAAACTATAATATTACAATACGTCTCTGGAGCTCCCCTATCACCTACTGATAGGTGGATACCCAATTAACAAAGCCTACAATATACCTCTTCATGTTTGGCCACCAATACAAGCGGTGTATATCCTAGTACATCTTGGAAAACCCTGATTTTTATTCCCATTAAGTTTTATGAGACTCCATTATCAATTATTCATGCATGACTATAGGAAACCAGACACACCCATGAATGTGTGAAATCTTATCCTCATCAATAAGCCATCCAAGTGGTGGGTCATCACATGTAACACTCCCCCACAAGACTGATCCCTCAAGATCAAAAATCAATCACATATTCACTCTATCCATCAGTGAAGAGGCCAATGTTAATGATGCAATGATAGGATACCCATGGTGCTATTGGGACAATGTGTTTTTCTCATAAAATATGGACATCAAATAACACACACTACAATCCCCTTAATTTCTTGTGTTTGAGTATTTCGACTTAGAGCATCAATAATGAAATTGCCCTTATCATTCATATAAGTAGGCTCAAAATCCAATTATTATAGATATTCAACTGAGATTCTCTATCCAAGGCTCAAATCATGCTATTTAAAGATGTATTGTTGAATTTTTTTTGTCCTTATATACCACAAACTATTTTCCCAGCAGATAATGCCTCCCATAATGTAGGTAATGAACTATGGATTAATTATCGAGGTCATGCGTAGGGCGTTTACACTCATGAAAGCTTAACTACTGAGACCCATATACAATGAATCACTCTCCCTGCACCAGAATAGATCCCAGTATGATTCTTAAAGCATCAAAATATACTATACAACTTCTACACAACTCTTGAAGAATCAGGATCAGTCAATCTTTCTTTCAACCCATGAAATTCTGTTTTGCAGGATTCATAGCGTAAAAATATAACTCCCATTTTAGTCAAGCCCATGACAATCACATCTAGGCATTAAAAGTCATGACTAAAATTCATTTAGTAGTTAGACATACCCAAGAAACTCTGTTTATCAAATATTTTCATGGGATTCTCTAAGGAAACTACAATTCTCACCTTCTCAAGGTCAACATATCCACCCACCTCTAAGATGATGTGACCTAGGAAGTGAACCTTTTTATTCAAAAAGTGGAGTTTCTTGATCTTATCAAGTAACTAGTGATCTATTAGTATATTCAGTATTGATAACATATTATTTGAACTATCAAAGATATATTAATATTTACCTAGATATAACATAGTGACTGACCCTGGGGTGGGTCTCAAGGAGGAAGTGTGTTCGATTAAGTGATTCATTTAAAATGTTTTTGTGTTTATTTATATTTTAAAATAAGTATAATAAAACATGAAATAGTGATGGTGAAGAAGAATATAAAATGAATTAAAAAGTAACAAAGAAATATAGAAATAAAAGGAATAGAAAAATGGAATTCAGTAAGAACAAACCAATTCCAAGTTGATCCACTCTAATATCTATCATTGATCTAAAAAAATTAAGCTTTCAATGCTCACCCTCACACACTGCATGCTCGATCTCTCAAAAAATGCATCGATCACTCTCTAAAAAATGAGAAAACACATACAGATCACCTCCTATACATGAGATCTCTCCAAAATGGGAAAAGTATTTATCGTTCAAATAAATTTCACACAGAATATCTTCTATGAAAAAGTGGTTGTCTCTAGATTGAAAAATCACACAACCTATCCTGAATTACTCTATTGAGTAAACAATAGAATATGAGGAAAAATGGAAAGTAGGTAAGAATATTAAACCATTACAGTGAATGAGTGTGTCATTACATCTCCCCATCTAATGATCAAAATATACTAAGAGTGAAGAAGAAATCGATAATTAAATAAAATATTCGATCTCTAAGTAGTGATGAGCTTTACCTCATGGAACTAGGTCAAAAAAGTAGTCTTCCATGTCTAGAGGTCATAAATCACAATTGGAGTGATAAAAAACATTTATTTTATTTAAAAAATAGAAAAAATAGTATAGAGGACCAAATTCACAAGATTCATCTCAAAAATGATTTTTTTCAAGATTCCTTCCAATTTACCTTGATTTATTATTGAGAAAAAATGTTTTTTTATTTAAATCATTAAATTTTCATTATTTTAAATTTCCACATGACCGTAATTTGTTTTCAATTTGGTGATGCACTAGTACTAAATTCCTCTAGCTTCTATGGACACAAACAAACCACCATATCAAACTGGTTCGAGATTCTCATTGAGGAATTTCTTTGAATAGAATTCATGTGTCTCCATACTAATTCAAAGAGACAATAAGGGAGGAGTCAAGGAACCATAAATCGTGATGGATCGAACCTATAAACTGAAAGCAGGCATAAAAACGAACTTTTGGATGCACGATCTCGGTCAGCACCCTGCACATCTTGATTTTGAAATAGCAAACATCACTAAATGTAAATCTCAGACCTTCTAGGTCCCCAGATTTATCACCATCACACTTTTGAATAAAAACAACCCACCTAGTCTTAGGTCACAACATTGAAATATAGAAGTAGCAGTAAATGATTGAACTCAAAAATAATCATTAATTGATATGATGTGATTCAATTGAACACTACAAATCTTCATTAAGTAGTGGTTAGGTTATGCACTTCACCTTAAGTTTAGAAAAGGGAGACATGCCAACAATGTCGTGGGTGTTCTTCCTCGATATTTTCCGGTGGTCCATTAGACCTTAAAGAATATGACTTTGTTGTTTCGTTTGAAGATTTCACATGCTCAGTTTTAATCATCATAGATCTAGACCATAAATTCTCTCTAGATCCCGGTTATATTCAAGACTCAAACGGTAAAAAATGAAGTGTTTTGGGTTTTTCAAATGAGTAAAACATGGGTCTATTTTCTATGATCTCAACATAATCTATCTTGCAACTTCGCTTGGATGTGGATTCTTCTATTTAGTACCCGAGAAATCTATTGCGTAATTATTTCTCATTTATATAACTAGGACTGGGATAAAAATCAGATACGTCCTTGCTTCACTAAATTGGCTACGTCGATTTCCAGTAGAGAATTAGGAACGTAATTTTAGAATAAATCGGCTATGTGGTTTCTCATAATTTTAGATATGTGGTCGGAATTGACTACGTATAATATCTAGGAAAAAGTGTAGGTGGTCTATTTGATGATTTGGGTACACCGTTGCTACTGAAAAAAATAAATGATTAAATTAATAAATAAATATTGCTAAAATAATTAAAAAATTAGATTAATATTTAAATAAAAATATTAAAAAGAAATTAAAAAATTTAATTAAAAAATTTGTTAATAAAAAAATAATGATAAGATAAAAATTAAAATAATTGAAATTAAATTAAAAGGAATAAATTGTTAAACTAATCAATGAAATAAAATTAAAAGTAAAACATAAATTAACTAATTAATAAATTAATACCAAAATGCATTGAAATTAAAAATGAATAAAAGCAAAACATGAAATAAACAATAGATAAATATTTTTTAAATAAAACATATATTTATAAATAATTTATATAATAAAGTATTGATAAATTGAGCATTAGAAAAAAAATCATTATTATAAAAACCATTAATTTACTAATTCTAACATAATTTAACTAAGTGATAATTAACCAAATTAATAATATTTAAAGCATTAAATATACAGTAAATCCCCCAAAATGATGTGAAAAATGTAATGAATAAAGGTCACATCAAATTCCCCTACACTAGAAATGTATGTTGTCCTCAATAATACTTTAGTCACATTTAATCGTAAAAAAATATCAAAATGGAAAAGCTGAAATGCCACTAATAATTGATTTTCATTTTGATTTTCCCTCACAGATTATTCCAAGTAGTAAAAATGAATTCCCCCTCAAATTAAATTTTTTTCAGCAAAAAATCAGTTACTATTTCACATAAAAAATTTAGATTTAAAATTTTAATGAGAATTAAACAAACATCAATTTGCATCCAATTAAAAGTCCAAAAATATCTTCACCTCCATGTGAAATAAAATCACATAATTTAAAAATGATTAATAAATAATGTAATCATTGGATGAGGTGGATTGAAAATTTATTGGTGAAATAAATAAGTCATCAAATAGTTTGATGAACAAACAATGAAATAAATGGAGGAATGTGTTCCACCAGGATTAGAATTTTCATTTCATAATCTATTTGGATTCATATATTATGAATTAAATTCAAATTAAAAAGTTCAAAATAAATAATAATCATATTAAATTCTCCCAAGAATTTACCTAAATCCATTTTTTCAATATAGAAAGAAAAATGATTAAATAAATCAAATCCAAGAGGTGTTAAATATTTTAGTTCTTAAAGTGGCATCACAATCGTCAAATTTGAGAAAATATTCCATCTAGAGAAAATTCCTAAGTGATGGTTAAAAAGATAAATTTTCCTGAAAAAAATTAAGTATTTTTATGGGATCTTAATGAATTATAGTTTAGCATATATAGAAGATCTCTTCAAACACCTAACACCCAACAATTTCCCCATTATTGAACATAAAAGTAGGAAGAAACTATTTGATAGTGTAGACTCCAAAATGAATATAAATTAAGAAATTAATGATTCCTGGTTGATGGTCACAAGATAGCTCATAAATTATTTTTCCACTAAAATTAAACAATTAAAACATGCCAAGAACACCCACTTTTAGCACATAAGAAGATAATTTCAGTGAGGTTGCATGATACACTTTGAATTGAAAAAATGTAACCAATAAGTCAACAAGAAATAATTCAAGACAAGAAATTCAGCATAAAAAAAGTGAAGAAACGACCGTAAGGTTTTATATAATAAATTTAGCATGTCAAATCACATAAATGTGAACTATATACTCATTTATTACATCGCAAGTATCAAAAATAAGATTTTTGAAGAAAATAAAAAAATACAAGTAGCAGAAATAGAGCTATTAATCCCTTAGTTAGAAGCATTAACATTTAAGATTCAAGGCACTCACTTTTTCTCAAAAAGTTCATGTACTTTCTGTATGCCAACTCCTTCATGTTTTAAAGAACATACATTGTAATCAATAAATTAAAACTTAAAGACAAAAATATCAGAGTAATTGTTTAGGGATTCTGATTCATGTTTATTTCATTGAGTAGCTTATGTTGATCTCTTAAAAATAATTGAATTTCTGCCTAAATAATTTAATTTTTTTTCTAAAAAATAATTCATTTTTAAAGTGTACATGAATTAATTATTTTTGGGAATCATAAAACAATTTCAGTGAAAAAATGTTTTTAGCATGCTTTTCATATATTTGAGTAATCATGACTTCAGGAGTAGCAGAAAAAATATATTTCCTCCCCCAAAGTTAATATGAAACATATAATAAGAATTTAAACTATTTGAAAGTAAATAGTAGTAGGATACAACAAGGAAGTTTCAAGGTGGGAAAGATGTCACCTGATACATGTTGTCTCACTATGGAAAGTATTTCCATCTTATTTTCCTACAAAGGAAACTTTAGGAATTTATTAAATATTGAAAAGACAAAAAAATTAAAAACATAGTAACAAGTTAATATTGGGTTTAACCCCATAATATTTTTTGTATTTAGACTATCCACAGTTGGATAAATTTTGGTTCATCCCTAATTAGTTGGTGAATGTGGCTTCTTTATTAGAAACCACCACATATGCTTCTTCCCAGTGTGTTTTCTCACACAATATTTCTATAAACTATATAAAAATATTTTTATTCAAAGATACCATTTTAAAAATAAAAATATGTCTTCACCTCCTATTTTTACCAAATTAGATTATTGAAATTAAGGGTAAGTGAGATGATGAATTGAGGAACCTAGACTTCAAAAAAACAATTAAAATCATCCTTAACTATTAAATCATCTTCACCCATTTACAAATTAAAATGATCTAATAGATGTAAGGAAAATGTAGAGACAAAAATATTCAACTGGAGAACTAATTTTTCACAGTATTCCACCTTAGATGCGGCCTCAATATCATCATTTTTAGTAGCCCCAAAATTGATATTTTCATTGAGTTCTTGGAACTTTCAAAATTCATCAAAAGATGATAGTTCAAATTAATATTGACCCTCCAAGAGCTCAGAAGCTTCAGTTGAATTCTCAATATCAATAAAGGGATTAGTATGGAAAAAATCATGTTCAAAATAATCAATATCACAAATGAACTTAGCTTCTTTCAAAAGAAAAAAACCCCCTAATATTGTTCATATTATTGTCCTTTAGTGTTTGTTCTCTTCCCATGTGTGGTCTCGACCTCCATACATAGGGGAATAATTTTTATACCTAGATCTAGGAGGTGAAGCTCATCCCTGCTTGGAAATCAAATATTCTCTTTTATTATTTATTTCTTCTTCGCTCTTAGTATATTGCGATTTCAAGATAGGGAGGTACGATGATAAACTCATTCATTGGAATAGTTTTTACTATCAACAGATTTTCCTTTTTACTCTTCTTCTCTTGTTTACTCAATAGTGTAATTCAGGAGTAGTTTTGTGATTTCTCAACCTAGAAACAATCACTTTTTCATGGAATAAATTCTGTGAAAAATCAATTTGAAATAGAAATATTTTTCACAATTTAGAGAGTGCTCATATAAAGGTGGAGGTATTTTATGTGTTTGTTCATTATTTGAAGAGTGAGAGATTCATGTTTCAAGAGATCGATCATGAAATGCATGATGTTGAGTGTTGCTGGTTTAATATTTTTAGATCAATGATAGACAGTAGATTAGATCAACCTGGAACCGGTTTATTCTCACTAACATTCCATATTCTATTCATTTTCTTTCTTACTTTCTTTGTTTATGTTGTCTTTATTTTCCCTTCTTCTGGGTCATCACTATTTCATGTTTTCTTTTACTGATTTAAAAATAGATAAAAACACAAAAATATTTTATTATAATCAATTAGATGAACATAATACTTCCTAGAGACCTACCCATAGGTTATCCACTATGATATATCTAGGGAATTATAAATGTTTCTTTGATAGTTCAAACGATAGGATATAAAAAATTTACACAGCTGCCAGGTTGCAACTCCTATGATTTTAGTCTTTCTCTAATTGAATAGTGACAACTCGAAATATAGAGGCTTTAGTTAAAATGATGTTTTATAGATTCTTTCCATTTTCTCTCAATTTACTAAAATGTAACAATTATTTTTTATTATTTTCAATTATAATGTGATCATAAGTTGTCTTTGATTTGGTTTTGCACTGCACGACTTCTTCCAGCTCCCATGCACAAAAAAAACCACCATCTTAAACTGGTTGGAACTTATCATTGGGGCATTTCATGGAACAGAATTCATGTGTTATACCAACTGACTTCATATACACAATAATGAATAATTCAAGGACCCATAAATCTCATTAGATCAAACCTGTAAACAAAAATAATCTAGAAAAAAAATCCACTTTCAAATGTGTGAGGCTTTTCTGCACCAATGCACATCTTGATTTAAAAACATCAAACAACACCGAATGTCAATCTTGGACCTTCTAAAGACTCAGATTCATCAATATAAAACTTCTGAATCAATACAACCAACCTCATCTCGGGCCACATCACTGTATAAAAGGAGTTTTTGAAAAATATTGAGCTCAAAAATCATCTTCAACTGATACACTTGGATTCAATAGACCACTACGAAGCTTCCTTGAGCACTGGTTAGGACATCTCATTATCCTAAATTTTGGTAGAGGGTTACAGAACAACAATTCAAGAAGCATTATTCTATGATGGTTTTGTTTGAAATTGCAAACCCAAAACTCATTGGTTTTCTAAAGTAGCCCGTATCTTCCCCATGCATCACCCATTTCCCATGTGACTCCGCATTTCCCTAGGCATCTATTTCATTCCAATGAAATCATTTATTACTTTGTTTTTTTCTCCTTTAAATGCTACGCGCTTTCCATTTTGGTGTTTTTTCATAACCTATAAATAAGGCAATTGTCGTCTGTGGAAATACAATATGACATATGAAAGCTTGAAATCTTCTTGTGTACTTGTTGTCCATTTTTCTTCATCTTATATTTTTTGTTGTATGGATTGTATAGCCAGAAAAATGGTTTCAAAGGTGGTACCAAGGAATCCTTTAATTTCTGAAGATGGCCACCACAATCCAGATGTCAGTTCCGAAGTTGTCTAAAGACAACTACGAAAGGCGGTGCATCTAAATAAAGGTGTTTTTCGGATCACAAGAATTATGGGAGATCATCAACGATAGTCATATTATACCCTATATGGTGGAATAATCCACCTTCACATATGAAGAAAAGTAAGCCCTCAAAAAATCTAAGTAAGAAAGATAACAAAGCATTGTTCCTCCTTTATCAAGGGTTGGATGAATCAACGTTCGAAAAGATTGCGGAAGCAACATCGAGGATGAAATCTTGGGATAACCTTGAAACCATATTCAAATGTGTTGATTGAGTGATATGGGTTTATCTTGAAACACTAAGAGCAGAGTTTAAAGTATCTCATATGAAATATGGTGAACCTATCTCTGACTACTTCTCAAGTATAATTATAATTGTTAACAAATTAAAAAGAAATGGTGAAAAAGTGGAGAACGCTCATGTCATTGAAAAAGCACTTGAATCTATCACAAACATATTTGAGAATGTGGTTGTGGATATCAAATAATCAATGGAATTGGAAAACAATTCTACTGAAGAAAGGATGAGGTCGTTGCAAGTGCATGAGTAGTGAATGCCAAAGAATGCAGGTTCAACACTGGAGCATGTCTTAGTATACAAGCTAAATTTTAAATAATAAAATAATGGACACACACAATGAGGTGGTCATCATGCAAGAGGATAATGGCATAGATATTATCCAATCCATAATAAAAAAAACAAAGTTTTACTAGATTCATTATAAGTGGAAGTGGTGGAGGCCGATTCATGTGTGGTCGTGGAAATAGAAAAAATGTTCAATGTCACAATTGTACTAAATTTGGCCATTATGATTTTGATTGTTGGAGAAAAATGGTTCAAGATGAGAAATATAAGTACTCTGAAGCATCTCATCATGAGGAATAAGACACCACTCCTCGTTGCATAAGAAAAGTAATGTGAACCACTAGATGTGTGCTATCTGGACATAGGTGCAAGCAACCACATGAGTGGTAAAAAATTGTTGTTCGAGGAACTCACAGAAGAAGTTGTGGTGATGTAAAATTTAGTGACTCATCAAAGGTACGCATGATTAGAAAAGGTAAAATAAAAATGTATCTGAAAAATGATGAGTCTAATTACATTTCTAATGTGTATTACGTACCATGCACAACAAATAATATCATCAGTCTTGTCCTAATTTTTGAGAAGGGGTATGTCATACACTTGTATAATTATTCTTTGTCAATAAGGGATGCTCACTGGATACTTGTTTCTCAAGTCCAAATGGTGAAGAATCAAATTTTTCTGCTGTATATCAACATGAAGTCTAAGGAGAGTCTCTTTGGACTAATGAAGAATGACTCATGGAGATGGCATCTATGCTTTGGGAATATACATTTTAGCAGGATTAAACTTCTATCTTCATCATGAATGGTGTGTGGATTTCAAACGATTGAAGTTCCAAATCATGTAAGTGAGGTGTGTATACTCAGTAAGTAGTAAAGGAACTCCTTACCTAGTGGAGTTTCCCAAAGAGAAAATGAACCACTTTAGTTAGTTCACACTGATATCTGTGGACCACTTGAAACACCCTCACTTGGAGTTAATAGATATTTTATTACCCTCATTGATGATTTTAGTAGAAAGTTATGGGTGTATTGCATCAAAGATAAATATTCCACTTTCATTATCTTTAAAACATTCAAAACTCATGTTGAAAATGAATGTGGTCACAAAATCAAAGTACTTAGATCTGACAGAGGTGAAGAATACCCTTCAAATGAATTTCATGATTTTTGCAGGGAACCAGGAATAAAACGACAATACACTATAGCCTACACACCATATCAGAATGACATCACATAATGAAATAATAGAACCATCCTCAGCAAAATGAGGACCATTCTAAAAAAGACAGGACTGCCAAAGAGCTTCTAGGTAGAGGTAGTGGCATGTACTTCCTACCTTCTCAATCGGTGTCCAACGAAGAGTGTCCAAAACTTGACACCTCAAGAGGCGTGGAGTTGCTACAAACCGAGCATGGTGCACCTAAGAATCTTCAGGTGTGTCTCTTATTCTCAAGTTCCAAAATCAAGAATAAGTAAGCTTGATGATCATGGTGAAAAGTGAATCTTCATAAACTATTGTGAAGATTATAAACCCTATAAGCTTTATAATCCACTAACCAATAAATTAGTGGTGAGTAAAGATGTGGTATTTAGTGAGGAAGAATCTTGGAAATGGAATGATGAAGAATTAAAAAAAAAATATTCTAGTTGAGAAATAAGATCTATAGAAAATACTTGATTATCAGGAGAGAATTCCCGCAACACCTTCCTTGGGTGCATCATTAGTTGGAATATGTCCAGAAGTACATTACATCACTCCTGAAAGCACTCCAACAAGTCAAAATTGGGCCAGTTCATCTTCACCTATAACACTTATCAAGATGAAAAATTTGAAGGATATCTATGAGAAAACTGAATAGTTAAATCTTTTTTAGTTATATGAAGATCATGAGCCTCTGATATTTTAGGAATCCATGAGGGAAGAATGATGGATAATTTATATGGAAGAATAAATTCATTCCATAATTAAAAATGATACATGGGAGCTGACTACACACCCAAAAAACCATAAGAGCATTAGCTTCAAATGGGTGTATAAGATCAAATGAAATGATGATGGAAAAATTGATCGCTAAAATTCAAGGCTCGTAGAAAAGGGTTATAAATAAAAGTATAGGGTGGATTATAAAGAAGTATTCACTCCTTTTTCTCGCCTTGACACTATAAGGATATGATTATCTCCCTTTCTGTCCATCATAGTTGGATTATGTACCAACTGGATGTGAAGTATGAATTCCTGAATGGAATTCTTGAGGAAGAGGTCTATGTTGACTAGAATGGAGGATTTTTTATGCAAGGGGAAGAATAAAAGGTATATCGTTTGAAGAAAGCTCTCTATGGGTTGAATCAAGCTCCATGTTCTTGGAATGCATGAATCAACAACTATATTTGAGAGAATGGCTTTTGCCAATGTCTATATGATCATCTAGTTTACATCAAGAAGAATGATTGTGGTGATATACTACTTTCATTCTAGTATGTTGATGAATTTCTCTTTATAGGTAACAATCAACCGATGTTTAATGAATTCAAGGGGGCTATGTTTGAGGAGTTTGAGACAACCGATGGTGGTCTCATGGAATTTTTTTGTTCATATAAGTAAAGATCAATATAGAGGTATCTATATATCTTAGAAGAGTTATGCCAAGGAGTTTCTTGAAAAAATAAAGATGAAAAATTTCAATGCTGTACACACACCTGTAGCAACAAACTTAAAACAAAAAAATGATGGAGAAGGAAGAAGCGTTGACTCAACTCTATTCATGAGTCTGATTGGAAGACTAAGGTACTTCACAATCACATGGCCGAATATTGTATACAGTGTTGGGATTCTAAGAAGGTACATGGTTGTGCTAAAAGACTCACAATGGATAGCAGTAAAATGAATTCTTAGGTACGTCAAAGGAACAATGGTTTTTGGTCTTTTTCATCCATATAATGAAGAAGAAAATCTATATGTTTTCTTAGATAGTGATTGGGGAGGTGACCAAGATGAAATGAAAATAACTATTGAGTATGTATTTTTTCTTGGATAGACTTCTTTCACATGGAATTCAAGGAAGCAGAGTGTGGTTTCCTTATCCACATGTGAATTAGAGTACGTGGAAACATCATATATTGTTTTTTAGGGAAGTTGGTTGAGAAATTTTATAATGGAGATAAAGAATCCACAAGATGGATCTACAGTCATATATGTGGATAATAAGTTAGCAATTGAACTTTCCAAAAAGCTAGTGGAAAATGGAAGAAGAAAACACATTGATACTCGTTTTCATTTTCTCATATATCATGTAAAATAGAAAATGATAAAATTGGAATATTTCCATACTATGGAACAGGGGTAAATATTTTCAAAAAGTCATTATTGAAAGATGCATTCAAATGATTATGAATAATGCTAGGAATGAAGCCGATTTTGGTTTTAAGGGGAGTGTTGGAAATTAAAAACCCAAAACCCATTGGTTTTATAATGAATCCTGTGTATTCCCCTTGAAGCACCCATTTTCAATGTGACTCCTCATTTCCCCATGCATCTATTTCATTACAATGCAAGAATTTGTTTTTTTTATTTTTTTCCCTCCTTTAAATGTTATGCGTTTTCCATTTTTTTTTCTTAACATAAAAATAAAGAAATTTTAGTCTTTGGAAATAAAAGGTGACATATGAAAGATTGAAAGCTGCTTGTGTGCTTGTTGTCAATTTTTCTTCCTCTTATATTTCTTGTTTCCTATCTTGTATAGCCAACAGGTTTCTAGTGGTCTGGTCGATCTCGAAGAACATGACTCGACTATATAGTACAGTGATGTCACATGCCCGATCATCTTCATCATTGAGCTCAATCATATATTCACTCAAGATCTTGGTTATCTTCCAGACTCGAATAGAAAGTCAAGAAATGGTTCAGGTTCTTCAAATGAGTTGGGATCAATTCAATTTTTAGAAAGCTCAACATAAGCTATCTTTCATCTTTTCTCAAGTGAAAATTCTTCTATTTTGTACTATAGAAACCAACCATGTGAATATTTCCCATTTGTATACCTAGGATTGGGTGAAAAATTTGATATGTTCTAACTTCACTAAATTGGCTACGTTGATAGATAGTAGGGAATTGGGTATGTAATCCGGGAATATATTGGATACATGGCTGCTCATAAATTTAGATACATATTAACACTTAGGAATTGACTACATACATAGTCCAGAAAAAGGCTACATGGTTCATTTTATGATTTGGGTATACCACCACTGATGATAAAAATCTACGAATATGTTAGTAAATTATAATTGGTAAAATAATGTTAAAAATAGTTTAAAATTTAAAAAAATCGATTAAAATGAAATTTTGAAAAATAATTAAACAATTAATTAATAAATGAAATAATTATAAGATATACATTACAAGAATTGAAATTAAATTAAAAGGAACATATTGTTAAATCATTTAAAGAAATAAAACTAAAACTAAAACATTAATTAAATAATTAATAGATTAATGAAAAAATGAAAAAAACATAAAAAGAAATAAAAAAAATACACAACAGTTAATAATTTGTAAATAAAACATAGATGAATAAATTTTGAAAAGAATCAAAATTGATAAATTAAATATTAAAACTAACATTTTCATTATATAAACCATTAATTTTCTAATTCCGCCATAATTTAGCACAAAGTGATAATTAATCAAATTAATAACAATTAAAGCAATAAATACATTGTAAACCCCCCAAAATGATGTCAAAAATGTATTGAATAAAGGCCACATCATGTACGATATCATGATATTTGGTATGGTCACGTCAAGTACGATAATACACCAATATGGAATCAATGAATACTACCAAAAATGAATCCATATAAGGGTGAAAAACCTGATTCATTAGATCTAACAATACCATGGGTGTGTTTGTGAGACTGAATGACATGACCCAAAAATCATTAAATTAATATTTATAAAGAAATGAAATATATGGTATGTCTGATGGTTTCACGTATACAAGGTGATATCCTGGACTCAAATCAATCTTAGAGAAAACCCAAGCTTCTTGGAGATGGTCGAAGAGGTCATCTATACATGGTAAAAGATACTGATTCTTAACTATAAGTTAATTCATCCTCTGATAATCCATACAAATCCTAAGGGTACCAAAATCCTTATTCTAAAAAAGGATTGGTGACCCCCATGGTGAAGTACTGGTTCATATAAAACCCTTATATTTCAAGTTCTCTAGTTCCATCTTGAGTTTCTAAAGCTCTGTAGGCATCATCCTCCAAGGAGTAATGGACACTAGTGATTCTTTTGGAACTAGCTTCATAGTGAACTCCACCTATCTCATAGGTGGTAACCTATAAAATTCATCAGGGGAGACATCACTAAAATGGTAAACTACAAGAGGTAAATATATACATCTCATTCCCTAATAACTCCTAAAAAGACTAGAAATATGGGTTGTCACTCCACCTAGCTCATTATGCTCTGGTCTATCTCGACTCACCTAGACCTCCCATTCACCCTTGTGAATATAAGAACCATTATTAGGTGTTGTAAAGGACACCCTTCAGTGATAGAAATGAACTTGAGTGTGATATGTCACTAAAAAGTCCATCCTGATTATGATTTTGAATCCCATCATCTTGAGGGAAAATAGGTTTTATATAAAAAGATAACCACGTATCTTAAGGGGTATTCCAGACATTAGAGTATTCCCTCCGATTAGATTCCTTGGTCACATCCACCTCCACATCATAATCAGTTGGTAGTAGTCCAACTTTTTACCTGATGTGGGGTTGTTGTCCATGTACCTGAATATGGAGTCAGTGTAGATCCCCTCTCAATAGAAATTGGAGTAAAATATCTTAAAAATCACTAAAGGAGCCCCATATATTCAAAAGATAAATATTATATTAGGTCTTTAGTACACTGGGGCTTCTTATGGCCCAACCTACCACAATAATGTCATACCAAAAAAGCTATCTTTACATACCATCTGACTATCATTGCCTCTATGAGCAGACTCAAAGTGAAATTTCCTACTGCTAGATTAATTGATTCCCTATAATGATGCTAAACCAAAATGTCCTACACCATCATATTCCCTTAGGTTATTCTTGTGGATGAGGTCCATGATCACTATTTCATTAATGGTAGTCAACCGAATGACATTCACCTATGATTGGATGGTGTATACAATTCCATACTCAAAACAACTCAATGTCATCAAATTATCACCAAAAAGTGTTGTTTTGATGCTATGAATCTCAGTGAAATGATCTAAATAATCCATCATAGAAATAACACCATATTATCAGTGAATAAATTCCCTAGAGAGACCTGCTCTCAATGTCCGAGGGAAGAAATAAATATAGACAGTTGTAAAGAAATCAACCCAAACCATATCTTGATGGTGATCATATGGATCAATTATTTTCCAAAAAAACATAGAAGAATCATGAAGAATATAATTTTAGATCTTGACCCTCTTCCCTAGAGGAATCTCAAAATTCTCAATGATAGATAACTTTCCCTTTAGCAATTACTTGGTAGCCTCTGGACTGCTATCCCTTAAAAAAGTGGGAAGATGAAACTATAAAATTCTCACATCATCACTACCATAATATGGGAAGGTTGTAGGGATACCTATATAGACTCCAAAATTCACATGAAACCCTCTTAGAACTAAACATTAGTTTATAGATTAGAAATTACAGGAGGTTCCATAGGTGGCACTATTAAAGGTAATACCAGTTTCTAGGGGACTAACACCCATAAAGCATGGTCATCAACACCTTCATGGTGCTCAAATAAAGGTATTAAAGGTGTAATATTTCTATAATTTTCAAAAACATTCCTCAGAACAAAAAAATTGATAGTATAAAAAATCTCAAGATACCAGAAAAGGATAGGTACATATCCTTTCCATATAAGAGTCAACCCATCTACATACTCCTAAATCTTGGTCTAGATGACATCAAAGATATTAGGATAATAGGATACACTTCCTACCTCACACTATTAAGGTCAGTTCAGGGTTTAGGTCTCACATCATAGAGTAGAGGTTCAGGTATATAGACTATCAATTTTAAGGTATAGAGGAAAACATCATTTATACTTCAATTGTCATACCCGTTTAATGGTAACATATTTTTTTAAACAATTTTAATTAACTTAAGTTTAGTCACATTTTCATGTATATTTATATAATTTTATAGGAAAATGATTGATCATTATCAACATATAAATGTATAATCTTTATAATTTACAATTATCGCATCATGTAACTACATCCTGGCCCTTACATTTGTTGTCTGGTTGTAACAAGTCATATAAATAGATTTTATTAGATGAATAACTATTCCTAATTTATAAATGTTCATGCTTCATAAATAAAAAATGGAATTCATATAATATAAATCAACTAATATTTCATATCATGTGAATAGTTTTCCACGAATTAAACATGATATAATTTGTTAATTAAGGTTCCACCATCATGATATATGGAAAAACAACATTTAGGTTGAGGCAGACACTTTTCTTAATCCAATTATTCTATCATTGCAAGAAATGTGAGTATATTTACTAATATAATGGTCAAGGCACCAGTAATATGTACTATGAAATTCACAAAGTAAATAAATATGGTATGATATATACATAACATGTGAATCCTTAGGTTCCTACTAGGATGCATGATATGATACCAAATTTCTATACCATGCAAAGGAAAAGAAAAATCCATAATAATAATAATAATAATCATATTAATAATTGCAGAAATAAAGAAAAAAATCATGAACGTCACCCAATGGTGAAATCAACAAAACTATAATAGGAATAATCCAGGAGAAGAAGTCCCATCTCAGGTAATTTGTCTTTTCCCTGTACATGGGTTAGCTACTCTCAGGAACATGCTCATTACCAAATACTGACACAATCCTAGTATCCTATCTTTGAACACAAAAGAGTAAGACAAAAGGGAAAAATGGATTCTCTAATACAACTTAGTAATGTCTCTAACCCGTTTTACTCATAAATAAAAAAACCTGATTGGTTGCATGGCCTCAAGAATTCCTCTCCATACACCAAAGGCTTCCAAATAGTAGTAATAGTCTATGAAGATATGGTGGAGAGACTATACAGTCATGATCACAGTGTAGCACAACTATATACAATAATAGTAAATTGATGAAAAAATAATGTAATTGAACTGTTTTAGTATATACCATACATATATAATACACAGATAGAGGTGATATAAATATCATATACAAAATATGTAATGTTTGTATGCTATACCTAATGGGAATACATGGAAGCAAAGTGGTAGGTATATACAACTTGCTATACACAATGAAAAAATAGAAAAATAAATCTCTAATAGCATCATGATAATATTAATGGACCTATGATCCTAAAAATATCCTATCAAATAAAATCAAACATCCAAAGTAGGATACTTTCTTTTGTCCCTACCTATATCCAAAATATCTGTTTGGGTACCAATTGGCAGCATGAGAAGGGTGTGAGATATGATCAGTATGCCACCACCAAGGGATATACAACATGTGTATAAAAAATTAGTAGTGTGTATGTAATAATCAATATATAAGATTAAATATAATAAATCACATCAGTTAAGGTTCCTGACAGGACACCTGACCGATACTACCTACTTCGTTCTAAGTTGGAATGCCTGTGAACTGATTTCCCCCAATATGTATATGTGTGTGTGTATATATATATGTATTTATATATACATCACATACATATGATCATATATGGGTATATACATATATATATATACATAATATTATCAAGGACCTGAGGTATACACCCAAGGAATCCCATCACAGTCTTAAGAGGTTCTATAAAGCTCATGGCATGTGGTTAAAAATAATTATAACTAGTCAGTAAAGTATGTACACATAGAACAAATCCAATAATTCTATTTGGAATGATAGATGTGTTAATTTATTCAATTTAATGGTATCCTAAGCCCATCCATGTTTGAATTTATAAAGGAACTCAGGTATCACTCTAGCTATGATGTAAAAACCCACCACCGTAGGAGTCTATCCAAGGCCTTTCATATATGGAACCCAGGTATCACTCATGAAATGTTATAATGCATAATCCTCTTATCCCATCCATGGTAAACCACATAAAGAACCATGTTTCTCACATCACATGGAATAATATCATTTCCTTTTAATCTCATCTTAGATAATCAATTAGGGAACCAATTATCATTTGTAGGTAGTAAATAGACATCCACCTAGTGAACCCATCCTTGTTGTTTTATAAAGAACCCATGTATCAACCCTAATATGTTATAATTAAATTATGAACTTTTAATTATTATGTTGGAAGATCCTGTCCAAGGAATTCTAAGTCTGAACCCTCATACCACCCTAGACGGGACATTTGGGATGGTCATGGATAGTATTAAACCCATATCATTAAACAATTGAATTTAGTCAAATAGGAAAATTCATTTATTAAGGGTAACTTAAGATATAAAAAAGTAAATTGAGGTCCAATGTACATGGCCAACAAATATACATTGGTTAAATTCTAATTACATTAAATATTTAAGGGACAATTCAACACACCTCAATTGGTGGTTTGATTTCATTCCAAGGAATGAGGGTCATGGAATTCAAATATTGGAACACCCTAAGTAGTTATTCAAATTTATGTGTAAATGCTACAATGTTAAATATGGGTTACTAATGTAACAATTTGAGATTTTGGGAATTTTATTTTTGAATTAATTTAATATTTTAGATATTTTTCATTTCAAACAATACTGAATATAGCTTTTTTCATACGAAATCACTAAGTTTGGCTTGCATTATATGAAACAACAAGATAATATTGTTATACATAAAACACTTATATTATCCTTTGGTACACATTACACTATTTTTGGATTGTGTTATACACAATGATGAGTTCTTTCAATAACTTGCATTACACTCAAGACCGAGTTTTTCCAAACTACAATACACTATTAATATTGTTATTAAAAAATTATTATAGTTACCACTTAGCAATTGGAATGGAAATTAAAAATTATATTTACTAAATTATGAAAATATGATTTAAACATTTATATAAAATGAACCATTTGGTTATCAATTAATAAGAAATTAAAGTAAGAAGTATTTAAATGTAAAGAAATTCTATTTCTAAGAAAACTATTTTTCTATGTACAAACACCATTTTATCTCAATAAATTAAACAAATCACTATTGATGAATATTTTTAATAAAATTTATATTTTTAATATTTAATCATTTTTTTTCACTTATCCAATATATTTGATAGGCATAAGATATGAATAAATCCAATTTTACGAATAAAGCGATCTATTTTTCAAAAGGGTAATTTTATAGTTAAACCCATTTTAAATAATATTTTTTGCACATTTATAATTTTTATATGAAAAAATAAAATTCATTTTTGAAAATTAAATATCAAAATTTACTTTGTATGAAATTTTAGTATTTTTTGGAGAAGTTTTTTGTTTTGATTAATAGAGACAAATTCTGAATTTTAATTGAAAATTTCCTTTTCATCTAACTTATTTATATCATAAAATTATGTTTTGAATTGTTTTTATATTATAATTATAAAAATTATAAATTAATTAATCAAATTTAGTTCTTTTTAACCAAGATCATAGTGAATTGGATATAAAAACATTTCAAACTTTTGGACATTTTCACTTCAAAAAACTTTCGTCACATCCAGTCTGTGAGATTAATTTAAATTAATTTCTAAAATGTATATGATTAGAATTGTGAAAAATGGATTCCATATTTGGAATCATAGGGTCCCAATTTATTAAATAGTTCCCTTTTATTTTTGGACAATATGAATAGTAACATTAGTAATTTTTATTAATACGGTTAAGGGGAAGTCGAAAAATTAATGGTAAAAATAATATTATAAATTTTATAAAACTACACAAACACTTGAAAAAATGTTACTGTATGAATTTAATTTTAATATTAACACCTAAGTTTTTAAATTTAATTTTTAATGAACTATTTTCCATGAAAATGACTTAGATATTATTAAAATCAAAGAGAGTGGTGAAATGTTATACTCTTACTTTTAATAAGTATAATATTTTTAATATGGGGTTAATATAAGATATCCAATAATATATACTTAATTATTAAATATGAAATGTTTATCTATATCATGGAATTTTTTTTTTAATTTTTTGTTAATAACTAATAATCATAAATAATTTCACAACGATGTTGCAATAATTATTTAATTAATAAAAATATAATTTAAATAATATTATAAATATTAAAAAAAATGTAATTTGAATTAAATAATGAGATTAAAAAATTTCTATGTTAAAATTTCATGGTTGGTGTGTATTAAATGATTTATTTTGAAGTTATCTTGTGGTTTTAATTTTTTAAAGTCAAAGAAATGAATAGTGACAAAATTGACACAAATGATATTTTATGAAAATAATATTTTATTAAATTCTATAAAAATCATAAGAATATTCAATAAGGAAAAAGAGGATGAGATATTTTCTCAATTATCATTAATTGGTTATTTATGGTCCAATTTACACTTTATATTTAAAAATTACATCCTCTTAATATTGAAATTTTTTTACAATAGTTGAAATTAAAATGGAATAACTTAGGGTTTATCAAAATGATAATGTTTAAAATAACATTAAAACTTATCTAAAATATATTTTATGATGAGATTAAAAACATATATTATCTTATATTTAATTAAATTTACATTTTAAGGTATTTGGATACATATTTATCTTCTATAAATTAATATTTTGAGAAATTCCCAGAGTGCCCCTCCCCTATCCTATAAATGGGCACCTGTTATTTTATTTTATTCAAAATTTAAAACCTATTTGGTTCAGAAAAACACTATAAAAATATCATTCCATATTCTCTCCTTTCACCCTATAATCCTTCCTTTGGGAATAAATCCATCCATGTGAGTCCATTAGTACAAACCAAAAGGAGATATCTGAAGAAGAGGTAATGTTCATTTAAGAATGTTATAGTTTTATTTCTTCCATAAACCCCTTCAATTAATTTTATTATATGTTTATATAAAAACATAAATATATTAGATAAGATTATTTTTTATTTTATTAAATGGTATTAAGTTCAAATTCTTACACATACATCCAATTGGATACACAATCATCGTTCATGTGTACGACAAACTACAACCTTCCGAACCAATGTTGTTGATTCTTCCATTGACACCTTTCAAGGTTGAAAATAATGATGTATTTATTGATTACATATGATATATATATATATATATATATATATATATATATATTATTTTTATGATGTTGTTATGATTCCTGAATTTTTATATCTTACATACATTCATACTTCCCATTTTGTGGGAATACAATACCATCGTTTGTGTATACAACGGACTACCGCCCCACGAAGTCATGTGATTCATCCAAACATTACAAAGAATTAATTAAGAAAGGTTTTAATAAATAAAAGTGATATATATGACATAAAAATGATTATTTAATGATAATTTACCATATAATTTTATTTCTTTTAACCTGAAAAGAAAATTAAAACAATGTTTATGTGTATGTATGACCTACCATCTCCATAAACGGGGTATTTTATTTTCTAACTATAAATTTTATGAATATCCATAAATAAATTTATTCAGGATATATATGATATTTATTTCATGGTTTTAATTATTTAGATGCTTAAATCTTGATCTAATTAATAGGATAAATAATAACTGGTCAAAACATGTACGAAAAACAAAGTGGTTATTTCATGAAACCTAACTTTAACATGAAATTGTTAATAGGCAAGTAATATAAAGTCATAAGTAAATAAAATATGGTAATATATATATATAAATATTATTCTGTGTTATATGTATAATTAACTTATATTTATTATAAATTATGTTTTAACTTGTTTTAATGAAGTCAAGGCTTAAGCTAATGGGATTTCTAGTCTCACTTTTATTTCTGTGAGACTTACTACATATTTAACTCTATTTTATTTGTGAATTGTATATAATTCCCATGAAAAAAATGTATTATCATATTACTTATATTTATGAGTATTTACATATCCATTTTATTATCACTATTTCATTGGTTTTATGGTTCCAAATTTACTAATTCAGTAAAGTATTTCCGTCTCACTTTTATTTCTGTGGGACACATGACTTATAGAATACTTGTTTCTTTCTTGTGGTGTATATAATTCCCATGAATTTCTTTTACAAAAATTAAATAGAAAATTATGGTACATACATATCCTTATAATTTTCTTTCCCTCACGGGGAATATGATTCATTTTATTACAAATTGGTAAGGGTTTATTTCATAATCTCATAAATATTTGGGATTGTTTCATTTTAAGTATCCATTAGTGAATGTTTATCATCAATGTCCATATTTCATAAAAATGTTTTAAAAAATGTTTTTAAATTTTATTTTAAGAATTTTCAAGTAAAGGGATTTAAAATATTTTTAAAATAGTTTTCAAATATTCTTTTGAAAGTTTTCAAGATTATTTTAAATGAAAAAGGGTTTTTAAATGTTGTATGATTTAAAAATTATTTTTTCAAGTGGAAATGATATTTTCCTAAATAATTATTTCAAATGATCTTTTAAAAAAAATTTCATTTTAGATAACATTATTTTATGTTACTTATTCTTTACTAGGGTTATGATTCAATTATAATATCCTTATTCTATATATGTTAAGTTTATGTTTATTAATGTTTTATATTGTTTTGGTACACATATGTAGGGTTTTCATTATTTTACAGGGGGAAATATATCTTCTTAAAATTAATTATATAATGATTTATATCTCATTATATAGAAATGGATGAAGTAGAGAGTGAACCTATTTTAGTAATGGATATTGTCTGTTAAGATGTTCTTGGGAGTGTTCCATGACTACTAAGATAATCTTGGGAGTGCACTTTGAATTATAATTTGGTTGGGGGAGTGAACCCATTACACTATGATAACCTATTACATGATAATTGACTATTATGGGAATAATTATATATATATATATATATATATATATATGACACAATTTCACATCTTATGTTATTCTCTAATGGAATATGTTCTTTGATTATTTATGAACTTATATGATTTATTCCATGACACAATATCATGATATATTATATAAAAGATATAATTTTGGAATTTTTTATTTATGTACATATTCCTTATGATAATTTTATGATTGATATCTCCCTTTATTACCCTTACTGAGCTTCTGTTCCCAACCTCTTTTATGTTTCATTTCCCCAGGATATAAAGAAAGGTATTAAGTTTGATATGTCAAAAGGGGTTCTAGTTATGAAGAAATAGGTGGGAGATTAATTAGATGTGTTATAAATCATTTATTTATATTTCAATGTTTCCAAAGGCACTAAACTAATACGGTCATTGGCTGTGTGTTTTTGTAGTGTATGAAACATTCCATAAAAAATTGTGTAATGTATACATATGAAAAACTAGGGTCGTTATAGTTGGTATCAGAGTAAAGTTATAGTCAACCATGGGAAAATAGGATGAGAAAAACTTAGTAATACCCCTAAGGTTAAGTCTAAGGATAGGTTAAAATCCTATAATTTTGGTAATTATCATGAATAACTTATGATTAAACTTAAAATGTTGTAGATTAAAGGTAATTTACCTTGCTTAAAATATTTTTCCAGTTTGATTAGTGTTATTCACACTATTATTTTTTGGTTTTAGTAAATGATTGGAACCCAAAGGAACCATGTTAAAGATGAATTAAATGGTATATGAAACGATTTCTCTCATAATAAATCAAATGTTATGGGATATGGAATGGAAAATTTTATTACTATACTCACAAAATCTATAAATCATACTGGACTTCCAAATGAGAAGAGGAGGGAAACACTTTCTATTGAGTTCTTCATGAGGAAATGACCACATTATTTTAGTGGGTCTTCTGATCCATTTTTTATTGAAAAATGGATCGGTACCATTGAAAATATATTTTCCATCGTTAATTTTCCAGACATGAAAAATTCATTTTTGGCTGTTTGCCATTTAGACGGTGAAGCGAAGCAGTGGTGGAATCTAATCTAGAATACGAGGAAGAAAGTTGAAATTTAATCCATGGATTGGGATGAGTTCAAGAACTTATTCTTCAATAAGTTATTTCCTTGTTTTATTTGTACAAAGATGAAAAAAATAGTTCCTTGAGTTAAAGAAAAGGAATTATGAGTCTATTGGTACCTACAAATAAGATTTTATAAGACTCTCAAGGTATAGTTTTGGTATTATCACCCAAACTCAAAGTAAGGTAGATATATTCTTTAGTGGATTAAAACCAAGAATTTTAAGGGAATTAGTCATAAGAGACATGAATAACTATGAAGAGATTGTACGTTGTTCAATCAAGGTGTAAATAGAGGTCAATGTTACATATCAATATCTTGGTTTTGAAAAGAAATGATCGATGGAGATTAAATAAAGATATAAAAACCATGGATAAAAGAATATGATCAATCCTTTATTCTCAATGTGTGGATAGAAACATGAATGAAATTTCCCTAAGGGGATTTGTTGATGTTCTAAGTGTGGAAAAGAAGGTTATTGGACATTTGACTACTAAAGTGATGGGAAAAAGTTATCAAATAGTTCAAATAAGGAGAAGGCTGAACAGAATTCACTCCCACACTTCAATGCATATAGTGTAAGGAAAATGGTAATTATGATATTAAATTACCTAATCTAAGGGTTACTGATGATGATTTATTTCAAAAACCTCTTAAAGACAAAGATAAAGGGAAATGTCATGCGATAACTATTAGTAATGTATAGTATGAAAACAAAGTGGTTGAATGATTGTGTAATATCTCATTACCACTCTAATAGGCACACCTTAAACATTGTCATGGTTTTCCTTTTTGTTGAGTGGGTAAGGGTAGAGTTTGAATTAGGAGGATACCTATAATAGTGAAGTGAGAGGTTTGTTGGACTTTCACATTTAACTCATCATTTCTACAGACTACAGGGGAATTACATGTTGTGTAATAGTAGTACACACTTTGTGATGATTCTACATGCAAGCCGTGAACTGTTTCATGCCATGATGGGTACATGTTGTCAGTTGTTAGTACAAGCTGTGATGGAATTAATGATTAGTTTTAAACTTGGAGAATCGATTTTTAATGAAAAATGGTATGAATTTTGACGATTACACAATTTATGTATTACATGTCGTGTATTGGTTTTACATGTCATAAAATACCCCAATAGTGTTTCAAAAAATAGGTAGTGAGGATCATTAATTCTTTTTGGATCCTCTATAGTTCCTTCTCCTATGACCAAAATCTTTCCCTGGAAATATCAAGTCTGTCCAACCCTTTTGGATTCATTTATTTGGAATTCAATCATCATTTTTCTTGCAGTACAATTCCATGGTCGGTGTTTTCAATCATTCTTCATGTTTATATCTTTCTCCACTCATGGGTTTTCAATGGATCATCTTGGAATTGTTGGAAATATACCCTATGGGGATGGATCTTTATTCTAAGTTGAGTTTCGAGGTCTTCAACACCTTCTTTCTCGTTGACAAGAATCGTTACGAGTCTTATGTTTTAGGAAGAGGTACGTGGTTCCATATTGAATTTCCAAATTGAATATTCCTAAATTTCGTGATTTATTTAAATTGTTGATTTAAATATATTTGTTAAAATTTTCGTTCAATTAAATTGATAAAAATGTGATTCTAGTGAATCATGGGATTTTAATTGGTTTTGTCATGTAAATCTCGTAAAACCCCCAATTCCAGTTAATTGTGATGTGTTTATGGAAATTGGGTGATTTAAATTGTTGAATATAAATTGTGGAATTGATGGAAATGTTTTAAATTAAATTATTGAATTTAGTTGTGAAAAATGAATTGTGAAAAGGATGGAATTGGTTTTTAATGGATTTCAAACTTGTGAAAATGGCTAAAAAATGATTTTATAGGATCCTAGTGGCTTTATTGTATGGAAAGGGAGTGTTTTTTAGTAAACCCCATTTTGGTTTTAAATGATAAGAAATTTTCATTTATGAAATGGAAGAATTATATTTAATAGTATTTTAAGTAGTCTTAAAATAAATTTCTCATCATGTAAGATCACTTTAAAGACATAGGTAATTGGTGAGTAATTTAGATACACTCTACATTATTACAACGTTCTAAAACATACCGGTAGTGGGTCACATCCCTAATAGGAGGGTGACGAGTCACCTCTAGATAGTGTCAAGGGGACATGAGTATACTCATTTTTATAATATCACTTAGAGAGTGCGAAATCCTGTAGCTGGTTATTACTATCGTACCTACTTGGAATATGACCATGTTGCTCGCTTGTTTATTTATATACGAGATATAAATGTATGCTATTATTGTAAAACTTCTTTATATTCCTTTGATTGATTTATATAAATTATTTTATTTAAGCCATTTTTTTAGATATTACATCTCTTGTAAAGTAAAATACTGTTCTTTAAAAGTATTTTCCATCATTTTGAAACTGTATAGCATGTTTGGTTTAAAAATTCTCTTAAAATTCCAAACATATTTATTTTAAAAAATTAAAGGTTATATTTGGATAATCTATATTTTCCATTTGTTATGGAATATTTGGTGGTATCCTACTAGGCTTAGCCTCACGCCGTACTTTTTCCTTTAGGTGTTTGTAGACTTTCTTCTTCTAAGTTTAAGAAAAGGGAGGGACTCTCTTGGGGGTGGATCTAGCTATTGAGAT
The DNA here is from genome assembly GCA_963277665.1 of Viscum album. Taxonomy (NCBI): domain Eukaryota; kingdom Viridiplantae; phylum Streptophyta; class Magnoliopsida; order Santalales; family Viscaceae; genus Viscum; species Viscum album. Next base: position 1,088,349,241 of record OY728145.1, on the reverse strand, counting down.
TTGGACTATGTGAGTTGTGTCCTTAAGGATCGTGGGGATGTTTTCCCTATCTTTGGTTCTCGGGTTGTAGTAATTTTAAATTTTTATTCCTTGTTATATTATGGTAATTTAATCCTAGTGGAGTTTAATTTATATGCATATTGACTTTCTTGTCTTACTTCTACTATGTCCTGTAGTAAAAGCGTTCCCACTTGCATGCTGTATGATGCCAAGTGCTAGTTTCCTACCCATGGGGATTGGGAATGTCCTTTGGGATATGTCACGACCATCTTGGTTATCGGGTTACTAGGGTACCCAAGCTAGTTCATGATAAAGTGGTATCTGAGGAGGTTGTTGAGCTTTTTTCTTAAAGAGAGTATTCATTTTTGAAGTCTTGTCAGGACTTAGAAGGTAGTTGTGATTGAGTTTTTGGCCAGGTCTCACCATAATGAACATTAAGTCACCATGGGTGGTTAAGTAAGGAAGTTATATGGATTAGTTAGAGTCCAATACTTATTTTGATTTGGATAATGTGGAATCCAAATCTGATTGTTCCATCTATTGAAAAAAACTTCCCTTGTTGCTCTGTTTGAGTGTTAATATAATGTCTTCCTTTTGTCTGCTGATGGTGTGTAGCATCGTGCCTCTGAGAAGACATGATAATTAGATATAGGAAGAGGCTGATTCTGAACCTTAGAACAAAAATCCTATTCTAGATCTGAATCTAGTTGAGGTGATTGTGCATGCAATCCAAGCTATGGGATATGCACCCCCTCTAGTACCCATTCAGGATCCAGTTGTAGATCCTCAGGGGAATGTTCTTCGAAATCATTATCAGGAGCAATATTTCCAAAATCCACCCATTTTCGAAGGCTCCATTGATCCTCAACATGCTAAGGAATGGTTAAGAAAGATAAAACATCTGTTTGAGTTCTTGGAAACCCCAGACACGATCAAGGTAAAGTGTTACACCTTTGTGCTCAAAGGATAAAGTAGGATATGGTGGGACATGATGGTGATGGCAGGGATTCATGAGGGGTTAAAGTGTATGTAAATCAAGTTTATTTTCACTGAATAGTTCTATCTAGAGTTAATTATGTTGGATAAGGCTGTGGAGTTTTTTATGCTTGAGCAGGCAGATAGAACTATGGCTGAGTATTCAAATCATTTTGTGGAGTTGGTGCAGTTTTCACCTGAGATTGTATCTAATGAAAGGATGAATGCTTGATGCTTTGAATTAGGAATTTGATAAAATATCCATTCTTAGGTTTTTTACTGAAGTTTCCCACTTATACTGATGTGTTAGATAGGGAGATTATGGTTGAGATGGACCTGGCCGATAAGTTAGGGTTATTGGGAGTTTCTTTTTCTCCCAATGGAAACATTGGTTCCTTTAGAGGAAAATGGAAGCACGATGATTCTCATGACAATTATCTATGGTAGGGTCAATCCAGTACTCCTATAGCACCTAGAGGAAGTTATTTGGTTTTTAACCAGTGTGGAAAGATAGGACATTTTTTAAGGGTTTTCACTGAGGCACCTAAGAACTATAGCTCCTGTAGAAGTTCATGGAACTTAGAGAGATTCTTCCATCAATTCTCTACTCCACATAGTGGAATAGGATCATCATCTCCTCCTAAAAATGGGGAAATTGGATGTTCCATGTATAAAATGGATCCATCCATAAGAATTTGGATCAAAGATACTTCATGTAGTAAAATAATCTCTAGAGGAAGTAGACACGGGTCTAGTGTTCATGAGAGGTACCATTACCATAGAATAATCATTAGTGAGTGCCCTATTTTATACTAGTGCATCTAATTAATTTATTACAAAATGTATTTTTAATCTTGTTAATCTCCTTACAAATAATCTGTCTTGTGCAATGGATATTACTACACCCCTTGGTACGAAGAGAGAGAAGGATCCTTATAGTCCCTCTTGTGTATTCACTCTTTTAGATGTAGATCTTACATGAAGTTTTCTATTTCTTGACATGAAATATATTGATGTCATATTTGGGATTTATTGGATCATTTCAATAAATCCAGAATTTCTTTTTATCTTCGACAGGTCTACCATACTACACCCATCAACGTGTCTCTTGTCTTTCAAGGAGATTTGGACCCAAGGTTGATCAGAGCTAGACCCTATGATCGAGTGTTGGAAGAATTTATATCAGTGTTTTATTTTGATCTAATAAAGTATTCACTGAGTGGGGATCTTTCTCTAGTCATCATTGAGTTTTTCAATGTATTTCCTTTAGATTTATTAGGTATTCCACTAGTAAGGGAAGTCGAGTTATTCATTGATTTAATTTTTAGTACTCAACCAGTTTCAATTACCTCTCACCACATTACACCGGAGGAACTAAAAGAGCTGAAGTCTCAGTTGGGAAATCTTCCCAAGAAAGGATTTATACACCTGAGTATGTCACACTGGGTGGTTCTAGTTCTCTTAGCTAAGAAGACCAATGGATATCTTCACCTAAGTGTTGATTATCAGAAACTCAATCAAGTCACTATAATGAAAAATTATTCGTTTCCATAGATTTAGGATCTATTTGATCAGATGAAAGTTGTGAAGTGGTTTTCAAAGATCTATATTCGATCTGGTTATAATTAGTTGAGGATAAAATAATCTAACATTCATAACACCACCTTTTAGAGTAGGTATGGCCATTATGAGTACCTTGTTATTCCATTTGGTCGGAAAAATTCTCATGTAGTTTTTATGGATTTGATGAACAATATATTCCATGAGTATATAGATAATTTTGTAGTGGTCATTTTGGATGACATCCTTATTTACTCTAAATCAAAGTAGGAACATGTGCATTATCTGAGAACAATTCTGAGTCTACGGAGAAGTCAACAACTCTGTGCAAAGCTTTAAAAGTGTGATTTTTAGAGCCATAAAGTGAAATTATTGGGACATGTGGTGTCTGAACATGGTATATTAGTTGATCCTGAAAAGGTGAAAGCTATTACGAATTAAAAAAATCTATAAAATGAATTCAAAATTCATAGCTTCTTATGCTTATCCAGATACTACTACTGGTTCATGAAATACTTCTCAAAGATAGATTCTCTAATGAATGATTTGACTAAAAAGGTGGTGAAGTTTTCTTGGTATTATAAATGTCATAATTATTTTTTTGATCTGAAATGTCTTTTGACTACTACACCAGTGTTTACTATTCTAGAGTCTGGGTAGATCTATGTGGTCTTTTGTGATGCATTGAGTTTAGTCTTGGGATATTTTCTTATGAAGGGTGACCATGTAGTTACTTATGGTTATAATTAGATTTGGATATAAGAGATGAATTATCCTACCCACGATCTTGAACATGTAGCTGTAATGCACATGCTTAAGAGTAGGAGAAATTACCTTTATGGTGAAAGGTTTACTGTGATTTCAGACCACAAAATCCTGAGTTATATCTTCTCTCAAAATGATTTGAACCTTTTCCAGAGACGTTGGGTGGAGTACCTATAGTCATTCAACTTTGACATCCCCAATAACTTGGGGAAAGAGAATTCCATTACAGATGCATTAAGAAGGAAACTTACACACCATGTAGTGAAAGAATATTCAAAAGAGTGGAATTTTAGGCCTCTCTTTACACAGTTTTATTTTAGTGTTTTGGAGAAAAGGGATAAAGTTTATTTATCCCGAGTTCTGTTATCATCCTCTATTTTCAAGATGATTCTTCAATATCAACCAATTGATGATGAATTATGTAGCATTAGGGAATCTCTTTATGGTGGGGATATAGTTACCCATTGATCATTCTCCAAATAGGGTGTTCTAGGATATCACAATCACTTTATTATGAATTTAGAGGCATGGAAGGCTATGATGGGGGATTTTCATAATTCCCAGTGGGTAGTGCACCTAGGGACCAAAAAAATATTCTATGATATGAGGTGGTAGTTATTGTGGATAGGGATGAGGTGAGACATTGCTGAGTTTTTTTCCCGTTGCAACATGTGCCCACAGGTGAAAGACGAGCACCAGAAACCTTCATGTTTTCTTCAACAACTTATAGTACCTACATGGAAGTGGGATGAAATATCTATGGATTATTTGTCTAGGTTTCCACATACCATGAGAAATAAGAATACGATAGGGGTTGTGATTGATAGGTTGACTAACTAGGACCACTTTATACCCATTTGTGATACAACCATGGTCAAGGAGTTGGGAAGTATCTACAAGAAAGAGATTGTTATTTTTCATAGAGTTCCATCTATTATAGTCTTTAATAAGGATCCTTGGTTTACTTAATTATTTGGAGAGGCCATTAGGAGGCATTGTGATCTTAGGTTCATTTAAACACGATTGACCATCTAGAGTCGGATGGCCAGACAGAGAGAGCTATATAGCTTCTTGGGGATATGATTCTTGCACGTGTCCTTGACTTTGGCGAGGATTGGAATGATCACTTGGGTATGGATTACTTCTCTTATAAAAATAGTTACCTATCCAAAATCAGTATGGATCATTTTTAGGCCTTGTATGGATGAACTTTTAAATCGATGTTGTGCTGGTCGGAGGTTGGTGAATGTTCCTTGGTTGGACCAAGCTTGGTGTAGGATATGCCAACTAATATTAAGCTGATTTTTCAGATAATGCTGACGGCACAAAGAAAGTATATTTCTTATGATGATCGACACTATAGTTCATTGGATTTTCCAGTTGGCGATTAGGTGTTCTTGAAAGTTTCACCCCATTTGGGTTATCGACGACATGGGATGTAAGGGAAGCTTTCTCCCCATTTTGTGGGACCTATTGAGGTTGTTAAGATGGTAGATAATGTTTCTTACGATTTATCACCTCCACCATAGCTAATGTTGATACATAATGTATTCCATATATCACAATTTAGAAAGTATCTCTCCAATCCATCTCATGTTTTGATTTGGAGTAATCTTGAGACTGAACCTGATTTATCTTTGATTGAGCAGCTAGTTAGGGTAGTTGATTATGAGACCAAGGTATTTCATGGGAATATGATACCTTTGCATTATGTGCTATGATAGTATGGTTCTGATAATTATGAGTTATGGGAATGTGAGGCACAAATGAGAGTGTAGTGGCCTCATATTTTTGGCATGGATGCTTCTTCATAGGCTTTCTGGGGACAAAAAGTTCTTATGGTGGGGAGGTTATAACATCCCATTGACTCTCTAATAGGTACAACTTAAACCATTTCATGGTTTTCCTTTTTTTTGATTGGGTAAGGGTTTAGTTTGAAATGGGAAGATACAACTAATGGTGAAGTCATAGGTCTGTTGGACTTTCACCTTTAACAAATCATTTATATAGACTGCTAAGCAATTACATGCTATGTAACAGTAGTAAACGTCATGTAATGATTCCGCATTCACGTCATGAAATATTTCACACCATTATGGGTACACATAATGAGTTGCTAGTACACACCTTGAAGGAATTAATGATTAGTTTTTAATGTGGATCATTGGTTTTTAATTTAAAATGGTATTCATTTTGATAGTTAGAAAATATAAGTATTACACATCACGTAATACCCTAGTTGATTTTTAAAAAATAGGAAGTGAGACTAGTTAATTCGTTTTGGCTCCTCTCTAGTTCCTTCTCCCTCGACCAAAGGCTTTCCAAGGAAATCTTGAGTCTATCTAACCCTTTTAGATATATTCCTTTGGCATTTGATCTTCATTTCGCTTGCGCTGTGATTCTCATTTAGGGTTTTATCTCATTCTTCAAGTTTCACTCTTTATCCTCTCTTGGGTTTACAATGTATCATTTTGTAATTGATGTATATATTCCATACGGTGTTGTATATTACTTCTAGGTTGAGTTATGAGGTCTTCTACAACTTCATTCTCATTGACAGGTGGCGTTGCGAGTCTAGATTTTCCAGAAGAGGTAGGTGGTTCCGTCCCAAATTTCCAAATTGATTATTCCTAAATTTATTGATTTATTTCAATTGTTAATTTAAATTTAATTTCTCAAACTTTCTTTCAATTAAATAGATAAAAAATCAATTCTAGTGAATTGGGAGATTTGAAATGGGCTTGGCACGAAAATTTGGGGAAACCCCCCATTCCATTAAATTTGGGTGTGTTTATGGAAATTGGCTGATTTAAATTATTTTATTTAAATTTTTGATTTTATGGAAATGTTTTCAATTAAAATTTTAAATTTAATTGGGAAAAAATAATTGTGAACAATATGGAATCTGTTTTTAATGGATTTCTGACTTGTGAAAATGGATTAAAAATGATTTGATAGAAACCCAATTGTTTTTTCTTATATAAAGGTCATGTTTTTGATTAAAACATATTCTTGTTTTAAATAGAAATACATTGCGATTTTTGAAATGGAATAATGGGATTTAATTGTATTTTAAGATGTCTTAAAATAAATTTCCCATCATATAAGAGTGCATGAAAGCCTTAGGTAGTTGGTGAGTTATTTGGATACACTCTACGATATTACAACACTCTAAAATATACTTGCGGTGGGTCACATAATTGATTGGAAGGTGATGAGTAACATCTGGCCAGTGTCATGAAGATGTGATTATAGTCATTTTGTTGAGATCACTTAGAGAGTGCACAATCCTATTTCTGGTTAATAATATCGTACCTACTTGGAATATGACCATGTTACTCAATTGTATATTAATGTCTGAGATATAAGTGTATTCTAATGTTGTAAAACTGATTTACCAGCCTTTTTTGGATTTATATAAACTATTTTATGTAACTATTTTATTTAAGACATTATTTTGGATATTACATATCTTGTAAAGTAAACTTTTGTGCTTTAAAACTATTTTCCATCATTTTGAAACTATATATAATGTTTTGTTTAAATATTATCTTGAATTGAAACACCTAATTATTTTGAATATTTGATTTTTTTGATAATCTATATTTGGAATCCATTATGGAATCTTTAGTGATATCCTACTGGGATTAGGCTCAAACTCTACTTTTTTCCTTCATGTGTTTGTATAATTCCTTCTTCTAGGTTCAAGCAAAGGGATGTGACCTCTTGGAGGTGGATCGAAATGTCGCGCTTTGGACTTGGGGAGTTGTGTGATTAGAGACCTTGGGGCTATTTTTCCAATTTTTGGAACATGGGTTGTAGTAATTTTGTATTTTTATGACTTTATTTATTCTGGTACATTACTCCCAGTGGAGTTTCTTTTATATGCATGTTGAATTTCTTTTCTTACTTCCGCTATGTATTGTGGAAAAATCATTCCCACTTGAATATTGTATGATGCTATTTTCTAGTCACCGAACTATGGGGATCGAGAAAACCCTTCAGGATATGTCAGGGTCAGATTGGTTATTGGGTTACCAGGGTACCCATGCTGGTTCATGATAGATTGAGTTTTTATGTAATGTATTTCAAGAATAATATTATCTAATGACTTTTGGTATTATGGAATAATTAAACATTTAAGGATTAGTCCACTTTGGTTTTTTCCTTATGTACTTTTAAGTATATGTTGAATGGTACTAGTTACCATGAGAATTGATTGAGGTGGTAATGTGATATTTTTGGAGAACAAAATATTACGGGAAAGATAACGCTTAAGATGTGCATTATATTGGGATAATAATGAGACAAAGAGATGTTTTATTGTGATAAAATAAATGGGACAATATTGATAAACTTGGAACTGACGACAATGTGGTTTATGATACCGTGGATTCAGTTTATATATTTTTTGGATTTTTGGTATGAGTAACGAGGTAATTTTTGAAATCATGCATGATTTCAATACGTTTTTATGGTAATTTAGGTTATTACCATGTTTAAAGAGAGTACATGATAGTGGTATTAAAATATTTTGTGCGTGACAATTATGATCTACAATTAGTTGTTTGAGGGATTAATGATAAGTTTATTTTTGAAATTTAGTTACCTTCTTTTTAAGGTTTTGGATATTAATCTTTTGGAAGGTTTATATGGGTTACCATTTATAAAATTGTTTCTGTTGAAATTTGAGATTTTAGAGATTAATGTTCAACATAACTATATGAATATTTATGTGTATTGGATAACCTTCAAACCATATTGTTATTATAAATATATAAATAAGGAACAACTTTTCCTCAAATTATGCATTTTATATTCTATTAGTTTGGAAGGTATTATAATTACAATTTCATTTACAAAAATTTATCAAGTCACAAACGATGGATGATATTGTGCTTAAAAAATGGAATGAAATCATGTGAGTATATCATATTGGGAAAATTATTAAACTCTAATAAAATAATCTAAAAAAAAATTATCTTAGTACCAACATTTCTGAGGAATCAAATGGTCCCTTAGATCATCAGAGATTTATCATTTTGTTACGGTAAAATTTATAATGACTATGTGCTCTCTATCAGTCTACCTCAAAACTTGATAGTTATATTTATCTTACATTTCATTTTTTTCACTTTCCACCTATATTATCCTAAGTGAAACCTAATTATGAATTACTTTGAGTAACCATTATGCTTCAATCATTCTTTTTTAAATAAATTTTTAGTATTCATTTTTACGATGTGGGTTTTATGAAAAGAACATTAAAGTATTAAACCATTAATAAACCAGATGAATTTAAAGGTCAAAAATCATTTTAAGGGGGGTATAATGTAACACCCAAATATTTTGTTATTTTTTTGAATTAATTTAATCTTTTCGATATTTTACATTTAACACAATATTGAATATATTTGTTTATACAAAATCAGTAAGTTTAGATTTCATTATATGAACCACTAAGTTAATATTTTTCTACATGAAAAAAATATATTATTTTATGGTTTACACAACAATATTTTTGGATTATGTTATACAAAATAGATATTTCGTTCGATAGCTTGTGTTACACACTAGACCGAGTTTTACCCATCTATAGTATAATATTAATATTTTTATTAAAAAATTATTATAGATACTTCCTAGAGATTGGAATTGAAATTAAAAATACTATTAAATAAATAATGAAAATATTATTTAAAAATGTATAAAAAATGAATCCTTTGGTTATAAATTAGCTATAAATGAAATCAATAACTATTTGAAAATAAAAAATTCATTTTCTAAGAAACCAATTTTTCTTTGTAAAAAATACATTTTATCTCAATAAATTAAAAAAAGAACTATTGGTGAATATTTTTTATAAAATTTTTATATTACATATTAAATAATTTTTTAACACCCATCCAATAAATTTGATAGGCATAAGATAAGAATAAAATCTAATTTTTTGAATAAAATGCTGTATTTTTCAAAAGGGTAATTTCACCATTGAACCCATTTTAAATATAATTTTTGAAACATTTATAGTTTTTATATGAAACAATAAACTACATTTTTGATATATTTGTATCAAATATTAATTTGGGTGAAATTTTGGAATTTTTTTAAGAATTTTTATGTTTTGATGAATAGAGAAAAATACTAAATTTTAATTGAAAACTGCTTTTTCATCTAACTTATTTATATAGTTAAATTATGTTTTGAGTTTGTTATAAAGTATAATTATTATTATATTATATCAATTTACTCAATTTGGGTCATTTAAAAAAAATTTATTGTGATTTTATTTAAAAACATTTCAAACATTTGGATTTTTTCACTTTAAAAACTCATCGTCTCATCCCATCTATGAGATTAATTTTAAATTAATTTCTTCCACTTATATGAATAGAATTTTGAAAAATGAATTAAATATTTTTAATAAAAGGTTTTAAATTTATTAAATGGGTCCCTTTTATTTTCGGTGGATATGAATAATTACATTTTTAATTTTTTATTACCACGGTTATGGGTCAATCAGGTAATTAAGGGTAAAAATAATATTATAAATATTAAAAAACTTCACCAAAACTTTTCCAAATGATATTGAATGAATTTAATTATACCTTTAACAAATAAATTTCTAAAATTAATTATTTAATGGAAACTTTTTCATAAAAATTACTTAGATATTATTAAAATTAAAGAGAGTGAAAAAATTTCACACACTTAGTTTTAAGAAGTGAATATTTTTAATATGTGGTTAAATAGAAGATATGATCAAATATATGTATTATTATTAAATTTAAATTATTTCTCTTCAAAATGTAATTTTTTTAATTTTTATTGAAGATATAATTATCATAAATAATTACACAATGATGATGCAGTTATTATTCAATTAATAAAAAAAATAAATTAAATGATATTTGAAATTTTAAAATTAATATAATTTAAAATAAATAGGGTTAAAAAAGTTTTTTATAGGGTAATATGACATTTTAGTGGTGTATTAGATGATTTATTTCAAATTTATCTTGCTTTATATATTCTCTTAAAGCCAAAGTAATGAATATTTTCAAAATTAACACTAATGATATTTTTTGAAAATAATATTTTATTAAATTATTTATAAATAATAAAAATATTATATAATGATAAAGGGGATTATATATGGTATTAAATGTGATAAATCTTCCATTTATGGTCCAATTGTAACTTTATATATAAAAATTGCATTTTCTTAATATTGAAATATTTGCTAACATGGTTAACATTAAAATAGATTAACTAAGGGTTAATCAAAATGATAGTATTTAAAATGAAAAAAAAGTGTATAATATCTATTTTTTTATGATATTACAACCATATAATATATTAAATTATGGTCAATGTACTTTTTAATGTATTTTTACATAGATTTAATTTATTATAAATTAATATTTTGAGAAATTTTTAGTGTTATCCTCTACTCTCTTATAAAAGAGAACATATTCTTTTATTTGATTAACAATTTGAAACCGATATCATTATGCAAAAACCTATCCAAATATCCTCCCAAAATACCTCCATTAACCCTAGAACCCTTACATTGTTTATAAATACAACCAAGGAAGTCCTTTAATGCAAACTAAAAGAAGATATCCGAAAAGAGGTAATGTTCATCAACAAATGTTTTTATTTTATTTCGTCATTAAACCTATTCAATTATTTTTATTTAATTTTTATATAAAAACCTAATAATATTAAAAATAATAATATGTTGTTACATTTCGTTTATGACCTACAACTTCCCACACATCCATCCAATGGGAAACACAATCATCCTTCTTGTGTACGGCAGACTACCGCCTCGCAAACCAATGTAGTTTGTTCTTCCATTTACAAATTTCATATTTGGGAATAATGATTGATTTATAGTTTATATATCATATATATATTATTTTTATGATGTTATTATGGTTATGTAATTTTTATATCACACATACCTTCATGCTTTATGTTTTGTTGGAATACGATAATTTCGTTCGTGTGTATGGCAGACTATCACCACATGAAGCAATGTGATTCATTCAAAAATTACATGGAAAGTATTAATAATGGTTTTAATAAAAATATGTGATATATATGATATAAAAATTATTATTTAATGATAATATATAATATAATATTTTTTGTTTTAACCTGACAAGAAAATGAAAACAAAGTTCATGCGTACGCACGACCTAACATCTCTATGAAATGTATTTATTTTCCAAATAAAAATTTTATGAATCACCATAAATAAATATATTATTATTATGATATTAATTTCATGGTTATAAAATCTGGAAGATTTTAATTCATGATCTAATTAATAGGACCAATAATAAAAAATCAAACCATGCACGAAAAACAAAGCCGTTATTACCTGAAACATAACTTTAACATGGAATTGTTAATAAGAGAGTAATATAAAGTCATAAGTAAATAATAAATGTTTTAATATATATGAATATTATTCTATGTTATATTTATTATAAACACATATTTATTATTCAAGAGGTTTTAACATGTACGATGGAAGTCATGACTTAAGGTAAGAAGATTTCTAGTCTCATTTTTATTTAGATGAGACTTATTCTATATCCACCATTAATTTAATTGTGTGGTATATGTAATATACATGAATTTAATCAATTATCCTTTTACTTAAATTTATGGGCATTTACATATCAATTTTATGATCTCTCCTTCATGGGTTTTACGATTTAAAAGTTACCAATTAGTAAATGGATTTTTGTATCAATTTTATTTCTCTAGGACACATACCTTATACAATACTTATTAATTTCCTTTGGTTTATATACTTCCAATGAATCTATTTTATGATTTTTATCTTAATCATTATGGTATTTAAATAACCATATATTTTTTCAGGGGGAGTATGATTTAATTGGTTACAAAGTTTTAAGGGTTTATTTCACAATCTTATCAATATTGAGGGTTGTTACTTTTTAAGTTACCATTGGTAAATATTTATCTTACATTTCCATGTTTTCTAAAAATATTTTCCCAAATTTTTTTAATTGATATTTTAATTATTTTAAAGGAAAAGGATTTCAAATATGTTTAAAATGGATTTCAAATTTACATTTATTTGTCTTCTAGATCATTTTCAATGATAATGGTTTGTTAAATGTTTTATGATTTAAAAAGTATTTTTTCAAAGTATTAATGACATTTTACTCAATAATTATTTAAATTATCATTAAAAATAATTTTAAATTTAATATAACATTATTTGATTTTACTTATTCTTTACTGGGGTTATGATTCAATGATAATGTACTTATTCTTTCTATGGTAAGTTAATGTTTATTAATGATTTATTTTATTATGACACACATATTAATGGTTTTCATTATTTTAAGTGTGGGGCCTATATCTACCTCCAAATCATTGGGTAATGACTTATATCTCATGATATAGACATAGCTGAAATGGGGGGTGAACCCAATTCAATAAAGGACTTTATCTGTTAATATGGTCTTGGGAGAGAAGCTTCACTAATAATATGGTATTGGGAGATGACATTGACTAATAAGATGGTTTGGGGAGTGAACTAATTATACTAATATATCCTTGGTTGTGCTCCTTTACTACTATGAGAATCACTTTTTATATCTGAGTGCATGACATAATTTCATGTATTTTATTATGATCTCACTGAATATGTTCTTTGATTCCTTATAAACATTTATGATTTACTCCATGAAATGATATCATGATCATTGATATACATGATATGATGTAGAAATGTTATTATGTACTTATGCCTTATGATAATGTTATGATTGATATCAACCTTCTTTACCATTACTGGGAATCTGAGCTCACCCATTATTATATTTATTTTTCCTTTGGTACAAAGAATGGTATTATTTTTGATATGTAAAAAGGGTTATAGTTATGAAGAAATAGGTGGGAGAATAAGTAGATATGTTATGAATCCATTTTTTATGTTTCCATGTTTCCAAAGGTACTAAACTAACACCTTTTTTGGGTGTTTTTTTGTTGTGTATGAAATATTATAAAAAAATGATGTAATTTATATTTATTAAAATCCATGGTCATTATAACTAGGACTACCCTAATCAAGGAGATACACATTAAATTAATTAATTTGACATTTATGCAGAATCATTAGGATGATCCAGAATGTGGAACAATAATTCATAATATAAACATATATATTTTATGAAAACATAAATCGACCATGTAATTTAACATGGAAGTACTCACCACATAAATATTTTCAATTAATTTGGTATATAATAGGAAAAATGAAGAAATTTATATATACCCTAAAAATATGGAATATTAGCTCACACAATTTAACATTGCATATAGAGAGGTAAAAGAATAAAATATGGAAGAGGAATGAAGTGGTTATTTATAACTATACAAGGAAACCAACAATGAATTAATTAGAATCCTAAGGAAGGAGGGATATCAAATCCACGTTTGGAGGAAATATGGAGCTCTTAAGTTTCTGGGATGTTTTGTGTGTGAAGGAGGATGAGAAGAGGGTTAAAAGTTCAAAATAATGGAAGGGAAAATGATAATTTCACACATTTTGATGGGTTCATGGTTTGGACACACATTTTGGACAAACCATGTCCCAAACATGGACACCCACTAGTTACGTGGCGCTAATTTTGTGTATAGGTTCACAGTTTGTCCCAAACATGCATAGATCGTGCCTCACTCTGCAGTTCCTCTGTAGCACAATGTATTACTGTGCGGCCTGGGGTGCACAATTTTAACAAATCAAGTTCCCCTCTATTGTTTACTATAGAACCTCACATGGGTAGGAAAAACATGTGGACTATATGTTTTCTCCAAAATATAGGGTTGTGGGGCCTAAAAAATACCTAAAAACAACCTAAATTCTCTTTATTCTCTTGGTAATTTTCAAAAGGATAAAAATAATGGTGCAAACTAAAATTTAAAGGATCCATACATCTTAGAAAATGTCAGTATCTTACAGGAAAGTAAGAAGGTACATATGATATTATAATTATAGAAGTTTAATTATGTAATAAATATTATATACAAAAATGAAACCTATTATTATAACCGTACATGAATAATGGTGATTAAATATTAATTGTATCGCTATGTGGAGGCGGTAGTCCACACATACGCATAAGAGATACATTAACTTAAAAATCAAAGGAATAAATGTGGATAATGGTGGTTAAAAAATCATAATAACATTTCTGTATATTTTGGATACATAATTTATTATTTTATGATGAATAACACATATTTAGAGGAGGTTGAAGAAGAAATAAATTAAAAGGGGTTGGGTAAGATGATTATATGTTCTTCAGTCGACTTCTTTTATATCACTTCTTAAGGACCCTTGAAATGTTATTTACAAAATTAAAAAACAAAAAATTCATGTATAGGAAATTTTATAAGAGAAATGGGTGGGTTTTTTGATCTATATGTTTCAAATTTGTGTCAAGAAGAGAAATGAGGTCTGTCCTTTTATAATGGAGGGAAGGGGTAACTTTGTAATTTTTTCAAAAAATTCAAATATTATAAAGTCTAATTCATGGGAAAATGGGTCCAGATTATCATAATTGTAATTTAAAGATAAAATAGGATATAGATAAACTCATCCAATAGGTTTTATACATGATTTGGTTCATTTTAACCATTATATATTTAATTTAACCCCATGTTAACCCATTTTATCCTTAACCCCAGCAACACATTTCTCAATCATTATGGGTCATAAATTTACATCTTATGTAATAATGAGATCCAAAATTATAAAGATATTACATTTTATACCATTTAAAATTAAACTTTTCATATTTCAACATTTTTATGTTTTTAAATCATTTAATAAAATTTTATTAACATAAAATATCATTAGTGACATTTTTTGGAAATATTCATTTAATTTGAATTTAATGTTAATTAGAGAGTAATTTATTTCAAATATGGAACATTTAACCATATATTATGAATTTTAATAACTCATAAAATTATTTCAATTCTCTAATTCATTTAAAAAATATTACTTTTTATGTCATTATAGTCATTTTCATTTTTTCCTCTACTTGCACAAACACTATATTAGCAATGTGTAGGAATTTACGGTAATTATACCATAACTATAAATTAAAAATAAATTATCATAGAAATAAATTAATTATGTTAAAAAAACATTTAAATTAATTTGTAACATCTTCTTTTCTCTACCTGAACATTTAAGTGAAATTAAAAGTAATAGTGTGACATTTTGGAATTTTCATTAATTAAAATAATACATATGGAATTATCAAAGGGAAATAGTAGAATAATTCCATATATTAGAGTTATTTATGGATATGTTTGAATTAATTTCATAAAATCAAATAAATTATAGTTTTGGATTGATTTTTTGTTTTTATCTCAAAGTTTTGTCCTCCTTTTACCCTTTTTACCCTTATCGAGGTGATAAATATTTACAAAGTTACTATTCATAATGAAAAAAAATAAATTGGAACTAGTAACCAAATTTGGACCCCATGATTCCAAATATTGTTTAAATTTTATAATATTCAATCTATATAATTGGATAAAAATTATTTTAATATAAATGTATAAAATACACTAAAAAAAGTTTTCTAAAAAATGCATTTTTGAGCATAAAATTTAACTTATATGAAAATAAAGAATATTTCTGATCCAAATAGAAATAATTATATTATTAAAAATAAAATATATCATATTTAAATATAATAACAAATAAAAAATATAATGGTTCAATTAATTTTCTTGTTTTAATGAAAACAAGTGTGAGTATTTGAAAAATTAGTGTTTTCACTACTCACTTAAAAATCAATATTTTCAGAAAAATACCAAAATTTAATCCTTAAATAATTTTTATATGATAATTTAAGAAATTATATCTCTCATATCCTAATATTTTAAAATAAGGACCTTATTTTCGATAACGTACACAATATGCAACGCTAAGCCTAAATGAACCACAAAATATTATTATTTAATTATGACCGTTATAACATAGCCATTAAATTGGATGGTATGAATAATGTTAACTAATTATTAATATATATTATAATAAATAAAAATTTATTTCTTAACTATTTGTAAATATGAACTCATGTTTTAGTAAAACCACTTTATTCTTCAATGTTATGTTTTCATCAAAAAAACATTTTTATTCCTTTTTGTAAGTAAAAAAATAATTAATCTCTGGAACTATTAGAAAATTTATTTGAAAAAAATATATAATTTTTTAAATAGTAATATATAAATTATACTCTATTTAAATCAATATTTTTAACTAAAATTATGTTTTTTTCAATGAATTTTGTAAAATATTATTTTTTATTGAAAACCGTGTTTTATTTTAAAGTGTTTATATAGTCATATTAAATTATGGATTAGTTTTAAAAGGTAATTATATAAATTTTATTTAAAATAATCAAATTATGTTTTTTGAAAATTATTTTAATCCTTGGTCTAGTGTAAAATCATTTTATACTTAAAAGGGTATTTTTATAAAATACTGTATTTCATCACGTTTTTCTAGTTTTATTTGTAATAAAATTATACCACTTCTATGTTTAAAATTTTGAAAAATAGATTCCATATAAAAAATCATGAGATAAAAATTGTGTAATTATTTCCTTTTATTTTTGGTCAACATAAATATTATTGTTAGTAAATTTTGTTACCACGGTAAAGAGTAAATCAAGTTATTAAAGTTAAAAAACTAAAATGATAAGGACAAGAAAATAAACCTAAATTTTTCAATAAAAAATTGGATTATTCTATTTAATATATAATCATCCATTATTTGATTATATGTACTTTTGTTTCTTTTTGGATTATATTATGAACCTTATAATGTTTTATGTAAAGAAAAGTCCAAAATGTCAAAGTCTTGTTTTAAATAACTATAATTTTTTTAACATTGAAATTATCATAACATATTTTTGGTTATAAATATTCTATTGAAATATAAATTACTAAACATAATCATGGTGATTTTTTTAATCTTTTTTAATAAATATTTACCTCAAATTCTTATACAACATTGAAACAATAATTATTCAATTAAGGAAAAACCAAATAAATTATACTAAAAATATTAAAAGTAATATAATTTGAGATAATGAATTTTAAATATAAAATTTTAACGACGAAAATAAAATGTTATGGATATATTAAAATAATTTTTTTATAAATATTTTGTTGTATTTATATTATTTAATTCAAATTAATGATTAGTTCCAAAATAACATTTTAAGGAATTCCAAGAGTGCCCCTCCCCTCTCTTATAAAAGGGACCGTCTTATTCTTATTTAATCACACTTAAAGAACCATTTAGTTCATCTAAGACATAAAATAATCCATTCATAAATTCAATAGAAATGTTATATATTCATTATTATATTCATACTACTAATCTTAGAGGTCTTAAGATGTAAATAAAAGGAGATTCTATGAAGAAGATGTATGACATTTAACTGAATATTTTTTTTATTTCTTATTCCACCTCCTTAAAATCTACCATAACCATGATGATATAATAAAATAATCATATAACATATAAATAGATGTAATTATATTAATGACACCACCTATATATATATATATATCTTTTACATCAAATGGGAATTGGAATCATCGGTCATGTGTACGGTGGACTATTGCCTCGTGAAACGTTGTAATTCATTTTCTATCACCATCTATCATGAATGGTTATAATGATGTAATTAATGATTATATGTGATATTAATGAAATATTTACCATTATTAAAATATGATATGTCATTTACCTTCTCAACTTTTCAAATCATTGAAAAACGATACTTTCATTTGTGCGTATGTGTGGATTACTAACTCTACGAGGTGATGCGATTAAGTTTTTTCCACCATGTCACTTGGAAGATATATATAGTAATATTTAAATATTTAATATTATAATTATGATATTGTTATCATTATATAAATATAAAATAATACTTACCTGCATTCTATATTTATTTTTGAAAATGGAAACGTTACTCATGTGTGCATACAACCTACCATATCCATGATTATAATGAGGATTATTTTTAATAACCATATTTAATTATGGGGTTTTAAATAATACATTATGTATAAATACTAAAATTATTTAATTATTATTATTTGGGTGATGATTTAATAATTAACCCTTTGACCATGTTAAATAGGCCAAAGCTGTTTGGGAATTACAGACAAAAAATTATCAAAATAAATGACATGGATTTAATTGACCAAATAATTAAATCTTCAATTATAATAATTTATTTTTTAAATATAAATTAATAAACATGGGATAATTGTAACATACCAGGTAAATAATGAATAAAATTTTTTCATATTTATTAATATTTACAAATTAAATATTAATTTTACTTTAAAAGGGTTGCTATGTTCGATAGCGTACCAGATACGCAACAAAGAGTTTCATTGAAATCTTTCGTTGCACACTAGTAATAAAATAATATTATTTTAAATGGTAGTTAACACATAGCCGTTGTGTTGGCAGTAATGGATAGAAATAACTAAAATATGATTATATATGTTTTTTAAATGTTTTTAATTTTATCTAATAAAAGATAAAGGCTTAAAATACGGAAAGAATTCATTTTTAGGCGTATATGCCCTAGTTTTCACTAAAGGTTCACTTATCGCCTTTTGATGGTGAACCATCATTAAATATAGTTTTGTTCACTCTTATACATTATATTGGACCAAATAAAACTCTTCTTTAGAATCGGGAAATCAAAATTTACTTTGTGTAAATTTTTGGTATTTTTCCGATAAAGTTCATTTTTTAATGAATAGTTTAAAATGTTGTATTTTAATTCAAAAAATATTTTTAATCTAATTTATTTATATGATTATATTATATTTTGAATTGGTTTTAAAGTAAAATTAGAATATATTTTTACCATTAAGTCCAATAGTGGTCGTTAGAATTAATTTCAATTTGAAATCGGACTTAAACAAGTGTCAATCTATTGATACTTATTGTTTCATAAAAACACGCTATTTGCTCTGACAGCGGGAATTAATTATTAAATTAATTAATGCAACTTATATGTTTGGAATTTTGTAAAATGGAATTCATTTTTGAATTCGGAATATCAAATATAGCTTAGGGTGATGTTTTGGTATTTTTCTGAAAAACTTCAATTTTTGATGAATAGTGAAACCACTAAGTGGTAGTTAAAGAAACTGATTTTTCATTTAAATGAAACATTGTCACTTCTATGATTTGATTTTCAAAAATCTGACATACATGGTTGTCATTAAGAAGTAAAATGTGGTTCAATGAGATTAAAATAATTTTTGGGTGAATAGTAACTTTTATGTTCTTAATCGCGATTAGAGGTAATTAGTGTAGTTTAAGGTAAAAATAATGTTTTAATAAACTGAGATGAGCTTGATACATGTCCTACCCTCATTGTATGTGTCATGGCCTACCAAGAAAATCCATGGGTCAACTTGGGGACCCCATGGAGACACTTTGGTTGGGAAATGAAATAAATAACTTTTTATTAAATGTTAAAGTAAAAATGACACAAACATGAGATGTTTTACTAAAACAATTTTCACATGGGGTTATACAAGTCATATTTTTTACTATAAATATTAATTAGAAATCTAAAAGTATTTCCTAGATCATGATATTTTTTTATAATTTTTAGACATTAAATATATTAAATTATTTATGACATCATGATGATGCAGCGATTACCTCATTAATAAAGGATTTAAATAAAATGAAAAGATAATGTAAACTCTATGACCTATACATGTCCAAAACCTATTGGATGGGTATATTTAGAACCCTTATCACCTTATCCTAGAATTATATCAATGTGGGACCTCTTAAATCCGAATCTCATTTTAAAATAAAGTAACTTTTCTTTGATTTCCAAGAGTGCCCCTCCTCTCCTCTTATAAAAGGCCCCCACCTCTACCTCTTTACCGACACTTACAAAGCCTTTGTCTCGGCCAACCCCTGCCCATTTTGTCTCTCCACATCCCTATATTACTCCTTGAAGCCTCACTTTGGGCAGAAGTCTTACCAAGGAAGCCTTTGATCTCAAATCTAAGAGAGTTACCCGATTTTAAGGTGATGTCTTCACTTGTGTTCTTTTGTTTTATTTTGCTTCTCCAACCCCCTAAACTCTTTTTATTCATTTCTTTTGTAACAACTCCAGTATCTTAAATATACTAGGATGTTGTTATAAGAATATTTCGAGCTACACTTACACACATCTACATCTAATGGTTAAAGAACATACTGTTTCTGTGGTTGGCGAATTTCTACCTCACGAAACGATGATTGTTCAATCTTCTTTTAAACACCTTTAATGGTGGCCATTAAGATGTCAATCTATTTATATATGATATATATTATGTTTATGTTTCCCTTATGATTCGGTATTTTTCATTTGTGGTATACCTTTATGGTTTCCATTGTGGGTAAACACGATAATTTCATTTTAGGAAGTGCGGACTACCGCCCCCTCAAAGTGATTTGATTCGTTAATGCCATATGTGGGACGCATAAAGGATGGATTTAAAGTTATTATATATGATTTTATACTGGAATTATAATATACCTCTATATAATTATTATTTCTTCCCATTAAATTTTGAGATAGAAATGAAAGTAGCGTTCATGCGTACGTACAGCTTACCGTCTCCATGAACGGTGCATTTCATTTCTTATCCCCAAATGTAATGTACTATTATAAGTACATATATATATAATGGATATATATGATGTATGTTACATCTAAATGATTAATATAATTCTGGAATTAAAATATACATACCTCTCATTTAGTTTTAATTCCATTAATATGACATAGAAATGAAAGTAGCGTTCATGCGTATGTACGACTTACCGTCTCCATGAACGGTGCATTTAATTTCTTACCTCTAAATGATTATGTGATATTATAAATACATGTATATGCTAGATATATATGATATATATGATATCCAAATCAGGAATGTCATTCTGGATATAAAGAACCTTTGACCACACGAACAACATGTAATTGTAAGAAGTCCACTTTCGACTTAAGAACCAAATATCGACAAAACAAACATTATTAACTTAAATGGTTACATAATGTTTATAACATGGAAATAAGTGATATAAAAGGAATAATGAACTTGTAAAATGTTATTAAGCAAATAGAAATTAACTCAGGTTTATTATTCAGGACGTTAAAGAACGTTCGAGTCAAGTCAGACCCGAGTTAAGGGACTTCGTCTCAATCTCCTTTCATTGAGGCATATTTCATTTTATACACAACTTTCTTTTATACGGTGTATAAACCCCTTTGACTTTTACTTTTATACGAAAGGAATCTTTTTCTATGAAGTGTTTTACAAAATGAAAAAAGGAATGTTTCTTTAACGTACGCGGTGACAACGACCTTTTCCGCCACCGTGAGTATTATTTGGTCTTTGGATTCCTCAATAAGCCGTAATGTTTTTTTTAAAACGAAATAAATACCATATACTATTTTATGTATTTTGGTATTGAAAATGGTTTTTATAATGGATTTGTTATGTCAATATATTTAAGTGATATATTGTGATCAAAGTGTGGAAATGTTTTCTTTCCATTATATTTGTTTTTTGTCTTATGATTTTTATAATGGTACTTGGACATTTGACGGGTGGTTACGTGATAAAACATATGACGGGTGGTGCCGTGAATACCAGAATAGGTGGTTACGTTATAACCTCCAATGCATTGGGTATGGAAGTTGGCCGTATGGATATTCCATTAAGTATGTATGGAAGTTGGCCGTATGGCTATTCCATTAAGTGATATGTGTGGAAGTCGACCGTATGGTTATTCCACTTAAGTATGTTTATGTCCCAAGTTACCTTTATATGTTATGTGATCTTTTTATGGGTTTTATGGTAATATTTTGGTTACAAAAAAGGTAAGTAATGATCTTTTATTCAGTTAAGAGTTTTTACTACTTCATAAAGTTGAAAAGTATTACTTTGATAAAGTATACATGGTTTACTTGTTGTTTTGATAAGATAACAGTTTTCATTCTTTGTGTATCCCTTACTGAGCTCTTTATGCTCACCCCAAGTTTTTTTGAAATGTTTTTCATAGGACCTAATGTGGAATAGGGTCAAGGATGGGATCAAGGGAAAGTCATGCTATATAAAACTTGGAACTAGACATGTTTCTTTTTAAGAGTTTTTTTTATTCTAGGGAAACTTAGTAGAAGTGTCTACTTTGTAATCCCTTGAGATGTAGTAGTTATGTTATAATTATCTAAAACTCTAAACCTGAAAAGATCCTCAATGTGAATTATTCATTTTATTCAATATTAAGAGATGTTTAAGGCCGGGGCCTTATAGTTGGTATCAAAGGTCGGTTTAGACAACTTTAGGAGTTAGAAAATTGTTAAATTATAAGTTAATTTATGGTATGACTGAAATGATATAGAATTTAAAGATTACCATGTTGCTTCGCCTAGGATATTTCTATGTTCAGAATGGTTTTCCGTAGAGGAAGCAAAGCAGCTATGTTGGGACGACATCAGGAGGAAGACAACCTTCCAAATCAGCAACCTAAGATGGTCGGAATCGGAACTAAACAGTTTGTTGCAGTGATGACACAGTTGACTCAGGCTATAAATGGTGGTGGTATCCATGCACGAGATCATCCAGATCAACCGCAGAGGAACATGTCAGTGGTGGAACATTTCATGAGGCAACATCCCACATCATTCAGAGGATCATCTGACCCCGTGAAAGCTGAAGGGTGGATTAAAGCACTTGAGAATATTTTTTATGTCATGGGGTGTTCAGAACATCAAAAGGTTAGTCTTGCTGTTTACCGTTTTTAAGGTGAAGCTAATCAGTGGTGGTTGATGGTGAAAAATATCAGGGATAGTGATGAGATTGAGGATCTTTACTGGGACGAATTCAAAGGTATCTTTCTTGAGAAATATTTTCCTAAGGTGGTTCGTTTTAGGATGGAAAAACAGTTCCTAGAATTGAGACAGAAGGATGATTTCGTGGCTGCTTATGAAGCAAAGTTCACTCGTTTGGCAAGGTATGCTCCAAACTTCATACGAGATCTGGATAGTAAAATAAACCGTTTTACTCAGGGTTAAAGACAAAGTATCGAAGGGCTTTAGCTTCTCATGAGTTCAAAAGTTATGAAAAACTTGTTCGATGTGCGGAGAAGGTGGAAATGGAGTTTGCCGATGATCAGGTGTTCTATGACAAACAGCGGAATAAGAGGTCCAGTTGGCTAGAAAAGGGGAAGAATTCATCAAAGAAGCAAGGAGGTAAGAAAACCAAATATCCATCCTGTGAGAAGTGTGGTAAAATGCATCCTGGAGAATGTTTATCCAAGTCTGGTAAGTGCTTTCGGTGTGGTAAGTTTGGTCATATTGCTCGTAACTATAAGGAAGATGATCAAGCAGGCAATGAAAAGACAACGGTAAGATGTTTTAAGTGTAATGAAATGGGTCATTATGAAAATGAGTGTCTAACAAAGAACTCAACTGGGGGAAAGCATCCAAACTACAAGCAGAAAGGGGTGGTGAAATCATTTGCAACAACTTCAGTAGATGTTGGGCCATCGAATGAAGTAATATCAGGTACACTGTTTGTTTGTTCAGATTATGCCAATGTGTTTTTTGATTCAGGGTCTACACATTCTTTCATTTCTGAGAAGTTTTTTAGTAAATTGGAAATTACATCTCATGATATGAACCCTGAACATATGGTAAAAACACCCAGAGGGAATGTTGAGACAAAAAGGAATTATAAGAACCTTCCTATCCTTGTGTGTGGAAAGAATCTTCCAGCAAACCTTATTGTTTTTACTCTAGTAGAGTTTGATGTTATTTTGGGCATGGATTGGATTTCTATTTATCATGCTAATATTGACTGTAGAGCTAAAATGGTTTCTTTTTAGAAAGATTTTCAGTTTGTGTACAAGAATGAACCCTTTCTTTTGATAACATATCAGGAAGTTGAGAAACTAGTAAAAGAAGGAAATGAATGTTACCTTTCACATATTGTTGAAAATAAAGGAACTGTTCAGATAAATGATGTGCCAGTGGTAAATGAGTATCTTGATGTTTTTACTGATGAGTTTCTTAGTATTATTCATGATTGGGAAGTTGAATTTACTGTTGACTTAGTTCTTGATTCTAAGCCAATTTCAAAACCCGCTTATCGAATGGATCAAGTTGAAATTTTAGAGTTAAAGAAACAATTGGAGGAGTTATTAGATAAATGTTTCATTTGACCTAGCACATCACCGTGGGGTGCTCCTGTCTTGTTTGTTAAAAAGAAAGATAGCTCAATGAGACTTTGCATTAATTATAGAGCCTTGAATAATATTACTATTAAGAACAAGTATCCTTTGCCTCATATCGATGATTTGTTTGATCAGCTCCAGGGAGCTCAGTAATTTTCGAAGATTGACTTGAGTTCGGGGTACCATCTGTTAAAAGTAAAAGAAGCAGACATTCCAAAAACTGCGTTCCATACTAGATATGGCCGTTATGAATTTGTAGTTATGCCTTTTGGGTTAACCAATGCACCTACTGTATTCATGGACCTTATGAATAGAATTTTACATGAGTTCTTGGATATGTTTGTGGTTGTTTTCATTGATGATATTTTGGTGTTTTTTAAAAGTAAAGAGGAGCATGAAAGTAATTTAAGGGTTATCTTGCAAACCTTAAAAGAAAATAAACTTTATGGAAAATTTAGCAAGTGTGAGTTTTGGTTACAAAAAATTTCTTTCCTGGGTCACATTGAATCAAAAGATGGCATAACTGTTGATCCTGCTAAAACAAAAGTTGTTGAAGAATGGACAAGACCCACAAATGTAACCGAGATCCGTAGTTTTCTTGGTTTGGCAGTTTACTACCGAAGGTTTGTTGAAAATTTTTCACGGTTATCTAGTCCAATGAATAAGCTAACTCGTAAGGGTGTTAAGTTCATCTGGACAAAAGAATGTGATGATTCGTTTCAAGAGTTGAAAAGAAGATTGGTGAATGCTCCAGTTTTGGCACTTCCTTCTAGGAATGGTGAGTTTGTTATATACAGTGATGCTTCGTTGAAGGGACTTGGCTGTGTCCTTATGCAGAATAATCAGGTAATTGCTTATGCTTCACGTTAGTTGAAAACTCATGAGGTAAATTACCCTACACATGATTTGGAATTAGCTGCTGTTGTTTTTGATTTAAAAATTTAGAGGCATCATTTGTATGGAGTAAAGTGTGAAATATATACTAATCACAAAAGTTTAAAGTATATATTCACTCAGAAAGAATTGAACATGAGATAGAGGAGATGGCTGGAATTAATCAAGGATTATGATTGTACAATTCACTACCATCCAGGAAAAGCAAATAAAGTGTCCGATTCTTTGAGTCGAAAAAGTAATGCTTCATTAACCATGCTACATTTGAAACGAGATCCTTTGGTTTTTGATTTGATGAACTTTGGAATAGAAGTTATTGGTGTAGGAAGTTCTTCTATTTTGTTTCAGGTATCAGTGAGATCATCCCTATCAGACAGAATTAAGCAAGCACAGAGGGAAGACAGTGAGTTGCAGAAAAAGGTAGAGCTGGTTCAGAAGGGTAAGATGCCTAAATTCAACATTGATAACGATTGTGTTATGAGGTTTGGGAAGAGATTATGTGTGCCTTGTGATTCACAGTTGAAGAATGAGTTGTTATGTGAGGCTCATAGTTCCCCGTTTTCAGTTCATCCTGGCATTACTAAGATGTACATAGATCTGCGGGAGTATTACTCGTGGGATGGAATGAAAAGGGATATTGCTGATTTTACTGTGAAGTGTTTGACTTGTAAGCAGGTTAAAGCAGAGCGGCAGTTACCGAAAGGGATGCTTCAGCCTTTACCAGTTCCATATTGGAAATGGGAAAATATATCCATGGACTTTGTTGTGGGATTATCGAGGACATCTCGAGGTAATAATGCAATCTGGGATATTGTTGATCGTTTGACTAAATCTGCTCATTTCCTTGCTATACGAGATACTTTTTCACTAGATCAACTTTCCCGTTTGTATCTTAAATAGATAGTCAGGTTACATAGAGTTCCTCTCTCCATTGTGTCCGATCGTGATCCCAGGTTCACTTCTAACTTTTGGAAAGGCCTTCAGAAGTCGGTGGGTACTGAATTAAATTTTAGTAAAGCTTTTCATCCTCAATCAGATGGGCAGTCAGAACGAACAATTATGACCTTGGAGGATATGCTACGAGCTTGTTCGATGGATTATCAGGGAAGTTGGGACCAACATATTTCTTTGGTTGAGTTTTCTTATAATAACAGTTTTCATTCCAGTATACAGATGACACCATTTGAGGCATTATATGGGAAGCGGTGTCGAACTCCAACATTTTGGGATGAAGTGGGTGAAAGGAAGATGATGGGACCAGGATTGGTAGAAGAGATGGTAGAAAAAGTTCAGTTGATTCAGAAACACATGAGAATAGCTCAGAGCAGGCAGAAGAGTTATGCGGATAACCGGAGGAAGGATCTATCTTTCGAGGTAGGTGATCATGTTTTTCTCAAGGTTTCTCCATGGAAAAGTGTGATGTGATTTGGTAAGAATGGAAAGCTGAGTCCAAGGTTCATTGGACCATACAAAATTCTGGAGAGTGTTGGATCAGTTGCATACAGAGTGGCTTTACCTCCGAGTTTATCTCAGGTACACAATTTTTTTCATGTTTCGATGCTGAGAAAGTATATGCCAGATCCATCTCATGTTTTGAGTCCAGAGGTAGTTCAGCTGGAGGAGAACCTAAATTATGAAGAACAACCAATACAGATTCTTGACCGAAGAGAGCATGTGTTGCGAAATAAGGTAATTCACCAGGTAAAGGTTTTGTGGAAAATATTATTGTTGAAGAGGAAACGTGGGAATCTGAAAATGCTATGAGGGATAAATACCCCCACTTATTTTGATAAGTGAATAAAATTGCGAGGACGAAATTCCCAAAAGGGGGGAAGGATGTAACATCCTAGGTAAATAATGAATAAAGCATTTTCATATTTATTAATATTTATGAATTAAATATTAATTTTACTTTAA
The DNA here is from genome assembly GCA_963277665.1 of Viscum album. NCBI lineage: Eukaryota > Viridiplantae > Streptophyta > Magnoliopsida > Santalales > Viscaceae > Viscum > Viscum album. The sequence continues at coordinate 1,088,321,769 of OY728145.1, read as the reverse complement.
AAGGGTTTCTATGTTCGATAGCGTACCAGATACGCAACAAAGAGTTTCATTGAAATCTTTCGTTGCACACTAGTAATAAAATAATATTATTTTAAATTGTAGTTAACACATAGCCGTTGTGTTGGCGGGAATGGATAGAAATAACTAAAATAAGATTATATATGTTTTTTAAATGTTTTTAATTTTATCTAATAAAAGATAAAGGCTTAAAATATGGAAAGAATTCATTTTTAGGCGTATATGCCCTAGTTTTCACTAAAGGTTCACTTATCACCTTTTGATGACAAACCATCATTAAATATAGTTTTGTTCACTCTTATAAATTCTATTGGACCAAATAAAACTCTTCTTTAGAATCGGGACATCAAAATTTACTTTGTGTAAATTTTTGGTATTTTTCCGATAAAGTTAATTTTTTAATGAATAGTGTAAAATGTTGTATTTTAATTCAAAACCGCTTTTTAATCTAATTTATTTATATGATTAGATTATCTTTTTAATTGGTTTTAAAGTCAAATTAGAATATATTTTTACCATTAAATCCAATAGTGGTCGTTAGAATTAATTTTACTTTGAAATCGGACTTAAACTAGTGTCAATCTTTTGATACTTATTGTTTCATAAAAACAGGCTATTTGCTCTGACAGCGAGAATTAATTATTAAATTAATTAATGAAACTTATATGTTTGGAATTTTTTAAAATGGACTTCATTTTTGAATTCATAATATCAAATATAGCTTAGGGTGATGTTTTGGTATTTTTCTGAAAAACATCAATTTTTGATGAATAGTGAAACCACTATGTGGTAGTTAAAGAAACTGATTTTTCATTTAAATGAAACATTGTCACTTCTGTGATTTGATTTTCAAAAATCCTACATACATGGTTGTCATTAAGAAGTAAAATGTGGTTCAATGAGATTAAAATTATTTTTTTGGTGAATAGTAACTTTTATGTTCTTAATCGCGATTAGAGGTAATTAGTGTAGTTTAAGGTAAAAATAATGTTTTAATAACATGAGATGATCTTGACACATGTCCTACCCTCATTGGATGTGTCATGGCCGACCAAGAAAATCCATGGGTCAACTTGGGGACCACATTGAGCCACTTTGGTTGGGAAATGACATAAATAACTTTTTATTAAATGTTAAAGTAAAAATGACACAAACATGAGATGTTTTACTAAAACAATTTTTACATGGGGTTATACAAGTCATATTTTTGACTATAAATATTAATTAGAAAGATAAAAAGATTCCCTACATCATGATATTTTTTTATAATTTTTTGACATTAAATATATTAAATTATTTATGACATCATGATGATGCAACGATTACCTCATTAATAAAGGATTTAAATAAAATGAAAAGATAATGTAAAATATATGACCTACACATGTACAAAACCTATTGGATGGGTATATTTATAACCCTTATCACCTTATCCTTGAATTATATCAATGTGGGACTTCTTAAATCCGAATCTCATTTTAAAATAAAGTAACTTTTCTTTGCTTTCCAAGAGTGCCCATCCTCTCCTCTTATAAAAGGCCCCCACCTCTACCTCTTTACCCACACTTACAGAGCCTTTTTCTCGGCCAACCCCTGCCCATTTTGTCTCTCCACATCCATCTATTACTCTTTGAAGCCTCACTTTGGGCAGAAGTCTTCCCAAGGGAGCCTTTGAGCTCAAATCTAAGAGAGTTACCCGATTTTAAGGTGATGTCTTCACTTGTGTTATTTTGTTTTATTTTGCTTCTCCAACCCCCTAAACTCTTTTTATTAATTTATTTTGTAACAAATACAGTATCTTAAATATACTAGGTTGTTGTTATAAGAAGATTTCGAGCTACACTTACACATATCTACATCTAATCGTTAAAGAACATACTGTTTCTGTGGTTGGCGAATTTCTGCCTCATGAAATGATGATTATTCAATCTTCTTTTAAACACCTTTAATGGTGGCCATTAAGATGTCACTCTATTTATATATGATATATATTATGTTTATGTTTACCTTATGCTTCTGTATTTTTCATTTTTGGTATACCTTTAGGGTTTCCATTGTGGGTAAACACGATAATTTCATTTTAGGAAGTGCGGACTACCGCCCCCTCAAAGTGATTTGATTCGTTAATGCCATATGTGGGACGTATAAAGGATGGATTTAAAGTTATTATATATGATGTTATACTGGAATTATAATATACCTCTATATCATTATTATTTCTTCTCATTAAATTTTGAGATAGAAATGAAAGTAGCGTTCATGCGTACGTACAGCTTACCGTCTCCATGAACGGTGCATTTCATTTCTTATACCCAAATGTAATGTACTATTATAAGTACATATATATATAATGGATATATATGATGTATGTTACATCTAAATGATTAATATAATTCTGGAATTAAAATATACATACCTCTCATTTAGTTTTAATTCCATTAATATGACATAGAAATGAAAGTAGCGTACGTACGGCTTACCGTCTCCATGAACAGTGCATTTCATTTCTTACCTCTAATTGATTATGTGATATTATAAATACATATATATGCTAGATATATATGATATATATGATATCCAAATCAGGAATGTCATTCTGGATATAAAGAACCTTTGACCACACGAACAACATGTAATTGTAAGAAGTCCACTATCGACTTAAGAACCAAATATCGACAAAACAAACATTATTAACTTAAATGGTTACATAATGTTTATAACATGGAAATAAGTGATATAAAAGGAATAATGAAATTGAAAAAAGTTCTTAAGAAAATAGAAATTAACTCAAGTTTATTTTTCAGGACGTTAAAGAACGATCGAGTCAAGTCGGACCCGAGGTGAGGGACTTCGTCTCAATCTCCTTTCATTGAGGCATATTTCATTTTATACACAACTTTCTTTTATATGGTGTATAAACCCCTTTGACTTTTACTTTTATACAAAATGAATCTTTTTCTACGAAGCGTTTTACAAAATGACAAAAATGAATGTTTCTTTTAACGTATGCGGTGACAACGACCTTTTCCGCCCCCGTGAGTATTATTTGGTCTTTAGCTTCCTCAACAAGCCGTAATGTTTTTTTTAAAATGAAATAAATACCATATACTCTTTTATGTACTTTGGTATTGAAAATGGTTTTTATAATGGATTAGTTATGTCAATATATTTAAGTGATATATTTTGATCAAAGTGTGGAAATGTTTTCTTTCCATTATATTTGTTTTATGTCTTATGATTTTTATAATGGTACTTGGACATTTGACGGGTGGTTACGTGATAAACCATATGACGGGTGGTGCCGTGAATACCAGGACGGGTGGTTATGTTATAACCTCCAATGTATTGGGTATGGAAGTCAGCCGTTTGGCTATTCCATTAAGTATGTATGAAAGTTGGCCGTATGGCTATTCCATTAAGTGATATGTGTGGAAGTCGACCGTATGGTTATTCTACTTAAGTATGTTTATGTCCCAAGTTACCTTTATATGTTATGTGATCTTTTTTTGGGTTTTATGGTAATATTTTGGTTACCAAAGGGTAAGTAATGATCTTTTATTCAGTTAAGAGTTTTTACTACTTCATAAAGGTGAAAATTATTACTTTGATAAAGTATACATGTTTTACTTGTTGTTTTGATAAACTAACAGTTTTCATTCTTTGTATATCCCTTACTGAGCTCTTTATGCTCACCCCAAGTTTTTTTGAAATGTTTTTCACAGGACCTAATGTGGAATAGGGTCAAGGATGGGATCAAGGGAAAGTCATGCTATATAAAACTTGTAACTAGACATGTTTCTTTTTAAGAGTTTTTTTATTCTATGGAAACTTAGTAGAAGTGTCTACTTTGTAATCTTTTTATATGTAGTAGTTATGTTCTAATTCTCTAAAACTCTAAACCTAAAAAGATCCTCTATGTGAATTATTCATTTAATTCAATATTAAGAGATGTTTAAGGCCGGGGCCTTATAGTAATTATATTAAACAAGTAAATAATTTATATAATTTTATTATATAGGATTTAAAGGACATACATGGAATGTACTGACTTGAGTTAAGGGATTTCATCTCAATTTCCTTTCATTGAGGCCTATTTTAATGTTATGTATATGATTTATGTTATTAATTGTATATACTAAAAATTTTATATGTATTATAATTAATCCTTTACACATCAGAATATTTCATTTTTTTATTTTAATTACTATAACCTATGAGATTTTAACTGAATGTTACCAAGTGGTAAAATAATTCTTAAATCAATTTACTTTCGATGGGTTATAAATCTTATTCATTGACTTTTTTTTCCATCATTATGAGTGAATTGATAAATAAATTTAATTATTATATATTTCCAATTGTTTATTTATTTATTTACCTTTATTATAGATAATATCTTCATTTATTGACTCTCAATTCAATGATATGATATTTGTAAGTGTTATTCACCTCAAATTCTCTTTCTTTAGGAAAAATGTTGATGTTATGCACCTAACTTCTTTTATGAGGATTATATACCTCCCATTTGACCTTTTATATCATAAAAAATCTTATTTTAATTATATTTAATTTTTCATTTATTGTTATTATTTTACATGGAATAAAATTTGAAAGATACGAAAGTGGAAACAACTTTATTCCACAATCTTCTTTTCTTTTGAGATTATTTAGGTTCATGTTCTGTTGGGAATAAATCATAAAATTTTATTTTCTTGAACCAAATATATTTTATCATACTCTATTTTAAAATGTGTTTTTAATTTTTTTATTTTATATTTACACCAAATTGAATAAATTATCATAAAGAATGTTCTTTGCATGTGATATTGATATTATATCTTTTTTTAGATCATGAATATTTTTGTTTCATATACATGTTCTATAAAATGTTTTCAAAATGAAATTTTATAAAGATAACATATTTTTAAACTTATTTCACATGTTATTTCCACTCCTTTAAATGGGTTAATAATGTTCATTTCTTAATGTTTTCCAAATGGGACACTTTAGAGTCTTTTAACAAAATATTTGAAAATAATGTTTATTTCTGACAATTATAACATGAAAGGGTTTTCCCATTTTCATGACCATTATTTAATTTGAATACTTTTTTATAATTTTCAAAATTAATTTTCAATGACATGTATTTTCATTATATATTATAAATTTTTAGTTTTAAAAGTTATTTTTAAAGTAAAAAGGTTATTTTACTCAAGAATAATATGAATGATTCTTTAAGGTTATTTCCATTTATCTTCATAAAAAACCCTTTATGTCACTCAAGATCCATTGGGGATATTTTATTTTGATACCATCCTTATTATTTATCCACAAGGATTATTATTTTTTCAAATACATTTTCATGGAACCTGTTTCTTTTCTTTGGGTTAATCAGGTTATGAAAGAAATAATGGATGCTTATAAGAGTATTATAACAAAATTCAAGATCTATATACATTATTTTTATTATGGTTCATTGGAATTATTTATAATGCTAGTCCCGTTATAAACCAATGTTGGTTGATCCCATTATATATCTCCAATGCTTTGGGTAAAGGGGCATAGTTAACTAATTTGGTTTCTCAGAAGATATCTTTGTAATATACTATGATGGTTATTCCAAGAATAACCATGATGATTATTTAAATTATAATTATTATGGTAACTCTATGTGTGACTTTGATGTTTACTCATATGTAATGTAATATGGAAAATAATATCCCTTGTTACCTACATGTTTTAGATATGTTTGATATGGTTTTTTTGGAAATCATATGATTTTGAATAGTAATCTAATGAATTTATATTTAAAGAAAAGTTTATAATAAATATTATGGGAGAAAATATATGGGTTTATAATGTTTCCTTTGATCAAGTTTGACACAAAAACACTCATTATTCTTGGTTACTATTACTATATCCTTTTATAAATCTTTATTCAATGATTAATTTTTTATGATGAAAGTATTTAAGGGTATGAATTCCCTTGTGTTATTCTCATGAAATTTTATTATTCCATATTACCCTTATGCTCATCTTATTCTTATTGATAACACTAAATTGTTAATGATTATGTTTACCCTTATAGATAATTTGATCTCATGCTTGTTATGTTCCCTTCCCCCATGGGTTATGAAAAATGATTTGAGTCAATAAGGGTTATATATTTAAATAATTTTATGTGAGAGTTTGAAGACTAAATTTGGAGTATTAAATGTTGGGTACAATGGGAGATGATGTTGATATTTATGAACCAGTTCTTTATGATTCTATGTTGTTTAGAATCTATTCTAATATAAAACACTAAAACTAATTTTTTTTAGGTATGTATGTGATCCAATATTTCCTTTTCATGTTTTAAGGTTTGGAAGGAAAAAATAGATCACATTTATCAGTCTCAAAGACATTAATGTAAATATTATTATTTTTAGTATGAGATATGAGAGGGAGGGTACATGACTGTAATAGATGGTATGAGAGTGGAGTTTAGAAAAATTTGGAGATCAAGATGTTTCTATGTGATGTTATCTTAAGTTTTATGGTTACAATCATAGGTATATATGTTCATGTTTGATTATAAGTTCAAAATATTAGAATCCGCATTTGAGGTTTTAAGTGATGTAATTTTAAGGCGACAAATGATTTTTTGAGAGCTGTCTTACTTGTTTAATCTGAAGTATTGTTATAAATGAATTATATTACACTTTTGGGGATGTATACTGAAGTTTATGAGATAAATTTTGATGTTAAACTGTAAATAATTATTTTTTTATTATGTTTATTTTGGATTTAATGAAATTTATTTTTGGAAATGATTTTCACTTCTTAGGGATTGTGTAATTAAGGCATATACATTTTTGGTATGAGACTTTAAGAGTGACTGATGTTATTTGGAGATAAATATTAAATTTAGTTGGAACAATATGTTATCAAAAAATTCAATTTTTTGGATTTCAATCTTGGTTAGAAATATTTTTATTAAATTTATAGATACTTATTTATGGATTGATTTTTCTTTAACTTTGGGTATTACTATTGAATTTTGGAGATTAATGCTGTATTTCATCAAAGGAATGTTTATTAATTTTTAGAATTATTTTACCTCAACGTAACTATTTTTCTTTTTATTAATGTATATTGAAATTAGGAATAACTTGTTATCATGCGATTCATTAGAATTTGATTCATTTTCTTTAGGTATGAAAAATTCATCTTGAAATCTTATCTTTTGGAGAAAAAATTTGAGATTGTAAAGGAACTTTAATAAAGTATGAAATTATATTTAGAATGTAATTGTGATAATTTAAGTTCTTTATCAAGATGATAAATTAATTACTCTACTCTAGGAAATGGGTTTTTAAATAAAACATTATCCATTTACTTTTATTAAAGAGAAATCATTGGTCTTTTAAACCATTATAGATTTAGGGTTTTATAATGCTTTACTTTACAATGATCATATTATTTACCACTATCTATCAGTCCTTAGGCATAGTTTTTTTCATCAATGCCCATTTTTTCACTTCCAAATTTTTTTCCCAATATGTAAATATTGTTATGTTTTATTCTATATGATCTTCATATTTCACTTTTTTATCTTGTAATTTGGAAGTCTTATTAAACATTTTTATGATATGGGATTATGAAAAAGGTAATTTGAAAAGTAAGATCCATTGTTTATGATCACAAGTTCAATTTGAGGGAAAAAATTTATAAAATTATGTAAAATTTAATATCTTGATATTATAAAATAAGTACATTGTGCTCGATAACGTGTATGAAATGCGACACCAAGCTTAAACAAACCATAAAATATTAATATTTAATTATGAACATTATAACCTATCAGATAAATTGGTTGGTACAAATAGGAAGAAATATTTTTTTAATATATATATATATATTCTAATCAATACAATTTTTTTTATTAATTATATGTAAATATGGTCTCAAGTTTTAGTAAAACTGCTTTATTCTTTAATGTTATGTTTTCATCTTTTTGATTTATTTTTATAAATAATCAATTTTTAGACCATTTATAAATTTTATTTGTTAAAATAAATTTCATTTTTATATCATCCTATCAAAATTATACTATGGGGAAATTTAATGATTTTTCTAAAAACATTGATTTTTCAACAAATAGTTAAAATAAAGATTTTTATTGAAAACTGTATTTTATTTTAGAGTAATTTTAAAGTAAATTTAAATTTTTTATTAGTTTTAATAATTAATTATTTCATTATGATTTGACATAATCTAATAATTATTTTTTAAATTCATTTAATTCATTAATTTAGTATAAAAACATTTTATACTTAAACATAACATTTTTATAAAAACCTATTTTTCTTCACATTTTATATTTTAAATTTTAATTAAATTATTACACTTTGGTATTTTAAATTTTATAAAATGGATTGAATTTTTTTAATCACGAGGTATAAATTTATTGAATATGTCGCTTTTATTTATTTTTTCAATATAGACAACTTAAGTAAATTTTATTACCATGGTAAAGGGAAAATCAGAAAATTAAAATATACAAAACTCCTAAAAATAATTTATTTGACCAAGTTATTAGGATGTGGTTTATAATATAAAAATGTTTTTTTATGTTTATTTTTCCATTTCTAGTAAATATATTCACCCTCAATGTGTAAAAAACAACCTTATTGCTTTTATAAGTGTAAAAAGGGTTAACGAGGGGTTAAAGTAAAAAGATAAGTGTAAAAAATAGTTACTTCCTATATAATTTTTATTTGATGAGATTATTTCAGTAAATAATCATAATAAATTTTAAAAAATTAATTATCGATCCATTTTTAATTGAAAAATAATTTTATTTAATTTAATATTGTAATAAATTCCAAGAGTGACACTCCCCTCTCTTATAAAAGGCCACCTCTCCTTCTCATTTCATCACACCCAAAGAATAATTTAGTTCTAAGAATACCTTCCAACATACATTACTAACATCTATACCCATGTTATATATGGTTTATTTTGGGAACAATCCCCTTATTAGAGGACTTATGATGTAAAGAAATGTAGATTTTTTGAAGAAGAGATATAGTCTCTAACGAAATATTTTTGTTCTATTTCTGCTTCCTATTCCTTAAAATCATCATTAAAAAATATTATATAAAAAAATTTAAATCCCATATACTTATAATTTATTATTTAAATTAAATAACCTATTGAAATCTCACCTTCCATAAAATGGGAAACAAAACTATCAATAGTGTGTACCGTGGACTATCGCCTCACGAAGTGATGTAATTCATTTTCCATCACCACCTTTCACTGATGGCTATAATGATGGTATTAATGTTTATAAAATATATTAATTACAAATTTATAATTATGAAACAATAATATATCATTTTCCTTCTTACCTTTCCAATTATTTAAAAATGATAATGTCATTCATGCATATATGTGGACTTCCACCTCTACAAAGTGATGTGATTCGTTTTTCATCACAACATTACATGGATGATATATATATGTATATTTAAATAATTAATATTATATTTATTTTATTATTATTATTTTATTTAGATAAAATAATACTTTCCTTCTTTCCATAATGATTGTTGAAAAATGGAAATGTTACTCATGAGAATGCATGATGTATTGTCACGATGATTGTAATGTAGTTTATTATTCAAAAACAAATATAATGGAAAAATTAAAAAGAAAAATTGATATATAAAAGTTATAAATATCTCATGATTATTTTTCTAGATATTATGGTATAATGACCACTATGACCACTATCAAAACACTGAAGATGTTTTGAAATTACGGACAAAACATTCTCAAAATAACTAACATTGACTGGATTGTTTATATAATTAAATATAACAATGAAAAAAATGAAAAAATTGGAATGATAAATTAATAAAATAGGAAAATGTTTTGTTAAAAATTAAATAATTTTTATAATTTTATTATACATGATGTAATGGATGCAAATGAAAAGTCTGGACTCAAGGTAAGAAATCTCATTTCAATTTCATTTCATTATGGAATATTTTAATATTATGCACCTAATTTCATTAATGAGGAGTGTATGTTTAACATTTAACATTTTATATTTAGAATAATTCATATTTCATGGTATTTTAATTTTCTATTCGAATCACCCCATCATAGGGGATTTGACATGAATGTTACCAAGTAGTTAAAGGAATCTTAACTCAATTTCCTTTCTATGGATTATAATTATTATTAATTGAATTTTTTATTCGATTATTAGGTTTTTATTGATATAAAAATTGATTTATTCAATATTTAAAATTTTTTGTGTATATTTACATTTGATACACGTAATATCTTCATTGATGGACTCTCAATTGAATGATATGATCATTATAAGGGTTATTCATCCCATTTTTTCATTCATCAGGACATTTGTTGATGTTATACAACTAACGTTTTTATGAGGTGAACCTAATTCCCATATGAAATTTCATATCATGAATCTTATTATGTTAATGATATTTAATACATAAATTTTCTTATTGTTTCATAGGGAATATGAATGGAATGTTAAGAAAGTGGAAAAGGATTTATGTTATAATATCCTTTCCTTTCAAGATTGTTTATGTTGAAGTTCCATTAGGGGAAATCATACGATCTTATTTTATTAAAAAATATATTTTATTCTCCAATGGTTTTAATTTTTTTGGTTGTTTGGTTTCCATTTATTTTTCTAATACAATAAAGAATCCTTAAGAAATTTATTTGTCTATACTACTCATCTTGTATCTTCTTTTAGATTGGGAATCCTTCTCTTCCAAACACATGTTTTATTAAATTTTTTTAGAATTTTATTTTATACCTATAATTTATTTTTGAAAACGATTTAACATTGTCTTTGAAATTCCATTATATGGGTTTTAAAATGAAATTTCTTAAAATTTTCTAATGGGTTACTTTAGACTCTTTTTCACAATTTTTTTGAATAGAATGTTTTTTAATGATTATGACATGAATAGATTCTCCCACTATCATGAACATTACTTTCATTAAAAATTAAATTATTATATTAAAATTTTATTTTGAATGAAATGGATTTTCACAATATTTTATAGTTTTTTAAAAAAAAATCAATGTGAAATGGTTAGTTTTGAGATGAATGATTTTAGTGGTATTTTTTTTGGTGTTTCCATTAATCAAAATCAATATCCATTGATTTTTCTCATGCTACACTGGGGATATTTTATATTATTACCATCCAAATTATTTATCTAAATAGATTATTAATGTTTTAAAGATATTTTCATGGGGATCATGTCTTTCCCATAGGTTAATCAACTTGTGAAAGGAATAATTGATGTTTATAAGAGTTTTAAAATGAAATAAAATATATATTTGCATTATATCTATTATGTTTCTTAGTAATTATTTATGATGATGGGATGTTTCATTATAAACCATGTTTAGGTGAGCCCATTTTTTCTCTCCACTGTATTGGGTAAAGGGTTGAGTTTAACTGATTAGGATTCTCCTAAGATCATCAAGCCTCAATTTTTATTTTCATTTTGTAAAATAAGAAGAGGAATCATGGGGGGTGAAAGTAGTAAATATTGAGGTCATCACCACTCATGATTTTCTTATAGTAACGTGGAATAGAATAAAAAAAATGATAAAAAATTATACTCTCATTGGAACTCTCACCTCTGTCCAAGGCATCCACAGAGAAGTTATCATATATTAATGTGTGTTTGACCTCAATTCCTTGATTCAGATAATTATTCAATCCTGACCAATATAAGTGAGATCCTAAGCAATGTAATTTTTGTTGTCATGAAAACCAACCAAAACTGAAGAATAAATTTCCTCCACAGTAATCTTAGGTTAAAGGGATCACAAATAAAAAATCCATAATGCATGGACCTTGCTTCAACTCTAATGGAATTCCCTAAACTAAATAATTACTGAGACCAAGAAAACCAGAGCCCCTATCATCCCATACCATCCCTCCTCCTGGTATAACCCTATTATCATAGGATCTATACACATTAAGTTTGATATGAATATACTGCAATGGTTATTCCAAGTATAACCATGATGGTTATTTGAATTGTAATTGTGAAAGTTACTCCATGTGTAACTGTGAGGGTTACACATATGTATGAATAATATGGAAAATGATGTCCCATTTTACCTATAAGTTTAATAAAATATTTCTAGGGGCTTTTATGAAAATCATATGATTTTTAAATGTAATGTAATGATTTTATGTTTAATTAAATTTATTTTCTAATTCTTATCAGTAAAAATACATGGGTTTATAATGATTCATTTGATCAATGTTGACATCAAATCACTCATGATAATTGATTTCTATGACTATTTACTTTGATAAATATTTATTCCATGATTCATGTTTTTTGATCTAGGTATTTTAGGGTATGAATTACCTTTTTTTATTCTCAAGGACTTTAATTATGTAATATAACCCTTACGCCAATATTATTATTACTAATGAAATTCAATTGTTTTCTATTATATTTACCCTGTTTTGGAATTTTAGATCACCCTTATTATGTTCCATTTTCTCCATGTTATCAAGGATGACTTGAGTCGAGAAAGGATTCATATGTGAAGAATTTTATGGGAGTGGTTGAAGACTTACTATGAATATAAAAATCTAGTTATAGTGGGAGATGATATTTATATTTATCAATTAGTTGGTTATGAATCAAATTTGTTACATGTTTTTCATAATTCTATAAAACTCCAAACCTAAAAGGTCTATTCATATGTAATTTATGTAGTATTTATTTTTGATATTGAGATGTTTTGATGGGAAAAAATTGGGTCACATTTATCAGTATAAAAGATAGAAAGGTAAAGATTATGTTTCCACCACAGGAGATGGTAGTTTGGGTTTGAGGATATAATAAAATCATTTTTATATAAGTCAATTTATAGAAAAAGATATAAATAAATTAAAATATTCAATAAGAAAAATAAATAATATTCATCTTTATATAAAAAATATTTTTGAATAATATAACGAATTTATATAAAAATGAGCACTTATATATTAGGAATTTTAAAAATATATTTTAATTAAGAAAGAAATTTCTATATATATTTTATCATTTGACTAATTATATTCATACCTATCAATTTAAAATCTATATCAGAATTTATCATAGTTAGTATATTCTTGGTGTTGCATGTTGAGTAATCTATATGAAATCACGACCGATTTTCACCTATCAACCATTCAAGGTTTCGGTACTCGGCTAATGTGTATAAAAACACTCAGGTCGAATCCTTGGTGATAATAATTTTTAATATTCAATTGTTTTCAATTGATTGTATTTTGATTAGGGTGTTTGTTTATAGAGATTATGAAATAATTTATGGATGTTGTTTAATTTAAAAAATTGATAAATATTGGAGTGAGTTTATTATTGGGTATTTAATCTTATGATATCTTTGAGCTTTGCTTTATATTGTATTAAATTAATACCCACTTCACAAGATGAATTTGATGGGATTTTTCAAGTGTTAAAGATTTAATCCAAGACATTAATTAACACAGTGTTCTAATCATTACCATTACTTGTTTATGGTAGTTTATTTTTGGTTTCAATAATCCATGGAATACACATATTAAACAAAACATGTCATTAATCCATGACATATAAAGTTCAAAAAACACAATATTAAATCAAAGAATACACATAGAGCAAAATCTCTCAATAACTTAATATCCCAAAACTATTACTCACCCAAATGGTAGATTTAATCAGACATTGAAATAATTATTAATCTAGGTAAGTTTGTTTAAGGTTATGAATTATAAAGAATCTTAAAAGAATGGGATAAGAAAATAGTAGTGCATCGAACACACACACGATTGTTAAAGAGAGTTAAAAAAATCCCTTTGATTGAATGAGTAAGAAAAAGAAATTAAGGGGTTTTAACTTGATTAAACCATTTTATGAACATTAATATTAAACTATAGAAGGTGGATTATAATAGGAGATAATGAAGAATAAATTTTCATTAAAACAGAATTACAAAAAAAGACTTACAAGATTAAAACAATGAAGAAGAAAAAGTAAATGAAAACAAAGAGAGGAGGAAAGGTCTCTAATGTAAAAACATGAGTGTGTCAGGTAATCACAAGAATTTTTCAAGTATTTTTTCATTACAATATAAGATCATATCTTCTGAAATTCCAAATCTTTTGAAAGAAAGGAGGGGGGATTTATTTATATCCCAAGGAGTTGGACTGTTTTAATTCTAAATCTTTCCCTCCACTTGTCTCATAGGTTTTCCCATTCATACATCCAAATATAGAGATATGTTATTATTAAAAGGTTTAAATAATAATCTTGGCCCACTACTCTCAAAAGTTGGATCCATTTGGACTTATGGATCCCAAGTCATGAAGGTTAGAGTAAACAATTGTAATATGTTCATTTCAATCAATACTCTTTAGAAGGTCGAAATATGAAAGGGTTTTTGAATAGCAAGATGACATCAAATTAAAATAATTTCTTATATAAAGTTTTCCAAAAAAAAATACCATCTTAATTTGTTGAATATGTCATGAAAAATGTCATGAAAAATGTCTGTATTTTAATTGCCAGCCAGAATGGTGGGATGGACTTTAAAGCATCAATTGGGCCCCTTGTTCTTGTAGTTGGACCTTAAATGTTTTCTCCACGATTACTTGGGATAGTCAAGAACATATAGTGTAGTTTTATAAAATTTGGGCTTCAGGATTTAGACTAGTAACTCAGTCATCATGGCTGGTCGAGTTTCTTCACAAATTCTTTGGGTCTTCTTGTCTAGATCATATAGCCCTCCAAATGGACGATTTTGCCAAAGGTTCCTTCTAATGAAATGTTTTAATATGATTAAGGAACCCTAAAGATCAAGAATAGTGCAATTTGGATAAGTAGTGATAGAGTTATTATTAAAACATTAAACAAACTTGAATCTGGATAAATTCAAAAAGTTATCTAAAATTATATTTAATATTTAAACATTAATATTTCACACAAATTATGAAAATTTAATAAAAAATAATTAAAGGAAGAGTGTAATAAATTATTAAAATATTAATAACATCAAATCCCCCACACATAGTGTAGTGCATGTCCTCATATGAAATAAATATAAAAACATGACAAAATCATTTTCACTCACCAACAAATATTAAGATTTTATTTTCCCTTATCAGGGGAGGTTTAGAAAATTTCACTTATCCATATTTAATTCCACCACAAGTTGTTATAGAAACAATTTTCCAAAAACTATTCATTTTTTCATGCTCAAATTTAGAAATGGAAAATGGTTGTACACAAAACTTACTCTTCTCAAGATGATAAAATTAATTTATGGAGCTTCACTCATTCACCAACCAAAAGTTAAAAAATTTGAGTTTGTAAGAGCTCTCATATTACACTCCCTATCCTATAGTGCTAAATAATAAAGAGGTATTTTAGGGGTTTTTTCTGTGGCTATGGGATGATAGGAAGATGATATCCAAATAATAAGAAAAATGGGGTAAAACACCAACATGGAAAAGGAAATGCGCATTTTTTTTTGAAATGAGACATGAAAGGAAATATAAAGACAAATTTATGAGGGAATGAAAAAGGGATATAATACACCAAAGAGGAAGAAAATTTTATGTTTATGAGAAGATGAAATATTTATAAACCATGAAACTTCTTCCAATGACATAAGTGTTAATTTTTTTTTACTTTTTTTCTAAAGTTGAAATTGAATTAGATCTAACACTCATCTCCCAACCCACGATTTATATCCTCATGACACAAATTTTAATAGTTATAACAAGATAAAAGTTTGAGGAAGAGTGATTTTTGACCCACCCAAGACACAACCCCTTCTTATTTTCATTTTCTTGGGAATTGTTTTTGATTTTTTTGATATGTTATTAATCAATTTTAAATATCATTTGAATAAGATAAACATATATACATTCCCAAAACCCAATAAAAAAATAATCTCCCCCACAATTAAATTTATTCTTGCCCTCAAGAATATGATATCTTTGTAAAAATCAACAAAAGGGTACCCAAAATGAAATCCATTCCCCCCACACTTAAATTTAAAAAAATTATGCAATGAAAATCCATGTTGATATTTGGTGTGATAAGGTACTGGGATTGTAATGTGGCTATCAAAGAAAAGATTTTCATAGGCTCTAAGGGATTTCAAAAGGAGTATTAATGTAAGGAAAATGAGAGGATATTTGGCTATTGTGATTCTCATGAGGTTCAGAAAATGCCTCTATCATATTAATGCACACCAAAGTTGGAAATTCAGCTCAAAGGTCCACAAACTCAAGATTCACAAATGGGGGTGAAAAACACACATTTTCAAAATATCAACATAGATAACCTTGTAATGAAAGAAAATATTGTTCCTCATGGGTGGGTAAAATCATTTTCAAAATAAAAAATTTATCATTCTATATTTGTTGGTTTGGACACAATATTATATATCCAAAATTATGATGAAAATACAAAATTTTTAAGATGAAACATGTCTATTGACTTCCCAAAATGGTTGGAAAATATTTGAAAATTGGAAGGGGTGTAAGTATGAATCTTGATTTTTCATATTTTTTAATGATTTTTTTGTATTTTTTTTAGTTTTTTTTAGTTTTTTATAAAGACACACCCACACAAAAGAGAAAGAATAAATAAAAAAGTGTGATAAAGAAGATGGTAAAAAATGAGAATGAGTAAGGAATAAGAAGAAAGATAGATAGATAGAGAGATATGAGTTAAAGGGAAAGAGGTGCCTCCTGGTTTGGATTTGGTGGGTTGCCATCTATATCCAGTGGTGGGATTACTGTAGAATTTTTGGATTCAATGGAAGTCAATGTGGTTCCCGGATTGTGTTTCCTCTCATGGTGATGATTTAATTGATGTACATTAATTGTGATTATCCTCTTGGAAGAGGGGTCTTGTAATTGCACTTCACCAAATGGGTAATCATTAGTAATAACAAATGGACCTTCCCAACGAGAATTAAGCTTACTTAGGTGATTTTGAAATTGAGAATTGAAGAGAATTACCTTTTAAACACCGTGGAATACCTTTCTTAGTATGTGTTTTTTCATGGAGTAACTAAGCCTTTTATTTGTTCAGATTAAAATTATCATATGAATCAGGTCGAAGCTCCCCCAGTTCATCCAATTGCAACAATCTTTCTTCACTAGATTTTTCACAACCAAAATTACATGTTTTCACAGCCCAAAAAGTCTTATGTTGGATTTCAACTGGACAATGACATGCTTTACAAAAAACTAGCCTAAAAAGAGATATCCCAATGGGTGTTTTATAGTCAGTTCGATAAGCCTAAAGTGATTCACCACGTCTTTCAGGGAAGTCTTTTCTGGTGGGTTTTACAATTATCTCAAGAACTCTTTTAACTTCTCTATTATAAATTTCAGCCATGCCATTTATTTGAGGGTGATATGCTGTTGAAGTTTTATTGGCAACACCATTATTTTTCAAAATATATTACATGGTTTTATTATAGAATGGGTTCCTAAGTCACTTATCAAGGCACGAGGTGTGAAAAATCATTGGAAGATGTGTGTCTTTAGAAACACATTAATAGTATGTGAATCATCCTTTCTAGTGGGTTTGTCCTTGAGCAAAATAGAAATATAATCAACTGTAAGAATAATGTATGAGAATCCATTGGAAAGGGGGAATTATCCCATGAAATCGATTCCCCAAACATCAAATATCTCACATAAAATTAAAGGCTTTTGGGGCATTTAATTTCTATTTGAAATTTTGCCAAACTTTTGGCAAGTGGGACATCATTGAAAAAACTCATGTGATTCCTTGAAGAGTGAAGTCCAAAATAATCTAGAGTCTTGGAACATTAATGATCCTTTGTGGTCCAAAGTGTCCACCTCCCAGAAGTGAGTGATAAAATTATTAAATGGAAGAATGTTCATCTTTATCAACAGATCTCCCAATTACCTTGTTAGACCAAATTTCCCAATGTTTATTATCTTCCCCAGAATAGAATTTTGAATCACTTTTCTGCTTCATTTTTTTTCTTTTGATTTTTTAGGAAAAACACCAGAAACCAAGTAATTTAAAATGGGGTCATACCATGGTATTTTTGGAGTGAGAGATGAAAGGTTCTTAGTGGGGAATTCAGGATCAATGATTTCTGAATGAGAAGAATTAGAAATTCTACTCAGGTGATCAACCATAGGGTTTACTTTTCTTGGTTTATCTTGGAATTCATGGTCAAACTCTTGGTGTATTAGGATCCATCTTATTATACTTGGTTTGGAATCAGTTTTCTTAAGTAAGAATTCTATAGTAGAAAAGACTGTGAAGATGATGATTTTGGAACCTTAGAGATAAGGCTAAAATTTATCTAAGGAAAAAACCAATGCTAAAAGATTCTTTTTAGTCACAATTTAGTGATATTGAGTTTCATCCTAAGTTTTTGAGGCATAATAGATGATATGAGAAATTGTTTCTCTTCTTTGACAAGGAACAACACAAACAGCTCTATCAGAAGCATCACACATCAATTCAAAGGGTAATGAAAAATATAGGGATTGGATTATCAGTGTAGATGTAAGTGTAATTTTGTGTTCAATGAAGTATCTCTTGCAAACATCATATAAATGGAAAGTGACATCATTTTGGAGAAACTGAGTGAGTGGGAGGGAAATCCTATAGAAGTTATTGATGAATCTCTGATAGAAACCGGCATGACCAAGGAATGAATGGATTTATCAGACAAAAGTGCATTCAGGAAGTGATCGGATCACTTCAATTTTGGCAGGATCAACTTCAATACCCTCTTTTGAAACTATATACCCTAGAACAATCCCATTTTCAACTATGAAGTGGCATTTTTCAGAATTTAACAAAAGGTTACACTTGAAACACTTTTAGAGGACTAGAGAGAGTGAATTCAAGCAAGATTCAAATGACTCATCATAAATGGTGAAGTCATCCATGAATAATTCCATGAAATGTTCAATGAATTCAGAAAAGATACTCGTCATACACCTCTGGAATGTTGCAGGAGCATTACAAAGTCCAAAATGCATTCTTCTATATGCATATTTTCCAAAGGGGCATGTGAAAGTAGTCTTTTCGTGGTCCTAAGGTGCGATTGGGATTTTTAAGTAGCCGATGTATTCATCAAGAAAGTAATATTGTGACTTTCCATTTAATCATTATATAATTTGATTGAGGAATGGAAGAGGGTAGTGATCTTCTCATGTTTCAACATTCAATTTTTGGTAATCAATTCATAAACGCCATTTATTTTTTACTCAAGTTGTGACTACCTCTCCTTGTTCATTTGGGATTACAGTTATCCCACCTTTATTAGATAAAACATGAATTGGACTAACCCATTTACAATAGAAAACTTGGTAGATAATACCATCTTGAAGAAACTTGGCGATCTCTTCCCTAACCACCTCATGTATGAGTGGATTGAGTCTTCTTCATAGTTTTCTAATTAGTTTGGATAATTCCTCAAGATGTATGTGATGCATGCAAAGAGTAGGGTTGATTCCTAGTATGTCATCTAGGGTCCGACCTAAGGCCTTTTTTCCTCTAACAATTGATCAAGTTTGGAATCCTCAGTTACAGTAAGTAAAGCAGAGATAATGACAGTATAAGAGTGATCATGGAAAAGGAATGAATATTTCAGGTGTTCAGGAAGTGGTTTCAGATCAGTCTCATCTTTGATTTGTGGGTTAGACAACTCTAGAATGGAGGAAGGGACTTCAGTTGCTTCAGATTAATTTTCCTTAATACTATCCAAGGTGGATTAGTATATACAATCATTGATGTGGGATTCAAGGGATTTTTCAAGTTCCTCTAGATTGATGGAGTCTATTAATGAAAGGCCCACATCAACTTCACCATTTATGACTTGGTTAATCATGGTTCCAATTTTACAAGATCCTCTTTCATTAGAACATGATGAACATGATGGAATGGAGTTCAATTGACTCTCATAAGTGTCATAAAAAACATGGATTGAGAACAAATAGTGATCCTCATATGGGTATCACATGGCTTGGAAAATTTTGAATATGACCAGTTGGTCACAAAATTACATGGATAAGATGCCTGAATTGACATCAATATTGGTTCTTTCTATCATTAGGAATGGTATTCCTAGAATTAGGGTATATCGAGAAGAGTTTGTCTCACCTTCCATGTCAAGGACATATAAATCAGAAGGGAAGATAATATCATTGACACAAACGAGGACATCCTCGATTATACCCTTAGGACTAGCAGTGCTTCGATTGGCCAACTGAATGAAAACACCTGCTTGCTGTAAGGGACCTAGAATAAGGTTGGAGAATATAGGTTTGGGAAAGACATTAATTGAGGCTCCTAGGTCTATGAGTACATTATCTAAGTTGGAACTTCTAATTTGTCATGGAACCGTAAAGTTCCCTGGATCTTTACACTTTATGGGAATAAACTACTGGGTGGAAACATTTTCGAAGGTCCCAAGTTGTCTCTTATTAGTGCACAATTCCTTAATGAAATTTGCATAACTTGGATTTTTTTGATGAAATATAAGAGAGGAATGTTTAGTTAAACATGTCTAAACATGTCAAGCATTTCAAGACAATGATCAAATGACTTATTTGGCATAGAAATGGATTGAGGAAAATGAGTTGGATTCCTATATAGAATAGAAGGAGGTGAGGTAATGGATTCAGGTTCCATTTTCATTTAATTTTATAGGTCAACATTCAGAGGGGGGTTGGAGGACTTATATTGAGGCATAACAATTTTCTTCCCTAATATATGTGAAATTGCACTTACATTACCCATGGGGTTGGGTAATTTTTGAGCTCGAATTTGGGAAGAATTTTATTGTTGTTGCTAGCTCAGGTGGGATGCAAGTTGACCAATTTGTGTTTCAATGTTTTTTAGGATGGAATGAGCGAAGGAGGAAAGATCTTCTACTGCACATTCCCATGGTTTCTTGGAAGAATAGGCTAGTCCCATATTGGGATTAACTTGATTTTGGTTCTTGGGAAAGTGATTGTATTAGTTTTGGAATTGGTAAGGCTCAATAGGATAGTGGAATCCAGGAGGAGGAAGAGGAGGATTGATCTTTTGAGTTTGAGGAACAAAAGGATATGGTCAATGGAATTTACCACCACCATGACCATATTGGAATTGGTTTGGGTTTTAACGATGGAATTGAGGGAGATGAGAAATGAGATTCCCATACCTCAATCCTTGGATGAAGGTAGAAGAGAAGGGATCCGAATGAGGTTGGTTGATGTTTCTAACGAACTGGATTGATTGTTGAGTGTTGGTGTTCCACTGAGATTATGCTGCATTATGCTCCAATGGTCTAGATGAATAGGAGGGATCCTCGTGAAGTTGTGGACATGTTTCAGTTGGATGAGATGGGGAGCTACAAATTCCATAGTTCTTGATAGGTCCATGGAATAGAGACTGTGGAGAAGATGAGGTTGGGGCTTTTGCATCCACATATAGTTATCACACATGACCTGTAAGTTCACTCATCCACTATGTCATCTTGTTTGGATCTATAGATTTATTATCTTAATCTTTTTTGACTTGATCATGTGCTCGAGTATTGAATTGTTGTGTGTTTTCAGCCATGTTGCTTATGAGATCTCTCGCAGCTGTGAGAGTTTTATCAACAAGAGCATCGCCACTTACGGTATCAATGAGGGTTCTCTCTATAGCCAATACCCCCTCATAGAAGTATTGTATCAAGAGTTGGTAATGTATTTGGTGATGAGGAAATGTTTCCAAAAGCTTTTTTAACCTCTCCAAATACTCATGGAGTGATTCATTTGGGAATTGACGAATACCACTTATTTCCTTTCAGAAATAAGCAATATAAGAATTAGGAATGAATTTATCTAAGAAGATTCACTTCATGTCATTACATCTGGTTATGGAACTAGGAGGGAGATAGTAGAGTGATGAGTTGGTAGTGTAAGCTAGAGAGAAATAGAATGCTTAAAGTTTGATTTGTTCCTCAGAAACCTCTTGAGGTATCATGGTAGAGCACACCACTTGGAACTATTTAAGATGAGGATGTTGATCCACACCGGATAACCCGTGGAAATGATGAATAAGATGAATCAAATCCAATTTTATTGCAAATTAATCCTCTATTTTTGGATATTGAATAAAATGTGATTGGTAATTCATATTAGGGTCAACAAGTTCTTTATGTGTTTGTTCCCTAGGATTGACCATATATAATTGAATTAGTTGGACCTAGACAGGTTCTTGAATGGTTTGATTATCTCTAATGTTAATACTATGTTGGTGAAGTGTTTTCTCAATTTTAGGGTCAAAAAATCTGAGGGATTTTTTGGGAGTATATGGGACATTTAGAGAGATTTTGGAAGAAAGAGGAATATTGGTTTTTCTTGGTTTTTTTCCACTTATGATTTTTATGAGAAGGCGGGTTTTCTTTGTGTTTTTCTTCAATTTTTTTAATTTTTTTTTTGTTTTTTTTAAATAACAGGAAACTAAAAAAAACTTAATTTCAATACCCCCTAAAATGGTGCCATTTGAAAGTGAAACCAATTTTCACCTATCGACTGTTCAAGGTTTCGGTGCTCTGTTAATGTGTATAGCAGCACTCGGGTTGAATCCTCAACGATGATAATTCTTAATAGTCAATAGTTTTCATTTGATTGTATTTTGATTGGGGGGGGGGGGTTGTAGAGATTATGAAATTATTTATGCATGATTTTTGATTTAAAAAATTGATAAATATTGGGGTGAGTTTATTATTGGGGATTTAAGCTTACGATATCCTTGAGATTTTCTTTATATTGCATTAAATTAATACCCACTGAACAAGATGACTTTGATCGGAATTCTCAATTGTTAAATCTTTAATCCAAGCCGTAACATAAATTAGGGTTATAATCATTATCATTATTTATTTATGGTAGTGTATTTTTTGTTCCAATAATCCATCGAATCAACTTATTAAACAAAACATTTCATTAATCCATGACATAGAAAGTTCAACATATATAATATTAACTCAAGGAATACTCATGGAGAAAAAGATATCAGTCACTTAATATACCCAAATTATAACTCAACCTAATGGTAGATTTAATTAAACATTGAAATTATTATTAATCTAGTTAAATATGTTTAAGGTAATGAATTATCAAGAAATTTAAAAGAACGACATAAGAAAAGATTAGTGCGTTGAACACACACACAATCATTAAAGAAAGTTAAAAAAAGATTTTTGATTGAATGAGGAAGCAAAAGAATAGAAGGAGTTTTAACATTATTTAAACCATTTTAAGAAAATTATATTAAACTGAATAAGGAGGAAGATAATAAGAGATATTTAAGAATAAACTTTCTTTTAAACATAATTATAAAAAATACTTACAAGATTACAATAATGAAGAACACAAAAGTAAATGAAAACAAAGAGAGGATGGAAGGTGTCTTAAGTAAAAACATGAGTATGTAAGGTCCTACCAACACTTTTTCAAGGCTTTGTCATGCCAAAATATTCTCCTCTATTATTAAATTCCAAATATTTTGAAGGAATGTTGGGGTGATATATTTACAACCCAAGGAGTTGGACTGTTTGCATTCCAAATCTGTCCTTCCAATTGTCTCGCCGGTTTTCCCATACAGAAAGATGAATCTAGAGATATATTATTTTTCAACATTTTAAATAATAATGTTTTCCGAATACTCTAAAAATTGGGGGCCATTTATACTTATGTAACCAATGTTATGGTAGTTGGAGTAATCAATTGGAAGGACATATTTGGCATGCAAACAGTCCAACTCCTTGGGCTGTAAATACCAGATTGATTTGATGAATAGATCATGAGAAATGTCATGAATAGTGTCCAGAGATTAATTCCCAGCCAGAATGGAGGGTTAGACTTTAAAGCAGTAGTTATCCCCCTCATTCTTGTAGATGGAACTTAAAATATTTATCCGCGATTCATTTAGATTATCAAGAACATATGGTGTAGTTTCATAAAATTTAGGCGTATGGATTTATACTAGTAACTCAATCATCATGGCTGGTCAAGTTTCTTCACAGATTCATTGAGTATTTTTGTGTGGACCATATGAACCTCCAAATGGATAATTTTTCCAATGGTTCCTTATAATGAAATTTTGTACTATGCATAAGAAACCCTTAAAAACAAGAATAATGCAATTTGGATATGTAGGGTGGGCGTTATTATTAAAACATTAAATAGGATCAAATCTTGATGATTTCAAATAGTGATATAAAATTATATTTAATATTTAAACATTAATATTTTACAAAAATTATGCACAGTTCATATAAAATCAGTAAAGGGAGTATCTAATAAATTATGAAAATAATAATAAAATCACTAAAAAACACCTACAATCACTTAAATAGAAATACATTCTATAATCTCATGGTTTTATATTCTCATGTTTGGTGTGTCCAAAGAACAAGAATAGTTCCTAGATTCATACCATCACCCCCATAAAGAATTAGAAAATTATTAGTAGTGACTACCCTCTTATAAACACAAACTGTATAATATAATCTTTTATAAATAGAATATATCTTCATGTGATAATCATATATGTTTCATCATCAATCTGTTATTGATTTATATTTCTATAACATACCATAGAAAATATTCCTATCATGACCATGCCCATGGAATTAAGTTAGGAACATTATCTAAAAAAATGGAATGTGATTTCTTCTTCCAATACCTAGAATTGAAAAATCATTTCTTGATAATTTAATTAAATTAGTCCACTTATGACTAACCAAAAGATAACTACTATTGCATTTGAATATACATCAATTTTTCTTTTTGTATATCTGTACAATATTCCTAATATAAATTAATAATTATCCCCAATATAAATACCATTAAACATGGTCTAAGATAATATATTGTGATGACACATAATAAATATAATTCCTATCATCTTTTTTACATCTTTGTTTGAGGAATATTATTTTTATGAAGCTTAGGGTGGATCTTTTAGGTTCATGCTGTGATGGTTGATGCTTGGGGTATGAAAAAGTGGTTCTAGAATTTATTGGAGGAAGAAGGGATATAAAACACCATGGTCCAAGCTGTTTCAATCTTGGGAATCACTTGTGTTCCATATGCTTGAACAACAATCCCAGTGAAAGGAATGTTCATGGGAATGGGGTTTGAGGAGCCTCTTAGTGAACTATTTCAAGATAGGTCTCCACAACATTAAGGTTCGGGGTGAAGTGATTCTTAAACAGCCAATATTTATACACCATGATGTAGTCATTTAGTGTCTTGGGTTCCTGGGTGTGGCACAATTGTGACCACCACCATCATGGTGAATTCTCAACACACCTTGATGTTAATAATTTCGAAATTTTGAATAGATGAATCAACTTCCTTATCATTCAGAGGGGTGTTACACCCAATAATAGGGGAACATGAAATCATTAATATATGGGAATTAATTATTTGTTTTACTTGGTTATACCTTTATTAACCACATTTATTCACTCTCTTTCTTTGGTTATAAATTTTATTAATTGAAAGGAAGGTTTTGGATGACCTATCCTTTAGTAAGATTTTACCTTATTCCTTGGGGTGATTATGTCAGACTTATTACTGTGAGATCATCCTAGAGGTTAGTGGTAATTATTTCCCTCTATTAATTTGAATATTATCGAATTGGTGATTCATGAAATAGGTTTATTCGTCTAGGGATATTTATTACCTCCTAATAGTTATATTTCTCATAGCTTGTAGATCTCTTCCAATAATTGTAAATTATGAGTGTCTTGAGGTGGATGGTTTCATATAATTAAATTTTCTTATAAACTATGCATTCATAGTCATTTTAAATTAGTTTTTAAATAATTAATGGAATTATTTATGATTTATTGAAATTTTCATTTCTAGAAATTTTAATGAAATCAAATTGTCCCATGGGTTTATGATGACAATTGATTTTATAGAATGATGTATTTGGATAAAAAGGGATTTAAAATCATGTTGTATTTTGATGAAATGAGTTTTAAAAGCATGTTTCCTTTTGTTAAAAAGTTATTACAAAGAATACTGTATTTTGAGGAAAATATATTTCAAATCATGTTGTATTTTTTATTTAAGGAGATATTTAGGCAAGTTGTATTTTGATGAAACGTAATTTCATAAAATTTGGTGTATTGATGAAAAGTGATTTCCATGAATGTTTAGTTTTGATGAAAAGTGATTTTAAAAGAATGTTATATAAAATTGAATATAATCTAATTGTATGTAAGGGTTATTGATTTCATTAAAATAATTTACCTTATTATAAGTGGAGAACATGGGAAACTGGGGTACTTGAGAGGGAGATGGAATTTGGACAATCATGTTAGGCATGATATGTTTTCTTATCAAGGATATATGATTAAAAATATAATTGAACAACATTATTTATGACTCCATATGGGGATTTACTTATTAGGGTGTTATTCCATCCATTTTTGTGATTAATTTCCTAGGGAATTGTGGTAAACTATAGTACTGACCATTCATTGAAGCGTGATGATCATAGAAAGCCTAGACCTATTTTGTTTTAGGAATCAGTTTCTATGATATTCTTGTTTGGGAAATGGTTGATTATTCATGATTTAGATATTTGAAATGTTTGAAATTATTTGAATTATTTTAAAGGAAATGGTATAGTAAAATATTCTTTAAGAATTGGTTTCTTTGGAATAATTTTGTAAATTTTTTAAAAAGGATGAATGACCATGTTTAGATTAAAATCCTGAAATCCATGCCATTATTTTTTTATTAAGTGAAAAATTATTATAATGGATTCTTATGGAAAACATTATGGGATACTACTAGGATTTTTTTCACACACCCTACACATACCATAAGTGTGTGTATATCTTACATTATCTAAAATAGGTAAATTTAAGTAACCTTACAGAGTTTGAAGGTAATCATGATAGAGGGGTTTGAGAGTTCGGGGGTGACATGGTTCACATTGAGATGTGTTTCCTTTTGTATTGAATTGTTTTCTTCAGTTTATATAGGACATTGTTCATTCCCCCTGTTTTTATTTTATGGAAAAAATAATTCCTAAGAGTATTTATTGATCCTTTGGTACTTTTTACTATCCTATAAGGGTTATGAATGCCTTATGGTACTTTCTATTAGCCTACTTGGGTTTTTGTTTTTGGGATGACCCCGATCTGGTAATAAATGTTTGGCTTGTCCTTATGATCTCCACCTATTAGGGATATCAATGTGTAAAATACATTAAGATAACCTAAAATGATTTTAAGAACCCAAAAGATGATAGAAAGTTAGCATCTGTATCTCATCACATTGATATATCTCAACTATAGGGAATAACATTAAGAATATTTTCATGTATTTCATGGGGAACTACTATAAAATATCAATGTGAAAAATATTTTAAAGAAATTTATACATGAGGTACTTAGAAGGAATATATATATATATATATATAAGAATAAAAAATGTATATGTCAATATATATACTTGATGAAGTAGTCCATGGTACATGAAAAAGTTGTTTCAAGGGAACCTACTTTAACACGGAGAATTATATGTGGAGTTTATAGATCACAAGATCTTTGAATATATATATTATCATATCAGATTTTAAATCTATATTCATGAATATGGATAAAATTATTTTAGGATTATGATTTTGAGATAATTTACAAAACGTGGAAAGGGAATGTAGTGATTGGATCATTAATTAGGAAGAAATATAGTGATGTATTAGAGATTATTGTGATAAATTTAATATGATGTAGCATTTTATAAATATTATTCTATACATGGATGATGTTAGTGGTGATGATTTCTTAAATTAGATAAAAATACATTATCCATTATTTCAAGTGGTTTAAGATTCTTAGTTTTGAAACCACAAATTAACATTTTAGTGGGATTAAGTAGTTAATAAATATTCTCTTGATAGTTTGGCAAAGTATTTGGAATATTTTATGTTTTTACATGGGAAGCTACTTGTTACCCAAAGAATAGTGGGATATGATTATAATTACCCTCACAAATATACCTCAATAGTAAAACCATAGATAAGGATGATTTATCATGACTCAATGAAGTAATTATGGAGGCCTAAGGTGAATAAATTATTAGAATATTTCTAGATAGGTGTATTGAGTTCTAGTAAGTGGAATTTGAGCACCTATTTTTTATAAGATTATTGAATCCCTTGAATGCCCTATAGTAGAAATGGTATAAAATATTTATAAATTTTGTGGATGGTTTTCCTCATTCATTTGTGGGGAATAAAACTATATTTTTCATTTTTAATTTACTGATCATGTTTCCATAGTTCAATACCTTTAGGGACACATATATATTAGATAGTTTCGAAGGGATTTATAGAAAAAAGGAATCAATCTTTATTTAATGCAAAATCTTGAGTTTTAAATCACAATTTTATTTATTTTTTCATTTTAAAAACCTTTCTAGTTTTATAGTTTTGGAGAACTAGGTCATAAATCTTATATAATAAACTGATAAATTAAAAAGTGGACACTTCTACTCAATATACATTTTTTCCAAAATAAAATAATTTTAAAATGAAACACATTATCTTTTCATGAAAATCCATTTCAATTTTCTTTTTTACTTCATCATTGTTACTAATAATACTTAATACCTATGAAAAAATATATTTACACATGGTATTATTACAAACATATTAGTAAGGGATATATAAAAAATGGGGAATGAAACCAAATAGTCCATTTTAAAACCATGAGACCATATAAGAGCGTTTTCCTTTAACATAATAAACATTGAGATCAAATATTTTTTTACTTACAAATGAAATTAACCTTACTCCCCAAAGTTTTTCAAAAAACAAATTGGAGTAAATAATAATGGAAAAATCATAATTATTAGGGTTCTTTAGTAATAATGAGAACTCATCAAAAACATTTCCTTAAAACATATATTTTTACCCTTAATGTATATAATCATTCCTTTAAAAAATATCATTATATAACCTTATTAAACAAGGATATTTACATGAAAAATCATTAGAAATAACAGACTATTCATGTAGGTTCATTGGGAAACCATATTCATAGAACCCTTATAGGAACTATTACAAATAGAATAATCTACATGATTAATTCCAATATAATTATCCAGAGAAAATTATCATTATCCAATTCATTATAGAGCGATATTAGGAAAACATATCATGATAAAAATTATAAAAAGAATAAAAAACACATGAATAATATAAAATAATTTTTTTTATCATAAAAAATATAAAAATATACTTTTAAACTCATAAGAAAAACATTTTCAGATATTTATATATCTATTTCCATTAAAATTCCATTTTCAAAACTAAAATATCCAAATAAAAGAGAAGAAATGTTTTAATTTGAGTAAAACAAAGAATATTGTAATGTAATTCAAACATAAAATAACTTTTTAGGTGCTATCATAACCTATTGAAATCATATAAAGTAAAATAAAACATTCCATTTGTCTTTTATTTATGAAATAAAAACAATTCTTTATAAAATTCATAAAATTAGTCAATTTGAAAAAATTTGAAAAAAGGAAAAAGTGATAAAAAATGATGTTTATAATTTTTTCATCTCAAAATAAATACATCCATAAAAAAATTCCAAGAATATGGAACTAGATTAATATGATTCAGAAAATAACTCTTTAAAATAATTACAATGAGGTTTTAAGGTAAAGTGTCCCATACTACGAGTTTAACTTGTCACATTAATTACT
Source organism: Viscum album (assembly GCA_963277665.1). Taxonomy (NCBI): domain Eukaryota; kingdom Viridiplantae; phylum Streptophyta; class Magnoliopsida; order Santalales; family Viscaceae; genus Viscum; species Viscum album. The sequence goes on along the minus strand of OY728145.1, from coordinate 1,088,291,900 downwards.
TATCATACTAAAAATATATTTATGTCAATTAATTACTTTCTTATGTAATATTTTAAAGTTTATTAGGCCTTATATTTAACTTATATCCATGATACTCTTAATTAATTTATCAATTAAATTCACATTGGACGTTTTGAGAACATTTGGATTACCAATTGAAAAATGTCATGGGTAGGTTGAAAATGGTAAAATAGACCTTGATTATATCATTTAAATAATATTAATCATGATGTAATTATCATTTTAATACATTATTTATAATTTTATAACCAATCTTGTAATATGGTTGTGAAAATTTAAATATGTTACAACATAGAGATCGTAGTATGTTCGTACACATGACTAATGTTTCCTTTTTTCAAAAAAAATAAGGAAATGAATGTAAGTATATTTTATAATTAAATAATAATAATTATATCATAAATATAATATTATTTCTTTAAATATACGAATATATACATTTTATTTTATGAGGTGAAGAAAAATAAATTTCACTGGTTCATGAGGTGGTAATTTGCACATACACACAAGCGATATTTTTATTTTTTTGAATGAAAGTACTGTAAAAGATAAAATATTTATTTAACATTAAATAATTAAATTTATAACATATATATCATACTGTTTTATTTTTATCAAATATTTTTACCTTACATAATATTCTACAATAAAAAATATAATACATCATATCGCTAGCTGACAGTTTTCATGTGCGCACAAGAAATGTTTTTATTTCCGTAAGATGGTTAAGTAGATTTTAAATATTTATGCAACAAAAAATATAAAATATAAATATATATTGGATTTTTAATTTATTATATCATAATAATTAATAGTGTTTTGTAGGATGTAAATGAATAAATTAAAAAGAAAACACTCAGTTAAGAACTATACCTCTTCCTTGGAAAAACTCTTTAAGTTTACACCTAAAGCCTTTCTAACATGATATTATAATAAAAAAATTACTTCTATGATGTGTGGATGGATATAGGGAAGGTATTAGGAAATTTATTTATATATATATAGGCTATTTAATTATAAATAATATAGTGTACAAGGTTTACTTTAATATGTGAGGGAGTGGACACACATGGAATATTTCAAATGATTTAAATATATTAATGTATTACTCAAGATAAATGGATAAAAAATTATTCATATTTAATATTTAGATTTTACATGGTTACAATAAGATAAAAACAAGATTTTGACATATTTTCATGTTATTTTAATATATATATATATATATATATAACCCATTTAACATGTTTTAACTCATACTGTGGTAACTGATTTTTTACCATAGTTTCTATTAATAATGACCAAAAATGAAAATGAAATAATTATAAAATTCATAACTTTTGTTAAAAAATATGTATTCTATTTCATCAATATCCATTTATATAAGTAGCATAAATTAATTTTAAAATAAACTCACAAAATATGATGAAAATGTTTTTATAGAAAAAGATTTTCTAAATATAAAAAATCCATTATAAAATATTAATTATAATGTTGATTCCAATGAAATTGATAGGATTTTATTAATCAAAATTATCTAGTGAAATTTAAAAAAAAATCACAAATAAAACGAGACTATCTAAACACGTACAAATAAATGATAGTTTTATTAAAAATACGTAATTTCTATTACTCTTTTAGAAATATTATTTTTCAAAATATCGACAAAAATAACTCTAAGATAATTTTGAAACAATGATATAAAAAATTATATCTTTTTTTCAAATATAAATTATATAATTTATAAATTAATCTTTTTAAATAAAACCATAAAACACTTCTAAATGAATTTAGTACAAATAGAACTATTTTATTTTTTATTGTAAAATTACATAAGTATTTTTTATAGGGAATATAAATATAGAAAATATAATTCATGAATATTTATAAGTAATGAAATTAATACATTATCAAAATTACTGGGTTTGTTACATTCTTCCCCCATTTTAAAAATTATATTCTCTAAATTTTATTCATTACTTAATAAAGTGGGGATATTTTTCCTTCATATCCTTTTCTGATTCCTATGTTGCTTCTTAAACCATAAGGGTTTTCAAAAAATCTTTAACCTAGTAAATCACCATATTATAAAACAACATCTATCTAAAATAAAGAATATTAAAAGGTTATTCCTCATGAGAATGATTATCTGTTAAATGAATAGATTCTTAACTACAAAACATGAGATACATCTAACACATACTTCCTTAATAGTGAAACATGAAAAAAATCATGTAATTGAGATAAAATCAAAGTAAAGGACACTCAATAATACATTGATCTAATATTATATATAATTTAATATAGACCAATAAACCATGGAATTATATTTCCCATGTTAAAAAAACACATAACACATTTCTATGGAGATACTTTAAGAAAAACATGGTTTTGAACCTCAACCAAAAGATATTTCCTCCAGTTATTCACATAAATTTTCTACCAACTTTGATCCATCCACATCTCTTGTTAAATCATCTTCACCTTATCAAAAATATATTCTACAAATTATTGTCCTAAAAAACTTCTTTCACCAAATTCATCCCTTCACGATATAGTCTATCACTACTTTCAAAAGGTGTTATTTTTATACTGGAATGAAAATATTTATTATTTGAAAATTTAACTATTGATTGGTGATGACTCCAAAATCATAGAAAATGAATAGAACAAAATTGAATCATGTCTTATAATATATGAATTATTCACTCTGACTATCCATAATATTGATGATAAAAATATGTACTAAAATTTAATCCCATTCCAAATGACTTTTGAATCATTTTCCGTATATTAGAGGAAAATTTGGGATCACAATTAAATAAAATATATAGAGGGAATCCATGAATTATGATTATCACATTATCTTAAAGTATAGTAATATGATCTAAATCTATGTTATCATAAATTGGTAGAAATGTCATAGTTTTATTCAAACGTTCAATAATAACCCATAACACATTATTATATCGAGATGTATTTCAAAATACAACCACTATGTCCATGAATATATTATCCCATTTTCATTCCAGCACTGGAAAAGGAAAAAACACCCCTTTTGATAATTATTATTCTACATTAAATGGTTAACATGTAAAAAGTTTCTTGATAATTTCGGAAATGTATTTCATTATTCCTTACCATAAAAAAATTACCAAATATCATTATACCTCTTAGTATTGCTGAGATAAACAAAAAATAATGAACCATGAGCTTCACATAATAATTATTTCTTCAAATGGTAATCACAAGGAATACATAATCTATTTCTAAATCTAAAAACACCTTAATTATCAATATTAAATTCATGGAATATAACTTTCTTGGGTAGTACTAAATTTTCTTATATAAAATCATACTTCTAATATTTTATAATTCTTTTGGACAACGATGACTTCACTATCACATTAAAAAATCAAAGGATGGTCTTACATGCATAATTTCTAGAGAAATGTTCATAAAATCATTTAACAGATGATCAAGTACAATTTTTTTTAATATTTAATTATTCTTTATCATTTTGAATTAAATATCTATCTAATATATTTTCTTTTAATGTATGGTAATAAATACTGAAATCATATTCCTTAATTCATTACAACTATCTTCACTCCTATAATCTATACTCATTCTGAGGGAATATATATTTTAAAATATTATGATAAGTAAATATTTAACACTTAATAGATATAAATGATGTACCTAAATATTTAAATAAAAAGAACATATCAACTATTTTAGGGTCATATATAGGATAATTTATCTCCATAGATTTCAATTGACATGGATTATAAGTAATTACCTCATCATTCTACATCCGAAAAAACAATGTCCCTTCAATAAAGCATCATTATAGATGAAACACTCACCATTTATAGATGGTATAATCAAAACTAGATCACTAACTATTCTTATTTTCAATTCCTAAACACATTCATAAAATTCTTTCAACTATATGAACTTAAATCCTTTTCGAGTTAACTTATTTTGTGGAAAAAATTACTGAGAAATGTTTACGCAAACTGTCAGCAGTAACCCAGTAATCCAAGAAAATATGTATATATTTTATATTTTTATCTCTTATACCCTATTTAAAAATTTTATTTTTATCTATATGATATTTTATTCCTTATTTATCTTGAATATATCAATGGAATAAAATCTTCTTCATTCAAAATTAACATTTTATAATTTTTTCATTTAACTTCTATTATTTCAAAATTTGAAGAACAATAATTAGGTGTTTTTAATGGTCACCCTAACTTTTATAATATATCAAAATATAAATTATGATCACAACCAAAAATTTATTCACAAACTCTTGTAATAATTTATTCATAAGTTCTATATATATATCTGGAGAATATTTTAGCATAAAAGGTATAACCACAAACTCATAATTCCCATACCATGAATGAAACACCATATTTGAAATTTTATCTTTATTCACCTTCAATTGATGATATGTATACCTAAGAAAAAACTATGATAAATATATAGGTCTCAAGAATTTATCAAACAATTCATTGATTTGAGGAAATATATACTTATTCTTAACAGTGGTATTATTCAATGTTCTATAAAAAATGAGAATCCTCAAGAAATAAAATGGTTATATTATTGGATAAATAAAACCTTTATGTAGTAACTCATTTTACAGATTTTTCTGTTCCAAAATTTCTACATAATCCACTCGATAAAGAGATTTTAAAATTGAATGAACATCTAGAACTAAGAAATTTGTAATTTCAATCTCTCAACCTGGTAAAATTCCAAAAATTCCTTAAGAAATAAATATATATTTCTATTTTCCATAAGAATATCACCAACTTGAATATTTTTCTTCTTCTGAAAAATATTTACAAGATAAATTTCATTTTATATTTAATAAATTTCTCTGCTTCATGATATGTTATTAATGGTATGAATTAATTAATGTATAAAAAATTAAAATAATTTAAAAAAAACCTCATTATCTCTACAATCTATATTAACAAGATAAAATGAAATCAAATCCATAAAAAGAATTAAATCATACTCTATAAGGGTAATGGAAACAATTTTTGTTGGTAAAACCCATCTACCAATGATAACATGAAGATTGATGTAATTTATTCTTTAATTAACACTACACCCATGAGTTTTACCAAAATTTAGGGCTCCATTTCTTGTGGAAAAATATAAAATTTAACATAAAATTTATAAAAAATTATAAAATGTTGAGACCAAGAATTAAACAAGCCATTTTCATAATTTGAATAAAGATATAATGTACAAAACACCACATATTTGGATGGTCTAACATCTGGTGAAGTAGTTGCAAATGAATTGTCTACACCATTATGCCTATGATATTTTCCAATTCCATCCAATATTATTATCTTTAAACAAGTAAATTCAAAGTAACCCAAATCATTAAAGCTAATAAATCCTACTACTAGCTTTTAATTATTTATCTAATTATTACTATGATCTATTTATTTACATCCATGAGACACATGTCCAAACTTACCAGATCAGAATAAATTATTCTTATTTCAAAGGAATTATCCTGGGTTCCTTTTACCACACATATCATAATATGAAACCTTTATTTTCATTCCTTTAGATTTATTTGACAAATGTATCCCCATTAATGACAATCCAATCCTCTTTTTCCACCTTTTTTTCATAGAATACATGATCATGGGAAATCTCTATTTCACTCTTCTTATCAAATAGATTAAGATTATTATATCTTATGAATTTATGAGATGCAAAGTATTTTCTATATCTTGGATTCAACCATTATTATAATAGAATGATTTTTCAACCAATGTTTTAGATACAAGTGACGTTTTATTCATTCACATCTATTAAATGTTCTTTTTTCTTACTTAATTAAAATAATTTCTTATCCTGTATAAATTAAACAAATTTAGGAAAATACTTCCCAGTGAAATTATTGTTATATTCATATAATTTTAAAGAATCAATATATTCTATTTCTATAATATTCTTAACTATTCAACACCACTGATTGAAATCACCTTCAAAATATTAAGTAGAAAGAGTTACCTTTTGATTTTTTGAAAAAACAATGACTTCAAATATATTATCCATGTATTTAACCCATCCTTTATATATTAATGTGTCAGATGATCCACTAAATTCTAGAGGGTTTTGTTTCATGAAATATTCTACAATGTACATGTTTCTTTGTAGTGAATGTAGTTAATATCTCACATAGACACCCACATCATTTATAGCCAATGTTAAATGATTCATCCAAACAATAAAATACCTTATTCCAAGATTAACCATTCCAAGTTACTAATTTAGAAGGATATTGTTCTCTTAGTGTATTACTAGTTCAAATTCCTTATTTTCTCTGTGGAAAACCATTCAGAACAAACATAGTTAAATAAATAAATATGTTAATTTCCAAATGAAATATTATGAAAAAATAAATTCGAATCTCAAGGATACATAATTTCAATATCCTGACCTCTAAAATTATTTAACCCCTTGTCCAATACCAACTATAAGAAAATGATCCTTATTTAACTTATAATATAGCGTTTTAAATCATGAATTCATTTTCTTATATTATCGTATACCTTTTATGGATTGGATTTATAGAGAATTTTGTTATAAATGTTATATAACAAACTCATACATTAAAATGTGAATAATTTATCTTTGTATCCATTTTTCTCAAATATATCACATATAAAATGAAACATGTTGACTTTTCATTAATGTATTGATGATTTTAAACTTAAATTCATCATTTTTCTTTTTCATCCTTAAACCCTATAGAAGAAATTTAAAAATATGGTATGATTATAAATATTTTATTAAGGGGCATATATAAAGAATGAACGAAACTCATTAGTCCATTTCAAAACCATGTGATCATATATGTTATTTTTTGGGCATGTATTATCTCAATTATACTATATGAATCTTTTGGATTTTGATTCTAACAAATAAACTTGATTATTTTATTAATTAAATTTCCAAAAATTAATATTTGTAGAAATATTTATTCTAGAATGATATTCAAGACTTTTATCCATGAGTTATATTTATTAAAGTATTCAGAATGTGTTTTTAGCATATTATGGAAACACTATTCATACCCTATATGTGTAAGTGTAACTTAAAGAATAATCCCTACATTTGGAACAATGCGTATGGATCATATAACCTACATTTTCTGGAATGTATGGTTTATAAACCCTTTATTTCGATGGAACCTTACATTTTAGAAATTGGACAGTATGGTTCATGAAACCTACATATAAAAGTAACCCTATATTTGAGGAAACATACATATGGTTCATTAACCATACTTTGGTAATCAACTTTATATTGGTAACTCTACATTCTTTGTTTTTTCGTCATGTGAAGGAACCCTACATTTGACTATTCAATGATGGAGTTTCAACTCTATAATATTATCTGAAATTTCTTCAATGGTCTTGATGGAAATAGATTTAGTTTCAAATATATTTTACGATCGATTCAAAGATTCATATTTATTAGATTAAATCATTCCTATTTCTAAGGGAAGTTACAGCTCTCTTGAATGATTCAACTTTAAATTATTACAATCTGTTAGGTGACATTCTTAGATCTTCCCAACTAGAAGAAAATATGTCTATTTTATATATGGGAAAAATATTATCTCTTTGAATAAATGTGTTATGTAACTTTATATTTTGTGAATATATTCTAAACACAGAACTACTACAAAGACCAAGTGACTCTACTATTTTCTAAAGATGATACACTTTGAAGATCTATATTTCGACCTCATACTATTGTGTAAATGTTGTTGTTTGTTTGCTGCTACTATTATTAAAGATCATTTTCAACTAGTATCTCTTAAAAGTTATTCTTACTTGAATACTTTTATCATTGAATAGGAAGATATGTATTTTTTCAGTTGTTACTGAAACTATGATCAAGAACCTATCATAAAAATCAAATAACACTCTTTTGATTTATTGTAGTCTTGGATGCTTAAACTCAGTTTTGGAGGATTATCACCATCTCAGAAAAAGTTGTAGAGAAACCGATACCCTATAAAAGAACCAGAAGGTTCTATTTAGCTTTGTTGAAAAGGTTTCAATGGCCTGAACATAGTTGTGAAGGTCTTATGTTTAGAGGACCTCACTTAGAGAAAATCACCAAGATCACAGAGAGATCATTGGTGGAGTGTACTAGGGGATCTTTGTATCCTGAACCACTATAAAAATTGTTTTTTTATTTTTACTATTTATCTTTTTCTCAATTAACTTATACAAAAAAATGATGCATATAAAAAAATTCAAAATCTAAAATATAGAATCTATCACGATTATCAAAAATACACAATTCACTATACATATTATGTATATTTGTATTATTATGACATAAAAATTGGTATCAATGGTGAGATTTTGTGATAAATCTCTAAAAATCTCTACAATATAAATTATATACAAAGTAGATGTCACTGGATAATCCTAGAGAAGGTATGTCTGTAATTCATGACCCATATTTCAACTGTGATAACTATGAATGTTTAAAATGATGAATTATCATCAATATGATGAATATTTGATTTAAAGTGTATATGAAGACTATAAATCCCTATTTAATTCCTGAAAAACTAGAAACATGGAATGCTACAATGAAAATTGAGTATGACATAAAATTAAAAGTAGGGAATGATATCATTTGTGGAATTGGTCCGGGAAAATTAAATTACGTATTATAATGTTCTATTTATTATATAATGCGGTATACAATAATAGTTTCATATGAAAGAACTAATGAAATCATAAAAATGAGGTATGATACTACAAAACTAAAGTTTGAGACCTTTATAATGCATTATGGGGAAAGAATCAATAAAATGAATAGATGTATAATAGTAATTTTCAATAATATTAGTACATTTAGAGATCCAATTACTCAATCTGACCAAGCATTAAAAGTAATAAGAGTACTACCCTCAAAATGGAATGGAAGATCTTCAGCCATTCAAAAATATTCTATAGTAAGAAATTTGACTATAAAAGAATAGGTTGAAACATTGATGATTTAAGAAGCAGAGATTCTCTATGAAGATAAAGATCATATGATAGTAAAAAGGGAAAATAATGACCTTAATGATATATCTCAGAAGCATGAAAATAAATCAAGAGAATATTTCATAATCTAATAAGATTCAAGATGCTCATATTCAAATTTGAATCTTGATCAGTTGGCTAGAAAATTTAGAAAATTATCTAAAAAAGAAAATAGGCTTCAGAAAATCCTTCAAGAAAGATGATAATGTATCTATATAAGTAAGATGCTATGAATTCAAGAAACTATTTCATTCCTAATTATCACTAGTTAAAATAAGAGAGAATAAAGATGGAGAAAAAATCATAAGAAAACTTATTATGAACATAAAAGGAAAAGATCTATTAAAGATAAATGGATAAGACTCCAAAAAACCTTCTAAATATGATTCAGAAAAATTGACACAAAATCTGAAAGCAAACATGTGCTTTATGGATAAGGAATAATGTGAGGTGGAAACCTATTTATCTATTGCCTGATAGTATTTCAAATATAAAACTGGCTACATAATGCTCTATTCTTGTGAAAAAATATGATTCTATTTTAAGGAAGAACACATTATTAAAAAATATTCACAATTTCATTTTATGTGAAAGAGGCACAATGCTAAAACAACATAAAAAATTAATTGAAAAAATAATTTCTTCTACATAAAAATGTATTGTTAAAGAAATTAAAATAAAATAATTACAGGATGAACTAAAATATTTTAAATGTGATGATATTATTTTATCTATAGGGGAAAAATATCTAAATGATATCCTTGGTAATAAGTTCCTTAAAATATAAAAATATGGAATATGAATCAAGGGTGAAAAATAAAAATTATACAAAAATTATTTTGTTCCCAGCCCTAAAAATACCACTTGCTTTTACTATAGAAAAAATACAAAATATTATAACAATTGATACTAGAGAAATATTCAGATAAGTGGAATAAAATAATAACTAATTTATAAAAATATATCTATAGATATAATTTAAAATTTGGGAAAAATAAGAAAAATATGGATTTCCTAGATCTTTTATTAATAACACAGTTTGGCCTAAAAAGTAAGGCTATTAAAACAGACATGTTTTTATTTTTTTGTAGGAAAAATATAATAAGAAAAAAATGAAATAGGTTATATGAACAATGTATAAAAAACAAGTGAGTAGAGACTCTTCCAACTTCCATACTCTGATAAAAATGGAAGGAGTACAAGTCACCTTCCGAGAAAATGAAAATAAAATGATATTTGGATTTGGATTAGTTGTAAATCTAAATTCAATATCAATCAAAAAAGTACTATATATATAAGGGATATATAAAAATATGTTAAGTATTTATCAACTTTGTGATGATGGATTTTATGTTGATTTCTCTAACAACTCTATCTCAATTTTCAAAGATTAACTACTTAAATTTAGGGCACCTATAACTGGAAATGTTTATACATTGGATTTAAATTTATTGTGTGACTAAAAAGTGAATATTTTCACTATTGAGAAAAATTATTCATGGATCTGGAATAGAGGAATTGGTCACTGAAATATATTTTCATTATATAAATTTTCTAAGAAACATCTATTTTCTTATTTTACTATTTTTAAATTTTACAATGGTATATTTTGTGATACATTCCAAATTGGAAAACAACACAAATAATCATTGAAAAAAATTAACAAAGTTTCTATATCTAACCTAGAAGGAATTATACATATGCATTTTTTTGTACCTTCTAGATTTAGATGTTTGGTAGAAAAATTTTATTTTAATGTTTTATTTGATTATTTCTCAAGATTTAATTAGTTTTATTTTCTAAAACTCAAACGCAAAGTATTTATTATTTTTGAATTTTTTTGTAAAAGTGTTAAAAACAAAAAAGTATTTAAAATAATTTCATTTGGGAGTGATCATGGAGGAGAATTTGGGATTGAAGAATTTTTTTTCTCAATTATAGGTATTAAACACACCTTTTCTGCACTAAGAACACCTCAAAAGAACGAGATTATTTAAATAAGAAATAGAACTATTCAAGAAATGGCAAGAACTATGAAAAATAAATATATCCTTTCTATCAATTTTGGGAGAAGCATTTAGTAAATTATTTTTATATCATGAATATAGTCTTAATAAGACCAATTATTAAAAATAAACCCTATAAAATTTGGAATAACAGAAAACCTAAAGCAAAGTAATTTAATGTATTTGGATGAAAAGTGTATATTTGGAATACGAAAGAAAACCCTAGTAAATTCAATTCAATGGATGATGAAGGAATCTTACTAAGATATTATTGTATTTATAAATACTAAAGAGTATATAATAAAAATTCAAGGATTGATGAAGTATCAATTTATATGAAGTTTGATGAAACTAACCCTTTTTATAAATAGGAAGATCAAAAAGAGAAATTGTTGACTCTTATGGAAACATGAGGATTGATTCATCTGAAATTGATTTTTAAAATTAAATAAATGAAATTCACTCTTGTCAATAAGATTATGATAAAGAAGACCCTAAAAGTTCATACCTAGAAAATCTAGATCCTTAAAGGATCATCATTTATAAACTGCTATAGGAAACCTAGACATAGGAGTAAGAACTGGAAGAAATGTAGGAAACATAGATTGGTTTTCTTCCTTTATATCACAATAATAACCTTATACAATAGAATAATCCTTAAATGATGTGATTTGGTTAATAGTTTTTCAATAAGATCTTAATCAATTCAGTGGAAATAAAATTTGGGAGTTATTAGATAGACCAACCAGTTATTTAGTTATAGGAACCAAATGGCGTTTTATGAATAAATAGGATGATCAAGGGATCATTAACAAAATAAATATAGATTATTTTTAGAAGGTTACAATTATGAAGAAGGGATAGATTATGATGAAATATTTTCAACTCTTGAAATATTAGATGCAATTGGAATCTTACTAGCTTATTCATATCATATGAATTTTAAATTATATCAGATTGATGTAAGAAATAACTTTTAAAATTTATATTTAATAGATGAATTTTATATAGAACAAACACTAGGTTTTGAAAACCCTTATAAACCAAATTTAGTTTTTAAAGTTACCAAAGAACTTTATGGTCTCAAACATGCACATAAAGCTGGGTTTGAGAGATTAAACTCATTTTTATTAGAAAATAGGTTTTTTGGGATTGAAAGATACTAATATTTTTAATAAAATGGTTTATTCTAATATTTTATTAGTGAAAATTTATGTTCGTGATTTTATTTTTGGATCAATAAATAAAAATCTGTGTAATGATTTTTCAGATCTTATGTAAAAATAATTTGAAATGAGTATGATGGGATAATTGAATTTCTTTAAAGTATTTCCTATTTATCAAAAAGAATATGGATGTGTTTTAAATAAATGTAAATATATTATTAATTTATTAAAATTTTTTTGACAAGAAAATAGTAAAACTTATACAACTCCCATGTCTATTAATGTAAAAAATGATTTTAATTAAGTTGGAAAATAAGTTGAAAACAAGTTATATAGATGTATGATTGTATGTTTACAATATTTTACTGCTATTAGACCATACATATTGTTTTATGTGGGTTTATGTGCTATATTACAATAAAACCCAAAATAATCCAATATTACTACTGTAAAAAGGATTTTTAAATACCTAAATTAAATATTTTTGAATCTCTACATTACCCAAAAAAATATGATTTTAATTTAAATTCATACTTAGATCATAACTTTGGAGGATATATTCTAGTTATAAAAATAACATCATGAACCTACACTTTTTAGGAAAATATTTAGTGTCATGGTCGAGTAAGAAACAATAGTCCGTTTCTCTGTCAATAGTCAAGAAATAATATATATCTATTAGAAGTTTATGCGCACAAGTGTTTTGGATAAAACACACCTTAATAGACTTTGGACTTAATTTTAATAATGTTCCTATTTTATGTCATAATACTAATGAAATTAATATTTCCAAAAATACATTATGTCATTAATGAACTATGAATATTCATATAGTGAATAATTTACTAAGGGATTATGTTCTTAAAAATGATAAATCTTTGGAATTTTTAAATACCAAATATCAAGTTGATGATATTTTCACTAAAACACTTCACACTACAAGTTTTTATTTTTTTAAGGTAAAGTTAGGGATATTTAATTTAAAATAAATCTATATTTTTATTAATTTCATTGTTAATAATTTTATTTTATTTTTTTATTTTTTCATTTTTGATATATTTTTAAAATAAAATCTTAGATTTATTTCAATATTTTGAAAAGGTGTGACTTCTGAAAATAAATAAATAATTATTACACTATGTAATTAGCTTGAGAAACCATACCACGTCATCCAAACCATTAGAAAAACCTTCCTCTATCTGTTCTCTTACATACATAAGATTTCAAACCCTTTTGACTTCTAGAGCTATCATTTATCTTTCAAAATCCTAGAATTTGAAACCTTCAACTCTCATTTTCTTATAGATATTGATGGTAGAAGTAGGTGAGGAGAGTGAAATGAATAAACACATTACCTATAAAAATATTCTTCAAAGAAAGGTAATATATTTCGAATGGCTTAATCAAATAAACATTCTTCTAAAGAATGATTTAGGTTTTCAAGGTCTATAAACTCTTTTTTCTAATGGAATGACCGATAATATTTTTGATATAGAAGTAAAATATTTCTTCCTAAATTCTTAGTTTTGTTTTGGAGATATATATGATGTAATTATATAAAATATATATCATAGGAATTTTTCAGTCACTAAAGTGGAAATATCCAATATTTTTAACTATCCCCATGAAGGGGTTTTTCATTTTTATCTTTGATCAATAGGGAATTAGGAACAAAAATCCTAGGATATTATGCCTTTTCTATTCAGGTCCACATAGATAAGAAAATTGTTTATTAAAGATCATGATGCTAACTATAATTTATTGATCATGTTTTTTTAGTGAACTCTAATTCCAAGAATTTTATAACTTCGAAAAGATTTTTTTTCTAGACATATATATAATATTTTTGAGGATGAGTGATATCAATTTAAATTTACCAAGGTACATGTTAAAGTACCTGAAAAATTGCTTCCAGGTGGAGGAAAAGATGACTTTTTATCTTTATGGAAGAAAAGTTTCTATATTGTTACATAAAAAATATCTGATTAGAGATGTTAAAATACATTCATAATGTCATTAAAGAAAAATTATAAATGTTGGAACATTAAGGAATATTATATTCCTCTTGAGTACAGTACATGGACAACTGTTACCTATTGGTGTGGAAGACTAAAAATGAATTAGTGCGACTACATAGGGGGAAATGAATTTTGATATCGGCTATTGTGCTCCAAATTCATGGGGAAGAAGTTGAAGAATCAATAATTTATGATGAAACTTAAAAAATATATGTTTAATCAGTTACAACATCTATAACCCTGAAGCGACAATAGATTCTCCTCTATATCATATAGAAAATTTAGAAGAAATAAATGATGAGACCCTTTTCAATAGTCCTTGAAATAGGGATGAAACTACAGTTTAGGAAATAATAATTCATGAAAAACAATTAGAGTTTGATGTAGTTGGTAATGTTTTCCCACTATAAATTCAAATAGTTAATAAAAAAGGGAAAGTCCAATAAAATCAAATTCACTAATCTCTTTCTGAAGTACAAGTCCAACAAAATGATCAAGGAGATGAGAGAGATAAAAAATAAGTGTATGAAACTTCAACATCAATCCAAAATCAACAAAGTTTGTTTATATCTAATCCCTTAGACAAGTAAACCATTGAACCTGGTGAGATAAAAGAGTTAGTGGAAGTTGAAGTTTCTACCTATAATGAGACAAGTAAATAAAAATATTTATCCTTGGTTTATAGGAGACAACAATATAAAATTCATGAAGTGTAAGATTTCGATTATTTAAATAATATAATTGAGTTATTTTTTTTTCATTTAAAAAAATTAATAGAAGAAAATTCAAAATTTCATTGCGAGCTAGAGGATGCGAGATGATATGTGAATGATTTAATAAATACAACTCTTTAGAGAGATGATGTTGTAACTATTCAGACTCGACCTCATAATATAATAGAAAGTTATTTTTCAAGAATAGAATTATATGTTTTTAGAATAAATATGTTAGATCATTTTGGTGAGATTCAAGAATAATCTGTTTAAAAAAAAGATTTTGGTGATTTGACAAGATATTTGGGAACCCAATTTGAATATTTTAGTAGCAGTTCCATCCAATCCAAAGATTCTACATCTGCACCACAAACTTTTACAAAAATAGTTAGAAGATTTTAATCTATTACTTCAATCATGTATAGTTATAATAATTGACTTAATACTCATCAATGTGAAATTTCCCCTCTCAATTTTTTGTTAGACAACTAAAGAGATCTAATAGAGAAGATAACTTCAAGAGGACCTACCATAAGGACTCTACTCAATCAGTTGGGATCAATGATATCTTAGTTTTTTAAAATAAAGAGGGTATAATTCATGAATTTTTTAAAGTAATTTTGGTTGAAAGTGTGAAGATTGGTCAATAAACAACAATTTTTATGTGGTAGTTAGATGATAATCTCACTAAAAATTTAAACAGATAGATGGTATAATTTAAATAAGTTGTTTAGGCTGTAAAAGTTTCACCCAAATTAGACCCTTCTTCTAAAAAAACCCTTTTACCTTCATCCATCCCAATTATTTAAACATTTCTCAACCAATGTTATATTGTTTTAAATCAAAAACATCTTTTTATGAATTATTTTTTCTTATTATATTTTTTTTTATTTTATTTATGATAATTTTTTTTCCAGAACATATATCTCTTTATATTTTGAAAAGTGTTACATTAATGTATATTTATGTTCTATATTTAATAAATTTTACTCCATTTTCATATAATTTATTTTTTATATTACTAAAATGGGGAGAAAATTGGGTAAAATCAATATTAATGATTATTTTTCTCAATTCAATGAAATAATACTATGAAAAATAAATTTTCAAATAAAAAATAATATTTTTATATTTATTTAAATAAAAAAATTATTTGTGTTTACAATTCCTATATTTTTTTATTTATGTCATGGCTTTTATTACCATCCAAGAGGGGGATATTGTTGGGCATGTATTGTCTCAAAAATAATCTATAAATATTATTTATTTTGATACTCAAAAATACCCTTTTTTGTTTTATTAATTACATTACATTATGTGAATTTCTAGAAAATAATATTCATAAAAATATTTATTTTGGAATTATATTAAAGAATTTGATCCATGAGGAATAATTGCTAATGTATTCAAAACATGTTTAAGCATATTTTGGAAATACTATTCTAACACTACGTGTGCAAGTATAATGTAAGGAATAAACCATATTATTCGAACAATGTGTATGGATTATATAATCTATGTTTTCGAGAATGTATAGTTCAGGAACCCTATGTTTGGATAGAACCTTATGTTAGAGAAAACAGAAAGTATGGTTCATAAAATATTTATTTGAAAACAACCTGGGATTGAGGAAACATAAATATGGAATGACAACCCTATTTTGGTAATCAACCATACATTTTCAACCCTACATTATCTATTTTGTGGTCTTTTGAAGGAACCCTACATTTGACTATTCAACGATAGAGTTTTAAATGCATGATATTAATCAAGATTTTTAAAATGGTCTTGATGAAAATAAAGATCATTTAAAAGATGTTTTAAAATCTATTAAAAGGATGATATTAAACAGAGTAAATCATTCCTATTTCTAAGGTAATTGACAAATCAATTTAATGATTCATATTTAAATGATTATGATCTTTCAGGAAACATTCTTGGATCTTATCAAATGGAAGAAAAGTTATGTGTTATCTATATGGATAGAGTATATTCTATTTGAATATACGTGATATATAACTACATATTTTGTGAATATATTCTAAATACAATACTACTGCAAAGATCAAGAGGATCTACTATTTATTGAAGAGGCAACACTTTGAAGAGATATATTTCAACCTCATACTATTTTGTAACTGCTGCTATTTGTTTGTTTCTAATATTATTGAAGATCCTTTGCTATCGGGATCTCTTCAAATATATTCTTACTTGAGGGCTTAAATATTTAAATAAGACGATACATATTATGTTAGTTTCTATTGTAGTAGTGATCTAGAAACTTTCATAATAATCAAATAAAACTCTTTGGATTTATTAGACTCTCGACTACTAGGACTCAATTATAGAGTATTATCAACTTATTAGACCAAGTTGTGGAGAAATTGGTCTCCTGTAAAAGAAATATAAGGCTTTTTTTAGCCTTGTTTTAAGGGTTTCAATGACCTACAATTAGTTGTGAATGTCTTATGATAAGAGGACATTGTCTAGTGAAAACAATCATGCTCATAAAGATAGTATTGGTGTAGTGTACTAGGGGATCTTTGTACCCAAAAAAACTAAAAAATTTGGTGTGTTATTTTTTTACTGTTTATCTGCTACACAAAGAGAAATAAAAAAGATAATTTTTCATGTTTTCATAAATTTAAAAGAAATATAAAATCTATAATCTGTAATGATTATCAAAACGACATAATTCACCCCCTCTTCTGTATCTTTGTATGATTTTGACCTAAATTTTTTTCTTTTAAGATAAAAAACTATGATCTCAAATTAACATTTAATTATACATGAAATAATATATAATGACCAAATAATTCATAAAATATTTTATTGGAAAACATAATGGAAAAATATCAATCATGTGGGTTTCTTTGAAACCATGAAAACTCATGAAATTTTTATTATTAAAAAGATATCCTTTTTCTATTAAAGGGAATTATAATTCATTTTTAAAAAAGATCAAAAGCATCCCTTATAATATCAAAATATGTTTAGAATGACTCCATAGAAAGAATTAAAAATTTATTTATGTTTCGTGGGAGATCATCTTTATAAAACCCTTATAAAAACCCGTACAAATAGAATAATATACTCAGCTAATTCCAACATAATTCCCCAGAAAATAGAATCATTAACTGATGAATTAGAGAGTTATATCAGTCTGAACCATCATCATATAATTTTTTAAGGAACATATCATAAATTAAACACATAAAATCATACAATTATATCATTAAACTCATAAAGATATAATTTTAACCCATAAGAAAAACATTTTCCTATATTGATAAATCCCTTTACATTAAAACCCTATTTTTAAAAATAAAATAATGAAAACATTGAGAAGATGGGGTTTTATTTGAATAAAACATGATATATTTTGAATGAATCCAAACATAAAATAACATTTTTGGAAGTGGGAGATTCCATTTATTTCATATTTTTTGAAAAATAATATCAAGTTTTCCTCATTTTAAGGAACATCAAAATATTATATATAAAATTAGAAAAATGTTTCATTTTGAAAACCTCTAAAACAAAAAAAGTGAAATAAAATACAATTTATAATTTATATATTTCAATATAAATACATTAATAATATTTGTGGGAATATATACATGGTATAATTTTATTTATAAAATATATCATTTAAACATTTAAAATGAGGTTTTATGGTAAAGTGTCCCTTACATAAAGTCTGTCTTATCATGTATATTATTTACATTCCAAAATAATAAACATATGTTATTTATATAATTTCTTAATAACCTTGTTCAAATTTATTCTTCATTTTCTTCCAATTATATCAATGTTATATAGAATTACTTAATTGATTAACTTCACGTTTGACATTTTGGTAACATTCAACTTATAAGATGGAAATGAATTGAGTAAGTTGACTATGATAAAATAGATCATGATTATATCATTTTAAGAATCTTATTCATTTGTAATTGTCTTTTTTATTCACTATTTATACTTTAATAGCCAACAATTTATGATTTTTAGGAAGAATGAGTCATGTTACAATATGAAGATGGTAGTCCATACATATATATGAGTAATAGTTCAATTTTTCAACCAACTTGGGGGAAAGAAGGTAAGTATTATGTTATCTTTATAGAATAATAATTTTATAAAAAATACCATATTATTCCTTTAAATAAACCTATATAAACAATCCATGTGATCCAATGATGAAAAATAATATTCATCTGTTTGTGAGGAGGTAGTTCACAGATACACAAGAGAAATATTTTTTATTTTTCATTAGATGGTAATAAAAGAAGTAAAATATTTAATTACTATTAGAAAACTAAATTTATATCATATATATCATATTATTTAATTTTTATAAATTATTATTACCATATATAATATTTTTTGATGAGAAATAAAACACATCATCCCATGAGGTGGTGGTCAACACGTATTAACCGGTGATGTTTTTATTTTTATTAGATGGTTAAGTATATAGAAAAATGTATATATCATAAACATAAATAAATTTAATTATATTAGGTATAATGATGTTATTATATTAAAATTTTTAAGAGTGTTTTGAATGTTTTAAAAGAACAAATAAAAAATAAATCACACAGTTGAGAACTGTACGTCTACCTCAGACAACCTCCTTAGCTTTATAACTAATAATTCATAGGATAATAATATGATAAAACTATAACCTCTACGATGTGCATAGGGTTGTTATTAAGGTATTAGGAATATGATTTTTTTGAGATAAAATAATATTTAATTATAGATAATATAGGAGAGGGGGTATCCTTTTATAAGAGTGGAAGATGATACAATTGAAAATTTTCAAAAAGAAAAAAATATGTTAATGTATTACTCATGATAAATGGATCTAAAATGACTCATATTGTAATATTATATGATTTTAGGTCTAAATATGACCATAAAATTGGACTTATACAAGTCCATGTTCATTTTAAACCTTATCCTTTTAGTTTAAACCCTTTTAACTTGGTTTAACTCTTACCGTAGTAAGTTACATTTTTAGTCAGGTTACTATTCATAATAAATAGAAATTAAAGTGACCTTATTAAAAAAATTTGAATTATTATTAAAAATATTGAGTTGATTTTATAGAATTTAATTTCTATAATTGGTATAAATTACTTTTAAAATACACATGTAAAATGTTTCCAAAAAAGATTTTTCTAAAAATATTTATTTTTAATAATAAAAAAATATTTATACCAAATTAAAGTATAATGTTTTTTGAAATGAAATATAATGAATTATATTTAATAAAATTTCACTAGTGAAATGTTGAAACTAATCAAAAAAAGAGAATGTAAAAACATAAAATGAATATAAAAGTTTCTCAAAAATCGATATAATCTACTATTCACCCAAAAATCAATTTTTTAGAAAATTATCAAAAAATCACACCAATATTATTTTGACTTGATGATATCAAAAAAATATCCTTTATATAAAATTTAAATTACTAAATTTAGAAATATAATTTTTAAATAAAACCATATAATACTTATAAAATAAATTATTATGAATACAAATATTTACTTTTCAATTGGAAAATTACTAAAAAGTTTTATATCGAATATATATATTTAAATATATAATTTAGTAATATTTATAAGGAACATAATTGTTCTATTATCATCATTATATTGTTTGTTATATGGAATTTATTATTCTTTATGGGATTCTAAGGATAATTATTTCAATCCTTGATATTTAGTATACATCACATATATATAGGGGATTTTAGAATGAATTTGAAATATAGTTTTGAAATAGCCACACTTTTAATATATATACTAATGGTTATAAAATTTATATCAATTTAATTTATTAGGATATTTTGAGATCATTAAATCTTGATTTGTGTGGGTTATGGGGGGATCATTTGTCAATGATTGAGTTTTACAATATTAGTAGTTTTCACTCATCTATAAAAATGAAATAATATTAACCATTATATGAACGAACACATTTATAATCCTTTAGTGATTTTCATGTTATATAAAAAACAATTTTGGTACATATTTCTTATAGGATATGGTAAAGATTTCTCTTATGATCCATGAGTGAATAAAGTTGGTAAACAGTCATCAAAGGTCATACATTGGAAAAAGTTGGATACCATTGGATTTTGATTTTAGTCATAAAATATTCATAAATATCTAACAGTCTCATGGAAAACCAAGGTTTTGTCAAGGTAGAATATTTATTTGATATTTTTAAAACCTTTAAAGCTGTTCAAGCATGATGGTGAAGTATCATATTACTTTCCACTTATAACGTTTTTTGAGTGAGTTTTGGATTTATTTCATGTATCATAACTTGAAAAGTTACTTAATAATTATTTTAATATGATTGATATATGTGATATGCATAATGAAAAATATGTGTTTTTTTATTGAGAAATAGTTGGAAATTCATGATCATCAAGAGAAGGTGTTATGTTGATGAGTTATACAGCTAGTGTGAGTTGTGTGAAAATTTTTGGTTTTAATGTGTTTTCTTTGGAACCGTATTAAAAGATATAATTTCAATATCCTATATTTTTTTTAATACTATTTAATTTAATTTTACATTTAATATTTTAATATTATTATGTTACTTTATGAATTTTATTAGTTGACGATATTGTTATTTTGTTTGTGGATGAAAGGAATTCGAGAGGGGTATAATATAATAGGTTTAATTATGGGTGTTAAACTATTTATTTTACATGTTATATGTTTTAGATTTTTCTGTTTTAAAAAATGTTAAGAGGAATATAAGGTGGAACTCTATAAATATTATTCATTTACTTTATGAGTTTTAAGGACATTGGGAAAATAAGAAGATAATGTGACAATATGATTTTAGAGAAATCCAATAAAATAAAAAAGCATGCCATTATGATTTTATAACATGTGATGCTAAATATAAATGGAAACTATTTTATGAAAAATAATTGTGTGTTATAGGATATGGTGACTAATGGAATCAATTATTGAAAGGGTTTAGAAAATAGATTAAGGATAGTTTAAAAATTCATGTTGGAGATGAATTTATGGGGAAATTTATCATTTAATAAGGATTATTTCTCATGTTATTTCCTAATTAAGGGGAAGAGAAACATGATATGGATTAAAGAGTCTTTACATGGGAAGTTTAACTAAGGAATTTGGGTATATAATATGTTACACTAACCAACACATGCATGGTGACATGTGTGGTTTCATATTATTTTTTCATGTGGGTTCAATAATTATGATATGGTGGATTTATACATGGATTAGTATAGATAAATTTGTGTTATTTTATTTGGACAAAAACTTGTGTATTTTTTAGAAGGAAATTTAAAAAATTAGAAGATTTATTTATATTGAATTAAGAAATGAGAAAATATTATTTTGTAGGACAAAAATCCATAGTTTTTGTAGATAATATATAGACACACACACCAAAATAAGATTCATTTTAATATCTCAAGTTCTTCTTGAATAATTCATTGATTTTTATGTAAATTGGGAGGCATATTTGTGATTCTATAACACCTATTTATTTATTTATTCAACTAATTGATTGAATCAAATATTGGATTGTTGGTAACTGAAATTCTAAATATATATATTTTTGGGATGAATTAGATAAAATATATTTATAATTATTTATCTTATGGATATGATGCATGAATTAATGGATAATATGATTATTTATCATGAATTGGAATTTTGAAATATTAAATATGTAATAAATGGGCATTCAATAAAGTATTTAGACCTTAGTGATGTTGAGATTTTTTTTATTTCCATGTTTTGAAGATTTATATAATCTTATTAATATGGTGATAAGTAATTCATATATCTATAATAAATTTAAAATAATAGAAAACATTATTGATTTAAAATTGTGAAGGATGTTTTTATTTAGTTAAACATAAAAAATGTATTATTTGAAAAATGTGTTTGATCCTTTTTATAGAAGTTATAATCTTATATTTAAAGGAAAGTGAAATTATAAAATAAGGTTTTTTATAAAATGGTTATGATATGACATTTGAACCCTTAATTCTAATTATTTATGAGGTAATCTCATTTAAAATATAATTTCTTATGTTTTTATTTGACCTTATGAATACAAATAATTATTAAATAATGATATGAATAAATATATAATTTTAAAGGGGTTATGTTGAAATGTGATGATAAGAAGTTAAAATGAACTTATGGTTTAATTATTTGATCATTGATATAGGATTCTTAAGGATATGATGATTTTGTTGAAAATTATAAAATAAAAAAGTTGAAATTCATAAATGGGTAGTTGCTATTTCATATTTTTTATAAATATAGATAGTTGGTTTGAAATATGTTTTCATAAATATTTAAATTTTGTAATATTTAGTGAAACATTATGTTTTATTTTATGATTGGATACATGTGTTGATTCATGTCGAGTTGATGTTTTTGATGTCAATTATGATAATTTTTCCTAGAATTACTATTGAGTTAGAATGTATATTTGTGTATTACATGATCTTGATGTGGTTTACAAAGATATTATATTTCAATCACACTTATTATCTTTGTTATTAGAGTGGTAAAACTATATAGATGATTTAGTCGTTGTTGTTTTTATACGGACATCATATGATGTTGTTGTAATCATAGATAACAATATATAATTTTTTTATAGCTATATAGTAATAAGATATGTATATTATGATTTTAAATACTTCATTTAAGGTTATTATGGTGACTTGATTAACAGATTGTGGACATAGGTCATGTAGTTGGAAGTGATTGATTCTTATGATGGATAATGTGGATTAAATATAGAAGATGTTTGTCTCAATTAAATGTTTATATTGATTATTATTATATATAAATTGAATAAATTATATTTCCCATTCATTATAACTTTATTCCCATTAATTTAACAAATGATAGGTTAAATACCAAACCAAATAGGTATACTTGAAAAATCACCCAACTTCTATCTATTTTTTATATATACAAGACCACATCAAAGGTAGTGTAGAGAAAAATAGTTTATTAATGAGTTAATCTCATTGGTTTTAAGAAGGATCATGTGATCATGTATCCTTTTCTTATTTGTATATTATTAGTTAACTATGAGTGTGACATACTATTGGATATATTCATTTATATATAATAGAAATTAATATCTGGTTTATTATATTTTTATAAAATTAATTAAAAATGGAAATCCCTTATCTCAAACACATAGACTATTGAATGCGAAATTTGTGGGGGAACATTCAATCATGTTCTTAGGTAAGTAGTAAAGATGATAAAGTTGAGATATGAAAAAACTTGAAATATTGTTATATAAATCTAAATATCAATAATGGATTAAAATTTCACTCTAAGTTAACCAAAATCATATAGACAATAATCATAAATAAACTCTTAATGTTTGAAAATTTACTATTTTTTGAAAGTTATATTGCATTTTTGTTGATGCTCTCATGTAATACATAACATATATGATTCAGTAAGATAAAATATGAGGCTATGCTACATTTTTAACTTATGAATACATCCTTAAAATAGAAGAAGAACCAATAAAAATAAATTTCATAAATAAGAGAAAAAATATTCCATGAGATGTTCTAAAAATAAAACATGCGGGATATCATAAAAAACCTTAACAAATATATAATGGAAATTTATTTTATTATATTTAAATTAGTTGTATGGAACAACAATGCTCTCCCCCATATGACTTAACTAAGTATCACATCCAACCCTATAATCAGTTTCCAATTTTTGAAAATACCTTTTACTAAAATATTTACAGACATGTCTCACCCATTATCATCTATATGAATATTATCAATCTCTAAATGGTTATAATAAAATATTTATATATACAATGAAATAATATGATGATATGTTTTAACGATTTTGTAAAATATCTATTCATTACCTGGGAAATAAAACTTATATGATCCCAAAATAAGAAATACATTTCTTAATTAATGTTGAGAATTTGAATAAAATTTTTCGTTAATGTAAAATCATTTCAATCCACTATAAACATAATAAACATGGATTTAGTGGTAGATAAAGGAACACCTTTCTCAGTAGGGACTTCCAGGAGATAGATTTACTATATATGTGATCAATTAGTTTTATGTGGATTTCATTAAATCTACATGTCATTCAGTATTCAAATTCTTAATTCAATAAAACATAGGCTTCCAATGTCAAATATATTTTTTCATATTAAAGTAACTACAAAGATATCAAAAATTAAAATTTACTATAATAAAATGATCTATACATGAATTTGGTAGAAATTGACTAACCACACCAAAATCATAATCTATATCTAATATAGAAAATACTATAATATACATCAAACAACCAACTATATAATAATAGGTATTTTTCATAACCTCCCTCTGGTCATTACTATATGTTGACTAACTAATTTTAATAATAAGTGTATTAATTGAGGTGTACTAACCAAAAAATATTTATCTATATAAATCCTATAAAGCACCTTTTCAATGTACCACTAATGAGATGTAAAAAATTTTATGGAAATTATGTCATGAGATATCGTAATTCTAATAATATTTCAGGTAATCTGTAAGACATATATTAAAAAAGAATGAAGATTTATCGTATTATTATTTTTGAATCTTGAAGATCATTTATGTTAATAATAATTACATTCGCATAATTAAATGGTATGATAAAATCATGATATGAAAATATGCGAGGAAATAAAAAATAATAAGAAGTGGTCTCCCATACCAAAAAATAAAATATACAAGAATCAAACATCAATTACCACTACCAATTACATTCTCCACACCATATATGATCTTTTTTCAACCACTATAAATAGATTCATCACCTTTTTCAAAAACTCATCTAGATAATCCATGTGTATTATCTCCATATAATTTTTTTCATGGAAAGAAATATCTACATCTATCTAATCTATCTATAAATCTATCCTAGAATCAAAATGAAATCAAAATCAAATATATGATATGTAAATTTTCATTTGAAGTAATTACTTTAAAATAAATACCTTTTTATAATGGAGAGATAAGATAACTACATTAAATATTATCATAGAAAAAATGGATTATATATTTTTAATTCAATAAATTGAAAAATTTAAAAAAACATTCTCAACTATAAGTTTCATGACTATCTAAAAAATATGGTTTTAATGTAAGCATCCTACCTCATCATCCATTTTGCAACCTAGTTTCCCCTATAATCACTTTATATCAACATTAATTATTTTGGTTCCATCCCTTCAATATGGAAAACATATTTATAATTTAAATTCTTAATATAGGAATTTAAATTCATATATGATCTATTAAATAGAAAATGGGTTCATTTTTATCTCTTAGAACTGAAGCATCAAACACATTTGGAAAATTAGAAACAAATCCTTAAAAAGGATCACTTAAAAATTAATTCTAAACTTTAACATTATTAACTAGTTAAGAAACATGAGGTAAATTTGAATCTAAAATTGGATCAAGATTTACAAAACAATTAGAATTAGAGTTTAATTATTTCTTGATTTTTAATGTTTATAATGGGGGTTTATAATAGATTTAATGAATAATTACTTTTAACAAGATCATTTAATATAGGATCATTAAATATTTACCCTGAATCATAATTTCCATTTCCAATGAAAGCATAATATCAATTATTGAGATTCAATTTTAATATTCCATTCTTTCACACATATTTAAAATATATGTAGTCGAATATATAAAAGTTAATTTATTAATTTATTTTATTTTATTTAATTTATACTCAAAATATGTATCAGGAGTGGTTATCAAAAAATTAACAGATTGTAGTAAATTGAAAACATTCATATAATTAAATAATCCCTCTCTAAAAAAGCCTCAGAAACATTTCTTTGAGAATTAAACATTATACTATTTCTAGTTAAATCATGTCCATCTCCCATATAAATGATTAAGATGAAGTTTCATCAGTGGTTCCTTTGGATTTAGAATATCTCCCTACAAATATTTATTAATAAAATAACTAAAAAACCTACCCCCATTATCCATAATAACACATTACAGACTAATTCCTATTTTTAACTCTATAGAAATCTCAAATTGTTAAAAATATTAGGAACTTAACTTTTGAAATTTAAAATGAAAAACCAAATCTATCATGAGTAGAAACTATGAGTATCTACAAAGAAAAATAAACCACTAAAGTCTTGTTTTTCTGAATTACATTAATATAATAATTTAAAAAATAAATTATATATGAAATTTTATAGAGTGTACAGATCTTTAAAAACCCCTCACAATTTGTCATCTACGAAATGATCACATTTGTATATTTTAAATCATGATTTTATTTGTTGAGGCTTGTGATGTCCTGTATGGAATCCAATGGAAGTTTGAAGTTTAAATTGATAAGATAATTATATTCATAATGAAATATCATATATTTTTGAAGTCATGATATCATTCATAAATATCCCATAGGTACCATTTGAACGCTGCCCAATTTGATCTTATACGTAGTAGTGAAGAAAATGTTTCCAAGTGATCATATGAAGACATTGTGATTTGTGATCATACATGGCTACAAAGTGAAGATTTATAGGTGACTATGCCGAAACATGTGAGTTATAGTCATAAATGGTGTAAATGAGAGAAAATTTTGTTGATTTTATAAATACCACATGACCATCAGTCATACTTCACAATAGGGTGAATATTTTAGTCCCCTATAGGGTTATTTTATGGGGAATCACTCTTTTCCATGGATAAAAGATATCATTGGTGACTGTGAACTCCTATCATGGTCGACTTCCACTTATCAATCTTTAAATATTCATGTGGAAACCTATATTGGGAAGGTGGTTATTAAATTTCAACTAACAAACCAAGTATGATCTTTGAGAAGAGGCATAGATGGGGGGAAGACAAAAGAGGGTCACACATAGGAGATGAGATCCTTTATAACTTCAAGAATCATACAAGTAGTATTTAATTTGTGAAGAACTTTAAAGGAATCAATATGTAATATCAAAAGGTAGAAAAAGGGAATAATAATAATAATAAGAAAATCCACCTTAACGTTCCTTTGAAAGGGACTACATTTTGAATTACCATCATGAGGGCCTCATTCATGTGGTATGTCATCAATTCCACATTTTTGAGGTTCCTTACCAAGAGCCTCATTCAAAAGGTCCTTCATGAGGTCCTTGTTCACGAGTTTCCATAACAATGAGTTATTTTCATGTCCACTCCAATAGATTTTTTTTTCATGTAATCCTTTAGGAAATTTCACTGTGAGGTTTATTCCAGGAGATTTCTTTGTGAAGGTTCTACTATGAGAGTCCTTGTTAAAGACACCTCTATGAGATTCCTTTATAAGAAACCTTTACTAAATCTAGATATGGGTTATTCCCCTTAGTATATCATCTTGATATTACATGAAATAGAGTCCTATAAGGCAATTTTAACCCTCCTCCTAGTGGCTCAAAACTATAAAGAATCTTACTCGTGTTTGGTCACTTTTTGATGTAACATAGTTACGGGTAATCGACTTATATAACATCCTTTATTCCACTAAAGTCATCTACTAGGTTTGGGTCCATTAAAATTTCCAATCATTCATCCTACTAGGTTTACAATACATATAATCTATATCCTAGGAATCTTGATCCATATTCCCCATTCAATCCATTGTTGTTTCCCAAATCATGACACATGCATCATTAGCTCATGATGTTACACTATCTGTTATAGTCCTATCACATGAAAATAAATTGTCTCATATGAAAAATAAGGTCCTTGAATCATGTTAATAAAGATATATAGGGTAAATCTCTATGTATAAATCCCAAAATATAATATTATAAATTTTCTTTGAAATATTTATTATAGAACCTTAACAATATAAGATCATATCCCTTATTAGACATGAAAAAGCTTCATCAATGATCCATATTCCTAGTAAAACCTATCCTCTAAAGGTTATATTCATTATGATATATATCCTCATTAGTACATATTACATATGAAAATCATACTTAAAGGGTATTATTCTCAGATAATCCCATCATAATCCCCATGGGATGTCACCAACTGAAATGACAAATAAGAAAGGATCAAGCATTCATAAGTTCCACACCAACTAATTCAAGGAACATTTCACCCAGTATCCCAATGGTACTTTTCACAAATATTTAAAAGGTATGACATGTGTTTTAAATAATAATTAGAAAATGTAGGTTCTGATTAGTTTCACAATGATACATAAGAAGCCTATTTCACTATCCTAATCCCAAATCCATAAACATACTCTAGTTCTCTGGAAGGTGATAAATCTAGACCACCTAACTATGTATCTTCAAACTAGAGAATCAATATTTTATAAGGTAAATATTTAGAACCTATGTAATAATATGAATATTTTTATTTAAATAAAAATAATCTTGATATATTTCTTAACACGGAACATCCAGATTTGAGAAAATTGAGATATATTATAAAAATATTATTATTCGAAAGAGACTATTATAAACTATAATTTTAATTTTTGAGTTTTAATATTAGTAAAAAATAATTGAATAACTATATTATTTTACTAATAAAAACATAATTATTTATTAATTTTTATGAAATAAGAACACATTTTTAGTGAAGTCATTTTATGATTCAAAAATGCGTTTTCATTAAAAGTGATTTTTATTTCATTTTTTTTCATGGAAATTTTAATTAATTTCTCAATTTTCATTGAAACATTATCTGAATAAATTAAATTCACTTTTGAAATTATAATTTAAAAATTATCTTATAATAAATTTTTGATAATTTTATGAAAATATTGAATTCTTGATGAATAGTCAAAACATTAATTTTTATTAACTGTAATTTCATTTAATGTATTTTTAAAGTGAAATTTTGTTTTAAAATGGTTTTAAATGTTAAATTAGTTCATATATATTAATAATAATCCCATAAAGGTCATTATGAGTAATATTATATTGAATTTTGGTATATAATATTTTATACTTAAGAAAACAAATTTTCAAGAAACCTGCTTCTCATTGCATATTATAGGTTTAGTTTTAGATTAAGTTTTGAAAATTATGTATTTGAATGTGGTAAAATTTATTCTATATTTGGAATAAAAATTTCTATATTTTTTAAAGAGGCCATTTTTATTTTTGGACATAAAGAATAGTAAAAATAGGGAAAAATTAAAATAGGTAAGGTAAAACGGGTAAAAAAAGGTTAATAAATTATGCTAAGGATTTAAAATTTATCCAACACGAGTATTTTTCATATTTTATGAGTGAGTATTTTCCATACTAATATATTTTTAAATATGGAAAAATGGTACCATTCTTCATTGATTATGAGCTTGATATTATTTTATGAAACGAATAAATACAAAGCATCTATCATGACTTTAATATCTCTAATTTTTTACAAAATTATACAATGACTATATGTTCCACTAGAAGTTTTTATTTTAAATTTTAATTACTAATTTTTTAATGGTTGTTTATCTGCAATTTTTTGGGATTCGGTAATCACCAAAATTATATATGCAACATCGATATAGTATATGTTCAAATAATAAAAAAATAATTATATTATCTTATAAATATAAAAGTAATAAAATTTTGATGAATTATTATGTTCCATGAATTATTTATATAAATATAACATATTAGGTATGTGTGAAAGGTTTATTTTCAAATTCCATAACTATATTTATGAGTTTAAAATTAATGTAAATGAATAGTTCCAAAAATGCCATCAATGATATTTTAGAATAAATAATATTTTATTAAATGATTTAAAATTAATAAAAATACCATATTAAGATAAGTAAAATGGAAATGATTTTAAATATCAATATTTTTTTATTTATTGGTTAATTAACCTTTTATGATAATATTCATGAACCTTAAAGAGTAAAAACATTGATTTTGTAGTAATTGCCAAAAAGGGTGAACGAGGGGTTAAAACTGAGAGATAAGGTTAAAATCAATTAAAATCGTATAAATATTTCTTTATGTGAGAAAATAAACATATAAACGTCCTAAATTCTAAATATATCAATTTTTTCCAGTTGAACCTAAAGATTAATTTATATTAATTTAATACTTTATGTAATTCTTAGAGAACCCTTCCTCGCCCTTATAAAAGGACACCCCTTCTCTCTCTTATTCACACCTACTTGAGTAACCTATATTGAAGAAACACTTCCAAATAATCTCATAGAATTCCCTATATATTAATTAATTTTTTTGTTCTTCTTAAATTTATATTCCATGAGTCCTTATGAAATGATCTAAAGGAGTCCAACCGAAGGAGAGGTGATCATCTTACCTATCTTCTTTTAATCTATTTTTTCATTTATATCCTCTAATGTTTTGGTATTAATAATAAAATAATAAATTAATTTTTCTAAATGAAATAAAATTTTATTATGATAATTAAACCACCAATATCCACCCCCTTTTCCATCAGATGGGAAATAAATGTTTCACTATTTCTTATGTGTGGACTACCACATCCACATAGATATGCAATTAATTTTTGTTCAAAGTATATGATGAATGATTATTATAATGGGTTTAATGTTTATATATTATATTTATGAAATAGTAATTTTTCTGTAATCATAACATCATATATACCTTATTTTCTTTCCATCATTTAAAAAATGATAATGCATATCATGTGTACCTTTGGACTACCACCTCCACATAGAGAGGCGATTCATTATTCATTTATGTTTTACTTAGAAGGTGATAAGAATAGATTTAATGAATATATATAAACTATATTTAATAATAATTATTCTCAAAAAATGTTAAGGATTATTTTCCATTCTTTGATTTCATCCTTCAAAATGTAAAAACTGTGTTCATGCGTATGTACAACCTATCATCTCAATGAATGAAATAATTAGTTTTTACACCTTTTCAGTTTTTTAGGTAAATAAAAATATAAATTTAATTAATATATAAAATATTTATTCCATGAATAATATTATATATATGAAATTATTATGATCAAAGTATAAGGACTATAACCACAACACAAAAGTCCTTAAGAAAAATGTAATAGTTACCACCCAAAAACAATGATTTTAAGAAGGAAATATTAATAAATGAGTGTTTAAATTTTATAATCTGAAATATTATGATATTATAAATATTCAAATGAATTTTATTATAAGTATAATAATTTTAAATTTATTTTAAAATATTTTATATAAATTTTATAGAAGTTGAAGTTGAGGTAGGGTCTTATTTTCTTAATTATCTTCTTTGGGATATATGTTTTATGATACACCTATCATTTTTTATGAAATGTATATACATCCAATATAAATTATATGAATATCATTTTTATTATGTTATTTATTGTTTCATTTTAATATTTTCATTCATTGGGGTTATGATTAAAAATTTAACAAATAAGTACAGGATTTATGTTATAATCTCATTATTTATCCGGATTTCATAGTATTAAGTTTATTATGAAGAAATATTATGACCTATATATCAATAATAACATTAATTTTATTCTCTTATAGTTAATTCTGCATATTACATGTTTTTATTTCATTTTCCTCCCTTTATGAACTTAAGATTCCGAAATAATTGTTTTATGTAAAACTGACATTATTTATCTTTTGGATTGTAAATCCTCTTTCTTCCATATATATATTTCCTAAAAATGTTTTCAATATTTTTTTAATATTATCAAATTATTTTTAAATTATTTATTACCCATGATTTTATTTGAAAATAATAACTAAATTGAAACTTTTTATCTTTATCCGAATGAAGTAAATTTTATTTTTTACTAAAAATGTGAAAGGAATATCTATTTTAACGCACATTATATAAACATAATTTTCCGCAGTGATGAATTATCAATGGTTAAAATATTCCATTAAAATATGCAAGTTTTATTTAAAATAAAAAATGTTCCTTAATATTTGGGAATGTTTTATATTTTAAAGAAGTGATTTAATATTCAAAAGGTTATTTTTTATATGAAACAATCCAATTGACCTTTTAAAGGGAATTTTATATATGATGAAATTATTGTTACTTATGATTTACTAGGGATATGATCTTATAAAACCATTAAATTTCATTTTATGGAAGGATTATGATGATGATGATTTATGAATGTTTCTATGAAACCATAATCTTTCTCATATTATAATGAATTTATGATGAAACCTCTAAGAAACCCATTTCTTTTCCATCAGTTTTTCTATGATGAAATAATGAAAATTTTCTAAATACTCATTTCCATTCCATGTATTATGATTTTATGAATGATTTATGATAGTATAGAAAAAATATTTATGATTTTAATTATGTTATGAACGGGATAATAATTATATTTCCCTAAAATACACTTGGTAAATATGGATATCTCAGGAGATAGTTGGTACATAAATGAGTATTTAATGCAACTCAGTAAGAGACTTTGTCCACAATTATTGTCTTCAGAGAGACCCACGACTAGGTATATGATATACTAGTGGTGAACCCCATCCACAATAATAGTATTGTCATTTCTCATTTAATGTTAAGGAAATAATTTTCTATTTTATATGTATGACACAAATCGATGTCTTTTGTGAATTTTATATTCTTATTAGTCATGTTCATTGATTTAATTTATATTTCAAATACTATGAACATGAAATATTTATTACATGACTTAATATTATGGTATATGATAAGTAAGGAATGTTTTTTAAATGTTAATCTCATGTTCTCATACCCATATTCTCATGTTATGAATAAATGATAATTAATATCTCCCTTTTTTACCTTTATTAAGCATCTAAGATCAAAATTTCCTATATTTCCTTTCATTAGGTTAATAAAAAAGATTTTTCAATGATGTATCTAATAATGGGGATTTTTTTGAAGAAAACAGTGGGAGACAATGTAGAAATTTTATTAAAATAGTTTTTTATGTATCCATGTTTTGAAAGAATCTAAATTTATATGATTCTAGTGTGTATCATAATATTATTCATTGAATATTCCTCTAAAAAGATGTAATATTTATGTTTGAGAATTATGGGTTTCTAAAGTTAGTATCATACAATGGTTTAGTTATATTTAGAAATATGGATGAGAAAACATTAGTGAGAACCCTTAGTATAATCCTATTTATAGGAGAACATCCAATTTTATGGTAAAGAAAGGATTGTGGGTTTCCTAGAAAAAAATACATTCACTGATACTATAAGTGTATTTTGTTATCACGTAGATGTATACATGGGTTACAAATATAAAAATATATTTACAAGTGTATCTCATTAATCATTATGGGGCATCGTGAGTGTTCCCTCAATGAACACCTTATTTAAAACTTTTAGGGGATATACTTGGGTTAATTCACATTTTTTATGAACCATTTTAAGTAAATATAATAGATAATTCTCATGGATGAGCTATGTTAAACTTACGATTTCATAGATTTAAAATAAATTTACACAATTTATATATCATATAAAAGATTTTTTATGATTATGTGGTTTCCCACTATGATTATTGTTTCTCACACTTTGCTTTCTTATTTTAGTCAATGGATAGAACCCAAAGAAATCATGTTAATATTGAATTTGATTGATAATGGACTGATTACCCCCATAGGAAACCAAGTGAAATAGGAGATAGAATGTGGAACCTTTAGATTATTCTTAATTATCTACCCTATTTTATGACTAATAATCCCAACAAGGGTGGGTTTTAGACACTCCTAATAATATAAACATAGAGTTTCATGAATAACATGGAGGAAAAAATATTATATATCCTACATTTTCTTAATATTGTATGAATAATCCTAGAAAACGTCTCAAAAGATTAGGAAGATGTTTTGGGTGTAGAAATGAAGGGAATTGAGCAAGTAATTGCTGAGGAAAAATGAAAATTTTGAATTACATAATGGATGAGAACAATGGATTCCTCAATTTATCATCGACAATTTAATTTTTTAGATGAGGAATGTATAGTAATTTCTCAAATAAATTTCCTAGGAGGAAATATTTATAAGAGGATCAGAAATGTTGTAGAAGTAAAGGTTTTAATATAGATGATGTAGATACTAAAAATGAAATATGAAAGGAAGTAGGTATTAAGAAATAATATGATGAATACTAGTTAATTATTTACGAATAAAGTGTAATTATTTAAGTGTTTATGTATTAGTATTTTCAAATTATTTTGTAGAATTAGTTTTTAATAAAAATATGGTTATAAGAATCAAGAAACATCTAAATATTTTTATGAAGATGTTTTTATTTAGGGATTTTCAATTATATAGGGAATGATACTCATAACCATGAAAATTGATTAAGTTATAAGGTGATATTTTTTATAGAACACATGATTGAGGGAAATATAACTCTTAATATATGCATAATGGAGAAATAATCATGTTTAGTTGAGATAAATAGATGATTGAAATTGATAAAGTAAGTGGGTTGGAATTTGTGAGCTTAGAGTTGGTTTGATGACAATTTTTTTTATTTTAACTTTTATGGAATTTAAGGAATGTTTTGATTTATGGGATATATTAGATAATAAATTGTTATTTTTTGTAGAAATTCATATTTTTAATAATGTTTTATAGTGATTTTGTTTATTAAAATATTTTAGTATTGTATATGATCAAGGTGTTCATATATTTGGTATCTAACATTATGAGGTACTTTAATTTGTTTAGGGGATTAATATTAAGTTGATTTATGAAATTTAGTGAAATTTTTTATAGATTTTTGTATTTTAAATTTTTTAAAAATATTTTGAATTTTTTTTGGTTATCTATTTTTGGGTTGTTTTACGTTCAAATTTGGAGGTTGTTTTAGATATTAATTTGAATATAGAGATTTATCCATATTTGATATCTTATGCTAACCATTTTGGTTTTAGAAATTACTCAACTTATAAGGAATGTATAATTATTATTTTATGGATATTTTTATCCATTAAAAGCTATTTTTTTGTTTTATTCCTAAAAATTAATCTTAAAAATTCATTTCTTAAAGTATTATATGAAGTGGAAATTGATTTTATCAAACCAAATAATGAAACTATGATTAAGAAATGGAAATAAATAACGTAATTATATTTACCCATGCTTGATATCATGATAGTAAAATAATCCATTTACATGATTATAATTTTCTTAAAATAAAAATTTTATACATTCTCTTTCATTTCTGATGGGTTTATGGTCTTTCAACCCATCACAAATTTATGGATTTGTGGTCGTTAACATTCTAATGAACATCTTAAAAATCACTCACTATCAGTAATTATAAATTATTATTATCTCATATGTATAAATTTTAACTTCCCACTAATTTTATCTATATTTTGGAACAAGATTACACATTATTTTAGGTAACCTTTATGTCTCCAACATTCCCTTTTTAAAGGATGTTTTATTATCCCTTTCCTTGATGTGGGTTTCAAAAAAGGTATTTTTAAATATTGAACCTTTTATGAAAAAGGTACAATTTAGAGGGAACAATTAATTTAAGGTGGTATAATTTAAAACCCCAAAAAATTAGTTTAAAATATTAATAAGCTTGATAGATTATTTATCATAAAACAACATGCTTTAAGAAAATTGAGATATATTATAAAAATATTTTTATTTAAATGTGACAATTAAAACCTAACCATTTAATTATATGGTATGAGTATGATTAAATTAATTATGAAATAAATCAATAAGGTTCCTAACCAATACAAAAAATATTTATTAATTCTTAGAAAATAAGAAATTATTTTAGCGTAATGTTTTTTTCTTCAATTTTTTTTCTTCAAAAAATGTTTTTTTGAATTTTGTGAATTTAAATTATAATTAATTTATATGAATTAGAGAAAATTTATTTTGAAAAATGATTTTGATTTTTTAAATCAACAATTAAAATTTGTATTATAGTAAATTTTTTATAATTTTCTATAAAGATTCATTTTTCGATGAATAGGTAAAATATTGATTTTTATTTGAAATAATATTTTTATTTAAAGTATTTAAAATGTTCTATTTTTTTAAAAATGGTTTTAAAAATAAAATTATTTCATTTATATTATAACTAATCAAATTAATATCATTAGAAATATATTTATTTAATTTTGGTATAAACATTTATGAAAAATAATTTTTATTTGAAAAATGCATTTTGTAACGTATTTTATGTTTAATTTTAAATTAAATACTACCTCTTATATCAATTTAATTTGATAAAATTGATTCCATATTTTGAAAACTATTTTCCAAATTTTTTAGAAGTAAATTTTAATATTTTTGTTATAATGAAAAGTAAAAACATAAAAAATGTGTCACCTCAGTAAGGTTAAAACTGGTAAAAGATGGTTAAAACATTGGTATAATGATTTAAAATTTCTCTAAAACATTACTTTTTCATATTGGATTAGTTTCATTCAACCCTACTAATCTTAGTTTTGAAAATATAGAACTTGGTTCCTTTGTTCTTTGAATACGACTTTGTATTATTTTAGGGAAAGAAACAATACAAGATGTCACTCACTTGACTCTAATATCTCTAATAATTTTACTTAAGGATAAAAAGATGAAAAGTTTAAATCTTAATTTTTATTTTAAATTTTAATTAATTTTCCTATCATGGTAATTTATTATTAATTTTAAGTGATTGAATAATTAAAATAAATACTCATGTAATGATGAAATAATATTGTTTTTTAAATAATAGAAAAATAAAATAAATGATATTATAAATATTGAAAGAAAAATAATTTGGTTGAATTATTATGTTACATATTTTTTTGGATAAATAAAAAAATATTAGGGATGTTTGAAAAGGTTTATATTTTATTTATGAAACTCTCTTGATGACTCTGAAGTCAAAATAAATGAATAGTTCCAAAAATGACATTAATTATATTTTATAACAACTAGTATTTTATTAAATGATTTACAATTTACAGAATACTATATTCATCCAATTTAATGTTATATGATTTAAAATTTAATCCATTATATATTTATTGGTCACTTTTAAATATACAGTATCATTCTTAACCCATAAAGAGTAAAACCGATTTATTTTTCAGTAATTGTCAAAAGGGTTAACTAGGGATTAAAACAAAGAGATAAGGGTTAAAAAATTACTTAAAAATGTATAAATATTATTTTATTAGATAATTTATACTTATAATAATACCATATTCTAAATATATCAATTTTGATTCAAATGAATAAGAAAATTAATTTATATAAATTTAATACATTAAGTAATCCTAGAGGTCCCCTTCCTTCCCTTTAAAAGAACACCACATTTCTCTTTTCTTTACACATTCATGAGAAATATAGCTTGAACATAACCAGAAAAATGATATTTTTATAATCCCTATAAACTATTTAGTGGTTATGTTTTTTGTTCAAAAAACATTCCAAGATTCCTTAAACAATTATCTAAAGGAGACCAACCAAAGGAGATGTAATCATCTTAGCCTACATATTTATATTTATTTCTTATTTTAATTACTAAACATTTATGTTAATAATCATAAAATAATAAATTAAGTTGACTAAAAATACTAAAATTTTATTAATAACATTAAAACACCATTATCTACCCTATATTCCATCAAATGGGAAGTGAAAGTACGACTCATGTGTATGTGTGGATTGCCTCCTCCACATAGTGATATAATTCATTCTCCATCACCAAATTTCGTCGATGGTTATTATGACGGGTTTAAATTTTCTATATTAAATTAATTACATGATAATTCTTTTATAATTAAAATGTCACATATAGCTTATTACCTTCCCATCCATTTGTAAATGATAATATCTCTCGTGTGTATGTGTGAGCTACCACCTCCACAAAGTGATGTAATTTGTTTTTAATTTTTGTTTTACATGAATTTTTATTTAGAAAGATTTAATTATTATATATGATATATATTACATAATAATTATTCTTTATTGGTTAATTATTATTTATCATTCTTTCATTCCATCCATCAAAAATAAAAAATTGGGTTCCTACGTACATACGACTTACCATCCCCATGAATGGTATAATTCCTTTTTCTATCCCCAACTTTTAGGGATGAATTAAAATTTGTTCTTAATGAATATATAAGATATTTATATCATTATTAATATTCTTGATATGATGTAACAATTATCAATGTATAATGATAGGAATTTCCGAACCAAAATTATCATAGAAAATGAAATAATTAACACTCAAAAACTATGTTTTTGATAAATAATTGACAATAAATGGTTATAAAAATATTATTAGGGGATCATATATAATATCATAACTATTTTAATGTATCTATTATATAATTATATTAAATTTAAATTTATTATGTAGGAGGTTATATTACTTTCACTGATAGTTGAACTTGAGGTAATGTTTTATCATCCCAAATTGTCTTCTATGCGATATATGTTATGTTTTGCAGCTATATTATTTTATGAGGTGTATATATAGACTTTTTTAAATTTTATAGACATTATTATGATAATTATATTTAATTTTTCATTTGAATTTATTCTTTCATGGTTCGTAGGATTCAAAAGATACCTAAATAGTAAGGGATTTATGTTATAATCTCATTGTTTATCAGAATTATTTAAGAATAAGATTCCAATGATGATGTTTTATAAAATATATCTCAAGAAACAATTTAATTTTTCCCATAAGCTTAATTATATATATTACCAATTTTTATTTCATTTCCCTCTCTTTAATATATCAAGAGTCCAAAATAATCTTTTTAAGGATAATGGACTTAATTTTTTATTTTAGATCAAAAATTATTTTTTTTCATATCCATGTTTTCAGAAAATGTTTTCAAGAGTTTTTTAATTTTATTCTGTTAATTTTTAATGTCATTTTTAACAATGACTTAATTTTTACAATTTTTTTAAATGACTCATTTTTTTTCGTGAACTAATAACTTTTAACTTTTTATTGAAAATGAAAAAGGAATCTTGTATTAACATACATGAGATGAACAAAATTTCCCTCCAGCATGACTAATCATTGGTCTGAATAATACATTACAATTTTCTAATGTCAAATTCAAATAAAATGTCTTCCATAATATTTTATTGTTTTTCTACATTTTAATTAAGTGATTTAAAAGTGCAAATGGTATTTTCCTCAAAAAATGTTCCAGGCGATATTTTAAAGGAATTTTCATCTATAATGAAATATTTTTTATTTTAACTATGATTTAATAGGGATATAATCCAATAATATTTCCCAATTTCATTCATTGGATTTATTATGATAATGATGATTAATTAATGATTCTATGAAATCGTCTTCTTTCATATGGGTTAATTATGTTATGGTGAAACCTCTATGAAAACCATTTCTTTTTCCCACTTTATTTTATGTTGAAATAATGATATCTTTATGAAACATGTTTACAATACATGGTTTATACTATTATTAATGTATTATTATATTTTTGAACACATATGTAGGATTTTGATTATGTTATCGGTGCATCTGAAATTATATAGGACTCCAAATCATTGGGTAAATATAGATATCTCATGAAATAACAATTACTGGAATGAGGAGTGAACCCAGTTCGGTTGGGGACTTTATGTACTATGATAATATTGGGAGTGAACCATGTCTAAGGATATGACATAGCAGGAAGTGATCCTAATCCACTATGATATTCTTGGAATTGAACCTTGATTACTAAGGAAATGATTTTTTTGCTTATATGTTTAACACAAATATATTTCTTATTCCAATGTTATGATCTCATGGATCATGTTCTTTGATTCCCATTAAAATTAGTGTTTTATGAACTTCCTAGTTTCATTCCACGAATCATGATTATTATATATGATATGTATGGTTTTGAAATGTTAAGCTCATGTTCGCATAGCCTTATGATTATGTCATGATTATATAGTCATTTAAATCTCCCTTGTTTACCCTTAATGAGCATTTAAGTTCACTATTTCTTAGGTTTCCTTTCCCCATGTTATTAATAGTAGTTTTAAGTTTGATATTTATTATAAGGGTTCTAATTGTGAATAACTATGTTGGATATGGTTAATATATTTTATGAAATATATTTTTATGTATCCATGTTTCCAATGAAACTAAAAATATATGATTATGGTGTGTATCACAATGTTATATATTGAATATTCATGTAATATTATTTAATATTTTTTTTATGAAAAGTAGGGGTTGCTAAAACAACTAATATATATAATAAGTGAAATTCTAATATATATAAATATATATAATGGGTCCTATAATATATATAGATGGAGAACCTATAATACATAGAGATGCTCACATTGGTGCATGTTGATGGTTGATAATTTCTATAGAGGTAACCAGTCCCACACTGGGAATTGGGAATAATTCATGAATATTACATAAATATTTAAGAGTGTCTTAGATTAGGAAGTAATTCCCCCTCCCTAAAATGGGGAAATAAACCTAACCTCCTATCTATTCAAACAATGCATGACTAAGGCTTTTTTGGTAATTTCACAAAGACTATCTACCTTTTAAAAATAGGTTGGTGTTGACTCAAAACAAGTCACATGTGCATTTTATCATAAAAATAAAAATAGTGAACACAAAATGAAACCATTATCCATGAAATTGATCTATCAATAATGATTTTAATTATGGGTTTTCACTAATTATATTTCTTATTTTGGGTTTTTGATTATCTCAAAGAGGCATAAAAAATCCAATAAGATACCCCTTTGATCCATATAATATAATCTTCTTGGGAATTTTCATATGTTGGGTTGGTTGTATAGGATCATAACACTTATAGAGATCTATAGGGAGCCACTAAGTTAGTTGAATTGATGTACACTTCTGATATGGTAATGTCATTTTTAATTTAACCCAGGAGGATGTTGTCTTTGATATAGTACCATCACAAAAAATTCATAAACCAAATAGTGTTGGATTACTGCCTTAATTTTATTATTCCAATAATAATGTTATCCAAACAAAACCACTAGAATGTAAAGAATCATATATCATCACACTGATAAATCACCACTTAAAATTTAGTGTAATTCATCACCACATTAAATCATTTCATGGCCCTGTTACCAGAACAAAAAAAATAACATCCTCACTTATCTTATGGATATATAGGAGGATGGAAACCATGTAATAGCCATCAAAAAGGATCTTATTAAGAGGGATCCTTTAAATAACCACTTCCTCTAATTCTATGCCGCCCCAAATCCTTATAAACATAGGAGAGCACTATAGAGAATCCAAATATTGTCCCCAATCCCTAAGAATCCTGAAGGTCTTATTGAGGATGAACAACCACAAATTATAAGGAGATAGACTATAATCCAATTCCTACATAATATGAACGCCATCATATCTTGGAATCAACTATAGAAGCTGACATGTATATCCTAGAATCTATCTGGGAGTAGTTCCATATTCCCATTCCTATTCACGAGGTCCATAATCACATGTTGATTATGGAAGGATAGTATATCCATATTATTTTCTCATAATTCTATTCTCATGGTTATCTCCTAATGGAAATTAGATATTTTAATGGTCTTATATACCCATTTTCATTATAGATGTATATTTTTAAATCCTATAGGAAATTGAGTAACATTATTATATTCTTTAACGTATCTTTCTGGGATTCTAACATATCATAGTAGAGTAAATAGAGGATCACCATAATCTTATCCTAATCAGCAATAAGGGATAGTCCTATATTCTTACTCCCTCCATCATAAGATATTTTTCATGTACTTTGAAAGCTACTCAAGAGTGGTAATATATTCATACTCAAATTTAAGATAATAATTGGAATATCATAGTGTGGATTGGTTAATAGGATTTGGCCTATATTTTTTCTTTTATTTGATTTCACCAAAATATTCTGGTAGTCACTTTAGAGTAGAATCATATCCCTAATAATAACACAGAAGCTCACCAACACATTTTCTTACCCCATTATAGAAATATAATATCACTATATCTCTCATAATGGATAAAAAACTTACCTTGTCAAAGACAAAAGGGAAGGATAATTTCCCTAACCACTTGAATGAATCCCATTAGCATATCATGATGGAACTAGTTTAGGAGTAGGATAATATTATTATTTTCACCCATGAGGAATATCTATTCACTCTAACAGTAACTGAAGATCAACCACATGCTCATATATCTATAACTACCCTCACTTAGGAGGCATATCAATATATTCTAGAATATGTTCAAGAGAGTTGTAATAATATTTTGACGATGGATAGGAGATCCCGATAGAGGTTTCATATGCATTAGGGTTGTTTCCATCATTATATGAATCCTATCATGATTGAGGTTTGTACCCTCGTCACCTAGACCCAAAGATATAGAACATATCATTATAGGAAAACTATAAATGAAGAAATAAGCTCAAATTTCTAACACAGTAAACCTTAAC
The DNA here is from genome assembly GCA_963277665.1 of Viscum album. Taxonomy (NCBI): domain Eukaryota; kingdom Viridiplantae; phylum Streptophyta; class Magnoliopsida; order Santalales; family Viscaceae; genus Viscum; species Viscum album. The sequence goes on along the minus strand of OY728145.1, from coordinate 1,088,248,339 downwards.
ATTCTTGACGTAATCCAACATCTTTCAATGGATGTTCAATAATTTTATAGCTTTTCATCAATAGGATAATGTAGCTCAAATCACAGTGGCCCTCTCTATGGTAATATGATCGGTAGCTCTAGAGTTCCTCACCATAGTACTCTTCATGGAAATACACCACAATAAAAGGCATGTATTATTCATAGGGGTCATCGCAATTATATAATTTGTGATGTTTCTCTATTCAATACATATATTTACTATAAAAAAGTTCCCCCCTTTTGAATTCCTTATATATTCGTAACTAAAAAATTCCTCTCTTTGGAAACAATATCATTCATCCTAGATGGGATTTATATAATTTATGTTGTATATATCCTCCCTATAGCTAAAAACCATGAAAAATTATATGTCATCCCAAAAACTAATTATATTAAAATGACCATGTAGGTTCTCCCCATAGTTCTTATTGCGGTGGTCCTTCCCATAGTGAGCCATCTCATCGATGTGAAGGTCCTTCCCCTAGTTAAATTATTCCAAGGGTGACCTTATATCAATATATTCTCAAAATATTGAGGGAATACATTCATAAAAAATATTAATAACTTAAAAGTGTTTCACATCAATCAATGGGTTGTTTGGGGAGATATCCTCCATATGAGACTCCAGTCACCATACATTCTTTGATGTGACTGAGAAGGATCCAGATTATTCTGACAATCTTGATAAGGTAGTTGGGATAAGAAAACATTGGTTAGATCAATCATAGGAATCCCTCTCAAGGGATTAGGAGAATACAATGGTAAGAATGAATTAATTTTATGAAAGAAATATACCAATTTTCTTATAGTCTATAGAAACTTATTATTATAATATTATATATATTTTGAAAAAAGAATTCATATATTTAATACGAACCAATATAAAGACGAATATATTTATCCTCAAGATGAAATATTTGTCTTTATAGGAGTATACCAACTAAAAAAAGGTAATGAATAACCTATTATATAGATTAAATTTGTTTCCTTTTTATAGTATTGAAATATAATGAAAGAAAAATATTATAGATACATGCAACATGCTTGCCTTAGATATTTAAAGAAAACTAATAGGATAACTGTTGATGTCCTATTTGACCTTTATATTAATGTTTGGGGTGAGTAAAGAGAACTATATTTAACTTTATTAGATGTCTAGATGATTTATCAAAAGAATGCATCATGAAATGTCATCACATCGGGCCATGTCTTGGGATCAGGTTCAGATTATACTATATTTATTTTCTAGTATAATTAGGATATCTCCAAAGATAATATATGGGATACATAGTAAGAGAGGAAAAATAAAAATATTTTCCATCAGGAATCTAATAATTTCAAAAAATACTTTCATTTAAGGAAGGGAAAGCATGCAACCACATGGATACCCTCAAGGGAGGGCATCTCACACTAATAATGTGTGTTATCTCCAAAACATACTCTTATTCAAGAATAAAAAGTTAGAAAGGATTTGATTGCATCTTACTCTATATAATTATAGGATAATCCCCAACCCATAGGTATTAAGGAATTTTTACCACCCCCACAACCCATGGGATCGATTTATACTCAACCAATTTAGGGTTTAATGGTAACCAAGACATTTTATCCCCATAATATATTATTTGGGACATTATTACCCCCTTTTTTCTCCATATAGGTTGGTTTCTCTAGGGTAGAAGGATTATCATAGGAAAGGACCTTATAGTACATCCTAATGTGTAACCTATCATACTAATTATGAATGCATTGAGTAAAACATATTGGGTATTTCCCCAAGATCATCCTCTATAAATTTATTCTAAGGGAACATTAAGGAGATATGGTCAAGCCTCATAGGGTCTTTAAATAAAAATAGTTAACCCTGAAGGAAATGGAGGTGGAGGATTTTTAATTTTTCCATTGACATATACAAAGAATGTGGTAAAAACCTTTCCCTTCTTCTGAGGATATGATACCTGCGATGCATTATACATCTATAAATTTCATCAATATTATATTTTATATAAGACAAACCACAACACTACGATTGAGAAAAACAATAATATAAATTATAGCTAATGTGAAGTTTGAGCTAAAATACCTGATGAAAGAGTTCATACTAGATACTAAAGATATGGACATGGGATTATAGTTTCAAATGGAAAATTTGCACCTACTAAAAGATCCATGGAAAAAGATTAAGTAAAAGGCATGGAAATGTCTCACCATCCTTCGTGAGAGTTTGATGTTCTCTCTAATGAAGAAAAGATAGAACAATTTGAAGTTGAGTTGGGGAGCTAAGGAAACTTATCACTAAACTACTTGGGGGATATATTATGCCTTAGTATAAAATCCAATAATTTACCAACATATCTCCAAAAATAGACCATCACAAAAAATAGTAACTTATCAACTGATAAAATAATATTCCAACCATAGAAGAATATAGAGACTTGGAAATCCAATCTACCTGTTACCCAAAAGTGTAAACCAAACGTAATTCCATCATCTTGGTAGACAAATACCACCATGCAAATAAGTCATGTTAGGATAGCTTGGTTGGGATATAAATAGTTGGGTAAAGTTAATGAAACATATTCAGATCAACTTGTGGCTCATGCTCAATCATCTACCCTAGTGATAGTACCACTGAAACTACTTGATTCCATCAAGTCTTTTAGTTCTATAATAGAACCAATGAATGGATGGTGCCTTCTATTACAATGGTAATGGAATCCATAATCTAAGTGGGTGGATATGAGTCCTCTTGAAACCAACATTATAAATCATACCTTACCATACTTCAATGGAATAAGAGATATATTAAGACATTTGATATAATCCATGCCCTGATGTATCTCTATGATAGAATCATTAGAGAAAAAAATATTGAATCTATGATTCTTTATGTAAAATCTCGTGTATCTGTCATTTTATTAGGTATATAAACTAACCACCTAGGTCCATTATGAACCAAGGAGTCCAATTATAGATATTTATCTATTAATTCCATTCCACAATAAGGAAAATGACCATCATTAACCTCTAGAATTTCAATCATAAAAAAAAGGAGAGACTCAGATTTCATTGATAGATAAAATGGGTTAACTTTCCCCCACAATGTGAAAATCCCCTAGGATAATTTTCTTAAGTTATATATAGTGAATTTTGGTGATGGATTATAGAAAAAAATAATCGTATTGAGATCCACTGGTGTGTTTTAGTAGTTTTCATCCATGACACAATGCTTGTAGAACAAAATGTGATGGTCCATGGTGAAATCTCACCCAACACTGTGAGCTCAAAGAAAAAGTTATAGTAATGAAGATACCATAACCATCATTCTCCAGATAGTGTCAAAACTGGATCTAGCACCAAAGAATATAACATATCACATAGTGCCTCCCCTGAATGATATTAGTAACAATATTACCCTCATTAAGAGTGGAGGAAAAAACAAAATCATCTAAACTAAGAGGATTGAAGTAAAAAACCTACTCTTAATGAAAAGATAAATTGTTAAACTAATTATTGTCTACCATGGAGAATACATTTCTCATCTTTTTAGATCCTAGGATTCCCAACGAGTTTGTTCTTAATAACCATCCTAACTACTGCCCCATCTATCTGATGCTGGGATAAAATATCCTGGAATAATTCACATTTAATAATGTCCTTTAGAATATGGTTCACTATAAAAATGATAAAATCATATTTCCCTAAGAACAAGTGACTTACATATCGTTCCTTCCCCAAAAGGAGGATGAGGAATGAAAGGAGGTTATAAACATTGGTGTGTAGTGGTTTTATGGGTGGATGACAATGAAAATGGAAAACCTAGAATACTCTACCCTTAGGTAACAATTTATCCAACCAGGTTCAGCCCCAGTTCTTTATGAAATTTTGGATATGAAACATCCATACCAGTACTTAATGATCTAGCATAATCAGTATAGGAAGATTAAGTTATAATATAAAGAATACAAACAAATTCTAAATCTATTATAAACTCTTTAGTAATTATTTCCACCAATTCTAAAATTATAAGGACCCATCCTTAACCATTATATATTCTAGTGACTTTAGACTAGAATTTATTTTCATTCATTATTAAGGATATTTTAGGTTTATATTTTTAGAAAATTTTTTCATAATTCATAAAAAATAACCGAAAATAATAAAAAGTGGATACTACTAAAATACTATAAAATTTTCCCATAATACAAAAGTCATTTAAAAAACATGATTTATTTTTATGAAAAATATTTACAACATTCATCTTAGATTGTTTTTTTTCTCTTACCCAGACTTAAACCCATTTAAAAACATTTTGAAACATGAGATGAACCAAAAAAGATAAGTATGGGACATAAACACATGAAGAATGAAACCATCAGTCCATGAATACTTATAAAAACATGAAAGACATGATTCTCACCCTTTAAAGTAACAAATATTTACTTTGTAAAAACATATGGTCTCCATAAATCCTAGAATGAATAAAAAACATTTAGGTAACTTGGGGAATAATTTTATTACAATACTTATGATTTCAAACCTCATGATTACCATATGATTTGTAACCCTCACAGCTACCATACAATGTAACCCTCCAAACGACCTTAGGATGTAACTATCCCTGTTACACATAGTATAACCATTATGGTCAAATTTTAGCATACATAATGAATTAGAGGAATTTCATAGAGCCAACTATATTTATTTTATGATGTAACCCCCATAATCATAAAAAAATTCCCATGAACTAGAACATAATCATAAAACATTAATATGTACCTCATAAAAACATTCATTGAGGAAAATCACTTATTTAAAAGGAATGTTGTGCACATAAAAAGTAATACATTTTATTTGAAAATAACTACATAATATTATAAATGAGGTTAAAAAAAGGCATAATTAAAGCAGGAAAATATGATCATGTTTTATAAGTTAAGAAGAAAAATTGTTCTTAAATTTTGTAAAAAGATTCATTAAAGAGGGTTTTAAATGAAAATTCCTTACTTTATATATGAAAACATTATGCACATGTAAATAATGTTGAGGATAATCAAATTAGATTAATTAATTAATTATTTTATAACCTTTTAAAAATATTTTATTATTTATTACCATTTTATTATATTCATTTCTGGCTATTTCGATGAGTTATAAAATATCAGAATCTTCATTCCTAGAGTGTTCATTTCATTGATTTATGGTTGGTTGCCTTGATTATAATTATGGGAGTTCTTTTCAAATGGATGGAAAACAATAGAAGTGAATAAAAAAAGTGTTAATATATTTCAAAAAAATTAAATGATCTCATATAACATTTTTTATAAGAATTATTCATTATATAAAATAATATTGATAAAAGTTTGGTTTATTTTTTTTACGGTGTTTCCGAACATCACTAATTAGTTTTTTATTTAATATTATGTATATAAACTATTTCTAGAATATTAAAAAAATTAAAATGTACTTATTAAAATATTTTTCAACCATAATAATGATTTTATGACCAGACTTGAATGTGTTAATTGAAAATTAAAACTCATCATCCATAAAGGTGGTGAATTGAAATGTTACAAATGATGTTTTCATTTTCTTGAATAAGAGTAGAAGACGAGAGGATTGATTATGGATATTCCATTAACAAAATAAAAATAAAGTATATTTTTGATACTAGATTTATAATGTCCCTTTGGATAGAGGTGGCGAGGAGAGGATAAGGAATAAATAAAGAAATTATGCATGAAATAATTTAAAATAGAAAGGAGGATTTTACCTCTAGAATGTTGTCTCCTTGTGATCCTCCTTAAGGAACTTGTTTTTTGTCTTTTAGTGAGACCACTAGGTCTTGTACATGAAGATGATAATTTTTACAGAAATTTGATAGAATGTAAACAAGATAAAATTATTTGGATGTGTGATGAGAAGGGTTGGTGATGGGTGGTATTTAGAGGGAAAGGAAACATGTGTTTTTGAATATTACATTCCGTAGTTTTTAATTTTTTCTCAAGACTATCAATAGTGTTTATTATTATAAATAAATAACATAAATAGAGAATTTAAGTTTGAAATAATTAGTTATTACCTTATCAAAACATCATCCATGACTTAATAATTCATTTATTTACTTATAAGGTTAAATACCATAAATTACCATATTTCACTATTCATCAAAATTTCATCATTTTTAGAAAAATCCCCAATATTTATCTAAAAAGTTTATTGATGTGTAGATTTCAAATATAGGCTATATTTTTTGAAATAAATTTTCTAAATATGATAAATTAAAATTTTAATTAAAATCACCATTTATTTGAAAAATACTAATTTTAATATTACAACAGATTTTATGACACTTTGAAAATTTAATTACGGCCTCATAGATTTTTTATAATTATAAAAAAAATATTTATTTATGAATATATTTTTTGAAAATTAATTTTCTTATAAATCATTATATTTATTATTAAATTATAAATAAACATTTATGTTTTACAAAAACAACATAACATAATTTATCATTTCAAATTTTTTTACTTATTCCATGATATAAACATATCATATTTTCACTTATAAGATACATAGATTTTTTTTTATATTTTTATAGGTGAAGTTAATATTATATTAGTATAGATTACTTAATTTTAATAAATACTAATAATTTTATTATACATTTATAATGAAATTAATTATTTAATTCTATAATAAAAACAAATTATTTTATAAATAGTCGGGTTGTTACATTCTCCCCCTTCTAGAAATTTAATATCTAAAAATTTAACTCACTTATTAAATAATTTTTGATACCATTCGATAATAGAATTATCATATTCCCATGCTGCTTCTGCAACCATGTTTTTTCTCCACAAAACCTTAACCTGAGGAATTACCTTACTTTTCAATACTATATCTTTACTGTACAGAATCTGAATAAGACATTATTTATATGAATGGTTATATTAAAAATGAACAATATTAGGGATCATAACATGAGATGAATCTACAACATACTTTCTTAACTTCAAAACTTAAAAAATTTTATGTACCTGAAAAAACTCAGAGGAAAATCCACTCAACAGGCAATAGATCCAACATTATCTAAGAATTAATAGGGTTCAACGAACCAGAGACTCAACATTACCTTATTACCAAACCACATCACAATTTTCCAAGGATTAAATTTGATATATACATGACTATCTACCTCAAAATTAAAATCCTTCCTCAATTTATTCATATAAATTTTCCTCCTACTCTGAGATGTCCTCATATATTGTAGGATTATCATTACTTTCTTAGCCACGTCCTATAATAATTATATTCCAATAAACTTCCTTAACCTGAATTTATCCCAAAATTCAAGGTGTTCAATTACACTTTACATATAATTCCCTAAAGGTTCCATTTATATTCTGCAATGAAAACTATTATTATAAGATAACTCAACCAAAGAAAGATGTTGATCCTAACATCTTTGGTAATCCATTGAAGAAGCATGTATCAAGTCTTCAAAGGTATGAATTTTTTGCTCAGCCGATCCATCAAATAGAGGATAATAGGGGGTGATGAAATTTTATTCAGTGCTTAATGACTTATGAAGATCTTTCCAAAAGTTGGAAGCAAACCTAGGATTTTGATCAGATACAATATAAAGAGGAACTCAATATAACCTGACTATCTATTTGAGGTACAATTGAGAAATCTAATCTAAAAAACCACATTATAAATAATAGGAAAATGTAAAGATTTAGTTATTTGATCAACAATAACCCGAATAAAAATGTTTCTTAGAGATGTTTTTGGTAATCCCACTATGAAATCCTTGGGTATAGTTTCCCATATACACTCTAGCACTGGAATGGATAAAGAATCCTCTTTGTTGATTATCATTCTTCTTTTACCTGCTGACATTTCAAACATATCATGGTAAAATAATAAATATCTCTTTTCATTCCATCCCAATAGTAATAATCTAAATGTTCTCTATGAATCTTAGTGCATCTAAAATTAACTAAAAACAGAGAACTATGATCTTCAATTAATAACTATTTCTTCCACTATGAATCACAAGGTACACATAATCTCTTCATAAATCCCAATAAAAAAATATTTATCTATGACAAATTCTATCAAATCCACATTTTAACCAATTCTACAATTTTCCATAACTCACTATATTCCTTTTATGTTTTATTAATTCTATATAATAGAGGAAATTGAACTGGAACTTAAAACAATAGAGGAATTTACTACACTGATAAGTTTTTGTAAGAAAATAATCAAATCATTATCCAAGGGTTCATGTTCCAAACATAAAATGGTTAATATAGAATTATTCTTTCGAGTCAAGGAATCCACCATTTTTTTCTTATCTCGGATGGTAATTGATCATGAAATCATAATCTATTATCAGTTCCGTCCATCTTACCTACCTCATGTTCAATTCGTTCTGAGTGAATATATACTTAAAATTTTTATTGTTAGTATATATTTCACATTTTGATCCATAAAATTGATGTGTCCAATTTTTTAAAGAAAAAACCATAGAGTTTACTAATAAATCTTGTGTGAGTTAATTTAACTCATGAGGTTTTGGTTTTCATGAAGATCAATCAATTACACGATCATTTTGTACCAGAATGAAACCAAGTACCTTTAAAAAGAATAAATATAGATGAAAAAATCTAAATTTCTAGAAGGTGGATACAAAACTGACACACTCATAAATCATCTTTTAAATAATTGAAAACAAATATCAAATTATTTTATACAACAAAATTTAACCCCTTTTCATGTCCAGTAGTTAGTGGGATATATAACAAAGAAATGTTTTCAACAAACTATTTGTAATATCCTCATAATCCAAGAAAACTATGAATCTTAAAAAATAGGTTTTAGTCTTTTCCATTCATCAACCACTTTTTCATCGGTGTGAAAAATTGTTATTACATCCTTATTTATAATGTCCCCAATAAAATAAATTTGTTTTAACCAAAAATCACATTTTTTAAATTTCCCATATAACTTATTTTCCATAAGAGTTTATAGTAAAATCCTTATATGTTTTTCATGATCCTCGTAACATTTTGAATTAACAAAAATATAATTAATAAAAACCAATAAACTTATACTAATTTTCCTGCAATATTTTATTCATAAAATAGATAAATACAACATGGGAATTTTTCAAACCAAAGGGCATAAAATACTCATAATGCCCATATCTTGTACGAAATTCTATTTTTGGAAGGTCATCCTCCTTCACCTTCAGTTGATGGTACCCGAATCTCAATTAAATATTGTTTAAATGATGAGATCCCTAAAGATGATCATAGAAGTCATCAATAAGAGGTAATGGATAATTATTTTTAATAGTAATGTTATAAAAATATCTATAATCAATGAAAAGAATCATGGAAACATCATTCTTTTTAATAAAAAAACAGAATCACCCAATGAAAAAGTTATATGATGAATGAAAACATTATCAAGAAACTTATGTAAATACCTTTTCAATTCAAGAAGTTAAATTTGATCCATTTTATAAGGGGGATTTAAAATTGGCTCGATATTGGGAATTAATTCAATGTTAAATTCAACTTCCCAGTCAGTTATAACACTGTACAACTCAACAAGAAAATCATCCAAATATTCATTTAACACTGGTAAATCATTAATCTGAATAGTTCCCTTATTTTCAATAATATTTTAAAGATAACATTCATTTCCATTTTTACTATTTTTTCATCTTCCAAATATGTTATCTATTGTATGCATTCATAATTGTATAAAAACTAAAACTATTTCTGAAAAAATATCTTTATATCTAAAAAAATTTAGCATGATAAACATAAATCCAATAAATACCTAGAATAAATTCAAACTCTAATAAGGTAAAAAAAGTTAACAAGTAATTTATTTCCATATAAAAAAATAGAAGATTTATTATAATTTCTTTTTTATATAATATTTCCCCCTCTTATTTTAACAAAATCTCTAGTTTCGTTTCTTGAGGTGAAATTTTCAATTTACCAGAAAATTTATCTGAAATAAAGGAATGTGTAGAATCCATAAAAAACAAGACATTAGAAAAATATTAGTAAAAAAACAATGAACCTAATACCACTTCATTTGAAGGCCCAACATATGTTGAAGTTTCCATAAAGGAATTCCGTACACCTTTTTGCTTATATTGTGGCTTCATCTCATAATTCAGATCCTTTTATGGGTATGTATGCGCCCCATCTAACCAAATTTAAAATACAATAAAATTTTATTATCTGAATTTAACATTCCCACACTAAGATCTTTTTCATTCCAATTTCAAGACGTATTTCCAAAATTACCACATCAGATATACTTCCAAGATTTTTTTAAGTCATTCCCTAGGGTTCTTTTTACCAAACCATCCACAAACTAGAAAAAGTATTTCCATAACTTCAAATTTATTTGATTTATCCTTACTGATTACTTCCCATATGGACCTTTAATTGGGCTTATTTTCAAATTACATGTGATCATCTGAAAATTCCATTTCTACTCTCTCAGCACATCTAAATATTTTCTCATAACTTTTTAATTCATGGGAATCCAATTCCATTTGATATCATTTTTTGAATCTTGAGTGAAAAATATTGATTTTACTATAAAGATCATGAATATAATTTTGACTGTACCATGCAGATCGAGTGAAGTTGGATTCATACATAAAAAATAGATCTTAATCCTTTTCTTTCAATTCAAGAAATTGATTTTCCATCTGAAGTAAAACTACCTTTGGAAAATATTTTTCAAGGAAAAGATTATTATGATCATCCTATTATAAGGAATAAATATCTTCTCTTTCCCTGATATTATTGATCAGTGACCACCATTGGTTAGCATCGCCTTCAAAATGATAAATAGAAAGACTATCCTTTTGTTTATCTGGACACCCCATGATAACAAATATCTTTTCAAGAGATTTAATCAACCCTTCAGTAACCACATAGTCAAGAGATCTATAGAAAGAAGGAGGGAGTTTTCTTATAAAATGTGCCACCATTATCATCTTCCATTATGGTAGCTCTGTCTGTTCTCTTGTATGAATGCCACTACTATTAATATACTATGTATACTAATAAAATACTTTCACAAACTTATCATTTCCAATTCCAACCATTCCAGGATGTGGATTTTGAAAGATAACATCCTCTCAGTGGTTTCCTACATATGTTTCCCTATTTCTTCTATGGAATACCATTCTGAACAGACATAATTTAGATTAATAAACATGGTAATAGTAAAATTATATTTCATTTGAACATAACCATAAGGTAAAAACTATTTATGGTATTCTATTAACATCATTCTAACCCCAACAGTTATCTAAACCATGCACTAATACCAACTATAATGACATGGTCTTAACAATTACATATTCTAGTGAATTTAGATTATATTTATTTTTATTTCATTCCGGAAGATCATTTAAGATTCCATTTTTAAATAATTTGGTCATTATTAAAACATACCAACCCACAAGAATACAAATTGGATACTACTAAACCATTATCCACTTTTTCCAAAATACAGAGTCATTAAAATAACATGATTTATTTTAATGAAAAATATTCACAACATTCAGCTTGAATTCTTCTTTTCCCTTACCCAACCTTAAAACCTATGAAAAAGATTTAAAACATGGTATGAGAACATAAATATTATTAAGGTACATTCAAAAATAAGGAAATAAATCATTATTTCATGAATACTAATTGACAAATGAAATATATAATACTCACCATTAAAAGTAACAAATACTTACTTTTCAGAAACATGAGGCTTCCATAAATCCTAGAAAGAATATATCAAACCATTTAGGTAACTTGGGGAATAATTTTATTTTTATTCTTACTTATGATTGTAAAACTTATGACTAAGATATGATTTTAAACCCTCAAAACTACCTTAAAATGTATCCCCCACAACTACATTATGTTGTAACTATCACAGTTACACTTGTAATAACCATTACATTCTACTTCAGAATTACCCAATGCATTAGAGGGATATCAAGAAACCACTATTATTTTGTTTATAAAATAACCACTCATCACCATGAATAAGTATAAAGAACCAAAACATAATCATAAAACATGAATAATTAAATAAAAAACACATTCGTTAGGGAAAATAACTTATTTTAATGGAATACTGTTCATGTAGAAAGGAAAAAATTTTATTTTAAAATAACTATGAAATACAATAAATGAGGCTTAAAATAATAAGGAATCATGAAATTGGTAAAACCTCTAATTATTTATAAGTTAAGAATATATTTTTTAATTTTGTAAAAAGAGGCATTAAAGAGTATTTTTAAAGGAAAGTCCCTTACCTTATGTTTAAAAGCATTATTCACTTGTACCTAACGTCCTAGAAAATAAAATTAGATTAAATAATTACTTAATTATGAATATTTTAAACATATATTTTTTCCATTATGATTTTATTAATTCCATTTGTGGATATTTTTATGAGTTATAAAACATCATAATTTTCATTCGAGGAGCATTCATTTCAGGGAATTCTGGTCAGTTCCCTTGATTATAATTATGGAATTCCTTTAAAATGGAATAAAAAAATCCATTGGAGGAAATAAATGGTATTAATATGTCTCCCTAATTTTAAAATATCCGATATTTATTTTTTTCTGATATAATAATGATTCATTAGGTAATATATTAATGATAAAAGTTTTCTTTATTTTTTGTGGGTTTTCCAACCATCACGAACTAGTTTAATTTTATCTAATGTTATGTCCATAAATTTGTTAAAAACATTAAAATTTAATAATAAACTATTAAAATGTTGTTTAAATATAATAATGATTTTATGAACATCATTTAAGGGTATAATTGAAAATAAAAACTCTTTATCCACGAAGGTGTTAAAATGATATGTCACAGATGATGTTTTCATTTTCATGAATAAGAGGAGAAAAGGAGTGATTTGATGATTGATATTCCATTTGAAAAATAAATTTAAATTATTTGTATTATAATATATTAATAATTAAACTTTTTATAGGGATATTGATATGGGTATAAATAATAAAGAAAGAAATAAAGAATGAATGTAAAAGAGAAAGGAGAATTTTACATATTGGATGTTGTCTCCTTGAGAATCTCTTTAAGGCACTTGATTTTGGTCTTTTCATTTGAGAAAAAGGTCTTAAAAGTGAGGAGGAGTCTTGGGATGGTAATTGTTCAACATTTAGAAAATATACAAGGCTTAGAAGGTGTGAGGATAAGGGGTGGTGAGGGTGATATTTGTAGGGAGAGGGGAGGGGCATTTTTGAATATTATATTTATTAATTTATTATTTTGGATCAAGACTTTTAGTAGTGTTGATTTTCATAACTAATTAAATTAAATATATCATCTTATTTGTAACTAATGAGTTTTTACCACATAAAATAATCATCCATGTCTCAATAATTTATTTATTTACTTACAATGATAAATAATGTAAATTACCTTATTTCACTGTTCATCAAAAATTCAATTTTTTTTGAAGGAAATCCAAAGAATTCACCCTAACCATTTTATAACATGTAGATTTAACAAAATGATTCCATTTTTTGAAAATAATTTTCAAAATATGAGAATTTTAATTTGTAATTAAAAGAATCATTTACTCGAAAAATATCAATTTTAATACTATAACCGATTTTATGACAATTTAAAAAAATTATTTAAGGTCACATAAAATTTTATTATAGTTAAAATACAAAAAAAGAAGAATTTACGAATCTATTTTATGAAAATATATTTTCTTATAAATCATTATATTAATTGTGAAATTAAAAATAAAAATTTTCATTTCAAAAAAATATCAACACTTAATTTATCATTTTCAAAACATTTATTCACTTATTCCATAATATAAATATATCATATCTTAACATATAAGATACATAAATTTTATTTATAATTTCTTATATGAGGTTTCTATTCTATTAGTTTATATTCAGTAATTTGTATAAATACCACTTATTTCATTATACATTTATAATTTATTTATTTATTTTATTCTAGAATAAAAAAGATTATTTTTATATACCTGGGCTGTTATAAAAAGGATGAACACCAACCCCACAAAATTGGTTCCTTTTTAGATGAAGTGTCAAAATATATTTTCAATATTGCAATTCACATGATATAATATTCATTAATGAAGATTATATGTATGAACCCAGGTTCCCTACCCATAATTGGGGGAGAGGTTAGAGAGGCCAAGGAGGTCGAGGAAGGTGGAGTTTAAATAGACCTTGAAAATTAGGAACCATCACCGTTCAAGATATATATTTCATGAATCATTAATGAGGTGACCTTAGTGAGCATGGAAGGAGAACTAGTCAACTATTGAATCTTTTAGTACTCGGTAGAATCAAATTATTTTGGAACAACAGTAGGAAGATATGAATCTTTATGGTAAAAATTTGGAAGTGAGTAGGTCCACTCAATCCAACCCACATGACAAAAAATAACCATAATTGATATTCAAGAGAAAAAACTTATAGTGAATGAAACTTCTAACTTTGTGCCTTGGGTAAGGAAGAAAACTCATCATATGAAAAAAGTCCCATGGCCTAGAAGTATGAAATCCAAAAAATTTGGTTGTTTTCTCATTTAAACTCCCTATTCAATATGAATTTCACCAATCCATAGGAATAAGAGAATATATTATTTGGACACTTTTATAACCAAAATATTTTGGGGATAAAGTGACTTTAGGAAAGGAAATCATGTATAAAAGGGTTATATTTTGTTTCATATGATCGTCTCCTTCATGGAGCCAGATTAAGGAACATTCATAATGGGGATAATAACAACCATATGGATTTATATAAATCTATATGACATATATGAATATAGATATTTAATTTCAAATGGTTTTGAAATGAACCTCATTCAAATATAAACCCTCTTAAGTTTGGGCTACAACAAGGATGGACTACCTCCATCTAGTCTAACTATTCATGGGTATGATAATAGTGTACAGAAATAGCTCAGTGAAATTAACCTCTGAACCTAGTATTTACATCTCACTTATAACTCTTTATTGATGGTTGTTCTCTATAACACAATCTTCAAGGATTTTTTAGGAAGGTCATGGCTACATAAGAATGTGGTGGCACCTTTTTTGTACCATTAGTGTTTAATGTATTATATCAATAGATAGGTTTATTTAAATTATTGTGATAATAATAAATTCATGTCCTATGAATCATAGTATATAAAGGATAGATTTTACAATAGAGAAGAAAATAAACTAATGGTGGATATTATCACTTAGATTGTAGACCCCAATGGATTAGAATCTACTCTAGTCAAAGCATTTATAGAGATAAATGATGATTACATACATCCCAACACTCATATTGAGGTAATTAATCTAGTTTTAGGATGTCATTGGGTCAATTGTATATCACTATTTGATATTGTTATGCAGCCAATTAACTTCATATCATATGATGTACACATAAATACACCCCATAATATCCATCGCCAATATAGAAAAGTGTATTTTTACCATCTATGTAGATCAAAAATTCCCCTAAGCATCTATATCTATGGACAACCACATATTACACCTATATTCAACAGTCTCCTGGTGTGTGGTTCTTAAAATTCATGTTATGTTTCCATTATTAGGTCCAACAGTAGGATATAATCATTTCATTCTTGAAACTGAGATATATTATTTTAAAACTACAATCCAAAATGTCCTCATGAAATGACCCTAAAATGTTCGACATATGGTTCATCATGCATTACCCTAAAATATATAGAGTTTTCAATCCCTATAAGAAAAAGTATCTCTATATAAGGGTCACATCAGTGTAAGAGTGACTAAAATATGTTCCCTACCAATTAATCAATTCTATGATAAAATTACCCCTTTCCAACATATGAGAAATATCTACAAGGAAAATATCTATATAATAACCACTTTTTTCATTATTTCTGAATAATTTTGGATATGAAGTGATGAATAGATCAGATACTTGGTACACATTCACATATCATCATCCATGTCCATTCCCCTTCAACTTCTCAGAATACCCCAATTATGGTTAGATCAAGTATGGGGTGTCTCTCACAACATTTAAATATTCTATTATCATAAAAATCATTTCATGTTATTACTATTTTAAGTCACCATAAACCATTCATAAATATTGGTAACTGTAACACCCGAAGCTTCAACAGTACACTTCTTTTTGAATAATACAGCAACATGTGTTGTACGCAATTTTGAGTTCTAACACACCACAAACAATCAAACTAGCCATTATGAAAAGTAATAATGACTTTTTGAAACATTATAAATTTTATATTTCAAAATAGACTTCATTTTTGGATTTGGAATATCGAAATTAGATTAGGGTGAATTTTTGGTATTTTTTTGAAAACTTTCAATTTTTGATGAATAGTGAAAAAAACTGAGTTATAGTTTAAAACCGAATTATTATTTAAATAATTATTTCTTTTATTTAAATTTATTTTTGGTAAAAATAGATATATAATACCTATATAAGTTCAATGTAATTCATTGAAGTCAGTTTATAATAATTTTTGATATATAAAAATTTTGTTGAGCTTTTCACCGTCTTTTACCCACCTCCTAGGAGAATTTGCGAATTCACATACAACATAATTTTACCACTTTTGTGAGTGGAATTTAAAAAATACAAGATAAACTATTGACATCAGTAAGAAAAATGTGGTTCAATAAGATTAAAATAATTTTTGTTGAATAGTAACATTTTACTTTTATTTACCATAGTTAAAAGTAAATAGGGTATTTAAGGGTTAAAATGATATTATTATTACCCTAAAACATGTCCTAATATTATTTGATAAGTATAATTCGACCCAAAACAACCTTAGGAAGAGATTAGGAACCTCTTTGGTCCACTTGGATTAGATTAGGAGACTTATTATTATTTTATTTAAAGAAGAGTTAAAAGAGTTAAAATCAAAGTCTAATAACTAAAACATTTCTAAAATAGGGTTATACATAATATAAATTAAACTATAAATATTAATTAGAAATATAAAATGATTTCCTACATAATTTTATTTTTATATATTTTTTAGATATTAAATAATGTAATTTATTTAGGACACAATAATGATGCAATAATTACCTAATTAATAACATTTTAAAATTATTGATATTATAAATATCCAAATAAATGTAATTTGAGACTTTCTATGAATTACACTAATTTTATAGGTTAATATGACATGTTAGGGTTAGTTACATGAGTTTTTTGGAAGTAATAATGCTGTTATGAATTTAGAAAAAACAAAATACCAAATAGTGTCAAAATTGACATAAAAGAGTTTTTAAAACAAACATTATATTATTAATTGATGTTATATTCCTAAAAATCTATGTTTTATCCAAAAGACATATATAATTAGATGTGTATCATTATTGAACCACTTGGGGTTAGTTTGGTGGTATATAGTAACTTTATTAACCATATAATATAAAAATACAAAGAGACATGGTAAATGTCAAACTATTTAACTAAGAGCTAACTCTAAAAGATAAAGTTAATATAGTGACCCAAAACTGTCTCAAACCAATTTTTTGAGTGATTTTAGACCCATCCTTACCTTATAATTTAAATAATCTATTTTGGGGCCATTAGAAACCTAAAATGATTTTATTATAAAATAATATTTCTAGCTTTTCCTAAGGTGCCCCACACCCCTCTTATAAAATGACACCCCCTCCTTCTCTCTATTTCACACCTTAAAAGCCATTTGGCTTGGCCAAACCCTGCCCAAATACCATCTCAACAATCCTCCCTTCATCCTAGAGGCATTATTTTAGTTAGAAAGCCAACCTAAGGAGCCCTTTGGATCAAATCAAAAGGAAGAAACCAAAGAAGAGGTAAATATTCAATCACCACTTTCAAGTTCCTTTCTTCTTCTACTTACTTTTTCTTTGTTGTTTCCATTCTAAAATAATTACTCCAGTATATTATATATACTACGATGTTATTATAAATATTTTACAACCAAATTCATTTTTCTATCCATCCTTTGAATGACATGTCACCATACATGTGTACGTACGACTTACCGTCTCCACGTCGTGGTGTAATTGTTATTCAATAAATTATTATTAGGATGGGTATAATAATGATGTGTAATTGATGTAAATAATAAATATAACATGGTAATGATTCTTTATATATGATATAACATCCAATTATATATTATTTTAATATCAAAAGAATGATATTGTCGCTCGTGCGTACGTACGGATTACCGTCTCTACAAACGCAATGAGATTCATTCCCCATCGTATCCATTCAAGACTAATTTTCATTATATGATTAAAAATAATTTTTAAATACTTGATATAATTCTGGATATTAATAAGATACATCCCATCCATAACAAATATGACTCACATAACAATGAATATAAGAGAAAATGAATCTGTTAACACCCGAAACAACGATAATACTAAGATATTATTAACAAATCAATGTTAAAAGATCATATATGATATCATATCAATGTTTATGATTCCTATATAATTTAATAACAATTATAGCAACATTATACAGGAGGTTATCCTACCCTAGACCAAGGAAAAGTACAAGGTAAGAGTTAATTCTACAATCTCTTCGTTATCCGAGGTTGTTTATACGTAATTATCTATTGGGACCTCTTTATTATCCACATCCATGTTTCATAAAAATATATTCCAAAACATTATTAATATTTTATAGACTATTGGTTAAAGTAATTTATAATCTTGTTTGACTTTTATAAGATGTTTTTAAAGAAATCTTTCCATCGTTTTCCAAACAAGGTCCTTTATAACATTTTTGACAAAATTAAGGTAAGAATGTATTTTTTTAACTTTTACGGTTGGTGCAGCTATTTTCCACCGTTATCAAAACATAAAAGCTTCCCTTACAAGATTATAAGAATATTTCAAAAAAAATGTTTTCTTTTATAAATATATGGATTTTAAATGATTTCAAAATAGACAGAGATATTTATTTAAAAAAAGGTTTTGATTTCATCTATGTCAACATCCTTTGATGGATTTTAAGATTATTTGAAGTTTAATTATTATGATACAAAACATCTATATTATATTGAAGGATTTCTGATATGTTTGACTATGGATGTGTTATTTTTTACACCATTCATGGTTTATGGATAAAGTATTGACATTTCTTATGCTAGTTTTAATACAAATTTTTATGTTATGTTTAAACCTTTTCACATGAGGAATGCATTGGACTTAGTAAGTGATGAGTAGAGCCCGCTATTGCTCCTCGATGAATCGGTAGGTCAATTGAGACAAACTAGTGTCTTGTCACAAGGCCTTGAAAAAATATTATTTTTAGTCTTGGCACAAGGCCTTGACTATGTTGTTATGAATGTATGACATTATGCATTCCATATTAATGAAAGTGTCAATTAATATTTAATGTTCTTAGTCAACTAGTAGAATATCCATGTGAGTAAGTGCATGGAATTATTTTATTTTATCTTTTCCATATTATGCTGAAGTTTAAGTTTAAAAGTATTTTGTTTTAGTCTTATACATTTCCTTAAATGTTTATGCTTATTTATAAAAGTTTCCGATACATTGTTATCCTTACTGAGAATCTGAGTTCACCCCTTTCTATGAATTATTTTTCTAGGATGCAAAGAAGTACATTTTGACTGAGCTGCATGGATAGTCTATGGGATATCAGTTTTTTATTGTGAAACAAGTTATTTTAGTTATCCATTTTATGATGTAATGTAAACCATATAAATGTATCTAGTACTTCCAAGGCTACTAAACCAATCGGTCTTTCAAGATTTGATCTTTTGTGATCATACCAATGATATGTAATAATGCACCGACTCTAGGTAAGTGGGGTCAGGGCATTACAATTTGTATCAGAGGAAGTTTAGTACTATCCTTGGAAACTATATTTTGATAGACACTAGTTAGAGCACATTACCCAAAGATAGACTTTGAGGACTAGTATAGAAGAACTTCCTAGAATTTTGGTAATGTAGAGATTTTGTGTATTTTTCGAGCAATGCATCCCTGTCTGGATATGTGTAGGTAGAGGTAGATCTGGAACATATGTACCTAGGAGTGAAAACTCTGAAAAGGGGTTTCGGGCTTGACCAGGGGTATCCTGGTACACGACAACGAGCCTTATTGCACTCTTGGTTACAACACTCCCGGGGGATATTCTTAGGACAATTCTCATTTTCATTAAAAAACATTATGAAGGGTTTATGAGTATATACTTCCTCAAAGAATATATTTTTTTTATGAATATGGACTATATCCATAAACTGTTCAATTTATGTTAAGTGTTTTAAATGTTTGGATTTTTGTATTACGATTCATAAACTAATTTAGTTTATGCCATTGTTTTGAAATGGCGCCTATTAGAAGTAATAGAAATCATATCAATAAACACACTCCATGTAGGGATTTCCCTCCTGCCCAGGATAATTATAGTGGTGCTGGTGATACAACTGGTGTGGATCATCTTATCATCATACTGGGATAACCCACTCAGGTTATGAATAATAACCTTACCCGTATGGAGCACCCTGATCTGCAACACGGAGGATCAATGTTAGATCGCTTCATGAGGAAACAACCACCGTCATTCAATGGGAGTACAAATCCATTAGTAGCTAATAAATGCATACATTCCTTAGAGAAAATATTCCACGCCTTGGGGAGTAGCGAAATTGAAAAATTTGTCATGGTAGTTTACCACCTCACTGGAGATGCTGATCAATGATCATCATTGATTCAAAACAAAAAGGAAGTTGATAAAGTATAAAATATGGAATGGAGGGAGTTTAAAGATATTTTCTTAGAAAAATACTTTCTTCGTGACTATCGAGAAGATATAGAAAGGAAATTTCTGAGTCTGAGGCAAAAGGAGGATGAGAATGTCGCAAAGTATGAGGCTAACTTTACAAGGTTAGTGAGGCATGCAACAAATTGTATACGTAACCCAATAAGTAAGATTGATCATTTATTTAATGGGCTAAAACCATTTCTCCGTCAAGCATTAGTCTCACAATCTTTCTCTTCATACAAAGATATTGTCTCAAGTGCTATCAAGATAGAAAAATAATTCTCTAAGACTTATGACTTTAAAGCAAAGAAAGAGAATAAGAGATCTTCTGAACAGTCTGGAAATGGAAATAAGGGGAAGAAGGGAAAAGTTGAATATCCATCCCGCAATAAATGTGGTAAGAAACACCCTGGTACTTGTCTAAAGGGAATGTGAGTCTGTTACAAGTGTGGTGAAAAAGGCCACCAAGCTCATGATTGCACAGGGAAGAAAGATGTTGTTGATGTTGAATGCTACAATTACAAAGAAAGGGATAATTATGAAAATTAATGTCTTAAGAATCATGGGAACTTACCTTAGAAAAGGCCAAGGGATCAAGGCCAAGATTATACTATCACTACTGTTGACGTTGAAGCTCTGAAAGACATTGTGGCAGTTAGTTTAATAGTTTCCTCAAGTTTATCAAATGCTTTATTTGATTCTAGATCGTCTCATTGTTTCATATCTTCCATGTTTGCTAAGAAAATTAGATATTTTCCATTTTAGTTAATAAAGGAGTTGTAAATCAAAACTCCCAAGGGAAGTATACTTGCAATAAAGTTTTATGCATCAGTTCCCATTAGGGCATATAAATGTTCTTTATCTGATGATCTCATTGTCATACCAATGATTGAATTTGATATAATCCTTGGTATGGATTGGATTTCAGACCACGATGCAAAACTATATTTTAAGAAGAAGGATGTTACTATTTTTGATGATGATGATAGAGAATACCTTATCTTTATAGCAGAATCATCACCACCCGATTCTTATATTGATCCACCCCCAATAGCTCAACTAAATTCAATTATTGGGGAGGAAGAGAATGAAATAAATATGGGTGAGGAAAGAAATGTTCAAATAGAGTATGTACCTATTGTGAAAGAATATGATGATGTGTTTCCAGAAGATTTACCTGGACATCCTCTAGAACAAAAAATTGAGTTTTCCATTGATTTAATTCCTGGTTCAAGGCCCATATAGAAGTCCCCTTATAGAATGGCCACTGTGGAACTTGTGGAACTAAAGAAAAAACTAGAGGAATTGAGTAATAAGGGATTTATTCTCCCTAGTGTTTCTCTATGGAGAGCCCCTGTCCTTTTTGTTAAGGAGAAAGACAGATCTATGAGGTTGTGCATTGACTAGAGGGAGATCAATGCTATAACAATAAAGAACAAGTATCCCCAACCTCGCATTGTTGATTTATTTGAAAAACTATATGGAGCTCAATACTTTTCAAAGATTGTCCTTCGATCTAGATATAATCAGTTCTGTGTGAATAAGGAAGACATTCCTAAAATAAAATTTCAAACCAGGTATGGGCATTACGAGTTTACAGTAATGCCTTTTGGATTGACTAATGCACCCTCTGTCTTCATGGATCTAATGAATATATTTTTCAAGGAATATCAAGACGATTTTGTAGTGGTATTTATTGATGATATCTTGGTATAACCCAAAAGCTACAAAGATCATGGAAATCACTTGCGCATTATGCTGAAGACTCTTAGAAGACATGAATTATATGGGAAGTTTAGCAAGTGTGAATTCTGGATTCAGGAGATTTCTTTTCTTGGCCATATTGTATCTAAGGATTGAGTATCCATTGATCCATCAAAGACCAAGGCAATCAAAGAATGGACAGCACTGACATGCATAACTGAGGTACACAGTTTTATTTGTTTAGCAGGTTATTATCGACATTTCATCCAGAATTTTTCCCGGTTGGCTAACCCATTAACAAAGCTCACAAGAAAAAGGGTTAAATTTGTTTGGAAAAAAGAGTGTGAAGATTTTTTTGAAGAACTAAAGAGAAGGTTAGTCAATTATCCTATATTTACTCTACCATCAGGGAATGATGGGTTTGTTATTTATAGTGATCCTTCAAATAAAGGGCATAGTTGTGTCTTTATTTAGAATTATAGGGTTATTACCTCTACATCACGACAGTAAAAAATTCATGATAAAAACTACCCTACTCATGATCATGAGTTAGCAGTTGTAATATTTGCTTTAATGATTTGGAGACACTATCTCTATGGTGAAAAATGTGAGATATATAATGATCATAAGAGTTTGAAGTATATTTTACCACAAAAAGAACTCAACTTGAGGCAAAGGCGATGGATTGAACTTCTCAAGGATTACAATTTTACTTTACACTACCACCCGGGGAAGGCAGATAAGGTGGAAAATTCTTTTACTAGAGAGGATCATGGAGTTTTGAACAAGATGAGGGTTGAAAAGGATCCTATATACATGTATCTAGAAAAAATGGATATGGGAATAACCATGGAAGGTGAAACATCAATTATTTTTCAAATGGTTTCCAAACCATCTTTACTAGAAAGGATAAAGAGTTATTAGACCGGTGATGAAGATTTTCAAAAGAATATTAAAGCTGTGAATGATGGGAGATTGAGAGGATTTGTGTATGAAGATGTAATTTTGAAATTTAGGAAGAGACTTTGTGTTCTCGATATACTTGATCTAAAAAGGGAATTGTTTGATGATGCTCATAGTTCTAATTTCTCAATACACCCTAGGAGAACCAAAATGTATAGGTATTTGAAGGAACATTTTTGGTGGGACAACATGAAGAGGGAGATTTCTGATTTTGTGCCAAGATGTACGGTTTTTCAAAAAGTGAGAACTGGAAGGCAACAACCAAGAGGAGTCATGCAACTTCTTCCCATACCTGAGTGGAAATGGGATAATATTATGATGGAATTTGTCATGGTAATAACAATGAATCCTAGAAGGAATGATGGAATATAAGTCATTGTTTATCTTCTTTCAAATTCAGCAAATTTTCTTTCTATAAGAGAAGATTTACCACTTGAATGATTAACAATACTATATATTAATGAAGTTGTAAGACTTCATGGAGTACCCCTATTGATTGTTTCTGATCATGATCAACACTTTACATCAATATTCTGGAAAAGTATTTAGAAATCCATGGATACTGAACTTCATTTGAGCGCTACCTACCACCCCCAAATTGATGGAAAATAACAATGGACTATTCAAACCTTAGAAGACATGTTGAGATCATTCTAACTTGACTTTAAAGGAATATGGGCTCAATATTTACCTATGGTAGAATTTTAATATAACAATAGCTTCCATTAAAGTATTCAGATGGCACCATATGAAGCGTTATATGGAATGAGATGTCGCACACCAACCTGTTTGGATGATGTTGGTGAAAGAAAACTCGTAGGCCCAAAACTGGTGAAAAAAAAAAATGGAAAAGGTGAAGGTAATTCAAAACTGCATCAAAGTGGCTCGCAGTAGGCAGAAGAGCTATGCCATTAACCCAAGGAATGATTTGTAATTTGAGGTAGGAGATCATGTTTTCTTAAAGGTATATCCATGGAAGGGTGTTAAACATTTTGGTAAGAAGGGAAAATTGAGTCCCAGGTACATCAGACCTTTAGAAATTCTAGAACAAATTAGGGATATAACTTACCGTTTGGCAATGCCGCCAAGTATCTCCAAAGTTCACAATGTTTTCAACATATCACTGTTGAGAAAATACATGTCTAACCCAATGCATGTACTTACCTATGAGGAATTAGAACTGGAACCCGATCTATCTTATTGTGAAGATCCTGTCAAGATTGTTGATACAAGAGAACAAGTGCTGAGAAATCGGACGAATCATCTGCTAAAAGTTCTATGGAGAAATCATAAGATGGAAGAGGCAATGTTTGGACCTGGGGAACTTATGATGAAGAACCACCCAAGTCCTTTTATGCAGTAATATTCTAGAAATTTTGAGGATGAAATTATTTGAAGGAGGGGAGAATGTAACACCCCAATCTTCCACGGTACGCTTCTTTTTGAATAATATAGTAGCGTGTGTTTTATGTAACTTCGAGGTCTAACACACCACAACCAATAAAACTAGCCATTATGAATAGTAATACCAAATTTTTGAAACTTAATAAATTTTATCTTTCAAAATAGACTTCATTTTTTGATTCAGAATATCAAAATTAACTTAGGGTGAATTTTTGGTATTTTTCGGAAAACTTTAAACTTTTGATGAATAGTGAAAAACACATAGTTATAGTTTAAAAAAGAATTTTTATTTAAATAATTATTTATTGTATTTAAATTTATTTTAGGTCAAAATAGATACATAATACCTATATAAGTTCAATGTAATTCATTGAAGTTAGTTTATAATAATTTTTGATATATAAAAATTTTATTGAACTTTTCACCGTCTTTTACCCACCTCCTAGGAGAATTTAAAAATTCACATAAAACATAATTTTACTGCTTATATGAGTGGAATTTAAAAAATCTGAGAAACACAGCTGATATCAGTAAGAAAAATGTGGTTCAATAAGTTGAAATTTTTGTTTGGTGAATAGTAACTTTTTTCTTTTTTTACCACGGTTAAAAGTAAAGAGGGTATTTAAGGGTAAAAATGATATTATTATTACCCTAACACATGTCCTAATTCTATTGGATAAGAATAATTCGACCCAAAACAACCTTAGGAATAAAATATGAAGCTCTTTGGACCACTTGGATTAGATTAGGACAGTTATTATTATTTTATTTAAAGAAGAGTTAAAAGAGTTAAAATCAAAGTTTAATAACTACAAAATTTTTAATATAGGGTTCTAAATAAGATAAATTCGACTATAAATACTAATTATAATGATAAAAATATTTCCTACAAAATGGTAATTTATATATATTTTTTATACATTAAATAATTTAATTTATTTATGACACAATGATGATACAATAATTTCCAAATTAATAAAATATTAAAATAATTGATATTATAAATATCCAAATAAAGGTAAGTTGAGCCTTTTTTTTAATTCCACTAATTTTATATCTTAATATGACATGTTAGGGTTGGTTATAGGAATTTTTTTCGAAGTAATAATGCTGTTATAAATTTAGAAAAAACAAATTACCAAATAGTGTCGAAATTGACATAAAAGAGTTTTTAAAACAAATATTATATTATTAATTGATATTCCATTCCTAAAAATCTAAGGGTCGGCCAAAGGACTTATATAATGATAGGTGTATCATTAATTAACCACTTGGGTCTATCTTGGAAGTATATAATAAGTTTATTAACCATATAATATAAAAATACAAAGAGACATGGTAAATGTCAAACTATTTAACTAAGTGTTAACTCTAAAAGATAAAGTTAATATAGTGACCCAAACCTGTCTGAAACCTATTGGTTTAGTGGTTTTTGACCCATCCCCACCATAGAATTTAAATAATCCATTTTTATCCATTATAAACTGATAATAATTTTATTATAAAATAATATTTCTAGCTTTTCCTAAGGTTCCCTTCTCCCTTCTTATAAAAGGGCACTCATCTTTCACTCTCATTCACACCATAAAAGCCATTTGTCTTGGCCAAAACCATCTCAAATACCCTCTAAAATATCCTCCCTTAATCCTATAGGCCTTATTTTAGTTATAAGTCCAACCTAAGGAGCCCATTTTATCAAATCAAAAGGAAGAACCCGAAGAAGAGGTAAATATTTAATCACCTCTTTCAAGTTCCTTTCTTCTTCCACTTCCTTTTTCTTTTTTGTTTCCATTATAAAATAATAACTCCAGTATATTCTATATAATGTGATTTTATTATAAATATGGTATAAACAAATTCATTATTCCATCATTCCTTTGAATGACATGTCACCATACGTGCGTACGTACGACTTACTGTCTCCACGTTTTGGTGTAATTGTTATTTAATACATTATTATTTGGATGGGTATAATAATGATGTGTAAATTATGTAAATAATAAATATAACATGATAATGATTCATTATATATGATATAACATCAAATTATATATTATTTTAACATCAAAAGAATGATATTGTCGCTCGTGCATACGTACGGATTACTGTCTCCACTGACGCGATGAGATTCATTCTCCATCGTATCCATTCAAGATTAATTTTCAATATATGATTAAAAATAAAGTTTAAATACATGATATAATTCTGGATATTAATAAGATACATCCCATCCATCACAAATATGAATCACATAACAAAGAATATAAAGGAAAATGAATCCGTTAACACCCGAAACAATGATAATACTAAGATATTATTAACAAAGCAATGTTAAAAGATCATATATGATATCATATTAATGTATATGATTCGTTTATAATTTAATAACAATTATTTCACCATTTTAAAATATGTTAACCTACCCTCGACCAAGGAAAAGTAAAAGTTAAGGGTTAATTATACAATCTCTTCATTATCTGAGGTTGTTTATACGAAATTATATAATGGGACCTCTTTATCATCCACATCCATGTTTCTTAAAAATATATTTCAAAACATTATTACTATTTTATAGACTATGGGTTAAAGTAATTTATACCCTTGTTTTAATTTTATAAAATGTTTATAAAGGAATCCTTCCATCGTTTTCCAAACAAGGTCCTTTATAACCTTTTCGATAAAATTAAGGTAAGAATGTCTTTTTTTAACTTATACGGTGTGTGCAGCAATTTTCCGCCATTATAACATCATCAAAGCTTCCCATACAAGGTTATAATAATATTTCAAAAAAAATGTTTTCTTTTATAATAATATGTCTTTTTAAATGATTTCAAAATAGAAAGAGATATTTCTCTAAAAAATGGTTTTCATTTCATCTATGTCAACATCCTTTGATGGATTTTAAGCTTATTTGAAGTTGATTTATTATGATACAAAACTACAATATTTTATTGAAGGTTTTGTGATATGTTTGAGTGTTAATGTGTTATTTTTTAAACCATTCAATATTTATGGATAAATTATTGACATTTCGTATGCTAGTTTTAATACGAATTTTTATGTTATGTTTTATCCTTTTCATATGAGGATTGCATTAGACTTAGTAAGTGACTGGTGGAGCCCACTATAGCTCCTCAATGCATTGGTAGGTCTCATGAGACAAACTAGTGTCTTCGAACAAGGCATTGAAAATATATTATTTGTAGTCTTGGTACAAGGCCTTGACTATGTGATTATGAAAGTCTAGCATTATGCATTCTATCATCATGAATATTGATATTGATATTGCATGTGATTATTCTACTAGTAGAATATCCATGTGAGTAAGTAAATGGCATTATTTGATTTTATATTTTTCATATTATGCTTAAGTTTATGTTTGAAAGGATTTTTTTAGTCTTATATATTTCCTTAAATGTTTATGCTTTTTTATAAAAGTTTCCACTATATTGTTATCCTTACTGAGCATCTGAGCTCACCCTTTCTATGTTTCATTTTTCCCAGAATGCGAAGAAGTACATTATGACTGACCTATAGGGATAATATATGGGATCTCAGTGTTGTCTTTGGAAATAAGTTGTTGTGGTTTTCTATTTTATGATGTAATGTAAAATGTATCTAGTACTTCCAAGGATACTAAACTAATCGGTCTTTTGAGATTAGATCTTTTCTGATCATGCTAATGATACATAATAATGCACTGACTCTGGGTAACTGGTTTCATGGTGTTAAATCAACAAAAACATTCAACCCTAATGGAATCCTCTTATTAGTATTGGATTCATAAGTTCGTAGTCGATACTACCAATAATTGAATTATTTTATCCTTAGGTGAAGATCCTCTTATATCTATATACCCATGAAAACAATGTCATAGACCCTGTCATTCAAATTATAGTCAAAGATTACCTTCATCACACTTTTATTATCTCATCATCCCCTGATTCAATAACTCATGTTACAATATACAAAATGTTCAATCCCTAGTCATAGTTGTTGGATTTTTTAGTTCTTGATCCACTTTCAATTTGTTATATAACATTATAATCATTATTTCAACACCATGACCATAAACTGTGTGAAATTTAGAATGAGTAATTACATATGATTATGATTTTCCCTCTAATTAACATTGATTTTATCTCACCATCATTATTGGTTATACAACCTCATATTTTGGTCAAAAGTTTTTATCTGTAAAATTAAAAAACATTTGGTCAATGTTTTATGACCTTAGAACTAAAAAATATTTGATCCAATATATCTGAAATTAATGTAGAAATAAGAGATTTTAATATATTTTTTACTCTAATTAAGTCATATATGTTCAGTAACTTTCACCACACGCAACACAAAACTGAAATTAAACCCAAGTATATGTATATTTATAAACACTAAATTGGGCTGTTAAATATTTTCATTGAATTAGTAGGTATTCATAAGAGTAAAAAATGAAAAATCATATTAAAATATATATTTATATACATAGAGGTTATTTTATACAAATTCACTTAATTCAATATAATGTTTAAAAATATATTCATTTATATATTGTAAATTTTATTTAGGATAACTAAGTATACAATTTTTATTAAAATGTTAAACTTATTAATTTTGGAATATTAAATTAATAAAATAAAATTAATTTTTAGATTAAGCCTAAAAATATTATCTTAAGATATATTTTTATTATTTTTCTATAAATATCAATTTTATGTTGAATAATGTAAATATACCATTTAAATAAATAAAATGCCTTTTATGGAATTTTATGTTTATAAGTATGATTTTGAAATATATCTAAAAAATTTTCTTGAAAAAAATATGATTTTTTAAGTGACATAAAACATTTAATAATATTTAATTTGGTTTACCAACTTATAACTATTATTTTAGAACTAGAGTGATATTTTTATTAAAATAATATTTTTAATACATTAAACAATTAGTATTTTAAAATTATTTTTATCACTTTTTGAATTTGAATAAAATAAAACTAATTAAAAATTTACAATCAATAGATCCCAATTTTTTAATAAGGTACACTTTATTTTAGGTCATAAATGACAGATTAACTTAGGTAAAAACAAGTTACCATGGAAAAAGCTAAAAGTGTAAAAGTGAAAAATCAATTAGTAATGAAATGAATTTTTTTTAAAACATGTTTGGAAATGGGTGGTTGACATCGAGATAAAATTTATATATTTATATCTATGTTATTTGTCAATTTTGGAGGTACTTTCCTTGAGAGTGACTTCCCATTAATATAATATTTGGGTATTTGAAAAAAATAAATTAACTTTTCAATTATAAAAGGGGTTATCCTCTCCTCACTTACCCTCACTAGAAAAACATGTATTTTGGCGAAAATATTACCTATACCTCTCAGAAAAATTTCTAAACACCTTTAACTAGTTTTTATATTTTCAAAATTTTATCCCATATTGGCTTAACCCCATTTCCAAAGGAGATAATCCAAGAAGTAAGATATAAATTTCTAACTCCTTTCACATTTCTATTTATTTATGTGAACCTTTTATACATAAGATTTTGTTACAAAATATTAAAATGGTAACATTGGTATCATTAGTATACTAGTATGTTATTATAATTATTTTACATGAAATAACCACATTTCAATTTTCTACTAAGAAAAATGAAACTGTCATTCATAGATTGTGTAAACTACCACCTCCAGAACAAAAAAAGTTTCATTTTTCATTCATAGACTTTAAAAAAGTTTAATAATAGGGAATTTAATATATAAGTATGGAATTTATGATATATTTTAGATTCTAAAATGATAAACCATGTTACCTTTTTTCCATACTATGAAATATTAAATCATCATCAATGCATATGCATGGATTACCTCCTTAAAAGAGTTGATTCCCAACTTTCCTTTCATGAATTCCATACATGGATAGTTATTAGAACGTATTTAAAGGATATATATGAGTTTTATTAAATTCTAAGGTTCTTTTTAAATTTTTTTTTGTATTTTTTAATAATATAAGAAATAAACTACCTTGTAAATTCTACAGTTCAAAAGAGAATTGTAAGAGGGGGGAATGATTTCATCAAATTAACTTCATATAGGTTATATTTTTATTTTAATTTTTTAAAATTCTGATATGACACACTAATAAAAACTAAATAATACCATTATACTACTTTTCTAATGATATTATAACTAAATCAATTCATAATCACACATTAAATATGGTATGTCTATATTTGGGTTGGTTTAACCACCAACATTAACAATGATATAAATTTATATTATGTATAAATATTAGAATTTGATTTCAACTAATATATTATATAAATTAGAACATTATTATTTCTTTCAGTAAAATTAATATAAAAGTTTGACTTGTTATTTAAGAAAAAACACTTCATTCGCTAAGAATCCTTGAAAATTTATCATCATAAAATCCATCTTAAAGGATAATAACCTAAGATCCAATAAAATGAAATTATAACATTATAGATAATTATAAAACTTCAATTACAGTACCTTTTATGATATATGATTTATGAAATTTGGGATAATAATGAATAAAACACAGTTATTATGAAATGAGTTCAAAACACTCAAGATTACTCACACCCGATATCAAAAATAAATAATAACTAACTAGTATAACTGTTCATAATATTTATAAAAGATGTTTATAAATGGTTATAGATAAGATAATTTCTATAAAATGGGTGATTTATACAGTTACTTTCGTTATACAGGATGTTAGGGCCAATAGGGGCCTATATACCCTGAGAGGGGGGGGGGGGGGGTGAATCAGGGTATGGATATTCTTTTTCAAAGTTCTTCCTGCCCCACTGGATCTTGACCTCTTTGTTACAAGGGTCACTTTGTTTGCACATGTGTGGTTACTACGATTACTTGTCTCCTTTACCTGATGATGATGCTTTGAGTGCAATACAGGAAAGTAAGCAGGCAGACACAGAGATTTTTACTTGGTTCACCGCTAAGGGCTACGTCCAAGGAGCATACGCCGACAAGTTGCCAGTTCGTACCAAATTCCACTAGACTTCACTAGATGTGGATTACAATGTTCGGGCTAGATCACTCCTATGCCCAGGCTCACTGCCTTTACAATGTTTAGGGTCAGCTCACTGCTTTCCCAAGGGTCACTCCCAGTCTCTCTCTCTCTGGCTCACTACCGGTGGAGAGGATCACCTTCTTCCTCTTCTTAAGCTCACTGCTCTTGGAAGGAATCCACTCACAGTTTATAGACCTGTAGGTCTCTTCATTTTCATGAAGGAATTCATCTTCCTCTGTATGTAGATGCTCTGTTGAAGTCCAACTTTCACCCGCAGATGAATCTCACTTTGCACCGGATGTACCGGGCAACCTCAATTTTTACGCGCAACCCTTACGGTGTGTTGCGCGCAATTTCTATGATTTGCGCGAAATTCTTTTTTCGCGCAACCTCCAAATATTACGTGCAGCCTGGAAACTGTCTTGCGCGCAATTCACTGCTTTTGCGCGATATCCACTTTTCGCGCAACCTTCCTTTTACGCGCCAACACCAACTTTCTGCGCAGCCTTAGCTTTTCGCGCAACAGCTGACTTTACGCGCAAAATTTAAGTTTACGCGCAACACCCTTTCTAACTTCAATTTCGCGCACCAGAGCTCGGGTATTTTCTATGTCTTGAACTCTCTCTAATGGAGAAGGGTCACTTCATATTTATAGGCAAAATCGACCCCGTGCGAAAAACCCTCCTTGAGCGCGTAATCCGCTTTGATCGCGAAATACAAATCTTCCGTGCACAACCATTTTCCGTGCACTGCTCCATAATTTCACGCACCTCATGCCTTTGCCATTTTCTGAGCTTCGGACCTCGAAACACCTCTTGCGTGAAAAACTTCATCCCTTTATTTCGCGCAATGCGCACCGCGTAATTATTTCGCGCAGGTCTCCAAAATTGCGCGCGCCTAATGCCTTTGCCGATTTTCAAGCTTCCGGCCTTGAAACATCTTTTGTGCGAAATACTTCATCCACTATTTCGTACGCCACTTCAATTTTTCGTGCACGCCTCCAAAATTTTGCGCGCCTCATGCCTTTACCGATTTTCAAGCTTTCGGCCTTGAAACATCTTTTGCGCGAAATACAATTTCGCGCAACCCGCTGTTTTGCGCGCCACACTTCAAGATTTCGCGCAACCCGCTAATTTTGCGTTCCACGCTTAATTTTTCCGCGCACCTCTTTCATTTCTCTCTCCTCAAACTTTGCCAAAAACATATCACTCCATTTTCCATTGGCGATTTTCAGGCCCATAAATTTGGCAAACCCTGGAAAACGGCGCCACCTTATATCTGCTCTTTTTGTACCGCCTCCAGATCATCCATTCCTTTGTCAAGGTTCTTCAATCAATCATGGATTGTTGAAAGCATCCCTTGAACCCGACAAATCACCATTAAAACCCCCTTTGTCCACACACTCATTCACCATGGTTTGCTTTGTCAATAAACACAACATAGATGTCTGCTTTGTCAACAAACACAATCACCTCAAAAATGCTTCAATGATACCTTGAGGGATTTTTTCCCAACAATCTCCCCCTTTGGGTTTGTTGACAACTCTTCTATGGAAAGATACATCATTAATTCTTCATCCACCATTCACCTCATTGCGATTCTGATAGCGATCAAGGATTTACTCAACACATACTCTAAGCCCACATGAGCAACGCTCGTCATGAGAAACAAGAGTAAATGAGAAGTTCATCAATGAATCACTTCATCTCTGACATCCACTGTTGACACCACACTGATACCAATTTGTACTAAACTGATACCAATTGTCGATGGACTTGTTGGAAGACCAATGTTTGGTTTGGAAGTATTCTTACCACTTTCCAACACCTCTCTTCTGCTTCTTTCACGATCCTCAGCTATCGTGATATCTATTCTTTGATCGATCACTTCTAGCATCGTCAGATTTAATACACGCCCCCTTTCTCATTGCTCCCCCTTTCTGGCTACTCCACCTGTCAGCTTCTCCCCGTATCAATTAGGATATATCAAATCTCCACACTGTCTCCCCCTTGAACAATCACACTTTTATCCTCCTTTAACAAATTACCAAACACTTTTCTCCCCCTTTGTCAACGAACCCAAAGGACACTCCTTTGTAGTCTGTAACATAGTAGAGAACACATATCAGCATATTAGGGAAAAACACATCATACCTCGGGGAGAGGGGGGGGGGGGGTTCCACATCCACACTATTTCAAGTGCGGGGAATCGACTAAACTCCCAGAGCCAGTCGATGACTCTCAAAAGCTTCCTTGGGTAAGGCCTTTGTCAGAATGTCTGCAACCTGTAGCTCTGTAGGCACATACTCCAACTTCACGATTCCCCGCTCAACCTTCTCCTTGATGAAACGATACTTGATCTCAATGTGCTTTGTCATTGAGTGATGGACGAGATTTTTGCTGAGATTTATAGCACTTGAGTTATCACACTGGATTCCGATCGGAGACTTCACTTCAACTCCCATATCTTCAAGCTGCTGCTTTATTAACAATAACTGTGTGCATGCTTGAGTGGCTGCAATATTCTCAGCTTCTGCGGTGCTCAATGAAATGCAATCTTGTTTCTTGCTTAGCCAAGAAATAAACAATCCACCAAGATAGAATGCACCACCTGACGTTGATTTTCTATCATCTGCTGAACCGGCCCAGTCTGCATCAGTATATCCCAATAATTCTGTCTGAGACTTGTGGTTATATGTCAGCCCGAAGTCCATTGTACCCTTGATATACCGAAGCATTATTTTCACTGCGAGCATGTGACTTTCCTTGGGATTACTCTCATATCTCGCTGCTTGGCATGTGTCGAATACAATTTCAGTACCATGCTCTTGGTGCTTGTTTCAGCCCATATAATGCCTTCTTCGGCCTGCAAACTTTGTTCTCATCCTCATGAATGAGAAAACCATCTGGCTGCTCAATGTACACCTCTTCTTCCAGAAACCCATTTAGAAATGCAGTCTTTACATCCATCTGGAACTCCATGAACTTTTATTGTACTGCAATGGCTAGGAATAATTGTCTCCAGCATTGCAACCAGTGAAACTGTCTCATCAGCTTCAATATCTTCTTTCTGGGAGTATCCTTTGCACACTAGTTTTGCTTTGTTCCAAATCACTATTCCATCTTTAGTCATATTCTTTAAAAATACCTATTTAGTCACGATGACGTCCTTGCCAGCTGGCCTCGAAACAATCTCCCATGTCTGATTCTTATTAATCTGATTTAGCTCTTCATTCATTATTCTTGTCTGAACTGGAGCTCACTGATCACTAATGATATTCTGCCTGTGAATTTCAGCTTGACTCATTATCTTTTGTGCAGATATGAATTTTACTTCCGCATACTCATCATCAGTATCCTATTCTGAATCATTTTCATCCACTTCTTCTCTCCCTGAGTCTCTTACCACTTCTTCACTTTTGACAGAAAACTTTTCACTGTGTCATTTTTCAATGATGTCATTTCTTTTAACATCTTCTCTCAAATTTTTGTCGACACACTTTTGATTTTTCTCTTTGAGCTTCTTGGTATCCTGAAAGCAGTCAGATGATACCACATTGTTAGAACAGAATAGATAATCATGAAATCCTGTGTGATGCTTCTTGGCCCCCAATCATTCTTCATGAAAATAAACATTCATCCTTCATATCACATTGTGAACTTGCATCTGATTAGGATATTGAATGTTCCCCCTATGTTATTCAACTCTTCCATCTGTTAAGCCCAGTTGTATAGACCCATAACCATTCTCTTCCTCCTCCATCATTTGTTCTCATATTCCACTCAGATTTGAGCCATTAACAAAATCTCTAAGCCTATTGAGTTGGCACTCGGTGTAGGAAACAAGAGACAAGGTTAATAGCACAATCACTTCTTGTTGTGCTATGTTTCTCCCTTTCATCATCAACTTTGATACCTGATTTGAGTCAATCAAAACACTAAAGCATATCACATCTCCACTTTGCATCTTTAGATGCCACTTCCCCATGGATCATATCTCCCTAAGACCTGGAACACATGAATCATCAGTTAATAGCATTTATATACATAGGGAGAGGGGTTGGTTCCAAACTCCTCAAGATGAGGATTGTGGTTGATCCGGATGGGTCAACAGATTGATTCTTTCTTGCAGAGCATCACACTCCTTATTTGATTCTTCTAGTTGCCTAGCCAACCTCAACTGTTCTGGCCATATGGCTAGGCATTCTTTTCCCACATTTGGAGCCTTTCTCTGATATGTAGATTTGGTAGACTTAGCCTTTCTCACCATTTGGGGTTTAAACCCACTAGTACACATTTCTGTCTTTGACGTTCTACCAAAATTCCATTTTCCATGATTATTTCTATAAGACAGAATCTCTTTTCTTTCGATCTTCCCTTGCTTCTTCCACCATTGCAAGGGTCATCCTCTTTTCTCCACTGCTTTTTGTGGCACATGACTTTCAAATTTTTAAATGCATTCTTTGTTTATCTGACTTTTATCAGATTTATGATTCGCCACCCTATTTTTCATTAGCAGTGGGTCCTCCACTGAATGTACTTTATCCTTACTCACAGCTGTAGTGTTTCCTCTATTTTTCTTCCAGATATGGTCATGTTCTTTCTTAGAGAGCGGTTGTGAGTGTGACAAAGATGGTGACTGATACACCTTTCGTTCAGCTTCATGTGATTCCCCTGAGGCTCTAAACCTATTCTGCAACTTTCCACTTTGTCTCCCAGTGTACGATTTCTCATTATACACCATTGGTGTCGGGAATCTCCTTTCATGTTCCTTTCCCTTTCCTGCTTTCTTCTTGTAGCAATGTCTTGCCAAATGCCCATAATCAGAACATATAAAACATTTCCCATTAAAGGCATACCTCATTTCATCACTTCTCTGTCGAGATGTTGATGCACCTTGAGATCCTCTTCTGATATTGGGCTCCTGTGCTTCCTGACACATACTCATTGTGTGTCCCTTTCTTCCACAGAAATAGCATCTGATGAATGTTTTCCTCGGAGAGACTCTCTTCTCTGATTTCTCATGACGCTTCTTCTTCTCAGATCTAGTAATGTTTCTATTTTCACAGCCTGAGATGTATTCTTGTGCCTCTAGACAGAAGCTTGACGTGTGGCCCTGAATCCCGCAAAAATAGCACATGTCAACACTTCTTCTTGTAGCTATCCTCTTAGGACTATCTCCCGCACCAACATGATTTTCTCCATTTCTGGAGTTGTTCACGACTCTCTTCTTATCATGCATGGGAGGTGATTCATCAAATCCAATACCAGCTTTTCCAAAACATGCTGGTCTTTGAGCTGAGAAAATATTCTGTTGTTTCTCTTCTGAAACAGCATATCTGATCTTCATTTTATCATCACTTGTCGAAGGATGATCAAATAGTAAATGCAAGGCATCCTTAATTTTCGACTTTCCTCTATCATTGGAACTCTCTAATTCCTTCTTAACTGATTCTAGCTCTTCTTCCAACTTTTGAATCTCTGTCTCCCTTGATTCAAGTTGGACATCAAGTTCTCTCCTGAGTAGCTTCCCTCTTCTCATCTCATCTTCCAATTCACGTGTCAGCTTTTCCACCATTGCACTTTGTTTCACTACTTTCAATTTTTCCTCAGAAATAGATTTAGAGACGGATTCATTCTATTGTTGTAGGCTTCGATTCTTCTGAACTTCTTCAGAAAATTGTGCTACTAGATCATCATTTCTAGCTTTTAGATTCTGATCATTATCTGACTTTTGATTCTCTTCATAATCATCAGCCTTTTGTTTTCCTTTCATTTTAGCCATCTTTTGTAGTTCTTCGACATGAGAGTCATTCTTCTCTGTTAGGTCAGTAACTATATCAATAAGCCTTTGATTTAAGCCTTTTAGCTTGTTGACCTCAATCTCCAATGCCTTGATATGGATATCTTTAGATTTGGCTTCTTCAGTGTTTCCAACGTCACTTGGCATATTAGGTTCTTCGATGCTCTTGAATTGATCTTTCACTTTTCTATTCAAGCCATCGATCTCCATTTTCTGTTCTTCAATCTTAAGCTTATACTCACTAACTGATTCTGAGTTCTCTGGTGTTGATAACTTGAGTTTCTCAATTTTATTTATCAACTCAGACTTCTCTTCTTCCTACTACTGCATATAGAGTATGTCATCGCGAACAACTTTGTTAGCATTCTTGGTTTTGGCTCTCCAAACATCTATCTCTTCAAGAGCAGCCTCTAACTCAGCTCGCATATCTATTCTTCCTTCAATTTCTTCTTCTGTTTCAGTATCACTCTGATGCTCATGTACTTTACTCATTCCAACATCATGATTGCGTGAATCAATATTTTCCCTTTCTGATTCATCCAAGCCTTCCTTCAGCAAGCTATTTGATTCCTTTAGTTGAATCACACATTTTCCATATACACTTCCACACTAAGGAGTACCACCTGCCTTCTTCTTCTTCTTGGATGTTTTTCCCTTTGCCATGGCAGATTGAGATAAGAGCAGAATGATTCTTTATCCACACAAATCGACTACACCAAGTTGGAGCAAACAAATCTGATAACAGAAACCTTCCCTCTGATACCAATTGTTTGGGCCAATAGGGGCCTATATACCCTGAGAGGGGGGGTGAATCAGGGTATGGATATTCTTTTTCAAAGTTCTTCCTGCCCCACTGGATCTTGACCTCTTTGTTACAAGGGTCACTTTGTTTGAACTTGTGTGGTTACTACGATTACTTGTCTCCTTTACCTGATGATGATGCTTTGAGTGCAATGCAGGAAAGTAAGCAGGCAGACACAGAGATTTATACTTGGTTCACCGCTAAGGGCTACGTCCAAGGAGCATACGCCGACAAGTTGCCGGTTCGTACCAAATTCCACTAGACTTCACTAGCTGTGGATTACAATGTTCGGGCTAGATAACTCCTATGCCCAGGCTCACTTCCTTTACAATGTTTAGGGTCAGCTCACTGCTTTCCCAAAGGTCACTCCCTGTCTCTCTCTCTCTGGCTCACTGCCGGTGGAGAGGATCACCTTCTTCCTCTTCTTAAGCTCACTGCTCTTGGAAGGAATCCACTCACAGTTTATAGACCTGTAGGTCTCTTCATTTTCATGAAGGAATGCATCTTCCTCTATATGTAGATGCTCTGTTGAAGTCCAACTTTCACCCGCAGATAAATCTCACTTTGCACCGGATGTACCGGGCAACCTCAATTTTTATGCGCAACCCTTACGGTGTGTTGCGCGCAATTTCTATGATTTGCGCGAAATTCCTTTTTCACGCAACCTCCAAATATTATGCGCAGCCTGGAAACTGCCTTGCGCGCAATTCACTGCTTTTGCGCGATATCCACTTTTTGCGCAACCTTCCTTTTACGCGCCAACACCAACTTTCTGCGCAGCCTTAGCTTTTTGCGCAACAGCTGACTTTACGCGCAAACTTTAAGGTTACGCGCAACACCCTTTCTAACTTCAATTTCGCGCACCAGAGCTCGGGTATTTTCTATGTCTTGAACTCTCTCTAATGGAGGAGGTTCACTTCATATTTATAGGCAAAATTGACCCCGCGCGAAAAACCCTCTTTGAGCGCGTAATCCGCTTTGATCGCGAAATACAAATCTTCCGCGCACAACCATTTTCCGTGCACTGCTCCATAATTTCGCGCACCTCATGCCTTTGCCATTTTCCGAGCTTCGGACCTTGAAACACCTCTTGCGCGAAAAAATTCATCCCTTTATTTCGCGCAATGCGCACCGCGTAATTATTTCGCGCAGGTCTCCAAAATTGCGCGCGCCTAATGCCTTTGCCGATTTTCAAGCTTCCGGCCTTGAAACATCTTTTGCGCGAAATACTTCATCCACTATTTCGCGCACCACTTCAATTTTTCGCGCACGCCTCCAAAATTTCGCGCGCCTCATGCCTTTACCGATTTTCAACCTTTCGGCCTTGAAACATCTTTTGCGCGAAATACAATTTCGCACAACCCACTGTTTTGCGCACCACACTTCAAGATTTCGCGCAACCCGCTAATTTTGCGCGCCACACTTAATTTTTCCACGCACCTCTTTCATTTCTCTCTCCTCAACCTTTTCCAAAAACATATCACTCCATTTTCCATTGGCGATTTTCAGGCCCATAAATTTGGCAAACACTGGAAAACGACGCCACCTTGTATCTGCCCTTTTTGTACCGCCTCCAGATCATCCATTCCTTTGTCAAGGTTCTTCAATCAATCATGGATTGTTGAAAGCATCCCTTGAACCCGACAAATCACCATTAAAACCCCCTTTGTCAACACACTCATTCACCATGGTTTTCTTTGTCAACAAACACAACATAGATGTCTGCTTTGTCAACAAACACAATCACCTCAAAAATGCTTCAATGATACCTTGAGGGATTTTTTCCCAACACAGGATGTTATAACTCATTTCTACTAAGCAGTAATACAAGGTGTGAGGTTAATTTCTCAAATATAATTTCTTAAGAAATATTTACTATTTTTCACTATGAAATCATTAATATGGTGTGATTAATTTATAATGAATTTATTTTACCTTATTTATATAATTATTGGATTTTAATAACCATATCATGTTCTTTGTATAAATTCCCTTTGATTCAAAGGTTATAAAGGTTGTAAGGGTTTATTCTAACTCAATTTTCTTCCATTGAGTTACAAACATATTGAATACTATTGTTCATTGTTTTGTTTATTATACATAATAAAAATATTGTATTTAATTTCATCAATATTATATATGTTTATTCATAATTTTCTTTTTTAGTGGGGGTTTGGCATAGTGGTAAGCACCCCGTAATCCTACATGGAAAATGGGGGTTCAAAACCCAATGGGGGCAGGTTACTATAGCAGTACTGTAGCAGTGGAGACACTGTTCATCAATGAGTACTGTAGCAGCGGCAGGGCACTATAGCGGTGGCGGTACTGTGCGGGTACTGTAGCAGGTGGGTTATTATTCACAGAATGTGAATTGGGCCAAACATTTGTGCCTACGGGCTATGTTTTGGGCTACAAGTCCACTGGGACTTCGGGATATGTAATGGGTTTCCCTATACCCAGTTAAAAGAGGTCTTTTCTTTGATTTAATAATAAAAAATGAGGCTTCGTCCCCAACCTTTTTAAAAAAATTCATAATTTTCTTATGTTCTCATTATCAAATGACTCTTTCACTAAAGAATCGAATCGAAAATTCCTTTTTTATTATTAGATGAGACAATAAAACCATCAAAGAAAAAAAAAAGGAAATATCGCGTAGGTCTAAAGTGGTGAACATTAAGGGAATCCCCTTGAATTTAGATCTTATATTCAAGAATAATTAAGCCCAAACTAGAGTAAATATTCAGAGATTCCTCTACCCTTCCTCCTATAGAAAGTGTTTCTATTGAAAACTTTTCTCCTCTCTAAATATTGTGGGAATTATAACCTTGATTGGTCATAAATGAACAACTTCTAATGATAAATATCAGATCCCATGGAGGAACAACTTTCCCCTGATGAGTACGCACCAAAACCTCAGAGTCCGACTCTACCTCTAAAATTTACAGACCATACCTCTTGCGTAGCATAATTCTAGTGTGAAATGCTCTCACCTACACACTCTAGGAGATCCCAAAACCATAAAAATAAATGAAGGCAATAAGAATAAACCCTTTTGAACCCCCAAGAAATCCTACCTCTCTCAGTTTCCTATTTATAAAGAAGCTATACACATTATGTTTAGTACTGTTAGTGGGTGGGAACCATATAACCCTTATACCATGATAATTATCTCCCATGATAGGCCTGTTAAGAAATTTTCAAAGAAGGTTAGACCTTTCTCAACCTTTAATAATTGAACCCATACAATTTATTAGCTCCTTCATTCTCACCTTTTGGTAAGAAACTGAGATTCATTTACTGATTCTCACCTAATTCCTTGCCTCCTAGATGGTATAACAAATGGAACTAAAAATAATGCTTCCAATATTGATATCCACATCTCTATGCTCCAATCCCAAAAAAAAAGTTGGAGATGAAGTCCTGTATGGAGAAATATTCATGAGTGGAACACCTGAGATGACCCATTGCAATATATATACAAACCGATCAATCACTCTTGACAAAAAAATGAAGAAATGACTCAATCTACAGTTGATTACAACAAAAACAATGTGAACTCAATGAAATTACTTCTTTTTGAATGTTATCTTCTCTTGTTATTTCATGGTTCCTCACCCTACAGACCAATAAGTTCATTCTCATGGGGATATGCTTACACCATAATAGAGAATTCTACTCATCATGAAAATAATTAGAATAGAGTAATAATCTAAAATCATGTCCATTGAATTTACCTGAAATAAACTCCATGAAGAAACATCTATATGAATCTTCATTCACAGAAAAACCTTTGAAAAGATCTATCTGCTCATTTCTGTAGATCACCTCTAATAGAAGAGGATAACTACGTGCCTCCTTGAAAGACATATTAGGCACTGTACATACTGGAAAATAAATCTTATCTCTATACTAGTTATCCCACCATATATTGATGTCTACTCTCCATAAAATCCATCAAGTTTCTCCTAATGAACTTCCAAATGTTTCAACAATCATTTTGGCATCTTCAAAAGTCTAGAATTACTATTCTCCCAATCCTCCCAATTCTTACGTTATTTGTTCATGATAAAGGTGGACCATAATGAATCCCCAATGATAAAATACCTACATGTCATTCACGAATTTCATGCATGGATTCTTTCATGTCTCTTAAACTGATACCTCTCTCCTAAAAAAATTTATTAAGCAACTCTAAGAAGACCAGTGGTAACAACCCATATTTTTGGCAGCCCACAAGATGATTTTCCCGATATTATCCATACTATTAATGGTCCCTTTATGATGATTAATGGTTGTGATAATATGCATTGGAATGGAGGTTAAGTAATTATTGATCAAAGTGACATGTCCATTGAAAGATAAAAATATGTTCTTCTAATTAAAAATACTCCCCATAAATCTATTAATTATATCATCAAATAATGAATTCTTTATGTGTATATTAGATATTGGTGGCCTGAGAAAAATTATTCGAAGATTTTTACTTTGGATTCCAAGAGTATATTTTATATCCCTGGTTCTTATACCTTGAAATTTGTTGGAAATATTGATGCTACTCTTTCTTATGTTGATAACTTGTCTGCATAAATCATTATAAACGGACATAACCTTCATGAAGTTATAGAGTGGTGTACACCTCCTATTAATTAAAATAAGAATATCATAAAAAAATGTGGTGTGATATGATACCATCCTGATATTTATTATGATACAAAAGAATCATTATTTCACCCATTTCAATATGAAGATTTCGTGAAAGGGAATACTAGTCAAAAATGAAAATCTTGGGAGAAAAAGGATCTTCTTATCGCACTCACCACACAGTTTTAAAGAAGATTAACCCATTTCCCATAATAGAGATGAAGATCCATGGTGATGAGTAACACCTGAAGCATAGATCATAGAGAAATTAATGAAATCCAAACTTCCTCCTAGCATTGATAATGAAACTCCATTCCAATTTATCATAGGCTTTGTTTGTATCCACCTATATAATGACATTTGAGTTTATTTATCTTTTATTGATCTATTACACTAATTATTTGGAAATACCAATCACCCTTTGTATGCTTTGTTATAAAACAAAACCATGTTTGTCTTGAGAAAAAATATGTGTTATCAATTAATTCAATCTCCTTGAAAGAAAACTTCCAACGATCTTATAATATAAATTAAACAAGTAGATGGTCCTATAATGGTTAATGCTTGATGGATCCTTGAAATTTGGGATAATAACCACTCTATAAGAACTTTTAATTCTTTTGAGAGAACTACCCAATTTTTTTTGAATTGCTTCAATAATGTGTCCCCCAACAAAGTCCCTAATAGAACCATATAAGTCCCATGGAAAGAAAAATGGACTTGGAGAA
This sequence comes from Viscum album, assembly GCA_963277665.1. NCBI lineage: Eukaryota > Viridiplantae > Streptophyta > Magnoliopsida > Santalales > Viscaceae > Viscum > Viscum album. The sequence continues at coordinate 1,088,204,300 of OY728145.1, read as the reverse complement.
CTGCCTATGTACATGCTACGAACTATTCCCAAAATATCCTCTATTGTAGGCATATCCATTAATATGTCATTATATGAACCCCCCATGAGACTCGGTAAACACCTAATAAAATCCTACTCCTCTTTAGTCAGACCAGTTTCACCTTCACTTGTAGGGGAATCTCCATCCCACACCCTTCCGAAATGCTCTAGCACAAAATTCCCTACCAAATTCTCATCAGAAGAGTAGGATCCATCCTCAAGTCTATGATTGATTTTCTTGTTTTTTTCTCTCATTTAATTAGGACTAGAAATAGAAACTTCTATAATATCCTTATTTAACCCATCTGATTCTAGATCTTTTTTTATAAGACCTTTTTGACCACCAAAAGCCTCTGAGACAAAAAATGTGTTTATCACAAAGAAACATGAAGCTTCCCTCATCCCATAAATTCCACAGTTCTTCCTCTATCATGTCAATGTCTGATTTTATGAACTCCATCATAATATCCATGACTGGATTGTCCACTAACCTACTGATATCCTTATTAAGATGCCATAACCACCTTGAGAGGCCAACCCATGCTATCCCTAGTTCTTCTTATTCCCAATATATCTTCATCATTTATATAAAACCATCAATCTGATAATAATTGGTGGGGTACAAGAAGGGTTGATTATTAGTAACACTTCTTTTCATCTCCACCAGCAGTAGATCCTGATCAGATAGATAATGAGTCAAATGAGAAATGGATGATTGTGAGATGGATTCCAATCCTTGAAAATCAGAAAATCATCTATCAAGATGGCTCCAAATATGACACTTAACCTTTCAGTTGTTCCAACAAGTATATTTTCTTCCATTAAAACCCAAATACAATAGACCCTTGTTAGAAAGGATATTTTTAAAGTCAATTATACCATTGTCATAGACTCTAGATTATCCTATTTTTTCCAAGATATCTACATGAGTGTTGAATTTTTTTTGACGAAACATGGAAAGATGAGATAATCAATGGAGTCCAAAAACTTTTAAAGAACCATTCTTCCCCATGGGTCACCACGGGAATAAATGAAGGAAAATGGAACTTTGGTTCCCTTGATATTGATCTTCACAGTGATTCATCGGGTCATTTCATTGATCAAATACAATTGTGTCTTCCTTTTTCTGTAAATATAGATGTCTTTATTATCGGGTTAAGCAAGCAGGTGGAAACCATAGCCAATTTTAATTTTAAAAAGAGTTAATTATACTCAAATCCTACTTATTCTCTAAACCAAAATCTTTCTAAGCTTTATATTTCCTAGATTTATAGGATATGAAGATACACTTTTCATGGGCCCCAAATCCTATGGAATTCCAAATAAACAAATAGATCATTAAAATAGATAATTTTTGGTGTTCTAGATAGATGTACAAGTTTTTAGGATTGGTAAGTTCTTACAGGATTCCTTTAAGATAGAGAGAGCTACTGATATGAAAAATACATCTGTTGAAACAAACCTCTTTAGAGTGAATATATTTTACTTTAAAGGGATATCCAACTCTTCTAAAAGAGAGAATATATTTTCATAATGATTTTAAGGATAACTCATATTCATCCCCACATGTAAAATAGAGAAAAGAACCATTATCTGAGGATAAATTTGGGATGAACAGATCTCTCCCACCAACCCTTTTGATAGCGCCATCCTCAGAATAATCTCCTGATTATCCTTGGGAAAACAATCATTTAAGATAAATTATTTATTTAAGGATTCTCAAGAAAGAAGGGAGGAAATCCAAAATATATGAGGAGTAAAAATCTCCTTAGATGGTTTCTGATGAAAGAAAGTGAAAAAATCACACTATCCCCCAGAATCTGATGGAATCTCCACCAATGGTTCCATCTTAGATCTATTAGAAGAATGAGACAAACAATAAGGATGGGAAAGAACCAACAGTAGTGCCTCAAGTAGAAAATGAAGATCTCCTAATAAAATATTTCTATTAGACACTTTATCATTTGTTTGACCACCAGGATTTGAATTTTAAAGGCATGTGACTTTCTCAATGATGATATGACACTGATGAAATGGCGGATCCCTCAAAACCACCATAGCAACAAGGTAACCCTAAAAACCCACCTTTATGACATCATTGACCTCCACCCCCACCACTAAGGATGAAATACGGTCACCCCAACTCATCAAAGAACCATTGGGCCCCTAGAACGAATGCCTCACTTTTCTACTTCTACAGAACTCTACTAAATGACCTTGAACATTGCACACTATGAAAAAACTTGGAGGAGCTTTAAAAACTAGGTGATTCCACCAATTTAAACCTTCAATAATCTTGATAAAACAAAAATAATGAAATCTCAAAAATAACATTCGTTTGGGGAAGACCCCATGAAGAAAAAAGGACTTGAAAATATCGAGGAATGGCTTATTTAGACCAATGCTATCCATGAGAGAGGTCCTGTGATAAGATTCATCATCCTGGGTCTCATTCTCTAAAATCTTAAACACTGGAAATACATCTATCTTCTCTAAGAATTTGGGTACTAGTTGAATCGCAGGAATACATGGGGTAGAAAATATTACAGAAGTAGATGGACCACCAGTTACAACTTGTTTGAATGATTTATCCTTTGAGACCCTAGCCCGAAGCAATCCACTCACACCTACTAAAGGAAAAACATACACTAGATTAGCATATTATGAAGACAATAAAGGAAGAAATCAAATCACCAAAGAAGATACATCCATATGAGAACACTCTATATTCAGTCAGTGACTCTTTCCTCAAATATTATACTTCTTGTAGGGGATTCTTGGTCTCAATTTCTAATTCATGATACATGATTCTTATTATTAAATAATTAACTTTTATATGTTATATATATTTCCTATTTGCTATATTACTTCATGAATTAAATTTTATCCATAGTATTTTTAGGTTCAATTGAATAAACTTTATCCTTCAACTGTTTTGATTTAAATGTTACAGAAACTGTTAGGGTTTATTTTCCAATCTAATTTTGAAATCAATATTTTTTTGAATGATAATACATACAGGGAATTTTTATTATTTCAAAAAACCCTCATTAATTTATTTGGTCATTTATGAGGTTTCACATGTTCCCCCAAAATTTCATTCCCCCTTGAATCATATTTTACTCAAAGTGTTTCTTATAAGAGAAACTTACCCTATCTCTTATTATCTGTTCAGAACCTACCTTTTCCCATATTTATATCCATTAGATTATTATTAAAATTTCCTTATCAATCCATAAATAATTTTTAAGGTAATTTTGTACAATATTATCTTACTTAAAATGTTATAAATATGTTTTTTAGCATTTCTATATGGTGTATTTTCATCAAATTATAAAAATTTCAACTTTTATATATTTTCCAAGTGACCATTTATTTCAGTTATATTTTCCATTTTTATAAAACATAAATTATAATATTCTATATTTTTATAAAATAAAACATTATTATACTTCATTTATAAAATATTTCAATCAATATTTTTCCAAAAGTATCATGTATTTTTAATATTTCCCAATTGATTTTTTCCTAATACATATAAAAACGGCTTTTCATCTAGATCCACTTCCTTTAGAATACCATATGCTCGATCAAGGATGTTATCTAGATTTTAATGTCTATATTGTTTCTCTAGTGGGATTATGTTATATCCATATCTTTTGAAGGAATTATCCATCACTTGATTTTTCATTCCTAACTACCTTTGGTGTATAAGAATAATTTATCATCTAATGGTTTTATATTTTAACACTCTATATTTCCTACCTCTAATTGATATTTATTTTCCAAGATTCCATATATCTATTTATTGAAGAAAAATTTGACATTATTTTATAACCTTTATCAATATGAAGTAAATATCAAATACTTTACTATATTTACTGAAATGTATTTAACTATAATGTTTAATTCATGAAATTAGATACCAACTTATTTTCTATGGAATTATCATGTTATGATAATTGATGTTTCTTTTTATAACCCTTATGTATGTGCATAATATGATATAAAGGGTGGTACCATGATTATATATCCCTTTAATTCATTAGTTAAATATTTATTTCTTATTATATGTTATGTATTGTATTACGGATTAAATATAATGTACTATGATACATTTTACAGTATGTAATGATGGTATAGGGAGTGAACCATGAATTATGTTATTGATTTCATGCATTTTGTTGTGGTTAAAATATTTAGGTGGAATTCTCATTTAATATCAGTTTATTTATGCTAAAGGTTCACACTATGATTATTTTCACATGATCCATTTTTTATTGGGTATGAATTATATAATTTACATTCATGTTCCTTACTTACATTTTTATAACCATATGTTCATCATATGATCACTTATAATATTTGATTGTTATTTCTTAAGATTACCCTTTTTGATAATTTGAGCTCACCCATTATTATGTTTCCTTTCCCCATGTAATGATGGAAAGTAATACTAGTGATAAATATAGAATATTATCTAGTATAGAAAATTTGTGGGAGATATTGAAGACTTTTTATGGATTAAGTAGTTGCTTATATAGGGGGAAAATATATATTATTTGAAAAATAAATCTATTTTGTTAGTTCATGTTTTTTCTTAATTCTATAAAACTATAAAACTATAAAACTTAATGATATTTGGTACTCTTTTTAATGATTTTTTTCATTAAGTCTTGTAATATTATATTCATGTCCATGGGATGATACAATTGGTATAATATCTAGATTTAGATAAATATATAATATATAATGTTTGTTGAGGATAATTTAGGGATCAATAAGCTAATATTTGTCATAATTAACATGGTATAAATAGATATATATGTTAAGTGAGGTATTATTGATTTTTTTGGGATTAATATGAGGGAAAATTGGTGAAAACCATTAATATAATTCCAATTATATGATAAGATCATTAAATTTTCTAAAGTTTTATGTATATGGTTTTCTTAGTAAGGAAATCAATTTTTGGATATTACAATTGGATAAAAGATCTAACATAGATGTGAATAGGGGTAATAACCTAGAAAAATTAGGATTAGGTATTAAATTTAGCTTCACTGGGTGCATAAAATGAGTCTAACTATACACCTGATTTGTCACTCTCAGTAGATATGCTTTAGTGTATCATATAAACTTTATAAACCACTATGAAGAACTGAGTTCTGGGTAATTTTAATGTATTTGGTTAAGAATTATTATTAAACAAAACATAAAGTATTTTAGGTTGAATAAAGAATGATATAGGTGGAACTAAGAGTGATATAGGTCAAACTAAATGAGTTTTAGTTTAATGTGATAATATCATAATGTAGGACCCCTTATGGTTATATGTTCCCTAGAGTATTTATGGTAAAAATATTTTATTATTAAATATTCAACCCTCAAGTTATGATCTTTTGGTTTTAACAATGGATGAAACTAGATGTAAAAATTGGTATGAGGGACAATATTATTATTACCTCAATGAACTAACCATTGTAATGGAAGATAGATTAAGAAACCTTGCGGTTATAAAAAACCAGTTATCTGAAAAATTTGATTAAAATATGAACATAGTTGAAGTCCTAAACATACCAAATAGGAGAACGATGGAGTTTAATGGAATTTCATGTGATAAGGATAATGAATGAAAGAAGATTAAATTCCATATATTACGAAAATGTAGAATAAGTTTAGGGAGATTTTCTTAATGTAATGAGTATATGCTATAGTTATGGAGATAAAGGCCATAAAACTCAAAAGTGAAAGAGAAAGAGAGAAGATATAAAATTATATTTCATAAATTGAATGGAAATTTTACAATATATAAATAAATTCTCTAACATAAGGAATAACAAGGAAAACAACAATCAATTACTTCTTAGACAATGGGAATAAGGAAAATCCTAAAAATGGGATGAAATATTTTTCAGGTGTGTTGTGTTTTAATTTCAACCATTAATCAAATTTTATTTAGATATGAATGTATTAGGTTGAGTTTTGGGAGTTTCTAGTGGGATTCAGAGTGTTTTAGAGGCCTTTCTAAAGGTTTATAGTTTGAAAGTGGTTTTTTCCAAACAATGATAATTATCTAGGAAACCATGAATCGTATGGAATAGCACCTAGGGTTGAACACAAATAAGGAACATAGTTTATTAAACTTTGTGACATATCTAGAAAACCATATGAAATTTCTTGGGGGTGGCACAAGGTTACGGAACATGATTTGATAGACCGTATGATCCCATTGAAAAATAATGAGACTCCCTTCAATGATAAAAACACAGTTTGTTTATGGTTTGGAAAACAATGTTCCAAATCCATAAGAGTTACTTGGAGAGGAATAATGCATCGTATAATTGGTGCAAAGTTTGTCAAACCATGTTTGCATAAATTATATGATCCATATATCCACTTTTACAACTAATCATCATCTTTTTGACCCATTATTTCATCTACATGAATACTTATCAAATCCTTAGACTCTTATGGCCTTCCTTGATGAACATATCTCATCTAAAGCAAAATTATAGCATTTATAAGTGATACAATGATCTAGAATTGACATATATTATTCAAAAACCATAGTTCCCTATATTTCTATCCCAATTAGAGCCTAAATCTATAGAATAAGCCTTGTCTGATGAAAGTTGGTTCTTAGAAATACCAGAATATATTAACCAATTAAAATGAAATAAAGTATGGGAACTAATTGAAATAACCTCAAATTATCCTTTAATTGGAACAAATGTGGTTTTAGAAACAAACAAGATAATCATAGTGTAATTACTAGAAATAAATATAAATTACTTGAAAAAGGATATAATAAAAAATTAGGAATACATTATAAAGAAATATTTTCTCATGTAGATATATTATAGGAAAAAGGAATCCTTATAGATTATGAATCATCTATGAATTTGAAATTATATAATATTAATTAAAAATAATTATTTTTAAATGGTTTTTTAATGAAGGAATATTACGCAGAACAACCTCCTGGTATTGAAGATCATCATTTTCAAAATTCATTGTTTAAACCGACCAAATCTCTATATAAACATAAATAAGCTCCAAGGGAATGGTATGGAAGATTAAGTTATTTTATTTTATTAAATTGTTTTAATTTAGGAATCATCTATCCTATATTATTCAATAAAAATTCCTTCAATGATATTTTTAGTACAAATATATATAGATGATGTTATTTTTAGATCAAAAAATAAAAAATTTGTGTAATTAATTTTCAAAACTTATGATAAATGAATTTGAAATTATTATAATGGTTGACCTAAACTATTTTATTGGATTTAAAGTTTACCAAAAATATGTTGGAAACATTTTAAATCAATACAAATATATAGTCGATTTACTCAAGAAGTTTGGACCTGAAAATATTAAGAATTAATCAAATCCTATGAGTGCTAATATAAAAAATGAATCATTTTTTGTATTCTTATCTAATTTCAATTATATTAGATATTTTATTTTCAGTATTCCATAGTGAAACATTTAAATCTAGTGCAAATTAATCTCATTTGAATGCTGAGAAAATAATTTTAAAATATCTAAAAGGGAGAGTGTCTCTTTCTCTTCTTTTTCCAAAAACTCTAATTTTAATTTTATTTCATACTTAGATGAAAATTTTACTAGATATAGATTAGATAGAATAATCACTTCATGAACCTATCATTTTCATAGTAAATTCTTAGTTTCTTGTTCAAGTAAAAATCAACACTATGTAGAACTATCAACAACTGAAGATGAATATATAGTCACATGAAGTTGTTTTACATTTGTGATGTGGATGAAACACACCTAAATGGATTTATGATCTAATTTTAATTGTGTTCTAATCAGACGTGATAACAATATTTATATCAACATCTCAAGGAATCCAATAAAAAATTCAAGAACAAATCACATTTATTTAAGGCATAATTTCAATAGATATCATGTATAGAAAAATTATATATCATTAGAATTAATTTTCATAGAAATTCAATTTGAAGACAAATTTATAGATCCTTTACCTGCTGACAGATTTGATTTCATTAAATCATAATTAGGTATGTTTATTTTTACTAAATAATTTTTTAAAACATATATCTCATATTTAAAGTAAATATGTTATTTTCGTTATTTAAATTTATTTTTGTTCCATCGTTTTGAGTACTCGTCATATCCATTAGGCCACACCAGCTACTCTTAGTAATAATTACCCTACACATCACCACACAAACCCTTGATTACTATAAAAAAATGATTGTGTATCAAATCTACATGTGCAACATATTAAAAATATCTGAACCCTCTTTCTCCTGGTTCAAACATTTTTTACCCTAGCCTTTTGACCCTACAACCCTCCAAACCCACTACAAATGGAGAAAACTAAAAGAACTAATGTTGCCTCAACAAGTAGAATGAAATGAAAAATGATATCAAGGAAAATTATATGTAGATGGGATAATGATTTTCAATGTTTGTACAATATGGAAATGTTTCTTAAGAAATTCATTAATCATCAGGGATGGGATTATTGTTGGAACCAAGGGTTTTCTTTGTTGGAAATTTAGTATGGTTTGTGTTTATTTTAAATACTAATATGGAAGATTATGGAGATTTAAAGGAAATTGATCATATGATTCAAGAAGTAAGCAGTATTGTAGGCCTTATAGAAATATGGTGAAGGCATAAGTTTTTCAAACATGGGTTATATGAGTTGTGTTTCACAAAGACATAAATATTTCTAATGGTGTGCTTCATGATTACAACAAGCTTCGTGATCAGAGATGGATTTATCTATGATTATGAGATTTAGAGCTTCACGATAAGTGGAAAAAGGATATATGATCTCAACGGTCACCACAAAGGTTATTCAAGAAAGTCTCTGCGATTATGATGAGCTTTACAAAAAGAGAATTTCCATGATTCTTTGTGAAGAGAGGAGCCCTGCGAAGACATTTTTCATGATCTAGAAAATATGCAAAGAGGTGGTGGAGCATTGTGAATGGTCAATTTTATAAATATGTGGTTACCCCAATTCACTTGTTTCAATATTTTGAAGGAAAATTCCTAAATTATTTGAGTTTGCTAAGAGCTTTGTAAACCAGGATTTCTATGAAAGCTGGTGCATCCTGAAGAGAATATAGGTCTTAACCGATACCCATAATTTTGATAAAGGGTACTTTTATATAATGAGGTATTCCATGTTGACTTAGTGAGTTTCATGAAAGAATATTGTTTCAAAAAGATATTGTGTTCCAAAAAGGAAATAGAGCATCATTAAGGTAGTTCAATCAGTGAAGACAGGGGTACATCGCGAAGGAGTGTGGTTCAAAAAGGGGTTTCGCAAAAGTCAGTTTTTAACATCATGTTTATGTGGACATGAATTTCAAAGAGAATCAACATAGGTATAAGGTGAAAGTAGTGTCATGTGCTAATATAGGGACAAAGTATTAAATTCCAAATCATTTAAGTGACCTTCAAGTTGATAAACTAAGCTAGAATTATCTCAGATCAAAGAGCTAGGGGGAGTCAAAAAAATTGATATGAGGGACATAGTATGCTATCCCTAAACTATTGAAAAGTTAGTGTGCCTAGAATAGAGTGACAGTAGAAAAAAATTATAATAAAAAAATAGTAAAGATTAGGGAAATTTTTTATGACCAACAAACTATCAGTGTATGATCCTTGGACGTAGCCCTTTATTGTGAACCAAGTAAAATTGCATCTCTTTGCATGTGTTTTTCTGACATGTTTAATGGTTCCTGCCAATGAGGGAACAATATCCCTTAGTTTAAAAGAAAAGGGTGACACCCTGATTCACCCCTCCCCTCTCAAGGTGTTCCGGGGTCCTTCAAGTTGCATCAGAGTATAAAGGTTGCTGGTGTAAATATATCCTTCGTTTTCATATAGAATTCAATCAATTTTAGGGGAGCCCCCCTCTTCGATTGATGTAACTTTCAAATTTGGAAGAACAAGATGAGATATCATCTTTTATCTCATGTAATGGATGTCCTTTTTTGCTTTCATGGAAGGAATTCAAGTCACATATCTAGAACGTCTATCTATGACTGATACAGATAAGAAATTGCTTGATGGTGATGATAAAGCATAGAATTCTGTCACTATAGCTCTTTACGATCAGCTCTGTCTAAAGGTAAAGAGATGCACATCTTCCAAGTCAATGTGGTAGAAACATGAAAATATTTATGAAGGAGACCAAAAAGTGAAATATGGAAAACTTCAAGTCTGTCACAATAGGTTCGAAAAACAAAAGATGCATCCGGGTAAGCATAAATATTCCTTATTTAATCAAATTACTAAAGTGGTGGGGGAAATTTGAGGTATTGGTTAATAAATATAAGACATTGATATTGCAAAGAAAATCATGAGAAGTATTCCACCCCTTTATAATGAAAAGGTGTTATCCCTTGAGGAAAGGGATATTTTCAGACATTATCTGAATGATCTACTAAGCAGCCTCGTGGCATATGCGATGAGAGTCAAACTAGAAGATTCTACAACACGTGTAAATAAGGAAATGACATTTAAATCCATAGACAAACTGAAAATCTCAGGAGATAGTGGTTTTGAAGATGATGAAGACAAAGAAATTATTTCTCTCATTTCCAATAAGTTCAATAAGGGAAAATGAAAATTTAAATTTAAGTTACCTATAGATTGTTTTCATTGTGGCGGAGTTAGAAACATTTCCTCTCTATGCTCAAGAATGTTGGATGGTGATGCAAGGGAAGTTGAAAACATTGAGAGGCATTAGAAAATGTTTTTCAAAACAGGAGACTTCAAATATGGAAATAATGTACAAAAGAAGAGTTTTTTTCTATGAAGAGGAAGATGTTGATAATGAATTATTTGAAAAAGAAGAACTAGAATTTAAAACTAGAAACCATGAATCCATGACGGCTACCATTGAAAAGTCCTAACCATCAAATGATAATGCTAGAGAAAATCTATTGAAAAATAATTCCAATCCAAATTTTAAACTTAAGGTTTCTTTTGGAATTCTTTAGAATAAATTTAAGAGAGGAAATTAGTAGAAAAAAATTGTGCAATAATCATTAGAATATGTTGATCATATTTAAGCGGAAATTGAACAACAAGAAGAACTAGTGAAAGTTCATTCATCAATACTTGAAAGAACATATGATGTAGTGGAACTAATGCCCAGAATCAAAGAATAGAATAAGGTCATTAATGACCTTACCTTGAGAATGGATGAGAAGTCCAAACCATTGAGGGATGTGAAGAATAAGTTGGTACTCTTATTAGTAAATTGAAAAGTGAATCAAATTCAAAAGAAGAAAATAAATAAAAAAATTAAAAGGTTCTAGGATATTGTGCTACTGGAGAGAGAGAAACATGGTTCTGATGGAGTTGAAAATATTCCTAGGGATCAAAGACCTACATGCATCGGAAATATTAGAATCGGTTGTGATGTCGAAATGTAAAATGATAAAAATAAGGTGGACCTGAATAAAGTCAAGATAAAATTTGATCAAGTTGAAAAGTCACTAGAAGTGCTAAAAACAAAACCCTTAAATGAAACTTAAAGGATAATTAAATATTATACTAGAGCTTCTAGAAATGACAAGTAGTGAAATTATTTTCCTAAGGAATAATTCTTGAGGAGAAATAGAAGTGAGAATACATTTTCTCCCATGAAGTGTTAGTTCTATGGCTATTTGGTCCATACCATGTCATATAGTGAAGAGGTAAGGAGAAATTTGAAGAGGGAAGATTTGGGAAGACAAAAGGGAGACCAATTTCATATCCTAAATCTTATATAAGAAATTGTTTCTATAGATAATGATTTCACTATTCTAATATTTTCCATAAATCTATGTATTGCAGGAAAAGGTATGACATGATAAATTCATAAAACTCTTTGAGATTGTTCAATACTCTCCAAACATACAGTGTTGTTATCTCAAACATGTTTTCTATCTTGGAAGAAGAGTATGAATATGAAGAACCTATGTACATGGAATAGAGAATTGAAAGGACATCAGTGTCCAACACTAAATCTAATATCTCATGTAAAGAAAAGTAAAAAATTGAGAAATCCAACCATTCATAAGTATCCCTCAAAGAAAAAAAGAGAAATAAAACTTGGATTCTTGATAGAAGATATTATTCACACATGATGGGTAATGATGACTTATTAAAAAATGTTAAGAAAATGGTTAATGGGACAATAAGGTTTCGTAATGATGGTTATTTGAAGATAAAAACACATGTAAGCACTCAATTAGCTAATAGAGAGATAAAGAAGACTGAAGTTCTATATGTGGATGGTTTGTATCATAATCTACCTAGTGTGCGTTAACTCTGTGACTTAGGTCATATAGTGAATTTCAATAAAAAAAAATTTATGATAAGAAAAAATATATTAAATTATCTTATGAAAGGATGAAAAATAGAGGGAAACTTGTACCAAGTTGACAGTAAAAAATGCATTTTCGGCCTAATAGTGGAAGAAGTAAACAACCATTGGAATCGATGATTGGGGCACATCAATTAGAAAGACATGGAAATGATATCCAAGATAAATATTTTCATGGATACCCTCAACCTGAATCATGAATTAGAAAAGTATTGTGATGCTTGCATACGGGGGAAGATGGTCTATAGTTCCTCTCGGGCAATGAAGAAAAGAGCATATAATATTCTTGATCTCAATAATATAGATGTATGTGGCCGAATAAATGTTTTCCTAAAACATGGATAAAGTTACTTCATCCTCTTCATATAATATTATACTATAATGGAATGTGTGATGGTTATACATAAGAAATTATAAGTTCTCGATTTCATGAAAACATATTGTCGAATAGATGAGATTGATACTGGGAAAACAGTCAAAGTTCTACAATCTAATAATGGGGAGGGGGGGGGGGATATGAATTCATTGGGTTTGAACATTACATAGATAAACATGGAATATATCATGATGTAGCTGCTAAGAGGACTCTATTGCAAAATAGTGTTTTTGATAACCAGAATCTATAGGTGAACAACATGACTAGAACTATGCTGATTAAGAGTTGTATCTCTCTCCATTATTGGAAATAAGATTTTCAAGATATAGTGTATATTGAAAATCGTACATGGATATACATGGGAGATACTAAGACACCATATTAATTGTGGCATAGAACTAACCCTTCTATTATTTTTTTTGTTTTTTTGGAATTAAATGTATCATCTAAAATAAAGAAGAGAGTCAAGGGAAGTATGATGACAATGAAGAAAAATAAATATTCCTTTAATACTCTATAAATAGAAAATACTACAAGTGTTTCAATAAGAACATGGGATGTTTTGTGGAAAGTAGTGATGTTAAGATCATTGAAGAGAAAACCACAAATGCATCAAGGAATTCTTATGCAGATGTGATGGAAGATGAGGAAGAATTTGAAAATGGAACAAATGAAAATACAAAAGTAGAGTAAGGTGTAAAAACTATCAGGGTTCACAAAAAAATGTTGATTTATAAGAAGAATCATAAGAGGAAATTTTCACTAAAGAAAATACCGATGAACCTCATAGAAGAAATCAAAGAGCATAAATTTATCAGTCTAACATCATAGGGGTTTGGATAACACCCACACAGACAAGGAGAATGAAAAATAGTACACAATATGCATTCATGTCAGTTATGGAACCATCCTCATTTAAAGAAGTTTCAAAGGATGAATCATGGGTTAAAGACATAAATGATGAGCTGGATCAGATTGACAAGAATGAATCATATGATCTAGTTAAGAGACCTAAAAATCACAATGTTATTGGTACAAAGTATATTTTCAAGAATAGATTCAGTTAACATGGAAATGTGATCAGAAAAAAGGGGCCACTAGTGTGTAAAGGATATTCATATATTAAATTCATTGATGTTAAAGAAAAATTTTCTCCGGTGGATAGACTAGATTCCGTCAAGATATTTATTTCCATGAAAATCCAAATAGGATTGAATGTGTATCAAATGGATGTAAAGATAGGTTTCATAAATGGTTCCATTATGTGAGAAGTATACATTGTACAACCGGAGGGTTTCATTCATGGAATGGTTGAAATGAAGGCCCATAGATTAAATAATGCACTCTATGGACTAAAGTAGGTACCATGAGTGTGGTACTCGTAATTGGATTTGTAAATGAAAAAGATTTAATTGAAAATAGGAGGAGTGGATCACAATATATATGTGAAGAATTATCAGAAGGATCAGTTCATGGTATTGGTGTACATTGATGATATTATTTTTAGTGGAAGCAGGAACAGATCAGCGGATGAATTTTCCAATCACTTGAAGTCATAATTCTAAATGTCGATGATTGGTTAACTCACAAAATTTTTAGGTCTACAGGTGATTCAGAAAAAGGATAACATTTTCATTTCTCAGAAAACTTTTTCAAGATAGGAACTGAAGAAATTTAATATGCATGATTTCAAAATAATGTCGACTCTGATTGCAGTTGGAACAAAGCATGGAAAGCATAAATATGGGACTTATATGGATCCCACAATGTATTAGAGTATCATTAGATATTAATATACCCATATAGACACTACCAGATATTTTATTTGAAATATGATTAGTTGAATTCTTTCATAGTAATGTGAAAGAAGAACATACGGAGGTAATGAAAATAATCATGAGATACGTTCAAGGTACTCAAAATTATGGATTATATTTTGCTACAGAAAGTAATGCTGAACTATTAACATTTTTGGATACTGACTGGGCTGGAGATTTAGTGAACAAAATTTCCACCAGTGTTGGAGCATTATATATTGGGAAGAAATGTGTGGTCATGCAAAGTAATAAATAGGAATGTATTCACTTAATACGATTGAATCAGAATATATCTTCGCAAAAATATTTCACTCATCTAATTTGGATGAAGCAATAACTAACTAACATTTGTGATGTGGATAAACAACCAATGGTGAATTAATTTTATTACTAGATCATAATTAATCTTACAAAGAATCATGTTCAGCATTCTCATATGAAACATATTTAAATCAGGTATCACTTCATAAAGGAAAATGTTGAACAATGTGTGATTAAAATAGATCATGTGGGAACTCATGAGAAAGTGGATGATATTATTAAAAATCCCATAGTAGTGGCTATGTTTGAGAAACATCGGTTGAATCTCAGTGTTCAACCACCTCCAAATGCATAAGGAGGTCACAAAACTCCCCTACCCCTAGTTTTATTTGCTACTTAATCTATTTTTGGAAGTGATGTAGGCTTATGAGGTAGATATGATTTAGGGGGAGTATGTTTCTGAACTCTACAAAGTTCAAGTACTAGACTTTGGGTTTATTTCCAATTGGGTAGAATTGGATAAATTCAGTATGGAAAATAGAGGTTAAATGAATATTGAGAATAGATAATTTGAAAAATTTTCCAATGGAGGAGAATGATGAGTTACAAAAAGAAAAATTCAGAGAATGTTAAGGGAGAAAACTTTATTGTATTATGAGGAAACAATCAGAGCTTTCATCCAAACACAAAACAACAAAATAAAGGTATTCTCTATTGTTTTATAGATAGATAATTACACATATAGACTTAGAGTGTTGGATGATTTGGTTCTTCCAGATTAGGTTTTGATAGTGGTTAGTTCTTTTATTGAATTTATCTGTAGATTTCCAACAAACCCAAAGGGGGATATTGTTGGAACCAAGGTTTTTCTTTGATGGGAATGGGTTGTGGTTTGTGTTTTCTATCAATAATAATATGGAAGATCAGTGAGATTTCAATGAATGGTATCATACTGTTCAAGCAATAAATAGTATTAAAGGCATTATAGAAATATAGAAAAGGAAGGAGATTTGAAAAGATTGGATATGTGAGTTGCGTTTTGCAAAGACATAAATGTTTCTGATGGTGTGCTTTGTGATTATGAAGGGATCCAAATCATAGAAAGAGTCCTCTATGATTATGATATTTGGAGCTTCATGGTTGGTGATGGAAGGCTCTGCAATCATGGAGGGTACTGCAAAGGGTTTTGACGAAATTCTCTATAGTTTTGACAGGATTTGAAAATAGAGAATTTCTATGGTTCTTTGTGAAGTGAGGAGTGCTAAGAAGACATTATTGATGAACCAGAAAATCCGAGAAGAGGATATAGAGCTTCATTAATGTTCAATACTATAAATATGAGGCTACCCCTCTTCACTTGCATCAATTTTTTGAAGGAAAATCGATACACTATTTTAGTTCGCAAAGAGCTTTGTAAACCATGATTTCTATGCGAGCTAGTGCATTGTGAAGAAAATATAAGTCTTAAATGATTCCCATGCTTTTGATAAAGGTTACTTTGTGTTGATGAGGTATTCCGTGTTATTCAGTGAGTTTCATGAAGGAATGTTGTTTCAAAAATGTAGTGTGTTCCATAAAGGCAAGGGATCTTTGCGAAGGTAGTTTGCTCCGCAAATAATGGGGTACTTTGTGAAGGAGTGTGGTTCAAAAAAGGCAGTTTGGAGTATCATGTTTTAGTGGGTAGGAATTTCAAAGAGAATCAACTCATGTATAAGGATCATGTAGTGTCTCGTGCTAATATAGTGACAAATTATTTAATTCTAAATCATTGAGGGGACCTTCATGTTGGTAAACTGAGTTGAAATTCTCTCAAAGAAGTGATCTAGAGGGAGTCAATGAAATTTATTCTAGGGACATAGTGATTTATCCCTGAAATATTTTAAACTTAACGTGCCTAGTATAGAGCAGGGAGTCAATGAAATTTATTTAAGGAATGTAGTGATTTATCCCTGAACTTTTGTAAAGGCAGTGTGCCCGGTTTAGAGAGACTGTGGCTGAAAGATTATAATCCACAACTAGTGATGATTAATGGGATTTGGTATGACTAAAACAATGTCAGAGTATTATCCTAGGACGTATCCAGTTAAAGTGAACCAAGCGAAATTAGAATGTCATCCCTTTGCATGTGTTTTTATGATTTCTTTAATATGTTCCTATCAATGAGGGAATATGATCCATCTGTTTAAAAGAAAAATTTGACACCCTGATTCACCCCTCCCCACTTAGGGTGTTCTGGGGTCATTCAAGTATGTTTTCATCAATACATAAACAATTTATTAATTCAACAAGGAATTCCATAATTTTTACGAATTAGTATTATTTCACTTTGGGGATAATAAAGACTTTATAAATTTGACTTTAAGTTATAAAAATATCTCAATAACCTTAGTTCAGTTAGAAGGAGCCTAGAAAATCCCAAATGAAGGTTAATCATTCTTTACCACCACCTTAAATACCATGGAATGATTTACCCCTTTGGAAATCATGAAGTTGATGTTTGGCACAATAGTCATTGAGAATAATAAAATGAAGTGTTTAGATATTGAAATAAAATTGCTGACCACATTCTTTCGGTCGGGGATAACGGAATGAAATGGTGAGTTAAAAAAAATCTATTTCAAGATATAAATTTTCATTATGTATTTATGATAGAGAATCCTATGAAAATGGAATGATAAATTCTGTGATATATATGTCATGCTCAGAAAAAGACTCTGAATTTCTATCTTTTTGGATGAATTTTAACCCCTTTTTTAAAACACTGGAGTTTTATTGGATGATAGTAACACAACACTTTGTTATTGGTTGATGACTTGTATGTGAAAATATGTCAGAGAAAACTAAATTGGTTTGGGATCCCTTATTAATCTTGTTGGTACCCTTTTCCCCGAGTACTGGAGTTGACCTTTCATTGACTCAGGGGTAGTCGTCTCATTTACATGACATACTAGTGCTTTTAGAAGCATCATATCATAACACATATATAAGAGAAAGTAATGATGACGAATAAAATATTTAACTAAGGTGAATATGAGTAAGAATTTGAATTAAAATAGGCCAATCATCTGATTTTCAGGAGAGAACCCCTCATACCCCAGGTTCTGTACCTGTCTATGTTCAAAAGGAAAGGATAGCCTTAGCTATCACTCACATATTTTTAGTCGGTCAAGAAAATAAAATATCCATAAGACTAAGAATGTATACTATCCTAATTGAGTCACATTATCTAGAGTTGAAAATGATGGATGAAAGAATAATTGGTAGGAAATAATTACATGAATCACATCAAGTGAACGAAGTACTTTATGTTTCTAAAAAAAATAAATTTGAGAATAACACAATGAATTTAACCACGAGAGGCTTTCCCCTAATATTCAAGAGGCTATAAATGAAAAATAACTAGATATTGATAAATTTATTTCTGAAATATATCACAAGAGATACTCAATGTTATTATCTAAAGCCGAATATCTAAAAGAACAATTCTTTGAATATAATCAAAAATTAAATGTTCTTTGTGATCATAAGCTATCAAAATATTATATTCAAGAAGTTAAATTATTCGTTCAATTTGTGATACAAAAGTGTTTAGAAAATACCTTTAAAGAAACTACACTTGTTAATAATGTTAAATTAAAGATAGCAAGATTATCCCATGGTACGTTTTCTATAGCTATTGGGTCTCTATAATGTGAAATAATATTAAGGTAAATGTTCAAGATCTTTAGAAAAATGTGGTAGATGACGTTATAAGGATACTTATTCCTCTAAAAGTGCTTGTAGAATATGTTTATAAATCAACAAAGGATATTGTTTCTAGGATGTAACATATGCTTCCCGAAGTGCAATAAATTTCCCTCCAAGTGAAGAAGGATTTTAATTTTATCATCCTAGTCCTAGAAAAGATGGAAAGCTCATTAGAAAATAACTTTTACATTGTAAAAAAGAATGTGTATTAGTTGCATCAATTAGTCATTAATAGTGTCATTGTATACTTCACACATGATAATGAGGGAGAGGTTGACGCCTTTGTAGATTCATTAAATAGACATGTGCCTTTAAAAGAAAAAGAAACTTTTTTTCCCATAAGGTTGAAAGATAATCAGTTCAATGTGTCAGGAACTCTAATATCAAATTGTGTATAGAAAAGTTACTTATAGAAATTTTTTTGGAATTTATATCAATGATTGTGGAATGGTTTTAAAAGACTTCTGGACTATTTAAAAAATGATAGGTTGAAAAAACATTTATGCCTACATAGATGTAATTTTTCAAATTCATGGAATTTGATTGCCTAGACCACAAATTTTTGATCGATAGATTTCCACATCTCAGTGCCTAAAGAAAAAATTTGATACTTTTGAAGTTTATAAAATTGAAAATATAATTTTTTATAAAGAAGTTTTATTATACTTACCCGAACCATCTACTAAATTAATCTTTACCCATGATGATAAATTCAATTTGCAGTGGGAAAAGAAATCTGGTCTCAATATCCAATTGGCACGAGTATGGTTTTCTCATGAAGATCACGCTAGTCTTGGAGTATCCCAACTAATGTTGGGCAATGCTGTTGGAATGATAGTTAATGTTCCTCTAATTTCATCCTTGTTACCTCACAATCATACCTTATCCTTCATGAATCCACCTCCCAAAAATAATTTCAGGAAAATCAGTTGAGACACTCATCTATTCTATGTATTGAATGGGTTTTCCAATGGATGTGCAATTTTTTTTAAAATTTAATCATTCTAACTATATTACATCCTCTATAACATTTGAATCACTTTATGATTACTTTTATTTTAATATTTTTAATGATTTAATGAATTAAAGACTCTTTCTAGAATATTTAATCTTACTATACTCATTTCCTTTTGGTAGATATTCAATGATATTATCTTTTGATTTCTTTTTAACATATTTCTTTATCATCTATTAAGGCTATAATTTTTTAATTTATTTTTAATTTTTTTAATGCCAAATTCTTTTCATCAACAACATCATTAACTACTTACAATTTTTTTGAAATATAAAGTATATTCCTTATTTTACTTATTTTTGATATCATAAAAAAGGGGATAAGGAAAGAAAAATAAAGAAACATGTTTTCTATTTGAAAAAGGGGTGAAGGAAAGGAAAATATATTTTTCTCATTCTTATTTCTTTTCAAAAAGGGGAAGATAAAAAGAATATTTTTTTATTTCTAAAAGATTAAAGCTTTGTATATGATTTTTTTTGTTTTTTACGTATCATATGTTTATTTATCATCCAAATGACTGAGATTGTATGAAAGGATATGTTGTTCTACTATATCATTATGTTATGTGTTTTTATGATTTAAAAAATCTCAACTTTTATTTTAATAATTTTATAACAAGTGTTTTAGATTATTATAATCTTATGTTATGTGTCCATGTGTTTATCATACAATATGAAATAATTTTTTCTTACTATAATTTATGAAGATAATTATTTCCTCATAATCAAAAATTGAAAAAAATAATTTCTATAATGAAATACTTTATCTTACAAAGTATGATTGAGTTTCTCAAGACAAATTCTTCAGTTAGAATGAAAATATGAGAGGACATTATCCATTAAAAATAATTTTATTACTAAATGTTATATAATAGTAACATTTAATCTTACACTGGAGAATTATTTTATGTTATATTGAAGTTATCTTATCTTATGAGGAAGAATTATTTTATCTTACATAAGATATCTTATGATGAACAGTTCATTCAGTCTATATCTTACAAAGATATAGTATTGTAGAACATCATGATTACTTTGTTAGTATATCAATAAGAAAATTCCTACCATTAGATCACATTAAATTACGATTATCCATTTAAAGAAATATTGTTATGCAAAATACTTTCTCTCAATAGGTTGATCCAAACAATAAGAAAATATCTATCTTCATTGCCATAAAATCAATTTCTATATTTTGAATGTTTGGCTCCATTTCCATAATAGAATGTCTTAGAAAGGTCACTGTACAATATTTATTTACTATTATAAGTATCTCATTATCATGTTCAAACAAGACATAAAAGGATCAATTAGTCTTAGTAAGAAAAAATGGAAAATTAGTCAATTAAATCCTAACAAAAAGTAAAAACACTAGAGACCTGTATTGAGAAGAAATTAAAAAATTCATACCATTCTTATATGTTCTATTAAATTTGCTAAAGATTATCCCAATTTAAACCATGAAGTATATCATTATCTCATGATGGGTATTTATCTACTGTCAGTTGATGCTTGAAACTATATGATATATAAATTCCTATTGAAGTTTCTGGTTCTTTTTTATCATGTTTACACTACATGAAAGATTGTGATTAATACCATGGACAAGTATTGTAAAGTGAGATCCTGTTTGAAAGCTCGTGGACTTTTTTATTAAGTAAAATCTGGTTGTTCTCAAATAGGATCCCCTATAAATGGGAAGTTATAGTGAAAATCACCAAAATCATAGAGTAGAGTGTCAGTGAACTTAACTAGGGGATTTCTATTCCTCAAACTACTATAAATAATTGTGTTCAATTTCCTTTACACATGTTTTTATTTTTCTTCTACAAAAATTATAAAGGATATAATTGAACTCACACACTATGAATAAGGTGGTCTAATATTTAAGAAAATTTTAAAACTCAATTATCTACCCTTGTGAAGTATTTAGTCCCTCATTATCTGGGAGAAAAGTATAGTTCCCTTGAAAAATAATGAGACTCCCTCCAATTCCAACAACAAGGTTGGTGTATGGTTTTACAAATTATGTGCCAAAACCATAAGGGTATTGAGGAGAGAAAACATGCCTCGTATTATTGGCGAATTTTTTTTCAAACCGCATTCACATTAATTAAATAATTTAAAGATCTACTTTAACAGTCATGTGTGATCTTGTTTGACCCATTATTTCATCTTCATGAATATGTACCAAATATTAATAGTCCTAATGCCTCCCTTGATGAATTTATCTCACACAAGGTCTGATTCTAGTAGATATAAGCAATTCAATGATCTAAAACTGATGTATGTGATTAAAAAATCGTAGTTCTTTCGATTTATTCTTGATCTAACCTATATACCATTAATATTTTTTACTGAACCATTATTATTCATTCCTCAAATATGGATTCATATGTTGAAATTCACTTAATCCTTGGATCATTTTTATAATGCAATCATATTTCAACTTGTCGATGACATCCCCTTGATAAAATCTACATATTTCAAGAATGGTTTGAATTTATGGGAAATGTTTCTTAGATTGATCATCATGGAATTATATATTAATCTTGAATAACATAATATATCTATTTATCTATGACTTACTAATTATTTATTTAGGTTTCTTGATTATACCTAAGGTTCTCTTCTATAATGGATGAAAAATCCACAATAAGATCTTTTATTGATAATAGATCCAGTGAATTGATGTCTTCCTCTTTAACATATCTTAGAATAAGTTCCATTAATGGACCTTGTGAGTTATTTTATTCTAGAACTACCTTTATATACATAGAACCAACTCCTGACTCTTTTTAAACATATTATTAAAATAATTATACTCGATATAGGCATCCTTTATGTGTGAGTTAATTATCCATGGGTGTTCAACATGATTTAGGATTTGATACATTGATAAATATTGGAGAACATAATAAACAATATTAAGGTAGGACGTTCCTTACCATATAGGTCCTTTCATAAAATATTATCATGATATGTTTTTTTATGCTTGATAACCCAAGATTGGTTTGTGTTTTTGTGTGGGTGAGTTAGTGGACCTTGAGACCCCAACTTGACCTATGATTACATGATTTTTGTATAGATTCATGAGAAATACTATTGATATGATATATTTTTACTTTTTATTATTCAAATTTGTTATGGTATTTCAAATCCTTTGGGACCTTTCTCTAGGTATCAGGATGACCAGGTTTTTCAGTTTCATTTAGATGACCCTTAATAGGGGGAACATAATGACAAGATAATGGATATGGACTAAGAGTCATTTGATGGTATAGGTCTGATCATGAGAATTTCTATTACCTTGGTATTATATCATTCATGTTAATTGATAATTATTTCACTATAGGATGAAGTGGTATAATTCCATGCAGGGGTGATGTGTTATCATATTTCGTTAAACATGTCAATTGGGACATACCATCCTCCAAGGATAATAACCACTATCAGGGTGGGTGTGCAGTGTTCTTGATAATGACCACCATTAGGGTAGGGAATGTGACATTTATTTAATGGTAGAATTTGAAATTTCAGGTGTAGAGTTCTAAATAGGGATGGTACATGAGGCATGTCTTGTGATGTGTGTTGATAAACCTTTAAATCCTTACTAGCACCATGCTGAAGAAGGTTGGGCCAAGGTTCATAGTAGCTTATTTAGTTCACAATGACTATAAGAATCATTGGTTGTATGTTTATTTACTATTTAATTTATTTCATGACATAAATAATATATATTTATGTGAATTTATGTTATGGACACATTAGTGGTGTCCTATAGAGTTTATTACACACACTATATGGGTATCTCAATGTCCATGAAGATTTCATGATCAATGATCTAGTGAAGTGAAAAGATCCAATTATAGGGTGTTTAGGAGATGGGGGCTTGGTTTTGGTCGTAAAGAAAGGAAATAATTTATACTATTATTAATGCATATATTTTTTTCTGCCTTTAATCAGTTGGGTTGACTACCACTTTTGGGGTTCTTGTTTTATTTTTCTTGTTCACATGGATTTCCTAATATCCTATTGGTTAAAGAAGTTTTTTTTTGTATTTTAATTAATTATTCCATTTATGTTTTTATTATTGATACAAATGGTATATCATCCCCACTAATATAACATGAACCCACACTGATAGTTAGCAGACTCTTGTGTATGGGTAGACATGCATGAGGTAATGTGTCACTTCAGCTCGAACCCAATGATTTGCTCTGGGGTATTACTAATTAGTATCAAAGTAATTCTTACTTCATTTTCCATTGGCTAACCAAGGACATGGTATAAGGGAGATATAATATGTGGGATTCATGTAGATGAGATTCTATGTTACTGGCCACCTCATGTGTAACTAACCTTTGAGTTACCATTGATGGGATTTTTGTTATAGTTTTTATGGGATTTTGGGTGTGTTCATGAATTATACGGAGACATGTAGGTTTATAGGCCATATATATACCTCTTTTATGTTTCATACTATTTAATTAAATTAATTACTATAATTTTTCTATCTTTTCCTAATAGAATTTGGTTATCTATTGAGTGATGTATCTATTTTCCATGTTTTTGTGATATATCTATGATACCATTAGTTATTTGAATCATAGAATGCTGTAGTTTTTTTTAAATATATTATTATTAATAATTTGTAGAGATGGAGAACCTTATATATTGTTATGATGGATATTCCTTGGGTTATCTGTGTCCTAGAATAACATTTGTGGCATCCCCTGGACTGATTAGGAAATTGTATGATGTAACAACTTTATATGTTTTAAATACTCCTTTATAATTTCATGAAAGACTATGTGGAGATAATATATTGGATCTCTAGTTCTAGAAGCCTACGATTCTCTCATTAAGAAGAATTTATATAGAACACCACCAATAGTGTAGGAGGATGTGCCCTAGCATGCTCCTATACCAACACTAGTGATTCAGGCTCCAGAACTTGTTCATCTTATAATCTTTCAGATTGTGCATGTTCAAGATAAGAACATTTAGAATACCATTAATGAACATGATCAAGATTTCCAATATTATAATCCACTATAATTTCTGGTTACAGGTGGGCCATGGGATGTAGAGGACTTGATAGATTTTATCGGGAGAATTTTCAATCTAGTCTATACTCATGAGGATGAGTGAAGGATCATTTTGACCATTATGTCCCATGGACATTTCAAGAGATCATGGAATACCATGAATCAAGAGGGATGATGAGATGGTATTACATGGGTGACCTTTAAGGATAAATTAATTGAGAAATATTTTCCTAACACGATGAAGTTAGACCATGTACTAGAGTTCATGGAGTTTCCATGAGGTTCTATGTCTGTCTCACTATATTTTTTTGGATTAATGGGGTTGCTTCACTTTTCTCCTTTGTTAATTAGGAATGAGTTGCATAAGGTTAAAAAGTTTTATATATGTGTTATTCCAAAGTTATATTTTCATGTTATGGGGTTTGACCTAACAACATTTTCATAAGTACCTCACAAGGACCTAGATTTTGAGAAGGAGCTAATGGAGGAAGGGGTAGTATACATACTTCATGTCTATAGGGGATTGTTGGATGATATTCCTATTACCACTAACAGATCCTATTATGGTTGTAGTAGGAGGAAGTATGACTAAGAGTATCATGGAAGTAGTAATATGGGTTAGAGTATAACTTACTCTATGTCCTCTATGGGATATGAATCTAGAAGGTGATTTAATTTGGGGTAAAGGGGAATTATATAAATGATTTCATGAAGATTATTATGGAGTGAAACCATTGTGGTAAATTTTTTTTATCATTATCATTCCGACTCCTGGTATTCTAGGATTATTTTTGGGAGATCAGGGAAAGATGGGTGTGGAGAAATTCAATAGAGTATGCAGTCTTCCCGTACTTACATCACTTAGGGGAAAGGGTATGGAGTTGAGACAACCCAAGTGTTTTTAGTGAATCATGCTCCAGTTGATGAAGGAGTGAGGTCTTTAACTATTTTATGTATAGAATTGATTGAATCTATGATTTATGCTAATTTATTTGGTACTAATTCTTCCCAATCCTTTATATCTATATAAATTGTCTCTGGACTTAACTTATCAGTCAAGTTATCTTCTTAGTTTCTTTACCTCAATGCATCATTGTGCACAAAAGTATACCATATTCAGTGATTATCAATGTGTCATATAGTTATTTCTAGTTATGGAAATTTTTAGGACATCATGACTCTAGAGATTAAGAGATTCTATGTGATTTATGGAATGGACAGTTAGATGAGTTTTACATCCCACAATGATTTCTATAGGCGATACATATCATTTACGTAACCCAAGGGAAATAAGTTTGTGATGGATGGTGAATGGGAGTTGGGAGAAAGTGGATTGGGAATATGCATGTCCCATATTGAGTCAATTATAGTTCATATTTTCAGATTTTCTCTTTTCGCAGGACTAGTGGTAGCACCGTTGTCTTTTCCACAAATTTTGGATCAGTATGATGATTTATTTTAGATGAATTCTATTGAATTAGCCATCATAGGGAATTTTAATTCAATGTAGAACTCATTTCAAGTGTGCAGTCCATTTCAATACCCCCATATCATATAGTTCCAGATGTGTTAAAGGTGATCGAAGTACAACTTGAAGACTTGGAATATAATGGTCTTATAATGATGAGAACATCACTATGGGTTGCGCCTATTCTTTTCACCAAGAAGGTGAATGGTATTAATTTACTCATTGTAGATTAATGAAATCTGATTTATGTGAATGTGAAGAATGAGTAACTTTTTCCTTGGATCTATGATATTGTTTTATCATTTTTAAAGTACCGCATGGCTCTCTAAGATTGATCTTTGATCTGGATTTCACCAGATGTGGGTTAGAGAGGAGGGAATTCTGAATACAATGATTAGGACAAGGTATGGGATATATTAGTACTAAGTGATTTTGTTTGGATTGATGAATTTATTGCTAGTGGTCCTAGATCTCATGAAGAATATCTTTCAATCATACCTCAACTCATTATTCGTGTTTTTGAACGATGTACTCCTTTACTCACCAACCCTATACAATCCTGCTAGATATCTAAAGATATATCTGAGTAAAATTCAAGAACATCATATTTATGCCATGATATTGGATCATAAATTTTTTATTCCGAAGGTTTAATTCATGGGGAATACGGTTTTTTAAATAGGTATATCAGTGGCCCCATAAAAAGTAGGGGTGGTGATGTCTCGATCATGTACTTGGAATGTTTTTATTATTATGGGATTTTTGGGTTTTATAGGATATTATTGGAATTTTATCTAGTATTTTAGTGTATTATCAGTACCCATGACTGTGAAGTTGAATAAGGGGTGAATTTTTAGTGACTAGACCAGTGTGAGAATGCTTTTCTTGAGTTGAAGAGGTGGTTGACTACATTTTTGGTGTTGATTCTTCCTTATCGAAGGTTCTATTATGATATATATTGTGATGAATCATGAGTTTTTTTGTGGGAATATTTGATTTATATGGATCAATTAGTATCTTATGGATCCCATCATATGTAACCCTGTGAGTGGAACTATCCTACCCATGACTTGGAGTTGGGTGTTTTTCTCTATGATTTGAAATTTTGGTGACATAATATCTATGGCGAGAGGTTTGTTTTCTACAAGGGTCACAAGATCCATTGAAATATCTGTACAAAACATAATCTCAATTTCAGGTAAATGAACTTGGTAAGGTACATATAGAAAATTGATTTTGAGATGTCTTATGTACTAGGTAAAGATAAAGTCATTGCAGATTCTCTTATTCATAATGAATAGAAATCTCTAGAGCTTAGTGAATGAGTTTTATAGGAACAATAGTTCTTGATGAGCTTGTTGGACACCCCAATGATGGATGATTTTTAGAAACATGGATTGATGACATGTTTCCCATTAGTGGTGACATCTTATTTAGTACACCAGGTGAATGATGGTTAGGAATCCGACGCATACTATTTTATGATGTTGGAACAAATAGAAGGTTGTGACCCAATATTTAGGTAGTAATTGAAAGATGAAGATGTTATCATAGTTAATGGGTAAGTATTAATCATTTTATATATTATGGAATAGTTTATTAGAGGTATTCATACCTCTAAGTTTGTGGTACTTCCTACAGAGACAATGATTTATCATGACCATAGGAAGCAGTTCTTATGGCCATATATGAAGAGGGAAATTTATAGGTTATTTTCCTAAATCCTTACCTTAAGGATAAGGGATTAGAACTAGGATCATGGTGGTTTACACTAGCCACTTCATGTTCCCATGTGGATGTGGGCAGATGTTATGATTTACTATTTGATTGGGTTACCTAGGACCGTGAGGGGCTGTGAAACAGTTTGGGAAATTATTGATCTGTTAATAAATGATTCTCTTTTATTACCAATCCATGAGAACAAATCAATAGAGGATCTAGAAAATCCATATTTATATTATATTTTATATATTAATGGAGTTCCCTATTCCATTTATTTGGATAAAGATGCATATTTTACATTATAGTTTTTTCAGGGATTGTAGAATTTATTAGGGTGTCATGTAATATTGAGAATAGTGTACCATCCTTAGAAAAAAGACAATTTGAGTATATTATTTTTATATTTGAGGATATCCTTTGGGATTTTGTCCTAGTCTTTGGTGGATTATGGGATGGTCATATATATTTGATGAAATTCACATACAAAAATAGTTAATAGGATTTGATTCAGATGGTACCTTGTGAGGCTCTCCATGGTAGGCCATATCGTTCACCTCTTTATAAAAATAGGAATATTGTGGTAGTGGATGTGGGGAAAGGTTTGGTATAAGAGACCTCTAAGAGGTGAAACCGATTTAAAAGTGGTTTATCATAGCTCAGTGTAGGAATAAATATTATTCTAGCTGTAAGATGATACCTTTGATGTTTTTTGTAAGAAAACATGTATTTCAAAAAGTGACTCATTGGTTAGGCCACTGATATTTGAGAAATAATGTGAATATATAAACATGATATTTTAGACCCTTTGATATCACTAAGTGGATTGAAAAAGTGGAATACCAATTGCATATTAATTCTAATTATTGTGTAATGCACAATATGTTTCTTATATCATAGCATCAGAGGTACATGCCTAATCCTATACATGTCTTCTACTATGAGGAATTTGAACTGAAGGTTAACACATCACATATAGAACACCCAGTGAAGATTATATACTAGTGTGATAATATGTTACAAAAATGACAGTACCACTTAGTATAAATATTGGGGCATCATGGATGAATCCATGAAGAGACTCTAGAGTAAGAGGTAGAAGTTTAGGCTCTATGGCCCGAGTTGTTCGAGGAAGATGTCTAAAGACTCTTCTCGAAGATGATAAGTATTTATAGGGGTTGATTATAGGGGCCTCATATTTTTTATTGTTTTATATTTTAATGTTGTTCTTTAATCATATATTTTGGTTCTATGAATTGATTGGTATAAGTTTATAGAGAATCTTGTGGGTTTCAGAGTATTATAATGGTATTTTTTTATAATGCAATATTTGCACATGATTTTTCCAAACTGTGATGATTATCTAGGAAATCATTCACCATGTGAAATATCACCTAGGGTGGTGTGAAGTAGATAAACATAATTTATCAAAACACGTATCCTATCTGAAAACCCATGTGGCATTCCCCGGTGTGGTGAATAGTCTGAAAAAACTGTTTAACCCCTTGAAAATGCACATTCCACCCTAGAGTTCCTATAGCATGGTTAGTTCATAGTTTGAAAACTCATGTACCAAAACTGTGCGAGTTCTCAGGATATGTAGAATTCCTTACATGGTTGGTACATGGTTTTTCAAACTAATAGAAAAAATCTTGTTCATATTAATTTTATGGTATGAAAATATCCTTTAACTATCATTTATGGTCTATTTTGGCCAATTATTCCTTTTACATTAATCCTACTTGAATCTTGATACTACTCTAGCTTTACATAATGAATTTCACTTTTATGATTCTTGATTTTGACTAATCCAAGTGATTTTATGATCAAGAATTGAGTTATGTGGTGAAAAAAACAAATTTTATCATGTTTCTTCTTAACCTACCCTCATTCCCTTGAAATTAGTCATAAAATGATAATTTTGTTTCCAAATATATGGATTCCAATGGGAACTAATAGAGAATCCTTGAATCATTTCTAGAACAAATATTTTTTAATGTGTTGATGATATCCCCTAACTAAAGTTATATCTTTTGTGAATGGTGGGAATTTACAAGTAAATTAACTTAGATCAATAAACTTGAACTATATATATATATATATATTAAATATTATATTGGATAACTTTTTATATTATGTATTAATTATGGAATGATATTTAATGATTAATCTTGAGGTTATATTTTGGAATTGATGAAGAATTTTCAATCCTTTCATTGATTGAAAAATGATCTAGTGAATCGATATCATCCTCTTTGATATTTCTCAAAAAAAGTTTCATTGACTGATTAGAACAAGATGAATCATACCATGTGTGGTGGTATATAACATTATCATGAAATGTTTTTTTATTCTTGGTATCCCAATCTTGATATGCGCTTTCATTTTGGTGAGTGAGTGGCCCATGAGAGCCATGCTTGATATATGATTATATGATTTGTCTGTAGCTACTTGAGAATTATTTATGTTATTATATATTATTCTTTACTTGGATACATATTTCATGTGGTATTGAAATACTATAGAAAATTTCTTTGGGTATAAATATGAACATGTTTCTCAGTTTTTGTTAGATGACCCTTTATAGGGGGAGAATAATGACATGGTGATGGCTATAGACTATGGAATGTTTGACGGTATCAGTTAAATGAAGGACATATATAAGGACATGGGTGAATACCATGAATGTGAATTGATAATATTGTTTCAATAAATTTAATTGGGATTATTTCAGGCATGGGTGATGTATTATCCAATTCCATAAAAAAATTCAGGTGGGATATACCATCATTTGTGGATAATGTTCACTGTTAGAGTAGAAAACATGGTGTTCCTAATAATGACCACCATCAAGGTGGGGAATGCAATGATTCCATAATGGTGTAACTTGGAATGTCTGGAAAGATGTGTCTATTAACATTAGGACTTGGGGCATGTCGTATGGCATGTGGTGGAAGACACTAACATCTTTATCAGCACCATGATGAATAATCAAGGTTTAGGGTTCATGACGACTTCTTTAGCACATGATGAATCAAACCATGTGTGGTTGAATGTTTATTGATTGTTTAAATCATATAATGACATATATTGTTACATATATATATATATATATCTGTGTGTGTGTGTGTGTGTGTGTTAGTGAAGTTATGTTAAGGATGCATTAATAGTATCGCATTGGGTTTATTAATCACACTCTACATGGGAATCTTGATTCAAATGCATATTTCATGATGAGGGGTCTAGTGAAGGGAAAATGCCCTATGATAGGGAGTATAGGAGATAGAGGATTGGATTCATCGATGATGTTGAAACATAATCGATACTATTTTTGCTGCATTTTGTGTTTCCATTATTTATTTATAAGATTGACCTACTAATTTTGTGAGTCCTTGGATTATTTTCTTATATGACATAGCAGACCTATTATTCCATTTTTGTAACACTCTTTATTTTATCCAATACATTATTTTTTTTTCATATTGATACTGAGGGTATAGTCTTCCCACATATGAACTCAAACCCTTACTTCTAGTTGGTAACCTATTGTGTATAGGGAGGAATGCATGTGTCTTTGTGTTACATCAACATAAACATTGTGATTTCTTATGGGTGTTACAAGTCTATACAATGACTTTTTTATTTTTTTATAATGTATTTTTTTACTCTATATTTTCATATCTCTTGTGTCCTGAATGTTTTACTATATTAGATATTGAATTATAAATATAAACCATTAGTGAAATAATTAGTATATAAATAGTTTATGGATATTCTTAATAGTTTATTTAATTTAATTCTTGTGGATTTACCACTTCTTCATTTATTAGTATTTTATTAGGAATGTTTTACCTCTTTTTACAAAGGGCTCATATCAGATTGAATATAAAGAAATATTATTTCATATCCAAACTCAACCAATGATCAACTACAAATGTATGGTTAATTATGATCTCCTTATTGAAATTTATCCAATAATATGTGTTATAAAAGTTAAGGGATAAATTTTATTTAAGGTAGAGGAAACTAGACATTTTAATATTTGTTTTCCTCAAATTATGTCAAATATATTTCGTAGCTTCCTCTAAAAGAAACATTGAACTAAAAGGAAATCATGATATATATACATATATATTAAATATGGTCTTTAATACTAGTATTTTAATAATTAGGTGTTAATAGGATTAATAAAATTATGAAATATATATAATATATTTTTATATATAATGTTTATCTCACACCAATTAACTTAATTCATTAATTTGGTTTAGAATATATCTTTTTTATGAAGTAATTTTTAGTAGAGAAAACTAAGTATACTATTTTAGAATGATTTTTTTAATATAATATATTTTTTTATTATTTATATGTTTATTATTGTTTTATAGAAATAAATAATAAGAAAAAATATTAATTTAAAAATTTACTATCCTATAAAATAGTTGTTTCTTTGATTTATACTTTTATTTAAAAGTTAAATTTAATTATTTTTGAATGTTAAATTGAGAAAATAACAAAATTTTTTGGATTTATCATAAATTATTATCTTAGTATAATTTTTTGGTATGTTTCTAGAAATATTGATTTAAAGGTGAATAGTGTAATATTCCATGTTCACAAATACCATGATTTTATAGAATTATCAGCTTATAAGTATGATAGAAAAATTTAGGAAATAAAATTTCTTAAAAAAATTTAATTTATATTTGACAATTAAAATTTAATATTTTGAAATTTGGTTTGTAGACCTTTAATTTTCTATTTGTCATATTATACCATGAATTATGATTTATTCATGGTATTTGAGGTTCAATTTCTAACTCTTTATGCTTTATAGGTTTTGATTTAAATGATACTCAAACTATTAGAGATTCATTTAAAATATATTTTTCAAACCAATATTATTTTTGAAATATAATATATATGGTATTTTTTTATTCTTTATAAAACCTCTCACTATTTCCTTTGGTTATTTATGGGGTTTTAAATGTTCCACCAAAATTTCATTTTCCCTTAACTCATATTTTACTCGAAGTGTTTCTTCTAAGTGAAACTAACCCCATCACTTATTCCTAGTTTGGAACCTTCGTTCTATAATTTCATTATTCACTGAACTTGTAACACCCCATGATTTTATAGTATTTTCCCTTTTAGATTTAATCTCTTTGATAACTTTCATTGCACACAAAAATGAGTTCGAGCACACCACGATCTATTAATCTTTCCATTTAAATAGTGGTTATGAATATTATTTACCAAATTATGATATTTTTGTATATTAGATATAATTTAAACATTTATATTATATGTTTTCTGGATAATTATATAAAAACAAATCCAATCTTATGAATAAAAACTATATTCATTAAAAATGTAATTTCACCTCCCTTTAACGATACACCTATTTTAAAACCAAATTTTGGAAATTTTATAAATAATAATTTTTAAAATAAACCTTATTTTTTAATTCATAATATAAAAATTATCTTAGGTTGAATTTTTGGTTTTTTTGAGAAGTTTCATTTTTTGATGAATAGTGAAAAATACTACATTGTACTTAAAAACTCACTATTTGTTTAAATAATAATTATTCTTTAAATTAATTTTTTAAAGTAAAAATATATCCATACTAACTATATTAATCTAATTTATTTAATTGAAATCCATTTTATATTGAAATCATATATAAAAACTTATTTAACTTTTGAACTTCTCTTTTACCCACCTCGCCACATCTATGAGATCAGTGTTGAAATTAATTTAGACACTCCTATGTATTAAATTTGGAAAAAATAGAAATTCATGATTGTAATGAGTATTAAATTTATATTATAATTAGTTCAACATAATGTTTTGGATTTTATGAATAGTAACTTAAGTAATGTTTTATTGACCACAGTTAAGGGTAAATCATGTAATTAAAGGTAAAAATGTTATAGTAATATTATAAAATTACCCTAACACATGTCCCAATTTCCATGTATGATTGGGTTTCGACAAAAATAATCCTTAGGTTAGAATTATAACCATTTATTTCCACGTGAGTAAGAATAAGACATTTATTATAATTTATTTAAATATAAGTTAAAAATGTCTTACTCATATTTTTAATAAATAAATAATTTTTAATAATTGGTTATGTAGAAGATAAATTAAACTATAAATAGTCATTTGAAATCTAATAAATTTATATTCATCATGATTATTTATTTTTAATTTCTATATATGAAAAAAGTTAATTAAAGGCTTCCATAATGAGGATGCAGTAATTGTTTAATAAATGGAAAGATTAAATAAATGATATTAAAAATAGTTAAATAAATACAATTTAACATAATTAATGACATAAAATAATTTTATAGATAATTTAGACATCCCAGTGATATATTAGATGGAGTTTTTTGAAGTTATAATGTTTTTATGATATTTTTAAAAATCCAAATAATGAATTGTATCAAAATTGACATTAATGACACTTTAAAATAAATAATATTTTAATAAATGATATAAAATTAATAAAAATATAAAATATTAAAATCTAAGTAGAATAAGGTTAAATATTGATTCACTGATCTATTTTGGGTTCTTTTGGAATTTTATAGTAATTATATTAACCCTAAGGTGTAAAAAGACATGTTGTTTGGTAAGAGTTAATAATGTGACAAAAAATTGTCTAAAAATAATTTTTTCTAGAATTTATACACATCCTCATAATTTATTCTAAATAAATCACTTTGGAGAAATTTTTAATATAAATTTTATTTATATTAATTTAATAATTTACAGGATTCGAAAAGTGCCCCTCATATCTCTTATAAAATTAAACCCCCTACATCACTTCCTCACACCACTTTGAGCCTTCTAGAATAAACAAAACCTAAGAATTTATACTCTAAACTTTATTATATAATTTCTTTATTTCATGGAATTTTAAAAATACCAACCCTTGTGTCCCTCATAGAAGATCCAAAGGATTCCCATCAGAGAAGAGGTAATTATTTTACCAACCCATTCAAGTTATTTTCTTATTATACAAACTATTACTATTTTGATTCAATAATAAAGTAATAAATAATATATCATATATATTATGAGATTTTATTATTATTATTGTATAACCATATTCCTCCTGTTATCCATCCTATGAAAAGAAATATCACCATGTATGTGTACATACGACTTACCATCTCCACATTGTGGTGTAATTTGTTTTTCACCACCAAATTATTTGGATGAGTACAATGATGAATTTAAATAATATAGATAATTAATATGACATTATATTTATTTTGTATAATTAATATACCATCAAATTTCTTACCACTTTTCTATTAAGTTAACTATATCATTGCTTGTGCGTACATACATCTTACCGTCTCCATGACATGATGAAATTCATTCTCCACATCAACCATTAAACAATGACTGTAAAAATGTATATAATGTGAAAATATAATATCTAAAAACTTAATATAATTCTAGATATTTTGGATATATATCCTATTCAATATAACTCATACATTCATGACTAAAAATTCATAGGAAAATAAATCAATTAACACCCAAAACAAGGGTAACAACCAAATGTTAGGAACAAATGGGTGATAAAATAATATAATAGGGTAATTTATGATACTATAAATCTATTTATGCTTCTTTTATAGGTTAATAACATGTTTAAAACCATTATACAAGAGGTTAAAATATGTTCTCCCAAAAAGAAATGCAAGGTAAGGGGCTTCGTCTCAATCTTCTTTCATTGAGGCATAGTTTGATGTTATACACCCCCATTTTTTTGAGGTGTATATACAACACCATTTACATGTCATATAATTAATTAATTTATGATAAAGTTATATAATTTAATGAAAAACATTATTCTTTCATTGTGTTTAATATTTAAATGTTCAAAGTGGTATGTGATGCTTTGAATGTTTAAAGAATTAATCATTTATTTATTTCAATATTCTTGATATTATCTTAAATATCTATTTATATGGATATAAAAATATTATAAATGGAATTTTATGTCTATTTTTAAGTTCATTCAATTTTTTTTGAAATAATTATTTTTAATGTTTTATATAGGAGACTCTTTAACTAAAACATCATTTTAAATGATTTTTTTATTTATTATTCTAAATAATTATCATTCATGTATATGTTTTCAAAATGGGTTTTTCGAATTTATTTATATGCAAATGAATATTTTAAAATGTTATTTTTCGAATTTATCTAAATAATTTAAGAGAATTATTGGAAAATTTGGTTCAAAAATCCTTTCTTAATTTCTTATTTTATAAATGTGTGTGATTTAAAAAAAATATTTCCAAGTAAAAAGGGTTATTTCTATAATGAAATTTATAATGATTTTATTATATTATTTTCCTCTATGTCAACATCCTTTGATGGATGTTATAATTAATTTATGTTAATTTCATATGATACAGTCTAACATATTGTGTTGGAGGGTTTATGATTTGTTTGAATGTGTATATGGTATTTTTATACCATTCATGGTTTATGTTTAATGTATTAACATTTCATATACTAGTTATATAATAATGTTTATGTTGGTTAGGTTTCAACATTTTCATTTGAGGAATGCATTATTCATAGTAAGTGATGGGTGGGGCCCTCTATTGCCCCTAGATGAAATGGTAGGTATCATGAGACAAACTAGTTTAGGGTTTCATCTATTTATATATGGTTTCTTGGTTGAATCCTATAAGATATGTTTATGATTTTCTACATTATTATTTCCCTCATTATGAGATTACTTATTGATATTACATGTGATTGTTTGAAGAGTAGAATATCCATGTGATTTTTGTATGTAATTATTTGATTTATTATTTCTATATTTGGTCAAGATTATGTTTAAACATCTGGTATTTTAGTAATACACCTTGTATTAATATTTTATTTATGTTAGCTTCCACTATATTATTTTCCCTTACTAAAAATTTGAGCTCCCACCTTTATTATATTTTATTTTCCCAGGATGATAAGATGCATATTATGATTGATATGCAAGGTTGATCTAGGAGAATAATGGTATTCCCAATGGATTATTTATATTGTATTATAGGTTTTGGATTTTAATATAAGTTTTATGTACATAATATATTTTCCAAGACTACTAAACGGTTTGGTCATTTGGGATTTAACACTTGTATCTATGCCATTTTAATAAAGTGAGTCACTGGATCCGAGCTACTAGGGCCGGGTTCATTACATGAATCCTTTGAAAATATCCTTATCTATTCCTTAATAATTTATTAAGATCATTTTATAATAAATTAGAATAATTAAAAAAATTTAAGTAATATTTTATTGTTTTTATAGGGTTCATTTCCATTAAAGTTTTAAAAAGAATCATTTTTAATGTTTTTCACATGAACATGTCCTTCCTCTATCTTTTTCATTTTATATAAAACATCCTTTATAAGATTTAATGGTGTTTTGAAAGAAATTCTTATAATATTTTTTTATTAAATATTCATATCTAAATAAATGTTTTCAAAAAGATCTTGGGTTTTAATTATTTCCAAATTGATTTTCTCTAATAATCCTAAAAAATGGTATTCATCTAAATACATATCCTTTGTCATACCTTAATATCTATCAATAAAACTATCTAAATGTTACCATACATATAATTTCTCTTGGTGGATTTTTTTATATCCTTCTCTTTGGGAAGATTGATACATCGCATCATTTGTCTTTCCAAATCATATTTGATTTATAACCATAATTTTTATTCAAATGATTCTCTCTATGAAGACTCTATATTTCCTTTCTCTAGTAAAATTGTGTTCACATAGATCTTATACATATATTGTTTTGGTAAATTATTTACACAGCTTCATTCCTTTCATCTATATAATGTAAATAAAATATGCTTCACTATCTTGATTGAATAGTATTTACCATTTGAGACCAATTTATTTTACATGGGTTCATCATGTTATCATTATTAATGTTT
Source organism: Viscum album (assembly GCA_963277665.1). Taxonomy (NCBI): domain Eukaryota; kingdom Viridiplantae; phylum Streptophyta; class Magnoliopsida; order Santalales; family Viscaceae; genus Viscum; species Viscum album. The sequence continues at coordinate 1,088,166,445 of OY728145.1, read as the reverse complement.
TCATTATGGAATAGATATACATGGACATAATATGATATTATAGGTCTATCCATAAATATGTATCACTCTAATTTGTTGGTTAAAACATTATATCTCATTATATGTTCTGTATGAGATTAGGGAGTAAACCTAATCCACCAAGGGAAATTTTCCACTGTGTGATGATAGTTGTAGGAGTGAACCATTACGTTTGTTAATAATGTTATGATTTATTTTTTGGTTACGAAACTAAGATTTCAGGATTCTTTGATATCTTTTTCTTTATTCTAAAGACTCACTCTATGATTCTTAGATCAAGATCATTATATTATTAGTTATGAATTCGATATTTTATGTCCTATTCCTTTTATATTCTCATAACCATATTTTTATCTTATTCTCTCTTATGATCTTTTATTGTTATATATATTCTATCCTTATTGAGCATTTGATCTCACCCCTTATAATTTATTTTTCTAAGGTAAAGAAAGAATGTAATACATGTGAAATGTCTTGATGATTATCCTATGTAGAAAATTTGTGGAATATTTTAAATACTTGTTACGGATTAAGAAGTTTTTTATATTGTGAAAAAATGTTTGTTAGTTGAAAATGACATGTGTTTTTAGTAAATTTATTAACATAATAGTCTAAAACTATAAAAAAGGATCATGGGTAAGTACTGTATGGTGGTATTTTCTTTAATTCACTCAATTTTAAGGTCATGTTTTTGGGATACTACATGTAAAATCCCGAAATATTTGGTCGAAGCTATCTAACCATAAACACAAACTATAATGGTCCAGTTTTAATAACATTAAATTTAGAATATAAAGTGATGCAATATTATCCGTTTTAAAGACATCAATTGGAATATTGGCAATACATAGAGACTCTACTCTCTAGTCATATACCATTCAACACATAGTAATAATTATAATCACCTAAAATAGGAAAAGTCACAGAACATGTATGGTTGAAAACATGTAATTGGTAGCCCACGAAAAATTTATTTTTTTGACCATAAATCCCCGTTTTCTAAGAGCTAGAAAAAACATAGGACTGAAGAAATATTCACAATTCTTTTAGAGCTATAAATATGGACAATGAAATTTCAATCAATCTCACTAGGTCACTTAACCAAGGAAAAAATAAGTGAACCCTTATATTCCTCCCTATATTGGTTTAGATGGTCTATTTTAAATAGGTAAAGGTATAACCTTAGGGTACTAGATCCCTCTTGAATATTGGGATATCCATTTCAAAACTCTCATACATGAATTTCATCACGTTGAGTCACTAATATCTTGTATTTTAATGGACTAACTCAAGTGTAAGGTTATGGTTCATATGACCTTATATCTGGCTTACCTTTACCCATATGAAGAGAAAACTTACCGAAGGAACCCATAATTCATATCTGAATGAACTAACTATGGATCAAAATTATGGTGCATATTTCTCTATATTTATAATTCCTTTATCTATCTAGGTACATACGCTTATGAAGAGACCAAAATCCCATGGTTCATTATCTCATGGACCCACCCTGACGTACAATAATGGTACACGCATAGACATATTTGGACCACCTATATCCATTTGAGGCTATATGATTAGAATTCAATAGATTACATTAAATATTTAATCATGAACTTATCCCATTGGGGATTTATATTTATTTAATATATCATCATACAATTTTCATGTTTATTAAATTATTCTTGATATTACCCCTCTTAAGATTCATTGATTATCATGTATCAATGACTTAGATGAGATAAATTATTATCAATAGTTGAAGGTAAAAGAGTAATTTTCATTTTTTAAAATAAGAGTTGAGAATCATCATTTTTTAAATTCTCTTACTATATAAAATTTGAATTTAGAATCATAATTGTAATACTATGCTTGCTTGATAGACTTGTGGTGCTGGATAAATGTTTACTAAGTAAACTACATCTTAATATAGTTATTCTTGTACAGAAGATTTTACTTATACATCATTCTATAATTCATATTCCCTTGGATTATAAGTTATACATTCTCTTTTGGATTATTGAAGACGTTTATTCCCCTCCTCATCTATTTTCTTAGAGGTATCCAAATCATGATGGAGTCGGTCCATCTCTTGGTGGAATTGGTCCACGAATCCTTGCCTCTCAATACCCTATATGTTATCTTATTGTAGAAACTGCCACATGTTGGGAGGTTTTGTTAAGAGATTCTGCACAAATTTTATAATTATATGCCATGGATTCTATGGACATTAAATTTAAATAGAATTCACTGGTCTGTTCTCGAGTAGTTATCACCTCCCGAACTCCTACATGAATTTCATGGTAGTTATATCCATTTAATCCAATAGTGACACAAAAATTTGTTTGAGTTGATGAAGTTAGTCATCAATATCGCTTAGAGGAGTCTCATAAATAATAAATTATATTTTCTAGTACAGTGTTCATTTTACCTATTGTTGGAACATGGAATGATCTTAGTCTAAATCCAAATTTTCTATAGCGTCCAACATATAATTTAGGACCCGACTGACTGAAAATTGCATTTTTATTTAACAAAAGTTCAAAAAGAGAACAATCCCCCTCCTCGAAGAGCTCAGGGAGGCATAAAGTGATAGAGCCCAAGAGCATCCCCCTGGACAAATTTATTACATAACCGGGGTAAGGAACCCACTTTCAGGAACACCCTTCGAGGATCCTCTAGACTGCTCTCTCTAGATAAAGCATCCACCTCAAAATTAGCCTCTCTTGGAATATGGCGCAAAGTAAAATCTTGAGGATTCATAGCAGCACATCTACAAAAAGTGTAAGTATCGGCCCACGACACCTTCACATTCTAAGGCAAGGCCCGAATCTTGATCTCAGAATCTGATTCCACTTCTGAGAAAACCAGGGATAAACTGTTACAAATTTCTACACCTGTGAGAAGCGCATGAATTTCTGCCCCTAAGGAATCACCTGGGCCGTGTAAGATACAAAAGAGAAAATATATAATAATTATGTGTAGATTCTTACCCTCATTTTCTAGAGAGTTAACCTCCTATACCATTTCTAGAAAAATAGATGATATAATGGGAATTTATTTTAATGGTAGATCATGCACAAGAAATAGGTATACTGGGTCCAACTCTAAGGAAATAATATCCTCCAATGGGTCCATAGTATTTGGGTGAACCTCAATCCAAGGAATTCTATAAACATCTATGTGGAAGAAAGAATAATTATACTATAAATAGATGAAAAAACAAAGAAAATGTGGGCCCGGGTATATATAAAAACATATTTTTACAAATACATGATGAAAGAAGAAACCACTAACATAGGATGATTGATTATATTTTGAAGATCCATATGAGAATTTACTATTGTGTCACCCAGGATATTGGATGATACATTAAGAGCGAGGCCTAGATTGTTCCTTCCTTAGGCTTCTCTTTCCACCATTTATATAGGTTCCCATCATGAAGTGTATGAGCAATATACTCATGAGTAGAATACATATCTACAACCATGTAAATTGGGTAAAATTTTGAATATTCTAGAGTCTGTATGAAATTATTGAAGCATCTCCAATGATGTATATTAAATTATTACATTAACCTATTGGTGTCAAGTGAAGACTGATCGTAATGGATCTATCCCATTACCACATACCTACTTCCTTGGAATATAATTCCATAAAATATTATATTAGTAGTGACATAGAGAATTCTTTATAAATATTAGCGATCCATAATTTCATGTGTTCCTCTTGAAAAAAAAGATAATTCCCACTCAACCTTGAAATCTGATAAAGTGCCTCAACAAATTTCTATTCCACTAGTAGTATATATCGACATATAAAAGGATATTGAATTGTTTCCAGTTCCTAAAAAGGTAGAGTAAGAAGTTATACATTACATTAATAATGGAGTTAAAAGTATAAATGGGAACACATATTACCTCTTCTTCAGAAGATATTTTATTATCATCTTCTTCTCCAATACTTGAATCAACACCCAACTATTTATATATTTAGTTCGAGAGAAATCCTACATTTTGAAATAAAGGGATCTTGGGTTCTATGTCTCAAACATAAGCTTCCACTTCCTAGGGGTAATAATTATAGGAGTGTCTATTGGGTTCTATAAATTGGTTGAAAGATGATATGATAATCTCTACCATTATAAGTGTGTCATAAATGTCCTTGGTTGATGAAGTAACCTTCCATGAGTTTCAATCATTCCAAGCTTCTGGATATTCAACATCTGCCGGGATGTGAGGCGGGAAAATTGCACCACTCACAAGAGTATGCACATAGAAATTCTTCCCCTATTTCTTTAGAAACAAAGATAACAAATGTTTCCTTAAAGCCTCCATTTCAATAGGTATTCCACCATTTTTCTGATTACCTCATTCATTTACATCATCAGAAACTAGTGGACACTAAAACTGAGGCACTTGAATAGATATATTCCCATTTAGGTAAGACAAATCTAGGTCCCAAAAAATTATACCATGAATCAAATGGAGTCATAAAATGGTGGGAAGATGAATCATATACCTTTTTATTATCATCCCAACATCAATCAAAATTGACATAATGCCGTGGGGGTATCTCTTGGCTCACACACTCTAAGGAGATGCAAGGAATTTCTTCGATATATATATAAAATTCCTCCCATATTTTTTGGATTCATACCCCTTTAACATTATAAAACCATCGATTTTAGTAACCAATACACCCTATCTTAAACATATCATATAATTACATTCATTTATGACACCTGTTTTGAAATCAATGATAGTTTCATTAAGATAATTATACTAATAAAAATGAAATGGTTATATTGATCCTATATGTTTTTCAATTCTAGGTTGTCCATTAATTGTGGACAAACTCCACTATTACTTTGGAGGGAGGGACTAGATTGAGAATTATGTATCAAATGGTCATTGATGAATTCATATACACTTGTATATGACATGATCCAACCACAAAAATTTGGAAATGACCTAAGAGCATTAATCAAGCCTTAATGTTGAATATGTTATTGAGATTATGATAAAACATAGCCATCAATTTCCCTAAAAAACTAATCCAACCACCACTTGTTAACTATGATACCATAATGAATGTCAAAAAGTTTACTCCAAAGCATGATTCTTACACAGTAATGAGATATTTGGTGATGTACATCAGTAGGAAGGCCACACAGAAAACAAACTAGTCCATCTAGGTGTTGACCTCCCAACCCATGTCATTATAACAACCCACCTCTAGTGTCAACTGATAATCAGTAGGGATCCCATAGGTATTGATAGATGGGTAGGTTTGGGGCTTTATTTTATATATCTCCCACCAATTGGGCATGATAAACTTATCAGTTATTATACTGAAGGGAATGTCAATTCATGGGTAAAGATATTTTATCATGATGGTCCTTTCTATTAGAAGAAAATAACTTGTGATTAGGGGAGTCCTTTATATATTATCCCTTGAATAAGTTGGTGGAATGAGATCATCGTTAAAATTAACTGGACCTCAAATAATAATTTTAAAATCCCCTAGGATAACTCTACCCTTTACATGTGTCTTATGGATTTTATTTGTGTTTGGGATCCATCTATTGATCATTTATGGAATGATGCTCTTATTACAATTGGATATAGTCTTTGAGATCGAGAAAACCTTTTATAGTCCCACTAGTTTTAACTCCTCAGAATCTCCTTAAATTTTCTAGACCTAAAAATGATATCTTAAATCCATTATAAAAACACATATAGAGTATAAATATTTTCTCAATTAACACACTAGCCTAAAGTACACTCCTAATTTATATAATACTGTTGAATATATGTTTACTTTTAGATCTACTAAATTTCCTACTTCCTCTTGAGTTAATGGATAATATCCTAAGACATAACCCAATGAGTGGTTGGATTGTTTAATAAAATTCTTGGGATGGTGAAATATTCACTCTAGCCTATTTGTAGTGAACGTTTACCCAATTGATTGGTCGATTCCCTGATATTGTCATGGGAATTGGTGAATCACATAGTAACCAAAACCCATATACACATATCCTCTCCAATAATGGGTAGTCTGGCATACCCTATATCATGATCTATGAAAATAATTGATACATCAAGAGAATAAACAACAAAAAAGAGGAAAGTAGCATCCTGCCCCTCACCCATTGTCTTGGGAAGAGGCATTGGGTGTTACTAAGCCTTACGTGACATCTCTGAGATATAAAAGGATAAAAATGAATACCAAGGGCCTTATAACAATTTGGGGGAAAATTTGAAATTCAAAAATAAAAAAATCAAACCAAGATAACCATAACAACCAAACCTTATATGATGTATGAGTATAATAGTAAAACTAAAAACATAACAAAACAAACCAACAAAACATAGTAACAAGAAAAAAACCAAGTGACACCACCAAAAGAATCAAAGAATGGAAAATCCCAACAATATCAAGACATCAAACCAATAACTACTAACTTTCTCCAAGATCCATCATGAAAATATATGCACATAGTATCAAGAATCATCACTAAATAACTAAGATACCATACCTTTACCTATATCTAGATGGATGGAATCTGAAAAAAAAACATTTCTCATGTAGAGGGTGAGTATAAACTTTATAGGATTTCCATAATGACTTCCCAACTAATTCCACTATGATAAAATTGTTAACATATTTTTTTTTAAATAGTTTAAAACAATTTAATGTGTTTTATATGAATCCAAAAAAATTTACATAGAAATACAGAAAATAATCCATTAAAACCTCTCACAATTCCATTTGTAATATAAATTTGAAAGACCACACAGAACAACACACACACACACATAATCTTGTTGTTACCATTGATGGTGAAACTTCATGTCCATACTCTATCCCATTGATGGTGGAACTTCATGAATGTTATCCATCCCTTTCAAGTCACACCCAACTATTTATGCCAACATAATTCCAATTCATTTAAATCAAACCATTTTTAAATCATTTCAACAAATAATTTACATGCATCAAATGAAACCATAATTTTAAAACACCATTTTGAAATTACAAAAAAAGGGGTTTCCCAAAATCAAATCAACTTTCCACCACTTCCTTGCCAATACCAGAACACGATTTCCATTAAGAATCACATAAATATTTCACAACCATTCCATGAAAATCATTTTATTAAATATAATACATAATGATTTAGTAATTCGGAGTCAAGAGAGAATCCACCTACCTAAGAAACATTATATAAACAAATAACGACACAAAAATTCTCTATATTAGACCATTAAGGACCTTTAAATCCATTTATACAATGATAAAAAACCACAATTCCTATGAAGGAACATGGATCTATCCATGAAATAATAGATCTTATGGTTCTAGGAAAGAGGAGGAGAATGAATCAGTGAAAAACAAGCAAGTAAGAAGCTTAACAGTGAAATTAAATCTCCAATATCCTTTTGTTTTCTTATGGATCACTCTCAAAATGAAATGAATCATCTCCCACACCTTGGGAGAAAATAAAGTTCATATAATGGATGGATTAGAGTATATCTAAGTTCTTAATGGGCTAAATATAAATAGATCCAAAAACATTATAGGGATCACTATACATCGCACAATTAGGTTGTTGGGGTTGAAAATCTATGCACCAACCATGATTGTTCTAATATCTCAATACAACCCATGAACAGTTCACTCACACAGTTAGAATAACCATGCACTAAACGTGCAATTAACACTTTCTAAAATACCTATAGGCTTGTATGGTTACTTACAAGAACCCACAAAGTTTGGCCAAACTGTTTTTCAATCATGCACCTTCTCAGTGCCCAATATTTTCCCATTCAGGGTTTCCGAGAGGTGCTTCACGGTTTCTACTAGCTGTGCTCAAACTATAAAGCTATAAGGAAGCCTCCAAAACATGAAAAAACACATCCAAACCGACTTTAACATAACTTGAACATTATATATACTTAAAATACATAAATAAAGGGTTATGTACCAAAAACAGGGGGTGATACATACCATTATTGGGTTTTCCATACTTGTAAAGTAGAAATGAAGGGTTTTATTAAAAGAGTTCACACCATTGCCCCAACATCTATTTTTCATGTGCCCATGTTTCATCCTAACTCAAACCTTTTTTTCCATAAAACATACTCTGGACTGATGCTTTTCCCATAAAATAATTTCCCTTTCCTATCCCTAATCATTACTAAAAGATGAATCAACAAAAAATCTAGCTCTAGGCCAATGTGATTCCATCGAATCACATAGTCAGGGTCAGGTTGATACTTCATATGTTGAGATACATGAAACTCATTATCTATTAAACAATAAATTGGTGTAAAATCCAACCAATATTCCACCACACCCACTCATTCATGTATCTCAAAGGGGCCTAGGTAATAAGGAGATATTTTTTCATACTTAATAAAAATGAGGATGCCCATACCATTAAGAGATTATAATTGAAACATGATCACTACCGTAAAATGAAAATGGTCATCAATGATGACCGATATACAATTTCTGATGACCTTAAGCCATCTTCATCCTTTTTCTGATCAGATGAATCTGCTAAGTTGTCTCTTTCATAAGGCTGGGTCCCACAAGTTCAGTCTCATATTTTTTCACCCAACAAAGTGGAGAACGATAAGTATGACCATAAAATTATCAAAATCATCCATATATATTTATTTGTAAAAAAATTTGTTGAATGAGAAGTAAAATAATGGTAAATTTTCTTCTCACAATCCACGAAAATCTATTACACATGCTCTCAGCACGAACTCTTATGTTGGGATAGTCTGTTCAGACTGTCTATCAATTTGAGGATGATAATCCATACTCATATTAAACTTTGTCTCAAGGGATAAAATGATCTAAGATTTTGAGTTGATCAAAAATTACCCATATGGAATACTATTTTTTTAACTATTCTTGGTAAACTTTTCATAAAATATAGAGATATTTTTCCCATTTCCATAGAAGAATCGGTAAAGACTGTGACATACCAAGAGGTCAATGGTGTTCCAAATTGATCTCCAAATAGGTGAGTTATCTCGAATCATACTCAAATACTTCCATTTTCATCCCAACCCACCTAAATTATTCTTTCATTGCTTAATATATATTTTAATTTACAAGATGAAAATACTTTTTGAATATTGGTAAGCATGAAGACATTTTTTCTAACAAACCAAAGGTACCATGATCAAATATCTTAACCACTAAACCAAATTCTCATCTAACTTCCATCCCTCAATGGTATCTCCACCATTGATTTTTTACCTCCTAGAAACACATTCATGGTCAGATATATTTACCTCTTTCATGTTGTCATCAAAATTAGAAAGAAATAAAACTGGGATGAAAACTGCAACATCACCCTTGTCTATACAATCCAGGTGCATGTTTTCTATATTCGACATCAACTACCACTAATATGAAGCTTCTTCATCTAAATAAATATATGAATTCCTTATTAATTCATACACCACTGAATTCCCTTTACCCAATGAATAAAATAAGTCCAAGTAAATAATTTGAAGGTATTTCAACCATCTTCAAGACATTGGGTTCAAATCTCTTTGCAAGAAAATATGTTTCCAACTATTATGATCCATAAACACCATGAATTTCTCAAAAAATAGGTAATGATTCCATGTATTTATAAAATTGACTAGTAAATTCTAAATTTTTTGTTTAGTAGTTCTTATCATGAAACCATAACTATCTTGAACCAAAAAAAACAACATGATCTCCTTTCAGGAGAACATATCCCAACCAAGATCTCAATGCCTAACAATAGGCTACATAGTCTTATCTAGACTCTAGAAATGTAATTATATGTGTAGATTTAAGTCCAACCTTAAGATCTTGAATGGATTTTTAATATTCCTCATTCCACTATAATGGAAAATCATTCCTTGTCAAAGCCGTCATAAGTGATTCCAGATCTGAAAGGTCACATACAAAATGAATATAGTATCCCACCAAGATAAGAGAACACCATATCTCAAAGACATTCTTTGGTAGTTTCCAAGAGATAACTACTTCTATCTTGTTAATATCGATAGAAACTCCTTTTTTAAAAATGAAATTGACAAGGTAATGTACCTGTTGTGTCTAGAAATCACACTTTGATAAATTGACATAAATACGATGCTGCCAGAAGATTCCCAACACTATAGAATAGGGTTTCACATGATCTACCTTTGTCCTTGAATACACCAATATATCATCTAAAAACAACACAAAAAATAATCCATATACCTTTGAAATATATGATTCATAAATTCCATAAAACTTTTTGCTGAATTTTTAAGACCAAAATCCATAATAATGAACTCATAATAGCCATATCTTCTTCTAAAATCAGTCTTTAGAACATCCACCTTCCAAACCCATTATTGGTGATATTTCAAATGCAATTAAATCTTAGAGAACAACTAGGATCCCCTCAATTTATTGAATATAAAATAAATATGTATATGAGGATAATAATTCTTTATCACAACTTAGTTATTCTTAGGATAATCTACACAAATCCTAACAATTCCATCCACCTTCTTCATAAAGAGAACCAATGTTTCCCATAGAGACATGCTTGGTCAAATAAACCCTTTACTCTCTAACATTTACTATTGATCCTTAAATTCAATTAATTATTTTAGTTCCATCATGTAATACATAAGGGGAATAGAACTAGTGCCTAGTAGGAGATCAATCATAAACTACACCTCTCTTTTGGGTGGAATCCCGGAAAAATTATCAAGAAAAATATCTAGAAATTTGTCCATTATTGTTAAAAAATATCTATTCTTGATCCCATCTACCAATGAAAAATAAACTACTATAAGATAGTAAGAGATTTTTATACGTACCTATACTAAGGGTCCTATTATCCTTTCATCCACTGCACAATCTTTTTTATATAGATGCATAACAATATCAAAATATTTGAAATTCACCTGCTTTGCATAAAAATCGACATGGACCTCAAAGTTCATCATCTAATTAACTCATATAATCAAGTCATAGACATCCATTTATATCATAAATAAATTCCATACCAACTCAATCTTGTCAATTGTTATCAAACACGACATATATTTTAATGCTTGACACTCTTGTTATACTAAAGGTGTTTGGGGTTTCAAGATAGAAGGCATCATCTCAATATGTAAACCTAGATGATCAATAATATGAGCAGAAATAAATGAATGGGATGCACCTATGTCAAAAAAATAATTAATCAGTATATAATTTGAAATAATAATAACTATCACCACTAAAGGTCTCGATTAATCATCCATGATCACTTACTCAGGATCATACAATTTCTTAGTCACCAAGATTTTCTTTGTGTTACTCTTTTAAGATTGTACAAGTAAAGGATCTATGATATTCCCAGAATCACCATGTAATTATCGGTTTTATTGATTAGAGATATTATTATACTCTTGTCCCATAAAATTATATTATTCTTAAGAATCATGGGATTTGTCCCTATCATTATACCTGGGAGCATTGAAATAATAACACTAAATATTTCCCACCAAGTTGTAATTGTGACATGCTCTAGGTGGTTCCTTAAAATCTCGTTTGATGTGATCCAATGAAGACACATAAATGATTCTAGTTTTCTCTTTTGTCTAGGAGGAAGGTTGACTAATCCCATTATATGATTATGAGATATATCACCTCTTAAGAATAGGTTTCCATATTCCACTTGTTTCCAAAATTGGAGTTCCCACCAGTTCCTATAGGAATAAACATAATTCCTCTGACCATGTTTGTCGAGATGTATACTTATTCCACCGTTTCTCTATTGACTATCTCTATATAATCCATTATACAATACATGAAACTATTTGAGAGAATTTAAAGTTTCAACCCAAACTAAAAAATATAGGCTTCAAAAGATTCACTTGTAGAAACCTATGGTAAAAAACGAACTAAATTCATAAATATAGCTACATATTTTATTACTGGGAGATTATTTATATTCAATTTGTATAATTTTATTGTTCTAGAAATTATGAAAGTGTGAAGATATAATTTTTAGTTGAATAAATTTTCAAACTCCTCTAATGCATTGCCTTGGACTAATATCGGCTGAAGAACTAAATCCAACCACTGGAATACTAGATCTAAAAACATATATGTTTCTAACTTCACTTTAAACTCAATTATAATTCCAAGGAAATAAAATATTTGACTCATCCTATTTATCCACACATATTCTTTTAATAGATCGAAATCACCCTAAAAATATGGGTGGATTATACTTAACTAAAATGAATGGTCCACATATCTTGGTTCATCCTTTATATTTCCTCTATAAATAGACTAAAAATCCTAGACAATACCCTAGACAAACTATTGGTTCACATGTTGCTTAATTGAAACAACATTCTTAGAAGCCTCTTCCAGTTGGTTTTTATGACCCCTGCCCGATGATATTCACTATAACCCAAAAAAATCATTTTTGTTTCACTATTTATAAACTAAATGATTAACTAATTAAATTTACCACATTTACAGACATTACCATAAATATTTTCATAATGGCTTTTATCTAGAATAAACCATTTTTACCATTTTCAGAAAACCATCATCAATCCTTTTCAAAACTATATATTTTAATAACATTTTCAATATTTTTCAAAATAAATTACATCTTACAATTTACATAAATAATTAACTCAATAATGAACCATGCAGTCATATAGGGAAGTAATAATATCAATGCATGTAATGAAACTCTCATTAGCTAAACCAAATATGTTTTGGTGACAACTCACCTAGAAGAGTCTAAAAACACTCATGTACCCAAATTCCATGGTAACTTGAAGTTAAGTATAAATAGGTTAGATACACCTCTTAATGCTCTACATTTCATGTTTTGAAAATCCTAATCTATTCTACCATCCCAAGGAATGAAGAAATTACCAAGAGATATACTCAAGGATCAAACAAATTGATACCATTTGGAATATCTCTCCCCTTATCCATTGGATTGGGAGTAGGTAGTGGGTATTACTAGGCCTTAGGTGACATCCCCAAGACACCAAAGGATGGAAATGAATACCAAGGGTCCCATAACCATTGGGGGGATGTTTTTTATTTTAAATTTAAAACAATCTAACAAACAGAACCACAATAACAAAACATGTATATGATTCAAGATTATAATTATATAAATAAAAACATAACAAAACTAAAAACCAAAACCTAGTGAAAATAGGAAACCAAGTGACACCACCATAAGAATCAATGACAAACAAAACACAATAACATCAAACCATAAACTCTTGACCTCCTCAAAGATCCATCATGACAAGCCACAACCATGGTATCAAGAATCTTCACTAATGAACTAAGAGACATTTCTTTTACTTATGTGTTGAGAAATGAATTTTTCAAATGAAAAACATCACCCAAGAAGGGGGTGAGCGTAAACTGAGTAGGATTTCACCAATTACTTCTCAACTCATGCGACTATGAAAAAAACTTGTTACCATAATTATTTAAAATAATTGAAAATAATTTAAACCAATTTATATCATGAAAAAACTACATTCCATGGAATGTAATAAAAAACCTAGAAAAACTTTCTCAATTCCATTTGGTATATTCATTTAAAATTCCACACACAACCACATATACATTCTCAAGCTTGGGGATACCACTTATAGTGTAACTTCACATCAATAATTTTTCCCATTGATGGTGGTACTTCATGACCGTTATCTATCCCATTAAACAAACACCCAACCGTTTATGACAGAATAAATTTAATTCATTTAAATAAAACCATTTCTAAACTATTTCAAAAAATAAATTACAAGCGTCAAACCAAACTGTAATTTTAAAACATCATTTTAAAATTATAAACAATGGGTTTTCCAAAAAAACAATCAACTTTACATAACTTCCGAGACAATACCATAAATAGATTTCTATAAATAATAACACAAATAATTAAAAACCATTTCATTAAAATAAATTTATTAATGCTAATACTTTGTGTTATAATCAAGTGGATTAGATCTAGAAGTCACATACCTGAAAAAAATTGGCAAAATGAAAAAATGACACAACGATTCTCTTAATACGATCCTAAAACAGGTATCCTTCCCTAGATCCAATAATAAAACATCAGATTTCCCATCAAGAAACATGGATATATCCCTATCAGAATAGATCTATGGTTTTTAGAAAGTGTAGGAGAAGGAATCACTGAAGAACAACCAATAACGAAGACTTACCGGTGAAATTGTATCTCCAACAACATTTGATTCATTTACGGGTCACTCTCAAACTGAAAGAAATCATCTCCCATAGCATTAGGGAAAATGAACACTGAATTATGGATATATAATGGTAAAATTGTGTTCATAAGTGGAAAAATCGAAATAAAACCAAAAATTTCGATGGGTTGACTGTATGTTCTACACTTAGGCCACACAGTTTGGTCCATATCTTGGTGGAGTAGGTCCACCAAAGCCTACATATATATAACCCAATGTTATGTTCTCATAGATAATTCAATATGTTGTGAGGGTTTTTAAGTGATGTGGCCCGGATTTTATCAATGTATTCCATGGATTCAATGGACATGATCTTTAACTAGAATTACCTTGTCTGTTCTCAAGTAGTGATCTCCTCCATGAATCCTCCATGAATTGCATGGTAGTCATATATATTAAATCCCATAGTGAAATCATGTGTTTGAGTTGATGAAGTTAACCGATGACTTGTTTTAGAGTAGACTCACAAATAATCATTTCGATTTTATTATACATCAGTCATTTTAGGTGTTGTTGAAACATGGAATCCTCAGAGTCAGAATCATAATTTACCATAAGGACCAACATGTTATTTTGGACCAAATCACTAAAAAAGGATAAAATATAGACACATCCTAAGTTAATCAGAACTAAACATTCCCATCCTTTGTGGAATATATATATTGTGAAAAGAAGAAGAAGCATCTTCAAATTCAATGGTCTATGACATGGATACTATGATGAACACTAGAATATACTAGGTAACATACAAGATGAGAGACTATATAATGATGACGCACATATTCTTACCCTCCATTTCTATATTGTTAACCTATTTAACCATTTCTCCCATAATAGGTGATATAATGAGAATTATTCTTCTAGTAGATCCTGATGAAGAATTAATAGATACTGGGTCCACCTCTAAGGGAACAATATCCTCTAATAGGGCCATAGTCTTATGAGGAATCACTAACCTTGAATTTACCTAAACATCGGTATAGAGGATAACATAATAATACTAGTATTAGTTGTCACTACAAAGAAAAGAGTTGACATAAATATCTGGATAACACACCTTTTTGTAGAGATGTGTTGAGTGAATCATCCTATAATGTAGGATGATCGACCAAATTTTGAGGATACATATGAGAATCTACTTTTGAGTCACTAAGGACATTGGCTGATACATCAAGAGTGAGGTTTGGATTGGGCCTTCCATAGGCCTCTCTCATGAGGTGTCCCTTCAAGAAGTGTAGGAACAATATTCTCCTGATTAGACAACACTTCTATACCCATAGAACTTGAGTAAATGTCTAAATACTCAAATGAGTCTGTAAGAAATTATGTATAAATCTCTAATTATGGGTATGAAATTATAATGACATTCTACTTTTGGTTTCAATAGAATGTGGATTGTAATGGATCTCTCCCATTATAACATGCCAAAGTCCTTGGAAGATAACTCTGTACAAGAATTTATCATCAGCAGCGCTAGGAATACTTTTTAAAGATTAGAGATCACTACTTGGATGTGATACCTAGAAAAAAGAGCCTTCATACTCAACCCTGAAATCCAATAAAGTTCCTGAGGAAATATCCATCCCTCTAGTAGTATATATCGAAATGTAAAAGGATGTTGAGTGGTTTATGGATCTTAAAAAGGCAGAGGAAGAAGTTATAAATGATGATAATAATGGAAATTTTCCAAATATAATGGTAATAAAACAAAAATATTTCCTAAATAGGGTACATGGGAAACTATTTGCCAAAGTACCCCAATTTTTTTGTGGGATGAAGAAAAAAAAACCTTATTTTTGGAAATATTGTCCCCAAGAAAGAAAAAACATGGGTACATTGGGAAATATTTTCCCAAGCACCATATTTATGGATTTTTTTATCCCCATTATATTAGGAAAATTTCTTATTAATTAATAAGGGATTGAAAGGTATAAATTGGAACATATATTACCACTTCTCCAGAAGTATTTTTAATATCATAAACTTTTCCACTACATGAATCAAAACCAAACTATTCAGATATTCAGTTTGAGTGAAATCCTAAATTTTTAAATGAGTGGATAATGGGTTATACGTCTCTGACATAAGCTTCAACTTTATGAGGGTAATCCATATAGGAGTGGATGATGGGTGTATTAAATTGGTTGCAAACTGTTAGTATAATCTCCACCTATCTAATTGTGTCCTAAAATTCCTTGTTAAATTAAGTACCTCTCCATGAGTACTAATCATTCCAAGCTTCAGGATATTCATCTTCTGCAGGGGTGGGAGCATGGGAAATTGTGCCACTCACTAGAGGATGCACATCTAAATGCTTCACATGTTTCCTTTACATCGAAGATCACTGAGGTTTCCTTAGAGACACCATTTCACTTGGTATTCATCCCTATGTTTGATTCTCTCATTCATCTCAATCCCAAGTCACTCATGGATCCTTAAACTAAGGAACCCGATCACCTAGATTCCAAACTAAATAGAGCCAAATATAGGTGTCCACATATTCTATCATGAACCAAAGGGAGTCATGAACTGGTGGGAGGATGACTATTTCACCTATTTCATATCAGTTCAACATATATCAAAATTGACATGACCCCATGGGGGTATCTCTCATCTTACACACTCTAAGGAGACGTGGGTAATTTCGTCTATACACATCTAAATTGCCAACGGTATTTGTAGGATGCATACCCCTTGAATATTATACAACCATTGATTTTAGTAACAAATAAACCATTTATAAAAGATACCAGATAAGTGCATTCATTGAGGCCACAAGTTTTGGCATCAATAATAGTTCCATTAGGGGAATTATATAGATAACATATGAAAATATTATTTTTACCCTGCTGGTTTTTCATTTCTTGGTTGTCTAGTAATTATGGACTAACTCTATTGATCCTTTATAGGGATGGTCTAAATATATAATTATAGAACAACTGGTCATTGATAAATTCATATCCACTAGTATGTACCGTTGTTCAACCCCATAAAACATGGAAATGACTAACGAGCCTAAACTAAGCCTTCTCATTGAAGATATACTTGAGATGCTAATACAACTTAGCAAACACTTTCACTAAAAAAACAATAAAACTATCACTTTTTAACTATTATAACATCATCAATGTCCTAAATATATCTCCAAGGTATGATTCTCACACTTTAATGAGGAATTTTCAGATTTACATCACTAGGAAGGACACATGGAAAACAAACTAGTCGTTCTTGGTGTTGACCTCCCAACCCCAGTTGTTATAACGACCCACCTCTAGTTTTCACTGAGAAGCATTGGTAAGCCCAAAGACTTGAGATATGAGTAGGTATAGGGCTTCATTGTCTCACCTCCCACCCATTAGGCATGATAATCTTATCAGCTATTTTAATGAAGGGAATGTCATTTCCTGGGTAAAGATCTTCTATCATGACAGTCCTTTCCTTTAATAGAAAATATTTTACGAGTGGGGAGTACATTATATATTATACCATGATTAACTTTTAGGAATTAAATCATCATTAATATTAACCAAAGGTCCACTTTTAACCCCCCCAATCTTTCACGATAAACTTCTTAATAATTCAATAGCATGGGCTACACGCAACAATGAGTTCAAGTGCACCATGACCTATCAAACTAACCGTTTAAAAAGTAGTTTTGAATATTATTAACCATATATTAAATTATATATATATATATATATAATATAATTTTAACATTCATCTTATGTTTTTCTTAGACATAATATATAGAAAAATTCAATTTTTCAGATAAAAGAGGTATTTAAAAAAACAGTTTTATGCCTTTTAATAGAGAACCCTTTTTAAATCCTATATTTTACACATTTAGATATTAAATTTAATTAAATGGTATTATTATTTAGAATAGAGACATAAAAATCTGGTTTGGATTAATTTTTGGTATATTTCTCATAACATTCATATTTTGATGAATATTGAAAAATTCTAAATTTTAATTAAAAAAACATTTAAATCAAAATAATATAAAGTGTTAAATTATAAATTTGAGTGGATTAGAAATATAATTAGATTATATTCTAATAATTTAATATAAGTTATATCAATGGAAGTAATTTCACATTTAAATTTGACATAGAAATATGTCAATCTTTTGATAGTTTTTACTTCTTAAAAACCTGCTTCCAAGTTTTGACAAGAGGAATTAATTTTAATTTAATTTATTCCAATTTTGTGTTTTGAATTTTTAAAAATGGATTCCATATTTGGAATCATAAGTTCCAAATTGTGTAAATATTTACCTTTTGTTTTTGGACATTATGAATAATAACTTCAATTTTTATTTTTATTTACCATGGTTAAAGGGTAAATTCAGTAAATAAGGGTAAAAAATAATATTATAATAATACAAAACTACCCTAACACATGTCCAAATACTATTTAATGAGATATATTCATCCATGAGAATCCTTAGTCCAAAAATATGGCATTTGAGATCTACTTGGGTGTGAACATGACATTTTAGAATATTTAATTTAAAGAAAAGAGAATTATAACATAAACATGAATCTTTTACTATGTCAATTTTAATATAGGGTTATATAACTTATCACAATTACTATAAGTATTAATTTTAAAGATAAAAAAATTTATCACATCATGGTATTTTATTTATAATTTTTTTAGATTAGATAAATATATTTATTTATGACACAATGATGATGTAGTGATTAGCTTATTAACGAATGACTAAAAAAATGAATTTATAAATATTAAAATAAATGTAATTTGAACATTTTTGTTCCATTAAAAGCTTTTATGGATTAAAATGAAATATTATGGATGCAATAATTCCTTTATTAAGAAGTGAAGTTGTTAGGAATTTAACAAATATCAATTACTAAATAGTGTCAAAATTGACAAAAATGAGTTCATAGAACAAATTCTATTTTATTATGTGATATAAAAATACTAAAATTATAATATTCTTCAAAATGATTAAGATAATGTTAAAAATGAAATTAATTATCTACTTGAGGTTATTTTGACATTTTATAGAATTTAAATTAACCATATGGTATAAAAATACAAGAATACATCGTAAGAGTTAAACTGTCAAACTAAGGGTTAATCCCAAAAGATAAGGTTAATTTCAGGAACTAAACTTGTCTAATAATCATTAGATGAGATTATTTAGACACATAATCATTATATCCTCTATATAAATTATATTTTTGATATTTTAAACCCAAAATAAATTTATAATTAACTAATATTTCAATCTTATCATAAAGTGCCCCTCACCTCTCTTATAAAAGATCACTTATCCTTCAATTTAATTTACACCTCCATATCTCTTTGGCTCAGCCAAAACCTACCCATTTACTCTCCTAACATACCTCATATCATTCTAGAGTCTATACTTTGGTAAAAATCCTTCCTATGGAGTCCTTTTGTTCAAATCAAAAGGGGACCCCCTGAAAAGAGGGAATTCTTTTATGACCCATTTCAAAGTTTTTTTCTTCTTATACTTTCCCTTTATCTGTTTTTTTTCAAAATAAAATAATAACTTTAGTGCCTTAAAAATGATTATATTTATTTATAATTAATGGGAAACCATATTCCTCCTTTTAATCATCCTATTAAAAATAATATCACCATGCGTTCGTACATACGACTTACCATCTCCACGTCATGGTGTAAATTGTTTTTCAGGTACACTTTATTTCTATTGGTATAACGATGATTATAATGTATTTAAATAGTAAATATAACATTATATTGTTTCTGTAAAATTCTTATTCCATCCAATTCCATACCATTTGACCGTTAATGAAATTATATCATCACTCGTGCATACGTACAGCTTACCGTCTCAACGACATGATGAGACTCATCTTCCACATTCACCATAAAAGAATGATTATAAGAATAAAAATTATTAATAAGTATAAAATATATAACATAATAATTCTATTGTGATGATATATATATACATACATATATTAAGTTAACTTACTTCCATTCAATACGATAAGAAAATAGAAGCATTGTTCATATGTACGTACGACTTAAAATCTCCATGAATGGTATGTTCCATTTAATTTATCTATTATATATATATATAGAATATATATTATATATAAATCATTTTATGCATTATGGAAGTAAATAAATCAGGATCTAAATAATATTATAAATAATAATAAGTCAAAACACGTATGATAAAGAAAGAGATTATTACCCGAAACATAGCATTAACATGAACATTATTAATAAATGTGTAATATAAAGTAATAAATGAATCATATTTGATATCATTTATATGTATATAGTCCTGGTACAATTTAATAATATTTTTTGACCATTATACAGTATGATAACTCACCCTTAACAAAAGGAAAGTATAAGGTAAGAGTTAATTCCTCAATCTCATTATTATCAGAGATTATTAATGTGTAAGTATTTACTGGGACATATCTCTCATAAATGTCCATGTTTCATAAAAATGCTTTAAAAATGTTTTAAAAATGAATATTTTATGGTTTTATCGAAGGGAATGTTTAATTAGATCATCATTTTAAATGTTTTGATGATTTGTTTCTCTAAATATTTTTAATTCATGTACAAGTTTTCAAAATGATTTCAAGGATTTATTTATATGGATAAGATTGTTTTAAAATGTTAATAACTTTTAAATTTTCAAAGTGTTATGGGAAACTTTAATTCAAAAATCTATTTTAAATGACTTCCTTTATAAATTGTGTGACTTTAAAATGATTTCATGAAAAATGGGATATTTCACTCAAAGAGTTTTACATATTATTTTCATCTAAGTAAACATTCTTTATTAAATATTATTCCTGATTGAGGATGATTTATTATAAAACAATATTATATATTGTATTGAATGGGTTATGATATGTTTGAATATGGATGTTCTATTTTTATACCATTCATCGTTTATGGGTAATGTATTGAAATTTCGTATGCTAGTTTTAATACGAATGATAATGTTATTTTTTACCATTTTCAAACGAGGAATACATTGGATTTAGTAAGTGATGTGTGGGGCCCACTATAGTCCCTCGATGAATAAATAGGTCTCATGAGTCAAAAAAAGTGTCTTAGGAAAAGGACTTGATATAATATTTTTCTATTGTCTTGGCACGAGGCCTTGACATAGTGGTTAAGATGTTTCGATTTATGCATTCCCTCATTATGAGATTATTTCTTGATTTTACATGTGATTGTTCAACTTGTAAAATATCCATGTTAATGTTTAAAAGGAAGTTTTTTGATTTATTCTTTCTATATTATGATGAATATAATTTTTTAAAAGTCTTATGTTTTTTTGTACCTAGCCTTAATAGTTTATTCGAATTTGTGACATCTTTCGATATATTGTTTATCATTACTGAGCATATGAGCTCACCCCTTTCTTATGTTTTATTTTCCCATGATTCCAAGAAGTGTTTTATGATTGATATGTAGGGTTAAGCTAGGGGAATACTGGCATTCTAAAATGATTATTTATGCCTTATCTTATTCTATAAATTGTAATGTAATGTTTATGTATGTATTATATATTCAAAGACTACTAACCGGTTGGTCCTTTGGGACATGTTTCCTTGTAATCATTCCAATGTATTAAAATAATGCATCAGCTCTAGGTAACTAGGGTTGGGGTGTTACTGTTGGTATTAGAGGAATTTTAGCCAGAACCTTGGAAATAGATTTAAAAAACTTAGATTAGGGATCATAACTCTAAGATGGAATTTGGGGATAAGTATAGAAGAACCCCTAAGAATTTTTGTAACGATCATAGATAACCTACGATTAAACATACGATGTTATAGATTGAATGTACCTTCCATTGATTAGGTGGTTTTTCTCAATGATATGTGTTTATCACACTGTGCTTTCTTGTCTTAGTGAATGGTGGAAACCATAAGGAATTGGATTAACATTGATTTTGATGGAAATTTTGGTTATTTTGACCCCAAAAATTGGATTATGACTAGAGAGAAATATATTGTGAATATGCCAAATCAGTTATCACAATATATGATTAACAATGCGATATTTGATGTATTTTGTAAAAAATTTCATAAAACGAAGATGACTTCTTATAAATGTTCAAATTTCATGAATCATATAGGAAAGAAGATTTGGATTTCTACATGTCAAGAGTAGGGGAAGAAGAACATTGAGGGATACCTCAAATGGAGGGGAAGATGTTATCTCTCTGGGAAAAAGGGTCACAAAGTGACCAATTATTATAGGGTTAATGTATATTCTATGAAATCTTGGGCATTAAAAAAATCAATTACCATACATAATAATATACCTCTATCCCAAGGATGGACCTCTTCAATGACAACCATTAAATTGGAAAGATTATAGTTTTTATATATTTGGATCCAAGAATTATGAATAGTGAATTATATAAAGAGTATTCATTTTATGTTTTTCAATATGGATTTACTAGAATATGTTTAATAGTTATAATGGGCAAGAAAATTGATTTAAGGGTAATATTATTTAGAGATCATATGATTAAGGTAATGATAACCCATAATATGATACTTATGTAAAGATAATAATGTTTGGATACATATATATTGGATTTGAATAACTGAATTAGATGATCCTAGTTTCTTGAGAACTAATTATGGATTTGTTTATAAGAGGGTTATGCTATCCTGGATGAAGTTTATAGCCCTTTGGGACTTAAAGCATAATCCACTATGTTTTGGAACAAGGAAACATGCATGTTTTCTATAATGATATCTGATAATTCAGGTTGTTACAATGACTCAAGAGAATACATGATTAAGGTGTTCACATGTTTGGAATGTGACAACCATGAGCTACCTAATGGGATATGGGAGATAAATGATAATCCAGTTTGTATCACCTCTTTCTAGAGTTGTATATTTTTCAGTTTGTTATGAAGGATTGTAAAGGTATCCATTTATTAATAGTTACTCTAGTTGAAGTTTATTAGATTAATGTATTATATCATTGTAGGTGGACTAAGGCATATTTTATAACCTATGATAAAACTCTTTTTGAGACAGATGGAATGGCGTATCATTCTATTTATAGATCGCATGATCTTCCAACACTTCAGAAATGAAAAATTCAACATCATTTCCTTGAATAATAGATAAAGTGGAAATTTTTTAAGGAATTACCAATGGTGATATTGTACATAAATCAAGTATTTATTTCTGCTCATGTTCCTCAACATTAGGAAAAATATCTTGAAACCAAAAATCTTTACTGAGTACATTATTTTGCGATGAATCAAAAGGTCCCTTGGATCATCATAGATTTATGGCCTTCAAATTGTTAACTTTATCCTAATAATATTCTCTATCAATCTCCATCATAACATGATGTTTATATTTTTCTTACATGTCTATATTTTCCTATATGGAACCCTAGTATGTGTTATTTCTATAAATCTTCAAAACTACCATTATTTATTTTAAAATAGAGGTATCATTAATCCATTTTTCATTGTGGGATCTCAACTAAGATATTTTTAAATGTCAAAACCCTAGTTTTTAATCCTGATATAAATTTTGAGGACAAAATTTATTGAAGTAGGGTATAATGTAACACTCTAAGCTTCCATAGTACGCTTATCCTTAATAATTCAATAGCTTGCGCTACAAGCAACACTAAGTTTGAGCACACCATGACCAATAAAACTAGCCATTTAAAAAGTATTTATGAATCATATTAACAACATATTTAATTTTATAAATATATCCCATATAATTTTAACATTAATCTTATGTGTTTCTTTGACATAATATAAAGAAAAATTCATTTTTTCAGATAAAAGAAGTATTTTTCAAAAAAGTATTTTTTCTGCCTTTTAATGGAGAACCCTTTTTAAATACTATATTTGAAACTTTTATATATTAAATTTGAAGAAATTAAAATATTATTTATAAGTGGGAAATAAAAATTTAGTTTGGAATAATTTTTGGCACTTTTCTGATAACTTTCATATTTTGATGAATAGTGAAAATACTAAATTTTAATTAAAAACAAATTTTTTAATCATAATAATTTATACTGTTAATTTATAAATTTGAGTTATTTTAAATCATAATTAGATTATATTTTTAACATTTAATATAATTTAGGTCATTTAGAGTAATTTAACATTTAAATTGGAAATAAACACATGTCAATCTTTTGATAGTTTTTACTTCTTAAAAACCCGCTTTCTGGTTTTGAAAAAAAGAATTAAGTTTAAATTAATTTCTACCAATTCTGTGTTTTTAATGTGAAAAAATTTATTCCATATTTGGAATTAGATGGTCAAAATTAGGTAAATATATGCGATTTATTTTTTGACATTATGAATAGTAACATCAGTAATTATTTTTATTTACCATGTTAAGGGTAAATCGGGTAAATAAAGGTAGAAAATAATATTATAATAATATAAAACTAGCTTAACACGTTTCATAATTTTATTTTATGATATATATTCTACCATGATAATCTTTAGTCCGTTCTTTTGGCATTTGGGAGCCACTTGGGTGTGAAAATGACATTTTAGAATATTTAATTTAAAGAAAAGAGAAATATATCACAGACAAATATCTTTTACTAAATCAATTCTAATACAGGGTTATATAATGAATCTCTATGACTATTAATAGTAATTTTAAATAATAAAATATTTATTAAATCATGGTATTTTATTTATAATTTTTATACATTAGATATATATAATTTATTTATGACACAATGATGATATTGTGATTACCTTATTAATGAATGATTCAAATAAATGAATTTATAAATATTAGAATAACTGAAATTTGAATGTTTTTATGCCATCCACGAATTTTTTGTATCAAATTAACATATTATTGATGATTTAATTCCTTTTTTTGAAGCTATAAAGTTTGTAGGAATTTAACAAAAATCAATTAGTAAATTGTGTCACAATTAACATAAATAAGTTTTTATAAAAATTACTATTTTATTATATGATTTAAAAATCCTAAACATCTAAGATTTATAAAAATTACATAGATAATGATTAAAACGTAATTAATTATCACCTTGAGGTTATCATGACATTTTATATTAACAAAATTAACTATATATTATAAAAATACCAGAAGACATGGTAAGAGTTACACTGTTTTACTAAGGGTTAATCCCAAGAGACAAGGTTAATTTACTAAACTAAACATGTCTAAAAATAACTATATGGGAGGATTTATACCCATAATTATCTCATACAAATAATAAATTACTTTTTATCTATTATAAATCTAAAATAAATTTCTAATAAATTAATATTTCAAGCTTTTTCTATAGTGAACCTCCCCACTCTTATAAAAGGGAACCTCTCCTTCTCTTTAATTCACACCTCCAAAGCCCTTTTTCCTTAATAAACACTACCCATTTCCTCTCCCAACACCCCTAATATCATTAAAGAGGATAAAATTTAGGAATAAACCTATTTTATGGGGTCCTTTTGTGCATATTAGAAGAAGACACCCAAAAAGAGGTAATTGTTTTATCACCTCTTTCAAAGTACATTTCTTATTGTACTTACTTTTTATCTATTATTT
Source organism: Viscum album (assembly GCA_963277665.1). Classification (NCBI taxonomy): domain Eukaryota; kingdom Viridiplantae; phylum Streptophyta; class Magnoliopsida; order Santalales; family Viscaceae; genus Viscum; species Viscum album. Next base: position 1,088,140,521 of record OY728145.1, on the reverse strand, counting down.
CTATACTAAAATAACAAATACAAACATTCCACATTATGATATGTTATTATAATTATGTTAAAACCATATTCCTCCTTTTACCCATCCTATGAAAAATAATATCACTATGCCTGTATACGTATGACTTACCATATCCACACCATGGTGAAAATTGTTTTTCATGTACAACTTATTTAAATGGGTATAATGATGAATATAATGGATGTAAATAATAAATATAACAAGATATTTTTTATTTAAAATTCATATTACATCCAATTCCATACCATTTAACCATTAAAGAAATGATATCGTCACTCGTGTATACGTATGGCTTATCGTCTCCACAACACGATGAGACTCATCTTCCACGTTCACCATCCAAGAATGATTATAAGAATAAATATTATTAATAAGTATAAAACATATGAAATAATAATTCTACTGTTATGATATATATATATACACATATATTTCATTCACTTACTTCAATTCAATATGATAAGAAAAGGGAAACAATGTTCATGCGTACGTACGACCCACCGTCTCCATAAATGGTGTGTTCCGTTTAATTAATTAATTTATTATATAAATATTTTTATATATAATATATATGATATATAAATCATGTTATTCATTATAAAAGTAATTTAATCATGATATAAAAAATACGACAAAGAATAATAAGTCAAAAAACGTATGATAAAGAATGCGATTATTACCAGAAAAATTGCATTTACATGGAAATTATTAATAAATGTATAATATAAAGTCATAAATGAATTATATATTATATAATAAATATGGATATGGTACTGTTATAATTTAATAATATTTTTTGACCATTATAAAATTGGATAACTCACCCTCAATTAAAGGAAATTATATTGTAAGAGATAATTCCTCAATCACATTATTACCTGAGATTGTTTATGTGTAAGTATTTACTAAGAAATATTTATAATCCATGTCCATGTCTCATAAACAAATTTCAAAAATAATATTTTAAGGTTTTATGGAAGTGTTTCTTTAACTATATCACCATTTTAAATGTTTTAAATATTTATTTTTCTAAATCTTTTTAATTAATGTCCATGTTTTGAAAATGATTTTAAGGATTTATTTATATGGACATGCTTATTTTAAAATGTTAATTACATCAAAATATTCAAAGTGGTATGGTAAAAATTTATTACAAAATAAATTTTAAAGGAATTCCTTTATATATTGTGCGACTTTTAACTAATATCAAGAAAAAAGGGATATTTTTTTCGAAGAGTTTTACTGAATATTTTTATCTAAGCCAACATCCGTTATTAGATATTATTCTTAATTGAGGTTGATTTATTATAAAATAATATTTCATATTTTATTCAATGTGTTATGATATGTTTGAATGTGGATGTTCTATTTTTATACAATTAGTGGTTTATGGTTAAAGTATTGAAATTTTTATGCTTGTTTTAATACGAATGATTATATTATGTTTCGTCCTTTTCATATTAGGAATGCATTGGATTTAGTAAGTGATGGTTGGGGACCACTATAGCCCCTTGATTCATTGGTAGGTCTCATGAGACAAACTAGTGTCTTGACACAAGTCCTTGATAGAATATTTGCGTATGGTCTTGGCATGAGTCCTTGATTTATTGGTTAAGATGCCCAACATTTTGCATTCCATCATTATGAGATTAGTTTTAGGTTTTACATAATATTATTCGACTAGTAGAATATGCAGGTGAATGTTTAAATGGAATTATTTTATTTATTATTTCCATATTATATTGAATATAATGTTTTAAATTCTTGTGTTTTAGTTTTTTTTCTTGCCTAAAAAGTTTATGCATATTTTTGACAGCTTCCGCAATACTATTTATTCGTACTGAGCATCTAATATCACCCCGTTCTTATGTTTTATTTTCTATGGATTCCAAGAAGTGTTTTATAATTGATATTTAGGGTTATTCTAGGGGAATAATGGATTATCAAATGATTTTTTATACTACGTTTTATGTTAGAAATTATAATGTAATTTTCATGTATGTAATCTATTTTCCAAGACTATTAAACTGGTTGGTCCAATGGGACTTGATTCCTTTTAATCATGACATTGTATAAAAATAATAAACCATCTGTGGGTAACTGGGGATGGGTCATTACACCATAAATATGTTTCTCATCTTAAAGTCTCAATCCACCCTTTCTATGTGTTATATGGATGGTATTTGTGTTTGGGATCCATCTGTTGATCTTGTTTGGAATGATTCTCTTGTTACAAAAGTAGAAGTTATTTGAGATCGAGATATCATCACATAATCACACTACTTTGAGATCCTTCTAAAATCTCTATAAATTTTCCAAACCTAAAAGGTAAACCCTCAATCCATTCCAAAAACACCTATATAGTAGAGATCCAAGCTCAATTTCAACACAAGCCTCTTGTATGCTCTTGATTTCTTCTAGATGGTCACATAAGTGATTACTTTGAGATCTAATACATGTCCTAATTCCTCTAGAGTTAATATATAATATGTTTAGACATAACCCCATGAGTGGTTGTATGGTTTAATAAAATTACCAATTTTTCAAATAATCACTCAAGCCTATTCATGTTGGAGGTTTTTCCAATTAATCAGTCGATTTCTCGATGTTGGTGTGGGAATGGGCACATCACATTATAGACCAAACCCATATTCAAGTATCCTATCAAATAATTTGTAGCCTTGGATACCCTCTCTCAATATAATTGAAATGAATTTATGGTTGAAGAGAATACCAAATTAAAAAGAGGAAAGTAACATTTGACCCTTCACACATTGTCTTGAGAAGACGTGGTTGTTTTTATTAGGCCTTAGGTGACATCATCGAGAAACAAAATGCTTACTATGAATTCCAAGGGAATCATAACCTTTTGGAGGATTATTTTCCCTTTAATGATAAAACATGAAATATAATATAACCATAACAACCAATTCTCTATATAATGAATGGGTATAACAACACAAATCAAAACAAGACAAAACTAACTAGAAAAACATAGTACAATGATGAAACCACATGATACCACAAAATGAATAAAAGAAAAAACCCACTAATATCATGAAATCAATCCAGAACTCTTAACCAGATCCAACCCCTAAAATGAAAATACAAGCCAATGATATCAATAGGAATCACTAAAGAACTGAGATACCATGTAATTACATCTATATCAATAGATGAAATCTAAAAATGAACAACATTTCACAATCATTGGGTGAGTCTAAACTCAGTAGGATTTCCTTAATGACTTCCTAACTCAGGACACTAAGAAAATACTTGTTTGAACGTTTATGTAAAACAATTCAAAACAATTTAAATTAGTTTATATGAATCAAAAACAGTTTTACAAGGAATGAAATAAACCATCTGTTAAAACCATTATCAATTTAATTTAGAATATTCATTTCCATTTCCACACACAACCACAGACACACTCAAGCTTGGTCTTACCAATAATGGTGGAACATCATGTCCATCAACCATCATATGGATGGTTGTACATAATGACCATTATCCATCCCATTCAAATCATGCTCAATTGTTCATGCCAAAATCATTCCAATTCATCTCAATCAAATCATTTTTTAATCATTTCAATAAATTATTTACACACATAAAAGAGAAGTATAATTTTATAACATCATTTAAAAATTATAATGAAGTGTTTTCTCAAAATCCAATCACCTTTCGACATCTTCCATTCCAATAACAGAACCCAATTTCCATAAAGTATCAGAACAATACTTCATTTCCATGTCATACAAACCATTTTATTAAATATATGCCTTCAACTTATAATTAAGTGGAGAATAGTTAGAATCCACCTACCTCAAAAATGTTGGCAATATGAAGTACAAAAAAATGATTCTCTAGATAAAAACATGAAACACCTTTCCTTCCATAGATCTAACAACAAAACATCACAATTCCCATCAAAGAACAAGGATCTATCCCCAGCTAAATAGATCTAAGGTTCCACGAATGATGAGGAGAAGGAATCAACAAAGAAACACCAAAGATAGAGACTTTCTGGTGAAACTAAACCCCCAAAAATATTCAATTTTATTATAGATTTATCCCAAACTGAAATGAATCATATCCCACACCATTAGAGAAAAAAGTTCTTAGTATGGATGGATTAGGGAAAAAATGAGTGCCTAAGTAGATAAATAAAATTATATTGAGAATTTTAGGAGGTATGACTCACACAATTAGGCCACACAGTTTCGTAAACTGTGAGCCAACCGTGTGAGTGCTACTATCATAAAGAAACCCCTATATGGTTGGATTGCATAGTTAGAAATCCAATGAATCAACCGTATGATAGATAATATCTCAAGACAACACCTTAAAGGTTGGCTTACATGGTAAGGAAAATCATTGACAAACTATACGAGTGCTTCTATCTAAATCCAACCCTAAACAGTTGGATCACATAGTTTCAAAAATAATTCACCAACCATGTGTTTCCCTATTTCTCAAATGGAAGTTGGATCAAATAGTTATTCCTAGGAACCCATATGATTTGAACAAAGAATGCGTCTTCTCAGTGCCCACTATTTTCCCATGAATGGTTTCCTATTGGTGCTACATGATTAATACTAAATGTGTTTAAACCTTTAACCTCCAAAAATGCCACCAAAACATTCCAAAAAATTTATAAACCTCCTGAAACATAACCTAACCATTATATATACATAAAATACACAAATAATGGTTATTTTACCTAAAAAAATAGTTTCTACATTCTCCTGAACATTGGTATTTCTGTAAATGGAAATTAAAGTTTCATAGTTTTCTAGGAAGAGCTTAAACCATTGCCCCAACATTTTTCTTCAAACGCCCAAATTTCATCCTGAATCTGAACATGTTTTCAGAAAACATGCACTATACTGATTCTTTCCCAATGAAATAATTTCTCGTTCCTATCCATAATCCTTACCATAACCTGAATCAACATAGAATCTGGATCTAGGTCAACATGATCCCATCGAATCACATGGTTCAGATCAGGTTGTTACATCTTCAATTGAGATATATGAAACACACTATTCACTAAACTTAACCTTGGTGGAAAATCCATCCAATACACCACCTAACCCACTCATTAATGTATCTCAAAAGGGTATATGTAATTTGAAGATAAAATACCATGCTTACCAAAATGTTGATTTCCAATCTATGGAGATATTATAAAAAACACATGATCTCTCACTTAAAATGAAGAAGGTCATCACTGATGGCTGACATATGATATTTGATCACTCTATGGCATCTGTATCATCCTTTTGATCAATTTAATTTTCATTGTTTAGTCTTGTAGAAGGCTGAGACCCACCAGTGAAGTCTCAGAATTTTCCACCCAACTAAGTGGAGAATGACAAGGATGCCTATACAATGCTTCAAAATGAGCCATATATATATCAAGGAATTATATATTATATTGGAAGAGAACTCCACTAATCCTAAATTATATTCTATTGAGACATGAAAATTAATTATTCAAGACCAATGAATGCTCTCCAATGATGGGAGAGCCTGTTTAGACTATCCATCAATTTGGGGATGATAATACTTACTCATAGTCAACTATGTCCTAAGTGTGTGTTGTAAGGATTTACATAAATGAAATGAAAACCGGGGGTCTCTGTCCAATACAATATAGATAGGAACACCATTCCTCTTTAAAACTTCTTGGATATAGATTTTGAAAAATTCCCCCACCTAGAGATTCATGAATATGGATAAAATGATCCAATGTTGTGAGTTGATCCACAATTACAAATTTGGAATCATGTTTCCTATCAATGAATAATAGAGTGAAAGGTGAAAATATGAACACATCTTACCTCTTCTCAGGATGATATTTTATTTTCATTATCTTCTATACTACATGAATCACCACCCAACTCTTTAGATATCCAATTCGAGTGAATGCCAACATTTTTAAATGAGGGGATCATGGGTTCAATTTCTCTGACATAAGTTTACACTTCCTTGGGGTGATACTTATTGGAGTGGACGATGGGTGTAGTAAATTGGTGGAAAATAGTTAGTGTAATATCTACCTTTGTAATTGTGTCCTAAAATTCAACAGTGGATGAATTATCTATCCATGGGTCCCAATCAATCCATGTTTCTAGATATTCCAGATCTACATGGATGGGAGGAGGAGAATTGTTCCACTCATAGGTGGTTTCACATATAAATTCTTAACATGTTTCTTTAGCATCGATGATAATTGAGGTTTTCTTATAGACACCATTTTACTAGGTAGTCCTTGCTATGTTGGATTCACTTATTTATCTCTACACACAGTCACTAGTGGACCCTTAAACTAAGGCACCTGATCATCTAGTTTTCCATCTAGATATATCCAAATCTAGGTCTCAATATTTTCTATCATGAACCAAAGGGTGTCGAAATCTGGTGGTAGGATGACTCATATACCGATATCTTATTAGTTTAATAGAAATCAAAATTCACATGATTCCATGAGTGAATATCTGAGCTCAGACACTCTACGGAGTGGTAGGGAATTTCTTCTACACAAATTTGGACTGCCACACATATTTGTAGGATGTATACCCCTTGGAGATTATGCAACCATTGATTTTGGTAACCAAAACCCCCTATCTTAATGATATCAGATATGTACATTCATTAAGAAAAGCTATTGTGGTATCAATGATAGTTAGATTATGGTCATTATACAGATAAAATATGAAATGTTTATATCAACCCAACATGTTTTTTGATTTGTCATTGTCCATTAATTGTGGAATAACTTCACAAATTATTTGGAGGTGGGGTCCAAATTAGAGTTTTTGGATCAACTAGTCATTGATAAATTTATATCCATTAGTATGTGACATGATCTATCCCCCAAAAATGGAAATGTCCAATGAACCTAAACTAATCATTCATGTTAAAGATGTTCTTGATATGATAACACAACATTGAAAATACATTCACTACTAAAATAATAAAATTATCACCTATTAACTATGATACCATCATGAATGTCCCAGATCATTCTCAAAGTCACGTTTCTCAAAATATGATAAGGTATTCATTGTTGAACATTACGAGGAAGTCCACCATGAAAACCAACCAGTAAATCTAGGTGGTGACCTCCCAAACCGATTTGTTATAATGACCCTCCTCTAGTGTCAGTTGATAAGCACTGGGGAGAACATAGGTCTTGAAATATGGTAAGGTATATAGCTTCCTCATCAACTCCTCCCACCCATTGGTCATGACATATTTCTTAGCTTTTTTATGAAGGGAATTTCAATTCAGGGGTAGAGATACTCTATCATGATGGTTATTTCCATTAGAAGAAACACCCTTGGTAGTGGGGGAGTCCTTCAAATATTATACCATTGAATAATTTATTGGAATGAACTCAACACACATATTAAATAGGGAACCAAAAGTCATTTTCATATCCCAAAGGATCCCTCCAAACTTTCTATGTGTTTGTTGGATGGTATTTGTGTTTGGATTCCATTTGTTAATCATGCATGGAATTATTGTCTTGTTAAAATTTTAAAAGGTTTGTGAGATCGAGACAACCCCATATAATACCACTACATTGATATAATTCTCAAAATCTCCGCAAATTTTACAAAACTATAATGGAAAACCTTAATCCATTCAAAAAACACCTCTTGAGTAGAGATCCATGATTGATTCCCATACTAAAGTCTAGTAAACTCTTGATTTCTTAAATATGGATGCATAAATGTTACCTCTACTTAATGTCCTACATCATTTGGAGAAAATGTTTAAAATCCTAGGACATAAGCCTCTATGTTGTTGGATTCTTTAATAAAATTCTCAGTTGGTGAAAAATTCACTCTAGCCTATTCATGGTGGAGGTTTATCAAATTTATCAGTTGATTCACCAATATTGGTGTTAAAATGTCCATATCATTCATCATCACAAAAACATATAGAAGATTACTCTCTAATAATGGGTGGTTTTGGAAACCCACTATCTTGATCTCTGAAAGGAATTTATGCTTCAAGAGAATACACAATAAAAAATATTCCTTAGAAGTATCTTTATAGGGGTGGTACTGGAAACCACTGTAAAATAAATAATATTAATTATTATTTAAAACATATTAGTAGTTTCGTATAATAGACACTAAATTATTTGATCTAGTGGTGGTTGTTTTTTGAAACCACTCTAATATATTTTATAAAACCCTAATCAACAACCCTGATCCTTATGGCCCTGACCCCCTGGTCCCATTAATGACTATTGAAACCCCACTGACGAACCATATCTCTATGACTGTTATCCCCAATAGTATTCTCTCTTCCCCTTTTCTAGGAAACTATGAACCCTAATGGTGGAAACATCCCAAACCCACTTCTATTGATGACCACATCCTCTACCTCCCTATACCTCAACATGATCCCCCCTACATTGGTCTGCCTATGAATCAAAATTCATGGCCATAATCTCCTCAACCGCCACATTTTCCAATGACCTCTTCTCAGCACAGTGAATGTATTACCCAATATCCAACCCTATCATTTTTAGGGGTAATATTTATTCATTTGTGATTTGTATGATTTTTATGTTATATGGAATCAAGATCATGTCATGGTCATAATTCAGACAGGTGATTTTTACTTTTTAATGTACTTGATTAAATATTTATATCTTTATATATTAATTTATTTGGATAAGTGTGTAAATCAAATTACTATGGGTAAAAGTTTTGTTAATTTACCTTGAAACACACCTCAACATGCTAAAGGTTTCGAAGAATTTTTAGATTCAGAATTTTCAAATAGATTAGTGGATGGTAGATTAAACATTTCTTTTCCTAGTAATAAATTAAAGATGGTTGAATGGAAATAAAGTATATGAGAACTTTAAATAGAAATAGTTTCATGATTGAAATGTTTTATTTATTTTTCATGGTGAATAGAATGTTATAGGGTGTCAAAATAAAGACTATCCTGTAAAAAAACATAGTGAACCACCGCAGGAGAATTTATTTTGAAACATGAAAAATGAAGCATTTTGCTTCATAATATCCATTTACCAATATCTTAATAGATGAATAAAACATTCAGTTGATCCTTGGATAGTTAATAATGTTGAGTACATCAGTGGAAAAAATGAGATTTATGAATTAGGTGAAGAAGGAAAACATGCACTCTATATAGGGTATGCCAAGTATTTAAAGCTACCTTTTCTGAATAAGTTGTATCATATAAAGTTTCTCTATGTAAATTTTAAAAACTAAATTTCCTTATTTTTAGAGTTTCTTTATGATGAATTTAGTGATGCTAATATCGCTACATAATTCTTTGAGATGAATAAAATAATCTGAAAACATGGGATTGATATATAATGATAAATGTATGCCCTAATGATTTCAAGATATTTTTGTAAGAAGAGTCTGATAAAGAATATTTCATAATATATCATACTAGTAGATGTAATTCAATGAGAAATAATCACAGTAAAAATTTAATGCAACTCCTAGAACAAGAAAAAAAATCGAAAGAAATTATTTCATTACTTTCCTATAAAGTCACGCTTGAAAAGAATATTCATGTATTCTAATAATGTATACAACATGAACTGGCATGCTCCTGATAGTAACAAAAATCGATTTATGATACATCTAAAAGAATCAACATCATGGAAGGTGTTTGATACATTATAGGAATATTTTTATCCAGATGATAACAATGTATAGTGGGGATTATCTTATGATGGTTTTAATCCTTTTGGTACTCTAACAAATAATTATAGAATAAGGAAGTTGTTTTTCTCCCCTATAATCTAACATCATGGATGTCTATGAATAAGAATTATTTCATTATTTTTAATATTATTCCTATAAATAAAATGATTTTAAATGGAATTTATGAATACCTTCAACCTCTAATCAATGAATTTCAAAAATTAAGGGACGATTGTATGGAAACATATGAAGATTCAATGACAAAATTATTTAAACTATATGTTTCTTTAATGTGGGAAATTATTAAATTTCATGGACCTTGAAAAATATCTAGTTGGAACAGTCATACTAGTTTTTATTCTTTAGTTTGTAGTTTTTATTTTGAAAATCAAAAATTACCTCATAGAATAAAATGTTGTTTCATTTTCTATCATTGATTTCTCGATTCCTCACATAAATTTCTAACTAACAAGACATAATTAATTAATGATATTGAATTGATAAATCCCTGAAAGGTGTTATTTGGTTCAGAAATAAAGGTAAAATTATGGAATTTCATTATAGAATTTGGAAAATGTAATCAATTTAAAGAGCGGTAGAAAAGGTCATACGATAAAATATCTGAAGCAGCTGGAACACAATAGTGGAAGAAAATGAGCATATATTTCAGACATTCCTATCTGGAGCTTAATTTTATACATTTTAATCATAACATAATGCATTTTTGGAAGAAATCTTGTGAAAATTTAATTACTACATTCCTTGATGATCAATGTAAATTTAAGGATCACATTAATGCCCATATGGATTTGAAATCAATGAATATAAATTATTGTTTGTGGGAAAACGAGAGTGTAATGTATCCTTATGGTATTTTTAAAATACAAAATAATGAAAATTATGTATTTCTTCAAAATTTAATGAACATAAAAGTTACAGATGAATATTCAAGTAACATTTCAAGGTGCCTTGACTTAAATCATCGAATGTTATATGTATTTAATAAATCATGAATCACATATTTAGATAAAGAAGTTATTTCTATTACAATTATGTCATATATTACTTGAGAATGTAACTAAATGTCTAGTTGATTTGTGTACCTTCTTCATAGATTTTTGTGAAAAAACTCTAAATCCAAATGATTTTGATAAACATCCTGAAATTTTTTTTTTGATAATTTATCATTTAGAGATGTTATTTCCCTTTTATTTTTCACAATCATGATTCATTTGACTGTTCATTTGGATGAAGAAGTTAATATTGGTGGACCGGTACCATATCGATGGGTGTTTCTAATTTATAGGTACATTAATTTTTTTTACGTTGATGAAATAAATTTTATCAAATAATTATGTTAAAAAATTTAATATGTTTATTATTATTTTAATCATGTACATAGGTCATTTAAAATCATATGTGAGAAATAAATATCAAATATAAGTATCCATTGATTGAGTTTACATAGTATAAGTCTTCTTGAAATTCTATTCTAGTTATTTGTATGGGATTGAGACTAGATTAAATCATGTTTAATGTGATGAAGGCATCCACATTATTTATAATTTTGAAAAACAATCATTGGAATTTACAAAAATTAGATGACCATTTATAAAGGGTTTAGATATTACAATGACTGAATTGGAGTTACTACAAGTAAATATATATATACATATATATATATATATGGTACTCAATATTATTAATATAGATCCATTAATTAAATAATTAAGATTGTAAATAACGATACAAATAAGAAGTCAATCTTGAAATGAGCCGTAATTAAAAAAAATTCAACAAGGTGATTTTGAATGGTTCATTATTCATGTGGGTATATACTCATATTTATATTAAACACATGTAGTTTTTTTCTATGTTAAAAGAGACACCTTATTTATACTTGTATAAATAATTATTTTTTATAATTGAGGATAAATATCAAATTATTTTATGTTTTCATCTTGTGTTCCACTAAAGTAGGATAAGAGATTTGATGCCTATAATCTTCATGGATTCATGTTTCATACAATTTATCATTAGGAATGCATGAAAACAAAAAATAGTGGTGTATTTACACAAACATAGGTGCAACACTATGGAAAATTGATTTATATAATAAAATTAAACTATCTTGGTTAATTTTCACATTCATTATTCAAATGCAGGTAGGTCAACATTGATCGTGGTATAATGAAAGATTCATTATGTTTTTCTTATTTTAACTTCTCTCACTTAATCCAAACAATGATAATTTAGAGCATGATCTATTTATCTTGGTTTCATAATTGAATATTATTTATTTAATGAATCATTAAATACATGAATGTTGTAGTGTTTTTTACACATAAAATCAAAATATCTGTATTATATGGGTGACGAAGTTCAATTAATAATTATTTATAGTGAACCTCATTTACCAGGAAAAATCCCATATTAAAAATATTGAAACAATAAAACATGAAATAGAGTGTAAAAATGAAGTACTCGTTGCAATGGAGGAAGATAAAAATGAAGAAAATGAAGATAAATATAATTCAATGTATAGATTTGAAATAAAACTCTATTATAAACCATCATTTATAAGTGTTTCATACATATATAAATTGTTCTATTTTTTCATTTTTTGTAAAAATCTTTTACTTTTACTTTTTCTATACACTGAATATATTACAAACCATTTGAATTGTAGAAATGTAAAGAAGATTTTTTTATGATCCTAGCCGATCAACATCTCATAGAAAAACCACCACTACTATTATTTTCAGGGGATCTTATTGATTTAAATGTACTAGTGACTTATAGTTATCCAGAAGTTTCTCTATACATTTATAGAGTCCTGGCATTCAATGAACCTTACAAAATGGACCATTTTACCCCTCTATTAGGGGAACATTGGTGAGTTACCATTTCTGGTAAGTATGTAATTATATAAAAAACTATGATTTATTAATTTTTCAACACATTTTTGAAATAGATAAAGATAAAAGAGATATAAATATGAACATAACATATGTATGGGACATGAAAAACTTTGAGAATATCACTCCATTCGATGTGTTTGGGGTGTCCACTATTGATGCTATTGGAATCTATGGATTGATTCTTGGGTAGTTTTCTTAGAGACATTGAGCTTACCTATTAATAATAAATATTGGAGGCATATTACCACATCTTGTAAAAACTAAACCCTTTATAACCAAGTGAAAATAATATTAAATTATTATTAATTAATACAAATTTTAAAATAAATGAGTAAAGTTAATAATATACTTATAATGTGTTGGGTTTTCTATTTATAGATGATTTTTTGATTTTATTAACTCAATTTCACAAGCACACACTTAAAATTTTAGTCAATAAATAGAGATATTTTTAATGGATATAATGACAAGATTTTAATGAATAATCTCTGAGCTCTCAACAAATGTATGTGAATTTCCATGAATGAATCTCACATGAGTAGTGGAAGTTATTTGTTAATATTAATAGAGATTTATTTCATAAGGTAATTTACTATTTTAGAGTATCATAAAAATATAATCAAAATAAAATTATGTTTTTTTAATTTTTCTATTTTTTGGATGAATTATGAAAAAATTTGTTGTGAATCATGAAAAACATTTCATTCCTCATATCACTAGGAAACATAGTTTTTTCAAAAAAGAAAAATTATTGTTGTATTTAATCCATTATTATTTATATTATTTATTAAAAATAATGGTTTTTTTCTAAATTGATTATATTTTTGTGAAGGATAATTAAAAATTCACTCTGTCTTTTAGATAGAGATTTGTCTTAATGTTCATAGAAAACCTAATAGCAGTTTTGTGATTGAACTACTAGAGACATTATAGTAAGTACTTCTAATTACTATTTAATGTTATTTAATTACTATAAAACATAACAATGAAAAATAAAATACAAAAAAATCATTAAATACAACTTAGTTGGGTCATCTGTATAGATCAAGTGGTGGTAATTAGTTCTATTACTATCATTAGATCCTTGTAGCTAGACCAAATTAATAGGGTTGAAGGATTATTTTGTTATGATTTTTTGGATTATTATATTTATAGTAATGAAATAACATTTATAAGTAATGAAAAAGTTGTTAACCATATAATGTTATAAATTTAAAATAATTTTAAAAATCATTCTTAATATTGTTTTATTAATGGTTAATATTAAATAATCATCTGATGTGAACCCTTCAGAATCCTCATTGGTATCCCTGAATAATGCATTTGAAATCATTTTACGAAAGGAGAAACCCATGTGTGGATGGGGTTTGGGTTCTATGCCTACTCCATCATCTGTCTTAGGTATGGTATTATCAATATTTACTACTACATTTAATGGGGGTTAGAGCAGTGTCATTGATCCTGAATCAAAAAGGTAAAATTAAAGGCTGGGAGAAAAGGTGAAAGAACAACACACTTATAGGAAAGCATAGGATTAGTAGTTGTCAAAAATGGAAAATGAATTAGTTTATGTATTTCTCATGATAATAGGAATGATACATGAAGAAATATCAATTCTTATAGATAATATTTCCAATGTAGATTCGAAACATAATTGATTAATCGATAAATTTTTTTAGAAGATATCAATGTTTTTAAAAATGTGTGTCAGGGGATTTAAACTAAGAAAAAGAGCTAAGATTATTTTCAGACTTCACACATAATTTGTTGGAATGATGGGTAGTTAATTCCTACATGTTAAAAAATAATTATGGATCATTTTATTAATTTTTGAAAAAATATGATTTCATTTTCTTGGATTTGGATTTGTAACGTGTATTGTGAACTAAAATGATAGTTTTATGTTGAAAACTCTGAATTCAATTCATACCAACAACATGATTTGTCTGATTAATGTGTGGTGAATTATTATATGTAAAAATGAATTATTGATAATTTTAATGTATTTTAAAAATAGTCCAAACTCGTTTTCTTGGTACTGGATATGTGACTCATGTATCAAACTAAAACTGTACTTCAACATTGAAAACACACACTAAGAGTCAAAATGGAATCATTGTATTTTAAATTTATATGTGGTCGATTCCTACACATCACAAATAAATTATGTATCCTTTTACTAAATTTTGAATAAAATATTATCATGTTTTTCAGTTCTTCCTATGTATTGATGTATGGTTGATTCCTACATTAAAAAACTGAATTACGAATATTTTTTCTAAAGTTCAATAACAATTTGAGATTTTTTCACTTTTTTTGGATATATTACAGGTATTTTAAACTAAAATTCAATTTTTATGCGGAAAACATCCACTTCGAGTCAAACCACCCACATTTTGTGTCAGGTAGTTATGTGGTTGATTAATAAACATAAATAATTAATTAAGGATCATCTTCCTAATTTTTGAAAATAATATGAGATAATTTTCAGTTTTTTGGATATATGAGAAGCATTTTAAACAAAAATGACTCTTTGATATTGAAAACATAAAATTACAGTCAAACCAACCACATTTTATGTTGAATTAATATGTGTTTTATTCCAAAACATAAAAAATTATGGATAATTGTTATAATGTTTGGATTCAACCTGATCACATTTTCATGGTTTTGGCTCTCAGATACTGGATTTATAGTATAATGAACCCTATATTGAAAACATGAAATTTGAGTAATAATGAAAATAAATCTTGTTTTAGAAGGACATGAAATCAAAGTAAAAAGTCCATAGAATTATTTTTCAAATGTATGAAATGATTCCACATCAATACAGGTAATGTTTTTCCTTAGATGCCCCTAAATGCATTTATAGTGTTCCAAACCATAAAACATTCATTTAATGGTAAAAACCTTATAATATGAATTAATATTGATGTGAAATAATGGGAAAACTATTATTGAATTATTTTTAAAGTGTGTGAGTAGATGACACATCCATGAGACATGTAGTGTGCTCATAATAACATAATAATAAAAATTTAAAAGATATCAAAATATTTAAAAATGCATGTCACGGGTTTCAAACCCAAGAAAATAGAATAAAATGGATTTGAAATAATGGAAAATGAATTTAGATTATTTTTTGAAATGTAGAAACCTAATACACAACAATATGAGTTACAATTTGACAGGTATTCCTGTAAACATGTTTTTAATGATTTAAAACACTAAAATGTGTGTGTAATGGTCCAAACCATACCATAAGACCTCATATTGAATTGAAATCTTGGGAAAACTAATATTTAATTA
The DNA here is from genome assembly GCA_963277665.1 of Viscum album. Classification (NCBI taxonomy): domain Eukaryota; kingdom Viridiplantae; phylum Streptophyta; class Magnoliopsida; order Santalales; family Viscaceae; genus Viscum; species Viscum album. Next base: position 1,088,124,551 of record OY728145.1, on the reverse strand, counting down.
ATTTTTACGTATGTGAGTATAAATAAAATCCATATTATTTGTTTTTTCCCAAAATGACTAAATCATTAGTTTTAAAAGATATCAAAGTCTTTTAAAATGCGTGTTAGTGGGTTAAAACCAAGGAAAACACATTAGATAACCATAAAATCATTTGATGATGACTGTAGATTAATTATCAAATTGATGTAATTGAAAAAACATCAATACGAGTTATGTTTTTTTGGGATACCCTTAAGAGAAAATTTAGTTTTTTAAAACACTAAAATGTATGTGTAATGTTTAAAAGAAAAGAAGAAGACTACATATTGATGTGAAAATCATGGGACAACCAGGGTTGTATTTTTTTAAGTGTATGAGGAGACAAAACGTCTATATGATGCGCGGTGTGCTAAGAATAACTCAATACGAAATTTTAAAAGATATTCGTATATAAAATGTATGTCAGGGGTTCAAAACCCAAAAAACAATGTCTGATTGATATTAAGTCATAAGAAAATTACTATACTATTATTTTTTAAATATAGGAAATAAAACACTATAAATTCAAGTTATGGTTTTCCCAGAATGCTCTTAAATATGATTTTAGCATTTTAAAACACTAAAATATGCATGTAATATTCAAAATGTAACACCATGAGATTTTATGAAACAATTTTAGTCTAAAAATTTAATTTCTTTGATAGCTTCCATTATACAGAATACCATGTTTTAAAGAACCACAATGTACTACTAGTATTATTATTAAAAAAATAACTGTAATAACCATTTCATTAATCTTAGTGGTATGAATGGGAATAAAAACCTTTTAAATAGTTAGTATAATGGTTTTATATAAATAAAATATATTTATAAAAAGTACTTAATTTTTAGTAAAGTCATTATATATTTCAAAAATACAATTTTCTCAAAAAAATGTTCTTATTTTTTTTGTAAAAAAATATTTTTTTTTCAAATTTTAGAAAATTAATTTGAAAAAATAAACATCATTTTTGAAATATAAATATCAATATTAAAAAAATTGTATTATTGATATTTTTATGAAAATATTAATTTTTTGATGAATAGTAAAAAATGATTTTTGTTGGAAACTATCTTTTCATTTAAAGCATTTACAAGATCAATATTTTTTTTAATAAGGATTAAAAAGTAAAATCAGTTTAATTATATATCTTATAATCCTATTTAGTTAATTGAAATCAATTTCAAATTGAATTCTAATATTAAAACATTCTAAACTTTGGAAAGTTTTCGGTTTGAGAAACAACATTTTCATCACTTCTATAAGATTAATTTTGAAATCAACTTGGCTACTTATATGAATGTAATTAAAAAAAATAATCCATATTTTGAATTATAATAATTAAAAGTTAATAATTTTTTCAAAATATTTTTATTGTTAAAATGATTAGTAAAATCTTTAAAAATTAATTTTCATGGTTAGGGTTAAAAGAGGTTTAGCAGGGGTTATTCTAAAAATATAAGCGAAAATGATATAAAAACATTTCCAACTCCAATTTTTAATCCATATTTCTTATTTATCACATCAATGGTTTGATAATGATTCATTTTTAGCATTCTGGAATGATTAAGATAGGGTTTCACCTTTTTCTTTTAAAAAATTTCAAGTGTGTCCTCTCTCTCGCTTATAAAAGGTCACCCCTCTCCTCTCATATTCACACATCCAAAACCATTTGTTTTGGAAAATAAATATCCAAATAAATTCCTTAATTACCTCCCCAAATTTAGGAGGAACTATTTTTATTAGGAAACCATCATAAGAAGTATTTAGGTGTAAATCTAAAGAGTTCTCCAAAGAAGAGGTATAATACTAAAACATGAGTTTCCATTTTATTTCTTCCCATAAGTCCAACAAATATTATTAAAAAATGATTTTTATAATAACATAATTATCTTTAATATATATTTATTTTATTATTTTAATGAATTAATCTTCATATATCTCCTCTTCCATTAAGTGTGAAATGAAATTGTTGATCATCTGTACAACAAACTACTATCTTGCAAACTGGTGTAGTATGTTTTCCATCACCATGGCCCAAGGATTTTTATAATAATGTATTTACAATAAAAATTTTATATGTTTAGTATCATTTTTTTGAGTCATGATATTACATATACCTTTGTACCTTCCATTTCATTGGAGATATGATAATGTCTCTCATGTGGATGGAGGAACACCGCCTTACAAAGCGATGTGAATCCTTTTTCAAAAAACACATTACATGGAAGGTAATAATGATAGAGTTAATAAATATATATGATATATATTAAATCATAATAATTACATAAGTTTGATTAATTGTTTAACTTTATTACATTCCATTCATTGATAAAAATAGATATAATGTCCTTATATACATACGACCTACTGTCTCCACGAACGATGTAATGCATTTTCCTATCTCTAATTTTATGGATAAATATCTATATATATATATATATATATATATATATAATGAAAAACTATGATATTAATCTCATGTTTTAAATTATGGTAATGACAGAATAATGAAAAAAACGGTTCCAAAATTACAGAATGATAACATACATGATAAAAAAGTAGTTATTACTCAAAATAGTTATTTTAACAAAGAACTATTAATGAATAAGTGAGAATTGGTTATAAGTAAATCATTTATGGTATGATATATATAATTATATTTATAGAGGAAATTTATAATAAAATAACTTTTATTATATAGTAATTTTGAACATGTATGAAGCAATTTGAGACATAAAGTAAGGGAATTTGGTCTCAAATTACCTTCTTTGGGAAAATATTTATGTTACATGATTATCTTATTTTATTATGTATATATAATAATCCTTGGAAATTTTAATTCACTGATTTATTTTTTCATGATATATAATGTTTTTATTGTAATTCGTTCATGGGTCTTATAATTCAAATGTTACCAAAGTAGAAATTGTTTTATCTATCAATATCATTGTTCATTTGAATTATTTATAATTAATCTTTTTATAGTGATATCTTATGAAATATCTCTCAATAAACTCATTAATTTTATTATATTATGTTTATTTATTTAAAATACATGGTTTCCTTTCATTTTCCTCTCTTTACATCCTTAAGTGATCTAATGCAACTTTTTAAGGTAAAATCTACTTTATTTCTATCTTCAGTAGAATTTTTTTTTATTTCTTGTCCATGTTTTCTAAAAAAATTAAATAAATTATTTACTATTATCCAATTATTTTTTAAAGACATTTTTACCCTTTTTTAGTTTTTAAAAAATGTTTTAAAGGGAATATTCTAACGATTTTATGAAAAATTATCTTTTTTACTTTTACCAAAAATGTGAAAAGAATATTTTTTTAAATAATATTATATGAATGAAATTTTATAACATCATGAAAAATTATTTTTTTGAAATTTCCTTTATATTTTTCCAATTATATTTTAAAATAAATGTATTTTGAAAATGTTTTGTGTATTTTTAGTTTATAAAAATGTAATTTTCAATGTGAAAAGGCTATTTTCCTCAAGAAATGTTCTAAGTGATCTTTTAAAATCACTTTTCATATATGACGACACCTATTTATGTTAATTAATCATTACTAGGGATGCTAGCCAAATATTCCATTCTTATTATTTGTTTCAAAAGTTTATGTTTATGATGATAATATGTTAATGAAACCTATTTCATTTGATGGTTTATACGATGATGAAACATTTATGAAACATGTTTTATTTTCTTGGGTTAATATATAAGGAATGTTTTTCATATTATGGCACAAAATTTATGGATTATGTGATGGATGATATCTATATATCCATCCAATTCATTGGGTCATTATTTATGTTTAATGAGATCATAGGGTAAATCAGACATGACTACAAGCCTGAAAAATAGAGTATACTGGATGTTATCTCATTCCTCAAAAAGAGGGTACATGGGAGGTTATCTCAATCCTTAAGTAGGTATATGGATTGTTTTACCAAGACTAACATGTTATTAATGTATTGGTTTATATCCTCAACAAAAGTATGTTTTGCTTATATATATACCAAAAATTTATGTCTTATGTTAATGTGATTTTCTCATAGCTCATGTTGATTGATTCCATTATTATATGAAGTGACAAGATTTATGAAATTTCTCATTTTTATGATCTATGTTATGTTAGGTGTAGTTTTTAAATTATTTTTTCATGCTATCATACCATTATGTTCATGATATGTTGTATCTTTTTTGTTTACTATTATTGAGCATCTAATCTCAATAATTATTATGTTTTTCCCCCTATTATGAATAAAGGTATTATGTAAGAGAAGTCAAAAAAGGTTATAGTAATGTATAACTATGTTGGTATGAATTAATTCACTTATGAACTATATTTTTATGTTTCAATGTTTCCTATGACACTAATCCATTATGATCTTAAGGTGTGTTTTTATAATGTAATGAATATTCATCTATTAAGATGTAATGTCCATGTATGAAAAGCATTGGTCATTATAGTTTTTATTAGATCAAAGGTATAGTTAACCTATAGAATCAAGGATGAGAAAAATTTAGTGATAACTCTTAGGATAATCCAATGTATATGAGAACATCCTAAGTTATGGTAAATAAAGGTGTGTGGTTTTTCTATAAAACATCCACATTCAGATACTATAAGTGGATCTGGATCTGGAAAATAATTACATAGGGGTCCTAAATCTAAAAATGGTTTATTTATTAGGGAATTCTCACCACATAGTGCATGATAATAGTCATTGTTTCACACCTGGATTGACACTCATGGTGGATATTATTTAAAAATTCACAAACTATTTACAAACTGTCATGATGTGTTTAAATGGATAATGAAAATGAATAAACTAAGTTAAACCTAAGGTGTTATATATTGAAAACAATATGTCCTGAATTCGACATTCTATAATAGGTTTTCTTGATTATGTGGTTTCTCACTGTGAATATTGCTTCTCACAATGTGTTTTTTATTTTAGTCAATTTCTATAACTAGGACTCATCTTAACACTAAATGTGTTGTAAAATTCAGTGATTATAAGAAACCAAATTAGATTATGATTAGAGATAAAAAAATGTGATCATGACTAATCATCTATCAAAATATATTATTAACAATGTGAATTTTAGTGACACTCATAGTGTATAAAATAAGTGTAATATGATCATTTTTAACATTCATGTGGTAATGAACATAGAGGAAAGAATATTCGAATTCCTACATGTCAAGAATGTTGGAAGAATATGTAATAATAATATCTCAAATATAGGGTTATATGTAATCTATGTGTAAATAGTGGTTATAGAGTAAATAATTGGTAAGTAATTTTATAACTTATATGTGAGGAACTCAAGAATTATACGATTCAATGCCTTAAACTAAGTATTTTCACATAAAACAGGTAAGGACCTATATTATACCAAATAATTGATGTATATGGGATGAATTATCTAGGTATTTAGATTCAATAATTATTTTGTAGAATTATTTTACTAATGTTATTTTGGTTACAATAATAATGAAACATATAAGGATTGTGTTAATTTTGGATGAATATATGTCATCATGTAATATTAACATAAGTGTTATAGATATCATATTCTGTTTATGAGTTCAATGTTCATCATAAGTAAAATGTCTTAAACACCCCTTTGTAGGTTCTAAGTGATGGGATTTAATTGTGATTAATGAAATTTTGGGAGATGTTTAATTGGAATAACATTTAAGTAAAAATTATCTTCAACATGATGTATTATTTGAGGAAGAATGATCATTTTATAATTTCGAAGGTGTTGATAACCTTAAAGGATTATATTAATATTAAGGAGTAAGGTTATTTTTAATTATTTTCATCATATTTTTTTGTATTATAGTAGAATAATATAAATATTTTTTCATAAAAGGACAATTTTTCACATCTTTCATGGCCATGGTAAATTAAACCACAACTGAAGTGTGATAAGTGTGAAATTTCAACCACTGGCCTAAAATAAATAATATTTCTTATGGGATGGTATGAAGAGTGATATGGGAACATATTTATATTAGTGATTGGGTTTTGAACATGTTAACGATGAGAAATAAAATTATAATAGGATGTTACAACCATTACATATACCTGAAAAGAAATTAAAAAACACCACCATGGATTTTGTCTTTTGACTCCATAAAATAACTAAAAGAAGAAAATGATATATGGGATATATTCAACAGCCTTATAAAGTTAGAAATCTATATATCTAATAGATAATATTTCTCTCTAAATCAAATTTATAGGATACAAACTAAGGAAGTTATAAGGTTGCATGGATTACCACATTCTATTTTTTCTAATTAGGATCTCAAGTCTACCTCAATGTTTTGGTAAAGTATTTAGAATTATATAGATACGTAATTGAGTTTTAAAATTATATATAATCCTTATACATATGATCAGTCTATGAGAATAAATATGAACTTATAAGATTTTTTTAATTTCTTAAATGGATTTCAGCGGTGGTTAGGATCAATACATTCCTCTAGTTGAGTTTTCTTAAAATGGTAGCTTTCAATTGAGAATTCAGATGGATCCTTAGGAATCTATCTATGGAGATAAGTGTGTAACTCTAACATATTGGAATGGTGTTACATAAAAAATTAAATTGATACTTTCTCATGATATAAAAATGGGGTAGATGACTAAATCCATTCAAAAACACATATAAGAAACATAATGTTGGCAGAAAAGTTAAGCTGAAAATTACTATCATGATCTAGAATTTTAAGTTAGTGACAAGGGGTTTCTAATAATTGCTCTATTGAGTAATTTAATGGGATTTGGGATGATGGTCAAACTAATCCTTGGTTATATTGGTCCTTTGTAAATTCTCAATATTATTGAGACTGTGGTTTATCGTTTGATGATTCCACTAAACCTCTCTTAGGTTTATGATGTGTTCCATGTATCTCTCTAGCGGAAGTACATACTTGATCCATAATATATGCTAAACTCATAGGTTGTTCCACCAGATAATGATATTTCTTATAAGGAACAAATGGTTCATGTACCACATCATATAGAGTAAGTGATATGGAACATGAATTTGGTGAAAACACATACTGGAGGATGTTACATTGGAACATAAGGATGTAATGATGCATAAGTTTCCTCTATTTGCAATAAAGTGAAATAATTTATTGGGTGAATTAACATTATGAGGGGAAGAATTTAACACTAAGATATTTTATGAAATATATTTTTTCATATAAAATTAATCTCCTTGATAGTTTTTTTACACAGATCACTATGTTTTGAAAAACCATGATATAAAATAAATATTATTACCCAAAAAGTCTAGGATCTTGGCAAACCTGATCCTAATAAAATAATTCATAAAAATTTAACGATACAAAAAAAATTGGCATTATATGGGATTTTGAAAATTTGAGAGTGAAAACACCTCACATGTCATCATTCACCTGTGGGATACAGTAATCCGGAGCTCTGAAGGCCCACATTGTGCTATCTTAAATGACCTTCCAATTTGAAAGTATATTCTCCACCTATTTAGTCTCTCAATAAGAAATATAAATAAGAATATTAAGCTGTTCTACAAGATTCATATAAGAAATACAATGTGGAAGAATATTCCATGTGATATTCTAGGTTCTTATTTTCAGCACTGTGACCATATTTTCAAAATCAGACTCAATCCATAAATCATGCCACTTATTATAGAAATCATAATTAATAGTATAAACAATTTCCCAATGGTCATATACATAATATATCTCTATTCTGATGTAATGATAAAACCAACCCTCGACAAAGCCATGAGGAGTTCCATAGATATGTTCAGAGCCCACTGGACTGGGGATGCTTGAGGCCACACCATTAAAATATTCTTTGACCCACTGTCTGATATGAGGTATCCATCTCACATACTTGAGGGTAAAAGGTTTCTTCATCTTTCCAGCAACTCCCAAGAGTCTAAGGATTTTAAGGCCAACCATTTCATTATGCGTCGAACTAACCTGGATGTTTGTAGTGGCTTGAACATCTCTATGAATCACTAAAGTACCATCAAGAATTGAGGGAAACTACTCCTAAAATAGATTTAGGTTGTGGGATCTCCAGATAGAATCTGGGATCGAGGCTATAGCCACCATCAATAGATTCTATACCTGATTGATTTGTCTAGTGTTATAGAGGAAGGCAAGTTGGTCTGTAAGGGGTTTGGCTTTGTTGGTGTCCAGGACAAAGCATTGTCTATCATACTTCCAAAGGGATCTTGAATAAACACATTCAAATAAAAAATGATTTATATTATCCACAAAAGACAGGCATAATAATAATTATGAAGAAATTAATTGTCCATATTTCCTCAATTTGTCCTACATTGGTAACATTCTTTTCCAAATTCTCTATAAGATAATGAATTATGAAGGCTGAATAAAACTTACCTTGAAGGCAACAAGCCAGGTGGAAAGTCTATTAGAGTTGACAGTCTTCATCCTATAATGTTCCTTGATAGTGAACTTTCTATTGTATCTAGGGTTCTACACCATAGTATCAACATACATGAATGTTTAATTTATAATTTCTAATGAAATCTACAAGGGAATCAAATAATGTTTGTTGTATAGTGTGATAAGATCAGATATTTTAATTTTCATCCTATCAGGATGGATGCCATCCTTCTCCTAAGGGGTTGATTGAGCCAGTATGTATCCCATCAATTGAGTTCAATGTCTCTATTAGCTAACCATTTGTTGTTCAGAAATATTTCATTGAAAGAAAACATAATAGATTACCATACTGAGGATCCAAGGTGGAAAATACATCCCTCAAGTAGCCATTCCCTGAATCTACTAGATAAAAAATGACAGGATTGTTCATATGTGGATAAGATGTTCCATGTGAACTTTCTGATAAAACCGTCATTGAAAATCTTCAGGCCCTTAATTCTAATTCATCCCATTTCAATTGGTTTTATACAATCCATCCATGAAAAAGTGATCAATTTTCTTTAATGCACAAACCATGTCTATATAATGTTCCTAATCATTCCTTATAGTTCCTTAATGGGCACTCTTGGCCATCTATAAATAGATAAAGAATGAATAAACTTTTAATTAATGATAGAGTTAACAAGAAAAACTCTCATAGCTTCAGATATTGAATTGTATTTCCATTTAGCTATTTTATTGACTATATAAGTACTAATTACTTTGATGAAATGACTCTTGACTCTCCCAAAAAAGATAGGGACACTAATATTGGTGAAATTAAGGGAACCTTTCCTCACCCCAAGATTCATTTTCCCCTTGTTATATTTTTCATTAGATATTCCTTCCCCAAATATGGTAAAGTATTTCCCACAGCTGATGGATTGTTCAAAAACCTTTTAATAGTGATGAAAAGGTGTCTGAATTCTTAAGATGGACATCATTGAATATTTCACAAATAAAATTATATTATATTTATAAAAAAAGTGTGGGGGAGTGAGCACATTCCCACTATCATTAATATTCTTAAAGAGACCAACCTGAACAAGATCATTGATGCACCTACATAGGCGGTATTCAGTAATCATAATAAAGAATCCTTGAGAGTAGACCCCCTTTCCTTACATCCCTTGTGCATGGGAACTATCCTCTTAGGATCCCATTTATTAAGATGGACAACTAAGCAGATGAATGAATGCATCTTATCATCTTTATAAAGGTGTTTGAAAACCCATTTATAGTTCAGATTTCGGGAAGAAATTTACAGTTGATTGTATCAAATGATTTGTAAATTTCAATATCGATGGAAAAATTCCCCTATTTCGTCTTCCTCTATATAATATTGCCACTCTATGAGGTATAAAATAAAAAATTCTGAATACATATTCCAGGGGAAACCCTTATTGGTTCCAATTGATGTGGTGCTTATTGATTCACCCTAACATGGACATTATGATTTTTTATATGACTTTAGGGATTGTATTCCAAAGATCCAGTAGTCAAAATTCCTTGACATAAATTTAATTAACCTTTTTTGGAATCAAGGATATGAAATTTGAGTTGATTCTATAGGGAAGAAAAATATCCTTAAAAATTCCCTTACAACACAAACCAAATCCTCATAGTTGATATCTTAATAGAACATGAAGAACATATTGATGAATCCATTTAGTTCATCAACACATTTTATGTCTAGAGAGAAAATATTCTTCCTAATTTCATCTGGGTTTAATATTAGGACTAGCTCTCGGTTTTTCCTCTCATTATTGCCTGGATGGATGTTGTTAATAATAATTGATGTGTTTTCGAACCCATCATCGGAGTAAAGGCTACAAAAGTAGTCAAAAAATGATATAGAAATATCATTTTTTGCAGTGTGTTGATTCCCATTAATACTAATGGCGTGATTCCCTACCTTAGATCATTTCCCCATACAAATCCTATGAAATAAATTTGTTTTTTTCCACTTCCTTTAACTATTTCACGTTAATGTGACCCTTTTTCAACCATTCATTAATGATTAAAAGACCATCAATATTTTTGTGAGCTTTAACATATTCCCTGGAAGGAAAATAATTATTTTTCTCCATATTTTTTATGCTTGAAAGGTGTTGTTCAACATTCTTGATATCAATCTCAAGATTCAAGAAAGTGTTTTTACTCCACTCCTTTAGAAGCCTTTTGGAATGATTTAGCTTATCAACAATTATTGAAATGGAAAGGTAGAGGGGATGACCTTGGTAGAGTAGAGAGTTCCACAACAACAGGATTATGATCAGAATGATTCTTCGGAAGAGTATGTTCTATGATTCAATTGGTAATGCTTCTATCATCCATTTTCATAAAGCATCTATCAAGTTTTCTTTCTTGCATCCCATTCTATGTGAACCTAATCCAAGTGAATTTAGAACTAGGGATTGGAACATCAAGAAGGTTGCATTGTTCATTTTAGTATAAAGATTCACTTGTTGCTAAGCTGTTGAAATTTGAACCTGTCTTTTTCTTTAGTGCAAGGATAATGTTGAAGTCACCCATCACCACCAACTTTGAGACCACAGTCCCAGAGAAATCCTTTGGATCCTTCCAAAGATATATTCTCCTCAAGTATGATGTCGAATCCTAATAAAAATAGATCTGAATAGTATGGTAAGAGATATCAAACATGACAGTAAATATATGTTTTTCTAGTTACATGTGACAATTATAGGGCTTTAATATTTTAGCATCCAAAGATGAATCATGCCACTATTATGTAGAATCTGAGTGAAAAAGTGGTATCCCATGGAGGAAAACCTAAAGTCTTTCCAATTTTCAAAAATAACCCTGGGTTCAGTAAACCCAATAATCATTAGTTTGGGGGATAGAATTAAATTACTAAGAGTTTTTCTATTGTGGGGTTCTATAACCCTTTGAATTTCCAGTTTAAAATCTTCACTTCCTAGGGTTCCTACACCAAGTCACATGGCCTTCATTCTGTGCCATCTTCAGATGGACATTTTTCTTCTTATTTCTACCATTATTATTCCCGCCATATGAGTGTGCTTCTATTCTGAGTCCATATATGTTTTCATCTACCACAATATTGTGTTTATCATGCTCAAGGGATTGCTGATCCCCAACCATGTTACACAATAAAGTGAAACCTAATGGTGTGAACGTATTATTGGTTAATATGGGTTCATGTGATTAATATATAAGATTTTATCCTCTAGAAACTTTTGAACTAGGCATATGTTAAAAGAGAATTCTACTATGATCAAGGTTTTGATCCATTTTGGATCTATGCTACCCTTCAATAGGGGGTGTCATTACCATGCATTCACCGGTAGAAACACTTACAAGCTGCCTACGAGACACATCCACTAAAAGATGGCTATAAACATGATTTTATACTAGATCATAACTCAGTGTGGTGCAATCCAAATATATCTACACTTTAGTAGGTGGGGCCTCCGACTCTTTCATAGAACAAGAGGTTCCATCATTCACCAATGAAACAAGCACCCCTGAGGTCTATATTATTGTGGATTTTATTTTATAAAATATGAAGCCATGGAATCATAGGGTTTATATTACTGGCCATAAGAATATTTAAGCCTATATTTCACACTCCAACCTTGCTACATTAGGGCATGATCCTCTTCATCAGTTACAATGCATAAAGTAAGATTTTAATCAGAATGTTCATGAGGTTCATTAGTAGGGAGTTCCCCATCTTGCATGGGGATTGGAATTATACCTTATAAATCACCTTATGAGGCTCTTCCATAGTGGATATGGGTTTACTAGTAGATTACAGGTTTTTATCCACAAGATTAATTGAATCATCTACATTAGAGGGACCATCAATTTGATCCTTGATTCGGTCAGGTGTGGAAAATGATCCTTTCACTTCCTCCTATGACATTTGGAGATCCTTCCCCTAAGAATTTGAAAATGAGAAGTCATTGTCCCTATTTCACTCATGTGAGAGATGGAAAAAATATTATTGTTCATGTATAACTATAGTTTATTCTAATGCTGGATCACTAATATAATGTTGTTATCTACCATGGTTAGGGCCACTTCCTCCACAAGGGTACATGACATGTTTACTTCTACCAAGACCCTCTCATAATGCCCATACCTTAGATTTTAAGTTTGTTGATCCATCCTAATTTGATTCCCCATAGCATAGAAAATGTACTAAAGATTGTGTAGATACCAATACCACAAATTCAACAAGAATATATGGATCCAAACATGAGTTTGTGGGTTCTTTACTATATCCATATCAAAAATTATGATCCCACACTAGAATTATTAGAAATATAGGATGAAATGAAAAATATCTATAGATCCAGGTCCTTTGATTAAGATCATTATGTTGGGAAATGACATGATAGTATCCTCATATCATTTTTTTCATCTTCCAGTCTCCAAATCCCCAGTTTTAAAGATCCTACATGTGAGTTCGTTGAACTTCTAGAGCCGCTATCCTTTCTGGACAAGAACTCTGGTAATTATAGAGTACCTGCAACGATTAACCCTTTCCTCAACTACTTCTTGGATTTTATATACATGTGTTTTCCTAACCATTATAATGAATCTCCCAAGGGGTGGAAGGCCGAATCTAGATAAGGAGGGATTACTTTCTTATTTGACCACCTTAGCGAAGATCTTCTTCGATTCAACAGCCTTGTCTAGAGCTTGATATGCCAAACTCAGCTTCTTTGACACATGATCTTTGCCTGTATCACATGATAAAAAAGTATTTTTCTCTTCAATATTATAGATAAGTTCATCTTATTTCATCCACGTAGGGTTCTAAGGTCACAACTTTATCCATTCCCCCTTCTCTACAATCATATAATTATTTCAATCATATAAAATTATTATTATTATTTAAACATGAATCATATAGATTATTCACTAAACATGGTAGTATAAATAAGACTAAAAATATTTTAAATATTAATTATAATGGTTTTATATAAATAAAAAATATTGATAAAAAATTTAATTTTCTTTAAACTCTTTATTTGTTTTGAAAATAATAATTTCTCAAAAATTGTTTTTATTGATTTTATTGAAAAAATATTAAAATTAATTTTTCCACTTTTAGAAAATATGTTGGGAAAAATAAACATTTTTTTAAATATACATTTCAACATTATCTTAGAGTTAATGTTTTATAATTTTTAGAAAAGATTCATATTTAGATGAGTAGCAGAAAATACTAATTCTTATTAAAAATTATTATTTTTATTTAAAATATTTACTAGATCCAATTTATTTTAAGATTTTTTAAATTAAAAATTATTTAAAAAATATATTTTTTGATCTTTTTCTAGTCATTTGTATCAATTTTATATTGAATTTTTATATTAAACATTTTATAATTATGAAAAAATTTTCTTTTTAAAACTGTTTTTTGACCATATCTACAAGTTTAATTTTAAATTAAAAGTTTCCAATTTTGTGAATATAAGTTGAAAAAAATTATTAGATATTTGGAATCAAAATAATAAATATTTTATAATAATGTTTCATTAAATTCTTCTAAAAATGAATAGTAAAAATACTGAAAATTAATTAACGGGGTTAAGGTTAAAACTGGTTTATACCAGGTGTTAAACAATAAATATAGGGGGTAAAAATTAAATAAAAACATTTAAAACTCCAATTGTAAGGATATATATATATATATATATATATTATCTCATCAAAGGTAAAATAATGATCAATTCTTTTATCCTTTTGGAATGTTTAAAATGTGGTTACACCTTTTTCTTTTCAAAAATTCCATGTGTGTCCACTCCCCCACTTATAAAAGGCCATCACTCTCTTCTCATCTTCACACTTAAAAAAAATTTGGATTTGAAAATTAATACCCAAATATGTATATTAATTACCTCTACACATCCTAGATGACTTATTTTGACTTGGAAACCCTCTTAAAAATTCATTATGTGTAATAATAAAGGAGTTCTATAAAGAAGAAGTATAGTCCATAAACATGCGTTTTCATTTTATTTATTCCTCTAACTCCTTCAAATATTCTTATACAATAATGATATAATATAATTATTATCTCACATATACTGAGATGTTATTATTTTAATGCAATAACCTATTTTTATATCCTCTTCCATCAAGTGGGAAACCAAATCATCGATCTTGTGTATAGTGGACAACCACCTCATGAACTGATGTAGTTCAATTTTAATCAATGCATCTCATAACATTAAATAATAATGGATTTAATATATATATATATATATATATATATATGTATATTAAATTTTAAACATAATGAAGATTATTTAATGATTATATAATACATGATTTCTTACTTTCCATTCCTTGGGGGAGACAATAATGTTGCTCATGTGTACGACAGACTATCGCCTCACAAAGCGATGTGATTCATTTCTCACTAACAATGTACTTGTATGGTAATAAGGATAATGTTAATAAATATCTAAAATATATATTAAATAATATCTATAATTTATTGGAGACTTATTATTTACGTTTTTTATATTCCATCTGTCGATAAAATGGAAATAATGTTATTGCATACGTATGACCTACCATCTCCATAAACGATGTAAAATATTTTCCAATATATTAATTTTTTGGATGAATCTCTCTCTCTCTCTATATATAATAAAAATCTACTATATTGATAATTTTGGTTTAAATTATGGATATGATGGAGTAATTAACAATTTATAAGTACCAAAACTAATGAATGATAACATTCATGACATGAAATTAGGATTCTAACAAAGAATTGTTAAGAAATGTGTGAGAAAAGGTTATATGTAAATAATATAAGGTATGATATATATATATATATATGATTGTGGTATAGTTTAATAATAATCCTATATTTATTAAACATGAGTTTCAAACACGTTTGATGTAAGTTGAGACTTAAGGTAAGTTATTTTTGTCTCCAATGGCCTTTTTTGGGATATTGATTCTATTTTGCACCTATCTTCTATTATAGGGTGTATATACAACCCAATTGACATGTTATATTATTAATTTATCTATTTTAAAAATATATTTTTTTTAATTTTATTATTTTGTGGGACTTAAGAGTCAAATGTTTTCAAAGTGGTAATGGTTTAATGTTACAATCTCATTATTTATCAAGATCATTTATGATTGTGTTTCCAATGATGATATATTATGATCTATATAATAAGAAACTAATGATTTTTCTTATCCTCCTATAATATATTGTTAATAATCATTTTCATTTTATTTTATTCTTCTTAAGTACTCAAGAGATCAAAAATATGTTTTTTGAAAAAATAAACTATATTTTTTCTCTTCGGTTAAAAAAGGGTTTTCATACATGTAAATGTTTTATAAAAATATTTTAAATTATTTTTTTAATATTCTAAAATAATATTTTGAAGAAATTTTTACCCATTTTTTTGTTTTTACAAAATGGTTTAAAATGAATCTTCTTGTTTTTTATGAACAAGTCTCTTTTTACATTTATGAAAAATATGAATGAATCATTATTTTAACTTATATGTCATGAATTAAACATTACACCATAATAAAAAATAATTTATTTGAAGATTAATTTATATTTTTCACTGGTTATATTAAAAAAAGTAAATTTTAATTTCTTAGTTTAAAAAATAATAATTTTCAATATTAAAATTCCGTTCTCTTCATGAAATGTTCACAGTGATCTTTAAAAATTATTTTCCATCTAATGTGACACTAGTTTAAGTTACTTAAGATATAATGGAGATATTATCCAAGGATACCATTCTTATTATTTCCCTCGATGGTTTTCATTTATGAAGAAAGGTTTTTTATGACAGCTATTTCTTTCCACAAGTTATACTATGATAAAACGTTTTGGAAATATATTTTCCATTCACAGGTTATGATATGATGAATGTTTTATAATCATATGGAACACACATATATGGATTATGTTATGGGTGGGACTTATATCTCCCTCCAATTAAATGGTTAATGATTAATGTTTTATGAAAAATGGTACATAAGAGATTATACAAATCCAAAAAGGGGGTATAAATGAAATTATCTCAAATCCAAAAAAGGGTAAACTAGAGGTTATCCTAATCCTAAAGTAGGTACATAGGTGGTTATCCAAATCCTAATATGTTTTAAAGGCCTTGATGGGTATCCTTCACATAAAATTTACTATTCATATGATTTTTCCAAAAAACTATCTCTTATACCAATGTTATGTTCTAATGGATCTTGTTCTTTGATTCATTTATGATTCATTTTTTATGAATTTACAGGATTTATACTATGAGGACCCAGCCTTAAATATTACATAATATTGAATTAAATGAATAATTCACATTGAGGATCTTTTTAGGTTTAGAGTTTTAGATAATTATGACACAACTATTACATCTCAAAAGATTACAAGGTAGACACTTCTACACAGTTTCCATTTTTTTCATAAAATAAAAACTCTTTAAAATAAGTGTCATGTCTAGTTCCATGTTTTAGACAGTATGACTTTTCCTTGATCCCATCCTTGACCCTATTCATCTTTATGTCCTGAGAAAACATTTCAAAACATGGGATGAGCATAAAAAGCTCAGTAAGGGTTATAAAACAAGGAATGAAAACATTTTTTCATAAATACATATAAAAATTGAAATCTTTTACTTAGATCGCAAAATCATAAGATTTATGAAATACACATAGAAATCATAAATCATAAAGGTAACTTGTGGCATCCATATCATACTTACATTGTAGCTATCACAGATATATAGAGAGTTACTTGGAATACCCATCACAGTATATTCCCTAAATCACTTAGGAGAAACATTCATGTTTACCTCCATCACGTTACCCAATGCATTGGAGATCTATCTTGGGCTCACCCACCCTAGGTTTATCATGGAACCACCCATATATGTAAATAATTCCCAAGAACCATAACATGATCATAACACATAACATAAGCATAAAGGAAAGATAACATCTCCACATTTCAATTAAAAAATATCATTTCAAGATATTGAATTAATAAGTCCATTCTTAAAATCATTTTCAATACCAAAATACATAAAAAGAGTATATGGTGTTTATTTTTCCTTTTAAAAACTTTTAGTCTTGTTAAGGAAGCCAAAGATCAAATAATACTCCCGACGGTGGAAAGGTCGTTGTCGCCACTTATGTTAAAAAAACATTCCTTCTTTTCATTTAGTAAGAAAATTAATATAAAAATATTCCTGTTGAATGAAATGAAATGTCAAAGGTTTTTATACAGCGTATAAAAGAAAATTGTGTATTAAAACAAAATACGCCTCAATGAGAGGAGATTGAGAGGAAGTCCCTTACCTCGTGTCAGACTTGACCCATTCATTATTTTATCTCTTGAATAATAAACTAATGTTAAATTAAACTTTCTTAAGAACCTTTTCAGGTTTATTATTCCTTTTATATCACTTATTACCATGTTATAAACCTTATGCAATCATTTAAGTTAATAATGTTCATTTTGTCGATATTTGGTACTTGATTCAAAAATGGACTTCTTATAATTACAAGTAGTCCATGTGGACAATATTCCATTATATCCAAAATGGTATTCATGATTTAGATATGATATATATCATATATATTCAGTATATAAATGTATTTATAATAGTACATAACATTTGAAGGTAATAAATGAAATGCACAGTTCATGGAGATGGTAAGCCGTACGTACGCATGACCGCTACTTTCATTTATATTTCTTATATTAATGGAATTAATACATAATGATAAAAAGGTATATAATAATTCCAGTATAACATCATATATAATATCATTAACTCCATCCTTTATACATCCCACACATGGCATTAACGAATCACATCACTTTGAGGGGGTGGTAGTCCGCACTTCCTCAAATGAGATTATCGTATTTACCCACTATGGAAACATTATAAGCGTGATATAAATGAAAAATACAGAAGAATAAGGAAAAAAACATAATATATATCATATATAAATATAGTTCCATCATAATGGCCACCATGAGAGGCGGTTGGAAATATTTGAACAATCATTGTTCCATGAGGCATTAGTTTTCCATCCACAAAAACATTATATTCTTCATCCATTAGATGGATGTGTGTCTAAGTGTAGTTAGAATCATTATTATAACAGCATCCTATTATATTGAAAATACTGTTATTGTTACAAAATAAAGGAATAAAAAGATTTTAGGGGTTGTAGAAGTAAAATAAAAGAAAACAATTTAAGAGAAACTGTTACCATTAATTTGGGTAACTCGTTTTGGTTTTATCCAAAGGACTTCATGAAGTGCCTTCTGCCTAAGGTAAGGCTTTTATAAGGAGGAGTGGTATGTAGGGAGATTAATTGGTCAGAGTTTGGATGATCCAAAAGGCTTGAGATGTGTGAGGATTGGTTAGGAATGGTCTCCTTTTATAAGGGGGAGGAGGGGCTCTTTAAGAAAGTGTGAAAACATTATTTAATTATATAATGATATTTGGTTTCTAATAGTCCAAAAATAATTATAGTAGAAGATAAGATGACTCATGGTCGAAATAAAATCATCCAATTGGAATTGGACCGGTTTTGGATAATATTTTAATCATTATAAACTCATTTATTTAAATTATTTATTAATGAGGTAAACATTGCATCATTATTGTGTAATAAATAATTTAAATTATTTGATGTCCAAAAATTATAAAACAAATACTATCATGTAGGAAATATTTTTATATTTATAAAGAATATTTATAGAAGAAAATATGACTTATATAACACCATATAAAAATTAATTTACTAAAAGATATTTTCTTTTGTAATTTTTGCACTTACATTAAGTTAATTAATCTAAATTTTCATTATCACTCCCAAGTGGCTCAATGGAGTCCCAAAATCAATAAAAATATGACCATGGTTGTAAATGACTCAACCAATAAGGTTTGGACAAGTGTTAAGGTAATTTGGAATTATTATAATATTCCTTTACCCTTGAATTACCTTATTTACCTTTAACTGCGGTAAATAAAAGTCAAAAGTTACTATTCACCAAAAATTATCTTTATCTTAATGAACCAAATTTTACTTCTTGATAACAACCATGTATGTTGGATTTTTGAAATTCAATTCACAGAAGTGGTAAAATTTCATTTAGATGAAAAATTCAGTTTTTTTAACTACCACTAAGTTGTTTCACTATTTATAAAAAATTGACGTTTTCAGAAAAATACCGAAAAATCAGACAATGATATATTTTATATTCCAAATTAAAAAATGATGTCTATTTTTCCAAATTCAAAACATAGAAGTGGAATTAATCAATTTTAAAAGTAATTCCAGTTATCAAAACAAATAGCGTGTTTTTAAGAAACAATAACTATCAAAAGATTGATACTTGTTTATGTCCAATTTCAAAGTGAAATTAATTCCAATGCCCAAAATTGGATTAAATGGTAAAAATATATTTTAATTACACTTTAAAACTAATTAAAAAGATAATCTAACCATATAAATAAATTAGATTAAAATGTATTTTGTAATTAAAATACAACATTTTCACTATTCCTTAAAAAATGACCTTTATCGGAAAAATTCCAAAAATTTATACAAAGTAAATTTTGATGTCCCCATTCTAAATAAGGATTTTATTTGGTCAAATAGAATGTGTTTAAGTGAGAAAAACTATATTTAAAGAGGGTTTGCCATTAAAAGGTGTTAAATTGACCTTTTAATGTAAATTATGCTTAAAATTATATTCATTCACATTTTAAGCCTCTAACTTTTATTGGATAAATGTAAATACATGTATAATCATATTGTAGTTAGTTTTTTTAATTCCCACCAATAAAATGGCTATGAGTTAACTACCATTTAAAATAATAATATTATATTATTAGTGTGCGACATATGATTTTAAAGAAACCCGTTGTTGCGTATCGGGTAAGCTATCGAACATAGAAACCCTTTTAAACTAAAATTAATTTTTAATTTACAAATATTAATAAATATGAAAATCTTTTATTCTTCATTTACCTGGGATATTACAACCTTCCCCCCTTTTGGAAATTCCATAATTGCAATTTTTATTCACTTATCAAAATAAGTGGGGGTATTTATCCCACATAGCATTTTCAGATTCCCATGTTGCCTCTTCAACCATATGTTTCTTCCACAAAACCTTTAACTAGTGAATTACCTTATTCTGCAAAACCTTCTCTATTCGGTCAAGAATATGGATCGGTTGTTCTTCATAAGAGAGATTCTCTTCCAACTGAAATACCTCTAGGCTCAAAACATGAGACGGATCTGGCATATACTTTCTCAACATCGAAACATGGAAAACATTGTGTACCTGGGATAAAAATGGTGGTAAATCCACTCTATAGTAAACAGATCCAACTTTCTCCAGAATTTCATAAGGTCCAATGAACCTCGGACTCAACTTTCCCTTCTTAACAAAACACTTCACACTTTTCCATGGAGAAACTTTGAGAAAGACATGATCACCTACTTCAAATGAAAGATCCTTCCTCCAGTTATCTGCATAACTTTTCTGCCTACTCTGAGCTATTCTCATGTGCATCTTAATCCACTAAAATTTCTCTGCCATCTCTTCTACCAATTCTGGTCCCATCATCTTCCTTTCACCTACTTCATCCCAAAAAGCTGTAGTTCAACAATGCATTCGATATAATGCCTTAAATGGAGCCATATATAAACTAGAATGATAGCTGTTATTACAATAAAATTTAACCAAAGAAATATGTGGGTCACAAATTCCCTGATAATCCATTGAACAAGCACATAGAATATCCCCCAAGTTATAAATTGTTTGTTCTGACTACCCATCGAATTGAGGATGAAAAGCAGTACTAAAATTTAATTCAGCACCCAATGACTTCTGAAGGCTTTTCCAAAAGATAGAAGTAAACCAGGGATCGCGATCAGATACAATGGAGAGGGGAACTCCATGAAACCTAAGTATCTCTTTAACATGTGACCAAGCAAGTTGATACAGAGATAAAGTATCTCTGATAGGAAGGAAATGAGCAGATTTAGTCAATCTGTCAACTATAACTCAGATTGCATTATTACCTCGATATGTCTTTTGTAATCCCACAACAGAGTCCATGGATATATTTTCCCATTTCCACTCTGGCACCGGTAAAGTCTGAAGCATTCATTTTGGAAACTGTCACTCTACTTTAACCTGCTGACAAGTCAAACACTTCACAGTAAAATTAGCAATATCTATTTTCATTCCATCCAATCAGTAATACTCCCGAATATCTATGTACATCTTAGTTCTTCTAGGATGAACTGAAAACGGGGAACTATAAGTTTCATATAACAACTCATTATTCAACTGTGAATCACAAGGCACACATAATCTCTTTCCAAATCTCAAAACACCATCATTGTCAATGTTAAAATAAGGAAACTTACCCTTCTGAACCAACACCACCTTTTTCTGCAACTCATTGTCTTCCTTCTGCGCTTTCTTAATTCTGTCTAATAGAGATGATTTCACTGACAACTGAAACAAAACAGAAGAATTTCATACAACAAAAACTTCTATGCCAAAGTTCATCAAATCCAAAACCAAAGGATCTCTTTCCAAACGTAACATTGCTAACGAAGCATTACTTTTTCGACTCAAAGCATCATCCACTTTATTTGCTTTTCCCGGATGGTAATGGATCGTGAAATCATAATCCATGATTAATTCAAACCATCTCCTCTGTCTCATGTTTAATTATTTTTGAGTGAATATATAATTTAAACTTTTGTGATTAGTATATATTTCACACTTCAATCCATACAAATTATGCCACCAAATTTTTAAAGAAAAAACAATAGAAGCTAATTCCAAATCATGTGTAGGGTAATTTAACTCATGAGGTTTCAACTGACGTGAAGCATAAGCAATTACCTAATCATTCTGAAATAGGACACAACCTAGACCTTTCAACAAAGCATCACGGTAGACAACAAACTTACCATTTCTGGAAGGCAGCGCCCAAACTAGAGCATTCACCAATCTCCTATTCAATTCCTGAAAACAATCATCACATTATTTTGTACAAATTAACTTAACACCTTTTCGATTTAACTTAGTCATTGGACTAGATAACCGTGAAAATTTTTCAACAAACCACGGGAAATAACCTGCCAAACCAAGAAAACTATGAACCTCTGTTATATTTGTGGGTCTTGGCCATTCTTCAACAACTTTTGTTTTAACATGATTAATAGTTTGGCCATTTTTTGAAACAATGTGACCAAGGAATGAAATTTGTTGTGACCAATACTCACACTTGCTGAATTTCAAAAATAGTTTCTTTTCTTTTAAGGTTTGCAAGACAACCCTTAAATGACTTTCATGTTCCTCCTTACTTTTGTAATAATAAAAAATGTTCTCGATAAAAACAACCAACATTTATCACCTGATTCAACTGAGTACTCACTATAACAAACTATCCAGTTCCAATTCTGACCATCTCGTGTTGCAGATTTGGAAGGTCATTTCCCATTGTACTCCTTACCAGAAAAGTTGCTATGTTTCCTCTACTAAAAACAATTATTAATATAAAAATATCTTAGGCGAAGCAACATGGTAATCTGTAAATGTTATATGATTTCAATATTATCATAAATTACTTTATGTATATTAATTTAACAATACCCTAACTCCTAATGTTATCTAAACTGAGCTCTGATACCAACTATAAGGACCCGGCCTTAAAAATTACATAATATTGAATTAAATGAATAATTCACATTGGGGATCTTTTCTGGTTTAGAGTTATAGAGAATTAGGATATAACTATTACATCTGAAAATATTACAAGGTAGACACTTTTACACAGTTTCCATTTTTTTTCATAAAATAAAAACTCTTGAAAAAAGGAGTCATGTCTAGTTCCATGTTTTAGACAGAAGGAATTTTCCTTGATCTCAACCCTGACCATATTAATCTTTATGTCCGGAGAAAAAATTTCAAAACGTGGGATGAGCATAAAAACCTCAGTAAGTGATATAAAACAAGGAATGAAAAAATTTGTTCATAAATACATACAAAACATAAAATAATTTGCTTACCTCGTTTAATCATATGATTTATGAAAGGCACATAGAAATCATAAATCATAAAGGTAACTTGTGGAATCCATATCATACTTACACTGTAGCTATCACAGCTACACAGGGAGTTACTTTGGAATATCCATCACAGTATATTCCCTAAATCTCTTAGGAGAAACATTCAAATTTACCTCCATCATGTTACCCAATGCATTGGAGAGATATCTTGGGCTCACTTTCCCTAGGTTTATCACAGAACCACCTGTATATGTAAATAATTCCCAAGAACCATAACATGATCATAACACATAACATAAGCATAATGGAAAGAAAACATTTTCGCATTGCAATAAAAAAATATCATTTCAAGATATTGAAATAATAAATCCATTCTCAAAATCATTTTCAATACCAAAATACATAAAAAGAGTATATGGTATTTATTTTTCCTTTTAAAAATATTCCGGCTTGTTACGGAAGCCAAAGAACAAATAATGCGCACGATAGTGGAAAGGTCGTTGTCACTGCTTATGTTAAAAAACATTCCTTCTTGTCATTTAGTAAAAAAAAATTGTATAAAAATATTTCCTTTGAATTAAATTAAATGTCACATGTGTTTATACAGTGTAAAAAATAACATTGTGTATTAAAACAAAATATGCCTCAATGAAAGGAGATTGAGACGAAGTCCCTTACCTCATGTCCAACTTGACCCGTCCATTATTTAATCTCCTGAATAATAAAAAATGTTAATTTATACTTTCTTAATAACCATTTTCTATTTTATTATTCCTTTTATATCACTTATTAACTTGTTATAAACATTATGCAATCATTTAAGTTAATAACGTTCTTTTTGTCGATATTTGGTACTTGAGTCAAAAACCGACTTCTTATAATTACAAGTTGTCCATGTGGTCAATAGTCCATTATATCCAAAATGGTATTCATGATTTAGATATCATATATATCATATATTGCCAGTATATACATGTATTTATAATAGTACATAACATTTGAAGGTAAGAAATGAAATGCACCGTTCATGGAGACAGTAAGTCGTATGTACGCATGAAAGCTACTTTCGTTTATATTTATTATTTTAATGGAATTAAAACATAATGATACATAAGTATATAATAATTCCAGTATAACATCATATATAATATCATTAATTACATCCTTTATACATCCCACATAAGGCATAAACGAATCACATCACTTTGAGAGGGCGGTAGTCCACACATCCTCATATGAGATTATCGTATTTACCCTCTATGGAAATAATAATGGCATGATATAAATGGAAAATACAGAAGCATAAGGAAATAATAAACATAATATATATCATATATAAATGCAGTTCCATCATAATGGCCTCCATGAGAGGCGGTTGGAGATATTTTAACAATCATCGTTTCGTGAGGCGTTAGTTTTCCATCCACAGAAACATTATGTTCTTCATCCATTAGATGGAGGTGTGTGTAAGTGTAGTTCGAATACTTCTTAAAACAATATCCTAGTATATTTTGGATACTGTTGTTGTTTCAAAAGAAAGGAATTAAAAAAGTTTAGGGGCTGGAGAAGTAAAATAAAAGAAAACAATTTAAGAGAAACTGTTACCTTTAATTTGGGTAACTCCCTTTGGTTTTATCCAAAAGAATTCATGAAGTGCCTTATACATAAGGTAAGGATTTTATAAGGAGGATATAAATGTAGGAATCTTAATTGGGTAGAGTTTGGACAATCGAAAAGGCTTGATAGGTGTGAGGAATTGGGTATAAATGGTCTCCTTTTATAAGGGGGAGGAGAGACTCTTTAGGAAACTGTGAATCATTATTTTATTATATAATGATATTTGGTTTCTAATGTTCCTAAAATAATTATAGTCAAAGATAAGATGACTCATGGTATAAATAAAATTAACCAATAGGAATTGGACAAGTTTTGGACAATATTGTAATCATTATTATCTCATTTATTTAAATGATTTATTAATGAGGTAAACAATGCATCATTATTTTGTCATAAATAATCTAAATTATATGATGTCCAAAAAATATAAAACAAATACTATCATGTAGGAAATTGTTTTACATTTATAAATAATATTTATAGTCGAAAATATGACTTATATAACAACATATAAAAATTAATTTACTAAAAGATATTTGCTTTTGTCATTTTTTCCCTTACTTTAAGTTAATTAATCTAAATTGTCATTATCACTCCCAAGTGGCTCAATGGGGTCCCGAAATCGACCCAAAGATTCCCATGGTCATAAATGACTCAACCAATAAGGTTTGGACAAGTGTTAAGGTAATTTTGAATTATTATAATATTTCTTTAACCTTGAATTACTTTATTTACCTTTAACCGCGGTAAATAAGTCAAAAGTTACTATTCACAAAAAATTATTTTTATCTTAATGAACCAAATTTTACTTCATGATAACAACCATGTATGTCTGATTTTTGAAATTAAATTCACAGAAGTGGTAAAATTTCATTTAGATGAAAAATTCGGTGATTTTAACTTCCACAAAGTGGTTTCACTATTCATCAAAAATTGATGTTTTTTAGAAAAATACCAAAAAATCAGCGTAAGATATATTTGATTTTCCAAATTCAAAAATAATGTCTATTTTTCCAAATTCAAAACATAGAAGTGTTATTAAGTAATTTTAAAATTATTTCCAGTTATCAAAACAAATAGCATGTTTTTAAGAAACAATAACTATCAAAAGATTGATACTTGTTTATGTCCAATTTCAAAGAGAAATTATTTCCAATTTCCAAAATTAGATTAAATGGTAAAAATATATTTTAATTACACTTTAAAACCAATTAAAAATACAATCTAACCATATAAATAAATTATATTAAAACACATTTTTGAATTAAAATACAACATTTTCAGTATTCATTAAACAAATGAACTTTATCAGAAAAATTAAAAAAATTTATAAAAATTAAATTTTGATGTCCCCATTCTAAAGAAGGATTTTATTTGGTCAAATAGAATGTGTTTAAGTTAACAAAACTATATTTAAATAGGATTATCCATTAAAAGGCGTTAAATTGACCTTTTAATGTAAATTATGCTTTAAATTATATTCATTCACATTTTAAGCCTCTAACTTTTATTAGATAAATGTAAATACATGTATAATCATATTGTAGTTAGTTTTGTTCATTCCTGCCGATAGAATAACTATGTGTTAACTACCATTTTAAATAATAGTATTATATTATTAGTGTGCGACATAAGATTTCAAATAAACCCCTTTTTGCGTATCAGGTATGCTATCGAACATAGAAACCCTTTTAAAATAAAATTAATATTTAATTCACAAATATTAATAAATATGAAAATATTTTACTCTTTATTTACCTGGGATGCTACATCCTTCCCCCCTATTGGAAATTGAGTTCTCGCAATTTTTATTCACTTATCAAAATAAGTGGGGGTATTTATCCCTCATAGAATTTTTAGATTTCCACTATGCCTCTTAAAACATATGGTTATTCCAAAAAACCTTTACCTAGTGAATTAACTTACTCTGAAAAACATGCTCTCTTCAGTCAAGAATCTGGACTGTTTGATCTTAATAAGAGAGATTCTCTTCCAACTGAACTACCTCTAGGCTCAAAACAAGAGATGGATCTGGCATATACTTTCTCAACATCAAAACATGAAAAACATTGTGTACTTGGAAAAACATGGAGGTAAAGCCACTCTGTAGGCAACTGATCTAACTTTCTCCAGAATTTCAGAAGGTCCAATGAACCTCAGACTCAACTTTCCCTTCTTACCAAAATGCATCACACTTTTCCATGGAGAAACATTGATAAAGACATGATCACCCACCTACAAAGAAAGACCCTTCCTCTGGTTATCTGCATAACTTTTCTATCTACTCTGAGTTGTTCTCATGTGCTTCTGAATCAACTGAACTTTCTCTGCCATCTCTTCTACCAATTCTGGTCCCATCAACTTCCTTTCACCTACTTCATCCCAAAAAGATGGAGTTTGACAACGCATTCCATAAAATGCCTCAAATGGATCCATCTCTACACTGTAATGAAAGCTATTATTATAAGAAAATTCAACCAATGAAAGATATTGGTCCCAAATACCCTGATAATCCATTAAACAAGAACATAGCATATCCTCCAAGGTTTGAATTGTTCGTTCTGACTGCCCATCTGATTGAGGATGAAAAGCTATACTAAAATTTAATTCATTACCTAATGACTTCTGACGACATTTCCAAAAGTTAGAAGTAAACCTAGGATCATGATCAGATACAATAGAGAGGGGAACTCCATGCAACCTGACTATCTCTTTAACATAAAACCGAACAAGTTGATCTAGAGACAAAGTAACTCTGATAGGAAGAAAATTAGCAGATTTAGTCAATCGGTCAACTATAACCCATATTGCATTATTACCTCGAGATGTCTTTGGTAATCCCACAACAAAGTCCATGGATATATTTTCCCATTTCCACTCTGGAACTGGTAAGGGCTGAAGCATTCCTTTTGTTAACTGTCTCTTTTCTTTAACCTACTGACAAGTCAAACACTTCACAGTAAAATCAGCAATATCTCTTTTAATTCCATCCCACCAGTAATACTCCCAATGATCTCTGTATATCTTAGTACTGCCAGGATGAACTTAAAATGGAGAACTATGAGCTTCACATAACAACTCATTCTTCAACTGTGAATCACAAGGCACACAAAATTTCTTTCCAAATCTCAAAACACAATCATTATCAACGTTAAAATCAGGCAACTTACCCTTCTGAACCAACACAACCTTTTTCTGCAACTCACTGTCTTCCTTCTGTGCTTGCTTAATTCTGTCTGGTAGAGATGATTTCACTGACACGTTAAACAAAACCGAATAATTTCTTGAAAAAACAACTTCTATGCCAAATTTCATCAAATAAAAAACCAAAGGATCTCGTTCCAAACGTAACATTTCTATTGAAGCATTACTTTTTCGACTCAATGCATCAACCACTTTATTTTGTTTTCCTGGATGGTAATGGATATTGTAATCATAATCCTTGATTAATTCAAACCATCTCCTATGTCTCAAGGTCAATTCTTCCTGAGTGAATATATACATCAAACTTTTGTGATCAGTATATATTTCACACTTCACTCCATACAAATGATGCCTCTAAATTTTTTAAGCAAAAACAACAGTTGTTAATTCCAAATCAAGTGTAGGGTAATTTAACTCATGAAGTTTCAACTGACGTGAAGCATAATCAATTACCTGATCATTCTACATTAGGACACAAACCAGTCCTTTCAATGAAGCATCACTGTAGATAACAAACATACCATTTCTGGAAGGTAGCACCGAAACTGGAGCATTCACCAATCTCCTTTTCAATTCCTAAAACACCCATCACATTCTTTTGTCCAAATGAACATAACACCTTTTCATGTTAACTTAGTCATTGGAATAGATAACCAAGAAAACTTTTCAAAAACCATCTGGTAATAAACTGACAAACCAAGAAAACTACAAACCTCGGTTATATTTGTGGGTCTTGGCCATTCTTCAACAACTTTTGTTTTAGCAGGATCAATAGTTAGGCCATTGTTTTGAAACAATGTGACCAAAGAAAGAAATTTGTTGTAACCAATACTCACACTTGCTGAATTTCCCAAATAGTTTCTTTTATTTTATGTTTTGAAAGACAACCATTAAATGACTTTCATATTCCTCATTACTTTTGGAATCATCCTAAATGTTATCAATAAAAACAACCAACATTTATCACCTGATTCAAATGAGTCCTCACTACAAAAAACAATTCGGTTCCAATTCCGACCATCTCGGGTTACAGATTTGGAAGGTCATTTCCCACTGTATGCCTTCCCAGAAAAGTTGCTCTGTTTCCTCTATGAAAAACCAGTCTTAACATAGAAATATCTTAGGCGAAGAAACATGGTAATCTATAATTGCTATATGATTTCAATATTATCATAAATTACATTATGTATATTAATTTAACAATACCCTAACTCCTAATGTTATCTAAACCGACCTCTGATACCAACTATAAGGACCTGGCCTTAAACATTACATAATATTGAATTAAATGAATAATTCATATTGAGGATATTTTCAGGTTTAGAGTTTTAGAGAATTATGACATAACTATTACATCTTAAAATATTACAAGGTAGACACTTCTACATAGTTTCCATTTTTTCATAAAATAAAAACACTTGAAAAAAGGGTTATGCTTAGTTCCATGTTTTAGACAGCATGACTTTTCCTTGATCCCATCCTTGACCCTATTCAACTTTATGTCCTGAGAAAACATTTCAAAACATGGGATGAGCATAAAAATCTCAATAAGGGTTATAAAACAAGGAAGGAAACCATTTTTTCATAAATACATACAAAACAAGAAATCTTTTAATTACCACATGAAATCATAAGATTTATGAATGACACATATAAATCATAAATCATAAAGGTAACTTATGGCATCCATATCATACTTACATTGTAGCTATCACAGCTACATAAGGAGTTATCTTGGAATACCCATCACAGTATATTCCCTAAATCTCTTAGGAGAAACATTCATGTTTACCTCTGTCACATTACCCAATGCATTGCAGATCTATCTCGGGCTCACCCACCCTAGGTTTATTATGGAACCACCCGTATATGTTAATAATTCCTAAGAACCATAACATGATCATAACAAATGACGTAAGCATAAATGAAAGATAAAAATTTTAAATTCCAATAAAATAATATCATTTCAATATATTGAAATAATAAATCCATTCTCAAAATCATTTTCAATACCCAAATACGTAAAAAGTGTATATGGTATTTATCTTTCCTTTTAAAAACATTCTGGCTTGTTAAGGAAGCCAAAGATCAAATAATACTCGTGATGACGGAAAGGTCGTTTTCACCGCTTATGTTAAAAAAAATTCCTTCTTGTCATTTAGTAAAACAATTCATATAAAAATATTCCCTATGAATGAAATGAAAAGTCAAAGGTGTTTATACATCGTATAAAAGAAAATTGTGTATTAAAGCAAAATATGCCTCAATGAAATGAGATTGAGACGATGTCCCTTACCTCGTGTCTGACATGACCCATTTGTTCTTTAGTCTCCTGAATAATAAACTAATGTTAATTTCTACATGATTAAGAACATTTTTCAAGTTTTTCATTCCTTTTATATGACTAATTACCATGTTATAAACATTATGCAATCATTTAAGTTAATAACGTTCATTTTTTCGATATTTGGTACTTGAGTCAAAAATGGACTTCTTATAATTACAAGTTGTCCATGTGGTCAATACTCCATTACATCCAAAATGGTATTCAAGATTTAGATTTCATATATATCTAGTATATACATTTATTTACAATAGTACATAACTTCTGAATGTAATAAATTAAATGCACCATTCATGGAGACGGTAAGCCGTACGTACGCATGAACGCTACATTCATTTCTATTTCATATTTTAATGGAATTAAAACATAATGATACATATGTATATAATAATTCTAGTATAACATCATATATAATATCATTAAATCCATCCTTTATACATCCCAAATAATGCATTAACGAATCACATCACTTTGAGGCGGCGGTAGTCCGCACTTCCTCAAATGAGATTATTGTATTTACCCACCATGGAAACAATAAAGGCGTGCTATAAATGGAAAATACAGAATCATAAGGAAAAAATAAACATAATATATATCGTATATAAATAAATTCCCATCATAATGGCCACCATGAGAGGCGGTTGGAGATATTTGAACAATCATTGTTTCGTGAGGCGTTAGTTTTCCATCCACAGAAACATTAGGTTATTCTTCCATTAGATGGAGGTGTGTGTAAGTGTTATTCGAATAATTCTTATAAAAACATCCTAGTATATTGGGGATACTTCTTTTGTTACAAAATAAATGAATAAAAATAGTTTACGGGTTAGAGAAGTAATATAAAAAGAAAACAATTTAAGAGAAACAGTTACCTTTAATTTGGGTAACTCCCTTTGGTTTTATCCAAATGACTTATTGAAGTGCCTTCTGTCTTAGATAAATATTTTATAAGGAGAAGAGGTATGCAGGGAGATTAATTGGTCAGAGTTTGGACAATCCAAAATACTTGAGAGGTGTGAAGAATTGTTTAGAAATGGTATCCTTTTATAAGGGGGAGGAGGGGCTCTTTAGGAATGTGTGAAATTTGTTTTTATTATATAATTTTATTGAGTTTCCATTGGTCCAAAAATAATTATAGTCGAAGATAAGATGTCTCATGGTTGAAATAAAACCATCCAATAGGAATTGGACCGGTTTTGGATAATATGTTAATCATTATAAACTCATTTATTTAAATGATTTATTAATGAGGTAAACATTGCATCATTATTGTGTCATAAATAATTTAAATTATTTGATGTCTAAAAATTTTAAAAAAAATACTATAATGTAGGAAATAGTTTTATCTTTCTAAATAATATTTTTAGTCGAAAATATGACTTTAATAACACCATATAAAAATTAATGTAGTAAAAGATATTTGGTTTTGTCATTTTTTCCCTTACTTTAAGTTAATTAATCTAAATTGTCATTATAACTCCAAAGTAACTCAATGGGGTCCCAAAATAGACCCAAAGATGCCCATGGTCATAAATGACTCAACCAATAATGTTTGGGAAAGTGTTAAGGTAATTTTGAATTATTATAATATTCTTTTAACCTTGAATTACCTTATTTACCTTTAACCGTTTTAAATAAAAGTCAAAAGTTACAATTCACAAAAAATTATTTTTATCTTAATGAACAACATTTTAATTCTTGATAACAACCATGTATGTCAGATTTTTTAAATTATATTCACAGAATTGGTAAAATTTCATTTTGATGAAAAAGTCTGTTTTTTTAACTACCACTAAGCGGTTTCACTATTCATCAAAAATTGAAGTTTTTCATAAAAATACCAAAAAATTTTCCTAAGATATATTTGATATTCCAAATTCAAAAATGATATCTATATTTCTAAATTAAAAACATATAAGTTGAATTAATTAATTTTAAAATTAATTCCAGTTATCAAAACAAATAGCGTGTTTTTAAAAAACAATAACTATCAAAAAATTGATACTTGTTTTTGTCCAATTTCAAAGTGAAATTAATTCCAATGTCCAAAATTGGATTAAATGGTAAAAATATATTTTAATTACACTTTAAAACTCATTAAAAAGATAATCTAACAATATAAATAAATTAGATTAAAATGTAATTTTGAATTAAAATACAACATTTTCACTATTTATTAAAAAAATGAACTTTATCGGAAAAATTCAAAAAATTTATACAATGTAAATTTTGATGTCCCCATTCTAAAGAAGGATTTTATTTGGTCAAATAGAATGTTTTTAAGTGACCAATACTATATTTAAATAGGTTTCTCCATTAAAGGGCGTTAAATTGACCTTTTAATGTAAATTATGCTTAAAATTATATTAATTCACATTTGAAGCCTCTAACTTTTATTGGATAAATGTAATGTAAGACCCTGAGATTTTATGAAAAATATTCTTTTTAATTTCATTAATGCCTTGGGTTGTACACTACACCAAAATGAGCTTGCACAACACTTATCCTTGACTTTCCTTGCATTGCACGCAATCGCGACCTTCCTCGATAGCGTGTGTAGTACGCAATAATGAGTTTCACTAAACAACGATATGCTATTAAAATATTATTAAAACTAGCCGTTATGAATAGTAATAACAAATTTTTCAAATTTTTTAAATTTTAGTTTTCAAAATGGACTTCTTTTTTGGATTCGGAATATCGAAATTAGCTTAGGGTGAAATTTTGGTACTTTTTGGATAACTTTCATTTTCTGATGAATAGTGATAATTACTAAATTTTAATTAAAAAAAACCTTTTTAAAAGAAATAATTAATAGTGATAAATTATTAATTTGAGTGGTTTTAAAGTATATTTAGAATATATTTTTACAATTTAATACAATGTTTGTCATTGGATGTAATTTCACATTTAAACCAGACATAAACAAGTGTCAATCTTTTGATAGTTATTATCTCTTAAGAACACACTATTTGTTTTGACGACGGGAATTAATTTTTAAATTAATTAATGCAACTGATATGTTTTTTATTTGGTAAAATAGAAATAATTTTTTATTTCATAATATCAAATATAGATAAGGCCTATTTTTTGGTATTTTTCTTGAAACTTTCATTTTTTGATGAATAGTGAAACCACTAAGTGGTAGTTAAAAAAAATGAATTTTTCATAAAACATAGTTTTACAGCTTCTGTGAATGGTATTTCAAAAATTCGAGAGACACGCTTGATGTCAGTAAGTAAAATGTGGTTCAATGAGATGAAAATAATTTTTGGTGAATAGTAACTTTTTACTTTTTTTTACCACGGTTAAAAGTAAATAGGGTAATTAAGGGTAAAAATGTTATTATTATTACCATAACACATGTCATAATTCTATTGGATAAGTTTAATTAGACCAAAAACAACCTTAGGAATAAAATATGACCATTTAGGCCCACTTGGATTAGATTAGGACATTTATTATTATTTAATTCAAAGAAGAGTTAAAAGAGTTAAAATAAAAGTTTGTTTACTACAACATTTGTAATATAGGGTTATACATAAGATAAATTAGATTGTAAATATTCATTAGAAAGATAATATAATTTACTACATAATGATATATTATTTATAATTTTTAGACATTAAATAATCTAATTTAGTTATGACACAATGATGATGCAATAATTACCATAATAGTGAAAAATTAGAATAATTGATATTATAAATACCTAAATAAATATAATTTGATACTTTTTATGAATTCAACTAATTTTATAGGTTAATATGACATGTTATAATTGATTTAATTAACTATTTTAGAACTAATAATGCTTTTATGATATTCACAAAAATCAATTACATAATAGTGTCAAAATTGACAAAAATAGTTTTTTAAATAAAATATTATATTATTAATTGTTATTTTATTCTTAAAAATTCAAGGTTCGGAAACATTACTTAGATAAGGTTATATATATTAATAATAAACAAATTGGGGTTCGTTTGGCTTGTTATAGTAAGTTTATTAACCTTATAGTATAAGAACACAAGAAGACACAGTAAAAGTAAAATTATTTAACTTAATGTTAAATCTAAATGATAAGGTTAAAATAGGAACCTAAACTTGTCTAAATTCTATTGTATGAGAGGATTTCGACCCATCCCCACCTTAGATTCGAAATAAATCAATTTGGAGCTATTTAAAACCGAATTTGTCTTTTTAATAAAATAATAGTTTTAGTTTTTCCAAAGGAGCCCCTCTCCTCCCTTATAAAAGGGCACCTCCTCCCTCTCTTCCTCACACCACTTTGAGCCTTCAAGCTCGGCCAACCCCTGAAAAATTCCCTTCTCCACTTCCCTAGAAACATCCTAGAGGTTCTGGTCTTTTTCAAAGACCAATTGTTGTGCCCTAAAAGGAGATCTCAAAGAGGCGCTTCAAAGAAGAGGTAATGTCCGTTGCCGATTCTTTCAACTTTATTTCTTCTTCCACTTATTCTTCATAGGTTGTTTCATTATAAAGCAATAACATCAGTATCACTCATATACTTATATGTTATTATAAGTATGAAACAACCCTATTTCACCATCTATCCATCCTACGGAAAACAAAATCACCGCACGTGCGTACGTACGGAATACCGTCTCCACACCGTGGTGTAATCTATTTTCCACCACAACCTTACTTGGATGGGTATAATGGTGTAAATAATAACTATATATAATTATTGTAAAGTGATATTGATTCTGAAATAGTATACATACATTCCAATACAATTCCACGATCATGAGAACGATATCATCGCTCGTGCGTACGTACGGACTACCGTCTCCACGACGCGATGAGATTCATTCTCCACATCAACCATTCATGAATTATTATAAATTATATATAATAAGTAATCATGAAATATATGAAATAATAATGATACTATATTTATGTCTATATATATGTATGTCATATAATTAATTTCATTCAACTCAATAAGGAAACGAAAACAACGTTCATGCGTACGTACGACCTACCGTCTCCCTGAACGGTGTAATTCTTTCCATTTACTGATCTATTATATATATGAATATTATGAATATATATTATTTATAAATCATGTTTTATATTATGGAATTAATTAATCATGATCTATGTAATCATATGAATAATTACAAGTCAAAACACGGATGAAAAATGAAACGATTTTACCCAAAACGCTCTTTAACATGGAATTTAAAAAATAATGGGTAATATAAAGTCATAAGTGAACCATATATGATATCATAACAATGATTACGATTCTGGAATAAGTAAATTACATTATTTAAATCATTATACAGGAGGTTCAGACACTTATGAAGCCAATCAGACCTAAGGTAAGGGAAATATCACAATCTCATTTTTATCCGAGATTGTTTATACATTGAAATTTATTGGGGTGTATTTTCTCATCCACATCCATGTTTCCTCAATATGTATTATTATTTCCATCCACCTACAATTGTTTAAATCCAATTTTACCCTTTTTTGAGTTTTTAGTAAAAGATATGAAAGGAATATTTTGTCGTTTTTCGTACGAGGTACTTTTTGACTTTTCTGACAAAAGTATGAGAAGAATGTTTTTTTAACTTATACGATATGAATGGATTTTTAAACATTATTTCCAAGAAGATTCCCATACATTTTTTCAAGTTTATTTTTAATCATCTTCTTCTATTTTAGAATTTTATGACATGTTAAGAAAGGAAAAGTGTTTTTGAAGTAGAAAGGATATATTTTCCTCAAGAATAGAGTTCAAGTGTTTTATCAAAATTATTTTCCATATAAGATAATATAAAGTTCTTTTTTCTATCCCTATGATTATATTGATTTGATTATGTTGTGATGGAAATATATTTATGAATTCCTTTATCTTATATGAATTGTTTTATGATGTCACGATGTTTAAGATTCCCATTTTTATTACATGGGTTATGATATGATGTATGGTTTATGATTTTGTGGCACACATAAGAATGGTATCATTATGAGATGGGTGGCACCTATATCACCCCCCAATGCATTGGGTAATGATTTTATATCTCATGAGATAGACATGGCTAGAACGGCAGGTTAAACCGGTTCAGTGAAATAGGACTAAAATGAGGAGTGAACTCGGTTCAGAAATGGACTTTATCCACTAAGATAGTCTTGGCAATGAGTCTTGACTTATAAGAAATGATTCTCTATGATTATGTGTGTATGACACAAAGTTTCATGTTTTTTGTTATGATTATTGGGATTACATTTCACTACTATGATTTATCCCATGTTATGATTTTATGATCTCTTCTGTAGGTTAAGATTTCCAAAATGTTATGTTCTTCTGTATATGATGTGATAGATATTTCTTTTGTTTACCCTTAATGAGCATTTGAGCTCACCCTTTTATGTTTTCGTTTCCCCAGGATATAAAGAAAGGTTTTAGGTTAAAAAAAGGAAGATCTTTATGGAAGATGTTGAAGATCTTTCACCATGATTAGAAGATTACGTTCCGAGTTTCCAAATACACTAAAATATTACGGTCCTTGTGTGTGTGTTTTTGTTGTGTACTAAGTATTCCACAAAAGTAATGTAATGTACTTGTACGTCAAGATTCGAGTCTCTATAGTTGGTATCAGAGGAAAGGTTTAGTCATCCTTTGGAAACTAGGATGCGAAAACGTTAGTGAGATCCCTAGAGATATTTCTAAGGTATGTCTAGGGATGTCCCTAAGGTTAAGTATACGTTATAGTCCTAGAATTGCGCGAACCATCTTAGAATTAAACCTAAGATGTTAGATATTTAAGTTACTCCCCCTTTATTATATTATTTTCCCTAGCGTGATTTTTGCCTCTCACACTATTCTTTTTGGGTTTTAGACGATGGCTGGGACCTGAAGGAACCGTGTTGATCAATGTAATGGACAATGCAATGATTGTTCTCCTGAACGAACAAATGTTATGGGAGATGGAGTGAAAAATCTTATTTCTATACTTACACAAGGTATGAATCATTCTGGACTTCCAAATGAGCAGAGAAGGGAACAATATTCTATTGAGTCCTTCATGAGGCAACGTCCACCTTCTTTCAGTGGGTCTTCTGATCCACTTGTTGCTGAACAATGGATCAGTACTACTGAAAATAGATTTTCAGTTCTTCAATGTTCTGAACATGATAAAGTCGTCTTAGCAGTGTATCTTTTGTAAGGTGATGTTGATCAATGATGGAATCTTATCAAGAATACGAGGCCAAGAGATGAAATTGAGTCCATGGAATGGGACGAGTTCAAGAACTTATGTTTTAATAAGTACTTCCCTCGTATTCTTCAAACAAATATGGAGAAGGAGTTTCTTGAACTAAAGCAAAAGGATGATGAATCTGTTGGTATATACGAAGTGAATTTTACAAGGCTTGAAAGGTATGCATATGGATTTATCATCCAACCTAAAAGTAAAGTTGATCGATTATTTAGTGGCTTAAAAACAAATCTTCAAAGGGCATTAGCTATAAGAGACTTCAGTAGCTATGATGAAATTGTGGGTTGTGCTATCAAGGTAGAAATAGAAGTTGGTGTTACTTATCCATCTCATAGTTATGACAAGAAACGAAAGATGGAGTTCAAGGAGAAATCTCAGAATAATGGTGAAAAGAAGATGAATGTTTCCTTATGCTCAATGTGTGGAAATAAGCATGGTGGAGATTGTCTTAAAGGGACTATAAAATGTTTTAAGTGTGGAAAATAAGTCCATCGAGAAACTGAGTGTCGAAGTAATAGAAAAAGGGTTTCTAATGATGTGAATAAAGAAAAGGCTGTAGAGAACGCACCACCAACACTTCAATGCTTCAAGTGCAAGGAAATGGGGCGTAATGCTAATAAATGCCCTAATCCAAGGGTTAGTGATGATCGACATGAGCAACCACTTAAGGTAAAGGACAAAGGGAAGTCACATGCGATCACTATTGGTGATGTTGAATATGACAATGATGTGGTGGAATTATTAAGTGTTTATGTAATGGGATTCCAAAATAATGTTGTATATAGTATCGTGGAATATTAGAATATTTATGTATTGTTCTATTGTGGTTTTCAATAATTTTATGGTACCGATAACCATGGAAAGTGATTGAGATATTTTTGGTAAGCAGATGATATGCACATAATGAAGGGATAAGAAGATAATGAGATGTTTGATTGTATTAATGAGCTAATGATTGATATAAGGACTAAGTGATATCATGGTTTGAGTATAAAGAATTTTGAGGATTTTGGTTTGTGGAAAGTGTTATCTTTTGACTGCATTCATGTTTTCACTAAGTATTCATTCTTCAAGAGAATACATGATTAAGGTATTCACATGTTTGTAATTTGACCAAAAAGATATATATTATGATATATGGGGGATAAATGATGGCATTCACATGATTGTTATGTGACACTTCAAGTAATCATTTTCTTTATACTATGAGCTTGGACCAATGTATTTTAGATAAGCCTAAAGATTGGAATGGATTACGTTGGACATAAGTTAGGATAGAACTTTTTTTCAATATTATTGATGGGATGTTATAGTAATATATCTTTAGAAAAAGGACAACCTGCAGGATGGGTGATAGCCCATCGCGTCGGACAAGGCTGTGGGAATCGAACCCACAACCGAAGTGAGACTGCCCTTTATCGCCATCCACTGGCCTACAGGAAGTCCCTGTTTATTAGAAACTTGTTTTATTATATTAAGCAGTATGATATATGAATTATAAGTCCATTTTAGGAACCATATATGATTAATCTCACTATAGATGGACTTATGTATTTTTTGATAAATTTTCTAACCTTTTGTTTGAGACAGATGGAATGACCCATTATTCTATCACATGATCTGCTAACACATCATGAATGGCAAATTCAACTTCATTTCATTAAGAGATGAAGTGGAAATTGTCCAAATAATTACCAACGGTGAGACTATACCAAAATCACAGAAGTATTTCTTCTAATTCCAATTTCATCAACTTTAGGGAAATGATCTTGATAACCAAAAATGTTGTCCTAGTGCTCTTATATGTGATGAATCAGATACTACCTTAGATCATCACAAATTTATGGCTTTGTGATTGATGGCTTTTCCATAGGCATGTTCCCTAACACTCTCCATCAGAACATGAAGATTATTTTTCTCTTCCATATCCATATTTTCACCTAGGTGGAAACCCAGTGATTAGTTTATTTGGGTAACCGTTACATTTCATACTTTTGTTTTTAAAGATTGGTTTTGGTATTCCTTTTTACGATGTGGGTTTCTATTAAAGAAATTTTCTAGTAGTAAACCATTTATAACCCCGACGAATTTTGAGGGCGAAATTCATTTTAAGGGGGGTAGAATGTAACTCCCAGAGATTTTATGAAAACTATTTTTTTTAATTTCATTAATGTCTTGTGTTGTATGCTACACCAAAAGGAGCTTGCACAACATGCATCCTTGACTTTCCTTGCATTACACATAATTGCTACCTTCCTCGATAGCGTGTGTAGTACGCAATAATGAGTTTCACTGAACAACGATATACTATTAAAATATTATTAAAACTAGCTGTTATGAATAGTAATAACCACTTTTTGAAATTTTGTAAATTTTATTTTTCAAAATGGACTTCATTTTTGGATTCGGAATATCGAAATTAGCTTAGTGTAAAATTTTGGTACTTTTTGGATAAATTTCATTTTCTGATGAATGGTGAAAATTACTAAATTTTAATTAAAAACATCCTTTTTAATAGAAATAATTAATAGTGATAAATTATTAATTTGAGTGGTTTTAAAGTATATTTAGAATATATTTTTACAATTTAATATAATTTTTGTCATTGGATGTAATTTCACATTTAAACCAGACATAAACAATTGTCAATCTTTTGATAGTTATTATCTCTTAAGAACACGCTATTTGTTTTGACGACGGGAATTAATTTTTCAATTAATTAATGAAACTGATATGTTTTGAATTTGGTAAAATAGACATCATTTTTGAGTTCATAATTTTAAATATAGCTTAGGCCTAATTTTTGGTATTTTTCTGGAAACATTCATTTTTTGATGAATAGTGAAACCACTAAGTGGTAGTTAAAAAAATGATTTTTTCATAAAACTTAATTTTCCCACTTCTGTGAATGGAATTTCAAAAATTCTAGAGACACGGTTGATGTCAGTAAGTAAAATGTGGTTCAATGAGATGAAAATAATTTTTGGTGAATAGTAACTTTTTTATTTTTTTTACCATGGTTAAAAGTAAATATGGTAATTAAGGGTAAAAATGTTATTATTATTACCCTAACACATGTCATAATTCTATTTTATATGTTTAATTAGACCAAAAACAACCTTAGTAATAAAATATGACCATTTAGGCCCACTTGTATTAGATTAGGACATTTATTATAATTTAATTCAAAGAAGAGTTAAAAGAGTTAAAATCAATGTTTATTTACTACCACATTTTTAATATAGGGTTATACATAAGATAAATTAGATTGTAAATATTAATTAGAAAGATAATAAGATTTAATACATTATGATATTTTATTTATAATTTTTAGACATTAAATAAATAAATTTAGTTATGACACAATGATGATGCAGTAATTACCATAATAGTGAAAAATTAGAATAATTGATATTATAAATACCCAAATAAATATAATTTGAGACTTTTTATTAATTCCACTAATTTTATAGGTTAAAATGACATGTTAGTATTGATTTAATTTACTTTTTTCGAACTAATCATTCTGTTATGAGTTTCACAAAAATCAATTACAAAATAGTGTCAAAATTTATATAAAATAGTTTTTAAAACAAATATTATATTATTAATTGTTATTTTATTCTTAAAAATCTAGGGTTCGGCAAAATGACTTAGATAAGGTTATATATATTAATAATAAACAACTTGGGGTTCGTTTGGCTTGTTATAGTATGTTTATTAACCTTATAGTATAAGAACACAAGTAGACACGGTAAAAGTAAAATTATTTAACTTAATGTTAAATCTAAATTATAAGGTTAAAATAGGTACCTAAACTTGTCTAAATTCTATTGGATGAGAGTATATCAAACCATACCCACCTTAGATTCAAAATAAATCAATTTGGAGCTATTTAAAACCGCATTTGGCTTTATAATAAAATAATATTTTTAGTTTTTCCAAAGGATCCCCTCTCCTCCCTTATAAAAGGGCACCTCCTCCCTCTCTTCCTCACACCACTTTTAGCCTTCAAGCTCGGCCAACCCCTACCAAATTACCTTCTCAACTTCCCTAGAAACATCCTAGAGGTTCTTGTATTTTTCAAAGACCAATGTTAGTGCCCTAAAAGGAGATCTCAAAGAGGCGCTTCAAAGAAGAGGTAATGTCCGTTACCGATTCTTTCAACTTTATTTCTTCTTCCACTTCTTCATCTTAGGTTGTTTAATTATGAAGTAATAACATCAGTATCAATCATATACTGATATGTTATTATAAGTATGAAACATCCCTATTTCACCATCTATCCATCCTACGGAAAACAAAATAACCGCGCGTGCGTACGTACGGAATACCGTCTCCACGCCGTGGTGTAATCTATTTT
Source organism: Viscum album (assembly GCA_963277665.1). Taxonomy (NCBI): domain Eukaryota; kingdom Viridiplantae; phylum Streptophyta; class Magnoliopsida; order Santalales; family Viscaceae; genus Viscum; species Viscum album. The sequence goes on along the minus strand of OY728145.1, from coordinate 1,088,082,157 downwards.
CCACCACCACCTTACTTGGATGGGTATAATGGTGTACATAATTACTATATATAATTATTGTAAAGTTATATTGATTCTGAAATAGTATACATACACTCCAATACAATTCCACGATCATGAGAACGATATCATCGCTCGTGCGTATGTACGGACTACCGTCTCCATGACGTGATGAGATTCATTCTCCACGTCAACCATTCATGAATGATTATAAAGTATATATAATAAGTAATCATGAAATATATGACATAATAATGATACAGGATTTATGTGTATATATATGTATGTCATCTACTTAATTTCATTCAACTCAATAAGGAAACGAAAACAACGTTCATGCGTACGTACGACCTACCATCTCCATGAACAGTGTATTTCTTTCCATTTACTGATCTATTATATATATGTATATTCTGAATATATATTATATATAAATGATGTTTTATAATATGGAATTAAGTAATCATGATCTAAGTAATCATATGAATAATTACAAGTCAAAACACGGACGAAAAATGAAACGATTTTACCCAAAACGCTCTTTAACATGGAATTTACAAAATAATGGGTAATATAAAGTCATAAGTGAACCATATATGATATCATAACAATGAGTATGATTCTGGAATAAGTAAATGACATTATTTAAATCATTATACAGGATGTTCAGACACTTACGAAGCAAATCTAACCTAAGGTAAGGGAAATATCACAATCTCATTTTTATCCGAGATTGTTTATACTTTGAAATTTACTGGGGTGTATTTTTTCATCCACATCTATGTTTCCTCAATATGTAATATTATTTCCATCCACCTACAACTGTTTAAATCCAATTTTACCCTTTGGTGAGTTTTTAGTAAAAGACATGAAATGAATCTTTTGTCGTTTTTCGTAAGTGGTACTTTTTGACTTTTCCGAAAAAAGTACGAGAACAATGTTTTTTTAACTTATACGGAATGAATGGATTTTGAAAACATTATTTCCAAGAAGCTTCCTTTACATTTTTTCAAGTTTATTTTTAATCATCTAATTTTAGTATAGAATTTTATGACATGTTAAGAAAGGAAAAGTGTTTTTGAAGTAGAAAGGATATTTTCCTCAAGAATGGAGTTCAAGTGTTTTATCAAAATTATTTTCCATCTAAGATAATATAAAGTTCTGTTTCTATCCCTATTATTATATTTATTTGATTATTTTATGATGGAAATATATTTATGAATTCCTTTATCTTATATGAATTGTTTTATGATGTCACGATGTTTAAGATTCCAATTTTTATTACATGGGTTATGCTATGATGTATGGTTTATGATTTTGTGGCACACATAAGAATGGTATCATTATGAGATGGGTGGGACCTATATCTCCCTCCAATGCATTGGGTAAAGATTTTATATCTCATGAGATAGACATGGCTGGAACGGCAGGTTAAACCGGTTCAGTGAAACAGGACTGAAACAAGGAGTGAACTCAGTTCAGAAATGGACTTTGTCCACTAAGATAGTCTTGGCAATGAGTCTTGACTAATAAGAAATGATTCTCTATGATTATGTGTGTATGCCACAAAGTTTCATGTTTTATGTTATGATTATTGGTATTACATTTCACTACTATGATTTATCCCATGTTATGATATTATGATCTCTTCTGTAGGTTAAGATTTCCAAAATGTTATGTTCTTATGAATATGATGTGATAGATATTTCTTTTGTTTACCCTTACTGAGCATTTGAGCTCACCATTTTATTTTTTCTTTTCCCCAGGATATAAAAAACGTTTTAGGTTAAAAAAATGAATATCTTTATGGGATATGTTGAAGATCTTTCACCACGACTAGAAGATTACGTTCCGAGTTTCCAAAGACACTAAACTATTACAGTCCTTGTGTGTGTGTTTTTGTTGTGTACTAAGTATTCCACAAAAGTAATGTAATGTCCATGTACGTCAAGATTCTGGTCTCTACATGTAAATACATGTATAATCAAATTATAGTTAGTTTTGTTCATTCCTGACAATGCAATGACTATGAGTTAAATACCATTTAAAATAATAGTATTATATTATTAGTGCGCAACATAAGATTTCATAGAAACCCATTGTTGCGTATCAGGTACACTATCGAACATAGCAACCCTTTTAAACTAAAATTAATATTTAATTCACAAATATTAATAAATATGAAAATATTTTATTCTTCATTTACCTGGGATGTTACATATACTGTGACTCAATTTTATGATCTGTGATCTTGAGGATATGGCTTTTAAATTATTTATCGCATTCTCATATCCTTATTGTCTTGTTATGTTGATATATCACTTTTTTACCCTTACAAGAATTTTACCTCACCTTAATTATGTTTCAATTACCTAGGTTATGCAGAAAGGTATTAAGTATGATGTGTCTACAAAGGGTGGTAGTTATGAAGAACCAAGTGGCTATTGAGGCAGTTCACTTATGAACCCATTTTTTATGTTTCAAAGTTTCTAAAGACAGTAAACCATTATGATCCTGATGAATGTTTTTTGAAATGTAATGAATATTAATTTATTATGTTGTATTATCTATGTATTAAAATCTTAGGTTGCTATATGAAACCCCTAAAAGGTGACTTCATATTGTTTTGAAATCATGAGACAACTACATTTGATATCTTTTTTACATGTATCAGAAGATAGAACATCCATATGACATGTGATGTTCTTGGAATGACTAATAAGTAGGTTTAAAATATACCGATGTCTATAAAAACATACATCGAGGGGTCAAAACCATGAAAATCCCATTTGATACATTTGAAATCATAGGAAAATGACTATAATTGTTTTTCTAAAATTAAGGGATCAACATAATAAAAATCATAGTTAATGTTTTCTAGGGATATCGGTAAATGCATTTTTCTTTGTTTTCAAAGAATAAAACGTGAGTGTAATGGTTAAATCCATAGAATATGACATCCTATTCACATGAAATATCGAGACAAACTCCATTGAATTATTTTTGAAATATAGAAAATTCTTCTATATAAATGGCTTTAAAATTTTTTAATTTAGAAATTCAATCCCACCAAGTGTCTTTTAAAAAATTTATTAGATTATTACAAAGTTATCCCTTTAGAGTTTCATGTGTTGAATCATATCTTAAATAAGAAATTTTATGTTTTTTAAGTGTTATAAATGATATTATATTTGTTTTAATTTAATGTTTCATCGGTTTTATTAACATGATAACAAATTTTTTGTATAAAATTACATATATAATCTATGCATATTATTTTTTATATTTCTTTTCATAAATGTTGTTCTTTGTATCATTGATGAAAAATTCCAGCTGTAGGTAGGAGGTTGACCATTTTTATTCATTACTCTCTTTTAAAGGTAGTCATTATTGCTCTGTTTTTTCTATGGTATGGTTAAATTTTATTGATGATTCTACTATAATTACACTACCATAGACTTGGCTTCATCTAACGCTACCTTTTTTTAGTGTTAAAAAAAAACAATGATAAAGGGAGTAATTTTATAAGTGATTTTCTTAGTGATAATAAAATTATATATCTTTTTAGTGCTAAAATGATTTTTTAATGCTGATAAAAGTTATATTTCATTAAAAACTATATCTCATTAAAAATCATATATTATTATATAAATACATATATTGATATAAATATAATATATTTTATAAAATAAGATATATATAGTACTAAATAGATAATCAAACTTAATATATATGATATTTAGTTAAAATGGATTATAAAATAATTAAGAATAATATTAATTTGTAGTTTTATTATTATTATAGAATAATAGTAATTTAATACTAATTTAAAGATAGATTAGTTCAACAAATTAATATATGATCTAAAATAATTTGAAACCATGACCCGAACATCAAAATAATGTAACATTTGATCTAGCTGTCTATTTGAGCTCTACCATATATCCAATAGAATCTTTCAAAAGAATCTGCACAATGTTGGCCAGGGGAAACCTTGGTAATCATTTTTGGGGGTCAAAAAATGCCTCGAAGGCATCTAAAACATAGTTTTATTATTGGGTTATCCCCATTTTTAACATTTGATCAAATTTCATCCTCAATTAAGGGAGTATTCTTATATTTTTTGGGTGGAGAGTCAATCCATTAACAAGGATTACTCACATATGAATATTAATATGTTCAAATATTATAATTTTTCAAATATTACTGTTATTTAAAATTAAATATATAAACTTGTATACATATTTGAATATATTTACATATAAAATTTTAATTTTATAAATAAATATATAAACATATATATATATATAATATTTCTAAATATATAAGCCATATATAAAATATTAATATTCAATTTATTTTAAAAAATAATAAGAATATTTATATACATATACAATGTTTATATAATTTATATATATTTGTATATGTTTTGGTGTTTTTCTGTATTAACAAAATGATATATATTATCTATATATTCTAAAATATGTAAATAAATTTTAATAAACAGAATATGTAAAAAAATTAATATGTATAATTATATTTATAGATACATGCATATATATTATATATAAATGTATGTTTGTTGTATATATGTATGTATGTATTTTTTATAAACACACAAAAGAAACATATTTATAAATGTATTTAAAAATAATCATATAAATATAAATTAATATAAGAAAAAAATATATGGATAGAGAAATATAAATAAATAAATAAATATATATATATCATAACATATAGAATAAACAAACGTAGAGCAGTGGTAAAGGTCCAAGCATGTGAGGGTGAGGTCATAGGTTTAAATCTAATGGGAGGTACACGCATGTGTGGGCATCAGTGAAGAATTGATGGAGGGGAAGTGGATGGCAAGAAAATCACTGATAAAAGAGGGGGGTGGGCTTGTAGACCTGATAAGGGTTGATGTGTCCACCCATCCAAATATCACCTGTATTTACAATTTTTTTTTACTTTTAATAATTATTTTTTCTAGCTAATAAATAGTTAGTTTATCAATGCTATACAAGTGTTGTTAAAGGGGGACTTTTATTAGTGATTTTATTTATGCTGATAAAAGGCCCCATTTAACAGTCCTTTTTTTAGCATGGATTAATGGGGGATTTATCATTTCTGTTTTTAGAAATGATAAAAATGACCCCCTTTTAACAAAACATAGATCAATAATATTTTGTCAATGACAAAAAATGATTTTTATAGCACTTATAAAGGTCATTCTTATATTAGTGAATAAAGGAATCTTGGGTGTTTTTATCCCTCATCTTACTAGAAAATAACCGTGATCCATCAAACCCCTATTTAATAACTTTTTGAAGAATTTTAGTTATGGTTAATCAAAATTTCTCACCATAATTCCTTCTAATCAACTCATTTACATGGGTCAGGTTCATTCAAATGATGTTGAAGTCCCAACTCATCCATATCTACATTATGTTTACCTATAAGAACCATTAAATCCATTGTTGTCACCCCTTTCATGAAAAAACATCTTTTATCCATAACACTATACTCCATTGTGTAGTCGTTTTTGATGATAGTAAATTGTGTTATATGGAAATGTTGGATTTTATTATTGTTAATTTGTATATGTTGGATACATATCCAAGGCCCAAAACCTACATAAAAAATCATACTTTCACTAGAATAAATTATTTATGAACTGTTAACATCATCAGTATATATCACTCATGATCTATGAAACTCCTCTTCAATAGACACTACTATAGAACATCGTTTTAACAGTTCTAGAAAAATCATTTATCAGTGCTAAAAAATATTTTTTATCTGATCATCGTTAAAAGGGGTCATTTTTTCAGTTCTAGAAAATAAATTATAAAGGAGGACCTTTATATGAACTAAAATATGCTGATAAAGGTGTGCCTTTATAATGCTACATATAGTGATAATATATATTCCCCTTTACTAGTTCTATAAGTAGCGCTGATAAAGGACATAACATTGTAGTGTGATTGTAAATTTAAATAACACTACAGTTAAAAATACAACCAAGTATGGGAAAATATAAAATATGAAAAATTTGTTATTTAATCGAAATAAAATTTCCATGAAATTAAAATAAAAACACATTGTTATTGAAATTTCAAACATTGTTTTGTACGATTACATTAGTAAGTTCAATCTTTCAAAAACATTAAAAAATCAATGGTTTTATTATCTTAGCAACCTAAGACCCTCTAAAAAATGACAGATCATGCTTTTAATTTCCAAACAAATAACCCCAACTTGATAAAAATAATCCACCTGTATAAGAAAATGGTTCATAGGTTAGTAATACTATAAATAAATAAATTAAACAAAAATATGAGTCAATATATTAATAAAATGTCATTTTAAACAGAAACCATATAATTTGAGTAATACCAGTCACACCATGCATAAAATTGAGGCTAGGATAATTATTTCAAATCAAAAATGACTTATGGATCATTTTACAAAAGTATTAAAGAAATCCAAATATGTTTTCTAATTTTTGAGTATGTCACTTGTTTTTTTACTATAAGTTCATTTGAAACTAAAAACATGGACACCGAGTCATATCAGTGACATTATGTGTCATTTTGATGTGAGAATAATTCTTTCACCTCAGAAATGACTTATGAATATTTTTTCTAATTTATCAAGAAAATCTGAGCATGTTCACTCAGTTTTCAGTAAGTGGCACACTTATTGAAATAAAATGTCAATTTTAAACTGATAACAGGAGCTTTGAATCATATCGGGCACACTCTATGTCATAATGAGGTATTAATTATTTCTAAATGTCACAAAATGACTTATATATTTTTTCATAAAGTATAAAACCATTCCCAATTTGTTTTCTTATTTTTGAGCATGTCACTTTTCATGTTTACTAAAATGTAAATTTTAATTAAAAAGACACACTTGGAGTCATACTGGTCACACCATGGTTCAGACTATGGTGAGGAAAATTTCTATATGTCATATATGGATTTTGGAATTTTTCATAATGTGTTAAAAATTATTAAAGTGTTTTCTCAGGTTTGAGTATGTAACTTCTTTTTTTACTAAAATTTTAATTTAAATAGAAACTTCCCACAATGAGTCTTACTAGTTGCATTGGGCATCAGTTTGATATGATACAAATTCCAACTCATAAAAAGTGATTTATGAATTGTTTTCATAAATAATGAATACAGTACGAGGATGTCTACTTACTTTTGAGTGAGTGACATATGTTATTGAAAAACATATCAATTTAAAAATAATAACAAACACTTTTATTCATATTAGGAACATCCTTTATTAGAAAGAGGTGTTGATTATTCTTACATATCAAAAATTACTTTTGAATAATTTTAATAAAGTATAAAAAAATATTAATGTGTTTTCTTAGTTTTGTGTATGTCACTTTTATTTTTAATAAAATGCCAATTTTAAATAAAAAGACACCATTTTTGTCAAACCGATCATACCATGAGACTAATTAAGGTGTAACTGATTGTTGTACTTCACAAACAACTAATGGATAGTTTTTATTAATTATAAAAATAATATTTGTGTGTTTTCATAGTTTCGAGTAATTAAAATGTAGTTTTTAGAAAAATGCCATTTTAAACTAAAAACACACTATTTGAGTTTTACCAGTCACATCGTGCATCATATTGTGGAAAAGATAATTACTACGCATCAAAAATGAATTATGGATCATTTTCCTGTATTTTCAAAATAATATAAATTTATTTTCTGGGTTTTTGTTAGGTCACTCTTTTTTTATTAATATTTTATTTTAATTTAAAAAACACACTTTGAGTAATACCAGTCGCTTCATGTGTTAGTTTGATGTGTGACTAATTCCTAAAAATCAAAATACTGTTGATTTTTTTCTAAATTATCATGACAATCTAAGAACATTTTCTCAGTTTTAGGTAGTGATAGAGGCTTTCAACTATATTTATATTTTAAAATAATAATGGAAACTTTGAGTCATATCGGGCATACCCTATATCAGATTGAGGTATGGATGATTCTTAAACATAAAAAATGACTTATGGATAATTGTACTAAAGTATCAAAACAATCCAAATGTGTTTTCTTGTTTTTATTATGTCACCTGTCTTTTTTATTAAAATTTAAATATTATATAAAAATACACACTTGGAGTCATACCAGGAACACTGTGTATCATATTGATATTCTTTTGATTCATACACATCAAAAAACGATTTATAGACCATTTTCCTAAAGTATAAAAACAATATGAATTAATTATATTAGTTTTCAATATTTCACTAGTCTTTTTTTCTAAAATTTTAATTTTAATAAAATGGAACATTATGAGTCATACCGGTCACACCATGCATCAGATTAATGTTTGGATTATTCAATCATGTAAAAACTATTTTATGGGTCATTTTCCTATAGTTTCAAAATAATAAAAATGTGTTTTTATTATTTTGAGTATGTCACATGTTTTTTACTAAACATTAATTTTAAACTAAAACATGCACTTTGAGTCATACATATCCTATTGTGTGTCAGTTTGACATGAGACTAAATTCATACATGTCCAAAACGAAATTATGAATCATTACCCAAAATTATGAAAGAAATCCCTGCATTTTTTATTATTTTTCACCAAGTGACACTTGTTTTCACCTAAAATATAAATTTTAATTTGATAGTAGATATTTTGAGTCTTATCGAGTACAATATCTATCAGATTGAGGTTCGAATGATTTATACACAAAAAAATTACATTTAAATCATTTTAATAAGTTCTCCAAAAAATAAGTTCTTTTTATTGATATTGAGTATGTCACCTTTTGATTTTACTCTAATGTCAATTTTCAAATAGGACACATTTCGAGTAACAAGGATCACACAGTGTTTCATGTTGAGGTGCATCTAATTCCTACACATCTAATATTATATATAGATCATTATTATACTGTATCAAAACAATCGTAGTATTTTTTTCTCATTTTTGAGTTTGTCTCATGTGATTTTTAAAAAAATGTCATTTTAAAATGAAAACATGAACTTTGAGTCATACTGGTCAAACCATGTGTCAGATTTATGTTCGACTGATTCCCAAAATCACAAATTTCATAGGGATTGTTTTACTAAAGTATAAAGACAATATATATGTGTTTTCTTATTTTGATTATGTCACTTGTTTTCTTCTAATATGTCATTTTAAATTAAAAACATGCTCTTTGATACATATCAGTCAAATCATGATCGATTTTGATGTGATACTAATTTATACACATCAAAAATGAATTATGAGTAATTTTTCTAAAGTATTAAGACAATTAGAGCATGTATTCATAGTTTTTAGTGAGTGTAACATGTTTTTAACTGAAATTTCAATTTTAAACTGATAACAGAAACTTTGAGTCATACTAACGACACTGTGTATGAGATTATGGTGAGGGTAATACATACATGTTTCAAATGACATACTAAACATTTTCCTAGTTTATCAAAATAATTCAAATGCATTTGTTTGAGTATATAACATGTCTTTTTAACTAAAATGAAAATTACAAAAATAAAATATGAACTTTGAGTCATATCGAACATAGTGTGTATCAGATTGATGTGTGGCTGATTCCTACATTTCACAGATGGATTATGGATCATTTTCCAAAAGTATCGGATAAACTTGATATATATTCTAACTAATTTTTTTGATAAAATGATGACAATATCAACTAAATAAGTAATAGAAATTCACCACTTCATAATGTTTTTATACATTTTTTAAAATAGGTATGAATCCCATCATTTAATAAAGAAATCTATTTCCAATTTTGAATACGATGTATGTTTCTAGTCTTAGTACAATTAAAAAATATAAATAAACAAAGGATTAATAAAATACTTAAATGAAATTGTAATTGTCTTTGAAAAACCCTCTTTGGGGATGCTATTTTGTTCGTGGTATGTGATATCATTCCTAAATTTTCAAACATAATAACAACAATATTTCCCATTGGTTTATTTCAGGCACTACATAATTTTTTTTTAAAAATAAATAATTTATTTTGAAATATTTTTTGATAGTGAGATATTATCATATATACCTTAATACTTATCCAATTGTAGAAGTCAACAGACTCTTGGTACTCATGGGCTGTCCTCACTCCATGATTTTGAAAATAATGAAACACCACCCTATCGTAACATAATTTTCATTAAAAAATAATATAAAATGTTTAACTTGAATTTTAGTTATAAAATGTTGGATAGAGTGTATTACAAATTGACAAACATCGTCACATGTGGTAAGTTTAATGGGTATCCATGCATTTAATATAGGAAATATATATTTATAGTAACCAAGTTGACTGTAATGAGTAACCGGTGCTTCATAAAAATCAATAAAGAATAAATATTTAAATGAATGAAAATATATTTGATATGACTAAATTATAGTGTTTTACCACTACACCGTGGGTATTAAGAATATTTTTACATCCGTATGTTTTATTCAAACAATTGATTCTAGTTTATCCACTATTCCTTCATATGATTTGGATCCAATGATAATTCTTATACAAAAGTGATGTGAGGACTAATGAGTCCAAATTTATATTCATAGGGTTTTCCCGTCCAATAGTATTAATATATCTTCCAATAAAAATTATGAATTGTTTTTAATCATAATTAACATGGTTTATCACCTATTGGGGAAAAAACCATGAAAACACACCTCATGTATAAATTTAAAACCGAGGCTCCAAGACTTTCATGTTTGAGGATTTTATTTACTTTCTGAAGACCAATATTTTCTTTAATGGCCTGTCCATACATCTGTTCTTCACAATCAAATATGGCCATATCACTACTTGATAATTTTTCATCTACATTAACCTTTAATGTTATTAAATGTGGAATTTGAATGGGCAGGGTAAAGGTACATTGTGACTATATTTTCAATTGGTTGGTTGACCACTTAGATTGTTTGGATTCAACATTCCATTTCACCCCCTTACCATTGTCCGTATGTAATAAAATTAATCATTTCACACATTTGTTTCATTAATTTTTAATTGTTTTTCATCAAAAATAAATTGGAAATGAATACCTTATTGTAAAAATGGTTTTTAAAAGATCGGAAAATATGATATTATTGGTCCAATATATTTTTCGACCATATTAATATTCACATAATCATGTAGAACAATTATCTTGAAGCCTCTCTCTTGAGCAATATTAATACCCTATCTCACATAACCTATTGTATGGTTTTGTGTGTGTATAATATCTCCTTGAATATTTTACACAATACCCCTGACAACAAGGTGATGAGATTCTGTTGATAGATTTAAATTGCTATAATTTTTACCCTATAGAATATATGTACAGGAAAGCTATCAGTGTCTTTCTGATTTACATTTCATAGAAACAATTATGAAAATATTTATTAATTCTTTTATGATTTCTCTCTGAGGGGAATGGATTTCCACAAAGCTGGTGGGGGTGCATGCAATCTTCATGTAGTGGTTATTCTTGTGTTTCTTCTTCTATGTGATTCTTTTCAATAATATTTTCTAACAAATATGACTTTAAATTATTTTTTTCTTCAAGAACAGTCCATCATTCCTAAAACCCTACTATTTTATTATCTTTACCCCCTATTCATTTCTTTTATCAAAATATGTTCAGGGTGACATCCAAAACCAACACCTCTATTATGACCATACTATTTTGGCCACTTCAAGGAAATATATTGTAGTTATTCATTTGGTACAACTACTGATGATTGTTCTGTCTAATTCAGTTAAACAATATAAGAAAATAAGTAACCATTATTATGTAATACATATTTAAATAGAAACAAATTTTTATTATATCATACTTACATATGATTCCCACACTTTTTGTGTTTTTCAATCCATTAATATCCTTTATTTATTGGCATGTTACTCCTTCCATACCACATGATGAGGGATGGTTGAGGATTTTTATTTTGTTTAATCAATCCACATATAAATAAAGAAAAATTATTGTATTATTGTTTTATATCACTTAAATTTTTACAATAGTTCTAAAATTCATTTCATTTTTTCAATTGAAGTGTACCCCATCCTTAAAATAAGGTAGGGGTATGTTTATTTTACTGCTTTTTACTTATTTTCCTCACTCTATTAATAATTTAAAAATTAAAAATTATTAATCAAAATTATTATTAAATTTATTATCAAGAAATGTATCACCATTCACAATCTACCTAAAAATATGTCTCCTCATATTGACCACTAAACACATCGCATGCTTGTTTGTTTATTATGTGTTCATAAATATATAGTGGGTGTGGGTTTATTTTCCCTTCAACATATTTGATACGAAACATAGTAATAAATGTGTGAAATATAATTTGATCATTTATAGTGGGAATTAATACAAAATTCATTCGGGTGTCATCTATTATAAATGAACTTGGTAAGGGATAATGAATAGTAAGATAACATTTCATTATTTTGTTTTTAATAAAATAACGTAATTATACCATAATATTACCCTAATATCTTCAATAATTAGTGTCTTAAGAAAGGGAAAAAATTCCAATGAATATACATCAATCAACGTGATCATGAGAGTGGTGAACCTATTGTAACTACTGAACATAGCCATGTTGAGGCTAATAGGTTGATCATGTGAATTATATCCATCCTCAAATTGTATGCTTTGTTTCCCACCATAATAATTTTTTCTAACGTCGTGAAACTATGTTTCTCTTATTTTTATTGGGACACTTGTTTTTCACTATCTACCATTTCCTAAACTTCAACATCATAAATATATTATTCCTATGGATTGGTAGCATCGGTATTTGAAGAACAATATGGTTCCTCAACATTGGTAGAACAAGCATGTTGAAAAATATGTTGTTCCTCATTATTAGGAGCATCATAACATCCAGAAGCCTATATCCATAAAATTGATTAAAATAATTATTTAAATTATGTAAAAATAATAGTGAAAATATAATAATATTAGGTAACTCAATGTAAATTAAAAAATATATATAACATGATTATTGAAGAATATTTTTTTTTAAAATTTGTAAGGGATTTAAACCCTCTATCATTTATCCAAATCCGCTTATTATGGTATCCTTTAATATAAAATACCCCATATAGATTGGGAACACTATGAAATGATTGTGACATCCCAATGATATGGTTATCATCATTTGAGTTGACATATAACCCTTTAGTGATTTTGGTCAATAATAGAACAATTGACCACTATCAATTTGTGGAATCAGGAACATAAAATACTTATACTCACTATGCTTCCATTATAAATGGCTCATCTTTTTACCCATCCTTACTAAAATCCACTTTCATGAATCCCAATTCATCTACATTAAAAGCACTCTTTTTTATCAACCAAGTTACATTGAAAAATAATTACTTTTAATATTTTATAATCCAACTTCCAAATTAGTTTGTTGATTCCAAATAATGACATATTTTCATAAATTGGAATTTTTTTCCTTGGTAACTGATACATGCATCAATTCCTAAACTAGTTTAACTCCACCATTTTTCATGGTACTACATTAATCATGTTTATTTTTATCGAATGTATAACTATTTATTACATAACCATTATAAGATAATGAATGAACATTTGATCCATGAATATCCATAAAAGTTGTTCTAAAATTGAATCTATATTTTTATTTTACAAATCAAAAAATTTGGTCTCGAAACCATCCAATAAAATTTTTATTATGTGTATTCGAAATAAATATTTCAGGCCTTGATAGATTCAAATTCCTAAGAATTAATTTGTATGTTTCAATATATAAGAAAATCTCTAAAATGTTATGAAAAATATAATGGCTGGCTTCTCCAGATATGTAATAGTAATTTTAATAAGATCTATTCCATAAATTTATTCACCCACAAGCTGCCCGATGTGATAATAGTTTTTCAAACCAAGGATTTCCACAATGGGTAGTTAGTTGATATATAATTCAATGACTTCCTAAAAAACATAGCACTCCATAATACAGCCTTCAAGAAAAAAATTATTTGTTTATATACCCTTTATAAATATTTATATAATTTTAAATGGGGTACATCCATATATAATGTATAGAACAACATAGTAAAATCACACTTACCAAGTAAACCATCATGTAAACTTCATATCAAATAATATCATTGGGAAGAACATATCCAATACACATAGTATGAGTTTAATTTCCTTTTCTATAGATAAATTTTTTACCAAGACTATAATTTCATTTCATATACCTTTATAAAAGAAACAGATCTTGGTTAATGTATGTGATGATATTCTTGCGTAAAATAAAACGTAAAGATATAGACATTATATCCTACATCAAAAAATTATAGTCATGTGATTTAATACCAATTGACTATAAAAAATTCATTGAAATGATATTATTTATATTTTATGAATAGACCTCTAGAACCTTTACATCATTCATAAAGTTTCAAAAGCAAGATCTCTATTTCTTGGAAATAATTTAAGCAGCTAGAGGAAGAAATGTCCAGTTTTCTTTACTCACTATCTCAAATTATTCCTATATTTTCATTTCAATCATGTCCAACTATATTTAAACTTATCATTTTTTTCTAGGATCATTTAGTAATTTTCCAATGACACTATCACAATTTTTTTTTCAATATGCATAAAATAAAGAAAATTATTGTTGTACAAAAAAATACAGTATAGTACTTCAAAAAAACATATCTGTTTATTCAAACATTTTTTGGATGGTTTTTCAAAAAAGGTATACCAAAAACAGTGTCCATATCATTTACATTCAAAAATAGGGGATCACCTATTAGTAGAGATTGTGTTTTATGTTCTTTTGAACTCCCATCGAATGATGTCTTCCTAGATTGATATGTATGTCTCTAGGGTAGAATTTTGGGATATCACAGAAACATAATCTTAGTTGAATATTTCAACCTAATGGATTGTTTACCACGTTTAAAAATTAGGAGACCCTTGATTTCATTTAATTCTATATCCTAAAAAATTTTATAAGATAGAAATTCATTTATCATTATGTACAATATGGATCTCAGCATTAAATATTTGTTTCAGTAAGTATAATACAATGTGACATATGAATCCCATAATAATTTCATATCTCTGATCAATGAAGAAAAATAAATATCAACATGATTACCTAGTTTTCCGGTCCTGATATAAGAAAATATAACATAATGTATTTTCATTTAATGCATAACCCCTTTGTAAAGTTATAATTTACCAACATAATCAATCATGTACTATGCGTGGTTCTTAGAAAAAAACTATTCAATATATATATAAATATCACATGATGAAGGTTTCTTAGATCATTTCCAAATTCAGTATACTCATGATCAATTATCTTCTAATGAGGAGAGTCTATTAGGTGATGCTGTTTCTGATATTTATTTCTTGTATTTTAATTCCACATAAACTATCTAGATATCTCCTAACTTCCATATTGGTTTCTAATACTTAGAATGATTGGAAATTTCCAATAAACATTCATAAGACCCAAGTCATATTTTTATATTGAGAAGTACCACACTTCAGGAATAACTGTATGATTTATAGTCCTCGAGAAAGAGTATACCATCAGTTGGATTGTCATACATTATTTCAAATATTATACCCACTAAATATAGATTTTTTTAGCATCATATATTCGACAAGGAATATCAATAACTACTCAGATAATATCATTCAAGAGGTAATGTAGTTTATTAAAACTAGCTTCACTCCATCAGTTTTCAAATTTTAAATTATACTGCTTTAGTATGGTTAAAAATGTTGTATATTTATTACAATTAACATAAAATGGAGTCTTTGAAAAACTCTTTAACTTATCAAACACCTTTATAAAATCATGATTTTTTCTTCAAATATCATTATCAATTAATCAATACAATCTACATCATCATTAAAACCTATAATCGAAAACTGGATATGATTTTCATCATTTTCCAAACTTGTAATCCTATAAGATGATCCAGAAAATGGTGTATTATCATAGTAATAAGAAAAATTAGTCTTTTCCCTATCTTTAGTAAAAAAATTATAATTGCAATCTATTTCATGACATAGTAAGTGTTTTTACTCCTTTTGACTAATTAGTATTGAATAAAAACATTATAAAAATGGAAAATGGATTTTAGAAGGGACATATGTGTGTTATTTTTCAAAAATTAGGAACTCTTTCACCCAATCATCAAACTCTTTTTTCATACAATTTTTTCCACCCATTTTTAAATCATATTCATTATATCTAATTTGTAAATATTAATATTTAATTAAATAAATAAGTACCTAGAAAGTCTGATCATGGATCCCATAAAATGTCTTTATTACAGAATAATTTAAATGTACTCTTGAATTTATATCAAATGAACCAAAAGTCTCAATATGGGCATCCCTTGTTCCATTATCATTATTGAGATTTAACATTTTATCAAACAGGCCATTCAACAACCAATTTCATGCAATTCATTTAATTAAGCACAACATGAAACATTAAAAAAATTACATTTTTTAAATTAGTGTACAAATATTTTAATAACCCAATAGGCATAAAAAACCCTTCACTATCAACATTATATGGATTTAAATAATTAAATCAACTTTTATAAAACATGTCCTGAATGTAAAATAAGATAACTAGATATTTTTAATTTGAAAGGAATACCAACATTTTAAAATTTCATTTAATGGATCCTATTTTTAAGAACAAAATCTAAAAACTACATTAACGATATGAAGTAATGTATCTATATTTATATCAATTCATTCATTTTTTAATTAATTTATTAACCAAAAAGCTAAAAAATCTTCTCTTCTTCGGCTTAGTAAAACACTTAATAAATTAACTCTTATTTTCATGAACTAAAAAATATAATAAGCCCGCATCAACTACCATTAATTTAATTCGATTAACATTAATTGTATTAGAATAAAGAAATATTTCAATAAGATAATGTAGTATTAAATAATCAACATGTAGTGTATAAATTTGGAGTTTAAAGACATTGGAGGAGTCAGGCATCAGAATGCTCGCTGTGTTGGATTGATTTTGTTAGCTATGTTGGGAGTGATGTGAAGAAATATTTGTTGTTGACATAGTTGTACTCCATTTATGGTAATATAAGATGTTTTTGGTTGTGATGTAATAGAAACTTTTGAATAAATGTAAGTAATTGACTTAACCCATGTTCTGGTTATATTGTAACATCATTATCTTTCATACATGATAGTTCAATATGCACCTATAATCCATGTTCATAACCCATGTGTTCATGTCATATCACATGTATAAAATATATAATAAATAGATATCCATAAATATATAATAATAATAATAACGATGTTACAAAATAATGAAAAAATAATAAAAAAGATACAATCTTATTAATGCAATGATGATATAATGTTATTAAGATCACACATAAAAAAGAATCATAAATCATAAAAATAAATATTGGGGGAATAATTATCCAAGGTATCAAAAAATATTTTTTTGAGTTCTATAAATATAAAAAATTTGAACAAATCATATAAACTTAATTAAACACATTTCATAATTCCTATAAAAATTTCAAAAAAAATCAGAAGATATCAAAGTGAATGGGGCTCTTCTACCTGGTAATGGAAGAAAATGGGAAAATTTGTTTAATTTTAATCCATTGGAGAAGGAGGGTTACATAGAACATGGATCATATTACCATCTCTGAATTGCAAAACACTACCCATTTATCATTTATAGTCACCACCATAAATGATATGTGGGAAGTGTTTTAATTTCACAGCTAGAAGATTATTTTAATTGGAGTGATAAATAATGATGAATGGGTGAAAACAAATTTAATGGTGAGGGAGTGGGTGAAGTAACAATGGCTCAACACAATTGAGATTTGGTGGAGAATAATCTATGAAGATTAGAAATTATATATACATATATGTGATCATCATAATAGAATTATACTGATAAATTCATTCTTATATAAATAATCTTTACAAAACCATAATAACAAAAAAATTATGTTTCATATTTAATTATATAATAAATGAAAATATGTGGTTGAAATGTAGCTAAACGAGAAGACTTGGATTCTTGTGGAGAGTTTTTGGTGAAGTTTTTTAGGTGGAAACGTGGATGAATAATGGAGGAAAATGATTTTTAGGGGAGTTGGTTTTGTGGAATAGGTTATTAATACATATTGGAGTTGATCAAATCAAAATATAAATGATTTATGGATGCTCTAGATACTCTGCAAGGTGGGAAACCAATTGTACCATAATGGATATCGCAACGTGTGTTGGTTGTTCAAACTATTTCAAAAAACTACACATGAAATTATATATTAAAACCTTGGTCACATCTGATGTTCACGATAATGTTGTAGGAGTGGGAAAGCTCCGGTGATTGAAAATTATCGGTGGTGAAATATCATGTATGAAATATTTCAATCAACAAAACATTCACACTCCTACTAAATGCTTGATATAGGCTGTGTGACAATCAAATCATTTTTGAAAATTTAAAACATGAAAATATAAAATAAAATGTTATAACCTTCAATGGAAGATGTCAATTCATCTAAGGGAGAGTTTTTGGTGGTAAGGGAGAGTGGCCCCATGTGTAGAATCATGGGTAAAGAGAGGCAGGGATGACAACATTGAAGGAGAATGTTGCGTGTTGTAAATATGGGCATGGAGGTAGGCGGTGGAGATGCTGTGTGACGATGATGGCTGAAGGGATGGAATGAAATGACAAAGTTGTGTGGTCGAATAGAGGTTGAGCAGTGGTGATGGGGGGGAGGGGGAGAAGCGGTGAGGGTAGGAGAGTGGCAGTAGAGTTTCACTTCCACAAGTGCTTGAGAGGAACCACTAAATGGGTAGGTTATGGTCATATTTATTATGTGGTGAAGGGTTTTTTCAGTGCTTCTAAAAAATTTATGATAAATATGAATTTTATAACCATTAAAAAAACATTGATAAAATACATCTTTATTGTCTCTAGAAGGGCAGCAACAAAACATATCTTTATCATCTCTATAATTATAGAACATCTCAATATTTAATAATATAATTAAAAAATTGAAATGTATATCATTATAAATATTCATATTAATAATAAATATTTATATAATAATAAATATATTCAAATAATTATAAATTTATATTTATAAAATATATATATAAATAAATATCATTTTAAATAAATATAACTATAAATAAATAATTTTTTACATTATTATAAATATATTAAAAGAACTGTCAATAAGTATTTATAAATATAATTATAAATATATAAAAATAATTATTATATTATAAATAAATATTTTGTTATAATTATATGTATATATATGATTTTATATAATTATATAATTATATAAATAAATAAATAAATAAATTTATTAATATATAATTATATATAATTATAAATATAAAATAAATAATAATAATTTAAATCCATGCATTATAATTTTATAATTATTTAAATATTTATTTATTTATTTAATAAAATATGTCCACCTAGAAGCCGAAGCTCATGACCATTTATTAAAATTTAAAGAAAAAGAAAACAAACACAAGAAAAGAAGAAGGAAGGGAAAAAACACAGATACATGTCATTATCCATATAATGAAACAACATGTCAAAAGTCATCATAATCATGATTAACATCATAACCAGAATCTCCAACTTCATTGGTAGACTCATACTCTACCTGGGATTTTCTTTGATTGAGGAGGGCAATATAATTTTCCTTAATCTTCTCCTGGTCTAGGGAGAGTAGTGTCTTAGAAGATATACATTGACCACACCCTCTTTCTGTAACCTAGTCCTCCTCCACAGGTCTTCAGCCATGATTTTTGTGATGAAGACCCTACTCCCAAGTCCCAGCTTGTTGATATATTCCTTCTAGATCTTCCCTCCTCAACATAGAAATTCCATTCTCTAATAGAAACTTCTCATTAACATTTAGAGTCTCAATGTCCATAGAAGGGACTTCAATATTATTATAGGTGTCAGAAATTGGTACCGCTTGCACCAGATCAAGCACGTTAAAAGTATTTTAGGTGGTAATCTACACGATACCTCTACTCTATGAAGGGGATTTTCCAGGATTAATGGAAATCTTACTCACCATAATCTTTGTTGCAGGAAGAGGGGACAACGTCTCCTCACCCTTCATCTCAGAGGTAGTAAAATATTGTTATTGAATAAATTCTGTGTGTCATTCAGTTTGAATATCATTTTCATGCTAATCCAAGACATCTAAATCATTAATATTATCATGATTCTTTTTATCTTTCTCTCTTGAATCATTATTTGAAAGATAAATTACAAAATCTCCCTCTTTCTCAATAGTTTCATGAACATTAGGTAGCATTATTGGAACCTCCTCTACATTAATTTTAGCCAATGATTTATTTCCCTGTGAGTAAGGGGAATCCTCCAAAACATTAACCATATTCAAATCAGAAAGGTTACCCATGTCCAAATAGGCATAAAATTTAATCAAGCAATCCTCTTGATGAAAACATCCTTCATGATGTGAATCTGGATGAGGAGGACTGTGTACACCCCCTGCTAAATTATCTTCATGAGATAGCTTCCAAGCAGATGTCCTAGGTTGAAACTTCTTATAATAATTACTTTCAACATGTTCGTAGCATGAACATAACATATAAGATACATGTCTTCCACAATTCATTGATTTATGTGCAATTATCTTGTATATTAAGTAGAATTTATGTACTTTATTATATTAAATTTTAAACTCAATATCATCAGATTCATTGAAGAGATAAATTCTTCCAACCATGGTAATATCTAGATCAACCTAAACCAGAAATATTTCATTGTTACCAAAGTGAGCACACTCAGTTTCATGGTCAAGTATGATGGGAACACGAATTTAAAGTGCAAGATCATACAAGATCTTCATGTGCCACATCACCCGGTTAAGAAAAAAAACTTTGACCCACAATTATGAAAATGAGTTACAGAACTCTAATGGGTTGAAGCCTTAGTCCCACTCATAAGGATTCAGAATGACATGCCTGATGGTGATGGACTTAAAACACCACACATGTAATTTCAAATCCCCTGAGAAAACAATAATGTTGAAGAACCGCTTTATTGGTGGGACACAAATCCAAATATAAAATCTCCAAATTGATGATAATAGCATGACTAAATCCTCAAAATTCCAAGGTTTAGAGCCCCGGGGTAATATTAATCTTTCAAAAAACAAATGATTACCAAACTTAAACTATTTAGAGACTGCTCCATCATCATCTCCCACACGAGCGATCTCCCCTACTGAAGGATCACCCCAGCAATATACCAATTGTAGACCAAATACTCTAAAATATTCATGCCCATTGACCCATGAAATCACTCGAATCCCCCCAAGAACTATCCTAAATCCGAAAAACACGATCTTATGAATCCACCAATAGAATGGTAATCATTGTCAGTCAAACAAGACCAATGCCTCCAAATAGAACTCAGTTATAAGTAGAGTGGACACAATAAAAATCTCCCAATGGCCAAGTTTAACATTTGTAACCCAAAACAAGTCCTAATAAAAACATGTGATCTACCTCACCTGATACTATCTCCAGTTGGCATGCAACCTATCTCGTGAGCAATCTTCCAAAAAATTCCCCGCAACCCGAAATTGTTTGACATCACATGACCCGTGGAAGTCTCTCACTAGCTATTGAGGTTTCAGTTAGCTCTCTCCCCATGTATACTTTGGAACAACCAAACTGATCATCATGAACATCCTTAGAGGAGGGAACTTCATCAGGGTGCATTATCATCGTTAGCCACCATCAACACGAAGCCAACAACCCACCATCAGACACCAACATTTACTCTACCATGATCCCACTATGACATTAGTTATTAGAGAGAAACAAAATCCATTCCCATTAAAGTCCAAGGCTACCTTCAACTGAAACATTGACCCCAAGCACCAAAGCTAGGGTACCATGCCAATCTGGAGATATCTAAAAAAACCATCACTGGAAACCCACCCCTCACTGCTATCAAGGTTCTTTAACCACTGAAATCCAGTGATAGAAGAAAAAATAGAACACTCATCGCATTCCATTTGTGGAATCTACACCTCACTATAAAAGGCTTCATAGCAAACCCATTATTTTAGAACCCTAGAAATTGTGATCCAATGATTGAGATCCTAGGGATTTCACCCCTTGGTTTATTAGATCCATCCACATAAGAAAGGATCATCACCTCACTACTTAGGTTATTAGTAAATGAGGGAACCTCCCCTATTCGTGAATATGGATTTTCACCATTTTTATCAGACTTAGCTAGATCATCCCTTTTTCATGGAAAAAAAGGAAAAATATATCATAGTGCCTAACCACAACAATATGAACTCAATTATGTTCAAAGATGAGAAGATTGTGATCGATTTGATGATTTCCAAAGCAGATAAGAGATATAGACTCTCAAAAATTGAGAATCCATCTTCCCCTCTAATATACTTATATTATTATTTCTATAATTATATATATTTATATAATTATAAATTTATTAAATATATTTATTGTAATTTTGTAATTATATAAATATATAATTATTTATAATTATTATTATAAATAAATATTTCTATAAATATTTTTACGTAACAATGAAAATATATATATTTATATATATTTATATAATTATATATTGGTTTATTAATATATTTATATCTAATTAAAAAAGTATAATAAATTTATTTATTTTTTATACCTATTTATTATAATTTCATAATTATTTAATTATATATATATATATATATATATATATTATAAATAAATATATTTAAGATATTTTAATATAATTATATATATATTTATATAATTATAATTTGTTTGAAAAGGCATGGACACAGAGAACCCTTTATTAAAATACAAAAACAAAAAGAAACGGAGGAGTGACATACCAGACCAACCTTGTCCAAAATAAGACAGAAGACAAAAAAATGTCATTAAGCTTGAGATTGAGTATTAATAATGTGATGTGGGGAGTCTACCCAAACCACAAGGATTTATTCCCCTCCTCTAAGTCTTTACTCGCTTCCAAGTCCCACCTCCATCATAAAGGGACTCATCATTAGTGTCTTCACTAATATCATTAAATACCCCATTACTTTTTTGAATATCTTCCTCACTTCTTTATGAAGAAAGTAAATCAGAAGAGTTATGAATTCTTTCCTTCATGCTAACATTATTGTAATGTTTAGTTGGAATAAAATTCATTATATAAGGAATAACATTTAGTGAAGTTTATAATCATTCACCAACAACTACATGAACCAAGCTCATGGGAAGTTTGAGACTCACAATAAATTTTATATTCCTTTTAGATTGATCCACCCTTGATGCAAGATATGATACATCTATAGTGGAACATCACTCTATTCCATGAGCGGTGGCTGTCACCATTTCATCTCCTTGATGGTATCTTTTTTCATAGGTAGTGGGTGCTTCCCAAAATTTTTCCTTTCAACCATCCATAGACATTGAATAGATATAAGGAAAAAATATATCTGAAGTCCTTGGAAAGGTTTCAACAGATTGAGATATAGTGGACTGTTTGATAAGTTTTGACACCTCATCTCCTCTTTCTAGTCCATAACCACATTTTCCAAAAACCGTAATGGGAGATGCCTCAATGCTCTCACCATTAGTTACATGAACCAAGATTATGGGAATCATGAAACCCACATAATTTTCCCAACTATATTTATTATAATTTTCTAATTATTGAAAAATTTATTTATTTATTTTTAATTTATTATAAATAAATATATTTAAAAATTACACATATATAATTATATTTATTATTGTAAATATATAATTATTTAAATAATTTTTTTTCAAAACATTTGAATAAATAATTAAGACAATGGTTCAAATACCTTAGATTAAATAAAAAAAAATACTGAAATCAAGAGATGATTCCATGAAAAGAAAAATTTCCCTCAAAGATAAGAATTCAAAGACCTATCATTTTTATAATTTCTTCCCCAATTCAATGTTCCTTAACACAATAAACATTATAATTGAATCTCTCATACCTGAAGCCTCTGCATTAAGGAATATTACCCTTTCTCTATGTTTTCAATTGATGAATGTGGCATTCAATGCCATAATCCTCAGAGTAATATCTCCCATCCTCAGATTGAACCTCGATCCGTTTAGTTGGGTCCTCAAGAAAGACGTCTTCAGAGTCTTTCTCATTTATTGTTTGAGCCAAATTAAACTAAAATAATCCTCATTGTGAATCAATACTAGAATCCATCAATGCATCCCTTTTCTATAGGGATCAAGAATGGAACTCTTCTTCCATTTTTGGGTTTCCCATTCTCTACACAGTTTTAAAATGTAGGGTCACATAAAGATTATGGTAGGACCGAATCAACCCGCGTATATGGGGGGATTCCTAGTGGAGGTTCCTTATAATGAGGAAACAAAATAGGACTCAATGTTATCTCAGATGAAAATTCATTCATATATGCCTATTAAATCAATAAAAAATCAGGTATGGAATTCAAGAAGGTGAAAATTTTTAATCACTCTTAAACCATTGAAATATCCTTGGATGAAGGCATTTTCATTCCACCAACAGTAGTATCCCTAAGGGAAACCTTGTTCTCACTTACATGAGTAGCTGGTGCATTATCTACCACATTACCACACTTACCAGCGTATGCTACTTTCTCAATAGGGGTGTCCACAACATCCACTTCCAATTTCCTAGTATCCAAAAAATTCACCATATATGTTGAATCTACCATTGAGGAGGTTTCTTTAGATTACTTCATTTAGGATGTAAATCCATCCACATCATCCTCTACAGAGACATGCATCTCATTTTTTAACATAGAAGCAAGCAGATTCAGTGTCTTGGGCCTATGAGTCTCCCCATTTATATTAGAAATTGTATGCATTCCACTACCTTTGGATTGATCCAATTTTTGAAGTAGAATCCTAAGTAAAAGATTACTTATTTACCTCAACAGCCACATTTTTTTCTATCACTTGTAGGAATCAACAATTCTTGGATAAGTTTTTGATCACCCAAGTCACGTGCCAATGATATATTAGATGAACCAGCCATCCAATATTCCACAATATCCACCAATTAATGACTTCGAATCCTAATACTAATAATTATTCATTTCCCATTCCACTAAAGAGGAATAATGACCTTGAGGTTTATTAGAATCCATAGTATATGTATCTACCCTCTTATAAGAGATAGTCTCCATAGGCATGGGCTGATCCCTATAGAGAGCATCTTTAGTGGAAGAACCATACTTTAAAGGGCCATTCTACCCAACTTGACATTTAATCTCCAAGAAAACCTTTCCTCCAGAAAGAAGATGACCGTGACCAGTAGTTTTAGAACCACTCTGAGCATTATATTTCAAGAATCTAAATATTTAAAAACTTGAATTCTCATCATGTCCTTTCAAAAAGATAACAATATAAAATATTTGATCTCTTATAATTTTAAAAGTCATTTCCAATAACCATACAATCCATAAAAAATCATGGAACCTTTTCATACTCAATTCTCAAAGAAATCTCATCATAATCAGTAGAAATAAATACTTTTTCAGTTAAAGTTGAATGTAAATAATCTTCAACAATAAAACATGCAATATGGACAAATCTGGCCACCTTAGTTTCATTATCCATTTTTATAGGAATCCTAATCGATAAAGCGATGTTATAATGGAACATAGGGTACCAAGGAATCTAGTTGAATCCATATACCTTGACCCAAAACTGAACAAAAGAGTTTCCAACCTCTAGTGGATTAAATTTCTTATCCCATTTTTGGATGTACAGAAAACCAGGCTTAAGAGAGATTGAACTAAACCCGTAGGCACACATCTTAAAATCCCCATAAGGGAGAAACATGTGAAGGAACCCACACCAAAGTGAAACATATTTCCATTTTAAAAATACCTATATTACTAAAATATGATCAACCTGATCCTTGGTTTTATGTAGAGATGCTTCCCTTGTAAAAATGGGACGAGTAATAATTGAGTGCTCAACAATTTCCTGGCATTTTGAGACTCCACCGGATTAGCCATAACAAGAGCAATGTTACCCTTACGATGAATTATACCGACTATTTAACCCTTGAAGAGAGAGAAGTGATTTACCACACTATTATATGCCACGTCATCCCCTCCACAAATGTTTTTCTGACTATCCTAAACAACATCAACATGCTTGAGGGAGTCAAAGCATCCTTGTACAAGGAAGAGATCATTTGGCGACTGAAGAATCGAATAATCTATCTAGAGGAAGTCATAATCACCATAGAAAACTTGAGAGACAAAATCATATGAAAATGATAAATATATGAATTATTTAATTATAATTAATAAAAAATATATTCATCTATTTATAATTATAATTATAATAAATATCTTTAAAAATAATTTATATATAACCAAAAATACATTTATATATATTTATTAATATATATATATATAATTATAATAATATAATAGATATATTTATTATTTAAAATATATTGATTATAATTTTATAATTATTAAACTACATATATATTTAATTATAATAATAATAATTATTATAAATAAATAAGTTTTACAATATTTTTATATAATTTTACATATATTTATAAAATTATATATATTTATTTATAAATATAGATATATATATAATTATAAATATAATAAATATATTTATTATAATTTTATAATTATTTTAAGATTTATATATTTATTTATATTTATAACTATAAAAAATATTTTTGAAAATATTTTTATATGATTATAAATATATATAGTTATATAATTATATATATATATATTCATAATTATGTACAATTAAATAAGTACATATATTTAGTAATATTTAAATATATATAATTATAAATATAATAAATATATTTATTAATAAAATATATTTATTATTATTTTATAAATATATATATATATATTTATAATTTTATAATTTTTTTAAAAAGACTATATGGATACATATAATTTTATAATTAGATAATTAAGTCACAAAAGTATTTAAAATTTCATTTAAGTAGATTAATTATATAAATTTCAAACATATTGAAAATGTTAAAACAGAATAAAAAATGAATAAATATTATTCATATAAATTAAAATCATATTAAAAATATTATATTTATATATTTTAAATTAATATATGTATATGTAAATATTTCAAAATGATTAATTATTTTTAACATTATTAAAGAATATATAATAATAAATTAATAAATAAAAAATAAATATATTTAAAAATATTAAAAAGTGAATTTGTTACATATACATGTACACATGAAAAACATACATATGTACACATGCCCATATATACACACAAAAACATATCCATACACACATATACACACATACACATACATGCATACTGTTATACATGTACATATATTTTAAATTATTTATTATCATTTAAATATATTTTTAAATAAATATATTAATTTATATATTATATAATTATTTAAGTAAAATATTATTATATTTTATTTTTTTAATATATACACATTTTGTAATTAAGGTGTAAAAATAAACTGTCAAACATTTTGACTAATACCAATATTATAATTTCTTATATATGAAATTATGAAAATAAGATTATATTTTTATTAAAAGTTATATAATTGAAATTTACATATTATATATATATATATATATATAATTTTTGAAATATAAATATTATTTAAAATTATATAAATATTTATATATAAATTTAATTACTCACTATGAACTTTAGCAGCGCTAGAAAAAAGTGTTGATAAATGCGTCACTTTTATAAGTGCTAAAAAGAGAACTGATAAATGGGGGACATTTAAGAGTACTAAAAAATCACTAAAAAAGGGTACAAATTTATTAGTTCATTTATTATCACCGATAAAAGGTAACTTTATCATTGTTAGTTTAGAACTAATAAAATTATCCCTACGTTTGTGTTTTTTTCAATGCTTTTAAAGTTTAGTATTGGATAAAGAGAGATTTGTAGTTGTGGGGCATGTTCTTTAATAAAAATATCCTTTCCACACTATATTCCTTTAGATTTCAATAATTATTAATCAATATTTATTTTTAATATCAAACTAAATGGGTCATATGCCCTATAAATCCCTTTATATTCTCTCATGCCCAGTTTCCAATACATAAGATACTCCAAAAAGGGCTACTAAAGTATATGTCCCATACTATCCAAAACTAGTAACATTTCACATTATATCACAATGGTCTTTATCACATGACCATAAATAGTATGATGTGTCCCATCATGTGATTATAAACTATGTGGGTTTTGATTCCCTTCCTAGGGATACATAGGAAGGCCCTTCCGTATGCCTGATCCCAACTCCATAAACACTCACCACCTCACTAGATGGTAATGAATTCTAGAGTTTCATCTAATGTCGCATCAAAATATACCATCACTAAGTAATAAGAGAAATATGGTGAACCATTGATAAATATAAATAGAGAACCTATAATAAATATTTATGGGGAACTATAAATATATACATATGTTTACATTGACACATGATGAAAATTGATAATTGGCATGGATGTAATCAGTACGAAACTGGGATTTAATATTGATTAATAAGTATGTATTAAATCATAAATTCAATCCTAGAGTAGGAAATAATTACCCCATAAAGGATATGATGAGTGCATCCTCCAATCTTCTCAATCAATGCACAACCCGATCATTGCTTGTAACATTCAAGAGACTACCTACATGTGCCAAGAAGGTCTCCATCAACACAAAACAATAAGTGGGATCTTGTTCAAGTAAAAAATAGTCTCCAAAGAAATTATATTTTGACTAAAAAACAAGTAACTTCTCACTAATGTGGATTACCATCAAATACCTTAATTTAAAATAATAATTATATATGATAATAGAAGAAATGTCAAAATAAATTAATCTTCCAAAGTAGTAAAAACAATATTAAATCTCACCTTGATATAAAACAAAGTAACCCTTTTAAATCATTCATTTTTTATAGAAATGTTATTTTGAAAATTCCAAAATCTCAAAGAAATTTAAGGAAATATGATCCAGGTAAACCTTTGTGTAATTCCAAAAAAAATCATGTGTAATTTATTCATTATGTTAGTCTCCAAAAAAATAGTTCTCATGCCTAAAATGTTATCTGGAACACCAATACCCATTTTAAAAAACAGAAAAATACATAGGTTATAAGATGTTAATAATTAATTTCTTAATTTTAAATTAAAGTAGCGGATTGTTATAAAAGACACTAATTTAGTGATTTTTAGTTTGTGAATTTTTGTGGAGTTTTTATTAATTTATCACTGAAAAGGAAATATTATACTTTTTTTGAGTAAATAATGTCATAAAAATTTATGGCTATTAAATTAATCACGTGGCATGTTGTTTACTTGGTGGTAGATCTTTGGTATAAGTCAGATGTGTTTTAAATTTGTTTAATTTTATTTATTTAATTTGTTTCTTAGTTATTTAATGTCTTGTATGTCATTAGTTTATTTTAAGATAAAACTTCTATTATTTATAAACTATACCTTAAAATGGGAAAATTTTGGGTATTAATATTTTAGATTTCATTTAACACTAAAATAATTTATGTTTGTCTCTTATCTTGACCGTCCTAATTTTCCAATTAATATGTGTTTTATCTCCATATTATGTGTTTTTTCATTCAAAATTTGTAGATAAAAAATGATTTATATGAATTATTTGTTTCCCCCTTAATGTTAGTATTTTGAAACATTTAATTTGATTCCTTTATCCATTAAATAATACTTAGAAATTTTTAATAACTTGATTTTTTAAATTGTGTATAGTTTACAAAATTTATTTCTATAGTATAATATTTATTATAACTAAATATTATAATGTTTATTATATTCATTATGAGGGGATAGTTTATTTCTATTTCCTTCCTCCATCTATTATAATTACTACATTTATGGATACCACATTCTTTGTTTCTAAATAATGAGATGGGCTTAATTATTATAAACACTATATAATTGAAACATGGGCTTAGTCGAGACTCTTACTTCCATGGGAAAATATTTTATAATATTAATTACACATAAAGAATCCATGGATGATGAAATGGGGGTGACCAAGAAATATTGTATTTGGTTGATGTTGTGTTGGTGGTTGTGGTTATCATGTAGAGGTAAATATAGATGGAAAAAATCAAATCAAGGGGGTATTATGAGTCTAGACTAGGATATAGGATCATTGTTACTCATAAAATTTATTACAGTGATGATTATATCTATAAAATATTAGGACCAAGAATAATTACCCCTCTTATGTGTCAATAATATATATATATATATTATTGAAAATGAAAATATTAAATAGAATCAGTTGTAATATGGGAAACACTCAAATGAAGAGAAGTAAAAAACAATGGTAAAATGAAAGGATAACTATGGGTAAAATGTGGCAACCTATTATCTCCCTATTACAAAGAGTTCACCCTTATAAACCTCCTTCATTAATAATTGTAGAGGTTTCATGAACCAACCTATATTCTAAAAATTATTTTCAACCAAAACCGGTCCTGCCGTGGCTAGAAAGGTGTTCCTAATCCACATGAGCTACGGACTTGAGCCGAAACATCAACAATTACCATTGCAGAACAATTTAGCCACAAATAATCTATAACAAGGTGATAAAATATTCACTATAATGTTGGTATTCCAAAATAAAGGAAAAATAAAAAAGATACAATAATTATCTAAAAAAATTTCCATGATACAATGAACAACCAATGTAATCAAAACATCCAAAACCCAAAACCACATGACATGATATCACCTCTAGACTCCCACCCCATTCTAATAAGAAAACCAAGAAAAACATTCCATCACATCTCCCTTTTCCACATAAAATAAATCAAAGTTTACATATACCATAAGGGTGTTTTCAATGTGTGATAAAAATATCCTAGTGTGATCCCGCCAAGTATTTTGTATGTATAATTTATATAATAAACCAATAATTGTCATGTAATTAAATATGTGTCCTGAGAATAGTTCTACACAATTTTATATGAAACATGGATAAATCACCCCTTTGACTGTTTATCAAATCATAAACAATAAAAAGGTTTTCAAATCATTTTCATAACCATTCAAAACAAACTTTTCAATGATTTTTAACATATAAAACAAGACCATAATATCAATAGTTCCATAACCATATGGATCCTACTATAAATATAATGATTATTAAGCCACCTGGTGTAAAAATTACCTTAGAAGAAGAAGTCTAGGGGTAATACAACACTCCTGGGAGAAACTCCTTTCCACAACATGGGAAACATAGTGCTTAAATTACCATATATGAACTTGACTAGAGTAAATAGTTAATTACAAAGGATATATCCCTAAATAATCATTGATCAATTTTAGTTTTACTATATCAAAGTCATAGAGATCAGATTTTGTCTTTGAGACCACAAAAAACAATCTTTGGAACAATTTTTTCAAATAACACCATGGGGGAAATCCCTTTTTAGAAATGATGTCAAAGACGTCATATTTTTTCAAGCATTTCTCATGCATTTAAAACATGTTAAAAATAAATTTCCCTGATATTTCCATAAACTATTTTTCCAACAATTTATAAACAAAATTAAAAGTGATAAAAATAAAGAATTGAAGAATAAATTCAAATAATGAAACCACTTACAATAAAACACATTAAATTAATTATTCCCATCATATACAACACATTATAATTAGATGAGGGAATTTATAATGGAGAAGGGAACCTAAATAAATCATTATCATATAAGGATCTAAAATTCATTATTTCTATAATAATAGGATAGAGATAAAATACATTCCTTAATGACTCTCTAAGAATACACTCTAACCAACGGATATCCGAACAATGAATCCCCAAATCATGATGGATTTATAAGAAACCATATTAGATCATGTCACAAACCATAGATCTTGAATCAAAGGCCCCAGTATATGGTTTTATTCTATATGTTAAGGGTGGATATAGAAAACAAAGTAAGAACAACATCAAAAGGGATCATATTTATGAGATTATAGATCTAACACCCTTTGATTTTTCAATAACAATCAGTATGATGTAATTAATATCCAAAATATATAGGAGGAGTCTCCTTGGTTGAGATCATATTCCATCAGTAGAAGAATAAATAAATTTGAGTGATTATAATATCTTAAAATAAATATTCAGAGTAATAAATTCATATCACATGGTTGGATAGTAGGGTTTGACGGATCATGGGCCCCAATCTAGGCTACTCAAGGAATTGCATGGTTTGACCAATAATAATAACTATGCATGACCCCACTATCCCATGAAACATAGTTTGAGGGATAAGATTCATGGTTTTTCCTAACAGTATTCCTAATCATGTTACCTAATTTATGAATCCAAAATTAGGTGAATGTTTTTTTGGTTTGACCTGTTTAGATTTCTCTATAACACCATGAGATTTTTTGATTTTTTATGAATTAATTTAATCATTTTATATTTTTATATTTTCCATTTAATACAACACTAAATACACTAGTTTTTGTTTTTAATACTCAAAATACATAGATTATATTTTAATACAAACTATAAATGTCTTTCTTGTGTTACACGCAATATCGGTCCCCTTAGATAACTTACGTTACAAAAAATACCGTGTTTTACCGAACTACAATATATTATTAATCTTATTGTTAAAATATTATTATAATTATCACCTAGCCATTTGAATGTAAGATATTAATGTGATTGACTAAATTATGAAACTATTTTTTAAAATTTATATAAAATTCATCCTTGGAATCAATTAGTTAGAAATCAATGTAATAACTATTTTAGAATAAAAATTTATTTTTCTTAAAAACTAATTTTCTACGTACAAAAACCATTTTATCTAAATAAATTAAACAAGAAAATTTTGATGAATGTTTTAAATTAATTTTATAAATTAAATATTAAATTTTATTTTATTTTCACTCATCCAATAAATTTTACTGGAATAATAAAACAATGAACTCAATTTTATGAATAAAAAGATGGATTTTTTTCTAAGGGGTAATTTTCCGCTTTTTAATGGAGAACCCATTTTAAATATTATTTTTTGATACTTTTATAGTTTTTATATGAAAAACATAAACTTAAATATTTAAAAAGTAATTTGGAAATTAACTTTTGGATAGTTTTTGTTATTTTTCTGAGAAGTACCATGTTTGGATGAATAGTTATAATTACTGAATTTTAATTAAAAATAGATTTTTCCTATAATTTATTTGTATAGTTTAATTATATTTTAATTTGGTTTTAAATAATAATTAGTTCAATTGAACATTAATTATTACAATTTAGGTCATTATAACCAATTTCAGAATGAAATTGGATATAAAAAAATTTCAAACATTTGAACCATTTCACTTTAAAAACATGTCGTCTCATCCTATCTGCGGGATTAATTTTAAATGAATTACTACCAACTCAGTGATTATAATTTAAAAAGAATATGGAATATTTGGAAACAAAAAATTTATTTTATAAAGTATTTTCATCCTAGATTTGACCAAAAATATTAGTGATAGTAATTAAAATAAATTATAGTGATTAAGGTAAAAATGAGCTTAATTAATGACTTAAAATAGAATATAAGTTGTAAAAATGACCCTAAACATGTCCAAAAAATATTTTTCTATAAATATTTAGACCATTAAACCTGTAAATATATATAATTGTAAATTTTTAACACTATGGGACAAGTAAAATGTGGGGAGCACACAAATATTTTCCTGAATACCCATTGTGTCCTTTTCCCCACTTATTAAAGGCCCCCCTCTCCTCCTCCTTTCATTACACATATAAATCCCTTTTGGATCATCCAAAACATTCAAAAATAATCTCAAAAAACCCATACTATATAACTAGAATCCTCACTTTAGAAATAAATAAAATAATGATGTTCATTTGGTGCAAACAAAAAAGAATTAACCAATGATGGGGTGACATCCTTCCACAAGCTCTTTTGTTTTATTTACATTTCCAACCCCAAAGATTCATATTATTATATGATTATATAGGAAAATAATCATACTAAATTTAACAAGATTGTTTTATTATAAGGGTTCAACCATCACTTACACACACTTCCATCAAATGGGTAACAAACTTATCATTCATGGGTACGATGGACTACCTCCTCCCAAAACGATGTTGTTCATTTTTCCATTACCACCTCTCACGGATTGTAATTATAATGTACATAATATTTTTATGTGATATATATGATATTTATTATTTATATATGATTAATGAATTATTATATAAACCATACCTTTATGATTCCTATTTTTTTCTAAATATGATAAATTTTTGGACTACCGCCTCCACAAAGCGATATGATTTATTCACACTTTATAATGAATGTATTAAGGATGCGTTTAGTAAAATTTTATGAAATATGTAAAATAATAAAGAAACTTTAATGATTATATATATTTACATATATTTAATTTACTTACTTTCTTTCAATACAAAAATTAAATAGAAACAATGTTCATGCATGCGTCCAACCTACCATCTCCATGAACGTTGTATTCCATTTCATATTTATATATTTTATAGACTATTATAAATATTTATATACTAAATATATATGATATTTAAATCATATTTTACATTATTAAGATAAATAAATAATTATATATGTAAGAGTATCTAGAATAACAATTCAAAACTGATACAAAAAACATAGTAGATATTACCTGAAATTTAATATTAACATGGAATTGATAATAAAAGGGTAATATAACGCCAAAATAAAATAAAATAATATATTATATATGGGAATAATATTATATTTTATAATTATAATAAATTTATACTTATTATATAGTATTTTTTAACGTGAAAAAATAATTTCAAGTCTAAAGGTAAGTTTTTTATCATCTCACTTATCATATATATGAGATACATTCCATATTCACCACTTGTTTCTTTAATGTGGTTTATTACATTCCTATGAAATGTTATAACATGAATTATATTTATTACCTGATATTCAATGTCTATTTTTATTTTATTAATTTATTAGGATCCTTCTTATGAAGTTACTCTTGTAGTAAAAGGATTTATTATCTCACTATTATTTTTGTAAGACATATTCCATATCTACCACTCGCTTATTCTATGTGGTGTATATTTTTCTCATGAATATTTAAAATGTTAAAACATAGGTAGATATTCATTACTCTTTCTTAGTGATGGATTATATATAATGTGTGAAAGATAATACAGTCCAAGAAGATAAGAGGTAGACATGTATGATGAAGGAAAATGGGGCTCTCACATTTTATGTCCTAGTAAAGTGTGTGATGGATCAATCTAATGTTGGGAGTTTTAGCTTAGAGGGTACATACTTAGGGGGAATTTTGAAGAAAGTGGATAGGTAACCATCCAATAGGTCAAGATATTAGGTATATTCATATAAATTTGAATGAAAATCATGATGAATAATGTGATCTTAGAGCTGAAATTATGAAACATTTTGGTATTAATTAGTTATTTTTTCCATGTTTTACCTCACAATATATCGGTCTATTATGTTTCTATAATCGTTAAATAAAAGGGATTTACTACCACATTTAAAAAAATAATGTAATCTATGATTATTATCCTTAAATTTTCGGGTATTTACATATCCATTTGATGATCTATCTTTCATAGGGTCTACGATTAAAATGTTTCCAAATCAAAAAGGCAATTTTGTCTCAATTTTCCTTGTTTGAGACACATGTTTTACTATGCACCTCTATTATATTATATGGTATATATACTACCCCTTTGAAATGTTATATCATGAATCTTTTTTTCATGATATTATAAGACTTATGTAATGTTACTCTACTAAGGGGATTATGATTTAATGGTACCGTGTTGGAAGAGTTTATTGTTATAATCTCTTCGTTTATTATGATTATTTATAATTTTTCTGGCATTGGTGAAATATTATAATCCATATCTTAATAAATATAATAAATATTCTTCTCTTACATTTATTAATGTTATATCTATGTTATGGTACCATTTTTTCAGTCTTTGGTACTTCAAATAATTAAGAAATATTTTTTATGAAAATTTGACATTATTTCTCCCTTTGGTTGAAAATCGATACTCTTTCAAAACTGTGTTTTCTAAAAATGTTTTGAAAAATGTTTTTATATTATCATGTGATGTATAAAGTACATTTATACTATTGTTTTACCTTTTTACAAAATGGTTTTAATATTAATTTTCTTGTCATTTTAGGATCAATGATATTTTCTGAACCTTTATTAGTGAAAAATTAATGTTCCACATGTGTCAAACATACCCGTCGTTATGACCAGCATTTACATAAATATTCCATTGATAGTTTACAAGGTTATTTTTATGTAAAGTATTTTCTAAATGTTCTATAATTCATTATTTTTAATGGGGCTTCAAAAGTAAATGGTTTTCAAAAATGTTTTACATTTAAAATATTTTAAAATGACTTTCAAAGCTTCATTTATATGTTTTCAAATGGCTATCTTAAAATAAAATGATTTTTATGATTTCAATAATTATTTATATGTTTTCAAATCCATTTTATGTAAAAATTATTTTAAAATGATTTCCAGACTTATTTTTATGGTTTTAGATTACATTCAATGAAAAAGGTTTTTAATATATTTTCATGATTCCTTTATCTGTCTTTAAATATATTTCAAAAGAAAAAGGTTTTCAAAATGAAGTATGCCAAAAAAAGTTTTTATAAATAAAACATATATTTTCCTCAATAAATGTTTTAAATTAAATTGTAATGATTTCTATATAAGAAATTTATTTTTTAAGATGTTTTAGGAAAAAGGAATTTCAATGAAAGGATATTTTCCTTAAGAAATGTTCCACACAACCATTCAAAATACTTATCCATATAGGATGACATACTTTTTTATATTTTATACTTTACTAGGTGTATGATCCAAGATTACCATTCATATTATTTCCTGAATGGATTATGTTTCGATCGAATGATTTTACTAAAATAAAATCGCTTCAATGAGTTATAATATTTTGATACCCGCTTCATTTCATAAATAATGATTTGATGAAATGATTATGGGACCTATAACTTTTTCATAACTACTGATATAATGAAATGTTTATGATAAAAATTTCATTTCAGGGGATATGATATGAATTTTATGAAACCCATCTCTTTTTACGGGTCGTCGTATGGGGAAAGTTTTATTATCATGTGGAACATGTATGCATGACTTTATTATGTGTCTAGTGGGACCTACATATATCTCTAATTTATTGGGTAAGGATTTATATCTCATGATATAATTATGGTAATCAAGTTGAATGTCATGATCCACTATAATAGTTGGGGAAACCCGATCTACTATGTGAATATAAGGAAACCCACTCTACTCTGGTAAGATAGGGAAAACCAATACACTCTGAAATGATGGGGAAACAAAATTCATTATTAGAATATGGGGAATCCAGATCACTTATAAGAAAATTATTGTGACTAGGGATGGTTGTGTGTCCCGTCTAGTAGTTCTAGTCCCTATTTAGTCCCCTGATATGTTTTCGAAATGATCATTAACTTATAGGTAATGATATTACATGTTTATGTGTCTTCCATAATTCCATGCATTATTCCTATATTATGCTTTCTTGTCTTATGATCATGATTCCATTTTGATTCATGTGTTATGAAATATCAATATTTATTCCATGAATCTTGATTGTGATATTTCATATATAGGGTATGATCTTATAATGTTATGATCATGTTCTAATACCCTTATGTTCATGTTTTGTTTAAATATCTACCTTGTGTACCCTTTCTATGCATTTGAGATCACCCTTTCTTTTGATTATTTTTCCCAGGTTATGAAAAAAGGATTAAATTATGAATACTAAATGGGTAGATATTTAAGGTAGATGTTGAATATCTTTCTCCAAGATAGAATAATGTGTTCCCATTTTCCAAACACAAAATATTATTATAGTCCTCGATCTTTTACTTTTTTAATGTACTAAATAGTCATCCAAAATGATGTAATATACATGTATGTTAAGTATAGGTCACTATAGTTGGTATCAAAGGAAAGGTTTAGTCATCATTTGGAAATTAGGATCATAAATATTAAGTGAGATCCTTGGGGATATTTTTAAGGATATGTCTACGGATGTCTCCAAGGATAATCCTATGGCGTTATATATATAAGACAAGGTGTCATAACTTTGAAATCCAATAAATTATTTGTCATGAATATGTGGTTTTAATATATGATTTGTGTTTCTCACATTATGATTTCTAGTTTTAGTCAATGGAGGGAATCTGAAGGAATGGGGTAAATGTTGAATGTGATGTAAATTTGTTTGATGAAAAATAAAATGGTATGATCACTGCAGTGAAGGATATTTTGATCATACCTAATCAATTTTCATGGAACAAGATTAAAAAAAGTACCTTTAGCAACTCTTGAAATCACCAAATATGAGAAGGAAATAGTTCAATAAGATTTAAGTTAATTAAGACCATGGAGGAAAGGATATTAAGTTTCCTTTGGGTTAAGAATTTAGAAATAAGAACTTAAGTGAATGATATAGAAAAACAGGAAGATATTTTGATTTTGAAAAATGACACAATTGAAGTTACCACAAAGGGAAAATAAAAAGTTTAGTTAAAAAAATGGATGAAAATATTTTCTTCCCTAAGTTATTATCAATAGTTTAATGTTTTATTTGTGGAATGAATGGAAATTATGCTAATACATGTCCTAATAGAAAATATCCGAAATAGAATCAACAAGTGGGTATGAGTAATAGTTATTTTACTGATGATGATGAGACAACATATGAAATGTGAAAGGATATAGGTATTAAGTATTAGGATTAGGTATCCCTATTAATTAATTAATAGTGAAGTGGAATAATATAAGTGTTTATGTGTTTGGATTAAATAATTAAAAATTGTTAAATATATAGGTATTTTTTAGGTTTATGTTTTCTGCAATAGAATTACAATAATACATTGAATGGTTCTGATATACTGGAAATGTGATTTAGTGGAAATGTGACATATTCAAAAAGGGATGATAACCTTTAATATGTACCTGATATTGAGATAATGATGTTTTTATAAAGATATGTATGATATGAATAAGAAATTTGGACGGTATTAATTACCTAAGAAATGATAAAAGATTTGTTAAGAAAGTATTTTTTATATGATGGAAGAAGTTTATAGAATTTTGAAATATAAGGAATATATAGAAAAAACATTATAATATGGAAACATATATGTTTTCAATAAGTATTTATGGTCATCAACTTGTTTCAAGAGAAAGCATGATGAATTTATTCTCAAGTTCGGTATGTGCCAAACAAGAGTTACTTAATGATATATGGTGAATCAACGCCAATCTATTTTTAGTAACATTATTACTAATGTTTTGAACAGTTATCTTTCATAAGGGTTATAAGGATATCCATTTGTGTTGTGGTTTATGTTAAACATTGGATGTAGTTTTATAGAATCAAGTATTATCTCACCATGTGTGGATTTATGCATATTGGATAACTTGTACAATACTTTTTTCTAGGATTCCAACTAATGAAATATGGAATGAATTTGCATTCTACCTAGTTATATTTTAGTACTTCATGAATGAGAATTTAACATTAATCTATTGGAGTAATATATGACATGGAAATTGATCAAGGAACAACAAAGTCTGAGGTTTTATTGATATCATGTTAGTATATCTTTTCATGAAAATTATACAACATTTGGAAAAAGGGTCTTGAAATAAAAAGGTCGTCCTGGTATTATCATTTTTATGATATCAATGACCTTTTTCAAGCCTCTTTGGATTATGGATTTGTGATCATTAAATTTATCCAAACCTTTTTGTCTAATACTATCCATCATAACTTGATTGTAATATTTTCCTTCGATGTCTTCATTTTCACATTCCACCTATGTTATCATTTTTGGAAACATATTTATGAGTTACTATGGGTAACTACAATTTTTCTAAATTTCAATTTATAAAACTTGTTTTAGTACTCATTTTTATGATGTGGGTTTCTATGAATGGAACATACAATTATTGAACCTTTAATAACCAACACAAATTTCGAGGGCAAAATACATTTAAAGGGGGTAGAATATAACACCCATAGATTTTGTGAAATTTTTTCAAATATTTTTTTTGTATTTTTCATTTCACACATATTTGAATATATCCATTTTTGGCATTCACTACATGAAAAACTTATATTATCTCACAGTACATGATACCCTATATTTTTCTTATATTACCTTCATTACCATTCCCGTTTGATAACATGTGTTATACACAATACCATGTTTTACCAAACTATAATATATTATTAATATTATTATTAAATTATTATTATAATTATCACACATCCATTAAAATAGAAGATATGAATTAGATTTAATAAGTTATGAATCTATGGTTTACAAATTTGTATAAAATGAATAATTTGGTTTTTAATTGTTTTGAAATGAATATAAAAACTACTTGATAATAATGAGATTCCTTTTTCCCACATGAGCCTCAACCTAGTTGGTGAGGATGCATCAAGATTATCCATGAGACTCAAGATAAAATCTAGGTGGAGGAATATTTCTAGGTTACAATATCAGTACTATAGTAGGAAATGTAACAGAAAATCTAGAAGATATAGTAGATGATATTGTAGCAGGTACTATTCAGTACTATAGTAACCGAAACTATTCACCTGTTTGGGCTTATAGGCTACCGGTTTGGTCCTTGGGTTATTCATGGCCTTTATACCATGTAAAGGCCATTGAGACACCTCAAAGCCTTTGGGAACTTCAAGGCCTTTGGTCAACCTCAATGTCTTTTGGCCACCTCAAGGCCTTCGGGCCACATGGAACTATATCAAAATCATCAATTTGTGGTGGGTTTTCAGCAATGGTTTCTTAAATTATCGCTAGTTATTTGAAAATAATTTTGAGGTAAGTATTTGAACAACTGTTAATAAATGTATAATAATTTTTTTAAAACACAAAACTTCTTCCACAGGACATACCTTCACCCCCTCTAACTCGACACCCCTACCCCCGAACCCCACGAACCCCCCGATCCCGCCAAGCCTTATCCCCTCATCGTTAATATGATATCAATCCGCTGATACCCCCTTCCCACACTAACACTGGATACTAATCTCAAGCTTCGAACATCTTCTTCCCCCACCAACGCCCCCTTCATGATCATGAGCCACTGAATACCCACACCGACACCCTTAAGCCCAATGATCCCAATCCTTATAAATCGAGCTCTATCTACCCCGAACAATCACTACCACTACTCTGCCTGATCATTTCCCCACTACCATTCCCCCTCCTACGTAGCTACTGTAGGATCCTTCTTCCTCATTGGTTTTAGATCATCAATTTTTTATTATACAATTCTTGAAGTAGATGTTTTTTTTAATTTATTCTTCTTTTGATTCATTTGCTAATAGAATTATAATTAATTCCATTTGAGATTGCTGAAGC
This sequence comes from Viscum album, assembly GCA_963277665.1. NCBI lineage: Eukaryota > Viridiplantae > Streptophyta > Magnoliopsida > Santalales > Viscaceae > Viscum > Viscum album. The sequence continues at coordinate 1,088,040,447 of OY728145.1, read as the reverse complement.
CTGATTTTTTTTATTTTTAAGAAAACATTACACATTTTTAATAATGTTTTTTGAAATGGATGCATTCATATAGTGATTTAATATTTTGTTTTAAAATTATATTGTTTTTTCACTAATCATAGGGGAATTTCATTATCAAAATATAAATTATCCTTTTAATAAATTTATTTTTATTCACTAATGGTAATTGAACATGTTTTAATGTGTGTGTTTCCTTTAAATGTGTTTTGGAATGATTTAAAGAAAAACATTCAATGATTTTTTGAGTGGTTTACTGTATAGTATTTGGAAATATTGAAGGTATTTCATAGCATTTTCATATTCTTTCCTTAAATTCCCTTTCAACACATTAAAATACTTTTAAGAGGAAATTATTAAGATTAGGTTTTATAAAATTATTGGTTGAATGAAATATTTTATTTTTTTGACAAATGATTTTTTTACCAACATGGTATTACATAAAAGACCATTTAGAAATTTCTAATGTAAATTATCTTAATTTATAAATTCTTGATGAATCCATTACATATGATTTTTCTTTATAGGTGGTTTTTAGTGAGAAGGATAATGGTTATTGAGATAGAGGTATGGGTCATTGAGTTATCTTAGTGGTGGGGAGAAATAGGAAATTTGTATCCAATGGAATGTTGATTGTTCATGTATATTCCCATGAGGATCATTATTGGGATCCCTATATCCTGAAATATCCCCCACAGACTTTAATGTATATGGGTAATCTATGGTAGAATGATGAGAAAGTTTAGATTTATTATAGGATTTTATAGACTCACACCCCAACTATAATATACAATAAAATTTTAATTTATTCTAGGGACATGAAATGAGGAAGGATGTGTGCTCTGTGTTGGTAAGCTTATGTACATAGTTGATAAATAATTTTAATATAGAAATTCATTGTTATATTTTTCTTGTCTTTGATGGTATCAATAATATACCCAAGACTATCCAATGACATATAACCTCAACACCTAGAAATGGTAGTTTTTATATATCTTTGATCACTTGATAGTTTCTCAACAGTAGAATTTCCACAGTTCAACTCCTTTATTATATCTGTTTGATTTTTTTTGTTACATTATTTACCATTATATCTTCATTACTATGATGTATTCTTTATAGGTACATGGAACTTACTCATATATTCAATATCAATTATCGAAATTGGATTGTGATACTTTTTTCAATGATTCCATAAAAGAATATTCATATTGAAAATGGATTTCAACATGTATTTTTCCTCTTGGGTTTCTTAATGGTTTTTAAATAAAAAATGTTAATCATTTACAACCCATTTTCATCATAACTAGACTTTATGGATTTCATTTATCCTTTTAAAAATGATTCATCATTTACCAAATGTATTTATAGGATCACATAGTACTTTTTCTAGTTTTGGGAGAGGATCACATAGTACTATGTATAGTATTAGAATAGTAATACTCAATCATCCTAAAAATATAGTATCATTAAATAGAAATTAGACACTATATACCATTTTCTTGTGCATGTTTTGGTGAATCCATTTGATCACCTTGATTAATTATTGGAATTTTTCTTTAACATGATTTTCTCTCAAATAGTTTGATATTGCTTTTCCTCTTAGAGATGTTAATTAAAGAGATTCAGAAAACTTATTAGTTTAGGCTTGAATTTCTAGAATACATTTATATACTTATTTAAATTTATCGTTGAACCTAAATTATTGATATTGGAAAATCTATATTAATAGAGGTAATTTTAGATAAAGGAATGTAATCAAATCCAAATTAACTAATTATTAAGTTATCATATTATGATAAATTCATCATTTAATGATAAAAATTTTGTAGTATAATATGTTGTTACATTTATAGGAAATTTAATGCTAAATAAAATAATCTAGTTGTTAAAATAGAAAATTTTAGTGATTTATTCCTCATGTCCTCCACCACTAGAAATTTTAGTGAAGCATTTTGTGACATACCCTCTTGTACTTATATAACTCTTCATATATGAATATTCTTATAACTAAATGAATTATGGGTTTTCACTTCCATTTATTTCTATGTCCAAAATTTATATTTAGAAGACATTTTAAGGGAGATGATGTTTATGATCACTTTATATTGAATAAATTCCCTCATCAATATTTATGTTGATTTGTCATAGAGAATAAAAAATTACAAAAACATTGAGAACTAACGTCAATCGACCAAATGAGCTCCCAAATTCTTCAAAAATAGAAAATGAAATTCAAATCCTTATTGACGATGTATTTAGAGTTGAAAGAAAAAAACATAAAAATCATAACATATCAAAACAACCAGTTGATGGTACTACAAATATCAATGTACCGACTGGTGTTTTTGATACTATAGGACAACTAGATATAGATTATAAAATATCCCCAGATACTTCTCTTGATTCTATAGAGACTACTGTATGAGAAAACTTCACTGAGAATACAGATGCATTTCATGGTTTAGTTGATGATGGATCCAATATTGGTATAGTGGATGTTTTGAAGTATTCAAAACATTCTTTTATATTGAAGTTTTACCATATCAAATGCCTATATGGAATTAAAAATAAGGCTATGTCCATGATATTCGAATGGAAGCAAGATTCATTTCCTAAATCAAAGTTTCCTTAGTCTTTTTATGATATGAAATGGTTTTTAAAAATCGTGGTCTGAATTATAAAAATATTCATGTGAGTCCCAATGATTGTAATATTTTTTAGGGAGAGGATTCAAACATATTGGATGGAAAAAAATATTCTTCTAGATAGTAGTCAATGAGTGATTTTGGAAGTCTGAATCAATATACTTATATGAAGAATAAGTGAAGTAACACACCTGTAATGGTTTTTCATTGTGTACCTTTAAAGCCTCGATTGAAAAGATTATTCATGTCATAAAAAATAGTCGATGACATGAATGGTCTTTTGGTAGATAAAAAAAATGATGTTTTAATGTGACATAAATGATAATAAAAAATGTAGAATGGATTTTATTAATTACATCCATATTTCTCATTTGATCCTAGGAATGTTCAATTAGGATTTGAAGATGATAGATTCAACCCCTTTGGGACTTTGATCAATAGTTATAGAATTTGGCTAGTTTTTTTGATCCCTTCCAAACAACCTCTGTGGATGTATATGTAAAAACAATCATTTACAATTCCAATGATTATTCAAGGAAATAAAATTTCTGGAAATGATATTGATGTATACTTGAAGAAATTAATTGAATAATTATAGGATTTATGGTTCCACGGTGTTGAGACATTTGATGCATCTTCTAGAACAATGCTAAAAATACCAGGTTCTCTAATATGGACCATTAGTGTCTTCCCAGGACTTGGTAATTTAGATGGTTAGAATACTTACATGGGTTTGGATTGTCTAGTTTTTATCTTTGATCTGGAGCCTGAACGACTACCTCATAGTAGAAAATTGTGCTTCTTGTGTCATCGAATATTTCTAGATGCATCTCATAGATTTTCGTTGAATAAGTCAAAATTAAATGGTTCTATTGATCACAAAACACCTTTGAAGTTTTTAAAAGGTTATAAAATATTGTCACAACATGTAAGTGTTGAAACCGAATTTGGGAAGGTGTATCATTTGAATGATTGTGGGAAATGAGTTCTAAGTATGTCATCAACTCTAATCAGAATACAAAATGGAAGAAAAAAGTATAATCTTAAAACATCTCTAATGAGAATTTAAATTTTCAGGGAATAATATTGATCTGATGCATATTAAGAATAATTCGTGTGACAATTTGATCTTCACATTACTTAATGATCAAGGAAAATTAAAGGATTATCTCAATTCTAAGAATTAATTACAAAAAATGAACATTAAACATGATCTCAAGAAAAATTGGTATAGAAAGTATGATCTGAAAATTTTCACAATGAAAAATAGTGATATAGATACATTACATAAAATTTTAAAACATGTAAATGTATTTGATGGGTATTCAAGTAAATTCTCAAGGTGTGTTTACTTGAAGAATCATAGGTTATTTGGATTAAAAATACATGATTCACATATTTTGTTACAACAGTTGATACTATTGTCATTAGAAGAATTATTATCTGAAAAGTTTACTACTATTGTACTCCAATTTTTCGCATTCTTTAGAAAAATATGTGAGAAAAATATTCAACCATTTAAGTTTTAAAAACATTTAGGATATATTTTTATTTATACATTTTCCAATGGAGATGATCTTTACACCATAATATTTTACTATCACGATCCATTTAACTGTGCATTTTGTTGAGGCACCTAAATTAGGAGGCCTTGTACATTATTGATGGATGTATCCAATTGAGTGGTACTTTATTCATATGTTATTCATTTATGTAAAAAATTCTTGGCACATCATTAAATACAAAATTATTTTTTTTACTTTTAATTCATATATATCTTGTGTATTTTAAATCATACATGAAAAATAAATCTCAACTTGAAGGATCTATTTATGAAGGCTATTTAAAAGAGGAGTGTATTAAATTTTTTTTCTAGATATTTGATGATATTGAGATGAAATTAAATTGCGTTGGATGTGATGATAACACATAGACTCAATCTCATCTACATGGGAAATCAAAAATATTTCCTACTATTGGTCGATCAGTTAGGGGGAGCTCAAATGTTACATTGATATAAATGGAATTATCATTGGAATATAGATATGTGGTTCTGAATTGTAAAATTTTAGATCCATTTATTGAAGAGTTGAGGATACAAAAAGCGATGAAATGTTGACATAGTGGGTGCCCTAGACCCAACTATGCAGTACTTTTTGATTACCATATCATGTGTATAGTTAGCTATGCATGATGTTATCATACCATTATAGTGTAGAATTTTCTACGCCCACAATAATAATGGTAATGTTCAATGGTTAATTTTCATGTCAAGAGGTTATAGTATATCCCAGACTATAATGAGAACCTCGAGATATAATGACATTGATATTAAATATTCATTTTATAGTCTAGATACATCTTAATGACTTGAAACAGTAGATGTTTTCCTATCATGTGATGGGGGATCATAAGAATTGAGACTTATTCTCATGAAGTTTGCACTTAGTGATCTCTAGTAGTGAGATCATGAGGACAGACCTATCAATAGGAACACTGCATGTTTTGGGTGTCATTGGTTGTTCTTATCTATTGACATGTGTATTGGTCTCCTTACTTGAGACCATTACCAATGTATATCATTTTATTACGTACATTGATGCAAGACGAAAACCATGGTAGTGATGTCGTGGCACGATAGTTTGTGTTGGGTGCCTCATTGGTGGTATAAAATTTCTTGAATAGTCAGAAAATGATTTTCCATTTCCATGTTTAGATGTTTTATATCTCAGGCCTAGTTGTCCAGGATGGTGCTGCCTTCATATGTCTTTGGCCAAAGCAGTAGAAAGGCAAATCCATCTAAATAGATCAAAAAATAATAAATAAAGATAAGGATGATGACACAAGAGTGTGTCCTTCTTAATGATATATTTAATGACAAAGAGATTATAGTACACAATCAGTGTTCATAGGATGGTAATCGTTGCTATTACTATCGTTATCTATTTAGGGGCCTTAATGAGTTGCTAGAATCCTCTTTTGGTCTGTGGATTTATTCAATGCCATCGAGATAAGGTCCTAGAGGGTCACACACAATAGCGTATTCAAGAATCCACCCTATTCATTTGAATAGGTATATGGACATAGTGTGCCCCGCCACGGGGTCCGAGCATTGTCCAAGTAATCGATCACTGATGAATTAAATAAATTCATTATTATTCAAGTTATGAATAATTGGGATTGAAATTCTTTAATGTATTTACAAGTTTATTAAATACACTAAAAATATTAATCAATAGAATATTATTTAATATTCAAGGTTCATTTAATATTAAGTGGGATAGCGAGTCAAGTTAAATGACTCAGTTTTAACACGTTATATATTATATATATTGCAAGAATATGATAAAATAATAAATAATATTGGCGTAGTTTAGTTCTTCAAAATTATTTATTTAGTGGACGTCGAAATTAACAAGGGCTGGGGAACCCAACCGGGTATTTCTCAAGTCCACTCTAAATTTATGAGGAGGCTCTCTCTTATGTTGTGAAAATCACTATTCATTCATTTATGGAATGAAATTTGAGGGCCTCCCTCTCCTCCTACTCTCTAGAGAGAGAAGCTCCTGATCCAAGAAGCTTAGATCAAGATCTCTCTCATGCATTGAAGGATTCTCGATGCGGTGATCATCAGGACATCAAAAGCATCATCGGATCGCCATGCCTGCACCCGAAGCTTGACGGCCAACATTCCAGCGGATTTTTGGATCTCATGTGGATGATCTAGAGGGATCCAGCTTTGGATCCTTCAAGCCACGATCACCATCAAATAGTTTCAGTCGACCACGACTTTAGATTTAAAATGGGTACATTTTCATTTTAATTTTGTGATACTTATAATTTATGTGAGATACATGGAACTCTCTGGGGATCAGATCTTCAGCGATGACATGTTACATCATCCTGCCGACAAAAATTTTAAATTCCCCAGCCCACCGGCTTCCTCTATAGGCCCCAGTAACCAAACAGTGGCATCATAGGGATCACATAAATTTATTGAGCCAAATAAAATTAATTTTCATAAAATTAAGTAGAGCGTTAAAAGACGGTCCTAATGTTTCAAACTGCACGGAGATCCAATATCGAATGAATAAGATATTGTTGGTTTAAATTTTCAGATTGGATCAAATTCTCAGTTTGATATCGGGTTCTAATTTTATTTCATCTTGTTGAACTGATTAAAATTCAATCGGTTCATTAGAAATAAAATTAATTGTGCATATTATAATTTTTATAATTTAATAATCTGCATAATAAATTATATTATTATAATAATATTTATGTGATTATTATAATAATATAATAATTATAAATTATTATTTTATTATAATAATGTTGTTATTATTAAATTAAAAAAGGCTATCTACTAGCCTTTAGAAATTCTTCTTGTGTGGAAATTTTTTAGAGGGATGATTTGACTTTAAAAAAAATAAAGGGGAGGGGTGGAATAGACTTGAAAAGAAGTATTCATTAAAATAAGGGGGTTGGGCGGTGTATTAACAAAAGAAAAAATATATTTTTTTTCAAGGGGTCTGCTTGGACCCATCCTCCCACATGGTGCACCAGAAGCTGGAGTACCAGGCTCTGTGCGACGCCACACATGAATGTTTGCTCACCAGCCGACCAGCCCACCTTAGGGCCCCCTCCACGGCTACACAGTAGCTCCCAGCGTGGCACACTAGGCTCCACCCGTCATCCCACCCTGCTCTGTAAGCAATGACACAGTGGGGATACACGTCGTTCCGCCTCCCTGAGGTCATGCCATCCAGGAGCGCCGCGGGCCACCTCTACAACATGGCCTCCATGCACACCAGTTCCTAACCCCCGTGAGAGCATCTTAGGCGATGCCTACGGCCACCCCTATCTCCCCGCAGCAGCAGTAGGCTTTGATGACCTTCTCCCTCGGGGACACAAGCCGACGTCCCGCCCTGCATGCCAACCTGCTGCCCCACCGCCTACTTCGGAACCACGCTGCAGCGTAGGCTCACTAGCCGAGCATCCAACCTCAGTGCCACTCTAGGCTCCTGCATACCGCCCTCCACACCCTGACCACCTCACACGGCCAAGCGGACCTCTCAGGCTTCCCCGTGTAGCCAGGATCATCCCATGCGGACTCCCACTAGCTTTAAGGCCGCACTGGGTGGTGCGGGCTGCCCACCATCCCCTGGTGCACCCCAGTCCCGGGTCCGCCTGTAGTCACGCACTCGCAGTAGGTGCGGGCCTCCCTACCATCACTCACCTGACCATTCGGAGCCGTCATGGTCTGGTTTTTGCCTCCATCTCCTACCTATGGCCTCTCTCCATGCCAGCCACCAGTTAGATCAGCCAGACCAAGACAATCATGCAAGATGAGACAGGGTCATTCTTGACCGAGAGGTACACCCTAACCCGAATAACCCCAAGTAGAGCTCGGGTGGGTCTGCCCAACCAGTTTTGATTTGGGTGGACTTTTTTGACTCGGCAAGCCCGTTACGGGTCTACACAAGCTTGGTGCAACCCGCAACGAGCCATAACGGGTGTTTATAGACCCCATTTTTCATCTCAATTTGTATAATTAATTAATTTATTTATTACGATTGAAAATAAATAAATTTTAATACCCAAATAAAATTAATTCAATTTAATTATTAAATTGACTTTAGTGAAATTAATTTAATTTTGGAATTAAAATTAAATTAATTAGAGGACCCATAATTAATTAAATTATTTGAATTTATTAATTCATTTGATTTAATTTAATAAACCCTCTTACTTAATTAATGTTTTTGAATTTTTATCAAGCTTTATTTTACCTTCTTGCTGGTCTTTAGCATCAAACAATGTATATTGTCTTTTATTTAATTAATTATTTTAATTATGCATGATGATTGTAATTAATTAAAGAGATGGTCTGTGCATTATCTTTATTTTTCAGTTAAAATGTATAAGGGTCTATGTACCCAATATTTACTTGATGTACATTTATACTTGAGTCGCCCTCGCCTACGCGTGAGTATTAATGTACTTCGGACAAAGAAGGCGAGTGACGTGGACCCCTCCATGATGAGGTGGTGGACGACGGTGCATGACGACACATGGATTCCCCCAATACTAGGTGGTACTCCAAGACATGATGTGGACCCTGCAAAGATAGGGAAATATTCTAGAAGTGAAGAAAACATACAAGACAAGGGGAAAGATGCATGTTCAGTCAAGCTTCAACTCAGGTATGATGCCATTTAGTCATTTAGATTCTCAAGACCAGTCGGGTAATAGTTTTACTTTATGCATTTATTTATTATTTTAGGCATTTTAGAATAGCGGGAAAATACATAAAATAATAGATAATAAAATGCATAAAGAAATGGCGTATGTTTTTCTATTAAAGTATATTTGTGACAAAGACAACATAGATGAACACGTTTAATAGAAATGGATTACATTCATAGAGAAAAAAAATAAAACCCTGAATGAAAATATTAAGTCCCAAACAGCCTTCCATCATTCATGTTTGAACAAAGCTAGGTGTTCGAGGTGCTGGTCATGCCTTAGCTAAGGGTGTGTCTTACTACTGGGGAGTTATTATTCATGTGGTGGGTCAACATAACAAAAATTGTAGTAAAGAAATAGCCATAACTAGCCTGTTGTGATTTTAGAGGTAAACATTGAGTAAATCAATAAAATATTTTATAAGCTGGGACTTCACTCAACAGATCAACGAACTGCAAGTTAATGCGGTTGGCCAGCCAAAATCCTTCCTTCAACCCTCCGTGTATTGGGGTAGCCATAGCTTGTAGACTATGAGGGAGGTTCAGGGATCCTTACCACTATAATACCCAAGAGTATTCTGATTCTAGTACATAGTGTTCCTAGAATTCGAAAATAATTAGTGGGAGACATTTGATGGTTAAATAATCAGTAATGTCACAATAGGTAATCACATAAAAGTAAAATCTAATGAAGTATATTTTTAGAGAATGGCAGGTAATACCATAATAAAACTATGATAAATATTGGACAAAGTTAATGTCCAAACAAGCATGAAATTCCAATTCTAGTATAGGCGCTTGCACACATCACTACCATAATGGAAATTCAAGGTGCTTGTGTCCAAACCTGTTAGGCCACATTAAGAAGATAGGGTGTAAAATAGCTTACAGGAGACTCATGAATCAAGAATATGATGGTTCAATCATAATTTTATCATCAATGTATGATGTTAGTTTCGAACGCTATATCATGACATAGATTATGTTACATGTGGTCTCATCTCCAAAAAGTTTTCAAGGAGAAAGCTATGTAATATTTGAATGTGATGGTCGCACTCGGTTTGTGTTAAGTGAAAGACTGTTCACACTCTTTCATTTCATCCCATTCTTATATATTTTACCCCAAATTACTCTAGTTTTGTTTAAGGGTACAAACTAACGGTATAGAGTTAGCGCTTCATTACCTGTAAGGTAACATTCTCCAAGTAATATGAATATTGGAGATAACTCCATATTTTATTCTTATGAAGAATACATTGAATGACAAGGCTAAAAGGCTATGTCAAGTTATGAAAAAGGCACCTTCTTCATTCCCTTAGAAGAAAAGTGGATGGTTACTTAACAAGAGGTTATTTCCATCACATATTGAAATAAATTCATGGATGTTTAAAAACTAAAATACAAGAATCAAGCACTCATTTCTAATTCAGTTAATATTCTTAAATAAAAGTATTTTTTTCACATACTTCTTTGGTATTAAAATACAATATTATTTTCACATATATGTATTGTAATACAGTTACCATGTGAGCAGAGAAACATTAATAGAAGTACACTGTCTTCTCCAAGCATCTGAGAAAGGGTGATTCCTATGTCAGTGGGTAGAAACACATAACTTTAAATTTACAAGTAGTTGATTCAAAATGAATAAGTTGTTGAATATAACCAAAAACATTTATCTCATGTGCCCATTTGAACATGATGAGACATTATTCCATGTTTTGGAATGAATGTTGTTTCAGGTCACATTCTCAATAAATAGTTCAATACTACTTGAATAAAAAGGCAGTACATGATGAATATAAAAATTGTAAGACTTACCCAGTTGTTGCAATGTGATTCTTTGTTAAGTAAAACTAAAAGTGGATTTCAAGAATATACCCAGTATGGTATTTTGGATCGGCACAGTTAAACACCTTTGGTATTATTGAAATCCTTAATTTAGACAGAGAAACCTTTAGAAATAAAGGTATGCCACAATTCTTCCTAGGTTAGTTCAACAAGACAATGTGAACTATTCCAAAAGAAAGAAAGAGGTAAAGATAAATTGTAAGATTCCATTAAGTTATTAAGTAATAGTGAAGTATATGTTTTGTAATAAGATATGAGTTTCTTCGGATCGACATGTCAAAGAATACCATGACCAAACAATCATCGATCATGGTAATTTAGCATGGAGTAATTCCTAAATGCATGTTACCTTATCTACGTCACCGTATTGATGTTCAAAAGGAGGATCGATGAAGAGTATTGCATATTAACACTGATCAAAAAATTTAGAGTAGAGAAATTCCTAAATGAAAATTTTATACATAAAAACTATGATGTAAGTTTTATCATTGTTAAAACCTATAGAAACTTTCATTATATTTCACGACATGCTTTTAAAATAATGGAATAAACCCATAACAAATATGAAAACTAAAATGAGAAATGGATATTATATGATTCATAGTATGATGAAAATCCATTATGCCATAGATCATGTGTTAGGATGCGAAGAGTTTGTTAAAAACAAACACGAATCAATCAAAACACGTTTTTCATCTAAGGTAATTATCCTAACAATTGATTCAGATATTACATAAATCCCTAATATAGAAAAGATATAGTCAAATATTAGACTACATTTCTATAAAAGGGTGCACATCTCTATTAGAGATAGTTGGAGCTGAATTGAGTTGGACTTATTCAGTGCTTGATATGAACACATGGTTGGCATAGGAACAACTTCCACAAGTACATGTGGAATAGGCATGTTCCAATGACACATACAACATAGGAAGAATGAAACAATGGTGATTGTTTTATATTCACCATGGTCGGTGATATATTATTCATTAAGAATAATAAATCCTACAAGTATGTGGTAAATGTAGATTAGCTAAGATTGAAAATATCAATTAAAAATTCAATAATGGATTCCATGTATCAAGTATCAAAGGGTCTTATAAATTGAATATTGTGGTAGGTATTCAAATAATAAGATACATGGATTGTACAAGCATGGTACCAATAAGGCTCGATTGATTATACCAAGTTAGTATGCATAATTCCATTAGAATTTTACTTGTCATTGGTTAACTTCTAAAATAATTTTATTGGTCATTAGATGTCAAGATCATCTTTCATGGAAGGTGTCTATACGACACAACCAGAAAGAGATGATGACATCATATGATTTTAATGAAGGTTTTAAGTTACTGAAATATAGTTCTGGATTAAAGTAAGCAACAAGATCGTAGATAATTCATTATAACTTAATCTTTTCCTTGTGTCTACTTAGGGATAGTGGTAGTGCCAATTTTTAATAGGTTAAATATTTTCATAAACATATGGAAAATAGATCTTGATCTTACAGTTATATAAGATTAGAATATAAAAAATTCTACAGTGATTGACATAAATTAGAAACCTGAGTTCTAGGGAACAGAATCCACTGAGGTAGATCCAAAGGTTGCTTTTTCCTAGTCAATCATTAATATAGTGACATTGTATTGAAAAATTAAAGTTGGATCAATTCATGTTCAGAATTGTTGCCAATGTCAGATGGCTTAATCTCCCTAGGTTAACATGTTCGGTGCTTGGGTATAGATTAATGTTTTGAATTGATACAATATGCTTTAGCGATGGATCAATCACATATTCCATATTATGTACAATAATCTCTATTTCTAGGATACACTTATTCATATGCAAATATCAATTATATATAGGAGCACTGTAAGTGATTCTGTCATAACTATCATCAGGTATTTAGGAAAGTACAAATGATATGTACCAGAAATATAGAGAGGAAGGTATACTAATTTATGTGGGACACAAAATAGTAATACATAGATCTAGTATTGCAGTTAAGAAATGTTGATGAGTGAGTCAAGCTCATAAAATCTAGTGGTAGACATATTTACAAATACCGAGTACATTGCATCTTCTAAGGCAGATAAGATGAAGTTATAAATAGCAACGATTTGTTCTAGTTCTTGTATTCACTCTTAGTGAGAAAAACATTATCATAATGTATGTTATGAAATTATTACTATCCATGTTATCAAGTTACGAAAATGGACAAAGTGATATAATCTGTGATACCTTATCTTGAGTTGTTTTACTCAATCTGATGAGGTCACATATAGAAGATATGCCACTCAGTGCAAATGTGGAAGGCCCAATAGTTAAAGCCATTACTCAGTAGAAGAATAATATTTATCATATGAGTAGCTAATATGTTTAGCTAGAAATTTGTCTATAGTGTAAGTGGGAGTGTTTAAATAGTGGGTTCCCTAGACCCAAATATGCAGTACATTTTGATTACCATATCATTTGTATAGTTAGATATGAATAATGTTATCTTACCATTATAGTGCAGACTTTTCTACATCCACTATAATAATGGAAATGTATAATGGTTAATTATCTTGTCGAGAGGTTATTGATGATCCTAGGATATAATGAGAACCTCGAGATACAATGAAATTGATATTAAATATATGTTCTATAGTCTAGATACATCTTACTGACTAGACACAGTAGATGTTTGACTATCAGGTGCTGGGGGCTCATAAGCACTGAGACTTCTTCTCATGAAGTTCGCACTTGGTGATCTCTAGTAGTGAGATCATGAGGACAGACCCACCAATAGGAAGACCACATGTTTTATGTTTCATTGGTTGTTCCTATCTACGGACATGTTTATTGGTCTCCTGACTTGAGACCATTACCAATGTATATCATTTTATTATGTACTTTGATGCAAGATGAAATCCATGGAAGTGATGTCATGGAGAGGTAGTTTTTTTGGGTGCGTCGTCAGTGGTATGACATTGGCTAAATGGTTAAGAAAGGATTTGTTTCTTCAAAGTTCAGGAAGTTGTATATCTCAGGACTGGTTGATTAGGACAGTGCCGCCTTCATAATTCTTTGGCCAAAGTAGTATAAAGGAAAATCCATTTGGATAGATTAACAAATAATAAATCATGAAAATGAAGATGACAAAAGAGTGCATCCTACTTTATGAGATATATAATGACAAAGAGATTATAGTACACATTCAGTATTCATTGGATGGTAGTCATTACTATGACTATCCTTATCTCTTTAGGGGCCATGATGAGTTGCTAGACTCCAATATTGGGCTGTGGATTTATTCACTGCTATCAAGATAAGGGCATAGAGGATCACACACAATAGCAAATTCACGAACCTGCCCTATTCAATTGAATAGGTATATGATCATAGTGGGCCCTGGCATAGGGTCTGAGCGTTGTCCTAGTTGTAGATCATCGTTGAATTAAATAAATTCATTATTATTAATGTTATGAATAACTGGGATTTAATTTATTAAATTTATTTATAAGTTTAGTAAATACAAGAGAAATATTAATCAAACGAATATTATTTAATATTCAAGGTTCATTTAATAATAAGTTGGATAGCGAGTCGATTAAAATGACACAGTTTTATCATGTAATATAATATATATATATTACAAGTATGTGATTAAATAATTTTGGCACAGTTTTGTTCGTAAAAATTATTTATTTAGAGGATGTTGAAATAAACAGGGGCCGAGGAACCCAACTGGGTATTTCTCATGTCCACTATAAATTTAATAGGAGGCTCTCTCTTATGTTGTGGAAATCACTATTCATTAATTTATGGAATGAATGTTGAGAGCCTCTCTCTCCTCTCTCTCCCAAGAGAGAGAATCTCTCGATCCAAGAATCTCAGATCAAGATCTCTCTCATGCATCGAAGGCTTATCGATGCGGTGATCATCAGGATGTCAAAAGCATCATCGAATCAAGGTGCTAGCACCCAGAGTTTGATGATCGACGTTCCAGCAGATTTTTGGAGCATGTCTGGACAATATGGTGGGATCCTTATTTGGATCCTTCAAGTGACAATCACCATTGACTTGTTGTAGATGACCACGAATTTAGATTTGAAATGGGTACATTTTCATTTTAATTTTGTGCTTCTTAAAATTTACATGAGATCGTAGGACCTCTCCAGGGCTCGGATCATTGGCGGAAACAAGTTCTGTTATCCCACCGATGAAAATTTTAAAATCCCCAGCCCACCGGATTCCGCTGCGGGCCCTAGTAAACAAACATGTATATGAGTCTGAACACAAAATGAGAAATATAAAACAAAACCTATTAATAAAGATAATGTATAATGGTTTCCACAACGTGTATGTTCATAAATATTTTAATCAATATAGATATTAGGTTGAAACATATATTTTGAGAATCAATAATGTATATTTATGTTTTCAGATCATGAATACTGATACTCGATATAATTTTTTAGAAGATTTTATGTTTCTTGCTCGACATCCTCTAAAACAGGCTAGAAACTTCAATACTTATAATGTGAATGAATTTAAATTTCGTACAGTTGATCAGGATGTGGGTTTGAAAACATAGAATAATGGTATATTTATGTTTTCTAAAGTGTGATACTATAGAATGTTGACTGATATTATCATATTAAACTTCCATGGGAATTTTTTAATTTTTTTATGCAAATAAAATTGGTTCAATTTTATTAGGGGTCATAAAAGAGACTCTAGAAAATTTACTTATTTGAACTTCTATCACTTGATCGATGTTGGTGACCATGAATTAAATGATCCATATATCTAGTCATCATATGTAAAAATATAATATTATATAGAAGATGTTGTGGATGATGGGTGGAGTGTAATTTCTCCCATAAAACAAAGAGACTTATATGATATTGTTAATAAAGTGGTTGATTTGACATCTAACATTGAATCCCATCAATAAAAAGAAGAAAACATATTTATCTATCATGATATTGAAAATATTGTCTTGTAAGGTTGTATTAAGTACATGAAGTAATGATGGAGTAGGAAAATGACATGATTGAAGGAGAAAATTATTATATGTGCAGTCATCCAATCATTAATCAATCACTTATGTCATTTGTGCAGTCATTTATTATCATAGTTATGTATATTTTGTTTTTCATTACTGTGCATCTATTATCATTTCTATTTTTTTTGCTGCATTATTTTTTTTGAAAAATATGTGTTGAAGTTAATTTTATTTGATTAAATGATAGGAATAACAATGATGAAGTGTTAAATTAATACTAGTAGACTCTCAACAACAAGGTAGTAGGCCACACCTAGTTCTTCATGAGGATATTGGAGGGTGAAAATTAATAGGTACAAATTTAAATATTTATAAAGTTATTGTAGTTTTTTATCATACAAATGGTTTTTTATAAAATATGAAAATAGTTCTACTACGATGAAAAATATGAAAAGTTCATATGTTAGAAATCTGAATGGACTAAAGATAGTATTCCCATTTTACAACTACGGGGTCCCTATAAATGATGTTGGGGGATTATTTGGCTTGATTATAGGCTAACTGGTAGTGGATCTAGTTACCCTTTTGACCAGGTATGATGATTGGATACATACGCCTTAATCTTAAAAAATGAAGATTTTGAGTCACATATGAAGGTAATTTATTACATTATGGTGTAATTTAAGGTAATTATGATATTAAATTCTAATATTTTCAAAACTAATATATTTGGAATGATTTTTTTCCCAATTTATCATTCCTAATGTTATATCACATAAATAGACATTGAAAGCACTGGTCAATTTATATCAGAGGATGACCAGATCTATCCCTTGTGATATTTAATCTATGATTGGTGGTGATTAAGTATTTCACACAACTTCAGAATCATTTAGTTCCAAAAATTTAATTTTTATAGTTTAAATATTAATATAAAAGATTATTTAATTTTAAATATAACTGTCTTATAGGTGCCAGTATTAGGAAGTAGAGATGAAGATAATGATGGAGATCTAGATGGAGAGGGTTATGAGAAGAGTTCATCTGGAAGTAATTAGTGGTCTTTTTATGTCTTGGAATAACATAGAATGAGAGGGTTTATTGATGTATATTTGTGAAATAGACCTAAAACCATTTGTGGTTGGATGTAAACTAATATAATTGTTTTTTCATGCCATATTTTCTATATATGAGTGAATTTTATTGCTTCTGATAGGGATTTTTTGTGCTATTGATAGGCGACATACATGGTTTTCATTAGTTTTTAGGGTAGTTTTGAAGCTATAGAATCTAAAGCTATTTTTTTGTAAATCAACATTTTGCAGCACTTTAAACATCCACTACATAAAGAATATTTTTATTCATTTGGGTTAAAACCACTACTATAAGATGTATTTCTTATGGTGGTTAAAAACACCTCTAAATCCTTCTCCCCCCTAGGGAAACCATTGTGAAAATGAGGATAATAACTGCTAAAGGCGCTTTCTACGATGCTTACTAAAAACCAATGCTAAATTTACAAATCTACTACATATTAGATATAGACCCATGATTTAGTAGGGGTTTTTTGAAATTGTTGCAGAACCCTGTTGCAGCGGTTTAAATCACTACTACATGATGTTTTTCTCGCAGTGTGAATTGTAGATGTACCAAAAAGAGTATACAAGGAATAAGGTGGAAGATGAGGATTCAAAGTAATAACATTCACTATAAAAGAGTTATTTGGACCTTTATTAATGAGAGGGTATGGAATTGATAATGGTACCAGACATATAAACCTCTATACATGATAGTTAGCTGACCAGTCATGTGAAAATGGAGATTTGACATATGATATTTCTTGGGGAGGGGCAGTTTTAATTTATTTTTTAGAGATGATTTCTCTCTGACCTATGGGTCGTGTAATGTGTCTCTTAAGACTACATGCCTTAAAAGGGTTCCCCCTCATCCCTTGAATGGTTTAATATCAAAAATAAATAAAAAGTGAAGGCCATCGGGCTATTCAGGCCTGAGATTCCTTTTATAAGAAAGATACTTTTTTTATTTAAAAACACAATTTTAGATAAATAAATTTAACAAATGTGTTTTGATGAATGTTTAAAATAAACTTTATATATTATATATTCAATATTTGTTTTTCACATTCTTCCAATATATTTTATTGGCATAATAATGGAATAAAACAAATTTTATGAATACAAATTTGTATTTTTCAAAAGGATAATTTTACCACCTTTTAATGGAGAACCAATTTTAAAGGCAATTTATGACACTTTTATAATTTTTATATGACAAAATATTCTATAATATTGAAATATTAATATAAAAATTTACTTTGGGTGAATTTCTGATATTTTCTAATAAGTTTCATTTTTTTATGAATACTGAAAATACTGAATTTTAATTGAAAGCTATTTTTTATGAAATTTATTTATATAGTTGAATTATATTTTAATTTTTTTTTAATTTATAATTTGATAAATTATAAATAAATTAATCTAAATCTTGTAATTATAACCAATTTCATATTTATATAGGATATAAGAACATTTCAATCTTATGGATGTTTTCACTTTAAGAACCCCTCTTCCATCCTGTCCACTAGATTAATTTAAAATTAATCTCTAAAACTTTTGTGATTAAAATTTGTTAAAAATGGATTAAATATTTAGAATAAATATAATTTATAATTTATTTTATGTTGAAATTAGTTTTAACCAAAAATATTAGCAAAACAAATTAAAATTAATTATATTAATTAAGTAAAAAACAAGCTTAATTAATTACTAAACATAGAATATGAGGTGTAAATAAGACCCTACACTTTTCTGAAAATTATTTTATGGAAATATTGAAACCATTAAACTTATAAAGATATATAATGGTCAATTTGTAACCCATGGGGACATGTATAATACGGGGATTACTCAAATATTTTCAAGAATACCCAATGTGTCCATTTCTCCACTTATAAAAGGCATCCTCTCATAACACATACAAAACACTTTTGAATCATAAAAAAACTACTCAAATAAGATCCAAATTTTACTCCTCTCTTCCATAAATCCACAACTTGGTAAAAAATAAAACCAAGTTATTCCTTTAGTGAAACCCAAAAGGAATTACCCAAAGAAGAGGAAATATCCTTCCACAAGCTCTTCTGTTTCATTTTCATTCTAAACCCCCTAAAATTTTATTATTTTGTGATTATATAATAACCCCTAAATCCAAAATATACTGGGATTTTTTTATTATAAGGTTAATAGCTAAACCTAAACACACTTTTATCAAATGGGTAATGAACTTATTGTTCTAGTTTATGATAGACAAACACCTCGCGAAACAATGTTGTTCATTTTTTCATTTTCCCCCTCTTATGGTTGGTAATTATAATATACATAAAGTTTTAATATGATATATATGATATATATGATTCCATTATTCTTCTTTAATTATTATATAAATCATACCTCCTTTCCTTCCATTTCGTATAAATACAATAACTTCATTTGTGGACTTGTGGACAACCGCCTCCTCATAGCGATGTGATTCATTCAAAATTTACATAGAATGTATTAAGGATGAGGTTAGTAAAATTAAATGATGTATATGAAATAATATTATAATTTAATGATTATATATACATACATATATTTTATTTACTTCATTTCTTTCTATAATACAATTAAATAGAAATAACATTCATGCGTACGTGCGGTCTACCGTTTCCATGGACGAGGTGTGGCATTTCATATATCTCTATTTTATCGATTATTATAATTGTTTACATAATTAATATATAAAATATATAAATATTTTTTAGAATTATTTAAATAATTAAATAATTATCTAAGTAATAGAATCACAAATAACTAGTTGAAACATATACGAAAAACAAATCTGATATTACCAAAAATTTGACATTAACATGATATTATTAATAAAACGATAATATAAAGTCATTATAAAATAACATATGGTATGATATGTGAGAATATAGTTAAATGTAGATTAATAATAAATTTATTTGACATGATTTTGAGTTTGTATTAATAAATTCAATACTTAAGGTAAGGGTTTCCTTATCTTACTTTTCATATATGTGAGATACAATACATATTCCTCTCTCATTTGTTATATGGTGTAAATATTTACCTAATAAATGTTATATCATTAATTACCTGTATCTAATGATATTAAATGTTTCAATATATGTTATTATTTCATGGGGATCATTATTTTAATGTTACTCTGGTATTAAGGGTATTTCTTATCTCACTATTATTTCTACGAGACTTATGCAATATATACCACTCGTTTATTTTTTTTGATTTATATAATACCCATGAGTTTTATATATGAGTATTATCCTAAAATTTATGGTTATTTACATATAAATTTTATTATCTGTATTTTATTGGGTTTATAGTTCAAAATATTCTAAATTCTTAGGGTAATTGTTTCTCAATTTTCCTTCTTTAAGACCCATGTTTTCCTATAAACCTATATTCTTTAACGATGTGTATATAATACCTGCCTGACATGTTATATCATGAATCTTATTATTTTAATGATATTATAATCTTTATGTAATATTATTTTCTCATGGTGATTATGATTTAATGTTACCAAAGTGATAAGAGTTTATTGTTATACTCTCATCGTTTATCGAGATTGTTTACAGTTATGCTTCCAATGATTAAATATTATAACCCATATCTTAATAACTAACATTAAATTTATTATCCTACAATTATGAATATAATATCCATGTCATTGTACCAATTTTCACTTATTGATACTTTATATAATTAAGATAATGTTTTTATAAAAATATTACATTACATCTATTATCGGTCAAAAATCTATGTCATTTCAAAATTTTTTTTCTATAAATTATTTGAAAAATGTTTTATTATTATTCTATTATGGTTAATTATATTTTTACCCATGTTTTACATTTTAAAAAATTATTTTAAAGGGAATCTTCTTCTTGTTTTCTGATTAATGCACTTTTCTATACTCTATAAGATGAAAAAGGAATATATGACATATATCGACATACCCACCATCATGAACTTCATTTAATTGAATATTATATTTTAGATTTTAATGTTTTGTTAAGAAAATATTTTTCGTAATATTATCGAAAGTATTTTTATTAATTTTTCTTTGAAAAAAAAGTTATTTAAAAATTCTTTATGTTTTCAAAGTGTTTTAAATGATTTTCAATGGTTCCTTTATGTGTTTTCAAAATTTTATTTTAAAATAAAATTATTTTTATTATTTCAATATTTATTTATATTTTTTTCAAATCCAATTTCTGGAAAAAAGTTTTCAAAATAAATTTAAGCCATATTTTTATGTTTTAAATGTATTTTCATAGAAAAATGTTTTCAAAATATTTTAAAGATTACTTTATAAATTTTCAATGAGATTTTAAAATAAAAGGTTTTAAAAATGATTTATGTTTAAAATTACGTTTTCTGAAGATGAAAAAAATATTTTTCTCAAAAAAAATTTAAATGAAAACTTACAGCTTTCTTTAAAAGAAATGAATTTTTGAAATGGTTTTATGAATTTGATTTTAAAATAAAGGAAATATTTCTTAATAAATGTTCCATGTGATGTTTCAAAATAATGATCCATATAAGATTAAATAATTTTTTATATTTTATGATTTACTAGTTATATTAAACAAGATTACCATTTATATTATTTATTTAATGGTTTATGTTTGGATGTAATTTTGATTATAAAACCCAATTCTCTTCTACAAGGTATATGATTTTGAAACCCGGTTTTTTTGATGGATTATACTTTTATGAGAAGATTATGGGACCTATCTCTTTTCCCTAGGTAATGATATGATGAAATTTTTATGATACACATTTCATTTCATGGGTTATGATATGATTTTTCTGAAACCCATTTCTTTTTATGGGTTATGATATGAATCAAGATTTATTATCTTATGGAACATGTACGTATGATTTTATTCTATGATGAGTGGAAAATTATCTCCCTATAATGCATTTGGCAGATATTTATATCTCATGAGATAATGATGGGAATAAATTTTACAGGCTTGATCCATTATGGAAGATGAGGAAAATTGAGCCACTATGAGAAGATGGGGAAACCCAATCCACCATGGGATGATGGGGAAACTAGGACCACTATGGGAAGATAGGGAACCCTGATACAGTATGGAAAGATGAAGATACCCATTACCTTATAATAAAATGACTCTGACTGGGAATGGTGGTGTTTCTCACTCATTAGCTATAGTCCCCATGACATTACCTAGTATGTTTTTTCAATGATACTTGACCTATAAGGAATGATATTAAATTTTTATGTGTCATCCACAATTATATGTGTTATTGATAGGTTATGCTTTCATAGATTATACACTTGATTACTTTGTGATTCATGTCTTATGAACATCCAATATTTATTCCATGACTCTTTATTATGATCATTGGTATGCAGGGTATGGTATTCTAAAATTATGATTTTGCTCTCATACCCTTATTCTATTGTTATGTAAAAATACCTCCCCTGTTTACCCTTATTAAGCTTATGAGTCCACCCTTTCTTATGTTTCGTTTCCCCTAGTTATTATCAAATGTTTTATATGTGAGTACTAAAGTGGAAATTCTTTATAGGATAGGTTGAAGATCTTTCACCAAGATTGAAGAATGTGTTCCCAGTTTCCCAATACACTAAACTATTTCTTTTTACAGGCATGTAATTTTGTAATATTTTGAATATTCACTAAAATGTTGTAATATTAATGTATGTTAATCATAGGTCTCTATATTCTCTAACTATGTGCTAACCGTGAATTGGCCCAAAACCTCCAAAATAGCTGTAGAGGCAACCAAAAACAACCCCACAGAATACCCAAACAAATTATCATCAAAATAATGGAATGTAAGTACTTGAATGAAACATTAGGATTTGAAAATTTTCCTCACTATGTCACTTTGTACCCCTAAAAAAGATGAGTTGAATATGTTTTCCCCCAAAATATTTGAGTCTATTGATCACTTAACAAAGAATCCATCTACCAAGTATCATGAGAATCAGAAAGAGGATTCCATTGACCAAAAAACAAAGGTATAAGAATTAAACATAGAATATTTACTTATGAATCAATAACCCAAATTGGTTTCTCAGTAACTAACATATCAGGTTCAATGTTGAGGTCTTCCGAATGCATAACATGAGATGGTTCCGTCAAATACTCTTTGAGTTAAGACAAGTGAAAAATGTTATGGATCAATGAAAATTGGTTCATAAATACATGTGATACACCACCTTTAAAATCCCTTCAATTTTTTCAAACGTACCACTTTAATAGGAGTGAAATTTTCCTTTCCTTCCAAACCACTAATGAAACATCTACTGAGAGATATTAAAGAACATCATGTTAAAAACCATGAACTTGAATTGAAGATGATGTTGATATGTATAAGACTTGTTCTAGTATTGATCAATCAAAAAACATTGATGAACCAACATGATCTTTTATGTTTTGCCTTAAAATAAACATGGTCCATCCAAGTAATATTGTGAAACCATGGACCAACATATAGGGGAACTACAAGTATGACCATGAAAATATTAAATGGGATCCATCATGATGTCTGAATGGTACATTTTATTATAGGTAAATTCAATCAACCCAAAATTGTTTTCTAAAGATTATTTTAAGTCCATGACATGGGAACAAATCACATCTTCAAGATTCTGGTTTTCTCTTTCTCTCTTACCATCGATCAAGGGACGATATGTTATTACTGTACTTTATTAAGTGCTTATCACCTCAAATAGGTCATTTTGAAATTTTAAGGTAAAACTCTTGTCCTTATATAACTTAATGGACCCCAAAATCATATATTTCCTAAAAATATATTTCTCATACAACTTTCCTAGGACATCCAATTTAATAGTGTAACAGATCAGTATAAACTAAGGAAATTTTTTCGACTGATCAATTACTACCAATATAGAGTTCTTACCTTTGATAGTTTGATGTAAAAAAAATAATTAAATCAATTGAAATATAATTTTAATTCTATTATCGAGTGGGAATAGGATGGAGAAAACTAAAATTCTTTTGGTGCTCTTCCTTAATATATTATCATTAATAACATTGAGGCACAAAGGTAGTTATGACTTATATAATAAGAAGACACCAAATTTTTTTATTGTTATCACAAAACATATTTTTGATTCCACAATGGATAACCAAAACATAATTATTTGAATCTCCAAAAATATTATTTCTCACACATGAAGGGATGACATATTAACTATTAAATCAATGTATACCCTACACAAAGTGAGACTCCACACTAATAGTTTACCAACTATATAAAGAGTCTCTAACAATCCACAACTCACCATCCTATTTTTATCATAATAAATAATCTCAATAAGAGAGTATTATTTTAGTTACCGGTATATAGAAAAATTTACAAGGGGTGCATAGTCCTTTTAAAAATTTGATCAATTGAAGTATAATTATAAGAGTAAATAACTATGCTGCAGAAATAAAATTAATGAACAAGGTATATTTATAGTGGATTATATCACAAAAATACTAGTGCACTCTTAAAACAAATATACTCAGTGAGAATAACAGTATTCTCTAATTACTTAGTTTTTATAAGGAGTGATAACCGAATTATAGACAATATACCTTTTTCTCACTCGGTAGTATAACACAAACCAACATTTAAAAGGAGTAACAAACCACCTTAATTTTATTTAGGAGTCACAACCCGACCTTCCATTTAGATAAGAGGAATAACCTATTGGAAAACTTGAATGAGATAATCTTATATAGTTTCTAGAATGAAAAATATAATATATAATAAATACATGGATGAAAAACCAGATGGAGTCTAGAATAATAGTTGGGTAGATGATATTAAATAATGAAGTGGCTTAAGAAATTCAATCACATTAGTTGTGTATGATAAAAATGACTTATTACATCATAATGGAATAAATGAAATACTTCTTGTAGAGGGAATTAGTTACATCATAATTCTTGTTCCAATGTTTTATTATTCACTCACTGTAATTGCATCATTCATCATCATCATCAATCTTACTCAAGAAAACATTGTCATGTTTTTATTATGTCATTCATTTATTCAAATTTAAATCTATAATTTTATTTCTTCAAATCCAAATAAATTTGAGTGCCTCAATGTCAAATAAAAAAAATAAACATTAGAATATAATAAAAATTTAAATATTATTGTTTCCTGTATTTTGAATTATATTGATTTAAATGAGAGAGATATCACAATATTTCATTTCTTATTGAATAATGTTTAAAACATATTGAAATAGATCATTATGATTAATGGGATATTTAAGTTTATTAAAATAGTTAAAAATGATTTTTGAAACTATCAATAATTTGATATTTCAAAATATATGAAAAATAGAGTATAAAATAATTGATGTGAAAATTATTCTTTCATCGTTATTTTTATGTATTTTTCTAACAATTATTTCACATAATAATCATTATATTGTATATTAATTTTAATTATAAATAAATTTGTTAAAAATATTAAATAAACTTGTATTTAATCATTTTATACAAATATCAGTAAAACATACTATGTTTTCATATCTAAGAACAAACTACATAAACATTCATATAAGCATATTAAAATTAACATATATCATTCAAATAGAAAAATAAATGTAAATGAATTCATGTTGGAATATTGATGTAGTGTAATTCCCATATCCAAATAGACCTATCCAAATTGAATTAGGTGAATCGAGGTAGAAAAATTCACATAGATAAAATAGAATTTCATTAATTCAACCCAAATTAGATTCTATGAGTTCCATATGGATACTATAATAATAATATATAGTATGTTTTCAAGAATCTTAATGGTAACCACACTATTCTTCATGTTAGGATGAAGTGCCTCTCTTGGGTAGGTACAAGAACATTATGTTAGGATTATATAGATTGAATCCAAGGTAACTTCATATCTTCTTATCAGTATGTATGAGTTGTCTTACAATACGTATCACTTCAAAAAAGGGTCCTATCCAAATAGATCTATATCCATAGATTAGAAAAATAACGTGTATAGAGGTGTTTTCCCAAGACAATACCAATGTTTTTTTAGAAAACCATTGGTATAGGTTGGTCTATACTAATGACTTTTTGAAACTGTTGGTATAAGGTTCTAAATATTGTAAAACCACTCAGGCTCCGCCTCCCCTCATCCTCAGCTGAACCCTTCTACCCTACACATATGAATCCACTCATCCCCATCCCCTTAGGATACCACATTCATCCTCCACCCCCCACTCTGGTGATTATAGTCAGCCTTCTACACTCTTCTGGTGAATTTAGCCACCCACTACTTTCCTTGGTTGATTTTAGCAGCCCACTTCCCTGTTCATGTGATTTTGGCCACCCCGCTCCTTTTTTTGGAGATGTTGTGTCATGATTTTTGATAAGTAACATTTTCTTCCATCCTTATAAAACACAATCTTAACATAAATGGACATTACATTATTTGAGATTAATATTAATTACATTACAATAATAAATACTGGAGGAATATAATAGATTATTGTCTCTCAAAACATGGAAACAAAATCTTTTATCATAGTAAAATATATTTAACATCTCCCATAATGATATCCACCATTATTAATTCCAGCTAAATCCTTTCTTCCTAATATGGGGAAAGGAAACATAAGAAAGGGTGAGCTTAGGTTCTCATTAAGAGTAAGAAATGGTGATATGTAAACATAAGCCCGATCATAAAGGGTATTATAATGTGATCATAACATTAGAATATCATACTCTATATATCAAAGGTAAACATGGATCATAAGGAAATAAAATAACATGATCCATAAGATCATAAAATTGAAATAAGACATGAAATTATGGAATATACATCACGTTGTAACTTTGTGAACATGTATAAATAGTAATAGGTTCACTCATTAAGGACATGAAATAATAACCTTGAATAAACATATGTACATGAAAACTAGGTCCACACATATAATTATGGAAATTAAAACTAGTCCCACACATAGAATTGTGAGAATGAAAACTAGTCCCACATATAAAATTACGAACATGAAAGCCAGGTCGGCACATAGAATTGTGGACATGAAATCAGGTTCATGAATAACATATATACCTCATATGTTTTTCCATCTTTACCCAATTATTCAAAGGGAGATATAGGTCTCACCCATCTTATAATGAAAACATACATAATCGTTCGATAATAGCATTAAAAATTACAACATAACCTATGAAATGAAATGGTTATCATAAAAATGTTAACATATCATTACTTATGGAAAGTGATTGGTTCCATAATCATTTCATTAAAAGAATAAACCATGAAAATAAGTGGGTGTACTAAACATAATTCCAAAAAAATATAAACTATTTATAGATATAATATGAATGGTATTCTGAAATAATAACAATGTATGTCAGCATAGGTGGAGATTTATTTTGAAAGATCACTTGGAACAAGATTTTTATTTTAAAAATAAAATTTAAAAAAACAAAAACATTTCAAAATCCTTTTCATTGAAAACACTTTGATAACACATAAATGAATCTTGAAATTCATTTAAAATAGTTAATAAGGAAAATATACTTTCTTTTATGAAATAGGTTTCTTCTCTAAAAATGTAATTCAATTTTAATAGAAAACATTTTATTTTAAACTAATCATATAATCTTATAGGGGAATATTTAGGGAAATAATGCTTTATGAAAGCATAAAAATCTATTCATACCATATAAATTAAAATAAAAAATTCTTCTCAAACATTTTCCATAAAAGTCAAAAAGTACTTCGTCCGGAAAACAAAATAATGATTCAATTCAAACCATGTAGTAAAAAGTCAAAAATGGGTAAAAATGACATTAAACATTTATAGGGAAATAATAAAACATTTTATGAAAACATTTTTTGAAATCATGGACAAGGATAAATATTATCCCATTGAGACTTAAAACGAAACAATCCCAAATAATGGAGAGATTACGAAATCACTTTATAATCAATAGAATCGTAAGCCACATGTAAAAAAATTATAATAATATTTAAATATTATAAAATTCTATATAAGACTCATAAAAATCTTCTTGGGTAGTATATACACTTTTTATAAGAAACAAGTAGTGTATGAGGCATGTATCCCACAGAAATAAATGTGAGACAAAAATAATCCCTTACCTTGTGTCCTGACTCTCTTCATACTCTAACAATATTCTTATATAATAAATATAAGTTTATTGTACATATTTTAAAAATATATATTATTATATCTAATTCCATATCTGTTTTTGTTATGACCTTTTATTACACTCTAGTGAATGATCTTATCTTAAGGATCATATTAGGTAATATTTTCTTTGTTCTTCACATTTATCTTAATTTGTTATATCATTGGTTGTTATAATTACATTATGATTCCACAATATAAATCATGATATAAATATCATATATATCCAATATATATTTCAATAATCTATATCATAAAAAAGTATAAAATGGAATACATCATTTATAGAGATGGTAAGTTATACATATGCATGAATGTTGTTTTTGTTTTAATTGTCCTATTGAAAGAAAGTATGTAAATGAAATATGTATATATATTTATATATACCTATATATCATTATTAAAGTAGCATAATTATGTCACATGTATCATATAATTTCACTAAACCCATCCTTAATACATTCCATGTGGTGCATGAACGAATCACATACCATTGAGGGGGCGGTAGTCCAGACTTCCTCAAACGAGATTATCTTAATAACACAAAATGGAAAGTAAAAAAGGTAAGTGTTTTAAAAATTAATAAATAATCCTAAATAAATAATAAAGATTATATATATCATATATATATTGAGTTTCCATCATAATAACCACTATTATTGGTAGTAATGATGAAAATGAACAATCATCCATTCGTGAGGCAGTAACTCACCATACATAGAAATGGTATGTTCAATATCCATTAGATTGAGGTGTGTGTAAGTTTAGATTTAACCCATAGTATAGAAACATTATAGTATATTTATAATACTTTTTTTCATAAAATAATTGAATAAATAGAGTTTAGGGGTGCCGAAAGAAAATAAAAGAAAGGATCTTGAGAGAAGACGTTGCCTCTAAATCTGGTAACTCCTTTTTGTTTGTGCCAAAATGCTTCCTTGAGTTGCCTTATGTCAAGGGGAATGATTATATGTGTAAGTGAGGAAAGTTGGTAGGATAAATGGGTAGGTTTTGGCTGAGTCAAAAGGCTTCATATGTATGAACAAAAGAGAAGGAGATATGCCATTTTATAAGAGGGATGAAGGGTACTTTAGGAAACTCTAAAACTTTTAATTTATTATAAAATAATTATCTATTTTAAATTTATAAAAGGTGAGTTATTTAATATAGGGACATTAAAAATAGATCATTTTTGGAAATATTTGTTTTAAACATACAAATATTATACAATAAATTATATTTTTAATTATCAAAACCATTGTACGTAATATTTATAAAGTAGTTATTACTATTCATATGATAAGTTTAATATATAGGTTGTAACTATCTTATTTAAATAATTATTATAGTAATGTACTATTTCATAGAAACTTAGTTTTTACTATAATGCAAGACAAGTTTGTGGTTTGTGTAGTGAAATCATTACTTGGTGTTGCATATAAAATAATCCAAAAGATAGTGCAATTATATGATAATATATATATATATAGTGTTTTAGGAAATTAAAATATCAATAGATTAAATTAAAACACAAAATATTTCAAAATCTTAGTGTGTTACATTCTACACCCCTTAAAATGAATTTCACCATCAAAATTCATCCGGGTAATCAAAGGCTTAATACATGAATGTTTCATTCATAGAAATCCACATCATAAAAATGGATACTACAACATTGTTTTGAAAAGAAATGTTAGAATCATAATGGTTACCCCAAGTAACTCATCATTGGGTTTCAAAAAAGAGAACATTAGTGGGAAGTGAAAACATGGATATGGAAGAAAAATTGAACTATAATGTTCTGATGAAGAGTGATAATGAACCTCATTAGGAGAAAGTTAATAATAAAAAGCCATAAATCTTTGATGACTTAAGGGACCATATGATTCATCAAATAATATTGTACTAGGATAAAATTATTGTCTTTCATGATCCTTTTCCTCATGTTGAAGAACATGAGAAGATATACTTACTTAATTCATGTACAATCTCACTATTGTCCATGCATTGAAAAATTTCTACTTAATATCTTATTCAAAGAAAAGAAGATTAATTTCGGATTCCTGAAGTGTTAGGTGATCATGTGATCCATAAATAGTATTATACTTCATTACATATGTCTTTATCAGAACAAAACAACTCGTAGATGTAATAAAATATGCATAAATCCACCTATGGTGAGATAATAATTTATTATAACAAAACATCTTCCATTTTTTAACTAAAAATTTCCATAAATTTTCAACCTTACATTCCTTCTGAAAGAAGAAAATCCTAAAATATACATAAAGGTTCACTGAGTCGGTCTAACATTTATACCCCATATGTCATAATGTATCCATTACTGGTCACATTCCAAAAATTTGAACAATTTAATCATGTATTCTATTGAGTCATGGTAAAAACCAAAATTACCATATATACTTACTGAAAACATGAATGTTTCCTTATTTATAATTCCATAAAGCAGAAAGCTACATCCGTGATAACATAAACCACATGTTAATAAATCCTTAATTAGTTCCAAGGTAATTAGTACCATCCAGTTGAATTATTCGTATCCAGACAATATTTATCCAAAAATCATTATCTCAACATCATGCTCATATTAAGGGTTATCCTTACCTTATTTAGGTGTTTTAAAAAAATATCACCTTATTAAATCAATCAATTCTCATGGCTACCGGTACCAATCAACATATGTTCTTAAATCCATATGTAAAAAAACACAGTGGGATAATCTAAAGATATTTAATTAATCCTTAATGGTATAAAATTACTTCTACAACATTTTTCATTAATTCCAATAAATAAAAACATCAATTATTTCATCTATAATCATTTAACAAGGCTATCCCATCTTATTACACCATACCTATTTCTTTTCACATATCATCTATAGTCTCTTCATAATCAAAAATCTTTCAATTAATACCACCACATTGTTGGTTCCAATCAAGATAATTCATCATAGGGAATTGGGTTTCATAATGACCATTTAATCCATACTTAAAACACTTAACCATTAATGATATCTTTGGAAGGACAACATTCTCACCCATTCTTTTAACTGATCTCTTAAATTTTTTCTTGCTGTCACTTGCCTTGTGTCCTTTTCCACAATGAAAACATCTTCTTCTTCCTCTAAGACAATCACATAGGTGATTAATTCTAA
Organism: Viscum album; assembly: GCA_963277665.1. Lineage (NCBI taxonomy): Eukaryota > Viridiplantae > Streptophyta > Magnoliopsida > Santalales > Viscaceae > Viscum > Viscum album. The sequence continues at coordinate 1,088,009,187 of OY728145.1, read as the reverse complement.
ATTATTGATAGAAGGGAAACTAAATCTTCTTTCCTCCATGGTCTCCACTACCCAAACTATGAATGGTCTCATTATTTCTCTTCCTTGGTGAGTTTGAGAGTTTGTTAAGGTACATGTTGTTAACCATGTTCCTTGAAAACTCATTAGGAATAATAATAAAATATTTCAATACAATTATGTTCCACATGACAACTTATCAGCAAATTGTACATCACATTCATAATCAATCTAGTTTCTTCCAATTCCCACCTTTGACTAAAACCAAAATAATATTGTGAGAATTACATATAGTATTATTGAACAACATAGTCATCAAAAGATTTAAATTTGGGATTTATAAATCTTAACAACATACATCATATAAGACACCCAAGGATTATTTTAGGTTACTCATAGCCAACTTATATCTAGATCATTCATGATGTTTCATGAAGAGTTTATTAATTTCAAATGCATATCACCTGAGAGTGTCAAACTAGGTGTAAAGCAAGGCCTGTTGTCGTGTACCCGATTACACTGAGTCACACTTGAAACATATTTTCAGAGTTGTTAAACTTATTTACATCTATTTTTGACCCAAAACCACTTATAGTATCTAGATATGGATGTATTTTTATGAAACCACTCACTCTACCCTTTACCAAAATTCCAAGACATTTTTTGGAACATTGACTATTCCTTATACTTAACATGAGAGATATCCCTAGATATATCTTTAGAAATATACCTAGGGATCACACTAAAGTTTTCTCATCCTAGTTACAAAAGGATTACTAAACCTTTACTTTGATACCAACTATATCAACCTAAGATTAACATACATTGATATTACATCATTTTAAATGAATGTTATGTACATTACAATAATACATACCCAAAGACCGTAATAGTTTAGTGTATTTGAAAAAATGGAGACAAAATATTTTATAATGGTGAAGTATCTTTAATATATTCCATAAATATATCCATCTTTAATACTTCTACCAAAATCCTTTATTCCTAATCTGGGGAAAGAAAACATAAAAAGGGTGAGTTAAGGTTCTCAGTTAGAGTAAACAAGGGTGATATATAAACACAAACCTGATAAAAAAGGGAACGAGAATGTGATCATAACATTATAAGATAATACCCTATATATAAAAGGTAAACTTTAATCATAAGTAAATTAAAGAACATTATCCATAAGATCATTAAATTGATATAAGGAATGAAATTTTGACATACACATCCACTTGTAACTTTCTGAACATATTTAAATAGTAACAGATTCACTCATTAAGGACATGAAATTATGACCTTGCATAAACATATGGAAATAAAATATATGTCCACATATAGAATTATGGACAGAAAACTAGTCCCACACATAGAATTAGGGACATGAAAACTAGTACCACACATATAAGTATAAACATGAAAACAAGGTCCATAAATAGAATTGTGATCATGAAATTACGTTCATGAATAACATATATACCTCATGAGTTTTCCATATTTACCCAATGCATTGGAGGGAGATATAGTTCCCACCAATCTCATAATAAAATCATACACACATGTGCCACAAGATTATTAAAAATCATAACATAACCCATTTAATGAAATGAGTATCATAAACATGTAAACATATTATAACTAGTTGAAAGAGACAGGTTTCATAATCATTTCATCAAAATAATAACCCATGAAAAAAATTTATTTCATAAACATAATTCCATCAAAACATAAACCATTCAGATAAATATTATGAATGGTATTCTTAACAATAACGAAGTATGTCTCATAGGTGGGGAAGCATTTGAAAGATCACATGGAATATGAATTATCGTTAAAAATATAATTTTAATATATAAAACATTTTCAAAACGATTTTCATTGAAACCAATTTGGAAAAAAATATAGGAATCTTGAAAATCATTTAAAATAGTTCTTGAGGAAAATATCCTTTCATTGTGGAAATATTTTTCAATTCTTAAAATTCCAGGCAATTTTATCAGATTTTTTTTCAAATGAACCTGTAATATTTTAGGCAGTGATTCATGGAAATAAGGAATTATTAAATCATAGTAATATTTTCATATCAATTAAGTTAAAATAAAACATTCTTCTTGTACTTTTACTGTAAAATCCAAAAAAATAGTTCATTTGGAAAATAAAAGTCATATTCCATTCAAACCATGTATTAAAAAGTTAAAAATGTGTAAAAATGAATTTAGACATCTATGGGAGAATACTAAAACATTTTATGAAATCATTTTTAGAAATAATAACCATAGATAAATAATACCTAACAAATAATTAAAACGAAACAATCTTAAATATAGAAGAGATTGTGAAATCACATTATAATCAATATAATCGTATACCCCATATTAAAAATAAAATCATAATAATATAAAAATTTCATCATCTTTTGTATAATACTCATAAAACACATTCTTGGGCAGTATATACACCATGTAGATGAAATAAGTTGTGTATGATGCATGTATCTTATAGAAATAAAGGCGAGAAAAAATAATCCCTTACCTTATGTCATGAATCTTTTCGTACTCAAAAAGTCTTCATGTTTAATAAATACAAGTTTATTATAAATATTTTAAAGAATAATATTCTTATATATAATACCATATATGGTTTAAATATGACCTTATATTACTGTATGTTTAATGATCTCATGATAAGTCTTCACTTCGGGTAGAATTCGCTTTGTTTTTCGCATGTGTCTTAATCTGTTATATCATTTATCCTTATTATTATATCATGACTACAAACTATAAATTATAATATAAATTTCGTATATATATAGAATAATTATATTAAAATAATAAATATTATAAATAATTATGAAATAAAATACATCATTCAGGGAGATTGTAAGTCGTACGTATGCATGAATGTTCATTCAATTTTAATTGTTGTATTAAAAGAAAGTAAATAAATGAAATATATATATATATTTATGGATATAAATATATATTATGGTAGAATTATTATATCAAATATATCATAAAATATCACTAAACCCATCCTTAATACATTGAATGTGGTGTGTGAATGAATCACATCGCTTTGATGGACGGTAGTCCACACTTCCTCAAATGAGATTATCATATTAACACTAAATAGAAAGTAAAAGGGTATGTGTTTTAAAAAGTAATACAGAATATTAAAGAAATAATAAATATTATATATAACATATATAAATAGAGTGTATATCATAATGTCCACCATGATTAGTGGTAATGAATAAAATGAACAATCATCGTTTCGTGGGGAATAGTTCGCCATTCACTGAAATAGTATGTTCGATATTCATCAGATGGAAGTGTGTGTAAGTGTAGACAGAGCCATTAGAATAAAATCATCGTGGAATATTTATTATACTGTTTTATTAATAAAATACTGTAATAAGTAGAGTGTAGTGGTGGAAAAGGAAAATAAAGGAAATGTGATTCAGAGAAGACGTTGCCACCAAATCGTGTAACTCCTTTCTCTTTGTGCCAAACAGTTTACTACAGTTGCCTTCTACGCAAGGTAATTAATTTAGGAGGACGTTAGGAATGTTTTTATGAGAAATTTTCAGGTTTTGGACATGTAAAAATGCTTTAGAGTTGTGAATAATAGATAAGGAAATGTTCCCTTTTATAAGAGGGAGGGGGACTTTTGGAAACTCCAAAACTATTAATTTATTTTAAAATTATTTTCGACATAAAATATCTCTAAAGTGAGTTATTTTTATAATAGTATTACATTATGTAAAAATCATCTCAACCAATGAATTTTAGATATGTTTAGGTCCCAAAATTCTCCTTATCTCTAAGCTTTAACCCTTTGTTAAATAATTTATGTTTTACCATGACAACTTGTTTTTTACACTATAGGGTTAATATATTTATGATAAAATTCCAAAAAAACCCATTTGTATCATTCATTACATATGTGAGAAATTAAAGTTATTTGGAAAATCCTTATATTTTTTATAAATTTTATAACATTTAAAAAATTATTATTTATCCTAAAGTATCATTTATGTCAATTTGGATACTATTCCATATTTTAATTTTTAAAAATATCATCCCAACATGATAAATTCAAAAACAATTCATTAAAAATGTAACTAACATGTCAATGATACCAATAAAAAACTATATTTTATTAATTAAGTAAATAATATATATATTATTATTTTTAATATCATTTATTTGATATCTCAATTAATTAAAAAAAATACTTCATCACTATTATAAAAGGATTTAATTAAGTTATTTATTCTCCAAAAATTAAAAATAAAATATCACGATGAAAAAATTTTCTTATATTTCAAATAAATAATTTTAGTCAAATTTAACCTATGTATAACCATATATTAAAAATTATTTAGTTATTAAATTTTGAATACGACACTTTTAACTTTTCTTTAAATAAAATATAATAAATGTCTTAATATTACACAAGTGGCTAAAAAAGATGATATTTTTGACCAAATATTTATTTTTGTTTAAAAACACCTATCAAATAAAATTAGGAAAACTTTTAGGGTAATCATATAATATTATAATATTATTGTTACTTTTAATTATCCTATTTACCTTTTACCATGGTAAATAAAATTCAAAAGGTTACAATTCACAAAACAATTATTTATATCCTAATAGAAAAGAAATTTTCATATTGACTAAAACCATTTATCTCAATTTTTAAAAATCCAATTCACAAAATCTGTAAAATTACGTTAACTGCTAATCTAGCAAATGTGGCTAGAAGGTGGGTAAAGAGAAGTTAAAAACATCAATAATTTTTTAGATATAATTACATTAAAAATTGATTCCAATGCACTAAATTATAAAAATATATTTATTATTTATCTATTGTGAATTTAAGAATAAATTTAATTTAAATATAATTATTTAAATGACAAGATCGGTTTTTAACTACTATGACTTATTTTTCACTATTTATCAAAAAATGAAACTTCTATAAAAAATACAATAAACTCACCCTACAATAATTTTGATATTTTGAATTCAAAACTAATTTTTATTTTATCAAAATAAACTTATATGAGTGCCAGAAATTAATTTTTTTTATTTTTAATGAAGGACAAGAAAACTGTTCAATTTAAAAAATAATAGTTTTAAATATATAAATATTTTACCAGAAATTATATTCTTCATTATAAAAACAATTATAACTAATTTTTTAAAAATATTTATTTATATTCGTATGAGAATTTTGAATGCTAGGTTATAACTATCTTATTTAATCAATAATAATATTAAATTTTTGTTTCAAAGAAACTCAGTGTTGCATGTAACACAAGCCAAGTCCGTGTTTCATGTAGTGAAAGCTTCGCTTGATGTTAAGTATAACATAATACAAAACATAGTGCTATTATAGAATAAAAAAAATATATTTAGTGTTTCATGAAGTGAAGGTATCAAAAGATTAAATTAATTCAAAAAAATTCCAAAATATCAGGGTGTTACATTCTACCACCATTAAAATCAATTTCTCCTGAGAAATTCATCTTGGGGATAAATGGTTTGATACTTGAATGTTTCATTTATAGAATCTTTCCTCATAAAAATGGATACTATTTTTTTTAAAATAGGAAGTTACAAACATAACTATTACCCAAAGTAACTCATCATGGGGTTTCCACACTGGAGAACATAGTTGGGAAGTGAAAACATGGATATGGAAGAAAAATCGAACCATCAAGATCAGAAGTAGAGTGATAGAGAACATCATTTGGAGAATGTTAAAAATAAAAATCTATAAATCTTTGATGATCAAAGTTACCATCTGATTCATCATATAAGAAGTTACTATGATAACGTTTTTGGTCTTCATGATCCTTTTCCTCATGTTGAAGAACATGAGAATAAATACTTACTTGATTTCAGTAGAATATAACCTCTAGTAGTTCCATTAATAATCTCTAAATCACTTGTTTTTCTACGAAATGAAGTTGAATTTATCATTCCTGAAGTGTTCGGAGATCATGCGATCCATAAATAGAATGATAGGTCATTCCATATGTCTTTATCACAACAAAAAGGTTAGGAAAAGTAATCAAAAATGCATAAATACACCTATGGTGAGATAATAATTTATTAGAACAAAATTTCATTTGATGTTTAGCTTAATCTTTTCAAAAATTTATAACCTTACAATCCTTCTTAATGATGAAAATCTAAAACTATAGAAAAAGGTTCACTAACTCAGTTTAACATTTATCCTCTATATATGATAATGTTTCCCTTGTTTGTCACATTCAAAAAATGTGATCACTTTCTCCTTGTATTCTCTTTATTCATGGTAATAAACTAAATTACCATAAACACTTATTGAAGAAATTCATTTTTCCTCATTCTTAAGTCCAAAAATTGGTAAACATCATCTAAGATAGCATAACCCACATGTTAATAAATCCTTATTTTTTAACATGTAACTCATATCTTCCAATTTAATTATTTACATCCAAACTATCTTTATAAAAATATCATTATCTCAACATAATTCTCATATTAAGGGTTATCCTTCCCTTAATCATGAGTTTTCTAAAAACATATCACATTATTACTTTAATCACTTTTCATGGCTACCAGTACAATTCAACATACATTCTTAAATCCATAAGTCAAAACTAAAGTCAACAAATCCATTGATATTTTATTATTTTTTATACAATAAAAGTAATTCTACAAAATTTTTCTTGAATTCATATACATAAAAACTTAGATTACATCATCTTTGAGGCTTTAAAAATTTTACCTTATCTTATTTCATAATACCTATTTCATTTAACATTTCATTTGTAGTCTCTTCATCCTCAACAATGTAACAATTACTCACACCACATTATTGGTTCCTATCAGGAGCTTTCATCTTGGGTTATTAGGTTGCATAATTACTATTTACACCACACTTAAAACACTTAACCTTTGATGATATCTTATGTATTCAATTATTATCACCCATTTCGTTGAATGAACTCATCATTTTTTCCTTAGAATCACTGGCCTTTTATCCTTTTTTCCATAGTCAAAACATCTTCATGTTCTTCTAAGACATAAATTAAGGTGATTATTTCCACATTATTGACATAAAGGAAACTGAATATTCTTTCCTCTATGGTATCCATTACCCATACTCAAAGTGATCTCTTTATTTCTCATCCTTGGTGAGTCCGAGAGTTGGTTAAGGTGCACACTTTTAACCATGTTCCTTGATAACTGGTTAGGCATGATTACAAAATCCTTTACTAAAGTGAAAATCCCAATTGACCACTCTTATAAAATCATCCATCATATTCATAATTAATGTAGTTCCTTCTAAATCCCACCATTGACTAAAATAAGAATCCTAGTGTGATCATTACTTATCATAGTGAAAAACCACATAGTCATCAAAATATTTTCATTTGGGATTTCTAAACCATAACAACTTCCTTAATATATGAAACCCTAGGTTCATCCTAGGTTATTCATAGCCAACTAGTATCCAGATCCTTCTTGATGGTTCGTGAAGAGTTTTTGAATTTCTAATGAATATCCAATAGGAGTGTCAAACTAGGTGTGCAACAAGGACTGTTGTAGTGTACCAGATTACCCCATGTCAGGCACATACCATCTTTTCAGTGTTCTTACCCTACGGTACATCTATTCTGAAGCCACATCCACTTGCTATATCCGTAAAGGGATATATTTCTAGGAAACCACCCACACTACCTTTTACCCAAATTACAAGATATTTTCATAAATGTTGACTCATACTTATACTTATCCTTAGATACATCCCTAGAAATATCGATACAAATATACCTAGGGATATCACAAAATTTTTCTCATCCTAGTGTCAAAAGGTTTAATAAACCTTTTTTAATACCAATTATAGCAACCCATAATTCACATACATGGATATTACATCATTTTAGATGAATATTCTGTACATTAAAATAATACATACCCAAGGACCATAATATTTTAGTGTATTTGGAAACATTGAAAAAAATCTTCTATCCTAGAGAAATTTCTTCAACATCTCCCATAAATATTCCCACATTTAGAACTTCTACCTAAAACCTTTGTTCATAACATTGGGAAAGGAAACATAAGAAAGGGTGAGCTCTGGTTCTCTGTATGCGTAACCAAGGGTGATATGTAAACATAAATATGAGAATAATGTTTATGAGAATGTTCTCATAACATTAAAATATCATACCATGTATATCAAAGGTAAACTGAAATAATAATGAAATCAAAGAACAAAATTCATAAGATCATAAAATTGGCATAAGGCATGAAATTGTGGAAACCACATCAACTTGTAATTTTGCAAACATGTATAAATAGTAACAAGTTCACTCATTAAGGACATGAAATTGGACCCTTTCATAATATTTACATGAAATCAAGGTCCACACATAGAATTATAGACATGAAAACCAATCCAACTCATTGAATTATAAACAAGAAAACTATTCCCACACATAGAATTATGAACATGAAAACCATGTCCACAGATAGAATTGTGAACAAGAAATCTGGTTTAGGCATAACATATATACCTGATGAGTATTCCATATTTACCTAATGCATTGAAGAAATATATAGGTCCCACCCATCTCATAATGATATCATACATACATGTGCCACAAGATCATTAAAAATCATAACATAACCCATGAGATTAAATGGGTATCATAAACTTTTAAACATATCATAACCTATAAAAAGATAGAGGTTTCATAATAATTAAACAAATAGAAAACCCATTAAAATTAGTGGTTTTCATAAAAATCATTCCATCAAAATAAAAACCATTTATTGAAATAATATGAATAGTATTCTTGAACAATAACAAAGTATGCCATCATAGGTGGGGTTGAATTTTGAAAGATCACTTGGAACATGAATTTTAAATAAAAATAAATTTGTAAAACATAAAAAATTTTCTAAAAACTTTTCATTAATACCAACTTGAAAACATATAATGGAACAATGAAATTCATTTAAAATAGTTCTTGAGGTAAATATCATTTATTTTCAAAAATAGTTTTATTTTCGAATAATTTCATGAAATTTTAAATGAAAACAATATATATGAAACTAAAAATGTAATATTGTTGTAGAATATTCATGGAAATAAGATTTTATGAAATCACTTAAATCCATTCATTCTATATAAGTTAAAATAAAACATTCTTCTTGTACTTTTACTAAAAAAGTCAAAAAGTACTTCTTTGGAAAAGAAAAGAAAGATTCATTTCAAAATGTGTAATAAAAAGTAAAAAATGTATCAAAATGTCTTTAAACCTCCATAGGATAATAATAAAACATTTTATAAATTCATTTTTATTACACATAGACACAGATAAATATTACCCAATAGAGACTTAAAATGAAACAATCCCAAACCTGGAAGAGATTGTGAAATCACATAATGATGAATAGAATTTTATTCCCCTTTAAAAAATAAAATTCTAAGAATACCAAAATATCATGATCTTCTATGGAATAATCATAAAACACAATCATGGGTAATATACACACCATTTTGAAGAAATAATTACTGTTTGAGGCATGTATCTCATCGAAATAAAGGAGAGAAAAAAATAATCCCTTACCTTGTGTCCCGACTCTCTTTGTACGCAAACGACCTGCCTTTATAATAAAATTAATTCTATTATACATCTTTTAAATAGTCAAATTATTATATCTAATACCACATATGGTTCTATTATGACCTTATATTACCCTTTTTTAAGGATCTTATGTTAAGGTTTCACTTTAGGTAATATTCGCTTTGTTCATCACATGTGTCTTAATTTGAAAGATTATTAATCCTTATAATTATGTCATGATTCAAACATATAAATAATTATATAAATATTATATATATCCATTATATTTATACAAAAATTATCTATATCATAATTAATTAGTTAATAGAATACACCATTCTTGGATACTGTATGTTGTACGTACGCATGAACAATGTTTTCATTTTAATTTATGTATTGAAAGAAAGTATGTAAATGACATATGTGTGTGTTTATATATCATTATTAATTTATAATTATTATATAATATATATCATATAATGTCACTAACCCCATCCTTAATACATTCCCTGGGATGCGTGAATGAATCACACCGCTTTGAGGGGGCAGTAGTCCACACTTACTCAAACGAGATTATTATATTAACACCAAATGGAAAGTAAAAAAGGTAAGTGTTGTAATATTGAATATAGAAGCTTAAAGACATTTTAAAAATTATATATAACACACATACATATATATTTTTCATCATTATTTTCACCATGATTGGTGGTCATGAAGAAAATAAATAATCATCATTTCGTGAGGCAGTAGTTCACCGTACACTGAAACAACATGTTTAATATCCTTTAGATGTAGGTGTGTTTAAGTGTAGATAGAACACTTATAATAAAAACATACTAATATATTTATGATACAATAGTGTTCATAAAATAATGGAAGAAATAAAGTGTAGTGGGTTGTGAAGGAAAATAATGCAAAGGATATTGAGAGAAGACGTTACCTCTAAATCTGGGTAACTCCTTCTGGTTTGTGCCAAAATTCTATCCTGAGTTGCCTTATGCCAATGTAAATGATTATAGGATGAAGGGAGGGACATTTGTAGGAGAAATGGGTAGGTTTTGGCAGAGTCAAAAGGATTTATAGGTGTGAATAAAATATAAGGAGAGGTGTCCTTCTATAAGAGGGAGGAGATCACTTTTGGAAACTCCAAAACTATAAATTTTTTATAAAATTATTTTCAATTTCAAATATCACTAAAGTGAGTTATTTAGACGATAAGATGATTATGGGTATAAATCCTCTCAAACAATGAATTTTATACATGTGTAGGTAACAAAATTAACCTTTCCTTTTTGATTTAACTGTTAGTTAAATAATTTATCTTTTACCAGGAAAACTTTTTTTTACACTGTAGGTTTAATATAGTTACTATAAAATGCCAAAAAAATACCCCAATTGGGTCATTTATGAAATATTTGATTCTATCCATGTTATTTGGGCGAACCATACTTTTTTATGAAATTTAGGACATTTAATAATATATTATTTATTTTAAAGCATCATTTATGTCAATCTCGATACTATTCTATATTTGTATTTTTAAAAACATCATAACAACCTAATAAATTCAAACCAATATATCAAAAATGTCACTAACATGTCTAATATATCTATAAAAAAACTTAAGTCATTAATTAAGTAAAATTATATTTATTTTAATATTTTTAATATCATTTATTTGATATGTCAATTAATTAAACAATTACTTCATCATTAATATAAAATCCTTTAATTAAGTAATTTATTCTCTAAAAACTACAAATAAAATATCATGATGAAAAAATTTTAATATATTTTAAAAGAATAATTATAGTTTAATTTTTATTGTGTATAAATATATATTAAAAATTATTTAGTTATTAAATTTCCAATATGACTCTTTTAACTATTCATTAAATGAAATATAATAAATGCCATAATATTACACAAGTTTCTTAAAAAGGATCATATTTTTGAACTCATATTTATTTGGGTTGAAAACACTTATCCTATGAATTTAGGACAAGTGTTCTTATCACAAACCAGGCCAGGTCTCCATCTGATCCAACACCCAACACGGTTCGCTACAAGGCCTGACGGGCGTTCTTGATCCCCATGGGCTAGTACAAGTTCCTGTGTATAAAAATAAAACACTTGGGAATGGTTTACCTAGAAAAGAGACCTAAAAACAACCAAAGAATAAATAAATAGAAGTTGAAAAGATTGAAGAAAACAAGCTCTAAACATTAGACCAAATTTAAAGTTTACAACCCAACCCAAAACTCAAGGAAGACTCTAAGGAAGAGAAAACTGAAAAATATACCCAAGCATTAATGTAGTATTAAGAGATACATCCTCAAGATACCGGCACCAACCTATATGAGAAGGCCGTCAAAAACTCAAACCACCATCACTAAGCATGATGTCTCAAATTGAAATACAAAAGGATCTAAAACAACATACACCAAGTGGTGTATAGAGGGTGAGATCCAAGAGCCCAGTATGATTTCACTAAAAGAAAATATTCCACACAAAAATATTAAATAAAAAATACACTTTTGGTTTAATAAATGAAAGGACACAAAATCGTGAACACTTTAAAGAAATAGTATGAACAAAAATAGCTTCAAAAAAGAAAACTAAAATTATGAGTACACCCTTTCCTTTATGAAAACCCGAACCTTTAAGAAACCCCAAACTATTAAGAAAACCCAAATATTTTAGAAAATAAAATGTTACACCATAAGAAGACGGGGTGTGTAATGCAGTCCAAGAGCACCATGAGTTGGGGGAGGCCCTATAGGTACTTGCAACCAGTGGGACCTTAGAACGTCGTGTCTTAGTGAAACATGGCATAAAAACCATGAGCCCTAGAAAAAATGGGTTAGAATCCATGACCCTTTGTAACCGTGGATTAGAAACTACAACACTCTGTCATTAATATGTTTAGTTAGTTTTACAATCATCAATCCTTCCAAGGAAACTGGGTCGACTCACATCCAGAAAACCAACCCACTAGTTCTAGTTCCCCCAAGTACCTCGGCCTCCCATTTGTGAACAAGAGGTTCAAATACATGCCACATATCACATTAAGCTAAAAAATGAGGATATATCCGTACACAATACCACACTTTCACACACATAGATTCCACTTTGAAATAATATGCACACCAAAAAACATTTTAAACTCAATTTGAATTATTTAAAAAATCAAATAAACCAACTATGAAAGTAAAAAAGAAACCATTTTAGCATTAAGAAAACCATAGGAAATTTAGTAAAAACTAATTTTCCTTTTTAAATCCCTTTGGAATATCTTCTGCCACATTCTATACAAGGAACACAATATTTTTGAGAAACACCCTAAAAAGGCATATACAAAACATAACCATTTTAATTTAGAAAATTAGCCTCATCATATATGTAAAGAAAACAGTTCCAAAATATATTTTCACACCACAAAATAAAACCATAAGACATGATTAAGCACACAAGCAACCCAAACCAACACTTCACATATCAAACTCACCCTTTACACACCCAAAACGAATTTCAACACCATAAGCACTAATTTTTTTTTCAAAAGTGTGACATGATCCATATAAACATTTTGGAAAAACTCTTACCCCAATTATAGAACACTTATGCATTGTTCCTGAAAATCAACAAACCATAAATAAAAATTTCTAAGATTTTTTAAAAAGAAATCAGTTAGGTTTACCCACTCAACCCACACAACATCGTCACATATGATTAAACACACCCAAATCATTGTCAAAAACTCATTTCACACCACTTGCACAAATGACCAACCAGCTGCACAATTTATTTAAATTCTAACAATTGAGTAAATATAAATTTCTAGAAAAACACCCCCATACCATATGAGCACACTACTAAACAAATCTGACACATGGTAAACTTCAACGAAAACAAATATTCTCCAAAAAAATAAATTAAAGAATATGAAAAATTAAATAAACAAGAGGGTTAATTCATTAAATAATATTTACATGTAGAACCACCTACCTCACTTGGCTAAACTTATAAAAAATGACGTAAAAACATATTAACGCCACATTAACACCAAAATGAACCTAGAAAAAATCATAATTCTAGATTTTGAACCTAAAACATCTTATTAGAACCCTAAAATTGGACCACATACCAATTGGAACCCTAAAACACCAAAGAATATGAATCAAATCAATATATAGGAGGTGGAGGGTTTACCCGAAGTGGATAGGGAGTGGAAATAGTGCTAAGGTTGTTTGGTAAGGGTGGTGTGAGGATGGTAAATGAGACCAGTGAGGGAGGCGTTGGCTAGTGCGGAGGCTAATGAGGGAGGCACTGACTCATGGGGAGGCTGGCGAGGGTGACAGTGCGAGCAACAGGAGAGGAGGCTAGAAAGGCCAGCTGGCTAGGAGAGTGTTGGTGATAGGATAGCTAGACATGGGGGGCGTGTGGCATAACATGGTTTCTGGGGGAGTGTATGCGGCGAAAAAGGGAAAATAAGGGGGCATTGATCCACCCTTGGGGAAAAAAAGAAAAGTAATATTAATAATACTAACATCATAAAATGTTAACAAAAATAATAATTTACCAATTAATTAATTAATGAGATTCATAATAATTCTTAATAAATATGATAAAAGAAATAATAATATATTAATAATATTATTATCTTTATCCCTAATAATAATAATATCTTAAAATAATAATAATAATATTTCCAATAAAACCATTCTTTATTGGATTTTTTTATTTTACTCTCTTTACATTTTATCACTCAATTAATTTTATTTCTTTATTATTAATTCATTTTATATAATTAATTGAACATCAGCAAGTCACCCAGTGGCCTAGGAAAATCCATGAGGTTTTCAAATCCTGCTTTTCCTGAGCGTCGGATGCTATCAAGCTGTGAAAACTAATTTATTGAAAAAACTCAAAATTCAACCGGGACTCATCCCACACCTTGAGAGACTATTTTAGATCCAAATAAAATAAAATAGTGAGAGTAAATTAAAATCATATTAATAATAATATTAATTATTATAATATTAATTACATCTTAATAATATTTATATTATTAAAATTATCGATAATAATAATAATAATATTCTCAAATGATATTATTATTAACACTAAAATAGTTCCTTGAATTATATTACACTTATTATTCTTATTTTATTATCATTTTATGATTCAGTACATTTTATTCATCTGCCTTGAACCTCGGGAATGTCATGTGATAATTGGGGGGAGTTCACGTGGTGACCCAGGTCAGGCCGCATGACATCGACCTTGGGGCGCCAAAGGCCTTCAAATCCCAATGTGTGTTTTTAAATGAAAACACAAAAATTTAATTTGAGCTTCAACCCGAACTACCCAATGCCCAGAAAAATTAACAAAATAAAATAATTTAGAAATGATGGGTGTGACAATTATCCCCACCATAGTGCTTTCCATCCCCAGAAATCCATGGCTAATATTGAACCCCAAAGTAGAAAATGACATCCCCTTAAGGTTCAAAGACTATCTCAATAAAAAACAATCCAAAAAAGGCAAATGTACCTTGCTCAGAGAAAGTGACCTAACTAAAAACCTCAAGAAACCCATAAAAAGAATTTATGCTTTATGTCACACACCCCAAAGTGCTAGGACACCTCTAGATGATTAATCAAGGAAAGGAACTCTCCCACCCACGGAATCCATCTTCACAAACCAAAATACACAGATAACCATTGAAAAAAACCACATCATTTGACTGGAAAAAACAACCAAGACCAATCATGTCCACAGAACACTCTGATCACCTACAGCCTAGTCATCTCTAGGAACATAACTAAAAGGATTAAATGGGAAATCCCAGAGTAGAACTTCACCATTAGAAACTTATTGACACCTGAGATGATATTGGAAAACCGACATAGGGAGGCTCTAGAAGACTCCCCCCCATTATGAAAAAGGCTAACACCGATTCATTCTAGAGTCATTTGAGAAAGACCCACCACGAGTCTCCCAACCATTTGGACTACCAAAAGATATGCAAAAATCAAAATTTCTTGATATTGGCCAAACACCCCGCCACAAGGGGTGGGCAGGAAGGGGACCAACTACTGGGGCATGAAAATCATGACCCAAGAAAAAGAAACATCTCCACATCCTTGGATAAGCACTATTCAAATTTGAGGCTGATTTAGCCAAACAGACCCCATAAGGACCACTAAAAGATATTACATCTAGTGGGGCACAAACCCCACGACTTTAAGGTAAAGAGACCTCCACGCCTCCTCATATCCACGGGAATCCCCACACACCCAAATAGGTTGTTCTGAATGGAAAAAACACAAAAAAAAAATTTTAAAGTTTGTCCACATTAAATAATGAAGACAGAAAGAAGTTTTGGGTCCCATACACTATTGGGGTTTCTAACCATGTGCTAGATTTACTCCGAGACCTATGGAAGGATCCCTAATGTTTGAATCATCTCCTGCCTCACAGTCAGGCATTGAAGACTCTCGAACGAAGCTTATCCTTTTAGTGCCACATGTAACCACACCGAAACCGAGACAAAACCAAAAAACACAACACACCATGACATCCAACTACTCCTTTGCAGCACATATACTATAACATGGGTTTATATGATGTATATACATCACCTATTCAATTTAACTAAGAATCCTAAGAAGGTAAAGACACAATAAATACTCACTTTTGAATAGAAAAAACTGAACTCCTTAAGAGGAGGACACACTCCTATGAAAATAGGTATTCTCGAAGGATTATAAGAAATCCACCCTTTCTCTTCAAAGAGAAATCATGAAGTGAGACCTCAACAAAAGTGAACCTTGTAGCCGATGAAGGCACTACAATACTTTCATGACATTGATCGACACCAATAACTCCAAACCACCTTCAACCTACCCCACTGGAATTCCTTTCACCATTTCCAGGGGGACCATTTGACACAATGGTGTCAATCTTCATAACTGAAAAATCTGACAACTCAATGAGACCAAATCTGACCTCAACATCCCTCACATTTTTCATCCCACTATGAGAGTATATGCTTAACCAAAATGTAGAAGGTATAGACTTAACACTGTCACTCAAAAGGGAGATTCCTTGCTTAAATCAAATCGAGGGTCATCCAACGGTGAATTACCCATGGCCTCACTTTATTCGCATGTTAATGCCTTTTAAGGGTGTGAACTAGTCAAGAAAGAAAACTATGGACCCAATAAAGTTGGTCCAATGGCCAATACATACCATTTGCAAACACTAAACATCCAGGGGGAACCACTACAAGTGCTTCCCGGTTAACTATTCAAAATAAACCACTAACCACATGCATTAAAAAAACATAAAAATAAGAATTCAAACTCAAGACACAAATTAGTAAAAAAGAATTCTCATCTTGAAACGCCTCACATACAAAATTTCCAAAACATAAGAACAGAACACACAATCACCGGTTTTTAGAACACTAAATTTTCCTTTAACAAAACATTTTGAAAATGAACAATGATTATGGGTTGAACAAACACCAATGATGTCCCATGTGTCTCACACATGCATGTTCTCATGCCTCACAAGCACCCACATCATGTACATCTGGGCACTCATCCTCTTATACCATTGACCATTTCTCCTTCCATATATTCCTATGCATGTGGTTTCCCATGAGAACACCAAGGATCAGAACAAGAAAATTACATTTTTCAAAACTAAAGAATTCAACCCACACTTTTCAAACCATACACATCATTTTATTTTTAAAAACTTCATTTCAAAACATTTTTCAAGACCAAATAATTTTTACCTGAAAAAAAGTTTTCCAAGACTCCAAAACAAAGATATGAGGAATGATGAAAGAGGAAACTAGTTTCATCTGTTGACTTGGACATATGGTTGGCGGCCATATGCCAATCATACCACCACCATAGAGAGTATTCTAGGATGATTTCCTCCACTCCACAGGGTTTTCCAAACCCTGTGAGCTCAATGGGACCACAGACCCACTCCCTTTTCATTTCCCCTAAAACAGATTAACTACAAGGATCAACGACTGAGACAAACCTCAACTTACCTTGGTAACTCGAGTCCCTCCACAGGGTGTGTTGGCCATATACCATGCTCATATCTAGAATGTTTCATTACAAAACACTTATGTATGGTCTAACCTAAATCTATCCCAATGGAACATGAACCATGAGAGAAAAACTTCTCTGATAACATTTTTTCATAAACTAGGACGGACTGTCATCCGACTCGACGCCCGAACTGATTCATGGCATGGCCCGATGGGCGTTTCCGATACCCACGAGCTAGCACAAGTTCCAAAGAATAAAATTGAAATGATTGGGAATGGTTCACCCAATAAAAGAGACCAAAAAACTACAAAAGAAAAATTAAATAGAAGTTGAAAAAATATAACCAAACAAGCCCTTAATATTATACAAACTTTAATGTTTACAACCCATCCCAAAACACAATGATGGATACAACAATGAGAAAAATCCAACATCTACTTGATCCTTCATGTAGAATTAGGAGCTTAGTCATTAAGATACCATGGCCAACATGTACGAGAAGACTATAAAAAATCTGAACCACTATCGCTAAGAATGATGTATCGACCTAAAATACACAAGAAACAGAAACTAAATACACCCAGATGTGTGTGTAGGGTGTGAGCCAAGAGCCCAATAGGATGTCACTGAAAGAAAAGATTCCATGCATAAATATAAAATAACAAATACACTTGTAGGTTTAATAAATGAAATGACAAAAAATCTAGAACACCTTAAAGAAATAGTATCAATAAAAATAGCTTCCAAGAAAACAACTTAAATTAAGAGTACACCCTTTCCCTTATGAAAACACAATGTTACACAATAAGCCAATGATGACTGTAATGAAGTCTAGGAGAACCTAATAGTGGAGGAGGCCCTATAGGTACTAGCAACCAGTGGGACCCCAGGACATCATGTCTTAGTGAAACATTGCTTAGAAACCACAACCCTCGAAAAATATGGCATAAAAACCATGATACTCAGTAATTGTTGGTGAAAAACCACGATGTTAGTAACCATAGATTAGAAACCATGAACCTCAATCATTCATATGTTTAGTTAGTGTTTCAATTGTCCATCCTACCAGGGAAACCAGGCTGAGCCACCTCTAAAATACTAGTCCACTAGTCCTAGTTCCCCCTAGAACCCAGGCATCTCATTTGTGACCAAGATGTTTAAATCCGTGTCACATATCACAATCAGATAAAAAATAAACTATCCACTATACATACCAAATAACACACTTGCACACACACATATTCCACATTGAAATAATACGCACACCAAAACACTTTTTTAACTCAATCAACATCATTTAAAAAAATAAACCAATTTTAGAATTAAAAAAAGAAACCAATTCAAGATTAATCACCCCACTAGAAAATTTATTAAACAACTCATTTTAATTATCAAATCCCTTCAAAATCTCATATCGAAATATCCACATAATGTATAAAACACATTAGATAAACACCCTAATAGGGAATATACAAATCATAACCATTTTCCTTTAGAAAATTCACCTCATCATATATATATGTCAAACACATCCAAAATATATTTTTTCCCCACACAATCAAACCATAGGACATCATTAAGCACACGAGAAATCCAAACCCACACTACAAATGTCAAAATCAACATTTACAGACCCAAAACATATTTAAACACCATAAGTACTCAAAACGAATTTAAAAAGTGTGACATGCTCCATATAATCATTTTGTAAAAAAATCATTCTCTTTTATAGAACAATTTTTCACTATTCATGAAACTAAAAAACCATAAGTAAAAATTTATAAGATAGTTTAAAAAGAAATAAATTAGCTTTACTAACTCAAACCATACAACACTTTCAATTATGATGAAACACACACAACACCATGTCAAAAATTCAGTTCACATGACTTGCAGTGATTAAAAACCAACTACACTATTTATTTAAATGCTAATAATTAACTAAATATAAATATCTCGAAAAATTCCCTCATACCATATGAGTGTGCTACTAAAAAAGTAAAATTCATGATAAAATTCAACAAAACGAAATTTTCACCAAAAAAAATTAAAGAAGATGAAAAATTAATTAAACAAGGAAGTTAATTCATTAATTAATATTTAAACGCATAACCACCTAAATCACTTGGTAAAACATCCATAAAATGAGGTAAAAACATATTCGTGCCACATTATCACCACAGGATTCCTAGAACGAACCCTAAATCATGTTATTTTAACCAAAAACATCATATTTAAATCCTAAAATTAGACCACATACCAGCTAGAAACCTAAAACAAAGAATAATATGAATGAAAACACTAGATAGGAGGAAGAGGGTTTAACTGGAGTGGAGAGGGAGACGTGTTAGTGATAAGGGGGTTCGGTAGGGGTGGAAAGTGGATGGTCGAGGAGGCCAACAAGGGAGACATCGGCTGGTGAGGAGGATGAAAAGGGTGACACCAGTTGTTAGGAGTTCAGATAGGGTGATGGCATGATGGACTGGAGAGGAGGCTAGAGAGGGCAGTTGGCCAGGAGAGGGGTGGTTGTTCGGCTACTAGACATAAGGGGGGGGGGTGCAGCGTGATAGGGTTCCAAGGGGATGGGATGTGACACGAAAGGTGAAAGAAGGGGGGGGGGATCTGGCTAGCCCAAAGTGAGAAAACAAAATAAAACGAAAAAAATAATACTAACTTAATAAATTTTTTACAATAATACTAATTAACCAAATAATTAATTAATGGAAATCACAACAATTCTTTATAATAATGATGATAATAATAATTACTTAATAAAATTATTATCCTTATCAACAATAATAATAATAATATCCTCAAAAAATAATAATATTATTTCCATTAAAATAATTTTATATTTCATTATTATTATTTTACTCTATTTTTATTTTATCACTCAATTTTATATATTTATTATCAATTCATTTGATTTAATTAATTGAACATCGACAGGTCACCCGATGGCCCAGGCGAAGTAGTGCAGTTTCCAAATTGTGCTTCGCCAGAGCGTCGGACACTATCAAGCTACGAAAACTCATTTATCGACAAAATTCAACCTAGGCTCATCCCACACCACGACCGAATATTTTAAAGCCCAATAAAATAATAAAGTGATAGTAACTTAATATTATAATATCTATAATTTTAATTATTCTAATATTAATAACAGATTAATAAAATTTATATTATTAACGCTATTGATAATAATAATAATAATCTAAAACTATATTATTATTGTTATTAATAAAATAGTCCTTTAAATTCTCTTACACTTATTATTATTATTTTATTCTCATTTTATTATATATTAAATTTTATTCATCTTCCTTGAACATCTATCAGGTTGTTTAATGAACCGGGCGAGGCCGCACAGTGACCAAGGCAAGGCCTCATAGATTCAACCAGTGGGCGCTGAATGTTGTGAAGGCCAAAATGTGATTTTAATAAAAAAAATAATTTATGTCATCTTTCAACTAGAACTATCCTCCAATGGCCTGAAGGCCTTCAATTTTTATTGATTTTGATAATCCACCTTTCAAGGGGTGCGGTGGAACCCTTACAAGGCCCATAGGATAAAGTATAACATGGCCCATAGGCCTCAGAGGAATTCATTGATCATAGGCTTCAAATATTACATACAACCCAGAATAACTATTAGGAACTACTCCCCCTATCATTTCATCATGAAATTAGCTCTCCACCTTCACATGGTTGTTCGGCTAGGCTTTCTCGTGCATGCACAGGCCTGTCCCGATGACAGGCGTCATACTCTATAATTCTTTCAATCCATTTAGCTTCTCTTATGGTGAAATATTCTTGCTCCTTCCCCTTCTAAAGCTTGTTCCTTGTAGGTTGTTTGGTTTTCATCTGCACTAAAGGTGCCCCGTAGGCCTTGAGGTGGTCGGAAGGCTTTGCTGACCCGAAAGCGTGGGTGGCCCGAATGCCTTAAAGGACTTGGAGACCAAATCAGTGGCCTGAAGGCCCAAACGGGTAATATTCCAGACTGCTATAGTACCTTATACAGTTCCCACTATAGTACTCGCTACAGTTCTACATAGTACCTACTACAGTGCTACTACAGTACTCCAGAAGTTAGCCTCCACCTGGATTTGATCCCGGGTCTCCATGATGCTCTTAAAGATTCCTCACCAACTGGACTGAGGCTCATGTGCCAGAACAACCTGATGCCTAGAAAAATTAATATAATAAAATAATTTAGAAATGATGGGTTTGATAGTAATGGTAATTTTATATTATTATAATATTATTTTTACATTTAATAACCCTATTTACATTTAATTATGGTAAATAAAATTCAAAAAGTTACTATTCACCAAATCAATTATTTTGATCCTATTAGACCAAATTTTTAATATTTATTACAAAATATATATCTGTTTTTCAAAATTCAATTCAAAGAAGTGGTAAAATTACATTTATTGCTAATCCCACAAATGTGGCTAAAATGCGGGTAAAAGATATGTTCAAAAGTTCAATAATTTTTTATAACTAATTACATTATTAAAATGATTCCAATGACCTATATTTTATAAATATATGTATTATTTATCTATTTTGAATTTAAAAATAATTTAATGAAAATAAAAATTTAAATGAAAGAGTCGGTCATTAACAATTATGTAGTATTTATCACAATTCATCAAAAATTGAAACTTCTCAGAAAAATTATAAAAAAAATCACCTAAAGATAATTTTGAAATTATTAATTTCAAAACAATTATTATTTTATAAAATACAATTTTAATGAGTATTAAAAATAAATTTTATTATTTTTCATAGAAGGATATGAAAAACAATTCATTTTAGGAAATAATAGTTTTAAAAAAATTACGCTTTTTCCCGAAATTATATTTTAATTTCTCAAAACTATTATAATTAATATTTAAAAAGTAGTTATTATTATTTATATGAAAGATTTAATATCTTGGTTACAACTATCTTTTTTATGTAATTATGATAGTAAAGTGTTGTTTCATGGAAACTCAGTGTTTCTTGTAACACAAGCCAAGTTAGTGTTGCGTGTAGTGAAATCATCACTTGGTGTTCTGTATAACATAATCCAAAATGTAGTGATATTATATAATATATATATATATATATATCGTGTTATGCGAAGTGGAAATATCAAAATATTAAATGAATATGAAAAAAATTACAAAATATCGGGGTGTTACACTCATAATATTTCTTCTATAGAGTTTTTTAATATTTTTTAAGTGTTTTATTAAAGTCGACATGGTTTGGGTGTTTGATGTTGGTTTATCTCTTTCATTTTATTTTATTCCGGAATTAAAATGTTACAAGTGTTTTTTAAATTAATATTTGGCCTAAATATTCGCAGTGTGGACAATATATAGTGTTTATATTCTATTTCATTCATTTGTTTTTATTTTTTATCATGTGAAAAATGGATTGAATTTCCTAAATTAAATTGAATCTTGATGGGAAATGGTTTTTTATAAACTCCCTATGTTTGATAAAATTATATGGTTTGTTTTCATAATTAAACACACATGTTTTGGGTATTATAATAAAAATGAGGTTTCAAAAGTGGGTTCTTTGTGTGTTAAAAGTGCGATTTCATGTTTTGATGGTATTTTTGTATCAAAATATGAATAGAGTTATCCCATGAATCTTTTGGTTATAATTATTGATTAATATATTAAATTTTAAAATTTAGTTGGTATGGTATGTCGTTTTGTACAAAAATTTCCAACTCTTTATGATGTAAGTATAAAATTGAAGGCCAAGTTGGCAACTTGGTGTTAGTTGATGGTTGACGATGGCCTGTTTTGTCCTCATTTATTTTTTTGATATTTTTATTATCCATGTGATAATTTCATATTAACATTATTCATGTTGTTATTATGTTTTTCTGGTCACATTGATCATAGTGCATGAGGTGGGAAAGATGTGTTAACATTCTTGGCCTTAACGCCTTGTTATTTTCATACGATCATGTTATTGTACATGGTCTAGATAAATTATTATTCCATGAGGAGAACAAGGATGAAAAGTGATTAGTAGTGGTAAATTTCTAGGATAGTAAATGTTGTGAATTGGCTAGACCCCCTAGTTTTTGTAAACACTTGATTTTTGGTTTTTCACTAAGGATACTATATAGTGTGATTCAGTGGATAAAAGTATAATTATACCCTAGTGGCAACTAGGTCCATGTTATAATGTCTTGTGTGGTCATGTTAGTCATCATGATTGTTCCTAATGATATATAATAGTGTTATGAATAATTCATTTATACATTTTCATTTGTATTGTTTATTTCTTGGATGGTCATTCTTACTAAGTTGACCCTTTTGTGGATTAATTTTATTCTATTATTCCATTCTTGTATTTTTCATGTTTATTATTTATTATTTACCCTTACATACATTTTTACCTTGAGGTGGGTGTTTGTTCAGGATTTTAAATAAAAAAGAAATTTTTTTAGATACATTAGTATTAGCATGATTTTGAAATATTTTATAGCATATGTGGTTTTAATTTAGAAATAGTTATATTTAAACAAATTTATTTACCTTGTACATTTATTTGTTTTTAAATAGAACCAATTTCAATAAAAAGTTTTTCAACATGGGGATTATTAATGAAATGAAAATCATAAATTTTTTTCCTCCCAATCATTTAATGCTAAAATGTAAACATATACTTCTACACTTTGCCTCAAATTTTTTTCTATAATAAAATGAATGAATGAGACTCATGGTGGTAACCTAGTAGCTTCATCTCACACCAAATAATTTGTTAGTCTATCTTGTATATCGATTATATCCCCATATTCTTATATTATTTTCTCAAACCTATGTTTTTATTCTTTACCCTTTTGGTGTGGATTGACATAGTGGTTCCTAACTATGCGCTTCCTAATTATTTGTGTGTTGTTTACATATCTATGTTTTGAAGAAGGATTTAAAAAAGTTTTAAACTAATTAAATAGAAAGTGTAATAGTATTGTTCATTCAAATTATTTTTTAAATGACTTTGACAGGGTGTGTTCATTAAAGTGTAAAATGTTATTTTCAAAGTTGTTTTAGAATAAATTTTATAAGAATTGTTTTTGTAATTTTAAGAAGACTATCAGTGTCTCTTTATTTTTTAAAAACAAAGAGGACAATGTGCCATGTTTTAGAAAAATTTTCTTATGTTTTCATTTAATTTAATAAAACGTTATAAAAAATGATTATTTTTTCATTTCAATCTAGTTGGTTGCACTTATTTATAATCATGGGGAGATTTTTGGATTGTAACCACGATAGTGAAATCCTAAATTCTAGGGATACCCACCTTGGTTTGTTATTTGTAGTCATCGCTTATAGTATCTGTTATTTCTATTATTATTTGTTTTGATTTATACAAGTATGCATTTATGACCTTAATCTTAAATTTTGTTTTAACGAATTTTTGAATTTTGGTTTACATTGTTGATTGGAAGAAAAAATTTCCCTATTAATATAATTGATGAAGTTGGATGTATCATACCGATTGAATTTCAACTCAGATTAAAATAATTAAGAATTTTTTTAGAATTTTCATTTCAAAATTCTTTATATGGAGGTTGTATACATCTTTATGCTATAATTATGTTGGAAGACCATAGTTAAACCATCAAGAAGTTAGATAACATATAACTAAAGTTGGATTTCCAATAAACTATTCTATTTGGAATCACCATGGAGAGACAAGACACTCTTATACTATTCATGAACAAAAACAAAAAATGGTATTTATAATTTCATATTTGACCCGTTTCATTTTTTGAATCATTATGAGAAACTTAGTATGTTAGTTAAAGATGAAAATTATTTCAATACACAAGAGGAAATAAATGAATATGATTATGTTGAGAGAGTGAAAATTTTAATGGACGATGCTAGAACTCCAGTATATCATGAATGTACTAAAATGAAAAAGTCGGAATTTCTATTGTGGTTTTATAATAGAAAAATTTTGTATGAATTTCTAATATCTCCATTTTTTATTTTCTTACAATGTTTAAGGACTTTCTTCCTGATGGTGTATATAATCCTTCAAATAATTATAAGGAATGAAAGTTAATTATCAACCTTGGATTTGCTACTAATAAAGTTAACATTTTTCCAAAAATATTATTGTTCATTTTGTGAGGAAATAGTTGGACATAATAACTATAAAGAATTTTTTATATCACGATGTATGGAAAATGTAGATGGAACACCATTTTTTGTTACATATAAAGTGATGTGGAACATTCCATTGATTCCCATACTTCAAACATTATTCATGTGTGCACAAATCTCAACCAGAATGCAATGACATGATGCTAAGAGAATTAAAGGTAATGATGAGTTGGTTCATCCTACAGATGGATTAGCATGGTAGACATTTGATACAGGACATCTTGATTTTTTAGCTAAGGTTTATAGTTTTATATTGGTTCTATCCTATGATGGTTTTAATCTGTTTGGTCAGATGCTTACTACTCACAGCACATGGATAGTTTTCATTATTGTTTATAATCTTCCTCTATGGATGTGTATGAAAAACCTTTCATTTTCTTGATTATACTAATATTTATACCTTCTAATCCTATTAATGATATATACATCCACTTGAATATCTTAATAAGATAGTTGAAGTAGCTTTGTGATGCTGGTGTACGGACATTCAATGCTTCCTAAAAAAATATATTTAAGATGTTTGATACCCTTCTATGGACAATAAATTATTTCCATGCTTATGAAATAATGTCTAGTTGGATAATGAATGGAAAACTATCATGTCTAGTTTGTATATAGAACACACGACTAAGAAGTTTACAATATTATCATAGTTTCAGTTTCATGAAGCATCGATGATTCCTACCAATGGATCATCAAATGCCGGAAGAATATTCAGAGAGTTGATAATACTATTGAAACTAAAAAACCACCTCAACATATGTCAGGTAGTGATTTTCTTAATAAAATTAACTATTTTTTACATTAGGGAAAGGTCATTGAAAATCTAAAAAGATAAAGAATGTGGAAACTGAATCCAATTACAATTGGAAAAGGAGAAGTATATTTTTTGAGTTTCCATATTGGTCTACCAGTTTATTACATCATTATTTATATGTAATGGACATTGAGAAAAATATATGTGAATTTTTTCATGAAATTCTTCTAACTATCAAGGGTAATACCAAATATTACTTTTGAATTGATTCTAATATAAATTAGTCATTTTATATCCAATAATAAAATGTTGAAAGTTACTCAATTGTTCAATTTTTTAGATACCTTTTTTCGAAAAGGTTATCTAATGTATTGTTGATAAAAATGAAGTAGGAGGCAACATTATTTTTTTGTGAGATGGGAAAAAAATTCGTCCTTCCTTTTTCACCTACATACTGAATTTAGAAGTCAATCCTTCAACAAAAACACTTCTTGGGGGAAAAGATTATTTTACTTGGATGTATCATATTGAAATAAATATGTTCATAATGAAATCATATATTCTAAATAAGAATTATCTTGAAGGTTAGATTAGAAGATGTTATCTGGCTCAAGAATGTATAGATTTTTGTTTGATGTATTTTTTGATGTGTGCAATAGAAATAACTGAATAATGAGAAATGAAGATGACTGGTATGAGGAAATTGAGCCCTCATTTCCATCTCTACCCCGAAACAAGATGAAGTTTTGGGTCTTATACATTGGCTACATTGATCCTTGAAGAACACGATATGGAACAATGTTCAGTCTTATCCAAATGTGATTTGTTTGATGACTATACCACATAAGTAATTTTGATATTTATATGTTATCTCATATTATGACATTTCACAAATACCATATAATTTTATTATCATTTTATATATGTAACATGAACAAAATATTAGTTGATTTCATTAATATTTTCCTTTGGGAAGGATAGAGGCTTTACATAACCTAGAGTTTCTTGCATAGTTGTAATATAAGGTATGAAAATTACATTAATTATCTTAAAATGGAGATATCTATTTAATTTTATTATTCGTAAATATTTCAGGTCATGAGTATACCAATTGAATCTCTTTCTCAAGAATTATGGGCACTGGATTTTGGTTCCAATTCATTGGTTCATGAATGAAAATATTTAATAATCAATGGGTATAAATTTTTTACAGCTAATTTATTAGAGAAAATGATTACACAACATAATGGAATTTTGTTAACTACTTCAATGGATTTCTATTCCAGTGTATTTGATAGTCTACATCGATATGAATATGTTTAATATAATGGAATTTTTGATAAAATATTATTATTGGATTACTAATTTTAGGGAAGATTGACTATGATAAAATGTAAATTTTTTGATTCAATGATGTGATAGGGTACATATATTGATGACTGTGGATTCATATTTTTTTATATGAGCCCATTCCTTCATACTAATGAACCATACATTTTATTATTAATAGAAAAAAAAGTATTTTATGTGAAAGATCATCTGATATCTAATTATGGTTTCATTAATGAAGTAATCCAATGAAATATTTTTCATGTTGTTGGAAATGAAATTCCCACCATTGATTCCCCCATTGGTGTTGACCAAAATACTACATTTTATTATTCAAATTTTCATATTGTGAGAGTTTTTTTGAACATTAATTCATAGTGGGTAATATATAGGAGAAACCATATATATTCACTATTCATTCAGTTTACCTGTACATGAGTTTTTAGGTTAGTATTACTGTAATTACATAAATTTAGTTTTATTTTGGAATGATATGTTTGTTTTATTATTTTATAGTATCATTTCATTTAATTAGATTTATTTAAATTTAGAAAAATGGTTTTAAATTATTATTACTAAAAGATGTTATGAAATTTATTATTCCTTCTTTGACTTTTAAGTTGTATGCATGATTATTAAAAACTATTTCTAAAAAATACACTTTTCATTCTTGTAAAGATTATGCCAAATACTTCATAACATCGAAGGAAGTGTCCATTTGATCCCGATTAATAGTTGTGTGAACATGTGTATCCTCTTTCACTTCCCCCAGTGAGTATAATAATTGTAAAGTTTTTCTTCTGCATTTCATTTAATATTAGTTTAAGAATCTTTTTGAATTTTTTTAGGTACATTCAGTTCCACCAGAGTTGACTCATCATCCTGCTTGAATGGATATGAGTGGGTATGCTCCCAAACCTAAGCGGATCACCCGTCATACCCATTCCCACACTGAACCATCTAGGGACACCCCATTTACCAAAGTTTCCCATCATCATCATGATTATATATGGATATTCTTATCTATTCCCCCACTATCATCACTGCTACCCTATTATTCACATACCATGTCTATGTCTCATATTGGGATAATCCCACTGATGCCTCCATCATATCATCTAGCTTATTCTATCCGTACCATGTCTGCAATGCCTCTACAGATGTTCCCACCTTTACCATACCCATATCTGATGATGTATCCCACACCCTACTACCCATTTCAACCACATCTATTCTGCCTCCAATTCCTACCATCCATCCAACATTTGTTGAGTCTGTTCCTTCAAATTCAACTCAAGTGCATGAATACCACTCCAATCATGCATTTAAAAATACACTTCCTTCATAGGATACCAATCTAGGAAATCCTACATATCTATTATAGTCTATTGAGTATCCTACAACATGTTCTTTTTATTATATCTATGTAAAATTATATTACTTTATTTTTTCATTTCATACTGTGAATTAATTATTATTTCCCCTTCTTTTCTTATTCAGTGGGATCCTCTTCTAGGAAAATTTGGTGCACTCATATGTAGTAATCTTGGAATTTATAGGCATAGAAAATTGTGGATTTCAATGAATAAAATCAGTTTGTAGTTAAAAATCAACGGTAGTGTAGACTTTTTATTGCCAATCTACCATGATATCATGATATCATTCTGTTAAAACCAGTCTCATGGAGAGATATCAGTAACTGAAACTAGGAAAAATCACGGGGGAAGATATGTGTAAGAAAATTTTGTGAAATTATATCTATATTATTTTTTTATTTATATGAAATAACATGTTCATTGAAAAGTTGGATTAACATTCCCAGTGGAGAATCTTCTAAGACAACATGGTTTATGGAAATTGGGGAATTATGTAGAACATACATTCAAGATTTTTATGTTGATTGGAATTGTTGGGACCAAGTTGGATGGAGAAGGATGTTTGAAGAGTTAGCCTTGGCAGAGTGTTGTATTTTTTTGTCAAAGAAGATAAATAAATTCTCTTTGTAAAAGGACCAACAACTATGATGATTCTTTTCTGATTTGTATTTCACAAATATCATAAGTTTAGAGAACTTGTGATGCAAGCCTTATGAAGAGTAGAGAGAGTAAAGAAGTGATTTTGGAAATAGAAATAAAGTGGCGTGTAAGTCATGAGTGGCACACATGTATTGGCGTGCAAGTGTAAGTGGCGTGCAAGTCATATTTCAAGATCATCACATCAAAATTTTACAATGGAAATGAATGGAGTGCAAGTTTATGATTGGAACACAAGTCAAAAGTGGCGCGCAAGTATAAGTGGCGGGCAAGTCTGGCACGCAAGTATCTATGGTGTGCATGTATAAGTGGATCGCAAGTATAAATGGCGTGCAAGTGTATGTTGCACTCATGTCATATTCCAATATCATCATATCAAAATATGGAAATGGAAAGAAAGTGTCGCACTAGTGATGGAAGGGTACGCAAGTGATGGAGCGACATGCAAGTGATGAAGTGGCGTACAAGTAGGAACGATGCGTAAGTGTATGTGGCACACAAGTCAATAGAATGCCTATAAATAGACTACTCACCTCCTCATTTTTTATTGCTCAACACTTAAGAGAAAATTCAGGCTATGATCGCGCAAGTAGTAAAGGGAGGCGTGCAAGCTGAAGTGGTGCTCAAGCTAAGGGTTATTGATCAGGCACGCAAGTAAGGTTCCATGAACATTTTTCCGCACAAGTTTTAGCGTGCACGTTTTTCCGTGCATGTTTTTCCATGCAAGTTTTTCCGTGCAAGTTTTTAGAGGCGCACATGTAGGGCGACACGCAAGCAGGTGGAAAACAAGCAGGGAGGCGCACAAGTAGGGAGTGGCACACAATCTTTCTACACCAGGAGGTTCTTACCAGCTTCTGGGTAGGAAAGTGAAGAACTGTTTGGAATGATTTGATTTCTGAAAGTTCATTAAAAAGCACAGAATCATTAAATTACCCTATTTTTGAAAAGACGGAGCACACACACAGTACTGGATTGTTTTCAAGGTGTTACATGAGTGTAAGGGTATATCCTACTCGTTGTATTCCAAATCAAATGATTGTTTTCTAGTGGATTGTGTGGTACTGGATTGTTTTCGTACTATACCAAGGACGTAGCTACTCTTGTTGAGTAGTGAACATTATAAATCTTGTGTTCCTGTGGTTGTGTGTGTTCATCAGGGAATAAACTCTTTAACATGAGGTGAAGGTTGTTTCAAAAAGGGGAAACTTAAAAACAAAAAGATATCATTGATTCACCCCCTCCCCCTCTCAGTGATACTTGGATCCTGACTGGGAACTTCAATTGGTATCAGAGCGATAGGTTCCCTTTGTTTGTTCTATGCTGAAGTGGTTGAAGAGAAGTTGTGATGGAGAATCTAAATTGTGTGAATAGTAAGGGGATTCCAATTTTTTATGGAAATGACTATCACATATGGAAGGACAGAATGATTCCTTATCTTTTGTCTTTTGGATATGAAGTTCTTGAAACTACAACAGATGGATTTAGTGCTATTGATGACAATTTTCCTCTTACTCCTATCAATAAGAATAATCTTGAGAATAATGGAAGAGCTAAAAATGTGTTACTCTCATCTCTTTCTAAGAGTGAATTTTTAAGTGTTAAAGGTTTTTCTATAGCCAAAGGAATATGGGAAAAATTGAATAAGATCTATGAAGTAAATACAAAAGTGAAGAAGGCTAAACTACAAATCTGGAGACAGAAGTATGAAGACTTGAAAATGGGAGAATCTGACTCTATTGGGGATTTTTTTACCAGGATAAATGATATTTTTAGTATAATCAGATGTCTTGGTGAAATGATGGAGGATTCCACAGTTGTCAATAAGGTCTTGAGAATTCTACCTGACAAGTTTGATGTTAAAGTGTCTTCATTAGAAGATAGAGACCCTGGAACATTTTATTTGGATGATTTTCATAGCACTCGCATTACTTATGAGATGAGTAGGGAGAAGAATTTGAAGAGGAAAAAAAGCTGATACAAAAATTTCATTCAAGGCTACAAAGAGAGAGAAGTCAAAGAATACTCTTATTGAAGATGATGTTGTTGAATCTGATTCTGAAGATGAGGTATGTAAAAATTTTGATGAAATTTTATCCTTGTTTTCTAAGAATGTGAAAAGAGGAATTGGGAAATACAAGGGTAAAAATCCCTTGAAATGTTTTTAGTGTGGAGTCGTTGGTCACTTTGCGGCAAACTGTCCTCAAAAGAACAGAGAAGAAGACAACGATGATGATAATAGAAGGCCAAGAAGGTTATGGAAGAAACAAGCTGACAAAGATAAATATTTTTCAAAGGGGAAGGATAAAAAGTTCTTCAAATAAAAGGGAAGAAACTTTTTATGTAAAGATGATGATGAAGAAGATAGCGAAGATGAATCCGAGAAATTATTTTCTAAAAAACTAGAGAGAATACCTTTATTGCTACAGGGAATAATGAAGAGTATGAGAGAAAAAATTCTAAAGAAGAAGAAACTCATCTTGAATATCATCTGAAGGAAGATTTGAAAGACTTCATGAGGAAGATCAGAGGATTGGAGAAGGAAAAGAAGAAGCTGATAAATTAAAATTCCACATTAAACAAACAAGAAGGTTTTACTGATGAGAAAATCAATATGGAAAAGAACATTGATGATCTAAAAAATTCTCTTGAGAAAACAAAGAATCATAATGATCATCTTGAAGTAAAGATGAAGGAAATATAAGAAGAGTTGGAAATTGTCCAACAGAAACTTTATAAAGCTGAAGAAATGAATATCAGTTTCAAAAATTCTATCTCAGAAGTTGGTGAATGTTCCAGTAATAATGAACCAATCATGGATCCACAAAAGTTACCTTCAAAGGTTGAAATGAAATATAGAACTGGTTATGATAAGATCAAGTATGGAAAGACCATGTATGTGGTCAAAGTCAATAATGATGAAAAATAAGAAGTGCATAAAAATCATGAGTCAAGAAAGACATATAATACTTCTGGTGCTATTAAATCTGAACTAATAAAGGGAGTTACAAATGAAAACATGAAGGTTGATGGTCAGTATAGTTCTATTAAGAAGGTTTTTGATAAGCGTGTTCAGAAATCTGGTCAGTATAGAAGTTTTAGAGGCAAATATTCTTTCTATGGTTACTGCTGTTATTGTGGTGGATTCAGACACATGGAAAATATGTGTTGGTTCAACCAACAACATTACAACAATTCCACAAGTTTTGAAAGACATGGATTGAGGGGGAGTCAACCCTTTCAAAATATATTATCTCCAAATAAATTTCAAAAGATATCTGAGAAGATTGGTGTGAAAGTTGAGAATAGGTTCCAACCACTGGAAATTGTTTGTGAAAGATTTGATCGACCTGGAAATCTTGCCAGGGGCTACATTAGTGTGTTACCAGAGCAACAAAAGATTCATAACAATTCACAAAAACTAGAGTTTCTAAAATCTAAAACGGACAGGTCTGATAAGTCCAAAAAGAAGGAGTGCAAGGTTGTCTGGATAGAACACATTGACTTGGCTAAGAAATTTGAGGAAGCACAACAGGAAGTGATGCAAAAGTAAGAACAAAAATCTCTTGTTATTGAAACTGCTTTGAAATCTACCAAAGTAGAATGTCCATGTATTATTGATAGTGGATGTTCCTCTCATATGATAGGAGACTTAAAGATGCTGGATAATGTGAAAGACTTCAAAGAATGAACAATGACATTTGGAAATGATGAATCTCTAAGGATCAATGGTGTTGGATCGACAATCATTGGAAAAGAGAAGATAAAATCTAGGAAAACACTATTTGTTGATGGGCCGAAACATAACCAGCTTAGTGTGTCACAACTCTGTGATGAGGGAAACAAAGTTATCTTTAAAAAAGATGGATTTTTTGTGAAAAGTTAAAATTATGGAAGTATAGTTACAAGGGGCCAAGGTACAAGAGTGAATTTTTTCCAAGTTGGTGAAGTGAAAAACTCTTGTTACATGGGTGTCATGGATGTAAAACAGTTATGGAATAAAAGGTTGGGACATATG
The DNA here is from genome assembly GCA_963277665.1 of Viscum album. Taxonomy (NCBI): domain Eukaryota; kingdom Viridiplantae; phylum Streptophyta; class Magnoliopsida; order Santalales; family Viscaceae; genus Viscum; species Viscum album. Next base: position 1,087,975,146 of record OY728145.1, on the reverse strand, counting down.
TATCGGTGAAAAATGTACAAGTAATCAACATGAGACAGTGTTCAAGATATGCCTCATTTATCAAGAAAAAGATATTGGTGCTACATTAATTGTGAGAAAAAGGAAGATTTCAATATCTTTTCATAAGAGAGATGAAATTCGTTCAAAACAACCCTTGTAAATTATACATTCTGATATCTGTGGACCAATGAGAAAGAAATCAAAAAATGTATATAAGTACTTCATTACTTTCATTGATGACTTTACTCGCATTACTTGTGTTATGTATATGAGAAATAAGTTAGATGCTCTAAATTTTTTTAAGAGTTTCAGGAGGAAAGCAGAAAAGGAATGTGAGTATTCAGTAATGAAGTTGAGAACTGATAATGGTGGTGAGTATAAGAATGAATATTTTGAATGTTATCTTGATAATCATGCAATTAGGCATGATTTTAGTTCACCATAAACACCTCAACAAAATGGGGTTGCTAAAAGAAAGAATCGAAGTCTGGTGGAAATGGGGAGAACTACGTTACTTGGACTTAGTCTTTCTCATTATTATTAGAGGCAAGCCATGAGCACTGATGTTTATATTTATAACTGATGATTCTATAGTCCAAACTCAGATATGAATCCATAAGAAATATTCTATGGAAAAACTCCAAGTATGAAACATTTAATAGTATTTTGTAGTCCATGAATTCTAAATAAGAAAGGTAGAGACCTTGGAAAGTCTGAACAAAGAGGAGATGATGGAATTTTTCTTGGCTATGCTCCAGAAGGAAGAGGATATAGATGTCTCAAAAAAGAAATAAGAAGAATTATTTATTCTTTATATGTAAAATTTGTTGAAAATGTTGAGAAATAGAACCAGTCATGTGTTGATGTGGAAGTAGAGCAGGATAGAGAAGCTTTTGTTAATGATTCCAATAATGCTAAAAACTGTGTTAATCCTACCGTTTAAGAGGAATCCAACTCAAAAATGTCGATTGATGGGGATGATTTTGAACAACTCATCCTTGGTTGAGGAAACAAGTGGATCCTCAGAATATTATTGGAGATAAACATCAGAGGGTTCAAACCAGAAGAACAACATATGCTATATCACATACTTATCTTTATTCGAAAGGTGAACTAAATGGTGTAAATAAAGCATTTGAGAATCCAGAATGGGGTCATGCAATGAATGAAGAGCTTGATCAGATAGAGAATAATGATACTTGGGAACTTGTACCCAAGCTGGACAACAAGAACATTATTAGTACAAAGTGGGGTTTCTAGAACAAGATGAATGAAGAAGGTAAAGTAATAAGAAACAAATCAAGATTGGTTTTCAAAGGTTATTCAAAAATTGAAGTCATTGATTTCATTGAAACCTTTCCTTTGGTGGCATGATTAGAAACAATAAGAATCTTTCTTGCCATTACTACACAACAAGGTTACAAAATCGTTCAAATGGATGTAAAATCCGCATTCTTTAATGGTGACCTTGATGAGAAAGTTTACAATGAAAAACCTTGTGGATTTGTTTTTAGAAAGGATGAAAGTTATGTGTACAGGTTGAAGAAGGATTTTTGTGGGCTAAAACAGGCTTTGAGAGCATGGTATTCTAAATTAGATACTTGCTTAAAGAAGATGAACTTTAAGAAAGGGAGAGTTGACATAAATCTCTGGTTCAAGGAATGTCAGGAGTTTTCACTGATCGTTATTGTTTATGTCGATGATATTATATTTGCTAGAAATGATGAATGATCATGTGAAAAATTTTCTGAGGAGATGAAGAAGTTATTTGAGATGTCCATGCTGGGAGAAATGAAGTACTTTCTTGGGCTACAAATTTCACAGAAGAAGAATGAAATTTTTCTGTCTCAAGAAAAGTATGATAAGGAACTTTTGAAGAAGTTTGGCATGGAAAATTCGAAAGTAGATTCCACACCGATTTAATTGGGAACCAAGTTGTTTAAAAATGGAGAAGGAAATGAAGTTGTTCAAAAAGAGTTTCGAAAGTTGATTGGAAGTATATTGTATTTGACTACATCCAGACCCGACATCATCTATGCTGTCACTTTATGTGAAAGATTTAAAAGTGCTCCTAAAGAATCACATTTGATTGCTGGAAAAAGAATTTTCAGATAAATCAAAGGCATAGAATTTTTTGGATTCAGGTATGATGGCTTAAGAAATATTGATATTTTCTAGTATTCTGATGCTGATTTGGCAAGAAATGTTGATGATTGAAGATCCACATCTGGTAGAGTTTTCTTTTTGGGGACAATTTGTTTTAGTTGGAATACCAAGAAACAGAATTCAATAACTCTTAGCACAGATGAAGCTGAGTATGTTGCTGCTAATCAAGCTGCAAATCATCTAATGTGGATGAAGACTCAGCTGTAAGATCTACTTTTTGAAGTAAAGCTACCATTTCTCTTGGGTTGTGATAATCATAGTGCAATCAATCTTACAAGAAATCTTGTACAACATTCTCGTTCAAAACACATTGATATAAATTAGCACTTCATAAAAGAGTAGGTGGAGAAGAATGAATTGAGGCTGGAGTATGTTCTTACATATGAACAAGTTGCTGATATATTCACAAAACTATTAACGAAGGAACCATTTTCAAAATTGAGGTTGAACCTAGATGTCCAACCTCCTTCTCATCATGGTAAAGGTACGTGTTTATGTCCCCACTCTCATATTTCCTTTGGATAGTGTTGTCAAGGGGGGTGAATTGTTTCATAAATCTATCCTTATAGATGCATGAACAAAGGGGGAGTTGTGGGTAAGATGTGAATCTAGCATGTATGTGTGTGAATTATTCTAACTGTTTGTTGGAGTGGTTGTAGGATTTTTTTTGAATTCCAGGAATGTTGAAGAAGTGAATAATGCTGAAGTAGAAGATTGAAAGTTGTTTTGAATGATGTTCTGAAGAAGGATGAGGAGATATGATCATGAGATTTCATAGTCACTACCTTTGGAAATCATGGTTTTGGTTGTCAATAATTCTTGTTTCTTCAATGAGTTAGCTCACGTTGCCTAAGAATTGTTGATAAGTAATCCATTTCATAAGGCTACAAAGTTCAGTGATTTATGAATCTGGGTTGACAACAAAATCCTAAGGGGAGATTGTTGGGACCAAGTTGGATGGAGATGGGAGATTGAAGAGTTAGCCTTTGCAGAGTGTTGTATTTTGTTATCAAATAAGATAAATCAATTCACATTGTAAAAGGACAGAAACTATGACAATGATTTGCTGATTTGTATTACACAAATATCATAAGTTTAGAGAACTTGTTATGCAAGCCTTATGAAGAGTAGAGATAGTAAAGGAGTGATTTCGGAAAAGGAAAGAAAGTGGAATTCATTTCATGAGTGGAACTCAATTATTGGAATTCATGTGTAAGTGGCCCGCAAGTCATATTTCAAGATCAACACATCAAAATTTGACCAAGGAAATAAAATGGCGTGCATGTTAAATATTGGCTTGCATTTCAAAAGTGGTGCGCAAGTGTGGCGCACAAGTATAAGTGGCGCGCAAGTGTATGTTGTGTGCAAGTCATATTCCAACATCATCATATCAAAATATGTCAAAGAAAAGAAAGTGTCACGCTAGTGATGGAAGGGCGCACAAGTGATGGAGTGGCGTACAAGTGATGAAGTGGCACACAAGTAGGAACGACACACAAGTGTATGTGGCGCACAATTCACCAAAATGCATATAAATAGATGACTAGCCTCCTCATTTTTTAGTGCTCAACACTTAAGAGAAAATTTGAGCTCTGATCACGCAAGTAGTAAAGGGCGGCGCCCAAGCTGAAGTGGCGCACAAGTTTTTCTGTGCAACTTTTGTGGCACAAGTTTTTCCGTGCATGTTTTTCCGCAAAATTTTTTGCATGCATGGTTTTCCACACAAGTTTCTAGATGTGTGCAATCAGGGAGGAACATAAGTAGGTGACGTGCATTCATGGAGCCGTGCAAGCAGGGAGTGGCGCACATGTTGTCTGCACCAGGAGGATCTTTCCAGCTGCTGGGTAAGAAAGTGAAGAATTGTTTTGAAAGATTTGATTTGTGAAAGTTCATTAAGAAGCATAGAATTATTAAATTACCCTATTTGTGCTAAGAGGGAGCACACACACTATTGTATTTTTTTCAAAGTGCTACACGAGTGTAAGGGTATAACCTACTTGTTGAATTCCACATCAAAGGATTGTTTTCTAGTGGATTTTGTGGTACATGATTGATTTTGTACCACACCAAGGACGTAGCTACTCTTGTTGAGCAGTGAACCATTTAAATCTTGTTTTCTTTTGTTTGTGTGTGTTCGGCAGGGAAGAAACTCTTTAACAGGAGGAAAAATTTGTTTCAAAAAGGGGAAACATAAAAAGAAAAATATATCATGGATTCACCCCCTCCCCCTTCTAGTGATACTTGGATCATGACTGGGAATTTCAGGAAGATCAGAGTAGCTTCTAATTTAGAGGGTGTAATAATATTCACCGACTATCAAAAAACTCAATATCAAAAAATGATTTCTCATTGGAAGACTAATCAATTCATGGCATTCCCAATCTTTAATTATTTGCATATAAAATTTAATTCTTATTACATAAATTGTAATTTTTTTAGAATCATTGGGAAAACAAAAGGAATAAAGAATCAATGACATATGTGTACACATTGGGGTTCACTATAATGCCCGACCATGAGAAGTGTTATGCACTTTAATCTGAATTGAAATAATGTCATTATTTATATTGTTTCTAAGTTACCTTTTCATGCTAAATTTGAAATTTTATTATCATTAATACCATAAATAAAAGGATAAAAATTCCCCTTCCAAACAACCATTAGGCCAATAAGACTAATACCCAATTGGCCTATTTGGAATATACTTCTAATGGCCAATTGGATTATAGTCCTAATTTCCCATTGGCCTATAAGTAAAATGGCCAATTGACCTATATGAATAATGACCAATTGGCCTATAAGCATATTGGCCAATAGCCCAATGAGGCCTAATGTCTAATTGGACTATTGGTGTAATGACTAGATGGCCATTAGGCCTAATGTAGAATTGTCCATTATGCATAATAGTCCAATTTTCCATTAGGAATAACATCCAATTATTAATTAGTTCTATAGGAAAATTAGTCGTTGGAACTTATAGGCCAATTGAACATGACACCACTAGTCCTAATAGATCAATTGGATATTAGGACTATAGGTTAATTAGAAATTAGGCCTATAATCCAATTGGCCATTAGGCCTATAGGCCAATTTCCCATTAGGCCTATATGACAATTTTCCATTAGGCCTCTAGTCTAATTGGATATTATGTCACTAGGCCTAATGGTAAATTGGACAATTAGGCTTAAGGTCATAATGTCCAATTAGCCTACAGGCATAATAGAAAATTTTTCAATTGGCCTATTGTGATGAAAAAAACTAAGTTTCCCTCAAACCTGGAACACGAACAGTTCTATCACATACTTGAAGGGCGTTTTCGATCCCAATGGGATGCCGACAAGCACCTGGGCATCGAACAACACAATAGAGGTAATGATTTCCACCTACCCGAACAAATATGTGGTATACATATATATAAATTAAGATGGAATAACATAAGACTCAAGAATATATATTCCATAACTGTTGGGGATTAGGGGAAACAGAAAACAGTAAAAATATCCAAAAAAAGCCATGAAAATTCCAACAATAAGGGACTAAAAACCACATAGATACAATAAATTATTGTATGGACAAAAACTCACCATCTCACCTCCAACTACCCAACTAGAAAACATGATCCCCACTGCCTCACTATGGAACCTTGTTCATTCCCTGCACTAGAAGACAAACAAAGATCTATGCACCGCCAAAGAGGTGCGGAGGGTGTGAGCAAATAGGCTCAATAGGACCCCACCCATGTGTTCCACATCCAATATCTATAAAACAATTCATGTATGCTCATTTTAAGTAAAAACATGGCATGATAAGTAGTAAGGTAGTTTTATAGAAGATATGGTAAAATTTTTCCTATTATCATAGTTCTAAACAGAAGTAAGTATCTCAATTTCAAAGAACATTTTCCATATCATTTTCCATAAGCATAAACATGCATATCAAGGATAACTCATAAATCCTGGAAATAAATAACAGAAGCACATGTATCAAAACACCAATGAATACTATAGATCCCGAGCACTTACTACTTATACCAAAATAATCCAATTCACAAATTTAATCCTAGAACAATGGGCCTAAGAAGAAGAGTAATACCCCATGATTATACCTCCCAAAATGTCAATATTTATCCCCTAGAACAACATGACTAGGAATCATAAGAATTCCCCAAGATAAATTTATATGATAATCATGGAACAATGGACGATATCCCCAAGATAAACCTTCAACCTAAGTATCCAAGGTAACTAGTGTGCTCTTTTTCACAAATAATTTCAATGCTTTGAAAACCAATTCAAAATAATTTCACAATCTCCCTTCCAATAATTAAAAATACCCATTTTCTCTCCATTTATCAATAACTAGGGAAAACCATTTTTCACAAAAAACCCTTTTCATTACACAAAAAACAACGATTCCAATTTTAATATACAAAATATATTATAATGAAAAATAGTCAGGTTCATCAATGTAGGAAAGAGACAGAACCACCTACCTTAAAACTCTGGTCACACACCCTCAAAACAGATTCCAAAATAAAAATAACCTACAATATCAATGAAGAACCTTGAATAAAATCCCTGAATATTATGATTGATCTAAATCTAAACACAAGAGGTCAGACAAAGAGAGGAAACCCACAAACATTGAGGACGAACGCCCGCCACACCATGACCAATAATGGAGAAAGGCCTTTGTAATGAGATCTCACCATATTTCTAGAAGAAGAAAAGAAGGAAAATCCTAAAAATATCAATGGATATAGTACTATAAAGATAGGGTGCTACCATGATCAGCTGAAATGAAGTACCAGAAAGATCACTTTTCCAGAGAGACGCACCACAATCACAATGAAGTTTGAACACCAAACAGATCAATCTATGGGGAAAGGAACCTTTGAAAATCGCCTACGAACAGCCATGGCTTTGGAGAAATGAATAACTCACTACCACTAAACTAGGTTTCTGGTGCCCCACCCTTAATCAGCACTAAAGAAAGTTATGATAATGGGGGGCCATTAGCAGTGTTTTTTAGTAGCGCTGAAAAAGGGGGTTTTATCAGCACGCATTTTCCTAGCTATGATAAATATGTATATTTCAAAAAACAAATTTAATAAAAAATTATATATTGATATATATGTATATTTATGTTGATATAAATATAATAAATATTTTTTAAAATATTTTTTATATCGATTTGATATGTCGTAGACTAAAAAATGGACACCCCGGAGTAGAAATTATGGTCATTTGTTGGGATTAAGGACCTTTTAGTACCTTTAATAACATGAGAAGGATTTATAATGGTCACCGTAGTGTAGGGATGGTCGTATTATTTTATTTGAAATGTGGTTGAGGCGAAATGGACATCCGGAGCAGAAGTTATGGCAAAACGGTCCCCCAGAGCCAAACTTTTGACAATTGAGATGGTTTTTTGGTCCTTTTTGAACCTCAAAAAATATTAGAAGGGGTTTTGGTGAACAAAAAAGTGTGTAATGTTTTTAAGGATTCCATTTTATATGTGGTAGAGCCAAAATGGACACTCAGAGCAGAAGTTATTGTCGTTTGAGATTTTGCAACACTCACATCTCCTAAAAACCTAAGAAACCGCCAGATCACTAAAACAGGCATACCATCTACTTAGGGTGTTCATTTGGGTGTTGAGACTAGTCAAAATTAATATTGAGAAATGTTTGATGACCATGTCTAGTCAAAACTTTGATAAGATCAACGAAACAGAAGATACATCAGTAATAACACACCGAAAAAGTACAACATAAATTAACCATAAATATTTCTCTGGGTGTCCTTTTGGGATCTACCACATATCAAATCAAAGGAAGAAAATAGATCTAGGCAGAAGGTTTACTCAGAAGTAGTCTGAATCATGGTTGGGACCCAAAAATCCCAAAAAACTACCCGAAGGGCTCTAAAACTCAGTTTCCGTGTCCGGACCCCTGTCAAATTTTTATCAAAATGGTCATTACATCTAATTTCTCAGTCTTCTTGGACACATGGACCTATTTAATCATAGTTCATTCTATGAGCTTCAGTTTGACTATTCACGGAGCTGAAACGGACACCCAGAGAAGATATTATGTCTTTTTTAGTGACTGTGATTTGTTAGGTTTTTCAAGACCATATTTCTAGCACTTTGTACATACATATTAATATATAATATTTTTAAATATATATAAATGTGTATAATTATACATACAGATATACATATAATATATATCTCTGTGTGTGTGATGTATATATGTATGTATGTATGTATTTATTTATTAATAAAAAGACACATAAGAAAACATATTTTATAAATGTATTTAAAACTAATATTGTAAATATATATTAATATATATTAATATACAAATAAATATAAGGATTAAAAATTATAACTATATATATAAATATATATTAATATATATTAATATATGGATATATATATATATATATATATTAATATAATTAAATATATGTATATATTAATAGGACTAAATATATATTTATATATTAACATATACATATTAATATATGGATATATATATTAATGTAACTAAATATACATATATATTAATATACGAGTAAATATAACTAAATATATATATATATATAACTAAATAGATATATTAATAAATGAAAAGAAAAGAATATGGTGGAGTGGTAAAGGCTTAGGCGCGCAGGTAGGAGGTCTCGAGTTCAAATCCTGGGAGAGGCAGGTCGCGCACGCAAGTGGGGGGAATTAGCAAGCATGATTAAAGGAGGGTAGGGATGGGGGGAGCTACCCTTGGGAATACATGGGCTACCATGGGTGGTGGGCACTATTAAAGGGAGGAATCTACCATTGTTGATGCCCCTCAGAACTGAAAAAATATTTTTTTTATTTTAATTTTTTAAATATTTTTTAACTTTTATCAGCGCTTTTTTTAGCACAGATAAAAGTCCCGTTTATCAGCACTTTTCTGAGTGCTAATAAAAGGGACCCCCCATATATTAGCCTCAATTAATAGTCCTTTTTTAGAATGGTTAATCGACTTTTCTAGCACTGATAAAGGCCATATTTGTAGTACTGACTATTGAAAGATATGAAACAAAATACCTGATCATGTGTTTTAAAAATTGGTTGTGGGCTGAGTCATGACGTGTAACCCCTAGTCATGTCATCAAGTCCAAATGAGATTAGTACACCGAAAAACCTGTCATCTCACCTAAAAAATTGACCTTTTAGCAAGTCACATCATTTCAGCCCAGGTTATGAAGTGTAACCCTTCACAACGTGATCTCCCTTTTCAATACTTGTATTTAGTAAACACTACACATCATGTAGCATGGTTACATAGCATGTAACATCTCTACATCTTGCAGATAATCCAAAAAACCGCTTCTAATGACTTTGAACCAAAAGGAAACTTAGAGTGACAGAAAAACTAACCCGATCAAGGTAAAAGGATGTTACAAACTCCCCACCATAAAAAATTTTCATTCCCAATAAGTCATGTGGACTTTTTGGTCTCTAGAAAAAGATAATGCCACTACTCCCTCACTAATGATTTTTATTCCAAAGACTCATGAGAATTTGATCCTTATTCCCATAGAACTCTAACCATTGGAATAGACGTCCCAAGTAAGAATTTCTTCTGAGAGTCAATGATCTAAACCGGTTCCTCCAAAATAGAAGCATCTAGATCCAACTCAATTTCTTCCTAACTCAAAATGTGATCAATATTTGGGAGGATTTATATGAAATGAGATATGTGAAAGACATCATGAATGTTTTTCAACTAGATTGGAAATGATAACTGATAAATAGTCTATCTGATAGGTTCAATGATCTCAAATGGTCCAAAATATCTTGGAGACAACATTACCTATTATTTCAAGTCGATGGTGACCCAAATGAGGAGAAAAATTCAAGAATACCCAGTCACCTATAGAAACCTCCACAGGATGACGTTGCCAATTTGAATACAATTTCATTTGACTCTAGGCTTTAACCTGATGTTGTCGAATGTCTTGAATCCTCCCAAAAATTTCTCGAATCAAACATGTTTCAACTAATGATACTTCACCCACCTCATCCCAACCATGAGTTTATATGCACGGGTGACCATACAACCCCTTAAAGGAAGGAATTATGATTGAAAAAAGATATCTATTGTTATAAAAAAAACTCATCTAGTCCCAAATGACTATCCCATGATCCTATAAAATCTAAGTCATAATCATGGAGCATATCTTCCAACATCTAAATTAATAACTTCATTTCACCACCTATCTATAGATAGAAAGTTGTTTGTATGTTTATCTAAGATCACATTGTATTTTGAAGACTCCTCCAGAACATTGAAGAAAACCTATGGTCCCTCTCTGAGACAATGTTATAAGGAATCCCATGTTGCCTCACAATCCTCTATATATACGGATTACCCAGATCATCAACCTTAGTGGTGTCTCTGGGCTGAATTAAATGGGCATTATTTTTCAAAAAATAAAAAACCACCTATATAGAATTATTCCCTTAGGAAGTATGTAGAAATATAACAAAACAATCCATGGATTCCTCATCACATTTCCAATCTGGCACTAGAAGAGGTGGAATCAAACCAGAGGGTTTCAAGTACTCTGCCTTTATCTGTTGGTAGGTGTAACAACGGGACACATAATCTGTAGTTGCATGCTTCATACCCAGCCACCGTAGTATTCTTCTCATGTCATAATATATCTTCATAGTGCTTGGATATACGACGCATGGAGATATTGGACAATAAAATAAGACTAAACTCCTCACTAACATAGGGATGAAAATACTTTTCTTGAAGTGAAGCAAACCATCTGAAGAGGGAGACCAACCCGAAACAGTCTCCCACCATAAAGGTTTTGTCGAGTCTTATGAATCTCATAATCCTATGAAAAACTCTAAAAGATAGACTCCATGAGAGATAATGATAACTAAACACTATTCAAAACCATACCTGAATCATCCTCCTGAGAATCTAGATGCAACTGAGTAAAAAGCTCTATGAGGTTCCACTATTAATTTGATTCTAGAATAGCCTGTGCTGGTACATTCCTCCATATAGAATCTGCAAACACATTTTCCTTCCCTGGGTTGTAGGTGATATCAAATTCAAAAATCTAAAGGTATTTCACCCATCGAATATTTCTAATATTCAAGTCCTTCTGAGAAAAGATATAACTCAAACTCTTATGATCAGAGAAGATCGTGAAACTTTCCCCAAAAGGATAGTCCCACCAACACTTAAGTGAATTAATGACAATAAGAAGTTTTAAATCATGAGTGGGATAGTTTTTCATATGTGGTTAGAGTTGAGGATATCCATAAGCCACCACATGATCGTCATACATAATCATGCATCCCAAACTAGAAACTAAAGCATCACAAGACACAATGTTTCCCTTACCGGGATCATGTAAGATCAGAATAGGAGCCGATGTCATAAGCCTTTTCAGTGCATCGAAAGAAGTATGACCCTTTTCATCCTAGGTGAATTTCACTTATATCATTGTAAGTGTAGTCAAAGGTGATACCATCTTAGATATGTCCTTGAAAAACTGTCAATATTATCCAAAATGACCAAGGAAGCTTCATGTCTCGAAGACATTCTATGGTTCCTTCCATGAAATAAATATTTACCTTTTTTGGATCAACATATAAGATAGGCTTATAAATTCTATACCCCAAGAACTTCACTTCATGAATCTAAAAACTTCATTTGAAATGATTTTAATCCAAAACAAAACTTCTCAAAATTTCCAGAAACAAACCCATATGGTGCTTGTGATCACGCTAAAATTTTGAATAATCCAAAATATCATCCATGAAAACTACTACAAAAGTGTTGAGATGTTGGTGGAATAATCGATTAATCAAATCCATAAAAACTAAAAGAGAGTTAGTTATTCCAAAAGGCATCACAAGATATTCAAAATTTCTATACCTACTCTTGAAGGAGGTCTTCAGTATGTCATACTCTCGAACTCTGATCTGATGATACCCCTACAAAATATCGATCATTAAAACCTACTTTTCCCCCTTTAATTGATCAAACAGATCATCCACATGAGGCAAGGGATATTTTTTCTTAACCATTACTCAGTTAAACTTATGATAGTCCACAAAAAAATTAATTTAACCATCTTCTTTCTTGGAAAAGTTCACCAAGGATTCCCAAGGAAAAGCATTGGGGTGAACAAAACCTTTTTCTAATAGGTCTTCCAACTGAATCTTGATCTCTTTCAACTATTCTGGTTCCATATGATAAGAAGGTATCGATATCAGCTACGTACCTATAACAAGATCAATCATAAACTCTCTTTATCTATCTAGAGTAAGACTAGATAAATCATCTAAGAAAGTTTCAGTAATGTCTCGAACAATGATGGTAAAATAATCAATATAATAAATTTCATCTCAATAAAGTGAAATAGAAACCAACAAATTCCTGAGCACTGGGTGGGTAGGCCTTGAACAACCTGACCATGGGTCCCACTCTCCCCGAAACACATAATAACTATAAGGCCCCAGCCTTAAACCTTACTTAATCTTGAGTTATTACAAGATTACACATTGAGGATCTTTTCGGGTTTAGAGTTTTAGAGAATTAGATCATAAAACTTGCATTACATTCAACATATAAACAAAGTGGTTACATAAAGATAGTATTCTTCATTCCCATCAATGGAAACACATTTAAAATAAAACATGGATTATTTCTTGACACATCCTTGACTATAACATCTTATCACGTACCTTTCCCTTGACCTGTGAAAAACATTTCAAAAACTTGGGATGAGCATAAAAACTCAGTATGGGTTATAAAAAAAACATGGAAAGGAAACATGAGTTCATATATACTTAAGAATGAAATCATACTTTACCTATAAAACATAGGCACTATAACATACCTCATAAAATCATGAATAAATCATAGAAATCATAAGACATAAAGGTAACTTGAGGCATTCATAACATTCTTACGTAGGGAGTAACCCTCTTGGTTACGTTTGGAATACCCATCACAGTATATTCCATAAAATCTCTTTGGAGAAACCTTAACGTTTCACTCCTTCGCGTTACCCAATGCATTGGAGAGCTATAACGGGCTCACCCGCCCTTAGTTTATCACGGAACCACCCGTCTTCATAATAATGCCCAAGAACCATAACATAATCATATCACATAAAACGTGCATAAAGGAAACATAAAATTTCCACATTCCAATCACGAGATATCAATACAATACATTGATATAAAAACATTATGAAAACCAGTTTTAATACCAAAGTAAAACGTGGTATTTATTTTTCTTTTAAAAAGAAGGTATGGCTTGTAGAGGAAGCCAAAACTCAAATAACGGTCACGACGGCGGAGAAGTCGTTGTCGCCGCATACGTACGACAAAAACATTCCCTTTTGTCGTTTAGTAAACGCTTCGTATAAAAAAGATTCCTTTTGAATAAACGTAAAAGTCAGAGGGGTTTATACACCGTATAAAAGAAAGTTGTGTATAAAATAAAATATGCCTCAACGAAAGGAGATTGAGACGAAGTCCCATACCTCGTTTCCGACTTGACCCGACCGTTCTTTAATCTCCTGAATAATAAACTTGAGTTAATCTCTACTTGATTATGAATCTTTTTCAAGTTCATTATTCTTTTTATACCATGTTATGAACATCATGTAATCAGTTACGTTAATAATGTTCATTTTGTCGGTATTTGGTTCTTAAGTCAAAAATAGACTTCTTACACTTACATGTTGTTAATTTGGTCAAAGGTTCATTATATCCAGAATGGTATTCATGATGTAGATATCATACATGTCATATATATCCAGTACTTACATGCATTTATAATATTACATAATCATTTAGAGGTAAGAAATGAAATGCACCGTTCATGGAGACGGTAAGCCGTACGTACGCATGAACGCTACTTTCATTTCTATTTCATATCTTCTGGAATGGAATCATAATGATATAAGAGTATATTATAATTCCAGTATAATAACATATATAATATCATTAACTTTATCCCTTACACATCCCACATATGGTATTAACGAATCAAATCACTTTCAGGGGGCGGTAGTCCGCACTTCCTAAAATGAAGATATCGTGTTTACCAATAATGGAAACCATAAAGGTATGCCAAAAATGAAAAAACCAGAAGCTTAAGGAAAACATAAACATATTATATATCATATATAAAAATAGTGACATCATAATGGCCACCTTTGAAGGTGTTAAATGAGTGTTGAACAATCATCGTTTCGGGAGGCAGAATTTCGCCATCCACGGAAACCGTATGTTCTTTAACAATTTGATGTAGTTGTGTGAGCGTGTAGCTCAAATAAAAATTATAAAAACATCCTTGTATATTTAAGATACTGGTGTTGTTACAAAATAAGTAAATAAAAAGAGTTTAGGGGGTTGGAGAAGCAAAATAAAACAAATGAACATGAGAGAATGAATTACCTTTAAAAGTGTAACTCCTTTTGATTTGAGCCTAAAGGCTTCCTTTGAAAGGATTCTGCCCAAAGGGAATCCTCTAGGATTAGGAGAGGGATGTGGAGAGAGTAAATGGGCAGGGTTTGGCCGAGCCAAAGGTTTGAGAAGTGTGTGAAATGAGGTAAGAGGTGGGGGCCTTTTATAAGAGGAGAGGAGGGGCACTTTTGGAAAGTAAAGAAATATTACTTTATTTGAAAATGTGTTTCGATTTCAAAAGGTCCCACATTAATATAATTCGTGGATAAGGTTATAAGGGTTCTAAATCCACTCATCCAATTGGTTTTGGCCATGTGTAGTTCATAGATTTTACATTGTCTTTCCATTTTATTTAAATCGTCAAATAATGATGTCATCGCTGCATCATTATTATGTCATAAATAATTTAATTTATTTAATGTCTAAAAATTATAAAACAATTACTATGATGTAGGAAATCTTTTTAGCTTTCCAATGACTATTTATAATTAAAAATATGACTTGTATAACCCTACTTAAAAATTGTTTTAGTAAAACATATCATGTTTGTGTCAATTTTACTTTTCCATTAAATAAAAATATATTATTGTCATTTTCCAACTAAAGTGGCTCCATGGGGTCCCCAAGTTGACCCATGGTTTGTCTTGGTCGGCCATGACACAACCAATAAGGTTGGGACATGTGTCTAGGTCATTTCCTATTATTAAAGCATTATTTATACCTTAAACTACACTAATTACCACTAATCGCGATTAAGAACTTAATAAGTTACTATTCACCAAAAAATTATTATAATCTCATTGAACCACATTTTACTTATTAGTGACAAACATGTATGTTGGATTTTCAAAATTCAATACACATTAGTGGTAAACATTCATTTAACTAAAAAATCAGTTTGCTTGATTACCACTTAGTGGTTTCACTATTCATCAAAAATTGAAGTTTTTCAGAAAATTACCAAAAATTCACCCTAAGCTATATTTGATATTCCGAATTCAAAAATGAAGTCTATTTTACAAAATTCAAAACATATAGGTCACATTGATTAATTTAATAATTAATTCCCGCTGCCAGAGCAAAAAGCGTGTTTTTACAAAATAATAAGTATCAAAAGATTGACACCAGTTTAAGTCTAATTTCAAAGTGAAATTGATTCCAATGACCTCCATTTGATAAAATGGTAAAAATATATTCTAATTTCACTTCAAAACCAATTCAAAACATAATCTAATCATATAAATAAATTAGGTTAAAAAGTAGTTTTGATGTAAAATGCAGTATTTTTCACTATTCATAAAAAATGAACATTGTCAGAAAAATACCAAAAATTCACACAAGGTAAATTTTGATGTCCCAATCATAAAGAATAAGTTTATTTTGACAAACATAGTTTATAAAATTGTCAAAATATAGATTCAAAAATGGTTTTCCATCAAAAGGCAGTAAAACAATCTTTTAAGAATATTAGTGTATTCCATGCATAAGATTGTATTTATTTTCATTTTAAGCCTCCATAACACTATCTTAATCATTAATAGACATAGATAAAAATATCTATTATTCATTACTTACTTGGGATGTTACATCCTTCCCCCCTTTAGAAAATTGCGTCCCCGCAATTTATTTACTTATCGAATAAATGGGGGTACTTATCCCTCATTGCATTTTCAGATTCCCATGTTGCCTCTTCAATCATGTGGTTTTTCCACAAAACATTTACCTGATGAATCACCTTATTCCGTAACACTTGCTCCCTGTGGTCAAGAATCTGGACTGGTTGTTCCTCGTAAGATAGGTTCTCTTCCAGCTGAACTACCTCTGGACTCAAAACATGAGATGGATCTGGCATATACTTTCTCAACATCGAAACATGAAAACATTGTGTACCTGAGATAAACTTGGAGGTAAAGCCACTCGATATGCAACTGATCCAACTCTCTCCAGAATTTCGTATGGTCCAATGAACCTTGGACTCAACTTTCCTTTCTTACCAAATCTCATAACACTTTTCCAAGGAGAAACCTTGAGAAAAACATGATCACCTACCTCGAAAGATAGATCCTTCCTCCGGTTATCCGCATAACTCTTCTGCCTGCTCTGAGCTGTTCTCATGTGTTTCTGAATCAGCTGAACTTTTTTTGCCATCTCTTCTACCAATTCTGGTCCCATCAACTTCCTTTCACCCACTTCATCCCAGAAAGCTGGAGTTCGACACCGCTTCCCATATAATGCCTGAAATGGTGCCATCTGTATACTGGAATGAAAACTGTTATTATATGAAAACTCAACCAAAGAAAGATGTTGGTCCCAACTTCCCTGATAATCTATAGAACAAGCTCGTAGCATATCCTCCAATGTCTGAATTGTTCGTTCTGACTGCCCATCTGATTGAGGATGAAAATCTGTACTAAAATTTAATTCAGTGCCCAACGACTTCTGAAGGCCTTTCCAAAAGTTAGAAGTAAACCTGGGATCACGATCCGATAGAATGGAGAGAGGAACTCCATGTAACCTGACTATCTCTTTAAGATACAAACGGGAAAGTTGATCAAGAGAGAAAGTATATCGTATAGCAAGGAAATGAGCAGATTTGGTCAAGCGATCAACAATAACCCAGATTGCATTATTACCTCGAGATGTCTTCGGTAATCCAACAACAAAGTCCATGGATATATTCTCCCATTTCCACTCTGGCACTGGTAAAGGCTGAAGCATCCCTTTCGGTAACTGCCGCTCTGCTTTAACCTGCTGACAAGTCAAACACTTCACAGTAAAATCAGCAATATCTCTTTTCATTCCATCCCACCAGTAATACTCCCGCAGATCTCTATACATCTTAGTACTGCCCGGATGAACTGAAAACAGAGAACTATGAGCTTCACATAACAACTCTCTCTTCAACTGTGAATCACAAGGCACACACAATCTCTTCCCAAATCTCAAAACACAATCATTATCAATGTTGAATTCAGGAAACTTACCTTTCTGAACCAGCTCTACCTTTTTCTGCAACTCACTGTCTTGCTTTTGTGCTTGCTTGATTCTATCTGATAGAGATGATCTCACTGATACCTGAAACAAAACAGAAGGACTCCCTGCACCAACAACTTCTATGCCAAAGTTCATCAAATCCTTAACCAAAGGATCACGTTCCAACCGCAACATTGTTAATGAAGCATTACTTTTTCGACTCAAAGCATCAGCCACTTTATTTGCTTTTCCCGGATGGTAATGAATTGTACAATCATAATCCTTGATTAATTCCAGCCATCTCCTTTGTCTCATGTTCAATTCTTTCTGAGTGAATATATACTTTAAACTTTTGTGATCGGTATATATTTCACACTTTACTCCATACAAATGATGCCTCCAAATTTTTAAAGCAAAAACAACAGCAGCTAATTCAAAATCATGTGTAGGGTAATTTACCTCATGATTTTTCAACTGTCGTGAAGCATAAGCAATTACCTGATAATTCTGCATTAGGACGCAACCAAGTCCTTTCAATGAAGCATCACTGTATATGACAAACTCACCATTCCTGGAAGGTAGTGCCAAAACTGGAGCATTCACCAATCTTCTTTTCAATTCCTGAAAACAATCATCACATTCTTTTGTCCAGATAAACTTAACACCCTTCCGAGTTAGCTTAGTCATTGGACTAGATAACCGTGAAAAATTTCTAACAAACCTTCGGTAATAGCCCGCCAAACCAAGGAAGCTACGAATCTCGGTTACATTTGTGGGTCTTGGCCATTCTTCCACAACTTTTGTCTTTGCGGGATCAATAGTTATTCCATCTTTAGAAACAATGTGACCAAGGAAAGAAATTTGTTGCAACCAAAACTCACACTTGCTGAATTTCCCATACAGTTTTTTTTCTTTTAAGGTTTTCAAGATAACCCTTAAATGTTTTTCATGCTCTTTTTTACTTTTAGAAAACACCAAAATATCATCAATGAAAACCACCACAAACTTATCCAGGAACTCATGGAAAATTCTATTCATTAAGTCCATGAATACAGAAGGTGCATTGGTTAGCCCAAAAGGCATTACTACAAATTCATAATGGCCATATCTCGTACGGAACACGGTCTTCGGAATATCTGCCTCCTTTACCTTCAGCTGATGGTACCCCGATCTCAAGTCAATCTTTGAAAAAAACTGAGCTCCCTGGAGCTGATCAAACAAATCATCGATATGAGGCAAAGGATATTTGTTCTTAACAGTGATATTATTCAAGGCTCTATAATCAATGCAAAGTCTCATAGAACCATCTTTCTTTTTAACAAATAAAACAGGAGCACCCCATGGTGATGTGCTAGGTCTAATGAAACCTTTCTCTAATAAATCTTGCAATTGCTCCTTCAACTCTAAAAGTTCAATTTGTGCCATTCAATAAGGGGGTTTTGAAATTGGCTTAGCATCAGGAACTAAGTCAACAGTAAACTCAACTTCCCGATCTGGTATTATTCCAGGCAACTCATCAGGAAAAACATCAGGATACTCATTTACCACTGGCACATCATTAATCTGAACAGTTCCTTTATTTTCAACGACGTGTGCAAGGTAACATTCATTTCCATCTTTTACAAGTTTCTCGGCCTCTTGATATGTTATCAAAAGTAAGGGTTCATTCGTGTAAACAAACTGAAAGACTTTCTGAAAAGAAACTTCTTTAGCTCTACAATCAATCTTAGCATGGTAAATAGAGATCCAATCCATACCCAGGATAACATCAAACTCTACTAGAGGTAGAACAATAAGGTTTGCAAGTAGGTTCTTTCTACAGATAAGGATAGGAAGATTCTTATAAATTCTTTTTGCCTCGACACTTCCCCCAGGTGTTTTTACCAATAGTTCAGGAGTCATTTCTTGAGATGGTATTCCCATTTTACTAGAAAAGGTTTCAGAGATGAAAGAATGTGTAGACCCCGAATTAAACAACACACTGGCATAATCTGAAAAAACAAACAAAGTACCTGATACCACTTCATTTGATGGCCCGACATCTGCTGAAGTAGTTGCAAAGGATTTCACCACCCCTTTCTGCTTGTAGTCTAACTGCTTCCCATCACTCAAGCTCTTTGTCGGACACTCGTTTGCATAGTGACCCATCTCATTGCACTTATAACATTTCAGTAACTGTAAATCAAATTTGTTCTTACCTTCACCTTGATCCTTTTCAGTGCAATCACGAGCCTTATGTCCCATCTTACCACATCGGTAGCACTTCCCAGAATTCAGAAGACATTCTCCAGCATGCCTTTTGCCACATTTATCACAAACTGGAAACTTAGTTCTCTTACCATCAGACTTTTTTGAAGAATTCTTACCTTTCTCCTGCCACCTCGGTCTCTTCTTCTGCTGGTTGTTATAGAAAACTTGGTCATCGTCAAACTCCATTTCCACCTTCTCAGAACATCGAACAAGCTTTTCATAACTTTTAAACTCACGAGAAGCTAATGCCCTTCGATACTTTGGCTTTAATCCTGAGTAAAAATGATTGATTTTACTATCAAGGCCCCGGATAAAATTTGGAGCATACCTTGCCAATCGAGTGAACCTTTCTTCATAAGCAGCCACTGAGTCTTCCTCTTGCCTCAATTCCAAGAATTGCTTTTCCATCCTAAGTCGAACAGCCTTAGGAAAATACTTCTCAAGAAACATACCTTTGAATTCATCCCAGTCAAGAGCATCAATCTCATCGGCGTCCCTGATATTTTTAACCATAGACCACCACTGATCTGCTTCACCCTCCAAACGGTAAATAGCAAGACTAACCTTTTGATTGTCTGAACACCCCATGACATCAAAAATCTTCTCCAGTGCTTTAATCCACCCTTCAGCTAGCACAGGGTCAGATGATCCTCTGAATGATGGTGGATGTTGCCTCATGAAATGTTCCACCACTGACATGTTCCTCTGCGGTTGATCTGGATGATCTCGTGCATGGATACCACCACCATTTATCGCTTGAGTCAACTGCGCCATCACTGCAACAAACTGTTCAGTTCCAATTCCGACCATTTCTGGATGCTGATTCGGAAGGTTATTTACTTCTGTATGCCTTCCTAGTACTGCTTCCCTGTTTCCTCTGCGGAAAACCATTCTGAACAAACATGTCTTAGATGAAGCAACATGGTAATCTTTAAATGCTATATCATTTCGAAAAAAAAATATTTTTGGATAATCATTTAATAGAATTCTAACTCCTAAAGTTATCTAAACCGACCTCTGATACCAACTATAAGGCCCCAGCCTTAAACCTTACTTAATCTTGAGTTATTAAAAGATTACACATTGAGGATCTTTTCGGGTTTAGAGTTTTAGAGAATTAGATCATAAAACTTGCATTACATTCCACATATAAACAAAGTGGTTACATAAAGATAGTATTCTTCATTCTCATCAATGAAAACACATTTAAAATAAAACATGGATTATTTCTTGACACATCCTTGACTATATCATCTTATCAAGTACCTTTCCCTTGACCTGTGAAAAACATTTCAAAAACTTGGGATGAGCATAAAAACTCAGTATGGGTTATAAAAAAAACATGGAAAGGAAACATGAGTTCATATATACATAAGAATGAAATCATACTTTACCTATAAAACATAGGCACATTAACATACCTCATAAAATCATGAATAAATCATAGAAATCATAAGACATAAAGGTAACTTGAGGCATTCATAACATTCTTACGTAGGGAGTAACCCTCTTGGTTACGTTTGGAATACCCATCACAGTATATTCCCTAAAATATCTTCGGAGAAACCTTAACGTTTCACTCCTTCGCATTACCCAATTCATTGGAGAGCTATAACGGGCTCACCCGCCCTTAGTTTATCACGGAACCACCCGTCTTCATAATAATGCCCAAGAACCATAACATAATCATATCACATAAAACGTGCATAAAGGAAACATAAAATTTCCACATTCAATCACGAGATATCAATACAATACATTGATATAAAAACATTATGAAAACCATTTTTAATACCAAAGTAAAACGTGGTATTTATTTTTCTTTTAAAAAGAACGTATGGCTTATAGAGGAAGCCGAAACTCAAATAACGGTCACGACGGCGGAGAAGTCGTTGTCGCCGCATACGTACGACAAAAACATTCCCTTTTGTCTTTTAGTAAACGCTTCGTATAAAAAAGATTTCTTTTGAATAAACGTAAATGTCAAAGGGGTTTATACACCGTATAAAAGAAAGTTGTGTATAAAATAAAATATGCCTCAACGAAAGGAGATTGAGACGAAGTCCCATACCTCATTTCTGACTTGACCCGACCGTTCTTTAATCTCCTGAATAATAAACTTGAGTTAATCTCTACTTGATTATGAATATTTTTCAAGTTAATTATTCCTTTTATACCTTGTTATGAACATCATGTAATCAGTTAAGTTAATAATGTTCATTTTGTCGGTATTTGGTTCTTAAGTCAAAAATAGACTTCTTACACTTACATGTTGTTAATTTGGTCAAAGGTTCATTATATCCAGAATGGTATTCATGATGTAGATATCATACATGTCATATATATCCAGTACTTACATGCATTTATAATATTACATAATCATTTAGAGGTAAGAAATGAAATGCACCGTTCATGGAGACGGTAAGCCGTACGTACGCATGAACGCTACTTTCATTTCTATTTCATATCTTCTGGAATGGAATCATAATGATATAAGAGTATTTTATTATTCCAGTATAATAACATATATAATATTATTAACTTTATCCCTTACACATCCCACATATGGTATTAACGAATCAAATCACATTCAGGGGGCGGTAGTCCGCACTTCCTAAAATGAAGATATCGTGTTTACCAATAATGGAAACCATAAAGGTATGCCAAAAATGAAAAAAACAGAAGCTTAAGGAAAACATAAACATATTATATATCATATATAAAAATAGTGACATCATAATGGCCACCTTTTAAGGTGTTAAATGAGTGTTGAACAATCATCGTTTCGGGAGGCAGAATTTCGCCATCCACGAAAACCGTATGTTCTTTAACCATTTGATGTAGTTGTGTGAGCGTGTAGCTCAAATAAAAATTATAACAACATCCTTGTATATTGAAGATACTGGTGTTGTTACAAAATAAGTAAATAAAAAGAGTTTAGGGGGTTGGAGAAGCAAAATAAAACAAATGAACATGAGAGAATGAATTACCTTTAAAAGTGTAACTCCTTTTGATTTGAGCCTAAAGGCTTCCTTTGAAAGGATTCTGCCCAAAGGGAATCCTCTAGGATGAGGAGAGGGATGTGGAGAGAGTACATGGTCAGGGTTTGGCCGAGCCAAAGGCTTGAGAAGTGTGTGAAATGAGGTAGAGGTGGGGGCCTTTTATAAGAGGAGAGGAGGGGCACTTTTGGAAAGTAAAGAAATATTACTTTATTTGAAACTGTGTTTCGATTTCAAAAGGTCCCACATTAATATAATTCGTGGATAAGGTTATAAGGGTTCGAAATACATTCATCCAATTGGTTTTGGACATGTGTAGTTCATAGATTTTACATTGTCTTTCCATTTTATTTAAATCGTCAAATAATGATGTCATCGCTGCATCATTATTATGTCATAAATAATTTAATTTAGTTAATGTCTAAAAATTATAAAAAAATTACTATGATTTAGGAAATCTTTTTAGCTTTCCAATGACTATTTATAATCGAAAATATGACTTGTATAACCCTACTTAAAAATTGTTGTAGTAAAACATATCATGTTTGTGTCAATTTTACTTTTCCATTAAATAAAAATATATTATTGTCATTTTCCAACTAAAGTGGATCCATGGGGTCCCCAAGTTGACCCATGGCTTGTCTTGGTCGGCCATGACACAACCAATAAGGTTGGGACATGTGTCTAGGTCATTTCCTATTAATAAAGCATTATTTATACCTTAAACTACACTAATTACCACTAATCGCGATTAAGAACTTAATAAGTTACTATTCACCAAAAAATTATTATAATCTCATTGAACGACATTTTACTTATTAGTGACAAACATGTATGTCGGATTTTCAAAATTCAATACACATTAGTGGTAAACTTTCATTTAACTAAAAAATCAGTTTGCTTGATTATCACTTAGTGGTTTCACTATTCATCAAAAATTGAAGTTTTTCAGAAAATTACCAAAAATTCACCCTAAGCTATATTTGATATTCCGAATTCAAAAATGAAGTCTATTTTACAAAATTCAAAACATATAGGTCACATTAATTAATTTAATAATTAATTCCCGCTGCCAGAGCAAAAAGCGTGTTTTTACAAAACAATAAGTATCAAAAGATTGACACCAGTTTAAGTCTAATTTCAAAGTGAAATTGATTCCAATGACCTCCATTTGATAAAATGGTAAAAATATATTCTAATTTCACTTCAAAACCAATTCAAAACATAATCTAATCATATAAATAAATTAGGTTAAAAAGTAGTTTTGATGTAAAATGCAGTATTTTTCACTATTCATAAAAAAATGAACATTGTCAGAAAAATACCAAAAATTCACACAAGGTAAATTTTGATGTCCCAATCATAAAGAATAAGTTTATTTTGACAAACATAGTTTATAAAATTGTCAAAATATAGATTCAAAAATGGTTTTCCATCAAAAGGCAGTAAAACAATCTTTTAAGAATATTAGTGTATTCCATGCATAAGATTGTATTTATTTTCATTTTAAGCCTCCATAACACTATCTTAATCATTAATAGACATAGATAAAAATATCTATTATTCATTACTTACTTGGGATGTTACATCCTTCCCCCCTTTAGAAAATTGCGTCCCCGCAATTTATTTACTTATCGAATAAATGGGGGTACTTATCCCTCATTGCATTTTCAGATTCCCATGTTGCCTCTTCAATCATGTGGTTTTTCCACAAAACCTTTACCTGATGAATCACCTTATTCCGTAACACTTGCTCCCTGTGGTCAAGAATCTGGACCGGTTGTTCCTCGTAAGATAGGTTCTCTTCCAGCTGAACTACCTCTGGACTCAAAACATGAGATGGATCTGGCATATACTTTCTCAACATCGAAACGTGAAAAATATTGTGTACCTGAGATAAACTTGGAGGTAAAGCCACTCGATATGAAACTGATCCAACTCTCTCCAGAATTTCGTATGGTCCAATGAACCTTGGACTCAACTTTCCTTTCTTACCAAATCTCATAACACTTTTCCAAGGAGAAACCTTGAGAAAAACATGATCACCTACCTCGAAAGATAGATCCTTCCTCCGGTTATCCGCATAACTCTTCTGCCTGCTCTGAGCTGTTCTCATGTGTTTCTGAATCAGCTGAACTTTTTCTGCCATCTCTTCTACCAATTCTGGTCCCATCAACTTCCTTTCACCCACTTCATCCCAGAAAGCTGGAGTTCGACACCGCTTCCCATATAATGCCTGAAATGGTGCCATCTGTATACTGGAATGAAAACTGTTATTATATGAAAACTCAACCAAAGAAAGATGTTGGTCCCAATTTCCCTGATAATCCATAGAACAAGCTCGTAGCATATCCTCCAATGTCTGAATTGTTCGTTCTAACTGCCCATCTGATTGAGGATGAAAAGCTGTACTAAAATTTAATTCAGTGCCCAACGACTTCTGAAGGCCTTTCCAAAAGTTAGAAGTAAACCTGGGATCACGATCCGATAGAATGGAGAGAGGAACTCCATGTAACCTGACTATCTCTTTAAGATACAAACGGGAAAGTTGATCAAGAGAGAAAGTACCTCGTATAGCAAGGAAATGAGCAGATTTGGTCAAGCGATCAACAATAACCCAGATTGCATTATTACCTCGAGATGTCTTCGGTAATCCAACAACAAAGTCCATGGATATATTCTCCCATTTCCACTCTGGCACTGGTAAAGGCTGAAGCATCCCTTTCGGTAACTGCCGCTCTGCTTTAACCTGCTGACAAGTCAAACACTTCACAGTAAAATCAGCAATATCTCTTTTCATTCCATCCCACCAGTAATACTCCCGCAGATCTCTATACATCTTAGTACTGCCTGGATGAACTGAAAACGGAGAACTATGAGTTTCACATAACAACTCTCTCTTCAACTGTGAATCACAAGGCACACACAATCTCTTCCCAAATCTCAAAACACAATCATTATCAATGTTGAATTCAGGCAACTTACCTTTCTGAACCAGCTCTACCTTTTTCTGCAACTCACTGTCTTGCTTTTGTGCTTGCTTGATTCTATCTGATAGAGATGATCTCACTGATACCTGAAACAAAACAGAAGGACTCCCTGCACCAACAACTTCTATGCCAAAGTTCATCAAATCCTTAACCAAAGGATCACGTTCCAACCGCAACATTGTTAATGAAGCATTACTTTTTCGACTCAAAGCATCAGCCACTTTATTTGCTTTTCCCGGATGGTAATGAATTGTACAATCATAATCCTTGATTAATTCCAGCCATCTCCTTTGTCTCATGTTCAATTCTTTCTGAGTGAATATATACTTTAAACTTTTGTGATCGGTATATATTTCACACTTTACTCCATACAAATGATGCCTCCAAATTTTTAAAGCAAAAACAACAGCAGCTAATTCAAAATCATGTGTAGGGTAATTTACCTCATGATTTTTCAACTGTCGTGAAGCATAAGCAATTACCTGATAATTCTGCATTAGGACGCAACCAAGTCCTTTCAATGAAGCATCACTGTATATGACAAACTCACCATTCCTGGAAGGTAGTGCCAAAACTGGAGCATTCACCAATCTTCTTTTCAATTCCTGAAAACAATCATCACATTCTTTTGTCCAGATAAACTTAACACCCTTCCGAGTTAGCTTAGTCATTGGACTAGATAACCGTGAAAAATTTCTAACAAACCTTCGGTAATAGCCCGCCAAACCAAGGAAGCTACGAATCTCGGTTACATTTGTGGGTCTTGGCCATTCTTCCACAACTTTTGTCTTTGTGGGATCAATAGTTATTCCATCTTTAGAAACAATGTGACCAAGGAAAGAAATTTGTTGCAACCAAAACTCACACTTGCTGAATTTCCCATACAGTTTTATTTCTTTTAAGGTTTGCAAGATAACCCTTAAATGTTTTTCATGCTCTTCTTTACTTTTAGAAAACACCAAAATATCATCAATGAAAACCACCACAAACTTATCCAAGAACTCATGGAAAATTCTATTCATTAAGTCCATGAATACAGCAGGTGCATTGGTTAGCCCAAAAGGCATTACTAAAAATTCATAATGGCCATATCTCGTAAGGAACGCGGTCTTCGGAATATCTGCCTCCTTTACCTTCAGCTGATGGTACCCCGATCTCAAGTCAATCTTTGAAAAAAACTGAGCTCCCTGGAGCTGATCAAACAAATCATCGATATGAGGCAAAGGATATTTGTTCTTAACAGTGATATTATTCAAGGCTCTATAATCAATGCAAAGTCTCATAGAACCATCTTTCTTTTTAACAAATAAAACAGGAGCACCCCATGGTGATGTGCTAGGTCTAATGAAACCTTTCTCTAATAAATCTTGCAATTGCTCCTTCAACTCTAAAAGTTCAATTTGTGCCATTCGATAAGGGGGTTTTGAAATTGGCTTAGCATCAGGAACTAAGTCAACAGTAAACTCAACTTCCCGATCTGGTATTATTCCAGGCAACTCATCAGAAAAAACATCAGGATACTCATTTACCACTGGCACATCATTAATCTGAACAGTTCCTTTATTTTCAACGACGTGTGCAAGGTAACATTCATTTCCATCTTTTACAAGTTTCTCGGCCTCTTGATATGTTATCAAAAGTAAGGGTTCATTCTTGTAAACAAACTGAAAGTCTTTCTGAAAAGAAACTTCTTTAGCTCTACAGTCAATCTTAGCATGGTAAATAGAGATCCAATCCATACCCAGGATAACATCAAACTCTACTAGAGGTAGAACAATAAGGTTTGCAAGTAGGTTCTTTCCACAGATAAGGATAGGAAGATTCTTATAAATTCTTTTTGCCTCGACACTTCCCCCAGGTGTTTTTACCAATAATTCAGGAGTCATTTCTTGAGATGGTATTCCCATTTTACTAGAAAAGGTTTCAGAGATGAAAGAATGTGTAGACCCCGAATCAAACAACACACTGGCATAATCTGAAAAAACAAACAAAGTACCTGATACCACTTCATTTGATGGCCCGACATCTGCTGAAGTAGTTGCAATGGATTTCACCACCCCTTTTTGCTTGTAGTCTAACTGCTTCCCATCACTCAAGCTCCTTGTCGGACACTCGTTTGCATAGTGACCTATCTCATTGCACTTATAACATTTCACTAACTGTAAATCAAATTTGTTCTTACCTTCACCTTGATCCTTTTCAGTGCAATCACGAGCCTTATGTCCCATCTTACCACATCGGTAGCACTTCCCAGAATTCAGAAGACATTCTCCAGCATGCCTTTTGCCACATTTATCACAAACTAGAAACTTAGTTCTCTTACCATCAGACTTTTTTGAAGAATTCTTACCTTTCTCCTGCCACCTCGGTCTCTTCTTCTGCTGGTTGTTATAGAAAACTTGGTCATTGGCAAACTCCATTTCCACCTTCTCAGCACATCGAACAAGCTTTTCATAACTTTTAAACTCACGAGAAGCTAATGCCCTTAGATACTTTGGCTTTAATCCTGAGTAAAAACAATTGATTTTACTATCAAGGCCCCGGATAAAATTTGGAGCATACCTTGCCAATCGAGTGAACCTTTCTTCATAAGCAGCCACTGAGTCTTCCTCTTGCCTCAATTCCAAGAATTGCTTTTCCATCCTATGTCGAACAGCCTTAGGAAAATACTTCTCAAGAAACATACCTTTGAATTCATCCCAGTCAAGAGAATCAATCTCATCGGCGTCCCTGATATTTTTAACCATAGACCACCACTGATCTGCTTCACCCTCCAAACGGTAAATAGCAAGACTAACCTTTTGATTGTCTGAACACCCCATGACATCAAAAATCTTCTCCAGTGCTTTAATCCACCCTTCAGCTAGCACAGGGTCAGATGATCCTCTGAATGATGGTGGATGTTGCCTCATGAAATGTTCCACCACTGAAATGTTCCTCTGCGGTTGATCTGGCTGATCTCGTGCATGGATACCACTGCCATTTATCGCTTGAGTCAACTGCGCCATCACTGCAACAAACTGTTCAGTTCCAATTCCGACCATTTCTGGATGCTGATTCGGAAGGTTATTTCCTTCTGTATGCCTTCCTAGTACTGCTTCCCTGTTTCCTCTGCGGAAAACCATTCTGAACAAACATGTCTTAGATGAAGCAACATGGTAATCTTTAAATGCTATATCATTTCGAAAAAAAAATATTTTTGGATAATCATTTAATAGAATTCTAACTCCTAAAGTTATCTAAACCGACCTCTGATACCAACTATAAGGCCCCAGCCTTAAACCTTACTTAATCTTGAGTTATTACAAGATTACACATTGAGGGTCTTTTCGGGTTTAGAGTTTTAGAGAATTAGATCATAAAACTTGCATTACATTCCACATATAAACAAAGTGGTTACATAAAGATAGTATTCTTCATTCCCATCAATGGAAACACATTTAAAATAAAACATGGATTATTTCTTGACACATCCTTGACTATATCATCTTATCATGTACCTTTCCCTTGACCTGTGAAAAAATTTTCAAAAACTTGGGATGAGCATAAAAACTCAGTATGGGTTATAAAAAAAACATGGAAAGGAAACATGAGTTCATATATACATAAGAATGAAATCATACTTTACCTATAAAACATAGGCACTTTAACATACCTCATAAAATCATGAATAAATCATAGAAATCATAAGACATAAAGGTAACTTGAGGCATTCATAACATTCTTACGTAGGGAGTAACCCTCTTGGTTACGTTTGGAATACCCATCACAGTATATTCCCTAAAATATCTTCGGAGAAACCTTAACGTTTCACTCCTTCGCATTACCCAATGCATTGGAGAGCTATAACGGGCTCACCCTCCCTTAGTTTATCACGGAACCACCCGTCTTCATAATAATGCCCAAGAACCATAACATAATCATATCACATAAAACGTGCATAAAGAAAACATAAAATTTCCACATTCCAATCACGAGATATCAATACAATACATTGATATAAAAACATTATGAAAACCATTTTTAATACCAAAGTAAAACGTGGTATTTATTTTTCTTTTAAAAAGAAGGTATGGCTTATAGAGGAAGCCGAAACTCAAATAACGGTCACGACGGCGGAGAAGTCGTTGTCGCCGCATACGTACGACAAAAACATTCCCTTTTGTCTTTTAGTAAACGCTTCGTATAAAAAAGATTCCTTTTGAATAAACGTAAATGTCAAAGGGGTTTATACACCGTATAAAAGAAAGTTGTGTATAAAATAAAATATGCCTCAACAAAAGGAGATTGAGACGAAGTCCCATACCTCATTTCCGACTTGACCCGACCGTTCTTTAATCTCCTGAATAATAAACTTGAGTTAATCTCTACTTGATTATGAATCTTTTTCAAGTTAATTATTCCTTTTATACCATGTTATGAACATCATGTAATCAGTTAAGTTAATAATGTTCATTTTGTCGGTATTTGGTTCTAAAGTCAAAAATAGACTTCTTACACTTACATGTTGTTAATTTGGTCAAAGGTTCATTATATCCAGAATGGTATTCATGATGTAGATATCATATATGTCATATATATCCAGTACTTACATGCATTTATAATATTACATAATCATTTAGAGGTAAGAAATGAAATGCACCGTTCATGGAGACGGTAAGCCGTACGTACGCATGAACGCTACTTTCATTTCTATTTCATATCTTCTGGAATGGAATCATAATGATATAAGAGTATATTATAATTCCAGTATAATAACATATATAATATCATTAACTTTATCCCTTACACATCCCACATATGTTATTAATGAATCAAATCACTTTCAGGGGGCGGTAGTCCGCACTTCCTAAAATGAAGATATCGTGTTTACCAATAATGGAAACCATAAAGGTATGCCAAAAATGAAAAAAACAGAAGCTTAAGGAAAACATAAACATATTATATATCATATATAAAAATAGTGACATCATAATGGCCACCTTTGAAGGTGTTAAATGAGTATTGAACAATCATCGTTTCGGGAGGCAGAATTTCGCCATCCACGGAAACCGTATGTTCTTTAACCATTTGATGTAGTTGTGTGAGCGTGTAGCTCAAATAAAAATTATAACAACATCCTTGTATATTGAAGATACTGGTGTTGTTACAAAATAAGTAAATAAAAAGAGTTTAGGGGGTTGGAGAAGCAAAATAAAACAAATGAACATGAGAGAATGAATTACCTTTAAAAGTGTAACTCCTTTTGATTTGAGCCTAAAGGCTTCCTTTGAAAGGATTCTGCCCAAAGGGAATCCTCTAGGATGAGGAGAGGGATGTGGAGAGAGTAAATGGGCAGGGTTTGGCCGAGCCAAAGGCTTGAGAAGTGTGTGAAATGAGGTAGAGGTGGGGGCCTTTTATAAGAGGAGAGGAGGGGCACTTTTGGAAAGTAAAGAAATATTACTTTATTTGAAACTGTGTTTCGATTTCAAAAGGTCCCACATTAATATAATTCGTGGATAAGGTTATAAGGGTTCTAAATCCACTCATCCAATTGGTTTTGGACATGTTTAGTTCATAGATTTTACATTGTCTTTCCATTTTATTTAAATCGTCAAATAATGATGTCATCGCTCAATCATTATTATGTCATAAATAATGTAATTTATTTAATGTCTAAAAATTATAAAAAAATTACTATGATGTAGGAAATCTTTTTATATTTCCAATGACTATTTATAATAAAAAATATGACTTGTATAACCCTACATAAAAATTGTTTTAGTAAAACATATTATGTTTGTGTCAATTTTACTTTTCCATTAAATAAAAATATATTATTGTCATTTTCCAACTAAAGTGGCTCCATGGGGTCCCCAAGTTGACCCATGGCTTGTCTTGGTCGGCCATGACAACACCAATAAGGTTGGGACATGTGTCTAGGTCATTTCCTATTATTAAGTCATTATTTATACCTTAAACTACACTAATTACCACTAATCGCGATTAAGAACTTAATAAGTTACTATTCACCAAAGAATTATTATAATCTCATTGAACGAAATTTTACTTATTAGTGACAAAAATGTATGTCGGATTTTTAAAATTCAATACACATTAGTGGTAAACTTTCATTTAACTAAAAAATCAGTTTGCTTGATTACCACTTAGTGGTTTCACTATTCATCAAAAATTGAAGTTTTTCAGAAAATTACCAAAAATTCACCCTAAGCTATATTTGATATTCCGAATTCAAAAATGAAGTATATTTTACAAAATTCAAAACATATAGGTCACATTAATTAATTTAATAATTAATTCCCGCTGCCAGAGCAAAAAGCGTGTTTTTACAAAACAATAAGTATCAAAAGATTGACACCAGTTTAAGTCTAATTTCAAAGTGAAATTGATTCCAATGACCTCCATTTGATAAAATGGTAAAAATATATTCTAATTTCACTTCAAAACCAATTCAAAACATAATCTAATCATATAAATAAATTAGGTTAAAAAGTAGTTTTGATGTAAAATGCAGTATTTTTAACTATTCATAAAAAAATGAACATTTTCAGAAAAATACCAAAAATTCACACAAGGTAAATTTTGATGTCCCAATCATAAAGAATAAGTTTATTTTGACAAACATAGTTTATAAAATTGTCAAAATATAGATTCAAAAATGGTTTTCCATCAAAAGGCAGTAAAACAATCTTTTAAGAATATTAGTGTATTCCATGCATAAGATTGTATTTATTTTCATTTTAAGCCTCCATAACACTATCTTAATCATTAATAGACATAGATAAAAATATCTATTATTCATTACTTACTTGGGATATTACAATAGCTCCCATTAATTGAAAGAAATCAAGTGCGTTGATGATAATAATCAACCTCATCTCAATGAGAGACAAGAAAATGCATATCCATAATGACATCAAACATATCTAGATCAAGAATGAGAATATCCTAGACGAACTCTGTATACTCTATCATTAACGAAAAAGGACACCCAAACCCCAGATCTTCCCACATACTATGTTATGTCTCTAAGTCAATTTTAATGGACATAAGTTCTATTGGAAGTTTACGAAAATCAAAAAAATGTAAAGATATAAATTTGTGGGATCCAGCAGTATCAAATAATGAAATTGATAGAGAATATTCCCTAAGGATAACACCTCTCACTATTTCCAGACCTGCATTAACTTCTTCAAGACACTCATTTACTGTATGAAAATTCTTTACTCTAAAGGCCTATGGTTGGATCCATATTGTCTTTGAAGCTTCTGACTACATTGTTGTATCCTTTGAAGATGACAAATCCTAACTATAAAAAAGAATTTTCATATACTGAAAATAGCATTGTAAGTGACCAACACATCCACAGTTGTTTCACATCTTTGAGGAAAAAGGACAAGAATGTCTGGTGTGTACAACCTTGACACAATGATAGCATGTCAGAGGAACACTACTAGCTGCGATGTATAGTGCAGAGGAGGCTCCCTGCTAAGACCCACCTTCACCAATTCTGTGATGATCGAGCCACTTCCTCTTCATCTTATAGATACCCATGAAGCTACCACCTAATAAAAGGGAAATGGTGGAAAAACCATCCTTGAATTATGTATTAATTTCTTCCATCATAGATTTATCTACTTCCTCTGCATAGGTAGAATGTTTCTGCATAAACACCAACAATATGATATCTTGTCACAAACCTTGAAGGTACTTCTGTGCCTTCAGTTGGTCATTCTTTACAACATCTAGAGAAAATGTAAATGCTCAGAAAATTAGTTTGTTTATGCCGAAAAGAAACACTCTCCCTTCTACAATGATAGGAACTCCATATAATTATTCAGTATTAGCGACTTTGGAAAAAACTAATAAAATAATATGGTTTTGAAACCCTTTCAATCGAATTCTATGTTCCTATCTTCAAAGACCATAAAACCCCATCATTGCTTTCCAGATCCCCTATGTCTGAAAATTGAACACTTCACCTTGATTATCTATGGTTTCTACTGGAATTAAAAGATTTTATCTATCATATCCAGCAAATCCACTACCTATATAAGTTCAGTCATTACTTTAAAGGATGGTGCCTTCTCAGGCAAGAACTCTTGTAATTGATCTTTCTCTCATATTGCTTCTGCATGTACCTCAACCACTAGGTTTTGAACTCGTGGAACATACTTATTGATAGCATAGACTACCCATATGATAGTCTCATTGTGGTCCTACTTTATTGGTAGGTTACCTTGAGGAGAATTACCTGCAATTTCTGGAGGAACTTGTGGAAGACATCTCGAAGGCATACTATTGCACACTGAATCATAAGAACAATCAGACATAAGAACAAATTTATTTTTAAACAATAAAACCAATAAGAAAAAACTATTATTTTAAATAAAACCAATACTAGACACACACATCCTAATATCCCATGGAAACATGAGTCTCGCTACGACAATAGCTGGACATGCACAAATCCAACATACTACTCATGTCCAGAAAATCCTATCTCAAGTCTAATACATATCCTAAGAATAGGAATCTTGAGGAAGAACCACCCTTTGATACCAAACTATGATGAATCGACCTGGGTTTCCCTCAAACCTAACACCAAAACTGTTCCTTCACATACCTGAAAGGAATTCAAAATCCCCATGAGCTGGTGACAAGAACTCATTAATTGATCAACGCAAAAGAGGGAATGATTTCCCCCAACCTAAACAACCACCTAAAATACAAATAAATAAAGAATGTAAAAAGTGGTAGACTAGAGAATATATATGCCATAACTATAGAAAAACCATGTAAATAGAATATAGAAAATGTATCGAAAAATAAACTCCAAGTCAAGTCTAATATAAAAGGGCTAATGACCACATAAATACTCCAAAATATGGTATGGAAAAACTCCCACAATATCACCACCATCTAGTCAACCAGCTGACATAAACCCTATGACCTCACAATGATGACTTTCTATTCCCTACATTGGAATACCAAAAAAAGGTCTATGCACCACCAAAGAGGTGGGGTGGGCGCGAGATAATAGGATTAGTAGGATCCTAAACATGTGTTCCAGAACTAGTCTATGTATAAAAATTACTATATGCTCATTTTAAGTAAAAACAAGGAATTATAAGTAGTAAATCATTTTTATAGAAAACACAGTAAATATTTCCCTTTTTCTATAGTTCTAAACGAAATAAGGTATATCATTTTCAAATCACATTTTCCATATCATTTTCTATAAGAATAAACATGCATATCAAGTATAACTAATAAATCCAATCTATAAAAAACAAAAGAAAAGGTATAAAAACGCCAAGGAACACTACATGTTCCAACCAAAAACTAATCATACCACAATAATCAAGAGTATAGATCTGATCCTAGAAAAAAGGGCATCATATGTATAAGAATAACCCATGTTTAAACCCCCCGAAATATCAATATGGTTTCCTAAGACTAACAAGTCTAGGAAACAAAGAAAATCCCCAAGGCAAACCTCATTGATAATCATGGAATAATTGATGATGGAACCAAGATAATCCTTCCACCAAAGTAAACAAGGCAACCCATATGCTCTTTTCCACAAATCATTTCAATGTTTTAAAAAACAATTCAAAACCATTTCACAATTTCAATTTCAATACTTGAAAATACCCATTTTTTTCTCGATTTATCAATAACCTAGGAAAACCCATTTTTCATAAAAAAACCATTTCAACACACACAAAACAACCATTCCAATTTCAATATTCAAAATATTTTACAGAGAAAAACAATCAGTTTTATAAGTGTATGCTAGATACGGAACCACCTACCTTAAAACATGGGTCCCACCTGGCCACAATGGAATCCAAAATAAACGAAACCCAACAACATCATAGATGGGCCTAAAATCAAATCCCCACATATTAGCATTGATCCAAATATAAACGGAAGAGTTTAGTAGAAGAGAGGAAACCCACATACCATGAGGAGGAATGCTCATGGCACCAAGACCGACAAAGGAAAATGCCTCTAGAATGATATATCACAATAGATCTAAAATAATACAAGAAGAAGAATCCAATATAGATCAATGGATCTTGTAAAAAACGGATAGGGTTCCACTGGGATCAACTAAAATGGAGAAATAGAAAGATCACTTACCTTAAGAGATGCACCACAATCACAACAGAGTTTAAATTCAAAACCGATTGATCTTGGGATAAAAGATCCTCTAAAAATCACCTATGAACAACATTGTGTCGAGATTAATGAATAATTGGTGAATGTAATGAAACAAAACACCCAAGTTCATGTTTTATAAAAATGTGTTTGGGAGGAGTCCCGATGTGTAACCCCTGTTCATGTCATGATGTCCACACTGGTTTAGTACCCCAAAAAATGGATCATTTGTACTTAAAACTGACCTTTTAGCAAGTCAAATCATGTAATTCCAGGTCACTATGTGTAACCCTTCATAGCGTGATCTCCCATTTAACATCTTGTATCCAAAAAACACTACACGACATGTAGAATGGTTGAACGACATGTAATTTCTCTACAGCCCAACGAAAATCTATAAAAACGCCCAAAAAGACATTGAACCAAAGGGGAACATAGAGAGATGAAAAAAACTCCCCAATTAAGGTAACAATATGTTACATATATTGTCCAATTGACAAATTTTACATTATTCTATTAGACCTATTTGGAAAATTGACCATTAGGCTTATAGTACAATAAATTAATTGTCCATTAGGCTTACAGGCCTACTATCCATTAGGCCAATAAGAAATTTGGTCCTTAGGCCTATAGTCTAATTGTTTATTAGGCCTATAAGACAATTGGACATTAAATATATAGGCCAATTGGACATTGGGACTGCATTCCTAATGGTATAATTTCAAACTATCCTATAGGCATGATTTTCAATTCGCTATTAGGCCTATAAGAAAATTATCCATTTTTCGTAATTGGAAAAATGAGCCAATAGGCCTAGTGGTCAGTTTTTCATGAATGTTTATCGCATTAATTATGAATTTTTATTTCATTTAAGGCAGTTGTATTTTATTATTATAAAATATTATAAATTTTTTAAATTGTTATTATGTTTATACTAATAAATGTCAGTTGAAAAAAGCTATATTGGGCATTGATGTTTGTTTACCAAAAGATAAATTATTTAGATCAAGT
Source organism: Viscum album (assembly GCA_963277665.1). NCBI lineage: Eukaryota > Viridiplantae > Streptophyta > Magnoliopsida > Santalales > Viscaceae > Viscum > Viscum album. The sequence goes on along the minus strand of OY728145.1, from coordinate 1,087,938,089 downwards.
AGAAAGAAAAAAATACAGAAGTGTATTGAGTGCATAAAAACATGAAAATATATTAAGTTTTTTTATTTATATTACAAATATTTATATGAAATTTATAATTAAATATCTCGTTTATATTTTCAGCAGACTTCCCTAGAGGCCCTTGATAATAAAGAAGATGGAAACTTCATGTCTAATGATCATTATAGTCAGGTTTTAGGTGAAAAGCACCGGGTAAATGTTTGATGTCAATTAGGGAGGAACATTATCCCCTCCAGGAAGTGGTCCTCATCAGGATCCTTTCAAGGATTTCAAACAACCAAGCTGTTAAGAAATCATGAAGAAGTAGTTGAAGCAAAAAAATGCCTTTAGAGGATCATAATAGAAGTAAACATGAGCATGAATGAAGTAGTATGATCACTGAAAAATTACTGAAATCCATTTCAATTATTGTGCAATCAATTCAATCAGAGGATTATTCTACAATTGTTTCACTTATTTAATTGATGTGTTATTTAAATTATATCCTGAGTGATGCCAATGATGGTCCACGTGGTGATTGATCTAAAGGTGGTGAAGATGATTTTTTTGATGATGTTACTGCTCTAAATAATGCCATTGGTGAGGATGTTGTTGCTGATGATGATGATGATGTTGCTGATGGTAAGGATGAGGTTTTTGGCAATGGGGAGATATTGATCCCTTCATTTTTGAATCAGTAGGAATGTTACTTGTCTAGTTTCTTAATAACCTAAATTGATTTTTATTATGGATGAATATGTTTATTATAATATTCTATATGGTTTGAAAATTATTAAAAAATATTGGTTGGATTCTAAATGTATAAAATCTGTAATACCTTAAATATATATTGTTTGGTTTATCTAATTTATAGGTTTTTGCATTAGGGGAAGAAGGTGGAGGGGTTACTGCGAAATGTAGGGAGAAAACTATAACCATAGATTATAGAATCATGAGTGTAGGTTCTCTAATAGAAACAAATATACCCATGGTTCATTGAAACCATGGGTGTATCCTAAATAGACATCATTCTCAAAACCATGGTTATACCCTATAACCAAAATTTTTGTGGCTATACCCATGTTTCAAAACCATGGGTATAGGAAAATTTTATATTAGTGTATAAATTCCATTATCTACCATTGGTTCATAAACTCACAATAATGGTAAGTCCATGATGATTTCCATGGTGGGTTGTTTGAAACCATTTTGAATGATGGTGGAAACGGTCTATAATTTAGCATATAGTCGATATATGACATTTAAACTCACTGTTGATCAAATTCAACATATAAAAAATCCACTTCAATGTACAGTAAAAATAATATATTTCCACTCATGGTTAATCAACTTCAATGTATGGTCGATCCACTTGAATATACAATCAATATTTGAGATTTCAACTCATGAAAAATCAACTTCAATGTACGAATGATCCATTTCAACATACAATTCATCTAAAAATTGTCCATTTTAACCTATGGTAGGTATTATTCTCATGTAAGGTGGATAATATATTACGTGGTTGTCATCTAGGTCATGCATTCAACAGTAAAAGGTATACTCACTAAACTAGATTACCGTAAAACCTATACACTAATGGATGGTAGTAAATAAGATAAATGTGATTTGTGATTTAAAAATTTATTTAAAAATTCATATATACTTGCTAAAATTAATAAATGGGATTGAAATTTATCAAATTAATTAAAGAAATAAATCATAAACTTTCATCGTAAACAATCTCCCACTTTCTATAAATTTTTAAACTAAATCTTGAAATTTATTCAAATATTTTAAATTTCACAAAAAGAAAAAAGTAATAAAAATTAATATTAAAAATTAAGAATAAAATTGGGAGAAATAAATATAATGTAGTGATATATACCAATGAATTCATGAATTAATAACAGAGATATAAAAATGACAAAAAATATATTATAATGATTTAAAAATCTTAATCTCCATTAGGCCTATTTCAAATTCATATTTTTCAAATATCAAAGAATGTAGTTATTTAGAAATTTTATCTTCAATTTGTATTTTTATTAGAATATATTCTGAAATAATATCCCATTTATCAACATGATCACTTAAAAAGATAAATATAACATCTATATCTTTGGACCTATAATTATATATAAAATTTTAGATATTTAAATAGAATATTTATTATCACAAAATATAGGTATTTTATATGAATAAACATTGAAATCAAATGGATTTTGTTTTTTAAAAATATAATAAATGAAAAAAATTATACATAATTCAATCAGCCACATCAATGGACATTGTAATTGATATATTCATTTTGTAATTACATTTTATTAAAAATCTACCTAATAGGTGACACATACCAGATGTGATTTTCTTGTCAAGTCTACAACATCTAAAGTCAAATTTAGAATATGATAAAAATTTGAAGTAGTTATGATTGGAGAAAAATAAACTTATCTTAATAGTTCCTTTAAAATATCTGATTATTCTTTTGACAACATTTAAATTAATTTCTTTGTTGCACACATAAATACAGAATGCATAATATTTGGACCTAATGTAGTAAAATAAAAAATTCTACGTATCATTCCTCAATACATTTTCCAATAATATATTTTCTATATTTGTACACATCTAGTTTATAATTTCTATTAATTTGAGTTCTCATAGTATTAATAGAATCAAAATTGAAAAATATTTAACATACTTTATTTGATTTATAAAAATAACATCTTTTATTATTAATATATGAAGACCAAGGGAAAATTTTAATTCACCCATTAAAATCATATCAAATTAATTTTTCATTAATTTTGAAAACTCTTTTCAAATCATATCATTTTAGATGAAAACACAATATAATATACATATATTAGTACAATAAAAATTTATTTATAAATATTCATTATAAATAGGGTTGGATCAACCATTACTTTGTTAAAAACATTTAATTATAAAACTATAGTTATACTATTATACCAAGATATATGATCTTTCATTATAATATAAAATTTTTTAGGATGATTGAAAACATGAATTAGATATTCATGGTTTTCAAAACTAGTAGTTTAATTAACATAAAACTCTTTCAAAATTTCACTATTTAATAATTCACTTTATATATCAATTTGAAACAATTAAAAAAATTTGGTAACATGAAAAGGGTAATAGAATAAAAATTTATTCAATTATAGAAACTGGTGAAAACAAATATTCAATATCCATTATACATCTTATAAATAACCATTGGTAGCTAATCTATCATTATTTCTAACTATATTTCTAGATTCATCCATTTTATATTGAAAAATATATTTGGTTTCGATGGACTATTTCTCTTTATGAAATTCAACCAGATTCCATTAAATATTTATAAAAAACTAATTATGTTCATCATACATAGAATTTAACTAATTATAATATTTCAATTCTTCTTTAATATTAATAGGAAAAAAATTTAATCAAATTCAAAATTCATAAAAAGATTCAAAACATGTTTTCTAGATGTTATTCTAGATTCAACATATCTAATTAAATTTTATAAATAATGATCTCTATGTGTTTTCTAATTAATAGATTTAAATTTATAAGATATGTGTTCCCCCTCCATTGATGCATTTTAATTTTTAGTTTTATCTTCTTCAAAGTTGAAATAATTAAATAACGCATCAGAATAATTAGAATCTACGTTATATTTTCATTATCATCAATGAAATTTACATGCGTAGATTCCACCATTGACATGATTATCTAGTTAAAACTCTATAATATTTACTATTATTTGAATAACATATAAAAATTCCTCCATCAGTTTTAGTATCAAATTATCCGAAATTATCTTTAGTATTTAAAATATAAACTCTATAACAAAAAATTTTAATGTTACCAATTTTGGATTCACTTCATTAAATAGTGCATAAGGGGTTTTCTATAACAAATGTTTAATAAAAAATATATTTAATATATTGAAAATATTTTTAACTGATTCAAACCAAAAATATTTCTATTAGTTGAATTCATTTTGCATAGTCCCTTCCATTTCATTTATTGTTTATTTTTATATCTCAACAATGCCTTTTTATGATGTTTTATGGAAAGAAAAAATTATGAAAATATCCATTATGTTTACAAAATTTCACAACATTGAATTTTAAAAATAATCCTCCTTTACCACTTCTAGTTGATTTTATTAAATGATCTTTTTTATTTTGAATCACTTTATAAAAAGTAATAAAATTGATCAAGGTTTTTATTTTATGAGATAGAAAACATTTCCAAGTGAACATACTAAAATAATTTACAATTACAAACATATATCTATTAAAACCTAAAATAGAAAATATCATGGTTCGAAAAAAATTATGATGATGCAATTTTAAACTTCTTACATTATTAACAATATAAATATATCTAAATATCACATGGTGAAACTTAATCTTTAAACACGAATCACATAAAAAGTATTTACATGCATTAAATTTTGGATATCATAAAACTTGTTCTTATTTATTAAAATTTTATTATTCTCAATGATGAACATGTCCCAAATATACTTTCCACATAACATGACTCGTTTTTATAGTATTTAAACACTTTTCATTATTTTGGGTAAGTTTGAAAAATATATAGAGTATATATAATCTGTTATATTATCATAAAATAAGATAGTATTGTCTTCATATACATGACATTTATTATCATCAAACATTAAACTCATTCCATCATCGTAATGTTGTGAGATAATAATTAAATTATGTTTTAATCATTTTACATATAGTAATTATAAATTATAATATTTTTTAAAATCTATACTCCAACGAATCCCTTTACCTTTCCAATATATTTATCATAGAAAGTGACAGTCCCTCCATCACATGAATTAAAATACAAGAAGATAGAAATATCATCATTCATGTTTCTAGAGAACCTATTATCCAAATACTATGTATATTTAATAATATTTAATAAGGTTTCCTATAAAACATATTATGAATATAATTTTTTTGGTACCCCAACAATTTTAGGACCAATTAGATTAGTGATGAAACATTTAGGCACTCAAAAAAATTAATCTAGAAAATGGATTCATAGAGGTAAAAGTATTGGTATAGAATACTAATTTATTTAATCTTAGAGAACATTCATTTTCAAATTTCCCTTTCATATTACATCTAAAACATGTAACATTGGAGACTTTCCATTTATAGATTATAACAAAAGTGGTTGTATACATATTAGAACACTTCCTATTGTAGAAAACAAAAATTTTATCATTATTTAGTTCTTTCATGGATATCATCATATAAAATTTTTATTTCCCTTGTGAAAAATATATAAGGTTTCTTTTAATACATTAATTTACCATTTAATATTTTCATTATATTTTAAATTACATTTATATCGTCAGATATTTTCACATTTAAACAAGATCTCATATTCAATAATTTCTTATTTTAATGATTATGCCTTTTATATTCCTTTTAAATTTTATCTAAGCATAACAAAATAATTTAAATATATAGTCATTATATTCATTAGGTTTTTACCAGAAAACTTTTATTCTTTCATTCTCAACTTTATGATTTATCATAGAAGAAATATTTAATTTTTCATTTTATTTTTTTAATTTTATATTTGAATTTATCTATATAGTTCATTCATTCTCAAAATATCATTTTTAAACATTTAAAACTATTATGTTAATTCTTAAAAATCATTTTCAATATTAGAAACATTACGTAAAATCTATTCATAATCGGGTTTTGAAACATTCACATTTGATTCCATCATGAATGAATTAGAATATTCTTCATTACAATTAGAATCATAAATACATGAGTCTTACTCTTCTATGAAACTCCATCTAGAATGGAATTCACTTTTTACCTATATTTTGTATTGATTTTATTTCCCTTATTGTTTCAATATTTTAAATTCTATCTTGATATGTCGATTTTCACTACACTAATTGCAGATTAATTTTAAAACATCATATTTACTACTTTTAACATTCTTAATTCTATTTATTTCATTCTTTGGATGATCTCTTCTTGGATGATTCTTAAAACCTCTCTTTCCTTTTATGTATTTGTAGGCCCCAATGGTGAAATTTGAAATTTTATCTTTTTATATTTTTTGCAACTCATAATTAGAATAAATAGTAGAAGAATATATATTATATTTGAATTTCCAAACTTTACTTCTTTCATGTTATTCACTATTATCATTCTTTAGTTCTATCTCGTATTGAATAAGAGATCCTATCAGTTCATCCATTAAATGATTTATGAAATACTTAATTTCGTTAATCATAACATTATTTGATTGTGTCTTTTAAGTAGAGCTCGAACTATTATCTCAATGAGAACTTAATTACTCATGGATTACCCTTATACAAATATACTATTTACAATTTTAGTGAATATTTTTTACTTATCATTCATTCTCTCATGATAGGTCATTCTAAATTCTTGAAAATCAAGCCTGTGGATTTCTATCATAGTTCTCTATTAATTTTCCATTCCTTATTGAGAGAATTTTAAATTTATTTATATGTCAAAAGTAGTTTTAGGTGAATAAATATGGATATAAATATTTCTAATTAAGGAATAATACGTACAATTCATAAGATTTTAATTTAGAACACATTTTGTAGAATAATTTCATGTTAGAATTTTGAAAACTAATTGTAGTAGTTTATATGATTTTAAAATGATAACACAAAATTTGAGACCTATATTTTTTGGAAATACCTTTATCTGATCATTCTAGTAAAGGTAGTCACTTCTGCTGAAGTGAGTTGGTCTGATGGGATTTAAAATCACAAATTCCTAACATTTCATAATCAAAGAAGTCAATAATTCCGTAGACAGTTATATCCCTACAAATGGTTAGTTAAAAAATATAATAATAAAGTAATAACCAATTCATTAATAAGTATCCATGATTTGATACAATTTTTAGGGCCTAGTATAAGGATAGATTGACTGGATGGGTGAATGTATGTTTAAAAATTTATCAATAAATGTATTATTATCAGAGTAATTAACTATACTACCGAAAAAAACAATGAACATTTATTTTTTATATAGGCTCAGATAAAAAATATCCTAGCCCACTCTTAAATCATGTCTACTTGGTAATAATATTGGTATTCACTAATTCCTCAATTTTTATAGGTTGTGGTAATCCAATTATAGAGAACGAACCTTTTTCTCACCAGGTAGTATAACTAATACTAAGGTTTTATTGAATTTAATACCCACCTATATTTTATTTGGGATTTACTATCTAACATTTAATTTAGATAGGAGAAAAATACTATTATAAATATTTTTGTTGAAAAAGAATAAATCTAATCTATTAAAAATAAAATAGATAGTAGAAATACTATGACGAAAAACCAGAGATAATTTAGATCAATAGTCAAAAAGATGTTGTATAATGCATATGTGGGTCAAGAAATTGGATCACTTCTATACTGTATGATAAAAATAATGAATTTCTTCATCATCATAGAAATGTAACAATATTTATAGATTAAATTCACTAAGTCATAATTATTTAAGTTAATGTTGAATCTAAGCTACCCAAAAGTATTTATTTTAATGTGAATGATTGTAGAATTGTGGTGAAGGTGGAATATGAGCATAATCCTACATTATGTGAGTATTGAAAAATAAAATTCCATTCAATTATAAAATATATAGTCGTGAAGAAATAGTTCACCCAACCTAACAATAATGAATGGATTTAAGCATAGAGGAAAAAATAATGAAAGAGGAACTGCCTTAGATAAACCAGATCCCCTTGGAAGAAAAAGGAGAAATGTGTAGTCAAATCAATGAGCTTGAATCTCATAAGGGTTTAAGTAGGAAAATCTTAGGATGAGTTGGTGGAATAACATGAAAATGAAAATGAAGATAAATTTTTAAATGATGAAATTGAATCAAGTATCATGGATATCTTCACATAGTTCCAAATTGAACCTGAAACAATGATTTTAGAGTCAAACATAATGCATCCTAGCATCCACAAGAAGAATATTGATCATCCTAGGGTACCTACTAAGTAAAAGGAGTTCCATTGTCACATTTAGCCCCCCCCACTTAGGAATTGAGTGACCAAAATGTTATTCTCCCAATGATAACACTGAGTGGGGAGCAATGAACTTCATTTGAAACAGGTGACTTTATCTGTGCTGAGAAAAAAACACCCCCTATATATATAATATTGAGGAAAGAAACATTAATAATGCTAATTAGATATTTATTAACAATATTCTGACTGAACATGACTAACAATATTCTTCTCTTGATAATATTTTCAAACCCATTAACTTGAATTCATGTGACGATAATGGAAAACATCCAGTTACAACTATAGATTCCATAAATTTCACACAATTCATTTCAATTTCTGGTAATTTTATGTCCCATAATAACCTTCTTATCCCTAATGAGAAGCCATTGATTGAAAATTATAGTCAACTATTTTCTCCTTCAAATACAAAAAATGTTAGACTGAATATCTATTTAAGATAGTGTAGGTGCTACTAACATCCTCAATGTCTTTCCTATGAGTAAGAAGGAAAAAAACAAGTATGAAAAAGGATAAAAATACCAAGAGATCATCCAGGAATAAGGGCTCTAGGGATTAGAGAAAAGGGGGATCCAATCCCAAAAACAGGTTTCAATGAATATTGTTTTGGGAATTTTCTAGGTATAGAAAACACTGAAACCTTTACCGCCTTAAAAGGATTTATCAAAACTCATCATCCTAATTTTTTTTTCAATTTTTGAGCGAAAAATCTATTTTACATCACGATTTTGTCATCCATGCTAGTTTGGTTATTTATTTTAGGATATTGTAAAAATTTCCCAGCAGTTGAGACTCTTTGGGTCTTTTCACACTCTTCTTTACAAGATGTTATTTTTTTTAGTATTTCTCAGTAGTCATTCACATGTGATTTTATCATTTATCACACACATATATACTATTAATTTATATATTATAAGAATAGATACCAAGATAGGAGACCCCATTGGCATTATATCTATCAACTAATCAATAACATTCATGGCCCTTGGATTTTAGTGGGTGACTCTAATTCCATTCTTTCCCTAACTGAGAAAATGGGACTATATCAATATAGTATTTCTTAAATGGAGTTTAAAACCTATTATGAAGATAATAATATTATTGAAATTAATATCACTAGTTCCAAGTATACGTGGTATAGACAACACTAGAATAGATTATTTTCTAAGAAATTATATAGTTCTTTTACAAATATTTTAGCCTTGGATAGATGGGACAACATCTCTAGCATCACCCTTCCTAAGCATAATTCTGACCACCATCCTATCCTATTCAAATTCTCTTTCAATAACACTTATCTTATTTTACCATTATGATTTAACATAGCTTGGTCTTTGGACCCTAATTGTGCTGACATCATAAAACATTGATCCTCCATATGCAATTGATATGATAACTTTTCCAATATCATTAAATTAATAAATTTAAAAATTGTTTTTAAGGAATGGTGTTGATAAAAATATAAACAAATGGACAACTACATCCTTTTTTTAGTAGAGGAACATGGAGAAATTCATAACACCACTACTTGTACTAATTTTTCTTCTGATCCACCACATGAAATATATATTAAATCAAAACTTGTTTCCGTGCTCACCTCCAAGGATAAAATTTGAAAAAAAATATTTAAAACTAAATGGATCAATAATGGTGACATAAATACAAAATTCTATAATTCCTTTTAATGGAATAGAAAAAAATGATGGACTTTAGCCTTCCTAAGATATGGGGACAACCTCATTGATACTGAAGAAGTATTGTTAATAATGTCATCTCTTACTTTGAAAATATTTTCAATGGGGCTGATGTAAAGAGATACCTTTTACCAAATGTCATTCTGATCATATTTAATGAATACGACAACTCTTTTCTCAATTACATTCCCCTTGATCGTCAGATTAGAGACACTACATTTAGATTAAATCCTAATAGTGCTCTAGGTCCTATTTGATTCAATAATGGCTTATTTATGAAATTTTGGGATGTGATTCAAGCTTATGTTTGTAGATTGGTATGGACTTTCTTTTCTAAAGGTATGCTCCACCATGGGATGAACTATCAATTCCCCTCCTTAATCCCTAAAGTGGATAATAATTTAGAGATTCATGTATTTAGACCTGATTCCCTTATTAATACTATTTATTAAATCATTAAAAATACTCGTAATAATATATTTTCTTCTATCATCCATAAAATTGTCTCTTGGAACAAATTTGGTTTTGTTAAAGGAAGGTCTGTTACACCCGGTTTTTTCTTTTTCATGTCATGGTTATGATTCGGTTCATTGAAAATCCCAATCCTTTTATTGGGTTTTGGGTGGGATTATTTTTTATTTTTTAACTTATATATATGTCTAATAACCCTAATTTGGGCTCCACATTTCTTGTATATAAGTTTTTGGAGAACGGGTGGTTATTTCATGATTTGGGCCAACCGTGATCCCATTTGCAGTATTGAAAACCATATTTGTTTCTTTAATAAATCCTTCATTTTTAAACATTTTACATTAATTCCACACTTGGCCTCCAGTGACATATTAATTCTACAATATCCTTTTGGACCCCTTATAAATTCATAAACATGGTGAATTGGGGTTACTTATTTAGGTACTGGGCCAACCCATGGGCCCATTTCCGGTTTTCAAAAAATAATTTGTTTCTTTTATATATAATTAAAATTTTAATATATTTCAGTGCTTCCACCTCCCACTCGAAGCAAATATCACTATCCCAACTTACATTATCTATATTCTCTCTTTGGAGTGCATATGTGTCGCAGATTAGGGAGAATGTTCTCATGTTACCTCAAATCATCCAGAATTGATAAGGTAAATTATTTCATACATAACTCATTCAATTAGAGATCCTTTTTCCACAAATCTTGTTTCCATGGTTCACCCAGAAACTAGGAGAATATCCAAGAAGTTTCAAGCCATTAACATTTCACTAAGGGTGCAGATATAATTGAATACAAAGAGCTTTCTAGTTGAAAAGGTGAGATTCCTTCTCCTTTATCCTCCCTCTTCTTCCTCCTTTCATTATTTGTTGTTTTTATTATCTCCCATAGTAATTATCTACATAGGGTTCTTTATCCCATGATTTTTTAGGGGGTTTTGTTTTTTTGGGGATGGTCGTCATAGGTTTAGGGTTTATAAACCCTCAAATGGTGATTTTTGGTGTATGTTTGCATTACACCAAGGATTTGAGGTGGGATATCCCATGAACAAGCCTTTATAATTTAAGATTCATCATTATCATATGTTATAACCTTATTTATTTGTTATTTTATACTGTGAAACTTTGGTTTTAAAGGTTTTGTGTGCAAATTAGGTTTATGACTTATTTTGTTAAAAGTATAGTTGTTTTGGTATAAATGTGCAATACTCTTGTTTGATAAATTATTTCATGAGATTTCACACATGGTTTATGTTATTTTGAATATGTTTCAGTAGATGGAATAACGTTATGTCATGAAAATGGTATTTTATCCCATTTTATGTGGTTAAAATAAGATGTTTTGATAAAGAGTTCTTGCTATGTGTTCGGTAAATTGCTCGGTTGGATTTTATATGTCTAGTGTAATTTAAAATGATTTGTTTGGATTAATAAATACAATGTAATAATGTAAAAAACTATTTTTGTATCCTTTTATGGATTTCGTATTTGGATTTGGTTTTTCAAAAAAAAAAATTGGATTGCAACATGTTTTGGCCCGAGTTACCGGAAAATGGCATGTTTCACATTCTTATGAAAATGGTTGTGTTTTGAATATTAATCCCGAGTGTTTTAAGAGCTTTATGAATGTGGTTTGATGATTTAAATGGTATGTATACACCTACCTAATAAAATTTAAATTCATTACTTTATCAAATCATAGTTTTTAGAAAATGTTTAAAGTCCCGTTTAGCCTCTCCTAAAAATGATGAATGGGTGTTTTACTTGCATATACCATGTTGTGTCAATTGGGACTGTTTTAGGGTGCTTAAAATGATTTAATAAATGTTTTTAGGGATTCCAAATATGTTTTGGTATGGTTTTAAATTTTTTTTATAATTAGAAGAGTGTTTTTGGATGAGTTTTATGTGCAAAACCTCAATACACTTTTTGAAATTGTTTTACGAAACTTTTTAGTGGTTTAATGATTCATGAAAGAAATGTGAAGAATGTTTGTGGAGTTTTTATGTGTGTATGGTTTGGGAATGGAACTTGGATTTGAAATGTGTATTTGATAATATGTGTAACTTTATGGAGCACTAAATGGAATCCTAGGGATCTAGGTGGGCGAACATGTACTAGTATGCTAGTGATCCTGTGGGGTTTGGCACCTATTTCATGTAGCAAGTCTGACGATGACAACACTGACTAAAATATGATGATGATGATGTAAGGGGATCAGTAGTTTATGGTTATTCTCTCTACTATTGGCTCATGTGCACGAGAACCGATATTAATTATGGATACTTTCACCGAGATACGAGGTACCTGGGGATCACAACTAACTTCTACCTAGGGTGTTCCCATGACCTGTGAACATTGGATATTTTGTACTCACTATAGGCATACAATGTTTTTGGTTGGTAAATTCAGTAGTGTGTGTGATTTATTTATAAGTGTAAATTCCATAAAGCATCCCTCTTGAAAACTACTTTCATTTTGAAGTTTCATCTCCTTGAAAATTATTACTAGCATTCTTGTTTATAAAACATGAATTTTTTTGTCTGTTAATTTGTTTTATATAGCATGGGACTTTATTTAGAAAACACACCTTTATATTTTGTATTTAAAACTTTAAATTGATGTTTCTTTTATTTTAAAGGATGTGAATTAGGAATAGAATATCGGGCTAACCTATTGAGTTTTAATACCCATGCATATAGTATTCTTCTATTTTTAGTCATTTTGAAGGTTTTAGCTTGAGTTCGATCACCATGGGAGACAAGTGATCATTATGTCGGAGAGTGACCAGAAGGGCCACATGGAGATATTTGGTTATTATGTTTGGTCAGATGAGTTGTTGGTTTAGTTGTACCTTATGTTTATTGTTCAAATAATGTTCAGTTCTGTTTTTATATAAATGTATTTTGGGATGTACATTTCATTCCGCTGTTTGTTTTATTTTGTACATATGGGTGAAATAATTCCCTTGTGAACTCTATTGATTCCCTTGGTGCTTGATGCCATCCCAAGAGGATCTGTAATGCCTCTCAAAACTTGTCACTGGGCTGGCCCTTGTGACCGGTTCAGGGTTGACTCGGGCTGGTTCGTGACAAAATGGTATCAGAGGAAGTTGACTCTTAGCAGACTATTATTTTTAGAGTGCCCTTGTTATTTGGGGTATGTCAAGGTAGATGGGTTATGATTTTTGGGACTTGAGGGGTATGTGCGGGAAGAGCGTTGTGGACTCTTTCTCGTTCTAATCCTCGGGTTTCCATGGGATGTCTGATTTTATTAGTGTCTTTTTTTCTTGTTGATTGTCAGGTTTTGGGATATGACAAAGGAAGTCAGACCAATGGCCTCTGTGAGCTCGCAGGGCCTGGCAAGCTAGGTGAAGCCAAGGAATGGTCCTAATAAGTATCTATATTTTGGAATTGTGTTTTAAATATGGTCTCTAACCATATAGTCAAGTCACCCACCATCACTAGTTCCCTTTTGAGGGATTCTAGGAAGTTTCTTGAATTCTGAATTTTTGTTTTGAAAATCCTTATTTGAGAATTACGGAAATGGGTTTTAAAGGAAGTATTGGATATGGAAAACTGGAAAAGGTGTTTTCAAAAATAAAATATAAGAATGGTTTTGGGAATGTTGTGTTTTTTCTAAATAATTTTTTGGCAGAAGTGAAAATGATCTAACAGGATTAGATTTTCTCCAATATAAACTTGTGGTTTATTGAAATAAATTGTTTTGAAAGTGTTCATAATTTTAAATTAATTCTAAAAATTTGTTTTAAATGGGTTGTTTTGGGATATTGAAAAGTTTTTCAATCTGATGAATTGGTTTTGGAAGTTTGTATTTGAGCGGCTGGTGTTTTCTGGAATGGGGGTTTTGGCCTTTGTGGTTGTCAGATTATGAAAAATGACCTTGCTAGTTTTTTTTTAAATTGGAAAGGGATATTTAGAAGAGAATTGTTGTTTTTGGAATATCTATTAAATGAAATGGATTGTTTGTTTTTTTATTCAAATGGTTCTTGATGAAGTGTGGCTTGTCTTGTGAAATCTAAAAAATGGTTTTTCATTTGGTGGTTAATGTGCCTTTGGAAGGTACATGATTATTTTTGTAATGATGATGTTTTGTTTCTTCATTTGATGTTTTCATGAGTTCTCACATGCAAGGTTTTTTAGATATATGGATGAATGGACAGTATGTCCTAGTATTTGAGTGATCTAGGTGGCACATATATTTTAATGTCAGTGAGACTTGATGAAACACCATTAGTGAATGTAAAAATCCACCAAGTTAGTTTATTTTTTATTTATTTTTCAAAAGTTTTTTCAGTTGAAAAATTGTGGTGTTTGTTTTGAACTGATGGTTATGTGGATGGTTTATCCTATGTTTTAGAAGTTTTTTCTATTCATTATGTTTCCTTATGATCTAGAAGTCATAATCTTGTTGCATCTTGAGATGAGATCTTGTTGGTGGCTCGGTTTTGGGGTAATGTTCAGTGGGTTTCTAAAGATATGTTGGATGTTGTGATGATTCCATGGATGGTTCTCCATTGCAATGATTTTTAGTTGATCAACCTAAAGATTTGTTTCATATGGTAAATCCACATATTAGAATGATACCTCATCCCATTTTTTGAAATAGAGAGATGATTGGGATTAATTTAAAGTACATTCCCTTTATGGTGATTCTCTCGGTTGTAGTAGTTGTGATTAGTGATGTTTATTGTGTGTTTTTGTGCCATGTTCATTCTACTCTACATTCAGAGTGAGATAAAATAGTGTTGTGTATCTCTATGTTCTTGTTTGGGTAAAAATGTGTTGTTGAGGAAGAGAGTTCCATGCTGTCACTTGATATGTTGTTTCTTACTAGGAGTGTTATGTGGTACAGTGTGCAACTAAGGGATGTAGTACATGTTGGGGATTATCAAAGCTTGGCTACGAGGCAAGAGATGATTCATCCATCAGAGCTCCAACCATAGGTTTTAGAGTGTAGATAGAGCATAGTTAGGAGTCATAGGATTCTGGGTAGTATTTCTAAGCTCATACCTATACCCTTTAGTTGAGTTAGATCCATTGTTTCTTCTATGGTTTCAATTTTCCAATGAATGGGTCCCTTTCCCCCCCTCCCAATTGGTGGGGGTTTGGATCCATGTAGAGAGTGTTGGCTCGGTTCATGCCGCCTCTATTTGAGAGTGGGTGGCTTAAATGTTCATTTTGTGTTCCTCTCAAATTGTGTTTGTAGGTTGTTGTGGAAGAGTTTTGGTGGTCCGGTATAGGTGAGTCCCAATTCTAGTTCATTTGGATTTATTTTTTTGTTCATTTCTAGTCGGTCTCTAATGGTGGGGAGACCCACTGTGGGTCTCGACGATCTTTTGTTTAAGATTTATTGGATGGTGGTTGTGATTTAATGGTGGGGATCCCTTTACGACCACCACCCCAATTCGTTGGATTTTTTTTGAGTTAACTATGGTTTGGGGTGATCTTTGGGTTCATTGGGAGAAGGCCCAACAATCTAGTTCTTGGCTTGGTTGTGAAGGTGGTGGCTTGAGCTTTCTTTTGATTCTCTAGAAGTGGTTGTGAGTTGGTGTTTTGTTTTGGGAAAGATTATTATGTTAAATTTTTGGTGAATGATATTTCATTAGATTTATAGGGTGGATAATGTTTATAAGGAATTCTTAGGTGTTATTCTATAATTTTAAAAGCGTTATGGGTTTCCGGGGGTGGAAAGCTTTAATGGTGGGGAGAATTGTCACACCCGTTTTTTTTCTTTTCATGTCATGGTTTTGATCTAGTTCATTGAGAATCCCAATACATTTATTGGGTTTTGGTTGAGTTTAATTTTGAGTTTTGAAATTCCATATATGTCTAATCATTTAATTTGGGTTCCCCATTTCATGTTTTGAAGTTTTTGGGGAAATTGTGGTTATTTCATGATTTGGGACAACCGTGAGCACAATTGAAGTTTTAAAAACCACATTTGTTTCTTTAATAAATCCTTTTTTTCTACATTTTTCATTGATTATACTTACCACTTGTCCTCCACTGATATATTAATACTACTAGATCATTTTGGACCCCTTATATATTCATAAACATGGTTAATTGGTGTTACTTATTTAGGTACTGGGCCAGCCCATGGGGCCATTTCCAGTTTAAAAATAATAATTTGTTTCTTTCATATCTGATTCAATTTTTGATATATTTTTGTGATTCAACCTCCCAATCGAATACATTACCACTATCCTCACCCCCATTATCTATATTCACACTTTGGAGCTCATATGAGTCAAAGATTAGGGTGACATATCTCATGTTAACACAAATCATCTAGAATTGATAAGGTAAATTGTTTCATACATAACTCAGTCAATTCATGATATTTTTCCCACAAAATTTCTTTCCCTGGTTCTTTCAGAAACTAGTATAATATAAAAGAAGTTTTAATCCATTACATTTTTCTCTAAGGGTGTAGATATAATGGAATACAAAGAGTTTTCTTGTTGAAAAGGTGAGATTCCTTCTCCTTTATCCTCCCTCTTCTTCCTCCTTTCATTATTTCTTATTTTTATTATCTCCCCTAGTCATTATAGAACTAGGGTTATGTTATACCATGATTTGTTATGGTATTTTTGTTCATTTGGGGTGGTTCATCATAGGTTTAGGGTTTGTAAACCCTCAGATGGTGATTTTGGGTGTGTGTTTCTATTACACCAAGGATTTGAGGTTGGATATCCCTTGAACAAGCCTTTTCCAATTAAGATTCATCATTATAAATCTGTTATAACCTTATTTATATGATATGTTATGCTTTGAAACCTTGTTTTTAATATTTTTGTGTGCTAATTATGTTTTATGACATATTTTGTAAAAAATATAGTTGTTTTGGTATAAATGCTCACTCCTCTTTTTTGATAAATTATCCCATGAGATTTCACGCATGGTTTATGGTATTTTGAATATGTTTCATTAGATATAATATCTATATGGAATGAAAATTGTATTTTATCTCTTTTATGTGCGTAACATAAGTTGTTTTTTTTAAAGAGTGCATGTCATGGGTTCAGTAAATTGCTCGGTTGGATTTTATGTGTCTAGTTCAATTTAGAATGATTTGTTTAGATTTGTAAATTCTTTGGAAAAATGTAAAAATTAATTTTGGTATACTTTTATGGATTTCCTATTTGTATTTGGTTTTACAAACAAATGGTTTTTGGTTTACAACATGTTTTGGCCCGAGTTGCCAGAAAATGGCATGTTTCACATTCTTATGAAAATGGTTGTGTTATTAATATATAAGATGAGTGTTTAAAGAGATTTATGAATGTGGTTTGATGATGTAAATGGTTTGTATACACCTACATAAAAAATTTAAATTTATAACTTTTTCAAATGATTGTTTTGAGAAAATGTTTAAAGGCCCGTTTGGCCATTACTAAAACTGAAGAATGAGTGTTTTACTTGTATATACCATGTTGTGTTAATTGGGATTGTATTGTGGTCCATGAAATGATTTTATTAAATGTTTATATGGATTCCATATATGGTGTGGTATGGTTTTGTTTTGTTTTTATTGTTAAAAGAGTGTTTTTGAATGAGTTCTATGTGCAAAGCCTCAATACACTTCTTGAAATTGTTTTACGAAAGTTTTTCGTGGTTTATTGATTCCTGAAAGAAATGTAAAGAATGTTTGTGTGATTTTTGTGTGTTTATGGTTTTTGGAATGGAATTCGGATTTAAAATATCTATTTTATAATATGTGTAACTTTATTGAGCACTAAAGGGAATCCCGGGTATCAAGGTGGGCAGACGTGTACTAGTATGCCTGTGATCCTTGGGGTTTTGGCCCCTGTTTCACGTAGCAAGTTAGATGATGTAAACACTAACTAAACTTTGATAATGATGATGTATGGGTGCCACTAGGTTATTTGTATTCTCCTAACTAGTGGCTCTTATGCACGATAATAAATATTTATTATGGTTACTTTCACCAAGATATGAGGTACCTGGGGCTCACAACTAACTAGATCCTTGGGGCGTTCCCAGGACTTGCGCTCATTGGATATTTTGTTCTAACCCTTGGAATATGGTGTGTTTGGTTGGTAAATTCATTATTGTGTGTGATTTATTTAAAAATGTAAATTCTATAAATCATCCATCTTGAAAACTATTTTCTTTTTGAAGTTTCTCCTCCTTGAAAATTGTTACTAGCATTCTTGTTTATAAAACGTGAAATGTTTTGTATGGTAATTTGTTTTTTATATCATGGGACATTATTTAGAAAACATACCTTTATATTTTTTTATTAAAAAGATGAAATTGATGTTTCTTTTATTTTAAATGTTGTGCATTGGGAATAGAATATCGGGCCATCCTACTGTGTTTTAATACTCACGCCTATAATCTTCTTCTGTTTTTAGCCCCAGTGTAGGTTTCAGCTTGAGTTCTATAACCATGGGAGAGAAGTATAAATTCTGTTGGAGAGTGACTAGAAGGGTCACATGGAGTTATTTGGTTATCAGGTTTGGTCAGATGAGTTTTTGGTTTAGTTGTACATTTAGTTTCTTGTTCAAATAATGTTCAGTTCTATTTTTATATAAATGTATTTTGGGCTGTCCATTTCTTTCCACTGTTTGTTTTATTGTTTATATATGGGAAAAATTGTTCCCTTGTGTACTCTATTGATGCCCTAGGTTCTTTTCACCATCCGTGGAGGATTGAGAATGCCTCTTGGGACCTGTCATAGGCTGGCCCTTGTGACCGGTTCATGGTCAACTCTGGCAGGTTCGTGACAAGGTCCATCGAAGATTGTATTTTACTTTCCACATAATGCACTACCTTGATAAAAAAATCAAGTATACGTTGAAATATTTCCATGAATCTTGATATTCATAAATTTTTTGATACTATTGATTGAAGTTTTATTTTGAACGTTCGGCAGGGTTTTGGGTTTGATTACTCTTTTATTAGTAGAATTAAAACACTTTTCAACTCGTCTTTCATTTCAATATTTAATAATGGATCTCCTCAGGGATACTTCAAATTCACCAAAGGTGTCCAAAAGGGTGATCCCATATCTTCTATTCATTTCCCGTTTTCGAAAGATTACTTAAGTAGATTACTCACTCGTCTAATGGATCAGAACAAGATTAAACTGATACAAGCCTCATGTAATTTGAGTGCACCTACACATCACTTATACATTTATGACATAATCCTTCTTTAAAATGTGATAAACAAAATATCAATAATCTCTAATGTGACCTCACACACTATTAATATGCTTCTGGGAAAACTATCAGTTGTAGCAAATCCCATAGCTTTTTTTTGGAATAGGTTTCATTCTAACATAAAATCCAATATTATCAATGTTTTAGGCATTAATAAAGGATCTCTTCCCTTTATCTATCTTGGGTTTTCCATTTTTTAGGGAAGAACCAAGTCTAGTTAGTTTTCCAGAAATTTTGAATATATCCTACACAAAGGCTCCTTGTGGAAAGGGAAATCCATCTCCATGGATGGCATGATCTATCTTGTCAAGTCCACAATTGTTTCTTAAATGGTCTACTATTATGGTTTATAAATCACATTCCGATATTTCAAAAAAATAAATATTTTCTACAAAAACATTGTGTGGATTGGAATCATGCTTGAAATGAAATTGGTGGTTGTTCCATAGTCTTCTTTTTGCAAGTATTTGGATAAAGGTGGTATCAACATCAAAAATATCAAGCTCTTCAATGATGCCTTACATGTTAGACTAACTTGGAACCTTCTTCATAATAACTCTAACTCACTCTCTTTCCTAAAAAATGTAATTCTTGATAAATTAATGAAATTTAATTTAAATTATATGAGCTCTTACATCTTTCCTAATATTAAAAATTAGTTTTTTCCACATCATGTCTAACTCTAGATGGATGATAAGAAAACACTCCTCTTTGAATGCCTGGATTGAAAATTTGATTGGGGGTTCTCTCATTTCAATGGTTTCCCCCCACTAAACCATCTGAGTACAAAAATAATAATATTATATATACTTGATGCAATCAAAGATTTAATTTACATAAAAATGTTAATAAGGTCTTTGACAACTATCCATTTGCCAATATTGGTGATTTTTAATTTGGGAACCTGATCATAATGGAATCCTTAACTCTAAATTTTTTTATGACCATATTCATAGTAATTCAGACAAAAATTTTATTTGGCTAAAAATATTTAATAAATTATGGTTAAGGCCCTCATGATTCAAACTTGTTTGGAATATGGTACACAAAAGGGTTCCCACTAAAACTTGTCTTCAATCTTTTTAGATTCAAATTTTCCCTAAATGTCGTATATGTAATCAACATTGGTATGATATTAACCATATGTTTCTTTCTTGTGCTATGACCATTTCACTTTGGAATTATGTCTTTGATATTTTTGAGTGTATATGGTTACATCATGAATTTATCAACACTCATCTACAATTTGTTTTGGATATGAAAGCCTCTAATCAAATCTATAATCTCTTCATAAATATTGTAGTTGATCTTCTCTCTGTGATCTGGTATGATATAAAATCTATTATTAATAACAATTCCTCATTTAGTATTAATGCATAAAAGATTATAATTCTCATTTCCATTTGGTAAGCCTACTCAATTAAGAGAGTCTTTGAAGTAACATAGTTAGCAAATTTGGGGTTATGTGGATGCTTGAGGTGATAGGTTTGTATCCTTATCCTAGATGCATGTTTTATGTTTTCTAGAAAGCTTCACCCCCATGCTAGATTAAATTTAATTTTGACGGTGCTTTTGAATGATACCTGAGACCCTCGGGTTGTGGTGTTATCTACAGAAACCACTCAGGGAAGACACTAGGGTGCTTCTATGGCAACTTTGGCGTCACCTAATCTATGGAATCCAAAATGATGTGAGTGATTCATGCTATCTCTTTTGTGAAACAACTTTCCTGGAAGATTCTCTAGATCAAAAATGGTTTTTACGACCACTGTGAAAGCTCTTTGGAATGGTGGAGTGCACCTTGCTTGGTGGATTAATTCATGTTGGATGGACAATATACATTCACTTATGGATACTAGCTATATTGTGACTCATACCTTTCATGAAGCGAACAAGTTCATGTATGGTCTTGAAAATATGGGAGTTAACCATGACATTGCATGGTTAAACATACTCCCTTCTGATTTATTTTTTACTTTATGACCAGGATAATAAAAAATCCAATCCTTCATACTCATGTGATACTTTTATTTAATATTTTTTTTGTTATTTGACCAAAACAACACATTTTACAAAAAATATTTATCAAATATTTGGTTTCAAGTTTATTTTATCACATTCATTAATTTCAATTCCAAATGAAAAATTTCATTTCATTAAGCACAATGTTATTAGAGTTACTCAATGTCCAATCATATATTTCAATGTCAAAAAATAATATATATTAAAATATAAAAATTACCTATAATTTAAATTATCTCACTTTCAATCAGAAAGATCTCATTATATTTTATTCATGCATGAAAAATATTTCAAACTCTTTAAAAAAATCAATAGGATTATTGAGATCTTTTCATTTAATTAAAATAGTAAATGTGATTTTACAAACTATTACCCATTTTATAATTCAAAATATATGAAAACATTATCGTAAAATAGTTGATTTCATAATTATTTTTTCATAATTAATTTTATTGTATTTTTTTATAAAATATTTTTGCAACATAATCTTAATAATGTATATTTATTTTATGAATTTTTTTATGAAAACAGATTAACTATTCGTGTAATAAATCATTTTACTAAAATATCATTAAAATATATCATATTTTCATATTTAAGGACAACCTATAAAAACTGGAATAACAACATAGGAAGCTTCAGTAACACTACCCATGTATCCATATCAATGTAGTAGAATTCACATAGTAAAATTTATGTAGTAAAACTCACAGAGGCTAGTTAAGAACACAAAATTTACATAGGTGAATAGATGTAGGTAAATTCACATATGAAAATCGTTGTAGCCTTCATTGAACTCATAGTAGGTTATCATAGTAACTCTAGTAACAATAAAAAAACTTTTGTTAGGTCGGTAAGTAGTTTCACTATAACCTCACTATTCTTTATGGTAAATTGATGTGCCACTCCATGGTTGGTACATGATATTCACAGTATATATTTGTAAACTAAATTCATGATAACTTCATATCTACTTCTTAGTAGGTAATAGTTTGCTCATAGAAAGCATATATTCTACTATCCATGTCAGGTTTTAAAAATCAAACTTTTGATAAGTTCATAATATTTTTCATGGAAGGTTAGTTGAAACCATATTGAAGGTGGGAGAAAATGATCTATAATTTATCGTATGGCTGATATATGATATTTCCAATTACGGATGATGAACAAAAATAAATTTTTTATCCACAATTATATCTGGTCAATATATGATATTTCGACCGATGGTCGATCAAAATCAATTTATGGTTGATCCACTTCATCATATGATCGGTATTTGAGATTTCAATTCATGGCCAATCAACATCAACATATTGTCGATAAAATTCAATGTATTATCGATCTAATAGTTGTAAATTTGAAATAATGATCGATCTTATACTCATTATTTCTAGAGAATATTACATAAGGTCTATTTCCATGTTGTGCGGTTAATATCAATATCATGTGGTCGATAGGAAAAGGCAGGGTCACATAACAATATTTTGGAAAAAACTACACACTCAAGGTAAATAGTAAATAAGAAAATTTTCTATGTTATTTAAAATGTTTAATCAAAAAATTGATTTGTAGTAATTAAAATTAGGAAATGGGATTTCAATTTTTAAAAATAAAAAACTAAATAAAACTTAAATTTTAAGCTCAAACAGATTTCACATGAACTCTTTCAATAATATTTCTAAACTCCCATATGAATCTAAGTAAATATTCTCATCAAGTTCAACTCATCCTTCACCTCCTTCATATCATGAGAGGGTAATATCCTGGTAAGAGTTTCAACAACTATGTTATATTTACAATGTGTATAATAAATTCCAATATAAAATTATTGCAGGCATTTAACCATGAATCCTTTTCATAGGTTGATTTTTTTTGAGAAAAATATTCATAAAAAATATTTTCATACAAAATGGTAAACATTCCCTTGAAAATAAAGTGTCTCCAACTTTTGATGGAATGAAAAACTATTTTAAGTTCTAAATCATGAGTGGGATAATTCTCATAATGGGGTGAAACCTAATTTCATCCATATAAACTTCATGATCTCCTTGAATAAAGAAACAACTCAAACAATAACATGAAGCATCATAGTAAATGAAGTATCCCCGGACAACCTTTATTGATGTCAAAATCATTGTTGAAATAAATTTCTAGTTGAAGTCATTGAAGGATTTCTCACACTTCTAATACCATAATAATTTCTCCCTATTCTTGGTGAGAGTGGACAAGGGTGATGAAAAGTGTAAAAAAACCTATAGGAACCACCGATTATAAACCTATAAACCCAGGATTCTTTGAATCGCAATGAAATTTTGTGGTTCTTAACATGATAAGAAAACCATCACATTTTCAGGATAAAACTTGATAAAAATGTAATATTATTTTTCCTATGAACTTACCCACTTTTATCCATAATTAACACTGTGATAATTTATCATAAATATTGCGATCTCCCGGAATTCACAAGACATGTTTCAAGTGATACACACAATTTTCACCAGTCTCAATATCCTCCATTAACACTAAAAAATGTGTCAATATATTTATGGGAAATATGATTCATCAATCCCATTAATACATTAGAAGTATTGGTTAGAATAAACAACAACTCAAGGAACTCAAAATGGACATACCTACTTCTAAAGGTGGTATTTGGAATACCTCACTCAGTGATTGTGATTTGGTGATATCCAAACCAATGTTCAATTTTATAAAACTACTTTAACTCTTTTAATAGGTCAAAAAACATTAATTTTAGGAAATGGATACTTTTCCATGACCATTACTCAATTTACATTATGATAATCAATGCATCAGGGAAGTGTTAAATAGGAATTACTGGAAAAAATAACTGGAGATAACCAAGGTGATATAATTGGGCATGTGAATACCTTGTATCTCATATAATCCAAATTAATTTTTAGCTCGTTTAATTCAGTTTGATCTATACAAGAAGACACAATCGATATAAGTTGAGTTTTTTGTACTAAGTCAATATGTAATTCCAACTCCCACTCCAAAGGAGAAATAGAGAATTCATTTGGAAGATCTTATAAACAAATTCATTTCTTATCATAGGAAGACTAAAATTGATATAATCTTGTTCCAAATAAACATAAAACATAAAAAACACATTTCTATTCACTGTATGAGATGACTCTGCCTGACTGGACCATGGATCAAATTCTCCCTAAAATGCACGGGTGATCCCATTGGAAGTGGTGAAGAACACACACCAATGATAATAATTAATCCAATACTTTTTTTATAAAACAATACATCCCAATAATTTCATAAATGTGGTCTAAGTCAACAATAAATAAATCCCAATCCATCTAAACATCCCACATAAATAAAGAGGAGGGATAACAAAAACCCTTCTCCCTCTTCATTCCTAGAGTTATCACTAATTACATAATGTATATCATGAGTTTCATTATATGTTTTAAAATATCCACCAGATGATTTGATATTAAGCAGTGATAGGAATCTATATCTAATAAATTAGTTTCTAAGGTTGAAACAATAGAAATGGAACTTCTCCTAAAATATTCAAGGAAAATGTCAATACAAAATATAAAATTGGATACATGAAGACATGAATTATTATAATCAAGTCAACATTAGAATAAATTATTTAAATTATAATTATAAAGATACATAAAAAAGGAAACTATAGGATTAAAACTCACCAACCCCAAAATACATAGTTGATAAAAACCAGTGGAATTTTAAGGATCGCCATTATGAAAGATGGTCAGGAACATGATCACAAATTACACCATAAGACCCCACATTCCAATATACTATCTACCAATATATCCTGAAATTCATAACAATAAATAAAATAAGATAACGTCCCATGGATGCCAAATATTAGTGAATGACCTAGATTACCCAAATATCAATAACTCGAACCAGTATTGACATGGACCAAAGGGTGTTATTGTTCCTTATAGGATGGCTTCTAGTGTCTAGGTTTCAACAATTACCACTTAAGAGTTATTTATCCACAAAAGAACCAAATAAAATTGGAAAAAATATACAATATAAAGTTATTATTCCAAAATAATGACAACCATAGAAAGATAATGTTTTCAGGAAAAACAAGTACAATGATATAGTGAACTACCGAAGAACTAAAAACTATCAAAATCCAACTCCATGGGTCATGATATCACCTCTTTTATCCCATAGCATACTATTTAATAAATCTTTTGTCACCATATGGAGCATTTATATTTCCCACATCAGATAAAAAAATCTATATATGACAAATGTTTATACAAGTTGTAAGAAAAAGATTCCAGTAGGATCCCATAAAGTCTTTCTTAGGTAGCATTTATATAATAATCATGTAATTCTCACATTAAATAAGACAAGTATTGAGATAAAATATTACAAAATTCAATATGAAATATAGATAAATGACACCATTAAAAATTTAGTAAACCCTCTAAATAAATATGTTTTCAAATAATTTCTATAATCCTTCCAAACATACTTTTCAATGATTATCATCTTAGTAAATAAGCCCTTAGTATAAAAAATTCATATTCAATAAGGATCCTCATATCAATATGGTGACTAGTTTGAAATCTCATGTGAACATTACACTAGAAGAACATGAATAGGGGTAAGGCTATTCTCCTCAGTGCAGATTGATTCAACATTATAGGAAACCTAGTTCCCACATTACCCTAGAAGAACATGTTATGGGAAACAGTTCGACCCCATGGATGGATCATTGCCTCAGAATTGATCCCATTTATTTTTATCATATTAAAGTCATGGAAAAGGAATTTCATCTTTAAAACCACAAAAAACAAGCTTTGGAACCATTTATATAAACAACACTATGGGTGAAATCCATTTTCACAAACTATATCAAAGCCAACACATTTTATCAAAAATTTATCAATCCTTATAAAATAATTTCAAAATAAATTTCCTTGTTGTTTTATAAACCATGTTTTATGAATATTTTGTAACAAAATTCTAAGTAAAAGAAAGCATGGTTTTGTGAATAAAGAGAAATCATGAAACCAACTACCTTGAAACAATTTGAATTAACAGTTCCTACTATACTCAATAAGACAACATGATATGAGGGTATTTGGAATTGATAATGGATCCTAAATCAATCATTACAACATAATAATCTATAATTCATCATTTATGTTATATATAGAGATAGATAAAACACATATATCAATGATTCCCAAATAATACATATCAACCAACTGAGATATAGATAGGGAATTCCAAAACCATGATGGGTCTATAGAAAACCCAATTAGATAATGTGAAAACTGTTATATCCATCATCAAAAATCTCAATTTAAGGTTTTTTACAAGAATTTAATGGTGGATCATGAGGAAAATGAATAATAATAAAAAATGGGATAATATATTTGGGAACCCAGATCCAACAACCTTAGATATACCAATATTGATCATTAAGAGGTATGTAATCTCTAAAATCTCCTCGAGGAGTCTCCTTCATCAAGATAATATTCCACCAAGTGAATATTGAGGAAATTTGAGAGTATATTAAGTCTCAAAATATAACTGTTTAATAATAAATTCATCTTGAATGGTTTTTCCACACGGTATGACAAACCTTGCACTAACCATGCACTCCCTTATGGGATACTAAAAGAGTATCACAGTTTGAGGAAAAGGTTTGAATAACCATTATGTAAGCTTTCCTAACCCCACTATCCGAAAAAAAATGTTTTTAGGGGTAAGTCTTATGTTTTTTACTAACTAGGCAACTGGCCATGATCCCTCCCCTAGGACTCCAACATGAGGAACATGATTTCCAATGTAGACCAAAATAGTTCTCTCTAACGGTGTTACAACCATGCACAATTCCATAAACCTCCAAAAAAATGTAAATTCCACACAAAATAACCCATGAGAAGACCCAAAATAAAGATGGTAAAAACTAAGTAAATAAGTTATTGAAATAATCACTAGGATGTTAAAATATACCACTTTCAAATAACATATTCAAAACAAGATGAATTAATATGGATTGTTCATTTGGACAAAACATAGAGGAGGAAACCAACTTTAATGGAATCCATACTATCTATTTACATCACTTAGACTTGTATTTTTTATCATTTATCCACCCACCACCAATATCCACCACCAACCCCAACCCACTAAAATTATAAAGATGTGGTTCAATCCATATAATAAATAAATAATATGACTTTTGACTCATGAATATATCCTCGGTAATTTTATAAAATATCTAACACTAAAGATTTGATTGTGGAAAAAAAATCAATGTGCATTAATTTTCTGTTCTAGATCATGTTTAACATGTATTTGATTGGACACTAGTGTATGTAAAACATCTAAAATTTTTATATTCAATCACCTTTCTTTGGAAATATACTATAATTTATTTACTATTAATTTAATTCATGTATAAAATCACTTTATCCAATGCAAATTTAAGAAACTGATAATGTACATTAATGTAATTTTACTTAGATTGAAAAATTATATTCTTTGAAAAATTTAAGGTTTTATAACTACCAAAATATATAGAAATTTTACCCTAGTTATGATCATGTTATTCATATATTCTTATAATCTAAATAAATTATTTACAAGAATCTATATATAGAATTTATTCTTCCTCAATCCTAGAAAAATCTAAAACTAGCATTAATTTCATAATCTAGATCACCACTCCTCCTTTAATAGTAAACACATAAACTATACTAGATTTTATATACTCAAAATGGCATTAAAAATATTATTAAACATATCCTCTAATAAAAAAAATCAGATAATCCCAAACGTAATGCAATATATGAGTTTCTCTAAATGTATCTTAGGATTATCTCCCCCATATTTTAAATTTCCGATCATTTGTTTTCCATGTACTTAGTAATTACTTCAACTATATGTGTAATGTATGGTAAAGTGAAAACCATTGTAAAAATTTAGAATACCCATTGCTATTCAATGTGTTACAAAATTAATTTTCAACCTCTCTTCTTAATTTCATCCAATAATTATATCAGATAACGTGAAATTAAAAGTAATAGGGTTGAATATTAGCGTATAATATTTGATTTTAATTAATTTCAGGACTTTTCTTATGTAATTATTCTATTATAACAAAATATTTCAATTAATATTTTTTTATTAAATATGTATCCCTCAGATTTTTTTAATGGATTTGAGTCCTTCAAATCAAAATCCCATGAAAATATTTCCTTGATTTCCTAGTTCTATTCAATTTTGTGGTCTGTAACCAACATATCATTCTCATAAAATAGAAAAATTATATAATGATTACCGTATAAACCCATAAAATATTTCATGGTTTTAAAATTTTTCCCATATCTATGTCTTGTTTTAAAGGAATATTATATCTTGTACTAACACTATGCAACTCTCTTGATAATATACAAATATTTTATAAAACAATAATTCAAGTTATATTTTCCTTCTTCTACAAAACCTTCAAGTTGGATAATATTTATTTCTCCATTAATAAATCAATGAAGAAAAGTTGTCTACACATCGATATTCATTATATGTAAATTTTATATAGAAGAAAAAAACAAAACTAAATAAATATTCATCAGTATATCAATTGGAGAAAATATATCATTGAAATAAATACCTTCACTCTAATTGTATCCATTGATAAAAAATATCAAATTATATCACTCTACCTGGTATTTCTCATCCTTCATGATCTTCAAGAAACATTATTTCCTAATGGCCTTCCTACCATGATGTTATATAACAATATCCATTTTAAATTTATAGTGTAGATATTCATGTTCCTATAGAATTAATATTGTCCATGAGGATATTTCTAGACTCAGGGTTTCCTATAGAAAATATGTTGTCTCTTCTTCCACCATCATTAATCTATATGAAATATTTCTCTTCATGACATAGTCAGAGTGCATTATTGGTTATCTTTTATCATGATTTTTCCATCATAGTACAAACCTCACCGGTACATGATAAACATAAAGTATTAAGGCTTCATAGTAAAATTGTTCTTCATTTTCTTTATCCTAAACCTCAATTTTTTTATTTTCTCAATTTTCATTCTCCATATAAATATACATCACCAAATAAAAAGTTTATTTTAAAAAATAAAATCTTTTCCAATGATATTTTTCTTTCAATGGTTTCCCAGGATGATTCGCCTTCACACTATAATATATTTTACCAAGATAAATTTTAAATATCACATATCAAATTTCATTTAATCCAAGTAATTAATTAATGAACATTTAGGAGTTCCAAAATAATGTTACAAAGAATAGTTAGGATTTTTACAAGGCTATATCTCCATCAGTTTTTTCAAATTAATCACTACTAATAGAGATTAATTGATCACATAACAAGTGGGTTTCAATGATTCAATAAAAAATATATTAAAAACTATTGCAGTATTTAATATTTCACTTTACATACCCAATATGGTTCTATTCAATTCCTAGACTAATCCAATTTTTAGAATTTTATTCCACTGGGATCTATTTCTTAATGCCTAATCAGTTTTAAATTATCAATTTTTTAAAATCCTCAAACACTTAATCTTTTATCCATATTCATACTCATTTCATGCAATTAATATTTTAATGTATTCAAAATCATTTTCCTTCCTTGTTATTGGGTGCACTGAATATCTCATTGTGTAATAATTAATGAATGATTAAAAGTACCTCACTCCTCCAAAGGATTTTTTTGTTTTTAAAAATCATAGAATAGTTCCAGTCTATGATCATATAACTCTTCACCAATGATATTATGAATATTAAGTTTTTTTACATAAAACATAATAATCATAAAATTGTAAATATAACTTTGTAAGTCGTGATGGTAAATTATAAGGACAAAAATCTGTAAACATTGGTCAAACATATGGCCAATATTTGGGTTCCAAGATATCATTAATGATTCTATCAAGGTAGTTAATGAAGGAACCATATCACTATAATTATATTTTTCACCTAAAAATACTATAATTTATTTGAGACCTTCTTTTCCTTTATCATTACAACAAGTCCTTTACAATCTTCACCACTCCTTTCTTGTTACAAGTCTTACAAGGGATATCCTAAAATTATCCTGATGATAATATGTTTATTTAATCCATTTACCTAGTGAACTCCATGGATAGTCAAATCTATACCATCATTCCTTTTTAGTTTTCTAGAACTAACTCTAACGATATTTAGGATGTGATCATTACACATATACACAACCCCCTACAGGATATGTTCTTGGTAATAAAATCATTACATTAAAGGAAAAATGTACCATATTTCTCTGGAGTCAATTATCCATGAATCGTTAGGGTTTCACCTACCTTAAACTACTATCACTACATTACTGGCTAATATATCCTTTTTAGAAATATAAACCTTATTATTTACATTATTATTAATATTATTCATAACTTAAAATATATTTAATTTAAAAAAAATGAATAATGTTTATATAAAGTTTCCAATGTCCAATTTTGATAAATGACTTGTTAATATTACGTATTCTTCCACATTGACAATGATTGTGGTGTCATTGAGGCTAAAAAATATAATTTAATGGGTTTTTTATAAATTCTAAAATATTATTCAATTATATTATATATATAAAACCCATAAAAACTCAAATATACATATTTTTCTTCCTTTATATACTATAATACAATGATATATTCCAATGAGGTATATGGTTCTCCAAATATGAAGAAATTGATAAAATTATATTTAAATGTGAGTGTGTGCATATAAAGAACATTTACTATCATAGTGATAGAGATCTATGAATAGAATTAAGTGGCACATAAGATTAATAATATAACTTTTAGGGCTCCACAAATAATTGATATCATATGATATAAGGACAATATTGTGGAACTAATGAGTACATAGGTGGAGATTGAAGAGTCCTTGATTTTTGGGAATATGGTGTTTCCTAGAAATCACACATTAAGTGAATTTAAAAATGATGATTTTTATAGTTATCAATTGAGACATGATTAATATGGTATAAGTATTTATATAAAATTGTTAGAGAAATATGAAAAACTTTATTTTATCATATGGTGTATTTTTTAAATAACCATTACTTTTGGAAAATTTTATGTATTATTTCTTCAAAAAAATTTATAAAACATCTGAATTATTTTATAAATGAAATTAAATTGGGTAAAATTGAATAAATAAATAGTCTCAAGGGGTCTAAAGTGGTGAAGAATGAAAGGGTCAACACAAATATAATCTATAAAATCCCTAGGAAGGAATCAAAAATCAAATAAATAATCAACACCTCTCTCTAATATCATTTTAATGATAATATTCCCACTACAAGATTCCCCATGTTCTAGGTGTTAAAAATGTCTACCCCATGATGGACAAAACCACTATAGTATATCATAGTATAAGTTATGATCCAGCGTTAGGGGAGTATCCCTAACAAATAATGGAAAAAAAGAATAAATTATGTTTAAATTTAATATAAAAAATATTCTCTAAGTAATAGGAATTATTACCAATAAATAAGGAATGTGCTACAACGATGATAGATTTACCCATTCCCTAAACGACCATGAAATCTAAGAGCATAGATCCCTATAGTTTGGGGTGAGTCTACATCCATGTGTGATTCCAAAGATGTTGGATCCATCCTTATGGAAAATGGGGCCCTAAATCATATTTTATATCTACACTAGGGGTTTAATATTTTCCAAATATTGTTTTTAGTTCAATTAGAAGAGGAGGGGATCTAGATCCTGAAGAAATTAAGGATCACAAAGCATTGGGAAGTTAAAACAATATCAGTAACTAATGAGAAGAATTTTGACATAAATTGGTTCTTCATAACTCTATTGTAGAGGGAATAATTATAGATATTTCAATGAACCTGGAATCTAGTGATTATAATGACAAAATAAGCATAAAATATGATAGAAAACCTCTATTGGACTGGAAATAGATAGAGGTGAGATGATTAATAAAGATAACAGATCCATTCCCCCAATGAATCATCTTAAATGAAAATATATGTAGCGAGTCCACTCCACTTCAAAGAACAGATATATGATAGATTCTAACTTTTATATATCATAGATAATTTATTTCAAGACTATTGAGATCCCATTCATCTATACTTTGACGTTTATTTTTA
Organism: Viscum album; assembly: GCA_963277665.1. Lineage (NCBI taxonomy): Eukaryota > Viridiplantae > Streptophyta > Magnoliopsida > Santalales > Viscaceae > Viscum > Viscum album. Next base: position 1,087,905,395 of record OY728145.1, on the reverse strand, counting down.
CAATGAGATTTCTGATACGACACACAATAAGGTTTATCTTTCATGTAATAGAGTTGAATATAAAATGGTTGGACCATGTGTTCTCATTGTATTTCACATTAATGAAGTTATATAATTTAAATAGGTTGACTAAAATAGAGGGGGTTTGATTGAAGAGTAAAACATTATGATTTTCCACTAACAAAATGGCAGAATAAAGAGACATTTGAACCATGTCTATCACTTCATCAGTGAAATGCCAATGTAAGATCTCTTGAGGTAAACTAAGACTAAAAATTAGGAACAATAATATGAATATAATATAAAATTTCTGGTTATCTTTCTATATTAAAATGTATCCTCTTACAATGATCAATATATAATTATCAATATAAGTGAAAATGGAATCATTTTTTGATAATTTAAAAGGGTAGAGACCTTATTTTCTTTCATAATACAACAAACTAAAGTTTTACTATACATTTATCATATAAGTCCTTCCCAAATACTTTTACTATTAGAGGATACTTATCCATGTCTTCCTTTCATTCACTTAATGGTATTATTGATTCATTTGAGTTTAATTTCACCATCATCATAAGGTTTATCAGTCAATTCCAATTGGACCAGTGATGTCTTCTAAATTTTTGAGAATTAAAAATAAATATATTGTGTGTGTAAATAATTTTTATAATGACAGTCTTTGGATCATATATAAATAACATGAGATACATGGGGTCGAATGAAATAAAATTATTGATAAGGGTGATCATTCATCCAAAATTGAGAAAATGATTTTCCAAATGATAATTTTGTCTGAATGTTTATTTAGGATGCCTTAAAAAGTGTAGAATCATATTATTTTGTATGAAGGTTATCCAAAATAATCTATAGATAATTGTCTTCTAGAAATAATAATCCAATATTTTGTGTAATTTACTTTACTTTGAGATCATATATTATGAATATATATGATGTTCTTTCTAGAATTAATGATTTAAACACTCATGTGTGAGTAGGAGGCTCATTGAATTTGATTAAATATGTAATGAAACAGATATTTATTTTGGAATATTTTACATTGTTATAATGTTTTATGTTCATTACATAACATTTTGAAGAGGATGTAAACTAATTCTTATATAGAAAATCATGCCTTAGTTGTTGTAGGTCATGTCATTATAGATATGACTCAAAAAAGCTCTTTAATCACAGAGAAAGAGGTCACACACTATATCTCATTTCATTTTACCATGAGGATAATCCCTAAGAATTTATTGTGAAAGGGTTTAATATATGTTTGGATTTTCAAAAGGTTATGGTTTAAGTCATTTTGTAATACAATATACAATGATAAAGTAGTAATGATTTTAGATATCCTTTTGTTTTACGAGTTCATGAATTTTTTGAGATTCTACACTGGAATATCTTAGAAAATATATATTACTATTGAGTGTATGAAGTTTACTACATTTTTAGTACAAGATAAATTATATTCATCACATCATAAACTACATGACCATGCCACCACTTTGGTCAAATGTTATTTGATATTCTTGGGATTCTCATTCCATATCCTTCAAATTTGGTCACCAAGTCATAGTAATGTGTGTTATTCCTTGAATCATGAAATTTATATAATTTAACCCACTTATAGACTTTGAAATCAAAATTATTTGAATTTATGAGATAAATTTCTACCTATTCTAAGAGCCTTTGAACCGGTAATGGGGAAAAGAACAATGGTGCACACATGATACAAATTCCCTAGGCACAGAAGGCCAGTAAGTAGATTTTTATTTAATTATTTAAACTTTTATTTGTTTCTAATAATATTTTCGTTAGAAAATATCCTTCATTAACTACATATTATTATATATAAAAAGAAAAAAACATGAAAAATGGTATTGTAGAGATTTTTTACCAAGCATTATCCATTCGATAATAAGAGTAAGTAACCCTTTTTAAAATCATTATGTTTTGTTTTTTCTTTATCTATCTATATCATATACTCATATTATCACATTTTAGTTCCACTATAACTAACCTATTATGTAAATATGGTATTGAGGGTTTTTTATAACCACTAATTCACCTAAACCTTTTTCTAACACCTAAAATTTTATTATGTATTTACTTTAAATAATTAATATGTTGAATAAATTATATCACCCAAAACACCAAACTAAAATGATTCATGATACATTTTATTATAATTCATGATAAAAATTATAACATTATGATAATATAATGTGAATATAATTAATAAAATTACATAGAAGTGTAAAACTCCAAGTTAATTTAAAGAGAATAATTAATTAACAAATATTATTACATAAAAATATATTTCACAAACATATTATTATTAATAACTTAAATGATTATTTTATTAGTTCAATTTATAAATAATTAAAATATTTTTAGAAGTTAAATATTTTATTTTAAAGGGATTTTATTAAAACCATTTAATGTTAAATACAGATATTTTTTAATGAACTATTTTCCTTAACTGTTGAATATTTTTATCTAAAATTAAATAATTAATAATTTATTCTGATAAAATGATTCAATGTAAAAATAAATATACTAACCCTAATTTGATTGGTAATTGATAAAAAATATGATTAATAACAATTTAGGTTTAAAAGATCATTTTATAACAAAAAAGTTTTTTTATATTTTATTTTTTTTATTAAAATATAAATTCCAAAATTTTAGTATTTTAATTTCAAAAAATGAACTTAATTTATGAATTCAATGTTTCATAATTATATTAAGATGATATTTGCTGATTTATCTAAAAAATATTTCATTCTTGAATATTAAAAATACAATTTGTTGTATATATTGTAACTTTTTATGAAAAAATGATGATTTAATCATGTTTTAAAAATTTTCAAAACATTTTTAGTGAAACAATTTCTATTTAGTAATTAAAATAATTCATTTTAATATAATATTATCAATTTAGAGACCTATGTTTTATATTTTGGAACCAAAGTTATATTTTATTCAAAAAAAATATTGATATCCATGTCATGTAATTAGGTATCCACATCATAACATTTCATTTTATCATCGATTGAAAATTAATTAACCCGAATATCTAAATAATAAAAAAATAAATATCATAGGTATCTATATTAACCATAATATTTGGCCCTAATAAATATTTTTATTTGTAAATGTTTTTTTCTAAAATATTTTTTTATGTTATGTGTTTTTACTTGAAGTTAATTTTTATCACCTTTATTAACTGATTTTAATAAAATTATTTTCATATATGTAATAATAATAATTAAAATTAGGTAATTATTATAATTTAATTTTAGGGAATAAATGTATTTTACCAAGAAAAAGTTAGTCCCCACAATAAAGACTAAAATTTGATAAATATGTAAAATTAAGATATCATGCCATAAAATATAAAAACAAATCACCAATAAATGGGTGTATGAGGGACATAAAAATATTATTTAAAATTATACTAACTAATTTTTAATTTTGGATTGAATTCCTTTGAATATGCAGTCCCTTTGATTATTAAGAAATCAATATTCAGAAAAATGTCATCCCTCTCAATTATAAAATAACCACTACAACACATCACTCATCTTCACACAATAAGCTTCATATCATGAAAATCATATAAAAACACCCTTACCCTAAAATATTATTCACTTTATGGAGGATATAGTCACATTAAAATCCTCCCTTAAAAGGATTAAGAGAATTATAAAAGGAGTTTTCCTAAAGAGTAATGTAAAAACTTCAAATCAACCATAATCATTTATATTCCTTTTATTTTACATATACATCCTAAATGTATATTATAAATATCATAATATGAATATATCATTATCATTAATATACTTAAATGTTTTTATTTTAATTTAATAACCATTATTTACTTTCTTCCCATGCATTCAAAACATGAAAACATTGCTCATATTATAGTTAGTTCACCATATTTATGCACAACACATTTCATTTTTCATAACCAACAAAAATGGTTGGTTATAAAAGAGTATTTAAGGATTTAATATTTTATTTATTAAAAAATAAATATTCATTAATGATAAATGAGCCACTATATTTATTATATTAATAATAAATAATCATGGTTATTTTAACCACCGAAAATGAGCATACCGAGACATTTTTCATATTTTAATCTATTTTGAACAATATAATGAGATGTATAAATTTTGTGATAGTATAATGATAAATAATATATAACTATATAATTATAAATATTAATATCTCATAAACATTAATTTCAACCCTACACCGTTATAATGAAACATGAAAAGAATGATGGAAATTACTAACCACTAATGATCAATTCTATCTTAAAATATCTAATAACAACGTCTTAAATTAATATAAAAGATTTATATAGATGGTAATAAACATTAATATAGTAATTTAAATAAATTATTGATTTATATTAGTTTATTATTTGTGAATTTAATATATATGTAAGAAAGTGTTAAAACTAAGGTAAGTGTTCTTTGTCTCAATTTCCATTTCTTAGGACATATTTCAAATTATGATCCTATCCTTATTTGACATGATGTAATTAAAATAAATTTAATTATTTTAACCTAAATCATCTTTATATCTAATTAATTTTAATTTATATTTTATTATCTCTATCCATGTTCATGTGGTTAATATATTTTTAATCCTATATAGTGAATCATAAATATGTTTCCTTTCATTGAGGTATATACTTCCTTAAATGTTTATGTTATTCTAAGATTATGTGAATTACGACCTCTAATTTTCTTTGTTCTATTACAAATTGTATTATTTGGATTTAAATTTCATTCATATAATCTCTTCATTAATATATTCTTATTTCACTTGTTATATTCTTATTAAGGGTGCCCTTTACAATCCTTTACTCATTTCAGGTATTATACTTATATTTCATATTTTCACCTCTATGAATCAAATTCAAATCCATGAATTTTTAAATTAGGATTTTAATTTATTTTATTATGAATTTCTAGTCTAATTTACTTCCTTATGGTTTTTTATTTTACATCTTATTGTGTTTGTAAGGGTTTTCTATCTAATCTAACATTAAATTCAAGATTTCTTATAACTAAGTTTACATCTGAGTAAATTTTATGTTATTTCTATATTAAAACTCATCTAATTTTTAATCCTATGTGTTTTAATAGGGTTTAAATGTCTTTTTACCATTTCACATCCCATTGGTTAATAAATAATCCAATGGGTTGCTCGTAAGTTGAGCCAGCCATATCTCTTTTTTAAGATCCAAAATCATTCTTATCTATGTCTATTTTATTTATGTTTTTCCAAGAATGTTAATTTGTAAAAATAAAAAAGTTTTTTATGTAATTTACAACTTATTTTTAATTTAATTTAATTTATTTCAATGAAATAGATTTAATATTTTCCACCATTTTAATTTATAGATTTTCTTTAAAAAAGTGTGAAAAGAACATTTTTTTAAAAATTTCGACCTGAACACATTTTTCCTATTTTGTAAACATTTTTTAAGGATGCTTTATCTTCATGTTTAAATGGTTTATTAATGTAATTAATTTTCAAATTTTTCTGTGAATTTTTATTTTCAAAAATAATTGATAACTTTTTAAATGAATAAATCAAGTGATTTATTTACACTTATATATTTTTTTCTTCCACTCCAAATTTATTATCTGTAACTACATTTATTTTCAAGGATTAAATATTTTGAACTATTTTAAAATTAATTTTTTAAATGTATTAATTTAATTCCTATGAAATGTTCATTTTAAGTGACTTATCGGTTTTCTTTTACAACCATGACACATATTACTGATGAAAATTCATTTTTATTTTTTCACTTCCATTTTTCTCTCAAAATATGAAGAATAAATCAATTTTGATGTTATGATTTTTGTATTTCCGTTTAAATTTTATTATTATCTTTTTATTTATGTGATATTAAATATTTATTATCAAATGATTCAATCCTCAATCCCATATTATGTTACACCATCTAAAAGTTTCAAGTTACCCATATTCTTATAAAGAAGATTTAATCTATAATAATATCCATTAATTATTACTATGTTTCAATTGGGATATACTAAAATATAACCATCCATATTCTTTCTCTTGATGGAATTTGATAATGTTTTATAGAAATACCCACTAAAACCATTTCTTTCTTGGATAAATTTTTATTAGATAAAATTATAAATTTTTTCCTATGTGGCACACAAGTGCATGTATAAATGATGATGTGATGGGTGGGAATAAAACTAAACCCTCCTCCTAATGCATTGGGAAATGATTTATATCTAATTAGGCTATATATAATGTATTCATTTATAAAGTAAATCCTCTATGGTATGCCATCCAATGTGTTATATAGTATTAGAAATAATCTTTGACTTATTCTTACGAGGTCATGATTTATATTGTGGTCACATTTTTATGATTTTATTAAACTATGATATATTTATATCTTATATAAAAGCCTTCTGTTATTATTCCTAAATTATGATCCATTTTGTATTGTGTTATATTATTTTATGAAATGTCATTATAAATTGATTAGGTTCTCATATTGACATGTTTATCTTATTCACACTTATGTCCTTCAGTTTATATCACGTATGTTTACCCTTACTGAGTGTTTGAGATCACCCTTCTTATACTTCTCTTTCTTTGGTTTATGAAACAGAGTATTATGTATGATATATTTATATGGGTGAAATGTGTATATAATTTTCTAGGATATGTTTAATACTTATTTTAAAGTAAGGACATTGTGGTTTTATTGGTTAAAATCTCTTTTAATGGGGTAACATGGATTCTTTTAGTTAATGGTTTTTTCAAATTCCCTAAAACTCAAATCCTTAAAATAATTGATTAAGTAATACACTAAATACTTTTTATTGATGTTGTAATAATAGATGTTTGTGTTTAAGTTACTTTAGCCTATATCAAAACCACTATGTAAATGACATACGTTAATCGTTGGAAGTAAGAATATGGGTCTATGGAAAATTTATTGTAATTAAATCGTGGTTTACATAACATTATATGTGAGGATATTATTGAATGAAGATATTTTAAGAGTTATGGTTACCATTATAGGTTAATATTTTAGGGTTTATTAAATTATTAAAGTCCTAAATACCCATTTATAGATATTATGTGATAGGATTTTAAGGTGATTACAAATATCCTGGGGATTTTTATTGGATTTTTTGGAAGAAAAAGAGATTAATTTAAATATAACCCTTTTGGGTGATAAGTGATTACATATTGAGGTATATATGATTAATTTTTATTTGGGTTTTATAGTTTTTGGAATATAGTTTGAGAAGTATATATAATTTCAAGGATTGAAAAGTGATTTATTGATAAGGAAATTCAGGTTATTTTGGGATAAGTTTCATGTATTTAGGGGGGTTATTTATGATTAAGGTAATATATATTGATATGAAATTTTATATTTTGGGGGGGATAAAGGGTAAGTTGATTTCTATGAGATAATTATTTAATGATTTTTAATCGTCAAATATAGTATAAAAGAACTTAATAATTTGGGATATTTTTTTCAATGATTGAACATGTTATATTTTGAACTTCTGGAACCAAATGTATTTTGGGTTGAAATAAAGGTGACATGAGATAAGGAACTAATTATTATTTTTTATATTAACATTATTATCACTTATTATCATAAAAATTTTGGTTCTAGTCCTTGGTTGAGATTAGGTTTCATGAAAAATAATTTATGAATGGTATGTCTTTAGAAACTTCTATAACCAACAGGAGATCCTTATTTGGTAAAAATGATTATGGAAAATGAATAACTAAACATATTTCAATCTTGAGGTAAAAATTATTTTCCCAATATTTTATAAGATAAAAACTCATATATATCCTTTTAAATTATATATTGAATCATTTTTATCATATGAATATATTTATCTATTTTCATTAGTATGGGATAAATAAAATTTTGATGATCTAATTTATTTACATACAGAATAATGTATCCCCGTAATATTTTAGTATGTATTTTATATTAAATAAATACTATGTATAAAATATTTTATCAAATGAAATTTCCAAAAAATTAAACATGATATAATTTATTATAATAAAATATAACCATTAAAAAAGTTTCAGAATATAATGGGACACATCATTATGAACAATTTTATAGAAGTGTATACGCTCAAGTAAATTAAAATATAATAATTAATTGAAATGATTTATATAAAAAATAGGCATTCCTTACATATTGTTATTGATATTTATAAATAATAATTTGATACATTATTATAAAAATTAATTGAATAAAATTTTAGACGATAATTAATTATTTTTAATGATATGTGATTTAAATTATTTAATATCAAAAGGGATATTTTATAAAGAATTGTTTCTTAAAAATGTTTTCTGTTTTTATTAAAAATAATATTTAACACATTTTCTTATAATGTTTTTTAATTAGAAAAAAAATATATTAAAAGTCATTTAATTGGTAATTTATATGAAATTTTATTAAAAATACTCAATTATTAAAAATTCAATTTAAAATAAAATAGTTTTTTTAAATATTTTATGATAATTTTAAAAAGATAAATTATTATTTTTTTGAAATTTAAATTTTGAAATGGTAAAATTTATTTTTGGAATCATTAATTTAGAATTATCATAGAGTATATTTTTTTATATTTCTAAAAAGGATGATTTTATTAGTGAATAATAACAAAAATTAAATACTAATTTTTTTTACATTGTCCTTATATAAACATGTCATAAAAATTTATCAAATATTTTTATAGACAACATAGTTATTGAGGGAGTAAAATAATCCATTTAAAAATAATATGTTGTATTTATAATCATCTGTTTGACACGTTATAATCTAAGTTATATTTTATTATAATAAGAAACTATTTTTGGTTTGTTTCATTTAATTTAGTATCCACATGATTCCATTTTGTTTTGGATGGGTTTGAATATAAAATAACTATATTTTTTAAATTTTCAACTAATAAATATCATATTTTACAATACTATTCGTAATCATTGGCCTAAATAAGTATTTTTCTGCATAGAAATATTTTTTATATTTTTTATTGTGTTATGCACACTTAAAATGATGTTCATATTAATCACATATAAAAATTGAATTCAATTAAATTATTTTAATATTTGGTATTATCATAACAAAAAATTAGTTCACAATTTTATTTGAATTTCATGAAATAAAAATAAGTTACAATGTTAAAAATTAGTCAGTGTCGTAAAGGAGAAAATGATGTAAGAGGGTTAAATCGTAATATAAAGTCAAATAAAATTAAAAAACCACATATCTAAAATAATATATAAGGGATTTAAATACTTTAAAATACTTTATCGACACTATTTATCAATTTTCTATCCACATACTCTATATATGATATCTCATTAAATATTAAAAAATTAATATTTAAAAAAATGTAACCCCTCTCACTTATAAAAGGACTCATTCACCACCCAACTTCTCCTTAAATCATAAGCTTATTATCTTGAAAAAGATCTTAAAAGACCCATAATCATTAATCTTATAAAATACATAGTGGTTTTTTTCTCATCCAAATACCACCCTTCAAAGGCTTAATCCGAATAGGAAAGACGTTTTCCCAAGGTATCAGGTAAGAACTCTCAATCACACTTTTTCATTTTTGTTTCTTTTATTCTTATTTTTCCTCCTTCATTATATTATACAAATCCTAATATAATTAAATAATTCACATTATTATACTAAATTATTATTATATTTATTTAATAACAATTATCTACCTTCCTATAATCCATTTTAAAAATTAAATTTTCGCTTGTATTATGTTCGATTCACCACCCCTTTGGACAACATATTTTATTTTGCATCACCACCTTACAAGTATAGTTCTTAAAAGTATATTAATTGAATAAATATGATATTCATGACATGATTAAACTTATATAATTATAAATTTTTTGATATATTATTAATATTATTAATAAATGATTGTAGTGATTTTATCCACCCAAAACATACATACTGAGACATTATTTATAATGTCAATCTATTTTTGAAAATATATTGAGTTTTATGTATTTTTGTGATACCAAATTTATAAATACGCTGTAGAAAAAAATTAGGGATTTTATAAAATAATAAACTTGAATTTATTACCAAAACCATTTCATCAAAAAAAAATAAATAAATATTGATACTACTAAAAACTGATTTTCAATATTAACTAATGATAAATAATAACTATTTAATAAATGAATGTAAATTATTAATATTTAAGTAAAAAAATGCTCTAAATTACATGATTAATGAGCATTAATATATTTTACATAATTTTAATATATGTTTGAGTTAGAGGTAAATCCAACATAAGGGGTTTTCATTTCAATTTCCATATCTTAGGACCAATTTTAAATTATGCACTTATTCTTCTCTAACATGATATAATTAATTTAAATTGAATTATTGTACCATATAAAACATTTATTCATTTGAATTAAATATCCATTTAATGATCTCTTTCCATTTTCATTTATTTCTATATTACTAAACCCTTAAGGGTATTTTTAATTCAAATTTATTTTATATAATTATTTCCTTTTTTATTAATTATGTTATTCTATGATTTTAGGTCTTATTATCTATCAATGTATTAATAAAAAAATTTAAATGTTTTATGTGTATTTATATTTATTTAACATAATCAAAACCTTTATATATATTTATTAAATATGTTTTGTTCATGGCAAGTGTTTTCTTTCCAAGCCTTTACTCATTTCCATAATCAACCATCTATTACATATTTTATCTTATAAAACTAAAATTCAAGTCCCTGAAAGTTTAACATTATAATTTTTTTTCATTTTTTTTTAATTAATGTTATTATTTTCTTTATGGATTTGTTGTACATACCTTACATTTTTTGTAAGGTTTTTCATTCCAATATCAACTTATTTTCAGTATTTTTTATTACAATGTTTCCATGTAAAGAAAATATATGCTATTTAAATCATAAACACCATATATTTTCTTATAATATTGTTATTATTGGGTTAAAAATGTTTTATTACCCTCTCACATCCCATTAGTTCACAATTCAACCAAAATATTGCTCATCAGTTCATTTGAACTTATCAATACTTTAAGGTCATGATTCTTCTCCCCATATCCCTGTTCATTATCTTAATTCACAAATATTATTCTATCCACTTCAATTATTTCAAAAGATCACTTTTTTCCTTTGTCTTACTTTATAATGGTTTAAAAGGAATATTTTTATCTTTTTATACACAATCCATTTTCAGACATTCATTACAGAAGTGTGAAATTAATATCCTTTTTAACATTTTCAAATTGACCATATTTTCCCGATTTTATAAAAAAATTAATAATAAAACATAAAATTCAAGTTTTCATGGTTTTAAAATGTAATTTTCCACATTTTTCTGTTTTTTTAATTGTATAAATAAATATTAATGTTTTGGAAGAATAAATATTATGATTTATTTACACTTATGTATATTTTTATCTTTTAATATATATTTATTTTCATCAACTTAATTTATTATCAATGATTAATTATTTTGAATTTTTCTAAAATTAACATTTTCAATGACCACTTATGATTCCCATCAAATTGATGTTTTTGTGACTTATTAGTGTATCTTTTTAACAATGTAAAAAATATTTATGTTAATGATTTTTAAAATTTCAATCCACTTTCCCATCAAGCTCTAAAATATCTATCACTTTTAGTGTTTTGTTCCACATATTGCACTATAAATTCTATTATAATTTCTGTCTTTTTGTTGATTGGTATTGAAGTACAATTGACATGATTATTAATCTATTCTAATGTGATACTATTTGATATAAAAAAATAACCTATCTCTTATGAAATTTTCTTTTATCTATGTTATCATTACTTAATGTTTAATTGGATTCACTAGGGAAAATTTCGAATAATAGAATACATAAAATTTACATGTATGAGTTATAATTTTTTTAGAAATATTCATGAAACCCTTTTCTTAACCAGGTTAATCATGATTTAATGGAATTATGAATGACTTTTTATACGACACACATATGCATTTACACATTATAATGTTTTGTGTGGGACAAAAGTTATGAAGTTCTCTAATGTGTTGGGTAATTTTTCATATCTCATTAGATGATATGTAAGGGACTATAGAGAAAAACAATCCACTATAGTACTATATCCAATATTTTTTTTGTCTTAGCATTGAGTCTTTAATTAAGCTTATGTTTCCATGTTTTACATTGTTATCACATTATTATAATGCCAAGGTCTTATAATTATACATCATTTTGCCAAAATCCACATATTATGATTCATGACTTAGGATTTACATTGTGCAAAGTATGATTATTTTATGTTATTTCATTTTAAATTCGGTATGTTCTCCTACAAAAATATTTATCTTAGGCTAACTTATGATCTTCAATTAATATCTCTTATATTTTCACTTATTTAGTATTTTAGCTCACCCATATTATGTTTCTGTTTACCCATATTAAAAATTAGTGTATCAACTATAATAATTTTACATTATTAATATGAAAAATTTACTTTTTATATAATTTTGATACTTATTATAAAATAAGGAATCATTGGTTTAATGGGGTAAATATCCATTTGATCAGATAGATATGGGGTTTTTAGAAAAATTTATTTCATAATTCTCTAATACTATAAACCTAAAAGGTATTTGAAATTTGTGTGACTAGGTATATTTTATTGATATTTTAATTATGGGTGGTAATGTTTAGGTCACTTCAGTCAATATCCAAACTAGTGTTTAAAGGCATTTTTAATACCCTATCTAGGGGTACGGGTCTGGTGTGTCCAAATTTTAGTGGTTTTATACTCACATAGAGTCTTTTCACTTGGTATTAGATATTTTTTAGGGGGTCCAAGGTAAATTTATATTTTATCATGTTTGGTTCTTTAATAGAAAAATATTTTAATTAAAGAGATCTATATGTACAATAAATAACAGCAACAAAAAAGGAGTTATGATGTTCAATGCATATGGATTGTATCTATAGATATATAAGATCATTCTACACCTTCTCTATCTTTTAATAAATGTTCATGATATAACTAAGACTAGTGTATGAATTATTTATTTCATAAAAGACTATATAAATATGGATTAAATAAGTATTTATGTTGATGGAAGAGGGTGAAATATGTCACTCTCACCCCTCTCAAAAAATTATTTGACATGATTTATGTGTAAAAATAGTGTGCATATTATTTGTATGAATGAATAATATATGAAATATGTAGATATCAATTTTATGGTGGAATGGTAATAAAAATTAGGATCAATAAGTTTGAATAGGAGTAAATAATATGGTTGATGAATTCTTCTTTTATGTAAACACAATTATATGATCAATTTAAATCTATGAATATATTCTTTATGGTTTTATGATAGTTAATAATTTGATGTGTATTCTCTTGGATAGGTTTTATTCTATGATTTATTCTCTTGATAATCAATGCATGGATGAGACGACTATCAATAAACTCAAAAATGCCTATATTTCTTATGTGATGTGGAAAGAGATTTCCTTAATAAAACTAGGAAAGTATGATATCTAGAAGAATTTAAAATCTGAAAAATATTTTGATCATATTTGGAAAATTTATATTTTATTTTAAACCAATATAGAAAACAAAACCATTATATTCAATGATTTTTTACCATTTTATTCTATATATATATAGTGATTAAAATTTAAATATAAATGTAACCAATTTTAAGTGATTATATTATAAGAATATGGGATACTATTAAATTTGTTTCCCTAAGATAAATAATAAATTTTAATAGCGTGATGAACCTCAGTTATTGTTAAGTAAATTAAATTTGTTGAGTTTTTGAAATATAATATGGTTCGTTATTGGAAAAGGTAAGAAAAACATATAAATGAAATGGAACATTCTATCAAAAAATTATGGAACATCCTATCACTATGAAATTTTATGGGATATAGATGATTCTGAATAGAAAAAAATCAAATATTATATTATCAATTTTCAATAGTCAAAATAAATTTCTAGTAAACAAAAATAGATCAATGGTTAGAGTACTATTGATGAAGAGAGTACTACTGAGGAGACATCAAAATAATTTTAGTTAAAAAATTTATCTATTGGAATTATTTAACAAAAAAACAATACATAGATATTTTTTTGATGTAGTAAATGTTATCTCTTAATAAGTCACTTTAGAAATTAATATTCCAAGATATTATTGGGAAGGAAGTTGAGTTCTAATGGAAGATGATTGATCTCAATGCCATTCTATTAGTGAAATAAAATATGGTTGAGGTTACCCTAGAAAATACGAATATAAATATTGTTTAATTAAACTTTATAGGCTTAAAATCTATTGATGCAATGATTTACATGAATTTTACACATTTTAAGTTCAAAAAATCAAGGACGTTGTGAAATTTTAAAATCAAATGACAAATTTGTTGCTTCCCCTAATAAACATGTAGATTGTCTTATGAAGCCCCAAATTATAATATTAAACACTGTAAATTACATATAAAATATTGAAATAAATTAAAATTTATGAAAAAATGTGAATACATCACCAATGGGAACAATTACATATCCATGAGAAGTTTGAATTGAATTTATGAATTTCAAATCATAAGTAAAGGTAGTGAAATTATTTTTATTAATATATTTAAAACCCATTGATATTACAAATTGAATGAATATGTTGGCATTTTCAAATCTATGGGGACAAAGAATATTTGTGTGAGTATAATGTCACACACACTCAATTAAAGTAAGGACATGAATTTAGTGGAAGTTGACCAGAAGTTCAAAATTTTCATCTAAGACAACATTTGATAGAAAATTTATTATTTAAAAATATGTTTTATTTTCAAGAGTAATATTTCAAAATATATGATCAACCCAAACACACATATAATAATTGTTCCACATTTATATATAATTGATTAAAGATGAATGAGAACTTTTAATCTATTAAGAGTAATATTTATTTTTAAAAGGCACTGATAGTTGAGGTGGGTTACAATTTATTCAATGAGGAAAATCCATGTATGTTTTATAATGGTACCATAGGGAGCATGAATGTAAATTAGAATCTCTTGATATAAATTCAATGCTATGATGGAGGAGTTATCATTATGGAAAATTATTGATCTCCCAATATCAATTGAGTTATAAGTACAAAAATTAACAAGAGGAAACATGAATCTAATTACAATATATTTATTGATTCGGTGATTCATAATACCTTGAGTGTCTACAGTTTTTAGATAATGGGAATGGGGTGATATTTTTCAATGACAGATGTTACATTTGGATATTGAAGGATTTTACTATATTATTAAAGTGATAGTGAACCATTTTTAACCATTTTCTGATTTCCAATGATCAATGTTTAGGTTTCTTGAGAATGGAAGAGGATAATGTACAAGAGAAAATAAGACTAATAAAATTTGTGTAGAAGAATGTGGGTAAGATTAAAATACATAAAAAAAGAATATATATACTAATGATGAAGCTTGAAAGAGTAAATACTTGTGTCACATGACACATAATAAGAATATTGAGAAAGATTAAAAAATCAGTGGATACCAACCTGATTAAACCTCTTGAGTGGATACACTAGCATGTATTTGTTATAAAAACCATGAAGTTAACCAATAATGATAAATATTTCACTCCGGATATTGATGATTTTACTCATATGACATAAAATTATTTTATGTAAAATTATGTAAGAGGTTCGTGAGATGTTTATGAATTTTCAAATATTTAACAAAAATAAAAACCAATATTTTTTCAAAATGGATTATTCTAATTATAGATATTAATATAAAAATGGAGACACTGAGGCATTACACGAGAATCATTAAATAATAAATAAATATTGTGCCCCATTAATACCTAAAAAATATATTATCCAAAAATAAGAATGGTATTTTGGTGTTCATGCAATGAAGTAGATTTTCAGAGCTTGGAACCACAATGCATTTTCAGATATAGTCCACAATTGAGGTGGTATATATTCTTAGTTGATTTTTTCCTTAATATAATTTATTGAATATGAACTTTTATATGTTTTTTAGAATAAAAATAAAAATAATTATTCTAAATCTGTTTTATAACCCTTGATACAAAAAGGAAAAAGGAAAACTTTAGGTAAATTTTGATAAGAGTTTTGATGAAGAAAGATTACTTGGATATACTCTCGATGCAAGGATTTAACAATGTTTCCAAGGTAATTTGAGGAATATCATTGATAAATATTTTTTACATGGTATGAAGAATCAAAATTATTTAAAAATATAATTTTATACAAATGAATATATTTAAAAAATTAGATGAGAAGTTATTGGAAAGAATGGGAATAAGATTACCATTATAGAAGATTTTTAGAATCTCCATGATAATTATGATGTTTCATAAAATTAGGAAGGCCTATAGGAATAAAGTTCATGCTTCAAAAGTCTTTGAAAAATATTAAGTCTAAAAACATTATTTTAGAAACCATAAAGTGTGTTTAAAGATGAATAATACTACAAATTTTCAATCAAGTGAAATTTATTTCACAAGTTGAACCAAATAGTCTTGATTTATCATTACGACAAGAGTATTTGAGTTTTGAAATTAATGAATAGATAATTGTAATGACCCGAACTTTTGAATAATATTTGTTTCCAAAATTTGAGTGTTATTTCATTTTATACTCCACAAAACTATATCCTTTAATTAATGAAGTGATACAGTTGGGTTTTGACTGTTATATGACTATTGGACAATATGACCATTAGAAACTAAACTCTTAACATTAAAATTTTTGTTTATAAATCCAAGTGATCTTGGTAAATTATTATAGAAAGAAGAGTCAATGGCCTCATCCAGAAGGCTTGGTATATACAAATCACATCTGTAAAAGATTGGGAAGGAGGTAGTATCTCTAGGATTTTCTCTGTACCAAGACCAAGTTGAGCTTCAATATGTGAATCTGGAATGGAATCGCCTAATGAAAAATTTCAAGCTGATAGAAATCACCACTCGGGCAATGTTGTCCGAGCCGCCCCAAGATTCTATCACCAGAGAACACATTACACTTAGGTCCTATAAAGGTGTTATAAGAGGTTATGTAGTGAGACCTTAGTTACATTATGTGATCCTTTTGCATAAATAAAATTATTATTTCTTTTTGTGATTAATTTGTGAATTTAAAATTTTCGGATAAATGTTGAATAATGTTCCACATTATTGCTGAATTTTGGAAAACGGGTATTTTAAAATATTTATGTAAACGATAAATAATTAATAATGTGAAATGATTTTAAAAAAATTTTCTTCTACAGTTGTGATCAATAAGAAAATTAAAGTCTAATATGATCAACTTGATTTTTTAGTGAATAGTAATGTATGAATAGTAACATACCCTTATGAATAGTAATGAATAGTAAATCAGCCAAAAACTTGAAGCTTCACCCATGAATGTATAAATATAATTTAGACATCTTAATAGTGAAAAATGGTTATAATATAAGTATTGATATTTTTGGTTGTCATAAATAATTTAATTACAATTTTATAATTAATTTAATAATTTAAAATAAATATGTATTTTCATAAAATTTAATCATAAATTGTTACTTTATTATCTTATGGTTATATGATAATTTTACAGGACCTTCATTACCTTTTCATGGTGTTTCAAAATAAGTTATAGTTTTAGAGTGGTTGTTTTTTAATAAATAGTGATTTTATTTAAAAAATAAATAAAAAGTATTTACAAAATTATTTTCATAAAATGGAGTTCATTTTTGAATTCAGAGCATCAATATTAGGTTAGGGTGAATTTTTGGGATTTTTGTAAAATAGATGAATTTTCAGTGAATAATAAAAATACAGTTTTGAGTTTCAGGTGTTTAATGAAATCATTGATGATGCAATCATGATGTAATAAATATGGTCCACTTTTTAATAGTAAGATATGTTATGAGGTATCCCAAGTGGATAATACCATGGGAAAATAACATGGTCAAGCCCATGGTTTGGCAAATACCACTGATGGGGTGTCCCTTGAAAATTAATTAAATATTCCATCACTTTGTTATAAAAACCAACACATTCCCTCATTAATTTCATTAAAAAATCCTCCTAAACGAAGCTATGCTATTTTTACCTCCCAAGGAGTCCTCCCAAGGTTCCCTCAATCCCCCAAGGTCCCAACCTTCATTCTTTCAATGTTACTCTTCAAGGTAAGAGAATTGTTCACCCGCCTCTTTTAAGTCTTGACTTCTTTTATTTTATGTCTTCTAGTTTACATTTAATTATGTATGGGTAGGTTCTTGTATTTCATTATTACTATCTATTTCATTTTAAATTGATGATAGACTCTATCCACTATCATCAACTGATTTTTGGTATTTTTAAGTGACGTTGTTAAGCTTCCGAAGTTTCATAAAAGAAATCGCATCTTCTCTTTTCTTTCATGTTTTTTTCCATGTGGTATGTCATTGAAGTATTTATACAATTTAGTTATTTATGATTTATTATGTTCCAATAATTTATTATGAGTTATTTCTCATTTTTTTATTCTTTTCCTCTCTGTTTTATTGTTTTCTAAAAAACATGTCATGTAGCTGTTATGCTGCAGAATTTTCATCTCAAAAACTCTCCTTTATTCTCAAGAAATTATCTTGTTTTATTTATGTGAATACCCAAATATATTTTAATTTCCCTAGGTATTCATAAAGACATAAAATTTCTCTATTTTATTATAGAATTTAGATACATATAACCTATAGTCCCTTTCCATGGGTTATTAATGACATTGTGATCTTATTTTTACGCACTTCTAAAACTTCCTGATTTTCAAATGAAACCCATTTTTTTTATTTTCATTGGGTTATTTATGAAATGATTGATTATGATATATGTTTAACACATGATAATAAATACATATTAATGGTTCCTCCTGATATCTCTTCAATGCATTGGGTAATGATTTTAATCTCTCGAGATGACAAGTTTTACGATACCTTGGTGAATAACCATGGTAATTTTTAGGATACCTTGGGGATAAACCATGGTGATATGTTCATAAATGTCTAAATTAAATTTTTTAGCCCCATATTCATTTTATTATTCTTGTTATTTTCATTATTAAATTCCTCTACTTCTATTTCTCATGTTGTTGTGTTTTTTTCATGTTCTTATTGATTTCACAAGTAAATTAATTCCCTTGTTTTCCTTACTGGGCCTTCCGTTCACCCTTAACTTTGATGTATGTCTCTGGGTTGTGAGATGAAATAATTTTTATTAAGAATAACTTATGATGAAGCCCTACAAGTGTATTAGAAGAATATTTTTTTGTTTTCATGTTTTATTTTCCTGATTTCCAAGACACTAGACCTTAAAGTTCCTCTATCTGTAAAATGTAATGAAGATTCATGTAGTAAAAATGGCGGGTTTCTATAATAAAACTAATTATTAATAATAATACCTATGGATTACTGTTATGTACTAAATTCATGAATGAGATAAGTATGAAGTATGTTATTTAAATACATCGAATGAACAAGATGAGGTAACTTAGAACAATGTTCACATTATGTGTAAGGGATAAGCACATGAGCCTCAACCTAGTTGGTGAGGTATCCTTAATTTAATCCAAAAGACCCAGGTTCAAAACAAATTAGAGGAATATTTATAAGGTACTATTGAAGAAACTGTTGTAGAACTGTACATTGTGTAGGTACTGCAGTAGGCACTGTAGCAGGTACTGTTCGGTACTGTAGCAGCTGTAACTATTCACCTTGGGCCACTGGTTTTGGCTTTGATTCCTTAAGGCATTCGGGACACACAAGCCTTCAGGTTAGTATGGCTTTTGGGGAACCTTTAAGTCCATAGGGCCACCTCAAGGCCATCAAGCAACGTGCAGTTTCCTCAGACAGACTATACATAAAGAAGCAGCACTAGAAGAGGATTCAGAGCAGGTGCGCTCACCAGAGTAGAGCCAAAAAGGATTTTTTCAAAAGAGAGGCTATAGTTATTCCATAGAGACAAGACTTTATTCATACAGTAATCCTATCCAGATGAACATGCAAAGGTTTAGAGCTACTATCACGATTTAGATGCTTGGGAGAGGCCGTTCCTTGTTAATAGTCTGGTTTAATTCCCTAAGACCTTCAGGTCATGAAGTCTCCTAAATTATATGGGATATGTAATCTCTGATCCTATGGGACTTTTAAGGGTTCTCACTCATCCTTTGAAAGGGGGGTTATCAGAAATAAATAAACAATGAAGGCCTTCGGGCTATTCTGGTAAGGGATAATCCAAAATTTAGGTTTATTTTTTGTAATAAATTTCCTCTGTTCCTATGCCTTTAAAATATTTTAATTTTTATTTCAATATATTACTAGAATAATTGTATGGTTTTCTAAATGGATGTTAACTAAATGTTTTTAAATGGTGAACACGAGGTAGAGGTCTTCATTGAGAAACTAGATTTTTTTTCCTTTATGACAATGGTTATCATGTTTTCAAGAAAAAGAAGGTTTTATATAGTCTAATGCGAGCATCATATGAATGGTATTATAAGATATATATCATCTTATTGATCACAATTATCAGTATATTTATGTGTATTCTAATATATATACTAAAGGATACTATGAAAACTCACTCATTGTGATTGTGTATGTTTGTAAAACAATTTACATGAAATAGGGAATAAACCTATGAGTATATAACTTACCATATTTGGAGACACTTGGATATGTTTATGACATGATAGATAACATTACTTTGAGTATTTTAAATCAGGAAAAAAATTGTTTATACTCTTCATAAAAAAAATATTCTCATGAGTTATAAAATAAGATTAGAATGGAATAAACAAAAGAGTTTTCTAGTCCTATAGAACATAAGACGATGTTTTCATTAAATTAATCAAGATGGGTTAATGATCAAAAGGAGGTATATAAGCCTATTTTTATCATAATATAATTGATATTTACAATATTATTAATCATTTTATGATTACACTATGTGCAACATTTTAAATAAACCAAAATTATCCATATCTTCAGGTAGAAAAATTTACCATTCATTATATTAGTGAAACTCTCAACCATGGATTGATATATAATTTTTTTGATAATTTTACCTTTATAGTTATTCTTATTTTTATTGAGGAGTTTATGTTTGTGATCATATGTATACTTCTAGATGATCAATTTTTATTAATGGAATATATGTTGATTAACGCTGCAAGATAAAAACATCATTCACGTTAACCATAAATAATGTTGAGTTTAGGGAATAAAAAAATTCCTAATAGAAATTAGGGGGATAAATTCATATTGTAAAGTGTTGAGGATAAATTCAACATAGTCTTTAGTGATTGGGTATGACAATCAAAGTGCAATCAACATGTCAAAGAATATAATAAAACCATCAAGATCAAATACAATTGATTTAAAGTACAACATCATCAATGAAAGGGCGACATATGGAGAACATTTACTTGAGGGTGGTCTAGTGAAACAAAATGTTTCAGAATAATTTTTAATCCCCTTAAGAAAAGATATATTCTAGAACTTGAGATTTTTCTCCAGAGTGAATTATCTCAAAAAATACTTGTATATTTTCATGTTTATTTTCCCACATTCATTCCTTTTTATGTGTTAATAATGGGTGATTGCATAAATATCTCATCCTACAATAGGTGAAACACAAAATATTAGTTTTTTAGTTATTGAAAATTTTTAATAACATGATATTTTTTCACTGATGATTAGAGATGTGATCATGTGTATATTCAGAAGTTTTTAACAAATACAAATGGTGAGATTGAAGATTCTCTAGTGGTATACTGAAGATACATTGATGTTTAGTATGTTAATTAGTCTTAGAGAGACCTCATGAAGTGTATTATCGATGGGGGTCAATGAGTTATTATCAACTGTGATGTGGTTAATATTTTATTGGTCTTGAAACTATGAGGTTGTGAACTCTTAGAAACACCATTAAATCCTATAGTGTTGTGTTTATATAACCCTCTCATTGGAGGAATGAAATGAATTGTTTGTTTAGAGAATTCATTTTTTATATTTGAGGTCTGATCATGCTGTATTTAATGGAAATATGTCTATGGATGAGTTATATGATCATTTATGTTGATTAAATATTCAATGTAATTAATATTTTTTAATCAATACCAATCCATAAGATGTAGTTTAATGGTTATGCTATGACAGGATGAACTTTGATGTAATAAGAATCTTACATAGTACATCATACCATAATTGATATAGGTTACACAATGATAGATTTAAATTTGACATGTTCATTAACATTATATAATTGGATACACCATCAAAAATAGAAATTCAATAATGAATAGAATAATTGAGAATTTTTGAAGGAAGGGTTGCATCATGATATAGAGTTACAGATGGATTTGGTTAAATTCACACCATAATCTTACATACATTGATTAAAAAAATTCCAACAGATATCCTATTGTTTTACCAATTATTAAATTTCAAGAGATATTATACAATAATGATTAAGTCATTCCAAAATGATCTTGAATATAGGAAACTTAGTGCTCTACCCAATTTAGATAAATTTTATTCATAATGATGAAAACTACTAAATAATTAAAAAACATTGGTCAAAGATGATGTGTTATTCATTTATTTATTGAAATATATTTTAAATATTCTCACCATGGCACAAAAATTGGAAACATATACTGAATAATGATATATTAATAAATATGAGTTGATCCTATCATAGTTTTTGTGATTAAATGGATACAAAAATTTGAGATAACTAGATATGCATTCTCCGATTCTTTTAGCTATGAATAAGGAGAAGTAAAATGTTGTATAATTAATTCAAGTATTATGTGTTATTTTCTATATGAAATAGTATTTGGTCGATTTATTGATGTTTAAATTTCATTTTTTGTAATAAGGGTTTCATACCATCTTCAATATATATTATTTATTCAAATTTTTAACAAGATTTGAACATGTAAAATAGGATAACAAACATTTTTAACAAATAATTAGATACAAAATAACAAGTGTTAGTGGACCATATGAAATAATTGTGTTCTGTGTGATTTGTATCCCTCTATCTCATATCACAACATCAATATGTTTTAGTTACACTAACACTAAATGGAAAAAGTAATATGTTTTTTTATTTTTTATCCATAGATTCAACTCCCCCCTTCACACCTCTATGGGGGTCTACACTCAACAAGGTAATAAAAGTACAAACATTGATGAGTAGTGATGATATTTTTATGTGTGATATGATTCATGAATTATAATAGTATATTTTTTGAAATTTATTGTGATTTTTTTATAAATTAACTGATTTCTGATTCTATTATCCTCATATTAATATCATGGAATTACCGTGGATATGACTTGGACTTCGAATTGTAATGAATTAGTTATTTTTTGTCAATAACATGAAATTACTATCTGATGTAGTTTGAAATGGACTATAATATTAGAATATATTCAATAAAATGATATTGGAGGTTATGATTTTAATATCTTCAAGTTCATTATTCCTATGAGGGTTGTCTACACATAGTTTATTTCACTAATTAGTAGATAATTATTCATTATTTATCTATATATCTATGATGGGATAACTGATTTTGGTTTTCTTAATTTTTATGTTTATTTGATCGATCGGTTTGACTATATATTATAGTGTTGGAGATTCATATTTTGTGGGGAATTTATTATGATGATGCTACATAATCATTGAAAAATTTATTATGTTGTCAAATAGACAGGTTGACCATAAGGATTCGATAGTTATGTGGACTAGTTGACATAGTTTTCAACATAGTTTCATCGAATAGAGAAACCGGTTTATTAAATATACATATGGTATTATGTGACATTTATTGTTTATTATATTTTAATATTAATTCACGGATGGGAATAAAATTATCTAATCAGAAGAACAGTTGATACAACCATTTCATGTATGGCCTGTCATTCAATTTTTAACGGAAACTGAATGAAAAATTTAATTGACTTCCCCCCACCCTCGCATAATTTTTTGTATTTGATATGGATTTAATTAATAAATAAAAACTATATTCTACATGATTATGGATTAATTTTATGCAATAAGACTGTATGTAATGAGATAATGATAGTATCTTTGCCACAAGATGTTAAGCATTATGGGAGTGTAGTGAACTAGATATTGGGATATGATTTATAGGGTACATTTTATATTTTGATGGAATGAATTACACTATAAATCCTCTATTATTTTTATTAGTGATTATTATTTTATTATTAGGAACATAATACATAAATGAGTCAAACATATGAATAATATTATATACATTTGTTTTAATAGAAAAACTATACATGAAATATTTAATAAGGATAGAGGTAGGGATAGTTCAAAAATTAAAATTTGAAATTTATTAACCATAGTGGGTTTTGTTGATGAGGATGTGTCTATGTACTATAATTTTACTACATTTATTATTATTATTTCATGATATTAACTTGGTTATTCTTAATTAGGGGATAACCTACTAGGTGTCTAGATATAGTCATATAAAAGTCTACATATTTGAATTTCAGATTTTATAAGGTGTTTTTTAGAGGAATTCACTTTCCGACTAAGGTTAATAGGATTTTTTTGGTTCTTAGGGAATAATTCATTCAAAAAATGAGATATATTTGTTTATTATATTATTAGTATTGAATTTATTTTCAAAATAGATTCATTTGGATTTAATTTTTTATGTTACTTGATGTTTATAAATAATAAATTCATTATAACTATATTTTATTGTGTATTACTTATATTTCATAGTTTTGTGGTTTGAATTTTCATTTAAAATATGCGATATATTTCTCAAGTGTAATGCCTTCAATTTTTTAGACATTGACTCTATGCACTAGTTTCCAAATCATGTCCCAATAGAGGGAGGTTTTGGGGGTCATACATTATCTCATCACTAGTCCAAATATGGATCTTTGTGGGGTCAAATAATAACAGTGTCTTATAAAAGACATTTAGTTGACATACAGGTTTATGTTTGATGACAATCACATGTGAAGCATTTTTTAGTTTTTGAATCCTATTGTGTCACTATTAATGGTGGTTGTGTTTAGTTTGATAAAGAAGATAATACGAATTGGGTTTGGTGGTTGGAAAATTGAAATCAAATTACTATGATTTTATACTGACTAACTCGATTACATATTAAATTGTTTGAAAATTAAATGTACGTTTATACATGCACCAAATAGTGTTCAGGATATAATCTATCTACATGAATTCCTAGAAAAGGGAAACTATTAAAAGATGAATAATGAAAAAAATTCAATGATGCATTCTCAAATTAATCATTTCATTAATTTATAAACCCATTGATATTTTTTACTTCATTTTAGTTCAATGTTATGAAATGTGAAAACATCTATAAGTTTTTATGATTATATAGAGGTCAGGCCTGCTTAATTTTCAGTGTCACCCATTATTGGTTATTAGAGGACAATGAATTTTCCCAATAATTTTGGTATTAGGGATCTATATCTAAAAACATACTAAAGATTTATACCACTATTAGGGCTAGGATATCTAATTTTGACAATAGGTTATATGATATTCATTACTTTATACTACCTCTATAGTGGGGTGAGTTTGATTCTATTTGTTTGAACCATATATGAGTGACATTAACATAATTTTTTACCTATTGAGGTTATTTATATATATGATACATTATTTTTTGATGAATTAGTTATACGTATGGATGATAGATTGTAGATGATATTTATTTGTGGTTAAGGGATGTGTGTCATGGAATAATGATGGGATTATATACTATTTTAACTAGTGTTAGTGCTTGAATTTAATGATGCATATGTTTCTTGGTTATGAGATTCAAAACAATTTCTTTGATACTTATAAATAACAATTTTTTAATGTTATACAATCTTCATGAAAAGATTAGTGATAAACTTAATATTAGTTGTTAATATGAGTATGATTTTCTTGTTGTTATATATATAAGATCACTACATGACTTTCATTGATGTGTCAAGATAGAAGATATAAATTAATATTATTCTAATTGGGGTATGGATTGAAATTACATTATACCATTTTAAACATTATTTTAAATTATTATATTGAAATAATTATTTTATTAATAGTCTTAGACCTTGACATATGTTAATAAATCTTAATTAATGATAACACTTTAAGTGGTTATGATGGGAATTTTAAAATTATTCAATATAAGGGGTAATTTATAATGATTTTGAATGTAATGGGCCCAAAATAATATGAATTCGTTAGGTGTGATCGAGAATAATAAAATATGTAACGTATTTATCATTTATGAAAAATGATTATGATTTTTCTGGATGAATCTCCAAAAATTATTTCAATAAAGAATAGTTGATTTTGGTTGTGAGATTTTTGTTTTCATTGTAATATCTTGATCAGTAATGTTTTTAATTAGGTGTTTGAGTTAGTTTCTTTTTGGTCATTGAAGAAAACATGCATTTTATTTTATATAGGTATTTTACTACTGGTTTCCATGGTTAAGAATATTGGGATCCTATTTTAATTGAAATAGTGAATACTCCGCCTTATCATATTGTAGGATTTCTTAAAAAACGTCCATAAGTGTTGAAAAGATTATTGAACCATTTTTATTTTGAGGCTTTTATTCTATGATGAGTTAATAAATTTTGGGGGTGAGATAATATCTGTCCACATAGACTCTACTATATTCAATGATAGAATGTAAATTTATGATTAGTTTGGATAGAAAAATGGTTTTTTAAATTTAATGATGTATTTGTAAATATTGTATGATGAAACATAAATTATATTTGATTTAAATTATTTCCAAGATTTTTATAGCTTGTGGGTTAATGTGTAAATAGGGGAATCATCATGTTTGAATAAATTAATTCAGGATGTTGTGTCCTAATAGTATAATATATAGTTATAAGCTTTTACAATGAGTTTTGGAAATGAAATTGGTGATTTGGGAATGTCTTAATGGATGCTTTGAATTCTTAGTATAAGACATTACATTAATGAATTCAATTTTACTTTATACAACGATTTAATTTTTTATAGCGAGTTAATGTTGTAGTAACTAAATAATATAATTAATTATTTACGATTATTTTATTAATCATAATCATATGGGATCGAGGTAACATGCATTGATTACTTGCTTAAATATATGTATTATATAGAATTATAGCTACTTTACTATTGGTCAATCGTACTCAACTTAGGATGAAATTATTAAAATTTGAATGAATAATACACTAACTAATTATTAAAATCAAGTGAAATTTAAAATAGTTGTTTTTTTACTTAAATAAAATGACGAGTTATCGATTTTTTTATATTATGGACTTTGGATTAAGGATGTCTTTTATGGATAAGATAATGTGAGATAGGTAAGATTTGATTATGGGAATTTTGGATCCTGGAATCTACTTTTTTTATGATTCTGATGAGTTTTGAAAATGAATGTATCTTTTCATTGTGGTTATTAAGACCCTTTGAGTTATTTGGATGGTTTTGAATGGGGCACGATATAAGAGTTTACAATATAAAAAAATTTAAATTTTTTTTCATTTAATATGTATGTCTCTAATACCAATATAGGAATTTAATAATGATACCGAAACTCAAAAAAAAGTTTATTTATTAGTAAAACAAATCCAAGATCATAAAAAAATATAAAAAACATAAAAAAATAATATAACTAAAATATTTTTTTAAAAAATCCGAATATTTAGATCAAGATTGAATGGTCAAATTTAATCTACCTTATATATCAACCAAAAAAGCTATTAAAAATTCCTTGGTGATGTCCTCTTCTTATCCAATCTATGTAACTCGCTTATCAAAGGAAAAGGATTAAAAAATAATAATATAAAAACTCTAGAGAACATCTTAAATGAATAAAAATATGAAACAATATTTAATGGGTAAAAATAGGTAAGTATTACATTAAGAAGAAAAACTAAGAAAAACTAAACAAATATTTTTTCAATCAATGGTGTTAATATTTTACCCCCTCCATGTTTATATTTATATAATAAGGTAAATTCAGTAAACTAAAAATAATATAATCTTGAATAAATATATAGAGTTATATCAACTAGCCTCTAAAATTCATTTGGGGAATTAAATTGTCTCTAAAAGTGTCTTAATACCATAAAAACAATAGGTGTACCATTAATGGACCTCAAAATTGGATAAAATTACCAAATGATGTTGTTAAAAGGACACATTAGGTAGGAATGTGAATTTTCCTCATGAAATGGGCATATGAGCCATAATACTAAAGGCCCATGCCTAAATCCCATTGGGCCTTTTTTTAATTCCTCATGTTTATCTGTTAATAATATATGTAACACATTTTTTATATTAAAACATAAAATTAATAATTTAAATAATTTTAAATAATTAATATCATATTTTAAATATGGAAAACAAAAAACCATTTTGTTTTCATAAAATATTTAAACCTTTTTACATGTGGAATAATCACATTGGTGTAAAAAACAATATTAGAATTATTTTATGTGTCCTCAAGGTACAATTTTAATATGTAAAATGACTAAAAATCTAATTCATATTTGAAAGATAAGAGATATATATAGATATATGATATAGTTTCCGAAATTAAAGAAATTAAATTTATGTTGTCTAATAAAATAAGTGCTTATTAGCTTTGTTTATTTGTCCTTGACATCAAGATTAAGCATGAGACATGGATAATTTAAATTTCATATGACTTATATTCTTCTATAAACTATATAAATAATAAATTATTATCTAATTATATCAAATTTAATTTTCCTTACACTGATGTCCATTATTTCTTAACCTATCATATGGTAAACACTTTCTGTCATGATTAATCTAATCTATCTCCTTGATTATTAACATGGAAATTACATTATATTAAGGAAAAAAATTAAAAATAAAATTATAGAAATTTCAATGAGTGAATCCTCAAAAGTAAGAAACCTATTTGATAACATCAAGTTGAGGGATCTATAGATAATATTCAAATAAGTTACACTAATGAAACAAATATTATAATTTGTGTGGTGTATTTAAAGTAGGAAATTTCAAATACAATGTAACACCCTGGATTTTTAAAAATTTATATTGTTAAATGAAAAATAAATTTAAAAAATTTATACAATCCCTTTTATAAGTTTCTTTATTACAACTCTATAGTTAAAGAGGATTGACATGGAGTAGTGATTTTGATGTGCGCCCTCCTAGGATGTTTCCCCAGGTGTGTGTGATTGAGAAACAATAACACGGAAAAGAACATGTATTGGAATGTGTGTAATTTCATTAGCCTAATGATCCATTTAGGAACATTGGTGGGCCCTAGGTTGGGGCCTACATGTCTTGTAACGATCCAAACATTTATAAATAAAATTTCCCATTTGATATATTTAAATGTATTATAAGGTATTTTGATTATAGAAAACAAAAGAAAATCTTTGGTCTTATTATATTATATTTAAAATACCATTAAAAATCATTACCATTGATAATATAGTCGTTAAATAGTGATCAACTAATTACTATAACTATAGGGTTTTAATAAATCTAGTTGATAGAGAAAACGGAAGTGATGACATCAACAAGTAGGATCGTACAATATGAGGCCAATTTATCAGAGCTTCCAAGGGAGATAACACCTACAGGATTTTACCTTGACCAATTCCAAGCTGATAACTAACAACATAAGCATGAACAAAATCGTTTATGGGAGAAGTTCAATCACATCAATATGATGGTCCAAACCAAGTATGTTAAACCACCGAATGAAAGTCTCATAGGTTGTCACCTTACTCTCAGGGTGTTTTCTAGTGCATTAAAGTGAAATGTATCAAGAAAATAATAATATGAATATGTATATTGAATTTTTTAAAAATAATAATGTTCATTTATTCTTTTTTATCGTTACTTCATAAATGATTTTGATTTTTATAAAATAAAACAGAAATGGTATTTTTATTTTGTATTCAATTTCAATAAAAAAAATTATTTTGATGAATTTAAAGATTTTTTAAATAAATAATATTTTAATGAAATATCTTTATTAAGTAATTTTTATTAAAAATAAATGATCATATTATTTTTATGATGTCAAATGTAATTTTTATAGGGGTTTAAAAATAGTTATTGTAAAAAAAACCAATCATTTCTCAATATAGTCAATTTTATTTACAAAAGTGAATATAAAAATACTTATAAAGTTATTTTGAGAAAATTAATATAATTTTTTGAATCAAAATGTTGAAAATAACAAATAGTTAATTTTTAAAAATTTTATGAGACAGTCGAATTTTTGGGTAAATAATTAAATACCGTATAAATATACTATGTGTATTATGACATCATAACATCCAAAAAGTGATGTATTAAATTATATAAATGGTATACACGACCATATATATATTTAAACCCTTTATAATAATGTGGGTTTATATTTATTTGTTTAATTTCATAAAGCCATTATGAATCCTCCAAAACCATTAATATATTTTAAGGTTTTATAATCATTTCTTTAAGAGTATGACTCACTTCCAGACCAGAAAAAGAATTATTTTATTATGTTTGGTTCTTAAAATTATAACATAATGAAAATCACGCCCACTTTTAGTAACCTTGTGAAAAAATAATTGTATGGGTTTTTTGGTTACTTTATTATATAGAGTCCAAAACATAAATTTGATAAATAATAAATAATTCTCCACTCATTTCCTATATAAACCCACTAAGACACTCATTTATCTTCAGTAAATATACTATGATTTTATAATTACACTTACATAACTTCCCTATAGTCCTTCCAATGTTCCCCAAGCTCTGAAGAAGCTCCTCCCAAGCATTTGGAGTCACACTGTCAGTGTAAGGGATCCTCTCCTTATCATCTTTATTCAAGTTTCTTTATTATCTTATGCCTTCAATTTCAAATTACTAATGTTGGGATATATCTTCACATGTCCCTATTACATATCATTTTATTTCCAAATGATTATATACCCCTTTCTCTCTCATTAACCCATTTTATGAATTTTTATGTGACATTGTTATGCTACAAAAATTTTTATGTGACATTTTATGAATTTTTATGATTATATACCCCTTTCTCTCCCATTAACCCATTTTATGTAGGCCGCGGGGGTGGTTCATGGCGCCGCCGCGCCGCACAGAAGTACCAAGAGGCCGCGGCCTGGGCAGGCCGCGGTGGAGGGGCGCGGTGCTGTCGCGCCGCACCGGTCGGATATGGGCCATGGCTTTAGGTTGCGGTGGTTGAAGAGGAGGGGGCCGGACTCGGCCAGCCGCCAGCGCACCAGGAGGCGGGACCGGCGGGTCCCGCGACAGCCACACCGGCCATCTGTTCCAAGAAGTTCGGGGGTTCAAAAACCCCCGGCGAGCACAACTATGGAGGACCCCATAGGGGTCCGCCATTTCGGAAAAATATGGGGGTAGTGCCCCCTCTTCTGCGTTCGCTCAGTGCACGGGTTCCCGTGCTGGGCCGGTTCACCCGCGCCGGGCCTGAACGCCCGCACCGGGCCAGACCACCCGCACCGGGCCGGGTTTCTGGTTTTGGGCCAGACCACCACGCCGGGCCGGGCCTAGCCCAACTGGTCTGGACCCAATCCAGGGTCGGGTCGACCCAGTTCGGGCCGACCCAGGGGGTATTGGGCCAGGTCGGACCAGGCCCAAACCCCATGTTTACGGACTAATCCGTTCAAACGCCCATAACTTAGGCAACCGACCTACGATCGATGAAATGTCTATTGCGTTGGGATCCTTGGATCAAGACGGTCGTTTCTGTATATTACACTCATGGTTTCGGGAAACTTTGGGTACAACCGAGTTGGTTCGAACACGAAACCAACAGGGCCCTCGGAGCAAAAACGCTTATAACTTGAGCTCCGGACGTCCGATTGATGTGTCGTCGGCCTTGTTGGATTCCTATTAGTGAGACGGTTCTTTTGGCTTACTAAAATCGAGGTTTGGGTGCAGCTGGAGTATGGTCAGGTTGGTTTTATCTTAAAATCCAACCGGGCCCCTAGGAAGAAAAATCCAATAACTCTCAGACCGGGTGTCCGATTGACACGCCGTCTGTCATGTTGAGTTCCTATTGACGAGAAGGAACATTGTGATACGTCAAATCTGGACTTCATGACAGTTGATGTATCGACACCCTTGGCTCGTGGAGCGGACCCTCCAGGAATCGAACGTGCTGTTTGCGGGAACCCTAGAGCTGGCTGCGACTGCGACGACGATGACAGATGTACTTGGATCCTACGTGGGTTCGGCAGCGAGGACGACTGTACAGGGATCCTCCGTGGGTTCGGCAGTGATAAAGACTGTACTTGGATCCTATGTGGGTTCGGAAGTGACGATTATTGTATTTGTATCCTACGTGGGTTCAGCAGCGACAACATTTGTACATGGATCATACGTGGGTTCGGCAAAGGAGATGATTCAGAGGCTACACCAATCATCTCTACCCCTCTTCGTGATTTTTATACCTGTGTGAGCTGAGTCTTGACTTTCAATCATTATCTTCGATATAGTTGACTTGATATCCTGTGTTTATTGGGTTGTGCTTTCCTCTGTGGAATGTGTTTACATTTTCCTCTGTGGACTGGGTTGTACTTGAGCTCGTGAGTTGGAGCAGAACTAGAATTGATGACTTAGGTATATGTATGGGCATATACCTATGTAGAGTTAGTTGTTACTTCATTTTGTATCTTTCGTTTGTGGTTTATCCTTAGTTGATTCTAGGAGACCTTCATGAGTCTCGGGGTCCCTACTGAGTATTGTATACTCACCCCTACACGGGCTACGCCCGCGCTATGTTGTGTTGGTTGAAGACGACAGACAGCGCTGCTCGTGGTTGAGGCTTGAGGAGCAGGATGGTACCTGGAGGTGGTCTATCAGGTGGGACATACATGGAGAGGATGGCCGGACTCAAGGAGCCGACGAGACTGTCTGTACTAACCCTTCAGGTGGGAGTTCCGGAGGACGACTTGGTGGTTGCTTCTTACTTTTCTGTTGTACTGCACTTTCAGTTGGGTTTGTATACTGGCCCATTACGTTCCATCACTTACTTGTATTTTCATTTTACTTATTTTTTACTTTAGTTTGCATACTCTATGGTGTTTGTTTTATTTATAAAGGAAATGACTTTCCTTTTATCGGGATTCACGCCTTTGGTGCTAGTCGCCAACCCTTGGCCTATGGGAAGCGGGCTTGGGGTAGTCATGACACGGGTCCCGAGGAAGATTCGTGGAAAATTGGTATTAGAGGAGTCAGTTCTACCACAGAACTCAGGACTCTGAGAATTTCTTCTATGTGAAGAAATAGTGTTAATGGTATTGACTGTGGTTATTAGTCCAGGGAGTCTAGTGTTGCTGCGGCGACTGATGTATCCATACACCAGGATCCTGACTTCTGATTTCCGACTCAGTGCCCGAAAACATTGATTGCATGTGTGTTTCAATGTTTTTGTTGTGATTACTTTGTGTTAGCTCACCAAGTATACTGTATTAACCATGGCGCACCTGTTTCTTTTCAGGATGGCCCCACGATGGCAGCCATCTAGGGTTCCGAGCTTTATGAGAGATGGCATCCCACCGAGAGACGAGACCTCGGTGCAGGGCCCCATTACAGCAGAGGCACCGGTGGTACCTCTACCCACCGAGCCATCGATGCCACCATCCCCAGCAGCTGAGAGTGAACGTCGCCTTAGTGCACTGCATGGGTTTCAACGTTAGAGGCCGCCCAGTTTCTGTGGAGAGAGGGACCCTCAGGCAGCCGAGGATTAGATGGAGATTGTTGTCTGAGTCTTTAGTTTAGTAGGGACACCAGCTGACATCATGGTGATCCTTGTGGTGAGTCTCCTGCACGTAGCAGCAGGTAGATGGTGGAGCCTGATGCTCTAGCTGCGCGACGAGTCATCTCTACTTTGGATGGACTTTGAGAGCCTCTTTCGCTCGGAGTTTGTTCCATCCACCCTCCACGCAGTGCGCATTCAGGAGTTACTATAGCTGTGGCAGGGCAGCATTACAGTAGCCCAGTACACAGTGAGATTTATCGACCTCTTGTGCTATTCCAAAGACAAGGTACGAGACCCATTCTTCTAGGCCCATACCTTCGAGTAGGGACTGAGGCATGAGATCAGGGCTTCAATGATCTCCCTCAGCATTCCGACGCAGGCTGGAGTACTAGAGCGAACCCTTGTTGTAGAGAGCTTTCTTGCTAAGCCTACACCACCAGTGAGTCCTACCATAGGGCGGCACGTAGAGGAGTCTTTTATAGCTGGCAGTAAACAGATGTGACAGGGGTCCAAGCGGACCATACCATCAGGTGAACGATCTCAGGATACTGGCTCGGAGGTGCGGGGCACACACATCAGATCCATTCATACGATAGGTAGACGGTTCTATGAATGCGGCGGGCAGTGCCACATGGCTCGTGACTGCCCAACCTTCCATGCAGAGGAGCAACAGATGGTTGAGGGACCACCCAGGAAAAGGCAAAGGTTTGACTGTGGCGGTCCATAGGGAGCAGGTGGATGAGGCAGAGGAGCAGGCCGAGCGGCTAGTGGTGGATGACCTTTTGAGGCTCTACCACCACCACCACCAGGAGGCCCACCCCGACCACAAGGAGCTGGCGGACAGAGGCAAGCTCAACTTCAGGTAGTGGAGGCCTATGACCACGACGCACCAGAGATGATTCGAGAAACTATCTATGTCTACTCTACCATTACTGCAGTTCTTATAGACACAAGAGTGAGTCATTCTTTCATTGCCACTGCCTTTGTTCGGAGCTCGGAGATTTCGACGGAGCCGTTGGCTCGATCCTTACGGCTAGAGACTCCAACTGAAGCAGACTCGATGATTACACACTGGTGCCACCAGTGTGAGCTTACTCTAGGAGGCGATAGATTTGGCTAGG
This sequence comes from Viscum album, assembly GCA_963277665.1. NCBI lineage: Eukaryota > Viridiplantae > Streptophyta > Magnoliopsida > Santalales > Viscaceae > Viscum > Viscum album. The sequence continues at coordinate 1,087,870,254 of OY728145.1, read as the reverse complement.
ATCATCTTTTAGCGGCTTCGAGGCCTTACGACGTCATCTTGGACATGGATTGGTTATCTACAATTCATGCTCAGATAGACTATATTAGGCGTAAGATGCGTTGTGCCCACACCGATGGGAGCAGGTTTACCTTCACAAGTGAGAAGGGATCCTCTACAGCGCAGGATGGACTCACATAGAGGAGAGGACAACTGATCACTCATCAGTTGGCTAGCCTCTTCCTAGGAGCAGTTGACGTGTGTAGTCCGAGTTTTCCTATTGTGGTGGATCAATATGCAGTCGTTTATCCTAACGACGTTCCAGGACTACCTCCTTATAGAGAGGTAGAATTCCATAATGAGATATACCCCGGGACAACACCGATATCTACTCCAACATATCAGATGGCTCCCACTGAGCTTCGAGAGCTATGGGTACAACTGGATGACTTGCAGGGAAATTGATTCATCTGACCTAGTGTTTCACCCAGGGCTTCCCTGATTTTGTTCACAAAGAAGTAGGACAAGAGCTTACGACTATGTGTCGACTACCATCGCCTGAATTAGGAGACTATGAAGAACATGTATCCACTTTCAAGGATTGACGACCTCTTTGATCAACTCAAGGGACCATGATGGTTCTCGAAGATAGACCACATTTCAGGCTATCATTAGCTCAGAGTTAGAGATTAGGATGTGCAGAAGACAGACTTCAGATGTCGGTATGGCCACTATGAGTTCTTGGTTATGCGTTTCAGTGTAACCAACACTCCATCAGTGTTCATGAGTCTCATGAATAGGATCTTCCAGCCCTACCTCAATCGATTTTTGGTAGTCTTCATCGACGACATATTGATTTACCCAACTACTGAGGAGGAGCACGCCTACCAATTACTGGTTGTACTAGATACACTCCGTGAGCACCATCTTTATAGTAAGGTCTCGAAGTGTCAGTTCTGTATTCAAGAGGTCCACTTCTTGAAGAATGTTATCTCTGAGGTGGGATTATTGGTGGATCCTGCGAAGATCGAGCCAGTACTAGCTTGGGAGCCACCCAGGAGCGTGACGGAGGTGTGGAGTTTCCTCAGTCTGGCTGGGTACTATTAGAGATTTGTGTCAGACTTCTCCAGAGTTCCAGTACCACTCTCATCTTTGACGAAGAAAGGGAAACCCTTTTGTGGTTAGATAGATTCCATTAGAGCTTCCATGAGGTGAGATAGAGATTGACCAGTTCACCTATATTGAGGCTATCAGAGGAGGGAATAGGTTATGTAGTTTACTGCGACACATCAAGGACCGGACTCGGGTGTGTCCTGATGCAGGAGCGGGCAATGATCACTTACGGATCACGACATTCGAGGCAGCACAAGTAGAACTATGCTACTGATGACCTAGAGTTAGCAACAGTGGTCTTCGCCTTAAAGGCTGTGGAAGAGTTGGTTTCATGATTCCTCACCTGCCAGCAGGAGAAGGCGTAGCACAAGGTACCAGCAGGATTGGTACAGACCTTAGAGGTACAGGAGTGGAAGTGGGATGGGATATCCATGGATTTCGTGACGAGACTTACTCATACTTCCTGAGGACATGACTCCATTTGGGTGATTGTCGACCAACTCACCAAGTCAGACCACTTATTACCTATTAGAGAGCAGGGCTCAGTGGAGAGCTTGGGACGTCTGTACATTCAATAGATCATACGGCTTCATGTTGTACCATCTTCTATCATCTCCGATCGAGATTCTCACTTTACTTCTTGGCTTTGGAAGGGGTTGCATGAGGCATTTGTGACGTAGCTATGCATGAGCACTACCTTTCACCCTAAGATGGATGGTCAGATGGAGAGGACCATTCAGACTCTCGAGGACATGATCTGTGCATGTGTCCTCGACTTTGTTCGCAGCTAGGAGGATCACCTACCCTTGGTGGAGTTTGCGTACAAGAGCAACTACCACTCCACCATCGGGATGGCACCATAGGAGGCACTATACGACCGACCCTACAGATGACCTCTAAGCTGGACAGACCCTGGGGAGTCAGCACTTGTGGGACCAGAGATGGTCCAGGCCATGACAGAGAAGGTCCAGGTCATCCAGGAGCGGATGAGGACAGCTCAGAGCCGACAGAAGTCTTATGCTGACAGGAGGCGGAGACCACTTGAGTTCGATGATGGAGACCATGTTTTCTTACGGGTCACACCGTAACGTGGATTACAGAGATTTGTCCGGGCGTCAAGTTATCTCCGCGCTTCATCGGACCATTTCAAGTTCTCATCCGGATAGGCGAGGTGGCTTATCGCCTGGCTCTTCCACCTCAGTTGCACCGGGTGCATGACGTCTTCCACGTATCTCAGCTGAGGAGATACATGCACGACCCGACACATATCATCGACCATGGGGAGAGGGACATCGATTACAGGGGGACTTTTGCGGAGGTCCTAGTGGAGATTGAGGATCGACAGGAGCAGGTCCTACGTGGGGGGTCGATTCCTCTAGTGTGCATCAGGTGGCAGCATAGGAACCTCCAGGAGAGCACTTGGGAGCGGGAGGCTCAGATGAGTGCACAATACCCTAAATTTTTTCCCTAGATTGTGATCTATCTTTACGTGGACGTAAAGCCCTCAAGTAGGAGTAATGTAAAGACCCATAAATTTCAAGGAAATTTTTTTCTTAAATTCTTTGGGATTTTACAAGTATGCAATTTCTGACTACACCTGAATCTGAGGCCCGGTGTGACCAGAAACAATTTCATAAGTTTAGCTCGGGTACGTTTAGTGAAAAAATGAGTGGGTTTTTCTAACTTTTGAACCGGTTCTCAGAATCAAAATATGGGGGCACTGATGGAACCGTAGTGCCGGTAATTGCTTAAGAAGATCTTTGTTGGTGTTGCGTTTCCTCCGGAGGAGTTGTTTAAAAAATGGATTAAGAGTAAAGTGAAATAAAGTTATGTTACAATTTTATTTCACTATTATAGTGGTTATAACCTATGTGTGGAAGTTGGGGTGGGTCCCACTAGGTTGCTAACTTCTCCTGAGAGAATAAAGGAGAGGTGGGGCCCACATGAGCCCCTATCTCTTCACATTCTCCATAACACCTTAAACTCCCCTTAAACCTCCCTTGAAATTAATTATGTGGCTTCTCCTCTTCCACATTAATTTTTCAAACATAAATCTTCATTTATTTTGACAACACAAGTTTAATTAATTAAGTGAATTCAATTTTGAATTTTGTATTTTTGAAATGCATGCCAAGCTTTAATAAAATAAGGAGAGTCTTATTTTATTTGGCTTGGATCATTGTGTGGAGATTTTGGATAAATGGAGTGTAACAACCGAGACTTTTATGTTATATAAATCATCAAAGGAATCTTTTTCTACACACAACACTTGCTTGTCTTTCTTTACATGAAATCACGACCTTCCTCGATAGCTTGCGTCGTATGCAATACCGAGTTTCACTAAACAATGATATGCTAATAAAATATTATTAAAACTAGCCGTTATGAATAGTAAAAACAACTTTTTGAAATTTTATAAATTTTATTTTTCAAAATGGACTTCATTTTTGGATTCGGAATATCGAAATTATCCTAGGGTGGAATTTTGGTATTTTTCTGAAAACATTCAATTTTTGATGAATAGTAAAACCACTAAGTGGTAGTTAAAAAACTAAATTTTTCATAAAATGTAATTTTACGCTTCTCTAAGTGGAATTTAAAAAATCCAAGAGACACGGTTGATTTCAGTAAGTAAAATGTGGTTCAATGAGATGAAAATAATTTTTGGTGAATAGTAACTTTTTACTTTTATTTACAACGGTTAAAAGTAAATAGGATAATTAAGGGTAAAAATGATATTATTATTACCCTAAAACATGTCCTAATTATATTGGATAAGTGTAATTCTACCAAAAACAAACTTAGGAATAAAATAAGTCCATTTAGGCCCACTTGGATTAGATTAGGACATTTATTATTAATTTATTTAAAGAAGGGTTAAAATAGTTAAAATCAATGTTTAATAAGTAAATAATTTTTAATATAAGGTTATATATAAGCTAAATTCGACTATAAATATTCATTATAAAGATAAAAAAAAATTCCTACATAATGGTATTTTATTTAAAAAAATTAGACATTAAATAATTTAATTTATTTATGACACAATGATGATGCATTAATTATCTTATTAATGAAATATTGACATAATTGATGTTAAAAATAACCAAATAAATGTAATTTGAGACTTTTTATGAATTACACTAATTTTATAGCTTAATATTTCATGTTATTATTGATTTAATTAACTTTTTTCTAACTAATCATTCTGTTATGATTTTCACAAAAATCAATTACTAAATAGTGTCAAAATTGACATACAATAGTTTTTAAAACAAATATTATATTATTAATTGTTATTTTTTTCCTAAAAATATATGGTTCGGCCAAATGACTTAGATAAGGTTATATATATTAATAATAAACAACTTGGGGTTCGTTTGGATTTTTATAGTAATTTTATTAACCTTAGAGTGTAAGAACACAAGAAGACACGGTAAATGTAAAATTATTTAACTTAATGTTAAATCTAAAGGATAAGGTCAAAATAGGAACCTAAACTTGTCTAAATTATATTGGATGATAGGATTTCGACCTATCCCCACCTTAGTTTCGAAATAAATCAATTTGGAGCTACTTAAAACCAAATTTGGCTTTATAATAAAATAATAATTTTAGTTATTCCAAAGGTGTCCCTCTCCTCCCTTATAAAAGGGCACCTCCTCCCTCTCTTCCTCACACCACTTTGAGCATTCAGTCTCGGAAAACCCCTGAAACTTTATCCTCTCCACTTCCCTAGAGACATCATAGAGGTCCTGGTCTTCTTCAAAGACCAATTTTAGTGCCCTAAAAGGAGGTCTCAAAGAAGCACTTCAAAGAAGAGGTAATGTCTGTTACAGATTCTTTCATCTTTATTTCTTCTTCCACTTCTTCTTAATTAGTTGTTTCATTATGAAGTATTAACATAAGTATCACTCATATACTTATATGTTATTATAAGTATGAAATAACACTATTTCATCATCTGTCCATCCTACGGAAAATGAAATCACCGCGCGTGCGTACGTACGGAATACCGTCTCCACGCCGTGGTGTAATCTATTTTCCACCACCACCTTACTTGGATGGGTATAATGGGGTAAATAATGACTATATATTATTATTGTAAAGTTATACTGATTCTGAAATAGTATACATACACTCCAATACAATTCCATGATCATGGGAACGAAATCATCGCTCGTGCGTACGTACGGAATACCGTCTCCACGATGTGATGCGACTCGTTCTACATAATCTTCATTGTATAATGATTATATAAATGAATTGAATGAATGAATATGATATATATTACACTAATAAAATTTTGGAAATGAGGTATCCATAACCTAAAGAGAAGAATAAGAATTTATTCGGCAAAACACGCATAAGAACAAAAAGTAATAAACACCCGAATGACAAGTTGTAATATTACTAAAAAGAAGCTAAGAATATGACCATATATGATATCATAACAATGATTATGATTATGGAATAAGTCAATAACATTATTTAAATCATTATACAGGAGGTCTGGATACGTACAAAGCATATCGGACCTAAGGTAAGGGAAATATCACAATTTCATTTTTATCCGAGATTGTTTATACTTTGGTATTCACTGGGGTGTATTTTACCATCCACATCTATGTTTCCTCAATATGTAATATTTATATCCTTCTGCAATAGTTTAAATCCAATTTTACCCATCGGTGAGTTTTTAGTAAAAGATATGAAAGGAATCTTTTGTCGTTTTTCATACGAGGTAGTTTTTGACTTTTCCGACAAAAGTACGAGAAGAATGTTTTTTTAACTTATACGGCATGAATGGATTTTTAAAACCTTATTTCCAAGAAGCTTACTTTACATGTTTTAAAGTTTATTTTTAATCAACTTCTTTTAGTTTAAAATTGTATGACATGTAATGAAAGGAAAAATGTTTTTGAAGTAGAAAGGATATTTTCTTCAAGAATGGAGTTCAAGTGTTTTATCAAAATTATTTTCCATCTAAGATAATAAAGGGTTCTATTTCTATCCCTATTATTACATTGATTTTATTATTTTGTGATGGAATTATATTTTTCTGAATTCCTTTATCTTATATGAATTTTTTTATGATGTCACGATGTTTAAGATTCCCATTTTTATTACATGGGTTATGCTATGATGTATGGTTTCTGATTTTGTGGCACACATAAGAATGGTATCATTATGAGATGGGTGGGACCTATATCTCCCTCCAATGCATTGGGTAAAGATTTTATATCTCATGAGATAGACATGGATGGAACGACAGGTTTAACCGTTTTAGTGAAACAGGACCGAAACGAGGAGTGAACTCGGTTCAGAAATGGACTTTGTCCACTAAGATAGTCTTGGCAATGAGTCTTGACTAACAAGAAATGATTCTCAATTATTATGTGTGTATTCCACAAATATTCTTGTTTTAAGTTATAATTATTGGGAATACATTTCACTACTATTATTTATCCCATGTTATGAAATTATGATTTCTTTTTCAGGTTAATATTTCCAAAAGTTATGTTCTTATATATATGATGTGATTGATATTTCTTTTGTTTAACCTTACTAAGAATTTGAGCTCACCCTTTTGTATGTTTTATTTCCCCAGGTCAGGAAGAAGGTTATTAAGTAAGATATGTCAAAAGGGACTATAGATATGATGAAATAAATGGGAGACAATGTAGACGCATTATGAACCAGTTGTTTATGCTTTCCAGTTTCTAAAGAAACTATACATATATGGTCCTTTAATGGTTTTGTTATATGTTTAAATAAGTGTGCTTAAATTTTGAAGTAATGACAATGTTTGTAAAGTATGGGTCATTATAGTTGGTATCAGAGGAAAGGTATAGTCAAGCTTTGGAAACTAGGATGTGAAAGACTTAGTAAGAAACCTAAGGATAAGTCTAAGGATAGAACACAATCTTAATGTTTTAGAAATGACCATGAATAACCTAGGATACGACCTTAAGTGTGAAATTTTATTCTTGATTATGTGGTTTTCCTATTATAATTAGTGTTTCTCACACTATTCTTCTTGGTTTTAGTCAATGGTTGGAACTCGAAGGAACCGTGTTAATGCGGAATGCGACGGGCAATGCAATGATTGTCCCCCGGAGCAACCAAAAGTTATGGGAGCTGGAATAAAAAATCTTTTAGCCATGCTCACACAACTTTCTCAATATATGAATCATGCAGGACATCCAAACGAGAAAATGAAGGAGAAAAATTCTGTTGAATCCTTCATGAAGCAGCATCCACCTTCTTTCAGTGGTTCTACTGATCCATTAGTTGCTGAACAATGGATTAGTACTACTGAAAAGATATTTTCAGTTCTTCAATGTTCCGAACATGATAAAGTCATCCTAGTAGTGTATCGTTTGGAAGGAGATGCTAATAAATGGTGGAATCTTATTAAGAATATGAGGCAAAGGGATGAAATTGAGTCGCTGGAATGGGGCGAGTTCAAGAACTTATTTTTCAATAAGTACTTCCCTCGTATTCTATGAAAAAAGATGGATAAAGAGTTTCTTGAACTGAAGCAAAAGGATGAAGAATCTGTTGGTACTTATGAAGCAAATTTTACAATACTTGCAAGGTATGCTTCTGTTATTATTATCCATCCTGAGAGTAAGATCGATCGATTATTTAGTGGCTTAAAACCAAGTCTTTGAAGGGTGTTAGCCATAAGGGACTACAATAGCTACAATGAAATCGTTCGATGTGCTCTCAAAGTCGAGATGGAGATTGGAGTAACCCATCAGTCATAAGGGTTTGATAAGAAGAGGAAAATGGAATTCAAAGGAAAATCTAAAGAGAACACTGAAAATAATATGAGCTTTCCCTTATACTCGAATTGTGGAAAGAAACATGGAGGGATTTGTCTTAAAGGGAAAAATAAATGTTTCAAATGTGGAAAGGAAGGTCATAGGGAATTTGATTGCCGCAATGATGGGAAGAAGATGTCTAATGATGAAAACAAAGGAAGGGATACACAGAATGACCCTACTACACTTCAATGTTTCAAGTGCAAGGAGATGGGGCATTATGCCAATCAATGCCCAAATCCAAGGGTTGATGATGATGGTCGACATCAACAAACTCTTAAGGCTAAAGACAAAGGAAAGTCACATGAAATTTCTATCAGTGATGTGGAGTACGATAACGATGTGGTGAAAGGTACACTTACCATCCACTCTAAAGTAGAAAATGTTTTATTTGATTCTGGATCCACCCACTCCTTTATTTCTGATGAATTTTCTAAGGATATCACCGTATTACCTCAACAGTTAGATGTTGAGTTAGCTGTGACAACCCCTAATGGCACAACAGTCACATCAAAAGTTTGTAATTCTTCTCCGATTGAAGTTTATGGGAAAGTGCTTCCTGCAAATCTTGTGATCCTTCCTATAGTGGAATTTGATGTGATTCTTGGCATGGATTGGCTTCCTCTACATGGAGCTCATATCAATTTCCAAAGAAGGGAAGTCACATTTTATATTCCAGATCATTCTATGATCGTCTATCGATGCAAGGATTAACATAACCTTCCGGTAGAAATTTCTTCCATTTTATGGGTATTGATTCCACTAAATGAAGGTTATTTATCTCAAATGGTTCTTGAGAAACTCATGATTAAGAATATGACCATTGTACTGGAGTTTGATGATGTCTTTCCAGAGGAAATACCGGGTCTTCCACCAAATCATGAAGTTGAGTTTTCAATAGAACTCGTACCGAGTGCTTTGCCTATTTCAAAGACACCTTATAGAATGGACCCAATTGAGTTTCAGGATTTGAAGAAGCAACTACAAGAGAATCTTGATAAGGGGTTCATACGCCCTAGTGCGTCACCTTGGGGAGCACCTGTTCTGTTTGTTAAGAATAAATATGGATCAATGAGACTCTGCATTGATTATCGAGAACTTAACAAGATCACTATAAAGAACAAATATCCTCTCCCGCGCATTGATGACCTATTTGACCAACTACGCAGAGCTCAATACCTTTCTAAGATTGATCTTCGTTCAGGGTATCATCAATTAAGGGTCAAAAGGGAGGATATACCAAAGACGGCTTTCCGTACGATGTATGGACACTATGAATTTATAGTGATTCCATTTGGTCTTACTAATGCCCCTACAATCTTCATGGATATGATTAATAGAGTCTTTAGATACTATCTTGGTCAATTTGTGGTAGTCTTTATAGACGATATTCTTGTCTATTCAAATAGTAAGGAAGATCATGAAGATCACTTGAGAATTATATTGAAGACCCTAAGAAAGGAGAAGCTTTATGACAAATTTACCAAGTGTGAATTTTGGCTTCAAAAAGTTTCATTTTTGGGTCACATAATCTCAAAAGTGGGGATATCTATGGATCCAGCAAAAAGAGAGGTTATCGAAAGATGGTCAAGACCAACAACAGTAACTGAGATCCGAAGTTTTCTTGGTTTGGCTGGATATTATCGACGTTTTGTGAAAGATTTTTCACGATTATCTAATCCACTCACCAAGTTGACTCGAAAAGGAGTTAAGTTTGTTTGGACGGTGGAATGTGAAGAGAATTTCAAGGATTTGAAAATAAGGTTATCCAGTGCACCTGTACTCACACTGCCTTGTAGTGGAGAAAGGTTTGTGATCTACAGTGATGCATCCAAGAAGGGATAGGGGTGTGTTCTTATGCAAAATGATATGGTGATAGCTTATGCCTCACAACAGTTGAAAATACATGAGCAAAATTACCCAACTCATGATTTGGAGTTAGCTGTGGTAATCTTTTCATTAAAGATTTGGAGGAATTACCTTTATGGTGAAAGGTGTGATATTTATACTGATCATAAAAGTGTAAAGTATATTTTCACACAAAAGGAGCTGAATATGCGCCAAAGAAGATGGTTTGAGCTGATTAAGGATTACGACTGCTCAATTCATTACCACCCTGGGAAAGCAAACAAGGTGGCAGATGCATTAAGTCGACAAGACCGTGCTAGTTTATCCATGATGAGGATAAAAAAAGATCCAATATTTATGGATTTACAAAGGATGGATCTTGGAATTATAATGAAAGGGGAAAACCGTATCTTTCTGAAATGAATGTTCAACCATCTATACATGTGAAGATTAATGAGGCACAGAAAGAAGATGTCAAGTTACAAAAGAAGGTGAGAAATGTTCCTGAATTCAACCTTGATTGTGATGGGATAATAAAGTTCAGGAATCGGGTTTGTGTTTCTCCCATCCCCGAATTAAAGAAGGAGTTGCTGGATGAGGCTCACAGTTCTTCATTCTGTATTCATCCTGGGAGCACGAATATGTATAAGGACCTGAAAGAGTACTTCTAGTGGGATGGCATGAAAAGAGATGTTGCTGAATATGTCTCTCGATGCTTGGTTTGTCAACAAGTTAAAGCTGAAAGACAGAAGTCTAAGGGGATGTTACAACCATTACCCATACCCGAATGGAAATGGGAAAACATCACTATGGACTTTGTCAGAGGACTTCCAAAAACATCCAAAGGAAATAATGCTATCTGGGTCATAGTTGATCGTCTTACAATGTATGCACACTTCATTGCTATTAGAGAGGATTTCTCTGTGGATCAGCTTGCCAGGATATATATAAAGGATGTGGTAAGATTGCATGGAGAACCACTTTCTATTATATCTGATCGGGATCCGAGATTTACCTCGAAGTTCTGGCGAAGTCTTCAGCATACTCTGGATACAGAGTTGAGTTTCAGCATTGCTTATCATCCTCAAACAGATAGTCAGTCTGAGAGAACAATTCAAACTCTAGAAGATATGTTGAGAGCTTGATCTATGGATTTCAAAGGTAGTTGGGATCAACACCTACCTTTGGTGGAATTTTCTTATAATAATAGCTTTCACTCCAGGACTCCAACTTTCTGGGATGAAGTTGGGGAAAGAAAGCTATTAGGACCCGATCTCATTGATGAAATGGCAAAAAAGGTTAGATCTATTCAACAACACATAAGAGCAGCTCAGAGTAGAAAGAAAAGTTATGCCGACAACTGAAGAAAAGACCTAGAGTTTGAAGTGGGTGATAAAGTGTTCTTACGAATATCTCCCTGGAAGAGGGTCAAGAGATTTGGAAAGAAGGGGAAGTTGAGCCCTAGATATATCGTTCCTTTCAAAATACTGGATCGTGTTGGGAAGGTAGCTTACCGATTGGCACTTCCACCGAATCTCTCTCAAGTTCACGATGTGTTCCATGTATCTCTCCTGAGAAAGTACATACCTAATCCTTCACATGTACTCAGCTCAGAAGTTGTACCGCTGGAGCATGATCTTTCTTATGAAGAACAACCGATAGAGATTCTGGATCGTAGCGAAAAAGTCCTACAAAACAAGACCACTCGATTGGTGAAAGTTTTATGGAGGAACCACTAATTAGAATAAGCTACATGGGAGCTTGAGGATATGATGAGGGAGAGGTATCCTCATATGTTTGTTACAAAGTGACAAATTTCGAGGGCGAAATTCATTTTAAGGGGGGTAGAATGTTACACCCGAGACTTTTATGTTATATAAATCATCAAAGGAATCTTTTTCTACACACAACACTTTTCTGACATGATTTACACGAAATCGCGACCTTCCTCGATAGCTTGCATCGTACGCAATATCGAGTTTCACTAAACAATGATATGCTAATAAAATATTAATAAAACTAGCTGTTATGAATAGTAATAAAAACTTTTTGAAATTTTATAAATTTTATTTTCCAAAATGGACTTCATTTTTGGATTCAGAATATCAAAATTATCCTTGGGTGAAATTTTGGTATTTTTCTGAAAACATTCAAATTTTGATGAATAGTGAAACCACTAAGTGGTAGTTAAAAAACTGAATTTTTCATAAAACTTAATTTTACCACTTCTGTGAGTGGAATTTGAAAAATCTGAGAGACACGATTGATGTCAGTAAGTAAAATGTGGTTCAATGAGATGAAAATAATTTTTGGTGAATAGTAACTTTTTACTTTTATTTACCACGGTTAAAAGTAAATAGGGTAATTAAGGGTACAAATGATATTATTATTACCCTAAAACATTTCCTAAATCTATTGGATAAGTTTAATTCGACCAAAATCAAACATAGGAATACAATAAGACCATTTGGGCCCACTTGGATTAGATTAGGACATTTATTATTAATTTATTTAAAGAAGGGTTAAAATAGTTAAAATCAATGTTTAATACGTAAATAATTTTTAATATAAGTTTATATATAAGATAAATTCAACTATAAATATTAATTAGAAAGCTAAAACGATTTCCTACATAATGGTATTTTATTTGTAATTTTTAGACATTAAATAATTCAATTTATTTATAACACAAAGATGATGCAGTAATTATCTTATTAATGAAATATTGACACAATTGATGTTATAAATACCAAATAAATGTGATTTGATAATTTTTATGAATTCCACTAATTTTATAGGTTAATATTACATGTTATTATTGATTTAATTAACTTTTTTCGAACTAATCATTCTGGTATGATTTTCACAAAAATCAATTACTAAAGTGTCAAAATTGACAGGAAATAGTTTTTAAAACAAATATTAAATTATTAATTGTTATTTTATTTCTAAATATCTACGATTCAGCCAAATGACTTAGATAAGGTTATATATATTAATAATAAACAACTTGGGGTTCGTTTGGATTGTTATAGTATGTTCATTAACCTTATTGTGTAAGAACACAAGAAGACACTGTAAAAGTAAAATTATTAAACTTAATGTTAAATCTAAATGATAAGGTCAAAATAGGAACCTAAACTTGTCTAAATTCTATTGGATGAGAGGATTTAGACCCATACCCACCTTATCTTCTAAATAAATCAATTTGGAGCTATTTAAAACCGAATTTGGCTTTATAATAAAATAATATTTTTAGTTATTCCAAAGGTGCCCCTCTCCTCCCTTATAAAAGGGCACCTCCTCCCTCTCTTCCTCACACCACTTTGAGCCTTCAAGCTCGGCCAACCCCTGCCACTTTCTCCTCTCCACTTCCCTAGAGACATCCTAGAGGTCCTGGTATTCTTCAAAGACCAATTTTAGTGCCCTAAAAGGAGGTCTCAAAGAAGCACTTCAAAAAAGAGGTAATGTCCGTTAATGATTCTTTCATCGTTATTTCTTCTTCCAATTATTCTTCTTTAGTTGTTTAATTATTAAGTAATAACATCAGTATCACTAATATACTGATATGTTATTATAATTATGAAACAACCCTATTTCACCATCTATCCATCCTACGGAAAATGAAATCACCGCGCGTGCGTACGTACGGAATACCGTCTCCACGCCGTGGTGTAATCTATTTTCCACCACCACCTTACTTGGAAGGGTATAATGGTGTAAATAATGACTATATATGATTATTGTAATGTGATATTGATTCTGAAATAGTATACATACACACCAATACAATTCAATGATCATGGGAATGATATCATCGCTCGTGCGTACGTACGGAATACCGTCTCCACGATGTGATGCGACTCATTCTACATAATATTCAATGCATAATGATTATATAAATGAATTTAATGAATGAATATGATATATATTACACTAATAACATTCTGGAAATGAGGTATCTATAATCTAAAGAGAATAATAAGAATTTATTCAGGTAAACACGCATAAGAACAAAAAGTAATAAACACCCGAATAACAAGTTGTAATATTACTAATAAGAAGCTAAGAATATGACCATATATGATATAATAACAATGAGTATGATTATGGAATAAGTCAATAACATTATTGAAAAAATTATACAGGAGGTTCGGATACGTACAAAGCATATCGGACCTAAGGTAAGGGAAATATCACAATCTCATTTTTATCCGAGATTGTTTATACTTTGGTATTTAATGGGGTGTATTTTCTCATCCACATCCATGTTTCCTCAATATGTAATATTTATATCCTTCTACAATAGTTTAAATCCAATTTTACCCTTCGGTGAGTTTTTAGTAAAAGATATGAAAGGAATCTTTTGTCATTTTTCGTACGAGGTACTTTTTGACTTTTCCGAAAAAAGTACGAGATGAATGTTTTTTTAAACTTATAAGGCATGAATGGATTTTTAAAACATTATTTCCAAGAAGCATACTTTACATGTTTTCATGTTTATTTTTAATCAACTTCTTTTAGTTTAAAATTGTATTACATGTTAAGAAAAGAAAAATGTTTTTGAAGTAGAAAGGATATTTTCCTCAAGAATGGAGTTCAAGTGTTTTATAAAAATTATTTTCCATCTAAGATAATAAAGGGTTATGTTTCTATCCCTATTATTACATTGATTTTATTATGTTGTGATGGAATTATATTTTTATGAATTCCTTTATCTTATATGAATTTTTTTATGATGTCACAATGTTTAAGATTCCCATTTTTATTACATGGGTTATGCTATGATGTATGGTTTCTGATTTTGTGGCACACATAAGAATGGTATCATTATGAGATGGGTGGGACCTATATCTCCCTCTAATTCATTGGGTAAAGATTTTATATATCATGAGATAGACATGGCTGGAACGGAAGGTAAAACCGGTTCAGTGAAACAGGACTAAAACGAGGAGTGAACTCGGTTCAGAAATGGACTTTGTCCACTAAGACAGTCTTGGAAATGAGTCTTTACTAACAAGAAATGATTCTCAATGATTATGTGTGTATGCCACAATGTTTAATGTTTAAAGTTATAATTATTGGGATTACATTTCACTACTATGATTTATCCCATGTTATGAAATTATGATTTCTTTTGCAGGTTAAGATTTCTAAAATTTATGTTCTTATGTATATGATGTAATTGATATTTGTTTTGTTTACCCTTACTGAGCATTTGAGCTCTCCCTTTTGTATGTTTTCTTTCCCCAGGTCAAGAAGAAGGTTATTAAGTAAGATGTGTCAAAAGGGACTATAGATATGATGAAATAAATGGGAGACATTGTAGACGCTTTATGAACCAATTGTTTATGCTTTCCAGTTTCTAAAGACACTATACCTATACGGTCCTTTCATGGTTTTGTTATATGTTGTAATAAGTGTGCTTCAATTTTGAAGTAATGACAATGTATGTAAAGTATGAGTCGTTATAGGGAGAGTTCTAACTCTTCAAGAACGTCATCTTCTTCGTTGAAGAACGCCAAGACTTCGATGAAGAACGCCGACACCGAGGAGAGATGACGTACAGTTCTTTCCTGTCTCCGCAACTCGTGTGAGATGACGTCCATTCCTTGGACGTACGCCAACTTCTTCATCGAAACCACCCTCCGCGACGCTAGCTTTTGAGAACTTCTTTGAGGTAGGAGTTATGTTTAAATTTAATGAATTAAATTTGTGCTTTGTCTATCGTTGAGCATGTCATATTTTTGTCTGCTTATTATCAATATAACGGGTGGAGGTTGGACAGCACAAACATGGATGATCCTACTCTCATGTTGTTGTTGGTTTTCTTTGTGGCTGGAAATGGTGGTGAAGTGGTGTCGATGGACCGCGCAAGTACGAGAGAATCGCGGTCGAAGCGGGCCGCGACGATGATGTGAGGCACCGTCGCCCCGCGCCGGAGAATCCGAAGGATCCACGACCGGAGCGGGCCGTGGCGGTGGTACGCGACACCGTTGCGCCACGCTGAAGTACCAAGAGGCCGTGGCCGTGGCGGGCTACGGCGAATGGGCGCGGCGCCGTCAGGCCGCATCGGTCGGACAGGGGTCGCGGCCTAAGGCCACGAAAGTTGCGGAGGAGGCGGCCCAACTTGGCCGGTCGCCGACGCAGCAGGAGGCGGGACCGGCGGGTCCCGCGATAGCCACCCCGGCCGGCTAGTATGGCTGACCATTCCATAAAGTCTGGGGGTTCAAAAACTCTGGCCAGCGCAGCTAGGGAGGACCCCACAGGGGTCCGCCGTTTCGGGAAAACTGGGGGGCAGCGCCCCCACTTCCATGTCCGCTCAGCGCATGGGTGCCCGTGCCGAGCCAGTTCGCCGACACCGGGCCGGACCACCCGCACCGGGCCAGGCCACCCGCGACGGGCCAAACCCCCGCGCTGGGTCGTGCCCAACTGAGCTGGACCCAGACACAGGTCGGGTCGACTCGGTTCGGGTTGACCCAGGGGGTTTTGGGCGGGGTCGGACCGGGACCAAACCCCCTGTTTACGGACCAATCCGTTCAAACGCCCATAACTTGGGCTACGAACCTCAGATCTATGCCCCATCTGTTTCATTGGGATCCTTGAATCGAGACAGTCGTTTTGGTAATTACACTAAAGTTTTTGGAGAACTCTAGGAATGGCCGAGTTGGTTTGAACATGAAACCAACCGGGCCCTCAGAGCGGAAACGTTTATAACTTGAGTTCCGGACGTCCGATTGACGTGCCGTCGACTTTGTTGGATTTATCTTAGAGAGATGGTTCTTTTGGCTTTCTTAGATCGAGGTTTGGAAGTAGCTGGAGTACGGTTGGGTTGGTTTTAGCTTAAAAACCAACCGGGGCCCTGGGACGAAAAGGCCAATAACTCTCAAACCGGGCGTCCGATTGACTCGCCGTCTGTCGCGTTGAGATCCTATTGAAGAGAAGGACCTTTGTGATACATCAACTCTGGACTTAGTGAAAATTTATGTATCGACCCCCTTGGCTCGTGGAGCAGACCCTCTTGGAATCGAGCGTGCTGTGTGTGGGAACCCTAGAGCTGGCTGTGACTACGACGACGATGACGACTGTACTTGAATCCTACGTGGGTTCGGCAGTGAGGACGACCGTACTTGAATCCTGTGTGGATTCGATAGCGATGATGACTATACTTGGATCCTACGTGGGTTTGGAAGTGACGATTATTGTACTTCGATCCTACGTGGGTTCGTTAGCGACAACATATGTATTTGGATTCTACATGGGTTCGACAGAGGAGATGATTCAGAGGCTACATCAATCATCTCCACCTCTCTTCGTGATTAGTATACCTGTGTGAGCTGAGTATTGACTTTCAATAATTATATTCGATATGGTTGACTTGCTATCCTTTGTGGATTGGGTTGTGCTTTCCTGTGTGGATTGATTTTACATTTTCCTGTGTGGACTTGGTTGTACTTGAGCTCGTGAGTTGGAGCAGAACTAGAATTGATGACTTAGGTATATATATGGTCATATACCCAAGTAGAGTTGGTTTTTACTTAGTTTTGTATCATTCCTTTGTGGTTTATCCTTAGAGGATTCTGGGAGATCTTCAGGAGTGTCAGGGTCCCTACTGAGTATCGTATACTCACCCCTGCACCGGCTACGCCCGCACTACGTTGTGTTGGTTGCAGACGACGGACATCGCTGATCGTGGTTGAGGCTTGAGGAGCAGGACGGTACCTGGAGGTGCTCTATTAGGTGGGACGTACACTGAGAGGATGGACGAACTTGAGGAGCCGACGAGACTGTCTGTACTCACCCTTCAGGTGGGAGTTCTGGAGGACGCCTTGGTGGTTTCTGCTTACTTTTCAGTTGTTGTACTTTCATTTCAGTTGTACTGCACTTTCATTTGGGTTTGTGTACTAGCCCATTAACTTCAATCACTTACTGGTATTTTCAGTTTACATAGTGTTTACTTCAATTTGTGTACTATGTGGTGTTTGTTTTCTTTATAAATGCAATGTCTTCCCTTTTATCGGGATTCATGCCTTTGGTGCTAGTCGCCAGCCCCTGGCCTCTAGGAGGCGGGCTTGGGGTAGTCACAGCACGGGTCCCGAGGATGGGTCATGACAGTAATTTCTATAAAATCCCCCACTAAAAATAATATATACCTATGAACACATGATCTGTAGACATATATTTTCATTGATAAGGTTTACATGCATTGATAAGTACACCACACCATGTGATAGGTATCACATGCCATGTGATCCTTGGCCAACTAGCTCGGTGTGCATAGAGGGTACATTCCCAAGAGTTTATGTACTGTTACACACCTTGTTTGAAAAGTAAAATTCATTGTAGCACATGTAAAAAAACTCAGTGTGTATGGGGGTACACACCTAGGTGGACATGTGCTACTACACTCTGTGTACTTGGGATGTACACAAGCATACTGGAGTACATGGGAAGATCCATGTACTCAGACATGTCCTAGTACATGGTCCTAAGTAGATGGACCACCAAGTTCCAAGGGGACATCAACATGCCATTTACCGTAGGTACAGATCATGTATTATGGTAAAGTGGATTCCATGTGAGTGTAAGGCACATGTAGTGCTAGGATTTTGAGACATATCATGTAATCCTTTGAGGGTAGGTTTAATTCCTCTTCTCCTCATTTTAGCATCGTTGTGATCTTCTATGATTTCCATGGATGAGTATTAGTTTAGTGTGTTACCTTAGTCCATTCATATGAGGGTTTAGTGAAGTATACCATTCCTATCATAGAGTTTTACCCCTCTATAGCCTCTTGTTGATCAGTGTAGTGTGGGTGAGTTCCCTTATTCTAGAGTGATTTGAATCAATCATCTTCAACTACAAAACAATCATATAATTGGATAACGTATCGTATTGAGAGGCTCAAAGTGATTCTCATTTCTTATGTTATTTTCATATGTAGTGATTATGAAATTTTATTGACCAACACTTACACAGACATCGATCCCCTATCTAGGTGAATAATTCTAGTAGTGTCTTGTGCCCCCATGCACCCTATGAATTGACCCTTATCTTTGTATCAATACCTGATTCTTTAATGGGGAAATATTTTAATGGATTATGTATCTCGGATGAACCCCTACGGTTTCCTATAATCTTCTTATTAGATATACTTGATGATCATGGCCTATGGGATGAGTGTCATTAGTGAAAGTACAGGCCAGGGAGCGATTCCTTCTATATGTGTGTTACCTTGATACCTCTAGGGGATCTTGGGATGGAAGTGGATGAGACATTTTGTGAGTCATTTTCATTTATGATTATATCCTGGATATCCTTGGTTATCATTATATCTCATATCTTTAATTACATAACAATGTTTGAGGAGATGACTACTCTTAATGCTTTATGTTTTTTGTTTTCTGGGTGTCTTATTTGGTATTTTTATACACACCCCTAATTGAGATCTACTCAGACATGTCATGTCTTATGTAGAAGAAAGAACATTTCATGGAGTCTTTGAAGGAATGTGATTTAGTTTATATTATTCTATAATATACATTGTAAGGTTTATACTAGTGTAGCATTGATATCATTCCCCATCCTTCTAGGTAGGTCAGAATTTATCTTGCATTTTTGGGATGTCTTGTATTTTCTACAATTTTATGCTTTATAATAATTTATATCATACATTAATTATGGGATTATAGATTTATGTATTAATTTTTTTTATCTATTTTTCATTTTATCATTTTATGGGATTGTCGATGTGTGTTTCTGTACAGGTGCATTAGGAAAAGATATCCCATTTTAGATAAGCCTTCTTGGAACTTTTTGCAAGGCCCTACCCAATGGAGGTGGGATAGGGGTAGTTTCAACCGAACCTTATACATCTATAGTGGTCCATGATGGGTTGGGTCATGACATAGTGGTATCAGATGAGTTCTATCCTAGGAATATAATTTTGAGTTTTCTCTAGATGTGAGTTTTGGTTTGGTAACTTGGTAAATGATGTCAAAATATTTCAATTTCATAATTCAAGATAGAGACTAAATTTTTTGTTTGAAGTTAATGTATCTATTCACAAGGACCCTGATAAAATTATTATTAACTTAGTGCATGTAGTAAATTTATTAAAGTAAAACATAAGGACATGAATCATATATGAATGTGATGTGGTTTCCTTGTCCTTCTTGAGTTAGCTCTCTATATATATGCATTCTTTTTGGTACTTATTATCAGTTGTTGGATGTTTACCTGATATAAGATAGTGAGGTTTACACCTAAAATCCAGGAGTACAACCTGATGAGTGATGAGGCCTCCCTTAATGGGATTATTCATTAAGTGGTCTTTCTTTAGTATGGTTATCAGGTGGCACTTTCACCCATTGATCAGTTCATAGACCGACATTCAGTGGTTTAGTTGGATATATCTTGTCATCCTAAGTGATGGATATATCATTTGGATTTTCATGATGATGAGAAGGGTTTGAGAATGTATCATGATATTTACATGTAGGGATCAACAAGGTCAACATAACCTACTGGAAGTTGGCATAAAACACATTTCATGAAATAGGAGGATTCTTTGGAGTCTATGAGGAAAAATCAATTATCTAAGGCTGAAAAATTTCTATTCTTGTGGTGGACGAGTACATATCAGGTGGGAATTTTCTATTCTATGTGTCGTAGTCAGATATGGGGCTGAAAAACTTCTTAGGATGAGGTAGCGACTGGAGTTAGTAGGTTCGTGTGGTGGAAAACATGATGGTGGACCTAGGGAAAGAGTAAGAGGTGGATAGTGCTTTATATTAATTCTACCACCACCATCCCCTAGTGGACCACTATAGGATCAGGAATATAGTGGTCAGAATCTTAGATAGATAAAGATATTGGATAATTTTTACATATATTCTCTAGGATTGTTTTGAGGTATGATTTTTGTTCCTTCAACTTTTTACTAACATTATTAAACGAAGGTATAAGCCACTATTTTTCCTCCTTTGTTTGAGTACTTTATAAAGGGACATGGGGAATTTGTATAGCCCCATGTTTTTATGTTTTATGTGACATTTAATATTCAAGGAATATTTATAATTCCCCTTTTGAGATGCATTCTTGAGATATAATTTACAAAGTGTGTGGGTGAGTTAGTGATGCATAAATTGGATAGGATCAAGGTGTACAAGATGGGTATTTATGACTTGTGTGTTTGAGGTTTTTTGTTGAGATAAGGTTCCATAGAATTCCCCTATTGTGTTAAACATTACATAAAGGGAATGTATGGGTTCCAAATAGTATTATATCATAGATTCTTAGAGTAGGATTTGAGGTATGATGTGTATATTCACTTCCCCAGTTGCAATTTTGACATGGATTAAAGATAAAATTTTCCCGGAGCATATCCCCTATTCAAAACCTAATGATACCAGTGGGTCCATTTTTTTCTAACCTTGTTCCTGAATCTCTTGAATAGAGGATCAATGATCACACACTTCTACCAAAAATGTGATTTTATTTTGGTAAGAGTGAGAGAGCCTCATGTGGAATCTCGTTATAGTTTAATTGAGACCTTATGATGTTTTCCTAAATATAGACTGGTTTCCTACAATCCATTTTTAGTTTTTTTTCAACCATTTAGTTTTGTGGTATTTTCATCTTTTGGGGAGGGAGTTTTCATCCTTTTATAATGAGTGATCCTATGTATAGAATAATGATATCATTTCCATGATGTTATGAAAAAATTCATATCAGTTAGATAGTTATACTTTAATATCAGTGGAAGTTATGGGATTTTATTTTCCTATAGTGGTGGGGGGGTATGGGGTTGTTATTACAAGGTATATTTTGGGTTATCTCTACTACAAAAAGTCAGATTCTGAAAGAACTAGAACCAGGGATCATACAAAATTTTTGCAGCATCATATCAATTATAACCCGTTGATCTTCGTATGTTGAAGGTGTAGTTGAGTGTTTTCATAGAAAGGGGTTTTAAAGATCTAGTATGTTCACCAAGTTATCCTAGGGTTGTTCACCTAAGATGTGAATGAGTGCTTTAGGATGGGTGAGAATTGGTTTCACTTGAACCAGGTGATTTGAGGAAGAGTATCCAATCTCGAGAATCAAGGAGTTCTTTGGATATTTGTTTGGGGTGAAGTGGTTCTCAATGTTTGACCTCAAGACAAGTTATCACTAGCTCTAGTTTTAGAGTGGGATATAACAAGGGTTTTTTTCTCAAATCCATTATGGATGTTTTGAGTTCATGGTGAAACCTTTTTCTGTATTGTATGCATTAGTAGAATTGAATGAGTTTTGGACTAGATCCTTACCCCTTTATGGATTATTTCATTGCAATATTCTTCAATGGTATCCAAGTGTTCTTAGTGTCCGATTTGGAGAAAATGAGACACCTAAGGATGGTGCGTTTTATATCAAGTCAATATTTGTTAACTCTCCTCTTCTTTAAAGATCCAAAGAGGTAAAACATAGGTATATTGATTATGAGATGTTCCTAAACTTGATATCCAATGGATACTTTCATACATAATTTTACAAAGGTGGGAATATCATCATCATTTTTTCAGGATAGATGATGAAACCAGTCACACAATGGAAGGAGGTATTGAGGGGTTTGTTTTAGATTACTAGTAGATCTGGTGGAGGTGGAGATTTAATGGGATTTTTTGAATTTTATTGGAAATCAAAGGGATTTTCAAAAAGTTTCATGCTAAAATATTGTTGTCTCACATGTCTAAGGGTGATGACTAATAGATATATTTGGAGAGTTTGAAACACTTGTGTGTGCGAGTGGTTGTAAGAATTCAAGTGTTTTCCTTAATGATCATTGTAGAATGTGATGCTTACATCACAAAACTATCAAGGATAGGATATGGGGAGTATTTTGGGACACAATTATTGTTGATCATAGGGTTCTATCCCAGTCATCTAGAAAGTAAAAGTGAATTATTCTAGTTTTGGAGAACATGATTCACATTTTCTTGTTAGTTTTGAGTATTATATGGGAGGATCATCTATAATTAGTGGATTTTTGATATCATAATTATTATCACACTACTTCTGGAGTATTGACTTTTATAAAACATTTATGAGGGACCTTTAAGAAAACTATCATACTAGTCAGATCCATAGGGTTATATGACATGAGTTCTAGTTTAGTGATAGTGATAGTTGAAAAGGTGTAACTCATTTAGGTGTAGAGGAGAACTGCATAGAACCATCTAGAATTCTTCACAAACTAATTAAAAATGACTTTTGAGTTGTAGATTTTCAAAAAAAATTCCATAGAAACAGGTTATCTCCAGGGTTCATAGGAACTTTTTTTTGTGTCAAAATATCTAGTTGATGTACCAATTAACCTCATAACCATAGTTGTTTTGGTTTCTAAGTGTTCTCTACATGTCATATCTGAGGAGTTATGTGCAAGAATAATTTCATCATATCTTCCTATGTATGCTATTATGTGGGAGTGGAGATTCCTTTTTCAAGGATCTGGTGACAATGGTAACTGGAATAGAAAGGCCATTGACAAGTAATTATTTTTTTTGGGAGCATATTTTTTTGTAGTATAAGAAACAATCATGGTAAATCATGGGAGTGGGAGACTAAGTTTAGAGCTTATTATCCCATCCTTTTTTGTTTAGGTTGTGCTTTTTATGGATGAAAAGGATTTAGTAGAGAAATAACTTAATGAGTTGATTTTTTATGTTTAATACTTTGGAAATTTTCTAGGAATAATTATAGAGATAGGTGCTGAGAAGGAATGAGATTCCATGGTCTAGCGAACCTAGAATTAATATTTTAAAAATATTATATATATTGATATCACACAAAAGAAATTTTATAGAAAAAGTGTAATAAATCCCAAATGGAGAATCATATTTTAAATCTGAGACTTTATTTGAGTTTATAATTTAGATTTTAACCTAGGCCTAATATAATCTATTTTAACATTTGTTGTTTCAACAAAGTGCTATCATAGGCAAAAATAATAAAATAAATAAATTTAATTAATTTACTTCTTTATTTTTATGTTGTTACCTAGAACCCTATATTTAAACACATTTATTCTTAAATACCTAGGGTTAGGCACATAACCTAGGGATTGATTGGATCCTTTAGAGAGAATCTATAGAAGGATTATTGGTGAATGACATCGGATTAGATTGAGATTGAGGATCATTGCACTATCAGAGTTCAGGGATCACACAAATGATGAAAAAATAGGGTAATTATTCATTGTTGATTGATCCAAATTCATGTTAGGATATTATTCGATGGGTATTTATCCTATTTTTATTTACTAAAAATGAACATGAATTAATCGCCTAAAAAATTAATTTGTGGACAAATCGTTTGATTTAGGTAATTTATTTACCGTATTTTGGTATTGAAATTGAAATTAGTTTAGTATATTTATTTCTCTTTATTCATCACCCTATGAAAATGAATTGAGGCAAACACAAAAATTGTACGAGGTTCATTACTAATGATTTCTCTATGCCTTCCCTCTCCTCATTCTATGTGTGTTTGTTGTTGGAATTTCCTTTTGGACTCCAATTTGACAAATACACAGTGAACAATTCTTTTTTATTCGATCTTTGGTGAAACAAATTTCTACCTTGGGTTTGGTATGGATATCCATTTTCTTGGTGGTATTATATGATGATGGTAGTATATATGAGAATGGATTGGGTGTTTCTGTTAACTGTTTTGGATTGTGGTACTGGTGAGGCATGCCAATGATCATTTCTCGAGTTGTGGATACGGCCAGAATCTTTCCAATGAGGGTGAGTGGTTTTTTTCATCCCTTGATCTATGATCTGTGAAAAAAATTATAGTGAAATCAATTACTATGGAGGCTTGAATGAATATACATGAAATAGTCTATAATTTCTATAAAATTCATAACTACACTATGTGTAGTCCTATGAACACATTCTGTGTAGTCCGCTATGCAATGTGATATGGTTTCAATGTAGTGATAAATTTCACATGTTATATAACATGCGTCACAATTTGTGTGAACCTTATATGACCATCTTAGTATGTATATGATTCACATGCCCAAAATGAAATATAATTTTTCACAATATGTGTTCCAATTTACACATTGTGTAACACATGGTGGACGACTTGGCATGTAGAGGGGGTACATTCCTAGGTGGCCATGTCGTCGTACATGCCATGTACATGGGAAGTACATGGGTAGGAAAAAGGATGTGGGAAGATCCATGTACTCAGACACATCCAAGTACATAGGTACAACTCAGTGTACATGAGAATGGGAAGAAGAAAAAACAAGTGTCAAGTAAAAATATACACAGTTGGTATCGTTGAGACATGCCATGTATTGTGGAAAAGTGCATTCCCTATGAGCGCGAGACACGAGTAGCACCAATCTTTCAAGACACATCATGTTCCCGTATGGACATGTTGTGTACTCCATGAAGGATATGTAAGATTCCACTTTCTCCTCATTTCATCTTTCTTGTCTCCTTCTATGAAATTCCTTTGACTAGTATCTGTTGAGTGTGTTCCCCTAGTCTATTTCAATGAGGGTTCGGTGTAGCATCTCATTCTCATCATAGAGGGTGACCCTCTACAACTTCTTTTTTATCTGTTTAATGTGTGAGAGTTACCTTATTACAGAGCGAGTCATCTCATTCTCATTCAAATACAACCCCCTTAGAATCATGGGGCATGTACACCTTTGAGAGGACCATAGTGATCCTCATTTCCTATGTGATTTCCCTGGGTAGGGTTTGTGGAATTGGAATCACCAATACTTACTCAGGCATTGATCACATATCTATGAGGATAATTCCAATTCGATATGGTGTCCCCCCGTGAGCTCTAAGCATTTACATATGTCTTTATATTGATATCTAATATTTATTATGGGGTATAAGTCTGATGGAGTGTTTATCATGGATGAAAACTATCAGTCTCATATGGGATTATTTTAGGATATACCTAATGATTGTGACCTCTTTGATGAGTATTATCAGTGACAGTATACTTCGGGTAGTGGTTCCTCCCAAAAGAGCATTACCTTGATACCTCAAGTGGATCAATGGCTAGAATTGGTCGAGAAATTTTGAAAATCATGATATTTTATGAGTCTATCTGGTATCTCCTTGGATATTGTTGTGTCACATATACTGATTTCAATGCTTGTGTTTATGAGATAAATACTCTTGATGTTTTATGTTTGGGGTTTTCAGGCTACACTACTAGGTATTGTTAAACTCTCCCATAAATGGGATATACCTACACATGTCATTTATTATGTAGATCAAAGACCTTTTCATGGTTTCCTAGGAGGAATAGGATCAAGTGGATCCTAGTTTGGTCTATATAGACCGAGGTGTATACCAGTGTTGCATTGACAACACTCCCCTCCTTTTATGGTAGGTCGGAATTTATTTTCCAGTTTTGGGTTTCTTGTATTTGTACCCATTTATGCTTTCCAGTAACTTTTGTAGTACTCTAATTCTTGGATTATTGATGTATATATGAAGTTTTATTATTTATGTTAAAATCAAACATTTTTTGGTCATAAATATTTTTTTGTGGATATAAGTAAATTAAGAGAATGAATCACATTTTAGATCTACATTTTCAGTGATTTTAACCAGCCTCTGTCCTATTGAGGGGGTCTTAGGGTATTTTTGGATCAACAATCAGCTATCCAAGTGGGCCCTAGTGGGTCAGGTTGTGATATTTTTATCTAGTATGTATATTTATTCACAAAGATATTTAAATTAAAAGAATCTCCTAAATAAATGTTTCATTAATTATATCATTGGGATGTAATTTTCAATGATGAGTATGTATAAATATGTAGATATGTGAAATATAATCATGCTCCCAACAATCTATTTATATACACAAGGTCCATCATCATTTTTTATCAAGGAAAACTGTTTGATTGATTAAAAAAAATATTTCAAAAACATCGGGATGTATCATATTTAAATATTTCAGTAAAATAAAATAATGTAATATAGTTTTATGGTCTATTATATATATATATATATTAAAATCCTAATTTTTTATGTACAAATTTTTTTGAATATATTAGATCATCTATATTGGGGAATATTTTTCTCTATATTCAATAAAATTAAATTCTTTTAAAAAAATTGGCTACCATGATATAATTATCGATAACAAATCTACCATCTTTGTGAGTCTTCATAAAATAGTCCCATTTAACCTAATGGTGTTTAACCCTTATAGAGGACAAACATTGATACAATGAATTTTAGTATACTTGGATTCCATTTTAGTCTCTATTTTATATAATCATTTATCATATTTAAAATGTAGGATCACTTCGTGATATTATTTTGGATCATCTTTAATGACTCCTACATAACATTCACAAAAAATGATATATCCATATATCTTAGGTTCTTGTAACAATATTCTATTCCTTTCTAGATCATTTTTATAATGAGTTGATTCATTTTCCAAAGAACGTATTGGTTTTAAATCATATATCTTAAGGATAATATCATATAATAGTTATTGACTATCATCAATTCCAAATTTACTCTGATTAATTATTTTTGAAATAATTCTATTTTGAAAAATACAGTATATCAACCTATAAGAAAATTATTTTCAAATTAATTATAGAAATAATAACCCACTATATAATTATGTTAACTGACAAAAAATAATTTCTCTATTTTGGGATCAATTTTTCTTAGGTGAATACACCTCACATATCCATAATAACCTAAAATGTTTATGAAATCCAAATTGGAAAACATTCCAATCCACAATTCATGGTTTGTATATTGAATATAATTTACTAAAACATAGTAAAGTGATAATTAAATAGTTTCAATAAAACAAACACAAAATAAAATAGTAAGATCTTACTTGTGAAGACCTTGGTTTCCCTATATTTTCTGTTGGTTAGTTATTCCCTTTTTTTCTTCAAGATTTTATTTTAATTCTCATGGATGAAAATTGTTTGATAGGTATCTAATGTAAGAAAATAGATTTTTATAATCTCTTATGGTACCCTTTCTTAGGTTTCATGGTTGTCTAAGAATGTTTTCTTGGGGTTTTGAAATAGGGTAAGGTTAGTGATGATTTTAAGATGTGATTTTGTTAAATCTATACTTTTATGCTCTTTTATTTTTTTAGAATTGTTTGGAAATACCCTTATGTATTACCATTAATTATATAATTAACGTTATGTATCATCTCAAGACCTTTATATATTCCCTTTATCTTGAAATGAACCTCAATTATTTCCTTATAATAAGATTTTACACTGATGTATCATACTTAAATATATAATGACTCTCAAATATCATATAATAACCTAACACTACAAAATTTTTATTAATCTAAATTTACACATTGATATTTTAGAGTAGATTTTGAAATGTATGATTCATCCCTTTTTCTAAAATTAAACATATAAGATTCATTCGCTTAACAATATTTTAATATATTAGAGTAATTTTTTAATATGCATGAATCATTAATTCAGACATAGAAGTAAATTAATTATGCATAAGAGTAATTACACTGAAAATGTAATATATAAGAGTCTTACCACTATAAAATGTGTTAACGTGGTATTAAAATATTACTACATAAAAGTAATTCTTTAATATATATTAATGTATACCTTTACTAAATTTCAAATTCCTATGAGTCTTTTCATCCAAATATAAGATTATTTTACTTTATCAAAGTTATGAATCTTTTCTCTATACATTAGTGTAAATTCATCCTTTTTAGGAATTTATACACTATGAAATCCTCGTTTTCTACCAAATTTTAAAAATATATATATTACGATTAATAAATATAAGATCAATCATAAATCCATAAATTGGGGATTCTATTTCAATATAAGTTTCCTTAACCTTTTCATATTTTTGGTTTTATTTATAGTGTAGTGAGGAGGTTATAATTAAATGTTTAATAACCATCCCTAACCATATCATTCTGATATCCTCCTCTATTATATTAAATTTTATTAGGGGTGCTAACCAAGTTTTAAATAGTGGAAAACTCCATATTCCATTTATTTATATACTATGATTCCAATATACCATATCATATTCCTCCATAATTCCTTTATTTTCTTCCCTGAGAGAGAGTTCCAGTTGCAAATATATTTGGTGTTGGTAAATAATTTGATGTTTATTTACATGAAACTGGGTTGTAAGAGATTTTTCTAGATATAGTGGTCCTTGGTTGTAGAACACTGAACATGGAACTTCCCATTTTCATTGTGTTAGGGTATTACTAAACCTTTATATATTATTTTTTAATAATTTATGGTTGATATATTATGGTAACCATCTCGTTTATTCTGTTTAAACAATATAATCTCCGAGTGTTATCCCCTTTGGAAGAAATGATGTTAAATATCTTCTCAATACATACCCCATTCAAACTGAATGATGGGATTCATTATAATTTATCCAGATTGAAATAACCCCATTTTATCCTATAATCGTTGAATTATTGTATCACTCTAGAAATGATTTAATCTACCTTGTTCAAATACTAACGGGGAAGGTGAGTCTATGACTATTTCCTTGAGATTAGTGGAAGTGGTTGGTCTTGGGGGAGGGGTTAATATTTTTTATAAATTTCATTATCATAAACTTCCCTTGAAATGGGTAATACTATTATGGTTTATAGGAAGTAGTCATTGTATTCTATTTTTAATTAATTTTTATATTATTAGTTTTACCATATCGTAATTTTCTCTTTTCTTTCATACTATAATTTTAATTAAATAAATGTGTTTTTATATTATATATTAATTATGTGGTGGATGTTAAAATTCTATGAAGTCATATATTCTATTAAGAAACTAAATGTGGTAGATTGATCATAATGGAATTGTTATTTAATATTCCATTTTATTTATATCCATTGTGAGAGAGAAGTATTATGGTAATAGTGTTGATAAAGGGAATCTCATATAATAATTAGAAATATAGGTAAATGAACATATTTATCCTTGTTAATTAATTTATATTAATTATTTATTATGTTTGTGATGTTTTGTTAGTTTTTTACATTATTTTGAATCATATTTTTTTATATTTAGGCAATTTCGTTATTTTGATGATGCCATCCTAAAATAATATTTTTAAATGGATAATAATTAAAAAATGATAAAATTTTGACATTAAAAGGGAACTATTCAAACATAAGGTTATGAATATGCGATTATTTAAGCAGTGCATGTTTGTTGTCTTATTGGGATTGTTGTTCTGTATTGATTTGGGAGCTAGTTATTATATTTTGGTAATATTGGATATGTTGTGGATAGTATCTTTGGATTAATTTCATTGATATTATTCCTCTTTCCCAGTGATGTCTTTGGGTTTTGGGTTGAATAGTGAGAAGTTAAGATTTCTTCAAGGGTAAGGTGATATTATTTATTCAACGAAGATGATATTATTTGGATTTTAAGTTGATTTCTTGGGGATTTAACATTGAAATACATTGAGTAGTCTTAGTGAGAGAGTCGTGGGATTTCATGGTTGTGGTTATATTCTAGGATTTGAGTTG
The DNA here is from genome assembly GCA_963277665.1 of Viscum album. Taxonomy (NCBI): domain Eukaryota; kingdom Viridiplantae; phylum Streptophyta; class Magnoliopsida; order Santalales; family Viscaceae; genus Viscum; species Viscum album. The sequence goes on along the minus strand of OY728145.1, from coordinate 1,087,839,917 downwards.
GTGTGGTTGGTAGATGTTGGTTATTATAGTAGTGTGTGAGGTTCCATGTTTAGGTTGTGTCATATTCATTGGCATTTTAGTCGTTAGTTTTAATTAATTATATAATTAAATAGAATACAAAAAATAATTAATTAATGGATAAGCTATTTTTTGTCATGGTCTTTATTGTAATATTTGAAATGGATATCATGTTTTGGTGAAAATTATTAGTATATGAAATAATGTGTTTATATATTAGTTATTTTATTATATTGGTATCATATTTTATTTTAAATTATTGAATTTAATATTATTAGTTGTGCTCATTTTCATTAACTCTTTCTTGTTTGATTTTATGTTTATTTTCTTATTTTTCTATGATTCAATGTTACAGTTCATATAGGTTGTAATATCTTTCAATTACGTGTCCACTTCCTCAAACTATAATGCATTAAGGAATAGTTTATATATACATGTCTAGTAAAAGCTCAAGGTTATCACATATATAGTTTATATATACTATAATGGATTATGGATATAACTTTTATTTATATAAATAAAAGGATTATAATGGATTAAGTTGAATCATAAATATATGTACATATGTAGGATGTGATGTGTCAAGGTTTTGATATGTGAACTTATTTATGGGTTGTAATGGTTTTTAGTTATATCATGTACACATTATCCAAGGCCATGATGGATTAATTCTATTTCATGTATTTTATTTGTGATTGATATTAGTTATTACATGATTCAATAAGATGATGATGTGTTGATGTGGTGATGTGGTGTTGTGAAATGTGATGGTTTTTTATAATTGTGGTGACGGAGTGTTGTGATAATCATGTGGTAGTTGTGAGGACATCATAATGGATTTGATGTGATTATGATGGTGATCTATTTAATCTGTTGTAATGCATTATAAAAATGATATGATATATATTATAACTGATATGATTAACTGACCGTGTTGGCTAAGAGAGTGGAAATTCATATCTAGACTTTATCTATCATTTTTATGTGAATCTAGAAACCTGATATCATAATTATTTATATTAAATAATATTACATTAATCTAATGGGTTTTTATTGTTTAATTGATTTCTCTTCTATTATGGGATTCCTATTTTATCATTACAATCCCCCTAAAATTAAAAATCAACATTTCTTACATCTAATTATAAAAAAACCATTAATTTGCAATGATAATTGAATAAATAATAGATAATAGTAGTGATTAAGAGAATATATAAAATCATATTTTCTTAGAATACTTTATAAAACCAAAATCAGGAGTAAATCATTCTTCTACATAGTATATCTAATGCATGTTGATCTTGACACATTTATTTTACATGTATGTTTAATTTTTAAGGAATATGATCCTACTGAGTGCCCCCTAAATTATCACCCTTATAAAGTTTTCCTGAGTCATTTTATAAGTGCATTCATTAGGGATTCGAGATATTATTGTCCACGATGATTATGTTGGGTCTAGGTGGTCATCTTTACATCATATCTATTATATCATTTTTATTAACATTGATCAATAATTCAGGAATGGTATTATTACCAATCTTAGAACTCTTTATGGAGTTAGATGGTGGTTAATTTATTTTTCCTAAAACATTATGTGGTAAATGCCTCCCATATGTGTGATAGATACCATCTGTGATAGTCTCCATCCTATATACTATTGGATGGGGGATTCGAGGGTAACACGTGTATTCACTACTGACCTGGGTGGGGATCTAGTGTGCTAAGGTCATGAAATTCATAACTCTTAATTAATCTATCCTTCTTTAATAAATTTAAATTTCTCATTTCAGATACACCGGTACGAGTGATTATTGATATTATCACCTAATATTATAGGCTATTATAAAATTGATGTCTCAAATATTATTCAACTCAATTTTATCATAGTAATTTATTAATTTTAAATCATTTTTTATACATTATTTTTTAATATTTATAACATTTCAATGTATTCATAATTCAATTTCATAAGGTACACATAACCATACCTACTAAAGTCATTAGAAAGGGTAATGAAGTGCTAAAGTGACCAATGAGATACCTTACTTATGATACCACATACAAATATTATGTTTCTGTTTTAGTAAAGAATGATCTCTTTTCCCTTTATCCACGAAAATATGTTTAGCTATTTTTTATAATAAACAATATTAAATTTTTAGGAGTGATTCATAATCATTAAAATCTAATAATTCATCATTATAGATTTGTTAGATATAATTTTATTATATGCCATATGAGTCAATTTCAATGATAAGTGGAACTAAAATAATTCATTTCAATCTACTAATTATTTAAATTATAGATACGATCATCAATATTAAATTTATATATATATATATTCCAACTAACATGATATAATTACAATAAAACATTTACTTAAAATAAATTAAACAACATTTTTTATTATTAAAAATGAAAAAACATCCCATATTATCAGGATATATAAATTAAGTTTTTATTGATGGTACATGGTAAAAAACCTATAAAATTAATTAAAATCTGCCATAGGAAGAAAATTTATTATCCTCACAGACAATTCAACATCCCTCTCTCTCTATTCCAAAATCTATGTTCCACTTCTCCCTTCATCAATTTCATCTACTCATTATGAATTTTCTAATTAAAACTATTATGTGACGTGTATCGATTATAAAATAGTCATGATTTCAATTTATACAAATTAATATTATAACATATAATTCCTTGCAACTATGACTATTGAATTTTTTATTAATCCATTCAATCATATGTAATGAGTCCATGTCTATGTTTATTATTAAATAAGACATATTACATCATATTCATCCATCTAATACTTTTCATTATCCTATTTTCCCGTATATTAAGAAATATAAAATTTTTCATTCACTATGGGTTTATCTAGGATATATAATTTATCCTCTATTTTGGGAATAATTCTAAAATTATGATACCAATTAATAAAATTATTATTATTAAAATTTTCCATTATGTGGATTAAACCAAATGATATTTTTTTTTCTGATTAATTCAATGAATATAATAAAAAAATATGAAACTATTAGTATCGGTTATGTTATCATTAATTATGGTGTTTAATTTAATATACTCCACTATAATAAAAACAATTATAATTTCAGTGTCCCTGATCTAAATTTCAATATATCATAACTCAATTAAACTCATAACATAATCCATGTATATTTAGGAAAAACTCTCTTTCATAATTATATCGAATAAAAAAATTGTATTATTAATTTAACTAAATATCTTTTTATTCATATAATGATTATTTATAACACCATGTCGCTATGAATGAATCTAATTAGAGTACGTTGTTTAGTGACATGAGACAATCACATTTGGATAATTTTTACCCAATCTAGGTACTATATATTTGATTGATTAAGGGCCAAAAATTTTATATACATATTAGAATAAAAGTAAAAATTATATATTTAATGATGGAACATTTATTTAGTCTTACTATTAATATTATATATATCATATTCATTTTAAATGAATCCTATACATATTAATTGATTCATTCTTTTACATTTTTATCTCATATAATGGTTAAGAATATAATCATATTACATACAAAAATTGTATGTCTCCATATCAACATTAGTAAGATGAAATGATCACATATTCTTAAGAGGTATAATTGACATGAGCCTAGGTAATGTGATATTTCACACAAATATCAAGTAGAATCTCACTAGACAAAATTATCCTTGAGCGGAGAAATCATCGCATCAAACATTCGATCAATTTTTAATGTGATACTCAAATGAAAGTTTATATAAAGTGAATATATAGAATTATAATGTTTAATTAATGTATTTTTTATTTATTGAGTGTGGATATTATTCTTCAATATTATTTAAATAAAAATAATAATAGTCAAAATGTAGTGAGAGTAATAATAAACACATCCAATATAAACTAAAATAATGAAAAACTTCGTAATAAAATAATCAAATAAATATACTTTTCTAAAAAGGTTCGAAACATTTTAATCAACATTGAACTATTAAATTATATCCCTTATTTGTATCCTCTAAAAATGATAATTTCTAATTCCTTGGTGGGATCCACTTCCTATCCAAGAAATTCTAGTCATTCCATAAAGGGAAAAGATGATGGAATGAAATATAATGAAACTAGAGAACCTTATGAAGATAAAAACTAAGTAAAGCTATTGGATATATAAAAATATGGAATTCTTTCTAGGATGATGAAAACTATATAATACTATGAAATACATTTTCTTTCTCTAAATGAGATGTAGACTACATATATGGACACTATTTATAAAATTATTGGAATTAAATAGTCTCCATGTAGCGACCCAAATTGTTTTCTAATGAAAATTCCTCTTGATATAATTAAATGCCTTATTATGTAAAATGGTTATATAAAACATATTCACTTCATTGGTTTTATGTTTTTAGATTTTGAAATATTGTTAATAATTGTTACCATTATTAATATAGTTATTGAACATTGATCACATGATTATTATAAATATAGGTCTTTAACCAAACCAATTTAGTAAGAAAAAGGAATTGATGGCCTCATCCTGTAGAATTGCTCCATATGATGCCCACTTTTGGAGATCAGATAAGAGGTAGCATCATTGGGCATTTCTCTTGACCAAGCCCAATCTGAGCTTAAACACGTTAAGCATGAATGGAAATACCTAGGGGAGAAGTGGAAGTTAATAAAGATTACCACCTGAGCGATGTTATCTGAGCCTCCCCAAGAGTTTGTCACCATCTCACACTTTAACCTTATGTCTTATGCTGGTGTTATAAGAGGTTATTTTATGAGACCCTAACACGATGATTATGTTCTTTATTTTTGTATAGAATAAAGAATATACATTCATTTTATTGTTGCTACTTTATAAATAGTTTTTAAAGCACAAATAGTATTTTTAGTTAATATTCAATTAAGAAATCTATATTGATGAATTAATGGATTTTGGAATTAAATAATATTTTCATAAAATATTATTACTAAATTAATTTTTATTAAATATAAATGATTGTATAATTTTTATGAATGCAATTGTAATTTTTATTAAAATTTGAAAGTTGTTTTTGTAAAAACCCATGAATTTTAAAAAATATCTAGGTTTTTTTTAAATTTATAATTCACATATTTAGAAAATTGTTTAAATAAAATGAATTTAATTTTAGGATTCAGGATGTCAAAATTATCTAATGGTTAATTTTTTATAATTTTCTAAGACAATCATATTTTTTGGTAATAATTAAATACCCTTTAAATATTTAATGTGTTTTATAACATCTCAATGACCCCATAGTGATGTAATAAAATACTATAAATGGTACTATAGTCCAGTATATGTTTTAACTTTGAAATAATGTTCTTTTAGGTTTGTTTTATTTATTTTACAATGCCTTAGTGAACCCTCCATGACTTATAAAACATTTTAACAATTTAAAACAATTTCCTTGAGAGTGTGACCCATCTCCACATAAGAAATCCTGATATTTTAATAAGATAGTCCATTTTCCATATAAAATAATTTTTTCCACTCCCCTTTGGAAAAAACCATAGGTTGGTTTGTGGTTTTGATTATTTTAATGTGTGTTTTCTAAAACCTAAATAATAAATAATTTTCTCCCTTTTCATATAAAAACCCACCCAAGCTCCCACTTCTCTTCACTCAAAACCTTTGGAGCTCCACAGAACCCTTCTCTTATATCTCTAAATTCCTACCAAGTCTCTCCAATATCCCAAGAAGCCTCTCCCAATCCTTTTGGATCACACTTCCATGGGATTTCTTCCTTTCTCATTTTTTTCCAGGTTTATTTAGGTTGTTATACCCTTTTAATTTCAATTAACAATGTGGGGGTATGATTTATCACCACACCTATACTTCCCAACATATGTTTGAATGATTAGAGACCCATTTCTCTATAATGTATGACTCATATGACACCTGTTACCATGCCGAAATTCCGTAATAGATTTCTCTCTCTTCATTTACATTAAAGAAATTCTTTTATATTATGCATCTAAATTCCATTACATATATTGGGAAATGTATCTTTATGACCCCCTTACTGTCCATTTTATCTAAATATGATGAGATAACCCATTCTCTCCCATCAAATTTCTTTATGAAATCTTATTTCATGTTGTTATGCTGTTGATATTGCACCATGATTTTCCAAGCCAAATTCATAGTGTAGTGAATACCATGCCCAGTTCTCTATCAAGGGTATTCACCTATACACGCATTTACATATTAATTATAGAGATTCATGTTTGTATTCATCATTCCATTATCATAGAATAAATGATTATGTTGAATGATTCTATGTTTTATGATCCATGTGGCACACTTATGCATGAAATGAAATGATTATGAAGGGTGCACCCTGATAGCACTTCAATGAATTGTGTAAAGTTGAGTATCATAATATGTCAACTGAAATGAGTGTTTACGCATGATAATTCAAGTGAAATTAGGGTTTAATTATTCTCCATGTGCAATGATCCTTAGCTCATGCTAATATCCTATTAAATTTTGTTGCCACATTACCAGTTTATGATAATCATGCTATATCATGCCATTATGTTCATGTTTATATTATTATCCATTGGTATGTCTATTCAATAAAATGTATTGTATTCTTCTTGTTATTCCTTTTCTACTCCCTTACTGGTCTTTATAGCTCACCCTTTTATTATGCATGTCCTGAGGTTACCCCATAAAATGCAATGTACCAAGGAATGTGTGTGGTCATGTAAAAGATGTTTTCAATAAAGATGTTTATTTCATGTTTTATATTGTTAGGTAATGTTCCTAATACCCAAAGACACTAGACCTATCATTCTTCTATGTTTTATCAAGTGAATATTTTATGTAATAAATCATGTTAATATGTTTAATAAATAGTAGGGTTGTTATAGTTGGAATCAAATGGGAGGTTTAGTTTCTTTTGGGATTTGGATTATAAAACCCAAGTGAAATCCTATGGGAGAAGACTATATATAATAATAACATCCCTAAATTTTGGGGATTATTTATTAAGTGTATTTTCAATCAAATAAATCCCTATCTGGATATGAGCAGGTTTAGGCAGCTTTGGCAAAGATGCATCTAGGGGTAAAACCTGAAAACACAACATTGAGCTAGAATCAAAGGGGAACTGGTGCACGACAATGGGCCTTGCTGCACTCTTGGTAAAGACACTCCTGGGGGATACACATTGGTAAATTCATAATCATATTATGAAACATTATTAACGGAATAAAAAAATGGATCTCAAAAAATATGTTGGGATATAGATCATGGGTAACATAGATTGAAGCCTAAAAATTCATAAGTTATGAAAACAAAAGAAATTTATATGATATACATTTTTTTCATTTTATTCCCCTTTTATGTGTTACACCTAACATTCCTTTTATTCCAACCAATGGATAGTAATATGAGGACCCTTGAAAAGAACTGATGTGAAGATCAATGTGACAATTGTTCTAATGAGATTCCCAATCTAATGGGAGCAGGAATCAAAAACTATCTCATTATACTGTCTCAGTTAAATCATGTTTTTAATAGAAATATGCATCAAGAAGAATGTTAACCTCCCCCACCCCCAAATAATGAACAAGTTGAAATTGATATTTTCTTAGACAAAGGCCTCCTACTTTTAATGAATCAACTGATCCCTCAATTGCCAAACAATGGATCACTCCATTGAAAAGTTCTTCTCTGTCCATCAATATTCCAAACATGAGAAGGTTCTTATATATTCTTATCTTATGGAAGGTGAATTTGATCAATGGTGGACATTGATCAAAAATGAAAATCCTCAGGAGGATATTGAGGTGTTGGAATAGAAGGATTTCGGTAATGCCCCGACCCCAGTTACCCAGAGTTGGTGCCTTATTAAGTATCATTGGCATGATCAGAAAGGATCAGGTTTTGAAAGACTGATTAGTTTAGTAGTCTTGGAAACACTAGATATATTCATATGTCTTACATTACATAATAAGGTAAAAAAACTACAACAACATATTGTCTTCATATCCCCTCATACTATCCCTGTAAATCATTCATAAATTACTTCTTCACATCCTGGGAAAATAAAACATTGAAAGGGGTGAGCTCAGATACTCAGTAAGGATAACAATATAGCATAAGATTTCCTAGATAAGAATAAACAATTAAAGCAATTTATAACTAAAACGAAATCCTTTTAAACATGAACTTTATCATAATATGGAAAAGATAAAATGAAATAATTCCATTAACTTATTCACATGGATATTATACTAGTCGAACAATCACCTGAAATATCAATAACCACTTTCATAATGATGGAATTCATAATGCCAGACTATCATAACCACATAGCCAATGGCTTCGTGCCAAGACTACATATAATATTTTGTCAAGGCCTTGTGCCAAAACATTAGTTTGTCTCATGAGACCTACCGATGCATTGAGGAGCTATAATGGGCTCCACCCGTCACTTACTAAGTCCAATGCATTCCTCATATGAACATTTTTAAACATAACATAAACCTTCGTATTAAATCTAGCATAAAAATTGTCAATACTTTAACCACAAACCATTAATGGTATAAACATATCACATCCATAGTCAAACATAACTCATTCGATACAATATGAAAGATTTTATTGTATCATATTAACCTCAATCGATAATAATTATTAATATTGACATAGACGAAAATAACCATCAAAACTATTTGAGAGAAATTTCCCCATTTTCTTGACAACATTTAAATGTCACACTATTTGTCAAGAAGCCATTTAAAAATAGATTTTTGAATAAAAGTGTCCCATACCACTTTGAAACTTTTAAAATTAATGTTTAATTTAAAACTTTAATTTCCATATAAATAAATTCTTTAAACCATTTATAAAACCTGGACATTAATGAGAAATATTTAGAAGAATAAATCTTTAAAACACTTAAAAATGTATTTTATTTAGAGTTTCTAACCAAAATAGAGACACTAGAATACAAATAATTGAGGTAATAAAAACTTTATAATATCATGAGACTAAAGGGATTCATGATATACAATTTCAAAGTACATTATATACACCATATAAAAGTGATTTGGTGTATGATAACAAATAAGTATCAATGGAATGTAAATTGAGATGAATTCTATTATAAAGACCATATCCTTTGGTTAAGGATAAATAAACAACATAATTATGTGTGAAAAATATAAATACACTCAAAATTATTAGATATTTAGTGTAAATCAATCAGATGACATTCACACATATTCTTGTAAAAACAACACCAATGAATTGGATATTTAACTCAACAAATGGAGATAGAGTTAAAATTACTCTTATCAACTTCATACCGATGACGTGAGAATTTATCAATGGAGTGATTGTGTGTATCAAAATTATATCCATAGAAAGGTGAGTGTAATTTATGACATATTCAAATGAATAGTTATTCTAAACATAATCTTGGAGTAAAATAATCAATGAAGTATGCGTAAAGGCAAATAAATGGAAATTGAAATTTCAAATTCCCTTATTGATTTGGTAACATAAAAAACATAAACCCATGAAAGAAGGATCAAAAAATGATGATCTAAATATACATGAATTAATGTATATTACACAATGAATACAAACATGGTCAGTACACACACCACATGTAATAAATAAGTGGTGAACAATGGAATTCTCACGGAATTAAAACTGAGATAAGAAACCCCTTACTTTGTACTTTTTCCTTGGTCGACGATAGGTTAAACTCCTGTATAACGGTGATATAATTGTTATTGAATTATAAAAGAATCATTTACATTAATATAATATCATATATGATCTTTTAACATTCATTTGTTAATAATATCTTAGTATTATCGTCATTTCAGGTGTTAACTTAATTGTTTTACTTTATATTCTTTGTTACATAAGCCGTGTTTGTTATGGATAGGTTGTATCTTATTCATATCCAGAATTATATTAAGTCCTCAAAAATTATTTTTAATCATCAAATGAGAATTATACTTGAATGTATACAATGGAGAATGAATCTCATCACGTTCGTGGAGACGGTAGTCCGTATGTACGCAAGAGCGACAATATCATTATTTTGATATTAAAATAATATATAATTGGATGGTATATCATATATAAAGAATAATTATCATGTTATATTTATTATTTACATGAATTACACATCATTATCATACCCATTTAAATAATAATTTTTTGAATAACAATTACACCACGACGTGGAGACGGTAAGCCGTACGTACGCACGTATGGTGACATGTCATTAAAAGGATGGATATAATACAGAATATGGTTGTACCATATTTATAATAATATTACAGTATATAGGAGATACTGGATTCATTATTTTAGAATGTGAAAACAAAGAAAGAAGAAGTGGAAGAAGAAAGGAACTTGAAAAAGGGTGGTGAAATCATTACCTCTTCTTCGGGTTCTTCCTCTTGATTTGATCAAAAGGGCTATTTAGGTTGCCATTATGATCAAACTAAGGACACTAGGTTGAATTGAGAGAATTTTAGAGAGTATTTGGGCAGGGGTTGTCTGAACCAAAAGGCTTTGAAGGTGTGAATTAATGAGAAGGGGGAGTTCCCTTTTATAAGAGGGTTGAGGGGCACCTTTGGAAAGCTAGAAATATTATTTTATAATAAATTCATATTCGGTTTCTAATGGCTAAAAGTTTATTATTTAATTGTTAAGGTGGGTAAAGGTCTAAAACCACTCAAACAATATGATTTAGACAGGTTTGGGTTACAATACTAACATTATCTTTAAGTATTAACTCTTAGTTAATTAGTTTCACTTTTAAAATGTCTCTTTGTATTTTTATGTTATATAGTTAATAATCTTACTATATACATCCCAGAGACCCCCAAGTTGTCCTCTAATGATACAATTATCATGATATAAGTCACTTGGCCGAACCGTATATTTTTAGGAATTTAATATCAATTAATAATATAATATTTATTTTAAAAACCCTTTTATGTCAATTTTGACACTATTCAATAATTGATTTTTCTAAAAATCATAAAAGAATGATTACTTCGAAAAACGTTAATTAAATCAATCCTAACATGTAATATTATCTTAGAAAATTATTGTTATTTATAAAAATTCTCAAATTACATTTATTTGGGTGTTTATAAAATCAATTATTCTAATCTTTCATTAATTAGGTAATTACTGCATCACCATTGTGTCATAAATAAATTAAATTATATAATGTATAAAAATTATAAATAAAATACCATTATGTAGGAAATCTATTTATATGTCTAATGAATATTTATAGACTAATATCCATCATATAAAACCCTATGTAAATTTTTTTTTCTAAAAGATGTATGCTTATGTTATTTTTGTATTTATTTTAATTTAATTAAAATAATGTGTCCCTATCACCTACAAGTGGCTCCATGGGGTCCCACAATCGACCCAAAGATGCCCATGGTCGGACATATATCCACCAATAAGGTTACGACACGTTTTAGGGTAATTTAGTAATATTGTAATATTATTGTTTAACCCTTATTTACCTAATTTACCCTTTAACCATGGTAAATAAAATATTTACCGAAGTAATTATTCAAAATGTCTAAAAATAAAAGTTACCTATTTACAAAATTTGGAAATCCTAATTCCAAATATGGAATCCATTTTACAAAATTCAAAACACAGAAGTGGTAGAAATTAATTTAAAATTAAATCCCGTTGTTTAAACAAAAAGCGTGTTTTTAAGAGATAATAACTATCAAAAGATTGGCACTTGTTTATATCTGGTTTAATTGTAAAATTATGTACAATGACAAACATTGTATTAAATTGTTAAAAGATATTCTAAATATACTTTAAAACCACTCAAATTTATAATTTATCAATATTAATTATTTCGATTAAATAAATTTTTTAATTAAAATTTAGTAATTTTCACTATTAATCGAAATATGAAAGTCATCTGAAAAGTACCAAAATTTCACCCAAGGCTAATTTCAATATTCCGAATCCAAAAATGAAGTCCATTTTGTGAGATAGAATTTATAAAATTTCAAAAATTAGGTATTACTATTCACAACAGCTAGTTTGATTGGTTGTGGTGTGTTAGAATTTTGAAGTTGCGTACAATGCACACCATTGGAGTATTCAAAGGGAAACGTAACGTGGAAGCTTGTCATGTTACATTCTCCCCTCCGTCAATAAATTTTGTCCTCACAATTTTTAAAATTGGGCTTGAGAATATAATGGAAATTCCCACATCAGAAAAGAGTTTATAAAACTATCACTTTAAAAGAAAGGAAGAGAGGTATAAAGGTCACCCAAGATAACCCATACTAGGATTCCATGTAGGAAAACATGGATATGGACGATAAAATAAGTGTTAAGTTATGATGGAGGGGGATAGAAAACATGATCAGGAGAAAGTTAACAATAAGAAAATCACAAACTTGTGTTGGGACAAACGGTCATTAGTCTCCCAGTAGGAAAAGTAAACGGACAACATTTTTTTTGTTTTAAGTTACATTACATAAGGATGAGGAATTAATTTATGATATTGACTAAGGACATAAAGAGATGTACTTACTTTTTATGTAGTGTCAAATTTTTACCCCTAACTCATTTTTTTAACAATGAGTAATCAAGAAGACTTGGTCACAATGGAAGTGCTAGAATAAACTTCTATAGAAATACATGATCCACGTAGGATAAACTATATATTTACCTTGTATTTAAAGATTAATCAAAATCAAAATGGTTCGTATAATATCTGATGATCCCCCAAATGGATATTCCATTAGAAAAAAAAATCTTAATTTCTAAAATTAAACCATCAATACCCCAAAGTTAAATAAATACCATTCAATAATCAATTGTCCTTAAAATCCTTCAATATAATCCAAACTAATACTGAAACCCAAAACTTATAAGAGTGTAGCCTTCCACGTTAAATTGTATCTCCAAATAACATTAATTACTCTTAAAGTCACATACTTTAAAGTAATTAACCTAATCATTTCCATAAATAACCCAAATCACTATAAATCCAAAATAAAAACATAAATAAAAATCCACCATTACCCCTCAAATGAAATCCCATAGAATTCTATTTTCCTTGGGAATATAGTATTCCCAACAAAGCGAACATCTTCCAAAATAACATTCATCACTTAATCACCAAATCATTTTCTTATACTAAGGGTATTCATTTGATAAGACATAAGATACCAAATAAACTTATTATTGGTCAATAAAACTAAAAATAATAGTCACAATAACCAGGGACTTCACGTAGTCCAGTGGTAAGCGATAAATCCCAATCGTACTTTGGTTGTGGGTTCGATTCCCACATCTTTGTCCGACGCAATGGGTTGTCACACGGTCTGCATGTTGTCCTTTTTCAAAAACTATATTTTATACATTACCAAAATGAGATAAATTCCTCAAAATAACCATAACATAATTAACCACAAATTTTATCTCAGACCTTGCATTTTCATCCCAAATTATAATAACTTGTAATTGCCTCAAACCCAATGATCATTTAAAAACAAACGGTTATTTATAACTTTATCCACAAGAGAAAAGATAATTCTTCCTCAAATATCATTCTCACATGGAAAACTGCAGGGTTACAAATACAAGAGAAAATTATTCAAAAGTAAACTCATCAACAAGGAGAACTAATACTTTTTAAACATTTCTCCAACCATTTATTTCCATATATCATCTTATTTGACTAAGAAAATATCCTATAGAATAGGGCATTCACTTGGGTAATGGCCAAGTCCCCTACATTTACGGAAAATCACTGTAAATGGATTCTTTGGACCAGTTTATTCTTCTTCCATAGGACTCTTCATTTTTTTCGGCAATTCTTTACTTTATGTCCTTCCTTCCAGCACGTAAAGCATTTCATTATTCCATTTAGACACTTTCCTGGGTGTCTCCTTCCACATTTCCTGCATGATGGAAATTGAGGATTCTTTTCTCAATGGTCTCCATTGCTGGAGCTCTTATCATTCATCACCTTTCTCTTCCTTGTTGAGTCCGGGAGTTGGTTCATATATATGTTGCTGATCATATTTTTGGAAAACTATTTTGGGATGAACACGATATCTTTTACACCAATCAACATTCCATTTTTTTGCTCATTTCCACCACCATTCCCACCTTGTACATCATTCTCAAAGCCACTATGACTTCCTTGGAATCTAGCCATTGACTAAAACCAGAAATCATTGTGTGAGTAACAATAGTCATAAAATCATTTAGAGATTAACATGTCACCATATTCTCAATTTGAAACACGTTATGATTAACCAAGGTCATTTATTCTCATCTTATATATATAATACTTCAAATCAGTTTGTAAAGAAAATGTAAATTATCCTAACCATATCCACCGGGAGTGTCGTAACCAAGAGTGCAGCAAGGCCCATTGTCGTGCACCAGTTCTCATTCGAGCCTAGCTCAAAGTGGTGTTTTCGGGTTTTACCCCTAGGTAAATCTGTGCCAGAGCCACCTCTACCTGCTTGTATCCAGACATGGATGTATTGCTCAGAAAACTCATAAAATCTCTACAATGCCAAAATTCTAGGATGTTCTTCTATACTAATCCTCAAATTTCATCTTAGGTCTATGTGCTCTAATCAGAGTTTTTCTAAATCTAGCTTCCATGATTTTTACTAAACATCCTCTGATACAAATTGTAACGCCCCGACCCTAGTTACCCAGAGTCGGTGCATTATTACGTATCATTGGCATGATCACAAAGGATCACATCTCGAAAGACCGATTAGTTCAGTAGTCTTGGAAACACTATATATATTCATAAGTCTTACATTACATCATAAGGTAAAAAAAATATACAACAACATCTTGTCTTCATATCCCCTCATACTATCCATGTCGGTCATTCGTAAATTACATCTTCACATCCTGGGAAAAATAAAACATTGAAAGGGGTGAGCTCAGATGCTCGGTAAGGATGACAATATAGCATAATCTTTTATAGATAAGAATAAACACTTAAATAAATTTATAACTAAAACAAAAGCCTTTTAAACTTGAACATCAGCATAATATAGCAAAGATAAAATGAAATAATTCGATTTACTTATTCACATGGATATTCTAATAGTCGAACAATCACATGCAATATCAATAACCACTTTCATAATGATGGAATGCATAATGCCAGACTATCATAACCACATAGCCAAGGCCTCGTGCCAAGATTACAAATAATATTTTGTCAAGGCCCTGTTCCAAGACACTAGTTTGTCTCATGAGACATACCGATGCATCAAGGAGCTATAGCGGGATCCACCCGTAACATACTAAGTCAAATGCATTCTTCATATTAACATGTTTAAACATAACATAAACATTCATATTAAAACTAGCATACAAAATGTCAGTACTTTAACCAAAAACCATGAATGGTATAAAAATAGCACATCCACAGTCAAACATAACTCATTCGATACAATATGCAATATTTTATTGTATCATGTTAACATCAATCTATAATAATTAATGATATTGAAATAGATGAAAACAACCATCAAAACTATTTGAGAGAAATATCCCCCTTTTCTTGAAAACATTTAAAATTCACACTATTTGTCGAGAAGCCATTTAAAAATAGATTTTTGAATCAAAGTGTCACATCCCACATTGAAATTATTAAAAGTAATTTTAATTTTAAAACTTTAATGTCCATATAAATAAATTCTTAAAACAATTTTTAAAACATGGACATTAATGAGAAATATTTAGAAGAATAAATCTTTAAAACACTTAAAAATGTATTTTAGTTAGAGTTTCTAACCAAAAGAGAGAAACTTGAATACAAATAATTGAGGTAATCAAAACTTTATAATATCACGAGAATAAAGGGATTCATGATATACTATTTCAAAGTACATTATATACGCCATATAAAAGTGATTTGGTGTATAACAACAAAGAAGTATCAATGGAATGTAAATTGAGATGAATTCTCTTATAAAGACCGTATCCGTAGGTTAAAGATAAATTAACGACATAATTATGTGTGACAAATATAAAAACACTCAATATGATTGGATATTTAGTGTAAATAAATCAGATTACATTCACGCATATTCTTGTAAAAACAACACCAATGAATTGGATATTTAACTCAATAAATGGAGATTGAGTTAAAATTACTCTTATCAAGTTCATACTGATGACTTGAGAATTTATCAATGGAGTGATTATGTGTATCAAAATTATATCCATAGAAAGGGGAGTGGAATTTATGACATAATCAAATGAATAGTGATTCTACACATAATCTTGGAGTAAAATAATCAATGAAGTATGCGTAAAGCCGAATAAATGGAAATTGAAATTTAAAATTCACTTACTGATTTGGTAACATAAAAAACATACACCCATGAAAGAAGTATCATAAAATGATGATCTAAATATACATGAATTAAAATATGTTACACAATGAATACAAACATGGGTCTTACACACACCACATGTAATAAATAAGTGGTGAATAATTGAATTTTCACGGAATTAAATGTGAGATAAGAAACCCCTTACTTTGTACTTTTTCCTTGGTCTAAGGTAGGTTAACCTACTGTATAATGGGGAAATAATTGTTATTGAATTATACAAGAATAATTTACATTAATATTATATCATATATGATCTTTTTACATTGATTTTTTAATAATATCTTAGTATTATCGTCATTTTGGGTGTTAACTTACTCATTTTCCATTATATTCTTTGTTACGTAAGCCGTGTTTGTTATGGACAGGTTGTATATTATTCATATCCAGAATTATATCAAGTCCTTAAACATTATTTTTAATCATCAAATGAGAATTATACTTGAATGGATACGATGGAGAATTAATCTCATCGCGTTCATGGAGACGGTAGTCCGTACGTATGCACAAGGGACAATATCATTCTTTTTATATTAAAATAATATATAATTTGATGGTATATCATATATACAGAATCATTATCGTGTTATATTTATTATTTACATGAATTACACATCATTATTATAACCATTTAAATAATAATTTATTGAATAACAATTACACCACGATGTGGAGACAGTAAGCCATACGTACGCACGTATGGTGACATGTCATTCAAAGGATAGATATAATACTGAATATGGTTGTACCATATTTATAATAATATTACAGTATATAAGAGATACTAGATTCATTATTTTAGAATGGTAAAACAAAGAAAGAAGAAGTGGAAGAATAAAGGAACTTGGAAAAGGGTGGTGAAATCATTACCTCTTCTTCGGGTTATTCCTTTTGATTTGATCAATAGGGATATTTAGGTTGGCTTTATGATCACAATAAGGCCTCTAGGTTTAATTTAAGGATGTTGAGAGAGTATTTGGGTAGGTTTTGTCCGAACCAAAAGGCTTTGAAGGTGTGAATTAATGAGAAGGGGGAGTTCCCTTTTATAAGAGGGGTGATGGGAACCTTTGGAAAAACTAGAAATATTATTTTAAAATAAATTCATATTCAGTTTCTAATGGCTAAAAAGTTTATTATTTAAAGGTTAAGGCGGGGATAGGTCGAAAAAAACTCAATCAATAGGATTTAGACTGGTTTGAGTTACAATATTAACCTTATCATTAAGTATCAACTCTTAGTTAATTAGTTTCACTTTTACAATGTCTCTTTGTATTTTTATGTTATATAGTTAATAAACTTACTATATACCTCCAAGAGACCCCAAAGTGGTCCATTAATGATACAATTATCATGATATAAGTCTCTTGGCCGAACCATATATTTTTAGGAATTTAATATCAATTAATAATATAATATTTCTTTTAAAAACTCTTTTATGTCAATTTTGACACTATTCAATAATTGATTTTTTTTAAAACTCATAACAGATATATTACTTCGAAAAAAGATAATTAAATCAATCCTAAAATGTAATATTATCCTCTAAAATTATTAGTATTTATAAAAATTCTCAAATTTCATTTATTTGGGTGTTTATAAAATCAATTATTCTAATTTTTCAATAATTAGGTAATTACTGCATCACCATTGTGTCATATATAAATTAGATTATATAATGTATAAAAATTATAAATAAAATACCATTATATATGAAATCGGTTTATCTTTCTAATTAATATTTATAGTCGAAAATCCAACATATATAACCCTATGTAAAAATTGTTTCTCTAAAAGATGTATGCTTATGTTATTTTGTATTTATTTTAACTTAATTAAAATAATGTGTCCCTATCACCTACAAGTGGCTACATGGGGTCCCAAAATTGACCCAAAGAAGCCCATGGGCGGAACTGTATCCAAAATAAGGTTAGGACACATTTGAGGGTAATTTAGTATTATTATAATATTATTTTTTAACCCTTATTTACCGGATTTACCCTTTAACCATGGTAAATAAAATATTTACCGAAATAATTATTCAAAATGTCTAAAAATAATAGTTACCTATTTAAAAAATTTGGACATCCTAATGCCAAATATGCAATCCATTTTTCCAAATTCAAAACACAAAAGTGGCATAAATTAATTTAAAATTAATTCCCATTGTTAAAACAAAAATGTGTTTTTTAGAGATAAAAACTATCAAAAGATTTGCACTTGTTTATATCTGGGTTAATTGTGAAATTATTTCCAATAAAAAACATTGTATTAAATGGTAAAAATATATTCTAAATATATTTTAAAACCACTCAAATTTATAATTTATCAATATTAATTATTTCGATTAAATTTTTTTAATTAAAATTTAATAATTTTCACTATTCATCAAAATATTAAAGTTATCCAAAAAGTACCAAAATTTCACCCTAGGCTAATTTCAATATTCTGAATCCAAAAATGAAGTCCATTTTGAGAGATAGAATTTATAAAATTTCAAAAATTAGGTATTACTATTCACAACTGCTAGTTTGATTGGTTGTGGTGTGATAGAATTTCGAAGTTTCATACAATGCACACCATTGCATTATTCAAAGGGAAACGTACCGTGGAAGCTTGGGGTGTTACAATTTCTGAAGAAAAAAATGACAAATATTTAATGTGCACCCTCTAACTTAAGATGGAAAGGGACTTCCTTTCCCTTAAGTAGAAAGATGATGAATACATCTGAGCGTACGAGGAAAAAATCACAAGGATTTAATGATATGCCTCGGGATTTGTCGTTACCCCTGAATTTATGGTTAACCGCTTCTTTGGTGGGATAAAAATTACCCTATGGAAAGAAGCAGCCTGAAAATTACCTAAAGGGGGTAAGGAAAAGATTTAGTTGTGGAAGATAAGTGCACCTGGCCATTAACTACTGACAAGAAAAACCTGCAACTAAGATAGAGGATAGGCTTCCTCTGTTCGACCCTCAAATCATTTTCCTTTGCTTCACCTGCAAATAACCAGAGCACTTTTCAAACCACTACCCAAAGCCACAGGTTTTTAGAGGCAAACAACAACCTCCAAGGCAGCAAGGGTGGGATTTTTTCATTACTATCGCTAAAGTGAACCCTGACAATGAAGTGGTGATAGGTATGCTAGTTATTCCTTAAAAAATAGAGGACATAAATTCTAAATCTTGTTCTAATCATTATTTGATATCCTGAAAGTTTAGTAGAACAATCCCAACAACACCACAAATCATGGAAGTAGGGATGTTAGTGAGAATGTAAAATGGGGAAATCATTGCAACCCATGAATATAACTCCTCCCCAATCACAATATCTGGATTGAACTTCCCGAAAACCCTTGTCATACTCCCTCAAGTAGAATTTGGTGCAATTCTTGTCATTTATTGGATTTACCTATATAAATCCGACACAAATTAATTTGATAGGTAAATCACTATCCATGTGGCAAATCAATCAATGATTCTGTACAAGTGCAAGGAGTAGGATGGATCTTATTTAACACAATCATCTCAAGCATGTATTCTAATGCCCTATGAGCACACATATCTTTATTATATGATTGAGTATAAGGAAGGAACCATCCTTGAAGACATGCCTATTGTGAAGGGATTCACTGAACCGTTTCCCGAGTAATTTCCAGGTCTTCCTCCTAGAAGAGATGTGGAATTATCAATTGATCTTATACCTGGAGCATTTCAAATATCCAACACTCTGTATAGATTTTATTTTATTGTTGTTTGATGAGATGAAGAAAAAACCACATTAGAGTCTCTATAAAGGGTTTATATGCCCATGTGCTTCACCCGGGGGTGCACGAGTCCTCTTCATCAAGAAGAAGTATGGGTCAATGGGCCTTTTCATTGATTATTGTGAGCTCAGAAAAATCACAGTAAAGAACAAGTATCCTCTGCCCCAAATTTATTACTAGTTAGATCACCTACGTGGAGACCAATACTTCTCCAAGGTGGATTGGTTGTCAGGATATTACAATGTAAGGGTGAAAAAGGTGGATATCCCCAAGACTACTTTTCATACAAGGTATGGGTGCTATGAATTCACAGTAATGTTGTTTGGACTCACTAATGATCCTGAAATCCTCATGGACATGATAAATAGACTCTTTAGAGATTACCTTGACAAATTATTAGTAGTCCTTACAGATGGTATTCTAATATACTCTAAAACCAAGGAGGAACATTAGGAGCATATAAGCACAGTATGATAGACTTTGTGAAAGGAGAATCTCTATGAAAATCACAACCAGTGTTGTTTTGGTAGAAGGATGTAAGGACCCGACCCCAGTTTAAAGGATCCAGTTCCATATTTGATTACATTAGTATATAAATAAAGAATAAGAATCCCAATGGACCGATCAGTTTATTATCCTTGAAGAAACTAGATACATACATGGAACCCATTTTATATTTTGAAACAAAATATGATATATAAAAAAAGCTAATAAACTGCATCCTTGAAAGCTCTATAAATGATCTCTTCTTCTTGACCTGGGGAAGGAAAAACAAATGAAAGGGTTGATCTCAAATTCTTGGAAAGGTTAATCAATATAGTCTATGTTATCATAACATAAACATTAAGCATGTTGAATACATACAAACATGTTCCTTTAACAAAAACTTGAACATATTATGGGAGGAATATGACCTAAGTAAGTATTTTCATAATATAACATAATAATGGGTATTCTAATAGTCATATAACCGCATGAAATTTCAATTACTAGATTAATAATGATGAAAGTGAATATTCCAGACATTCTAAAACATTTTTTCAAGGTCTCAGCCAATACTTCTAATGATTAAGGCCTAGGCCAAAATCCATATGTCACATTGGGAAAGGCCTTGGCCAATTCCACGTCTAATTATCTCCTGATACCTACCGATACATCTAGGGACTATAGAAGGCCCCACCCATTACATAATAATTCCAATTCATTCATCATATGATTGGGGAAAAACATAAACAACATATACATTCATATGGAAACTATCATATGAAATGTAACTATCTTTCTCCAATCATTAAACATAAAACACTAACCTTTCCGAGTAATTTGGGGAATGGTTTTAGGATAGATCAACCAGAAAATATTTAGTCATAAACCATTAAATTAAATATGGTAGATGACATAACAAATTATTAAACCCAATAATACATATGAATCAACAATAGTGTTGAATCAATTTCAAATACTCTAATAAAATAATTAAGCAATTTTTAGATAAGTACTCTTTTATTTTGAAAAGAAGAGTTATTTTGGAATTTTTTTTTTATAAAAACAGAAATGAAGTAAGACAGTATTTTCATAATAAAATTATATATTTTATAATAATAATGGTTTACAAAAAACAGATTATATTGTTCCCTTAAAAATAGGAAACAATTTGAGAAATTTCCTTGAATCGGGCTTGTATTTTGGAGACAATTTTGAATGTTCTATCTAAAACATGTAACTATCCATAAAATAAGGAAGGGTTATGGTTGATAAACATTTATATAATACCCAAGAAAAATATATGAGGATCACATAACAATACATAAGAATTTTATTGAGACAATTATATGTTGAAAGTAACTCGAATGAAAATGGAAGTTCAGATGGAAAAACCCTTACCTTAACTACAAACGTGTTCTGATCTTGAAATTATGCTCCGGTAATATGAAATTATAATTATTAATAAATTATTTAAGAACCTATTAGACATGTATTTAGTTTTTCCTAATTCTATTTAGTTCACTTATGCCCTTATTTATAAGTTATTATATTGAATTTCGTCGTTCCGTAGCATTCGTTTCCTTTATTTTCATAATCGGTTCACTTGTTCCTAAGTAATGGAGTTCATGTAAATCTCCATAATTGAATTCAAATATTATTTATGATAATAAATAAGTGCTATTGGTCATTTATATAACTTGGTTACATGGAATGAGGATGAATTATTACATATAACTTTAACGGTAACTGTTTCGGTTAATTTGTGGGTTTTGATTACAACGAACTCATTTTTCTTCATAGCCTAATACCATTTGTACATAGGGATTACATAATATTAAATATGTTATATTACATATATAATAATTTTTTTAAACCATAACAATAATTGTTTCATGACAATAATTGAGAAGGATAATAACAATTGAAAGCACATCGTCCTTGAATGTGTAAAATTGACATATCTCAGATGGTGTTCTTTCTACTAGTATAAAAGACGGTAAAACAAAAAGTTGATGATAAATTATTCTACTATAATTAAAACATTATAGTACATATAATAGACTGTAGTCATAAAAAATTTGGATATGGAGAGGTAATATAAAAATAAAATGAATGAACTTGAAAAGAAAGAAAAAAATTGAAAAGAAGAATTTACCTCTTGAACCAAACTTCCTTGAGAGCCTCTTTAAGGGATGGGTTTTGGTCTTTTTATGAGACCAAGGCATTCTGGACGTGGGAGAGGAGGTTGGGAGGGTATTTGGATAGAATTTGTAGAAGTAACAAGGCTTGAGAGGAGTGAAGAGAAGTGAGAGTGAGAGGGGGGTTATAGTGGAGGAGAGAGGGGATTTCATAATTGAAAATTCATTAATTTATTATTTACCCACTTGACAAGTAATAGTGAGTCTTACATGACCTAGAATAGTAATTTTATAATGTGAGTTTGAACCAAGTGGTCTTGAATCTCTTTTGATGTCATGAATATTGTGTTTAACTGATATACGTTATTTTACCGTATTTCACTATTCATCAAAAATTCAAGTTTTTCAGAAAAATCCCAAAAAGATCACCCAAACCATTTTTCAACATCTAGAATCCAAAAATGAAGTCAGTTTTTCAAAAAATATTTTCTAAATATTATTAATTTAATATTTAATTAAAATGTTAATTTATTATAAAAACAAGAGTTTTAAAACATTCTTTTACTTATTCCAAAGGATAGGTATATCGTACATTCACTTGAATATTATTTATATACTATCACAGGTAATTTTACTATTCATTAAGGTATATTACTATTCATAAGGGTATGTTACTATTCATAAGGGTAGGTTACTATTCAACAAAAAAAATATGTTTTTCTTATTGGACTCCAAATAACTTACTGATCGCAACTATGTATGTCAGATTTTTGAAATTCACATCATAGAAGTGATAAAATTATGTTTACTTGGATATGTTATAAAAAAGTGGTGTTTGTAGAGTCTCAGTGATCTATTTATTCTATAGTAAATCTATTTTTAAATTCTCAGGTTGTTACAAAGGAAGTCTCATTGTTTAGTCATATCATCTCAAGAAATGGGATATTTGTGGATCCCTCCATGATAGCTACAATTGAGGGATGGTCGAGGCCAAAATCGGTGACGGATATCCGTAGCATCCTAGGGTTAACTAGATATTATCATCGATTTGTGAGAAATTTACCACCATTTTCAAACCCTCTTACCAAGCTTACTCGAAAAGGGGTCAAGTTTTATTGGAGTAATGAATGTGAAGAGAGCTTCGAGGAGTTGAAAAGGAGGCTTATCGCTACCCCGTGCTCACATTACCCACAAGTGAAAACGTTTTGTGGTATTTAGTGATACTTTGACTAAGTTCATGGGTTGTGTGTTGATGAAAAATAAAAAATTAATTGTATATGATTCAAGGAAATTGACCGTTCATGAGAAAAACTATCAAACACATGATCTGGAGTTGGCTGTAGTGATCTTCACATTAAGAATTTCACGACATTACCTCAATGGTGAGATGTGTGAAATATATATGGACCACAAAAGCCTCAAGTATATATTAACATATAAAGAGTTGAATACACTCAAAAAAATATGGTTAGAGATGATTAATGACAATGACTTCTCAATCCATTACCACATTGGGAAAGAGAACAAGGTAGAAGATTCTCTTAGTAGAAAGGACCTGACAATTCTCTCATTGATGAGAATTGAAAAGGATACAACCTTCTTAGATTTGATGAATATGTAAAAGGGAGTCATAAATAATGGAACATCATCAAACCTTTCACAAATTAATTTTCAACCATATCTTTTAGAAAGGATAAAGGATGCTCAAAAGGATGATGTAGGAATTCAGAAGATAGTGGAAACTATCAGAAAAGGGAAATCCTCAGAGTTCAAGGTTAATGAAGATGGAATTGTGTGATTCGTATCAAGACTATGTACTCCATCATGTATATAGTTAAAGAAAAAACTTTTATATTATTCACATATTTTTAATTTATATATTCACCCAGGAAATACAAAGATGTATTGAGATCTATGAAAGAATTATTGGTGGGATAACATGAAGAAAGGGATCACTGAGTATACATCAAAGTGCCTCATATGTCAGAAAGTGATGTCTAAGAGGAAATAGTATAATGAGATGATGCAACCATTACCCATACCAACATGGAAATTGGAGAACATCACCATGGAATTTTTCACCAGACATCCAAAGACATCCAAAAAAAATAATACTATCAGGGTTTTTGTGGATCGTCTTACAAAGATTGTACACTTCATTACGATTCATGAGGATTTATCATTAGATCAAACAGAATAGATATATATCATATAAGTGGTAAGGCTTCCTGGAGTACCACTATCTATTATATCTGATTGATATATAAGATTCCCCTCTATGTTCTAGAAGAGTCTTCAATGTGATCTGAATACTGATCTGAACTTTTTTATGAATTATCATCCTCAAACTGATGGCCAATATGAGCAGACTATCCAAACACTTGAGGACATGTAGAGATCATGCTCAATAGACTTAAACAGGGTATGGGATCAACATATTCCATTGGTTTAGTTCTCTTACAATAATATTTTTCCCTCAAACATCCAAATGACTCCTTATAAAGCCCTTAATGGGAAGAGATGCATAACACTGGCATGTTGGGATGAAGTTGGGGATCAAAAACTCCTATGTCCAGAAATGGATGAAGAAATGGTGGAGAATGTTAAGACAATCCAGCAGTACATTAAATCTTTTCAGGGTCAACAAAAGAGCTACACTAATAATCATTTATGTGAAATACAGTTTGATGTTGGATACATATTATTCCTCTCCATTTCACCATGGAAGATAGATATGAGATTTGGTAATAATGAAAAGCTTAGCCCAATGTACATTTTCCCTTTTGAGATCCTTGATCGCATTGGAGCAGTGCCATATCGACTAGCACTTCCACTAAACCTTTCACAAGTACATTATGTATTCCATGTATCACTCTTGAGGTAGTACATACCTAACCCATCACATGTACTCAATAAAGAGGTGTTACCATTGGATAATGAAAACTTCTATGAAGAGAAGAAAGTGAAGATCTTAGATCATAGGGGAAAAGTTCTACAAAATATGCAAATTCCCTTCATCAAGGTGTTGTTTTGAAACCACAAGTTTGAAGAAGAAATGTGGGAATCAGAGAAAGTGATGAATAATAGTTACCCTCATATGTTTTAGTGTGGGAAAATGAAACTTCAAGGGTTAAATTTCTTAAGGGGGGAAGATTGTAATGACTCAAACTTTTATTAAAGAAAATTCTCCTTGATCTGATTAATAACCTTATTATGTAAAATGGTTATATAAAGCATATGAACTTTCTTGGTTTTATGTTTTTGTAATTTGAAATACTATTATGAATTTTTACTATTACTAATACATTCGTTGAACAATGATCACATAATTAGTATAAATATTGGGCTTTAACAAATCCAATTTACTCAAACAAAGTGATGGAATCATACAGTAGAATTTCTCCATATGAAGCCCATTTTTAAGAGCATTGAAAGGAGGTAGCTTCATTGGAATTCTCTCTTGACCAAGCCGAAGCTGAGCAGAAACACTTTAAGCTTAAACAGAACCGCCTATGGGAGAATATGATGTTAAAAGAGATTACCACTCGAGCGATGTTATCTGAGCCTTCCCAAGAGTATGTTATCATCACACAGCATATACTTAGGTCTTATAAGGGTTTTATAAAGGATAATGTAATGATTCCATATCACTAGGATTATGTGCTTTATTTTTGTATAGAATAAAGAATATACATTAATTTTATTATTTCTACTTTGTAAATGGTTTTTATATTACAAAAAGTATTTTTAGTTAATATTCAATTAAGTAATATATTTTGATGAATTAATGGATTTTTAAATTAAATAATATTTTAATAAAATATTATTATTAAAATTAATTTTTATTAAATATAAATGATCGTATAATTTTTATGAATACAGTTGTAATTTTTATTAAGATTTGAATGTTGTTTTTGACAAAACCCATTAATTTTTTATAAGTGTCGATTTTTATTTTAAAAGTGATAATTCACTTATTTAGAAAATTATTTAAATAAAATGACTATAATTTTTTAATTTATGATTTCAAATTATCTAATGGTGAATTTTTCATAATTTTCTGAGACACTCAAATTTTTGGGTAAAAAATAAATACCATTTAAATATATAATGTATTTGATGACATCATAATGACCCAATAGTGATGTAATAAAATAATATAAATGGTATGTTCGACCAATATATCTTTTACATTTAAAAAAATGTTAATTTAGGTCTATTTGATTTATTTTAAGAATCCTTAGTTGACCCTCCAAGACTTATAAAAAATTTTGACATTTTAAAATTATTTCCTTAAGAGTGCGACTCACCTACACATAAGCAAGTCTAATATTTTAATAATTTCGGTAATTAGAATTATAAAATAATTTTTCCACATTCCTTTGGAAAAATCCCAAGTAAAAAAACATGGGATGGTTTGTGGTTTTTATTAGTTTAATGTGTGGTGTCCAAAACCTAAATTATAAAGAATTCCCTCCCTTTTCCAATATAATCCCAACCAAGATCCCACATCTCTTCACTAAAAACCATTGGAGCTCAACTAAACCCTTCCCTCCATTCTCTATAATCCTTCCAAGAAACCCCAATCTCCAAAGAAGACTCTCTTAAGCCTCTCCCATGCCTTTTGGATTACTCTTCCAAGTAAGGGATTTGTTTCTTTCTCATTTTTGTCCAAGTTTCATTATGTTGTTATACCCTTTTAATTTATATTAAAAATTCTGGGGTATGATTTATCACATACCCTATAATTTCCCTGATTATGTTTTAATGATGACATACCCCCTCTCTCTCATTTATTCCTCCCACGTACACCCATTACCACGCCGAAATTACTTAAGGGATTTCTCTCTTCTCCTTTACATTCAAGAAATTATTTTATATTATGTATTTAAAATGCATTACATATGTTGTTAAATGTATACATATGACAACATTAACTTCCATTTCATGTACATATGATTATATACCCCTTTATATATCATAAACCATTTTTAAGAATTCTTATGTCACAATTTTATGCTGCTAAAATTGCACCACGATTCTCCAAGACAAATTCATTGTGTAGTGAATACCATGACAATTTCTCTATCATGGGTATTCACCTATACACACATTTACTTATAGATTATAGAGTTTCATTTATGTATTCCATATTCCTTTATCCTGTGAAAAAATAATATTTTGAATAATTCAATGTTGTATGATCCATGTGGCACACTTGTGGATGAAATTAAATGATTACGAAGAGTGTGCCCTGATAAAGCTCCAATGCATTGGGTAAAGATTAGTACCATGATATGTCAAGTGCAATGAGGGTTTACTCATCCTGATTCAATTTAAATGAGTTTTTTTATCATTCTCCATGTGAAATGAGTCTTGTCACATGATAATATCATATTTAATGTTGTTGCCACGTTTCCATGGTATGATAATCATGTTATATCATGACTTTATGTTCATGTTTGTCTTATGATCCATCGGTATCCCTATTGCCTAACATGTACTGTATTATTCATTTTATTCTTTTTTACTCTCTAACAAGTCTATATAGCTCACCCTTTTCTTAATCATGTCCTCATGTTACTCCATGCAATGCTAAGTACGAAGGAATGTGTGTGATCATGTAAAAGCTGTTTTTAATAAAGAAGTGTATTTAATGTTTTATGTAGTTATGTAATGTTCCAAAACCCCAAAGACACTAGAACTCTTGATATTTTATGTTTTATCAAGTGAATATTTTATGTAATGAATCACTTTTATGTTTGTAATAAAGGGTAGGGTTGTTATAGTTTGTCTCAAAGGGAGGTTTATTTATTTTGTGGATTTTGATTAGAAACCCCTAGTGAAAGCCTTAGGGATGAGACTAAGTATAAGAAAAACATCCCTAAATTATGTTGACTATTGAGTAAGTAGTTTATCATACAAATACATCCTTGTCTGGATACGATCTGGTAGAGGTGGCTCTGGCACATATACATCTATTGGTAAAACCCAAAAACACCACTTTGAGCAAAACTCGAATAGGAACTGGTTCACAACAATAGGTCTTATTGCACTCTTGGTAACGACACTCCCAAGGGATATGCTTTGGTAAATTAATAATCTTAGTATGAACCATTATTATGGTAATAAATAAATATTCTCCTAAGAAAATATGTTCAAAATTAGATCATGAATAACATATATTAATGAATATAAATTCCAAATTTAAGTAAATAAAAGTAATTTATAAGTTATACTTTTTTGTCTTTTTATTCCCCTTTTATGTGTTACCCCTACCTTTCCTTTGATTCCAGCCAATGGCTGGTAATCGGAGGACTCGGCCAAACAACTGATGAAAAAATAAATGTGACAACTGTTCTAATGAGATGCCCAATCCAATGGGTGTGTGAATTGAAAACATTGTCATGATACTATCACAGTTAACTCAAGTTTTGAATAGAATCATGGGTCAAGAGGAACATTCAACCCCCTCCCCCAAAAAAAAGAATGAGTTTCAATCAAGAGCTTTATGAGGAAAAGGCCTCCTAATTTTTATGGATCATATGATCCCTCATTTTCAGAAAATAGGATCCACTCCATTGAAATGATCTTCTATATCCTTCAATATTGAAAAAAGTGAAGGTCCTTCTAGATGCTTATTATATAGAGGGTGAAGCTAATCAATAGTGGACATTGATCAAAAATATGAATCTTGAGAAGGAGATCAAGGCTTTGGAATGTAACTATTTCTAGAAAATGTTTTTAGATAATCATTATATGTTCAACCTCTAAATTAAGATGGAAAGGGACTTCTATTCCCTCAAATAGAAAGACGATAAATCCATTAGAGTGTACTAAGAAAACTTCACAATTCTTGCTTGATACACCTATAACTTTGTTGTTACCCCCGAATGTAAGGTTGACCGCTTCTTTGGTGGGATAAAACCTAGCCTATGGAAAGCCCAAGAAATTTGTGACTTTGAGAGCTATATTGAAATTGTCTGATGTTTCCTCAAAGTATAAATGGAGATTGGAAAATTTCAGGGGTATCATGGAGATAAGAAGCATAAGGTGGAATTTAATTTTGGTGGTCTAATGGATAAATCTAACAGTTCTAAGAAAATATATCACCCTACATGACAAAGATGTGGAAATAAGCACCCTTTAAATTGCCTAAAGGGGATGAGCAAATGATTTAAGTGTGGAAGAGAAGGTAACCTGGCCATTAATAGCCTAAAAGAAAATATTGTGGCTACAACAGGGGAGAGGAACACTCTGTTCAAACCTCATTGAATTGTTCATTTCTTCAACTGCAAAGAACCAGGGCACTTTGCAAACCATTTCTATAAGATAAGTATTTTCGGAGGCAACCAACAACCTCGAAGGTAGCAAGGGAGAGCCTTTTCTATCACTGTCGATGAAGTGAAACCCAACAACGAAATAGTGATAGGTATGTTGGTTATTCATTCATTGATAGTGAATTTAATTTTTGATTTTTGTTCAATGAATTCTTTTATATCCCGGAATTTTAGTAGAAAAATCCCAACCACACCACAAATTTTGGAAGTTGAGATGTCTGTGAGAACAGAAAATGGGGTAATCATTGAAACCCATGAATATAACTCCTCCCCTATCACAATTTTTGGATTATACTTCCAAAAAACCTTGTCATACTCCATCTAGTGGAATTTGATGCAATTCATGGCATGAATTTTCTTTCTCTACAGAGAGCCAACATAAATTGTTGTGAGAGGGAAATCACTCACTATATGTGGAATCGACGCCCAATTCTATAGAAGTGCAAGGTGGAGGATGAATCTTCTTTAGCACCATCATCTCAAGCGTGGATATTACTAACCAATGAGAATACGTATCTTTCTCAGATGATTGAGTGTAAGGAAGGATCCATATTTCAAGACATGCTTATTGTGAGGGAATTCACTGAAGTGTTTTTGAAGTAATTTTCTGGTCTTCCTCCTAGAAGAGATGTTGAATTCTCGATTGATCTTATACCTGAGGTATTTCGAATATCCAAGAATCCGTATAGAATGGATTTTGTGGAGCTTGAGAATCTGGAGAAACAATTACAAGAGAAATTAAATAAAGGGTTTATACGACTAAGTGCTTCACAATGGGGTGCACCGGTCCTACTTGTCAAGAAGAAGGATGGTTCAATATGCCTTTTCATTGATTATCGTGAGCTCAACAAAATCCTGATAAAGATCAAGTATCCCATTCCCCGAATTGATGACTTGTTTGATCATCTATGTAGAACATAATACTTCTCCAAGGTGTATTTGTGGTCAGGATATTACCAATTAAGTGATAAGAATGAGGATATCCCCAAAACAACTTTTCATACAAGGTGCGAGCACTATGAATTAATATTAATACCTTTATAAATAACTAATGATCTAGAAATCTTCATGGACTTTATGAATAGAGTCTTTAGATATTACATTGAAAAATTTTTGGTAGTATTTATAGATGATATTCTAATATACACTACAACCAAGGAGAAGCATGATGAGTATCTAAGCACTATACTAGAGACCTTGCGAAAGGAGAAGATCTATACAAATTATAGCATGTGTGAGTTCTGGTTGAAGGACATCTCATTCTTGGGTCATATCATCACAAGCAATGGGATACCTATGGATCCTTCTAAGACAACCACAATTGAGGGATGGTCGAGGCCAACATCGATGACAGATATCTGTAGCTTCCTGGGGTCAGCTGGATATTATCGCCAATTTGTGAGAAATTTATCACAATTGTCAAACCATCTTACCATGCGAACTCATATGGGAGTCAGGTTTTTTATTGGAGTGATGATTGCGAAGAGGGCTTCAAGGAGTTAAAAAAGTGTCTTATCACTGTTCCCATGCTCAAATTTCCCCCAAGTAGAGAACTTTGTGTGTTATTTAGTGATTATTTGAATAAGGGCCTGAGATGTGTGCTGATTAAAAATGACAATGTTATGGCCTATGCTTCAAGGTAATTCAATGTTCATGAGAATAACTATCCAACACATGGTCTGGAGTTGGCTGCAGTGATCTTCACTTTTAAAATTTCGTGAAATTGCCTATTTGGGGAGTAGCGTGAAATATATACAGGCCAAAAAAGACTCAAGTATATATATTCGCACATGAAGAGTTGAATATGAACCAATGAAGATGGTAAGAGATGATAAAATACTATGACTTCTCAAACCATTACCACCCTGGTAAGGTGAACAAGGTAGAAGATGCTCTATGTAGAAAGGACCAATTAATTCTATCATGGACGGGAATTTAAAAGAATCCAACATTCTAAGATTTGATGAAGATGGACATGGTAATTATAAAGAATGGAAAATAATCATTCCTTTCACAAATAATTGCTTAACCATCTCTTTTGGAAGGGATAAAGGATGCGAAAAAGGATGATGTGATAATTCACAAGAAAGTGGAAACTATCAGAAAATGGAAATTCTCAGAGTTCAATGTTAATGAAGAAGGAAATATGTCATTTGGTTCAAGACTATATCTTATATCATGTCTAGAGTTAATGAAATTACTTTTTCAGGATTCACATTCTTTGAATTTCTCTATCCTCCCAGGAAACAAAAATATGTATCGAGATCTCTAAGATCCTTATTGGTAGGATAACATGAAGAAGGAGATCATTGAGTATACATAAATGTTCCTAGTATGTCAGAAATTGAAGGATAAGATGAATATATCTAGGTGTATGATGAAACCATTATCCATACCAACATGAAAATGGGATAACATCACCATGGAATTTGTCACCAGACTTCCAAATACATTCAAAGGAAACAGTTCTATCTAGTTTTTTGTGGATCGTCTTACAAAAAACAGCACACTTCATTGCAATTAAAGAGTATTTATCATTGGATAAACTTTTATGGATATATATCAGAGAAGTTATAAGGCTTCATTGAGTACCATTATCTATTATAGATGATCGTGATGTAAGATTCACCTCTATATTCTAGAAGAGTCTCTAACATGATCTGAATACTGAGATAATCTTTAGAATGACTTATCATCCTCAAACTGATGGACAATCTGAGAATACTATACAAACACTTGAGGACATGTTGAGAGAATGCTCAATTGACTTAAAATGAATAATGGATCAACATCTTCCTCTGGTTGAGTTCTCTTACAATAACAGTTTCCACTCCAGCATCCAAATGGCTCCTTATGAATCCCTTTATGGGAAGAGTTGTTGACACCTGAATTTTGGGATGAAGTTGGGGAGAGAAAACTCCTAGGTCTAGAAATGGTAGATGAAAATGGTGGATAATGTTAAGACCATCTATTATCACATTAAAGATGATAAGAGTCAACAAAATAGCTATGGTGATAATCATCGATGAGACCAAGAGATTGATGTTGGAGACATGGTATTCCTCTTCATATCCATGAGGATGATATTTAAGAAATTTTGGAATAAGGTAAAGATTATTATAAGGTACATTGTACCATTTGATATCCTTAATCGCATTGGAATAGTGCCCTATTGACTAGCACTCCCTCTGAACTTGTCTCAAGTATATGATGTATTCCATGCATCACTCTGGAGGATGTACATACCTGACCCATCGCATGTACTCAATCCAAAGGTGGTACCATTAGAGAATGACCTCTTATATGAAGAGAATCTAGTGAATATCTTAGACTGTAGGGAAAAACATCTATGAAATAAGACAACGACCCTCGTCAAGATATTATGGTGAAACCAAAAGTTTGAAGAAGCAATGTGAGAATTAGAGGAAGTGATGATGAAGAGTTACCTTCATCTGTTTTAGTGAGGGAAAATGAAATTTTGGGGGAGAAATGTCTTAATGGGAGAATATTGAAATGTCTCAAACGTTTATTAATGAAAATTTCTTTTGATCTAATTAAATTCCTTATTACGTAAAATGGTTATATAAAACATATACCCTTCCTTGTTTTATGTTTTTGAATTTTAAAATACTATTATGAATTGTTTCCCTTACAAATATTATCATTTATCAATGATCACATGATTAGAATAAATATAATTATTTAACAAAATCAATTTACTTAGACAAAGGGACTAATGGACTCATCTAGTAGAATTGATCACTATGAATCCCATTTTTTAGAGCTTAGAACGGACATAGTGTCATTGGACTTCACTTTTGTCCAAGCCCAAGCAGAGCTTCAACACATTAATCATGAATGGAACTGCATACGGGAGAAGTGGAAGTTAATGGAGATTACCACCCAAGCGATGTTATTTGAGCCTCCACATAATAAAGCCAAATATGTTAATAATATATGCATTTTTCCTTATAATTTTTTTTAAACTCTACATTTTCAAAACCCATGGGAAAAACCAGGGGTTGGTTTTTAGTTTTGATTAATTTAATGTGTGGTGTCCAAAACCTAAATAATAATGAATTCCATCCTTTTCCTATATAAACACAACCAAGATTCCACTTTTCTTCTATCAAAGTCTTTGGAACTCAAGAAAACCCTGCCCTCCTCTCTCTATAATCCCCCAAATTCTCGACAATCTCCCAATAAGCCTCTCTCAAACCTTTCCCAAGCCTTTGGGATCACACTTCCATGTAAGGGATTTATTCCTTTCTCATTTTTGTCCAAATTTAATTATGTTGTTATACCATTTTAATTTAAATTAAAAATGTTTGGGTATGATTTAAAACCTCCCCTACACTGAACTCTATATATTTTAATGATGAGATACTCCTTTCTCTCTCATTGTTGCCTCCCATGAACACTCATTATCATGCTGAAATTCCACAAGAGATTTCTCTCTCCTCATTTACATTCAAGAAATTATTTTATATTATTCATATAAATTACATTACATATGTTGAGACATGTATCTATAAGACCCCTTAATATAAATTTCATGTAAATATGATGATATACCCATATCTCTCTCATCAACAATTTTTATGAAGTATTATGTCACGCTATTATGCTGCTGAAACTGCACCAAGATTTTCCAAGCCAAAGTCATTGTGTAGTCAATACGATGCACATTTATCTATCCAGGGTATTCACCTTTACAAAAAATTACTTATTGATTATATAGCTTCATATATCTATTACACATTCCTTTATAATGCAATAAATGATTATGTTTAATGATTCTGCGTTTTATGATCCATGTGGAAAACTTATGCGTGAAATAAAATGATTAAGAAGGGTGTTCCTCGATAACACTCAAATGCTTTGGGTAAATATTAGTATCATGATATGTCAATTGAAATGAGGGTTTACTTATGCTAATAAAATTCTAATGAGTGTTTACTCATTATCCATGTGCAATGATCCCTGGATCATGATAATATCTTATTAAATGTTGTTGCCACATTTCCATGTTATGATAATCATGCTATATCATGCCATTATGTTCATGTTTCTCATATGCTCCATTGGTATTCTTATTCCATAACAAGTACGGTATTATTCATGTTATTCCTTTTTTACTCCCTTACTGGGTTTTATATCTCACACATTTTTATGCATGTCCTCAAGTTACCCCATGCAATGATATGTACGAAGGAATGTATGTAGTTTTTAAAATAAGTTTTCAATAAAGATGTTTATTTCATGTTTTAAGTTGTTATGTAATGTTCCTAAGAAACAAATACCCTAGACCATTCAATATTCAATGTCATATGAAGTGAATATTTTATGTAATAAATCATGTTTTAGTTTGTAATAAAGATCTGGGTTGTTATAATCCAAATATTCTAGTTTTAAAGAAAACCTAAATGGTTTCATAAATAGCATTAAAATTTGATTTAGAGAATTACATAGCCTATAAAAGAATATTCAGATTAAACTATAGAATTATTTCAATTAATGAGCCTTAAAATGGATTAAAAGTATCTATTGAGGTTTTTAAATGGAATATTTGGGTGAGTTTTATAGTTTTCCTCACATAATGGGCCTTGTAATCCCATTAATCCAAGGTCAACCCCAAATCAAAATTTGGTTTTTTTCCATATTAAAGTATTAATTGTAACTCCTCGACCCTAGTTACCCAGATTCGATGCATTATCACATATCATTGTCATGATCACAAGAGATCAAGTACCAAAATATCAATTATTTTAGTATCCTTGGAAGTACTAGATACATACATAGGTTTTAAATAGCATCATGAAATAAAGAAAAACAACATTGTGTCCCCTTTGAACACACTAATATCCCTTAGACTATTCATACTAGTGAATCTTGATATGATTCTCCACATCCAGGGAAAAATAAAACACAGAATAGTGTGAGATCAGAAGCTCAGTAAGGATAAAAATATAGTGAAAACTTTCATATATAAGCATAAAAATTTAAGGCAATTTATAAGACTAAAACACAAGACTTTTAATCATAAATTTCAGAATAATATGGAAAATATAAATCAAATAATGACATTTTCTTATTCACATGGTTATTCTACTTGTTGAATAATTGCATGTAATATGAATAGAAAATTTCAAAATGATAGAATTCATAATGTCGGACATCATAAACACATAGTCAAGGCCTCGTGCCAAGAATATAAATAAAGATTTTGTCAAGGACTTGTGCCAAGACACTAGTTTGTCTCATGTGACCTACCGATGCATCAAGGAGCTATAGTGGGCTCCACCTGTCACATACTAAGTCCAATGCATTACTCATATTAAAAGGTTGAAACATAATCAAAACATTCATATTAGAACTAGCATATGAAATGTCAATATTTTAACCACAAACCCCGAATGGTATAAAAATAGAACATCCACAGTCAAATATAACTCATTGAATACAACATGGAAGATTGTATCAACCTCACTTAATAATAATGAAGTATATGGGCATAGATAAAAATAATCATTAAAACTATTTGAGAGAAATATCACCTTTTTCTTTAAAACATTTAAAAGTATCACTTTTTATCCAGAAGCTGTTAAAAATAGATTTTTGAATAAAAGTGTCCCATACCACTTTCAAACTTTTAAAAAGAATTTTAATTTTAATGAATCCATGTCCACATAAATCAATCATTAAAATCATTTTTTAAACATGGACATTAATGAGAAATACATAGAATAAAAAATATTAAAAACATTTAAAATGATATTTTAATAAGAGTTCCAAACCAAATGAGAGGAATTTGGATACAAACAATTGAGGCAATAAAAATTTTATAATATCATGAGAATAATTTGATTCAATATAGACTATGTCACATTATAGTATATACACCATATAAAAGTGAATTGGCACATAAAAACAAATAAGTCTCAAGGGAATGTAAATTGAGATGAAATACCTTACAAAGACCATATCCATAAGTTAAGAATAAATCAATGACAAAATTATGTGTGAAAAATATAAATACACTCATTATTATTGGATATTAAGTGTAAATCAATTATAGTACATTCACACATATTCATCTAACAAGAACACCCATGACATGGATGTTTAACTCAATGAATGGAAATTGAGTTTAGATAACTATTATCATGTTCATTTAGATGACTTGAGAGTTTATAAATGGAATGATTATGTGTTTCAAAAGTATATCCACACAAAGGGGAGTGGAAATTATTACATAAATTAATAAATAGTTATTTCACACATAATCTTGGAGTAAAATATTCAATGATGTTTTCATAAAACACAATGAGTGGAAATCAAAATTAGAAATTCCCTTACTGATTTGGTAACTCACGAAACATAAACCCCGTTAAAGTATGATCAAACAATTATTTTTTAAATACCCATAAATTAAAGTACATTACAAAAAGAACATAATCATGGATAGTATATACACCACAAAAAAGAAAATAGTGGCCAATATAGCATGAATCTCATGGGAATAAAAAGTGAGATGAAGCCCCCTTACCTTGTACTTTCTTTTAAATGAGGGTACGTTAAACAATTGTATAATGATGAAAGAATTGTTATTAAATTATAAAATAACCATATACATCAATATGATATCATATATCATCTTTTAATATTTCTTTGTTAATAATATTTCAGTAGTATTGTTGTTTTGGGTGTCAACGGATTCTTTTTTCTTTATATGTTTTGTTATGTAAGTCATGTTTGTTATGGATAGTATGTATTTGATTTGTATCCATAATGATAAAATTTTTAAAAAAAATTAATTTTTAATAATAAAATGATATTTATTCTTGAATGGTTATAACGGGGAATGAATCACATCGTGTTTGTGGAGACGGTAATCCGTACGTACGCACGAGCGACAATACCATTATATTGATGGTGAAATGGTATGTAATTGGATGGTATATCAAATATACAGAAATATTAACATGCTATATTTATAATTTAAATAAATTATACTCATTATTATACCCATCCAAATAATTAAGTGTTGAATAACAAACTACACCACGACGTGGATACAGTAAGTCGTACATACACACGTATGGTGACTTTTTTCCTTCATAAGATGGATAGAATAAAAAATATGGTTGTAAAATATTTATAATAACATCATAGTATGTAGAAGGTACTCAATTTTATTATTTTGGTATGGAAACAACAATGAAATAGGAAGTGGAAGTAGAAAAGAACATTGAAAGAGGAGATGAAATAATTACATCTTCTTCAGGTGCTTCCTTTTGATTTGATCAAAAGGGTTCCTTAAGATGGATATCTGATCAAAGTAAGGCCTCTAGGTTGATGTGAGGCTATTTGGTAGGATATTTCAGCTGGTGTTCGCCTATCCAAATTTCATTAGAGGTGTGATTTTGAGAGAAGGTGATGTATCCTATTATAACAGAGGTGAGGGTCACTTTTGGAAAACCTTAACATATTATTTTATTATACTATCATATTTAGTTTATAATGACTCCAAAAGGAATTATTTTGAAGCTAAGGTTGGGATAAGTCAAGACTATCTCAACCTATTGGTTTTAGACATATTTAGGGAACCATATTTACTTTATTATTTATTTTAACTCTTGGTTAAATAGTTTAAAATTTACCATGTCTCCTTGTATTTTTATATTATATGGTTAATAAACTTACTATAAAATGTCAATCAAACCAAAATTGGTTTGTTAATGACATATTTATTATTATATAAATATTTTAGATGAAACATATATTTTTATAACTATTATATCATTTATTAATATGGTATTTGTTTTAAAAACTCATTTATGTCAATTTTGACATTATTTTGTATTTGGTTTTTGTAAAAGTCACAACAATAGTATTTCTTAAAAAGAATAAATTAAATCCACCATAACATGTAATAGTAACTTATAAAAAATTTTGAATGCATCAAAAGTCT
The DNA here is from genome assembly GCA_963277665.1 of Viscum album. Taxonomy (NCBI): domain Eukaryota; kingdom Viridiplantae; phylum Streptophyta; class Magnoliopsida; order Santalales; family Viscaceae; genus Viscum; species Viscum album. The sequence goes on along the minus strand of OY728145.1, from coordinate 1,087,800,714 downwards.
CAATTTACATTTATTTTAATATTTATAATATCAATTATTTTAATCTTTCATTGTTATGGTAATTACAACATCATCATTGTGCCATAAATAAATATAATTATTTAATGTATAAAAACAAAAAATAAAATACCATGAGGTAAGAAATATTTTTATATTCTTAATTAATATTTATAGTTGAGGTTATCTTATGTATAACCCCATATTAAAAATGTTTTAGTTATTAAAATTTGAATATAACACTTGTAACTATTCATTAAATAAAATAATAAGTAATGTCATAATCTAAACCATGTGGACCAAAAGTATCTTATTTTATTCATAAGGTTTATTTTGGTCGAAATATACTTATACAATAGACTTAGGACATGTGTTAAGGTAATTATAATATCATTTTACCTTTAATTTCCCTATTTACGTCTAAGAGTTGAAAATAAAAGTGAATAATTACTATTCACCCAAAATTATTTACATCTTATTGAAATACATTTTAATTACTGATGTCAACTTTGTCTCTCATATTTTGGAAATTCAATTCATAGAAGTTGTAAAATTATATTTTATACAAATTTGCAAACATGCCTAGAAGGTGAGTAAAAGACGTTAAAAAAATCAATAAACTTTTATACATCTCATTTTATTATAAAGTGAGGCCAATGAATTACATTAAACTAATATAGGTATTATGTAAATATTTTAACTTAAAATAAATTTATATAAATAATTATTTAATTAAAAATTAGGTTTTTAATCAATAACGAAGTGTTTTCACTATTCATCAAAAATTTATGGTTTTCAGAAAAAATAACAAAAAATCACCCTATGGTAATTTTGATATTCCGAATACAAATATTTATTCTATTTTACCATATTTAAAACATATAAGTAGCATTTAATTTAAAATTAATTCCAGTTGTCAAAAACAAAAAAGCGGGTTTTTAAAAAGCAAAAACTATCAAAATATTGACATATGTTTATGTCAAATTTAAATGTAAAATTACATATAATGACCTAAATTGTATAAAATTATAAAAATTTAATCTAATAATACTACCAAACCATTCAAATTCATAATTTAACACTATAAATTATTTCAATTAAAAAGGATGTTTTCAATTAAAATTTAGTATTTTCACTATTCGTCAAAATATACATGTTATCAAAAAAGTACCAAAAATTTATCCATACTAAATTGTTATTTCCCACATCTAAAGAATACTTTAATATAATTAAATTGAATATATAAAAGTGTCAAATATTAGTTTTAATGAGGGTTCTCCATTAAAAGGCGGTATAAGTTCATTTTTTGAAAAATACATCTTTTATCTGAAAAAACAAATGTTTTCTTATATTATATCTAGGAAACACCTAATATGTATTCTGAAATTATATTGAGTATATAAAATTCAAAATTCAGTAAATACTACACATGATTTCTTTTTAAACAGCTAGTTTGGTAAGTCGTGTTGTACTCGAGCTTAGTGTTGTGTGTAGCGCAAGTTATTGAATTATTTTAAAGAGATAACGTGCTATAAAATCTTGGGGTGTTACATTCTCCCCTCCATAAATAAATTGAATCCCCTCAATTTGAAATTGTTCTCCAAAAATAAAAGGTTAAAAATAGAAAAATATCTTTTTGGAAAACCCACATCAGAAATTGGTTTATAAAATTTAGTTTTAATAAGAGGTAATGTGAAATGAAAAAGTCACCAAAAATTTAGGATTTACAATTGAATAACATTGGTGGAAATTATAATTTGAGGAAAAACATAAATATTTATATGGATTGATTAAGGTCAACAATCAAAAACAAGTGAATGGAAAATCGAGGGGCTTAAAGCCATAAATCTATGATGAATAACGTAATGTATTAGGATAATAAATTTTTTTGTTTAAGATCCTTTCGATATGGTTTAAGAATTAATTTATTCGTACAATAAAAAAATTACTTCATAAGTATTGTTTGACACTTTAACTAATTTATACCACAAACTCATCTTTCACTCCAAGCGATGAGTATTCAAGAGGACTTAGCCACACCTGAAGCACTCTAATCCACTTATAGAGAATCAAAAAATCCAAAAAGGATTAACTATATATTTCCCATATCTTTAGATATTATCCAAAACCAAATGGGTTAGTACAAGATCAGATGATCCCCAAAAAGGATAATCTTTTAGAGGAAGAAATAAGAATCTTAATTTCTAAAATTATACCAAAAATACCCAAAGATCAATAAATACCTGTCAATAAATAATTTTACTTAAAATCCTTCAATATAATCCAAACTAAAATTGAAATCCAAAACTCGTAAAATTTTTATTACGTAGTCTTCCATGTTAAATTGTATATCCAAATAACATTGATTACTCTTAAAGCCACGTACTTAAAATTAATTGACCTAATCACATATTTTCTATGATATGTTAATCATTTTCCTAAATAAACCAAATCACTATAAATATACAATAGAAACAAAGATAAAAATCCACCGTTACTCGTCAAATGGAATCTCTTAGTATTCTATTTTCCTTAGGCATATAGTGTTCCCAATAGAGCGAACATCTTCAAAAATAACATTTATCACTTAATCACCGAATCATTTTCTTATAATGGATATCCATTTCATAAAAAAGATGATCCAAAATCAACATATTATTGATCAATAAAATAATTTAACTAAAAAGAATTAGTCACACAAAAAATGTACTTCACGTAGTCCTGTGGTAGGCAATAAATCCCAGTCACACATTGGTTGTGGGTTTGATTCCCAAAGCTTTGTCTGATGTGATGGGTTGTCAAACGACCATCGTGTTTAAATTTTTCAGAAAATATATTTTATAACACCAACAAAATGATATAAATTATTCCAAATAATCATCTCATAATTTAACAACAAATGTTATCTCATACCTCGCATTTTCATCACAAAAATTAATAACATGTAATTTCCTCAAATTCAAGTATCATATAAACCCAAATGATTATTTATAAATTTATCAAAAAATAAAAGATAATTTTTCCTCGAATAGCATTTTCCCATAACAAACATCTGGGTTATACATATGAATGAAAATTATTACAAGGTAATCCCTTCAAGAGATATCAATAATAATTTTAAACATTATTCCATACATTTATTTACACATAGTTCTTTCTTGACCAAGAGGTTATCTTATAAAATAGGTCATTGACTCAGGTAATGCCCAGGTATCCTACATTTATGGCAAATGAAAACAAATAGATTCTTGGGATCATTTTTATTTTCATCCATAATACTCTTCATTTTTATGTAGAAGTTATTTAATTTATGTCCATATTTTCCACAAAAAAAGAATTTATTTCTTCTATTGATACACTTTCTTGGGTGTCTCCTTCCACATTTTTTGAATGATAAAAATCGATCTTTATTTTCTCTATGGTCTCCACTACTAGAGCTCTTATCATTCACCACCTTTCTCTTCTTTGTCGAGTCTGGGAGTTGATTAATATATATATTGTTGATCATATTTTTGGAAAATTGATTCACCATGAACACGATATCTTTTACGCCTATCAAAATTAAATTTCGTTGTTCACTACCACCACCGTTCAAACCTTGTACATCATGCCCAATGTTACTATGGCTTCCTTAGAATCTAGCCATTGAATAAAACTAGAAATCTCTATGTGAGTAACAATAGTTATAAATTCATTTACAGAATATCATGACACCTTATTTTCAATCTAAAACACCTAAAGATTAACCAAAGTTATTTATTCTAATATTATATTAAAATATTTTAAATCTGTTTCTAATGAAAATGTAAATTATTCTAAGCATATTCCCTAGGAGTGTCATAACCAAGAGTGCAGCAAGGCCCGTTGTCGTGTTCCAGAATACCCTAGGTCAAGCCTGAAACTCCTTGTCAGAGTTATCACTCCTAGGTACATCTGTGTCAGAGCCGCCTCTACCTTCTCGTATCCATACATGGATTTATTTCTTGGAAAATACTCAAAATCTCTACATTACCAAAATTCTAGAGTGTTATTCTATAATAATCCTCAAAGTTTATCTTAGGTCAATGTTCTCAAATCAAGGTTTTTCAAAATCTAGTTTCCAAGGATTGTACTAAAATTCCTCTGATAAAAATTTTAATGCGCCAACCTTAGATACCCATAGTTGGTGCATTAATATATATCATTGGCATGATCACAAGAGATAATGTCCCGAAAGACTGATTAGTTTAGTAGCCTTGGAAGTACTAGATACATACATATGTTTTAATTTACATCTTGAAGTAAGGAAAAATTACATTGTATCCCCTTTGAACACACTCATATCCCTTATCCTATTCATATAGGTTAATCATGATATACTTCTTCACATCCAGGGAAAAATAAAACATAGAAAGGGGTGAGCTTAGAGGCTCAAAAAGGATAACAATACATCAGAACCTTTCATAAATAAACATAAATATTTATGTAAATGTATAAGACTAAAACACAATAATTATAATCTCAAATTTCAGTATAATATGGGAAATATAAATCAAATAATGTTATTTAATTATTCACATTGATATTCTACTAGTTGGGTAATCACATGTAATATAAATACCTAATTTAATAATGATAGAATTAATAATGTCGGACATCATAACCACATAGTCAAGGCCATGTGCCAAGACTACAAATAAAGATTTCTCTCAAGGCCTTCTGCCAAGACACTAGATTGTATCCTCTGACCTACCAGTGCATCGAGGAGCTATAGTGGGCTCCAACCATCACTTACTATTTCCAATGCATTTCTCATATGAAAAGTTTGAAACATAATCAAAACATTCATATTAAAACTAGCATTCAAAATGTCAATATTTCAACCACAAACCATGAATGGTATAAAAATAGCACATCCACAGTCAAACATAACTCATTGAATACAATATGGAAGATTGTATCAACCTCAATCAATAATAATAAAGGATATTTACACATATGAAAATAATCAGTAAAACTATTTGAGAGAAATATCCCCTTTTTCTTAAAATCATTTAAAAGTATCACTATATATCAAGAAGGTGTTAAAAATAGATTCTTTAATAAATGTGTCCCATACCACTTTTAAACTTTTACAAGTAATTTTAATTTTAAAATATCCAGTTCCATATAAATCAATCCTTAAAACCATTTATAAAACACGTACATTAATGAGAAAGATTTAGAAGAATAAATCATTAAAACATTTAAAATGATATTTAATTAGAGTTACTATCCAAATGAGAGACATTTGAATACAAATAATTGAGGAAATCAAGATTTTATAAAATCATGAGAATAAAGGGATTCATGATATACAATGTCAAAGTGTAGTATATAAACCATATAAACGTGAATTGGAACATAACAATGAAGAAGTCTCAATGGAATGTAAATTGAGATAAAATCAATTATAAAGACTATATTAATAAGATAAAGATAAATCAATGAAACAATTATGTGCGACAAATATAAATACACTCATTATGATTGGATATTCATTGTTAATCAATCAGAGGACTTTCACACATATTCTTGAAATAACAAAACCAATGACATGGATGTTTAACTCAATGAATGGAAATTGAGTTAAGATTACTCTTATCAAGTTCATAACGATGACTTGAGAATTTATAAATGGAGTTATTATGTGTATAAAAATTATATGCAACCAAAGAGGAGTGAAAATTACTACATAAAAAAATAAATAGTTATTTCACACATAATCTTGGAGTAAAATAATCAATGAAATTGTCTTAAAACCCATTGAGTGGAAATTGATAATAGAAATTCCTTTACCGATTCGGTAACTTACGAAACATACACCCCATGAAATAAGGATCATAAAATGAATTTGTAAATAACAATAAATTAAATTATATTATAAAAATAATGCTATCATTGATAGTACATACACCATACAAAATGAAATATTATCAAATATAGCATGAATCTATCTGAAATAAAAAGTAAGATGAAAACCCCATACCTTGTATTTTTTCATAGTTTAGTGTACGTTAAACTCTTATATAATGGTTAAATAATTGTTATTAAATTGTACAAGAAACATATATATAAATTTTATATCATATATCATCTTTTAATATTGCTTTGTTAATAATATTTCATTAATATCATTGTTTCAGGTGTTGACAGATTCGTTTTTCTTTATATGTTTTGTTATGTAAGTCATGTTTGTTTTGGATTGGATGTATTTGATTCATATCCATAATGATATTATGTTCTTAAAAATTATTTTTTAATCATAAAATGATATTTATTCTTGAATGGTTATGATGGGGAATGAATCTCATCTCGTTCGTGGAGACGGTAATCCGTACGTACGCATGAGTGAAAATACCATTCTATTGATGGTGGAATCATATGTAATTGGATGGTATACCATATATGAAAAATAATTAACATGTTATATTTATTATTTACATAAATTATACTTATTATTATACCCATCAAAATAATAAAGTGTTGAATAACAAACGACACCACGACGTGGAGATGATAAGTCGTACGTATGCACATATGGTTACTTTGTCATTTATAGGATGGATAGAATAATTAATCTGGTTTTACCATATTTATAATAACATAAAATTATATAGAAGGTAATGGATTTATTATTTTGTTATGTAAACAATAAATAAAGTTGAATTGGAAGAAGAAAATAACATTGAAAGAGGTGATGAAATAATTACCTCTTCTTCGAGATCTTCCTTTTGATTTGATCAAAAGGGATCCTTAGGTTGGATTTCTGATCAATGTAGGCCTCTATATTGAAGTGAGGGTAGTTGGGAGGATATTTGAAAAGGTTTTGGCCGAGCCAAATGGATTTGGATGGGTGAATTTGAGAGAAGGGGAAGTACCCATTTATAAGAGAGTTGAGGTTCACATTAGGAAAACCATAAAATGTTTTTTTATTATACAATCATATTCAGTTTATAATGGCACCAAAAAAATATTTTGAGGATAAGGTGCAGTGGAGTCAATAATATCTCAAAAAATTGGTTTTAGAGAAGTTTAGGGAACCATATCAACCTTATTTTTTATATTTAACTCTTGGTTAAATAGTTTAAAATTTACCATGTCTCCTTGATTTTTTATATTATATGGTTAATAAACATACAATAAAATTTCAAGAGAGCCCCAAGTGGTTAATTAATGACATATAAATTATTATATAAGTCTTCTTCCCAAACCTTGTATTTTTAGGACTATTATATCATTTAATAATATATTATTTTTTTTAAAACTCATTTATGTCAATTTTGACATTATTTTGTATTTCATTTTTGTAAAAGTCATAACAATCTGATTTCTTCAAAACAAAATAAATTAAATCAATACTACCAAGTAATATTATCCTAGAAATTTTTTGGAATGAATAAAAAAATCCCAATTTACATTTATTTTAATATTTATAATATCAATTATTTAAATCATTCATTAATAATGTAATTACTACATCATCATTGTGTCATAAATTATTTTTACTATTTAATGTCTAAAAATTATAAATACAATACCGTGATGTAGTAAATATTTTTAGCTTTCTGTAGAATAATTATAGTCGAAGTTATATTATATATAAAAACATATTAAAAATGGTTTAGTTATTAAAATTTTAATTTAACACTTATAACTCTTTGAATAAAATAATAATAAATGTCCTAATCTAAACCAAGTGGACCAATAGGATCATATTTTATTCCTAATAATGGTTTAGGTCGAAGTAAACTTATCCAATAGAATTAGGACAAGTGTTAGGGTAATTATAAAATCATTTTTATATGTAATTACCCTTTTTACCTTTGGTCGTGGTAGATAAAAGTCAAAAGTTACTATTCACAAAAAAATTATTTTCATCATATTAAACCAAATTTTACTTATTGATGTCGATCATGTCTCTCTAATTTTTGAAATTTAATTCATAGAAGCAGTAAAATTATGGTTTATGCAAATTTGCTAACGTACCTAGATGGTTGGTAAAATACGTTAAAAATTCATTTAAATTTTATACATCTAATTTTATTATAAAATGACTCCAATGAATTAAATTAAACTAATATAGGTATTATGTATCTATTTTTACTTAAAATAAATTTAAATAAATAATTATTTAAATAAAAAGTTAGTTTTTAAACAATAATGTATTGATTTCACTATTCATCAAAAATTGAATGTTTTTATAAAAATACCAATAATTCACCCTAAGATAATTTTGATATTCCAAATTCAAAAATTAATTCTATTTTTCTAAATGAAAACATATATTTTTCATTTTATTTAAAATTAATTCTTGTTTTCAAAACAAAAAAGCGGGGTTTTTCAAAGTAAAAACTATCAAAAGATTGACATGTGTTTATGTCAAATTTAAATGTGAAATTACTTATAATGACCTACATTGTATTAAATTATAAAAATATAATCTAATTATACTTTCAATCCATTTAAATGCATAATTTAACATAATAAATCATTTCGATTAAAAAGTTTTTTTTAATTAAAATTTTGTATTTTCACTATTCATCAAAATATAAAAGTTATCAGAAAAGTACCAAAAATAACCCAAACTAATTTTTTATGTACCAAATTTAAATTTAAAATTAATTTAATTAAATTGAATAAATAAAAGTTTCAAATATTTGTTTTAAAAAGGCTTCACCGTTAAAAGGTGGTAAAATTGCATTTTTTTAAAAATACTTCTTTTACCTGAAAAAATATATTTGTTCTTATATTTTGTCTAATAAAAATATAATATGGATTCTAAAATTATATGGAGTATTTAAAATTAAAAATTTAGTTAATAATAATCATAACCTCTTTTTGAACAGCTAGTTTGGGAAGTCGTGTTGCCCTCGAACTCAATGTTGCATGTAGCGCAAGTTATTGAATTATTTTGAAGAGATAACGTGCTATCAATTATTGGGGTGTTACATTAATAATTAAAATAAAATATTATTAATATCATAATACCATATTATATATTTAATTAAATATAAATTATTTAATTAAATATATTAAATGTGGAAAATAGAAATCTTATTTTTAATCACAAATATAATCATTTTTATATAAAGAGTAAACATCTTGTTTTTAAAATCCCAATTTAAATTTTCTTACGTACTGCCCCGAGGACCCTTTTATAAAATAGGAATTATAATTAATCCCATTTATAATAACTAAATAATATTTTTATCTTACAACATAACATATCTACACAAATAATAACGGGGTGTTGTCTTATCTAATCAACCACATTCTAAATTTCTATGTTCATTTTTACTAAAATTCATGATTAAGGATGTTAAATTGATACATTAAATGCTATATAGATTATATCTTTTTCTCAATTCCCATAATGGATAAATCATATATAATTACATAAAATGAAATTATTATGGAATTGATAAAAACTTATATTTCCAAAACAAAAATGAGGGAAATTATGTCATAGCCTACAATATGGGTAGGCACATCCTATCTTGGTTGATCAATTTTCTCTAATTTATTACTTTTATACCCAATTTCCTTTAGTTAATAAATTTTTTAGATTAATTTATATTGGTATAAAAAGTATGAATCCTCACAACAAAAGAACATATTTCATAATCTAAAGTTAATGGATCAATAACTATTACTCACTTAAGAAACACCAATGACACATATATGAAAATCTATGTGATGTTATTTAAGTTGGTAAATATGAATAATTTTATCAACTTATATTCTATAATTGATTGGTTGAATCTCTATTCAAATTAACCCACTCAAACTGGTTTTAACGTATCATCATAACTAAATTTCATAATAATCTATCAAACATATTTGTGTAATACATATATTTCATGCAGTTTTAATCAAATCATATACCATGTTTTTTTATAAAAATAAATGAATGATAAATTATTTCTATTTATATAAATTTCATGACATTAAATATACTTAATACAAAAAAAAACTTATTTAATTTATCATACAAAAAACACCATAACAAATATATTCTTTGATGTGAGGATGATTGAATATCCTACAGGATTGTGAGACTATATTTGTTTTGAATGATAAATCAAAAAATCAATATGTGTTTAGTGATGTATGAAGAAAATAATGAATGTATAATTATAAAGTAGTGAGATATAGATTTGGGTTCCTATGGATTATTTATGTTGAATAATTTTTCAATTATATATGTTTATAAATATCAATTAAAAATTTGTTAAGGATATTGAAGTAAATTATTGAGATGTTGTTTAGTGTTCTCAAGGAATCGAATAGATCATATGATTATAGTGGTGGTATTAATTAGTATCGTCAAAAATTGTTGATGTATAGTGAAATACTTTTCTACAATATGTGTCTTATGAAGTTGATAATCTAGATATTTAATAGACTATAATGAAAGATAAAAATAACAAACTGGAAGTGTGAGAATCCATCAATTGATTTTTAAACCTAAATTGTGTTTTATTAATTTATAAATAACTCTTGCATCATGATTGGAGAATTTATGTGTGATGATGGAATTGATGAAATAGTAATGGACTATAGATGTACTCAATAAGGTTATTTATATGCTCTAAGATAATTTTGGGATATTTTTAAATATTTATGATAAGTTTTGATAAAATCCCAAAGTCTATTATGTTGTTTGAGGTTTTTTAAAGTGGCTAGAGATCCCTTTAGAATTTTTTAAAAGGTTTTTTTATAATTTTATGATGTTTTGGAATACTATTGTCGATGCCCAGAAAATGAGCATTGGAAATATAGAATGAAAAAAATACCTAAAACATGTGTATTATTTTCTCTGAAAAAATAGTGGAAGATAAATAATATGACAGACATGGATCATGTAACCATTATACGGACACAAGATCACATGACCCTCAAAATGTCATGTGAATGGATCATGCACAACATATGCTTTTAATTTTATCACATGGTTCCCCTTTTACAAGTATTATTAATCTTACAAAGGCACACTTAGAGGCATTGATGATCTTGAGGAGGCTTCTAGGAAAGATTTTCGGATTCATATGACTTTCCAACCAAGGTACCCAAAACCCCTTATAAAATATATGAGGAGAAAGGAGGAAGCCTCATGTGAATAATTGTTACATTGATCTTTATAATACATAATCATGTGATCTGTAAGACCTCTCTAATCCCCTAGTGACATGTCTACCTTTTTGTGAAAAACCATGTTTGATTGTCACTTTCATCATGTGAAGTGTCTCAGACATGTCTATTTGACTATGTGTTTCCCCTTTGACTCCATATACAAGAAGAGGGTTTTTCTGTGGCAATGTGTGTGAGTTACCTCATGATCCATCATTGATTACACAACTCATCACACAAAAGAATAATGGTTATCCTCGAAAACACATGCTTGAATTTGTGAGATCTCTTATACTTATATAATAAAAAACTAAATAAAAGGAAAAAAGGTGGAATCATTTTGTAAGGGAAAGACAGCTAACCTACATGAGAATGGGGTCATATTCCCTAGGTGATCACCATTTATCACACGATCCCCCCCCAATAAGACAACATGATATTGCAAGGTCCCTTAGATGCATCCGCCTGATCCTCCGGAGGCCCCCTTGACATGCCATCTTAGTCTCATCAAGGACCCTAGACTAGTCATCTACAGTCACATAAAAGCCTTTATACGTGATACCTAGTCTCATGAGGACTCTTATACATGTCATCATGACCTTGTGAAAGATCATTAACAAATTAAAACTCTTAGTAAAAATCACTTTGATTTGTCAAGGTCCAATAAACATTGAGATGGAGGAATGTTCTTGTGGTTTCTATCATCATGTGGCACCATAGAAGACCCACCAACGGATTATGTGATGCATGTGACACCATAATACCTCCACTAACTCCAACTCACATTTTCAATATATAGGCTACAAAAGGTAGTGTATAACCAAGAAATAGATGCCTATAAATCCCTCCTATTCTACATGAAATGACAAAACATGTTTGACTAGTACATGGGAGCACAGAAGCATAATTCTTAGAGAAACTGGTCACATGATTGAAAATGTCTTCGTCCAAGTAAAATAAAGGGAACAACCTAAGGTATTACATTTCTTGAATATTCTCATCACATGATCACTTTTTATATAACACATTGGAATTATGAAATGTTCACCAGGTTATGTAAAGGAGGCCCCACATGTTGTATGGGTCATACGAAACATAAAGTAACATAAACTGGAAAAAACATGAGGCACATATGTGATAAAGTCTTTAATAAAGAATAAAAAGGATATGATATTTATATGAAGACATATACACTTATCTTCATGTTCTTTGTATATCCAATCTAGATAATTCAACAACACCATGATGTGTCCTCCAAGTCTTGTTACAATATCTTGAAATGTCACATAGATTGAGTGATGTCCCTTGGAAACATCATAAAAATCATGTGATGCCCTCCATTCTTTCCACCTAAGTCTTGGAAAGTCCTCCAGGATTTCCATCCAAATCTTATAAGGTCCTATAGACTTGACTACCACATCATTCAATTGCACCAGGGCATTTAATCTAGGTCACGTGATGTCCTTTGAACATTTCATCTGGATAATACGATGTATGTCATCCAGTTCATGTTAGGTCCTTCAAAAAAAAACAGTTCAGATCATTACACACCCTCTAGATATGTTAAACTTGATCAGGTGACACCCTCCATACATGTCTTCTTTTATCATGCAATTTACTCCTAAAATTTCATTCATATTATTTAATTTATTTTGGACAAGCCAACTAAATCATATGATAGTCTTTGGAATTGTCTATTAGGAAACATGAACAAGTCCAGATAGCCCCAGACATGTCATACAGACACCCCAGACATGTCAAGAAAATAATCAAGGTATGTCAATCAGGCAATTAGGTTATGTCAAGAATATATCTTGGTGCATGAAAACCTTGTCCATCGGATATAAATTTTGTCATACTCCCAACTAAAATGTGATAAATATGATTCCTTTACCAACCTCGATACATAAAATACATTCATTAGGCCTGTACTCCAATAGAAAACCAATTTAGTGTAATCCCCTCCACTTCTCTAACATTATTACCCTTGGGAATCAATATCTCTCTTGGGCTGGTAATTATTCCTCATCCATTGACATATTGAGAATCTAACTAAACTACAATAACTTTGATTCCTATCATAACCAAGATACATAGGATTACTTCCTAAAGCCTATGCTATATATCAAATATCCCATAAGGTCCAACCTAATTCATAATTCCTAAATTAATTTTAAATCATATTTCATAAATTATACTCATTGGTTATTACATCGATCATGGATCACATGGTATTATGGATTTGAAATTTTCATCTCAATTTCATTATAAATCCCTACCAGATGGGAAAACCATAGTGTGTAATCTTCATTCGGTTACATGATATGACTACCCTTATATAAGGGTATCCTACTCCGGGAAAGTCTAGGGGTCATTAGAGATCTAGGATTAATATAGTTACTTCAAAAATCAGAATATGTAAGACACATTCCTAAGGATCGATCTCAACATTCGTTGCCTAATTTCCCTCATATACATCCTTTTATCCTGATACTAAATTTCATGGGTTTAACAAACTATATAGGTTTTGATTCCTGATATTAAAAGGATACATAGGATGCCTCAGAAAAGATTCAATCCCATCCTTGAGATATTAATCGACTCCCTAGATGGTAGTAAACTCAAATGTTCCTGGTTATATGGATTCAACATATAAGAATCTAACCATTAATGGGAAATGGATGAAGAATCTCAAATACATACAGATGGACTCACTAATAGATTCACCTTTACACATGGAAGGGTTCAATCCTTGATCATTTTATAAGGGAAATTTTTCCCTATTAATATTATTAAGAGACTAATGAACGTATCATAAATATATAATAGAGTCACAGAGTAGGAAAAAATTCTCCTAAAAATGGTGTGATGATTCCAACCTCCCATCTTCTCGACCAATGTCAGATCCTAAAAGTTAGTTGGTCTAAAACCCCCATTGACTTCCAACCATTGTAAATAAGGTCCCTAATAAATTATGGATATAGTAACCATTTGGAGATTATATGAAAGGAAAACATTGTGAACCTAATATGGAGAATTAGGAGGTATATTCAAACCCTCTTACACTTAATTGTTTGGAATCTCCAAACCCCCTTTATATAGAAAAACAAAAAATGGTGAACCTAATGTGAATATCTCAAATAATAAAAAAATCAGTTGACCAAATGTAATCAGGTTTCTCATTAAATAAGTCCATACACACTATGCAAATTCTATGTGAGAAAGATCGCCAAAGTGGGAGTAAGACATGAAAATTTCGTTACATGTGTATATCATATTGAGGACATTTCATGCATGTGATAGTGTACTAATTAGTGATATTTTCCCTTGTTTCCTTCATGACTACAGATACTACTCTCACAAAAAGCACCTAAACTAAGATCATTTCTTCATCTGGATACTTTTTTTGCAAATCATCTAGGAATTCAACCCCTATGATTCACATGATGACCTCACCCACCAGACACCTTTGGCATCAGGTGGTGAATGTACTTGTTTGGTAATACCACTGACATGATATAATATCAACCATTAGGGAAGCATTTGAGGGTACCTAAAACCTAGAACCAAATATTATACATCATCCAAATGAATCATCATTTTAACTGGTGGTGCTCATTTCCACTTCCAATCCCTTCGTAAGCATATCCCTGGAATACAACAATAACCACCTTTAGTATCTGATCATGGTGGATCAAGGATTCAACTACAACTATATTCTTGTTTAGGATCCATTGAGGAGGGATCCTATTAACCATATTCAGCAATTTTTTCCAACCAGTGTCCCTCGGTCACCTACTGAGTGTACCACCTAATACATTTACACCTATAAAACCCATGCACAAGCTTTAGAGAAGATTTTTCAGTTGTGAAAATATTTGGATAACTAAGAGTTAGCTCATATACTTGTGTCCACTGATAAAGATAACTATTATATTCTATTGGTATCTAGTTATCAGGCTCGTATTCCTACTCATTAAGAGCAAGTCTGCATGCATATTCTTATAGAAAGCATGGGGGTTGCATAACCCTAACCCAATACATGAATTGAATCAGAATATTCTAGTGGAACAAGGTGGAAATAAGTGGGAACATATCCCCATTTCAATTGAGTATATCTTCTATTATATATTGGATATATAAAATATGTAGGGCTATATTCTTATACACACTTCTTTAAAATGGAACTACATTCAGAAAATAGATAAATAACTCCATCAGAATATTTCAGCATAGGTACATATACATGGACATACACATCTTCCTATCCATATAATGAGGGCATCACAACACTCTGATCGTCATGAACAAGTGGATACTCTGGAGAAATCATAAATTATTTCTCCCATTTATAAGGATTATTGGAAAATTCCATTGAAGGATTGGGAACCAGACCGGGCTCATATTCACGTTCCAACTGAGGATAATCAAGGGAAATGAAACATGCCCAAATATAGGCACACATCCCTATCAAAAAAGTCCAGAAAGATACTCTAAAGACACCAGACTGGGATCATATCCCCACTCCAACTAGGGCTCACCAAGTGAGAGTAGGACATACATTGGGGCATGATCATATTCATATCAAAGAAGACCATATGAATATTTAGAAGGCATATAATTAGGCATATACCCCTTTTTCCATCCAAGGATCTCTAGGTGAGAGTAGAACACACCTTGGGAAATGATCATATTTATATTACTGAATATTATTGGCATATTCCAATATATCATGGAACCCAGGCTCCAATACCTACTTCCACTGATGAAAAACTACACCATTATCCTTCAGATGCTCATATCCCTTTTATCTTTTTTGAGATAAATCATCATATTATAGTGGGGAATGCATATTTTTATTAGACTCATAACCCCACTTTAGCCATGGTTTATCAGAATATTCTATAAACCACCCCCAGGGAGGCTCATATTCCAACCAATAATAAAGACGATAATTTGAATACTCTAGTATCTTCTCAATAGAAGGCTCATATTTTCTTGCAACTCTAGAAAATGATCAACAAATTTTGGAAGCTATAATATTGAAGGCACATATCCTTTCATAACCACAAAATGTGGGTTAACAATTTTCATCCATGAAACAGAATGAGGATCATATTCCTGATATACTCAGATCCAATATCCTTGATGTTTTTTGATGCATATATGTTACACCTCATGGGTACATTGAAACTTCTACCAAAGAATAAGGTAACACTTACCACAATAGTCCTTCTTGTGGTAGTGTGTAGAAGAATCACGTGGACTTTACTCCTAACATACAAAGAGGTCAACCTATCCACAATGATCTCTCCCTCAGACAAAGAAAGCCTCACCTTTCTTTGATAACCCCATATAGAGAGGTGCTCAAAACTCGGAAGAATTTTTATAGAGAGGTTCTCAAAACACTAGGGTTATCCATATATTATTCCCCTGTTAGATACCATCAACCATTCACCGTGGTCAGTACGATGCCTTTAGAAGAATCTTCTACGGTCTAACTGTGTGGAGGCATGTCATTATGATTAAGTGGAAGCTGACATTGATATATGGACAGAGTTAGCTGGAGACATCCTCCCAAACATGTTCTATCCCCTTCTAAATTCTAAAATTGGGTTCCTGAAAAATCTTGTGATATATTTCATGCCTTACCTACACTATAATATGTGGGAAACTAATGAGTGATGGAAATATTGACACCTACCTTATCTAGGATATGAGGTTCACCTTCAAACCATCAGAACAATTTTTTTTCATCTTGTCTTGGCTACTATCTCCATGGACCAAGACCAAAAACTATAAAATAAAAGTGAAAATCTACAACACGCTTTCTTCCATTTCATAACAACACTTTGAAATATGATTTTTGAATCCTCGTGATGTATTTGTATCTGATGATATGGAATTTATGTAGTTTTAAACTACATGAAACCCCTAGAATAGAAGATCTCCCCAAATGAGGAATACTGTAATGATATAGACTCTAGAGAAATTAGGGGACTGGGTAACGAATGGGCCAATTGGTCAATATAATGGAATTAATTTGCTTTAATGATGCGAAGACATCATGAATAAAGGGAGAGGACTATCAAAATATATTTTAACTGGGCCCCTTGAAGTAATGAGAATTAATTTCAAACATGGAAACTAAAGTTACGGTTATCCCAACAACATCCTATACCGAATGAATCCCATATTGGGATATCATTACAACCAATTCATACATGAGAATATATACCCAAAATCAAGTGTTTCCTAGTATTAGATTCCACAATATCCATCTTGGAGTAAACCTAGCCCTCTAGGCTAAGGGAATATTTACCACTACCTCTACCCCTCTGAACATCGAACCCTGAGAGGACTCAGGTCATATCAGTTACAGGTGAAAATCAACCTCGTATCATAAGGCTTGGGGAATTTATATCTCATTCACTATCACCATATTCATCACACTCTGATTGGGTTTTGGAGAAATCAATGGTGGTTCCATATCAACCCCAACTCACAGGGCTAAGGGAATTTATATATCAATAACTATCTCATGAGTCATCAAATACTCAACCAGAAGCATCTAATACTCAATGAAAGGATAAAAAAATTTCAATTGTTGCCTAGAATTATCTACATCCGATCAAAATATGGGAATATTTATCATCATAATCAACATGGAAGGGATCAGTCTTCTCTATATTAGGATGTACAAAACAATGTTCATTATCACATCTATTTCTCCCACAACAAGATAAAAATCTTCTATCCGAGCCTGTTTCGAACTCAAGATCATAAATACCAAAATTTCATTGTCGAAAAGACAATATTGAAGGAATATATGGAAAAGGCAATCAAACCCCATTAGGCGTGTATGTCAAAAAGGACCAATATGGCAAGGTGTCAAAAAATGACAATTATGCCGGAAATATAGAATCTCTTTTTTGTGTCTAGATAAATGGGATAGGTACCATTTCCTGATATACCTTTTTTGATTTCATCACCAACAACATAATAGATAACATGGATCAAGATGAAAATACATAGGTACACAACACAGAAAATATACCCTGAGAGGAAGGTGATATGGATGCACCAACTAAGGATATATATATGTGTGGAATTGGAGGAGGATTCAAAACCAGGAACCTATAAATATTGAGTTACAACCTCTACAGAGGAACACTTCATCGTATAAAGGCAAATAAGTTTACATATCCTACAATTCACCTAGAGGAGATGATATCCCTTCTAAAGAAAAGAAATTGTAAAAGTATGGGGTTGAGATACAAACATTCAGGAAACTCAATGTGGAGCTACTCAGAGAAAACATTCCCACTGGTTCTCATCTTTAGTCAGAGAAAAATATCCTTACTCCCATATATTAGGAAAAATCTGATAAACCTTCAAGAGTTGAATATAATTGCCAGGTAGGTTCTGGATCCAGGAAACTGGTCCACATAAATTGAAAATTCAAAGATTATTGATACATTCCTCCATTATGGAGATAGATTCTCCATCTATATGGAAATTATTCTTTATTATGATGAATAAATAATCACCATGAGTTGAAAATGGGGCCACCTCATTAAGACCCCTACTCCTTATAGAATATAGGAAACTTAGATGGTAGTACCATGAGAATAGCTCAATGCCATTGAGTCATTGCCTACTCGAATGGAAACTATGGAAATGCGATGTACACCTATGTAGCCTCATAATAATACATATATCGAATGGGTGGCTGACACTTTTCCCCCATATGATTTCTATAATCCTACCTTCTCCACCTTTGATGGATTGGGAGATCCACAACATCATCTCACTCACTTCGTGTCCCAATTCATCCTAACGATGCGACCTCAATATCAACAAGAGGTAACCAAGATGAGGTGTTCTATATAGACTTTGATAGGTCCGACCTTTTTTGGTACAACAACCTTTTAGTAGGATCCACTGCTAGATTGGAAGACCTTATTCATCAATTCCTCTATCATTTCATCACTTTACAAAGGAAAACAATAATTTTCTTCCAAAAAAACTATAAGGAGTGATTCAATTAAAGGCAGTATAACTTCATAGCCATATGGAATAATTAAACCATTCACTCATCATCCCTCTCTCATTGGATAAATTTATATAAATCTATGTCAAAAATATCTAGGATGAGCTAAAAACACCGCTGATCCTAATGAAATATCCAGGCATATTTAGTGAGTTTTTAGAAATGGAATTTTTTTTGGCGGAATCCATTCAACAAACCTGAGATAAGACTAAACTCATTCCCTCATCACATGGGAAGAGGCTTAGAATGAATGAGACTACCACTATTACCCTCATACCAATATTTTTTTCCAATTGAATAAATTAAGCAGATCCCAAATCACCCCACATCTCTTATCGAGTGGTACAAACCAAAAAAACCCATTCCTGGAAGGAAAAAAGCGAGTAGGGTTGCCTTAGATATCAGGAACTGATGAACAAATCATACTTTTTAAAAAAACGAGTAGTTCTCTTATTATTTCCTTATGGACAAGGAAGATAGCCTACTAAATCTATCACAACCCAATAAAGCCGAGGAGGTCAACCTCCCTAATCAAACTAGAAACTTCTCTTTCCATAGGAGGTTGAGTCACAACATCCAAGATTGTATAATATTTATATATTTCCACTAAATCAAGGTTGATTCTGAATAGTTGATGCTGGAAAATTCCCCAAAATAGGTGACCTATGTAACTATTTCCTATTGAGGAGAGGAATGTGATTGGAAAATAGTTTGGGATAGGTGTGGGAAGAAGTTTAAAAAATATATGACTTGAAAGGATTTTGATTGAGCACAAGAAACCCAAAGATAATATCCTCAAAAACTCATAATGATCCTATAAGATATGGATGTTACATAAAAAACACCTCTTAGAAATGGATGTAATCATCAGATGTAGGAATATACAGAATATAAAGAGTCATATTCACCTCATATGTAGGCTTTGACTCTTATAGAATTCATTACTATAACATCCAAATCATAGGAACTATCTCCCAAAATGGAACCCTCATCAGAAGAATAAATCATATTTGATTATGTTATCATAATAAACATTTCATAACCCTTGTCTGATGATTAATATTCCATCGAGTATGACTTACCCATACCTGACTGAGAAGCTGGAACTTGTAAGCATAGGAGCCGAGGGTATAGGAGACAACGTCGGTGTGTTTGGAACCAATATCTCAGTCACATTTCATAATGGATATATATATATATATATATAGTCAAGACCCATGGTTATGAACTCTAGAGAGATCAATTGAAATTTGGAGGTGCCTTAGAGCCCTCCAATGGTCACCCCAACCATATAATCTTACACGATTGTCTAGGGGATTCGATTTTATGATTAGCCTACACAATGGGGAAGGCCAGTGTAACATATAATACTAGAAATATACTATCACTTGTACTATATAAAATCACCAATCCCATATTACTCAAATTTTTTATCTCATGATTCACATAATAAGAAGAAACCCCACATTAGGGAGCACCAATCACTGGTACAAAAGTATGACATTCTAAAATTTTAGGTCCTTATCCCAACCTAAATCTCAATCCTGGATGCACTCTATATTTCAATATAATTAAAAGAGACACTAATCTAATCCCACTAACAAGAGTTTGATTCAAAGTTCAATGCATTCGAGTTTTATCTAGTGGAGACCATGTAATACAAATTCCATGTTTCCATCTTGTTTGCCGAGCAAGAATAGGAAGAGGTCATCCAAGGACACATCAGTCGCTTATATGTTTCAAGAAGACTTGATAATTTCAACTTCTAAAGGGATCTTATTGAAAATTGTTTTATAATAAACATTATCTCGATTCATAACCTTTCACATTTGGGATATAACAATGTAGATTTAAATCCTACATTGATGACCATTTAGGGGTACTCTAAGACAAAAAAAAGACTAATTAGGAAGATAAATATCAATGATGTGTTTGGGGATCAAACATCTAATTCTATGTTCATAATTATCCATTAAGAAATGATATATAATTTCTTAATTGAAAGGCAATTCCTTTATATCCACAATACAATACCTTTAAAATTTGATCACTGCATGAAATACCCTATCGATGGGAAGGTTAACATGCTATATGGGGATAATTTTCCCATATATTGTTAAAAATTCATATATGAAGAAAAATTATATATAAGGGAAGTAAAAAACTAATAGTGGATGAAAATATGCAGTTTTTAGACCCCAATAGCTTCGGTACCACCCCTATGAATCCCTAAAATATGAAAAATAGTGATTATGCAATACCCATTAATCCGATTGAGGAAATAGACTTAATAATATATGTCTAGGATCATTTTGTACTAAGAGAGAGTATACAAGAATGCAATAATCTCTATAATCTATTTGTAATGAATCTAATAGAATGGGATGACAAAGTCTCTTTCCATGACCTCTCTCATCCTGAAATAGATAGAGATTCCCCAAGATTATCTACCACACCTAGAAATTATTATATAAGCTCATAGGTGGAAGAGTAATAATATGACCATAGGAACACCACTAATGAATTTGATGAATGAATCTCTACAACCATTTATTAGATGAAGTATAAAATATATGAACAGAAGAAAACCTATGTCCTACATTTATTAGTGCATCCATGCCTCTAGAAGAGAAAGAGATGTAAATAAAATTTCAAAAAATCCTTAATATATGTTCAAATTGAATTATATAGAAATTCCCAAATTGAACCCCCAATGTGGATATGAACCATCTTGGCTTACCGGATGACCATCAAGGATTCTAGAAAGCATGGAGGAGGATTCAAACCTCCCTTTCTATTAATTTAAATTCATAATTGGATGAATTAATGGAATTTTTTTTCTAGGAGTTGAAATACCAAAGATGAATTTTCAACATTATACCTCTCAAAAAATAGCATTAAAATTAGGTTCTGTATCATTTTCAAATACCCTAATCGACACTACCCAATTGATGATTCCCCATTTCTGATCACAAAACTATTGATCAACTAAACTACAAGTTTCTAAACCCTTTCCATCATTGAAGGGTACTCATGGTACAACCAAATAAATATATCCCTAGAAGAGGGGGAAACCAAAACCTTCATTGAACCCCATGTGATATTTTTCTATTAGGTAATGAACTTTGGATTGAAAAACACTAGTGAAAAATATCAGTGCTTTCTGAATTATATCTTTATTCCATTATTGGGATGAATAGATGATTGTTACATAGATGAACTGGTGGTAAAATACTATAATCAATTTGATCACCTCAAAAACCTCCAAACAATCATTGATAAGTTGCGACAACACGGTCTAAAGATGAACCCACTAAAATTTACATTCGGGGTACTGTTACAAAAATTCCATGGATTTTCGGTACCCCACCATGATATTGAGGTTGACCATAATAATATTAGTACAATTATAACAGTGTCATTCCCTAAGAATATAAAATAACTAAGGGGATCCAAGAGAACCTTTCATACATATGGTGTTTCATAATTACATGGTTGTAAATGCTCTCCCGTTCATGATGTTAATGGTGAAGTGAGTCACCTACCAATGGGATGAGGACTTCTAATACGGATTTGAGAGTCTCATGTTGTACATGTTGAACCCACTAATCTAAATGACACTTGAAGAATAAAATTCATTCATCTTATATGTGACTACCATGTAATGATCACATGGAACTCTCTTCATGTAGAAGAATGTTTTGGAGAATTATAATTGTCCCTATTACCTCAGTTTAATGATTCTATGTACTGAGACCTGATATTCTGATGTTGAGAAGAATTTTCTTGCACTCATATTTATAGTTCAAAAGGTGAGGTAATACCTGAAGCACCACAGATTCCACATGCTCTCTCATATTAACCTTCTCAAGTACATCTATGGTCATACTATGGTGACAGGGAACTTGGGCTGATGGGTGATCATTTTGTAATAGTATGACATCCAGTTTTTGTTTGAAATTTTAGTGAATAGATAGGCCTTGGATGTTTTCCTTATGAAACATACCACTCCAAAAAGTACACCAGTGGAAACTAAACTTCTAGACGAGGAGGTTTTTGATGCCAACGAAACTCCCCAAACATGACATATGTTTTTTGATGCTTCCTCCCAAATTAATATCAGAAAGATACTAAAAAACCTAAAACTCAATCATTTTGGTTTAGAGATTTTATATGTATCTTTGTAAAAATAATTTTTTCCTACACTTTCTAACTATCAGTGGATTAACAAATAATGAGGCTGAATAAAAATCCATTATCATTGGTGTCGAACTATCCCTATAGTTACAGATATCCAACCTCATCATAAATGGGGATTCATAGATCGTTATGGCTGACCCAGATCAAGATGAAGTAATATTTTTCATCACACACAGAATGATGGTCTCATAATTAATAGTCTGTGACAAGGAATAAATCAATAAGATCAACACGACCCTAGAGAGTGATAAATTTCTATCCACCCCCAGATTGATCGATCCCATAATTCATTATCTCCAAAATAGGATCCTTGAAATAGGCCAATCTATAAGGGAACATATAAAATTTTGAACTACAAAAATCACCCTACAAGATGGAAAAAATGATAAAATCTCCCTCTATAAGTGAGGATTTGATGGAATCCTAATCAGATACATACCATAATGAGAGATTCCTTCCATCATAGAAGAATTTCATGTTGTCCATTATGGTGCACACCAATCTGGGATGATGCTTCCCACAAAATCAGGCATCTTGGATACTACTGTAAACAAATGATACATGACTATGTAGAGTTTACTAGGAAATATCAGGTACGGAAGATTCATGAAACATTTAACCATAAACCCCCAAAAATAATATATACAGGTTAATATTCTTGGTCATTTATCTTGTATGGAATTTATTTTTTGGGTCCAAGTCTCTCATCCACAACTAAGAAGTTTAAGTATATCCATACTACTTCTAACTTATTCTCAAAATAGGCTGAGTTAATATACCTTAAGGAGTTTGGAACAAAAAATATAATCAACTTCATGAAGTCCAATATCATCAACATATTTGGAGTCATGCAGGTGATAATGATGAATAACGACACCAATTCAAGTACTTCTTAGTTGAATAAATTTTTCAAGGAGTACAACATCAATTTTAACCATTCATCCTACTATCATGAAGCATAAAATGGACAAATCGAGGCCTTAAATAAGAATCTATCAAATAAACTCCTAAATATGGGGAATAAGTACAAAATTTAATGTCCATACAATATCCTCCATGTTTTATGGTTCTACCATACCACCACATGCACTCCTATATAAGGAACTTCATATTCACCTCTTTATGGAACTGAGATAGTATTTCCGAAGGAAATATGGTTTTTGTTGCTTCAAATATCCATATTTGTACAAATCTCAGACGATGAGCAGTCACAAAATTGTCTAGATAAATTGTAATGGATAAATTAGAAATGGTTGTGCACATTACACAACCTCAAAGTCTATCAAAATAAGATCACATGATCCACTCAAAAAATGTTCTTCCTCTATTCGTGTATTGACCCAAAAATTTTTAAAATGTATTTGTTTCCATAATTAAATATTTTTTACATATTATATAATATCATACACATAAAAAATAAATAGAACCCAAAAAGTTATCTCTTTAGTAATGATCATTACATTAGTCCTCTATGAAACCAATTAAAACTCCAAACATTACAAATCGACAAAAAAATAGAAAATCCAAAATGGGCAAATATGGATCACTCTAATACATTCTAATCGCCACTCCCATTATAAATTCTATAGAATTAGAACAATATATTAATACAAAAATCAACATATTTTTAAAATGAAAATATAACCTTAGGATAAATTTTAGTTAATCTTGAGTGACATAATGAAGTGGTATTTATAGATTTTAAAGGGAAATATGACTGTTAAGATTTGTCCATTATATAAAATTGGTCAAATGTAGTAGTTGGTCAATATATCCATTAGAAAACATTCGTATTGGGAACTATACCCATTGTTAATAATTTTAACATTATAATTATTATTTATAATTTGTAATCAAAAAATATAATTAATGATAATGTTGGGACCAATTTGTGTATGAATATTGTATTTGTTGTCAATGATTGTCAATACTAGTCAAAATGAAGAAGGAAATGAAGAATTACTCCATAGTTAATGGAGAATACAATTCAGATGATTTTTGAAATGACCCTATATTCAATGAAATTGTGTCAATGGTTACACATTGTTTACAATAATGAAGAATGGAGAAGTATAATCCATTTGAGGATGATTAGAGAAAAATATTGAAGTATCATCTATCTGCAGATAATTAACGAAGGATTAGGATTTGAAGAAGACAATAAAATTCTCAACAATTTCACGAGAAACATGGAAGATCTTACTTGAATAAAAGAATCATATGATTTTCATGAAGTATATAATTATGGTTGAAGAAGAATATAGAGTGTGGAAGGGCTTGACATTCTAATATAGTCATTCATTACACATTGCCTTGAAATCAGATGACTATTTCACTATTCATAAAGTTCAAAATACATGTATCAAAGGTGATACATTGTCTACAACACTGAAGGTGTTTAAATAAGCCTCAAGCCTCCAATTTTGGATGAAGATAGATTATTGGATTTATTTGGAATTCACACTCCAAAAAAGAATTGTGGATTTTATGTGATGAAGAAGAAGTAATTTGGAATTCATATTTCAAATAGAAGAAAAAAATATAGATTATTGTTGAATATGAAGAGAGTTCATGAAGTTGTGAATGGGATTAGAACTATTATAATGGCCAAACTCTGACAATGCTTTTTTGATTTGTATTTCAAAAATATCATATGTTTGGTGAACTTATTTTGCAAGCCTTATAGAAAATAGGGGAAGTAAAAAAGTGTTTTCAGCAAAGGAAAGATAGTCGTTTTCGAGTGTAAGAGTGGCACACATGTTTATGAAGAACGCATGTCATATTTCAAGATCATCACAGAAAAAATATGACAAAGGAAAGAATGTGGCATGAAAGTCCAAGAATGGTGCACATGTAGGAAGTGGAACTCACGTATAAGTGGTACGCAAGTGTATATTGCACGAAAGTCATATTTTAACATCATCACATCAAAATATGACAAAGGAAAGAAAGTGGTTCATAAGTGATGAAGAGATGCACAAGTAATGGAGAGGAAAGCAAGTGTATGTGGTGAACAAGTCATGAAGTGGCACGCAAGGTGAGTTGCATGCCTCATGCACAGGGTCACCAAAAGGCCTATAAATTTATTTCTACCCTCCTCATTTTTATAAGACCAACACTTAATAAAAATTTGACCTCTGATCTATTAGGTAGTATAATTTGGCTTGAAATCGGAAGTTTCGCACAAGTCTAGAGTTATTCATAAGGCACGCAAGGTGGGAGGTGTGCATGCAGGGTGGTGTGCAAGCAGAGTGGCACACAATTTGAAGTGGAGCACAAGTTATAAGTAGTGGGAAAACATAGAGTTATGTGCAAGAAGTGTGATGTGTTAATCCAAAATTGGTGCACAAGTTGTGAGTTGTGAACAATTGTGGCGCACAAGTATTTGGTGGCGCACAATCAAGGAGGCACGCAAGCAAGGTGGCACACAAGTAAATATTGGATCACAAACCATGAGTTGTGCAAGAAGTTATTACTAGATTCTGGTCAACTTTGATGATGATATGTTGAGATGGACTTCATTGATTTAACAATCACAAAGAGAACTTGTGATTATAACAAGGAGAATAAGAATATTTTAGTGCAGTTGTATTTCAGATGAAATATAATTTGTGAAGAAGACCAGGTTTTAGTGTTGTTTGTTTTACATTGAAGAAGAAGAAGATGAAAAGTGTGCATATTACTGGTTTTCTACAGAGAAATAATAGGTTGGTTACTTTCATGCTTTAAAGTATGTAACAAGGAGAAGAAAAAGGTTGTGGAAGAAAAAAGTAGCACTGTAGCATCCAAAAGGTCTCAATAGGTGGAATATTGTTTTAGTGTTGAAAACCCTTTTAATAGAGAGAAGACTCTCTTGAGAGGCAGTATAAAGAACCAGCTAGAGGTTACAAGAGACTGTCTGCATTGGGATTATAATGAACCCGTGAGTGTAATGGTATATCCTACTCATTGCAAGTTGGAAGATAATTGTTTCCCTTACACCTCCAAGTGTAGGGATAAACACTGGTAAGTGATTATTTCCTTACCTCCTCCATGTATAAGGAGCCAAAATGACTAAAGGATTGTTTTCCTAGTCAACCACTATAACAGTTACTACATTATAGTGGATAATCCCTTTATTGGTCATTACCATACACGAAAAGGATGTAGCTGCTCTTATTGAGTGGTGAACCTTGTCGAAATATCGTGTGCATATATTTACTTCTTTCATATTATTACATGTGATAGGGAAAATATAATAATAGAATCTATATCCTTATAGTTCAAGAGGTATAGGGGTAAAAAAAATTTGTTTAAAAATTCCCAAATACTAATTCACCCCCCCCCCCCTCTTAGTGTTAGGCATATCCCAAACTAGTCCTCTCAATTATTATCATAGGGAAAGGTTCACCTCTATTGGATTCTCTACAATGAAGTTATTCTCTTTTTAATACTTGAATTTTATTCCAGCTTTATCAATAAAATACAGTTTTAGTAAATATTCAGTTGTCTCTAATCAAAATATCATATCTACTAAGACCATGATGAATAGTAAAAAGAAGGAGAAGAGAATGTTAAAGAAGAATTCAATCTTATTTAAAAAAGATAATGTATTTAGTTCTCCATACCTTACTGAAAATGAAGACATATCAGGATTGGAATGTAATGAGAAGGTGTCTCATTTTCCCACCAAGAATATGGATAATCTTCCTACCTCAAGTGATCAATAGGAATGTGTTAACAAATTTGAAAATTATTTTCATGATGAAAATACTATCACGAGTGGTGATGATCAATCTCAAACCTCTCAATAATTAAATATTAATATATTAAGAATGATTTTTCCTAGTATTTTTGAAGAAAATCCATCCCTTGATTGTGGAGTATTTGAATTCATGCAAGAAGATATCACCTAGTTGGAAGAAGAAACTAATGTTTTGGGGAAGGTCCTACAAGAAATGATTATTGAATATCTAATGCTATCTAGATAGGTTGGAGATATTGAATAAACAAAGATAAAATTGGAAATAAGTTCCTCAAAATGGCTGAAAGAAGTTGAGGAGAAAGAAGAAGTCAATTAGACTATGGAAGATAAGATCCACTCACTTGAAGTTGAGGTGAATAATATCACTAAATTCAAGGGTTTATGTTTGGAAGAAACATCCAAGAAGATCGAATAAATTTACTCTTTGATATAAAACAATGATTTGATGCATCAAGATGAATTTGAAATAATGAAGAAGTCTTGTGAATAGAATATGATTATGATTGAAGATCAGAAAATCATTCTCAATATGATTTTTCTCAAAATGGAAGCTCAATTGGAGAATATTTAGAAGACACATATTGAGGCTTCAGAGAATAAGGAGATAGTTTCTACTAGTACTCAATTCTCAATAGAGGCTTATAATGTTTAAATACCTCTAACATATGATAATAATGTCATGAATTCATTCAATGATCTATCACAAGTATCTGAGAAGAAAAATGTATCATGCATACCATTTTGTACTAATGATTATAAATACGTTTCTAAAAAAAGTGATGGGTGGAAAAAAATCTAAAAAATTATGGATGAATAAAGGTGATGAGAAACCTACCACCATGACTAGGGCTAATTGTAAGATGAATACGGAAGGTGGTTTCCGATAGAGATCACACCACATCAAGAACAAGGCCCATCAATCTAATACAGAAGATATCAAAATGTTGCAATTTGTGGGTCAATGTTGTTGCTCTAATAGATTTGGTAATTGTGCATTAGATTATTGGTACAATCCCTTAAATGAAAATTCAAAAAGGAGTCTCATATCATGGTGGAGAATGCCATAGAAGAAGAAGCAACATCCACAGAATCAGAAGAATCTGTACAGTACAAACAGATTTGGAATGATTGACAACATCTGTAATGTATTCAATAGAATTGGTCACAAGGTTGTTACATGCTCATCTCAACATTCATCCAAAGATGATAAATAAAATGATATCACAAAATCTGGCAATTAATGAAGAATCAACATTGGGAAAAAATTAGAAGACTGTTGGAAAACCAAATTCTCCCAAGAAGACTCCAAGAATGAAAGATGAGGAAACCATATATTCCAAATTCTAGAAGGTGAAGGGTAGTTCATCCTAAATAACATCTATGAATTATTCCACTCAGAAGAATACATATGGAATATCCAATCTTGTTGGCTTAGTTCTTAATGAATTATTTGTTATTTTGCCAAAATATTTGGAAATGATGAGAAAAATGGAAGATGCACAAGATAATAATTGTGTAAAAAGTAAAAAAGAAGAGTACACATGAAGAAAATAAAGTTGTGTGTGTGAGGTGTAACAAGGCTGGTCATACTATTGGAAATTTCATTACAATTATTCTAGCCCAAGAAGAATTACTCAAGAAGATGAATGTTGCATCAACCATTTCCTCTTGTTGTCTACACCGAGAATTGCTCAAGTAGACTTAGAGTGAAATGGTTGATGTAAAATTTCTTAATAAAAGGCTAATACCCTTTTCCTTTGGACTTTGTATTTATTTTCCATAAGGAGGAGATAATGTGAAATGAATGTTTGAGAAGTTATGTGGGAGTGAATGAAGTTAAGGAGAGAGAGAAGATTCTCATTTTCACATTGACACATTCATTTGAGGATAACATTACTGTATTGAAAACAAAATAAAAAGGTGGAGAATTTTGGGGCTACATTGTGTATAAAGATTGTATTTTTTGTCAATAGTTGTTAATAGTGGTCAAAATTAAGAAGGATATGAAGAAGTACTCCTTAGTTAATGGAGAATAAAATTCAAATGATTATTGAATTGATCCTATGTTCAAATAACTTGTGTCAAAGGTTACACATTGTTTAAAACAATGAATAATGGAAATGTATAATCCATTTGATGATTATTGGCGTAGAATGGTGAAGTATCATCTATCAGAGGATGATTTAAGAATAATTAGGATTTGAAAATGACTATGCAATGATCCACAATTTCAAGAGAACCATGCATGATCATACTTAAAGAAAATAATAATATGATTTTCATGAAGTAGATAATGATGGTTTAAGAATAAGAGAGTGTTTGTAAGGTCTTGGAATTCTAATATAGTCATGAATTGCACATTTCCTTGAAATCCGATAAATATTTCACTATTCTTATGTTCAAAATTCATGTATCAAAGGTGATTCATTTTCTACAACATTGAAGGTGTTTTAAGAGGAATCATGCCTCAACTTTTGGATGAATATAGATTATTGCAGTTCATTGGAATTCACACTCCAAAATGTAATTAAGTATTAGAAGTGAGGATGAAGAAGTACTTTGGAATTCATATTTCAAAGAGTATATAAATAAAGAAAGATTATTGTTGAAGATTAAGAGAAGTCATGAATTTTTGAATGGTAATGGAAATGTAATGGTGGACAAACTATGATGATTATTTGTTGATTTGTATTTCACCAATATCATAAGTATGGAGAAATTGTGATTCAGGCCTTATGAATGATAGGGTGATTAATGAAGTGTTTTTTGAAATGGATTGAAAGTGGTGTGCAAGTGTAAGAGTGGTGTGAAAGTAGTGTCACACAAGTGTAAGAGTGGAACAAAAGTGTATGTTGCATGCAAGTCATATTCCAATATCCTCACATCAAAAATATTACAAAGGAATTAAAGTGGCATGTATGTTCAAGAGTGGTGAAAAAGTAGGAAGTGGAACGCGGGTATAAGTTACACGCAAGTGTATGTTGTGCACAAGTCGTATTTTAACATCATCACATAAAAATTTGACAAAGGAAAGAAAGTGTCCTACATGTGATGAAGTGACACGCAAGTTATGGAGTGGCACACAAGTGTATGTTGAATTCAAGTCATGAAGTGGCGCTCAAGGTGAGTTTCATGAATCGCATGTAGTGCCACCAAAAGTCCAATAAATAGATGCCTAACCTCTTCATTTTTATAATCTCAAAACTTAATATAAAATTTTATCTATGATTGTGGAAGTAATATAAATTTTCCCGCAAGATGAATTGTCTCTCAAGTCGGCAGTTATTAATAAGGTGTGCAAGTAGGAAGGTGCGCAAGTGGCGAGGCATGCTAGTAGAGTCGCGCACAAACAGAAGTGGCACACATGTTAGAAGAGGAGCACAAGAAGGAAGTTATGTGCTAGAAGTGTTCTGTTTATATGCCAAAAGTGGCATGCAAGTTGGGAGTTGTTCACAATTGTGGCATGCATGTTGGTGGTGGAGTGCAAGCAGGGAGGTGCACAAGACAGGTGGTTCCCAAGTAAGGATTGGCACTCAAGCCATGAGTTGTTCTAGAAGTTATTACCATACTCTGGTCAAATTTGATGATGTTAAGTTGAGCTGGACTTCCTTGATTTAATAATAAAAAAAGAGAACTTTAGATTTTAGTAAGAAGAAGAAGAATATTTTAGTGTAGTTTTCTTTGCACTGAAAGATAAAGTGTGAAGAAGTGTAAGTTTCAGTGCTGCTTGTTTTGCATTGAAGAAGAGGAATAACAAGATTTTGCAGCTTATAGGTTTATTATAGAGAAAGAAGAGGTTGGTTACTTGTATGTTTCTAAGTATGTCTCAAGGAGAAGAAGATGTTTGTGGAAGAACAAAGTATAACTGTAGCATTCACCAGGTCTCAGTTGGTGGAAGATATTTTTGATGTTAAAAAATATTTTAATAGAGAGACAAATATCTTCAGAGGTAATATAAAGAACTATCTAGAGGCTGCAAGAGAATCTCTACGCAAGTAGTATAATGAACCAGCAAGTGTAAGGGTATATCCTAGTCATTTCAAGTTGGAAGAGGATAGTTTCCCTCACCCACTCTGAGTGTTGGGAGAAACACTAGGAAGTGATTATTTCTTTCCCTCCCCCAAGTGTATGGAGCCACACTGACTAGTGGATTGTTTTCCTAGTCAACCATTGTAACAGTTACTACATTATAGAGAAGAATCTATGAACTGGTCATTACCTTACATGATAAGGATGTAGCTGCTCTTATTGAGTGGTTAGCCTTGTAAAAACTTCATGTGCATGTTTTTACTGCTTTAATATTATTTCATGTGACATGGGAAAGATAATAAGAGAATCAAGATACTAATTGGTCCAGAGGTAAATTGATATAATGAAGAAATTGTATTAAAATTTCCCCAACACCAATTCACCCCCTCTCAGTGTTAGGCCTATCCCAAACTGTCCCTCTCGGCTAAAAGGCGGATTGATAGCCTCAACCAGTAGTGTCTTGTTATATGATGCTCACTTGTTAGAACTAGGGAGTGAGGTAGAATCATTGGGGTTTTCCCTTGACAAAGACCAATTTGAGATTCAATAAGTGAATCTATAACAAAATCACCTATAAAAGAGAATATTATTTTATGGGAAATTATGTTAGCTAATCAACCCCGTGAATCTATCACTAGCGCACACCATATCCTTAGGTCATACACAAGTGTTATAAAGGGTTATCGTTCTAGGTATTAGTCACTTGAAGTTTAATTCCATCGTAAAAATAATAGTTTTATTCCATCAATTATATTTTAATAAATGTTTTACTAAATAAAATATAAGCTTAATCGAGACCAAATTTAAAAATGGATTTTTGGGAAAAAAATTGAACTTCTCAAAAAAGATTCAAATATTTATAATATACTAAGATATTTAGAATCATTTTTAATTAAATGAATTATTTTGTTAAAACACTCTTATTTAAATATAAATTATAAAATAATTTAGTTATGACTTAATAAATTTATAAGTGTCAGGAATTTGACTATGCCTAACAACTCACTTTTTTTAATTAGGATTTTTATATTTAAAAATTAAAATTGTAATATTCAGAGAATTATTTTATTAAAATAAAATAAAATTTAAAGCATCACTTCAAAATTAGGACTGTATGAATTAATGTGAATTTTCTAAAATACTTTATTTTTTAATGAATATTAAAAATACAGTTTCAATTTTTCAGAATGTTTAATGACTTAATAATTATCTAATAATTATTTAATAAAAAATTAATCACATCCCAAGAACAAAATTATCTTATTTTATTAATATAAATTAATTTAATATGTTTTAATCAATCTGAAACGGATACGTGACTTTCCAAAGCCTAAAATTGAAAACATGATTTTAAAAATGTTACTTTGTGAAAACATAAATTTTCAATGCCAAAAGAAGTAATAAAATTAATGATCGGTTATTGTAGGATAGAATAAAATAAAATGTGTCTAAAAATTTTAAAACCAAGTGTGTTCCAATTTTTTTTCATTTCCCACAACCTATATTTCCATGTCATATATTTGGAAATTATTAAATAAATACTATACTTTTTCGATAAATACCCTATCATTTATCAACTTATGTGAACTCTGAAACTATAATCCATGAATTTGTGGTACTTTTGGCTTCCATTGAGTCCCCAAAAGTTATCTTCCTTCCCCCATCGTTCTATTCTTTGGGATTTAGGAGTAACTTATCAAGGTATGTGAATTATCAATCATTTCTCAAGAATTCAAGACCCTCTTTTTTATATATTTTATAAATGATATATTAAATCTCTTTGTTACCATTTTTATCATACCCTTAAAAAAAATTTTGTTTTTCTAATGTTATACCTTTACCCTCTCTCATTTTACCCTTTTCTAAAACCACATTTTATACATGTCAAGATGCTTAATTTACTTCTCAAAAATTTATCTCTTCTCCTCAATAACTTCTCCTTTATTTTTATTATGTAGATTCCCAAACCATATTATTTTACATAATTATTCACTTAGATGTAAAAATTATTTATTCTATTTAGTTATTTTAATATAATAAACCCATATTACCTTTTCATATGCTAAAAATGATGTAGTGATCATGTATTTATTTACTTTTTTACACCATGATTTTGATAGGAAAGAAGTTCTTTTTTATCCATGGGTAATTAAAGATATGATTGATTTGATATATTTTAGATCACGTAAATTAATACATATGAATTGTGGTCCATTATATCACTCAAAATCATTGACTAAAGAATTTATTCTCTAGAGATGACATGTTTTTTGATACCTTGATAAATAACCATGGTGATATTCATTTATGACACCTCAGTTATATGCTTATGATTGTATAATTTAAAAGTAGGTGAATAATTTTCTGGCTATGATTAATGTTATTTTTTTATAATATGACTCATGTTACCTTTCTCATTTTATAATTATATTCCTCATGTTATTAATTATATTCCTCGTGATCACATGTAAATTGTTTCCCTTACTAAGCCTTATGCTCAACCCTTTACTTTTATGTATATCCCCATGTTTTGATATGTGGTAAATGTAACTTGGTATGAACCGATAAAGAATCATTTTAAGTGGATAAGAAGAATTATTTAATTTTTCATTTATTATGTACCTTACTTCCAGGAAACTAAACTTTGAAAGATCCCTTGTTTATTCCATGTAATGAAAGTTATGTAATAAAAAGGCAGGATTCCATAGTTGTTATCATAAGACATTTTTTTATTTATGGGAATTATGAATAGAAATACTTATTATAAAACCTAGATAAAATTTTAAATATATGAAAGTAACTTTTTATTTTGGTGAAATATTAAGTAAGTAGTTTTTTAGCAAAGAAATATTAATCTGGATACAAACAGGTGGATGTGGCTCGGGCATAGATGTATCTAAGACTAACACCCGAAAACATTGCAATGAGCTAGACTCGATTACGGACTGGTGCATGACAATGGGGCTTGATGTACTCTTATTTCAAAACACCGATGGTATATGTTTGGCTGGCCACAAGATTTTTATGAACCATTATGAAGGATATATAGAATATGTTATTGCTGTTGATGAATTACATATTTAATCATGATGTTTTAAGATATAAAACTCTTTTATAATTATAAAATTCATAAAATGAAATTCATTTCCCACTAATATTTCTTATGTTATAAAATTAGAAGGAAATGGGAGGATCTATGTAGATTATGGGCAAAATTGATGATGTAATGATGTACCTATGATGGAATAAGTAATTGAAAAATTCATGAGGATGATGAATCAACTATCTTGAGTTGTAAATAATAACTTGAATCAAGTATAGATGCTAGATTTACCTTGAAGGGACTTTATGTTGATTCCTTCATGCATCAATGAAAACCATGTTTTAGTGGGTATACGAACCAATTTATTGAAAAATAATGGATAAGATCTATATAAAAGATAATTTTTATAATATATTGTTCATAATATGAGAAATTAATTGTGGAAGTATACCTCTAAGAAAAAGAATATGATCAGTGGTGGAAACTAATTAAAAAAATGAATCCCAGAAGAGAATTTGATGTTATGGAGTAGTAAGAGTTTAGGGGAATATTATTTAATAAATATTTCCCTCGATTTATGCGAATGAAAATAGAGAATTAATTATTTAATTTGAAGCCTAATTAAAAAGAATTTGGGGGAAGCTACAAGTTGAAAATTACAAGACATTCTCCTTACACAAGTATCTTTTTTATGGATACTATGATAGAGGGTAATAAAATTTTTGGGGGATGGAAACAAGATATATGGAGGAATTTATAAAATCATTGCTATGAATGCTACAAGTAGATAATATGAAGTGTTTTGAAGGTTGAATTAGAGTTTTCATAAATGAAGTAGTCACATAGGTCATATCAAAAGAAGAGAGCTATGGATCCAAGATCAGGGAAGAACTATCATCACGGAAGAGGAGGAAAGCAAGTGAAAATATTCCTGTGCAAAAAATATGGGGATAATCATTGGGGAACCTATTGCATGGGATTGTAAAATCCTACAAGTTTGGAAATTATGCTCATAAAGCTCAAAACTATCACGGTGAGGTGAAGCTTCAAATTCTAAACACTAAAAACAAAGGGAAGATGGTACATACCCATCTTAAAGTTCAATGTTTTAATTGTGTATAGCTTAGAAACTTTTCCAATCACTGTAAAAATCCTAATATAATGGATTTAAACAACCATAGACCTTAGATCAAACATTATATGTCATGACGGAAGAAGTAGAGGACCCAAATGATGTGGTGGAAAGTGATCTCATTATTCTATCAAAGCTAGAAAATACTTTTTTTTATTCTATTTAAACACATTACTTTATTTTCACTATGTTTTCAAATAATATAAAATTAATTAATAATCTACTAGAAGTATATTTATCCATAAAGACACTATGGGGGATTATCCAAGCATCAAAAGTGTACAGAAACTTTAGTATTGAATTTGGAGAGTGAAATATCATCACCAATCCAGAAGTCATTCCCATGGAGGAATTCAACATTATACTAGGGATGGACTGGATCTCAAAGTACAATGCTAATATCAACTATAGAATAAATAAAATATTAATAGTTTATAAATTATTACCTAGAATTATTTTCAAAGTAGAGATATCATGACCTAACCTTTGTTGAGAAGAAAATATGATAACCTTATTTATACAGATGGTTAGTAAAGAGAGAGAATGAAATTAAAGTATAATGATAGGGAATTTCCCCATAATTTAAGAATTAATTATTTTATTTCCTAAATAGTTACCTAGAACTCCCCTAAAAAGATAGGTATAGTTCTCCATCGAAATCCTACCTAGATCTAAGCTGATATCAAAGACCCCATATATAATAAAAAATGTGGAGCTCTAGGAATTAAAGGAACATCTTCATAATATTTTTGATAAGGTGTTTATCTGACTAAGTGTATCACCTTAGATAGAACCTGATATATTTATGAAGAGGGAGGATGGATCAATGAAGATATTCATTGATTATAGATAACCTAACGAGATCATAGTGAAGAAAAAGTACCCTCTCCCCAAGGATTGATCATATATTTTCCAACTTCATGGGGCTCAATGCTTCTCTAAGATTGTTATTTGATATGGTTATCATCAATTAAGGGTGAATAAATAAGACATTCCAAATAGTATCTTTCAATAAATATATGGTCATTATGTGTTTTTTGTTATACCCTTAGGCTTGACTTATGCTACTAATATATTTATATGTTTGATGAATTAAGGCTTTATGGACATCCTTGATATGTTTATGGTTGTTTTTATTGATGAACATATGATATAATCTTAATGAAGTGAGGATTATTAGGATCATATAAGGATTATATTGAAAACAATGTGGAAGGATATGCTATTTTGTAAATTTATTAAATGTAAATTTTTTTAACAAAAAATTACTTTCTTGGGGAAAATTATGGCAGATGAAGGAATCTTGGTTGACCATTCCAAGACAACAGTTGTAGAGGAGTGTCCTCATCCTATAATAATAGATAAGATTCATAGTTTCCTTATATTAGTAGGATATTATAGTATGTTTTTGAAAAAAATCACAAATTTAGAATCCACTAAACAAGTTAACTCGAAAATGGGATAAGTTCATCTGGAAAAATTCATGAGAAGAAAGTTTCCATGGACTAGATAAGATATTGGTTATTGCACATTTATTTAACTCTACCCTCGATTAAAGAATGATTTTTAATTTTTAGCAATGTGTCACTAAAATCTCTTGTGTGCGTCCTTCAGAAAACTAAAAAGGTGACTACTTATGCATCTTGACATTTAAAGAATCATGAAAGGAATTATCCTATGAAAGATCTAGAGATAGCTATAGTTATTTTTTCTCTGAAGATATAGAAGCACTGTCTTTATGGGGAGAAACGTGATATATACATAAAACACCAAAGTTTGAAGTATATGTTCACATAGAAGGAATATAACATGAGACAAATGAGATGGATGGAACTTCTTAAAAACTATGATAGTTCAATTCATTATCACCCAAGAATAGAAAACTATGTCACTCATGCATTAAGTAGGAAAGACCCCGTTTTGTTGGAAATTATAAGGATTACAGGAGATCAACTGATCATTGACCTAGTAAGATTATACATGGGAATCATAAGGTAATTTTCATCATCTATCCTATCCCAAATGATTAATCAACCATAATTACAATTTAGGATCTAGAAAGATCAAAGAGAAGATCATTTGTTACAAAAGAAGATAGAGGATTTGAAGAATGTGAAGTTTCCTATGTTCAATAGTGATTAAGAATGTGTACTGAAAATTCATACAAGGATATGTCTTCCATATATGTTAGAGATAAAGATAGTAATAATGGATAAATATCATAGTTCAACCTTCTCTATACATCTTGGAAGAACTAAAATGTATAGTGAACTTTGTGATCATTATTGGTGGGATAATATGAAAACGGATGTTTCTGACTACACTACAATGTGCTTGGTATGTCAACAAGTGAAGGAGGAGTTATTGATTCTTAAAAGGGTTTTTCAAACACTATCCATACCAACATTTATGTGGGGAAATATCATTATAGTGTTTTTAACTAGTCTCCCAATAACATCGAAAGGAAACAATTAGATTTGGGTTATAGTGGATCGAATAACCAAGACCTCCCATTTCGTCACTATATGGGATGATTTAACTCTTTTCCAACTGCCCAAGATATATTTAAAGGAAGTGGTGAGGTTTTATGGGGAGCTAATTTCTGACATTTTTTATCATGATCCAAGGTATAAATATAAATTTTGGAGAATTCTATAAATTGATTTGAATATTAAATTTATTTTTAGTATGGGCTATCACACCCAAACAAATGGATAATCTGAAAGGAATATTCATACCCTCAAGTTCATTCAAATAACATGCTCAATGGAATTTAAATGTGGATAGTATCAACACCTTACATTATTTGAGTTCTCAAACAAAAATATCTACCACTAGAGTATTCAAATTGAACCCTACGAAGATCTATAAGGTAAGCCATGTATAACTCATAGTTTTAAGGATAAAGTTGGTATGATAATGATGATTGGGACTGATATTCTGTAAGAGATATAAGAAAAGGTTCCTTCCATCCAAAAATGTATAAATTATTCTTAGAGTATTGAGAAGATATATTTTGACAATCTTCAAAGGGATTTGGTGTTTGATGTTGGTGAATAATTTTTCCTTAAAATATCACCAAGGAAGAGAGCCGTACAGTTTGATATGGAAGGGAAGCTTAGCCATTGGTACATTAGCCCCTATGAAATCCTTGATCCCATAGGAGCAGTGGACTATTTTCTTTTACTTCCATACTATCAATATCAATTTCATGATTTAATTCATGTGTCTCTCTTAAAGAAGTTTATATCTGATCCCTTGCATGTACTGAATCAAGAGTTGGTATAACTGGAATATGACCACTCTTATCAGGCACATTCAATGGAGATCTTGGAACTTAGAGAAAAGTTTCTACACTAGAAGACTACCCACCTCATCAAAATGTTGTTGAGGAACTATAAATATGATTAAACGATGTGGGAACCAGAGGAGACAATGAGATTGAAGTACCCTCACCTTTTCTCAACCTATAAAATGAGTTTATATTTTAGAAATGAAATTTCATAAGGGGGAAGAGTGTAACTACTTAGAATTTTTTTAAATGATATTTTTCCCTAAATATTTGTTTGTTTCATAATATATAATATCATACAAGTACAAAATAAAAAGAAACCAACAAAATTGTATCTTATTATCAATGATTATTACATTAGTGTAACATCTCGTTACTGTTTTTAGGTATTCATAAATCCTATTGTGTTAAATTATTAATATTTCCGTTGGATAAATGATTTATCAGTGATATAATTGGATGAATGTGTTAAAAGATTTAAACACCAGTTAACATCTTCGAATATTCAATTGAATATTTTTGGGTCTTGACACTGAGTTAGTGTGAGAGTCTAATTGCTAAAAAGCCTCAGTGAATAGTAAATAAAACATTTTAAATATATTATATTAAGCGCACACTTTTTATTCAAAATAATTGAATAATTCCAAAATGGTGCATTGTATGAGAAATCCAAGACCACGGTTACGTCTGGGAAGTTGTGTATACACTAGGTGGGGTATAATATTTTAATGCATCATACGTTTGGATGTCTCACCAATGAAAATAATATTTTTTTAATTTATTATTTAATCAATTTTTTTAATATTAAATAATTAATATTTATCAAATGGTGCACCATATGAGAAATCAGAGACCCCAATTGGGTCTGAAATGAGGGTTTTACCCTAGGAGGGGAATAATCTTTATGCATAGTGGGCATTTGATATTATTTAATTTTTAGGTTAAAAAATTAATTTATGTTAAGAAATAATATGAATTTATTGATTGATTTTTTTAATTGGGTCTTCTCCATAAAAATGTTTTCCCACCATTTTCACACGTTAATGGATCGAAAAGCTTTTAATTATTCACTATTTTAATTCATTTATATTTCAATGCATTAATGAGGATAAATTAATGACTTTATCATTAATTTTAGGTTGAATAGTGGTTTTAAATAGGGGTTTTGGTTTTGATTAATGAAAAACACGTTTTAGGGTTTTAAATATCAGAATCATTTCAACTTTAGTTTTTGATGATTATGTAGTGTCCAGACGAGACCAGGTCCCCTCAAAATATAATCATTGAAGATTCGACAATCATTCCTAGAGGGCAGCTGGTCTTTCAATTCTTCTTTGGCACATCAACCCTTCCCATCTTGAGTCCCATGTGCACACCACCTTAGAAGGTGGTTTGTTTAAAATAATTAATTAATTAATTATTAATTATTATTCTTTTAGTCTTCTAAAATTCAATAACATCCATGTTGTTGACCAGAATTACGCATCTTCGAGGTCGTTGGAATCATATAGATTAGAAGAAACTAAATCATATTTTTGATTTTAAGGTAGTAATGTATTTTTCAATATGATTTTTCACATTTTAAATGGATTGTTTAAAAATATATCAAAATAAATTTGAGGAAAGAAATATTCATTTTATCAAAGGATAATCATTCTAATTATCAAATGATAATTCTATTACATTATTGATGATAATTCCATAAAGTTATTAAATGATAATTTTAAACAAATTATGAAAACAACATTTAACAAAGTTATCAAAGGATAACAATGAAATTTTTATACAATAATTAAAATATTTTTTAAAAGGATAATTTATCAAAATTATTAATGGGATAAAACATTGAATTAATTTTGGTATAATATATAATAAATTATCCAATGATAATTTTTTTAAAAATTGTGAAAT
Source organism: Viscum album (assembly GCA_963277665.1). Classification (NCBI taxonomy): domain Eukaryota; kingdom Viridiplantae; phylum Streptophyta; class Magnoliopsida; order Santalales; family Viscaceae; genus Viscum; species Viscum album. The sequence continues at coordinate 1,087,759,162 of OY728145.1, read as the reverse complement.
GATAATTTGTAAGGAAGTCTTATTAGAATATAATAATTCATTTTTTGTTAAAGGATAAATATAAGTTCTTTATCACATGTCAAGACTATCCAAATTATTATAGGATAATTATGTTTATTATCAATGGATAATTATTATAATTATATAATTATAATTTCAAAATTATCTAAGTGTGATAAAATATTATCACATGAAATATTTTAATCAATAATTTTATAATTATCCAAAATAGATAAAAAATATTATCACAAATAATATTTTAATCAATCATTTGAAAATTATCCAGAAGAGATAAAAATATTCTCACATGTAATATTTTAATCGATAATTTAAAAATAATCATGTATAACGAATGTATCATCACATGTGGTATTTTATTTCCTTTTGAAATAAAATAGCTGGAATTGGTTCTTTGAACCATTAATGACAGTATAGAATTGGTGTGTTGATACTTATGATAATAAGGTCGTGAGGGGTGTATTGAACCGCATAGGGTGGTTTATCCTTTCCACTAACATCGATGACCTTGAGGTAGGTGGTTCTGTCATGATTACCCAAATTGATTAACCTTGAATTACTTGATTTATTTAAATTTTTGATTTAAATTCAATTGTCCAAACAGCATTTCAAGTGATTTGATAAAACCAGATTCTAGTGGATCGGGAGACTTGAAATAGTTTTGGCATGGAAATTGGGGAAAACCCCCAATTCCAATGAATTGGGGAGTGTTTATAGAAATTGTTTAATTTAAATTCGTGAAAATAAATTTTAAATTTGAAGGAATTGATGGAATTAAGTTTTTTAATTTAACTATGGAGAAGAATTTTGAAATGATAGATTTTTTTTTGAATAGATTTCAAACTAGTGATACTAGTTTAAATTGTTTTGATAGAATCCTAGTTTTATCTTGTTAAAAAGGAATGCTTTTTATTAAAACATGATTGGGTTTTAAAAGGAAAATTGGCATTTGAAATTAGAGAATGGGATTTAATAATATTTTAAGTAGTCATAAAATAAATTTCCCATCATTGATTGTGTAAGAGAACATGCAAGACTTAGGTAGATTGTGATTTATTTGGACACACTCTACAATTATACAACATTATAAAATATACATGTATCAGGTTAAATAACTTTGGATATAGTGATGAGTCCTCTCTGACCGTTGTCTAGAGGATGTATGTTTACACATACTTCTATGATCACATTGAGAGTGTGGATTCCTATAGCCTAGTAATTTCATACCTATTTGTCAGAAGACCATGTTGCTCGCCTTTTTATATTTGAGATATAACTGTATGCCAATATTGTTAAACTATTTTTCATAACCTATCTGAATATATATAAACTTGTTTATATAAAATGTTTTATTTAAGCCATTATTTTAGAAATATTCCATCACTTATAAAGTAAAGAATCTACTTAAATTATTTTTCCAACATTTGAATGGTATATCATGATTTGCTCAAATATACTTTCATATTCCAAACCTGTTTTATATAAAATTGAATTATTCCCCTAGTTAATTTATTATAGGAATCTTTTATGGAATATTTGGTGGAATCCTACTATGCTTTAGCTCACAACTAACTTTTTTCCTTTCGGTGATTCTAGAATTTCTCTTACCAGGTTCGAGCAAGGGATAACAGATCTCTTATAAGAGGGACTAGTTGTTGAACTTTGGACTTAGTGAGTTGTTTCCTTGGGAACCTTGGGTTGTTTTCCCTATTTTTAACATTGTTTTAAGTACTTTGGGATTATTTATGCCTTGTGGTTTTATGGTACATTACTCCAAATGGAGTTTCTTTGTATATGTATATTGACTTGTTTATTTTATTTCCAAATTATTGGTGGAAAAATTGTTCCCACTGATCATTGTTGTGATACCAGGTGTTAGTCACCAACCTGTGGGGATTGGGAATTCCCTAAAAGATATGTTAGGTCTAGCACGGTTATTAGGTTACTAGGGTACCGGGGCTGGTTTGTGAAAAAATGGTACCAGATTCCAGGTTGATCTTTTGTCTTAATGTAAGTATGCAATTGTGAAATCTTGTAGGTACTTAAGAGGTAGTTAGGATTGAGTTCCTGGCCATATTTTACCACAATTATTCTTAATTCACAAGGGGTGGTTAGGGAAATACATTGTGTGGATTAGTTACAGTCTTTTCCCTATTTTTTATAGATATAGTTGAATTCCAATATTGTTTGTTCCTTATATTGGGAATAATCTCCCACTTTGTTCTATTTGATCACTACCAAATTTCTTCAATGTTGTATACTAATATTTCCTAACACAATTCATCTAAGAATACATGAAAATCAGATCTAAGAAGAGGCTCTCTCGGAACATCTGCGAGTAAATCCTATTGTGTTTCCAATCTAGTAGAGGTGATCAAGCGTACTATCCATGCATTAGCGAAGGCAACTCCACCGATCCTCATTCAGGCTCTATCATTCGATCCTTATGGATGTGTTCTTAAAAATATTTCTCAATAGTTACTTCTCCATAAACCAAAAGTATTCAAAGTCCCCATCGATCCTCAACATGATGAAGAATTGTTGGGTAGGATAGAATGTCTGTTTGAGTTTTTTGGAGTCATAGAATAAGATCATGGTGAAGTGTGCCACCTTCATAATAGAGGGACTGGGAGGAATATGGTGGGACATAATGGTAATGGGGAAGAAACATGAGTGATTAAAATGAAAGGACTTCAAGGTACATTTCACTGACCAGTTAAATTCAGAGATAATGGTGTTATCCAAGGCTGTAGTGCTTTTCAATATTTGGCAGGCCAATAGAACAATATCTGAGTATTAAAATCACATTGCTGAGTTGTTGCAATATCTGCCAGATATTGCATCTACTGAGGTGATAGAGGCTCAACAGTTGAAGTTGGTAGTTCGATAAGATATATGTTCTTATATTTTCATACTAATGTCTCCCACTTATGCTATTGTTCTTGATAAGGAAATGATTGTTGAGAAGAACCTTTATTGATTGTTTGGGTTGAGGGGACTTCCTTTTTCCCCCAGTGGCATCATAAGTTCTTTTAAATGAAAGAGGAAATGTGATGAATCTCATAGTGGTTCTCGAAAGCATGTTTTTTTTGACATCCTATAGTGCCTAGAAAAAGCAGTTTGATATGATACCAATGTGGTCAAAAAAGGAATTTAATGTGGGTCTGCACTGAGGCACACATGAACTGTGGATCATATATACATTTTTGGAAGTTTCATAAGTTCTTCCACAACTTCTTCACTCTGTGTAGTGGCACATGATCATCAAAACCTCCATAAACTATGGTGCAATCAAATGCTTTACTTACAAAAGGGTTCCAACCATAGGCATCTAAAACAAAGATTTTTAATGCAGTGGAATATTTTCTAGAGTTATTCTATATGGTTTCAGTGACTATGAGAGGTTTTACTACTATAGGTTCATTATTAATGACATATATATTTGAAATTGGTGCATCACACTTGTTTATTTCAACTCGTATTGTTAATATGTTTAATCTTCCCATGGATTATTTATCTTATGTAATGGATATTACTAAACCCATTGGTAAAGAGAGAGAGAGAAGGGTCTTTTTAGTCCCAATTTTGTTTACTCTCCATTATATTCCAAGAATGTTTTTCTATTTCTAGTTATTGACATAAAATATTATGACATCATATTTAGGATGAATTGAATCATTTCATATAAGGACCATATTTATTTTTATCTTCGATAGGTCTACCTTACTACACATAGTGGTGTGCATCTTGTCTTTCATGGAGAATGTGACCCAAGGTCAAGTATATGTAAACCATCAAATCCAAGATTGTGGAAATTAATGTTATTATTTTCTTTTGATCTGGATTAGGAATCTTTGAACAGTGATCTCCCTCCTGTTGTCACTGAGTTTCCCAATGTCTTTCCTTTTGATTTACCTAGTCTATCATCAGTAAGGGAAGTTGAGTTTTCTATTAACATAATTCCTAATACTCAAACATTTTGTATTTCCTCTTACTGAATGTAACCACCTATGTTGAAAGAGTTCAAGTCCCTATTGAACAACATTCTTGAGAAAGGGTTTATATACCTGAGTGTTTCACCTTGGGGGTGCATGTCCTATTCACCAAGAAATCTGATGGTTCTATTTTTTATGTGTTTATTATGAAAAGTCAATAGAGTTAGGGTAAATAAAAGTATCTATTTCCATTAATTGATGATTTGTTTGATCAATTAAAGGGGTCGAAGTGGTTTTCAAAGATCCACCTTCGACCTGGTTACCATCAGGTGAGGATAAAAGAATGTGACATTCAAAAAACCACCATTTAAAGAGGGTACCAGAATTATGACTACCTCGTTATGACCTTTGGCCTAACAAATACTCCTTAAATTTTCATGGGGTTAATGAATAGGATTTTCCACAAGTACTCGGATACCTTTATGATAGTCTTTGCAGATGACATCCTTGTATACTCCAAACCCAAGGTGGATCGCGTGCATCATATGAGAATTGTTTTTATTGTCATGATAAATCACCAACAGTATGTTGAGATTTTAAAGTGTTATTTCATTATTCAGGAAGTGAAATTATTCATTATATAAATGATCATTTGGGGAAGGTTGAGTTTTCTAATGAAAATAATTACCAATCCACGATAAAAATGGATTCTTTTGTGTCCTTGTATGTCTATCCTTGTAAATTCCCATTTTGCTGGTTATAGATTGGTGAAATTCGATTAGTTTGACTAAGTTTGGTCTAAGAGAAAACTAATAATATTTAGTTGATTCTTCAGATAATTTTGATAGCATAGATCTGATATAACTCTTGTTCTTATCATCATTATAGGACTCTAGAATTTTAAGTTCATGACTAGGTGTTCTTGAAGGATTCACCCCGGTTGGGTAATTGATTGATTGGGAGGTAAGGGAATATTGGTCCTCAATTTTTGGGACCTCTATAGGTTGTTGAGTTGGAGAGGATATTTTCATTTTGTTTGGAACTTCCATTATAGGTGACATCGATACATAATGTATTTCATGTATCTTAGCTTAGAAAGTATTTATCTGACCCATCTCAGGTTCTGAGTTTCACTACCACAAAATAAGATTTTATTAGAGCCAACAAGCACTATTAATATAGAAACTATTAATGTGGGGTCACCATTATTAGTTCTAAAAAGGCTCTGATAAAGGACTCCCTTTATCATCGCTTATAAAAGCATGGATAAATCCCCCCTTTATCAATGCTATTCGAAGCGCTGATAAAGGTAGGAGTTTATCATCGCTATTTGAAGTAGTCATAAAGGCATCCGTATCTGGGAATGCTATTTATATAACATCAAGCCCAGGAACCTAACCAAGCTTGCAAAAATAACCTGCACAAACCAACAAAACCCATTTAAAAAATAACCACTCAAAGTATATATAACAGAACCACATACATGATGAAAATGATGAAAAAACAAGCAGCATGCACGAAGGATTTGAAAATAATGCAATATACATTTAATTGAAATCATGAATAAAAAAATATTAAATCATGGTATATACCCAAAAAACACTTTTATATACATTTTGTACAAATTTTTTTTAATTACATTTACAAATTTCCAATAAATAGTTAAAAACATTAATATTTTCTATTTTTACGTCTGTGGTCCCCTCTAGAAAATGTCCTCCAATGGTAATAGTCACTGAAAAAATCATCCTAACTCAAGAAAAATGTTCCACCTATATAAGAAAACAAATATAACATTAGTAATACTATAATGAAATATATTAAACATTGATACGAAGAATACATTAAAAAGATATCATTTTTTAATAAAAATTACACATTTGGAGTTATATCGGTCACATTGTGCATCGTATTGAGGTGGGGTTTATTATTACATGCCAAAAATGACTGATGGATCTTTTTTCTAAAGTATCAAAATAATCAGAATTTATTTCCTAGGTTTTCAGTATTACAGTTTTGTTTTTTTACTAAAATTTCATTTCAAACCGATAACAAGCAATTTGAGTCATACTGGTCGCATCATGAATCGGTTTGACATGAGAAAACTTCATACATGTCACAAATGACATAAGAATTGTTTTATATAATTTAGAAGAATCTCAGATTGTATTTCTAGGTTTTCATTGAGTGACGTGTTTTGTGGTAAAATTTCATTTTTAAATTGATAGCGGACACTTTTAGTCGTACTGGTTACTTATTTTATCGGATTGAGATGGAGATGATTCCTACACATTAAAACTAACTCATGGATCATGTTCCGAAAATATAAAAACAATCTGAATGTGTTTTACTGGTTTTAAGTATGTCAGTTGTGTTTTTTACTTGAATTAATGTAAATTTTAAATAACAATACATATTTGGAGTCATACCAGTAAAATTGTGCATCAGATTGAGGAGCATTTGTTTCCAACACATCAAAAATGACTGATAGATCATGTTCCTAAGGTATCAAAACAACCATAATGCATCTACCTAGTTTTCAGAATGCCAATTGTGTTTTTTTTACTAAAATGTCATTTCAAATAAAAAACATGAAATTTGAGTCATATTGGTCACAACATGTGTTAGTTTGACATGAGACTACTTGATACATGTCACAAAGGACATAAAAACCAATGTCTTTAATTTGGAAGAAAATCATAGAATGTTTTCATTTTTTTCATTGAGTGATATGTTTTGAACTAAAATGTCAATTTTTTACTCGTAACATACACTTTTAGTCATACTGATCAAACGGTTCATTGGATTGCGGCGGGGGGGGGGGGGGGTTTCCTACAGGTTATAACTGACTCATGGATTGGTTCCTAAAGTATCAAAATAATCCCAAATCATTTTCTCTATTTTCAGTATGTCAGTTTTGTTTTTTATCTTAAATTAATGCCAATTCTAAATAACAAGTCAAATTTGGAGTTATACCAGTCACATTGTGAATCTTATTGGGGTGGGGTATATTCCTATAAATCATAATGGTTTTCTGTCCTAAATTATATCAGAATGCATTTCCTCAGTTCTCAGTATGTAATTTGTGCTTTTTTACTAAAATTCCATTTCAAAATGAAAACATACAATTTGAGTCATACCAGTCACATTGTCTATAAGTTTTATTTGAGAGTGCTTCATTCACATCACAAAGGACTTAATAATTATTGTCCTAAATTTGGAAGACAATCGTAGTGCATTTTCTAGGTTTTCAATGAGTGACACGGTTTGAGTTAAAATGTCAATTTTAGACTAATAGTAGACACTTTTAGTCATATTAGTCATACCAATCCTCAGATTGAGGTGGAGTTGATTCCTACATGTCATAACTAACTCATGGATAATTTTCCAAAAATATCAAAATAATCTGAATGCATTTTCTTAGTTTTCAGTAGGTCAATTGTGTTTTTTACTTGAATGAATGCCAATTTTAAATAACAAGACACTTTTGGAGTCATATCACTGACACCATGTGTTGGATTGATGTGTAGTTTATTTCAACATGAAAAATGACTAATATTTTATTTTACTAAAGAAACAAAACAATCTGAATGTATTTCCTTAGTTTTATATATGTTAGTTGTGTTTTTTTACTAAAATGTCATTTTAAACCAAAAACATGCAATTCGAATCATACTGGATGTATCGTGCATCAGTTTGATGTGAGACTACTTGATACATGTCAAAAAAAACTTATGAATTGATGTCCTTAATTTGGAATACAATTATAGTGGGTTTTCTTAGTTTTCAGTGAGTGATGTGGTTTGACCTAAAATTTCAATTTTACACTCATAACAAACACTTTTAGTCATACCGATCACATGGTGCGTCCGATTGTGTTGGGATTGATTCCTAAACATCACAACTAACTCATATATTGTTTTCCAATAGTATTAAAACAATATAAAGGTGTTTTCATGGTTTTTATTATGTTAGTTTTGTTATTTACTTGAATTAATGTCAATTTAAAATAATAAGACACATTTGGAGTTATACCGGTCACATTGTGCATCCTATTGAGATTTAGTTGATTCTTACACATCAAAAATGACTGATATATCTTTTCCATAAAGAATGAAAACAATCATAATTCATTTACTTAGTTTTTAGTTTGTTAGTTGTGTATTTTTACTAAAATGTCATTTCTAACTGAAAAAATGCAATTTGAGTTGTACTGGTTGCATCGTGCATCATTTTTATGTGCAAAAACATCATACACATTAGAAAGGACTTATGAATTTCTTTCCTTAATTTTAAATAAAATTGGAGATCAATTTCATTTTTTTTTTGAGTGACGCATTTTGAACTAAAATGTCAATTTTAAACTAATAGCGTTCACTTTTAGTCATACTAGTCACACTGTTCATCGGATTGAGGTAGGGTTGATTCCAACATGTCACAATTGTTTCATAGATTGTTATCCTATTTTTTAAAAACAATCCAAATGTGTTTGCTTAGTTTTCAGTATGTTAGTTGTAATTTTTTACTTTAATTAAAGTCAATTTTAAATAACAAGACATGTTTGGTGTCATATCGGTGACTCCGTGTATCGAATTGAGGTTCAGTAGTTTTCTACACTTCAAAAATGACTAAAAGATCATTGTCCTAAAGTATCAAAACAATCATAATACATTTCCATAGTTTTCGGAATGTCAGTTGTGTTATTTTTACATGAATTAATTTCAATTTTAAATAAATAACCCATTCAAGTCATACTGATGACATTGTTCTTCAGATTGAAGGGAAGTTGATTCATACACATCACAAATGACTCGTGGATCATTATCCTAAAGTAACTGAACAAATTTTTAAATAATTTTTTTTTCATTAAAATTAAATTACCCTTGCCTTTGAAAACAAAAAATGAGACTTAGCCTCCTCAATATGCTCAATCTAGCCAGTTTAGAAGTATTGTGTAAAAAAATTTCATCCATGTACATTTGGCACGAAATAACATCCTTCTTCTATAGCATAGATTTGGTCAGCCCAGTATTGAATCAACTATCATATATTCTGGACCCCTAAAAAAATATATGATACTTGGATCTTCATTGGGTCGACTAAAGATGGGAACTACCAATGTTGCAGATTGAATCAATGTTTTTGGGAGAAAAAACACTTCTCGTTGTTGAAAACAAGAAGAGTGGTGTAAGATTCTATGCTAGTTATATCTAAAGATATCAAAACAAACTCAAGGGATGGGGAAACCCCTTCTAGATACTTGTTTTCTTTTATACTCTATCAAACAAAGATAATGATAAGGAAGACAAGATTATTAATGTCAAAATTATTTTATATTTTTAACAACTTCAATCAATTTTTGTACCTTCTTCCATCAAGTATATTTTTCATTCTTTTCTAAGAATATCTATATCATCTTGTGAATATGATTGTTTTGGACAGTCATGGTAGTACTAAAAAATATAAATGCACAAATTATTAATAAGTATTTTAAATGAAATAGTAATTATCTTTGAAAATACCTCTTTAGGGATACCTTTTTTTCATGGAATACGATCTCATTAATAAATTTACAAAAATAATAACCACAATCATTATCATTTTTTTATTTTGGGCACTGTAGAAACATTGAGAAAAATACGTTATTTTTTATATGTGTCTGGATAGTAAAATCTTATTTTATATACCCAAATTTTTATCCAGTCATAGTACTTGTCATATTTCTTGTTCGTTTCTCCTGGCCTCATTCTATGATGTAGATGATAGTCATGCACCGCCCAATCATAATAGAATCCTCATTAAATGAAAATTTAAATTATATAAATATCTGTTTAGTTTTAAAATGTTGGATGTAGTGTATTACAATTTTAAAAAATCAATCACTTTTGGTTGGTTTGTTGGATATCCATGCATCGAATCCATGAAATAAGTATTTGGAGTATCCAAGTTGACATGAGCATACAATTCTACCTAAAAACAAAAAAAGAATTAAGTAATGAAAGAAAATAAAATATACTTTATATGATTAAATTGTACATTTTTACCGCTGCATCGTTGGTATTAAGAAGATTCTTTCATCCATAATTTTTCTATTAAATGATTTGAGTAGGTCTGCCACTATTTCACCATCTTTCTTGAAATTTATATCTATTTGTGTTGTAGAGGTGATATGAAGACTAACGAGTCCAAAATAAATTCATGGGTAAATACCTTCAATTGGTTTTTAAATATACACCTACGAAAAATATGAAATGTATTTAGTCATAATCATTATAGTATATCATCTTTTGGAAAATAAAATCATGAAAACATACCTCATAAAAACATTTACAATGGATATGCCTAACCATTCGTAGTCGAGGATTTTAATTTCACTCTCAACACAAATGAATTCTGTATCTTCCCCTACATAAATATTTGCTTCAAAATAAACTATGTGAGTACCACTATCTTTCAACTTCGTATCCACATGTACCTTCAATGATAAAGAATATGGATATAGAACTGGGGGTTAAGGTTCTTTGGGTTGATTTTTTTACTTTTTGGTTGATCCTAGAGATGGTTTTTAACTGGTCATTCATTTCACCCCTTCCCTTTGTCCATCTATAATAACATGCCTCGATTTAGACCTTTTTAAATTAAATTTTTATGGATTAGATTGACAATTAAAATTGAAATGAATAACACATTGTCAACATGTTTTTTACAAAATGTGACGGTTATGCGACGAATGTTCCAGGAGATTTTTCGAATGTATGAATATTTTCATTATCAATTTGAATAGGTATCTCGGCACTCAGCTCTAGAGATACAGTAATTGACACTCTTACATGACCTGTAAGAAGTGTTCTGTTGTGTAACATGTTGTTCTGGATATTGAACATTGTATCCGTCGCTACAAGGCGGGGGGTAGGAGATGATAGATATAAATCACAATCATTTTATCCTGGTAGAATATCTATTGAGAAAAGGTATCAGTTTATAGTGTCCATCTAATTAACATATCATAGAAAAAATTATTAAAAAAATTAACTAACTCAATTAATAATTGTTTTTGGGGTGAATGGATCACCTCAAAACTGGTGGGGTGTGGCAGGATCTTCATGCATGGGTTGTTCTTGAGTTGTTTCTTCTATTTTCTTACCCCCATTGAACTTGTTATCATCTCTCTCTAGTATTGTAATTCTTCTTGAAACATAGATAATGTTTCGTTAATCCTTTTCATCTCCTCATTTTTATCCTACACTTTTTTTCCCTCAAAATATGTTTAGGGTGTGACCCCAAAACCCGCACCTTGGACGCGGCCATACATTTCTAGAGGCTTCAAGACCGTTGAAAGTATGTCTGTATCCTGTATGGGTTTTGTTAATTCTAATGAAAATTTCAGATAGAAAATATAAAAAAATAATAATAATTGTTATGTAATAGAGATTTAAATCAAAACAAATATTTATTATGTCAAACTTACGCACGGTTCCCGCACATTTGGTGTGTTTTCATCTAATAGTTTTGCATCATTAGTTACACATGATTCCATCAATAGCACATGGAGTGGGATGGAAGTAGATTTGGATTTGGAGTCTTCAATCTATTTATAATGAAAATAACATAGTTATTGTGTTTTTTATGTCACATAAATGTATTATGGTAGATTTAAAATACGTACCGAATTTTTTTCATGTGATGTGTACCCCATTCATGCTTTATGGTAGGGGTATGATGGTTTTGATGATCGTTGATTATTTTCATCAATCATTTGTTGTTTCATAAATAAAACACCTTCAATCAATGTTATTAATACACAGACCATCAAAAATACGTATTATCAGACAGAATGTACCTGAAAATACTGGTTCACACGACGACCAGTAAATGTATCCCATGATGCGTGGGTTATCAGGTGTGTATAAATAAGACGTTGGTGCGGTTTTATTTTCTCATCAAAATCTTTATGATGATATTTCTTTAAATGTGTGTGAAACACCTATGAATCCTTCCAGAAACCCTTAAGATATTGTCTTTGTGATAGTCATCTATTATAAAGTCACTCTACAAGAGATGATGAAGTGTAAGTCAATGTTTTATTATATAATTTTCAGTAAACTAAAAAAATGATATAATAATGTTACTGTAATATCTCTCCACATCAATTTCTTAATCTCAACCACAACATGGTTCTATGAAGTTATGTCAATCTCCACACGTTTCTGAGTGACGATTCCAATGTTACTATTTTACATGGCCTTGTTGGGGTTAACATGTTTGGCCTTCTTATTCCTTCCAATCTCAAATATAATGCCTTTCTCTTTAGCCTTAATTAATTTTTATAATTCTATCAAACTAAGGCACTTTGGTTTTTTCTATGTCACCAGCATTTCATCGCCTTTCATTTCCTTTGATCCACCATCAGAAATATTTTCCTCTGGCTCTGGAGGGATAGCATCGGCATGTGCAGATGGTGGTTGTACCTCTACATTGGGAGCAACAATAGGTGGAGAAACTTGTTGTCCATCTACACTACGAGTAACAACAGGTTTAGAAACCTGTTGTGCCTAGGGATTGAGAAAATCATCACATGACAAATCCTTTATCATAAAAATTGGTTTAACATTTAATTTAGAAAACACAAAAGATGAAGCAAAAACATATTAACATACGGTAATAGGTTGTGAAACCTATTGTTCATCTACATTGAAAACTGTAACTGGTTGAGAAACATGTTGTGCCTAGGGATTGGTAACCTCATATTGTGAAGAATTAATTATTGTGAAAATTGGATTAACATTTAATTTAGATAACATAAAAGTAGTAGTGACCAGATATTAACATACTGTAACATGATGTATATTTGAAAAAAATATAACCTAATTATTGAACTCTGTTTTTTTAAGTTTGAAGGGATTTGAACCCTCTATTGACTATCCGAATCCCTTTATTGTGTTATCTTCTGACATAAAAATTGTCGTCTACACTTGGATTGTTGGAAATTATTGAAACATCCTAATGAAAGGGTCATCCTCCATTGAATGTCCATATGACTCTTCAGTGATTTTGGTCGATAATAAAACAATTAACCGGTTTTGGTTTGTGGGATCTGGAACATAAAATACTTGTACTTTATATGACATATTCTCATAAAAAATTTTATAACCATTAATTACATAATAATCGTAAGATAATACGTACACACTTAGTACTCTGATTAGAAATTGAAGTCATTCTTAATTTGAGTCTGTATTTTCGTTAGACTCATCAAAAACATGGTCCCAAAACCATCATATAAACTATTGATTATGTTTATTTGAATACTATTTTTCAACCCTTGATGGATTGGAATGATGAAGAATTCCTTTGTGGGTTTCAACATATGGGTAAACATCTTAACTGTTATGTGAAATGTAAAGGTGGGCCTGCTTCTGATCTATAATATTGATTGTGACAAACTCTTTTCCATAAATTCCTTCACTCGTAAGTCACTTAGCGTGAAATGATTTTATTATAACAATGCTTTGCACACCGGACAGGTTTTCGGTATAGAATTCAATGGATTCCACAATAATATATTCCTCCAAAATACAACCCTCTATATGACTTTAATTTATGACATACCCTTTCAAAATATTCATATACCATTCAATGGGGTATATCCATCTATTGTGAATATAACAACATAGAAGAATATATCTCACCAATTAAACCATCAAATGAACCATCATATCAAATAATTTTGGTGGGAAAAACATTTCCAATTCACATAAAAATATGATAATTTCTCTTTCCATAGTCAATAATTTCACTGGGTTTATAATTTTTCTACCTAAGGCTTCGAAGAAGAATCAAAGCATTGTTAATGTATGACAAAAATTCTTGGGAAACAATCAATGTAAAGCTATAGGAATTATATCTTGCATCAATACATGGAAGTCATGTGATTTTAAACCTTTTAAATTTAAATCGTGCATTTTCACAGTGTTCTTGATATTCAATTAATACCCCTAGGGAAAAATTACGTCATTCAAGAAGTTGAAAAACTGTTATCTCTTCTACCTGGAACGAGTGTAAATAGCAAGAGGAATAAATGTTAGTTTTTCACTCTTTACTGGTTTCAAATCTTCTTGTATGATCATTTCAACCATGTCCAACCCAGCCTTAATTCCATCCTTTTTTTTCTGGGTTCATTTTTCTACATGTTGATGACACTATCACATACATTTTTTTTCAACATTCATAACATCAAGAAAATTTATAACTTACATAAAATTCATGTATGGTAATACAAAAAAAATGAATTTATTTTTTCAACCATTTTTCATAATATTTTTCAAAAATGGTTTACTGAAAGCAGTGTCCACATCTTCAACTTTCTAAAACATTTGATCACCTGTTAGTGGAGATGGTGGTGTATATTCTCATGAACATCCATCGAATGATGTCATCCCATATTAGTACTTATGTCATCATGGTAGAAATATGTGGTTTCCTATAAACATAGTTTTCAATGAATGTTTCAACCTAATTGATTGTGTACCTTGTTCGCAGACAGGACACCCAAGAGTTCCATTAATGACATATCCTGACAAATTTCCATAAGAAGGAAAGTCATTTATTGTCTAGTACAATGTGGATCTCGATATGAAATCTTCATTTCTGTAAGCATCATACATCGTAACACCTAAATCCGATAGTAATTTCAAATCGTTGAACAGTGGGGTCAAATAAACATCAATATCATTACATAGTTGTTTTGGTCCGGATATAAGCATAAATAAAATGATGTGTTTTTGTTTCATTCATAACCAAGAAGGAAAGATATAATTTACCAACATAACTGTCTATTTACTGTGAGTGATGTTTTGAAAACCAAATGGATTCACTCAATCTATAGATAACACAAGGTGGAGGTTTCTCAGCTCATTTCCAAAGTCAGGATACTCATGATCAATTACCTTTCACTGAGAGGAGTCTTTGAGGTTCCATAGTTTTCTACCTTTATTTCTTCTATATGTGTTCCATTTCAATTTACCTGTTGTCTCTTCACTTCCATATAGGATCTTAAACCTAGGAACTATTACAATGTACCATGAAAATTTTATTGGATCAGATTCATCTTTATTGTATCAAGAAGCACCACACTTTTGGCATTCACTATTTGATTTTTGGTCCTTGTGAAAAAGAATAGATTCATTTAGGTAGGAATGCATTCTTTTAGAGATCACACCCATTGAGTGTATAATTCATTTAGCATCATATTTTCGGCTCGGGAGCTCATTATATTTTGGTATCATGTCATTCACGAGAGCTTGTAATTCTGTAAAACTGGCATCACTCCATCCATTTCCTTATTTTTCATATTATTCAACTTCATTACGGATTAAAATGTTGTATAATTATTCAAACATCATACAATGGAATCTTTGTACAACTCATTAACTGCATAAACAATTTTGGGAAATCATGAAGTCTATATTTAAGTGTACTTTTCATTTCCTTAATACGATCTTCATCACCATGCACATCTATGATCATAAACTTGATACAATCTTATTCATTATTCTCACTTGAAATCATATCAAATGATCTATAAAATGTCGTGTTATCCCAATCACTAGCTACATTCTATTTTCCCCCATGCTAATTCCAACATTTTTAACTTCGATCAATTCCCTGATAGATGAATTTTTCTTCCAACTCCTTTGCACTAACTTGTCTTAAATAACAACAACATAAACACTGAAAAATGATTTGAGAAGGATCATATTCATGATCTTTTTCAAACATGATGAACTATTCCACTCCATCTTCATACTCTTTTATCAGACGATTAGAATCCATCCATTCTTTTTTCATACCATCATATTTTATTTGGTGATATTAATATTTAACAAAATAAATACACAAAATATTGATAAAAAAATAAACCAAGGATAAAAAAATTACATACTTTAAATCTCCTTTGAAAACTACATATTAAATCATAGTTGAAATCTAATTAAAAAACCACCCATTTACACAAATTCCTCTTTAAAATAAAAAACCCTATCTAAAAAACCAATTAGTTCCAAACATCTTTTATCAAAACCCCATTTATTTTATAAACCCTTTTAAAGCATTTTAAAACCAAAAAGGCTATGTTGAACACATATAATTTTTTAAGAAACATTTCAAAACACTTGAATCAATTTTAAAAGGGAACCCCTATCAAAATCACTACATGTCATTATCACTATCCTCTGTCTATCCAATGAAAATAATTGATGGTCTAATTCCTTATATGCCTCATGATACCCCCTATATAGCTCTGATCACTTCATTTCAGTGTTCTTCACATCAATGATATGGAATGGCCAACCCATCAATGGTGCGTGAACACCTTTTCTAGTGTTCCAACCACCCACTGGCTACTCAAACCCATATTCACATTTAAATTTATGATTAGATATTAACACCATCACAGAAACCCATGAACATAGAATCATTCTAACTTATTCACATGTATTATAATGATTGGAAATTAATGCAATCACAATCACCCATTTTGAACCTATATACTTACTAATCTATCGGCATAACATTTATATATTATGATATAAAATCGTTTACCTAATGATTTAGTGGGAAATATAGGTACTACCTAACTCATGAAATGTAAATTATATTTCCACTTGAAAATCAAATATTCATTATCTCATAAAGAACCCATATCAATTGGAGAAAATAACATTACAATGTAGAAGGGAACCATGTGATCAAGGAACAATATAATTGTAATGAAATCCAATACTAATAGTTACACTAATAGAAATATCATAAGTGGGATGTATTAAATAAAATAATATAGTCTTCTATATATAACAACTGATCATGGAACAAAATGCCATGGGATATACCCTCGGTACTAGTGTGTAACGATCTAAAACAACATTATAATTTCATGGACCAACATCTGATATATGTTTCACCCAACAATAACATGATCCACCCAATTAAACCATACATATATAATCATAATAGAACCTTCCCACTATCCTTGTCTTAAACACCACTAGGGGACTATAGATGTGTGTGTACCAACTAGGGTAGCATGAATCATGACCTCCCACCTAGACAACTATGTTTCTATAAACAAACAACCATGGAGGTGAGAAAGAAATCAAGATAATTACCAAACAAAATGTCTCGCACCTCATCCAACACCATCACATATAACATCCCATTTTCACATCACACATCCATTATATAAATAATTAATAATCCATAACTACTGAAACAATTATTGGGGAAATCACTGAGGGTCACATGAGAAATAAACCATTTACCTTTTTTGTAAAAATGATTCTTTACATGAAAACTAACTTAGTATATAGAGTCTCACTCCCCTTATTTAATGTTTCAACATTTAATTGACTTTGGAAGAACTTGAAGAAAATACCACTTTCTTTTGAAAACATTCTTCAAGCACATGGAAAATTCCTTTGAAAAATAAAAAAGTCATAAGACAAAAATTTGCAATAAAAAACATTTAAATGACCCCATAAAACCTTTCAAATATTCTTTTCATGAGAATTAATATAATTTATAAATGGTACCTGAAATTCTTATGAAAAAATACATATGCCAAAACTATAATTTAAGAAATAAATTTATAATTTCACTTAAGAACTCATACATTACTATAAATTAATTGAAAATAGATTTATAAAGCACACACATTCCATGAATTATAAAATAATGAGAAAAAATACCTACTTTTAACTGAATGGTAACCAATACACAATATGTCACCTTCCATGGACAACACTCAAAAAACCCAAATCCCAAAATCTTCATTAAAAATGAATTTTTTGTCTTAGGGGAAGAATAATCCTATGGTAAATAGAGAAGAGAAGAGGGATGGGGGATATAAAGGAGAAAGAGTTGGATGAATGCTTTAAAAAGACAAATAATTATTTTCTTAATTAACTCAAAAAAATAACATAACAAGAACTTACGAAATAATAGAATATAATGATTCATATTTTCCAAAAATAAATCTTATCATAAAAACATATAAATTTTTACTAAATATCACTACATGGAAAACAATTATAAGATGATAAATATAAGTGAAAGTAAAAATCCTTTGACAACAAATTTTTAAAACATTGAAGTGAAAATTATATTTAATTTTTCTTGAAGGGAAACATATTACTATTGAAAACATTATTATAAATAGTTCCTGAAAAAAAGTTATTTAATAGACACAATGGTTTTAAAAATGATAAGTAAAAATAATTAAATAATGTTTACATTTAATATAATCCTTAGTAATTAAAAATTGAAAACACATAATGAATTAAATAAATGAAGTAAAAATAAATTGATAAATTTTACATTTAAAAACATTAATCGATAATAGAAACTAGAGAAATGTATAACTTTTTTAGTAAATGAATTTGAAATACTTTGAAGACTTTTACTTTTAACAATTATTTCTATAATAGAAACGTAAAAAATACATAATGTTTTCTATAAATTAATTGGAAACACTTCAAAGACATTAAATTTTCAAATGAATATTTAATAATATAATCATGAAAAATACATAAGAGTAATAAAAAAAATAGGTGTGGACGATAAAAAATTTATTTTTGAATTGATGGAAAAACATTTCGACTTTTTTAAAATAACCATGATGAAAAACCACATTGTATTGAATTTTTTTAAATCAACCAATTCAAAATATGGTATTGAAAAATTTTATTTTATCAAATATAACTAGAGGTGAAGATAAATCTGTAGTATTTATAATTAAAGAGAAATATAATTCCCTCTTTTGAATATCACATTTGAGAGGTCTCACTTTTTGGATGGATATTGAAAATAAATCCTTAAGGGTCAGAAAACATATAAATAAAAACTAATGAAGGAGAATAGTCGTGAAACATAACATAGAATACCATAAATGAAGAGTTAATTAATGATATAATATATCATATTGTCATTTAGTGCCCATATAAGGACCACCAATGGCCATGATTTTTAGCAGGGCGTTTATCTCATACAATTCAAAACATCACCATCAATATCAATCTGTAATAAGTGAACCCAATGAAAAAGAAGAGAAAACTAACTACAGAGGTGTGGTTCAGCATACAGAGGAGGTGCTTTCATGGTGTAAGAGAGGCGCAGTGGTGGAGAGATGCATAGGAGCAGAGAACATGACAGAGGCTAATTGTTGAAAAGGAGAGGCACGATGGAGGAGAGTCGTATGGCAAATCTCGATTCGCAGTTGTGGAGGAGTCAGTGACCAATGAGGAGAAGGATGTTGAAGAGAAGGGACGAGAGGAGGTAGCAGTGGAGGCAGGGATTGGTTTCAATGAGATCTTGAGGGGAGTGAGGATATAGGAGAAAGATAGGGTTTATTTATAAAACCTAGCAACACTTTTATCAGTGCTAGATATAAAGCACAGATAAAAGTATGTTTTATCAGCACTAAAATTGAATATAATGATAAAACATGCCTTTATCAGTGCTTTTGTAGCACTGATAAAGGCCCATCTCTATTAGTGCTAAAAAGTACTGATAAAAGTATGTTTTATTAGCACAACAATTGAATCTGCTGATAAAACATTCCTTTATCACCACTTTTTTAGTGCTAATAAAGGGTCATCATTATCAGCGCAAAAAAAACCACTGATAAATGTATGTTTTATCATAAAATTATAAATACCACTAATAAGACATTCCATTTATTCATAATTATAAGACTATAACCAATATATTTACTACATTTGTAATTTTATAAATATATATAATTATTATATTTATTATAATTTAATAATTTAAATTATAATTAAATTTATAAATAGATATATTTATATTTATTTATGTTAGTGTTTATGTATAAATTATAATTAAACATATATATAATTTTATAATTTAAATTATAATTAAATATATATAAATAAATAAATATAAATTGATATTTTAATTTTTATTTTAATTTCATAAGAATGTAAATATATATATATATATTTGTGTTTGTGTATATATTAATTAAATACATATATTTATAAATAAATATATTCCGAAGGTATTAATAAATATATATTTAACATTTAATTTTTATTTGCAATTTTATAATTATTTAAAAATATTTATATTTAATTAGTTATATATAATTGTAATAATATATAATATATTTCAAAAATATATAATTATGTATAACTACATATTTATATATTTAAATATAATAAATACTTTTAATGTTTACTTAAATATATTTACCGTGATTTTAAGTATCTATGAGAAGGTAAATATTCATATCTATAGGAAATGAATCTATACACTAGGTATATATAGTACTATAGTATATATGGACAAAATTGGGTAAATAATGATCATATTCATGAGAATATGAACGTACACATCATTTTACATGTTCATTTGGAAAGATAAATTTATTTAAATATACATATTTAATATGTATTTGTATGTGTATGTGTACATATATATATTAAAAAGTATTTATATATAATATTATAAACATATATTATAATAAATATATAATAAAGAAATAAATAAAACTAATAAATATTATAGAAATAAATAAAACATAAACATAATAAACATGCATTTTTTATTTAATGTATACATATAATCATTATTTTTAAATATAATTAAAATATTTATAAATAAATTAATAATATTTTCTATTAAAAACATTTATCACCATTATTATTAACGCTGATAAAGTCTCATTTTTATCAGGGATTTTTTTCAGCGCTAATAAATGTGGGACTTTATCAGCTCTAATAATAGCACTCATAAGGGTAGATTTATCAATTCTATCTGATTCGAGATGATAAAACCCAAGAACATTCCTTTCATGGATTTTTTGTAAAGACCTGAAAAATTCATGGAATTTTTTTTCTTAATTTTCTTGGAAATTTTCCAAGAACGCAGTTTCTGACGGAACCTAATTCCGAGGCCCGGTGTGCGCGGAATCTTTTTCTGAAGTTTAGCTCGGTTACGTTCTGTGAACGAACAAGCAGGTTTTTCTAAATTTTGAACTGGTGGTCGGAATCGAATTTTGAGGGCACCAATGGAATCACAGCTCCGGTAATTTCTTAGAAACACTTTTTTCGGAGTTGCGTTTGCTCGGGTGTGGTTTTTAATTTTTGAGGTTAAGTTAAGAAATAAAATAAAAGTGGTGTGACAATTTATTTTATTTTACTTAAAGCGGCTTAACCTAAGTTAAGCGGATAAGGTGGAACCCACAATATCCTACCCACTTAGTAGGATATTTGTGAGGTGGGGCCCACACGAGCCCCACCGTTTCTTTCCTTCTATGTAACGCACCCGCTGCCGACGAAGAACGTCAACCTCCGATGTCAGACGATGGCGAGAGATGCCTTCCTCGGAGATCACCTAATGTCAACGACGTTTCTTCCATGACGCCTTCTTCCGTGACGATCTTTTTCTTCCGCGACGGTTAATTCCTCGACGAACTCTCGTTTGACGAAAACGCTGAGGTAGGGGTTATGTGTTTTAGCTTGTAAAATCTTTCGTCATCTAACCTCGTTCATTTGGACCACCTGATATAGTTTAACGGGAGGTGGCCGGACTGCACAAACACGGCCGACCCTCCTCCCTTATTATTATTTTTGTTGTTGCGGTTCGAAGGAAAGTAACGTGGTGCCGTCGCACCGCGCGGGAACGAGCGACAAGGAATGTGCGGCGCCGTCGCGCCGCACGTTTGAGAATTGAACCAAGCCGTGGCGCCATGCTGTAAAAGAACCAAAAGCACCGTGGCCGGAGCGGGGCTGCGGCGGAGGGGCACGGCGCCGTCGCGCGGCACCGGACGGACAAAGGACGTGGCGGGTTCTGGGCCGCGGCGGAGCAGGGGAACCGGCGGCTGGTTTCGGGCCGCCGACATCGAAGCAGGGGGACCGGCCTTGCCGGTCTCGTGGCTATAGAATCCGGCCGGCTGGAGCAGGCCGACCGGACCATGGAAGAACCGAGGGTTCGAAACACCCGGCTGGCCGGACGTGAGCGACCCCATTAAGGGGCCGCGGTTAATACACTCGGGGCAGCCCCCCCCCCCCCCCCGCATCCAAACGGCTCGGCCCTTCGGCTAAGCCACCCGGCAAGCGCGCCGGGCTGCTGAGATGGGCCACGCCCAGGCCGGGTTGGGCAGTGCCCAAACGGTCCGGACTCGGACCCGATTCGGGTCGACCCGGTTCGGGCCGACCCTGGGGGTATCAGGCCGGGTCGGACTAGGCCCGAACCCCCCTAATACCAAACCTCTTCGGTCTGTTGCTTATGCCTTAAGATGCAGACCTCCGATTGATGCACCGTCAGCTGTGATGCGATCCTTGGATCAAGACGGTCATTTCGGTATATTACACTAAAGGTTTTGGAGTACTTTGAGTATGGCCGGGTTGGTTCGGATGCGAAACCAACCGGGCCCTCAGAGCGGAAACACTTATTTCTTGAGATCCGAACGTTCGATTGATGTGCTGTTAACTTTGTTGGATTCCTCTTGACGAGAAGAAACTTTTGGCATGCTTCTCGTAAGTTTTTTATGCAGTTGTATAATGGCCAGGTTGGATTGTACCTGAAATCCAATCGGGCCACTGGAACGGAAAGGCTGATAACTTTCAGACCAGATGTCTGTTTGACGAACTGTCAGCGGCGTTGGTGTTCATATTTAGAAATGGTCCCTATGAGCATACCCTGTGAGAGTTCAGGGTATAGTCGAGATACGGCTGGGTTGGTTCGCACACAAAACCAACCGGGCCCCTGGGACAAAAAGGCTAGTAACTCACAGACCGGGCGTCCGGCTGATGCGTCGTCTGTTGCGTTGAGACCCCTATGACGAGGCAGTACTTTTAGATACTTCTTCGTGGAACTTTGTCATAATTGGAGTATCGACCAGTAGCTCTTGGAGTAGACCCTCCTGGTGACGAGCTAGAAGAGTGCAGAGACCTAGTAGCTGGCTGAGACTTGATGACTGATGATCTATCGACTCAGTGTGTTTCAGAAAGCCCAATGGGGAGCACATGGTTGTAGCGGCAGACCCACGGTTGAGGAGCTCTTGGTTGTAGCGATAGACCCGCGGTACTCAACATAAGGAGTACCTCTGTAGGCTATGAGGGGGAGCGCGTGGTTGTAGCGGCAGACCCACGACGGAGTAGCGCTTGGTTGTAGCGGCAGACCCGCAGTACTCAACAGAAGGAGTACCTCTGGAACCTATGAGGGGGAGCGCTTGGTTGTAGCGGCAGACCTATGGTGGGAAGCACTTGGTTGTAGCAGCAGGCCCACAATACTTGACAGGTGGAGTGCTACACCAGTCTAAGGAGTCTGACGCGCTTGGTTGTAGCGGCAGGCCCTCTGAACTCGACAGAGGAGGAGTTCGGTGCACTTGGTTGTAGCGGAAGGCCCTCTGAACTCGGTAGAGGAGGAGTTTGGCGTGCTTGGTTATAGCGGCAGGCCCACTGTACTCGATGGAGGATGAGTTCTCCAGCAGCCGTGGTTTGACGTCAGGAATAAAATCCTGGTTGAGCTGAGTCTATAATCTTTGTGTTTCCTCATGATTGAGATGGGTTACTTGATAACTTAGGTATATGTATGGGCATATAACTGGGTAGTGGTTATCCGTTGACTTCATAATCTTTGTGTTTCCTCAAGATTGAGATGGGTTACTTGATAACTTATGTATATGTATGATCATATATCTAAGTAGAGGTTATATGTTGAGATCTTCTTTGTGGTTATCCTTGTAGGATTTAGTGAGACCTTGAGGGTATCAGGGTCCCTACTGAGTATCGTTATACTCACCCCTGCACGGGCTATGCCTGCATCTCGTTGTGCTAGTTGTAGACGGCGGGCAGCGCAGACAGAGGCTGAGTGTTTGAGGACTGGACGGTACCCAGAGGTGGACCACACGACGAGACAGTATCCAGTGGCGGACTTCACGATGAGGAGACACTCGGAGGTGGTTGACGGGCGAGAACGTTGTGGTGGCTACCTATACCTACCCTTCAGGTAGGATCCGAGGAGGACGACCCAAGAGCTGCTACTATCTTCTTCCAGCTGCTTTTCCTTGTTGTACTTTCTTTTAGTTGTAGTTGTACTTTCGATTGAGTTTGTATTCTGGCCCATTTACTTTTCAACACATCCTTTTTGTACTTAGTGTTTTACTTATGTTTGTACTCTGTGGTGTTTTGTTACTTTTATAAAGGCAATGTCTTCCCAGTTATCGGGATTTATGCCTTTGGTGCTAGTCTCCAGCCACTGGCCTATGGAAGGCGGGCTTGGGGTAGTCACGGCATGGGCCCCGAGGACAGGTCGTGACAAATTGGTATCAGAGGAGTTCGGTTCTACCGCAGAACTTAGGAATCTGATCTTTTTCTATGTGAAGCATTAGTGTTGAGAGTATTGAGTGTGGTTATCAGCCCAGGGAGTCTAGTGTTGGTGTGACAGCCGACGTATCCGTACACCAGGACCCTGGCTTCTGATTTCCGACCTAATGCACGAAAACATTGATTGCATG
This sequence comes from Viscum album, assembly GCA_963277665.1. NCBI lineage: Eukaryota > Viridiplantae > Streptophyta > Magnoliopsida > Santalales > Viscaceae > Viscum > Viscum album. The sequence goes on along the minus strand of OY728145.1, from coordinate 1,087,734,673 downwards.
TGTGTTTCAAGCTTTCTTTGTGATAACTTGTTTCATCTCACTAGGTATACTGTTCTGACCGTGGCACACCTGTCTCTTTTTAGGATGGCCCCATGATGGCATCCATCTAGGGTTCCAAGAGTTGTGCGTGACGACAGCCCATTGAGAGACGAGGCCTCGGTATAGGGCCCTTTGACAGCAGAGGCACCGGCGGTACCTCTACCCGCCGAGCCACCGATGCTACCAGCCCCAGCCACTGACGGTGCACGTCACCTTAGTACACTGCACGAGTTTCAGCGTCCGCAACCGCCCAGGTTTCGTGGGGAGACGGACCCTCAGGCAGCTGAGGATTGGCTGGAGGATGTTGTATGAGTTTTTCATTTGGTAGGGACACCATTAAGGGGACGCGGTTACTACACGTGGGGGTAGCACAAGCCCCCCCCCCCCCCCCCCCCCCGCATCCGAACGGCTCGGCCGTTCGGCCGAGCCACCTGGCCAGCGCGCCGGACCGCCAGCGCGCCGGGCCACTGAGTCGGGCCACGCCCAGGCCGGGCCACGCCAGCTGGGTCGGGCCGTGCCCAAATGGGCTGGACCCGGACCCGATTCGGGTCGACCGGGTTCGGGCTGACCCTGGGGGTAACGGGCCGGGTCGGGCCGGGCCCGAACCCCCGTAATACTGAACCTCTTCAGTCTGTTGCTTATGACTTGAGTTGCGGACCTTCGATCGACGCAATGTCAGTTATGATGCGATCCTTGGATCTAGACGGTCATTTCAGTATATTACACTCAAGGTTTTTGAGTACTTTGTGTATGGCTGGGTTGGTCCGGATACGAAACCAACCGGGCCCTCGGAGCAGAAACGCTTATATCGTGTGCTCCGGATGTCCGATTGACGTGCTGTTAACTTTGTTTGATTCCTCTTAATGAGATGGAACTTTTGGAATGCTTCGCCTAAGTTTTGTATGCAGTTGGATAATGTCCGGGTTGGATTGTACCCAAAATCCAACCGGGCCCCTCGAACGGAAAGGCTGATAACTTTCAGACCGGACGTCCCTTTGACGAACCGTCAGCGGCGTTGGTGTTCATGTTGAGAAATGGTTCCAATGAGCATACCCTATGAGAGTTCGGGGTAAAGTTGAGATATGGTCGGGTTGGATCGCACACGAAACCAACAGGGCCCCTATGACGAAAGGGCTAGTAACTCACAGACCGGGCGTCTGACGGATGCGCTGTCTATTACGTTGAGACCCCTATGACGAGGCGGTACATTGAGATAATTCTTCGTGGAACTTTGTGATACTTAGAGTATCGACCAGTAGCTCATGGAGCAGACCCTCCCAGTGACGAGCTAGTAGGGTGCAGAGACATAGTAGATGGCTGAGACTTGATGACTGTTGATCTATCGACTCGGTGTGTTTCAGATAGCCCAGTTGGGAGCTCATGGTTGTAATGGCAGACCCATGGTGTGGGAGCGCTTGGTTGTAGCGGCAGACCCACAGTACTCAACTGAAAGAGTACCTCTGGAGGCTATGAGGGAAAGTGCTTGGTTGTAGCTGCAGACCCACGACGGAGGAGCGCTTGGTTGTAGCAGCAGAACCGCGGTACTCAATAGAAGGAGTACCTCTAGAACCTATGAGGGGGAGCCCTTGGTTGTAGCGGCAGACCCATGGTGGGAAGCGCTTGTTTGTAGAAGCAGGCCCACAGTACTCGACAGGTGGAGTACTACAGTAGTCCAAGGAGTCCGACGTGCTTGGTTGTAGCGGCAGGCCCTCTGAAGTCGACAGAGGAGGAGTTCAGCGGGCTTGGTTGTAGCAGCAGGCCCTCTGAACTCGACAGAGGAGGAGTTCAACGTGCTTGGTTGTAGCGGAAGGCCCACTGAACTCGATAGAGGATGAGTTCTCCAATAGTCGTGGTTTCAATGTCATGAATAAAATCCTGGTTGAGCTGAGTCTATAATCATTGTGTTTTCTCATGATTGAGATGGGTTACTTGATAGCTTAGGTATATGTATGGTCATATACCAGGGTAGTGGTTATTCGTTGATTTCATAATCTTTGTGTTTCCTCAATATTGATATGGGTTACTTGATAACTTAGGTATTTTTATGAGCATATATCTAAGTAGAGGTTATCTGTTGTGATCTTCTTTGTGGTTATCCTAGTTGGATTTAGTGAGACCTTAAGGGTCTTAGGGTCCCTACTACGTATCTTTATACTCACCCCTGCACGGGCTATGCCCGCACCTCGTTGTGTTGGTTGCAGACGACGGGCAGCGCTGACAGAGGCCGAGTGTTCGAGGACTGGATGGTACCCAGAGGTGGACCTCATGACGAGACAGTATCTAGTGGTGGACTTCACGACAAGACGACACTCGGAGGTGGTTGACGGGTGAGAATGTTGTGGAGGCTATCTATACCTACCCTTCAGGTAGGATATGAGGAGGATGACCCAGGAGCTGCTTCTATCTTCTCCCAGCTGCTTGTCCTTTTTTTACTTTCTTTCAGTTGTAGTTGTACTTTCGATTGGGTTTGTCTTCTGGCCCATTTACTTTTCAGCACTTCCTTTTTCTACTTAGTTTTTTACCTATGCTTGTACTCTGTGGTGTTTTGTTACTTTTATAAAGGAAATGCCTTCCCATTTATCAGGATTTACGCCTTTGGTGCTAGTCGCCAGCCCCTGGCCTATGGAAGGCGGGCTTGGGGTAGTCACGGCACGGGCCCCGAGGACAGGGCGTGACATTATTGATAGTGTTGGGATGATCTTGAAGTGGAACATGATTTATCTATGACTAAACATCCATTTAGGGTTGTTGATTCTAAAACCAAGGTACTTCCTGGGAGGACGATGCCACTGGCCTCTGTGTTATAAAATCATGGTTCTGATTCTCATGAGATGTGTGAGAGGGAGACACTGATTAGAGTGCAATGGAATCATCTTTTTTACATGGAGTCTTGACTGAAGGCTTTCTGGGGAAAGAAGGTTCCTCTAGTGGGGAGGTTGTAACATCCTGTTACTATTTTCAGGTATTCCTAATCTCTCTTGTGTTAAATTATTAATATCTTTATTGGGAAAAATTTATTTATTAGTGAAACAATTTGATAAATGTGTGAAAAGTCTTAAATTCCAATTAACATCTTGTGATATTCAATTGAATATTTTTTGGGTTAGAATCTATGTTAGTGTGAGATTTCAAGCCCCGCAAAGTCTCGATGTGGTCTGAATAAAAAATATTAAATACATTATATTAATCATACACTTTTTATTCAAAATAATTATATAATTCCAAACGGTGTGTCATATGGGAAATCCAATACCCTGGTTAGGTACAGAACATGGTTTTTACCCTAGGTCAGGCTTAACATTTGTAAGTGTCAAACATTTGGATTCTTGGCTCATGAAATTAACTTTTTCATATTTAATTGATTATGTAAAAGGTTTTTTGAATATTAAATAATTAATATCTCTCAAATGGTGTGTTTTATGATAAATATGAGACAATCGTTGGGTTCATAATTATGGGTTTATCTTAGGATTGGTATAATATTTATGCACAGTAGGGGTTTGATATTATTTAATTTTTATGTTAAATAATTAATTTAAGTTAATAAATAATCTGGATTTGTTTATGAAATTCAGTTTTTTAATTGAGTATTCTTCTTCAAAATGAGTTTCCATCTATTTCACCCAACGATAGATCGAAAAACTTTTGATTATTCACAGTTTTAATCAGTTTCTCTTAAAATGCATTAGTGAAGAGAATTTATTTCCTCTATTATTAATTTTTTGTTGAATCCGTGGTTTAAATAGGGGTTTCCATTTTACCGAATGAAAAACACATCTTTGGGTTTTAAATATCTCAATCATTTCATCTTCAGTGTTGGATAATTTAGTATAGTCTAGACGACCTTGTATCCCCTCTAAATGGAATCGATGACGATCCGACGATCTTCAATGGCAGGCAGGCAGTGTTTCCATTCCCCTTTGGCACATCGACCTATCTCTTCTGGAGTCCCTAGTGCACACCACCTTAGAATGGGTTTTGTTTTATTTATTTAATTAATGAATTTTTTATTATTCATTCAATATTTTAAATTTAATATATTCTACATTATTGATCTGAATTACACACCATCAATATCCTTGGAATTGTATCAACGAGAAGAAACTAAATCATATTTTTTTTGAAGGTATAAATATATTGTTCAATTTTTTTTAAATGGATCGTTTAAAATAAAAATATCAAAGGATTTTCTTTCAAAAAATATTATCGAGGATAGAAATATTCATTTTATCAAAGCATAATCATTATAATTATAAAATTATAATTCCATTAAATTATCAATGATAATTCCATGAGGTTATTGAATGATAATTTTAAATAAAATTATAAAAAATAATTTTAACAAAATTATCAAAGGATAATAAAAAAAATTAAAACAATAATTATAATGTTTTATAAAAGGATAATTTATTAAAATTATTAAGGATAGAAAAAATTGAATTAATTAGGGTAATATATATATAATGAATTATCCTATGATAATTTTTGTGAAAATTACAAAATGATAATTTGTAAAGAATACTTATTAGAATATAATTAATCATTTTTTGTTTAAGGATAATTATAAGGTAATTATCACTTGAGAGATTTAACCAAATTATCATAGGATAATAATGTTTACTGTCAAAGGATAACTATTATAATTATAAATTGATAATTTGAAAGTTATCTAAGAGTGATAAAATATTATCACATTTAATATTTTAATCAGTAATTTAAAAACTATCCAAATGTGATAAAAATATTATCTCAAGTAATATTTTAAATGATAATTTAAATTTATCCAAAAGAGATAAAAATATATCATTGCATTTAATATTTTAATCGATAATTTTAAAATTATCCAAGAGAAAGAATGTATCATCATCTGTGATATTTTATTTCCTTTTGAAATAAAATAACTTATATTGGTTCTAGGAACCCTTATGATAATAAAGTCGTGAATGGTGTATTGAACCACATAATGTGGTTTATTATCATTGCTAGCATATAAGGACATGAGGTAGGTGGTTCCATTCCGATTAGTTAAATTGATTAACCATGAATTGCATGATTTATTTCAATTGTTTATTTAAATTAAATTTCTCAAACTTTAATTTAATTGAGTTGATAAAAACCAATTCTAGTGTATTGGGATATTTAAAATTGTTTTGGTATAAAAAATTTGGAAAACTCTCAAATTCCATTGAATTGGGGTGTTTTTTAGGAAACTTGTTGATTTAAATTATTGAATTTAAATAATATATTTGATTGAAAAAATATATATTAAGTTGTTTAATTTAATTCTGGAAATGAATTTGAAATAATGGTATTGGTTTTGAATGGATTTCATATTTTTGTGAATGGATTAAAATATTTTGATAGAAACCTAGTGGTTTTATCATGTTAAAGAGTCGTGTTTTTTTATTAAAACATGTTTTGGTTTTAAATGGAAAATAGGAATTTGAATAAGGGAAATTATATTTAATTATATTTTAAGAAATCCTAAAATAAATTTCCCATAATTTATTTTTATAATAGAACATAGAAGCCATAGGTGGATTGTTAGTTATTTGGATACACTCTACAATTATACAACGTTCTAAAACATACATTTAGTTGGTCACATCCCTTATGTGATGGTGATGAGTCCTCTAGGACCAGTGTCCAGAGGACGTATGTTTACACATATTTTCATGATCACCAAGAGAGTGTGGTGTCCTATAGACTTAAATTTTAGTACCTATTTGGAATATGACCATGTTTCTCGTCTTTTTATATTTGAGATATAACTGTATGCCAATATTATTATTCTTTTTTACATAACCTTTATAAATTTATATAAACTGTTTTATTGAAGACATTTTTTTATAAATATTCCATCACTTATAAATTAAATCATATTCTTAAAGTATTTTTCCATCAATTGAACTGTATAGCATGATTTGTTTAAATATTCTTTGAGATACCAAAAAAAATTTATTTAAAATTGAAAGCATTACTCAGTTAATTTATTATTGATATATGTTATAGAATCATTGTTGGAATCCTATTGGGATTTGGATCACACCCTTCTATTGTATTATAGTGTTTGCATACTTTCTCCTTCCAGGTTCGATCAAGGGAAAATGGATCACTTGGAGGAGGATCCAACTATTGACCTTTGGACTTGGTAAGTTGTGTCCTTGGGTACCTTGGGTTGTTTTCCCTAATTCTGTACTTGGTTTATGGTACATTGTAAATGTTTATGCCTTTTTGTTTTTGAGTATAGTACTCCTAGTGGATTTTCTTTTGATATGCATACTTTCTTTTTTTATTTTATTTCTACATTTTTAGTGGCCAAATCATTCCCGCAATTAGTTTTTATGAATCTAGGTCCTAATCGTCGATCCCTAGGGATTGGGAACACCCTTTGGTCTATTTCAAGGCCGGCATGGTTATCGAGATACTAGGGTACCCAGGAATGTTCAGGACAATTATTTAGCTATGAAATCATTAAAAATGTCAAACATTACAACTAGAAAAGAAATATAAAAAAAGAAATCCACAATGGGAAAATATGGATTTCTCTAATCTATTAAAACTAGATTTCCCATAGAAAATTCTATATAAATAAAATAAAATTTTAGTAAACCAATCAACATATTTGGTAAATTAAAATATATCTTTAAAATAAATTGTAGTGAATTTTGAGTGAAATAATGAAGTTGTATAAATAGATTATAAAGAGAAATGTGGCCATTGGTATTTGAACATTATTGGACTATTGGTCAAAAATTAGATTTGGTAAATATAATCATTTTAAAATTTTATTGTTAGTAACTATATCCATTTTTAATAATTTTAAGGTTATAAATAGTGTTTAAAAGTATAAATTAAAAAAGATAATTAATGTAGAAATGATGGGTGGTGGAAGCAACTAGTAGAGTTTTACAATATTATTAACATTTGTCAGATCGGGGGAGGGAGGTAGCATCACTGGGGTTATTCCTTGACCAATCCCAAGCTAGGCTTCAAAAATTGAAGTTATAAAAATATATTCAATGGGATAAGTTCAAGTTATTGTAAATTACCACTCGATCGTTGTTAGTTAATCCACCCAATGAATCTATCACCATCATACACCTTACCCTTAGGTTGTATGTGGTTTACATAAGGTGTTATGTGTCTATCCCTTTGTTACTTATACATTAATTACATTTTATAAACAAAATTTTTATTCTATCAATTCCCTTTTATCAATATTTTTTCTTAATAAAATATATTTCTAATTGAGATGAATTTGAGAAATTAATTTTTCAAACACAATTCGTACTATGTAGAAAAGATATAAATATTTATAATAAACAACAGTATAGTGAATAAAAATTATTTAAATGAAATATTTTTTAAAAAACACTCTTATTTATATATAAATGATAAAATAATTTTATTATGTCCTAGGAAATTATTAAGTGTTAGAAATTTGACTATGACTTACAACCATCTACTTTTTTAATAAATAAGATTTATTATATTTAAATTTAAAATTTTTAATATTTAAATATATATTCTAATATAATAAACATCCTTTTTGAAATAATCTCATTGAAATTAGGGTATGGTGAATTTATGAGAATTTTCTAAAATAAATTATTCTTTTGGGAATAGTAAAAATATAGCTTGGGTTTTTTGGTATGCTTAATGAATTTATAATTATGAAATAATTTTTAAATAATTAATTAACCATAATCCATGACCTAAAATATTTTATTTTATTAATATAATTGTTTTAATGGATTTTAATCAATATTCAAACCTATAATTGACTTTCCAAAGTCTAAAATGGTTACATTGATTTTAAAAACATTACTTTGTGGAAACATTACTTTTCCATTCCAAAAAAAGTAATTAAAATTTATTATAGGTTATTGTGGGTTAAAATAACATAAAATATTTCCCAAATTTCCAAAACCAAGGAAAACAACAATGGGTATGACAATGGTTTTTCATTTTCCACAACCTAGATTTCCAAGGCCTGTATTTGGGATTTATTAAACAAATCCCCCACTTTTTCCATAAATTCCCACACTTATATTCATTTTTTACTCCCAATCTATTATCCATGAAATTATATCAGATTTTTCTCCCATGTAATCCCCCCAATGTGTCATCAATATCCCAAGGTTCAAATCCTCTATATTTAGAAGTAACTTTTCAAGGAAAGGGAATTATCATTCCCTTCTCTTCAATTCAAGATCTTATTTATATGTCATATAAATATTTTTTAACTCTCTTTTATTACCTTTATGATTATACACTTACCTCCAAATTATGTTTTATCAATGGGAGACCCTTTTCTCATATCATTTAGGATTTTAGAAACCACATTTTAAACATGTCATGCTTCCAAATTTACATCTCAAAATTTCTATCTTCTCCTTAAAAATTCTTATTTTTTTCATTTTGTGGATACCTAAAAATTTTAATTTCCCATGTTATTTTACCTATATGTAAAAATTATTTATTTTATTTAGTTATTTACACATAATAAACCCACAAGCAATTTTCATGCGATAAAAATGATGTAATATTCTGTATTTAAGCACTTTTGTACTCCATGATTTTGATAAAAAACTTTTTTATTTATTATCCATGGGTTATTAATGAAATGATTGATTATGATCTATGTGGGTCACATTAATTAATATATATGATTATTTTTCCCCAATATCACTATAATACATGGGATAAAGAATTTATTCTCTAGAGATGACATGTATTACAAAACCCTAGTGAATAACCATGATAATTTTTATTTATGACACCTTAGTGATAAACCATAGTGATATAATTATGAATGTCTTATTTAAATGTTATAGGTACATATTCATGTTATGATTCATGTCCATTTTTTATGATATTCCTCATGTTCCCTTACTCATTCCATAATGTTATTACTCATGTTCATATTTATATACCTCGTGATCACATGTAAATTATTTCCTTTACTAGGCCTCATGATCACCCCTCTCTGTTGATGTATGAACACATTTTATGAGATTCAATAATTGTTACTTTGGATGAACCCATGAAAAATATTTTTATGTCTATTAGAATAATTTTTTAATATTTCATGTACTATGTATCATGTTTCCAAGAAATAAAACATTAAAATATCCTTTGTTTGTAACATGTAATGAAAAGTTATCTAATAAAAAGGAGGGATTACATAGTTATTTCTTTCAAAGAGAACTAGTATTGGTTCTTAGACCCCCAATGATACCAGGAAAGAAACCACAAAAAATGGAACCCAAATTTGATGGGAATTATTTCATATATACGTTATATCATAATATAGGTTACACATTTTCCATAATGAATGGGGAACATGTTACGCACCCCAACGAATGATAGGTTTCTTGTGAAATACATTGGGTATATACTGACTAGAATTGTTTTCATCCAAACCACAAGATGTTAAACTATATGTATAAGGTCATGGTAGACAAAAAAATAAATCTTAACAATGTCTCTCGTCCTAACCACATGACATTAAACTATACCTAAGAGGTCCAAGAAGAAAGATGTTAAAATTAAAAACATCTCTCACCAAGACCACATGGTGTTAAACTATATAGAAAAGGTCCAGGTGGTAAGATGTTAAACTTCACAGTGTTTAATGTCATAGTCACATGACTTTAAACTATACTGGAACACATTCCCACCACAAAAAAATAAACTACACAAGATACCTCCTCACTTCAGGACATTAAACTGAACATGAGGCATCATCTCACTGATAATTCGTTGTACACAAGCTAGATTTATGAAAAAGAGAAAGGATGTTCCCCCATCCTTGTGTGTAGGTTAGACCCACATAGGTAGACTCCAATATATGAACTACATGTTGATTGATTCTGGTCATCACATGATATTTAGTGATTCCCAATTCCCAAATCATGGGTCCCACTATAATATATCTATCTTCGTCTGTATCATCCAGACCCGACATACCACTAAACTGGTAGCTAGACAGGTGGGTCATGTGGCCTCAAGTGTACCTCCCCATACACCGGAGGCAGATGATTATAAGTGAGGGTATAAAGGTGGTATAGTGGGGATATTATACCCTCATATCAGATTAGTATAATGGTGAATAGATAACTAAATAACAGACAAAAATGGAATAAGTATAAAAAGAATGATAGATTAGTGGAATAATAATAATAATAATATGAATAAGTAAATAAATATGGTCAATGACAATATTAAACTGATGCATTCATTTTTTGACGATGATACAAAAAAATAGACATGAAACATGATAAAGGTTATAATATAGAACAAGAAATTAAATAAAAGGCAGTAAGGCCGAAAGGGAAATCTCCACCAGCATCTTAAGATCCATCTCAGTCATACTCTCCTAAATCCCAGTTACTAGCTAAACATCTAAAGAAATTAATGGTGGTCCTATAAATATAAGGTCTACTCAGGTGCCCTTGTGAAATGGTGGATCAAGTAGGGTGTGAGATAATAATCTCAGTAGGTTCCCACCCATGCTGTCTACAACTAAATCTTATATTTAAATGTAAATAATCATTGTGCGTGTAATATTAATATATAAATATAATGGAAAAATAACCAATAACCTAACTGAGTTCTTAAGGGGCACCTGGTGGCTATACTTCCATTAACTCATATCCTGAATAATTTTTACTAGTTACTATATATATAGTTTAGTTATATATATTGTCTCCACCTATATGAACCAAGTTCATGTGGATTCTTAATTGCCATATACCTAGAATTATAGTTGTTTTCTTGACCAAGGTGTAACTCAGGCTTCCATAACCAGTCTAAATGAGCCTAAAATATCCTGTAATAGGGTACATGGCCTACATCATAAGAAGAGTGTTATATGTAATGCAACAACGCTCGACATGGAGAGTGAAAATCCATGGAAACACTCTAATCATGGAATGTTGCACTTAAATCGCATTGCATATATAGTATCACCAGTTTGACATGACATGGAATCAATACCCAATGTAAGGGATTGTGATTTCCCTCATGTATCAGCACCCCTTAATAGTGTACATAGCTTATGTATAATGTGTAATAATATTTATAATCACTGGATATGAAGAAATACCTCTCATGCCTTACATTTATCAAGCCATATTAATGCATCATCATCTATATAATACAGTCCATGAGGAAATACCTCTCATGCTTTTCATTTATCACTACCATACACATATAAGCAATTCATAGTCATTTTGATAACATAACACATGTATAAATACCTCTAATATGTCCATTAGTTAAGATCAATTCCATTCAAGGCATTAATATTCAGAATAATTATAATTAAATCCAAAAAATAAAAGAATGTCTCTACCATACTTCATAACCCATTCTATTATATCAATCCATTTAACAAAATTAAGGGATAACATCTATCATGCATATGTGACTCCATTCAATACCATAATCCATGTATATTTCATTTATAAGGCTCAAGGGACAATTAGCGGGTGTTTTGGTCAGTTAGGAAATTACCTACATGGGTAATCCCATTTACAAAGCATGTTATGAACATAGTAGTTTCTTGGTTAAAATTAAACATTTATGAAAATAGGTTGAGTTACATTGAATAATATCAATAAAGTCCATGTAAAAAAAACATTCCATTTCCAAACCATGACATCAAGGCATATAATAACACCAAAATGTATAACAGCTAAACATGAATCAATCAACCAATCACTACTTTTTGGTTTAAAAGACAGTGCAGATCCCTTGAGGGGTTTTATTATAAAATCATGACATTGATCTTCAAACAATTCATTTATCATATTTGAACATCCATTATATTTAATTTCTCAATTAATCAAAAGAAACATTTTAAAATTAACTACCAAATATGGAAATTCAATTCATATATGTTCAAATGGAATTAATAAGATTACATTATAGTTTAAAAAATACCCACAAGGGGCATTTTAAATTATATCCTAAGTCGAGCGCATATGAGTCATTTTGGTATTTTAAGAATTTAATTAAAAATGGGTAGATTGACTTGGAACACCCATGGGAAGTCCATAAATGTTGAATCCATCCTCTAAATTCCCATACAAGTTTCAATAAGTAACAATGTGAAAGGTTCAATTTAATACAAAGGAACCCATTATAAAGCAATGCTCGACAAAGACCGACATGCAGCGCAATAGTGCATTTCATAAAATGATGGAAAACTGGGGACAATTTTGTATACCACTTGCCTCATGCCTAGGGAATATCACATATCTAATATCAATCTTTAATTTGTCCCGGTTTGGAAGAGATATGAGAAACGAACATTTTCTCAGAAAATATGGAAAATGAGCCCACAAAAAATTAACATAGCCAAGGGTAAAATAAATGAAGAATTATTCCAAGGGACTCAAGATCTTACTAATGTAGATACATAAAGATAAATAGATCTTGAATCAAAAAAATATAGGAGATCCCATGATTCCTTGCTTAAGAATTAGAGGAGGAAACCTATGGATCAAGAGAGCTAGAAATGGATTCTAGGTGATGAATAAAGGAGAAAATTTGATTTTAATCTCATTATGGGAAATCATAATTTCAACTCAAAAATAATGTTTCACTGTATCGACACATGGTTTGGCCAAACCATTCACCCACCATGCGACACCCATCCATTAAAAAAACACCTCGCACAGTTTTACCCACACAGTTACCCTAATCATGTAACAACCACATGTTGAATAGAGATTAGGTACTTTTTATGTGGAACTACCCATGTGGGATAGGTTCATAGTCTGGGTAAATCATGCTCAGACCGTGCGTGGCATTTATACTCCACCAAAACTATCCCTTAGATTTTCTAATGACGTCCAAATGGCTTCAAACACATCTTTTTCCTCTGTTAGACCCTCCAGAACTTGATTTACATACCTCATCACACCCAATACTCAATGAGACACCGGAGAAACCTATCGATCCTTTACCCATGTTTAAAAAAACACTTTTAAGTGTTCCAATGCCCAGAATTACATTCTGAAACTCGTTTTATAAAATAAACCATCCAATAAATTCAAAATTTCAATTTCCCTTGGAATTTTACCTCGTCTCAAAACATAGGTCATTACAACCACCCTACCTTATAAATTCTAAACCATGATATGCCTTTGGGAATAATCTAAAAATAACCTAACCTATGATGGCTATGAAGCTTCATTCAAATGGTTGCGTTACATTTCCAAATTCCCGATGCACCATTGATCATCAATTAATTACACAAAACATATGTCATTAAAACCCAATCCAATGCCTGTATCCATTCCATAAAACTGATATGGTGTGTTTTTGGGATCAGTTAACTAAAGGCATGATGATGTTGTTATCTTATTATGCTTTTAGCTCATGGTTCTCCCCACCATAGGCTTTATCTTTAGAAAGGGGGGTCAACATTGAGACATGGTACTTCCCACCATTATAATTTCCTTATATGTCACATTCTAAGAATTCTAAGGATGCTCCAAATGATTTTTCATTATCTGAGTCAACTTGATTATACTATAGTTCATAAAAAGAACTTCTTTATGATAGAAAAGTCGAAATCTGATTGAACTGAGTGAAACTGGTTGTTCACCCTTTCCTTAAAAGACACATATTGCCTTTACAGCACACCTTCCTTCACCCAAGGATGAGCTTAAAGTGGTTCTTCACCAACCAAACATAATGAACGAAAAGGAAAACAAATCAAGATACCTCCGTCTAACCATTCACAAGATGCTCAACTTAGATTGTCAGTGTATTTTAACCAAAACCACAATTCCTTCTTCCAAGGAATCCTTCATCCACTATTAACATGTCCACTAAAGTCCGTACCTAACTTTAGGTGATGTTTCTTAGCCAAACCATCACCTAACCATTCAAGATTCCATGTCACAGAACAAACAAGGGTATAATCTAGATTCAGGCCTATGGAATCATCAACCCATAAACATAACCTCTGACCCGAATAACTCCACCAATATAACCTTAATTTCCATGAACTAGAGCCCAAGGAACTAAAAAAATTAGTCCACACTCCATAATTACAATTGAGATATTGGTACAAATACAAGAAATCCAAGTCAGATTATCCAATGATCCCAGAGTGGAATCTATCTGGTGTTCGGGTCAAAAGAAAATAGATGGTTCCCAAGAGTCTGTCCAAGTAATTCATAAACAAGAATCCGGATAACTCAATACTAACCAAACATCAAAGTAAACTATTTATCCAGCGTGCAACCTGATAAAGACCACATCTCATGGCAAATGAAATTTAAATTTTTAACACAGATTAAGATCGATGCCATCTTGGACTATCAAGGATGATGTCTAGAAAAAAACATGATCGCCTATTTTAGAAGAGTTCACTAATATGATGTTAATGGTTTCCATCCGACAAAGTATGTCAAAAAAATGACAGTCTAACCACTCCTGACTGACTTCTTTAAAGGATATCAACTTCACCTATCGACACATCATAAACCAAACAATGATGCCTTTACCACTCGGGGCATCCCTTGATCACTCAAATGTTACCACAGAATATCATCCAAATCGAATTGTGATTTTATAGGGTTCCATACATAACCAACCACATAAACTTCATGATTCCAAGAAAGTAATGACACAATTTAAAACATGCAAGACTCAAGGGAATTTAAGTAAGATCGACCATTTCCAAATGGTCCTCCTCAGTTACGTTTCTTATATATTGAAGGAAAAATAATCACAAATGATTACTTGAAAATCCCTACCTAAGGAGTGTTATATTCATTGAAATAAGGGATCTATATTATCCACTCACAAGCATGCTATATTAAAACCACATTAAACGCTTCTTTTATGAGTCATGATCACCATGTCAAAGCATTGGCATTAATGATAGAACTAACCTGGCTGGTGTGTCAATACACCAGATCATTAAGATATCATCCTGATGATTGGGACTAATTTTATTCTATTTAACACATAGGTCAGTCTACTCTATAGATAACCTAATAATTTAATCAACAACTTCAGGCTCATTGATTCAACGAACTCAATCGGTTTGTTACACCATTTAGTACTAAATGAGAATTGTGTATGTGAATGCATACTACCCTATGGTTTAACGAGAAAATAGAACATTCTTGAAACTATTCATAGGCTATCTTCCCTACACATTCAAGCATTGGATGTCCTATAAAGAAAATCATCTCAAATTCATTTTATCTCAAATGACTGGAAAACAGACTAAAGACCTCCTGAGTTAGCCAAAGAAAATGAAACAGTGTCGCAACACCTATGATGTGGAAATAAATTCCCTTAGAATGTCTAACCTACTAAAACCAAGCATCCATCAATGATCACATCCAAAATACGGGTAAAATATACATTGATAAACCATCCTAAAAAGGGAGCCTTTTAGATTCTATGAGTCCTACAACGGACAACTGAACCCGATCAATATCAAACATCAGAAAACTCATGGGATTAGCAAGGCACTGAAGCTCTAAGGGTTTTACGTACAGTGTTCTATCCCCATAAAAAATAAAAAAACATTAAACCTACCACTAGGTCACACCAAACATATTTCACTAGGTTATAAACCTATCCATAAGCCATTTGAAAAATAAAAAATGACACCTATGAAAACTACTCCTGATCCTTGTCCAAGGTTACACAAATAATAATATAACTACCAATACATGAGAGTCTAAAAAGTGGACACCACATTGGTTTTCATTTTAATGACATTACATTACATTTTATTTTATCTTTAAATATTCAAAAGATACAAAAACAATCACCATGACATACAATCAAGCCTTATTAAACTTCTTTTTTAAACATTTAACACTTATTGACATCCCTTCATAATTTTTCAATTTATCATAAAAATTAATTTTTATGTTATAAAATATAAGGAGACCTATGAGGGTACCATTAAGAAAAACTAGGTTCATCATAATGAAACCAAATATCAGTTTCTAAATTAATATAGTTTTAAACACCCAAATGTGTAATCTATTAAGAAACATGCCTTGACTAAACAACATGGCTCCAGCTGAGAATTTTATATGTTAACAAATTATTTTCAGAATAAAATTAAACAACTCTTACATTTCAACCATTCTAAAGTATATGATGTTCATATAAAAAATTATTTGATTACATGGGTTTCCACTACCCGAAACTATAAAGCGCCCATACACTTTGTAGACTGATGTTTAAATCCCATTTAATTAAAACCAACCTAATTTAGTATTTAAACTCATGTAGCCCATTTTTATTTATAAGAATTTACAAAAACATACCATTTTTATATATAATATTCTAGATACATGGTTTTCCATCAACTAAACTATAAAGTGGCCATACACTTTATATTTTGGCACTTGGATCCCACTAATTGAAACCAATTCTCTTATTCTCTTAATCTTTTGTAGCCATTACATTTTAACACCATCCTTTATATATAAAAATAGGAAAATATGGTTCAAATATAGGGTTACCTTTTCACAATTTAAAGGTTCCCATACACCTAAAAATTTGATACATGATATCATTTCATCAAAATGACTATATTTATCACATGAAACCATTTACATATCAAAAACATAACTAAGCATGTTATAACCAGAAACTATCATAGAGAAACATTCTATAAACATAGAATAATGGAATATAAACAAGAAATGCTTGCTAAATTAATTGGTTTCATGGAACATTATCGGCAAAGCATGACATGATGTAAAAATTGGCATACTAAGGAAAATAAAAATCATGGAATTACACTCAAGGAACACAATCATACTCCACAGTAAGACTACCAAGGCAACTACATGGCATAGCATATGGATTTAATGTGAATTTTTATATTCCTAATAAGATTCATGTTATGCTTCATCATTTCCATACTAGGAAATGTGTAAAATACAATAAACATTATAAATCAGCACACATCAGAAAGTAAACGAGTGACACATGGTGAAATCATATAAACTATAACAATGAATAGTATAAAAAACAATCTCTTCCCTCAAACAAGGTCATTTTCCCATGGGAGGGGTCATCAGTCCTAGAAAGAACTACTTACCAAGTGATGACACATTTCTAGTCTCTATTATACCATCCCAAATCAGTAAGACAAAGGAAAAGAAAGGATATGATACAAGATCGTAACATCCTGACCTAAATTGCTACTAAATTGGTAGTCAACCCAGTGGGCCAAATGGCCTCAAATATTCCACCCCATATGCCATAGGATAATGACTAGTAGCAAGGATGAAAAATTTTGTACAGTGGGGAGACTATACGCTCATATTAGAGTAGCACAGTGGTGAAAAAATAACTAAATAATAGAAAATAGTAGACAATGTATAAAAATAATGACAGAGTAGTAAGAGAATAATAATAATCAACTAAATAAGTAAATAAAGATGGTCATTGCCAATATACAGTTGATTCATGTGTTTCCTGATGATGATACAGAACTAACAAATATACATACAACATGCTATAGGTTATTTTCTAGAAAAAGAAATAAAAGAAAATACTGTAAGGCCGCAAGGGTGATCTCTATGAGCATCCTAATCACCAGCCGGTCCTATGATCCTAACTCCAAGGTACTAGCTGAACAACTCCAGAAATAAACCATGGTCCTATAAATATAAAGTCTACTCGAGTAACCCAGTATAATGAGTGCCTGAGTTGAGTGTGAGATAATAATCCCAGTTGGTTCCCACCCATGGTTTCTACAACTAAATCAAGTCTGTAAATGTAAATAAGTAGCGTGTAGGTAATATAAATAAATAAAAAATTGAATAAATAACCAACTACATAACTAGGTTCCCAAGGGACACCTGGTGGCTATACCTACTTCAGATCATAGTCAGAATAATTTTGAATAGTGAATATATATATATAGTAGTAATATCTATAGTTTAGTTTTATATATTTCACCAACATATATGAACAAAGTTCATATGGATGATTGATGGCCATATACTAGGAATACTACTTACTGGGTAGATCAGGGTGTAACATAGGAATCCATAACTATCTAAACGAGCCTAAAATATCTTGAAATAGAGTATATTCCCAGCATCCCAAGAAGAGTGAGAGACATCATGCAACAACACTCAATATGGATACTAAACCACCATGTCAACACTTTAATCATAGAACATGACACTTAAAGACCATCGCCCATATAGTATCACTCGTCTAAGACACTGTGAACTCAACACATTGATGTAAGGTAATTTTATTTTCCTCCTCACTCAACACCCCTTACCATCATACAAAAGTAATTTATAAGGAATAATCATATTTATAATTAATGTCCATGAAGAAATACCTATCATGCCTTACATTTATCAATCATGCATAATGGCATCATCATATTTATAATATAATACATGTGGAAATAGTTATCTTTATAACATATCACATGACGAAATACCTCTCATATTTCCATTAGTTTAGTTCAATTCTATTCAAGGCCATACAATTCAGAATAAACATAATTAAAGGCACAAATAAAATCCTGGTCTTACCATACTTCACAACCCATTCATTAAATCTCTCCATTTTACACAATTAAAGGATAACATATATCGTTCCAATGTGATTACATTCAATTACACAATTCAATGAAATTTCATTTATCTGGATCAAGAGGCACTTAGGAGGTGTTATGGTCAGCTGTGCAATTATCTACATCGGTAATCTCATTTAAAAAACATGTCAAGAACTTAGGAGGTGCTTAGTTTAAAAAAACATGTATCAAAGGTGGGTGAGTTCCATTTTATAACATCAATAAAGGACATGTACAAACCATGCCATTTCAAAAACATGATATAAAAGCATTAATAATACAAAAATTCAAAAAGGCAAAGAATGATTCCACTAACCAATCACTAATTTTTTGTTTATAAGAGAATGAACCTCTATCTAGGGGTTTTATTATACTATCCTGACATTATTATTAAAACAACTCATTTATCATATTTAAACATCTATTCCATGTCTTGTCTCAATTAATAAATAAACATTTTAAAATTATCTAAAAACATGGAAAATCAATTCATATAAGTTCAAATGGCATTAAAAAACTTCTATAATCATTTAGACAAATACAATAAGGGGAAATTTCCAATTATAGCCTAAGCTGAATTCTTATGAGGCATTCCGGGTTTTTATTCTTTTAATTAAAAAGGGGATGTTTTACTTGGAACACCCATGGGGTGTCCATAAATGGTGGAACCATCCTCAAAATTCCAAAACAAGGTTCAGAAAGGATTTTAATAAGGTGGAAGTGTCAACTTAATAAGAAGCAACCCATTATAAAGCAATGATCATAAAATACTGGCATGTGGTGCAACAAAATCTTTCATAAAAGGATGAAAAACTAAGAAAGAACTTGTAACCACATACCTCATGACTAGCACATATCAATCATCCAATATCGATCTCTGATTGATCCATTTTGTAAGAGATCAAAGAAACAGAAATTTTACCTAAAAATAGTGAATATGATCTCACAACAAAATAGCATATCCAAGGGGAAACTAAATGAAGCAATATTCAAAATAAATCAAGAGATTACCAATATAGATCGATATAGTTTTAAAAATCTTGAATTGGATGAATAGTAGATTAGATCTCTTGATTCCTAGCTTAGGCGTTGGAGGAGGAAACCCACAGCTCAAGAGAGGCTCATGCGGTGGATAGGTGGGGAAGAAAGGAAAATTTTTTATTTTAATCTCATTAAGGGAAAATCATAATTTCACCCCAAAACAACGTCATGTTGTTTTTCAGCATGGTTTTGCCAAACTGTGTGCCAACTATGCGACACCTATCACTTAAAAAAACACCTCACATGATTGGACCAATATATTTACTCTAATTATACAATAATTGTGTATTGAATAGTGCTTAAGTATTGCCTAAGTTGAACTACCCATTTGGGATAGGTGAACCATTTGGAAAAATCGTGCACATCCGATGTGGGGAATTCATGTTCCATTTATTCAGGCCATATGATTTTCTATAGAGGGCTACATAGTTTCATACAATCTGTGAACCTCTATCAGACCATCCAAAACACGATTTTGGGACCCTGATGCTCCCTAAAATCTATGAGATACTTAGGAAACCTCTTAGGACTTTAACTAAGTCTAAAAAACAAGTAATTATTCAAAATCCCATAATTATGTTTTGAAGAATGGTACTAAAAATGGCCCATCCAGTAAACGTAAATGTTAAAATTCCCTTGGAATTTTACCACGACTCAAAATATGTATCATTACATGGTCATAAGATATCAGAATATATGACAAACTTTAAAACTACTTTTTCTCATTGATTAACCTTCATCCTTACTGTAGGATATTAAATTTCTTGACTAATATCCCCACGAATGACACTAAACTCCATGGTTTTTCCAAAAATACATATAGCTTGATTCTAATCCCAATGAGATGTGTATGGATCCCAAAATTCTATACATTATCTCAACCCCTATATAATATAAATTCCCAAGTAATTTAATTTAATTAACATTTTATGATGAGATAACCCTTTTACTTTCCTTATTTCTCACACAAAGAATAGCTCACATTTTCTTAGGAACTTTGGTAAAGGCTTCGCCACATGATCAAGACATATTAGTTCACGATGGGGGTATCATGGTCTTGGGTGATAGACCATAAAAGTAGCACCATGACTCTTTATTGAATGAAATCCAAATACATGGTTGATTTCACTTTCATGACATAAAACTAATCATTACCATGAATCTTTCTTAAGAGTATATTTATCAATGTTGTTGGTCTCCCACCAATCCTTCATCTAATAACTACACGTGGCTTGATTTACGCCATTATAGGATATGTAGCGACACACATATCTTAGTCCAGATTTCATCCTCAATATTTGCTTTTCATGTTATGGAACTTAATTCCTTTCCATGTGATATTAAACTATATGTTTTCTCAAGAAATACATGTTCCTTGATTCCTTTCATCTTTTTATACACAGTGACATCTTGATCCACAATCCTAGGTCCAAATAAAATAATCAATGGGAAAAATTCCCCCACTGCATATTGGTCAAAATAATGTAGAGATTATCCCATTTAAGAACTACATATTCCTTGATTAATTCCATCACAATATACATAATGATTCCATGACATCCAATCCTTGGTCCAACTATAATAATTAGTAGGAACAATTCCCCCCTCTATATATGGGTCAGACCTGCATGGAGAGTTTCTCATTCAATAACTCTATGTGTCTTGATTCCTATCATCATAGGTTGCATAGTCACACTAGAATATCCAATCAGGGTTATAGATTTGAAAATCAATGATAAAACTATACCCATCTACATATAGGTCAAACTTGAGTAGTGATTTTACAATTCAAGATCTATGTTTGGATCGATTCCCATCATCACATGAATCATATTGATGCTCGGATCTCAAATCATTGGTCTAGATGTAACATAAAAACATTTCCCCCCTCCAAGTGTAAAAATAATACCTTCACAATAAAATATTCATTTCATTTCCACATGATGTTAAACTATGAGGAAAGGAAAGCATCCACACCACATGACATTAAACTTTAAGGAAAACATCTTAGTTGTGTGACATTAAAACTGCATGAGAAATATTTCCCCATTACATGACATTAATGGTTAAGGTTATAGCCCATCTTCATTACTTATCAAATGATCACAATACCTTGACCCCATTAAACCATATGCATGGGTTCTTTAATCATATTTTAAGCACATAAACCCATAAATCACACTTCATGCCTTGAGTGCCTCATGTTTCTTCCAACCTTTCACAGACATTGAAAAAGGACACCAACCTTTAATGGACCATTTTTTGAGTTTTCATGTATTCACATGGATTCTACATAAGATACCTTGGTATTCAACCAAATGTTTCATAACATGAAAAAATCTCTTTTTGATCTTTGTGATCCCTGACATCACTATGGAAAAACTCAACACCTTAGTGAGTTTTAGGTAATATCTAGTATGATTTTCTCATATCACTAATCGGGGCCTGATAAACTTGATCCACAATTTATAACATTTTCATCCCCCTACCAAAAGGATATTAGATTACTCCCAACCATGGTTATGATAATTATGATTTTGTGAAATATTCCACTTATACCAAGTCCACATGCATCATGTCCTTAAATCTTGTTCACTCTGGTGAATGTTTTATGACCATAAACTTTAGCCTTCGATGGTCCAAATTATAAGACCCAAAAACTTCTTGTAAAAGAGAAAAACAATTTTCAAGGTGAAGACTTGAAAAGGCTGGCCTAAGAAAAATTAAAGTCTCCTCTTACTAAGCTCTTTATCTAAAGGGTTTAGAAAAAAATATAGCATAAATAAACTATGCATAAATTTTATAGGTCTCACATTGTCACCCTAGTAAAATTCTTGTTATTATTGCTGGACCGCATAATCTAGAAAAAATTTAGTAATGATTTGTTACATCTCTTCACTATGTTAATGTGTTCATTAGGTGGAGACAAAACCTTTCTTGTGCTCAAAACCATCTTTAATATTATGTTTTCCATTTCCAAACATCATGATTTTAATGCCTTAATTAGTCACAAAATTTTCATGGCAATTGGAAAAGGATACTCAGCTTCCAGGGACCATTTTTATAACTATGCATGTCCGGCTTTAGTTTTTTCATAATATCATTTATCCATCAATCAAATTATTCATAATTTGCAAGAATGGATTATTGATCCTTTTAATCCTTAATATCATTATGGAAGAACATAGCTCGTAGAGTGTTTTGGTTCATCCAGATGTAATTTCTCATATCATTACTCCTGACTCCAGAACTTTAGACTAGGATTTAAATCCCCATCGAAAAAAACTATCATATAGATTTGAAATCCTCAATGTTATATCACTATTTCTTGTACTCTTTTTTAATTAAGTAATGTAACACTCCATTCCCCATACTTTTACTTTTCTACACCACATTACTTGAAACCACATTTCATATGTCCTGAGACTCTCTATAAGAAGTTAAATTTATCTATAAAAGTAGAACCCTTCTGGGATATCATTTTCTCTACATACCCCTTTATTGTCCAAGAATTTGAGTCCTTGAAAATCTTTCATGAGCCTTTAAAAAATGTGTGTACACCTCTATTTTATTATAATATTGACACATAAGGTATTTGACCTACCAACTAGAGGTTCTTCCTCCTTGAAAGTAAGAAAATTTGATCCTTATGATCCCTAGTGACATCTTGGAGGAACTCAATACCTTAGGGTGTTTTGCATCATCCTTGGTATGTCTTCCCTATTCTATATTCATTGACCCAAACATTTCAATTATGAATTACTCCACCCATATTCCAACTATCCATTTGGACATGGATTCCAAAATATTTTATCTTCTCCAATACCATCCCCAAAATATTTTACATCCCATGGAAAAGAGTGCGTACACCTTTGTTTAAACATGATATTGATGCATAAGGGCTTTAACCTACCAAACAGAGGCATATCATCATTATAGGAAAAGAACTACAAATACTCATGATCCCTGGAAACACCACAGAAAAACTCAACACCTTATTATGTTTTGGGTCATCCCTGGAAGGTCTTCCCTATATTTCATGTTCATAAATCAAGTCATGCAAGAAAGACTTTAAACTACACAGTATTTGATGTCAAAGAAGCAAAACATTTAAACTGCATATCATATTTATATCCTTATAGTGTGAAGTTAAACAATTATAAATATTTCCTTACCGTATGAAATTAAACGACATGATAGAAATCCTTACTATATACCATTAAACTACATGGTAGAAATCCTTACCACATGACAATAAACTGAATGGAGAACATTACATTGAAAATGGTACATTACCAAAAACATAACTTATGAACTAGAAGACACTAAATTGCCAATGATATAGTATCTACATTAGAAGACTCTAAACTACAAATAATAGAAAATATGAGCTTGAACACTCTAAGATATCAGTTATAGAATTTCTGAGTTATAAGACTCCAAACTACCAACAATAGAAGGTTGATGGTAGAATAACCTGAACTGTTGCACAACAATTTTCTAGTTTGTGATACCTTAAAATCTAAAATTGAAAAACAAAAAATGCTTTCTAGTTTAAATAGATGATAAGGGAACCATACAAAAAAGACTTGTCTCTTCTCACAAGATAAGTTCCTTTCATGTTTCAGGAAATATTGAGAAATCTTAAAATGGAAAAAGTATAAAAACCATTAGGTCAATAACCTTTAAGATGGTGTAATGATAAAAATTTGATCCCATGACCACTAATCCTTCCCCAATGTAAATCATCGAAATAAATTATGGAAATAGAAAAAAAATTGTTATAAAACATGTAGGGACTATAATTTACCCCTAGAAAAAATCAATCTATGCTCACTATGTCCACGTAAATCATAAAAAGACATAGAAATATCTTTATGGTACATACAATTTACCCATATTATACTTTTGAATGAGGTGATATCAGGACAGCTGGAGCAGGTATATCAATAAAGAATCTTATGATGCTGGGATTTTAGGAGCATTCCTCAATAAAAATTAGTTGTGCTTTAAGCATTCAAATACAAGAATTTAGGTTTACTTGATATTATGTGAATTATGATTATTATCACTAACATGTGAAACATAGGGTCAATGAAATATCATTCACATCATGAATAAAAAAATTGTTCAATGATATGTAATGTTCAGAGAATTTTTTCATTGATAAAGTTTGAGTAAAATAAAGCCGAAATATCCGCATACTAGAGTATCTCCCAGGATTACATAAAAAATGAAAACATTAGTGATAAGACTACAATAAAACATAATCTATTGAATTTTATAGGACTTATAGATTCTTTTGAGAAGTGTTTTTTTAGTGTCAAAGTGTCACATACCCCAATTCTCTAACTGCTACCCAAGGATGAAGATCCTTGATGGGAGAATTGAAATCATCAACACTTTTCTGAGTAGTTGTTAATGAGGATGATGACATTGACAGATCAGATATTGAGTAATCTATGATCTCCTTATGTCTCACTATCATTGTGGTTAAGGAATTCATTTGGGCTTTCTACTCAGATATTAGTTTATAACTATATTATAGAACCTCCAAAGCCTCCATTATTAGTTTGGTCGGCGGATTCCCATCATTAAAATCATGAAATCCCCACTTTCAAGTATCCAATTATTTCATAATAATTTAAATTTGTCACATGATGTCATATAGTGACTGGAGATCAAATCCACCCACTCCTAAATTATAAAAAGGCCAATTAAGGTGTTCTTATTGGTCACAAAATGATTCTAGGGAGTCTTAGTGATCATTTTGTGAATATGCTTCTATATTATCATGTGTAATGTTTATTCCTCTACCACTATTATGGTGGTAATTTATAAGGTGGGATGACTTGTTGATCTTATGAAGATGCAAGATATGAAGATATATATACTCTTCTCCCAAATGATTCATCATGCATCACTCTTATTGAAGGACTAAATTTCTTAAAAAGGTCTTCCCCACTAGTGGGATGGTTGTCGCTAGGATGAAGAGGCTTCTTCAAAGGATCACCCAAATCATGAATAAATTCCATTATTACTACAGGAAAGAGGGTCAGTAAATCTCTTGTCTTGTCCACCTGATGGAATAGACTATCTAGAACACCACCAAGGTAGGCTTCTACTCAAGCCAGGGAATAATCATAAGATAATAAAATACGTTTGACAATAGGAGGAAGGATATTCTCAGCGTTTGTACCTTCATGTTCTAATATCAAACAAAATTAGTGAATAATACTGGTATGTCATTCTCCCTACACACCAGCATAGGGAATATGAGAAACACGTCGAATGAAACTGAAACGGTGGGATAATTGATAGGGGTATTTGGTTTGAAAATAATCAGGTTGTCCAAAAAGGTTGAGAGAGCCACATCATGAAGAAATATATTGTATGAATTTTCATCAAGAAAGCCATGACAATTTTCGGAAATTGGATTAGTCGGTGTGGGATAATAAGTAAATTTAAAATGATGAAATCAGCTCCTCATGTCAGTAAACTCATCAGGTACTAAAGACATATCCTTAACCCCAAAAATATTCAATAACATGGGATTGCAAGAGGCATAATTTATATAATTCCCTATCCTCAAACTTTAAATAATATTGAGTAAAGTTGAGAATATTTTTTTCCCTCACATTGTGGGTCTTTTTAGTTTTATAGTTTTAGTGAAATAGAACATAAATCATAAATAAAAATACCATAAAATAAAAATTTGACACTTCTGATTAGTTTCCATTTTCCCATAATATAAAACTCTTAAAATAAAGAATTATTTATTTTCATGGAAAATTTCAATGACTTTCAACTTGCCTTATTCCTTTCCCTTACAATTATTTAAGCCATATGAAAAAAATTAAAAACTTGGGATGATCCCAAAGGATTAGTAAGGGATATAAAAGTATAGAAAACATTAGTTTGGTAAAAACATGAGAAATCATATAACATTTACGTTTATCTTCAATGTTCATTGAGAATATGAAATAATACATTTTCACATGAAAAAAAAACATTTTTCTCAATGAAAATCATTAAAACACAAAGTAATAAATTAAACTCATATAGGTGACTTAGAGTATCATATACATAAAACTCATTATAAACCCTTCTAATTAGAATAATCATAAGTCCGCCTTCCAAGATTATTGTTACCCAATGTATTGGAGATCTATAATAGAGATAACCATTTGTATAAGTTATGACATGAACACCCATTTCTCAGGAGCTATAACGTATATCAACCCTTCGTATAAGTTGTATCAGGCTTAACAATGAGATATAATGGGGATAAAACCTTCCTATATGCTATATTGAGATCACCCACTACAATTAATTCTCAAGTAACTCATCAAGAGTAAAACAATATCATCATAAAACCCATCAAAACACTTTTAAAATCAATATGAAAACATATCTGAATAAAAATATTGTTTCTTTTGAGAACACATTTTCCATTCCAAAAACATCATTCCCATGAAAATCCATTTTTAATAAAAAAAAATATCCAAAGAAAAGGAAATAGGTTATTTAATTTAAAAAAACATGTATACTTTAAAAGTAATCAATATATCAAATATGAGTCGTGAATAAATTAATGGTCATTATAATAATACTTTAAAAATACAACATTTCATTTATCATTTGTTAAAACATTTCTTACTGGACATGTAAAAAATTAATTTTGAAAAATATAGAGAAAATTTTAAAAAAGAAATAAAATTTTCTTCATAATCCTTTTATATCCATATAAATAAATATGTAAAATAATATAAAGATATTCACATGGAGGAAATGATTTGAAAATTAAATCATTAAACATTCAATGTTTCTCATACAGCTTTGAACATTTTAATCATACGCCCCATGAAATATTAAAATTTTAAAGAACGTTAAATTACATGAGAATAGATAAAATATGTATATATAATGTAAAAGGGTCTGTATATACACCTTATGAAATATTAAATGTGCATATCACCAAGAAATGTCTCAATGAATGAAGATTGAGACAGAATCCCTTACGACTTGAGAAACACATGAATCCTAAAAATTATTAAATAATAGTATTAAAACATACTTTATATATCTCAATAATAGATAAATTATTGATTTGACATTTTAAATGGGTTATATATACACATTATAAATTAATAAAGGTGCATAACATCAAGATATTCCTTAATGAAAGGCGATTGATACCAAGTCCCTAACAACTGTGGTAACATTTGAATCGGAAACCCCAAAAGTAATAATCATAAAAAGAAATATTTAAAACCATGAATATACATTAACAAATTATATAATATTTTAAAATAAGAAGTATATTTTCCACACAAAATAATTAAGTAGTGTATATGACATTTATCTCATAGATGTAAAAATTGAGATGAAAAATCCTTTACCTTGAGTCTGACTTGTCACATGTGTATTTAACTTTCAGAATAATAAAATTATGTTATTTAATTAATTTATTTATAAAACTTTGAAATTATATCATAAATTTTATTTTAGTTATTAAAATGTTTTAAACAACCACTTAAAAATTATTTTTACATCGGGTGTTTTTCCTATATTCAACTTGTGATTCAAAAATGAATTTTATGAGTCCAATATGGTCAAAGGGGTCACCATTAAAAAACATAAAAAATAATAATTATAAAATAATTATCATTTTATAAATAAATTATAATTTTAAAATCAATCATAAAATATGGTTAGGAAAATGACCCAACGTTACAATCATGGAGATGGTGGAATGTACTTATGCATGAGTAACATTCTCATTTTTTAGTGATCATTAAGGAAATAAGTTATGTAAAATTTATATTTTAAAAATTATCATTATATAATATATAACATATTATTTAATCATATATTATTATATACATAATTCTTGTGATGTAAAATGAATCACATCACTTTGAGATGGAGGTAGTCCATATATCCATGAATGACTTTATCACTTTTTCAATATGTGAAAAGGTAATATAGAAAATGGTGTATTATATTTCCAGAAAGGTAATTATTTAATTAATATAATATATATTTAATTTATTTAACAAATTTTTAATTAAACTCATCTTTATTACATTCTATTTGATGTGTGAACATATTACATCACTTTAAGGAGGCGGCATTCCACACGTCCAGAAACAATGTTTCTGTATTCCCACAAAATTGAAAGCATGAAGGTATGTGTTATATAAAAAATAAAAAGGTATTAATAAATTATAAATATCATATATATAACATATTAACATTATTTTTATCATTATTATAAACCATAACAGGTGGTAAAGGAAAACATAATGACATCGTTTCGTGGGGCAGTAGTTCACCATACACATAAATGGTAAGTTTGTTACACATTTGATGGAAGTGTGTGTAGGTATAGGTAGAAAACATAGAATAAAACCATATCAGTATATTTATTATCCTTATATTTTAATATAATCATGTAATAAGAATAATTTATTAATTTTTTGAAATAAATAAAGTAGAAGTGATTGTTAAAGAATGTTACCTCTTTTTTGGGTAAATCCTTTTGGTTTACAACAAAGGATTTCCTTGGATTGATTTCTACCCAAAGTGAGTATTATAAGATTATGGGATGGATATTGGGAGATTATTTTAGTAATTTTTTTATGATACAATGGTGTTATAGGTGTGACTAATTGGGGATGGTGAGTGCATTTTTATAATGGATTGGGGGTGGCATTTTTGTAAATATAAAAAGGTAAACACTATTCGGAGGCCTTCCTTACATCATGTTCCCCGAATAATGATCCATATTTTCTCCAATGAATTATATTGTCTAATAAATTCTTGAAAAGAAGTTTTTACATGTTTCTAGGTCATTTTTACCCTTTTGATCAATGTTTAACAACTATGAAAACACATTTTTACCTCAATTACTGTAATTAATTATAATTACTTTCAAACTTTTTTAAAAAAACTAAGCTATCCTCATTATTAATGATAAATTATTCTAATTAAAAATAAGGAATCCATTTTTACAAATTACAATCACATGTGTTTTTGAAATTAATTTAAAATTATTCTTTCAGATGTGTCGAAAAAAGAGGGGTTTTTTAAGTTAATATGTTAAAAACGTTCACAAAGTTTTTATATATAAATCGAATTTGAAATTTATTAATATAACCCAGATAGGTTTAACTAATATAAAATTCTTATAATTATACTTTAAACACAATTAAAAATATTTTTTTAATATATAAATAAATTAAACTAAAAATGTTTTCAATTAAAATTTAATGTTTTTACTATCCATCAACTAATGAAACTTCTCAGAAAAATTTAAAAAATTCATCCAAAGTAAATTTTGATGTTCCACTTACAAAAATTAATTCCATTGTTTCATATGAAAACTATAAAATTTCCAAAATTTAGTTTTAAATCATGTATTCCATTAAAAGACAGAAAACTTTACATATTACATTATAATACAAATAGTATATTATTTTTTGGTACAACACAATCATTACCAAAACATAAGATTTAAAATATATTAATGTTTCATTTCATATACACTATTTAACATATCATACATTTTAATTTAAATGTTTCCTTCCAATTCATTAAAATTAAAATATATGAAAAAGACTTATTCTATCAGTACCCGGGTAGTTACATCCTTTATATTCAATTGTAATTTATTTTCATTTATAATTAATTGGTAACCAATAAATTAATATTATTAACATGTGTAAACTAAAATTTAAAAATTTACATTATCTCTTTCATTACCTCCATTCCAAAATCTATGTGATAACTATCATAATAATATTAATAGTACATTATTTCATGGAAAGACTCGTTCTTATGTGTAACATAAATCACCAAAGGAAATTGATGTTGCATAAAATTAATGATTAATATGGTGTTTAATTTCAGTAAATCTAAATAATTTTTTTATGTAAGACAATATATTAAATAATTTAAATTAATTTAAATAATATATTTCATAAAATCTCACGATGTTACATCCTACCCACCTTCAATTGAATTTCTCCCCTAAAATTAATCTTGGTTATTAAATGACTAAAATTTATAGACTTCATTCATTAAAACCCAAATATTAAAAATGGTTAAAAACATTCTCTTAAAAAGTGAATGTGGGAAACATTACTATCATCGGATGCTATTGATAAATAGGATTCCACATAGGTAGACAATTTGAAATAAATTAAATGATGAATTTAGAAGGAACAACTAATTCAAATGGACTAATAAAGAGTGATAGAGAACATGTTCAATATGAAGTAAATGATGAAAAAACCCAAAACCAAATAATTTTGGAAAAGGAGTTTTATATCATTAGAAGATATCATGGTTTTATAGGAAATGTTGTCTTTATCTCTTAGAAGATCTCTCCCTCCTAAGATCTAGGGTTTCCACATTCTCTCACCTTAGTAGAGACTTCTTTTTTGAAAGGTTTTTCTATTTTAGGAATATATATTCTCTTTACTTTGTGTTTCCATTTCATTTTTGTCATGTGTTACTTGGATGATCATTTTCAATTCATGTTCCCTAACTATTTCTCATGTGCTATTATCATTAGAAACTTCATTCCAAACCCCACTTTGGTTTTCCTCAAAGGTGTTCTGGTGGTTTGGAATTAAGTTGGTATCGATAATCGGTGATTCGTCCATTTGGAATGTTCATGCACCTCTACTCTCTTTGCCTATACCATTATACGGGACTCCATATTGGTTAGGTAAAAAGGTTTTTGTGGTGGTCTTGGTATGGTGTTGGTGGAAGCGTTCATTGATAATGGTTCATATTAGTAGTACAAATCTGGAAGACTGTTGTTCATTTGGGTAGATATTCCTTCAAATATGTAGGCACCCAGAGAGGAAGATGTTTCCGATGATGAGTGGTGTAATGGATTGATGTGAAATGATGAATAGGGTGTTCTAGTGTGTTTTTATGTGTTGTTGATGGTGTTCGATGATGTTTTTTTCTTAGCTCTTGTCCCCATTGGATGCACTTGGGTAGCTACTATTGGATTTGTTTTTCTTCATGGATCATCAATGGTGGTGTTTCTAGTTTTTTTCGACTATCAAATTTTTGATGGAGTTATCTTCGAGGTGATGATGATGCAAGGATGGTGTTTATGTGATGCTATGATCAACTCTTGGTTTCATGGAAACCAATGAGTTGACAGAGGGCATTAGGCTCGATGTTGGATCTTTGTCACTAAAATTTTAAATTTTAATTCAAAATTTCTTGTTGGTTTTTGAAGACTTATATGTCATGGACTTTTCTATTCATAGATGGTTCTATTTTATGGTTCCCATTTATCCCTAAAAATGGATTATTGTAAAATAAAAATATATTTGGATGGATATCATTAGAGAAGATGTTAATTGGATAAAATTCTACTTCTTTAAGATCATTTTTCCTAAATTTGAAGGATTTATTCACCATCTATACTAAGAGCATAAGAAAATAGACTTACTTTATGAGTATAGATTCTTAATTTAATCGATTTTTACCACATACTCATCTCTTTCTCTAAACAATGAGTATCAAAAAATACTTTTCATGTCTGGATCACTATAATCATCTTCTTATTGATCGCTTAATCCTCAAAAGGATAAATTAGTATTCCTTGTATCTTTAGATAATAACCTAAACCAAAATGGTTATCAAATAATAAGATAATTAAAAAATTCTTGTGATGTGATAATCCATTAATCTCTAAATTTCAATAGCAATTCCTAATGTTATTAATAAATCATTACATTGATATATAACCCTAATGGTCACCAAGATGATTAAACGTACATCCACACAAATTGAGGTTTCCTTCCTCAAATAACCTTTAAACATATACCCAAGGTATATAAGGAAACTCAATAAATGTATCCTAAGGTATTTACAATATTTAAAATATTAAAACAGGGGAGCCTAATATATTGGGATTAATATCAAAATAAAGAATTCCATACATCTTCTATCACTTCCTCTAATAGACCAACATCAACTATATAAGTATAAAATGATTTCCTTATACCTTTTTGATTTTGATTGTAATGATTCACATCCTAAGCAAGTTTCTTTAGACACCTGTTAGCATAGTTTCCCCACTCATTATATATAAATCATACTACTATTGACTCACCATCTATTATCTCATTGTTGTATTGTTCATGACTCTTTTCCTTGCAGTCAAGATCCATACGAACAAAATTACCACAATGCTAACACTTTCTAGATGCAGACATACATTACCCAAATTGTATTTTACCACACATGGAACAAGTTTTAGGCTTACCTATATAATTCTTAGTTGGTTGCTTATATATTTTAACCCACCTTGTCCATTTCATAATCTTGTCCACTCATGGCACAAAAGTGTCAACAAACTCCATTTTAACCTTCTCATTAAAATGAACATCTTTGTAATAACTTTCAAATTCTCTAGAAGAAAAATCTATTTATATAATTGGTTTCAATCTCAATTAAAATCTATCAATTTTTCTATCAATGTATTGGATAAAGTATGGAACATGCCCAGAGAATCTTGTTAAGTGTTCTTCATATATAGCCAAAAAATCATTTTTTGCCTCAACTACCAGAATTGTCTCTCCATCCTAAGAAAAAAACCTTAGGGAATATTTTTCCGGGAAAATATCCATTAATGTTTCCTATTACATGGAATCAAGATAATCTTTATATCTATTATTTTTAACCAAATACCACCATCGGTTAGCTTCACCATCAAAATGATATATGTAAATAGTTTGTTTGATGTTCTGAACATCCCAAGACTTCAAATATCTTCTCAAGGGAAGTAATACATCCTTTCTCTACTGCTAGGATAGATGATTCATTTTTATGGGGTTTGTTTTCTCATGAAATTCTCCACAATTTTTATATTCTTTTGTGGTAGGTTGATTCATCTTTAGCATGGATACCACCACTATTTATTGT
Source organism: Viscum album (assembly GCA_963277665.1). Classification (NCBI taxonomy): domain Eukaryota; kingdom Viridiplantae; phylum Streptophyta; class Magnoliopsida; order Santalales; family Viscaceae; genus Viscum; species Viscum album. The sequence goes on along the minus strand of OY728145.1, from coordinate 1,087,701,024 downwards.
TGGTTTCAACTGATCCATCAATACAACAAACTACTCATTTCCAATTAAAATCATCTCATGATACTATTTTGGAAGGATATTTTACTCTTGATGCCTTCCCACTATATCATTAATGTTTCGTATATGGAAAACAATTCTGAACAAACATACATTAGATAATTTAACATGGAAATCATAAATTTTATATCATTTTAACTTAACCATAATGTAAAATATTTTAAATGCATTCTATTAAAACTATATTAACCTCTAATGTAGTATAATACTTTCCATTGGTAACAACTATAAAGCCCTAGACATAAACATTATGTATGCTTTAGTTAATTAAAGAATTATACTTTCTCTCACATCATGTATCTTTTTAGGATTAAATTTTTAGAGAATTGGGACATAACACATGTATAAAAACTATAAAATAAAAACTGCACACTTCCTATCAGTATTCGTTTTCCCTAAAATCTGTAAATGTTTAAATAAATCAGGAAATATTTTCATGGGGAATATCCATGAATTCAAACTTTACATATTCCATTCTCTTACCCACTCTTAAACCCTATGATAACATCTTAAAAACTAGGTATGAGAAAAAAAATCTTGGTAACATATATAAAAATAAAGGAAACAATTAGTTTTGTAAAAACATAAAAAGTCATATAACATTTACCATTATCTTCAAAGTACTTGGAGAATTTTAAATAAAACATTTTTACATGAAAAAATAGACAAATATTTTTCATAAAGAAAATCATTAAAACCCATAAAAACTAATTAAAACTCCTTATATTTACTTAGAGAATCATGTACATATAACCCCTTCAAAACCCTTTTAATTGGAATAATAATATGGTTGACTTACAACATTATCATTACCCAATTCCTTAGAGATTTATAATGGGGGTCACTCATCATATAAGCTATATTAGGCACACCCATTTATCATGGGCTATAATGGGGCTCAACCCTTCATATAAGTTTTATTAAGCTCACACATGATCTATAATGGGGATCAACCCTTTTTATAAGCTATATCGAGCTTACCTGTTTCATATAATTCTCAATTACCATATCAAGAGTAAAAAAACTCTCATTATAAAACATTTTAAAACTCTTTTTAAATCTATATGAAAACAAATTCGGATAAAAATACCGTTTTATTTTGAGAACCTGTTTTCCATAACCAAACACCCTTTTCATTGAAAGCCCATTTTCAATACCAAAATAACAAAATAAAAGGAAATAGGGTATTTTATTTAATAAAACTTGTAATATTTCAACGTAATCTAGATATCATATAAAATTCATGATGACATGAAAAGTGATTATCACCATACATTAAAAATATGCCATTTCATTTTTAATTTTTCAAAACATTAATTTTAGGAGATATAAATATATTAATTTTGAAAATATTTTAATGAAATAAAAAACATAAAAAATATTTCCTTTAAAATCCTTTTATATCTATATAAATAAATATATAAATTAATATCAAGAATATTCAAATGGAGAAAATGACTTGAAAAATAAATCTTTAAAAATTAAAAGTGTCCCCTAAACCATTGAACATTTAAATAATAATCCATGTGAAGGATTAACATTTATAAAAAATGATAATAACATGATAATAAATGTAGTATGTACATATAAGGTCAAAGGGGTGGTATATACACCTTATAAAATATTAAAGGTGTATATTAGTTACAAATGCCTCAATGAAAAGAGATTGAGAATAAATCCCTTACCAATTTAGAAACTCTTGGATCATAAAACTTATTAAATAATATCATTAAAAAATACTTTAAATATCATGAGATTAGATAAATTCATGATATAACATGTCAAAAGGGATGTATATGCATCCATCTAATGGCCTGGAGGACTTTAAATTTTTTTATTATTACATAAGTCCCCATTTTAAGGGAATAATGGGAAAACCTAGACATAAATCATGAAATTAAAACATACATGGACTTATATACACCTTATAAAATAATTAAGGTGTATAACATCAATATACGCCTCAATGAAATGAGATTGAGACTATATCCCTTACAACTACGGTAACATTTGAATGGGAACCCTAAATGTAATAATAATAAAATGGAAATTTTAAATACCATCGATATAAAAGAAATCATGATATAATATATCAAAAGTTTCAGTATATACACGATTCATAATAATTAAGTGTTGTATATGAAATTTATCTCACAGATGTAAAAGGTGAGATGGAAAATCCCTTACCCTATGTCTGACATGACATGTGTCTCTTTATCATCATGAATAATAAAATTTTGTTAATTATTTTCCTTATTTATAAACATTTTTATTTTTATAATTACTTTTATTTCACTTATTAAATTTTTTTAAACCACCTCTTAAAAATTAATTTTAAATTAGGTGTTTCGACCATATTCGACTTATGTTTTGAAAATAACTTTGGTAGGTCAACTTTGGACAAAATGGTCATAATTAAAACACATAAATAATAAAAATAATGAAATAATTATCTTATTTATACATAAATTATAATTTTTAAATCATTTATAGATTATGGTTTTTAAAAATGAACCAACATTACAATCATGGAGACGGTTGGTTGTACGTGCACATGAGTAACGATCCCATTTTTCAATGATCATTATGGAAAAGATGTAACATTTATAGTTCTATAATTATAATTATATAATATTTAAAATATTATTTAATAATAAATATATATCGAATTCTTGTGATTCAAAAATAATCATATATCTTTTAAAATGTGGGATTCCACACATCCACGAATGACGTTATCACTTTCTCAGTATGTGAAATGTAAATAATGTAAATAATATATGATATTTGAAAAAATGTAATTATATAATTAATATAATATATATTTCTTTTATTTAACATATTTTAAATTAAATTATCAATTAATACATTCCATGTGAATTTTGAACCTATCACATTTCTTGGAGGATGCGGTAGACCACACGTCCACAAATGACATTTTCGTATTCACACAAAGTTGAAATCATAATGTTATGTTTTCTATAACCACTAAATAATTATTGAGACATTATAAATATCATATATATCACAGAAAAATATTATTTCCATCATAATTCCCAATTATAAGATGTGGTAATGGAAAAAATGAGCGACATCATTTCACGAGGCGGTAGTTCACTGTACAAACAAACTGTAAGTTTGTTACCCATTTAATGGATGTATGTGTAAGTGAAGTTAGAACCCTTAGAATAACAACATATTATTATATGGGGAAAATTTATGTTATTATACAAGCCGAGAATAAGAATAATTTAAGTGGTTTGAGAAATAAATAATGCAAAAGTAGTCATTGAAGAATGTTACCTCTTTTTTCTGTAATTTTTTTTGATTTACACTAAATAACATCCTAGGATTTATTTATTCCAAAATTGAGGATTTTAATATGAGAGTATGGATTTTGGGATATTATTTTGGTAGGGTATGGATGATTTAAATTTCATGATAAATTTGAATAAGTGGGGAGGGTGAGTGCCATTTTATAGTGGAGGGGGAGTGCCATTTTTGTAAATATAAAAAGTTAAAAACTATTGTGAGGTCTGCCTTAGGTCATGTGCCTCAAATAATGATCATAATTATATAAACGATTATATATGGTCTAATAATGGAAATATAATTGGTTTTTGATATGTTAATAGTTCATTTTTTCCCTTAATATTAATGTTTTACCACTAAATAACTACATTTTTACCATAATCGCTAAAATAAATTTTTATTGCTTTCCCTAATATTTTTAGTAAAAAAATAAGTTGAACATATTAAAAGTTATAAATAATGATGATTACAAATATTTAATCCATTTTTATAAATTATATCAACATAAGTGTCATAAATCAATTTAAAATTAATTCCGTCGACGGGACGACAAAGAGGGTTTTTTTAAACTAAATATGTTATAAATATTGTAATGTTTATATATAAAAATTCAATGTGATATTTTTTCCAATGACCTATATTGGTTTAACTGGTAAAAAATTGACATAATTATAAATTAAAACCAATTTAGAATATTATTTTTCTATATTAATAAATTAGATAAAAAACATCTTTCAATTAAAATTCAGTGTTTTTCAATATTCATTAAAAATGAAACTTCTCAGAGAAATACTAAAAAATCACCCAAAGTAAATTTTTATATTACTATTAAAAATATAATTTTTTTCACATAAAAACTATAAAAATTAAAAAATTTGAATTTGAATCTATTATTCTTTTAAAAGGTGGTAAAACCACTATATTAAATAATAATATTAATAGTATATTACTGTTTGGTATAACACTGTTTGACATGCAACTCAAGATTTTGAAGAAACTCATGTTTCATGTAATATAAACTCTTGAATATAGTGTCTATTTTAATATTAAAATTACTATAAAAATCATAAATATTAATAAATATGATAAAAAACTTATTATATCAATACTTGTGTTATTATATCCTTTATATGCAATTTGTCATTATATTCATTTATAATTAATTGGTAACCAATGAATTTATCATATAAACATGTGAAAACTATAATTTCATAATTTATTTAATCTCGTTCATTTCCACTATTCTAATGGCTGGGTGATAACATTCATAATAATATTAAAAGTATATTATTTTCCAGTAAGACTCAGGCTTCTTTGTATCATAAGTCATCAAAGGAACATGATGTTCCATGGAAAGTAAGATAAACTTGGTATTTTTTTGACATAATATAGATCATATCTTGAATATAACAAAATATATTAAATAATTTAATTTAATTTAAAAGAGTATATTTCATAAAATATCTAAATTTTATAAGGGATATTTGTTTTGTTATGGTTTTTGTAGTAGCAGAAATGCATCTCTATCCAACCAAATAAAAATTGGAAACGACCATTGATCTTATAGAGAATGTTTCCCAGTTGAATATAAACCATGATATGGTATATTCAAGAAATAGTTTGTATATATAAATAAAATGGAATCCCTTCTACTAATCTAACTACCATAACTAGTGCGGTCACTTGAATTCCCATGAGAGTATCCCCACCTAAAAAGAGACTCCCATTTAGGAATATAGCTATGAAATGTGATAAAATAATTCTTTGGTATATATACATTCTCACTTGGTATCCTCTTGCAGTATAATCCCCCACCTTAAGGATTTCCCAATATGAATATGTACTGGAACAGACTTTCTAGGAAGGACATTGGTGAGGGAATATAATAGTTTGTTAATCCCCAATTCGATAGAGAAAGATGTTAACCTAGCCCTTAAAAGAGATAAGTGAGTGCATATTAGTCTCCTTCATTAACGTACCCTTAAAAGTGTTTAGCATGTACCTTTATAATATTTAGGTTTGTACGGGGTCATCCCAAACATTTTTGGCAAGTAGAAACTCATCGTACGTCTCCCCAAGTGGAGATATCCCACCCAGTCAGTAGATATCCCAAAGGATGATTCCTACTTCTCCATGGGATAGATGGAATGAATTAGTTTCAGGTCACCAATCACTAATCAATTCTTTAAAAAGATCTGATTAATTATAGATGAAAAACTGAGAAACCCATATGGCCTCGTAATGGTGATTAGCTTGTAGTTCATTATAAAACATTGAGAAAATATGTCTCACCCAGAACAAACATTCCCATTGATTAGATAAATCTCCACCTTGTCACTGGACTCATTTAGAGCTCCATATACTTTTCAAATATCTTAAAGTGGATAAAAATATGCTTGAATAAATTTTACCAGGGGACTAGTGGGGAAAATAATAGTTGTCCGGAATCTGAGCGGAGTTATATAACCCATAGGATGCCCCTCGAATTGTACCATGACCAACTGATTGCCTTCATAAATCATCATTTGAACATAACATAGTGAATATGAAAACTAGTGATACTGAAGGATGTATTTATTCAAAGGATGATATCATTATCCAAATATGGCATCCGTCCTTTTTATTACATAACTTTTCATTACATTTTACAAACAGCTGATCTTTAAAGTGTAGTGTCTTGGAAATAAGGTACATAATACATGAAAACATATAACATCATTTAATTCCACCAGAAAGGATTATTCATTTCTTTCATCCAATTAATATTAATCAAACTCATAACCTTGGTACATACATCAAATAAAAGAGTGAGTAGAATTCCCAGTAAGGGAAAACCAAGAGAAACTATTTACCTGTGAACTTGAGCGATGTCTATAACAACGTGAGGAATATCAAAAAAATTATAAATAGGCATATAATAATAATAAATTAAATAATAATTTTAAATGGTGTCTAAAACATTAAATTTAGGAATTAATAAGTATATCACTAAGGTCCATCCCCAAGGTGTCATAAAATTCACCATGGTCATTCACCAAGGTATCATAAAACTTGTCATCTCTAGAGATTAAATTTTTTACCCATTGCACTGGAGAAATATCAGGGTGAACCCTTATTATTTATTTATTTTTATGTGATGTGCATATATAAAAATCAATAATTTCATAAATAACCCATATAATATAAAATAAATGGGTTTCATATCAAAATCACATCATTTTAAAAAGTACATACAAACTAGTTTCTGTTGTCATTTTAATCTCATGAAAAAAGGAAGGCGGGTTTCATGTATTTTAATACCTGAATAAAAATATATAATTTTGAAATCCAATTGAACACCCTTGGAGAACATATCGGTTTTGGTTTTCAATAAAGTAAATAAAATAATTTCTTTATAAAAATAGGGATATTTCAAGATGAAAAATCTGGTAGCATAAGGGGTATGAAACACAAATTTAGACAGAATTAAAAAAAAAGAGGAGAAAGGGCTCTCCAATTGATAAAATACTCATAATATAGTAGAGGTATGGAGACAAATGTACATAGAAACATTATATTGAAATTTTAAAGATGTGTAACATAAAGAGAATATGAAAGGAGAAGTAATACCGGGATTTCCCTTACCATGAAATGTAACCTCTAAAAATCTAGGATTAGAACCTTGTGGGCTTGAGGACTGCTTGGGAGGACTCTTTGTGGGGTAATACTATAATTTATTCAAGAGGGATGATTTTTTAATGATGTAAAATGAAGGAATGGTTTGGTATTTATTGTAAAATAGATGGAGTTTTTTTTATTAATTTCTGATGACACCTCATCGGTGGTATTTGAAAAACCATGTGATTTCCCATGGAATTTTCACATGTTTTTGGCCACTTGGGACACATAATATATTATTTTAATCCATATGAGTCGAACATTATTTGAAATTACATATTGCATCTTTATGATGTCATAAAACACACCGAAAACTCATAAACTGTATTTTCACTATTTACTGAAAAACGAAACATTTTTAAAACTCTTATAAATTCACCCTAAACTAATATCGATGTTCTGAATTCAAAAATTAAATCCATTTTATGAAAATAATTTTATCAATATGATAAATTTAATTTTTAATTAAAACCCCTATTTACATGAAAAAATACTAATAGTTAACTAAAAATTACTAAAATAGTTATTTACATATAGTATTATATCACAATACCATTCACGATGCATAATTATATTTATACTTCCTTAGATAAGGTTACAATTACATTGGTGATATTACTATTAATAAGGTTAATATTACTATTCATCATTTATTATTCACTAAAAATTAAGTTTATCTTATCAGACTCTAAATTTCTTACTAATCACAATCGTATATGTCCATTTTTCAAAAATCAGTTCACAGTATCAATTATTTAAAGTTTAAAAATAACTTTTAAAATAATATTTTTTTTCAATATTCATTAATAATATGAAACTTATTAGACAAATACAAAAAATTTATCCTAGATTAATTTTGAAATTTTAAATTCAAAAATGATGTTTATTTTACCATAATAATACTATAAGTATGATAAATATCATAAAAGTAAATTTTTTTCCGATAAATTCAATTTATCAAACTTGCATCAAATAAATATATATCTTATTAAGAGAAAATATTATTAAAATAGAAAAGATGAACTAATAATTTTATTTATACAAAAGGATTACAAAAATTAACTAAATCCTCATTACATAACCCCTTATAACACCTTCATAGGACCTAGGAGTAAGGTGTTTGATTGTGAAAGAATCTTTGGGTGGCTCAGACAATATTTCCCGAGTGGTGATTTCTTTCAACATGAACTTCTCTAGTAGGAAATTTCATTCAAGCTTAACATGTTGAACCTTGTCTTGGTCTTGGTCCAGAGAAAATCCTAATAATGTTACCTCTTTCCCAATCTCTGAAAAATGGGCTTCATATGGCATGATTCTACTGATAGAGGGCATCAACTCTTCTTTTTTTCATTAATTATCCATTATCATTTATTTTTATAAAGAATAATTATAACATTGAAAATTATTATTGTTTCTAATGGTCATATTAACCAATGGTCAATACTCAGTAGTTACATTTCAATTATACATATATAGTTTAATTTATTATGACATAGAGAACCATCCATTTTTAGAAAACAAAATATTATTCAAATGATTGGGTTGTTACACTCTTCAACCATTAACAAATTTCAACCCAGAAATTTCAACTCGTACCATCAGAAGAGAAAAGGTGTAGGTACTTCTACCTCATAGTCTCCTCTGGTTCCCACATGGCTTCATCATATTTTTGGTTCATCTATGAATCTTTAAAAATGTGGGTAGTCTTGTTGCGTATAAGCTTGTCTTTATGGTATAAGATCTCCATTTGTTGTTTCTCATAAGATAGTTCATGTTCCAATTGTACCACCACTTTATTTAGTACATGTGAAAGGTTTGGTATGTACTTACTCAAGAGGGATACATGAAATACATCATGAACCTATGATATATTTGGTGGAAGTGCAAGCCGATAGGCCACTAATACTACATGACAAAGGATTTCATAGAGGACAATATACCAAGGGCTGAGATTCCTTTTCTTCTCAAACCGCATGACTCTCTTCCAAGGAGAAATTTGTAGAAAGGACTTGTCACCAAAATCCAACTCCAAGTCTATTCAACAGTTGTAGGCATAGATCTTTTTCCTAATCCAAGTAGCCTTAATGTGTTGTTGGATGGAATGAACTGTTTTTGTCATCTCTTACAGATGATCAGGCCCAAGAATATTTCTCTCACTAGATTCATCCCAACAAGTAAGAGTTCTTCATTGATTCCCATATAAAACCTCATAAGGTTCCATTTGAATGCTTGAGTGGAAGTTGTTTTCATACAAGAACTCAACTAGTCAGAGATATTGACCCCATCCACCTTTAAATTCCATTGACCATGTTCTCAGCATGTCCTCGAGTGTTTGAAAATAATTTCAGATTGGCCATTAGTTTGGGGGTGATAGATCATACTGAAATTCAATTCATTACATATATAATGTTTAGGGCTTCTCCAGAATTTTGATGTGAACTTTGGATCATGATCAGATAAAATCGAAAGTAGAACTTCATGCATCCTTACCACTCCCTTTATGTAATTCCTACCAAGTTTATTAATATAGAAATCTTCTTGAATAGAGATAAAATGGGCATTATTGGTGAGACGGTCCACTATAACCCATATCTCATTGGTTCCATTCAATGTTCTTGGGAGACCAGTGACAATGTTGATAGTTATATTTTCCCTCTTTCATGCTGGTATAGGTAGTGGTTGTAATACCCCTTTAGGAATATTTCTCTCTACCTTCACTTTCTGACATACTAGGCACCTTGTAGTGTAGTAAACAATCTCCCTTTTCAAATTATCCCACAAATAATGATCACAAAGGTCCCTATAAATTTCCGTGTTTCCAGTATGTATAAAGAATATAGATCTATGATCTTCATTCATCATAACTTTCTTTATTTCTAGAATATATTGAACACATAGTCTTGTATGAAATTTCAGTTCACCTTCTTGATCAATATTGAACTCGAGAAAATTCCCATACTTCATAGCCACAAACTTCTTCTGCAACAATGTATCTTCTTTTTTATCTTTCTTATTTTTCTCTAGTAATTACAGTTGATAAATCATTTGGGATAGGGTTGAAGATGAAACTTCCCTTTCAATTCCCATGTCTAGTTATACTAAGTCTTTGATCAAGTTATCTCTTTGAATCCTCATCATTTCTAGAACAACAAGTTCATTCCTACTTAATGCATCAGCAACTTTGTTTTCTCTTCCGATATGAAAATGAATTTAAAAACCATAGTCTTTAATAAATTATAACTATCTTCTATATCTCATGTTCAATTTATTCTATGTGAAAATATACTTCAAACATTGATGGATTGTGTATATATCACATTTTTAAGATAAAGATAGTGCATCCATATCATCAGAGAAAAAATAACCATAGCTAGCTCAAGGTCATGCATAGGATAATTCTGCTCATGAGTCTTCAACTATCGAGATTCATAAGAAATGATTTTTCATTTTTTATGAGGACGCACCCAATCCATTTTAGACATGCATCACTAAAAATAATGAATCAATCTCTTATTTATGGAAGACTTAACATAGGTGTAGTAACTAATCTCTTCTTTAACTATTGGAAACTTTCCTCACACTCCTTTGTCTAGATGAATTTGACCAATTTTCAAGTTATCTTGGTTAATGGATTAGAAATTCATTATTTTTTTCAAAATACAACTATAATATCTTGTTAAACCAAGGAAAATATGAATCTTATTTTCTATTATAGGATGAGGCCACTCCTCTATAACCTTTGTCTTTCTATGGTCAACTGATATTCCATCATTGGTTACAATGTTCCCCAAAAAAGAATTTTTTTGTAACCAAAGCTCACACTTTTTGATGTTTCCAAAAATTCATTCCTTATGAAGAGTTTGAAAAATAAACGTTGGATGATCCTAATAATCCTCCTGAATTTTTGAATATATCATAATATCATCAATAAAAAGTTCCAAAAAATCATGGTAGTCCTTAAAGACTTTATTCATGAAATATATAAATATAACATTTGTATTAGTTAATACTGAGGGCATAAAAACAAACTCATAATGCCTATATCTTGATCGGAAGGTGGTTTTTGGAATATATTATTTATTCACCCTCAATTTATGATAAACAAATCGAAAATCAATCTTGGAGAATAATTGAGCCCCATGAAGTAGGTCAAATAAGTCATCAATTCATGGAAGAGGGGATATTTTTCTTATTATGATCTTGTCAAGTTCTTTGTAATCAATTCATAGCCACATTGATCCATCCTTATTCTTCAAAAATTGAATAGGTTCTCCCCAAGGAGACACACTCGGTAAAATAATTCCCTTCCCCAAAAGATCATGGAGTTGTTTCTTTAATTCCCCGTACTTCACATTTTTCATCCTATATGAGGTCTTTTATATCAAATTAGATACTGGTATGTTTTCAATGGAGAACTCTACCTATCTTACTAGGGGAGGTCTTGGTAACTTTTTAGGAAATACATCAATGTATTATTGGATGATGGGGACATTTTCTATCCTTATACTCTCATTTCATTATTCATCCTCACTGATCAACTCCATAAATAAGGATATATGGGTTTCTTCTAGATAAATCTCTTCTCAAGAAATATCTATTTAGAAGATAACTATTGGTTTCCCATTTAAGACTTCTTTGATTTCCTTACTTGTGTATTTGATCATAGCATTATAATTTAAGAGTCAATCAATCCCAACTATAATTTTGAATTCCAACATAGTAATGACTACTAGAATCATGATAATATTGTCCTCACTAAACTAAATAGTAGGGTTTCTAAGCACTGATGATGCTTGGATAATCCCACCAGGAGTCTTGACTGATAACTCTACTTTTATCAATTCAGAGGTTAATTCTAAACTCATTGAAATATTGGGGGAAATAAAGGAATGCGTAGAAACAAAATCAAACAAAGTACTTTATATCTTTGATATAACAACAAGCGTATCTTCCACCACATAATTTAGATATTAAACTTCACCTATCATGATTTCAATAGCATGACATTTTTCCCTTGGCCTTTTTTGAGCCTAATTTGGATTCCCCTCAACTACCCTCAAACTGGGATAGTGATTGGAAAGGTTCCCAAGATATCCAGACATGAATCGTTGTACTTTAGGTAGGGGCTTCACTATCTTCTCTTTGTAGTTAGTGTTGGGAAGTTGAGGCATCACCTCACTATGAAAATTCTGCATGATATGGCCATCTCTTCCACACTTGTAAATCTTCCTACTCCCGAACAGGTAGTTCCTAAAAATCTTATTACCACATTTATTACTAATGTTATATTTCACTTTATTTCCTCCTACTACATAATCCAATCTCCTCAACAATATTTTCTCAATTTATCTCTTCTTTTCATTGGATTTGTGAGACCACTGCATCTCACCGAACTCTGGTTCGACTTTTGTAGCACTCTATATGATCTTGTAATAGCTATTATAGTTTTGGATGGCCATATTCTTTTGTATATGAGGTATTAGTATCCAAAAGAATCAATCAACCTTCCCATTAAGATCCATGAAAATGCTATAGTAACATGAACGCCTATTGAAGCTCATATCGTAGCTTCCAACAGATTCATTCTCCTTCTGCTTTAGCTCAAGAAATTCTTTTTCCATTTTCGTTCGCATCGAACTAGGGAAATACATGGTGATGAATATCCCTCTAAACTCTTCTCACTTCAAAGCTTCAATATCACATATTGGCATCATATTTTTAATTAGTTCCCAACACTAATCAGATTCTCCCTCTTAGTGGTAAACAACCCAGGTGACTTTTTCTTGTTCAGAGCATTGATGTATGGAAAAGATATTTCCAATAGATCTGATCCATTGTTACATAATAAAATGGGTTAGTAGATTAACTGAAGGTTAGTGGTTGTCAAAGAATAAATGAATCAATAGAAAATTGTTCCCTTTGTGGTGAAATTGTTCTCTCAACTTGATTCAAGTTATTTCCCATAACTTGAGTCAGTTCATTTATCCTTCTCATGAAATTTTCCATTAAATATTCCATTGGAGGTCCATTAGTGCATGGTATATTGCAGTCACTATTTGAAAAATTCCTCATATTGACCACCATTTTATATAAGAATAAAACCTTAGTGAGAAAGTTGTTTTATTTTTGAATCTTTTATCTGTAAAATAATTTTTTGTATTAAAAGTTCATGCTTAAACAACAATTACATTTCTCTATAAATCATTCATAATGATTAATAAAATGATTTTTATTAACCAAACATATCCCCTAGGAGTGTCAAACCAATAGTGTATAAAGTCCCACTATCGTGCACTAGTTCCCATTCAAGTCTATCTCAAATCATTGTTTTTGGGTTTTACCCCTAGATATATATGTGTGGGAGCCACATCAACGTGTTTGTATCCAAATAGGGATTTATTTTTTCAGAAACCACTTACATAATGTTTAACCAAAATACAAGGAAGTTCTCCTATATTTAAAATTTTTCTATAGGGTTCTTCATAATGTTTTCATATACTATTTTCCACAAATAACTAAACAATCCTTTAATACTAACAATGACATCATGCCTTTTCATTACATAATTTTTCATTACATTTTAAAAAAATAGGGTCTTTAAAGTATAGTTTCTAAGAAATAAGGTACATAATACCAGAAAAAAATATAACATTATTCTAATACAAATGAAAGGATTCTTCATTTTCTCATCCCCATTAAAATTACTCCAACTCATATCCTTGGTACATACATCAAAGGAAAGAGTGAGAAGAAGGCTGAGTAAAGGGAAAACAAGGAAAGCATTTTACATGTGAACTTGAGCGATATCTATAATAATATGAGGATTATCATAAATGAATGATAAAGAGGAATATAATAATAATAATAACATGAATTATATTTTTAAATTTTTTTGAGAAAATTTAATTTAGACATTCATAATCATATCACTAAGGTTCATCCCCAAGGTGTCATAAAAATTACCATGGTTATTTGCCAAGGTATCGTAGAACTATTCATATTTAGAGATTAATTACTTTACCCAATGAATTGGTGTGAAATCATATAACACCCTTAATATGTATTTATTTTCAAGTGATACACATATATCAAAATCAAACATTTCATAAATAACCAATCGAGAATAAATGAAATGGGTTTCATATCAAAATTATGTCATTATAAAAAGTTCTTAAAAACAGTTTCCCTTTTCGTTTTTAATCCCATAAAAAATAAATGTGGGTTTAATGTATGTTAATACCAGAATTAGAATATATAATTTTTAAATCCAAGTGAAAAAACCTGGATAATATAGAGTTTTGTGAATTCACAAAAGTAAAAAAATGAATTTCTCGATAAGAAGAGAGAAATTTCGAGACAAAAATCCTGGCAGCATAACAGGTATGAAACAAGGATTTAGAAAACATTAAAAATAGAGGGGTAAAGGGTATCACAAAAATAAACGACTCATAATACATTATATGTATAGAAATAAAATCACATAAGAACATTATATAAAAATTTGAAAGACATATAATGTAAAGAGAACATGAAAAGAAAAGCGATGTTGAGATTTTCCTTACCTTGAAGAGTAACTTCTAAAACTCTTGGATTGGGACCTTGAGAGATTGAGGATACATTGTAATGAATCCTTGTGAGTTAATACTATCATATATTCTAGGGGGATGATTTTTTAATGAATTAAAACTAATCGATTTATTGGTATTTATAGTAAAAAAGAGGGAGTTTTATATTTATTTCAGAGGACACCTCATCGGTGGTATTTGCAGAACCATGGGCTTGCCCAGGGTATTTTCCCATTATTTTGTCCAATTGGGACACCTTATATAATATATTCATCTACATGATTCTGCCATAATTTTAAATTACAAATTACATCATGGTGATTTCATAAAATACACTGAATACTCAAAAACTATATTTTTACTATTCATCAAAAAATATAAATATCTCATAAACTCACCCTACCCTAATATCGATGTTCTAAATTGAAAATTGATCTCCATTATATGAAAATAAATTTCTAAATATTGGAAATTTAATATTCAAGTAAAATCACTATTTACATGAAAAAAAGTCTAATAGTTTTCTAATAATTCCTAAAATAGTTATTTAATTATACTATTATATCACATTACCATTCACAATGCATAAATTATGTTTATACATCCTTAGCTGAGGTTTCTATACCATTGATCATATTACTATTCATAAGGGTAATATTACTTTTCATAAGTTACTATTCACCCAAAAATTAGTTGATCTTATCATACTATAAATTTCATACTGATCACAATCATATATGACTTTATGTTGAAAGTCATTTCACAATATCAATTATTTAATGTATAAAAATTATTATAAAAATGCACTTTTTTCAATATTCATCAATAATGTGAAACATTTTAGAAAAATACAAAAAATTCATCATATATTAATTTTCACATTTGAAATTCAAAATTGATGTTCATTTTAACATTATAATTCTCTAGGAATGGGAAATATCATAAAAGTACATTTTTTATCTATAAAATCAATTTATCAAATTTTAATCAATTAAAAATATATATTATTAAGAAAAACTATTGTTAAAATGGATGTGATGATATAAAAATTTTATTTATAAAAAGTTATTACACAAAGTAACTATGTCCTCATTACATATCCTTTTATAACACCTATATAGGACCTAAGAGGTGAGAAATGGTGATATAATCTGGAGGAGGTTCAGACAACATTGCTCGAGTGGTGATCTATATCAAATTGAACTTGTCCTATGATTATTTCAGTAACATCCCAGGTAAATAAATAATATTAAATTTTCATATTTATTAATCTTTGTGAATAAAATGTTAATATTACTTTAAAGGGAATGCTGGGGTTGATGGCGTACCCAATACGCAACAATGAGTTTCCTTGAAATCATACATTGCACACTAATAATACAATAATGTGATTTCAAATGGTATTTAATGCATAGTTGTTGTAATGGAGGGAATGAACAGAACTAACTAAAAAATTATTATATATGTTTGTTAAATATTTTTACACTTTTCCAATAAATGTTAGAGTCTTAAAATGTGAAAGAATCCAATTTTAAGAATAAATATTCTAATATTCCTTAAATGGTCGATTAAACGCCTATTGATGGAATACCATTTTTAAATCCACTTTTTGAAAATTTTATATATTATATTTGACAAAATAATATACTTTTATATAATCAGGACATAAAAATTTACTTTGTTTAAATATTTGTTATTTTTCAAATTAAGTTAGTTTTTTAATAAATTGTGAAAATGCTGTATTTTAATTCAAAACATCCTTTTAATATAATTTATTTTTATGGTTATATTATCTTCTTAATTCGGTTTAAAGTGTAGTTAAAATATACGTTTACTATTTTATTCTATGGTGGTCATTGGAATAAATTTCACTTCAAAATTGGACATAAACAAGTGTTAATCGTTTGATAGATATTGTTTCTTGAAAACATGCTATTTGTTTTGACAATGGGAATTAACTATAAAATTAATTAATGCAGCTTATATGTTTTGAATTTGTTAAAATAGACATCATTTTTTAATTTGTAATATCAAATTTACTTTGGATAAATTTTTGGTATTTTTCTGACAAATGTTAATTTTAATGAATAGTGAAAATACTGCATTTTACTTCAAAACTGCTTTTTCATCTAATTTAATAATATAGTTATATTTTACTTTTAATTGGTTTTAAAGAGTAATTGAATTATGTTTTTATCACTAAATATAATTTTTTCATTGGATGTACTTTCACTTTTCAGTTGGATCTAAAAACAAGTCAATCTTTTGATAAATTTTATTTCTTAAAAACACGTCTTTGGTTGTGACACCATGAATTCTTTTTAAATTAATTACTGCAATTTATGTGTTTAGAATTTGGTAAAATTGATTCCATATTTGTAATCAAAAGGTCCAAATTATGTCATTAAGGCTCTTTTGTTTTTGGACATTATGAATAGTAACGACAATAATTATCTTTAATTATCGTGATTAATTAGTAATCAGGTTGTTAAGGGTAATAAAATAATATCATAATAATATAAAATGACCCCAAAATGTGTCCAAATCCCCTTTTTTGATCCATTTCCGACCATGGGAAGCGTTTTACCAAACTTAAGGGCCCATGAAGGTACATGGGTGTGATAGTGACATTTATGACTTTATTTTTAAAAAAGAAGAGAAATATAACAAAGGTTTGTATATCCTATGTAATACAATTTTATTTTTGTTCAAATAAATGATCACTTAGACTAATAATAGTCATTTTAAATCTAAAAATATTTTCTACATCTTGGTATTATTTTTATAATTTTTAGACATTAAATAGATAAATTTATTTATGACACCATGATGATGCAGTGATTACCTCATTAATGAATGATTTAAATAAAATGAAAAGATAAGGTACAATCTAAGACATAAACTAGTCAAAAACCGATTGGATTGGTGGCTTTCGAACACTTATCACCTTATCCTCTAAATATATAATTTTGGGACCTTTAAAATCTGAAAATCATTTTATAATAAAGTAACATTTCAAGACATTCCAAAAGTGACCCTCCTCCATCATTTAAAATACCCACACCTCTACCCCCTTACCCAAACCTCTCAAGCCCTTGTCTCATCCAAACAATACTCGTATTATCTATCCACATTCATATCTTACTCTTATAAGCCTCACTTTGAGCAGAAGTATTTCCAAGGAAGCCTCTGGTTCAAATCAAAAAAAGTTACCCGATTTAGAGGTAATGTCTTCTCTCGAGTTTCTTTATTTTATTTTCCTTCTTCACTCACCATTATATTCATATTATTTGATCCCATAATAACACCAGTATCCTTAATATACTAGGATTTTGTTATGATAAATATTCTTCCCACACTTATACACACCTCAGTCTAATGGTTAAAGAACATATTATTTCTGTGTGTGGTGAATTACTACCTCAAGAAATAATGATTGTTCAATATTCTTTTAACACCTTTCATGGTGGCCATTACGATGCCACTGTATTTATATATGATATATATGGTATTTATTTTTTCTATATGCTTCTGAATTTTATTTTTAGATAACATCTTTATTCTTTTCATGTTGTGGAACTGCGATAATTTCATATGAGGAAGTGTGGACTACCGCCCCCTCAAGTGATGTGACTCGTTCATGCCAAACATGGAATTTATAAAGAATGTAATTAATGAAATTATGTTACATATATAACATATATATTATATTGTAATTATAATATATATATTTCTCATTTATTTTTAATTCATTTAATATGACAAAGAAAGGAAAGTAGCGTTCATGCGTACGTACGGCCTACCGTCTCCATGAACGGTGCATTTCATTTTTTATCACCAAATGTTATGGAATAGTATAAAATGAATATATAATGGATATATATGATATTTAAATCCTTAATACCATTCAGGAGATGATGTACTTATAAATACATGGATAATTCTCTTCAAATCAGTTTATTTTTGACTCATGTACCGAACATTGACAAAAAGTATGATATGAACTCACATAATTAACTAATTATTATAACATGATAATATGTGATACGAATTGAATAATAAAAATTAAAGGAATTCCATAAGAAATTATAATTTGACCAAAGTTTATCATTCAGGAATATAAAGAAATGAGTAAGACAAGTCAAACTTGAGGTAAGGGGATTTCTAAACTCCCTTTTAATTCCATGAGAGTTCAATTGTATGCCAATTATTTATTGCATGTGGTGTATTTTGTACTGATATTTGATATATATTATCATTATTCTATTAATATTTTTGGTATTTTGTGATTCATTTGGTTCTTATTATCTTTTGGTCATACGACTTGATTGATTACAACGAGGTAAGGGGATTTTATCTCACTTTTTATTTGCGTGAGATTCATGCTATATTTGCCACTATCTCCTTTGAGTGGGGTATGTAATGCACATTATTTTACTGTTTGAGTAATATAAATACATTTATGGGTATTTACATCAACATTTTATTCTCTTTCTTTCATGGGGTGTATGTTTCGTAGGTTACCCAATAAGTAAGGGAACCTTTCACCCTCTTCTTTTTAAAAGACTTCTTTTTGTTATGTCTTTTAATTTACATCATATTATGTTGGGATATGTTCTTATATATCCTTATTTCTGAAAATTTTATATTCAAGTGATTAGATATCCTTTTTATCTCTCATAAACTCATTTTCTAAATTTTAAATTGATGTCGTTAGGCTGTTGAATTTTGGTAAGGGAACTTCTTAACCTAATTTCAATTCATTGGGTTAAACCTCTACTTCTTGATTATGTCGTGCTATGAATATGTGTGGATGAAATCTAATTGTTTTACACTTAAGATTCACTTATAGTTAGTGTATTTATATTTTTCACAAATAATTATGTAATTAATTTATCCTTAATCTAAGGATACAATCTTTGTATGGGACATCTTCTCAATCTTCTTTCATTGAGGCATCTTTTGATTTCTACATGACTTTATTTTATACATTGTATAAAACCCTTTTGACTTTTAATTTAATTCAAAAGGAATATTTTTACATGAAGTGTTTTACTAAATGACAAAAGGAATGTTTTTGTCTTATGTATGCGGTGACAACGACTTCTCCGCCGTCGTGACCATTATTTGAGTTTCGGCTTCCTTTACAATCCATAACTTTTTTTAAAAGAAAAATAAATACCATGTTTTAATTTTCTTTTGTTTTGGTATTGTAAATGGTTTTGATAATGTTTTCATTATACCAATGTGTTGTATTGATATCTTGTGATTGAAATGTTGAAATGATATGTTTCCTTTATGCATGTTTTATGTGATAAGATTATATGGTTCTTGGGCATTGTTTATGAAGTCGGGTGGTTTCATGATAAACTAAGGGCGGGTGAGCCTGATATAGCTCTCCAATGCATTGGGTAACGCAAAGGAGTTAATCACTAAGGTTTCTCTGAAGAGATTTAGGGAATATTGTGTGATGGGTATTCCAAATGTAACCATGAGGGTTACTCCCTACGTAAGAATGTTATGAATGCCCCAAGTTACTATTATGTCCTATGATTTCTATGAGTTATTCATAAATCTTATAATTTCATGAGGTATGTTAAAGTGCTTATGATTTATGAGTAATGTATGATTTCATTGATTCTTATGTATACATGGAATAATGTTTTCTTTCCAGGTTTTTATATCCCTTACTTAGCTTTTTATGCTCATCCCATGTTTTTGAAATGTTTTTCACAGGACATAAAGTGGAATAGGGTCAAGGATGGGATCAAAGAAATGTCATTATGTCTAAAACATGGAATTAGACATGAATCTATTGTTAAAGAGATTTTATTTTGTGAAAAAAATGGAAACTGAGTAGATGTATCTACTTTGCAATCTTTGAGATGTAATAGTGATTTCCTAATTATCTAAAACTCTAAACCTGAAAAGATCCTCTATGTGAATTATTCATTTAATTCAAGATTATGTAATTTTTTAAGGACGGGTCCTTATAGTTTTGTAAAAAATTAACATGTTGAATCTCATCTTTGGATTGGTCCAGATAAAATACCAATAACGCTACCTCCTTCCCAAGCTCTAACAATTGAGCTTCATATGGCACGATTCCACTGGTAGAGGTCATCAACTCTTCCTTCTGCATTAATTATCCATTATAATTTATATGTATAAAAAATAAATATCACATTAAAAATTATTATTATTTCCAATATTCATATTAACCTATAGTCATATAAAGGTCAAAACTCAATGGTAACATTTCAATTATACTTATATAATTTTATTGTTTATGACATAGTAAAGAAAACATTTTCAAATAACAAAATATTATTCAAATGTTCAAGTAGTTACACCAATAGACTGAACCCATATAATTGAAGTTGGTATGAAAAAGGGTGGATCTACAGTTTAAATGTGAGAATCCTATTAAGAACCTCATTGTCCAAATTTACATGATACATAGGGTTAGAGTTACATTTCCCAGAAATCATTTCCATCTGATTAGATGTGGTGGAATATGTATGAGAACTGGAATCCATCTATATAAAATAAATAATTATATATCAGAAAAGAAAAAAGTATCATCAATAGATATGTAAAAATAAAGTATCATCATACAAATTTCATGAACCATGAAAGGATGCATGACCACATGACTCGGTATAGGTATCATGAACCACATGACCCATGGAGATATCACAGATCCCATGACCCATGGGGTGTCTCTCCACCATGTGACCGGTGATAAGACTCATGATCGTGTGACCCTAAGATAGTCACACGAACCACATAATAATTTTGAGATCACATGGCCATGTTATAAGATCATTGTAAACCTACAAGACATCTATATAGTTAGGACCTAGGTCATGCGTCGATAAATTACCAAGAAGTGATTCATGGTTTGTATAAACAAGTGATGAGGAAAATCATAGAGTACAATCAGATCCCATTGATGAACCATGCAAAATAGTCCTATAGATAATTATTATGAATCGATCTTTTTATCAAGTCTCGTGGATAGGTATTTTGAATGGGATCCTATGAAGAGACCTAGAAAAGGTGTTACACAATGATTAAAACCACATGAGCTCCATGATTTGAGTTATTTGTAAAATGAGACACCCATTTACCCTCTATTTATAGAGTATTCCATATAATTCCAATAGTTACTATGTATAATAAACATCACCCATGACACCAATTAGAGGAGTCCCATAGGAATCCAATGGGAATTTAATTTCTTCATAACTGAGTCCTTTTCCGTGTAGAATTCACTCATGTGCGGGTAATTTGTTAACTCCCACCAAATATGAATACAAAAATCTATAATTAATGTAATAACTGAAGCAGGGGAATTATTTTCCCCAAAAAATAGTAAGATGTGGTAGATGACTTATGTGGATCACATAACAAATTGAAGTACATGTTATCACATAAACCTCGGAAGGTCATGCAAATGGATCATTCACAGTGCATGATCTGATTTAGATCATGCAAATCCCCGCTGAATAGCCTCCTTATTCTTATTAAGGAATCTAAAAATTGTTTATAATCATGACAAGGCTTCTAGTTGAGACCCTATGAGTCATGCGACTTTCCAACTGATAGACACCTGAAAATCAACCATAACCCTTATAAAATGAAGGCTGATAAAGGAGGAAAACTCATAAAAAGGATAGTTATGTTGATTTTCATGTGACATGCTCGTGTTATCCATAATACCTCATGAATCCATTGGATACATGTCTACCTTATGAGGAAAAATCATGTTTTCATGACTCTTTTATAGTACGAAGGTTCTTAGACATGTTAATTTGATTATTCGATTCTACATCCAATCTATAGTTGAGATGATGGGTTCTATATGAAAATGCTATCACATTACTATGAAAGCCATAATTGATCACACAATGCATCTCATAAAATTGGAATGATTGTCCTCAACAAAACATTCAAAAATTCATGAGATCACTTATCCTTGTAGAATAAATAAGGAAATAAAAATGGAAAAGTCAGAAGCTTCTTGTGAGGGGAAGATACACTAACCTTCATGTGAAAGGATTCATACATCCTAGTCAATCACCATTTATCATGGGATCCCCCACCCTCACCCCTTGACAGGCCAGAATTATCTCACAATATCCCTAAGACATATTAGTTTAATCTCACAATGGCCTCCATGACCAGATGCATTAGTCTCATGAAGGACCCTATATAAGCTGTCATTGATGAATATAAATCCATTCTACGAGAGTCCTAGTCTCACAAAGTCTCCTAGACAAGTTGGACTAACCTTTTGAAATCTTTTTTAAATATCAAAATGGTTAGGAAAATCCATTTTATTGGATGAGTTCTAATAAAAATTGAAATAGTGGAGCATTCTCATGGACATTGTCATCATGTGGTTCCATGGATGGCCCATGAAAAGGTCATGTGAAGTGTGTGACCCGAAAATCCTTCCACCAAATCCATATCACATTTTTCAGATACACTCAATGAATGTTGGTGTATAATATGGGTGTAGATGCCTATAAATCTCTCCCTACCTATATGGAACACACAACACAAGTGACTATTACATTGGAGCAAAGGAGTGGAATTCTCATAGAAACCAGTCACATGATAAAAAAGATATTATACTATGTAAATTTTGGTGAACAACTTGATGGATCACATGGAATGAATATGTTCTCATGTGATCACTCTATAGATCACAAGAATAACTTTTTTTCATGTCAAATAAGTTATGTAAAAGAGGTATCAACTATCGTATAGGTTATCCGAAACCTAAAATAAGATAAACTAGAAACATATCGAGGCACATATAAATAAATAATGAAATAAAGACTTAAAATGGGAGATTTATGAGAAGAAGGATATTCTTATCTTCATTCACATCACATTCCTGACCTAGATAATGCGACAACACTAGGACACATCACCCAATTCATTTGACATTATCTTGATATTTCGATTGGATTATGTGATGTCCCCTATATACATCCATAAAATAGTTCTACAGACTTTGAGAATTCTAGATATGTCTTGAGATGTCCTCTAGGATTCCCATCCAAATATTCCAATTTCCTCCAGACATGTCACCCAAGTCATGCGGTGGAAACAGGGCATCTCAGCTAGGTCTCGCGATGTCCTTCGGACAAGTCATATAGAAAATGCTAGGTCCCCTAGTATTTTTAAATAGTTCATGTGATGTCCTATTTAAAATTCATCCCTAATAATGAAAACCCCTCTAGACCGGCCATACTTTATCATGAAACACCCTTCATACATGTCATCCTTGATCATCTAATGTCCTCCAACCCTGTCAATCATTTTATGCAATGTCCTTAGGATAATCCAACTGAATCATGTGATTGAATTTTTACATGCTTGTTAGGAATCTAGGATATGCCCAAATAACCTCATACATGTCATACAGACACCCTAGACATTTCTTGCAGACAATCAGGGTATGTCAAGAAGGCAATCATTACATGTCAAGAAGACATCCCAGGACATGATGACCTTGTCTAATGGATATATATTTCGAAATACACCCAAATAAACTAGGTGGACTCTAATTCCTATCATAACCAGGATACGAAAGATACATTTATATGGCCCAAGATTTAATAGGCATTCATATCAGGGTAAACTAGCCCATGTCTCAGATATTATAACCCTTGGGGCACAATCTCTCACAGAGGCTTAACATTCATCCTCATCCATCAACAGATTGAGAGTCTAACTAAAATATGATGACTATGATTCCTTCCATTACCAAGATATATAGGATTCCTTTTTAAATCCCAAGATATATATCAAACATCCCATAAGCTATTACCTAATGCATAAGTCCGTCATTTGAATGTAGTGAGGATGATTACTTTATACTCATTTTTCTCACACTGAGCATGGGTCATGGTTGATTAGGGATTTGTAATGGTCATGTAACATGAATCATGAAATTCTACTATCTAGGGAAACCCTAGTGTGTTGTCCCCATTTAATAGCATGATATGATAGCCCCCATACAAGGGAATTCACCTAATGGTATGTCCTAAGGGCATGATCAAACTACAATAACTCTGATTCCTGCCATAACCATGATACATAGAATGCCTTACTAAGGAAAGAGATAAACACCTAGTGAATAAGTTCCATCATATATGTCCTTTCCTCATGACATTAAACATAATAGGTTCAACTGACTATGTGGGTTTTGTTTCCTAATATAAATAGGATATGTAGAATTCCTCATAAAGGTTCAATCCCATCAAGGAGATATTAATCGCCTCCATGGATAGATGGAAAATCAAAATCACTCGGTTATATGGATTCAAAATATAATAATTTACCTGTTAATGGTAATTGGATTAAGAACCTCAGATACATATAGATGGACTAATTAATATACCCACATTTACACTTGGAAGGGGTCAATACTTGATCATTTTATTAGGTTAACAAGTCCTATATCCGGATTAGAAAGAGATTCACAAATATATCTTAAATAAATAATAGAGTCCTAGAGTAGAAAAAATTTACCCTAAATGATTTTTATGAGTTTGACCTTTCATCCTCTCAACCAATGTGATCTCTTAAGTTTCATTGGTTCTGAATCCCCAATTGATTGTCAGCTTTAATAAAGTCGTTCTATACTCATTTATGGATGTGTAAAACATTGGGATTTTATGTGAAAGGAAAACATGGTAAACATGATATAGAGAATTTTGTACCACATTCAACCCATCTCACAATTAATTTTCAAGTATATTCAAACACCCTCTTTACTAGGAAGCAACTATACTGATTGAAATTAGAAAAGTCGCAAAATACTCAATAGTTTTTAAATGTATTTAGGATTATATATAAAAGTAAATTCAAGAGTATGATCTATAAATAAATGTAAGTATAATATTATACCGGATATAGAAATGAAATTTTGAGTAAAAGACTACAAATTTCAAATGTATAAGGTTGTACTATGATATATATAGTTAAATAACATAATACATATGTTTCATCATAGTGTATGATATAAACTGCATTAGGGTAGTTCGGAACATGCAAGATAAAATTGGTAGTGAGATGGTACTCACTATGATTTGTAAAAGTAACTATGGAATAATATATAGAAATTGGAAAATTCAAAAACCACCATATGATATGTAAAGGTTATTTCATAATATATTAAGGAAATTTGAATCATATGGTTTAAAAAATTGAAAAAAAAGATTGTGATGCATAAGATAAATTTTATCAATACATAATGGTCATCACAGTTCAAAGGGAAATACATTAGGGTACTCAGTTATAAATATTTTACAAAAACCTATGAATCATAAGTTTTTGTAAGTATAAAATTATATTACATAAAGCTTAGTAGTTTTAGAAAATTGAAAAAAAACATAAAACCTCAGTATGATATATATAAGAGTAATAATCACTTATATAATGTTTAATAAGATGATGTGTAAGGGTATACTAGTTAGAATAATTTGAGAATATATAGATTTTATAGAAGATAGATTCAAATGTTTTATGATTTATATGGTATGATATCTCTATATTATACAAAATTACTTGGGAAAATAAAAGTGGGATAGTTATTGGGTTTAAAATAAAATAAAACTATGTTTGACTTCAAATATAAAATGTTAAAATATATTACTGATCTATGATTCATACCATAATTAAAGGAGGATTAAAATTGTTTTTTAATTAGAAAAAAATTGAGAGGTGCACTTCCTTATAATTCATGGATTTATAAATGTAAATATTTTAAAACCATCAATTGTGGTCAAATCTAGAATAATTCATAAGAATATTTTCAACTATTTTAAATGATATGATGGTTATTTTTGGAATAAATGTTGAGACAGAAAGAAGAATTTATTGAGATCATAGGAGTATGCCCACATGATTCTATTGATGGATTAATGAGAATATTATGGTGTTTGATATCATGGAATTTATATATTAAAAATTTAAACAAATATATTCATGTTAGTATTTGTATATAGATTTTGAGAATAAGAGAACATGATTGTAAGTAAAAATTATTAGAAGAGGATATGATTCAACATTCATTTGAAAACATTTATTATCAAAAAAATGGAATGTAATGATGACTCAAAATGTAACTGAGATGAGGAAATTGAGTATTGAAGAGAGAGGATTCAATGATAATCATAAGAGTAGTGTTGTGTGTTGAGTAATAGTATATGAAGTGAATAATTAGGTTCAGTATGTGAAATTTATTATTCTATAATATCTATAATTCATTGAATCTAAAGAATAAAGATCCCTAAAGTATCACAATATCATAGAAGATGATTGAAAATATAATAATATTACTATAGGGAGACTAGAATGAACCATTTTAATTATATATCAAATGATTTGATACTTATAGAGATTAAGTAGTTGATTTTATAAAAGATCCCATAAGTCCATATAAATATTGAGTTGATAAAGTCCTTTGATCATATTATTAAATAAGTTCTATGGTCTTTTATAGATTAAGATTTCAATTTACATGCACCAATATACGATTTATCACTATCTTTGATATATAATAATTAATGAACAAGATAATGTTATTGTAATGTAGCAACACCATGAGAAGAAAGATAATATTATTCATTAGGAACTTCAAAACAAACCATTGTAAACATAGGGGATCCGCTATGATGAACTAGTCACAGTGATTTATAATTTCCAAGAGATAGAATATGATTTTTGAGAGATGTCCTATTGTATTATTTTATTCATATAGTTTATGTCTTCATCGTTAATTCAACCCAAATGTAACAACAATTATATTCCAATTTTTGGTTCAAACCATATAAAAATATTTTGTGCTACTCAATTACTTTCTTTAATTATTGGAATGTGGTTATTATGTGTTGGGTAATCTTTAGTTGATATATATATATACATATATTAGTCAATAATATATATTTGGATAAAAAATGGTTAATGGTTTAAAAGTAAAAATAGAATTGATAAAATAGGATAACACTAATTCACATTGTCCCTGTAGTGTTTTCATGTGATCATGTCAGGGTATAAAAAATAGTTTCATAGCTAATATAGGTTTCCTCAAGTTATATCTATTTTCATTCCTTAATTTTTTATCATATATATATGAATTTATAGTTTGAATAATATTTAGAATTTATTTAGATGTATAATTTAATATCAATTAATTTTAATGAAAACGTGGATGTTTTTTCCAAAACATTGAATTATTGAAAGGAGATAGAGGTTGAGATGTTTATGAAGACATTAAAGGAGAGAAGGGATTCATTGATACTTTAAAGTAATAATTTTTTTTATCTATTAAATATATTTATTATGAAGAAAAATAAGAATCAAGTTTATGTTTCGATGTGTAAGAGAATAACAGATTTGTTGAATCAATTGAAGACTTCTAGTTTTAGGTTAAGGATTACTTGATGAAATATCCTTCTAATGTTATCATGTATGTATTTGAGTTTATCCAATATCTACATGATGACAAATCATAGATTGTAGTATATAGGGATTCTATGAAATAACCATTTGTATCACTATTACTAAATTCAGCATCGATCGTCAATATAGTAAAAGATAAGGTGAAATACATAGTGACCATTAAATACAAATTCACCATGGTTGGAGAGTCATTATAATATAATTTTTATGTCAATTATTTAGGGGAGAATAATTAGTGAATAGAAGTTCTATACTATAGAATAAATTCCAAAGCTATTATTTAATTCATGAGTTCCCAATTGGATGTTAAATCCAAATGAATAAAACAACATGAAATGTATTTTAATTATATATAAAAAATCATGTGGAATATATTATGAAGATTAAAAGTGAATGGGAATGTAGGTTGACAATAACTATGGATGAGAAAAATAATCTCAACTTGATGTTGCTTGAGAAGGATGTAAAAGATAGAAATATGAAAGTGACCACATCTAAGACATCCTGAGATACTAATAAAAGAAACACATCCATAAAATTTTATGGTATGATTATTATCTATAAGAAAACTTGCATTAGTTTAAAATAGTTATTCAGGTCATTAAATAATAAAGAAATTAAATTCAATATAAATGTATCTCTTATCTTGAAAGGTATTTTATATACTATTGTTATTTTATTTTAGAATCTATATTAAATTTAAAAATATGTCAATATATTGGTGGAAAAAAGTTCTAAGAAAATTAAAATTTCTATAAGAGAGGATGAGATAAATATCAGGATATATGTCTCCCTAAAATAATTTCAAAATAATGGTTTTTTAGACAAAAAACCAGATGTAAAAGATGTCTAGACTAAGAAACAAAGGAAGAGAAAAATATTTATAGGGCCTACCAGTACTATTTGAGGTTTTGGAACATTTACATTATATTTTGAAATTATATATCAATATATAAATATTAGTGAAGGTCAATACTAAGGGGAGATACATTTTGTAACATCCCAAGTAAGTAATGAATAATAGACATTTTTATCTATGTCTATTAATGATTAATATAGTGTTATAGAGGCTTAAAATGAAAATAAATACAATCTTATGCATGGAATACACTAATATTCTTAAAAGATTGTTTTACTGCCTTTTGATGGCAAACCATTTTTGAATCTATATTTTGACAATTTTATAAACTATATTTTTCTAAATAAACTTACCCTTTATGATTGGGACATCAAAATTTACCTTGTGTGAATTTTTGGTATTTTTCTGACAATGTTCATTTTTTAATGAATAGTGAAAAATACTGCATTTTACAACAAAACTGCTTTTTAATCTAATTTATTTATATGATTAGATTATGTTTTGAATTGGTTTTGAAGTGAAATTAGAATATATTTTTACCATTTTATCCAATGGTGGTCATCGGAATCAATTTCACTTTAAATTAGACTTAAACTGGTGTCAATCTTTTGATACTTATTGTTTTGTAAAAACACGCTATTTGCTCTGGCAGCGGGAATTAATTATTAAATTAATTAATGTGACTTATATTATTTGAATTTTGTAAAATAGACTTCATTTTTTGAATTCGGAATATCAAATATAGCTTAGGGTGAATTTTTGGTAATTTTCTGAAAAACTTCAATTTTTGATGAATAGTGAAACCACTAAGTGGTAATCAAGCAAACTGATTTTTCAGTTAAATGAAAGTTTACCACTAATGTGTATTGAATTTTGAAAATCCGACATACACGGTTGTCATTAAGAAGTAAAATGTGGTTCAATGAGATTAAAATAATTTTTTGGTGAATAGTAACTTATTAAGTTCTTAATCGCGATTAGTGGTAATTAGTGTAGTTTAAGGTATAAATAATGCTTTAATAAAATGAAATGACCTAGACACATGTCCCAACCTCATTGGTTGTGTCATGGCAGACCATGAAATGCCATGGGTCAACTTGGGGACCCCATGGATCCACTTTTGTTGGGAAATGACATAAATTACTTTTTATTTAATGTTAAAGTGAAAATGACACAAACATAATATGTTTTACGAAAACAATTTTTAAGTGGGGTTATACAAGTACAACTTTTAATTATAAATATTCATTGGAAAGCTAAAAAGATTTCCTATATCATAGTAGTTTTTTTATGATTTTTAGACATTAAATAAATTAAATTATTTATGACATAATAATGATGCAGCGATGACATCATTATTTGACGATTTAAATAAAATAGAAAGATAATGTAATATCTATGATCTACACATGTCAAAAACTTATTGGATGAGTGGATTTCGAAGACTTATCACCTTATACACGAATTATATCAATGTGGGACCTTTTGAAACCGAAACACATTTTCAAATAAAATAATATTTCTTTACTTTCCAAAAGTGCCCCTCCTCTCCTCTTATAAAAGGTCCCCACCTCTACCTCATTTCACACACTTCTCAAGCCTTTGGCTCGGCCAAACCCTGCCCATGTACTCTCTCCACATCCCTCTCCTCATCCTAGAGGATTCCCATTGGGCATAATCCTTTCAAAGGAAGCCTTTAGGCTCAAATCAAAAAGAGTTACACTTTTAAAGGTAATTCATTCTCTCATGTTCATTTGTTTTATTTTGCTTCTCCAACCCCCTAAACTCTTTTTATTTACTTATTTTGTAACAACACCAGTATCTTCAATATACAAGGATGTTGTTATAATATTTATTTGAGCTACACTCTCACACAACTACATCAAATGGTTAAAGAACATACGGTTTCCGTGGATGGCGAAATTCTGCCTCCCGAAACGATGATTGTTCAACACTCATTTAACACCTTCAAAGGTGGCCATTATGATGTCACTATTTTTATATATGATATATAATATGTTTATGTTTTCCTTAAGCTTCTGTTTTTTTCATTTTTGGCATACCTTTATGGTTTCCATTATGGGTAAACACGATATCTTCATTTTAGGAAGTGCGGACTACCGCCCCCTGAAAGTGATTTGATTCGTTAATACCATATGTGGGATGTGTAAGGGATAAAGTTAATGATATTATATATGTTATTATACTGAAATTATAATATACTCTTATATCATTATGATTCCATTCCAGAAGATATGAAATAGAAATGGAAGTAGTGTTCATGCGTACGTACAGCTTACCGTCTCCATGAACGGTGCATTTCATTTCTTACCTCTAAATGATTATGTAATATTATAAATGCATGTATGTACTGGATATATATGACATATATGATATCTACATCATGAATACCATTCTGGATATAATGAACGTTTGACCAAATTAACAACATGTAAGTGTAAGAAGTCTATTTTTGACTTAAGAACCAAATACCGACAAAATAAACATTATTAACTTAACTGATTACATGATGTTCATAACATGGTATAAAAGGAATAATGAACTTGAAAAAGATTCATAAGAAAGTAGAGATTAACTCATGTTTATTATTCAGGAGATTAAAGAACGGTCGGGTCAAGTCGGATACGAGGTATGGGACTTCGTCTCAATCTCCTTTCATTGAGGCATATTTTATTTTATACACAACTTTCTTTTATACGGTGTATAAACCCCTTTGACTTTTACATTTATTCAAAAGGAATCTTTTTTATACGAAGCGTTTTCTAAACGACAAAAGGGAATGTTTTTGTCGTACGTATGCGGCGACAACGACTTCTCCGCCGTCGTGACCGTTATTTGAGTTTCGGCTTCATCTACAAGCCATACCTTTTTTTAAAAGAAAAATAAATACCATGTTTTACTTTGGTATTGAAAATGGTTTTCATAATGTTTTTATTATATCAATGTGTTGTATTGATATCTCGTGATTGAAAGGTGGAAATGTTATGTTTCCTTTATGCATGTTTTATGTGATATGATTATGTTATGGTTCTTGGGCATTATTATGAAGACGGGTGGTTCCGTGATAAACTAAGGGCGGGTGAGCCCGTTATAGCTCTCCAATGCATTGGGTAACGCGAAGGAGTGAAACGTTAAGGTTTCTCCGAAGAGATTTTAGGGAATATACTGTGATGGGTATTCCAAACGTAACCAAGAAGGTTACTCCCTACGTAAGAATGTTATGAATGCCTCAAGTTACCTTTATGTCTTATGATTTCTATGATTTATTCATGATTTTATGAGGTATGTTAAAGTGCCTATGTTTTATGGGTAAAGTATGATTTCATTCTTATGTATATATGAACTCATGTTTCCTTTCCATGTTTTTTTTATATAACCCATACTAAGTTTTTATGCTCATCCCAAGTTTTTGAAATGTTTTTCACAGGTCAAGGGAAAGGTACTTGATAAGATGATAGAGTCAAGGATGTGTCAATAAATAATCCATGTTTTATTTTAAATGTGTTTCCATTGATGGGAATGAAGAATACTATCTTTATGTAACTACTTTGTTTATATGTGGAATGTAATGCAAGTTTTATGATCTAATTCTCTAAAACTCTAAACCCGAAAATATCCTCAATGTGTAATCTTGTAATAACTCAAGATTAAGTAAGGTTTAAGGCTGGGGCCTTATAGTTGGTATCAGAGGTCGGTTTAGAAAACTTTAGGAGTTAGAATTATATTAAATGATTATCCAAAAATATTTTTTTTTTCGAAATGATATAGCATTTAAAGATTACCATGTTGCTTCATCTAAGACATGTTTGTTCAGAATGGTTTTCCACAGAGGAAACAGGGAAGCAGTGCAAAGAAGGAATACAGAAGGAAATAACCTTCAGAATCAGCATCCAGAAATAGTCGGAATTGGAACTGAACAGTTTGTTGCAGTAATGGCGCAGTTGACTCAAGCGATAAATGGCGGTGGTATCCATGCACGAGATCAGCCAGATCAACCGCAGAGGAACATGTCAGTGGTGGAACATTTCATGAGGCAACATCCACCATCATTCAGAGGATCATCTGACCCTGTGCTAGCCAAAGGGTGGATTAAAGCACTGGAGAAGATTTTTGATGTCATGGGATGTTCAGACAATCAAAAGGTTAGTCTTTCTATTTACCGTTTGGAGGGTGAAGCAGATCAGTGGTGGTCTATGGTTAAAAATTTCAGGGACGCTGATGAGATTTATGCTCTTGACTGGGATGAATTCAAAGGTATGTTTCTTGAGAAGTATTTTCCTAAGGCTGTTCGACTTAGGATGGAAAAGCAATTCTTGGAATTGAGGCAAGAGGAAGACTCAGTGGCTGCCTATGAAGAAAGGTTCACTCAATTGGCAAGGTATGCTCCAAATTTTATCCGGGACCTTGATAGTAAAATCAATCGTTTTTACTCAGGATTAAATCCAAAGTATCGAAGGGCATTAGATTCTCGTGAGTTTAAAAGTTATGAAAAGCTTGTTCGATGTGCTGAGAAGGTGGAAATGGAGTTTGCCGATGACCAAGTTTTCTATAACAACCAGCAGAAGAAGAGACCGAGGTGGCAGGAGAAAGCTAAGAATTCTTCAAAAAAGTCTGATGGTAAGAGAACTAAGTTTCCAGTTTGTGATAAATGTGGAAAAAGGCATGCTGGGGAATGTCTTCTGAATTCTGGGAAGTGCTACCGATGTGGTAAGATGGGACTTAAGGCTCGTGATTGCACTGAAAAGGATCAAGGTGAAGGCAAGAACAAATTTGATTTACAGTTAGTGAAATGTTATAAGTGCAATGAGATGGGTCACTATGCAAACGAGTGTCCGACAAGGAGCTTGAGTGATGGGAAGCAGCTAGACTACAAGCAGAAAGGGGTGGTGAAATCCTTTGCAACTACTTCAGCAGATGTCGGGCCATCAAATGAAGTTGTATCAGGTATTTTGTTTGTTTTTTCAGATTATGCCAGTGTGTTGTTTGATTCGGGGTCTACACATTCTTTCATCTCTGAAACCTTTTCTAGTAAAATGGGAATACCATCTCAAGAAATGACTCCTGAACTTTTGGTAAAAACACCTGGGGGAAGTGTCGAGGCAAAAAGAATTTATAAGAATCTTCCTATCCTTATCTGTGGAAAGAACCTACTTGCAAACCTTATTGTTCTACCTCTAGTTGAGTTTGATGTTATCTTGGGTATGGATTGGCTCTCTATTTACCATGCTAAGATTGACTGTAGAGCTAAAGAAGTTTCTTTTCAGAAAGACTTTCAGTTTGTTTACAAGAATGAACCCTTACTTTTGATAACATATCAAGAGGCCGAGAAACTTGTAAAAGATGGAAATTAATGTTACCTTGCACACGTCGTTGAAAATAAAGGAACTATTCAGATTAATGACGTGCCAGTGGTAAATGAGTATCCTGATGTTTTTCCTGATGAGTTGCCTGGAATAATACCAGATCGGGAAGTTGAGTTTACTGTTGACTTAGTTCCTGATGCTAAGCCAATTTCAAAACCCCCTTATCGAATGGCACAAATTGAACTTTTAGAGTTGACGGAGCAATTGCAAGATTTATTAGAGAAAGGTTTCATTAGACCTAGCACATCACCATGGGGTGCTCATGTTTTATTTGTTAAAAAGAAAGATTGTTCTATGAGACTTTGCATTGATTATAGAGCCTTGAATAATATCACTGTTAAGAACAAATATCCTTTGCCTCATATCGATGATTTGTTTGATCAGCTCCAGGGAGCTCAGTTTTTTTCAAAGATTGACTTGAGATCGGGGTACCATCAGCTGAAGGTAAAGGAGGCAGATATTCCGAAGACCGCGTTCCGTACGAGATATGGCCATTATTAATTTGTAGTAATGCCTTTTGGGCTAACCAATGCACCTGCTGTATTCATGGACTTAATGAATAGAATTTTCCATGAGTTCTTGGATAAGTTTGTGGTGGTTTTCATTGATGATATTTTGGTGTTTTCTAAAAGTAAAGAGGAGCATGAAAAATATTTAAGGTTTATCTTGCAAACCTTAAAAGAAAAGAAACTGTATGGGAAATTCAACAAGTGTGAGTTTTGGTTGCAACAAATTTCTTTCCTTGGTCACATTGTTTCTAAAGATGGAATAACTGTTGATCCTGCAAAAACAAAAGTTGTGGAAGAATGGCCAAGACCCACAAATGTAACCGAGATTCGTAGCTTCCTTGGTTTGGCGGGCTATTACCGAAGGTTTGTTAGAAATTTTTCATGGTTATCTAGTCCAATGACTAAGCTAACTCGGAAGGGTGTTAAGTTTATCTGGACAAAAGAATGTGATGATTGTTTTTAGGAATTGAAAAGAAGATTGGGGAATGATCCAGTTTTGGCACTACCTTCCAGGAATGGTGATTTTGTTATATACAGTGATTCTTCATTGAAAGGACTTGGTTGCATCCTAATGCAGAATGATCAGGTAATTGCTTATGCTTCACGACAGTTGAAAACTCATGAGGTAAATTACCCTACACATGATTTGGAACTAGCTGCTGTTGTTTTTTGCTTTAAAAATTTGGTGGCATCATTTGTATGGAGTAAAGTGTGAAATATATACCGATCACAAAATTTTAAAGTATATATTCACTTAGAAAGAGTTAAACATGAGACAAAGGAGATGGCTGGAATTAATCAAGGATTATGATTGTACAATTCATTACCATCCGGGAAAAGCAAATAACGTGGCTGATGCTTTGAGTCGAAAAAGTAATGCTTCATAAATAATGTTGCGTTTGGAACGTGATCCTTTGGTTAAGGATTTGATGAACTTTGGCATATAAGTTGTTGGTGCAGGAAGTCCTTCTGTTTTGTTTCAGGTATCAGTGAGATCTTCTCTATCAGATAGAATCAAGAAAGCACAGAAGAAAGACAGTGAGTTGCAGAAAAAGGTAGAGCTGGTTCAGAAAGGTAAGTTGCCTGAATTCAACATTGATAATGATTGCGTTTTGAGATTTGGGAAGAGATTGTGTGTGCCTTGTGATTCACAGTTGAAGAGAGAGTTGTTATGTGAAGCTCATAGTTCTCCGTTTTCAGTTCATCTGGGCAGTACTAAGATGTATAGAGATCTGCGGGAGTATTACTGGTGGGATGGAATGAAAAGAGATATTGCAGATTTTACTATGAAGTGTTTGACTTGTCAGCAGGTTAATGCAGAGCGGCAGTTACCGAAAGGGATGCTTCAGCCTTTACCAGTGCCAGAGTGGAAATGGGAGAATATATCCATGGACTTTGTTGTTGGATTACCGAAGACATCTCGAGGTAATAATGCAATCTGGGTTATTGTTGATCGCTTGACCAAATCTGCTCATTTCCTTGCTATACGAGATACTTTCTCTCTTGATCAGCTTTCCCGTTTGTATCTTAAAGAGATAGTCAGGTTACATGGAGTTCCTCTATCCATTGTATCGGATCGTGATCCCAGATTTACTTCTAACTTTTGGAAAGGCCTTTAGAAGTCGTTGGGTACTGAATTAAATTTTAGTACAGCTTTTCATCCTCAATCAGATGGGCAGTCAGAACGAACAATTCAGACATTGGAGGATATGCTACGAGCTTGTTCTATGGATTATCAGGGAAGTTGGTACCAACATCTTTCTTTGGTTGAGTTTTCATATAATAACAGTTTTCATTCCAGTATACAGATGGCGCCATTTCAGGCATTATATGGGAAGCGGTGTCGAACTCCAGCTTTCTGGGATGAAGTGGGTGAAAGGAAGTTGATGGGACCAGAATTGGTAGAAGAGATGGCAGAAAAAGTTCAGTTGATTCAGAAACACATGAGAACAGCTCAGAGCAGGAAGAAGAGTTATGCAGATAACCGGATGAAGGATCTATCTTTCGAGGTAGGTGATCATGTTTTTCTCAAGGTTTCTCCTTGAAAAAGTGTGATGAGATTTGGTAAGAAAGGAAAGTTGAGTCCAAGGTTCATTGGACCATACGAAATTCTGGAAAGAGTTGGATCAGTTGCATACCGAGTGGCTTTACCTCCGATTTTATCTCAGGTACACAATGTTTTTCACGTTTTGATGTTGAGAAAGTATATGCCAGATCCATCTCATGTTTTGAGTCCAGAGGTAGTTCAGCTGGAAGAGAACCTATCTTATGAGGAACAACCGGTCCAGATTCTTGACCACAGGGAGCAAGTGTTACGGAATAAGGTGATTAAGCAGGTAAAGGTTTTGTGGAAAAACCACACGATTGAAGAGGCAACATGGGAATCCGAAAATGCAATGAGGGATAAGTACCCTCATTTATTTGATAAGTAAATAAATTGCGGGGACGCAATTTTCTAAAGGGGGGAAGGATGTAACATCCCAAGTAAGTAATGAATAATAGATATTTTTATCTATGTCTATTAATGATTAAGATAGTGTTATAGAGGCTTAAAATGAAAATAAATACAATCTTATGCATGGAATACACTAATATTCTTAAAAGATTGTTTTATTGCCTTTTGATGGCAAACCATTTTTGAATCTATATTTTGACAATTTTATAAACTATATTTGTCAAAATAAACTTATCCTTTATTATTGGGACATCAAAATTTACCTTGTGTGAATTTTTGGTATTTTTCTGACAATGTTCATTTTTTAATGAATAGTGAAAAATACTGCATTTTACATCAAAACTGCCTTTTAATATAATTTATTTATATGATTAGATTATGTTTTGAATTGTTTTTGAAGTGAAATTAGAATATATTTTTACCATTTTATCCAATGGTGGTCATTGGAATCAATTTCACTTTAAATTAGACTTAAACTGGTGTCAATCTTTTGATACTTATTGTTTTGTAAAAACACGCTATTTGCTCTGGCAGTGGGAATTAATTATTAAATTAATTAATGTGACTTATATGATTTGAATTTTATAAAATAGACTTCAGTTTTGAATTCGGAATATCAAATATAGCTTAGGGTTAATTTTTTGTAATTTTCTGAAAAACTTCGATTTTTGATGAATAGTGAAACCACTAAGTGGTAATCAAGCAAACTGATTTTTCAGTTAAATGAAAGTTTACCACTAATGTGTATTGATTTTTGAAAATCCGACATACATGGTTGTCATTAAGAAGTAAAATGTGGTTCAATGAGATTAAAATAATTTTTTGGTGAATAGTAACTTATTAAGTTCTTAATCGCGATTAGTGGTAATTAGTGTAGTTTAAGGTATAAATAATGCTTTAATAAAATGAAATGACCTAGACACATGTCCCAAACTCATTGGTTGTGTCATGGACGACCATGAAATTCCATGGGTCAACTTGGGGACCCCATGGATCCACTTTTGTTGGGAAATGACATAAATTACTTTTTATTTAATGTTAAAGTGAAAATGACACAAACATAATATGTTTTACGAAAACAATTTTTAAGTGGGGTTATACAAGTTCAAATTTTGATTATAAATATTCATGGGAAAGCTAAAACGATTTCCTATATCATAGTATTTTTTTTATGATTTTTAGACATTAAATAAATTACATTATTTATGACATAATAATGATGCAACGATGACATCATTATTTGACGATTTAAATAAAATAGAAAGATAATGTAATATCTATGATCTACACATGTCCAAAACTTATTGGATGAGTGGATTTCGAAGACGTATCACCTTATACACGAATTATATCAATGTGGGACCTTTTGAAACCGAAACACATTTTCAAATAAAGTAATATTTCTTTACTTTCCAAAAGTGCCCCTCCTCTCCTCTTATAAAAGGCCCCCACCTCTACCTCATTTCACACACTTCTCAAGCCTTTGGCTCGGCCAAACCCTGCCCATTTACTCTCTCTACATCCCTCTCCTCATCCTAGAGGATTCCCTTTGGGCATAATCCTTTCAAAGGAAGCCTTTAGGCTCAAATCAAAAGGAGTTACACTTTTAAAGGTAATTCATTCTCTCATGTTCATTTGTATTATTTTGCTTCTCCAACCCCCTAAACTCTTTTTATTTACTTATTTTGTAACAACACCAGTATCTTCAATATACAAGGATGTTGTTATAATATTTATTTGAGCTACACTCTCACACAACTACATCAAATGGTTAAAGAACATACGGTTTCTGTGGATGGCGAAATTCTGCCTCCCGAAACGATGATTGTTCAACACTCATTTAACACCTTCAAAGGTGGACATTATGATGTCACTATTTTTATATATGATATATAATATGTTTATGTTTTCCTTAAGCTTCTGTTTTTTTCATTTTTCGCATACCTTTATGGTTTCCATTATGGGTAAACACGATATCTTCATTTTAGGAAGTGCGGACTACCGCCCCCTGAAAGTGATTTGATTCGTTAATACCATATGTGGGATGTGTAAGGGATAAAGTTAATGATATTATATATGTTATTATACTGGAATTATAATATACTCTTATATCATTATGATTCCATTCCAGAAGATATGAAATAGAAATGGAAGTAGCGTTCATGCGTACGTACGGCTTACCGTCTCCATGAACGGTGCATTTCATTTCTTACCTCTAAATGATTATGTAATATTATAAATGCATGTATGTACTGGATATATATGACATATATGATATCTACATCATGAATACCATTCTGGATATAATGAACCTTTGACCAAATTAACAACATGTAAGTGTAAGAAGTCTATTTTTGACTTAAGAACCAAATACCGACAAAATAAACATTATTAACTTAACTGATTACATGATGTTCATAACATGGTATAAAAGGAATAATGAACTTGAAAAAGATTCATAAGAAAGTAGAGATTAACTCAAGTTTATTATTCAGGAGATTAAAGAACGGTCGGGTCAAGTCGGATACGAGGTATGGGACTTCGTCTCAATCTCCTTTCATTGAGGCATATTTTATTTTATACACAACTTTCTTTTATACGGTGTATAAACCCCTTTGACTTTTAAGTTTATTCAAAAGGAATCTTTTTTATACGAAGCATTTTCTAAACGAAAAAAGGGAATGTTTTTGTCGTACGTATGCGGCGACAATGACTTCTCCGCCGTCGTGACCGTTATTTGAGTTTCGGCTTCCTCTACAAGCCATACCTTTTTTTTAAAAGAAAAATAAATACCATATTTTACTTTGGTATTGAAAATAGTTTTCATAATGTTTTTATTATATCAATGTGTTGTGTTGATATCTCGTGATTGAAAGGTGGAAATGTTATGTTTCATTTATGCATGTTTTATGTGATATGATTATGTTATGGTTCTTGGGCATTATTATGAAGACGGGTGGTTCCGTGATAAACTAAGGGCGGGTGAGCCCGTTATAGCTCTCCAATGCATTGGGTAATGCGAAGGAGTGAAACGTTAAGGTTTCTCCGAAGATATTTTAGGGAATATACTGTGATGGGTATTCCAAACGTAACCAAGAGGGTTACTCCCTACGTAAGAATGTTATGAATGCCTCAAGTTACCTTTATGTCTTATGATTTCTATGATTTATTCATGATTTTATGAGGTATGTTAAAGTGCCTATGTTTTATGGGTAAAGTATGATTTCATTCTTATGTATATATGAACTCATGTTTCCTTTCCATGTTTTTTTATATAACCCATACTGAGTTTTTATGCTCATCCCAAGTTTTTGAAATGTTTTTCACAGGTCAAGGGAAAGGTACATGATAAGATGATAGAGTCAAGGATGTGTCAATAAATAATCCATGTTTTATTTTAAATGTGTTTCCATTGATGGGAATGAAGAATACTATCTTTATGTAACCACTTTGTTTATATGTGGAATGTAATGCAAGATTTATGATCTAATTCTCTAAAACTCTAAACCCGAAAAGATCCTCAATGTGTAATCTTGTAATAACTCAAGATTAAGTAAGGTTTAAGGCTGGGGCCTTATACATTTAGAGATAAAATAAATCTTACTTAGATGAGGAAATATACGAAGAAGAAGTTTGACATGTTCACCAAGAACATGTACAAATGTATTGAGAGATTCTATGGATATTTCCATATTTTTGTTCAATGTGATGATGAGTGTTGATAAAAACCGGTCAAGAATAAATAAAATACTATTTTGGATATAGGACCATAATTAATGATAAGAAATCAAATAAAAAGTAAAAATTCATTATGTTACAACAAAAGAAATCTTATGAGCATAAAAAATCGAATAATTTTGGGGAGAAGGATGATTCAAAAATAAGTAAGATATGATTTCAATTTATAATAAAGGGTTATATCATGGAAATCTACATAAAACTCATGAATATGAATGATAAAGTAGGAAAGCTATAAATAAATAAATAATTGTTATAAGAATGAAATATGATGTTAGGTTTTGTGGATGATGTTCCAAAAGAATAAATTATGTCTTATGAATAGTTTAACAAAGTTCATTACATAATTATTCAAAAGAAAAAAATTGTTAATAAAAGAAGAATTATAATTCACAGGTTAAAGAAAAAGATAAATGGAAAAAAATTCTATATAAATAAGACCCTGAATTTCATGGGATGTTTTATAAAAATAATGACATAAGTGATATTAAGGAACTTTGTGGTATATAAAAAAATTTCAATCTCTTTCATAAAATTTATGAAATTTCTAAATGTACACTAAGGAGTTGGTGGGAAATTTTATTCCACACAGAGAGAAATATGGGCATGTTCTTAAGGGAATCATGATCATACAACCAGAAAAATTGGAAATGGAAAACAATATAGTGATATAAAAAATTGAATACAAGATAATATTAAGATAATAAAAAAACATCTTTTGTCCAGGAATAAATATGAAAAAAAGTAATTAAATGTTAACAATGAGTTCTATTTTTAATAATATGGTTTCATGCGTGAAGAGTACTCCAAAATACAAAGATATAAGGAATGGAGTATCTTATTTGAGAAGAAACTCTCAACCTTTCTACACACATTATGGTGGAAAATATTTCCACCTCATTTCTATAAATTGTTTTTGTTTTCATTAACGGAATTTAAGGTGATTCATGTAGGTGGAGATCTGGATGAATTCTATGATAACTATGGGGGACTAAGATCTATCCCTCGTGTAATGCATCATGATTAATTATGAAATTTCATGTGATATAAGAATATACATATTGGATTTCACATTGAATTTGATTATATATGCAGAAGAATAATGGACTTAATTCCTTATGGGAGATATTATAATATATACAAGCTACATGATAACATTGTCTTATATAAATATAGAAATCTAGATAGATCTTGTAAAAGATGATATTTAGTTATGAAAACCAATTTCCCCATCCTTGTTATGATTAAATAAAATATTATTATTAAGGGGGATTTTTTTCCAATGAAAAATGTATTCTTAATGTAGAGTAATATTCCTTGAACTGAATATTTTTTATGTGTTTATTGTGTTAATATCATGTTATAAATTCCATTAAAATCATATTAATAATTCCTAGAAATAGAATTTTTTTGGTATGACATGTTGGGTAGTTTAATTGAAATCCATGATTTCAATGTTAATAACTATTGTTTTTTACACTAATCTAACTCAAATAGACTTATAGTTTATTAATTTATTTCTAATTTCTTAGAAAATGTGATTCTATATTTATACCAAATGGATCAAGGTTTATTTTCAATAGTGGGAGAAGAAGAAAATTTTATTGTAATCTGAGATGAGTGTGGATTTACCTTATTATTGAACCATTATATTTATTATTAATAATAGTTTCGTAAAAAGTAAACCATTAATGAAATATTTATTATAATTAATGTTAATCTATTAGGGGTATTGAAAATAAATCCAAATCATAAAATTTATGAGCCCAGTGGTAGGTGATGATCATATTTATTGTTAATGGGAAATCTCAATATCAATATTTTTTGGGAGATATAGTAATAGCCTAATGAATAATGAATTAGAAAGATGTGAGATACATCTTAGAGTTTTTATGGATTATTTTAGTTGATGTTGTCTACCATTTGATAGGTTGATTAAGATATATAAATATGTTCCCAATAATATTTAAGTAATGGATTGTGTTTTTTATTGGTGTTTTATAAAAATCATATACGTATTGTGATTTTAGAGCTGTTCTTAATGAGTATCAAAAATATTCTACAAAAACTTTGAATCACTATCTATAGAATGAGGATTATGAAGTTGATGAGATAGTTATTGAAATTGTTAAGAGGGTGTGATTGAAAAATCATAAAGTATGGATGGAAGAGTAAGAATCCATCCATGGATTATAAATCATAATGATTTCTATATTAAATAAAGAATATCTTCAAGATAATGATTAGATAATATATATGTGAATATGTAATTGATTAATTATTAATTATTCATAGAAATATTTTGGAATATTATTTTTATACTAGAATATTCTTGGGGAATTATTATAAAGAGTTTTGGTAAGGTTTGAAAAAATTAATGTGCTTTTATGTTATTTTATGTTGTTTTTATGGGATTAGATATTCCTATAGTAAGATTGAAAAGGTTTGAAGATGACTTAAATATGTTCTAGAATACCCTACTGATATAAAATTGGAAAT
This sequence comes from Viscum album, assembly GCA_963277665.1. NCBI lineage: Eukaryota > Viridiplantae > Streptophyta > Magnoliopsida > Santalales > Viscaceae > Viscum > Viscum album. The sequence continues at coordinate 1,087,657,504 of OY728145.1, read as the reverse complement.
GTATAAAAACAAACTATGATACATAAAGATAATAAAGGTGATACATAAAAGTAACCCCGAGAGTATGCTCTATATATAATAGAAACCAGGATATTATTCAAGATATTTAAGAGAAATTATGATTTGAAGACAAAAAATTGTAGACGTATGGATCTACAACATAAAATAATAAAATAAGTTACTTAATATGTAATATTAATCACAATTATCATAGGAAATACATAAGGGGGTACAGAACATGAATGCATAGAATTGGTGAAGTTTTTTTTCTCCTTATGATATATAAAATTAACTGTAGAGTCAAATAGAATAATTAGAGAGGGAATGCATAACCTTGAGATAAGTAATGATCCTCTCTAAAATTAAAAGGTTCATGGAATATATATATTTGGTAATTTAAAAAAAACTATTTTATTTAAGATTGATTTTTTCAATAAATAAACCTCATCATGGTTCATAGATCTATGTGTAATTGTAGTTAATGAGAATAATTTTACAATGTTTTGAAACTCACTTTGTTATGCATGAGAAAAATTTTCAAATAATCAGGTTATCAATATGAGAAAATTGGAAAAGTCATAGAATCTTACTTTGAAATTTAAGAAAATAACTATTACATAATGATAAAAAAGATAATATATAAGGTCTTACTAGTTAGCATAATTTAATAAGTTCAAGATATTATAGAAGATTGATCCAAAAGTTTGTTATTCATAATATACGAAATATCCATACCATAATAAAAGAAATAGATATATCAAATTGGTATATTTTTTTTGAATGAAATTAGATGTTGATGTGCCGAAATTCAAATCTCAAATATCATGAAGTATTGATTGAGTTGTGATTCAGGTTGATATTAGTGGAAAATTTAAAATTCGTTTAAATGAGAAAATATTTATAAGAAAACTCCCAAATTATATTAGGATTTTATAATTTGAAGATATAAAATCATTAGTGGTGTTCAAAGCAAGAGGAATTCATTGGAATAGTGGCAAATAGTTTAAATGAGAAGATCAATATTTTTAAAATACTTGTTGATAGTGGAAGAATAATATTATTACATATTGGGTTTTATACCCACATGATTTCATTATGAGATTAATGATAAGATGATGGTTTCAATAATCAAATAATTTCAATATTAATAATATAAAAACTATATTTACATGATTATATGAATATATATATAGTGGAGAAGATAATGAGACTATCGAATAAATACGTGATAAGAGGACAAGACACCACAATCATTAATTAACTCTATATATCAATGAGAGGGAATGTGAATAGTTTTGATACTATATTCAAGAAGAAAAACCTCACAATTGAATACAGTGGATTGAGTGATAATATAAAGACACAATCATATGTGTAGAGTAAGATAATAAGAGAAATATAAGAAAAAGAAGTATGAGAAAATCCATTTTCTATAATATCCATATATCATAATAGCTTAAGAATAAGAATCCATGTGATACCACTATATTGTAGAAAACAAATTATAAAATAGAGAAGAATAATTACCATAGAGAACAATATGAACTATTTCAATGGAATATAAAATCTTTTGAGACTCTTGAAATTTGAGGATCTAATGTGATTTAATATTGCAAAAGGATCGAAAAATATTGTCTTGATTAAGAAAACAGATTCAAATCCTTAATAAGGTATAGAATCCTAGTTAGCTAAATATAGAAACATGAAAACCCTTGTAGTAGATTATTTACTTCTTTTCATTAAATTTTATTGAGAAATAAAAACTAAATATTATATTCCATTGGCATCTTAAGAAAATGGATAATCTATTTTATCAGGGTTTCCAAAAGGAACAATTTTATATGGGCATGATCTAGTCTAAAAAACCAGTCGGAGACTGTATTCCTATCAATAGACTAAATAAATTTTTTTGAAGATATCTGACTATATTCACTTTCATAATATAGTGGATATCTATTACTCAAGAATGAAAAAGACACTTAATGGATTAAATTTCCACATTAGGGTCCAAACATGTAAGAATAATATGTCTTCTCTCTTTATTTCTTTGCCACTTTGTATATAGTAATTGTATGTTGGGTGAACTTAAGAAGATCCATTTATATCTCAACTGATAATAGATGTCAAAATACAAAAAATTGGTGAAAGTTTTGAATAAAAAATTGAATTCAGTGAAATATAATACATTAATCCATCCCACCCCCACATTAGTATTCCTAGACAATCCCTCTAGGGTATGTTGATAATTTGGATTTAATTGTAGTTGGGGCACAAAGTAGTAAAGGTAAGAACCTGGGATTGGTAATGTACAAATGAGGATAAAATTCCCCAATCTATATGTTTTTCCATTTTATGTTGATGAAAATAATGTTTTATATGATATTGATGGATAAAGTATTGAATTTGGAATTTTTACATATATTCTGAATTAAGTAGTTATCTTTCATGAATTATGGCTTGAAGATTTGAAATTTATATCTTCAATTGTGATTCATGTGTTGAATTGTGACTTGGAGCCTTTTTAATGTGTATATCAAGGAAAATATAAGTATAAAATTCATATAAATTTATGTGTTAGAGATATTTAAGTGGTATTTATGAGTTTTATTACTTTAATTTTGAAATTATGTAAAGGTGAATCTATTAAAGAATCCAAGATAAATATGTTTTAATGTTTGTGAATTTCTAAGGGATTGTTGGAAATTTCACACCCCAAGAAAAATATGTTTATTATGATATAATAAAAAACAAAATAACAGTTTTTTATATATTACATTGATCTTAGAATATGGTGTTTACATTGGGTATAATTTTTCCATGAATCAATGAATTTATGATTTTACTATTCTTGTTAATTAAATAAATAATATTATTTAAATCATGGTTGTTATTTTTTAATTATAAGAGAAAAATGTTATATTTCTTAAACTCGATATTATATAATAAAACCGATAATATAATAATTCCATTGATGTCATGTTTCAGTTCACAAATATATAATTTCATGTTGGGATTTTGGGCTCAATTTAGGCATGATCCAAACCTGAATTACACCTGACCTAAGCCTATTTTTCTATAAATAGTTTTTTATTCCTTTTTCTCATTTCTGACATATAGATCAATATGATGAAGAAGAGGACATATAATATGGTTACCCCCACCCCTAATCTAGGATTCCTGAAATTCTATTTTGATTTATATATGTATTAAATCATTATTATTTTCATAAGTATAATTTTTTATTCAAATGGAAAATTCTCAAAAGAGGAAATAATTGGGTTCCTAAATTAATATAATCCAAGAGTGTTTCTAAACACAATTATATTATATTACTTGGGGAATTATCCATTAATATAAATTACCTTGTATTTAATAGTCAAAACTCTTTTTTAGCATATATTTTTTCCCTGTAATCCCCTCCCTCCATGTGTAAGCTTCCAAGTTTGTTAACCCTAAAACTCCTTGAATTTCCTAAAAATATACATTACGGACCAATGGTTTTCTTTGACAATTCATGTATTTATCATTGATCCCTGAGGCATTTTCCTCTATATCCAGGTCGATGTTGTAGTCTTTATAGAGGGAAAGACCAATGATTAGATCCCTTGAATCCATTATGCAAGGATTATCATTTCCACAAATAGCATTTAATTAATGAAATATAGATACCCTTATGTCTCGATCAATTTCTCCTACTCAAATTTCATATCTAGTAAATGACCCATACTTGATCGATTTAAAACCATGCAAGGAAGGTTTCCAGTGCACCAAAACCCCTTAGGACACATATTGTATACTCACGCTAGAAGATTCAATGAGTATAGGTATCTTCTTACTTCAAGGGTAATTATCATGGACAAAAATCAAATTGATAAAATATTTGATAAAAGGCAAAGTATTAAGTTTCAAATGAGAACTACCAGATGTATTTATGAGCTTGTTGGACTGGTTCTTAGTGGCCTATAATATCCCACACCCAATAATGAAAGTTACATTATTAAATATGTCTTCAATGAAAGTAAGATCTACTATATGATACCATTATGTAATGATTTAGTTTAGTATTCCTTAATTAATGTTGATAACCATGAATTTTCCAAGTATCTACTAGGTGAACCACACCACATCCTCTTCCAAAAATAGATTTTCTATAGACTCAATATTTAGATAGTTATAGACCTGAAATATATATGAAATTGAGAGCAATTTATGTTAGATCACCATGTTAGTGATAAGATATCTATTTATAACATCTAATTCCATGAAGCTAAATGTTTTAGGTACAAACCTATCCTAATGATATTTGGCCCAATAGACACGCCCTTTACATTCCTGAGAAAAATTGGAAAGTCCTTTTTTTAAAAAAATCATGATTCTTCTAAAATATTGATATAACCATCATCCCAGTTAGCCAGTTGAATAATAATGATTTTTTAAAAAAAAATTCCTTCTCGAATAAGTATTAATGATGCTCATATAGTCCCTCTACATTGTAATGGTAATATTTAGAGTGGTGAATCCTTGGAAATTAAGTGTATTCCCAACCAAATTTCCTTTATAGGAAATGATATCTCCACTCCCTATAATCCATATAAATTTTCCACTGATAGGATATATCTTATCCATATGATCTATATAAATTTTCCACTGAGATATGAAGTGAACCTTAGAGACTAATCCAATTACATGATTATGATGGATTCACATCCCAAATAAAATCAATAGGGTTACCATAACATTCTCTAAACAAGTGACACCAATGTAAATAGATAGAAATGAAATCATAGGCTCTTTTGGTCTACATGGAATGCATAGAATCTTCTAGGACCATCTTAGTGATACCTCCATCATTAAATATTTTATAAAGAAATTTATAGTAAAAGAATTGGGTTCCTTACTCATAATTTACATCTGATAATAAATTTTTGGAAAAATCATCCATGTTTTAAAAAATAGCTTTTGGTACTTTGATAACCAAGTTAAAATTCACTGGGATAGAGACTGAAATTTTTTTAATGAGTATCATCCTACAACCAAACAAGAGGAAATGGTTCTCCCAATTGAAAATACATTATAGGATTCTATCGACCAACTTATAAAAGTAGGAAATATATGTCCTTCCATTTGATATAGGTCCACCCAAATGTTATATGGGGAAGCTCCTATTATAAAAGTTAATCCTCCTTGCAATTATAACCAATACCCTAATCATGTACCGTATCGAGATAAAAAATCTATATAAACTCTACATTAGTGTAGTATTTTTTCCCACTATATTTTCCATATATATTCAATTTATCCTTAAATACTTTGGTAGAAATCTAATATCCATTGAAAAAAATAGTATATCATCAGAGAAAAATAAAATGAGAAATACCTAGAGTCTAGGAAAACCCCTTAAAAGATTCCACCTCTCCTATTGTAATATAATTATCAAGGTTTTTACTGAGAATATCAAGGGAAAATAAAAAATTACTTGGAGATAAAGGATCCCATTTACAAAATAAAATAGAGGGTTTAAAAAAATAAAAATATATTACTGATCAGATTGATCAAAAACTATAGGGATGAAAAGTGTCTAAAGAAGATATCATGGACCCATTCAAGAAAACCACACTCTATGAAATCTTTATGATGCAACTAAATTCCATTCCATAATACTACTACTCTATTTACACCTTCATAATGAGCTTGGTTCTAGAACATCCCTATCAAGGTCTTTTATCATCTCCTTTTCAAGCCCTATAATCCCGTGAATATTCAAATATTTTATGAAAATACTTGTTTAGTCCTTCACCTCATTATTTTAATTATCCCAAACTATGTTTATTATGTTTCTAATAAATTTAATATCTGTGATAGTTAATTGTTTTTTTATCTAAAATGATAAAATTTACTATGTCTAGAACCTACTATGATAATAAAAAAAATGTGTAATGTACCAATAATGAGAATATTTTGAACTGACCATTAAGATCAAGTGACCATGTGGAACCTACTACATGTTTTACTCTAACTGATCACATGTACATTCACCAGATCATGAAATGAAGTTAAAGTGACCACATCTGTGATCAACCTACCAAATGTTGAAGATAAACCTACCCCATGAACAAACAAGTTACCATGTGAAATGTAAGTATCATTTTCTCTATGTCTTGTACTAATCATGTGTCTATATTAAAGTGATTCCAAGAATAATGTACCGACCTCATGAATAATTGAAGATATCATGTGAGGAGATGAATATACATTGTGAACAAGTGAAGTGGTTTAAAGAATTGTTCATCCTATTGTTTGATGTAATGTAGCTACTGCATGAATAGATCAAGTGATTACATGAGGGAATCATAATACCATTCCAACTAACCCTGAGTGAAAGTAACTACAATTTTTTTAAGTCAATCAACAATGTCTAATATAAGAAGTGAAGTTTTTCAAATATATAAAAGTTATATTTAGAGCATTAATTGTAGTTACACTGCATTTAAAAATTAAATGTGTATAAGTATTAAAGAATGAATATCCTTCAATGGCTAGTCTATAGAAAATCCCTCTTTAACATAAAGGTCCTCTCATGGACAAATATAATAACAAAAAAAGATGTCTATTCTTAAGGCATTATGATACACATAACATTTTATGATACTCTATTTTTCTAAGTCTTCTATTAAAAATCTGTTGATCCCTTTCAAAGAAGAATTGAATGAATAATAAACAACGTAAGATGGTCAAAATGGGATGCATCTAATTCAATATTTTTTATTCTTTTCCTTTTCCATTTACACTTATTATTTAAGATTTATTTATACTCTACTTATCTATAAACAAAATCTCATATACTTTATTGGAGAGTTCTAGACATTTTATTTTATTTCTTTACTTATGTATTTTCACAAAGAACAATGGAATAGGTCGTATAGCATGTACTACCTATGTGAAGTTATTAATTAATTATTGCACCCAAAAATACTATTGGAAGAAGATAAATGTATCTTAGATAGTACTATAATATATTTCTTTTTTAAAAACTAATCAAGTTTGTGGAATAGTTTATTATTTAATAAAATACTTTGCAAATGGTGATTTCCAAGTGGAGAGGACTAGGAACCAGCTTGATACTGAAAAAATTGTATTTATTTTGTTTTTACTTTATCCTATTTTTTAATCTATTTTAAACTAAATTAACTTTTTTCAAAACTATAATATGAAAAAACAATTAATTTTTATTTTTTTCTTTAATTTTTATTTTATATACATTGTTTGATACAAGTAAATATATTTCTAAAGTAAAAATTTTGTTAAACTGGTTTTAACTAATTTGTGACCAAAATTCTAGGAATATTTTTAAAATTTCAAATTATATACTTCTATTATTTTATTTAAATGGGATGTATTTTAAAATTTGTGGATTTAGTTTCTAAGTAATTTTATAAATTTTAATTGGAAAGTGATTTCACCCCACCCCAAGTTATCCACTAGCAAAAAACATTATTTATCAATTGTTTTCAAATTACTTTTTTACTTTGATATAGTTTTAACAAAAGGTAAAAAATTTCAATTAATTTTAAATTTATACCTTCATGGAAAATAATATACAAGAAGCAATGGATAATAATTGACCTCTTTATTTTAATGGAACTAAATATTCTCAATAGACGATCAAAATGAAAATCCATATATAGAGCATGCGATTTTATATTTTGACAGTTATTGTGGTTAAATATGAAAAACACAAAGTTGTCAGAGATTAATGGAGTGATTCCACTAAGAATATAGATGGCTATAATATTAAACGCATAAATAAATTATATTTTATATTAAAGGAACATGGATTTAATAGAATATAAACTTTTTTACTACTTTGTAAATTTGGTATACACATATTGTTTCTCATGGGGGAACATACAAAGTTAGACACATGAACTTAAATACTTTATTCCATTAAATATGAAACATTCAAGATGAATCCCGGTGAATCCATATATTATATGTATCTAAAGTTTAATGAAATTTTATACCCGATTCATGCAAATGGGAGGAAAATTAAAGATAAATATCAAGTGATGTGACTCCTAAAATTTTTAGTTAACAGGTGGATAGAAACCTCTATTTTCATACAATAATCCCATGACATTAGTAAAATACAATTAAAGGGCCTTATTGTAAATCTAGTGAAGTATGAGTATGAATTGAAAGTAAACAAAGAAGAATAACAGGTACATAAAAGGAAATTAGTTTCTTTTAATAATTCTGACTCATAAATGAATCATATGATCAAGGATTATAGTTCATGTGTGGATGAATATCCTTTAGATAGGGATGAAGAAATATATCACCTATCAATGATATTCAATAAATTTTATAGGAAGAATAAATTATTCAAGAATGAAATATGGAGGAATGAATGATAAAAAAGGGAAATTGGAAAAATTAAAATCATAGAGGTGAAGTGACCTATTAGGATTGTAAAATAAATGACACATAATGGATGAATATCCAAAACTAAAGTATAGAATAATATGTAATTAAAATTAAAAAACGACAAAGAAGGAGATAAAATCCACATTTATCCCCCTTGAGAATATATTAAGTGACTCTGACTCAAGAAGATAAGATACAAAGGATAGGGATAATATGTTTTCCTAAAAATCACATCCTATTTACTGAAAAATACATCTTTATTTCCTATTCATTTATCAATTATTTTTTAGAATAAAAAAATTGAGGAAAATATGAGAAATCTGAATTTATTTGAGTACTTTAACATACTCTAATATACATTTATGATTTTAATAATGATTTAGTTTTCTCTGCCTTGTGTATTGATAATGTTTATATTGTTGATTTTAATTCATTATTTTTTCAAAATATTTCATATTTAATGTCTTTCAAAAATAATATTAGATTTATCATAAAAGACTACACCATTTCAACCATCACAAACATAGTAATCCAAGTAATAAATTATTAGTTAAGGATATTCCTAAATGAGAATATCCTATAGACAAATTTTATAACCCTTATTAAAAAATTAAGCCACACATGTTCACTTTCAAATCAAAGAATGAAGTTTCAACTTATTAACCCCTAGATTTGGATCAAAAGAAGTATTTTGGACCATATGGAATTTCTAGTTATAACTCCTTTAAAGAAGGAACCATATGAGTTATGGAAGGGGAGAAAACTAAAATTTAATAAATTTATAATTTTTGGAGACAATGTATTTATTCTCAATACAAAATAGAATTTATACATGCTTGCATCCAAAAATGATGAAATAATTTTCCTTGGATATTCAATGTCAAGTAAATAATACATGGTATTTAGTAAAGAACCAATATTATAGAATAATATATAATTTTTAAATTCAATGAAATAGAACCCCGTAAACCTAATACTTATTTATAAATCCTTGTGGATGGTTTTTATAATTTAAATATCAATTTCTCAACCAAACTTAGTGATAGTACCATGAATCCTACTGTAGAAAAATCACTCAATTCTAAGGAACTGTTTGAACCAAAACTAGAGGACGAAAATGAAGTATCAAAAACTTCTATCTCTAGAATTTTTAGGTCTCAAAGGGACCATCCCTTAAATGGAGTTTTCAGAAATTTAGATAAAGGAACTCAGACTAGACCCACTCTTATAAATTAGGTAGAACATCACGCCTTTCTGTCAAATCATGAACCTAAGAACATAATTTAAATAATATATGATGAATTAAAGTTAATATAAATTAAAGAATAACTAAACTAGTTTTAAATTAATAAATTATGGGAACAAGTATAAATACTTAAAAATTTCTTGATCATTATCAATTAATGATTATTTATGAATAAAGTTTATGAGTATGGAATTATAAATTGAAATAAATCTAGAAAGGTTTCACAAAGATATGGTCAAGAGGAAGGTATTGACTATGAGTAAACCTTCTAACTAGTATCTAGGCTTGAATCCATCATAATTATTCTTTACAATGAAAGAAATTCGAATTTAATATTTTATAAAATGGATGTAAAAAGTTATTTTATGATTTTTCATATAATTGAGGACGTTTTTGTAGAACAACCCTCTAGATTTCAAAAACCTCATTTTCCACATCATGTATTTAAATTAAAAAATATGTATATGTTTTTAAATGATCCCATAGAGATTGGTACTATATAGTAATCTCTTTATTAATTTTAAAATATTTTTCAAATGGAATGGAAGACCCTATTTAATATATATAAATAATTTCAAAGAATTTTTTAGTAGTAAAAATATATATTGATGATATTATCATTGGATCATCCAAAAAATCTTTGTGTACTGAATTTTCAAAATTAATGAAAATTGAATTTGAAATATGTATGATGAGTAAATTAATAATATTTCTTTGTTTTGAAATTTTTTCAAAATACTGAATGAATCATTTTAAACCAAAGCATGTACACTAAATATCTTCTAAAATGTTTTGGTATGGATTACACCAAGGGTAGCGATACTCCAATGAGTATAATATGTAAACTATATTTTGATAAAACTAGAAAACCAATTGACCAAACCAATTGTATAGGTTTGATTATTAGTTTACTATACCAACCTTCAATCCAACCCAATATTATGTTTAGTGTGTCTATGTGTATGAATTTTCTGTCATGTCCAAAATAAATTCATTTACATATTGTCAAATTAATTTTTAAGTGCCTCAAAAGTGAAAAAAAAAATTAATATTGTTTTGTCCTATAGGACATTCATTTTATTTAATTAACTATTCATATGTAGATTTTTGTGGTTGTATGTTAGAAATAAAATTAACCCCAAGAATATGTCACCTTTTGGGAAAGTATCTAGTTTCATGGAATAGTAAGAAAAAAATTGATTTATTATCTATGGGTTAAGCCAAGTACATAGATACATGAATATGTTGTGCACATTTGTTTTGGTTCAAACAAACATTACTAGACTATGGATATCAATTTTAATATGTCCCTATAAATTATGTCAATAAAAGTTCAATAAACATCTCTAAGAATCATTTATCTCATTTACGGAAAGGAAATATCGATATAAGACATCACTTTTAGAGAGATCACTTTAAAATTTTGATATTACTCTTGAATTCATTGGTAATTAACATCAACTTTATGATATATTTATGTAGACATCAAATATTCACTAAATTAATTATATCATCCATGAATTAGGAATGATAAATTATTTCTAAAATCTTTCTTTTTAGTTCTGACGCTTTGTTGTTTGAATTGAAATTATAATGATTAAATTGTATGATTAATTTCAATGTAACTTTTAATTATACATCACATGGTTGGTTTAAGTGACTGAGAGTTTTTGTTCATACGGTTAGTAATGTAACCATGACTAGTTGGTCATGTGGTTATTATATATATCATGAACATTTTCACACAATATTGACATAATGATTATATATATTCTCTACATAGTTTTTTTGTGTCATTTTGGAGAGAATTTATATTTATTATGGTTTTATATCTATAAATGAATGAAATTAGATTTCAAATTCAAATCTTAATTGATGCATGTATTTTTCACTAAAATTCTATTCTTCCTTTGAAAACATCACCTGATATCGAAACCCACATTCGTGTTACCCCCTATCAAACCCAAACATTTCGATTTTGAACCAATGTGTGATAAATTCAACAAATAAGTGTTCTCTTCATGTCACGCCTTCTACTAAAGTTCCTCCTACAATGTAATCAATGAAAATATAGCTAGTATGATTGTTTTAGTGAAACTAACCAATCCATATTAGTCTATCATCTAGTTTTTGGTAAAAAATAATTAAATTCTAAGTGGATAAAGTTGATTACATCATTATCATGAAAATAAATTCATATTCATGGATTTGATGACTTGTTTAAAGATAATGTAAATTAGCTCTACCCAAAATCGATTAATGAATTTTATGTTCATTTGGAATTTATCTATTGAGAGAAAAGTGACATCATCCAAATTATGAAAAATGGGGATGTTCTAGTGTTTTCAAAAATGTGTTAGGAAAAGATATAAAGGGTTACACGTAACGGTGAATTATAATATTATAAGATTTATTATCTAATCAAACACAACAATTTTGACTTTAAAAGTTATTTGGATGTGAAAACTGGGAATTGAACTCCAAGAAATACAAAAGCTATATAACTCAATTTAGAGTTTACATTTACAGATAAATTTATTCAATATATGATCATTCAAATAAAAGGATATTTCATCATTATGATGCATCTATCTCTTTTCTTCCTATTTTTAATGAATAATGGATTTTAGATCAGTTTGTGCATATATGTGATAAGGAAAATATATTAGTTCACTACATCTTATTCAAAGTCAAGTTCATAGCTATACCCAAACTCATATCAACCTTGTTATAAAATAAATATTTAGTTCTTTATGGGGAGTAAAAGTTAACTTATTCCGATGGATTTTTCATAACCTATAAAAACAATAAGTTGATGAGAGTAAATTAGAATCCAAGGAAAAGTGAATGGGTGGAATAATCTGAAAAACATTATTAAAAAAATTATACTAGAAAGATATCTTGTTAGTCCAAGGGATCAAGTGGATCCATGCCTTGATCTAGATGATATTTTTTAGTATTATTCTGATAATGTCGATGATGTTGTGGTTGTGGGAGCTAAAGTTCTAGATGAAGATGAAGAAGAGGAAGAAGATATGGAGTTTGTTGATCTTGATGAGGATTCCAATGAGGCTCAATAGGATGATATGGGCTCCTCTATAGTTATATATTTTGGACCTCTTACCTCTCCTCTACCCCTTCTATCTCCTGAGATTTAATTACAAGATGTAGATATTGTGGACACTGATGTATCATTTAGTTGTTATTTTGAAGAATAACGAGAAGACTCTATTATGTCTGAAATAGATGAATATGGTTTTGAAAAGTATCCTATGATTATAATAGCTCCTAAATCAACTATACCAGTTGCTCCTTTTATGGGTGAAAAGTCATCAGGATCTACAGTTGTCGACATAGATTATTCTGACTCATAGAATGATGATAATGGGGGAAATGCATCTGGACATGGTAGAAATTTCATCATATCTTCTCAAAGGAATCTTGATTGATCCTTGATAACTAATTTCAATTATTATTACAGAATTGATACATCTCTCTTTAGTTCCATTGTGGACCTGAATTTTATGAAATTTGTAAACATACACCCGCAAAGGCTGCTGAGGAATCTGAGATAAGAAATGATCCATTTTAGTATGTTGAATAAGTTGATCATTTTTCTTATGAAGAAAAATATCATTCTGTGTGAGCAAGATCAGTGGAGTTTGAAGTTGAGTTGGATGCTAGTCATCAAGCTTATGATATATCTACATCTACTCATGTACCATCTATCAAATCTGCATCATATGTCAAAAAGTATGATTTGAATAAGTTTACATCATATCTAATGGGTATGTAAAAATCAATATTTAATGGTTTTGGAAATTCCATGTATCCAATTAGAGAAACTGATATCTACCAATAAGTTATTTTGAAGATTTACCATATTTAGCATACGTTTAATATGAGAATATAGATTATGTATAATGAGATTACAAATTTTAGATCTCATTTTGGTGTTCTCCAAAAAAAATCTATTAGATAGGATGATTTAGTTAGATTATGTATTCTTGCATGTAGTGTTCTATCATACTCCCTATCTTGTTCCTATACACTACACCATGAATAAGTAAAGCCTCAGTAAAATCATAAAATAATAGTTGAATATTATTTTTTATGATTTTAAGCACACAATAGAAAGAGAATTATATGGTTTCCAAACCCAGGCCTCAAAAACATTAGAGATGGTAAGGAAAAATTCTAAATAGAGTGGTCAAGTTAGAGAATCAATCTAAAAGGAAATTTATTATTATATTATTTGAATTTTTACCAAATAAAATTAAAAGATAATGATTAGAACCCTTCCCTTGGATATACAAATGAATCCATATTAAATCCATGGTTGGGAAACTGAAAATCCTTACTCATGTATTGGAACAATTCATTGATAACTAGGAGGAATAATTCACAACAATGGAACATAGATCATGGGAAGTCATATACATCACCATGTTGATGTAACCATACCTTCACACTTCCCATACAACTGTTTTAAAACCTCCTACCTTTCTTATGACCTTAACTCCTACCACTACTTCTTATATCCCGAACCCTTTTGGATTTTCCTCTAGACAAGAAGTTACAAATTTGAGGCCTATTTTCAAATGTTTAGTAATTTTTTAGCATGATTCCACCACTACAATAAATACTACCCATTTTATCCCCTTTTCAAATCCAAAGGAAATGAACATATCATACAATCTGGCATAAGGTAATTAATAGACTCAGATTCTGATTGGAATTCTTAATAGGGACACCCCTTGTAATCGTTTTTTATTTCAATTTTTTTAATAAAATACCCTTTATATTCTTCATTATATGTTTATTATAAATTCATTATTTATTTATTATTTATTGATATATTTTTTCCTTACTTCGCATTTTGATAATTTAAAAATGGGAATAATTTTGTGACATTACTTGATGAAAATTAAGAAAATATATATCTCAATTTGTTGCAAATATATTTTTTCTATATTCATTTCATTTCATTTTATATGTCATTATTTTTTATCATCAAATATGTGTAAATTGTTGTCGTAGTCTGACACCTAATTATTTTAATGATCCTAAATAATGTTTATTATGTTTCCAATAAATTTCATGTTTTAGGATAGTTAATTTTTTTAAGAAAAAACTGATAAAATTTGTTAAGTCTTGGACCTACCATGACAACCTACCACGTGTGTAATATACTAATCATGTAAATATTTTTTAACTAATTGTGATTATCAAGTGACTATATGGAACTTACCACACATTGTACTCCAACTAACTAAATGTACATCCAATTGACCATTAATTGAAGTTCAAGTGCCCACATGTGTGATCTACAACCGCACATTGATGATCAAATTTCCACATGAACAACCATGTTACCATGCGATAGGTAAGTAACATTTTCTATGATTCTTGTACTAACTTGGTGTCTATATTGAAGTGACCTAAAGATAAATGTAACTACCATATGAACAAGTGAAGATACCATGTGAATAGATGAAGCTACTATGTGAACTAGTGAAGTTACGATACAAAGGATTCAACCTACCATTTCAGCTAATGTACCTACCGTATAAAGAATTAAAGTGAACATATGAGAAAATCAGTTTACTCTGTTAACCAACTATTTCAACAGACCATGATTTAAAGTAAACTCACTTTAATTGAAGACAAAATACAGTTCCAAATTTATTTAGTGGAGTTTTTAAAATATCCAATGGATATATTTGAGGGAATTAATTAATATTCCATTATATATAAGAATGCAACAATTTTGTGGATTAATGAATGAATATCCTCCAATGGATATTCTGTAGAAAATCCCTCCCTATGTTAAAGATCATATCATGGAATAAAGTAGAAGATAATATATGTGTGTGATTAAGATATTCTGATATATATATATAGAACTTGTTAATAACAATCTACGATACTCTATTTTCCTAAATCTTTTGTGCAGACATGGTTGATCCCAATCAAATACAAATTCAAAGACTCTTAAACAACTGAAACTGATCAGAATGAGCTACATCAAATACTCATTTGTTATTATTTTCTCATTATGTTATATCTTATTCTTTGAGATTTGTTTTTTATACACTGTTTATCTCTAAATACAATCCCATGTACAATATTGGATTGTGCTAAAAATTCTTTTTTTAACTTACCTTTGTAGTCCCATGAAGAATTGAGGAAGAGGTTATGTAGCCTAGACTAACTGTGTGTAGTTATCAATTGTTTATTACTCTAATGAATAACTATAGAAGAGTCTATGTTTATCCAATAAATCTGTGAGAGATGTTTATTTTTTAAAACTCAATCCAAGTTGTGGATTAATTTATTATTTAATAAACTACTTGGTAGTGGTTGATTGAAAAGTGGAGAGGAAGAGGTCTCATATTGATAATGGACCTCTAATATTTATTCCATTGTGTGTTTATACTATTTTTTTAACAATACTAATCAAATATACAATTTTTTTCAAAACTATAATAATAAAAATAGTACTTTGATACTTGAATTTAATTTTTTAGATACTTTGCTTGATACAAATAAATCTATTTTAAAGGATAAGAGATTAAACATGTTTTAATTATGTTTTGATCAGAAAAAGATAAATCTTATTGAAAGATAATATTATATAATTAAACTATTTTATTTAAATATTATATATTTTTAAATTTTGGATTTAGTTTCTAAATAATTTTTAAAAAGAAATTTTAATTAGAAACTCAATTCACAGACCACTTTATTGGTCTACTCAGATCAAAATAAACCATGATACTCCTATAAAAATAGTTTGAAGAAGATGAGTTATTCAAACATTAAGAAACTTTACCATGATTTTATTGGTTAAGTTTCTCATGCTTATTTTTCAATACTATTGAAATGATTTTATCTATATTACTTTCGAGAGGGAGAAAAAGGGACATCGTGCTTGCATCCCTAGGAAAGGATCATGCTCTAACATAGACATGAACTTTCATGGTAACATCCTATTTTATTGTATTCATTTAAGTGATATAAAAATTACTTGGAATTAATTATGTTTTAGTATGATCTATGAATTCAATCTCTTAGTAACCTCTAGTATCTTTCCCTCTAAAGGGATATCTTCTAACAAAATCCTAGAGTGTCCATTTATTGATATAGGGACAAATTAAATGAAATATTCCTCTAACACCACTCTTTGGTATCCCCCTCAAGATTCATGTTGTGAACGAAATATTTAAGTGGAGAATTATTACACCATAAGAGGCTATGTAATGTTTACATCACTAATGAATGCACCATTCTCAAGCTATTTATTGGGAATCCCCATGAACTTCCTTTAACTGATGCATGTGGGAACATATGCAATATTTTTATCACCATCTATAAGATAATGTTTCCTATACCTTTCCCATGATAATATATCCTCCTCATGAAACCTATGAACATGTTTCCATTATTTAAAAGTTAGAACTATAGAGTTATTTTCATTCAAGTTCTATTGTAACTTGATTTCATGTAGTCGAATCTCCTTAATCATGTCATTCATTATGTTATTCCGACTTGATTATCCCTTCACCCATTCCTAAAGGAAATATTTTTTCTGCATGAACATACAATGAATAATCACTTATCTCTACCCCTATATGGGGGTAGACCATGAATTACACAAAACCTACAAGAAACAAGCATCATTTGGCCTAGTTTTAGAGAAAACTAAGTTACTGATGTCAATATATGTTTCTAAAAGTGTGATTAGTAGAGGGGAGTAGTGTGATAGAGACTTATCAAGATGGTTTCTTAATGTGTTGAGAAAATGATTAATTACTAATATATTAGAAAAAAATGATTCTAAAAATCTCCAAATTTTTCTATTCCCATGAATTTTGTTGGACAAGGTGAAAGGATAACCTGATAATACAAGGTAAATTAGTAGGTTTTTCATGAAAAACATATTTTAGTCTTGCATGGATTTTCTAGAATAGGATCAAAACCCATTTTTCCCATCCATTTAAATGATTATTTTTAAATCACATTTAATGAACCAAGGATGTGAGCATGGATAAAAGTATGAGAGATCATTCTATAAAACATATCTTTCAGTAGATTCACATTTTTTATAGATAAAGGACACGTAGATTTGATGATTACAATAGGAATTTTAATCTTTTACATATTAAAGGGAGTAATTAACCTGTTATAACATAATGTTGTCCTTCCTTAATAGATATATGTTCAAACTTCTAGGGATTACTGGAACATGATTTTTCATACCAATTCTTCTAGATATCTCATTTATCCACCCCCCCTTCAAGCCTAATTTCTATAATTACCCCAATATAGATGTTTTTAGATCTGATTTTAGACAAAATAAATTTTCATTTATCCATGAACGTAATTCCCCTAGCATTATATATAAGAAAAATGGCAATTGGATGGATGGGGTAAGGGAGTTTTTTCCCTTTGGATTAATCTTATAGGTTAATGAAAAATGATCATTAGTGTAATTCATTAATCTATATCTGGTTGTTACATCTTACTTCATGATATAAAGAGGATTTTTCTTGTATTAATATCTTGAATATGTAGTAACAAGGATCCGTTAATCCATAGGAGATAAGGATATAAAAGGATTTGATACAGAGAATCAATCTGGTACTCCAAGGAGAGACTAAGAAGAGACAACGGGTATTGAGATGGGTGGGGTGGTAGGATGTCTAGCAAACCATAAGGCATCTGAGGATTAAAACCAAGACATGATTCTTTAATAATATTATAAAAATATCAACCATGTGTTAAAAGGATCATTGGGATAATCATGACTATTTTTAGATAGTATAGAATGTTAAAAGATTGTATCAACCTATCCTTCCTTGATTTCTACATCCCCGCACTGGGGGTAAATTATCTTACTCCTAGACTCGAGCTTCTTGGTAGATAACATGGTTAAAAATGGGATAATATACTCACAACAATATCAACCATAAGAGAATAAATATCCACTTAATATAGAATCATCCAATATGTTCCCATGCATAGAAAATATCTTCTTTTGAAAATAAATGAATACTAATGGATCAATAATTTTAAATGGAAAACATTATTGGATAGTTAAAAAAACATTAGTTTTTTTGGTTTTCAATTTAAAATATTTGATTTAATATTTTGTCATTCAAAAAAGGTGGATTTGTTTTTTATGAAAAATGTGTTCTTCATGTCCTCTCCTTGGGTTTTTGTGTTATGAGGCCTCTTGTGGGATGTTGTTACTGCTAGGATCCATACTGGACCATGGTGTGTAGGTTAGTTTCTATATTGATTAGTAGGCATGATGATCAATATGTCCACCTTTCACTCACTCTACCACCATATCAATTCTCCTAAGATGATTTCTATCAGCCATCGATTAAACTCCATCTAACCACTTTGTATTGTCATTTTGTGTTTCTCAGTGATCCTTAACACTACCCCCTATAGCCCAAACCCACACCCCATGGATACCCCCTACCCCCTGGAAAACCCCCACCCTCACCCTTGTGGACAACCCATCCACCCCTCTGGACACCCCCTTCCCCCCTAGACAGCCCTACCACCCATGTGGTTAGCCTGCCCACCCCATGGACACCCCCTATCCCCCTAGACACCCCCCCCCCTAGAAACTCACCGTCAATATACCCCCACCCCCTAGACAGCCTCTTCCCCATGGACAGCCCTACCACCCACGTGGATAGCTTTACCACCCACCTGCACACCCCATACCCCCTGAACAGCCCCGCCACCATCATGGACATCGCACCCACCCCCCTGGACACCATGTACCCCTGGAAATGCCACCTTCACCACCGTGGATAGCTCACCCACCCCTTGGACACCCTGTACCCCCGTGACACCCCCACCACCCCCGTGGACAGACCCCCACCCCCCCCCCCCCATGGACACACAGTACCCCCTGGACAGCCCCTCCACCCCCATAGATAGCACGTCCCCCTGGACACCTCATACCCCTGTACATCCCAACCACCCCTGTGGACAACACACCCACCCCCATGGACACCCTATACCCCCTAGATAGATCCGCCACCCCGTGGATAGCTCGCCCGCCCCTGGACAAATCGCACTCCCCCTGACCCCCCTGTAGACATCCCACCAACACCCTGGGCACCCCTACCCCTTGGATAGCTCCACCACCCTGTGGACAAGTTTCCCACCCCCTTGGACACCCCCTACAAACCTAGATAGCCCCACCACCCCCGTGGATAGCCCGCCCACCCCCCCTGGACACACGTTACCCCCTAGACCCCCCCCCCCCCCCCCCGTGTACTACCTGCCCACCCCAGTGGACACACATATCCTTCCGAATAGCCCCGTGACCAACGTGGATAGGCCACAAACCCCCATCGACACACTTTTCCCCCTGGACAGCCCACCCACCTCTGTGGACATCCCTCCCACCCCCTAGAAACCTCGTACCTCTTGAATAGCCCCGTCACCCTCATGGATATCCCACCCATCCCCCTGGAAACCTTGTACCCCCTTGGGTAGCCCTGCCACCCCTATGGATAGCCCGCCCACCCACTAGATACACAATACCCCCTATACAGCTCTGCCACCCCCAGACACCCACATCCCCCCAGATTCCCCCACCACCCTAGAAAGCCACCTCTCCCCCAACCCCCTTGAAAACCCCATTGGACAGCTCTTCCACC
This sequence comes from Viscum album, assembly GCA_963277665.1. Taxonomy (NCBI): domain Eukaryota; kingdom Viridiplantae; phylum Streptophyta; class Magnoliopsida; order Santalales; family Viscaceae; genus Viscum; species Viscum album. Next base: position 1,087,637,143 of record OY728145.1, on the reverse strand, counting down.
CCCCCGTGCATAGCCCGACCCCCCCCCCCCCCCACCCCCCCCCCCCCCCCCCCGTGCATAGCCCGACCCCCCCCCCCCCCCCCCCACCCCCCCGTGGACAGCCCGCCCACACCCCTGGGCACCTCATACCCCTGGATATCCCTGCCACCTCCATGGATATCCCATGGACACCTCCTACCCCCTGGACAGCCCCACCAACCCCCAGGACACCCCACTCACCCCTTGGACACCTCGTACCCCATGAACACCCCCCCCCCCACCCCCCACACCACACCTAGACACCCCCTACCCCCCTAGATATCATCTCCACCCCTGTGGATAGCTCTCCCAACCCTTGGACACCCCGTACCCCCTGGGCAGCCCCCCACCCCCTATGGATAGCCCACCCACCTCAACAGCCCGACCCCCATTGACATCCCCCAACCCCCTGGACCCCTCTGACCCCCCCTGGATTTCCCCACAACCCCTGGACACCCCTCCCCCCCTTGACACCCCCACACCCTTGGTAAATGTATGTGATCACTCAAATAATCTACAACAATATAAATTTTCTTCAATCTAAAATTTTCTCAACTCCTAAATAATGTTCTTCCATAAGTGTACAAAATCATCTACACTCATGTATAGTTCATCAAAGATATTTTGTTATAAATATATTATTTTTTTGTCTTTTATATTATGATTCACATATAGAATAGTGTGTCAGTTATGATTTCATATAAAGTGAACAATTCTCATTTACATAAATATATTTTTGATGAAACTTCAATTTATTGAATTTATTTTGACGAAATGACTTATAACATTTTGTTAACATAATTGATAGAAGTTGGATATATTAAACCAATCAAATCTCTAGCAATTTTCAAAAAAAATTGGAGAGATTTTTAGATTTTTCATTTCACAATGCATCAGATAGTGGTCACATACACTTCCCCTATTACATGTGTATTGGAAGACCTTCGTTGAGCCATGAAGAAGTCAGCTACCGCATAACCAAATATGTTTTTCAAGAAAACTACTCTGTTTGGTATCATAATAGGGAGAAAATGACATCTCAAATTTCCGATGATCCAAATGAGAGGGATAGATTGGAAAATTTGTTATATGACCAGTTTCCATTTATTCATCATCACGAAAAATAAAGTATTACCAGCCAAGAAGATTTCAATATGAGCACACATGATGCACCTAATGAAAATGATAACATTGTCAGGGAGAAAAAATTCAATGATGATGCCATGACTCCAGTATATCCAAAATGCTGTAAAATAAGAAGGCTGTAATTTTTGACTGAATGGCCTGATGGCCTAAATTTTTATTGATTTTTGATAAGACCCCTTTTATGGGTAAAGGGGAAAACCGAAGACTTCACGAACAAAGAGACGTAAAAAAATCCGAAAAATAAGAGGGTTGGAACCTAGTATAGAACTACATATGAAAAACCCCTTCATGGAATCAATGTCATTAAGACACACCTCCACTAGACCATAAATACTCATCCTGATGTCCCTTGAAAAAATGCATGGGCCCAGTACCGATGCCAGCGCCATACCCTCTCAATTGTCTAAATCCAAAAAGACATGCACAGTAAAACAGATCGGCTCTAACCTCATCTAAAGCAAATCCATGTAGACTATCTGGGTTTTCGAGCAATAAGAAAACACGATACCATGGCACCACCACCAACAAACTTCCTGGGCAGATCCCACCGCACTCCATGAGAATTATTTCCACCACCGTCGTAGAAGCCCGAAAGACATTCCAATGGACACAATATCATTCCATCGTCACCAAGGACTGGATGGCCCAACATCGTGCTGAGGGAATGCTACCGATGGAGGGATATGAGTCATCATGAACCAAAAACGAAACCATGAGCATGGATTCGCTCCAATCAGACCACAAATGAACCCTCACCGGGTACAGAAGCAGGCCGGTCATGATGGCGAGACAATCACCATGAGAAAGTAGAGGAACCAGCGAATAATACCTCAATAACCCAATATATTCATAGCCAATCGACGATATCCAGAATCACCAAAACTAAAAAACCTTCAAAAAGTCATAGAATCCAAAGCCAAAGACCCCCCCCCCCCCTCCGGAACTACAGAATAGATGACAAGCCACATAGGAACCCACCATATGTGTGGCTAGGTTGTGATGGACTCACCAAACCGGATCCACCATCGGCACCAAATGTCTGAGATGCTCCGAACTGAGACCACGCTGATCCACATCATCAATAACACGCATGGACGAATGCCTAAAACCCTTGTCCTTGAAGCGACACGCCGAGCCGAGCGACGATGCCAGGAACATGAGCCGGAGACCAAACCCACCGGATGCAGACTCACCCCACCGATGCCAGACCACACCCACTATGAGATGTGGCCAGATAAAGTTGCGAGTCGATCCAGGCCGAAGGGGGAAAGGGAAGATAAATCGATGGGAAACCCTAGACATTGTGGATGTGTGAAGAAACGCTGCTCAAAGGCCAAGAAATGCCTAAAAATTAATTAAAAAAGATGTAATTTTTAGTCCGATTGATTCATGGGAAAACTATGTATGAGATTCTTAATACTATCATCGATTAAATTCTTACCTTTTGAAGGACTTAATTCCAAATGATGCAGATATTCCCTCAAACCAATATATGGTAGGGAAGTTAGTTGAGGAACTTGGATTTTCAAGAAACAAAATTCATGCTTGCGAAAAAGATTGCAGTTTATTCTGGGAGGAAAATCCTGAAATGAATGATTGTATAAAATGTGGCACATCCCACTGGAAGCCAAAAGATGATGGAACACCATCCTATGTGCCATAAAAAGTAATGTGTCTCTTTCCATTGATCCCCATACTCCATAATATTTTTATATCTGATAAAATATCAACAAAAATCTTATAGAATGATATCAAGAGAAAGAAGACTAATGATGAGTTGGTTCACCCTGTATATGGATTTTCATGGAAGATATTTGATGCACGATATCTTGATTTTTCATCTGACATGCGTAATGTGAGGTTGATTCTTCCATTTGATGGTTTTAATCTATTTGGGAATATGCTTACATCGCACAACACATGGATGATTTTTATACACATTTATAATCATCCCCCATGGTTGTGTATGAATAAACCTTTCACTTTCATGAGTATACTCATATCTTGCCCTTCTAATCCTAGTAATGATATAGATTTATACATGAAACCTTTAATAAAATAGTTGAAACATCTTTGGGATGTGGGAGTGTACACATACAATGAATGTTCGGAAGACATATTTCAGATACATGTTGCACTTATGTGGATGATCAGTGATTTTCCTTCTTATGCAATGTGTCTGGATGGGGAACAAAGGGAAACCTGACATGTCTTCTTTGTATGAATAATACATGATCCATATGACTGAAACATCATTGTAGTTTTAGTTTTATGGGAAATTAATGATTCTTTCCAATGGACCATCCATATAGAAAATATCATCGAGGATTTGACAATACCATGGAGACCGATGATCCACTTTAGCATATGTCTGGAACTGATGTACTTAATGAATTGAAAGATTTACGTTTTTCATTCAAGAAGGGTAAAATGAAATCTGGAAAGAGAAATAATATTTTCACTGAAACCTATTACAATTGGAAGAAGAAATGTATCTTCTTATATTTTCCTAATTGGTCAACAAATTTGATACATCATTTCTTAGACGTAATGCACATTGAAAAAAATATGTGTGAAATGTTGATTTCGATTCTTCTAAATGTTAAGGGAAAGACAAAATATGATTTATGGTCTTGAAGTGACTTGGTGGATTGGGGCATTAGACTGGAATTGCATCCTGTGCGTACTAGTGATAATAAATGGAAACTCCCATGTTCTTCTTATGTGATGCTACCTATAGAAAAAAATCAATATCTGTAATTACTAGAGACTATTAAATTTCCTGTGGGCTATTCAAGAAACATATCAAAACAGGTTATCATATGAGCATTGAAGATCGAATCTTTGAAGACTCATGATTATCACATCATTCTACATTAGTTGATTCCAATAGCAATTTGTCATATTTTTTTCTATAATGTAAGGGAGAATTTTATTCAGTTGTTCCATTTGTTTAGAGATCTTTGTTCTTAAAAGTTTTCCATGTCTTTCTTGAAAACAATTTTGGCAGATACCCCATTTATTTTTTGTGAGTTAGAGAAAATATTTCTTCCATCATTTTTCCTATGTATATTGCATCTATTTGTCAATATTCTAACTAAAATACTTCTCAGAAGACCTCTTTATTTTCATTGGATGTATCCAATTGAAATAAATATGTACACATTACAGTCTTATGTCTGTAATAGGAATCATTCTGGAGGTTCTATCATGAACAGTTACTTGGGTCAAGAATGTATGGATTTATGCTCTTTGTATTTTTCTGATTTTACTACAAGAATGAAAAGACCAATGAGAAATGAATGAGAATAGTATGAGAAAATTGAACCTAGTTTTCTATCAGTTCCTTAAACAGGATGAATTCCTGGATCATACACATTGACGATATTGAGCCTTGAAGAGTGGGAGATGGCACATCGCACAATTTTGGTCAACTGTGATTTGTTCGATGACTACATCTTGTATGTAAATTGTATATTTATATCTTATATATATATATTAAACTGTTCCTATTTTTATCTACCAGGAACATAAAGTGATGATAAATAAAAATCATCGTTCTTTATCTTTGAGAAGGAGGGTGACTTTACATAGCAAAGATTTTTGCGCTTGGTTAAAATTTAATTTAATATAATTTATTGTTTAAAATAATTAAAACAATAATTAATTAAGTTTAATATTTATTTATATTTTAGGTATTGATTTTTCCTACTATCTCTGTCTTTGAGGAAATAAGATCTTTGGTTTTTTGTCCTAATACCGTGGTATGTGACTATAAATAAATTATTATCAATGGGTACAGATTTATTATCACTGAATGCGTTAAGAACATGAGAACACAACATGATGGTATTTTGGTTACTTCCACAACAGACTATTATGCTAGTGCATTAGATAGTAGACCGTGATTTGAAAATGTAGGTAATTACGGAGTCGTTGAAAAAATAAAAATATTGGATTATTATTCTCATGGATGAGTCACACTGATGAAATTTAAGTGGATTGATTTGATTACAAGGAAGGAAAAATTTATTAATCATTGTGGATTTAGAGTAATTGATATGACTCTCACTCTTGCTTCCGATAAACCATATGTATTGGCATCAATAGAAAAACAAATTTTTTATATCAAAGACCATCTTCAGCCTGAATTTGGTGTCATTATTGAACTTATTCCAAGACATATTTTTGTTGATGGTGATGATGGAATTGACACCATCCCTATTTCCATTGGAAACAATCCATTTATTACTTTTGATGAATCTAATAGCTCAATTTTCAGAGTTGACTATGAACCTGAAGTTGTGGTGGGAAATATATAAAATCATACATTCATGTTCTCAATTCATTTGGTTTACCTAGATTTAGGCTCTTAAGGTTGGTATTATTCAAATTGATTTGATATTGATTACAAATATGTCGTATCCGACTTGACAGCTATGTGAATTTTCAATGTTTATTGGTTGGAATTTTTATTTGAATTTCATTTTCTATTATGGAATTGAACTGTATTGACACCTATGAAACCAATATTTCTGACTTGGTGAACATTTCAATGCTTCAACTGTGATTTTTATAAAATTTGAATGACTCTAATACCACTCTTTAAAATTTAACTAGGTAATGAAAATGATGGTTTGTATTCTTCTACAAAACATGTATTGAAACCTACAACATCTACCTGAGCTAAAGAATTTAAATTTTTCCTTAATTTTAACAACTACTTTTCCACTTATGAATATGGTAGAATCAATGTTCCATGATTTTAATAGACTAATGAAACATAGTAAATAACTATCCTACTAAAAATTAATTTTTTATTACATATTTAATGATTTATTGACTTCATTATATATTTGTTCAAGCTCACCTAAAACAATGGTTAGTTAAATTATCCATGAATACCCCTATTCCCTCTCATTTATTTTGTTTTTTTGGGTTATACATTAGTTATACTTTTCTATTTACTTCCATATTTGTTTTCAAAAGCAAGAAATGAAACAAATTGAAGAGAGGTGACGAAAACAAATTTTGGGCAACAATCGTCGCATGACTGAGCTGGGCATTCCACCACTAGTGCCTCCAGTGAGTATTTTATTTCAAATATAATTATTTAAATAAAATATACTGGCATGTGATTAATTTTTTTAAACATTTTTTCAGGATCCATCTATTAGGTGATAGTTTTTTTTATGAGCAGCTTAGTAGTGGTCCCAGTACTCGGGGTGTTCTTATGAGGGGAGTGGTACAGGAGCTAGACGATTTGGTTGGCATACCTGATTAGACCCTGCCCCTCCCACTAACATACCATTCATCCCACATTCTGATCCCGGTGTGCCATTAGGGACACATGGGATATTTAGGCCACCCATGTTTTCACTACCCTTTAAATCTAATCCTACTCACCCGTCTGTACCATATCCAATGATGATTCCCACTCCCCATCCTACATTTGTCCAGCCATCCCTATCATTTTATTTTACTTATTCTTCCTTCTCTCTGGGATGTTATATTCCATCTTCTTCGACTCCTGCTCTACCAGAGTTTGTCCCTTTGGATAATTCATTGGGACCCACTCCATTTGTACAGGGTGTTCCTTCAGTTCTTGTGGATCCAACGGCACCCATTGATCAGACTACCATAGGTATTCTTATAAAACCCTAAAAAAAAATTACACCATTATTTATTTTCATTATAACATGTATTGATAAAATATTTGTTCTTCAATCATAACAGATACATCTACTGATAGGAGGCAGGGGCGGGGGCGTACACGCATTCATGTAGTGTGGAACTACCACACGCAGTTGATGGTGGACTACATTGAAGATAGTCAGATGTTTGAAAAATCAGGGCAGCACTGTTGGAGTTTATTTGTGATGCTTGTCAAATACTCCGACATCATTCTTGTTAGCCACTCTCATAGAGACAATTTCCAAATGAATTCAATGATAAATCCTCAGCAGATATATGGGTAAAAAAGTCTATTGTATTTAATGAAACATATTAATTTTTTTATTTATATGAATTAATATTTTGGTGTCATTTGCGGTTTAATTTCCCCGATGGTGAGGGTGCACGGCCATCACGTCTAAAGGATTTAGGCTATCTTTGGAGAGATTATAAGCATGAGTTGTAAATTTACTGACATTTTAGAGTGGGAACAGAGTTAGATGTGGTCCCATTCATGGATTATTTTCCATTAGAACAGTACAGACAGATGATTACTCATTGGAAGACTAGCCAATTTACGGTATTAATCAAATTAGAGGTATTTAAATTAAAATTTTCATGTTTTTTGTTAATACTAATTATTTAATTTTAATTAAGATTCATCTAGAATAAATAAAAAAACATTGATTCTACGAAATACGTCCACACATTGGGACATACTATGATGCCAGATCATGAGAGGCAACAGGTATGACAGTTTATAACCTTTTTTTATGACTTGAAATTTCTATTCTTCCTCCATAATTTATTCGATTTCTAAAGTTGTTATATAATTTTATTTTCTCAATTTATATTTTTTTAATCCTATTATTAATTATTTTTTCCTCCATTCAATTTCATTATAGGGGCCTAAATTGAATATAGATGGATGTGTACCTCGAGCAAAACTTTTTTGATTGAGTATAAAGAAGAAAGATGGAAGTGCAGTTAATGAACCAACTCAGCAGTAGATTGTAAGTTTTACATTGTAGATTTAAAATTTTAACATCTATTTTGTAACATAATAATCTATTTATATTTGTATCAGGCTTCTTTAGAGGCCCTTGATTCTAAGAAACAAGACAATTTTGGTCCAAATGATCACTTACATCATGTGTTGGGAGATGAGCACCCTGGTAGAGTACTCTGCCGACCTGGGAAGAGTATAGATCCAATGAGGTATTGGCCCTCCTCATGTATGAGTTTTAGTGCCACGAAGTTGTAGAAGATTAAGTCACAGGTAGAAAATTCTAAAAAGAGGGTCATAGAGACGGTAGAACAGTCTACTAGGGAAACACTACATTTATGAAACTGATAAAATTTTTATGTCCAACACTTACACCAGATGCCAACACTACTTATGATGAATATATATCATCAATGGGTTCTATATATGGTGCACCAGGTAGCAGTTATAGTGGTAGTCGAGATGATGGTGTGGAGGAGGATGAGGCGGAGGAGGAGGAGGCCGAGGTGGAGGAGGAGGTTGAGGAGGAGGCCGAGGCGGAATGGGTGGGTGATGAGGAGGTCGAGGCTAGGTACGAGGGCGGGGAGGAGGGAAGGGATGATTATGAGGATGATGATAAGGATGAGGGTGAGGGTGATGATGATGTTGATGAGATTTATGGTGATGAGGGGCAGATTGATCCATTACATTTTTTACTGATATTACTGAAATTTTTTGTTTATTGATTTGTTGTGCCTGAATATAAGTGTGATTAGGTAGGTCACATTGTCTTTATTTTTTTGTCTATAAATAATAAAACTAGACTTGATGATTTTTTGTGACTGATTCACCCCTCCCCTAGACTTTCCCCACCCCTTGGACACCCCCACCACCTGGACAACCCGTACCCCCTGGACAGCACCGCCACCCTCGTGGATAGCCCTCCCACCCCTGGACTGCCCCCCACCCTCTGTTCATGGGTTTTCCAGTTGTCAGTGTTGATTTGAACATTGATAAAACATCGGAGGATCCATAATATTTTTCCCCTTAAATGAAACCTTAAATTTAATGACTGATGGGAAATGAGATTCTAAATTATTTAAATGATAATTTATATATTATTAATGTTTTATTTGTAAAAATCATGGATGTTGTGAAATCCCCCTATTTAAATGAAATTGTAATTTTTGAGTAGAATTTAGAATATTGGTGGTCTAATTAGATGTTTATAAAATGAAGTTATTTTTTTAACCTTGAAATAATTTTCTTAAAAAATATGTAAATACCATCCCATGAAAATATGTAAATACCATCCCATGAAAATATTTTAATGGGAATGCAACACATATAGGTGGTGGATGTTCCTTGTCCATAGAACCTAAATTGATGGAGGTTTCCACTGGATATGTGATCAAACTGTAACATGGGATATGTCTAAGCTTTAATCTTATTGGATGTTATGTCACTTGATGATGTGTCATTATGGGTATTGTTTTACCCATTCGTTTCATGTACCTTCTACATGAAGAGTTTTGAAATATATACTTTTATTATTTATCAATATATATTTTGTAGGAAAACTATTCATCATTATTCTTGTATTATTTATGGCTCTTGTCAACAATCTGTGGGGTTCAAGAATTCACATCAGGCTATGTTAGAGCAAACTCGTGTAGCAGTGTGCCTTGAAATCCAAACTGGTTCATGGTATAATATTATCATTGATGAGGATATGTGTCTCTCCTTGATTTTGTTATCCATTATATGTGGTCCTGGTATACATGAAGTAGGATTTTTGGAACATGGGAGGTTGTTATGAGTAATTCATTTGGCCATCCCTCATTTTCACAAGCTGTAAGTCACTATGGTAATTTACAAAAAGTATCATTGGGGAATGTTTTTAACTGATTCTACTGAAAATAGTTAATTACTTTTTCATGAAATTCATATTCATATATCCTTTATTTGAGTTATTGATTTGTGTATACATACTAATTAATTTAGTGTGACTTAATGATATTGAGTAGAATCATGCCTCTTAGATGAAATTTTAATAGACCATGTGACGAAGTTAGTGGTTAACCTCACAAAGAGAGTCCCTATGTGGACAGAAGTATGGTTGAGATAGTTGTGTGTAATATCTATGATTTGGGACATGAACATGAACCCATTCATGTTCTTTCTCTTTTAGTTGAACCAAAAAATAATTAATCGAGAGATTAAGGTCAATAATTTCTTCTTGAAAAACCACTAGTGTTCTATGGAATAATAATATTCATCACACTTTGTATTTGTTGAAAAAGATAGATAAAATATTAATTTTTTGGTAAATGCCAATTTCTATTAATGTAAAATTTGGTACCGTCATGATGGAATGACTTGGAAGGATATAGTGGTACTCTACCCCTGGACATCCCCCACCATTGTGGACAGCCCGCCCACCCCCCTGGACAGCCCCTCCTCCTGTGCACATCCCCAACACCCACCTGGACACACCATACCCCCCTGGATAGCCCCTCCCACACCTGCGGATAGACCGCCGACCCCCCATGGACACCCCTCCCCCTGGACAGACCGGCCACCCCTGTGTACAAACCACCCACCCCATCACCCCCTCCCCCTGTAGACAGCCCCCACCCCTGGACACCTTGTACCCCCTGGACAGCCCTGCCCACCCCTGTGGACAGCCCATCCACCACCCTGGATATCCCCTCACCCTATGGACAGCACCCCACCCCATGGACACCTTGTACCCCCTCGACAGCCCCGCCAATCCCCATGGACAGCCCGACCCCCCCCCCCCAGATTTCCTGCCCACCACCTGGACACGCCTTACCCCCCCTGGACAGCCTGACCACCACTATGGATAGCCTACCCACCCTTATGGACATCCCGCCCACCCTGTACACCCCTGGACAGCCCCGCTCACCCACATAGACAGCTCACCCACCCCCTTGGACACCACTTAGCCCTTGGATAGCCCGTCCCCCCCTGTGGATAACCCGACGACCCGCCTAGACACCCCCAACCCCTAGGCACCCCCACCCCTGGACACCCCAACCCCTAGAAAGCCCCCCCCCCCAACCCCCCCAACCCCCTGAACACCACCCCACCCCCCTTCACACCACCCCAACCCCCTGAAAACCACCCCACCCCAGACACCACCCACCCCCTGGACACCCCCCCCCCAGACACCATCCCACCCCCCCTAGACAACCCCATGGAAACCCCCCCACCCCGCCCCCCCGGACACCCCACTAGAGACCCCCATAGACACCCCCACCTCTCAGACACCACCCAACCCCCATTGACACCCCCATGGATAGCCGCCTCCCCCAAAACACCCCACCAACATGGAACCCCCCCCCCCCCCCCACACACACACACACACGCGCACACACACATCCCCCCTGGACACCTCGTACCCCCTTGGATAGCCCAGCCACCACCATGGACAGCCTGCCCGCCCACCGGGACCCGCCCCTCCCCATGTGCAATCCCCCCACCCCTGGATACCCCATACCCCCTGGACAGCCCTGCCCACCCCCTAGAACTCCATACCCCCTGGACACCCCATACACCTTGGACAGCCCCGCCCACCCCCGCCTTCGTGGACACCCCCCCCTCACCCCACCTCGGTGGACATCTCGCCCACCCCCTGGACACCCCTACCCCCCGTGGAAAACTTTCCCACCCCTGGACACCCCGTACCCCCCTAAACAGCCATGCCCACCCCAGTGGACACCCCCCCACACTGGACAACCCCCAACCCCCTTGTACAGCCCCGCCCACCCCCTGGACACGCCGACACCCTGGACAGCCCCACCACCCCCATTGACCCCCATGGATAGCCCCCCACCCCCTGGATATCCCCCACCCCCATGGACACCATCCACCCCCCTTGTACAGCCCCCAACCCCTAGACCCCACCCCCTGGACACCACCCCACCCCCCTTGGATAGCCCCCCAACCCCTAGACCTCCCCCACCCCTAGAAACCACCCCACCCCCTGGACACCCCCCACCACCTAGACACCCCCCACCACCTAGACACCCCCACACCACCCCTGGAAAGCCCCCCCCCCCCCCAAACCCCTGGACGCCACCCCACCCCTTAGACACCCCCATGGACACCCCCCCCCCAGATACAACCCCCCCCCCCCCACCCCCCCCCCCCCCCACCCCCCCAGACACCCCCCTGGATAGCCCCCCACCACCACGCTTGACAGCCCCCACTCCCTCTAGACAGCTCCCACCCTCCTGGATAACCCCCCAGACACCCCTATCCCCCCATACACCCCCACCCCCCTTAGGCAGCCACCCCAAACCCCTTAACATCCCCCAAACCCATGAATTCTTAATTGAAAACATTATGTATTTAACTAAATTATAAATTATGTGATAATGGTGCATGGGTATACTTGTTCTAATTACCTTATGAATTATGTGTTAATTTGGTATGTGTATAGAGGGTAATTAAATACAAAATTAGAGGTATTCAAGATTATGTTTGAATTATGTGTTGGATGAATTGAATTCATTCTTTATGAATTCATACATAATTATGTATTTATTATATAGGTATACTTGTTAAGGGTATTTTGTGTTACTTGTTGTATATTATGCACATATTATGTTTTGTATGTATTTTGCAGGCTTGGTGGAATTGATGCAGCAGCACCGCACAAGGGGAGGCCAACAAGCCGGCTTGCTACTGTAGGTATAAAAAAGATATTTCAACGGTTCACAACTGTTGATATATGTGTAAAGCCAGAACTTATACCATCGGTTTTATGAAAAATGTTGGTATGATTATATGCCAATGGTTTGTAAACTGTTGAAATATATAATTATAATTGAGATTTACCAATAGTTTGTGGTAAAATTTTGGTAAAAGTTTATACCAACGATTTACACAACCGTTGGTATAGAGATCATTCATGCTATTAAGCACGGTTTAAAACCGTTGAAAACCCATTATACCAATGGTTTACTGAAACCGTTGGTATATAATGATTTTTTTAGACATATCCCTATGGTTCTCATAAAACCATTAGGATATCTCTATCCCTACAGATCAATACCCAATGGTTTGGACAACCGTTGGTATAGTTTATTCCAAAGGTTTTCCAGCCATTACCAATAGTTTTAAATCATTGGTAAATCTGAAATTTCTACTAGTGAATGGAGTTGATCCATTGTTTGGAGATTGAGGGATCATATGATCCATTGAAAGTAGGAGGCCTTTGTATGATTATGCTCTCAATTGTGGCTTGTTCTTTCATTGGGGGTGGGGGGAATATTCCTCCTGACCAATGTAACTATTAAAAACATGAGTTATCTGGGAGGATATCGTGATAATGTTTTTGATTCCTGCTCCCATCAGATTGGGTATCTCATTAGAACAGTCATCACATTGATCTTTTCATTGGTTGTTAGCCTGATCCTCCCATTACCGGCCATTGGCTATAATAAAAGGAAATTTAGTTGTAAAACATACAGGGGAATCCCAAGACAAATAGGGATAACTTATAAATTACATTTATTTCCTTAACTTATAAATTTATAGGCTTCAATCTATGTTACCCATGATCTAGTTCCCAACATATATTCTTAGGGGAATTGTTTTACTCCCTTAATAATGATTAATATTAAGCTCAAGAGCTTACCAAAGAATATATTCTTGTATTATCATAACCAAGAGTTCATCAAGGCCATTTTCGTGCACCAGTTCTCATTCGAGTCTAGCTCAAAGCGGTGTTTTTTGGTTTTACCCCTAGATACATATGTGCTAGAGCCACCTCTACTTTTTCATATGAAGATAGGGATTTATTTTATTGATAAACCACTTACTCTATAATCACAAAAATTTAGGTATTTTTTTATTATACTTAGTCTTATCCCTAAGGATTTTTCTAGGGTTTTCTAATCCTAATCCTAAAAATAACTAAACATATTCTTTGATACCAAATATGACAACCCGACTCTTTATTACACACTTAAACATGATTTATTACAAAAATTCCACTTAGGACAACTCTGTTGATTAATAGGTCTTGTGTCTTGGGAAAATTAGTAACATTACATGACAACTTAGAACATATAACACAACATCTTGTTTGAAAACTTCATTTACATGACCAAAAAATACCTTTGTACATAGCATTGTATGGGATAACCGGAGAACATGGATAAGAAAGGGGTGAGATATAATGCCCAGTAAGGGAGTAAACAAAGAATAACATGAAGAATATAGTAAATGTTAGTCAATAGACCTATCAATGGATTAGAAGAGACATATGAACAAAATGTCCTGATATATCATGATTATCATAACATGGAAATGAGGCAACAACATTTAACATGATATTAGCATGATCCAAGGATTATTGCACAATAAGCATCAGTAAAGCCTCATTGAACATGAATTAGCATGATTAAACCATAATTTCAGTTGAATTATCATGAGTAAACCCTCATTTCACATGAAGTATCATGATACTAATATTTACCCAATGCATTGGAGCGCTATCAGGGCGCACCCTTTATAAACATTTCATTTCATGCGTAAGTGTGACACATAGATCATACAACATGGATTCATTAAACATCATAATTTATTCCATGAATAAGAGATATGGAATACATAAATATATGTCCTCAATAAACAAGTACATGTTCCTAAATTTTAATACCCTTGATAGTAAAATGGGCATGGTATTCACTTACACAATGATTTTGGCATTGGAAAATTTTGTGTAACTTCAGTAGAATAATGACGTCAAATAGAAATCGTAAAATGGGTTGATGAGAGAGGAAGGGCCTCTCATAATTTATACAGGAAATAGACAGTAAGGGGGTCATGGAACATAATATCCCAACATTTTTAATATAATTTATATGCATAATGTAAAATAATTTCTTGAATGTAATGAGAAGAGAGAAATTCGTTACGGAATTTCGACATGGTAACAGGTGTACATGGGAGGAATTAATAAGATAAAAAGAGGTCTATAATAATTATAACATAAGGAGAAACGTATGGGGGAGGTGATTAATCATACCACAACATTTTTAATTGAAAATAAACGGGTATAACAACTTTAAAAATTTGGACAAAAATGAGAAAGGAAGAAATCCCATACATGGAAGTGTAATCTCAAAGTCTTGGGAGAGAATTGAGAGAGGCTTCTAAAAGGATTTGGGCAACTTTGGAGGACTATAGAGAGAGGAGGGCATAGGTTGGCCGAGATCTAAAGGTTTTGAGTGAATGAAATGGGAGATTGAGAGGGTTTATATAGGAAATGAGAGAGAATTCATTATTATTTAGGTTTTGGACACCACACACTAAACTAATCAAAATGACAAACTACCCCATGGTTTTTTCCCATGGGTTTTTCCAAAGAGGATTGTAAAAATTATTTTACAAGGCCAATGGCATAAATTATAAAATATTACCCTTTCTTTTGTGGTGATGAGTCACACTCTCAATGAAAACATTTTTAAAATATAAAATATTTTTATAATACATGGAGGGTCTACTAAGGCACCATAAAATTAATCAAAAAAATATAAAATCATATTATTTTAAATATAAAACATATATTTTTTAACATAATCTTTATATTATTTTATTACATCACTATTAAAAAATTATTATGTCATAAACATATTATATATTTGGACGGTATTTAATTTTTATCCAAAAATTTTATTGTCTCATAAAATTAAGAAATAATCACTCTAATATAATTTCAACGTCCTAAATCCAAAAAAAATATTAATTTTAACAAAATAATTTTATAAATATTTTAATTTTTACTTTTAAGATAAAAACCGACATTTATCAAAAATTCTGGGGTTTTGAAAAAAAAGTGCTTTCAAACCTTAATAAAAATTACAATTGTATTCATAAAAATTATATGGTCATTTATATTTAATAAAAATAAATTTAGTAATAATATTTTATTAAAATATTATTTAATTAAAAATCCATTATTTCCCCAAAATAGATTTCATAAATGACTGTAAATATTAACTAAAAAATACTATTTGTGCTTTAAAAATAATTTACAAAGTAACAAAAATGAATGTATATTATTTATTATATACAAAACGAATGAACATAAACATAGTTCTAGGTTCCTGTTACCTAACCCCTTATAAAACTCGCATAATACATCAGGGTATGGTATGTGACGGTGACAGACTCTTAGGTCGGCTCGGATAACATCGCTCTGGTTGTAATCTCTATTAACTTCCACTTCTCCCGTAGGTGATTCCATTCAAGATTAACATGTTAAAGCTCAGCCTGGGCTTGTCCAAGAGAAAATCCCAGGGAATCTACCTTATGTTTGAGCTCTAAAAATGGTCTTCGTATGGAGCAATTCTATGGGATGAGGTCATCGCTTCCTTTTTCTGGGAAATTTTGATTTTTTTAAAGCCCTATATTTATACTAATCATGTGATCACTATTCAATGGCTATATTAGCAACGGTAAAAATTCTAAATGGTATTATAAAATCCAAAAAAATAATACTAAGGAAGTTCATATTTCTTATATAACCATTTTACATAATAATATATTTAATCAGATCAAGATGAATTTTCCTTAATAAAATATTGTGTCATTACATGATTCCAGAGGAAGTTTATGTGGGTCCAGTGATAGTGAGAGGTATCTTCACTATAGATTCATATTTATAGGTTTATTTTTTTATAATGATATATCTCACTTGTTCATATCAACTTGTATTGTGAATTTTCTTATCCTTTTAAGGATATTTTTTATAATGTTAGGTATATTGCTATGCCTCTGGGAGTAAAGATAGAACACAGTCTATGATATCCTTCTTTTATTTGAGATTGAGCTCAGCTGGAGTTTTTTTATTCTTGTCTTGAAATATCTTGATATCATTGTCATGATGGATTGGTTGATAGCCCATAAATCCTTGATATATTATTATCTTCGGTGGGTCTCCTTTATTTTGATCGATGGGGTGTGTTATGTTTTTCAAGGAAAGTGGGATCCAAGGTCAAGTAGAGATGAAACTTTTTTATAGAGTTGGTTAGGCGAATATAAACATTTTCTTTTTATCTAGAGATGGAATATTTGAGTATTAATCTCCATCCCAGTTTTTTAGAGTTTCCTAATGTGTTTCCATTTGTTTTTCTGGTTTTCCCCCAATAAGAAAGGTCGAGTTCTCTATTGATATGGTTCCCAGTACACAGTCATTTTTGGTTCCTACTTATCATATGGGATGAGATAAACTAATATAATTGAAGTTTTTTTTGGAAGATTTTATGGAGAATTTATTTATATTCCTGAGTGTATCACCTTGGGTAGATCTTGTTCTCTTTTTTAAGAAGGATGATGGTACCCTTATGATTTATATTCATTTCTATAAACTGAATTGATTTGAAATAAAGAAAAGTATCAATTACTATAGATTGATGATTTCATTGATCATTTTAAAGAGGCAAAGTAGTTTTTGGGGATTTATTTGCAGTATGGTTACCACCAGTTTAGATTAAGAGAATATGACATTCAGAATACTTTATTTAGGATTAGGTATAGCTTTTATGAGTAACTAATTATGCCTTTTGTCTAGACCAATTCTCCTATAGTTCTTAAGGAATTGATGAAAAAAAATATTCCATGAGTATCTTGATACATTCTAGGTGGTTCTTGTGAATGATAATTTAGTTTAGTATAAAATCTAGGAGAATCATGTACATCATATTATATAAGTTTATCAATCTTGAGAGGATTCTGACTTCCTGAAAATATTTTTAAATTTAAGTTCTATATTTGGTATGTGATGCTCATAGGACATGTGTTCTCAGAACATAGAATTTTAGTTGATCCTAAGAAGTTAAAAGATGTTATTACATGGTAGAAATAAAATAATGTTTTTGATATTCGGAGCTTCTTGGTCTTGGTGGGGTATTATCGATGGTTCTTAAAATATTTATTGAGTTTGGATTCTCTTGTGAATTATATCACTTGGAAGGGAGTAAAATTCGTACAGGATATGAATTTTAATAATTATTATTTTGAGTTGAAATGTATTTTTACTTCTATAGTAGTGTTGAATCTTCAAAAGACCGATCAAGGTTATGTGATATTCTATGATGTATTAGGTTTAGGTTTGGGGGGAATTATTATGGATCATGATCACATGGTGGCCTGTGGTTCTTGATGGCTTAGGCCACATGAAAAGAACTATTTGATAGATAACCTTGAACTCGTAGCTTTGATTCTTGCTATTAAGATTTTTTGGAATTGCCTTTTTAGAGAAAGGTTTTCCATTTATTCCAACCACAAAATCTTAAGTTATATCTACACTCAAAAATATTTGAACCAAAAACTGAGTAAATGGATGGTCTACCGATAGTATTTTGATTTTGATATTTCATACACCCTTATAAAGTGGAATGTCATCATTGATGATTTGAAAAGGAAAATTCCAAACCATAATGTGAAAGAATCATAAGAAGAGTGAAGATTGATGGATCTCTTAGATCAGTTGCATTTTGGAGTTTGGGAGGATAGAATATATATTGTTATCACAAGTGTTCAGTTGAAATCCACCCTTCTCAAGATGATTCCTCAATAGTAGAAACTAGATGTTAAATTATATAGATTTAGGGACTATATTTATATTAGGGATACTGTTGATGAGTGGATGTTTTCTTTTTAGGGTATCTTATGTTTTGAGAGTCGGTTCATTGCTCCCTTGACTATGATAAAATCTATGGTGTGGGATTAGCACAATTCTCTCTACATGGTGCACTTGGGTAACATAAATATGTTGTATGACATGCAGTGAATATTCTGGTGGCTAGGTATTAAATGAGACATCATTTACTTTTTTATCATTGTTAAACCTTTTAACATGTCAAATCCTAGCACCAGAGACCTTTGTGTTTGCACCAGCTAGTGGTAACATGGATGTGGGAATAGATTTCTATGAATTTCAAGTTTAGTTTTCCATTTACCCATTGAAAAAATAATGTGATATGTGTTGTATTTTATAGGCTAACCAAATAGGATCACTTTATTACCATTCGTGATTCAACCAAAGTTGAGTACTTGGGATGTCACTATGTGAAAGAGATTTTCTGATTGCATGGTTTTCCTTCTACTTTAGTCATTTATAGGGATCCATATTTTACATCCAATTTATAGAAAGTCATATATGTGGTAGTGTGATCCCAGGTGAGATTGAGTATGAAATATTATCTATATATGGTTATCCAAATAGAATGACTTAAACATATTCTTGAGGGCATGCTACGTGATTTCATTCTTAACATTGGTAGATCTTGGGAAGACTATTTGGGACTGGTAGAGTTTTCTCGTAAATAACTTTTCCATCTCACTATCTTAATGGAGCCTTTTTGGAATTTCATAGCAGGCCTTGTAGATCTCTGTTGTGTTGGTTGTATATTGGTGAAACTTTATTAGTTAGAAAAAGGTTGTTCTAAGAGACTATGATGATGATTTAATTGATTTTTCATAGAATGGTAATGATAGAGAGACAATATAAATCCTATAATGATCGATGTCATATACCTCTAGTGTTTTTAGTTAGTGACCTAGTGTTCTTGAGATTTTCATCTCTGTTGGTTCACCAAAGTCTTGGAAAGAAAGGGAAACTTGCACCCTGATTTTTGGATCCTTTTGAGATTGTTGAGATGGTTGTGAAACTAGATTATAGATTTGAACCTCCACCTCAGTTTATTTTTATCCACCACATGTTTCATATATCATAAATTAAGAAGTATCTTTTTGAACTATCAATTCTCTTAAGATAGGGATATTTTGATGGGAAACCTTATTTATTTGTGATTGAACATCCTATAAGGATTATTGATTTTGAGATAAAGGTACTTTATGGGAAGATGATACCTTTTTTCCATGTTCTATGGAATCATGGTTTGGATTTTTAGGATACATGATGGAGTGAGAGACTAATTAGAGAGTAGTGGCCTCATCACTTTGAAAGGGAATCTTGTAAAAAGTATATATGAGGAAAGAAATAGTTTATGGTGGGTTGGCAGTAACATTATATTACCTTATTTTAGTTACTTATAGACCCTTATTTTGATCTACTGATTCTTGGGGTATTTTCTCATGTTTTTTTTGGGGTGAAGTCAAAATTTTGTATAAGGTTTTGGGGGTTGTTCATAGTTAGAACATAGTTATAGAAAACTGTGTATTTTTTCTAGTAAACCATGCATCCTATAATGAGCCACTAGAAGAGGGCTTATGATTAGTCCAAACCATGAGGCCACCCACTCCAAACCATGTTCCCTTGGATATTAAGGGTTTTAATTGATGGATCATGGTTAAACTAATCATGTGGACTAACTTTGTACCCCATATAGAATCCTAGTGAGGGTGAACGATTGATGCATAGTTACTACTAACCATGCAACCAAACCCAAAAAATCATTCTCAAGGTTTTTAATTCCCCTAAAAATTTATTAAAAATACAAGGACCCCCAGTTTAACCCATAATAGTACTCATTTGACCCTAATGCAATTACATGGTCTTTAGAGGCTCTCAAAAGAATAATTTTACTCCTCCAACCTCTTCTCTTGGTGGATCACGACACTGGTTATTGCATTTGATATCCTTCCATTAAGTAAATCTCTTCTCATTTGTTCATC
The DNA here is from genome assembly GCA_963277665.1 of Viscum album. NCBI lineage: Eukaryota > Viridiplantae > Streptophyta > Magnoliopsida > Santalales > Viscaceae > Viscum > Viscum album. Next base: position 1,087,616,643 of record OY728145.1, on the reverse strand, counting down.
CTTGATATTCCTTTCTATTCTTCTTAGATAGTGATATATCATCATGTTATTGATGGATCTAATCTTTATTTTTATGTATATTTATTTTTATGTTTTATTACATGATCTAATTTCCCATCATTCTTAGTTGAAATTCCCCGTGGTGGGTATTGATTTGATCATTGATTAAAGGTAGGTTGTTCTATAAGGGATTACCCTATAAATGAAATCTAGAATTTATAAATTTATTTGAAATGATTTTATAATTGAATTAAAAAACCTTTATTTGATATGATTTAATGATTCATTTTAATAGGGAACGGTAATTGTGAAAACCCATCAATTTCAATGGAATTGAAATGGTTGGGAGGATCTTGTGAAAGAAATAGCTTGATTTGAATGTTTTTATGAAATAATTTGATTTTCATCTTGAGAAAATGTATTTAAGTTACAAATGATTTTTAATGGAATTAAATTATGAAAACCTTTGATTTTGTTTTTAAATTGAAAAGATATATTGAAAACTGATTTTTTCATTTGAACTCATAATGGAAAATTGATGGAAAATGATTGATTTATAATTATTTATTAATTGAATAATTGAATTCTTAATTTCTTGAAGAACATGGGAGCCTTGGTAGTTATTAGGGGAATAAGACAAACAGGTTAGGAAATGACCCCCTAGAAATTGATTGATTTATTGATTGAAAATTAAATTTTTATTGATATATAAAGACATACAAAAACAAATAACAAAAAACAATCAAGAGGGGATCCAATCAAGGAGGCATGTAGTGATGTAGCCCCAGAGCATATCCTTTGACATGATTTACTCCTGATGGGGACTTGAGTCTTGATGGCCTGATCCAAGGGACGTGGGTACACATTAATCCATGATCACTAATTAAGTAGTGATAGGATTATTGGGATTGAAACTAATGTACCATAGGGTGTTTGACTGTGGATCTTGGATTTATTTGTTTTGATCTATATAAAGTTTATTATAGAATTACTTGATTTGTACAAGCTAGTTTATATAAATATTTTATATAAAATGTTTATTTAAGCTTTTTTTTATTTAACTTCTATCCTTTTTGGTTCTAAAACATGATTTGGTTTAAATGTGAAAATGAAATTCTATGTATTTGTTTATTTAAATTGAAATCATAAATAGTTTATTGATAGGTAGTTTCTTTTGGAACACTTGGTGAGACCCTCCTAGATTGTTTATCTTTCACCATAGCTTTTTCATTGGTTGTTTATAGATTATAATTTCCGGGTTTAGGTAATGGTAAAGAACCACTTGGAGGTGGTGGGTGCACATTATTTTTAGGAGCTTCGGGGGATGGAGGTGACTGATGGATATGTGATCCATATGTTACATGGTTTTTTTGAGTTTGTGTATTGATAGATTTTGTTTCCATTTATGATGTACCAGTTTGGTTATTTCTTTGACTATACTATTGTGGTAATTTCTCTTTGAGGAGTATTGATCATATCAACTATGAATTGAACTTTCTTCCATTGTTTACTATTTCATGTGGAAAACTATTCCCTTTTGTTTCTTGTTGATTCTAGGTGTTAGTTTCCAGTTTTTAGGGATTGGGAACTCCATTCAAGTTAAGTCCGATCTGGATTAAGTATTAGAACACTAGTGTATTAAGACTGGTTCATGGCCAATTATATGTAGTATATTCGAGGAATGATCATTCCAGATTCTGATATGGTTAGTGTTGTTTTTTATTAAAAATGATTGGTTGGTATTTGTTTTTTCACATAATAAGGGTGTGGAATTATATGATATGTATTGTGCAATAGGAATTGAAATGAATTGGACATTTTCTTGTCAATATCATGCAATTAATGTGTAATATAATTTAATGATTTTATCAATATTGGATATTGTACTATGATATAATAGTGTATGATACAATATTTTTATGACAACATTATGTATTTAGAATAGTGTATTTTTTATCGAGTGTACATCATTGATAAGTAGAAACCTATCAGATGGTTCACTAAAAAACTATAAAATGATTATCAACTATAATTGAACATAAATTGATGTCTCTTTTATTGACATTATTATATCTAAAGGATAGTCTTGGAGAGCACTTTTTTTCTATATTTTCATTGTGATGATATTATAGACTCAACGACCTTATTATTTTGTATTTATATAGAGTGGTTTACATGGGTCATCAGAAATTTGTGTGGATTATTCAACAAATTTTATTATTAAATCACTTCTACTTGATTAAATGGTTCATCAAATAATCAAGGGTTCTATTGTTAGATTTCTTTTTGTAATAATAGGTTCCCTAGGTCTAACATGAATAGTAATTTTTGATTACCATATCATGTATATTGTGAGTTATGCATGAGATACACTTACCAAAATAATATTGATAAAGTTATTATTATTAATTTATGGTAATGTAATTATATTAGTTACCATATCAAAAGGTTATAGGAGCTCCATGGATAAAATGATAACCTAAATAAACTAGGACATTAATCTTAAAAAAAATTTATATGATCTAGATAAATCGTACTAACTAGACACATATTAATTTTTGACAATTTCGTTTTGGGGGTCATAAGAATTGAGTCTTATTCGCATGATGTTCAGACTTGGTGATCTATAGAATATGTGATCGTGAGGACTGGTCCATTAATTAGAACACCATATGTTTTATGTGCCATTAGTATTTCCTATATATGAAAATTTGTACTATTATTTTTACTTTATATTATTATCAGAGTATATAATTTTATTGAATACTTAGATGTAAGGAAACAATTATGGAGTTCAAGATGTAGCGAGGTAAGCTGCATTGGGTGCATCATTGGTAGAATGAAATTCATTGAATATTCAAGATAGAATTTATATTCTTCCAAATGTAAGTGATATATCAAGCCTATTTGATCATGACGGTAGTACTTTTATTAAATCCATATCCATGGTTGAATAATGTGATTCCTTCATATATGTTCAATGAATAAAAATTATACTATGGATGATGAGATAAGTTGTACATCCCTCTTTATGTGATATTATGAGAAAAATATATTATATTTTGTGAATTTTTTTCATAGGAATTGTTATTGTTGCTATGAATTTTTCTTATCTACTTAGGGGCCTTGATAGGTTACTATAATCCACTCTATGTCAATAGAGATTATTCATTACTATTGAGAAAATTTACTAGAGGGTCACACACAAAGTGTATTCAAAATTCTAGATTATTTTGAGGAGTAGGTTTTTAAGACATTTTAATAACCCAACCCAATGGGTATCAAGCCATTACTACCCCAAGATCACATCAATAGGCCAGGGGGTGGAAATATGTACTGAAAGGCATAACTAATGCGGTTTTGTTTTTCCTAATGTACCTATATGCACACACATGACCATATCTATACAGAAGTACCGAGGAATCATAACATAATATGAAAAATAAAGGGAATAAACCATGCATTTAAAACCTTTATGGAGTACAAGAGTACAAAATTGTTTACTAAAAAGTAAAAGGGGAAAATTAAACGCCCAACTACAATGATTAAACAACCTAAAAACTAGAAAGTTAAAATGATGAGAGAGCTCAACTACTGATATTCAACCTCCAACCACCGTACAAAGTCTAGTGCACCACGGTATTCCTATGATAGATTTTAGTCCTCGTTGACATGTCCACTGTCTATATAAGACACAACATGTGCATTAAAATCCCATATTGGAGTGAGTATGTATATACCATGTAGGAAACCCCGAATGATAAAGGGGGAGTATTAAGATACACGATATGAAATAGACACCTAAAACCGAAGCAAAAGAGAAACAACATCCAACGTTAAGGACGCTGATATATATATATATACTCAATAAAAGAAGACCAAATGAGAGATAAAAGAGATCTCCATATCACAACCCATCCCAGGAAATAGTTACATTATTTACAAGGGGTCCTTCAACAATTCCCAACATCTTGTGTGTATGTACGGAAGGAATATCCATGTAAAGCCACACCTCGCCACCGTGTCACACAGTCGAGGGGCCACAATCTCTAGTTAGAGGATCCATTCCATGGTACAAGATGTGGGTGCCAGTCAAATAAATAGAGGACCCATTCCCTAATTCTGTAAGAGGGTTCCACTCTAACAGTTTGATAGAGGACCCATGCCCTGATTTTTTATGAGGTTGTCACTCTAGTAGTAGAGGACCCATGACCTCACTCTATAAGAGGGTGTCTCTATGGTAGTAGAAGACTATTTCATGAACTCCATAGGTGGGTTCCACTATGATGGTTAATAAAGGACCCATACCCTGCCTAGTAGGAGGGTGCCACTCTAGTAATCGAGGACTCGTTCTCTGATACAACAGTTGGGTGCCTCTTCGATATGAGATATATAACTCATGCCTTATCCAACAGCAGGTTGCCACTCTAATGGTCGAGGACCCATGACCAACCTATGTAGAAGGGTACCACTCTGATAGTAGATAGAGGACCCATGAACTTACCATTATGAGGGTAAAGCTCTAATAGTTGATCGAGGACTCGTGTTTTACCCAGTATGAGGGTGCCACTCTGATAGCAGGTAGAAGACCCATGCCATTCCCTGTAGGAGGGTACCACTCTAATCTCTCTAATGATCTTGCGTGATCACTCCTATCATAGAGCATCACCAAAAGAAATTTCACATCCGGAAAATCTTACATTGTTTCTCAAAGTTCACTATGACGTAATCCATCACATTCTAGGAGGAAAAAAACTCAGGATAGGCTACTCATGGACCAAAATCTATGATCAAATGAATAATATACGAGAGATAGGGGTTTACTCAAAAAGGAAGTGAGGGTATATAGTGTGTAAGGGGACCCACATGAGGTTTTTTCTTTACCTGTTGCTTTTTCATGTCCCTACTCGTACACATATCACGACCCATGTGCCCATACATGGCATGTAAGGGAACTACATGGAGTGACTCACTAAAAAAAAATAGCAGATTAGAAGGGGTTATTTGGAAGAGGTTATGCACAACCCCTTCAAAATTCATTTTCTATATAATTATAGGGGGTTCTGCACAACCCCCTCTAATCATCAAATATATAGGGGGTTATGAACCCTCTCTAAATTCATATTCTATAAAAATTAGAGGGGGTTATGGTCAAAAATTCTTAATCATTTAATTTATAGGGGGTTAGGGACCCGCTCTAAATTTGGTGTCATTATTTTTTAAATATCGGGATGAATTTTAGAGGCAGTTCAAAACCCCCTCTAATATCGTAAAATAGTGGGGGTTGAAAACTCCCACTAATATCATAAATTAGAGAGGGTTCAAAACACCCTTTAATATCTAACATTATATGGGGTTTGAAACCCCCTCTAATGCCGTTAAATTAGAGGGGGTTCAAAAACCTCTGTAATATCGTAAATTAGCAGGTGTTGAAAACCCCCTCTAATGTCATAAATTTGAGAGGGATTGAAACACCCTCTAATATCTCAAATTTGAGGGGGTTCAAAACCCCCTCTAATTTAAGAGATTTCAGGGGGTTGTGAACCCACACTATTTTTTTAAAAAAGAAACTTCCATAATATATATATATACACAAATAAAACACAATATATTTATTTATTTAAATGCATTATATGAGAATATTATATAAAAAAATTTATGATTCTATTTAATTGTATTTATATGTATACATAAATATAATTCTATAATATTATGTACATAAACATATATTTATCTGTATAAATTGTCTTTCACATATTATAAATTATTTATAATATAAATGTACAAATATATTATATAAATATATACGTAAATATATTTTATTTAATAAATAAATCAAATAGTTTTTATAATTTATTTTTTAATAATTATAAATATATTTTTAAATAATATGTTTTTGCTTTTTTATTATATATAATATAAATTTTAATTTCATATAACATTGTTTAAATTTTTATATAAATTTTATTTCATATAACATTATATAAATATTTGTATAAATTTTTTTCATATAATATTAATTATATATAATACTATACAATTTATAAATATATATATATATTAATGTAAATAATAATAAATATATGTATTTAAATACATTATATAAATATATTTTTAGAGACATTATATAAATATATTAAGAAAATACCTATATATATTATTTAAATAAAAATGAATATAATATATAAATATGTATTTAAGTATATAAATAATTTACATAAATATATAATATAAATGTATTTAATATAATATATGAATGATATAAATCATAAAATAAATGTATGGTATTTATAAAACCAACTTATAAAATTTATCGTTTAAAAAATAGGTGTAATAACAATAATAATAATTAATAATATTATTGTAATCACACACACACACATATATATATATAAGTATAAAAAATTTAACTAAATAAATATATATTATAATTATATTATATCTATATGAAATTCATTGATTTCTAAAATGTAAAAAAATTGGGACAATACAATGGGAAATATAGAAAAAGGATCTGGTTCAATTTAAAAAGATGACTGAAAGAAGTCTGTAATTATGCATAGATTATATAAATATTATATAAATACATAAAAACACAGGCATATATAAACGTATTTATAAATATAAATTTATATAATTAAATATAATTATTTATATATATTATATAAATAAACATGTATATAATATATTAATATGTATTTAAGTATATAAATAATTTATATGCATATGTTTATAAATATATAAACATGTGTGTATATACATATAAATATATAGTTTATATAAATGTATATATAGTTTATATAATTAAATGTATTTAAATATATGATGTAAATAATATTTATTAGAACAATGAATCATATATATAAAAAAGATTCATGAGTGAATAAATATATAATTTTAAGCACCATAGTGGTAATATGGAGTGATGCTTCGGTTTGGTTTCTAACTAATCTGAGGTTTGAAACCCTTCACACGATTCATTTTATAAATCATAGAAAGGCATGGGGATGGGGGTATGTGGGAATAAGAGGGGAATTCTAGGGAGCCTAGGAAGAAAAGGGGGAATTTGAGGTAGGGAACGAGTGATGCTGAAGGGCGGGAATGGGAGGTGACATGCTAGTGGAGTGGGACTGGGAGAGGTAGGTAGAAAGGAGAGTAATGGGAATGGGAGGGGATAGGGGAGCGAGAATGGAAGGAGGAGGGGGGAGGGGTGGCTGCCATGGTAGAAGTAGTGGAGTGGGTAGATCCTATGGACAGGTTAAAAACAATATCTAGGGGTGGTTCAAACCACCTTTAAAGCCTTAAATTAGTGGTGGTTTGGGTTATAATTATCTCTAATACAAGCATTTTTTTATTGAATTTAAGTAAACATTAGTAGGGGTTAAACCTCCTCTAATGTTACTGTCGCTAATGCCACAATGATTTTACCAATTCTTCCTCTAAGGAGTGAGAATTGGAGGTAGGGAATGGGTGATGTTGAGGGGAAGGAATGGGAGGTGACACGGTAGAGAAGCGGGACTGGGAGAGGTAGGGAGAGAAGAGAGTATTGGGAATGGGAGGGGACCGTGGAGTGGGAATGTAAGGGGAGGGGGGAGGGAATGAGTGACATGGTAGAGGTATTGGAGGGGAGAGATCCTATGGACTGATTAAAAAAAACCATTGTGGATATTCAAACCACCTCTAAATCCCTCAATTAGTGGCGGTTTTTGTTATAACTAACTCTAATAAAATCATTTTTTATTATATTTAAGTGAACAATAGTGGGGGGGTTAAACCTCCTCTAATGTTATCATCACTAATGTCACTATTATTTTACCAATGCTTCATCTAAACTGCCTATAATGATAGTAGGTGGAAACATTAGTGTCAGTTCCTCACAACCACCACTAATCTCTTTATAAAGGGTTATAACCCCTTCTAAAGTGGTCATTTTTTGTAGTTCCTCACCCACCCAGTGTCCTGCCCGTGTTACTGGTCATGTTCGTGTATACTGTTTGTTCCTATGTACTCTGGAACATGGTTTGTCCTCCAAAAAATGGTCTTTCTTGTATGCTTCAACACATTTCATGTCTACCGGATGGTGGTCACATATCTTGTCTCTTAGCCACATGGTGTGTGATCCTTTAATTTTTCTGAAACCCAAGCACCGCAACCATAGGGGTATTTCATGATGTGTGTTCATCTGAACTACATGGAATGTAGATGTAGTTTTCCTAGAAAAAATAGATTCATTCCTAAATATTCTAGATATATTAATATTTCTTCAAATATCACCTCTAATCCACCTGAAATAGAATAAAAGAGTCTTTATTCATTGTTTATGACCATTCGGTGGCAAGAAAATGGATTTCTGATTCACTCTTCCAATGCATGTACAGGCCTCACACATATCCTATGTCATGTTATCTCCAATTAGGATTCTATATACATTAATAAATAATCATTAACCCAATTATTCTCTGAATCCCTCTCTTATTATTCAATTCATTGTTTTTATGTGAATCCACTGCGAATTTGGTGGTTCGATCAGGCTCGATCCTTCCTGGTAATGGCGAACCAAGACCCCATATAACAATTAGTGAAGAAAAAAATAACCAAGGGGGAAATCACAAGAAAAATATGTTAAATAATCAATATCCTGGCATTATTTTACAATGATTACAAATTGGTTGTCCTGGGGTTAGAAAATTGAATAAACAATTTAAAATTAGTTCACATACTCATGCAAAGGCTCAACATGAACACAGATCAAAGAAATAGTATGATCACTCGAAATCATCTAATAAATAGAGGAAGAATACCTAAATTAATGATTCTTACCATGATATTGGATCATTATTTTATGAATAATGTGCTCTCCCACAAATGAGAGAATTCATAGCATTCATTGCACATCAATGCACCAAGATCTAGAGTCTTGTTGTTGTCTAATTTTGATTTGAAAATGGAGAGCGGAAGAAATATACTCTAAAATATCCAATATTTATGCTTCTAACCATAGAGATCTTCCATAACAGCATACATAGTGAGGAAATAGAATTAGGTCAATTAATAAATTAATTAAATTAATCATTTAATTATTCAATAGAATGTACCACCAACGTTCTCTTTATATGAACATATCGCATTGAACAATTTTAGGTCATAAATAGGGTAAACTTCATGTTGTGGATGCAACCATGGTCCCAGATTTTTGATCTGAGACTCCATTTAGGAGTCATCCCATTTCCCTTAAAACATCATGTGGTGTGATATAAAATATATAAAATATTTTTATAAAATTAATATCGGCCACACCGGACCTCATAATAACGCTCTGTCTCAATGCCTAGCTCCGAAAAAATATCTAGATATATTTCCAAATATTAAAAAGAAAAAAAGTGTCTCTAAATTATTCCATCCATCAATATTTTCATCCCATAAAATAAAAGGAATACAGAACTTGGGATATCTAACCCGCATCTAGCTCTCTTGCTCCCAATATCTCTCATTCATACTCCCATGATTCCACAACACACGAACCAAGGGGATGGTCCTCCCACTTAGGTTCCTCTCCTTCCAATCCTCAATCTCCAATGGGTGCTCTGTAAAAGTGTCATCATCTTCACGGTCTAGCTCACCCAATCAATAATGTGCATGGGTTCATGCACATATTTCCCCAACTGCAACACATGAATGATGTCATGCACTTATAATAATTATGAGGGTAGGATGAGGTGGGAAGAAACCTTGCCAACCCTTCTCAGGATCTCGAACAGCCAGATGAAACTCGGGGATAGCTTCATTACCATATCAAATCTCTAAAATTATCATCATAGAGACACTCTCAGTAAAATGTGGTGTGCTTATTCAAACTCCAAGATCCTGTAACATTGATCCAGATAAGACTTATTCCTACTATGGGTTTCCTCATCTACTCGAGGATGACCAGAACCTTCTTTGTCATATCCTACACCATCTCTTCCCTAACAAGAGTTGTATTACCAATCATAGTCTAGAAAATAAGTGATCTACAGGGTATCCCATACAGGGCCTCAAAATGTTCCATGAAAATAGTAGAGTTGTAAATATTATTTTAGACAATCTATGCTAGTGGAAAGTGATACTACTAACTCTGACCAAAGTCTTACATTCAAGCCCTCAATATAAAACCTAGATAGTGTGCATAGTCTACCATCCTTATAGGGGATGAAGTTTGTACTCATCCTCACCGGGTTCATGAATGCATCCTACAGGCCTCATCGCAACCATGACATGAACCACACATTATGATAGGAGAAAATAGTGGTGTAAAAAACATAAAGTCTGACAATATCCCCTATATAAATATTCCCCAAACTCTCCACTAAACTTTTCTCCCTAATAATAAAGATGTGAATTGACTTTGTGATTCCATCAACGATCACCCAGATGTCATCATGGCCTCTCACTGACCACGGAATCTCTATCATTAATATCTGGGTTATGTAATCCTATTTCAACTCTGGGATCTCAAGGGCCTACAAAAAACTTGATGAAACTTTATGATCAGCATTCACCTACTGAAAGGTGAGGAACTGAGAGATGAACTCAGTCATTATCTATCTCCTTCCATCCCACCAAATCTTCCACTAATATTATTTCAACACCTTCCCCACATTTTGATTCATAGAAAAATGGAAAGTGTGAAAATCTCCCATCACCTCCTCTTGAATTGTGATTGGGACCACAGTTCATCCCTGGAAAAGGATAACTGATTCCCTCATTAAAAAATACATCTTGTTAATATCCTGATGGGATTTGGAAATTTAAGGTCTCATAGTTGATGTCTCCCAAATAAGACTCTCTCACACACTAATGTATTGTAGTAGTTGACACCATCAACTGGTGAAAAGGTGTACCCTTCTTCTCAACCATGTTTAGCTCCAAGGAATCCAACTACTCCAATGCCTCCTACACCAAACGAGATTATGAATTCCTAGTAATGGAATCTGCCACCATGTTACCATTACCTAGAGTATATACATTCTCAAAGTCATAGTCATATAGGAATTCAAACCAACACCTTTTTCTTTGGTTAAATTCCCGCTTTCAGAATAAATACCTGAGACTCTAATGGTCTGAGTAAGCATTAAAGTGCTCTCCAAGAAGACAATGCCTCTACATCCTCATAGTAAAGACTACCATTGCTAAATCTAGGTTTTGATTCACATAGTTCTACTCATTGTGTCTCAACTCCCTTGACCCACATTAGATAACTACCTAGATCTGCATCAACACGCAGCCGAGCCCAGCTCCTGAGGAATTAAAATAAACTACATACTCTACACCCTCCTCTGGTAGTTTCAAAACAAGATCTCTCATTAGCCTAACCTAAACTCCTAGAAGACTCTCTGGAACTATTTAGTCTAGTTAAATGACTTCCATTTATGCATCAACATGATAAAATGGGTTTGAATCCTAAAGAAGGTTTCCATAAACATTATGTAGTACCCCATAAATGCAAGATAACTTTGAAGCTCTAACATGGTTTTGAGTGTCACCCAATAAAGTACTACATCAATCGTCACTGGGTCTATAACAAATACATGCTCAGAAATGAAACTCGTAAAAAGTGAACCACAAGTATCTTGAACTAGTAGTTTGAGAGCTTACTATAAAGATGGTACTTCCAAAGAAAATATACGACTATCCTCAAGTGTTTTTCGTGCTGCTCTTCTGACATAGAGTACATGAGTATATCCTGAATGAAGACAGCCACAAATCATTCTATGTAATGATAGATGATTAATTTCATCAAAGAACATAATCATATAAGGGAAATTCATTTCACCAAAATGCATCACCAAGAACTCACAGTGCCTGTAGTGATATAAAAATGCTATATTACGAATATCAGCCTCACAAACTCTCAACGGGTGGTATCTGTACCTGTGATCAATCTCCAAGAACAATCTATCACCTTGAAAATGATAAAATAATTCATTAATCCTTGGTAATGGATACTTTTTCTTTGTTGTGGCTTGGTTTATGAGATGATAATCCACACAAATTCATAATATCTCTTCCACCTTTTTCACTAACAACACTGGAGTTGCCCAGTGGGACACACATGGTTTGATAAAACCCTTCACTCAAAGGTCCTCAAACTACAATTGTAGCTCTTGAAGCTCAGTAGGGGACATTTTATATGCCACATAATATATTGAAGTGTTATGGGATTCAAGTAAATACAAAACTACACCTTCCACCTCAGAAGTATCCCTTGAATTTCCTTAGGGAAGACACCCATAAAATCCTCCATGAGTGAAGGAATAAAGATTCCAAAAGTTATGACTGCACCAAGGGATACACTTGCTTACTAATGGGTAATGGGATGTATACTGCTACTCACAAAACCCACTCACCATGCTATGATATATCCCTCTCCCAAAAAGATAATCGCGTCCCATTAGTGCTATAACTACCTAGCTATTTATTACACACTTAAACATGACTTATTACATAAAATTGCACTTAAAAAATCATTGAGGATCAAGAGGTCTGGTGTCTTGGGAAATTAGGAACATTACATAAAAACTAAGAACATAAAACACAACATATTCATTGAAAACATACTTTACATGGCCACAACATTCTATTATACTTAGTATTGCATGGGATAGCCTCAAGACATGCATAAGAAAAGGGTGAGATATAAAGCCTAGTAAAGGGGTAAAAAAGGCATAAAATGAAGGATATAGTACATGTTTGGAAATATGAATATCAATGGAGTACAAGAAAAACATGAACATAAAGGCTTGATATAGCATGATTATCATAACATGGAAATGTCGAAACAACATTTAACATGATATTAACATGATCCAAGGTTCATTACACATGGGGCATGAGTAAACCCTCATTTCACTTGAATTAGAATGAGTAAGACCTCATTTCACTTGAATTATGACGATTAAACCCTAATTTGACTTGACTTATCATGATACTAATATTTAGCCAATTCATTATAGCACTATTAGGGTGCACCCTTTATAAACAATTCATTTCATGAATTAGTGTTCCACGTGAATCCTATAACATGGATTCATTAAACATCATAATTTATTCCACGAATAAGAGATGTGGAATACATAAATGCAATTCCTAAACCAGGAAGTACATGCACATAAAGGTGAATAATCTTGATAGAGAAATGGGTATGGTACTCACTTACATGGTGATTTTGGTATGGGAAATTTTGGTGTAACTTCGGCATCATAATGACGTCAAATAGAAATTGTAAAATGGTTTTATTAGTGATAAAGGGGTCTCTCATCATTTATACATGAAATGGAAAGTAAGGGGTTCATGGAACATAATATCCCAAAAAATGTAATGTAATTTAGATGCATAATATAAAATAATTATTTCAATGTAAATGAGAAAAGAGAAATTCCTTAAGGAATTTCAGCATGGTAACGGGTGTACATGGGAGGCATTAATGAGAGATGAATAAGTATGTAATCATTGAAACATAAGGAGGGATGTATGGTGGAGGTGAGAAATCATAACCCAACATTTTTAATTAAAAGTAAAAGGGTATAACAACTTAAAGAAATTTGGACAAAAATGAGAAAGGAGAAAATCCCTTAATTGGAAGTGTGATACCATAGGATTGGGAGAGGCTTCAGATAGGATTATAGGGAGCTTGGGGAGCCTTGTAAGGATTCTAGAGATAGTTGTTCAAGGGTCGGTCGAGATCCAAATGGTTTTAGTGAAGAGGAATTGGAGATTGAGTGGGTTTATATAGGAAATGGGAGGGAATTCTATATTATTTAGGTTTTGGACACTACACATTAAACTAATCAAAACCAAAAACCATACCATGGATTTTTCCCATGGGTTTTTCCAAAGGGAAGTGGAAAAATTTATTTTATAATTCAAATAGCCGAACTTCTTAAAATATTAGGCTTGATTATGGGGAGGTGAGTCACAATCTCAAAGAAATCATTTTAAAAGGTTAAAATGTTTTATAAGTCATGGAGTGTCCAATAAAGCACCATAAAATTAATCAAAAAAATATAAAATCCCATAATTTTAAAGGTAAAACATATATTGGACGAATATACCTTTTATTTTATTTTATTAAATCACTATTGGGTCATTATGATGTCATAAAACATATTATATATTTAAACAATATTTAATTTTTACTAAAACATTTTATTGTCTCAGAAAATTATGAAAAATTCACTGTTGGATAATTTCAACATCCTAATTACAAAAATAATATTCATTTTATCAAAATAATTTTCTAAATATTTTCATTTTCACTTCTAAAATAAAAAACCAACATTTATTGAAAATTCATGGGTTTTGACAAAAACTGTTTTCAAACATTAATAAAAATTACAATTGTATTCATAAAAAATATAAGATCATTTATCTTTAACAAAAGCTAATTTAATAATAATATATTTTAAAAATAATATTTAATTAAAAAATCCATTAATTCATCAAAATATATTTTTTAATTGAATATTAACTAAAAATACTATTGTTTCTTTAAAAATCATTGACAAAGTAACAAAAAAATCAATGTATATTATTTATTCTATAAAAAAAATAATGCACATAATTATAGTGATAGGGTATTTTTACATAACCCCTCATAACACCTGTAGAAGACCTAAGGGTAAGGTTTGCGATGGTGATAGACTCTTGGGGAGGCTCGGATATCATCGTTCAGGTGGTAATCTCTATTAACTTCCACTTATCCGACAGGTGGTTCCATTCAAGCTTAACATGTTAAATATATGTTTGGTCTTGGTCAAGAGCGAAGCCTAGTGATGTTATCTCCTTTTCATGATCTAAAAATTGGGCTTTATGTGGAGCAATTCTACTGGATGAGGCCATTGCTTCCTTTCTCTGAGTAAATTGGATTTGTTAAAGCCCTGTCATTATACTAATCATGTGATCACTATTCAACAACTATATTAGCAATGGTAAAAATTCTTAATGGTATTCAAGTCTGGATTATATCATCATGGAGTAATGATAAAATGTAGCATTCAATTCTTTGAATCAACAAAAATTCTTCAATACTTCAGGAAACAAAATGAAATGGTTTTATGTTGATATGTCAATAACTTTTTCTCCTCCCTCTAAAGAGCATCTTCTTGACTGTTTCGGAGGGATGGATGAAGTCACATGGATAACTTTGAAAATATACATCATTTAATCAACTCTAAGTCTCTTTGGGTTCAACAGGTGTAGAAAACAAGAGATATTTGATAAAGGGGTTCAATTTTATCCATGAACAATCACTCATTTGAAATCATTCTTAGAAAACAAGATATATTTGATCAAAGGGTTCAATGCTTGGACCAGATCTTCAATCGTTATCCATAAACATCCACTCATTTGAAATCATGCTCGAAAGACAATATGATCCATTAGCTCTTTTCTTCAGATTTACACTTATGATATTCAACTCTTGTTGTGCTTTTGTGGATATCAATAATTTTTCAATTTATTTGTTTCTATGGTTCCTTTATGTGTTATTATGGGTGTCATTTTTCATGGTAGTTATTTTGGATGAACCACCGTTCAATATCGTGGATTTATAATCAAATGACATCTCATTTAATCATATTATTTATTATATATATATATATTTTATAGATAATTTGATAATAGTAAGATAGATATTAAAAAAGAATAGAACTCTATAAATGATGATAGTAAGACACAAAAAAATGTGTGAAAAATAAAAAATCAACCTAATCTACGCCTCTGGCATGGATTCCCCTCTGTCCCATAGCCATGTGTATACAAGATGTGTCCATGTCGTGTCTGTATCTATATATGCTATGGTGTATAATGCACATCATCATTAGTAGCCACATCCACATCCTCTTGTGTGGTAGATGGTGGAAGCTGGCAGGAACTCTCACTAACATGGTGAGAAGATGGCTACTATGCAGTGGTTGGCTATAATAATGCATCCATCTCTTACCAATAAACTATTAGATCAACCTATTCATGTGCATGAGAAGTAGGAGGAGCATCTGACTGATCATGCGGAGCACCCTCCTCATGTAGAACAACAACATCTGGCTGATCAAGGTGAACTCCCTCCTCTTGTGGAATAGCAGCAGGGTCATCACCCCCTAGTACATCTATATGTGGCCCACCTGCCTCCTCAGCATATGGTGGATAAAAGAAAAATCCATGATATATCTTTTCCATAGAAAGAAGCAGAGATGCGACGAGGCTGTGAAAATATGCTAGGTCAAATGTGGCTCTCTCAACTGGATCATCCATGTGATGTAGATGACAGATACGAGCATCATGTGAAAAAAAATTCCATTGATAAGTAATATGAATAAAAAATATGATAAACAGTGGAAGAAATAATGTATACCAACTCCTAAAATCCCCATCCATGTCATGTAAGAAATCTGATTGGGGACCTGTTATACCACGATGCATAATCCATTTGGTCCACCAACTGAAAGCGTACCGTCCCCGCCCCTCACAGCCGGGACTCCGATCATCTGTCCCATAACTCAATATATCTAGCATGATATGTACTCCAATCAAAATATCTCTTCCCTGAAATATTTAGGGAATGCAATGAATCTAACTGACTGGGTGGATCAGGAATAGGCTAAGGGAATCTGAACTGCCTCGTGACTCTATCAGTCTGGTTCCACTTGACTATATGAAAATGAATCAATGGAACCATGCAGGAGCCAATAGCAAGAATCGCAGTACAGTATGGTGGAAGACTCTATAGAATATCATCTGTATATGGAATCCATGTAATCTGAAAAAAACTAAATAATCAATGAATATATGATTAGATGTATAGTAATGAATAAAGATTTAATAATAAAAATAATAATCACTTACATCGTGCGGTCAAATGATATCCAACATAAGTCTGTAGGCATCGACATCATGTCTAAGGGTATTTTAATGTCGATGTTCCTGACTCCATATATAGATAACATTATTATATTTACATTTCATAATAGAAATTTAAACAATTATGTTAGACATTAGAAGGAAAGAAGAACATACAAATTTCCACATAGAGCCTCTCCTACAATATTTGTTGTTAATGGCGCATGGGCATGTGGAGATAAATGAGGGATGTGCTCCCATAGCCACATATATAGAAGAACCATGCATCTCATGGTATGGATTTATCAGATTTTTCATGAACAGTTTACTTTCGAACTCATGCCCGACATATATGAAATTATCATTTGATGCAGAATTATTCTATATAATTCCAGGGAATTCAGAAGCCAGTGTAATGACATTCCAATCAAAATGTTGTTTACCAGATATTCCTTTAACTAAATATCTCAATACTGAAAGATGAGTACTACTAACTAATGGATTTCGTTGATGTTTATCTCTCAAAGTAACTTCTGAAGCTTCATTCCCCACACCACCCACACCCAAATCATCTCCTGATGACTCCCCAGATTCTTCTTCCTCAGATAAACTTTCATTCAATATATCGGCACACATATGGATGTTATCTACCTTTTCTTCCATGTTTTGATCATCTTCTTCATAAATTGCTTCTATCAAAAGAGTCATATGAGGAGGAGGTAATGAATAAGAGTGTTCTCAAGGACTGAATTCTACAGATCTCATAAAACATGGATCTATAGAATTCGGTTTCACCACATCAATATCATAAAACAACACATACAATTCCATTAAACCATTACTACATTGTTGCCAGAATAACAGACCCATCCAATCCTCATCATCGATTATAGGGTACTCGGTGTGCCAAAAACGTTCAACATATTGAAGATGTCAATACTTTATTGAAGTAATTGATTGATCAGCTCTCAGTTTTAACCTACTATGAATCTTATTGTGATCTACATTCAATGTCATACACCATTCAGATTTACCACATTAGTAGGTGGCACAATGTAGCTGAATCCCTGCTCAGTATAAATGACCTCACCATTGAAATATATTTTTTTAGACATGATTACCTATAAAAAATGACTCAAATAATATTAAATACCAGATCGTAATTTTTAATTAGTTGAATTGGTTTTGAATAATTGATTTTTTGAATGCAATGGTTTATCAGAGCTTTAATATATGGTTTTATAAATTATAATTATTTTTAAATAAATAATTAAATTAGTTAAATTGGTTTATAAGATTTTTAATATAATGTTTCATAAATTTTAATTACTTTTCAGTAAATAATAACAAAAATATTATATACAACATCAAAATTTAAAATTATTTTAACTCGATTTGCATAATTGACTTTATACCGAGATTTTTTTAATCTATAAGTTTATCAGAGTTTAATATAATGTTTCATAAATTTTAATTACTTTTCAATAAATAATCATGACTTGATTTTGAGACTTATGATTAGTTTAACATTATATGATAAACTAAACAAAACCTATGACTGGAAGACTTCTGGAGTCTCTATTGTCAAATCAGCAACCGCCATTTGAATATCTGTTCTTGAACAACTCTTCAGGGACACCACTTTGGGGACGTCTCTTCAGGGACACCACTTTGGGGACGCTCTTCGGGGACACTCTTCAAGGACGTCTCTTTGGGGATGCCTCTTCGGGGACACACTTTGGGGATGCCTCTTGGTGATTGTCTTATAATTAAAAATTTACTCACATGCATGTGAGGGGGTCAAGCGGTGTCTTAAATACAAAACATTATTTAAGCGAACACGCAGGTCCATACATACCTAGTGAGATGACTCGTAGGTTATCAATACAAAAAATGAATTTATTAATAATTAAATAACCACATAAATAATATAAAACAATCAAATCCTAATTTATTTTATACTTCATCGATTATAATTATATTTATTAAATTAAATTACTATGATTCTATATAATTTTTAATAAAATTTATATATGATACATATAAGTAATCTATTATTTCAAAATTATATAACTAGTGTAAAAATATTATAATTTAATTTAATATTAAAATAACATACTTAATTTACCCCAAACATTCAATATGAATTCATACAACATTCCAGACATTACATGATTCATTTTTCTAAGATTCAAATACAAAAAACACCCATTCAAAAATTAAATAATATATTAAGAGAACTAATTTAAACATCATACATCAATGCTATGAAATAAATATGCTATACACGCAAATATTAATTTCTACATATTAAAAATTAAATAAATAAATCATAAAAATGAAATAAATAAACAAAATTAAACAAATAAAATATTAATTATAAATTTTACCTCCTTAAAAGCCGGAAAAATTTGTTGAGAATGATATTCAGCAGGGCCTCGCAGCAAAACACCAAGCAGAACAATAATTGAGGGGGGGGGGAGGGTCCTTTTTATAAAAGACCATGGTGGGATGCATGAACTCCCTTTGTGCGTCATTTGTATATTATACAAAGGATGTGAAATAGGCATTCACGCATCCCAGACTTGGAGGAAGATGCCTGAACCCCGGTCACGCATCCCAGAAGCGGGACGATGCGTGAACGAGGTTCACACATCATGATACCTAGTCTTATCTCCTGCCTCCTCCAACCCATAAGGCATCCTCCACCGATGATCCACCCATATCCCTACAGCTCAGACCACGTCGTAGGCCTCTAGGTGCCACACCGATGTGGGCTTCCCTGGCCCACACTGCGTGCCAGAGCCCCTATGTGCAGCTACTAGTCGGGCAGCCTCCCCGCCTCCCCTGCCACCATGATCCATTCTATTTCTTCTTATCATCGGCTGTAGGCGAATACCTCCCATGACCTACCGGTCACACCTGTGCCTTGAAATGATAGATAACACCAGTGGCTAGGTCTCAACCTCCCATCCACAAGCGGGTTGTCCGTCTCGCCCTCCCCAAAAGGCAGTTCCCACCACAGCCCCCCAGAACCACTGGTATATGATGGGTGCTACCCTCACAATCCTGTGGTGATTGGATCGACCCCCAAATGAGTGGAGTGGGGGCTTCTTGACCGTGAACAGATCAGGGAGGGACTTCCATAACTAGAATGAGCAGATTTGTTCGGCCCATTCTTGGGTGTGTAGGGACCCAGAAGAAAATTATACATGTGTATATATATATATATATATATTGAAATCAAATATATTACTGGTTAATTTAACAAGAAAAATAGATCCAATGCAAACAGGAATCCACCCAACAATTCTTACCCCAAAACACCCCAAAACATACCACCCCATGGGTAGCGAGATGATCCCCACACAAAATGAAAAAAAAATGCAATACTAAAAGGATCCAACACTAGACAAAATCTTTATAATTATAAGTCTTAATTGATTCCAGTCCTCCCCTCTTGGAGACAAGACATTGAGAACTTCAAGGCAATCAGATTCAAACAAAAACGGGTTCCATCCTTTTGACATTCATTAGGTCATGAGTAGGAAGTAAGAGCGTGTAGTGGGGATCCAGTAGTATGAGAACTCCAAGGACACAGATCTTCTAAAACCAGGTGTATCATTTTCAATAGGTCACAAGTAGGAAGAACCCTCGAGCAGACCTTCCACCAAAGAAAATTAACTTTGGGGGGAATGCCCAGCTTCTAGAGATTATTCCATTGAGGGGTCAGGTGATCTTGTGCAAACTCCCAGACCAGATGTCTGTAGCACATGTGAGCAGAGTAATTTTTGTATGCCTCTTCGTTCCAGCATTTTTGGTCACTTCCCACCCCAGTCATGAGTGGGGTACTAAATATGTTATGATGATCGCACTCATTAAACCACTCACAAATTCTCTCGCGATCCCACTCCTCAAGAGAATCCTTCATAAGATCTTGGACATTTGCGTCCTCGAACCCTAAAATCAAAGTCAATATCACTCTTAAATTTACACCATTAACCAACCATTGATAATTAAAAATACTAAAATTATTTCCTGCAGAAATTATCCAAAACATTCCTTGGTCATGGAGGGATTTATCGCCCCAGATGATACGTCATAAAAGTATTGGTCTTGGACCCATATGGGCTAGGGAGAAATTAGAATGAGGAAATTATTTAGCATAAATAACTTTGAAAAAATAGAACTTGGGCATGAGAGAAAATGCCACACTTCCTTTTCTAGAAGGTAATAATTAAACCACTTAAGATTATTAAATCTGAGGCCATGGAACATGGAGACACACAACTTGTCCCAATACATCTAGTGGGTATTATGTTTGTTATTGTAGGATCCCCGCTAGAAGGTAGCCAAGCATGAGTGGGTTCAGTCAACTAGAGTGTTCACGAACATAAATATCGACATGGAATAAGAGGGAATTTCTTGGGAAACAAATTTAACAAGAACATCATTACCAGCCTTAGAAATTTTCTTGCTAGACCAAAGACTATTTATATTATCCACTTTCTCCATAATTGATGCAAAAAACATGTATTTTGGACCTTCCAACAAGGGTCGAGAGGCCCAAGAATTTCTGGTGTTTCTCTATAACAGGAATCCCACATAGCTGCTGAAGTTCCTCTCTCCTATGAGATAAAACACCTTTGCTAAAGGGTATCTCCAAATTTGTGGGATTAATTCGTTGCCTCGATGCCCTTTCATAGATATTAATAATCTTCAAGATTGCAATGAATTATTTTGGAGTGTCCATTGTGAAAATAAGGTTTTCATCTACAAAGAATATGTGGGAGAAAAAATATCTAGAGAGACATACCTTAGCACCATGAATGATCCCTTCCTCCACTGATCTTCGGATGATGTGAAAAAAAATATCCTGCACTATAATAAAGAGAAAAGGTGATAGTTTCTCCCCTTGACGTAAACCCCTTGATGGTATGAAGCTCACAGACCGCAGCCAATTGATATTGATTCTATACAAAACTATGGAAACACATCTCATAAAATTCTGGATTCATTTAGCCCTAAACCCTATTTTAGAAAGAAATAGTTCAAGGAAGGGCCATTCTACCCTATCAAAAGCCTTCATCATATCAAATTCCATTTCTAGGACACCTTTCTTAGTAAAGGAGAGGGTCTTCATAGAGTGAAATATTTCATAAACAACACTCATGTTATCAGTGATGGACCTCTTAGGAACAAAAGAAGTTTGATTTTTGGATACCAAATGGGGAAGGAACCCTCTCAACCTAGTCACCTGAACCTTGGAGTACATCTTGTAAATAATGTTTCACATGATGACAGGTCTAAAATCTATAATTATCTGGGGGGAATGATTTTTTGGTATGAGAGTGATGAAATTTTTGTTTGTACCCTCCAAGGGAGAAGTTCCTGCCCATAGATATTTAATCATTCGAGCTATATCGAGCCCCATAATTTGCCAAAAACATTTGAAAAATAGACCATGGAACCCATCAGGCCCCATGGATTTGGTAGAATGGATACAATGGAGCACTTTTAGAATATCATCATCAGAGATATCCCATTATATTTTATGGTTCATATCCTCAGTAACAAGATTTAGAATGCAGTAGGTTAGGCTTGTGGGGGTATCAATGCTTTCATCCTTATAGAGATTCTTGAAAAAAATCATAAAAATAGAATAAATGCTTCCCACATCATGCAGAAAATGTCCATTCTGGCATTCAAGCTAGGAGATATGGTTCTTTCTTCTCCGGGAGTATTCTCTCATATGAGAAAATGTGGTATTTTGATCTCCATATCTAATATGGGATTCTCTCACCCTCATGTTCCAAAATATATCCTTTTCCTTTAGAGCTTTGTTTAGAACCTTTTACAAGCTAGCAATTTAGTTCAACACTGGCTCATTTCATGGCCAATTAAAGAGGTCCTTAAACCTTCTCTTTGCATAGATAATACATCTATCTGTTTCCCCAAATATTAATGAATTACAATTCTATATCTTATTCACCACATTGTGGATAATAGAGGGAACATCATGGGTCTTCGCCTCCCAGGCCATTTAGTTAGTCTCTTCACAACTACTGTCTTAGAGCCACATAATCTCAAAACGGAAGGGGTTACTAACCCTGTAGCCTTCATTTTGATAAAATGTAGACATCAAGATGGGGCATTGGTTAGATGAAACTGGTTGTAGGTAAACCCTAAATAAGTTTCAGAATAAGTCTTTCCTATAATATGTTCCCATGAATCTATC
Source organism: Viscum album (assembly GCA_963277665.1). Taxonomy (NCBI): domain Eukaryota; kingdom Viridiplantae; phylum Streptophyta; class Magnoliopsida; order Santalales; family Viscaceae; genus Viscum; species Viscum album. Next base: position 1,087,593,533 of record OY728145.1, on the reverse strand, counting down.
TAATCTTTATTCGATGTGTCCCTCCATAGACGTACCCCTGAACCAGGTAAATAGAGACCCAGAAAAGCCACTATCATGAATTTAGTTCTGCATAAGGGAGTTCCTGAAGCCATCCATCACCACCTCACTCCTGGACTATCCTCCATCTTTCTCATGGTCAAACAAAACTTAATTAAAATCACCCCCACCAGAAGTGGTCTAGGGAAGAGCTCGCGTGGCATGATCAACAGGCTCCATGACCTTCCTTTATCCTACATACATGGCGACCCATAGAATCCAATGAAGGGACAAGAAGGATCTCTCAACACTTCCATGCCTGTAGCAATGTGATTTCTTGAAAAGTGAGAGATTTTAACATGAAGGTCCTCATTCCACAGAAGGAAAAGACCTCTCATGTGTCCCTTTCTTCCAACCGAAAAAAAATTCTCAAACCAATCTTTGAGCCCATAAAGTAGGCAACCTTACTTTCCAACATAGTTCTAGATGAAAAAACTATGTCAAGGCAGTGTTTAACACTCCAATGATAGATCGTTCTAACTATTCAAGGGTTGCCAAGCCCATGATAGTTCCAGTATATGATTTTCATTAATATAAGTGGGGTTGGGGTACACCAACCTCATCCTCTAAATTTTCAAGAAAATTTCCATTGCTTATTGGTTTACATATTTTGGACTGGTTCTCAGTATACTGGGTGCATCCCCTATCCCACTTATGTGCACTAGAATTTGAGATAGTGTTATCCTTATCTCGTTCTCGTCTTGAAACTCTTCTCAAAGTACTACATTATTTCCAAGCTACATGTGTCATTCCCAGCATATCAATACCAGCCTCCAAGATAAGTGCAGGTTATTCATAACCCATATCAAAGATTGGTCGTGGATTCATTATCTAGGTTTTCATACCATCAGAACATGGGTCTGGAGGTTCACTGCTTAAATGAGTCAACACATGGGATGTTTTATGGTTCTCCAACAACAAACAAGCCATGTCCTCAGATGCAAACTAACTTTCATGGTGACCACTGGTCAGGTCATCTGGGGATTCAATGGTAAACATTTGGTCATCCCCTATCCCCTTGAACATTCACTACATGGTATCCCCATTAACTAGGTTGAAGCACAGTGGTCCTAAGATAATGATCTTATTTTGTTCAGATTCAGCCAGGGCACCATAGGATTTATCAAGCTTCTCCCTGTCCCTATTTTTTCAGCCTCTGAAATATAGGGGATCCCCTTATTTTTCGATCAGATCCAAATCCCAAATTTCCTGATGATGTTTCCATGAGAATCTAATATTTTCATAAAACATGTTTTTTCTTTATGAACTATGTGACCATAGAAGAAGAATAAGGTTGGAAACATTTCATATTCAAAAGAGATCCACACCATTGAATCCCCCACGGCAAGAAAGGATCCTCTGAGTATTGGGGTCCTAGTATCAACCATCTCCTATATGTGCACAGAGGTTCCCCAATGAATTGGGTTAGAATGATCCCACTAAATAAATTCCCCGATCTGATTTCAAATTTCTTTCATAGTTCGTCCGGATCATCCATAAAAAGGGATTTCCGATAATCTAATCCAAAATGGTGACTTATCCAGATTAAGACTAGAGATCTTCTCATTATCTTCAAGGTTTTACATGGTCAAAAGATGATTATAAAAGGACCGTGGATATCTAGATAACACATTCTCCTTTTCAACTCTGTTAAACAACTCAAATACCCAATGTCCAGATCTGATTTCATGAATTTCAACTCCATTCTTTAGCCGCCATATAGTTAGTAACATGTTTTTCATGTAATTGAGATCAAAGGGCTGATCTGTAAGGAGTTTCCCTACAATGAAGAGCGACATCCGCCACACTAAGAACTCATCATCATAATTTGATGCGATGATCAGGTTTTCTTTAACTTTTATGAGCTCAATGCCTCTTCGTTGATAAATTAACTCGTCTTGCATAGATCCAAACTCAAGGAAACATAATAAAAAAGTACCAAAACAACGATCTGCAGTTGAAGAATTAGATTTTTACAAACTAGGAGGGCCAAAAGTGACAGACCATTATGCCATCATGGAACTGAAAGAGTCGGACCAAACAATATAATGAAGTTATAGATCTGTAATCGAGAAAGTTGTAATCTAAAATTCTTCAATGATTTTTTATTTACCTATTTAATTATCACAATTCATGATTTTTTAAAAATATATAATAAATGTAGATCTGTGTATGATCTTTTGATCATTGTATGTATAAGGGATTGTGTGGCCAGATATATTGTTTATCTGTATCCCACATTCCAAAGATCCCCTCACCTATGTGCACGTTTTTTTATAATGACGAGGATGAATAATGATGTATTTCGTGTAGAGATTTGGCGACACACCATACATGAGTTTGATGCATTATATGAGTGAGCATTATAACCCAATATACATGTGAAGTGACTCACGGTGTTACCACTAGGGTCTAGGTTGATCCATTTGTTACTCAATGGATCAACCGTTTGTATCGAATCGTGATTACATTATTTAATTTTATTTATTCATGGTTTATTACTTTATGTTTGCATAATTTTTACACGTGATCACAAAAAATATTAACCAATCATGCATAGATAAAATGATCATGTCACGACATGAATGTTTTCTATTTACTACATAGTCAAGTTATGAGTGAAATTACATAATATGTGCATATCATATAGAAAATTATTTCATTCATAAAGAAATATAAAAATCCTGTAATGAAATATTAAGTCAAAAATGCTTTCCATCATTCAAATTTGAACTAAACTAGGTGTACAATGTGATTTTCCGCCAAAGTTGTGGGTTCCTCCTACTATTAGGGAGTTCTTATATGAGCAATGAGATGACTTAAATAAATATGGTAGCAAATAATTAGACATATCTATCTTGTTTCATCTTTATAGGCATGCATTAAGTTAAAAAAATTTATGATTTCTTGATGCGGGGAATTCACTTAATAGATCAAGGGGCTGTGAGTTGATGTGGTTTTCCAGTCGAATGCCTACCTTAAAAATCCCTAAGTAGTGACATAGCTAGATAATTGACTATAAGGAGAGGTTTTAAGGACCATTTCCACTTGAATAATATTGTGAATGACTATTCGGAATCTAGTAGTTAGGGACACTAAGATTAGATAAAATATTGGGATAAATTTAATGAATTAATTAATTCTTAATGTATAATTGGTAATCTAGATAAAAGTAATAATATTATAGATTTTTATTTTCATGGAATAATGGAATGTAATTCAACATATTCACTAGAATTAATTTTGGACAAAAACATTTCTTCATCAGCATCATCTTCCAAAAAGAAGTACATGCACTTGTGAAAAGTACTAAAATATAGAAAATTTAATGTGTTAGAGTACCTAATACCTACATATACATTTAAGGAAGAGAGGATGTGAAAAATTCTTACATGAGACTCATGTATGATGAATTTTATGTTTACATGATAATGATATCATCAACATCTGATTGGTGTTGTAGATACAAAATCAGGACATGGATGATTCCACATGTTATCTCATCTTCAAGAAGCTTATGTGGAAAAAGTGAAGTAAGAAATGAATGAAATTATTATTAAAACTTATTTTGGTAAATTAAAATAGGAAAAACATTCTATAAATATGTTATATTCTTATTTCATTATCACTTGAATTTTCCTGTTTTGTTTAAGATTACAAAATAGTAAATATGGTGAAAAGAATTCATTACCTATTAGGTAAGGTTAACTAAGTTGGTAAGAACTCTAAAAATGAATAATATTTAGTTCTTATGGTGAACATGTTGAAGGATAATGAAAAAATGCCAATGTCAAGTCAAACACCAATGATATATTTTCAACTTCCTTCAATTAATAAAGGTTGATCATCTAATAAGATTTTATTTTCTTCTAAAGAAACGAGATAAATAAATGGAAGTTCAATTCTATGAAATGAATTAATGAAGTAGAAGATTCTTAATTCAGGTATATTCATCAATTGTAAGAGATGTTTTTGTAATAATTTTTTGGAATTAAATACAATATTCCTATCAAATATGTGTATTTGAATATAGTAACTAAGTATGTATAGAAATTTTATAATAAGTGAGGTGTATTCACCAAGTTGGTGAGAAAGAGTGGTTCCTAAGTCAACGGTGATAAGTAAACAACTTCTAATTTTCATGTTTAATGATTCTGGTTGAATATTAATTGATTACAACAAAAACATTTATCACACATGTCAAATGGACATTGGGAATCATTATTTTAGATATGGAAGCAATGTTGTTTGTGACATTTAATACTCAACCAATAGTCCAGTAATGCTTGAATTAACAGAAATAAATGATGAATATAAATATTCAAGACTCAATTATACCTAGATGTCAAAAGATAATCCCTATTTAAGTAAAAAAATAATTTTCAAGGAGATATACAGTAGGGTATTTAAACTATTTAGAGTTAGAGTATTTATATATTATTTACATATGTATTTTTGAACTAAGAATCCACTTGAAATAAATGCAATTCAAAACACTTTTGGAATTAGTTCAGATAGAGAGTGTGGTCTATTCTAAGAAGGATATTGAGGTAAATTATATACTAAAGAAAGATTCCTTTAAGTGTATTAAAGAATGTAAAATTGAATTAGGGATTATGAATGGTTAAAATAAATGAGCTAATTTTGTCATGTGTGTCAAAGAATGTCTTAAACAAGAATTCATTTATTATTATAATGTAGCATGGAGTAATTCCTAAATGCACATTACCTTATACACATCAAAGATGTGATGTTAATAAGAAGGATCAATGATGAGTCTTATATGAAAACATTGGTCAATAAAATGTAGCATGAAGTAATTTATAAATGCACATATCTTTATTGACATCATAGTTATGATTTAAGTAAAAGGATAATCAATTTTGATACTTATATGCATTGAAAAAAACTACTATTATTTTCAAGACATACTTTGAAAATAGGAGCATTATCCCAACACCATAAGAAAACTATAATGAAAAATATATATCATATGAGTTATAGAATGATATAAATCAATTATTTCATAATAAAATGTGTTTAAATTTAAATCGTTTGTTAAGATCACAAACAAACATGCATCAACAAAAATTCATTATGCATCTAAACTAATGTCTTAAAGTTTATATAGGATTTTATATAAATCCCCATGATATAAATGTTATAATCAAGTGAAAGAATATATTTATATAAATTGAAGCACATATATATTTGAGATGGTGGGATAAATAATTAATTAGATTTAGTCAATGTTGTTGATGCACAAACAGTTGGCATAAGAACAATTTCCCCATGATCTTATTGAAAAAGAATGTTTCAAAGACACATACTATGTGGGAAGGATAATACCATGGTTATTGTTTTACAATCATCATGGATGGTGATATGTTCTTCATTAAAAATAATGGATATTATAATTAACAAATAAAGGGAAACAAGCTAAGTTTGACAGATTAATTAAAAGTCAATAAAGGATTCCATGTATCAATGAAGAGGGGCTTATTATATGAATAATGTGTCGGGCATTAAAGAGAGACTGTACATGGGTGGTATAAGTGTGGAACTAATAATGCTCGATTATTAATACCATATCATTATTCCTAAATTCAATATAATTGTACATGTCATATGTAAATTCCATGATCATTAAATTGAGAATTGAATGTGAACACCACCAATCTTAGAAGGTGTCTATACAATGCAACCATACTGGTTTTGGTGTCATCATAGAATTCCAATAAAGGGTGAAAATTATTTAATTATGTTTTGGATTGAAGAAAGAAACAAGATCATATAATATTCATCGGGAAAAAAATTTCCATGTGTCTACAATAGGTTAGTGTGATCACTGTTATTTTTCTAGTAAAATATGTTTGATAACATATAGAAAACAATTTTTGGTCTTACAGATAGTTAAGACTAGAATGAAAGTAACTCTACAAAGATGTGATTAAATTATCAACCAAATTTCTATGTAATGTGATCTTATAAGGTATATAAAATGGATTTTAGACCAAGTCAATAGTACATATACTTGAAAGGTATTGAAAAATATAAATTGTAAAATTTAGAGAGAGAATTATTACCCGTGTCACATGGAAAAAATATCTCCAAGAAGACATGCATGCGAAATAAGAGAAGAATAAATTGGTGAGTAATATTACATAAAGGACCCACAATGAATTTTTCACATAGGCCATTATGTTATATATATATATATATGATATTTCTATCATATACTTAATGGTAGAAAAGTATCTGTTATATCCAGGTGAACTATATGGGATGCAGTAAGAACTATCAAAATGTACTAGATCAAGTACAAAAGATATGTACCTGGTATCTAGAGAGGAAGGGATACTAGTTATAAGAAAAAAAAAACTAGTCTTCTTATAGATCAAAATGATCCAATATTATATTAAGGCTAAGGTAATAAGTAGGATAATCTCATTCAAGCCATTATTATCCATATCTATAAATACCCAGTACGTTGTAGCTTCTGAGTCAGCTAAAGAAGTAATGTGAAATATAAAATGATTTTTTCTATTTCTTGGAATCACACTAATTAATTAAATATTTACCAAAATATAAATTATGATAATCTTACTATCACTGCTAGCCAAGATATAATGTTTTTATAGTGGAAAAAAGTAATATACTTGGGGATATCATATCTTAATGAGTCTTAATAAAGTAGGGGAGGTTTTAGATGGCAGTATAGCCATGAAACAGAGATGTGGTGGGTTCAATGAATAAATCCATAACTCAGAAGAGGCATTTTATTATAATTTTATAGTTAATGAGGATATTTAGCATGTTATATCTAGTGAAAGAGGGAGTTTTGTAATAGTGGGTGCCCAGGACACTACTGGAAATCATGGTTTTCCCAACAGTTGTATACCAACGGTTCTTTTGAACCGTTGGTATTGGTTATCTTTGCCAACGGTTTCCATTAACCATTGGTAATGATATATAAAAATTGATTTTTCCCAAGTTTTTGCTGAAACCGTTGGGAAAGATTGGAAGAAAATTAGTTTTACCAACGGTATCATAAAACCATTGGGAAGTGATGGGAAAAATCAGTTTTCCCAACGGTTTTATGAAACTGTTGGGAAAAAACTATATTTCCCGACGGTTTTTAATAACCATTGGGAATGATTTTCCCAAGACCACCTGAGCCCCCACTCAACCCGATTACAGAGAGATCCTAATCAAGCTCCTCCTTAATTCTTCTCGGGCGCGGGACTCCTTCCAGCCAAGATCCATCGTTAATCAAACAAAATCTTATTTCACACTTCAAATTAGTAAGTATTACCTTAGTTTTAGCATTACTCCTCTATTTTTTTGGTGTTTGATGTTTTTATTTAGGCTAAATTAGGGTTTCTCTCTACGGAACCCTTGGATTAGTTTTCTGTTTTTTGTTCTACACATCAATCATGGTAAAGGTTTTGTTTAGTGGGGTGATATGGTACTTTTGGTGGAATTTATTTTAGTTGAAAATTGGATTTTGATTTGGATGAATTTATGTCCCAATTTGAGGTGGGGTAGGGTGTTCAGATGGGGTGGGAGAGGATGTCGAGGGCTATCCAAGTGGGACAGGGGAGGTTCTGTCTAGGTAGTGTGGAGAGGGGGATCAATTGTCCAAATAGGGTGGGGGTAGGGCTGTTTGGGGTGGGGGAGGGTGTGCAGGTGGGGTGGGGGAGGGGTTGTCTAGGTGGGGTGGGGTGGGGGAGGGTGTACAGGCAGGGTTGTCCAAGTGGGGTGGGGAGGGTGTGCAGGTGGGGTGGGGTAGGGGCTGTCTAGGTAGGGTGGGGGAGGGGGCTGGGTTGTCCAAATGGGGTGGGGGTAGGGATGTTTGGGGTGGGGGAGGGTGTGCAGGTGGGGTGGGGGAGGGTGTCTAGGCATGGATGTCCAAGTGGGGTGGGGAGGGTGTGCATATGGGTGGGGGGAAGGTTTGTCTAGGTAGGGTGGGGTGGGGAAGGGTGTCCAGGAAGGGTTGTCCAAGTGGGGTGGGGAGGGTGTGCAGGTGGGGTTGGGGGGGGCTGTCTAGGTAGGGTGGGGGAGGGGTCTGGGTTGTCCAAATGGGGTGGGGGTAGGGCTATTTGGGGTGGGGGAGGGTGTCCAGGCAGGGTTTTCCAAGTGCGGTGGGGAGGGTGTGCAGGTGGGGGGGGGGGGATTTCTAGGTAGGGTGGGGGGATGGGTTGTCCATGTGGGGTGACCATAGGGCTATCCAAGTGGGGTGGGGGTGGCTAGGTTTTCCAAGTGGGTTGTGGGGGGGTAGGGGTGTCCAGGTATGGTGGGGGGTTGGGTTTTCTAAGTGGGGTGGGGGTAGAGTTGTCCACATAGGGTGGGGGTGTTGGCTTGTCCATGTGGGGTGGGGGTAGGGTTGTCCAAGTGGGGTGGGTGGGGTGGGGGTAGGGCTATCCAAGTGGGGTGGAAACCCTAAATTCAATGTTTTAATTGGAGATTTGGTTTTTTTTATTAGGGATTAGGTGTATGTGGCATTCCCATTCCTATTATGGGAGGTTTTAATCAAAAGTTATGATATTGGAACCATTTATAATGTTTTTGTCTCTATTTAATCTCATTTCCCCTAACTTAACATTAAATTATATATCACATTTTGTTTCTGTTTTTTTAATTTCTAGTTATGTTATTTGTGGTCGATGATTGTCTCATGTTAATTGTTTTCAATGGTTTGGCGTGGAAATTGGGAATTTAATCTGACTTTTCCAAATGGGGGTGCCTTGAGAATACTCCAAATATTTGTTAAAAATGATCAAAGGGATTTTATTTTTTAAAATGGATTTCTAAAGATATTTCAGAAATGATTTAATCTTGAGGAAAATGTTGTATTAAAATGAGAATTTTTTTAATAAGGCTTGTGTAATTTATTTGGTTATAGTACACTTGTTATGTGACTGTGTTTGGTATTTAGTAAAAAATGAGATAACTAGTGTGTGAGAATGTGTTGTGAAAGAGATTCCATGGTTGGTTCAAGATTATATTTACGTTTTGAGCCTATTAATGAGTTTTTTTAAAGATATTTTGAGATATTTACCTATTTAATCATTCTATTTACACAGCGTATGCAACCTATACCCTCATTTAATCAGTGAAGTCAAGTCATTAATTCATGCCTTCATTCTCACTAGCATGTATGAAATTGAATGATGTAACCCCGTCCTCACATGATTTCTTACCTTAGATAGTGTCCAACATATGAAATACAAGCATTTGAATTCATCAGTTAACCAGGATCATATATTCCATTTCCCCCAAGATGACTATACTAGTATAACTTTTGGGTCAATTAAATATGGTTCTCATTGTACGATGTATATTATGTTTCCTTGTTGGCCAATACTCACTTTTATGAGGGTGGGTGCTTTTCACTACCCATTCTGGCATGTGTATACATCTATAAAAATGTTAGATATGTCACAAGTTTAATTCAGTAATGTTGTTATCATTGACATACTTTATTATTGATCTCAAATTTTAAAATAATTTTTTTTGTCAATACTTAATGAAATTAAATCTTTTTACAATCCATGAACAACCTATTAGTGTATAAGCCTAAAATTTATTCACCCATGGGGTGCGCTTGACTTGGGGAATTAATTGGGTAATGAAAGGTATGGCTATAGGGGTGCCAATAATGAGTTATTGAACATGAGTGAATTATTTGGGATGCCTATAACACATGATGGGACCTAAGGCATGTGCCTCTTATAGACCTAATGAAAATAAATATAAATAAATTTTAATTAAATTTATGAGTACTTGTTCTTTACATTATTTTAATAGTTCACTATATCGACTATAAACATCTCCCTTTATCATTTACATAAATGTATTTTCTATTATAGTTCAATCCTAATTAATTGTTTATAACAAAATGACTTATATAAATTCTTTTTACATAATGGACAGAAGTTGGATGTATGAAACCGATCGGATCTCAAGCGATTTTCAAAACAATTTGGAGAGCTTTATAGATTTTTTATTTCACAATGCTTTGGATAGTGGTCGCATACACTGCCCATGTTCCAATTGTGTTGGTAGACCTTGGTTGAGCAATGAAGAAGTTAGCTACCACATAACCAAAAATGGTTTTCAAGCAAACTACTTTGTGTGGTATCACAATGGGGAGAAAATGAAATCTCAAATTGGTGATGATCGAAATGAATGGACTGGAATGGAGAATTTGTAAGTTGATCGGTTTCCGTTTATTCATCATCAAGAAAAATAATGGATTTCGACTCAAGAAGACTTCGATATGAGGAAAACTGATGCTTCTAGTGAAAATGATGATATTGATAGTGTGAAAAAATTGAATGATGCTACCACGACTCCAGTATATCAACAATGCGATAAAATGAAAAGGATGGAATTTTTAATCCGATTGTTTCATGGGAAAACTATGTATGGGATTTATAATACAGAAATTTATTATATTCTTACCCTCTTGAAGGATTTACTTCCAGTTTATGTAGATATTCCATCAAACCACTATATATCATGGAATTTAGTTGAGGAACTTGGATTTTCAAGAAAAAAAATTCATGCTTGTCCGAAAGATTGTAGTTTATTCTGGGAGGAAACCATTGAACGAAATGATTGTATAAAATGTGGCACATCCCGCTGGAAGTCAAAATCTGATGGAACACCATCCCACATTCCACAGAAAGTAATGTGGCACATTCCATTGATCCCTAGACTCCAGAATCTTTTTATGTCTGATGAAATATCAATAAAAATGATATGGCATGATACCGAGAGAAAGAAGACTAATGATAAGTTGGTTCATCCTGCAAATGGATTTTCATGGAAGAGATTTGATGCTTGAAATCCTGATTTTGTAGCTGACGTGCGTAATGTGAGGTTGGGTCTTTCATGCGACAGTTTTAATTCATTTGGTAAAATTCTTACTTCGCACAACACATGGCCAGTTTTTACACACATTTATAATCTTCCCCCATGGTTGTGTATGAAAAAACCTTTCAAATTCATGAGTATACTCATATCTGGTGCTTCTGATCCCATCATTGATGTTGATGTATACATGAAACCATTAATAAAAGAGTTGAAACTTCTTTGGTATGTGTGTGTGCTCACATATGATGCATGTTCTAAAGACATATTTTAGATGCATGTTGTGCTTATGAGGACGATCAATGATTTTTTTATTTATGAAATGATGTCTGGATAGAGCACGAAGGGAAAACTGTCGGGCCCAGTTTGTATGATGAATACACAATCCAGAAGACTAAAACATCGTTGTAGTTTCAGTTTTATTGGACATCGACGATTCTTGTCAAATGATCATCCATATAGAATGAATCATCAAATATTTGATAATACCATAGATACCGATGATCCACCTCAACGTATGTCTATAATTGATGTGCATAATGAATTGAAATATTTCAGTTTTTCATTCGGGAATGGTCAAATGAAATCTGGAAAGAGAAAGAATGTTTCCACTGAAACCTATTACAATTGGAGGAAGAGGAGTATCTTTTTTTATTTGACTTATTATTTAACAAATTTGTTACGTCATTTCTTATACGTAATTCATATTGAAAATAATATATGTGAAATGTTGCTTTCGGTTCTTCCAAATGTCAAGGGGAATACAAAAGATGATTTACGATCTCGACGTGACATGGTGGATTGGGGCATCAGACCAGAATTGCATCCTGTGCATATCATTGAAAATAAATGGAAACTTCCATGTGATTCTTATGTGATGACACCTACAAATAAAACTATTTCTAGAAGTATTAGAGACTATTAGAGTTCCTGATGGATATTCAAGCAACATATCAAAACAGGTCGACAGAAGAGAGTTTAAGATAAAATCTTTGAAGACTCATGATTATCACGTTCTACTACACGAGTTGCTTCAAATATCAATCCTTCATCCTTTGTCCAATAATTTAAGGGTGGATGTTATTAGTTTTTTCCATTCATTTAGAGATCTTTGTGATAAGAATTTGTACAAGTCTTTCTTGCAAAAAATGTTGACAGATTCCCCATTAATTTTGTGTGAGTTGGAGAAACTATTTCCTCCATCATTTTTCACATGCATGCTGCATCTGACTGTCAATATTACCACTGAAATACTTCTCGGAGGACCTGTTTCTTTTTGTTGGATGTATCCAACTAAAATAAATATGTTCACATTAAATTCTTATGTCCGAAACAGAAATCATCCTGAAGGTTCTATAGTGAACGATAACATGGCTCAAGAATGTATGGATTTCTACTCGATGTATTTTTCTGATCTTACTACAATATTGAACATACCAATGAGAAAAAAAGAAGAATAGTATGAGAAAATTGAACCCATTTTTCCATCAATTGCTCAAACAAGAGGAATTCCTGGATCATATACATTGATGACATTAAGCCATGAAGAGCGAGAGATGGCACATCACACAGTTTTGTTCAACTGTGACATGTTCGATGACTATATTAGGTAACTAAATTGATTATGTATATCATATATATATATATATATCTGTTAAACTTTTAAATTTTTTATCTATAGGGAATAGAAAATAATGATAAATAGGAATCATTATTCTTTATCTTTGAGAAGGAGAGAGAGACTTTCCATAGCAAAGAGTTTTCTGCTTGGTTAAAATTGAAGGTAAAAATATTACTAATTAAAACAATTATATCAATATTTAATTAAGTTTAATAGTCATTTATATTGCAGGTATTGAGTTTTTCTACTAACTTTGTCTCTGAGGAAATAAGATCTTTCGCTTTTGGTCCTAATACTGTGGTTCGTGATTGTAAATAAATTGTTATCAATGCGTACAAATTTATTGTCACTGAATGAGAAAAGAAAATAAGAACACAACATGGTGGTGTTATGGTTACTGCCACAATAGATTGTTATTCTAGTGCATCAGATAGTTGACCGTGATTTGAAAATGTGGGTTATTATAGAGTTGTTGAGAAAATAATAATATTGGATTATTACTCTCATGGACGAGTCACAATGATGAAATTCCATTGGTTTGATTCGATGATGAGACAGGGAACATTTATTGATGATTGTGGATTTAGAGTAATTAATATGACTCACACTCTTGCTACCGATGAACCTTATGTGTTGCCATCAATGGATAAACAAGTTTTTTATGTCAAAGACCTACTTCGACCTGAATTTGGTGTCATAGTTGAAGTAATTCCAAGACATATTTTTGATGATGGTGATGATGGAATTGACACTGTCCCTAGTTCCATTGGAACCAATCAATTTATTTCTTTTGATGACTCTAATATCTCAATTGTCAGAGTTGATTGTGAACCTGAAGTTGTGGTTGAAAATATATAGAATCATTCATCCATGTTCTCAATTATTTTGGTTTATCTTGAGTTGGGTTGTTAAGGTTGGTAATATTCAAATTGATTTAGTATTGATAACAAATATGTTTTATCTAACTTGACCGTTATGTGAATTTTCAATGTTTATTGGTTACAGTTTTAATTGAATTGTATTTTATAATTTGGAATTGAACTGTATTCAAACCTAGTCAAACAATATTTCTAACATGGTTAACATTATAACTTGTATGATTTATTAAATCCATTTAAGCTATTCTAAAACAATTGATAGCTAAATTACCAATGAATCCCCCTTTTCCCTCATATATTTAGTTTTTTAGGTTACACATTAGTTTCCTTTTTCTAATTAATTACATATTTGTTTTCAAAATCAGGAAATGCAGCCAATTGAGGAGAGACGAACGAAAAAAATGATGGATAACAATCGTCGAATGGCAGATTTGGTAATTCCATCATTAGTGCATGTAGTGAGTACTTTATTTCACATATATATATTTAAAGAATATATAATGTCATGTGATTAATTTTTTTATAAACATTTTTGTAGGATCCACCTATACGTCGACAGTTATTCGACGAGGAGCCTAGTACTGGTCCTAGTACTCAGGCCAGTGGTACGAGGAGGGTTCATACCAGAGGTGGACGAGCAGCTGCGCGTACCCGACTAGACCATGACCCTCCCACTGACATTCCATCCTTCCCACATTCTGATCCTGGTGTGTTGTTAGGGACACACGGGATATTTAGGCCTCCCATGTTTTAACTAACTATGGCATCTTCTATCCCATCATTTTCACATCCCATGATGATTCCCACTCCCCAGTCTGAATCCAGTCAGACAGCTGTCCCATCTTCTTTTCCTTTTACTTCTGTCTCTCCGAGATTCTATATTCCATCGTCTTCGAATCCAGTTCCACCATAGGGTGTTCCATCTGTTTATGTGGATCCAGCAGCGCTCAGTGATCAGACTGGTGCAGATATATTGATAGAACCTTAAAAAAATTTATAGCAATTTTTTTTCATTATAACATGTTTTGATAAAATATATTTTTTTTCTTTTATGAAAGATACATCTTCTGACACGAGGCATGGGCGGGGGCATACACACATGCATTCGGTGTGGAACCACCACACACAGGTTATGGTGGATTACAATGAATACAACCAAATGGTTGAGAAAACAGGGCAGCAATGTCGGTGTTTTTTGGCGATGCTTGCGAAATACTCCGACATCATTCCCGTCAGCCCGATATCATGGATACATTTTCCACAAGTGGTCAAGGATAGAGCTTGGGCAAGGATATGGGTAATAAATGTGTTCTATTTAATGCCATGAATTATTTTTTTATTTATATGAATTAATATTTTTTGTCAGCTTTGATTTAATTTTCCCAATGGTGTGGGTGCATGACCAGAACATCTAAAGGATTTAGGTGACCATTGGAGAGCCTAAAAGCATGATTTCTATATTGTCTGTGTTTCTAGAGTTGGCACTGAGTTATAGGCAGTACCGGTGGTGGATGATTGTCCTATAGAGCAGTATCGTCAGATGATTAATCATTGGATGAGTACCCAGTTTAAGGTATTAATTACATTTGAGGTATTTAAATAATAACTTTAATGTTTTTCATTAATACTATCTGTTTCATTTTAGAATTTTATTTAGGAATCATCTAGAAAAAATATAAATAACATTGATGCAAAAAAATACCTTCACACACTGGGACGCACTACGATGTCTGATCATGTGAGGAAGCAGGTATGACAATTGTTTATAAGTTTTCTTTACGACTTACACTTTATTTTGTTTTCTCAATTATTTATTAGTTTGATAAAGTTTTACTATAAATTTAGTTTTCAATTTCATTTTAGAGGAAAATACAAAATATTGAAGGATGTGTGCCTCGAGCAACCCTGTTTTGCTCGAGTAGACGGAAAAAAGATGGAAGTGTCATCAATGAAGCGACTCAGTAGTAGATTGTAAGTTTTAATCTATTGATTTTATATTTTAATATCTATTTTGTAACTTAATAATATATTTATATTTTTTATAGTCTGCTTTAGAGGCCCTCGATGCCCAAGAACCAGACAATTTTGGGCCAACTAATCACTTACATCAGGTTTTGGGAGAGGAGAATCCTGGAAGAGTACGCTGCCGACCTAGGATAGCCCCGACGTGGTATTGGCCCTCCTCAGGTACGAGTTATAGTGCCACCGAGATGCAGAAAGTTAGGGCATTGGCAGAACAGGTTGACAAAAGGTCCAAAGAGATGGCAAAACAGTCTGCTAGGGCAAACAGTGCATTTATGAAATTTATTAAAGTTCTACGTCCGACACTTCCACCAGAGGCCATCCCATATTTTCATTAATATATGTCATCTATATGTTCTATATATGGATCACTAGGTGGTAGTTCTAGTGGTGGTCAAGATGATGTCCAGGCTGATGATGATAATAGCAATGAGTCTGATGCGGAAGAGGAGGGAGAGGAGGAGGTCGAGGCGGATAGCGAGGGCGAGGCGGAGGGCGAGGGTGAGGAGGAGGGCGAGGAGGGTGAGGACGTTTATGGGGATGAGGAAGAGGGTGATGATTATGGTGATGATAGTGATGATGATGTGGGACAAGTTGATCTGTTTAATTTCTGACTAATATTACTGAGATTTGATGTTTAATCTATTCTAGTTGTCGGTTTTATCCAGACATGTAGTATAGTATTGTGGTTGAGTTATTTTTATATATGTTCTGTTTTAATGGATGTTGATGTCTTTTTGTGTGTTTGGGAACTCACTGTATAGCCCCCCTCCTTCCTGGACCCTGGACAACCCCCCCCCCCCCACTATCCCCCTTGGACCCCGGACAGCCCCCCGAACACCCCCCAGACAGCCCCCCGCATAGCCCCCCCCCCCCCACTCTCCACCTTGGTCCTCAGATAGCCCCCCAGACACCTCACAGACATCCTCTCGAAAACCCCCCAGACACCCCCCACCTTTCTCATTGGACCCTGGACAGCCCCTCGAACGCCCCCCGAACAGCCCCCCGCACATCCCCCACCCTCCTCCTTGGTCCCCAGACAACCCCCTGGACACCTCCCGGACAGCCTCCCGGACACCCCCCGGACAGGCCCCCCCCCCCACCCTCCTCCCTAGACCCCCAGACATCCCCCCACCCTCCTTGATTTCACATGCATTTTTTTATTTCTCTGATCATGCAATGTTATTTAGTATTATTCCATTTTTGTATGTCTTGAATTATTTGAATGTATTGGTAAGATTATTAGCTCATGCTCATCAAATGCATGTGATGATATGCTTTAATTTGAATACAAATCTGTATTGTACATTATCCATGTTATTTGAATTATTCCTTGTTTGATTTGGTTTACATGTCAATTGTTAGGATAAAACATGGGTTATATGTTAAGGACTCGTGGACATGCTCAGGGATTTTATACTTGAAATTCTAGGATGTATGCTTTGGTTTCAAGGTGAGGGATACCGGGATGGTTTATATTACTCATGAGTGATATTGGTTTCTTGAAGATAAACCAAGGACATATGTGATGTGTACGAGTCAACCCCGCCTCAATCCGAGGCACGGTGTGGCCAACACCATTCATAGTGTCTCTCTTTTATTTAAAATGGACATCATTTTAAGTGAAGACAACAACTGACATACTAAAAACTGACCAAACACATTCGAAATGTGTTGATTCTTTAGGAAAACGATCCATGGGTCATATGTGACATGTATGAGTCAACCCTGCCTCAATACGAGGTGCGGTGTGGCCAGCACCACTCTTATGTGTCTCTCTTTTGTTTCAAAAGGATATCATTTTAAGTGAAAACATCAACTGAAATATGAAAAACCAACCAAACACATTCGGATTGTGTTGATACTTTAGCACAATGATCCATGGGTCATTTTAGACATGTACGAGTCAACCCCGTCTAAATCTGAGGTGCGGTGTGGCCGGTACCACTCTAAATCTGTCTCTTTTGTTTAAAATGGGCAAGATTATAAGTGAAAAGAACAACTGACATATGGAAAACAGACCAAAATCCTTCGGATTCTGTTGATAATTTATCACAACGATCCATGGGTCATATGTGACATGTATGAGCCAACCCGGGCTCAATCCGAGTTGCGGTGTGGTCGTGATCATTCTAAGTGTCTCTCTTTTGTTTAAAATGGACAACATTTTAAGTACATACGGAAAAGAGACCAAACGCATTCGGTTTCCATTGAAACTTTAGGAGAATGATCCATGGGTCATATGTGATGTGTATGAGTCAACCTCGACTCAATCCGAGGCGCGGTGTGGCCGAAACCATTCATAGTGTCTCTCTTTTTCTTAAAATGGACATCAGTTTAAGTGAATCCAACAACTCACATACGAACAACTAACCAAACACATTCAAAATGTGTTTATGCTTTAGGAAAATTATCTATGGGTCATATGTGATGTGTACGAGTCAACCTTGCCTCAATCTGAGGTGTGGTGTGGCCGACACCACTCTTAAGTGTCTCTCTTTTGTTTCAAAAGGATATCATTTTAAGTGAAAACATAAACTGACATACAGAAAACTGACCAAACACATTCGGATTGTGTTTATACATTAGTAAAATTATTCATGGGTCATTTGAGACATGTATGAGTAAACCCAATCTAAATCTGAGGTGTGGTGTGGCCGGTACCACTCTAAATCTATCTCTTTTGTTTAAAATGTCCAGGATTATAAGTGAAATGAACAGCTGACATACGAAAAACCGACCAAAAACCTTTGGATTCTATTGATAATTTATCAAAACGATCCATGGGTCATATGTGGTGTGTATGTGCCAACTCGGGCTCAATCCGAGTCACAGTGTGGTCGGGATCACTCTAAGTGTATCTCTTTTTTTTAAGATGGACAACAGTTTAAGTACATACAGAAAACCAACCAAATGCATTTGGTTTGCATTGAAACTTTAGGATAATGATCCATGGGTCATATGTGATATTTACAAGTCAACCACACCTCAATCCGAGGTGTGGTGTGGCCGACACAACTCAAAGTGTCTCTCTTTTGTTTAAAATGGACTTCATTTTAAGTTAAAACAACAACTAGCATACGGAAAACCAACCAAACGGATTCTGATTGTGTAAATAATTTAGGAAAATGATCCATGGATCATATGTGACTTGTAAGAGTCAACCCCGTCTCAATCCGAGTCACTGTGTGGCCAAAACCATTCAAAGTGTCTCTCTTTTGTTTAAAATGGACATCATTTTAAGTGAAAACAACAACTGACATACGAACAACTGACCAAACACAGTTGAAATGTTTTGATACTTTAATACAATGATCAATGGGTCATATGTGACGTGTACGAGACAACACCGCCTCAATCTGAGGTTCAGTGTGTTCGGCACCACTCTTAAGTGTCTCTCTTTTGTTTCAAAAGGATATCATTTTAAGTGAAAACATCAACTGACATACAGAAAACTGACCAAACACATTTGGATTGTGTTGATACATTAGGACAATGATACATGGGTAATATGAGACGTTTATGAGTCAACTCCATCTAAATACGAAGCGCGGTGTGGCCGGTACCACTCTAAATCTGTCTCTTTTGTTTAAAATGGACATAATTATAAGTGAAAAGAAAAAACTGACATACGGAAAACTGACCAAACGCATTTGGATTCTGTTGATAATTTATCATAATGATCCATGGGTCATATGTGACGTGTGCGAACCAACCTGGTCTCAATCCGAGTCACGGTGTGGCCGGGATCACTCTAAGTGCCTCTCTTTTGTTTAAAATGGACAACATTTTTAGTACATATGGAAAACCGACCAAACACAGTCAGTTTCCATTGAAACTTTATGATAACGATCCATGGGTCATATTTGATGTGTAAAAGTCAATCATGCCTCAATCCAAGGCATGGTGTGGCTGACACCACTCAAAGTGTCTCTCTTTTGTTTAAAATGGACTTCATTTTAAGTGAAAACAACAACTAGCATACAGAAAACTAACCAAACAGGTTCTGATTGTATCGATACTTTAGAAAAATTATCCATGGGTCATATGTGACGTGTAAGAGTCAACCTCGCCTCAATCTGAGGTGCTGTGTGGCTGACACCATTCATAGTGTCTCTCATTTGTTTAAAATGGACATCATTTTAAGTGAAAACAACAACTGACATACGAACAACTGACCAAACACATTATAAATGTGTTGATGATTTAGGACAACAATCCATGGGTCATATGTGATGTGTACGAGTCAACCTGGCCTCAATCCGAGGCGTGGTGTGGCTGGAACCACTCTTATGTGTCTCTCTTTTGTTTCAAAAGGATATCATTTTAAGTGAAAACATCAACTAACATACGGAAAACCGACCAAACGCATTCATATTTTGTTGATACTTTAGGAAAATGATCCATGGGTCATTTGAGATGTGTACGAGTCAACCCCATCTAAATCCGAGGAATGGTGTGGTCGATACCACTCTAACTCTGTCTCTTTTGTTTAAAATGGACAGGATTATAAGTGAAAAGAACAACTGACATACAGAAAACTGATCAAACGCCTTTGGATTCTATTGATAATTTATCAAAACGATCCATGGGTCATATGTGATGTGTTCATTCCAACCCGGGCTCAGTTAGAGTCGTGGTGTGGCCGGGATCACTCTAAGTGTCTCTCTTTTGTTTAAAATAGACAACATTTTATGTACATACTTAAACCCAACCAAATGCATTCGGTTTCCATTGAAACATTAGGAGAACGATACATGGGTCATATGTGATGTGTACGAGTCAACCGTGCCTCAATCCGAGGCGCAGTGTATTCGACAGCACTCAAAGTGTCTCTCTTTTGTTTAAAATGGACTTCATTTTAAGTGAAAACAACAACTAGCATACGGATAACCGACCAAACAGATTTTGATTGTGTCGATACTTTAGCACAACGATCCATGGGACATATGTGACGTTTATGAGTCAACCCCACCTCAATTTGAGGTGCGGTGTGGCTGAAACCATTCATAGTGTCTCTCTTTTGTTCAAAATGGACATCATTTTAAGTGAAAACAACAACTGACATACGAACAATGTGTTAATCGTATTCGAAATGTTTTGATGATTTAGGTCTACGATCCATGGGTCATATGTGATG
This sequence comes from Viscum album, assembly GCA_963277665.1. Lineage (NCBI taxonomy): Eukaryota > Viridiplantae > Streptophyta > Magnoliopsida > Santalales > Viscaceae > Viscum > Viscum album. The sequence goes on along the minus strand of OY728145.1, from coordinate 1,087,572,937 downwards.
TGTATGAGTAAACCCCACCTCAATCCGAGGCACGGTGTGGTCGGCACCACTCTTAATTGTCTCTCTTTTATTTCAAAAGGATATCATTTTAAGTGAAAACATCAACTCACATACGGAAAACCGACCAAACACATTCCGATTGTGTTGATACTTTAGGAAAATGATCCATGGGTCATTTGAGACATGTACGAGTCAACCCCTTCTAAATCTGAGTTGTGGTGTGGCCGGTACCACTCTAAATCTGTCTCTTGTGTTTAAAATGGACAAGATTATAAGTGAAAATAACAACTGACATATGGAAAATAGACCAAATTCCTTCGGATTCTATTGATAATTTATCACAAAGATCCATGGGTCATATGTGAAGTGTACGAGACAAAACGGGCTCAATCTGAGTCACAGTGTGGCCTAGATCACTCTATGTGTCTCTCTTTTGTTTGAAATGGAATACATTTTAAGTACATATAGAAAACTAACCAAACGCATTCGGTTTCTGTGGAAACTTTAGGAGAACGATACATGGGTCATATGTGATGTGTACAAGTTAACCACGCCCCAATCCAAGGAGCAGTGTGGCCGACACCACTCATAGTGTCTCTCTTCTGTTTAAGATGGACTTTATTTTAAGTCAAAACAACAACTAGCATACGGATAACCGACCAAATAGATTCTGATCGTTTCAATACTTTTGCACAACAATCCATGGGTTATATGTGTTGTGTGTGAGTCAACCCCGCCTTAATCTGAGGCGCAGTGTGGCCGACACCATTCATTGTGTCTCTCTTTTGTTTAAAATGGACATCATTTTAAGTGAAACAACAAATGACATACGAACAACTGATCAATCGCATTCGAAATGTGTTGATGCTTTAAAAAAACGATCCATGGGTCATATGTGACGTGTACGTGTCAACCCCACCTCAATTCGATGCGCAGTGTGGACAAAACCACTCTTAAGTGTCTCTCTTTTGTTTCAAAAGGATATCATTTTAAGTGAAAACATCAACTGACATACGGAAAACTGACCAAACACATTCAGATTGTGTTGATACTTTTGGACAATGATCCATGGGTCATTTGAGACGTTTACGAGTCAACCCCATCTAAATATGAGGCGCGGTGTGGCCGGTACCACTCTAAATCTGTCTCTTTTGTTTAAAATGGATAGGATTATAAGTGAAAACATGTGGTATATGAAAAACCGATCAAATTGTAAATTGAATTCCGGATTCACATATAATTATCATCTAATTTTTAAATTGAATTCTAAATGAATTATGTATGTTTATAATTACGTTATGAATTCTGATTTAATTTTGGATGTGTATAGTTCTTGGATGCATTATATGTTAAATGTGTATGAATTTTTCTCTATATGTATGTGTTACTTGGTTATTTCAGGTACAATACTTGTATATGTATGTGTTAGTTTATTGCAGGTACAATAATTGGAAATGATTAAAAATGAGAGGGAATGCTGCTGTGAAAATTGCACAAAAATTGAGAGGATGTTGTGCAAATTGCAGCCTGCTGTGCAATTTGAATAGTATAGGCTATGCCAATGGTTTGTAACCGTTGGCATAGCCTCTCTGTATTATTTATACCGACGGTTCTATGAACCGTTGGTAAAAAGCCTTTCCCAACGGTTTTGAAACCGTGGGGAAAGAAGGCCCTCTACTTGGTTTTCCCAACGGTTTGGAAAAACCATTGGGATATGTTAATTTTTTCTAATCTATCCCAATGGTTCACTGTAAACCGTTGGGAAAACCTTTCCCAATGTCTTACTTCCCTATGTTTTGCAGAACTGTTGGTATATATCATACCAACGGTTCTGCACCCTTTCCCAATGGTTCAGAACCGTTGGGAAATCCTGCATTTCCAATAGTGAGACCTAACTTTAATAGTACTTTTTTATTACCGTATCATGTATACAGTGAGTTATCTATGATATAAAATTACCATAATAGTGTTAATATTTATGAATCCATTATTTGATGGTAATTTCCTTAAACTACTTCATGTATCAAAATGTTAAAGTAGTTTCCATGCTATATTGAGAAACTGGAGATACCATGACATTTATCTTAAATATATATCCTATGGTCTAAATACATCCAACATAATGGAAAAAGATGATGTATGACTATCAGGTGATGGGGGTTTATAAGTATTGAGACTTCATCTTATGATTTTCATATTTGACAATCTCAAGAAGATGATATCATAAGGACTGACTCGTCAATAGAAATGCCACATGTTTCAGGTGTCATTGGTAGTTCCTATCCAGGAACATGTGTAATAGTATCTCGACTTGAGATTATTATCAGTGTCTAGTATTTGATCACATAAAATGATTTGAGATAAAAATAATGAAATTAAATTCATATCAAGGTATCTTGTGCAGGGTGTGTCAATAGTAGCTTGGTATTGATTGAATAATCAAGATAATATTTGTCACTCATAAAAGGAAATGGTATCTCAGGAAAAGTTGATTAGGATGGAAGTACCTTTACTAAATCCAGATCCATGTTAAAATAAGTTATGTCCATATAGGAAGGTCAATGAATAATAAATCTAGTATAGATGATGACATAAGTTTTGAATCCCGCATTATGAGATTTTATGAGATAAAGAGATTATATTACACGATGTGTGTTGATAGAAATGTTGTCGTGGATATGAATTTTACTTATCTCTTTAGGGGTCTCGATGAGATACTGGACTCTGATATTGGTCTGTGAATAGTATTCACAGCTATTAAGATAAGGGTTTAGATGGTCACACACTAAGAATATTAAAAAGTATGTCCTATTATAAAGGCTATAAGTTTAGGACATTGTGGGACCCACAAATGGGGTATGTGGGCCTCACAACTGGGGTCCAAGAATGTTTGAGAATATATGATTTCCATCAAATAAATAAATTCATATTATTAGAGTTTAAAATATTTTTTGTTGAATTTATTTATTAAAGGTATTCACATGTGTTAAGTGAATATGGGGAAAATATATTTTACAAAAAAATAATATTTTATTCATAGTTTATTAATATATTTAATAGAGGTGTGAGTAATTTTAATGGATCAAATTTTATGATGTAAAATATATTAGATGTTATAAGTATGTGAAAAAATATGTATGACATGCATATAAATTAGTAAATGTTTTTATGAAATTAATTATAAGGTTAAGTTTATTTAGGGGAAATATTGGTATTTTGTAATCTTAAAGCTATCTATATAATACATGAGAGACTCAAATTCATAACACTATTCACAACCCAAATTTTGAGATCTTATCTCTCCCCTCATCCATGTTCTATAGAGATAGAAGAGATATTTGAGCACCCTGATTCAATAAATCCCTTTCAGATCGAAGAAACGATGCTTCTATGATTGTGCAACATCGATTTATACTTAGATCCTCTATGATATCACCCTAACAGTTGATATTAATTATCTAAAAGAATAATAGAGTGTGTATGGATGATCTAGAGGGATTAAACATTATATCCTTTGAACAGCAATCACGGGCAATGAAAAGTAGTCTGACACATCTTTGAATCAAACAAGGACCATATTCATTTTAACTTTTTACTTAATTTATTCATGTGAAGATACTACGGTTATAACTAGGATTCACTTATCCACTGATAATGTAGTTATGTCGATCTCTAGTGGAATATTTTAAATTATAAAATATTCAGGATTCTACTGTGCACATGGTACCAACATATATTACTTATTAGATTTTTATGTTACATTACTGATAGGAAAACCACTCATGAAGAACAATAACACATGATTCATCCTTCTTAGGCGCAACCCAACATTCACTTACTTCATGGAAACTGAATATACAACTAAATAGACCTTCCACACACACCTAATCATTGGTTTATATAGGGTATGGATTTAGTACACAGGTTGAAAATGATATGATGTAATTATGGATTTAGATAATTTTTTGTTACTGGATGTGGTGTGATTATGATAGTTTACTGGACATTGTGTAGAGACCCAACACTTATTGGAAATTGATATGGGTTGGGGTGGGTGAATCAGTGGTTTACATTTATTTATTATTTTTATTTTAATTTATACTTTTAAAATTTTAATTTTATTGATCGACTCATGGATATCATACATTCTCACATTATATACATAAGTAATAGGAGATATCACACCATAAATAATGTAAAGACCCGAAAATTCCAAGGAAATTTTTTTCTTAATTTTCCTTGGGATTTTTCAAGAACGCAGTTTTTGACAGTGCCTAATTCTGAGGCCCAGTGTGCCCGGAATTTCTATCCGAAGATTAGCTTGGGTACGTTCAGTGAACGAACGAGTGGGAATTTCTAACTTTTGAACCGGTGCCTGGAATCGAATTCTGAGGGCACCGATGGACCCACAGTGCCGATAATTGCTTAGGAACTCCTGTTCCGGATTTGTGTTTACACGGGTGTTGATGATAAAAATTGTAGATGTTTATTTTATAATTACTCTACAATTTTTATTATTTTTACTCTAAGTGTTAGTTCTTGATGGAAGTTGGGTAACCACCCAACCTCCCTTGGGAGGTTATGAGGGTGGTGGGGCCCACACGAACCCCACCCCTTCATATCCTCTAAAACCCCCTCAACTCCCACTTTAATTTTGTTAACTTAAGTTATAACTTATGACTTTAATGTAATAAGTTTAATGAGGTGAGTTGTGTGTGGTTATGAATTTCAAACTCTTGAAATTCAAAAGAGTTATTGTGTTAATAAAATAAGAAAGGAACTTATTTTATTTGGGTTGTTAGAATTTTTCAACCTCGAGAGGTTTGGGAAGCGTGAGTCTTCTTCTTCTTCAATATCGACGAAGAACGCGAAGAACACCTCCGCCGAAGAACGCGACGTCTTCTTCAAACAACATCTTTCCTTCGAACACACATCGACGACAACGGAATCGACGTTCGTTCTCCACGACATCAACCCGCGACGTGACGTCTCATTCCGCAACGGTTCTTCCGCGATGCCGTATCCGCGACGCGACGTTCCTCTTCCGCGTCGTCTCTTCCGCGACGGTTTTCCGCGAAGAAATCTTCGTCAACGACTTCGAATCCTCGATTCGCGACGTCGACGTCCATTCTCCGCGACGTTCATTTTCCGTGGCTCGTTGACGAACACCGTTCTTGAAACCGAGGTAGGGGTTTTGTTTATTATTGAGTTCGTGTTTTCTTCCAACTTGTCGATCTTCTTGGATTTAAACCATTTGTTATCGAAAAATGCGAGGGGGTAGGACCGCGCAAACACGGCCGACCCTCCTCCTTAATTTTTTCGTGTTGATTCCTTTGTGGATTGGTTCGGGAAGGTGTGGTGCCGTCGCACCACACGGAATTGAGCGAAAGGAAACGCATGGCGCCGTGGAAAGAAGTTTAAGAAAGTGACGTCGTCGCTCCGCGTCGAAGAAAACCAAAGACGCCGCGGTCGGAGCGGGGCCGCGGTGGAGGGGCACGGTGTCGTCACACCGCGCCGGACGACAAGGGCCACAGCCGGTTCCGGGCCGCAACGGAGCAAGGTGACTGGCGGCTGGACCGGGCCACCGGCGTCAGAGCCCGAAGGGGACCGGCCATTGCTGGTCCCTTTGAGCAGGAACCGGCCGGCCAGGTCGGGCCGGTTGGAAGGGGAGGAACCGGGGGAATTAAATTCCCCCGGCTGGGTTTCAAGCGGCCCCAATTAAAGGGGCCGCCGTTTTTAATAAAGGAGGGGCAACACCCCTCCCTTGGCACATGCGCGGCACAAAGGCTGCGCTGGCCGCCGCGCTCGCCACGCAGGCTGGTCGCCGCGCTGGCTGCGCCGCCGTGCCGCAGGCCGGGCCGGGTTGTCGGGCCGGGTCAACCCGGTTCGGCCAACCCAGGGGGTACTAGGTCGGGCCTGGCCGGGCCCAGACCCCCTATTTTCGGACTGAGTTGGTTCAAACGACCATATCATGGGATAAAAACCTCTGATCGACGCACCGTCAGTTGCGTAGCGATCCTTGGAACGAGACGGTCGTTTTGGTATATTGAACTCAAGGTTTAGGAATACTTTGGGTTCGTCCAAGTTGGTTCGGATACGAAACCAACCGGGCCCTCGGAGCGGAAACGCTTATATCTTGAGCTTCGGACGTCCGAATGATGTGCCGTCAACTTTGTTGGTTTCCTCTAAGTGAGACAGATTTTTTGGATTACTCCCTCAAGGTTTGGATGCCGTCGGAGTACGGTCGGGTCGGTTCGCTCATGAAACCAACCGGGCCCTTGGAACGAAAACGCCAATAATTCACAGACCGGGCGTCCGATTGACGTGCTGTCTGTTTCGTTGAATTCCTCTTGATGAGACGGAACCATTGGTATACTTCACCCGTGTTTTGGTTGTTGTTGGATAGTGGCCGGGTTGGATTGTACCCGAAATCCAACCGGGCCCCTGGAACGGAAAAGCTGATATCTTTCAGACCGGACGTCCGTTTGACGAACCGTCAGTGGTGTTGGCGATCACTTTGACAAATGGTCCCTATGAGTATACCCTATGAGAGTTCGGGGTATAGTTGAGATACGGCTGGGTTGGTTCGCTCATAAAACCAACCGGGCCCCTGGGACGAAAAGGCTAGTAACTCACAGACCGGGCGTCCGATTGACGCGTCGACTGTTGCGTTGAGACCCCTATGATGAGACGGTCCTTTCAGATACTTCTTCGTGGGAATTTGTGATACATGGAGTATCGACCTGTAGCTCGTGGAGGGGACCCTTCCGGAGACGAGCGTACGGAGTACGGAGACCGTGTAGCCGGCTGAAACCTGACGACTGCTTGACCGACTCGGCTTGGAGTGAGTCGACCAGCCCAGTGGATGGAGCGCCCGGTATTTGGCAGCAGACCCACAGCGGACGGAGCACCTAGTAGTTGGTAGAAAACACGTGGTACTCGACAGGAGGAGTACCTCTGTAGGCTATTAGGGGGAGCACCCGGTATTTGGCGATAGACCCACAACAGATGGAGCGCCCGGTAGTAGGCCGTAGACCCGCGGTACTCGATAGGAGGAGTACCTCAACAGTCTTAGGTTAGTGAGAAGTACCTCGGAGTCGTGACAGGACCACTGTACACTCCAGAGACGGAGCTCTTCAGCAGTTACAGTTTCGATAATGAAAATCCTGGTTTGAGCTGAAAATTTTGACCTTTGTGTTTACCTCATGATTGAGATTGGTCACTTGATAACTTAGGTATATGTATGGGCATATACCTGGGTAGTGGTTATCTGTTGATTTCATGATCCTTGTGTTTCCTCGTGATTGAGATGGGTTACTTGATAACTTAGGTATATGTATGGGAATATACCTAAGTAGAGGTTATCTGTTGAGATCCTCTTTGTCGTTATCCTTGTTGGTTTAGTGAGACCTTGAGGGTCTTGGGGTCCCTACTGAGTATCATTATACTCACCCCTGCATGGGCTATGCTCGCACCTCGTTGTGTTGGTTGCAGATGACGGGCAGTGCTGACAGAGGCCGAGTGTTCGAGGACTGGACGATACCCGGAGGTGGACTACACGACGATTCAGTACCCGGAGGTGGACTACACGACGAGTCAGTATTTGGAGGAGGTTGACGGGTGAGAGCGTTGAGGAAGCTATCTGTACCTACCCTTCAGGTAGGATCAGTGGCGGACGATCCAGGAGTTGCGCTATCTGTACCTACCCTTCAGGTAGGATCCGATGAGGACGACCTAGGAGATGCTTCCTTCTTCCAGCTATTTTTCTTTTTCTGTTGTACTTTCGTTCAGTTGTAGCTTCACTTTTAGTTGGGTTTGTATTCTGGACCATTTTCATTTGTACTTAGTGTTTTTCTTCCGCTTGTACTCTGTGGTGTTTTGTTTACTTTTATAAAGGCAATGCCTTCCCAGTTATCGGGATTTATGCCTTTGGTGCTAGTCGCCAGCCCCTGGCCTATGGATGGAGGGCTTGGGGTAGTCACGGCACAGGCCCCGAGGACGGGTCGTGACAAATTGGTATCAGAGGAGTCGGTTCTACCACAGAACTTATAACTCTGATATTTTCTTTCTGTAAAGCAATAGTGTTAAAGGTACCGAGTGTGGTCTTCAGTTCAGGGAGTCCAGTGTTGGTGTGGGCGGCCGACGTATCCATACACCAGGACCCTGACAACTGAATTCCGACTCTGTGCACGAAAACACTAAATTGCATGTGTGTTTTCTAGAAGTTTTATTTAAATATCAGCTCAAACCAGGTCAGCTCACCAGGTATAATCTTTTGACCATGTCACGTTGTTTTCTTCAGGATGCCTCCCCGTGGACGACCAGCTAGAGCCCCGAGAGTGGTACGTACTAACAGCCCGCCGAGCGACGAGGCCTCAGTACAGGGCCCTATTCCAGTTGAGGCACCAGTGGAGGTACCAGCGGTACTACTACCCATTGGGCCACCGATGCCACCATCCCCAGCAGTAGAGAGTGCATGTCGATTGAGTGCACTGCACGAGTTCCAGCGACAGAGACCACCCAGGTTCCAGGGAGGGACGGACCCGCAAGTGGCTGAGGATTGGCTGGAGGCTGTGGTGAGAGTCTTCAAGCTAGTGGGGACGCCGACAGACTTCTTGGTGATCCTTGCTGCCAGCCTTCTTCAGGCAGCAGCAGGCAGATAGTGGAGCTTGATGCTCCAGATGCATGACGAGGCGACACTTCTTTGCGAAGACTTCGAGATCCTGTTCCGGGAATAGTTTGTACCAGCCACCCTTTGAGCGGTGCGTATTCAAGAGCTACTTCAACTGCGGTAGGGCAGCATGATAGTGACACAGTATTCAACGAGGTTCAAAGACCTCTTACGCTACTCCACAGATATGGTACGGGACCCGTTCTTCAGGGCCCGAACCTTCGAGAAGGGGCTCAGGAGAGAGATTAGATCTTCTTTTGTTTCTCACAGCATTCCAACGCAGACAGAGGTGTTGGAGAGAGCCCTCTTAGTGGATAGTTTCCTTGCTGCGCAGTCTCCAGCAGCAGGACCCACTACTAGCCGGCTTGTGGCAGAGTCTTCTGCAGCAGGCAGTAGATAGATGACGCAGAGGTCCAAGAGGACCAGACCTACCGGTGGCTGACTGCATGACACAGGTTCAGTTTTGCGGGGGAACCGGGGTGGAGTCAGAGCTAGTCATGCCGAAAGTGGACAGTGTTACTCCTGCGGTGGGATTGGTCACATGGCACATGACTGTCCGGCCCACCATGCAAATGACCAGCGGTTAAATGAAGAACCTCCCAGCCAGAGGCAGAGGTTCGATCAGGGAAGACTGCAAGGAGCAGGCGGCCATGGAAGAGGAGTTGGTCGTGCAGCTGGAGGTGGATGACACTTTGGGGTGTTTCCACCCCCACCACCAGGAGGCCCACCCCGACCGCAGGGGACATGAGGACATGGGAGAGCTCAGTTTCAAGCAGCTGAGGCCTACGGTCATGGAGCTCTGGAAGCAGATGGACAGGAGTGGGACTAGCTTCCGACCTGGAGGCTATTGATCCTATTTCTTCTAGTTTTGTTGATGTTTGTCTGTAGTTGCTTTGTTTCTTTTTACTATGAGCTGAAATAATGAAAAGACACTTATCTTTGTAAGTTTCATTTCCTGCCCTTTTTGTTTGGTTGATACTGAGTGGTCCCGGTTAAGACTGTTGACATGACCCTCACTTTCGAGATTTCTACTGGAGGAGACCTAGTGACCTCACACTGATGCCGATAGTGTGACTCGACCCTTGGTGGCGAGAGTGACAGTTGGATCTCTTGGTAGTTACGTCGAGACCTTACGACGTCATCCATGGCATGAATGCATCATTCATGTCAGGATTGACTGTATTAGGCAATGAATGTGGTTCATCCTGGGGATGAGATCGGATTTCTCTTATCGGCAAAGAAGAAATCATAGCAGCTCTTGGGAGACTAGAGAAGGTCCAGGTCATCCAAGAGCGGATGAGGACAGCACAGGGCCGACAGAAGCCCTATACTGATAGGACTTGGAAGCCTCTAGAGTTTGAGGATGACAATCACGTCCTTAGATGGATCTCACCTCGACGAGGTTTACAGAGATGTGGCCAGGGAGGCAAGTTATCTCTGAGGTTCAGCGGACCTTCTTATGTCCTCAGCTGGGTAGGCGGGTTGGTTACCGCTTGACCCATCCACCTCAGTTGCACCAGGTGCACGATGACTTCCACGTATCTCAACTGAGGAGATATGTGCTCGACCCTTCACATATCATCGGCCATGGGGAGCTGGACGATGGTGATGAGGTGTTTTTCATAGAGGTTCCAGTGGGGATCGAGGATCGACAGGATCGGATCCTACGAGGATGATGGATTTCTCGGGTGCACTTTCTCTGGCAGTACGGGAACCTCCAGGTGAGCACATGAGAGAGGGAGGCTCAAATGCGTGCTCAGTACCGCTTTTGTATCCCTAGTTTGTGTTGAAGCTTTACGGGGACATAGAGCCTAGAGGTGGGAGTAATGTAAAGACCCTGAAATTACAAGGAAATTTTTTTCTTAATTTCTTTTGAGATTTTACAAGAACGCAGTTTTTGACGGCACCTAATTCCGAGGCCCGGTGTGCCCGGAATTTCTATCTGAAGTTTAGCTCGGGTACGTTCAGTGAACGAACGAGTGGGAATTTCTAACTTTTGAACCGGTTCCCGAAATCGAATTCTGAAGGCACCGATGGAACCGCAGTGCCGATAATTGCTTAGGAACTCCTGTTCTGGATTTGTGTTTACACGAGTGTTGATGATAAAAATTGTGGAAGTTTATTTTATAATTACTCGACAATTTTTATTATTTGTACTCTAAGTGTTAGTTCTTGATGGAAGTTGGGTAACCACCCAACCTCCCTTGGGAGTTTATGGGGGTGGTGGGGCCCACACGAACCCCACCCCTTCATATCTTCTAAAACCCCCTCAACTCCCACTTTAATTTTGTTAACTTAAGTTATAACTTATGACTTTAATGTAATAAGTTTAATGAGGTGAGTTGTGTGTGGTTATGAATTTCAAACTCTTGAAATTCAAAAGAGTTGTTCTGTTAATAAAATAAGAAAGGAACTTATTTTATTTGGGTTGTTAGAATTTTGCAACCTTGAGAGGTTTGGGAAAAGTGAGTCTTCTTCTTCTTCAATCTCGACGAAGAACGCGAAGAACACCTCCTCCGAAGAACGCGATGTCTTCTTCAAACGACCACTTTCCTTCGAACGCACCTCGACGACAACAGAATCAACGTTCGTTCTCCGCGACATCGACTCGCGATGTGACGTCTCTTTCCCCAACGGTTCTTCCGCGACGCCGTATCCGCGAAGCGACGTTCCACTTCCGCGTCGTCTCTTCCGCGACAGTTTTCCGCGACGAAATCTCCGTCAACGACTTCGAATCCTCGCTTCGCGACGTCGACGTCCATTCTCCGCAACGTTCATCTTCCGCGACTCGTTGACGAACACCGTTCTTGAAACCGAGGTAGGGGTTTTGTTTATTATTGAGTTCGTGTTTTCTTCCAACTTGTCGATCTTCATTGATTTAAACCACTTTTTATCGAATAACGCGAGGGGGTAATACCGCGCAAACACAGCCAACCCTCCTCCCTAATTTTTTCATGTTGATTCCTTTGTGGATTGGTTCAGGAAGGTGTGGTGCCGTCGCACAACACGGAATCGAGTGAAAGGAAACGCGCCGCGCCGTGGAAAGAAGTTTAAGAACGCGACGCCGTCGCGCCGCGTCGAAGAAAACCGAAGACGCCGCGGCCGGAGCGGGGCCGCGGCGGAGGGGCACGGTGTCGTCGCCCTGTGCCGGACGATAAGGGCCACAGCCGGTTCCGGGCCGCGGCGGAGCAAGGTGACTGGCGGCCGGACCGGGCCACCGGCGTCGGAGCCGGAAGGGGACCGGCCATTGTCGGTCCCGTTGAGCAGGAACCGGCCGGCCAGGTCGGGCCGGGCAGAAGGGGAGGAACCGGGGGAATTAAGTTCCCATGGCTGGGTTTCAAGCGGCCCCAATTAAAGGGGCCACCGTTTTTAATAAAGGAGGGGCAGCGCCCCTCCCTTGGCACATGCGCGGCACAAAGGCCGAGCTGGCCGCCGCGCTCGCCGCGCGGGCTGGCCGCCGCGTCGGCTGCGTCGCCGCGCTGGCTGCGCCGCCGCGCCGCTGGCCGGGCCGGGTTGTCGGGCCGGGTCAACCTGGTTCGGCCAACCCATGGGGGTACTGGGTCGGGCCGGGCCGGGCCCAGACCCCCTATTTTTGGACTGAGTTGGTTCAAACGCCCATATCTTGGGCTACGGACCTCCGATCGATGCACCGTCAGTTGCGTAGCGATCCTTGGAACGAGACGGTCGTTTAGGTATATCGTACTCAAGGTTTCGGAATACTTTGGGTTCAGCCGGGTTTGTTCGGATACGAAACCAACCGGGCCCTCGGAGCGGAAACGCTTATATCTTGAGCTTCGGACATCCGAATGACATGCCGTCGACTTTGTTGTTTTCCTCTAAGTGAGACGGATCTTTTGGATTACTCTGATCGAGGTTTGGATTCCGTCTAAGTATGGTCAGGTTGGTTCGCTCACGAAACCAACTGGGCCCTTGGAACGAAAAAGCCAATAATTCACAGATCGGGCGTCCGATTGACGTGTCGTCTATTTCGTTGAATTCCTCTTGATGAGACAGAACCATTGGTATACTTCTCCCATGTTTTGGATGATGTTGGATAGTGGCTGGGTTGGATTGTACCCGAAATCCAACCGGGCCCCTGGAACGGAAAAGCTGATATCTTTCAGACCGGACGTCCGTTTGACGAACCGTCAGTGGCGTTGGCGATAACTTTGAGAAACGGTCCCTATGAGTATACCCTATGAGAGTTCGGGGTACAGTTGAGATACGTCCGGGTTGGTTCGCTCATGAAACCAACTGGGCCCCTAGGACGAAAAGGCTAGTAACTCACAGACCGGGCGTCCGATTGACGCGCCGACTGTTGCGTTGAGACCCCTATGATGAGACGGTCCTTTGAGATACTTCTTCGTGGGACTTTGTGATATTTGGAGTATCGACCTGTAGCTCGTGGAGAGGACCCTCCTGGAGACGAGCGTACGGAGTACGGAGACCATGTAGCCGGCTGAAACCTGACGACTGCATGACCGACTCGGCTTGGAGTGAGTCGACAAGCCCAGTGGACGGAGCGCCCGGTATTTGGCAGTAGACCCACAACAGACGGATCGCCTGGTAGTTGGCAGCAAACCCGCGGTACTTGACAGGAGTAGTACCTCTGTAGGCTATTAGGGGGAGTGCCCGGTATTTGGCGACAGACCCACAACAGATGGAGCGCCCGGTAGTAGGCTGTAGACCCGCGGTACTCGACAGGAGGAGTACCTCAGCAGTCTTAGGTTAGTGAGCAGTACCTTGGAGTCGTGACAGAACCAGTGTACACTCCAGAGATGGAGCTCTTCAGCAGTTACAGTTTCGATAATGAAAATCCTGGTTTGAGCTGAAACTTTTGACCTTTGTGTTTACCTCATGATTGAGATGGGTCACTTGATAACTTAGGTATATGTATGGGCATATACCTGGGTAGTGGTTATCCGTTGATTTCATGATCCTTGTGTTTCCTCATGATTGAGATGGGTTACTTGATAACTTAGGTATATGTATGGGCATATACCTAAGTAGAGGTTATCTGTTGAGATCCCATTTGTGGTTATCCTTGTTGGTTTAGTGATACCTTGAGGGTCTCAGGGTCCCTACTGAGTATTGTTATACTCACCCCAGCACGGGCTATGCCCGCACCTCATTGTGTTGGTTGCAGACGACAGGCAGTGCTGACAGAGGACGAGTGTTCGAGGACTGGATGGTACCCGGAGGTGGACTACACGACGAGTCAGTACCCGGAGGTGGACTACATGACGAGTCAGTATTCGGAGGAGGTTGATGGGCGAGAGCATTGAGGAGGCTATCTGTACCTGCCCTTCAGGTAGGATCAGTGGCGGATGATCCAGGAGCTGCGCTATCTGTACCTACCCTTCAGGTAGGATCTGAGGAGGACGACCTTGGAGCTACTTCCTTCTTCTAGCTGTTTTTCTTTTTCTGTTGTACTTCCGTTCAGTTGTAGCTGCACTTTCAGTTGGGTTTGTATTCTGGCCCATTTTCTTTTGTACTTAGTGTTTTGCTTCTGATTGTACTCTGTGGTGTTTTGTTTACTTTTATAAAGGTAATGCCTTCCCAATTATCAGGATTTATGCCTTTGGTGCTAGTCGCCAGCCCCTGGCCTATGGAAGGCGGGCTTGGGGTAGTCACGGCACGGGCCCTGAGGACGGGTCGTGACACATAATTTAAAATGTTTGATACAAATATCTACACTTTTCCATGTCGGTTAGACCCCCCCCCCCCCAACATGGATTCTCCACTATAATGTTATTATCAATTATAATGGTTGATAAAAAGTCAAACTATATTACTACTCCCGAGTTTAAATAGGAGTCTATTTATAATTATTCATATATTGTTACAAGATTCCACACTGGCATTCACACTCATTAATCACACATGAGTATATTTATACAACATCATATAGTGTTACCAGAATCGATACAAACCTTCACACTCTAAAATGAAAGAAGTAATTTTTTATAGGATTATCTCTTCCACCTCCTTTTTTCCACTACACCAATAGATTTTGATCTTACTCCACGAGCTTGATGAATTTTACTTTCTCATTTACACCTATTAAAGTACCTATATAGAATTCAGGTCTTGCTGAAATATTTCTAATCACCTTTGTATGATCAATTTACTTAGTGAAAAAATGGTTGGGAAAAATCCTTCCTTTAGTATGATTATGTCTCAAACTCACTTATATGTGTGAAAAATGGTACACACAATTTGTTCAATATTATTTAACGCAATATAGAATTTTTTTAAAACTTCATTTCTTCTCTCCTTGAATCCTCAATGTAATATCCCAAAAAAATCATGCATAATTCATGGTGATAAAACATTTCAAAACCCTTATATTAATATATTTCCTTTTATAATTTTGTGTGATTTATTCAATATTGTTTACATTTTTTTAAGTGCTTATGAATTTATATATGCATGCATGCAGAGGTTGTTCACATTTCCTCATGCTCTTTCCTTATTTGAGCAAACCAGTATGGGTATTTATTATTTGATATTCTTCATGTAGGTATATCATGTTATCTTGTGTTCTTCATGATACTATGTGCACTAGTTATAATTCAGAAAAGATCTTGAATGAATCAATATTCATTCAAGTATGTGAAAGCATGGGATCTCAAGCCCTCTTTATAGAACAATTTAAGGTTTTTAGATTAGTTATTTGTAAAAATAAAGAGTGTTAGAGTTTTAAGCCAAGTGGATGTATGATTTCATTTTTATTCACATAAGAATATAACTACATGGAATGTTTTCCCTTCATGTTGTGGTTGAGAAGATTTGATCCATTTCTATTTGATAACAAGATCTCTATTAAAGTTGAACCACAACACCACTCCTATACTTGGTGATTCTCATTTTATAGGAAAGTTACACCATTCCTTAGATTCACTGACTCAATATTCCACTAATCATATCGATTCAATGATTTTTTTGAATGCCTAATGATCTTGGTGTTAGAATTATTCTCATGTGGGTTTCATTCATTTTTTATTATCACATAATTCTGAAAAAATGGATCATTTTCTTATGTGATGAATCTTCAGATGAATTTGATGAAGATCGCATGCTCCATTAAAACATGAACTAATCAATGGATTATGGATGCATAAAAGGCCTCCTATTTATTTATCTCATCCATGACGAGTATCAATTTCTTCAAACTGATGCATGCATGCAAGATAAATATTGCATGCATAGAAGTTCTCACCCTCATCGCATGAAAATATTAGTCATTTGATATTATATTGAAGATGAAATTAATAGCATGGAAAAACTATGGTGAAATGAACACCTTAATTAGCCTCATTACCCTTACATACGAACACTTATATAGTTTCAGCAAGTTGAATACAACATCATTGGTTTGATCGAACGAATTGAATAGATTAAACTAGATGATTCTTCCTCATTTTATAAATTTGAATAAAAAATATATAGTGTAACACTCCACTATACCACATTGGAATGGTTCTCGGTTGATCTCCCCTTTATAAGTAAATTAGTTCCATTACATTGTTAGATACCAGTACCCCAAAATCTGTTCCCGAAACAACACCACACCCAAACCCATTGGCTAGCCACCACATCCTACCATTGCATGGCAGTACTAGAACATACAAGCATGATCACCCATGCACACACCCACCTTACCATGAAGGCTATAACCCATGCATTCATGAAATCTAATTGGATTGTCTTTACCTTATGGTTAATCTTTCTCCCACAATAACGTAGACCGAGTTAGCCTTTGTGAATTGTGTGGTTGGTCCATTTTTATTGTATAAGTCCAATTAAAAAATACATAAATTATATTATGAGTGGAGGATATAATATCAATCCATTTGTTTTATCAAAATAAAAACCACTTAAAAGACTTCACCTCTTAACATTATATTTAAATATTATTCTTGCAAATGAACTTATTAATACACACTCTACTTCTCGTAAAATTGTCATTAAAAATAAATAATATTTTTCAAGAAATTAATTAACTCCTACACTTTATATTATTATAAACATTGGGCACATATTGAAATTCCATTTTCACATGCCTTATGAATTAAGGCCAGATTAATAATCATAAAAATTGATATGGATAATAGGAAGTCTCCCTGATTCTTAATACTAATTTAAAAACACATTTTGATAGATTTATTTAGTTACCAATTTTTCATAAATTATGGAGAAAACATGTAACTCAACTTTACCAGTTTTAACAATCCACCCATTAAATTTTTTATCAATACCACCAAATAATTCATCATGTCAATATATGAATATATATATCTTTATTCTGCCCCTTATTTATAATAAAATTCAAAGGATAAGTGGGGTTCTTCCTATATCTCCATTTTATAAAAATATGATCTCTTCCATTATATAATTATTTCTTGAACACTTCTGAGAGAGGCATGACATGGATTTATTATCTTTAGAAAATATTCATTATTTAATCAAATCTAAGACTACATGGGATAACCTAGTGCATAAAACAATGGAGATATAACTGAGGTAATATATTATATTAATAAACTACCATTTATATGAAATAATAATAAGAAATTATCAATTATCATTTAAGGGGATTCAAATAGTCATATTTATCAATGAAATGAAAAATCATGCACACACACTTAAACAAACAGATTTTAATTTTTAGGATCAATGAAATATAACCCCCCTTTATTAGATCAATATAAAATCCTCATTTTTTATGATTATCAATTCATTCAGAGTTTTAATTTGGGATTGACTGTCATGGATCATCTTATAATATCATAAATCTATTCCAATGTTCCACAATCACTATGTAGTGACGATTTAATAGCTTTAACTTATCAATGATTCCCCTTAAGGTATGAATCCACATCTTTTAATTTTTCATGTTAGTAAATAATATCTATATATAGTGGAATAAGGAGGGACCTATTTTTTTCTTTAGGATTATTATTTAGGCTAAAAATTTCTTCTATATCTGGGATATTCTTTTCTTCCAATCTCATTATTGGTATTTTTATTTAGACTCTATTTTCATATTTAGTATCATATTATTGATTATATTATTTCTTAAGTAGAAATTCATCCTTATGTGGAAGACTTTTTCCACATCAATATTTAAAGCCTCTTTATTTCCTTTGGTTAACATCTTTTTAACTTCCTCCAATTGTTTATCGAATTCCAGTTGATTTGGCCAAACAACTAGGTTCACATTCATCACATTATCATCATTTTATAATCCTCACATGACATTCCATTATTTTTTATTTATGCATCTTCCATTGCATGAAATAGAGAATATCACCAGCAGTTCTTTTCATGAAATTCTCAATCGAGTGACCCTCCTACAAACATTTTCCACAAACCATTTCTAATCATTAATACATGTTTTGGATTGGTAGCTTGGATGGATTTATGGTCACACCATTTTTTATTCGATAATATATCATCATATTTTCAACATGACCCCCTTTATTCATGACTTTTTTCTTACAATGACATTATATACAAGCCATAATAGGATTTCTGTACATACCTTTCACAACACCAATCAAAACATCATAACATAATTCTTTCATATTGATATGTATTTTATTTAAAAACATGTTGTTGTTGTTTCACATATTCAAACCAATCCTTATCTTTCATAGGGGGAAATGATATTCTTGAGATATTTCTATCTCCCTTTGATTTGAGAAAAGATATCTCATTTTTCTTCTTGTTAACATTCTTCTTGTTTTGATCACATCCCAAGACTGACTTGTCAACTTCTTTTCTTACCTACCTCATATTTTTTTATTGGTTTATATTAACATTATCAGATGATTTTTTAATTATTGGTATATACTAGAAATCATCATAACAGTGACCAATCCTATTTCAGTACTCATAGGAATCATTAAAGCATTCAAACATATTCATTATAGACATATTCATTTTTTGTAGATTTTTTGTTTTTAGTGAAGGTCTTATCTTATCTTCAGATTCTCCCATCATAAGCTTAGGAATTCTTTTAACTTCATGAATTATGATGTTATTCCAACATTCCAATTCATTTTTTCCAAACATATAGCAACACCAATAATATCTTATGAATATCCTTCTCTTCTTTTTAGGTGTAGTCTATCCGGATTTCAATGCTTGTGAAACTTTATATTTTTAAGTGGATCATACAATCTTTTGAAAACTTATTGGGGGAAAATCATGATATATATTTTATCAACCACCCTTTATATTATGAAATTATCAATATTTTTAACCATAATAATTTCCCATAATTTGGTTTAAAACATGTACCAGTAATGGAAACATCATTATTACATAATATTTTTTTGTGTTATGGGATACCTTTTTCATTAAGGAAATTGAAACATGATAAAGTGATGATCTAATTCACTTAGTGGATTCATTAATTTCAATGAAATGAATTTGTGGAAGTATCTTTTTTTCCAACAATATGGGAATTTTCAGCTTGTGGTGATTCCTGATTCTTCAATCTCACCTCCGTCTCTAAACACTTCATGTTGTGGGAGTTCTTATCAAACTCAATTGATATTATCTTTTCTTCCAAATGATTCTTAATCCTCTTTAATATCAATTAATTCATTCCTCTTTATTTTTTTATACAATATTCAAGATCCTTTACCCTATCGTCTTTATCTTCTAATTGAGAATCTTTGACAATCGTAAAAATAATGTTCAAATTTTCAAGTACATGGAAAGAATCCACAAAAAAATATCTCAAATATATCTTTATAAGTAAAATTAATTAAACACAACTCAGTAATTTTAGTATATATTTCATTTAAATGATATATTGTTTCATTCATTTCTGTGACTTGTTTTGTGAGAGTGTTTCATATGCTAACCTTTATTGGAAATGATTCTTCCATAACATTATCCTCTTTTTCTAGCTATAATATTTTATCCTGAAGACCATTGATACCTCTAAAAATATAGTTTAAATTTACATTGGGAAATTTATTAATATATTTTTTGAATTTGGAATAAATAATAATTAAGTGATACATCATCATCACAAATTGAACAAGATTCATTAGATGAATCATAATCAAAGGAAATTTTTTAACATATACCACATTGATTAAATTCAGTTTGCGATTTATCTGCCTTCATTGAAAGATTATTATTCAGTTTATTTACAAATATTTTCATTATTCTCATTAAATTCTTGAAATAAATATCCATATTTTTATCCTTAATAGAAGCTAAAATTTTTCCATATGTGGCTGCTCACACACTTCCCAAATTTTTCACATCATAAACTCTTTCTCAGATATTTATAGGTATCCTTTCTTTTATACAAATTAAGGACACCCATAGTATATTGACCACTAAGAGGGTGATTGAATCAGTTATTTAATTTTATGAATTATTTTCCTCTTGAAAAAAAAACCACTTGAACTTTTTAAGGTTCTCGATCCACTAAGTGATATTTCATAGTCTCACCTTGTATGTAGAAGTAATAAGAGATAACATGGCACATGTTATTTTTAGGGTTCGATACAAATAACAACTTCTTTACATGATGGTAATATCCCCCAATATGGATTCTCTAATATAATCTTATTATCAATTATTATGGTTGATATTGTGTCACACTATAACACATTTATATTTTAGGATATATTTATTTTTAAATAATTTTAATTTCTTTTATATATTTTGATGCATGACACCCATATTATAAATAAACTATAATATAGTATTCCATTATAACACAGATATTAAATAGTTGGGTACAAATAGTACTAACTAAAATATGAAAAATTTATGGTTTACACGTGTATCATAGAACCTCTAGTTTGAGGTACAATGTTTTTTAATTCATTTATTTTTACATTTGGAGTTAATGGGTTTGTTTTCAGAAGTATTAGGATGTGTAAAAAAAAGACGAACCTAGAGTCTAGCTATTGGATAATTGTTAGGAACAATTTATGCCATTAATTGTGTTTTTACAATATAGTTTGTTCAGGTAATATGCCATAAGAATTTACAAGATGTAAATGTATTTTTTCGGTTCTTTGGTGGATACATTTATGAAAAAAATCATTTACATAGTAAAAGTGGTTTCTTATAAAAATAAATGTGGTGTTGATTTTTATGGCATAAGAGACCCATCAATGGATTTAAAACATAAATTACCAATTTACAACATAAATTAGATTGGGCCTAGGAATTTTTAGTATATAAAGTAGTTGTTATTCCTATTTCGTGGTTGATTCTTTATTATCAATTTTCATGCCACCCATAGGAAATTTTAAGTGACCTATAGCATCAAAAATATATTTCCAATTGAAAATTGAGTGTCTAAATATATAATAAAATATTAGGACCTCAATCTTCCGTCTCATCTGGGATTTCTTTAGGTTTTTTCATGTGGAACTATAGTTTGATGTGTTAAACTGGATCCATTTGTTTACAATTCTACTGACTATATCATCTTTTGGATTTAATATAGGAATATAATGAAGTGGTGAGATTGGTTATTTAAATGTAAATAATTTTTTTCAATACAATTGAATTTAGTGTTGGCAGAGTCTCTTAGACTCTATAATTATAGAACATGAAGGCTTAGTTTAATTTCAAAATTTTATTTTAAATTTATATGGAAATATGGTATGATTTCATGAAGGAAATATTGTTGGTATTTTTCTTAGAAACATGGAAAATTAATTGAATTTTGGAAAAACCTCTTCATTATAATTATAATGCAATGATTTTAAGATTATGAAATTTGTTGGATACATGAAATATTTAATGAAATGCTTTCAAAATAATAATTTATTTTGTGGAAGATGGTTGGGAATAAAATCTAGCATGATTGGGTCGGTGTGGATTCAAGGGGAACAACAATGTTATAAATGCCTCTTTCAATGATAGATAAATTATGGTCACGGAGTGCCACCATAATGGTAACACCAAGTTTGAGTGTATTGTTGGGTGTCTCTAGTCGTGTTTTCAAGTTTGTAAACCAAGGAAAGATTATTCCAAACCCGAACATATGGAATTAATATCTTGTATCTTTTTATAATATGTATTTATATTAAATGTTAACTGCCCTTAAATTTTTTTTATTTAAATTGTTCTAAATAATTATTGTCTAAATAGCATGTATTGGATAGTATGTGGGGACTATTTACTAAGAGTTATGTTGACCCCCTTCTTAAGAAATTTGGTGTATTTATAGTTTTAATCTACTGAGATATAGGGAAAGAGAATGTTTTATACTTCAATATTGGTAATCATTGATATCATGGTTTGGTTACTGAAGTTGGATATGGGGAGTGTCTGCATCTTTATCTGGGATGATGCCACTTTGCAGCCAATGTCTTTCTATTTAAAGATTGAGCACTACTCCCTTATTTATTTTTCACACTGTAATCTGATATGATTATTGTATAGGTTATATAATATTACATGATTTTTTTTCATGCATCATATAATAAGGTTTTTCTATTCATTGTCTCAGTAGGTTGTGTATTCTTTAGGGAAATCATCCCTCAACTATTTATTAAGCCATTGGAATTTATTTTTAGCATATGGTGTCCTGGGGCATCACCTTTGGCATGTGACACTATTGATTCTTCCTAATACAATTTGGGTTATAAGAGGTTTAATATAATGTTTCATAAATTTTAATTACTTTTGAATAAATAATTATTAAAATATTATATACAACATAAAACTTTTAAATTATTTTAACTGAATTTTCATAATGACTTTATACCGAGATTTTTTTAATGTATAAGTTTATGAGAGTTTAATATAATTTTTTATAAATGTTAATTACTTTCAAATAAATAATCATGACTTGATTTTGAGACATCTAATTAGTTTATCATTATATGATAAACTAAACGAATCCTATGACTGGAAGACTTCTGGAGTCTCTATTATCAAATCAGCAACCACCATTTGTACATCTGTTCTCGAACACCTCTTTGGGGACACCACTTCAGGGATGTCTCTTCGGGAACGCGTCTTCGGGGATGCTCTTTGGGGACTCTCTTCTAGGATGTCTCTTCGGGGATGCCACTTCAGGGATGCTCTTTGGGGACGCCTCTTGGTGATTGTCTTATAATTACAAATTTACTCACATGCATGTGAGGGGGTCAATGGGTGTATCAAATACAAAAGTTTCTTTAAGAAGGCACACATGTCCATACATACCCAGTAAGATGACTTGTAGGTCATCAATATAAAAAATTCATTTATTAAAAATTAAATAACCACATAAAAAATAAGACAAACAAATCCTAATTTATTTTATACATTATCGATTATAATTATTATTAGTAAATTAAATTACTATAATTCTATATAATTTTAATAAAATTTATATATGATACATATAAGTGATATATTATTTCTAAATTATATAACTAGTGTAAAAATATTATAATTTAATTTAATATTAAAATAACATACTTAATTTTCCCAAACATTCAATATAAATTCATACAACATTTCATACATTACATTATTAATTTTTATAAACATTCAAATACAACATACACCCATTGAAATTTCAAATAATACAGAACATAACTTATTTACACATAATGCATTAATAATATGAAATAAATAAACCATACACACAAATATTAATTTCTATATATTAGAAATTAAATAAATAAATCATACAAATGAAATAAATAAACACAATTACACAAATACAGTATTAATTAGAAATTTTACCTTCTTAAAAGAGGGAAAAATTTGTTGAGAAAGATATTTAGCAGGGCTTTGTAGAAAAATACCATGCAGAACAAGAATTGAGGGGGTGTACTTTTTATAAAAAAACCATGGTGGAATGCGTGAATGTTGTTTGTGCATCCTTCGTATACTATAAAAAGGATGCGCAAATGGCATTCACGCATCCCAAACTCGGAGGAAGATGCGTGAACCGCGTTCACGCATCCCAGAAGCGGGATGATGCGTGAACAGGGTTCACGCATCTTGATACCCAGTAATATCTCATGCCTCCTCCAACCCATAAGGCACCCTCCACCGATGATCCACCCACATCCCTACAACTCAGACCTTGACGTCGGCCTCCTAGTGCTGCACCACTGCAGGATTCCTTGAAACCCACTGCATGCCAAAGCCCCTCTACACAACCGCCGGTCTGGAAGCCTCCCCACCTTACCTGTCACCATGTTTCTTCCTATATCTCTTTACCACTGGGCTCCGTTGAGCTCCCATTACCGACCGGTCACACCTGTACCTTGAAACTATATAAAAAACAAGTGGCCTGGTCCCGGCCTCCCTTCCATGAGCGGGCTTTCCGACTCGGTATCCCCACATGACAGCACCCACCACAACCTTCTAGCACCACTAGTATATGAGGGGTGTTACACTCGCAACCCTATGGTGATTGGATCGACCCCTCGAATGAGTTGAGTGGGGGCTTCTTGACCGTGATTGGACCAGGGAGGAAATTCCAGAACCAGAATGAGTATATTTTTTCAGCCCAATCCTGGGTATGTAGGGACCTAGAAGAAAATTATACATGTGTATATATATATAGATATTAAAATCAAATATATTTCAGGTCAATTGAAAAGACAAACAGATCCAATCCGAAAAGGAATCTACCCCACAATTATTACCCCAAAACAGCCCAAAACATGCACCCCATGGGTAGCGCGATCATCCCCATGCACAATGAAAGAAAATTGAAATAATAAAAGGATCCAACACTAGACCAAATATTTATAAGGATAAGTCTGAATTGATGTCGGTCCTCCCATCTTCGAGACATGTCATTGACAACTTCAAGGCAATCAGATTCAAAAAAAAAACTGGTTTTATCCCTTTGACATTCACTAGGTCGCGAGTAGGAAGTAATAGCATGCAGTGGGGATTCAGTCATTTGAGAACTCCAATGACACATATCTTCCTCAACCAAATTTCTCATTTTCTATAGGTCGCGAGTAGGAAAAACACTCGAGAAGACTTGCCACCACAGAAAATAAACATTGGTGGGAATGCCCAGCTTCCAAAGATTATTCCATAGAGTGGTCAGGTGATCCTTTGCAAGCTCCCAGACCAGAAGTCTATATCCCGTGTGAGCGGAGTACTTCCCGTATGCCTCTTCATTCATGCATTGTTGGTCAATACCCACCTCGGGAATGAGCGGGATACTAAAAAAGAGATGTCGATCTCTCTCATTAAACCAATCACAAATTCTATCACAATCCCACTCCTCAAGTGAATCCTTCATAAGATCCTGAACATTTTCATGCTCAAACCCCAAAGTCACAGTCAATAACACTATCAAATTGACACCATTAGCCAACCATGGATCATTCCAAATACTAACCTTATTTCCATCAGAAATTCCCCATAAAATTCACTGGTCAAGGAGGGATTTAGCGCCCCAGATGCTGCGAAATAAAGTGCATGGTCTTGACCCCAGATGGGCATGGCAGAAATTAAAATGAAGAAAGTATTTAGCATAAAAGACATTCAGAAAAAGAGAACTTGGGAATGAGATCAACAACCACCCTTGATTCTCCAAGAAAGAATAATTAAACCACTTAAGATTCTTTAATATGAGGCCATGGAAATTGGAGACACACAACTTGTCCCAAGACATCCAGTGGGTACTATGTTTGCTATTGCAGGATCCCCACTTGAAGTTAGCCAAGCGTGAGTGGATTCAGTCAACTAGAGTGTTCAGGAACATAAATATTGACATGGCATAAGATGGAATATCTTGGGAAACAAATCTAAAATGAACATCATTTCCATCCTTAGAAATTTTCTTGCTAGACCAAATACTATTCAGATTATCAACATTCTTCATGATTGATGCAAAAACATGTTTTTTGGACCTTCCATCAAGGGTCAGGAGGCCGAAGTATTTGGGGTGTTTCTCCACGATAGGAATCCCACATAGCTGATGAAGTTCTAATCTCCTCTGAGATAAAACACAGTTGCTAAAAGGTATCTCCGAATTCAAGGGATTAATTCATTGCCTTAATGCGCTTTTATATAGATTAATAATCATAAAGATTTTATAGCATTATTGTGGAGTGGCCCCTGTGAAAAGAAGTTTGTCATCTGTAAAAGAACAGGTGGGAGACAAAAGGGCTAGAGTGACATACCTTAGCACCATGAATGATCCCTTGCTCCACTGATCTTCAAATGAGGTGAGAAAAAATATCTGCGATTAGAATAAAGGGAAAAGGTGAGATTCTTTCCCCTTGACGTAAACCCCTTGACGGTATGAAGCTCTTAGACTACACCCCATTGATATTGATTCTATATAAAGCTAAGGAAACACATCTCATAAAATTGTGGATCCATTTATCCCCAAACCCGATTTTAGAAAGAAACTGTTCATGGAAGGGCCATTATACCCTATCACAAGCCTTCATCATATCAAATTCCATCGCTATGACACCTTTATTTGTAAAGGAGTGGGTCTTCATAGAGTAGAATATTTCATAAGCAACACCCACGTTATTATTAATGGAACTTATAGGAACAAAATCAGTTTTATTTTTTTGAATACCAAATGGGGATGGAACCCTCTCAGCCTAGTCATTAGAACCTTGGACTAGATCTTGTAAATAATGTTTCATAGGCTAATAGGTATAAAATCTGTAATTTTATGGGGGGAATGATTTTTTGGTATGAGAGTGATGACAGCTTTGTTTATAGCCTCCAAGGGAGAAGTTCCTTCCCATAGATCATTAATTATTCGAGCTACATCGTGCCCCATAATATGCCAAAAACATTTGAAATATAGACCATAGAACCCATCAGGCCCTCAGGATTTGGTAGAATGGATACAATGCAGCACTTTTAGAATATCATCATCAGATATATCCCTTTTCTTGTTTATGGTTCATATCCTCAGTAATAAGATTTTAAATTCAGTATGTGAGGCTTGTGGGGGTATCAATGCTTTTATCCATAAAGAGATTCTTGAAAAAATTCATAACAATGGAATAAATGCTTCCCAAATCATGCATAAAATATCCATTTTGTAATTCAAGCTAGGAGATATGGTTCTTTCTTCTCCTGGAGTATGATCTCATATGAAAAAAGTGGTATGTTGATCTCCTTACCTAATATGGGATTATCTCACCCTCATGTTCCAAAATATATCATTTTCCTTTAGATCTTTATTTAGAACCTTTTCCAAGCTCGCAATTTAATTCAGCACTGGCTCATTGTATAGCGAATTAAAGAGGGCCTCAAACCTTCTCTCTGTGTAGCTAATACATCTACATGTTTTTCCAAATATGGATGAAATCCAATTCTATAACTTATTCACGACATTGTGGATAAGAGAGGGAACTTCATGGGTCTGCCCCTCCCAGGTCATTCAGATAGTCTCTTCACAACTCCGGTCCTAGAGCCACATAATCTCAAAATGGAAGGGGTGACTAATCATGTAGCCTTCCTTTTGATAAAATGATGAGATTAAGATGGGGCATTGGTCAGATGAAACTGGAGGCAGGTAAACCCTAGTGAAGTTTCAGAATAAGGCTTTCCAGTCATATGTTCCCACGAATCTATCCAACCTTTATGCGATGTGTCCCTCCATAGGCGTACCCCTGAACCAGGTAAATAGAGACCCAGAAAATCCACTATCATGAATTGAGTTCTGCATAATGGAGTTTAAGAATCCATTCATCACCACCTCACTCCAGGATTGTCCTCCATCTTTCTCATGGTCAAACTGAACTTAATTAAAATCACCCCCACTAGAAGTGGTCTAGGGAAGAGCTCACGCGGCATGCTCAACAGGCTCCACAACCTTCCTTTATCCAAAATACATGGCCATCCATAGAATCAAATGAAGGGCCAAGAAGAATCTCTCGACACTTCCATGCTTGCAGCAATGTGATTTCTTGAAAAGTGAGAGATTTTAACATGAAGGTCCTCATTCATAGAAGGAAAACACCTCCCATGTGCCCCTTTCATTAATCCGAAGAAAATATTTCTCAAACCAATATTCGAGTCCATAAGGCAGGCATCCTTCCATTCCAACATAGTTTTAGATGAATAAACTATGTCAAGGGAGTGTTTTACACTCCAATGATAGAGAGTGTTATCCAGTCATGGGTTTCCAAGCCCTTGATAGTTTTAGTAAAATAAATTCATTAATATAGGTGGGGCTGGGGTACACCTACGTCAACCTCTGAATTTTAATGAAAATTTACATTGCCTGTTGGATTCCATATTTTCGACTCGTTCTCAGTATCCTGGGTCCATCCCCTATCCCGCTTATGTGCACTGGAATTTGAGATAATGTTGTCCTCATCTCGTTCTCCTCTAGCAACTCTTCTCCATGTTCTGCATTTTTTCCAAGCTACTTGCATCATTCCCTGCATATCAATACCAGCCTCCAGGATAAGCGTGGGTTATTCATAACCTGTATCAGAGATTGGTCTTGGATTCATTGTCCAGGTTTTCATACCATTAAGACCTGGGGCCAGAGGTTCGATGCTTAAACGAGTCAACACAAGGGAGGTTTTATGGTTCTCCAACATCAAACAAGCCATGTCCTCCGATGCAGACTTACTTTCATGGTGACCACATCTCAGGTCATCTGTGGATTCGATAGTAGACAGTTGGTCATCCCTTATCCCCTTGAAAATTGACTACATAGTCTCTCCATTAACTAGGTTGAAGCACATTGGTCCCTGGATAATGATCTTATTCTGTTCAGATTCAGCCAGGGCACCATAGGATTTATCAACCTTCTCTCTGCCCCAGTTTTTTTAGCCTTTCAAATATAGGGGATCCAATTATTTTTTGATCGGATCCAAATCCCAAATTTCCTGATTATATTTCCATGAGAATAATATATTTCCATAGAACATGTTTTTTCATTATGGCCAATGTGACCATAGAAGAAGAATAAGGTTGGAAACATTTCATACTCGAAAGAGATCCACACCTTTGAATCCCTGATGGAAAGAAAGGATGCTCTGAGTAGTGGGGTCTTGTATCAAACTTATCCTAGTTGCGCACAATGGTTCCTCAATGAATTGGGCCAGAATGATCCCACTAAATAAATTCACTTATCCGATTCCTATTTCTTTCATAGTCCATTCGGATCATCCGCCAAAAGGGATTCCTGATAATCTAATCCAAAATTGTGATTTATTCAGATCAAGAATTGAGATCTTCTCATTGTCTTTAATGTTTTCCATGGACAAAAAATGATTATCAAAGGACCATGGACATCTAGGGATCACCTTCTCCTTGTCACCTATGTTAGAGAACTCAAATACTCGAAGTCTAGATCTGATTTCAAGAATTTCAACACCATTCTTTAGCTGCCAAATAGTCTGTAACATGTTTTTCATGTCATTGAGATCAAAGGTCTGATCCGTAATGAGTTTCCCTACAATGAGGAATGACATCCGCCACACTAAGAACTCATCATCATTATTCGATGTGGCGATCAGGTTTTCTTATATTTTATGAGCACCAAGCCTCGCCATTGATTAATTAACTCATCTTTCATAGATCCAAACTCGAGGAAACATAATCTACAAAAGACCAAATCAACAATCTATAATTGAAGACTGAGATTTTCACAAACTGGGAGGGCCGAAAGTGACAGATCTCTATACCATCACGGAACCAAAAGAGTCTGACCAAAAAGAGGATGGAGTTATAGATCTTCAACTGAGAAAACCATAGATCTTAAATTCTTGTATGATTTTTTATTTACATATTTAATTATCACAAAGCATGATTTTAAAAAAATATATAATAAATTTTGATCTGTGTATGATCTTTTCATCATTTTATGTATAAGGTATTGTGTGTCCAGATACATTTTTTATCTGTATTACACATTCCAAAGATTTGTAAGTGTTTTTATAATGATGAGATGAATAATGATGTATTTCACTTAGAGATTTGGTGACACACCATACATGAGTTGTTTGCATTATATGAGTGTGCATTACAGCCTGATCTACATCTGAAGTGACTCAAGGAGTGACCCCTAGGGTATAGGTTAATCCATTTCTTACTCAATGGATCAACCGTTATTATCGAATCACGATTACATCATTTAATTTTATTTATGCATGGTTTATTACTTTATGTTTGTGTAATTTTTACACGTGATCACAAACAATAATAACCAATCATGCATAGATAAAATGAACATGTCACGTGATGAATGTTTTCTATTTACTACGTAGTCATGTTATGAGTGAAATCACATAGTATGTGCATATCATATAGAAAATTATTTCATTCATAAAGAAATATAAAAATCACTCAATGAAATATTAAGTCAAAAATGCTTTCCATCATTCAAATTTGAACTAAACTAGGTGTACAATGTGATTTTCATCCAAATTTGTGGGTTCCTCAAACTATTAGGGAGTTCTTATATGAGCGATGAGATGACTTAAATAAATATGGTAGAAAATAATTAGACATATCTATCTTGTTTCATCTTCTGAGGAAAAACATTAAGTTAACGATGTTTATGATTTCTATATGCATGGAATTCACTTAATTGTTCAAGGGGCAGGGATTTGATGCGGTTTTCCAGTCTAATGTCTACCTTGAAACTCCCTAAGTAGTGATGTAGCTAGAGAATGGACTATAAGGAGAGGTTTTAAGGAGCATTTCAGTAGAATAATCTTGAGAATGACTATTCTAAATCTAGTAGTTAGGGACACTAAGATTAGATAAAATATTGGGAGACTTTTAATGAATTAATTAATTTGTAATGTATAATTTCTAATCAATATAAAAGTAATAAAATTATAGATTTTTTTTTCCTGGAATAATGGAATGTAATACAACATATTCACTGCAATTAATTCTGGAAAAAAACATTTCATCATCAGCATCACCTTCCATAGAGTTATACAGGCTCTTGTGAAAAGTACTACAATATAGAAAATTCAATGTGTTAGAGTCCCTAATACATACATAAACATTTAAGGAAGATATGGTGTGAATAATTCTTACAAGAGAGTAATGTATGATGAATTTTATGTTTATATGATAATGATATCATCAACGTCATATGGGTGTTATAGATACAAAATCACAAAATGAATGATTTCAGATGTTATCTCATCTTCAAGAAGATTTTGAGGAAAAAGTGAAGTAAGAAATGAATGAAATGCTAATTATACCATATTTGTGTAAATTAAGATAAAAAACACTTTCTATAAATATGTCATATTCTTAAATCATTATCACTAGATTTTTCCTATTTTTTTTTTAATATTTCAAAATAAGAAATATGGAGAAAAGGATTCATTACCTTTTGGGTAAGGTTCACCAAGTTGGTAAGAACTCAAAGAATGAATAATATTTAGTTCTTATGGTGAAAAAGTTGAATGATAATGAAATAACGCCAATGTCATGTATAACACAAATGAAATCTTTTCAACTTCCTTCAATGAATAGAGTTTGATCATATAATAAGATTTCATTTTCTTCTCAAGAAATGAGATAAATAAATGGAAGTTAAATTCTATGAAATTAATTAATGAATTAAGTAGAAGATCTTTATTCAGGTATATTCATCAATTTTAAAATATGTTTTGGTTATACTTATTTGTAATTCAATACAATATGACTATCAAATATGTTTATTTGAATACAGTTACCAGGTAAGTATAGAAATGTTATAAGAAGTGTGGTGTATTCACCAAGTTGGTGAAAAAGGGTGGTTCCTAAGTCCACGGTGAGAAGTAAACAACTTCTAATTTCCAAATTTAATGATTTTATTTGAATATTAATTGATTACAACAAAAAATATTTATCACACATGTCCAATGGACACAGGGATTCATTATTTTAGATATGGAAGCAATGTTGTTTGTGACATTTAATACTCAACCAACAGTCCAGTAATGCTTGAAATAATGGAAATAACTGATGAATATAAAAATGCAAGACTCAATTATACCTAAATGTCAAAAGATAATCCCTTTTCAAGAAAAACAAATTAATTTTCAAGGATATATATAGTAGGTTATTTAAACTATTTAGAGTTAGAGTCTTTATATTCTATTTACATATGTATTTTTAGACTAAGAAACCATTTGAAATAAAGGTAATTCATAAAACATTTGGAATTAGTTCAGATAGGGAGTGTGAACTATTCTAAGGATGATATAGTGGTAAATTATATACTACAGAATGATTCCTTTAAGTGAATTAAAAAATGTAAAAGTGACTTAGGGATTATGCATGGTTAAAATAAATGAGCTAATTCTGGTCTACGTGTCAAAGAATATCTTAACCAAGAATTCATTGATTATTATAATGTTGAATGGAGTAATTCTTAAATTCACATTACCTTATACACATCAATGATATGATCTTAATAAGAAGGATCAATGATGAGTCTTATATGAAAACATTGGTCAATAAAATGTATCATGAAGTAATTCATAAATGCACATTTCTGTATAGAAATCATAGTTATGATTTAAGTAAAAGGAAAATCAATTTTGAGACTTATATGAATTGAAAAAACTACTATTATTTTCAAGACATGATTTGAAAATACAAGCATTGCCCCATAACCATAAGCAAACTATAATGAAAATTATATATCATATGAGTTTTTGAATGATATAAATCAATTATTTCATAATAAAATCTGTTTAAATGTAAAGCATTTGTTAAGCTTACCAACAAACATGCTTCAAGAAAAATACATTATGCGTCTAAACTGATATCTTAAGGTTTATATATGATTTTATCTAAATCCCCATGATATAAAGGTTATAATCAAGTGAAAGACTATATTTCTATAAAAAGTTTCACATATATATTTGAGATGGTGGGAGAAATATTGAATTATATTTAGTCAATGATTTTGATGCACAAATAGTTGGCATAGGAACAATTTCCCCAATATCTTATGGAAATAAATGTTCCAAAGACACATAATGTGTGGGATGGATAATACCATGGTTCTGGTTTTACAATCATCATGGATGGTGATACATCCTTCATTAAAAATAATGGTTCTTACTAGTAATAATTAAATGCAAACAAGATAGGTTTGACAGATCAATTAAAACTCAATAATGTATTCCATGTATCAAAGAAGAGGGGCTTATTATTCGAATAATATGTTGAGAATTAATGTGAGACTATACAAGGGTTGTATAAGTGTGAAACTAATAATACTTTATTATTAATACCATATAATTATGCCTAAATTAATTATAATTGTACATGTCATAAGTAAATTCAATGATCATTAAATTGAGAATTGAATGTCAAGACCACCAATCTTAGAAGGTGTCTATACAATGCAACCATAAAGGTTTGGTGTCATCATATAATTCCAATAAAGGGTGAAAGTTATTGAATTACGTTTTGGATTGAAGTAATAAATAAGGTCATGTAATATTCATTGGGAATAAATTTTTTCCATGTGTCAACAGTAGGTTAGTGGGATCACTACTATTTTCCTAGTAAAATATGAATGATAACATTTAGAAAACAATTATTGGTCTTACAGATAGTTAAGACTATAATGAAGGTAACTCTACAGAGATGTGATTAAAGTATCAACAAACATTTTAGGAAATGCGATCTTATAAGGTATATATAATGGTTTTTAGACCAAGACAATAGTACATAAACTAGAAAGGTATTGAAAAATATAGGTTGTAAAAATTCAATAGAGAATTATTACCTGTGCCACATAGCAAAAATATCTCAAAGAAGAGATGCATGGAGAAATTGAGAAGATTAAAGTGGTGATTAAAATTCCATACAACACCAACAATTAATTTATCAAATACGACATTATGTGTTATCTATATATATGTGATATTTCTATCATATACTTATTGGTAGAAAAATATCTGTTATATCTCAGTGAACTACATGGTTTGCAGTCAGAACTATCAAAATGTACTATATCAAGTACAAAAGATATGTACCAGGTTTCTAGAGAGGAAGGGATACTAGTTATAAAGGAAAATATAGTCTTCTTATAGATAAAAATGATCCCATATTATATCAAGGATAGGGCAATGAGTAGGAGAAGCTCATTCAAGCCAATGGTATCCATATCTACAAATACCAAATACGTTGCGGCTTCTGAGTCAGCTAAAGATGTAATGTGAAATATACAATGATTTATTCTATTTCTTGAAATCACACTAATTAATTAAATATTTACCATAATATAAATTATGATAATCATACTATCAGTACTAGCCAAGATATAATGTTTTTATAGTGGAAAAAAGTGATATACTTGGGGATATCATCTCTTAATGAGTCTTAATCAAGGAGGTGAGGTTGTAGATGGCAGTATAGCCATGAAATAGATATGTGGTCGGCCCAATGAATAAATCCATAAATCAGAAGATCCATGATATTATAATTTTATAGTTAACGAGGATATTTAGCATGTTATCTCTAGTGAAAGTGGGAGTGTTGTAATAGTGGGTTCCCTATACCTAACGTTAACAATACTTTTTGATTACCATATCACGTATACAGTGAGTTATACATGATATACAACTACTATAATAGTGTTAATTTTTATGAATCCATTATTTGATGGTAATTTCCTTGTAATACTTTGTGTATCTAAATGTTATAGTAGTTCCCATGCTATAATGAGAAACTCGAGATACCTTGAAATTTATCTTATACATATATCATATGGTCTAGAAACATCCTACATACTAGAAAAGGATGATATATGACTATTAGGTGATGGGGGTTTATATGTATTGAGACTTCATCTTATGATTTTCATATTTGACAATCTCAAGATGATTATATCATAAAGACTGAATCATCAATAGGTATGCCACATGTTTCAGGTGTCATTGGTAGTTCCTAGCCAGGAACATGTGTAATAGTCTCTCAACATGAGATTATAGTCAGTGTATAATATTTTATCACATAATTTTATTCATGTTAAAAATAATGAAATTAAATTCATATCAAGGTATCTTATATTGGTTGGGTCATTGGTAGATTGGTATATATTGAATAATGAAGATAATATTTGTCACTTATAAAAGGAAGTGATATCTCAGGCCCAGTTGATTTTGATGGTAGTACCTATAATAACTCCAGCGCCATATTTGAAGAATATAAGTCCATCCAGGAAGGTCAATGAATAATAAATCTAGTATAGATGATGACATAAGTTTTTCACCCTCCATTATGAGATTTTATGGGACAAAGAGATTATATTACACGATGCGTGTTCATTGGAAATGTTGTCGTGGCTATGAATTTTACACATCTGTTTTGGGGTCGTGATGATATATTAGACTTTGATATTGGACTGTGAATAGTATTCACTACTATTGAGATAAGGGAATTGATATTCCCACACTAAGCATTTTCAAAAGTCTATCCTATTATAAGGAATACGAGTTTAGGACATGGTGGGCCCCACAAATGGGGTCGGTGGGCCTCGCAACTGGGTTCCAAGAATGTTTGAGAATATATGATTTACATAAAATAAATAAATTTATATTATTGGAGTTTAGAATAATTTTTATTGAATTTATTTTTTAAAAGTATTCACAAGTGTTATGTGAATATAGGGAAAATAAACTTTACAAACAAATAATATTTTATTCAAGGTTTATTATTATATTTATTAGAGGTGTGAGTAATTTTAATGGTTCAAATATTATGATGTAAAATATATTAGATGTTACAAGTATGTGATAAAATATTTATGATATACATATAAATTTGTAAATGTTATTATGAAATTAATTAGAAGGTTACGTTTATTTAGTGGGAAAATAGGTATTTTGTAAGCTTAAAACTATCTATATAATCCATGTGAGACTAAAATATATAACACTATTCACAACTCAAATTTTGAGATCTTATATCTCCCATCATCCATGCTCTATACAGATAATAGAGATATTTGAGCACTCTAATTCAAGAAATCCCTTTTAGATTGAAGAAATAATGCTTCTATGATTGTGTCAACATCGATGTATACTTAGATCCTCTATGATATCACCCTAAGAGTAAATATTTATGATCTAGAAGCCTAATAGAGTGTGTGTGGATGATCTAGTGGGATTCAAATTTAGATCCTTTGATCAGCGATCACTGGCGATGAAACGTTGTCCAACACATCTTTGAATCAGACAATGAACTTAATCATTTTAATTTTTTACTTAGTTTATTGATGTGAATACACTAGGGTTATAACTAGGAAGCACTTCTCCACTGATAATGTAGTTATGTCCATCTCTGGTGAAATATTTTAAATTGTCAAATTTTCAGGCTTCTACAGTGCACCTCGTACCACCATATATTACTTATTAGATTTTTATGTTACATTATTGATAGGAAAAACATTCATTAAGAACAATAAGACATGATTCATCCTTCATAGGTGCAACCCAACATTCACTTATTCATGGAAAACTGAATAGACAACTAAATAGACCGTCCACACACCTAATCATTGGTTTAGATAGGGTATGGATTTAGTACGCATGCTAAAAAATGATATGATGAAATTATGGATTTAGATAATTTTTTGTTACTGGATGTGGTGCGATTATGATAGTTTAATGGACATTGTGTAGAGACCCAACACTGATTGACAATTGAAAGGGGTTGGGGTGGGGGAATCAGTGGTTTAGTTTTATGTATTATTTTTATTTTAATTAAAACTATTGAAAATTTTAATGATATTGATCCCCTCAATGATATCTTACATTCTCACATCATATACATAAGAAATAAGAGATATCACACCATTTAGAATTTAAAATGTCTTATACAAATATCTACCCTTTTTAATGTTGGTTAGACCCCCCCAACATAGACTCTCCACTATAATGTTATTATCAATTATAATGGTTGATAAAAAGTCAAACTATATCACAACACCCGAGTCTAAATAGAAGGATATTTAGACTTCTTCATATAGTGCTACATGATTCCACACTAGAATTCACACTCATTAATCACACAAGAGTATCTTTATACTACATCATATACTGTTACAAGAATCCATACCAACCTTTACACTCTTGAATCAACAAAGTAATTCTTTATAGGATGATCTATTCCACCTCCTTTTTCCACTACAGCAATAGATGTTGATCTTACTCCACGATCTTGATGAATTTGACTTTCTCGTGTACACTTATTCAAGTACCTATATAGCATTCAGGTCTTGCTCAAATATTTCTAATCACCATTGTATGATCAATTTACTTAGTGAAAAAATGGTTGGGAAAAAATCATTCCTTTAGTATGATTAAGTCTCAAACTCACTTAGATGTGTGGAAAATGGTTCACTCAATTCGTTCAATATTATTCTATGTAATATAGAATTTTCACAAACATAATTTATTCTCTAATTGAATCCTCAATGTAATATCACCAAAAAAATCATGCACAATTCATGGTGATAAAACATTTTAAAACCCTTATATTCATAAATTTCCTTCTATAATTTTGTGTGATTTATTTAATATTGTTTATATTTTTTTAAGTGCTTATGAATTTATATATGCATGATTTCATAGGTTATTCACATTTCCTCATGATCTTTCCTTATTCGTGCAAACCAATATGGGTATTTAATATTTTATATTATTCATATAAGTATATCAAGTTATCTTTTGTTCTTTATGTTATTATGTGCAACTAGTTCTAATTCAGACAAGATATAGAATAACTCATTCGTCGTTCAAGTATATGAAACCATGGGATCTCAAGTCCTCTTCACAAAAAAATTTAAGGTTTGTAGATTAGTTCT
This sequence comes from Viscum album, assembly GCA_963277665.1. Classification (NCBI taxonomy): domain Eukaryota; kingdom Viridiplantae; phylum Streptophyta; class Magnoliopsida; order Santalales; family Viscaceae; genus Viscum; species Viscum album. Next base: position 1,087,535,477 of record OY728145.1, on the reverse strand, counting down.
CTATGAAATTCATGAGTGTGAGAGTTTTAAGTCAAGTGGATGTATGATTTCATTCTTATTCACATAAGAATATAACTACATGGAATGCTTTCCCTTCATTTAGTGGTAGATAATATATGATCCATTTCTATTTGAAAACAATATCTCTATCAAAGATGAACAACAACACCACTCTTATACATGGTGATTCTCATTTAATAGGAAAGATACACCATGCCTTAGATTCACTAACTCATGATTCCACTAATCATATCGATTCAATGATTTTTTTGAATGCCTATAGATCTTGGTGTTAGAATTATTCTCATGTTGGTTTATTTCATTTTTTATTATCACATAATGACGAAAAAATGGATCCTTTTCTTATGAAATGAATCCTCACATGAATTTGATGAAGATAACATGCTCCATTAAAACCTAAAATAATCAATGGATTATGGATGCATAAAGGGCCTCCTATTTATTTATCTAATCCAGGACTAGTATCAATTTCTTCAAACTGATGCATGCATGCAAGCTAAAGATTTTATGCATGGAAGTTCTAACACTCATCACCTAAAAATATTAGTCATTTGATCTTAGATGGAAGATGAAATTCATAGCATGAAAAAACTTTAGTGAATAAAAACCCTTAAGTAGCCTCATTACCCTTACATAGGTACACGTACGTAGTGTCGGGAAGTTGAAGACCACATCATTGATTCGATCGAATGACATGAACAGATTGAACTGGATGATGCTTCATCATTGTATAAATTTGAATAAAAAATATATAGTGTAACACTCCACTATAACACATTGGAATGGTGATTGGTTGATATCTAATTTATAAGTAAATTAGTTCCATTACATTGTCAGATACCAGCACCACACAGTATGCTCCCGAAACCACACTACACACAAACCTGTTGGCAAGCCACCACATCGTACCATTTCATGGTGGTACTAGCTATTACAAGCATGATAACCCATGCACACACCCACCTTACCATGAAGGCTCTCACCCATGCTTTCATGAAATCCAATTGGATTGTCTCTACCTTATGGTTAATCTTTCTCCCACAATAAGGTAGACCAAGTTAGACATTGTGGATTGTGTGGTTGGTCCATTTTTATTGTATAAGTCTAATTAAAAAATACATAAATTATATTATGAGTAGAGGATATAATTTCAATCCATTTTTTTTACCAAATTGAAATCCACTTAAAAGACTTCACCTCTCAACATCATCTTCAAATATTACTCATAGAAATGAACTTATTTATACACACTCTACTTGTATGAAAATAATCATCAAAGATAAATAATATTTTTCAAGAAATTAATTAATTCCTACTCTTTATATTATTATTTACATTTTTCATATATTCATATTCAATTTTCACATGCCTTAGGAATTAAGGCCATATTAATAATCATCAAAATTTATATGGAGAATAGGAAGTCTCCCTGATTCTTAATACTAATGTTAAAAACACATATTGATAGATTTATTTAGTTACCAATTTTGCATAAATTATGGATGAAAACATGTAACTCAACTACACCAGTCTTAACAATCCCCCCTTTGAATTGTTTATCAAAACCACCAAATAATTCATCATGTAAATATGTGAATATCTATATCTTTATTTTTCTACTTATTGATAATCCAATTAAAAGGATAATTGGGTTTCTGTCTATGTCACCATTTTTGGAAAACATGATCTCTTACATTATATTATTATTTCTTGAGCACTTCTGAGAGAGGCATGATATGGCTTTATTCTCTTCTGCAAAGATTCATTAGTTAATCAAATCTGAGAATAGATGGGGTAACCCAATGCATAAAAAATGAATATATAACCCAGGTAATATATTATATTAATAACCTACCCTATATGTGAAATAATACTAAGAAATTCACAATTATCATTTAAGGGGTTTCAAATACTCAGATTTATCAATGAAATGAAAAATCAAGCACACACACTTAAACAAACACATTTTAATTTTTAGGTTCATAGAAATATAACCCCACCTTATTATCTCAATATCAAATCCTCATTTATGATTATTATCAATTCATTCAGGTTTTTAATTTTGGATTTATTGTCATGCATCATCATTTAACATTATAAATCTATTCATAAGTTCCATAATCACTATAAAGTGAAGATTTAATAGATTTAACTTATCTATGATTCCCCTTAAGGGATGAATCCATATCTTTTAAATTTTAATGTTAGTAAATAATATAATTATATATATATATAGTGGAATAAGGAGGGACCTATTTTTTTCTTTAGGATTAGAATTTAGGATAAATATTTCTTCTATATCTGGGATATTCTTTTCTTCCAATCTCATTATTGGTATTTTTATTTAGAATCTCTTTTCATCTTTAGTTTAATATTATTGATTATATTATATATTAACTTGAAATTCATCTTTATGTGGAATACTTTTTCCACATCAATATCTGAAGCCTCTTTATTTTCGTTGGTTATAACAAGTATTCAACTTCCTCCAATTGTTTATCCAATTTAAGTTGATTTGGAAAAACAACTAAGTTCTCTTACTTCACATTATTAGCCTATTACAATCCTAACATGAATTTCCATTATTTTTTATTTATGAATAATCACTTTCATTAAATAGGGAATATCAACTGGATTTATTTTCATGCAATTCTCAGCCGAGTGACCCTCCTACCAACATTTTCCAAAAACCATTTATAATCATTCATAGATGTTTTGGATTGGTAGCTTGGATGGATTTATGGTCACACCATTATTTATTCTATAAAATATCCACATCTTTTAAACATGACCCCCTTTATTCATGATTATTTTCTTACAATGACATTTTATACAAACCATAATAGTATTTGTGTACATACCATTCACAACACCAATCAAAACATCAAAACATAATTCATTCATCTTGATATGTATTTTATTTAGAAACTTGTTGTTGTTGTTGCACATATTCAAAAAAAATTCTTCTCTTTCCTAGGGGGAAATGATATTCTTGAAATATCTTTATATCCCTTTGATTTAGGAAAAGATATCTTGTGTTTCTTCTTGTTAAAATTCTTCTTGTTTTGATCGCATCCCAAGACTGACTTGTCACCTTCTTTTCTTACCTACCTCATATTTGTTTTCTTATATTAACATTATCTGGTGATTTTTTATTTATTTTTATATATCAAAAATCATCATAACAGTTACCAATCATATTTCAGTACTCATAGGAATATTTAAATCATTCAAATATGTTCTTTATAGACATATTCATTTTTTGGGAATTTTTCTTTTTTAGTGAATGTCTTATCTTATCATCTACTTCTCACAACCTAATATTAGGTCTTATATTAATTTTAGGAATTATAATTTTATGTCAATATTCCAATTCATTTATTCCAAACATATAGAAACACCAATAATATCTTATGAATATCCTTCTCTTCTTTTCGGGTGTAGTCTATCCTGATTTCATAGATTGGGAAACATTATATTTTAGAGTGGATCATACAATATTTTGAAAATTTATTAGGGGAAAATATTGATACATATTTTCTCAACCACCATTTCTATTATGAAATTATCAATATTTTTTACCATAATACTTTCACATGATTTGTTTTAAAACCTGTTACAATAATGGAAACATCATTATTACATAAGATTTTTTGTGTGTTATAGGATACCTTTTTCTTAGAGGACATTGAAACATGATTAGTGGATGATATAATTCATTTAGTTGAGTCATTAATTTCGATTAAAAGAATTTGTGGAAGTAAATTTTTTTCATCAATATAAGAATTTTCAACATGTGGTGATTCCTGATTCTTCAATCTCACCTTCAAATCTAAACATTTCTGGTTGTGGGAGTTCTTATCAACCTCAATTGACCTTATCTTGTCTTCCAAATAATTCATGATCTTCTTTAATTTATATTAATTAATCCATCTTTATTTTTGTACACAATATTCAATATCCTTTACACTATCATATTTATCCTTTAATTGAGAAGCTTTGAAAATTGTAAAAATAATGTGCAAATTTTCAAGTACTTGGAAATAATCTACAAAAAATATCTCAAATATATCATTATAATAGTAATTAATTTAAAATTACTCAGTAATTTTATTATATATTTCATTTCAATGATATATTGTTTCATTAGTTTCTATGAAATATTTTGTGAGAGAGTTTCATATGCTATCCTTTTTTGGAAATGATTCATCCATAACATTATCCTCTTCTTCCAGCTGTAATATTTCATCCTGAAGACCATTGATACCTCTAAAAATATAGTTGACATTTAATTTGGGAAATTTGTTAATATATTTTTTGAATTTTGAATAAATAATCGTTAAGTGATACATCATCGTCACAAATTGAACAAGATTCATTAGATGAATCATAATCAAAGGAAATTTTTAAACTTATACCACAATGATTAAATTTCGTTTTCAATGTATATACCTTTATTGAAAGATTATTATTCAATTTATTTAAAAATATATTCATTATTCTCATACAATTCTTGGAAGAAATATCCATATTTTTATCCTCAATAGAAGTTACTATTTTTTCCATATGTGGCTGCTCACACACTTCCCAAATTATTGATATCATAAACTCTTTCTCATATCTTTATAGGTATCCTTTCTTGGATACCAATTGAGGACACCCATGATAGATTGGCCACTGAGAGGGTGAGTGAATCAATTATTTACTTTTATGAATTATTTTCCTTTGAAATAAACCTCTTGAACTTTTTATGGCTCTCGATCTACTAAGTGATATTTCATAGTCTCACCTTGTATGTAGAATTAATAAGAGATAACATAACACATGGTATTTATAGGTTCCAATACAAATAACTACTTCTTTACATGTTTGTCATATCCCCCAATATGGATTCTCTAATATAATCTTATTATCAATTATTATAGATGATATAGAGTCACACAATAACACTGTAATATTTTAGGATATATTTATTTTTAAATAAATTTAATTACTTTTATATATTTTGATGCACCAAACCCATAGTATAAATAAACTGTAATATAGTATTCCATTATAACCAAGCTATTAAATAGGTGAGTACAAATAGTACTAACTAAAATATGAAAAAATTATGGTTTACACATTTATTATAGAACCTCTTGTTTGAGGTACAATGTTTTTAATGCTTTTATTTTTACATTTGGAGTTAATGGGTTTGTTGTCAGAAGTATTAGGATGTGTAAAAAAAGAAGAACCTAGAGTCTGGATATTGAATAATTTTTACGAACTATTTATTCCATTAATTTGGTTTTTATAGTGTAATTTATTCTGGTAATATTCCATAAGAATTTTCAAGATGTAAATGTATTTATTTGGTACTTTGGTCGATACATTTGTGAAATAAATTTCATTTACATCGTAAAAGTGGTATCTTATAAAAATAACTGTGGTGTAGAGTTTTATGGCATGAGAGACCCATTAATGGATTTAAAAGATAAATTACCAATTTTCAACATAAATTAGTTTGGGCCTTGGAATTTTTAGTACATAAAGTAGTCATTATTCTTCTTTTGTGGCTGATTCTTTATTATCGATTTTCATTCCACCCGTAAGAGATTTTATGTGACCTATAGTATAAAAAATATATTTCCAATAGACAATTGAGTTTTTAATTATAGAATAAAATTTTAGTACCTCATTCTTCCTTCTCATCTGTGATTTCATTAGGTTTCCTTATGTGGAACTATAGTTCAATGTGTTAAACTGGATCCATAAGATTACAATTCTATTGACAGTATCATTTTTTGGTTTTAATATAGGAATAGAAAGAAGAGGTGAGGTTGGTGATGTTAATGTAAATCATTTTTTTTAATAAAATTGAATTCAATGTTGGAAGAGTCTCTTACACACTATAATTATATAACATGAAGGCTTAGTTTAATTTGAATTTTTTTGACATTGATATGGAAATATGGTAGGATTTCATGAAGTAAATATTTTTGGTATTTTTCTTAGAAATATTGAAAAATAATTGAATTTTCGAAAAATCTCTTTATTAAAATTTTAAAATAATGATTTTAAGATTATGAAATTGGTTGGATACATGAAATATTTGATGAAATTCTTTGAAAATAATAATTTATTTTTTTGAAGATGTTTTGTAATAAAATCTAGCATGACCGGGATGGTGTGTATTAAATGGGACCAATAATGTTTTAAATGCCTCTTTCAATGCTATATGCATTTTGGTCATGGAGTACCACCATAATGGTAACACCAAGTTTGACTGTATTGTTGTGTGTATATGGATGTGTGTGCATGTGTGTAAACCAAGGAAAGATAATTCCAAACATGAATATATAGAATTAATATCTTATATGGTTTTATCAAATGCATTTATATGAAATGTTAACTTCCCTTAAAATATTTTTATTTAAATTGTGCTAAATGATTATTGTCCAAATATCATGTATTGGGAAGTATGCGGGGACTATTTACTAAGAGTTATATTGACCCCCTTCATACAAAATTTGGTGTATTTATAGTTGTCATCTACTGAGATATGGGGAAATAGAATGTTTTATACTTCTATAGTGGTAATACTTGATGTCATGGTTTGGTTACTGAAGCTGGAGATGGGAAGTGTCTGCATCTTTATCTGAGATGATAACACTTTGCAGCCAATGTCTTTCAATTTGGAGTTTTATCCCTTCTCTCTTATTTAATTTTCCCACTATAATTTGATATGATTATTTTATAGTTTCTAAAATATTACATTATTTGTTTCTCACGCATCATATAGTTAGGTTTTTCTATTGATTTTCTTAGTAGGTTTTGTATTCTTTAGGGAAATAATCCCTCAACTATTTACTAAGACCTAGGAATTTATTATTAGCATATAGTGTCTTGGGAATATCACCTAAGGAAAGTGACACCATTGATTCATCCAAATACAATTTGATATGGGAGGTATGTGACATTAATGAAATAAATTCATTATCTATCATTTCTTTATAAATAAATATTAAATAATTTTAATGTAAAAGATATTTTTTTGAATAATACAATATCTTGCATTGTATACAACTTCAAATTCAAACACACCATGACTAATCAAACTAACCGTTATGAATAGTAATACTCACTTTTTGAAATTGTATAAATTATATTTTTGAAAATTGAATTCATTTCTGGATTCAGAATATCAAAATTATATTAGGGTGAATTTTTGGTATTTTTCTGATCACTTTCATATTTTGATGAATAATGAAAAATACTCAATTTTAATTAAAAACAACTTTTTTAATCGAAATAATTTGTCGTGTTAAATTATAAATTTTAGTTTATTTAAAGAATAATTAGATTATATTTCTATCATTTAATATAATTTAGTTCATTTGAAGTAATATCACATTTAAATATTACATAAACATATGTCAAACTTATGATAGTTTTAATTTCTTATAAACCCGGTTTTTTGTTTCAACAACGAGAATTAATTTTAAATTAATTTATGAAACTTACGTGATTTGAATTTGGAAAAATGTATTTTATATTTGGAATCAGGAGGTCCAAATTTTTTAAATAGGTAACTTTTATTTTTAGATATTATGAATAATTACATTGGTAAATATTTTATTTACCAGGGTTAAAGGGTAAATCCGGTAAATATGGGTAAAAAGTAATATTATAATAATATTAAATTACACTAACATGTTCCTGAAACCTATTGGATGATACATGTCCAAGAATGGGAATCATCGGGTTGATTTTTTGACCCCATGGAGCCACTTGGGAGTGATAATGACATTTTATATTAAATAATCTAAAGTAAAGACAAAAATAAAAAACGTATGTATCTTTTAGTAAAACAATTTTTATATGAGGTTATATAATTTATATATTCGACTATATATAGTCATTAGATATCTAAAAATATTTCCTACATCAAGATATTTTATTTATAATTTTAGACATCAAATAAATATATTTATTTATGTCATAATAATGATGCAGTATTTTTCTTATTAATGAAGGAATCTAATAAATGATATTATAAATATTAAAATAAATATAATTTGAAATTTTTGATTCCATACACTAATTTTATAGGTTAATATGAAATGTTATTATTTATTCAATGTATTTTTGTAGAAGTAATCACATTGTGATGGCTTTCAGCAAAACCAAATACTAAATCGTGTCAAAATTGACATAAATGAGTTTCTTAAAATTATTATATTATTAAATAATAAAATAATCCTAAAAATATATATTTAGGAAAAAAGACTTATATAATAATATATATGTCATTAATGAATCACTTGGGGTTCTCTTGATATTTTATAGTATATTAATTAACCATTTATTATAATAATACAAGTATACAAGGTAAAAGATAAACTATATAACTAAGGGTTCAATCTTTAATATAAGGTTAATATGGTGACATAAACATATCTATAATCTATTGGTTGAGATATTTTAGACCCATATCCTCCTTATCCTCAAAATAAATCATTTTGGATCAATTATAAATAGTATATTATTGTATAATAATATAATATTTCAAGATTTTCCTAAAATGACCCTCACCTCTCTTATAAAAGGGTACTTCCCTTTCTCTCAAAATCACACCTCCAAATCCATTTTACTTGGCCAAAACCTGATCAAATATGCTTCCAACTACCCTCACTTCTACCTAGAGGCCTTTCTTTAATCATTAATTCATTTTAATGATCCCTTTTGATCAACTCAAATGGAAACACCCGAAGAAGAGGTAATAATTTCACAACCACTTTCAAAGTTCTTTTCTTCTTCAACATCTTCTTTCTTTGTAGTTTCAATTCCAAAATAATAAATCCAGTACCTTATAAATACTTTTATTTTATTATAAATATGGTACAACCATATTCATTATTATATCTATCCTATAAATGAAAAGTCACCATACGTGCATACATACGGCTTACCCTCTCCACGTCGTGGTGTAGTTTGTTATTCAAACACATAATTATTTGGATGGATATAATAATGAGTATAATTGATGTAAATAATAAATAGAACATGTTAATTATTCTGTATATATTTTATACCATCCAATTACATATGATTTCACCATCAATAGAATGATGTTGTCGCTCGTGCGTACGTATGGATTACCATCTCCACAAATAGAATAAAATTCATTCGCCATAATAACAATTAAAGAATAATTTTCATTTTATGATTAAAAATAATGTCTAAGAACTTAATATAATTTTGGATATGAATAAAATACATCCTATTCATAAAAAACATGGCTTACGTAACCAAGCATATGAAGGAAAACGAATCGGTTAACACCCAAAATGATGATACTACTGAAATATTATTAACAAAGCAATATTAGAAGATCATATATGATATCGTATTTATGTATTTGGTTCATGTATAATTTAATAACAATTATTAAACTATTATACAGGAGGTTAACGTACCCTTTATCAATGAAATTTACAAGGTAAGTGTTAATTCTACAATCTCTTCATTATCTGAGGTTGTTAATATGTGAGAATCCACTGGGACCTCTTTATCATCCTCATCCGTGTTTCTTAAAAATGTATTTCAAAATAATTTAATATTTCCTAGACTATGGGTTAAATTCATTTATAAAATTTTTTAAATTTTTATAGAATGGTTATAAAGGAATCATTCCTATATTTTCCAAACAAGGTCCTTTACGACCTTTTCATCAAAATTAAGAAAAGAATATTTTTTAACATAAACAGCGATAATATATATTTTATGCCGTTATAATATATTTTAAGCTTCCCTTACAATCTTATAAGATTATGTTCAAAATAAATGTTTTATTTTAAAATTATGTGACTTTTAAAAGATTTTAAAATAGAAAGAGATATTTCCCTCAAATGGTTTTTATTTCTTCTATGTCAACATCCATTGATGGATTTTACACTTGATTGAAGTTAATTTATTATGATACAATATTCCAATTTTTATTTAATGTTTTTTCAAATGTTTGACAGGGGATGTATTATTTTTATACCATTCATATTTTATGGTTAATGTATTATCATTTTGTATGCTAGTTTTAATACGAATGTTTATGTTATGTTTCAACATTTTCATATGAGGAATGCATTGGACTTAGTAACTGACGGGTGGAGCCTATTATTGCTCCTTGATGCATAGGTAGGTCACATGAGACAAACTAGTGTCCTGAAAGAAGGACTTAACAAAATATTATTTGTAGTCACAGCACGAGGCCTTGACTATGTGGTTATGATGTCCGGTATAATGCATTCCATCATTATGAAATTGGTTATAGATATTACATATGATTATTCAAATAGTAAAATATCCATGTGAGTACATAAATGGAATTATTTTATTTATCTTTTCCATATTATGCTAATGTTTAAGTATAAAAGTCTTGTGTTTTGGTCTTATACATTGCCTTAAATGTTTATGCTTATTTATGAAAATTTCTGCTATATTGTTATCCTTACTAAGCACTTAAGGTCACCCATTTCTATGTTTTATTATTCCCATGATGAAAATATGTATATTATAACTGACCTACAGAGATAGTCTAAGGTATATTATTGTGTTAAAAGGGGAAACAATTTTTTTTATTTTATGATGTAATGTAAAACTTATGTATGTATCTAGTACTTCCAAGTCTAATAAACTGATCGGGCATTCGGTACATGATTCCTTGTAACATGTCAATGTTATGTAATAATGCACTGACTCTGGGTAACTGGGATCGAAGAATTACAGTTGGTATTAAAGCAAGTTTAGCACTATCCATGGATGCTATATTTAGAAAAACTCTTATTAGAGAACATTACTCTAAGATAGACTTTGAGGATTAGTATAGATGAACATCCTAGAACATTGGTAATGTAGAGATTTTGTTTATTTTCCAAGAAATAAATCCCTTCCTCGATACAAGTTGGTAGGGGTGGCTCCAGAATAGATGTACCTAGGAGTGAAAACTTCGACATGGATTTTTGTGCTTGACCCGGGGTATCCAGGTACACAACAACGTGCCTTGCTGCACTCTTGGTTACAACACTCCTAGGGGATATTTTTAAGATAATTTACATTTACCTTACAAACCATTATTGAGGATTTATGAGTATAAACATCCTCAAATAAAACTTTTTTATGATTATGGATTATACCGCTTCATGGGAAACAACCACCAACATTCAATGGAACTAAAAAACCATTTGTAGTTGAGCAATAAATAAGTTCCTTACAGAACATATTTCATGCTTTGGCGAGTAGCGAAAGGGAAAATGTTTTCATGGTATTTTATCGTCTCATGGGAGATTCAGATCAATGGTGGTCATTAATTACAAATAGAATGGAGGATGAAGAAGTATTAAATATGTAATGGAGGGTTTTTAAAGAGATTTTCATAGAAAAATACTTTCCTCGTGACCATCAATCAGATATGTAAAGACAATTTCTGAGTCCGAGGAAAAAGGGGGATGAGAATGTCCCAAAGTATGTGACTAACTTTACATGGTTATAAAGGCATGGAAAAAATTATATACGTAACCCATAGAGTAAGATTTATTTATTCCCTGATAGGTTAAGACCATTTCTCCATTGGGCATTATTCTCACAATCCTTCTCAATTTATGAAGATATTGTCTCATGTGCTATCAATACGGAAAAGGAATTCTCTAAGTCTTACTACTTTAAAGTAAAGAAAGAGAAGAATAGATCTGCTGAACACTCTAGAAATATAAATAAGAGGTATAAGGGAAAAGTTTAATTTACATCCTATAGTAAATGTGGGAAGAAACACTCCAATACTTTTCTAAAGGGAATAAGAGTCTATTATAAGTGTGGTGAAAAAGGACACCAAGCTCTTGATTTCAAGGGAATGAAAGAGGCTGTCAATGTTGAATGATATAATTTTAGAGAAATGGGGAATTATGAAAATAAATTTCCTAAGAACTGAGGAAAATTACCACTGAAAATGAAAGGGAGTAAGGACAAGCTTATACGATCACTACTGCTGAGGTTGAATCTCTGAAAGACTTGGTGGTAGGTAATATAATGGTTTCCTAATGTTTTTCCAATGCCTTATTTGATTATAGATCATCAAATTGTTTTATAGTTTCCCAGTTTGCTATGAAAATTAGATATTTCAAATTTGATTTAACAAGGGAGTTGTTAGTCAGAACTCTTATGAGAAGTATCATGGAAACAATGTTTTCTGAGTCAGTTCCCATTAGGGAATATAAATGTTCTTCTTCTTCTAATCTCATCATCATACCCATGATTGAATTTGATATAATCCTCGGTATGGATTGGATTTCGGACCATGATGCGAAAATTTATTGTAAGAAGAATGAGGTTACAATTTTTTATGATGATAAGGAATACCTTTTATTTAGAGTAGAAACGTCACCATCAAATTCTTATCTAGATCCACCCCCAGTAGATCTAATAAATTAAATTGTTGGGGAGGAATAGAATGAAATAACAATGGGTGAGGAAAATAATGTTCAAATAGAGGATGTACATGTTGTACGAGAATATGTTGATCTGTTTCCATAGGATTTACCTGGACATCCTCTATAATGAGAAATTGATTTTTCCAATTATTTAATTCTTGGTTCAAGGCCCATATTGAATACCCCTTATAGAATGCCCACTGTAGAATTAGTGGAACTAAAGAAACAACTAGAGAAATTGAGTAATAAAGTTTTTATTATCCCAAGTGTTTCTCCATGGGAGCCCCTGTTCTTTTTGTTATGAAGAAAGATGGATCTATGAGGTTGTGCATTGACTACAGAGAGATCAATGATATAAGAATAAAGAACAAGTATCCCTACCCCACATTGATGATTTATTCAATCAAATTCATATATCTCAATATTTTTCAATGATTGACCTTCAATCTGGATATCATTAGTTGTGTGTGAAGAAGGAATACATTCTGAAAACATCATTTCATACCAGGTATGGGAATTACGAGTTTATAGTAATTCCTTTTGGACTGAATAATCCACCCTCTATTTTCATGGATCTAATGAATAATGTTTTCAAGGAATATCTTAATGACATTGTAGTAGTATTTATTGATGATATCTTGTTATACCCAAAAAACAATAAAGATCATGAAAATCACTTGCACATTATTCTAAAAACCCTCATAAGAAATGAATTATATGGGAAGTTTAGCATCTGTGAATTATGGATTCAGAAAATTTCTTTTCTTGTCCATACTGTCTCTAATGATGGAATATATATTTATCCTTATAATATAAAAGCAATACAGTAATGGCCAGCACCGACGGGTATTACTAAGGTACCCAGTTTTATTGGTTTAGTAGGTTATTGTCAATGTTTTGTCAAGAATGTGGCCCAATTGGCAAATACATTAACCAATATCACATGTAAAGGGGATAAATTTGTTTGGAAAAAAGAGTGTGAAGAATGTTTTGATGAACTAAAGATCATATTAGTCAATTCTCCTATCTTGACTCTACCATTGGGGTATGATGGGTTTCTTATGTATAGTGATGCTTCAAAGAAAGGACTTGGTTGTGTCCTTATACAGAATGATAGAGTTATTTCCTATGCATCATGATGGCTAAAAATTCATGAAAAAAACTATCCTACTCATGATATTGAGTTTGCAGTGATAATATTTTCTTTGATGATATGGAGATACTATCTCTATGTTGAAAAATGTGAGATATATATCGATCCCAAGTGTATGAAGTATATTTTCTCAAAAAAAGAACTCAACATGAGGCAAAGACTATGGCTTGAACTACTCAAAGATTATGATTGTACTATACACTACCACTGAGAATGGAAAATAAGGTGTAAGATGCTTTGAATAGAAAGGATCACAAATTTCCGAACAAGATGATAGTTGAAAGAGATCTTATGTTCATGGATCTAGTGAAAATGGATATGGGAATAATAATGGAAGGTGAAACATCAATACTTTTTCAAATGGTTTCCAAACCATCATTACTAGAATGGATTAAATGTTCTCAGACTGATGAAGAGGAGTTTCAAAAGAAAATTAAAGCTGTTAATGATGGGATATTGATAAAATTCGTATACGAAGATGGAATTTTGAAATTTGGGAAGAGACTTTGTGTTCCGGATATACCTGATCTAGAAAAGGGAATTGTTGGATGATGATCATATCTCCAATTTCTCTATACACCCTGATAGCACTTTGATTTATAGTGTTTTGAAGGAACATTTTTGGTAGGACAACATGAAGACAAAGATTGCTGATTATGTGTCAAGATGTATGGTTTTTCAATAGGTTATGTTTGGAAGAAAAAATTCTATAGGATTCATGAATCCTCTTCCCATACCTAAGTGAAAATGATATGATATTACGATGTACTTTTTCATGGGGCTACAAAAGACTTCCAGAAGGAATGATGTAATATGGATCATTTTTTATCCTCTTACCATGTCAGCACATTTTCATGCTATGAGAGAAGATTTACCAATCGAACGTTTAGCAAGACTATATATTAATGATGTTGTAAGACTTCATGGAGTACCCCAATCGATTGTTTCTGATTGTGGTCACCATTTTATATCATGATTCTGGAAAAGTCTTCAGAAGGCCTTGGATACTGAACTTTGTTTGAGCACTGCCTACCACCCACAAACTGATGGAAAATTAGAATGAAATATTCAAACCTTAGAATGAATGATGAGATCTTCCTCACATAACCTTCAAGGTATGTGGGATCAATATTCACCTCTGGTATAATTTTCCTATAACAATAGCTTCCATTCAAATATTCAGATGACACCATGTGAAGCATTATATGGAAAGAGATGTCTCTCACAAACTGGTTGGGATGATGTTGGTGATAGAAAACTCGTAGGCCTAGAACTTGTTGGTGAAAAAATGGAAAAGTCTAAGGTTATTCAAACCCACATCAATGTATCACAAATTATGCAAAAGAGCTATGCCGATAACCGAAAGAAAGGTTTGAAATTTCAAGTAACAAATCATGTTTTCATGATGAAATATCCATGGAAAGGTGTTATACGATTCAGTAAGAAATAAAAATTAAGTCCCATGTACATAATACATTTCAAAATTCTAGAACGAATTGGACTTTTAGAATATTATTTGACAATTCTGCCAAGTCTCTCCAGAGTTCAGGATTTGTTCCACATATCACCATTGAGAAAATAAATGCCTGACCCAATGCATGAACTCACCAATGAAGAAATAGAACTAGAACCATATCTATATTATTGTGAAGAGCCTATCAAAATTCTTGATAGCATAGAACAAGTGCTGATAAACCAGATGACTCGTCTGGTGAAACTTCTATGGAGAAACCATAAGATGGAAGAGGAAACGTGGGAACCTGAGGAACTTATGATGAAGAACCACCCGTATGTTTTTATACTATAATATTCTATAAATTTTTAGGATGAAATTATTTGAATGAGGGAATAATTTAACACCCCATGATTCCATGGTGCTCTTCTCACAATAGCTTGTGTTGTACGCAATTTCAAATTCTGACACGCCACGACTAATAAAACTAACAGTTATGAATAGTAATACTTGCTTTTTGAAATTGTATAAATTATATTTTTTAAAATTGAATTCATTTTTGGATTCAAAATATCAAAATTATCTTTCGTTGAATTTTTGGTATTTTTCTGATAACTTTCATATTTTGATGAATAGTGAAAAATACTAAATTTCAATTAAAAACAACTTTTTTATTTGAAATAATTTATAGTGTTAAATTATAAATTTGAGTTGTTTTAAAGTATCTTTAGATTATATTTTTATCATTTAATATAATTTAGGTCATTTTAATTAATTTTACATTTAAATAATACATAAACATATGTCAATCTTTTGATAGTTTTTACTTCTTAAAAACTGCTTTATGGTTTCGACAACGAGAATTAATTTCAAAATAATTGATGAAACATCTGTGATTTCAATTTGGAGAAATGTATTTCATATATGGAATCATGAGGTATAAAATGTGTAAATAGTTAACTTTTATTTTTAGACATTATGAATAATTACTTCAGTAAATATTTTATTTACCATGTTTAAAGGGTTAATCCGGTAAATAAGGGTAAAAAATAATTTTATAATAATATTAAATTATCCTAACACATGTCCTAACCCTATTTGATGATACATTTCCAAATATGGGCATACTTGGGTCGATTTGGGGACACCATAGAGCCACTTGGTAGTGATAATGACATTTGTTATTAAATAATCAAAAGTAAAGAAAAAAATTACAAAGGCATGTATCTTTTAGTAAAATAATTTGTATATGAGGTTATATAATTGATATATTCGACTGTAAATAATAATTTGGAATCTAAAATTATTTCATAGATCATAATTATTTATATATAATTTTTAGACATAAAATATATATATTTATATATTACACAATAATGATGTAGTATTTTACTTATTAATGATAGAATAAAAAAATGATATTTTAAATACTAAAATAAATATAATTTGAAAGTTTTGATACCATCCAAGAATTTTATTAGTGAATATTAAATGTTAAGATTTATTAAATGTCTTTTTTTATAAGTAATCAAGTTGTGGTGACTTTCACAAAAACCAAATACTAAATAGTGTCAAAATTGACATAAATGAGTTTTTAAAACAAATAATATATTATTAAATAATAAAATATTCCTAAAAATATAAATGTAGGGAAAAATAATTATATAATAATATATATGTAATTAATGAACCACTTGGGGTTCTCTTGGAATTTTATAGTAATTTTATTAACCATTTATTATAATAATACAAGAATACATGGTAAAAGTTAAACTATTTAACTAAGAGTTAAATCTACAATATAAGGTTAATATAGTGACCTAAAACAGTATAAAACCTATTTTCTGAGATCTTTTTGACCCATATATTCATTATATTCAAAATAAATCATTTTGGAGCCATTATAAATGGTATATGATTGTAATATAAAATAATATTTCAATCTTTTCCTAAAGTGACCCCCACCTCTCTTATAAAAGGGTATTTCCCCTTCTCTAAAAATCACACATCCAATGACATTTTACTCAGCCAAACGCTACTCATATATCCTCCAAACTACCATCACATATACCTAGAGGCCTTACTTTGATCAGAAATCCAATCTAACGATCCCTTTTGAGCAACTAAAAAAGAATCACCTAAAGAATAGGTAATAATTTCACAACCTCTTTTAAAGTACTTTTATTAATCACTTCCTATTTGTTTTTTGTTTCCATAAAAAAATAATAAATCTAGTACCATATACATAATGTGATGTTATGATAAATATGGTCTAACCATATTCATTATTCTATTCATCCTATGAATTACATGTCACCATACATGCGTACGTACGACTTACCGTCTCCACGTCGTGATGTAGTTTGTTATTCAAACACTTAATTATTTGGTTGAGTATAATAATGTGTATAAATGATGTAAATAATAAATATAAAATGTTAATGATTCTTTATATATGATATACCATCCAATTATATACAATTTCACCATCAATATGAATGATATTGTCGCTCGTGCGTATGTACGGATTACCATCTCCACGAACGTGATGACATTCATTCCCCATCATAACCATTCAAGAATAATTTTCATTTTATAATTAAAAATTATGTTTAAGAACTTAATATAATTCTGGATATGAATCAAATACAACCTATCCATAAAAAATGTGGCTTATGTAACCAATCATATAAAGGATAACGAATCAGTTAACACCCGAAACGATGATACTACTAAAATATTATTAACAAATCAATATTAAAAGATCATATATGATTTCATATTTATGTATTTGGTTCTTGTATAATTTAATAACAATGATTTAACTATAATATTGTAGGTTAACTTACCCTTGATCTAGAAAATGTACAAGTTAAGTGTTAATACTACAATCACTTCATTATCTGAGGTTGTTTATATGTGAGTATCTACTGAGACCTCTTTATCATCCACATCGGTGTTTCTTAAAAATGTATTTCAAAACATTTTCACTATTTCCCAGACAATGGGTTAAAGTCATTTATACCATTTTTTTACTCTTTATAAAATTTTTATAATGGAATATATCCATAATTTTCCAAGCAAGGTCCTTTACCACCTTTTCGACAAAATTAAGCAAAGAATGTGTTTTTAACTTTTATGGCGAGTCTGGCTATTTGAAGCCATTATAACATATTAGAAGATGTTACTACAATATTATAAGATTATTTTAAAAATAAATCTTTTCTTTTATAATTATGTTAATTTTAAATTATTTCAAAATAGAAAGATATATTTCTCTCAAATGGGTTTGATTTCATCTATGTCAACATCTTTTGATAGATTTTTCACTTGTTGGAAGTTAATTTATTATGATAAAATCTTCCAGATTTTATTGAAGGTTTTGTGATATGTTTGACTATGGATGTGTTATTTTTATACCATTCATGGTTTATGGTTAAAGTATTAACATTTCGTATGCTAGTTTTAATATGAATTATTATGTTATGTTTCATCCTTTTTATATGAGGAATGCATTGGACATAGTAAGTGAAATGTGGAGCCCAATATAGATCCTTGATAGATCGGTAGGTCTCATGAGACAAACTAGTGTCTTGATAGAAGTCATTGAAAAAATATTATTTGCAGTCTTGGCATGAGGCCTTAATAACGTGGTAATGATGTCCGAAATTAGTCATTTCATCATTATGAAATTGGCTATTGATATTACATATGATTATTTGACAAGTAGAATATCCATGTGAATACATAAATGGAATTATTTGATTTATCGTTTCCATATTATGCTCATGTTTAAGTTTAAAAGTCTTGTGTTTTAGTCTTATACATTTCCTTAAATGTTTATGCTTATTTATGAAAGTTTCTGCTATATTATAATCTTTACTAAGCACCTGAGCGCACCCCATTCTATATTTTATTATTCCAAGTCTACAAAGAAGTATATTATAACTGAACTGTAGAGATAGCCTAAGGGATATGATTGCGTTAAAAGGGGAAACAATTTTTTTTATTTCATCATATAATGTAGAACTTATATATGTATCATGTACATCCAAGGCAACTAAACTGATCGGTCTTTTAGGACATGATTCCTTGTATCATGCCAATGTTATGTAATAATGCACTGACTCTGGGTAACTGGGGTCTGGGCATTATATATTTTCTATTGAACTTTATATAAATTTATGTATTGAAAAATACGAAATTTCACTATGTAGGCTTTAAACTTCTATTTTATATTCTTATGGGGATAAAAATAACTATTGAATAAACATTAAATGTTATTTTGTCGATAATTAATTTATTTTTTGATGGTAATTTACAAATATTTTTTAGTGATTATATAATTACATTAATTTATTATAAAATTCCTACATTCTATTTATTCAATTAATCGAAAAATAAAATGAATGATTTTAAAAATGTTAAAATTAATACAATTTGGACAAATTATTGTGTTACATGATTTCTATAGATTCATATATCATATTAAGGATTTTAAAAGGATTATATTATAATTCCACATTTCTCTTGATATATTTAAAGTCAAATTAAATGAATAGTTTCTAAACTACAACTTTGGCATTAGTCGAGTGGTACACTTTTTGGTACCTGAGGGAACTGGAACATACTCAAGTCCCACCAGACTCAAAACATTTGATATTTTTAATAGGTTTATTAAATTATATTTTAATAGAAGGGAAATTTTTGGTGCACTTTGGGCTTGGTCACTCCCCCACTGGATGTTTAGTGTTACTATCACACGTTTTTCAACTGGGGTGTTAGTCGAGTGGTGCACCAGTTAGTACCATTTTTCTACCTGGTGAAACTAGCATAGGATCGAGTCACACTAAACTCAAACACTAATCATATTGTTAAATAAGTGATTAAAATAGAATTTCTTAGTTTAAGAACATGTGGTGCACTCTAGGATTGTTCAGGGCGTCCTTTGGCAGTTGAGTGATATACATCACATGTTTTGTAGTTGGGGTGGTGCTTGACTGGTAAACCCCATAATCCTGCATCCAAAAGTCCTAGGTTCAAAACATAGAAGAATATGTTTCCTGATTTAAAATAGAGGTGGTAGAATTAGAGAAATTATGGTACTATATCATCTTGAATACTAAAGCTATACTATTCATTATAGGGTGCCTTGGTCCAAAAACATGGCTTTCAAGCCTAGAATTAGAGATGTTAAGCCCCATGGCCTTAGATCCATGTTAATGGGCCACTTGGCCTAGTAAATAAAGGTTATTTAGTATATTTCATTCACACTATATATAAATTGGTGTTTTAATTCATAATAAAAAGAGTCTTCATCCCCATCATTAAAATTAATGAATAGTGTAAAAAATGACAATAATGATATTTTATGAAAAAACAGATTTTATAAATTTATTATAAAAAAATAAAATATTGAGATAGGATTATTGGGATAATATATGGTCGAAAATTTCTTCCCATGTACATTTATGAGCCAATTTTTACCTTATAATCAAAATAATTACCCTTTATTATTGAAAAAGTCATTACTGTGGTTATGGCTAAAATTGGTAAACCAAGTGGTTAATCTAAATGATATGGTTTAAAATGACATAAAAACATTTATAAAGTTAATTTTATAATTATATATCAACATTACACACATTTTATTCAAAAATATAGTCATTTTGAATCATTTTATTGATAATGATGTAATTATATTTTAATTTTTTTAGCAATTCCATGAATGTCATTTCCCTCCCTTATTAAACAAAACCCCTTATCTCTTTGCTTCACATAAGTTTAATAAACCTAGATCAAACAATACATTTCAATTTAAAAAAACATATTTACCCAAGTTTTATATGTTATGGTCTTCCTAAAAGTCCAACCACATGTACCTTAAGAGGGGATATAAATGTAGTCTGCCAATGAAGAGGTAATTGTCTTTAGTGACTCTTCCAAATTTATTTCTTTTTATATATCCTATAAATATGTTGTAACAATAATAAAATTATCAATAATATATCATAAATATAATAATATTTTATTATGATTATTTAATAATCATTATCCACCTTTTTCAATCTTACGGAAAGCGAAAAAATCACCCATGTGTACTTACGACTTACTATCTACACACAGCGATATAATTTGTTTTTCAGCACTATTTTACATGGATGGTTTTAATTAAGGATTAAATAAATATATATTTTATTTAATATATTATAATGTCAAAATAAATTTGAATTATTATTTACATTTCATACATTCCACCTGTCAAAAAGTGAAAATAACGTTCATGCATATGTATGACCTACCGTCTCCATGAATAGTGAAATTAATTTTTATATATCTAGATTTTATTATGTAATATAAATAAATATATTATGAATACATATGATATTTATATCATGATTAAAAATATTTATATCAAGGAACCATGATCAATATACAAGGACCAAAACCACCCAACCAAAACATGCACAAAAAACGAAATAATTACCACATGAAACACCGATTTTAACAAATAATTAGTATTAAAAGGGTGATAACTAATTATAAGTAAATAATATATTTTATGATATATATTAGTATGTTTATTTAATATGTGTATTATATATATATATTATACATGAGGTTCAAACACATGGGAAGGAATTCGAGTTTGAGTTAAGGGTTTCTTGTCTCAATTTTACTTCTATGAGACATATACCATATTCACCACTTATTTATTTTATGTGGTGTATATATAGAACCTTTGAAATGTTATATCATTAATCCATTTATATTAAATTTATTTAATTTTTCATTTGAGGTTATTCATTCATGTTTCTTATGATTTATAAGTTTCCAAAGTGGTAAGGGTTTATTTAACAATCTCATCATTATTCAGGATTGTATATGTTTAAGCCTATATTGGTGTAATTATATTATATTTATATATTAAAAAAATATATTTTATTATACTATATTTATTTATTTAAATTGCTAGTTTCCTATTCATTTTCCACTATTTATTCACTCAAGAGACCAAAATAATATATTTAAGGAAACCAAATTATTTCTCTATTCGGTAAAAATTTCTTTTTCTTCTATGTCCATGTTTTATATAATTGTTTTTATTTTTTTATATATTATATGATTGATTAAATTTTATTTACACAATATTTAATTTCTAAAAAATAGTTTAAAAGGAATCTTAATTTCATTTTCTAAATGAGGTACTTTTGACATTTTAGCGAAAATATGAAATGAATTTTTATTTAAACATAAACAACATGAATGGAATTTTACACCATAATGAAAACTAAATGGTTTGAATATTTCTTTAAAAATTTAAAAAATTAATTTATAATTAAATTATTTCCTTAATATTTGTGAAATTTTTTGATTTTATGTATTTTATTTCTATTTGAAATGGGTATCTCCCTAAATAAATTTTCTAGTGATATTTTTAAAGTATTTTCATCTATATAATAATAATTTGTTGAATATTAGTATTTAATTTTGATGTAATCCAAAGATACCATGCACTATATTTTTATGCATAGTTTATGATCAGTTTTTATGGGTAAGTTATTGACATTCTATATGTTAGTTCATCCAATGCGTCCAATTTTTTATTATTGAGGAATGTTGATTATGTTGTATTGGTTACTAATATGATAATTCATTAAACATATTAAGTGATGGGTGGGGCCTAAATTTACATAACCCCTTGATGCACTGATATATGTCTTTAAAATAAATAGATTAGCTATTTGGTCAAATCCATACTTGTAGTATGCCATTCTGGATCACTTGATAGTAGTAGCTGAACTGGTGAGTCATAGGGCATAAAAACACCTCCCTATATGCTAGAGGTTGTCAACTAGTAATGAGGTTCTATGATGGTATGGGAGGGATACTATACCTTCTTGATCATAGTGTAGTGCATTTCCAATAAATAATATTAAGAAGTGGACATAGTAAAATCAATAATCTTTAAAAGCGTAACCATCCAAATATAGTGAATAGGAAAATGAAGAATCAATATCACATACAAAATGATGACAATGTCATGATGATATATAAAAAGGGGAAGTACATATGATATAAATTAATAAGAAGATACATAATGCTAAACAAAATATAAAAGTCCAAAGTAGCATCATGATCATAACCTTATTCCTCTTATCCCATCCTCTATTCTATTATAAAATATCAGGTATCCAATGCAGGACTCTTCCCTTTGTCCCTAACTGTTTCAATGATATATTTTCAGGTGCCAATTGGCATATTGAACAGGGTGTGAGATATACTCAATAGGCCACCACCAACGGTGTATATAAGTATCCCTCAAGTGCATATAAAATTATAATGTGCAGGAAATATAGTGTAAACAAGCATTGTAAACCATAAACGAGTCGACTTTTGTTCCTTGAAGACACCAAGCTGGAACCACCTACTTCAGCCTAATCTAGGGTATCTCAGAATATGTGATTAAATATATATAATCGTGTTTATTTAAGTATATATATATATTATATAGATATGTATGTATATATATGGAATATATATATTGTAAAATATATATCCATATATATGTGGATACTAATACTTCACAGGACTTGAGGCATAACTTAGGCATCCGTTCGTAGTCATAAGAGTCTCACTAGGTTGCAAGATATGTCATTCTCGAGTATCATGAATCACATGGGTCACCTTTCCCATGTATCAAAAATGTATTGGGACTTCATGCTTGTGTATTCATAAGTACATGGGTCACCTTTCCCTAGTATCATTTGTGTGTGGGACGCAATGCCTAAGTATCATAAATCATGTGGATAACCATGCCCATGTATCACAAGTGTATTGGGATATTTTCCCATGTATAAAAATTAAATGGGTCTCCATGCTCTATAATCACATGTGTATGGGACACCATGCCCGAGTATCATCAATAGAGATGGACACCAGGCCATGGTATCACATATATATGTTATTCCATACCCGAATATCACCTGTATATGGGAATACATGACTAAGTATCATAAATACATGTGATGTCCTTCCTGAGTATCATAATATATATATATATACATGTAAAATCATTAATATATCCTAATATATGGTTTTATAATTCATGAAACATCACATTTAATGGATGGTATGACCATCAATCATATGAATGTCACATGAGGTGGTCTCACAACTCACTTATAATTTAATCACCATAATAAATTCATTGGGGTAGAAAACCACCACAACTTCAAAGGTTGTTTTTACAAATTAACATTTATTAATTCAAGGATATTTTGGGATCACACCCAATGGGGTGGCACCTGTCTAGGTGGGAAACCTATGAAAATAAGTAAGGGTCTTTGGATGCACCTTTAAAAAGAATAGAAATTTAAATAAGGTTAAAAGGGTATTTTAGGGAAATACATGGAAGGTACACCATGAATCATGATATTTTATTATATGAATCAACTTATCATAAGGGAAAAAGTTCTTGACCATATACCTCAAATTAGTAATACTATTCATATCAGTTTTCGTCCTTTAATTCTAGATGAAATGGTAGAAATCAATGGAATAGAAAAATACCATGAAAATAGGGAAATTTATATTTAATTGAAGAAAACAAATCTTCAGGGTGATATAAAATACGAAAATAAAGAAAAATAATGAAGGGATTACTGATAGCTAGCCAACGCACCTGATGGAAGAAGAAATGGATTTCAAATGAGGAAATTAGCACAAAGCCTAGGTGAGTGAGGAGGAGCTCGATCCACTGTGAGTGCCACATGTGAAAGGGATGGAGAAAGGTACAAAAAGGTATTTAGAATGGAAGGAAAAAAATATAAATTTCACATAATTTTAAGATGTGTTTGGTTTTCTCAAATGGTTTTCTAAACCATGCACCTAAACTATACGACACCACGGGTAAGTGACACAACCCATGCAGCTGGCCACATGGTTTAGAAAAACTATGAACCACCCTTGTGGATCCACTATAGTTTTTTATCACCCTTTTATGACAATTAAAACCCATTTCATGGTTTCAACAAGCCATGCATCACCCTTCATTTTCCCCATAGTTGAGTTGCATGTTTAGCACTAACTGTGTGCTAACCATTCAGCTCAGCCTGCCTTTAGAAATTCCATAGTTCCTATCTCCTAATGAGACCCATAATATCCTAAATGAGTACTTGGCATCTTAATTACATTTTAACTATAAAAATTAGTTTTAAATATAAATTTAAGGTATCCATATCTTTAGTAAAATCCAATACATTACAACCTCCATTCCTTAAAACAACTTGTCCTGAATTTTTCCTTCTGCGGGAGGTAAAACATAAACTAAGAAAAGATTTGACCACTAAGCACATACACTAGGATCTCTCTCCAATGTCACATCTTTCACATGGATTTTCCACCTTATCACCATCACTGGTGGAACTGATTTTCCTTAGATATCCTTTATGATATGACTAATGATACAAATATGATACACTACAAAAGAAGCATATTCCTTTAGTCCAATATACTTAGGATCAAAATAATGGGAAATGTTTGAATAATAATTGAAAATCTATGATACATGGAAGATTTTATTAAGGTACTGATGCCTCTGTGTTAAAGCGAGTTGATTGGCTACCATGCCAACTCACTCTAAGATCTCAAAAGGAGTGACATAATGAGGAAATAATTTACCTTGTTTATGAACGCATCTATAAACCAATATAAGAAAATCTCACAAATATAACTGATGTTCTACCTCAAACTCCAAGGTACAGAAGATCCAATTTATATAAGACTTATTCCTAGATTGATCTATTTCTATATTCTTTTGGATAAGTTGTACCTACTCCGATGTCACCTAAATGGGATGAGATCCTAGTAGTGCTACCTCACATTCCTCTAACCAATACAGGGTTGAATAGACCATTATTCAACCTAGGTATCCATATAAATAATTATATATAGTTGAATAAAATATATTATTATATGAAAACATAGTGAGAGGTAGGTGTTTCTCCCAAGATCCTCTAACATCAAGGACACATGCTCAGAGCATATCCTATAACACCCATATTGTATGCTTGAACTAACTATTGGTTTAAGAGTTATATATTGTACCTAGAAGAAACTATGAACCCAACACCTTCTAAAACTTATTCCATAAATTTAATGTAAACTAAGAATCCCTATCTAATATAATATAATGGGGAATACCACGAAGGAGTATAATCTCCCAAATGTAAACCCTCACATTCCTGCTTACTGAAATGATCTCTTTGATATGTAGAAAGTGTGTGACCCTAGTCAACTTTCCAATTATCACCCATTCCACATCATTTCCTTGAGGGGATCTCGGAAAACCTGTCACAAAATCCATAGTGAAATCATCCCATTTCCACTCCAGAATGGATAGAGGATGTGAAAGTGATGTAAGCTACTGGTGATCTACCTTCACCTGCTAACAGATAAAAGACCTTGTAATCAATCTTGGAATGTTACTCATCATACCTAGACACAAATACTGGTGGCATATATTATAGTACATATTGAGGATTTTAGGGTGTACAACCTAAACAAAGGCATGTGACCCCCACATCAATTCTTCCCGAATGTTTGCAAACACCCACACATGCTAATGAATATACATAATATCATCATCATAGAAAACCTAACCAGGTGGTGGGTACACACCTAAGACAATGCATATTAGGACTAATCCATCATGATTAGAAATATTTCTCAACTTTACTAATTCAATAAAAGAATATTTCACTTCCATGGTTGTTAAAAATGATTCCCATTATGGTCTCGAACCAACAAATGCATCTTTTAAAATAGGTCCCTCAAATGCCATTCACCACCAGCCTATTAAAATTCCTATGTTTTTGTATTCATACTTAGATAATTAGAAATATAATTTAATTTCCTAGGAATATAAGAAATATTGAATTCAAATGAATTTAGATATTCCACCCACCTTCACTTATTACGTTTTAAATTATGATAAATGGATATGTATTTTATACTTTTTATCATCCATGTAAATGAGTAAACATTATCCCCGAAAAAAATCCTCCAATAGAATAAGTCTATAACCAAGGATTCCAACTCAATGTCATTGGTAGTGTAATTATTCTCATGAGGCCTCAAATTGCTAGAACCATACACTAAAAATCAATATCCCGGACTCAAAATGACTTATAGATCAATACCGAATGTATCAAAATAAACTATATGGATTGCACCCATCTCTAAAATAACCTAGAATGGTACTGAAGTTTATATTTCTCTCAACATCTAAAATATTATCTCTCACACTTCAGACCATGTAAAATTTAACCCTTTGATAGTCAGGACTATATGTGGAGATTCTAGGTGTGAAAGTCATAAATGAAATACATGTAATAGAAAACTATCCCCAAGAAACATTAGATGTCATATATATTCTTGGGATTCTCCCATATAATAGTAGCTATTACCTCCTTGGGTCAATATATACTCCTACCTCTGAGATTATGTATGCTAGGAAACGAACCTTATCAATCAAAAAGTGGAATTTTGATAGATTAGCATACAGTTGGCTCTCTCTTACTATGTTCAAAAAGATCTAAAGATATTTTTAAAGGTCATGTCAATTATGAGAATATACCAATATGTCATCAATAAATACTACCAAAAATGAATCTAGATATGGGTAGAAAACACAATTCATTAGATCCATGAAAACCACAGGTGAGTTCTTGTGACCGAACGATATATCCAAACACTCTTACGGTCCAGATCTACTATGGAATTATGTAGGTGGTATATCTGATAGTATCACATGCATCTGATGATAGACCAAACTCAGATTAATCCTAAAAAACACAATCTCCTTAGATTTGGTCGAATTGGTCTTCTATACATGGAATTGGATACCATTTCTTGATTATATGATGATCCAATTGATATTAATCCATAAAAATAATTAGGGTACCCCCCCCCTTCTTAGTGAAAAGGATAGATGAACCCTATGGTGAAGTATTGGGACATATTAAACCCTCAACTTATAAATCCACTAGCTACCCTTTCTATACTTAAATCTTAATAGGTTCCATCTTCTATGAAGGAATGGAAATTAGTGTTGATCCTAGAATTATCTCAATAGTGAAACCCATTTCTCTCATAGGAGGTAACCCAAAAAAATTTTAGGGAAGACATCCCTGAAATGATCCACTATAGGAGATAAATATATACACTGTGTTCCCTAATTTCTCATAAAAAGGATAGTTATATGGGTTTCCACTATACCCATCCCAGGATTATCCAGTCTAGATCGACTCACCTAGACATCCCATTCACTCTTATGAATAATGGTGCCTCTCTCAGGTGATGTGAAGGTCACCCTATAGTGATAAAAATAAATGTGAGCACGGTAATACACTAACTGATCAATTCTGAATATTTTTTCAAAACCAATAATCTCAAGGAAAGAATAGGTTCCATAGTAATAGATAGATACCTATCTCAAGGGGGTATTTCTTACACCTTCTCACACTCATAGGTCTAACTCCCAATTGTTTATTGTAAGTCATCATTCCATGAAGGTACTATATGTCTACTCATTTACATTCAATTATTGTCACAGATATGAAATCATGTGAAGATACAATTTCAAATAAAGATGACACTAAATTATAAGATACTAGAATAGTACCTCAAGCTATAGAATTCTAGGTGATATTCTCTTTAAGAGTATGCTACACTACATAGATTTGGATAGATTCATGACCCTAAGATATAACCTGACTACCCTGGGTAGGTATCCTCTTCTAGAACTATATATATGGAGCTCGAATACCTTATCCATGACCACCTCCTCAACTTGACTGATTGATAATACACCAATGACCTACCTAGAATGGCACTACTAATCTTGAGCCTAAAGGTGGAGCTGATATAGAACCTCTCCCACTATGAACAGATGGGAATCTACTACAAAAACACTAAATATTCCCCAACCTACTACAACCTTGTCATTTAATGGGATCAATGGGGCACTAGAGATTCTTATGACCTAGATTCCCACACTATTGGTGCACTGTGTAATTATAAATATGTGTCATAAAACTGCTACTGCCCCCCCCCCATGTGCAGAATCAAATCGACACTTTTTTCCACTCAATAAACCACTTCCCTAATTTGGTACTTGAATGTATTGTATCGCACCATTAGTTTTCCTAAAATTATACTCAGTGATGAGGGTCTAATTCACGATCTCAAAAATTTTGGTTAATCAAATTACATTCAACCATGATCTGATGGTGTATACCACCCATCATGAAATCCTATCATTTTCATCAACTCATCACCAACAAGTGTCTGTGTGTAGAACTTAAGCTCAGTGAAATTATTTGAATACCCCATCATAGACATAGCTTCCTGTTGAAGGTTTATAAACTCCCTAGGGTGGTCCTCTCTCAGTATAAGTGGAAATAAGTGATCATAGATTGATGTCTAAAAGTACCCTTAGACCATATCCTGATAAAAACTATCATGATTAATCATGTCCCACCAACTCTTGGTAGAACCACAAAGAATATATCATATGATATTCATTTTAATCTCAGGAGGTGTATCTAGAAGCATAAATTTTGACAACATAGACTCTATCCATGACTCGATATCCTAGAGGCCACCACCCCCCAAGAAAGTTAGTAGATGATATTGTTGTAATTCTCCCCTCAGTTATTCTATAATAGAGGTATTTCATGGATCTCCATATATAAACTTCATAAATCATTTAAAAATCTCCAAAAATTGATCATAAATTCCTAGATTAAGAAAAATAGGAGGTTACTCAAGCGGAACTATAGGAGGTAATTCTGGTGGCTTAGGACCCACCACCTCTAGAGCATGGTCGTCGCCACCCTCTTGGGGAATGCCTCAAGGACTTCATGGTGTAATAGATATAAAATTTATAAATGCATACCAATGATAAGATTCAAAAATAGATAGGATTGAAGATAACAAAATAGGATAGATAAATTCCTTCCTATTAAAGATTCACACCCCTTTGCCTACTCGAAAATCCAATTTTGGGAGATGTATAAGACCATAAGAAATGGAAATAGACACTACCTAATACAAAATTCTGAGGTTAGTCGAGTATCAAGTATCCATATCAAAAAGTATAGGTCAGGATATATAGAGTGTTAATTTCAAGGTATAGAGGAAAACACATCTTACTTTGAAATTGACATCTCCATTTAATGGTAACCATTTTATTTTAGAATTTAAATTCTTTTATGTTATTACTCATATATATATATCACAATCTAGTTAGATAAGCCATCATCCCTAATTTTTTACGTAAAATCTTCATAAATTTATAATTTCATTCATGCAGTATACATCATATATCATTTTGGCCCATGTGACAAGTGGTCCATGGCTAGAACATGGTATAATTGGTTAATTCATGTGAAACCATTAAGGTATATGGGAAATTAACATTTAGATTGATGTGGAAACTTTAATTAATCCAATTATCATACCGATGAAAGAAACATTAAGATATATCTAAATATAATAGTCAAGTAACAAATAATATACACTTGGAAATGCACGTAGTAATGTAAATTTGGCATAGAATTTGTGTGACATGTGAAACCTTAGGTGCCTAATATGATGCATGACACGATAAGTCATTTCCTTACCGGGATAAGGAAAATAGAAAATATATAATGATAATAACAATAATAATTCCAAAAATCAATTATGTCACCCAATGGTGAAATAAATATTACTATAACAGGAAAAACCAAACCAACAATATTCCATCCCTAGTAATATGGCTTTTCCATTGTATGTGAGTTAGCTACTCCAAATCATTGTATCATGATCAAATCCCAAAATTTTCTTAGTATCCTTTCCACCAACTAAAAACAGTAATACAGTAGAAATAAGGAAGATATTATACCACTTTGTAACATCTCAACCCATCTCACTCGATAATAGTAGATGAACAAATCAGTCACATAGCATCAAGAGCACCTCCTCACATACTAGAGGCTATTGATAAGAAGTTGGTGTTTTTGATGGTAGAGAAGAGAGAATATAGGATCCTTACCAGAGTGTATCATAATAGTAATAAATAAATGTAAAAAACAAATATAGTAAATTCATAGAACTATGTAAGCATAAACATCCAAATATAATACATAGGTTAAACAAGAATTAATATCATGTAAAAAATGATGACTATTTCATGATGATATATAAAAATGGGAGGTACACAGGATATAGAGGAACATGAACATACAACATGCCAAAAACAATGACAAAAATAACAAAAAATATCTCCAGTAGCATCACAAGAATAATCCTAGTCCTATACTCCCTTCCTCCATCCTAGTACAAAATAGCAGGCATCCAAGGTGGAAACATCTTTTTGTCCCAACATGTATCAATGAGATCATTTTGGGTACCAATAGGAAGACAAAATAGGGTATGAGATATAATCAGTAGGCCACCCCCAACGGTGTCTACAATGATCTATCCAGTTCATAATAAATGGTAGTGTGAAGAAATAATAGTGTAAAGTAGGAATTAATATTGAAAATGAGTTGTCTCTGGTTCCTGGAGGACACTAAGCTAACACTACTTGCTCCAGCCTATGTCGGTATTTCTCGGAACATGTGATTATATATATAATCATGTTTATATAAGTATATATAGGTATATATATGTTTGTATATATATGAACTATATATGTAGTGACATATATAGCCATATTTATAGATACCAATACTTCCCTGGACCTGAGCTGTAACTATGGAATATATGCATATTCATAAGAGTATAATAGGGTGATAAGGGATTACATGCCTAATTTTCATGAATCAAAAGTGTTTCTAATCCCATATATCAAAAGTTTATTAGTATGTAATTCAAGATTATCACAATTACATGGTTCTCCATGCCCGAGTATCAGATGTGTATAGGATGCGATTCCTGAGTATCATGAATCATATGGGTTTCCATGACAACGTATCATAAGTTTATTGGGACTTCATGCTTGATTATCACAAATAAAAGGGTTTCCATTCCTGAGTATCACATGTGTATGAGATTCCATGCCTATGTATCATCAACAAAGAGGGACACCATGACTAAGTATCACATGTATAAGCGATGTGATGCTCAAGTATCACAAATACATGGGATTCCATTATCGAAGGCATGGACATCATTCATATGAAAGTTAGAGGAGGTGGTTACAGCACTCACTTCTCATTTAATTAATATAGGTCATTCAATTGGGTGGAAAACCAACACCACATAGAAGGTGGTTTGGAAAAATTTACATTTAATAAGTCAAGGGTACTTCATCAGCACACCCAAAGCAGCGACACTTTTTAAGGTGGGAAACCTACGAAAATAATTAAGGGTCTTTGAAAGTTCCCCCAATAGGTATTTTAATTTAAATAAGTATAAGGGGTATTTTTAAGGCAATTTTAGAAGGTTAGGTGTGTGGAACGATGATGCAAAATATAAAACAACTTCTCTTAAGGGAATGAGTACGATACCAACTGCCTTAGCTTGGTAGTACTATTCTCATTAATTATCACACTTAGTCTAAAATGGAATAAATAAATGGAATGGATAAATTCCTTGAAAATATTGAATTTTTTCTCACCAATAAATCACATTCTTAAGGGAGAGATAAATTATTAATATAAGAAATTTGAATGAAGGGATTACCATTAGATATCCAACACAACCAATGGTGGAAGAAATGAAGTTTGAATGAGGAAGCTAGCTCAAAACCTAGGTGAGGGATGGGAAGTACATCGATTCACTAGGGTGATGGTGAACATGAAAATGGAGGAACAGTTATTAAATAACGAAATTGGAAAAAAAAATTCAAACACTTATAAGATGTTTATAGTTTTCCAAACAATGTTCTTAAACCATGTAGTAGAAGGGGTTAAGTGGAATGACTTGTGTAGCTGGGTGAAAAGATTGGAAAAACTGTGTGCCACTCATGTGGATCCTCTATAGTTTTATGAAGCTCCATGACATGGTCATTAATCCCCCCATTTATGGTTTAAACAAACCATGAATTTCCCTTTTGGGCCCTCACAGTAGAGTTACACAGTTAGCGCTAACCATGCTCTAATCATGTAGTCCAGTATTTCCAAAATTTGGAGTTCGATGCTCTGAACGATCCTCAGACTCTCCCAGACCACTCTATGGCCTCTTAAGCACATATAAATTATAAAAAAATATGTTTGAATATAAATTTAATGTATATTTACCATTTGTAAAACTTGTGATGTTACATTACCCATTTATATAGATGTCTTGGTATGAGGGATTTCTGGTACTTTTAGATGTGTTAGAGTACACCATCAATTGTAAGTTTAATATGTTCGAAAATATTAATTCCATCATTATGAAATTAGTTATTTATATCTATGTTATTATTTTAATATTATGTCATCCAGGTATAAGTTTCAGCCTCTTGTAATTATTTATATGAAATTATTTTATTATCGTATTTTCCTTCCATATTAATCATGTCTTATTTGGATTCATCTATATGCATAACCTTATTGAGCATATGAGATCACCCCTTTATTATTTTTACAATCCTCAAGATAGCAGGAAGTGTATTATGACTGATATTTAGGGATATTCAAAAGAGAATAATGATGTTCTAAAAAAACACAATGTTTTATTTTATGTTTTAAATTTTTATGTTACATTCAACAATGTATAAACATTACTATGAATATTAAACTATTAGGTCCTTTAGGAAGTGATTACTTTTATATAATAATAATGTAAAAAAGTAACAACCAACTCTAGGTTACTATGGTCATGGTCTTTACAAACACTATATTGTTTCTTCTAAGTACACACATGAGGATCTTTAGACTGCTTCTATAATGACCCAGGATTTTAATATATAGATATTACATATTAACAGATAAATATTCATTAAATTAAAAAAAACACACCTAAGGATCATAAATTTTTAATGTATTTGGAAACTTGGAAATGGAAAAAACTAATTAATAAGTGCACCACATCATCTCCCACTAAGTTATTCATAACTATCACCTTTTTAAACATATCATATATAACTCCTTTAATGATTTCCTAGGGAAAGGAAGCAAAATAAAGGTTCATCTAATATACTTAGTAAGGTTAAACACGGAAGATATCAATATAACATAAGAATAAGTGTATGAGAACATGAGAATCAAAATTTTAAACCATACCCTACATATCATAGATTATAGACCTGATTCATCACATAAATCTTGGATGTTTATAAGAAAAGAATCATAAAATAATTAAAAAACATGATTAATAGTAAAGTAACATTGGTATAAGACATATAATTTTGGAAAACACATAATCATTGAATTTTTTTTTATCAAGGATACCCACCACGACATTAATAAAATATTTGGATTGGGATAACCACATGTGTACCTTCTTTTGGCATGGGATAACCTCCAATGTACTCTCTTTTTTTGGATTAGGATAACCTATCATGTGCCTATTGAATCATAAGAGTATAAAATGTCTATATGAGGTGGAGGGGGATGACAAATTATTTTTTATAAAATTAAACTAACATAACACCCAAACATCATTTTTCAGTGACCAGACTCAAAATTCATCGGTTGATCAGAATATATGTTTTGGACCCAGAAGTTGTTCAATAAATTAGATTTACTAAAAAACATACAAATAATCTGGTTCAATAGATGTCATAAAGATTTAGTAAGAAAAATTTTCTAATATAAATTGAACAGTGGAATATAAAACTTGTTAGAACATGTAAAATGATATCTTATAGTAAAGTAAGAATGAATTATAAAATTTATATAAGATATTCTACTCTTTAACCATAAGAGTTAAGGAAGTCATAAATATTGACATAATATATCCATTGTTTTCAAACTATCTATATGGTTTTCCATTCCATAATGAGAAATACCTCAATATGATGATTGAAATAATGTCTATCTTCCAAACCCCTAGAATCCCTCGATACAAATATTGACATCTACTATATCTTGCAAAACCACAAAAGATTCGATCATCCTAATCGGTATCAATAGTATTCATAGCCCAAAAATATCATGATCTAAACCATGATAGAAACAAGAGAATACAAAATAAAAACTTTTATGAAAAATTTAAAATCCTCAAAATGGATTCCTTAAAAGAACAACACTATGAAACAATACAAATCATAAGAATCAGATGTTCTGAATGAGAAATCATCAGATGCGTTGATTTGAAAACTGCATTATCTCCCAACTCCTCGAATGAACATCTATTTATAGGCATCCCTAAAATGGTCATATTTATATGAATCTTAGAGTTTGTTTCAATGACCTCATATGTTCTTAATTTATTTCTCAACAAATTATATCTTCATCCAAGTTTCTCAGTATAACTATTACCATTAAGTTACAATGTATTCCCACAAGTAGTAATAATTCTAGCACCGATTATAAAATTCTTATTCAAACAGAGTTAAAAAAATGTTAGTTTGATGTATGAAAAAACTTCCATGTTGATAGACTAGAAATCATCATACTTATATACTACATATCATCGTACTGATTGATTAGATATAATCATACTGATAGATTAGATATCGTCACACCGATAAACTACATATTTTCATACGAATTGATTAGATTTCATAATACCAATAGACTAAATTTAGTTATACTCATATATAAGGTATATTCATACTAATTTACTAGAAATAGTCATACTGATATACTGGATATCATCAATCCAATGAACTAGACTTCTGTTAATTTGATGGATTAGACTTCTTTCTATCTGATGAATTAGATATTTATTGAATTTTTATATTCATTTAGATAATAAGTATTTCTATATTAATTAAAATAAGATGTTTTCAACCAAAACATTCTAAAACATGAAAATAAAAAGTTAGTAATACATATTTTAAAAAATGTGTAATGATTTTTAAAACCAAAGATATAAAAGTAGAATGTAAACTTTCAATTCAACAATCTCCCCCATTTTGAAGAACAAAAAACACAACACTAAATGGAGGAATCATATAACATTATAACACTTACAACCCCTTTAGTCATTTTAAAACATATAACTATATATATTTTACCCACTTTCATTATGACTTATTTATAGTTAAGCATACTATATTTAGAATAAAGATATGAGATATCATATTAAATAACCCCCTGAATAAAATATTACTTGAAAAAATACTTTTAATTGTTATCCCTTAATCACATATCCAAATAGTTCTCCCCTAATTACTTCTCTCAAAAACTAATCCCCATTTATAATTTTTAAAAAGAAATATAGAAGTAGATAGTACCTAAAATATTAATCCTAACAATTACACAAAACAATTTATGAAAGATAATCATTCATTAAAAATATAATATAGAGAGAGAATTCATCAAACTAATTTTGGAAAACATTCAAACAAATATATGAATTGAATAACATTTATTTATTTATTCATTCAGAAAACATGTTTGAATATTAAAACATGGTTTAACTATTCAGAAAATAAATCATTATTTCTTCTATTGTTTTCTCATGATAAATTTCATTTTACTAAACTCCTATTGAATCT
Source organism: Viscum album (assembly GCA_963277665.1). NCBI lineage: Eukaryota > Viridiplantae > Streptophyta > Magnoliopsida > Santalales > Viscaceae > Viscum > Viscum album. The sequence goes on along the minus strand of OY728145.1, from coordinate 1,087,498,740 downwards.
TTTAAACTTATTATTCTTTAGTTTCTATCTTCTATAGAAATTCTTCTATAAATTATAATATTTGTACTTCTTGTTTAGTCCTACCAACTTCTTCTTTTAGAAATCAATTCTCATAACATTCATCTTTCAATAAATTAATTTCTTCTTCATGTAATTTTTTTTCTTTAGTTTTAATAGTTTTCCATGTTGAGACTTCGATACAATCTTGAAATGATCAAATAGATTTATCTTTTCATCAATATCTAAAGATATATTTTAAAAATGATATTCAATTTCTAAAGTAGAGTTATTAATCATATCAATTCATTCATCATGAATAACCATATATCTCTCTCTACATTTCATACATCCAAAAATTTGTTTGAATATTATTCTATCAGTCTTAAAAACAACTTTATAAGATTTTAATTCTACTTTAATATGTACAATTTTCCTTCCATCCAATTCAGATATTTTTATTTTTCTAAATCACATAACATTTTCTGAATCTGTATGAAAATGGAAAAAATGTATGGTATATAATGAATGAAATATAATAAATTATTGAATTATTCCTTGAACTATGTAAACCTTGATTCTATTATCTGATCTGAATTAGTTTCTTGTGATTCTATTGAGTCTAATGACACATCAGACACACATCTTCTTGAAGTTATACAGGAACTTCCACCTTCTATTTTTCTTTTTCTTTAACACTATTATCCTCCTAAATTTCCATTAAATCTATATTTTGATCAGTGTATAATTTATCTAATACTCTAGTTTGAGACTAAAAATTTTCAATTTCTCTTTCTGAATTGACTTCTTTATCCTAGATAATATTATCATCATTTTCTATTTGAGTTGTAAAGGAAGATGTAACTTTATAACACTTTCCCCCCATCTTCTTATTCCTATATTTCATTAGATTCCACTTCTAAAGAAGTTTCTTTAGAAGTTTTCTCTTATATTTCATATTCTAACTATCACACTAACAAATCTCGACATCTAAATTCATACTTTCCTTTCTTCCTTATAGATTTTTTAATCCCAATAACTTTTCCTAGAACTTATTTTTCAACTTCATTGAATTTACCTTTTTCTTTCTCTATTACAACTGGAACATGAGAAGTTCCAAACCAAATATTTTTTTGATACAGAATGAAGAAGAACAATCAAAATGGACAATGAAATTTCAAATGGAGGATAAATCAATTCATCTACTAATAATGGATATATTGAAAGAGCCATTTTCCATTCCTAATCAGTTGTAGGAACATCTTTATATTCCCGATCGATACCATTTATGAGAATTTCGAATACTCTAGCTTCTTGATGTATTTTATTTAGTTTTATCTTCTTTTCGTTATCCTCCAACACTTATTTAGTTATTTCCTTCAAATATAATTCATCAGACTTTTTTAAGCTAAACTCTAGATCCCATATTTTCTTTTGATCCTTTTCTTCATCATTTTATTAAATGTTTCATTAGTTATTGTTTTTATTTTCCTTTTCAAATTAGTAGTATATGAAAATAATTTTTTTTGTTTTGAAATCTTTATTTTTGTAATTTAACATAAAATTTAGATTAAAATCTATACGATTTGTCAACAATTTTTTTGATCTTTATATAAAAAATAAGTTTCATCCTAGAAATTGTTTTCTCATTAATTGGAGAGACATTTTCCCTCATTGCAAATACTTGTTTATTTAATTCTCATAATTTCCATGAAGGTCACAAAAATTATATTTATAAAACAAGGAAACTAAATAATACTTATTTTTATCCTACTCTCCTTTAATGCCTCAACTAGAAAGAAAACATATTTTTCCAAATTAATTTTCCACATATTCATCAAATAATATAGAAAAGAAAATTCTACTAGTTTTAGTGTGTATTGATCACCCTTACTCAGTATCACATACCTTTTCATCTATAAGAATATCTCTATTGAATTTGGTTTAAGATGAAATACCTTACATTTCCAAAGAAGGAAAAAAGAGATGTTTCAGCCTTACTTTCTCAAAATTACCCAACTTATCTATTAATTTGGATGTAATAAGAAAAGATTCAACTTCTCAAGGAACTTTAATGAAGCCAAAAATTTGTTGAATTTTTTATTTAATATTTACATAAAATAGTTTAAAAGTAACAAATTCAAAATCAAATTCATTAATAAATTATATAGTTGAATAAAATTCATTAACATTTTTTGGGTAATGAAGATCAAAATTTTCTTTTTCAGCACATACAATTTCCAATTTTTGAAAGTGCATAATCCCTTTTAGGAAAGAATATATATTGTCATACCACTTATTTTTTATTAGTATTTATTTCACTAATTCTCTATTTGAAATTTCTTACAATGTAGTCATCATTGAAATAGAATTGACTATAGATAAAGGATATGATGAAGAAATAATTTATCGTATGAATTAACAAGTATCGGATTGACCATGTATTTGAGAGGATATGGTCATCAATGTAAGATCCTGATTTTTTGAAGGGTATGATTTCGATATGTGTTGGTTGAATCCCTTGTTTCGGGCTTTAAGGGATTTCTTCTGAAAGTATGAGAGGTCTTGGGGGTGTTTCAGGGGCTCGGGGCACAAAAGAAAGGAAAGTTTGGCAAGACATGCCTGGGCGCACGACCTGCGCATGGCCAGGGAAAACCGTGCGGCCTGCCTAGGTAACCCGTGAAACCCCTCCTCCTCCAGACGGTAGCATGAGCATGGTTTACGCACTATTTGTCAAACTGTGCGGCCAAACTGTGCAGCCTCTTAATGTTGGGAAAAATTACAAAATTTCCACCCAGAGATTTTAAGAACCCACTCGGGATTTCCTCTCCATTCCTCCTCCTTCACCCTAGGAATGAAACAAATCACCGAAGATCTCCAAGAGGTCGATCTCCCTCATTTATAAGGAATTGTTGGTGTCGTTGGATGTGTATCGAATCTCCGGGTAAGGCTAATCGCACCCTTGCTTCTATTTTTAGTTTAGGGTTGTATCTTCTCTCCCTCTTGTTCTGAAGCTCTAAACCCCTATCTTTTGGGTGAGCTCTAGGTTGAAGCTCCAAAGGCTGGTTGGATGGAGGTCTAAGGACTCGATTGAGTGTGAATTCAACTGTGGTTTCGAGGTATGTGGTATACAAAAGATATCCCATAGTCTAATGGTGGATTTATACATGTGTGGATTTGCACATGGTTTCCTTTTGATGAGATTTGATCAACCAGGATGTGTTTGGTATAAATGATGCTTAAAAATGGTAAATGGGAACCCTCACGATCCCCTTGGGATGCGTTGAGAATAACTTGACCTAAATGGGGCCATCCATGGGGTGGGCCCACTTTTCTCGGGCTTAGGGATTGTTATTAAACAAGAGACTGTGTTGTAATAAATGGTAGCTCCCTTAACAAATATGTTGGCATGATTGGTTGAACAAGGAATAGAAGTTAGGTGATGCACCTAGACATGGCAATAACTTCAAGGTTATTTTGAATGGGTTGAATGGTTGATTCATGGAAATGATGAATGAGTTAAATGGGTTAATGAATAATTTGATTAAAGACCACAATGGGATAGGATATGGGTTTACTATTAAATGCTTAGTGAGATATGCATAACACATGGGAATTGGGTGAATCGTTAAATGATGTTAAATGGTAATGTGTTGATGGGTTAGGGCATAATGTGAATTCATGTGTGGTTTTTTGTGAATGGTGTTTGTAAAAGGGAAATGGTATGGTGGGTTTATGGTTACTTATATATATAAGCATGTGCACATGGATTAGTAGAGTGGGGTATGACTTTAGGATCTATGCCCATGGGTCGAGTTAAGACTGATGCTCTGAACTCCACCCTAAATGCATGGGTTAGGACTGGGGACTGAGGATCTATTCTCCTAACTGTTGCATCCACCCGAACTGAGGCTTCGAGGTGAGGATATGGTTTCTATATGGGGGTTAGTCCTAGTGAGATAGGATAATGATGTGTTTACCCTCTTGCATGCGATTGTTGGCCTTAGACCCACGTAACATAATGTATGTGATTAACCCATATAAATGTGGTGAAATGGTAAGTGATGATAATTGGTGTGAAATGAATGTTAATGGAAGTGGAGATGGCTCTGTCTCTGAACTGGTTAATGGAACCTTAAATATTTACTTGGCAATTATCATTCATATTCCTTTTTCATGAACTACCTGTTCATACTAGATATTTTGTAGACACCGTTGGTGGTGGCCAACTGAGTTGTACTCACAGCCTGCTCAGGCCTCCATTGGGTACCTGAGGAGAAATATTGTTTGTAGTACAAGAGAAGGGCAGTGGTCCTTGCTAGATAGTTGAGTGGACATGGTTAGCACTTGGTGAAGGATCTGAACTTGGAGTCGGGACCATTTTGGGGATTTTAGTCATTCTCTTATTTTGGTCTTTTTCTCACTCTTTCACTTGTTGTAGGAAATGGCATATTTATTGTTAGAAATGGTTGTTATACATGTTCCTTGTTTATTGATTATTTTTTCCACTATTGGGTTATTTCTATTGTGGCTTAATCTGATAGAATGGGGGTATAGTCTCCACACTTGACCAAAAAGACCCCTGCTGCTAGTCGGCAGCCTTTGGCATACGGGGAGGCGCGCTTAAGGTTATGTAACTTCCCGGATCGGAGAACCAGTTTAGTGGATTCTGGGTTGGGAACATTACAAAGTGGTATCAAAGGAGGTCTTTATTCTCCTTCTCTAAGGTCTTGATATTTGGGATAAGTTTCCAAGGGTTAAGATGTGTCGAGCCTTGGTAAATCAGCTTGTTCTTGGGAGTAGCTAACCCATGTATGAGGGAAAACCCATGTCACCCTGGGTGGGAAATGTTGTTCTTGGTTGTGTGTTGGTACAGTTGATGATATTTCACCTTTGGGTGATGCACGTTTGGTTTGATGTGACTGTTTTATGATATTTGGCTCGTGGCCTTAACAGTATGAGGAATTTCTTTCATGCATCATTGTAGGCACCTAGGGAGATAGGTGACATGAATTGTGTTATGCACACGCACGGGGCGGTTGTGTGAGGCCGAAACGTAAGTTGCATCATGCATTTCATGAAACCAATAAATAATGAGAAGAATGAAATAAAACAAGTGGGTAAATGATGTTTAATGAAATATATGGTTTTGAAATGAAGTGGAAAAAGTTTTTGTAAAATGTTGTGTGATTTTGGTGGTAGTGCATGGTTGTTTACCCCATGTGGAACATCGCCCATGGTAGGGATGGTCAGGGTGGTGAATTTTAGGTGTTAATGTCATTGAATTAGTTTATGAAAATGGGTTTTTATAGCTAGTAAAGAGCTTTTGATGAAGTCATGAAATTTTTATGGTATGCGTGCTAAATATCATGCTTGGAAATGTAGAGCGATGCCACCATGACGTCGGTTACCAGTTGGGAAACATGAGGATGTCACTGAGAACACTCCTCCGATTGAAGAGCATGAAAATGTTGTGATCAATGAAGGTAGAGAAGACCAGTTTTAGGAGAACTTGTCTCGCCTTATGCAGATGATGGATCGGGACCCGGGGTGGGTTGCACCGAGTATGTTTGAGAGGACTAGGGAGTTCCAGCTGCAGCACCCTCTGACCTTCACCGGAGAGGGTGGGCCATAGGTAGCGGAGTTCTGGATAGAGTCTGTCCATATGATATTGGATCATCTGGAGACCCCAGTTGAAAAGTGAGTAAAGCTGACCGTTTATATGTTGAGGGGCCAGGCCAGGTGTTGGTGGGACATTCAGGCTCAGACTGAGTATGCTAAGGGGATGTCGTAAAAGGTTTTCCAAGATATTTTTCTAGATCATTTCTACCTAGATAATTTGAGGTAGGAGCGGGCTACAAATTTTATGAGCCTGACTCAGGGATCGCTATCGGTGATGGACTATGCTAGTCGCTTCACTAATTTGCGACTCTTTGTCCTAGTGTTAGCAGGGGATGAGGCAGTGGTAGAAAAGCGTTTCCAGGATGGGTTGAGACATGAGATCAGGTCTCAAGTAAATATCTTCTGCTTGAAGAGGTTTGTATAGGTGATGGATCATGCACTAATCTCTGAAGGGAACCTGAAGGGAGATTTGGGTGGTGGGCTGGTCGTGCCATCTGGGCGGACAAGTGGTGCATCTTGCGAAGGTCGGAAGTGCTGTTTGGAATGTTTCCAGCAAGGTGGTCAGAAGGGAGGGTTACCCTCTTAGAGTGGGAACCAGATGTTCTGTTATTAGTGTGGTAGTTCAGGTCATGTGCGTGGTCAGTGTTCTCGACCTCCAGTTGAGTTGTATTCGTGTGGCAGGATGGGGCATGTGTAGAGGTTCTATAGAAACCCTCGACATACGGCTGAGCATGATGATGAAAAGAAGGTACTGGGTATAGGAAGGGGATCAGTTTCCCCTTATCAAGCAGGAAGTTGGAGCTCCATGGGACGTACTGGCATGGGCGGTGGACATGGAACTCCAGGGAAAGATCGCTCATGCCATTAGGGCAGTGCGGCGCAGGGTGCTCAAGCTGGAGCCCCGGGTAGACGGGAAGGACAGCATTAGGTAGTTCAGTTTGCGCCTGGTGATGGCGAGGTTGGACCATCAACTATTTGAGGTACGATCCTTGTAGATTATACATTTTTAAGCGCGTTTTTTGACATAGGTTCCACACACTCTTTTGTTTCTTCTCAACTGGTGGTAGTTATAGGTTTACCTATAGAGGGGGTGTGTGGATTTATGTCAATTGACACCCCATTGGGGGTGCGGGTTGAAGATATCAAGCAGTGCAAGGGATGTGCCTTGGAAGTTGGTGGGTATCGTTTTCTGTGGGAATTGTTCGTTCTCGAGATGTTAGGGTTTGACCTAATCTTTGGAATGGATTGGTTGGTGTTGTATCGGACACACATAGACTGTTATCATCACATAGTATTGTTTAGGTCGTTTGAGGGTGACGCTTATGTCCATCGTGGCGAATGGGATGTTCAAGCAGGGCGTGCAGTTCCGTTTTTTCAACAGATGAGTGGAATCACGACTCAAGTGGCATGTCTCAAGCTTTATGATGATGAGGGAGGGGAACAATCTAATTTTCCTATCGTGGTGGATCTGTTTCAGGATGTGTTTCTAGAGGATTTCTCGGGGTTACCACCTGAGAGGGATGTCACGCTCACGATCGAGTTGTTGCCGGGAGTGGAGCCAGTTTCTATTCTCCCATACCGAATAGAACCAGCAGAACTCCAGGAAGTGAAGGTTTAGCTTGACAAGTTGGAATGTACGAGGTTTATCCATCCTAGTATGTCTCCTTGTGGATATCCGGTGCTTTTTGCAAAGAAGGACGATGGGTCGTTGAGGTTGTGTGTTGACTATTGAAAGTTGAATCAGATGAAGGTGAAAAATCAGTATCCTATACCTATAATTGATGACCTGTTCGATCAGTTGAGGGGGGCATCAGTGTTTTCTAATATTCACCTAAGTTCAGGTTATCACCAGATGAGGGTAAGGTCTTCTGACCAACCGCGGATAGCTTTCCAGAGTCGGTATGGGTTGTTTGAGTTTTTGGTAATGCCTTTTGGCTAGGACAATGCATTAGTGGTGTTTATGGATTTGATGAACCGATTCTTTCATCCCTATATAGATCATTTTGTGATTGTCTTTCTGGATGATATCTTAGTGTACTCGAAAGCTCATGACGATCATGCCCAACATTTTAACATCATCTCGGGTACGTTAAGAGAGCATTGGCTATACACCAAGCTATCAAAGTTTCAATTCTGGATAGGTGAGGTGCATTTTCTGGGTCACATCATCTTGGAGGCAGGTGTGTCAATGGATCTAGAGATATTGCAGACAGTTGTATCTTGGGAGCAGCCCAAGAGTGTTTCTGATGTTCGGAGTTTTCTGGGTTAGTTGGGTAATACCAAATGTTCTTTCCTGATTTCTATTGCTTGGCAGCACCACTCTCAGGCTTGACCAATAAAAGAATCATGGTCGAGTGGTCTGAGGCTTGTGATAACACCTTCCTAGAGTTGAAGAAGTGGTTGATGACCACACCTATCTTGATCTTACCTGAGCCGGGTAAGAAGTACACAGTGTTTTGTGATGCATCTGGAGTCACACTTAGGTCTATGTTGATGCAGGATGAGCGGGTTGTGGCTTATGGGTAAAGGTAGTTGAGACCCCATGAGAGAAAATATCTGACTCATGACCTTGAGTTGGCTGTAGTGGTGTAAGCCTTGAAGTGCTGGAGGCAGTATCTATTGGGATAACAGTTTACTGTGTTTACCAACCATAAGAATTTAAATTACATCTTCTCACAACGGGATCTGAACCATCGGCAGTGAATATGGGTTGAATATCTCCAGTCTTTTGACTTTGAGTTGGTGTACATGCAGAGAAATGGAAATAGTGTTACAGATGCTCTGAGTAGGAAGGTTCAGAATTAAGTGGTTCAGGAGTCCAGCACTGAGTGGAAGGTGGTGGATTTGTTTGCAGAGATGCACCTGGCGGTGCAGGAGGAGAGTGGTTAGGTCACTCTCTCTATATTAATGATGTAGTTGACGCTTATGAGTCGAGTTAAGGAAGGTCAGCTTGATTATCCTGAGTGTTTGATCATGAATGAAAAGCCCAAAGGTGGGGAGCTACCTCCTGGTTGGACAGTTGGCATGGAAGGTGTTGTTCAGGTTTGTGATCGTTTGGTTGTGCCAAAGTGTGTTCTGTAAGAGTTTATGCATGAGTTCCATGCATCAAAGTGGGCATTGCATCCTGGTTTGACCAAGATGTACCGTGATCTCAGATAGCAGTTTTTGTAGCATATAATGAAGAAGGAATTTATGGGCTTTGTGGCACGGTGCCTTACCTGTCAGTAGGTGAAGGCTGAGCATCAACACCCAGGTGTTTTGTTTCATCCATTTCCCATTACGGAATGGAAGTGGGCTGATATATCAATGGATTTTGTTGTGGGTCTTCCAAGGACCCCGCGGATGGTTGATGCAGTCTGGGTGGTTGTGGATCAGTTAATGAAGGTGGATCATTTCTTACCGATTCAGGAGACCCTTACAGTCGACCAGTTGGGTGACCTGTATGTTCTAGAAATAGTTTGGTTGCATGGTGTTACACAGACCATAGTTTTGGACTGAGATTCGCATTTCACATTGTGTTTCTTGCAAGGGTTTCAGAAGGCACTTCTTACGCAGCTGTTTTTGAGTACGGATTTCCACCCACAGACAGACGAGCAGTCAGAGCGTACATTCCAAGTGTTGGAAGACATGTTAAGAGCTTGTGTCCTAGACTTTGGCGGTTCTTGGTAGAGTCACCTAACATTAGTTGATTTTTCCTACAACAATGGTTTTCAGGCTCTGATTCAGATGGCGCCGTTTGAGGCACTATACGGGAGGCCATGTAGATCTCCGTTGTGTTGGCCAGAGGTCGGTGAATCTGAGTTGTTGGGGCCAAGTCTCGTGTAGGAGACTTTATAGAGAGTTATGTTGATCAGGAAGCGGATGCATAAAACTCAGAGTAGGTAGAAGTTGTATGCAGATTGGAGGCGTAGAACTCTTGAGTTTTTGATGGGTGATAAAGTGTTCCTTCGGGTGTAGCCAAGGTTGGGTCACCATCGGATTCGAAAGCAGTGTAAGTTGGCGCCCAGGTATGTGGGACCATTTGAGATTGTGGAGTGGATCGGACCAATGGCTTAACGATTGGATCCCCCACAGCTGTATGGTTGGATACATGATGTGTTTCATGTGTCATATCTTCGATGGTATCACCCTGACACATCTCACATGGTTGATGTGGAGGATGTGGAGCTTGAGGATGATGCGTCCTTTGAGGAGAATCTGGTTCGTGTGGTGGATTATAGTGGAAAGGTCTTGCGAGGAAATGTTGTGCCATTAGTGCGAGTAATATGGAAGCATGGGAATGTTCAGGGAGAAAATTGGGAGTGGGAATCTGATATGCAGGCTCAATGGCCTGAACTCTTCTCTTCGGTGGATCAATGAGGCTTGGAAACTCGGCTTGAGGACAAGTTGTTATAAGGTGGGGAAGTTGTAAGATCCTGGATTTTGGAAGGGTTTATTTTCGTTAAGTTTTGGATGAATCCCTTGTTTTAGGATTTAAGGGATGTCTTCTGAAAGTATGAGAGGTCTTGAGGGTATTTTAGTGGCTCGGGGCCCGAAAAAAAAAGGAAAGCTAGGCAAGACATGCCTGGGCACATGGCATGCACACAGCCAAGGCAAACCGTGTGGCCTGCCTTGGTAAACTGTGCAACCCCTCCTCCTCCAGACATTCGCATGTTCACAGTTTGCCTACGGTTTGTCAAACCGTGCAGCCAAACCATGCGGCCTCTTAAAGTTGGGAAAAATTACAAAATTTCCACCCGGGATTCTAAGAACCCACTCAGGATTTCCTCTCCATTCATCCCTATTCTCCATAAGAATGAACCAAATCGCCCAAGAGCTCCAAGAGGTCGATCTCCCTCATTTCTTAGGGGTTTTTTGTGACATTGGATGCGGATCGAAGTTTCGGGTACGTCTAATCCCATCCTTCATTATCTTTTTGGTATAGGGTTGTATCTTCTCTCCCTCTTTTTCTGACGCTCTAAAACCCTATCTTTTGGGTGGGCTCTAGGTTGAAGCACCAAAGGCTGGTCAGATGGACGTCTAAGGACTATATTGAGTGTTCTTTCAATCTCGGTTTCGAGGTAGGTGGTCTACAAATGTTATACCATAGTTTTATGGTGGATTTATGCATGTGTGGCTTTTCTCATGGTTTTCTTTTGATGATCATTGATCAATCTGGATTCATTTGTTATAAAGGATGCTTAAAAATGGTAAATGGGAACCCTCACGATCCCCATGGGATTCATTGAGAATGACTTGACCTAATTGGGTCCATCCATGGGGTGGGCCGGCTTTTCCCGGGCTTAGGGATTGTTATTAAACAAGTGACATTGTTGTAATAATTGGTAGACCCCTTGAAGTATATGTTGGCATGATTGGTTGAACTTGGAATAGAAGGTAGGTGATTCCCCTAGACTTGGAAATAACCTCAAGGTTATTTGGAATGGGTTGAATGGTTTATTCATGGAAATGATGAATGGGTTAAATTGGTAAATGTGTAAACTGATTAAAGACCATAATGGGATAGGTTATTGGTTTACTATTGAATGCTTAATGAGATAGGCATAATACATGGGAATTTGGTGAATGGTTAAATGATGTGAAATGGTAATGTGTTAATGGGTTAAGGCATTATGTGAATTCTAATGTGGTTTGCTATGAATGGTTTTTTTCAATGGGCAATGGTATGGTGGGTTGATGGTTACTTATATATACAAGCATGTGCACATGGTTAGTAGAGTGGGGAATGACTTGAAGATCTATGCCCACAAGTCGAGTGAAGACTGATGCTCTGAAATCCACCATAAATGCATGGGTTAGGAATGGGGACTGAGGATCTATTCGCCAAACGGTTTCATCCACTCGGATAGAGGTTTCGAGGTGAGGATATGGTTGTTATGTGGGGGTTAGTCCTTGTGAGATAGGATAATGATGTGTTTACCCTATTTCATGTGATTGTTGGCCTTAGACCCATGTAACATAATTTATGTGATTAACCCATGGAAATGTGATGAAATGGTAAGTGATGATAATTGGTGTGAAATGAATGGTAAGGGAAGTGGCGATGGCTCTGTCTCTGAACTAGTTAATGGCACCTTAAATAATTACTTTTCAATTAACATTCATATTCCTTTTGCATGCACTAACTATTCAAACTAGATATTTCATAGACACCATTGGTGGTGGCCTACTAAGTTGTATTCACACCCTACTCAGGCTGCCATTGGGTACCTGAGCAGACTTCATGTTTGCAGGACAGGAGAAGGGCAAGGGTCCTTGCTCGATAGTTGAGTGGACATGGGTATCACTTGGTGGAGGATTCAGACATGGAGTTGGGACCATTTTGGGGATTTTGGTTGTTGTCTTATTTTTCTATTTTGTTCACTCTTGCAGTTGTAGTAGGACATGGAATATTTATTGTTGGAAATGGTTTTTATACATGTTCCTTATTTATTGATTATTGTTTCTGCTATTGGATTATTTCTGTTGTGGCTTACTATGATAGAAAGGGGGTATAGTCTCCCCACTTGACCACAAAGACCCCCACTACTAATCGGCAGCCTTTGGCATACGGGGAGGCGTGCTTAAGTTTATGTAACTACCCAGATCGGAGCACCGATTTAGTGGCTTCTGGGTCGGGAATGTGACATTCAACCTTTCTAAAATCTGATGTAGGATGTGGTGAACCACTCATCTATTTATATGCATGGGGTTATGGTTGGAATTCCATATATTTTATGACTCATTTTCAAACTCAAATATGATTCTATAGTTAAGAAATTATCCATAAATATTTAAAATATAATTCTAAATGCCTAATGTTTTTGAAAACTACTATGTGACTAAGATTTTTTCCACATGTTAAAAAACCATAAAATTTGTTTTAAAATTTTGAATGTTTATAAAATATAAACTAATGAATCAAAAAGTAGACAACAACAAAATAGTTAAGTGTAAAATAGTAAATATTGAAGATTAGTAATTACCTTTTGGAGTGAACACATTACTTTCTAATAGAATATTATTATGACAAACTATTCTTCGAAATTTTTAGAAAATCTAAAAATTTTATATTTTTTTTAAAATTATAGTTTTAAAAATGATATACTAATAGTTTTGGTAATATATCAGATTTTTTTTAAAAAACTATATAAATTTGGGAATCGATTTTTTTAAAAAAAACATAAAAATTAGTGAATTTGAAATAATTTTAGAAAAAATAAGATATTTTGAGAAAATTAAAGTTTTTATAAAACCAAAGAATATTTACCCCCATTGAAAATGATTTCATTAATATAAAGATACTGTTAAAAATGAAGTAAATTTTAATGGTCATTTGATATTGGAAATTCCTATATTCTGTTTAATAAAGTCAAATATACCTCAACCAAGTAGTTTTGTAAACACATACAATTATTTTGTTTAGAAAATCACTTATGAGGGAAAATTGGGAAACCATACTAGTTCACCTCAAATAGCCATTAAACAAAATAGGGAATAAAAATTCATTAAAAAAGACTGAATTTGTTGGAATCGCTGACATTGTATAAACCCCAATAAAGGCCATGTACCTTTATATTCAGGTCATTTACAACTAGGTCTTCAAAATGGTTGGATAGATTTTCCCACATTTGTATACTTTCCTCCACATAAAAATGCCTTACATTAAATCTATGTGTTATACCTATGTATTTTTTGTTGATATAAGACTTTTGGTTCTCATTGACATTGACTCATAATTCTCTTTCTAAGATTCTATCCACCTCCCCTTTTGAAGCCTTCAAATGATGTGAAGATGACTATATTTCTTCATTAGAATGAAGAATAAGATCTAAGTGATTTAGTTTCCCCTTTTCTTTTCCTTATTCTTTATCCTATTCCACCATTCCATCCATACCACCATGCCCTTTTTTCTTAAATTCAATATTCATGGAATTTTTATTTCTATTTTTTAGGTTCGAACACTTCTTGCTCTCCTGATCATGGGTCGTTGTTCCACCATCCATCACATTGGTTCTGCTGGACAACCTTGTTCTTGCATTCCAATCAATTATAAAATAATATCTCATTTTGTGTGTGATCCAAAATGAAATGGTGTATTATAGATATGTTCTTTACTGATGAGTGATGTGCTAGGATTTTAGTTAAAGTATTGTCACTTGTGTTATTACAAAATAATTTAGTTTTACTAAAACTCATTCCATAGTTCATGAGTGAGTTTTGAATTCAAAAAAAATGATCAAAACAACTTCTAGTTGCTCTAAATTTAGATTCAATAGTATAAAGTGATACTGAGTGTTGTTTCCTACACTACCAAGACACTAAAGATTCTACTAAGAAGTGAAAATTTATTTAAGTACTCTTATAATCCATTATACAACCACAAAAGTCAGTATCCAAAAAACATTTTAACTCAAAATAATTTTTATAAAAGTAAAGTAAACCTAAATCTATAGTTCCTTTAAAATAACAACAAATTTGTTTTACCACATTAATATGGAACTATTTGAGATTTTATAGATATCATGAACATAATCATATAAAAAACATTAAATAAGGATGAGTAGATTTTAAGTATAATAGACTACCAATCATTCCTATAAATGTCATTTGATTCAATGTTTTTCTATATTCATAAATATATGAAGTATTTGTGGTTATGATAGAAGAAATTATACTTTCTAGTATAGTTATAGATGAATTTTTTAAGAATACATTTTATAAACTTATTTTTTGATATTAAAGTTCCTTTTAGTTTCTTAGAAATTTTAAAACATAGAAAATTAGTAAATTCTCCCATAATAATGATTTGAAACTCAAAATTCATAAGATCCTAAAAGGAATCAATTAAATATTTTTGAGTTGAACCAAATATAATTTCACTGAAATAAATTTGAACTATAATGGTGTTTTTTAGAAAATTATTTTATAAAAATGGTTGGATCATCATGTCCTTTAACAAATTTTCTTTGTATCAAAAAATCCAGTTAACCTATAATATAGGGCTTAAGAGATTGTTTTTGTGCATAAATTTCTTTAGTAATTTTAGAAACATGTACTGGATATTTTTTATTTTCTAAACCAGGGGTTTTTTATATATAAAATTCCTTCGGAACGTATCCGTTAATAAATACACACTTCACATCCATTTCAAATAGTTTAAAATATAAGAATGTTTCATATTTTATAATTATATTAATATATTTAAGTTTTTCTACCTAAGCATAAGTTTATTCATAATCTATGAACTCTTTTTGATTATAAACCTTAGAAAAAATTCTATATTTGTTTCTAAATATTATTCCATTTTCATCAAAAAAAAATTATAGAAAACCCATTTTACTCTAATTACAGAAGTATTTTTAGGTCATTCAACTAAATTATAATATGGATTACTCTCGAATTAATTTAGATTATCTTGAATTTATTTTATCCAATATTCATCACCAAAAGCCTCATCAAGAGTATTAATTTTAAATTGAGATAAAAAAGAAAAATGTTTAATTTAATTTAATTTATTAATGAATTTCTAGTTATATCTCATTGATCTATATCACCAATGATGCTTTCACTAGGATGATTCCTAAGAAAAAACTAATTTCATGGGTTAAAACAACTTTCTCCTTCAACATAATGTTGAAATTATTCTACGGTAAAACATTAGAAATATCTTCTTCAGTTTTTCTATCATGAGAAAAAATTACCGACATTGGTTGAAACTCAATTTTTGAAATGACATTCAAAGATATGGATTGATGTTGTTTGAAAATAAAAGCATCAGTTTCATCAAATTTAAGATGTATTATTTCTTTATATGTACTTAAATTTTTATTAAAAATTTTATATGAATTACTAGTTGTAGAATATCCAAAAAATATTCTTTCATCAGATCTTGTAGAAATTTATGTAAGTTATATTTATTATTCAAAATTAATACTTTATTTCTAATAAAAATGAAGTTATAAAGTTTTGGTTTCCTTCCTATCCCATCTTATAAAAAGTTCTTTTCATTAAAGGTCTTATTAAAACATGATTTATAGTATAAAATAAAGTATTAACCTCTTCATTCCAAAATTTTTTAGAAACTCAGTATTCACTCTTCATAGTTCTGGTAATCTCTTGAAGAATTCTATTTCTTCTTTAAACAACACCATTTTTCTATGGAATTATAGGTTTTTACAAGTTATGTACAATACCTTTTTACTTTAAAAAGTTTCAAAATAAAAATTAACAAATTCTACTCCATGATCACTATGAATATTTATTAAAAAGTCATTTTTTCTCAGTTTTTACTTTGGATTAAAAAGTTTTAAAAAAGAAAATTATTTATACTTATTTTTTATAAAATAGACCAAATTTTATTTAGTGTAGCCATCAAATAAAACATATACATAGTATTTTAAATTCATAATTAATGTTTGTGTAGGTCTAAACAAGTCTATGTGTACTAACTATAAAGTATCAGAAGTTGATAGTTCACTAGTTGATTTAAAACATAACTTCTGTTTCTTTCCAAATTCCCAAGGATCACATAGTTTTAATGTATCAAACCAAAGTTCCTATAGATCCTCAATTTGTCCTTTATTTGATAAATCATCTAATGTTATAATGTTACAATGTCCTAATATTCTTTTTCATAACCAAGATTGGTCTTCCATTTCACTATAAAAAGGTAGATCTTGGATCCTAAGGTCTTATAAGTTTTTTGTGTAGACATTATCACGCCAATTGGTAGAAAGAATAAATTTTTATTTAGAAACATAAATTATACATTTATAATTCCAAAATTTCAAAAGATATACCTCACCAAATAATTGATTTTTTCTAATAAGGTTGTGATTAAATCCTAAAAAATAAAATATATAAAATTAAGGCTTTCCTAAAAGGCACAATGTTACATATTCTGATAATTTATCCTAGAAAATTATCTCCAAAGGTTTCGTTACCACCTTTCACCTTTATAATCCTATTAATTTAATTCTTCTTTCTAGTCATGTTTTTGGAGTAACCACTATCCATGTATGAAATATTTCTATTTTTTGGAACATTATTTATTTTCATGAAAATAGTAAAATTAGAATTTTAAAACTCAAACCTTCTTGGGTCTGGTATTGTTAAAAAGTAAAATTTTAGGAATATAAATTTTTCCAAACATACTATATTGAAAAAATGATTAATATTTGGAAAATAATCTTTATAAAAACCTAAGGATTGAATTTTACTCAATAAATAATTATTCTTTCAATTACCACTATTTTGAAACTTAGTGAAAAATGGATCACTTTTGTAACATCCCGGCCCCGGGTGCCACGCAACGGGTGCCCTGAGCCCGGTTCACCACGTGACCTCAAGAGAATTTCCCCAAACGCCAGAGGCTGCCGACTAGCAGCGAGGGACCAGGTCTGATAGTGGGGAAACTATGCCCTCATTTGTCAAAGTGTAGTGCAGCAGAATACCAAAATAAACATACAACAACAGCGGAAGTAGTAAACATACACAACTGAAATAACTACAGCAGTGGATATAGACAACAGTATAAAATTGATGATGCTACATGTTAAAATTCTAAGAAAATAGCCAGAACATGTTATACATCATTGTGATACAACCAAAAGCAAAGTACAGCAAAACAAGTAAATAGATGGCAGCGGCATCGCGAGCCTAGGCTCGGTCCCATTCCCTCCTACTCCTCAAAAACTGTCAAGTACCTATATAGGGACTCTTGCCCCTATCTACACCTGCAGCAACGTAATCTGTTTGGGCCGAAAAGAATGACCCAAACAGGGTGTGAGAAATATATTTCAGTAGGCACCCACCAAAGGCCCGTGCTCAACTGTGTGTAAAACATGCAACAAGTGTGCAATAGTAAATGTAATAACTAAGTAGTACTCAAAAGTAACTAACTTAACAGTTAAATTTCCATTTTATTATTCATTTAATTCCTTTAATTTAGTAACATTTTTGTGCTCAGTACCAGGCCCTCAGGCTAACCAGAACTGTGCCCTCATGCTAAAATAGTAACCACACCCTCAGGCTTTCCCTCAGGCCATATAGAATCCAACCCGCAGGTATTGCCCTCATGCATAACCAAAATTCTCACCCTCAGGCTTATGAAGTGTCGCCCTCAGGCATAGAAGTCAAGACCTCAGGCACGAAAGGTTTCCCTCAGGCGGAATAATGACAGCCCTCGGGCGAAAAGAGTCACGCCCTCAGGCTAATCACAACAATGCCCTCAGGCTAAACAGGTAACCGGTCCACGACCAACATATCAAAATGCAGTCAACAAACAATTCCTCTCAAGGAAATTCAACAGTTACTACATTTAAGCCATACCCTCGGGTATCCTGGCCAAATGGCTAAACAGAGGAACACACCCCTCGGTATGGTCCTGGATCCAAGAAACGATCCCAAACATCATTTTATTATCACCATTTAATCACCTATGCAATTCTAGGCATTAAATATAGCAACAGCCTCAGCCACACGACACCCCAACATGGGTTCGTGGCACGAAAACGCACAAAAACGTAGGACAATTGGAAAATAAACACCAAGCCACCTACCTTATGTGCCAACGAACACTATACCCGAACGCCGGCTCCAGAAACGCCCAAGAAAGACATAGATCTGACAAAGAACAAAACCCATTCAAAAGTAAATAACATACATGGGGAGACGAATTGGAAAGAACGGTACTAGGAGGAGGAAGGGCTTACCCGTACGGTTCCAACGAGATCGTCCGAAGCTGAATCAGATTCCAGACGAACTCCCGACGGATCTTCAATGGTCCGGCCTCCTCCTATGGCTCCAAAATGGCTCAAATGCCTCCTCTGCCAAATGAGGAGGCTACTTCCTGTGTTAAGCCGAAAAAAAAAGTACACGACATGTACTTCTGAGTACACGGTGTGTACTTCTTTCATTTAACTATTCATTTGGCAGCACTGGCACTGTTCACCTGCCGACAAGAGTAGACGGAATGTAATTCCAAGTACATGGCGTGTACTTCCGAACAGCTGGCGGCAACTCCACCACCTTACTTTTTAACCTATCGACTAACTACATGGTGTGTAAAGGACCACTACACGGCGTGTAGTCGGTTCCTACACCCTTTGTGGCCGGCGAGGCAACACGCCCTGTGTACTTATCCCAACACGGCCAAAGGTACACGGCGTGTGGGAAAATTACACAGCGTGTAGTTTCAAAATTTTAGTATTTTTCCCCATTTTTCCATATTTTCTCAAAATCACTTAAGGAAAAGGAAAAGAAGTATCCCGTACCTCTAAAACAAGAACTGGGTTTTTACAAACTCCCCCCCCCCCTTATAGCAATTCGTCCCTGAATTTCCCTTTCGAGGGTGGCAAAGAGAAAGCTCAGAACAGCTCTAGCTACTGAGCACGTACATCGGCCTCCCACTCCCAGGTCTCGTCCTGCACTCGGACATGCTACCATAGCACCCGTACAAGAGGAACTGACCAGCCTCGGAGGACCTTCATGCTCCTGTCAACGATACGGATCAGATTCTCCTCAATGGATGCATCATGCTGAAGCTCAACCTCCTCAGGCTGAAAGGTGTGAGACAGGTCTGAATGGTAGTGACGCAACTGAGACACGTGGAAGACGTCGTGCATGGCTCGGTACTGTTGTGGTAACTACAACTGATAGGCAACCAGCCCGACTCTCTCCAGAATCTTGAATGGCCCCACATACATCGGTGAAAGCCTACCCTGTCTCATGATCCGTTTGTGTCATAGCCTCGGCAAAACACGCAAGAAAACCTGAACCCCAACCACGAACTCCAAAGGTCGTCTGCAGCGATCAGCATAAGACTTCTGATGAGACTGCGTGGTAGCCATCCACTTCCGCATCAACTGGACCTACTCAGATGTCTCCTGCACGAGCTGTGGTCCCAGTAAAGCTGCCTCACCTACCTCTAACCAGCACAATGGTGATCGGAATGGACTACCATATAAAGCCTCGTATGGTGCCATCTCATTAGTTTCCTAAAAACTATTGTTATAGGCAAACTCGACTAAGGGTATATGCTTCTCCCAGGAACCCCCAAAGTCTAGGATGCATGCGTGCAGCATGTCCTCTAGCACCTGTATCGTCTGCTCTAACTGGCCATCTGTCTGAGGGTGGTATGATGTGCTCAGAAGCACCTGTGTACCCAGCGCCCTCTGAAAAATATTCCAGAAATGAGACGTGAAGTGGGCATCCCTATCTGAAATGATAGAATGAGGGACCCTATGAAGACGTATAATCTCCCGAATATACAGCCTTCCGAGCTCGTCCACACCAAAGGTCTCCTTGATTGGAAAGAAGTGAGCTACCTTCCTATGTCTGTCCACAACAACCCATACGGTGTCATTGCCTCGAGGTGACCTTGGCAATTCCGTCACGAAATCCATCGCGACTTCATCCCATTTCCACTCCGGAATGGGCAACTACTGTAACAGCCCAGCTGGTCTTTGATGCTCTGCCTTCACCTACTGACAGGTGGAACCCCTCATAACAAAACCAGCTATCTCTCTCTTCATACCCGGCCACCAGTACTGACATCTCAAGTCTCAGTACATCTTGGTAACCCCGGGATGAACTGCCCAGGCTCAAGCATGAAACTCCCTCATCATCTCCTCGCGTATATCCCCTGGAACCCATACACATCTATGGAAACACAAAACCTCACCATCACATATCATCCAACCAGAAGGAGGGTCCTCACATGCCACCGACTCCCGTAGAACTAGGCCTTCTGAAACCGATAGCTGCCTCATCCTCACTCTGTCTAGGAGGGTAGAAGTCAATGCTAACGAGGAAAGATAACTCTGTCCCTGAATTCCATGCACCTCCAGATGCATCTCAGAGAACAAATCCATAAGCTGCCATTCACCACTAGCCTCCTGCACTGCCTGTATCTGAGTCTTCCTGCTCAGTGCATCGGCTACTGTTTTACCTTTACTAGGTGTATAGGCAAGCTCCAAATCAAAGGACTGTAGGTACTCGACCCACCTTCTCTGCCTCAGATTTAGGTCATGCTGATTAAAGATATACTTGAGGCTTTTGTGGTCGGTGAAAACCACAAAATGCTCTCCCAATAGGTAATGTCTCCAACAGTGCAACGCATGCACAACTGCAGCCAACTCGAGATCATGTGTCGGGTAATTCCTCTCATGTGGCCTGAACTGCCGAGACCCGTACGCCACAACTCGGTTTCCCTGCATCAAAACGGATCCCAGCCCAATCCCTGATGCATCACAGTAAACCGTATAGTTCTTCCCCTACTCTGGGAGTATCAGGATCGGTTCTGATGTCAGCCTTCCCTTCAGTTCCGGAAAAGCTGTCTCACAAGATTCTGACCAAACGAACTTCACACCCTTCTTAGTCAGACCTGTCAATGGTGCTGCTAAGCCGGAGAAGTCATGTATGAAGCGTCT
This sequence comes from Viscum album, assembly GCA_963277665.1. Taxonomy (NCBI): domain Eukaryota; kingdom Viridiplantae; phylum Streptophyta; class Magnoliopsida; order Santalales; family Viscaceae; genus Viscum; species Viscum album. Next base: position 1,087,477,708 of record OY728145.1, on the reverse strand, counting down.
GTAGTAACCATCCAGCCCTAATAAACTTCATATCTCAAACATGTTCTTGGGATGCTCCCAGGAAACTACTACTCTCACCTTCTCTGGGTCCACTGCAACTCCTGCCTTTGAGATGATATGACCTAGGAAGTGAATCTGGTCCATCCAAAAGTGGCACTTCGAGAGCTTAGCATATAGGTGATGCTCTCTCATTGTACTCAATACGATCTCAAGATGGGTGGCATGATCGTGTCGAGTGTGAGAGTACACCAAGATGTCATCCATGAATACTACCACAAATGAATCAAGATATGGATGGAACACACGATTCATCAGAGCCATGAAAACTGATGGCACGTTTGTGAGTCCTAATGGCATAACCGTATACTCATATAGACCCTACCTGCTCCTGAAAGCTGTGAGAGGTATATCAGATGGTCTAACGCGCAGCTGATGATATCCGGGTCTCAAGTCAATCTTCGAGAACACTCGTGCTCCACGAAGCTGATCAAACAAATCATCTATCCTCGGCAAGGGATATCGGTTATTAACCGTCAACTTGTTCAGCTTCCGATAATCCACACAAAACCTAAGGTTACCATCCGCCTTCTTTGCAAAAAGGACCAAAGAACCCCAAGGAAAAGTACTGGGTCGGATAAAACCCTTTGCCTATAGCTCCTCTAACTGCCTCTTGAGCTCCTGCAACTCAGTTGTGGCCATCCTATAAAGAGAAATGGACACCGGTGCTGCTCCTAGCACAAGCTCAATAGAGAAATCCACCTCACGCACCAGAGGTAGACCTGAAAATTCGTCTGGGAAGACATCCCTGAAACGATCGACAACTGGATGGAAAACCGTCTGACGAGTCCCCTGGTCATCAAGATATAAGCTCGTAATCTGGGATGTGACTCCACCTTGCCCATGATGCTCTGGTCCAGCTCGACTTGCCTGAACATCACACTCGCCCTTGTATAGAAACTCCCCGCCCTCTGGTGACGTCAAATGCACCCTGCGACGATAGAAGTCTACAAAGGCTCGAAAGGGAACCAACCAGTCCATCCCGAGAATGACGTCATATCTCGTCATCTCTAGGACATAGAGGTTCCAAAGGAAGTGACACCCACCAACCTCAAGGGGCACTCCTTACACTAACGCACACCAACTGTCCTAGTCCCCAACGGAGTGTCTAGCGTCAAGATAGAAGAATAAGTAGAAACACTGATCCCAAGGCTCTCCACAACGGGTACTGATATAAAACTATGTGTATCACCCGTATCAAAAAGTACTAAAGACAATACAGGAGCTACTAGAATAGTACCTCTAACTGTCGAAGGTCCGGGATCCTGCTCCTGCTGGGTCTGTTGCACTGTATATGCCTGACCAGTGTCGCGGCCCTACGACATAGCCTGGCTACCCTGAGCTGTCCTGCCCTGTTGCCTCTGAGATCCTGGTGTCTAGCTACCACGGCCACGACCACCATCTCTTCCTTAGATTCAAGATTATTAAGACTGAAACGAAGAAACCACAAAGGAACAAGAGGAAGAAGGCGGTTCAAAATTTGGAAAACAAGACTACACAGCGTGTACACTGACTACACGACATGTACTTGACTTCCTTTCCCCTACCCGGGTCCTTCTATGCAGCTAAGCCACACGGCTTCCATTCAACAAAACTATACGACATGTATAATATCTACACGGCGTGTACGGTGTTATTTTCAAACTGCATGTGTCTTCTGTGACATGGCCGACTACTCGGCTTTACCACACACGGTGTGTTTCACCCGTACACGGCGTGTACACCACGTCGTTTCCCAGCCACACGGCTAACTCCACACGGTCTGCCCTCGGACAAGACTACACGGTGTGTCCCAATGGTACACGGTGTGTTCTGAAAGAGGTGACACTGGCCTGTGTTGTTAGTTACATGGTCGAGTCCCTAGGTCACACTACACGACGTGTCTATAATTGACACGGCGTGTTCTGTCTAGGATTTCACCGACCCGTGTTGTTAGTTACACGGTCGGAATCCGGGTCAACACTACACGACGTGTACAAAACTACACGGCGTGTCTTTCCCAACCCCTTTCCCTACACCGTGTCGCCGCCCACACGGTTTGTGACACCGGAAGAGACTACACGGCGTGTACTCAGGGTACACGGCGTGTACTCAAATGTTCATATTTCTTCCTGAACAGAAGAACATACACGGTGTGTATAAAAATACTACACGACGCGTATACTAGGTTTCCGGACAGTATGCCTCAGAAACTTCTCTGAAACCCAGAAAATACTGAAAACGGCACCTAAGTGTAAAATTCCGACCCGTGGGGGGCCATACACCCCACGAAACAAAAGTTTGACATCTTATTTGTGTTATAACCAATAACCAGTCAATGATCCACCATATTCCGGTCAATGGGGGCCCATACTCCCCAAAGACCAAAGTTTGGCGTCCATTCTATAAACAAGCTCAAACAATAATACATTATCACAAGGAAGGTATTTATCAAGCAGCTATCACAACAGAATTCTTTACTAGCACAACAAATATCACAACAACATGAAAATTCTAATGCACCTACATGGCATGGAAACTATGCATGGCATGTGATATCTAGAATGTGCCTATATGATTCATGAGATGGCATACCCTTATCTCATCGTGTTGCAACTAAATAGAACCCACAGATAAAATATAAACAGTACAATCCAAGTGCGTCGCCCAACGGTGAAAACATATCAACTGTAAAATTGCAAGATCAAAGAATGCAAAGTCTGAGGTAGACTGGCTTTTCCCTGTACATGGGTTAGCTACACCCGGGCACAGCTTATTACCAACTACCATTCGTCCTAACTCTGAATACGACTCCAAATAGTAAGTCAAAGAAAAGAAACCCCTTTGATACCACTTTGTAACGTCCCAGCACCGGGTTCCACGCAACGGGTGCCCCGAGCCCGGTTCGCCACGTGACCTCAAGCACATTTCCCCAAATGCCAAAGGCTGCCGACTAACAACGAGGGCCCAGGTCTGATAGTGTGGAAACTATGCCCTCATTTGTCAAAGTGTAGAGCAGTGGAATACCAAAATAAACATACAACAACAGCGGAAGCAGTAAACATACACAACTGAAATAAATACACCAGTGGATATAGACAACAGTATAAAAGTGATGATGCTACATGTTCAAATTCTAAGAAAATATCCGGAACATGTTATACATCACTGTGATACAACCAAAAGCAAAGTACAGCAAACCAAGTAAACAGCTGGCAGCGGCATCGTGAGCCTAGGCTTGGTGCCATGCCCTCCTACTCCTCAGCAACTGTCAAATACCTGTATAGGGACTCTTGCCCCTATCTACACCTGCAGCAATGTAATCTGTTTGGGCCGAAAAGCGTGACCCAAACAGGGTGTGAGAAATATATCTCAGTAGGTACCCACCAAAGGCCCATGCTCAACTGTGTGTAAAACATGCAACAAGTGTGCAATAGTAAATGCAATAACTAAGCAGTACTCAAAAGTAACTAACTTAATAGTTAAATTTCCATTTTATTATTCATTTAATTCCTTTAATTTAGTAACGTTTTTATGCTCAGCACCAAGCCATTAGGCTAACCAGAACCGTGCCCTCAGGCTAAAATAGTAACCACGCCCTAAGGCTTGACCTCAGGCCATACAGAATCTAACCCGCAAGTATTTCCCTCAGGAGTAACAGAAATTCTCACCCTCAGGCTTACAAAGTCTCTCCCTCAGGCACAGAAGTCAAGCCCTCAGGCACGAAAGGTTGCCCTCAAGTGGAATAACGACAGGCCTCGGGTTAAAACAGTCACGCCCTCAGGCTAATCACAACAACGCCCTTAGGCTAAATAGGTAACCAGGCCATGCCCAACATATCAAAATGCAATAAACAAGCAATTCCTCTCAAGGCAATTCTACAGTTACTACATTTAAGGCACACCCTTGGGTATCCTAGCCAAACGGCTAAACAGAGGAACACACCCCTCGGAATGGTCTTGGATCCAAGCAACGATCCAAAATATAATTTTATTATCACCATTTAATCACCTATGCAATTCTAGGCATTAAATATAGCAACGAACTTAGCCACACGACACCCCAACATGGGTTCGTGGCATGAAAATGCACAAAAACGCATGATAGTTGGAAAATAAACACCAAGCCACCTACCTTATGCACCATCGAACACTATACCCGAACGTCGGCTCCAGAAATGCCCAAGAACAAAGTAGATCTGACGAAGAACAAAACCCATTCAAACGTAAATAACTTATGTTGGGAGAATAATTGGAAAGAACGGTACCAGGAGGAGGAAGGGCTTACCTGTGCGGTTCCAATGAGATCGTCCGAAGACGAATCGGATTCCAGACGAACTCCAGGCGGATCTTCAAAGGTCTGACCTCCTCCTTTGGCTCCAAAATGGCTCAAACGCCTCCTTTGCCAAATGAGGAGGCTACTGCCTATTTTAAGCCGAAAAAACAAAGTACATGGCGTGTACTTCAGAGTACACGGCGTGTACTTCTTTCATTTAACTGTTCATTTAGCAGCACCGGCATTGTTCACCTGCCGACAAGAGTACACGGCGTGTACTTCCGAGTACACGACGTGTACTGCCGCCCAGCTGGCGGCGACTCCACCACCTTACTTTTTAACATGCCGACTGACTACACAGTGTGTAAAGGACCACTGCACGGTGTGTAGTTGGTTCCTACACCCTTTGTGGCTGGCGAGGCTACACGCCCTGTGTACTTATCCCAACACGGCCAAAGGTACACGACATGTGGGCAAAGTACACAGCTTGTAGTTTCAAAATTTAGGATTTTTCCCCATTTTTCCATATTTTCTCAAAATCACTTAAGGAAAAGGAAAAGAAGAATCCCGTACCACTAAAACAAGAACCAGGTTCTTACAACTTTTAAGAACAAAGTAATTATTTTGAAAGATAGGTTTTCTAATAGTAAAACCCATTTTGGAAAAATCCCTATGAGGTATAATTTGATTATATATGTTATCAATGTTTTCCTGACTAGTGGTAAAATTCAACAATTTATTTTCAAACTATAAATTTTTGAATTCATTTTTATAACTAGATGTTTATACTCATTAGATGTTTTATCCAAACTATGTTTTTATATATCAATTAATAAACTAGTTTTTTAAAAATTATACATTTCAAGGTCATTTGAAATATAACATTTCACAAAAAAGACTTATCTAAATCATTAGTATTTTTTAATATTTTTGTAATTAAAGTAGAAATTATTGAATTTTCGTTCACAAGTTATTCTTGAGAATTATCAAGTTTTTTATAAATTTTACAATTATAATTTTCTTGTAGTTTTTAAAACCTTGAAACTTTTTCAAAACATGGTAAAAATATATTTTCTTTTGATGAATAAGATTCTTCCTCGAAATATGTGTAACTATTATATTCAACATCACTACTAGGGAATTAAAATTTAATGTGATATTTTTTAGAGACTAGGTAGTTACCATAGCCCGGAATCAATTGTTAATCATTGGAATTTTAGTATAGAACCTGATATTCTTCTAACCTAAAATTTCATTATCTGAAGAGTTCTGAGATCAAATATCTCCACCAATAGCACTCCATTTATCTGAATCTTTCAGGCACTTCTTATTTTTATTCTTGTACTACTTCTTGGAATTCTTATTGAAATATCTTTCTTTATTATCCTTTATTTTTCTTCTTAGGAAAATGTATGATATGTCCATATTTCTAACATTCATTACATATAAATTCTAAAGAATCCTTTTTTTCAATTATATCCTTGTTATTATTCTTATATATATATAAGATATCCTTCTTTTGAATTATTTTGTTCATTCTCTTTGCAATATTAGATAATTAATTTACATATTATTCTGATGACTACTATATAACTCAACTATTACTTTATTCAAGTTTAGAGGAATTTGAATCTTTATATACAGACTAAAAATTATTAAAAATAATAGAAGTTATAGAAAAATAAACTCATCCATTAATATTTTTCATATTTTCATCATCTCTTTTCAAACCTCCCTCATATTACATAAGAGTACCAATAAGATCATCCGGATTTATATTTTTAATCCTTATTGTATCTTCAAAAATAGTTATCTTATACTCCTATTCACTAAGAATGATCTCATTAATCTTTTCAACTAATATTTCATATGTAAGATATTTCTTTTCAATGTTTATTTATAACTATTTCTCTAATTATTAAATCAAATTATTTATAATCTGTCCGAATCGTTTCTCTTATAGTTTCAAAAACAATTAATGCTTCAAAATGTGTAACTTCTAATTTCTTAAAAATACTATTTATGGACTCACAAGATGATATCTGACTATAAATTTTTCTATTTATAAAATAAAATACAGTACCACTTACTCTATAATTCAATAAACATTTTTGTTTCTCTGGATTGGTAGAAGAAACCACTTTCTCAGGAATATTATAGTCACTAGTCAATATAACAATAAAATTCACAGTAGTATTTATAATAAACATTTTTATTCTTTCTCTCCAATTATCATAATTAGCACCATAAATTATTGGTGTTCTACTAGGATTTTGATTTTCAAGAGTACCAATTCTTAAACAAACTATCTTATAGATACAAAACTCTGTCTACAATTTACACGTTATTGTAATAAAAATTTATAAACAAATAGTTTATAACAAAAGCATAATAAAATTCAGAAACTTTTTGTATATAAGGAAAGTAAAAACACATAAGGAAATAAGTAGTTACTTCTCTAATAGAATTTTTTGGATCATAAGAGTATACAATAGAGACCAGAGGGTGGGGGTGAATTTTAGATTAAAAAAATTAAACAAAAATAAAACCCAAACCTTGTTTATTAGTGATTAGACTCAAAATTCCTATGATGATAAAAGTATATGTATCATAATGAGAAGTCATTTGATAAACCATAATTACTATATGGACTTAAAAAAGGCTTGTTAAATAAATATTATAAATATTTACTAAAAAAACTTTCTAATATAAATTATATAGAGGAATATAAAACTTGTTTAAAAAGGTAATATAAATGCTTATAATAAATTAATAATGATTTACAAGCTTTGTAAAATATATTATACTCTTTAACATTAAGAGTTAAGGAATTCAAAAATAATAAATTATGATATACAAATTTTTCAAGCTAACTGAAATGTCAGTGTTTCCTTACTAGGAAATCCCTTGAAATAATGATCAGAATAAGATATGTCTTCTAAAACCTTTGAATCCCTTAATATTTAGATCAGAATCAGCTCTATCTTCCAATACCCTAGAAGCCGTCAATCAGACTAATTGGTATCATCATTAATCCTATCCATGTAATACCTTGATCTAAACCTCTATCAGAGCAAGAGAATATAAAATAAAAAAAAATTCTAAATAATTTACAATCCTCGTAGTGGATTCCTTAGAAAAACAACTCTCGGAATGATTACAAAGCATAAAAATGATATTTTTAGGCAGAGTGATGTCTATATGTGCTGATTTTTTAAATTATTATCTCCTAGATCCTTGAATTTACTATTATTTATTGGTATTCCTTCAGCGGTCATATTTTAATGAATCTCAATGTTGGTTATAATGGACTTAGATGATATTCACTTGATACATCAGTAAATTATATCTTCATACAATGTTAATCTATATCACCATTATAATAATGTTACAACGTATTCCAACAATAAGAAAAAATTCTATCTCAGATTATAGAATTATTATTCTGATAGAATAAAACATTTCAATCCGATGGATTAACAAACAATCATATTGATAGACTAAGAATTTTCACACATATATACTATATATCATCGTGCTGATTGATTAGATATTTTTATAATGGTTTAATGATTTCATCAAACCAATATACTGCATATTGTCATACTATTTGATTTGATATTTTCATACTGATAGAATAAATATAGTTACACCAATATATAAGATATAATTATATCTATAAATAAGAAATAGTTACATTGATAAAATAGATATCTAAAATCTGATGGACTATAATCCAATCAACCAGGTTAATTGGGCTTCTGTCAGTCTGATGGATCAGACTTGTATAGAATTTTTATATTTGTATAGTTAAGAAGTATTTCTATATTTAGTAAAATAAGTTGTTTTCTACAAAAAAAGTATAAAACATGGAAATAAAAAGTTATTAAATCATATTTTCAAGAATCTGTTTTACTTTTCAAAACCAAGGATATATTATGTAGAAATTATAATTTTGACTCAATATTACCCTCTTTTCTGGATTTAGATAACCTCCCATAGACACTCTTTTTTGGGCATGGGAGAAACTCCCATATTCCCTTTGAGATCATAGACCATTAATCATTACCAAATGTATTAGAGGGATATATAGGTACCAATTATCACATAATACATATATTTATGTACCATAATATCGTACAACTTTCATCATATCATAACCAAGGAAAACGTAATGAGTCTCATAAACATTTAATCATAAAATAACATATATAATGGAAAAGGTTTAATAAAAATATTATAATCATAAACATAAAAACATCAAAGAAATAATAAGAAATATGTACTTGGATCATATCCCCATTAAATATTAAGTAACATTAAACTATTTTAACTTATATGTAAAATGAATTTGAATTATCAATTGGAGCATTGCTTGAGGAAAATAGTATTTCCAATTTAAAAATACATTTTTTAACTAAAAATATAAAAAACGTTTTAAAAATATTTAATTTTAAAAATAAACATGGAAAATAATAGTGTAAGATTCAATTCAGTGATTATTCATAATATAATTTGTTTTCATTTATGTCGTATAAATTAAAATAAAGACTCTTTTCACATTTTTGGTAAAGTCAAAAGAGACATTTTTTGAAAATTATGAAGAAAATTAATTCTAATTTTTTTGGTTAAAAAATAATACATGGGTAAAAATTTAATTAAAAAATATTTTAAAATATTTTGAATATCATTTAAAACATTTTTTTAAAACATGGATATGGAAGAAAAACATTTTCAATTGAAGAGAGAAAGAAAGTCGATTTTTCCTTTAAAACATATTTTAAACCTATTGATAACTTAAAGAGATGATAATGAAATAAAAACGTGTATTATAAATAAATAACCCAAGGAGAATAAAATTAATTAATTTCTTGAGAGATATATCATAATATATCATCACGAGAAACTTAATTATAAATAATCCTGATAAATAATGAGATTGTAAAATAAAATAATTACCACTTCAGTAACATTTGAATAATAAGACTCATGAAAGTATAATATTAAACAAAACATTATATACCATGAAAAGAAATTATGATATAAAATGTAAAATGGTATTTATATACACCTTATAAAACTAGATAGGTGTGTGACATAACTTATGTCTTAAAAAAGAAAATTTGAGACAAAATCCATTTTTTTAAGACTCTCCTTACTTCATACACATTATAAAATCATGTATAATAAATATATTCTTATTATAAATATATTATAGAAATATAATTATATATACTATACCATATATTATTTACTTATAACGATTTATCACCGATTTATTAACAATTCTTTGTTAAAATCACTATTTTGGGTAATAACTTCTTTATTTTCTCATATATGTTACCGTTTAATAGTTTTTACACTCATAATTTGGTCATTATTCCATAATATTAATATTTTAAACATTATATTAACATAATATATGTTCACTATATTTATATATAGATATTCATCTATAAAATTAGAGATAGAAAAACGGATTATATTGTTCATGGAGACGGTAGGCCATATGTACACATGAACAATGTTTCAATTTTTTTAGAAATATGTAATTTAATAATGTAAATAATAATAAAACATTATATAATTATTATTATTTATTATATATAAAATATATTCATTAAAATTATCTTCATCACCTTCCATGTAAAGTGTTAGTGAAAAAACATGTCATATTTCTTCACAAGGTGATAGAATGACGTAAGCACCTGCGACGTTATCTTATTCCCCGTGGAATGGAAATTAAGAAGGTATATGTGATATCATGATTAAAAAATCACAATTATTTTAAAATTATCGTATGTATTTTAAATCCAAAATTTTAACAATATGTGAGAGGCGGTGATGGAAAACAAATTACAACGGTTTGTGAGGCAGTAGTCTACCATACACACGATGAACAGTTTCATTTCCCACTTGATAGAATAGGATATATATGTTGTAATTAAATTAATATAATAAAATATTACTATATGGGATATAATTATTTTATTATATCATCTTGTTTGAAGAATATTTGAAGGAGTTATAGGAATAAATCAAATCAAAACACATGGTTAAGGGTCCTACCACTTCTTCAGATAACTCTTTTAGGTTTACATATAAATTTTTATTTAGAGGGATTACTAATAAAAATAAGGCCTCTAGGATGTGGGTATGTATTTAAGTAATTTATTTGGGAATGTATTGACCTAACCAAATGGTTTTTTATGTGTGATGAGAAGAGGATATGGGTTCCCTTTTATAAATGGGGGAGTAGATATGCATGGAATTTTCTAAAAGAGTAATGTGTACTCATGTTTTTAACAAGAACAAAAGATATAAAATGGATCAATATAACACATTAGACGATATAAGGAAATCATATATCCATAAAATTGGATTTTGAAATGTTTATAAATCATTTCCTCCATTTCATTTTAGTTTAACCCTTGAAAAACTCATTTTTACCTTAACTGTGGTAATTAATTTTTACTATTTTAATATTCATTTTGAAAAAAATTTAATTTGAGATTATTATATAAAATTAATTATAATTATTAAAAATATTGAATCAATTTTCTAATTTCCATTCATATAAGTGGAAAATTTTAATTTAAAATTAAAGCCACATATGCGATAGAAAAGCAATTTTTCAGTGATAAACTTTTCCAAAGTATAAAAAGTTTTAACATCAAAATTAGACATTAAATTGACTATAATGACCTAAATTGGATTGATAAATATATATTTTAACTAATTTTACTTTTAAAACCATATTAAAATAAAATGTATCTTGTCAATTCTATATACTAAAAGTCATTTTTTAATAAAAACCTGAAATTTTTTACTGTTCATCAAAAACTTAATCATTTTAGAAAATTTAAAAAAATTAATTCTAAGATAATTTTAAAATTAATATTTAAAAAATTAATTTTATTTTTTCCGATAAATTTTCTAAAATTGGGAAAAAAATAATTTTAATATTTTTTTACAAAAAGAAATAAAAACATTTTTTTATGAAAATAATATTCATGAAACATATAAAGGATTTAATGAAAATTAAGTACATTTTTATGAGTACATTTTCAATATATAAAACCATTATAATTAATATTTAAAATGATTTCATACGTATTTATACCAAAAAATTTAATGTCTGGGTTCTAATGTTCATGTTTAAATAATAATATTAATAGTATATCACGGTTTGTTAAAACACGGTTCTATGTGTAGTGCAAGCTATTAAAGAAATTGAATTTATTTTAAAAATATATTTCATAAAATTTTAGGGTATTAAATTATACCCACATAAAATTAGTTTCTAACTTGAAATTTCATCAGCTTGTTGGGAAAAAACTAAGGATACTTCTTCCTCATTACATCCTTATGATCCCAGGTAACTTCCTCTAGCTAATAGTTTTTCCAAAAAACTATAAAAAGGGGAGTGGCCTTGTTTCTTAGTATTTTATTTGTATGATGTACAATATCTACTAGTTATTCCTCATAATAAATATCATTCTCTAGAGGAATTAACTTTTATTTTATCATATGTGATGGATCAGGTATGCACTCTCTCATGAGATATACATGGAACACATTGTGAATCTGAGAGAGGTTTGGTGGAAGTACCAAGAGATTAGAAATGAACACAATACAGTCATGATTTTAAAAGTGAATTACATACCTAGGGATTAATTTTCCCTTATTTCCAAATCTCATTACCTTCTTTCCCATATAAATTCTTAGAAGCACCTTGTCACCAACTTCAAATTCCAAATCATGTTGGAAATTATCAGCATAAATTTTCAGTTGACATTGTGTTGACCTTTATGTGTTGCTTAATTGTAATAACTATATCTATTATTTCATCATCTATATCATGTCCCAATATATTTCTTCCAGAAACATCATCCCAGTACATTGTAGTTCTATAATTTTTCTATAGAGGGATTCGTAAGGATCCATCTGAATGCTCAAGTGAAAGCTATTATTATAAGAAAACACAACTAAAAGAAGGTGTTTATCCCAATAACCATTGAAATATAAAGAAAAAGATCTCAAAAAATACTCTTGGTTTTAAATTTTTCTCTCAGAATAACCATTTGTCCAAGTATGATATGAAGTGATGAAACTCATCTTTTTATCCATAGTCTACTGATGAATTTTCCCTAACATTGTGGTAAGCCTCATATCCTGATCAGACATAATAGCATGTGGAACTCTATTGCACTTCCTTAATGTATATCCAAGAAATATGGTCTATAGATGAATCTTAACTAATAGTGAAATTTTTTTTGTATTTGTTAGGTGATTAACTATAAACCATTTATAATTGTGCCCTTTATACATTTTGAGGATTTTGAAGGCAAATTCCACTGTGATGTTCACCCATTTTCTTTCCCGTGTGCGTAATGGTTGTAATATCCACATAGAATCTTTTATCTTAGCCTTAAATTATGGACACACTAAGAATTGAGATACATATTGTACAATATCATTCTTCATGTCATCCCACTAGAAATTATAGGGTCATGTCCTTAAAACATTACATAATTTTGAATTAAATGAATAATTCACATTGAGGATCTTTTCAGGTTTAGAGTTTTAGAGAATTAGGCTATATCTATTACATTACATTTCAAAAATTACAACATAGACACTTCTACTCAGTACCCATTTTTCTATAAAGTTGAAACTCTTAAAAAGAAACATGTCTAGTTACATGTTTTATACATCATGACTTTTCCTTGATCCATCCTTGTCCTTATTACACTTTATGTCCAATGAAAAACATTTCAAAAACATGAGATCAGAAAAATCCTCAGTATGGGATACAAAAAGAAAGAAAACTAATAGTTTTTCAAAACAACAAGTAAACCATGAATACTTTATCATAAGTAAAGATTTTCACCTTTATGAAGTAGTAAATACTCTTCTATGAATAAAAGATCATTTCTTACCCTTTTGTAACCAAAATACTACCAAAAAACACATAGAAATCACAGTTAACATATATAGGTAACTTGGGACATAAATGTACTTAAATGGAATAGTCATACGGTCAACATCCACACATATCACTAAATGGAATATCCATATGGCTGACTTCCATACCAAATGCATTGGAGGTTATAACTTAACCACCCGTCCTGGTTTATCATGGCACCACATGTCATTTGGTTTATCACGTAACCACCTCTCAAATGTCCATGTACCATTATAAAATCATAACACATAAAATATTGCAAATATAAACATTTCTCTAATAACATTTCCACATTTAAATTACAATATATCATTTCATGATATTGACATAATCGATTCTTAAACAAAATATTTTCAAAACCATTTAAAACATTTAATAAAGCGATTTTTGAATCAAAGTGTCCCATAACACATTGAAGCTTTTAAAAGATATAAAATTCTAAAAACTAAATGTCAATATAAATAAATACTAAAAAACTTTTTGAAAACATGGACATTAATGAGAAATATTTAGAATTATAATTCTTTAATATTTTAATAATGATGTTTTAGTTAAGGAGTATCGTAACACTTGAGAAACACTTGACTAAACATAATTGAATAATAGAATAAAACAAAACTTATAATATCATGATAATAATGATATTCATTATATAATATTTCAATGGGTAGTATATACACTATATAAAAGTGAATTGGTGCATAATGACAATGAAGTCTCAAGGGAATGTAAATTGAGAGGAAATCCCTTATAAAGATAGTATCCTTAGATTAATGATAAATCAATAACATAATTATGTGTGACAAATAAGAATATACTCAATATAAGCAGATATAAAGTGTTAAACAATAAGAGCTCATTCACAAATATTTATAACATGTCATAATCAATAAGTATAAGTTTAACCCAAACAATTGAAATTGGGTTAAGAAGTTCCCTTATAGAAATACGACAACCTAATGATATCACTTTAAAATTCAGAAAATAATTTGATGTGATAGAAAAGGGTATATTATCACTTGAACATAAAATTTACTAATTTAAGGATATATAAGAACATATCCCAACATTATAAGATGTAAATTAAAAGACATAACAAAAATAAGTCTTCTAAAAAGAGGAGGGTGGAAGGTTCCCTTGCCGATTTGGTAACTTATGAAACATTCACCATATGAAATAGTGATCATAAAATGAAGATTTAATTACCCAAAAATTAAATTATATTACACAATGAATACAATAATTGTTAGTACATACACCACACAAAAGGAAATAGTGACAATATAACATGAATATCATGGGAATAAGAAGTGAGATGAAAACCCCTTACCACGTTGTAATCAATCTAGTCGTATGACCAAATGTTAATAACCACAAAATGAATAACAGAAAAACATGAATATAATAAAAATCGTGATAATATATATCATATGTAATTAATCAATAAACCACATGCATGAAATAAGTGGAGAACAATGGAAATCTCAGGGAATTAAAAGTTAGATAAGAAACCCCTTACCTCATGTCTAACTTGACTCGTTCATTATTTAATTTCATGAATAATAAAATAAAGTTAATTCATAATTTCTAAAGAACATTTTTCAAGTTTATTATTACTTTTAAATCACTTATTACCATGTTATAAACATTATGTAATAATTTATGTTAATAGTGGTTGTTTTGTTAATATTTGGTACTTGAGTCAAAAATGAACTTATTATAATTACAAGTTGTTCATGTGGTCAGTAGTCCATTATCTCCAAAATGATTTTCATGATTTAGATATCATATATATCATATATATCTAGTATGTATATGTATTTATAACAGTATATAACATTTAGAGATAAGAAATGAAATTTAATGTTCATGGAGACGGTAAACCGTATGTACACATGAATTCTACTTCCATTTCTATTTCATATTTTAATGTAATTGAAACTTTATGATACATAAGTTTATTATAATTATAGTATAATATCATATATAATTTCAGTAACTCCATCCTTTAATTGTTCCACGTATTCCATGACTGATTCATATTACTTTGATGGTGCGGCTGTCTGCACTTCCTCATAGGAAATTATCGCGTTTACCCATAATGGAAACAATAAAGTTATACTATAAATGAAAAATACATAAGTATAGAGACAATATAAATATAATATAGTACCATATTAATGGCCACCATACGAGGTGGTAGGAGATAATTGAACAATCATCGTTTCGTGAGGCAATACTTCGTTGTCCATAGAAATAGTATGTTCTTTAGCCATTAGATAGAGGTGTGTGTAAGTGTAGTTTGGATAATTCTCATAAAAACAACCTAGTATATTAATAATTCTGGAGTTTCTATAAAATAAAGTAATAAAAATATTTTAGGGGGTTGGATAAGGAAAATAAAACAAAATAAATAAAGAGAAGACGTTACCTTTAAATCGGGTAACTCCCTTTGGTTTGAACAAAAATGATTTCTTTAATTGTATTCTGCCTAAGGTAAGGCTTATAAGTGGAACAGAGGGATGTAGGGAGATTAATTGGGAAAAGTTTGGATGATCCAAGAGGCTTGAGAGGTTAGAGTAATGAGTTAGACGTGAGGGCACTTTATAATGGAGAGGAGGGGCTCTTTAGGAATGTTTAAAAATATTATATTATTATATAATGATTCTATATTTCTAAATATACAAAACTCATTAAATTAAAAGATATGAATACTCTAGTTCGAAATAAAATCATCCAATAATAATTGGACAGGTTTTAAATATTTTCTTTTAATTTTTATATTCTTATTTATTAAAATCATTCATTAATGAGGTAAACACTGCATCATTATTGCGTCATTAATAAGTTTATTTATATGATGTCGAAAAATTATGAAACAAATACCATGATGTATGAAATATTTTTATATTTAAAATTAATATTTATACTTGAATAGATAACTTATATAACCCCACTTAATAATTTATTTTCTAAAAGATATATGTTTTTGTTATTTTTGTCTTTACTTTAAATTAATTAATATAAAGTGCCATTATCACTCTTAAGTGGCTCCATGGGGTCCCAAAATCGACTCAATTATTCCCATGGTCATCCATGACTCATCTAATAAGGTCCGTACAAGTGTTAAGTAATTTTTTATTTTTATAATATTATTTTTACCTTGAAATATCCTATTTACCTTTAACCGCGGTAAATAAAAGTAAAAACTTACTATTCACCGGAAAAATATTTTAATCTTATTGAACAACATTTTACTTACTAATAACAACCATTTCTATTAGATTTTTGAAATTCAATCCACATAATCGGTAAAATATCATTTAAATGAAAAAGGTAGTTTTTTTAACTACCACTCAGTGTTTTCACTATGCATCAAAATTTGATGTTTTTTAAGAAAAATGCCAAAAATTCAGCCTAAGATATATTTGATATTCTGAATTCCAAAATGATTTATATTTTACAAAATTAAAAACAATGAAGTTGGATTAATTATTTTTAAGTTAATTCTAATTGTCAAAACAAAAAAGCGTGTTTAAAAAAAACAACTATGAAAAGATTGACACTTGTTTATGTCCAATTTCAAAGTGAAATTACTTCAAATGACAAAAATTGTATTAAATGGTAAAAATATAATCTAATTACACATTAAAATCAATTAAAAATATATTCTAACCATATAAATAAATTATTTTAAAAGGTAGTTTTGAATTATAATACAATATTTTTCACTATTCATTAAAAATGAATTTTATCAGAAAAATACCGAACATTTACCCAAAGTAAATTTTGATGTTCTGATTCTAAATAAGAATTTTATTTTTTCAAATAGAATATATAAAAGTGAACAAAAATAGATTTAAAGAGGGTTTTCCATAAAAGGTGGTAAATTGACCTTTTAATGAATATTAGACTATTTGTGCTTAAAATCGAATTCTTTCTTATTTTAAGCCTATAACATTTATTAGATAAATGTAAAAACATTTAACAAACATGTATATTCATATTGTAGTTAGTTCTTTCCATTCCCGCTAATAAAATGGCTAGGAGTTAACTACCATTTAAAATAATATTATATTATTATTTTTCAGTATGACTTAGCATTGTGTGAAACATAAGATTTCAAAGAAACTCATTGTTGCGTATTGGGTATGCCATCCGACATAGAATCCCTTTTAATGTAAAAATAATAATTAATTCACAAATATTAATAAATATGAAAATTTCATATTCTTTATTTACTTGGGATGTTACATCCTTCCTCATTTTGGAAGTTGCATCCTCACAATTTTAAAGTGGGCTTGGATACTTCATTAAAAGTCCCACATCAGAAAAATTGTTAATAAAAATATCACTCTAAAATATATTAAGAGAAGTACAAAGGTCACCCAAGATAATAGAAACTAGGATTCCACTAAAACAAGGATATGGAAGAGAAACCAACTCTCACATATTAATAGTGAGTGATAGATAACTTGATCACATAAAGTTAACCACCATAAAACCATAAATTTGTGATTGGGTAAAAGTATGATGATAAAAAAGATCTTATAACATTTTTTATTCAAGATCCCTTTCATATAGTTTAATATTTATATAAATAAATAGACTAAGACCATAAGAAAATTCACTTACTTTTCATGTAGTGTGTCATCCTATAATAAAATTTTACCACAAACACATATTTTCTCCAAACTGTAAGTACTCAAGATAACTTGGTCACACCATAAGTGCTATAATAACCTTCTAGAGTATCACATAATCTTCAAAATATGAACTATATATTTTCCATATCTTTAGAAATCAACCAAAACCATAATTTTTTAGTACAAGGTTAGATAATCCCCAAAACGATAATCCTTTTAAAAAGAATTCCTACTCTTAATCTCAAAAATTCAACAAAAAGAACCCAATGTTCCAGAAATACCATTCAATATACAATTATCCAAAAATATTTCAAAATAATCCAAACTTATATTAAAACCCATAACTAAGGAGGATTTAATCACATAGTCTTCGGTAGTAAATATTAACATTTATCTCCAAAAACATTGACTACTCTTAATGTCTCATACTAAACTGTAATTAACCTAATCACATATTCTCTATGATAGGTTAATAATTTCCCAAAATAAACCAAATCGTCATATGTCCACAATAAAAACATATATTTTTCCAAAATAAAATTTCAACCGTTAATCCACAAATGAGATCCCATAGTATTCTATTTTCCTTAAGCATATAATGTTTCCAAAAGAGCAAACATATTTTAAAATAACCATTATTACATAATCACTAAATCATTTTCCTATATTAAGGATATCCATTAAAACATAATTTCCCAAAATCAGCTTATTCTTGATCAATAAAATCATTTTACCAAAAAAAATAAGTCATACAAACCAAGGACTTCATGTAGTCCAGTGGTAGGTGATAAATCCCAATCATAATTTGGTTGTGGGTTCAATTCCCACAGCTATGTCCGATATGATGGTTTTTCACACGGACTGTGTGTTGTCCTTTTTATAAAACTCAAAAATAACCCTAACATGTTTTAACCTCAAAAGATTTCTTATACCTTTCATTTTCAACCCAATACATTAAGACCTCAATATCTAATATATTTTAATTTTTTTCACCTCCATATGATAAAATAAAAATATTCCTAATAGAAAGAACATCATACCTTGGTCATGGTGTCCATGTGGTTTCATCATTATCTTGTTCATGTAGGTAGAATGTCCATTCATTGCAACAATGATTTAGAGACCCTTCAAAATCATTTTCTTCCTTCATCCAAATATACCATGTACAACTTATGTCATATGGGTGTTCGCAAAAAAATATTTTTGTAAAATAATCATGTATGACGTATAATTTCAAAACATCTGATAAAACATGATTTTTATAAAACAGTCAGTCCGAGTTTTAGTTGAAACATTCAATCATTGGTCCTTTTAAAACACCATAAGTATTTGGTGAGAGAATAAATTATAAAAGAAAATATCAATAGGTTGCGCAAGGGTCTCCGTCTTCAACACCATTTTCAAAATCATAATATGCTTAAAAATCTTTTGATAAGGTAAAATATTTGAAAATGACGTGATAATATATACCTTTATTAAAAATATGAGAAGTCTATGGAAATAGGATTTGATTAAATACAAATTATGATCCACGATTATATTGAGTTATAGTGGAGGTGTTTGATATCTCAAACAACATCTTGCAAGTGACTTGAATGCTAAAAAATGATTTACAACCATCTAAACATGACGTTGTAATAATTATTGAAAGTATGTCATCAGGAAGAGATAAGAACATCTTTTCATATCCTCCTCCTTCCATTTGTAACCGACTTTACCTGATATGAAAAATTTATAGAAAAAGGATTTATCTAAAATATTATACATAGGGACTAACCATGTGTTTAATGAAAAATATTAATCCCTAAAGTTGTCTAAACCAACCTTTAATACCTACTATAAGGACTCAGCCTTAAAAAATTACATAATTTTGAATTAAATGAATAATTCACATTGAGGATCATTTCAGGTTTAGAGTTTTAGAGAATTATTCCATATCTATTACATTACATTTCAAAAATTACAAAGTAAACACTTCTACTTAGTATACATTTTTATAATAAAAAACTCTTAAAAATAAACATGTATAGTTTAATGTTTTAGACATCATTACTTTTCCATGATCCCATTCTTGTCCCTATTCCACTTCATGTCCTATGAAAAAAATTTCAAAAACATGGGATGAGAAAAAAGCTCAGTAAGGGAAACACAAAGAATAAAAAGTATTAGTTTTTCAAAACAACAAGTAAACCTTGAATACTTTATCATAAGTAATACTTATCACCTTTATGAAGTAGTAAATACTCTTCTACGAATAAAAGATCATTTCTTACCTTTTGGTAACCAAAATATTACTATAAAATCCATAGAAATCACACATAACATATATAGGTAACTTGGGAATTAAATGTACTTAAATGGAATAATCATACGATCAACTTCCACACATATCACAAAATGGAATAGCCAAATGTCCGACTACCATACCCAATGCATTGGAGGTTATAACATAACCACCCATCTTGGTTTATCGCGACGTCACCCATCATTTGATTTATCACGTAACCACCCATAAAATTTACATGTACCATTATAAAATCATAACACATAAAATATTAAAAATATAAACATTTCATTAATAACATTTCCACATTGAAATTACAATATATCATTTCATGATATTGACATAATCAATTTTAAATCAAACCATTTTGAAAACCATTTAAAACATTTAATAGTGATTTTTCAATCAAAGTGTCCCATACCACTTTGATGATTTTAAAGGAATTAAATGTTTAAAAAATTAATGTCCGTATAAATAAATACTAATTTTTTTAAAAAAATATCAACAGTAATGATAAATATTTTGAAGAATAATTTCTTAATGGTTTAAAAGTGATATTTTAGTTAAAGAGTCTTGTAACACTTGAGAAACACTTGACTAAACATAATTGAAGAATAGATTAAAAAACATATTATATAATGAGAATAATGATATTCATGATATAAAATTTCAAAGGGAAATATATACACCATATAAATTTGAATTGTCGCATAACAGCAATGAAGTCTCAAGGGAATGTAAATTGAGACAAAATCCCTTATAAAGACAGTATCCTTAGATTAAGGATAAATCAATTACATAATTATGTGTGACAATTAAGAATACACTCAATATAATTGTATATTAAGTGTGAAACAATAAGAGTCCATTCACACATATTTAAAACATAATGTAATCAATAAGTAGAAGTTTAACCCAAAGAATTGAAATTGGGTTAAGAAGTTCCCTTACAGAAATTCGACAGCATAACGACGTCACTTTAAAATTAAAAAAAATAATTTTATGAGATTGAAAAGGGTATCTCATCACATAGACAGAAAATTTATATCATTAAGGATATATAAGAACATATCCCAACATTAGAAGATGTAAATTAAAATTAATAATAAAAAAAGAAGTCTTTTAAAAAGAGGTGGGTGAAAGGTTCCCTTACCGATTTGGTAACTTATGAAACATTCAACATGTGAAAGAAGGATCATAAAATTAGGATTTAATTACCCATAAATTAAATTATATTACACAATTAATATAATCATGGGTAGTACATACACCTCAAAGAAGTAAATAGTGGCAATATAGCATGAATATCACGAGAATAAGAAGTGAGATGAAAACCTCTTACCATGTTTTAATCAATTTATTTGTATGAACAAAAGTTAATAACCACCAAATGAATCACATAATACAATGAATATGAAGATAATAATGATAATATACATTAAATGTCATTAAACAATGCACCACATGCAAGAAATAAGTTGCGAACAATGGGAATCCAATGAAATTAAAAGTGAGATAAGAAACCCCTTACCTCATATCCAATTTGACTTGTTCATTCTTTAATTTCATGAATAATAAACTAAAGTTAATTTCAACTTGCTTTATAATATTTTTAATTTTTTTTATTAATTTTATATCACTTATTACCATGTTAAAAAACTTATGTAATCATTTTAGTTAATAATGGTTGTTTTGTCGATATTTGGTACTTGAGTTAAAAATAAACTACTTATAATTAAAATTTATTCATGTGGTCAATATTCCATTATCTCTAGAATGATATTAATGATTTAGATATCATACATATCATATATATTCAGTATGTATATGTATTTATAAAAGTATACAACATTTGGAGATAAGAAATGAAATGCATTATTCATGGAGACGGTAAGTCGTACGTACGCATGAATGCTACTTCTATTTCCATTTCGTATTTTAATTGAATGAAAAATTAGTGATACATAGGTTTATTATAATTACAGTATAAGATCATATATAATTTTAGTAACTTCATCCTTTATAAATTACACGTATGGAATGAACGAGTCATATCACTTTGAGGGGGCGGTAGTCCACACTTCCTGAAATGAAATTATCACATTTACCCATAATGGAAACCATAATGGTATACTATAAATGAAAAATATAGAATTATAGAGACAATATAAATATATTATATATCATATGTAAATAAATTTCTATCTTAATGGCCATAATAAGAGGTGGTAGCAGATAATTGAACAATCATCGTTTTGTGAGGCAGTAGTTCGTTGTCCACATAAACAGTATGTTATTTACCCATTAGATTGAGGTGTATGTAAGTGTAGTAATAATCCCTCAGGTGTTTCTATAAAATAAAGGAATAAAACGAGTTTAGGGGGTTGGAGAAGGAAAATAACTATGAGATTCATCTAATAAACCTATTGTTGTGTATCGGGTACGCCATCAAACATAGCATCCCCTTTAATGTAAAATTAATATTTAATTCACAAATATTAATAAAAAAGAAATTTCCATATTCTTTATTTACCTGGGATGTTACAGAAATACTCTTTTAGATATTTATACATCATCATACTTCTAGGATGAATACAGAATTAAGAACTATGAACTTCATCTAATAAATTCTGTTTTTTTAATCTGGTATGGATTGAATATATACAGGTTCTTGAGCCTTATCATTCCATCGTAATCATTGTTAAAATCAAAAACATTTCTTAACTTCTTATACAACTATACATCTTCCTTATGTTCATTTTTAACATTCACTTGGATTGATATTTTAACACTCATTTGAGAAAGATAAGATCTTACCCCTTCCTTTATGATTTCTATAGGCACCCTTTTTATAATCCATAAATGTTGGATATTTTGTGATCCTATCCATAGATATTCTAGAATGATCCTTCTACTCAAAGCATCAACCACTCTATTTGATTCCCTAATGTGGTAATGTATTGCGAATTCATAATATTTAATCAGTTATAACTATATTTTTTGGAACATATTCAACTCCTTATGTGTGAATATATAACTTAAACTTTTATAAATGGTATATATATCACACATTTCTCTATAAATATACTTCTTCATATCATTAATGAAACAATTACCACATCTAACTCCAAATCATAATTTTGGTAATTTATCTCATGAACCTTCAACAGCTATGATCCATAATCTATAACCATATCATTTTTAAATTGCATTGTTATCTTTTGATAAAACATAGGTTCCCAAAATCAACATAATCTTTATCTATAACATAGTTTATACAAACCAATACATCACATAAGAGAGTGATAGTTGTTTCACCCTTATATCCATTTAGTTGTTGGTTCAAGACCGATACCCTTTCTAGATGTGATAGTTTTTCATTTTTACTAAAAAATATCTATATAATCCATATATCATCCTCAGAAATATTATGAACATTTATAAAAATTACATTAATCCCCAATGTTAATATAAATCCTAAAGGTTATAAATAAATTAAAAATTTATAAAAATATTACTCTTACTCAAATAATAATTCATGTTGAACCTAAGAGTTTCATATACCATATTCCAATAAATGTCTCCCAAAATTTCATCAATCACATTAAAATTGTTACAAGTTAAACTGTTATTAATAAAATTCCCCTTGTAATTTAATTAAATGTATAATTATATAATATAGTCATAGAAAACAAAACGACTTATTTGGTTTTATTATATCCTAGAAGATTTAATTGAACATTAAGAATCATTGCTATTGATAATATTTCAATTTCTGATTAATCACATGATTAGTATAAATATACGATTTTAACAAATCCAATTAACACATAAAAAGGAAGTTATGGCCTCAACTAGTTAGATCTTGCCATATGAAGCCAATTTATCAGAACTTCTGAGGGAGATAGAATTTATATGAATTTCCCATTACCATGAAAAAGATGAGATCCAACAACTTAAGAATGGGAAAAACCATTTACTATAGAAGTTCAATCTCGGTGAGATCACGACCCTAACCATGTACGCTGAACCACTCCATGAAAGCATCATAGTTGCACACCTTACTCTTAGGGTGTTTAATGGTATATTAAACGGATGTGTATTAGGACCATAGTGATGTGAATATATATATTGTACTTTCAATATAATAATGTAAACATTTTCTTCTTATCATTACATTATAAATGATTTTATTTTTTACAATAAAACACAAATTGTATTTCTGGATAATATTAGAACTAAAATAAGGCACTTATTTTAATGAATTAATGTATTTTTAAAAAAATAAATATTATTTTAATAAAATATTATTATTAAATTATATTTATAAAACATAAATGATTATATGTTTTTATAAAGTCAAATGTAATTTTTATAAGTGTTCAAAAACTGTAACTATCAATAATCCCCATATTTCTCAAAAATTATTATTATTATTTTAAAAGTGAAAATTCACATATTTATAAATTTTTTTGATTAAATTAATTTTTTTGGAATTATAATGTAAAAATTATCCAATGGTGAAATTTTCTTCAATTTCTAAGACAACCGAATTTTTGGGTAAAAATTAAATACAGTATAAATGTACGGTGTGTATTATGACATCATAATGATCCAAATTTGATGTAATAAATAATATAAATTCTATCCAAGAACAAATATATGTTTTTCATTTAAAATTATGTGATTTATTTTTATTTGATTAATTTTATAAAGCCATTATGAATCCTCCAAAACCAGTAATTTATTTTAATGTTATAAAATCATTTCATTAAGAGTATGACTCACTTACACATCATCAATGGTATTATTATTTTTATGTTCAGCCCTTATCATTTTAAAATTATTTAAAACAACCCCATTTGGAAAAAACCATGGGAAAACCCCCTGGGATGATTTGTGGTTTTGGTTATTTTAGAATTTAGAGTCCAAAACTTAAGTTTGAGAAATGATAAATAATTCCCCACTATTTTCCTATATAACCCCCCCCCCCAAATCCCACTTCTCTTCAATAACAATAATTGGAGAACATCCTTACTCTACCAACCCCTCTCAATAGTCTTCCAATGGTGCCCCCAAGTTCTTAATAAGTTCATCCTAAGCATTTGGAGTCACACTCTAAAGGTAAGGGATCTTTTACTTCTCCTATTTATTAAAGATTCTTTATTAACTTATGCCCTCTATTTACAATTCATAATGTTGGGGTATGTATTTCTGTGTCCCAGTTACTGCCCATTCTTTGTCCAAATTATGACAGACCCATTTCACTCTCATCAACTCATTTTATGAATTTTAAAGTGATGATGTTATGGTGCCAAAATTTCAGCATGATTTTCCTTTCCAACACTATTGTGTAGTGAATACCATACCCATTTCATATAATGGGTGTTCAAATTTATAAAATTACACTTCTTTGAATTTATACTTACATATATTTATTTCACACTTCTTGATCATGGAATAAAATCTGATGATGAATGAATCCATGTTGTATGATCTATGTGTCACACTTAATCATGAGAATGAAATGAAAGTGATGAGTGTGCCCAAAATTATACAGTGCTCCAATGCATTGTGTGATGTTTAGTATCACAGGACATCATGTTAGGATAAATATTAAAACATATTACTTTATGGGAAATTTTCCATCATGATTTCTTCACAGTTATCCTTGACCTTTGTTTATGATGTAGTGTTTTAAGTTTTTGCCACATTTCACATGTCTCCTTTATGATTATCATTCTATATCATGATTAATTGTTCATGTCTATGATTCATACTATTTTTATGCCCCATTGATATGAATATTTTCTAATATATATTATCATGTTCATGTTATTCCATGTTTATTCCCTTATTGGGCTTTATATCTTACCCCTTTCTTATGAATGTCCTCCGGTTAGCACATGAAGTTTTAAGTGCAGGAACTTTATGAAAGTTATCAACAAAGATGATGTTTTTCCTAATTAAAATATTTATTTAATATAACTAATTTCCAAAGAAACTATTATTATGAACCTTCTGGGATTTATTAAATTTATCCTCATGTAATAAATCATTAATTAATGTGAAATAATGATCAAGGTTGTTGTATTTGGTATCAATGTAAAATTTTAGTTATTTTTTATATTAGGATTAGAAAACTATTGACAAAAAATTATGGATAAGACTATGTATAAGAAAATATCCCTAAATTTTTTAAATTAAAGAGTAATTTATTTATCAAGTAAATATATTCTTATCTAGATAGTCTAATTTGATGTTGCTCTAGCACCGATGTACATAGGGTTAAAACCTGATAACACTGCATCAATCAAGACTTGATCGAGAACTAGTGAATTACAATGGGATTGATGCACACCTAGTTTTAAACAACTATGGTATATTCTATGGTAAATTCATAGGATCATCATAAACCATTATTAATGGATGAAGAAAAATTCCCATAAGTGTATATATTAGAAAATAGATCATGGATAACATAGATTTAATCCTTGTAATTAATAAATTAAGGAAATACATGTAAATTATAAGTTATCTTATTAAGGTGATTTTATTCCTATTTATGTGTTTAATAGTTTAAAAACACTCATCCTTAATTTCCCATTATTCAAGAAAATAGCTAGAAATTGGAGTAATTGGTTAAACAACCAATGTGATAGGAAATGTGATGATTTCCCCAATGAGAATCCCAACCCAATAGGAGTGGGAATTTAAAACTATGATAAAATAATCTCTTAGCTGACACAAGTTAAAAATAGAATGATGGATCATGAAGAGCACTCAAATCCGCATAAGAAAGAACATGCTGCAATTAGGAGATTTATGTGAAAAAGGTATCCAACTTTCAATGGATCATCTGATCCCCTAATCACAGAACAATATATCAAATCCATTGATAAGATCATCTATATCCATAAAAGTTCTAATCAAGATAAGGTTATACTAGATGTTCTTCATATGGAGGGAGAAGTTGTAAATAGTAAACATTGATCAGGAATATGAAGCTTGAGGAAGATAAAGTGTTGGGGTGGAAGGAATTTGGGAAAATGTTTTTTGATAAATATTTTCCTTGTAATATATAACATAAAATGGAAATGAATTTTTTCCCTCAATAAAAATGACGACAAATCTATCAGGGATTTTGAAGAAAACTTTACAAGACTTTCATGATATAGCTCTATTTTTTTACCTCTGAATGTAAGGTTTAATTCTTCTTTGGTCGGTAAAACCTTGTCTATGAAAATACCTGGTGATATGAGACTTTGATAGCTCTGAAGAAATTTTACGATATTCCCTCAAAGTTGAGTTGAATATCGGAGAATCTCAAGTGTATCTTGGTGATAAGAAGACAAAAGTATAGTTGAATTCTAGCAGTTTTATGGACATATCTAATGATGCAAAGAAATTTCAACATCCCACTTATAAAAGGAGTATAATGAAGTATCTAGAAAATTGCCTAAGGGGGATGAGGAAATGCTTTAGGTGTTGGAAGGAAGGTCACATAGCTAGAAATTTATAGTGAGATAATCCAAAAAATGCAATAGAGGAAAGGAATAATTAAATTGACCCTCAACATGTATTTAATTTCATCAACTGTAAGGAACCATTTCACTTTTCAAACCAATGCACCAATCTAAGTGTTTTCGGAGACAACCAACAACCTCCAAGGAATCAAGGGAAAGATTTTTCCATCACAATCACTGAGGTGGATCCAGACAACAATGTGGTGATATTTATGTTAGTTATTCATTCAAGAATAGTGAATATAATTTTTTATTCTAATTATATGCATTCCTTTATATCTTAAAATTTTAGTAAAACTATTCAAACACAACCATAAAGCATTGAAGTAGTGTTTTTTGTAAAATGGAAAATAGAGAAATTATTTCATCTAAAGTATATAACTCCTCCCTAGTCAAAATATTTCGAGTGAACTTCCCAGAGAACCTTTTCATACTCCATTTGGTGGAATTTGATACAAATCTAGGAATGGATTGACATTCCTTATAAAGATCCAACATAAATGTCCATGAGAAGGAAATCTATCTCTATATTTATAATCATCCTTTGATTCTATACAATTGAATGGAGGAGGATGGATCTAATCTAAAACTAACATATAAAGCAAAGATATTATTTCCATATTAGCAATCTTATCTAGCTCAAATTATTGAGTTTAAGGAAAATATCATTCTTGAATAAATGGCCACTATGAGGGAATATACTGATGTGTTTTTTGAAGAATTTCTTGGTCTTTCTCCTAGTCAATAGGATGAATTTTCAATCAATATTATATCTAGGGAATTGCCATTATCCAAGAATATATATAGAATATATTTTGTGTAACTTTAGGAGATGAAGAAACAACTACAAGAGAATCTTGATAAAGGTTTCATACACCCAAGTGCTTCACCATGGGGTGCACCAGTCCTCTTCATCAAGAATAAGGATGAGTGAATTTGTATTTACATTTATTATTGTCATATCAAAAAGATCATGATAAAGAACAAGTATCTGCTTCCATCGATTGATGACTTTTTTGTTCAGCTAAGTGGATAAAAATACTTCTCCAAGGTGAATCTATGGTCCGGATATTACCAAGATAGTTTGAGGAAGGGGAATATTCCCAAGGGTTATTTTCATACAATTTATAGGCACTTTGAGTTTATTGTAATTCTATTCGGACACACTAATGATCCTAAAATATTCAAGGACTTGATGAATAGAGTATTTAGGGATTACCTTGACAAATTTATGGTATTATTTACAGATGATATTATAATATTATTTAAAACTAAGAAGGATTATGAGGATAATATGAGAAATTTTCTAATGACCTTACAAAAGGTGAATCTTTACACCATGTAAAAAAATTTGAGTTCTGGTTGAAGGAAGTCTCATTATTGTAGAATATCATCACAAGAAATGGGATATATATGGATCGTTCAAAGATAAAAGAAATTTAAATATGGATGAGTCTAACATATGTGATATATATCTATAGTTTCTTTATAATATCTGGGTATTATCAACGATTTGTGAGAAATTTCTCAAACTTTCAAACCCTCTAACCAAGATAACTCATAAGGAAGTCATGTTATTTAGGAATGATGAATGTGAGGGGATATTTAATCATTTAAAAAAGAGTCTCATCAATAAAATTATACTCATAATACCCATAAGTGGAGAACTTTTTGTACTATTAAACGATGCATTAAATAACGGTTTGGGATGTGTGTTAATGCAGAATAATAAAGTCATTTCTTATGATCCAAGGTATTTGAACGTTCATGAATATATCTACCCAACACATGATATTGAGTTGGATGCGGTGATCATTATTTTGAAAACTTGGTGAAATTATCTCTATTTGGAGAAGTGTTAAATATATATGGATCACAAAATCCTCAAGTATATATAAACATAGAAAGATCTAAATATGTGCCAATGAATATGGTTTAAGCTGATCAAGGTCTATGAATACTCAATTCACTCCATCTAGAGAAAGTTTATAAAGTAGAAGATTCTATAAGTAAAAAGGATCCAACAATTTTTTCATTGATGAGAATTGAAAAGGATATGATTGTCATGTATTTTAAAATGATGGACATGGTAATTATAATTGAAGGAACATCATCGATCCTTTCAAAAATGATTTCACAATCATCCCTTACGGAGAGGTTAAAATATTCTTAAAGAGATGATGTGGTAATTTAGAAAAAAGAAGGATTTGTGAGATTTGGCTCAAAACTATATGTACCATCAAATCCTTAGTTAAAGGAGTCAATGGATGATGCACACATCTCAAAATTATCCATCCACCTAGGAAGCAAAAATAAGTATTGATATATCTAAGATCACTATTGGTGGGAAAATATAAAGAAGGATATCACAAAATATACATCAAGATGTCTTCTATGTTAACAAGTGAAAGAGGAATGGAAAAAATCCAAGGGATGATTAGACAATTACCCATACTAACATGGAAATGAGAAAACATCACCATGAACATTGTAATTGGTATTCTAAAGACATCAAGAGGAAATAATACTATATTGGTTGTGGTGGATCATCTTACATAGACTATACACTGAATTGAGATTCAAGATGAATTCTCAATCGATAAAATTTAAAGGATATACATTAGAAAAGTGGTAAAGATGAATGGAACACAACTATCTATTTTTTCTGACTGAGATCTAAGATTTACCTCTATGTTTTGCAAGAGTCTCCAAAATGCTCTAAATACAGAGTTGAACTTCAGTATAGATTATCACCCTAAAACTGGTGTCTAATCTGAGAAGAATCTCTAGACAATTGAGGAATGTTTGAAATAATTATATATTGACTTAAATGGAGGATGGGATAAAAATGTTCTTCTAGTAAAGTTATCATATAATAACAATTTCTACTCAAGAATCCAAATTCCTCCCTATGAAGTCCTTTATCAAAAGAGGTGCAGAACACCTACATGATGGGTGACACGTTCCTATCATGGGGTGTGAAAAAAATAATATTAAATAAGTTATAATTCAGTATAGTGGGTAACATAGGTTGTTTCCTGAGAGAAGTTCACAACAATCATGTTTTTCACTTCAAAATAGAGAAAGAAGTGAAGGTAACTTTCTAAATTGTTTCATGTTAAAAAGAAATAAAGAAATAAAAATGATGTTTGAACAAAATTGTTTAAGATATTGATGGGTTCGGAGTACAATCAACTTTTTTAAAGTCATCATATTCCTAAATATCATCCCCCCTCTCTTCCAATTGAATGACAAGTGAATGACTCCTCGATCGAGTTATCAATCACCCTTAGTTGAAGGAAGCATTGAAAACCACTACTATGTGAATGCAAATTCATAAAACATTACCAAAATTACTAAGTAATGTACCAAAAAAGAATTTTTGAACCTTATAAATATAGGAAAAATTCACTAATTCAACAAACATTTCAATGATCTCTAGACACTCACCACCTTACACAATATGCTCGATCGAGACAAACTGCAGTAGGGAGAGGGATTTTAATGTTATTCAAACAAAGATATAAAAAATTAATGAAACCAAAACCCAAAATAGAATCACATTATGTGAGTTATAAACCACTAAAAATAGAATTCATTAACTATAAAAATAGTGTTTCAAATTAAATCATAGGACTGCAATATTACAAAATTTAAACTCTCCCTTCCCCGATCACTCAAAGGGTTTACCCCACCATGTGAAGGGTAAGAGAGTTGAAAGGGGAATAAAAGATCATAATGAAACTAATAAAAAAAGAAAAGATAAAAATAAATTTAACTTTTCTATCCTACAGCACAACCCCTCCTACTTATTCAACACACTTGAATGGATGTGAACACTCATATTTATAGGCTTGAGAGGTGGCGATGGGAAACGAAAAACATTATTTCATGAGGTGCTTGTCTGCCGAACACACAATTGATGATTTTTTCTCACTTCACGGACATAGAGATAGTTTTATTTAATGACATTAATAAAATATAAAATCGTTTTATGGTAGATAAATTTTTTTATATCAACATGTTTGATGAATATTTTATGGATTTAGAGGAAGAAATAAAATGAAAATGCATGGTTAAAGACTGTATCACTTCTTCCGAAAATTCATTTAGTTTTACACCTAAAGAATTATTATGAGGGTTTTATTTTCCAAATAAGGCCTATAGAATGTGTGGAGTTAATTAATGAATTTATATGGGTATTTATTCTCCAAAAAAGTGTTTATTATGTGTGAATAGAAGAGGAGTGGGGAGCCCTTTTATGGGAAATTAAACACATGGAATTTTTGAAACGAATAAAGTCTATACACATTTTTAACATGAAAAGGTGCTCCAAAATTTCTAATTATCAAAACTTATATGTTTAAAGGTATAAATATGAACATAATAGGGTATTTTTATATGTTTATGGATCATTTTAGCCCTTATTAGTTTATTTTAACTACCTAGTTAACTCGTTTTAACCTTAACTGTGGAAAATAATTTTTAGTGTTTCACTATTAATTTTGAAAATTAAGTAAGTTCAAATTATTATATAATATTTATTATTATTATTCATTAAATGGAATCATTTTTTTAAAAATCAATTCACAGAATTTTGAAAATTCAATTGAAAATTAAACCTACAGACACAATGAAAAGGCATTTTCTGAGGAGCAAATTTTCACAAGTATAAAATGATTTAAAATCACAATTCAATATAGAATTGATTATAATAAACCAAATTAGATTAATAAATATATTATTAAGATTATATTACTTTTAAAACCATATTAAAATGAAATAGATCTTTTAAATTATTTAAATTAAAAACAATTTAAAACCCATTATTTTTATTATTCATCAAAAAGTTATTATTTTAATAACATTCTCAGAAATCTACTCTAATGTAATTTTTAAATAGTGATTTAAAAAATATATTTTATTTTTCCTGATAAATTTTATAATATTGTAGAAAATTACATTTATTATTTGTTCACAAAAAACAATAAAACTATTTTTTTAGAAAATAGTATGTTCACATCATTTAAAGACTACTAAAAATTAAGTAATTTTTTATCAATATTTTTTATTCATATAGAACCATTATACATAATATTTAAATGGTTTTTATTCCTCTTCTTACTTCCATGTCTAAATTCTGGGTTATAATAATATGTTTAAATAAAAATATTAATAGTACATCGTAGCTCATTAAAATACGGTGTTGCATGTAACACAAGTAATAGAGAAAATTAGATTCATTTTAAAAATTATTTTATAAAATATCCTGTTTTTATAGCGTTAGAATATGTTAAAATATTCAATACATTCCTTCAAAATATTTAATTATATAATATGATCTTTATACTGTATCACGTAGTGTTACTAAAATCCACATTGGACTTCACACTCTGGAATCACACAATAGGATATTTATGTGTATTTCATGTTTAAGATTAATTATACATGTATGTAATGTGATATTTTGTCATTAGTGATGTGATGTTCACTAGTTATTATTCGCACAATATCTTTCACAACTCAGGATTCACACAAGTATGTGAAATCACTAGATAATAATTCCCCTTCATGAAACCATGTGAGGTTCTTGGATCATTTCTTTATGATACTATTGAGTGTGAGAGTCACAATTAAAGAAGATATGGGATTTCATTTTTATTTATACAAGTAAAGATCATCACATAATGTCTCTCCTTCATGCATTGGTAGTGCATGGATTCTCTATTTCACTTTGAAAATGAGAGATCCCTCAAAGATTAATGATATAACCTCTCTACGACTCAATGATCCATCTTTTATAGGATATTTACACCACCTTTAAAATTATTTTGATTCACATAATCAAACTCCTTCAAATATTTCCAATTTATTTCTATTTTTGAATTCTCAAAGATCTTATCATTTTATTTTTTATCACATCGGTTTCATTATTTTTTTTCGTGAAACATAAAAAACTATGGAGTACTTTCTTTTGTGATGAATCATCACATGCATAAGATGATGTTTTCATTCTCTTTTAAAGAATGAAATCATCCATGAATTATAAATACACGAAAGACCTCATTTTTCTTCATATCTTCCTCATCTAGTATATTTTTCTAAAAATTGATTCAAACAAGTAAGATGAAGATTGAATGCATAGAGGTTCTCAACCTCAACACATAAAAATATCATTTATTAAATCATGGATTGAATATCGAATTCACAACATGAAAAAAAATATAGAAAACATAAAACCTTACATAGCATTGTTACCCTTAAATAAGTACCTTTAAGTTTCATCGAGAGGTTAAAGATGATGTCATTGGAATGATAAAACAACTCAGACAGATTAGATCTGATGGCTCTAATTCCTTTTATATCTTTAAATAAAGGAGATAGAGTGTAGTGCATCCAGTATAAAAGGTTGTACTTGTACTTAGTTGTACACTTCTTTATAAGTAAAGATATTCCATTAACTCAGTTGATGTGAGTGTCCTGAGGTTCACTCCTAGAACCCAAATACACAAACACCCCAAAACACTACTGCACCATGCACTTTCATGGTGGAAAGTGTAAACTCAATGCGCACTCACCGATGCATATACCCTCTTTCCCATGAAATCTCTCATCTATTGCACCTTGAAAGATACTCGATCTGTCACTCCATTAGGGTTGATCTTTCACCCAAAATAATGTCGATTGAGTTGGACCATGTTATTTATGTGATTTTCCAATTTTTTAAGGTCCAAAAAAAAT
This sequence comes from Viscum album, assembly GCA_963277665.1. Taxonomy (NCBI): domain Eukaryota; kingdom Viridiplantae; phylum Streptophyta; class Magnoliopsida; order Santalales; family Viscaceae; genus Viscum; species Viscum album. Next base: position 1,087,443,232 of record OY728145.1, on the reverse strand, counting down.
AAAAAATACATTATATTTTATGTATAGAATATAATATTAATCCATTTATCTTCATCAAATGCCTGATAAATTTAATTTTTTCACTTCTCAACATCATTCTCACATATTATTTATGAAAATAATTTTATTTATACATGGTCTTCTTCTCAATAAATCATCATGAAAAAAAAATATTTTTTATGACCTTCATTAATAATTATTCTTCATCTTTTTGTAAACATTTCACACTTCTACATATTAAATTTTCACATATCTTAGAAATTAAGTCCAGTTCAACAATTTTCATAATTGATATGGATAATATAAATTCTCCATTCTTATTAATACTATGCATAGAAACAAAAATTGAAATCATTTTACAATCACTAAGCTGTCATAAATTATTGATCAAAATGAAACTAAACTTCATTGGTCTCAAAATATTAGAAATTTGGTGTTGGGAGAATATCAAATACTACATAGTTGGATTTTCTATATGGCACTTTATTATTTTTGTGGAATAAAATATACTATATGTTCTCTATAATTTTTTAAGTGGTGATTGTGGTGAGATTTAGATTATAATACTTAAATTAGTTATATATATATATGAAAATATAATGATGCAATATACTAGATTAAAATGTTTTAACTTATGAGGTTTTAGGATTAGAGAACTCACTAGATAGAATTTTTATATTAATATCCTTTCTGATTTAGGCTGTTGATGAATTGTCCATGTATGAAGATTTTAATACTATTATTATTATGAATTATGGATATTGAATTGTTTTTATTTTCATTAGGTTTTTACCTACTTATTATATTATTATATTCACACTCATATTTACAAAAAATATTATATGATTTTGTCTATTGAGTTATTAGGTGGATTTAGTTTTATAAATGAGGTTGATTTCAATAGTTTGTTTATGTGATATGGATTTATTTATAACCTAAGTATATGTTTTTTTGTTTTAATACATTATGAGGATTCAACTGTTGTTTTATTGAATTTTCTTCTTATTTAATTCATGTTATGTTATATGAAATTCAAGAAATATATATATTTTATGATAATATCTTATCATGAATTCATTATCGTTAATGTTCAGCCGGTTTATATTTTCATTCACAATATTTCAATATATAATTTTAAGGATAACTCTTTTTTGATAAACATATACCCTCGATGCTAGTCCCAAATATCTTACTAATTGGAGGTGGGATTCTTGTCCAGCATGAGACATCAACACTAATCTAAGAAGGGTTCTACATGGTGTTTCTTCATAACACCGCTATAAAAAATACAATTATAGTCATCAATAAAATATCAATAAAATTATATAAAATAATAAGATCACCTTCGTATAAATTACAACACGAACCCCACCACCATCATCTTTCTTATGTTGATTCTCATTCATGTTTTTTTAGATTTTTAGTTGATTTATAAAAATTTTAATATTTCCATTCTTATCACAATGATGAGATAAAAAAATTATTCTATTTTGGAAATTATTTTCATATTCTATTATGTATACTTAGGCTTGTCTATCCCTAATTCACCTCATTGATTCTCCCATTTTTCATTATAACTTATGGTTCTGAGAAAGATCTATCTCGAGGAAGTATCTCGAAATTTTAATTAAAAATATCTAACAAAAAAATCATAGTAACAACCTTGATATTATAAAACTAGTCAAAGAAACATAAATATTTCCCCACAAATTAGGAAAAATATTTTGAAATAAAGGTGATCAAACTTTATCCAAAAAATTAGCTCCTAATATTGAAAAATGACCATAGTAGACCAAAAAAATACTAAAATAATCAAAATATAAGTACCTTATTTTTACCTCAAATAAAATTATATTTTGAGTTTAAAGCACTCAATAATTCATCTACATCCTAAAAAAATACCTTCTATATTCAATATCCTCATATGTTTATTTATTCCATCCAAAAAGATCATCCAACATAATTTGGACCTATGATATATCATAATAAAATACTATATTTCAGATACCATATGATAATAAAGGATATTTGATGAATTCATGAATAAAAAAAATGAATTAAAATCATTCTTTCTTGACTAGGATCGAAAAGTAGAATAAAATAAATAGTAATAAAAATAAATTTAAAAAAAATAAAAACATGACTAATTATTCAACCTTCGAAACCATAAAAAATAAGAGGTAAAACCATGATACCTTTTCTATAAATCAATCTAATAAAATTTAATAATAAATAATGGATACTTTTAAAAATAAATTATATCTAAAAAATAACACTCTACAAAAATTGATTTACCACTATAATGAGATAAATTTGAAATCTTTCTAAGAAGTAATTAAAAACAAAAAATAAAATCATATTGATATTAAAATTATTTTTTATTAATATTGTTCTATAAAATTAACAAATTATATAGAAAATTATTATATATAAAACCAATCAAAATATTTAAATGAGCCATTTTTAAAAAGGTGATACGTTGTTGTAGTTCTATCCCTCTAGATAGAGAAAACGTGTTCAATTTTTAGATGGATTTAGAAGCTTAGAATCATCTATAAAATGGAGCATAAAACCTCAACAAAAGGAAGGAAGAACAAAACATTTATTAAAGTCTTTATATGAAAAGTATATTCTATGATTTTCTCTAAAAAATAGAAGATTTATGGTTCAAAATCCACATCAATGTTAAAAAAATTAAAACATATTTTTAATGAAAGTAATAAAACTTTTATTTAATTGAAAAAATTAAATATAAATCTCTTTATTTGTGTCGGACATAGTTAGGTGTTCCCGCAATAATTTTTGTAGAAAAGGAAAACTTTCCACCTTTGTTAATAATGGGGAAGACGGTATAAAACGTAAATATACTATAGTTATTTTGATTACATTGTTAAGGGATTATAATTCACATTATTTGAACAAAGAAACACTTTAATAACTTATATTCTTATAATATCACTTGTAATATTTAGAAGATAATCTCATCCATTAAAAAATTGACTGGATACTTAGAGTATATTAATTCTTAAGAAAATTGTCTATTTTCGTACACCATCATCTCTTATATGAAATTCTGAGTAAAATTTTTTTACATATTTTTGAAATAAAAATGTAATATAATGTATTTTTAATTTATAACAATAATTAATAAAATAATATTAAAAATTACTTTTTATTATTTAACAACCACATATTCTATTACTATTGACATATTCAAATTTCATAAATTATCAATCAAAATAGAAAATTTAGCACTTCAAATATATGACGAAAAATTGAAAAAATACCATCAATAAAATTTCATAAGCATCTCATTATTTCCATTTGATTTCTTTAATACCATAGTTCCTTATCAATGAAAAAAATGCATTCTATAAATTAAATGTTTTAGCTCAACTTCTCTATTGTTTATGAAATTTAACTATCTTTTCTCATCATGAGTTACATGACACTAGATCACTATACTATGTGGTGTTTTTTTTAAAAACATAATATCTCAATGATAATATTTTGTTGGCATATGAAATTATCAAACTGAAAATCTTTTTTATATTTCCCCTTTTATATTATAATTAGAAACTAATAACATTATTACAAAAATTATATATAAATACCTACATTTGTAGCAATTTCAAAATAATATTTTTTTTCTCATCCACATGAAAACCTAATATAATTAATTAAATAGGAAATGGGAAATGAAACAGACCTTAAATAATTTTAGGTGAAGATAAAAAGTCAATTGTATTCATAGTAATTTTGATAAAGTATCTGTAAAAAATTATAACACATTATCAAGTATGGTAACATATATAATGTTACACCCTAACTCTGATACCAAAATTTTGAGACCAATTATATAAAAATATATTAAGGCCATAATTTCACTGAATGATTATTAGATAAAAAACTAGTATCAATGTAAAAATATAAATAATTTGATAATGATTATCCCTCAAATAAAATAACCAAATGTTATACATGATGAAATTCTCATTAAGTAAAAAAATAGAATATTATCAACATCATATAAAATCCATAATGTGTTAGAGTATAAAAAAATAAAGTTTTTACATGATAAATTCTAATATAAATAAATCATATATATAGGGCCCTCATTTTTCATGATCATTTTTTTGTGTTTTTGGTCATTGTTGGTGTTTAGGGGGAATATGGAAGGGTGAAAGTGGGGTTGAGTTGAAATTTTAGTTGAGAGACTATTCTGAGGCATGGAACATTGTATTTTACTATAAGGGTTGTTGTTTCATCCTAATCATTGTCATTCTGGCATGGATGCTCGATATGAGTGGTTTTGGAGTCTCTGCCTCTTGATAGGTGGCTAAAACATGGAGCTGATATGTGTCATAAGATTAGAAGGGTTGTGTTTTTTTCTCTGTCATGAAGTCTCACTACAGAGTGGGAGTAGGCTCCATCATAGAGTCATGTTGGTTGTCTTTATCAGATTGGGGTGGCTACTACATAATGTATGGGCTGTTTCATAACCCCACGCTAGGTTTATAGGTTATAGGGGATGATAAAATAGTGATTTCACAAGGATTACTAAGTGTATTTATATTCTACTATATATATTGTGTCCTTCCTTATTGGGTCCAAGTTTATGGAAAAAACATAATTATTACTACATGGTAATGGAGGATATGATGTGGTGTTATTAAATTACTTCTGTGTATAAATTATTACGTTGCTCTAAAATATTTATATTTTATCCTTTATCCTTTGAACCTTAGGAGAACCAAGGGTCTATTTTTCAGAAATTATTCCGTAAGTTTACCTATAGGAAGTAATTTTTAAAATTTTACTTACCAAATCATCCCATATAGTGATTTTACCAAATGGTGGGGAATTGATTCAATTTTTAGTGTATTCATTTAGTGAAAAAGGATATAGTATCAATTGAATTTATTCCTCGAAAACCCCAATATTATTAACCATGTAAAAATTTTAAAAAATAGATATTTTTTTGGTAGGATATTTAGTTTAGATTCCGCTAAAATATCTAGTGTTTTGGAACATTTGAATTAAACATTATTTATGATTAAAATTGCTTTCCTGAATCAATGGCCTCACAATTCATGGAATTTATATATCAACCAATGGTGGATTATAATCTATAAAATTTATCTCTTATTATACTCAAGGATCTCCATGGATGATTTTTACTAAATATTTATTCACAATGGGGAATACTTTGACTTCTATCATTGTTATTTAATGATGAATAAAATAGTTGATATTCAAGTGGATGAAATCTAATGGTTTGGTTGAATCCAAATTCCTTGATCAAGTGCATGGGTTGTGGCTCTTTCACATAAGACCTATAGTGATTGAAAAATAGGGCCTTTGCATATAAAATAGAGAAGGATAAAAGACATAAAAATAAAATAAATACTTAACAAAAGAATTTGATAATTAATATTTGGGCTAGTTTTATAGAAACAACCCATAGAAATTTTACAATAAAATTAATGTTTCCCTAGGAATAATCACTTCTATAAATCTATGTGTCAATATTTGGAATTATATTAATGACCTTTAATGTACTAAAGTTACTAAATCATTGTGTTTCAATAGATACCCCAGGGTTAATCCACTTGTAAAGATTCTAAATACCATAGCTTAATGGGTTGTTGTTTAATTTTTTTTCGAATAAATTGATTTAAAATAGGGAAAAATAAAACAAAAAACTAAAAGGAATGAAAAAAACTTGTTTCAAAAATGAATCTATATCATGAATAGAAATAGTATATTGATTTCATAAATAGGTCTTCATAAAAAAATTCAATAAATTTTGGACGGAAATGATTGATTTTTTACAATATTCATAATTGGTAAAATAAATTATTTATTAAATTAAAATTGACAATACATAAAATATTTGGATTCCTATGGATAAAGGAACATACTTAAACTAATGTGAATTTTTAACCAATCTCAAAATAAAAATAAAAATTAAATACTGTTCTCATTTTTATATCATTCTCAATGAAATTAGTGATCCTACATTACACATCACTTCTCTTAGTTAATAAATAAATAAGGTGATATGAAAAAATATCAACATGATACTAAATAAAAATATTAAATATTCTATAAAAACAAATCAATTGTAATGAATCCATATTCTCTTACTCTTAATCCACCGTCCCTTAATATACTACTCACACTTGATAGAATAAAAACCATCATGAATGGTGATTTAAACCAATGAGAATTATTATATAATAAAATATATAATAAAACAAAAGTAATCAAGAAATATAAGTAAAACAACCTCAACTAGCATCAAATATTTCAATATCAAAAATCCATGGAAAAAATATCTTTTTCATAGATCATTATTGAAAAGTAGATGGAATGGAATGTTTTAATACTCATTAAATAACTCTATATAAAAACATATATAAACTTCTAATTATAAAATAGTGAAATTATACCCATTGTAGTTTGATTTCTAAATCACAATGATACCCCCTATCATTTCTCTTTCGTTGGACATGATCATAATGAAAATACAAGGTAGTGAAGTGATTGTAATATCTCTAACTCATTAGGATTTGGATGTTCAAACATCATAGTGTAGGTCTAAAATTTTCTTTTATAATATATATCATTCATTATATTCTAGTAGTGTGAAGGGGGTATTATAAATGGAGTAGGAGAATAGTTCTACTATTGTTAACTCATAATCCATATGCATGAATAATGAAGTAAAACACCATAACATAATTACCTCTAAATAACTTTAATTTATTCATATATACGAACATTATAGCATGTGTATCTTTTTGTTCTATGGATTCTTAGTCATCTAAAATTTCAATAACTCTTAACATCCATCCATTATGAAATTCTAGTTGTTATGGGGACATTTATTTCTAATAATAAAATTATTCTTCAAAACAAATCCAAAATCCCCTTGTTCTTTATTCTATATGAAAACCATCAAAAACACCAAGATCAGGAACTATTTGACCAAAAATCAATGATAATCATGGCAAAAATGTATGAAAATTTTTCATTATGAGCTGAAACATAAATGGTAGATGTGAAATTTTATCGAGGATAATGTGCTATGTTATTATTGTTGTAGTATAATGAGGTCAGTAGATTTAAAGGCTTGTGACATAAATATGGATTTTATAATTGAAGGAAATATTTATTAAATAAGATAAATGGGAATGTAATTTTATAAAGAAGAAATTACAAGAAATTAATAATTTAAATTATCTAGTGATGCTAATGAAATACATGGTATGTTTATATTCATATATGTGTTGATAAATAAAATTTATTAATGAAGTTGTGGAAGTAGATTTATAAAATGTTGATTGATACATAATAAACTTGCAAAAAATTTATTAAGCCGAGGAAACTTTGTGGTATATTATTAGTTGAATTTTTTTTCATGTGTTAACTCATGTAATATGGTTAGAGGTGGAAGTTGGGTGGAATATATAGTTTGTGATGTAATAGTTGAATAGGGTCTTGATAGGATATGGACCATATGAATGTAATGGTGATATATTTTATATCATTATTTGTTTTATTATTTTTTACAATCACTTTACTCAAATTAGATAACCTAACCAACACACATATGAGGTGTAGATAACGGGGTGAATCCCCAACATCTAGGATATGGGGAAAATAGGATATTGAAAACCCCCCTCATTTTATTCTATTCACATATGGATGTGGTATAAGTTATATTGTGTAGAATAATTATATAAGGTATAATTTGTTTTATGCATTCATTGCATGATGTTGTGATATATGGTTCAGGTATGTAGTCATAGAATGTGATTTAAGTGCAAGGATTTATGTTATTGGGACATATGGCTCAATATATAAGTGTGGAAGTGGTTATGGGATACCTTTGTTATTAATTTTCATGATTCACTATACCTATAATGTATATATATTTGGAGATTTAACTTGTGGGGATATGGGTTATGGATGGCCAAGGATGGAATTGTATGTTGGTTTCACTATTAATTCATGGAATATTTAGTATGCTTCATCCACATAAACATAATTTTTTAGGGTAGGTACCCAAAAAGCATGCATTTATGTTCACCGCTACTTATATATAGAATTTTTTTACATATTTAGATAATGGTGTTGGAGAGAGGGTTTGACATTACTAAATTATGTCATGGTAATTCATTGACATTAGAGGAGCCTTGTTGAATTCCTAATATCCACCTTGATTTAATGGTCTTCAATTTCGGGTTTGTTATATTTGTAAGAAATTTAATTCATTTTATGTTATTAGGATATTTGGTTTATTGCATACATGGTTTTTATATTGATAAGTGGTTTATTTACACTCTTATAATTATTGAGGGCTATACCTCCCATATCGCATTCTATATACCCTTTTTCCTAGTCACTAACCCACGACCTATTTGGGAAAAGCATTGTCGGTCACCCTCGGCTTTACTAGAAACCAAAGAGGGGTTTTAATGGATGTGGGTCGCAACATATTTATAGTCTATATTATTGATATTTTATATTCCCTATTATAAAGTTTTTATATTTTTTTGGAAATATTGTTACATAATGTTTTGTTTTGTTGTAATCTAATTTTTTAAATTATTTTTTAGATCATTTTATGACTAATAATATATTTGTTTATAACAAAACATTTATATTGTTTTTGTGATTTATTCTCATAGTTTAGTTTATTCTGTATCTATGTCAATTTTTTTAATGGAATAATGTAATATTAAAATTATTTCATATGATTTTGGTTCAGGTTATTTTTAAAATTGTTAAATTAATTGTTATTACATTTTAAATTTAAAGAATTATTAATTATTTGTAAAGTATTATATTTTAATTAATGTAATTATTTTTAATATTTTGTAATAAAAAATATGTATTTTCTAAAAGAAACAAATGTAAAATATATTTTTTAAATTAGTTCATTTTTATATTATAATTTTTTTATTACTAATTTTTTTAATAAAAAAATTTGTTTTTTAAATTTTTTATTAAAAACAATGAATAGATAACAGGACTAATTTTGAATAAAATGATGTATAAATAGAAAACATGCATTTTATGTTAATTTTTTCCCTTTTACATAATTAATTTTAATATAATATTAAAATAATTATTCAATTTCTAGGTTTTATTCTATTTTTTAATAATTAAAAATATTTATGAACTATATTTATATTGGATTATTTTATTTTATAATACTTATAATTTTATAAGTATTGTTCTTCGATGTCTACTATTTCGTATTGTTTAAAAATATTTAATGATACAAGTTGGATTGATCTACTAAATATATTTTTTGAAGAATATTTTAAGTGGATTATATAGTTTTTTAATTTCAGTAGTAGATTTCAAAGATATTATATCTATTTTTTTGTGTATAAAATATAAAAATAGATATCATTTCAAATGAGATACAGTTATGCAATAATTTTTCCTAAGATATTTTTTAAAAAATTATAAGAATTGTATTCATAATGGAAATTTATTTGAATCTTTTATATTTATATAGTTTTTTATATAGTTTTTAATCCAATAATAGTTAATCCCAAAAAATTAATTCTCAGTGATGTATTATTTTTGTTTTATACTAAAGGTGGTAACATCATAAATTATGAACTAGGGGAGGGGGTAATCCATGCTCAGGTGAAGATATAAAAAAAATTTGTTTTTCAAGATGCATGATGATACATATACTAAATTATATCTTGGATTTATATCATTTAGTTATATATTGTTTATCATGGTAGTGTTACACTTTCAGGCTTTAATACATTTTGAAGGATTTTATGTAATGAAAAAAAATTGTTCTATCTGTTGGTGTTATTATATAAGGTACACCCAATTAGAGAGAAAATCGTTTACTCGTACTAAAAGGAAAAAAATTTACCATTAACATAGGTTTAAAATATGTGATCATTAATGGAATTCCCAATACACTGTAACAAAATCACCTGTTTGTGATGGTTTAAATTGCTGCCAACTATTTCTCTGAGAGTTTCAAAAAAACTACCAAAAATGTTGGTGTCATAATCCATCCTATGGTGGTTAATTCTATTTAGCGGTAGTTTTTGGTAACCATTGTAGAATGTATATTTAGTGGTTATTTTCTCATAAATTTTTTTTAGTATTTAGTACTAGTTTAAACGACAGCCATATCCAAAAAATATTTAACTAGAAAACTGCTGTAAAAACAAAAAAAAACTACTACTAAAAAATCGGCATTATATATCAATCGATTAAACCACTTTTAAAAAATAACACAATATATTTATTGCGATTTTAAACTTTCACTATATGACTCTTTTAAAAAAAATGCAAAAATAGAATATGTAGCCCCAAAACAACACTCAACCCTAGAAGAAAACAAATAAACAATACACATTGGAAACTATACATATAAACCATCACCCAAATAAATTTATCACAATTAATAAATATATAAACATTAATTTAACCAAATTAGTGTTATTTTTTCAAAATTTTAGTTTTACCTCATTTCTAAATTAAAAGAGACCGACAAGTACCTACAATAAAACATTTTGTTAAATAAATGATTTTAAAGTTATATGGTGTACCAGTTCACCATAAGTTATCGATGTAATATCATTTGGGAAATATCTGGTCATCTTTTAATATAAATAAAACAAAGATTTCTGAAAAGTAGATATATGATCCCCCTATTCCTAAATTATGCTTTTCATAGAAACAAACTTCCTCTGAGTATCTCAAGGTAAGTTGTAACTAATAGTAGGAGTAGATGTATCTGAAATCCCCGATGTCTTGACAAAGAGCTCAGATGGTACTGGTCCCAAACTTATCCCACACACTCGACAAAGATGCTCTTTCCCAAGGAATTACCAGCTGGGTTATCCTAGGAGGCTGAGAAGGACTACACAGGATTGGCATCCCATAGTTCTTTAATTTTAACCAATAAATAAAATACCATTCGTATTTGAATAAATACATATTAAAAAAGTGACAACTAACAATAAGTGATTATAATGGAAAATTAATTCATACACCAACTTCTTTAGAAGGATCATTAATATAACTCGGATCAGATTTTTGTGAACATCAAAATAATGTTCTATTTGGGATACTTAGTTTCCTTAATTATTTGAATGCATTAAAAAAGAATAATAAAAAATTTAATATATGAAATAGATAATATTGTATTATAAATATCTAAACTAATGAAAAGACTACCAGATTCGATCGGTTTCTAGAAGAACTCTTTGACTCGATATTGTGAGGGATGTTTTTCTTAGCTGAAATCGATGTATTCTTTATGAAAATATTCTAAAATAAATAACATTTTATTTTAATAGTAATGTATGAAATGTCATCTCTTTGTCATATTCATGTATAAATGTAAAATGATATTAATATAATAATATATATTTAAATACCATGTGCTTCTCATGATGATGGATATTAGCATTAACCTTCCATTTATCTCTAGGTACCCCTTCGAGTACATTATCATATAGTTACTAGGTGCTCGAGGAAGTATCATTGAAATCATTCCATAATCTCCATTTAAAATATATGCAAAATTTTCAATGTCCACTTTTGTGATATAAGATCAACAATGGTAAAGTGTAAAAACATATGTACAAAGAGATTCATTTTAAAAATATTTGAATTTAATAACACAATGATATTCAATTACACCATAATGTATTAAAATTACTATTATCATTGAATCAAAAAAATCATTTTTCCATGATTGTGGCATATGACACCAATCGGCATACATAATCAGAATGGTAACAGGCTCCACTGCTAGTTGGCCTATAATATGGCCAAATAATCCATTGACATCATATGTATGGACCCCATATCAGTCAAATGGGACAAATATCTTCGGTCCGTTTAGATTCCATACATCTGAACATTTATATTTCTCTCTATAATAGATTGTTTTCATCTATTAAGAAAAATAGTTAGTAGTATAAAAAATGTAAAATAAAATTATTCATATTAAAATTTTTACCTATAACTATTAAAATCCAATATCCTTGTGAAGAAAAAAGAGTGACATATTTATCCCTCTCTACTAAGCCTTTTGAATGGGGAGTTATTAGTGGAGGTACTAATAGGATGCTAACGGGGAGTGTTTCAGTAGATGAAAAAATGGAGGGTGTGACAAACAGTGTAGTGGGGAAATTATAGTTTGTCTCGGATTTTTTTGGGGGAGGGAGATTGATGGATCATTATCTTTCTATATATTCATGGGAACATTGACTGAGAGTTGACTACGATCAACAAAACACTTTCTACTTGGCATTCCTGTCATTTAATCAAATAAAATTACCATTAAAACATATATTTCAAAAATTCATGAAGAAAAAATAGAAATGATAATATATGCACAATACTAAAAAACAAAATATACATAGCTATGATAATAAATGATTGTACAAATAACATAAGTGGTTGATTAGTGAATGGATTATTGGACATAAAATTATTTTGTCCTTCAATCATGTTGTTTTCCTACTCTATCATTACATTATCTACTTCATACACCCTTGAAAGAATGATATTTTCAATATCATGATGGAAAAATAATTCACTTCTTACTGTTGATGGGATTCAATGTTAGAGTTCTAATCTCCAACTTCATCACCCATATCATACAAGTCTCTTTGATTTACGTGAGAAACTACACTCCATCATTCATACATGAAGTCTTCCACATAATATTCCATTTTTTCATGTGATTATAAGATATACCAATCATTTATTTCACGGTCACTGACATCCATCAAGTAGGAGAAGTTCACATAAGTAAATTGAAAGGAATCTCTTTTAACACCCCTGATAATATCGACCAATTTCCATTTTAATAAAACAACTAAAAAATACTTATGGAATTTTAATTCAATAATATCAACCAACATTCTATAGTATCTCACTTTATAAAATGTAAATATACCACTATTCTTTTTTTTTCAGACCCTCCTCCCAATCGATTTTATGAAATTTAAATCCATTCACATTGTAAGCATCAAACTTTAAATCTTGTTTTAGAGGACCTCGAGTAAGAAAATTTAAATCTTCCAACAAATTTTCTTGAGTATTAGTATTCATGATCTAAAAAACTTAATATAAATTATTATATTTACAAAATATGATTGTCAACCTAATATCCAAATTGATTGCAATATTTATGAGAATATATGTTGTGAAAACACTTCAATAGGCTCTTTATTAACAGTTTTTGTTATATCGTTCTCATTTTGTGTTCGATCTCTCATTCATCTATTTGTTTGTATCCTGAACTCTTTAATAAATGGATCTTTAATCTTTCTTTTCAAAAACACATATCTATGTTCCAGTAATAATTCTATTTCTATCATTGTAAAATTTGTGCTCCTCCCAACTAATTGGCCAATAATAAGAAGGATTTTTTATTTCCCATGTAGTTGAGGTTGAATCTATGCATCGTCAACACATCTGACTTGATTCAATCATGTATCAATATCATCCAAGTATCTAGAATAAACGGTAAGATACTACTCTTACAAATAGCCTTCATAAATAAAGCCTTTAGGTTGAGATTTATTTTTCATGTATGATTTCAAATGCCCAAAATATCTGTTAAATATAATAAATAAAACACCATTTTTTATTTAATAAAGTTCCAATAATTTATTAATTAAGATGAAATAATATAAATAATGTACCTATCAATTGGATAAATTCATGTATAATGTACGTGTCCTTCTAATTTAGGTTCCTCAACCAAATACATAGTTATATGTGTCACGACGGTAAAAAAAATAGATGAAGGATAACCTCCTTTGAAAAAAGTACCAATACAAATCTCTCTTGAAGGTTTCCAAGATCAAGTGGTTGTAATTTTTTCTTACATATTAGCTTATAGAATTTGAAAAATTGGAATACAATAATAGTAACCCTTTCAGGTAATAATGTACGCAATTATAAAAGTAGTAACTACTGTAAAAAAATATGTGAATCGTGACTTTTCAATCCATCTAAAATATGATTATTTAAGTAAACACAACTTGAGATGTTATTTGAATACCCATTAGAAACCTTCACATGTTTATAAATTCTAATTAATGTATATTTATCCCAATTTTTCATTTCAAAATTTTTTGGAGCATACTATCCATTCTCATCTGGCCTGAGATCATGCTTTATCATCATTGTTTGTAATTCTTTCCTAGCATTGAGATTGACATTTTATTTTTTATGTTTTTTAAGAAATGTAAAAATCAAATTGTGACAAAAATTCTTCTCATTATGTATAACATCAGGATTATACTACAACAAATTAAATTCCCAATACGGAAGTTTGAGGAATATACTTTTTCTATTCCATTGTCGTATTCCAATTTCACTTGATGATGCTCTTCAAACTCATTTCCCAATATCATTAAAATGACACCCCTTCCCAAATTATTTTTCAACATTTCAATATCATTATAATATTTTAGAACCTATTAAAAAATTTAGAGGTGGTCAATAATCAATACAACCATTGAATTTTGACTTGTTAAACCAAAATCTATGAGATGAAACGAGAAATCTTCGATGACACAAGAATCAGCAATTTTTAATACGAGGTAGTCATTCAAGATCAAAATAAAAGTTACAAATAGGAAAATCCCAACCTATGTAATTATTCCAAGTAGCTAAATCACCAAGTCCAGGGAAGTCACTAATGGTCCACATTAGAGAAAATTGAATTTTGAACGCTGTTCTAGATGATGCATCATCTGTCTCAACATGGTAGCTCCATAACTCTTTTAATTATTCAATTTGAGGCTATAATTATATATAAATATCATTTCTAGGCATTGTTTTCTAGAAATAATCATCCAAATGATAAAATAAATTTGTTTCATACAAATCCATGGAGGTAGATTGTAAGGTATTAAAACAGCTGGCCAAATGCTATAACTGGTTCTCAAAGTCCCAAATGGGTTAAATCCATCGGAAACCAATCCTAGACACACATTCCTTGGATAATATGAGAAATATGAATATAATGAGTAAAATTTATTCCACTATTGTGAATACCTTATATGTTGCATTAACCCATCATTGTTATTATCTATAGAATCCCACATCATGTGCTTGGTAGTTTTCGATGACATGAATAATATTTACAATCATGGCTTCAAAGGAAAGTAATGAAAAACCTTTTCATGTGTGTTCCTTTTCTTATTATTTATATTATAATATTGATTATGACTTCCAATGTAACACCCCGAGATTCTATGAAAAAAATATTATTTTAATTTCATTAATGTCTTATGTTGTATTCTACACCAAGATTACCTTGAGCTATACGCAACACCTTATTAGTTTGCAGTATACGCACCCCTATTCTTCGACCGTGTTACACACAATTTTGATAATAGTATTCTACGCAACATTGAGTATATATATATATATTAAATGTATAAATGAAATATGGTTGGATTCTGTTATATGAAACAATGAAGGATTCTTTCACAACACGCAACCCTGACTTGGCTTGCATTACACGCAATCACGACCTTCCTCGATAGCGTGTGTTATACGCAATACCGGGTTTTAATAAACAATGTTATATTATTATAATATTGTCATGAACTAGCCGTTATGAATAGTATTAACTAAATTTTTAATTTTATAACATTATTATTCATCTTACACATTTCTAGAACATGGTATAAGAACAAAATAAATTTTTCGGGTAAAATAAGTATTTTTCAAAAAATGCAGTTTTGCCGCCTTTTGATGGCGCACCCACTTTAAATCTGGTTTTTGACATGTTTATAAGTTCAATTTGACAAAATAAAATTATTATTTGGAATCAAGAAATAAAAATTTACTTTGGATAAATTTTTCATATTATTCTGGTAACTTTCACATTTTAATGAATAGTAAAAACACGCTATATTTTAATTAAAAACAACTTTTTTCATCATAATATCTTATGTGGTTAAATTATAATATTGATTGGTTTTAAAGTATAAATAGAATATATTTTTACCATTTAATATAATGTATGTCATTAGCATTGATTTTACCTTGAATTCGTAGGTTAAATCAATTCAATCTTTTGCAATGTTTTAAACAAAAACTCGTTTTTATTCGACAACGGGATTAATTTTAATTTAATTTCTGCAACTTCTGTGTATTGAATTTTAAAAAATGGATTCCATATTTGGAATCAGTGGGTCCAAATTATGCTAATATACTACTTTTTATTTTTGGGAATTATGAATAGTAACTACGGTAAATTTTATTTACCATAGTTAAAGGTAAATCGGGTAATTACGGGTAAATATAATATTTTAAAATTACCCTAACAAATGTCAAAATCCTATTGGATGACTAAAGGTCGACCCATATTACCTAAGGGTCGGATTAGAATCATTTAATGGACATTTGTCCATGAAAATAACTTAATTATTATTAAAACCAAAGAAAGTGACAACATGTCACTCTCTTAAATCTTATAAGTATATTAATTTTAATTTAGTGATAAACTTCATGAAACTTCGAACATGAATAGTCTCCAGAAAGCTAATGAAATTATCTACATCATATAAATTTATTTATAATTTTTAGGGATTAAATAATTATCATTAATTATGACACAATAGTGATGCAGAAATTGTTTATCTAGTGAAAAATCAAGAATATTGTTTTTATTAAACTAATAGTGACCATAAAATGCACAAATACCTAACCAAAACTTATTGTCCATGTAAATGTAAACCATAAGCATCCAATGGTCGAATATTTGACCATTTGGAGCCTTATAAAAGCGATTATGACACTTATATTATTTTATTTTAAATGATGCCAAAGTTGTCACCTTCATAATTTAATAAATATAACAATTTAAATATTGTGATTTTAAGATGATAAATTCGAGTAAAATAATTATTTTGAAAGGTAATATATTTATCTTCATCATAGGATTTTATTTTAAATTTTTATACAACAAATAAGTATATTAAATAATTATACAAAAATGATGTAGTAATTATTTTATTAAGAGTCAAACCAAATAAATGGTTTTAAAAATAATAAAATAAATATTATATGAACTATTTAATGTGATACACTAATTTTATAGATACATATGACCTTTTATTAATATATTAAAGCTTTTAGTTCGAACATATCTTCTGTATTTATTATTTAAATTCAAATAAATGAATAGTGTCAAAATTGACACTATTGTTATTTTATAAAAATAACATATTATAAAATTGTTTAAAAATCACAAAAATATTTAAAAATTATAAATTTATATTTATATGGTCTATAATGTTATAAATTAAACAATTATGGAAAATTTACAACAAATAAGTAATTATTTGTTATAATTTAAAATTTAGAATTTTATTACCACAAATAAACTTAAATAGATTAAATAAGGATAAATCAAAATGATAAGGTTTAAAATAAGATCCAAACATGTCTAAATATAATTGGTTGATGAGATTACAACCTTATCTCATCTAACCTTCGAATATGAGTCATTTTTGGAGGTTTTTATGTGGGGTTAGATTTATTATAAATTAATATTTTTAAGAATTCCTAAGGTGCCCCTCTCCTCCCTTATAAAAGGGCACCTCCTCCCCCTCCTCCTCACACCAAATTGAGCACTCAAGCTCGGCCAACCCCTGCCATTTTCCCCTCCCCACTTCCCTAGTATCATCCTAGAGTTTTTGGTCTTCTTCAAAGACCATCCTTAGTTCTTTAAGTGGAGGCTAAGAAAAGGCGCGTCAAAAAGAGGTAATATCCATTACCGATCTTTTTCAATTTCTTTCTTCTTCAACTTCTTCTTCTTTAGTTGTTTCATGATAAAGTAATAACATCAGTATTTCTAATATACTGATATGTTATTATAAATATGAAACAACTCAAATTAACCTTCTATCCATCCTACGGAAAAAGGAAATCACCACGCGTGCGTACGTACGGAATACCGTCTCCACGCCGTGGTGTAATCTATTTTCCGCCACCACCTTAATTGGATGGGTATAATGGTTTAATGAGTAATTATTATAAAGTTATATTGATACTGAAATAGTATACATACACTTCAACACAATTCCATGACCATGGGAACGATATCATCGCTCGTGTGTACGTACGGACTACCGTCTCCACGACACGATGAGATTCATTCTCAATGATTAACCATTCATGAATGATTATAAAGTATATATAATAAGTACTAATGAAATATATGACATAATAATGATACTGGAATTATTTATATGTATGTCATCTACTTAATTCCGTTCAATTCAATAAAGAAACGAAAACAGCGTTCATGCGTACGTACGGACTACCGTCTCCATGAACGGTGTATTTCTTTCCATTTACTGATTTATTATATATGTATATTCTGAATATATATATATAAATCATGTTTTATGTAATCATGATCTAAGTAATCATATGAATAATTACAAGTTAAAAACACGAACGACAAATGAGACGATTTTACCCAAAACGCTACTTTAACATGAATTTACAAAAGAACGGGTAATATAAAGTCATAAGTGGATCATATATGATATAATAACAATGAATATGATTCTGGAATAAGTCAATAACATTATTTAAACCATTATAAAGGAGCTTCGGACAGGTACAAAGCAAATTGGACCTAAGGTAAGGGAAATATCACAATCTCACTTTTATCCGAGATTGTTTTTACTTTGGTAATTACTGGGGTGTATTTTATCATCCACATCCATGTTCCCTCAATATGTAATATTGTTTCCATCCACTTTCAATGGTTTAAATCCAATTTTACCCTTAGGTGAGTTTTTAGTAAAGAATATGAAAGGAATCTTTTGTCGTTTTTCCGTACGAGGTACTTTTTGACTTTTCCGACAAAAGTACGAAGAATGTTTTTTTTAACTTATACGGCATGAATGGATTTTTAAAACATTATTTCCAAGAAGCTTCCTTTACAAGTTTTCAGGTTTATTTTTAATCAACTTCTTTTATTTTAAAGTTGTATGACATGTTATGAAAGGAAAAATGTTTTTGAAGTAGAAAGGATATTTTCCTCAAGAATGGAGTTCAAGTATTTTATCAAAAATATTTTCCATCTAAGATAATAAAAGGGTTCTGTTTTTATCCCTATTATTACATTGATTTGAATATGTTGTGATGGAATTATGTTTATGAATTCCTTTATGTTATATGAATGGTTTTATGATGTCATGTTGTTTAAGAATCCCATTTTTATTACATGGGTTATGCAATGATGTGTGATTTATGATTACGTGGCACACATAAGAAAGGATTCATTATAAGATGGGTGGGACCTATATCTCCCTCCAATGAATTGGGTAAAGATTTTATATCTCATGAGATAGACATGGCTGAAATGGTAGGTTATACCGGTTCAGTGAAACAGGACTGAAACGAGGGTTACTCGCTTCAGAAAGGGACTTTGTCCACTAAGATAGTCTTGGCAATGAGTCATGACTAACAAGAAATGATTTTCTATGATTATGTGTGCATGCCACAAAGTTTCAAGTTTCATGTTATGATTATGGGGATCTCATTTTCACTTCTATGATTTATCCCATGTTATGATATTATGAGCTCTTTTGCAGGTTAAGATTTCCAAAAGCTATGTTCTTATGTATATGATGTGATTGATATTTCTTTTTTTTACCCTTACTGAGCATTTGAGCTCACCCTTTTATGTTTTCTTTTCCCCAGGATATAAAGAAACGTTTTTAGGTAAAAAAAAGAAAGATCTTTATGGGAGATATTGAAGATCTTTCACCACGATTAGAAGATTACGTTCCGAGTTTCCAAAGACACTAAACTATTACGATCCTTGTGTGTGTGTTTTTGTTATGTACTAAGTATTCCGCAAAAGTAATGTAATTTCCATGTACGATAAGCTTCGGGTCTCTACAGTTGGTATCAGAGGAAAGGTTTAGTCAACCTTTGGAAACTAGGATGCGAAAACGTTAGTGAGATCCCTAGAGATATTTCTAAGGTATGTCTAGGGATGCCCCTAAGGATAAGTATAAGTATAGGATATAGTCCTAGAACTATGGTAACGATATTAGATTAAACCAAAGATGATAGATATTTAAGTTACTCCCCCTTTATCATGATTTTTGCATCTAACACTATTCTGTTTGGGTTTTAGAAAATGGCTGGAAACAAGATGATTCACAATAATGGAGGATATGATGGACAATGGAATGATATTCTTCGTGAGCAACCAAATGAAATGGGATTTGGATGTCCAAACATCATTATTATGCCGAATCAGCAATCTCACAACATGATCAATAAAGTAAAATTTGGTAAGTTTCCTGACTCGACTAATAAGAGAAAGATGGAGTTCCATAATGATCATAGAGGAAAGAAAGTTCAATTTCCCCTATGTAAATCTTGTGGGAAGAGGCATCAAGGAGAATGTTTCAAGGGAACTGGAAGATGCTTTGGGTGTGGAAAAGAAGGACACAAAGCAAGTAAGTGCAAAGGAAAAGGGTCGGTTAACACCATGGATGAGGATAATGGTATTGCTACGACATCAAAATGGTTAAGTGTTTTAAATGTGGAATGTATAGGCATTATGCAAACAAATGACCTAAGGGAAAGACTCGTGAAGAGAATCAGTATGGTCATATGGGTAGTATTTATGTGGATGATGATGAAGATACAACAAATGATATGTGAGATGAAAGAATTTTTGAAGCTCGGTCAATGGTTTGAGAATGTAGTGGAATGATTACATGTTTATCATGTGTAATTTTGGAATAAAGAGACATCTATGGATTGTTACACTGTTGTCTTTCCTTGTGTTTTGAAAGTGTATGATTAATGTTACCAGTATCCATGAAAGGTTATTCAGATATTTTTGGAATGTAGATGATATGCGCATAATGAAGGGATAAGGAGAAAATTAAATGTTTGATAGTATTCATGAGCTCATGATTGATATAAGGACTAAGTGATATCATGGTTTGAGTATATAGAATTTTGAGGATTTCGGTATGTGAGAAGTGTTAACTTTTAACTGCATTCAAGTTTTCACTAAGGTTCAATGGGTATTCAAGAGAGTACAAGATTAAGGCCTTTTAATGTTTGGAATGTGACCAACAAGATATATCTTATGATATATGGGGATCAACGATGGTATTAAATCTCTGGTAATCGTTTTCACTATGTTATGAGAATGGACTGCAGTATTATGGATAAGCCTAAAGATTGGAATGAATTATGTTGGACATAAGTTAGTATTGTTTAAGGATAGAAGTGTTTTCGATATTATTGATGGGATGTTATAGTAATATAGTTTTATAAAAAGGACAACCTGCAGGACGGGCGACAGCCCATCGCGTCGGACAAGGCTGTAGGAATCGAACCCACAACCGAAGTGCAACTGGCCTTTATCGCCTACCACTGGCCTACAGGAAGTCCCTGTTTAGTGGAAACTAGTTTTATTATATTAAGCAGTATGATATATGAAGTATAAGTCTATTTTAGGAACCATATATGATTAATCTCACTATAGATCGACTTATGTATATAATTTTTGCTAACCTTTTGTTTGAGACTGATGGAATGACCCGTCATTCTATCACATGATCTGCTAACACTTCATGAATAACAAATTTAACTTCATTTATTTAAGAGATGAAGTGGAAATTGTTCAAGGCACGAACAATAGTGAGATTGTACCAAAATAAAGTAAGTATTTATTGTAATTCAAATTTTCAACTTTAGGGAAATGATCTTGAAAACCAAAAATGTTGTCCTAGTGATCTTATACCTGATGAATCATATGGTACCTTAGATCGTCACAAATTTATGGATTTGTGATTATTGGCTTTTCTATAGCCATGTTCTCTACCACTCTCCATCAGAACATGATGGTTAGATTTCTCTTCCATATCCATATTTTCACCTATGTGGAAACCCAGTGATTAGTTTATTTGGGTAACCGTTACGTTTCATACTTTTGTTTTTAAAGATAAGTTTTGGTATTCCTTTTTACGATGTGGGTTTCTATCAAAGAAAATTTCAAATAGTAAACTATTTATAACCCCGACGAATTTCGAGGGCGAAATTCATTTTAAGGGGGGTAGAATGTAACACCCCGAGATTCTATGAAAAAAATATTATTTTAATTTCATTAATGTCTTATGTTGTATTCTACACCAAGATTACCTTGCGCTATATGCAACACCGTATTAGATTGCAGTATACGCAACACTATTCTTGGACCGTGTTACACACAATTTTGATAATAGTATTCTACGCAACATTGAGTATATATATATATATATATTAAATGTATAAATGAAATATGGTTGGATTCTGTTATACGAAACAATGAAGGATTCTTTCACAACACGCAACCCTGACTTGGCTTGCATTACACGCAATCACGACCTTCCTCGATAGCGTGTGTTGTACGCAATACCGGGTTTTAATAAACAATGTTATATTATTATAATATTGTCATGAACTAGCCGTTATGAATAGTATTAACTAAATTTTTAATTTTATAACATTATTATTCATCTTACACATTTCTAGAACATGGTATAAGAACAAAATAAATTTTTCGGGTAAAATAAGTATTTTTCAAAAAATGCAGTTTTGCCGCCTTTTGATGGCGCACCCACCTTAAATCTGGTTTTTGACATGTTTATAAGTTCAATTTGACAAAATAAAATTATTATTTGGAATCAAGAAATAAAAATTTACTTTGGATAAATTTTTCATATTATTCTGGTAACATTCACATTTTAATGAATAGTAAAAACACGCTATATTTTAATTAAAAACAACTTTTTTCATCATAATATCTTATGTGGTTAAATTATAATATTGAATGGTTTTAAAGTATAAATAGAATATATTTTTACCATTTAATATAATGTATGTCATTAGCATTGATTTTACCTTGAATTCGTAGGTTAAATCAATTCAATCTTTTGCAATGTTTTAAACAAAAACCCGTTTTTATTCGACAACGGGATTAATTTTAATTTAATTTCTGCAACTTCTGTGTATTGAATTTTAAAAAATGGATTCCATATTTGGAATCAGTGGGTCCAAATTATGCTAATAGACTACTTTTTATTTTTGGGAATTATGAATAGTAACTACGGTAAATTTTATTTACAATAGTTAAAGGTAAATCGGGTAATTAAGGGTAAATATAATATTTTAAAATTACCCTAACAAATGTCAAAATCCTATTGGATGACTAAAAGTCGACCCATATCACCTAAGGGTCGGATTAGAATCATTTAATGGACATTTGTCCATGAAAATAACTTAATTATTATTAAAACCAAAGAAAGTGACAAACTGTCACTCTCTTAAATCTTATAAGTATATTAATTTTAATTTAGTGATAAACTTCATGAAACTTCGAACATGAATAGTCTCCAGAAAGCTAATGAAATTATCTACATCATATAAATTTATTTATAATTTTTAGGGATTAAATAATTATCATTAATTATGACACAATAGTGATGCAGAAATTGTTTATCTAGTGAAAAATCAAGAATATTGTTTTTATTAAACTAATAGTGACCATAAAATGCACAAATACCTAACCAAAACTTATTGGCCATGTAAATGTAAACCATAATCATCCAATGGTCGAATATGTGACCATTTGGAGCCTTATAAAAGCGATTATGACACTTATATTATTTTATTTTAAATGATGCCAAAGTTGTCACCTTCATAATTTAATAAATATAAAAATTTAAATATTGTGATTTTAAGATGATAAATTCGAGTAAAATTATTATTGTGAAAGGTAATATATTTATCTTCATCATAGGATTTTATTTTAAATTTTTATACAACAAATAAGTATATTAAATAATTATACAAAAATGATGTAGTAATTATTTTATTAAGAGTCAAACCAAATAAATGGTTTTAAAAATAATAAAATAAATATTATATGAACTATTTAATGTGATACACTAATTTTATAGATACATATGACCTTTTATTAATATATTAAAGCTTTTAGTTCGAACATATCTTCTGTATTTATTATTTAAATTCAAATAAATGAATAGTGTCAAAATTGACACTATTGTTATTTTACAAAAATAACATATTATAAAATTGTTTAAAAATCACAAAAATATTTAAAAATTATAAATTTATATTTATATGGTCTATAATGTTATAAAGTAAACAATTATGGAAAATTTACAACAAATAAGTAATTATTTGTTATAATTTAAAATTTAGAATTTTATTACCACAAATAAACTTAAATAGATTAAATAAGGATAAATCAAAATGATAAGGTTTAAAATAAGATCCAAACATGTCTAAATATAATTGGTTGATGAGATTACAACCCTGTCTCATCTAATCTTCGAATATGAGTCATTTTTGGAGGTTTTTATGTGGGGTTAGATTTATTATAAATTAATATTTTTAAGAATTCCTAAGGTGCCCCTCTCCTCCCTTATAAAAGGGCACCTCCTCCCCCTCCTCCTCACACCAAATTGAGCACTCAAGCTTGGCCAACCCCTACCATTTTCTCCTCCCCACTTCCCTAGTATCATCCTAGAGGTTTTGGTCTTCTTCAAAGACCATCCTTAGTTCTTTAAGTGGAGGCTAAGAAAAGGCGCGTCAAAAAGAGGTAATATCCATTACCGATCTTTTTCAATTTCTTTCTTCTTCAACTTCTTCTTCTTTAGTTTTTTCATGATAAAGTAATAACATCAGTATTTCTTATATACTGATATGTTATTATAAATATGAAACAACTCAAATTAACCTTCTATCCATCCTACGGAAAAAGGAAATCATCACGCGTGCGTACGTACGGAATACCGTCTCCACGCCGTGGTGTAATCTATTTTCCGCCACCACCTTAATTGGATGGGTATAATGGTTTAATGAGTAATTATTATAAAGTGATATTGATACTGAAATAGTATACATACACTTCAACACAATTCCATGACCATGGGAACGATATCATCGCTCGTGCGTACGTACGGACTACCGTCTCCACGACGCGATGAGATTCATTCTCAATGATTAACCATTCATGAATGATTATAAAGTATATATAATAAGTACTAATGAAATATATGACATAATAATGATACTGGAATTATTTATATGTATGTCATCTACTTAATTCCGTTCAATTCAATAAGGAAACGAAAACAGCGTTCATGCGTACGTACGGACTACCGTCTCCATGAACGGTGTATTTCTTTCCATTTACTGATTTATTATATATGTATATTCTGAATATATATATATAAATCATGTTTTATGTAATCATGATCTAAGTAATCATATGAATAATTACAAGTTAAAAACATGAACGACAAATGAGACGATTTTACCCAAAACGCTACTTTAACATGAATTTACAAAAGAACGGGTAATATAAAGTCATAAGTGGATCATATATGATATAATAACAATGAATATGATTCTGGAATAAGTCAATAACATTATTTAAACCATTATACAGGAGCTTCGGACACGTACAAAGCAAATTGGACCTAAGGTAAGGGAAATATCACAATCTCACTTTTATCCGAGATTGTTTTTACTTTGGTAATTACTGGGGTGTATTTTATCATCCACATCCATGTTCCCTCAATATGTAATATTGTTTCCATCCACTTGCAATGGTTTAAATACAATTTTACCCTTAGGTGAGTTTTTAGTAAAGAATATGAAAGGAATCTTTTGTCGTTTTTCCGTACGAGGTACTTTTTGACTTTTCCGACAAAAGTACGAAGAATGTTTTTTTTAACTTATACGGCATGAATGGATTTTTAAAACATTATTTCCAAGAAGCTTCCTTTACTAGTTTTCAAGTTTATTTTTAATCAACTTCTTTTATTTTAAAGTTGTATGACATGTTATGAAAGGAAAAATGTTTTTGAAGTAGAAAGGATATTTTCCTCAAGAATGGAGTTCAAGTATTTTATCAAAATTATTTTCCATCTAAGATAATAAAAGGGTCCTGTTTTTATCCCTATTATTACATTGATTTGACTATGTTGTGATGGAATTATGTTTATGAATTCCTTTATGTTATATGAATGGTTTTATGATGTCATGTTGTTTAAGAATCCCATTTTTATTACATGGGTTATGCAATGATGTGTGATTTATGATTACGTGGCACACATAAGAAATGATTCATTATAAGATGGGTGGGACCTATATCTCCCTCCAATGCATTGGGTAAAGATTTTATATCTCATGAGATAGACATGGCTGAAATGGTAGGTTATACCGGTTCAGTGAAACAGGACTGAAACGAGGGTTACTCGCTTCAGAAAGGGACTTTGTCCACTAAGATAGTCTTGGCAATGAGTCATGACTAACAAGAAATGATTTTATATGATTATGTGTGCATGCCACAAAGTTTCAAGTTTCATGTTATGATTATGGGGATCTCATTTTCACTTCTATGATTTATCCCATGTTATGATATTATGAGCTCTTTTGCAGGTTAAGATTTCCAAAAGCTATGTTCTTATGTATATGATGTGATTGATATTTCTTTTATTTACCCTTACTGAGCATTTGAGCTCACCCTTTTATGTTTTCTTTTCCCCAGGATATAAATAAAGGTTTTTAGGTAAAAAAAAGGAGATCTTTATGGGAGATATTGAAGATCTTTCACCACGATTAGAAGATTACGTTCCGAGTTTCCAAAGACACTAAACTATTACGATCCTTGTGTGTGTGTTTTTGTTATGTACTAAGTATTCCGCAAATGTAATGTAATGTCCATGTACGATAAGCTTCGGGTCTCTACATCCAACATCACCAATTGACTACCATATAGAAGAAGAACATTTTTTTCATTATTTTATGCTTGAATCCTCTCCCCAATAAAGCATACAATCATTGGAAACACATGTATTTTTGTATAATTCAGACAAAGATTGTTAAAAACTTTTTTCATATAATATAAAGACTTAGGGATCTTTGCTTTAGGAAATGAATCACAAAACAATTCTGATAACATGGATATCACCTTATTTTTAATTCCACATATGAATCTGATATAATATAACATTAGAAAAAAGGAATGTTTTGAATATTTGAAACATCCAATATACAACTCTTGATTTCCATCATCAAATAAACCATGAAACATAATTTTTTAATCAGTGAAGTTATCTCTTATATTAGTATCCATATAATCAATAGGTGGATCCAATGATACGTTACAATCCTGATATGATTGTCTTGTACTCCCAAAAACGTTACTTGTTATGTTTCTGTTTGTATGACCATCAATTTTTTGTTCATATATGTTTTTATATTGATGTTGGTGTCTTGGAATGTAGAATGCATCATTTATAAGGTTTTTTATTTCATTGTACTTTATCAATGTAGTTTGGAGCTCGTTCTATAATTTGAAATAAATGAGAAAACATTTTGTAATGTTCTTTTATTCTTGTTAAATATAAAAAAATATTGTGTAGGTAATGTCATTAATATCAAGTATTCATAATCTTTATCTCTCTTAAACCATCATCTAAATTTACATTTAGGGCTTGGATGTTTTATTCTCTCATCAACGGATCGATTAGAAATTTAAAAATCTAGAAACTCCTCTAAACCCATAGAATACTGAGGTGTGTTCCTCAGTAATGTAATTAATATTTTATTCATATATATCAAAAAATGCCTAAACTTTGTTTAAAAAAATTAAAACACATAATTATTAATATTTGGGAAAGTCGATAATGGTTAAATCTGGTATAGTGGAATTAGATGGAATTAAATAGATTAAAGAATTAATTAAAATGTAAATTATTTGAATGAATAGATAATCGATAGGATTATTAAGGGGTTTTGGCTAGTGAGTAGTTTACCGTATTTGAGAAACAGGTCTATAAATTATATCATAATCCATATATTATACCAAACAAGTTTCCAATCTTATATTTGTTTCTAGTAAAAGTTAAAATCATAAAAAAAATATCACCTCAATTAAAATATTTTTCAAAAATAATAATAATAAATTAATTAATTTCAATTTACTCAATTAATATTAATATTTAGAATACTTTTTTAAAGTCTAAATCACCATTCAAGATATATATCTATAATTTTCAACTCAACCACAATGATAAAATTTTAATTTTCAAAATAAAAATTATTTTGACTTTTAGCATTCAAGAATATAATAATTATTCATAATTTATTAAACACTTGACACATAAGACATTTATAATTTAACCATACAATGACATGTCTTTCAATGAATTTTCAATGGAATTCAACCTTCGCCATAATTTCAAATAAATCACAAATATAGTAAAAAATTCATAAAAAGGTTAATTTTTCGAAGAAATGATATAAAATTATAGATAGAGAGATATAAATAACATATTATAGTAATTAAAATAAATAATAAAAATATATATAATGTATTATAGATAATGATTTAATATAATAATTGATAGATTATAATATAGATATTGTTAATAGGAAATCATAAAATAGATGTCGAAATAATAATATGTGATTAAAACACTAATACATCGATTAAATAGGATTGAATTTCTGACAAGGTGTTTTTTAGAATCATTCTTCATGTTGATTTCATCAAATGGAAAATATTTAAACTTGAAATGTATCAAATTATTTTGATAAGGGTGTATATGTGTGCCTTGATTGAACATTATTATCATCTTCTACAGAGTGGGTAAACATTTCTCCTTATTGGTAGAATTTTCAAAATTTTATATTATATAACATAATCCCTCATAGGCAATTGATTCATAGTTTTCTATGAACATCCTTATAGTTGTTATAGATTTAATTTATTATTCCTTCTAAAAATTGAGTTAAATATGTGTTAATATAAATATCATATTCTCAATTTTTAATGATTTTTGGTAAAAATTAAAATAATAAATATAAAAAACCCTTTCTTCTTGGTAAAATATAATTAGGTGGATAAAAAAATGTATTTAAAATAAAAAATCATTCCTTTCTTCTGAAACAATAGTTTAATGTAATAAAAATAAAGTAAATACATGATGTATGTAGATAGATGTTGATTTAAGTAAGTGAGTTGGACACTTCGAGTTTGGTAATGGTAAGTGAGCATGACATTGTAATCTATTAATAGTGCATATCATTGTGTCCATTTCAACATAAGATATATAATCGAATGTGAAGAGAATGCACCCATATAAAAATATGAAATTCATAATAAATTCAAAAAATTAATTTTTTTTAAATATATAGTATAAGAAAGCAAATATTCTTAAATAAAAATATTTAATATAAATAATACAGTTATAATTCTATAAAATTTATTTATTATCTTTGTAGAACTCATAAAATTATCCAAAATCTCACTTTCTTCCAATTAATATGGATATTGTAATAAACTTGAGCTAAAAATTTGGTTCAGAAATATTTAATATTCATATAACATAATAACAACTAGTATAATAAATATGTGTGCAAAACAAATATGAATTTGAATGAACCATTTATTGTTAAAAATGAAAATAATAAGAGCGGTTAGATCTATCTGTTGTTTTTTATTTAATTCATTGTTTCTATTTCAACACAAGGAAATTTATTATTTTAAACTGAAGTAATAATGAAAATAGTGGCACCAAAATTTTAATAACAAAAATTAATGAATAATAATTTTGTATTAAAATGTAATTTATATTAGTTGATAAAAATATAATTTAAAAATTTATGAAATCATATATTCATATACCTTTATGTGCAGTGTATTTTTTTGTTGTGTTTATAATCTTCTTTGTAATATAACTTTCATATAAAATTGAATTCATAAGAGATTTCTAAGATATTTTTAATCGTATGATAGGGGGTCTAATAAAACTATAATATTATTAACATTAAATTGGGAATTCCTTATTTAAAATAGAAATTATCATATTTTATGTAAGTCAAATATGCAATAGGGATAGCTAAATGTGTAATATATATTATATAAGGTTGATATAATTGGGGAATTCAGAATAAAATTAAAATGAATAATATTAATGACATGATCTAGTGATGATTAATGAAATAAAATTAATTAATCAAATTAACACACAAATATGATTATAGATTTTGTACTTTTAATTATAAAATTGTGTTTATTTAAACAAATAATATAAAATATATTTCAATTAGATAAAATTTTAATGAGGGAAAAGAAAAAAGACCCATAGTTTTATTAGTGTTTTTGGGAGTGATGATCATAATTTAGAGTGAAATTTTCATGAGTTAAAAAAATAAATATGTTCCTATGGTGAGCATGTAATGCAGTGTAGCAAGTATTTATAGAACCAACATGGGTAGATGAACCACATGAACCTATTGTTGACATAGCTGAATCTATTATCTAAAATGAAAAAATAGATCATTTTTAGACTGGGAAATAATTCTCTTATAGTAATCAAAATCGATAGAAAAAATTGAAGATTGAAAATATAAATGAAAAGGAAGAGAGAAATAAAACATATATGACATCACCTCCAGTATGGGCTCGAGTGAAGGGAATGGTAGGGAGAGGGCATGGGTGATGGCGACGACTCGGGTGAGGGAAATTGAAGGGGTATTGGCCAGGGGTTGTGTTCATAGTGCCAACAAGGACTAGTGAGGCATATGATTAGAGGACTCGAGAAAAACTCATGTGTCAATGAGGGTGGAAGCACAGTAGTGCTTGGGTTCAAGGTCGGGGGAACGGGAGCTTGGGGGAGAAGGTTCGGGGGAGAACGGTCGGCTGTGGTGGAAGGATTGGGAGATACCTAAGCTTTAGTTAGGGGGATATCATGGTGGTGCTAGGGTTTTAGGTTGGGGGGAAGGGCATATCTAAGAAGAAGCATCAGAGGAGAATGGTGGGGTTTGGGGGATGTATTTTTCTTAATAAAAACATAATATTCATCATTGGTTTATAAAAAAAATGAAAAAGCAGATATATTTTTTACAGAGGATCAGTAAACTACTGCTAAACAATGAATATTTTTTAGTGATAACAATATGTTTCTTAGAGAAGAGAATGTGCACATTTATTTTTATACTATATATAACTCTTCTCAGTCTAAATACTGTGTTGTAAATAAAGATATATATATTCCCTAAATCCCTTATATTATAGTGTACGATACATACATTTCATATGGTATAAAATTATATTTTCTAGATGATAATATAGAAAAATGTTCAAGAGGGGTGAGAATCCATTATAAAATATAAGACAAATTAAACTTCACTCTAAAGGTCTGTCTAATCCATCCACTCTTTTTAATTCAATAATTTTGTGGAATAAAAATAAATTAAAGTTCCAGGACACATGGTATTTCTATCTTAGTTTTATGATATAATAACTTCCTCTAGTATACTCTAACAATATTCGATGTGAGATTCGTTATTTTTATATCCTTTTACTTTGGATTTCACAACTGAGTGGAAATAGATATCACTTTATATGACATAAATATTTGTAGGATATTATATCCCATTATCAGATAGCTTGAAAATTAAGTAAAAGTAGTTAACACCCCCCCCCCCAATATATATATATACATGTAGTAGTCACATGATCCACAACTGAGAATCTGAAAATGTCGATTAAACCAAAATTAAGTGCAAAAAGTTGTCACTTAAAAAGAAATAGATGTGATCTAAAATTTTAGTAGTTCATGTTAATAGTTGATAGATACAACTAATAATAGTTGGACTTACTCCAAATAATTAATAATACTTTAAGGTCCCATTATTAATAAGACTTCACCATAGATGATTTTTAATTTTTACAGTAAGAGTTGTAATATGTTCTTCAATGTATCACATGTTTTGTTCCTTCTTTTTTCAAGTGATAGCAGCAGTGAGAGAATAACAGTTGAATTAAGTTATCATTTTTATCTTTTCTGTATGTAGAAAAATATAGATCAATGTTAATTGAATAAGGTTGTTTTATTTTAGAACATTTCAACATTATGAATTTTTATGTGCGTGACATTTAAAGATATTACCAAATAAAAATATATATAATGAAATTTATAGTAATCAAATCTTCTTCCCTATTTACTAATTCATTCAAAATTAATAAGTCACACATTTCTAGAATTATCTCCATGATTTTTCAGAGTCATTTCCTTCATGAAAAAAAAATACATTCAATAACATTCAAGTGTGTATTTATCTATTTGATAATATATATAGAATAAATAAGTCAATAACCTATAAAAATTAATCCAAATAAATCAGTATTTAAATCATCATTTAAAACATTAAAAAAATTCTAAAATCATGAAAAAATAAACTTTGAATATTTCAAACACTTGAATTTGAAATATCATTAATATTGAAATATTATTCATAAATAATATTTCCTAAAGATTCATAATTATCTTCCCTTTTCCTCTAATATATCAATTCCATCACTGTTTTAATTTCTTCACCATAACAGAACTCATAAGACTGTATTCATAAAAGTATATAATTTACCAAATCTTGCACTTCTTTTAAGACGCTTAAATCCTTAATAATTCCAATTTTCTAATATATCTTAGTTATCATGTTATCTATAAGTCACGAACTCCATTTTTATAATCTAACTTCAAAACTCATAAGGTGTAAAATATACTTTAAGGGATATAAAATATTCTCCTTATCACTAATGTGTAATGTATTACCTATGGAACTTCATAGATAATATTATATATTTTTCCAAATTATATTACTTCATAATGCCTCATATATTTTTTAGACTTTTATGTAATATATTTCTTTATCGAATTACAATGCATACATTTATAAATTTAAGAATATTTATAGCTCTATAATACATAATATAATTCCCATGCTTCTCCAATATATGTAACATAATAGACATTATGAATTTCCAGAATCCTTATATGTAATATAATTTTAGAATTATCTAAGAAAGAATAATATATTATACTTAACCAAATTTCTAATATTTAATAATGTAATATATTTATTATTAGAGTACGTGACATATTTAACCTAATATATAGATGGAAAATATGTTTTACTTTGAAAATTTATAAAATCTTCAATATGTAAGATTTTTTTATAGATTACAAAATGTAATATAATAGACTTGGGTAGTTTTTTGAAACTTCAAATGCATAATATGATCCGATCAATAGGAAATATAATGGACTTTTATATATTTTCAAAATTTTAATGAACATCAAATACATAATTGTTTCCAATGATATTTTAGGCTTTCACCCATTTCAAGTTGATGTGGACCTGCTTTCCAATGGTAGGTTATCACTGGGTCTTCTCTAATGACATCTTAGAAAACTCATTGGCTGAGAGGATGGGATTCCAGTCTCATAACACATTTTTTAGGGGGAATTATTGCCTACTTTGGGACTCTATTATAGATTTAGGATTTATTCGTGAATCATTTATTCAATCCAAAATATAAAATAGGTCTACCTTATATTAACAATAAATTATTAGTATGTATTGGATTTTGAATCATATGTATGTATCTGAGGTTGTCCATCACTGTTAACCTTTTATGAATTGATTTTAGGATCTTATATCATTTATTAACATGATTCTAGTTTAAATCTATACAATAGGGAACTCTAGAATTTATCATCTTATTAAAAGATGAGAGTTATTTTGATATTAGGACTGAGCTCATAAGACGAACTTCCTACGTATCCTTCTGAAAGGAATCAACACCGATGTAGTTTAGTTCCACTTAATGGGACACAATATACTATTTAAGGTCATGTGATGAGAACCAATCTGTGCAGTTTAATGTCACATGACATGGACATATGGGAGAAAGGTGTTGAGTCAAGGGTTGGAGTTGGACTTATACCAAAGTGTCTCAATGGACTAGGAAGGGTTATGGCCTCCTAGGATAGATGTGGCCATATTGGGAATAGTTCCCAGAGAAGATTATCGTAGACTTGGGGTGCTGGGTTTAGACTTTAAGGAGGCTTTCTACGTATTCCACTTGGATGGGAATCAAAGACCACACAGTTTTAAATGGTTTGGGATTACACCTATAGAGGAGACCCATATTTCTCATCAGAAATATGGATGTTTTAGATGATGAAAACATGGATGGGGATTATACCGAATAAGTGGACCATAATGAATGTGAGAGGAATAACCAAAAATGGACTCTCCCCCCACGATAGGTATTTGATCGTGAGGATGTCATGATCAACACTAACATATAATAACTTGTGAGTCATGCATGGTGTGAGAATTAAGAGTAAGTGGAAGATCTGGAAAACCACACAATCTCTTTTGTCCATTGGTAGACAAGGTCAGGGATATGGGAGGGAGAAATGGCTCTGATGTGCCCATATACTCTATTATTTTCACATCTAAGGCCAATAATTACACACTTTTATAGATGAGAACCATAATAAACACATGGAAATTACTATACGATGGATTACCTAACAATTATTTCTAAGAGAATGTGATAAGGATAAGGAAACAATCCCCACTAAATTGAAAGGAATGTGGTCCCCTCATAATTTAAAGTGGGGAGGTCCCTAGACCTTTTACCAAGGTCAAGGTCCTCATTACCAAGGGTAAGAAAAAATATAAACACCCCAAGGGCCTTACACACTAGCTTGGACAAGTATGGGACAAATTTTACTGTGGCAATTCACAATCAAATGTGGGAGATTATGATGTGTCCATTTATCTGATAATGCAATTTTGGATGCCACAGTGGATGATACCCTTAGATAATTCATTAAGGGGCCCATATGGGGCCTGAAACTTCATGGGAGAGTTCAAAAAATAGTGTTATTTGGATAGGTCTTGGAGGGTCCAAGTTAAGATCAAACACTACATGGAAGAAGGTTACTAAGGCTGAAGGACTCCATTTTGTATAATGTTTTCTATGTGGGATGATGGTCCACAAAGAGTAACATATGGTTCAGGATGGTGGTCTGAAATGTATTTTCCTATGTGGATGTTTGTATGAAAAGGGCTTTTTCTATGTGGATATATCCTTATTCCCTAATTTACTTTAAGATATGGAATAAATGATTACCTTATGAAATCGATTTCTTAGCTTATATTCTCTCTATTTATCCATCTCTCTTATGTGTGTCTATTTTTTCATCCACCCCAATGTGGGGGGTTTTATAGGGGTATGCATATAATTATTCCCAGGCTAATCAGAAGTAATATAAAACCACTGCCCATGAAGGATTTTTTTTGCTGTGAGGATTAAATGTAATGCCTCCCCCTAAAAATAAAAAATCATTTTCAGGGGGCCTAGGGAAGATGATACACCCTTCTAATGAAATATCACTTTTGGGATTCTTAAAGAGGACACCTTATTTCACAATCAAATTTTGCTTTGTGAGGGTGCTATACAGGAGTGTTATATAGAGAAGCGACTCACATAGAGGGTGTTCTATGCAGTGGATCATGTTTCATTATTTTTATGGGTGTTTTAACAATTTCTAATCTTCATCAAATAGCATGATTTATTTATTCATGCCTTTTAAAATTCATAAAATAATTATGATATTCAATGAGAACTTTTCCAAATCGAATAAAATTCCCCTGCCAAAATGGGGTTAGATTTTTATGAAGAGGATTCAATTATGAGGAAGTTGTCAAATTGGTTGAATTATTTGTGGGATGCTTTGTAGGGTACATGTTGAACTAGAGAAGGGACATTACAATAAAATGTGTTATACTTAACTCGTTTTTCATGTTGTGTTTTGGGCACTTTGTGGTCTTCTCTAAGATTTCCCATGTACAACCCTTCTAAGCAGATCAATTTCCCTTACGGACAGAATTTCCTAAATTTCCACTTGAAATAGATCCATCACCCCTCACTTGATTTAGAGGTGGATCCTATATACCAATAATTTCCACCTATTTTATAAAAAAGTTTTTATTAGTCTTTGGTATGTAAATATCATCACAGGGGAACCCATCATCGGTGATATGCATGATGAGTTCCTTCCTCCTTCTTTAGTGTGGGATGACCTTGATATAAACCCTCTGCTTACGAGGGAATTTCTCAACATAGTATATAATCTTAAAAAGATCAAAACATTCCCTATTACATATGTCCCATTTTCTAATTAGATTAATGTATTTTCTACACCAAATGATCAAGCTCCTCATGCAAGGAGTCCAAGGATGTGTCCTACTCTTAACACCTAAAGACGAGTTGATTCTTATTAGATGATGCTCGAGGAAGGTTACTTCAATTAGTGGGGTTGGAAATTTTCCACAATATCAACCACTTGGTTCAACATGTAGATTTATTGGAAATTCTTTTGAGTGTATGGTTACTATGAGTGCATAAATTTAGCACTAGTGTTAGAGTTAATACCTTCATGATGGTAGCCTAGTTGGAAACTGGAAGACATGTCAACCTAGGGGTCCCTATATTAGCATAAATATATCATTTAGTGGGATGAATTAACATGGGGGATCCTTCCTACAGGCTTGTAGTCCTATTCCAACTCCTATTAGGATGGGTACTAGATCACATGAGGGTTTATGAATTTATCACCTCCCAGCAAATTATAAACACTCGATTTATACCCTACTTATAGTGTGTAAGTGGGGTGAATCCATTGATGTTGGGGTTAACTAACATGATCAATATTCAAAATCATCATGATCATTTTTTATATTCCCCTTTTTCATCTCCAACTAGTGCCATAGTAAATGTTGTATTTGGAAATAACACCATACATGGGTTTCTCGTTTCCTAAAGGGATGGTGTTTTGGTTGTAATAATTGATGAAAATGGATTTTTCAAGGATATTCACCCCACCAATTTTCATGCCAGTTCAACTATTTGCAAAAGAGGTCCCCTATGTTGATCAAAAGTGTGTACAATGGAAAGCATCTGATGGCTGCTCATCAGATTTGGTTGATGTTCACATGGGATGATATGAGCTCTTGGGTTGAAATTCAACCCATATACAACAATCATAGGCTTGAGAAATAATATTTTGAATCATGGATCTACTTGTACCCAAATGGGAAACTAGAAAATCTAGAATCCATTATTAACTGACTTCCTATAGAAAAGTATGTAGAGGATACAGAGCATGAATTTTAGATTTTTAGTCCAATAAAGAAGATTTCATATAGTAAGCCCCTGATTTTTTGAAATTCAGAAGAATAAGTTGAGGATCTAGGGTCCACCCCCTAAAAATATTGGTTATGCTCCCATGTAATAAGATATCAATCCATCTGAACAACTTTATATCCCTATATATGTTTCATAACGCATGTCTTAGAGGGACTGGGACACATTGATGAATTCTTTTCCTATTAACAGTATTTGATGCTTCCTTCAGGAGAAAGAAATAATTCTAACTGGGTATGGTGGAAAATATATGCCCAAAATAATTTCTTATATAGGGAATCATGATTTGGAGGAATATTATATATGAGACCATGATATTTCTATTTAATCTCTCCATGTTTAATTAATATATGTATACTAGGTACTCAAAATGTTGACACCTTATGAAAGTGAGAGTGAATATAGCGATAGTGGTTCACAAGGGACTGATGAGGTAGATTTTCCAGTTCCACATGAACCTATAAATATGACTCTGTTCTTGAAACAGAGGCCTCAGATGCTCTCCTATTCAAGGGGAGTGGCACTAGAGATACTAAGAAAATATGTGTGGTGATTGGATCTGACCCCTCCTACAAGGTCAACATCCTCTGTATTATCCATACTTTTCCATGAAGTATTTCCCAAATCATGGAGAGAGTGGGACACTTGGAGAAATAATTCATCTGAAGAATATATCTGGGCAAGTTTCAGGTCAAAGAAATTGAACTTTCTAGATTTGGAATAATTACCAAACCTAAGAATATATTTATTTTAGAAAATTGCAATGATGTTGGTGCGTAAATTGAGGAGATGGAAGCCTAAATAAATTTAT
The DNA here is from genome assembly GCA_963277665.1 of Viscum album. Lineage (NCBI taxonomy): Eukaryota > Viridiplantae > Streptophyta > Magnoliopsida > Santalales > Viscaceae > Viscum > Viscum album. Next base: position 1,087,405,241 of record OY728145.1, on the reverse strand, counting down.
TAAAAGTTAGGATCAATTGCACCAAATTGGTGTGTGGGATGATGGTAGTAATGGGGAAAGAGGTAAATTTTGGTGAAGCGGTAATTTATGATCTTACGTCAACTCTATTTTTTATCTCACCATAATCCATTAACCCTTTTCCTCTTCCCATATTTATTAATAGGAAAGGTGTGAGACATAAACCATTCCTTTTATGGAATATACCAATGTAGGGAACTCTATTTGAGTGGATGTTCTTTTGGATGATAGGTCCATTGAAGAATGCTCTCTTAGGGAAACTGAGAATATATAGTATGATATTTATGACCCTAAAAGAGTAATTCCACCCCTACTCCACCTACCATGTCGCTTGTGAAATAACATTTATGTTAAATTACAAGGTGTATGTATATTAATAAGTTATAAATTCACATTATATCTAGGATATAAAGTAAAAATTTTACCCTTCTCACTTAATTTTCATGCTATATGTCATGTAGTGTTAGTGAGTCAACCTGTGTTGGGGTTGTCAAAGTTTCTACAATTCAAGATGTTCCAAACATTAGAGGGTATGTGTCCCATTTTCTTTTGGATCCAGATGCAGTGGTAATAATGGTTTCAAGGAAATATTAACTAATTAAATATTTTAGAATGATATGTATAGTTTCTGTAGTGAAATATAAGGGATCTAATACTCTATCTTTAGGGTTGAGTGAACTTATCTCCATGGATTTTACAACGGTGGAGAAAGTGGTGACTCCATACCAAGATAGTTTGAGTACAAATATTGATCCATGTTTTATAATGGTCATAATTATAGGCTCAATATCTGTTATTTACTTTTTAAAGGTTATTAACATGGCCGATCATGTACTCATTTCATGTGAATCCCTGAGAGAGTTTTCATCTGAGGTCAATCCACAAGCTGGAGTGGTGGTTCTTATAATCCCTTCCAGTGGGGTGATGAAAACTAATGACTTTAGTTCCTCAGCATATAAAGGTAAGTTGATCAACTTATTGACCATCCCATATTTCTCATTACTGTGTATTGATTGATGGATAACCATATTTGTAGCATTTTCAGAAGTATTTGAGATCCCAGATGCTTCAAATATCAAACTATAAAGGTTTCCATGATTTAAAATTCTACAGACCCTATTCATGTTGAAAAAATCGATGATATGCCTTTGATTGTTGACCTGGTCCCAGAATGCAATCCTCCCTCTAAGAGTCATTTTTAAGAAGACCTGGTGACCCTGGAAAATTTCTTTTAATCTCATAAAATAGTATGGGGGATATATGGAATCTAATTTCTCATACCCCTATTCCAAATTAGTCATCAAAATTTCCCAATAAATGCCACATGTTTTCTATACTTGGATATGGGGGATTTTACTATCTCACCATACATACCATGGTGAAAGAAGAAATTTTTATCTAAGAGAGGGTGAGAACACTTTAGTCTCAACTCACAACTATAAACTTTATGGAACATTTTGTTGAAACCAGAAATATTTTTCATAATGAGGCCTCTGAACAATCCGAAGTTGCAACCCGACACCAAAACCAAGTTACAAAATAGAGGTTCTTGGTAGAAAATATTTGTAATGAAATATATTGTCTCCATAAATAATTGGATCATGTCTATGTATCAGCTAATAATGTGAAGTAACTAGTGAAAGAGGTAGAAAAGGTAGGGAGGGACACTATTGAGAGGGAGGAAGTGCTAGGATCTGATGTGAAAGTAGAGGATGTAATGCTACCAAATATACATTGAGAACTAAAGGACTCTAACCATGTAATTATTCATCTCTATGAATCTACCAAGAAAATCTTGTATGAAAAATGATTCACTTATATGGAGAGGATACATGTTGTGGATGTTCCTCCAAATATTTTCCAATAAATAGAAACTTTAATGTTCTCAATTGTCTATCTTCCCATTCCAGCTTTCCCTTGAAAATTTTATAGTAATACTGGAGTTGAATTTCTTGTTAGAATGTCCATGTATTAGTTTGTTTAACTTGAAATAATTGGAATAGGAAAAGATCTCTAAATTTTTCTTTCATCGTATGACCTAGAAAGATGATAATCAGCTTTTTTACAAGTCCTTCTCCGTAGGTTTTCAACTTGATGAGTATCACACCTCTTTTCATAGGAAATTTTAGTATATTATGAGTCTAAATAATAAATCTAGTTTTTTAATTAAAACATATTTAACCAATAATTGTTTGAGTAACAATCCTAAACATGGATTGAAGTCCTTAAATATAAAACTCCCTACATATATTTTACTTGCATGTAGGGAGAAGGGAAATTAATTCTAAGAATGTTTCTACAGGCGAAGGAACTTGTTTTAGAATCTTCTATGTAGTTAGAACACATACACAAGAAATGGGGTATTAATATTTTTAGGCACATTTGGTTTTTGTTCCAAATACTTCTACAAGAATTGAGATATCATGTGTAAGAAAAGATGAGGCCACAATAAATAGGTCACCTGAGTGGTTTTGATTCATGTGGGATGGAAATACATGTGGCGATATTTTCACCTCAACCGAATTTCATATAAGGATATTATTGAGGTTAATGAAAACCCATGGTTAAGCCTGATAGCCATGACAAATGAATCATTGAGAAAGGATGGGACCCCTTTATATATTAAATTATTGTAGAGAGGATGGGAATTTTCATATTTCATCATGGTATGGGATTGGAATAATGTGAGTCTCTAAAACTAGATCTAGGCAACTTTTCATGGATCTATCTCTCTTGTAGGAAATTGGTCATATAAAATTGACCATTTTTCATAAAATTTAAGGTCATGATGCAATAAAATATATTTTATACAGTTTAGGGTCATGTGATGAGGACCATTTCTTACATTTTAATTTTGTATGGATTCAATGGGTGTCATATAATTTAATTTTATTGTAACATGGAAATTGGTTTCATAGTTTAATTTAATGTTGTGAAGATATATTGTCATTATATGTTAAGATCATATGGCATTGACTAAAATATGAATGATTTTATATTACATGATGATCAAGTGAAGATTGTTCCAACATCCTTTATGCATGAAGAGGGAAGGTTCTAAGCTACAATATGGGGCTTCCAAATCTAAAAAGTGATATGTGAAATTTTTTCAAGGAATGACCATATACCATGTTAGAATTTTTTTTTCCAAGATGATATTAATTCAGATTATGGAGATAGAATATGTATCTCTTGGGGATGAATTTAAACCTAGTTTACAATCATTTTATTGGAAAATTATTATGATTCAATTGGTAAATATTATGCATAGTCAAAACAAAGGTATCTAAAATAAATTTACATTCTATTAATGATGGATAACGGAAGCTTATAAAGATTCATATTTCTATAGAAATAGAATTTGATTTGTGTAGATAAGGTTCCTAAATATGGAATGAGATGTTTCTATCAAAATAATTCAACAATGGAGATAAATGTTACCTAAATAGTTTTTACCCATACACAAGGGAATGTTTTTTTATTACAGTTAGGCCTCAGATGTAGGCTCTAGAAATATCTATGTATCCCATTCAAGTGATAATCAATACACACATATTAATGGGGAATATTCCCTGCACCAATTGATTTATTTGTGGATAGGGGGTATTTTTCATTGAATACAAGCTCACAGTTGGGGTGAGAATCCTTAATGGACCTTCCTATAAAGATCAGGCCCATACATAGAAAATTGGGTGCATTTTTATAATACGGATGGTCCAAGATGTAGGATTAGGGCATCAAAACATATCCCATCATGTCATGAATCATTTCACACATAGTTCTTGGAAGGATGTGAGGTGGGATTCCACCGCCCAGTATAATGGTCCTCTCAAATAGGGGCCATATCCATGACCAATTTAACATCTTAAAAGAGACATAAACCCTATAGTTTAACATCACGTGGAAAGGACATTTGGTGTGCCTTTTGAGGTATTGTATCTATTACCATGTTAACCTTGACGTGAATTTATATTCCTTTATCATGTGGGAAATACTTTCCCAAAACTCTTAATCCCACATGATTTATTCTCAGTGTGAGAAATAAGGGGTGGAAAAGGTTTCTTTAACTGAATAGAGGCAATTAGATGGAAGGAAATGGGTATTTGATCATGTGGAGGTTGAACTAAGATATAGGATCCAAGACTTACTACATATCTCATAGGGGTGATATTCAAGATATATATAATAATGTGAAATGATGATTTATATAAGGCTTATCAGGACATGGATGTTTTTTCATGCTTCAGACATGGGGAAGGAAATTGCAAACTAAGATCATTGGGGTTATTGTATGCTAAAGGTAATATGGGAAAAGTATTAAATGATTGACCATCGACCATGTTCAAAAAATAATTTCCAACATAATGTTTTTGGGGCTTACAAATATAGAAGAGTTCTCTTGTGAAGAAAAATGTTCCTCTAGTTAACAGACCCTTTCACGGCCACATATGTTGATCCAATCCAGGGAATATTAAACATAGTAAAAACAATGATGCCCTCATAAATATTAAATTTATTCAATTATATATAGAGGATACTTGTGGAGAACCATATTTCCCCATAAAAAAGGAATATGATCTGTGGAAGTAATTCATTTGAGCATAAAAGAAGAATTTGTATAGGAATAAGACATGGAGTGTAAAGTCCATCACATAGATCTTTTTTTATATATGGGAGATGGGGGATTTTCTTTACTTACTTTTTGGGCCTAGGACATGAGGTCTTGGAATCAAAAAGTATCTCATTGATATTAGAGTATGCCACACGTAGTTCTGTTATGTAGTTTTGGTTAGAGATTGTCACCAAAGGTTGTGATCCACTCAATAATGGACCACTGTGTTACCCATTTTTCCATCCTGAAACAAGGATGTGAACCATGAAATTTTACATCATTCCACAAGGACATTGTCATATTGTTTAGAATCTGGTGACTAGTATGTTGTTGTAAAATTTAATATCGTGTGACTAGGAGGTTGTCATATAGTTTAATTCCTTATGGCTAGGACGTTAGGCTATATAGTTTAGAGTCTTACAACTCAGAATATGTCATATTGTAGATTATGGTCATACAATTAGGATAACTTTTTTTTCCTTTTAACGTATGAAATCCAAGACCAAAAGCCATTTATTTTGTCATCATGTGACAAGTACTGGATATGTTCCTTTTATGGTCATTCATACAGGACTAATAATTCTACACATTTTAACATCATGCCTAAAAGATGTGAAGCTATGTATTTTAAAATTATATGGTGAGGATGAAATATTTTCATTTAAAGTTCATTAATATAGGGAAAATAATTTTACATGTTTTAACACCATGTAACACATATAATAAGCCATTTAGTTTAACATCATACAGTTAGGAACAAATATTTTTATTTTAAGGACATTCATAGAACCCCAATGATGCTAAACTGTTAAACATTATGCAACATAGAGGATAATAAGTGTTGTTTAACATCATATGGTAATGAAAAAATATGTGCCTTTTATGTCCATGAATACAAGACCAATGATGCTACATAGTATAATTTCATGCAGCAAAAATGAGAAACCGTGTTGTTTAACATCATATGGTAAGGAAAAAATATGTTCCTTTTATGGTTGTGCATACTTGACCAATGATGCTAAGCTATTTAACATTATGTCGAAAAGACAAGATATATGTCCTTATCACATGAACAATTTCTTCATAAATCTTTCATTGGTAGGGGGAGTAGTTCAATCCCTATCCATTGTGATTAATAATTAAGATCCAAGGGGATGGACTTTATGTATATCGTAAGGTCCTTCCCACATAGTTCAATAATTAATGGTTTATTCTTGTTATCATTTGAGTTTTCATTTCCCAAACCATTTCTCCTTTAAGGGAAAAAAAGAGAAAACTTTATTATTGAAGGATCGTGCTATTATATTATGGAATATTTCTAAATTATTTAGGGTATATAACCTTTTCTCATTGAGTCACTCTAACTATTCAAAAAACTTTTGGGAATTTTCATCATTGGAGAGTTGCCTATAGATTTCTATTTTTATTGAATGGAAATTTGACATTATTGAAAATTATTGCAACCATTTGATAAACCAGAACATATGAAATTTCTTAAGTAGTAGTGCAGGTAGTAGTTCGGTAGGCCCACAAGGCATGCAGGAGCCTGTTGGGCTAAAATTTCTTTTCTATATCCACTATTTTTTGGAGAATGTTTAATATGTTTTTACTGAAAGCCTCTATATTTCCATTTTCCATCATATGGTAGTGGAAAACATTATTCTATTTGATGTTGTACTCCTAGTAAAACATCTTCAATTTGGAATAACATAAGTCGGTGAAATTTTATGTTAGTATTGTGTGAGGGATACTAAATTTGGTGATGTTTTTTGAAATCATCAAATTGATAATTCTTCTGGTCCTGACTTCCTTAAGAGGTATCGCCTCCACCCATTTAGAGAAGAATTTAGTATAAGTAAGGATGTATTTGAACTACTTGGCCATAGCTGGAGGGTAAAACCCAACTATTTCCATTCCCTATACATCGAATGACTATAAGTGTTTAGTTGTATATACTAACTCAAGGGGTTCATGGATAAAGATGGAATATATTTTTAATGAATGATTTTTGTTTTGATAAATTGTATATAATCCTTCATCATCTAGGGGAAAAATACCCCAACCTTCTAATTTAGTGAGAAATATTGTTTCCCAACTAATGTGAACCAGAAGTTCGAGTATAAACTTACTCTATGGTGGTAGTCGTATCCACTTCGTCAATGCATATGAGGAGAATTACATTGAAGATTCTATTATAAAGAACTTTTTGATGAACGGGGCTATCATAAAAGATGAAATTTTCCACCCATCATTGGATCTTTTATTTTCAAGATCTATCTGATATAAAGGCTCCATTTTGATGTATTTGAGGATGGTTTTAAGGAACCCATTTGTATAATTTATTGGTTCAGGGGTAGAATTGATCTTGTTTATTTATTGCATGAAACTTTTAATAAAAAATGATACTATTCTATGATGGATGATGTTGATGATTGTCTCATCCAAATATAGATCATCTAAGGATGTAACAACATTTTCTAATGAATATTCCTGAGCATTTTGTGAACATGGGAAATGAGTTAGTGTTGGATCATAGGGTAATTATACCATCAACCCTCAAACATAATTAATAAGGGGAATCATCAATTATTTCCTGATAGAATAACCATTATCGTTCTACTTAATTACCAACTTGGAAACACCTTTTATTATTAGGTGGGTCACTAGTATTTACAAATCTAGCTCTTATATTGTAATGAGGTTTTGGTATTCAGCATCATTGTTAGTCAAACCCTTGGATAATAGAAAGGAATAAGGCATAAATCCTTTTTTAGAGGAGTGAGGACTATTCCTAACACCAATTGTTTTAGCTTTAAGTCTTACATTCTCTTTCCAATTTTGCTTTTAGATTCACCATAAAATTTCATTTCTCACATTTGGGTAGAGACATGAACAGAGAAGATTTCCTCATCTTGCAATTCATTACTCATCAGTACTTCTTCCAGAGAGGGGTGTTCTTCCAAGAAGTTTTCTAATGCTAACCATTTTATCACTTTATTTGGTATGAACTCGATTTTAAACTTTTCAAAATGACCACCAATCATTAAAAACATCCATTCCCCATGAGATGATTAAGAATATATTTTAGTGGGTTATTTGAATAGATCAAATGGACCTCATGGAGCGGTAGGTTATTCCATAATTTATAAATTGAAATAATCATTTCCAAATAGTTCTTATTGATTTATAAATACTATGTATTAGTGTATAGAATGGTGAAATTGAGAAAATAAAGGTTTATTTAACTACAGAAATCCTTTTTCTATTCAATTAAGGAACCCAAAAATCATTCCAATTATGTTATGTATAGGATGCGAATATTTCCTTAAACCAGTGGTATCAACACTGGTGGGATCAAGAAATAATTATTGAGGTTTTAGAATGATTCTATATTTTCATTAGTCCAATAAAATAAGACCCCTTTCTTCATCAACCTAGTGAAGGGGAAAACTTTTTTTGAGGTATACTATAAAGCGTTGAATGTAAGTAAGGTGTCCATATAGTCCTCTCAAATATTTTTGGTTTTGAGGGGGTAACATACCCATAATTGCATTAGTGTTTTCAGTATATACTATGATTCCATAATGGAATATGATGAAGAGGATAAATTCTCTTGGAGTGACATCGAAAGAACATTTCAGGGGATTCATCTTTATACCATGATGTCGATGTTTATCGGAAATGACTTTCAAATTGTAAATGTGATTATAAAATTGATATGATTTAACCACAAAATATTCAACATAATCCACAAATATTCTTTCTAAGAATGTATTGAATATGTGATGCATAATAGGTTGATTTATATCATCAAGATTATTTAAACATAAAGGCTTCACCAGGTAGTGGAATACTCCCCAGGGGGCCTTGAAGGCAATGTCTACTTCATATTCTAGGGAAATAACTATTTGATTATACCCTGAATAGATATCCATGATGGAGAGGGCTTGATATATAGTTGTTACATCAATTATAAATTCTGTAATTGGAATTGGGAAGCCGTCTTTCAGATAGTGCCAACTGAGGTCTCCAAAATTGTTGAAAACCATAATATTACCATTATTTTTCTTGAATGTGGATATATTAGTGAGTCACATTAGGTACTAGGCTTCCTAAATAATGTCTTCTTTTACGATCTTATCAACTTTGACCTCAACCTTGGAGGCATGGGTTGTATGTGTCTTTATAGATTCCTTCATGTAGCCATGATAGTCTTCTAGTAGACCTTGTTGATGGGTATCCACATTAAGATCAAGTCCAAGAATCCATTTTTAATTCTTGGAAAACAAACCCCGATGATTCTTTATAAAAGAGATATATATTTATTCTTCATCGAGGGTCATAGATTCACTGATCAATGTGGGTCACAAATCCTCCTCTATATAAAGATTTATATTTTTGGAGGTCATCGAAAGTGGTGGATACTCATTCCACGATTGTTGAAAGAGAATATCTGAGGTTCTATTATTCCTCCTCACTCGTTTTCTCCTTTTCCTTTGTGTTAATGTCATTATGGATGGGAGATAAAATTGAATAATTATAATTAAGGGAAATGTCAGTGTCCTGAGAGATTGCTTCCAATGGTGATATCATTGTTTTTGCTGGATTAGTGAATGAAGTGGTTTCCTACTAGAGTTATAAGGATAAGGTTAAAAAATCTATATCTCAGGTATTACTATAAAAATAGGAGTCAAATATTTCTTCAATGCAATTAGGTTCAAATGATGTGACTCATATCTTGTAGACTTGTGAGCAGATATTTGAATCTGAGTGGATATCTTTGACCTGATTGATGGGAGTCAAATGTTTATCACTGAAGTCTTTGAATGGATTATCTGGGGTTATTTCTAGACCATTTGGAGTGCTAAACCTAGTGACACCATTATTTAAGGGTTTCTTTTCTTCACTTTGGTAGAATCCAACATCAGTATATTTATATTGAAAAGATTATAACAGTTATTTATCACTATTTAATGTGCCAATATTCCTATTGTAAAAGAATTGAAGGCATTGATGGTATGATGAAGGGATCAATCCATGCTAATGAAATGAGGGTCTTCCCAGTAATTCATTAAAAATTTTATCTTATTAGATGAATAAGAACATAGAAACGGACACTAGTTCAATGAATTGGGCTCTAAGATTAATTCATCCAAGGGGTTTATGTTTTCTTTTATCATACTCATAGAGAATTATTGAAGAAGCTGTCAAATAATCTTAAGTGTATCCTAGTTAGTGAAGCATTCTAATAGGAATGAGGTTGACTCTTGATCTGTTATTAATGTATAATCAACACATTTCAGTTTCATATAATCTATAACATACATACAAAATCCTGTTGTGTCCTTGTATAACATCGCAATTTTCTTGTTCGATGAAAGTGATATCTACATGACATTCTATCGGTTCAGCCTAGGCATTGTATACCTTGATGTAAGTAACTTCATCTTTGAACTCTTTAGGGCATAGTAGAACCTCTACAAGTTCTACCTACAGTTCTTTTGATAAACTAAGAGTATTTATAATTGAAATGTTTTCTATAATTATGGTAAATTTATTTAGGATGTCATGCTTTTTGGTCAAGGTTATATGTTTCTCTATGGGGAATGTTTCTTGAGATGGTATTTTTGGAGTTGAAATTCCTAGGGTATGTGAGTTAGGATGTTGAGTAGATGTGGAAGGAATTTCATCTACTATTGGATCATGCCACATTGGCATGCCCACTTTTTTGAACTGGTAAGGTCATCACCTATTCATTATCCAGTCTTCCAAAATGATTGGTTTAAAATGATTTTTTACATGTGTTGAGGTATATTCCCATTCTGGTTGATCTTTTTGAAGGGGTTTCCCATGTGTTTCAGTAGCATAGATAGGTCAATCAAAAATGCGAATGGAATATTTTTTTTGGTCATGGTTTTTCCTCCCTCTATTTATTTGGATCCTGCAGCCTTGATTTAAGTCTCCCCAATTTTCTGTGAGAAACTTAGATTCATAATAACACTAATAATCAGATAATGGATCCATCAAGATAATGAAATTAATGGATCTAAGGGTCAGTTATTAATCCAGTAAATAATCTGTTTGATAGTTTGAAGCATGTTCTACAATTTGGAAGAATGGTACTAATTTTACTATCTAGAGGGATGACACCAGTTGTACTATCTAGAGGGACAAATCCCATTGTAACATTTGGTGGGATAAATATCATTCCCTTGTGACTGATGGTATGATGCCTAAGATTGTAAAGGGTAACTTTGGACTAGGTTTAGGTTCATTTCCCTATATTTTTTTCTTATCCTTTTAGCCACTCTGTTTCTCAGCACCTAGTCCTTTGGAGGGTTGTGTAGTTGAAGTAGTTGGTTGCACTGTATAATAAGTGACTATAAGTTAAATTATTTATTTAAACTATTCTTTGAGTATAACATGAGTCTTGTTGATTTTTTTTATACTCTTCCAATAATATAACTTTCTTGAAATATTTCAAGTAACTTCTTTTTAGACACCCTCTTGCTCTGGAGCCATGGTGGGAACATGTGGTACTTGTTTTAGTGGTTTTCCAAGATTAAATTTCCCAGAATTAACCATCTTTCAGATGTATTCATTCAAAGAAAAATAGTCTTGGATGGTATGATCCAGTATTTAATGATTGGGGAAATAATTAAAGAGATATTTAAGGCCAACATGATTGTGTTTTTTGGGATTTGTTAGAGATAGTAGGTCATTTTCCATGGATAATAAGTAGTTTTCTAGAACGTTTTCATCTCATAAGATATGTATCTTTCTATTCTGGTCTTCAAACATGAATCATTGAAAATCTCTTCTTTCACATTGATGAAGTTTTTATTTTCTCTATTTCCACCTGAGATGGGGATCCACATGATAAGGTGCACGCTTTAGGGTAGGAGTCAGTCTTGGAGTTAGGTTTAGAGTTATATTTGCAGTTTCTACTTTTCTTATCCTCTTTCCTTGGGCTATGGGTACAGATATTGATTTTGATCTAGTTCAAAAGATGAAGTCTTCCTATATTAGTGAAACTACCACAATATCTTGGAAACCACCCATATATTTGATGGGAATGATTGGTGTTTATAACTCTTTATGAAAGTTTTCTTCAAATTCAACCAACATATCTTCCTATTAAAGCTATATTAGTGAAACTACCACAAGATATTGAAAACCACCCATATATTTTGATACATTCATAAAATGTTCCACATGTCATTTTTGAAGTGTTGAAATCATCCACACCTCAATCTGATACACAATGTGACAAGTATAATTCAAAGTGTGTGTATTTATTTAAAACTGACATTAATTTTATTAAAAAGAAAAAGTTTCATACTGAAATTCAAGAAAACACATTTAGATTATTTTTATACTTTAGGAAAATTATTCATAAGTCATTTGTGATATGTAGGAATCAACTAAACCTCAATATGATGCACGGTGTTAGCCAAATGTATCTTTTTTATTTAAAATTGACATTAATTTTCCTAAAAATAACAATTGATATATAAAAACCAATAAAATTCATTCATATTTTTTTGATACATTAAGCAAATGATTCATAAAAAAATTCATTACTTTTATTAATCAATCATACCTCAATTTGACACATGGTGTGACTTGTATGACTCTAAGTGATTCTTTTTATTTAAAAGTGACATTGATCTTAGTAAAAAACAAGTGATATAATGAAAAAAAATAAAATTCATTTAGATTGTCTTGATACTTTACTAAAATGATCCATAAGTCATTTTGACATATAGGAATCAAAAAAATCTCAATTAGATGAATGGTGAGACCAGTATGACTCAAAATGATCATTATCAATTAAAATTTGAAATTTTTAGTTCAAAATGTGTCACCCACTAAAAACCAAGAACATAAAATCTAATTGTACTAATAATTTAGTAAAATGATTCTTTTGTCAGCCATGAAATATAGTATGCAATCTCACCTAAAAATCAACACATTATTTGACCGGTAACACTCAAAGTGTGTGTTTCTTGTTTCAAATGTCATTTTAATAACAAAATAAATTTATGTACTCAAAATTGGGGAAACACATTAGGATTTTTTGATACTTTAGGAAAACTATCCATAATTAATTTTTGACATGTAGTAATCTATTATATCTCAATCTGATACATGATGTGACTTGTATAATTCCAAGTGTGTCTATTTATTTACAATCAACATTAATTTTAGTAAAAAGAACAAGTGAAATATTCAAAACTGATAAAACACATTCATATTATATTGATACTTTATAAAAGTGATTCATATTTAATTTATAACATGTAAGAGTCAACTTCACCTCAATTTGATGCATGGTGTGACTAGTAGAAATCAAAGTGTGTCTTTTTATTTAAAATGGACATTAATATTAGTTAAAAGAACAAGTGACATAATCAAAACCAATAAAATTCATTCTGATTGTTTACTTTAGTAAAATGATACATAAGTCAGTTGTGACATGTAAGAATTATTCACACCTCAATCTGATACATAGAGTGATAGGTATAATTCCATGTGTGTCTATTTATTTAAAATTTACATTAATTTTAGCAAAAAGGACAAGTGACATACTAAAAACCAAGAAAACAAATTATAATGGTTTTGATATTTTAAGAAAACAATTTATATGTCATTTATAATGTCTATAAATTAATAAAACCTCAATATAACACACGATGTGACTGATATAACTCAATGGGTGTCTTTTTATTTAAAATTGACAATGATTTCAGTAAAAAAAGAAAGTGGCATACTGAAAACAAAAAAAACACATTCCAATTATTTCAGTAGTTTAGGAAAATAATCCATAAGTTATTTTTGACATGTATAAATTAGCCTCACAAAAATCCAATGCACGGTGTGACTGGAATGACTCTAAGTGCATCTTTTTATTTAAAATTGACTTTAGTTTTAGTAAAAGAAATAAGTTGTAACACCCCAGGATTTCATAGTGTGTTATTTCTTAAAAATAATTCAATAACTTGCACTACACGCAACACCGATTTCAATCACACCATGACGTACAAAAAAAATCCATTAAAAGAGGTCATGAATAGTATTAACTACATTTTTAACTTTATATAATCCTTATAATTTTAGAATCCCTATTATGAGTTTCTTAGTCATAATGCAAGAACAGATTCAATTTCAGTATTGCACTTTTATCAACTTTTAATAGTGAAACCTTTTTAAATAAAATATTTTAAACTATCTGAATAAATTGGGACATAAAAAAATTTTAAAATGAAATATCCCAAGCTTCCACTGTACGCTTTCCTTTGAATAAAATAGTAGCATGTGTTGTACGCAACCTTGAGTTTTAACACACTCCACAACCAATCAAACTAGCCTTTATGAATAGTAATACCTAAATTTTGAAATTATATATATTTTATATTTTAAAATGGACTTCATTTTTGGATTCAGAATATCGAATTTAGCCTAAGGTGAAATTTTGGTACTTTTCGGATAACTTTCATATTTTGATGAATAGTGAAAATTACTAAATTTTAATTAAAAACAACTTTTTTAATCAAAATAATTAATAGTGATAAATTGTGAATTTTAGTGGTTTTAAAGTATATTTAGAATATATTTTTACCATTTAATATAATGTTGTTCATTGGACATAATTTTACAATTAAACTGAACATAAACAAGTGTCAATCTTTTGATAGTTATTACCTCTTAAAAACACGCTTTTTGTTTTGACATCGGGAATTAATTTTAAATTAATTTCTGCCACTTCTGTGTTTTGAATTTATAAAAATGGATTCCATATTTGGAATCAGGATGTCCAAATTGTGTAAATAGGTAACTTTTATTTTTAGACATTTTGAATAATTACTGTGGTAAATATTTTATTTACCATGGTTAAGGGTAAATCCGGTAAATAAGGGTTAAAAAATAATATTATAATAATACAAAATTACCCTAAAACGTGTCCTAACCTTATTGGTGGACACATACCCGACCATGGGCATCCTTGGGTCGATTTGGGGACCCCTTGGAGCCACTTGTATGTGGTAGGGACACATTATATTAATAAAGTTAAAATAAAAATAAAAATGGCATAAGCTTACATCTTTTAGAAGAACAATTTTTACATAGGGTTATACATGTTGGCTTTTCGATTATAAATATTCATTAGAAATCTAAAAAGACTTCCTACATAATTATATTTTATTTATAATTTTTAGACATCAAATAATTTAAATTATTAATGACACAATAATGATGCAATGTTTACCTCATTAATAAATCATTTAAATAAATAAGATTATAATGATTAAAATATTATCTAAAACCTGTCCAATTCTTATTGGTTGATGTTCTTTAGAATATGAGTCATCTTATCTTCGACCTCAATGATTTTTGGACCATTATAAACCGAATATAATTATATTATAAAGTAATACTTTCACTCTTTCCTAAAGAGCCCCTCCTCTCCCTTATAAAAGGAGACCACTTCTACTCATTCCTCACACCTCTCAAGCCACTTGGCTCGTCCAAACCCTGCCCAAATAAGCTCCCCACATCCCTATACTCCTTCTTGAAGCTTCCCATTAGGCAGAAAGCGTTTCAAGAAGTCCTTTGGTTCCAACCAAAGTGAGTTACCTAAATTAAAGGTAACGATTTCTCTTAAATTATTTTCATTTATTTTGCTTCTCCAACCCCCAAACTCTTTTTATTTCCTTTCTTTTGTAAAAACAAAAGTATCCTCAATATACTAGGATGTTTTTATAAGAAGTATTATAACTACACATAAACACACCTCCATCTAATGGATGATGAACATAATGTTTCTGTGAATGGCAAACTAACGCCTCACGAAACGATGATTGTTCAAATACATCTTACCGCCTCTCATGGTGGCCATTATGATGGCACTGTAGTTAAGTGTGATATTAATGATACATATTTTATATATAACCATCTGTAATTCCATTTTATTTCATACCATTATTCGTTTCATGTTGTATATACGTACGATAATTTCATTTGAGGAAGTGCGGACTACCGCCCCCTTAAAATGATATGACTCGTTCATACCACACACGGAACGTATAAAGAATGGTGTTAATGAACATAAGTAACATATATAAAATATTATATTATACTGGAATAATAATATATTTATGTATCATTTGGATTCAATTCTTTTAAAATGAAAAATTAAATGGAAGTAGCGTTCGTGCGTACGTACGGACTACCGTCTCCACGAACACGATGAGATCCATCCTCCATCGTATCCATTCAAGTCTTATTCTCATTTTAGGGATAAAAATAATGTTAATATCATTCTGATTATGAATAAGATATAATATATCCATTACAAACATGTCTTACATAACCAAACATTTAAGAAGAACGAATCGATTATCACCTGAAACGACGATAATACTAAGATATTATTAATAAAGCAATGTTAAAAGATCATATATGATATCATATTGATGTATATGATTATTGTATAATTTAATAAATGTTTTAATTATTATACAGGAGGTTAACATACCATCGACTAAGGGAAAGTTCAAGGTAAGGGATTCTCTTATCTCACTTTCAATTCCGTGAGATTTCCATTGTTCGCCACTAAATTATTGAAAGTGGTGTATTGTGTATGGCCATTTGATATATATTATCATGATTCTCTTATATTCATGTTATTCTGTAAATCATTTTGTGGTTATTAACTTTTGTCCATACGACTCAGTTGATTAATGTGGTAAGGGGTTTCTTATCTCACTTTTAATTTCATGAGATTTCCATTATTCACCACTTAATTATTGCATGTGGGGTATGTGTACTGCCCATGATTGCATTCATTGTGTAATATACTTTAATTTATGGGTATTTACATCATCAGGGTATGATACTTCTTTCATGGGTGTATGTTTCGTAAGTTACCTAATCGATAAGGGAATTTGAAATTTCAATTTCCACTCATTTGGCTTTACGCATATTTCATTGATTATATTACCCCAAGATTATGTGTGGAATCACTATTCATTTGATTATGTCATAATTTCCACTCCCCTTCCTGTGGATATAAGTTTGATACACATAATCACTCCATTGATAATTCTCAAGTCATTGATATGAATTTGATAAGAGTAATTTTAACTCATTCTCCATTTGTTGAGTTAAACATCCAATTCGTTGGTATTGTTTTTACAAGAATATGTGTGAATGTCCTTTGATTGTTTTACACTGAATATCCAATCATATTTAGTGTATTTATATTTGTCACACATAATTATGTCATTGATTTGTCCTTAACCTAAGGATACAACCTTTATGAGAGATTTCATCTCAATTTACATTCCATTGAGACTTCTTTGATGATATGCACCAAATCACTTTTATGTGGTGTATATAATGTACTTTGACATAGTATATCATGATTCCCTTTATTCTCATGATATTACAAAGTTTTGTTTACCTCAATTATTTGTATTCAAGTGTCTCTTTTGGTTAGAATCTCTAACTAAAATACCATTTTTAAATCTTTTAAAGACTTATTCATCTAAACCTTTCTCATTAATGTCCATGTTTTAAAAATGGTTTTAAGGATTTATTTATATGGACATTAAAGTTTAGAAATCAAAACTCCTTTTAAAAAGTTTCAAAGGTGTATGGGACACTTTGATTCAAAAATCTACTTTTAAATGGCTTCTTGACAAATAGTGTGACTTTTAAATGTTTTCAAGAAAAGGGGGGATATTTCTCTCAAATAGTTTTGATGATTATTTTCATCTATGTCAACATCCTTAATTATTCTTGATTGAGGTTAATGTGATACAATACAATCTTCCATATTGTATCGAATGAGTTATGTTTGACTGTGGATGTGCTGTTTTTATACCATTCATGGTTTGTGGTAAAAGTATTGACATTTCGTATGCTAGTTTTAATATGAATGTTTATGTTATGTTTAAACATGTTCATATGAGGAATGCATTGGACTTAATAAGTGACGGGTGGAGCCCGCTATAGCTCCTCGATGCATCGGTAGGTCTCATGAGACAAACTAGTGTCTTGGCACAAGGCCTTGGCAAAATCTTATTTGTAGTCTTGGCACGAGGCCTTGGCTATGTGGTTATAATAGTCTGGAATTATGCATTCCATCATTATGAAAGTGGATATCGATATTTCATGTGATCATTCGACTAGTAGAATATCCATATGAGTAAGTAAATGGCATTATTTCATTTTACCTTTGCCATTTTATGCTGAAGTTCAAGTTTAAAAGGCTTTTGTTTTAGTTATAAATTGCCTTAAGTGTTTATGCTTATTTATGAAAGCTTCTGCTATAATGTTATCCTTACTGAGTATCTGAGCTCACCCCTTTCAATGTTTTATTTTTTTCCCAGGATTATGAAGAAGTAATTTATGAATGACCTGCAGGGATAGTATGAGGGGATATGAAGACAAGATGTTTTTTTATGATGTAATGTAAATATTTATGGATGTATCTAGTTATTCCAAGGCTACTAAACTAATCGGTCTTTCGAGACTTGATCTTTCTCGTGATCATTCCAATGTTATGTAATAATGCACCGACTCTGGGCAACTGGGGTCAGGGCGTTACAGTTGGTATCAGAGGAAAGTTTAGTACAATCCTTGGTAGCTAGATTTAGATAAACTCTGATTAGATCACGTAGACCTAAGATGAACTTTGAGGATTAGTATAAAAGAACTTCCTAGAATTTTGGTATTGTAGAGATTTTGTGAGTTTTCCGAGCAATACATCCCTGTCTGGATACGAGCAGGTAGAGGCGGCTCTAGCACAGATGTACCTAGGGGTAAAACCCGAAAACACCACCTTGAGCTAGACTCGAACGGGAACTGGTGCACGACAACGGGCCTTGCTGCACTCTTGGTTACGACACTCCCGGGGGATATGCTTAGGATAATTTACATTTTCTTTACAAAACGATTTAAGTAATATATACATAAGATGAGAGTAAATGACCTTGGTTAATCCTAATATGTTTCAAATTGAGAATATGGTGACATTTTAATCTCTAAATGGTTTTAAGACTACTATTACTCACACAATGCTTTCTGGTTTTAGTCAATGGCTGGATTCCAAGGAAGTCATAGTGACTTTGAGAATGATGTACAAGGTGGGAATGGTGGTGGAGATGAGCAACAAAATGGAATGTTGATAGGCGTAAAAGATATCGTCTTTATACCAAATCAGTTTTCCAAAAATATGATCAACAACATATATATTAACCAAATCCCAGAATCAACAAGGAAGAGAAAGGTGATAAATGATAAGATCTCCAGCAATGGAGACCATGGAGAAAAGAAACCTCAATTTTCATCATGCAGGAAATGTGTAAAGAGACACCCAGGAAAGTGTCTCAATGGGACAACGAAATGTTTTACGTGCGGGAAGGAAGGACATAAAGTGAAGAATTGCCGAAGAAAAATGAAGAGTACCATGGAAGAAGATAAAAATGGTCCCAAGAGTCCATTTACAATCATTTTCCGTAAATGTAGGGGACCTGGCCATTACCCGAGTGAATGTCCTATTCTATAGGATATTTTCTTGGTCAAAGAAGAAGCTATGTGGAAATAAATGGTTGGAGAAAAATTTAAAAAGTATTAGCACTCCTTGTTGATGGGTTTACTTTGGAATAATTTTCTCTTGTATTTGTAACCCCGCAGTTTTCCATGTGAGAATGATATTTGAGGAAGAATTGTCTCTTCTCTTGTGGATATAGGTATAAATAACCATTTGGTTTTATATGATCATTGGGGTTTGAGAAAATGATAAGTTATTATAATTTGGGATGAAAATGCAAAGTATGATATAAAATTTGTGGTTAAATTATGTTATTTTGAGGAATTTATCTTATTTTGGTAATATTATAAAATATAGTTTTTGAAAAAGGACAACACATAGACCGTGTGACAACCCATCGCATCGGACAAAGCTGTGGGAATCGAACCCACAACCAAAGTGCGATTGGGATTTATCGCCTACCACTGGACTACGTGAAGTCCCTGGTTAGTGTGACTATTTTTTTTGTTAAATGATTTTATTGATCAATAATAAGATGATTTGGGTTCTTATGTCTTATCAAATGAATACCCTTGGTATAGGAAAACGATTTGGTGATTAAGTGATAAATGTTATTTTGGAAGATGTTCGTTTTGTTAGGAACACTATATGCCCAAGGAAAATAGAATACAATGATGTTTCATTTGTAGAGTAATGGTGGATTTTTATCTACGTTTTTATTGTTGATTTATAGTGATTTGGGTTATTTATGGAAATGATTAACCTATAACAGAGAATATGTGATGATGTTAATCACTTTTAAGTATGTGACTTTAAGAGTATTTGATGTCATTTGGAGATACAATGTAACATGGGAGACTACATAATCAAATTCTTCTATGTTTTGGGTTTCAATATTAGTTTGAATTATATTAAAGGATTGTAAGGACAATTCGTTATTGAATGGTATCTATTTAACTTTGGGGTATTGTTGGTTTAATTTTAGAAATTAAGATTAGTGCATATTTATCTCAATGAATATCCTTTTGGGGGATCATTAGATCATTCACTAACCATTTTGGTTTTGATTAATCTTCAAAGACAATGTAAAAATATGGTTTATCCTACATGGGTCATGTGATTCTATAGAAGTTTATTCTAGTTCTTCCAGTGTGACCAAGACTTCTTGAATACTCATCGTTTAAAAAAATTGAGTTAGTGGTGGAAATTTATTAAAGAATGAAAATCTACTTAAAATTTAAGTATATCTCATAATGTTCATAGTCAATATCATAAATGAATTCCTCTTCCTTATGTAATGTAACTTAAAAAAAATGTTGTCCTAGATGGTACATTAAATCATCACTAATTTATGGCTTTGGGATTGTTGGCCTTTTCATAGCCATGTTCTCTACCACTCTCCATCAGATAATTGATGGTTAGATTTCTCTTCCATATCCATATTTTCCTACACGGAACCCTAGTATGTGTTATTTTCGGTAATCTTCATACTTTCCACTCTTTATTTTAAATAGAGGCCTCATTAATTCATTTTTCGATGTGGGATTTCAACTAAGATATTTTGAAATGTCAAAAATGTGTTATCCCAATACCCTACGTTTTCTTGGACCGATGGTATTTCAAATCATCATAGATTGATGAGTTTAAGGACCTCAATTTTATACTTGTTTGTGATTGATGACCTCAATAACTACCTATAAATATTTACGTTTTTCCTCCAATTATATGTCTCTAATTGCCACCAATGTTCTCCTAATCGAGATCATAATTTGGTGGTGACCCTTTCATTTCTCTTTTCCTTATATTAAGACTAAATTTTAGTAACCCAATTTCCGATGTGGGTTTTCCCACAAATATATTTTCTAATTTCAACCTTTTATTTTCGAAGAACAATTTCAAATTGCGAGGACACAATTTATTGAAGGAGGGGAGAATGTAACACCCCAGGATTTCATAGTGTGTTATTTCTTAAAAATAATTCAATAACTTGCACTACACGCAACACCGAGTTCAATCACACCATGACGTAAAAAAAAGCCATTAAAAGAGGTCATGAATAGTATTATCTACATTTTGAACTTTATATAATCCTTATAATTTTAGAATCCCTATTATGAGTTTCATAGTCATAATGCAAGAACAGATTCATTTTCAGTATTGCACTTTTATCAACTTTTAATAGTGAAACCTTTTTAAATAAAATATTTTAAACTATCTGAATAAATTGGAACATAAAAATTTTTTTAAAATGAAATATCCCAAGCTTCCACTGTACGCTTTCCTTTGAATAAAATAGTAGCGTGTGTTGTACGCAACCTTGAGTTTTAACACACGCCACAACCAATCAAACTAGCCGTTATAAATAGTAATACCTAAATTTTGAAATTATATATATTTTATATTTTAAAATGTACTTCATTTTTGGATTCGGAATATCGAATTTAGCCTAAGGTGAAATTTTGGTACTTTTCGGATAACTTTCATATTTTGATGAATAGTGAAAATTACTAAATTTTAATTAAAAACAACTTTTTTAATAAAAATAATTAATAGTGATAAATTGTGAATTTGAGTGGTTTTAAAGTATATTTATAATATATTTTTACCATTTAATATAATGTTGGTCATTGGACATAATTTTACAATTAAACTGAACATAAACAAGTGTCAATCTTTTGATAGTTATTACCTCTTAAAAACACGCTTTTTGTTTTGACAGCAGGAATTAATTTTAAATTAATTTCTGCCACTTCTGTGTTTTGAATTTAGAAAAATGGATTCCATATTTTGAATCAGGATTTCCAAATTGTGTAAATAGGTAACTTTTATTTTTAGACATTTTGAATAATTACTGTGGTAAATATTTTATTTACCATGGTTAAGGGTAAATCCGGTAAATAAGGGTTAAAAAATAATATTATAATAATACAAAATTACCCTAAAACGTGTCCTAACCTTATTGGTGGACACATACCCGACCATGGGAATCCTTGGGTCGATTTGGGGACCCCTTGGAGCCACTTGTATGTGGTAGGGACACATTATATTAATAACGTTAAAATAAAAATAAAAATGGCATAAGCTTACATCTTTTAGAAGAACAATTTTTACATAGGGTTATACATGTTGGATTTTCGATTATAAATATTAATTAGAAAGATAAAAAGATTTCCTACATAATGATATTTTATTTATAATTTTTAGACATCAAATAATTTAAATTATTAATGACACAATAATGATGCAATGTTTACCTCATTAATAAATCATTTAAATAAATAAGATTAAAATGATTAAAATATTATCTAAAACCTGTCCAATTCTTATTGGTTGATGTTATTTAAAATATTAGTCATCTTATCTTCGACCTCAATGATTTTTGGACCATTATAATCCGAATATAATTATATTATAAAGTAATACTTTCACTCTTTCCTAAAGAGCCCCTCCTCTCCCTTATAAAAGGAGACCACTTCTACTCTTTCCTCACACCTCTCAAACCAGTTGGCTCGTCCAAACCCTGCCCAAATAAGCTCCCCACATCCCTCTCCTCCTCCTTGAAGCTTCCCCTTAGGCAGAAAGCATTTCAAGAAGTCTTTTGGTTCCAACCAAAGTGAGTTACCTAAATTAAAGGTAACGATTTCTCTTAAATTATTTTCATTTATTTTGCTTCTCCAACCCCCAAACTCTTTTTATTTCCTTTCTTTTGTAACAAAAAAAGTATCCTCAATATACTAGGATGTTTTTATAAGAAGGATTCTAACTACACATACACACACCTCCATCTAATGGATGATGAACATA
Organism: Viscum album; assembly: GCA_963277665.1. Classification (NCBI taxonomy): domain Eukaryota; kingdom Viridiplantae; phylum Streptophyta; class Magnoliopsida; order Santalales; family Viscaceae; genus Viscum; species Viscum album. The sequence goes on along the minus strand of OY728145.1, from coordinate 1,087,382,247 downwards.
ATGTTTCTGTGAATGGCAAACTAACGCCTCACGAAACGATGATTGTTCAAATACATCTTACCGCCTCTCATGGTGGCCATTATGATGGCACTGTAATTAATTGTGATATTAATGATAAATATTTTATATATAACCTTCTGTAATTCCATTTTATTTCATACCATTATTCGTTTCATGTTGTATATACGTACGATAATTTCATTTGAGGAAGTGCGGACTACCGCCCCCTTAAAATGATATGACTCGTTCATACCACACATGGAACGTATAAAGAATGGTGTCAATGAACATAAGTAACATATATAAAATATTATATTATACTGGAATAATAATATACCTATGTATCATTTGGATTCAATTCTTTTAAAATGAAAAATTAAATGGAAGTAGCGTTCGTGCGTACGTACGGACTACCGTCTCCACGAACACGATGAGATCCATCCTCCATCGTATCCATTCAAGTCTTATTCTCATTTTAGGGATAAAAATAATGTTAATATCATTCTGATTATGAATAAGATATAATATATCCATTACAAACATGTCTTACATAACCAAACATTTATGAAGAACGAATCGATTATCACCCGAAACGACGATAATACTAAGATATTATTAATAAAGCAATGTTAAAAGATCATATATGATATCATATTGATGTATATGATTATTTTATAATTTAATAAATGTTTTAATTATTATACACAAGTTTAACATACCATCGACTAAGGGAAAGTTCAAGGTAAGGGATTCTCTTATCTCACTTTCAATTCCGTGAGATTTGCATTGTTCGCCACTAAATTATTGAAAGTGGTGTATTGTGTATGGCCATTTGATATATATTATCATGATTATCTTATATTCATGTTATTCTGTAAATCATTTGGTGGTTATTAACTTTTGGCCATACGACTCAGTTGATTAACGTGGTAAGGGGTTTCTTATCTCACTTTTAATTTCGTGAGATTTCCATTATTCACCACTTAATTATTGCATGTGGGGTATGTGTACTGCCCATGATTGCATTCATTGTGTAATATACTTTAATTTATGGGTATTTACATCATCAGGGTATGATACTTCTTTCATGGGTATATGTTTCGTAAGTTACCTAATCGATAAGGGAATTTGAAATTTCAATTTCCACTCATTTGGCTTTACGCATATTTCATTGATTATATTACCCCAAGATTATGTGTGGATTCACTATTCATTTGATTATGTCATAATTTCCACTCCCTTTCCTGTGGATATAAGTTTCATACACATAATCACTCCATTGATAATTCTCAAGTCATTGATATGAATTTGATAAGAGTAATTTTAACTCATTCTCAATTTTTTGAGTTAAACATCCAATTCGTTGGTATTGTTTTTACAAGAATATGTGTGAATGTCCTTTGATTGTTTTACACTGAATATCCAATCATATTTAGTGTATTTATATTTTTCACACATAATTATGTCATTGATTTATCCTTAACCTAAGGATACAACCTTTATGAGAGATTTCATCTCAATTTACATTCCATTGAGACTTCTTTGATGATATACACCAAATCACTTTTATGTGGTGTATATAATGTACTTTGACATAGTATATCATGATTCCCTTTATTCTCATGATATTAAAAAAATTTGTTTACCTCAATTATTTGTATTCAAGTGTCTCTTTTGGTTAGAATCTCTAACTAAAATACCATTTTTAAATGTTTTAAAGACTTATTCATCTAAACCTTTCTCATTAATGTCCATGATTTAAAAATGGTTTTAAGGATTTATTTATATGGACATTAAGGTTTAGAAATCAAAACTCCTTTTAAAAAGTTTCAAAGTGGTATGGGACACTTTGATTCAAAAATCTACTTTTAAATGGCTTCTTGACAAATAGTGTGACTTTTAAATATTTTCAAGAAAAGGGGGATATTTCTCTCAAATAGTTTTGATGATTATTTTCATCTATGTCAACATCCTTCATTATTCTTGATTGAGGTTAATGTGATACAATACAATGTTCCATATTGTATCGAATGAGTTATGTTTGACTGTGGATGTGCTGTTTTTATACCATTCATGGTTTGTGGTAAAAGTATTGACATTTTGTATGCTAGTTTTAATACGAATGTTTATGTTATGTTTAAACATGTTCATATGAGGAATGCATTGGACTTAATAAGTGACGGGTGGAGCCTGCTATAGCTCCTCGATGCATCGGTAGGTCTCATGAGACAAACAAGTGTCTTGGCACAAGGCCTTGGCAAAATCTTATTTGTAGTCTTGGCACGAGGCCTTGGCTATGTGGTTATAATAGTCTGGCATTATGCATTTCATCAATATGAAAGTGGATATTGATATTGCATGTGATCATTCGACTAGTATAATATCCATGTGAGTAAGTAAATGGCATTATTTCATTTTACCTTTGCCATTTTATGCTGAAGTTCAAGTTTAAAAGGCTTTTGTTTTAGTTATAAATTGTCTTAAGTGTTTATGCTTATTTATGAAAGATTCTGCTATAATGTTATCCTTACTGAGCATCTGAGCTCACCCCTCTCAATGTTTTATTTTTTTCCTAGGATTATGAAGAAGTAATTTATGAATGACCTGCAGGGATAGTATGAGGGGATATGAAGACAAGATGTTTTTTATGATGTAATGTAAAAATTTATGGATGTATCTAGTTATTCCAAGGCTACTAAACTAATCGGTCTTTCGAGACTTGATCTTTCTCGTGATCATGCCAATGTTATGTAATAATGCACCGACTCTGGGAAACTGGGGTCGGGGCGTTACATAAGTGACATAATGGAAACCGAGAAAATCATTCAGATTGTTTTGATAATTTAAGAAAAATTCCCATGAGTAATTTGTGATGTGTGACCAGTATAACTGAAAGTGAGTCTTTTAATTTAAATTTGAAATTAATTTTAGTAAAAGAAGAAGTGACATAATGAAAAATGAGAAAATGCAATCAGGTTGTTGTGATACATTAAGAAAATAATCCATAAATCATTTTTGATGTGTAGGAATCATCGTCACCCCAATATGATGCATGGTGTGACCAGTATGATTCCAAGTGTGTTAATTTATTTAAATTTTACATTAATTTTTGTAAAATGAACATGTGACATATTGAAAACTAAGAAAACACATTCATATTATTTTGATACATTAGTAAAAAGATTTATAAGTCATTTATAATAAATAAAATTCAACCACACCATAATCTAATGCATAGTGTGACCATTATAACATGAAGTGTGACTTTTTATTTAAAATTGTCATTAATTTTAGTAAAAAGAACAAGTGACATACTAAAAAATCAGAAAACACATTCCAATGGTTTTGATAATTTAAGAAAATGATCCATAATTCATTTGTGACATGTAGGAATCACTCTCACCTCAATTTGATTCATAGTGTGACCGATATGACTCCAAGTGTGTCTTTTAATTTAAAATTTACATTGATCTTAGTAAAAAACAAGTGACATACTGAAAACAAAGAAAATTCATTTAGATTATTTTCATACTTTAGGACAATGTCCCATGGGTTATTTGTTACTTGTGGCAATCAACCACACCTCAATCCTATTCATAGTGTGACCGGTATGACTCCAAGTGTCTATTAGCTGATTAAAATTAAGATTTTAGTTCAAAACGTGTGTCACTCACTAAAAACTAAGCAAACATGCTCCAATTGCCTTGAAAATTTAGGATAGTAATTCATAAGACATTTGTGACGTGTAAGAAGTAGTCTCACCTCAAATTGAAAAATGATGTGATCAGTATGACGTAAAATTAAAGTTTCTAATTTGAAGTAACATTTTAGTAAATAACACAAGTGACACACTAAAAATTGAGTAAACACATTCAGATTGTTTTGAAACAATAGGAAAAATATCCTTAAGTAATTTATGACATGTAAGAATCAGATTCACCTTAATTTGACGTGCAGTGTGACCAGTATAACATCATGTGTGTATTTATTTAAAAATGGAATTAATTTTAGTAAAAAGAATAAGTGACATACTGAAAACTGTGAAAACACATTTGTATTGTTTCGATACTTTAGATAAAGGATCCATAACTCTTCATTGATGTGTATGAATAATCACCACCACAATACGGTGCATGGATTGACTGATATAACTCTAAGTTTGTCTTTTTTATTTAATATTTATATTTTCTTAACATATTATTTCATATTAATGTTTAATTTATTTATTTATAGTATTACTAACATAATATTTTTTTCCCTTATATATGTGGATTCTTTTTCTTGGGATAATGTGATTTGTATAACAATTGATACCATTGGAGGACTTTCTTAGAGGGAATCGTGGGAACTAAAAGATGAAACATTAATGTTTTTAAATTATTGTGGATAACTGTAAATGTAATTATACAAAATATTGTTTAAAATGTATATAGTAGTGTTTTTTTAATTCATGATATTAAATTTATTTCAGTTAAATTATTTATTTTTCATATACACATTTTATGTTTTTACTGAGTTTTTTGTTATAAAAATAACTCACTACAACATATTGGCCCTTTATCAGTGGTATTTCTAGAATTGATAAAGGCCCCCATTTATCAGTTTTGTTGAAAGCACTGACAAACAATGTCTTTTATTAGTTTTTTTATCATTGATAAACACACCCCTTTATCAACTATTTTTTAGCACTGATAAAGGGGACCCCCCTTTAATGGTGCTGAGGACAATAATGTTATTTTGTGATGTTAAATGCCCTTTTGGGTTCTGTTAAAGGGATATCTTTAGTAGTGTTTCTCCTCTAGCCATAATGTTTTGTTGAGGTTATTTTCGTTTATTTTAAAATAAATTGTAAATTTTCAATTTATTTAAATTATTTAGATAAATTATATTATATTATAATAAATGATATTAGGATAATGAAACACTGAAAAATATTTCTATATTTTTACTAATTAGAAAAAATATAATAAGAAGACATCATTTGTTCACTTATATATTAATTTATGAATGTGTAAATGATTTAATTTCTATCAATAAAAATTATACCAAACAAAGTTTTCTCAATAATTATATTAAAGAAAGGATGTGGTTTCAAATGAAACCTCAGTCATGTCCAAATAGAGTTTTATATGTGTATTCTGAAAAAACAAATTAATAAGAGTAGTTCATTTTTTGAAAGGGGTCCTTCCACCTTCCCTATTTATTAAAAAGAAGCTACTGGTCTGCCTCATTTTCCTCTAATCAATATGAATCAAGGACACAGAAAAGGAGAATGAAGGGCGACCACCTTTCGCCTAAGGTAAAGCAATTGAGGGGCCGGAGAGTAGCTTCCTTTCACTTAACATAAAGGTGAAAGGCGGTATGGGGTTCCACCTTTCCCTTAAGTGCCTACGAAAGGTAAAACCCCACCATACTTCAAAAAACCTATATATCTCTAAATTCCACACAGTCTCCCTCCCTTTAAAACAACAACCCTTTATGTGTGGTGGTTCTGATGGCCTAAATAAAGTGTTGATATTTTGAAAAGCATCATTTATAGGTGTTTTTTCTTATTTAATTGATTTATTTTTAGTTAGTTATAAATATAATATTTATTTAGTAGTTTAGTTAGTTATATATTATTTTGAAAAAATAGTTATTATTAGTAATGATTAAGTATTTATTTACTAATTAATAACTTAGGATTAATGAATGATGACATATAATGATTAGTTAATAATAATTAACTAATGAATATCATATGATTAAGTAATTATTAAGGCATAATTAATTAACTATTAAGAACTGATTAACTAATTATTAGCTAACGAATAAACAAATATTAAAGAATGATTAAATAATGATTGAAGAATAATTAATTATTAATTAAGGAATGATTAAGTAATGATTATAGAATGATTAAATCATGATTAACAAATGATTTAATAATTATTGACTAATGGTAAACTAATGATTAAATAATGGTTAAGTAATGATTAAATTATAATTAAATTATGATTAAATAATGATTAAATGTTGATTGAGTAATGATTAACTAATTATTAATGATTGATTAACTAATTATTATGAAATGATTAATGAATGATTAAAGAATGATTAACTAATGATTAAAGAATTTTTAAGGAATTATTAACTAATGATGAACTAATCATTAAGGAATTATTAATGAATAATTAAAAAATGATTAACTATTGTCTAACTTATGATTAATTAGAGATTAATTAATGATTAAAGAATGATTTAGGAATGATTAAGTAATGGTTAAAGAATTATTAAATAATGATTAAAGAAATATTAATGAATGATTAAATAATGATTAAGGAATGATTAAATAATTATTAAAGAATGATTAAGTAATTATTAAGTAATCATTAAATAATGATTAAGTAATTATTAAAGAATGATTATGGAATGATTAATGAATGGTTAAATAATTATTAACTAATGATTAGGTAATGATTGATTAATGATTAATGAATAATTAAATAATAAATAAAAATTATTAATTAATGATTAAGTAGTGATTAAAGAATGATTATGTAATGATTATGGAATGGTTATGGAATGGTTAAATAATTATTAATGAATAAATTAGTAATTATTAGGGAATGATTAAAAATTAATAGAGAATTATTAACTAATTATTAAATAAGGATTAACTAATTATTAACTAATTATTGACTACTGGTTAACTATTGATTAACTAATGATTAACTAATGACTAACTAAGGATTAAAGTTTTATTAAGTAATGATTATGTATTGATTAAATAATATTTAAATAATGATTAAAGTGTGATTAAATAATGACTAAAGAATGATTAACCAATGATTAACTTTATATTAACATAAAATTAACGTAGGATGAAAGATGAAAAAATTTATAATAGAGGCATAACTGCACACATGATTTGTTACTCCCATGATTTATATGATCCATTCATTATTTCATACATGGTTTTTTTAATGTAGATGGATATGTTTTAGATGAATAACATTGTTTTTATAAACTGTTGAACAAAACTTTAGTAAAGTTAAAAATAGTACTATAAAACATTAGTGTCATATTTTAGGATATAAGAAAATGTTATAAAATTTTGGTATCATAAAGATTATGAGTTTATCTAAGTAATAAAATCCCTATTTGGATACTACAAGTGGTTGTGGCTCTAGCACAGATATACCTAAGGGTAAAACACAAAAACACCACATTGAGCTAGAATCAATTGAGAACGGGTGCACAATAATGAGCTCTGATTCACACCTAGATTGACACTCCCAGGGATATGCTTTATATGATTCATATTTTGTTTATAAATTAATGAAATAACTTTAGGAAGATTACAAATTATACTACGAAACATTTGTATCATATTTGAGGATAGAAGAAGACGTTTTAAAATTTCAGTATCATAAAGATTATATGTTAAATCCTAATTATCAATAGTATTTATATATTTTATTGGAAATTGAGTTAAAAATAATATAAAATTCAAAATAAGTTATTTATACTTGATAAAAATGAAAATTATTATCATATAAAGTGAAATAGACATGAACAAACCTATTAAATAACACATGGATTCTTTACAACAGATAAGAAATACCATGAAATTTTTCTAAAGAATAGATTTTGGATGATATGAATATAAATTTATAAGTGAAGTAAAATCTAGTTTATTTTTAGGTGTTATCTTAATAACATCTTCCATATAGATGTACTTAGCTTTTGAATTTTCAAAAAATAATCAGCCTTCTAAGGATAGGACTCCCTATACTATGATGATTTCATAAGAAGGAGGAAAGATTTTGAAATTTCAAAAGTGAAGTACATCTCTTTGGAAGTTGTTATTAAGATACCACTTGAAAATTAGTTGGATTTTACTTCACATATAATTTCAAGCTCATCTCATCCAAACTATGTTCTATTGAAAAATACCAAGTAATTTCTTGTCTATTGTAAAGAATTCACATGTTATTTAATAGGTTTGTTCTAGTACATTTCACTTTATCTATAAGTTAAATTTTTATTGAAATAAATAGAATTACAAAGTAGACAAGCCTGGACCCCACCTGCCCCATGAGGCTATGGTGGCCTAAAGTAATGAAAATCAAGGGAATTCCCTCTAATCGAAATCAACTTCTTAGCCTTCAAGCTAACCACATTATGAAATAAGACATACTTTCACCCAATGAAATCTAGGGAGGATAGGTGAGCCACCACTTTTTCCCCTCCCTCCACATGTGATACAATTTAGTTTTGGATTTAAAAATTCCACAACACCTTCTGGGGACATATTTGATCATTCATTTCACTTTATATGATCATAATTTTCATTTTTTTCATGGATAAATAAATTGATTTGATATTTTCACTTATTTATACCAAAATTTCAAAAAGATTTTCTAAATTATTTTCTAATACAATCTTATATAATGAAACATTATTATCGTATCTTAGGATATAAAATGACATACTAAAATTTCAGTATCATAAAGATAATATGTTCAACCCTCATTGTCAATATTTTTTACACTATCATTATCTTTATCAAAAAAACATTTATGACGTAGGGAGTCAAGTTTTCCTATGTCTACTGCTACAGGGAGGATATTTAAACATAGAAGAGAGATTCTTATAGTACACAAACAATAAAAATGGTTAGGACATATAATTTTGTAACCCTAAGTGAACTTCAAGAAAGAATTAATAGTTTCTTAAATCTGGGACTTGAATGAGAGATTAAGTATTTTAGATAAAGATATTTTCAATTTTTGGATTCACCATGGTATCTATCTTGTCCATCTGTTTCTTATGAGTGTTGGGTCCAAGAAATAAATTCATCTTCCCAGTGGTCAGATGGGGTCAAGATGAAGTTATATAATTATTTTTCTATTAGAAAACAAAAGAATACAATTTTACAAAGAAATATAATTTCAAGAGTGGTTGAAGAAGGCTCATCCCAAGAAATTGACTCTCCTCTCTATGACATTGAAGAGGAAAACCTAGATGATCTCCCAAATATACATATAAATCCAAATTTCTTTGAGAATTTTTAATGATGGAATAAAGGGGGGAAATGAATGCTAATGACAAGGGAGAAGTAGAAGTTGGGGAGGGATTTTCTAGAAATGAATTAGTTGTACAGTATCCTTAACCCATAATTAATTGTCCACCACTCTTCATATCATGGTCAGAAGAAATGTCATGATTTCATGAATTCAACTACAATTCCCTCACACCTACAACTGAGTTTCTTGGAGTTGTAGTGGATATGTTTAGTGATTTGTAAAAAAACATTATATGTTTTAAAGGATTTTACAACTAAATATTCATTGAAAAACATACTAAAAATATTTCATATTGAGAGGCATTGTAGTTATTTAGTTCAGTAATCAAGTTCTAAAAAATACATCATATAGTGCGATAAATATTATTTTTATTATAGATTACACTTGAGGGTCATTCTAGATATTTCATTTAGAGGTTGTATAATTACAAAATTGAGACAGCTTATATAAACGAACTTGTGTCTCAATACAAATAACATGATCCATCTCATGTTCAATTTCATCGGTTGTTCTGGGAATTCCTCCCCCATATTTCAACATTTCTTTTCAGAAAACAGTTTATACAAATTGATTTAATGTTAATAAATGGAAAATATAAGGTCATATTATTGATTATAAAAACCCAATATGGAAAATATTCACTTCTTCTGCTTGAATTTTCTATTGTGGATAAGGAAAACTATGAATCATGGAGTTGGTTTTGGCATGTATCATCAACCATTTCTCCCAAATTCAGGGTGTTTGTTTGATATCTGATCATAATTAGGTAATAAATGAGGAAACCAATATGGATCTTGATACATGGAGACAACCAAATTCAAATCATTAGTACTGCATTAGACACATCTCTTGAAAAGTGTGAAAATATTCCATGATGAACCTATGAAGAAGGAAATCATGAAGCCTGACATGCAATTTATTTATCATTTTTTAATATTTCAAAGTAAATATAAAATTAATTTATGTGAAATATGATCACTTTTGTGTAGAATATGTGCAAGATCAACAAAGGTTTAAATTGTTTTTGAAGTAATCTTCAAGGCTAATCAAGGAATATTTGATTATATTATGTGGATTCCAAAACAAAAATGGATATTGGAATATGATGGGGGAAGAGGTTTGAACACATGACCACAAATATTATGGAGAGCATCAATGATGTCTTCAAGGGGATTCACAAGTTTCCTATAATTACCCTAGTTCTGGAGAAATTCCATCGTTACATGAAGTACTTCATTGATAGAAAAATCTAGCCTCAAACAAGATTCAATAGAGGATAAGGGATGGAAGGAACATTCAAATAGATATTAAAAATAACATTGAATAATTTTATGGTTATCGAGTGTGACTTTATCCTATAAGACTCTCAATTTGAAGTTCAAGAGTGTCTGGGCCCCCATCAAAAGTATAAGAAGTGAAAAAATAATTGTATTATTAGAAGAAATACATTGTCAATGTGGGAGCTTCTACACATTACAGTTTCCATATACATATTCCATAACAACATGTGCCTCTATGAACATATCATGGGAAACATATGTTCATCTAGTGTAATATTTGGACACCATTTCTAACTGCTATGGTGCACCATGCATTTCTATAGGGGGTTTCAATATTTCCCAATGCTCAAAGGAGAGACAATGTAGATACCTAACATCAAAAGGTTGCTTCAATGAGGGAGACCGAAGTCCAAAAGGATGCACAATAAGATGGATTGACCTCAAGAATAATGGAAATGTCTAAGATGTGACATATTTCATCAGGAATTTGATACCAAAAAATGATGTCCTAATATTTATGGATCGATTTCACACTCTCAACCACAATGATGTATTGTATCCATTTTTATTTTTTCATGTAGTTAATCATATGGTGTTAATATAAGATCCTTCATTTTGTATAATTGTCTAACATTTCAAAATAGTTGTACTATAAAATAACAACAATCCTTTCATATTCACATTAAAAAACAATAAGATAAGTACATGTGAAGTGAAATTAAAGAATAATCAAAGTATCTATAGCTAAACCGTAAAGAGATCATGTGAGTAAATAATCATGAAACAGACCACCATGTGATAAATAAAACATAAATTTCAAAGAAACAATTTGAGATATAACTTATTAGTAAAATTAAAACTAATGTTGTGTTCATTTATAAAACAAATCTTTGTTATCTAGAAGTTTATTGGAAAATAGTTGACATAATAATTTGGAAAGTGAGGTAAAAAGAAGAGAAAACATCAAATCAGTTTATTTATCCTTGATAAAATGTCAATTATGACCATATAATGTGAAATGGACAAGAGCATACCCATTAAATAACACATTAATGATTTACATTATACTAAAAAGACCTTGAAATTTTTCAATAGAATAGAGTTTGTATGAGATTATCCTAACATCAAAAGTAAAGTAAAGTCTTGTTTATTTTCAAGTGGTATCTTAATAAAATTTTACTGACTGTAACGATATATTTACATTTTACACTTAAAACATATTTCATTTTTTACTTACATATAGAGGACACTACACTACTCACTAATAAGTTTAGGCACATTTCAAATGTAGTGATAGAGGGTCATCAGGTTCGATAGATCAGGGTGGGACGAGCACACCATCATCATCACATGCTACCTCCTACCACCATTATACTGTAACTGAACTGTGATAGCTTCTATGGAATTATGTTATTCTATTTATCATTTTTTGATCATCACCTAATTGATTCTCTTATAGAGATATAGAGATCAGAGACACTCACATTCCACTAGCCTGAGGGAGAGATGACCATCACCCTTGAGGATGTGGCAGTCCAGGTTGGTCTTCCTATCATGGGGATGTAGTTATTGGACACAACCATGAATACTGGCCTGATCTTGTACATAGAATTATAGGCATTAAAATTTTGGATGATGATGACACTACAGATGGCAAGTCAATATCTATGAGGTGGTCTGAGTTTCACATTTCACATTTACTCGATGATGCTAATGAGAAGACTACCATGTGTCATGCTTGTTCCTATATATTATAGATCATTGGAGGGAAACTATGGGCTGATCTTTAAGGTACTCATGTATAAATTATGTATATGGGTATCTTGGAGGTTTTTATCAGGCTGAAATATACATCGAGGTATATGTGTGCTTGGATTAAACTTATAGAGCATTATGCAAGGCATGTCGCTCAAATCACATGGATCTCATGAAATATGTTATCCTTATTCATATATTAGGAATGATATCATATCACTCCCCTCTCCCATATTATTGACGTTAAAGAGTTTCCTATAGATGTTATTCATGACGCTCCATGTGGACGCTGGTATGATCACTCATATATATTGGTTTTAGATGCTAGTAGATGTTATTGAATTTAATTGTTGATTTATTTATCACTTTCAATTTTGTATTTTACAAGTGGAGTCAATAACACCACTTTATAATCACTTCAACGCACCATTTGGGTTCATAATGTCTTATGTGGGACAGTCTCCTACCAACTGACGTAAGTATATTAAATTTTTCATTCAATAAAAATTTGACAATATAATGTTTTTTGTTTTTTAGTAACATTTTTTTTGAAAAATCTCACATGTAATTTGAGATTTCATGGATTCCATACTGGGTTTTATTGGACTAGTTTCCTGCATACTGAATTAATAGACTTCATGATGCTATAGATGTAGTTCCTCTCATTCATTCTCATATTATTGAGTGACACCAGCTTGATAGATTCTTTATCCAATTTGGCTTTGTTCAGCACATCCATTTCCACTGAGATAATCACTAATGCTTCATTTCATGAGGTTAATGGGGAGGCAGGTTGTTGACTAGTGCCGATTAAATGATGAGACTCTAAACCTCTAGGGAAGACAAGCATCGCTACAAATAGAGGGTGTACTTATGATACGATTCAATATATCACAACGTGTTGAGTATAAGACATGGTATAGAATGAATTCTATACTGTATCTTACTCCACCTGATATAGGGATTCATTATATAGTAGGTCAATAAATTTCCATTAGTTTTTTTATTATTCTATTTTCTAATTCAGTGTGAATATCTTCACAGAAAACTCAACTACAATAGATTATCTACATGACTGGTCCAGATGAGGATGAGGTTATTATCTTGACAATGATCCATTCTGAAACATTGGGGATGATTCCAACTTATCATGTGATTCACGAAAGTATCTTCTATTTTTCACCCCATAGAGATGAATTTTGTATCTAGGGAGTAGAGGTTTCTGCTCAGGAACCTCCTCCAGCAGCTACTGTTGCATATAAGACACAAATACAATGATGTATACTACATCATACTTCACATGAGGCCTCACCTATTCAACAAGAAAAGGTTGACCCTCTAGCAGTCCAGCCTCAGCCGACTGGGGGTGTGCATTAGGTGGCATGATATCCATCTGTATTAGCATGATATACACAGTTTTCTCTGGGTTTATATTTCCTGATATTTTATCAAGGATCATTTCACATACCTCCAAAATTTGTGTCAGACCCTTCACAAGCTATATGGTTCCCCCAAGGTGATGATTCCAGGTCCTTCTACTCACATAATGGTAGAAGGATCAGGTGCATATGAGGACATCCACTTGACTCCTCCATCCATTGAGACATAGGTAGAGCATCTGACAGTCAAGGTTACAGTGCCCGAGGATCTTCCCTCTCCAGGTCATCATACTCCACCCTAGCTCAGAGGTAAAATACTTTTATATGGGGATCTTATTCACACACCAGAATGTGGGACAATACCTCACCATATAGTGTGACTTTATTCAATCTTGTATATGTTTTATGTCTATTAAAATGATGAAATTCATCTTACTATCAACCATTTTTACATTTTTATCCATTTTTTCAATTTTCATTTATATTTTAGTTATAGTTTATATATATAATCTTTCAAATTTGGTTGCTTGAAACATAATAAAAATTATTAAATTTTAATTACGTAACCCTCTAAACTTATAAAATATTAATTATAAAAAAAATATAAGAAAAAAATAAAAAATATCCTAAGCATCTAAAAATTTCTTGAAAATAAAAATAACGTCATAAATATAATAAATAATTGAAAATGAAAGGAATGTAAAAAAATATTATAAATAAAATTTTAATAGTTTTAAACAACAATATATTGTGCTAAAAAATTATTTTCCATTCATTTTTTATGAAATGATTGTTATTTTGAATTATTTGTTATATGTTTCATAAGTGTGTCAAATATCATTTAGATTATATTTATATTTAATAAGATATAGAATTTCAAAGTCACCAACTTCAAACATTGTTATTTTCATGTAGGTAACATTGAAAACATATAACTTATAAAATATAATTAAAATACAAGGGATATTTGACAAAGTTCCTCAACATATAAAACATAATTGAAAATAAAAAAAAATAAGAAATATGTTAATTAAAACCCAATTTACATGTCACCAAATTTATTGTTTAAAAACATAACACTTTAACTTTTAAATATTAATGACATAATTATAAAAATATAAAATTAAAATTATATACGTATATATGAGAATATGCTAACATATATATTTTTAAATATACAAACATGTATATTTAAAATATTTTTTTACTGAGTGGCAGAAGATGCCCTACTTCCTTTCCACTTAACTGAAATGCAGTGGGAACTCTACCAAATTTCTGCAACAATTTAAAAAAAATTAATCTAGAAATTTTTTAATTTTTTTATTTTGGAAAACCCATAAAAACTATGTCCAACATATAAATTGATAGAGGTAGAGGTGTTGTGTCAAGGACAAATCACACACATTCAATTCCCTATAGCAAGAAAAGTTCCACAGTTGGGGAGGCCGAGAGTCCCCCTTGGGTGCCTATATGGGAAACATCCATGATTCCCCCAATGAGATGGTGTATGGGTACCTGAGCTTTACCAAATCACCGGCCGAGAGTCCATTCATAATGTTCCAAGTGGAGAATACTAACATAGATGGGGTGGTTCACATAAGGATCTATCATAACAATAGATATTAGGACTGCACCCACAATACTTCCATCATTGTAAACCTAGAGGAGTAGTACTAGATCATGGAGACAACCACCAAGCTAGAGAATAACCAAAGTAAAGAGGGGTGGAAGATAATCCACCCCCAACAATTTGATTCTATGGAAAATACAGTCTTCATGGATCCCCTCCAACTGGGCTGTTACTTATATCTATAGGTGTGAATATCCCATTGTTCAATCAACCCATGCTGGCTAATTACCATATTCATGACCATAAAGGATATGAAATTTTCACTATAATGGAATGGGAGTCACTCATCATCCTCCCTAGGACTTTGTAATTTAAAGGACACAATGACATATATTTGTGTCTTCGTTGGATTGAAGACCACCCATTCCTTCAATTTGAAACTGACCACATCAGCGATTTGATGGTGATAACTCAGAAACATATGCATCAAGTCTGTATCTAATAACAGATTCTAGAGGCGTATCCCAAATTAGATATGGGATGATTCTAATGATTCTTGTATCCTCAGCAAGGAAAACCAATTTCAGCCTTTCATGGTTGATATTAGAACAAAATTTCCTATTTTCTGATTTAAAATTTAAATATTATGGAGAGAGAAAATTATTAATGGAGGGATTTTCTCAACATTAATGGAGGATTTTCTCACATCATTAATAGAGAGATATTCCCAATATTAATTGATGTAATAATGATTTTTTACCACATTAATGGAGATAAGGACAAGATTTCTATATAAGATGATGCATTAGAATGTTCTAGAATGTGGCCTAGAAAAGATGCAGCTTCCAAGAGAGAACAAAGATGGGGGTTCCACCAATGTGGTTGCCCAAGTGATGAGGATGGCAGACAGTGAGATGATGAAGATGATTACATGCAATGAAAAAGATAGAATTGTCTAAGATGGTGTGAAAAGATGATCATGATGGTTCTATATATCAAAATTCCTCTTGGTTGCTGAGATCAAGCGGCGTGTCCCAGTTGTGATGATCGGCAGTACATCAAAATGGTATGTTCATGAGTGTGGGTGTGTTGAGAGAGAAATCCTTCGGGTGAATTGTAAAAGTCCTTCAGATGTGTTGTAAAATGTCTTCAGGTGTGGTGATGTTAAAATTTGTTCTGTGTGTGGTGTGAAAAAATGAATTTTGGTGATAAAAGGACTTTAGGTGAATCTTATCTTGTGTATTTTCTTCATCTTTTTCTACTGTGGTGCCAGACTCCAATCCACAACAGTGGTATCAAAGGGTTTGGTTGAAGTGCCTAGTTACAGAACATGGTAGGAGGCATCTAGTGGAGTAGCTTTGGTGGAATACTTTTGAAGTTCCTTAGGTTAGGTGGTCTATCAGGCGTCTGAAAGAATGTCATCAGAAAATGGAAGTGGTATCCGCAGTGTTGTTGAAATATCAAAAGTCTTCTTGGCCACAGGTGTCATGCGGCATGTTCCGTTCATTGGGTGACATTTGGATCTTGGTTGAGATGACGATCACATTAACCCATATGGTGGAGATGAATGTTGAGTATTTGAATTTTAAATCAAGGTGGATATTGTTGTGTTTTTTGATTTAAAATTTAAATATTGTGGAGAGAGAAATTTTAAAGGCGGTATTTTCTCAACAATAATGGAGGATTTTCTCCCATCATTTATGGAGATTTATTCCAAATATTAATTGATTTAACAATGAATGTTGAACTCATTAATGGAGATATGGACATGATTTCTATATAAGAGGATGCAATAGCATGTTCTGGAATGTGTCTTGGCAAAGATATAGATGTTAGGAGAGAAAAAAGAAGGGGGTGCTGCCATTGCGGTTCCCTAAGTGTGGAGGATGGCAGACAGTGAGATGATGAAGATGATGATGTGCGATTATGGAGAGATAGTTTTTGAAGATGGAGTGCAAAGAGGTTCATGATGGTTCAATGTATGGAAAATCCTCCCAGTTTCAGAGATCAAGCAGCGTGTCCTGGTTTTGATGATCAGTGGTACATCAAAATGGTATGTTCATGAGTGTGGGTGTGTTGAGAGAAAAATCCTTCTGGTGTATTGTAAAAGGCCTTCAGGTGTGTTGTAAAATGCCTTCGGGTGTGGTGGTGTTAAAAATTCCTTCTGGTGTGGTTTGATAAAATATCTTCGGTTGATAAAAGGCCTTCAGGTGAATCTTCTCTTGTATATTTTTTGCAATGACTTCCACTATGGTGCCAGACTCAGATCCCCAACACAAAAATCCTTCTCAACATGGGTAATTGAAACTTCTCTAAGAGCCTCACGTTCAAAGGAAACAATAATTTCCTCAATGAAGTCGTCCTCTCTTTTACCATGGATTCACAGTAGGTTGTGGAAGATTTGGTCATGATGTGGAACATATATGATGTTTTGTATGAAATCCCTAATACGATGTTCTATGATGATCATGTCCTGGTACTCACTAAGAATTCTTCCACTAATCATGGTTATCAACCCAGAAATCTAGACGAGATGTTTTCCTATACTGACAGCAAGACTTGTACATGGAAGACGATGGTCTCACTAAAGTTGGGTATGAAGGCAACCATGTATTTCAGCCACCTGGTCATCTTTTAAGGAAATATTGTGGTGTCAGGTGAAGTTAAATTGGGAGTGGAGTGGGGGGAGATGAAAAGGAGACTTTCATTCTTGAATTGGTTCACAAAGTTATTGTCTCGGCAATGACAAAGGTGATGGTGAATCAAATTTCAACCAAAGGTTAATGTGACATTCTTTTTTCATTCATGAATTGGGATTTTAGAGATCCTGTTTTTTCCTAGATATATTTTGAAATATTTATATATATATTTATAGAACTAGGTACTAATACGATGGGCGATTATGAATCCTGGTGTGCCCGAAATTAATTTTATAAAAATATTCCATACATTTTGTATTGTGTGAATTTGGTTTCATAAGGAAAATGAGCTAAATATAAAATATAATTTTAGATAAAAAATCTGAGACCATAGTTGAGTTCAGAACATTTTATTTACTCTAGGAGAGACCTAAAATAGGTCAGCATAGAGTGTTTAGAAATCTCACCCATTGGCGGTACATTCAATGAATTAATTAATTTTTAAATTAATTCATTCATTCATTTTGATGTATTCTTTTCCTAAAAATATGTTGTCCTGGAGAATTAACTAGGGTTAGTAACATAATCATGGAATCTCCAATGATGCTCTTCTTTACCTTCCATTAGCAGATCACATAAGACAATGATGCAACTCTGAATCAGAGCAGATCGAGACACAACGAACACAACGACATCCTTCGATCGATGGTTGATGTGTTCTTATAAAAACAATGATCCAATCTCTAGGTATAACTTTCCGATTTGTGTTTTACTCCCTTGTTGATTAAATTATCTACGCAGATCAATCCACTCTATAGCTCTACAAAATTGAGGATCCTTGGCATGCTCCCACGTATCAGATTTAATTATTTTCTTTGTTTTCTTTCCCCAAATTCATTGTTCATGATCTTTGGCAAATAATATCTAGAAAAAATCATTTAAAAAAATTCAATTGCACTTTTCCTGTTTGATTTCTTCACTTTTGTCACTGGTTAGACCCCACAGACCATGTTTGACATTGTCAGGTGGTACCGATCCCGATTATTCCCACGAAAATGCAACAGTTTCATGAATGAGGAATAGATTGATGAACCATACAAAGATCTAGAATAGTTGAGGGTTATAGATGTTTCTATAATTGATCAGAGATCATGTCAATGAAGATGAAAGATTCTACATCATGCGGTTGAGCGATGAATCCATGATGATAAAAAGAGACGATTTTCGGTGAATGATGATCAAAAATGACATATCCAGCCTAGATCCAATGATTTTGGGTGGAAATGAGGTGGAATCCATAGTGAATCTTCTTTTAAAAAAGCATGGTAAGTAGATCTGAGAATCTGGAAAAATCCCAACTACACACCATGTACCAGGATGAACACACATCATATTGCCCCTTGGGTGCGGAAGCTAGGGTTTCGGGAAATCATAAGGATGGAATAGATTGTAGCCCTCCTTCATTTATTGTACCTCATTCTCGATGGATGAGCCATGTTTCATCACACATGGTCGGTAACCCTTATGTAAGTACATGGTCATGTATCGAAGAACACAAAAACTACCAGAGCATATGGGAAACACCCTGTGTGAAGGAACATGCCATGTAACAAAGCACACATACATGAATTGAGTGCACAAACACGACAAAAAAAGTTATGATCCAGTAACATATTGTTTGGACATGTTGTGTAGTCCACCTGCATGGCATGTACTACTAAATGGTTATAGTGATCAATAGAACATGCATCATATATGATTGAGTATTTGACTTTACTACATGAGTCAGCTCCCCCTTGTTGTTATGTGTGTGTATATATATATGCTTATTTTACATTGGTACATCTTGGTAATTCTTAGGATTCCTTCACGATGACAACCTTCTAGGATACCAATTATTGATCTCGATGACGATCCAATTAGTGATTAGGCTTCAGTTCATGTTCCACCCCACGAGATTCTTCCTCCATGTGGGTAGGTTTCAACACATTCACATGTTGAGTAGTAGATATTACTAGCAGAGAAGGATGATGATTCATGTGGGTTTAGTGTGCTCAATGAGTTCCTGAACCAGAGGTTTTTGAGGTTCTGAGATGAGCTAGATCCTCAGAAAGTAGATAATTGGAAAGAGTTGATGGTCTGTATCTTCATTCTCATTTTGACCTGGATGAATCAGGTGGTTGAAATGGTAGCTAGCCTCTACTATGAAGAAGCTGGGTGCTGGTGGAGCCTTTTTATTAAGATTCCTGATAATTCAACACCCTTGTGGCCTGACATCCACCAGTTATTCCATGTGGAGTATTACCCATCCTTCTTCTTCTCAATTCAGATTCAAGTGATTCTGGAGTAGTAGAAGGGAGGGATAATGATGGAAGAGTATGAATTTATGTTAACAGACCTTACTTGGTACTCCCTTAACATGATCCGCAATGGATACTTTCTAGAACAAGAGTTTGAGTAGAGACTCCATAGATAGGTCCTTTCTAGCGTGGTGAAATTGTGTATCCCCACCTATGGTGGGGTGCTAGAGTCTGAACTTGTGATAGAGATATTTTTGTCAGAGTGATTCCAAGAAGCTAGAGCTGGTGGTGGGTATCATGGAGGTGAGTTTTCTGTAGTAGTTAGTAGTCTCCATTTGGCAAGATCTCATCACTAGAGGTCCTTTCACTACCATACTTAGTCATGTGGTCATATGGTTCATGGAAAAAATAAAACACCAAGTAATATTTGAGAGGTTCAGTGTGAATCTTCTTACAGGCTAGGTTACATAGCACATGACTACTCAACCAAGCATGCTAAAGAGAATAAAAATATAGATGATGGGATGCCATGGTAGAGGCAACACTATGATCAGGGATCTCCCATGTGAGGATAGGGTGGTCCCCAAGGAGGCCAAGAATGTATAGGAGTAGAAGGATCAATGTGTAGTGGATGAATCTATGAGATGCTTCCACCACAACAACCACCAAGTGACCCACTTCATGCCCAAGGAGCTGGCGGTTGAGATCAGGGATTGTTTTAGGCTTTAGAGGTTTATGAACCCACACTAAACAATATGATTAGAGGTACGGTCTGTGTTCATTATACTCTTTCTTCAGTATTAGTAGACATAGATTCTAATCATTACTTCATCTCTATACTCTTAGACTGAGATCTCGATCTCCCAGGTGAGGGACTATCCTAGTAGCTTCAGCTTTTGGTTCCTACAGGGAACACTATAACGACCCAAAATTTTGAATAAATTTTGTTTCCTAACTTTGTGTGTAATTTTATTTTACACTCAACAAAACTATTTCATTTAATAAAATGAGTATAATTAAAATTATAGTGTTGGGTTTCGATTGTTATATGATCGTTGCTCAATATGACCGTTGGAAACTAAATGTAGTGATTATTGTCTACAAATACAAGTGATCTTGATTAATTAATATAGAAAGAAACTTTTATGGCACCATCCAATAGTCTCAGGCTGATCGAAGCCCATCTGACGGAACATGGGAAGGAGGTAGCACATTTGGGCTTTGCTCCAGACTGATCCCAATCCGAACATCATCATGTGAAGCTGGATCAGAATCGCCTTTGTGAGAAGTTCAAGCTGATAGAAATCACTACTCTGGCAATGTTGGACAAGCCTCCCCAAGATTCTATCACCCTAGTACAGCTTACTCTTAGTTCCTATGCTAGTTTTATAAGGGTCTATGTAACGAGACTGTAACTGCCTTGTGTAATCCTTTGATTTAAATAAAAAATGTGATTTCTTCTTATGGTGAAGTTTGTGAATTTTCAAATATCCAAATAAATATAGTATGCATATTATTGATTAATTTTAGAAAAAGTATATTTTAAAATCTTTATGTAAACATTCAATAATTAATAATGTGTAATGGTTTTCAAAAAATTGTCTTCTATAGTTATGTTCATTAAGAAATTTAGAGTCTAATAAGATCAACTTAATTTTTTTATGAATAGTAAAGTATGAATAGTTATTTTATGCTTATGATTAGTAATGTGATCAAATGGATTAAGTAATCTCACTTAAGAAAGTATTAATATAATTTAGGCACCTTGATTAAGTAATGTGATTCAATAAAATAGGTAAATAACTTTTTCAGAAATTATTGGTTACGTATTATTTTTTTCAGGTGAATAGTGTTTTTTTATTTCAAAATTAAATTAAAAATAGTTAGAAAATTATTTTCATAAAATGGAGTCAATTTTTGAAATCAGAGCATCGATATTTTTTTAAGGTGAATTTTTGGGATTTTTCTGAAACAATTGAAATTTCGGTGAATAGTGTTTTTATTTAAAAATAAAAATAAAAATATTTAGAAAATTATTTTCATAAAATGGACTTTATTTTTGAAATAAGAGCATCGATATTAGGTTAAGGTGATTTTTGGGGATTTTTCTAAAAAAGTTGAATTTTCTGTGAATAGTGAAAATACAGTTTTTGAGTTTCAGGTGTTCAATGACATCATTAAGGATGTAATAATTATGAAATAATTCTGGTCGACTTATGAATAGTAATATAAGGTATGAGGTGTTCCAAGTGGCCAATACCATGGGCAAATATTGTGGGCAAGACCATGGTTTTTCAAATACCACTGATGAGGTGTCCCTAGGAAATTAATGCTTTGTTCCCTCACTTCTCCTATAAATATCAAGCCTTTCCCTCATTCATTTCATTTCCAAATTCTTACCAATTAAGTTTTGGTCTTTTACCTCCCAATTATTCCTCCCAAGGTTCCCTCAAGCCTCCCAAGGTGCCGACCTTCAAGCTTTCGAAGTTACTCTTCAAGGTTAGGGATCCTTTCGCCCTCCTCTTATAAGTCCTAACATCATTTATGTTATGTCTTCTAATTTCCATATATTTATGTTGAGGGTATGTTCTTATATGTTATCATTTCTTTCCATTTCATGTCTAATTGTTGAGAGACCCTTTATGCTCTCATCAATTTATTTTCATAATTTTTAAGTGACGCGGTTAGGCTGCCGAATTTTTCGTAAGATAAATCGCATCTTCTCTTTTCTCTCATGTTTCCTTTTCATGTGGTATGTCATTAAAATATCTATACAATGACCTTATTTAGTAACCATACTGTATTATTATTATTTTTATGAGTGGGTGACCATTTTCCCCTCTCTTTTCAATGTTTTCTAAAACCATGTTATATAGTGGTTATGCTGTAGAAATTTCGTCTCAAATTTTCAATCTATTTCTCACAAGAAATTCTATTGTTTATTTATGTGAATACCCAGACTTATTTCATTTCCATGGGTGTTCATAAATATATAAATATGATATATTTGATTATTTAATTGACAATAATATAACCCTCACTCCATTTCCATGGGTTATAAATGACATAATTATCTTATTTTTTAGCTTTTTTTAAACGTCAAGGTTTTGACATGAAACCCATTTCTTTGATTCCAGTTGGGTTATTTATGAAATGATTGATTCTGATCTATGTGGATCACATTAAAGTAAATACATTTTAAGGGTGCGCCCTGATAGCGCTTAAATGCAATGGGTAAATAATTAATCTCTAGAGATGACAAGTTTTACGATACCTTGGGGAATAACCTTGGTAATTTTTATGACACCTTGGGGATGGACCTTGGTGATATGTTCATGAATGTATAAATGAAGTGTTGTATCCACATATTCAAGTTATGATTCAAATTCTTTTCATTATGATATGCCTATTCTTTCATTTCTCATGTCTTTATGTTTAAATTCAAGTTCTTATTGATATCACTAGTACATTGATTCCCTTGTTTACCCTTACTGGGCCTTCTGCTCACCATTTCCATTGATGTCTATGTCCAGGATATTAGATGTATTAAATGCACATAGTATGAACCTTATGATGAAGCTTCAAAAGTGGTTTAGAAGATTTTTTTATGTTTTTTTCATGTATTATGTTCCTGATTTCCAAGACACTAGACTTTAAAGATCCTCTGTATGTAAAATATAATGAAAAGTTATGTATTAAAAAAGTGGGATGCCATAAACACTTTTTTGTATCTTTTATATTCTAGTAGTGCAGGGTATCACTTTGTTGATAGAGGTTAACATGGGATCTTTTAGTCATCCATATGTAACCCTATGATGTCATCTTGGGTATGGATTGGTTTCCCATGGGTAAATCCCAAATTGATTGTCACTGTATATGAGTCATATTCCTTTACGCTGATGAGATGAGATTCCCCTTTATTTGTTAGAGAGATATCATGGAGGGATTGGTTGGTTCTAGTAGAAGGAGGATTCATCCCATCACCCTTTAGTTAGAGAGTATATCCCTTGGTGCAGTATGATCTTCAAGCATCTGGATTCCTTCAATCATGGCGAATTACCTGGATGTCTTACCTGAGGACATTCTGAGACTACCTCTGAGGAAAGAGATGATGTTTTTTATTGACTTAATATTGAAGCCAATTCAATATCTTCTACGGCATATAGGATGGCCCCTGCCATGTTTTGGGAGATGTGGTTGAAGTTGGAGGACCGTTGAGAGAAGAGTTTCATCTAACCCATTGTGTCCCCCTAGGAAGCTCCAGTGTTGTTCATGAGAAAGGTGGATGGGATCTGGTCATTTTTTGTAGATTATCATCACCTGAACCGGGACAAGATAAAGAACAAGAATCCCTTTCCATGGATTGACGATCTCTTTGACCACTTTGTAGGTGTGCTATGGTTCTCTAAGATTCATTTTCTAATCTGTATATCACCAAATGAGGTTTTTCAAGGTTGATATACCAAAGATGGCATTCTAATTTCATTATAGACACTATGAGTTCCTAGTGATTCCCTTTGGTGTGATAAATGACTTCAATACTTTATGTATTTGATTAACTGAATCTTACATCCATACATGGACCAATTTTTTATCATCTTCATTGATGAAATACTCATCTACTCTACATTAGATTATGAGAATTTAGAGCACTTGAAGATGGTTCTATATTTTCATCAAGAGCGTCAGCTTTATGAGAATATCTTGATTTGAAAGTTCCGTATTCATGAGGTTCACTTTCTGGGGTATGTAATTTATAATCATGGTTTTTTATGGACCCAGTGAAGATTAATGTAGGGATTTCTTGGGAATCACCCAAGATCATTTCATAGGTGAGGAGATTTGTTTTCTTGGTGGGGTACTACATGAGTTTAATGGAAGAATTATCCAGAATCATAGACTCTTTGACTATCCAGACATGTAATGGGAATCCATTTACTTGGTCTAAGAAGTACCAGAAGGCCATTCAGGATTTGAAGATGATGCTGATGAGTGATCCCACTTTGAGACTACCATAAGAGGGCATGGAGTACGTAGTGTATTGTGATGCCTTATTAGTTTTGCTCAGCTATGTGTTGATGCAGTAATAATATGTTATCATATACATGATGAGTTATTTGAGTCATCAAGGGAAGAACTATGTGAATCATGACCTAGAGATGGAAATAATAGTTGTTTCCCTAAGGATTTGGAGGCACTAACTTCTGGGGGAGTTCTTTTTGGTTTACTCAGACCATCAGAGTCTCATGTAAATCTTTAAAAGGAGATAATTGAACCTAATATTGTGGTTCCTGTTGGAGTACCTATAGGCCTATGCATTTGATATATTCTATACTTTGGGGAAGGTAAATATCATAGAATATTCCATTAATAGGAAGTCCTAGGATCACATAGTGTAGGAGGCTTTAGAATAGTTTAACTCTCTGTAATTGACCCTGTTGAAGCAAGAGGGTGCCAATTTTCATCAGTGGATGGTGTTTACTCATTCAATTTATGATGGTTTGAGAGATTCCCTATTAGGATACATCAACTATGAGGTCATAAATGATGATATATCCACATGTGATTCAGTATATGGATATTTTGAAGGAGTAATCATGTCAAATTTATCTAGGGATGGATGATGGTTCTAGTCCCGACGTGGGAGAAGGTGATGTGAGAGTTACACACTTCTTGTAGTTGTGCATCCTGATGTGGGTAATATGTATAGAGACCTTAAATGGTAGTTATGGTTGTCTAGAATGCAATTAATCATAGTACAGTTCATCTCTGATTGCCTCGCCAATTAGTAGGTGAAGGATGAGCACCAAGTTCTGGAAGGTTTTTTGCAACCCCTTGATATCTAGGATTGGAAATGTGAGAGAATATACATGGACATTGTGATAGAGCTTCTACACATAGTGAAGGTCCTTGATTCCATCCATGTGTCAGTTGAAACACTCATGAATTTGGAACACATACTATTATGGAGTAGATTCTAGAGGAGATTTTGAGGTAGTTGTACATTTGAGAGATTGTTTACCTTCATGGGGTGATGTTGATGATTTCCTATGATCATGAAACAAGGTTTACATCACGATTGTGGAGAGTCCTACAAGAGGAATTCAGGAACCAAATGAGGTTGGGTACAATTTTTCACCCCCAGACTGATGGGTAAACTGAGTGCACTATCTAGATATTGAAAGATATATTGTGGGCTTGCATGTTATCTTTTTGACAGAGTAGATATGATCAATTTCCCTTGGTAGAGTCTACATAAAACAACATCTACCGCTCTGCTATCAAAATTTCACCTTCTAAGGCCCTATATGGCAGACCCTACAAGTCATCCTTATGCTAGATATAGATCGGTGAGACATCCCTTTAGGGCATGAAGATGGTGCGAGTGATATTGGAGAAGATTTAGGTCATACAAAAGAAGATGAGGAAGACATATAGTAGACAAATATCTTATAAGGATCATTGTGAAAGGCCCTTGGAGTTTGAGTAGGGAGACCATGTTTTCCTGAGATCCCCCCCCCCCCCGATGAGGATTGTGAAGGTTTGGTTGTGGAGGCAAGCTATCCCCGGGGTTAATCGGTCCATTTGAGATTATGTAGAGGATTGGTGAGGGTTCTTACAATCTCAACCTACCCCTATAACCAAAGCGAGTTCATGAAATTTTTCATGTGTTGTAGCTGAGGTGATATGTGAAAGACCCAACACACGTCATCAACTTGGGTGAGATAGATATTGAGGATGGAGTCACATTTTCGGAGCACTCAGTGGTGATCAAGGATCAATAGGGGAGGACCCTACATGGATAGACTATCCCCTTGGTTCTCATGTTGTCGTATCATGGGATTATCTAGGAGATATCATGGGAGTGAGAGAGCCAGATGCAGGCTCAATATCCTGAGTTTTTTTATTTAGTTTTTCTTTTCGACGAAACATATATTGAAGGATGGAATGATGTAGAAACCATGTTTTCCATTATAAGACTTTTAGTTATTTTTATTTATATATCTATAGATATTTGATGAGATGATGTGAGATTCTGAGGCATGATGTGCCTAAAACTTATTTTATAAAAATATTAAATATATATTAAATTTTACACACAAGGTTTCCTGAATAGGATGGGATAACTCTTAAACAGAAACTTGGATCAGGAATCCAAGATCACAGTTGAGTCATTAACATGTTTCTTATACTAGGAGTGACCTAAAATTGGTTTCCATGGGGTGTTCGAACATCTCTCCCATATGTGGGAGATTCATTGGATTAAAAAATTATTAAATTCATTCATTCATTCATTTTGATCAAAAAAATTATACAAATACATCATCGTGGATAATATCCTAGGCTTATCCTTATAATCTTGGAATTTCCAATGACGCTCTTCCTCTCCTTCCACTAGGGGATCACATTCGATGATGACTAAACTCCAGATCAAAGAATATTGGGATTCAACGAACACAGTGACCTCCTTCGATCATTGGATGGCACGTTCTTTGAAGATGAATGATCCAATATCTAGGCAGGACTCATAATTTTTTTATGTACTCCCTTTTTGATTAAATTGAATGACCAGATCCATCCTATTTATTGATCTATGCTAATTGTGGATCCTTGGTATGCCCCCACATACCAAATTTAATTATTTCTGTAGTTTTATATCCCCAGATGCCACATTATTGATTTTTCTCCATGAATTCATGTAAATTATCATTTAAAAAAATTATTATACTTTTCCCTCCTCTATTTCTTCACATTCTTCATCGGTTGGACTCTATGGTCACAGTTCGACATTATCGGGTATAACTAAGCCTGATCAGACCCTCAAAAACACAATGGTTTCATGTGCTAGGAATGTATCGATGAGGCATAAATAGATTGGGAGTAGTTTTGTGTTGTTGATATTTGTTAGATGATTAGAGAACAAATCCAAAGAGTTGAAAGGTTTGTTGGAGTACAGTTGTGAAATGAACCCAAGATGATCAATGAAGTCAATTTCAGTTAACAATTGTTAGAAATGATATATATGGCCTAGATCTGAAAATTTTTGGGTGGAAATGAGGAAAGGTCTATGAAAAAACTACTTGAATCGAAGCATGAGATGAAGGTATGATAATCTTGAAAAACCCCATCTACACACAATGGAACATGATAATCACATGGCATAGAGCCCCTTGGCTGCGGTGGCTAGGGTTTTTAGAAATAATTAGGATGGCATGACGTGTAACCCTTCTAGAATATGTGTACCCCATACAAGTATGGAAGATCCCTATGGTGTAGAAAATGGGTTGTACCCCATGTGGAAGTACACATTGGGGAACATGGTTTTGTATAGAAGTACACGGGCAGGGATTGAGAACACGAGTGACACCCTATGTAAAGAAAAATGTCATATACCAAAGTATATATACCCGACTTGGGTACATGGACATAGATAGAATGGAATGGCCTGATCCCAATTAATTTGGAAACATTTTTTTTTACAACTGCACAACGTGTACTACTACATGGGTTAGGAGTCATGTCCTATCCATGGACATGGTCAGTCGGTGTAGCAAGACCACACACCGTGTGGGTCCCCAAGCACATCGTGTACCCATTGGAACCTTTTGAGGAAACTTTAACCTTACATATATATCCTTAGATTGAATTCGTATTTTGGCCTTTGATTAGACTATCCTAAGAGTTTTTCCACATTGAAAGTGATGGTACCCTCCACTTTGGATTTCAGGATAAGATGTGGAATTTTATAGGTATGACTCTTGGCTATGTGATGATGAAAGTGATCGTGTGGGATCACCTGACGCATTACAACTGGTACCCTCCAGTAAATATGAGCAGTGGTTCCTCAACGTCTTCTGGGTGGTACCCTCTAGTAGATTTGGGTAGTGGGTCCTAGATGTCTTCTGGGTGGTACCATCTAATAGAGCTCGGTAGTGGGTCCTCGAGGACTTCCGAGTGTCACCATCTAGTAGAGCTGGGAAGTGGGTCCTCGATGAATTCTATGTGGTACACTCTAGTATAGTTGGGTAGTGGGTTCTTGAATACTTCCAAGTGGTTGCCTTTAATAAATCTCAGTAGTTGTACATTGATGACTTCTAAGTGGTAAGCACCAGTGGAGTTGGGCAGTGGTTCCTCAATGAATTTTAGAGTGAAACACTCCTACCAGACAAAGCATGGGTCCTTTATCGACTATCAGAGTGGAACCCTCCTATTGTTCCTGGTCATGGGTCCTCTACTTAAATATTATTTCTTCTCAACTTTTTGGAATAGTGATGAGGTATGGTTTGACTTCGATGGTTACTTATAGAAAAACAATTTAGATGTTGGGAATTATTGATGCAATTTTGGAACTCTTGGTGACTCTTTTTCTTGGGATGAGCTATGATATATACATCCCCTTACTCTCTCATTTGGGATTTTTTGATGGATCATATATATATATATATATCCATACCATGTTTTTGGTTACTCTATTTCTATGGGATCCAATGATGTGTGGGGTATTCCATGTGCATTCTATGTTTATATTCTGGTGGTTTGATGAGTTCACTCTCTTACTATGGGTGGAAAAGACTTGATTTTAATTTCATCCACTAATCATGTTGAACCCATATTCTTGGATGAGGTTACTCACTCTCTTTAATTAGGTTGATCTATTCTCTTTCACTATATCCTACACTTAGTTACTACATATTGTCTCTCTATTCCTATTGTATCTCTTATTACCCCTTCATATTTCAGGGAATCCTAATGGGTATTTGTATACTCACCAAAAAAAATTATTTTCATTCATGTGTCATGTCTTATGCAGATGAGGGACAGGTCGGTGATTACTATAGAGGATCTTAGGGATACCTCATACTTTAGATCGCATATGGTGGTTGAATCTTGGAGATCAAGATATAGGATCTCTCAACATTTTACTTAACAATTTTTTCAGGTAGGGACTTATTTTTTCTTGGGAATGTTTTTTCTCCTTTACCTTTCAGTTTTCACTATTGTACTATTTTACACCCTAGAGGTTTTGCATGTTTGGTTTATTTTCAAGCTATTTCATCTTTATATTATTATTACTTTGTATTTCTACATCAATATGTTCAAGTTTGTGTGTAAAAGTAAGTAGGAAAAGTTATCCCATATAGGATATTCCTTTTGATGCTTGTCGCTACCCCCTAGCTTATGGAGGCAAGATAGGGATAATTGTGGAGCGAGCCCTAGCATGTGTTGGGTCATGATATAGATACTCTCTATACTGACACCACCATCACTTCTGAGGTTCAAGGTGGAAGTTACACAGGATTGAACTACCACAACATCAACTTTTAAACAACCAAGTATAATACTAGTTCATGAAGAAGTTAAATGAGGTCTGATTGGATAGTTTCTTTTTCATGTTTTTATGTTTCAACCAAATAAAATCTATGACAGTTTTCTTCATGGGGACATTATCTGTCTGATTTTCGTATTGTTATATGATGACTAAGGGATACACTATGTTTCCCAACAACATTTCATTTAGTGGTAATTAATGTACTAAATAAATATACTACATGTTCATGTGACTTTGGATTTTTTAAATATGTGACTATGATTTATAAATGGCACACTATATAAATATTTTATGTGTTTATGTGATTTTGAAAAATCTCTTTTAAATTTTCTTCAATTCAATGTTCATGTACTTACATGTTATTTTTATAATCTAGATACAATAGAACTAGGTATGATTTTGTACCTTCCAAAAATATTTTTGATATCAATTATTTAATAATTGATAAAAAATATATTTTAAATTTGGATTATTTAATAAATAGTGTTGAAAACCTAAAACTACAGTTTCCATGAATGTTGTGTAAGATTTTTATAAAATATTTAGTTCCATAATATGTAAATTTATTTAATGAAATGAACATGTCACTTTACTCTATCCATTGTAAATTGCAAGAAATTGTAGAAATGTCCACTACCATAGACTACACATTTTCCAGCACTGGGTTTTATCAACGTTACACATTAATCAATGATAAAAGTTTAATTAACCTTTATAACCACAAGCTAAAATATTTGATATATGTATCTTTTATTGACACTAAAAAAGGTTCTGATAAAGGTGGATACTTATAAGCGCTATTCTTAGCACAAATAAAAATGTTTAATAAAAAATATTATTAATATATATATATATAATTATCATATTTATATTCAAAAATTAATGTTTATTTATATACATTAATTAAAAGGTGGAAATATTTAGTTAATATAAATATGATATATTAATTTGTATTTTTTTAATAATTCAATCAATTATATAAATATAAATTATGTATTGTTAATATGTGATATTTGAACTTACATATTTATATTAATGTATATGTGAATATATATGTGTGAATTATTTTTTGTATTTGTGTTTTTTGTGTGTGTATATGTAGATGTTGTATATATAATCACTATAAGGAAAAAGTGGTTTTGTAGTGGGTTCTTGATGACAATTTTCAAAACCCTTTCCAAATAGTTCCGAAACAAATCTAGCGTCATTTCTTAAAACCACCATCAATGTGTTTTCTTATTTTTCTTCATTTAATTTTATTATTATTTTTAAAAAATTTTAAAAAATGGAATCTAATTTAATTTTTTTTAAAAACTTTATTCTAATTTTTTGATAGGTTTATAAAAACAATTGTGAAAAAGAG
This sequence comes from Viscum album, assembly GCA_963277665.1. Lineage (NCBI taxonomy): Eukaryota > Viridiplantae > Streptophyta > Magnoliopsida > Santalales > Viscaceae > Viscum > Viscum album. The sequence goes on along the minus strand of OY728145.1, from coordinate 1,087,350,560 downwards.
ACGGTTTTTATAAAAATCAGAGCTAAATAAATGGGATAATTATTAAAAATTGAATATTAAAGTATGATTTATTATTATAAATTTTGGTTTATTATTTATATTCAATTACTTTTATTATTTCTAATTTTAATTTATTATAATGTGTTATGTATTTATTATATATAATTATTAGTTAATATTAATCTGAAACATTGTATAAGTTGAAAATATGGATTCACCATAAAATGACTATAGCTTTTGATCTGTTTGTATATTTTAGATTAATAACCAATCAAATAGAAACTTATGAAATAAAATACAATCACATTATATAATAATTAGGTTATTACTAATAAAATAAAATTTATTATAGTTTTAAGAAAAAGTATAAAATCCAACTTCAACATCAAATAGTCATAAATTTTTATCTAGGTGTCCATTTGGGCTCTAATACTTATCAAATAAAATCCTAATATTATCTTTATGCCTTGATGGATTGGGATGACCATATTAACAATTAATTAGAAGTCCAAAGTTGTAATACCCAAGAATTCCATGATTTTTTTTAAAATTAAATCAGATTATTTCGAGTCCAAACTCTGAGATGGAACCTAATTCTGAGGTCTGGAATGGCCGAAACGTATTTTTGGATGAGTTTTAAGGTTTATTAAATAAATGAGTGTGTGTTTTTTCTAACTTTAATATTGGTTCACAGATCAAAAATATGATTGAACCATTGAACCCAAAGTGTCGTGATTCACCTAGAATGGGCTTAACATTTGCCAACATGGGCCAAGAATTGAAAGTAGTTTTTGGTTGTAAATAAAATTATTAAGAAATAATTGTTTTAATTTAAAATCATTATAACTCCTAAAAGGTAATGCATATTGGAAATCTTAGAGTATGGTTGAGTTTGTGAGCTTGTGTTTCCCTTAGGAGGAGCTTAACCTCGACCGGCACAGGTTGAGGGTGAAAGTTTATTTTTGGACTTTTTGGAAGAAAAATAAAATAACACAAAAAGTCATTTTAATTGTTTTATTCATTATTGTGTAGTGGAATATTAGCATTGTGGTGTAGTGATGAGGTGAAGATGAATATCATTTATGAACCTCATTAATGAGTCTGTGTAACAACGCTACAACGCAAAAAAAAACAAAAATGATGATTCGTGATTCCTCAATTAATATCCTAACAAGTATTTTAGGATTTCTGGCATAATCCTAGAATAGATTTGAGTCATTGGTGGGTGGTGGCGAAGAATGAATAAGGATCACCACTCTAACAATGAACGCCAGTGAATCAGCCAATGATGAAGACTACCTTGGAGAGAGCATTCGGGATCGGATATCAGCAGACAACGACAAACTATCATCCTTGAGCAATCTCATTTCCTAGGTAGGGGTTTAAATTCTTATTTAATTGGTTATCCCCATTCTCCCCCTATAAAAAATGATGATCAACTCTCTAACAAGTTGATCCACAGATGGATTTTTCTTGTGGCGTTGGAAAATATAATTTCGGTTTGATATTGGGATTAAATCTTAGTGATTTCTTATTTATACATCATGATCCCACTAGCATGAAAAAACTGGGACCAACACGAACCAATGTCAGTTTTTCATTTGGGTGTTCATTATGATCACATTTATCTCTCTCTCCCCCTTCTTCATGGTGTAATAGATGGTGGTGCATCGACCGTAGAGGCACTAGGAGGAAGGGTCGCGGGTAGGCGGGATATACCACTGATGGGAGACTGTGGCACAAGACGGTAGCACTCGGTCATAGAAAAGGGTGGGAGGTGGTGCACTGGCCCCATGCCATGGAGGCAGCAGGAGCTGCTAGCACGAAGGCCGGAGGTTGGAGGCAGGTGGACATGGACACCTAGTCATGTCAGACGCACACGCGGTGCAATGTTGTGGTCCACAGAACGTGGCGGTGAGCTGGACCCATGGCTCACGTGGAAGGACTAGTCTACATGAGCATACCGAAGCTGGAGGGAGGCACCGCTCATGCACTACATTGGAAGAACAACCTGCACTACTGGGCCATGGTAGGAGCCAGCACATGGACCTAGACTGTGTACCAAGGATGCGGCCAGCCATAGTCGGCGTGTGTGGCACGAACCGGATGCCCCGTAGGCATCTGGGCAGGGGGGAAACTGTCCCACCATGTGGGTCAGGCTAGTGGCATGAAATGGGCTGCTGGGTGGCCCGAGCTGGCGAAGTTCTAGTCCACCGATGTGGGCCGGGCTGATGGGAGAAATTGGGCCGTTGGGCGGTTTGGGCTGGGAAAGAACTGGCCCGCTAGTTATCGACCGTGATATATGAAATTGGGTCATTGTGCAACCATGCGGGCTGGACCCATAGTCAAACCAGCCCTGGTCTAGCATGGTCCAATGGGCCTAGCCCAGCGACCAGGCTGGACTGGACCAACCCAGACCCCACTGCGTCGGATCATGACGGGCCCCTGGTCCGGGTTGGTCGGGTTGGTCCAACCAGGTCTCACTGGGCCCGAACACAACTAACCCCTATTTACTAAAAAAGCTAATATCTTTTAGACTAGGCATCTGATTGACACATTGTTTATGGGATTGGGACCATTGTGATGAGAATATACTTTTTGCATACTCTAAGTAATATTTCGTGGTAGTTGAGATGCGACCAATGGCTTGAGGAGAAGATTCTCCTAGAATCAGGTGTGCTATGAGTAGGAATCCAATGGATGGATGTGATGTGAAGGATATGATGAGCAGCTCTTAGTGATCCAGTTGGCTAGGATAGGAGAGGGTATTAGTGACCCATATAGACCAGAGATGATTGGGTATGAGTGATCCAGCTGGCCCAGAGACAAGTGGGTCTCAGTGATCTAGTTGGCCCAGAGATGAGCGGGTCTTAGTGTTTGGGTTAGCCCAGATATGAGCAGGTCTAAGTGTTCCATCTATCCCAAGAATTGAGTGGATCGTAGTGATCCAGCTTGCCCAGAGATGATCAGGTCTAAGTGATCTATCTAGCGCCGGAGACGAGTGAGTCTTTGTGATCTAGCTGGCCCAGGTGATGAGCAGACCCAGATAATGAATACCTCAACAATATGAATGTTTATCTTTATGAATGATAATTCTACTTCCTATATATTGATTTATACCTTGTGTGAGTTGTATTTACTTCATGGTATTACTGTGTGATCTTACTTTGTGGTCTTACTTTTTAGTCTTTCCTTTATGTTTTAGGGTCCTTACTGAGTATTTTGTTACTCACCCCTATCCAGGCATTTCCCGGATGTGTTGTGTCTCTTGTAGGTGATCGATGCTTCGATAGATACCTTGGTGGTCCAGGACCAGGTGGTGCCCAGTGAGATGAGATTGATAGGACGTACCTCTATAGCTACTGATAGCTATCCTACACCTACCCTTCCCGTAGGTTCTGAACATATGGACATTGGTAGGTGTACTTTTCTTTGTGGTTTCTGGCTTGTATTCTGAACCCTTTTACTAATCAATTGTATTGTACTCTCAGTAGTTTCTTCAGTGACATTTTTGGTCTAATTTAGGTTTACTTTCTGCAATTTTAACTTTGAGCATGTGTATAGGTTTAAAGGCAATGCCTTTCCTTTTTGGGATATGCCTTCTCGGTGCTAGTCTCCATCCCCTTGCCTATGGATGGCGGGCTTAGGATAGTCATAGCACGGGCCCTAGGGGACAGTTCATGACAAAAGTGGCCCCAAAGGCCTCTAAAACTGATTTTTTGTTCTAATATCATGTTTTTTAAACAATTTATGGGATTCAATAAGTAACACCCCAAGCTTCCACGGTATGTTTCCCTTCAAATAATTCAATGGGATGCATTGTATGCAACTTTGAGATTTTAACACACCACAACCAATCGAACAAGCCGCTATGAATAGTAATACCTACTTTTTGAAATTTTATAAATTCTATCTCTCAAAATTGACTTCATTTTTGGATTCGGAATATCGAAATTAGACTAGGGTGAAATTTTGGTACTTTTCGGATAACTTTCATATTCTGATGAATAGTTAAAATTACTAAATTTTAATTAAAAACAACTTTTTAATCAAAATAATTAATAGTGATAAATTATGAATTTGAGTGGTTTTAAAGTATATTTAGAATATATTTTTACCATGTAATACAATGTGGGTCATTGAACATAATTTCACATTTAAACCAGACATAAACAAGTGTCAATCTTTTGATAGTTATTATCTCTTAAAAATACGCTTTTTGTTTTAACAACGGGAATTAATTTTAAATTAATTTCTGACACTTCTGTGTTTTGAATTTGGAAAAATGGATTCCATATTTGGAATCAGGATGTTCAAATTGTGTAAATAGGTAACTTTTATTTTTAGACAGTTTGGATAATTACTTCGGTAAATATTTTATTTACCATGGTTAAAGGGTAAATCCGGTAAACAAGGGTTAAAAAATAATATTATAATAATACTAAATTACCCTAAAATGAGTCCTAATCCTATTGATTAATACATGGTCGACCATGGGCATCTTTGGGTCTATTTTGGGACCCCATGGATCCACTTTTAAGTGATAATGACACTTTATTTTAATTAAGTTAAAATAAATACAAAAATGACACAAGCATATATCCTTTAGAAAAACAATTGATACATAGGGTTATATATGTTGGATTTTAGAGTATAGATATTCATTAGAAATATAAAAATATTTACTATATAATTATATTTTATTTATAATTTTTAGACATTAAATAAGTTAATTTATTTATGACACAATGGTGATGCAATAATTACCATAATAGTGAAAAATAAGAATAATTGATATTATAAATACCCAAATAAATATAATTTGAGACTTTTATTGAATTACACTAATTTTATAGGTTAATATGACATATTAGGATTGATTTAATTAACTTTTTTCGAAGTAATCATTATGTTATGTGTTTCACAAAAATCAACTATTGAATAGTTTCAAAATTGACATAAAAGAGTTTTTAAAACAAATATTATATTATTAATTGATATTAAATTCCTAAAAATATAAGTTTCGGCCAAGAGACTTATATCATGATATTTATATCATTAATGGACCACTTGGGGGTCTATTGGATGTATATAGTATGTTTATTAACTATATAATATAAAAATACAAAGTGACATTGTAAATGTCAAACTAATTAACTAAGAGTTAAAACTAAAATATAAGGTTAATATAGTGACCCAAACCTGTATAAATTCTATTGTATGAATGGTTTTCGACCTATCCCTACCTCAAACTTTGAATAATCAACATTGAAGCCATTAGAAACCGAATATGAATTTATTATAAATTAATATTTCTAGCTTTTCCAAAGGTGCCCCTCACCCCTCCTATAAAAGGGCACTCCTCCTTCTCATTTCTTAACACCTTCAAAGCCTTTTGGTTCGGCCAACCCCTGACCAAATACTCTCTCAACTTCCCTCACTACAACCTAGAGGCCTTAGTTTGATCATAAATCCAACCTAAGGAGCCCTTTTGATCAAATCAAAAGGAAGAACCCGAAGAAGAGGTAATGTTTTCACCACCCCTTTTCAAGTTCCTTTCTTCTTCCACTTCTTCTTTCTTTGTTATTACCATTATTAAATAATAACTCCAGTATCATATATATACTGTTATGTTATTATAAATATGGTACAACCATATTCAGTATTCTATCCATCCTTTGAATAACATGTCACCATACGTGCGTGCGTACGCCTTACCGTCTCCACGTCGTGGTGTAATTGTTATTCAATATATTATTATTTGGATGGGTATAATAATGATGTGTAACTCATGTAAATAATAAATATAACAAGATAATGATTCTTTATAAATTATATACCATCCAATTATATATTATTTTAATATCAAAAGAATGATATTGTCGCTTGTGCGTACGTACGGACTACCGTCTCCACGAACGCGATGAGATTCATTCTCCATCATATCATTTCTAGTATAATTATAATTTGATGATTTAAAAATATTATCTAAGTACTTGATATCATTATGGTTATGAATAATATACATCCCATTAATAACGAATATGTCTCACATAACAAAGAATATAAAGTAAAATGAACCCGTTAACACCCGAAATGATGATAATTCTAAGATATTATTAACAAATCAATGTTAAAAGATCATATATGATATCATATTAAAGTAAATGATTCTTGTATAATTCAATAACAATTATTTCACCATTATACATGAGGTTAACCTACCATCGACCAAGGAAAAAGTACAAAGTAAGGGGTTTCTTATCTCACTCTTAATTTTGTGAGAATTCCATTGTTCACCACTTATTTATTGCATGTGGTGTATGTGTACTGCCCATGATTGTATTCATTGTGTAATATACTTTAATTTATGGGTATTTACATCATCATTGTATGATCTTTCTTTCATGGGTGCATGTTTCATAAGTTTCCAAATCGATAAGGGAATTTGAGATTTCAATTTCCACTCATTCGGCTTTACGCATATTTCATTGATTATATTACTCAAATATTATGTGTGGAATCAATATTCATTTGATTATGTCATAATTTCCACTCCCCTTCCTGTGTATATACTTTTGATACACATAATCACTCCATTGATAATTTCTCAAGTCATCGATATGAATTCGATAAGAGTAATTTTAACTCATTCTCCATTTGTTGAGTTAAACATCCAATTCATTGGTGTTGTTTTTACAAGATTATGTGTGAATTTCCTTTGATTGTTTTACACTAAATATCCAATCATATTTAGTGTATTTATATTTTTCACACATAATTATGTCGTTGATTTATCCTTAACCTAAGGATACGGCCTTTATGAGAGATTTCATCTCAATTTACATTCCATTGAGACTTCTTGTTGATATACACCAAATCACTTTTATGTGGTGTATATAATGTACTTTGACATAGTATATCATGAATAACTTTATTCTCATGATATTACAAAGTTTTTATTACCTCAATTATTTGTATTCAAGTGTCTATTTTGGTTAGAATCTCTAACTAAAATACCATTTTAAAATGTTTTAAAGACTTACTCATCTAAATCATTCTCATTAATGTCCATGTTTTAAAAATGGTTTTAAGGATTTATTTATATGGACATTAATGTTTAGAAATTAAAACTCCTTTTAAAAAGCATCAAAGTGTAATGGGACACTTTGATTCAAAAATCTACTTTTAAATGGATTCTTGACAAATAGTGTGACTTTTAAATGTTTTCAAGAAAAGGGGGATATTTCTCTCAAATAGTTTTGATGATTATTTTCATCTATGTCAGCATCATTCATTATTCTTGATTGAGGTTAATGTGATACAATACAATCTTCCATATTGTATCGAATGATTTATGTTTGACTGTGGATGTGCTATTTTTATACCATTCATGGTTTGTGGTAGATGTATTGACATTTCGTATACTAGTTTTAATACGAATGTTTATGTTATGTTTAAACCTATTCATATGAGAAATTAATTGGACTTAATAAGTGACGGGTGGAGCCCGCTATAGCTCCTCGATGCATCGGTAGGTCTCATGAGACAAACTAGTGTCTTGGCACAAGGTCTTGGCAAAATCTTATTTGTCGTCTTGGCACGAGGCCTTGGCTATGTGGTTATGATAGTCTGGCATTATGCATTCCATCATTATAAAAGTGGTTATTGATATTGCATGTGATCATTCAACTAGTAGAATATCCATGTGAGTAAGTAAATGGAATTATTTCATTTTACCTTTTCCATTTTATGTTGAAGTTCAAGTTTAAAAGGCTTTTGTTTTAGTTATAAATTTCCTTAAGTGTTTATGCTTATCTATGAAAGATTATGCTATAATGTTATCCTTACTGAGCATCTAAGCTCACCCCTTTCAATGTTTTATTTTCCCCGAATTATGAAGAAGTAATTTATGAATGACCTGTAGGGATAGTATGAGGGGATATGAAGACAAGATGTTGTTGTAGTTTTCTTACCCTATGATGTAATGTAAGACTTATGAATATATCTAGTGTTTCCAAGACTACTAAACTAATCATTCTTTCGAGACTTGATCCTTTGTGATCATGCCAATGTTATGTGATAATGCACCGACTCTGGGTATTTAGGGTCGGGGCATTACAGTTGGTATCAGAGGAAGTTTAGTACAAACCGTGGAAGCTAGATTTAGATAAACTCTGATTAGAGCACGTAGACCTAAGATGAACTTTGAGGATTAGTATAGAAGAACTTCCTAGAATTTTGGTATTGTAGATATTTTGTGAGTTTTCCAAGCAATACATCCATGTCTGGATACGAGCAGGTAGAGGCAGCTCTGGCACAAATGTACCTAGGGGTAAAACCCAAAAACACCGCTTTGAGCTAGAATCGAACAGGAACTGGTGCACGAGAACGGGAACTAGTGCACGACAACGGGCCTTGCTGCACTCTTTGTTACGACACTCCCGGGGGATATGCTTAGGATAATTTACATTTTCTTTACAAACCGATTTATGTAATATATATATAAGATGAGAGTAAATGAACTTGGTTTATCCTAATATGTTTCAAATTGAGAATATGGTGACATGTTAATCTCTAAATGATTTTACGACTACTGTTACTCACATAATGCTTTCTGGTTTTATTCAATGGGTGGATTCCAAGGAAGTCATAGTGGCTTTGAGAATGATGTACAAGGTGGGAACGGTGGTGGCAATGAGCAACAAAATAGAATGTTGATAGGCGTAAAAGATATCATCTTTATGCCAAACCAGTTTTCCAAAAATATGACCAAAATCATATATATTAACAAACTCCCAGACTCAACAAGGAAGAGAAAGGTGATGAATGATAAGAGCTCCAGCAATGGAGACCATGGAGAAAAGAACCCTCAATTTTCATCATACAAGAAATGTGGAAGGAGACACCCAGGAAAGTGTCTCAATGGGACAACGAAATGCTTTACATGCGAGAAGGAAGGACATAAAGTGAATAATTGCCGAAGAAAAATGAAGAGTACTAAAGAAGAAGATAAAAATGGTCTCAAGAGTCCATTTACAGTCATTTTCCATATATGTAGGGGACCTGGCCATTACCTGAGTGAATTTCCTATTCTATAGGATATTTTCTTGGTCAAAGAAGAAGCTATGTGGAAATAAATGGTTGGAGAAATGTTTAAAAAGTATTAGCGCTCCTTGTTGATGGGTTTATTTTGGAATAATTTTCTCTTGTATTTGTAACCCCACAGTTTTCCATGTGAGAATGATATTTGAGGAAGAATTTTCTCTTCTCTTGTGGATATAGGTATAAATAACCATTTGGTTTTATATGATCATTGGGGTTTGAGAGAATTATAAGTTATTATAATTTGGGATGAAAATGAAAGGTATGATATAACATTTGTGGTAAATTATGTTATTTTGAGGAATTTATCTCATTTTGGTAATATTATAAAATATAGTTTTTGAAAAATGACAACACGTAGACCATGTGACAACCCGTCGCGTCGGACAAAGCTGTGGGAATCGAACCCACAACCAAATTGAAATGGGGATTTATCGCCTACCACTGGACTACGTGAAGTCCCTGGTTAGTGTGACAATTTTTTTAGTAAAATGATTTGACTGATCAATAATATGTTGATTTGGGTTCTTATGTCTTATCAAATGAATACCCTTAGTATAGGAAAATGATTTGGTGATTAAGTGATAAATGTTATTTTGGAAGATGTTCACTTTGTTGGGAACACTATATGTCCAAGGAAAATAGAATACTATGGGTTGTCATTAGAGGAGTAATGGTGGATTTTTATCTATTTTTTTATTGTGGATCTATAGTGATTTGGGTTATTTATGGAAATGATTAACCTATAATAAAGAATATGTGATTAGGTTAATTACTTTTAAGTATGTGACTTTAAGAGTAGATGATGTCATTTGGAGATACAATTTAACGTGGAAGACTACATTCTTATAAGTTTTGGGTTTCAATATTAGTTTGTATTATATTGAAGGATTTTAAGGAAAGTTTATTATTGATTGGTGTTTATTTAACTTTGGGGTATTGTTGGTTTAATTTTAGAAATTAAGATTAGTATTTTTTTCTCTAATGGAATATACATTTAGGGGATCATCAGATCTTATACTAACCATTTTGGTTTTGATTAATCTCTAAAGACAAGTTAAATATATAGTTTATTCTACATGGATCATGTATTTCTATAGAAGTTTATTCTAGCTCTTTTATTGTGACTAAGTCTTCTTGAATACTCATTGTTCAAAAAAATAAGTTAGTGGTAAAAAGTTATTAAATAATGAAACTCTACATAAAAATTAAGTATATCTCTTTATGTTATTAGTCAATATCATAAATGAATTCCTCGTCCTTATGTAATGTAACTTAAAACAAAAAAAATGTTTTCTGTTTACTTTCCTTCTAGGAGACTAATGGCCGTTTGTCCCAACACAAGTTTGTGGTTTTCTTATTGTTAACTTTCTCCTGATCATGATTTCTATCCCTCTCCATCAGAACGTGAAACTTATTTTATCATCCATATCCATGTTTTCCTACATGGAATCCGAGTATGGGTTATCTTGGATGACCTTTATACCTCTCTTTCTTTCTTTTAAAGTGATAGTTTTATTGACTCTTTTTCTGATGTGGGACTTTCCATTATATTCCCAAGCACAATTTTAAAAAATGCGAAGACAAAATTTATTGAAGGAGGGGAGAATGTAACACCCCAAGCTTCTACGGTACGTTTCCCTTCGAATAATTCAATTGCATGCATTGTACGCAACATCGAGATTTTAACACACCACAACCAATCGAACTAGCCGTTATGAATAGTAATACCTACTTTTTGAAATTCTATAAATTCTATCTCTCAAAATTGACTTCATTTTTGGATTCGGAATATCTAAATTAGCCTAGGGGGAAATTTTGGTACTTTTCGGATAACTTTCATATTTTGATGAATAGTGAAAATTACTAAATTTTAATTAAAAACAACTTTTTTAATCAAAATAATTAATAGTGATAAATTATGAATTTGAGTGGTTTTAAAGTACATTTAGAATATATTTTTACCATGTAATACAATTTGGGTCATTGAACATAATTTCACATTTAAACCAGACATAAACAAGTGCCAATCTTTTGATAGTTATTATCTCTTAAAAACACGCTTTTTGTTTTAACAACGGGAATTAATTTTAAATTAATTTCTGCCACTTCTGTGTTTTGAATTTAGAAAAATGGATTCCATATTTGGAATTATTATGTTAAAATTGTGTAAATAGGTAACTTTTATTTTTAGACATTTTGGATAATTACTTCGGTAAATATTTTATTTACCATGGTTAAAGGGTAAATCCGGTAAACAAGGGTTAAAAAATAATATTATAATAATACTAAATTACCCTAAAACGTGTCTTAATCCTATTGGTTAATACATGGTCGACCATGTGCATCTTTGGGTCGATTTTGGGACCCCATGGATCCACCTGTAAGTGATAATGACACTTTATTTTAATTAAGTTAAAATAAATACAAAAATGACACAAGCATATATCTTTTAGAAAAACAATTGTTACATAGGGTTATATATGTTGGATTTTAGAATATAAATATTCCTTAGAAATATAAAACGATTTCCTACATAATTATATTTTATTTATAATTTTTAGACATTAAATAAGTTAATTTATTTATGACACAATGGTGATGCAATAATTACCATAATAGTGAAAAATTCGAATATTTGATATTATAAATACCAAAATAAATATAATTTGAGACTTTTATTGAATTACAATAATTTTATAGGTTAATATGACATATTATTATTGATTAAATTAACTTTTTTTCGAAGTAATTATTCTGTTATGTGTTTCACAAAAATAATCTATTGAATAGTGTCAAAATTGACATAAAAGAGTTTTTAAAACAAATATTATATTATTAATTGATATTAAATTCCTAAAAATCTAAGGTTCGTCCTAGAGATTTATATCATGATAGGTATATCATTAATTGACCACTTGGGGGTCTCTTGTATGTATATAGTAAGTTTATTAACTATATAATATAAAAATACAAAGTGACATTGTAAATGTCAAACTAATTAACTAAGAGTTAAAACTAAAAGATAAGGTTAATATAGTGACCCAAACCTGTATAAATTCTATTGGATGAATGTTTTTCGACCTATTCCCACCTTAAAATTTGAATAATCAACTTTGGAACCATTAGAAACCGAATATGAATTTATTATAAATTAATATTTCTAGCTTTTCCAAAGGTGCCCCTCACCCCTCTTATAAAAGGGCACTCCTCATTCTGATTTATTCACACCTTAAAAGCCTTTTGGTTCGGCCAACCCTGCCCAAATACTCTCTCAACTTCCCTCACTACAACCTAGAGGCCTTAGTTTGATCCTAAATCCATCCTAAGGAGCCCTTTTGATCAAATCAAAAGGAAGAACCCGAAGAAGAGGTAATGTTTTCACCACCCCTTTTCAAGTTCCTTTCTTCTTCCACTTCTTCTTTCTTTGTTATTACCATTATAAAATAATAGCTCCAGTATCATATATATAATGTGATGTTATTATAAATATGGTACAACCATATTCAGTATTCTATTCATCTTTTGAATAACATGTCACCATACGTGCGTACGTACGGCTTACCCTCTCCACGTCGTGGTGTAATTGTTATTCAATATATTAATATTTGGATGGGTATAATAATGATCTGTAACTCATGTAAATAATAAATATAACATGATAATGATTCTGTATATATGATATACCATCCAATTATATATTATTTTAATATCAAATAATGATATTGTCGCTCGTGCGTACGTACGGACTACCATCTCCACGAATGCGATGAGATTCATTCTCCATCATATCCATTCAAGTATAATTATAATTTGATGATTTAAAAATATTATCTAAGGACTTGATATCATTATGGATATGAATAATATACATCCCATTAATAACTAATATGGCTCACATAACAAAGAATATAAAGTAAAATAAACCCGTTAACACCCGAAATGACGATAATTCTATGATATTATTAACAAATCAATGTTAAAAGATCATATATGATATCATATTAAAGTAAATTATTCTTGTATAATTCAATAACAATTATTTCACCATTATACATGAGGTTAACCTACCATCGACCAAGGAAAACGTACAAAGTAAGGGGTTTCTTATCTCACTCTTAATTTCAAGAGAATTCCATTGTTCACCACTTATTTATTGCATGTGGTGTATGTGTACTGCCCATGATTGTATTAATTGTGTAATATACTTTAATTTATGGGTATTTACATCATCATTGTATGATCCTTCTTTCATGGGTGCATGTTTCATAAGTTACCAAATCGATAAGGGAATTTGAGATTTCAATTTCCACTCATTTGGCTTTACGCATATTTCATTGATTATATTACTCCAAGATTATGTGTGGAATCAATATTCATTTGATTATGTCATACTTTCCACTCCCATTCCTGTGTATATACTTTTGATACACATAATCACTCCATTTATAATTTCTCAAGTCATCGATATGAATTCGATAAGAGTAATTTTAACTCATTCTCCATTTGTTGAGTTAAACATCCAATTCATTGGTGTTGTTTTTACAAGATTATGTGTGAATGCCCTTTGATTGTTTTACAATAAATATCCAATCATATTTAGTTTATTTATATTTGTCACACATAATTATGTCATTGATTTATCCTTAAACTAAGGATACGGCCTTTATGAGAGATTTCATCTCAATTTACATTCCATTGAGACTTCTTTGTTGATATACACCAAATCACTTTTATGTGGTGTATATAATGTACTTTGACATAGTATATCATGAATACCTTTATTATCATGATATTACAATGTTTTTATTACCTCAATTATTTGTATTCAAGTGTCTCTTTTGGTTAGAATCTCTAACTAAAATACCATATTTAAATGTTTTAAAGACTTATTCATCTAAATCTTTCTCATTAATGTCCTTGTTTTAAAAATGGTTTTACGGATTTATTTATATGGACATTAAAGTTTAGAAATTAAAACTCCTTTTAAAAAGTTTCAAAGTGTAATGGGACACTTTGATTCATAAATCTACTTTTAAATGGATTCTTGACAAATAGTCTGACTTTTAAATGTTTTCAAGAAAAAGGGGATATTTCTATCAAATAGTTTTGATGATTATTTTCATCTATGTCAACATCCTTCATTATTCTTTATTGAGGTTAATGTGATACAATACAATCTTTCAAATTGTATCGAATGAGTTATGTTTTATTGTGGATGTGCTATTTTTATACCATTCATGGTTTTTGGTAGAAGTATTGACATTTCGTATGCTAGTTTTAATACGAATGTTTATGTTATGTTTAAACCTGTTCATATGAGGAATGCATTGGACTTAATAAGTGACGGGTGGAGCCCGCTATAGCTCCTCGATGCATCGGTAGGTCTCATGAGACAAACTAGTGTCTTGGCACAAGGCCTTGGCAAAATCTTATTTGTAGTCTTGGCACGAGGCCTTGGCTATGTGGTTATGATAGTCTGGCATTATGCATTCCATCATTATGAAAGTGGTTATTGATATTGCATGTGATCATTCGACTAGTAGAATATCCATGTGAGTAAGTAAATGGAATTATTTCATTTTACATTTGTCATTTTATGCTGAAGTTCAAGTTTAAAAGGCTTTTGTTTTAGTTATAAATTTCCTTAAGTGTTTATGCTTATCTATGAAAGCTTTTTCTATAATGTTATCCTTACTGAGCATCTGAGCTCACCCCTTTCAATGTTTTATTTTCCCAGGATTATGAAGATGTAATTTATGAATGACCTGCAGGGATAGTATGAGGGGATATGAAGACAAGATGTTGTTGATGTTTTTTTACCTTATGATGTAATGTAAGACTTATGAATATATCTACTGTTTCCAAGACTACTAAACTAATCAGTCTTTCGAGACTTGATCCTTTGTGATCATGCCAATGATATGTAATAATGCACCGACTCTGGGTATTTAGGGTTGGGGCGTTACACAATATTTTTTTAAGAGTGTATTCTTTTCCTTTTAGGTCTTCTATTATTTTATTCCATTGATTTACATTCTTATAGATTTTATGGCGTTTCAGTTACTGATATTTTCCCTCCTGTGGTGATTCATTTTATATTATATATGTATATATTTTTATGCACTTCTATATATTTATGTATATTTATTTATAATTTAGAAATATTTATCAATATTTACATAAAATTATATATAACTATATTTATTCATGGATATTTATATGTATTTATGAATATCTTTCTATAAATTTATATACATTTGTAAATATTTATAAATATTTCTGTGTGTACATTTATATATATTTATGTAAATTTCATTATATGTATATTTATTTATAGACATTTATTTCCATTTATTATTTATTATTTATTATTTATTATTATTTTCATTTACGATTTATTATTTTATTACTTATTTATTATATATTCATTAATTATTTATTAAGTATTATTAATTTGTTGTTATTTTTTTATTTAATATTATACATCATATCCCTCACAAAAAGATGGTGTGTGGGTGTTGATAGATAGAAATCACATACAAATTTACCCCATAAAATTTTAGTAGTATAAAGTTATCAATAGTTTTTTATTCACATTTAGGGGAAAGAGTAATGACAAAATTAATTACCTTGAGTATGGTATCAAGTTGGGGAGAATGACTAGCCTCAAAGTTTTCCATGTCCTTTGGTTGTTCATGTTCAGATATTTGTTACACCATCAGTTATGTTTGAACATTTATCAAATATTTGTCTTCCATGTATTGGCTTGGATTTTTCATGAATTATTTTTTGATATTGTATGGATTATTTTGGAGACAAGGCGCTGATATGGTGTAAGATTCTGAGACTTAGTGTTCTTGGAGTAAATGTTTGAAATATATTGAATATATTAAATAGAAAAAACCCATAGATTTCTTAATAATGTGTAATAACTAATAAAAGGTGACCAAATAAGAAATATGAGTGCACCGTTGATTTTAGAATGAAATTTTTACCCTAAGCGCGACTTATCCTTGGTTGGAGTAGGCTATTTATGGAAAAGATATCACAAAAATTAAATGAATAAAATAATTAATTAAATTATTTTATATCATTTTATAGATTCAGAAACCTAGCCTATTTTATAAATAAATAGCTATAGGGAATTCCTAGTTTTTTTACTAAAATGTAGAGATATAGAGGACAGTTAGAGATTGTCGAATGAGTTTGGTTGGTGGATGATGAATGAATTTGAGATTGAAAACCGATAAGAGATGTAATTAAAGGATCTCACCAACGATCATGACATTGTATCTTTTTTCATTAGTGATTGATCCAAATTGAGGTCTTATGGATCTTTTGATTTTATTTATTCCTTCTTATTAGTTTTTAAGAAAAACACCAATCAATCGACTAACGTATTGATTTAAGGAACATGCTTTTTCCGGGATGAGTTATTTTTAAGGATTTTATCAGGATAATTACTTTGTGATATTGATTATTTGTTATCATTCTACCATCAAGGCCAAAATGAACATTGGCCAAGGTTCATTCCTCATGTTTATGGTTCTTCTCTTCTCCCCTATTTCTTTTTTCATCATGAGCATTCTTTATTTAGACCGTGGTTCGACATATCCCGATGAATAAAATGTTTCACACCAATTTCATGGTGCAATGATATAATATTGTAGATATGGGATCAACATGACAAGATGGAATTGCGATGATGGTTTGAGTTGGTGAATCAAATGATTTTGGATAACCAATTTCGTGTTCTTTGGTGCACAATGAAGAATGATGATCAATCATATTTTCCCAATAGATCAAAGGCCTGGAAGTTGTTGATCAATGATGAACAAGTTCATCAGGGACTGATTGAAAATTTTTTGGGTGAGGTACAGTCATATCAGTGACCGAAGCACCAAATAAGAAATTGGAAACCAGATTTGAGAGTCTAGAAAATTTCTCACCACGTGATGTGTAACACAAAAACACACTCTATGTGAGACCCTCTGTGCATTGTCTAGGGTTTTGGAGAGGTTTAATTATCACATGTCATGTGACCCCTGATACATAGTGTGTTTTCTCTCCCTGGTGACTCGGTGTGTACCTTAGAGGGTAGGCAGACATAGGTTGGGGTACAAGGGTTGAAGCACTCTATGTACTCCCCTACATGGAAATGGCTTGGATAAGTACATGTGCTAAGACATGAACTAATACATGGTCATAGTACACTAGAAACCAACACATCATGTACTCCTACATAGATAGGAACATGGGCTGAGACCTGGGTTGTTTACACGTGAAGGACCCGAGGACAAGGGACATGGCCTGTAACCCCTTCTTCACACCATGTACTTTATTAAACATGGAATGGAGCCCTTTTACTCTGTATCTTGTGAAATTTTTATTAGGGTGTGTTCCACATATCAATTATCATAGGTTTAGTATGGAATCGTATCCTATACATAGGATAATGTTCCCTTCAGTAGGACTTCTTAGATAGAGTCATTGGAATCTCTCTATATGTCATAAATTGAGATCCTATATTCATCTTCATTCCCATGTGGAGTTATTGGTATCATTTTGACGAACCTTATGGAGGCACCGATCTTCTAAATAGTGGGTTAATTCAGACTGAGTTGTTGGTATCACCCCATAAATTTAGGAGTGATCATCATCTATGTTTAATATCTCTTCATACCTTCATCATGTACTTATAACAGTGAGACCCTGTGATAATTACCTCTTGGATGGATGTCATCAGTGTTATTATACTTAAGAGTGTGTTCTCCTGGATGAGCGTTTTGTGGAATCGTCAATCTTTAATCCTAGGATGGACTAATATGGTTGTGATTTATATTTATACTATGTGTCTTTTTGAGTATATCATGATATTCTTGTTATATGTGTTCTAGAAATATACCTATGTGTAGCTAATTGTGTTTCCTTTTTTATGATCTTTGGATTTAGGGTGTCCTACTGGGTATTATTATAGTCACCCCAGTACAAAATTTTCCCACAGGTGACATGTCTTGTGCAGACAGTCGACCTTATGATAGAGTCCTTAATAGATTACGACTAGATAGTGCTTCGTGATACTGAACAGATCGAGGTGTGTTCCTGTGGTATTTTAACAGCATCCCTAGTTTTCTTTTTCAGGTTGTACTTGTTTTTAGACACTTTGTGGTGAGATTTTATTTGGACATGTTTAATTTTTTTTACTTTCTATCATACTCTGGTTGTGGGATTTATATGTATGAATTCATCTTTGTTCATTTTCTTTTATATTTAATCATTGCATAGGCTTGGAGATTTTGTGTGTGTACTGGTACTTAATCTAAGGCCTATCATTTTAGTGATTTTACTTCTCAGTGCTAGTCTCCAGCCACTGTCCTATTGGAGGCGGGACTAGGGAATCATGTTATAGTTCCTACTGGGATAGGTTGTGGTAGAGGTATCAGAGAAGCCAGTTTTACTTTAGGATCGGAGTCTGTGAGTTTTGTTTGGGGAGAAAATGTTATGTGTTTCAAGTTCAGCTTTTAGGACTAGGGCACTAGTGTTGGTCTGGTAGCCAATGTAACCACACACTATGAATATAATCACCTGCCTTTCGAATCGGTACATGAGAACAATGGTTGTTGGGAGAACAGTGGAACATCCATCATATAAGAATGGGTTGTGGTTTTCATGTCCTTCTTGAGTCAGCTCACTATATATACTCATTGATTGTGGTGCATCTTGTTTATTTTCAGGTTGCCTCTATGACATATGTCATCTAGGGTTTAGCATAATTATTATAAGGATGGTCCCCTTAGTTATAGGGCATTGATATATGGACCAGTTCGACAGATTATACCACCAAGTGGCGCACCCGCTATACTGTCACCTCTTGAGAAGATGATTGTACCCAAAATACCAGAGGATGAGGTGTGCAGGCTGAGCAGACTTCATGAATTTAATCAGTAGAGACCCCTTAGGTTCATAGTTAAAAATAACCCATAGGTGGTTTGGGACTGGTTTGATTCGGTGGCCAAAACTTTTCATCTGGTTAAGACACCAGCAAATCTGATGGTGGTCCTAGTGGTGATCCTTCTCCATGGCCTAGTAGGTTGATGATGGGGTATAGTGACCCATTATTATCATAATTTGACTATTGCATGGACATAGTTTGAGTTCCGTTTTAGAGAGGATTTATCTCCAGAAATGCGGTGGAATTTATGTATCAAGGATCTTCTGTAGCTCCAATAGGGATGCACAATAGTATCTGAGTATTCATCAAGGTTTACCAAACTCTCCATGTACTCGATAGATATGGTTCACAACCAGTTCTTTAGGGCTCAGAACTTTGAGTGAGGACTTAATAGATACGTTTGATCTAGTTTTATACGTCTATGGATTCATACTTATATAGGGGTTCTAGATTTATCTTTGATGGTTGAATGTTTCTTGGCTGAGTAGATACATTCAGTGGTTGTTGGTAGTAGGTGTACAAGAGCAGTGAACTCAGAAGTATAGAGTCGATGTCAGACTTAGGGACATATACATGTGATATGTTATAGGAGGAGGTCCCAGGAGAAAGGGTATAGTGTTCAAGGGTCTCTTTATGGCTACATTTAGCATAGGGAGAGGTGGAACGACTCATGTGATGGAAAGGGACATCTTTAATGAGTTTTTCTGAACTTACATACAAATGACAAAGAGTCCATTGATGGGCTATTGAGGTAGAGAGAATGGAAAGAGAAGGCATGTTTATAAGGTGAAAAACATGGAATATAAGATGAGATAATAGAAGGAGTTTGTAGACACTTTTAATTGTTATAACCACCACCTCCAAGTGGTCCATGCCAATATTAGGGAGCAAGAGCACATGGGCGGGGACAACTGCAGGAAGTGGAAGCTTACAACCCAGAGGCCTCAGGAAGGATTAAAGGGATAATATCTATCTTTTCTACCTTATATGTAGTATTTATAGACATATGTTCTAGTCATTAATTTCTTTCCACATATATTTTTCATCACATAATGATTTTGGTTGAGCCCTAGGATTGACCATTTCCCACAGAAACTTCTACTAGAGAAGAATTAGAAATCACACACTTGTACCGACAGTGTGACCTGACTCTTTTAGGAGAGAGTTTCTATTGAAATATCTTTATAGTATTTATGAGGCATTATGAAATCATCTAAGGTATGGAATGGTTATCCATAGTTCATTCTCATATTGGCTATTTTGGGTAAAGGATGCGATGTGTCCAAAATAATGGAATTGGGTTCTTCATTGTCAGTGAAAAGGAAACCCAGGTAGTGTAGGATGGACTCATGCAATGGAGGGTTCAACTGATTTCTCACCAGTTGGATATAATAATCCTTGGTTCAGTGGATGTCATGACTTCCCAGTTTCATGAAGTAGTGATGGAGTACAAGTAAGTTCTCTCAATGGATGTTCCAGGTGTACCTCCTCATCGATAGATAGACTTATGTACTGATCAACACCTTATAAAGACACTAAAATATATTCCATCATATCAGATGGATCCAAAAGATCTTCGTGGTATGAGGGTATAGTTTGGGGACTTGAAAAGGAATGGATTTGTTAGACCCAGTGTTTCACCATGGGAATCCCTATTTTTGTTCACTAAGAAGGTGGATGGGAGATTGAGTTTATGTGTGGAATAACAAAGCTTGAACCAGGTGATTGTGAATAAAAATAATCCACTATAAAGGATCTATGACCTATTTAATCAATTGATAGGGGATTGATTGTTCTAGATGGTTGAACTCAGGTCAATCTACCACTATTTGTGAGTACATGATGAGGATATATGAATGATGACATTTAGATGTCTCTATGTTTACTTTTATTACTTTGTGATTCCCTTTGGTGTGATGAACTCTCTAAAAGTGTTCGTGGGAATCATGAAACATATCATTGCGACTTTATTAGACAATTTTGTGATAGTCTTCATTGAAAATATCATCATGTACTCAGTATCTTAGTATGATCACGTGAGACACTTGGGGATAGTTCTGGATATAGTCCAAGAGCACTATATTTATAAAATTTTCTCAAAGTGACAGTTCCAGATTCAAGAGTTCCACTTTATAGGACACATTTTCTCAATTGATAGAGTGGCAGTTGACCCAGCCAAGGTCGAGGTGGTGTTATCTAGGGAGACACCCAATAACATGAAAAAGGTGTAGCGATTCATTGGGTTTTAAATATATTACCATATATTCATACCTAATTTATCTAGGATATCAGCACCCATGATATATATGACACAAAAGGGATAGCTTTTCATGTGAAAAGAGAGGTTCTAGTAGGATTTTCAGTAGTTGAGGTGGAGTTTGACAAGTGCTCCCATATTGAGATTATTGGAAGCGGGGTGTATAGTATGTAGTGTTATGTGATGCATCAGGAACTGAGCTTGGTTGTGTTCTAATATTTAGGTAGGTGGTGATTGACTATGGTTCATGATAGTTGAGGCCAAATGAGAAAAACTGAATGACCCATGATCTTGAATTAGCAGTGGTAGTCTTTGCACTGAAGATGAGGTGACAATACCATATGGGTGAGTGGTTTATCGTCTATTTTGATCACAATAGCCTCAAATATATATTCCCTCATAAGGATCTCAACTTGATACTAAGTCATTGTGTAGAGTTCCTCATATATTATGAATTCAAAATTGTTTATACACCTGGGAAGGGGAATGTAGTAGCATAAGCTCTCAATAGAAGATCTTGTTCACTATTACTAAAAAAATATTTATGGTAGTTGTCCTAATTATAGCTATCCTTTGTGGATGGATATGGATCATATTACATCTAGTAGATGGTTATCACCCATCTCCTCTTTTAGCAGGTTTGGGAGGCACAACTAGGGGATACTGACTAAGAGACCCTACATACTCACATATAAATTGTACATTCTCCTAATAGATTTTATAAAGGTGGGGAGAAAGTTGTTATTTTCAAAGGATGAAAAATGGTACCAATAATTTTGTGGGAGGAGGTTCCAAGAGATTTTTATAAATCTCCTTTGGTGGTACATCTAGGTGAAGAAAAGATGTATCGGGACCTCTGAATTCAGTTTCAGTGTCCAGTGATAAAGAAGGTAGTTGAAGAGTTTGTCTCTTGATGCCTCACTTGTCAGTAAGTGATGTTCGAGCACCATGTTTTAGCTGGTTTAGCTCAACCCCTTGAGGATCTAGAGTGCATATGGGATGAGATATCCATGGAATTTGTGATAGGATTGCCAAATATTCCCTGGGGACATGATATTGTTTGGGTGATCATTGACCAACTCACCAAGTCATCCCACTTATTAGAAATTTGGGAGTAGAGTTCAGTAGAGAGCTTGGGACACCCTACATGCATGAGATAGTATGTATCTATAGCGTTCCATCGATGATATTTTTTGATCAGGATGCTCACTTCACATCCTAGTTGTGTAATGGATTAAAAGTGTCTTTTGGGACTTAGTTACACATAAGAATAGGGTCTCACCCCCAAACTGATAACTAGAATTAATTGACCATTCAAATCTTGTAGAAAATTCTACAATATAAAATATTGGTTTTTTTACACAGTTTGGAGGATCAACTTCCACTGGTAGAGTTTTCACACAATAATAGCTACCATTCCACCATTAGCATGACACAATTCAAAGATTTTTAATGGTGACCCTGTAGTTCATTAATTTATTTGGAGTGATCCAAGATAGTCAACACTCATGGACCCATAGTTGGTGTGATAAACTATCGAGAAAGTGGAGATCATCCAGGACAAGATGAAGACTTCTTAGAGCCATCCGAATTATTATGGAGAAAGAAGATAGAGGCCTTTGGAGTTTGAGGAAAGGACACCATGTTTTCTTATAGGTTTCACCTCGATGTGGATTACAATGATTTGGTTGGGTTAGCAAGCTATATCTAAGATTCATTGGCCCTTTATGTATATTGGGTAGAGTTGGCAAGGTGGTGTACCACTTAGATATAACACCATAGTTAGACTAGGTACATGACACCTTCCACATGTCATAGTAGAGGAGGTACATGCATGACCCATCACATGTTATTGACTGGGGAGTGGTGGACATTGAGGATAAAATTACCTTTTCTGAGTTCTCATTAGATATAGGGGATTGGCGGGAGAGGGTCTTTTATGGGTAATTGATTCCTTTAGTGCGTGTCTAGTGGAAGCATGAGATTTTTAATGAGAGCACATGGGAGTGGGATACTACTAGAAAATGGTAAATTTACGATGGGATCCAATCACAAATATCCTTTTGTGATGAGATCCTATCGCAAATGACGTGTTACAGAAAAGGGAATAGTATATAAAGGTTTTTGTGACAGCCTGTCATAAAAAGAATCAAATTGCGACGATATGCACATCCTTCACAAATATCATCCTCAAAAAACTCAAAAATTTTATTTGTGATGGGACCTGTCCCAAATAGTAAAATAAAATAAAAAAATAAAATTGAATAATAATAATAATAATAATGAAAAAATATTAATATTAATGAAATAATATTATTAATATTAGTAAAATAAAATAAATAATTAAATAATAAAATAATATTAATATCATAATAATAAAAATAATATTAATATCATAATAATAAAAATAATATTGATAATATAATAATAATAATATTATTATTATTATTAAACCAATATTAATAATATTACACATATAATAAAAAATATAAAATAAAGAAAGCCTCAATATTCATGAAAAATATAAAAAATTAATGAAAAGAAAATAATCAAAAATAAAAATTAATAAAAAATTAAAAAAATTAATAAAAGAAAATTAATAAAATAATAAAAAATTAAATATATAATAAAAAAGTAATATTCACAATAATATAAAAAACACACTCTCTAGAAATGTATATAGTTGATATTAAAAACAAAATTTATATTCAAATGTTTTATCATAAAAAATAAATAGTCCAATGAGGGGGAGGGTCATTTGGAGGAGCTAGAGGAGCTGGAGGAGGGAACTCAATCCCTAAACCACAAGTCAGACGTCAAATTTACTCCAACTACTCCCAGTCCTGCCATTTCTTCCATCGATGCATCTCCTCCTGGATCTCCTTTTTCCAATGTTTCTATCATAGGAGATCTTTCTACTACTGTTGTTGTTATCATTGATGCATCTGCTCCTACTCCCTTTGTATTATCTCTATAAACTCACTCTGAAATCATAGCTTCTCTTGATATTGTGCATAAGATGATGATGACTTTCCATGATCTCCTCTAAATATGGATGCCAAAATCATATTAGTACCATAATAATCTACATGCATCAATCGAGATCCAATACCAACAACTCATCCTTTCTCGAAGGCATATGTTTCCCTCTGAAATTGGGGATGACCTCATCGATTTAAGGTTCAAACATTCCAAGCAGTTTCTAACGGGTTTGTTCGTAGAACCAGAAACATCAAATGATTCCATATCCATTTAAACCTACTTTCCAAAGGTAGGCGCTCATTAGTTGTAGACTGATGAGGCTTAGGAATTGTCATTGGTCGAGAGGATGGGAGATCAGACTCATCACACCTTTTTGAGGAGAATTATTGTCTACTCCGAGACTCTCATTATAGATTTAAGTTATGTTTATGAATCCTTATTACATTACCAAGTATAAAATGAGTTCTCCTTCAGATCTGACAATCAATGATTGATATGTAGGAAATTTAGAGAATCTTTTATATGTATTTGAGGTTCTTCATTGATAGATAATCATCTGTATTTGTTAGAGATTCTTATTCAATGGTATCCTTTGATACATAAAATTCTCTTGGCCATTATGATGGCCATACTAGTTTTAAATCCACTCAGTGGGGCACTTGAAGTTTATTGTCATTCAGAAGGACATGAATTATTTCAAACTTGGGATCGTACCCACAAATGGGCTGCCTACGTATCCTTTATTTTGGAAAAGGAATCATAACCCACGTAGTTCAAGTAAGGGAGTATGATGTTTATGATTGATGGCTCAAAGAATGATGTCATAATTACTTTTACACTATAATATCACGTGAGTCATTCTCGGTGTGAGAAACAAGAGGTATTGGTAAAGCCAGACAATTGTTCCATGAAAGATGCAATCATAAGAAATGAGGATTAAGATTTACTTCAGGGAAGAAATCCAGGAACAGGCTCCATAAAGGAATATGTGGTTCATGGAGATTTGGATACTTTAATCTTGGGGCTTACTCCTAAGGAAGATGCCCAAGTTAGGATGGGACTTATGATTGGGTTTTATTCCTGAGAAGGAAGTCCAGAACAAAAGTAAATTAGGACTGGTTAAGGGACTTGGGGCTTACTCCTAAGGAGAATGCCCATATTTGAGACTGGGGCTTACTCCTAAAAAGTAGGCCCATGTTAATGAGGACTTGGGACTTACTCCTAAGGAGGAGGCCCATATTTGAGACTTGGGCTTACTCCTGAAAAGGAGGCCAATATTTGAGACTGGGGAATACTCCTGAAAAGGAGGCCCTGGTTAATGAGGACTTGGGACTTATTCCTGAGGAGGATGACCAGTCTTGAGAATTATTACTAGGGCTTACTCCTGAAAAGGAGGCCCATGTTAAGAGAATTATGGTTTGGGCATACTCCTAAGGAGGATTCCCATATTTGGGAATTTTAATATTGGGGATTACTCCTAAGGAGGATGCCCAGATTGGGGGACTGGGGGCTTACTCCTAAGGAGGATGCCCAAAATTAATTGGAATTATGACTGGGACTTACTCCTGAAAAGGAACCCCAAAATTAATGGGAATTATGACTGGGACTTACTCCTGAAAAGGAAGACCAGGTTAAGGGGTTCTCTCATCTTTAAAGGATGAGGTTGAATGAATGAAATCTCAATCTTTAGTGACAAAAATATGTGAAAATCACTAGGTTTTGAGAAATGTTCCACGGAGTTCCTTTCAGATAAGGAAGCCAAATCAAGAAATCATGCCATAAATGGCTTTTAAGATTTTTTTGAAGACTGGATCTTTATTATGGGAGGTGGAATGGCATAAGAGGGGTTAAATAGGCAATAAAGGCACCCAAAAAGGTAGGAGCACGCAAGTCCTGGAAGGTGCGCAAGTACTGCGTGGGCGCTCAAGTCCTGGTCACGTAGGTATACCTGCACGACACATGGGTACTTGCACGTTTGTAAACCATCATGGTAATGCTTGGGAGATCCTTGACCAATGCCTTTAAAATTATCCTGAGGTACTTCTAGAAGAGAGGCATGCATGTTTTGGTGAGGAAGTAGTGCGGCGTGCAAGTATGTTTATTTCCCTTAAGGGTAAAACACCTTAGGCTCACAAGTGTTAGTGAATTATAACACTTATACCTTACTCCTCTTGTTTAGACCTTCCATTCTAGGTAAAGAATTACCTTAGAAGTGTTCGGAAGACCTAAAGAAGAGAATTGGGCATTTGAGGC
The DNA here is from genome assembly GCA_963277665.1 of Viscum album. Lineage (NCBI taxonomy): Eukaryota > Viridiplantae > Streptophyta > Magnoliopsida > Santalales > Viscaceae > Viscum > Viscum album. The sequence goes on along the minus strand of OY728145.1, from coordinate 1,087,324,008 downwards.
TCTAAATCTGAATTCTGAAAGGCATCCTCCATCAAATGGGGGGCCCACAGGGTCTATTTATAGGCTGGAGAAGACCCCGGGTAGTTATCCTTTAGGGAGTGCAAGTCACCTGTGCGACCATTAGGTGGCGTGCAAGTGTACTTGCGCGACAGGGATGGAACTTGCGCGACCCCTGCTCATTTGAAGATTTGTTCATACCTTTGTCGATTTTTGATGTTTTCTTAAAATGATGCATCAATTTGTGCTAAGTCATTTCCCTTTCCATTCTTTTAGAAAATGTGACGAAAAAGGAGCATCAATAAAAGTCCCCCCTCAGAGTTGGATCCAAAAGAAATGAGGATGTGACTTTGAGGAAAAGAAGAAAACCAAAGGAAAGGTGGTGCGCAAGTGTTGATGGCGCAGAGGGCGGCGCGCAAGTGTTGAGCGCGCGGGCATTGGCAGGCAAGGGTGTGTCCTAGCCTATAAATATGCAGACCCATTTCCGTACAAAGAATCCTGATTTCAAACTTTCAAGCTCTCATCGTGCAAGTTTCCTTCTCCATGAAAGTTTCTCTGTTTTCCGATGGTTCTTTGTTGTCGCACTGCTGTATAGGTATCTAGACCTTCGCGGTGATACTTGCGCGCCAAAAACTTGCGCGACACATCACACTTGTGTGCCAAGTTTAGACTTGCGCGCCTTAATGCCTTTTCCATTTTTTCGAATTCTTTCACAAATTTTATGAAAAAAACAACTTACTTAAGAGTTAATTTATTCAAATTTTGTGTAGAATCAATGGCTCTTAGAACCAGAATAGCTGATGAACTGGATAACATGTGGATTGATGACATGATGAACATTTTTGGCCATGATTACTATGATATTTGTGACAGCACTCTCCCAGATTTGGCTATGTACTTGAAGAAATATCATCTTAATTTCCCACAGAGCAGTTACCTGCCTCTATATGGTCATGGTCATCTGCAAGGAGTCAATGTTCCAGATGCAAAGAACTATATGCATGAGATGAAGCTGCACTGCTAATCCTCTATTTTAGTTATGTTGTGCATTAAGAGCAATAACATTGGCATGAACTTTCAAATTTTTCCTGCATGCCATTTCCTTGCAGATATGAAAATGGCAAACCCATGGGCTGAAATTTTTTCCATTATCGGTTGGTGGAGAGAAGACAAATATGGTATTAGAACAATATCTGAAAAGAGTACTCTCTCCAAATGTCTCTTTACTTCCAATGATTCATTCTCAAATCCATGTATCCATCTTCCATGTCTCTTGGACAAAAACAGATTCATTTTTTGATTAGTATAAATTTTTCTCAAACCACACTCAAGAACATTCTTTTACAATTGTTACAAGAAGAGTTGGTATCACTGCATCTCTTATGGTATCCAGTTGAATGAATGAATTCCAGGTGGCTGTTAATGAAGCTTGGGATGCCGTAAATCAAATGAATAGTTGTGTTGAAGGTCTTTTGTAATTCCTAAAAAAGAGAAGAGACTCCAGTCTATGGATGTCCTTCTAACTCTTGTGCATCAATGAAAAACACTTTCACCTTCAATCATTTGTACCTGCATTCTCTTTTTCTATCTGCTTTAAATTTTACCTAAGCCAATGGGCCTAGTAAGCATAGTTTGATTTTTACTTGGATTAATGTAAATAACCCTACAAACTTTGAAACTTTCAATTTCTCATTATTACCTAAATCATACAAAATGTATGTTTAGTGAGCTGGAACTTGACTTTTATTCAGAGTTCCTTTGTATTTTGTGGGAAGTATAAAGTCATGCACGTCAGATATAAAAAGGCTAATGTTTAAGGTCGAAATAGATTTGACCGAAATGGATTAAAATTGACTCAATTCCTTGAAAATTTATATGAAAACATATTACCATACTCATGTATGATGGAAAATATGTAAAATATGACTTAAGAATATTTGAATCTAAGGAATGATATGAAAAAGAGCTAAAAGGCATTAGAAGAAGTAGTTCCCAAGAATGAAGTTACCATTATTTAACAAACCCGTTAGGGGGTTGAATTATGTAGGGCCACCTAAGGGCATTGGCTGTATAGTCAAATAAATAGCATCTTTTGGCTGACAGGTCCGTTATGTAGACTACTTATGCAAGGCTGCCTAAGGGCACATGCTGCATAGTCAGACAAAAGAACTCTCAGAAATTTACTTTTCTAGTGCTAAAAAGCTAGTGAAAGTTCATGGAGATTCAAATTTTCCAAAGTATAGATTTTTCTATATGGAAAGAGGTACTTGAATATGGAGAAGATATTTCAAAACAAGATTATTGAAGAACTGGATGGATATCACTCCTACGAAGTTCTGACCCAAACTTAGGGAAGGAGAATATAAACCATAGACTTGAATACTTTCAGATCATGAAAAAGGATATGATACAAATATGTTAAGGATGGCTACTTTTATGGATCCCTATATACTGTCATTTAAGACCAATAAAGAAAAAAGAGGCTTTCTTCCCAAGAATGAAGTTACCAGTATTTAACAAACCCATTAGGGGGTTGAATTATGCAGAGCCACCTAAGGGCATTGGCTGCATAGTCAAATAATAGTATCCTTTGGCTGACAAATCTATTATGGAGACTGTTTATGCAAGGCTGCCTAAGGGCACATACTGCATAGTCAGGCAAAAGAACTCTCAAAAGTTTGACATTTTTGTGACTAGAAGTCAAGAAAAGTTTTATGAAGATCTGAAAATATTTAAGGTTATGATTATGATACATAAAGATGGTTATTTTCCTATGTATACAGAGATACACAGATCAATTTTAACCATAATCATGTTGAAGCTAGGTCCTGAATGGAAATGTTGGACTTCACTACGTATCCCATAAGGATGGGAATCAAGCCATACGTAGTTCTTGAAATACAGTTTAACATCTTGTGGGATAAAAGGATTAGAGATCTTAGTTTTGGGTCATAGAGCTTTGACCATTATAAGAAATACACAGTGAGTGTTTTCATAGGGACTTTTCAGCCAAGGGACTAAAAGTAGAATTTGGGGTTAGGCCCAAAGACTTGGGACTGGATTCGAGGGACACTCGAACATTCCTACTTATCCCATAAGGATGGGAATCAAGCCCACGTAGTTCTAGAAATACCCTCTGTATAGATTTGGTTCGTACATGTGAAGGGTGAAAGGGGACTTTAGTGCAATTATGGTTTAACCCAAGATAAAAGTTTCGGGCATTGCCATGTATACACGTAGTCTTTGGAATAAAACATGATTGAAAATCAATTTAAATAATAATTCCCTCTCAAGTGAGTGTATCAAAGAATATTGTAGTTTATTGTCATACTGGAAAAAATTGTTGTATAGTTTAATGTCGTATAGCAAGGACGAAAGTGAACCAATGTAAAGATATTGATTCTAGAGGCGGTTTCATGAATCAACATCGTATGAGATAGAGGTGAACCGATGTGAAGAGATTGGTTTTGGGCTTGAACCTTGGGAGGTTTCCTACGTACCCAGCCTAGAAGGAAAGGATCAAAGTTCACTTAGTATAATTTAAAGAATGAATTAATGATCAAGTTGTTCTTGGGGACAAATACCTAATAAAAAAAGGTGTTGGGACTTACACATGGTTAGAAGCCCAGAGAGATTGTTATGGTTGAAGTTTTCTCTAAGAGCACGTGAGTCATACTCAGTGTGAGAAACAAGAGGCAGTAACAATCCTAAAGATGCATAGTTTAATGTTATGTAGGACATATAAAGGGACTATGTAGTTTAAAGTCTTGAAGTTAGGACTATTGGTGATGCACAGTTTAATGTCATTTAGCAGGGACAAAGTAAAGTTTAATGTCATGTAGGACATATTAAAGGACTTTCTGTACAGTTTAGTATCATGTAGTTAAGCCGATGGGGACAATACAGTTTAATGTCCTGTTGGACAAAAGGGGGACTTTGCAGTTTAATGTCATGTAGTGAAGACAAAATAGTATACCATTTAACGTCATGTTGGATGTATTAAGGACTTTTTCACAGTTTAATGCCATGTTGGACGAAAAAGGGATGATATAGTTTAACATCATGTTGGACGATAGTGCCAATAGTTTAAGGTCTTATGTATGGATCGTTGGTTATGCAGTTTAACATATTTCTAGAAATAAGAGACTTCTGTACAGTTTAGCGTCATGTAGTTAGGACGTCACAGTTTATCATCTTGTGGGACGAAAGGATACAAATAGTTTAAGGTCATATGTATGGACTGTGGATGGTGCATTTTAACATCTTGCTGGACGTAAGGGACTTGCAAATAGTTTAGGGTCATATGCTGGACGGTGGTGCAGTTTAAGGTCATACTGGACCATGGTGCAGTTTAAGTTCATATTGGACCATGGTGATGCATTCTGTGTTTATACAAAATACTTCTTCAAAAATCTGGCATTGGTTGGAGTAGTGATGAGTTCTCCATCCATAGAGATTAATGAATATGCTCCATTGGAGTATATCCTATGTATTGAGTAAGGTCCTTCCCATTTTGGCTCATGCTTGGTAGGTTTCTTTCCTGGTATCATTGGAGTTCTGAGAACTAATACCAATTCTCCCTGAGTGAATGAATGAAGATGAACTTTTTTGTTGAAAGCTTGTGCTATTCAATTCTGATAGACTTCCAAGTAGTGCAAAGTGCACAATATTTTCTCATCTAACCATTCTAATTCATTCAAACTCTTTTGAGATTGTTCATCTGTAGATTACTGATCACAAATGGCTACTCTGAGCGAGGGTAGTTGAACTTCAATGGGAAAGACTGCTTCCGTTCCATATACCAATGAATATGGAGTTGACCGCGTTGTAGTGAGGGTGGTAGTCCGATAAGCCCATAAAGCATGAAAGAGTTTATCAGGGCATGACTTCTTATCTTTATCCACCATCTTTTGAAGTATATTGGGAAGAGTCTTGTTGAAGGCTTCTATCTGGCCATTGGTCGCTGCATGATACCAAGATGAATGATTGGATTTGATGTTGTATTCTTGATACAACTTCTTCACCTCGAATGAACAGAAGTTGGTGCCATTTTCCGTCAATATGGTATGAGGGACACCAAATCTGGTAATGATGTTAGACTTGATAAAGCTAACAATGCATCTAGAACTGACTTCATTGAGAGATATTACCTCTGCCCATTTGGAAAAGAAATTAGTAGCAGTAAGAATATACTTAAAATGCTTGGTCGTAGCTAAAGGGTAAGGTCCCACCACATCCATTCCCCATGTGGAAAATGGCCATGAGTATTTAGTTTTATGAAGCAACTCTGGAGGTTGATGAATGATGTTGGCATGTACTTGGAATGAATGACACTTCTTTGTGAAATCAAAACAATCTTGTATCATTGAAGGCCAAAATTATCCATGCCTTCGAATCTGATCAGACAGTCTATGTCCAGACTGGTGGGCACCACAGATTCCTGCATGCACTTCTTTCATGACATGCATTGTCTCTTCACCATCAATGCATCTGAAGAGAACTCCATCAAAACCACGTTTGTAAAGAATTTTCTCTAAGTGATCTGGGATATCATAAAGAGTAAAATTAACCACACGTCGCCAGATTTGTTCATTCTTGTCTCTATTAGGTGGAAGTGTTCCATTTTGAAGGTATTCCCTAATAGGTGATATCCATCCTGTAGTATGACCATACTGTTCAAGAATGGGACTAATTTCATTAATTTCCTCTATTCGGATTCAAACATAAGGTGAAATTGCACGACGGTGGGCAATACTGATGGTTGTCTCGTCCCTATTTGGATCTGCTAGAGCTGTGGCTATATTAGCCAGTGCATCAGCTTGAGCATTTTGTGATCACGGGACGTAAGAAAATATTGGTTCTGAAGGGTATTTCGCCATTAACTCTCTGATGTAATCATACGAAGTGATTAGTTCTTCTTTTCTAATGGCATAATCCCCATTGACTTGTTTGATTACCAGGTCTGAATTACCATTCACCTTTAAGTGATTCACTTGTGATTGAAGAACCAATTCCAAGCCTGCGATGAGAGCTTGGTATTCTGCTTCATTATTGGTACCAACTTCCCATAATAAGAAGGAATAAGGTAACACTACCTTTTCTGGAGAAATGAGCACAATTCCTAAGCCAAATTTGTTGAATTTAGGATTTTCCATTTTCCTCCTTGTTAGACTTCTGGAAGCACCATCAAAATAAATTCCCCATGCCAGAGTAATTTCTTGAATAGAGAAGACTTACTCATAAGGGAATACAATATCTGAATATGTGTCTTCCACTAAAGGGTGTTCAGCCAAGAAATCAGCCAAGGCATGGCCCTTTATCGCCTTTTAAGACACATACTGAATGTTGAATTGCTGCAAAATAACTGCCCACCTTGCCAAACATCCTGTAAGCATTGGATGACTAAGGATGAATTTGAGCGGGTTATTGCGAGATACCAATTGGACCATGTGATGTTGCAGGTAGTGTCTCAACTTCTGAACTGCAAAGATTAATGTCAGGCAGCACTTCTCAATACTTGAATACCGGGTTTCTGCTTCAAGCATAGTCTGACTGAGGTAGTAGAGGCTGTTTTCATTCCCAGCATCATTCTTCTGAGCAATAACGGCACCCAATGATCCCTCCAGAGCTGTCACGTTGAGGATAAGTTGTCTTCCTTCAATAGGTGGCATGAGTACCGGTGGACTCAAGAGGTATTTCTTAAGAATATCGAATGGTTCTTAACATTCTCAGTCCACTGGTAAGTGACTCCCTTCTTCATCAATTTGGTGAAAGGTAAAATTTTGCCTGCCAAATTGGTGATGAAACGACGAATATCAGCTAAGTATCCTTGAAGTCCTCTTAATTCATTCAAATTTCGAGGAGGTGACATACCAAAGATTGACTTGGTCTTCTCCGGATCAGCTTCAATACCACGATGGCATACAACAAAGCCAAGAAATGTTCCTGAGGTTACCCCAAAAGCACATTTTAAGGGATTCATCTTCAAATTATGTTGTCAGAGCTTGAGTAATATGACTTCCAAATCAGCCAAGTGATTAGAAAGTTGTTTGGATTTGACCACCAAATCTTCCACATAACATTCAACAAACTTCCCTAAAAATGTTTTGAAGATACGATGCATGGAACACTGATATGTTGCGCCTACATTCTTTAAGCTAAAGGGAATTACCCAGTAGAAAAACACACCCTGAGGGGCTCTGAAGGCTGTGGATTCCTCGTCTTTTGGGGTCATTCGGATCTGATTATATCCAGAATATCCATCCATGAAGGAAAGTGCTTCATAGCCAGCTGTTGCATCGATTAAATGTTCTTTAATCGAAACTGGGAAATCATCCTTAGGAAAATTCCGATTAAGATCTCTGAAATCGATGCGAACTCTAATTTGTCCATTCTTCTTATTTACAGGAACAATATTAGCCAACCACTTGGGATACTGAACTTCTCTGATGATGTTAGCTTTGATAAGCTTATCCACTTTAGCTTCAATTTTGGAAGCATAAGTTGGGTGTGTTCTTCTCACGGCTTGCTTAAATCCTTGATGTTCTTCTAGTAAACCCAAATGATGAGTAGCCACATCAGGATCAAGCCCAGGAATTTCTATATAGTTCCAAGAAAATATATCTCTATTTTGTTTTAAAAAGGAAATATACATCACTTGTTCTTCAAAATTCATGGCGGCACTGATTAAAGTGGGGCATGGATCTTCTTTTGTACCCAGATTTATTTCTCTGAGTTCATCCACGGTGGTAGAGATACCCTCTTCAAATGCTGGAAAAGAATCTCTGAGATCTTCCTCTTCTTCTTCATCATGTGTTATTTCTTCCATTTCTACTTGCATAGAAGATGATGAAGCAATATTTCCATGATCAGAAGAGATGTTAAAATTTGAACATCTTGAAGAAGAGGCTTCCATTTCTGACCCAATTGACGTTGAAGGGTATTCCTTGGGAAATAAAGAGGAGATGATGGGTTGATAATCTACATCATTATTCACCTTCGATGTTGCTATAACTTCTTCTGGCCTGGTTGGCGAAGTTTAGACTTGCTGGATTTCAGCTGATGAAATAAATACATCTCCATTTGAGCTTTCATCATTTCCTGGTGGGTTACCAGTTTCTCCCATGTTCTCTGGCTCGATTTCCATAGTTGACATTATGGATCTTTCCATAAGAGTATTTTGATTTGGTTCTACCCTGTCAATTTGACTGATAGGCAACACATAATCTGTACTCACATGCACAAATGGATTTACTGGAATCTTTTCCAATCCAAATAGAGTATTAACTTTGGTAATCTCTCTGGTTGTGGATTTATCCTTTCCCTTCATGTGATAGAATTATCCCTCAATGTATTGAGACTCACATGTATTGAACGGGGCCTTATAACCATACAATGTCCCAACTTGAACATCAAAATAATATTTGAGACATTGATGGTAAGATGAAGGGATGACCACATGTTAATGTAGCCAGGGTCTTCCAAGCAAGATGTTGAAAGCTGGGTCTTGATCAACAACCATGAAATCTGAATTGGATACAAGATCTCCAAACTGAGTTCTGAGTGTAACTTCACCCAGTGGTTCTTGTTCATTTTTATCATATCCTTGTAACAACATGGTAGAAGGAGATAAATCAGATTCTCTGAGGCCCAATCGACGAAGTGTAAGAATGGGCATGAGGTTGACTCCTGGTCCATTGTCAATGAAAGTTCTTCAGACGTATATGCCATTGACCTTTCTAGATAAGTACAAAGGTCTAATATGTCCATTCACGACATCATATTCATCTTCATCAGTGAAAGATATCACTGCATGGAATTCCGTAGGATTATTCTCTACGCGATAGACTTCAGCTGCAGCAATTTCAGTTTCAAACTCTTGAGGACTTGAAAAATCCTCGACGAGTGCCTCCCGAAGATCCTTTGACAGATTCAAAGCATCCAGAATTGATAACTTGGCCGGTAATTGGACCAGGTGTTTCAATACATCATACTTTTGATCCAGAGGTCTGCATTTCCAAATAGGAACATGTGGTTTAGCAGGTGCCTTGGAAGCAGATGCTTTGGAAGTTGATGCATCTTGTATCGGGATAAGAGTTGGAAATATTCCTGGTTTTGGAAGATTATACCAATTAGATCCATATACCTTCCAAGAGGAAGAGGATGGAAAATTCAACCGGTCTTCTAGAATAACTATTCCAGGACTTAAATTTCTATTGGTGGAAGAACTTGCTTGTTCTTGTTGAGCTCGCTGAAGGGCTCTGCCCCGAGTTTCTGTTGTTTACACAGTTCTAGAAGGGGTAGAATTGGAATAGTGGCTTCTGAAAGATCCAAGTCTTCCCATGTATCCTGACCCTCTAGAACTTCCTCTGATTCTCCTATTTGATATAGGGAATTCGGGCTCATTATAATCGAAACTGCAACTGGCATACAGATCTATTAATTGAATCATATTAACATAACCGAAAATCAATTCTTCATTCGATGAAAACTCTGCCTGACTAGCCAATTTAGTCTATTCCATTATATGGGATGGTGCCCATTTCTTCGAAGTAGATGGCATGAAATCTTCTAGGGTCAAAGACAACTTAGGCTTTGACACGTACTCATTTTCTTCTGATTAATTCTCTTTCTTTGAATCATGCCGTTTCTTTGAGTATTTTCCCTCTAATGAAGAGGGTTTTGCTACGACATTCATGGTAGAAGGCACAATTGTTTTCTTCAATTGCGTTCACAAAATATCAAGAGTTTGGTTGATCGTCTTTCTAACCATCCAATCATCATATTTTTGTGCATTTTTGTTCTTAACTTCTTTCCATTCGCCTTCTTCCTCTGGAACTGTAGTAGTTACACATTCTACCTCAGCTGAAGAACCTTTCAGTTTGACTTGTCCCGAGTCAACCATCTTTTGCATGGGTTATTTGAGGACAAAACACTCCTGGATGTGATGTCCCAGCATCTGATGAAATGGGAAATAATAGGGACGGTCTTCATCTCCTTCCTTGTTTGGCCTTTTGGGCCTTGGAAACTGAACCAAATTATTTTCCAGAGCCGAAATGAAGTAACCAAGAACTTTTTCTTTTTGGAAAGAGTATGTTTTTCTTTTCATATCCTCAAATTGTTTTCGTCTTTGATCTATTTGATTGTCTTGATGAAACGACCTTTTTTGAGCTCAGGTGGTGGAGACCTTCGAGAAGATGAAGGTTTTGAAGTAGAAGCAGGTACAGGTGCTTGTTTAAGCATAACTGTATCAGTCTCTGCTTTACCCATTCTCCTTCCTGGAACTGATGGAATTACACGAGATTTAGACTTATACTATATAAGAGAATCTTCAATTTGTTGACCAATTGAATTAAGGTCTCGAAACCCTCTTGTGGATTTTACAGGGATCAACGGCATGCGTAATTCGTCACACAGATTTTCCACATAGATTGAAAACAGTTCCTCTTGAGGGAGTGCTAGGTTTATGGAATATGTTAACCCCATCTAGTGAGAAATGAAATCAGAGACTCTTTCATTCTCTATTTTCTTACAATTCGAAAGATTGAAAATTGTTGTATTTGGAAAAGTTGAGCTGAATTGAAGAAGAAATCGTTGACGGAGATCTTCCCATCCGGTAATTGACTGAGATTTCAAGATTGTATACCAGAAAAAAGCTGTTCCTTGAAAGGTTCTCACGAAGCATATGAGTTTCACTATTTCTTGCTGCTTTGGAGTTCCCATCATAGGATCGCAACAAGACATGTAATGCGTTAAATATTGTTCAGGATCTCCTAATCCATTGAAAATAAGGAAGACAGGGTTCCCAAAATTTAATGGGGGAGAGATTGAATCTACCCATTCAGGGTAAACTTTCTTTTCTAGTTGAACCTATGCACACTTTCCTTCCATAGCTTCCAACCGAGCTGTTAATGACTCAATAGTAGTTATTAACTTTTGTGAAACATCCGGTTGATCTTGAATCTGAACAGGTTCACTGACTGGAGCTTGGACAGGTATGGCAGCTGGTACTGCAACTGATAGCAGCACTGCCAATTGTTGTTGCACTTGACCCGTAGGATTAGACCTGTGAGGGTGTACTGATAAAGGATGATATTCTTGATCCATCTCATTAGCTGCAGCAAAATCCCTTGGCTGACTGACTGCAACACGCTTAGGAGGAAGACTACCCGGAAGTAGTTCTGCATTCATCCTCCTCAATTTCTTCATTTCTTCCTCCTTTTACGCAAATCTTTTCTCTAGTGAGAGTGATTGGACCTCTCTAGAGGGAGGATATGTAACCTTATTATTACCCTTTCCCTTGTTTGATCCCTTTCGAAGAGGGGGAAGTGGGTTATTTGATGGAACACCCAGATTTTGGGTAAACCTTTGATTTCATGTACACACACCTTCTTCATTTGTGTCTGTGCGTACAAATTCCTGAATAGGAACCTCTTCATCTGATCCCTCTGAGTGAGCCTCATCTGGTGGATCAGCAACAATGGCATTGATGACATTTATTGATTCATAATGCCTCGCATCCCTTATATCATCATTTTTTTATATTGTCTCCTTCCATGTCGTTGATGAGACATTTCCTTTTGTTGATTTGATCCTTCAGGAACTTCTTGACGAACCGTAATTTTGAGAGAATCTCTTGATAATTTGGCTCTTTGTTCCTCTTCTGGCTTCTTCCCCAATAGAGAAAAGACCGACTTTATCTGAGTAGGGGGTTGATGATTTGAAATAGTCCCCAGTCCGGTGCACTTGGGCTGTTCCTGCTGTCTTTGCTCAACTCCTCAAATCCTATTTGTTGATTCCGAGGGCTGGTTTAAAAGAGTCCCCAGTCTGGCGAGATAGGGTGGCTCTTAACATGCTATGTCTGAGACTTTATTAAAATCTCTCTTGATCTTGTGGACCTTGGTCTGGAAATTAGCTAGATGCATCAATCGACATCCACTTTAGCACCTGGTTCAAAAGACCATTGGATGATTTCTGATACTTCTGTCACTTGGTGATGTGCTTGCTCCAAACGAGAGGCCTATCCAATATTCTCGTTTTCTTGATGCAGGATTAATTCAATAACTTGTTCTCTGTATTCATGATTTTGAGAGGAACTAGTTGATTCCTGTTCTTGGGAAAACTTTTGATTACAAACAATGCCAGGTATCCGTGGCCGGCCATGGGCAATAACATTGCATGAGACCATTTTCGGCAGGCTGTGCTGACTGGAGAGCACCGTGAATTGCAGTGCTCCATGAACACCCCATCCTCTAACATGAATACCAGATGAGGCAGGCAATTAACTGGCGCAACTTTCTTAGTGCGCCAAGGCATGAACGCTGAAGGGCTCTCTGCTGCTTTTCATCCTTTGGATATCGAGAGACTGATAGAGATGCCAAGTCAATCTGATGTTATAACCCTTCTATTATCTTAAGATGATTTTCATATTCATCATAAGATAATACTTTCTTTTTTAACTGACAAAGATTTTTCCATATGTTGAGACGAATATCATGAATTCTATCTTCCATCAACAACTCTGGAATGTCGTACTGAGAGTCAGCCAGAGGCCATAACATGACAGGCACGTCACCTTCCACCAGTTTTTTTCTCATGTTCACCATTTCCTCTTTATCATTCAATGAAGATTCTTATACCTGATTTGACTAGAGTTGGTGTTTCCTTGTTGCTTCATCGGATTCAACAAGATTGGTAGAGAAATCATTGATCAAACTAGAATATGAATGACTTATGGGTGGTTCAGAGAATGACCTACACCCTAGGCTATCTTCTGATTGAGAAAGTATTTCACCTGCTAGAGATGAAGCATCAGACATGACTGGTTTCACATTTTAAAGTGCCTCAAGATAAGAGGGCTTTCTCAGCACTACATTGTCCACTGGAGCATTTTCCAGGCCATGTGCATCACTACTGCAGAGAGGACTTTCGCAGTGAAATTCATCATCATGGGTAGGACCACCATGGTGGGTTATAGCAAAAGATGAGATCTCTTGCTCCTTGGTCTTCTGGCCATATAGAGGGTTATTGTAGCTCTCATCTGAAGATGAAACTTCAAGATCGACCGAATTGTCATGAAGAAAGCCTTCATGAGGAAGTTTCTATTAAAGACCTTCAGAATTAATGTTCCCACTATTGGGAAATGAGGGTATAGAGTCTTGGATTCCAACAGATAATTGTCTGAGGGCTTCAAGAACTCTAGCATCGAGAAAAGCCTTGTTACAGGTTGGCTCTTGATCTTTTGACTGTGTTGGAAGGGTCTTCTTCTTAGACGCCTTCTTACTCACCTTTGAAACCACTTGTTGACGAAAGTGGCTGCTCTGAAAAGATGTATGTGCCTGATCAGGAGAGATTGCCAGGTTAGGCTGACGATCTTCACTCAAATCAGGTGTATGTGGCTGACTTGGTTGTCCGTATGATATGGGGGAGTATGCCCCACAACCCTCTTGGACTGGAACAGATGTGTGTGTATGTTTTGGAGTGAACTGTTGATGTGTCACTCCACTGGTGGGGATAGATTTATGTGTATTTCCCTGAGATGCCACTGAAGCTGTTATAATATCCTGACAGGCATCCAAGATATGAGCAGGAATTTGCTTCTTCTCTTTCACCATTGATAGAATATGCTTGGTGAATTCAGCTGCCAGAATGGGGATATACGTTCATTTCAGGCTTGGAGTAGGTGTATGTGTTTTCTCCTGTCCTCCTTTTCCTGTCAGTGAATCCTGAGAGTACTCAAGTGTAGGGGCAGAGAGTTGAGTCTGCCTCCTGTTTTTCACCGGAGCTTTTCGACAGACTTCTCTGAATGCTACCAAGCGAGACTGTTGGTAGGCTTGATCAATACTAGTAGGTTTATGTGCCTGCTGATTGCACTTCTCCGAATGTGGTTGACGAGATCCATCATATGTAGTCAAACGAGCCTGCTGACTAGCTGGTGACGTATAAATAGGTGTATGTTCCTGCCTATAGTACTCCGCTGGAATTGTCTGGCGGGATTGGCGTGATGCTGCCAGACGAGTCTGCTGGACAGTAGAATTAAAACAGGCAGGTGTGTGTGCCTGCTCATTGCTTGCCACCAAGTTAGGTTGGTGGACTTCTCCAGAGATGGCAAAGATGAGAACCTAGTCACTGTTAACCGGATTTCGCCTCTGGAGATTCTTCTTGCCTGCTCGGATTTGAGGAACCTGAGCCGAACGCCTGGAGTCGGTACCCTCATCATGTTGAGGGTGCACTGTCGCACGAGTCTGGCGGCGATTGTTGGTGGGAACCCTTCGTAAGGACCCCTGTCTGTGTGAATTAAGTCCCTGAGGGACCTACTCATTCACCTCCCCAGAATAAGGGAGATAATGGTGATTTTGTTCCAGGGATAATGACCCAAAACAGTTGGAGACGGTGGTTAGCACCGCCTACTTCTTAATCACTGGTCATCACTGTCCGGACGACCAGGGTGAGTTATTCACGTTGAGGGCTTGTCGGGCAGCCTCCAGAGTTAGAATGGTACCGTTTTGATGGTACTCCTTAACCAGTGCGTTTGATACCCTGTGTTGAAGATGTTGAGTAGATGATATCATCCTCATAGCGGACGACGATCCAGCAGTTGTAGTAGTAGTGGCATTCGCAGCAATGGTATTCACAGGTGTGAACTTGAGAGCAGCCATTTCTTAAAATGCAGAAAATCTTAGAAAATAGTGCTTGTTTGATATAATAGACATAATCAAGATCAATTCAGCCACTACATATTTTGGATGAGCACATTTCTCAATGATTTTTTTTGTTGGCCCTCTCATTGAGTTTTAAATAGAGGCCTAACAAATAAGAAAAAAATCATTTTAACATGGTTAAGGATTCATGTCGGGTTCACTATTTTTTGTTTCCCTCTAGAATTGGGGATGACCTCATCAATTTAAGGTTCAAACATTCCAAGCGGTTTCTAACGGGTTTGTTCTCAGAACCAGAAACATCCAATGATTCCATATCCATTTGAACCTCCTTTCCAAAGGTAGGTGCTCATTAGTTGTAGACTGATGAGGCTTAGGAATTTGCATTGGTCAAGAGGATGGGAGGTCGGACTCATCACACCATTTTTAGGGAAATTATTGTCTAATCCAGGACTCTATTTATAGATTTAATTTATTTTAATGAATCCTTATTACATTTCCAAGTATAAAATGAGTTTTCCTTTAGATCTGACAATCAATGATTGATATGTAGGAAATTTAGAGAATATTTTATATGTATTTGAGGTTCTTCATTGATAGAGAATCATCTGTATTTGTTAGATATTCTTAGTCAATGGTATCCTTTGATACATAAAAGTCTCTTGGTCATTATGATCACCATACTGGTTTTAAAGCCACTCAGTGGGGCACCTGAAGTTTACTGTCATTCAGAAGGACATGAATTATTTCAAATTTGGGATCGTACTTGTAGATGGGCTGCCTACATATCCTTTATTTTGGAAAAGGAATTAGAATCCACGTAGTTCAAGTAAGTGAGCATGATTTTTATGATTGATGGCTCAAAGAAAGATGTCATAATTACTTTTACACTCTAAGCTCACGTGAGTCGTGCTCGGTGTGAGAAACAATAGGTATTGGTAAAGCCAGACAATTGTGCCATGAAAGATGCAATCATAAGAAATGAGGATTAAGATTTACTTTTGGGAAGAAATCTTGGAACAGGGTCCATAAAGGTATATATGGTTCATGGAGATTTGGATACTCTAATCTTGGGGCTTACTCCTATGGAATATGCCCAAGTTGGGAGGGGACTTACGATGGGGTTTTATTCCTGAGAAGGAAGTCCAGATCAAAAGTAAATTTGGACTGGTTAAGGTACTTGGGGCTTACTCCTAAGGAGAATGCCCATATTTGAGACTAGGGCTTACTCCTGAAAAGGAGGCCCAGGTTAATGAGGACTTGGGACTTACTCCTAAGGAGAAGGCCCATATTTCAGACTGGGTATTACTCATGAAGAGGAGGCCTAGATTTGTGACTGGGGTTTACTCTTGAAAAAGCGGCCCAGGTTAATGAGGACTTGGGACTTATTCTTGAGGAGGATGCCCAGTCTTGATAATTATTATTGGGGATTACTCCTGAAAAGGAGGCCCAGGTTAAGAGAATTATGGTTGGGGCTTACTCCTAAGGAGGATGCCCATATTTGGTAATTTTATGATTGGGGCTTACTCCTAAAGAGGATGCCCAGATTGGGGGACTGGGGGCTTAGTCCTAAGGAGGATTCCCAAAATTAATGGGAATTATGACTGGGACTTACGCCTGAAAAGGAAGCCCAAAATTAATGGGAATTATGACTGGGACTTACTCCTCAAAAGGAAGCCTAGGTTAAGGGGTTCTCTCATCTTTAAAGGATGAGGTTTAATGAATGAAATCTCAATATTTAGTGACAAAAGGATTTGAAAATCACTAGGTTTTGAGAAATGTTCCACGGAGTTCCTTTCAGATAAGGAATCCAAATCAAGAAATCATGCCATAAATGGATTTGAAGAGTTTCATGAATATTGAATCTTGAATAGGAGAGGTGGAACGGCATAAGAGAGGTTAAATGGGCAAGAAAGACACCCAAAAAGGCAGGGGCACGCAAGTCCTGGCAAGCGCGCAAGTCCTAGTCACGCAGGTATAC
This sequence comes from Viscum album, assembly GCA_963277665.1. Lineage (NCBI taxonomy): Eukaryota > Viridiplantae > Streptophyta > Magnoliopsida > Santalales > Viscaceae > Viscum > Viscum album. The sequence continues at coordinate 1,087,307,373 of OY728145.1, read as the reverse complement.
CTGCACGACAAATGGGTACTTGCGCGTTTCTAATCCATCATGGTAATACTTGGGCTATCCTTGAACAATTCCTTTAGAATTATCCTGAGGCACTTCCAGAAGAGAGGCGCGCAATTTTTGGTTTGGAAGTAGTGTGGCGCGCAAGTATGTTTATTTCCTTTAAGGGTAAAACACCTTAGGTGCGCAAGTGTTAGTGAATTCTAACACTTATGCCTTACTCCTCTTGTTTAGACCTTCCATTCTACGTAAATAATTACCTTAGAAGTGTTCGGAAGACCTGAAGAAGAGACTTGGGCATTCAGAGCTCTAAATCTGAATTATGAAAAGCATCCCCCTTCAAATGGGGGGCCCACAGGGTCTATTTATAGGCTGGGGAAGACCCTGGGCCGTTATTATTTAGGGTGCACAAGTCACCTGCGTGACCATTAGGTGGCGCGCAAGTATACTTGCGCGACAGTGATGGAACTTACGCGACCCCTGTGCATTTGAAGCTTTGTTCATTCCATTGTCGATTTTTGATGTGTTCTTCAAAGGATGCATCAATTTGTGCTAAGTCATTTCCCTTTCCATTCTTTTAGATAATGTGATGAAAAAGGAGCATCAACATCATACTAGGTCTCCTATATCCTTGTTGTCTCATCAAATTAGTGGGCACTGGTATAAGTATAAGTCTTATATTGACTCTCAGTCTGTGTCTGAGATGTAGAGGGCTCATATGACTCCTTCAATTGAAATGTAAAATTAAAATAGTTAAAATATTATTTATAGTTAAATTTTAAACTCAAAAAGAAAATATACTAAACACAATCTAACGCTGGAAAGAACCTCTAATCTCTCCAGTGGTCAGATCACTGTGCATTCTCGGATAAATGTCAAACTCTGAAATATCATGTTGTTCTACTACTATATGAATATAAAATAAACCATTTATATTTAATGTTATATTGAATATTTTAAAAAACGTACTAACCATATTCTCTCTATGAGTACTGAATATACGACTACTGGCTCGATGTGTCACCTCCTGTTTCCCCTGATTTTTTCTACCTACTGATGACCTCCTCTGAAAATTACCACCCAACCAGTATGAACATAATACATCCCAAATATTAGATGAAATGTATTCATATTGGTGGGCACGGCAAGACTCATCAAACTCTATCACTCCTGCTTTCTCCATTTCTTTTCTTCTCAAATTATTCAAAAAATGATTGCAACATTGACGCAAAGTCCCCTACCTTTCCTTCTATATAGAGTCACACATGCTCTCATTAATGGGATACCAAAAACCCTATAAATAATTTATAATATAATCTCATTAAATAAATTAATTTCAACATAAATATTATTTATTTACCTACCAACCAATAATCGAACATGCGGCGCTAGACATCAACAGGAATATGATCCCATGAGAATCATGATTTAGAAAAATAATTGCGTAATATAACTCTCTCTCGTCCAGTATCTATATGCGTAAAGATGTGAAGAAAGAAAAAATAATCATAAAATTAGTATATAAATAAATTATTGAAAACTGACTAAAATGGATAGGTAAACAAACCTCTACATGCATGGATAGTTGAAAAGACGTGGACATTGCATGGGGATTGGGTCAGGAATCATAAAGCACATAAGACCACACCCCCTCTGAGTTACCCTTGAATAGCCAGTAGTCTGAGGGATAGATGAGCCAACATTCTACCCATCTAAAGGTAGATCGGATTCCTCCAACAGATGAAATAGATCCTCGTCCATCTGAAACATGAAATGACTATTATTAGTAAATAGTTGAAAACAACTATTATATATTGATATATATTATATATGATTGCAACCATAATTTAACTGTTTCAATGTTCATATTCATCCTCATCTTCATATCTGACGATATCAATGTCTTCATATTCCTCCTCAACATCATAAATTCCCGTATGAGTTTTAGTTCCATCATCTCTTGTCATTTCAAATTCATTAGTAACATCCTTAACATCATCATCACCATCAACCCTTAACTGTGGGGGGCCATCATCGATATACATTTCTCCTCATCAAAAATATGAATTTAGAGCAGTCTCTTTAAAAAATTTCAATTATTCCACTTCAGTGAAGCCACATTCACTTTGAGTAAACTGATTTTTTTGATATTTAATTTTTATTATGCTCCACAAATTACTCAACTCTCTTGAAGTAGAATAATATTTTTAATAATATATTTCATGTTCCTAATGAAATAATAAAAATAGTTCATTTACTGAAAGAATAATTTTATATTTAATATCAACGATTCCATGGTTCAGATGAACACACAATCCTCTCTTAGTATCCAACCACTGATATTTAAACATCATTATGTAATGTTATCCGAGAAAACACAGTTTAATAATTTTTTCCAGTATACTATAAAAGTCAAATTCAGTTTATCTATAATGAGACCCTCTAAAGAAAACACCACTATTCATTTTTTTATTCCCTTCATGAACATGTATGAAATCGAAAACTATTTACAACATATGGATTATATGATTTAACCATTTTTGATGGTGGGTTACTAAAGACACACAATATATTGTAAATTTTATCAGCATGTTGAGATACCTGATTTTTTTTTGAAACTATTATCAATATAACATATAATAAACTTATTTTATATGTTAATCCAAAAATAATCTATGTTACCAATTTTTGAAACTTTTAGGAAAAAAATTTTTGCTGGCATTCTTCAAGAGAAACTATTGTAATTTTTGGAAGTTGTTTCTTAATATGATTATCATATAACTTATAAATAAAATAATATTAATTTACTATAACAAAAATTTTAGAATAAGTGATATGATCATTCACTGTACAAATAGTCTCATTTCTTCACAATTGATCATCACATATATATGAGCTCTATGATTTTCATCATTTGAAGTCCATCGTTCATGAATTACACTGAAGCCATGTTTAGGTTGATTGAAAACTAATAATTTATTTCCCATTTCATCATCACAATTTCCATCATTATGGCCCATACAGTTCTTTTTTGAGTTATATACCAATTAAAAGTAATGGAAGTAGATAAAATAAATTTTCTCTTGAAAATAAGATTTCACAATTGAACCTGAAACTGATGATTTGTTCTGTATTTTTTTCTTCAATTACTCTATGCATATTTCGAATGGAACATCCATCATAATTTTATTGGACCTCCACATTTTTCTTCATGTGGAAAATTTAATATCAAATGTTCTATTGAGTCAAACAATGTTAATAGGAATAATTTTTTTCCATTTTACATAAAATTAAAATGACATATTCTTATATTCTCATTAATGCATCTTAGTCACTTTTCATAGCAAAAATGTCCTGGAAAAAATATGATATGTTTCTTAGCACACCCTAAATCATTGAATTTAATAAACTGCTTACTCTGATTGGAAGAATTCATTCCATTATAACATGAAATCATGACTTTTTAATCTGATAATATGACCATTTATGAAAAATATTCCCAAATTAGAAGCATAACATTCTGGAAGTCTCAAATCTTCAATTCACTAACAAAATAATAATTTATTCTCTTTGGATAGTGTATATGCTGATTTTGGATTCATTATCTTTCCCAAATCCATTAATTTTCTACTGGTTTATTGTTGGTCCAAATGGAATGAGGGGTAATAAAGAGACAACTGATTTAAAATTTTTACCAGATATCATTGATGGTGGTCCATCTCTTTCAATAGTTTATTTTCTGAAATGACATTTGTTCCTCTGAAAAGGATGACCAGTTGGAAGGAATCTAGGATGACAGTTGAAAACCCATGGTTTTTTCATTAATGAGTATAAATGTATTGTTGTCTCTCATAAATTATGAACATGATTTTGGAACATGTGTACTCTGACCAAATAACATTCTAAATGCTAGGAAGTTGCTAATTTTCCACATCAATGCACCTTTTAGCAAGAAATTTTGTTTCGCAGCAACATCAAATTTACCAACACAATTACGCCACAATGAATTTAACTAATCAATCAGTGGTTTCAAAAAAACATCAATATTATTTTTCGGGTGTCCTAGAATTAATAAGGTCAAGAAGATATATGGCTCCTTCATCAACATCCGAGGAGGTAAATTGTATAAAGTTATAAAGATAGGCCAACATGAATACTGAATATCATAAGAACCAAATGGAAAAAAACCATCAGTAGAAATACTCAATCACACGTTTTAGGAATCTAAAGAAAAAGACGAATGAAATTGGTCAAAATGATTCCGTGAATCACCATCAGAGGGATGATTTAAGGTTTTTCCATTTGGAATATTGTTTTTGGGCCATGAAATCAAAGCCATAGTGTTCTGAGACATAAATAAACACTGTAATCAGGGTGTCAGTGGAAAATATCTCAATTGTTTTGTAGGAATCAATCTAGACTTCTCTTGTTAAGCCCCTTTATACCTCCATTTTTCACATGTGGCACTACAATGCAATGAGTCATTTTCACCTAAAATATGATGTATTCATTTGAATATGCATGAATATTATGATAACCAATAACTATATTATGAAGTTACCTATTTCTCTCATATAAATTTGTAGTCAACACATTTCCTTCTGGTAATAGTGTTTTTACCAATGATAATATCTAATCAAAATTGCTATTTGAAATTCCATTATCTGATTTAATAGCCATAAGTTTAGCAACTACTTCAAATTTTATTATCATGCAACCAAGATATAATGAATCCTCTGTGGAACTCAACAAATCATAAATATAAACTGGTTCTAACTCAAGAGTTAAATTAATATCATCTTAAGTTTCATATTGTTGAAAATATGGACCTACCACATCATATGATAAATTTTGAAATTGTGCTGGATCTCAAACCAAATTATTAGTATGTTCTCTAGAATTGAATTCACCATGTTGATACCATAAATCATAATCTGGTTGAAAACCAAAACTCAATAAATGACCCCCAACATTGTCAAATGCATTAAACATCATCGGATCACATTTTTTACAAGGAAACTTAATAGTACCTTCTAAAAAAATTCTTTTTTTGATGATGAAAATGACAAGAAAGCTTCAACACCCTCAATATATATTGGATTTAAACTAGAACCATTTGGATTCTTGCGCTGATTTATCTAAGCACGGTCATCTAATAATGATTTTTTTCAACTTCTTTGTTCTATATTTCTATAAAAAATATAAAATAATTTTTTTTTCTATATAATTTGATATAATAAAAATGCCATCCAAAAAATAGAAGACAATTAAATTCCATATTCTATAAAATTATAATAATTTCTATTATTTCATACTTATTTATAATATTTTTTAAACATTTATACCAATCTACAGTAAATAAAAATAATTTATACTAATTACTAGAAATTATTATCAATTACTGCTAATTTATACTAATAATTCTTAATTTCTGGTGACATAATTTCCAATGGATTAGTGGTAGCTCTTTTTCCCGACGACTCACCTCCACTATCTTCGATTGAAATCACTATGAAAAATCTGATTAGACGAACAGATATCCATTTCTGTATACACGAATATAGAGATTAGGGAGACCACACTATGCTGCTCTCTATTCTTATGCATACAAAAAATGGATATTCATACATCTCAACATATATTTCCTAGTGATTTCAGTCGGAAATAGTAGAGATGAGTCTTCAGGAAAAAGTGCCTCTTTCTCCTGATGGATCATCTTCTTACAACTTTCTCTAACTGAAATCAGTATGAAAAATATACTTCAACATACGCATATCCATTTTTGTATGCATGTTAATGGAGAGCATTATGCCTTGCCCCAGATCTCTCCATTATCATTCATACTAAAATGGATATCAAAACATGAGGAAAAAATTTATATTGTGATTTTAGTGGGAGGAAATTATAAGGAGATAAGGAATTGGGCCAAAGAGAGCCGCTAATCCATTAAAAATTGTGCCACTTTATTACAATTTGTTACAATTTGTTACAATTTATTATAATTTCTTTCAAAATATTGCTAATTATTTCTAATTATTACTAGTTATTAGAATTTATCAACAATTATTATAATTTATTAATAATTATTAGAATTTATTACTAATTATTTGTATTTATTAGTAATTGATAATATTATTATAATTTAATGCTAATTATTAGAATTTATTACTAATTATTACTAATTATTACTAATTAATATAATTTACTTCTAATTATTACTAATTGTTTCAATTTATTACTAATTATTAAAAATTATTACAAATTATTAGAATCTAATACTAAAAATTAGAATTTATTTGTATTTATTACAAATTATTAGAATTTATTACAAATTTTTAGAATTCATTACTAATTATTCGAATTGAGTACTAATTATTAGTATTTGTTACTAATTATTAAAATTTATTACTAATTATTATAATTTATTACTGATTATTACTGATTATTATAATTTATTACTAATTATTAGTAATTATTATAATTTATTACTAATTATTTCTAATTGTTGTAATTTATTACTAATTGTTATAATTTAATACTAATTGTGGCAATATATTACAAATTTTTACTAATTATTTGAATTAATTTGAAACTATTTCTAATTGTTGCAATTTATTGCTAATCGTTATAATTTATTACTAATTGTTTCAATTTATTACTAATTATTAGAATTCATTACTAATTATTTGAATTTATTATTAATTATTATTAATTGTTTCAATTTATTACTAATTGTTGAAACTTAATACTAATTGGTACAATTTATTACTAATTATTACAATCTATTACTAATTATTATAACTTATTAGTAATTATTACAAATTTATTAACAATTATTATAATTTATTACTCATTACTACTAAGTGTTATAATTTTTTATTAATTATTGTAATTTTTTACTAATTATTAGAATTTATTAGTAATTATTGGAATTTATTACTAATTATTAGATTTAATTAATATTATTATAAATTATTACTAATTATTAGAATGTTTTACTAATTATTAATAATTATTACTAATTATTACTAATTATTAGAATTTGTTACTAATTATTAATAATTATTATAATTTATTACTAATTATTAGAATTTATTACTAATTATTACAATTTATAACAAATTATTTCAATTTATTACTTATTATTAAAATTTATTACTAATTATTGAAATTTTTTGCAATTTATTACTAATTGTTACAATTTATTACTAATTGTTACAATTTATTTCTAATTGTTACAATTTTAACTAAATATTACAATTTATTAATAATCATTATAATTTATTACTAACTATTACAAATTATTAAAATTTATTACTAATTATTATAGTGTTTTACTAATTATTACTAATTATTACAATTTATTTCGAATTATTACAATTTTTTAATAATTATTACAATTTATTACTAATTATTACAATTTTACAATTTATTACTAGTTATTACAATTTATTATTAATTATTACAATTTATTTCTAATTATTACAATTTATTACTAATTATTACAATTTTCTACTAATTATTACAATTTATTACTAATTATTACAATTTATTACTAATTATTACAATTTATTACTGATTATTATAATTTAATACTAATTATTATAATTTAATACTAATTAGTACTGATTAATATACTAACTAATATTTAATAATAATTCATATTAATTCAACGTAATTATTTGTAAAAATAACCTAAACAACGATACATAAACTTCTAATTCTAATTTAATTTAAATGTAGCTAATTAAAAATAATTATAAATAAATAAAAATAAAATTAATTAAGTAAAAAATAAAAGAAATAGATAAATACCATAAAATTGAAGCTTTCAAAGGATATAAGCTAAGAATAATTCCCAGAATTAAAATTCTAAACTTTGAAAATTTTTTAGAGAAAACTTTCCACTAGAGGGATAGAGGAGTGGAGAATTGAGTGGAATGAGGAAAAATGGGTGTGGTATATATAGGTTAGATTAGTTTCGACGAATGTATTTGTGATGGTATTCCTGTCGCAAATAATACCATTTGCAGTAGTATTCCCATCGCAAATAATACCCTGTTAGAAGGGTCCCATCGTAAATAATACCATTTGTGACGGGCCCCATCACAAATACCCATCTGTTAAAAAATCTTTTGTGATGGTTCCCATCGCAAAAGAATACCTGCCGACATATTATTTGCGACGAGATATAAATCCCATCACAAATACTAAAACACCCCTAGGTATTTGTGACGGTCTACTATTGCCCATCCCAAATACTCTTTCTTGCATTATGGCACGCAGAACGCACCAAACCATTAGTGACGAGAACCATCACGCCATCGCAAAAACCTAATTATTTTCGATAGGCTGGTTTTCCTGTCGCAAATGCCCACTTTTCCCATAGTGGGAGGCTCATATTTGAGCTTAGTACCCACATCTCTTTGTGTAACCCTTGTTTTTGGATTTTTTTGATGTAAAGCCCCAATGTGGGGAGAACATAATGACTCATGTTTTACATATATTATTTTTGGATATTCTATAGATTATTTTAGAGACAAAGTGGTGATGTGGTGTGCTATTTCGAGGCCCAGTGTGCCCGGAGTAAATGTTTGAAATATATTAAATATATTAAATAGAACGTGCGTGCAGTTTTCTTAAAAATTTGTAATAACTTTTAAATGGGTGCTCAGATCTAAAATATAAGGGCACCGTTGAGTTTAGAATATGGGTTTTACCCTAGGCAAGACTTAACCTTGGTCAACGCAGGACGTGTGTGGAAAAGTTTATGTGGGCGTTAAATGAATAAAATAATTAATTATTTTATTTTATTTCATTTTCTTGACATAACTGCCTAGAATATTTTATAAATAAATAGATCTGGGGAATTCCTAGGTTTTTCCTCTAAAACCTATAGTTTTAGAGGACCATTGGGGAGTATCTAACGATATTAATTTGGTGGATAATGAACAAATTGAAGATCGATGGAAAATATGATATGGAATCAAAGGATCTCACCAATGATCACAAAAGAGCATCATTCTTCATCAGTGATCGATCCAAATTAAGTTAGGATAGTTTTTTTATATGATTTCTTCCATGTTCATAGTTTCCATGGAAAACATGAATCAACCGACTAAAAGATAGATTTTTGGATCATGCATATTAGGAGATGGGTTATTTGTGGAGATTTTATCATGTGAATTACTTCATGATATTGATTCTTATATATCATTCTAATGATGATGGATTGAGGAAAATATAAACAATAACCGAGGTTTATTCCTCATGTTTGTGGTTGTTATTTTCTCCCCTATTTCTTCATTCATCACAGGCATTCTTCGCTTATCCTGTGGTTTGACATATCTTGATGATTCAATCATCATGCACCTGTTTAGTAGTGCAACAATCCAATATTGTAGATCTAAGATCGGCATGACTCGAAGGTGGAGGGATGATGGAAGTGGTGGTAAATCAGATAGTTTTTAATACTCAATTTTTTGTTCTTCAGCGTGTAATGAATAATGAAGAACAATCCCATTTTCCCAATAGATTGAAATCCCCAAAGTTGTTGATCGATGATGGAATGTTTTTTCATGGTCTGATTCATAATTTTCTTGGTGAGGTGTGGCCGGATCGATGGGTGGAGAACCAGTAAAGAACACGAAAATTAGTTCGGAGAATATTGAAAACTATGCACTCCACTACATGTAATGCATAGCCACACATCGTGTGAGCCCTCTTGTGTGGTTGCTAGGGTTTTGGAGGAATTCAAGTGTCACATGATGTGTGACCCCTATCACATGGAGTGTGGTCTCTCCCCGATGACTCGATATGTACCTTGTAGGATACATGGACATGGGTTGGGGTACTGGGTTGGAGCACGCCTTATACTCCCCTACACAGACATGACCTAGACAAGTACATGGGTTAAGCCATGTACTAGTACATGGGGAATAGTACAAAGGTATACGACACACAATTTATTCCTACAAAGATAGAGACATGTCTTGAGACAAGATCTGTTTATATGGTCAGGACCTGGTTTTAAGGGACATGGCGTGTAACCCCTCTTACACGATGTGCAATTTATTAATCATAGATTGGAGCCCTTTTCCTCAGTATCATGGGAATTTTTTGTTACGGTGAATTCCCCATATCATTTCCTTGAGTGTTAGTATGGAATCATCTCTTACACATTGTAAAAAGTTCCCTTTAGAATGAATTCTTGGATAGAGTCATTGGAATCCCTCAGTGAGGGCCGAAGGGCAATCCTCTATTGTAACATCCCACGTAAATAAAGAATATGAAATTTTCATATTTATTAATATTTTTGAAGTAAATATTAATTTTACTTCAAAAGGGTATGCTATTTCTGGTAGCATACTCAACATGGAACAATAGGTTTTTTTGAAATCTTATGTTGCACACAACATTGAGTTATACCGAAAAATAATATAATATAATTATTATTTTAAATGGTAGTTAAAACATAGCCATTGTATTGGTAGGAATGAATAGAACTAACTAAAATATGATTTTAGATGTGTTTTAAATGTTTTTACATTTATTCAGTAAAAGTTTTAGGCGTAAAATGTGAATGAATCCAATTTTAAGCATAAATACTCTAATATTCTTTAAAAGGTCGATTTATCGCCTTCTGATGGAGAGCCCATTTTAAATCTAGTTTTTGTCACTTTTATAGATTCTATTTGACAAAATAATATTCTTATTTATAATTGGTACATCAAAATTTACTTTGGATGAAATTTTTTTATTATTCTGATAAAATTCTTTTTTTATGAATAGTAAAAAATACAGCATTTTAATTCAAAATTGCCTTTTAATATAATTTATTTATATGGATATATTAACTTTTTAATTAGTTTAAATGTTTAATTACATTATATTTTCACAATATAATCCAATTTTTGTCCATGGAAGTAATTTCACAATGAAATTGGACAAAAACAAGTGTTAATCCTTTCAGAGTTATTATTTCATACAAACACACTTTTTTGTTTTAACAACAGAGATTAATTTTAAAATAATTTCTTCTATTTATATGTTTTGAATTTGGAAAAATGGATTCCATATTTGGAATTAGTAGGTCCACATTTTTTAAATAAGTTACTTTTATTTTTAGACATTATGAACACATACTTTAGAAAATATTTTATTTACCATGGTTAAAAGGTAAATCTGGTAAATAAGGGTAAACAAATATTATTATAATAATATTAAATTACCTTAACATGAGTCCTAATCCTATTGGTTGATATATTTCCGACCATGGTCATCCTTGGGTTGATTTTGGGACCCCATGAAACCACTTTGGAGTGATAATGACACTTTATATTAATTAATTTAAATTAAAGATGAAAAATGACAGAAACACGTATCTTTTAGTAGATCTATTTTGACATGGGGTTATATATGTTATCTCTTTGACTTTAAATATTAATTTTAAATATAAAACGATTTTATACATCATGTTATTTTATTTATAATTTTTAGATATCAAATAAATAAAATTATTTATGACACAATGATAATGCATTTATTACCTTATTAATGAATGGTTTAAATAAATGGGATTATAAAAATTAAAAAAAATATCCAAAACCTTTCCAATTTTTATTGTATGATTTAATTTCTAAAAATAGTAATCTTATACTTAAATTTAAATAATTTTGGACCTTTTGAAACCGAAAATATGTTTATAATAAAAAAATACTTTCAAACATTCCTAAAGAGCCCTCCACCCCCTTATAAAAAGTCATCACATCTAACCCATTACTCACACCTCTCAAGCCCCTTGGATCATCCAAAATATGATCAATTAATTTCCCTATGTCTCTATATACCTCCTAGAATCTTTCCCCTAGGCATAAGGTAATTCAATTAAACTTTTTGGTTCAAACCAAAGGGAGATACACGATTTAAAGGTAACGTCTTCTCTTAAGTTCTTTTCATTTATTTTACTTCTCCAACCCCCTAAAATCTCTTTATTCCTTTATTTTATAACAAAACCAGTATCATAAATATAATAGGTTGTTTTAAGGATAATTATTAAAACTACACCTACACACACCTCCATCTAATTGACTTAGATCATACTGTTTCTGTGGATGGTGAACGATTGCCTCGTGAAACGATGACTGTTCAATATTCTCCTACCACCTCTTATGGTGGACATTATGATGGAAAATTAATTATATATAATATTTAGGATATTTATTTTATCTATATGATTCTATATTTTTCATTTACAACACACCTTTATAAATTCCATAATGTGCAAATATGATAATTTCATTTGAGGAAGTGCGGACTACCGCCCCCTCAATATGATATGACTCGTTCATGCTATACATGGAACTTATAGAGGATGGAATTTATGAACTTATTTAATATATATAACATATATATTATACATTAATTATAATATAAATATGTCTCATTTAGTTTTCATTCCTTTAAAAATGAAAAAAAATGAAAGTAGCGTTCGAGCGTACATACGACTTACCGTCTCCATGAACGGTGCATTTCATTTCATACGTCCAAATGTTATGGACTATCATAAATACATACATATATATATATAGGATATATATAATATATATGATCTCTAAATCATGAATATCATTCTGGAGATGATATACTTTTGACCACATGGGCAAATTGTAATTATAACAAGTTCATTTTTAACTCAAATTCCAAACATCAACAAAATGTCTCATATAAACTCAAATAATTAACTAATTGTTATTGAAATGTAATAAGTGGTATAAAAGGAATAATAAACCTGAAAAGATTCTTAATCAATATATAATTAACTTAATTTTGTTTTTCATGAGATTAAAGAATGAATGAATCAATTCGAACACAAGGTAAGGGGTATTCATCTCACTTTTTATTCCCATGAGATTATTTCTATATTTTCCACTATTTACTTTTGTTTAGTGTATGTATTGACCATGATTATATTCTTTTGGTAATATAGATTAATTTATGGGTATTTACATATTCATTGTATGATCCTTCCTTTATGGGGTGTATGTTTCGTAAGTTACCAAATTGGTAAGGGAACATTTCACCGTACTCTTTTAGTCAAAGACTTATTTTATGTCATGTCTTTTAATTTTATTTTTCTTATGTTGGGATATGTTATTATTTATCCTTATTTCTGTAAATTTTATTTCCATGTGATAAGAGACCCTTTTCTATCTCATAAACTCATTTTATGATTTTTAATGCGACGTTATTAGGCTATCAAATTTCTGTAAGAGAACTTCTTAACCCAATTTCAATTCTTTTGGTTAAACTTATACTTTTTGATTATGTCATGATATGAATTTTTTTGAATGACCTCTGATTTTTTTACACTTAATATCCTCTTATATTAGGGGTATTTTTATTTTTCATACATAATTATGTCATTTATTTGTCGTTAATCTAAGGATATGATCTTTTCAAGGGACTTTGTCTCAATTTACATTCCCTTGAGAATTATTTGTTGTTATACACCAATTAACTTTTATATGATGTATATACTTCCCTTTGAAATTTATATCATGAATCTCCTTATTCTCATGATATTATAATATTTGATTAATGTTATTCCTCAATTATTTGTATTTAAGCGTCTCTCATTTGGTTAGAAACTCTTTAACTAAAATATCATTTAAAATGTTTTCAAGATTTATTCATCTAAATATTTCTCATTTATTTCCATGTTTTAAAAAATGGTTTTAAGGATTTATTTAAAAGGACATGAATTTTTTGAAATTAAAATTTCTTTCAAAAGCATCGAAGTGGAATGGGACACTTCGATTCAAAAATCTATTTATTAAATGTTTTAAATAGTTTTCAAAATTGTTTGATAAATAATTGATTAAGTAAATATATTTAAATGATATATTGTGAATGTAATGTGGAAATGTTATCTTTCCTTAATTCTGGTTTTATGTATTATGAATATGTTATGGTTATTGGTCATTTTTTATGTATACGGGTGGTTCTATGATAAACCTAGGGCCGGTGAGCCTGAGATAACTCTCCAATGCATTGTGTAACATTACGGAGGTAAGCCTTAATATTTCTCTTAAGAGATTTAGGGAATATACTTTGATGGGTATTCAAAACGTAACTCCCTTTGTATCTATGAAAGATACAATTTTAGTATGTTATGTATGCCATAATTTACCTTTATGATTTATGATTTCCATGTGTTGTTCATAAATGTTTTGATTTTGGGTGGTAAGTTGAATATTGAAATGTATGATTTCATTGATTTTTATTTATTGATGGGTTAATGTTTTCCTTCCTTGTTTTATAACCCTTACTGAGATTATTATGCTCATCCTAAGTTTTGAAATTTTTTTCATAGGAATTAAATATGAATAGGGTCAAGGATGGGATCAAAGAAAAGTAATGTTGTCTAAAACATGGAACTAGACATGTTTCTTTTATTTAAGAGTTTTTATTTTATTAAAAAAATGGAAACTAAGTAGAAGTGTCTACTTTTTAATTTTTTGAGATGTAATGTAATTGTTATGGCCTAATTCTCTAAAACTCTAAACCTAAAATGATATTAAAATTGAATTATTGATTTAACACAAGATTAAGCAATGTTTAAGGTTGATTCCTTAAAGTTGGTATCAGAGGTCAGTTTAGATAAATTTAGAGGTTAGGGTGTTATTTAAGCATAGGTGACATAACCATAATGGTTATCATATTATAAAGAGTCATAGTTTTTTAGATAAATTGAATGTGTTTAAGATAACATTAATATGTATATCTTAGTGTTTACCATTCTCATAAGATTTTATATGATGATTTTACTGATATACTCCCACTAACCTTTTTGGTTTTAATAAATGGCTGGATCAAGCAGGCACCAAAGTAACAATGTATGTGAAGAAAACGGTGACAGTCTTCTGAATAAGAAGCCGAATGAAATGGGAGCTTCAATGAGAAATCTTGTGGTTATTCTCAACCAACTATATGGAGTCATGATTGACTACCTGAACCATAGTGATTTTTATTAGGCATCGTATATGACAGAAACAAATCCCTATGTAAGTTTAGGTAATAATCACTAATGTAAGTATATTTAAAAACCTATGTGTCAAGGCTATGGAAAAAACACCTAGTAAAATGCTTCAAAAGTATAGGAAGTTCATTATATGTGGCAATTAATTTCATAAATGAAGAACCTTCCATGGAAAAAATAAGCATTCAGTTGACTCTAATAAAGGGAAAGAAGTACTTTCTAAGGGATCAATTGAATGTTTTAAATGTGGTGTGCATGGTCATTATAAAAATATAAATTCTATGAATATGGTTTAGAAATGGGATCAACAAGACCGTACAAATACATGTTTACCAATACCTAATTCCATTCCAATTGAGGATGATGAAACTGATAATGAACAATGAAAGTTATGTATTATTTCTTAGTTGATGTTTTGACATTATTGAATCTTAGGATATGATTCATGATTTTGTTTGTAGGAAAGATGTATTATGGAATAAGTTGGAAAATATTGGTTAATGGATCATGATTAAAATTTAATTATTAAGAATTATACATATAATGGATTCAAGAGTTATTCTAGACTTTAGGATGATGAAATGCTTAAAAGTGTCAACATTCTTTTGATGATGGGATTACTTTGGAAGACTTTTTCTAGTGTGTGTAAACCTGAATTTTGATATGTGAGAATGTTATTCCAGGAAGAATTAACTTTTATTTTGTGGATATAGTTATAAAAAACAATTTGGGTTTATATGATCCTTGAATTTGAGGTAATTATAGGTTATTACTTTTTGGGATGAAAATGCGAGGTATGAGATAAAGTTTATGGTTAAAATATCTTCTAGTTATTTTTGAGGAATTTATATCATTTTTGTGAATTTTATAAAATTATATAGTTTTTGAAAAAGGAAAACATGCAGACCATGTTACAACCTGTCATGTCAAACAAAGATGTGAGAATCGAACCCACAACCAAAGTGCGATTGGGATTTATCACCTACCACTGAACTACGTGAATTCCTTGGTTACTATGACTTATTCTTTTTGGTTAAATGATTTTATGGATCAAGAATAAGTTGATTTTGGTAACATATTTTCTATCAAATAGATATCCTTAATATAGGAAAATGATTTGGTGATTACGTGATAAAGGTTATTTTGGAAGGCGTTCTCTCTTTTGGGAACACTATATGCTTAAGAAACATATGACACTATGGGATCTCATTTGTGGAGTAATGGTTGAAATTTTATATTGGAAGAATATATGTACATATTGTGGACATATGGATATTTGGGTTGTTTATGGAAATTATTAACCTATCATAGATAATATGTGATTAGGTTAATTACTTTTCAGTATGAGACTTTAAGAGTAGCTGATGTTATTTGGAGATAAATGTTAATATTTTCTGTGAAAGACTATGTTATTGAATCCTTATGAGTTTTTGGGTTTCAATCTTAGTTTGGGATACTTTGAATAATTTTAAGGACAATTGTTTATTTAATGGTCTTAGTTGAACTTTGGGTATTGTTTGTTCAATTTTCGAGATTAAGAGTAGTATTTTCTTTTTCATAAAAGATTATCCTCTTTGGGGATTATCTAATCTTGTATTTACCTTTTTGTTTTTGGTTAATTTCTAAAGACAGGGGAAATATATAGTTCTTATTTTTGGATTATGTGATTCTCATGAATTTTATTCTATCACTTCAGGTGTGACCATGTCATCATGAATACTCATCGTTTGGAAAAAAGATGAGTTTGTGGTAAGAATTTAGTAAATGATTAAAGTATGCATGACAAGTTAGTATGTTTCCTTATGTTTTTAATTGATCTCATAAATAAATTACTCAACATTATGAAAAGTAACATAGAAAAAAAACATGGTCCCTTAAATTTTTCTGTTGGGGAATTAAAGACCATTTAACCTATTACAATTTTGTGGTTTTTTGGGGGTTAACTTTCTCTTAATCATGTTTTCTATCACTCTTAATCTAAACATGACACTTTGTTTCTCCTACATATCCATGTTTTCTTGGAATCCTAGTATGGGTTATCTCGGGTGACCTTTGTACTTCTCTTTATTTATTTTAAATTGATAGTTTTATTGACTCTTTTCCTATGTGGGACTTTTAATGAAGTTTCTGAGTCCAATTTGAAAATTGTGATGATGCAATTCCCAAAAGTGGGTAGGATGTAACATCCCAAGTAAATAAAGAATATGACATTTTCATATTTATTAATATATTTTAACTAAATATTAATTTTACTTTAAAAGGGTATTCTATGTCTAATAGTGTACTCAACACGCACCAGTGGTTTTCTTTAAAATCTTATATTGCACATAACATTGAGTTATACTGAAAAATAATATTGTATTATTATTTTAAATGGTAGTTAACACATAGCCATAGTATTTGCAGGAATGAATAGAACTCAATAAAGTATGATTTCACATGTTTGTTAAATGTTTTTACATTTATCCAATGAAATTTAGAGGCTTAAAATGTGAATGAATCCAATTTTAAGCATTAACATTCTAATATTCTTTAAAATATCGATTTACCGCATTTTGATGGAGAACCCTTTTTAAATATATATTTTATCAATTTTATATGTTCTATTTGAAAAAATTAAATTCTTCTTTATAATTGGGACATAAAAATTTACTTTGGATGAAATTTTGTTATTTTTCTGATAATGTTCATTTTTTTATGAATAGTAAAAAAATACTGCATTTTAATTCAAAACTGCCTTTTAATATAATTTATTTATATAGTTAGATTATCTTTTTAATTTTTTTTAAAGTGTAATTGTATTATAGTTTTTCCATTTAATCCAAAAAATTTCATTGGAAGTAATTTCACAATGAAATTGGACATAAACAAGTGTCAATATTTTGACATTTAATATTTCATAAAAACACGCTTTTTGTTTTGACAATGGGAATTAATTTTAAATTAATTTCTACCACTTTTGTGTTTTGAATTTGGAAAAATATATTCCTTATTTGGAGTCATGAGGTCCAAATTTTGTAAGTAGATAACTTTTATTTTTAGACTTTATGAATATTTACTTTAATAAATATTTTATTTACCATGGTAAAAAAGTAAATCTTGTAAATAAGGGTAAAAAATATTATTTTAATAATATTAAATTATCTTAACATGTGTAATAATACTATTGGTTGATACATGTCTGACCATAGTCATCCTTGGGTCAATTTTGGGACCCCATGGAGCCACTTGGGAGTGATAATGACACTTAATATTAATTAATTTAAAGTAAAGGCCAAAATGACATAAACATATATCTTTTAGTAAATAATTTTTTACATAGAGTTATATAAGTTATATTTTAGACTATAATTATTAATTTTAAATATAAAAATATTTTCTATATCATGGTATTTTATTTATAATTTTTAGACATCAAATAAATAAAATTATTTATGACACAATGATGATGCAATTATTACCTTATTAATGAATGGTTTAAATAAATGAGACTATAAAAATTAACAAAAATATCCAAAACCTGTACAATTAATATTGGATGATTTTTATTTCGAAAAATAGTCATATTATCTTTTAATTTAATGAATTATGGACCTTTTGAAACACAAAATAAACTTATAATAAAAAAATACTTTCAAACTTTCCTAAAGAGAACCTCCTCCAGCTTATAAAAATCCATCAACTCTAACCCATTACTCACACCTCTCAAGCCCCTTGGATTATCCAACCTCTAACCTATTAATATATATATATATATATATATATCCCTATATTCCTCCTATAATCCTTCCCTTAGGTATAAGGCAATTCAAGTAAACATTTTGGTTCAAACCAATGGGAGATACCTAATTGAAAGGTAACATCTTCTCTTAAGTTCTTTTCTTTTATTTTACTTCTCCAACCCATTAAACTCTCTTTATTCCTTTATTTTGAAAAATAGTATCCTAAATATACTGGGATTTTTTAATGAGAAGTATTTGAACTACACCTACGCACACCTCCATATAATGGACTTAGAACATACTGTTTTTGTGGACGACGCACTACTGCCACACAAAACGATGATTGTTCAATATTCTCCTACCACCTATTATGGTGGCCATTATGATGGAACTATAATTATATATTATATTTAAGATATTTATTTTATCTCTATTATTCTATATATTTCATTTACATCATACCTTTATACTTTCCATAACGCATAAATACGATAATTTTATTTGAGGACTAGTGCGGACTACCGCCCCCTCAAAGTGATATGACTCGTTCATGCTATAAATGGAATGTATAGAGGATGGAATTTATGAAATTATTTAACATATATAACTTATATATTATAATTGAATTATAATATATCAATGTATCATTTAGTTTTCATTCCTTTAAAAATAAAAAAAAATGAAAGTAGTGTTCATGCGTACGTACAGCTTACCATCTAATGAACAGTGCATTTCAGTTTTTTGTGTCCATTTGTTATGTAATATTGTAAATACATATATAATGGATATATATAATATATATGATATCTAAATCATGAATATAATTCTATATATAATGTAATTTGGACCACATGGACAAATTTTAATTATAACAAGTTCTTTTTCAACTCAAATTCTGAACATCGACAAAATTTCTGATATGAACTCAAATAATTGACTAATTGTTATTGAAAAGAAATAAGTGATATAAAAGGAATAATAACCCTAAAAAATTTCTTAATCAATTATAAATTAACATTATTTTATTATTCAGGAGATTAAAGAACGAATGAGTCAAGTTAGACACAAGGTAAGGGGTTTTCATCTCACTTTTTATTCCCATGAGATTCATGCTATATTTGACACTATTTCCTTTTGTGTGGTGTATATACTACCCATTATTGTATTATTTGTGTAATATAATTTAATTTAGGTGTATTTACATCTTCATTGTATGATCCTTCCTTTATGGGGTGTATATTTCATAAGTTACCCAATCGGTATGTGAACCTTTCACCGTATTCTTTTAGTCAAAGACTTATTTTATGTCATGTATTTTAATTTAATTTTTATTATGATGGGATATGTTATTATGTATCCTTATTGCTGTAAATTTTATTTCCATGTGATTATATACTCTTTTCTCCCTCATAAACTCATTTTTGGAATTTTAAAGCGACAATGTTAGGCTGTCGAATTTCTATAAGAGAACTTCTTAACCCAATTTCAATTTTTTTGGTTAAACTTATACTTCATTATTATGTCTTTCTATGAATATGTGTGAATGAAATATGATTATTTTACACTTAATATCCTCTTATATTGGGTGTTTTCTTATTTTTCTCACATAATTATGTCATTGATTTTTCCTTAATCTAAGGATATGATCTTTGCAAGGGACATTGACTCAATTTACATTCCATTGAGACTTATTTGTTATTACACACCAATTCACTTTTATATGGTGTATATACTTCCCTTTGACATATTACATCATGACTATCCTTATTCTCATGATATTATAATCTTTGATTAATGTTATTCCTCAATTATTTATACTCAAGTGTCTCTCATTTGGTTAGGTACTATTTAACAAAAATATTGTTTTAAATGTTTTAAAGATTTATTCTTATAAATCATTCACCTAAATGTCTATGTTTTAAAAATGGTTTCAAGGATTTATTTATATGGAAATGAATGTTTTGAAATTGAAATTTCTTTCAAAAGATTCAAATTGGTGTGGGACACTTTGATTAAAAAATATCTTTATTAAGTGTTTTAAATTGTTTTGAAAATGGTCAGATAAATCTTTAATTATTTCAATATCTTGAAATGATATATTGTGATTATAATGTGGAAATGGTATCTTTCCTTTATGGTTGTTTTATTTGTTATTAACATGTTATCGTTGCACATGAGACTCATCCCAGTTGTTGAGGACTCCTTAAGTGCATCTAGGAGACCCGGGATCAAATCCAAGTGGAGTATAATTTCCAGGGGTACTGTAGCAGGAATTGTGCAGAACTGTAGTAGGTACTGTAGAAGGAACTATAGCAAGAGCTATTTGGAACTATAACAGCCGAGAATATTCCCCCATTTGGCCTTTCGGGCCACCAATTTGGTCCCTGGGTCCTTTAAAGCCTTCGGGCCACCCGGGCCTTTGGGTCAGTAAGGCCTTCGGGCCACCTCAAGGCCTTCAGGCCACCTTAAGTGCAGATGCAAATCAGAAACCTATAAATGAACATACTTCAGAAGGAGGAGGATCAATGAGCTTTCACCATAGTAGAAGCTAAATAGATTTCAAGAATAAGAGGGTATGGCACCTGCCATTGGGACAAGCCTGTGCATGCATGGGAAAGCCTAGGTGAATAGCCATGCGAAGGAGGAGAGCATATTTCATGATGAAGATACTAGGGAGGAGCATTTCCAAGTAGTTAGTATGGGTTGAATGTAATGTTTGAATCCAAAGGGAAATTAATTCCTCTAAGGCCTACAGGCCATGTTATACTTATTCCTAGAGGCCTTGTAAGGGTTCCACCTCACCCCTTGAAAGTTGGATTATCAAAATCAATAAAAAATGAAGGCCTTCGGTCCATTAGAGGAATATGTTATGATTATTGGGAATTTTGTATGTATATAGATGGTTCTATGATAAACCTAGGGTCAGTGAGCCCAAGATATCTCTCCAATGCATTGGGTAACATGATGGAGGTAAACATTAATGTTTCCCATAAGAGATTTAGGGAATATACTGTGATAGGTATTCCAAATGTAAGACTCTATGTAGCTTTGAAAGCTATAATGTAAGTATGTTATTTATTCCATAAGATACATTTATGATTTTTGATTTCCATGTGTTATTCATAAATCTTTTTATTTTTGGTGGTAAGTTAAATACTGAAAAGTATGATTTCCTTGATTTGTATTTATTGATGGTGTAATGTTTCCTTTCCTTATTTTATAACCCTTACTGAGTTTTTTTATGCTCATCCCAAGATTTTAAAGGTTTTTCAAAGGACTTAAAGATGAATAGGGTCAAGGATGGGATCAAGGAAAATTCATGCTCTCTAAAACATGGAACTATACATGTTTCGTTTTTTAAGAGTTTTTATTTTATGAAAAAAATGGAAATTGAGTATAAGTGTCTACTTTATAATTTTTTGATATGTAATGTAATTGTTATGTTCTAATTATATAAAACTCTAAACCAAAAAATATCCTCAATGTGAATTCTTGATTTAACTCAATATTAAGTAATGATTATGTTTGATTCCATACAATTGGTATCAGAGGTCAGTTTAGATAACTATAGTGGTTAGAGTGTTATTTAAGCATAAGTGACATAACCATAATGGTTAGCATATTATAAAGCATCATAGATATTTTAAATAAATTTAATGGGTTTAAGATAACATGAATAAGTATATCTTAGTGTTTATCATCCTCATAAGATATTATATGATAATTTTACTGATATAATCCCACAGAACTTTTTGATTTTAGTAAATGGATGGATCAAGCTAGCACCAAACTAATAATGGATGTGAAGAAAACTGTGACAATCTTCTGAATGAGAAACCGAATGAAATGGGAGATTCAAGGAGAACTCTTATGGTTATTCTCAACCAAATATCTGGACTCATGATTGACCACCTGAACCATTGGGATTTTATAAGGCATCGTATATGCGAGAAACAAATCCCTATAGAAGTTCAAGTAATAATCACAAAGGAAAGTATATTAAAAAACCTATGTGTTAGGGGTGTGGAAAGAAACACCTAGGAAAATGCTTCAAAGGGATGGGAAGATGCTTCAGATGTGGTAGTGAAGGTCATAAAGCAAGAACCTGTCGTGGAAAAAGAAAGTTTCCAGTTGACTACAGGATTGGGAATGACATTATTTCTAAGGTATCAATTGAATTATTTAAATGCGGTGTGCATGGTCATTATAAAAATTGATCTTCTATAAAGAAGATTCAGGAATGGGATCATTAGGGCCATTAAATTATATGTTTACCAATACCTAATTCCATTCCAATTGAGGATGAGGAAACTAACAATTAGCAATGATAGGTATGGATTATTACTTAGTTGATGTTTTGACATTATTGAATATTAGGATATGATACATGATTTTGTTTTTAGGAAAGAAGTATTACAGAATAAGTTAGGAAAGAATAGTTATTGGATCATGAAGAACATTGAATGAGTAAGATTTCTACATATAAGGTATTCAAGAGTTATGCTAGATTTTAGGATGATGAAATTCTTAGAAGTATTAATATTATTTTGATGATGGGATTACTTTGGAAGACTTTTTATAGTATGGGTAAACCTGAAGCTTGATATATGAAAATGTTATTCAGGGATAAATTATCTTTTATTTTGTAGATATAGTAATAAATTACCATTTGGGTTTATATGATCCTCAAATTTGTGGTAATTATAAGTTATTACATTTTGAGATGAAAATTTGGGGTATGAGAAAACATTTGTGGTTAAAATATGTTCTGGTTATTTTTGGGAATTTTATAAAAATATATAGTTTTTGAAAAAGGAAAACATGCAGACTGTGTGATAACTCATCGTGTCAGACAGAGTTGCAGGAATTGAACCCACAACCAAAGTGTTATTGGGATTTATCGCCTACCATTGGACTACGTGAAGTCCCTGGTTAGTATGACTTATTATTTTTCGTTAAATGATTTTATGGATAAAGAATAAGTTGATTTTGGTAAGTTATGTTTTATCAAATAGATATCCTTAATATAGGAAAATGATTTGGTGATTATGTGATAATGGTTATTTTGGAAGATGTTCTCTCTTTTGGGAACACTATATACATATGAAAAATAGAACACTATAGGATCTCGTTTGTGGAGTAATGGTTGAAATTTTATTTTGGAATAATATTTCTTTTTATTCTGGACATATAGTGATTTAGGTTATTTATGTAAATAATTAACCTACCATAGAGAATATGTGATTAGGTTAATTACTTTTCAGTATGAGACTTCAAGAGTAGCAGATGTTATTTGGAGATAAATGCTAAGATTTAATGTGGAAGACTATGTGATTAAATCCTTATGATTTTTGGGTTTCAATCTTAGTTTGGGTTACATTGAAATATATTATGGACAGTTTTTTGTTGAATTGTCTTAGTTGATCTTTGGGTATTGTTTTTTTCAATTTTTGATATTAATAGTATTATTTTCTTTTTTATAAAAGATTATCCTTTTGGGGGATTATCTGATCTTGTATTAACATTTTTGGTGTTGGTTAATGTCAAAATACAGGGGAAATATATAGTTCCTCTTTTGTGGAATATGTGATTCACTAGAATTTGATTCTAGTTCTTTAGGTGTGATCATGTCATCATGAATACTCATCATTTGGAGAAAATACAAGTTTATGGTAGGAATTTAGTAAAGGATGAAAGTCTACATGAAAAGTTAGTATGTTTCCTTATGTTTTTATTTAATCTCATAAATTAATTCCCCAACTTTATGAAAAGTAACTTAGAAAAAAAATTCTTCCGTTAACTTTTTCTACTAGGAAATCAAATATAGTTTAACTCATCACAAATTAGTGGTTTTCTGGTGGTTAACATTCTCCGGATCATGTTTTCTATCACTCTCTATCAGAACATGACACATAGTTTCTCCTCCATATCCATGTTTTAATGGAATTAAAGTATGGGTAATCCCATGTGACCTTTTTACTTCTCTTTATTTATTTTAAAGTGATAGTTTTATTGACACTTTTCTGATGTAGGACTTTTTATGAAGTTTCTGATACCAATTTTAAAATTGTGAGGAGGCAATTCCCAAAATGAGGGAAGGATGTAACATCTGAGATAAATAAAGAATATTACATTTTTAATATTTAATTATATTTTTGAAATAAATATTAATTTTACTTTAAAATGGGATGCTATTTCTGATATTGTACTCAACACACATCAATGAGTTTCTTGAAAATCTTATGTTGCACACAACTTTGAGTTATATCGAAAAATAATATATTATTATTATTTTAAATGGTAGTTAATTCATAGCCTTTGTATTGGGGTGAATGAATATAACTAACTAAAATATGATTTCAAATTTTTGTTAAATGTTTTTATATTTATCTATTGAATGTTATAGGCTTAAAATGTGAATGAATCCAATTTTAAGCAAAAATACTCTAATATTCTTTATAAGGTAAATTTATGGATTTTTAATGGAGAACCCTTTTTAAATATAGCTTTTTAACTTTTATATATATTATTTGACAAAATAAAATTCTTCTTTATAATCAAGACATCAAAATCTACTTTGGACTAAATTTTGTTTTTCTGATAATGTTCAATTTTTATGAATAGTGAAAAATACTGCATTTCAATTCAAAACTGCCTTTTAATCTAATTTATTAATATGGTTAGATTATATTTTTAATTTGTTTTAAAGTATAATTAGATTATATTTTTACCATTTAATAAAAAAAATTCATTTTATGTAATTTCACTTTGAAATTGAGCATAAATAAGTGTCAATCTTTTGACAGTTATTATTTCTTAAAAACACATTTTTTGTTTTGACAATGGGAATTAAAATTAAATTAATTTCTATCACTTATGTGTTTTGAATTTAGAAAAATGGATTCCATATTTTTAATCAGGAGGTTAATTTTATTTTTAGACATTATGAATATTTACTTTAGTAAATATTTTATTTACAATGGTTAAAAGGTAAATCTGGTAAATAAGGGTAAATAAATATTATTATAATAATATTAAATTACCCTAACATTTTTCCTAATCCAATTGGTTGATAAATGTCAGACCAATTCCATCCTTGGGTCAATTTGGGGACCACATGGGGCCACTTGGGAGAGATAAGGACACTTTATATTAATTAAATTAAAGAAAAGACAAAAATGACATAAACATATATATTTTAGTAAATAAATTTTTACATGGGGTTATATAAGTTATCTATTAGACTATAACTATTAATTTTAAATCTAAAAAAATTTCCTACATCATGGTATTTGATTTATAATTTTTAGAAATCAAAAAAAATAAATTATTTATGACAAAATGATGATGCAGTTCTTACCTTATTAATGAATGATTTAAATAAATGAGATTATAAAAATCAACAAAAAAATACAAAACCTGTCCAATTCGTGTTTAATGATTTTATTTCGAATAATATTCATATTATCTTCTAATTTAATTAATTTCGGACCTTTTGAAATAGAAAATAAGTTTATAATAAAAACATTACTTTCAAACTTTCCTAAAGATCCCCCTTATAAAAATCCATCACCTCTAACCCATTACTCACACCTATCAAGCACCTTGACTCGTCCAAATTCTTCCCAATTAAGTTCCCTACATCCCTATATTCATCCTAGAATCCTTCTCTTAGGTATATGTCAATTCAAGTAAACCCTTTGGTTCAAACCAAAGGGAGATACCTTATTTAAAGGTAACATCTTCTCTTAAGTTCTTTTCTTTTATTTTAATTATACAACCCCCTAAACTCAATTTAATAATTTATTTTATAAAAAACCAGTATTATAAATATACTATGTTGTTTTTATGAGATTTATTCAAACTACACCTACACACACCTCCATCTAATGGACTTAGAACATTCTGTTTCTGTGGACGTTGAAATACTGCCTCACGAAACAATGATTGTTCAATCTTCTTATACCACCTCTTATGGTGGAAATTATGATGGAAATGTAATTATATATGATATTTATTTTATTTATTTTATATCTATTCTTCTGTATTTTTCATTAACATTATACCTTTATACTTTCTATAACATGTAAATAGGATAAATCCATTTGAGGAAGTGTGGACTACATCTCCCTCAATGTGATATGACTCGTTCATTCTATACATGGAACATATAGATGATGGAATTTATGAAAATATGTAACATATATAACATATATATTATAATGTAATTATAATATACATATGTATCATTTATTTTTCATTCCTTTAAAAATGAAAAAATGAAAGTATTGTTCATGTGTACGTACGACTTACCGTCTCCATGAACGGTGCATTTCATTTCTTATGTAAAAATGTTGTCGAATATTATAAATTCATATATAATGAATATATATAAAATATATAATATCTAAATAATGAATATCATTCTGGAGATATTTTAATTTTGACCACATGGACAAATTGCAATTATAACAAAGTCATTTTTAACTCAAATTCTGAACATCGACAAAATGTATGATATGAACTAAAATAATTAACTAATTTTTATTACATGGTAATAAGTTATATAATATAAATAACAATCCCTAAAAACTTTCTTAATAAATTATAAATTAAATTTAGTTTATTATTCAGGAGATTAAAAAATGAACGTGTCAAGTCGGACACAAGGTAAAGGGTTTTCATCTCACTTTTTATTCCCGTGAGATTCATGCTATATTTGACACTATTTCATTTTTTTGGATTATGTACTTCCCAAGATTGTATTAATTGTGTAATATACTTTAATTTATGGTTATTTACATCTTCATTATATGATCCTTCCTTTATTGTGTGTGTGTTTCGTAAGTTGCCAAATGGGCAAGGGAACCGTTCATCGTACTCTTTTAGTCAAAGACTTCTTTTATGTCATGTCCTTTAATTTCCTTTTTATTATGTTGGGATATGTTCTTATATATCTTTATTTCTATAAATTTTATGTCCATTTGAAAATATACCCTTTTCTCTCTCATAAACCCATTTTCTGAATTTTAATGCAATGATATTAGGCTGTCGAATTTTTGTAATAGAACTTCTTAACCCAATTTCAATTATTTGGGTTAAACTTATATTTCTTCATTATGTCGTTATATGAATATTTGTGAATGAAATATGATTGCTTTACACATAATATCCACTTATATTGGGTATATTATTATTTTTCACACATAATTATGTAACTGATTTGTCTTTAATCTAAGGATTTGATCATTGCAAGGGACTTTGTCTCAATTTACATTACATTGAGACTTATTTGTTGTTATACACCAATTCACTTTTATATGGTGTATATAATTCCCTTTAAAATATTATATAATGAATATAATTATTCTCATGATGTTATAATCTTTGATTAATGTTATTCCTCAATAATTTGTATTTAAACATCTCTCATTTAGTTAGGAACTCTTTACCTAAAATATCATTTTAAATGTTTTAAAGATTTATTATTATAACTATTTATCATTAATTACCATGTTTTAAAAATGGTTTTAATGATTTATTTATATGGACATGAATATTTTGAAATTAAAATTTCATTCAAAACCTTCAAAGTGGTATGGGACACTTTTATTCAAAAATCTCTTTATTAAATGTTTTCAATAGTTTTTAAAATGGTTTGATAAAGCATTGATTATGTCAATATCTTGAAATGATATATTGTGATTGCAATGTAGGAATGGTATCTTTCATTTATTCTTATTTTATGTTTTATAAATAGGTTATGGTTATTATATATTTTTAACGTATACGGGTGGTTCTGTGATAAGCCTAGGGCGAGTGATCCTGAGATAGTCCTCCAATGAATTGGGTAACGTGAAGGAGGTAAACATTAATGTTTCTCATAAGAAATATAGGGAATATACTTTGATGGTATTCCAAATGTAACTCCCTGTGTAGCTATGAAAGCTACAATGTAATTATGTTATGTATGTCATAAGTTACCTTTATGATTTATGATTTCCATGTGTTATTCATAAATATTATGATTTTGGATGGTAAGTTAAAGATTGAAAAGTATGATTTCATTGATTTGTATTTATTGATGGGTTAATATTTTTGTTCCTTATTTTATAACCCTTAGTGAAATTTTTATGCTCATCCCATTTTTGAAATGTTTTTTTCACATGAATAAAATATTAATAGGGTCAATGATGGGATCAATAAAAAGTCATGATGTCTAAAACATGTAAGTAGACATGTTTCTTTTTTTAAGAGTTTTTATTTTATGAAAAAAATTGAAACTGAGTAGAAGTGTCTACTTTGTAATTTTTTGAGATGTAATGTAATATTTATGGCCTAATTCTCTAAAACTATAAACCTGAAAAGATCCTCAATGTGAATTCTTGATTTAAATCAAGATTAAGTAATGTTTAAGGTCAAGTCCTTACATAAATTCTTCTTCATTCACTATTTGGATTTCTTGGTATCATCATGACCAACAATAGATGGGTACCAATCCTCTACATAGAAGGTTAATCTAGATTGCATTGTTAGTGTCCCATGGACTTGGGAGTGATCCTTATATATGTATCATATCTCTTATACCCCTTATAATGTACTTATAATGGTGAGACATGACAAGAATTACTTCTTGGATAGACATCATCAGTGTTATGAGAATTAGGAGTGTGTTCTTCCTAATGAGTTTTGTGTGGATTTTTTGAGCTGTAATACTTGGATCACATACTGCAGTTGTGATTTTTCTTTAGACTCTGTGTCATTGTTGAGTATATCTGGATATTCTTATTATATGTGTTGTATACATATACCTATATATAGTTGATTTTATTTCCTTTTTTGTATGATTTTTTGTTTTGGTGTGTCCAACTTGGTATTATTATACTCATCCCATCATGGGTTTTTCATGTATGTGTTGTGCCTTATACAGACAGTCGACCTTTTGACTAAGTCCTTGATGGACAAGGACCATATGGTGCTTAGTTAGACTGGGTAGAACAAGGTCTACTCTTATGGTATTCTAATAGGAGTCCCGGTTTTCTTTTCAGGTTGGATTTTTTTGACTATATATGGTGGGCTTGTATTTGGCAGTGTTTAATTTCTTTTACTTCATGTCATACTATGGTAGTGGGATTTAGATATATGCATTCATGTTTGTTTAGTTGTTTTTTCATTTCAACATTGTATAGGCTTGGAGATGTCTGAATGTGTACAAGTACTTGGGATAAGGCCTACCTTGTTAGTGATATTCCTTCTTAACACTAGTCACCAACCCCTATCCTATTAGAGGCAGGCATGGGGAGTCACAACATAACCCCCACTCGGATGGGTTGTGACATGCCAAAGTAGACCAGACAATAATTTCTGGAGAAGCATATATTTGTGCCTTAAATCCTTTCATAATCTTATATATATACACACATTCTTTTGGTTTTTTCTTCTTGAAATATTTTCTATGAGAAACTCCAATACCTAAACCTCTTACACAATAATATTGTTCCAGCTACATTGATCCACTGAAATTAGTTGTTCTTCTAGTACAATTACTACATATTCTTCAATCTAAACCGTGTGAAGAATGTATGTACATAAATATATATTTTTATTTAATACTAGTATAAATAGTGATAAATTAGTATTATGTTATACTTAAACCTGTTTCCCATACTTCTTTTGTATTTTCATCAACTAGTTTACCCTCATTATTTATGCAAGCCTCATTTCATTACACATGGTGTGGGATATAATATGATTCATGTTTTGATTCATCAATCAATAATATAAACAAAGGAATATATTTTGATTCATATCACATAAAAATTATAACATTGATTTAAAATATATACCAATTTCTTATCTAGTGAGGCGTACCCCATCCTTTCCTCGTGATAGATGTACATTGGTTTTGATGCATAATATTTATTTTCAGAACTCCTTTATTTTTTCATAAATTAACAATTTTGAATAAAATTGGATAAAATATATTATGTAAAATAATATATTATCAACTAAAATGCACCTGAAATGATTTATAATTGTAACTAATTATGAAAGCATTCCATGTTTTCTACATTCTAATGTATGCATAACTAGATTTTGGGTGGGGATTTACTTTCCCCCCAACATCCCTTATATGTAACTAGATAAGAAGAGTCTATAAGCCTTTACGGGATTTTATAATGGTCATTATGTCATATTTCTTATAGAAATCACTTAAAATAAACAAACTCTATAAGTAATAATGAAGATTAAATAAATTTTTCCTTATATTATTTTATAGTAAAATAGTGAACATATATTGTAAAACTACATTTATATATTTATAAAGGACCTCCTTCTATAGGATATATGTGACACAATAAATCTATATCAATCAGAACATTCACCCTGATTGTGACCCCAAAATAATTAATGAACATTGACTTGTTGGGGTCAACAGGTTGGCCACATTGAATAAATCTAACCTCAAATTTTATACCCTTACTTATTTCCTTGATAATTATATTCAACACTGTGATGTTAGATTGTTCTTTTTTTATTTCATCATCATGTTGTTGATCCCCTAATAGTTATGGAGTTTCCGTATCAACTACCTATTCTTCCCAAGGAATGGTAACATTAAAATGTGTGGAATAAATTATATGAAATTGTAGTAAAACATTTAATTTATATTATGTTAATAAAGTAGAGAATAGATAATAATATGAGGAAAATCATAGTATATTAAAAACATGTTAACCTTCTCATTTAACTCTCTTTCATTTCTAATGTTAGAAGGGATTTGGGTCCACTATAGAGAATCCAAATATCATCTTTGTGGTCCCCTCTAACATATACGACATTCTCTACATTGGGACCACCACGAACTGATTATGACTTCACAATGAAAGGGTCATACTTGAATTTTCATCTAGCCCTATATTTGTTTTAGTCTGAAGAATAATAATCAAAAACTTCTTGTTTTCTATATCCGAGACATAAAATACCTGCACTTATTTTGATTCCATTTTTAAAAGATCTTATTTTTCCCCTTCCACATTGTAATTCAAATTCAAAAAACCCATTTCATCAATGATCACTACACACATTTTTTTCATCCCTTTTACAATGGAAAATCTACACTTATCATGATATATGTTTCTTATTGGGCATTTGGGACCATGTCAGGGCCTTCATGGAATGTTTATTTTAATATGTTTTTCATCTAGATCATGTAATGGGTTCCCCCTTTTCCTATTTTCAAAAGGGTATTCTCTCTTTTGATGTTTAATAAAGGGGTCTTGACCCTCATCCATTAAAAAAACTAAATATGTGCATGATTTCCACCACATGCATAACTCCACTATTTTTCATCACATTGAAGTCATCATGTTCATTTTTATAGAATGTATAGCCATTGATTAGAAAACCAATGTATGATATAATATCTTCATTTGGTCCTCTAGAAAATCCTTCAAATTCATTCGATAATTGAAATTATATTTTCATTTAAATTCTTGTAAATATGATCCTGAGACCATCCCATAAACTGTTGATTATGTGTATTTGATACCAATATTTCTACCCTTGATGGATTAAAATCTCAATGAATTAATATGTGAGTTTCAACATATACATCAACATATTCACTACTATGCAAAATGTAAAGGTTCTCTTGCTCCTACTCTATGATTGTAATTGAAACAACATCTATTTCATAAACCCCTTCGACCATAAGGCATCCACTATGATGGGACTTTGGGAGACTGATGCTATTAACACATGATAGGTAATTAATAAAAAATTAAATAGGTTATTCAACATTATATAATTATTAAATACAAACTATGACCAAATTCAATTCTTCAAATACCCTAACAAAATATTCATATAGAATTTAATGTGGTACATCCATATCAAATGGAAAACACCACATATTTGAACCTCATTAACTAATTGAATCATCAGTCAGACCATTATATCAAAGAATGAAGGTGGGAATAAAATATCTAATTCACATAATATGACCTCAATGTCCTTATTAATGATTGGAAACTTTTAAGTGTCTATAAATTTAATATATATGACTTTGAAAAATAAGTATAGTTTGGTTAATGTATTTCATACATTTTAGGAAGAATGCAATGTAAAGTGACATGAATCAAATCTTACATCAAAACATGACATTCATGTAATTTTAGCCACTATAACTTCAAATTAGTCATTGAAATGTCATTATTAATAGTTGATTAATACCCCTATGAAACTTTTTCCCCATTAAGGAAATTTAAAATTTGTAATTTTTCCATTCTAGAAATAATATAAGTTTTTGTAGGATGAAACTTATGGACATTACCCTCACTAGTGCCAACTACTCCCTTATCCCCACAGTAATCATGTCTAACCCATCCTTGATGCCATATTTTATTTTTCTAGTAACATTTAGAAATGTTCCCATAACACTATCAAATAAAAAAATTTCTACATTCATGACATCAAGAAATATTTTGATAAAAAAATAATTCCAATTGGGAAATTAAATGAAAATAGACCTCTATTTTCAATCTAATTTCAATAGGTTATTTGAAAATTATTTTCCAAATATTAGATCTCTCATTACTGGAGAAGGTGATGTACCTAGTTTGGAATGGTGTTGTATAGGATCTGTATTTGTGTTTTCCAGGTAAAACATTCCTATGTCCTAAAAACCCAGACTTCGAGGAATGCTCTAACTGGACTGAGTGTGTGAATTCTTCACAAATTTCACACCCCAAAATTGTTGGATTTGGTTTCCTAGGACCAAATTTTTTGTACTTTATAATAACTTGTATACATAGTTTTGAGAAATAATAAACTTATTATCACATCATTATTTTTATTCTCTGTAACACAATATGTGATATTATCCTAAGATTAGATATTCCCATAAAAGGTCATAGATGTTCCCTACTATAATGTGAACCTAGAAGTTCTATGAAACTATTATTAAATATATGTTCTATAACCAGATGATATCATTTTAGGGACACAAATAATGTAGGCCATTTGAGGTGGAAACTCATTGGACTTTGAGGTACCTTCCCATGGTGTACACCCTTGGTAATATCCTGTGTAAGATATTAAGATAATGAGACCCGCTAGATGGAAATACACATATATATGTGTCATTTGATGATTCTATATGTGGGTGTGTATATTGATCCTTAGAATTTAATATTATTATTAATGAGTATTATGAGTCAAGTACTTTGATGTATTGATGAAAATTATTACGACATATGTTTAGGGTTAGGTAAGAAACATTGGGTGTGTCAAAATTAATATTGTATTAATGAATAATGTGAGAAAGGATTTTTCCTTTATTTTCTTTAATGAAAGTTGATATCATAGTCCCATTTATAGAAATGTTATATCCTAAAAAAATCCATGGCCATGTTTTTCTATAGGAAAGTTTTATTTACCGGAATTCAAAGAAAGAGACATCGAGCACATAATTTGGAGACACAACATACAACCTACTTGATTAGAGATATAATGTTAAATGAGTTATATTACACAATAAGCATCTGTATGAGGTATTTTTTCATTGTGAAATTAATTTTTTTCCCATCAGTGCCTTTGCATATTTCTAGAAGAAAACCTTGGTCTTTAGGCTGTTTCACCTAATGCCACTGATAAAGAGGCCTAGAGGGTCATGCACTAAGTGTTTCTAGAATCTCAGTTAAAATATATTATATTATTTATTATTTTACAAGTTTAAAAAATATAATTCTTATATGTGGTTTAATAATTATTTATGTATTCTTGATCAAATATATTTCTTCACCAGTAATTCAAGAGAATATTATGTGAAAAGAATATTTAATAAATATTTAATTTCTATTTAGTGAATATAATATTTAGTTATTTGTTTGTTGGAAAATAATGAATTAATATTTATTTATTAAATAAATATTCATTATTCGAGACCTGATAAATATTGTAGATTCATGGTGTACCATGTTTTTAGGTCTAGTGAGAAATAATATATAGTGAATATTATATGATCAAATAAAATTTAGTGCAATTCACAAGTTAAGTTCATGTAGAGAAAATAATAATAATAATAATAATAATATTTTGACATGGATTTATACAAGTGATTAAATAAATATTAAAGGTAACTTATTCAAATATTTATTTCTATTTACTAATGGTATTCAAACCCAATTATATTATATTCTAAGTGAGATAATTGAATTTGTGTTATACATGACGACACCTAGAGAGAATCCTCTCAAGCCCTATAGATCTTCCTTCTCCAATAATTCTCCAAAGAACATAAAAAGATATTCCTCCACCTCCCACTCTAGAGTCTAGAGTGATCAAGGAGAACGCTTTGGAAGTGACTCATGAAATTCAAAGGTGAATGATAAAACTGAAAGGATCTATCATTCTAGCACCCTGAGATTCATTAGATGACGTTTGAATATTTGTGGAATGCACGTGAATCATCACTAGATGGAATCTTCAATTGATTCCAACAAATCAAGGACAATGAAATGAAGATATGTTTTTAGGTATATCAATGAAGAAATAATTCACACAAGGTAATTATTAATTCATTAAATTAATTATAAATAATATGTGATGTACCTTCCTCTGGTTTTGATGTTTTATCCATTGTTTTTTTATTTTATTCAATTCTGTTGATCATGAAATTTATCATCATATAGTTATCAAATAGATCATCAATCATGACAAAAAATAAAATTTAAGCACGAACCATTGCACACTTCCACTACATCTTGAACCATCAATTATTATCGGAGTGGTCACATTATTATTTATAATTATTTAAATAAAATTTATTGATTTATGCATTTTTAATTTAGTTTTAAATTCATTTTTAATCATTATTTTAATCTGAATTTCGAGATCTACTTATTCCTCTTTTGTTTCTCATATATATAATCAAAACAATTAATTTTATGAACAAAATAAAATTGAAGAACTCGTCCAAAGGTGTTGAGGATTCTCGCCAGATAACACAGAAGTAAATTATTTTGTAACGAGAGTTACACACTGTGTACTAGTGTTCAATGCAACAAGAATTAATTAAAAATTAATTCAAACATTGTGCATTGAATACATATTGTGAATTGTGTAAGATCTCATATTTTCATAAGATATGTTTTATTTTATGTCCCTCCTTTTGTTCAAATAATTGTATCTCAAGTTCATGTGGAAGCTCGAGTGTGTTCTGGGGGTTCGAGACATGAAAAGATGATGAAAATGGAGTTCTTGGGCATATTTCATGGTTTGAACACAACTAATTTAAACCGTGCGTGAATCCCAGGTAACCGTGTATTCTTGGGCAGAGGCTTACACATGGTTGGCACATGGTTAATCTAACCATGTGGGTAAAACATGTGAAGGGTTGTTTTTCAGATAGTGGATCACCATAGTTTTCACACAGTTTGGTAAATCGTATGGGTAAACTATGTGGACCTAAAACTTTTTCCAAAAATTACTAAAATTACATTATTGGATTTTAAACCCCAACTAGAGATTATCCTCAATTCAAAACCTACAACCCTAGTGATGAACATGGGCAACCAAAGCTTCCAAGAGGTGATTCTCCTTCAATTCTTGGCCATTTGGATCATCGTTGGTTGCGGATCAAAGCCCCAGGTAAGTCTAATATCCTCTATACTTTCACCATTTTGATTAGGGTTTTCATCATTCTAACATCTCCTTCTGAAGCTCTAAAACCCTCTTTCCTTGGGTGATATTTAGGTTGAGGAATCAAGGTGTGTTAGAATCTAGATCCAAGGCCCAGATTAAGAGTTCATTCATCATCAAGTTTGAGGTAGGTGGACTACAAGTATTATTAAATAGTTTTATTTTGGATTTGTGCATGGAAGTTGGAGTTTTTGATTTCCCCTTTTGTGTGTTCTTGGTTCCATTTAAGTTTTTGATTAAAAGGGGCATGAAATTGACCAAACGAAACACTAACGATCTTTGTGGGATGTCTATAGGATGACTTGAACATTTTAGGTTTGCCCATGGGGTGTGCCGGCAATCCTGAACCTAGAGAGTTGTAGGGTGATGTAAAGGATTCCCAAGAAAAGTGTGAATCCCATGTAAAACATGTTTCAATGGTTGATTAAGTCTTGAATGGAATGATGATAGATATTACTGGTCTTATATGGGCATAAGGTATTAATAAAATGACAAGAAAATGAATATTTAGGTTTAAAGATATTATGTCGATTCTTTAAGGAATTTTGGTTAGAAATGCCTAAAGGTATTAGTTCATATTAAATGGTGAACTTATAATTGGGTAATTAAATGGGATATGGGGAATATTTTAATGAGATTTAATAAGATAATGGATGAATATGTTTAATGGGTTAATAGATGAGTATTGTTGTACACCTAATTGTGGAATGTGATTTGTAACACCCCAGGTAAATAAAAAATATGACATCTTTATATTTATACATATTTGTGAATAAAATATTAATATTACATTAAATGGGATGCTATGCTCGATGGCGTACCCAATACGCAACAATGAGTTTCTTGGGAATCTTACATTGCACTCTAATAATAAAATAATATTATTTTAAATGGTAGTTAACGCCTAGCCGTTGTAATGGCGGGAATGAACAGAACTAACTAAAAAATGATTATATATGTTTTTCAAATATTTTTACTCATTACAATAAATGTTAAAGGATTAAAAATGCAAATGAATCCAGTTTTTAAGCGTAAACATTCTAATATTCTTTAAAAGGTCGATTAACCACCTTTTGATGGTGAACCCCTTTTAAATCCACTTTTTGGTAATTTTAAAAGCTCTATTTTTCAAAATAAACATATTATTTATTATTGGGACATTGAAATTTACCTTGGGTTAATTTTTGGTATTTTTCTGACAATGTTCATTTTTCAATGAATAGTGAAAAATACTGCATTTTACATCAAAACTGCTTTTTCATATAATTTAATTATATGGTTATATTATCTTTTTAATTCCTTTTAAAGTGTAATTAGAATATATTTTTACCATGTAATTCAATGATGGTCATTGGGATTAATTTCACTTTGTAATTAGGCATAAACAAGTACCAAACTTTTCATAAATATTGTTTCAAAAAAACGCGCTATTTGTTTTGACAACGGGAAGTTTTTTTAAATTAATTATTGTAATTTATGTGTTTGGAATTTGTTAAAATGAATTACATATTTGGAATCAGAAGTTCCAAATTATTTAATTAAGACTCTTTTGTTTTTGGACATTATGAATAGTAACGACGGTAATTATCTTTAATTATCTTGATTAATGAGTAATTGGGTAGTTAATGAAAATAAGATAATATCATATTAATAAAAAATGAAAACAAAATGTGTCCTAAGGCTACTGGTTGTCTCATGGCCGACCATGGGATTCCTTGTGCCAAACTTGGGGGCCCCATGGAATCACTTTTGTGAGAAATTGACTTTTTATCTTTTTATTTTTAAAGAATGTTAAATGTAACAAAGAATGTATCACCTAAGTAAAATATTTTTCAGTTTGCCTACATAAATTATCTTTTAGACTATAAATATTCATTGTAAAGCTAAAACTATTTCCTACATCAAAGTATTTTTTTATTATTTTTAGACATTAAATAAATTAAATTATTTATGACATCATGATGATGCAGCGATGACCTCATTATTTAACGATTTAAATAAAATGGATAGATAATGTAAAATCTAAGACCTACACATGTCCAAAACCTATTGGATGGGTGGAGTTCTAACCCTTATCACCTTATCCTCTAAACACATCAATGTGGGACCATTAAAATCCGAAACTCATTTGAAAATAAGTTACATTTTATACCTTTCCAAGAGTGCCCCTCCTCTCCTCTTATAAAAGGCCCCCAACTCTACCTCATTACCCACACTTCCAAAGCCTTTGGCTCAGAAATCCCCTTCCCATTTTGTCTCTCCACATCCCTCTCTAACTCCTTGAAGCCTCACTTTGGGCAGAAGTCTTCCCAAGGAATCCTTTGATCTCAAACCAAAGGAAGTTACCCGATTTTAAGGTAATGTCTTCACTTGTGTTCTTTTGTTTTATTTTGCTTCTCCAACCCCCTAAACTCTTTCTATTAATTTATTTTGTAACAACTACAGTATCTTCAATATACTAGGATGTTGTTATAAGAATTATTCAAGCTACACTTACACACACCTACATCAAATGGTTAAATAACATACTGTTTCTGTGGATGGCGAATTTCTACCTCACGAAACGATGATTGTTCAACACTCAAATGACACCTTAAAAGGTGGAAATTAAGATGTAATTATATTTGTATATGTGATATAATATGTTTCTGTTTCTGTATTTTTCATTTGTGTCATACCTTTATGGTTTCCATTGTGGGTAAACACGATAATTCCATTTTAGGAAGTGCAGACTACCGCCCCCTCAAAGTGATTTGATTCGTTAATGACATATGTGGGATGTATAAAGGATGGATTTAAAGTTATTATATATGATGTATGTTACATATAAATGATGAATATAATTATGGAATTAAAATATGCATACCTATCATTTGGTTTTAATTCCATTAACATGACATAGAAACAAAAGTAGCGTTCATGCGTACGTACGGCTTACCGTCTCCATGAACGGTTCATTTCATTTCTTACCTCTAAATGATTATGTAATATTATAAATACATGTATATTATGGATATATATGATATATATGATATCCAAATCATGAATATAATTCTGGATATATTGAACATTTGACCACACGAACAACATTTAATTGTAAGAAGTCCACAATCGACTTAAGAACCAAATATCGACAAAACAAACATTATTAACTTAAATGATTACATAATGTTTATAACATGGAAATAAGTGATATAAAAGGAATAATTAACTAGAAAAAGTTTCTTAATAAAGTGTAAATCAACTCAAATTTATTATTCACGACATTAAAGAACGATCGAGTCAAGTCAGACCAGAGGTAAGGGATCCTACTCCTCTCTTTCTTTTTAAGTACACTCTTTTATGTCATTCCTTTTAAAGATCATATTTCTTGTTATTGGGATGTTCTTTTATATTAATATTAATGTAATTTTTATGTTCATATGATGAGAGACCCTATTCTCTCTCATCAATCCATTTTCAAAGTTTTGAGTTGCGTCGTTAGGCTGCCGAATTTTCGTAAGAGATCTATCCTTTCTCTTTATTTTTAAGTACTCTCTTTTATGTAACTTTTTTTAAGCTCTTCTTTGTTATGTTGGGGGTTGTTATTTTATATTCCTCTTTCTGTGAAATTTATGTTAATATGATGAGAGACCCTATTTGATCTCATCAATTCATTTTTGGAAGTTTTAAGTGGCGCAGTTAGGCTGCCGAGTATTCGTAAGGGATTTTTCATCTCACTTTTATTCCCGTGAGATTTATGCTACATTTTTCACAATTTCCTTTGAGTGGTGTATGTACTTCCCATTATTTTACTCATTGTGTAATATACTTTCTTTTATGAGTATTTACATCAATGTTGTATTTTCCTTCTTTCACGAGGTGCATGTTTCGAAAGATACCCATGTCGGTAAGGGAACCTTTCACCCTCCTCTTTTTAAAAGACTTCTTTTGTTGGGTCTTTTAATTTACATATTTTTATGTTGGGATATGTTCTCATATATCCTTATTGATGTAAATTTTATTTCCATGTGATGAGATACCCTTTTTTATCTCTCATCAACTCATTTTGATGTGACGTCGTTAGGCTGTCAAGGGAACTTCTTAACCCAATTTCGATTTCTTTGGGTTCAACATGTAGTTATTGAATATGTCATCCTTTGAATATGTGTGAATGACCTTTGATTATTTTACACTTAATATCCACTTATATTTGGTGTATTCGTTTGTCACACATAATTATGTAATTGATTTATCCTTAAACCAAGGATACCATCTTTGTAAGGGACTTCATCTCAATCTCCTTTCATTGAGGCATATTTTATTTTATACTCAACCTTCTTTTATACGGTGTATAAACCCCTTTGACTTTTATGTTTATCCAAAATGAATATTTTTTATATGAAGCATTTTACTAAACGACAAAAGGGAATGTTTTGTCGTACGTATGCGGCGACAACGACTTCTCCGTCGTCGTGACCATTATTTGAGTTTCAGCTTCCTCTACAAGCCATACCTTCTTTTTAAAAGAAAAATAAATACCATGTTTTACTTTTCATTTATTTTGGTTTTGAAAATGGTTTTCATAATGTTTTTATATCAATGTGTTGTATTGATATCTTGTGATTGAAAGGTGGAAATGTTATGTTTCCTTTATGCATGTTTTATGTGATACGATTATGTTGAGGTTCTTGGGCATTGCTATGAAGACGGGTGGTTCTGTGATAAACTAAGGGCGGGTGAGCACGATATAGCTCTCTAATGAATTGGGTAACGTGAAGGAGTGAAACGTTAAGCTTTATCCGAAGAGATTTAGGGAATATACTATGGTGGGTATTCCAAACGTAACCAAGAGGGTTACTCCCTATGTAAGAATGTTATGAATGCCTCAAGTTACCTTTATGTCTTATGATTTCTATGATTTATTCATGATTTTATAAGGTATGTTAAAGTGCTTATGTTTTATGGGTAAAGTATGATTTCATTCTTATGTATACATGTACTCATGTTTCCTTTCAATATTTTTATATCCCTTACTGAGCTTTTTATGCTCCTCCCAGGTTTTTGAAATGTTTTTCACAGGTCAAGGGAAGGGTACATGATATGATGATAGTGTCAAGGAAGTGTCAAGAAAGAATCCATGTTTTATTTTAAATATGTTTCCATTTATGGGAAAAATGAATACTATCTTTTATGTAACCACTTTGTTTAAATATGGAATGTAATGCAAGTTTTATGATCTAATTCTCTAAAACTATAAACCTGAAAAGATCCTTAATGTGTAATCTTGTAGTAACTCAATATTAAGTAAAGTTTAAGGCTGGGGACCTATAGTTGGTATCAAAGGTTGGTTTAGATGACTTTAGAGGTTAGGGTATTCTTTAAGCATAAGTGACATTACCATAATGGTTAAGATTTCAGAAAGAGTCTTAGTTTTAGATAAAGTGAATGAGTAAGTATATCTTAGTGTTTATCTTCCTCATTAGTACATGATGGTTTTGTTGATATACTCACACTGACCTTTTTGGTTTTAGTAGATGGCTGGATCTAGCAGGCACCAAAGTAACAGTGGATGTGAAGGAAACTGTGACAGTTTTTTGAGCAAGCAACTGAATGATATGGGAGCTGCAATTAGAACTCTTGTGATTATCCTCAACCAATTGTCTGGAGTCATGATTGACCACCTAAACCTTGGTGATTTCTCTAAGGCATCATATATGTGAGAAACAAATCCCTACAGAACTACAGGTAATAATCATAAAGGTAAGTGTGTTCAAAAACCTTTGTGTCAAAAATGTGGAAAGAAACACCTAGGAAAATGTTTCAAAGGGACAGAAATATGCTATAGATGTGGAAATGAAGGTCATAAAGCAAGAACCTACCATGGAAAAAGGAAGCATCCAGTTGACTCGAGGAAAGGGAAAGAAGTTTGTTCTGAGGGATCAATTGAATGGTTTAAATGTGGTGTGCATGGTCATTATGTAAACA
The DNA here is from genome assembly GCA_963277665.1 of Viscum album. Lineage (NCBI taxonomy): Eukaryota > Viridiplantae > Streptophyta > Magnoliopsida > Santalales > Viscaceae > Viscum > Viscum album. The sequence goes on along the minus strand of OY728145.1, from coordinate 1,087,264,944 downwards.
CATGTCCTATGAAGAAGTTTCGTGAATGGGATCACCAAGATTGTACAAATGTTCGTTTACTAATACCTAATGTCATTCCGATTGAGTATGAAGAAACTAAAAATGACCAATCAAAGGTATGGATTATTTCATAACTATTGTTTTCCTATTTGGAATCTTAGGATATGATTCATGATTTTGTTTGTAGGAAAGAAGTATTTCAGAATAAGTTGGAAAGGAATGGTTAATGGGTCATGAAGATTGTTGAATGAGTAAGATGTCAACATATAAGGGCTTCAAGAGTTATGGTGAAATTCTTAAGAGTATTAAGTCTCTTTTGATGATGGGGTTACATTAGAAGACTTTTTATAGTATGTGTAACCCTGATGTTTAATATATGAAAATTTTATTCAAGGAATAGTTATCTGTTATTTTGTGGACATAGTTATAAAGAACCATTTGGGTTTATATGATCCTTACTTTTGAGGTAATTATGGGTTACTATATGTTATGATGGAAGTGAAAGGCTTGAGATAAAATTGAGGTTAAATTATGTTATGGTTATTTTTGATGATTTTATCTCTTTTTGGGGAATTATTTGAGAATTATATAGTTTTGGAAAAAGGACAACACGCAGACCGTGTGACAACCCGTCGCGTCAGACAAAGCTGTGGGAATCGAACCCACAACCAAAGTGCAACTGTTATTTATCGCCTACCACTGGACTACGTGAAGTCCCTGGTTAGTTTGACTGATTCTTTTTAGTTAGATGATTTTATGAATTAAGAGTAAGTTGATTTTGGGTTATCTATGGATATTTATTAACCTATCATGGAGTATATGTGATTAGGTTAATTACTTTTCAATACGAGACATTAAGAGCAACTGATGTTGTTTGGAGATAAATGTTACGATTTACCTTGGAAGACTATGTGACTAAATCCTTCAAATATTTGGGTTTCAATCTTAGCTTGGTTTACTTTGAAGAATTTTATGGACAAATTGATTATAGAATGGTCCTCGTTGAACTTTGAGTTTTGTTGGACAAATTTTGGAGATTAAGAATAGATTTTCTTTTTATAAAGGGTTATCCTTTTCTGGATTATCTGATCTTGTACTAACCTTTCTGGTTTTGGTTTTGGTTAAAGTCTAAAGACATGGGAAGTATATAGTTATATTTTATGGATTAGGTGATTCTTTAGAAGTTGATTATAGTACTCTTAATGTGAACAAGTCTACCTAAATACTCGTCTTTTGGAGAAAATATGAGTTTGTGTAAGGAATCTAATAAAAGTTGAAAGTCAACATGATAAGTGATTATGTTTCCTTATGAATAAATTCCTCAATAAAAATTAACTTAAAACAAAAATGTTGTCTATTAACTTTTCCTACTGGGGAATCGAATACCGTTTAACCCATCACAAGTTTGTGATTTTCTTGTGGTTAACTTTCTTCTAAACATGTTTTCTATCACTCTCCATCAGAACATGACCCTTTGTTTTTTTCCTCCATGTCCATATTTTCATACTTGGAATCCTAGTATGAGTTAACTAGGGTGACCATTGTACTTATCATTCTTTATTTTAAAGTGATTGTTTTACCGACTCTTGTTCCGATGTGGGACTTTCAAGGATGTTTCCATGCCCAATTTTAAAATTACGAGGACGCAATTCCCAAAAGGGGGGAAGGATGTAACACCCCAGGTAAATAAAGAATATGACATCTTTATATTTATCCATATTTGTGAATAAAATATTAATATTACTTTAAAGGGGATGTTATGCTCGATGGCATACCCAATACGCAACAACGAGTTTCTTGGGAATCTTACGTTGCACTCTAATAATAAAATAATATTATTTTAAATGGTAGTTAACGCCTAGTCGTTGTAATGGCGGGAATGAACAGAACTAACTACAAAATGATTATATATGTTTGTCAAATATTTTTACTCTTTACAAGAAATGTTAGAGGATTAAAAATGCAAATGAATCCAGTTTTTAAGCGTAAACATTCTAATATTCTTTAAAAGGTCGATTAACCGCCTTTTGATGGAGAATCCCTTTTAAATCCACTTTTTGACAATTTTATAAGCTCTATTTTTCAAAATAAACATATTATTTATGATTGGGACATTGAAATTTACATTGGGTTAATTTTTGGTATTTTTCTGACAATGTTCATTTTTCAATAAATAGTGAAAAATACTGCATTTTACATCAAAACTGATTTTTCATATAATTTAATTATATTGTTATATTATCTTTTTAATTTTTTTTAAAGTGTAATTAGAATATATTTTTACCATGTAATTCAATGATGTTCATTGCGATTAATTTCACTTTGGAATTAGGCATAAACAAGTACCAAACTTTTCATAAATATTGTTTCAAAAAAACCCGCTATTTGTTTTGACAACGGGAAGTTTTTTTAAATTAATTATTGCAATTTATGTGTCTGGAATTTGGTAAAATGAATTACATATTTGGAATCAGAAGGTCCAAATTATGTAATTAAGACTCTTTTGTTTTTGGACATTATGAATAGTAACGACGGTAATTATCATTAATTATCTTGATTAATGAGTAATCGGGTAGTTAAAGAAAATAAGATAATATCATAATAATACAAAATGACCACAAAATGTGTCCTAAGGCTACTGGTTGTCTCATTTCCGACCATGGGATGACTTGAGCCAAACTTGGGGGCCCCATGGAATCATGTTTTTGAGAAAGTGACTTTTTATCTTTTTATTTTTAAAGAATGTTAAATGTAACAAAGAATGTATCACCTAAGTAAAATATTTTTAATTTTGTCTACATAAATGATATTTTGGACTATAAATATTCATTGGAAATCTAAATGTATTTCCTACATCATAGTATTTTTTTATAATTTTTAGACATTAAATAAATTAAATTATTTATGACATCATGATGATGCAGCGATGACCTCATTATTTAACGATTTAAATAAAATGGAAAGGTAATGTAACATCTAAGACCTAAACATGTCCAAAACCTATTGTATGAGTGTATTTATAACCCTTATCACCTTATCCTCGAAACACATCAATTTGGGACCATTAAAATCCGAAACTCATTTGAAAATAAAGTTACATTTTATACCTTTCCAAGAGTGCCCCTCATCTCCTCTTATAAAAGGCCCTCACCTCTACCTCCTTACCCACACTTCCAAAGCCTTTGGCTCGGCCAACCCCTACCCATTTTTTCTCTCCACATCCCTATATAACTCTTTTAAGCCTCACTTTGGGCAGAAGTCTTCCCAAGGAAGCCTTTGAGCTCAAACCAAAGGGAGTAACCAGATTTTAAGGTAATGTCTTCACTTGTGTTCTTTTGTTTTATTTTGCTTCTCCAACCCCCTAAACTCTTTTTATTAATTTATTTTGTAAAAACTCCATTATATTCAATATACTATGATTTTTTTATAAGAATCATTTGAGCTACACTTACACACACCTACATCAAATGGTTAAAGAACATACTGTTTCTGTGGATGGCAAATTTCTGCCTCACGAAACGATGATTGTTCAACACTCATATAACACCTTAAAAGGTGGCAATTAAGATGTCACTATATTTATATATGATATATAATAAGTTTATGTTTCTGTATTTTTCTTTTTTGGCATACCTTTATGGTTTCCATTGTGGGTAAACACGACAATTTCATTTTAGGAAGTGCGGACTACCGCCCCCTCAATGTGATTTGATTCGTTAATGCCATATGTGGGATGTATAAAGGATGGATTTAAAGTTATTATATATGATTTATGTTACATATAAATGATGAATATAATTCTGGAATTAAAATATACATACCTCTCATTTGGTTTTAATTCCATTAATATGACATAGAAATGAAAGTAGCGTTCATGCGTACATACGGCTTACCGTCTCCATGAACAGTGCATTTCATTTATTACCTCTAAATGATTATATAATATTATAAATACATGTATGTTCTGTATATATATGATATATATTATATCCAAATCATGAATATAATTCTGGATATAATGAACATTTGACCACACGAACAACATGTAATTGTAAGAAGTCCACTTTCGACTTAAGAACCAAATATCGACAAAACAAACATTATTAACATAAATGATTACATAATGTTTATAACATGGAAATAAGTGATATAAAAGTAATAATGAACTAGAAAAAGGTTCTTAATAAAGTGGAAATTAACTCATGTTTATTATTCAGGACATTAAAGAACGATCGAGTCAAGTCGGACCCGAGGTAAGGGATCCTACTCCTCTCTTTCTTTTTAAGTACACTCTTTTATGTCATCCTTTTAAAGATCATATTTCTTGTTATTGGGATGTTATTTTATATTAATATTACTGTAATTTTTATGTTCATATGATTAGAGACCCTATTCTATCTCATCAATCCATTTTGGAAGTTTTGAGTGGCGCAGTTAGGCTGCCGAATTTTCTTAAGAGATCTATCCTCTCTCTTTTTTTTAAGTAATCTCTTTTATGTCACTTCTTTTAAGCTCTTCTTTGTTATGTTGGGGGATGTTCTTTTATATTCCTCTTTATGTAAACTTTATGTTAATATGATGAGATACCCTATTTGATCTCATCAATCCATTTTGGAAGTTTTAAGTGGCGCCGTTATGCTGCCGAGTATTCGTAAGGGATTTTTCATCTCACTTTTATTCCCGTGAGATTTATGCTACATTTTCCACAATTTCCTTTGAGTGGTGTATGTACTTCCCATTATTTTACTCATTGTGTAATATACTTTCTTTTATGAGTATTTACATCAATGTTGTATTGTCCTTCTTTCACGAGGTGTATATTTCAAAAGATACCCATGTCGGTAGGGGAACCTTTCACCCTCCTCTTTTTAAAATACTTCTTTTGTTGGGTCTTTTAATTTACATATTATTATGTTGGGATATGTTCTCATATATCCTTATTTATGTAAATTTTATTTCCAAGTGATGAGATACCCTTTTTTTATCTCTCATCAACTCATTTTGATGTGACGTCGTTAGGCTGTCAATGGAACTTCTTAACCCAACTTCGATTTCTTTGGGTTAAACATGTAGTTATTGAATATGGCATCCTTTGAATATGTGTGAATGACCTTTGATTATTTTACACTTAATATCCAATTATATTTGGTGTATTCGTTTGTCACACATAATTATGTAATTGATTTCTCCTTAAACCAAGGATACCGTCTTTGTAAGGGACTTCATCTCAATCTCCTTTCATTGAGGCATATCTTGTTTTATACTCAACCTTATTTTATACGGTGTATAAACCCCTTTGACTTTTACATTTATCCAAAAGGAATATTTTTTATACGAAGCATTTTACTAAATGACAAAAGGGAATGTTTTGTCGTACGTATGCGGCGACAACGACTTCTCCGCCGCCGTGACCATTATTTGAGTTCCGGCTTCCTCTACAAGCCATACCTTCTTTTTAAAAGAAAAATAAATACCATTTTTTACTTTTCTTTTATTTTGGTATTGAAAATGGTTTTCATAATGTTTTTATATCAATGTGTTGTATTGATATCTTGTGATTGAAAGGTGGAAATGTTATGTTTCCTTTATGCATGTTTTATGTGATACGATTATGTTTAGGTTCTTGGGCATTATTATGAAGACGGGTGGTTTCGTGATAAACTAAGGGAGGGTGAGCCCGATATAGCTCTCCAATGCATTGGGTAACATGAAGGAGTGAAACGTTAAGGTTTCTCTGAAGAGATTTAGGGAATATACTGTTGTGTGTATTCCAAACGTAACCAAGAGGTTTACTCCCTATGTAAGAATGTTATGAATGCCTCAAGTAACCTTTATGTCTTATGATTTCTATGATTTATTCATGATTTTATGAGGTATGTTAAAGTGCTTATGTTTTATGGGTAAATTATGATTTCATTATTATGTATACATGTACTCATGTTTCCTTTCCATATTTTTATATCCCTTACTGAGATTTTTATGCTCATCCCATGTTTTTGAAATGTTTTTCACAGGTCAAGGGAAGGGTACATGATATGATGATAGTGTCAAGGAAGTGTCAAGAAAGAATACATGTTTTATTTTAAATATGTTTCCATTTATGGGAAAAATGAATACTATCTTTTATGTAACCACTTTGTTTAAATGTGGAATGTAATGAAAGTTTTATGATCTAATTCTCTAAAACTCTAAACCTAAAAAGATCCTCAATGTGTAATCTTGTAGTAACTCAAGATTAAGTAAGGTTTAATGATGGGGCCCTATATGATTAGTGGTTGTGTTATAAGATTTCATAAATTTACTTGAAATGCATAAGTGGGTAGATTCTTATGAAATGGTAAATGGGCTAAATGGGTAAATGTATGGTCATTGATTATTTTTTAAAAGGAATAGGGGTTTTTTAATACACTTATGGGGTTAAGGTATGAGAATGGGAATTGGGATAAATGGATATGAATTGTAAATGCTAAATGTATTAATGGGTTATGGAATAGCATTAATTCCCATATTTCTTGTTATGTATTTTGATTTCAAATGGTATTGTTTATGTGTGGTTGTGGTATGGTATGATTGTGGTGATCGGATAAGTAAGAATTTGATCATGGATTGGTATAGTGTTGTATTGAATTGATTTTATATTAACACATATTGAGATAGACTAAGGCTCTAAACTCCACACCAAAATTCACAGGTTACGGAAGGGGATAGAGGCTCTATTCCCCTGATGGTTGAATTCCATCAGGGTTGAGAATTTTAGGTAATGAAAATGTGTTGATGTGATATGTGTATCCCTAGTGAGATAGGTACTTGACTTATATCCCCTATGAAAAATCATTGATTTTCTTACACCCTTATCTATATGATATTTATTGCTAACCCATAGAACATGTGAAAAAATAGATTTAGTAATGATGTTGGTATAAAAATGAAGTTGGGATAAATGCTAAGAATTAATTAAGTGAACCTTGGATAATTAAGGGAACATGTGTCTCCCCTTATTTACATACCATTAATTTTTTACTTGCATGAACTATCTATTAGACTTGATATTTTGTATACACCTTCGGTGGTAGCCTTCTGAGTTTTGTACTCACACCCTGCTCATTCCACCGTTGGGTACTTGGGAACATTTCTTGGTTGCGGGTCAAGAAAAGGGAGACCCTACTATAGGATGTTGAGTTTGGATCAGGATGTACATGTAGAAGGATCTAGAATTCAAGTTAGAACCATTTTTGTAGATTTCTCTAGTTGTATTATTTTTGGGTTTTATTCACTATGAACTGCTAGGATGTCATGGCATCGTTAATGTTGATTTATGGTTTTTACCCATTTGGGAGATATTTTACTTGTATGTTTATTTGTTGTTTCATATTATTCTGCTATTTATATTTTATTTTTTGTGGATTACTCTGGTAAAGAGGGTATAGTCTCCCCACATGACTCATTAGACCCTCGCCACTAGTTTGAAAGCTCTAGCCTATGGGGAGGCATGATTAAGGTCATGTGACGACATAGCTCAAGGCATCGTTTTAGTGTCTTCCGGTCCGGGACATTAAAAAGTGGTATGAAATGATTTATCTTCTATTTATTACTATTTGGGGATGTTGTATAGGATATTGGGATAGTTTTAGGCCTTGGTAACGAGCTCGTTCTTGGGAGTAGCTAACCCATGTACGAGGGAAAACCCAAGTCACCCTGGGTGGGATTTTTTGATCTTTATGTGTGTTGTTATAGTTGAAAGATAATTCATCGTTGGGTGATGCACATGTTGTGTGATTTGACTAATTTATTATATATCATTCATTTTTATAATGGCATGGTTTTGGGCATTTATGCACCATTTTAGGCACATAGGGATATAGGTGGCCTGCATCATTATAGGCACACACCCGGGATGGGTGTTCGGGGCATAGAGAGTAGAATATATTTTACTTATTTTATAAATATGAAGAAAATGATGCCTAATAATGGTAATGTAAGTAGGTGAATGAAAATAGTGAAAATGGATAGTTAAAGAATACTGTGTATAAATAAATGTTCTGACTTGGTTAAATTTTAGGTTTTATTAAATTGTAAATATTGATTCGATGTATAAAATAAAAAAATTGCATAATGATCGTAAAATTGTTTATAAATATTTTCAAATTAATGGTGTAAATAACTTAAAATGATTATGTGAAGACCCAGAAAATTCCATGTATGTTTTTTAAATTATTTGGGAATATTATGAGTCTGCGAATATTGACGGTGCGTGATTCCAAGGCCCGGTGTGCCTGGAATGAATTTCTGAACTTTTTTTAAGGTACATTCAGTAAACACGCAGGCGGCATTTTCTATATTTTGAATCGGTTCTCTGATTAAAAATATAAGGGCACTGTTGAATCTGCAGTGCAAGGATTTGCTTAAGGAGACATTCACTTCAACTATAGTACATCAGGAGAAAAATTTAGTTTTTGGACTTTTTAAAGAAAAGAAAAATAACTTGTAATTGTTATTTTGTTTTCTTTTTCTCCAACGGATGAGTGGTGGTGGTGGGGCCGGTGACTTTTCAATCCATTTAATTTCTTGACTCACCAACTATGTAACTCCACAGTTGTGAATAAAAATATATTTGTTAATTCATTTAATGAACCTCATTAACTAATAAATGTGTTACATACCTTTCCACCTCTTATTTCAATGGAGCTCAGGGAGGGGTTTTGGCAAAACTTCTTCAAATGAGGAAACTCTAGAGAAGTCCTGTGGCAACATCCACCAATGGAGGAAAGAAGCTCAGGTGGCAATGATCTGGGATTGATGAACGTCGATGACTCCATCCAACGTGGACGCTCCTCCCACCGCAACTACAACACCACCAAAGGATCCCTAGGTAGGGGTTTATGTGGTTGATGTTCCCTCTATTTACATTCTTGAAAAATATAATGAACGCAGGACAAAAGACTAACAGTTTTATCCGAGTCTTGTCTAATGAAGTTGGTGGTTTATTCGGGCTCTTAAATTTAGGGATTATTCTTCCTTTTGATTATTATTCTCCCTCATGTTTAAAACGCTAATGCAGAGGGAGTGGGTTGAAACCAACAAGGCCTAGACCCTCTGCTAAACTTTTCCTTGGTGAATTTTACATGGAGGAACAATGAACATGGCGACAAGGAATATTTGAGGGCCTCGCAACAACGACGGCATCCCGAGGGGACTGTAGATGCATCCGAGAGGAAGAACGGACCACCAAAACTCACTCGATGGCCCACATAAGAAGTGATAGTGTGGTACCAGTGTGACGGTGCTGGAAAATGATGCCGGAGGATGGGAGCAGTGGCCCGAGACTTCTGGTCATGGTAGAAGAGCAGTGCCATGGTGGCTGAATAGGATGCTGATAGCGGGCCACCCACGAAGGCGGAGGCGGCGCGTTGTCGCGCGCCTCATTGAAGGCCTGTGAATTTGAAGTCGTGAGGATCTTGAAGGCCGATACCACCTCTTTTGGTTCCTGCAGGTGATGAGGTGGCACCACTTAGCACCGCTAATCAGGGATCCAAATGGATCCTTTGAGCCATTCAGTTGTAGTAGACCACGTGACCCACTTGGGTCGCGCTAGCCAGCAGGCTGAGCCTGCTGTGGCTCTGCCCAACTGGGCCATCCAAGGCTGGGTCGGGTGGGTCCAGGCTGGGTCAGCCCAACCGGGACAGATAGGACCCGGACCCCTCTCGGGCCCAGATACACTTAAGTGATCGTATCTTGTGAACCGAATGTTCATTTGAAGAATTGTCTATGGTGTTGGGATCCTTGGAGTGAGATGGTCCTTTTGAGATACTCCATGAGAGTTTTGGAGAAAGTTGGAGTATATCTTGATTGGATTTACTCTGAATCTAACCAGGCCCTCAGTACTAAAATTCCAATAGCTTACATATCTGGTGTCTGGTTGACGTGTCGTCTGTTGCATCGGGACCCTTATGACGTGAAGGATCATCAGGTTACTTCACCATGGGAATTTGTTCTAGTTGAAATAATACTGATGGCTTGAGGAGTGGTTCTCCCAGAATCAAGCATACTATGAGCGAGAATATAGTGGCTAGCAGTGAGGTAGAGGTTGGAGACAGATCATACAGAGGTTAGTACCGAGCTATCATGTGTGTGTCAGAACCTATTGATCATGTGTGGGTCAGATCTTGTGTGGTTCAGTGCTCAGCCATCCTATGTGGGTCAAATCATATGTGGTTTAGCTCTCAGTGATCCTTTGTGGGTCAATGCATACTGATCCTATGTGGGTCAAATCCTCTATGGGTAAGCGCTCAACGATCCTGTGTGGGTTAGCGCATACTGATCATGTGTGGGTCAGATCCAGAGTGGGTCAGTGGGGGTTATTATTTATCGATCATGGGTGGTTCAGATCCCGTGTGGGTCAGTGGGGGTTAGTACCTATCAATCTTGTGTGGTTCAGAATTCGTATGGTCTGCAGTAGTGCCTCTTGATAGAATAAGATGATCTAGCTTTGCAACTAATCATTTAAACTTCTATACTTCACTTAAACATGGTTTGATTTGAGTTTTTTTCTTTGTGATTTTTGATTGAGATCATGATTTGTGGAATTTATTTGGGTAATTATGAGAGACCTTCAGGAGTCTCGGGGTCCTTACAGGGTATTGTTATACTCACCCCTATATGGGATTCACCGGCACCTTGTTGTGTCTTGTGAAGACGATGAGAATCATGGTTGGGAATTGAGGGAGTCAGGACCAGGAAGTACACAAATGATATTGGACGACGTGGAAAGTAGTGGAGATGAGATGTACCTACCCTTTAGTTAGGAACCTCGGTGGATGATTTTTTGAGTTGTATTTTGTTTTTCAGTTGTATTTGTACCTTTCAGTTGGGCTTGTATGTAGACCCCTTTACTTTCAGTACGCACCTTTACTACTGCAGTCTTACTTCATGGTTGAATCTTATTTTATTCATGTATTTTGTGTTTATACAGGTTAAAAGGCAATGCCTTACCATTTTAGGGATATTCCTTTCTGGTGCTATTCTTCAACCCACATCCTATAGAAGGTGGGCTTGGGGTAGTCACGACACGGGCCCTGAGGGATGGGTCATGAAAAAGTGGTATCAGAGGATTCGGTTCTATAGAAGAACTAGGACTCTGATCTTTTTTTAATGGAGATATATTTTTAAGTGTTTTGAGTGTAGTTTTTAGTTCAGGGAGTCTAGTGATGGTGTGGTGGCTGACATATCCATACAATAGGACCTTGAATTCCGATTTCTGGCTTGGTGCACAAAAACATTGATTCCGTGTGTTTTGGAAATGTTTTTAGCTTGATCTCTTTTGAGTCTTCTCACCATGTATAACATTTTGACCATGGTGCACCTGTTTCATTTCAGGATGCTGCCATATAGATAGTCAGCCAGGACTCCTAAGAGAATACATGATGACGGCCCACTGAGTTACAAGGCTTCAGTTCAGGGCCCTCTTATTGTGTTAGTGCCTTCCGGTGGTGCACCAGCAGCACCACCACCCATTGGGAAGTAGATTCCACTAGACCCACTAGAATACCATGCACACCGACTGAGCATCTTTCATGAGTTTCAGAGACATAGGTATCTGAGGTTTTCAGGCAAGACAGATCCCTAGGCAGCTGAGGAATGGCTAGAGGTTGTGGCTAGAGTTTTTTGCTTGGTTGAGACACCAGCAGAGCAGATGGTTATCCTAGAAACTATCATTTTTTAAGGCACAACAAGGATTTGGTATATCCTGATGCTTCAATCACATGATGAGGCGAAACTCACCTAGACGGAATTTGAGAGTCTCTTCAGGGAGGAGTTTGTTCCAGTGACACTACGCTCTATTTGTATCTAAGAGTTGTTTCACATATAGCAAGATAGCTTATCAATGGCCCAGTGCTCAGTGATATTCATTAAACTCTCATGATACTCCAGCGACATGGTAAGAGACCCATACATTAGGGATTGAATCTTTGAACATGGTCTCTAGCAGGAGATCAGAGCATCGTTGATATCACTGAATATCCTGGCTTAGTCTGGAGTGCTTGAGCGAGAATTGTTAGTGGAGAGATTCATAGTTGAGAAGGCACTGACGGTGAGAGCCACCCCAGGATGACAGGTAGACGAGTCATATGCAGGAGGTAGTAGATAGATGATGCATAGGTCTAAGCAGGCTAGACCCACCAATGGATGACCTCGGGACGTAGGGTCGTAGGTGAAGAACTTGTGAGGCGGAGAAGGTTATCTTGGAGGCAGATTGTGCTTCACATGCTGTGAGCAGTGACACATGGCTCGTGACTGTCCAACCCTCCATACCGACGATCATTAGACAGTCGAGGGACTACTGAGGTATAGGCAGAGGTTCGAGAAAGGAGGTTCATAGGGTGGCGGACGAGGAAGAGGAGCATGCCATGTAGTAGGCGGTGGGTAGCGATTTGAGGTTCTACAGCCACAACCACCAGGAGGTCCACCCCGACCACAAGGAGCATGTGGACAGGGGCCAGCATAGCTTTAGGCAGCTACGTCCTACAACCACGGAGCTCTAGAGATGATTATAGGTACGATATGTGTCTATTCCCCCTAGTTTTAGTACTTATAGGCACAAGTTCTTGTCACTCTTTCATTTCCATGACACTCATTCAGAGCTCGGAGATTCCGATGGAGCTGTTGGCTCGATCCTTACAATTAGAGGCTCATACGAGAGATGATTCTACGATTACACACTGGTGTAGGTAGTGTGAACTTACTCTAGGAGGTGAGAGATTGGGTTAAGATCACCTAGTAGCAGTGTCGAGGCCTTATGACATCATCTTGGGTATGGAATGGATATCCATAGTTCATGCTCAGATCGACTGTTTTAGGTGAAAAGTGTAGTGTGTCTACAAGGATGGGATCAGTTTTTCCTTCACCAATGAGAAGGAAACCTTTGCAGCACAGGATGGAATTTTGTGAAGGAGGGTGCAACTGATTAATCATATAGTATCTAGCCTCACCCTCTAAGTAGTTGATGTGAAGAGTCTGAGTTATCCTATAGTGGTGGACCAATATGATAATGTCTTTCCTGATGATGTTTCGAGACTACCTCTATGGAGATAGGTTGAATTTAACTTGGACATGTACCCTGGGATGACAAAGATATATACACCAGCATATTTTAAGGCTCCCATGGAGCTTAAGAAGTTAACTTTATAGCTGGAGGTCTTTCAGGTAAAGGGGTTCATAAGGCCCAGTGTTTCTCCATGGGCATCCCCGATCTTGTTCACCGAAAGACGGATGGTATCTTAAGGATTTTTTTGTACTATCAGCCCCTGAACCAAGTGACCATGAAGAATAACTATCCACTCCCAAGGATCGATGATCTCTTTGACCAGCTGAAGGGAGATCGATGGTTTTCAATGATAGTCCTCAGATCAGGCTATCATCATCTCAAAGTAAGGGGATGAGGTCATACCGAAGAAGGCCTTCAAATGTCAGTATGGCCATTATGAGTTCATGGTTATGCCTTTTGGTGTGACCAACACCTCAAAAGTGTTCATGGGGAACATGAACAGAATCTTTCAGCCATACCTCGATCGCTTTGTGGTGGTCTTCATCGACGACATCTTGGTATACTCGGCATTGAAGGAGGAGCACACTACAAACCTTCAGATAGTTATGGATACACTCTGAGAGCACCATCTTTATTGAAATCCTTTGAAGTCACTATTATGGATATGGGAAGTTGACTTCTTAGGGGACATTATCTCATATGATGGATTTTTAGTGAATCTGGATAAGATAGAGGTAGTGCTTTCTTGGGAGCCACCGAGGAGAGTAACCAAAGTGCAGAGTTTCCTGGGAATGGTTGTGAACTACCGAATAGTTGTACCTGACTTCTCTAGGGTAGCGGAACCCTTTTCAGCCTTGAAAAAGAAGGGGCTGCCTTTCTTTTGGATAGAGAAGTGTTAGTAGAGTTTCCAAGAGCTAATTTAGAGACTGAAGAGTGCACCCATCTTGAGGATACCAGAAGAGGGCATTGGGTACATATTTTAGTACAATGAATCGGGGACCGTACTTGGTTGTGTCCTGATACAGGATTGATCGGTGATCACCTATGGCTCACGACCATTGAGACAACAAGAAAAGAAATATTATACCCATTACTCGGAGTTAACACCAGTGGTCTTTTCACTGAAGATGTGGCAGCACTACTTGATGGGCGAACGTTTTACTATTTATTCTAATCATAAGAGTCTTTGGTATATCTTCTCACAGAAGGACTTGAACCTGAGACAACAATGATGGATAGAGTTCCTCCAGGACTATGAATTTGAGAATGTTTATACTCCTGGGATGGGGAACATAGTAGCAGACACACATAGTAGGAGGTCTGGTCTACAGCTGCTGAGTGAGGTGATAGAGTAGTTAGCTGCATTGCAGATATCCTTCATGGATACAGATGGAGAAGCTTACCTCTAGTTTAGTACTATCAATCCCCTATTTCTACAATGTGTTAGGGAGTCACATCTTGGGGATATTGACTATGAGTCTCAACGTGCTCAGATATATACAGGGCAGGATCCTGAGAGATTTTTTGAAGGTGGGGAGCATGTCGTTCTCTTCAAAGGACACATTGTGGTACCAGTGACTCTATGGGATGAGTTGTTAAGGGATTTCAATACATCCCCTTTAGCGGTGCATCCTAGAGTGGCAAAGATGTACCAGGTCCTTCGACATCAATACTGGTGTCCAGGGATGAAGAAAGCAGTGGCATAGTTTGTATCTCGATGCCTTACTTGTTAGCATGTGAAGGCTGAGCATCAGGTACCAATAGGCCAAGAATAGATACTTGAGGTACCGGAGTAGAAGTGGGATGGAATAAACATAGACATCGTGATAGGGCTACCACATATGTCCAGGGGCCATGATTCTATCTGGGTGATCGTTTACCGACTCATCAAGTCAGCCAACTTTCTACCCATATGAGAGCAGGGATTAGTAGAGGGATTGGGGCGCCTCTACATGAAAGAGATAGTGTGACTTCACAGAGTGTCATTGATGATAATATCAGATCACGATTCACATTTCACATCCCGCTTGGGGACTGGATTATAGGAGGCATTTAGAACTCATCTACGCTGGAGCACTGCCTTTCACCCTCAGATAGATGGTCAGACGGAGTAGACTATACAGACACACGAGGACATTCTATTTCCTTGTGTCCTCGAATTTTTTCATAGTTGGGAGGACCACCTACCTCTGGTGGAGTTTTCATTCAACAATATTTATCACCCCACCATCGGTATGACCCCATTTTAGGATTTGTATGAGTGACCATGCAGATCACCTCTTTGCTGGACAGAGCTTGGGGAGTCTGCACTTATGGGTCCAGAGTTGGTACAGGATACCACAGAGAATGTGTAGGTCATCCAGGAGTGGATGAAGACTACGCAGAGCTAGAAGAATTCTTACACCAACAGAAGATAGAGACCCTTGGAGTTTGAGGAGGGAGACCATGTCTTCCTACAGGTCTCACCCTGATGATGAATACAGAGGTTTGACCGGGGCAGCAAGTTATCTCTGAGGTTCATCAGACCTTTCCAGATCTTCAGCAGAGTATCCGAAGTGGTGTACCATCTAGATCTTACCCCATAGATGCACCGGGTTCATGATGTATTCCATGTGTCATATCTGAGGAGATACATGCATGATCCATCCCACATTATTGATTGGTGAGAGATGGACATCGACGATGGGGTGATGTTTACAGAGTTCTTGTTGGAGATAGAGGATCGACAAGAGTGGGTCCTTTGTGGGTGTTCGATTCATCTGGTGCGAGTTCGTTGGTAGCACAGAAGTCTCTAGGAGATCACATGGGAGTGCGAGGATCCGATGCGTGATAAGTACCCCCATTTGTTTCCCTTGTTTTGTTGTAGCTTTTAGGGTCGAAAAGACCTAAGGTGGGGAGAATGTAAAGACCCATAAAATTTCATGTAATTTTTTTCTTAAATTATTTTGGATTATTACGAGTATGTAAAATTGACAGCGTGTGATTCCGAGGCTCGGTGTGCTTGGAATGAATTTCTGAACATTTTTTAAGGTAATTTTAGTAAACTCGGAGGTGGTGTTTTCTATATTTTGAAATGGTGCTCTGATTAAAAATATGAGTGCAATGTTGAATCCGTAGTGCCAGGATTCACTTAAGGGAAGATTCACTTCGACTGTAGTAGGTTGGGATAAAAAGTTAGTATTTGGAATTTTTAACAAAAAGTAAAATAACATGTAATTGTTATTTTATTCTATTTTTCTCCAATGGATGAGCGGTAGTGGTGGGATCGATGACTTGTCAAACCATTTAATGGCTTGACTTGCCAACTAACTAACTCCACCATAGTGAATTAAAAGAGATTCATTAATTCATTTAATAAAACTCATTAACTCCTCAATGTGTTACTCACCTTTACCCATCCTATTTAAATGGAGCTCAGGGTGGGGTTTTAGCAAGAATTCATCAACCGATGAAACTCTAGATAAGTCCTGCGAGAACATCCATCGACGGAGGATGAAAGATCAGGTGGCAACGATCTAGGATCGACGAATGTTGGTGACTCCATCCAACGTGGATGCTCCTCCCGCCGCAACTGTGATGCATCCAATGGATCCTGAGGTAGGGGGTTTACATGATTCATGTTTCCTATCTTTCCATTCTTGATAAATATAATGAATTCGAACCAACTGACTAAATAGTTGATCCACATCTCATCTAATCATGTAGGTGGTTGTTGCGGGGTCTTAAATTTGGGGATTATTATTCTTTTTTATTATTATTCTTCCTCATGTTTAAAATGCTAACGTGGAGGGTGTGGGCCAAAACCAACAAGACCTAGACCCTCTGCTAAACTTGTCTAGGGTGAGTTCTTCATGGAGGAACAAAAAATGCAACGACAAGACATATTTGAGGGACAAGCAACAACGACAACATCCCGAGGGGACCGTAGACGCGTCCGGGAAGGAAAACGGACCACTGGAGCTTACCTAGTGGCACGTAGAAGAAGTTCCATTGCATCACTGGTGTAGAGGCACTAGCAACCGGTGCTGGTGGATGGGAGAAGCAGCAGGAAACCACCAGTCACGGTGGAAGAGCGGCGTCGCGGAGGCAGAGGTGGCCCACTGTCGCGCACTGCGTTGAAGGGTCGCGTCTTTGAAGCCGCGATGGTGGAAAAGGTCAGGACCCACCTTTTGCAGGTCCTGTAGGTGATGTGGCGGCACCACCTGGTGTCACAAATCAAAGATCCAAATGTTTCCTTTGAGTCGTTTGGGTGCAGCAGGTCAGGCTACTCGTGTGGGTCACACCAGCCAGTGGGCCGGACCGCCGTGGCCCAGTACAACCGGGCCAGTTCGGGTCAACCTGAACCAGGATGGGTCAGCCTAGGACAGCTTGGGTCAGCCCAGGCCAAGTTGGTCTGATCGAGTCAGACCGGACCAGGACCCCTCTTAGGCCCAGATACGCTTAAGTGACTATATCATGAGTACCAGACATCTGTTTGACGAACCGTCTACGGCACTGGGATCCTGTAGTGATATAGTCTTTTTGAGATACTCCATGATAGTTTTAGACAAAGTTGTAGTGTGGTCGGGTTGGATCGACTCCTAATTCAATCGGGCCCTCAAATCTAAAATGTCAATAACTTATAGACCAGGCATTCGGTTGACGTGTCATCTATTGTGTTGGGACCCCTGTGACATGATGGATAATTAGGTTACTTCTTCATGGGAATTCATGATCATTGAAATACGCCCAATGGATTCAGGAGTGGTTCACCCAGAATCAAGATTACTATGAGCAGAAATCCAGTGGTTGGTCGTGAGGTGGAGGTTGGAGACAAATCATATGATGGTTAGTACTAAGTGATCGCATGTTTTTCAGCACCTATCGATCCTATGTGGGCCAGCTCTTATGTGGGTAAGCGCTCATCCATACTGTGTGGGTTAGATCTTATGTGGGTCATAACTCTATGAACCTATGTGGTTCAGCGCATACCAATCCTGTATGGGTCTGATCTTGTGTGGGTCAGCACTCAGCGATCCTGTGTGGGTCAGTGCATACTGATCATTGGTGGATCAGATCCTATGTGGTTCAGTGGTGGTTATTACCTATTGATCCAGGGAAGGTCAGATCCTATGATGGTTAGCGGTGGTTAGTATCTAACAATCTTGTGTGGGTCAGACTCCGTATGGTCATTAGTTGTAACACCCCAAGCTTCCACGGTACGTTTCCCTTCGAATAATGCGATAGCGTGTGTTGTACGCAACCTTGAGTTCTAACACACACCACAACTAATTAAACTAGCCGTTGTGAATAGTAATACCTACTTTTTGAAATCATATATATTTTATATTTCAAAATGGACTTCATTTTTGGATTCGGAATATTGAAATTAGCCTAAGGTGAAATTTTGGTACATTTCGGATAACTTTCATATTTTGATGAATAGTGAAAATTACTAAATTTTAATTAAAAACAACTTTTTTAATCAAAATAATTAATAGTGATAAATTATGAATTTGAGTGGTTTTAAAGTATATTTAGAATATATTTTTACCATTTAATTTAATTTTTTTCATTGGACATAATTTCACAATTAAACCAGACATAAACAAGTGTCAATCTTTTGATAGTTATTATCTCTTAAAAACACGCTTTTTATTTTAACAACGAGAATTAATTTTAAATTAATTTCTGCCACTTATGTGTTTTGAATTTGGAAAAATGGATTACATATTTGGAATCAGGATGTCCAAATTATGTAAATAGGTAACTTTTATTTTTACACATTTTGAATAATTACTGCGGTAAATATTTTATTTACCATGGTTAAAAGGTAAATCTGGTAAATAAGGGTTAAAAAATAATATTATAATAATACAAAATTACCCAAAAACGTATCCTAACCTTATTGGTGGACACATACCCGACCATGGGCATCCTTGGGTCGATTTGGGGACCCCTTAGAGCCACTTTTATGTGGTAGTGACACATTATATTAATAAAGTTAAAATAAAAATAAAAATGGCATAAGCTTACATCTTTTAGAAGAACACTTTTTACATAGGGTTATACATGTTGGATTTTCGATTATAAATATTCATTAGAAAGCTAAAAGGATTTCCTACATAATGATATTTTATTTATAATTTTTAGACATCAAATAATATAAATTATTAATGACACAATAATGATGCAATGTTTACCTCATTAATAAATCATTTAAATAAATAACATTATAATGATTAAAATATTATCAAAAACCTGTCCAATTCTTATTGGTTGATGTTATTTAGAAAATGAGTCATCTTAGCTTCGACCTCAATTATTTTTGGACCATTATAAACCGAATATAATTATATTATAAAGTAATACTTTCACTCTTTCCTAAAGAGCCCCTCCTCTCCCTTATAAATGGAGACAACTTCTACTCATTCCTCACACCTCTCAAGCCACTTGGCTCGTCCAAACCCTGCCCAAATACTCTCCAAACTTCCCTCACTACAACCTAGAGGCCTTAGTTTGATCATAAAGCCAACCTAAGGAGCCCTTTTGATCAAATCAAAAGGAAGAACCCGAAGAAGAGGTAATGTTTTCACCACCCCTTTTCAAGTTCCTTTCTTCTTCCACTTCTTCTTTCTTTGTTCTTACCATTCTAAAATAATAACTCAAGTATCTCACATATATTGTGATGTTATTATAAAATGGTAAAACCATATTCAGTATTCTATCCACCCTTTGAATAACATGTCACCATATGTGTGTACGTACGGCTTACCGTCTCCACGTCGTGGTGTAATTGTTATTCAATATATTATTATTTGGATGGGTATAATAATGATGTGCAACTCATGTAAATAATAAATATAACATGTTAATTATTCTGTATATATGATATAACATCCATTTATATATTATTTTAATATCAAAAGAATGATATTGTCGCTCGTGCGTACGTACGGACTACCGTCTCCACGAACGTGATGAGATTCATTCTCCATCGTATCCATTCAAGTATAATTATCATTTGATGATTTAAAAATGATGTTTAAGGACTTGATATCATTCTGGATATGAATAATATACAACCTATCCATTACAAACATGGCTTACGTAACAAAACATACAAAAGAAAACAAGTAAGTTAACACCCGAAACAACGATAATACTAAGATATTATTATCAAATCAATATTAAAAGATCATATATGATATCATATTAATGTATATGATTATTTTATAATTTAATAACTATTATTTCACCATTATACAGAAGGTTAACCTACCCCAACCAAGGAAAAGTACAAGGTAAGGGTTATTTCACAATCTCTTCATTATCCGAGGTTGTTTATACGTAATAATTTACTGGGATCTCGTTATCATCCACATCCATGTTTCTTCAAAATGTATTTCAAAACATTTTTAATATTTAAAAGAATATGGGTTAAAGTCATTTATACCCTTGTTTGACTTTTTATAAGAGGTTTATAAGGGAATCTTTCCGTCGTTTTCCAAACAAGGTGCTTTTTAACCTTTTCGACGGAATTAAGATAAGAATGTTTTTTTAACTTATACGGCGGGTGCGGTTATTTTCCACCGTTATAAAATAGTCAAAGCTTCCCTTACAAGCTTATAAGAATATTTTCAAAGAAAATGTTTTATTTTATAAATATATGTCTCTTAAATGATTTCAAAATAAAAAGAGATATTTCTTTAAAAAGAGTTTTGATTTCATCTATGTCAACATCCTTTAATGGATTTTACGCTTATTTGAGGATGATATATTATAATACAAAACTTTTATATTGTATTGAAGGTTTTGTGATATGTTTGACTGTGGATGTGCTGTTTTTTTTATATACCATTCATGGTTTATGGTGAAAGTATTGACATTTTGTATGCTATTTTTAATACGAATGTTTATGTTATGTTTAAACCTTTTCATATGGGAATGAATTGGACTTAATATGTGACGGGTGGAGCCCACTATAGCTCCTCGATGCATCGGTAGGTCTCATGAGACAAACTAGTGTCTTGGCACAAGGCCTTGGCAAAATCTTATTTGTAGTCTAGGCACGAGGCCTTGACTATGTGGTTATGATAGTCTGGCATTATGCATTCCAACATTATGAAAGTGGTTATTGATTTTTGCATGTGATTATTCGATTAGTAGAATATCCATGTGAATAAGTAAATGACATTATTTCATTTTATTTATGACATACCATGTTGAAAGTTCATGTTTGATAGGCTTTTGTTTTAGTTATACATTGCCTTAAATGTTTATTCTTATTTATGAAAGTTTCCGCTATATTGTTATCCTTACTGGGCATTTGAGCTCACCCCTTTTCTATGTTTTATTTTTCCCAGGAAGTGAAGAAGTAAATTATGAATGACCTGCAGGGATATTATGTGGGGATATGAGTGTGGATTATGGAGACATTATGTTGTTGTATTAGTTTTTCATTTTATGATGTAATGTAAAACTTATGAATATATCTAGTGTTTCCAAGGCTACTAAACCAATCGGTCTTTCGAGATTTGATCTTTCTTGTGATCATGCCAATGTTATGTAATTAATGCACCGACTCTGGGTAACTGGGGTCAGGGCATTACAGTTGGTATCAGAGGAAGTTTAGTACAAACCTTGGAAGCTAGATTTAGATAAACTCTGATTAGAGCACGTAGACCTAAGATGAACTTTGAGGATTAGTGTAGAAGAACTTCCTAGAATTTTGGTATTGTAGGGATTTTGTGAGTTTTCCGAGCAATACATCCCTGTCTGGATACGAGCAGGTAGAGGCGGCTCTGGCACAGATGTACCTAGGGGTAAAACCCGAAAACACCGCTTTGAGCTAGACTCGAACGGGAACTGGTGCACGATAACGGGACTTGCTGCACTCTTGGTTACGACACTCCCGGGGGATATGCTTAGGATAATTCTCATTTTCTTTACAAACCATTATGAAGGGTTTATGAGTATATACATCCTCAAAGGAGACATTTTTATGATTATGGATTATATCCATAAATAGTTCAATTTATGTTAAGTGTTTTATAAGTATGGGATTATGTATTTTGATTCATAAACTGATCTAGTTTATGCCATTGTTTAGAAATGGCGCCTAGTGGAAGAAATGGAAACTGTATCAATGCACGCACTCCATGTAGGGATTTCCCTCCTGCTCAAGATAATTATAGTGGAGATGGTGATGCAACTGGTGCCGATCAGCTAATCACCATACTGGGACAACTTACTCAGGTTATGAATAAAAACCTTACCCGTATGGAGCACCCTTATCCGCAGCGTGGAGGATCAATGTTAGATCGATTCATGAGGCAACAACCACCAACGTTCAATGGGAGTACAAATCCCTTAGTAGCTGAGCAATGGATATTTTCCCTAGAGAAAATATTTCAGGCTTTGGGGAGCAGTGAAAGGGAAAAAGTTATCATGGCAGTTTACCGCCTCACTGGAGATGCTGATCAATAGTGGTCATTGATTCAAAACATGAAGGAATATGATGAAGTATCAAATATGGAATGGAGGGAGTTCAAAGATCTGTTTTTAGAAAAATACTTCCCTCGCGACCATCGAGCAGATACGGAAAGGCAATTTCTAAGTCTGAGACAGAAGGAGGATGAGAATGTCACAAAGTATGAGGCTAACTTTACAAGGTTAGCAAGGTACGCTGGTGATTATATACGTAACCAAATAAGTAAGATTGATAGTTTCTTTGATGGGTTAAAACCATTTCTCCGTCGAGCATTAGTCTCACAATCCTTTTCATCGTACGAAGACATTGTCTCATGTGCTATCAAGACCGAAAAGGAATTCTCTAAGTCTTATGACTTTAAAGCAAAGCAAGAGAAGAAGAGACCTGCTGATCAATCTGGGAATGGAAATAAGGGGAAGAAGGGAAAGGTTGAATATCCATCCTGTGGTAAATGTGGGAAGAAACACCCTGGTACTTGCTTGAAGGGAATGGGAGTCTGTTACAAGTGTGGTGAAAAAGGCCACCAAGCTCGTGATTGCAAGGGGAAGAAGGAAGCTACCAACGTTCAGTGCTACAATTTCAGGGAGATGGGGCATTATGCAAATGCATGTCCTAAGCGTCAGGAGAACTTACCTCAGAAAAGTCCAAGGGATCAAGGCCAGGCTTATGCTATCACTACTACAGAGGTAGAAGCTCCAAAAGACGTGGTGGCAGGTAATTTAATGGTTTCCTCAAGTTTAGAAAATGCATTATTTGACTCTGGATCGTCGCATTGTTTCATATCTTCCCAGTTTTCTAAGAAAATTAGATATTTCCAATTTGATTTAATAAGGGAGTTTTCAGTTAAAACTCCTAAGGGAAGTATCATTGCAACAAAGTTTTGTGAATCAGTCCCCATTAGAGCACATAAATTTTCTTTATCTGCTGATCTCATCGTCATACCTATGATTGAGTTTGATATAATCCTCGGTATGGACTGGCTTTCAGACTATGATGCGAAGATTTATTGTAAGAAGAAAGAGGTTATGATTCTTGATGATAATGATAAGGAACACCTTATTTTTAGAGCAGAATCGTCACCACCTAATTCTTATTTAGATCCACCCCTAGTAGCTCAACTTAATTCAATTATTGGTGAGGAAGAGAATGAAATAACTGTCGGTGAGGAAAGGAATGTTCAAATAGAGGATGTACCTATTGTGAAAGAATTTGTAGATGTATTTCCGGAAGATTTACCTGGACATCCTCCAGAACGAGAAGTTGAGTTTTCCATTGATTTGATTCCTGGATCAAGGCCTATATGGAAGACCCCTTATAGAATGGCCACTGTGGAATTAGTCGAACTAAAGAAATAACTAGAGGAATTGAGTAATAAGGGATTTATTCGCCCTAGTGTTTCTCCATGGGGAGCCCCTGTTCTTTTTGTTAAAAATAATGATGGATCTATGAGGTTATGTATCGACTACAGGGAGATCAATGCTATAACGATAAAGAACAAGTATCCCCTACCTCGTATTGATGATTTATTTGACCAACTGCATGGAGCTCAATACTTTTCAAAGATTGACCTTTGATCTAGATACCATCAGTTGTGTGTAAAGAATGAAGACATTCCGAAGACAGCATTTCGAACCAGGTACGGGCATTACAAGTTTAACATAATGCCATTTGGATTGACTAATGAACCCTCTGTATTCATGGATCTGATGAATAGAGTTTTCAAGGAGTATCTCGATGAATTTGTGGTGGTATTTATTGATGATATCTTGGTATACTCCAAAACCTACGAAGATCATGAAAATCACTTGCGCATTATCTTGAAGACTCTGAGGAGGCATGAATTATATGGGAAGTTTAGCAAGTGTGAATTCTGGCTTCAGGAGATTTCTTTTCTTGGCCATATTGTCTCTAAAGATGGAATCTTTGTTGATCCTTCTATGACCAAGGCAATCCGAGAATGGCCAGCACCTACGAGTATAACTGAGGTACGTAGTTTTATTGGTTTGGCAGGTTATTATCGACGTTTCGTCCAGAATTTTGCCCGATTGGCTAACCCATTAACGAAGCTCACACGTAAAGGGGTTACATTTGTTTGGACAAAAGAGTGTGAAAAATGTTTCGAAGAACTGAAGAGAAGATTAGTCAATGCTCCTATATTGACTCTACCATCGGGGAATGATGGGTTCGTTATTTATAGTGATGCATCAAAGAAAGGACTTGGTTGTGTCCTTATGCAGAATGATAGAGTTATTGCCTATGCATCACGACAGTTGAAAATTTATGAACAAAACTATCCTACTCATGATCTTGAGTTAGCAGCTGTGATCTTTGCTTTGAAGATATGGAGACACTACCTCTATGGTGAAAAATGTGAGATTTATACTGATCACAAGAGTTTGAAGTATATTTTCTCACAAAAAGAACTCAACATGAGGCAAAGGAGATGGCTTGAATTACTCAAGGATTATGATTGCACGATACACTACCACCCGGGGAAAGCAAACAAGCTGGCAGATGCTTTGAGCAGAAAAGACCATGGAGTTTTGAACATGATGAGAATTGAAAGGGATCCAATTTTCATGGATCTAGTGAAGATGGACATGGGAATAACCAGGGAAGGTGAAACATCAATGCTTTTTCAAATGGTTGCCAAACCATCTTTACTAGAAAGGATTAAGAGTTCTCAGACCGATGATGAAGAATTTCAGAAGAAGATTAAAGCTGTGAATGATGGGAGATTGAGAGACCTTGTGTATGAAGATGGAATTTTGAAATTCGGGAAGAGACTTTGTGTTCCCGATTTACCTGATCTGAAAAGGGAATTGCTGGATGATGCTCATAGTTCCAATTTCTCTATACACCCTCGGAGCACCAAAATGTATAGAGATTTGAAGGAACATTTTTGGTGGGACAACATGAAGAGGGAGATTGATGAATTTGTGTCAAGATGTATGGTTTGTCAACAAGTGAAAGCTGGAAGGAAACAGCCTGGAGGAGTCATGCAACCTCTTCCCATACCGTAGTGGAAATGGGAAAATATTACGATGGACTTTGTCATGGGGCTACCAAAGACTCCTAGAAGGAATGATGCAATATGGGTTATTGTTGATCGTCTTACCAAGTCGGCACATTTTCTTGCTATAAGAGAAGATCTACCCCTGGAACGTCTAGCAAGAGAATACATTAATGAAGTTGTGAGACATCATGGAGTAACCCTATCGATTGTTTCTGATCGTGATCCCCATTTTACTTCAAGATTTTGGAAAAGTCTTCAGAAATCCCTAGATACTGAACTTCATTTGAGCACTGCTTACCACCCTCAGACAGATGGACAATCAGAACGGACTATTCAGACCTTAGAAGACATGTTGAGATCTTGCTCACTTGACTTTCAGGGTATGTGGGATCAATATTTACCACTGGTAGAATTTTCCTATAACAATAGCTTCCATTCGAGTATACAGATGGCACCATATGAAGCGTTATACGGAATGAGATGTCGTACACCAACCTATTGGGATGACGTTGGTGAAAGAAAACTTGTAGGCCCAGAACTGGTGGAGGAAACGGTGGAAAAGGTGAAGGTAATCCAAAATCACATCAAAGCAGCTCAAAGTAGGCAGAAAAGCTATGCCAATAATCGAAGGAAGGATTTGGAATTTCAGGTCGGTGATCATGTTTTCCTGAAGGTATCTCCATGGAAGGGAGTCATACGTTTTGGTAAGAAAGGTAAATTGAGTCCCAGGTACATCGGACCTTTCGAAATTCTTGAACGAATTGGGGTTGTAGCTTATCGATTGGCAATGCCGCCAAGTCTCTCCAAAGTTCACGATGTGTTCCACATATCTCTGTTGAGGAAATACATGCCTGATCCAACGCATGTACTCACCTATGAGAAATTAGAACTGGAACCCGATCTTTCCTATTGTGAAGAGCCCGTCAGGATTCTTGATACGAGAGAACAAGTACTGAGAAACCGGACGATGCGTCTGGTAAAAGTTTTGTGGAGAAACCATAAGATGGAAGAGGCAACGTGGGAACTCGAGTAACTTATGATGAAGAACCACCCGAGTCTTTTTATGCAGTAATACCCTAGAAATTGCGAGGACGCAATTATTTGAAGGATGGGAGAATGTAACACCCCAAGCTTCCACGGTACGTTTCCCTTCGAATAATGCGATAGCGTGTGTTGTATGCAACCTTGAGTTCTAACACACACCACAACTAATTAAACTAGCCGTTGTGAATAGTAATACCTACTTTTTGAAATCATATATATTTTATATTTCAAAATGGACTTCATTTTTGGATTCGGAATATTGAAATTAGCCTAAGGTGAAATTTTGGTACATTTCGGATAACTTTCATATTTTGATGAATAGTGAAAATTACTAAATTTTAATTAAAAACAATTTTTTTAATCAAAATAATTAATAGTGATAAATTATGAATTTGAGTGGTTTTAAAGTATATTTAGAATATATTTTTACCATTTAATTTAATGTTTTTCATTGGACATAATTTCACAATTAAACCAGACATAAACAAGTGTCAATCTTTTGATAGTTATTATCTCTTAAAAACACGCTTTTTATTTTAACAACGGGAATTAATTTTAAATTAATTTCTGCCACTTCTGTGTTTTGAATTTGGAAAAATGGATTACATATTTGGAATCAGGATGTCCAAATTATGTAAATAGGTAACTTTTATTTTTACACATTTTGAATAATTACTGCGGTAAATATTTTATTTACCATGGTTAAAGGGTAAATCCGGTAAATAAGGGTTAAAAAATAATATTATAATAATAAAAAATTATCCTAAAACGTGTCCTAACCTTATTTTTGGACACATACCCGACCATGGGCATCCTTGGGTCGATTTGGGGACCCCTTAGAGCCACTTGTATGTGGTAGGGACACATTAAATTAATAAAGTTAAAATAAAAATAAAAATGGCATAAGCTTACATCTTTTAGAAGAACAATTTTTACATAGGGTTATACATGTTGGATTTTCGATTATAAATATTCATTAGAAAGCTAAAAAGATTTCCTACGTAATGATATTTTATTTATAATTTTTAGACATCAAAGAATTTAAATTATTAATGACACAATAATGATGTAATGTTTACCGCATTAATAAATCATTTAAATAAATAAGATTATAATGATTAAAATATTATCTAAAACCTGTCCAATTCTTATTGGTTGATGTTATTTAGAAAATGAGTCATCTTATCTTCGACCTCAATGATTTTTGGACCATTATAAACCGAATATAATTATATTATAAAGTAATACTTTCACTCTTTCCTAAAGAGCCCCTCCTCTCCCTTATAAAAGGAGACAACTTCTACTCTTTCCTCACACCTCTCAAGCCACTTGGCTCGTCCAAACCCTGCCCAAATACTCTCCTAACTTCCCTTACTACAACCTATAGGCCTTAGTTTGATCATAAAGCCAACCTAAGGATCCCTTTTGATCAAATCAAAAGGAAGAACACGAAGAATAGGTAATGTTTTCACCACCCCTTTTCAAGTTCCTTTCTTCTTCCACTTCTTCTTTCTTTGTTCTTACCATTCTAAAATAATAACTCCAGTATCTCACATATACTGTGATGTTATTATAAATATGGTACAACCATATTCAGTATTCTATCCACCCTTTGAATAACATGTCACCATACATGCGTACGTACGGCTTACCGTCTCCACGTCGTGGTGTAATTGTTATTCAATATATTATTATTTGGATGGGTATAATAATGATGTGCAACTCATGTAAATAATAAATATAACATGTTAATTATTCTGTATATATGATATAACATCCATTTATATATTATTTTAATATCAAAAGAAAGATATTGTCGCTCGTGCGTACGTACGGACTACCGTCTCCACGAACGCGATGAGATTCATTCTCCATCGTATCCATTCAAGTATAATTATCATTTGATGATTTAAAAATGATGTTTAAGGACTTGATATCATTCTGGATATGAATAATATACAACCTATCCATTACAAACATGGCTTACGTAACAAAACATACAAAAGAAAACAAGTAAGTTAACACCCGAAACAACGATAATACTAAGATATTATTATCAAATCAATATTAAAAGATCATATATGATATCATATTAATGTATATGATTATTTTATAATTTAATAACAATTATTTCACAATTATACAGGAGGTTAACCTACCCCAACCAAGGTAAAGTACAAGGTAAGGGTTATTTCACAATCTCTTCATTATCCGAGGTTGTTTATACGTAATAATTTACTGGGATCTCGTTATCATCCACATCCATGTTTCTTCAAAATGTATTTCAAAACATTTTTAATATTTAAAAGAATATGGTTTAAAGTCATTTATACCCTTGTTTGACTTTTTATAAGAGGTTTATAAGGGAATCTTTCCGTCGTTTTCCAAACAAGGT
Organism: Viscum album; assembly: GCA_963277665.1. Lineage (NCBI taxonomy): Eukaryota > Viridiplantae > Streptophyta > Magnoliopsida > Santalales > Viscaceae > Viscum > Viscum album. The sequence goes on along the minus strand of OY728145.1, from coordinate 1,087,235,975 downwards.
GCTTTTTAACCTTTTCGACAGAATTAAGATAAGAATGTTTTTTTTAACTTATACGGCGGGTGCGGTTATTTTCCACCGTTATAAAATCGTCAAAGCTTCCCTTACAAGCTTATAAGAATATTTTCAAAGAAAATGTTTTATTTTATAAATATATGTCTCTTAAATGATTTCAAAATAAAAAGAGATATTTCTTTAAAAAGAGTTTTTATTTCATCTATGTCAACATCCTTTAATGGATTTTACGCTTATTTGAGGATGATATATTATGATACAAAACTTTTATATTGTATTGAAGGTTTTGTGATATGTTTGAATGTGGATGTGCTATTTTTTTTATATACCATTCATGGTTTATGGTGAAAGTATTGACATTTCATATGCTAGTTTTAATACGAATGTTTATGTTATGTTTAAACCTTTTCATATGGGAATGCATTGGACTTAATATGTGAAGGGTGGAGCCCGCTATAGCTCCTCGATGCATCGGTAGGTCTCATGAGACAAACTAGTGTCTTGGCACAAGGCCTTGGCAAAATCTTATTTGTAGTCTTGGCACGAGGCCTTGACTATGTGGTTATGATAGTCTGGCATTATGCATTCCAACATTATGAAAGTGGTTATTGATTTTTGCATGTGATTATTCGATTAGTAGAATATCCATGTGAATAAGTAAATGGCATTATTTCATTTTATTTATGCCATACCATGTTAAAAGTTCATTTTTGATAGGCTTTTATTTTAGTTATACATTGCCTTAAATGTTTATTCTTATTTATGAAAGTTTCCGCTATATTGTTATCCTTACTGGGCATTTGAGCTCACCCCTTTTCTATATTTTATTTTTCCCAGGAAGTGAAGAAGTAAATGATGAATGACCTGCAGGGATATTATGTGGGGATATGAGTGTGGATTATGGAGACATTATGTTGTTGTAATAGTTTTTCATTTTATGATGTAATGTAAAACTTATGAATATATCTAGTGTTTCCAAGGCTACTAAACCAATCGGTCTTTCGAGATTTGATCTTTCTTGTGATCATGCCAATGTTATGTAATTAATGCACCGACTCTGGGTAACTGGGGTCGGGGCGTTACTTTATTAGTTCCTCTTGATAGAATAAGATGATCTAGCTTCGTGACTAATCATTTGTACTTCTATACTTCACTTAAACCTGGTTTGAGTTGAGTCTTTTTCTTTGTGCTTTTTGATTGAGATCATGCTCTGTGGTTTTACCTTTGTGTAATTATAATAGGCCTTTTGGGATCTCAGGTTCCCTACTGGGTATTGTTATACTCACCCCTTCATGGGCTTCACCCACACCTTGCTGTGTCTTGTGCAGATGATGAGCATCTTGGCTGAGACTGGTGGGAGCCAGGACTAGGCAGTACACAGAGAAGATTGGATAATGTGGAGAGTAGTGGAGACAAGTAATACCTAGCCTTCAGGTAAGAACCTCAATGAACAATTCCAGTAGTTGTTTTCTTTTTTTCAATTTTTGTTGTACCTTTTAGTTGGGATTGTATTCTGGACCCTTTACTTTCAGTACACACCGTTACTACTATAGTTTTACTTATTGGTTGCATCATGTTTTGTTCTTGGATTGTGTGTTTGTAACGATTTAAAGGAAATGACTTCTTGTTTTAGGGATATGCATTTCTGGTGCTAGTCTCCAACCCCTAACCTATAGAAGGCAGGCTTGGGGTAGTCACATCATGGGCCCCGAGGTACGGGTCGTGATAGAAGATTATAACATGTTATGAAATGGGAAATGTGATTAAGTGGAAAGGATCGTTTTGTAAAAGAAAAATTGGATTGAATATGTGTTGATGAAGGACTTGTGATTAAATAAATCGGCTACCCCATGTTGACCATGACCTGTAGTAGGTATGATAGAGGGTAGTGCTCTAAGTGTTATGATGGTCCTTGTGGTTAAATCTTGTTAGTCATTATTCTAATTTTCAGGTGAGAGATATGTTTAAAATTATCATGATTGAGTTAAAATGTGGGTATACTTTGTATTATCATTTTGAACCTTGTATGTATAGTTTGGGTCAATGAGAGTGCCCTAGTTTGTGAATTTGTATTTGGAACGTGAGGCCTCACTGGTTATGATGTGGACAAGGTGGTGTGTTTAGGGAACCCTTGGTGGGGTTGTGGCTGTTGGTTTTTGGGGCATTGATTGTTAATGTGAGTGTGTAAAATCTCATGGTTCATGACATTATTAAGTGGATGAGGTTTCTTAAAAATGGTGCATGGGTACTGGTGACCTAGTGAGTAGAGACCTTGCCTGTTCGTTTTGAATCCTAGAGATGATTTTTTTTCTCTTATTATTGATTAATGTGCACACCTTTGGTACGAGACCTAGAGTAAATGGTTGTTTGGTGCACTAGGCATTGTGTGCTTCATAACTGGGATGAGAGTTCCATGCACGAGCATTGCTTTATTTGTGTCATGATATGTATGGTTTAGAGAGAGGTGAAATGCATTTTCCTGGTCATGAATCCAACCAAAGGAGTCGGTGTCATTCAACCATCATGGTGGGCTATGGGAGAAGTTGGATTGGGTTCCTGGTGATTTTGGGTGTGTGTCACATGGGTAGATGTTTTGGACCTTGTTTGTGGGACTTAGAGTGTTTTATGGAGCATTTTTGGCCTTGAGGGATAAGTGGTAATGTTTATGGTTGATGGTTCCACTTTAGTTGTGGTTATGCAATGATAGTTTCATAAAAATAATGGGTGACCTTGTGGGATGTTATCCCAACAATGCAGGTACCTCAGAATATGAATCATGGGAGATGCTTCATAGGTGGTGGCAATGCATACTAAGTACCCCACATTTTAGTGAATGGTAATGTTTTTCCAAGTTCTTTCATAACAGAACCCTAGTATTTTTTTATAGGTGGTGAGGTTTGTTTTGAAGTTTTGTATCATGTCGATTCTTGATTTCCCTATTTTGGATGATGATTAATGGAGGCCTTGAAGTTGTTTTCAAGTGGAAGAGACAATGATGGATGAAGTGTTGTTATATGATTTCCCTCGATGGTGACACCTATGGTGAGGGTGTTCACATAGATAAAATTGTTTTCATGAATGGTTTGGTTGTTGGGTGAGATACAAAGGACACCTTGGGGCTGATGAGGCTCACTAACCAAGATACATTGTCAGATAAGTAATCTGGTGATGGGATATACATGGGTAAATGATGGTTTGTGAGAGACCATTAGTTTGATTGGTGTGGCAGACCATTGTGATTTAGTTGTTAGATGGATGATACACATCATTAAGACTCGAGCAGTGTGGTGAAAGTAGTACCACCTGAAACATTGGTTCACAGATGCCTTGTGATTTAGTCATAGAGCGATGGTTCGACTCTGTTGGCAATCACACCTAAGCGGTTGTGGCTAAGTGTTGAAGAGATTTGTTTGGAAGGGGAGCCTATGATTTTTAGTAGGTCATGGTGTCCCATAGTTTGAAATTAAATATGGATAAGTATGTGGTGGAGTTCTTCGACAACTTCTTAGCATACCTCAGCTAGTGATGAGCATGCCCAACATCTTAACATCATCCCAGTTATGTTGAGAAGCTCTGGATTTATGCCAATAGACTTGAAGGTGTTTTGTTGGATATGGGGAATCATGGAGTTTATGTGCATGGAAATATTATGTGTGGATTGTTACAATTTGATTTACACCCTCGATGGATTTGGGTGAGGTCCTCAGGATGGACCAAATGTTGACAAACATCATGGGTGACATTTATAGAAGCTGAGAAAGGGCACTGGGGGATGTTTATTTTCTTTTTTTTGGAAAAAGCTATATGTCCATGTCTAAGTTTGGGGTTTGGATTATGGTCGAGCGTAAGACACAGTGGTGGAATCCCTCATGGGTAGTAATGGTAACTACACTCCTAAGGTGGTAAGTGATAAGTCAGTCCTGGATGTGGGGAGGAGAACATCAAGTTGATGTAATGGCATCAGGATGCCAATGAGGAACCTGTGAGGTGCATGTTAGGTTCTTCAGAGAGGCAATGTGGTACATGGATATAGTGACTGATGAGATAATTGTTGTCTTCGAGCTCAGGGTGTTTCCATGTGAAGTTTGTGATGTTTTTTCTGAGTCATAGAGGGGCGTGTTTGTATATGACACTAGGTTTTGGAAAGAGAGGTTAGGGTCAAGATTAAGGATAGACTTGGTTAATTTTCCTTGTGTGGTATTGGAATGTCTTGAAGTTGAGGGAAACATGGCCATGATATGTGGTGTCATGTTGAGGGTGAAGCCTGGTGATGGTCTGGAGGGAAGTAATGTCATGATGATGTATTTCTACCAAAATTCAGGGAGCGACCTCAATGGGTTCATGGGATGATAATGATAGGAATCAAGTCATAAAACACCTTAGGAATTCAAGAAATGGGTAGTGTACCATCAGTGGAAGGTGGGTGTTCTGTGATAATTCATTTAGGTTGGTCCGACCTTACATGGAAAAATTGAATGGGTATGGTGAGAGTGACCCACCTCCGAGTTCATGTTTTGGAAGCAAGTGCCTTTTTTGAGATAAAGTTGTACCTGAGTGAGGTCAAGTTAATCTTATTTCTTATATGGATAGTGTAGGAATGTTAAACTGAATGGTTTTGACGGTGCAGTTGGATGCCAATTATGGGTAATGCCTCTATGGATGTTCAGGAATGGTAAGATGGAACACTTCAAGTGATGTGAATGTTGAGTTGATATTTTGGTGATATTTCCTTGATAGCAGTGAATCAACATAATTTGGGAAGTGTGTTTGAAATGTCCATGAATTCTCCTTTAAGATATATTGAGTTTGGTCACTGTTATAGTTGGGGAAAATGGTGGAAAATAATGCCAAGTGATTTGGGTCTTGATTTGTGTAGAGGATCAGACCAAGGGGGTGTCGATTGGTTTCTCTATGATGATGTGATGTGGTGTGAAATTTTCTTTGTTTAGTGAGTTAGGAAATGTTTTCTAAGTCTTCTCTATGAAGTTTTAGTGGTTGTGTATGGTGTAATTTGATTTATCCTTGAGGATTTTTGGTTTGTGTTCTGGTTCTGGTGAGGAAGACTTATTGGATAAGTTTGTGCCCTTGATACATGTTCGGTGGGATTTGTGATGTGAAACTAGAAACTTGAATGTTGGGAATAGATAGGAAGGCCTAGTGGAATGACCACTAGTCATGAAATCTTAGCGAAGCTTAGAAGAGTGTCCCGAGGATGAGATGTTATAAAGTGGGGAGGTTGTAAGATCCCAAATTTTCTTAAGATATGTTTGAGTTTATGTTTCAGTTGAAATCCCTAATTTTGGTCAAATAATTGTCTCCCAAGTTCATGAGGAGGACCAGGGGTGTTCTAGGGGTTCAATACATGAAAAGAGGATGAATAGGGAGTTCTTTGGCATGTTTCATTGTATGCTCATGGATAGTGAAAACCGTGTGGGAATCCTAGGTAACCGTGAAACCTTGGACAAAGGCTTACACATTATTGGCGCACATTTAAGCAAACCATTTGGGTAAACCTTGTGAAGGGTTGTTTATCGGACAGTGTCTCATAGACAGTTTGGAAAACCGTGTGGGTAAACCCTGCAGCCCATAATCTTTGAGAAAAATTAAAAAATTGACATTATGGAATTTTAAATACCAACTCAGTATTCTCTTCCATTCCACCCACTGCAACCCTTTTGATGAACTTGGATGATCAAAGATTCTAATAGTTGATTCCCCATTGATTCTTGCATGTTTGGACTGTTGTTTATTGTGGATCGAAGCCTAAATTAAGTCTAATCTCATCCTTACTTCCTCCTTTTGGTTAGGGTTTTCATCTTTCTCCTATATCCTTCCGATTTTCTAAAACCCTCTTTCCTCAGGTGAGATTTAGGTTGAGGCTTCATAAGGTGTTTATATCTGGATACAAGTCCATGATTAAGATCACTTTCATCATTATATTTGATATAGGTTGTCTATAAGTATTATTCCATAGTTTTATTTTGGATTTGTGTATGCAAATTGGTGTTATTGTTTTCCCCTTATAGTGTTCTTGGTTCTGTTGAAGTGTTTGAAAAAAATGGGTGTCAACGTGACCAAATGAAACCCTCAAAATCCCCATGGTCTGCATAGATGATGACTTGACCATTTTAGAGTGACCCATGTGATGCATTGACAATTCTAGAATTAGAGAGTGGTAGGGTGAAGTGAAGGATTTCCGAGTAAAGTGTGAAGACCATGTAGAACATGTTTTAATGGTTAATTAAGTTGTAAACGAAATGATGATAGATAAGCTTAGGGTTATAAGGGAATAAGTTATTATTGGAATGACATGAAATTGAACCTTTGGGTTGAAATAGATTATGTCGACTGTTTAATGAATTTTGGTTAGAAATGCCTAAGGGGATAAATGTATATTAAATAGTGAACTTGTAATTAGGTAATGATATGGGATATGCGGAATATGTTAATGAGATGTAATAGGGGAATGTATTAATATATTGAATGGGTTAATACATGGTGATTATGGTACACCTAATGGTGGAATGTAATTAGTGGTTGTGTTATGAGATGTGAGAAACGCACTTGAAATGAATCAGTGGGTAAATGCTTGTGAAATGGTAAATTGGCTAACTGGGTAAATGTACGGTCATTGATAAATTTGTCCAAGTTGTATGTGTTGTTGAACACAATTAAGGGATTAAGGCATGAGAATGGGAATTTGGATAAATGGATATGAATTTTATATGATAAATGTATTAATGGGTTATGTTATAGTATTAATTACCATGTTGTTAGTTATGTATTGTGAAATCTAATGGCATTGTTTATGCTTGGTTGTGTTATGGTATGGTTGTGGTGATTGGATAAGTAAGCTTATAAAAATGTCATGGTAGAGTGGGAGTATTGACTTGAGGTTATACTCCCATGAGCCGAGTTAGGTTGAGGCTCTAAACTCCACCCCCAAATGCATGGGTTAGGGAACGGGATAGAGGCAATATTCCCATAACAGTTTAATTCAACCCAGAATTAGGCTTCAAGGTGAGGAAAATGTGTGGATGTGATATGTGTATCCCTAGTGAGATAGGGACTTGACTTATTTACCCTATGCATAATTATTGATTTCATTATACCCTTGTGTAGATGATATTTATGCCTAACCCTTGGAACATGTGATCAAAATGGATTTATTAATGAAGCTGGTATATAAAATGAAGTTTGGATAAATGGTAGGAATTAATTTAATGAACCTTAGATATCTAAGGGAACCTATGTTTTCTCTTGTTTAAATAACATTCATTTTTTATATTAATTCACTATCTATTAGCCATGATATTTTGTAGACACCATTGGTGTTGGCATACTGAGTTTTGTACTCACACCCTGCTTGGGCCGTTGTTGGGTACCTGAGAAAAGTTCTTGGTTGCAGATCAGGAAAAGGGAAAAGGAAATAGTCTAGGATGTTGAGTTTGGCTTGGTATTTATGTGAAGAGGATCCAGACTTAGAGTCAGGTCCTGTTTGGGTATTTGGATGGTTGTATTATTTTTTGGGTTTTATTCACTATACATTGCTAGCATGTCATGGCATCGTTAATGTTGAATTGTGGTTTGTACCCATTTGGGAGTTGTTTTACTTGTATGTTTGTTTTTTATTTCATATTAGTCTTCTATTTATGTTGTATTTTATTGTGGATTACTCTAGTAAAGAGGGTATAGTCTCCCCATATGACACATTAGACCCTCGCTACTAGTTAGCAACCTATATCATACAGGGAGGCATGCATGAAGTCATGTGAGGACTCATATCAGGGCATCATTTTAGTGGATTCTGGGTTGGGGATGTTACACATTGAATTTCTTAAAAGGAATGGTGATTGGACCAATCTGGAACATTGTTAGTCAGATTACATATTGTGTACACCAGGTACACAATGTGTAGTCCTTTTTGTCACAAACGGGTTCTGTATTTTCACACACGGCCTACCTGACTAGTTACCATGTAACTAAGAGACCACACACTATGTCTCCCTTTGTACACACAGTGTAATCCAATTTTTTTAGGTATAGTTTACACACCGAGTCCTGGGGTGTGTACCTCAGATAGATAGTGAGAGATGTACATGATATGTATCTCACTAGTACACATCATGTTCTTATACCAAATTATATAGAAATAAAATTAATTTATTATAATGTGTAAGCCTTATCAACACATTATTTCATGTGGTCATTAAGTTGATAAGACATTCTAGTTAGGGGTTTTAATATATATAAATATAAATGTTTAATTAATTTATGTGTAACGCTCAAATTTTCATATCATGTATGAGTCAGGTTACAATTATTACTCTATGTTCATTGAAGCATGAAAAGTGATAGAAAAATTATGTTATTCATGTAATCATTTTGTTCATAGTACATTTCTTGAAATTACATGACATGTTGTGTATAACATATGTCACAAGAGTAAGCAATATATGGGTACAATACATGTTGGGTAGATTCATATGTGTATTCACCATGTTACCTCCAAGGTACATTTATGTACAAAGTTAATTTTAAATAATTTTATTTAATTTATTTAAAATTATTATGGATGAGTATCTTAAGGAAATTTTCATGATAATTAATATGAAATAATTTATTAATTAAATAATACAATTAATTGATTCGAGTATTATTTTTCTTAAATGAGAATGATTAAGAATTGAATTCTAGTTTTATTAAATGTGTAATTCATTGTATGCATGTGTTTGATCATTATTATAGACAATTTCTTTTTATGTGATTGGTTTCATTTAATTTATTAATAAATTAAATTTTTGGTCTGTGTGCCTTCTCTCCTCTTTTTATGTAAAGGTATGCATTCCCATGCTTTATTTTATGTAAAACCTTTTCTCCTCACCTATGTGTGGGTAAAAGAATATGTAATGGATGGAGATGTCAAGCTAGTGGATGAAGTTAATGTTTGGAGCAGAGGTAAAACAAATATAAGAGAGATACATAGGTTGATAGGTGGAAAGACTTAATACAAACCTTAATTGGTTCAAGGTGTTTTTCCTAGGTTAATAATTAGTTTATTAACCACTAGGTAAAATAACCATTAGTAAATGATCATGATCATAGAACATTATCATTTTACTTCTATTAGGTTTCATGGTTATTTAATTATGGATGTTTTGTTGTGATCACATGAATTAATTAATTAATAATCATGCAAGATAGAATTAAAATAAATTGTCTTTTGTGTAAATATTATCTCTGAAAAGTTTAATCACTTATTTTAACCCACTTAATATTTAAAAGCTTGTAATAAAAATAATAATTGGAAATTTAAATATAAAATGATAAATTCCCTCAATTATATATATTAAGTTGGTATAGCCTTACACTAACTTATTTAAAATCAAACCATTGTTCAATGTTCTTGACCATAAAAATTTGGGGTGCTTTCAATTATTGGGGAATGGTAACATGATGGTTCTGGTTGACTTATATGACCAAACATTCTTTACATACCTAGATATTACTTCAAATTTTATGAATATTCATTAAAAAACATAAAAAACCAATACTAGGACTTTATATGGTTATTGTCTTTAGTAACTGGTAAACATAAAAAATTAGTCCATAAGACATATACATTGTCTCCCACTTATTTCTTTATTACTATACCCCTCTTTAACATATCTTACTTAATACCCTTCTTCATAACCTTGGGAAAAGAAACATAAGAAAGGGTGAGATGAGATGCTCAGTAAGGGTAAATAAGGGAGATATAAATCATGTCATAATCATAAGAAATAATAATATAACATTTGAAAAATATTATCCTACAAATGAAATATCACGATATCGTTTCATGGGATAAATCATAAAAGTTCATAAAGAATAAACAAAACATATTTCCAAAAGTCATAACATAAGTGATGGAATTTGGGTTATACATATAAGCACATAAAATCATTTAATATTAGTCAAGGATCATTTCCAAGACCATCATAGTAGAAAAAGTCCATTATTCAACCAAGTACACTCCTCTTTCTAGCCCTGTATTATTGAACTGGTTTTACATCCCATTCCAGCTTTATATTACTGAATCGATATCATTTCTCATTACAACCCTATCTATATCATGAGATATGAATATTTAACAAATTCATTGGAGAGAGAAATAGGACCCACCCATATAATAATGAAATCATTCTTACATGTTCCACAAAAACATAAATCATTCATTATAGCAAACTAAAGTAATAATATGGGTATCTTAAACATCATTCAATCATAACATAATCCATATAAAATAAAAGGACTTCATAAATAGAATTAAATTATAAAAATAATAAAACTATATAAATAATATGGATAGTATACTTGAAACATAACCCTATTAAATAATTCCATATTAGATGGAAAATAATTTTTATATAACACTTGAAATTAATTTTTGAGGAAAATACCCTTTTTTCTACAAAAACGTTTTCTTTTCTCAAAATACCACTCAATTTTAAAAGAAAATAATTTATTTGAAAATAACCTTTAAATATTGTAAAGAAATATTCATGTAAATTAGGTGTTATGAAAATATAAAAATCCATTCATTTCATAGAAGTTAAAAGAAAAATTATTCACATACTTTTGTCCGATAAGTCAAAAAGTACCTCGTATCGAAAACAAAAACTAATCCTTTCATATAATTTAATAAAATTCACCAATGGGTAAAACTGACTTTAATCAATTTTATAATAATATAAAGATTATTTTGGAATATATATTTAAGAAACATGGTATGGATTATAAATATACCCTAGTAAATACTTACGTATAAACAATCTCATATAATAATGAGGTTGAAAAATTATCGCTTACCTTAGGTACGATATCCTATTTATGTATGAAAAACCTCCTATATAATGATTTAAATAATTTCATTGACTTATTTAAGAATCATATAAATGTTTATGATATCATATATGACCAAATTATCATATGTTTGTAAATAAAATTTCTTTATTAATCATTATTCAGGTATTAAGTGCTTCATATTCTTATGCAAGCTTTGTCCAATAAGTTTTGGTTATCCATCTTAGGTTATAGTTATATCATTTCCAAAATGATATTAATATAATATATATCATATTTATTTGTTAAATACATTTATATAATCATGTTTTTATGGATATCATGTAGAATGAATCACATCGTATAGTGGAGAAGGTAGGTCGTATGCACGCACAAGCGATTATATAATTCTCATAATGGTGAAATGATATTGAAGTGGATGGTAAATATTTTTTTCCAGAATCGATATCATATTATATAAATCATATATAGTAATTATTTTCATAATTATACCTATCCAAGTAAGGTTGTGATAAAAAATAGATTACACCATGGCGTGGAGGGTGTAAGCCGTACATACGTACACGCGGTGATTTCATTTTTCGTTGGATGGATAGAAGGAGAAATATAGTTTTTATATAACCATAATAACATATATATATATATATATATAATTTATAATATATTTATTACTTTATAATGGTAAAAATTCATGAAGAGGAAGTAGAAGAAGATTTATGTTTGAAAGAATCGGTAGAGTAGATCACCTCTTCTTCGATGAACTCCCTCAAGATCTCATCTTAAAGCGTTAGAGTCGGTATTTGGAGAAGAAAAGAACCTCTAGAATGTGACTAGGAAATTTTTTAATTGAAATTTTCAGGTTATGGATGAGCTTGAAGTCTCAAATTCAAGTTAATAAGTGAGGGAAGATGTTCCCTTTTATAATTGAGGTGAGAAGCACTTTTGGGAACTCCAAAAATGTTAAGTTATAATAAACTCAAAACCCATCAAAAAACCTAAACAATTTAAGATTTTCTAAAATTATATGATATAAGGTTATGATATCATCATCGAATAAATTTTAGACAAGTCTGTTTTGTCAATTTAACCCTTATCACTTCAATTAACCCTTAACTATTCTATTTTAATCTTAATTATTGTAACAAAATTTTCAATATTAAAAGAGTATATTTTTTTACTTATTTGATGTCAATTAGAATATAAATTGACAAATTAGAATATTTTCCACCGTATCATAATTTTTTTATTTTAAAAAAAATATTTTATTATTTTTAAATAATTTAATAAATCATTTTTTTGACAAAATATCAATAGTGTCAATTTTTCAAGATTCATTTTTTTAAAATATATAAATAATATGATAAATTAGAAAAAAAATATTTTATTATATACCTAAGATTTAAATTTCATCTATAAAATTAATTGGATATATTAATTACTCCAAATTATAATATTTTTAATAACATTTTTTTGATATTTCCATTAACAAAATATTTTCTACAATAAATTTGTGTAATTATTTAAAATACTTACTTCGTTACTAAAAATTAAAAATTAAATACCATGTTGAAGATAAATTTTCTATATTTTAGAAGAATATTTATAGTCAAATTTATCTAATGCATAACCCTATTTTAAAAATAATAAATTTTTTGAAACATTAATGTGGAATCCTTAAAATTATGATAAATAAAGCTTTATAAATATCAAAATATCACCCAAGTGGCCCAAAATGTAAAATAATAAACTAATATCATGAAACTATTTTTCTTAATTTAAAATTTGTGTTTATATTCATTCATAACTTATATTCTTCCCTATTTGGACACATAAGGAAGGTTATAGTCAAGGAAAGTGACACTTTTTGTCTTTCTTTGATTAAAATATTATGTTAGTCATTTTCATGGACAATTGTGCATTAAATTACATAATTTAGATCCTTAAGTTCTAAAGGTATAATTCCATTCATACTATAAAATTTATTACTTTTGTTAGAGTCATTTTATACTCCTTATAATTTTTTAACCTAAATTACCGAATTTACCCTTTACTATGGTAAAAAATTTTAACATGGGTGCTATTCATTTTGGCCAAAAATAAAAGGGGACTACATACTAAATTCTGAACTTCAGAATCCAAATTTAAAATTTGTTTTTCAAAATTCAAAGAAAATAAGTTTTAGAATCAAATTTAAAATAAAACTGGTAAAATGTTATGAAAAACTGTTTTTTATGGAAAAATACCATTTTTAGACATAATTATTTGTTAAAAAAAATTATGAATAAAATAATTTTAAAAAAAAACCCAAATTGATTATTTTAAATCAAAATGAACTAATCAAAATACAACACTAATCTAAAATATAATTTTAACTTGTAAAATAAAATTAAAATTTTCTATAATAATTAGTTTTTTCACTATTCCTTAAAAATAAATGTTTCTAGAAAATAATAAATTCATATTGATTTGGTTTTTATAAGTTAATCATTCATACATATTAATTCAAATTTAATAAATAGGTTATAATGGTTATTTTTATACTAATTGTGTCCTGTTATTCGTTTAAACTCATGATTGTGTGCAATACAAGCTTTTGAAGAATTATAATTATTTAAAGAGAAGTGTTTATTAAAATATCAGTGTCTAACATTATATCTCCATTAAAATGAATTTCTCCCTTGAAATTTATCACTCAAATAAAAACAGATTAGGATACCTCTACCTCATCACATCCTCAGGTTCCCAAATAGATTCCTCAAATTGGTGTTCCTGTAATAAAAATCTAACCAAGCAAGTGGTCTTTTTTCATAGAAATTTCTCTCTATGATCCAGAATCTCTATCGGTTGTTCCTCATTAGAAAGATCATGCTTCAACAGTACAAATTCTATGTTTAGTACATGTCAAGGATCGAGTATGTACTTTCTCAGTAAAGATACATGGAACACATCATGAACTTGAGAGAGATTTGGTGGAAGTGTCAATATATAAGATACCTTCCCAACACGATCAAGAATACAAAAGGACCAACATAGCTTGGTATCTAATTTACCTTCTTTCAAAATCTAATTACTCTATTCCATAGATAAATTCATAGAAACACCTTGTCACCCACTTCAAACTCTAGGCCATTTCATCAGCAGTTAGCATAACTTTTTGTCGACTTTAAGCTTATCTTATGTGTTATTGAAAAGATAAAGCCTTATTTGCAATTTAATCAACAAGATCCAGTCAAAATAGATTTATTTCCCCAACTTCATCCTTGCAAGTTGGAATTCTGCACTTCATTCCATAGAGGTCTTTATAAGGAGCCATCTGAATACTATAGTGAAAGATATTGTTATAAAAAAATTCCACCAATAGTAGGTGTTGACCCCAACCACCTTTCAAATCCATAAAGAAATATCTCAACATGTCTTATAGAGTTTTAATTTTCTTCTCAGACTGACCATATTTCTATGGATGATAATAAGTGATGAAACTTAACTATCTATCCAGATACTTTTGAATACATCACTAGATTTTTAGGGTAATCCTTGGATACTGGTCAAATATAATGGAAAGTGGTATGCCATGCAATATTACCACTCCATTTACATATATCCTAGAAAGAAAATCAAGATAAAAATCTTCTCTAATAGCAATGAAGTGTGTTGGATTCTTAATGGTAATGTTTTAGGAAGTATGGTGACATAGTTCGTAGTGATGTTTTCCCATTTTCATTCTGGTATTGGTAATGGTTGTAACATCCCCTTATACTTCTGTCTCTCAGCCTTAACTTCATGACAAAAGAAGAATCAGGAGACATTTTCAGCAAGATATCTTTCCATGTGATCCCACTATAAATAATCTTTTACGTCATTGTATATATTTTTTCTTCTAGGATGAATAGAGAATGAATAACTATGATCCCCATCAAACATCTCCTTATTTAATTTTGGTGTGTTAGGAATACAAACACAGTTCCTGAACCTTATTATTCCATCACAATCAAGGTTGAATTTAGGTTCACTTCTCACCTTATTTTTTATCTCTATTTCTTCCTTCTACACATCCTTAATATTCACTTGTATATATGATTGAACATTCATTTGAAAAAGACAATATTTCTCCCCTTACTTTAAAATTTCAAGATCCATCCTTTGAAAATCTATATTTATTGGATATTTTGTGATCCTCATCATGGATAGGCTAGCATGGTCCCTTTGAGTCAAATCATCTTCCACCTTGTTCTCTTTTCTAGGGTGGTGATTTATTGAGTATTTTTAATATTTAATCAACTCCAACCATATACTTTGGTTTATATTCAGCTCTTTTTTGGGAAAATATAATTTAAACTTTTATGACAAGTATAAATATCAAAACTTTCACCATAAAGATATTTCATTCAAATATTTAATGAAAATATTACTGCAAATAAAACATTTTATACTTTAGAGTGGATGGTATGTGTTCCTTTCACCACTTCATTATTGTACTCAACACCATGGATTTTGATCACATGTGACTTGACATTTTATTTGTCGTTAAGAGTTTTTTAACATCAATCATCATTGATAACCCTAGTATTAGGGAATTAGTTAGCATAATTCTCTATTTCCTTCCACTTATAGCATTGAAGTGTTCGAGGTTCACTTTGTGTAGAATGTTCTCTATTTGTATAATTAGACATATTTTTCCATCACTTCAGCATTCATCTACTTAATTACATTATCTCTCACACTTAAAAACATTTTCTTGTGCCTTTAATACATTTTCCTCCATGTTTCTTTCCACCATTTTAGCATAAGAGAAAACTCATCTTTTCTTGAGTGTGGTATTTAGATTTTCCCTTTAATTCCATTTTTCTTTTCTTATAAAACCCATAGGACTAATGGTTTACTCTAATCTCCCTCTCATCCTTGAGATAATATCGAATGGTTTCCTCATATCTATTAAAATAACTTATGGATAATTCCCTTTGGAGACATGTTTTTAAGCCACTAAAGAATTGCTCAATTTTATTCTCAGGTTAGATAATAATTACAAAATCATAACTGGCATGTCTTATGAAATTTTATTCGTAAGTTCTAATAGATTCATCATCATTTTTCTTAAGCTCGAGTAACTACTTCTTCATCTTTGTTTGAAGAATACTAGGAAAGTACTTATTGAAAAATAAGTTCTTGAACTCACCCCATTCCATAGAGTCAATTTTATCTCTTTTCCTTGTATTCTTTGTAATATTCCACCATTGATCAACTTCACCTTCCAAACAACATACTGTCGAGATGACTTTATCATTCTCTAAACATTGGATAACAAAAAATATATTTTTAGTGGTCCCAATCCATTTTTCAGACATTATTGGATAAGAAGACCCATTGAAAAAATGTGGATGATGCCTCATGAAGAAATAAATTGAATATTTTTCCCTCATTTGATCGTTTTTAATTCCTACATGAATCATAGCTTGAGAAAGTTTTGAGAGAATAGAGACAAGATTTTTCATTCTAGCTCCCATAACATTCATTTACTCAAGAGGAAAATCACTTTATTTCCCATCACATTCGGCATGAATGTAGTTCCTTATGGTTTCATCCATTCACTAAAACCAAGAAGAATAGTGTAAGGAATACTAATCATAATGGGAAAACCACATAATCAATAATAAAATTTAAATTTTGGACACTTTAGGTTTTATCCTAGGTTATTCATGATCATTTATAAAACACTAGGATTGTAACCTATATTTTGACATATCCATAGGGTTATTAGTATGTTTTGCTCATCCTATTTTCTAATAGTTAACTATATATGTTCTCTGATACCGACTATGATAGACTATACATTACATGCATAGATATTACTTCAAAATTTAACAATATTCATTATAAAACATAACAAAACATAACAAAACTAATCCAGGACTGTATAGGTTTAGTATCTTTAGAAGCTATGAAACATAACCATCTGGTCTGTAAGGCATCTAAATTGTCTCCCACCTATTCATTCATGACCAAACCCCTTTTTGACATAACTTAATTAATACCCTTCTTCATAACATGGGGAAAATGAACCTAATAAAGGGTTAGCTCATATTCTCAGTAAGGGTAAACAAGGAAGATATAAATCATATCATAATCATAATATATAAGAGTATGAAATTTGAAAAATCTTATCCTTCATATGAAATATTTAAATATCATTTCTTGGGATAAATCGTAAAATTTAATAAAGAATCAATAAATATATTTCCAAAATTAATAACATAAGACATGGATTTTTTTGGCATACACAAAAGCATAGAAAATATTTTCATATTAGTCAGGGCTCATTGCCAAGACCATCATAGCATAAAAATTCCATTACTGAACTATGTTCACTCTTAATTTTAGCCATGTATTACTGAAATGGGTTTACTTCCAGTTCCATCCTTATATTATTGAACTAAGATCATTTCTCATTAAAACCACATATATCTCATGAGTTATAAATATTTACCCAATTCATTGGAGGGAGATATAGGTCCCAACATTCATATAATGAAATAATTCTTATGTGTTCCACAAAAACATAAATCATTCTTCATATCATAACCCAAGGAATAAAATGGGTTTCTTAAACGTCATTCTATCATAACAAAATCCATGTAAAATAAATGGATTTCATAAATATCATTCCAAAATAAACATAATCAAACCATAGGAATAATAAGGATAGAATAATACAAATATATCCCTATTAAATAATTCTATCTTATATGGAAAATAATTTTTATAGAACACTTGAAATTAATTCTTAAGGAAAATATCCTTTCTTCATCCAAAACGTTTTCTTTTCTCAAAATTCCATAAAATGTTAAATGAAAAAAAATTATTTGGAAATAAACTTGAAATATTTTAAATCAATATTCATGTAAATAAGGAGTTATGAAAACATAAAAATCTTTTCGTGTTTCATAAGTTAAAAGAAAACATTATTCTCTTACTTTTGTTAGATAAGTCAAAAAGTACTTTGTATCGAAAATAAGAAAATATTACTTTAATACCATTTAATAAAATTAACCAATGGGTAAAATTGACTTTAAAAATTTTAGATTAATAGAAATAATATTTGGAATACATATTTAGAAAACATGGAAATATATGATAAATATACCCCAATAAGTACTTACATATAAATAATCTCAGATAATAATGAGATTGTGAAATTATCCCTTACCTTAGGTATGATATCATTTGTATGTATCCAAACCTATAGTATAATAATTCAAATAATTTCAATGACTTATTTAAGAATAATATCCTTTTTTATGATATCATATATGACCATATTATCATCTATTTGTTAACAACATTTCATTATTACTCGTTATTTGGGCATTAACTGTTTCATTTTCTTATGCATGTTTTGTTGAAAACGTTTTGGTTTTCCTTATTAGTTTATAGTTATATAAATTAATAATTTATATCAATATAATATATATCATATTTATTCATTAAATAATTTTATATAATCATTCTTCAATGGATATCATGTAGAATGAATCCCATCGTATTGTGTAAACAGTAGGTCGTACGTACGCATAGACGGCAATATCATTCCCATAATTGTTAAATGATATGGAAGTGGATGGAATATTTTTATCTATAATAAATATAATGTTATTATAATCATATATAGTTATTATTTACATCATTATACCCATCTAAGTAAGGTGGTGGTGAAAAACATATTACACCACAGAATGGAGATGGTAAGTCATACGTACACATTTGTGGTGATTTTGTTTTTTGTAGGATGTATTGAAGGTTTAATATGGTTGTTCCATAATCATAATAACATTTCAGTATATATTTGATATTTATTTGTTAATTTATAATGGAAAAACTCATGAATATGAAGTAGAATAAGAAATAATTTTGAAAGAATCGTTAGAGGAGATCGTCTCTTCTTTGAAGAGCTCACTATAGATCTCCTCTTAAAGCATTATAGTTGGTATTTTGAGAAAAAAGTATATCTAGAATTTGAATTGGTAATTTTAGAATCTAAATTGGAAGGGGATATCCAATCTTGAAGGCTCAAATAGATGTGATGAAAGGAGGTAGGATGTTCCCTTTTATAATTTAGGTGAGGGTAACTTTTGGAATCTCCAAAAATGATAACTTCTCATAAAATCAAAACCCATTGAAAAACATCCAACATATTCTAGTTTCAAATATGTGTTAATATAAGTTTTTTATATCTAAAACCAGTAAATTTTATACAATTTTTGTTTTTTTATTTAAATCTTATCATTTTAATTAACCCTTAGTTATTCTATTTTAATATTAATAAAGGTAACAAATTTTTCAATGTTAAAAGAGTATAATTTATACTAATTAGAAGTAAATTATAATATAAATTAACAATTTATAATATTTTATACCATATCATAATTATTTTATATTTTTTTAAAACGTTTCATGAATTTAAATAATTTAACAAAACATTATTTTGATAAAATATCAATAGTGTTAATTTGATACTATTCATTTCTTTTATTTTTAAAAATATATAAATAATAAAAAAATTAGAACCAAATATTTTATTATACCCCTATGTGGTATAGTTTATCTATAAAATTGATTGGATATATTAATTATTCCAAATTTTAATATTTTTAATAACATTTATTTGATATTTCCATTAACAAAATACTTTCTACATCAAATTTGTGTAATTATTTAAAATAATTATTTATTTAATTAAAATAAAAAATAAAATTATTTTACGAAGGTAAATATTTTATATTTAATAATCATATTTATAGTAGATTTTTTCTAATGCATAGACTTATTTTAAAAATAATATACTTATAAAGGCATGAATGCGACATCTTTAAAATTCTAATAAATAAAATTTTATAAATATCATAATATGACCCAAGTGGACCAAAAAGTAAAAAATAAATTCATATCATTAAAATAATTTTCTTAATTTTAAAAATTTGTTTTTTGATTCGTTCAAAACGTAAAACATTCCCTATGTGGACACATAAGTGAAGTTATAGATAAGAAAACTTACACTTTCTATATTTCTATGATTAGAATACTATATAAGTCATTTTCATGGACAAATTTCTATTAAATGACCTAATTTAGATATATATATGTTAAGGGTCTAATTGGATTAATCCAATATTTTGTTACATTTGTTAGGTTCATTTTATAATCTTTATAATTTTATTTTTAACAAAAATTACCTAATTACCCTTTAACGTGGTAACAAAATTTACCATGGTTACAATTCATATTGGACAAAAATAAAAGTGGGATATTTAGTAAATTTTGACCTTATGAATCCGAATTTTACATCTATTTTTCAAATTTTGAAACATAAAAGTTTAAGAATTAAATTTAATATAAAATTGGTAAAATGTTTTGAAAAACTATTTTTTCCAAAAAATACCATTTTAAAACATAAAATGTTTTATAACAAATTTATGTATAAAATAATTTTGAAAATACATAATTGTATTATTTAAAATCAAAATTATCTAATTAAAATTTAAAAATAATCAAAAACATAATTTGACCTCGTAAAAGAAAATACAGTTTTCAATAAAAAATAGTATTTTACTATTCCTTAAAAATAAATGTCTTCAAAATATAATAAATTCATACTTATTTTGATGTTTATGAGTTATTTATTCATATTTATTCATTTCAATTTAACAACTAGGTTATAGTTGTTATTTTTATACTAATAGTGTCTCATGGTTCGTTTAAACTCAGGATTGTGTGAAATGCAAGCTATTGGGGAATTACAATTATTTAAAGAGAACGGTTTATTAAAATATCGAGCTGTTACAGCTTATCTTAGTCCACACAAAGGGTTAACTGTCAAATATGACTTGTTTTAATTGAGAGGAAAGAGTGGAGGAAGTCCAATTTAAGGATTTCAGGATTGGGGTGTCCACTCAAAAGATCAAGGAACTATGTGTTAATTTAGTTGGCATTTGGAATGTCTACCTAAAACTAATCATGTTGATTGAACAACAAAATTTAGGGTAATTAAAATGTGAATATGGATCCTTGAAACTATAATTTTCATACAATAGGATATTATTAAGACAATGTTGATGGATATTGGTTCTTTATAAAATAGTGGGAGATTAATAAATATAATATTTATTTATTTGTCTAAATTTTATTTGATAAATTAAAAACATTATTATAATATTATTTTTAGAAAAAAAATATAAAATAACTTGGAACATATCATTATGTTACATAAATGAGAAGGATAAACTTCTCATCTACACAAATTTCCAAGAGTGGAAAAGGAACTTACACGTTATCCTTCATCCTGAAATGAAATTTTATGTTCTAGAAGAACAAATTATTTATGCACCTAGAAGTGAGGATGGTAATAAAGAGTTGCATTTCTATGAGAAATTTTTTTAATGATGCTACAAATTTTTAGTATTTAATTCTATCATCCATGACCAATGATATTTTGAAGTAACATGAGGACTTTGGTGCATATATCGTGATATCTCACCTTTGAGATCTTTATCAAGAGAAAGTGATACAAGGGAGATATGAGATCTTCAATTCATTGTTTACAAATAATCGTAGAGAGTATATGCCATTCGTTCCTTATGTAGTCATGATTATTAAATAAATTTAATGCATATACATCTTAGTGATTAAATTCCAAGATGAGTTGATTATAGATCTCATACTTTCATCACTCCCTAAGAACTTCTATTGTTTTATTGTTAATTAAAATATAAGAAATAATGTGAAGAATATTTAAAAAATTCTTACATTGATTTTATAAGTGGATAAGGGCATTGTCCATGATAAACACATGGTCCTTATGGTTAATAAGAAAATTAATAACAAGATTAAAGGGGACCAATATTCTTAAAAAGTCTAAATCTCTAGAGTACTGTCCTTCAAAGATGAGGAAGATCGAGAGGTTTTGAAAGGAAATGGAGACAATATGTTTTTTATGTGGCATGATAGGCCACTAAAAGAGGAACTGCACCTAGAAGAAAGGGGAAGATAAAGGTTAATTTGTTATATAGTGTAGTCATTCAATATCTACACATTAGGTATTAGATATATCTTGTAGTGCTCACATCTGTATCCAAATTTAGGAACCAAGTAGATTCTGAAATATTTATAAAGGATAGTCGGATTTGAGAGATGTTAATTGTGTGATGATTGATTATTTATCCATTGGTGACTACCAACTTTAATTTACAACGATAATTTTTTGGGTTTTAAAATATTTTCATTATGTACCAACAGTTATTGAAAACATAATTTATGTATCATGCCTAGATACTGATGGGTTTATCTTAAATTTTTGAAATAAAAGTTGATTCTATTGTAAAAAAACATATATTATGGTATGAAAAATTTAAATAACATTTTTTTATGTATTAAATTATGAAAAACGAGTATTAGAAAATGATAATGAATCGTGTTCACACAACTTATATAACACCCAGCTATGACATCACCATCTTGGTCATGTAAATGAGTAGTATTTGGAAATGTTATGTCAAGAAGGTTATTTAGACTCATCTGATCTAAACCACTAGAAAGATGTCATGTTTGTTTACAAGGAAAAATGACTAAACCACCATTTTGTGGATATGGTGAAAAGGACCAAGAGATTATAAAATTGGTATATGATGATGTGTGTGGACCATTTTTAGTATAATCTAGAGGTTGTTATTGTTACATGATAACTTTTACTGATGACATGGGTAGATATGCTTATTTCTACATAATGAAGTATAAGTCTGATTCCATTGTAAGATTTAGGGAAATCAATAATGAAGTATAGAGTAAACTTTTAATGAAGATAAAGAATCTTTTTTCAAATCATGGTGGTGAATATCATAACCAACAGTTTTTAGACTTTCTATAGGAGTTTGGGATCCTATCTCAACTCAATACACCCAAAACAAAATAGTGTAATTGTATTAGTGAAAGGAAGAACCATACCTGTTTAGAAATGGTAAGGTATAAAATGAGTCATGTAGATCATCCATTATTCTTTTAGAGATATGAATTACATACTATATTGTGTACATTACACCAAGTACTAATTAAAGTGGAAAATGAAATTATCTTCATGTAATGGAGTTGAATGAAACCTGTTTTTTCGCATACACATGTATGAGGTTGAGAGGAATTTGTTAAGGCCTTATTAGGAAATAAAACTAGATCCTGGGGCGCAAAGTGTATCCTTACAGAATATTCCAAGGAAAAAAGGGATACTACCTATACAAACCCTCAGAAAAGAAAGTTAATAACACCAAACAATTTTTCTTTCTTGAGAATGAGAACATCCTCAAAATGTATAGTGGAAGAATGATTTAATTCGATGCAGTTGATGATCTAGCTAGAGAAAATTTGGAACAAGAACAATTACATATGTTCCTGTAAAATAATTAGTTCCTGAAACACAAATACTGTGCAGGATCACAAGAGAGGTAAGAGAACCATAAATATATGGTTTCCTTGTCAGTGTATATGGTGACTCATTATTGGTTGAAATGATGAAACCCCATCCTAGAAAGAGATAGTTGAGGGATCAGAATATTCAAGTTGGAAAGAACCCATGAAATCTGAAACTTATTCCATGTTTTAGAATCTATTTTGGGTTCTGGTTGATGTTCCAGTTGATGTAAAGACCATAGGATGCAAATAGTTATTTAGGAGAAAATTAGTCATGGAAAGTAAAGTAAATACCTATAATTTAAGCCTGTTTCTAAAGGGTTTAAACAACATCAAGGGATTGACTACGATGAAACCTTTTCACTAGTTTCCATGATTAAGTCCTTAAAAATTATACTTTCTATAGAAGATTACCATGAATATGAGATTTTGAAGATGGTGTCAAAACTATTTTCCATAATGGGAACCTTTAAAAAGATGTCTATATGACACAACGATAATGGTTTGTGACTCCAGGTGATTCCAAAAATATTTTTAAGTTATAGAGATCTATTTATAGACTAATGAAAAAATCCAGGTCATGGAAAATTTGACTCGATGAAGATATAAAATAATTTGGATTCATTAATAATGAATGTGAGACATATTTTTTAAAGATTATTCGTGTAAATTCAATCTTTAAACTAATATTATTTGTTGATGAAATATTACTAATTGGAAATTACATACCAATCATACAGTCTGTAAGATTGCAGTTTTTGGAAAGGTATGTTTTTGTTATTTTTAGGTTGAATACCTTGTTTTGGGATTCCATGGATTTCTTTTGAAATAATGGGAGGTCTTGGGGGTGTTTCGGGGCTCAGGGCACGAAACAAAAAAAATTTGGGCAAGGCAAGCCAGGGCGCACGGCCTGCGCACAGCTCGGGAAAACCGTGTTGCCTGCCCAAGTAAACTGAGTAGCCCTCATCCTCCAGATAGAAGCATGCGCACTGTTTTTCAAACCGTGCGGCTAAACCGTGTGTCCTCACGTTGGAAAAAATTACAAGTTTTCCCCTCCGGGATTTTAAGAACCAACTCGGGATTTCCTCTCCATTCCTCCCTCTTCACCCAAGGAACGAACCAAATCTCCCAAGAGCTCCAAGATATTGATCTCCCTCATTTCTAAGGCTTTTTTGGTGCTGTTGGATGCGGATCAAAGCTCCGGGTAAGGCTAATGTCATCCTTGCTTCTCTTTTTGGTTTAGGGTTTGTATCTTCTTTTCCTCTTGTTTCGAAGCTCTAAAACCCTATCTTTTGGGTGGGTTCTAGGTTGAAGCTCCAAAGGATGGTCAGATCAAGGTCTAAGGACTCTATTGAGTGTGCGTTAAACCATGGTTTCGAGGTAGGTGGTCTAAAAACATTATCCCATAGTTTTATGGTGGATTATGAATGTGTGGATTTTCTTATGGTTTCATTGGTGAGCTTTGATCAACCTTGATGATTTTTGGTATAAATGATGCTTGAAAAAGTTAAATGGGAACTCTCACGATTCCCATGGGATGCGTTGAGAATGACTTGACCTAATTAGGGCCCTCCAGGGGATCTGTAGTCTTTCCTCGGACTTTGGGATTGTCATTAAACAATTGGCCTTGTTGTAATAAATAGTAGAGCCCTTGACGAACATGTTGGCATGAATGGTTGATTCATGGGAATGATGAATGGGTTCAATGAGTTAATGTGTAAACTGATTAATGACCATAACGGGATAGGTTATGAGTCTAGTGTTAAATGCTTAGTGAGATAGGCATAACACATGGGAATTGGGTGAATGGTTAAATGATTTGAAATGGTAATGTGTTAATGGGTTCATGCATAATGTGTTTTCCCATGTGGTTTGTTGTGAATGGCTTGTCCAAGGGGCAATGGTGTTGTTGGTTGATGGTTACTTATATATATAATCATGTGCACATGGCTTGGTAGTGTGGGGTATGACTTGAGGATCTATGCCCACGGGTCGCATGAAGACTGATGCTCTGAACTCCACCCAAAATGCATGGGTTAGGAATGAGGACTGATGCTATATTCTCCTAATGGTTGCATCCACCTGGAATGAGGCTTCAAGGTGAGGATATGGTTTCTTTGTGGAGGTTAATCCTAGTGAGATAGGATAACGAGGAGTTTACCCTCTTACATATGATTGTTGGCCTTAGACCCATGTAACGTAATGTATGTGATTAACCCATGGAAATGTGTTGAAATGGTAAATGATGATGATGGGTGTGAAATGAATGGTAATGGAAGTGGCAATGGCCTTGGATATGAACTATCTAAGGGGACCTTGAATAATTACTTGGAAATTATCATTCATGTTTCTTTTGCATGCACTATCTGTTTATACTGGATATTTTGTAGACACCGTTGGTGGTGGCCTACTGAGTTGTACTCACACCCTGCTTGGGAGGCCTTTGGGTACCCAAGAAGACTTCATGTTGGCAGGTCAGGAGAAGGGAAAGGGTCCTTGATAGATAGTTGAGTGGACATGGGTAGCACTTGGTGGAGGATCCAGACTTGTAGTCGCGACCATTTTGGGGTATTTTGGTCATTGTCTTTATATTGGGTTTTTGTACACTCTTTCACTTGTAGTATTAAATGGAATATTTACTGTTGGAAATGGTTTTTATACATGTTCCTTGTTTATTGGTTATTGTTTCTGCTATTTGGTTTATTTATGTTGTGGCTTACTCTGATAATAAGGGGGTATAGTCTCCCCCACTTGACTCCATAGACCCCCGCTGCTTGTCGGTAGCCTTTGGTGTAAGGGGAGGCACGCTTAAGGTCATGTAACCACCCAACTCGGAGCACCGGCTTAGTGGCTTCCGGGTCGGGGACGTTACAAAGTGGTATCAGAAGAGGTCTTTCTTCTACTTCTCTGAGGTATTGTTATTTGGGATTGGTTTCCAAGGGTTAAGATGAGTCGGGTCTTGGTAATGAGCTCATGCTTGGGAGTAGCTAACCCATGTATGAGGGAAAACCCAAGTCACCCTGGGTGGGAAATGTTGTTCTTAGTTGTGGGTTGTTACAGTTGATGATATTTCACCGTTAGGTGATGCACATGTGGTTTGATGTGACCGTTTTATGATATTAGGCTCATGGCCTTAATGGAACGAGGATTTTCTTCCATCAATCATTTTAGGCTCCTAGGGAGATAGGTTACATGCATTGTGTTAGGCACATGCATGAGGCAGATGTGTGAGGCAGGAAACTAGGGTGCATCATGCATTTAATGAAACCAAGAAATGATGAGGAGAATGAAATAAAATAAGTGGGTAAATGATGTTTAATGAAATATAAGTGTTGAAATGAAGTGGGAAATGTTTTTACAACATGTTTTGTAACACCCCAAGCTTCTACGGTACGCTTCTCTTTGAATAATGTAATAGCGTGTGTTGTACGCAACACCGAGTTCTAACACACCATAACCAATCACACTAACCGTTATGAATAGTAATACCTAATTTTTTAAATTATATATATTTTATATTTAAAAATGGATCTCATTTTTGGATTCAGAATATTGAATTTAGCCTAAGGTGAAATTTTGGTACTTTTTGGATAACTTTAATATTTTGATGAATAGTGAAAATTACTAAATTTTAATTAAAAACAACTTTTTTAATCAAAATAATTAATAGTGATAAATTATGAATTTGAATGGTTTTAAAGTATAATTATAATATATTTTTACCATTTAATATAATGTTGGTCATTGTACATAATTTTACAATTAAACCAGACATAAACAAGTGTCAATCTTTTGATAGTTATTATATCTTAAAAACACGCTTTTTGTTTTAACAATGGGAATTAATTTTAAATTAATTTCTGCCACTTCTGTGTTTTGAATTTGGAAAAATGGATTCCATATTTGGAATTAGGTTGTTAAAATTGTGTAAAAAGGTAACTTTTATTTTTAGACATTTTTAATAATTACTGCGGTAAATATTTTATTTACTATGGTTAAGGGTAAATCCGGTAAATAAGGGTTAAGAAATAATATAATAATAATACTAAATTACCCTAAAATGTGTCCTAGACTTATTGGATGATACATGTTCGACCATAGGCATCTTTGAGTCGATTTAGGAACCCCTTGGAGCCACTTGTAGGTGATAGGGACACTTAATTTTAATTAAGTTAAAATAAGTACAAAAATGACATAAGCATATATCTTTTAGAACAAAAAAATTTTACATAGGGGTATATATGTTGTATTTTCGACTATAAATATTCATTAGAAAGATAAATATAGTTCCTACATAATTATATTTTATTTATAATTTTTAGACTTCAAATAATTTAATTTATTTATGACACAATGATGATGCAGTAATTACCAAAATAGTGAAAAATTAAAATAATTGATATTATAAATACACAAATAAATATAATTTGAGACTTTTTATGAATTACACTCATTTTATAAGTTAATATGACATGTTAGGAATGAGTTAATTAAATTTGTTTGAAGTAATCATTCTGTTATGAGTTTCACAAAAATCAACTATTGAATAGTATCAAAATTGACATAAAAGAGTTTTTAAAAACAATATTATATTATTAATTGATATTAAATTCCTAAAAATCTAAGGTTCCGCCATGAGACTTATATCATGATAGGTGTATCATTAATGGACCAATTGGGGGTCTCTTGGATGTATATAGTAATTTTATTAACCATATACTATAAAAATACAAAGAGACATTGTAAAAGTGAAACTAATTAACTTAGAGTTAATACTTAAAGATAAGGTTAATATAAGTACCCAAACCTGTCTAAATTCTATTGGTTGAGTGGTTTTCAACCCATCCCCACATTAAAATTTAAATAATCAACTTTGGAGCCATAAAAAACCGAATATGAATTTATTATAAATTAATATTTCTAGATTTTCCAAAGGTGCCCCTCACCCCTCTTATAAAAGGGCACTCCTCCTTCTCATTTCTTCACACCATAAAATCCTTTTGGTTCGGACAAACTCTACCCAAATACTCTCCCAACTTCCCTGACTACAACCTAGAGGCCTTAGTTTGATCAGAAAGCCAACCTATGGAGCCCTTTTGATCAAATCAAAAGGAAGAACCCGAAGAAGAGGTAATGATTTCACCACCCTTTTCCAAGTTCCTTTCTTCTTCCACTTCTTCTTTCTTTTTTATTACCATTATAAAATAATAACTCCAGTATCTTATATATACTTTTATGTTATTATAAATATGGTACAACCATATTCAGTATTCTATCCACCCTTTGAATAACATGTCACCATACGTGCGTACGTACGGCTTACCGTCTCCACGTCGTGGTGTAATTGTTATTCAGTATATTATTATTTGGATGGGTATAATAATGATGTGTAACTCATGTAAATAATAAATATAACATGATAATTATTCTGTATATATGATATACTATCAAATTATATATTATTTTAATATCAAAAGAATGATATTGTTGCTCGTGCGTACGTACGGACTACCGTCTCCACGAACGCGATGAGATTCATTCTCCATCGTATCCATTCAAGTATAATTATCATTTACTGATTTAAAAATGATGTTTAAGGACTTTATATCATTCTGTATATGAATAATATACAACCTATCCATTACAAACATCACTTACGTAACAAAACATATAAAATAAAACGAGTAAGTTAACACCCGAAACAACGATAATACTAAGATATTATTAACAAAGAAATGTTAAAAGATCATATATGATATCATATGAATGAATATGATTCTTGTATAATTTAATAAAATTTATTTCACTATTATACAGGAGGTTAACTTACCCCAACCAAGGAAAAGTACAATGTAAGGTTTATTTCACAATCTCTTCATTATCCGAGGTTGTTTATACGTAATAATCTACTAGGATCTCATTATCATCCACATCCATGTTTCTTAAAAAAGAATTTCAAAACATTTTTACTATTTACTAGAATATGGGTTTAAGTCATTTATACCCTTGTTTGATTTTTTATAAGAGGTTTATAAAGGAATCTTTCTGTCGTTTTCCAAAAAAGGTGCTTTTTAACCTTTTCGAAAAAATTAAGGTAAGAATGTTTTTTTAACTTATACGGTGGGTGCGGCTATTTTCTGCCGTTATAAAATCGTCGAAGCTTCCCTTACAAAATTATAAGAATATTTTCAAAGAAAATGTTTTATTTGATAAATATATGAACCTTAAATGATTTCAAAATAGAAAGAGATATTTCTCTAAAAAGAGTTTTGATTACATCTATGTCAACATCCTTTGATGGATTTTACGCTTATTTGAAGTTGATTTATTATGATACAAAACTTCTATATTGTATTGAAGGTTTTGTGATATGTTTGACTGTGGATGTGCTATTTTTATACCGTTCATAGTTTATGGAAAAGTATTGACATTTTTTATGCTAGTTTTAATAAGAATGTTTATGTTATGTTTAAACCATTTCATATGGGAATGCATTGGACTTAATATATGATGGGTGGAGCCCGCTATAGATCCTCGATGCATCGGTAGGTCTCATGAGACAAACTAGTGTCTTGGCACAAGGCCTTGGCAAAATCTTATTTGTAGTCTTGGCACGAGGCCTTGGCTATGTGGTTATGATAGTCTAGCATTATGCATTCCATCATTATGAAAGTGGTTATTGATATTGCATGTGATTATTCTATTAGTAGAATATCCATGTGAATAAGTAAATGGCATTATTTCTTTTTACTTTTTCCATACTATGTTGAAGTTCAAGTTTAAAAGGCTTTTGTTTTAGTTATACATTGCCTTAAATGTTTATACTTATTTTTTGAAGTTTCCGCTATATTGTTATCATTACTGGGAATTTGAGCTCACCCCTTTTCTATGTTTTATTTTTCCCAGGATGTGAAGAAGTAAGTTATGAATGGCCTGTAGGGATAGTATGTGGGGATATGAGTGTGGAATATGGAGACTATGTTGTTGTAGTAGTTTTTCACTTTATGATGTAATGTAAAACTTTATGAATATATCTAGTGTTTCCAAGGCTACTAAACCAATCGGTCTTTTGAGATTTGATCTTTCTTGTGATAATTCCAATGTTATGTAATAATGCACCGACTCTGGGTAACTGGGGTCGGGGTGTTGCATGTTGTGTGATTTTGGTGGTAGTTCATGGTTATTTAACCCATGTGGACATGGCCGCGGTAGGGATGGTCGGGGCAGTGAATCTGGGGTGTTAATGTTGTTGAATTAGCATATGAAAATGGGTTGTTGTATCTATTAAAGATTTGTTGATGAAGTCATGAAAGTTTTTTGGTATGTGTGAAAACTCTCGTGCTTTGCAATGTAGAGAGATGTCATCACGGTGTCTGCTACTAGTTGGGAAACCGGAGGATTTCCCTAAGAATACTCCTCTGGTAGAAGAGCACAAAAATTTGGCGATCAATGAAGGTAGAGAAGACCAGTTCCATGAGAACTTGG
This sequence comes from Viscum album, assembly GCA_963277665.1. Taxonomy (NCBI): domain Eukaryota; kingdom Viridiplantae; phylum Streptophyta; class Magnoliopsida; order Santalales; family Viscaceae; genus Viscum; species Viscum album. The sequence continues at coordinate 1,087,205,189 of OY728145.1, read as the reverse complement.
CTCGCCTTATGCAGATGATGGATCGGGACCTAGGGCGGGATGCACCGAGTATGTTTGAGCTGACCAGGGAGTTCCAACTGCAGCACCCTCTGAATTTCCCTGGAGAGGGTGGGCCAGAGGTAGCGGATTTTTGGTTAGAGTCTGTCCAGAGGATACTAGATCATCTGGAGACCCCTATTGAAAAGCGGGTAAAGCTGGCCATTTATATGTTGCAGGGCCAGGCAAAGCATTGGTGGGACATTCAGGATCAGACTGAGCAGGCTGAGGGGATGTCGTGGAAGGTTTTCTAGGAGAAGTTTCTGGATCATTTCTACCCAGAGACTTTGAGGTAGGAACGGGCTGCAGAGTTTATGATCCTGACTCAGGGATCGCTAACGGTGATGGACTATGCGAGTCGCTTCACTGATTTTCGGCGCTTTGTCCCAGTGTTAGCAGGGGATGAGGTAGTAGTAGCAAGGCATTTCCCAGATGGATTGAGATATGAGATCAGGTCTCAAGTAAATATCTTTCACTTAAAGAGGTTTGTAGAGGTGATGGATTAGGAACTCATCTTTGAATGGAACCTGAAGGGAGCTTCGGGTGGTGGGCTTGTCGTGCCAGCTGGGCGGAAAAGTGGTGCATCTTCCGAAGGTTGAAAGCGCTGTTTGGAAATTTTCCAGCAAAGTGGTCAGAAGAGAGGGTCAACCTCTCATAGTGGGAACCCAGTGTTCTGTTATTAGTGTGGTAGGCTAGGGCATATGCTTGGCCAGTGTCCTCGACCTCCAGTTGAGTGCTATTCGTGAGGCAGGATGGGGCATTTGCAGAGGTTTTGCAAGAACCCTCGGTATACGGGTGAGCATGGTGATGAAAAGCAGGTACTGGGTATGAGAAGGGAATCAGTTTCCCCATATCAGGCAGGCAGTTGGAGCTCCACGGGCCGTACTGGCATGGGCAGTGGACATGGAACTCCAGGGAAATACCGATCACGCCAATAGGGTAGTGTGACGTAGGGTGCTCAGGTTGGATCCCAGGGTAGAGGGGAAAGTCAGCTTCAGGCAGTTCAGTTTGAGCCTGGCGATGGCGAGGCTAGACCCGCAACTATTTGAGGTATGATCCTTGTAGCTTCTACATTTTCTAGTGCATTATTTTACATGGCTTCCACACACTCTTTTGTTTCTGCTCAACTTGTGGTAGCACTGGGTTTACCTATGGAGGGAGTGTGTGGAGTTATGTCAATTGACACCCCGTTGGGAGTGCAGGTTGAGGATGTCAAGTAGTGCAAGGGATGTGCCTTGGATGTTGGTGGGTATCATTTTCTGTGGGACTTGTTCGTTCTCGAGATGTGAGGGTTTGACCTAATCTTGGGAATGGATTGGTTGGTGTTGTATTGGGCGCACATAGACTGCTATCGCCATAGAGTATCATTCAAGTCACTTGAGGGTGAGGTTTATGTCCACCGTGGCGAATGGCATGTTCAAGCCGGGCGTGCAGGGCCGTTTTTTCAACAGGAGAGTGGACTCACGGCTCAAGTGGCATGTCTCATGCTTGATGATGATGAGGGAGGGGAAAATATGATTTTCTTCCCATGGTGATCAGTTTCACGATGTGTTTCTTGATGATTTCTCAGGGTTACCACCCAAGAGGGATGTTGATCTCACGATCGAGTTGTTACCGGGAGCGGATCCAGTTTCTATTCCTCCATACCGAATAGTATCAGAAAAAGTCCAGGAACTGAAGATTCCGCTTAAGGAGTTGGATCGTAAGGGTTTTATCCATCCTAGTATGTCTCCTTGGGGATCTCCTGTGCTTTTTTCAAAGAAGGTTGAGGGGACGTTGTGGCTGTGTGTTGACTATCAAAGGTTGAATTAGATGACGGTGAAAGATCGGTACCCTCTTACTATAATTGATGACCTATTTGATCAGTTGATGGGTGCATCACTATTTTCTAAGATTGATCTGAGTTCAGGTTATCACCAGATGAGGGTGAGTTCTTCTGACGTACCACAGACAGCTTTTCGGAGCTGGTATGGGTTGTTTGAGTTTGTGGTAATGAATTTCGGCTTGACCAATGCACCGGAGGTTTTTATGGATTTGATGAACCGAATATTTCATCCCTATCTAGATAAGTTTGTGATTTTCTTTCTTAATGATATCTTAGTGTACTCAAAAACTCATGACGATCATGCCCGAAATCTTGAAATCTTCTTCGGTACACTAAGAGAGCATCGGCTATATGCCAAGCTATCAAAGTGTCAATTCTGGATAGGTGAGGAGCATTTTTTTTGTCACATCATCTCGGGGGGTAGGTGTCTCAGTGGATCCAGAGAAAGTGCAGGCAGTTGTATCTTGGGAGCAGCCCAAGAGTGTTTCTGATGTTCGGAGTTTTCTGGGGTTGGTCAGGTATTACCGAATGTTCATTCAGGACTTCTCTCACTTGGAAGCACTACTCTTGGGCTTGACCAAGAAGGGAATCAGGTTCGAGTGGTCTGAGGATTGTGAGAATTCATTCCAAGAGTTGAATAAGTGGTTGACGACCGCACCTATCTTTACCGCACCTGAGCCGGGTAAGAAGTGCATTGTGTTGTGTGATGCATCCGGAGTCGGACATGGGGCTGTGTTGATGCAGGATGAGCGGGTTGTGGCTTATGGGTCAAGGCAGCTGAGAGCCCATGAGCGGAACTGTCCCACTCATGACCTTGAGTTGGATGCAGTGGTTTACGCCTTCAAGTGCTGGATGCAATATCTGTTGGGAGAACGATTTACTGTGTTTACTGAACATAAGAGTTTAATGTACACCTTCTCACAATAGAATCTGAACCTTCAGCAATGAAGGTGGGTTGAATACCTCCAGTCTTCTAACATTGAGTTGGTGTATATGCCGGGGAAGGGAAATAGTGTTGTTGATGCTTTGAGCAAGAAGGTTTAGAATTAGGTGGTTCAGGAGTCCAGCACCGAGTGGAAGGTGATGGTCTTGTTTGTTGGGGAGGAGAGAGTGATGGCAAGAGGGGGGGTGAATTGCCTTTTAAAAAATAATTAACAATTTAAAAACAAAGTTAAAAGTGCAGCAGAAATAAAAGAGGCAAGACACAAAACTTGATAACGGAGTTCGGCTTAAATCCCAAGCCTACGTCTCCGCTCCCAACTCAACCGTTGAGAGATTTACTACCGCTTGATTTTTAATGGTTTTAGCAAGAAACCCACTTTCTTTTTAATGGTTTTAGCAAAAAACCCACTAGACTTTAAGGTAGTCTAGAACCTATTACAGCTTGCTTTTGATGGTTGAGCAAGAACCCACTAGCCTTCTTACAGGTGAAGGCTAGCTCATCTATGACTCAAGACTTTTAAAGGGAAGGCTTGACTAACCTCTTCACACCTTGAAGGTGGTGTGAAAACCCAAACAAAAAGGAAGATGAGAGAAAGAGGGGTTTGTAGGCACAAACCCAAATTGATGCTCAAAATAATAAAACAAGAAAAACCGTAAAGAGGAGAAGTCTTGGGCGCCAATGGATTGATTGATGATGGTGAAGGGCGCTCCCAAGCTTCTATGGTGGTGATCCTTGGATGTGGAAGTGGATTGGAGCAATTGAGGTTCCTTGAAGGAATCCTCCGGAGGTTTGCCAAATGATGAAAAATGTTCTTGTTGGCTTCCGTTGGCTTAGTTGTCGTTCCTCTTAGTGTTCCGGGGCTTCCTACTCCTTTATTTATAGAGGGGGAACACTCAAATGGCCTTTGGGGGTCTTCGGAGCCTTTGGAGAGGCCTTCGGAGCCGTTGGGAGTCAAGTGGACAAGTCTGGTCAAAGCCCAGCGGCTAGTTTGACTGGCTCCACCGGCTGACCGGTGCTTGGCCACCGGTTGGCCGGTGCTTTGGAAAATGGGGAGGTCTTCTGCCCAGGCACCACCGGCTGGCCGGTGAGGAGGCCACCGGTTGGCCGGTGCTGAGACAGTAGCAACCTCTTCTGTCTGGGTTCCACCGGCTGGCCGGTGATGGGACACCAGTTGGCCGGTGGTCTGGACAGAGGGGATGCCTTCTGCCCAGGCACCACCGACTGGCCGGTGGTCATCCACCGGTTGGCCGGTGGACTGAAATCAGTCCACTTTTGTTCTGGCTTTCTTGGCCCAATTCCTTGGCAACCTGAAATCATGCCTATCATCCAAAAACACTTAAAACAAGATTAGATAAATAAGAGAGTGATTGTGATCATGAAAATTAAACCACGAGGGGTACGAGAGGTACAACAATCTCCCCCTATTTTGATGATCACAATCACCAAAACAATCAATGTAAAAGACTGAAATGAAAGGCATGCTTTAAAGGATAAATTGAAAAGTAAAGCAAAGCATGAGAGAAAGATTTCTCCCCCAATCAACCAAGAATTTCTCCCCCTTTGTGATTATCAAAATAGCATGGGGCATAAAACTTGATTGAGGGAAAGGATTGAAAAATAAGATAGAGATTTTAAACCAATTGAAATTTTTGAAATTTGAATTGAAAGTTTTGAAATGAAAGTTTTGAAATTGAAAGTTTTGAATTAAAAGTTTTGAATTTAAAAAATGCAAAAAGGCTTAGACGATCCTAACTCCCCCTAAATAAAAACAACAAATCACCGGGGAGAGGATTTTAGAACCGAGACAAATTTTGGTCCGGTGAGACTCGCTAAAAGGGATTTTTCAATCCAAACTTGTCTAGTGGCGGGTCTTCTCCTATGAAATTCATCGTTAAAGAAAATAGTTTTGGGCCTTCCATACCGGGCATTTTTTCAATTGCACTCATAAATTAAGTGCCCGGGTTTTTTACAATAATTGCAAAATTTATATTGGGAGCTCCCCCTTACAAAAATAGTTGGAGCATGGGAAGAGGAAGCTTGCTTGGAATAGCCAAGCCCTTGGGTGGTTCTAGATACGCATTGGGAACCAAGTAATTTGGTTAAATTTTGTTCCCCTTGGGTGAACTTGGCAAGAGATTCCCTTAAATCTTTAATAGTTGAATTCAAAGAATCAACATTTGGAATATCTTGGATCTTAAGGGTAAGTTCCTCATTCTTTTTGAGAAGATGTTCTTTTTCAGAAATGATAATTTTCTTTTTCTTTTTCAAAGCAATAAATTTGGAAGAAAGTTCATGAAAACCTTCCTTCAATTGATCTCTCGCATGTTGGAGATCCTCGTAAGATAAATGATTGAAAGAATTTGAAGAACTAGAGGATGAGGAGTCGGAAGAGGATACCTCATGAAATGACATTAGGAATTTTTTACCGTTGTCACTTGAGGAGGAGGAGGAAGAGGAGGATGTGGAGCTATCACTCCATGTGGCTTTGAATGCCTTCTTATTTTCCTTTTGCTTGGCCTTTTTCTTGTTGAGTGGACAATCGGGCTTGTAATGGCCTTTCTTGCCACACCCGTAACATTTACCTCGGGCTCGGAATTTTCGTCGGGTTGAGCCTTGCGGGATTTCTTCTTTTTGTTCTTCTTCATGAATTTGTGCATCCTGCGGGTAAGGTTCTCGATTTCTGAATCGCCGCTTGAAGAGGAAGAAGATGAGGAGGAGGAGCTTTCTTCTTTTTGAACTTTTAAGGCGATGTTCTTTGGAGTTTTGATGAGTTTGCCTTCCTTTTCATCTTGCCTCCTCATGGTGATCTCGTAGGTCATGAGGGATCCGATGAGCTCTTCGACCGGCATGTTCTTGATGTCTTTTGCTTCTTGAATTGCCGTGACTTTCGGTGCCCATGAACTTGGTAAGATCCAAAGGATCTTCTTGACCATCGTTTCTGCAGACACATCATCACCAAGGGACTTTCTCCCATTGCAAACATCAGTAAAACGTGTAAACATATCAGTAATATTTTCAGATGGATGCATGGTAAAAGACTCAAAATCTTGACGGTACATATCCAATCGAGTATCCTTAACTGTGTTGGTCCCCTCATGGGTAACCTCCAATAGTTTCCAGATTTCATGAGATGAGGTGCATGTGGAAACTCGATTGAATTCATTACGATCAAGGACGCAATGAAGAGCGTTCATGGCTTTGCCATCAAGCTCGAAATTTTTAATATCGGCTTGAGTCCATTTGGATTCATCGGGAGAAGAAAGAGAATAACCATGCATGACAATTTTATAAATAGGATAACCTATACTTCTAAGAAAAGTGGTCATGCGGGTTTTCCAATAAGTATAGTCAGTTCCATCAAAGAAAGGAGCACGACCCAATGAATAGCCTTCGGGGGTGAAAGAAGTTGAAGCCATCACAAAGGATCTTGAATTTGAAACCGGTGAAGGTATTACTCAAATTTTGCCTTTGATACCAATTGTTGGGGAGGAGAGAGTGATGGCAAGAGGGGGGGTGAATTGCCTTTTAAAAAATAATTAACAATTTAAAAACAAAGTTAAAAGTGCAGCGGAAATAAAAGAGGCAAAACACAAAACTTGATAACGGAGTTCGGCTTAAATCCCAAGCCTACGTCTCCGCTCCCAACTCAACCGTTGAGAGATTTACTACCGCTTGCTTTTTAATGGTTTTAGCAAGAAACCCACTTGCTTTTTAATGGTTTTAGCAAGAAACCCACTAGACTTTAAGGTAGTCTAGAACCTATTACAGCTTGCTTTTGATGGTTGAGCAAGAACCCACTAGCCTTCTTACAGGTGAAGGCTAGCTCACCTATGACTCAAGCCTTTTAAAGGGAAGGCTTGACTAACCTCTTCACACCTTGAAGGTGGTGTGAAAACCCAAACAAAAATGAAGATGAGAGAAAGAGGGGTTTGTAGGCACAAACCCAAATTGATGCTCAAAATAATAAAACAAGAAAAACTGTAAAGAGGAGAAGTCCTGGGCGCCAATGGATTGATTGATGATGATGAAGGGCGCTCCCAAGCTTCTATGGTGGTGCTCCTTGGATGTGGAAGTGGGTTGGAGAAATTGAGGTTCCTTGAAGGAATCCTCCAGAGGTTTTCCAAATGATGAAAAATGTTACCGTTGGCTTATGTTGGCTTGGTTGTGGTTCCTCTTAGTATTCTGGGGCTTCCTAGTCCTTTATTTATAGAGGGGGAACCCTCAAATGGCCTTTGGTGGTCTTCGGAGCCGTTGGAGAGGCCTTCGGAGCCGTTGGGAGTCAAGTGGACAAGTCTGGTCAAAGCCCAACGGCTAGTTTGACTGGCTCCACCGGCTGACCGGTGCTTGGCCACCGGTTGGCCGGTGCTTTGGAAAATGGGGAGGTATTCTGCCCAGGCACCACCGGCTGGCTGGTGAGGAGGCCACCGGTTGGCCGGTGCTGAGACAGTAGCAACCTCTTCTGTCTGGGTTCCACCGGCTAGCCGGTGATGGGACACCGGTTGGCCGGTGGTCTGGACAGAGGGGATGCCTTCTGCCCAGGCACCATCGGCTGGCCGGTGGTCATCCAACGGTTGGCCGGTGGACTGAAATCAGTCCACTTTTGTTCTGGCTTTCTTGGCCCAATTCCTTGGCAACCTGAAATCATGCCTATCATCCAAAAACACTTAAAATAATATTAGATAAATAAGAGAGTGATTGTGATCATGAAAATTAAACCACGAGGGGTACGAGAGGTACAACATTGTTTGCAGAAATGCACCTGGAGGTGGAGGAGGAGCGTGGTCATTCTTGCTTCCTTAACGATGGAGTCGATGCTTTTGAGTCGAGTTAAGGAAGTTCATATTGAGTATCCTGAATGTTTGATCATGAAGGAAAAGGTTAAGGGTGGAGAGCTACATTCTGGTTGGGTCGTCAGCGTGGATGGTATTGTTCGTTCCAGTGATCGTGTGATTGTGCCAAAGTGTGTACGGGAATAGTTGATGTGTGAGTTCCATGCATCAAAGTGGGCAGTGCATCCTAGTTCGACCAAGATGTATTGTGATTTCCGAAGGCAGTTTTGGTGGCCAAGAATGAAGAAAGAAGTTGCAGGCTTTATGGCATGGTGCCTTACCTGTCATCAGGTGAAGGCTGGGCGTCAATGCCCAGGTGGTTTATTGAATCCATTGCCAATTCCAAAATGGAAGTGGGATGATGTAACAATGGATTTTTTCGTGGGTCTTCTGAGGATGTCGTGGAAGAATGATGCAATTTGGGTGGTTGTGGGTCGGTTAACGAAAGTGGCTCATTTCTTACTGATTTAGGAGACCTTTACAGTCGACCAGTTGGGTGAGCTGTATGTTCGGGAAATAGTGCGGTTTCATGGTGTTCAACAGACCATATTTTCAGACTCAGATCCGCGTTTCACATCACGTTTCAGGAAAGGGTTTCAAAAGGCGCTTGGTACACAGGTGTTTTTGAGTACATCTTTCCACCCATAGACGGATGGGCAGTCGGAGCATACGATCCAAGGGTTGGAAGACATGTTAAGGGCTTGTGTCTTGGACATTGTTGGTTCTTGAGAGAGGCACCTATCGTTAGTTGATTTTTCCTACAATAACAGTTTTCAGTCGAAGATTCAGATGGCACCGTCTGAGGAACTCTATGGGAGGCCATGTAGATCTCTGTTGTGTTGGCTAGAGGTTGGTGAATATGAGTCGTTGGGGCCAAGTCTCGTACATTAGACTTCAAAGAGAGTTAAGTTGATCAGGAAGTGGATGGCTACGACTCATAATAGGTAGAAGTCGTATGCATATCAGAGGTGTAGACCACTTGAGTTTGTGATGGGTGATAAATTGTTCCTTCGGGTGTCGTCAAGTTTGCGTCACTGTCGGATTTGAAAGTAGGGTAAGTAAGCACCCAGGTATGTGGGACCTTTTGAGATTGTGGAGAGGATCATACCAGATTTTTACCGATTGGATCTTCTACAACATTGTGGTGGGATGCATGATGTGTTTCAACTATCGCATCTTCGATGGTATCACCCTGACCCATCTCACGTGGTTGATGTTGAGGATATGGAGCTTGAGGCTAATGCGTCCTTTGAGGAGAATCTGTTTGTGTGATAGATCATAGTGAGAAGGTCTTCTGAGGCAAGGTTGTTCTATTAGTGCAAGTAATATGGAAGCATGGAAAAGTTCAGGAAGAAACATGGGAGCGGGAATCAGATATGTGGGCTCAGTGGCCCGAACTCTTCTCTTCGGTGGATCAATGAGGCTTGGAAACTCGGCTCAGGGATGAGCCGTTATAAGGTGAGGAGGTTGTAATATCCCAGTTTTTGTAAAGGTATGTTTTTGTTATGTTTTGGTTGAATACCTTTTTTGAGCATCCAGGGATGTCTTCTGAAATTATGAGAGGTATTGGGGGTGTTTCGGGGGCTCAGGGCACGAAATAATGGAAGGCTATGTAAGAAAAGCCAGGGCGCACGGCATGTGCATGGCCAGGGAAAACAGTGCGGCCTACCCAGGTAAACTGTGAAACCCTCCTCCTCTGGAAAGTAGCATGTGCATGGTTTTCGCACTGTTTGTCAAACCATGCGGCTAAACCATGCGGTCTCTTAAAGTTGGAAAAAATTTCAAGTTTGCCACTCCGGGGTTTTAAGAACCCACTTAGGATTTCCTCTACATTCCTCCCTCTTCACCCTAGGAACGAACCAAATCACCCAAGAGCTCCAAGAGATCGTCCTTGCTCATTTCTAAGGCATTTTTTGTGCCATTTTATGTGGATCGAAGCTCCGAGTAAGGATAATCCCATCCTTGATTCTCTTTTTGGTTTAGGGTTTGTATCTTCTCTTCCTCTTGTTCCGAAGCTCTAAAACCCTATATGTTGGGTGGGTTCTCGGTTGAAGCTCCAAAGGCTGGTTGGATCGAGGTCTAAGGACTCGATTGAGTGTGCGTTCAACCACGGTTTCAAGGTAGGTGTTCTAAAAACGTTATCTCATAGTTTTATGGTGGATTATGCATGGGTGGCTTTACTTATGGCTTTATTATTGAGATTTGATCAACCTTGATGTGTTTTGGTATAAATAATGCTTGAAAATGGTAAATGGTAACTCTCGTGATTCCCATGGGATTCATTGAGAATTAATTGACTTAATTAGGGCCCTCCATGGTATGTATCGGCTTTCGCCGGACTTTGGGATTGTTATTAAACAAGTGACCTTATTGTAATAAATGGTAGAGCCCTTGACAAACATGTTGGCATGAATGGTTGATTCATGGGAATGATGAACGGGTTAAATGGGTTATTGTGTAAACTGATTAAAGACCATATCAGGATAGGTTATGGTTCTAGTGTTAAATTCTTAGTGAGATCGGCAAAACACATGGGAATTGGGTGAATGGTTAAATGAGGTGAAATGGTAATGTGTTAATGGGTTAAGTCCTATTGTGTTTTCCCATGTGGCTTGTTTTGAATGGCTTTTACAAGGGGCAATGGTGTGTTTGATTGAGGGTTACATATATATATAAGCATGTGCGCATGGCTTGGTAGTGTGGGGTATGACTTGAGGATCTATGCCCATGGGTCGAGTGAAGATTGATGCTCTGAACTCCACCCTAAATGCACGGGTTAGGAATAAAGACTCATGCTCTATTCTCCTAACGATTACATCCACCCGGACTGAGGCTTCGAGTTGAGGATATGGTTGCTTTATGGAGGTTAATCCTAGTGAGATAGGATAACGATGTGTTTACCCTCTTACATGTGATTGTTGTCCTTAGAACCATGTAACGTAATGTATGTGATTAACCCATGGAAATGTGTTGAAATGGTAAATGATGATGATGGGTGTGAAATGAATGGTAATAGAAGTGGAAATGGCCTTGGCTATGAACTGGATAAGGTAACCTTGAATAATTACTTGGCAATTATCATTCATATTCCTTTTGAATGCACTATCTGTTTATACTGGATATTTTATAGACACCATTGGTGGTGGCCTACTGAGTTGTACTCACACCCTGCTCGGGCCGCCTTTGGGTACCTGAGCAAACTTCATGTTTGCAGGTCAGGAGAAGGGCAAGGTTCCCCGCTAGATAGTTAAGTGGAAATGGGTAGCACTTGTTGGAGGATCTAGACTTGGAGTCGGGACCATTTTGGGGTATTTTGGTCGTTGTCTTTATTTTGGTTTTTTGTTCACTCTTACACTTGTAGTATGACATGGCATATTTATTGTTTGAAATGGTTGTTATAAATGTTCCATGTTTATTGGTTATTGTTTCCGCTATTTGGTTTATTTCTGTTGTGGATTACTCTGATAAAAGGGGGTATAGTCTCCCCACTTGACTCCACAGACCCCCGCTACTAGTCGGTAGCCTTTGGCATATAGTGAGGCATGCTTAAGGTCATGTAACCTCCCAGCTCAGAGCACCGGCTTAGTGACTTCCGGGTCGGGGACGTTACACAGTCTATTAAGGTCTGGTTAAACTAATGGTTCTCCATGAAGGACTTAGGTGAAACAATCTATATTCTAGTGATCAAGATAATATGTGATAGATCCAAGAGGATTATTAGACTAAGTCAAAGTAAATATATTGACTAGATACTAAAGTGATTTAATATGGAACAATCTCAGAGGGGATTAGTTCCAGTGTCACATGGTTTAAATCATTCTAAAAAAATGTGTCCTCGGACACAACAGTAGTAAGTGAGAATGAGTAATATCACAAAAATTGTATCCATATGGTCAATAAAGTATGACATGTTTTATACAAGAATTAATGTTGCCTATGAATTGAGCATGGTAGGTGATATCAAGATGATCCAAGAGAAAATTTGGTCTTCTATTAAGGCTATCCATAAGTATTTGAGAAGAACTTAGGATATGTTCCTAGTGTATAGAGGAGATGAGGAGCTATCCATTAGTGGTTATAATGATTCTAGTTTTCAGATATATCAGAATGATCTAATGTTGTAGCTTGGATATGTTTTCTATCTCAACATAGGAGTTGTGAGATGGATGAATTTAATGCAGCCAGGTGTCATTGATTCTATAGTGGAGTCTAAGTATATAGTGGTTTCTAATAAAACCAAGGAATCCATTTGGGTACAAAACATTTTCCAAGAGATTGATATGGTACATAGTAGTAAATACCCTATCAAGATGTATTATGATGATACTGCAACAATGGATCTTGAAAAATATCCATGGTCACACCAACGAAAAAAGAATATACTATGGAAGTATCACCTACTATGGATTTTTTATCGAAGGGGTGAACTTGTAGTAAGAAGAGTACCCATTAAATATAACATGAAGACCCCTTTACTAAAGTCATATCTTAGTTTAAGCATGAGTATCATGATAGAAATAGTAGACTGAAGGTTTTTACCGGTTGGCTTTGGCACAAGTGGGAGTCTACTAGAGTAGGTTCCCAAGAAACAACACCTATGTACTTTATGATAATAGATATTCATAGTTTTGAATATTAATGAACATCAAATCATGTCATGATTTTTCTTATGTGTAACATGATATGTGATAATGTCCTTAGAGTAGCTGACACACTAAAAGGTCATTGTAGTTTTCCACTATAATGAGAACACAGAAGTGCGATGACACTATTCTTAAATATATGTTATATATCTGGATGGTATAATTTGAGGTAAACAATTGAAAAAGGATATCATAGGAGGGGACTCATATGACATTGAGTAACATTCTCATAGTGAACGCACTTGGTATTATCTAGTGAAGGATATTATGAGAACGAGACACGCTAGTAAGAAATCCACATTTATATATGTCATTGGATGCTCCTATATGAAGATGTGTGTGTTGAAATTTAGAATTTAAGATTATTATTAATGAGTATTATTATTTGTGTGCTATGATTTATTTACAATAATTGTGACGAAATATGTTTGTAGTGAGGTAGGATACATTGGGCGTGTCATGAGAAATATTGCATTAATGAATAATGTGAAAATGGGTTTTCCCTTATGTTCATTAATGGGTGTTGATATCGCAATCCACTTTATGGAAATGATATAGATTAAATAAATACATGTCCATGATTTCTTATAGGAAAGCTCAATTTTTAGGAGGTCAATTAAAGATACATTGATCTCATAGGTTGAAGGCACTTGCATATAACCTTTTTGATTATAGATATCATATTAACAGGATTATATTACATAGTGAGAATCCATATGAGGTATTTTTTCAAGATAACATTAACTTATTTCCCTAAGGTTACCTTGAAGTGTTGTTAGAAGTTAACCTTGGACTTTAGGCCACATCACCAAATCCCACTGAGAAAGAGGAATAGAGGATCACACACTAAGTGTATCTGGAATATTAGTTAAATAATATATTACCATTTATTATTTAACAAGTTGAATAAATATTATTCCATATCATGGTTTAATAATTATTCAAGTATTCTCAATCTCATATATTTTGTCACTAATTATTTAAGAGAATATATTTTGGGTGAAATATTTAATAAATATTTATTTTCTGTTTTGTGAACATAAAATTTATTTATTTATTGGTGAATAATATAGTGATATTTATTTATCAAATAAATATACATTTTTCATGACCCGATAAATATTATGGTGGAATAGTGATCCTAGTGAAAAATAATATTTATTTAATATTATTTGAGTAAATAATATCTAATTTAATTTAGAAGTTATGTTCATATCAAGGAAATAATATTATTTTTATTTTTATTTTAACATGGGGTTCTACAGGGGATTAAAAAATATTAAAGTGAACTTGTGAAAAAATTTATTTCAAAACCCCTGCTATATTTAAAACCTATTATATTATTTTCATAGAGCGGAAAATGCTTTTGTGTTGTGCGCAATGATAGATAGATAGAATCCTCTCAAACATTCCTTTAGTGATATATCCAGAAAAGTTCCATAAGAAAGAAAGAGATTTATCATCTCATACAACATAGCACTTAATGTGAATTATTAACTTTATAAACATCATACATTTCAACACCTATATCCTAAAAAAAATTCATATCTCTAATAAATGGATCCAAACACACATCAATATCATTATGGGGTTGTTTTGGACGAGATATAAGCAGAGATAACAAAACATATTTGTTCTTAATTTATAACCATGGTAGAAAGTTATAATTTACCAATATAGATGAACATATACTATGGGTACTACTCTGTACACCAAAAGTATTTATTCCCTATATAGATAACACAATACAAAATTTTCTCTGCTCAGTCAAAAATTCATGATACTCATAATCAAATCTCTTCCAAATGAGGAGAGTCTACTGGATTACATAGTTGACCATCATTTATTATTGTATATGCATTCCATGTCAATTGTTTCACTATTTATATATATCCATATAGTATTATAACCCATGGAATGAGTGGAAAATTACATATAACTTTTGAATCACATGATTCATCATTCTTGTATAGATATGTGTCACAATTAGGTAATTTTATAAGTGATTCATGGTCCTTGAGAAATAATATAAAGTAATTTTGGGAAAGAATATATTATTTAGAGATCATTTCCATTGAATGTATCATTATTTTAGCATTATATTTTCAATGGGGATTTTCAATTTCTTCTAGTATCATATCATTAGAGAGACAAAGTTGTTCTATAAAGCTGATGTCTCTCCATCTATTGCCATCTTTCTAATTATAAAACTTCATTGCAGATGAAAATGTTGTGTATTTAGTATAACTAATAAAAGATAATTTCTTAACATTTCTATTTAAATTCTCAAGGAAATTGGGAAAATTACAAAGGTCATCTTCAATTTCCATTGGCATTTCTTCCATACGATCTCCATTGTCATTTAAACTAGTATTGATATCAAATGATCCATAAACCGCAGTATCATCCCAGTCAGTGTGCATGTTCAATTTTTTCCCATGTTTATTTCACCATTTATATCTCTAATCTATTCTTTAACAAATCAAATGTTCTTCTAAATCTTTTATACTAATGTTTCTTAAATAAAAACTATGTAAACATGGAAAAAGGGATTGAGATAGGTTGTATACATGCTCTATGTAAAACTTGTTAAAATATTTATCTCGCTATTTATTCTCTATTATTATATGATTAGATTGCATCCATTTTTTTTAATATTCATTCTATTAGGTTCATTAAATATTAATTTTGTACACAAAAAAATTAAATACTCATATGATATTCATAATCTAAGGTGAAAGTTATAGATAATTATAATAAGGGGAACCCAAAATGATCCCTGGCACCCAGTGTGGGATGACTACTTCTTAGAGTTGTTCAAGAAATATAGTTTCATGTCCAAAATATAGGGGTGATGAGTCTCAAGAAAAAAAATTAAATAATAAATATTTAGGATACAAAGTAAATGAGGATGAATGTTATCTTCTTAAATATATTGATATTTTTTTATAAAAAGGAGGCCTCATACACCCCATCAAAGATACACCAAAAAATTAAAAACTCCAATATATTATCCCATGTTTACTTTCATAAAAATACTCTCCCATGTTATTGAGATTTAGTTTTATAGAGGATGTTTTAAAATGCTCATTTCTTGTAGGTCCGTCAAGAGGAGATTAAATATTCCAACGTAAATGATATGTTTTTCTTGGTTTTTATTCATTACTTTATTCATATAAATCTTCTTAAATATCATTATTAAAATCATAAATTTTATATAAAATCATTAATATTCTATAAAATTGGTCTTATATTTATGAAATAGCAAGTTATTACTCAATCTATTGTTATAATATGATCTTATTTTGATTAGTTTTACCACTTACAAGAACGATGCAAGAATTTTCATGAATGGTTAATAAATATTAGGTACTAATAATATTATGTAAAATTATTTAATTTAATAGGTTTTAATGATTCTAGAAATGTGATATTAATATTTTTATTCACCAATAAAATCGGTTCCTTTTTGGGAATTAGAATATCTTGAAAAATATTTCTTATATTTCAATGAACATCATCACTCTATGTCCCATAAAAATATAATGATACTCATAATTATTTCAAAAAAACACTCAAATACATAATTAAATTTTTTATATGATCAAACCATAACAAATGTATATGTATCGGAGCCTCCGAGATAGAATATTCATGAGAGACATAGTACTTAACCCAAAAATATTTACATTAACAAATAATTAATTCTAAGTGGGTAATAGACATTTATATTTTAATGTAATTTATTAATAAAAATATTAATATATTTATCATACATATTTAAAAGGAATCTAAATTTATTATACAATAAGTGAGAGAGTGTCTGATTTAGAGGAGTTCTTAAGTAAATATTTGTTGTTCTAAATTTGAATTCCTTGATACATTTTTTATTTTGTAGACCGTATTTTTTGTATTATTTTTTATTCAATTGACTATGAATTTATTATAAATTATTTTCAGGTAATTCCTTTGATTTAAATAAGGAAAATCATTTTCATTAACAGATTATTTTTTTGTTATAAAATTATTAATGGTTTTTTGTATTAATTTTTCATTATTTGAGAAATATTTCTAGCTATACAGATATTCTATTTTATATTAATATTATGATACATAATTGAAATATTAAATCTTAATTAACCCCTTAATGAATGTATCTAAATCTATATTCGATGTTATTTCTTTCAAAGGGTTTTGAGTGGAAAATTACCAAATCCTTAATGGTTTTCTATCTCACCTGGAGAATCGGGTGATGGAGGACACATTTATAAATTTATCTCATTCATCATAGAGAAATTGAATTTCCATTCAATTAAGGGGAAAAGATGAATTCACATTAATATAGTTAATATAAATTAGAAAAACTTTTATTCTATAGAACAATGAGAAACTCAACTTGGGATTAGTGATAAGGTGCTCAACATCAACAGAAAATGATAATGTAAATGAAATTATCCTAGAGATCTTTTAGATAATTTAATCCAAGATATCTTGAAATGAAGAAATAGTGTGAGAATTCATCCACATAACTAAGGACCACAAAAAAACATATAAATAATATTCCCAATAATTAATAAAATAATATGTAGATGAATTGAAAAAAATTATGTTTAAGGAAAGATATTGATAAATAAAAAATTAATGATCTTTTGACTATGAATTAAAATCTTAAAAAATATTATGAATATGGTGTTCCTGAAGGGTTAAATATTAAGAACAATGGGAAAATATGTAAGAAATAATTGAAAATTTTTAGGAGAGTTTGAATGAATTGGGGATCTTTTCCCCACAACTAGAAGAGACTTTATTGTGACTCAAGATGTTTATATTAAAATTGATAGAAACACAATAAGTTTCCCCACAACTAAAACATACTTTCTTTGTGATAGGGTTACATTGGTTTTTATTTTTTACTTTCATAAAATAGGTTTTGAAAATATCTATATAATCAAAACACTCCACCAATTAAAAGAACATCATAAAAAATCACAAAATGATAGAATATCACAAACCCCAATCAAAATATGCTCCATCCACATCAATACATCGAAATAAAACACCTTATTTTAAATTAATTTTCTAGGACCCCATATAAAATCACTCACTCAATTTTTAACACCAAACTAATTTTATAAAATTTATTTTCCAAATTTCATATTAAAACCAACAACTTTACAAAACACTTTACAGGAGACCAAATTTTTTAAAATTACGACATCTTAATTTAAAATTATAAATCTCATCTCAAATCAACATTCAAGATTCAAGAGGATTATTTTTCAATTTCTAAAACCCTTCTTGATTTTTTTTAATTCCACAACAAAATTGTCGAATTTTTTCAAAATACTTATTGGGATACAAACCCCCTTTTCTATAAAAACTATTAGAATTAAGTGAAATTTTTTAAAATCATATTAAAAATTCATAACCAATAAATAAAGAGTTTAAACCCTTTTCAATGGAAGATTTTTTAATTTTAAATGTTTAAAACATTACATGTTCACTTTGAAATCACTTAATGAGTTTCAAAACACCGAATCTATTTTAGTTCATTTTAAGGGAAACCTAAATTTCTTATTTCAAAACCATCATTAACTTTTAAAGTAAATTTTATTTTTTAAAAACTAAAATTTGAAATAGGCATGAGAATAAAAATGAGATGTAGGCCACCACACATTCTAAAGAAAAGAATGATGATTAAAAATTTCATAAAACTTTTAGAAATCTGACATGAAGAAAACATTTTTTAGAAGCTAAGAGTAAATTAACAATTTATATCTTAGAACCATGGTAAATGATTAAAAAAGTAATTCATATTGAGGCTCAAGGATCATCACACTCTCAGTGATCACTATTTCTTGGTGTGCACATTACCCTAGGTATATGGGCCTAGGGGGGTAAGATTCCACCAATAGAAGTGTCTGCATGCTTTACCAATGTTTATTTAGTGTTTTAATTATAGATTTTATTTTTAGGTTGAGCTAAAAATTCCTAACATGAATTACTTAGAGTATCGGCCTAAATATCAATGTTCCCATGGGTTTCTTTCAAAATTCAATCAAGGGACCATTCATTTATCAAAAATAGTTTCATCAAATATCACACAAGAATCCAAAAATCCAATCTTTCATGTGTCATGCAATTTAACCAATAATCAATGTCAAGAAGGATTTACAAATATTCCTGAAATTGAAAACTATTTTCAAAAATATCACGAGTCATGATTTTAAAAATAATTCAAAACATCATTTAAGGACAAAAAAGCATGAAATATTATCTTTTCAAGCTCTTTTAATCATCACCTAGAATACAAAATTCAAATAGATTCATATTTTAATAATATTTCATAAAATTTCCCAACACACCTAATTGTTACATATCATAAAAAATCTAAATGATTTATACTTAATTTATTAATTTATAGCTTGACACAAATGGGATTGAAACCTTTATTAACCATGCATTTTTTTATAATGCCTCATAAAACATTTTCTTACCTCTTTTGATTTCAAGTATCACTTGAAATTACAATAAAAATATTTATGAAATTAATTTTCAAGACCAATACAACATTTTAAATTGAAAATATCATTTTAAAGAGATAATCTATAAATTTAAAATGTAAGTAACTTGAAACCATATTCAAACTATTCTCTAAAATAGGAAAACCCATTATTATTTATGAAGACCAAGTAAAAAATCCAATTTCTTTCATAAAAACTAAATGAATTTAATTAAAACTATTTTTAAATAAATATAACTCCAATATAGTCATCAAGCAATCAAATATTCTTAAATTAAGAAGTCAATAATGGGGTAAAACAACCTGAAATAAGGGAAACTGAAGAAACCCTTAAGAACATAGAATGGAGGACCCCAAGGGAAGATCACATGCCATAGAAATAAAAGTCTCAACAAAAAAATGAAGAAAAAACCCCTTAGGGTTCATCCGGGTGTGTTCAAAATAAGGAAGAGTTTGAAAACGAGAGGGAAAATGAGATAAAAGGACGAGGAGAAGAAGAAGGAACGTAGTATATAAAAATTTAATCTAGAATCACAAGATAAGGTTGAAGATCAGAGGTGGATGAAGCTATTATTTCAGGCCTAAAATTACTAACCAGGGAAACCAAATCAATTCTAGGGGCGTCATTAAAATCAAAGGTTGAGGTTTTGATCATCCAGGCTTGAAAAATAAAAAACCCAAAAAAGAAAAAAACAAGAGAGGATGGAAAAAATAACATTCCTTAGACTTGAGGAATGATTCACCTAAGGTAAAGTTGAGTAGGAGTGTCGGTAACAGTGATCATTCTTGAAATATTGAGAATCACAATTGAAATGAGTGCAGTTAGGGTTCGTTTAAAAATATTGAGTAGTTTTTTATCAACACTTCCAAAAAGTCACTGACAAAGATACATTTCATCAGCAATAAAATAATAACCACTGATAAAATATATCTTTATCAGCTCTTCTTTAGTGCTGATAAGGATAATGATTTATCCATGCTAAATAAGAGATGATAAAATACATCTTTATCAATGATAAAACTTCATCACTGTTGAATGATTTATTATTATAATTATAAATAAAAATATTTGTAAAAATATTAGCAAATATTTGTATATGATTATAAATTTATTTATAACATTATATATATTTATGTAATTATATATATGTATATATATATTTAATAAATAAATTAAATATGTTCGATATTTGAATATATCTACTATATTTTATAATTGTTTAAATATATAATTATTTAATTATAATTATATAAATACTTCTTTAAAAATTTATATTTATTTATTTATAATTACAAATATATAAATATATAAATATTGTAAATGTATATTTACAAATATATTTTTAGATAAATATATCATTAATTATATTTATATAATTATATATAAAATAAATATAAATATGTATATGAATATAAATATATATTTTAGGTGCTTGGGGTACAAAAATAAGAAACACACACACACAAGCCAATGTCATAACTCAGTCCATAACCCTCCCCCCCAAGGGATAGAAGAGACTAATCCCTACTCAAATATATATATATATACACATATATCGTGGCAGTTTTACGCTACCCCCTTGATTGGTAGGAGCTCCTCCACACGCTGACGTTTGTTGATGTTGTCCACAATCAATCCCCTGCTTCGGGTGGGGGAACCATTCATCGGTCGGTCATGTAACTCTAACCCCATCATCAATCATTGAGGAATCTGACCCCTCGATGCACTAACCCTAGCTATTGACTACATCACCCATCGCACCAGACTATCTCAATGATGGGGATATTATCGCTTCTACGATGGTCATCTTGTGTAGTTCCATCATCAATGATGGAGATGCTTCCACCATCGTTCGTGAGTCAACAATCAACCTTTGCCAACAACATCGACGAAGGAGTGGTCACCCCCAATGGCCACCTCTCAGTCGTTCCATGAATTTTTCCAATGTAGTTTTATCCCATCTCCAACAAACACTATTCCTGATCTGGAACCCTCTAGTTTCCCATACCATCGTCGGTTTCCATCACTAACTCCAGCTGAGAACCCCTATCTGCCTACCAAGAATTTAGTCACAATATGGTTACCACTATAAAACCCACCAATGTGTGGGGATCCATATATGATATTGCTCTCATATAATACAGGCCACAAAACCATGCAATGAAAGGTGTCTCTTGGAGTCCCAATAATAATCATGCAGAAGAAAGAGAGGATGAGGATTTGATCCTACGTCACTCCACATTGATGTCGTATGGGGAAATGTCATATCTCTAACTGATCTGAACCCTATTAGAAAAACATGTGTATAG